>OY728141.1:1949512020-1959512020 GCA_963277665.1 Viscum album | reverse complement strand
GAAGATGTAAAAAGACATTTAGTGGCAGTTTTTGTGGTCTGGCATGAGATGAAGTGCAACTAAATTCATCTCTCAGTGCCTCACCTATCAGCAAGTAAAGGCTAGGCACCATGTTCTGGTAGGTTTTTTGAAACCCCTTGAGATCCGAGAGTGGAAGTGAGATGACATATCACAGGATTTTATGATAGGGATTCCATGCATAGAAAAGGTACATGATTCCATTTGGTTGATAGTTTACTGGCACACAATGTCTAAAAACATCCCTACTATTAGGGAGCAAAGTTTAGTGGAGATTTTTGGGTAGTTGTGTAAATGGTAGATCATTTGCCTTCATTGGGTGCCCTCAATGATAGTCTCCAATCGTGACACATAGTTCACATCACTATTGTGGAAAGACCTGTAGGAGGAATTTAGGACCCAAATGAGGATGAGTATATAATTTCACCCCCAGAGTGATGGGGATACTGGGTGCACTATCCAGGTGTTGGAGGATATGATGAGGTCTTGCGTGTTAGAATTTGTCTAGATCTGGGAGGATCACTTTCTCTTGGTATAGTTTGCATACAACAAAATCTACCACTCTACCATCAACATGAAACCTTCCGAGGCCCTTTATGTAATACCTCATAATTCTATAATTTTGTTTGGAAATTAAATGGGATTATTTTGAGACCAAGAACTGAGATGACGTGTGATTCTGAGGCCTGGTGTTCCCAGAATGATCCGTCAAAAAATATTATGTTTTTAAATAGCGTGCATGAGCGGTTTTCCTGAAAAACTAGAATAAATCTAAAATGAGTGCCCAAATGGGTGACAAAGTCAAAAATATGAGGGCTCTGTTGCATCCAGGATGATGGTTTTACCCTAGGCATAACTTAATTTTAGTCAGTGCAGGCGTCCAGTGAGAAAACTCGAAAATAGCATAACTATAAATAAAATAATTAAATAAAATTATTTTATTTTTCAAATCCCTATAACTCACGAATCGTGAATCGAATTGAAAATTCGAGACCACCGTTGAGCTCATGATGGTATTCTTTCCTTAGGAAGAGCCTAACATTGGCCGATGCAGGTCAATAGTGGAAAGTAGTTTTTGGTTGTAAACAAAATAATTGAATAAAGTTATTTTATTTTCAAATCCTTATAACTTCTAAATGGTAACTTGGATTGGAAATATGAGAGTAACATTGAGTTCGTGAAAGTGTGTTTACCTTATGTGGATCTTAATCTCGACCGGTGTGGGTCGAGGGTGAAAGATAGTTTTTGAATTTTTTTAGAAAATTAAAACGGTGCACTTGCGCGGTTTTGAAAACTTTTAAATGGGTCCCCAGATTAAAAATCTGAGAGCACCATTGCGTCTGGAATGATGACATTACTTAAGAATGAACATAACCTCGACCAATGTGAGTTGAGGGAAAAAGTTAGTTTTTCAAACTATTATAAAGTTAATTTAAATAAATGTGAGGCTGAGTTTTTATAAAATTTTAACCGTTGCTCAGATCAAAAATATGAGGGCACCGTTGAACTCATAACATCAGGATTCTCTTTGAAAAGACCTAACATTGACCAGTGAGGGTTGACCAGAAAATATAGTTTTCGGACTTTTTAGAAGAAAAATAAAATAACATAAAAATTTATTTTATTTGTTTTCTTCACCGTTAAGTTGTGGCACATCAACACTATAGTGAAGTGACGAGGTGACATTGAATCACATTGATAAGCCTCATTAATTAATTAGCATAACAATATTTCAACAAAGCGGTAATGGAAAGGCGTTCCCTCCTTTAATGTTTTAACCAGGGGGTGCGTCATTGATGTGGGAGAAACACTCTGAATCTCTCGAGGATCACTATTGAAAAACAAAAAATGACGAATGAAGTGTGATGACATTGAGTACTTCCCCCTCCTCTTTGAGAGATCCTGCCTTCAATGTCAGGTTGAGTGCTTCTGCGGACGGATCACCATCAAAGAAAAATCCACCCTTCGATCGAACTTGCTCTCCAGGTAGGGGTTGCTATTTGATTCTATTCTTTCCCTGTTCATGGTTTTAAAAAAATGATTGAAGATCAACCCACAAATAGGATGACCCATGATTCGATCATTATTATGAGAGTTTCTTGACTGCAGGATGGTTTGGGGAAATGAACTATTGTTTAATTGATTTTATAAATTCTTCTAATGAGAGCAGATTGATGCTGTGACGAATGATGATGGAGATTCGTTCCTCTATTTGTTTTTTGGTTTTCTTATCCCCTTTTAACATGTGTTCTTCACATTCTTTACAGGTTAATGATGGATCATCATTGCACAACCATTGATGGAACAATGATCTGAAAACATAGATCCGAAATGGGAATGACATGATAAAGGTGCGATGAAGACAATGACGATTAGATCGAGGCAGCGTGAGAGATTTCGTACACAAATAGATTCACACTAGAAAGAAGTAGCAACAAAAATTTAACCCCTAGGTGATGAATAATGCAGCCCGAGGGCTCCAGAAAACACTCCAGAACGAAGAACGGACCACCAGAGCACGTCCGATGGTCCATGTAAGGTTATGCTAGCATGTTAGTGGCGAAAAACGCTTGTTGGATGTTAGGGTAGTGCACCATGGTGGTTGTGGCGGTGGAAGCTGCATAATGTGGCTGCCCGCGTGGAGGAGACTCAGTGTGACCTGGACCCACGGCAAGCCGCAGGTCACGCCAGAAAACCCGGTCCGTGTAAACGGACCAGTTGTACAGTGAGGTGGTGCCAACTAGAACTGCATGGTGCGAGATAGATATGGAACAACCACATCTAGGATGGAGGAGCCTACTCAGTCAAATGTGGGATAAGCTGGTTCTAGTCAGCCGCGACCAGCCAAGTGGGATGGCTCAGATCGGCCGGGTCAGACCAAACCCGGACCCAATCGGTCCTCGTTTTGCTAAAATTCCCATAACTTTCAAACGGAGTGCCCATTTAACGATCCGTCTACAAAATTGGAACCCTTGAGACAATACAGTCCTTTTGAAATAATCTAAGTGAGTTTTTTTAGGTATTTGGAGGATGAACTATTGATTTGAAGAGTAGGCCCTCCTAATACAAGAAGACTTTAAACAGAGTCTGGGTAGTTCTATTGAAGAGATGATAGGACAGTTACTCCCTTGATGACTCAGGTAATAGGTACTCCTTATACCTCTGCTTAGGTACAGACAGGACCCCCCATGTCATGGGTGTGGGTTCATTTCATTTAGGTAGTTTTCTCAATGTGTGTTACTCTTATAAAGGACTAGGGCACGGGTTCTCAGAGATGTTCGTTAAGTAAGAGTAGATATTCTCCTATGGGACCAGGGTGCGAGTTTCCTAAATTTTGAGTCATTAATCCCCTACCGTTCCTGGGTGTGGGTCCTCCTTACACATTGTTTCGGCAAAGTCCATACTTCCCTGTCATGTCAGGGAGCAGGTCCTCTAGCCTGGGGTCAGTACTCCCCTAACGTACTAGGGTGCAGGTCCCCCATAATGAATAAACTGACAGAGTCGGTACTCCCCTAGTACTAGGGTGAGGGTCCTCTAGTCACTAAGTAGTACTATCCAATAGGGTAGGGTTCAAGTCCTCAATATATGAATTAATACTCCCCTATCATAATAGGATGCGGGTCCTTCATGAGTAGTAATCCCCTATTAGAACTAGGGCGCATGTCCTCACTTACAGAGTAGTACTCCCCCATCTCCAGGTAGCGACGAGGAGCGGTTCCTCCATAGAAGTTGGGGATCCCTCAACTATGGGATACAACTATGAGGAGCGACCCCCTACACCTAAATAGATCGATACCTAAGTAGAAGCAAGTACTCCCTCGATGAGACTGAGGTGTGGTTCACTCCTTACAAGAGAGAATGTGGTATCACAGGATAGTCTGGAGTAGTGCTCCCTCAACTCCACGCAGTGGTGATGGGTGAGCCTATTCACTTGGGTTTCCTTAGTCTTGTGTTGGGTGCATGACTGTGATGACTAGAACTCTAGTGTTAGGCACTAGAGTTGGACCTAGTAGAATTTTCCCTATAGAGTGTATCTCTCGAATGGGTTCCACCATAGATAGATGAGCTCATGGAGTGTGATCTTTTGGTTTGTGTGTTATGACTTGAGCTTTCAGTGAGAATCATGATGCTGGCTATGAGGTTAAAACCTCATGTTTCTTAGTGTCTGAGATGAGTACATCTAAATGTTCATGATATATGTATTAGAATATACCTGAGTAGAGATGACTGTGCATTTATTTAGGTTTTTTTTCTTGTGATTTATCTTTGTGGTTTTGGGGTCCCCTATTGAGTATTGTTTTACTCACCCTTGCATGGTCTTCGCCCGCACCTGTTGTGTCTGGTCCAGACGACATGTGCTTCGACAGGGACCTCAGCAGACCTAGACTAGTTGGTGCCCAGTGAGATACGACAGGAAGGACGTACTTCCGTGGCTTCCGATAGCCACTCCTTTCCTACCCTTCATGTGGGGTCTCCTGTGGAAGTCTTACAAATATCTTTTGTGCTTTCATGTTTTTAGTTTGTCTTTTTTGTGTTTGTATTCTGGGCCATTTAACTTACAACTTGTACCTTTTACTTAGTGGTTGTTTATTGGCATGAATGTTTTACTTTCTAGCTATTTGTTACATGGTTGTGTGTGTGTGTGTGCGTATAGGTACTTAAGAAAATTCATGTCACTCATGGGATAATGCCTTCAGTGCTAGTCTCCAGCCCATGGTCTTTGGAAATTGGGCTTGGGGTAGTCATGACATGGGGCTCAGGGGACGGGTTGTAACCAATTGGCATCAGATGTGTCAATTATACCTTAGGAACATAGTGTTGTGAGCTTGGTTTGGGTTACGTAGTGGTAGTGTTAATATGTTTTGAGTTTGGCTCTCAGGTCAGAGATTCTAATGTTGGTGAGATAACCGACGTATCTATTCATTGGGACTTTGATGACCTAATTTTTGACTCGGTACATTAGGAAATTGGTAACAAGGAAATAAATGGTACTTGCATCATATAGGAAGGGTTTGTGTTTTCCATGTCCTTCTTGAGTCAGTTGTATCGATATAATCTATTAACCGGGGATCATCCTGAGCCATTTAAAGATATCTCCATGATGACAACCAAATAGGATTCTTCAGTGTGATCATGATGATGATCTTCCCCGTGAAGTGGCTTCAGTGAAGGGAACTAGTTATGAGGAATTTCCCCCGGGTGGTCTACCGGAGGTGCCACCACCCGTAGAGTAATATGTTTTACCATAAGTTTGGGATGAGGATGCACATAGGATGAGTGCGCTACAAAAGTTCTAGGGGTAGTGACCTTTGAAATACTGGGGTGATCCAGATCCCCAGGTGGCAGATTACTAGCTTGAGTTAGTCACTCATGTTTTTCACTTAGTGAGGACACCTCCCGATCAGATGGTGGTCCTATCCATGAGCCTTCTTCAGGGATCGGTGGGACAATGGTAGATCTTATTAATACAGTCACATGATGAGGCAACACTCATTTAGAAGGAGTTCAAACAACTCTTCAAGGAAGAGTTTTACGCAACCACGCCGAGGTGAATACATATCTAGGAGCTTCGGTAGCTTTCATAGGGTAGCATAATGGTGATGGAGTTTTCAGCAAGGTTTAATGACTTTTTGTGGTACTCCATGGAGATGGTAAAAGTCCGGTTTTTCAAATATTGAACCTTTGATCAGGGCTTATGCCAAGAGATCCGGGCATCAGTGGTTCCGCTGAATATTCCCACCTATGCTGGGGTGCTGGAGCAAGCCCTGGTGGTTGAGAGTTTTTTGGCCAAAGAACAGATAGATGTGACCCACAACAGAGGTCACAAGGTAGAGGCGTCTGTAGGAGCTAGCAGATGACAGGTGACAGGATCTTAGCATAAGAGGCATACCCATGCCTGAGCTCAGACACGTGGGACTGTGGCACAAGAGAAACATGGAGGGACAAATTAGACGTAAGAGAGGTGGTGTTATTCTTGAAATGGTTGGGGGTATCTCTGTAGAGATTGTCCAAACTACCTTTCTACGAAGAGGGAGCCGGTTGATGAGTCGCCTTGGAAAAGAAAATGCTTGGAGTAAGGAGTTTTGCAAGATGGCGGGTGAGGCTGAGGAGCTGGAATAGTAACAGGTGGTCCATTCCAGGCTCGAGGTTCTAGAGAACATGGGTGAGGAAAACTACATGTGGTCATCGGTATGGCACTATTCGAGGTACTATACAAACGACCATGTAGGTCACCGTTATGCTGGACAGACCTAGGGGAGTTAGCACTCATGGGTCAAGAGATGGTATAAGGTACCACTGAGAAGGTGCAGTTCATCCGAGAGTGAATAAAGAATACATAGAGCCTAAATAAGTCATATACTGATAGACAATGTTGGCCCTTGGAGTTCTAAGAGGGGCGACATGTATTCCTATAGGTCTCTCCTCGATGAGGGATACCGAGATTTGGTTGGGGCAACATTCGTAGAGTACTTGGTGGAGATAGAGGATCAGTAGGGGAGTATCCTTTATGGATGGTCAATTCCTTTGGTACATGTTCTTTAGAAGTATGGGGATCTCTAAGAGAGCACGTGGGAGAGGGAGGCTCAGATTCATGCTATGTACCCCTTTTTGTTTGATTATCCCTTGTTTTGTCTTATGAGTATGTTAATCCCTAAATGGAGGAGTAATGTAATACCTCATAATTCCATGATTTTTTTTAAAAATTAAATGGTATTATTCTGAGACCATGGGTTGAGACGACGTGCGATTCCAAGGCTTGGTTTTCCCCAAATGGTTTGTTGAAAAATGTTAAGTTTTTAAATAGCACGCATGAGAGGTTTTCTTGAAAAAAGTGTAATAACTCTCAAATGGTTTTCTGGATCAGAAATACAATGGCACTGTTGCATTTAGGATGGCGGGTTTACCCTAGGTTCAATTTAAGTTTAGTCGGCATAGGCCTCTAGTGATAAAACCTGAAAATGGAAAAAACATAAATAAAATAATTAAATATATATTTTTCAAATCCTTATAAATCAAGAACAAAAACTTAGATTGAAAATACGAGACCATCATTGAGCTCATGAGGGTATTATTTATTTAGGTAGATCCTAACATTGGTCGATGTGGGTCTACAGTGGAATGTAGTTTTTGTCCGTAAATAAAATAATTGAATAAAGTTATTTTATTTTTAAATCATTATAAGTCCTAAAAAGTAACTTAGATTATAATTTCGAGAGTATCATTGAGTTCATGAGGGTGTGTTTCCCTTAGGTGGAGCTTAACCTCGACTGGCATGGGTCGAGGGTGAAAGATAATTTTTGAACTTTTTTTAGTGAATTAAAATGGCGCACGTGAGCGGTTTTGGAAACTTTTAAATGGTTGACCGGATTGAAAATCCAAAGGCACCATTGCATCTGAAATGGTGACATTACCTAATAATTGACTTAAACTTGACCAACAGGGGTCAAGGTAAAACGTTAATTTTTAAACTATTTTAAAGTTCATTTAAATAAACGTGTGAGTGGGTTTTTCCACTTTTAAACTGGTGATCGGACTAAAAATACAAGGGCACCATTGAACTCAGAATGTTAGGATTCACCTAGAAAATAACTAACATCAACCGAAAAAGGTTGACAAAAAAATATAGTTTTTGGAATTTTTGGAAGAGAAATAAAATAATATAAAAAGATATTTTATTTATTTTCTTCACCATTAAGCTGTAGAACGTTAGCACTGTAGTGAATCGATGATGGAACACTGAATATCATTAATGACTCAGCATAACAATGTTGCAATGCAATGGTAGTGGAAAAGAGTTTCCTCATTTAGTGTTATAACTAGGGGGTGTGTCATTGACATGAGGGAAATGCTTTGAATCTCTGGAGGATCACTGTTGACGAACGAAAAACAATGAACGATGAGAGAAGATCACCAAAAACATTGAGAACTTCCCCATACTCTTTAAGAGATCCCACATTTAACATCAGATCGAGCGCTTCCACAGATGGATCACCATCAATGAAAAATCTGCCATTCGATTGAACTTTCTCTCCAGGCAGGGGTTGTTAGTTAATTCTAGTCTTTCCCCATTCTTAGTTTTGAAATGACAAACGCAGATCAACATATAAAAAGTTTGACCCATGGTTCGATCGTTATTACAGGAGGTTCTTGACTGTGGGATGGTTTGGAGAAATGAACTCTTGTTTAATTGATCTGCTAAATCCTTGTAATGAGAGAATATTGATGCAGTGACGAACGATTCCAGAGTTTCATTCCTTGATTTTTTGTTTGGTTTTCCTCTCCCCTTTAACGTTCATCCTTTACATTCTTAGTGGGTTGGTGAATGGTCATCCTTGTGAAACCATTCTTGGTGAAACGATCTAACAACATGGATCTAGAATGGGAATGGAATGAAAGAGGTGTGACGACGACAGTGGTGATTGGATCGAGGCAGTGTGGGAGATGTCGCACATGAATGAATTCGCACCCTAAAGATGTCGCAATGGATATTTAAACCCCAGGTGATGATGAACGCGGCCCGAGGGCTCCATAAAACCCTTCAGATCAAAGAACAGACCACTGGAGTGTGTCTGGTGGTCCGCAGAGGGTTCTTCTGGTGCGCCACAGTGGTGGTGGCGGTGGAAACCGCGTAACTCTGCTACCCGCATGGAGGATCTGTGTCTCTGGCCGCGACATGACATGGACCCGCAGCAAGCAGCGGGTTATACCAAAATACCCGATCTGCGTGAGTGGACCAGTTGAATAGGGATGCAATGCCAACTGACACCACATGGTGAAAGACGGATGCAGTAGAGCCACGTCCCGGCTGGAGGAGTCAGACAACTCAAAGGTGGGCCGGGTGGGGCCCGATGGGCTGGGTCATACCAGACCCAGACCCAACCGGCCCCTGTTTCACTAAAATGCCCGTAACATTTAAATGGAGAGTCCTCTTGATGATCCATATATAGTTTTGGGACCCTTGTGACGAGACGGTCCTTTTGAGATACTCTAAGTGAGTTTTTCAGAAAATTAGAGGATGACCTATTGATTTGAAGAGTAGGACCTCCCGATACAAGCATACTTTGAGCAGAGTCCAGGTAGTTCTCTTGAAGAGATGCTAGGACGGTTACTCCCATGACAACTTAAGGCACGGGTACTCCTTATCCCTCTGCTTAGGTAGAGATGAGACTCCCCACATTAGGGGTGTAGTTTTTTTTTCCTTTGGGTAGTTTCCTCTGGGGGTGTTACTCCCCTGAAGGACTAGTGCGTAGGTTATCAGAGATGTTTGAGAAGGAAGAGTAGATTCTCCCCTATGGGACCCGAGATCAGGTTCCCTAACTTTGGAGTGGTTACTCCCCTTCTTTTCTAAGGTGAGTTTCTGACTTACGCATTGTTCCGGTAGAGTCGGTACTCCCCTGTCATCCCTGAGAGTGGGTTCTCTATCCTAGGGTCAGTACTCCCCTAACGTACTAGGGTGCATGTCCCCTATAGAGAATAAACTGACAGAGTTAGTACTCCCCTAGTACCAGGGTGTGGGTCCTATAGTCACTGAGTAGTACTCCCCTACACGATAGGGTGCAGGTCCTTGATATAATAAGTAGTACTCACCTATCATAACAGGGTGTGGGTCCTTCATGAGAAGTAATCCCCTATTGAAATCAGGGTGCGTGAACTCACTTACAGAGTAGTACTCCCCTGTCTCTGGGTAGCAATGGGGAGTGGGTCCTCCATAGGAGTTGGATCTCCCTCGGCTGTAGGACACAACTACAAGGATCAGGACCCTCCACTTGAAGAGATTGATACCTAAGTTGGAAAAAGTTATCCCTCGTCGAGACTGAGGTGTGGGACACTTCTTACAAGAGCGACTGGGGTATTGCCAGATAGTCTAGAGCAGTGCTCCCTCACCTATATGCAATGGTGAGGGGTGGTCCTCTTCACTTGGGTTTCCTTAGTCTTGTTTTGGGCGTAATACTGTGATGACTAGACCTCTATTTTCAGCCACTAGAGTTAGAAATAGTAGAATGTTCATGATCGAGTGTATGGGAATATTCCTGAGTAGAGATGACCATTCATTTCTTCATGTTTTTTCTCTTGTGATTTATCTCTGTGGTTTCAGGGTCCCCTACTGAGTATTTTTTTACTCACCCTGAACGGGCTTTGACCACACATGTTGTGTCTGGTGGAGATGAAAAACGCTTTGATAGAGACCTTAGTGACCCAGGACCAGGTGGTTCCTAGTGAGAAATGACAGACCAGACATACTTCCATAGCTTCCAATAACCACTCATTGCCTACCCTTCAGGTGGGGTCTTCTACGGATGTCTTACATAGATCTTTTCTACTTTCCTATTTTCAGTTTGTCTTTTGTTTGGTTTTTATTCTGACCCATTTGACTTACAACTTTTATAATTACTCAGTGGTTGTTTAGTGGCATACAGGTTTTCCTTTCCAGCTGTTTGGGTTGCTGTTGTGTGCATGTGCTTGCGTACATGTACACAGAAAAATGCCTCCCACTCATGGGATAATGACTTCAGTGCTAGTCACCCGCCCCTGGACTTTGGGAGGTGAGCTTGGGTTAGTCACGACATAGGCCCTAGGGGATGGGTCGTGACACTGTATGGGAGACCCTATAGGTTAACTTTGTACTATACAGATATTAGTGATATGTCTCTTGTGGGACCAAAGATGGTGAAGGTGGCAACATGGAAAGTCTAGGTTTTCCATGAGTGGATGAGGATGAGCCGGAGTAGGTTGAAATCTTACATAGATTACCATTGTTGGCCCTTGTATTTCGAATAGGGAGACCCCATTTTCCTGAGGGTCTCCCCATGATGAGGATTGTGGATGTTTGATCGAGGAGGAAATATATCCCCGTGATATATTGGGAAGTTTGAGATCATGAAGATGGTTGGTGAGGTTTCTTACTTTCTCTCCTTACCCCCATATCTAGATATAATTCTCAATGTCTTCCACATGTCGCAGCTAATCAGATACGTTCATGACTGCACACACATCATCGACTTCAGCAAGATGGACATCAAGGATGGTTCCACATTTGCGGAGCACCTAATAGTGACCGAGGATCAACATGAGAGTTCCCTGTATGGATGAACCATCCCTTGGTTAATGTGTTTTGGTAGCATGAGAACGTGTTAGAGAGTACCTGTGAGTGGGAGAGCCAAGTGCGGGATCATTATCCTAAGTTGTTTGTTTAGTATATCTTTTTAGGAACAAAATACTTGATGAATGGAGTAATGTGGGGACCTATTTTTTTCCTTGTAATACTTTGAAATATTTCTACATATATTTTCTAATGTAGGCACTGAGAAGACACGCGAATTTGAGGTCCGGTGTGCCCAAAATTAATTTTATAATAATATTAAAAATATTTTATATTGTGCACACATAGTTTCTGAAAGAAAATGGGATAAATATTAAAAGAAATATCATATCATAAATTTGAGACCATTTGTGAGTTTGAAACATGGTGCTTACCCTAATCTCAACCTAAAATAGGATGACACGAGGCATTTAGACATCTCGCCCATTGGTGGTACATTCAGTCGATTAATTAATTTATTAAATAAATAAATTAATTAATTTTTTAAACTAATATAATTCTATAATAATACTGCCATTTTAACCCTCTAGGGTTAGCTACATAAAACCTTTCAAGGATCCAAATCTTCTCTTCCTTCTTCTGTTGGCAGATCACATCAGATGATGATAAAACACTGGATTAGAGCAGATCGGGATGCAGAGAACATAAAAAAATCCTTTAAACATTGGTGAGTGCGTTCTTCAACAAAGAACAATCAAATATAAATATATGACTCATCAATTTATACTTTACATCCTCTTTGATTATTTTTATTGAGAATAATCGTACTTTTTATGATTTGCAACAATTGATGGACATTGACATGATACTATGCACCAATTCACTTGACTATTTCAATGTTTTCTAACCCGAATATATCCATTCTTGATCATTGGTCAATAATTCTTGAACAATGATGATTAAACAATTTTTATTGTTCATTTCTCCCTCAATTTCTTTGTGTTTTTCATTGTTCAGACCCCGTGGTCTTGGTTCGATGTTGTTGGGTGGTACCGATCCCGATCGAACCCCGGAAAACACAACATATTCATGAGAGAGGGATAGATCGATGAATCAAGAAATTTTTTTGGATGGTTATGGGTTGTGGATGATCTTTTAGATGATTGGTGATCGAATACATAGTGATGGGAGGAACCGAAGCATGTGTGGTGTGGGAGGCTAGTAATGGTTTACACAACTTTCAACTAGATTTGAGTTTCCTTCCAATGGAGGGCTGAAATCTGCTGGCCAATGCAAGATCCACAAATCACGGGAAGAATTGAAGCCAAGTATAAAGGCGGAAGACAAGATTCAAGGTTCAGATGGAAGATCTATGATTCTAGAAATTTTTTTACTACACGCTATATAGTTTGAAGAACACATGATGTGTCAGTCCCTAATTGTGGTGGCTAGGGTTTTGAAATATTATAAAGATAACACAACATGTATCCCTCCTACACGCTGTGTACCTCATCCCCAGGCGAATGAGCCATGTGATGTATCAAACAAGTAGGACTCTATGTAGGAGTACACGACCAGGCACACAGCCATGTACTAAAGTACATGGAAATGACCAGAACACATGGGAAGTACCCTGTGTAAAACAACACGCCATATACCAAATTACATAGACAAGGGGTCAGGTAGACAGACATGGCCAAAGGACACAACCCGGTACCAGATAACTAGGACATGTCGTGTATTCCACCCACATGAAGTGTTCTTATACAAGGATTGGGATCCATGTTATGGATAGGGACATGAACAGGTAGTGAATAAGGACCACACGCCTTGCAGGTACCCTCACGCACGATTTACTAATTGGAACCTTCAATGTAAATTTAAAGGTTCCATATATCCTTTGTTTGGACTTAGATTTTGGATAGTGAGTAGCCTATCCTGAGTGATGTTTCCAAATAGAATGCAATGGTACCCTTAGTTTTGGATTTTGGGATATGACGTGGAATGTTCTATGCACTGCACTTGGTTAGGTGTTGTTTAATGATGATACTGATCATGTAGTATCACAAATAGCATTCTGAGTGGAACCCTCCAGCTGGGCTGGGCATGGGTCTTCGATTAATTTTAGAGTGGAACCCTTCAGCTAGGATGTGCATGGATCCTCTACCGATATTCCAAGTAGAACCCCCTAGCTAGGCTGGTCATGGGTCCTTGATGACTAAAGTTGAACCCTCCTATCTACACAAGGCATGGGTCCTCAATATAATTCTAGAGTAGAACTCTCCAATAGATCTAGGCATGATTCGTCTACTGAATTCCCAAACAAAACCCTCCATTTGAATTGGGTATGGGTCCTCAAAGACTTCCCAAGTGAAGCCCCCCAATCAATCTGTGTATGGGTCCTCAATGACTTCCTGAGTGGAACTCTCCAATTGAATTGGGCATGGATCCTCCATGAAATTTTTAGTGGAACCCTCCTTCCATGTAGGGTGTGGGTCCTCCATTGACTATTAGAGTAGAACCCTCCTATTGTACCCAGACATGATTCCTCTATCTAGTGGTTGTGGCCCCTTTACCATGAGAAATAGTGATTAGGCGTGTCTTGACATGGATGATTACTTCTAGGAAGACGCATGAGATGCTGGGCATCGTTGAAGAAATATTGTAACTACTGGTGAATCTTTTTCTTGTGATGATCTAGGAGATAGAGTTACCCTTTCTCTATCATTTGAAATTCTTTTGAATTATAATACACACACACACACACACACATATATTATTTTGTATCCATACCCTTGGATTTGGTTTCTCTATTTCCTTGAGAGGGAAAGACATTTGGGGTATGCCATGTGCTTTTAGTGTTTAGCTTCTCATGGTTGTATGAGTATAATCTCCTAATATAGGCAGTGAAGACTCAACGAGTAGTTCATCTACTCACCATTTTTATCCCCTTGTTTTTGGAAAAGGTTACTATATCTCTTTGTTTTTGGGTTGATCTATTCTCTTTCACCATATCTTGCATCCTGTTTACTATCTATTGTCTCCCTATTGTATATCTTACTTCCCCCTTCATCTTTTGGCGAATCCTAATGTGTATGTATATACCCAACCCTACATGGGATTTTCCCACATGTTTCATGTATTATGAAGATAACAGACATATCAGTAGTGACTTTAGAAGAACTTAGGGATACCTGGTACTTTTAACCATGTACAATGGTCACAGATTGGAGATCAGGAGTTGGGCTCTCTCAGTAATTTACTTTTCTAGTTTTTTTTAGGTTAGGAAATATTTTTGGTTGGGCGTTTATTTTTCTGCTTTAATTTTCACTTTACACTACCATAATCTTTTACTTTCTATAGGTTTTTCATGCATGGTTGTTCCCTTAGAAATTTTCTTTTTTTACTATTACATCCTATGGACTCATGCATTGAGATGGATATGTGTGCACATACAAGTACTTACAAAGATACCTTCTCATGTTAGTTATTCCTTCAACACTGGTCTCCATCCGCTATCATATAGAGGTGGGATTTGGGTAGTAGCGGCTTGAGCCTCAGCTTGGGCTGGGTCATGACATTTTTAATCCCCATAAACTTTAATTCATCCTCTGTAGTCTTTATATTTTAAACCCTCTTTTAATATCTCAAGTATCAATATTGTTATCATTTTTTTTAAATCTATTCAATTTATATTACTATTTTATTTTAATAATATAATCCATATTAATATTAATATATTCATTAAAATACCATAGTAATTAACTACTTTGAATTTTATATAGTAATAACATTTTGGTTTGACCAACTTCAACACGAACATGATGGTTTATTATTACCGAATGTTAAAATAGACTATAGATAACACAGTAAATAAATTACTAACAATTTCAAAACATGTGACCATTTAAAATTATATTCATTAACCATTTTAACCTACACTAACTAGATTATATATTTTCCCAGATACCAAGTGAAATTGTTAGTGACAATACATAATATATGTGCATTTTCCTTTTTAAAAAACATATCGTGTATTTTTAAAAACAACTATCGTTATAAAAAAAAGATATTCTCCTTCAGAAAACTAATTCAAATTACTCTATTATTTTCAATATGGTGTACAATGTGTAATTGAAAAAAGTATCCACATTTTAGGAAAATGATGAGTTTGGGTTTCCAAAAAGGATAAATATATTCAAAAATAAAATAGTGCTAATTAGTATGGGAAATCTTGGTTACCATATTCAAAACTAGCATCGATCATTAGATCAGAATACTTTCAAGGTTCTATTTCTTACAAAAAATGAGAAAAAATTGAGAGGTTTTTAAATTTATATAAACCAAATCACAGTAAAAACCCCATACTAATTTGTTGTATTACATAGTTGAGTCCTTGAATTCTTCTTCACTAGAATTTGTATACTGTGTAAGTTTTTCCTTTATAGCGTCTTTTTTTAGATGAAAGTTCCATGACTATTGACTCTAAGAATATAATAACACCATCTATTTACCCAAAGGTATATATTATGTTACTCAATTTATCTTTTACTAATAAAATTTAAACAAATTTAAAGTACTATCTTTCTTTATTTCTATTATTGCACCAATCAAATCATATAAACAATGTTAACATTAGTATCTAGTTTAAAACTTACTAAAACTATTTGAAGAATTTAAAAATATAATCCATTTAATTTTACTATATAGTCTCACATAACACTTATAAACCATAAAAATGTTATATTAATTTTAAGATAACCCAATATGCTACTTTTCCTATTTGAACAGGTGTAAAATTAATACTGCAACTCTTTTTAACAAAAGTTTTAATTTAAAAAATAACTAATCTTCATTTTGGTTTTAAAATATCTATATAGGTTTATGCGTATTATTACAATTGAATACTATAAAATTGATAGAAACTCTAGGTAATTTGAAAATATGCATACAAGTTACATATATTAATAATTTAAGAAAAAAAATAGTTGTATCTTAATCATCATTTTATAAAATATTTATATATTGATTACAAAGTTGCATACAAGTTGTACATTTTGTTGAAAAATGAATACAAGTTTCATTAAACATATGAATACATGTTTCATTTTTTTAAAATATTCATACATGTGGATATAGGTAACATTAAGTTTTCATTAAAAATGTTTATAAATGTAGCATATTTTTAAACTACAAAAATTCAAAAACCAGGTAATTTAAACGCATACATTATGCATAATTTGTTTTCAAAGTACATACACTTGTATGAATATAATATGAATATACTGATTCAATTTACATAAAACTATACATATACACTATACTGTATTAAGAATGACCATCCAAATCACCCATGCCCCTTCAACACTCATACTATATACAAATACATTATGCATATTCATTATACTAAAACTCCTCTAACAATATCCACATAGTATGTATACATTCTATAATTTCCTGTAATTATAATATGCATAACAATTCAACAAATTAAAAAAAGAATTTTTTATTGTATGAGTAATAGTTTTGTTACTGAAATTATTATATAAAATGGAAATAATATAAGACAACCTGAATGCTTATTACTAACCTAGAAACAATATTCATCAATTAGTGAAATTACAACTTCAGTTAAAAGGAATTTCATCATGGTTTTTACAATGATTTGAATATTAATTAGTATTAAATGTTTAATAGTGTACACTAATATGCATATTTTTATAGTATACAATACCATATGTAGATATTTTTACTATATGAAATACATACTAGGAATATTTTTATAGAATACAATACCATTATACATTTTACAATGTTTTCAATTCTAGAATTAGTTTTAATTCCACTTATTGTATCATTTCTTGTATTTTTAGATAAAACTGTTACATTATGAAAAATCATTTTTCATTTCAAACCTGTATTCATAATGGTATTCATGAAGATTATTGTAACATTTTATATAGATATTACACTTAAAATATGTTTTAATTCCACTTTAATTTGTTCAATTACACCTATTTCAATTCTAGCATTTTATAGGGATATTCATTCTCACATTTATTTCAATTACATTACTCATTTTATACAGCATGAAATACCTATATGCACAATTTTATAGTATCCCATAAAAGTCACTTATATTTTATTATAGAATACAATACCAACTATGCACATTTATAGCATGCATATTTGTAAACCAGAATCAATATTAACCAGTTAGTGTAATTAAAATTTTAGTTAAAAATATTAATAGTATGCATTTCACACCTGTTTGAATATTCATCAGTATAAATTGTTTAAAAGGTTAAAAATAATTTCATATGTTATCTAAATATGAACATATTTATGTATATTTTATAAATAACACCTCTATATATGTAATCACAATAAAAAATTATAAATTTTATAGATTTTTATTGATACTGGATGCATTCATTATGTTTATAGCTTGAATTTACTATTTCTTCCTTTATAATTTTTAAGTGTTCACATACTTTTATTTTATACTTCCTTTATAGGTTTTATCCCTTATTATATCACCTTTAACATATTAGTTAATATATTATTTTTAGTGGGATTTAAAACATGATTTTGATGAAGAATGTTTTCCTGAAAGAGATGAAATCATAACCGATTTCAACCATGGAACTTCAAAATATGAAGAGATTCCATAAAAGTTGACTTTGAAGAGATACATGAAGACAGAAATGATTGAAAATAATGAATAAGTATCATTTTATATATTCAAGTGTTTCACTACAATGTGAATTACCACTTATTGGAAATCCCTTTTACATATAAAAAATATTGATTCTATTTGTTTCATTTTTTTATTCAATATCCATTCTATAATTTTTTTTTCATATTCTTATTTTGTAGAAACTTATAATTTTAGTATAAATATTTTATTTTTTTTCATTTAACAATCTTTTACAACCCATGAAAATCAATGAAAGGGGATACTAGTATATTTTTAAACTGTAGTATTATTAATACATTTATATTATGTTATTATGTACTTAAATATAAATATCATTAAGGATCCCGCTAGATAAAACCTTCCCCTTGATCATGTTCCACCCAATAGAGATCCTCCTCACAATTAGGATTATCTAGATATTTTTTTTGTTCTTGGGTTATCATTCCACTGCTTTCTCCCTCAAAAAATGGAATGGGCAGTGCTCCCTCCTCTAAATTCATAGTGTCATATTATTCCCCGATTCCTTTATCTCTCCACTTTAAGTTCTAGGATGATACTACTATAACTTTTAGAGATGAATAAATAGAGTTCTTTTCACTAATTTTTACTTCACCCTTATTGATTCTTTCAATGGGTTTTGATCAAATATTTACCTTATTCAAAAGACAATGGAAATTATTAGCTTTCATAGGGTTAAAATTGGCCTCTTAGATCATTTCCATGTTTTTATTAATTTTGATGACGTTAAATAATCATATAGATTTTTGAATAATTACATGTGGATGATCATAAGTTATAAAATAGTTTTCATAAATGATCTCTATTTTTTCTTAAGGAATGCGAATCCCTATACTTTTCTATCTAATTCGACTTTGTTGGACTCCTGCTTCATCTATTTAGACTGGATGCTCTCTCGGGCATTGCCAAGAACATGGGTACTCTAATATGGGTTGTCTCCTATATTCTCAATCATTACCAACCATTAGTTGCTCGGGTATATGTTAAAATTGATGTGTCATTAGAGAAACCATCCCGAGTATGGATTGTGAATGGGTCTGAGTGATTCTACTAACACGTTCATTTCAAAGACATTCATAGTTACTATTTTTTCCATTGATGATTCCATTTTGAATATTCTATTAGAAAATACTAGTCAATATTGTCTTTGAAGAATGGTTCTCTTATGATAACACCAAATAAAGAGAAAATTTGGGCACCTTAGCTACTAGTGATGCACTGGAGAGAGTTATGTAGCATGAAAAGTTAGCTATCCATGAACTAGAAAATTCCACTTCAATTTCTATCTAGAAATAAAATATGATTCATGTGGGTAATTTAGGATACTCTAATTCAGTTGGGATTGGTTAAACCTCAGTTGTATGGATTAATTCTACAAATGTATTTTTTTGGATCCATTCTATATACTCGGAAAGAGATAAATGACACATTAAAGGATCAAGTTGATCCCTCCTTAAGTTTTTTAACAGATAAATTTCATTCAGTTGATGTGATAATTATAGGCACTACATTTGATAAATATTATAGGGAGGAAATTTCTCTTATGAATGGATCTTATCCTAATGGAAAGGCTGAATTTTTGGTGCAAGGTGTTAAGGAGATGAACTGTTGTAAAAAATGAAAGGTAAGTGGTGATAGCTATAGGGAAAAAATATTTTATTACAAAATTACTAATGGTAGAAGTTGTTTCGGGTTTATAAGGATTAAAACTTTGTTCATGGGAAGTTCTGGTAGATAATGGAAAACCCAATGAAAATATTCCCCCTCTCCTAGGAGACCATGATGATAAAATTCATTTTGGAAACTTTGTAATATTTTATTTTTCTAATAAGGAAGGTGAGGTAGATGCAACACCTATGTTTAAGTATTTTTCTAGATTATAATCTTTAGGTGTTGTACATGATATAATAAAGGATCATCTAGAATCCTTAGAGGACGTAGATTTTATCCCTTTATCACCTGATTAAGTTTTGGTGTACAATTTATATCATTCTAACAATCATAAGGGAAAGAATCCTTTAATTGACTATAAGGACCTCACTTTATTCCAATTAAAGTAATCAAGGCCATGAAAAGATTATACATGGATGTAATTTTCCATGTTTAGAAAATATATCAGAAATGAACATTCATAAAAGTCCTCTAAATATGGAATTTTTCCCCAAATAGTCTCCTTTATTCTACTAGACTCAAAAATAAAATTTCAAGGTTTAGTTGTCCTTCAATGTAATGAAGATGAGAAAACTTCATGAGAGAGTTCTAAAAGGTTTAGGATGGAATATTCAAACAAATTATTATCTTGGATTTACAATCAAATAGGTATTTCCCCTAAAGGAATTAGTATCAAATCGATCATCTTGGAACAAGCTTTATGGGGTTGGGGGAAATTTATATAATATTTTGATGACCCCTTTCAATAAACCTAGATTTTAAACTTTGATGATCTCTATTGGTAATTTCCCGTAGAGCCTAAAACTAATCAACATTCATTTTAGGATAATGTTAAGGGGTCATATTGTCTCTTGTTATGTTTTAGGGGACAATCACAGGTCTTATATGTTTCCCACCCCTCTTTTCTTTTGGAAAATCTTACAAAAAAGTATTCCTCCACCATAAGTGACATTTTTATGCATTTTATTTTCTTTTTGTTAAAATATAAATATTTATATATATTTAAATCATAAATAAATTTATATATGCACACAAAAATATTTATAATAATGATATATATATATATATTATTTATATATATACACATAAACTTATATAATGTGTATTTATATATAAATTTATATAAAATATTTATGTCTTTAATTGTTAATTACAAATTATTTATTATTAATAATTATTAAATACTAATTATTAATTAGTTATTATAAATTATAAATTATTCATTTTTCATTTTTCATATTAATTAATAAATATTAATGAGTAAGTGATAATTACTAATTAAAAATTAATTAATTAATAATATATATTTAAAAAATTAAAATAAATAGTTTATTTATTTATCGTTGTCATCATTTATGATTTTTTATTTAGTCTTGGGAGGATTTTAATTTTTGTGTAATGTTCCATAGTGATGAATTAAACCTTATATTATTTGTGAATATATTTTTTTAATTTTTAAAAAACATTTTTTATGAGTTTCAAATCACCACTAAAATAAGATAACAGTGAAAATTATTTAAGCAATGATATTATGTTTAATATATATTATAATTTTTTAAAACCATATCAAATATTTGGAGATAATTTTCAAGAGGCAATTTCCAAGGAACCAATTACAAATTACTAGTAGTAAAGTTCGTGGGGGTTTTTTCTTTACCCAGTTTAAAAACACATCGCTTCATTATAGTTTTTATGTAATGTGTAGAGAATGATTTTTTTTCAATGATAAACTTGGATTATCTTCAATAAAGAGCATATATATTTTATGCCTCACTTAAACATTGATACTTTATAAAATCTATGAGACTATACATGTATATTTATTATTTTCTATTTTTTTGCTAATTCAACTTACATATTCAATAAAAGAAATGAATTATTTGTGTTTTCATACTAATCATGAAATATTTTATATATTTGTATAATCCTGTTCATAAAGTTGACTTATACTTCTTATTTTTATAATTTTTTACACAATAAATCTAATTTTAACTATATTTCAAGTAAGGGAGATATATTTTTATAAATCATCTGTAGTTGTATATAAAATTTGGTTTAGGTTTTTACATTTAACATTTATTTTTTATTAACTTACAATGGATCAAAGAAGATTTCATTTTTCAACTTTTTCACATTGGGTTTTCCCACTTGTGATATTCCACAATGAAATTAACAATATCACTAGTAAAACCCAACTCATACATTAGAAAATAATTATTCTTTAGAACTAAAATATTGAATTTTTATTTAAAAAAACAAGTACTCTAATAAGAAATTAAAAATAAATATTTTCCTTAAAAAGGGTTATTTTTCCAACCATTAGTGATTCTAACTCCTTCAAAAAAACATACTAGTGGTTATGTAAAATCACTAGTAACATAGTCGCTAACTTTTATTAGCAATAAATTTGGGTGAACATAAGTAATTGAAATTTATTTATTCTATTTATTTTACATATTTTTTTATATTATATATGATTTATTTTCACATTGGGTTTTCCCACTCAAGATTTTCCATATGTAAATTAAAAATATCCCTAGAAAAACCTAAAATATAGGGATATATTTTCACAATCTTTATTATATAGAACTACAATATTGGATTGTTCTATAAAAAATGAATAAGATCATATATCATTATAAAAAATATAGTAATTAGAAAGAGTTATTTTTCCAATAAGTAGTGTTTATTATTGAGTTTTTATGTAAGAAATACTTTTTGGTTAAGTATTGTAATTGTTAGAATATTTTTTCTTAGAATTAGATTTCATAGAACCAAATGGTGACATGTTCATACTTACCATTGATGTACAGTTTCAGGTTAGTGGAATAATCCCAATGAAAGAAACTGATAAGAAGGTGCTCAACATAAGTAGTTGAGAAAAAGTATCTGAATAAATATAAAAATAGTGGCAAAGAAGTGTGATAATGATGGAGGAATGTCTAGAAACATAAACTTGGAGTGTAGTTATGTTTCAATGGGTGGAGTGATAAATATAGGAGGGTGATTCTGAATTCAACATGAAATTTTTAGAGAGTCATGGTTGGGAGGAAGTTCTAACTCACGTTTGGATCCCTAATTGAGTTATGTAAGGGTTCCTTCCTGTTCTATATAAGTTTATGTAATGGATTTTTCTATGAAATAATTAATAGCATAGTTTACTAGAAGATGATGGTCAAGGAAGAGGCACCTACAAGCAATTAGAGATAGTTGTGACCCATGGTTGGTCCCCCGTAAATTTCTAAACACTACTACAAATTTTAGCTTTACCAATGGTTTAAAACCGTTGGTAAAGACTGGAAAACCATTGGTATAAACTATACCAATAGTTTTCCAAACCGTTGGGTCTTGAGTTTTAGGGATAGACATATCCCAAAGGTTCTTGTAACACCCCAAGATTTCATAGTGTGTTATTTCTTCAAAATAATTCAATAACTTGTACTACACGCAACACCGAGTTCAATTGCACCATGACTTACCAAAAAAAAAGCCATTAAAAGAGGTCATGAATAGTATTAGCTAAATTTTAAACTTTATAATTTTAGAATCCATATTATTAGTTTCTTAGTCATAATGCAAGAACAGATTCATTTTCAGTATTGCACTTTTATCAACTTTTAGTGAAACCTTTTTAAATACAATATTTTAAACTTTTTGACTAAATGGAGACATCAAAAAATTTAAAATGAAACTTTCCAAGCTTTCACGGTACGCTTTCCTTTGAATAAAACAGTAGCGTGTGTTGTACGCAACTTCGAGTTTTAACACACACCACAACCAATCAAACTGGCCGTTATGAATAGTAATACCTAAATTTTAAAATAATATATATTTTACATTTTGAAATGGACTTCATTTTTGGATTCGGAATATCGAATTTAGCCTAAGGTGAAATTTTGGTACTTTTCGGATAACTTTCATATTTTGATGAATAGTGAAAATTACTAAATTTTAATTAAAAACAACTTTTTTAATCAAAATAATTAATAGTGATAAATTATGAATTTGAGTGGTTTTAAAGTATATTTAGAATATATTTTTACAATTTAATATAATGTTGGTCATTAGACAAAATTTTACAATTAAACCGAACATAAACAAGTGTCAATCTTTTGATAGTTATTATCTCTTAAAAACACGCTTTTTGTTTTGACAGCGGGAATTAATTTTAAATTAATTTCTGCCACTTCTGTGTTTTGAATTTAGAAAAATGGATTCCATATTTGGAATCAGGATGTTCAAATTGTGTAAATAGGTAACTTTTATTTTTAGACATTTTGAATAATTACTACGGTAAATATTTTATTTACCATGGTTAAGGGTAAATCCGGTAAATAAGGGTTAAAAAATAATATTATAATAATACTAAATTACCCTAAAACGTGTCTTAACCCTATGTTTTGATACATGGTCGACCATGGGCATCTTTGGGTCGATTTTGGGACCCCATGGATCCACTTGTAAGTGATAATGACACTTTATTTTAATTAAGTCAAAATGAATACAAAAATGACACAAGCATATATCTTTTAGCAAAACAATTTTTACATAGGGTTATATAAGTTGGATGTTAGATTATAAATATTCATTATAAAGATAAAAAGATTTCCTACATAATGATATTTTATTTATAATTTTTAGACATTATATAATTTATTTTATTTATGACACAATGATGATGCAGTAATTACTATAATAGTGAAAAATTAAAATAATTGATATTATAAATACCCAAAAAAAAATATAATATGAAACTTTTAATGAATTAAACTAATTTTATAGGATATTATGATATATTAGGATTGATTTAATTGACTTTTTTCGAAGTAATCAATCTGTTATGAGTTTCACAAAAATCAACTATTGAATAGTGTCAAAATTGACATAAAAGAGTTCTTAAAACAAATATTATATTATTAATTGATATTAAATTCTTAAAAATCTAAGGTTCGGCCAAGAGACTTATATCAGGATAGGTTCATCATTAATGGACCACTTGGGGGTCGCTTGGATGTTTATAGTAAGTTTATTAACCATATTATATAAAAATACAAAGAGACATTGTAAAAGTGAAACTAATTAACTTAGAGTTAATACTTAAAGATAAGGTTAATATAAGTACCCAAACCTATCTAAATTCTATTTGTTGAGTGGTTTTTGACCTATCCCCACCTTAGCCTTTGAATAGTCAACTTTTGAGCCATTGGAAACCTAATATGAATTTATTATAAATTAATATTTCTAGCTTTTCCAAAGGTGCCCCTCACTCCTCTTATAAAAGGGCACCCCTCCTTCTCATTTATTCACACCTTCAAAGCCTTTTGGTTCGGCCACACTCTGCCCAAATACTCTCCCAACATCCCTCACTACAACCTAGAGGCATTAGTTTGATCAGAAATCCAACCTAAGGAGCCCTTTTGATCAAATCAAAAGGAAGAACCCGAAGAAGAGGTAATGATTTCACCACCCTTCTCCAAGTTCATTTCTTCTTCCACTTCTTCTTCCTTTGTTCTTACCATTCTAAAATAATAACTCCAGTATCTCACATATACTGTGATGTTATTATAAATATGGTACAACCATATTCAGTATTCTATCCACCCTTTGAATAACATGTCACCATACGTGCGTACGTACGGCTTACCGTCTCCACGTCGTGGTGTAATTGTTATTCAATATAATATTATTTGGATGGGTATAATAATGATGTGTAACTCATGTAAATAATAAATCTAACATGTTAATGATTCTGTATATATGATATACTATCCATTTATATATTATTTTAATATCAAAAGAATGATATTGTCGCTCGTGCGTACGTACGGACTACCGTCTCCATGAACGCGATGAGATTCATTCTCCATCATATCCATTCAAGTATAATTATCATTTGATGATTTAAAAATGATGTTTAAGGACTAGATATCATTCTGGATATGAATAAGATACAACAACCATGGCTTATGTAACAAAACATGTAAAAGAAAATGAGTAAGTTAACTCCCGAAACGACGATAATTCTAAGATATTATTAACAAATCAATGTTAAAAGATCATATATGATATCATATTAATATATATGTTTCTTGTATAATTTAATAACAACTATTTCACCATTATACAGGAGGTTAACCTACCCCAACCAAGGAAAAGTACAAGGTAAGGGTTTACTTTACAACCTCTTCATTATCCAAGGTTGTTTATACGTAATAATCTATTGGGATATCTTTATCATCCACATCCATGTTTCTTAAAAATGCATTTCAAAACATTTTTTACTATTTACTAGAATATGAGTTAAAGTCATTTATACCCTTTTTGACTTTTATAAGTGGTTTATAAAGGAATCTTTCGGTCATTTTCAAAACAAGGTCCTTTTTAACCTTTTCGACAGAATTAAGGTAAGTATGTTTTTTTTAACATATACAGCGGGTACGGCTATTTTCTGCCGTTATAAAATATTCAAAGCTTTCTTTACAAGTTTATAAGGATATTTTCAAAGTAAATTTTTTCTTTTATAATTATGTGACTTTTAAATGATTTCAAAAAAAGATATATTTCTCTCAAAAATGTGAAAATCCAGTGCAAATGTATACGTATTTAACGCAAGCTTAAAAATGTTTTCAGAAAACCTGACTCTCGAGTGTGGTAGATAGGAAGGGATTGGGAGTGGACCAATCATGGCCTATAACTAGTCGAGCAGTCTCAGAATTAGTTATTTTGTTTTCAGAAGCTTGCATAATGATTTCAGAAAAACACTGGAGTATATTTTAGCAATTTTAAACGTAAGTATCTTTTAAAAAAATTGCATCGGTAGGTCTCATGAGACAAACTAGTGTCTTGGCACAAGGCCTTGACAAAATCTTATTTGTAGTCTTGGCACGAGGCCTTGGCTATGTGGTTATGATAGTCTGGAATTATGCATTCCAACATTATGAAAGTGGTTATTGATTTTGCATGTGATTATTCGATTAGTAGAATATCCATGTGAACAAGTAAATGGCATTTTTTTCATTTTACTTTTGCCATACTATGTTGAAGTTCAAGTTTAAAAGGCTTTTGTTTTAGTAATTCATTGCCTTAAATGTTTATGCTTATTTTTGAATGTTCCGCTATATTGTTATCCTTACTAGGCATTTGAGCTCACCCCTTTTCTATGTTTTATTTTTCCCAGGATGTGAAGATGTAAGTTATGAATGACCTGCAGGGATATTACGAGGGGATTATAGTGTGGACTGTGGAAACATTATGTTGTTGTAGTAGTTTTTCATTTTATGATGTAATGTAAAACTTATGAATATATCTAGTGTTTCCAAGGCTACTAAACCAATCGGTCTTTCGAGATTTGATCTTTCTTGTGATCATGCCAATGTTACGAAGTAATGCACCGACTCTGGGTAACTGGGGTCGGAGCGTTACAGTTCTCATAGAACCATTGGGATATGTCTGAAAAATTCAGTATATACCAACGGTTTCAGTAAACAGTTGGTATAAATGCTTCCCAACAATTTTAAACCATAGGTAATAGGAATAATTCTCTCTATACCAACGGTTTAGAAAAAAATAGGGATAGACTTTTACCAATGGTTTCCCAAAAACCATTGGTAAATATGCTATGGTTTTACACATATTCCAACAGTTGTAAACCGTTGGCATATTCTTTATACCTACAACAAGCTGTATTGCTTGCCTCCCCCAGTGCAGGTGCAACAACCCCTGTGTTGCTGCAACAATTCCCCCTGTGCAGCTGGAACAATTCCACAAAAATTCATACACAACAGACCTACATAATTCATACACAGACAAAAATTAACAAAATACACCATTAACAAGTATTCCTCCATAATACATACAAAATTTTGTATGAATTCATACAAACTTTATCCAACACTTAATTCATACATAAATCTGAATACCTCCAATTATATATTTAATTACCCTTTACACACATACTGAATTAACACATAATTCATAAGGTAATTATAGCAAGTATACACATACAACAAGTATACCTATACCCCATTAAAACATAATTCATAAGTTAATTAAATACATAAAGAATTAAATTCAGAATTCAGGGGGTTGGGGGGTTGTTCAGGGGTTTGGGGTGGCTGTTCAAGGGGGTAGGGGGTGTCTAGGGGGATGGGGGTGTCCAGGAGGGGGTGGGCTGTCCAGGGTAGTGGGGGGGGGGTGTCCGGGGGGGGGTGTCCAGGGGGGGGTGTCCATGGGGGTGTCCAGGGGGGAGGGGTGGGGTGGTGTCCAGGGGGGTGGGTGGTGTCCAGGGGGTTTGTGTGTGGGGGGGGGGATTTCCAGGGGGCGTGACATGTCGAGGAGGGTGGGGGTGTCCAAGGGGTGGGGTGGTGTCCACGGGGGTTGGGGGGGTGTTCAGGTGGTGGGGTGGTGTCTGGGGGGGGGGGGGGTGTCCAGGGGGTGGGTGGGTGGGGAGGGGGGTTGTCCAGGGGGTTGTGGGGTGGGGGAGCTTTCCAGGGTGGGGGGGGGGGAGCTATCCATGGAAGTGACTGGGGGGAGGGGTGGGGTGGTGTCTAGGGGGTTGGGGGGATTTCTAGGGGGTGTGGGTGTCCAGGGGGTCTAGGGGGTGAGGTGGTGTCTGGGGGGGGGGGGGGGGGGGGGTCAACGGGTTGGGGGGATGTCTAAGGGGGGTGGGGTGATGTATAAGGGTGGGGGTGGTTGTCCACGGGTGTGGGGGTGTCCAGGGGGGTGGGGTGGTGTCCAGGGGGTGGGGTGGTGTCCAGGGGGTGGGGGGCTGTCCAGTTGTTGGGGGGTGTCTTGGGGGGTGGGGGGCTGTCCAGGGTGGTGGTGGGTGGGCAGGGGGGGGGGGTGTCCATGAGGGTG
Source organism: Viscum album (assembly GCA_963277665.1). Taxonomy (NCBI): domain Eukaryota; kingdom Viridiplantae; phylum Streptophyta; class Magnoliopsida; order Santalales; family Viscaceae; genus Viscum; species Viscum album. The sequence continues at coordinate 1,959,483,716 of OY728141.1, read as the reverse complement.
TCCAGGGGTGGTGGGGTGGTGTCCAGGGGGTTGGGGGGGGATTTCTAGGGGTGGGGGGTTCCAGGGGGTGGGGGGTGTCTAGGGGGTGGGGTGGTGTCTAGGGGGGGGTGTCTAGGGGGGGTGTCTTGGGGGTGGGGTGGTGTCGAGGGGGGGTGGGGTGGTGTCCAGGGGGTGGGGGCGGTCCAGGGGGTTGGGGGGGGGGGCTGTCCAAGGGGGTGGGGGTAATATCCAGTGGGGTAGGGGTTGTTGTCCATGGGGATGGGGGTGTCCATGGGTGGTGGGGGGTGTCCATGTGGTGGGGTGGTGTTTATGAGGTGTGGGGGCCGTCTAGGGGGTTGGGGGGTGTCTAGGGGGGTGGTGGGGGGGCTATCCAGGGTGGGGGGGGTGTCCATAGGGGTGTCCAGGGGGGTGGGGGGTGTCCAGGGGGTGGATGGGGGGCTTTAATGGTTTTAATGGAATGGATTTCATGTATTTTAAGATCATTGGTATTTTTAAAATGGTTTTGGAATAGTGTTTATTTCAATAGTATGCGTTTCTTAAAGAAAAAATGAATGCTTTTGGTGTGTATGGTAGGAAAGGGGATTTGGTTATTAGTAAATGGATTACATTTTTATTTTGGGACAAAAATACTATAAGATTTTTAAAATGAAACCTTAAAAAAGATTTTTATAAACCATTGGAGAGTTTTAAATAGAATGATGTCTCTATTATATGATTTTGAAATGGTTTTATGAAGAATTATTTATGATGTATATTTATGGGATTTGTGATTTTGTGTCCCATATTTTAGAACATCTGATTACTGTACTGAAGGTTTTTTTTGATAATTCTTTAGAATGTTTCCACTATAAATGAATCAAAAAGTCCATAAGGGGATATCTCAGGTAGTCATTATTGTGATCCAGCTATTTTCTTCCTAGTCTTGGTCTCTACTAAAACTCCTATGGAAGTGGAATATCCATGTTCTTCTCAGATCATTTATTATGAATGGAAGTTTCTAAAATACAATCCACTATTTTTTATTGGTGATCAGGGATCCCAGGTGGCAACGAAGTGGGTATCTATGATTAATGGGATCTTAGATTTGTTAGAAACCCTATAATCCATGGGGGTGAGAACTGTCCAGGGTGGTGGGGGGCTGTCCACGGGGTTGGCAGGGCTGTACAAAGGGGTGGGTGGGGCTATCCACGGGGGTGGGGGGGGGGGGTGGTCCATGAGGTAGGGGATGTCTAGGGGGGTGGGCGGTGCTGTCCAGTAGGTATAGGGTTTCCAAGGGGGTGGGCGGGTTGTCCACGGGGGTGGGCGGGCTATCCACGGGGGTGGGGGGGGGGGTGTCTAGGGGTGGCGAGGCTGTCCAAGGGGGTGGGAAGGGATGTCTAGGGGGTAGAGGTGTCCACGAGGAGAGGTGATGTCTAGGGGGTGGGCGGGCTATCCAGGGAAGTGGGCGGGGCTGTCCAGGGGGGTGGGCGGGGATGTTTAGGGGGTGGGTAGGGCTGTCCAGGGGGGTATGGTGTGTCCATGGGGTGGACATGGCTATCTAGGGGGTACAGGGTGTCTAGGGGACAGGCGAGCAGTCCACGGGGGTGGGGGGGCTATCCATGGGGGTGGACGGGCTGTCCATCGGGGTGGGGGGCTATCCACAGGGGTGGAGGGGATGTCCACGGGGTGAGGGGATGTCCAAGGGGAGGGCACACTATCCACGGGAGTGGGGGGATGTCCATAGGGGGAGGGGCTATCCAGGGGGGTGGGAGGGCTATCCATAGGGGTGGCAGGGCTGTCCAGGGGGTATGGGGTTTCCAGGGGGTGGGCGGGCTGTCCACGGGGGTGGGGTGTGGGGGGGGGGGGCTATCTAGGGGAGGGGTGAATTAGTCACAACAAATCATCAAGTCAAGTTTTATTATTTATAGATAAAATAATAAAGATAATGTGACCTATCTAATCACACATATATTCAGGTACAACAAATCAATAAGCATCAAAGGTCAGTAATATCATTCAAAAATGTAACGGATCAATCTTTCCCTCCTCACCATCACCATCATCACCATCATCATCAGCCTCACCCTCATCCTCATCATCGTCCTCATCATCATCCCTTCCCTCCTCAACACCCTCCTCCTCACCCTCGTACTCAACCTTAGCCTCCTCATCACCCTCTTCTTCTGCCTCTCCCTCCTCCTCTCCCTCCTCCTCCGCCTCAGTCTCCTCCTCGCCCTCCTCCTCACCATCATCTCAACCTCCACTAGAACTACCACCTAGTTCACCATATATAGAACGCATCGATGACATATATTCATCACAAGATGTGCTGGCCTCTGGTGGAAGTGTTGGACGTAAAACTTCCATCAGTTTTATAAATACAGTGTTTTCCATATCAGACTATTTCGCCATCTCTGTGACCCTTTTTTCATCATGTTTAGCATGTGCCTTAACCTAATAGAACTCAGTGGCACTACAAATTGTACCTGAGGAAGGCCAATACCACTTTGGAACTATAATCTTCCCAAGTCGACAGTGTACTCTACCAGGTTTCTCATCTCCCAACACCTGATGTAAGTGATCATTTGACCTAAAATTATCAGGTTTCTGGGCATCAAGGGCCTCTAAAGTAGCCTGTTAAAAATATAAATAGATTATTAAGTTACAAAATTGAGATTAACATTTTAAATATACAATGTAAAACTTACAATTTACTACTGAGTCAGTTCATTAACTGCACTTCCATCTTTCTTCCTTCTACTCGAGTAAAATAGTTTTTCTCGAGGAACATGTCCTTCTATATTCAATTTATGTCTCTTCAATGACATTGAAAGTAGGAAACCATAATTAAAAATAGGATACCAATAATTAATTTCATAACTAAAATTATATAACAACTTTAGTAATCGAATACATTATGGAGGTAGTAATAGAAAGTGAAATTCGTAAAGAAAAATTATAAACTTTCATACCTACTGTCTCTCATGATCTGGCATTATAGTACATCCCAATGTGTGGATGTATTTTTTAGCATCAATATTTTTTTTATTTCTTCCAGATGAATCCTAAATAAAATTCAATAATTAGTATTAATGAAAAACATGAAAATTTTCATTTAAATACCTTTAATGTGATTAATACCCTAAATTAGCTAGTTGTCCATTGAGTAATCATCTGTCAATACTATTCTAACAAACAATCATCCACGATAGGGACCACCTCTAACTCTATACCCACTCTAGCACACCATCCAATGTATAACTCATGCTTATAAGATCTCCAAAGCTCCCGTAAATCCTTTAGACATGCTGGCCGTGCACCCTCACCATCGAGGAAATTAAAGCATAACTGACACCAAAATATTAATTCGTATAAATAAAAAAAATAATATATTTTATTAAATTCAACATAATTTTTTACCCATATCTCTGCCCAAGCTTTATCCTTGACTTTATTTGGTAGGTGTCTCCATGAGAGCGGTCTGACAAGAATGATGTCATAGTATTTGGAAAGTGTTTCCAAAAATCTCTGACATTGCTACCCTGATTTTTCAATCATTTTACTATCTTCATTGTATTCCACCATCAACTGCGTGCGGCGGTTCCACACCGCACGCATGTGTGTACGCCCCCGCCCTGCCTCCTATTAGTAGATGTATCTATTATGAAATAAAAACAAATATTTTATCAATAAATGTTTTAATGAAAATAAATAGTAGTGTAAATTTTTTTTGGGTTGTATAATTATACCTGTGGTAGTCTGATCAATGGGCGCCGCTGGATTTGTAGAAACTGAAAGAACACCCTGTATAGATGGAGTGGGTCCCAATGTATGCTCTGTAGGGACAAACTCTGGCAGAGCAGGAGTCGAAGAAGATGGAATATAAAAGCCTAGAGAGAAGGAAGCAGAAGTAAAAGAAGATGACATGGATGGCTGGCCAAATACTGGACGGTGAGTGGGAATCATCATCAGATATGGTACAGACGGGTGAGGTGGCTCAGATGTAAAGGGTGGTGAAAACATGGGGAGGCCTAAATATCCCGTTTGTCCCTAATGGCACATTGGGATCAGAATGTGGGATGGATGGTATGTTAGTGGTAGGGGCATGGTCTAATCAGGTACGCCGACCCGATCGTTTAGCTCCCGTACCACCCCCTCGTACGAACACCTCGAGTACTATGACCACTAATAGGATGCTCATCAAATAACTGTCTCTTAATAGATGGATCCTGAAAAGATGTTTTAAAAAAATTAATCACATGACATTATATTTTATTTAAATAAATATATTTGAAATGAAATACTCATTGCAGGCACTAGTGGTGGATTTCACAGCACAGTCATGCGATGATTGTTGTCCATAATCTGTTTTCATCGCCTCTCTTCAATTGGTTTCATTTCCTACATTTGAAAACAAATGTGGAGGTAAATAAAAAAATATAACTAATGTGTAACCCAAAAATCAAAATAAATGAGATGGAATAGGGGAATTTAGGGATAATTTAACTATTCATTGTTTTAGGTGAGCTTGAACAAATATATAATGAAGTTAATAAATCATACAAGATGAAATAACAAAATTTAATTTTTAGTAGGATGGATATTTACTAAGTTTCATCAGTATATTAAAATCATGGAACATTGATTCTACCGGATTCATAAGGGGTAAAGAACTTGTCAAAATTAAGGAAAAATTTAATTTCTTTAGCCTAGGTAAATGATGCAGGTTTCAATACATGTTTTGCAGAAGAATACAAACCATCATATTCATTACCTGCTAAAATGTTAAAGAGAGGTCTTATGGTTTTACAAATTTTATACAAATCACATTTGAAGAATTGAAATGTTCACCAAGTTAGAAATATTGGTTTCGTAGGTTTGAATAAAGTTCAATTACGAATTAGAAAATGCAATTCAAATAAAATTGCACCCAAAAAACATTGAAAATTTACATAACGGTTTAGTCAGATACAACATATTTGTAATCAATATTAAATCAATTTTAATAGTAGCAACCTTAACAACCCAAGTTGATGTAAACAAAAATAATTGATAAGATTAATGGATGATTTTATATATTTCCCACCACAACTTTAGGTTCACAGTCAACTCTGAAAATTGAGCTATTAGAGTCATCAAAAGTAATAAATGGATTGTTTTCAATGGTAGTAGGGATGGTGTCAATTCCATCATCACCATCATCAAAAATATGTCTTGGAATTAATTCAATAATAAAACCAAATTCATGTCGAAGATGGTCTTTGACATAAAAAACTTGTTTCACCACTGATGCCAATACATATGGTTCATCGGTAGCAAGAGTGCGAGTCATATCAATTAATCAAAATCCACAATCATCAATAAATGTGCTCAGCATCTTCATCGAATCAAACCACTATCATTTCATCATCATGAGTCATCCATGAGAATAATAATCCAATATTATTATTTTTTCAAAGACTCCATAATAACCTACATTTTCAAATCGTGGTCTACTATATGATACACTAGCATAACAATCTTTTGTGGTAGAAACCATAACACCATCATTTTGTGTTCTCATGTTCTTTTCTCATTCAATGATAATAAATCTGTACCCATTGACTACAATTGATTTATAGTCGCTAACCACAATATTAGGACCAAAAGACAAAGCTCTTATTTCCTTAGAGATAGAGTCAGCATGAAAACTCAATACCTGAAATATAAATCAATATTAAACTTAGTTAAATATTGTTTTAATTATTTTAAATAGTAATATTATTACCTTCAATTTTAACCAGGAATAAAACTCTTTGCGGTAACACCCCGAGCTTCCACGATACGCTTCTCTTTCAATAATGCAATAGCTTGCGTTGTATGCAAGTTCGAGATTCTAACACACCGCGACCAATAAAAGTAGTAGTTATGAATAGTAATAACCACTTTTTGAAATTATATAAATTTTACATTTCAAAATGGACTTCATTTTTGGATTCGTAATATCGAAATTAGCCTATGTTGAATTTTTGGTATTTTTCTGAGAACTTCTAATTTTTTATGAATAGAGAAAAATACTTAAAAACAACTTTTTTAATCAAAATAATTTATAGTGATAAATTATACTATTGTGGTTCTAAAGTATAATTAGAATATATTTTTACCATTTTATCCAATGGTGTTCATTATAATTAATTTCACTTTGAAATTAGACATAAACAATTATCAATCTTTTGATATATATTGTTTCTTAAAAGCACGCTATTTGTTGTGACATCGGAAATTAATTATAAAATTAATTAATGAAACTTATATGTTTGGAATTTTGTAAAATAGAAATCATTTTTGAATTCAGAATATCAATTATATTTTATGGTGAAATTTTGGCATTGTTATGAAAAACTTCAATTTTTGATGAATAGTGAAACCACTAAGTGTTAGTTAAAAAACTGATTTTTCATTTAAATGAAACATTACCACTTTTGTGATTTGATTTTCAAAAATCCGACATTCATGGTTTTCATTAGGAAGTAAAATGTGGTTCAGTGGGATTAAAATAATTTTTTGGTAAATAGTAACTTTTAAGTTTAATTAATCGTGATTAAAGGTAATTAGTGATATTTAAGGTAAAAATGATATTATAAAAATATGAAAATACCTTTACACTTGTCCTACCCCTATTGGATGTGTCATGGACGACCAAGAAAATACATGGGTCAACTTGGGGACCCCATGGAGCCACTTTGGTAGGAAAATGACATAAATAACTTTTATTTAAAGTTAAAATAAAAATGTCACAAACATAAGTTGTTTTACTAAAACAATTGTTAAATGGGGTTATACAAGTCATATTTTTGACTATAAATATTCATTAAAAAAATAAATATATTTCCTAAATCATGATATTTTTTTTATAATTTTTAGACATTTAAATAAATTAAATTATTTATGACACCATGGTGATGCGACAATTACCTCATTAATTAACTATTTAAATAAAATGAAAAGATAATGTAAACTCCAAGGCTTACACTTGTCAAAAACCTATTGGATGATTATATTTCGAACCCTTATCACCTTAGACTAGAATTATATAAGTGGGGGACCTTTAAAATCCGAAACTCATTATATAATAAAGTAACATTTCATTACTTTCCAAGAGTGCCCCTCCTCTCCACTTATAAAAGGCCCCCACCACTACCACCATAATCACACTTTGAAAGCCTTTTGGCTCAGCCAAACTCTGCCAAAATACTCTCCCAACTTCCCTCCCTTACTCCTAGAAGGCTCAATTTGGGCAGAATTCTTCCCAAGGAAGCCTTTGGATCAAATCAAAAGAGTTACCCGATTTTAAGGTAATGTCTTCTCTTATGTTATTTTGTTTTATTTTGCTTATCCAACCCCCTAAACTCTTTTTATTCATTTCTTTTATAACAAAACCAGTATCCTCAATATACTAGGATGTTTTTATAAGAATTATTCGAGCTACACTTACACACACCTACATCTAATGGTTAAAAAACATACTGTTTCTGTGGATGGCGAATTTCTGCCTCACGAAACGATGATTGTTCAACACTCATATAAAAACTTCAAAGGTGGACATTAAGATGTAACTATATTTATATATATGATATATAATATGTTTATGTCTTACTTAAGGTTCTTTATTTTTCATTTATGGCATACCTTTATTGTTTCCATTATGGGTAAACACGATATTTTCATTTTAGGAAGTGCGGACTACCGCCCCCTCAAAGTGATTTGAATTGTTAATCCCATACGTGGGATGTATAAAGGATGGAGTAAATGATATTATATATGATATTATACTGGAATTATAATATACCTTTTTATCATTATGATTTCATTAAATATGAAATAGAAATGAAAGTAGCGTTCATGCGTACGTACGGCTTACCATCTCCATGAACGGTGCATTTCATTTCTTACCTCTAAACGTTATGGAATATTATAAATGCATGTATATACTGGATATATATGAGATATATGATATCTATATAATGAATATAATTCTGGATATAATGGATATTTCACCACATGAACAACTTGTAATTATAAGAAGTTTATTTTTGACTCAAGTACCAAAGATCGACAAAACGACCGTTATTAACTTAAATAATTACATAATGTTCATAACATGGTAATAAGTGATATAAAAGGAATAAAAAACTTGAAAAATGTTCTTAAGAAATTATAAATTAACTCTAGTTTATTATTCACGTGGTTAAAGAATGGTCGAGTCAAGACAGGACGCAAGGTAAGGGAACTTCTTAACCCAATTTCAATTCTTTGGGTTAATCTCATAATTTCAAATTATGTCATGATATTATTATATCCTATCTTGTATTTTTAATTTCATTATTTTTACTTATAGTGAATACACATAATATATCTATTTTATTTAAAAAATGATATTTTTAAGGTACCTTGTCTCAATCTCCATTCATTGAGGCATATTTTGTTTTATACACAAATTTATTTTATATGGTGTATAAACCCCTTTGACTTTTACGTTTATCCAAAAGGAAAATTTTTATACGAAGAATTGTACTAAACGACAAAAAGAAATGTTTTTCTTGTCATATGTATGCGGCGACAACAACTTCTCTGCCGCCGTAACCATTATTTGAGTTTCGAATTCCTCTATAAGCCATAACATTTTTTTTAAAATGAAAAATAAATACCAAGTTTTAATTTTCATTTATTTTGGTATTGAAAATTGTTTTGATAAGGTTTTTATTATTTCAATGTTTTGTATTGATATCTTGTGATTGAAATGTGGAAATGTTATGTTTCCTTTATGCACGTTTTATGTGATACGATTATGTTATGGTTTATGATATGTTTAAACCTGTTTATATGAGGAATGCATTGGACTTAATAAGTGAAAGGTGAAGCCTGCTATAGCTCCTTGATGCATCGGTAGGTCTCATGAGACAAACTAGTGTCTTGGCATGAGGCCTTGACAAAATCTTATTTGTGGTCTTGGCACGAGGCCTTGAATACGTGGTTATGATAGTCTGGAATTATGCATTCCATCATTATAAAAGTGGTTATTGATATTTCATGGGATTGTTCGACTAGTAGAATATCCATGTGAGTAAGTAAATGGCATTATTTAATTTTATTTTTGCCATATTATGCTGAAGTTCAAGTTTAAAAAGGCTTTTGTTTTAGTTATACATTGCCTTAAATGTTTATGTTTATTTATGAAAGCTTCCGCAATATTGTTATCCTTACTGAGCATCTGAGCTCACCCCTTTCAATGTTTAATATTTTCCAGGATGTGAAGGAGTATTTTATGAATGACCTGCAGGGATAGTCAGAAGAGGATATGAGTGTGGACTATGGAGACTTTTTTATTTTAGTTTTTCACTTTATGATGCAATGTAACATTTATGAATGTATCTAGTGTTTCCAAGGCTACTAAACTAATCGGTCTTTCGAGAATTGATCTTTTGTGATCATGCCAGTGTTACGCAATAATGCAACGACTCTGGGTAACTGTGGTCGGGGCATTACAGTTGGTATCAGAGGAAGTTTAGTACTAACCTTGAAATCTAGATTTAGATAAACTCTGATTAGAGCACATATCCCGAAGATAGACTTTGAAGATTAGTATAGAAGAACTTCCTAGAATTTTGGTATTATAGAGATTTTTTGAGTTTTCCGAGCAATACATCCCTGTCTGGATACGAGCAGGTAGAGGCGGCTGTGGCACATATGTACCTAGGGGTAAAACCCGAAAACACCGCTTTGAGCTAGACTCGAACGGGAACTGGTGCAGGACAACGGGCCTTGCTGCACTCTTGGTTACGACACTCCCGGGGGATATGCTTAGGATAATTCTAATTTTCTTTACAAACCACTATGAAGGGTTATGAGTATATACTTCCTCAAAGAAAACATTTTTATGATTATGGATTATATCCATAAATATTTCAATTTATGTTATTTATTTTATAAGTATGGAATTATGTATTTTGATTCATAAACTAATATAGTTTATGCCATTGTTTAGAAATGGAGCCTAGTGGAAGGAATGGAAACCGTATCAATGCACGCACTCCATGTAGGGATTTCCCTCCTGCTCAAGATAATTATTATGGAGCTGGAGATACAACTGGTGCTGATCAACTTATTACCATACTGGGACAACTCACTCAGGTTATGAATAATAACCTTACTCGTATGGAGCACCCTGATCCGCAACGTGGAGGATTAATGTTAGACCGCTTCATGAGGCAAAAACCACCAACATTTAATGGGGGTACAAATCCATTAGTAGCTGAGCAATGGATAAACTCCTTAGAGAAAATATTCCATGCCTTGGGGAGTAGCGAAAGGGAGAAGGTTGTCATGGCAGTCTACCGCCTCACTGGAGATGCCGATCAATGGTGGTCACTGATTCAAAACACAAAAAAAGATGAAGAAGTATCAAGTATGGAATGGAGGGAGTTTAAGGAAATTTTCTTAGAAAAATACTTTCCACATGACCATAGAGCAGATATGGAAAGGCAATTTCTGTGTCTGAGGCAGAAGGAGGATGAGAATGTCGCAAAGTATGAGGCTAACTTTAGAAGGTTAGCGAGGCATGCTGCATATTATATACGTAACCCAAGAAGTAAGATTAATCGTTTCTTTGATGGGTTAAAACCATTTCTACGTCGAGCTTTAGTATCACAATATTTCTCAACGTACGAAGATATATTTGCGTGTGCTATCAAGACAGAAAAGGAATTCTCTAAGTCTTATGACAATAAAGTAAAGCAAGAGAATAAGAGAACGGTGGAACAAGAGATGGATAAAGGGAAAAAGGGAAAGAAGGATTTTCCATTATGTGATAATTGTGGGAAGAATCACCTCGGTGCTTTCCTAAAAGGAATGGGAGTTTGTTATAAATGTAGAGAAAAAGGTCACCAGGCTCGTGATTGCAAGGGAAAGAAAGAGGCTATCAATGTTGAATGCTACAATTGTAGGGAAATGGGGAATTATGAAAATGAATGTCCTAAGCTTTAGGGAAAATTACCTCAGAAAAGGCCAAGGGATCAAGGCCAATCTTATGCTGTGACTACAGTTGAAGCGGAATAATTAATGTATTGGTGCTTTTGGACTCATGGATTATATTCTGGTTATTAGAATAATGTGATATATATATAAGGATTGTACTGCAGTACATGTTGATTTCATTAAGGTTTTAATATGATGAAGGTAATCATATTTTTGTATGTGACAATAAGAGAAACTTTACCTTGTCTGAGGAATCTGATGATACAATTGATTTTGGAAATTAGAGACCTTTTAGAGAAAGTCTGGACAGAGGTATTTTGGATAACTATAAATGTTGGAATGGATTAAGTTGAACCTTGGATAGTATTGTTTAAGGTTAAAACATTTCTATAGATTATTTTTGGAATATTATAATACTATAGTTTTGGGAAAAGGACAACCTGTAGGGTGGGGCATAACCCATCGCATCGGACAAAGCTGCAGGAATTGAACCCACAACCATAGTGCGACAGGCCTTTATTACCTACCACTAGCCTACAAGAAGTCCCTGGTTATTACAAAATAGTTTTACTAATCTAAATGGTATGTGTTAATATTTGGAACCTTATAAAATTAGGATAAATAGAATATTTTTGAGTTCTATTACCTTTTAGAGTGAAATATGGGTTTGTGGTAAAAAATTATTAAAGAATGAAAGTCAAATGACAAGTATTTATATTCCCTTACATTCTTAGTAAATCTCCAAAAAAAATTCCTCAACATTATAAAAGGTAACTTAAAACAAAAATATTGCCGGTTAACTTTTCCAACTGGGGATTCAATGATCGTTTAACCAATCACAAGTTTGTGATTTTCTTATTGTTAACTTTCTCCTAATCCTGTTTTCTATGACTCTCAATCAGACCATGCTGGTTTGTTTTTCTTCCATATCCATATTTTCATAGAATCCTAGTATGGGCTATCTCGGGTGACCTTTGTACTTCTCTTTCTTTCTTTTAATGTTATATTATTATTAACCATATTTCCGATGTGGGTTTTCCACAAAGGTATTTTCTATTTTAAACCTTTTATTTTCAAATAAAAATTTCAAATTGCGAGGACGAAATTTATTGAAGGAGGGGAGAATGTAACACCCCGAGCTTCCACGATACACTTCTCTTTCAATAATGCAATAGCTTGCACTGTACGCAAGTTCGAGATTCTAACACACCGCGACCAATAAAAGTAGTAGTTATGAATAGTAATAACCACTTTTTGAAATTATATATATTTTACATTTCAAAATGGACTTCATTTTTGGATTCGTAATATCGAAATTAGCCTATGTTGAATTTTTGGTATTTTTCTGAGAACTTCCAATTTTTTATGAATAGTGAAAAATACTTAAAAACAAATTTTTTAATCAAAATTATTTATAGTGATAAATTATAATATTGAGTGGTTATAAAGTATAATTAGAATATATATTTTTAACATTTTATCCAATGGTGTTCATTATAATTAATTTCACTTTGAAATTAGACATAAACAATTGTCAATCTTTTGATATATATTATTTCTTAAAAACACGCTATTTATTTTGACAGCGGGAATTAATTATAAAATTAATTAATGAAACTTATATGTTTGGAATTTTGTAAAATAGACATCATTTTTGAATTCAGAATATCAATTATAGCTTAGAGTGAAATTTTGGCATTGTTCTGAAAAACTTCAATTTTTGATGAATAGTGAAACCACTAAGTGTTAGTTAAACAACTGATTTTTCATTTAAATAAAACATTACCACTTATATGATTTGATTTTAAAAAATCTGACATTAATGGTTGTCATTAGAAAGTAAAATGTGGTTCAATGGGATTAAAATATTTTTTTTGGTGAATAGTAACTTTTAAGTTTAATTAATTGTGATTAAAGGTAATTAGTGATATTTAAGGTAAAAATGATATTATAAAAATATGTAAATACCTTTAAATTTATTCTACCACTATTGTATGTGTCATGGACGACCAAGACAATCCATGGGTCAACTTGGTGACCCCCTGGAGCCACTTTGGTAGGAAAATGACATAAATAACTTTTATTTAAAGTTAAAATAAAAATGTCACAAACATAAGTTGTTTTACTAAAAAAATTTTTAAATGGGGTTATAAAAGTCATATTTTTGACTATAAATATTAATTAGAAAGCTAAATATATTTCCTACATCATGATAGTTTTTTTATAATTTTTAGACATTAAATAAATTAAATTATTTATGACACCATGATGATGCAGCAATTACCTCATTAATTAAAGATTTAAATAAAATGAAAAGATAATGTAAAATCCAAGGCTTACACTTGTCAAAAACCTATTGGATGTGTATATTTAGAACCCTTATCACCTTATCCTCGAATTATATAAGTGTGGGACCTTTAATATCCGAAACTCATTATATAATAAAGTAACATTTCATTACTTTCCAAGAGTGCCCCTCCTCTCCACTTATAAATGGCCCCCACCACTACCACCTTACTCACACTTTCAAAGCCTTTTGGCTCGGCAAAACTCTGCCCAAATACTCTCCCAACTTCCCTCCCTTACTCCTAGAAGCCTCACTTTGGGCAGAATTCTTCCCAAGGAAGCCTTTGGCTCAAATCAAAAGAGTTACCCGATTTTAAGGTAATGTCTTCTCTTATGTTATTTTGTTTTATTTTACTTATCCAACCACCTAAACTCTTTTTATTCATTTATTTTGAAACAAAACCAGTATCCTCAATATACTAGTATGTTTTTATAAGAATTATTCGAGCTAAAATTACACACACCTACATCTAATGGTTAAAAAACATACTGTTTCTGTGGATGGAGAATTTCTGCCTCACGAAACGATGATTGTTCAACACTCATATAACACCTTCAAAGGTGGCAATTAAGATGTCACTATATTTATATATATGATATATAATATGTTTATGTTTTACTTAAGGTTATGTATTTTTCATTTATGGCATACCTTTATTGTTTCCATTATGGGTAAACGCGATATTTTCATTTTAGGAAGTGCGGACTACCGCCCCCTCAAAGTGATTTGAATCGTTAATCCCATATGTGGGATGTATAAAGGATGGAGTAAATGATATTATATATGATATTATACTGGAATTATAATATACCTTTATATAATTATTATTTCATTAAATACGAAATAGAAATGAAAGTAGCGTTCATGCGTACGTACGGCTTACCGTCTCCATGAACGGTGCATTTCATTTCTTATCTCTAAACGTTTTGGAATATTATAAATGCATGTATATAATGGATATATATGAGATATATGATATCTATATCATGAATATAATTCTGGATATAATGGATATTTCACCACATGAACAACTTGTAATTATAAGAAGTTTATTTTTGACTCAAGTACCAAAGATCGACAAAACGACCGTTATTAACTTAAATAATTACATAATGTTCATAACATGGTAATAGGTGATATAAAAGGAATAAAAAAATTGAAAAAGGTTCTTAAGCAATTATAAATTAACTCTAGTTTATTATTCAGGAGGTTAAAGAACGGTCGAGTCAAGATAAGACGCAAGGTAAGGGAACTTCTTAACCCAATTTCTATTTTTTGGGTTAATCTCCTACTTTCAAATTATGTCATGATATTACTATTTCCTATCTTTTATTTGTAATTTCATTATGTTTACTTATAGTTAATAAACATAATATATCTATTTTATTTAAAAAAATGATTTTTGTAAGGTAGCTTGTCTCAATATCCATTCATTGAGGCATATTTTATTTTATACACAAATTTCTTTTATACGGTGTATAAACCCCTTTGACTTTTAAGTTTATTCAAAATGAATCTTTTTATACGAAGCATTTTACTAAACGACAAAAAGGAATGTTTTTCTTGTCGTACGTATGCGGTGACAATGACTTGTCCGCCGCCGTAACCATTATTTGAGTTTCAGCTTCCTCTACAAGCCATAACTTTTTTTTAAAATGAAAAATAAATACCAAGTTTTAATTTTATTTTATTTTGGTATTGAAAATGGTTTTGATAAGGTTTATATTATATCAATGTGTTGTATTGATATCTTGTGATTGAAATGTGGAAATTTTATGTTTACTTTATGCACGTTTTATTTGATACGATTATGTTATGGTTTATGATATATTTAAACCTGTTCATATGAAGAATGCATTAGACTTAATAAGTGACGGGTGGAGCCCAATATAGCTCCTTGATGCATCGGTAGGTCTCATGAGACAAACTAGTGTCTTCCACGAGGCCTTGAAAAAATTTTATTTGTGGTCTTGGCATGAGGCCTTGAATACGTGGTTATGATAGTCTGGCATTATGCATTCCATCATTATGAAAGTTGTTATTGATGTTGCATGGGATTGTTCGACTAGTAGAATATCCATGTGAGTAAGTAAATGGCATTATTTAATTTTATTTTTTCCATATTATGCTGAAGTTCATGTTTAAAAAGGCTTTTGTTTTAGTTATACATTGCATTTAATGTTTATGTTTATTGATGAAAGATTCCGCAATATTGTTATCCTTACTGAGCATCTGAGCTCACCCCTTTCAATGTTTTAATATTTTTCAGGATGTGAAGAAGTATTTTATGAATGACCTGCAGGGATAGTCAGAAGAGGATATGAGTGTGGACTATGGAGACTTTGTTATTGTAGTTTTTCACTTTATGATGTAATGTAAAATTTATGAATGTATCTAGTGTTTCCAAGGCTACTAAACTAATCGGTCTTTCGAGACTTGATCTTTTGTGATCATGCCAATGTTACGCAATAATGCACCGACTCTAGGTAACTGGGGTCGGGGCATTACATTTGCTATGAAATTCCACCCTCCTTTTGAAAGATAAAGAATGATGCATTCTATTTATCATTGCTTTATGTTCCATGTAGATAAAAATAGGAATAGATTAACACACACACACACACACATATATATATATATATAAGATATACATATTGAATTTACTTACCAGATGCAGTCATCGAACTAATCACAGTTAAACAAAACTGTGCGATGTTCCCTCTCCCACTCTTTAAGGCTTAATGTCATCAATGTTTATGATCTAAGAATTTCTCCTATTTGAGAAAGTTTTGGAAAACTGGGTTCAATTTTATCATACTGTTCTTATTAATTTTTAATTAGTCTGTTTATTCTTGTAGTAAGATTAGACAAATACATAGAGTATAAATCCATACATTCTTGAGCCAAGTAACCGTTCACGATAGAACCTTCGGGATGATTCCTGTTACGGACATAAGAATTTAATATGTACATATTTATTTCAGTAGGATACATCCAATGAAAATAAATAGGTTCTCTGAGAAGTATTTTAGTTTGAATATGGATAGTCAGATATGACATGCATGTGAAAAATGATGGAGGAAATATTTTCTCTAACTCACACAAAATTAATGGGGCATCTACCAACATTTTTTTTCTAGAAATACTTGGGTAACTTCTAAGCATAATGATCTTTAAAAAATGGCACAACCGAATAACAACCACCCTTACATTATTGGGAAAAAGATGATGAATTTCTATTGGAATCAACTCATGCAGAAGAATGTGATAATCATGAGTCTTCATAGATTTTAGCTTCAACACTCTTCTATTGACCCATTTGGATATGTTTCTTGAATAGCCATCAGGAACTTTAATAGTGTCTAGTACTTCTAGAAATTTCTTTTTCCTATAGGTGTCATCACATAATAAGCACATGGAACTTTCCATTTATTTTCACTGATACACACAGGATGCAATTTTGGTCTGATGCCCCAGTCTACTAAGTCATGCCAAGACCAAAAATCCTCTTTTGTATTTCCATTAACATTTAGAAGAATATAAAGCAACATTTAAAAAATATATTTTTTCAATGTGCATTACATCTAAGCAATGACGTAACAAATTGGTTAACCAATAAGGCAAATCAAAGAAGATACTTATCTTCTTCCAATTGTAATAGGTTTCAGTGGAAACATTATTTATCTTTCCAGATTTCAATTGACCCTTCCCAAATTAAAAAATGAAATATTTCAATTCATTAAGCACATCAGTTCCATACATACACTGAGGTGAATCATTGGTGTCCATGGTATCGTTAAATCTTCGATGATTATTTCTATATAGATGGTCCATTTGAAAGAATCATCAATGTACCAAAAACTAAAACTACAATGATGTTTCAGTCTTCTGAATCATGTATTCTTCATACAAATAGGACATGATAGTTTTCCCTTCATGCTCCATCCAGACATCATTACATAAGCAGGAAAATCATTGATCATCCATATAAGCACAACACACATATGAAATATGTCTTTCAAACATGCATTGTATGTGCACACACCCACATCCCAAAGACGTTTCAACTATTTTATTAAAGGTTGAATGTATACGTCTATATCCTTGCCAGGATCAAAAGGTCCAGATATGAGTATACTCATGAAAGTTAAAGGTTTTTTCATACACAACCATGAGGGAATATTATAAATGTGTCTAAAAACTGGCCATGTGCTATGCGACATATGCATCTACCCAAAAAGATTAAAACCTTCACATGAAAGACCCAACCTCATATTATGCACATTAGCTGCAAAATCAAGATATTAAGCATCAAATCTCTACCATGAAAATTCATCTGTAGGGTGAACCAACTCATCATTAGTCTTCTTTCTCTTGATATCATGCCATCACATTTTTATTGATATTTGATCAGTCATAAAAAGATTCTCGAGTCTGGGGATCAATGGAAGGTGCCAAATTACTTTCTATGTCACACATGATGGTGTTCCATCATCTTTTGGCTTTTAGCGGTATGTGCCATATTTCATACAATCATTTCGTTCAGCATTTTCCTCCCAGAATAAACTGCAATATTTTGTGCAAGCATGTATTTTGTTTCTTGAAAATCTAGGTTCGTCAACTAAATTCCATGACATATAGTGTTTTGAGGGAATATCTTCATCATATAAAAGTAATTCCTTCAAGAAGGTAAGAATGTAATCAATGAAAGTATTAGGAATACCATACATAGTTTTCCCATGAAATAATCAGATTAAAAATTCCATATTTTTCATTTTACCGCATTGTCGATATACCGGAGTCATGGAAGCATCGTTAAAATTTTTCACCCTAAAAACATATTCATTTTCATTAGACGCATCAGGTGTGGTCATGTCAAAATCTTCTTGGGTCAGAATCCTTTCTTTTTGAAGATGATGAATAAACAGAAACTGGTCGTATAACAAATTCTCCAATCCAGTCCTCTCATTTGGTTCATTAGAAATTTGAGATGTCATTTTCTCCCCATTGTGATACCACACAGAGTAGTTCTCTTGACAACCATATTTGGTTATGTGGAAGCTGACTTCTTCATGGCTCAACCAAGGTCTTCCAACACAATTGTAATAGGGGAAGTGTGTGTAACCACTATCTAAAGCATTGTGAAATGAAAAATCTAAAAAGCTCTACAAATTGTTTTGAAAATCTCTTGATATCTGATCAGTTTCGTACATCCACTTCTATCCATTCTGTAAAAAAATTGTTATAAGTCATTTCATCAAAAGCAATTCAATAATATTGATGTTTCATCAGAAATATATTTAAGTAAACAAGAATTGTTCACTTTATATAAAACCATAACAGATACACTACTCTATATACGAATCATAAAATAAAAGACAACAAAATACTATATTTATCATAAAATATATTTCAAGAAATATACATGAGTGTGAAAGATCATGTAAACTTGTGGAGGAGAATTATCCAGGGGGTACGGGTGTCCAGGGGGTGGGAGAGCTATCCACGGGGGGTGTCCGAGGGGATGGGGGGTGTTTGGGGGGGGGGGTGGTGGGTGGGTGGGCTTTCCACGGGGGGGGGGGGGGGGGGGGGTTGTACAGGGGGGTATGGTGTGTCTAGGGGGTGGGTGGGCTATCCACGGGGGTGGCGGGGGGATTGGGGGTGTCCAGGGGGTGGGGGGGGGGGCTGTCCAGGGGGTACGAGGTGTCCGGTGGGTGGGCGGGCTGTCTAGGGGGGGGGGGGGCTGTCCAGGGGGTACAGGGTGGGTGGGTGGGCAGTCCACAGGGGTGGCATGGCTGTTTTAGGGGGTACGGGGTGTCTCGGGGGGGTGGGGGGGGGGGGGTGGGCGAGCTGTCCACATGGGTGGGGGTGGGGGGATGTACATTGGAGTACGGGGTGTCTAGGGGGGTGGGCGGGCTGTCCACAGGGGTGGAGGGGCCGTCCAAGGGGTAGGGTGGCCCAGGGGGGTGGGCGAGCTATCTATAGGGGTGGCGGGGCTGTCCAGGGGGTTGGGGTGTCAGGGGGGTGGGCGGGTTGTCCAGGGGGTGGCAGTGTTATCCAGGGGGTACGGGGTGGGTGGGTGGGCTGTCCACAGGGGTGGTGGGGCTGTCCGGGGGGGGGGGGGTACGAGGTGTTCTGGGGGTGGGCGGGCTATCCACAGGGGGTGGGAGAGCTGTCCACGGGGGTGGTTGGGCTGTCCACAGGGGTGGCTGGGCTGTCCACGGGGGTGGCAGGCCTATCCAGGGTGGTGGGGTTGTCCAGGGGGTGGGGGGGGGGGGGGGGTTGTCCAAGGGGGTGGGGCTGTCCAAGGGGTGGATGTGTCCAACCCAAACTATGGCCGTAAAATCCAATCTTTATCCAATTGTAGCTTGATTTAAAGCCAATTATAGATGACTGAGAAGACTGTTGGTGTAAACCATGAATATCATACATATAAATCACAACACACCCAATTGTAAACACATCACCAAATATCATACTTGGATCAGATTTTATGAGCCATGTTTCGATGGGACACTACTCAGAGGAGTATGATCCTTGTTATATCATTAAGTGATATGGTGTTGTACGAATGATAAATTTGTATGAGATCAATATGAATAGTGGATAAGAACATGACTGATATTTCTTTGTAGAGATCACTTCTTCTTGGAAGGGTAAGAGTGAGTGTTGGTATGGAACTTCAAGAAAAGTCTTAATGTGTGAAAGAAACTATACATCAATTATATTTGATTCCTATTTTTTTGTAGAGTATTAGAGTGGAAAACCCACCCCTCCCTGGAAAACCTACACCCCCACACCCTCACACCCTTGCATCCCCCTACACCCTGCACCCCCACCCAGATAGCCCCCCACCCCACATAGACACCCCCACCACACCTGGACAACCCACCCCTCCTCCCTGAACAACCAACACCCCCCTCGCCCACCTAGATAGCCCACCCACCCCTTGGACAACACCCCCCCCCCCCTTGACAGCCCACACCCCCTCCCCCACCTGGAAAGCCCACCCACCACCACCCCTGGACATCCCACCCCCTCCCTGGACAGCTCACACCCCCTCCCCTACAGCCCCCCCGACAGCCCCCCTGGACAGCCCACCCCCACCCCCACTTGGACAACCCATGCCCCACCCCCCACTGGACAACCCCCCCAGATAGCCCACCCCTCCCGGGACATCCCCCACCCCCTCCCCCACCTGGACACCCCACCCTGACCCCCCTGGACAGCCCACACCCCTCCTTGGGAATCCCATACCACTAAGTTTAATAGCTAGGTTATAACAGTTGTGTTTTAATAATAATATTAATAATATACAACATTTTTTTTGAAACTCAGTGTCATGTGAAACACAAGAAAAAATCAGTGTTGTGTGTAACAAAATCTCAACTTAGTGTTTCTTGTAACAAAAAATATAAAAATGATTAAATTTATTTGAAAAAAATATTTCAAAAAATCTTGGGGTGTTACATTCTACCCCCTTAAAATTAATTTCGCCCCCAAAATTTGTCACTTTTGTAACAATAACCGATGATACTTCTGCCTCATTACATCATCAGGTTCCCATGTAGCTTCATAAAAATTATTGTTTTAGAACAAAACTTTTAATAGGTGAGTTTTATTGTTTTATATACCATTATTTGTATTCTCCATAATCTATATAGGTTGTTCTTAATAAAAAATATCATTCTCGAGTTGTATGATCTCTGAGTTTAGTATATGTGATGGATCAGGTATGTAATTCATCATAAGGGATACAAGTAACTCATTGTGAACCTAATAGAGGGTTAGTAGAACCTCCTACTGATAAGATATTATATTTACCTTAGACTTTTACATATATCGTTACTTGATTTTAAGCAAAATTTAACATCAAATTAGAAGCCAAGGATTGTAAAGTCTAGTGTCTTAGAAGACTAGGTATAGAAAACTTAGAACATGGGACTAAATAAAACATTTCTTTATTTATAATCCATTATGATCTCCTAACTTCCTTTTAACCCTTACATCTATATAGGATAACCTAGAGATAACATGAATTAAAGGATGATCTAAAATCCCAGTAAGGGAATAAACATAAGAATAAAGCTTAACACATGGGTTAGAATGCATAACATGATGACATAAAAAGGCATGGAACATGATTAAATATAATGATTAATAACTTGGTCTTATATAATCATGGATTCATAGTAATTTTTCAGTAACCTAAAACATTACTTTAGCATAATTCAAGGCTTGTTGCACATAGAGGAGCACAAGTTAAGGCTAACCACCAGGACCATTGCACATGGATCGTGTGTCAAGGCTATCAACCAAGACCGTTTCACAAGACATATCATGAGACCAACCAATAAAAAATGAATTGGAGTGATATCTGGGAACACCCATCAAACATGTTCATGAATATGTTTTCCATATAAAGGAGCATAGATAAGAAATTAAACACAAACATAAGGGTTACTCACGAAAAAAATTGGGTATCATAATTATGTCAAAAGGCATATCAAAAGGGAATATCATAGTGGTTTCCATGAAATTATGGATTCAAATAGACATTAATAAGGGAATATATTAATATATCATGATAATTAATTTCGTATTTACGTGGAAATAGTTTTTAAGAAACTTTAGAAATAAAACATTTTAGTGTGGTTTAACGGAGAACTTTCAAGATTCTTTAAAACATAAATGTCATAATTGTTTTTATAAAACTTAATTGAACCAAGGTAGTATTTGATGATAAAATTAGTGATTTTAGAAAAATTATGGTGTCTTAAAACAAATTATGCAGCACACTTGAAAATGGGTAATAATTTTGGAAGTTCCGTTAAATCTGGATTGCTTATCAAGAAGAATTGAGTAGGTAAAATTTTAAAAACATGTATATCCCCAAAAAATAAGGATGAAATAATCTTGATACATGAGTTTGGAACTTATACATAGCATTTATAATATGTACATAAAAATAAAATGGAATTCCATTTTGAGGTTCGGTAGAATCCCTTACCTTATGTCCGAAACGATTCTTCACTTGATATTAATGCCCCAAATAATCTAATTAGATTAATTAATTAATAATTACATAACCTTTTCTACATGTAATTGATTTATTATAATTTTATTAAGTTGATTTATAGCCTTTTTTATGAGTTATAGTGTTCAATTTTATCATTTGGACAGGCTTGTTTTTTAGTTTTCATGATCGGTTTACTTATATACATGTACGAATAATAGTGTAAGATGAGATCTCTTATCCAGAATTGAAGTTATAAGTTATTAATTAACATCCAAAATATTAAATGATCATATAAGTCATTTGGTTATTTTGGGTGAGTATGAATCATTAGAGAACATGTTAATGATAATTGTTTATATTAATTTTAGTGGTTTTTCGATCAAAACAAACTAGTTTTGTTCTGTTCTTCAATAACATATAAATATGATGGTTCCATAACATTAAATATAGTATAATACACATATTATAATCTTTTTCAACTAGAAAATGGTTTTATGACCATCCTTGAAGATGGTAATGGAAATTGAAATCTTCGTCGTCCTTGAAAGGGATAAATGAACACATCAGAGACGTTGTTTTAATTTTTAGAATAAAAGGAGGGGGGAAGAGAGATGATGATGAATTATTCCATTATAATAATACTATTATATTATATTTAAGATAATAGAGTTATCATACCATTTGTATGAGGGGATGTGAGGAGAGAAAAAGAAAAGAAAGGAACAAGAAGAGAAATTAAAAGAAAAGTGAGAGGGTTTTACCTCTTGATTCCTTCTTCTTGAGAACCTCCATAAGGGATTAGTTTTGGTATTTTGTTAAAAAAAGATCATGGACATATATTAGGTGTTTGGGAAGGGTATTGGTCATAATTTGGACATGAATATTGGCTTGAGAGGTGTGAGGAGAAGAGGTGGTGAGGGGTGGTATTTATAGTGTGTGTGTGTGGGGGGGGGGAGTGTTTTCGCCTTATTTTGCCCAATATTTTATTATTTTTCTCAAGACAAGAAATATTGATAATTATTGAGACTAAATAACATAATTAGTGCATGCGAATTTTAACCAATGATCACTTACATCATCTATAACTCAAACATGACTCAAAAATTCACTTATTTACTTATACTGTAAATTACCTTATTTCACTATTCGAAAAAATGTAAGTATTTTAGAAAAATTTCAAAAATTAACCCTAACCATTTTTTAATGTGTAGAATTAAAAATGAACTCCAATTTATGAAAACAATTTTCTAAATATGATAAAAATTAATTTTAATTAAAATCATCATTTACTTGGAAAGTACTGATTTTAAAATTATAACTACTTTTATATCAGGCATCTTAAAATTATATTATAATAACAATACATAAAAGTACTAATTTATGAATACATTTTATGAAAATAAATTTTCTTTTAAAATATTAAATTAGTCATAAAATTTTAATTAAATATTTATGACTTACAAAATACCAAAAATTAATTAATAATTTTTAAAATATTTATTTACTTATACTATGATATAATTATATAATATTGTCACTTATAATATGGATAAATTTTATTTATACTTTCATTGGTGATGTTACTATTCAATTGGCCAGTTTACTATTCATAAGGGTCACATTACTATTTCAAAGGTCCCATTACTATTTAATCATTATAGGTTACTTAACTTCTAGAAATGATTCTTATTTCATTCATTAATCATTTATAAAGATTGTATTGTGTTATCTAAGTGCTTATACCATATTACATAATTATAATAAGGGAATTTCTATAGATAAAATGTTGGGTCATTACATTCTTTCCCCCTTATGAAATTTCACCCTTAATTTTTTTTACATTCTAAGTTGATAATAGGTGAAGGTAATTATCTTTTACCACTTTCTCTAGTTCCCATTTTTCGTCTTTGTACTTATGGTTTCGCTAAAGTACTTTGACCAGGTGATTAGTCTTATTACATAGAAATTTATCTCTACGATCTAATATCTTGACTGGATTCTCCTTGTAAGAATGATCATTATCCAATTGTACCACCTCTGAATTTAGTATATGTGAGGGATATGGTATGTAATTCCTCAAGAGGGATACATGGAACATCATGTACTTGAGACATGGATGGTGGAAGTGGCAGTCGATAGGCTACAACTCTATCATTATCAAGGATCTCGAATGGGTCTATGTACCTAGGACTTAGCTTCCATTTTTTTTCAAAATCTCATGATACTATTCCATGGATATATATGGAGGAATACCATGTGTCCAACCTTAAACTCCAGGTCCCATCGATGATTTTCTACATCGCTCTTTTTTCAACTTTGGGCTACCTTGATGTGCTACTGGATAGTTTTCACCTTCTACACCATTTCTTCCACCATTTCAGGTCCTAGTAGATTACGTTCATCAACTTCATCCCAACATGTTGGTGTTCTTCACCTTTTCCCAGAAAGTTATTTGTATGGATCCATTTGGATGATAGAGTGGAAACTATTATTTTAGGAGAATTCGACCAGTGGAAGATGTTGGTCCCATAATCCTTTTAATTCCATAGAACAATCTCTAAAAATATCTTCTAGTGTATGAATAGTAAACTCATATTGGACATCAGTTTTAGGATGATAGGCCATACTGAAGTTTAGCTCAGTTCTAAGAGCATGTTGGAGAATTTTCCAAAACATAGAGGTGAATCTCGGATCTCAGTCGGATACAATAGATAGTGGTACCCCATGTAACCTTACCACTTATTTTATGTATATCTATTCAAGTTGATCTAGTGATAAGTCCTCTAAAATTGTGATAAAGTGAGCTATCTTTGTCAGACAATCCAAAATAATTGATATAACATTATTTCCTCTGGATGTCTTTCGAAGTCCAGTGATAAAGTCCATGGTGATGTTTTCCCATTTCCATGTTGGTATGAGTAATGGTTGCATCATCCCTTTTGACATTTTACTTTATACCTTCACTTTCTGACATACTAGGAACTTTGATGTATATATAGAAATCTTCTTTTTCATATTGTCCCACCAAAAGTTCTCTTGGAAATCTTGATACATCTTTGTGCTCCTGGGGTAAATAGAGAAGGTTGAGCTATGTGAATCATTTAGAAGCTCTTTCTTTATCTCTGGATTGGATAGTACACATATTTTTGACTTAAATCTTATGAATATATCCTCACCAATCTTGTACTTGGATGATTTCCCATTTCGGATAGCTTCCACCCATTTATGAATTTCCACATCTTTTCTTTGAGAATCCTTTATTTTCTCCATAAGGGACTTTTGAGAAATCATTTGAGAAAGTATTGATGATGTTCCTATCATAATGATTTCCATGTCTAACCTTTATAAGTATAAGAAGATTGGATCCTTCTAAATTCTCATAATTGGTAAAGATATAGGATCCTTTCTAATTAGAGCATCTTCCACCTTACTTGGCTTACTCAGATGGTTGTGTATTGAGCAGTCATAATCCTTGATGAGCTATAACCATCTTCATTGGTGCATATTATCTCATTCTATGTGAATATATATTTGAGACTCTTGTGATCTGTATATATCTAACACTTCTCTCCATAGAGATAATTCCTCCATGTTTTCAATGTGAAGATCATAGCTTCCAACTCCAGATCATGTGTGGGATAGTTTTGCTCATTGATTTTCAACTTCCTTAAGGAATAGGCTATCAATTTATCATTTTGCTTTAGTAAAAATCCTAATACTTTCTTTGAATCATTTCTATACACCACAAAGAGTTCTCAATTTATCTGGAGTGTGTGTACTGGCATAGTGATAATCCTCAATTTGATCTCTTTAAATCATTCCTCACATTATTGAGTCTAGAAAAAAGTCACTCCCTTTCATGTCATCTTGGTTATTGGTTTTGAAAATTGTGAGAAGTTCTTCAAAAATCCTTGGTAATACCTAGATATATGAAGAATGCTACGAATCTCTGTTACAAATGTTTTCCTAGGCCACTCTTTGATCTTCTTTGTTTTGTAAGGGTCCATAGATATCCATTTACTAGTGATAGCATGCCCCAAGAATGATACTTCCTCCACCCATAACTCACATTTTCAATAATTTTCATATAGTTTATCCATTTTTAAAATCTTTAACACAATATTAAAATGATATTCATGTTCCTCCTTGATCTTGGAGTATATTAAAATATCATCGATAAAGACTAACAAAAATTTGTTGAGGTAATATATAAGACTCTATTCGTTAAATACCTGAAAATTTTTAGAGAATTAGTGAGTCCAAATGGAATAACTATGATCTCGTAGTGTCCACACCTCATTCAAAAGGTAGTCTTGGTAAGACATTCCTTCTTCACCTTTAACTGGTGATATCCCATTTGAAGGTCCACGTTAGATAAATAACTGACCCCACACAACTAATCAAACAAGTAATCTATCCATGGTAAGGGATACTTGTTCTTTGTCATGATTTTTTAGAGCTCATGATAATCAATGTAGAGGTGCATTGACCCATCCTTTTTCCTGAAAAATAGGACTAGCACACCTCATAGCAAAGCACTTGAGCATATATAACCCTTTCCTAGACTCTCCTTTAACTACTTCATTAGTTCTTCCATCTCAATAGTGGACATTCTATAAGGTGTATTTGATATAAGAAAAGATCCAAGAACTAATTCAATTGAGAAATCATCCTCTTAATCAGGAATAAGACCAATAAATTCATCAGGGAATACATTAGTGTAATCCCTTATGATGCGCATGTCTTCGAGCATGATCATGTCCTCTGTCTCAATCATTTGCGTGAGATATTCTTGCTCATAAGGTAGCAGGATCCACACTTGAGATTATAATTATAAAGAAGATTCATCTTCTTCCTTACACTTGAAAAGAATTAGAGGATGCTTTGGGATGTGAAGAGTGATATACCTTTCCCAACCGTTGATGTTGGATTTATATAAAGATATCCAATCTATGCCCAATATAGAACTAAAATCTACCAAAGGGAGTATGTAAATATTTTTTGGGAGGTTCAATCCACAAACATTAACCAAGATGAGTTATAAACTTTGGATATTGTAATGGACCTATTAGCTATTCTCATAGATAACTCAACCTCAAAATTTTGAGGTGGTGTTTTAATTGTTCTACTAAGCTAACAACATATGAAAGAATGTGTAGAACTAGAATCAAATAGTACGTTTACTATTCTTAATTGAATAATCAGTGTACCTATCAACACATATTTGTCTGGATCCACCTCAATAGTTGTGATATCATATTCCCTTCCTTTTTTCCTTTGAGGTTATAGTTTATTTCCTTCAACAACCCTGGGCTTAAATCATTGGTTTGAAAAATTCCCGTGTTCCTTGTAGTGGAAACATTGCAGTACATGCTGAGTGTTGATCTGAACCTTCCTTTATTTTTCCACATTAGTGAAATTCTTCATATCCCTTCAGCAGTTCTTATCTATATGCCCCATTTTTACACATTTTAAGCATTTCCCAATTCCCTTTAGATAGTTTCTAGGATTTTTCTTCCCACAATTTTGACATGTGGGATATTCAATCTTCTTTCCATCATGGGATTTACTTGCAAATCCACCCATATTAGATTCCATTTTCAATTTTTTTTCACCCTGACCACAAGACCATTGAGAGTCTTCTAACTCTATTTCAATCTTTATGGAATAGTGAAAAATCTTCTCATAACTGTCAAAGTCTCAAATTTCCAACACTTTTCATAGGCTTGGATTTAGTCCTCTAAATAAGTGATCCACCTTACTTTATTTGTTCTTGAAAAATAGGGAGGCGTATCTTTCAAGACTTGTAAATTTGGCTTCATACACCCCAATAGACTCATATTCCTTATACTTAAGTCCAAGGAACTCTATTTTCATATAGAGAGGGAGGTTTCAAGGAAAGTATTTCATAATTTTTTTTTCTTGAATTCCTACTAATCCCTAGAATCAATTTCCCTATTCAATATCCTATTTTGACCAGTGTCTATCACTGATCATATTCTCTATCAAAACGATTGATTGTCAGCACAAATTTCTCTTCGTTGGAGCACTAGAGGATAGAGAATATCTTTTTAATGGATTTATTACACTATTCCGTGACCCGGGGATCATAAGATCCACTAAACATGGGAGGAATTTTCATCTTGAAGTATTTGATGAAAACTTTCTCTCTCAAAAGAGAAGGATATCATTCCACACGATTCAAGTTATTATTCATAACTTGATCTAGTTGAGCAAGTACTACAATGAAGTTTTGGGCACCCGTTTCCATCATATTTGGCATATCAATAGGGAAATCATCACATTTCTTATCACATTGATTGCTTGAACATGTTCTTATATTTACCTCAATTAACTAAAAAAAGAATGTGTGATTAGGAGGATTTAATACATAGCTATTAAGCATAAAAAGGAAAAGATAAACTCTTAGAGGAAAAGTATATCATAACTTATGATTTCCTAGGATTGAATCTAGGTTATCCATGATCTATATCCTAATATATTTTCTTATGGGATTTTTCCCTTAATAATAGTTCATAACGATCTTATGAATCTACCGAATCATATCCCCCCAGATTGTCAAACCAGGTGCATAGTAAGGCCTATTGTCATGTACCAGGTCACCCATATTCAGGCCCAAAATACCTTTTTAGAGTTTTTACTCCTAAGTACATCTGTTCTAGAACCACATCTACTTGTATTATATAGATATGGATATATTTTCCTGATAAACCACTTATTCTATACTTACCAAAATTTAGGGATGTTTCTTTATACTTAGTCTTATCCCTAGGGTTATTACTAAAGTTATCTATTCTTAGTCACAAAAAATAACTAAAATTTTCCTCTAATAATAAAAATAGTGACCCTATCCTTTTACACATATAATTAAATGATTCTAAGAATAATTTAACATCAAATTACAATCCATGGATTGTAATGTCTAGTGTCTTGGAAGACTAGGTACAAAAAACTGAAAACATGGGACTAAATAAAAAATTCCTTAATTTAACTTCCATTATGAGATCCAAAAATCCTTTTATCCCTTAATTTTTTATAAAATAACCTAGGAAAAATAAAAAAAAAGGGATGTTCTAAAATATTAGTAAGGGAATAAACATAATAATGAAGCTTAACACATGAGTTAGAAGGCATAACATAATGATATAAAAAGGCATGCAACATGATTAAATATATGTATTCTTAACTTGGGATCATATAATCATGGATTAATATTAATTTTGAAGCAATATAAATCATTAATTTAGCATGATTAAAGTCTTGCTGCATATAGAGGTGCATGATTCCAGGCTAAACACCAAAACCGTTGCACATGAAGCACAAGTTATGACCAACAACATAGACCGTTGCACAAAACATATCATGAGACTAAACATTACCCAATTAATTGAGGTGATATATGGTAACACCCATCTTTAACAAGTTCATGAATATTTATTCCACATAAATAATCATACAGAAGTAATCAAACGTAAACATAAGGGTTTCCAGTGGAAAAAATTAGCTATCATAATTATGTAAAAAGGCATATCAAAATGGAATATCATAGTGGATTCCTGGAAAGGATGGATTTAAATTGACATTCAAAAGGGAATATAGGAATATATCATGATAAGTTATGTCAAACTGAAGTGAAAATAGTGTTTAAGAAACTTTATAAGTAAAACATTTCAGTACGGTTTAAGGGAAAACTTTCCAGATTCTTTAAAATGGAAAACGCCTAATTGTTGGTATAAAACCAAAATTGAACCAAGGTAGTTTTTCATGATAAAATTTGTTATTTTATAAAAATAATATTGTATTAAAACAAATTATGGATAATACTTTTAAAATGGGTAATAATTTAGGAAGTTCCCTTAAACCGGACTTGCTTATTGAGAAAAATTGAGTAGGGAACCTTTTAAAAACATATATATCCCTAAAAAAGGAAGGATGAAAGGAAATCAATACATGATTCTAGAACATATAAACTATTTTAATAATATTTACATAAAAATAAAAGTGAATTTAATTTGGGTAAAAATAGATAAAGAGTAACCTGAAGGAATAATGGAGGTTCCGGTAGAATCCCACACCTTATATCTGAAATGATTATGCACTTGATCTTAATGTCTGGAATAATGAAATTAGATTCATTAATTAATAATTAAAAAATTTTCATACATATAATTTAATTATTATAATTTTATTATTCTCATTTATGGCCTTTTTGATGAGTTATAATGCTCAATTTCATCATTCAAGAGTGCTTGTTTTCTTAGTTTTCATGAGCAGTTTAATTATATACATGTACGAATAATAATTTAATATGATAATGGTTTTCCAGAATTGAATTTATAAGTTAATAATGAACATAAATAATATTAAATGGTTATATAATACATTTGGTTATTTTTTGTGAGGATAAATCATTAGAAAACATGTTATTGATAATCATTTAGATTAATTTTAGCAGTTTTTCGATCCCAATGAACTAGTTTTGTTCTATTATTTAATGAAATATAAATATGATTATTCTAGAACATTAAATAAGTTATAATACATATATTATAATATATTTCAACCATAAAAATGGTTTCATGACCATCCTTTAATATGATAATGGAAATTGAAATCTCTGTCATCCTTGAATGCGATAAATTAACACATCATGAAAAATGTTTTCTTTTTTAGTATAAAAGGAGTGGGAAAGAGATATGATGATGAATTATTCCATTATAATAATAAAATTATAGTATATATAAGGTAATTGAGTTATCATACAATTTTTACAAGGATAGGTGAGGAGAGAAAAATTAAAGAAATGAACTTGAAAATAAATTAAAAGAAAAGGAAGAGGGTTTTGCCTCTTGATTTTTTATTCCTGAGAACCACCTTAGGGGACTGATTTTGGTCTTTTATTAAGAAAAAAATATCTTGGATGTGGGGGATAATTTTTTCAAGAGTATTAGGTATAAGTTTGACAAGGATCAAGGCTTTATAGGTGCGGGGAGAAGAGGGGGCGAGGGGTGGTATTTATAGTGGGTTTGGGGGGGGGGGGGGGGGTTCTCATTATTTTACTCAATATTTTATTATTTTTCTCAAGAAAATAAATAGTGATGATTATTGAGAATAAATATAGTAATTAGTTCATTTTAATTCTAACCAATGGTCACTTATATGATCCACGACTCAAGCATGACCAAAAAATTCATTTATTCACCAATACTATAAATTACCATATTTCACTATTCATAAAAATTCAATTATTTTAGAAAAATCCCAAAAAGAAACATATTTTTTTGGAAATGTAGAATTAGAAAATGAACTCCATTTTATGAAAATAATTTTCTAAATTTTCTAAATTTTAATTTTAATTAAAATCATTATTTACTTGGAAAATATATATTTTAAAATTATTATTACTTTTATATCACTTTGAAAAATTAACTAAGGTCTCATAAAATTATATTATAATCATAAGACATAAAAAATAATAATTTATGAATACATTTTATGAAAATAAAATTTCTTTTATACTGTTAAATTAGTCATAAAATTGTAATTAAATATTTATGACTTACAAAAATACCAAAAAGTAATTAATAATTTTGAAAATATTTATTTACTTATACTATGATACAATTATATAATATTATCACTTATAAGATGGATAAATTTTATTTATAATTTCATTGGTGAGGTTACTATTCAATTAGCTGGTTTACTATTCATAAGGGTCACATTACTATTTCGACGTTCAAGTTACTATTTCATCGATATAAGTTCCTTAAATTATAAAAATTCTTCTTATTTCATTAATTAATAATTTATAAATCTTTTATTGTGTTATATATGTGCTTATACCATATGAAATTCTTATAAGATGGTAATTTCTATAGATAAAACTATGGGTCATTACATCTATGGTCCAAATATGATTAATAATTTAAAACGGACTAATATAAATGAAGATTAGTTTTCCCTTCTTTCTTCCATAGAGAAATTCATAGAAACATCTTCTCAGTAACTTAAAATTCTAAATCGCATCGATAATTATTAGCATAAAATTTATTTCAACTTTCTTCTTCCCTTATGTGTTTCAAAATGGTTCTAAACTTCTCAACCATTTCATAATCTAGAT
Organism: Viscum album; assembly: GCA_963277665.1. Taxonomy (NCBI): domain Eukaryota; kingdom Viridiplantae; phylum Streptophyta; class Magnoliopsida; order Santalales; family Viscaceae; genus Viscum; species Viscum album. The sequence continues at coordinate 1,959,451,214 of OY728141.1, read as the reverse complement.
TAGGTCCCAATATCCTTCCTTCTGCAACTTCAACCCAGTACGTTGGAGTTCTACAATGCTTTCCATAACGGGATTCACAAGGATTCTTATGAATGCTTGACTGAAATTTATTTTCATATTAAAGTTGAACAAGAGGAAAGTGTTCAACCAAAAAGAATTTTAAATCCATATAAAATGATATTTTCATATCCTACTAGGTTTTAATTATTATTTTAGACTAACCATCTATCTGAGGATGATACACAATGCTAAAACCCAACTCTATATCAAGATATTTCTAAAGACTTCATCAAAACTTCAAGGTAATCTTTGGATCTCAATTAGATAAAATTTAATGTGGTATATTATGAAATCTTACCACTTACTTAATGTATATTTTGGAAGGATGATCTAGAGAGAAATCTTCTCTGAGAGAAATAAAGTGTGCTGGCTTCATAAGGTGATCGACTACAACCCATAATTAAATCAAAATTAAAGATAAGATAAACCCTAAAGGTTAACAGTACCTATAATCATATGTCCACAAAGTGTAAAATAATTCATCTTCAAATAAAATTTTCACTAAAACATATACAAAACCAATGGTTTATTTTTCCATAAATCTCTATTAAAATATCCTTAATCTTGATAAAATCCCATCACATAAAACTTCAAAATGGGTTTTAATGAATTTGAACTTATGTTCAATCTTAAAATCATAAACCAATGATGGTTTCCATAAATCTTAAGTTAATCTTACATAGATACATATACACTTCTGAATGTTAATTCACCCTTTATTCCTTATAAAATATATTATCTTATACGAAAACATTTTCATTGGAATCTAGGGATCATCCTTGTACTGATAAAATATCAAATTTGATTTAACTACTCAAAAATCCATGTAGAGGGAGATAACCAGGTCCAAAAATCACATGATGTTTCACTAAAGGTAGAACAATAATATTTTCATAGGGATCATTGATACAAAATAAAAAATGAAATCCCCAACTAATGAGTGGAGGATAATGTTCCCTAATCATCATGATTCACTTCATCCATAATGATTTCATAATATTTCCCATTGTACTTTGTATTCAGAGGTTTTTGTGGATTATCACCCACATTAACCTCTAGATTGTGGAATTTATTCAAATAATACCTAAACCCCATACACTTGAAACACTATAGTGTGGGTGGAACATTCTATTGATATCTCTTTGCATTAATTTCATTGAATAGCCTATTCACATATCTTATACATTCTTTTCCTTGTTGTCCTGGCTTCCCATGCTTATAAAACCCTCTTATTCTTAGGAAGAATTCAGTTGAATGATTTTTCCAACATTTTTGGAATTTATCTGATAGAAATATATTTCCACCTTTTGATTTTTAGAGTTCTCATGAGACTCTATATTCTTTTTCTTATCAATACCATGTTAATACTCTAAATCTCTAATTTATATTTCTACTTTTAGTGCACATCGAATGAATTATTCATAGGTACCAGAGTCTCTTATAGCCAATGAATTTTTAAGACTTAGTCTAAATCCACTAAATAATCAATCAATTTTTATTTCTGGATTAATTATTAAACCCAAATCACATCGATGATGTCTTATAAAATTAGCTTTGTGCGTACAAATAAATTCACCATACTTCTGTTTGAGATTGAAAAATTCCTTCTCCATCCTTGTTTATAGAATATGAGGGATGTAATTACTAAAAAATATCCTCCTAAACACATCACATTCCATATATTAAATTTATTCCTCTTTAATCATATTCTTAATAAGGTCCCTCCATTTATATTATTCTCCTTCCAAATGATAGAAAACCAAAATGACTTTTTCATGTTCTAAACTCCAGCGAATGGAAAATATATTTTTAGTGGTACCATTCTATTTCTTAATGACTATTGGATTAGTGGATCCACTAAAATAGGGTGTAATTGGCCTCATGAAGGAATAAAAAAAATGTTTCCCCTCATTTTATCATTTGGAAGTTCAGAATGATTCATAGCTTGAGAAAGTTGTGTGATCATAATAATGAGGTTTTTCATTACAACTCCCATAAAATTCAGTTGCTCATGAGGAAAATCATTGAATTGTCCATTTAATTCAGAATTAACATGGTTACTTGAGGTTCTGGCCAATGATTAAAACCGTAAATAAAAGTGTTAGAAACACTAATCATAGTGGAAAACCAAGTAATCACGAACAATCATTTATAGGATGTCTAAAACATAAAACATTCTTTTCAATCTATGACACCTTTGGATTAAATTAGATCATTCATGGTCATTATTCAAATCCTTCCTGATGGTTTGTAAAGAGTTTTTGAATTACTAAAGAATATCCCATGGGAGTGTCAAACTAGGTGTGTAACAAGGCCCATTGTCACACACTAGGTGACGATTGAGTCCAAATAAATGCATCTTTTTCAGAGTTATTACCCTTAGGTACCTCTATGCCAGATCCACATCCACTTTTTGTATCCAGATAGAAATTTAATTTCCTAGAAATCAATCAGTCTATTTTTTACAAAAATTCTAATAAATTTTCATATACTTTGACTCATCCATATACTTATCCTTAGATATATCCCTAGACATATGCTTAAATATCTATAGATATCTCACTAAATTTTTCTCATCCTAGTTTATAAAGGTTAACTGAATCTTACTCTGATACAAACTATATAGATACAAAATTATCATATATAAATTTTAAATGTTAATAGATGAATATTACTTTCATAAAATAATTATCCACATCATTATCATTTAGGTCTAGTTCCTTTGGAAACTTGTACACATAAACAATTGATCCATAAGTGACCTTTTCCATCCCCCTCTTTGTTATTCATAACTATCACCCTTATTATACATATAATTCATAATACCTTTCATCATAAACTAGGGACGGGAAACATAAGAAAGGGTGATCTTAGATGCCCAGTTTGTGTAGATTAGGGATATATCAACATATCATGAGAATATGGTTATGAGAACATGAGAATAACATTTCAAAACTATACCCTACATATCATATATCATAAAATTGAGTCATGGAATAAAAATTTGTAGTTCATAAGAAATAAATCCTATGAGAATCAAACAACATGAGCCATGAGAATATAAAATTAGCATAACATATTGATTTGTGTCATCTACATAATCATAGAAAATATGATGTCAAGGCTACCCACAAAGACATTCATAACATGTTAGTCATAGGATAACCACCCATGTACCTACTTTGGGATTGGGATAAACTCTTATGTACCATCTTTTTGGATTGGGATCACCTTATATGTACCCTCTTTTGGTATTTGGATAACCTTACATGTACCATTTGAACCCATATAACATTAATCATTACCCAATGCATTGGAGGGAGATATAGGTCCCACCTGTCACATGATGAAAACTACACATATGTGTTCCCTTAGATCATAAAACATTCATCATATCAGAACCCATGAAAATAAATTGGTTTAATAAATGTTTCATCATAACATAAACTACAGGAAAAAGGGTTTCATAATCATTTAATCATTTCATCAAAGGATAAAACATGAAAAATAGAAGGTTTCCCAAGAATTTTATCATTGTTTAACCTATAGAAGTGAAACAGGTTTTATAAGTAAATTCTGGTCATAAAAATAAACCATCAAAATAATTATTAATAATGGTATCCTTGGATCATATCCCCTATAAAGCATAAGTTACATCAAAGGATGTCATCTTAGATGGAAAATTATTTTGAAAGATCACTTGGAACATTTATTGAGAAAAATAACCTTTATTTGAAAATAAAATTTTAAACATAAACATTATAAAATATTTGGTAAATCCTTTTCCTGTAAAATAAACTTTTAATATATATAAAAGAAGATTTAAAAACCATTTAAAACATTTTTTAAGGAAAATATCATTTTTTACTTTGAAACATAATTTTTTAAAATATAAAAAATTTTCAAAATTATTTTCTTTGAAAATAACCTTGAAAAATTATAAAGGAATCTTCATAGAAAATTATATCCATGGTTGTAAAGACCCGTAAAATTCAAGGGAAATTTTTTTCTAATTTAGTTGGGATTTTACAAGAATGTAATTTCTGATGGCGCCTGATTCCGAGGCCCGGTGTGCCCGGAATCATTTTCCGAAATTTGGCTCGGGTACGTTCAGTAAACGAACGAGCGAGTTTTTCTATATTTTGAACCGGTGCTTGGAATTAAAATCTGAGGGCACTGATGAACTCGTGACACCAGTATTTTCTTAAAGAGACTTTTTCCGCAGTTGCGTTTAATCGAGAGCGAAAGTTAGTTTTTGAGTTTTCTTTAAAAAAAAGAGTAATAATAAAATAACATGTCATGCACTTTATTTTATTTCATCTACCATTGGGAGTGTGGTGGTTGAAAAATCCTCATGGAGGTTGGAGGTGGGGCCACCACACCTTAACCTCCCATGAGAGGTTATGGTGGTGGGGCCTACCCGAACTAAACCTCCCATGGGTGGTTTATTATGGTAGGGACCACACGGGGATTAACCCCCCTATTAATGGGAGGGGAGGAAACCTCTCAACTCTCCCTCCTTAATGAGGGAGAGCCTCTTAATTCCTCAACTACCCATTAAATGGGGAGAATCTCCTTGGCACCCTCCCCTCTTAAGTGGTACCAACGGACCTCATAAATTGCGTCAAAGCAATTTATTTCACCCGACCACTTTCTTTTTAAAAAAGATTATGTAACCACAATGGTTACATACCTCTCCCCCTATCCTATATATAGGGATCTTGGGAAAGGGTTTGGGGAAGGCTTCACCAAGCGACGGAGAGCTGGTAAAATACCGCGACGCCCAACACTTGGAAAGAAGCATTTCTTCGCGAACGAAGAACGCTCCACTGACGAAGAACACTCGTTTTCCTTCCACGGAATTTCTCCCCTTCCATGGCAAGACTCTTCAACGGATATTATTCTTCCCCTTCATCGTCAACGGATCGATGAACAAGCTCGGAAGCGGAATTGGGTAGCAAGCGACGACGGCTTCGCCTTCCCTTGAGTCGGACGAATGCCGACGTCCCCCTTCGACGTCGTCATCCTCGCGAGGCCATACCGCGACGAACCTCGAACGACGACGCCTCTTTCCGATCAGCTTATACCAAAGTAGGGGATTGTTTTCAATTATTTATATTTGTTCGATAATTCCGACTTGATGATCTTCGTGGTTTAAAACCATTTGTTATCGAATTTGAACTTTGTGGTTTAAAACCAAATGATAACGAATAATGTGAGGGGGGCCAGACCGCACGAACACGGCCGACCCTCCTTCTTTTTTTTCGTGTTGGTTCTTTGTGGTTTGGTTCGGGAAGACAAGGTGCCGACGTACCATGCGGAACCTTGCGACAAGAAAATGCGCGACGCCGTCGCGCCGCGCCGTGAAAAGAAAGAACAAGGATGCGACACCGCCGCGCCGCGTCGGAGAAACCGAAGACATCCACAGATGGAGTCGGGCCACAACGAAGGGGCGCGGCGCCAGCACGCCGTGCCGGAGAACCACGAAGACGACGCGTTTTGTTTTGGCATGCGGATTGATGGGCGACAACGAAGCAGGCCGTTTTGGCGTTTGAATCCCTTCGCAGTGAAGGTGGGGTCCTGGGGGGACCATAGGCAAAGACGGCAGGAGGAACGGACCAACGATGCACGTCCGATGGTCCGCGGAAGGCGGCGGCGGGGCGCCACGCCGGCGCGGCGGCGACGGCGACCGGCGGCGGCAGCGCGCCGCCGGAGGGTTGGCGGCCGACGGATCCGCCGCCGGCCTCAATCAGTGGCGGGCGGGGGACACCCCGCTCCGCGAATCGGCTCGGCACGCTGGCCGAGCCGCGGCCGGCCGGTCGGGCCGGACCGAGCCGGGCCGGGCCCAGCCGGGTCGGACCCGGGTCAGGTCGACCCGGTTCGGCCGACCCAAGGGGGGGGGGGGTCGCCGGGGCCCAGACCCCCGTTTTCGGACCACTTTCGGTCAAAAGCTCGTAACTTGAGCTACGGGCCTCCAAACGACTCGCCGTCAGCGGCAACGCGATCCTTGGACCGAGATGGTCATTTTGGTATATTACACTCAAGGTTTAGGAGAACTTTGGGTTCGTCCGGGTTGGTTCGTACACGAAACCAACCGGGCCCTCGGAGCAGAAATGGTCGTAACTTGAGTTCCGGACATCCGAATGACGTGCCGCCGACTTTGTTGATTTCCTCTAAGTGAGACGGATCTTTTGGCTTACTCCGCTCTAGGTTTGGATGCCGTCGGAGTGCGGTCGGGTTGGTTCGCTCACGAAACCAACCGGGCCCCTGGAAAGAAAAAGCCAATAACTCACAGACCGGGCGTCCGATTGACGCGCTGTCTGTTTCGTTGAATTCCTGTTGATGAGACGTAACTTTTGGCATACTTCGCCCGAGTTTTGGATGTAGTTGAGATACGGCCGGGTTGGATTGTACCCGAAATCCAACCGGGCCCTTGGAACGGAAAAGCTGATATCTTTCAGACTGGACGTTCGTTTGACGAACCGTCAGCGACGTTGGTGATCACTTTGAGAAACGGTCCCTATGAGCATACCCTATGAGAGTTTGGGGTACAGTTGAGATACAGCCGGGTTGGTTCGCACACGAAACCAACCGGGCCCCTGGGACGAAACGACTAGTAACTCACAGACCGGGCGTCCGATTGACGCGCCGTCTGTTGCGTTGAGACCCCTATGACGAGGCGGTCTTTTGAGATACTTCTTCGTGGGATTTTGAGATACTTGGAGTATCGACCTGTAGCTCATGGAGCGGACCCTCCCGGAGACGAGCATGCGGAGTACCGAGACCGTGTAGCCGACTGAGATCTGACGACTGCTTGACCAACTCGACTTGGAGTGAGTCGACTAGCCCAGTGGACGGAGCACTACTTTCTGAGGTGCAGACCCATGGAGGATGGAGCACTACCTGTGTGACAGTTCAGACCCGCGGTACTCGTCCGAAGAGTACCTCAGCAGGCTACTAGGGGGTGTGCACTACTGTGTTTAGGTGACATAACTCGGCGGGAAGCACTACTGTGTCTGGGTGGCTGACCCGCGGTACTCGACAGGAGGAGTACCTCAGCAGTCTTAGGTTAGTGAGCAGTACCTCGGAGTCGTGACAGGACCACTGTACACTCCAGAGACGGAGCTCTTCAGCAGTTACGGTTTCGATAATGAAAATCCTGGTTTGAGCTGAGACTTTTGACCTTTGTGGTTACCTCATGATTGAGATGGGTCACTTGATAACTTAGGTATATGTATGGGCATATACCTGGGTAGAGTTTATCCATTGATTTCATGATCCTTGTGTTTCCTCATGTTTGAGATGAGTTACTTGATAACTTAGGCATATGTATGGGCATATACCTAAGTAGAGGTTATCTGTTGAGATATTCTTTGTGGTTATCCTTGTTGGTTTAGTGAGACCTTGAGGGTCTCGGGGTCCCTACTGAGTATCGTTATACTCACCCCTGCACGGGTTATGCCCGTACCTCATTGTGTTGGTTGCAGACGACAGGCAGTGCTGACCGAGGCCGAGTGTTCGAGGACTGGACGGTACCCGGAGGTGGACTACACGACGAGTCAGTACCTGGAGGTGGACTACACGATGAGTCAGTACCCAGAGGTGGACTACACGGCGAGACGACACACGGACGAGGTTGACGTACGAGAGCGTGGAGGAGGCTATCTGTACCTACCCTTCAGGTAGGATCCGAGGAGGAAGACCCAGGAGCCGCTTCAGTCCTTCCAGCTGTTATCTTTTCTGTTGTACTTGTTCAGTTGTAGTTGTACTTTCTTTTGGGTTTGTATTCTGGCCCATTTACTTTTCATCACTTCTCTTGTACTTAGTGTTTACTTTTTCCGCTTGCTTACTCTGTGGTGCTTGTTTTCTTTTATAAAGGCAATGCCTTTCCAGTTATCGGGATTTACGCCTTTGGTGATAGTCACAAGCCCCTGGCCTATGGAAGGCGGGCTTGGGGTAGTCACGGCATGGGCCCCGAGGACGGGTCGTGAAAAATTGGTATCAGAGGAGTCGGTTCTACCACATAACTTATAACTCTTATATTTTTCTTTCTGTGAAGCAATAATAGTAAGAGTACCGAGTGTGGTTTTCAGTTCAGGGAGTCCAGTGTTGGTGTAGGCGGCCGACGTATCCATACACCAGGACCCTGACAACTGATTTCCAAATTTGTGCACAAAAACACTGATTGGGTGTGTGTTTTCAAAGGTTTTCCCTTAAAACAGCTTGAACCAGGTCAGCTCACTAGGTATAAACGTTTGACTGTGTCACGATGTTTCTTTCAGGATGCCTTTTCACAGACGACCAGCTAGAGCCCAGAGGGATGTGCGTGATGACAGCCTGTCAAATGACGAGGCTTTGGTACAGGGCCCTCTTGTAGTTGAGGCACCAGCAGAGGCACCAGCGGTACTACCATACGTTGGGCCACCGATGTCACCAGCTCCAGCACTAGGCGATGCACGCTACTTGAGTGCGCTGCACGAGTTCCAGCGCCATAGGCCACCCAGGTTCTGGGGAGAGACGGACCCGTAGGTGGCTGAGGATTGGTTGGAGGCTGTGGTGAGAGTCTTCAGGCTAGTGGGGATGCCGACATACTTCATGGTGATCTTTGCTGCTAGCCTCCTTCAGGCAGCAGCAGGCAGGTGGTGGAGCCACTTGTTCCAGTTTTTCGACGGAATGACCTTCGCATGGGAAGACTTCGAGACCTTCTTCAGGGCGGAGTTTGTGCCAGTAGCTCTACACCCTGAGCGTGTATAGGAGCTTATGCCTTTTTCGTAGGGTTTTCGATCAGTTGTTGAGTCATCTGTGGGTAGTATACGGTTGATGCAGAGGTCCAGGAGGACCATACCAGCAGTTGGACGATCTCGGGTTTTAGGACCGGTGGTGCGGGGCACCCTGGGTGGGAACAGAGATAGGCGTGCCAGAAGCAGGTTGTGTTACTCCTGCAGCGGGAAGGGTCACTTGGCACGTGACTGTCCGACTCTTCATACAGTTGATCCGCAGGCGTTGGAGGAGCCACCGAGACAGAAGCAGCGGCTGGTGCTTGAGAAACAGCCGAGCAATGGACAAGGCAGTAGAGCTCCGAGAGCAGGTGGATAGGAGAGGAACTAGTGGAGACATCCTTTGTACTTCTAGTTTCATGTTTCTTTTGTATTCGTGTCTTGTACTATGAGCTGCAATAATAAAAAGACACTTATCTTGTGATGTTTGCTTTCTTGTCCTTTTTTTGGTTGATACTGAGTGGTCCTGGTTAAGACTATTGACATGACCCTCACTTTCGAGATTTCTACTGGAGGATACCCAGTGACCTCACACTGATGCCAACAGTGTGACTCGACCCTTGGAGGCGAGAGTGACAGTTGGATCTCTTGGTAGTTACGTCGAGGCCTTACGACGTCACCCATGGCATGAATGCATCATTCATGTTGGGATTGACTGTATTAGGCAACGAATGTGGTTCATCCAGGGGATGAGACCGAGTTTCTCTTTTCGGAAAAAGAGAAATTTTAGCATCTCTTTCAGATCATAGGAAAAGAAGGTGCAGATCATCCAGGAGCGGATGAAAACCGCACAGTGCAGTAAGAAACAGGAAACCGGTGCCAGTCTTAGAGACTCGGGCGTGTTAAATGTTCCAAGAAGTGGAAGCTTTAAGGATAGATGAGTCTACAAAGCAGCAGACGTGGAGGAAGAGCTAGGAGAGCAGTATGAGGTGGTGTGCATCTTAACATGCTACAAACACCCGCCTTAGTTATCCCAGCCAGGCTCAGGGAGCCGGAGGGCGGTGGAAGAGTGCGGCTGCTTGCGGTCAAGGAGTGTGACCCAATGGCTCTAGAAATGATTCAAGGGATAGTCTGTGTCCACTACTAGCTTCTATAGTAATGGACGTCAATATGAATCATTCCTTGCTTTCACAAATCTTGTTCCAGACCTAGAGTTTCCAGTAATCCGTGGACTAGACCCTCACTTCTGGAGATACCTTGGGAGGAGACTCGATAATCACACTTACACCGATGGTGTGGTCAGACCCTCGAGGCGAGAGTTCCAGTTGGAATCTCTTGGTGGCAGCGTAGAGGCCTTATGACGTTAGTTTACGTATAGAATGGGAAATAACTGTTCATACTCAAATTGACGGTTTTAAGCAAACATCGGGATGGGTTTTCCTGGGTCGGCAAAAAGGAAACCCCAGGAAGCATCGGATAAACTCTTTCACAGGAGGGTGAGACCAATCACTCTTGAGTCGGTCAACCTTACCCTCGTAGTGGAAGTCGTTTCGAGTTCTAGTTCTAATAGGAATTGGAGACCTCTGGAGTTCGAGGATGACAATCACATCCTTATACGGGTCTCACCTCGACGTGGTTTACGAAGATGTGGCAAGGCGGCAAGTTATCTCTGAGGTTCAACGGACCTTTCTGGGTCCTCAGCTGGTTAGGCGGGGTGGTTTACCTCTTGAACCATCCACCTCAGTTGCACCAGGTGCACGACGACTTCCACGTATCTCTACTGAAGAGATTCGTGCTCGACCCTTCACATATCATCGACCATGAGGAGCTGGACGATGGTGATGGAGTGTCTTTCACGGAGGTTCCAGTGGGGATCGAGGACCGATAGGAGCGGATCCTTCGAGGACGGCCTATTCCTTGGGTGCACTTTCTCTGGCAGTACGGGAACCTCCAGGTAAGCATATGGGAGCAGAAGGCTCAAATGCGTGCTCTGTACCGTTTTTGTATCCATAGTTTATGTTAAAGCTTTACGAGGATGTAAAGCCCTGAGGTGGGAGTAATGTAAAGACCCGTAAAATTCAAGGGAAATTTTGTTCTAATTCTCTTTTGGATTTTACAAGAACACAGTTTCTGACGGCGTCTGATTCCGAGGCCCGGTGTGCCCAGAATCATTTTCTGAAATTTGGCTCGGGTACGTTCAGTAAACGAACGAGCGGGTTTTTCTATATTTTGAACCGGTGCTCGGAATTAAAATCTGAGGGCACCGATGAACTCACAACACCGGTATTTGCTTAAAGAGACTTTTTTTGTAGTTGCGTATAATCGAGGGCGAAAGTTAGTTTTTGGGTTTTATTTTAAAAAAAAAAGAGTAATACTAAAATAACGTGTCATGCACTTTATTTTATTTCATCCGACATTGGGAGTGTGGTGGTTGAAACCTCCTCATGGAGGTTAGACGTGGGGCCACCACACCTTAACCTCCCATGAGAGGTTATGGTGGTGGGGCCCACCCGAACTAAACCTCCCATGGGTGGTTTATTATGGTAGGGACCACACGGGGCTTAACCCCCCTATTAATGGGAGGAGAGGAAACCTCTCAACTCTCCCTCATTAATGAGGGAGAGCCTCTAAATTCCTCAACTCCCCATTAAATGGGGAGAAACTCCTTGGAACCCTCCCCTCTTAAGTGGTTCCAATAGACCTCATAAATTGCGTCAAAGCAATTTATTTCACCCGACCCCTTTCTTTTTAAAAAGGATTATGTAACCACAATGGTTACATACCTCTCCCCCTCTCCTATATATTGGGATCCTGGGAGAGGTTTTGGGGACGGCTTCACCAAGTGACGGAGCGCTGGTAAAATACCGCGACGCCCAACACTTGGAAAGAAGCATTTCTTCACGAACGAAGAACGCTCCACTGATGAAGAATGCTCGTTTTCCTTCCACAGAATTTCTCCCCTTCCGCGGCGAGACTCTTCAACGGATCTTCTTCTTCCCCTTCATCGTCAACGGATCGACGAACAAGCTCGAAAGCGGAATCGAGTAGCAAGCGACGACGGCTTCGCCTTCCCTTGAGTCGGACGAACGCCGACGTCCCCCTTCGACATCGTCATCCTCGCGACGCCATACCGTGACGAACCTCCAACGACGACACCTCTTTCCGATTGGCTTATACCAAAGTAGGAGATTGTTTTCAATTATTTATATTTGTTCGAGAATTCCGACTTAATGATCTTCGTGGTTTAAAACCATTTGTTATCGAATTTGAACTTTGTGGTTTAAAACCAAATGATAACGAATAACGTGAGGGGGGATGGACCGCATGAACACGGCCGACCCTCCTCCTTTTTTTTTGTGTTGGTTCTTTGTGGTTTGGTTCGGGAAGACAAGGTGCCGACGTACCATGCGGAACCTTGCGACAAGAAAATGCGCGACGCCGTCGCGCCGCGCCGTGAAAAGAAAGAACAAGGACGTGACGTCGTCGCGCCGTGTCGGAGAAACCAAAGACATCTACGGACAGAGTCGGGCCACGACGAAGGGGCACGGCGCCAGCATGCCGCACCGGAGAACCACGAAGACGGCGCGTTTCGTTTTGGCATGCAGATTGAAGGGCGACGACGAAGCATGCCGTTTTGGAATTTGAATCCCTTCGTAGTGAAGGTGGGGTCCCGGGGGGACCATAGTTGAAGACGAAAGGAGGAACAGACCACCGGAGCGCGTCCGGTGGTCCGCGGAAGGCGGCGGCGGCGCACCGCCGGATGGTTGGCGGCCGACGGATCCGCCACCGGCCTCAATCAGCGGCGGGCGGGGGACACCCCGCTCCGCGAATCGGCTCGGCCACACTGGCCGAGCTGCGGCCGGCCGGTCGGGCCGGGCTGGGCCCAGCCGGGTCGGACCCGGGTCGGGTCGACCCGGTCCAGCCGTCCCCGGGGGGGTCGGGCCGGGTCGCCCCGGGCCCAGACCCCCGTTTTCGGATCACCTTCAGTCAAACGCTCGTAACTTGAGCTACGGGCCTCCAAACGACTCGCCGTCAGCATCAAGACGATCCTTGGATCGAGACGGTCGTTTCGGTATATTACACTCAAGGTGTCGGAGAACTTTGGGTTCAGCCAGGTTGGTTCGTACACGAAACCAACCGGGCCCTCGGAGTGGAAACGCTCGTAACTTGAGTTCCGGACGTCCGAATGACGTGCCGTCAACTTCTTTGATTTCCTCTAAGTGATACGGATCTTTTGGCATACTCCGCTCGAGGTTTGGATGCCATCGGAGTGCGGTCGGGTTGGTTCGCTCACGAAACCAACCGGGCCCCTAGAACGAAAAAGCCAATAACTCACAGACCGGGCGTCTGATTGACGCACCGTCTGTTTCGTTGAATTCCTCTTGATGAGACGGAACTTTTGGAATACTTAGCCCGAGTTTTGGATGCAGTTGAGATATGGCCAGGTTGGATTGTACCTGAAATCCAACCGGGCCCTTGGAACGGAAAAGCTGATATCTTTCAGATGGGACGTCTGTTTGACGAACCGTCATCGGCGTTGGTGATCATGTTGAGAAACAGTCCCTATAAGCATACCCTTTGAGAGTTCGGGGTACAGTAGAGATATGGCCGGGTTGGTTAGTACACGAAACCAACCGGGCCCCTGGGATGAAAAGGCTAGTAACTCACAGACCGGGCGTCCGATTGACGCGCCGTCTGTTGCGTTGAGACCCCTATGATGAGGCGGTCCTTTGAGATACTTCTTTGTGGGACTTTGAGATACTTGGAGTATCAACCTGTAGCTCGTGGACTGGACCCTCTCGAATACGAGCGTGCGGAGTACGGAGACCGTGTAGCCGACTGAGACCTGATGACTGCTTGACCGACTCGACTTGGAGTGAGTCGACTAGCCCAGTGGACGGAGCACTACTTTCTGAGGTGCAGACCCATGGCGGATGGAGCACTTCCTGTGTGACAATGCAAACCCGCGGTACTCATCCGGAGAGTACCTCAGCAGGCTACTAGGGGGTGTGCACTACTGTGTTTGGGTGACATACCTCGGCGGGAAGCACTACTGTGTCTGGGTGGCAGACCCGCGGTACTCGACAGGAGGAATACCTCAGCAGTCTTAGGGTAGTGAGCAGTACCTCGGAGTCGTGACATGACCACTGTACACTCCAGAGACGGAGCTCTTCAGTAGTTACGGTTTCAAAAATGAAAATCCTAGTTTGAGCTGAGACTTTTGACCTTTGTGTTTACCTCATGATTGAGATGGGTCACTTGATAACTTAGGTATATGTATGGGCATATACCTGGGTAGAGGTTATCCGTTGATTTCATGATCCTTGTGTTTCCTCATGTTTGAGATGGGTTACTTGATAACTTAGGCATATGTATGGGCATATACCTAAGCAGAGGTTATCTGTTGAGATCTTCTTTTTGGTTATCCTTGTTGGTTTAGTGAGACCTTGAGGGTGTCGGGGTCCCTACTGAGTATCGTTATACTCACCCCTGCACGGGCTATTCCCGCTCCTCGTTGTGTTGGTTGCAGACGACAGGCAGTGCTGACGGAGGCCGAGTGTTCGAGGACTGGACGGTACCCGGAGGTGGACTACACGACGAGTCAGTACCCGGAGGTGGACTACACGACGAGTCAGTACCTGGAGGTGGACTACAAGATGAGATGAAACACGGAGGAGGTTTACAAACGAGAGCGTGGAGGAGGCTATCTGTACCTACCCTTAAGGTAGGATCCGAGGAGGAAGACCCAGGAGCCGCTTCCGTCCTTCCAGCTATTATTTTTTCTGTTGTACTTGTTTAGTTGTAGTTGTACATTATTTTGGGTTTGTATTCTGGCCCATTTACTTTTCAGCACTTCTCTTGTACTTAGTGTTTACTTTTTCCGCTTTCTTACTCTGTGGTGCTTGTTTTCTTTTATAAAGGCAATGCCTTCCCAGTTATCGGGATTTACGCCTTTGGTGCTAGTCCCCAGCCCCTGGCCTATGGAAGGCGGGCTTGGGGTAGTCACGGCACGGGCCCCGAGGACGGGTCGTGACAATGGTGGTAGGAAATTGTATTTATACCATACACATTAAAACAATGATTCGATTCACAATTTCAATAAAATACAAAGGGGTCTTGTTGGGAAAATAACATAAAGATTCCATTAATTTTTTTAAAAGTAAAAATAGATTAAAAATGAATTTTAAAATCATATAGGGAAATCAATTTTTTTAGTTTTTTAGAATACATGGAGATATAAGAGAAAGGGTTTTCAACTGAAGTGAGAAATATTGTTCATTTTCCTTGAAAACATTATATTGAAATATTGAGTGTCTAAAGAGAAGAAAATGAAGGGAAAACATTTATTATCATAAAATAACCCATGGATAAGAAAATTCATGATTTTATTGAGATATTTATTGTAATACTTCATCATTAGAAGAATAAACATAGACAATGCTAATAAATAATAATATTGTACCATAAAACCATTACAACTTTAGTAATATTGTATAATAATCCCCATGTAATAATAAAATTAAATGAAACCTAAAATATCATGAGAATAAATAAATTCATGATATTAAATGTAAGTGTTTTTATATACACCTTATAAAACAAGATAGTTGTATAACACAACATATGTATCAAAGAAGGCAAATTGAGAAAATTATCCCTTACCATTTTGGTAACTTTTGAACCATAAACACCACACAAGAGGGATACTAAAATGGATATTCAAATAAAAATAATTTTTAGTTGAATAATTATAAAATATTTTCATCGAAAATATATACACCACATAAAAGAAATAGGTGGTGAATATGGCATGTGTCTCACAAAAGTAAAAAGTGAGACAAAAATCCCTTACGTTAAGTCTTAACTTCATTCATACATGTTTGAACCTACTGTATGATAAAATTAAGTTTATTATAAATATATTATAGAACCATAATTATATAAATTATATAATATATTATTTATTTATGACTTTTTATTAACTATTTATTAACAATTCCATGTTAAAGTCATGTTTCGAGTAATAACTACTTTGTTTTCCATGTATGTTTTGATTTTTATTTTTGTTCATCCTACTTTGATCATGGTTAAATAATTTCAAGAATTTTAAACATTATATAAATAATATATAAATTCTTTATATATATATTTATATTAATCCATAAAAGTTGGAGATAGAAATTAAAATATATTGTTCATGGAAATAGTAAGTCGTACGTACGCATGAACACTATTTCAGTTTTCATGATTAATTTAAAGAAATAAAGGTAAATAATATATTTACATTAAATAATAATTTTTATTTCATTTATATAACCTATTGTTATTTAAACCTACCCATATTTTCTTTCATGTAAAGTGTATGTGATGAACGAATCACACTGCTTTGTGAGGTGGTTGTCCGCCATACACACGAACGACGTTATCATATTACCACATTATGTAAAATAAGAATTAATATGTGTATCATGATTTAAAAATAATATTAATATAATAATTATCATACATAAAAAATAAATCCATAATTATATACACCTATGACAGGTGGTGATGAAAAACGAATAACATCGATTCGCGAGGTGGTGGTCCTCCACACACACGAATGATGATTCTGTAACCCATTTGATGAAGGAGGTGATGGATATAGGTCCTGAAATTAACATTAAAAAATATCACAATATGTTATATAATGAGTTTATTATATAATCATGTTTTAATAATAATTGAAGGAGGTGGAGGAATATATAAAATAAAATCCTCTGTTTGGGACATTACCTCTTCTCGAGACACCTTCGTTTTGTTTGAAAAAAAGACTTCCTAAGTTGGATTTGTGATAAAAATAATTCTTATATAATGAGAGGATAAAAGTAATGAAGTTATTTGGGTAGGTATTTGATAAACCAATAGTTTTTGGAAGATTTAATAGGAGAGGAGAGTGGGTGGCCTTTTATAAGTGAGGTGACTGGAACACTTATAATATTTGAAAAGAAAAAGGCATAACCATGTTTTTCACATGACACAAGGATCCAAAATGGGCCATTATAGAACATGGAATATATTATATTGATATATTTATAGAAAATTGGTGTTGGAAAATTTATCCATTTTTAACCCTTATCTTTTTAGTTTAACGCTTGGTAATCCTATTTCTCCCTTAACCACGGTAAATAAATTTTAATGTTTTTACTATTAATTAGAGTAAAAAATTAAGTTGAAATTATTATATGATATAAATTATGACGATTAAAAATATTTAATCCATATTTCTAAATTAAATTCACAAAAGTGTCAAAATTCAATTTAATATTAATCCCACAAATGCAACAAGAAAGTGAGTTTTCAAATAGAAAATTTTCAAAAGATTGCAAAGTTTTAATATAAAAATTCAATATAAATTTGATTCAAATGACATAAATTGGATTATTAGATATATATTTGAACTAATTTTACTTTTAAAATCATATTAATTTTTTTTATGTTTTTAAATGATTTAAAATAATTGGAAATTCTTTATAAAAATTAGTATTTTCACTATTCATTAAAAAAATTTCTGTTTAGAAAATTATCGAAAATTCACTCAAACATAATTTTGACATGTAGATTTTAAAAATTATGTTAATTTTTCCATATAAATTTTATAAAAGTGGTGAAATTTTTTTTTGTATTTTTTCACAAAATACAATAAAAACATTTTTTAGAGGAAAAAGTATTTTCAAAACATAAAAAGACTTTCCTAATAATTAAGTAATTTTTTATCAATATTTTTTCTATATATAAAACCATTATAATAAATATTTTAAAATTAGTTATTACTATTCATATCACTAAGTTTAATGACTATGCTATAATGGTTGCATTTAAATAATAATATTAATAATATATCACAGTTTATTAAAACTTAGTGTCACATGTAATACAAGATAAAATATGCGTTAGATGTAACTCAACCTTAACTCGGTGTTTCAGGTATTGAAAAATATCAAAAAGATTAAATTTAGTTTTTTTAAAAATATTTCACAAAATATTGAGGTGTTACAAAGGTCCTCTATAATGTAGGGGGATTCTTGTAGGATCATAAATTGGATATAATATAATGGGATCCAAGGACCAATCCATGCCTTAGTTTCACTAAGAAATGGTGACCAGAAGGTGATGTGTTGATTTAGTGGAAGTATTATAGTTTGGAATAACTATACTTTCTACACATGATATTTCAGATGGAGGTTAGTTTCGGTGGTATCATTAGAGTTAAATGTATCAAAATATCATATATTGTAGAAGATATGTGATAGATATCTTAAAGAAAAATATTGTAGAAAGGGTATGGCCATAAACATGGGACACTATATAGCTTGTTTATGGAACATCAAAAAATTTAAGGGGACTTTTGGACTATTTGATTTGGAAGTAATTCCATGGAGAAATTTATAAAGTTTCTTGCTTTATGGAGTAATCAATAATGATTTGATAAACCGAGGATGATATTTCTCTCAATAGGGCCTTTACGAATGAAATCATGGTATAAGACCACATGAATACTCAGAAAGGGAGAATGGAATTCCGTTGGTTGGACACTGGTGAAAGCCATAAAAATTGTATTTGAAAGGGAAATTATCAGGATTAACCCACAAAAACTATTATCATGTGATATATTGTTGGATTTTAGTGTGATAAATGTTCTTTGGTTAAGTGATGAAATTTATAGAAGTTATTCTTTTGGAAATACACTTGAAAAAACCATATTGTGACATGTTCACCCACACCATGGATGTCTAATTTTGGGTTAGTAGAATCAATTGAGTGGAAGAGGAAATATCAATGTTGACTAGGTGTGATAATGTTGAAAGAGGAATGTCTGTGTTAGTCCCACAAGCTTCTTTAGCATGGGAGACCTTGAGGTGGGAAATCTGGGTGTGAATCTCATTATAATTTCACCACTTAATCCTCAAACTCTCACAACCCTAAATGATGTTGAACTTTTTATTAGTAGTATCACACCTTTTTTCTTCAAATAATGTTTTGATTGATAAATTTATTATATTATCCTTAATATATTTTTTCCAATGATTAATTAACCCCCAAAAAATAATTTATGTCCTGTAAAAAGAAAATAAAATATGCACACAAGATATAATAATTTTACTCTGTTCACCGAAATTGGAAAAATTAAAGGACCATAAAATGAAACTCTACTAAAGTACCATAATCAAATAATGTACTTTTGTTGGTGGTTTAGGATGGGACACTCTAATGTATGGAATTATTCATGTAACAATATTTTTGGATGGTTCACTACCTTCCAAAAGTCACTCCTTAGATAATAATTTTTGGTTCGGTCACTCCTCACCCGAGGTCACTTCTTCACTTCAAGGGTCTCTCACTTCCTCTCTCATTTTCTCACAACTAAAGAGAGAATAAATATTTAGAACCTAATCCAATAAAGGACTTCATTATTTCTTTGTTTCATGAAGTATTGGTATGTTATCATTGATCTTTCAACACTAATTTTTGAAACATGACATTTGAAAGACTTCATAACAAAAAATTCACCATCCCTAAAAATCTTCAGTGATTCTTCATGGAATAAATTATTCCTTTATCAAGGTCTTTAATTATTTCTAATTCAATTTTTATACTGTTCACTTATTGTTAATTTCCAATACATAATTTTTTGAAACTACTTGTTCATGTAAGTATCTCAATCTAAATCCATACATAAGAACTTGTTCAAGTTAGTTCCTTTCATGGAAAACTTTTCTTCACACTAATTAAAGGATCACACAAATAATATGTTCACAGAAATTGGTGGTGCATAGAAATTATGCACGAAGCATATTGGTTCACATAATCCGTTCACATAACTTCCCCTTTATAGAAAACAACACATTTAGATCTTGAGACTTAGATATTTATTAGGAAAATACAAAGACTTTGAAAATCAAGAAATACTTTATTTGTAAAATTATGATTCTCACATCCTCTCTACATGCAAAAATCCTTTGTGCAATATATCCATTAGTAAATGTTATTGTGTTCAAAAAACTCCACTTTTCCCCGAGAGTAGGTATTCCCTAGCCTGAGAATTCTTCCTTTTATACAAATTTCTATATAAACCTTTCAAAAACCTCTAAAAATTTATAGAACAACTCCTTCTTGAATTTTTAAATATCATCAGGGTCTTGGAACTTCATCATAGACTTTTCATGGTGTAACTTTATCTACCTTGGGTAAGTCCTATCAATGACTGGATCTTGGTAACAAAAATAGAATTCCATGATACTACAGTCCAAAACTAACTATTTGATTCCCCAAAACTCCTTAATAAATCTTAATTACACTTATATATAGAAAACCCATGAAGGAACTATTAGGCTCCCAACATCACGTGCTAGTCTTTATGAAATCTTCCTTTGGATTCTCATTTTCACACCTTCAACTATCACAATCCATGAGCTAGTGTCCTCCAATTTAAAATAAAACACCTCACAAAAATTTTGGAATGTAGAAAAAAACCCAATATACTCACTATGTCAGGGTTAAAAACAAATCCAACAAACAGTAACACCAGTTCACATTTGATTCTAACAGTATTTTCACATGCACTTTGGGTGTAGTCATGTTTCAAAGGATGGAGTGATACAACTAGAAAGGTGGTTCCAAGTGCAACATGAATGTTACTAGGTAAGGTAATGGTTGATAGGAATTCATAAATTTTCTTTGGATCAATGATTGAGTTACATAAGGGTTTCTAGTGGTTTCAAAAATGGTTATTGTAAAACCTTGACTCTTGTAATATAGAGTTGGGGGTTATTTTATTACAATGGTACAAAATAAATACATCACAGTTTACAAGATCCAAAAGTTTAGAAATATTAAGAAACTAGATGCATAATTAATGTCACATTATATTGAAACTATAAGATACATCATATTGAAGCATAAAAACTTTATTACTTATCCTTGAAATTACATATGTCATACATATTAGTCTTCCTGGTTTCCTATGGAAATGGGAAACATTAAAGAAAAAGGTGAGATCAGATGCTTAGTAAGAGGTATTGTACAATAGAAGGTATCATAATACAATCATGGAATAAATGATATGGAAAGAATAATTTTTTTATTAATGTCATAAACCAGCATAATATATTAATAGATAACATAAAAATATAAATAATTATGTGGAAAACAATAACCATTTTCAGAGTGATGGGATGCACAGTGTAAGTCATCTTAATCTTATCATCAAGGCCTCATGAAATGATCTTTTAAATACCATCAAGCCCTCATGAAATGACCTATTAAATACCATCAAGGACTTATTCCAATACATATTACATACCATCATGGCCTCATTATAAGAAATTATACATAAATGGGTCATAGATAAAATAAAAAACCCAAATTAGTTTGTCTCATGAGACCTACCGATGCATAGAGGGGTTATATAATCTTGGGCCCCACCCACCACTAATAAAGTCAATTATACTCATCATATGAAAGAATGAATAAGAAATACATATCATAATGTTTACTAATTAACCACATACATAAATCATGGATACGTAATCAATAGTTTTCAATATATGAACTTGGATATATGGGATTTCAATATTTCCCCATTTAATGGAACAATATGGCTATCTAGGTAAATATCCAACAATAACCTTAAAAAATCGAATATTATCAATGTAATGGAAAAAATTATCAATGTAATGATACCAAGGAAGTAGTTAATAATACTTTTATGGTGTAAGGATATCATTAGGAATTAATCCTTTATTATGGTTCTTAAAGAGCTCACAAGTCATCTAAAACATATCCCATATGAGTGTCAAACTAGGTGTGATAGTCCCACAAGTTCTGCACTGAGTGAAGGTTGATTTAATACCAAAACAACCCTTTTTGGGTTACTAACCATTATTGAATATGTTCTAGAGCCTTTGTCCATTTTTTATGTCCATACAAGGCTTCAATTTCTAGGAAACTGTATGATCTTTACTTTACTAAAATTTTTGGATGTTTTATGGCTATGATAGTGTTTAATAATTATAACAACTTTTTAAGGTAGTATAATGAAAGAAAATTATGATATGATAAGTAATTTATATAAATGTATCATAATAACATTTCTCATTAAAAATCAAAGGAATTTGAAATACTTCCAAAAATAAAGGTTGAGAAGAGGTTTGGAACCCTTATTTTGGAAAAATAATGGCTTAGTCATGGGTTATAAAGAGAGGGAATACATAATATCACATAAATAATGTATCAAATGAATGATAATAACATGAAATAACAATAATATTATTATATTAAAAATAATTTTAAATGCAATTATAAAAAAAATACAATTTAAAATGAAAGAAGAGGATTGCGAAGCCATACTTGTAATGTAGCCTCTTAAATATTAAGAAAAAATACATAGAACCTTAGAATCCCATTAGAGATAATATTGAGAGTAAAAATGATATGGAATTAATTATCAATGGATTTGGAGTGGAGTGGGATGAGATAATGGGTTGAAGGGATCTCCTTTTATAAGTGAAAAGGGGGACATTTCTTTGAAAAATTATGTTAGGTGAGGGGTAAAGGTGGAATCAAATGGGAGTTAACCAATTTAGGTAAGTTTATGTTGGTGAGATATGTGGGAATGGATTTATAACAAAAAAAATAATTATTTAATGTGTTTTTGTCAATTAATTTTAATAAAATTCTATCCATGGTAGATTACCTCTTTTTACCACTTATAAACTTGTTTTATTATTTACCTTAGTAATTATTTTTTTACCGAAAATATAATATGGCTCACATTACCACATTTTAATGTAATAATTTTAATTTTTTACTCCATTTAATCTAAATTATTTTCTAAATATGATATATTTAAATTTTAAATGAAAACATATAACATAGAGAAAAACTATTTTTTCTAGAAAAAATATCTTTTTCAATATTAGGTGTTATTAATATTATTTATATTTAATGAGAAATTAAATAATGTAAATATTGTTTTTTATTAATTAAAATATTATAATCTATTCATAATTTAAAAGTAATCTATTTATTTAATTATGTTAAATTCACACAATGTTTAGAAAAATAAAAATCTGTGAAAAATTATCATTTTACTGTGGAAATTAATATTTAATTTGGTAACTTATTTTTATGAGAATGAACTATTTACTTAATTTGGATATCCTAATTAAAATTTTATATTCCTTTTTATAAAAATAATTCTCTATTCTTGTGAAATTTAATTATTGAATAAAAACAATTATATATTTTAAAATCATGCATCTAGCACCTAAAATTCAAAAACTCTTCTTCTAGTAAATATAATATTATTCTAAGTCATATATGTGTTATTATATTAATAATTATTAATTAATGTAAATTTTTATAAATTATAAATTATTAATCATATTATTAAAAATTTTATTTTATTTTATTGGGAAAACAAATAAATAATGGTTACGTTGCCGTAGTTGGTTCTTAGGTATTCCATTCTCTCCCCTTAAATATTTTCTTTCATGAAATTACAGGTGTACATATATACATAAAAAAATTAGGGTAATTCATCCACATTTTTTCCTTTGTATTCCATGTTTGTTTCTCTATCTTGCGATTACCCCAAATTACTTTCACCATCCTAGTTGGTTGATTTTAGAATACAAGTTTTCTGGTGTCAAGAATTTAGATTGGCTTCTCCTTATATGACAAGTAGGTTCTTGATATATTCAATTAGTGGTGAGTATTTGTGTTGGGTATGACATGTACTTCCTTAACATTGAGACATGGAATACTCTATTCAGTTTAGAGATGTTTGTTTGAAAAACAAAATGATGATCCATGACTTCAATTCTCTCTAGAATATTAGAAGGCCCAATGTACCTCAGAATTAGATTCCACACATTATCGAACCTTATAACTCATTTCCATGGTGATACATTCAAAAAGACATGATAAACTACTTATAAAGTGTCACTTTTATACTTGAATGGAATCTATTGATGTATAAAAATTCCACAAGAGATAGGTATTGGTCCCATAATCCTCATAATTCATGTAATAATGAAATTATTATATAATTTAATGTTTGTATGGTTATCTTAGATTACCCATTTGTTTAAGTATAGTGATCTTTTCTCAAATGTATCTCTGTATTCAAAAAAACCATAAGACTCCTCTAAAATTTAGATATAAAATAGGTCCATGATCACATATAATTGATAAAGTTGAACCACAAAGTCTCACAATTTCACTGATATAGATTCACAGAATATGTTCAAGGGGTACATCCTCTATTATTTCTATGAAGCATGGAGACTTGTAATGTTAATCCATAGTGACCCAAATTATCATAATTCTTCTTATATGTCTTAGCTAGTCCGGTAAAAAAGTCTATTGTGATATTATCCCACTTCTACGTCGGTATAGGGAGGGGATGCATTATACCGTTTAGAATTTGTCTCTTATATTTTACTTGTTGGAATACCAATAATCTTGACACATAGTCAATAGTTTCATGCTTTATTTTTTCCCAACAGAAGTTTTCCCTTAGACCTCTATATATCTTACTTCTACGAGGGTGTATAGAGAAATTAGAGACACGAGTTTCATCTAGTAATTCCTTCTTTATCTTATGTAACAAGGGTACATAGATTATCTTTTCCAGACATTAACACACCCTTTACATAGATTAATTCTATCAATATATCATATTTTTGCCTTTAATATTCTTTTGAAAACACTTATCATCTTATTGACACGTCTTTATCATCTCTAGTTAAGATATATTGGCAAAAAATTGGAAAAGGAATAATTATTCCAAATCCATAATAATATCCATATACAAATTTATTAAATCCATGAATATTGGATCCTTTTCTATCCTCATCATAGATATGACTCTATGATATTACCTAATAAGTACATCTTTCACCTTGTTTTCCTTCCTTGGGTGGTAGTGTATTACACATTCATAGTCCTTCATTATTTATAACCATATACTTTGTATCATGTTTATCTATTTCTGTATGAATATATAATTCAAACATTTCTGATATGTATAAATTTCACATCATTAAACATAAATATAATGTCACTATATCTTCAATGAAATGATTTTATCCACCAGATCAAGATCATGGGAGAGATAGTTTTTCTCATGCCCCTGTAATTTCCCTAATGCGTAATCAACAAATCTATCATTTTTCATAAAGGAACACACTCAACATTTTTTTGATTCATAAATAGACATAAAAAACCCTTTCTTACCAGATAGTAAGGTTAGTAATAGTGCAGTGATTAATCTCTTCTTTTGTTCCTCAAATCATTATTCTCATTCTTTTGACCATGAAAATTTAACTCCTTCATGTGTCAACTCGGTTAATCAGTAAAAATTTCCAATAAATCACCAATAGTAAGTAGCTAAGCTAAGGAAAATATGTATCTCAGTTATATTTTTGTGGCATGGTCCATTCTATAGGAACCTTTTTCTTTGTTGGCTCAACCAATTTTCCATCCATGGAGACAAAATAACCATGAAAAATAATTTTTGATGAAAAAAAATTCCATATTACTAAATTTCTCATAAAATTTATTCTCCCTTAGTGTGTTAAGGAAGATTCATAAATGTACTTAAATATCTTTATATCTCTTATATTATATAAAGATATAACCAATAAAAGACATCATAAATTTATCAAGATAATATTTGAATACTCTATTAATTAAATCTTTCAACACTGAGGGTCCATTGGTTAACCCAAAAGTTATCACCATGTACTTATAATTCTAATAAATTATGTGAAATTCCATCTTTGGTATATCACCCTTTTTTAATTTTAATTGATGATAACCAAAAATGATATCTATCTTTGAGAACTATTGAGCCCATTTTATTTGATTAAGTAGATCATCAATTTGAGGAAACCAATAGTAGTTCTTTATATTAATGGAATTAATTTCTCTATAATCAATGAATGACCTCATATATAAAACATTTTTTTTCAAAAATAATAAAGGTTACCTCAGTGTGAAACACTAGGGCATATGAATCCCTTATCACATAACTCTTAGAGTGGTTTCTTTAATTCCACTAATTACACCGGATCCATTCTACAATGAGAATTAGATATGGGATTCAAATCATGGATGATATCAATAGAGAAATCAACCACATGATCAAGTGTATATCCATTTATTTACTTCAATAATACATTAATATAATCCATCACAATAGATAAATCTTCAATTCTTAGGATATCATTTTCATTCATTGATTCATATTACCCTAGAATTTCATTAAGATGAGCCATTAGGGGTGATTACAAGCATTCCTTAGGAAATAAAGTCTATCCTTAAAAAATAATGGGTATAATTATATCCTTATATATTTTAATCTAATTCCCTTGGAAATAAGTTTTTTTCATTATAATTTCAGATGGAATCTACACCGTAGAGTATATCAAAGTCAAACCTTGGATTAATGACCAGGTTTCCAATCAAATAACCTATATTAATTTTAATAGGTACATATAAATATAATTTTACCTCCATAAAATTTTAAAAATAAATTTTTACTGATAACTCCTTTCTTAGTGCATTAGGGGATGATCCAAAGTTCTTAGAAAACTTTTAAGAAATGACTGAGTGTGTAGATTCAAAATAACATAATGTATTATCTATATTTGAGTTTATGGTCAAAGTAACTTCTATAAAATAATTTGGGTCCTAAAATTATGTTATAGTGATAACATAGGATTGAACTTTCTTATTTGACTTATTCAGAGGTGGATTCCCTTAATTCCCATGCATTGATTTGAATAGTGACCCATATCCTTAGAATTGAATATTTTGACATTTATGGATTTTGACTTTCCCTTACACTAATATGATTGATTTACGTTAACTACAAACTTATAAAAAACTCCCATTCCCTTTAGTCATGCCCCATGGTGTTTCTTGCAACAGTTATTGAATGACTACAATTATACCCTTCTCTTATTATCATTTTCTAAATTATTTTCAACATAGAATTAAACCACTCCTTTTATCTTTATTCCCTTTGAAAGTATAAGTATTAGATGAATCTTTCTTAGTATTGATTATAATTTTCATAATCTCCTCATAAGATGAAAATGATTGAGAGACTAATTCCATTCTAAGACTTGGTTTTAATCTATTAAATAAGAGATCAATTTTGATTCAAGGGTTTCATATATAATCCAAAACAGTCTTGTTAAACTTATAAAGTTATCCAAATATTCATAAAAAATTCCCCTTCCTTTTGTCTTAAATTAATAAATATCCTTTCTATTTTAGCTCTTTTCTTATGAGGAAAGTATTTATCTTGGAATATGAATTTAAAATCATTCCGCAATAAGTTTTATACATCTTCCTCTTTCTTGGTATTTTGAATTAAATACCACCATTGATCAAAATCTCCCCTTAGATGATATGCATCCATGATAACCTTATGTCATTCACTACGTCCCAAAATAAAGGAATATATTCTCTAAATACTCAATCCATTTTTCTTCCACCAATAGTATAGTGATCTCATAGAAAGATGGAGGTTGTTTCCTCTTGAATAAATCAAACATAGTTACACTATGATGAAGTTCACTAGGTTTTCCCATATTTTCAAGGTTATTTTTCATGACCTAAGTTAACTAACCTAATATATTTATAATTTGATCATCTGTAAGATCAATATCATTGATTTTATCAGGAGGAAAATATATACACTAATTATGGTTGTTGGTATAATTTCTATTCATTTCATTAGGCACCATTTGTTACAACCTATAGATTTTGGGTCATTATGTTTTAATAAAGAATTTGAATTTTGAGTTCATGGATAGTTTATTTTAAGATATGGCACATGAAATGAGATTTTGAGAGCATGATCATCTTAACGAGTTGTTTTTAGATAGTGTTTAAGGACTGAGAGATGACTCGATGATTTGGGAAAGAATTAGAGGAAGGTATAGGTGGATGGGGATACTAAAATTCAGTAGAATAGGCCATGAGATATCTAGCAAGACACAACTAGCTAGCTGGTGGGTTGACCAATGGGTTGGATGGTGGTCTTGGACCCTAAAGGGGTTCATCAACTAGTCGTTGAGACCAAAAAACTAGAAATTCATCCAATAGTTTTCCAATAAGATTGGATTATCCCACCAGTGGGGCATGCGTTCATTTTTTTGGTGAGTTACGTTTACCTTTTTTAGGGTAGGATTTCTTTAGGATTTTGGGGGTTTTGGGTGTTGGTAGAGACCATTTTCATCATCTAGTCCCGCTCTTATGAATCTACTTTAACCCAACCACATGGGGGTAATTTATTTATGCATTCTAGAAACATGTAAAATTTAATACATCCATTTATTCAACCATTCTTTGTTATTCTCATTTTCCACTAAGTTAGGTTTGTTTTGGGTTAGGTTTTAGTGTCGATTTCATCAAAGCATGGTGGAATTTACCAAGATCAAAGGGTATTTTTCCTAGATTTCATAGAATATGTTCCAAGATATCATCTTCATGGTGTTGGAAAGAGCTTTAGTGCAGGTATTTCACCTGATTTTTTTCAAAGGGTGTTTATAGAAATTGGAATTAATTATCCATTGAATTGAGTGTAAATTTTATGGATTTTTTGCTTCCTAGGTCTAAGGGTGTGTCAGGAGTAGACTGCACCTGGTTGCCTATGGTTCTGGTGATTAGTTGGCATCCAATAAGTTTTTAGGCATTGTTAATATTTAAATTAAACTATTTAATTAATTATAAATTCTTTATAATTAATTGTAGAAATCATATGGTGTGAATAAGGTGGCTAAGAGTGGGGAAGAGGCTCGATGGGCTTGGATGAGTCTCAATGAATTTCAGTGTTGGGTTAACTCTGGTATCTAGATATGTGGCCCTTATAATATGAAATCATATGCATGTCTATTTATGAGCATGCATGACTACATATTTCCTAAGGATCAAGAATAGGGTATAAAGATAGGTACTGTTCTTAGGTGGGATAATGAGATGTATTTGATCCTTCTGGGATGAAACTAAGTTCTCATTATCACTTGGAGTGGTTTGGGATCACTTAATGACTATGTTTCCAAGTAGAAAGGTCCATGGTTAAGATCATGAGTGACCTATGGGAGGTCCTAGGTTGTGAGATGAGTTGAAGATAGTTGATTTTATGTTCCTAGTTCTAATATGATGGCATGGGTATCTTGGGGATATATAATAATGAGTGAGAAATCTATGCATCTCATGAGTGATAAGAATATCCCTCTTAAGGATGGAGGTGGGACTTAGTGTGCACTTGAAATGAGATGATTACATTGGGCCTCTATGTAGGAAGATGGGGATATGATATCTTCGGGCGATGGGATGAGTGATATACCTTAGAATATGTGGGATGAGACCTAGGTAAGATTCTTAGGAGTTGTTCTGGATATGGTATCAGGATACTATGGGGGTTTTGGGTGGGTGTTGTGCCACACCTATTGAGGCCAAGGTCAGGTTGAATGAAACATAATGGGGTTATCCTTGGGTAGTAGGACTAAGAGTGACGAGGGGATTGATAATGTTGGATTGGACCTTAATATCTGGTTCAGAGGAGGTTGCAAGTTTTATTTCATCATAGGGTGATAGGTTTTGGTTTTATGAGTAATCATAGGCCAGAATAGATCTAGAGGACCTAATGGGTGACCTTATAGGTGAGTTAGGACGTTTTATGACAAGAATATGGGTCTTGAGTGACTGTAACCTTGGGATTAACTGGTGAGAAATGCGATAGGATGTGACCCTACTTGTGTTTTATGTTCTTGATTGACCTCTCTAGTGTTTGTCGGGGTGCGTATGTGTGATGTGACCTCCACATAGTCTATGGAAATTGGTCAGTGTGTGACAATTACCTATAGCTTCGAGTTTTAGGTTGAGGACCCTACCTGACATGGTTTAGGTTAGTGTGTATTTAGTCAATACATACCCCAAGTTATAGGGTGTTGGTTATAGAATGGGCCTTGTCCTTGAGTGAGAAGGCCTTACTGACAATGTCGTAAGTGAGAGTATAAGGCCCCAACCTTAAACCTTACTTAATCTTGAGTTATTACAAGATTACACATTGAGGATCTTTTCAGGTTTAGAGTTTTAGAGAATTAGATCATGAAACTTGAATTACATTCCACATTTAAACAAAGTGGTTACATAAAAGACAATATTCATTCTTCCCATCAACGGAAACCTATTTAAAATAAAACACGGATTCTTTCTTGACACATCCTTGACACTATCATCACATCATGTACCTTTCCCTTGACCTGTGAAAAACATTTCAAAAACTTGGTATGAGCATAAAAAGCTCAGTAAGGGTTATAAAAATATGGAAAGGAAACATGAGTTCATATATACATAAGAATGAAATCATACTTTACCCATAAAACTTAGGCACTTTAACATACCTCATTAAATCATGAATAAATCATAGAAATCATAAGACATAAAGGTAACTTGAGGAATTCATAACATTCTTACGTAGGGAGTAACCCTCTTGGTTACGTTAGGAATACCCATCACAGTATATTCCCTAAATCTCTTCGGAGAAACCTTATTGTTTCACTCCTTCGCGTTACCCAATGCATTGGAGAGCTATATCGGGCTCACCCGCCCTTAGTTTATCACGGAACCACCCGTTTTCATAACAATGCCCAAGAAACATAACATAAACGTATCACATAAAACATGCATAAAGGAAACATAACATTTCCACATTTCAATCACAATATAACATTTTATTATATTGAATTAATAAATCCATTATAAAAGAAACCATTTCCAAAACCATTTAAAACATTTAATAAAGAGAATTTTGAATCAAAGTGTCCCATACCACCTTGAAGCTTTTAAAATGTTAAACCATTAATATCCATATAAATAAATCCTTAAAACCATTTTGAAAACATGTATATTAATAATAACAAATAATTAAAACATTTAAAGCGATATTTTGGTTAAAGGGGTTTTTACCAAAATTAGAGACACTTGAATACAATAATTGAGGAATAACATTTAGTCAGAACTTTGTAATATCATGAGAATAAATGGATTCATGATATAATACTCCAAAGGATAGTATATACACCATATAAGAGCGAATTGGTTCATAACAACAATGAACCCTCAATAGAAATGTCAAAAGTGATGAAATCCCTTATAAAGAAGGTATCCTTAAATTAAGGACAAATCAATCTCAAAATTATGTGTGGAAAATATAAATACACCCAATATAAGTGGATATTAAGTGTAAAACAATAAAAGGTCATTCACACATATTCAATGGATGACATATTCAATGACTACATGTTGAACCCAAAGAAATCAAAATTGGGTTAATAAGTTCCCATGACAGCCTAACGGCGTCACATCAAAATGAGTTGATGAGAGATAAAAAGTGTATCTCATCACATGGACATAAAATTTACATCAATAAGGATATATGAGAACATATCCCAACATAACAATATGTAAATTAAAAGACCCAACAAAAGAAGTCTTTTAAAAAAGAGGAGGGTGAAAGGTTCCCTTACCGACTTGGGTATCTTTCAAAACATACACCCCATGAAAGAAGGACAATAGATCATTGATGTAAATACTCATAAATGAAATTATATTACACAAAGAGTAGAATAATGGGCAGTACATACACCACTCAATGGAATTTGTGGCAAATGTAGCATAAATCTCACGGGAATAAAAGTGAGGTGAAAAATCCCTTACGAAAACTCGGCAGCCTAACGACACCACATAAAACTTCCAAAATGGATTGATGAGAGAGAATATGGTCTCTCATCACATGAACATAAAAATTAAAGTAATTTCAATATAAAAGATCATCCCAATAACAAGAAATATGAGCTTTAAAAGGAATGACATAAAAGTGTGTACTTAAAAAGAAAGAGAGGAGTAGGATCCCTTACCTCGGGTCCGACTTGACTCGATCGTTCTTTAACATCCTGAATAATAAACTTGAGTTAATTTCCACTTTATTAAGAACCTTTTTCTAGTTCATTATTCCTATTAGATCACTTATTTCCATGTTATAAACATTATGTAAACATTTAAGTTAATAATGTTTGTTTTGTCGATATTTTGTTCTTAAGTCGAAAGTGGACTTCTTACAATTACATGTTGTTCATGTGGTCAAATGTTTATTATATCCAGAATTATATTCATGATTTGGATATCATATATGTCATAAATATCCAGTACATGCATGAATTTATAACATTACATAATCATTTAGAGGTAAGAAATGAAATGCACCGTTCATAGAGACGGTAAGCCGTACGTACGCATGAACGCTACTTTCATTTCTATTTCATATTTTATAGAATGGAATAATAATGATATAAAGGTATATTATAATTACAGTATAATATCATATATAATATCATAGTTCCATCCTTTATACGTCCCACATATGGTATTTAACGAATCAAATCACTTTGAGGGGGCGGTAGTCCGCACTTCCTTAAATGAAGATATCACGTTTACCCATAATGGAAACCAAAAAGGTATGCCCAAAATGAAAAAAAAACAGAAGCTTAAGGAAAACATAAACATATTATATATCATATATAAAAATAGTGACATCATAATGGCCACATTTGAAGGTGTTAAATGAGTATTGAACAATCATCATTTCGGGAGGCAGAATTTCGCCATCCACGGAATCCGTATGTTCTTTAACCATTTGATGTATTTGTGTGAGAGTGTAGCTCGAATAAATCTTATAACAACATCCTAGTATATTGAAGATACTGGTGTTGTTACAAAAGAAGTAAATAAAAAGAGTTTAGGGGGTTGGAGACGAAAAATAAAACAAATGAACATGAGAGAATGAATTACCTTTAAAAGTGTATCTCCTTTTGATTTGAGCCTAAAGGATTCCTTTGAAAGGATTATTCCCAAAGGGAATCCTCTAGGATGAGGAGAGGTATGTGGAGAGAGTAAATGGACAGGGTTTGGCCGAGCCAAAGGCTTGAGGAGTGTGTGAAATGAGGTAGAGGTGGGGGCCTTTTATAAGAGGAGAGGAGGGACACTTTTGAAAAGTAAAGAAATATTACCTTATTTGAAAATGTGTTTCGGTTTTAAAAGGTCCCATATTAATATAATTCGTGGATAAGGTGATAAGGGTTTGAAATACACCCATCCAATAAGTTTTGGACATGTGTAGTTCATAGATTTTACATTATCTTTCCATTTTATTTAAATCTTCAAATAATGATGTCATCGCTGCATCATTATTATGTCATATATATTTTAATTTATTTAATGTATAAAAATTATAAAAAAATTACTATGATGTAGGAAAGATTTTTATCTTTCCAATGACTATTTATAATAAAAAATATGATCATTATAACCCCATGTAAAAATTGTTTTCGTAAAACATATGATGTTTGTGTCATTTTGACTTTTACATTAAATAAAAAGTTATTTATGTCATTTCCCAACCAAAGTGTCTCCATGGGGTCCCCAAGTTGACCCATGGCTTTTCTTGGTCGGCCATGACACAACCAATGAGGGTAGGACATGTGTCAAGCTCATCTTATTTTATTAAAGCATTATTTTTACCTTAAACTACACTAATTACCACTAATCGTGATTAAAAACTTAATAAGTTACTATTCACCAAAAAATTATTTTTATCCCATTGAACCACATTTTACTTCTTAATGACAACCATGTATGTCGGATTTTTGAAATTCAAAACACAAAGATGAAAAAATTTCATTTAAACGAAAAAATCAATTTTTATAAGTACCACTTAGTGGTTTCACTATTCATCAAAAATTGAAGTTTTTCAGAAAAATCCCAAAAATTCACCCTGAGCTATATTCGATATTCCGAATTCGAAAATGAAGTCTATTTTACAAAATTCAAAACATATAAGTCACATTAATTAATTTAATAATTAATTCCCGCTGTCAGAGCAAATAGCGTGTTTTTATGAAACAATAAGTATCAAAAGATTGACACTAGTTTAAGTCCGATTTCAAAGTGAAATAAATTCCAACAACCACTATTGGATTTAATGGTAAAAATATTTTCTAATTTCACTTTAAAAACAATTCAAATGATAATATAATCATATAAATAAATTAGATTAAAAGGAGGTTTTGAATTAAAATACAACATTTTACACTATTCATTAAAAAAATGAACTTTATCAGAAAAATACCAAAAATTTACACAAAGTAAAATTTGATGTCCCGATTCTAAAGAAGAGTTTTATTTGGTCCAAAAGAATGTATAAGAGTGATCAAAACTATATTTAATGACAGTTCTCCATCAGAAGGCGATAAGTGAACCTTTAGTGAAAATTAGGTTATAAAAGCCTAAAGTTGAATTCTTTCCGTATTTTAAGCCTTTGGATAGATGTAAAAACATTTTTAAAAAAAACATATATATTCATATTTTATTTATTTATATCCATTCTCGCCAATACAACGGCTACATGTTAACTGCCATTTAAAATAGTATTATTTTATTATTAGAGTGCAACGTAAGATTCCCAAGAAACTCGTTGTTGCGTGTTGGGTATGCCATCGAGCATAGCATCCCCTTTAAAGTCATATTAATATTTTATTCACAAATATGGATAAATATGAAAATGTCATATTCTTTATTTACCTGGGGTGTTACATCCTTCCCCCCTTTTGGGAATTGCATCCTCACAATTTTTAAAATTGTGCTTGGAAACATCCTTGAAAGTTCCACATCGGAGAAGAGTCGGTAAAACAATCACTTTAAAATAAAGAAAGATAAGTACAAAGGTCACCCGAGTTAACCCATACTAGGATTCCAAGTATGAAAATATGGACATGGAGGAAAAACAAAGGGTCATGTTTTGATGGAGAGTGATAGAAAACTTGTTTAGGAGAAAGTTAACCACGAGAAAATCACAAACTTGTGATGGGTTAAAAGGTATTCGATTCCCCAGTAGGAAAAGTTAATAGACAACATTTTTGTTTTAAGTTACTTTTTATTGAGGAATTTATTCATAAGGAAGCATAATCACTTGTCATGTTGACTTTCAACTTTTATTAGATTCCTTACACAAAATCATATTTTCTCCAAAAGGCGAGTATTTAGGAAGACTTGTTCCCATTAAGAGTACTATAATCAACTTCTAGAGAATCACCTAATACCCAAAAGAGAACTATATACTTCCCATGTCTCTAGAATTTAACCAAAACCTAAACCAAAAAGGCTAGTACAAGATCAGATAATCCAGAAAAGGATAACCATTTATAAAAAGAAAATCTATGATTAATCTCCAAAATTTGTCCAACAAAACCCAAAGATCAACGAGGACCATTAGATAAACAATTTGTCCATAAAATTATTCAAAGTAATACAATCTAAGATTGAAACCCAAATATTTTAAGGATTTAGTCACATAGTCTTCCAAGTTAAATCGTAACATTTATCTCCAAACAAAATCAGTCGCTCTTAAAGTCTCGCATTGAAAAGTAATTAACCTAATCCCATATCCTCCATGATAGGTTAATCATTTTCATTGATAACCCAAAATCAAATTACTCTTAATTCATAAAATCATATAACTAAAAAGAATCAGTCAAACTAACCAGGGACTTCACGTTGTCCAGTGGTAGGCGATAAATACCAGTCGCACTTTGATTGTGGGTTTGATTCCCGCAGCATTGTCCGACGCGACGGGTTGCCACACGGTCTGCGTGTTGTCCTTTTTCCAAAACTATATAATTCTCAAATCATTACCCAAAAAGGGATAAAATCATCAAAAATAACCATAACATAATTTAACCTCAATTTTATATCATGCCTTTCACTTCAATCATAACATATAGTAACCCATAATTACCTCAAAAGTAAGGACCATATAAACCCAAATGGTTCTCTATAACTATGTCCACAAAAGAAAAGATAACTATTACTTGAATAAAATTTGCCTATATTAAACATCAGGGTTAAACATAATATAAAAAGTCTTCAAATGTAACCCCATCATCAAAAGAGACTTAATACTCTTAAGAATTTCACCCTAACTCTTGAAGCCCTTATATGTTGACATCTTACTCATTAAACATTATTCATGATCCATTATCCATTCCTTTCCAACTTATTCCGAAATACCTCTTTCCTACAAACAAAATCATGAATCATATCCTAAGATTCCAAAATAAGAAAACAATAGTCATGAAATAGTACATACCTTTGATTGGCCATTGTCAGTTTCTTCATCCTCAATCGGAATGGCATTAGGTATTGGTAAAAGAATATTGGTATGCTCTTGGTGACCCCATTCACGAAACTTCTTCATAGGACATGTGTTTTCATAATGACCATGCACACCACATTTAAAACATTCAATTGATCCCTCAGAAAGAACTTCTTTCCCTTTCCTCGAGTCAACTGGATTCTTCCTTTTTCCATGGAAGATTCTTACTTTATGACCTTCATTTCCACATCTATAGCATATTTATGTCCCTTTGAAACATTTTCCTAGGTGTTTCTTTCCACATCTTTGACACATAGGTTTTTTAACACACTTACCTTTATGATTATTACCTGTACTTCTGTAGGGATTTGTTTCTTGCATATATGATGACTTAGAGAAATCTCCAAGGTTTAGGTGGTCAATCATGACTCCAGATAGTTGGTTGAGTATAATCAAAAGAGTTCTCATTGCAGCTCCCATATCATTCAGTTGCTTGC
The DNA here is from genome assembly GCA_963277665.1 of Viscum album. Lineage (NCBI taxonomy): Eukaryota > Viridiplantae > Streptophyta > Magnoliopsida > Santalales > Viscaceae > Viscum > Viscum album. The sequence goes on along the minus strand of OY728141.1, from coordinate 1,959,414,669 downwards.
TCAAAAAACTGTCACAGTTTCCTTCACATCCACTGTTACTTTGGTGCCTGCTAGATCTAGCCATTTACTAAAACCAAAAAGGTCAGTGTAAGTATATCAACAAAACCATCATGTACTAATGAGTAAGATAAACACTAAGATATACTTACTCATTCAATTTATCTAAAACTGGGACTCTTTCTGAAATCCTAACCATTATGGTAATGTCACTTATGCTTAAAGAATACCCTAACCTCTAAAGTTATCTAAACCGACCTTTGATACCAACTATAAGGCCCCAAACTTAAACCTTACTTAATCTTGAGTTATTACAAGATTACACATTGAGGATCTTTTCAGGTTTAGAGTTTTAGAGAATTAGATCATGAAACTTTCATTACATTCCACATTTAAACAAAGTGGTTACATAAAAGACAATATTCATTCTTCCCATCAACGGAAACCTATTTAAAATAAAACACAGATTCATTCTTGACACATCCTTGACACTATCATCACATCATGTACCTTTCCCTTGACCTGTGAAAAACATTTCAAAAACTTGGTATGAGCATAAAAATCTCAGTAAGGGTTATAAAAATATGGAAAGGAAACATGAGTTCATATATACATAAGAATGAAATCATACTTTACCCATAAAACTTAGGCACTTTAACATACCTCATTAAATCATGAATAAATCATAGAAATCATAAGACATAAAGGTAACTTGAGGAATTCATAACATTCTTACGTAGGGAGTAACCCTCTTGGTTACGTTTGGAATACCCATCACAATATATTCCCTAAATCTCTTCGGAGAAACGTTATCGTTTCACTCCTTTTTGTTACCCAATGCATTGGAGAGCTACATCGGGCTCACCCGCCCTTAGTTTATCACGGAACCACCCGTTTTCATAACAATGCCCAAGAAACATAACATAAACGTATCACATAAAACATGCATAAAGGAAACATAACATTTCCACATTTCAATCACAATATAACATTTTATTATATTGAATTAATAAATCCATTCTAAAAGAAACCATTTCCAAAACCATTTAAAACATTTAATAAAGAGAATTTTGAATCAAAGTGTCCCATACCACCTTGAAGCTTCTAAAATGTTAAACCATTAATATCCATATAAATAAATCCTTAAAACCATTTTGAAAACATGGATATTAATAATAACAAATAATTAAAACATTTAAAGCGATATTTTGGTTAAAGGGGTTTTACCAAAATTAGAGACACTTGAATACAATAATTGAGGAATAACATTTAGTCAGAACTTTGTAATATCATGAGAATAAATGGATTCATGATATAATACTCCAAAGGACAGTATATACACCATATAAGAGCGAATTGGTGCATAACAACAATGAACCCTCAATAGAAATGTCAAAAGTGATGAAATCCCTTATAAAGAAGGTATCCTTAAATTAAGGACAAATCAATCTCAAAATTATGTGTGGAAAATATAAATACACCCAATATAAGTGGATATTAAGTGTAAAACAATAAAAGGTCATTCACACATATTCAATGGATGACATATTCAATGACTACATGTTGAACCCAAAGAAATCGAAATTGGGTTAATAAGTTCCCTTGACAGCCTAACCGCGTCACATCAAAATGAGTTGATGAGAGATAAAAAGTGTATATCATCACTTGGACATAAAATTTACATCAATAAGGATATATGTGAACATATCCCAACATAAAAATATGTAAATTAAAAGACCCAACAAAAGAAGTCTTTTAAAAAGAGGAGGGTGAAAGGTTCCCTTACCGACTTGGGTATCTTTCAAAACATACACCCCATGGAATAAGGACAATATATCATTGATGTAAATACTCATAAATGAAAGTATATTACACAAAGAGTAGAATAATGGGCAGTACATACACCACTCAATGGAATTTGTGGCAAATGTAGCATAAATCTCACGGGAATAAAAGTGAGGTGAAAAATCCCTTACGAAAACTCGGCAGCCTAACAACGCCACATAAAACTTCCAAAATGGATTGATGAGAGAGAATAGGGTCTCTCATCACATTAACATAAAAATTACAGTAATTTAAATATAAAATATCATCCCAATAACAAGAAATATGAGCTTTAAAAGGAATGACATAAAAGTGTGTACTTAAAAAGAAAGAGAGGAGTAGGATCCCTTACCTCGGGTCCGACTTGACTCGATCGTTATTTAACGTCCTGAATAATAAACTTGAGTTAATTTACACTTTATTAAGAAACTTTTTCTAGTTCATTATTCCTATTAGATCACTTATTTCCATGTTATAAACATTATGTAAACATTTAAGTTAATAATGTTTGTTTTGTCGATATTTGGTTCTTAAGTCGAAAGTGGACTTCTTACAATTACATGTTGTTCGTGTGGTCAAATGTTTATTATATCCAGAATTATATTCATGATCTGGATATCATATATTTCATATATATCCCGTACATTCATGCATTTATAACATTACATAATCATTTAGAGGTAAGAAATGAAATGCACCATTCATGGAGACGGTAAGCCGTACGTACGCATGAACGCTACTTTCATTTCTATTTCATATTTTATAGAATAGAATAATAATGATATAAAGGTATATTATAATTATAGTATAATATCATATATAATATCATAGTTACATCCTTTATACGTCCCACATATGGTATTTAACGAATCAAATCACTTTGAGGGGGCGGTAGTCCGCACTTCCTTAAATGAAGATATCACGTTTACCCATAATGGAAACCAAAAAGGTATGCCGAAAATGAAAAAAACAGAAGCTTAAGGAAAACATAAACATATTATATATCATATATAAAAATAGTGACATCATAATGGCCACCTTTGAAGGTGTTAAATGAGTATTGAACAATCATCTTTTCGGGAGGCAGAATTTTGCCATCCACAGAAACCGTATGTTCTTTAACCATTTTATGTAGTTGTGTGAGAGTGTAGCTCGAATAAATCTTATAAAAACATCCTAGTATATTTAAGATACTGGTTTTGTTACAAAATAAGTAAATAAAAAGAGTTTAGGGGGTTGGAGAAGCAAAATAAAACAAATGAACATGAGAGAATGAATTATCTTTAAAAGTGTATCTCATTTTGATTTGAGCCTAAAGGCTTCCTTTAAAAGGATTATGCCCAAAGGGAATCCTCTAGGATGAGGAGAGGGATGTGGAGAGAGTAAATGGGCAGGGTTTGTCCGAGCCAAAAGCTTGAGGAGTGTGTGAAATGAGGTAGAGGTGGGGGCCTTTTATAAGAGGAGAGGAGGGACACTTTTGGAAAGTAAAGAAATATTATTTTATTTGAAAATGTGTTTCGGTTTTAAAAGGTCCCATATTGATATAATTCGTGGATAAGGTGATAAGGGTTCGAAATACACCCATAAAATAAGTTTTGGACATGTGTAGATCATAGATTTTACATTATCTTTCCATTTTATTTAAATCTTCAAATAATGATGTCATCGCTGCATCATTATTATGTCATATATATTTTAATTTATTTAATGTCTAAAATTATAAAAAAATTACTATGATGTAGGAAATATTTTTATCTTTCCAATGACTATTTATAATCAAAAATCTGATCATTATAACCCCATGTAAAAATTGTTTTCGTAAAACATATGATGTTTGTGTCATTTTGACTTTTACATTAAATAAAAAGTTATTTATGTCATTTCCCTACCAAAGTGTCTCCATGAGGTCCCCAAGTTGACCCATGGCTTGTATTGGTCTGCCATGACACAACCAATGAGGGTAGGACATGTGTCAAGCTCATCTTATTTTATTAAAGCATCATTTTTACCTTAAACTACACTAATTACCACTAATCGCGATTAAAAACTTAATAAGTTACTATTCACCAAAAAATTATTTTTATCCCATTGAACCACATTTTACTTCTTAATGACAACCATGTATGTCAGATTTTTGAAATTCAAAACACAAAGATGGCAAAATTTCATTTAAATGGAAAAATCAGTTTTTATAAGTACCACTTAGTGGTTTCACTATTCATCAAAAATTGAAGTTTTTCAGAAAAATCCCAAAAATTCACCCTGAGCTATATTTGATATTCCGAATTCGAAAATGAAGTCTATTTTACAAAATTCAAAACATATAAGTCACATTAATTAATTTAATAATTAATTCCCGCTGTCAGAGAAAATAGCGTGTTTTTTATGAAACAATAAGTATCAAAAGATTGACACTAGTTTAAGTCCGATTTCAAAGTGAAATAAATTCCAACAACCACTATTGGATTTAATGGTAAAAATATTTTCTAATTTCACTTTAAAAACAATTCAAATGATAATCTAATCATATAAATAAATTAGATTAAAAGGAGGTTTTGAATTACAATACAACATTTTACACTATTCATTAAAAAAATGAACTTTATCAGAAAAATACCAAAAATTTACACAAAGTAAAATTTGATGTCCCGATTATAAAGAAGAGTTTTATTTGGTCCAAAAGAATGTATAAGAGTGATCAAAACTATATTTAATGACAGTTCGCCATCAGAAGGCGATAAGTGAACCTTTAGTGAAAATTAGGTTATAAAAGCCTAAAGTTGAATTCTTTCCGTATTTTAAGCCTTTGGATAGATGTAAAAACATTTTAAAAAAAACATATATATTCATATTTTAGTTATTTATATCCATTCCCGCCAATACAATGGCTACATGTTAACTGCCATTTAAAATAATATTATTTTATTATTAGAGTGCAACGTAAGATTCCCAAGAAACTCGTTGTTGCGTGTTGGGTACGCCATCGAGTATAGCATCCCCTTTAAAGTCATATTAATATTTTATTCACAAATATGGATAAATATGAAAATGTCATATTCTTTATTTACCTGGGGTGTTACAGAGAGGGTGTGGGTTGAAGAATGATAGAAGACCTTTTCATGAGTGGCTTGGGTCATAGTAAAGGAGTACCCTAGGGGTTGGGTCTTGAGATGATGTGAGGAGTGATATATGGACCTCCCTATAGTGATAAGGTATGGGTCAAATCTTATCAACACATGAATTTTCCCAATTTCTGTGGATATTGGGTTGAGGTTTTGGAATCAAAACTACTACAATTATATGGTTGTGGGAAATGAATCAGTATAATGGAATGAGATGATGAGTAGATTTGGTGAGGCATAAAATTAAGTATGGTAAGTGTTAGTATTTCCTAGTTAGCACACAATGATCAAAAAAGAATGTGTACTACATTTAGTATCATAGCGGTCTAGTTAGTGCATGATGAATAACAAATCATGTTTTTCGTATTTTGTTTCCTCAAGAATAAGCACACATATGATTGTCTATATTAGGTGTTCTTGGTGACACCCTACCAAGTTTTATGTTCAAAATCTGCACAGGCATCTTGGTGCACCTGAAAAACTTATGTATGTATTTCCAGTTGAGCATAGGACATGAAGCGAATTAGGTTGAGGTAGATCAAGTTATCTGAATATTGGGATGAGGTTTAGGGATGGTAGTAGGTCAAGTGTGTATGTATTGTATTTTTTTTCTTGTTTTTTATTTTGGATCATCCTAGTGGGAAATCAATGTATACATATTTTGTATGACTACATTTTGTATGTTATTAGGTGTATTTATTTATTTATTTTGCAAACTCCGATGTGATGCATAATTGTTTGGGTTATTTTCACTATTTATTTGACTATGATAAAAGGGTATAGTCTCCCCAGTGTATGTATTAGGCCCTCACTACTATTCAATAGTCTCTAGCATGCAGGGAGACATGCCTGGGGTCCCGTGGCATCCACATCCTGACACTACTGAGTGACCTTGGTCTAGGGTGTTACAAGGTGGTATTAGAGATTATTTTATTTTATGATTTGAGGAGACAGTAGTTGAGTAGTCTAGGAATGTGTTGGAACCTATGATGGACATCAGATTAGTGAATTAGGGATACAGTTTTCTTGTAGAAATTCTATGTTACCAAGGGCATTAGTTTTTGTTCATAGCTTTTGATGCTGGAGTTGTATGATTTTATCTTGGGTGAAACACATAGAGTTATGGATTTATGGTTAATGGGTTTTTAGCTCTTCAAATTGTTAGAAATAGGAACATGTTTGGATATTTTACCATTATAAAGAGGTCATTTTCATTCCTCATGATAGGAATTTTTGGATTCACATGACATAAATATGCTTTCCTATGGTTTTTTTGATGCGAGGTTTATTTATTTAAAGTGTTAATAGAATCTTATGCAATATTTACTATATAAAATTTTGGTGTCATTCTAATTAGTTATAACATGATATATTTCTTTTTGATGGAAGTTCATGGGGATCTTAGGATGGGAGGTTCCCTAGTGAAGGAGATATAGTCATTTTTCAATGGAAGTGTAGATACCCTTTGTGGGTTTGTCAGACGTTTTATTTCTTTATGATGACTAGATGAGGGAATGGTGTACCTGAGAGGAAACTTGAGGATGATCATGAGTTTCCCTATGAATGATGGAACCATGTGGGTTTTTGGGATCAGTTAGGTTTCATAAAGTTTCAATAGCAACCTATATGGTGTTTTTCCATATAGATCATTAATGGTATTTTACTTCTCCAAATCAAGTGGTTCTGTGATAACCTCAAGTGGTTGATAAAAGGCATGTGGAATACTAAGGGATTTTGAGATACAAAGTTCTTAGAGTATTTTGGGTATCGAGGTGGGAGGAGAGGGAAATATTGGTTGGGTACCCAGCCTTATGGTTCTCGAGATGCACTTTTAGTGGTGAGGTTAGAGTGTGGGTAGACCCTCATGGATTTAAAGAAAACACCTGTGTGGTGGGTCCTCATGTGGTTAGCATTTCTATGTAAGATTACTTGGCCTATGGGTTTATCCTGAAATGCATGGATAGAATGGTCAATAGGTTAGACACATGAACCTGGGTTAAATGTAATTTGACTCAGGGGATCATGAGTTGGTTGTGTGATCCGTTTTCATGGGAGTGTAAGGCTGTTGGGTTTGGATTTTATCGATTAGGATCATTAGAAACAACCTACGAGTGGGTTCATGGTGGATTAATCTTCCTTCAGTGGAGGATATTGAGTGTGGTGATGATTTTTGGGAAAAGTCTTAGTGTGTGAGGCTAGGTGCATGGTGGGTATGCACAAGGCTAGTTGAGTTGTAGATTAGGGTACATGCCGTGTATAGGAATGTTGGAAATTTTTTTTTGTGACGTGGATGAACTCAAGTGAATATATGGTGGTAAAACAATGGTGAAACTATTGCATGTGTGGTGGCCTAAGGTGCTAGGTGAAATTGAGAGATTAACCTCAGTTAGGGGAGGTAATATCAGTTTTGGATTGGGGTATCATGGTGTGTCCGACCCTAGTGGATACCTTGAAAAGGATTGTTAGGGATTTATTGTGATAGTGGTTAATGAGAGAGAGTGTGGGTCAAGGGAGTGATATGAGTGTGGCTATGGGACCTGTTAGGGTTGAAGTTGAAGGGATTGTATAAGTGAATCCAAATTTTTGGGAAAAAACATTGGCTATTGGTGGTTTATGGGGATGATTCTTTGATGAGTCGAGAGTGGATGACATCATTGATGTTTGACATTTTCACTTGAGTATGAAGAGAATGATCATTTCCATTCATTATGTTTGGTAATGGATGAAACATGGTCCATGGATGATGGGTGTTTCAGTTATTTTAAGTATATATAATGATTCTCTTATAGTGGGGAGCATCATATCAATCATAGCTAAATAACCCTTGTATTGAAAGGGTGGAAGTGTGGTGAGATCTATCATTGGATTTTTGTGGTGAAACTAAGGTTCTAATGTGTAGTAATATCCACTAATATTCTGTTTCTTGGAAATAACATATTCAATAATAAGGTAAATATGTGGTGTTGGTTGGAGTCGGTGCATTGTCATCAAACTCAGGTGGTTTAGTTTGATCCATGAGTGAGTCGAATATGTGGTGCGCTAATGGTCAAAGTTGGAGGATAGTTTCTAGCGTATATGGTTGGGGATAATATCATGTAATAACACTAAGAGTAAGTTTTAGACTTGGTGTGGGTTCTTAGATGATTCTATGATGAATTCGGGTGTTAAGGTATCATGATTAGGTGTTGTGGTTGTCTGTCTATTGGTGAGACATAGGGTTTTTGTAAAAGTTGTCTAGATGAGTTCTAACAGGTGATTTTTTATGGAGTTGGACATAATGATTTTGGAACCACATTGGGATCACTTTTTGAAATGTGGTTATCAGGTTGGTGTATTAATGGAAGTGCATTTTTGGTAGGCGATTCCTCTGGTGGAGAGTACCATGGATTGGAATTAGCCCATGTGAGTGGAGTCTTATGGAAGGAAGAACCATGAGGTTCATGATGAATTTACTAAAGACATTGTGGTGTGTTGTAAGTGATGGTTGTGAGTGAGAACCATCTAAATTTTGGAATTGGTAGTGAGATGGTGGATCGACTTACGAAGAGTAGTGAGTTTGGTGTTTGGACTTTCATAATGGAAGTGTGTTGTTGTTTAGAGATAGAACATGATGAACTCTTTATGGTTTGATATTCATAATACTTCCGGAGACATGGTTTGAGGTTTAACATAGATTCTCAAAGATGATAAGTGTTATAATGGGGAATTTTTAACTCCCCATATATTTATAACAGTTACAAATTAAGAAATAATTGGAATTTTGAGATGGTGGATGGTTCATTTTGAGAAATGAGACTCATAAAGAAATCCTAAGAGTTAGATCATCCTAAGGTGGTGTTTTTGGATGAGGTTCAAGGCCTTATTGGTGAAATAGGTGTATAGTAAAGCATTGGATGAAGTTTTAAGTGTTTAGGGCTATTGAAATTTGACAATAAAGGTCACCGACAAGCCTATGGTATGGCTGGTGGCCTAAGGCCTTACCTGTGGTCATTATCCTACTAGTGATCCCAAACCGACCAGATGCTAAGCTAAGACTAGTCCTTATATGGGTCTTGGGTTCATTTTTTTAGTGATGGATTTTTTATCATTTTGAGGTCATAGTGGTTTGGGATTTAGGGGGTTTGGGTATTGGGAGAGATAATTTTGGCCAGCCTCTCCCTTCCTTTTCCTCTCCTTAAACCCATATAAATGGGGGTGGTATTTATTTAATTATAGTGGTATATCTATGGTATGACATATTTTTCTTCCACCGTTATTATTTTTTCTCACTACCCCATAATTTTGGTTGATTTAAGGTTAGGGTTAGGTTTTGATTTTCCCAGTGCATGGTGGAAATTACTGATATTGATTTAGATTTTTCTTGGATTATGTAGAGGATATATTAGGATTTCATCTTTATACCATTGACATTAGTTTTGGTGAAGTCACATCACCCTATGATATTTCTAGGTGGTTTTAGTGAGATTGGAAGTAATTATCCATTTAATTTGTTGTACCTTTTGGGCCTTTCATGAAATTTAGTTCTGGGGGTGTGTCAGGTGTGAACTACACTGAGTTTTTCATGGTTCCGATGAGTGGTTGGAATCCATTGATTTTTAAGCATTATACCAATTTAAATTAAATTATTTAATTAATTACAAGTTATTTATTATTAATTATAGACATCTTATGGAAGGAGGAAGGTGGCCAAGAGTGTGGGTGAGGCTCAGTGGTCTTGAAAGAGGCTCAGCAAATCTTGATGAGGGATTAACTATGTTATCATGGTTAGTTTTCTCTATAATGAAAAATAATAAGCATGTCTATTTATGAGTTCTCATGCCTTCCAACCACATGGGTTTCAAGAATAGGGTATAAGGACAATTATGATCCTTAGGTGATATGACAGGGTGTCTTTGAGCCTCCCAAGATGAGACTAAGTGATTATTAGAATTTGGAGTGTTTTTGGATTTCCTAATGACTATGTCACCAAGGGTGAGGGACTTGGTTGACTAGAAGAGTGACCATTGGTGGTCTTGGGTTGCGAGATGAGTTACATATAACCTATATTGGTTACCTAAGGCTAGTGGAAAGGTGAAAGTGGATTGGGGATAGATAAAAATCGGTGTGATGACAGTACATATGACACGGGACAAGGATATCCCTCTGAGGATAGAGGTGGGACATATCATGTTCTTGAAGAAAGATAAGTCCTTTGGGACCTACTGTAAGATTATGTATATGGAATTCCTTTAGGTGATGAGTTGAGGGATCTCCCTTTTTAGATACAAGACAAGACTCAGGTGGTAGTATCAGGAGTTTTTCAAGACTTATCAATAAGATTACAAGGGGGATTTGGTTGGGTTTATACCTTTCTTATTAAGGCCAGGGTTATATAGAATTTGATGTATTGGGATGATACATAGGTATCTGGACCAAGAGTGATGAGGACATGGTAAGGCTGGACCAAACCTTGAGGTTTTTGCTAGAGAATTCTGTGAGATTTGGTATTACTGTAGAGTGACTATCATGGTTTGTGTCAGTGGGTAGAGACTAGTATGGGTCTAGAGGACCCAATGGGAACCCTGATGAGCGATTTGTGACTTTTTATAACAATTAAATAAGTCTTGAGTGACTTGTTCCCTAGGATCATCTGGTGATCTATGTGATGGGCTGTGACCCTTCTTGTATTGTATGTTGTTGATGGACCTCACTGGTGTCTTTGGGGATGGTTCAACGTGATGTGACATCCCTAGAGTTTGTGAGGATGGGTCAGTGTGTCATCGTGCCCTCACGCTTAAGGTATTGGGTCAATAACCTTTCCAAAAATTGATTGTATTTGTGTGCATGTAGTCATGACATACCCTGAGTGATAGAGTAGTTATTACAGAAAGGTCCTTTTCCTTGAGTGAGAATTCCTAGCTGACTGAGACTTGAGTGAGAGGGAACTGGTTGACAGATTATTGAGGACATTTTAATGAGCGTCTTGGTCCAGGTAAAAGGACCACCTTGGGGCATGGGTCATGGGATGATGTGATACATAACCAATGGATCTCCCTTAAGTGATAAGAGGTAGGTCAGTGGCTATGAATGTATAACCATACCTAGTGCCAGTGGGTATTAGGTTGAGGGTTTGCATTTCACCACAACCTGTGTAACGACCCAAAAATTCATTAATGAAAATTCCTCTTGATCTAATTAAATGTTTATTATGGTTATATAAAATGTGAACATCATTGGTTTTATGTTTCTATATTTTAAAATACCTTTATGAATTGTGACCATTGCTAATATAGCCATTGAATAGTGATCACTTGATTAGTATAAATATAGGGCTTTAATAAATACAATATACTTAGAAAAAGGATCAATGGCCTCATCTAGTAGACTTTCCCCGTACGAAGCCCATTTGTCAGAGCTCAGAAATGAGGTGGAGTCATTGGGCTTCACTCTTGACCAATCCCAAGACAATCTTGAACACATTAAGATTGAGTGGAACTGACTACGTGAGAAGTGGAAGTTAATAAAGATTTCCACCCTAGCGATGTTATCTGAGCCTCCCCAAGAGTCTGTCATCATCACACACTTTATCCTTTGGTCTTATGTGGGTGTTATAAGGGGTTATGTAACAAGACCCTTTCACTATGACTATGTACATTATTTTTGTATAAATAATGTTAATTCATTTTATTATTGTTACTTTGTAAATATTTTTTAAAGCACAAATAGTATTTTTAGTTAATATTAAACTAAGAAATCTATTTTGATGAATTATTGGATTTTTTAATTAAATAATATTTTACTAAAATATTATAATAATTAAATTACTTTTTATTAAATATAAATGATCATATAATTTTATGAATGCAATTGTAATTTTTATTAAGGTTTGAAAGATATTTTTGTCAAAACCCATGAATTTTCGGTAAATGTCAGTTTTTATTTTAAAAGTAAAAATTCACATATTTAGAAAATTATTTAGATAAAATGAATGTTATTTTTGGGATCAGGATATCGAAATTATCCAATGGTTAATTTTTCATAATTTTCTTAGATAGTCAAATTTTTGGGTAAAAATTAAATATCATTTAAATATATAATGTGTTTTATGACATCATAATGACCGAATAGTGATGTAATAAAATAATATAAACATTATGTTCGTCCAATATATGTATTTAAATTAAAATAATGTGAATTTGGGTTTGTTTTATTTATTTTTACAATGCTTTAGTGGACCCTTCAAGGCTTATAAATTTTTTTGTCTTTTTAAATTTGTTTCCTTGAGAGTGTGACTCACCTCCACATAAGCAACCCTATTATTTTAAGAAGTTCATCCATTGTCCTTATAAAATATTTTTTTACACCCCCCTTTGGAAAAAACCCTGGGAAAAAACCGTGGGATGGTTTGTGATTTTGATTAGTTTAATGTGAGGTGTCCCAAACCAAAATAATAAAGAATTCCCTCTCCTTTCCTATATAAACCCAACCAAGCTCCCAATTCCTCTTCACTAAAATCCTTTGGAGTTAGACCAAACCTTTCCCTCCTCTCTCTAGAATCCTCCCAAGGTTCCCCAAGCTCCCAATAAGTCTCTCTCAAGCCTCTCCCAAGCCTTTGGGATCACACTTCTAGATAAGCGATTTCTTCCTTTCTCATTTTTGTCCAATTTTATTTAAGTTGTTATGCCTTTTTTTTCAATTAAAAATGTTGGGGTATGATTTTTAACCTCCCCCATACTATCCTCTTTATGGTTGGATGATGGGATACCCATTTATCTCTCATTAATGCCTACCATATACACCCGTTACCATGCCGAAAAACCTTGAGGGATTTCACTCTTCTCTTTTATATCCATGTAATTATTTTGTATTATGCATTTAAATTCCATTACGTTTATTGGGTAATATATATATATGACCCCATTACTGTACATTTAATGTATATATGATGATACACCATTTTCTCTATCATCAACCATTTTCATGAATCCTTATGTCACGTCGTTATGCTGCCGAAATTGCTCCATGTTTTTCCAAGCCAAGGTCATTGTGTATTGAATACCATACCCATGTCTCTATCAAGGGTATTCAACTTTATAAACATATACATATTGAATGTCACTTTCATTTATTTATTCCACATTACTTAATCATGGAATAAATTATGATGTTTATTGATTCCATGATCCATGTGGCACACTTATGCATGAAATGAAATGTTTAAGAAGGGTGCACCCTGATAGCACTCCAATGCATTGGGTAATGTATAGTATCATGATACGTCATGTAAAATGGGTGTTTAATCATGATAATTCAAGATCAACAAGATTTTACTCATGATCCTTGTGCAATGAGGGTTTACTCATGCTCTATGTGCAATGATCCTTGGCTCATGCTAATTCCATGTTAAGGTTGTTTCCACATTTCCATGTTATGATTATCATGCTTTATCATCATGTTTCTCTTGTGATCCATTGATATACCTATTGTATTACATGTATTGTATTCCTCATGTTATTCCATGTTTATTCCCTTACTGGGCTTTATATCTCTCCCTTTTTATATGCATGTCCTCAAGTTATCCCATGAAATGCTAAGTACGAGGGAATGTAGTGGTCTTGTAAAGGAAGTTTTGAATAAAGACGTTGTGTGTTTTATGTTCTAAGATGTTATGTAATGTTCCTAAGCCCTAAATACAATAGACCTCTCAATGTTCTATGTTGTATAAAGTGTATATTTTCTGTAATAAATCAGGTTTTATTGTGTAATAAAAATTAGGGTTGTTATAGTTGGTATCAAAGGATAAGTTTAGTTATTTTTTGTATTTGGATTAGAAAACCCTAGTGAAGACTTAGAGAAATGAATAAGTATAATAAAAACATCCCTATGTATTTTTGAGTATTGAGTAAGTGGTTTATCAAGAAAATACATTAAGTTCTGGATACGAGTAGGTAGAGGCGGCTTTGGCACAGATGTATCCTAGGGGTAAAACCTGAAAACACTGCATTGAGCTAGACTCGAATAGGAACTGGTGCACGAAAACGGACCTTGTTGCACTCTTAGTTATGACAATCCCATGGGATATTCTTTGGTAAATTCACAAGCATAGTATGAAACCTTATTAAGGGAATGAAAAAATTCCCCTAAGAATATATGTTAGAAAGTAGATCATGAGTAACATAGATTGAAGCCTTTTTATTCATAAGTTAAAGAAATAAAAGTTAATTATAAGTCATAAATTTTTTCCTTGGATTACCCTTTATGTGTTACACCTAACTTTCCTTTTATTCCAGCCAATGGCCTGTAATAGGAGGACTTAGGCTAACAACCGATGTGAAGAACAATGTGATGACTGTGCTAATGAGATTCCCAATCTGATGGGAGCGAGAATCGTGAAATTTTTCACTCTTATCTATCAGTTAACTCAAGCTTTGAATAGAAACATGGGTCAAGAGGAATTTTCAACCCCCCTATGAAAGAAAAAGTCACTCTAGAGAGCTTCATGATACAAAGGACTTTAATGGATCATCTGATCCCTCAATCTCTGAACAATGGATCAACACCATTGAAAAGATATTCTCCATCCTTCAATGTTCTGAACAAGAGAAGGTTCTCTTGGCTGCTTATCGTATGGAGGGTGAAGCTGATCAATGGTAGATGTTGATAAAAAATACAAAGCCTAATTAGGATATCAAGGCATTGGAATGAAATGATTTCTAGAAGATGTTTTTTGATAAATATTTTCCATTCACCCTCCAACTTAAGATAGAAAGGGACTTCCTTGCCCTCAAGAAAAAAGACGAAGAATATTTTGGAGCGTACAAGGAAAACATCACAAGGCTTGCATGATATTCCGCTGGCTTTGTCATTACCCCCGAATGCAAGGTTGACCGCTTCTTTGATGGGATGAAACCTAGCCTACAGAAAGTGCTGGTGATCCGTGGTTTCGACAGCTATGATGAAATTGTCCGATGTTCCCTCAAGGTCAAAATAGATATCGGAGATCTCATGGGTATCATGGGGATAAGAAGCATAAGGTGGAATTCAATGCTGGTGGTCTGATGGATAAATCCAATGGTGCTAAGAAGATCCAGCGCCTTACTTTCCAAATATGTGGAAATAAGCACCCAGGAAATTGCCTGAAGGGGAGGAGGAAATGATTTAGGTGTAGAATAGAAGGGCATCTAGCTGTTAACTTCCGACAAGAAAAACCCACGGTTTCAACAGAGGATAGGAATGCTCTATTCAAACTTCAATGCGCTGTTCATTGCTAAAACTGCAAAGAACCAGTGCATCTTTCAAATCAGTGCCCTAAGCTAAGGGGTTTCGTAGGAAACCAAAAACCTCCAAGGTAGCAAGGGAGAGATTTTCCATCACTAATGCCAAAGTGAACCCCAAAAAAAATTTGTGACAGGTATGCTAGTTATTCATTCAAGAATAGTGAACATACTTTTTGATTCAGGTTCTACACAGTATTTCATATCCCAAAAGTTTAGAAGAACAATCCCAACACCACCATAAATCATGGAAGTAAAGACGTTGGTGAGTACTGCAAATGGGGAAATCATTGTATCCCATGAATATAACTCCTTCCCTATCACAATCTGTGGATTGAATTTCCTGGATAACCCCATCATACTCCCTCTGGTGGAATTTGATGCAATTCTTGGCATGGATTGGATTTCCTTATGTAGATCCAACATAAACTTCCATGAGAGGGAAATCACTCTCCATGTGTAGAATTGACCCCCAATTCTATACAGGTTCAAGGAGGAAGATGAATCTTCCTTAGCTCCATCATCTGAAGCATGGATATTACTAACCTATGACCACGTGTATCTAGATCAGATGATTGAGTCTCAGGAGGTAACTATCCTTGAATACATTCCTATTATGAGGGAATTGGATGAAGTGTTTCTCAAGGAACTGCCTGGTCTTCCTCCTAGAAGAGATGATGAATTATCAATTGATCGTATACCTTGGGAATTTCCAATATCCAAGACTCCATATAGAATGGCTGTTGTGGAGCTTGAGGAGTAGAAGAAACAACTACAGGAGAGTTTGGATAAAGGGTTTATACACCCAAGTGCTTCACCAAGGGGTGCACCAATCCTCTTAATCAATAAGAAAGCTGGGTCAATACGTCTTTGCATTGATTATCATGAGTTTAACAAAAACACGATAAAGAGAAAGTATCCTCTCCCATGAATCACTGACTTGTTCAATTAGCTACGTGGAGCACAATAATTTTCCAAGGTGGATTTTCGGTTGGGATATTATCAAGTAAGGGTGAAGAAGGAAGATATCCCCAAGACTACTTTTCGCACAAGATATGGGCACTATGAATTCATAGTAATGCATTTCAGACTCACTAATGCTCCAGAAATCTTAATAAGCTTGATGAATTGAGTATTTAGGGACTACCTCGAAAAATTTGTGGTATTATTTATAGATGATATTATGATATACTCCAAAACCGAGGAGGATAATGAGGAGCATCTAATAACTGTACTAGAGACCTTGAAGAAGGATAATACTTATGAAAAGTACAACAAGTGTGAGTTTTGGTTGACATAGGTCTCATTCTTGGGCCATATCATCAAAACCAATGGGATATCTTTGGATCCCTCCAAAACAGATGCAATTGAGGGATGGCCGAGGCCAACATCAGTAACATATATCCGTAGATTCTTGGGGTTTGCGGGATATTATCGATGATTTGTGAGAAATTTATCACGATTGTCCAACCCTCTTACCATGATAACTCGGAAGGGAGTAAAGTCTGCTTGGAGTGATAAATGCAAAGAAATCTTTAAGGAGTTAAAAAAGGAGGCTTATTACTGTGCTCGTGCTCACTTTACCCACAAGTGAAGAACTTTTTGTGGCATTTAGTGATGATTCAAAGAAGGGACTAGGCTATGTGTTGATGAAAAATAAAAAATTCATTGAATATTCTTCAAGGTAATTGAATGTTCATGATCAGAATTATCCAACACATGATTTGGAGTTGGCTATGGTGATCTTCGCTTTAAAAGTTTTGTAGTATTATCTCATTGGGGAGCAGTGTAAAATATATATAGACCACTAAAGCCTCAATCATATATTTACATAGAAAGAGTTGAACATGCTCCAATGAAGATGGTTAAAGTTGATCAAAGACTATGACTACTCAATCCATTACGAACCTGGGAAAGCGAACAATGTGGCAGATTCTCTAAGTAGAACAGACCCAACGATTCTATCATTGATGATAATTGAGAAGGATCCAATGTTCTTAGACTTGATGAAGATGGACATGGGATCATAAATAATAGAAAATCATCAATCCTTTCAGAAATGATTGCTCAACCATCTCTTTTGGAAAGGTTAAAGGATGATCAACATGATGATGTGGGAATTCAGAAGACAGTGGAAGCTATCAGAAAAGGAAAATCCTCAGATTTGAATGTTAATGAAGAAGAAATTGTGATATTTGGGAAAATACTATGTGTTCCATCAAGTATAGAGTTGAAGAAGGAATTTTTGGATGATGCACAAAGTTCAAATTTCTCTATTCAACCAGGAAACACAAAGATGTATAGAGATCTTTGAGAGCATTATTGGTGGGATAATATGATGAATGAGATTGCTGAGTATACATAAAAGTGCCTGGTGTGTTCGAAAATGAAGGCAGAGAGGCAGAAGTCTAAGTGGATGATGCCACCATTGCCCATACCAGCATGGAAATGGGAGAACATCACCATGGAATTTATCACCAGACTTCCAAAGACATCCAAAGGCAATAATGTAATCTGGGTTGTTTTGGATCTTCTTACAAAGTCTTCACAATTTATTGCAATTCAGAAGGATTTATCATTGAATCAACTGTCACAGATATATATCAGGGAAGTGGTAAGGCTGTATGGAGTGCCACTATCTATTGTATCCGATCAAGATCCAAGATTCAACTCTAAGTTTTGGAAGAGTCTTCAACATGCTCTGGAAACTGAACTGAACTTCAGTATGGCCTATAATCCTCAAACTGATGGCTAATCTGAGTGAACTATTTAGAAACTGAAGGATATGTTAAGATCATGTTCTATATACTTCAAAGGAGGGTGGGACCAACATCCTCCATTGGTTGAATTCTCCTACAAAAACAGTTTCCACTCGAGCATCCGAATGGAAACTTATGAAGCCTTGTATGGGAAGAGGTGAAAACATAGGCATGTTGGGATGAAGTCAGTGAACATAAGCTTCTAGGACCAGAAATGGTTGAAGAAATGGCGGAGAAGGTGAAAACCAATCGGCAGTATATCAAGGCAGCCCAGAGTTGACAGAAGAGTTATGCAGATAACTGTCGACGAAACCTTGAGTTTAAAGTTGGAGACATGGTATTTCGACACATATCTCCATGGAAGAAGGTAATGAGTTTTGGAAAGGAAGGGAATTTAAGTCCTAGTTACATCGAGCCCTTCGAGATTCTTGATCGTGTTAGGGATGTGGCCTATTGACTAGAACTTCCACCTACCATGGCCAAAGTACATGATGTCTTTCATGTATCCCTCTTAAAAAAGTACATACCAGACCCTTCACATGTACTCTCTTTAGAGGTAGTATGGATAGAGGATGATATTTCTAACAAGAAGCAACCATTGAAGATCTTAGATCGTAGAGAAAAAGTTCCACGAAATAAGGCAATGCCCCTCGTCAAGGTGTTGTGGTGAAACCACAAGTTTGAAGAAGTTATGTGGGAATCAAAGGAAGTGATGAAGTAGAGTTACCCACATTTTTTTAGAGTGGGAACTTGAGATTTTGAGGGTGAAATATCGTAAGGGGGGAATATTGTAACGACCCAAACTATTATTAATAAAAATTCCTCTTGATCTAATTAAATGTTTATTATGGTTATATAAAATGAGACCTTCATTGGTTTTACATTTCTGGATTTTAAAATACTGTTATGAATTATGACCATTGCTAATATAGCCATTTAACAGTGATGACATGATTAATATAAATATAGTTCTTTAACAAATCCAATTTACTCAGACAAAGGAAGCGATGGCCTCATTTAGTATACTTTCCCCATATGAAGCCCATTTTTTTGGAACTCAGAAAGGAGGTGGAGTCATTGGGATTTGCTCTTGACCTAGACCAAGCCAATCTTGAACCTGTTAAGCTTGAGTGGAACCGACTACAGGAGATGTGGAAGTTAATAGAGATTACCACTTGAGCGATGTTATCCGAGCCACCCCAAGAGTCTATCACCATCATACACCTTACCCTTTGGTCTTATGCGGGTGTTATAAGGGGTTATGTAACAATACCCTAGAACTATGACTATGTACATTATTTTTTTATAAAGAAAGTACATTCATTTTATTATTGTTACTTTGAAAATAGTTTTCAAAGCACAAATATTATTTTTAGTTAATATTCAACTAAGAAATATATTTTGATGAATTAATGGATTTTTGAATTAAATAATATTTTAATAAATATTATTATAATTAAATTTAATTTTTATTAAATATAAATGATTATATAATTTTATGAATGCAATTGTAATTTTTATTAAGGTTTGAAAGCTATTTTTGTCAAAACCCAAGAATTTTCGGTAAATGTTGGTTTTTATTTTAAAAGTAAAAAATCACATATTTTTAAAATAATTTAGATAAAATTAATATTATTTTTAGAATAAGGACATTAAAATTATCCAACGATGAATTTTTCATAATTTTCTAAGACAATCAAATTTTTGGTTAAAAATTAAATACCATTTAAATATATAATGTGTTTGATGACATCTTAATGACCCAATAATGATGTAATAAAATAATATAAACATTATTTTCGGATAATATATGCTTTACCATTAAAATAATGTGATTTTGGGTTTTTTTGATTTATTTTACAAAGCTTTAGTGGACCCTTCAAGGCTTATAGAACATTTTGTCTTTTTAAATTGTTTTCCTTGAGAGTGTGACTCACCTCCACATAAACAACCCTATTATTTTAAGAAGTTCGGCCATTTTCCTTATGAAATATTGTTTTCAAATCCTCTTTGGAAAAAACCATTGGAAAAAACCATGGGCTGGTTTGTGGTTTTGATTACTTTAATGTGAGGTATCCCAAACCTAAATAATAAAGAATTCCCTCTCATTTCCTATATAAACCCACCCAAACTCCCACTTCCTCTTCACTCAAAGCCTTTGGAGTTCAACCAAACCCTTCCCTCCTCTCTCTAGAATCCTCCCAAGGTACCCAAATCTCCCATGAAGCCTCTCTCAAGACTCTCCCAAGCCTTTGGGATCACATTTCCAAGTAAGGGGTTTCTTCCTTTCTCATTTTGTCCATTTTTCTTTAAGTTGTTATGCCTTTTTTTTCAGTTACAAATGTTGGGGTATGATTTATAACCTCCACCACACTTTCCTATTTATGTTTTTATGATGGGATACCCCTTTCTCTCTCATTAATGCCTCCCATGTACACCCGTTACCATGCCGAAATTCCTTGAGGGATTTTTCTCTCTTCTTTTACATCCAAGTAATTATTTTGTATTATGCATTTAAATTCCATTATATTTATTGGAAAATGTATCTATATGACCAAAAAACTGTCCATTTCATGTATATATTATGGTATACCCTTTTCTCTCTCATCAACCATTTTCATGAATCCTTATGTTACGTTGTAATGTTGCCGAAATTGCACTGCATTTTTCCAAGCCAAGATCATTGTGTAGTGAATACCATACCCATGTATCTATCAAGGGTATTAAAATTTATAAACATATAAATTTTTAATGTTACTTTCACTTATTTATTTCAAATTACTTAATAGTGGAATAACATGTGATGTTGATTGATTCCATGATCCATGTGGCACACTTAGGCAAGAAATGAAATGTTTAAGAATGGTGTGCCCTGAAAGTGCTCCAATGCATTGGGTAAAGTATAGTATCATGATACATCATGTGAAATGGGTGTTGACTAATTCTAATTCAATTTCAACGAGTTTTTACTTGTGCTTCATGTGCAATGAGGGTTTACTTATGATCCATGAGCAATGAGCCTTGGCTCATGCTAATTCCATGTTAAGTGTTGTTGTCACATTTCCATGTTATGATTATCATGCTTTATCATCATGTTTCTTTTGTTTTCCATTGATATGCCTATTGTCTGACATGTATTTTATTCCTCATGTTATTCCATGTTTATTACTTTACTGTTCATTATAGCTCACCCTTTTCTTATGTATGTCCTTAGGTTATCTCATGCAATGCTAAGTATGAGGGAATGTAATGGTCATGTAAAGGATGTTTTTAATAAATATGTTGTGTGTTTTATGTTATAAGATGTTATGTAATGTTCTTAATCCCCAAAGACACTAGACCTTTTGATCTTCTATTTTGTATCAAGTGAAAATTTTATGTAATAAATCAGGTTTAAGTGTGTAATAAAAAGCAGGGTTGTTATAACCTGAGT
Organism: Viscum album; assembly: GCA_963277665.1. NCBI lineage: Eukaryota > Viridiplantae > Streptophyta > Magnoliopsida > Santalales > Viscaceae > Viscum > Viscum album. The sequence continues at coordinate 1,959,393,281 of OY728141.1, read as the reverse complement.
CTATCAATACAGGTCGAGCCTTGGTACAATGGCATGAAGAGATGAGTGGATTCTAGCATAGTTCCAAAGTATGTATGGGCAGGGTTGAGTTTTCTTGGTTAGAACCCAATGATATGACTGGCGTGTGTACCTCATCGTGTGTCATGGCAGTCTGGTTAGTTCATGATGACTCGATGATATTGATTATTTTATTTATTTTTCTTATTAATAAAATATATATTATGGAATATATTAGGGGTTCTTGGTGAGACCATATTGACTATATATATGGGTATCTTAGTGAACTTATAGACCTTCTATCTGCATTTCAGGTTGAGCACAAGGAATTCCATAGATTGGGATGAGGTTTCTTGAGGTATCATTGGATTATGATAAGGATTGAGGATAACATTAGGGATAGTGTTTGTGCATTTTAGATTTATTTTTTTTGTATTTGGGATTATTCCAATGGGGGATTAGTTTATGGATGATTTATATTATTGTATCATGTTTGATGTTGGGTGTTTTTATTTATTATAAAGACTTTTATGTGATGTTTATTTTGTTTGGTTGTTTCCATTATTTTTTATGTTTCTGATTTGAGGGTATAGTCTCCCCATTATATAGATTAGGAGGTCTCCTATAGCATATGGGGAGGCATGCCTAAGGTCCGATGGCAGCCTCTTCCTGACACTGCTAAGTGGCCTAGGGTTGAGGCATCACACCATTTCTAAAAAATGGCGTATACTTAATTAGTTCAAGATGAAACTATGAAGAATATATCATAGTATATAATTCATATAAATTTATTAAAAATTCATTTCATGTAATATAGAAATTTTTCTAGAATATCCTATGGGTTTTTCATAGGGTTATGTTATCTAACTATGTTATTCTAAATCTAGTTTCTAAGGTTCTTACTAAACTTGATCCCATAACAATGGTAACACCCCATCTCTCTTAATCCAAATCCAGTGGTTTTTTTATTACAGTGTTATAGAAAACATAAATCACATTACTTAGGATCCAGTTGTTTTGATTTCTTAGGGAACTAGATACATAGTAAACATCATGTTACATTGAAAATTAATGATAAATAATATGAAAACATAAATTTTTTATTTATCCTTAAAATTACATAATTCATATATAGTAATCATCATGGTTTCCTAGGGAAATGGGAAACAATAAAGAAAAAGGTGATCTTAGACACACAGTAAGGGGGATCATAGAATATAAGTTATCATAGAAAAAACATTACATGTATATAATATTATAGTAATAAATAAATTTAATAACGTCATAAATAATAATAACATATCCACGGATAACATAATAATACAAATAATCACATGGACCAAAATAATATATTTCACAGTGATGGAATGTATAATTTTGAACATCTTAATCTCACTGTCAAGGCCTCATTCTAATACATATTATATACTTCCAAGTTTTCATTCTAAGGCATTATACTTAAATGGGTATTCCATACACCAAATTTAAAAAACTAGTTTATCTCAAGAGACCTATCAATCAATTGAGGGGATATATAATTCTAGGCCCCACCCATCACTAATTAAGTACAATGCATTCATTATATGAAGGGATGAATAAAAAATAAATATCATAATGTTCCATAGGGAGAATCATAGATAAATCATGGATAAGTAATTAATAGTTTCTTAAATTGGAACATGGATATATGAGAAATCAATATTTTACCATTCAATGGATCTACATGTCTATCTAAGTGAATATCCCAAAATAAAATTAGAAATAATAAGATATTCACAATGTAATAGAAAAAAACCTTATCAAAGGAATGATATGAATAAATTAGTTAAGAGTAATATCATGGTGCATGGATATCAATAGGAAATAATCCTTCATTATGGATATTAAAGATTACATGATTCATCCAATGAAAATCCACTGAGTGTGTCAAACTAGGTGTTTAGTTAGACCCAATAGTTGTGCATCTAGTGAAATTAAATTTAATCCAAAATTTACCTTTTTTGGGTTATTACCCCTAGTTTCATCTATTCTTGAGCATGTCTCCACTTGTTTTTATCCAGACATGGATTTAATTATTAGGAAACCACACACTCTTTACATTACCCAAATTTTAGGATGCTTTATGTATACATGAGTGTTTATAATTGCTTATAAAGGTAGTATAATAAGAGGTAATGGTGGTATATCATTGATTATTTGATAAATAATTTATAAAAATGAATCATAATGACATTTCACATTGAAAAGAAAAGGAATTTTAAATATTTTAAAAGTAAAGGAAGATAAGTGGTTAAAAACCCTTATTTTGGCATAATAATGGCATAAGAAATTGATATAATGATAATTAATAATTAATATCACATTAATAATATGTCAAATGTATGATAAAACCATGGAATAATAAGTTTGTTAGTATATACAAAATAATTTTAATTGGAATTATAGTAAAATAAGTGAAAGTGAAAATGAAAGAGGAGGATTGGAAACCCTTACTTTCAAGGATGCTTCTAAAAGATTGATAAGAACTCCTTTTAACCTTATAAAGTCTTTATAGAGACTATTTAGATGGAAAATTTAGTTTCCTAGGACATAGTCCGCTTGAATAGTTCTCCAGCCTAGTTCACCACATGTCCCTAGGCATGCCTCCTCATATGCCAGAGGAATTCGATTAATAGAGGGGGTCTAAGGAACAACCATGGAGAGATAATCCTCCCATATCAGTGTGTGAGATAATAAATGAAATCACTAAAATCATCCACAATAAAATAATTTTTGGATACATAATAAATAAATAGGAAATAAGCTATAATGGATGGAATACAACCACATAAGCATATCCCTGATCACCCACATGGCTAACCACGTATACAAGACCATAAATAAAGGAAACAAAATAAAGGAGGATCTATAACACCCTCAATATGTGACTTATCCATATCCACATCCCATCCAAGATAACTTGCTCAAACATGAAACTCTAAGCCTCTACCCAACATGCACTTACAATAAGAGTGAGGTTTTCTTGGGTACCAAAGTTCTATGGCCACTTAAGAAATGTGTGAGTATAACTCAGTATGGAACCACCAACTTAGTCCTATATATAACCGGTAAATTTAGTGCATGTTCATGTTACATGACCAAATAAATAATAAATTACTAAACATAAATAAATAAATCACTTCTGTCCCTCTGTTTATGTGGTGACACGTGAGGCTGGTCATACCTGCTTCGACTTTGACCATGTTTCATAATCATACGAAGCAATGTAATCAACCATTGTTATGAATCACCTTGGTATAAATAAGATAATCACTTAGGGGATTGGATCACCCCAGTATACATGAGATAAAAACCCGAGGACCGACACACCCTAGTATACATGGGAGAAAAACCCAGGGGTCTGACACACTCCCGTCGATATTAAAGCTCGAAGAATGACTCATAATAAGATAAATCCTTGTATCATAATATATGCGGTGGGGGGGGGGTATCATCCCCTACCCACATATCCAAGGAGTATGTCCAAAGCATCCCATGTTTTACAGGGGTGGGGGTGGCATTCCTAACCCATGGATTCTAGGTACACCAAAGGGAATTCTCTATCCCTCAAACTTATATGCATCCTCTTGGGGGTCACATACGATACTTGGAACCAACTGGTTTTAGGGTATTGGAGGAATCCACCCTCTCCAGAGCTAGTAATTAGGCTTCCATTACCTGAGAATGCATACCCACCCCGACGCGTGACCCCACATTCACAAAACACAAAAACACCTTGGGGCCAATTCTATTTGGAATAAAAATCATATCACAAACATAAATGAACACCCAAAACATGAACTCACGATAAAATTTCATCCCAAAATTATATCAAATAAATAAATTAACCAGGGGAAACCACCTTTTCTGCCGAATCATATCCATGCATCACATTACCATTTCTATTATAAATCATTTAAAAATTATACCATTTCATTTTAATTACTCCCAATTCACAGGTTTTTAGAATTACATTTATCATTTAATTACCTACCTATATATTTTAATTATTTAAGGGTCAGTCCTAACATTAAAAACCTAGCTCCCCTGTACTACCCCTGTCTAAGGTTTACATCAACTAGGCACCTACCAAGGTCCCCCAAGTCATAAAACACATGGGAAACCCTACCAGGGGTATTCTAGCACATTCAAAATTTTTTGGACAAGGAAATAACTTAGAGGTAAACCATCCTTGGATGTGTCCCCAATCACATCACTGCCTACATGGAATTTCCAGTATAGATACCTTTAACTAAGGTTTCATGGTGATACCCAAGTCAAACCATATCTAGTCCATAACTATTCCCTACCTAACTAAGGTCACCAAGCACCAATATCTAGATCCTTTAAGACTTACTCATTTATTTCCTTAATTATATATCATTTAATTAATACCCCTTTGATGTATTTATATTTCACAAGGTATATAATCCTAATCAAGTCCTCGAACCTTAGTGGCCCACACATCAAGCTAGTGCACTAGGTATAAAGTGGCCTTGACACTTTTTTATATTCAGCTCAAGTAATTTCATTTTTAAATTAGTCAATTCAGTTTATTTTAAAAGTTTAATCACTCTAAGTATAAATACTACACTATCACATGCCACATAAAACTTGCATTATCCATAGTGCATGTATGAGGGACCACATACCTTTTAATAAATCCATTCCATTTTCAATAACAACCTGGTCATCACTAAATATTCTTGTCCAAGTGTATCTAGTTATTTCCCCTCATCTCAAGGAACAAACCAAATATTCCATGACTATTAATCAGTTACAACTTTATATAATTAAATATACAATTCAATAAAAAATTAAAAATTTTAGTTAATATTAATTCAATTTAGGCATAATCGCTGAAAGATTCACTGAGCAACCCCATTTCACCCAAATGAAAGTAAACCACACCCAAAGGGACGAAGACACAGACTCAACATCATACTAGGAAACATCCCTAATAATCAAAATGTAGTTATGAAATTATTTAATTTAATTTAAATTGAAACCCTTAAAAAATTCACAGGGTGTCATACCTCTATCAAAATAACATACAATGGTGGGGAGATATCATTATGGTACCTACATTATGAAATTTGAGAAAAATACCTATCAAAACTGGTTTATTTCACCATGTTATGGTGAAATTTCTACAAAAAAATAAACTAAATCACCTAAAAGTATAGGTTGTGTTAATAGAAAACAAGAATAGATAAAAAACATATGAACTTACTTGATAACATCATCCAAATACACCATAAAAAACCCCATAAAGGGGGGATCTAAAGGTGAAGAATGAGAGGGGGTCTCTATCCAAAATGGCATTCCCACCCTCTAGTTTGAGTTAAAACTAGGGGGAGGGTTAGTAAATCATCAACCTTCAATGATAAAAAAATAGCCCCCATCATCAGGATAATGATAGACTACCGACTAGCTGGTTGCCCCAACCAGCATATTGGGCCACTTTCCATTGTATCAGAAAGCTAGTGACTACCCACCAGCTATCAAGTGTCAGGATACTGTTGAAAATTAGTAGCCATGCTAACCCGATCCTTATCTGACACACTCCCAGGCCTCCTAACTCGCTTTAAAGTTTCATTTCATTCCCGAAAACACTTCCTAGAGATTTTCTATGTCTTAGAATTTTCTTTTGAATCTTAGTTATAAAAATGACTCTCTCTATAGAGTTAAAAATTCAAAATCCCTTAGAATTTCATAACCCATCATAAAACAAGGTATTGCAACCTCCACACCCTAACACTTCCCATATCTAATAAGTTTCATCAATCCTATGATCATCTAAACTAACCTTTGAAAATTATCAAATCCTAAGCATCAAACTAAATTCCATCTCTAAAGACCAATGCACTTCCATAACACAACTCCAAATTTAGGGAATTTTTTTTTATTAAAAACAATCCACCTTTCATAACTTCTATCATCCAAATATTGAAATGACGCTTACCATTACCCATATGTCTAGAGAAACCAAGATATCATCAATTGATTTATTTTCTATATCATGGTGCTACCCCCAATAATCCTCTTATTATATGGGAAAATTTTGATCCACAGTGCTCCCCACCACCAAACTTTCCCACAGAAACACATTTCCAAAAGTTCAATGACTATATCGGTTTTGTTTCCATCTCATCATGATCAATCATGCACAAAAACATCAGTCGGGAACTGTTACTACTCCTCATACTAATTTCAAACTGAATAAAATGAGCCTCCACTATATATACATAAGTTTAGAACACATTGTATTTTCCATTGAAAATCCCCAACCAATTCTCAAAACATACTTGTCATACCTGACGTGACATCACTGATGTGGTTTCTTACTCATCACACCCAATTACATACAAGGCAAAAGCTAAACCTAGTTTGGACAACCCATTCAAGGAGAGTTTGGCTTCATCCACTAGCATGCTGACACATTATCCAAACAAGAGGCCTAAATACTTGGAGGAATTATAAGATCATCCAAGTTCCCATAATAAAGTTTGATACTTACTCTTGGTGTAATTCCACTATTGAATCATGAACCAACCAAACTAATTGTCATTACTTACCGTGAGAATCAAAACACCACTGATTTGAATCACATTTGGGTCATATAAAATTCAACATGATAACAAAACCAATGCTAAAAATCCATCTAATTATCACAAACAGAATAAGAATCTAGTATTCATTATTAAAGTGGATATGTTCTGATTGAAATGCACACTAACACCCCCAATTCCATTCTGACCATCCACCGATCGGTCTCATGCATCCAATACCCTTATAACACCAGGATAACATGTTTCAAACCAATATAATGACCCCCTCTATTAGAGTACACCCACCTTCAAACTAATGAATCAAAAATATGATCACTATGGCTCATGCTTAGTCCATCATTGAATGTAATGATTGGATGTGGTCGTACCACTCATACCTAAGTGTGAAGAAGAACCCCTAAGAGCTGTTTGTAACCATCTAACTTGGAATGTTACCACAAAATATATTGAAACCCATCAATAATTAGGGTCACACCCTATAAAGGTTGATGGTTAACTCTCCCATACAGATTCCCTTACACCACTCATTGAGTGTGACCTCAATAGGTTCCAACAACATTATATGCTTGCCACACCTCCTAAACCACACTAATAAACTGCCAGTTCTTGGAACCATTCCATTTATTAGGTCACATGTCATGGTAAATACATTTCAAATTATTATCCAAAGACCAGAGATACTATTATGAAATGATATCATCAATGTCACATTATCCATTAGACCACACACGATCGAACACCGATTCATAATTGAAAAGGCCCCACATATAGCCAACACATAATGTCTCAATATCATTTAAAGATAACAACTGTACAACCCTATACCACTCGATACATAAGAAAAACAGCACAATATATCAATAACATGTTATTGATACCTCAATCTCCACTAATATTTACTATTAAACACTTCTATATACCCCAATAAATTAACTTGTTTCTTGCTCTTGTGACACTTAAATAATTGAATATTGGCTCACACACCTGAGAGTGATCCCACTGCATGTCACCTCTATTAATCTAGAAGCATCCTCAATGATCTATTCTAATATGACTGAAATATCACACATGTTAAGGCTAAACACATGATCACCCGACTCATGGGCATTATTCTAAAACCAAAGAGTCCATCTGTGCTCTCACTATGCTCCCAAAAGAACATACAGGATATATAGGGATAAGAACTCGACAAATCCTTCACTTTAGAACCAAACCATAATAAAAAATCACTATATGGTCTTGATGTTTGAAAATCATAAGGAATATCACATGAATTTCATCCAAAACTTCCATGGGTATTCACATACTCAAGGAAACTCGTGATTTATCCAATAAATCATCATAACATTGGCTCCATGATCCATTATAAGTGAAACCAACTTTGATCTCACCTCCCATGCATAAATCTCCACACAAGCATTTAACCATGATTCATACCTTTAAGAAAATAAAAAAATTTGAATAACCCCTCTCACGGGTTACCCTCACGCATATCACATCTCATCTTATCCATAATACCCAAATCACTACTATCCTGAGCTCTGCCTCAAAACACCATGCTCCCTTATTAAACCCATAAGTCATACCACAAAAGGTCACAACCCGTATTATCGACCTCACAGGAATCATCCTGCTCTCATGTCACCAATCATCCCAATATCTCATGTTCTAACATATACAACCTAGTTATCATAGATATATAAAAGTAATCACATGATAAAATTGACCACCCACTCACAGAGCCCCAACCCTCTCCAAGAATCTACACATCAAACTACTCCCTATAGGATTAGGTCACATCCACATATATACATACATACATACATACATACATACATACATACATACATACATACATAAATACATACATACATACATACATACATACATACATACATACATACATACATACATACATACATACATACATACATACATACATACATACATACATACATACATACATACATACATACATACATACATACATACATACATACATACATACATACATACATACATACATACATACATACATACATACATACATACATACATACATACATACATACATACATACATACATACATACATACATACATACATACATACATACATACATACATACATACATACATACATACATTCATTCATTCATACATACATACATACATACATACATACATACATTCATTCATACATACATACATACGTACATAGATACATACATACATACATACATACATACATACATACATACATACATACATACATACATACATACATACATACATACATACATACATACATACATACATACATACATACATACATACATACATACATACATAAATACATTACTAAAACCATCCAAAATATAAACATCATAGGAAATGAAATAAATAAACAAGAAACAAGATAATGTTGGAGTTAATGCCCTATAACCAACTAACTTTGAACATAAGATTACATGTATATTCTATGATGTGAATATTAATTTAAATATATTATCACTTATTTATTGTTCCTCTAAATAAAATTTATATGATAATTTCCTAGAGTATCTTTTTAATTGAAAAGGGTATAGAAGTTATCCATTATGATGAGAACCTTGAAATTTTATGATTATATTCTTTAAACTAGTTCTAATATTAGATAACATGCTATTCAAGGGAACATAGTACACTTACTATCAAGTGTAATTACTTGTTAGTAGATGAGGCTTCTTCTCATGATGTTTATTGCTGGTTATCTCTATGATGGGAGATTATGAGAACATTCCCACGACTAGAAATTCCACATGTTTTGGTGTCATGAGATATTCTTATCTATGAGGACGTGTATTAGTCCTTATACTTTAATATTAACATTAATTAATGTCATGAATCACACAATTATATTTACTAAAAAAACAATCATGCCATATGTTGATGGGGATTAGGGTATGTTGGGTGTGTCACAAATGATATGTTATTAATGGATAATTTAAGGGAAGTATTTTCCCCTTATCTGTTTATGGAAGTCGATATCTCAACCCTTTGATTGGAATATAACTATAATAATAAATTCCATGGGCTTAGTGTAATGAAGTCTACTTCAGATAGTCAAATAAATATTTATCAAGCATATTGGTTGATGACTCAGATGTGCAACATGCTTGATGAGACATTGAGACAAATGGATTATATTACATAGAAAACAATTATATGTTGTTGTTGACATTGAGATATTAAGTTCTTTCTCTTGGTTTTCTTGACACATTTCTAGATAGTAATCTTAGAATTTATGTATACATGACTAATTCCAAAAATAAAGAATCCTAAAGGGTTACACACTAAGTGTTTCTATTGATCTTGATTAAATTATATTTGAATTTAATTATTGGAATAAATATTATTCTCATGATCAAGGAATACTTTTATTCAAGTTTTATTGATCTATAATATTCATAGGGTAAAAATAATTATCTATTCATTAAATAAATAATTTATTTAATTATGTGAATATTAAATAAATATTTATTCTATGGATTTTAGATAAAATATTTATTTTATATACTAAATATTTAAAAAATATATATTAATTGGTGTTTGAATAAAATATTTATTTAAATAAATAAAATATTTATTTAGGTATTCAATAAATGAAGAGGAGTTCGATTAGACCAAGATCACATCCTATGATAAATATTAATTTACAAGATGATAAAATAATATTTATCATTTCACGTGTTAGTGTACATGATAAAATAATATTAATTATATTATTATTTTATGGAATGGGGTTTATTAAATATTATAATATTTTTTAAGATCTAGTACGCAATTAAATAATATTTTAACCTAAACCCTGTCCCTATAAATATATCATTATGCCTATTGTAAAGGGTTAATCTAAAATTAAGGATAGAGAATTGTTGTGCACTATAGACTTCTCTATCTATCTCTTAAATTACTCCTCTCTTACTCTAAAGAATGAGAAAAAGTCCTTCAAGACTGAAGGATCTTGGAGTGATAAAGATGAAAAATGTAATACATTTGATTCTCCATACTAGAACCCAAAAATCAATTGGTATTTCTAAAAAGATCAAAGGATCATGTGTGGATCACCACTATAGGGATTCTACACTTGAATCCTTACAGTGAAATGAAGGTAATCCAAATGGTTTTTCAAAATATGAAAAATGTAATTGAAGTAAGGATCCTAATATGAGGTAATAATTTTTCATGATCTAAATAATTAAAATATAAATTTTAACATGAAAGATCCTATATCAGGGTTTTAAGAAACTATAAATTAGAAGTAATTTTAATTTAATGTCCACCGAAGGTGATTCTGCTGTGCCTGAAACCTACAACTACAACAGATATGAAGAAACCATACAAGTATAACATTGATCACCCCTTGGATGACCATATATACTAGACCATAATTAATGAAAAAAAACACAAGAAGTTATATGACAACCCATATTCGTACCTCATCCATCTATATATCCTATCTATATTACTCCACTCAAACATGAGAATCTGGGCCTCTACCCAACCTGTGCTAGTAATAAGGGAGTGGTCTGTTTGGGGACCAAAGTGCATTAGACACCCGAGCAGACTGTGAGTACAAATCAGTAGGGAATCACCCATACATTCTTTTAAAAAAATGGTAAATGTAGTGTATGTTCGTGCTACATGTTCAGAAAAATAATAAGTTTCTAAATAGAAATAAATAAATCATTACTAGAAATTGGGTTATGTAGTGACACCCAAATCTAGCCATACCTGCTTCAACCAGTGTTGGAGAGTCTTTGAGAATTTCACAAAATCATTCAAACCAATGTAATCACTCAGAGGTTCTGACTCACCCTGTTTTATAGAATATAATCACTTAGGGTCCTGGGTCACCCCAATTTACATGAGATAAAAACTCGAGGTTTGAATCACCTCGATATACACAGGATAAAAACCCAAGGGCCATATTGACTCCCCTAGTATATAGGCTCACCAGATGAATCTCAATATTGGTAGACCACAATATCCATATCTATATGGGGTGGGGTGGGGGGTTGTATCCCATACCCATGGATCCAAGGTACACCCGAGGGAATCCTCCATCCCTGAAATATATATCCATCCACATGAGGATTCAAATCACCTAATCAAAACCAACCCATCATATTCACCCAAGGGTATCCACCCTCTCTAGAGTTAGGTATCGTGACTCCATTACCTAGGGAGTAATTCTCACCTAAAGCCTAACCCTACATTCAGATAAAAAAATACCTTTGGGCCCATACTACCTAGAATCAAAATCATATCGAAAGAATAAATGAACACCCAACACATGTAATTTGGGGAATCTATCACCCCAAGTCATGTAAAATAAATAAATGAGCACTTGAGGTCATCTACCATTCTTGGGGCCTCCTAACCATGTATCACGTTGCAATTTTTATTATTAATCATTTACCATTTTTACCATTTCAATAAAATTATGAATGCTTCATAAGTGTATACCATTCCATTTATCATTTAATTTTTTTCCTAACCATTTTACCAACTTAAGTGTTAATCCTAGAAATGATATCCTAGATCCCCTATACTACCCCAATATTGGATTTACATCTACTAGGAACTTACCAATGTACCCTAAGTTATAGTACACATGGGACAACCTACCTAGGGTCCTCTAATAAATTTAAAATAACTAGGGAAAGTACATGGTTTAGGGGTATATTATCCATTGACGTAAACTCTATGGAATTCTTAGTTTATAAGCTTCACCCTTGGGTTCCAGGGTGATACCAATGGCTGACCATCTCTAGTCTGTCACTATGTACTACCTACCTATGGGAAGTCACTAAGGCACCTATCTCCTAGTCCTTTAATCCTCACTCATTTATTTCTTCAATTCCATATCATTTAATTCAAACCCATCACATATATTTATATTTCACAAGGAACATTATCATAATGATGGACTCAACCCTCAGTGGTTGAGGCATGAAGATAGTTCACAAGGTCCACTATGGTCTTGGTACTTTGTTCAATTAACCTCTAAGCACTTCATTTTAAATTATATAATCCATTTAATTATAAAATTTTAATAAATATATGTTATGGTACCACACATATCACATGTCACATAAAAACAATACATGAGACAATGTGAATAAACAAGGGACAACCTACCTTTTTTCAAATTCATTCCATTTTCATGTATAACCTAACCATCACTGCCTAGTCTTGTCCAGATCCATCTGGTCATCTACCCTAATAGTAAGGCTCTAACTCAATATTTCATGACCATTAATTAATTATAACTTTATATAATTAATTACTTAAGTCATTATAATAATTAATAATTTTATTTAAAATTAATCTAATTTAGAAATATCACTGAAAGAATAACTGAGTGACCTTGTTGCACCCAAAAAATAACCATCAACACTAAGAGGTCCCACGTCATCTCCAATATTATACTAGGAAAAATAACTAACAACCAAAACCTAGTTACACTATAGTTTAGTTTAATTTAAAATAAAACCCTTGGAAAATTTATTGGGTGGAACTCCTTCATAAAAACAGATTCCATTGGTGTGAAGATATCATCATGGGAGCTTCAGTATGAAATATGAGAAAATGCCCCATAAAAACATGATGATTTTACCTTTCCCTAATGAAATCAACATCAAAACCCTAAACCAAATTTTCCAAAATTAGAGATAAACCAAAGAGGAGTGAAGAATGGACAATCTTACCCAAGATCACCACTAAAATGAACCACAAGTTAACCCCTTCAATGGGGAGACATCTGAGAGGAAGGGGAGAGATATCACTAGCCAAAACGGCCTACCACGCCCCTAGTTTAATTTAAAACCCAAGAGGGTGGTTTCATAAATTACAAACCTACACTCACTAAGAAACACAAAACAAGACCCACCAGTGAGCCACTAAGACTCACCGGGGGATCACCCACTGCCAAGTGGCCCTAGTCAGTAAGCTGGGCCATTGACCAACTCACTAGTGAGATAGTGGGTACCCATTGACTAGATGGTGGAAATATGCTATTGAAATTCATCAGCCTATTAATTGAAGTCCAAACCCGACACTCTCTTGAGTATCCCAACTCTCTTATAACCCATATTTGATTCCCAAAACTACTTCAAGAAATGTTCATACTCTTAGAATTCCCTTTTCAATCTTAGTTCCCAAAACTACAACCACTTTATAGTAAAAAATTCAACCCCCCCAAATTTTGTAACCCATACGAACATGGGGTAATATTAAAAATGAGAGTATATTCTTGGTCATTGTATTTTATGTATATAGATTTTTGATAATGGGTGTAAGTGATCTCCCTTTATAAGTAAAAATATGGACATTTATTTAGAAACATAAGTTAGGTGAGTGGTGAATTTGGAATCATATGGGTGTTAGGTTAGGTAAGGGGATGTTATTGAGGCATAATGGAATGAATTTAGAACTTGAAAATAGTATTTTAGAAGGTTTTGTGTCAAAATAGTTCAATAAAATTCGATTCATGGAAGGTTACCTCTTTTTACCCCTTATTAACTTACTCTATTATTTACCATGGAAAATTTTTAACAAAATAATAGATAACCCCTCATACAAAATTTCTACGGGATGATTATGAATTTGGAATCTATTTTGTATCAATAAATTTCTAAATATGATAAAATTAAATTTTATATAAAATAAGATAATATATAGAAGTCATTTTTATAGTAAAACTAAATTTTTAAATATTAGGAATTCTTAATATTATTTCCTATAAACCACCAATAGAATAACGTTAATATATTTGTTTATGAATAAAAAGAATATATTATATTATTATTTTTAATTTGATCAATTTAATTTATTATTATAAAAGACAATTTTTTTAAAAAATTACAATTCTTTGAAAAATTACCGTTTTACCATTAAATTTAATATTTTTTTGGGAAAATTATTTTGATAAAAATAATTATATAAAATAATTTGGATATTATTATTCCAAAATTAGATTTTGTTGAGAATAATTATTTATCAATAAGAAATTGAATTATTAAATAAAAATAGTTATATATTTTAAAATAACACATTCAACGCCTATAATATGAAAACTCTTCTTCATGTAAATCTAATTTTATTCCATGAAATACTTGTGTATTTATATTTCTATTAATTAATTAATGTAAATTTTTAATAATTAAAAATTATTATTCATATTATTATGAAATTATATCATATATTTTATTAGGCAGATGAATAAATAATGATTACATTACCTTAGTTGGTTCTTTGATCTTACCGTTGTGTAAGGGTCATTAGTTTGTTTCCTGAAGAATGAATTTCTTAGCTCATGAGAAGATTCATATTTAGGTAGAGGAACCTATAATCAATTTGAGGTAGCTATGACCAATGGGATGTCCCCCATAATTTTTAGATGGTGGAACCTGTTGATAGGTTGGTACCCACTCTAAATGGTGGTGTGGGACCACCTGTTTCATGAGTGCTGAAGTGACGTGTTAGAGAAATAAAGTACAAGAGGCCCTTGTGCTAATGGAAGTATGCCATAGTTCGGAAGGGTTGTAGACTATAAGGAATAAACGTAGAAGATAGATCTGTATAAGGGTCTTGAGGAGTCTATAAAAGACCATCAAGCAACCATTTGTGGGTTGAAATAGTTGGAGATCTTGAAGTATGATTTTTTCATGGACAATATTGGTAGTGCATCTTCTAATAATTTGGGTAGGGATTCAGAACTTTGTTAAATTTTAATTCAGATGTTTATTCCATCAATAAATAATTCAAAATTTTATCCTATGGATTAAAGAATATAGTTAGAACAAGGTAATCATATTTGTGTTGTGTTTTTATCATTTTTTTTTCATTTTCTTGTTGTTGTTTGTTTATTATATTTGGTAAAATAACCACTTTGTGGAAATATAAGAGACTTGAACAAGAGGGTGACAAACTATTGCAATGTATGGGGTTCAATATCTTTCCAATTTTGGAACCTGAGTCCATGGGGTTTCATGGTTTTCATAACTTCTATGTAATCTTGTTCTAAATTTTAGGTTTAGAAAGTTATTTTCTTCCAATTCAATAGTTTCATATTCAACATTGGGGTTCAGATGGTGGTGTGACCCAATATCCCCAACAATTATAACCCCTTCTAAATAATTTACTAATACTTATGTAAAATCATTGGTAATATGGTTTGCTACTTTTATTAATAAAGGCTTTGTTTATAAATTAATAATTGAAATTTAGTTATAACTTTTAGTTCTAGTATTTTCTTTCAAATTATTTGTCTATATTATAAATACTATAATTTTGATCATGGATTTATTTTTCTATTTTTTGTTATGTTTTTTAACAAAACATGTTTTGATTTTATTCTATATATATTATAAAATATTATATTTTAACATTGGGTTTTTCTACTTCTGATATTTCATAAGGAAATTTACAATATCAATAGTGAAACCCCAAATTATGTGATGCATTTGAAACATATTTATTCCATAGAAATAAAATATTTGATTGTTTATTAATTAAAAAAAATACAATAATATGTCACTATAAAAAATATTTTCATTAGAAAGTGTTATTTTTATAAATTAATAATTGTTATAACTCCATCTAAATAATTTACTAGAAGTTATGAAAAATAATTGGTAATATGGTCACCTAATTTTATTTGTTTTGGATTTGGGTAAACATTAGTAATTGAATTTTTCTGAGCAATTCATATTTTGAGAGTGGTACCCCTTATAAGAAAATAAGAAATGAATTTTAGAAAAACTAAATTATAAACCAATAGTGAATTGTATTTTTAATTTTTTTTGTGGAATTATGTTATCTAGTGCTAATTATAAAAAAACCATAAAACAGAAAGTAATTCAACATGCAGACCATGTCATACACTCATCACTTCAATGAAAAACAGTGCATGACTTCGATTTATGCTCGATCCTGGAACCCCTTACCCATAATAGTCATACAATTAAATTTGCCAAGAAATATACCATAATTAAGAAATATATATCTATATATTAAGTCATAGTTTTATATTTATAAAATAATGTTTATATATATTTTCTTGAAATATCTACATATTTATATATATATCCACATATATAATTAAATATTTAAACACACACACACAAATTATATATATTTAAATATTTTAAATAAATTATATAATAATAATATATTTATGAATTTATAAATAAATTATATAAAAAAATATTTCACGAACTGACTTTCTAGGGCCCGCTTGGCCGATAGTAAGTTGAGTGTGACACCTCGATCCGACCTTAAATATTTTATGGTTGGAAAATAATTCTATTTAGGTATATCACACACATGGGAGGCCTTATAATAAAGTAGTTTTACACACGTACACATATCCCCACATGAGTATAATGTGGAAAATATAAAAAACACATACTATAAATGCATGCATAACAACTTTCCCACGTCAAAGGATAAAAAAGAGAATAAAAAATCATAGGGTCAAATACAATCCCACCATAACTAAAAAAAGAGTCCAACCTACTATTAAAAAGTTGCTACAATCAAAATATAACTCTTTGAATTTTCCATGGTTCGACTATAACAACTAATGGAACTCATCCAAGAGGTCATACTTGTCGGGTCTTTCCATGAAGAAGCCTGAAGGGATGAGAGGGATTTTCAGAAATAGTCACTCAATGAAACTACACCTCACCTAAAGACTATAGATGTCAATTAATTGGTAGGGTATCACACCCAGAGTCTATGGGGTATACTTAAACCTATCTAGATTAATCCACTAGGTAGGGGATCACATTCCTAGGATGTCAGAAATGGGATACCTAACTCAAACTAGGTACGAAAGATAATGGATTACACCTCAGGCTCTCAGGAGGGATACTAAAACTATAAAAAACTAACCTGTAGAGGTGATCACTCATACTTTACCTAGTTTGGGATACCACATTTCACTCTCCTAGGTATTAACCAAGATAAAACACCCACACTAATAATGTTTTAGGTAATTCACCCAACCTATTACCATAAATGTTTTGTAGAGAACAAGGGATTTAACCTACACTAGAAAAAGTACATGTTATGTTTACTAAGGTACATAGCATGCATCACTAAGTCAAGTGCTACCCATGTCCTATTGTATCACACAACATGTTACTATATATACAATATTGGTTTTTGTAATACATGTCTCACAGAGGTTAGTCCATAACTCAGTATATGTCCTATGACCATGACCATTCACTTTCTAAAGTTCACAAAGTGTACTCTAACCCACAGAATGTGTGGAGCCATATGAATTCCTATGTGTGTGATCCCTATATGTGCGGATTTGGACAGATAAGCATCACACAACATGTGGGTACCCCATATGAAATGTAATATTCAACTCTTTATGTAAACCCAATCATCTACATAAAGGGGTCTACACAGTGTGTGTTCTTCCTAACTACACATTTTGTATTTAAAAATTTCCCATAAACTTCATCATGTTCAAGAATCATCACTCGATCCACTGTATGCTATTTTCCCACCATGATTTATGTATGTAACACCCAATAATGCATTGACCAATCCAACATCATTACTGGTGGCCAGATTTTAGCCACTATTTTCTCAAAAATTTCCCATCACTGTACCTTTAAAGATACTTTCGTGATATTACTCATGAGACCACCATCACCCATACCATAAATATATTCATATCACTACCTCCATATCTCCACTACATCTCTAATCAAAAAAATAATTCACAATAGTGATATGTTTCACCAAAGATATCTTTTGTAACAATTGGCTTCTCGAGTATAGTTGAATCATCCTCCAATCAAAATACTAATGATGAACGTTGATGAAAGGAGGAAAAAAGTAACGAAATTATAAAGCATTCTTAAAAAAAGTACGTGCTCATTTTTCTATCGTTGATGGAATTAAAATAATGGGGAGGATAATCAAATCATAAAAAACAATAAATTAAATCTCAAATTCATAAATCTAGGAAGAGAAAAGCCAATGATAATTCAACAGCCCTCTTCTATGAAAAAATTTATAAGGAATTGATATACATTTTTCATGAAAAACAAGAATAAAGATATAATCTACCAAAAATAATCCTTATGTAGGAAATATATTGATTGCTGATGAAGAAATATTTTGCATCATTTCCATTGGTGAGATCCATGAGCTTTATTGATGAAAACAAATCCCACGGTATTCTGATCATTCATCCTTGATCTCATGATCACATACTAATTAACTTGCCACTAATGTTCCCTGTATCCTCTCAATATTATAGGTTTATATAGATTACCCTAGAGAATTTAGCATAGAGGGGTTTATAAAGAAGAGTTTTTAGTGTGATACAATTTAATAGACATTAAATTAATAAATTAATTTAATCAATTTAATTCTCCCATGAATCTACTCTCCTGAAGTTTCTAATTCCAAATAAAATTATACCATACCTAGGGTAAAAACGGTGTTCTATATTTAATGGTGGTCCTGTTTTTCCTAACCAAGACATCGTTCTTTAGGTATTCTTTTATTTCATAAAAATTTCTTTCACATGATATATTATATTTAATATTTTTAATATATCAACACTGAGTCTTCAATGGCCATATATTTTCATTCCAACATTATATCTAACTTAGAAAATATTATTTAAAATATTTAAAAGTTTTAAATATAAATTTTGGAATCCCTATATTCTCCGTATCTTTATGTTTTTTTATCCTGAAAAGTGAAAACCTACTCATCCATGCGCGGATACCTTGCTCGCATTTAGTTCTTTCATTCCCACGAGATCTCCTAGAGGATCCCATGATATTTTTAAACTCACACCAAGGGAAACACTTTACATTTATAGGTATCCTTCTACTAATCCATGATTTCCTGTAAGAAACCCATAAATTTTACTTTTTCTTCAATGTCTGGCTCATAGTAGTTGGTAACTTTCAATGGGTCATGAATATATCTCATCAACTGTGAAATATGGAATAAATCTTATACCCATTATTTCTATGGTGGTAGGGATAAGTGTTATTCCAACTCTAAAACCTTTCACACTATCTATAAAATAATAATGAACCTTGGAGATAGATTTACGCCTTAAAAAAATCTACTGAATCCCCAGTGAGGTGATACCTTGAGGAAAATATTGTCTCCCTCATCAAAATCCAAAGGCCTCTGTCATCGACCAATATATGAATTATAATGGCTATTGGGAGTCCTCATCTAGTCTTGGATGATCTATAACTTTTCTTTCATCAATCACACAAACTTCAGGCCCTTCCAACATAAAGAGTTTGAGGTACCTATGTGGAAGTTAAAGAGGTATTTTATCTCCATGAATTTCATCATGGCACTTCCGTGATAACTTCATGACCTCTAGATGATCGCGGAAGTGCCATGATGAAATGCATAGAGATAACATCCCTCTTTAACTTCCACTTACATACCTAGAAATCCTCATGTTGGAAGGGGAGATATCAAGGGATTAACTGAACAATACTCCTCTTCATTTGTGGCCTCCAAAACTGATGCCCAATTTCCTAGAACATATTCAAAACATCTAGATATAACGCTAAGGTGGATGCATGAAATTCCCTTAGCACCTCTTATCGTAACATGAATTGTACCATCATCCATCCTTTTAAAATAACAACATGATTCCAATATTCAAAAATCTATAAGATTCTTTTCCTATGGATGTTTAGTCATGAAATACCTCACAAATGACATCCTCAAAATGTGCCTCCCAAACAGGATGAAGAAGCGAAGGGGAAACTACCATTAACTGGAGGTACACTACACCATACTCATATACTAGGGACAACTGTAATGAGACCAACTAATCTAATTCCTGACTCAACAGCTATGAATGATATCTCTTATTGAGATAATATTTTACCACATTTCCATTTCTAAGAGTGTTTACTATCTAAAAAATGAAGTCTTATATAAACTCTAGCCACCACCTCTATCTCAGGTTTAACTATTTATATGAAAATATATACCGAGACTCTTATAGTCAGAATTGACTATGAATGACTCTCCCATAATATAATATATACAATATTTAGGGTGAAAACTAAATTTTCTTGCTTCAAACTGTGGGTTGCATAACACTACTCATGGGGTCCCAATTTCCAAAATCCCATAAGAAACCACCATCTTCCTCTGCATTATAATGAATTTCATTCCATCGTTAGAATAAATTTATAAAACCATATAATTAAACCCTCCTATAGTAGTCTCAATATTAGGGGGGGGGGGGTAGTCTTTAACCTTTGACGTAACTCCCAAAAATTCCCTTAGAACTTATTTGTTCACATGAAAGTCTTACTCATTTTGGTCAAAGTTGTCAAAGGTGTTACGATCCTTGAGAAATTAAGAATAAATAACTAAAACTTGGTCATAATCTTGGGTGGCTCTAGAGATAGAACTACATATAATATTACTTAAACCATTGTCACTCTTTCTCTTATGATGAATTGTCACAAGAAGTGGATCTCTCTAATCCAGAACAAACACATCAAGAGATTTCCATTTAGATATTGGTCTCAAAGTATATCTTGGAACATCCTTAAATTTATTTCACGATCCTCCTATGATGCAGAGTATACATGTGTTTTATAAAATAAGACTTCCATGAAAAAATCGCAGAAGGGCTGAAAGATACTGTTCATTAGTCCCATGAATACTGCTAGGGAATTATTCAAATTGAAAGGTAATAGCCATGAAATCAAAGTGACCATAGTGGTATTGGAAAAATATCCTCGGTATATCCTAATATCAGACATAGTTATGGTGATAAAACAAACTTAGGTAAAACTTAGATAACCACTATTCCTCTAACCATTGATCGAATAGATTCTAATTCCTCAGTAGTGGATATTCATTCTTGATAGTGATATAATTATATTGATTAAAATTCATCCACAACCTCAAGATCCTATCCACCTTATTGGTGGACAATAATTGGGTTTCCCTGGGGGAAAATTGGATTTAAAAAATCCCTTCCTCTAAAAATATTCCAATTGTACCTTAATTTCTCAATGATCCATGGGGTCTATCTAATATGATGACACTGGTATCAGGGTAGTCATTGGTCATAGGTTTATACATATTTTGATCTCATGATGGGGTGGTAATTCATTCATATCCTCAGGAATGACATCCTCATATTCCTCCACCACTATAGGAAACAAAAATCTCAGAAAATCGTCCACTCCAAGTGTAATACTAGAAGGATAATGAGAAATAAACAATATCCTTATACATATGAACTCATTTTACTCTTCCTAAGATTCCTTATCACTAATAGAAGAACAAATATTCCCACCAACTCATATTCTATACAACCATAAATGGTAACAACCAAGCTGAGCATAGTCAATAGATAACCAATCCATTTTAATAAAAACATCCTAAGGCTCCACCAACACCATGGAGGGATCCCAAGTGAAGATATATCCTCTAAAAGATAGGTCACACTATTATCAAAAGTTTTTGATTGATAATCCTCTTACAATAGAAGACTCAAAATGCAAGGGAAAATAAAAAAGGCCCCACTGACATCTCAAAGTATCGAGAAAGGGTTGAAACATGTAAAAAGTGTTTTGAAACTGTGTCTACCAAAACTATAGATAAATCACAGAAGACACATGTCATATCTCAGATCATCCTTAGAGCCTCATGGTAATTATCTTACATTATCTATATCTATCTATGTCATTTCCCACCCATTCTCTATAACTAGGGTTCCCTATGACAGTATAAAACATACCAGATGACATTAAACAAAAAAATCAAATGTGACCATCCATCATAACTTGATGCTATTCACTTTGGGATGCACTAACTCACCCATACAGTTTTAAAAACATGTCATAATAGAAAACATCTTAATGGGGGTAGGTTCCCCTCTTTTTTCCTTACTTGAAGACATATCAAACATCACCTGCACATGGATCCACCAACTTCCTATGTCTTCAGAAAGAAGGATATCCACCAGGACCACTATCTGGAGGGGTCCTAAAAAAGAGAAATACTAACACAAAACTTTAGATAGTCCTATACCACCTTGGGTTATGTCTCACCCTGTAACATAGGTGGTATCTATCTTTAAAACTCAAGAAAGATAGTTTTTATGTGTCATCTTATGACACTACTAGATTAACTAATTCTCAACCTAATAAGGATAATCTGCCTAAACAACTAAGAGTGTGTCAAAATGATTCTCAACAAGTGAAGACACATCTTTATATTCACCCATAGGTGCAAAATCAAGATTAGTTCCCATCACTGAGTCCTCATATCCAGGCGGGTCATCATCGTGATTCCTATATGGTATCCATTACTGGTGATCTGCTTGGTGGAATATTTTGACTGTACAAGATGTACCATAATCAAAGAGTATATCTAGGGAGGTGAATTAGGGGGCACATAATCCATAATCTATTCCTATATGATATGTGTAACAATGTTTGCCTTGTAACTATTCCTATATATTCCAATCCAATAAAAATGTTATCATATTCCTAGTGAATAGATACATCGACCGCCACACCATCACTAGGTTCTTTGGATTGAGAGATGAACTCAATAAAATTTAATATTTTTCCCCTAGTTCCCAAACCAAAAAATAATTACTATACTATCTCTAAATTACTGTACAATTAAAACCTACCCCTATACAACTATATCATGAACCGACCCATTGAGGATTTTCTGGCTGGAACTAATCCAAGTTTGACACGCAAGACCACCTATAATAGTCAAGAGGCAAGATTCTAGAACCAAATAGGCATATCAAAAACATGGGAGTCCTTATACTAAATTTCCATAACACACACTTATTTACATATACTTGTATAATGTGAAAATGATAAATAACTAATGATGTAAATGAATGAATAACAAGTAATTCAACATTAGGATATGAAAAAGAGTATAGAAAATTATTGGAAAAAATGAAATACCTCCATAGCTGTAAAAATAGAAAAAATTTCTAAAAAAAGGATTCCTATCAAGTTGAAATTCATAGAATTTTCCGTACTCCAACTAACACAACTAAGCTCCACCTTCTCTTAACCATCCTAGGAACCCATCGAACAACCCATCCTATACATATGACATGAGACATATGGGAAGATCCCATACTGGTTTGACTATAAGAATTCCTAGTAGGGAATCCCAAAATCACCAAACTCAAATAATTAAAGAGGGAGAAGCTCTAAATCACCCACAAATGGAATAAAAAAGATAACCTAAATATGTTGAAAGGAAGACTCTAAGTCTAAAGGAGAGGTCAGTTACTCACTACCATCATTGTATTTTTATAGAGGTTTAAAGGTAACATTCATTAGAGAAATCACCCATTGGGTCTCTATAAACTTATTACACCCATTCAAGAGGTCATTCTCTTTTGGTATTTCCATGAATATGAATGGATGACTAGGTGGAATCATCTGAGATACTCACTCAATCGAGATACACCTCATCGAAAGACAATTGATGTTGAGACATAATTAGGGCATCATGCTCAGGGCCTATGGGAGATACCAAACCCTATCCAGAGTAACCCACTAGGAATGGGATCACGCACCTTGGATGTCGAAAATGGGATACCTGACTCAACCAATGAACTAATTATATATGATCACAAAATGGGCCACATAGAGGTATACTAAATCTATTGAAAAATAACCTAGAGAGGGGACTGATTTTCATATACATTGGATGGGATACCACACTGTACCCTCTTAGGGATGGACTAAGGGAATGCACCCACACTGTTATGGTTTGAGGGAAATCACACAAGCTTTTACGGAAGCTTGTATATGAAGAAAAGGGATCTAAGATACCCTAGATGGAATACATGATGTGTCTACATAGGTAAACATTGTGTCTCACTCGGTTTGGTACTTCCCATGTCCTACCATCTCAAATGACATGTTCTTCTAGATACATGGTGTGTTGTTATAACACAAAGCGTGCAAAGGTTGGGATGAAACATGGAATGTTCTATATATTCATGCCTATGCACTTTACAAAGTACACGGGGTGTACTCTGCTAGACATAGAATGAGGGTCACATGGATTCTTAGGTGTGTACTCCCTGTACATGATGAATTTTTTAGGTAAGGGATACATGGAATATGTGTACTCTACAAACCATGCGATATTTATCTCTCCAAGTAAACTCTTACTTCCACTAAGAGGGTTCCACATGGTATGTTTTCTTCTAAACTAAATATTGAGTGTAGCGAAATTTCATAGAAAATGTATCTTTTTCACACATATTTTCCCATATCACCCTCACGTTCGGTTCCACTATGATTCATTACATTATGCCCAATATCATGTTGACCATGTCCGCATCATCACCAGTGTATGAATTCTAACCACTGTTCTTCAAAATCACGCATCATCACACCTTCATATACACCCTCTCAATTTTTCTTGTGAAACCACCATTACCTATACTTAAAATAGATTACCACCACCACCTTCCTGACTATATCTTGTCCCCAATCCCAAAAATATGCCCACAACTAAAATATTTTACACCAGATAAATATTGCACAATGATTAGTTTCCCAAGTATAATCGAATTTTCTACTAATCAAAATACCGATAATCAATTCTATATATTAGAGAAATAAAGGAAGGAAACACAAAATTGAGCATCCAAAAAAGTTTTTTCTTTTTTGTCCATCACTAACCAAATCTGAAGAATGGGAATGATAATAAGAGAATAAAAAAAACTAAAATCCATCAATCTGGAAATATACATAACTAGTGAAAAATCAACAATCATGATCCATGAAATGATTTATAAGGATTTAATTCATGTTCATTATGTAGAAACAAGAATAAGGGAAATAATTCAAAAAAATGTACTACCTTAGAAATGGATCAATCAATAATGAATAATAATTATTCTTCATTTTCCTTGGAAAGATCCATGAACTCTATTGATGAATATAAACCACACAATATTCAAATAGTTGATCCACTGTCCTATGATCACCCTCCAAAGTTCTCACTATTAGAACTACCTTTGTTCTCCCAATACTCTAGGTTTGTATATATAACCCTAGGAAATTATTCATAGTGAGGTTTTTAAATAAGAGTGATTAGGTTTAGACAATTAAATAAAAATAAATTAATAAATTAATTTAATTTATTTAATACACCCATGAATGTACTCTCCCAAAATTCTTGATGCTGAGAAAAGTTATTTCATGCCTTGGATAAAACTCGTATTCTGAAATTAATGGTGTTTTTGGTCTTCCCACTAGATACATCATTAAATATTTGTTTAATTATTTTAAAAAACTTCATGTGAGTCATGTATTAAATTTAATATTTTTAATATATCATCATCGAGGCTCCACGGGCCCCAAAACTCCAGACCGAATCAATGCCTATCTCTAAAAATATTATTTGAAATATTCCAAAGTGTGAAACATAAATTTAGAAGTCAATAAAAAGTAGATATAAATATATTTATAAATATATAGATATATAAAATATATGTGTGTGCCTATGGGTGTTTACATGCACATGCACGCTCGTTCTCCCACACACACAAACATATACACACTCACTTAAAATATGTATATATATAATGGATATTATAAATAAATTTATATAATGTATGTAAATGAATTTTTATGATATATTTATATATTTACACTCACTCCAAATCTATAATTTTAAATTTTCAAAGAACCACTTTTATAGTTGAGTGGGAAACTCACAAATTACCAAAACATCAAATTCAAAATTCAAACAAAACACCCAAATACTCCTTTAAAGTGGTTCACACAAAAAATTCAAATTTTAAGAAAATGATCCATGAATTTAATATTCGATCCAATCAGATGTCAGTGCCTCAAGTTAAAAACAACTTGGAGCAATTCACCCTATTTATATATTTACACATACACACACATATATTTATTAATTTTCATATATATCTACATATAATGTTATTAAAAATAGATTTATATTCACACACACACACACACACTTCTATAATATATTAAGAAATTAATTTTTATAATTATATATAATATTTAAATAAATTTATATAAATTATTTATATAATACATTAATATAGTTATATTAATATATATTTAGGCCATTATAATATATAATATATTTATAAATATATTTATATAATGAATTTATATTTTTACATATACACAGATTTATATATTAATATATATATATATATATATATTTATATAATCTATTTATAAGTATATATTTAATGTATTGGAAAATAAATTTATATAATGTATTTATAAATCATGTTATTTATTTTTATATATATATATATATATTTATATATATGGATATTTATATATTCATTTATATACATTTAAATCATAAATAAATTTATATGTTCATATATTAATGGTTATTATATACATTTACGTATATCGTGTATTTATATATTTACATATAAATTTAGATAATATATTTTTATAAATAACATTGTATAATATATTTATATATTTAATTGTTAAGTACACATTATATCATCATCATCATCATCATCATCATATATACCCAACAGTTCTTAGTTTAATTGGTAATATTATAGTAAATTATTATTGATATATATAACTATATTTTTTATCATCATCATTTATTTCCAAATATACCCAACATAAGTGGAATAAACAGAGGTTGGAATCAAAGTGATTAAGTTTAAAATATTAACACTAGGATTATACCTTGTATTTTATAGGGCATCGTTGTGCTGCTAATTTTGTGACCAAGAATATTTTTGAGAGAGTTAGGTTTATTAAGAGGTGTTTGATGTGAAGGGAGATATTTTTGAAATTAAGTTGATTTGATTATTTTTTCATTTTTTCATTTTTTTAACTCATAAATTACTTTCAAATAGAGATTAATTTTGGAATTTTGAATGATGTGAAGGTTATTTGGATGTTTTTTAGTTATTTGGATGTTATATGGAATTTATGTATGGTGTTTTAATTTGTTTAGAGTAAAGGATAGACAAAACATGTTGCGGTGTTTATGAAAACAATTCATGGTTTCATGTTTACGGAAAAGGTCTTATGAAAATAAACAAAATTGGAATTTCCCTCATTGTGGTTTTTGTAAAAATACGTTCTAAATATGGGGAAACAAAACCACATCATAGATTTATTGAAGTTCATAATAGAAAATCCAAGTATCTCTTGGTTTAAAGGGAAAAAAATTATAGTTTGATACCAAGATATTGGAAATAGGGAGGGAATATGGTTCTTTAGTTGGGAAGAAAAATAAAATAACACATTAAAACATGGTTAACCTATCATGGTCATTTTCAGAGATAATAAAAGGCAAGGTTTTTAAAAACAAACTTAAGTAGTAATTATGTTTTTTTGGGAGAAAATAGTGAATACAATGATATAGTTTCTTAGGGATAGCCATGTTTTCAAAGTAATTGAGTTTTTGAGATAATATACATCATTGTTTTACCTTACCACACCATGGTTTTAGTGTAAATATATATTTAAATATTTTTAATGATATATATTTATGCATGAATCATGGGTTAATTCAACTCAATTCTCTATGTCCCTAAATAATATCAAGGTTGATTAAAGAACATGATTTGATCTTATATCTCAAATTCAAGTGGATGAAGTTAGAAGTTGAATTTGTTATTGTTTTTTGAATTTAAATTTTAAAACTCACTGAAAGAGAAGGGTGTTATTTCTATACGGTGTTGTGATGAGTATGACATAATTGTGATATAGATATAAGTGTGGAGAGTAGAGGATTAACATACTGTGGAGGTAGAGAAAAATACCATCTATTAATAAAAAAAATTATTGATGGAGGAATCCTCATATATTAAATATTAGAGGTATGGTTTGAAGTATATGAATTATAGTGGTTTTCTAGTGTGTTATTTATTTTTTATTATTTTTTAATGATAAATTATTCATTTATATTTTAGGATCACTTACTAGAAGAATGAGGAATATGTTGGGTGTTTTAGAAGAAGTGTTTTGGATACTTAATTTTAGAGTTTTAGTGGTGAATGTGAAGAAGGAATGGAAATACACTTTTTATAGTGTATTTAGAAATCCTTTTTAATAATAAAAAAAATCATTTTTAATTTATATCATAAAAAGTTATCTTATAGTGCGTAAGAAGACATCAAAATTTTCAATAGAAATGTTTTTTAAAATGAGTTAAAGTATAAAAAATCTCATTATAATCCATTTTGTGATCCTAGAGTATTGTGCGGAAATGGATGATACCATACCATTCCAAAAAATTATCTATTCATTTTAATTGGTTAAACTTGTACATAATTTTTCTCTATTTTTTTTGTGGATGTGTAAATTAAACCACCGAACTAAAATAACTAACTTCGTTGAGTTCAGTTTCAAAGAAGTAAGTTAAAATAAATCTTATTCTTATTTTTAATAACTATATATGAAGGTTAATTATTTAAAAATCATTAAACAATTCTATTTAATAATTTAAAACCCTCTTAGTGAATACTTATGGGGGAATTCATAACTATTGGTGTTAGTTTCTTCTATAATTAGTGTTAGATCTCATTGTTTTCTTCAAATACATCAAATCTATTTGAAGTGGAAATGTGGAGTTCACTCTATTTTTTATTGATAGTTATACATTTTTATTTACTTCAAGGATCATATCAATAAATTTTATAGAAAAATAATCCCTTCATTTAAAGGAATTTATTACAAATTTTGTAAGACAATAATTTTATTTTACTAGATCTCATTACGTATGGAAATGGTCAGCATGGTTACTGAAGGTTTTAGTCCACTTATGGAAGGCCTAGTGATGAATCCTACATATAAAAACAATATTGAGATAGATATACATAAAATTAATTCAATATAATCCTCAATTTCACTAAAATAATTCATAATGGTTTGGTGATCTTGATAATGAAGGAAATTTGGGATAAGTAATGAAATATTCATGAATGGAATGTTAGAACAAAGGAAAAAATCAAATATAGAATGTTCAATTTGAATATATTCATTTGATTGAAGGAGAACCAATGGATTATTTATTTATTAGAGTTAATGAGATTGTGATCTCCGTAAAAGGTTTGGGAAAACTATATAGGATTAAATAATATAAAATAGGTTCCTTTATTTTATTCTAGACTTGTTCAATAAAAAAATTTCATCTCTTGAAGATCGTGATATGAATACATTTCCACTTTATGAAGTACACTTTGAGTTTGTTGCATATAAAATGAGGAAGGATTCTTTTTTAATAAGATAAGTAATGATAATAAGGAAATGTCTTTCAAATCCTTTAATAATGAGAATATTTCTATGAAGGTCAAGGATTAATAAGAAGATTTATATTTAAATTGAGATGTTGATGTAAAATTTGACAAGCTAATGTCACTTATCTCTAGAAATGTTCAAAAAGGAAAAGGTAGATACCATAGAGAAATACCATGAAGGTTTTTATCTATAAAGGATTTTGTTATTTTGATGAAAATTATCTATAGTTGAAGGATTTATAAATTGAAGGTGAATATGTTTCATTAAGGGAATTAGTTATAAATAAGACCACATAAATTAACATAAATAAGTCTAATTATAAGGGAAAGGAAAAGAAATTTTCTAAACTCAATAAGTAATGTTTTTTTTAAGATAAAAGAATAATATTGTGATGATATCAAAAGTGAATACGATTCATAATCTAGTGATCATGGTAATAAATATTTTACTTCCATAATTAATGAGGGAGAGTTATTTAGGGAGGAATATAAAGAAGAAAAAGACATGGAATTTATTATAAAGATTAAATTGATGGAATTTGAAGTTAAAATATTTAAATAGGATAATTTGAAAAATAATTTGGGAATGTTAACACATGTTCTAGATGATGTTAAGAAATAATAAGGAGAACAATACCCCTATTTGGTGAATGAAATTAAAAGTTTAAGTATCTCACTTTCTAAAGATAATTTGTCAAATATTTCACTAAAGGAGACCATTAAATAAAAATAAATAAAACACATTTATTTTTATAAAAATGGTGTTATATTATAAAGGTAAACTAAATAAAAACAATTTTGATTTCTAAAAAATATATGCATGAATTTAGATAATGTTTGAAAGAAAGTGACAAGAGAAGTGAAACATAAAAAAGTTTTTCTCATCATCCAAATAATTAAATATATCATTATATATATTCATAAAGTCATGAATTTAAGAATAAATAGGATATAGGTAAAGTAATTATAATTGAAAGAATAAGGTTTCCTTCTATAGTTAATTTTAGAATTATAATTATTCTAGAAATGAAAAATTAAAGTTAAAATATACTACAAATGATAAGTAAATAAAATAAAGAAATAAATATGAAATAAAGGGAAATATGTCCAGAAAACTATATAATTTTGTTTTATAAAAATAATCTAGATATATTCATCATAAAGGTGATGGAAAAGAAGCACCACAAACTATATGATAAGTATTTATTGTTGAAAAACTTTTTCTTTCTGTTGTTGGTGTTTTGGTGGCTATGAGAATGGGAAAATAATTTTTTTAGTTTAATTAAATATATTTTTACAATTTTATAGGTTTTATATGATATTAATAGAGGGTGTTACAACATGTAAATATAAAAAAAGTTTCAAAATAGACATAAAATTTAGGAGTTCAAGTGAAAAACTAATTTCTAGTTATGAATGATTTCTCTGAAAGATATATTCCATTGGGTCACTTAGCTGAGAAATGACAAACCATATTTCTAATGAAATTGAGTATAGATAATATTTTATGATTTAATAAGAATAAGGAAACATAATTTGGGAAATACCTCATTGTTCAAGTTTATTTAAAAGTGTCTCAAAAAATCACCCATGGATACTTGACAATAAGCAGTCATCACATATGATAGGTGAAATGAGATTTTATAAAGGATTTAAAAGTGTAATGAAGGTCCATTAAATTTTTTAATGACAGATCCCATAAAATTAAAGGTATTTTCTCAATATAAATTAAAAAAAATAAGATTAAGTTGATGATTAATCTCTATATTGATGGGTTGAAAGACAACCTAATAAGATTTTCTTAAATCTTTAATAAACAAATGTATTCTTATTATTTAAATATTTATGTGTGGTTAAGTTATAAAAGGGTTTATGCATTATGACTATAGGAAAATGGATAAATGAAAAAACTATTTTAATAGAACAATGATAGTGATTTGTGGCATATACAACTTTTTGAAATTGGCCAAAAGAGTATGAACATGTCAACTTGAAGATATAATGTTTATGATATTTCATTTATAAAGAGATAAATGTAATAGGAATGACTTACAAATCTAATTTTAAATAAAATTAATTTTTCACATAAAAGAGTGGAGATTCAAATGACATATCCCTAGGAAATTATCCATTTTTATATTTATAAATATATGATGAAGAGATTAACATATGGTGATGACTACTTCATCTGATTTATTGATAATTTTATATAGATCACATAAATCATGTTCACAAATAACAAATTTAAATCATTGAATATGTTTGAGAGTTTTAAAAGGATTATAGAAAAGTAATGAGGTTATTCCTCGATAAAGTTCAATTTTGATAATGAAGTTGAATATGGTATTGAAATGTATGAAGAGTATTTTTAGAATAATGGGATTAATTTTGAGTATAGTGTATTGTATAAATCACAAAAATTAGTGAATCTACACAGAATAATTGAATTTTTATTGATATGAATTTAACCATGTAAGTGGAACATTCTTCTTATCATTTCTATTATAGGTAAATGATTGGGATGATGGTACATATTCAAAACTGATGTTTATATCATCTAAAATTTCATAAGTATCCTTATGAGATATATTATAGGAACACACCAAGCATAAATATTCTAAATATATTTATAATTCCGTTCATCATCAAAGTTAAGGGTTAGAATACGATAATGTTTGAGAATAGAAGATTTCAGTTATTTTTCATTAGATATCCACCAAATGGGAGTGTATATCACAACTACAACAAGTAATCAACAAAAGATAATGATGATACTTATGTAAAGGTGTTTGATCACTCATTTAATGCATTAAAAAAACGATAAATTTTTAATGTTGATATGGAATATGAAATATTGATTGAATAAAAGTCATGATGTTTTGGATGTGTTGAAGGAATAAGTTATAAGCCAGAAGAAGATGTTGACTAAATCATTTTCAGTGATGAATAATGGAGAAATTCAGTTCATCCATGGTTGAGGAAGTAGGTGGGGGTCTATAATATCATTGTTGATCATAGAGAATTAGTTCAAACTAACGGATCTTTTGTTAAAACATCTTATACCTCATTTATTTATCATGTTGAACCAAGGAGTTTCAATGCTGAATTTAAACATCAAGAGTGGATTGATTTTATGAATTAGAAATCATATTGAGAAAACTAACACATGATTGTTTGTTCCAAATCTCTAATCTCTCTTAATTTTTTTTAGAATTCTAGAAAGGAATAATGTACATATACCTTTACATATAAGAAATCAAGGAAACATATCTCATTGATATAATATATATTTATGGTAGTATTTTTACTAGAAATAAAAAATATGTTTACATATATTTTTTAACTCAAATAAAGGATAAGTCTGAAATGTTGATGGTAGGAGAGATAAATTTCTTCTTGGAACTTTAAATTTCACAAGAAATAAATAACATTTATTTTTATCAAGATAGGTATGATATAGAATTGTTAAATATTTTTTATAATGGAAGATGATAAGTTGTATTCTACCCCAATTTTAATGGGAATCAAGATTTCAAAATATAAATGTATAATATAGGTTGATAAAAAGTATTATAAAAAATTTATTAGGATTTTCCACTATTTGATATCATTATGACCAAATGTTTTCTATTCTATAATATTGTGGGAAATGTATGCAAGTGTGCCTAAGGAATCTCATTTCGTAATAGTGAATAGGATTATAAGGTATATAAAAGGTACTTAGGAATAATGTTTTTTTATATAATAGTGAATTAAATATTGTTCCATTTTGTTTATGCTATTATGAAATGGATGGAAAGTTTTGATTATCAAGAGTACATGTACATTAGAGTGTTTTTTGTAGGATAAATATGTCTTACATGAAACATAAAGATGTATAATTCTATTACCTTAATGATAAAATATGTATAATATGTTACTACCACCTAGTGAACTACTCAATTGATGTGGATGATGACATAATTAGAAGATTTGAATATGGTAGTCAAGTTACCCTTGATGGTGGGTTGTGATAATTAAATTTGGATCAATTTTTTTGAGAAATCCATCTCAGTATACTTGATTAGAGAACATTGATATCAAGTACCATTTTATCAAGGATAAGGTGGAATAAGTATTTTTCAGGACGAATTATTTTTCTTTAAAGGAATAATAGAAAAATATTTTTACTAAACCAATACCTAAAGATTAATTTTAGAAATTGTGGTTTATGATTAGTGTTAAATATCAACTCCATCTAGGATAAGGTATGGTTTGTTATCCCCTCTATCATTTATTCTTGGAATACTATTCTCACGGGGATATAAATATGGAAACAAAAATCCAATTATATATATTTTCTAAATAGGGGAGAAATAAATTATTAAGGGGGAATATATGTTAAGGGAGAGTTTATCAAAAAAAAGTTCTGAGTTCAACATACACATTTGGTGTGTGTACATGTGAAGCTATGATATTAGCATATGTCTGCGTATTAACATGTGAACTAGTATAGCTTATTTATTGTTGAAGATTTTTAGACAAGTCCACCACTTGTACATGCATTTTTTGAGAAGAATAATTTTAGAAAGAGAAGTATGAGAGGTTATTTGTAAGTGAATCTAAGTTGGTATAATGGAAAACATTGACAATATTATCCATTATTCTATTTTGGTGAACTGAATTTTATAACACATGCTTATAATTATTGAATTAAGGTTAATCACTATGTTCAAGGGTGATTTATGTTTTTTTGGTTGATAAAAATAATGCCCATGGAGATATTATTATGAAAAATAAAATATTTGAGTGAGTTAGGTGACTCAAAAGGTATTTGATGTGAATGGAGAGATTATTAGTTGAAGATGAGATGAATTGGATGTTATTAATGTTTTTTTTATATTGTTATCAACACATAAATCAAATTCAAAATCATTTGAATTTTTATATTTCAAATGAGGTGAAGTCCATTTCATTGTTCAGAAGTTTGTTTTAGTTTAAGTGTTGGGTTTGACGCCATTTGGAGTGACTGATGGCCAAAATATTTTACAGTGTTCTTGAAAACATATCATTATTTTATATTCAAGTAAAAATATTATGAAGATAAAAAAGGTTGTTCCTATAATCATGGTTTTAAAAAAACCCATCTCACCCTGAGAAAGATAAACCATGTTAAAGTTTGAGTAAATATGGTCATGGAAAAGAAAAAATGCTTATGATCTAAAGGTAGAATACATTTTGGTTCAGTCCTAGGATTTTGGATGTGGGTAGTGACCACAATTCATTGGTTTGAAAAAAATAGGTAATGCATTATGTTGTGTTCAACCTATTAGGGTTACGGTAAGTGATTGTTTAATTCATGATTTTCTAAAACACATGGAAGAAATAATTGTTTTTCTACTATAAATAAAAAAATGGATTAGATGATTTTATAGTGTATTTTTATTAGAAAGGGTTTCAAGGAAGTTTCATTTTATTTGATCAATTATGAAAAAATGTGTCTTAGTTTGACCTCACCACATCATGGTTTGAGAGAAAAACCATATTTGAGATGTTTTAATGATGAGAATTTATTCTTAACACATGGGACACTCAAACTCCATCCATTATATCCCTAAATCAGATGAAGGGTAATTATAAGACAGTATTTGTTTTGATGGACCAAAGTGAAGTAGATGAAGTTTGAAGTTGAATTTTATTATTATATTTTGAATTTTGAAATTTAAAATTTAATGAAAGATAAGAATTTTGTTATTGTGTAGTATTGTGATGTGTATGACAAGACTGTGAGGCATATAAGAGTGTTGAGAGTGTAGAATATACACCTAGAGTATAAATATAATAATTTAAACTAATTATCATCATAGATTCTTAAAGGAGTAATCCTTAAATAGTTAATATTAAAGTCCAGTCTTGAAGAAGATTATTGTCATGGTTTTATAATGTGTTTCTAAGTTTTTTCTTATCATTTGATTATAAATAATCCATTTATACTTTATTTTCTATTAGTATAGGAAAAATGAATATGTGGGGTGGTCTATAAGAAATATTTTTACTATTTTTAAGTGTTTCAATAATTGAAGTGAATAAAACATTGTGAAGATATATTTATAGTTAATTAATATATTTTAGTTGATAATAAAAAATATATATTACCATACATATTAAAGTGTTTTCTTATAGTGCATGGGAGTATATCTAACTTATTTGGATAAATTTATACACATGATTTTAAGGATAAACCATAATCATTGCAATCAATTTGTTAATTCTAGAAGATCACATGGAAATGTTTGATAACATGCCAGGAAAAGAATGTAACTATTCATTTTGATTGGTGAACCTTGTATATAATTGTGTTATATTTGGTTGCGTGGATGTAGAAATGAAATCTGTAAACTAAATTGATCTACTAATTATGTTTAATGTTACATAAGAAAGTTTAAATTCATCTTATTTATACTCGTCTTAATCAGTAATGAATGTTGTATAATGAGGAATTATAAAATAATTATATTAAATGATTTATCCCACTCTAATTGAATACCTGTGCGGGAACTTATTACAATTTACAGGCATGAATTTCAGAACTATGAATGATTATAGGTGGATTCATGTTAAAGGGATGTAAGATTGGTGGTGTTGTGGTAGATTATTTTGGTGAAAGTATACAAGAGTTCTTGTCATATGAGATACTTGAGGTGGAATGATCTTTATAGTGTCAGTTTGTGGATTAAGGTTATGGTTCAGGGCTAATTGAGGGTGGGGGGTGAGAGGTTTGGATAATGTAAGAAAGTATTTATCCAACACTATAAGTATAATGACCTAATACTTATAAAATGTACTCAAGGGAGGGATGTGATGGCTAATCCACATAAAAACTCAGATGGGGTGAGGTATAGAATTGGGGGAATTGTGATCATATATCAACAATATAACTTATATATTGACAAGGAATGAATTATCAAGAGAAAAAGTGAAAATATGAACAATCCTCACAGATTTAAGAGAAAAAAATCACAAGATCTCCATTTCAATCTTGAATTCAATAAAAATTACATGGGGTTTAATATTTATAAACGAGAATTAATATAATAGTCAAGGGTCTAGTATCCTAAATTCATAAATTATAAACCTACCTTTTCCACTTAACTTCAAAAGGATGAAGTCTAACAATGTCTTTTTTTAAAAAGTAGCACATTAAATTCTACCAGTATCCCAATGAATTTGGCATTGAGTACCTATCCCGCTATATTTGAATTTGGTTTCAAATGATTCCATTCTAGAATCTATATATAGGAAAGGATTCTAAAATTCATGCATCCATGTGTCTTAGGATTCGTGAATCTAAATTAAATTAAATAAGAGTGATAATAAGCCCACTTTTCTCTTCCATGCATGAAACCTGGATTTAGACCTTTTAATTTAGTGATATGGGCTCTTATTTACACTTGTAGTCTCTTTAATATTCCTTTCAACCTTAGACCTTATAACTCCATCTCTTTACATGACATTAAGTCAATTTCATCCACTTATTTCACATCATCCTTGACCTCTTGAAAAGGAGTTATCCTCATATCTTCATAATCTAATTTGAAATATGATGAAATATTAATAAAAATGACATTATAAATATAATTGTACTCACCTTGCAATGTGATCTCATAATCAATCATATCAAGCACTAAATATGGTCTATCTCCATGTATCTTGATAGTTGACTTCAATTGTTTTTGAAACCTCTACAACTTCTTTTCTTTGTCATGGTGTTTCTTAACATACAATTTTCCATCCTTATTTCTACTTTCCCAAAAATGTAATGAAAATTGAATCAATACGAGTAAGGAGGATAAACATAAAAGGATTTATAGATGGATAAAAAAGAGTTATAGAGTAATATCCCATTTTGTAGGAATACTTCATATGTAGTAGAAACTTCTTCCAATCCTTTAAAATCATGATGTTGTTAATGGATATTTCAATTTATTTTATATCTATAATAGGTATAAAGAATGGTGTCACCTATTCAATAATTGAAAAATCATACACCTATGATAATGATTCCATAATATTTGAAAAATAATTTATTAGGTGGTTAGTGTTTAACATCACCTCTTTTTTACATAAGGACTTGGAGGATTTTCCATGAAATAAAAGATTCATTAACCTCCATATTCTCAATAATCATCACATTTCACCACTAAGTGACTTCCCTTTTCTCTATTTATTTTTATTTAATACTAATATATTTTCTTCTCTCATTTTCATTTTTTTCTCCCTCATCTTTTCCCGATCACCCATTTTATTTTAATCACTAATTTTCTTTTGATCAGTCACTATTTTATTTTCCTTCATGATATGAACTTCCATAGTTTTTTTGTGGTAATTGGGGTTTATTTTTATAGGTACCCCTTGGAGTCTAAAAGAGTGACTATTCAATAACCTATATTGACTATGATGTTGACTGTACTTCCATGAAAGACCCAACAACAATGGAATGACTTCATAGAGAAAACATCACATAAAACCTTATCCTTGTATTTACCAATGGTGAAAAATACCTTAAAACATTTGTTAACCATAATATATACACATTAATTCAACTGTTTAAGTTAGTATGTATGTTGGTTCATCAAATTTAAGATTCCTAAATTCTCCCCTAACTTAGTTCTGAAAAAATTGCTAGGACTTACCCCATTTATGATAAAACTGCATACCTTGCCATTAATTTGAACTAGTTATGTAAAAGGTTATCCCTTTTATCATTCTCATTGGAAATAATTTTAGAACTCAAAATCCTCTATGTGATTACAAGATCACATTCTTCTCTAAACTAACCTATCTTTATTTTCAGGGAATCCTCCACCTCTTCCTCCGAGCTCTCCCCATTGGTATCCCATTCTCCATACTTGGTGATGGTCATGGTTTTCTAGTTTACGAATTCAGTAGCAATGTGACCCCTTCCTTGAAATTTGATACATCTAATATCCCAATTAATCATTTGGTTATCCTCAAAAGTATGTTTCTTAAGTGGAAGAATTACATTGTCACTTTTTAGATCAACCAACTCTTTTGGATTTGATGATTCTACAATCTCCTTCCTCGAATTTCTCTATAGAGTGGAAGGTGTTGTGGGTTTCCTCGTATTGATTTTTTGATCAATCTTGGTTTCTTGGATAATAATATCTTATATCTCCACATGGTGGTACGTATCCACTTAATTGGAAATATCCAAATATAGCTTTTGTAAAAACCTTTCATGGCTACCTCCAGATCCTCTTCAATGTTTTCTCAGATCATTGAAATTTTCATCTAATTGTAGTAATATTAAGCACTATTTCTCCCTTTTTGGGGCATTGAATCTTGTTTTGTAGATCTATATGGTAGTGTGAGGGAACATATCACTTCCTCATAAAAAAATTCATGTCCTACCAAGTATGGATAGGGTATTCTCAATATCAGGATCTCTCATTTTGAACTTGATCCAAGAATGTTAAGGCATAACCAATGAATTAGAGGGATTAAATTTTTACATTTTTCTTCTTTGAATAAGTATAATAATGGAAGACTTTCTCAATCCACATCTCCCATTCAAATTATGCTTTTGGATCACTTTTACCTTGAAAAAGGGGATCTTCACCTTAATATCTCCTATGATATCACCATTATGTGGTCAGCTTTTGCCTCCTCTGGGATGTTAAAAAAACATACTCCTTTTTGGGAGATCCTCAAAATCATAATAAAAGTTCTCTATCTCATCTTACATGATGTTGGGGTGAAGTGGTACCAGAGCACGTCACAAGTTACCATGGATCGTCCTCAGGCATGGTTTGTTCTCTAGGTTATGAATCATCACATGCAGTACATCCAATTTATTTTCACGAAGATTCTAAAAATGGCTCATTAAATCTTTTATTTGGGTTTTCGTAGCTTTTGGTGTCAAATCTCTACTTCAAATTCCTTCATCACTAGAATTATCGACTCTCTTCCCATGATCTTATTTCATGATAAGTAAAAAAAAACACATAGAAAAAAAATACAATAATACACACACACACTCACACTCCCAAATATCCACACACACTCATATACATAAAGATACACACACATATAAACAAACCAAAGGATACAAACATTCACACAATATGTACACACTCACGCACATAAGAATAAACTTAATAATATTTTTTCTTATTTCTCTCCACTATCAACACTAAATTTTAATCAAAATATCTTATGATATCTAATACTTAGTTTATGGTGATCATGATCCTCCAATCCTTACCCAACCAAGATGGTATAGGTGAATGGATTAACATAGATCATTTGAGTGGTAAAGAGTTTCAAAAAGGTAAAGGGTGGAAAAGAGATTAGAAAATATGGATAAATGTGGAAATGGGTAAAAAGGTTTGGTATGTGGGTATTTCCTATTTCTGAAAGATAATAAAAATTAATAACAATATTAGACAAATATGATATAGTGATGAAGTAAAAGTATGTAGAAATTGATGTATGGAAATGGTAAGTGATAATAATGTAAAGAAAAAAGATATAAAGATGTGATGATATTCATTTTTATTCTTTTTCTTAAACATCTCAAAGAAAGGATGTGCAAAGTTTTGAAAAGAACAAAATGATGAGTTAAGATAATTTATTTTCTGATTTTTTTGATACAAATCACATATAGGAAAAAAATTCAAAAAATAAGATGGATGAATAATTTTTTCATTATAAATCATTTCAATCTTTCAACACATAGGCCAATTCTGGAGGTTTTCAAAGAACATGGGGATTTTCATTTTTTTGGATGGGTGTATAATATGTAAAGAAAATAAGCGTAATGGATAAAATTAATTTAAGTGAGGGGATAAATTACTACCATGTGAACTAGATCTTTCATACCAACTGATGTGAGATGATCAGGGCAACCAAATATTCTCAGTGTAGGTTTGTGTATGAAGGATATAGTTCAGGGCTAAGTGGTAGGTGATGGGTTTGTATAGTTTAAGAAGGTTTTCAA
This sequence comes from Viscum album, assembly GCA_963277665.1. Taxonomy (NCBI): domain Eukaryota; kingdom Viridiplantae; phylum Streptophyta; class Magnoliopsida; order Santalales; family Viscaceae; genus Viscum; species Viscum album. The sequence continues at coordinate 1,959,352,316 of OY728141.1, read as the reverse complement.
CCAACTTTATAAGTATCGTGATCTACTACTTTGAAAACACAATCAAGTGAGGGATGTGATGAAAAATACACACAATTATTCACTTGAGTTGAAGTATAGTATTGGGACCCTAAATCATGGATAACTAATATAGATTATATATTTACAAGGAAAGAATGAACATCATAAAGGGATAAAATCAAAACAATACTCTCACAATTGAGAGAAACAAAGAATAATATTTCTATTGCAATATTGAATCGCATAAATGTTTTATGGGGGTTTCTATTTATATCCAAGAGGTGATACAATAGTCAAGGGAATAATAAACTAGATTTATAAAGGATAAACCTACCTTGTTACCTTAGATTCAATAGAATAAAGTCTAATAATGTATTTTTAGAAAATTAGAACATTCATTTCTACCTATATTGCACTAAATATAATATTGAGTACTTAGAACACTAGATTTGACTTTGATGTCCAAATAATATATTCAAGAATATTGATGGGGAAAAGGTTTGAAAAACTCATTAAACCACATTCCTTGGGTTTCATGCATCCCATTTGGGATTAAATAAGAGTGATAATAAGTCTATTTTCCACTTCCATGAAAGAAACTTGGGATTAGGCCTTTTAATATAGTGATATGGGATCCTGTTTCCACTTGTAGTCTCTTTAATATTTCTTTCATCATTGGGCCATAAAAATCCAACTCCTCACATTACATCAAGTAAATATCATCCACTGGTTTCACAACATCTAGGTTTTTATTAGAGCCTATGAACACTAGTGTGGGTGTATAGAGAGTGAGGAGGGATGAATCTCGATGTACGAATGAAAGAGGACAGATGGGTTAGCTAAACAAAATACTTATGGAGTGAGTTATTATAATGTTTTAGGATATTTTTTGTTACATATATATTGGGATACTATGTAATGTTAGGATTAATGTTTGTAAAATTATAAAGGGTTCAACTGGTGTGTGTGTTATCCTTGGGTGGTGGTAGAGACCTAACTGAATTTTGACCCATTTGATGTGTGGGTGTTGTTTTATTTGGTTATAATTATTCAATACATACTATTAATTATTAATTTATTTTCATTATAAAAACATGGGAATTAAAAATTGAGGAGATTTTGTGGAGGATATTCTTTTTTATTTCCCTATAAACCAAATCCCAATCTGTACATTGTCAGTCACCTCTCATGAAAGTTGAGTAGGATAACGATAGACACCCATGGGACTCACCACACCCATTCCCTACCTAAGCCTCCACCTAGGACTTACACCAAGATGCCAAATCATCAGTCTCTACTTAAATTCCACAACTATCATCCACATTTATCTGTCACTGATCATAGCACACCCTCCATCCCAATATCTATAATCATTAACCAATATCCCCAATTCATCATATGAGGCATGCCACCTATAAACCCATGAATATATATCTCAGTTTTTAGATCCCAAAACCTATACTATCACTTATCGTGTCCATTTATCACTCATCCTTTTATATCATCACCTCACTCTATCACAATCCATTATCCCGACATACTTCTTTATAATTGGGTCTGAACTAGTACCACCAGTCCATGTGTGAATCAAGGAAACTGGGATAACTACCCCACCCACATACATACATTACTCTTCAACACCTGATCTAAATATCTATATTTATAAACCTAGCATGTGACATGACATCATTGGTTTTAATTTTCTATGAGTCATGTTATAGATAAAAAAATAGAGAGGGTATGGTATTTTTTCTTTGGAGTTTTTTGTGTGATTGTTTTGGTGTTTTCTTTAGAGATATGAGTTTGTAGTGTGTTGATAAAGAAAAATTAAGTTGTTGATCACCTTTAGTTAATAGTGCGTGGTGATTTCTTCATTGATTATGTCTGAGTATGATAATTGGAAATGATGATTCTGCTATATAAATACATGAAAACATAGTGATAGAGATCTGAGGGAGGCATAATTATTTTTGAGGATGTTTCATTGGTGATGGTTTAATAATGATGAAAACATTCTTAAGTGACTTATTTTCCTTATTTTTATTTTTATTTGTTGTAATTATGCCTACATAATTTAATAATTATAGGGTTTTTATGAGAATAATAGTATTTTCATTCCTATTTATTTATGAACCATGATTTATTATCAACCAAATAATTTTTGTTGGATTTTTATCCTTCTCATTTTATTTTTTCATTTTTAATTATTATATGAGTTTTTTACACATCTAAGACTCATTTATGAGATAAATAATATGTATGTGTGGGTGTGATAATAGTATATGATATATTGTTTATGTATTAACTTATATTCATAACATAATCATAAGTCTCCTACTAGAAAATTCATAATAAATAATTAAATTAATTAATGAATTAATATTTTGGGTTATTTAATTGTACACTTATATAAATGAGGCCTAATAAGGAATCTTATATGTGTGATCCTGTAAGGACCCATAACATAGTATCCCATAGTTGGTGGTTACTTTATTACATTATCACTAGATATAAGGAATCACATTCTGAAGGATGATATAGTATAGTAGTCCTTGAAAACTTGATATATTTTTGAATCCCACATTACAAATGAAAACATAAATTACAAAATTTTATTTTATTTGAAAAACTAATTATTCCATTTATCATATCATAGTATATCAATCATAAATAATTTCTTGGAAACCAATGGAAATGAAACATATGAAAGGGGTGTGCTCAGATTCTTAATAAGGGTATGTGTACAATGGAAGATAACATCATGTAAATAAAAAATGAATAATAAGGTGATATATAAAACAATAAAATATTGTAGATAACTAATACCATAAGATATGGTACTAAATAATTGGATAACATAACAACATAAATAATCACATGGATAATAAAAACTAGTTTCATAATGATTGAATGCACAATGTCGAACACCATAAATTTACCGTTAAGGCCATGTGCCAAGACATCATACATAAATGGGTAAGGCCTCATCCAAATACCCAAAATTGTTTGTCTATTGAGACCTAACAATGAATATATGGTCTAAAGAGGTCCCTACATATCACATACTAAGTCTAATTCATTTATAATATAAAATGGGTTAAATATAATCAATATGAACATTAGTATTGGAAAACTAAAATATGAAATGTTAATAATTTACAAAATTAATAATTTTAATCATAAACCATATAGAGTAATATGATGAATTATATAAAATTGTATGTCCAAAGTAAAAAAATAATATTCACCAAATAAGTTTTACATAAATGAATATGAATTAAAAAGATAACTTAAAAATTTGTTGAAGAAAATACCATTTTCACATTGAAATAATTTATTTAAATTCTAAACTACTTTCCAAATATTAATGATTTTTTTATTTGAAAATTAACTTTAAATTTTTTATATTAATCTTCATAGTAATGAGTGGTCATGATAGAGTGTAATTCCCTACATGCCATTAAAAAATCTTCATTTCACATAGTTGCTAAAAGTTCAAAATAACCTCATTAAGAAAATTAAAAGAAGATTAATTTTAAACCTTTTTGTAAACAAAATTCAAGATGGATCAAATATCTTTAATAAATAATTTTAGAGTGATGAAAAAAATCATTTTAGATATTTTAAGAAAAATATGGTCACCGAAAACAAATATTCTTGTCAGAGTAGAAAAACAATGTTTATTTAACTAAATTATTTTGGTATCTTCAGTAATTAATGAGAGGGAATTGAAAGGAAAAAATTTTCATTTTTCAAAATAGCCATAGGATAGGAAAATATAATTTTTTAATATAGAAAGATAAAATAATTTCCCTAGTGACATAAAACAAATCCCGAATAATGACGAGATTGCTAAATAAACCCTCACCTCCGATTTGACTTCCCTTATATATGTTCAAACCACCAATATAATAAATATATATTTATTATAAATTTATTCTAGAACCATAATCCTATATATCATAACATATATTATTTACTTGTAATATTATACCACCCGTTATTAAAAATTCTTTGTTTAAAGTATTATTATGGTTAATAATTACTTTGTTTTCATGTATATTTTTGTGTTGTAGTATCGGTTCTTGTACTTTGATCAATCTTAAATAATCTCCAAAATTATAATCATGATATAAATATAATATATACTTATTTATAGTAATCCATAATAGTTAGAGATAGATAATTAATTACACTATTCATGGAGACGATAGGTTGTATATACGCATATGCACTATTTCAATTTTTTTGATGAATGGATAGAAAGAAAGTTAAATAAAAATTTAACATTAAATTATCATTATTATATTATATATATCATAAATATTCCTGAAATATATCATTATTATCATCCATGTTAAAATAAAATTAAAAATGTGTCACATTGCTTCATTGAGGTGGTAGTCCACAAATACGCATGAGTGAAGTAATCATTTTTCAAAATATTGGAAGGTAATAAGTTAGATGTGATATTATAATTCTAGAAGAATATGTAAAAAATATCATATATAAACATTAAATCCATTATGATTTCTATCTGTGAGAGGTGGGAATGGAAAATGAATGACATCAGTTTGTGAGGTTATAGTTCGTCGTACACACAGTCAACAATTTTATATACCATTTGATAGAATATTGGATGGATATAGGACATGGTATTAAAAAAATAACATCTAAGTATATGTAATATACTATTTATATTATTTTACCATACTTGGGGAATATTTTAAGGGAGTGAAGCAAGAAATAAAATGAATATGCATGCTTAAGAACTGTACCTCTTCTTCAGAGAACCACTTTAGGTTTATACCTAAAGCCTTATTAGGATAGTTTTATGAATAAATTAAGGACTATAGGTCATTTTATGGGATGTTAGGAATTAATTTTTTCATTTATTCACTAAAAAAAGGATCTTTGCATGTGGATAGTATATGAGAGGTGGTGTCCTTTTTATAAGCGGAGGATGGGAGCCACTTAAAAATTTCTTAAAATAATAAAAAATGATAAATTTATTTCCACGAAAATCCATCAAGATTTAAATATATTAATTTTTCTAAATAATAAGGTCTATATAAGTTCATAAAATAATATTCTGAAAATTTTAATTTAAAAACATACCCTCATATTTTGGCTTAACCACTAGAAAAACCATTTTATCCTTAACCATGATAACCAATTTTTCTTACTTTTACTATTCATTATGATGAAAAATTAATCTGAACTTATAACCAAATATTAATTATTATGATTAAAAATATTTAATACCATAGAAAAAATTAAATTCATATAAGTGACATTATTTAACTTAAAATCAAATCCGCAAGCATGAAAAAAATGATTTTCTAAATCAAAAGTTTCCTTAAGCATGAAAAATAATTATACTGAAATGAAACATAAAATTGATTATAATTAAATAATATGGATTAATAATAATATAATAAAAATAATTTTTCTTTTTAAGATAATTTAAATTTTAAAATTATTTCAACAAAAGGGTTGTTTTCTATAATAATAAGAATTTTTCAGTAATTATCAAAAAATGAATCCTTTTAGAAAATTATAAAAAATTCACTCTAAGCTAATTTTTAAATTTTAATTTCAAAAATTAAGTTTATTTTTTCAATTAATTTTTCTTAAAGTCTAGAATATTAATTTTAAAATATGTGTGAAAAACACAATGAAATTTTTTTTTAGAAAAATATTATTTTTATGAATAAAACATGATTTATTCTTATCCCATGCCTATCAAAAGTATTATATAAATGGTAAAAAATTTGTTTGAATATCTAATAAAAAAATTTCATTGTAATAATTCAATAATAGTGATTGATTTAATTTATTAATAAAAAAACACATTGCTTATATAAAAACATTTCTTTTACTTTGAAATATTTGTTTTTTCAATTGTTAACCAATTAATTTATTTTATACTTGTGTAAACCTTATAATTTTCATAATTTAGTTTTTCATATTCATAATCACTAATTTAACATCTAGGTTATAATAGTATAATATGTTATGATTTATTTAGACTTGGGGTTGAATGTATTGTAATCTATTGAAGATATTAAATTTAAAGAAATATATCCTAAAATCTTGAGGTGTAAGATTCTTCTGTCCAAAAAATTTCATCATCGAAATTTTCAGAATTTCACCTTCAGAAAAGACTTGGGAAATTATTCATCATAATTTATTCATGTTCCCATATCGCCTCTTATATCTTATGATTTTTCCAAAGTACCTTTACCAGCAATGTTATCTAATTTTTCAAAACTTGTTATATAGTGTCTAAAATTAGGATAGGCTCTTAAAAGTTAGATAGATCAGGTTCAAATTCTATTTATTCATAGTTAAACAGATGAATTGGTTATGGATTCACTTTGTCTAGAATGATATATGAAACACATCATGTACTTTGTGATGAATTTGTGGAATTTTGAGAATGGTAATACACATATCCTATTACACATCTCATATTATTTCCAGGATTTCAAAAGGTTTGATATACCTAGGGATCACTTTCTATTTCCTACCAAACCTTATAACAACCTTCCATAGATATACATTCAAGAAAACATGATCTCCCTCTTGAAATTTTAAATATTTCCTCTAGTTATCAACATATCTCGTTTTCTTGATTTGAGTTGCTTTGATATGGCTTTGAAATGTCTTTACATTTTCAATTGTCTCCTTTAAAATTTTTGGGACTATAATATTTCTTTCATTATATTCATCTCGACAAGTTGGATTAAGAAATCTATTGTCATATAATGCTCCATACGGTTCTTTTTGAGTTCTTGAATAGATGCTATTTTTAATAGAAAACTCTACCAAATGAAAATAATGATCCCATATACCATGAAGGAAAAGAGATAATGACATAAAAATGTATGATAATGTTTAAATATTCCATTAGGACTCTCTATTGGTTTGAGGATGAAAAACAATTCTGAAATGAAGCTCAATATTAAGATCCTTCTGAAGACATTTCGAAAATTTTGATATAAATTGTGGATCATGATCCCCCATAATTGAAATAAGTGTAACATGACGCCTTAAAACCTCATTAAAATAGAACTATACAAGAAAATCATGAAGTAAATCTTCTCTTATAGTGATAAAATGTGAAGATTTAGTGAGGGGATCAACAATAACCCATATTGAATCATTGTTTCTTTTAGTACTTCATAATTTAGTGAAAAAGTATAAAACAATTTCATCCCATTTTTACATATGAATAGGGATAGGGTGTATTAATAATCTATGATGAAGTCTCTTAGCCTTCACCTATTGGAAAACCAAATATCTTGACACAAATTCAACAATTTCCCACTTTATATTATCCCACAACAAATATTCCATAATATATCTATACATATTGGTGCTTTGAGGGTGTATAGATAAATATTAGCAATGAAAATCATCAAACAATTCCCTCTTTATATCAGGTACAAATGGAACACATATTATCCTTCCAAATTTTATAATTCCATCTTTTAAAAAAAGGTTTTCAATTTTTCATCATTCATGGTTTTAAGTTTTTTTGAAAATTATCTTCAACATATTGTTAAATTTTTATCTTTCTAAATAATTATGGTTTGTAAATCATTTGAAAAAGGGGAGATGAACCCCTTCCTTAAAAATTCCATTATCTATATTTCTAGATTTATGAACATAGGATCTCAATTAATCTTCATTTTGGTCATACCTTTTTGATATTTCCTATTAAATGAATCTGCTACCTTATTTTCTCTCCCTAGGTGCTAGTTTATTGGTAAATCATAATCCTTGTGTAGCTTGTGCCATCAACTTTTCCTCATGTTGATATCATTCTATGAAAAAATTTATTTTAGACATTTATGATCTTTTTATATCCCACATGTTCCCCATAAAGATAATGAATATATATATATATTCAAATAGGAGATTATTGATTCCTATGGAAGATCATTGGTTGGATTTTTTTCACGAATATTTGACTTCCATGATACATAGGAAATGAATTTATCATTATTCAGAATCAAACAACGAAATTCCTTCTTTTATGAATATCTATATATAAAAAATACATCATTTCCTAGTGGTAGAGTCAGAGTTAGATCATTCACCCATCTATTATTAAATTATTTAAAATATTCTTCACATTACTTATTTATATGGACATAACCCCTTTATGAGTAAAATTTGTTAATATGATAGCCAATTAGGAAAATTTGTGAACAAATTACTGATATAAACCTACCAAACCAATTAAATATATACCTAATTTATGTCCATTGGCATATGATATTCATGTAATGCCTTTTTCTTCATAAGATCAACTGGGATTATATCCTTAGAGAAAATATGGCCAAGAAAAGAAGCTTTCTAAATCCATAATTCTCAATTTCAAAAATTACCATCTAACTTTTTTATTAAATTAAACTCAAGAATGAATGGCAGGTGATTATCTTGGTCCTCATAGATTTTATAATACATCAATATGTCATCAATAAATACAAAAAAAATCACATGACAATCCTTGATTACTTTGTTCATTAGATCCACAAAAATAGAGGGTTCATTATATTATTCAAATGGAATTACTATAAACTCATCTATAACCTAAATTAGGGTTGGAGAAACTTCCATCACAATATCATCCACTTTGGGTCACTCCCTCATGATTTTTTTTCATAAGTGGGGCTCACTGGCCACCAGGGTGGCTCACTGCCCATACCCCTATGAAAATGAATTCTGGTGGGTTAGTGGATGGATGGGGATTCTATAACATTCATAGCACTCTTCCAGCCTCCAATGTGGGACAAGGAAATAAGTGTCATGACATGACACCCATATGACACCCCGTGACACCCCTACAACCAGTAACTATGACCCATAGGGTACAAACTTTCATTTGTTAGAGATTCAAATAATGTCCCCCTAGATACTTTCCACATGAATCAGTAGATTCTTACCTAATTTCATATCAATTGTGCGATCTACATTGGGGCAGCAAGACCCTCTATCACAATATTATCCTTATTGGTTCACTCTCTCATGGTTTTTTACTTCAAAAAAGTGGATGGATGAGTCTTATATAATATGACCAAGACCCATACAGTCTGTTATGTTGGTAGGGAAACTGGTGTCTTGGCGTGACACCCATATGTCACGCCGTGACTACTCTTCAACCAACAACCATGACCCATAGGGCCCGCACTACCATTCATTTGGTACTCTAACAACTTATAATGTCCATAACTTAGTCAAAATGATATATTTGGAATATATTCCTCTTTAATCATAATTTATGACACCCATAACAAAGTTCAATCATTGAAAAATAATGAGCTCTATGAAGTTGATTGAATAATTCATCAATATGAGGTAGATGATACTTTTTATTTACCATGATACCATTGATTTCCCTATAATCAATGTATGTCCTCAAATATACATCATTATTATTAATAAATAGAACAAGGTACCCCAATGTGAAAAACTGGGGTATATAAATCCCTTATTAAACAAATCCTCTAGTTTTTTCCTCAATTACACTAATTCTACAATGGTAATTTAATAGAGAGTCTTTGATATTGTTTGTGTATCAAGGGTTAAATCAATAGAAAACTCAAATTCACACTCTAGTGGATGTCCAGGTAATTCCTTAGGAAATACATAAATGTATTATTTAACAATAGTGACGAACTCAATTTGAATATTACTTTCCCATCCATAGATTATGTCTACTCTTCTTTCCTGATGATCTTATTCAGAAGAGCTACCAGGGTTGGATCAAGACATAAATCGGATAATGAAGTATCCCCTATAAAAATAAGAAATTCTATATATTCATCACAAATTTCAATTTCATTATATTTGTCATATTTTTTTTCACTATACTATGATATTGAGTCCATACCAAGGATTATATCAAAATCATTATAAGGTCTACAAATAGTGAACATTTATGTGTCATAATGAGAATTCACTGACACATCCTTTTTGGAGTGAGAATTCCACTTGGATTATTTATTAATAACTCCATTTTAAGGTTCTTTGAAAATATCCAATTTCTATAGAAAACTTATAAGATATAAAATAGTGAAAAGACCGATAATCAAATAAATAATTAAATAAATTTTAGTATATTATTAAAGTACATGATGCAAAATATTTAGTAACTTCAACCCAACTATTGTGATCGCATAACCTTGGATTTTCTACCATGTCCTTTTTTGAGGAAAATTCCCTTGATTACTGGGAAAATCATTTGAATAGTTCCACATCTACTTACAATTGAATTATTTCTTATTGGAAGCTTCTTTCTTTCCCTTTACATTATGTTAAAAGTGTCTTTTCTCTCCAAACATGAAGTAAAACCCCATTATCATAAATCATGTTTCACTGTGTCTCCTTAAAAATTTATTAAAATTTAGAAATTACACCCTTCCATTCTTCCATTTTTCTGTATTTCCCTTTAGAGAGTGCACAATATCCCTTTTATTATCTTATTTTCCTTTGAATAAATACATATTAGAAAATTATTTATCTATATTGATAGCACATGATACTATGTCCTTGTGTGATGATAAGGGTTATAAGACTAGTGATCTTCTAAGGATTGGATTTATCCCATAAAATAAATGGTAAATCTTACTCTTTGTATTATGTATATTGTCTACAAAATGTCTTGTTATCCTTGTAATGTTTTCTTTATACTTAGCAACATTTTCATCTTCCATTGTATTAGACTAAATAATTATCCCTCCATATCCTATCATTGTTCATGAGAAAAATATTTTTCCATAAAGATCACCTTTAAATCCTTCCATTATATGCTTGATATTTCATCCTTATACTTAGTGTTTTCAATCAATTACCACCATTGATCCCAAATCCTAATATATTATAAACTGAATTGAGAAACTTATCCCTTCCATTACTTTCTAGAGGGATAAATATATTCTCTAAGGAACTTATCCATTAATCAACTAAAAATGGACTTGTAGTCCCATTAAATGATGGATTCTTATAATGCATGAAGTGGAAAAACATTGTTACACTGTGTTGTGGTTTAGTAGGATTCACTATAAGGGAATGGTTATTGGTCATAACCTAGGTTAGATTCCCTAATATAGTTATAATTTGTTTAGCTCCAGTTGCAACTTCATTAACTTACCCCGGAGGGAAATCCCTACATTTATTACATGTATTGATATATTAACCATTCATTTTGATATATTCCATTTATAAATAATGGTATACATGAAATTAGATCATAACATTATGAAACATATTTTATAATTTCAAAACATGTGAAACACTTAACCTAAATTGAAAAATCTATATATAACTAATCTCAAAATCATAAACATGGTTTATTTGGGATAGTTTTAAAAAAATAAATATATTATCAAATACATCATAATTATTTGTAAATGAAATGTGAATTTTCCCAATCATATCCCCTAGGAGTGTCAAACTAGTTGCACAGTATGAGTATACTCACCATTCACCAGAATGATGGATACGATATACTCAAACCAACTCTATTCATGTTTACTACCACTAGATGAATCTATTACAAGAACATTTACACCAATATTATCCATAAAGAGATGTATTTATTCAAAAAATACATAATTTATACCTTTCAATAACTTTAGATTTTTTTTCTGACAATTAGATTTATCCTTAAATTCATTCATAAAGTTATATTTATCAACCAATGTTTTCCTAAATTTTGTTCTCATGGTTTCTACTAAACTCACTCTGATACCAACTGTAATGACCCTAAACCTAGTAGCCTTGAGATGGTAGTTAATATATTATATTGGCACTATATATATGGAATCTCATCCTGAATGACTGAATAAATCACTAGTCCTTGAAAAATTGATACATAGTTGTATCCCACATTACAAATGAAAAAATAAAATACAATATATTATTGCATTTTATAATATCATTATCCCCTTTACCACATCCCTATATATCAATCCTAATACACTTCCTAGAAACTTGGTGATAACAAATATAATAAACGGGTGATCTTAGATACTTTGTAATGGTATGCATACAATGGAAGCTAGCATCAAGTAGGTAAAACATGAATATATGGATGATATATACAATAATAAAATATTCCACATAACTTACATAATAAAATAGGGGACTAAATACATGTATGACATAAGAACATAAATAATCACCTGGATAATAAAAGCTTGTTTCATAATGATTTATTGCATAATATCGGACATCAAAAAATTTCTTTTTAACGACTCGTGCAAGGAAATCATACATAAATGTGTAAGTCCACGAAATAATATCCAAGATAGTTTATCTCATGAGTTATACCAATTTATTGTGGGGATATAGTGGACCCCACCATCTCTTACTAAGTCTAGTGAATTCATTATATGAAAGGAGTGAAACATAATCAATTTAAACATTCATATTAAAAAACTAGCAAACAAAATGTTAATAATTTATCCCATCAATAAACATAATCATAAAATTTTCAAAGTATTATGGAAAATAGTATCAAATGGTAAATCCATAATAAATCATTATATTTACCAAATAATATTGATAGAGATGAATATACTTTAAAAATATTACTAGAAACTTTCTTGAGGGAAATATTCTTTTCATTTTGAAATCACTTATTTAAATTCCAAAATACTCCCCAAATTAAAAGGGAAAAAATTTTCTTTGAAAAGGACCTTTCAAAATTTTAAATTATGCTTAAAATAAATGATTTTTCATGATATAGGTTAATTCTGCACATTCTATTAAAAAAACATTCCTTTCAGACTATTATAGAGAGGCAAAAAAGAACCTCATTCTGAAAATGAAAAGAATATAGATTTCAAACCATTTAAAAGTAAAATATGGGTAAAAATATATTTAATAAATAATTGGATAATGATAAATGCACCATTTTATACATTTTAATTAAAATTTTGACAAGGGAGAGAAATATTGCTAACTGAGTAGAAAAACAATGCTCGTTTTCCTAATGAAACATAATATTGGTATCCTAAGTACATAAAGAGAGGGAATTTAAAGAAAAACTTGTAATTTAGTGAAATAAATATAGGATAAAAAAATATTTTTTATTATAAGAAGATAAAATAACATCCCAATTGGATACATAATCATAAACAATCCTGAATAATGATGAGACTGTGGAATAAACTCTTTCCTCTGACTTGACATCAATCATATGTGTCTGAAAACTCCTATTTAATAAATTTATATTTATTATAAATCTATTATAAATAAAAAATTATATATTTCACACCATATATGATTTATTTATAATCATTTTCACCCATTTATTTTTAATTATTTGTTAAAATTACAATTCTAGTTAATAACTACTTTATTTTTCACGTTTGTTTTAGTTCAGTGGTTTCTATCATTTGACTTTGATCATTGTTACATCATATATAAAAAAAATAATGATATAAATATCGTATATATGCATTATATATGTTTTTATAGTAATCTATAAAAGTTATAGAAAATAAAATGAATTTCACCTTTATGAAGACGGTAGGTTGTGTGTACGCATGAACACCGTTTAAATGTTTTGGACGGATGGAAAAAAATAAAAATAAATAGTAATTTAACTTTAAAGAATCATTAAAATATAATATATATCATATATTTTTATTAAATATATCCTTATTACGATCCATTTCAAAATAAAATAAAAACGTATCACATCACTTTGTGGATGCAGTATTCCACAAGTACACACGAGCAACATTATCATTTTCCAACATATTAGAAGTTAAGAAGGTAGATGTGATATTTTAATTAAAATAGTGTAATTATGTCAAAAATATCACACACACACACACACACATATATATATAAATCCATCATTATATCCATCTGTGAGAGGTTGTGAAGGAAAATGAATTACATCGGTTCGAGAGGTAGTAGTCCACCATACACATGATCAATGATTTTGTTTCCCATTTTATAGAATATGTGATAAATATAGGTTATTATATTTACATAATAACATATAATTATATATAATATTCTGGTTTTAATATTTTATCATAACTGGAGAATATTTTAAGGTGGTATAGGAAGAAATAAAATGAAGAAGCATGGTTAATAACTATACCTCTTCTTGAGAGAACCTCTTTAGGTTTTTACCTAAAGCCTTCATAGGATGGTTTTATGATAAAAAAAGGGACTCTATTTCATGGTTAGGGATATAATGAAGGTATTTGGTCAAGTCTTGGATGAACCAAAATGCTCTTTATGTGTGGATAGGTGTGGAGAGGGGGTGTCCTTTTTATAGGTGGGGGGAGGGGACCCACTTAGAAATTTCCAAAAAGAGTACGAAATGATAAAGTCATTCTCAAATAAAAATCATTGAAATAGATATATATTAAATGTTGGGATATAATAAGGACAAAATATGGTTATAAAATAGTATTCTTACAAGTTTAATGGGAAATATTACCTTTATCTTTTGGTTTAACCCCTTAGTAAACCTGTTTTTACCTTAACCAAGATAATATATTTTTAATATTTTTAGTATTAGGTATGATAAAAAATTAAGTTAAACATAATAACTAATATAAATTAGTCTTATTACAAATATAGATTAAATTTTACCAAATTCAATTAATATAAGTGGGGTAATTTAATTTAAAATTAAACAAAAAAACACAACAAAAAGTAGTTTTCCAATGAAAATGTTTCCTTAATTATAGAATGTTTTTATATAAATTTTCAACATAATATTGATTAAAATAAAATAAATTGGAGAAATAATAATATAATTAAACTATATTAATTTTAATATAATTTTAAAACAAAATTTATATTTTTAAATGATTTAAATGAAAAGGAAGTTTTCAACTAAACTAATATTTTTACATTTTATCTAAAAATTAATGTTTTCAAAAGAATATTTAAAATTATATCTAAGATAATTTTGAAATTATGATTTTAAAAAAGAATTTTCTTTTTCAAATTAAATTATCTTAATGTGTCTCAAATTAATTTTAAAATAACTGAGCAAAATATGATGAAATCATTTTTATAAAAATATAGTTTTTAACCATAAAACTAGATTTATTCTTATCCCGATCATAAAAAATATTAGATGAATGATAAATAATTTTATTTAATATATAATATATTAAATTTATTTAAATAATTAACTAATAGTTATTAATTAAATTTATTAAAATAAAAACACAATGTGCACAAAAAAAATTTCTTTTACTTTCAAAATTTTAAATTTTTTTAAATTTTTTCAACTGTTGAATAATTAATTTATTTTATACACCTATAAGACATATCATTTTTAAAATTTAGTTAGTCATATTCATATAGGCCAATTTAAAAGATAATTTATAATTGTATATTATATTATGGTTCATTTAGACTCAGGGTTTTATGTATCACTAGTTATCAAAAATATTAAATTTAATGAATGATGCATGATACTTTCCTAGGTCTACACCGCATATCCTACATAACTTATATTATAAATCTTAGTAAACTTAAAGGTGTTTAAATTAGATCACATGGGGACCTAAATAATTTTTTCTCAGCTGGTATCTTATGTTTACATTGCTTACTAAACATAGCTGACACCATTTCTCTCTCAACCCATGAAATATCACCTATGACTAACTACAAACTCCATCATATCCCTCAACCCAAACCTTCTATAACAATCTTTTGTGACCCCCTCTTCCAAAAGAGTACCCCTTATATGTTTCAAATGAGATAAGGAGGATGTTGACCGCCCAAGTCCAACCTCCAATAGGCCCCAAGTTGATGATTAGCACCAAGGGTAAAATAAACCTACAAATTGGAGGAATTACCCTCTAATAAAAATGTTTAAGAGAGAGATAAGACAAATTAAAAAATAATCACCTACTCATATAGATTAAACAAAACCCAAGTGCATACATGAAATGTCAAAAAATACTCATACAACTTGAATGAAAAATACGAGTATAAAAAGAAGGTAATTGGTAGCTACCACGAAGCCCAAATAGATCTTGTAAACCCATCATATAGTAATATCCACCATGATATCTAGCCTAATTATATTGAACTAAAAAATATTTTATATATAAGTGGGGTGAGTATAATAGTATACTCAGTATGATCCTCCCCAGAACCTCTCATGTAAAATATAATGAAAGAATACTAAATCATAGTGAACAACAAGTGAAACTAACTCACACATAAATAGGTATTCTAAGTTCCCAGCTTCACCATGGCTATCTCTCACTAAGTATCACATATAATGAATCATCAAATATAGTAATAAAATTAAAGGGTACACCACTACCACTTCCCAACTAGTTTACCACTCTAACCCAACATTGCATTTCCTGATCCACCTATCTAAAAAAATAGGCCATCCCAAAGATATATGGGATAAGTATCACAACATTAACATGAAGCATAATATAAATACATAATTCCATCCACATATCCATATATAGTAAACGAGTGGTTTTTGGGACCCACCATAGCATGTATGATGTATATCATACATCAGGTTTTATAACTCAATCCATCATAACCTATACAATGTGTAAGGTTCCTCGAGCCATCAAAAAACATACACATCATACATATAATTATCCTTAAGATACTATATCTATAGATACATGTGTGTGAAATAACCACAAACCATCACTACCCTCTACACACACATATGGGGAAACTAACCACCATATATACTAGAACATAATAATACCAATAAAAGACAGTGGGTGTTGTGGGGTTAGTTAGCCATCCACCCTACCACCCTCATGTTGGGGGAAACACCCTCCAAGAGTCCATTGGGTGTCTGTATGCAAAACATATTTTAGTAGGGTAGCATATAAAATAAAAAAACTTACAAGATATAATATAGATCACAACCACACTATGGAAATAACCAAGTCCTAGGCTATACTAAAACTATCATTACTTGGACACCCAGTTTCCACTTTAATGGACTGGATATCCCATAGTCAGACAAGCATTTAAAGTAGTTACATTAAATTCATTCGTTATTTTAATATTTTAATTTATATTAAATTCATTAAAAATCACTCAATTAAAATTATTTCTATTACATTAATTCAACCATCAAAGCCAAGTCCATGAACTCTTGGAAAAATCCATCTGATTCCATAATTTCTTAGGATTTAACATTATTATTTTCAGTCCAGCAAGAACTAACCCCATGGGTTAAAAATTTATTAAAAATTATCATTACCACTCTATAATTCTAGGTACTCTAGGAAAACATCATAAGATACCATCAATATATGCAATCAAGAACATCCCGAAACCTCAAGTAGTGGGGAAAGGTATACATTGTAAATAAGAAACCCTTCCATATAGATATTTAACAAATTCATATCAAGAAAGAATTAAACTTCTTCACATGAACTGGTAAGCTCAGATTCAACCTGCTCCATCATCCTGGTGTCATACCTAGAACCCTTATGCTTATTACTATGTATCTCACCATCATAGGAATAAAATTATGCCTTATCCTCATGCCTACCTATCAATATCTCATATGACATCCCATAATCACATCACTTTACAAAGAAAAGCTCAGATCTAGTTCACGACACAAAAGGAAAAAAACAACATAGTGAATAGGGAAACTTGTCCCTATAATAAGTCATTTAGACTTCAAAAGAATACATTCCCTCTTAGGCCTAAAAATTTTTCTTGATCAAACAACAAATTTTTCTTCGAACTTTAATTAATAGATTCAATTATCAAAGTTTCCAAACATGAGAAACCTAAGGATTTAGCTAACACAAGCTATTAAAGAATAAAAAATTGACATTAATTTTTTTAATTCCATTAGAATTTTCAAGAATTATATATTCATGTTATTTATCAATTCCATTAACATGTGGAAGAAAAAATTCAATTACACATGTGTTTTACATCAATTTTATTACTGTCAAATTATAAGAAACACTAAATTAAAAAAATATACCTCTTTATTAATTCGTTATTCAATTCTAGCAAAATTATAGGCTTTACATTATTTACTAATTTTATTATGTAAACATGTTAATCCAATAATAAACAAAAATTCTGACAAAAATAACCTAGATAACACACTATGTTGTAAATTATGATGCAAACCATTATCACAGTGGAAAGAAACAATATGAAATCACTGTCCATAAACCAATTTCTTAATTTAATCTATTTTAAATCTTCATTAGAATAGTTCCAACATTATCCAAATGGATAAATCATAGTTAATTTATGGTTTCATGTAAATAAAATAGAATAAATAATACCCTACCTCAAACTACTTTTGTTCTTGAAATGTAAATAAAACACCAATCATGATCTTTGATCACCTATCCAATGAGGAAAATATGATATACCAAGGAATTAATGCCATGAAAACACAAGAAAACAGAAAGTAAAACTCCATTATAACAAAGTATATCAAATTCCAAATCATGGTGAGAAGAATGGGAGAAAATATATATCAAATGGATAGAAAACACAAGAAAATGAGGTAGATCTTATCTTGGATCAATATATATTGATCTCTAGAAGTCTCAGATCAATATCCCTAAAAAGACGATTCAAATACTTTAAAAAATACCTCAGGGAACCCAGGGTTTGAGAGAATTAAGTGGGATAAAGTAGGGTCTGAATGGACAATGAGGTATTTACAGGAATTAGAAAATTTTAGAAGACCACAACCCACCCCTATGACAATGCATCATCCCTCCCTAGTATAAGGAAATCAATAAAAGATCCCAAGGGACTACACTATAAACCCTTGGTTAAAGGTTCATCTGATAATCCAGCGAAAGATTATGTAATAGGGGATCCAAGGGTTATAGCACAACCCTAAGCACCACACTACAGGACCACTTCACTAACATGGAGGCTACACCACAACCCAATCACCATGGTGGGGATACCCCTCTAAAATTAAGAACGACCTACAACCATTAAAGTATAGCATCCCCACTAAACTATAGCCACTTGACTTCCCACACCCACATACCACCCATCCTATGCTTCATCTATCCACCACGGTGCAACTTGTTCTCAAAAATTCAAAGCACCTATTGATATCCTATTCCAAAGCTAGATCCACTATGCCTTTGACAACACCATTATGGTACAGTGCATCCCTCCATTCTCTAGCCATGAAATTTTTGGAAATAGAACCCCCACTTTCCCAAAAACAACTCACCAAACACCCTAGAACTCACTCTGGGCACCTTTAATACCACAAAAACACAAACGAAAGGGACACTAAGGTCTGAGCCCTTTTATAAAAATCATCTACAACCATTCTTATCCTCAATAATTCAAAAACAAACATAAGTATAAAAGAATGAAAAAGGGATGTTTGAAAAACCAACTTGCGAAATAACTCTCAAGGATCTCACTATCATAGGAGCTCAACCACCTCACTGAGAGGAATAAAGTGCCAAAATACACAATAAAAATAACCAGCTCCAAACCACTCTCGCAAGAGGATATCTCCTAAAAAAGATCAAGGAAAAAAAGATAAATCCATCTCATAAACCAAAAAGTTAAATATCTACAAATGAGATAAGTTAATGGAGAAAATATAAACATATGAAAACATAGGGTGCAAGGAATGCATCTGTGAATCAGGTTCCTATATACTCTCCTCTATTCCACTGTGATTCCACAAGACACATAATAAGGGAATATTAATTAGGCACAACACCTTCTATTGGTGGCGTGGGATCTCCATAGGCTGTTCTTTGAAGGTCGTATCATCAGCAACATCAATCTCACCCCATTAAATGATGTTATATTAATTATGAAGATTACATAAAAGATGTGACACATGAAGAAAATCATGCATTTGGTTTATTTTTGGGGAAGCTACTTGTTGATATTCCACTTCTACAGCTTGAGTCAACACCTAGAAAGGCCAAAAAATCTAAGATAAATTTTACTTTCATGACCAGAACTTCACTTCCCATGATGAGGATTCACCTTCAGGAAAACATGATATCCAATGTAAAACTCTAAATTCCACCTATGATAAATAAATAATTTCTAATGATCTCACGCTAACTTCATCCTTTCATGAATCACCTGAAACATCTCTATCATATTTTGTACTAGTTTTAGCTCAAGAATTACTAACTCTCCAACCACATTCCCACACATATTGAATGGAGTGTTTTTCTATATAAATCATGAAATAGTTCCATAATAATATTGGATTGTAAAATATTATTTTAAATAAAATTAACAAAAGGTAGGTGTGTCATCCACAAACCTCTAAAATCCAGAACACAAGAACACAACATGCCTTCAAGTGTCTGGATTGTCAACTCTTTTTGACCATCCTTCTACAAATGAAAACTTTTTCTAAGAAATATTTTAGAGTAAAAAGGATAATTAATACTTCTTCACACCCTTTTGGTGAAACTAGGATCATGGTCCAAGATGATCATCCTCCAGATTCCATGGAGTTTCCCCATTTCATTTAGATTCTTCCTTGACAAAAACTCTTATAAGCTCAACTCCATGATCATTATGAAGTGGAATGATTTCATCAAATTAAATGATATCGCCTATAAAGAATCAAATCCTCCCTAAGGTCAAGGTAAGATGGTAAAAATTTAAATCAACACATCCTCCCTCTTCTAATGTGGAACATATAATGGTTGGATAAAACTATTTAGAATATGATGCTCGACCTTAACCTTCTTGAAAGAACAAACATTGAGACACAAACTTGGAAACCACATGCTTTAACCTAGGCCACTAAAAACCCCCTATCAAAGAATAGTAAATTTATTTCATACCAAGATTTGAAGATGAAGTCGATATATGTAAATATCATAGAACCACCTCACAAATTTCTACATGGATGAAAATGCTTCCCTAAAATAACACCGAATGTTATTTATCCCCAGCCTAACCATAAGTGGAATTCCCAAAAAAAATTATTTTTGGACCACAACCTTAGAATCCCCCAACCATGAATCTTCCACCTAAAACACCAAGGAATACTGAACTTTCCAATAGAAAAGATAACCTCTACCAAAAACCTCTACCATATTAAGATGAATTACTGAGAGTTCTTGAATCAATCTCTAGAAGTCTCTAAATTTTCAAAAAGTATCACTATAAGACTTCCTTCCCTATGTATCAGCTATAATATTACCCTTTCATGGTACATACATAATTTTAAAGTCCTAATCCTACAAGAATTACATTTTCTATTGTTGTTTAAAGTTTAAGTCATTCTAAGAGAATACATACCGTAGGCTCTTATGATTTGTAAAAATAAAAAAAATGTCCAACAATGAGGTAAAATCACTACAAATTTAGGGAAAACTCAACCCCTCCAACTTCAGATCAGGGGGGGATAGTTATTCTCTTAAATTCATAACTAATTAGAATTATAAGATATGACTGATCTCTTATTCATCGGAACACAACCCAACCCAAGACACAGATAGTCATATAAAAAACTCAATGTCAACTCTATATTTTGGATGATAAAGAATTGCAGCACCAAAAAAATTCTCCTTCGTGAACTTGAAGGATTCCTAACAATGTTCATTCTATAATAATGCATGATCCTTTTTTGGTAAAAGCTATCATATGAGGTGAAACCTAAGAGAAATCAGTTGTAAACCTCTTATAATAGTCTTTAAGACCAAATAAACTCTACACGTATGGTACTATCTTGGGGGATAACCTAGAAATTATTGTCTCAATCTTTAATGGATCCATGACTACCCCCTACTAAGATATAAATTTCCCCAATAAATAAAATTCACAATCCTAGAACTCAAAGTTTGACTACTTCTCAAGCAACAACTAATGATGAACTCCCAACATGGAATGCATATGCTCTACATGATCCTCCTCATAAAAAGAGTAGACAAAGATATCATCAATGAAAACAACCATAAAATTATCTAGGAACACTTGGAATACCGAATTCATCAATCCCATGGACACAATGGGAGCATTAATTTCAGTAAACCAAATCAAAATGAACTCATAATTCCCATAATGACATCAAAAAGCAGATTTTGAAATATCCTCTTATTTCACCCACATATGATGATATCCAGACCCCCTGATTGACCATTATGTACCAATTTTATCCATTTATCTAATCAAATAAATCATCAATCCATAAAATATGATAACAATTCTTCACTGTTATTTGGTTCAGCCGATGATAATCTGTACAAAAAAGAAAACTAACATCGATCTTCTTTACAAATAGAACTATTTCTCCCCAGGGTAACATTCTTAGCCAAACAAAACCCCATTATAATAGATCATCAGGATATACTGATATCTCTCACAACTTATAATGTGTCATATTATATTGAGATATCAAGATAAGGGAAAAATCCAACTTTAGATCTATCTCAAACTCGATATCCCATCAAGGGTGTAATGCCAAAACCTCCTCAAGAACGATATTAGGATACTCTTATAAAGCCCGATGAAACAATTTTGGATGAATCTATGATTCACATAGCATCGGATTTACCATTAAGGAATATAAAAAAAGAACATGTCTTTGACCAATAAGAGGGTATCTGTCACCATAAAACACTATATACTACCTCTCAACACCATATAATACAACCTTCCTAATAAAGAAATACACAAAAACCTATAATAAATATAGCCAATCCATACTGAACATGATGTTTTAAGTCTGTATATGAAAACATAGAAAGTATCCCCAAGAGTGGTTCTACCCTAGAACTAGCTCATCGTCTCTATATACATCATACAATTAAGCTTGAACACCAAATGGTGTATTCAACACCAAGGGTATTAAAAGTATTTTCACCTCAAGAACTGAAGCATAGACTATGACAAGTGATATGAAGGGGTTCCTAGATATTGATTAAAAAAATCCTTTACACATGTAGAAAACAAGAAAATTTTACCTTGAATGATTACTAGATCACCCAATGATGTAAATTCTAGAGCATGAATCTCACCACATCCTACTCCATGACCTCATTAACACTATTGATGGCTACCTCCATGGAAAGAAACTGCTCTCTAAGGATAAGGAGTATCTCAGAGCTATCCTATACCTTCCCTGTCTCCTCTGTATTGAACCCAAACTGGAGAATCCTGATGTTATTACCTTGGATTAAACTTCCCTAGTGGAGGAAGCTGAAGTTGAACACCTAGTGCACACAGACTACTAAGAAATTCCAAAAATTCTCTACACTGATGACCTCTAACTTCATAATAAAAAACCTGTCTAATCTATTGGAATGGGTTTGAGTGCTACCATCCTAGGATAATTGGGATAATGAGGGTTGGGACCTACCCTCAGTTGACCAAAAAATCTTCTTTCTAGAAAATTTGTAACCTAATTAAACAACTTTGCTTTATGAGGAATCATGATGAATCCCTTTTCATAATGCTATAGTTCTTTCCAACATCTTCTAAACAACAATTACCCTTGCCATCACCTCAAGATATATCCAAATCATGAATGAGGTGACTTGGAACCAAGTCTCTAGATACAAGGACTCCTCAAAATGACTCTCCCAAATGTCCTTATCTTTAAAAAGGTCTGAATAATATCAGATAAGGGTATTGGAATGCATCCCATACTCCTAAACACTAGAACCCACTATCTAAGGGTAAGAAACATTTATATACTAGCTACCTTTTCAGTCAAGGAATGAAACTCCACTCAGATTTGGACCCCAAACTTCTCCCATGAGAGCAGGACTCCTTGAAATCTCAAAGGAACAAGATCGACCACTTCCTCACTGATCCACACAATTTCATCATATCCAAAAAACCCAGTGCTATTTTCTGAGAAAGGATTGAACTAGAATCTATATTAACCTCATATAACCAGTCCTCTATCAATAATTTCGAAATAAAACCCTCATAATTCTATAGAATCTTGTGATAAAATCTTGGAGTGTCCTCCTCTAAGTGTCATCGTCATTGAACTCTTCTCTATATAAAAATATTGTTACATCCTTCTAAACATATGTTTAAAGAAAATTATGATGAAATAAACCTGGATTAATGCTTTTAAGAATTAAAAATTGTTAATGACTCATAAACATGGAATATGAAATACAAAACATCAATTAATTAATTATTTTATTATTTTATGGTTTAACCAATAGCAAGTTCTACCAATTTCTAATATAGGTGCAACAAAGAATGATGCATGATACTTTCTTAGGTATCAACTACATAACCAGTATCACTTCACTTAGAATTCTTGGTAAAACTAAAGTTTAGTGAATTAGATTATAGGGGGACCTATATACTTGTGTCTTAGCTGGACTTCTATTTTTAAATCAATTAATAAACTTAGATAACACTATTCCCCTAGGCAATCTCACCATTGACTTACTCCAAACTCCTTTACATATCTCAATGAACCTATAATACCACTACATCCTGATCCCCTCCGACATAGATTACCCCTCCTGGTATAATAATGAGAGAAAGAGGATAGTGACTACCCATTTCCCACCTCTAGTAGGCACGAAGTTGATGACAAACACTGAGGCTATAATAAGCTTATAAGGGGGAGACATTACCCTCTAAGAGAATATATAGAAGAGAGAGATAATACTGATAGACATATCAACACATACTTATATAGATAAATTAAAAACCAAGTGAATACATGAAATTTCAATTATTACTCAAAAAAACATGATGGAGAATTACAAGTACTAAAAGAAGGTAAATATGGAAGGAAAAATGAATCCCAAATTTCTCTTACAAAACCATGATCAATTAATATTCTTCCTGATCTCAAATTTGATCCTATTGACCAAAAAATAGTATATATATACATGATGTGATCATAATAGTATACCATGTAGGATCTTCCTTAGATCCTCTCAAGAAAAAGTTAAACAAAGCATACTAAATCCCAATGAACAATAAGAGAAACAAACTCATCACCGAAATAGGTATTCTCAGTTCCCATAATCACCATGGAAATCTCTCACAAAGTATAAAATATAAGGAACCATTCATTAAAATAATAAAAAAAGCTAACCCCACTACTTCTTCCATATTGGTATTCCACTACCCCAATGTCACACATCCAGAGACATCTATCTCCAAAATAAGCCATCCCAAATACACCTAGGGTGAGTATCACAACATGTAGCTCATGAATCACATCACCACATCTTCCCATCCATGTCTCCATATATAGTATGTAAGTAGCTTCTAGGATCCACTACATCCCATATGATGTGTATCATGCATTGGGTGTTAAAACTCATACCATCACATCCCATACATCAAGTAAGGTATGTCGAGCCTTCATATCCCATACACATCATTCAAATAATAATCTTTTAGAAACTATATCTGGAGATATATGTGTGTGAAATAACTATAATCCATCATATCCTACTAAACACATATATGTGGTAACTAACCACCTTGCATACTAGTATATAATAATTCTAGAAAGAGAGTGGGGCCAGAGGGTGTAGTAATTCATGCATCCTCCCATAAGGATGTTGGGGAAAATATCCTCTCAGGGTCCACTGGTTGTCAGCCTCCAAAACATAAATGGGTGGGGTATCATATGAAATAAAAAAACTGTATAGGATATAATATATCTAACAACTAAAATTTGGGAATAACCAATTCATAGGATCTAATTTAGCTATTATCACTCGGACACCTGGATGCTACTACATTGGACTAGATACCCTATAAGCACACAATAATTTAAAGGAGAAAGATTAAATTCATTCATTATTTTAAAATTTCACTATATGTTAAATTAATTGATAATCTGTTAATTAACATTATTTTTTTACATTATTTTAACCATCAGATCCAAGTCCATCCCTTCAAGGTATAATCCAACCGAGTCTATAGTTTCTCAGGATTTAACTTTATCATTTTCATTATAGAAAGAACCAACTCCATGGGGAAAAAATTAAATAAACGTTATCATTAACATTCCATAATTCTAGGTACTCTTGGAAAAAATCCTTAGATACCATAAAAATATGAAACCAAGCACATCCAGTTGTCTCAATAAGTGGGGAAAGGAATGTAGATAAAATAAGAAACCCCACAATTTATATGTTAAATAGATTAAAATAAATAAAGTATCCAACTTTATCAAGTCAATGGGTAATTACAACTTCAACCCATTCTATCATCTTGGTTCCATCCTTGACACCTTCATTTATGTAAAGACCCGTAAAATTCAAGGGAATTTTTTTCTTAATTTTCTTTAGAATTTTACAAGAGCGCGGTTTCTGACGGCACCTGATTCCGAGGCCCGGAGTGCCCGGAATCAATTTCCGAAGTTTGGCTCGGGTACGTTCAGTGAACGAACGAGCGGGAATTCCTAACTTTTGATCCGGTGCTCGGAATTGAAATCCGAGGGCACCGATGAACTCGCAGCACCGATATTCGCTTAAAGAGACCTTTTCGGAAGTTGCGTTTGTTGCGGGTTGAAAGTTAGTTTTTGGGTTTTTAGTTTAAGTTAAAAAAAAATTTGTGAAGAACAAATTTTATTTTAACTTGTTAAATCCTACCAAAGGGAGTTGGAAGTGGGACCCACATCCACTTAACCTCCTTTGGGAGGATTAAGTGTGGTGGGGCCCACACGAAGCTCCCAACCTTTCATCTTCTCCCAACTCCCTTAACCCCCACTTTAAATGACTTGAGATATTTATTTTTGGAGTTAATCTTTTTGAAATTCAAACCTTTGAATTTCTTTTGTTAGGTTTGTAAATAAAATAAGCTCTTATTTTATTTGGATGGGTTAGAACACTTTGGCCACCTTGAGAACTTTTGGGAGATTTTCTTCTTCTTCTTCAACTCTGACGAAGAACACGAAGAACCTTCGAACTTGACGAAGAACGCTCAAGTTCCGACGAAGAACGCCGCTCCGCTCTTCTTCGTCTTCCGTGTCAACGAGAGGGAACGCCGCTTCCTCCTCGGACTCCCTTCGTCGACATAAGAAGTTTCGCCAACGACGTATCACATCGGACGCACCTCTTCGTCATCGGATTTGACGAACGACGACCGCGACGCCCGACCTCCGCGACGTTGTCCTCCGCGGAATGTTGTCAAATCTACGAACCTATACCCGAGGTAGGGGTTGTTGATTATTGTTTAATTATTCTATTCTTGATCATAAATTTAGCATGTCTATCGTGTGGCTTGAAATTATTTTAAGTTGCGTTATTGCTTAACGTGAGGGGGCCGGACCGCATGAACACGGCCGAACCCCCTCCATCGTTCTTGTTGTATTACTTGCGGGTGGATGAATCAAGGTGGCATGATGCCGTCGCACCACGCGGATATTCGCCCAATCCTTATTACGCGACACCGTCGCGCCGCGCCATGAAAGAAACATCAAGAACGCGACGCCGTCGTGCCGCGTTGAAGAAATCAAGGTGTGGCGGAGGGGCGCGGTGTCGTCGCACCGCGCCGGATAACGAAAACCGCAGCCGGATTCCAGGCCGCGGCGGAAGAGAAGACCGGCGGCAGGGCCGCCGGCGTCGGAAGCCGAAGGGGGGGACCGGAATTTACGATCCCGTTGGAGAAAACCGGCCGGCCAGCTGGCCGGCCGGATGGCATTAAACCGGGGGAATTAATCCCCCGGCCAACACACAAAAAAACCCCTCTTTATGAGGGGGGCGGTTCTTTGAAGGGAGGGGGGCAGCCGGCCCCCCGATTCCGCACAAACAGGCCCCCCACGTGGGGGGGGGGGGGGCGTTTTTAAAAAAATAAAGGGGCGCGGCATATAGCCGTGCCGCCCCTTCAATCAAGCCCCCCACGTAGGGGGGGGGGGTTTAAAAACAGGCGCGGCTGATTGCCGCGCCGCCCTCCAAGAAAGCGGGGGATTTGCCCCCCGCATGCCGACCACGGGCGGCGCCAGGCCGCCGGGCCGCCGCGGCCGCCGCACCGCCGCACCGCCGCGCCGCCGCGCCGCCAGCCGCCGCGCCGTCGCCGGCCGCCGCGCCGCCGGCCGGCCGGCCGGGCCGACCCAGGGGGGGGGGGGGTCGGGCCGGGTCGGCCCGGACCCGGACCCCCCCCGTTTCGAACCAGTCTCGGTCTTTTGGCCATATCTTGAGCCTCGGACCTCCGAATGATGAACCGTCTGCGGAAACGCTATCCTTGGATCAAGACGGTCGTTTCGGTATATCGCACTCAAGGTTTCAGATTACTTTGAGTTCGACCGGGTTGGTTCGTTCACGAAACCAACCGGGCCTTCGGAGCGGAAACGCTCTTATCTTGAGCTACGGACGTCCGATTGACGTGCCGTCAGCCGTGTTGTGTTCCTCTTAGTGAGACGGATCTTTTGGCATACTCCGCCCGAGGTTTGGACGCAGGTGGAGTACGGTAGGGTTGGTTTTGCCTTAAAAACCAACCGGGCCCCGGAGACGAAAATGCCAATAACTCTCAGACCGGGCGTCCGATCGACGCGCCGTCTGTTGCGTTGAGTTCTTGTTGACGATACGGAACTTTTGGATACATCAACTCTGGTCTTCGTGACAGTTGATGTATCAGCCTCTCGGCTCGTGGAGCGGACCCTCCGAACGAGCTTGCTGTGTGCGGGAGCCCTAGTGCTGGCTGCGACTGTTACTATGTCTACTACTGCTACTACTGCTACTGTGACTGCGACGATGACAGTACAGAAATCCTGTGTGGATTCGACGACGACGACTACAGCACTCAGCGATCCTACGTGGAACAGTGCTTCCGAACCTGTGTGAGCTGAATCTTCTGTTTACCATGGGCGGTGGAGCGCTTGGTTGTTGCAGCATATCCTTGGCAGTGGAGCGCTCGGTTGTAGTGGCAGACCTGCGATACTGGAGACGAGCGTACAGAGTACGGAGACCGTGAAACCGGCTGAGACATGAAGACTACTCGACCGACTCAACTTGGAGTGAGTCGACTAGCCCAGTGGACGGAGCGCCCGGTATTCGGCGGCAGACCCACGGCGGACGGAGCGCCTGGTAGTTGGCAGCAGACCCGCGGTACTCGACTGGAGGAGTACCTCTGTAGGCTATCTGGGTGAGCGCCCGGTATTTGGCAGCAGACCCTCAGCGGACGGAGCGCCCGGTAGTTGGCAGCAGACCCGCGGTACTCGACAGGAGGAGTACTTCAGCAGTCTTAGGTTAGTGAGCAGTACCTCGGAGTCGTGACAGGACCACTGTACACTTCAGAGATGGGACTCTTCAACAGTTACGGTTTCGTTAATGAAAATCCTGGTTGAGCTGAAACCTGTTGTTTTCCTGTGTGGATTGTGTTGTGCTATCCTGTGTGGATTACGTTTTGCTTTCCTGTGTGGAATACGTTTACTTTCCTGTGTGGACTGAGTTGTACTTGGGCTCGGAGGTTGGAGCGTATTTGAATTTGATGACTTAGGTATATGTATGGGCATATACCTAAGCAGTGACGGTTGTTACTTCGTGATTGTACCTTTCTTCGTGGTTTATCCATTGTGGATTTGAGAGACCTTCAGGGGTCTCGGGGTCCCTACTGAGTAGCTTATACTCACTCCTGCACGGGCTTTGCCCGCACTACGTTGTGTTGGTTGCAGACGACGGACAGCGTTGACCTTAGCTGAGGTTTGCAGAGCGGGACGGTACCCGGAGGTGGACCACTGGACGGAATGTGCTCGGAGCGGACGGTGGGACCCGTGGAGCAGTGGAGCTATCTGTACCCACCCTTCAGGTGGGATTTCCAGTGGACAGCTCGGTGTAGCGGCTTTTACTTTCCAGTTGTTGTTTTCCCTTTCGAGTTGTACTTTACTTTCAGTTTGGGTTTGTATACTGGCCCATTTACTTTTCCGCACTTTTGGTTGTACTCTGCTTTTTCTTAGTGTTTACTTTCTGCTTGCTTACTCTGTGGTGTTTGTTTACTTTACAAAGGCAATGCCTTCCCTTTTTACTGGGATTTACGCCTTGGTGCTAGTCGCCAGCCCCTGACCTATGGAAGGCGGGCTTGGGGTAGTCACGGCACGGACCCCGAGGGCGGGTCGTGACAAATTGGTATCAGAGGAGTTCGGTTCTACCGCGAACTCTGATCTTTTCTATGTGAAGCAATAATGTTTAGCGTATTGAGTGTGGTTATCAGTCCAGGGAGTCCAGTGTTGGTGCGACGGCCGACGTATCCGTACACCAGGACCCTGACTTCTGATTTCCGACTTAATGCACGAAAACATTGATTGCGTGTGTGTTTCAAAGTTTTCTTTGTGATTACTTATATCAGCTCACCAGGTATACTGTTCTGACCGTGGCGCACCTGTTTCCTTTTTAGGATGGCCCCACGACGGCAGCCAGCTAGGGTTCCGAGAGTCGAGCGTGACGACAGCCCACTGAGCGACGAGGCCTCAGTGCAGGGCCCTTTGTCAGCTGTGGCACCGGCGGTAGCTCTACCCGCCGAGCCCCTGATGCTTCCAGCAGCAGCCGCTGACGATGCACTTCGCCTCAGTGCACTGCATGAGTTTCAGCACCAGCGACCACCCAGGTTTCGCGGGGATACGGATCCCCAGGCAGCAGAGGAATGGCTGGAGGCAGTAGTACGAGTGTTTAGGCTAGTGAGGACACCAGCAGACCTCATGGTGATCCTCGCTGCGAGCCTACTACACGCAGCAGCAGGACGATGGTGGAGCTTGATGCTCCAGGTGCACGATGAGGCATCTCTACTTTGGACGGACTTTGAGAGCATCTTCCGCTCGGAGTTCGTCCCAGCCACCCTTCGTGCGGTGCGTATCCAGGAGCTTCTTCAGCTGCGGCAGGGTAGCATGACGGTCGCTCAGTACGCGGCGAGGTTCACCGACCTTTCTCGGTACTCGACAGACATGGTACGAGACCCCTTCTTCCGGGCCCGGACCTTCGAGCAGGGTTTGAGACACGAGATCAGGGCATCACTGATCTCCCTCAGCATACCGACTCAGACAGGAGTACTGGAGAGAGCCCTTCTGATCGAGAGTTTCTTTGCTGAGTCTACACCAGCACAGCGACCCACCGCAGGGCGGCACGTGGAAGAGTCATCTACAGCAAATAGACGACGGATGACTCAGGGTTCCAGGCAGACCAGACCTACCAGTGGCCGACTGCACGACTCAGGCTCAGTTGTGCGGGGAAGCTGGGGTGGAGTCAGAGCCAGGCGTGCCGAGAGTGGGCAGTGTTACTCCTGTGGCGGGATTGGTCACATGGCTCGTGATTGTCCGACCCGCCATGCTGATGATCAGCAGTTAAGTGAAGAACCTCCCAGGCAGAGGCAGAGGTTCGACCGTGGCGGTCCGCAGGGAGGAGGCGGATGAGGCAGAGGAGCTGGACGAGCAGCCGGTGGTGGGCGACGCTTTGAGGCTCTGCCACCACCACCACCAGGAGGTCCACCCCGACCACAGGGAGTAGGTGAACATGCGAGAGCTCAGCTTCAGGCAGCCGAGGCCTTCGATCATGGAGCTCTGGGAGCCGATGGATAGGAGCAGAACTAGTGGATACGTCCTTTGTACTTCTGGTTCCTTGTTGCTTTTGTGTAGCGTCTTGTATTATGAGCTGTAATAATAAAAGATGCATACCTTCATGATATTTTCGTTCCTGTCCTCTTTTGTGATGTTACTAAGAGGTTCCAGTTTTGGCTGTTGACTTGACCCTCACTTGTGAGACATCTACTGGAGGAGACCCAGTTGCCACACACTGATGCCGACAGTGTGACTCAACCCTTGGAGGCGAGAGTAACGGTTGAATCTCTTAGTAGTAGCGTCGAGGCCTTACGACGCCATCCTTGGTATGGATTAGTATCATCCATATTAGGATTGACTGTATTAGGAAAAGAATGTGGTTCATCCAGGGGATGAGACCAGATTTCTCTTATCAGCAAAGAAGAAATCTTGCAGCTCTTGTGGAACCTGAGATGGTCCAGGTCATCCAGGGGCGGATGAGTACAGCTCAGAGCCGGCAGAAGTCATATGCTGACAGGAGGCGGAGGCCACTAGAGTTCGAGGATGGCAACCACGTCTTCTTGCGGGTCTCACCTCGACGTGGTATTCAGAGATTTGGACGAGGCGGCAAGTTATCTCCGCGCTTCATCGGACCCTTCCAGATTCTCAGCAGGATTGGTGAGGTGGCTTACCGCCTGGCTCTACCACCTCAGTTGCACCGGGTGCACGACACCTTCCACGTGTCTCAGCTGAGGAGATACGTGCATGACCCGACGCACATCATTGATCATGGGGAGCTTGACGTTGACGATGATGCGACTTTTACGGAGGTTCCAGTGGAGATAGAGGATCGACATGAGCAGGTCCTGCGTGGGCGATCGATTCCTCTTGTGCGCATCAGATGGCAGCACGAGAATCTCCAGGAGAGCACATGGGAGCGGGAGGCTCAGATGCGTGCTCAGTACCCTCATTTGTTTCCCTAGTTTTTGGATGTATCTTTACGGGGACGTAAAGCCCTGAGGTGGGAGTAATGTAAAGACCCGTAAAATTCAAGGGAATTTTTTTCTTAATTTTCTTTAGAATTTTACAAGAGCGCGGTTTCTGACGGCACCTGATTCCGAGGCCCGGAGTGCCCGGAATCAATTTCCGAAGTTTGGCTCGGGTACGTTCAGTGAACGAACGAGCGGGAATTCCTAACTATTGATCCGGTGCTCGAAATTGAAATCTGAGGGCACCGATGAACTCGCAGCACCGATATTCGCTTAAAGAGACCTTTTCGGAAGTTGCGTTTGTTGCAGGTTGAGAGTTAGTTTTTGGGTTTTTAGTTTAAGTTAAAAAATTTTTTGTGAAGAACAAATTTTATTTTAACTTGTTAAATCCTACCAAAGGGAGTTGGAAGTGGGACCCACATCCACTTAACCTCCTTTGGGAGGATTAAGTGTGGTGGGGCCCACACGAAGCTCCCAACCTTTCATCTTCTCCCAACTCCCTTAACCCCCACTTTAAATGACTTGAGATATTTATTTTTGGAGTTAATCTTTTTGAAATTCAAACCTTTGAATTTCTTTTGTTAAGTTTGTAAATAAAATAAGCTCTTATTTTATTTGGATGGGTTAGAACACTTTGGCCACCTTGAAAACATTTGGGAGCTTTTCTTCTTCTTCTTCAACTCTGACGAAGAACACGAAGAACCTTCGAACTTGACGAAGAACGCTCATGTTCCGACGAAGAACGCCGCTCCGCTTTTCTTCGTCTTCCGTGTCAACGAGAGGGAACGCCGCTTCCTCCTCGGACTCCCTTCGTCGACATAAGAAGTTTCGCCAACGACGTATCACATCGGACGCACCTCTTCGTCATCGGATTTGACGAACGACGACCGCGACGCCCGACCTCCGCGACGTTGTCCTCCGCGGAACGTTGTCAAATCTACGAACCTATACCTGAGGTAGGGGTTGTTGATTATTGTTTAATTATTCTATTTTTGATCATAAATTTAGCATGTCTAACGTGTGGCTTGAAATTATTTTAAGTTGCGTTATTGCTTAACGTGAGGGGGCCGGACCGCATGAACACGGCCAAACCCCCTCCATCGTTCTTGTTGTATTGCTTGCGGGTGGATGAATCAAGGTGGCGTGGTGCCGTCGCACCACGCGGATATTCGCCCAATCCTTATTACGCAACACCGTCGCGCCGCGCCATGAAAGAAACATCAAGAACGCGACGCCGTCGTGCCGCGTTGAAGAAATCGAGGTGTGGCGGAGGGGCGCGGTGCCGTCGCACCGCGCCAGATAACGAAAACCGCGGCCGGATTCCAGGCCGCGGCGGAAGAGAAGACCGGCGGCTGGGCCGCCGGCGTCAGAAGCCGAAGGGGGGGACCGGAATTTCTGGTCCCATTGGAGAAAACCGGCCGGCCAACTGGCCGGCCGGATGGCATTAAACCGGGGGAATTAATCCCCCGGCCAACACACAAAAAAACCCCCTCTTTATGAGGGGGGCGGTTCTTTGAAGGGAGGGGGGCAGCCGGCCCCCCGATTCCGCACAAACAGGCCCCCCACGTGGGGGGGGGGGCGTTTTTAAAAAAATAAAGGGGCGCGGCATATAGCCGCGCCGCCCCTTCAATCAAGCCCCCCACGTAGGGGGGGCGGTTTTTACAAACAGGCGCGGCTGATTGCCGCGCCGCCCTCCAAGAAAGCGGGGGCTTTGCCCCCCGCATGCCGACCACGTGCGGCGCCAGGCCGCCGCGGCCGCCGCGCCGCCGCACCGCCGCGCCGCCGCACCGCCGCGCCGCCGCGCCGCCGCGCCGCCGCGCCACCGGCCGGCCGGCCGGGCCGACCCAGGGGGGGGGGGGGGGGGGGGTCGGGCCGGGTCGGCCCGGACCCGGACCCCCCCCGTTTCGAACCAGTCTCAGTCTTTTGGCCATATCTTGAGCCTCGGACCTCCGAATGACGAACCGTCTGCGGAAACGCTATCCTTGGATCAAGACGGTCGTTTCGGTATATCTCACTCAAGGTTTCGGATTACTTTGAGTTCGGCCGGGTTGGTTCGTTCACGAAACCAACCGGGCCTTCAGAGCGGAAACGCTCATATCTTGAGCTACGGACGTCCGATTGACGTGCCGTCAGCCGTGTTGTGTTCCTCTTAGTGAGACGGATCTTTTGGAATACTCCGCCCGAGGTTTGGACGCAGGTGGAGTACGGTCGGGTTGGTTTTTCCTTAAAAACCAACCGGGCCCCGGAGACGAAAATGCCAATAACTCTCAGACCGGGCGTCCGATCGACGCGCCGTCTGTTGCATTGAGTTCTTGTTGACGATACGGAACTTTTGGATACATCAACTCTGGTCTTCGTGACAGTTGATGTATCAGCCTCTCGGCTCGTGGAGCGGACCCTCCGAACGAGCTTGCTGTGTGCGGGAACCCTAGTGCTGGCTGCGACTGTTACTATGACTACTACTGCTACTACTGCTACTGTGACTGCGACGACGACAGTACAGAAATCCTGTGTGGATTCGACGACGACGACTATAGCACTCAGTGATCCTACGTGGAACTGTGCTTCCGAACCTGTGTGAGCTGAATCTTCTGTTTACCATGGGCGGTGGAGCGCTTGGTTGTTGCAGCATATCCTTGGAGGTGGAGCGTTCGGTTGTAGCGGCAGACCTGCGATACTGGAGACGAGCGTACAGAGTACGGAGACCGTGAAACCGGCTGAGACATGAAGACTACTCGACCGACTCAACTTGGAGTGAGTCGACTAGCCCAGTGGACGGAGCGCCCGGTATTCGGCGGCAGACCCACGGCGGACGGAGCGCCTGGTAGTTGGCAGCAGACCCGCGGTACTCGACTGGAGGAGTACCTCTGTAGGCTATCTGGGTGAGCGCCCGGTATTTGGCAGCAGACCCTCATCGGACGGAGCGCCCGGTAGTTGGCAGCAGACCCGCGGTACTCGACAGGAGGAGTACTTCAGCAGTCTTAGGTTAGTGAGCAGTACCTCGGAGTCGTGACAGGACCACTGTACACTTCAGAGATGGGACTCTTCAACAGTTACGGTTTCGTTAATGAAAATCCTGGTTGAGCTGAAACCTGTTGTTTTCCTGTGTGGATTGTGTTGTGCTATCCTGTGTGGATTACGTTTTTCTTTCCTGTGTGGAATATGTTTAATTTCCTGTGTGGACTGAGTTGTACTTGGGCTCGGAGGTTGGAGCGTATTTGAATTTGATGACTTAGGTATATGTATGGGCATATACCTAAGCAGTGACGGTTGTTACTTCGTGATTGTACCTTTCTTCGTGGTTTATCCATTGTGGATTTGAGAGACCTTCAGGGGTCTCGGGGTCCCTACTGAGTAGCTTATACTCACCCCTGCACGGGCTTTGCCCGCACTACGTTGTGTTGGTTGCAGAAGACGGACAGCGTTGACCTTAGCTGAGGTTTGCAGAGCGGGACGGTACCCGGAGGTGGACCACTGGACGGAACGTGCTCGGAGCGGACGGTGGGACCCGTGGAGCAGTGGAGCTATCTGTACCCACCCTTCAGGTGGGATTTCCAGTGGACAGCTCGGTGTAGCGGCTTTTACTTTCCAGTTGCTGTTTTCCCTTTCGAGTTGTACTTTACTTTCAGTTTGGGTTTGTATACTGGCCCATTTACTTTTCCGCACTTTCGGTTGTACTCTGCTTTTGCTTAGTGTTTACTTTCCGCTTGCTTACTCTGTGGTGTTTGTTTACTTTACAAAGGCAATGCCTTCCCTTTTTACTGGGATTTACGCCTTGGTGCTAGTCGCCAGCCCCTGGCCTATGGAAGGCGGGCTTGGGGTAGTCACGGCACGGACCCCGAGGGCGGGTCGTGACAATTTATATCCGTATACATCTCTCTATCACATGCATAACTGCTTCCACAACCTCAGGCCTCCCTACCCATGTCTCATTAGACATCCCAAATGAACATGAAATCACATATCAAAGATCACATACATAGCACAACATATAAGGTATAAAATAACATAGTCAAAAGGGAAACTTGTCCCTAAAACAAGGAATTTAGCCATTACAAGAAAAAATCCCCTCTTATCCACTATTTTTTTCTTTATCAGATAACCCACTTTTTTAAAAAATTGAATTAACTGATTAAATTTTAAAAGTTTCCCAATATACGAAACCTAAGGAATCAAATTTCATAATCTATTAAAGAATTAAATTTCAATAACATGAATTTTTAATTCCATTAACATTTTATGTCATTATATCTTAATGTTCTTAATCAGTCCCATTAAAATATTGAAGAAAAAATTCATTTATATTTGAATTTTACATCAATTTTATTACCATAAAATTATAATAAATACCATATTAATAAAACATGCATCCTCTTTAATTCTTATAAAAATTAAGATAATTATAATCATTACATTATTTAAAAATTTCATCATATAAACATGCTAATCCATGCATAAAAAAAATCTATTAAGTATAACATAGATAACACACTATCTAGTAAATCAATAGGCATACTGTTATCACAGTAGAAAGAAACAATATGAAATCATTACCTAAAAACCAATTTTATTCTTTAAACTAGTTTAAATATTTATTAGGTGAATTAAACTATTATCAATGGGATAAACCATGTTTAATTTTTTATTTCATGTAAATAAAAGAGATGTAATGAATTCCCTATCTCAAACCTTTGATATTCTTGAATGGAAATAAAACTCCAATATAGATCTATGATCACCACTCCTATGAAGAAACCAGGGTCTCCCGAGGGATTCACACCACTGAAACACCAAAAAATGTAAAGGGAAACTAAATTATTCTTTAGGAGATCGAATTACAATGAAAGGATGGAAGGATGGGAGAAAATGAGTTGAAATGAAGAGAAACCACTAGAAAATGTGGTATATCTTACCTTGGATCACCAAAGATTGATCTTTAGAATCCAGGGATCAATCCTATCAAAAGTGGATTCAAAGGATTCAAAAAAACCACCTCATGGATCCTAGGGTTTGAGAGAAGGAAGTGGGGAAATGTTGGGATTTAATTTAAAAGGCCGTATTTATAGGTAGAGAAAATTTTAGATGACGACGACACAACCCCTAGGACCACACCGCAGTCCTCCCTAACCTAAGGAATTCTATGTTTTGGCCCAAGGGATCACACCACAAACCCTTAGTCTGATGCATATATAAGAATATATGGGAATATCCTGTAAAATAGGATCTGGGAGTTATGGAATAGCCATAATCACTACACCATAGGGCCCATTTTCCAACCGGGAGGCTATGCCACAACTCAGCCACCAAATCAAAACTTCCCCCTCAAAGGCCAAACTTCCTGAAAACCCTATATCTAAAACTCCCCAATATGCCATAGTTACCTGACTACCCATGAAAAAGGAAGACCTAACCTACACTATAACCAACCACTATTGCATAATCATGCTGGAAAAGGTAGTAGCTCCCCCTACTCTCTTTCACAATAGCCAGAAATACTACATTACAACCACCAGTACCATATAACAAGACTTCCCTATTTTACTCAACCTTATAATGTTTTTTCTTAGAATAATGCTTATTCCCAAAGACTCTCCAAATACCCTAGAACTCAATCTAGGAGGATCCAACACCCAAACACACAATGGAAAGGGCCACTAAGGTTTGGCATCTTACATAAATGACTTAATCTATTCATGACACTAACGAATAAAACTTTGAATAATTTTTTATAGATATTATGTTTCATAATAAGAACTTATCCTTTGTAATTTAATGTGATTTAGTAGAAAATTATTTAAATATAGAGATATTTATTATATATTTATTATCATTACTTCCAATGGTCTTTCAATTTTATAATTATGAATATTTTCTTTCCAACTACTCACTAATAAGTCATAGTAAGTGGTCATTCCATGGTTGGTCCCATGAAGAATAAAAGTAATCCACAAGAGCATGGGATCTATAACTATTAAACCCAATAATTTAAAAATAAAAATAGGGTGAATAGAGTTTAAAAAAAGTGAAGACGAATATTAAAGAAAATAATAAAAATATATACAACATATCAATTTTAAAGGATGATTAATAAAAACCATCCATCACTTTCATTTATAAATGGGATGAATCAATAGACTACCATATCATAAAAAAAATTACATACTTACTAGGGTTAATTCCATTGATTCTACCTAAAAAAATCCATATTTATTGAATAAGTATATAGAATTTATTAAGTTCATTAAGATTGATCTAAAAAGTAGAAGACAAATTTAAACTATTGTTGATAGTTTAATTGTCCTAATCACCATGGAGTTCCTTCTTTAATAATACTTCTGATCGATGGTATATTAAAGAATGAGATAAAATTAATATTCAAGGAAAATCATAATTAAATATAATATTCATTAATTAAATCAATAACATAAATTAAGAACTCATCCTTTTACTCTTGATCCCTCATACTTTAAGAGATTATCCACTCATAGTTGAAAGAAATTCACCCATACTTAACTTCCTCATTTAAATAAGTGAGAAGGTAATGGAACAATGAAAATAGAAACTACTTATATGAATAATTAATTCTTATAGAATAAAAAATCAGGGCCCAAGATTCTAAAATATCCAAAAGTAAAATATCTATAAAGTTAAAATTTTCCAAAAAATCGTATGACTATATTTATAGAAATTTTACCCCTCATTGTGAAAAGTAATGAATGACAGCATGTAAAGATAAAAATTATAGATATAATTCTTATATAATCTCCATAACTAGAACCATAATGAAAAAACACATACATATGTCATGATACATTTATCTTCTTCATTAAAATACAAATCCTACAAATACCCTGACACGACACCCTAAACAAGTCATCAAAGGATCTTGTCTACTTTAATTATCTCAGATGACTCATGTTGTGAAATAG
The DNA here is from genome assembly GCA_963277665.1 of Viscum album. Classification (NCBI taxonomy): domain Eukaryota; kingdom Viridiplantae; phylum Streptophyta; class Magnoliopsida; order Santalales; family Viscaceae; genus Viscum; species Viscum album. The sequence continues at coordinate 1,959,312,945 of OY728141.1, read as the reverse complement.
GAACTTACCTTGATGTGATTATTAAGTATTTTCTTATATCTCAGCCATAATTAGCTCATGGAATAGAATATATTTATCTTTAAATGATCAACTATACCTCCTTCAAAGAATATTTTGGATTGATATTTCATTGTGGAATGACCAAATCCTTCATGATATGACAACATTTCAAGTTCTTAATATTATTCTTAAAAAGATCCACATTTTAACTCCATTATATGATAATATTTGATTTAATCTAACATATACTCATTGAATTAATAATATAGAACTATCTCATGGTGAAAAAACTATTTGTCACCATGTATGTGTTCCTCATTAATTCCAAAAAAAACGTGCATTATATTACATAAACATAACTTATCCTGGGGAATATCTTTCATAGCCACCATAAACATCAACTTAATATTTTGTAGACCATTCTATTTAATAATTAATTCCAACTCAAGAGAATTCCAATGTAAAATGTGTGACCTATACCATGGCTCATTTTTACCAATTTATATTTATTCAAACATATCTCCAATAAACATTAGGATCCTAGATGTTCCATGGTTCTATTTTGTTTCTTCAATGTTGTTTTCTTTGTTTAACCAATCATTCCATGAAATCACCATGTTGTAGTGTGATTTTTTTTAATTCCTATGAAATTTTCAAGAAATTCCTACATTTTATTCTAATCACCCATATTAAAAAAAGAAAAAATTAAGTATAATTTAGCAGATATTAAGAAAATTAATTAGTGAAAACCATGATGAAAAATTAATCGTAATTAAAAGGTATCAACTTCAACCATAGTTATATTTTCATTTCCTCAAAAAAACATCTCAACGATGATTATAAAGGAAAAAAAACCTTTAACTATAGAAAAATACCTCCAAGCTTGTCAATAAAACAAAGGATTAGTTGAAAGTCATTAATGTTAAACATACCCATAATTTTTAGGCATCAAATCTAGATTTATTACATAATTTAGAAAACATTTTCCTTCAATTCTATTATTACTTCTTTACATTTTCAAAAAAATAGGTTCCCATGTTCTTATCTTACTTTCTAGAAATATTTTATACAACACTCAAGAATAATGTAAGTTGAATTTATGATCAATATCGAGTGTATGGAAACTATTTATAAGTTAGAATTTTTTTCAATATTTATTTTAGATAAATAAAACCACAATAATCAAGAAGAATTTTTCAAAGAGGGATCTAATGGATCTAAGGCTGATGTTGGTAAGATCATGATTTAATTATTAAAAATTAACGATTGAAAAGGTGGATCAATGATTTAATCACACTTTCAGATATTCTATTTCATCTTTAAAAAAACATAATCCTTCCATACCTTTAAATAAATCTTCTCCCATAAATATCCTCTTCAACCAATTATTCATTAATTTATCATGCCAGAATAATGACATAATTTTGCTTCCTATTTTTTCTACCACATTCTTATTTTTCAATAGAAATTTCACAAGGATAAAATATTATACTAATAAAAATTATCTTAATTGATTCTGTCATAACACTAATTATAATATTTGTTGCAATATCAATAGTTGAGTAAGAGTGGTCATCAAAACTTTATATGACACAATGCATAATTATATTTCCCTTCAAAAATTATAGTTCAATATAGTAAGCATAATATAAATTAGATTTTAATGAAATTCCTCATATTTAATGGAATATTTACATCCAAACATACATATAATTGTCACATAATATTTTCAATCATCATCAATCTCTCCCATGAAACTTAATAAAAAAATCATGCAATAAATCGAAATTATATATGGTTGGAAAGATAAATCGACTTGTAATGTTGATTTCAATTAAGTTATTTCATGAATTCCATGGTATTAAAAAATGTTATATTTCAGGTAGGTTCGAAGGTAAAATGGTTAAAATAAATAAAGTTAATAATATCTATATTGTTTGAAAAATAATTAAAGACTAAAATTATTAAAGTGAAAGTTCTAGTAGTGAGGCATGTCTTGAGTTTTCTCAAGAAATACGATATTAGATAGATTATAAAAAAATGGATCAACCCCCACCCCCCAGAATTTGATTACAATTATTTTTACAGTCACTCATGACATAAATGATAATTCATCAACTAATCAAATACAACATCAAAAAATTAAAATTATAGGAAAAATTAAATTCAGTAACCATTTCATATTTAAACCCAAAAAAGAATAAAAAATTGATTTATAATGAATTCTAACTAAACCATAAACTTTTATTCCCATGGTTTTCCAAAATTTCATAATTAAAAAAAATAAATCCAATTGAAAATTTCTCCTAAATTATTGATTTCAAGAAAAAAGTCATATTCTTTGAAGATTCCCTCACCCTCCCTTAATAAAAAACTACGTGTTAACTATTTGAAATCATTGTGAGAGAGATGAAAAGAAATAAGGCCCATGAATGAAACATAATAAAGGTATAAATTATAAGATAATAACATGTAAGAAACTTGATATAAACAATATTCCTTCCTTGATTCTTGGTTGGAGTTGATTTCACAGAATTTTTTTGGAATTGAAAAAATAGTTGATTTAGGGACCTGAAAGTGACATTATAAACTTAAAAATAGTTTTTTTTCAATAATATCAACATATAATATCAAGTATATGTGTTGATCAAACTAATTTTTCATGAATTATACTAAAATATTATAATAGAGTTTTATATGAATATCAAAATAGGTTATAATACATGAAAACACTAACAAAATGAGAAAAATAGAGATATCCATGATACAAAAAAAGGTGAAGTGAAAAAATAAAAATAATCTATTCTAGAATTTCACCACCCCCAACTTGGATCATTATTGATATGGAAAGCTATTGGACTACCTCTATAGTTATTTGTAATATAGGGGTTACATCCAAGGTGATATAGGGCTATTTATCAATTGAATGCTGAGCTGGGAAATATTAGTGGGTATTGAGGATATTGGTGGTATTGGTAGGGAGGGTGGGTCATGAAGCTTTTCTATGGATAGTGAAATCAATTCTCTTTGTACCTCTTTAGTAATGGGTGTTTTAGATTCCTCTTGAGTATTATCAATATTGGTATCAATAACTAAAATATTTGTATTAGTGCCTACTATGCTCAGTGAGGACTTAGTGGGGGGGGGGTTCTCGATATCATGTGTACTATACATCTACCTAATAAAGAGGGAGAATGGGTAGTGATTAATCAAATCTATAATCGGTACATCATCTCAATTCTTAGTGGAAAATTCCTTTCCCTTCCTATGAGCATCCTTCCTAGAGGCACAGTAACCCTCTGGAATCATTGGACAACCCAATATCTCTGGGGATATAATTATAAATAATTGATCCTACATATGGTAAGTATGTTTGATTAGGGGTGGAGTAATATGAATATAAGTGGATTATAGTCTAGAAGTATCAAGATTAGAACTGGGGATGATGCAAGAAGGTTCCCCCTGGATAGATGTGTGGAGGAGAATGGATTGGTGTCTTAACATGTTGTTTAATGGGTAATGTAATGAGTTGAAACAAAGAGAAATGTGAAATAGTTATTTGGTTCCTAATAATATATTGAATGGAACCACTAACATACTAATTCTACACATCCTGATAAATAGAGAGCAGGACCTCCTGAGTAGGTGTTGATACTACTCATCCTCATTATGCAAGTGTTTAATAGGAAGTAGAGTCATCAATGGAGTGGGCCTCAATGGCCACGTCCTCCTCCATAATATAGGGGTACTCATATTCCCACTCATATTACTTACCATATTTCTTATGTAGGAACATATTGGATAGTAATGGGAGGTTTATAAGTTGAAACCTACCTAGTGAAGAAAAGGGTAAAGAAGAATTAGATAATCCTAACTAATTTTAAAAAAATGGGTTGAAATTCCCACTGATATTCATTTTTTGTCTCATTTTTTTATTCCCCATAGTAAAGTGAAAATGGTTTGGCGATGTTGATAGCTTACCCCCATATAGAAATAATAGAAATAATTAGAACATCAAGCTTGATCGTGGCTCTATAGGACTCTCCATTTCTAACTGTTCATGATCAATGCCCTTATGAATGACTCATAAGAGTTATTTTATAAATCATGTTCTCTTTTCATACTTAGAAAATCAATAATAATGATCATCTAATTCTAATGGGAAATATTCCTATTAGGCTTCTGTATCATCTCAATATATACTACTATTCACATGAACTATACATTAAAAATTTTCAATATCATCGAAAAATACGCTAAATTGATTCCCTAAAACATCCAACCTAGATGAAACTTTTCATGGTCAATAGTTATCTTTAGTGTAGATAAAATTTCTAATAAAATGTCTCAGTAGTCCTCTACTCCCACCTTAATTATTTTCTCACAAATCATGGCCTTTGAAGCATCCATGATAAGATAAACCATATTATCCTACTTCATGGTACAAATGTCTAGAATCTTATTAGTTTGAATCAACTTCAATTATAACTCTCATAGCCTCTATTTATGATTTTTATTAGAAAACTACAAGAATTGGAGAAGGTTCTACTAGGTAGAATCCCCTTTGGAGTCGATTCAAAGGTTGTTTCTTAAAATTACATCAGGGTTGAGGTTGGTGATAAAGATAATGATGGGGTTGGTGAGGTGCTTGGGGAAGGCTCATGTGATGTTTTATGAACTTTGGTTTTTTGTTTCTTGGTGGGTTTCATTGGGATATTTCTTAGATTTTTGGATGGTGGGTGTTTAGCCTTATATTTCCTGTTGATGGTTTTTATTTCATCTATGTTTGAATGGATATTGTTTATGGAAAGATGAATAATTGGTTTTAAATGGTTTTAAGGGATGGTTCATAACTAGTATGTTGATTTTAATGGGGATATGATTGGTTGAAAAAAATGGTAGGCAATGTTTTGGAACATTTAGGTTGATTGGGGATGTTGGAGGTTTATAAATAAAACCTAATAAGATCATTATATGTTAAATTGTACTTAGAATATGATTGGAGTGGGGCACTTGACTCTATATTCAAGAGAGATCTAGAAGAGGGGAAATCAAATGGTCATGTCATTGTTAGGGTTTATGATGAAATATTTTTAATACTTGAATATATCATAAAGTTGACTTCTATATTTTTAAATGATCAAATGAGTTTTAATTATAAGGGATTATTTAGTTTTATTTTCTTATAGTTTCTATGCCAACGGAAGATCCATTGCAGCACAACCATTAAGGATCTTTCATAGGTAATGTTCCATGGTTGGTTAGTGGCCTAGATATCTTTGAGATATCCTTGACAAAGTAGTTATAGAATCTTGTATGTCCCTAAAATCTTTGGATCCCCTTCACTATTTTAGGGAAACTCTTGTATAACAGTAATATTTATCAAATAAACTTCAATAAATTTTTTAGATATTCTATATCTGAGGGAATTTCTTTCTTGAACCATGAAATAAAACTTTTTCTAGTTAAGAGATAGAAAATTTTCTCCACATCTTTTGAGTACCAAATCAAGGTTATGAAACAATACATAAAAATACCATTCATAAACATAAAATTCATTTTTAAAAATTTCATGGAACTCTTCTTCCATGTCATGAAATATATACGTCAACACTTTTGAAAATTCACTGGTGAATTTCACATTCCAAATAACATGTAATGATATGAAAATGATTCATATGGATAAGTAATTTTTTTCTATATCATCTTGATCCATTAAATTTTTATTGTAACCAAAATTTCCATCTAGAAATAATTATGACTCATGGTTGGATAAAATTTCTAGTATTTTATCCATAAATTAGAGTAGAAAGTATCATTTTTTATTACTACATTTTAATTATGTTAATCCACACATACTCTTTATCCCAGGAAAATTATTTTAGGTATGAAATCTTTTAAATCATTCTCGATCATGATCATTACTCACTTATTTGTTAATATTTTCAATTGTTTACCAATTAATTTTCTACAATTGAAAAGATAATTCCTATATAAAGGAGTTTATGAATTTCTTTTTGGGAAACCACCATCATTGCTACTATAACTCTACTTTTAAGTTGGTGACTTGGATTTATTCTTTATTCTAATAATACATTATGTTTCAATATATTTTTCTTAATTCCTTTGATGTTGGAAACGATCTATGAGATTCCTTTATATCTCTTCATCAATACTTGCATTGATTTTATCCCTATTACATTATATGGTTTTCAATAATGATCATTGGTAAGTTTTCTTTTTTCTCTTGTGATTGAATGTCTTAATATTCTGGTCAATATATTTATCTAAATATTTAGTGGATTGAGAATTAATGGGACCAATTATGGGTATTAGTACCTTGATAAATAATTTTTCATCTATATAGCTTTAACTACTTGTTCATCCTATGAATTAATTATCCCCTTACTTTAATCAAATAGGTTCATCATGTTCTCATATATGTATTATTGAAAACTCATGATGGAAGGGTATTATTAAATAGAGGAGATACTATGAATATCTTCTATATCAGTTATATACTTCATAACTTCCATTATATCAATGGTTACTTGTTCATCACCAACTCAGAAAATCATCCTTCCATGGTTTATGTCTATCAATGACTTTCAAATTTCTAGGTAGAGTCACCCAAGGATAATGGGTATGTATCCTTATTACATCTCAATGATTAAAAGGAATAATAAAATATTATTTTCTTCACCTTGAAAATAATATATTATAGAATTTATTATTTGTATTTCAATGGATTATTGATAATTTTGAGTTATAAAATTGTGGTTTTAGGCTAATGTGATCCCATATTTTAAAACATTCTTAAGGTAATTTGATTTACACTTACTATCAAATCCCAATGTTCCTTTCCAAATATGATTGGAATGATTATGTATGGGATGGAAAAGTTTCTTAGATCTTTCTTATTTTAAGGGATCTTTCTTTATACTACTACTGAACATTATTAACTAAGAGATATAACTCTTAGATCCACTAAATACATTATGTTGGATAAGAATTCCTTTTTTAATTTTTCATAATCCAATATTTTTAAAGTATATTTTGTGAATGATATGTTTATATGATTCCTTTTGAATTTATTTAGAAATTATTATACCAGATTTTAACTCTCCCTTACTGCATCATCCAAAGGAATGTTAGATGGGGCTTATATGGTTATAACCTCTTATATTCCTTATTTTCCCTATTTATGTGTTATTTAAGATTTTACCACTAATTTTTTTCATCATTTTCCCAATATTTTTTATAATCTTCCCTTCTAGGGATAGAAAATAGTACAATGTCATAGTTTTCACCTCCTCCCTTGGGTTTCTCTTAGTGTTACCCAATAGGGTACCTGGTAATCTATTTAATAATGTTTTAGTGATTTTACCCACTTGGTACTTGAGGTTTTAGAGAGATGATTTTTTATTGATCAATTTATTTTCATGATTCTTCATTCATTATGATCCATCTTTTTAATATAGTGTTTAATCATATCCTCCAGAGACAATATATTGTCTTGGTAAGGTAGTTGTTTCTAAAACTTATGTAGGGGATGATTTAATTGATGTTAAGTGGCTAGAGGGGGTTAGAATGGATTGTATTTTGTAGATATGGTGTAAAGGAAGGATTGATTTTTTTATGATTGATGACTAGGATTATTTTATGAACCATTCTCCCTTGGTAATATAAATTTTGGTACTATTTATGGAATTAGTTATGGCTCCCATAATTGAAATAGAGGAAATAATTATCCACCAACTTAGCATGTCATTCGGGGTATGCCTGAGTCCCTCTATACATCTCACAAGATTGAGATTTTACTATGGGTAGTTCTTGTTTCTATGATTGAGTAGGTTCCATGGGAAATTGAAAATTTTATAACTTTTTCATCAATGCCTCCATTTGAATAAAAAAAATGTAAGTTTCTCCACTTACTAAATCCCTCTCCTCAGTAGATCCTATAAAATTATTATAGTCTATCACTATGAGTGATATTTTAAAGGGGGTATCACGTGACCTTGATATGTTAATTATAAGGCCTCTATCATCTTAAGAATTAATCATGAACCATATCATAGGATGTAAACCAAAATAATAATTTGAATTTTTATTAAATCACTGAGTCTATGATGTGGTGCCTTTCTCAACAGATTCTTGAATATAGGCCATGCCTCCCATATAGGATCTCTTTTTATATGGGAAAATTTTCAATATCACTCCGTGTTTTCCATTTTCATGATGGTGGAAAATATTTATTTGATTAATTATTTTCCAGTTCATCCTAGGGTATAATTGATCCCGTAGTTAGATTTTCAACCAGTAAAGTGCATGATCTTAAAGTAATAATGTTAAAAATATCATTCATATAACATCTAAATAAACTTTATTATATTGGAATGTATCACATATTTCCATGAAATTGGACATGTAAATATATGGTCTCTATTTTATAAGGCACATAAAAATACCATGTTCTAGATTATCTTGATAAGTATCAAATTGATTTCAAATTTTTTCACTTGAATTGGAGGATGAAAAATACTTGAGGATTCCCCATTAATGGATGTTATATTGTAGTCCATGATAGTTTTATCCTGATTTATTTTTGGTGCTTCATTATATGGGTTATTTTTGGTGTTTTTCCAATTTGGACCAATAGGATATTAATGTCTTTCAATATTAGATCACAAGAAATAGAGGAGGAACCACTTGATATTAGGGTTATACTATAAGGGTTCTCATGAATCAAGACTCCTTTGTTGATTTTTTGGTGTCCTTTTAATATATTTATTTTTCTACAATGATAAATAAGACACCTCACAATGTAAAAAGAATATAATTTAACAATCAATTTTTTTTAAGAAAAGAGTAGATTAATCAATATAAATTTCATTTATCTCAAGTTTACCATGATCCTTAGAAACAGTTACAAAAACATTGATGAGCCTATTGAAATAATTACTTATAATGGCCTATCAAGTTTATAATTTTTAATATTATCTTTACAATCACTAACCACCTAGTCATTATAAGTGGTCTGTTAGAGGTTAATCCCACAACGATCATGAGTGTTTCACAAGATCTTGGAATAATTAATTATTAACCCAATTATTTTTAATTAAAAATAGATTCAATAAAAATTAAAAACAAGTCTTAAAAATTAATATTAAATTTTTTTGAAAATAACATCAAGGGATAAATTTCAAAAAATGATTAATAAAAAGTGTCTTTCAATTTCATTCCTAAATCATTCAAATTTATTTTTTATATTTGTTTCTAAAATTACCAACTTACCATGGTTAATTCTATTGATTGTACCTAATACAATGTATATATCTTTTCTAAATAAATAAACTTACAAAAGTTCATAAAATAGATATTAAAATAATAATATAAATCCAATATATTGGTGATAGTTTAATATTATCAACCATCATGAAATTATTCCCTTAATAAATATTTTGGTTGAAGATATATTAAGGAATGATATGAAATTAAGATTAAAATAAATTCATATTTAAGTTAAACATTCATGAATGAAATAAATTAAAGAAATTAAGCACTCATCCTTTTACTCTTGATCCCTCACCTCTTAAGCGACTGAACACTCATGGTTGAGAAAAACTCACCCATGATTAACTTCATCATCCTATTATGTGAACATAGAAATGAAAAATGAAATTATAAGGAACATACTTGAATTAGGAATATTTTGAGAATCCAAAATTTGGTTCTAAGAGACAAAAATCTACCAACTGAAAAAATATAAAAATATAAAAATTTCGTAAAACTCTACTGACATAATATCTATTGAGTTTTTACCTCTCACACAATAATAACTTGAATCACAACATGAAAAGATAAAAATTATTAATATAATTTATAACTATTCTCCTTAACTAGTTCTATCATGACACAACAGACATCACTAAAGAATGGCCAGTTTATATTAATCATTAAAATTGAAAACTTTTTCATATCTTATTGTGACACCTTAAACAAGTCACCTTGGGTTCATACTTTTTTTTGTTATCTATAATGCTTCAAAACCTAAAATAAGAATGATTCAGAACATGACTGTAAGGATAATATTATCTCTTATCTACTCCAAGGAATATTTTATCTTGAGAATTCACTATAGAACATCCACGTCCTTTATTGTGTAGTAATGTTTTCGCTTCATCAAATTATACTTAGATATCTCTATTTTTTACACCTTTATAACCACCTATTTGAGGTAATATAACATACACTCATTGAATTAATATTCCATATATCTATAATGACACAACCCCACTTTTCACATTATAGGGATTCTTCCATAATCCCATTAAATAATTAATTATCTTATGTACACATAGATTCTCTTAAAGCATAACATACATATCCAGTATAAACTTTAACTAAATATTTCATATTACACTTTATTTCCAAATTAATTATAACATGATGGAACTTTGGCTTGAAATGTGTGACCTATACCATAGATCATTCTTATCCATTTATATTTACTCATATATATCTCCACTATAGCATGAGGCTCCTAGATACACTATGGTTCCTTCTTAGTTATTCAGTTTGTTGTTATGGTTTCAACCAATAACTTTTTGAATGCTCCTTATTAAAGCATGAAAACCCTAAAATTCCACTAAAAGTTTATAGAAATCACATTTTTCTATTTAAGTCACCCATATTCCAAAAAATCATAAATAATACACAAAAATATGTAGTATTACATCCATTAAGCCATAAATACCTTGAAAAAAATAAGCATAACTAAAAATATGATAAATTTATTTGGTTTTGAATGTGTTTTCAAAATTTCCTCCCCCAAATTTTTTTAGTTCCCTCTATCTTGAGAAAGGATGGAAATCAGTGAAATATTGAGCTGTATATTCTGAAATCAAGAGGATGAGGTGTTGAATCATCCCATAAAGAAGTTTTTTTTATAGTCAGATACATTGTTATGGATTTATTTACCATTTATAAAATCCTTCCTGAAAACAATAAAAGTTTATTTTACATGACTTATCACCTTGGAAAGATTAATATATATGACTAAAAGGATTTCTTTACTCCTATGAATTTGTTCAGGACACTACAAGAATTAAGTTATTTTGTATTTTGGATAAGGGTCATGTTGTGCTTATTTCACAGTATTTTTTGGATTTTCTATAGTTTAAATCCATATTGAATGGAACATTATAGTTAAAACCCTATATGAGGGTTTACAAAGAATAATAAATTGTTTAAATCCATATGGATGGTGTGAGGTTTCACACTAGAGTTTAGTGATGTTTAGGATAAAGAATTTCATAAAATAGTGTTTTTGGTATGCCAAAAAGACTTAAATTGTTACACCAAATTTTAAATAAATACAAATAGGAACGTAGAGTTTCACCAGAGTTTATGGTCGTTTGGAAGTCTTATACTTATGCTAGAGTTTAACTCCATATAGTAAGGTAATAGATTTGGAAAGATGCTAAAAGTGATATAATTTTGGGATTAGTCCCACATTAGGATTCCTATGTATCCCATATAGAGGAATAAAAAACCTCCAATTTTTTTTATCATAGTTAAAATCCTTAGGAAAAGGTATGACATTTGGGTAAATAAAGATTTAAATTTTAGTCCATCCAAAAAGAAAAAACATATAGTTTAATGTCATAGGATTAGAGAGAGTATTGTGTCTTTTAAGGTAATGTTATATTGATAAATGTTGTTCCTTTTATGTTTTTGCAAATAAGATCAATGGTATTCCATTTATGGTTATGAATCCAGGATAAATGGTGTTCTTTTTATGTTTTTTATCCAATACCATCATGCCTTTTACCTTTTGGTCAGATGATTATGGTTCGTAGGAAAAAGAAACTTAGAAATTGATTATGTATTGTACTTATAAATGTCAGTGCTTGAAGGTTTTCCCTAGAATCTGATATGGGTGAAGGTTTGGGAGGATACCTCCACCTTATTATAGGTAATACTTAGTTTAAACCAAGCCACTAATGTCTGGGGTAATTTTGATGAAGTTAAAGGAATTTATCCAGGAAAGTTTCCTGAGTGAGGGTTGATCACAAGTTAATTCATCAAGGTTGGGTGAAATTACTTCATTGGGACAAGGACCTGGGTGTGATTAATCCAGTATGGTTAGAAGTTGAACTTGGGTAAAATGAAATTAATTCTCCCAAGTAGGTGACATAGTTTATGGTTGAGCCTAGGGAAAGACATGAAGGATAGAAAAAGTATTCCTAGTCTAAAAGGGATTAGGAACCAATTACCTTAGAGTAAACTCTCTTTGAATCTTCTATATTGTGTTCTTTTTTCTCAGGTATAGTTTCATTACATGGGTGATGTGGTATTAAAAAATGTACTATGTGTTTAAGCTTTAGATTACTGAAGGATTACTTTTTTCTATCTCCCCCATTTATGTTTTGATATGAAAATCACTTATGGAAATTTATGGATCTTAGTAACATTAAAAGGACAAATTCTCCCTCTCTAATAGTTCCCTATTTTAAATATATTTAATGTATTGGATGGAGGGCCTATTTATAAGAAAAGTAATATCAATCCCACAGCCTTCATATTTTCATGATCCTAGCCCTTAATTGGGAATAAAATCTCATCTTAGATTTGATCATGCACTCAACCTTGAGTTGGGCATGATCGTAGCTTTGAATAGGGAACAAGGTTATCCGGAGTAGGGTATATTCTAAACTTATTTGAATTAGACTAACCATATAAAAATATATAAACCCCTTAATAAAAATTTCAACTTCAAACAAACCAAATATTTTGATCTAAGAGTCTATTTTAGATCTATGAACTATCAAATTAAATCTATAAGAATGATTTATCTCCCTAGATTTATGTTATTCCAATATAATATATTTTTATAGACATATATATGAATAATGTAAAAAGAATCCATAAATTTATATAATCTTTCTGTAAACAGTATATTAAATCCATGGACTACTCCTGAAAAGATGTTCTCACCACCATATTACTGGACAAAGTTTTTTTTAATTAATATGCATCCTCTTATGAGAAATCACTCATATAAAGTATAAGTATGCCATTTGTGACTTCTTTATGGAGTTAGTTATACCTTTATAATTTTATCTTCCACATGAGGATCATATCATGGTATTTATTATTAAATTTGTGCCATGTTTTTTGGTTTCTAAACCCCCTATAGAATAGGATTTATTCAGAAAGAAAATGACAATTATAAATAAATAAAGAGCACTTTAATGCATGTTTTTGTGAATAAAACCATTGAAAACACACATTTGGTTTTTATTTTGCTGAGAAAGTGGATGGAAACATGCTGGTAAACCTAAATATGGTAGAGACAAACTATAATTTCACTATGATCCAAGAGTTAACTCTTTTGGGGAGATCAGCGAGAATAGATGTTTTTAATGAGTATTTGGGTCACCAAGAGGATGATCTTGAATTATGTATTTTTATCAATATAAAATAGTATTTACTGAATGATTTATTTCTATGAAGAAAATAATATGGACTATATGATTTGTTTTCACTTAGAGGAGGTTCTCAACTAAATGACTTTTCTTCACTAAGAGAAGGATATCAAATCAGGTTTTTTGGTTTCTAATATGAGTATCTATACACAATGATTATTTCCACTAAAAGGGGATATTGAATAAGGTATTTTTTGGATGAAAATAAGAGGATATTGACTCATGGATCTTTTTCACTAAGAGGAGTATCTGGCCACTATTATTTTTTTCACAAAGAGGAAGATCATGAATTAAAAAAAATTATCCAAAAGGAGATTCTTAACTCAATGATTTTTTTTGTTTTAAAGATTAGGATCCTGAATTATGTTTTTTTACCTAGTGTTGGATATCAATTATTTTTTTTTGTTTCAAAAATGAGAATCTTGAGATAATATTATTTTCACCAGGAGATAGATCCTAACTCCTATATTTTTTATTTCCAAGAGAATAATCTCAACTCTAGGATTTTATTATCTATGATGAGAATATAGACTCCATGATTTTTATCACTAAGAGGAAGATATCATCATAAATATTTTTCACTAATAGTAGGATATCATATCAAGTATTTTTTAAACCAAAATTATTATCTATAATAGAGGTTATTTTTTTAATATGAGGGTATAGAATAAAGGATTTTGTTAGAAAGTGGAGTATATTGAGTCAAGGGTTTTTTACCATGAAGAGTATATTTACTCATGGATTTTTTAACCAACCATAGGTTATAAAATTCCTATATTTATTACTAATATAAGGATATTGATTCATGTATTTCTTTATTAAGAGGATTATCTCAACTAAACTACTTTTTCCTTCATAAATTTGTATATTTATATATGAGAGAGTAAAAAGATGGGATGTCATAATCCCGATTTAATGATGGGTGTGATGAAAAAATGTGTAAAATTAATGGAATTTGGATTTATTTAATGATCAGAGAAATTGAAAAGGAAAATTATAGCTTAAGAATTCCTGAGTCAAAATAAGAGATGATGAAATGTAGGAAACGGTTGACCATTGGTAATGGAAAAAACACCATAATGTCACTATAAAATAATATAAGAATTAGTGTGTACTATTATTCAAGACTATGAAGATACCCTATGTAGTTAATTTTAATCTCATAGGAAATTATTCTATTCAATATACTAAGGGGGTTTTATTTAGATTAGATGATGAATCCATTACCAATTATTATAGAAGGGCTTATTGATAATGATAGAAAATAAAAAAAATGAATTAGGAGAATTTTATTTTGGGATCATGAATAACCATTTAGTGGTAACTTAGTTTCTTATATACAATTATGTTGTTTACTATGTCGTGGGGTGGGGGGGGGTCTATTTATATTTTTCAATGAACCGATTGAAAAATGTTTCAAAAGTATTGTTTGATGAAAACTAAGAAAAAAATATGAAGTGGATTTATAAATTAATATATATTCAATAAGGGTTCGAGAACCTTAAAGGCTACACAATCATACGTTGAACAAATTCTCATGAATAACTAACATGACATTATAACACCCACAAAGTTTCGTTACTTCCTACAAGTTTTCAAATTTATAAAATTATAAACATGGGACACATAATACTAAAATTATTAAATAACAGTAGGGTAAATATGAGTATTTAGGTAAAAAATGTATATAAAAGGTACTTAATAATAGGAACCTAATCCAAAATTCAAGACTAATAATTCTAAAATGAATGAGAAATGTTTTTATTTGGAAAGGAATATTGATGATGGAGGTACTAATAAATTTTAAATCCATGTTCATGAAGGAATGACAAAAATAAAATAAATAGTGGATATATATGAAGTTGGAATAACTAGGTCTAAGGAACACCTTTGGTCTATTTAATCACTCTTTAATAACTATGATACCATTTTATCATGGTAAAATACTTAAGATACATTAGAAATTGGTTTACTCAAAATAATAGTTAATCAAAGCATGTAATTATCCCGTTGATTATAGAGAAAACCAAAAACTAGTAATTGAATGAAAATTTAACTCCCTCTCCCAAAGAAACAATGGAATTTTGATATGAATGAAGAAGGGATTTAGGGAAATGTAATTATGTAAAAACTCAAAATTAATTTTCATTAAAAATTATCATTTTTCATAAAATATATTCCATTTAATTATAATTATATAAAATAAATATTCATTCTCTTGCTAGCCGTGGGAGAGATAAAATAATAAGAGAAATTAAAAACCCCTAATTATAGTAGATGAATACCTTAGGACTTGATACTTGATAAAAGCTATCCAAATGAATCAGATAACCTCTTCTATTTATAAATAGAAACCCTTCACCTATCTTTATCTATATCTTCATCATATATATATCGCTTTTCCTCGATTTCAAATTCTCATATATAAAAATAAAAAACTCATATAAATAACCTTTTATCTCACCCAAAATAAATTAAAAATTATCATAGAGAGTGGTATACCCAAACTATTATATTTATAGATATAAAACTCAATAATTCCATAGGGTGTATTGCAGTACAAACCAAATATCAGTTCAAACTCATCCAGTACCTTTTTACAGTCGCAAATCAATAGAATCACCTCCACAATACAAAAAAATTATAAAAACTATCATTTCATTCCTCAATATGAATGTAATGTGAGGGTTTTCAGTATGATACAGACCTTCACCCCATATGTACTTTTATTATCCTGCATGCATGAGTGTGTCACAAAAGTGTACTAACAGTTCACTATTCAACTTCATTATATTAAAAAATAACGCATCTTCAATTATTTTTTTAAAAAAAATCATGAAACATACCCTGAAAACCAAAAAAACTCTTCATATTATCATAACATATTATTATAGCTCTATATCCCACTACACAGTGTGATGTACATCAAATGCAGTGTAAGGAACACACATGGATCTAATTTTATCTAAAGAATATCCAACAAATATTTATGTATCTTATATAGCAAGGCAAAGCTCCAAGCATGATGTAAACCAATATTCTCTAAATATGGTAAGGGATCACATCCCATGTGTCAATCTCTAATATCACTATTTTTATGCATAATTTTATTTATAGGAACTAGGATGTGAATTATCCATCTCATGGAACAAAATTATCATTCATGTCATGACTCCATGGACTCCCAAGGGCTCTGAAGTGTGAGTAACATAGATGTTTCATGTATGTTCTTCACAAAGGAAGTGGATCATGCTCCTCCCCAATGTTTATGGTAGTGTATGATGAGAACAATATAAGTGTAGTGTGAAATATGCAAACCCCTGCTCACATGAATAGAATAAAACCACAACAAAATATTACCATTATTTCTATGTGAGCACTTTAAAATACGAATAGTTCAATGGATACCATTTATCCCAAATCAAACTTCTCCTTATACTATATCTTATATATAATAATGATCATGGGGACACCACTCATTAGATTCCAATGGTGCCATGCCACATTATGACCACTTGTACCCCTCCGATTCCATCCAACGTCGACTTCTCCTCTCCTAACACTAACCCATGATGGGTATTCATTTATCATCCATGAAGCTATGGATGAATTAACTACCAATACTGGTTTCTTCCTCATAGTTCCTAGTTTGTCTAGTGGCATTGGGTAAAGGATTGAATATTTTTACCACTTCAATAAATTATTTACTTTATGAAAATTTCAACCTCATGAAGTAATTATTCTTTTATTAATTTTACTCCAAACTCCACTTTAACAACTTTCTATAAAAAAAATTCTAAAATCACATTTTATCAAGTGATAATAATTATTTACATAATAAACTTAATAAGATTATTATTAAAAATTTATGAATAAAATATGGTTGTCAAATCCATATACATTTATACTCTGGCTTTCCCTCAAACATAAAATCTCAACATAAGTGAAAATAAAGCCCATCCAACCATGGTTTAAACAAAATAATCAACAACAGAAAAAATTATCAATAAAGGTTAATGTCTAAATTTTCACAAAAGGTATATTTTCAAATACTTATTTTTTTCAAGAAAATCAATTAACCATGAATTTTGATCCCCCAAATGAAATGATGATACTTCTTTTAGCCTCTATTTATATATTCAAATTTATTATTAACATAGATTACAATTTTCGATATACCCCACTTTAAAATTTTCCCTCATAATTGAAGGGAAATGTGAATAGAGTTATGCTCATACCTTGTGTACATGAACGCTAACCATATTAATATAAAGAATATCAAGTCTACACCCAATAAAGATAAATATCAACATTAATCATGAGGAAATACATGAATAAATAAAATAAATTTTAATCTAAGAGTTTTTTTGTATTTGATATGAAAAATTATAAGGCTAAAAAATAGGTTATTTATAAAGTACCTTGTATGACAAAAAATAGAAATCTAAAAAAAATTCATCCCCCCAAAAATGATATTTCCCAACCCTTTCCATCTTAATGGATTACAAATTTTAACATTAACAATAATGAAGTATATACCCTCTTTCGATATTTTTCTAAAATGATACATTTTTTTTAAAAAAAATTGAAATGATTTTTCTTTTTTTTTTAATTATTTTTATTTTAGTATTTTTTAGAGGGTATAAAATAAAGAATAAGGAAAGTTTACTTATGAAACTTCCCCCACACCTAATGATAATACCATAAAAATTCAGTTTTTTTTACAAAACATCCCATTCACTCTATGGAAAATCTCTTCCCCCACACTTATCCCATTATAATTAAATAAAAAATACAAAGAGTAGGGTAAGAGTTATATAATGGCCTCATAATTTAGCCTCACTATTAAGGTTATTCATGTATTAAATATGATTAAATGAATGGTCTATTTTAATTGTAAGTCTCAAGTGTATGAAAGTCTCTAAGAAAAATATTCCTGATCATGTTAATGTGCCTTTATTTTTTTTATAGTTTTAGAATAATATCAATGAATTTTTTACATATTAATGTTAAAAATATATCTAAATAAATATGTTATAAGAAAGAATATAAAAAATAGCTTAGAACCATCTTGTGAATGAGAAACATATTTACCAAAAAATCATTAATGGAGTGAAAATAATAATAAATCAACAAACATAAAATTCAAAAAATGAAAGCATGAAAAATATAAGAATAATTTCATCTAAATAAATAAAACATTACCACCTATGTAATAATTAATGAAATTAATACGTTTGGTATTTTCCCTAATCACCCATACCCCATATTATTCATTCCATATTATTAAAAAAGACATCTAAAAAATGGCATAATGGGATTGCAAATAAATTATTTTTATAGATAAAAAATAAATAAAGAATTTTAAGTGTGTCATTAAAATTTCCTTATACCTAAAAATTCAAGGGAAAAAATAGATGGAATGTGAAAGATAAATTTAATTTTAATGAAATTATCCCCTATAAATTTTATCTCTTCCATATTTTCTTTTTTATCCACTTTCTCATCTAGTTCTATCCTTTATCACAAAATTAAAAAACAAAAACAATTAAATGAAAGTACAAGGACCATTTCAATGACTATAAAAGATTAAGGGTGATTGAATCCATATCCTAAAATAAATTTCTAAAACTAATTTTATAAATATTAATTCCAAATAAGGAATGAAAAACTCAGGTTACCACTCAAAAATCACATTGTTTAGGTTATTTTAGATAGACTATACCACATGTGTAAGTAAGTAATAGGACTATAAATAGAAGTTACATGATTAAAATTTATACAAGTCTAAAAATTCTAACCACCAAATGTATCACTTATTGTCCTCTCCAGTGAATACAACGTGTTAAATTTTCGAGGAGAAATCTAAGTAGTGGATAGTTATAAAGATAAAAGTTTTAGTTTTTAGGCTACCTACACATCACAATAATATTATTTTACATATTATTCTCATAATTCATTAAAATTTTCAATATTCCTCTCTATTTAATCATACTTAACCTCTTAATAATTCTTGTTCTATTCTTTTAGTAAACATTTTCCCTCAATTTTATCTTATCAGTCAGAAACTATGTGGGTGTATTAATTGGATTTTATCTTAGGTTTTACCTCACCATTAAATGTTTCCTTAGATTTATCCTCTAACTTAGCCCCACCACTATATTTATCCTCATGTTTTTCATCAAAGTAGGATTCTATTTGGTTACTTACTTTGATTAATAAGACTATTTTTACATCCTCTCCAAGTATTTACACGACTGCTTGAAAAAAATACTCCATGTCATAGATGCAAGCCTCATAATCACTTGGGTATGGCTATGGGTCACATCCCTCTAATTTATTTTTTGGATATTTTCCTTGATTTGATTTATTTTATAAGAAATTTCCAGCACTTCTATGTTAAACATGATGTGTTAAATTATATTGATTCTTTTTTCTTCTATCACAACCAAAAATACCTAGTGTGTAAATAGAAAAACCATAACTAAAATAAAAAAATTAGAAAAAGTGGAGATTCTTTTATTAAAATTTTAAATTTAAGATCCCAACTATGACTAATTCATCGATAATGTTTCCATAAAATTTGACTTCTTCAATGAATCATTACTTTGTATGTGTAATTAGGTTTATAAATTTATAAAAAAATATTAAAACTACTAAATTGAAGTTTATGAAGTACGAGTATTGAGTTTGAAACCATAGATAATATGTACATAAGAATGGAATACTAATCAAATAGTCAAGACTAAAAATTCTATACTGAATGAAACTAATTTCTATTTTGAAAGGAATATTTTATGATAAATATATTATATTATTGTAAATATTGTTTCATTAAGTAATGAATATAATTGGGAAAATACTGGATAAACATTAAGTTTATTGAATCAGGTCCAAGTGACTCTATTATTCAGGGAAAACACTCTCCAATAAATAAGATTAATTTTTCTTATGGTTAGGTAAATTAAATCATATAGAAATTGGATAACCCAAAACCATATATAAAATTATATGCAATTATTTGAATGGTCATGGAGAAAACTACACACTATTAATTACATAAATAGGGAACTCTCTCACTCAAAGAAACAATGGTCATGATATACCAATGAAAAAGAGATTTGAAAAAATATAATGATAAAAAACCCCAACTTGAATTATCATTAAAATTAGAATAATTTATAAGATCATTCAATTTTTATTAAAATTAAACAACAAAAATATATTGTCTCATGTTATCCAAGATAGGGATAAAATAAAAGTGAAAACCAAACTAATCCCAAGAGGAACATAAAATAGACACAGGGAATTGATACTCTATCAAAATTTTCCCAAATAAATAGTTGACTTTCTATATTTATAGAAAATATCACTTAATTTATATTTATTTATATATCCATCATATATATATATATATCACATTTTCTCTATTTTAAAATTTGTGAATATTAACAAAAAACCCTTATGAAAATATGCTTGTATATCCACCAAGAAATCTTCATAATTATCATAAAGAGATAGAGAAAAATGAACTATTTTACTTTCAAATATAAATATCTGCAACATGATAGGGTGAATTATAAAACAAATCAATATTTAGATTGAAATATTCCACTTCCTTTCTATATTAGTGTGAATAAAATTCATCTTTGAAGTGTAAAACCAATTCCCATCACCATCGTTACATGCTTATACATAGCCATAATGAAAGGGTTTATTGGAATGGAGTGAAATCTCACCCAGTATATAATTTTATTACATTTCATACATGATTACATCATTAAAATGTACTCAATTAATTACACACAACTTTATTATCTTAAAAAATTCTATATATTCACTGTTTATTCAAAATACATCATGAAAAAAACCATTGTGGCCATGAAAACTCTTCATAATAGCACAAACCTACCACTTAATCTCTTTATCCCACTACAGAACATGGAGTAAATTAAAAATAGTGTGAATAAATCTCATGGGGCCATAGTAACCTTGGTAAAATCCAACACATTCTCAATTATTCGATGACATAGTGAAAATCACTAGCCACTAACTGAAAAAAATTGTCCAAATATGGAAAATGGATCATATTTAAAATATCAATCTATCATTTCACTCTTCTTATGTATAATTTTCTTCATAGGATCCATGATGAGAAATATCTATCTCACATTTCATGGAAATATTATATATCATGCCTTTATGGAGTCCCTAGGGCTCCGTAATGTGTGTACCATAGGTTAGGAATGTATGTTATTCATAGGGTAAGTGGTTAAAGATATCCCCTGATATTCCTGTTACTGTATAAAATAAACAAGGTAGGCATGGTATGAAATATAAAAACCCTATACGACATAAACTAATGAAAAATGAGATGGTGTTGTGTCACCATTTCCATACACACACTTTTAATTGTGAAAATTGACCCTCACTCAACATACACTACTTTATAATTCACCTCATACATCCACTTATATATCATAATGATCATGAAAATTCCACTCATTAAATTTTTATGGTGTCTCCCTGTATTATTACTACACACTCCCCTTAGGTTCTACCCAACACCAACTTTTCCTCTCCACTTAGCATCACCCACACTGAGCATTCCATAGTCTTTCATGCCAATCTAGATGGTGCTACCATCGATCATGATCATTACCTCATGGTGGTTGGATACTCTGATGGTGTTGGATAATGCTTGGTACATTTGTTCTACTTTAAATAAATTATTTCCTTTTCCAAAATTTTATCCTCAATCCATAATTCTTCCATTCTTTATTTATCGCCAAAACTCAACTTTAACAACTTATTACTAAAAAGTTACTAAAATAACATTTAATCATGCATGAATAATTAATTGAATAAAAAATTAATTAATTAATTAGTAAAACATAATGCATTAAATATTCCTATCACATAAAATGATCTGGGTTGATGATCACCCAATATGAACGAAGCTAAAAAGGAAATGTTGATCAATGGAATTTAAAGGGTAAGATTTTATGTGTGTAAAATCTCTACCTAGAAGGGAAGCCCCATAAATATGAATAGGTGACCAAATAATGAATAAATTTGAATACGATACTGGGCCTATGACATAGATTAATCTCATAATCATAATGTAATGGGTTTTCTCTTAGTTTTCCTAGACTAGTGTGTCTCTGACCAAAAATTAACTTTTTTAATTCCAAGTGTGTGACATATAAGATTTTTCTATTTTATTTCTATGCCCTAATTTTTTTAATATAAGATAGGGTTTATTATTAGAAAGAAAATACTTGAATTATTCTCAGGCTTGTCTTGGTTAGTTTTTAACATGACATGTTTTGTGTATTTTTCTTTTAAAATATGAAGTTAAAAGTTTATGGTTATAAAAATTTAACCAAAATGTGACTATTAATTTAATGACATAATATTAAAACTAAGGTGATGTTTATTTCATGTTCAAAATATGAAATAAACTAAACATGAATTTTAAACCTAACACTGGAAAAAGAAAATTTTATGGGATAATATGCATGTAGTTTGTGTTTTTAATTCTCAGACCATATTATATGTTAGAATTTTAATATTTTATAGATTTGAATAAATTATGTAATAAAAATTTAATTTTATAAAAGGGTTATTTTCTTATAATGAATTCAAAACACAATGTGAATAATGAATAAAATTAAAATTAAATCATCCTTTTCTTATTCACAGAAATGATATAATTTAAGTAGATGGCCATACAAATTTGACCATGGTGGCAAAAAATTTATACTCTTTTGACAGAGAGAAATGTTTTCTTTCAATTTTTTCTAGACTAGTCGAACCAAAAAACATGTCTAGAAATTTTATAGGGACACATATTATTCTTAATAATCTTTGTGACTTTTTATTTTAAACTTTAATTTTTAACTAATCCTTGAGAGGGCTAGGATTAAAATGAAAAGATTGAATTTTTCTTAGAAAAACAATTTGGGGTTTTCAATTTAACAATTTTTTATATCTTTTATACTGTTCTTCATTTCTAGGTCTTTCATGTTTGGAAAAATTGGTTACCCTAAGGTTAAGTTTATATTAAATATACTAATTTATTTATTAATGTTTAAGGTCCTACAATGTTTGTAAAGCTGTCACATAGTTTATGATCTTATTACACTGAGTATTTGGATATGAGGTGATTCATCTAATTAACATAAAGTTATTCGAACATTAACGAGGATGAATTGAAAAAAATATAAATAACCTTTATAAATAGTGAGAAATGAGATTCTATAAACCCCTATAGAATATTTAGGGTGGGGAATGAATCTCCATGTGAATTAAATTCATATTGTTTCAACATAATTTTTAATGAATAAGAACACAAATTTCAAAGATTTTTCTAATCTATTTGAATATAAGGAAGTTGGATGAATTAAATAATGAATTAATATATATAAGGTGAAGATAACATAATGATGTCTAATGATAATAGGATAACAATTTATAATTATGAGACTACGACTACACCATTATAAAATAACATATATAATTAGGGAGACTCTATTTCAGAACAATAAAAATGACCTAGCTAGTTACATAATAGATCATAGGTAATTATTCCTTTCACCATACCAAGGTGGCCCATTAAAATGATAAAATAAACCCATTACCAATTTATATAAAATATTTATGGTGATCTATACATCAATACATTAATTAGGTAGAATGGAAATGAAAATGTTCAAAAATAATTTGAGATATCATAATGTTATACCATTTTTTGATATGGTGTTTATAAATAGAGGACATTATTTATTGAGAATTATTTAAGTAAAAAGTACCCTGGTGAAAGAGAAGAGTTATGTAAACTTGATATGATGTTAATTTAGATCAATGTCCCATTAATATTGGGATGATAAAACCATAAATGTGAAAACATGGGATAAACCAATGTTTGTGAGGCCAATACTAACATGAATTGATGAAATATCATACACAATGTTACCATGATAAAGTGGAATTACAGATAATACTAGGACAGAAAATCCAAGAAACACTTTGTATCCTATGGGAATATTAATCAAGCCACTTTTAGTTCCAAGTAGAGATCATTAAGAAATGGATAAAAATGGGACATTGGAAGGGATAGGATGATACACGATTGATGTGAATTTGTGGGATTCCAGTGCTTGCAAGATATATGGAGTGATACAGATGAAGAATAATGATTGATCCCAAGATAAGAGATATATGAATCACATTATATCCTATTTAAAAATGAATAAATAAAACCATTTATATATTTTAGGGGAATTTTTTATTATAGATTATGTTTATATTAAAATTGGTGAAATTGGGGTTAGATTACAACATGGACATCAACACTCTGAAAGGAAATCCTATATAGATTAATATCTATGAAAGGAGGATCATGTAGTTTTTGGTCAATTTGAAACGATTATGTGTCATGATGTTTAAATTCATATGGAAAAGACCTATATGGTAGTTATAGTTTAAGGTTATATAATTTTAAACTAATAATCAGAAAATTATAATTTTTCAGTGTGAAGAAGTTCCATTTCATTTTATATCATATGTAAATGATGATTAACTATAACATGAAATTTAGTGGTAAGTATTCACTTGGACATTTTCCAATAATTTAAGACATAACGAGCATTGAAAGAATTTTACTATAGTCAAATGTCAATCCCCATGATATTTGTATATCTTTAATTTTTATACTCTAACTTTTACCTAATCCATTAGTATGCGGTGGTTCATAAGTAATTACTTGGATTTTTATTAGGAAAACTTTTATAGGTTTTAAACCTGAAAAGTTTTATGTCATTTTCATTACTTATAGAAAATGGACTAAGGAACAATTTTATTACATAGTTTAAGTTCACATGACATTTACTCTCTGGTGATACGTAATTTAAGGTCTTAGATCTTAGATTAAAGTTTCATATAGTTTATACTCTTGTGACATGGACTAATCCTAATGGGGATATTGTTCACCTGATAGTAAATGATAATTAATCTAAAGTAATAAACAATGGTTCATGTATCATTGTAACTTAAGAAAAAATATAAATGTCTATTATGTTTTAGGAAAAAGGAATATGATTTTTTGGTTATGATACAGATGAAAGGTTTAGGCATCGTTATGTATACTTTGATAAAAAATCAATCCAATCATAGTTCTAGATATACATTCTATATGATAGAATTTACATGAATGAGTATGAAGTGGGAAGGTCCTAATATATTGTGAGAAAATAGGATGAAGTAAAAGGTCAACCTAGAAAGAGAATTAGTGGCCAAACCCTATCTGAATTGGTAGAATAAAACATTAGGGTGGAATGGGGGTGAAATGAGAGAAGAATTTGCAGCTTGGACTATGACATGAGATCCCATAATCACTATATATTCCATGATAACAAGAATAAATTGACATATATTTATGAAAAATTGGAAATTTTGATAATGGAATGAGTGAAACTTGAGAGTGACAACTCTCCTAAGAAAAAGGGATCTTATATAGACCAATATATTACATAAGGATGGTCACATAGCTTAGGGTCATGGGAGAATAACCACTCTATGTCGTTTTGTTTCATGAGGGAAGGGACACTCTAAGCAGATTAGGGGAAAATAAGATAAAACACACAATGAATTTTTTAGGAAATGTGGGTTGAACCACTCTAGGATTCTTATCATATTATAGGATTAAACACTTCATATAGTTTAGTTTCATTCATGATGGACCACTCTAAGTAGTTTAGGGTCACATGTGATCACTACTGGAATTTCCGTTTTTTGCAACGGGCTATTTGCGACGGGATCCCGTTGCAAATAGCCTATTGGGACGGGACATTTACCCGTCAGAAAAAACCTCCCGATTATATACATTATATACCCAAAAATCCTTTTTGTGACGGACCAGTCATAATTAGTTTTTGCAACGGGAAACTTACCCATCACAAATAGCATTCCGATTACATACATTATATACCCATAAACCTTTTGCGATGGGCCCATCACAAATACTAATAGCGACGGTCCCATTGTTCTGTCACAAATACTAATCTAAAAAAAATATTTCACTTATTTGCGATGGGGCCCCATCGCAAAAGACCCCATCGCAAAAACTAAAATTAATTAAAAAATAATAATAAAATTATGATTAAAGAAAAAATTATTTTATTATTATAAAAATAATTAAAAAATATAAAATATTATTATTATTAGTAAAATAAACAAACTTTAGAATATATAATACTAAAAAAATATATTTAATAAAATTATGATTAATAAAAAATTAATATTTATATTATTAAAATAATAAAATAATAAACAATTATTAAATGTTTAAATATTTTCAAAAAAATATAAAAAAATCATAAAATATTATTATTAATATTATTAGTAAAATACACAAATATTAAAAAATATAAAAGTAATATTAAATAATAAAATATTAAAAAAAATTAAATTATGCAATATTTCCACCAATATAAAAGACATAAACTCTAAATAATTCATATTATTACAAAACCTGAATTCAAATGTTTTTAACATAAAAAAATCATTTGGGGGGGGGTCTTATGGAGAAGGTGGAGGAAACTCCATCCCTAAAATACGAGTCAGACGGTGCATGTACTCCATCTGCTCATGATACTCCAGCTGTCGCCGCTGCTCCCATCGAAGTAGCTCCTCCTCGTGATGCTGATTCTGCTGTAGCTGCCACCAACACATCTCTTCATGCTGCTTCTGCAAAGTCTCTATATGATCAGCCTGAGTTCTCAACTGCTTCTGATACTGTGAGCCAGAAGATGATGTCTCTCCACGATCTCCTCTCGAACTGGACGACGACATCGCAACAGTACCATAATAAGTACCAGGTGTCAAATGAGAGCAGATACCAACTACTCGGCCCTTCTCAAATCCATACTGAGTTGCCTGCATCCGTGCCGCCTCATCGAAATGGTGAGCACTGGTCTGCTCAGTCGTCTCGTCCTGACTCTCAGCCTGTGGCTGAGAGGTTGCAGCCTCTTATGACTCCTTCAATTCCAATTTAAAATTAAAATTGTGAAAATATTATATGCAGTTAATTGTCAAATAGAAAAAATAATACTAACCACAATCAGACGCTGGTGATAACCTCTAATATCTCCAGTGGATGGATCACTATACATCCTCTGATAAATATCAAACTCCGTAATATCGGGATGCTCGACTGCCTATAGAAATATAAAATAAACTATTTATATTTAAAGTTATATAAAATATTTAAAAAATATACTTACCAGATGCTCTCTATGCGAAATAAATGTACGACTACCTTCTCGATCCTTCACCTGCTGTCTCCCCCAGTTCTGCCGTCCCAATGAAGATCTCTTCTGAAATTCACCACCCAACTAGGGTAAACATAATCCATCCCAAATGTGAGATAAAATGTACTCTGGTCGGTGAGCTCTACACGACTCCTCAAATTCTGTCACTCCTGCTTTCATAATGATTGTCCTTCTCAAATTGTGCAAAAACTGACAGAAATGGTCTTGCATAGAAACCTTCCATGCCACGTGGATAGCGTCGCACATGCTATCATCGATAGGATACCATGAAACCTAAAAATAATTTATAATATCAAGTTATTAATAAAATAAATTTCAGAATAAATATTATTTGTTTATGTACCAGCCAATGATGGAACATGTCACGTCGCACATCAACGGGAATCTGTTCCCATGTGATCCATGGCTGAGAAAAATAATTGTGCTAGATAGCGCTCCCCTGTCCAATAGCTACATGCGGAAAACTGTGAAAAAGGAATAAATAATCAAAAAATATATATATATATATATATAAATAAATTAATGAAATCTAACTAAAATAATCATGTTACCATACCTCCATGTGTGTGGATCAAAACCAAGATGTGGACATCGCTCGGGGATAGGGTCAGGAATCATCAGTCGTGCAAGACCACACCACATCCGCGTACCCCCTAAACCGCGAGTTGGCTGAGGGTCAGATGATCCAAAATCTCCCTCATCGAACGGTAGGTCAGCCGCCTGCAACTCATGAAATATATCAGAGTCCTTCTGAAACACAAAATAATTGTTGTTAGAAGATAGTTGAAAATAAATATTTAATATAGATATATATTAGTTATGATTATAACTAGCATTTAAATGTTTCAATGTTCATCTTCATCCTCTTCTCCATAACTATCAATGTCAATGTCTTCATCTTCCTCCTCAGCATCATCAATATCCATATAAGTTTTAGTTTCAGCATCTCTTCTCATTTCAAATTCATTTGTAACATCATTAACATCATCATCACCATCGATCCTTAATTGTGGGGTGTCATCATCGATATTCATGTCTCTTTGTGAATCATATGGATTTTGAGCAGTCTCTTGAAAAATTTTAATTCTTTCCACTTTAGAGAAAACACATTCCGTTTGAGTAAACTGATTTTCCCAAGATTTCATTTTTATTATGCTTCATCAATCACTGAAGTCTCCTAAAGTGGCACAATACTTTGCATAATAAATTTTATGTTGTTGTTGAGCTAGTAAAAATGGTTCATTTAATGCAAGAAGACTTTTATATTTAATATCGAAGATTCCATGAGTTAGATGAACACGCAAGACTCTCTCAACATCCAACCACCGACATTTAAACATTGTTATGTAATTCTTCCATAGATAACATAGCTCAATAATTTCATCCAAAATGCCATAAAAGTCAACTTCAGTTTCTCTGTGATGTGATCATCTCAAGAAAACTACACTTTTCATTGTTTTTTTGATTCCCCGTATGCATGTGTATGAAATAAAAAACCATTAACCACATATGCATTATAAGATTTAACCATTTTGGATGGTGGGTTACTCAATATACACAACCTCTTATCAATTTTATCAGAATATTGAGACACCTAAAAATTTGTAAGACAATTATCAATATAATAAATAATAAATGGAATTGATATTATACCATCAATAATTTATGTTACCAGTTTTTGAAACCATTGAGAAAATATTTTTTGTCTGCGTTCTTCAAGAGCATCTGCTATAATTTGTGGAAGTTGTTTCTTGATATGATTATCATATAACCTACAAATAAAATAAGATTAAATAATGTAACATAAATGATAGAATAAGTGGTAAAAGCACTCACAGGAAATATGATGTCATTTCTTCACAGTTGAGTAGAACATATGTATGAGCTCGGTGATGTTTATCATTAAAAATTCATCGTTCATGAAATCCACCAAAACCAAGATTTGGCTGACTAAAAACTGTTAATTTTTTTCCATTTATTTATTAAAAGTATCCTCATTTCGTCCCATGTGTTTTTTTTTGAGGGATATTCAGATTCAAAATAATGAGATCAGAAAAATGCAATTTTATCTTGCAAATAAGCTTTAGCAATTGAGCTTTCAACTGATGCTTTAGTGCATACATTTTTCTTCAATTTCTTCATGAATCTGTTGAATGGGTACATCCATCGAAAGTGTAATGGACCTCCACATTTAGATTCATGTAGAATATGTAATATCAGATGTTCCATTGAGTCATAGAAAGCTAGCGGAAAGATTTTTTCTAGTTTACATATAATTACAACAACATCTTCTTCCAGTTTTCTTATCACATCGTAGTCTGTTGTCACTACACAAATGTCTCTAAAAAAATATTATATGTTTTTTATCGAATCCAAAATCACAGAACTCAAAAAACCTTTGAATCTAATAGGCATTAGTCTTTCCATTATAACATGAAAATCATGACCTTTTAATCCAGTAATATAACCATTCTTAACATGTCTGCCCAAATTGGAAGCATAGCCATCTGAAAGTCTCAAATATGCAATCCACTGACAAAATAATAAGCGACTCTTTTTGGACAGCATATAAGCTGCTTTTGGCTTCATTAACCTCTGTGATCTGATATTTTAAAATTGTTCAAGTTCTTGTCGCCTGCAAATTTGGGCAAGATCTAATCGTGCCATTACAGTATATTTTGTATTACCTAGTTTATCCAAAACTGTATGAAATAAATTATCAAAACAGTTCTTCTCATTATTCATAACATCCAATATGTGGTGGACCAACAAATCAGACCAATATGGAGGATCCAAAAAAATGCTCTGTTTTATCCAATTATGTTCTTTCCCAATGTCATGAATTTTCTATTGGTTTACTATTGATCCAAATGTGATGGGAGGTAATTTAAATATAACTGATTTTAACTCTATACCTAAGATCATCTTTGGAGGTTCATCCCTTTCAATTATACCTTTTCTGAAATGATATTTTTTCCTCTTTAAAGAATGATCGGTTGGAAGAAATCTATGGTGATAATCAAAATAGAAAGGTTTTTTCCATTGACGAGCATAAATGCTTTGTTGTCTTCCATACATTAAGGACATGATTTCGGACCATGTGTACTCCAACCAGATAACATGCCATATGCCTAAAAGTCACTAATCATCCACATCAATGCATCTTTTAACATAAAATTTTGTTTTGCAGCAACATCATATGTATTAACACCATCACTCCACAATGCATTTAACTCATCAATCAATGGTTTCAAATAAACATCAATATTCTTTTTCGGATTTCCTAAGATTAATAGAGTCAAAAATATATATGGCTCCTTCATCAACATCCATGAAGGAAAATTGTACGAAGTTATAAAGACAGGCCAACATGAATACTAACTACCATAAGAACCAAACGGACAGAAACCATCAGTATAAAGACCCAATTGCACATTTCGGGCTTCTATAGAAAAAGACAGAAGCCGACGGTCAAAATGTTTCAATGAATCACTATTAGATGGGTGATTCAAGCTTCTATCAGTTTAAATCCTTGTTTTGTGCCATGAAATCATTGAAGCTATATTCTGAGACATAAATAAATGTTGCGACCTAGGTGTAAGGGGGAAATATCTCAACTGTTTTACAGGAATCGATCTAGACTTCCCTGGTTGAGCTTCTTTATACCTCGATTGTCCACATGTGGGACAACTATCCATTGACTCATTTTCACCAGAATATAAGATGTAATCATTTGGTAATGCATGAATCTTATGATAACTAAGGCCCAGATTACGAACCAGCCTCTTTCTCTCAGAGTAATTTCCAGGAAACACATTTTTTTTTCAAGTAACAGTGTTTTAACCAAAGAAAACTTCTGATCCAAATAGTGGTTTGAAATTTTATTATCTAATTTAATAGCCATAAACTTTGAAACCACTTATAAATTTCTTATCTTGCAACCAGGATATAATGCATCCTCAGTAGACCTCAATAACTCATAAAATTTGGATGGTTCCAACTCAGGAGTTAAATCAATATCATCGTGAGTTTCAGTTTGTTGCATAGATGGACCTGCAACATCATGTACTAAATTTTGAAACCGTGATGGATCTGATATCAAGTTATTAGGATCTTCTCTGGAACAACGTTCACCGTGCTGATACCAAACAAGATTATCTGGTTGAAAACCAAACCGCAAGAGATGTCCCCCAACCTTGTCAACTATGTCAAACGTTCTAAGAGCACATTTTTTTACAAGGAAACTTAATTGTGCCTTATGAAACCTATTCTTGTTTTGATGATGCAAATTCTAAGAAAGATTCAACACCATCAATATATACATGATTTAAAACAGAACTATTTGGATTTTTATGCTGATTTATCCAAGCGCGATCATCTAAAAATGACTGTTGTCGACTTCCATGTTCCATATTTTTCTACATAAAATATAAAATCGTCACTGTTTTTGAATAATTTGAAATTATAAAAAGACTATCTGAAAAAAGAATATAAACAATTACAAATACTTTTTAATAATTATCATTAATTAAGGGCGACACAATTTCCAGAGGATTGACAGCTACTCTTTTTTCCAACGACTCATTTACTTGCATCTTTCTCACACTGAAATCACAGTGAAGAATCTGGTCTGAGTAACGCATATTCATTCTCGTATGCATGAGAATGAATATGTGTACCTCCGACCAGATTCTCCATTGTGATTTCAGTGTGAGAAAGATGCAAGTAAATGGGCCTTCAGATAAAAGAGCCCCCTTTTCGTCGATGAATCGTCTTCTTCCAAATATCACCGCTTGAAAACATTATGAAAAATATGATCATATGAATGCATATCCAATCTATTGCATACAAGATTGAATATGTCTACGTAGAAGCACATTTTTCATAGTGTTTTTAGTTGGTGAGAGTTGAAAGGAGAAAAGTCATCGAGCAAAAGGAGTGCCGTCAATCCACTGGAAATTGTGCCTAGTTCATAAAATTTATTAAAATTTATTAAAATTTCTTCCTAACCATTTTTAAATATTCATAACTTTTCCTATCTAATTATTACTAATGATTACTAGTTATTTCTAATTATTTCTAATTATTGCAATTTGTTACTAATTATTACGAATAATTACTAATAATTACTAATTATTACAATTTATTACTAATTATTACAATTTTTTACTAATTATTACTAATTATTACAATTTATTACTATTTTAGCAATACTTATAAATACTTAGAAAAATGAAAAACTGCTTGAATAATGAAAGGAAATTTGGTAATAATCATTGTGGAGAAGATTACAAATTTTTCCTTCATTATCAAAGCAGTTTTCATTTAGTAATTATTACTAATAAAAAAATTATATTGTCAATATTTATGAAAAAACAATATTAAAATTATAAAAATAAAAAAAAATTTATAAAATATTAAAATTATCAATATTCGCAACATGATATTCTCTATTCTTAACATGTTTAAATCTAAAAGGGTCTCCAACTGTCAGGTCATGCACAATAAACAGTTTGTGTCACCCATGTCCAATGTAAACTCTATAATTGTCCTTGCATGGTTGATCACTTCGCAAGTAGTGTTACAATAGGACGACCAAAGTAATGTCATTCTGGTCTCTAGGAATCATCCCACTCCCATTACATAGATCATTCTCCCTTAAAAATTTGATGGGATATCAGTATCTTTCCCTTAAATTATCAAGGAAGAATGGTCTATGTAAAGGGTCATGTGGGATAATTCTTATAGATGAGAAGGGTATGACTTGGGTCATCCTATTGCAACGGTACTTACAAGGTGATCAACCAAGCAAGGACAATTATAGAGTTTACATTAGACATGGCTGACACAAACTTTTTATTGCGCATGACATGACAATTGGCGACCATTTGGGATTTAAACATGTTAAGAATAGAGCAAAGCCTGTTGCGAATATTGAAAATTTTAATATTTTATAAAATTTTTATTATTTTAATAATATAAATATTATTTTTTCATAAATATTGATAATATAATTCTTTTATTAGTAATAATTATATTTAATTACATTTACTATTTATAACTTTTTATTACTAATTATTACTAATTATTACAATTTATTACTAATTATTACAAATTTTTCCTATTTATTCTCAATTATTCATAATTATTGCTAATTATTCCTAATTATTTCTATTTATTTCTAATTATTGCTAATTAGTTCTAATTATTCATAATTATTCCTAATTATTGCTAATTATTACAAGTTATTCCTATTTATTGTTAATTATTGATAATTATTCCTAATTATCTCTAATTATTGATAATTATTCCTAATTATTAGTATTTATTAGCATTTATTAGTAATTATTACTAATTATATCTAATTATTACTAATTATTGATAATTATTACTAATTATTGATAATTATTCCTAATTATTCGTAATTATTCATAATTATTGCTAATTATTGCTAATTATTCCTAATTATTTCTAATTATTACAATATATTACTAATTATTACAATTTATTACTATTTATTCATTATTATTCCTAATTATTTCTATTTATTCCTAATTATTGCTAATTAGTTCTAATTATTCATAATTATTTCAAGTTATTGTTTATTATTGCGAATTATTGTTAATTATTGCTAATTATTGTTATTTATTGCTACCTATTACTATTTATTGCTAATTATTTCTAATTATTGAGAATTATTGCTAATCATTCATAATTATTGCTAATTATTACTAATTATTGCTAATTATTCCTAATTATTAGTACTTATTAGTTATTATTACTAATTATTACTAATTATTACTAATTATTACTAATTATTAGTAATTATTACTAATTATTAGTAATTATTACTAATTATTAGTAATTATTACTAATTATTAGTAATTATTACTAATTATAAGTAATTATTACTAATTATTGCTAATTATTCGTAATTATTAGTATTTATTCTTAATTATTGCTAATTATACCTATTTATTCCTATTTATTGCTAATTATTGCTAATTATTCCTAATTATTACTAATTATTCCTAATTATTCCTAATTATTGCTAATTATTCGTCATTATTAGTATTTATTAGTAATTATTAATAATAATTACTAATTATTAGTAATTATTCCTAATTATTAGTAATTATTCCTAATTATTGCTAATTTTTCGTAATTATTAGTATTTTTTCCTAATTATTGCTAAGTATTCCTATTTATTGGTAATTATTCGTAATTATTCCTAATTATTCTTAATTATTCCTAATTATTGCTAATTATTTATAATTATTAGTATTTATTAGTATTTATTAGTAATTATTCTTATTTATTCATAATTATTGCTAATTATTCCTAATTATTCTTAATTATTAGTATTTCTTAGTATTTATTACTAATTATTCCCATTTATTCATAATTATTGCTAATTATTGCTGATTCTTCCTAATTATTAGTATTAATTAGTAATTATTACTAATTATTCCTAATTATTGATAATTATTCGTAATTATTAGTATTTATTCACAATTATTACTAATTATTACTAATTATTAGTAATTATTACTTATTATTAGTAATTATTCCAAATTATTGCTAATTATTCATAATTACTGCTATTTATTCCTATTTATTGCTAATTAATCCAATTTATTCCTAATTATTGTTAATTATTAGTAATTATTCCTAATTATGGCTAATTATTCCTAATTATTAGTATTTATTAGTAATTATTACTAATTATTTCTAATTTGTAGTAATTATCCCTAATTATTAGTTTTTATTAGAAATTATTACTTATTATTACTAATTATTAGTAATTATTACTAATTATTACTAATTATTCCTAATTATTCATAATTATTGCTAATTATTGCTAATTATTGTTATTTATTACTATTTGTTAGTAATTAGTACTAATTATTACCAATTATTAGTAATTATTCCTAATTATTTCTATTTATTCCAATTTATTCCTGATTATTCCTATTTATTGTTAATTATTACTAATTATTCCTAATTATTGCTAATTATTGCTAATTATTCCTAATTATTACTAATTAGTCGTAATTATTCATATTTATTCGTAATTATTCGTATTTATTCCTAATTATTGCTTTGCTAATTGTCCGTAATTATTCCTATTTATTCATATTTATTCATATTTATTCCTTATTATTCCCATTTATTGCTAATTATTCCTTTTTATTGCTATTTATTGCTATATATTCCTAATTATTGCTAATTATTCCTAATTATTGCTAATTATTCTTAATTATTGCTAATTATTCCTAATTATTCCTAATTATTGCTAATTATTGCTAATTATTCCTAATTATTCCTCATTGTTCCTAATTATTGCTAATTATTGAAAATTATTCCTAATTAATGCTAATTATTCCTAATTATTGCTAATTATTCCGAATTATTGCTAATTATCCCCAATTATTGCTAATTATTCCCAATTATTGCTAATTATTCCCAATTATTTCTAATTATTCCCAATTATTGCTAATTATTCCTAATTATTTCTAATTATTCTTAATTATTGCTAATTATTCTTAATTATTGCTAATTATTCCTAATTATTGCTAATTATACCTAATTATTGCTAATTATTCCTAATTATTGCTAATTATTCGTAATTATTGCTAATTATTCCTAATTATTTCTAAGTATACCTAATTATTGCTAATTATACCTAATTATTGCTAATTATACATAATTATTACTAATTATACCTAATTATTGCTATATATATCTAATTATTCCAAATTATACCTAATTATTGCTAATTATACCTAATTATTACTAATTATCCCTAATTATATCTAATTATGACTAAATTCCGCTAATTATCTATAATAATATCTAATTATCTCTAATTATTGCAAATTAACACTAATTATTTATAATTATCACTAACAATATGAATTTCTTATTAAAAACAAATATAAATAAAAATCAATTTAAATCTAATTTAATTACGACTAATAAACAACAATTAAAATTAATAAAAAAATAAAAAAATATAAATACCTTAAACATTGATATTCTGAAGCTGTTGGTGGCTTCCAATTTCTCTCGTATAAAAAATTTTAACTAACAAAATTTTTTTCCTTAAAACTGGAGAATCAAGAGAAAGGGAGAGGAAGATCTGAGTGATTTGAAAAAAAATATGGGGGTATATATAGGTTAGATTAGTTGCGACATGGTTAGTTGTGACGAGATACCCGTCGCAAATATCCTCACCGGCATTAATTACAGTCGGCGGTTAAAAGGGTATTTGCGACGGGTCCCATCGCAAATACCACCTGCCGACATACTATTTGCGACAGGCGTCTTTGCCCGTCGCAAATAGTATTTACAGCCGCCGGGCTTTTGTGACGGGCCCCGTCACGAATACCCTCGCCCACATTAATTACAGTTGGCGGTTAAAAGGGTATATGCGACGGAGATGCGTCCCCATCACAAATACCCTTCCTTCGTTTTGGCGCGCAAACCGCGCCAAAACTATTGCGACGAGTTGCTTATTCTCATCGCAATTAACCTACTATTTGTGATGAGAGTCTTTTCCCATGGCAAATACGTAGTTCGTCGGACCTTTTGCGATGATTTATATTCCCGTCGCAATTGCCCCGTCCCAAAAAACCACTTTTCCCATAGTGGATGTACAACTCCAAGTAGTTTAGAGTCACGCAATATCAACCACTCCATGCGGTTTATGGTCATGTGGTATTAACCATATAAAATTCATTTTATGTTTATGTGATGAAGACTATATATCATGAATTTTAATTTCATTTTATAGGGAACTTTGTACTCTATATGAATATTCTAGTGTGAATATTTTCTGTAGAAGTAAGGATGGATTTCAAACATGTCATGTTTTCTTTAAGTCACTCATACTCTATCTAGGATTCAACTATATAATTAAAAATCCACCATTTAAAGGTAAATAATTCATAGATTTCATGTCTCAAAAGTTGTTGGTAGGGATAATAATTTTGATGATATTTTAAAACTACCAACTTGATATTATTTTTATCTTGTATATTAACTAAGTTATACTATAAAAAATAAATTATGTATCCAAAAAATCCATTATAAATGAATAAATCCCATTTATTACTTACTTAAGTGATTAGTGGCCTTGATTCATTTGTGCAGTTTATTTAATATGCTCAAGATGATAGTATAGCTGAAGTTGAGGTTTGGGTGTCTCTGACTCTATTATTCATTTGTCAATCTACTTCTATTGACAACCCTCGAAGGAATATTACATCTAAACTATATACAATGGAGACCAATGTTAGGGATAATAATTTTTATGACCCTTTAGATTTTCCTCTTCTGTTATCTTGATCTTTGAGAGGTTGATCAAATAATTCTCCAAGGAAAAGGTAAAGTACCAGGGAGCTTTATCCAGTAGGAATAAATATATATTATTCCATCTACCCTTTTTCGGTTGATAATTTTATTTTCCATACATTCCATATATGATTTGGTCAACATGTGATTGTGGATAAAGATGGGATATGAGAACTAGTACTCAATATCTATAAAATTGATAGGAACATGATAACATTTTTTATGATTGGAACATTAGTTGAGTTTCCCCAAGCTCCGATGACACCTACTATCTTGGGGACTGTATAGTGATCATTGAGGTTGCTAGATTTATAGAAAGAAATAATGGAGGGGTTCAGTGACATAAAAAGACTCTCAGACAAATGGGATGGGTTACTTAATCCCATAGAGTGACCCTATATTAGGGAATTACTCTAGTATTTTTTCTTAGGGGAATACACCTAATGATTCAAAGGGAAGATATTTGGATGAGAGGGCTGATATTATTAGGGTTCATGTATGTGTCTTTGATTCTACAATGTAGTCTTAATGGTTTTTTTATCAATTATGGTTGGATGGTAAATTATTCCAAGAATAATTATCAATGGGAATTATTCCTAGGTGCAACTTTATGTTAATTTAATAGATATTTTCATTTTCTCATTATAACCTTATGATATATTCTTCTATAGAGATTGCTTTGAAAACTTTAAATGGGCAGTAGGTAGAAGACCGAGTGATTTATTTCACATTTTCAATGGTAATCTAGGAGGATATTAATTAAATTTTGTTTGTATGTACCAATTCTCATCTTCACCTTTGAATTTGGGTGCACAAGACATCATCATACCTTTCAACATAATGTATATTTTACTCTATTGGTCTATCTCCATCTAGTTTTTTATCTAACATATTCTCAATGGCATCAATGAATTTAGTAGTGAAAACATTAAATGATGGATACCTTTTCATAGTAAAATTATTATCTAAATTTAGGAAGTATAGGGCTTCATCTAGTTTAGAATAACCAATTGGTGTATTTCTTCAATTTTCTTGGAAGATGAAATTTTAAAGGGAAATATGACTATGGATTTTACTTTTTTTATCCAAATGAATATTTCTAGATTTTATTATAA
This sequence comes from Viscum album, assembly GCA_963277665.1. Classification (NCBI taxonomy): domain Eukaryota; kingdom Viridiplantae; phylum Streptophyta; class Magnoliopsida; order Santalales; family Viscaceae; genus Viscum; species Viscum album. The sequence goes on along the minus strand of OY728141.1, from coordinate 1,959,273,651 downwards.
ATTCATTATGTAAGGGGACCCTGAAATATTTTCATTAATCTTCCATTTTATGTTGAATGAGAGTAGTATTGAATTTACTAGAATTTAACCATGATACTACCCATATCTTAGTGAATATGAACTTACTTAGTGTGTGAATTACAATTATTGAGTCCACCAACTCCCTCATTTAAGGAATTATAGATGGAGGTTGGGATAAAAAGAACCTTATACCTTTAGTCTAGCGTATACTTTTGAATATTTAGTGAAATTGGTGGCTTTTAATCCTATTCAACCAGTATTATAACATGTACTTGATTAAGGGTATCTCTCATAGTGGTTTTCCCTAGCATAGGTAATTCCAATTGAGGGTAAATATTTTCTAGGGGCGTCATTATATTAACGGGTCTCACATTCTATGATAATATTTTCTATCCCCCTTTTAAACCAATTTAAAATCACCTTATAAATTTTTGACATTACTTTATTTCAAATGAACAAATGAAGAGACTAATGATGGTCACTATATCAGTGAATCCACTAATTTCTCTAGATTGTTTCCATTTAATGATGATACATATGAAAAAACTAACTTCTATATTAGTATAATTTCCTAATATAAAGGTGAATATATGTTACATATGATATGAGAGGACTTTGGGAAGGAAACTTGTGTATATTCCATATTGGAGGACTCTTGTAATCTAAACTTAGGTAGATAGATTCTTAGTAAAACTATTTTAGATTCCCACTCTGAGATCTTCGAGGAATATGGGGCGTCGAAATTTTCTTAATTCCCCATGTAATTTTTTTTTGCAGATGGAATTTAGAACAATTTCAATTTATTCCATTGGAATTTTTGTGCCCATGAATTATGAGTCATTATTTGAAAGAAGTAATGAAATTATGTTAGAAATGAAAAATTTTACCTTGTTTGATTTGGGTTTTTGGGAAGGGATGGGGTCATGTCATAGATCCATCCCATGGGATGTACCAAATTTTAAGGTAGGTTCCATAAGATAAATCTCGGCAACAAAAATATAAAATATTTTTCATGTGCTGATTCAGGGTACTTATATGTGGAGGAAATCCAAGTAAAATAATCAGTTCAATATGGTGAAGAACTTTATGGTATTTAACCTCTATTTGAAGGTAAGGGATGGTTGGTGATGTCATTGATGCATTAACATAGGGTGATTGGGTCCCTTATCCCAAAATTATGTTGAAATATCTTTGGGTTACAATCGTGATGGGGTGAAAAAAATCTGGGATTATAGTAACAATTATTGGAGTATATTACCCTTGTATTATGGGGTTAGAAATACCATGGGAGGAAAATTTTCTATTTTCTCAATTTTTGATTGATTGGGAAAATGAAACTTAAACCAAATATATGGTAGGTGGGATTGTGTCGAAATAGAGGTCACCATGATGGTTTGAATCCCTCTTAGGTGACTCCTATATAATCTTTATGATGCCTGATAAATATTTATTTTTCTCCTATAAAAATTAAAGGTGGGTGTGGTCTCTCTTGAGAGAAAGGTTCTTGAAGAAATTTAATGTTACTATAATGACTGCCTGACCCTATTAAATTATTGGTGTGTAATAATAATTCATGAATTTAACCATTTCAAACCCTTCTTAGATAACACATGTGTTAGTATTAGACACTTTCCCACATACTCCTTCACCAATTTTTTAAGCATCTGACAATGAATACACATGGTAGTCAAACTTGAGTGATGGTGCCCTAAATATAAGGAATTTAAAATATGAACAATGTAATGTGTATGGGGGACACACTATATAGTGGTTGTGGGGAAATATAACATTAGTGGTCATAATGTTTCCCCTACTCCATTTAGGGGTTACAGTACACTCTCATCTATCAGGAGAAGTAATCCTTTTTATCCCATGAGATATCATAATAAAAAAACTCATCGATGTAGAATCAAAATTATATATTCATTTTTAGTAAAAAAAATTTATAGGTATATTATTTCATATCAGATTAACCATTTTATATTTTTACATTTCATCCTCATCCTTTTTTGGATTCCCCCCATCATCATAAACAAAGGGTATAATGGAAATATTAGGATTTGTATGATAAAACTTATATGATGAAAGGTTGAATCATCCTATAAGATAGAATTTTATCTAGTATAGGGATATATTATATATTTAATTCTTGTTTATGAAATCATAATTAGTAAAAATACTAGATTATTTTATATCTCTTACCACCTTAGTGGGCCAAATACTTTGGATGGAAGGGAATCAAAGAGTCTTATAAATTTTTTAGGGACACTGTATGAAATAAGTTATCCCATATTCAAGATATGGTTCATGTAATGATTATTTCATAAATAGGCATTGTTTTTATATAGTTTAAGCCCATTTATAAGGATAATATAAATTTTAATTCTATCATTTAAGTCATCGAAAATGATACTCAAATGATTAAAGTTATATGAGAATGTGTGAGCGTTAACACTGGAGTTTAATGTTATCTAGAAAGGAAAATTTAGTACATTGTGATTAATTGTCCAAGGAGACTTAAAGGTATATGTCACACATAAAATCCTATACATAAGTCATAAATATTTGTTTTATAGTTTAAGTAATTTGAAGACTACTTAAGGTTGTATAAGTGTTAAATTCCATTTAGGAATTTTAGAGATTTGGAAAGATGGGTAAAATTCCATGACATTGGGATTGGGACAATGAAGGGTTTCTTATGTATCCCTTATGAGGAAATAAAATACCATATAGTTCTATGTAATATTTTTAATACATATGGAAATGAATGAAACTAAGGTGAACGTGGATTGAAATTTGAAATAGTGTAAAAAGGAAAAAAATATATAGTTTAACATCTTAAGGTTTTGTGATAATGAATAATCACATGTCATTAATGGTAATTCTTATAAGTCTAATGATATTAATTTTTATGGTTTTATATTCAATATAAAAATATCTTATAGATTATAGTTATATGTCTAGGACTACTAGGAGATATGTTCCTAGAAACAGATTAACTATGGGAGTTACATGTATCACCTTGACCCGAATAACCTAGTTTGGTCCAGATAGCTAAATTAACTCATGAACACCTACCAGAATACAAGTGGATACCAACCCACAATGAGGGTATAAATGGTTTTTTGAGGAGACTATATCCTTGGTGACAAAGGCAGTATTCCATAATCACAACAGAGTAAAAATAAAAATCCAAGAACAACATAAATAACACAAAATTCATATCATAATGCTATAATAAATGGCATAAATTTTACACCAAAATAATAAAAATATACAAAAATGTTTTAGTAAAAAAATACATGATTACAAAATAATAATAAATAAAACATTGTGGAAATATTTTTAAGTTTATATTGGTATTAAATCCATCCTCAAAGACCCACCTTTTGTGCTCCCTCATACAGGTTCCTTTCCCCTAACTAAATCCCTAACCAAGAAATATAAACATGAATCAAGATTCCTATGTAGGGTGTGAGTAAAAACCTAGTTGGACACGAAAAATTCATCCTTGACATAGAGTTCACATGTTTATTAAAATTTATGCTATGAAAAATATGTAAATTCATAAATAACCAATCATGTACTGAGTGGTCATGTGCTAACCAAATTTCCAAAAAACCTGACTCCACCTTCTTCAGATTCTTGTTAAAAGGAATTTAAAAAGTAACTGTAGCATTAATTATATCACACCAAGGGATATACACATTGGCTCCAAAAATTATCAAAATTTCCCATATCTATTTTCCATCAATAGGGAATAATTCCATTCCTAGCATTAGGTACAAGTCATAATTTGTACAAGTCAACCTAATTAATGTCACTTGGGAAAGAAACACCACTTAATATCAACCCAATATACATCTCTTGGGTAATCCATATTTCAGACATTTTGACCCAATATCCATATCTAGTGAAAGATGAATTCCACATGTCATTTATGAATGTGAATTCTCAACTTACTAATAAAAATGGAGGCACTCCCCTTCTAAGGGGGAAACATGTTATACTAGATCAACTTGGTACCTTGAAAAAAATAGAGAAATCATACATGTATCCAGTGAAAAACCATAATATATAAAGTAATAATATTTTAATAAAAAAGTATCAGGGGACAAACACATAATAACATCCATAACCCAACAAGTAAGAGTCTCATGGATACATATACACAGGAAAAAGTACATCATAACATATAATTTATATATAATTGACATCAAATGGTAAGGAATTCCTGCCCGAGGAGTATCGATTCCCATAATCAAGAACCATCTCCTGGATTAATCACACACAATGAATTACCTATAAAAAAATCCAAATTTAACAGAATTAGGAATTCCTACCCCAGGAGTCTTGATTCCCATAATCAAGAACCATCTCTGGGATTAATCAAACACAATGAATTAACTATAAAAAAAATACATATTCAACACAATTAGGATTATAGAATAAATATTCATGAAGTATAATGTGACATGGTATTAGAAATATATCAACTAATCTAATGAGATATATTTCTAATGGTGGATCTGTATCTATTCAAAGGGTTTATGTATATTCTATTGATTAAAAATCTATCCACTAAACAATAATGAATAATCCATTATATTTTTATGGGATATATATATAGACAATATATCTTAGGTTTATGACTTATATCAAGAGAAGAAGAGGATTCAGGAAATAATGGATGAAATATACCATTTGGGATCTAACATATCGGTCCTAGCATGAAATGCTAATGAGAGGGGAATGTGAGAGAAAAAAATATCATAAGAAATCTCCTAGGGATATTCTATCTCAATATGGGTCAAAAATAGGGAATATAATATGAAAATGTCATGCTAGAGAATGTTTACAGGAACACCCTTGATGGTCAAGCTGTCTAGACACCATCGGTTGGTCGATGGATTTTTAACGACTATCTGGTGGTTCTCAGCTCCAACATAGGTTAGTGGCACATCCACTAACTAACTGGTGGCTCTTTCTGGATTGTCTATGGAACACCATTTTATCCAACATGTTTTATGGTTCCCCAAATCCTTTTATTATATTTAAAAACCCTCAAAAAACCTTTATCATTCCTAAAAAATACAACTAGGATATAATGGAACATAAATTAACATACCTTGTAATTTTTATTTTTTAAGAAATTCCACCCTCTAATGACTTCTCTTCATCAAGAAGTTTCTCTAGTATTAATGTTCAAACAACTTGGGACATTTCATGTGGACATACGAATCTCACTCCCATGTATCCTATTGTATTTTTCTATTCTTCCATAGAACTCAACGAAGTGGTATAGTCCTCCCCCTCAATAATGTAACACTCAGATCTATAATATATACCAAACACTCTATAAATGATGTATATGGTTCCATCTCAATATAATCACTATCAATCACATGCATAGGATCGAACTCGTACTTCAAAATCCAAGGAAAATTGAACAAGTTATGCATACCTAAATAGCATGGTTAGAGGAAGAATCAGTAGGTTACTATCCTGATATAATTGATAATATGAAATGTTATTTCAAACCATGACACCAAATTCACTTATTTCTAAAAATGTTGATACAAAAACTAAGGTAACAAAATCAATAAAACCTAATTGGTTACAATAACCTCCAAAGGTTATCACCTACAATCTGTATACAAGTAATTCATACTATATGAATTTACCAATCACTTTTAAATCAATGGGAACTGATCAAAGGCATCCAGATACATACTCTACCCGGCAATAGATTCCCCACCTTCCTCATGAAAAAATAATAGTGAATGAAATGACTTAACTTAAATAGCCTTGAATGGATCCATTTTCATCAAATACTTGTAACTGTTATTATACAAAAACTCTTATAAGTGTATATGACAACCCCATGCTACAAAAAAAATCTATGATGCATTCTCGAAGCGTATCCTCCAAAATCAAGATCTTAATCTCTAACTACACAGCGACATAAATATGATTCACCATACTCAACTTAAATTAATTATCCATCATCTTCTACAAGCCTTGATAAAATAATGACATGAATATAGTATCCTGGTTGAATACTATTCTTCTAGTAACATTATAGAGGGACACTGCCTCTTAAACATTGAGTTTTTCAAACTCGTCTAAAGAATTGTCCTCTCAAACTAGAAATAAAGTTTCAACCTTTTTTTGGTAAATTAATCATGATAAACATATTATATTGACCACTTGAGGACATGGGAAACCATATAAAAAATTCCACCCTTTCCTTATCTCACTTTCACATGGTCACTTAAAATATGTTTATGTAAACTATCTTATCATTGATGCTCGAGATTAATCCTATGATAAGTAAGACAATGAAAGACAAAACTAAAAAAGTCTCTCTTTATACCTGGTCACCAGAATCTTCATCCAAAATCACAATACATCTTCATTGATCCTCGGTGAACTACCCACTATGAAGCATGTGATTACCTCATTAGATCATCCCTCATGAAAGTAGGAACTGCAACTCTCCCATGATCTTAGATCACATATGTTCCATCTAATCACCATCCTATAACTGGGACATTCCCCAAAAACCATTATTATATTTCGAAGAAATTTAAATTCAAATTATATATGTATTTCACCAAGACCACCAATTTATACATGATAACTAAGATAGAACATGTCATTTCCACTTGATCTAGAGATACACCCACTAACCATTCATCCAACTAGATTATCGATCTATATTCCTCCTATGAAGAACACTCTCCAAGATCCAACATCTTTCTAAAAAGATATTCTATGCAAAAATTACCCATTCTAGGAAAATAATACATATCAAAGTCAAAATTCTATAAATACTCAACCCAAATTTACTATATAATAATTAACTCTCACTAAGATAAGATATACCACAATGTCTTATGACCCATGTATATGAAAAACCACTCACCTAAGTGATAATTTTGTTTACATTTTAGGGAATGAACCACTTAAAAAAACTTTTGATTAAGAGTATGGAAGTTCCACTCATGTGGTTGTATATTATGACACCCATAATAAGGTACATGATATTTTATTCAAAAAAAACTCCCAAACCAACACCTTAGACATCACAATTAACCAAATATCCTATCCTAGGTTTGGGTAAGGTCAAAATTGATGTTGATGTCAACCTTATCTTTAGCTCTAGGAATGAATCTTTACAATGATATGCCCACTCAAAATTCACCCCCTTCTTGGCACACCTAATCATAGGTACTTCATAGAGGATAAATCCTGAATGAATTTCCTACAATACATGGCAAATACTTGGAAACTACTGACCTCAAACACATTACTAGGATGGTCCCAAGATATCAATATATCTACCTTATCTATAGAATCTAATATTCCCACCTCAAAGGTAACATGTCCAAGTAAATTCACCCTATAGATCCAAATGTGACACTTCAAAATCTTTTCATAAATCCGATGCACTCGAAGTGTACCCAATATGATGTCATGGTGTATAATATGTTTCTCTAGAGTTAATAAGTATATCAAGATATCATCAAAAAAAATATTCAAATTATTTATGGAATATTATTTCTCATGAGATCCATGAACTCCAATGGAGAATTCATCCACCTGAAATTTATGAAATGGTGTACATATATTCTATACCTTATTTTAAATTCTATCTTAGATATATCATCTACTAGAACCAAGAGATAATGGTAGGATAATAATAAATCAATCTTGAAGAACCACAAGGCTCTACTCAACTAATAAAAAATAATCAATCCTTGACAATGAGTAATTTTTATTCACCTTGAACATTTTCTCCTTCCTATAGTTTACATACAGGGAAAGGATTCTATCCATCAACGAATTATACTGTATCACCCCAAAGACAAGTTAAAAGAACGATAAAACCCTTTGCCTATAAATTTTAAACAATATCATGAGTTATTTTAACTAATATAGTTCCATAAAATACCATGGAGTTGATATAGGTTTCCCTAATGATTTGAGTTTGATCAAGTATTCAATTCCCCTATCAAAAGGAATTATAGAGAAATAAATGGAAAGAAATCATAGTAATGGTCCAACACAGAAGGGAAATAATTGGGATCTACTACCTGATCTAACACAATAATCATTCCCACCACCTTTACTTTAATACTTTTAGAATGACATCGATTCAAACTCATTTATTCTCTTCCAACATCCCATTAGATGGTAAAAAAAACTCCCCATTAGGTGTAATTAATGATATGCATATCCAATAGTATTTGATGTGTTCTAGATAACTGCTAAACATTTTTCAAAAATCACATTGAATCTAGTCAACTATAAGATCCTAAAATCACAAAAATATTTGTTACTAGCTGCAACACCTTGAGATTTTTAATTTTTTTCAAATTAATTAATATTTTTGATATTTTATATTTCACAGAACATTAAAAATAGATAATTTTTTTTATCTTTAAATATAATCAACACCAAGTTTATATTTCACTACACACAACAATTATCTTGGCTTACAGTACACATAATACTGAGTTTGCTTGCAGTACACACAAAATCGAGTTTTATAGTCTTTTAAAGGGTTAACCTACTTTAAAAACCAATTTTGGAACTTTTATAAAATTTATTTTGTAAAATAAATACCATTTTTTAATTCAAAACATCAAAATTAGCCTAGGTTGAATTTTCGGTATTTTTCTGAGAAACTTCACTTTTTGATGAATAGTGAAAATTAATGCAGTTTAGTTAAAAAAAGCCCCTTCGTTTAAATAATTATTAATGATAAATTATATTTTAGATTTGTTTTCGAGTAAAATTAGATCAATTATACATGTATTTATACAATTAAGGGTAATATAATAATTTTTTTTTCAAAATTGAATATAAAAACTTAACAAATATTTGAACATTTTTCTACTAAAAAAACTTGTTATTTCTCCCCGTCTGTGGGATTAGCATTAATCTTAATTTTCCCACTTATGTGATTTAAAATTTTAAAATAAAAGATAAAAAAGTTTTAATAAATATGATATTTGTGTTCAAATTATTTCAACTTAATTTTTTGACCAAAATGATTCGTGAATGTGATTAAAATTAATTACGGAGATCAAGGTATGATTAAGCTCAATAAGGGACTAAAACTTAATCAAAAGGACCAAAAGGACATGAAAACTAGTCCAAAAGTAATTAGATACAAATATTTAGACCATATCCCCATATGGTTTTAAATTTATGGGTTATTGGGATATTATTAAATGGAAGTGCCCTATGTAAAAGGTTGTGCAAGGAAAAAAGGCAAAAAGGGAACTTTCCTTACCTTTAACATTTGTTAACCTTTGATATATGTTAAAAAAAATCTTATTTTAGGTTAAAAATATAATTTTTAAATATATATAGGTTATTTTTATCATAATAATTTATCTATAATTTTTATATATGGTCTAGTTAATTAAAATGCTTGAGAAACATCATTGTAGTGATTATTTAGTTAATAATTAACTAAAATAAATGATACTATAAATATTAAAAGTGAAGTTCATTTATTGAATTTTTTGTATTTTTTTATATGATTATATAATTTTACACATATTTAAAACTGATATATTTGAGTTAAAATATTATATTTATATTTTAAAATTAACATTATATTAATAATCTCAAAATTGAAAATATTGTAATTTTACAATAAATAAAATTTTATTAAATTATTTAAAATTAATAAAAAATATTATACTCTTACAATTTATTTTTATGTTTTAATAAATATTAAATATGGTCAATTAATGTACAAATGAATCTTTTATCACTAACATATTTACCCATATATTTTAAAAATGTTGTTAACATAGTTTAAGTTTAAGTAGTGTTTTAGCGCGTCACATGCACTTGTTTTAAAATTAATTTCCAAAACATATAGTAATTTTATATTATAAATTACATATTATATGAATAATATTTGGATAAATATATTTATAACAAATATCACTTTATTTTAGTATTAATGGTTAAATTATTTATGTTAAAAAACTAGATTCTTTAATAAAAACTAAAATGATAAAATTTGGGAATCTTAGAATTTAAAGAACCAAATTATTAAAATGCACATATTTTTTTGTGAGGTGGAGGTTTTAATTGAACATTATTACCTTTTAATCCATTATTTTTACATTTTTGAGTCACTTTATGTATGATTGACTTCCCAATGGTGAATACCCTTTGGTATTTTCAGAAGTTCCACTCCCCATCCACTATAAAATGGAAAGCACTATACCCATTCCTCACAACTCTCAAAAATTTTATATTTAGACATTATATAACCATGTAGCCTCCAAAAATTAATTCCCTAGACCTTGAAACTTATATTTGGATAGAAATCTACTCAAGGATTTCTTTTGGCAAAAAACAAAAGGAGTTACCCGATTAAGAGGTAACATATTCTCTCAAGCTCCTTTCATTTATTTTCCATCTTCACCACCTCCACTATATTTATTTTATTATTGTGTGACAAAAACATTATCCTACATATTATAGTATGTTTTTATGAAAGTAGTTCTACAAAAACATACACACACCTCCATATAATAGATATCAAGCATACTAAATCTGTGTATGGTGAACTAATGCCTCACGAAACGATGATTGTTTATTTCTCCTTTACCACCAATCATAGTGGCCATTATGATAGAAAATATATTTATATATGTTATATATAATAATTATTATGTATTTATTCTTATATATTATTTTTTTACAACACATAACTTTTTTATTTCCATTTAGTGTTAATATGATAATCTCATTTGAGGAAGTGTTGATTATCGCTCCCTCAAAGCATTGTGATTCATTCACACACCACATGGAATGTATTAAGGATGTGTTTAATAAACTTATATGATATATATGATATATTAATTCTACTTTAATAATGATATATATAAATATATATACATATATATATATATATATATATGTCTTTTATCAACTTTTTATCAATACGATAATAAAAACGGAAAGAACGTTCATGCATACGTATGCCTTACCATCTCTATGAATGACGTATTCTATTTCATAATATGTTTTGATATAAATTATTATAATATATATATATATATACTGGATATATATTATATTTATATCATGATTTATATTCGATAATCAGGACAAAAGTATAAGAATGAACGATATAACAAATTAAGACACATATGAAGAACAAAGAAAATATTACCTGAAGTGAAACTTTATCATAGGATTGTTAACAAGAGGGTAATATAAAGTCATAATCAAACCATATATGGTAATATATATTATAATATTATTCTTTAAAATATTTATAATAAAATTATATTTATTATATAGGAATCACGAATGAGTACAGAGAGAGTCAAGACATAAGGTAAGGGGATTTCATCTCACTTTTAATTTTCGCGAGATATATATTATATACACCACTCTTTACTTTTATGTGGTGCATGTACTAACCATAGTTTTATTATATGTATGTTATACTTAATTTATGGGTGTTCACATGTTCTTTTTATGATCCCTCTTTCATTGGGTTTATGTTTCAAAAGTTAGGAAATCAGTAAAGTAGTTTTGTCTCAACTTGCCTTCTTTGAGACTCATGTTTTATTATGCACCAAAATTATTTTTCGAGGTGTATATAATTTTTTTTACATGTTATATAATTAATAATTGTTTTTTTCATGAAATTAAAATATTTATATAATTTAAATTTCTTACAGGGATAATATGTTCCCATGTTATCAAGTAATATGGGTTTATTAGGACAATGTCATCACTTTTTGAGATTGTTTATGTTTATGCTTCATTAGAGGAAATATTATGATACACTTTTCCATAACAATCATTTGTTTCCTTAAACATGTTTATTAAAGATATATCCATATATTATTACCATTTTCCTACTCTTTGGTATTTAAGATAATGTTTTGTGTAAAATATGACTATCTCTCTCCTCGGTTGGAAATCTATTGTGTTAAATAGACAACGTTGTAAAAAAATGTTTTCAAAAATGGTTTTCAAAATGTTTTTAATATATATTTATATGTTTTCAAAGTGTTTTCAAAAAATGGTTTCCAAAACGTTTTCAAGATTTATTTATATGTTTTCAAATTATTATCAAAGAAATGGTTTTAAAAACATTTTGAAGCTTTCATTATAGGATTTCAGAGTGTTTTCAAAGAAAATGTTTTTTAAAATTTTTTGAATCATATTTCATTAGTTTTCAAGGAAAAAGGTTTTCAAAATTATTTAAAGTATTTTTTATAAAATTTGAAGGTGTTTTCTATGAAAATTATTTTAAATTGTTTTATTTATTAAAAAAATCCTTTTTCAAAGATAAAAAGATATTTTCCGCAAGAAATGCTTTTGAAAGATATTTAAAAATTATTTTCCATCTAAGATGACATCTGTTGATGTTACATATTCCTTTCTATAAAATGATTTAAAGGATATATTCACATTCTTTCTATGAATGGGTTATTCTTAATGTCATTGTCTTTATGAATCTTGTTTCCCTTTCCCAGGTTATACATTTATAGAACCCACTTCTTTTCATGTGTTATGCTTTGATGAAATGGTTATGAAACCTATCTATTTTCCATAGGATATCATGTGATGAAATATAAATGATACCCATTTCATTTCATGGGTTATGATTGAATGTTTATAAAACCTATGTATTTTTATGGGTCATGATCTGATTAATGTTTTATTATCTTATGGAACACCTGTGAATGATTTTACTATGAGATGGGTGCGACCTATATCTCCCTCTAGTTCATTGGGTAATGATAAATGTTTTCTAAATTCAAAGGGAACACGAGAGGACATACCTATCCCAAAACAAGAGGGAATGGGGGAGAACATCCCAATACCAAAATAAGAGGGAACATGGGAGAACATCCCATTCCCAAAACAACAGGGAACCTGGAAGAAAATCTAAATCCCAAAATATGAGGGAATATGGGAGAACATCCAAATCCCAAAACAAGATGGAATAAAACATCCCAATCCCGAACCAAGAGGGTACACGAGAGGAAATCCCAATACCAAAAGAATAAGGTACATGGGAGGACATCCCAATCCCAAAATAAGAGAGTATATAAGAGGGAATACCAAGCCTGAAGATGGTATATTGGTGATTAACCCAAGCCTAACCTGTTACAAAGGTATTGGTAGGCCACCTTTACATAGGGGTTTTATGTTCTTATGTGTTTGGCACAATTCCATGTTTTATACCTATGTTATACTCTCATGAATTATGTTCATTATTTCTTTATGATTCATATATTATAAACTTATGATATTTATTCTAATATCTTATATGTAGTGTATGATCTTTAATGGTTATGCTCGTGTACCATACCCTTTTTTTCATGTTATGTGTACGCATTTTATTTATTTACCCTTATTGAACATCTGAACTCAACCCTTTCTTATTTTTATATTCTCCAGGTTATAAAGAAAGGTTTTATTTAGAAGTACTAAATATGTTGATATTTAAGGGATATGTTGAAGATCTTTCACAAGGGTAGAATATTTTGTTCCCATGTTTCCAAAAACATTGAACTATCACAGTCCTTAGGCATGTATTTCTTTACTGTACTAAATATTCATATAAAATAATTTAATATCCATTAATGTTAAGATGGGGTCATTATAGTTGGTATCAAAGGAAATGTTTAGTAAAAATTTGGAAACTAGGATAATATAACTTTAGTGATATACCTAGGCATATTTATAAGGATATGTCTAGGGATGTCTCTAAGGATAAGTATACAGATGAGTTAATGTTTTGGAAAATGTCCTAGAATTTTGGTGAAAGATAGAGTACACAATTTCCTAGAAATATATCCCTATTTGGATACAAAAAGTGTATGTGACTTTGTAATATATGTACCTTGGGGTAATAACTACGGCAAGACATTCTAGGCATGACTTGGGGTAATCTGGTACATGACAATGGGATTTACTGCAAATCAGGTTTGATACTCATGAGGGATATGTTTTGAGAATTCGTGAACTCTTAATGAAACATTATGAATGAGTTAAATAAAACTTTTCAGTAAATAACCAAAGATAAACCTAAGGTGTCATATATTAAAAAAGGTTTCATGATTTATACATCCTATAAGAAATTTTTCATGATTACGCGGCTTCGTTATATGATATGTGTTTCCACCACGTGCTTTCTAGTTTTCTTCATTAGAGAGAACTAGAAGGAACATGATTAACATTTAATGTTTTTGATATGGAAAGAACTGGAATAATGAGAATCTATTTCAAAAGTAGAGATCTCATAAAGAGAATCTGGAAGGTGATACATGTATTGGATATACTTTTGAAGATAAAGATACCGAAAATGAAATGTGAAAGGTATGTGATGTTCTTCCAGTATTGTTTACATTAATCATAAGAAGAATGACTGGATTGAGGTAGAGGAACCTTAAGCCATTATTCATATTTCATATTCTGGGAAAGAGGTATTAAATAATATGTTTATTAATCCTTAGTAATGGTTTAAAAATAAAGTTGTATTAATGATGAATTTTGGAACTCAATGATTATGTTATATGAATTAAGAGATGTGTGATGTTTTAATTATAGATTGAAAAGGATAGGTTCAATTGTGATGGAGACTTATAAAACTAATTTCATGGAAAGGTTATATTTAGATTAAGGGATGGTAATCATTATTTATTTTATAACATTGAGATACTGATTTTTGGATAAAGATATGATAGATATGAATAAGTAAATGGGGTGGTTTAGATTACCCTAGAGCTGATTATAGCAAAAGTGATTCGTGCCATCAAGGATGAAGTTTAAAACTTCTTGGATTTAAAGGATATATCTAGTGATAATTGGAATAAGGAATCGTGAATGATTTTAAAAAGGATTTATGGTAATTAAAACTTTTACCATGTTTGAAGGAAATATACGATGAGGGTATTCACATGTTTGGAATGTGAAAACCAGGAGTTACTTTGTGATATATGCGGTATCAATGTTTAATTGATTTTGTGACTTTATTTCTAACTTTTTAAAATTTCATATTTAGGAAGGGTTATAAGTCTATCTATTTATGGAAAGTTTACGTTAAATTTTAGATGAATTCAGTAAGATTAAAATGTTATCTCTGTATATGAGGATTTATGCATATTTGATAGCATGTTAAAACTACTATGTGTTGATGATAACTGATGTAAAATGGGATGGAATATCATAGATTTCATGATTTGTAATGAAAAATTTACCTTAATTTTTAGAGAATGATGTTAGATGGATCAAAAAAAATACAAAGGGTGACATTGTACTGAAATCATGAAAGTATATCTTTTCATGAAAAGTAATTATCTTTAGAAAAATGTATCTTCAAGCCAAAAATGTTGTCCTAGTACTTCCGTTTATGATGAATCATAAGGTCCCGTAGTTGATCATAGATTTATGGATTTCTAATTGTTAACTTTCTCCTAACCTTTTTCTCTATCACTCTCCATAAGAACTTGATTGTAATATTTCTATTCAATGTCCAAGTTTTCACTTCCAACCTATGTTATCCTATGTGGGAATATTATTAAGAGATACTTTGGCTAATATTTATGGTTCCAAACTTCCTTTTTTACTGGATTTTTTAGTATTAATTTTTATGATGTGGGTTACTATGAACAAAAATTTCTAGAATTAAACCCTTGATAACCAAAACATATTTCGAGGGAGAAATTCATTTTAAAGGGGGAAGAATGTAACACCCAATAACATTTAATTACAAAAGATAGCATGATTAGTTCAATTAATTAAAATTTTAGTAAAAATATATTATAGTAGAACAGATCATTAATTACCAATAACATTTAATTGACTGAGAAAATATGTATGATAATAAATCCCATGCATGGAATGTGAACCTACGTGCCAAGTAATGATTCATGAATGGACCCTACCCCAAAAACTATAACATAACAATAATCAGGATAAACATGAAACTATAATATCACAATTAGTAATAGTAATTCCCGTCATCAGGAAATCAGAGGTCTGTTACATAAGAGCTCTCTGGGAACTTATGTGACTACCCCACCCAATATCTACACATTCTATTTTCTTTCCACCATTACCCAAACACATTCAAAATGAAAGGAAAAGAAAAAAAAAAGAAATCTTCCTTTGAAACCACTTTGTAATGTCCTAACCCAAATCACCCAATTTGACTTGGAGAACTATATAACCTCATGCACTCATCCTCGTATGAAATAGGATTCTAACTAGTGGAATTGGTCCAAAATGTACTATGGGGAGACTATTCCCTAAGTAAAAATGAAAATACACTAGAATCACAAACAAGTAAAAAGAAACATCCTAGAATTTCACAAATAAAACTAAAGGTATATCAGCATGCCCTAATAAAATGGATTACATGCCACACACAAAATAACCAAATGACTCACAATATGATATGTCAAATAATTTAAGATAACCAAAGTGGAAAAACTAGGACACTACAAAAATAGTTGAGATTCATTCATAACATTTCCTCCATTCTCCAAGGTCCACCTACTTAGCTCCACGATGGACGGTCATTTCCCTTAGTTGGATCCATAACCATAGAATCTGCATGTGCACCGATATTCCCATATAGGATGTGTGTATAGACAAAGTAATACACCACCAATGAGTCCTTAACATAGAGTAAACATGTATATAAAAGTGTATGCAATGAAAAATAACCACATGAATAAATAACGAATTATGTTCCAATTCATTGTGAACTCGCCCAACTATAATTCTAATCAGCTCTACCTCCTTCGGATCTATTCTAGAATTAAGGTCAAAAGTAACTATAACATGAATTAGTTTACACCAACTGATCGACATGTCATTTTGAAAACACTACCAATAGTCTTGTTTCCATGTTCTACCTTTAAGGTACACTTCCACACTTGTATTTAATGGAAATCCACAATGTCTACAAGTCCACCCAATTCACAACTATGGGGAAAGCCACACCACTTCATGTTGACCAAATGTTAAGCTCTAGGGATGCCCATTTTTCAAACATGTCAACCCAATATCCCACTTTGGAGAAATCCACATTTCACATGTTATATCTAAATGTGAAATCAAAACCCCACAAAAACAATGGCGGAACTCCCCCATTGAGAGGAAAACTAGTGAAGCTAGATTAACATGGTTCCTTGAAACTAGACATAGATAAAGCATACATGTATCTTGAAACAATCCATTATATTGTAAGTAATAAGCATGTAAAAAATCAATTTCTCAATGGGAACACACACACCTACATTCTTAACAAAACAATAAGGGACTCATTGCTACACAAACACACCTTCCAAAGCATATTGTAACATAAAATTTCTATATAAACCCTATCAAATGGTCCGGAAATCCTACCTCAATATTATCGATGAAAAAAGTCAATAATTTCCACCCAGATAAAGCCTATGTAAGGAAATACTTATAACTAAACCCAATTAATCATAACTAGGATTCTAGAATCACGATTCAAGAAGGAGAATGTAGAATGAGATTAAAATAGATCAACATACCCAATGAGATCTGCCACCAATGGTAGATTTATTTCTATTCAAATTAAGGATGTAAAATCTATAGATCCAATGTATATCCACCAAAAAACCACAATTTATCCATTATATCATTCCATGATCCATAGATAGACCCATCATAGATTAGGTCTATGAATTATCTCAAGATAAGAAGAGGATTTTTGATAGAAAGAATGAAACATACCATTTAGGAGATAACAAATAAATTAAAGAGTGTAATGATAAAGAGAGGGGGAAGAGAGATAAAAAACCATTGAAAGTGATCTCCTAGGGTCATTATGGTTGAGTGAGGGTGAAAACAAGGGATAATAATATCGAAAAATGTATTATATAATGTTTACATGGAAACCCTTAATGACCAAGCCATCTGGGCACCACCAGTGAGTTAGTGGGACTCATCAGCTAATCGGTGGTGGAAAGAAGAGTAATGGGATAATTTATCACACACCAAATGGTTTATGGAATTTTACTAGATATTTAGTGGAACCTAGGTCCTACCTAGGCTACTACCACCTCCATTGGATAACTAGTGGCTATGTATAGACTACCCGGTGGTACACCATCAGCTCTAAACAACTTTATTCCCACAAACTCCTTCAAATATGTTTTCTAAACCTTTTAAACCTATATCATAGCTCAAAAACACAACCAAGATATTTTATAAATTAAATAAATATACCTTTTAAAGTTTAGGATGTCAAAAATCTCCCTCAATAATGAATTATCATCCTCAAGAAATGTCTCTAGTGTCCATGTTCAACCTAATGAGGACATTACAATCAAACATAGGACTCTCTCTCTCAAGAACCCAATTGGATTCATTCATGCTACTAAAAAACACAAACAAGTTGTAAACTCTTCCACATCAACACTTTCTCACTTTGGTCCACAATTCTTTCGATTTTCACTATACATGATGCTACTATTTATATCACAATTCCATTACTATCAAAATAAGGTGAATGATTAAGATTATACCTATAATGTTGAGACATATGGAATACATTATTAATTCCTAGATACTATGGAGTGAGGTCCAATTACTATTCCACTATCCTAATATGATTGATAATATGAAATGGTCTTACAAACATTGTTGGTATATGATTCTTTCCTACTTGGAGTGGGGTCCAATCACTTATGAATCGACTGAACCTGATCATAGGTCTCCCACACCATATTCAGACTAATAATTTATCCCTCAACTACCTCATGACAATAATTTGGTTAATGACATAACCAACAATTAAGATAATTTAATAGTTCTTTAGGAATCAAAGAGTGGTAGTTGTTATTGTACACAAAAGTTTACAAGGCTATATGATGATCCCATGATCCTCTAAAATCTAGGTTTCATTCCTTTATCATATCCTACAAAACCTGAATCATCCTCTCTAACTATCCATCGATCAGTGGATGATACACCATACTCAACTTCAAATGTGTCCCCATAAACATTTGTAATACTCTACAAAACTGTGATGTTAAACAAGAATTCTGGTCGAATACTATTCAAGTAATTTCTCCAGGTAGTCTCACTATCTATCGAAGATAGTGTTTTTACAAATCATCTAGAGAATGGGTATCATAGACCAGTAATAAACTTAACTACTAGAAAATCATATGTATAATGGAATCATTTGTGACATAACACTTTTCCAACCAAAAAAGCCTTCATTTGTGATGGAATAAATGTTCCGTCAGAAATACTATTGGCTGAAATACCTGCCACCCAGTGCGAAAACCTATTGTGATATCTAATAGTAATAGATGAAGAATTTAATTGATAAGAGTTGGAATGTTGGAAGTATTTGTGATGGATATTATGGTCCATCACAAATAATTTTCTTGAAAACCTTTTTTATGATGGGGTTAATTCTGTCACAATTTTCCCATCTAAATTAATTTTATGTTATAACCAATGACATCATTTATTCCTGCCCCCTCATAGTTTCCTTTTATCCCGAATGGGTGATGGTTCATGGAAGAGACTACCCCTCCAAAAAAATCTATAACAATATTTTTTTGTAGATATGGGTTTGAATAGTCTTGGTATAGATTTCCATTGTCTCCTATTTCATTAATTTTTATGGTTTTTCATTTTATCTTCACGATTTTGTGTGGGAAAACCCTAGGTTAAAAGATTTACCTAATATTCAATATTTATTTGGTATTTAGGTCTGCTTTAATTTAATTATTCCCTATTTTCATGTTCTTTAGTTATACATGGGTTATTTTAATTGATTTTAGGTATTTTTCTCGTTTTTAATTTTTATATTTGATAGAATTTTTAACTTTATATTTTAGGTTAATCTATTTATATTAATATTATACCTAATCCAAAAATTATTTCCTTTTTATGAAGTTCAAAATCTGAAATTTAGGAATTTTTCTTTTTAATTAAATCAAGTAATATATTAAAAAACTCTTTTTACTAAATAAAATGACTGTTTTAATATTATGTTTTCTGAATAATTTTTCATATCAATTACTAATTAAATGAGTGTTTATTTTTAATTTTGAGTATAAATTTTTTTATTAGAATAATCATTTTAAATATTTCAATTTAATTCAATGAGATAAAAATATATTATATAAAAAAATTATAATTCTTTGGGTGAAATAAAATTTAAACAAAAAATGATTTTAATCACAACTAACCATTAAATTTCATAAATTAAATAGAAATATAAAACATAATATTATTAAATTAAAATTAAAATATTAATAGGTAAAGAATTAAAATAGTTCATTTTAAAAGTCATTTTATTTATTTTTTGTTTAACTCTTTTAATTTTCTTATTCATATTTCAAAGTATATTCTCATGATGTAGTAAAGATTATCTAGCACTATAAAATATTTTTCAGAATAATGCACATATATTATTTCAAGTAATTACACGAATTAAGAAATCCTAATATATATATATATTACCTTTTGAATATACATATATAAACTCTTTGAAAAATGTAAATGGTTTTTAATATATATATATATAAACGTGATTGTCTTTTAATAAATATATTTATATATATATAGGTATATGAACATGTGAATGTGTGTATATATATATATATATTGAAAAAATGGTAATTGTTTTTCGTATATAAATTTATATAAAAAACATGTAATGTTTTTAATATATATATATGTATATATATAAACATGTGAATATATATATATATATATAAATGGTTTAAAAAAATATGTAAGGTCTCTGATATATATATATTTATATATATATTACATTTCACTAAGTGTTTATAAACATTTTAAAAAACATGAAATGTCTATTATATATATATATATATGTTTATATAGTTTTGATATGTATATTTGTTTATAAAAGAGTTAGAATATGCTTAATATATTTATATTAATTAATAAATCATCATATACATATATAGTAATCATTAAAAATGTGATAATAATTTTAATAATTATTAATAATCAAAAATAATTTATAATAATTAATATTTATGAATTAATTTTTTAATGTTTTTAAAAAATAGTAGATATATTTTTTAATTGCAAAATATTATTAATAAATTGATTTTTTTAGAAATTATAATAATTTGTAGAATAAAAAATATGAAATATGAGTAATTGTTAACAATTTGTAATATTTATTATAAATTCTATAATAAATAATAAATAAATAGTATTACTTAATAAATAATTTAACCACCTAGTTAAAATTAAAAAATATTTGCAATAAATATGATTTTTTTTGTCATGACTTATAAAAAAATAACTATTAGAAAATATATTTTTTTTATAATTGATCTACAAATTGAAATAATTAGTATTAATAAATACTATAACTATTTTAATATATATATATATATATAAATATATATAATATTAATAAAATATTAAAATGATTACCCTCACATGAAATGTTACCAAACACACAACACACCCAAAAATTATGTTATGCCTAGGGTAAATCAAACATCCTTGACCTAACAATGGTCTCCGATTTCTTATACGATACATTATTCAAAATATACTTCAATTTTTTTAAAAAATTATAATATAAATATAAGATGAATTACCATCATTCGTGATGTTACCAAAGTCTTGAAGTGCAAAGATGTTTTGTTATGTCTAGGATAAACCTCATATTCCAAACTTAAAGGAGGTCTATAATTTTTCATATGATACATATTTTGGGAGATACATAATTTTTTTATAAAAAATTATTATAAAAATATTAAATCAATTACCCTCAAGTGCAATGTAACCAAACAGCAAACACACATAATTGTTATATTTGGCCTAGGGTAAACCCTATATACTAGACCTAATAGTGATATCATTTTCCCATACAAGACACCATTCAAGAGATATTCCATTATTTTCAAAAAATCGTGAGTGTGTGATATAATATATTTAATATTTTTCTTCTATCTATGTTGAGCCTATACGGGCCCCAAAATCCAGTGCTTACCCTCACCCCACTCTGATCATATTCCATAGAATATTACAAGGATTTAAAATATATTAATTATTTTCAATTAGTTAAAATGAGTAATAGTTATTGTTATTTTTTTAGATAACTATGGATTCATGAAGTAGACAATGGTTTCTATTACATTATCATGTTTGGAAATATCATCAAAAAATCCAAATGGATATAGTAAAATCCTTATCTACATTGAGTGTATTGAAACTATAGGATCGTAATATGTATGAAGTTGCTTAGATAGGGGGGGGGGGTTGTGAATTATAATTTTAAAAACATTAATTTTTAACCATAAGGAAATCTTTGTTTAACAAAATAAACAAATCAGATTCACTAAACCCTTTATGAAAGGTTAATAAAAATTACCGTAGGACTGATAATGATGAGTAATTAAATAAAGACACAAGTATACATAAACAATATTCTAACTTTAGGCATATAGAATCTTATACCAGGGTTATTACAAAAGTGAAGGTATAAGAAACACTTTCAATTCGCAACAAATTTCATAGGAAATTTAGTGAATATGTAAAAGAGTACAATTATTTTAACATAAAGAGTAGGGTACCCAAACACCTTGGATAAAGGAACCTTGATTTATAATTTCAAGAAAGCCTATCTTATCCACACTAGGGTAAGCCCTTGATCCACAAAATAATAGACACAACTTATGTCTTCCCATCCCTACACGCCCTTAACTAGATAGGAAATCAGTACCTCTATCTACCTTCAGCTAGAAGTCCTTGATTAAGTAGGTAATTGACACCTCTATCTTCCATAAACTTGGAATCCCTCAATCGCAATCACCAATGATCAGTGTCTCACAAAGAAAAATAAATTTTATTGAATATTTTAAGTATGTTGAACAATCTATTCACAACTTAATCACATCAAAGATTTATCATAAGGAAATTTTGGCAGATCTATCACATGTATTGAAATAAAAAAGTGTGTATGTGTATTGAGATCATAAAAATGACCGAGTATTTATAAGAGATATCTACGATGATTTAATTTTCCACGAACATTCATATTTTTCTGGAAATTTTGGGGGGACCTGTACGCCTATCACTTACATCGGTCATAAAATAATTAATCAGATGATATCATTTAGTATACGGGAAAATATTATGATAAGAATTATCTATGAAATAATATGTAAGAATAAATTTAAAATTAAAAGAAAAAATAGAGTAAATAATAGGCTATATAAGAAATCAGATTATTAGGATAATGAAAAAATTGGATTCTTATAAAATTGAGAATCAAATTCTAATAATATTAAGAATAATAATTTAGAAAGTTTATGAATTAAATTCGAATAATTTTTAGAATTGTATTCATGATTCCAATAGAATTGATTCAAAATTGTAGACAAATTGGAATTAAAAAATAGTGAGAATCAGATTCACGATTTTGAGATAATCTGATTTGAGAAGCGTGGTGAATCCGATTCCAAAAACTGGGCAACTCAGAATTAAGAAACACGGTGAATCAAATTCAAATAAATGTGAGGATAAGAATTTAAGGAATTTTAGAATCATATTCTAAGAAACAATTTATCTCATTTTTTTATTATGGAATCAATTTTTATAGATTACAAAATCTAATTGGTCTTAAGATAAACTATGTTAGACTTAGCTGAAAAGTGTCACAAAAGACATTAAAGAGCATAAGTATAATTATATTTTAACTTACATAAAGTTCCATAAATAAAACATATATAATTAAATTATTTTTAATGGAAATTTGTTTATGATTTCAAAAAAATAAATAAATGAAAAATTTATAAAGAAACTTTTGAATTAACAATCTCCCCCCTTTCAGAAAGTATAAATAACTTTTTTATGAAAATAATATTAAGATCAAAATATTTTATATTTAGAATTAAAATGAAATACTTTTATCCCCTAAGTATTTTATTTAAAATTAATACTACTTACTCCCTCTTAGGTTATGAAATCCCCTAAGGTTATTATTATTGTCTTTATGTATTTTCTACCATTCTTAAAGAAATATCTCCCCCTTACTTAAGGATTTATTCTTCAATAATTCTCTCCCTTACATTATAATCTATTCTTTAGTAATTCTCCCCATTACTTATATATCCCCCACTTTGTACTAATGTTATTTTTATAACATTCTCCCCCTTTATTATTTACAAAAAATTAATAGAGTAAATGTGATGTACCTGAAAAGTTAGGAAACAAACTATACGAAACAAAAAATAATAATACTTTGATATTTTTGTTTACAAAAAATGTTATAAATTTAAAAAAATTAAACCCTTATTTGGTATTATTGTATTTATTATGCCATTCAACTTATTCAACTTCTTCTAGTTATCTTGAAACTTCACCAGGATCTCTTCCTAATTCTGATTATTTTTCTCAAGATTTTGAATCTTATCTTTCTGGATCTTAATCATTTCTTCCTGAAACATAAGTTTTTCAAAAACCTCTTATTTTATGAATTCACCATTTTTATATCATATGTGAGAGAATTAAGTTTCCCATACAAGTATTTATCTTCTTGAAGTCTAATTCCTTTCTATTCTTTTATTTTTTTCTGAAAAACAATTTGAAAGTACTTTAAGGGAGACTTCTGATTCTTTGAAAACATTCTTGACTGATTCGAACATATCAACGAAAATGTTAAGATCAATATTGATATGTTTTGACCATGTTGTCATCTCTATATATTATTTTCTATGATAATTAGAATTTAGCATAAAGGTTCTGAATTATTCTTCATGCTTTATCAACTTCTCAATTAAAAGGGTTCTTGAGTCGGATTTTAGATTTACTGATTCTTGAATAAGTAGACATCTTGACTCAATATTCGGAAATTATAGAATGGATTTTACCAATATTATCAAGGATTAAATTTCTTTTTATCATAATGATAATTAATTCCTATCTAATTACAATTAATTTTGCTTACTGGTTCCAACATCTACCAGATTACCATTTTCATTGTTTATTTATTATTTCTCTGACTTTTAAATTATTTGACTTTCATCAAAAACATGAATTATTTTTTCATCATCATCATTATTTTTTATCACTATTAGAACTATCATGGTCATAATCACTTTATTTACTATCATCTCCAAAATCAACATCACCATTATATGGAATTTGATGCATTTAAATATCTACGACATTGTCTTTCTGGCAATCAAATTTGTGGATTAAAATTGTCTTAGGAGTAATGTTTAAATGATGAGGCTTGAGAAGTTATTATTGAGAGCTTATTAGGTTGAATCTCTCTATGATTATTACTGATCTCTTTTATCTCATCATCTCGTTCTTTTTATTTGACAATTTCTTCTTCTTGAGATTGTTCATAAATAGTCAGAACTGATCTTGAAATGACTTATTTCTTTTTTCTATTGGGATAACCTCTACTTCCACTGGTTGTGATTCATAAGGAATATTGGTTTCTTGTAGAAAATATTCTATAACAAAAATTTACTCTGTGACCTTTTATGTATCTTTTAACATGACATTAATTATATACACTTCAATTTTATTTTTATAAATCATATTCTATTTAGATTTTTTTTCAAGTTCTTTAGCTTCTTTAATTTTAAAAGATTTTGCTTCAACCAGATGTAACCTAATATCTGGATCTCCTTCCTTTATTTTATCCTTTTCTTGTCACCACTTTGTTACTACTTTATCTGGGTAGGACTTTTGATTCTTTTTATTTGGTGTTTTAGAAGCTTGAGTTTTTTTCGATAGTTTTGTGACTTGAGATTTTCTTTTCTTTAGTTCTGAATTAGAACTATCCTTACTTGTATTACCATTCCCAATAAATCAACAAACTCATCTATATAATCACTAAAATAGCATTTCATTATTTTAAGTGTGTCATTACTTAAAATACAAATCCTGAACTTCTTTTTGCCTTTTCTTATAAGAGATATTGATAGAGTTCGAGAAGTTTACCAAAAACTTAGTAACGGTAGATTAAAAACATAAGAATATATGACATGAGCAACACATCCTTTATCTTACTGATTGTGAGATAGATTTTCTTCACTAGGTTAATCTTTCTTAGATTGATAAGAAAATATAACATGAAGATGTGTTTTATTTCCAAGGTTTCCTTGTCTCTTTTTCTTAATATGAATAGACCTTGTATCTATAAATCCATGATCCTTTAGTTCTCTGAAAGGCAGGAAAGCTTGGCCTTCTTTATTCCTTGAAGGACTAAGAAATCAAACAGCTTATCTTCTTTAAAATGCCATTCCGAATCTGGAAGATTATGAAAGGGATAATAAGCTTCACCGTCATATTGAATTTCTAGGTTATATGATGCTTTCTTATAATAAATTGAATAGGTTTTTCTATAAAACATAAATTGAAATTTTTTCCTTTCCACCTTTAAAGAAAAACTTGACTCATTGATAAAATTCAATAACCAGACCCGAATAAATTGGATCTTGTTCTCCATTATTCTTCATAATGAAAACATTTTCTTATCCTTATTATTTTATGAACTTTATTATTAAATAATCATACTTAAGGAATAAATTTCGATCAACTAACCTCTCTCTGAAAATAAACCAATACTTAAGCTCATTTTTCATAGGAATTGAAGTTTGAGAATGGATTGAAAATATATTCATAACTTTAATAAAGAGAAATAGAAATTAGAATGGAGACTTCAAAGGGAGGTAGCAGCTCAGTAGAAAATGTTGGAATTTGATGTGGGATACATGGGGCCCTTTTTTTTATATAGGCGTTGAGATGTCGATTCAAAATCTAAGGAAAATCCAATGGTTGAAAAGGTATAGATCTAATTTTATGCTTTAGATTAAACCGAAGAAGGTTTTATAGGTTCTGATCTATTTAGTTTTTCTATGAAATTAAATCAGATCTAAATAAATATGAATCCTATGTTTTTTAATTTATTTTTTTAAAACTACCAACATATATAATTGAAAGTGAAGAAGTAATAGGTAATAACTTGTACCTTTTGGAGTTCTCTGAAGGTTTTTTAGAATATTATAATATTATTCTTAAAAAAAATAGATTCCAAAAAGTTTTATTAGAGTCTAAAAACTATTTATAGGTTCCGAAATTTTTTTAGATTCTAAGAAATAAATTATTTAAGGAAAACAAGTATAAACCCCCTTTAAAAAGAAGTATCTTAATATTAGGATATTGTTAAAAAAAGTGGATATAAATGGTTACCTTATAGTTATTATTTGTAACTTTTATTTATTGTATTCAAATCTATAAGAAGGTAATGATTTTGTAAAAATATATGGGAGTTTTTCTTGTTTTCCAATGAATTATAAAATAATATCTCTTTTAAGTGTGTGATCCTTAAAGAAGTGATGCCTAATATCTATGTGATTTGATTGAGAGTGATTTGAAGGGATTTTTTCTTAAGTATATGGAACTAGTGTTTTCAAATATTATTTGACTTTTAGTAAAACTGATACCATAATTAGTGAGTGTGTGTTGCATCCATAAAACATGAGCATGAAAACATCTAAATACTTCATATTCAGATTCATTAGCGTAAAGGGCTACCAAATTTTGTTTCTTACAAGACCCAGAAACTAAATAATATCATAAGAAATGATATGTTCCATATATACTCTTACTATCAATTCTACAACCACTAAATTTATCTTATGAAAATCTTTTTAATTCAAAATAATTTCCCAAAGAATAAAAAATCCCCAAATCCATAATTCACTTCCTATAAATAAAAAACATTTTCACAGCTTTTAAATGGGATTATTTTTTATTTTCTTGATATATTTCACATAATCATAAAAAAACATTATGTTTGGATGACTGGATGTCAAGAATACTAAACATCCTATCATAACTCTAAAAGATGATTGATCTACTGGTTTTCCAGCTTCATCAAGATGAAGGGTATTCCAGGTACCAATTGGAGTAATTATACTTTTAGTATAGTCAATTAATTTTTTTTAAGAATATATTTAATCTACTTATGTTAATATATATAGGTTTCAACTAGTTTTTTATAAATTTGAAAACCAAGGGAAACAGTTAACTCACCCATCATAATCATTTCAAACTCAGATTTCAAAAAATTCACAAATGAATCTATTAAGGATTGCTAAGTTGATCCGAATATAATGTCATAAAAATAAATTTTCACTACCATAACATTTTTGTTTTCTTTCTTTATAAAAAGGGTTGGATCATCAGTTCCCTTAACATAATTATTTTGTAACAAAAAATCCAGTAATTTTATCATACCAAAGGATTTTTTAAGGCCATGTAAAGGTTTTGTTTTTTTTAAAAAATGTTTAGGATGTTTTGTGTCTTCAAGACCAAGTTATTGTTCAACATAAGCTTCCTATTGAACATATCCATTAAGGAAAGAACACTTCACATCCATTTGAAAAATTTTGATGTTAAAGAATACTACAAAGGCTAAGAGAATTCGAATAGATTCAATTTTAGCTACTAGATCATAGGTTTTTTCATAGTATAATCCTTCTTTTTGATTATATACTTTAGCAACTAATCATTATTTACTTCTTACAATGATTCCAATTTCACCAAATTTGTTTCTAAAGACCAATTTTACCCAAATTACTGAAGTTTATTTAGGTATTTTAACCAAGGTATAGATTTTTTTCATTTTGAATTCATTTAATTCATCATGCATAGGTTTAATACAATATTCATCACTTAAAGACTCATCAAGGCTTTTGGGTTAAAATTGGGAAAGCAATGCAAGATGGAAAACGTCATGTAGTAAAGAACTTCTAGTTCTTATGGTTTGACTTAAATCACGAATGATATTATCACTAGGATGATTCCATAGAAACAACTAACTTGGGTTTTGTAAAAACTGTTCATCAATATAGGGTAGAAAATATTTCTAGAGTGATTACATCAAAAACATTTTATTGAGTATTATCCTTATTAGAAGAGTCTTATATCAAAGGAAAATAATCATTTTTTGAAAATACATATGAAGATTTTGGTTAGGGTTGTTTAAAAACAAAAAGATCAATTTTATGAAAATTTAACATACACTATTTCCTCAACAGGACAAGAATGTTTATTGAAAACTCAACAATCCTTAGATGTAGTGGAATAACCTAAGAATATTTTTTCATCAGATTTGGGTGTGAATTTGTGTACGTTATCTTTTGTATTCAAAAGGAATACATTTCATCTAAACACTTTTAAATATGAATTTTTTGGTTTTCAACCTGTCTATAACTTATAATGTGTTTTATTAAGTAATGACCTGATTAAAAGTTGATTTATAGTATAATAAGTAGTACTTGAAAATTCAACCCAAATTTTTTTATTAATTGAGTATTCAATAATCATGGTTCTTGTTATCTCTTAAATAATTTGGTTTCTTCTTTCAACAACACCATTTTGCTGAGGAGTTCTTGGAGATGGGAATATATAAGTAATTCCTTTCTTACTACAAAATGTTTCAAAATATAATTTTTCAAATTCTCTAACATGATCACTATGAATAGTTATCAATGAAAGGTTTTTCTTATTTTTAACTTTGGATGAAAATTATTTGAAATAAGAAAATGCTTTAGATTTTTTGCTAGAAAATAGGCCCATGTAAATATAGTGTAGTCATCAACCAAACAAAATACATAGAATTTTCCTCTAATACATCCTATTTTTATAGGACCGAAAAATTCCTTGTTCCCCAACAATAATTCATTAGAACTTGAGACTTCACTAATAGAATAAAAGATAACCTTATGCTGATTTCCATATTAATAAGGGTAACAGACATTTGAGGAATCAAATCTAAGATTTGGTAGATCCTTAACAATCCTTTTCATAGATATTTTATTATGTTCTAAAGGTTATAGTGTCCTATCCTTTGATTCCATAACCTAGATTGATCTTCCCTTTCACTAAGGCGAGATAGTTCTTGGCTCATATGGTTTTCTAAGTTATGTGTATACACATTCTCATGCATATGGGTAGAAAGAAGGAAATCATCCTCGGAATTGTGTACTAAGAATTTATCATTCCTTAAATTCTCATGGTAACCTTCTTCACATAATTGAACTATGATTATAAGGTATTGATTAAGTCCT
The DNA here is from genome assembly GCA_963277665.1 of Viscum album. Lineage (NCBI taxonomy): Eukaryota > Viridiplantae > Streptophyta > Magnoliopsida > Santalales > Viscaceae > Viscum > Viscum album. The sequence continues at coordinate 1,959,243,478 of OY728141.1, read as the reverse complement.
TTTACAAATAAAACATTGGAAATTAAGGATTTTCCAAGAAGAACAATGTTACCTACCACACAAATTTCTTTTTGAGCATTATCTCCAAAAGTGATTCTTCCACCTTTCATCTTAATAATATTTTAAAAGATGTTTTTTTACTAGTCACATTCTGGGAACATCCACTATCCATTTATCATGTATTATTGTTGGTACTTCCTTTGTTTTCTGAAAAATAAAACAGTTATATTTTCAGAATCAAAACATTCATGGATCCATAATTGTTTGAAAATAAAATCTTAGGAACCCACATCTATTTAGAAAAATATTCTTTAAGAAAACCAAATGATTGGATTTAAAAAAACATATTTTTTCTCAGTTTCCACCACTTGGACATTTAGTACATAATGTGGCACTTTTAGGGACAAAATCGTTATGATTTAAAATTGGTTTTAAATGAGAGTAACCCATTATAGAACTATTACATAGAAGATGAATTTGTGAATACATATTATAAAAAATCTATTTACCAGATGTAAAATTTGATAATATTATATTAAGATAAAATATTATAAATTTTAATCTAATGAACAAATTATTATCCTCATTATAATGAGTTTTAGATTTAGATTATGTCCCTAAATCATTTTTTTATGAAACAAAATTTTCAAGATTATTGTAAAGTTTATCCTTTTTAGAATTTACTTCCATAAGGTTTTTTTAAATAGAAACAATTTTAAAAGATTTTTCATCAAGATCCCTAGAAATATATGACACTTCTTTTTTTAAAACATTGATTTTATAATTTTTCTTATCAAGTTTCATTTTTGTCTAACTATTTTCATTTTCAAGAATCTTGTAACATCTAGAGAATTATTCAAAATATGGTAAATTATCTTCTCCTAAGGAAGATTCTTCATTCAAATAAATATATCCATTCTCATTAGGATAACTAGAATTTAATGAAATATTGAATAAGTATTCTGTAGTATTTACCTTAGCCATGAAACCTTGATTTTTGAAGGGTATTCTGGTAATAAAACCAATATTCTTCTATCCAGAAGATTCATTATATAAATATTCATTAAATGAGTAACCACCTCATGCAATCTAATAATCATTTTCCTTCAATACTTTATTTCCATTAGGTCTATAATATCTTTTCTAATTCCTCTCAAAATGTCTAACTTTCATGTATTTTCTTTTAAACCTTAGATAATCAGGTCTAATGTGTCCTACTTTCTTACACTCATAGCATGTGACTTCAGAGTCTTTCTTATCTTTCTTGTCCTTTTTCATATATTTGGATTGGAAATTATTATTTCCAACAATCTTGTTCATCCTTCAAAAAAGATTAGATAACTCATTCTTTGAGTGATGAGTATCACTTGAATCTATCTTAATTACAGATTTATTAGAATATTTTGACTTAACAACTTTATCAGGAGTTTTGGAATTTTTCTGATTTGAAGTGGTAGTAAATGAAACACTCCCATTATTTTTCTTTATGTTCTCTGCATCTCTCTTTAATCTATTCTCATGTTGTCATTGAGTTCCAAATAACTCATCAAGATTTACATTTGTGACTTTTATTGACTCCTTAAAAGTAGTTCTCTTAGATTCCCATTCATTCAGCATGATGTCTATAATCTTGTCTACAAGAATCTCATAATCTATCCATTTTTCTACATTGACTATTGGATATTTATTATGTCATAAATCTATGTTGAACTATAAATATAGGTTCTACATAAGGAAAAAAACTATGATAATATGCTCTTAGAATAGATCTTCTAGTCTCAATAACATTAGAAGTACAAAAATGTGTAACCTCTAGTTTCTTCCATATGTTGTTAGGTTCTCCACAATAAGATATCTAGCTGTATATATTCCTAGTCATAGAGAAAATCAAAGTATTGAAAACCTTAGATTTTAAATGATATTATTGCTTCTCTTGATTTTTAAATTTTATAACTTCCTTATTAGGTATTTTATAATCTCCAGTGAGCATTAAAAAATTGTCAACACCATTATTAATAACAAAAGTATTCCTTCTATATCTCCAGTATTCGTAGTCATTCCCATCAATGATTAGTGGTCTTATAGGGTTTAGATTTTCTATGGATTTGACATTCGTTCCTTCTATCTTTAGAGTAATAAAAAAAATATTTTTTTCACAACACAAGTTTGTATAACATACATTTATAAACAAAAATTTTATAAAAGAAATTATAAACAACTTACAGAAGTAAAAAAGTGTAAGTAAATTGAGCAGTGAAATGTTTGCTTTTGAAACCAAGTGTAGGTATCAATATCATAGAGACCTTCTATAATACAAATTATTGGATAAAAATATGTATGAATATTCTTAGATACAAGATCGGGGTATTGTAAGTTTAAAAACATTATTTGTTAACCTTTAGGAAATATTTGTTTAATGAAGTTAAACAAATCAGATTCACTAAACCATGTTTTGAAAGGTTTATAAAAATTACCTTAGGTTTGATAAATTTGCATAATGAAATAAGAAAACATTTATACATAAACAAGATTCTACCTTAAAGAATATATAATATTATATCAAAGTTATTAATAAAGTGAAAGTATAAGAAACACTTTCTATTTGTAATAAGTTACAATGAATATTTTAAGTACATGTAAAAGAGTAAAATTCTTTTAACCCAAAGAGTAGGGTATCCAAAAACTATGGATAATGGTACCTTGATTTATACTTTCAATAAAGTCTGTCTTACCCACATCATGGTAAGCCCTTGATCCATGAAATATTAGGTACATATTCTATCTTGCTATCCTCATAAGCCCTCAATTAAGCAGGTAATTGGTACCTCTATCTTTCTTCAGCTGGAAGCCCTCAATTAAGTAGGTAATCCACCCCTTTGTGTTTCTTCAGCTTTAAATTCCATGATCGGAATTTCCAATGATCAGTGTTTCACAATGAAAAAAATAGCTTACTGAAGATTTTAAGTATATTGAAAAATCTGTTCACAACTTAATCACTTAAACTATTTCTTACAAGGAAATTTTGGTAGAGCTCTTGTGTGTATCAAAATCCAAAAGTGTGTATATGTATTGAGATCATCCAAATTATTGGGTATCTAAAAGCGATATCTTCAATGGTCTAATTTTCCTCTAATGATCATATTTTCCAGAAATTTCAGGGGGACATGTACAACTGTCACTTACAACGGCCATTAAATAACTAATTAGATGACATCGTTTAGTATAAGGAAAAATATTATGAGAAGAATTATATTTTCAATAATACATAACAATCCAATTAAAATATAAGAAAAAATAGTGTAAAAAATATGCTAGATAAGAAATCATATTCTTAGGATAATGAAAAAATTGGATTGTAGTAAAACTGAGAATAAGATTCTAAAAATATTGAGAATCTGAATTGAGAAAGCATATGAATTAGATTCAAAAAACTATGAGAATCAGATTCATTATTCTGAGATAATTAGATCCAAAATTTTAGGCAAATCAGAATTAAGAAATAGTGCGAATCAGATTCATGATTATAAGAGAATCAGAATTGAGAAAGAAGGTGAATCAAATTAAAAAAACTGTGTGATTTTGAATTGAGAAACACAAGGAATTAGATTCAAATAAATGTAAGAATCATATTCTCAGGAATTTTAGAATCATATTCAATGAAACAATGTAATCAATTTTATAATTATGAAATCAATTTTCATAGATTACATAATCTAATGGATCTTAAGATACACTATGTTCTACTGAGATAAAAAGTAGCACAAAATACATTAAAGAGAAAAAGTATAATTATATTCAAACTTACATAAATTTCCTTAATTGAAACTTATAAAAATAAATAATTTTTACAGGAATGCGTTTGTGATTTCCAAAACATAAATAAATGATAAAGTCATAAGAAAAATTATGACTCAACAGAAACATTTATATCATTTTTATCATCAAATTATGGATTTGTTTCTTAAGGAACAATTAATTGTCTATGTAAGAAATGTAGTCTTATGAGATTAAAAATGTTTGAAAATGTTGGACTTCATCAATTGTGTTTGGGTTTTTGGAAAGATTATATTTTTTTATCAACATGGTGAAAAAAATTCAGTATACAATATAATGTTTTTTCTTTTAGATCCATAAATTCAGAATATAGTACATGAGGGAACTGACCAATCTATTTAGGAAGAAACAACTTAGAATGATATTAAAAATACATAATAAAAACCTTATCAATTTTATAATTTGTTGAAATATACTAAGGAGGCCTTATATCCAGGAGGCTAGTTGAGAAAACTTGATGCTGTTACAAAATTTAGGGATATTAAATCAGATTTTGTAATGATAGATAGTTTTTGCGATTAGATTAATCTATGGTAAAATCATTGTTTCCTAAGGAAAATACTTTGCCGGCAAGTTTATATGAATGTAAGAGTTTAGTCCATAATTATTGTCTTAGTTATTATAACATTCCAACATGTTCAAATAACTGAATATTATATTATAGTTATTATAAATCATTATTTAATCTTCCAACATGTGGAGAATTTAGGTATAAAGTGAAATGACATGGAAATCATAGATTTCCAGTGAAAAAGTTGAGGTATTTTCTAATTACACCCCATTAACAAAATTTATTTATGTGTCACAACACAACTAATTTAGTGAAATGGAATAAATTAATGTTTTTGTCAATAATAGCTTAAATTGTCCATGTGATTGTGATTCATGGAAACACTTTGAATAGACACAACCTTATTTTTCTTCAAAAAATTATAACATATGGTTGAGTATTTTTACTGATGGTTTTTGTGCATTTGGAACTTATGATAGTCAATATTCTTGTTGGGTTTTTATTACATCATAAAACATACCACCTTATATGTTTCTGAAGTAACCATATATATATATATATATTTAGTGCTATTAATTCCAGGACATCTGGGGAAGAATATCAATGTTTATTTGAATACTATAATGAATGGGTTATTTTCATTATGGTACAGTGGTGTGAATACATTTGATATACTTGAAAATCATAATTTTACACTGAATTATGAATTAATGTGGATGATTAGTTACTTTATAACATGTATTTTGTTATCTTGATGAAGTACACAAGGTATAAAATCATGTACGTATCATATAGTTGAGAATAAAGAGTTTATGCATGGTAATGTGATACACACTAATTATTTTGAATTTAATAAAATAATTCTTCCAACGGATCACCCTTTTAGAACTAAAAATAATAATTTTACAAATGGAATAATTGAAAGTGACGAAACTCCAATAGTCATCTTAGGTATTCAGGTAAAATCTATCATCTTTTCATTACATCCTTTAACTTTTAGAGTGACCCTAAATGAATAAAAAATAAATGGTTTTGGGATAGATCATTATTGGATAAATAAAATTATTTTTTGGGACCATCAAAATTATTCTGACGTGCTTGTTCGTCACATGTTAGATGTAATGCATATTGAGAATAATTTTTTTAATGACATATCCACTATATATACTAAGACTGGGTTCCTCCAGCCTAACTTGTCACTTCCACAAGCAGCCACGTCACCAAAACCACACTGCCATTCCCAAAAATACCCCCACACCGTCGGGATTTTGCTCGGGTCCGCTAGGTTTCCGCAAAACTCCACGACACTACGATCCCTCATTTGCCAGAATCTCGACTCCAGCCGACTGCTCCTCCACCGCGTGCTTCACCTCCGCGTGCTCTGCCTCTGCGTCCTCCGCACTAGCATGCTCCGTCTCTTCCTGCTCCAGCTCCCAGTCCTCCGTCTCCTCCACTTCCGCGTGCTCCGCTTCTTTTTTCTCCGCCTCTTTCTACTCCGCCTCCGCGTGCTCCGAGAGATACATCACTGCAACCCATCTTCGACATTAGGGTACCTTGCATCCAGCTTCTTCCTCCCGCGTCCTCTCACGCTACCCCTATCCTCTCCATATCCCTACGGTTACCGCTATGGTTATCCATCCCAATCCAGCTTCTACTCCTGCAATCCAACGACCGCATCTACCTTGCGGTTTCAATACTTCCTTATATCACGATATTCTTCTACAATCGACTGGTAAACTCCCTCAATTTTCATTCCTGCGAACCTAGGGTTCCCGAATTCCTCCCATCTGGTTAGCTCCATTTCTTGTCTCATCTCCCATATCCAAATTAATTTAATGTTTGTGTTGTTTTTTATAATATAAATCTATATGTTATGGATTGCTACTGTAATGATGTACTATTTTCTCCTATAGTTCAAGATGAGGTGTAGGGATGTTAATATTGGCCTTACATGGAAACTGGGAGTTGGTATGTCTTTCTTTATTTGTCTTCACAGTACATGTGAATACATAAAGAAGAATTATAAATGTGTTTGATTACCAATAATTTTCCCACTATTTTTCTACATGTTTTCTTTGTTCAACTTCTGATGTGTGGATTCTTTTTATTTCAGGAGTTGGGTTCGCATAAACAGTAGGTAAATCTATGGTAGATGCATTAAATAGGAATTCGATGAAGATTGGTGAAATGTACCACCACATGAAGGTTATTTATTTTCATATGCATTTTTACATATTTTTTATTATCAGTCATTTATTTGATTCTGATTTCTTTATCAAACACCATTGTCAATTGTGCATTATTCAGAATTGTTAATTTCTTAAATGATCCTCAAATATATTGAAACTGTTTATTTTTTAGCAATTTTGAATGATGTTTTGCAACTTCCTTATACTAGAAAACAATACCATCATTCTGTTGGTTGGGTGGGTGTCATCATTTTGATCTGTTTTGAAGTGTCACCTACACATTTCTCTCTTTCATTGTTATGAGTTTTATTTGAGGTTGTGGTTTTTAAATGTTCGATGCTCATTTAAGTGACTTTAATGTTAGTTTTATTTATTGCTTATAATTTACTGACTACTATTCTCATCCTCACATATCAAATAACATATTTCCTGATGAATGTGCATGGGTTTATGGAATGAATGTCTTCTATTTACGTGTATGGAGGAGGACAAACATAAGATACACATCACTTATGGATCAAGGAGGTTTGATCCTGGTGTTTTTTTACCAACTCATTCTTTATATTAATTTGAATTATGGATAAGGACTGAACAATTTTATATTGTTTAGAACTCATGGATATAATGATTCAGCGATAGTCATGTGCTTCTTCAGTTTGACAAGACAGTACTTGAATATGACTTATTTGAGAAGGTATGGGTTTTTTTGGTTGTTTTTTCCTATTCATAAATTTTCATTATCTAATATAATTTTTCAGCAGGCATGATTTCCTTTTTTATTTTCAAAATTTCATGCTCGCATTTCCTTATGTTTTATTTCATTTTATTTTGGCTTCAATTAATCTCACTGAACATGTTTTGTAAGCCCAATTTTATATTTTTTAGTAATTTTCATTAAGTTTCTTACCTTTGTAACTTTCAAATTATGCTGGTTATTTTCATTAAATATTTTTGAGATTTGAAAGCTTGTAATCTTATACAGGATTAAATTGAACTTGCTGAACATGTTTGGCAATCCCAGTTTTCCCAATTTTTAATCATATCAATAAAATTCCTTATCTTAGAAAATTTCTATATATCTTGGTCATTTTTAATCATTTTTAGATTTGAATGGTGGTCATTATATAAAGGCTTAGCGAACTTGTTGTACATGTTTGGTAAGCCCAATTTTTCCAGATTTTAATCATTTTAATGAAATTGTTTATCTTTGTAAATTTCTAAATATACTGGTTATTTTCATTAATCATTTTTGAGATATGAAATGTGGTAATTTTATGTTGGGTTTATTACTGATTTTCATTGAAACCAAACAATCACAAAACAGTACATTTCTATTCATTACTATGTAGGAAGATCAAACCAGTGGGTGTTCAAGAGTAAGTAGTGGCGTTGATTATATCCAGGTATCATATCATTCAATTTTTTCAATTTCTTTCTTTAAAAAATTCATATCACATTACTGAAATTATTTTTAACATTTCATGATAGGTCCATCAGAGTGTTAGTTCTTCTCCTGGGATATTAAATATTGGCACAATATTTCATATGTCAACATCGATCATGTATTCAACTGGGGTATATAACTCATCTTTACTATGTTCTTAATTCTTTCCATTATTACAATAAAATTTCCTATAAACTAATTTATATTATACTTTTTTAATTTTTTTAAAAACATTTTCCTTCCAATCTTGACCTATTTACTATGAAATTATAGTTGATTGTTAAATCACTGATATGTGTTTCACTACTTTGATTCGCTATAGATTCAATCATCAAATCATCTAACAAAAATTTCTATGTAGAAAATTCTGTCACATGATTTTGATAATGAGGATGAACTTTGAGACTGTCCACATTTTTCGACACAACAAGGCTACACCGATACATTCTATTGAATTACACACCTAAATGAAGGGAAATGTAAACTGGAGAACATAAAAACAGACTCAAATGTGATGCTGGAAACTAATGGGAAACATACTTGTTCACTATTTAATTTGTTTTCTTTGCTGTTTTTTAAATTCCTATTTGAAGGGTGACTGTCACTTGATTTAGGAGAATACACCATCATGAAAGACTACATCAAGGGTATATTTTCAAGAATTGGGTCTTTTTTTTCAATTAATAGTTTATTTTACATGTATTAAATGTGAGTTGTCATTATTTTTTTGCACTGCATGTACTCTCATTCAAGTAGTGGGTGTTGTGGACCATAGAACTAGGGATGAACATGCTACTTTTTATTCTGCACTCCTGATATTGTTCCATTATTTATCAATCAGATGCTTAAATATTTACTATAATGGAAATTATACATGTGTTTCTTGTGGCAGGGGGAGAACTGGTGGTGGCCATATAAATGTTTCTTCAAAGATCAATCATTAGGAGGTAGGTCAGGTATGTCAAACTGGGGATTTTCCTTAGATGGAATGCGCCCATTTCAGTGTTGAAGTAAAAAAAAGGACTGCTGTTGCTTGGCTGTGCAGATGCATGGTGGAAGACTGTTGAGGGAAATCCACCATTTGGTTATGTTGGAGTTCAATGCGTCTTTGGTGATGGGTCTTCTCCTGAAGAAAATGAGAGGTCTCTTCTACTGGGATTGATGAGATGAAGGCAGCACAAAATTGTTATTGCTGAAGTGGAATCAGATTTGGGCCAACTGGTGAGTTTTTAACATGATATATAAAAATAATCCTTGGTGGGAAACTTATACTGTTACAAGGTGCAGAATATTGATCATTCATGATGTCCTCTTCAAACAGACCTTCAGGGAGGGCATCTTCATTGCAGATGAATTAGCTTCTCAAGGAACTATCTCCAATAATTGTATCATTTCTGATGAAGAATGGTCCTTTCCATTTCTGAATAACTCCAACGTATTTTTAGGTATAATTCCATATCTATAAACACATTAATTTTCTGTTACCAATCTTCCAAACTATCTGTTCTCAAGATTTCTTATACAACTATTTCCCAATTTCTCATACATAGTGTTTTAATGATTTCTTATGCATAACTATTTCCATATTGTTTATGAAAAACATTTTCCATATTGATTATGGTCACCATTGTAGGTTTATATGAATAGATACATATCCAAAATATTAATATACTAAATGATTTCTTGTATCTTACTGATTTCAGTAGTTCGCCATGATTAGAATAGTGTGGAAATATCTTATTATAGATGGAATATGTCACACCATGATGAGAAATTCAATGGTTGGATTCTATGATCCCCACACTGATGGAACGAAATTCATGGTGGAGCTTGAGGATGACATCTATTCATGGGGTGTTCTACATCCCATGAATGCCCGGGGTGAGGATATGTTTATGGGAATTTCAGGCCCTCCTGTTTATATTTCAGGTCATGTGACTTCTGGTGCATCCAAAGGTGATGATTTAGAATGATCCTTGAGGATTCATTCCTATGAGATCTCAAAAAGGGTCATATGTTCTTGCATCCAAGAAGGTAAATATCTGGATAATAGTGGGTCTGTTTTTTTTAAATGTACCTCTTCAAATTATGATAATTGAATTTTTTTATTTAGTAGTATCATTTTTATTGGTTGTCTACTTTACTTCATTTTTTTTCTTTAGGTTCAGGTTTTAGATTGTCCATGTGTGTGAGCTTCCTATAATGGCATTGGGCAGGAAAGGATAGTAAAAGAATCCGAGATGCAAGGTGGTCTTTGACAAGAGGCATTATTTTAGGCCACATCGCCTTTTGGAAAATGAAGATCACCAAAAATTATTATTTATAATGCATCATAATCTGTATTTATCAGGTCTGGGTTAATCACTGGATCACAATTCATGAGTCCACCAAAAAGACATTCAAACAGTTCTATTATGCATATGCTTTATTTTCAATACAAATAACCAATTTATTTTATCCTTGCAACATCAATGATTGTTAAAATGTCACGAGAGTTTTAAGAAAAAACATGCCATGCCAATGAACTGCAATCCCATGTGAAGGAAAACAGAAAATAAAAGAATGAAAATAGTGATTACAATTAATTGTTGCAATAGCAAGGTAAGGTTAAAACATCATTGATTCTATTATTTTCACAGTGCAGGATGTTAAGGAGTCAGCTGCAACAATGGAAGTGGATTTGGTACAACAAATACAATTATATCATATACTTAGGTATATGTTTTCTTCTTTCATTGTCTTATTTTCATTACATCATTGGAGTAAACAATAATGATTTTTTCCTGTTCCATTTACATTATCATTAAAACACAGTGCAATTTGTTATTCTCCACTGAAATTACTTAAACATCATTAATTCTATTCCAATTATTACATTCTTCAAAATTTATGGAAATTTTTTTATTGAAGTCATTTATTTATGTACAAAAATATGTTGATGATTTTGATGCTCATGATGCAGTCCAACGAAGAGTTACAATGTCTCGACATGATGCGACATCAACAAGCCTGAAAACTGACTGACATTATGTGGCCAATTTTCAAGGTATCAAAAAAACCATTGAACTTGTAATTTTCAAATTACATCATGCATATTATATCAACTTTTACCTCTAATGTTATTATACGTTACAGATAACCAGTTATAACAAATATAACACACACATGGATCCTTTCTGATTTTTATAGGCGATACACTGTAACTTTTTTACAGTTTCTTTTTTATAATCTATATTAAACAAATACATATAATTATTTTCAACCTTCATCCACAAGTGGTTTCCCATTTCAGCATCAATGCACACTTACAGAAGGCTTCATTCAAGATGGAGGACGCTTTATATATCAGTCCGAACTGTTCAATTTTTCCAGTTAACAGATGTTTTTTCTATTTCAGTTTTCACTGTTTCTATATAAGACATATACTGCAGGGGGGAGGGGAGGGGAGGGGAGGGGAGGGGAGGGGAGGAGAGGATGAGGACAGAGGGGAGGGGGCTGGGAAGTTTTGAGGGGAGGGGAGGGGAGGATGAGGGCAGGGGGGAGGGCATGGGTAGGTTCGAGGGGAGGGGAGGAGAGGGGAGGATGAGGGCAGGGTGGAGGGGGCGACTGGGGGAAGCGGTTGGGCAGGGGGGGACTGGTGGGGGAAGGGGCTGGGTAGGGGGGGACTGGTGGGGGAAGGGGTTGGGCAGGGGGGAGGCTGAGGTGGGAGGGGGAGCTGCTGGGATTGGGTGGGAGAAGATTTCATCTAATATAGATATTCTCTATGATTCTATTCTATCTTGAAACTCTTACAGTAAGCTGTTTGCAAATACTAAAATAGTATTTTAATTTGAATTAAATTTTTAGTGGCCAGATCCTCTACTTATTATTATAATTCATGCATCTCTTGTTGTCCCCCTTATCTAAATTGATATGAACTCCACCAAGTTCCTACTGGCACGACCAATATGCAGTCTGAAGTGAACATGACGTTTTCATTTTCATCTGCTCGAGGATACAGTCAGGAAAACCACTCCTGAATTGATTCTCAACCTGAAGTGAATGCATAAACATCCAAGGTATGTTATACACTCTAGAAATCATATCATGTTTCTCTTCTATATATCTATTTATATATATACACTTTATTATATTTAACAACATTGTTAACTATGATGTTATTCTAATGATAGAGTAATAAGCATGCAGTTTCTACCCAACCGCCCGAGGAACAACATTCAATGGATCATACCTTGACGTAAACTACTCCTACAAGAAACTTGGACATAGATCCTCCATCCAACTTCATAGGTCTATTAACGTGGACATTATATTTTCAACAATGAATTGTTTTACTTTTTATTTTGTATTACAAAAAAAAATAAAACAATAACACATAACGTGAAGTTGAATGATGTAGATAAGTCACTACAACTTAAAACAACTGAACATACATGTTATTTGTATTTACTAAACTGTTATATTACTACATTGACTATGTATACAAATTTTTGTGACTATTATTTATTTCCCAAATAACATCAAATACTTCCTTTGTTTGGACTTGGAGGCCTTATTTACCATAAATATTATTTCATGTTGTTTTCAATCTTAATATTAGAAGATGATGTCATTGAATCATGTATGATGTCATTGAATCATGTATGATGTCAGCCTCCATAGTTCATCTCATATATGGATTTTTTATGCTTCTATCGAATATAGTATCTGATACACTAATCAGTTTTCAGATTATAAAATGCTATTTTAATTTGATTTAAATTTTTTATGGCTAGAACCTCTATCTATCGTTATAATTCATGTAAGTATTTATGATATTCAATAAATAAATACTAACCTAAAGGTTCCCCAGGGAAGCATATCAAATTGAATTTTTCTTCACCATAGGTTCTTGATATTACCCTGTTCAATTTTTCTTGTATAACAAAGGTTCAAGTTTGTGACCTGCCTTGTGAAATCGAACATAGATTAGAACAATGTTGATGTTATTAGTTAATTTCATTGAATCATGTCTGAATTAGTCCTCCATATTTCATCTAATATAGATATTGTTTATGATTATATTCTATCTTGGAACTCTTACAGTAAGCTTTTTGCAAATACTAAAATAGTATTTTAATTTGAATTTAATTTTTAGTGGCCAGATCCTCTGCTAATTATTATAATTCATGCAGCTCTTGTCTTTCCCCTTATCTAAATTGATAAGAACTCCACCAAGTTCTTGCTGGCACAACCAATATGCAGTCTGAAGTGAACATGAACATCCAAGCACCTCACATGAAATAAATTTATCGTTCAGGTAAACTTATTTTATATTTCTGTTGTTCCTTTAATCATACACATATGATCCCTCCTCAGATTAAGAAAACATTGCAGTACCCCTTCTTGAAGCTGCAACTCTCTTATGAAGCACTTGATTTCCATCAGTATAAATCCTTCATGTTCAATCTGAAATATAATATCTACTTACATAATGTGGGTTTTTCCTTAGGAACATTGAAGTGCATTATCATGTCAATGGACTCAGAAATTAGTAGAAAACTAACTGAGTCTACACTTCAAATGCCCCCCTTAAACTTGGAAAAGTAAAGGACATTCTCAAGCACAATAATCTTGTAGTTATGCTTGATCTGGACCATCCTGTTTGCAACATGATAATTAATGAAGCCATGTACTCCAATCAAGCATTGCATGTCTTCCATTCAAAGTATGTTTTCATTCCTAATTTTGGATGCAAGTTTGTTAAAACATTGTACATTTTTGTACATGCATTATTTTTTTCTCTGTATAGAATCAAGTTATGTTGTTCATTATTTGATATCACAAGCATATGTTTTCCCTTTTTTTTCTTCAATTTTTTAATTTCATGGCTGTTTTTTTTGTAATTAGATAAAAAACAATTTGTTTGTATTTGTAAAAATTGATATAAATCTCTAAATTATTTTTATTGTGTCTCTACTGTGATATGTTACATTTTTATATAGTGAAATTGATCTGATTTGTTTTTTGTATTGATTGTTTTTCTTTATTAAATTGTATTTTTGGTGTTTATATTAGTCGGTTAGACTTCAACTCAGTGAATGTTCTGATTGGTAATAACAATGGAAGGAAATTAACAATTTCTACTGCAGGTTGGTGCGACTTATGAATGGTTCATCAGCGGGAACAGCTGTGTACAACCCACAGTCAAGGGGCACAATCCATTTGTGGTAATGACAGAGAAGAAATATGATGATAAATATTTATTCATGTTACAGTTGTTGGGTATGCTAACTTTTAGCTCTCAAACCAGAAGCTAGCCTACCTCTACATCCTCCTCAACAACACCATGGCTGCCACTTTCTCCTTCAACCACACACTCGCCCTCTAGCTCCCGGGCCTCTGCAAAACTTTGGCCGACATACAGGTACCCGAACCAACTGATTGTGTTTTACTGTTAATTTCATTGTTGGAAATTTTAGCTCCCCACTTGGGTCAAGCTGCTCCAAGACACAACACCATGGGACTACAGTTTGGCAGGAGCTCTGGCAAAAGTTTAAAGAAGGATGGAAAACCAGGAGTGGCAGTGACAACAACTTATCTTTTCATATCAATATTGTACTGAAACTTTATTTCATATTGCGTTGGGATGGTGCTTCTATTATGCATTGGTTATAACCCACCAGCAGCTGGGTTTGCTGATTTATGAAACCAAAAGAATGATGTAATTGCATGGTAATTGATAATCAAGCATTATTCAGTTATTTTCAACATTGTTTCTTAATTTTACTTTCCTCTATAGTCTATACTGTTAATAGATTATGTAGATATTCTGAACATGTTTTATTCACATTTTTTATGAAACTGTTGTTCCTTTCAAAGAATTATTTCCACTTAATTTATGTTACTAATTACTAGCCATTTTATAGTTAACAACTTTCCCAGTTTCTTTTATTTTTCCAAAATATTATATTGCCTCTATAAAAGCAGTGAACTATATCGTCATGAGAATGCATGAACTAAGAATTTTGTTTTATCACCGTGAAAATGCACGGGCGGATACTAGTTTTATACCATTTTGGGTACACCCAGTAAGACCAACGATAATTTAATTCACGATTAGATCTTTTACAGAATTGTAGATTTCTAAACTTGAATTATTTGAAAATGAAAGATCACACAATTTAATGAATACAAAATCATGTTATGAACTTTCTAAAGAAATTCATTTCTTATTCTATCAATGGATTCAATATTTGAGGTTACCAAATGGTTATGCTTTAAATTTTTCTTACAATGTCAGAAATGGGAATATTACCATCATAAAATGTGATGATTATATTTTCATAATAGAAATATTACTTCCTGTTGGTTTTAGAGGTCTATTTAATTATTTAATTTGGGATGTGTTAACTAAAATAATATATTTTGTTCAATATATTTTTGAGTAAACATAGTATTATGATGCATTGAGTATGATTTAAAAGGATTTTGTTCTATTTTTTTTTTGTAAATTGGATTAAATACTTCTTCCATGCTTCATTGACTCAATGAAATATTTAATATAACGTTTTGAATATGAAGCTAAATGTGGAGGGTTAACACAATTACAATTGATGTACCCATTTGAGTGATGCATGAAAAATTAAAGAAAAAATTATGTAAAAAGGAATCGATTGAAGTTTCAATTATAGAAACTTAGTTTTAGAAAGAAATTTTAAATTTTCACTCTTATTATTTTCAATTGAAATTTCATTGAAAACATAACTGATTGTGTTATAATGAGACAAATGTGTATGTGGTCACATACCATTAGTTTTCAGTTTTTAATCAGCCCTGGGCTTGATTTTTGTGGTTATTAAGAATGATGGATTTCATAAGAAGAACTGCATAGAGCCCATACATACGTTCTATTGAATTACGAAAAAATGACACAATTTTTCCTGTAAGTACTAGTTTTTATTATTTTGTCAATTTTTTTTAATAGATAACTTTATTTACATAAATTTTTTTATAGACTATATGATGACCATATTAAAAAATAATTTATAAAAATTACATCTACCTCTCTTGAAGAATGTTATGAACAACATTTTGTATATTGGTTTTAAAGGCTTGTAATTTAAGTTTATTTCGATGAAAAATTAAATATATTTTCTAATGATATCTATTAATAACAATTTTTATTGTTTTTGGGAAAAAATGTGAAAATAAAATTTATTTTTCATATGAGTGCTCAAAAACCCTACATCAAAATTGCAAAAATATTATAATGGGTGTGTGGTTAATGGATTTCAATTAGATACATGCATATATGAAGACTCAATGAAATCAATGAATAATAGTTTTTGTCTGTAAGGTATCATCATAAAGAAAGTGATGTTTAATTTTATTTTATGATGGATGAAATATTTGAGTTATGTTATCCAGGACCAAACTATGTAACAATGTTTAAATGTCATTGGTTTGATATTGATTTAGGGTAGTGAGTTCATACACAACATGGAGTTATTGACATTAAATATGATAGTCTTCTTGAATCAAATGAACCATTTATGTTGGAACATCAAGATGATCATGTTTATTATGAAAATTACTATGATGCTTTCAGAGATTTAAATGAATGGTGGAGTGTGATAAAAATGAAATCACATGAAAATCAATTTATTAAAAATGAAAATGGTTTTGTGGAAGTTCAAGATACTAAATATTTTCAAGAAACATACTTAAATATATCTATTTCTTGATGAGATATCAATATCAATAATGAAACCCCATAGTTAAGGGATGATTATATAAATAATTTTGATGATGTAATAAGGGAAGGTGAAACCAAAAATCGAATGGAAGTTGATCATACTAAGGATGAGGATGAAGACATTTTCCTTGTTAAAAATGACAAAGAAGATGATTTTTTTGTATTATATTCAAGTAGTTTTTCTATATTTTATATTTTTGTTAACAATTATTCACAGGTAATAATTTTTGTTTCAGATGGATGGACCTAATGATCTATTCTGTTCCTTTCCTGATGATGTAAATTTTATGTTTTTTATATTTGATATTTGTTTTAACAAATATTGATAGGTAAGAATATTATATTATACATTATGTTTATCATTTTCTTATATTTTATATCTATATTAAAAAGCATTTATAGGTTAAATTATTATGTCTTGGTATTTATTTACATGTAATTATTATATTATGGTATTTATTAGTTTTGGATTTTTTATTTCTTTATTAAAAATTTCTTATAGGAAAGATTATTATATTCTGGTATTTATTTATTTTTAATATTTGATATTTTTATTAACAATTTATTATAACTAATATTATTTGTTTCAAATGGTTGTAGATGATCGAGATGATCTATTTCATTTTCCCATTCATTCTGGACTTCCTAATGATGAGCCTGACTTATATGATCAACAAGATACTGTACCTATTGGGAGGGGGCATAGTCTTTCTCTATTGATGACTCTAGACCCTATTTTAGAGAGATTCCCATATCTTGACTTTGATCATAATTTATGGAGCTGTGGTAATTATTTCAGATATTTATTTTATAAAATGTTTTTGTATTTATTTTACTATTTAATATTTTGTTTCTTTATTTTTATTAGAATAGTTTTTCACATGTAGATATTGTTAGGTTTGTACGATTCTAAGAAACTATTTTTCCGAGCCATGGGTTTTATGGTACCAGGTTCCCATCACTACTCATCAGCAGATGTTTGACAACTGTAATGTACATTTTCACATAATAGACACATTTTAATAGTCATTTAATTATGGATATAATTTATTTAATTTTCTTTTCAAATTTATGGTCTTCAATTGTTGATAGCCCCAAGGATCCTATATGAGGCCATGTGGGATTTGTCTACCTAAGAAGTTTCATAAATTTTTAGACAAACTCAGAAATAAAGCTATAGATTGAGCTTCTGATACTATTTTTGAACAGTCTTGCATCTTTCATCGACTTGACCATCTAACAGTATAGGTATGGGATATATTTTTATCTTACTAGCTAGAAGAGACTTTTATAAGGGGGTTATCATCTGGACATTAGATATGTGGGTGGAAAGAGCTCACACATAGGGCCATAATTCATATATTTGGCATACATCGATGACATATGGTAAGTGACATTATTTATTAATTTATATATACTTTAATTGTAAAATAATTTTTATATTATGTAGGCCCCTACTGAACCATATATTATGATGTTTGAAGATTATAAGAAGATATATACTTATCCTTGTACATGAGAACATGAAGGCAACCAATGATGCCATATTATGGTAATATTTTTTCTAAAAAAGATCGCTAATATTAATTTTATTGTTATTTTAATTTCTAATTACCTTTGAAGGAAATGTATGTTGCTGTGAATTATCATTCATGAGAGAGTAAATCCATGAGCGAAGAAGATGTAACTAGTTATTTATTTTTCAATGACATAGCATGCATATAGGGGACTTTCCATGGTGCTGATAAGGGTTAGGTGATTTGTATTGGTTCGCAATTGACACCTATGTTTTTTATGGTTATTTTATGATGTATTCGGTGATATCATAGGGAGTTAGTGGAGAGTAATTGTCGATGATGTCATCTTCTACAGTGTATGAGGAGAGGTTGAGAGCTCAGGATGGCATGATACAATAGATGAAGAGAGAGAGGGAGGAGGATCACGGTTTTCAATGTCAAAGGGATAAGAAGATATTAGGTTATATTAAATGACTTGAATTTGGTGTTCCTATGATGTTTCCCCCCTGATCCTTCGAGTGATCCTCTTGTAGCAAACACCAATTGATGATTTGTAAAGTTTTATGACTATTTTTTAATTTAGGATAAAAAACATATCATGTTTTAAATAATTTATTACTTTTGGGTCTTTTATTGATTATTTTTTTGAAAATATTACTATTTGCGATAGACTAATCATTTTTCACAAATAATATCAGTTGCGAAAAAATGTCACAATTGATTAATTATAAAAATTACCAACATTTATTGTGATAGAAAATCCATCCATCATAATTATTTTTTATTTATGATGGACCATTAAAAATTACAATAATTTTGACTCCATTTTTTGTGATGGTGCATTAACAATGGACTCCCATCTCAAATGAATTTTTTTGATGGGATTTCATCTCTAATGTACCGTCATAAAATATGAAAACTCCAGTTGTGTATGAGACTTTTTCATCCAATCAACCACAACCCACACAACATATCTATCTGTGGGGTACTTGGGAACCTTGTAAAAAAGTTCATTGTCACCTCATCTCACTTATATATGGACACTAAAAGAGGTTAAATAAAATCATATTATCATTTAGTCTTGGCCACGATCCTTTAATAGGTAAGAAAAATAGATAAAAAGTTGGTGATATACCTATTCATACATAACCAACTGAATCATCATCTAATATAATGATACATCTTCATTAATATAAGGTTCACTATCCACTATGAAGCTTGAGAGTCCCTCATCAAATATTCCCTCATGGAAGAAAAAAAATTAGTCTACCTTGAATGAAGATAATGTATTCTCCATTTAAAGACCACCAAAAAACCGGGTCATTCCCTTCTAAATGTTCCCACATTTCTAATAACTTGGAGTCCAACACCTAGCTAGATTTCACTCAATCCCCCAAGGTAGGTGTGAAAAGTAAGGGAACACATGTAATTTCCCCTTGATCCACTGATGCACCCACCAATCATTTAGCCCAAAATATCATGGATCTTTATTTCTACATCACAGATCACTATCTAAGATCACACATCTTCCTATTAAATTTTTTTCACCAATATTACCTTTTCTATGAGTTTATGTGATCTCAAAATCAAAATTCTGCAAATACTAAACCCCAAAATTCTATAAGAGACTAAACTATCATTGGTAGAAGATATACCATAAGATATTGTGGTCTATGTAGATGAAAGAACTCAAAAATAAGAGATAATGTTGCTAAATCTAAAACATGGGTAAGGTATTTCCACTCATAAGATCACAAATGATGATAAATGTTAGAAACTACTTGACCTTTATACATAAAAAACTCCCAAAACAACACTTAAGGCATCCTAATAAACCATATATCCCACCCCAGGTTTAGGTAAGATGAAAATAAAAGTTGATTTCAAATCCCCCATTAGCTCTAGCAAGTAATATTCACGCTAATCTATCCACTCAAACTTAACCCCCTTCTTGTTGTGCTCAGTCATATGTTCTTCCATGTAGGTGAAATCCTAAGTGAACCACATTCAATATCTAACAAATCCTTGGAAGCTCATGATCTGAAACACATTTTGTGGGAGTTCCCAAGACATCACTACCTATACCATATCCAGATCAATTAATATTCTCACTAGATAAATAAAATTCCCAAGGAAAAACATCGATTGGATCCAAAAGTGACGCTTCAAAAGGTAAACATAAAGATGATGTGCTTTAAGTGTACGTAACACGATGTTAAGTTATATAGAACAAATCTCTAGGTTCTGTGAGTATATTAGGATATCATCAATGAAAAAAAGACAAAAGAGTTGAGATATGGGTAAAAGATACTGTTCATGAGAGCCATGAACAATGATGATGAATTCATCAACTTTAAAGGCATAACAATTTACTCAAACAATCCATACATATTACTAACACTATCATAGGTATATGATATCTTATGGCCAAAATCCAATGGTAGGATGATCCTTAAGTTCTACCTTGAATTGTTTCAACTCATCTGTATCTATATAATAGAGTGGAATCAAGATATGTTTCTCTCTTAGAAGGTGTTCATTATCAAATTCAATTTCTATATAAGGAGTACAAGCTGATAAATATTCTAGAAATATATATTGGTATTCATACACCACTGAAGGAAAATAAGATGTAGCTTCTGCCTAATTTTCCATAAGAATCATGCCTTCCACCGATGCTGTAACACTTCCCTACTGAAAAAAGGCCAGTTCAATTTTTTCTGTTCCAACATATTATTTTCCATTCCAAAAACATTCCCCCATAGGTGTAGTAAATGACACAAAAATCCTATAACAGTTGATGTTCTCATAATAATTGACTAACCAGTCCATACTGAAAATCACTTTGATGCTAGTAATCTCTAAGATCATAAAATCACACAAATTTCTATAACCTTCAACTAATATAGGAAACTATAAAAATATATAGAGAGAGTATAACTTCTTCCCCAAAGGTATGTAAATAAAAATCAATTTAAAATATAACATAACAATAAATTCTAGAAAAATAATAACTTGTGAAAATTTAATAGAATGGGAAGGTTGTGTGTCAAACAATGAGTTAGAAAGTATAGATTTAATCAAAACTATACCTCTAACAACATAAGGACCCCTTTCACAATAATTTTTAACACAATACACCATAACAACCTTTCCTTCATTGGATCCATGACTATATAAGGCCAGTGAATCATCTGGGCAATAGAAATCCATGACATAATTATATATTGGTAAGGTTCTGCGACTACTATAGGGCCCAATATTCCTATATCCAACCTAAATGTCTTAAAAAAGAACCACAATTGATCCATAATACCAAAAAATGGAAAAATTTAAGAAAAATGGAAAATAAATTGAAAAAATTCCCTCTATATAAAAAATATTAATATATGAGAGAACCCCATTCTATAGAGGGAGAAGAAGAACCTCTACCACACTGTGGAATCCTTCTGTTTCCCAAGTACATGTCCTCTAACTTATTTTTATTATTGATATAAAAGGATACCAAAACACTAGTTGTGACACCATTCACCATTTTATTCAGATCTTTAAGAAAATATATTTCTTTATAGACCTCCATTCACTTATAAATTGTGAAATCCTTGCGAAGTAACTTAGACTAATTTATTATGATGATATTGTTGACCTTGTGCCTCATCTATAGTTAAAGTACAATCTTATACTTTTGATCATTCTATTCCCCATTACTACCCAAATCAGTATTAAAACAAAGTAACTCCATAAAACAAGAATAATAATAAGGAACTGGCATTATCCCTTACTAAAGCTCATTAAAATACTAAGCTCGATCAATCTTCACTGTATAAAAAAACTCCACAGATAAGAGATTCCTGAAGATATCCCAAGTTATACCCTCACATATCCCCACTTAGTCCATAACACCCCACAAAATTATTATGGGTCCCTAAATATTTAATGAAACCATCATAACTTGTGAATCCTTTAGAGTTTCCACTAGATCAAATATTCCCTCAACGACGTCAATCTAATACTTAGCATTTCAGGTCCCTCTCGTATCCTAGAAGGATATGGGATATTGAAGTAGGATGTTTTTAGAATAATTGAACATCATCATATGATCTCCTCCATCTTGAATATAATTTATGTGAAAACCATAGGTTGATGTGGTTGCACTGCCTAAACAACTAGAGAAGCTATTGGAGCATGCTTAGTTACACCCTTATATAGGTATAGAGGCACTTTAAGAGATATCTCCCATGTTGGAGAATCTTGACCTACTTCTCTAGGTGGTCCTATAATATGAAAACAAAGTGAAAATATCTAAAATGTCAAATTATTTCTTATAAATTATTTAAACTTGTTAAAAGACTACACCTCTCAAGAAATTATAGGCAAAAAAAATGATTACCATAGGAAAAATCAACCCAAGATGCTACTAGTTTTTATAAGACACAAACCCAATAACAACACCTAAGGCCTAACCCAAGTATCTAGCCGCTCTAAATTAGTATCAATCATATACCTATTACAAAACATAGCATGATTAATTTAATTAATTAAAATTTCATTATACATATATCACATTTGTGTTGTTTTTATATTACCAAATACACTTAATTAATTGAGTTACTATGTATGATAAGCAATAAGATACATGACATGTGTACCAATGTGCAAAGTTATGATTCATATAAAAACTCAAATCCCATAAACTATAACAACAAAATTATTCTTAGGATCAACATTAGACATTAACATCACAATCAGTAATTGAAATTTCCATCATCAGTAACTTAGAGATCTGTAACACAAGATATATTCAGAAACTTACGTTACTCCCCTACCCAAGTTCCACATAGTCTATATTCTTTTTACCATTCCACTATCATAGTTACGAATAAAAGAAAAGAAAATTTAGCAAAACCTCATTCAGTACCACTTTGTAACACCTCAACCTAAATCACTTGGTCTAGGTTAGAGAGCTGCATGACCTTATACATGGATCCCCATATGGAAGAGGCTTCCAACTGATGGTGAGGGTCCACATGATACTGTGGGGGAACTATGCACTCAGTAAAAAGGCCATACAAGAAAAAGAACAACAATGTAAGAATTACTACACTAGAAAAACACATAAAAAATAATGGTTTATCATCATGTTATAATAGAATGGCATATAAATCGCACCTAAAATAACCAAAACAATCCCAATGTGGTACGACAACGAATTTATAATAACAAAATAAGATGATATAAAACATCGTAGAAATAATTCATAGTCCATCCTGACATTTACTCCATCAACAAGCTCCACCTTCTTAGCTCCTCAGTGTTGGGCCCTTTAGATTACCTAGATCATTGACCATGAAATAATGATGTTCACTGAGATACCTATGTACGGTGTGGGTATAAACCTTGTAAGAAACCACCAATATTTTCTCAAATTAGAGTTCACATTAATATAAAATCTTATGTAATGATAAATAAGTAAACACATAAATAACCAATCATGTGAAGAGTCATTGTGCACTAGGAAAGATTCCACGAACCCAAAATCTAACTTCTTCATCTCCATATCATAAGGAATGTCAAAGTCACAATAATATGAGTAAAATAATGCTATGTGATCCACATTATAGATCAAAAACTCATACAACTATCTTGTATCCACATTTCACCTTTAAGAAAAAATTTCACACCCACATTTAAGGGTACGTCATGGTGTCTACAAGTTGACCCAATTTATGGATCTCAAATATGTCACACCACTACCTGTCAACCCAATATATAGATATTTTGAATTCCATATTTCACACATATTGACCAAATATATAGTTTATGGGAATTCCCCATTCCACATGTAATATATTAAGGTGAATTTGAAACCTCCCAACCACAATGGAGATAGTTCCTCTATAAGGGACTATAGGTAAATCAGGACATCATTAGAACCCTAAAACTGGACACAAAGAAATCATACATGGATCTAGACACAATCCATAATATATCAAGTAATAATCATGTCATAAAAATCAAGGTCTCATGATCCACCCACCCACCCACATGCACAACCCGATAAAAAAGCATCTAAAGACTACACACACATACACAAGAATGTCATAGAATTATATTTATATATAAATTACATGAAAAAGAAATGACTTTATACCATAAGACTACAAATTCCATGTGTCATGAATCACTACTGTGATGAAGACCACACAATGAATTCCGTATAACTAATCCCAATTCATCACAACTAGAATTTTATAATTAAGATTTAACAATGAGGATATGAAATGGTATTAGAAATATATTGACTTTCCAAATGAGATTTTCCACTAAGGGTATATCTAAATTCATTTAAAGGAAGGATGGAAATTCTCTAGATCTGATGTCTGTTCACCAATAAACCATGAATTATCCATTATATCAATATGGGATCCATAAATCTAAATGAAATAACTTAGTTCCATGATTCATCCCAAGTGAATAAGATAATTTATTATAAAATAGACAAAACATACTATTTGGAAGAAACATATTTATCTAGGATTGAAATGATAAAGAGTGGGAAAGGAGAGATCCAAACCCATCAAACGAGAGATCCTAGGGCCATACTAGTTTACTAAGTGTAAAACATAGAGCAGACAACATAAAAATGGATTGTTATATAATGTTTATGGAAATAACCGTAATGAATGAGACATCTGGGCACCACTAATAAGATGATAGACCTCATTAGTAGGATAGTGGATACATGAATAATCCAAGGATACTAACATAGTGATTAGATGGTTGGTGTAACTCAAATCCTACTTGGTCTACTTCCACATCCACTGAGTAGCTAGTTTCTCTTTATGCTCTTGCTGTTTTCTGAATATTGACTAGCTGATGTTACATCAATAGCTCCAAGATGATGGTTGTTACCAAAACTATTTCTCTTCTGATTTTTGACCCCAAACTCCATTACCATTCCTCGAAAACATAACCAAAATATATAAGAACATAAATCAACTTAAAATTTTAATTTCAAGGATGTCACATTATATATGAGTTTTTTTGAGGGTTTTCACTAACAAGTGATCTAGGTAATGGTGTGGGGTTGTTAGAAAAACTTCTTGGTGGTTTTTACTTTGAGAAATTAACCCACTAGGAATATAGGGGGAGTATTTGGGTGAATCAAATTGAATTATATTAATTAGGTGACCAGGGTAATGGTTGTGGCTAGGATAAGATATGAAGGCAATAAGTAACCAATCCATTGAAGGAAAGAGATAGAAAAAATTGGTCTACTAGGATAGGGGCGCATAGGTGAAATAATTGTTTTTTGGAAAATACTAACCCCAATGTAATCCATAAAAACTGGGATAAACATATTTAGGATGAGTGGTACGTGATACTAATACCATTAGAACAACACCCATTCGAATTATCACTATTGAGTTTCCTTTACTCTGGTCTAGGTTCATGAATTGGGTGATGTGGTCTTTTGGAAAGGTAACATGTGTGGAATTATTAAATTATTCAAGTACAACCATTTTTCATCTCCTTGTTTAGGTTTTGATCGAAAAATCACATGTTAGAGTTCATAGAGATTAGCCTATAATTTTGTTATTTCTAATAGTTATTTATTTCCTCTATCTCAAATGTGGTGGTCTAAAGGTCTATTTATAAGAAAAGTTTCCTTGGCCTCTTAGAATTCATCTTGGAATGCACCTGACCTTGAATAGGGTGAGAAAAATCAACTTAGAGAAGTGTTTATTCTCAAGATTGATTAGGGCACACTCTTAAAATTACATAAGGCATGTACTTATCTTGAGTTAGTCACATAATCATTTTCCAGGATTCACATGACCCTTTAGAATTTTATAAACTTCTTAAAAAACATCTAATATAAAACAAAATTTTTTTTATTTAGGAGTTTATTTTAGCTCTAGGAGTTATCAAATCGCTTATAAATAATGATTTACCCCTATCATTATGGGATATGTCGATAGCATAATTTCTTAATGGAAAACATAAATTTTTAATAAACCTAAAAATAAATATAAATATTAGGGAGAAATTTCCACAAAAAAATGGATGGAATTAATCACTTACTCCAAATAGGAGGTTCTGAATACAACATCACCATTCTTGGAAACATTTTTAATGAATGTTATTCCCTTGGAGAGTGAGAAATTGTGGAACTAAAATATAACCCTTTAATTATTTATTTATATTGTGAGTTACTCCTTCATATTATTATAATTCAATAAAGAATAATATCATGTTCTTCATAATGAAGTGTGTGCCAAAATGTTTTAGTTTTTCAATATGCACCGCAATAGGTTTTACAACTCTAATACCATCTTGTCAATTTATTTTTCTTAATTTTGTTTTTTGTAATTTTATTGTTATTTAATTTCTATATTTCTAGGTTTCATTATTAGAAAAACCATCTACCTAAACATTCTTGGAATAGGATGATATTAGTGACTAAACCCATTCTTTATGTGGGATAAACCCTACTGTTAACTCTATGGCAGCTGTATGTTCATAAAATTTTAAATTGTCATGTTTTGAAAATCTATAAAAAATATTGGAACCATTTGTTGAGAGAATTATACCACTTGGAAATACATTATAGAAAGTGATAAGTTTTAAAAAATGGTAGGTTACTACTATGTGAAGGTTTCGTTCTTATAGGAAAAATTCAAGACACTCAAGATACCAAGATGGTGTGGCCAGTATCATACATTTATAATGAAGACCCACCATACTCTTCCCCAATTCATTGTATAAATTAAATATATTCATAATCCATTATTTCTCTAGGTAAGTATTTTTTTTAATGATTATATTTAAAATCAATATCATGAAGCATGGGAGAATGAATAATCATATTTTGATATTAGTTCATATCCTACATAGGATTATTCTCATAGTAAATATATTCCTATAAATATTGAAACATATGATTTATTGAACCTATCTTGATTAGGTGACCTTGTGGATAAATTTTAAAACATGACCCTAACATCTCATAAACCATTAGAATAGACACCACCTTGCACACTAGAGGATGATACTCAATCCGACCCACCACTTTTTGATACCAAAACATCGAACATGGATAATTTTTTTAATATTATGAATAACATATTTAATAGGTTTTAACATCATCAAGAATTAAATTATAAATAATATTCCCAATTAAGTAATCTAAAAACTAAAATAAATCAATTATATGATGCCTCAAAATAGTGTTGACCCTCTTCATCACCCATCGATGCCCTACGTTTAACAAAATATTATAAGGAACATATGGTACAAGTTTAATGTGAATGATATTATTTTCCTTAGAGTAAAGATGTGTACTATATAATTAATCTTTATCACACACAAAATGACTCCTCTCCACTATATCATGACTCTATAATTAATACCACTTTTCATGAATAGGATTATCCCATTATTTAACCAGTTAAATATAATGGGCTAGTGGATAATACGATTTAACATCCCTTATCATTATGTCCACAACCTTTAACCCCATGGAGAAAATGAATTTCTTCAATTTATATAATCTTATACCATTAATGGATTATAATATATTTAATTCTGAGGAGGAAATTTAATAAGGACCCTTTTTAATTATGATAGAATTGTAATTAAACTAAGATCTGATAAACTTCCATATACTAGTAGAAATAACATCAAATAACCTTAACTCATTTTTTGATCATTATGTTTTAGACTAGTTTTTAAAAATGAAAATATATAAAATAGTTTTAAGATCAGAAAATAAGTCCGCAACTGTGGTAAGGGATACTAATAACTTTATTAAAACACTAAAAAATGATTTTCAATGGAAAATTATATAATTATAGTGATACATACAATCATGGTGATACATAAAGATATTAATATGGAATAACTATAAGGAGAAGATATAAAACTTGATATAATCATGTTACCAATTCAACTATATTTTTTAAACTTTGTTTGTGTATTTAGGTTTTTTCTACTTCAATTAAAATATCTAATAAAGCATAAAATTATTTGGAGTTGGGTGTATTCAATGAATTCATATATCCTGAATTGGGTTGGAAACCTTTGTATTTCCCATAATTATGGTCATGGATGAGAAGGAATCATGTTACATATTTACCTAGTCAATGTATTCAAGGATATAATGGATACAAACTAATTTTTAAGTGAGGTTAGTTGTTATATTACTTCTCTTTTACATATTTACTGAGAGAATCCCTATGATTTTCATTCTAAATTGGTCCTCTATAATTTTCATTATCCAGATATTTTTTTATTCATATGGTTTTTATTCACCATATCTTTAGTTCTGCTATTTTCATTCAACTTTTTTATTTTTCTAACATATTTCACTGGAGATGTGATGTTAATTGTAGTATATTCTATTTTTTATGGATGCACGAATAACCCCTTATGGTGATAAAATAAATTCATGGGATATGTTTCTTTTTCTTCATGTGAATGTTTCACGAATGTATAACTAAATATGATGAAAACATAGTTCTCAATGAGATAAAACCTGTCATTTGTTAGTTTTTTAATTTTATTTACTTTCATTTAATTTTTTTATGTAATAAATTAGACATGAATTTATTTATAAAATTTTCTCATGAAACTACTATGGATCTTAATTCATCCTACATATTTTAATAACCCATAAGATGATATAACTATAGTTTTATTTCTATGATATTATTTGAGTATGTTCTATTTATGTATATATTATAGTGATCCTAATTTTTCTTAATTAATACTTTAATCAACATTGAGATTTTAGACTCCCGAGACCTCCCTATTATATTTACCCAAGTATATGTTTTTTAATTTTTAATGGTTCCATTGATCTTAGAATGAGGTGTTTACCTTCAAAATGAGTCTTGTTGGATTTTATTACATGTTGAATTATAAGGTATTTTTTATGTTAATTAATTAAATAAGTATTTACCTCATGATCAGACATTGTGATGCCTTCAAAATTGGATCACAAAAGGAAAATTTGTCACCATGGTTTCGTTTGAAACATTATTTTTTTCCTAGGAAAAGTGATAATTATGCATCCCAACTTAGATCCATGGACTAGAAATTTATAGGTCTTTATTCTGATACAAGTAGACCTAATAATAGATTATAAATACTTTTTCCCAGTTTCTTGTGGAGTTATCTATTTATGATAATGATAAAACTCTACAGATAGGGATTGTTATGTGGGTTTGAGATCGTCTCTCAATAATCAATAAAAGGATTTAAGACAAGAGAAATATTAGATCATGGATAGTCTTGGGATGGAATAAACATTCTATTCAAATAATGGTGATAAATAAAACCATGGAATGAATTATGGATTAAAGTGAATATTTTTGTTCCATGAGGTAGAGATATATTAATTTTTTCATACTGTGTCTTTGTGATTATAATTCAAGTGAATTTATTTCTTGATTTCCATTAAGTGAAATGAATATGCCTTTAACTTTATGTATTTTTAAAATTTCATTACAACTCTTTATCCTATATTCATTACCTTTGGTGAATCCCACACCCAATGATTGGTTTCTGGGATTTTCAATGGCCACAATTGATTGCTGCCGACAAATATTCCTTGATTTACCCTCCCCCATTCATCACGTGTCCATCTCTAACCATCGCTATGGTTAGCGGTTTGATAAAACTTGGTCTGGATTGTAATATGATCTATATACAAGGCTATCATATATTGATAGTGGTTTAGTTTTGAATATCATGTAATGTGGGAGGATCATCAGGTAATGGTGGATTATAGGAGGTGTGTGGGTGTGGATTCTAAATGGTAAATTCTGAACCAGAAATCATGGCCATGATTGAGGTCAATTTAACCCCATTTCTAGATAGGGGTAGTTTTGAATCAAGATATGGATTCTCAAAATAATTTTATGATGAATTTGTAACAGTTTCATGCTCGAACAGAGTAAGGAATGATGTTGATGGTGAAATTCTGGGTAAACTACTCATTTCGGGCTTGAGGATTTGATTACAAGAATTTTAGTTAAAAAGGGAACATTCTATGTACTTACATAGATTAAGAGAGTATGATTTTAAATAAGATAAGTATCACATGATGTTTTACCTTAGTATATGTATTGTGGGTCTCTAAGTTGACAAGAAAGATGTGTATAAAGAGTATATAGTCAGGTGGTCATGTAGCCACACACACTACGTTGGTCAAGGCCAAATGCTATGTACCCTTAGAATTACACGACTTTATGTATATGTAAATATTTTCAAGTGATATATTTAATTCTACACATTATTTATCCTTGGGTACATTCTATTTATTTTAACCTTTTTATGACATGGGATGTAGTGGTACACAACGAGTACCCCTCCATCCCCACATGTCATGTACCTTATCTCACATGTCATGTAGGTAGACCATTATAGTCTTTGTACTATGGAATTAAAAAATAGAGTGTTTTAGATTGTCTATATTCCATTTACACCTAAAATACATTCAATTTACTTTTATAGACTCAGAGGCTTCTCATATCTCTATCCTCAAGACTCATATTTTGGCATGTTGGTAGCCCATCCTGAATTTTTTTTGACATTAGATGATATGTTATTATTCCATTCAAAATAAGAGGTGATAAGTGAGGTAATATATTTAGTTAGTATATTTATCACTGTTAGGACAATTAATAGGGTTGAGCGAGATAATTGGAGCATTTACAATGTCAGTACTCCACTAATAGTGGGTTTACGATGTGGAACAAGTCCTCTGTATTCTTCATAGAGTTCAATAACACCCAAAATAATTTTGGTTTAGGTCCTCTAGATCTGGAATGGAGTCATTAATTTCCCAATATTTTAAAAGGAATGACTATGTTTAATATCGTACAAGATACTTAACACCAAGCTTAAATAAAGAAAAAAATATTATTATTTTAATATGGCCATTATATTCTTGCCCTTAAATTGGAGGGTATAAGTTGAAAAAACTAATTTATGAAAAATATAATGGTCATACTCATTTATAATATATTAAATAATTATTTTCAAATATGAAATTTGTCTTTGCTAAAGTCATTTTATTCTTCAAAATTACATTTTCTTAAAAATTGTTATTTATTTATTTTTTTATGTACAAATAAAAAATTAGTTTCTGAAATATTTATATAGTGTAATTAATAAAATTAAAATACTCTTTGGAATAAAAATTTTATAATTATATTAGGATGAATTTTTCAGAATTTTCAGAAAAAATTAAATTTTCACTGAATACTGAAAAATATTAATTTTTATTAAAAATAGTATTGTTATTTTAAATTTTCAGAAAATTGAAATTAAAAATTTTATTAGTATTAAAATTTAATTTGAATAATTTTATTTAAAATAATTCAATTATCATTTTTTAAAATATATTTTTTACTTGAATTTATCATAATAATATTTATTATTTAAAAATGGATTTTTTATGAAAAATATATTTTTTGTTGTATTTTAATTGTTTAATTTTAAATTTAATTTTTTCACTTATGGTTTTTAAAATATTAAAAATGGATTCAATATTTGGAATTAAGAAAATCAAATTTATTAAATATTCCCCATTTATTTCTATTCAATATGAATAGTAAGCTTAGTAATGTTTATTACCACCCTAAAAGGTAAATCAAGTAATTAAAGTTAAAAATAAAATGGTAAGGATTATATAATGACCCCAAAACTGGAGTTAATATTATTTTATGATTAAATTTTATCCATAGTCATCCAATATTCAGTTATATGACATATTTTTTCATTTTGATGAGATTGTGACATTTATAGTATTTTATTTCAAGAAAATTCAAAGATGTCACAGTATTGTTTTTAATAACTATAATATTTATAATACGAGGTTATCCAAAGGATATGTTCAACTATAAATATCATTTTAAAACAAAATATATTTATATTCATCATGGTATATTTTTTATTTTTTAGTAAATAAATAATTACCTTAAATGCTTCCACAACGCTAGCCCAATAATTATTTAATTAATGGAAAATGGAATAAATGATATAAATAATACTAAAAGTATTATAATTATAGATAATTAATGTTAAAAATGAATTTTATAGATCAATATTATATATTATAGTGTGTTTAAATCATTATATTATAACTTTCCCTTTTTCTTGATGTATTTAAAGTTAAATTAAATGAATAATGTCAATATTGACAATAATGATATTATATCTAAATAATATTTTATTAAAATAATTAAAAATACAAAAAATGTTTAAATAATAAAATTAGGTTATGATATGGTCTAAAATATCATAAATTGGCCATTTAATGTCCAATTTTTACCATATAATTAAAAATTACATCGTTTTAATATTGAATAAGTTGATACCATAGTTAGAATTAAAATAGTTCATCTACCTGTTAATAAAAATGATATGGTTTAAAATCACACAAAAAATTATCTGAAATATATTGAATTATGGTATTAAAACCATTTATCACCTTATATTAAAATCCATTTACATTTTATGGGGTTTCTTGTGATTTAATTTTTTATAATTCAATCCTTTGAGAAATTCTGAAAGTATCCCTCACCTGAATTATAAAAGGGTCCATCCTAACTCACTTCATTACAAAACATTGAGCCTTATAGATCGACCATAATCATACAAGTTCTCTTATGCAATTACCTAGAAACATTCTAGAGGTTCTAGTCTTCCCAAAAGACTAACCCTTGAACCCTTTAGAGAAGATATAAAGAGTCATTTCAAAGAAAAGGTAATCGTCCAAACCGATTACTTTATTTTTCTACTCATCTTTACCTACTATAAATAAATGTTATTTATCATAAAATAATATATTAATTATAATAAATATTCTATAATTTTATTATTATTATGAAAAGACCATTATGCACCCAATTTTTTATCAAACAAGAAATGAAAGTATCGCTAATGTGTACATATGGCATACCATCTGCACATAGCCATACAATTCAATTTTCATCACCATATCTTATGGATGGGTTTTTGGAATGTATTAAGGTTTATAAATGATATTTATGACATAATTAAACTTATATAATGATAATATCATGTCATCATTCTTACCATCCAATACTTTGTGAAATGATATTGCGATTCTTGAATAAATGTAGACTACCACCTCCATGATGTGATGCATTTCATTTTTTATTTATATTTTACTTGGATGGTAGTAATGATGAATTTTTCGAATATATATTATATATATGATATAATAAATATTAGTTAAATTATAATTATTATTTAACTTTATTTTATTCCGTTAGTCAAAAAATAGAAACAACGTTCATGCTCATGTATGGTGTACCATCTCCATGAAAGGTGTAATTAATTTTACAATGTAATTTTTTTTCTAAATGATTATAAATATTTATATAACGAATATATATTATTTTTATTCCATTACTTATATTCTAGAAATTATGGGACCACAATTATTGTATAAGGATTGGGACTACCAAACTAAAACATGCTTGGACAATGAAGCAATTGTCAAACAGAAGAGTGATTCTAAAAAAATTATTAACAAAAAGTTAATAAGATGTTATAAATAAGTAATAAATGGTATGATATATATTAATATTTTTATATAATAAATGTAAAAAAATCACTATTTATTGTATTAGAGTTTTTAACATGAATAAGAAAAGTTGAGTGTTAAGGTAAGGGTTTATTTCAAAATATCATCATTATTCGGGATTTTTTATGTTTAATTCTCCACTAGGAAATATTTATCTTACATATCCATGTTTTATATATTTCTTTCAGTTTTTTAATATTCCATTATTTTTTTAAATTATTTTTACCCATGTTTTACCTTTTACAAAATGGTTTGAAAGTAATTTTTTTTTCATTTTCCATACGACGTACTTTGTTACTTGTCTAAAAAAATATAGAAGTAATGTTTTTTATATTAAATATAATGGTAAGATTTTTCCACCATCATGAAATATCAATTCATTTAGTATTACCTTATAATTTTACATTTTTATTTAAAAAAAATTCATTCCATTATAAGTGTATAATTTTTTAAAAAGATAAGTTATTTTTAAAATGGAAAAGTTATTTTCATAATGAATTATTCCTAGTGATCTTTCAATATCATTTGATATATAAGATGAAATATTGTGATGATAATTAATATTTAATGGGGATATAATCCAAATAAACCATCCTAATTCTAATTTTGATGGTTTTTTTAGGATAAGTAGATGAAATTTTTATGAAACCCATTTCTTTTCTATGGGTTATGTTATGATGAAATGTTTATGAAACCCATTTGTTTAATGTAATATGATACAATGGAACCCATTTCAATTCATTGGGTAAAGTAATATATCTCATGAGATAGGTATATAAAACAAGTTGGAGTTCTTGATTTTTATGGTAAAAAAGTTGCAGTACTTGATTCATTGTGGAAAATAAGTCAATGTGCTTGGAATACAATGGGAAATAAGTTTTGATGTTGGATCCAATGGTATTTTTCCTTAACCTTTACATATGAAATTATTTCTATACTAATGATGATGTCATACATGTTTACGACATGAAATTATGGTTCAATATTGGGTTATGATGAATTATCCTTTTAAAGACTCAAGTCTTTTTAAATGATAATGTTTGATGTCAAAACATATGATTATGATATTTTTTAGATTTGGTATGAAAATTTTAAATTATTATAAATATCTCATTCTTTCATGGTATATTAAATTGATATCTCCCTTGTTTACCCATACTGAGCATTTAAACTCTCCTTTCTTATGTTTCCTTTTTTTAGGTTATAAAGAATGACACTTAATATTTTCTATTTAGAAAGGAATCATATTTGAGTAATTTTATGGGATATTTTGAAGAAATAACATGGAATATAGAAATATATTTATAATGGGAGATAATGTTGATGTTTATGAACTATTAGTTTATGAACACAAGTTTTTAAGAGTTTGTACTAATTTTATAAAACTATATTCCTAAAAGGACCTTGATTATGTAAGTGATCAAATATTTAATTTTGAATTGTATATTTTTATGGAAAAAATTGGGTAACAATTATTGGTATCAAATAAAAAAATGTGAAGTATATGTTTTTTGAACTGGATCTCGAAGATCAGGTCTTAGGATATTAGAATGTGTGCACTCCTTCAGTATTGATGTGGTGCAGTTCTTCCACATACCTTATATTAAATTCAGTACTCCCCAATACACTAAGGGTGTGAGTCCTATATCCATTAATTTGTGACCTCCCCCATATTATATAATTTTACACAACTTAATCAACTCATATTCAAATTATATTTAATGATGATTTGAATTATTCAAAATTCAAGGATATTTTTGATTTAGAGTTTTAGTGAATTAGTAAAAAGACTTACATATCAAACCCTTACAATACATATTGGATAATTATACTAAATTTACATTTTATCTACAAAAATTGGATCCTTAAAATGGAACTCTTATTTCATTTAAAATACATTCACTTCTTTAAAGGTGGATTTGAAAGTGGAACAATAGACCTTTATATAGTTCCCACTCATACACAATCCCTATAGAAAACATTTGAAAACAGGTGATGAGAAAACCAAAGCTTAAAAAGGGATATAAAAAATAAAAAACAATTATTTCTTTAAAAACATTAAAAACCATATAAACATTTCCTTTTCTCATAATAATATTTGTGCTCAAAATAATCACTTATTCTTGAAATAAAACATTTTTCTAAAAGTTATTTCATAAAAAAATTTATAACCATGGATAAATTTAAAATTATAATACATGAAATATTTACCTTTAAAAAAATCCTTTAACTTTTATAAGTTCATAATATTTATTTTAAAAATCAAATACTCATTTATGACATTTTTAAATCAAAAATTTTCCATGAGAAGCCAATTGAAAGAATAAAGAAACCATGTTGGAAACTCAGAATATCATACATTCATTAGGGAATCACCTAATAGAATAATTATAAAATTAATTTAGGAATAACTTATACTCATTAACTCCATCTATTAATAGAAGTAATCAAATTTATTGTGTCACGAACCAGGCCGGGTTGTCATCCGACCCGACGTCTGACCCAGCCTGTGAAAAGGCCCAAAGGGTGTTCCCAATCCCCATGAGTTGGAACAAGTTCCTGGGTATCGAAATATTATGTGGGAACAATTTACCTGAAACAAGGGACAGAAAACAACAACAACTAATAACATAAGAAAAACTAAAACTGGAAACAGACAACCAATCATGCCTTTAAACATTAAACATGTTTAAGCCTACAATTCAAATAAAAACCCAAAGTGAAGAACAATAATGATAGAGAACTAAACTCTATTACCAACCTCCAAGCATCACATTAAGCCGCATCCCCAAGATACCAATGCCAACCTGCACACAAAGACCAATAACATCTAGAACCACCATCACTAAGCATGATACCTCATCCTTGATTACACAAAAGACAAGGTCTACATACACCCAAAGGTGTATGTAGGTTATGATCCAAATGACTAGTAGGATACCACCCAATAAAAAGGTTACATTCCACAACATCAAAAAGATAAATTAACATGCTTATTTAAAACCATAATTTTAAAATGATTTTAAGGAAACCATTTAAAAACTAAAAGTCAAAAGAAAAGAGTACTGAAAGAAAAACCATTTCACAATACTACATTAAAATGGAAGGGAAAATTTATAAATTACATTCACATACTCAAGTGGTCCTCTGTATGTCAACGGAAGGCACCACATCATGAATATTAGAACACTACAGGTTAATCCACTAAGGTAGCTAGTATATGTGGTGCACTAGAGACATCGTACCTTGGTGTAAACGTGGCATAAGAACCACAATAATTAATGCTTTCGTGCATGATCAAATAGTAGGGAAACACATCCATAATCTAGTGGTGTCCAATCATAAAATAGTTCAGTTAGTGTTGTAACGTCAATCCTTCTAGATGAAACTGGGATGATCTACTCATGTGTCATCTAGCATACTAGTCCTAATCCACCCACTTAGGTACCTAGGGTTTCCCCTTTTTATGCTCAAACAAATTCCCCATTCACATCGAATATCACTTTCTCATATCATAGACCAAACAAGACATTACACACACAAACCACCACATGAATACCCAAAAACCCATTTTAAAGACACATTCACACCAAAGTCGTGTCACATTTTATATAAATATACCACTTTAAAAATGAACATGTATTCAAGTCTTTCAAAATACCATTTCTGCGCCATCTAAAAGTATAAATAAATCATTTGAGCTATTTATGAAATCATTTCATGAAAAACCAAGAATACATTACACCAAAAATCACTTGATTCCATACATAGGTGTCACTTTAAAACTAGATACATGAGGTAAACATATCAAAACATTTTCCATGATTTATACAATTTTTCATTACAATTTTAAAAGTACACAACAAGGAAAACACACACAAAGCGATCCATTTTCCTTTTAAAATCTCCATTTAAATAAACACACTTAAAGTGACTTGAAAACAACTTTCTCACCTACCAAACAACCCCCCAAAACCTTTCAACCATGTTTTTCACTCTAAACACCACTTAAATAAAAAATTTCTTAATTTATAAAAAATATCGTATGCAAAATAAACCATTATAAAATAAATTTCACAATTCAACCTTTGTAAAACCTCATTGGAACTCCATAAAAAATTTATTAAAAACTTCTTGAATTTACAACAACATGGTCGAAATGAAAAATATGCCGATTTTTAAAAGAAAGTGCAATTTTCATCACACACACATGTCACAAAATTTTTAAAATGTATTTTTCACAACCAATAAAGTACTACCAAATGATACAAAGAGAGTTTATATAAAAAACACACCATATTTCATGTAAAAATGGTTCTTAAAAAAAGTCAATTTCACATTATAACCTTTCAAAATTATAATTCTCATAACCAACACAATATATAAAATTATTTACACAATTGAAAAACAAGGCCGACACGCCCAAAAATGATTTACTACTCATTGAAAATCCGCATTGAAACATAAAAACTTCAAATACCCTTGAAAACATTGTTCTCACCACCCAAAAAATCCCTTAAACCAATTTTGAAAACATTTCACCAAAGCAACACCAAACATTGTCCCTTTCTTAATCAAAATTCCACTTATAACTAACAAGCACACCAACAATTTTAAAAAACCATTCGCACCACAAAATGAAACTAAAGAACACATTTATAAACTCAAATAATCATAATAAATTTATCAAATAATGATAAGGAATGGAACCACCTACCTTGAGAGGAGAAAACCTATGAGTTTGGTGCAAATCTTTAACCACAACTCAAACAACCAAAATAGAATCCTAATCAAAAATATTAAACCAAAATGAACCAAAATTAAAACCCCTAAACACAAACCTATACATAGGTGAACCACAACCCCAAAAATGAAAATATTAAAAAACCCTAGGGAAGTAGAAAGAGGTGTCCATTAGTGGTGTTCACACAAACAAGGAGCCTCTCCGGTAGGGGGTCACTTCAGAATGGCGCTCGGCCTGGAGTTGGTCATGCCATGGGGTTGGACACAGCAGGTGGGGGTTGTGAACAGAATGGTTATAGGATAAGTCTTGACCAGGCTTAGGTGTTGCGCCGTAGGACTACCAATAGGGATCTCGGCTGAGTACAGGGGTACAAATTTAGGTTTCTGGGGAGCAGAGGTGCATCAATGGGTTTTCCGGGGAGTTCGTGCGATGACACGACAATGCAAGCTGGAGAGGCGATGAGTACATGAGGGAGTCACCGACTATGGTGGAGGCGTGATAGAATAGAGTAGAGCGGTGCTAGAAGGGGGTGTGCTAGGGTGTAATGTGTAGGCCAAAGGGGTCTGATGAGAATAGGGGGAGGAGGTAGAGGGAGGAAATGAGAAGGAGGGAAAAAAGATAAATAGAAAGAAATAAAAAAATAAAATAAAAGAAACCCTAAAAGATTTAAAAACAAAATCCAATAAAAATAATATCATAATAAAAGATACACCCTTAAAATTACAACATTGTTAATTAAAATATTAACAATCATAATGATATTAATTATTAATAATAATATTATTATTTTCATTAAAATAAATTCATTAAAATTTTAACATCATTATTTTATATATATTTTTAGCACTCATATAATTATACTTAATTATTATTAACTCATTTTATTTAATTATTTGATCATTGGGCTGGTCACACGGTGGCCCGGGTGAAGCCGCATAGCTTCGCAATAATGATTCGGTCATACATCACATGCTTCCAAGCCTCAAAGACTCATTTATCGACAAAACTCAAAATTCAACCTGGATTCATCATGCACCCTGATGGAATATTTTATAGTAAAAATAATAATAATAAGTTTATATTAACATAATATAATATTAGCAATAATATTAATTATTATTATATTAATAACAACTTAATAAAATTTATATTTTTAACTCCATAAATAATAATAATACTAATAATAGTAATAATAATATTCTCAAAAAATATTATTTTCATTAAAGTAGTCCCTAAATAATTAATTTTTTATTATACTTCTCATTTTTATTTTTATTTCATTTTAATATTCATTACATTTTATTTACCTGCCTTGAACATCAAGTGGGTCTTGCGGTGAACCGGGGGAGGTCGCGCAGTGACTCAGGTGATGCCATGCGGCTTCAACCACGGTGCACTGAACACTGTCAAGGCCAAGACATTGTTCTTTAAATAAGAAATCAAAAATTTTAAGTCGGGCTTTAACCCAGACCACCCACTGCCCATAAAATTAATAAAATCAATAATTTTAAAAACAACAAGTGTAACACATTGACATTATCTTAAGATTAAATTACATCTGTTAACTTCTTTGCTTTACCCAATTCATTAGAGGGCTTTGAGGGACCCACTCATCACATAATGGTTATAGAGCTGTAAGGATTTGGGATCATGTGCGACTACTATATTTATCAAAAAATACCCATGTTTCTTGTTTTAAAATAAAAAAAATTAATAAAATTCACTTTTCTTTATAAAATCCTTAAAATTAGCCTTTCATTCCATAAATAAAACCATTTTCATTTATCTCACAAAAATGAGAAGAAATATCCTTTTCATTTGAAAAAAATCTAAGTTTCGTCTTTGAAAATCCATGAAAAATTATCGATTAAATTTTACAATGAATAAATTATATGACTATGGGAAAATCCATTCATGGAATATATATTAAAAACATTACACTTTAGTAAAAATAGTCAAAACTGTCCCATATGGAGAAAATTAAAATATTATTTTTTAAAACATTTTAAAGAAAGTAAAAATTAGTTTAATGTGACTTTTAACAATATTTAGAGCATAAATAACAATATTTTAGATATAATTTATAATAACTTGGACTTGGAGGGATTTTTTTTGAATGGAAATATTTAAAATAAGGTTTAAAAAAAAATCTCTTACCACATTGGTAATTGTAGAATATAATGATTTTTGAGGGAGAGAACATGAATGGATTCATAAAACCATTAATATAGTAAAATAAACTATAAAATAAAATCTTTTTGTAGTATATACACTAAAAAAATGAAATCATGTGGTGAAAATGGAATGAGCCTCAATGAAAGGAATTTAAGATGATAAATAACATACCTGGAGTCTGAATCATGACATACATTTTTTAACTCATATATTATTAAAGTATATTAATTATCTAAATTCATAAGAATATTTTTCAATTTTATACCCTTATCGTAATTGATTTTATTTTATTTATTATGATCTCTTATATAGATACTATATTTATTAAGTTCATGTTCGACATTTTAGGGACGTTCAGATTATAATCCCAAAAAAACTTCGGTAGGTTGACCATGGTTAAAGGGGGTATTATTCCATCATATCTAGAATATTAATAATAAAATAATTATCATATTTATACATTAAAAATTATTTTTGGACTATCCATGAATCGAATACAAGAAAAATGAATCACACCTCTTTCTGGAGTTTATAGTTCACACGCACACATGAATGACATTATAATTTATCATTGGATGAAAGGGTAAGAAGGTAAGTAATAATATATCCTTCAGAAATTATTATTATTTCATGAATATAAATATATTCAATTAATATATCATTTTAACTGGCTATATAACCATATTTTGAAAAATGAAACTCATCACTTTGTGGAGGCGGTAGTCCACATACTTGCATGAGTGATGTTTTCATTTTCTATAGGATGGAAATGGATATGATATAGGGTTGTTACATCATCATAATAAAATTTAAATATATGGAAGATATTGATTTTAGTATATGATATTGGTTAGGATATAATTTAAGGAGATATATGAAGAAAATAAAATGAAATTTCTATGTTAGGATTTATAATTCTACTCTTCTTTTTATTGTATATAAAACATGGATTCATGAACAACACCATTATCCTTTTTTGGTTTGGCCTCCAAAAGTCAATTTATTCATGTTACACTTCAAGGAAAACTATTCCTTCAACTTCACCTGCTTCGTCACTATTATCTTCCACTTGATACTAGCCTACAACAACCCCCATGAATTCATCATCGATGTATCCACTATCCTCAAACTCATATAATTTAGTATCATTTTATATTTCACCTTCATGAAATAAAAAGTTTCCCCTATTTAAGAATTTATAATGTGGGATCTCCTATATTTTTTTTATATTTAAGGGTTTCTTTATAGGTTCTTAATCCCCTTTGTCATCATTTAATTTATTAAGACACATGATAGCATGATTCTTCACTTTACCATATCAAAAGTAAGATTGTGTAAGATTTCCCTTGAGTTTCCCCTTTGAAAATTTATAATTCTATGACAGAAATGCAATTAATCCATCAATTTATTCTTCTCTGAGGCCCCTATAATGATAGTTTCATTATTTCATAAAAAATGACCTCCCAATATCATTTTTTACATTGAATCATTATATTCATTCCTTATCTTGCATTTAATAAGAGTAATATGCATATTATCCACTGAAACATTCTTTGGTTCTTTATCATCAAGAATGATACTTTTTCATTGATCCATGGAGGCAATATTTTCAAGATCCCATTAACAATTTTGACATCATTAAGTATTTACTCAAATATACCCATATATTCAACGTTAATATTTACTCAAGCAAAAATTACATCAATCATATCATCCAGACTCATTATTAATTATTCATACTTGATCCACAACACATGTAGTTTTATATCTCGTGCTTTTCAATCAACTTTTTATTGATAATTTTCTCCCACATATAATTATAGGATTTACAAGGAATCATATTTGTGTAAATATGATTATCCAAATCTCCCCATTAGTTATTAATAACCTTAGAATCTACATACATCCCCTTGAAATCACTATTTACAATATATCCACTCTCTAGACTAGCTGAAATTCCATGCATGAATTCCTTGTATACATATATTCATAATGATATAAAGTATTGTTGTATGTAGTTTTTCCATAATCATAATTTTTTCCCTTTATAAATAATGATTCAATTATGATAAAACTGATAAAATTGCTTGCTCACGAGATAAATTCTTATTGAAAAAGACTGTGACATCACTTGTTGATCCCAAAAAATAGTGAATACCCTGATAGGGGTCGAATCAAGGAATTTTTAATGTATTTTATAAATAATTTCCAATGATCATGTTTAATTAAAAAAGGACCGTCTCTATCATATATTATATTTATAAAAAAAATAAAAAAATGATATGACACACTAAATTTTACTTGGATCACTCAAGAAGGCTAATCCAAAGATCATGCATAGAAATGTTCTTATACAAAAGAAACACTAAGGTGTTAGATTTGTTACATGTTTTTATTGACTGCAATGACCCTCCTAGTTTACTTCCTTCCTTAGATGAAATGTCACTACTCTCAAATAAACTATAAATACACTACTCATCTAATAGATTCTTTGTTAGTATCTCCAATCTAATAATAAGATAAAACTAGTGATTGTGTCTCCATTTTATCCACCTTCTTCAACTTGAATAAGAAAAAAAATATTCCTTTGAGAATATCTTCAATATACCCCCTTTCTTCTCCTCTAACTTTCCAATAATATTATGGAATTCAATGTCTTTATTTTTAGAAACTCTGAAAATTATCTCATTTCCATCATGTTTGTTTCTTCTTCTTGAGAATTAGAAATTAAACCCCCCTATACTATGTAAATTTTAATTATCAATATTAATGAAACATAATGGGACTTTAATTAATTCATTAAAAACTCATTGAGTCAATGTATTTTTTCCACTTATACTTATGTAGAATATCATGGAGACACCCCTCTACTAGATTTAAAATAAATATAAAAATGTGTGTCCATAATCATCTCAACATAGAATAATACCCGGAGAAACACGCATTAAAATTCCAAGAGCCATGCTTAATTACCATTCCTACTTTCTCCAAAGAAACTTGATCCTAGACATTCCTTAGACTACAGTGTGTGAAAATTTCAACATCAAAACCAAATAACACCAACATGATTCCTCCATGGTACCTAAAACACCCATAAATGAATTTCCCATTTTTGATAGGTTCTTTAAAAATACACCATTACCACCAACTATATGTGTTAGACTAATACATTATATTTTTTCTTCTGTAGGTCTTTATATAGGTCTTTCCTCTAAAAAAGTGGTCTTTAACTCTAAATGTTACATAGGTAAAATTACATCTAAAAAATATATCCTCTAAAATATGATGGAAATCATCTAGAAATTTTTCACACACTGTTATCATGGTTCCCAAGTCTTTTCTTGGTTTACAAATCTATTACAAAAAATGATTCTCTGCAGATTGATATTGAAAAATTCCACACTTAATATGTCCCAAATTATACTTGATATTTTTTATGATAGTTTATAGTATAGGAATAAATATCCATAGACTAAACAACTCACATGGTTCTACCACATACTTTGGAAACTTTTCCTAAGATCAACATGTGTTAAGCCTTTCCAACATTTTTCAAGCAATGA
Source organism: Viscum album (assembly GCA_963277665.1). Taxonomy (NCBI): domain Eukaryota; kingdom Viridiplantae; phylum Streptophyta; class Magnoliopsida; order Santalales; family Viscaceae; genus Viscum; species Viscum album. The sequence goes on along the minus strand of OY728141.1, from coordinate 1,959,199,142 downwards.
TTGATGATATGTATGTACTTATGTTTCTTCATATGCTTGATTCTATAGTTGGTAATGGTGTTTCATCACAACAATGAATTTATCCTATGGTTCTATAAGGGTTATCCATTTTTATATCCAATTTCCCCCTTTTCTAAATTATTATTTGGGAATTCCGTCAATAATTTCACCATGGATTTTCTAGGTTTACCACAATGTAGTGACCTTAACTATTTTCCATTGTTAGACTTTTAGTTTGGAAAAAAAAATTGAATTCATATAATAACTCAACTCTATCCATTTTTATGTCATCTATGACTTAGCCGCACTCACCATGACCTGGTTCATTCCATGGTGGAATATTCCTTCACCAATCTAATTCTATTCACCTACAGATAATTTTTTGTTATGATCTGTGTGTAAGTGAGAAGTTTTGGAAACTCCTTCATCAGTATTTTAAACAAAAACAACCCAAAACCCATTCCAAGGGATTTTAATAAATACAACCCATAATAATTCATTATGTTCATCAATTAGGGAAAACTCAAAGGCATAATTTGAGGTGGGTAATGATCAATTAACTTCATGTAAACTATAAAATCAACACAAAATATTTATAAATAGGATATTTATTTTTAAAAAACATGATATATTTTATATTATTAAACTCATTTAGTAATATTTAACAAAACTGTATAAGAGTTTTTATAACACGTTATATATGATAGAATCTGAAATCATCCTTATGTTTATTTTTTTAATGGGTTTATTAAACACATTACATTTGTATGTAATATCTACCACATATATATATGATTACCTTATAAAAATATTTTACTATATTATTTAGTGATTAACATCTATGAATTAATCTAGTTTTAATAATGGTGATATTTCATAATAATATTTCTAATGCTTAACTCCTTGAACATATTTAAACTTCTTAACTCCATAACATCAGATGTTACACTATTAATAACCTTTTTTATGTATTCTGTAAACCATTTTTATGTTCATCATCATCATTATTGGAACCCTTTACATCAATGTTTTCTCTTGAAAGCATTTGGTATCTAATGTAACTATTTACATTATCAGTTATGAAAACATCCTAAAATCTTTTAGGATAAAATGAAATTCACTATGAATTTTTATTGACATAATCTTTTATTTTTTGATGTTGAACTTATCTAAGTATAGGTATAATTAAAATTTAATCTTAGAAAATATATTCTATCCAAAATATCATTCTAATATATGTATAATTCTTAGTGTATATAAAATAAATCTTATCTCTTTTAGGATAGATTTTGGATAATCCAACATTGAGAGAATGTGGGGGGGGGGGGGGTAAATCAACGTGGAGTTACATTCATTACAATTTTAGTTTTATCCCTTAATAACCTCTTAAATTATTCAGTTATTTGATATCTATGTCTCTTTGTCTCCTTCAGTTGGTATGAAGATATAGAACAAGAAAGAAACAATGAAGAACACCAAGGGTTTTAACAAGATTCACCTCTTTTTGGATGAATATGTCATTGATGTCATATGATCATTACTACATATGCATGGATTCCATATTATTATAAATTAAATAGTGATCATGGGTATGTTGTTGTACTCATTATACTACCACCTATTAGGTATAAATAAAGAAACTAATTTCTATCCAAGCTCTGGAAATAACAATTTTATTCTCGCATAGATTACCAGATGGAAGTTAGCACGTTGTGAAATTGATCGTCACTAAAACCTCATATACCTCTATGATAGTGTAATTGATATTTTTACTCAATTAAAGTATTCAATTATTATGAATCTTTCTTCTTTAGACTTATACCACATATATATGTCACACGTTGACCACCTTATCTTTCATTTCGTTATGTATGATCAGTAGCATCCCATGCACAATTCATCTTCATCAGGCCTCCACAATGAATGAAGGTTGAATTATAGATCTCTAAATATTACTCCTATTATTATTATTTTGTTTTAATGGATTTATATATAAAAAATACCTTCTCTTTTTATTAAGTCATAGAATTTTTAGTATGCACATAATTAGTTCTTATATATCTCTTGTTCATTTTTACTTGCAGTATATTCATAGGCTTTCATATTTGAGAACATATCAAAATTTATTATTTTGTTACTAGAATATATATATATATATACACATACAAATATAATATATTGAAATTATTTTTCCATAATATTTATGGAAATCTATTTGATTTGTGGTAGGCTTTGACTCATTCAAACATGTAATATTCTAGTGAAAGAACCATTAAAAATCATTATAAAAGTCAGAATAAATATTTGGTTCTTTTATTCCATGTGATATTTAAAATATCATTGGTTTATTATTAATTAAAATATTCTAAAAAATATATTACTTTCATCTCACCTGATAATTTCAAAAAATCATGCGTTCATGAATCTTGGGATGCGTTACTTAATTCTGTTGTGTGGAACTCTCCTTTTGTGTGGTTACACATGCTGTTTTTTTGAACTATATTATATGTTGTGGAGATGTCATCCCATTAATTAAATATTTTCCCCTTTTATGGTACTACTTTGATCATTTAAATGATTATGATCATGGTTTTGATCATGATGTTCAATCAATGAAGTGAATCTCTCTTTTACAATCCAATTTATTTTTTCCTTCTTTATAACTTATGAATTATAGAAACTCAATTTTTCATATAGCTACACCCTAAGAAAATTATCCAACTTTTTAAGTCTTAAGGTTAGTATAAAATATAACATTCAATACAAAATATTATGCTCCACAGTCTTATAATCATATTCAATGACTTACAGTCATTCATTTTTCAATTATTTATGAAAATTTCAAATTCATAAAATTAGTCAATGTCTTATTATGGAACTTAAATACTTATGATGAATCCTTATAATGATGATATTTTATAATCTACTCAAAGGTTTATGATGATTCTTTACGATCAACATATAAATCCTTATAAAATTTTCTTTTTTTCCCTATCTTATCTCACATCCTTATGATCACTTATATCATTACATGAAAGTTTTAAATTTAGTATCAAAGTCTTATAATCATGAAATTACACATTTTCACAATTGTAACTCTAAGTTGTATAATTCCTTTAGATGACTTCTATGATTGCTAAAAGAAAATCCAGAACCTTTTTAATTACTTCCTAACATCACCCATTTAATTTTAAATTTTTATTTAAGATTAACGCTTTTAGTATTGATTATTTATTTCTAAAACTAATCCATATTAAATTCAGGATAGATTTAAACAATATAACTAATAACACCTGATTCCAAACACTACAGCTTCACAAAAATCTCTTTCCAAACTGATATAGATAATGCTTCCTTATTCCTATACTTTTCATGCCTACATGAATATCTATACATCAATCATATTATATAAAGGCTACTACTTAGGAGATTTCCATCCAAATAATTAAGGATAAGAGCAGCTCCTTCCTTTTACATTAAGTGATTGGAACTACAAAAATATAGTGTCTACACCACCATCATCAACATGAATTCATGAATAAAAATCTTATATGAAACACCGTGTAATAAAACATTCAGTTCATGAAGACTATTTCAATTAGTATATTCACATTAATTCATAGTATCTTTATGATGATTCTATTTAATTTTCCATATAGATAATGACATCACTTCTATCACGTCTAATATTTTCATATAAATATGAAAAACATCTATAATGACTATTATTATCTCTTTTTCTATGTAACTAGTGAGTCTAACAACACTTCCATGTTACTTCTCAACATTATTGTGTTCCAAAATTTCCTTCCAAGTTGTTCTTATCCATAATATATTAGCATTATTATGTATAAAACATTACTTTTAAGATGTTCTCCAATATCACATATTGACATCATGCATTGTTCCTTATTGAAATCAAATACAAATCAAATACAAATTGGGTTCACCAATCTCCCCCTTTTTATTTTTTTTAATTATAATTCTTGAAAATATAATATCAATATATAAAAAAATTTCATCTTTCCCTTTTCCTCATTATTACCTTATTTAATTTTCTTTTCTCTCCCCCTTATTGGTAATAATTTCATAGAATATGAGAGAAAATTGTATCAATTTTACCATAAGAAAAGTCCCCTCAATCATTCCACTTCACGTCTTTGTGAGATATGATTAGTTTATAAAATAATAGGGTTTTATTTATTTATCTATGATATCTTTAAAAAATAGAATATAATAAAACAATTTTTTTCAATTATCTTCTAAATGGGATATTTACTTGTAACCAAGTTGATAATACATTTTGATATCAGTTATTGCAAATATTCTCTGACACTTTCCTCCTAAAGTTCATGTAATCACATAACAAATAGATCAAAAAAATTAAATGCAATCAATATTTCTTGATTTAAATATTCCCAATGACATTTCAAGTTTCTTATACATCTTGGAATTGTTTAATTTTTTTTCACCCCCTTAATGTTTGGATAAATTCGTGACAACCAAGTATGAGATATTGATCATTCATACCACTTTTAATGATCAAACTTCAAGAACCTTACCAAAATTAAACATTTTCATAAATTAAATGATCTTGGTAGATTATCAAGTAACTCCCACTCATGTTATGCACTCTACCTTCAATGAATCGAGTGAATATCATTATAAATCAAGGATTATGATTCCAGTTTTTGAGATAACACCAAGATGGAAACATTCATTATGCCTTCATCAGAGCATATTCACATATTCAAATACTCTTCATGATATCATATATTTTATTCATGCGTAGATGTATAAATTTTTGTTATTTCTATCAAATTTTAACATCCCATCCAGCTTCATAATGGTTAGAATTATTTTGGATATCATTTGAAAAATCAAAAAAGTTAGCAACTCCTTAAGATCTAGAATTGTTATTCTAGATTACTTAATTTTATTTATTTTCTATTTGAGAACTAGGATCAACTTCAATTAGCTATATTTTTAGTACAAAAATGCAACAAAAATGATTTATGAAATAACGTATACCTCCTTGTTAATCAATATGAGAAATTGGATTTAGAATTTCACCTGAACGAGTTTTATTTTTCTAATTTATATCCATATACTGATGGACTCATCATGGTTTCAAAAATATATTTTAGACTACACTTTTCATTAGTAATAGTGGTTTATTTTTATTTCTTCTTGTATGTTATTTTTATTTTAATTTTATCCATCAAGGCTCATGCATCTCTTTGTGTAGCATTCATATTCTTCAAGGATTCCTTTTGGTAGAGAATAAATGTTACTCAATTGAATGAACTATGTCCAACCTGGTTTCACCTTCCATAAAATTTCTCATGATATCTTATTTTATACTCTTTTTACAATCTCTAATGAAATTGAAGTTTTTATTCATGTGTAATATTTTATTTTCCATTGGATTTATTCATTTCATGGGATTCTTATTGTAATGCTATTTTAATTCAACTGGACATATTTGCAAATATACATTATTAATATACTCATACCTTTTCAATTTTACATGTGGGTTTTTAGAAAATCTCCCCACTAACATAGTTCTTTAATTTCTCCCTTGGGACATTCTTTTATTCTGTTCAAGTGTGTTCCTTTCAAACATCGTATACATGGCCTATTTGAAAGTGTACATGATATGTCCTATTTTTTGACAAAGTAATCTGATTTTACATTTTGGTTAAGATTTCATCTCTGAATTCATGGGCTTGTTGTGGCCTTCAATAGTTTCCTTATTCTTGTTACCATTAGATAACTTACTGTCCTTCTTTATAGATATCTTAGGAATGATCGATTCACCACCTTGATCATAATTCATCCCTAAGGTTTTCTTGAATCTATTATTTATATTTTTTTGGTATTTTGTCCATATTTATTATAGTTTCATGCTTTAATGATTAATACTTTCATGACTCTTCTCTGTGACCACTTCCATTGCTAATACCACAAATCATTTCAAGTATTCCAAATCTGTCTTTTGTATACAATTGTTTCTTTATAGCCCATGAATGGTGATTCTTATCAAGTTTCCCCCCTCACCATAGGTTCACCTTTTATTTCATAGGTATAAATATTATACCATAAGTCCATATCCACATGATTGAATATGTGACAATAAAAACCAGAACCAACAAACCCTAGTCTCTTTTTTTGAATTAAATGTCCTAATTTTCTAGAACTTGTATATTTTTTCTTTTCATGAATTTAAATTAGATAGATGAGATTTTTTTGGGATCAAAATCTCATACAAACTATTTTATCCATAATTAACATGATGATTTGATTCTCATGATTTTTATTCTTGCAAAATTTTATAGATTTTAGTTTTATTTCTAAAGAATGTATATAAACATAATTAGAATAGTTAGTGTTTTGTGATGTGGACGATGCCTTTATATTTGTGGCTATATTAGACTGATCATTTTATGTCCTTTGAGTATTCCTTTCACCATATATAGGTCATTCATTATAAGACTCCCCCATAGTGGTTTTCATGAAAGAAAATATTCATTCAACTTGTTTTGAATATCCACCTTATATTGATTCTAGATTTATCAATTCAATTAAAATATCTAATAATTTCATATTAAGGATTCCTTTATCATCCTAAAATTATTTCATTTTATATTTATATTCTTTCCTAATATTTTCATCATACTCTTCATGCATCTTCCTCTTTTAATTTATTTGATGGTAAATATCTTTAATCCTATTGGATTTAATATCTAGTAGAATATATTTGATAGTTGTTACTCATTTTAATGCATTTATATTTTCCTCAGGACCATTATTGGAATCTTCAATTTATTGAATTGTAGTGGACCACTCATTTTCAAGACTAGTGCATATTTTCTTGAGTTTGAAATTCATTTCACTTGTGACTCAAACCTGTTTATAGAGATTAACAAATATTGGTACCCATTATTTCAAATACTTATCCATTATTTCATTTTAATATTCATGGTGGGTGATCTCTTCATATATAAATTTTATAATTCCATAAATATATGATACAATTTCTTTTGGGGAAATTATATAGGATATATTTTATAGTACCGATTGATTCATCTTTTGAATCATAATTTTTTTGATCATTCTCACAAATACATTGTTCTTTATTAGAAAATTTTTAGCTAGATTGTTATGGTTCACCTTTTTCATGTAGATATGATAAACCATATAGGAATAGTTTGTTTTACCTTTATTTGGTGGTGAATTCACCCACCAGATCATTATATTCTAGGCATGGTTTTTTTCAGATCAAAAAAAACTTATGGGGATATTTTTTTCGATCATTATATGAACTTGATGGGTAAATTCTTATCATATTTAAGTGGAGTCCTAATAACTGATGTAATGGAATTATTTCCACTATGATTACCTTTAAAGATTCAAGTGTCCTTCTTTGATGATGCCCTTTTCATCTTATTTTATTCTCATTTCTTCTTATTCTTCATTTTATTAGCATAATTTTGAGAAAATATAGTCAAACCATTAAATATAACTTTAAATATGAGAATCTAATAGAGGTTTTACCTATTATATGATACTAATTATTGTTATCACTTTGGGATAAACCCACAGTAAGAGGGGGATGGGGGTGTGTCAGTATGGAGTGGAATTTATACCAATTTTACATTTATACGTAAATCACATCATCACTTTTTCAGTGAATGGATATGTCAATACATTTATCACCTTAATTTAATATGTAATTATATAAATGAAAAGAAACAAAAAATATTACAATGGATTATTAATGAGGTTCACCTCCTTTTAGATGATTACTTCTTCAGTGACACATGGTTTTTATCCCACACAAAAATCATTATTATTATCAAAGTAAGTATTATAAAGGGTATGAAATTGTACAAATTATCCTTGAATTTACTAGTTAAAAAGAAAGAACCAACATTCTATCCAAGATATTTCACCAACCAAGATATTCTCCCAAATATTATTGTACATAGACATGCTCCTTGTGATGTTGAAAATAATTGAAAATATGTATCCCCATTGGATTGTGTTGGTGATATCTTTACTCAACTATAAAATTCAAGTGGGATGGATTAATGTTCTTTATTATTCTACTATAAATTGACGTAGTTGTCTAGACTCCTCATCTATTTCATCATGTAGTATGATCAATGATTGTACATCTGAACTGTCTCTTTTTTAGGCATTAATCATGTATAAAGGTTATAGGATAACTCTCTAAATATTATTATTATTATTCTTTAATGTGTAAGGATTTCTATAGCACAGTAATACCTTCTCTTTTTGTTGACTCATATAGTTTTTAGCATGTACAAAGTTGGTTCTTATCTCTCTCTTCTCCTTCTTCTTATGAAATGTTGTATATTCACAGGTATACACAGTCATGAACATCATAGACAACTTATTTAGATATTATAATATATATAATCACATATAATATCATGTGAATACTGTTTCCATAACAATTATGAAAATCACCTTAGTTTTTGTTTGGATCTAACTCATTCAAACTCATAATATATAATTCAAAGAATCATTCAGTATCTTTTTGATAGTTCATATTAAGGATTAGTTCTTTCTTTCATTGTGACATTTGAAATATTTTGGTATTCTTATTAAATCATATATTCCAAAAAATAAAAAAATTACAACTCTCTCTATATTTCAATGTAAGTATGGATTCATGTGACTTGGGACCCAATAATTCAGTCTACCCTGTGTAACTCTCCTTCTTCATGATTCCACATCCTGTAACATGGCATTATATTCTACAATGTACAAATATCATCTCAGAAATACCATATTTATCATTTTTATGGATATTACTTGATCTTAGAGAGAATCGAAATCATGTTTTGATCATGATTTTCAATACATGAATAGAACAACACTTTCATGGTATAATTGATTTCTTCTTTATTTAGAATATATGAATTATGAAAACTTGTTTATTAACACTACACTCCATTGGAAAATTATACAACCTATGTAATATTATATTAAACAAAATGGCTTATTTTCATTTAAAAATATTATTCTCCAAATTGATTGGGTAAGTTTCAATGTCACACATTTATTCCTTTATCAATTTTCTAGAATACTAATAAATTAATACAACCACCTCATAGTATCAGGGCGGAACCTAAATACATAAGATAAAGGATTACAATGATGAATATTTATGATAAAATATTTATGATTAACTCAATGGTTTATGATGAAGCTTTACAGTCATCAGATAAATCCATATGATCATGCATTTATAATTTTTCCATTCTTATCTCAAATTATTAAACTCACTTTAAGCTTTATGATTATGAATTTCAGTTAATGATGGAAGTATTATGAATGGGGAAATTTACATTTTTATAGTTTCAACTCTAAGTTTAAAAATTTCATCAGTTGAATTATATGATTCTTTAATGCAACTGAAATTCTTTTTTTAATCACTTAAAAACATCACAAAAGGAATATTTAAAGTTTCCTTTAAGATAAAAACTTGTTGGATGGATTTTTCAATGCTTAAGATAATCCATATTCCATTTTATTTAAACAATATAAAAAATATATCTTGAAACTATATATCAAAACTACACATGAAGATCCTTCCAAAATGATATAAAAAACGCTTCCTCAGTCCATTACTATTCATGTATATATGAAGATCAATACATCAATCATCCATTGTAAAGGTTTCTACCTAGAATATATATAGCTATATCTTCAAGGAAAATGGGAGTTACTTTACCATAATGTGATTGGAGCTATAATAGTATAATATAAGATCTTTTATCATCATTATTTCTACTTGAACCAAAACTAGATATGAAACACCAAAAATAGAACTTTTAGATTGTAAATATTGATTCAATTAGTATCTTCCAAGAAACTTCTAATAGATTAATTAAGATTATAATTAATTTTCAAGGTAGATAGTGAAATCACTTCCACTAATTCTTCCATTTTCATATAAATATGACAACAACCAAATTTTACATTCATCATTATTATCTCATTTTACATACAAATAGTGATGGATGTGACACTTCCATGTTACTTCACAACGTGGTTTGGCTCAACACTTTCCTTCTAAGTCGTTGTTCTCCATTAAACCTTAACATAGTTGGTTTTAACACTTTCCTTCCAAGATACTCTCATACATCACATATTAACATCATACATATTTTCTTCTTAATGGACACCAAATACAACTCAAATAAAAAGTAGGTTTATAGAAGTCCTTTTGGTAGGAATATTTAACAAGTAAAATGATATAACCATGTCTTTTATAACATTCTCTGTGTTGGGAGAAATTTACTCTAAAAATAAGAATGTATTCTTTAAAATATGCCATTGATGGTTGGGGTAAACACCATCCCTCAAATTTTAACTAAAATTTGGATAAATACCTTTATCAATTATAAATGTTTTTTTCCTTATCTTCTTAGTAGAACATGTCATAGAATTTGATCAATTGTAAACCATTTGTGTTGAATCCATTATCTCATATTGTTTATAATAAAACCTTATTGAAAAAAATATCTTTTCAAATATGTTAAATTAAATAACTAAATATAATTTACTAATATGTTTTGAATATTGATATATTATTTTTCATTCAAATCATTCAATTAGAAACTCTTTACTTCATCAGTTGAATTTAAACTATATGTTATATCAATTTTTCACAAAATTTTGTACTCCTATATGTCTTCCGAATTTTTAGAGTATAAATTCGAAATCATATTCCATAAAATAAAGAATAATTGGTTTCTACATGATTAATACCTAACCCATAAATTCGTTGGAGGTTCAAAAACTGCTTTAGGTATCTCAGAAATTTAAATCCTTTGGAATCATTACTACTCTATCCTAATAAAATCCTTAGGTTTCACTAACCTTTACTTGATACTAGAATAAACATTTTTGGACTTTCCAACTATCGTTTATTCTTCTAATTTGATCTTTTACCCACTTATGATCTAAAAATAGCTTTATAACCTACACATCTCATGCATAGTTAATATATTCTCAATAATTTTGGAATATATTGTAAATTGTTTTTTTAATCATTGGAATTATTGGAATATTTCAATTCATGATAACAAAATGAATTCAATAATTAGAACAAAACATAGAAGAAATATTCAGTCACACTTATTTAATGTAAAAATAAATCATATTGAGTATATGGGTAGTGATTAAAATTAATTTTTCATTTGCATCTATTGAATTTGAAACATTAGGCCAATAATCATATGATTCTCATAATCATGGTGATTGACATGTTAAAATCATAAATACATATTTTTATAATAGAACGATTTTATCTAATAAAATCAATTCCTCTTTAGTTAAAATATTTCTTCAGATACATGCTTCAAGCGTTTTGTACATTAAGAATGTTTTTTTCAAAGGTTAATCTTAATGCTGTTTTTAATTATGATAATGATATTTATCTATAATAGAAAATTTTATCAGATAAGTATCATTTCTATATATTTTCATAAATGAATTTTAATGGATATACTTTTACTAAAATATGACCCTATAAAACATTACCATTAGTGATTAAATATATATACTTCACTATGATTCCAGTCTAATTTGGTGTTCATCTCAAAAATAGTTATTTTAGAAGGAATATTTTCCAATCAAATCATACATCACTTTTATATAATTAAGTGTAAAAATATTTTTTTTGAATCCACCATATGGATATAAACAAAACTCTATTCCTCTAGTATCATAACTCTTAGGGTTTCCCAGTTAAGTGAAACATAAATATCAAAATAGTATATGGTTTCATAACACTTAGGGTTAACTGAATACACCATTATTTACATAATATAATCCATTGGGACCAAACTTTAACATGAATCTTACTTGTTGGATGATCGAGGTCTTGCCACATGTTTACTTTGGAAGGAATCTCATACTACATATTTGGTGAAATTTCAATGAATATTTCAATACATTATCCACTATTATTCAATTGACATGTATTCATGTTTCTCATTATTTAGTTTGTAGTATTTATTCCATCCCCTAAAATAATATTTTCAAACCATATTGATGTGTAACTCTTTTAAACAACTCACATATCATGTTACTAACCCAAATTAAAATACAATTATATTTAAAAATATCTAGATTCATCTTATGTAAAAGGTTTATGAAACCCTTTCATATAAATTTTTATAAATATTTTAATTAAATAATCAAAATGTCTCTAATCCTGAAGCAAAAAATAGTAAACCTCCACCTTTCTAGAGCAGGGCATAAGCCTTAGGTCCAGTGGGATGTCTGACCCAAAGCCCCTCTACTGAGGGATACTTGACACAAGATAGATCTCAATTCCATCGTAACTTAAACACCTATTACGTAAAAAATCCTAATCATCCACTTAATTTAAGATCATAACAAAAAAAAATCAAATTCCTGGTATAAGAAAAGTAAACTATTTATCATACCTAGAATGCAACACCTTAGAAGCAGGTTTGATAACTTATAGGAGCAGTTTAATAAATTTAAACTAAAGAATACATAACTATTCATAATATAAAAATTATATCTATAAATAAAATTGGTAATGAATTTTAAATAAATAAAAGATTCCGTTATAGGAGATAAACAATTTTGATTAATTCATAAATAAAGGTAAAAATAACAATTTACATTTTTTATAACCTTATAGAAATTCTACAATTTTGAATCTAAACACATTATATTTATTTCCTAATATGAAATATTTCATATTATTTAGTAAATAACATTTAATTTAAATATAAACATTTTATATTTCAATTTATATTATGTGAACAATTTATATAATCTAAATATCACATATTACTTAATATTTAAACATGGATCTAATCAATCATCAAAACTCCTTATAAAGAGGTTTAAATAATTTAATAAATAAGGCCTTAAATTAAACAATTCAGAATAAATATTACGAACAATTTATCATATTAAATATAATCATATTTTTATATTAGGAATTATTTTATAATTAATAAAAATGATACAAATAAAAATTATAATTTCTATATAAAAACATTATATAAAAAATATAAGTCATGCATATATATTTCACCAATTTAATATAAATCCAACATATATTAAATCCATAAAAATGACATGACATGTAATCTTAATTATATCAAGTTTTTTCCATTATGAATACAAATAAATCAAAATTTATTAACTTATTTTTAAATTTATATATAGATAATATTCAATTTATATACATGAATATAAAGGAATAAACAAATAAATAATTTTTTTATTTATTTTCCAAATATGAGATATAAATATAAACATTTCATATTTTATTTAGGAATCAAATGTTTCTAACTTATAAAAATATAAATTTTCATTTATTTTGTTTAAACTAAATTAAATTCTTTCTAAATTATGAAATTTTATCATTTTATCTTATATCATATCTTACGAATCATAAGGAAATTAGTAGTTTTACACTATGACTGAAATAGGTGGGTATTCTAATGTTACATTTATATAGTAAAGAAAAGAATCATACATTTTGGGTATCCTAGGCATAAGAGTATCATTGAAAATACTTTCTTATCATTTTACCCATTCGTAAGAGATTTTTTCATGAAATGAAAAAAATTACTTATGGGAAAATTCTAATGTATATGCCTATTATAATTGGATATATATTATATCTCTAATTATGACTGAATATATTGTTTTCAATCAATGAGAGAACCCTTACATATTGGCTTACCCACACGTAAGATATTTTGTAACATTAAGGGACAAACCTTATGAATGAGAAGTCTCTTATATATGAGTTCTAGTGGTGTAACCCTAATGAATTTTCTGAAATTTTAAGATATACACTATATCATTATTATGGCATGATGCTCTATTTTTTGGCCTAAATATGAGTCACAACTTATGATATCACCTATATGGTAACATACATCATATAAAAAACCCACATAATTTCACTGTATCATAACTTATAATAAAAACCATTCATACCAAATTAATATGAAAAAATCTAACTATACATTATAATATCCAATTTTAGAAATCCATATAGAGTGATACAACAACTGATACTTCGACTCTCTTTATCACACACTCCGATATGGCCTCAAGATGATTACGATGACCATTTTATTTATAAAATTAGTATAATAACATGTTTTTTTATTGATGAAGGTGGATTTAATACAACTGATAGGTTTTGGTGGATCAACATAGGATTAAAGCTGTTGAAAAAAACTTACAATATGCCTAAACCTTCATGAATAAAACCTACATGTAATATAAAGATCATATATATAAACTTGCATACCTCAAATGCAGTGTTATATATCTCTATGGTGATTTATAGAGTATTATTGATAAAGATAACTATGAAATAACCATTATAATCTTTCTTATATAAATAGTAAAGAGGCCATTGGACTCCTTGTTTATAATCAGAGGACCTTCAAACTTGAAAGTTGTGATTAAACCTTCACATCAATGATAAAAATAGAACAAGGATAAAAAATAGATTTTCAATTAAGGCTTGTAAGTATCATATATCTGTAACAATAGTATCACATCCCTTTGTATAGACTCCCTTCATTTAATGAATAGAGTCGAGGCTTGGTTGATATTTCCTGGTAGCTGACGTGCATTACCAATAATACAAACCTATTGATAATAATACCATTTAAATATTTCAAATGTTTTTTATTTTCATAAATGAATTAACCCATTTATTCAAAATCAATGGAAGCCATTTAGAAGATACGGTAGTATCCACAAACTCATATCTCATATCGTAAGCCTGATGTACACCCTATAATAGAGGCCTAAGGTGGAATCCCCATGCTTCTTATAATATATCATAATTAGTAATATGCATCACATCCAAATCATTGGATACAACTCAAGGGATATCAAACAATATGATTTCCCATTTAGTGTATTTTCATAATGTTTATTTTAAGACACATCATCCCCTTTGAGATCCTTAATCATACGGTAATTGTAGAATATTTCTTAGTGATTACACAAAAACTCTCAAAAGTTCTTGATATGTTCCATGTTTCACTTCTAAGGAATAAAATTCTAGATCCAACAAATATACTGAACTTATAAGTTATTCAACTAGAACATTATCTCTCTTATGATGAAAAACTAATGGAGATATAAGATATATAGATAAAGTGATTAAAAATAAGAGGACTAAACTAATAAAATTTATTTGGTAGGATCATATATTTGAGGAAGCTATATGAGAAACCAAATACATAATTAGGTAAAAAAATAAAATCTTATTTTTCAAATTTTTAATGATATTTTATGGGAATAATTTTTTAAGGGGGTATAATGTAGCACCCCACATTTATATTTCATAAATACGTTTAATAAGTTGTTTCACCAAAAACACAAAGCTAAAATGATTTTTTTTATTTTATTAAGAAAATATAGTATGAACAATAAATACATTAATATATTATAATAATAAATATGAAACATCATTATAAAAAATTTCAAGAAGAAAAAAACTGAATGTAAAGAAAAATATCACGGATGAGAATTCATCATCCTAACTATTTTCCATGAAGATCATACCAACTAATTATAACTCTAGAATAAAAGAAAAATATAAGGAAAATGATATAATTGTTAAAAAAATAATTAAATTGTGGGATGAATTAATTTTAGTAAAGTATGCAACATTATATATATGACTGAAAATGGGGAATATGATCGTTATATAAGCATTGGGAATATGTATAACTGTTAGAAATGAATATAATCTATGGGTAAATTTAAAATGTTATAATGGATATATAATATTATTATAAATAAATAATGTATTTTAAATCAAATATTCACTATTTTTAGTAAATATTTGACACCTATTGAATAAAATTTTAATAAAAAATGTAAATTATAATTGACTAGTAAATTAGAAGTTGTTTTTATTCAAGAAAATTTATTTTTATAATGTAATATGAATTCTAAATGAAGAGGTAAATTTAATATATTCATATACTAAATTTAA
Organism: Viscum album; assembly: GCA_963277665.1. Lineage (NCBI taxonomy): Eukaryota > Viridiplantae > Streptophyta > Magnoliopsida > Santalales > Viscaceae > Viscum > Viscum album. The sequence goes on along the minus strand of OY728141.1, from coordinate 1,959,183,079 downwards.
TAAAATAGATTTAATTTATATAATCAATAAATCAAAATTAGGTTATAGGGTGAATTTTGTTGTCTATGAAAAAATAATTTACCAAAGTTTATAGAGAATGAAGTCGATATACTATAAAAATGATAAAAAAAATGTATAGTTAAAATTGTGTATAGAAATTATAAAAGTACGAATTCATGTCGATAATGGATGTAATATTGACCTCATTTTGTTTTTTCCACTTATAGGTCACATGTCATGATAAAATTACATTCTTTAACCATTAAGGAATGAGAAATCTAAAATATGATACTCAAACTCATCTATAAATAATCCCCTCATATACCCATTAGAATAATATTATATGCTATTATTTACTCTTAAATATAGAAATAACTCACCTAAATTATTCTTCAATGTTAGGAAGATTTTGGTCCTAAGAAGAGGGATTGAATATTTAATTATAATGGAACCTATTTCGAGAAGTAACAAATTCATTAAAGTTTCTAGTTATTCCCTTTATTTTTCAATTTCCTTGTCAACTACACTATATATAAATAACACTATAAAATATAATGATGTACAATTAACACCATTATTATTATTTAATAATGATATTAGTATTATACAACCCTATACTCTTACATGTTCATTAGTATAACATGTTCTTCTTTGGGTCATCCCAACCACCCACATGAAAAAAACTATACTATATTCAAGATTTTAATATTTAATGGTAATAAAAACATTAATAATTTTAATATTTTATATTAATGATTATTTTTTATTTTTTTATGGTTCTAAATGTGAAAAATATAATAAATTATCATTACAAAGTACCACGTTAGTACTGAAAAAATCACTCAAAATATACATGTTATGAATTAGATTCTAATAAACCATACCCATAACTTACATAAGTTGAACATGTAAACATATAAATAATTTCAATAATATGATTCCACAACATAAAATAATCTGGTAACGATGACTTTGTTATCAAATAATGTCGATTTATATCATGGTACTGAAACTAGTTTGTAATAATAAAAATTGATGACATCTGATGATGAAACTATAAGATAAATAACTAATATTTATGTAATTATTTAATATAATTAAAAAAGTTAACAGATATTGATAAGTTTATAAAATAATTTATTAAGAATACTATTTTCATTATATATGGTGTTAGAGTGAATTTGTCGGATTCAAGAGTAAAGGTAATGGTTTCTCTTCCAATCTCTCTTTGAAAATGAGAAAACCTATATCTAAATTTTCCTAGAGTGTTTTATATTAATTTTTGATATAAATAAACTATTTCAAACACTTATGGTGATGTTGGTTATTTACATTTATTCTCTTCATTTCTCCACACACTTATTCACACATCACCAATTACTATATTTGTAATGGGAATTATCATTATCTCTTTTCTTTTAGATGGAATCATTCTACCCCATATCCATATTCTTTATAATATTTCATGTATATATTCTATTTCATACCCTCTAATTTTAATATTTCTTAAGGTCTCTTTCCAATGGTTTTTTTATTTAAAAATGTTTTAAGGGAATATTTTAATCATTCTTACTTTATGTTTTTCACTCTATCACTTTCCCTAAGAACTTTCTTTTATTTTTATTTATAAATACAACCTAATAATTTTTCATGATTATTAAGAGTACCTTTATTTATAATATCATTATTTTTAAAAAAATAATTATTTTATAATTTGTTTCTTCATAAAAAGTTATCAAAACGAAAAGGTTATTTCTTAATATTTTATAAATCACTTTTATATATTCATATAAAGAATTTTTAAATTGTGTAAGTATCCATTAATAGTTTCTATTATGTTTCACTGTGGATATTTTTTAATGGAATCATCCATATTATGCATTTTTATTATTTATTTCTGTTAAATATATTAGGTTCTTGGGTGTATAATTACATTTATGAATATCATTTCATTATCATGGGATAATTATATTATGATGAATTTAGGAATGTTTTTATGATCATATAACCCCTATATATAGTTTATCATTATGTGATGGATGAGACCGAAATTATATATCCCATCAATGCATTGGGTAAAGGATGTTATTATGATATTTTATGTTATAATAAATTGGAGGTGATCATATCACACTATGTTCTGAGATATGTTCGTACACTATGGGATGACTTTCTTAGGAGTGAGCCTTGAAATATGGTATGATTTTCTATGTTTATGTTTGTGTCACATTATTCTATCTTATTTCTTATTCCATTGAAATATCCCTATGTTATGATTGATGGTTTTGTTTTAGGAATCATATTTCCTTGAGTATGATTTTTTATATTCATATAGATTGAATTTGATCACATAAATGCATTTTTCTTCTTATTATCACTCATTATCATCATTATGGTATCTTATATTATTTAAATTGAAATCTCATATGTTTTAATTAGTTTTTGAGATCACCTTTCGCAATGTTTTCCATTTACCTAGGTAATAATTATTTGTATTATATATTATATGTCTAAAAGGAAATTGTGTGTAGAGAATTCTGAGAGGGATATTGAAGAAATAATGTGTAATGAGATGATAATGTGACTAATATCCAGTGACACTAAACACACAGGTTTTGGGGGTGTGATTTATTATATGTTTTAATCAATTATCATGTATAATTTTGTAATACATATGTATGTTATGGTTGGGTTATCTAAAAAACTCTCAATACCATTTATATTCCTCTAAACCACCTTTATTCCATAAAACATACTTTTAAGGAATGACTCCCCACACTTGTATTTCACTTGATTGTCTTAAGTATGGTATTTAGAGGATCATAATATGATCAATGTTTTAAAATAAACCCATAATATAGCATACAATGTATTATCATGAATAAACAAGATGTATAAAGAACACAAAACATAAAAAGAATACCTAAACATATGAAACCTTATATTAGGCTCTTAGATGGATTATGGTTGAAGGATATGATCTAGGAAAAACCAAAATACTCTCTCCTCCATTCGAAGTACACCAAATACTATAATCATCATTCATAATTAGGGGAACCCAAAACACTAAAGGTTTTCTAGCATCTTCACCTCGATGATATGTGGAGAACTCGACTAAAGAGAGTCTTTTAGCTAATGGTTGTAAGTATCTCATATACTCAATTGGGGGTCACATCCCATTGTTGAGGCTCCCTTCATTCATTGAAGGGTGTTAAAGGTCATCTACTATTTCATGTCAGTTAACATGCGTTACACATAATGCACACCTATTAGGAATATTACCATTTTAATGTTTCAAATGATTTATTTTTCCAGGAATGAATCAACATATTGATTCATAACAAAAGGAAACCATGTGAGAGATATGGTATAGTCCATTCACTCATAACCCATATTTTAAGGACATCATACTCTATATTATAGGTAGGTAATGAAATCCACTTGCCTTTTATGATATAGATATATAATAATATGTGATATGCATCACATGTATATTGCAGGGTATGACTCAAAGGATATAATAAAATATGATATTGAATATCTTATTACATTTCTAACAATATCCCACTTACACTAATGTAAGATCCGATAAATTTAAGCATATTTTTTTTAAAAATGTTATTAAATGAATTGATTTATAAATAAAATAAAATAATATTTTTTTATATAAAGTAGTTTTATGAAACTAAATGATTTTATTTAATCAAAGTAAACATTAGTTATAAATCTCAAATTATAAAAAAATTGATTCTTTGGTTTTATTTTCCATGAAATACTATTTTATTCCCTAACTACAAACATAAATAAATTTTAAAAAAATGTTATAATAAAACAAACTAAAATATATTTTTAATCAAAAGTTAATAAGATAATATTTATTAATCTAGTTATTCCTTTTGAACTTATTTTATAATCAGTATGTTATTTTGATATTAGTAAAAGTGATTATTAAGTATTTTAAATGTGCTTTACTTTGATATGTAAAATTTATATTTTTCAAAATATAATGTTTATAATATTATTACTTTTGACTAAATTATTTTAAATATAAGGTACTTATAAGACTTAGAAATAATATTTTATATTATGATTTGTAGTATATTATTATTTAAATTATTATTTTACATTTTTAAGCATTAACATAAAATAAAATTGGTATTAATTTAGTTTATTAAACAATCAATGTAAAATGAAAATTAGTAACTTAAAAAATTTATTTAATGTTTGAGTTTGAAATTTTGTTCAAATAAATACAAGTACCTATAAAAAAATTGTATAGTTTTTATTTTAATTCAAATATGGAATTTAAAACATATTTATTCTAAAAAATTAGCCACCCCACAATGAGACAAGGACTAACTCAAACAGACCTATGTGACTCTATGGGTTAGCTATGAGTATGAGGTAGTCAAGCTAGCCAACTAGGGTAGTTGGTGTTGGTTTGAGAAGACAAAGAATCCACAAAGACTTCCCATGGGATAGCATAGTTCTAACATATAACACTTAGGTGGGCACATAACACCCAAAGGTATGCTAGTGGGATAGTGTGTGGAGGCGCGACCTGTGAGGTGGGTGTGTTTGAGTGTGTCTAGAAGCTGACTCTGGTTCAATGGATGGGATTTGGTAAGTGAAACTTAACTTATTAAAAATCTGTTGGATGATTGATAGTTTGATGTGGGATTGATACTGTGGGTTACTATATTTTATCTTTTAAAATGCCCATATACATCATGGTCATCCGATTAAAAAAATATTGTCATCCAATCTTTTCATGGGAAATCTTCTACCTAGAGCCTAATATATTGATCCCCAATTACTACATATCAATATAATTATAACAAAAATATCACTAGTATGAATGATCTACAAATAGTTCGACTTGGTACCCACTACCTATAGGGTGTTTTATTTTGGTGATAGTTCTGTGGCCGTTGAACAATCAAACAATTAATAGACCTTCAAAATTATTTCTCCCATAACCATCAACATAGAAGAATATTTTTCTATTTTAAGGAATTATTCTTAGAGAATATTGGGTAGGAAAAATCAACAAATTGGATGTAAATTTAAAACCATAAAAATATAATTGTAAGCCATTGTATTGTCTAAAACCATCTTTTTATTTCTTTATGTCTATTACAGCAATAATGACACACACACACACACATATATTATCCTTAAATATTAAGGATTGTTCTTAGATTTATCTGTAATACATAACTCGAACCCACTTAAAATATCATAGTACAGTGGGTGAACTATTTTATTTTCCCCATCCTACTCATGTTTGACAGCCCCTCCTTCAATATTTAGTCACATATAAATGATTAATATGCATATAAATTCCCATACACACACACACACACACACAGATATATATATATATATATATATATCTGTGTGTGTGTGTGTACATTGAGAGAATCCCACTTCACTCATTTGAGAACCCCTACCCCTGCACCAGTTCCCTCCCTCTCCTTTGTTCCATACAACCATGTCAGGCCTTAGAAGTGGAGAAATATATTTCTGAATATTGTTTGGTTGTGAATTTTAAGTAAGGGAAACCCTCTACATTCAAATTTTTATGTGGATTTATATTTTAAAGATTGGTTTTAATCTTGTAAGGTAATTGTATTTTAATAAAATTAGTATTATATGTAAGGGAAATTTTATTTCCAAAAACATATATACCATATTTAATTTTCAAAACCCTTTCCAATTTAGGGTTTATTTTCTTATAAAATATATTTTTCCAAAAAATTAATAATTTTATTTAAAATATGGTTTTATTTAAGGAAATTATATTTTCAAATTTATATTTTAATGTAATTAATTTTTTCCAACTCTATGTATTTTATTTTCAAAAAGCCTTTTTATATGAGGGGTTAATTTTTATAGAAGAGTATTTTTTGTTTTCAAAAAAACTTTTCATTTAGGGAGATTATTTTTCTTAGAAACATTAATTTATAAGAAAAGAATTAATATTACTATTTAATGTGAGGGAAATTTTTTTTTGCCCCTATATAAGGGAAATTTATTATATTCAAATTCCTCATTTTCAAAATTATGATTTTAGGTACAAATGATTTATTCAAGGTTGAATTAAATTTATTAACAATGTTTTATTATTTCAAAAATAATTTTTTTTATTTTATCAAAATTATATATTTATTTTCCAATTTCCTTTTATATAGAAAATGGTTTCAAAAAATTCATCTAAAACTATTATTATATGGAAAATTATTATTTAGTTATTCAAATATTTTTTTATGATTAAAGTTTATTTAAAATATTTACTTAAAATTTTCAAGTGACTTATAATGTTATTATTGGTTTTTATGGTTATCATTATATGTATGAATTTTTCTATGAAATTTATAGATGTTGCGTATATATATTGGTATGTAAATATATTATATTATTCAATGACATTACATGCATGATTATAAAATCATTTGGTTAGGTTTATCTTTTCAAAATAATTATTTTATAAAATTTTCCTTTGAAGGTGCATATTTCTTTGAAAAGAATATACTAATGTTTTACTCCTTCTTTATATTAATTTTTGTAATTATTAGTTGTGAAATATGAATTTAAACTAAAATTGTGGTGTTTTCATAAAATAAACATTTTCAAAAGATTATGTGATATAAAATTATTTTTTCTTTAAAATAATTATTATAGTTTTAAAAATGAAATTTTAGTGGAAGTAAAATGAGAAAGGAAAACCCAAAAAACGTTTCTATAAAACTAAGAACTTTGGTATCAAATGTGAATATGATGAATGGGGAGCGAACCCATCACTTGAAGTAGACATTGTCCAAAACGTTATACTGTTTTTTACCTCATAGATTTTTTAAGGGTTTCTTAGTATTGTTTCTTTCCATAAAAAGATATCATTTTCAAAGAAAGGTTTTTAAAACTTTTAAGAAAAAATCCAAGTATTTATTTCAAATTTTATTATTTTTTAAATAAATTTGGTTTTCAAGGTGATATGTATTTTAAAAGGTGTTTAAATTGCATTTCTTATGTTTTTAAAACCATAGAGTAATATTTTGACAATTATTTATTATAAAAAATATTTTTATATTGGATTTAAAATAAAATCTTTTCGAGGAGTTTTTCTACTATCGATTAAATTATTTTAACCATGGTTTGAAAACCACTTCTTGAAAAATTGTATGCTCACGCTACATTTTAAAAAAAATTCACAGGCACATTATAAGTCCCAAAGGAGTTCAGTTACATCTAAGGAGTTAGAGTGAGTAAAGTGAAATAATATTTTTAATTTTTATTAAACTCTCATATGATGTAAGGGTTTCCCTAATACTCCCAAACCAATACTAAAAAGATCATTGGGTTTTTAAAGGACAATATATTTTAAGTAAATTTTTTAAATAAAATATTCTATATTTTTTAGCATAAGATATTGGAGTGAAAGTCAGGGAATATCATAACTAATGTCATGTTAGGACTATGAAAAACATCAGAACTCTTTGTGAGTCAATCCAATTTCTTTTGGATATGTTTACTGAAGATCTATTAATATTGTTATAAAAAAATTTTCTGAAAATTTAATTCTTATCCTAATTCATAACTGTGTGAGCCTATAGGGCTTTGTATTATAAAAAAACAAAATACCAATTTCATATATGTAAAAAAGTGGTTCTTCATGAAAAATATCGATGCTTCTCAATATACATAGGGGTCTAGTGTGATCTCAATAAAACAGATTCATATCTCTGTATGAACACGTCCACTATAAGAAGTGTCGTATGCATAATACATATAGCTATATAAGCCATTAATCCACTGCATCAAGTTACCTCTATACGTGGAACATGTCAATCTAGTATATGTTTTCTCATATATTCATGATTTTATGAAATAGACTTTCCTGGTTTATGAATACATCACATATCATTCATTTAGAACTATCCCATTTTGGTTGATCTCCAATCGATGACATGATTAGTAACACACCTAACCACCCACTTAGGTAATGGGAATTCATAATAAGAATACACTCCTATGTATATTAATGACCATATTATATTCCATGTGATATACTTAGGTGGGTTAATCTAGATATTAAATATCAAATTATTACCTAATGAGTGTATTTTTGTATGTCATATAAAATCATTATATAAATTAAATGATAATAATCAGGATAATCTTAACATATAATCACAACATATAATACTTTGTGATTAAAATCTATTAGAAAATAACTTCAATTAAAACTTTGAGAGGATAATTAGCAATTCACATCATGAACAAAAATTATCCAATATAAAAGAATGATAAAGATGATATTTACTTTTATATAACATGATATATTTTATATACTTAAAATAATTTAATAATAATTGAAAAAACCATACCTAATACCCTTACTAATATATCATTTATTAAAGACTATATAAGAAGCCTTATATTATCATATATTTCAAGAGTTTTGTTAAAATCATTAAATATCTATATAACTCTTTCAACATATCTATGTGTCCACCTGATAATTTTCTCACCATGAAATATTTAGTGATTACAATCTATGAGGTAATCTAGTTTGAATAATGTCAATACATGGGAATTATTTTTATAATGTTTAACTAGTTAAATAGATTCAAACTCTATAACCCGATTACATCAAATGTTATGATGTTAATAACTTATGTTGTCTACTTATAACTATTTCTCAGTTCATCATAATCATTATTGAAACCCTTTCCATTAAACTCTTCCACTAAATATTTTGGTAACGAATATAACAATTTACACTAATCTTTTCCCATCATACCCTAAACCTTTTAGGATATAAAGTGATATCCACATTATTATGGTAACTAAATTTAATTATTTACATTTATATTTACTTCCTTACCATAAACCATTTTATAATATTAATTTAAATTTGTTATGAATTTTGACTAGAATAATCATTTATTTGTTAACTTTGAACTTCTATGAGTTTAAATATACTCACACAAACCTATTTGACAATATATTCTTCTTAAAATAACATTTTATGATACACAGAGACATTTATGTTATAAAAAACACTTATTACATCTATGTAATAATATTTAACAAAGTAACTATTGTTTCCATATAAATTATATTATTTTATGTGTTTTATTAATTTTCTGTTGAAAATAATACTATATTATTTAAAATTTGTTCTCCATGGGTGAATAGAATACCTTCACTCATATTTTAACCAGTTTCTAGATATTTTCTGTCTTAAATAAATATTTCCCCCTTTTCTCCTTTTCAAAAAATGTTATAGAATTCTGTGAATCATAAAACATGTGTATTTAATCTATAATATTATATCATTCATAAAAAAACTTTTGAAAAAAATCCTCATATCATATAAGAATAATGATATTACTACACACATCCTTCACTAATATCCATATGATATGTATATATTCCTTTATTTTCAAATTATTGATGTAAAAACTCTTTTGTTCTTCTCTTAAATAAAAACTATAATAACTATAAATAATTCCCTTGATTTTAAACTCTTGTATACTAATATCATTTTTAATTTATACATTTTAAATCACATGCCCATTAAAGGGAAAAAGTAATTTATATAACTAAAATACCTAACATGGATGTTCCATTGAGTTTCTTAAACCCCTTATAGTACTCCAAAAACTTTTACCCAATGGATTTATTAATATTTACTTATAACACCATAATGTTTCAATGATATTGACTATATTCTAGAATAAACAATATTAGAATTTATAAATAACTTTTATAGTTATATTTGGGGAATTTACCCACTTGTACTATCAATATAGAACCAAAACCAGGACATTACATTCCTAATAAAACTATCACCAACACTTTATAATTTCACAAAAAATTTATTGAAATAATTCCCATTGTAGAAATATTTCCAACTAGATTAATTCCAAAAAATAATCCTTTGATTATATCTTCACTCTCACCTAGCCATCGATATAGTCAATCATATTGAGTATATGAGTGGAGAATAATGTTCATTTGGTCATTTTCCATCTAATATCTTTGAAACCTCAAGTTAATCCCTCTATGATTCTAGAAAGAAATCGGATTGATGTCATAGAAAAACTGAAAAAAAATTTACTAAAGAAGGTGTTTCTTTAATACATTGTATTTATCTAAGAAATATTTATTAATTTAAAAATATTAGGTTTTACTTATATTAATATTATACCTTTAAAGGGTTAATCTTAATTTTAAATTAGATGATTAAGACACTATTTATCTACAATATGATCTTTTATTAGATGAGTATCATTTTTTATGAATATTTAATAAGGACTTTTATAAATGGTTATCCCAAAAAAATTGGGGACCCATTTTAAACTCAACAAACCCATGAATTTGAATGATTAATATTTCACTAAGAAAATGACTCTACTTTTTCAAGAACCAAACCTTTTAATTTTTTAAATATGAAATCATCCCATTAAAATTATATATGATTCTTGGATATTTTAAGAGAAAACTATATAATCAATCCATCATATAGATAAACTCAATTATCTTCCACTAGTATCTTAACCCTTAGGGTTTGACAACTATGTGAAACCTAAGGATAATTCCATGAATGGGAACCTAAATATTTTGGTCACATAATCTATTTCTTTCCACTTTAGTGTGAATGTACCTATTCAGATGATTGAGGTCTTGATAAGTGTCTTTTTAAAAGGAATCTTACACTTAGTATTTTAAATTTATTTTTAATCTCACCTTGTTACCTCTTGTTACTACCTATTAATGTATTCACGATTCTAATGATTTAGTTTGAATCATATTTCTTTCCCCCAAACCAATATGTTCAAACTATATTGATTTATAACTCAGAACAAAACTCACAATTTATGTTTCACACCCAAAAAATTGAAGGCAAACATATTTAAAAAAATTCAAATTGACACTATGCATAAGGTATATGATCTTTTCATATAAATGTTAATAATTAATTAAAATTAAAAATATATAAATGAGTAATCCTAGAGCTATAAATATCCAATTCCAACCTTTTTATAATAAAACACAAGCCTCTTGGATAATTGGATGTTTGACCCAAACTCCATATATCTAGTGGAACTTTACTCAAGAGAGATTCCAATCCATCATAACTTTAATACCTTAAATGTATAATATATATTCAATAACTAAATCTAATTTAATAACTTTAATTATAAACTAAATTCAATATAGAAGAAAACTAAATCCATTATCATACCTAGCATGTAACACCTTTGATGCATTTATGATAATTTATAGAAGTATTTTAAGAACTTTGAACTAAAGAATACACAAAAAAATCATAATATAATAATTATAACTTTTAATATAACTGGTAATAACATTTAAAGAAGTTAATAAATCACATATTTAAACATGAGATAAACATTTATGAAAAATTCCTAAAAATATCTAAATAAACACTTTATAATATATCGAACCTATTAACATTCAATAATTTGAATATAAACCCATTATATTAATTTTCAAATATGATCTCTTTCGTAATATTCATTAAATAGAATTTAATTTAAATATATAATATTACAATAAATATTAGCATTTTATATTTTAAATTTTTTTAGTAATCATTTTACTAAATCCAATTTTCCCATATTAAGTATTATTTAATCCTTGATCAAATAAAGTATAAAAATTATTTTTTTGATGTAGTTTAAATAATTTCCTCAAATAAGGGCATTAATTTGAAGAATTCAAATTATTAATTAAGAAAAATTCATAATTTTAAATTTAAACCATTTTTTACGTCTAGTAGTTTTTTTGTAATTTATAAAAACATTATAAATCAAACTTATAATCTCAATATAAGAACTTTACATATAAATTAGAAGTCATTCCATATAAGTTTCACCAATTTAATATGCATCATATGAATTTTAAATCCATAACTGTTCCATCTTATTGTATCTTTGTTATCTCATGTTTTTTACGCTATACATTATTAACAATCTATAAGTATTAATTTATCAATTAAGAAATACATAATATTAAAATTATATAAAAAATATATATTTAAAATTAATAAATAAATAAATAAAAATTTTATTTACTTTTAAATCATGAAATATAAATATAGACATATCATATTAATACAAGCATAGAAAAATTATATTTAAAATTCCCACCACTTTTTAATTATAAACATGTCATAAATTTCAATCAATTTTAGAAATTTTTTTACTTTTTATGATTTTATCTTTTATCATATCATACGACTAATAGAATAATTACTAGTCACGATCTATGATTAGAAGCAGTATATACCCTTATGTTTTAATTTAGTGGAAATAACAATGACTATAATGTGTAGAGTAACCTATATACAATAGTCAATTGAAAAAATGAAAATCCTTACTTATTGGGTCAATTATACACAAGAGTCAATCGTAGAAAGGTAAAAACTTATGTATCAAGTAACCAAATCTTAAGAGTTTCACATAATCTCTAAAGTAAATTTTTTTAATTTTCTTTATTATAGGGAGAATATTTCATAGGGGGTATTCCTTATGTATGGGTATCTCTTAGGAAAAATAAAAATCATTACGAATGTGAATTTTTTTACATATAGGAATGTAGTGGCATATGAAGTATTTTATATCTTAACTAGGACTTGATTCCCTCTTTTCACACAACCTTGGTGACATTATTACCTTGTGATATTTCATATCATAACTTATGACATATGAACCAACCATTGGTTTTAGGTGTTTCATACAATATGATTTATACTGATGATATATTATGATAATAAAACACAAAAATTATTATATCATATATCATAAATCCAAGTTATCTAGGGGATTATATTCAACCATAACATATCAAACACAATAATATAACTTCAAGGAGATTATTATACACATTTTATTCAAAAAAATAAAAAAATAATTTTTTTTTCATTGATGAAAATGGATTTTATCCCACTAATAGTTTTTAAAGGACTAGAATATGATAAAAAAGTATAATAAACCCATATTATAGTTCATTATCTATCCTCATGAATCAATATACAATATTATGAACATAAAACATAAATTAAAATTCATGAACATGGTGAACACTATCCTCTTTTAGTCTATACCATTTTCATGATTGTGATAAGCTAGAGATAACCAAAAAACAATTACCTATATAGTTGGAACACCTACCACTATAATCCTCATTTGTAATGAGAGGACCCTAAATTCAGAAAGTGCGTTATCACCTTTAACTATATGATAAATGGAGAACTTGGTTGAAGATAGAACTAAGCAGGTCTGCGTCCGCATAGGTTGGTTCTAGATGATGAGATGGGTTCTAATGATGATTTAAGATCATGTGGGTTTTGGGGAATGGTATGTTGAGAAACTTGTCAAGTTCTTGGTGGTGGCCCAATTATAAGTTTTATTGGGTTTTCACTAAGGGAAATGATATTAAATATCATGGGTTGGTTATTATAAGTTGGTGATTTTTGTAGAGAGGACTGTAGCTCAGTGATTTATTTGCAGATATTAAATTAATTTTTTCTTTTAATGGGATTGGGAGAGTTCCAGCATGGTGTTTGGTTTGGGTCATGGGTGTTAGCCTTAGTTTTTGGCGGATTGAAGGCCTTGAGTTGGAGGTTTTTCCTTGGTAGTGTTATAGGATATTAGAAACTAAATGAGGCTGCTAGATAAAATATGGAGACCAACATAGGTTAGGTGATGCAGATGGATAACCACATAGGATTCTTGAGAATGACATGTTTAATGGTGGGGAGGCTATAAGATCTCACATTCATATAGATCAGGTGTTTATGAAGGGTTTTTAATTTTTCATTACCTGATGGGTCAAATAATGAGTCAAGACTTGAAATGAGGTTCTGTGAGTTGGAATGACACTTGGTGTTGTTTAAGTCAAGAAACAATTCCAAGGAGGTGGATTGGGTGTTTGGATGATATTTGGAGGCTTCATTTTAAGTTTCAAAAGTTTTTGAGTTTTCTGGAAAGAGTGTACGGTTGAGGAGAAACCATGTGGTACCCTGATGCTTAAGAGTTTTTTAGTTTATTCTGAACTAAGAATGGTTGGGTTTCACGGTTTCTGTGTGGTTAAGGGAAAACTGCGTATGGTATAAGGTGAAATAGTGTGAGGCTGAAGAGGCTCAAATACATTGTTCATTTTCACACAGTTTTATAAGAACCTTGTGCCTTGTTATAGATGGGAGGTAATGTTGATAGCATGGTTGGTACAAAAGTTTTTCAAACTATGCAACCTAACTATGCAGGGCCTCGATTTTGGATAGTATGGGACACATATGGCTTATAGTTTGGAAAACCATGTGGCCAAACCATTAAACTAACTAGATTATTATTAAAATGTATTTTTTACCATTTTCCATCAAGGATTTTAAGATACCATGAATCATTATTCTCCCCTCATGCTTACAAACTAGAGGAGGCACCTCATCCTTTTATCCCTTCTTCAATCCTATCTAAGAAGGTGTTTTTATGGAGTTACTTTGGTTTTTAATGTGAGTTATCTTTCTTCGATGATCTCCCTAATTCATATTCTTTTATCTCTCTAATTTTGGAGTTTCTTGGTTAGTATTTCATTGAAAATTACACCAGATCATGGTGGAATAATCTATTCCTCATAGGGATTTTGGTCGGCATAGCTGGAGGAGATCTTGATATGGATACCCCCACTTCGTTGTGTGGTATTTTTTTTAACGTACGTGAACATGGTATTTTTTTCATTTTGTTTTTACAAATAGTTTAATTTAATTATTATTTTTTGTTTTCTATCATCTCATAGGGATTCAGCCTAGAATGTGGTTGGAGTTTTTCCATGGGTCTTTGTTGAGGGGTTAGTTTCAGTTTCAGTATGTCATGATGATCTAGTGAGTTTTCTAGGTTTATTCAAAGATGGGTTTTGGTCAATTAATTAATTATAGTCTTTATAATTTATTGTTGGTTGTTACTTGGTGTGTAACTAGATATTGATTGGTTGTAATGATCTTGGTTGGATGACCAATGGTTGAAATGATTCTTTGTTGGGACTTGATGAGGCCTTCTTGCTTTGAAAACAAAATGGGAAGTTTATCTAATTAGGTATGTGGTCTAAGAGATTTACCCATAGGATTAATAATTTTTTAATATGTGTATTTTATAATATTCTTTAGAATCCATTTTTGTTATTATTTATCCCTTATTTTAGGATTTTTTATCTTTAGGTGGATACGTTGGACCATCCGTGGGTCCTTTGGCTCCATGGTGATGTGAGACCTAACCTTCGAACACCCATGGTGTGTGGCAATATTTGAAAATTGAATTCTTTACATGAAAGTTTTTTATGAATATTATTTTAAGGATTTTGAAATGGTTTAAAATGTGTGCATTTAGTTTTGACTTGACTTTGGATGAAAAAGGGAAAATACAATGTTTTGAAATGATCTTTCTTTTTAAATGAGGTGTGGAACTTCAAGTGGTTTATAAAATGGGGTTTCATTTGGATATAAAATGTTTCTTTTAAATGGAATGGGGTGATGTATTTGGTGAAAATACATTAATAAAAATTATGTTGGTTTTAATGGAAATGTGGGTCTTGGGATTTATTATATTTCAAAGAGGAGTAACCATGTATTAAAAAGGTATGGTTTTATGATGATTAACAAGGGTGTTTTATTTAGTTTCTTTTGGATTGAGGAATAAAGTTAGTCCTAGCTGAGGCGTGTTTTGGTTTTGAATCCAAATAGGGAACATAGTAAGTATTAATGGGTTATAATGGGGTTTTTTTTGTCTTTTTATGGAATGTTTTTTATGGTAAGGATGTAGATTTTAGAATTTTATAAATGAGGGAATGATTTCAAGGTGGAGAAAACGATCCATAGGTATGGTTACAAATTTTTGAAATTGAGATAGTTGGACATGAGGCTCTATATTAGTACTGATTGTTTGTCTAGGGTATGATTGATGGATTGAGGTTACAAGCATGTTTTTATACTATTGGATATAGTGGTTGTGACATCACATGTATTTGGTTTGATGTATAGCTGATGTTCTGGGCATAGGTAGTATACTGTGGATATAGTGTCAGACCGAGGCTCTAGACCCTCATAGTATACTTTATGGTCAATCCCAGACAGATGCTACAGTTTTGAAAATCATTCTATGTGGAAAAGTATTTTTGAAAAAGGATCCTTATATTTGTGATGGGATAGACTGAAAATCTAGGTACCATTAATGTTATGCAAAAATGGTTGCGGTATGGAGGTTGCGGGTACTAAATTTTTATTTTGGGATGGTTTGATAGACATAATGCTCAGTATCAGAATCGATAGTTTGATATTTTTTAGGTGTAGAATGGAGGTTCTAGTAACATTTGATTGTGATTTAATGTTTTAGTTAGATGTTATACTCACTTTCTTGGCCCTGATGGCATGGATACATATGTGAGGCACCATGAGTGTAGGTTTGTGTCTCCCTAAGTTGAATGAGTTGGGTGTAACCTTGGAATGGGGTTTATTCCAAAAAACCTCTCATGTTATGATCAGATACTTGGTTTAGATTTGTAGTTTATGTTGGACTGTGTGTCACCATAAAACCCCAAGGCTAGTTGAAACTTGATGAGATTTTGTGTTCCTTGGCTTGTATTTCTTTTCCATACTACTTATTTATTCCACTATTTAATTTTTTATAATACTATAATAATTGGTATTTTCTTTATACACTATTGGTGGGGTCCTACTGAGTTTTTCACATACCCTTCTCAGGACACCATTGCACTTGGGTACTCGAGTATCTCTCCCATATTAATTATAGGCACAGGTTGGGCTAAGGGTAGTGTTGAGTATTGATTTATTAGGAAATATTTCTCAAGTTGTATCATATGATTGGATGGGTTTGCCTTGTTGGTTTTATAGGGCCCATTTGTAATTATTTTATTTCGATATGTATTGTAACTGGCCCAGTGGCCGGTTGGTTGTATGTATGAATTGTAAGTTCAATCCTCTATTTCATTTCATTTTATTATAGCATGTTTCTATTTTAGTTATTTATTCTTATGAATACTTTGATAGGTTTTATATTTGGTTATTTTCTACAAGTTTTTCACTCTAATATGGGGGTATATTCTCTTCATATTTCTACTTTAGACACCAACTACTAGTCAGTATCCTCTAGCATGTGAGGAGCCGTGCTTGAGGTAATGTGGTGAACCGGCTCTGAGCATTGGTTTTGTGGCATCTGGGCTGGGAAATTAAACATTATCTCAACCAAACCCTATATAAACCTTTTATAAACATCATTATATAAGATTTTTTTTATTTTTGGTCTTTTAAAAGGATAGTCCCTAGGATGCTTGTGGATAAATCCAAAGGTGGTCTCTCAAAGAAGAGATAATTGTTTTTACTGACCTATTTAATTTTATTTATTATTTTACTTCCTTGAATTATGTCATAAAAATTAAAATATAAAAAATAAGTATATTCGATATACTAATATGTTATTACATTTATTTAATAACCCTTATCCATATTTATTTCCATATGTTGGGAAAGGATAAGGTCGCTCGTGCGTATGTGTGGGCTTCCTCCTCCAAGAATCAATGTGATTTTTTATTTATGATTTACATGGATGGTAATGAGGTTAGATTTAATGAATATATATGATATATATGATATAATAATTATTCTAGAAAGGTTTATTATTATATACCTTTAGTTTTATCCACCCATCTAAGAGAGAAAACATCACTTGTGCCTATGTTTGGACTACTGTCTCCACGAAATGATGTAATTCATTTTTCATAATCACATTATATAAATGTTTAAAAAATGTGAATATAAAGAAAAAATATAATACTTATTTCATTAATAATACTTTCTATATGATTAAATAATGAATTAGGTTCCAGTAATAAAACCATCAAACTGAACATGCATGGAAAAAGAGGAGTTTTCACTCGATTGTTTATTTTAAGGAAGAGTTGTTAATGAAGAGACAATTACAAATTATAAAGGAATTATAAATAATAAAGTATCTATGAATATAAATTTGGAATATATTTATAAGAAATATATATTTATTATACATGAGGTTTGAGGTTTTCTAAGAAATTCATACTTGGGATAAGGGTCCTTTGTCTCAATATTGTTTTATTAAGACCTGTTTGATAATATTCACCTATTTATGTTTTTAGGACTATATAGTTTCCATTTTATTTGTTATGTGTTGAATATATATATATACATGGTATTAAA
Organism: Viscum album; assembly: GCA_963277665.1. Taxonomy (NCBI): domain Eukaryota; kingdom Viridiplantae; phylum Streptophyta; class Magnoliopsida; order Santalales; family Viscaceae; genus Viscum; species Viscum album. The sequence goes on along the minus strand of OY728141.1, from coordinate 1,959,164,805 downwards.
AGTTTCATCTGATGTCATTCCTTTCATGTGGGTTATGATTTAAAAATTACCAAAGCTATAAGGGTTTATGTTACAATCACAACTCTTCTCAAGATTGTCTATGCTAAATGTCCAATGAGGGAAATTATATAGATATTAAAATTTAAAAATGTTTTTTATTATCCTTAGTTTATTCATATAATTTTTATATATAATTTACATTTTCATCATTTGGAACTTAAAATGATCGAGAAAATTATTTTAAGGAAAACTAAACCATATATTATTTTGGGCGGACAAAATTTTTCTTCCACATATTTTCTATTAAAAATTTATTTATAAAATCCATTACCTCCACATGAAAGTTTTTAAAAAATTAAATTTTTATTACCTTTTACATTATTTATAAAGGATTAAATGTAATCTTTTTAATGAAATTTTTTCTGAACATGTTGTCTCTGAATTTTTTCAACAAGTGTGAAAAGAACATTCTATTTCAACTTTTATGGTATGAAAAAATATTCCCACTGTCATAACCATTAATCTATTTCAATATTCCTTTAAATTTTTCCTTGTTTATTTTCAATGAAAATTAATTTTTCAGCATTCTTGATAATTTTTAATGAAAATTTCATCAATGGAAAATAACATTTTCTCAGGTTTTCAGAGAAGTGTTTGAAATGTATTTTAAAGGTCTTTTCATCTATGTCAACATCCTTTAAATATTGTTATGATTAATTGGGGATATACTCTTTTCATACCATCCACTTTTAATATTTGGATTTCTTGTATTGATGAATATTTAAGGATGATTATATGAAACCCATTTCACTCCCATATGTTAACTAAGTTGCGATGAAACCATTATGAAACCCATTTTCTTTCCATGAGTTAAAATATGATGGAATGATTAAATGTTTATAAAACCCATTTTATTTCCATGGGTTATGATATGATGATAAAATAAATGTTTTATGATCTTTTTGTCCACATATTAATTTTTTTATTATTTGATTTATGGGACTATGATTATATATCCCTCCAATGAATTGGGTAATGATGATAGATCAGAGAAACTAATAAGAGTTGACATAGTCAATAAAATCTTGATAGGTGGAAGAGTTAACTAGATGGAAGTTACACTTAATATAATATTTTAAATGACCAGTTAGGCATTAAAATTATGATAATTCTCCTACAATGATATTCCTTCTAGTGAAACTTTAATATGGAAATTATTTTCTATGCTTATGTGTAAGACACAATCGTATGTATTATGCTTTTGTTATCTTCTCATGGATCATGGTTGATTATTGATGGTTCCAAACTCTTATGAATTATGAATTCTAAATGAAAATACTTATTCTAATATTCATGATTAAATATATTTTAATGATTGGGTTTGACTGTATATTATGATCATGTTATTATACAGTTGTTCTTGATTTAGGCACATTTATGGTCACCAGTTGATATAACATATGTCTACCCTTATTGAGTATATGAGATATTCCTTCCTTATATTTCCACTCACAAGGTTATGAAGGAAGTTTTTAAGTAGGGTATACCAAATTTGGGTACATTGATAGAATATTTTTTCGGGAGATATTTAAGATTATTTATAAAATAAGATGTTTATGTATTTATTTTCCAAAGACACTAAACCTTTTCATCTTTTGCATGGATTGAAATTATATGTAATGTATATTATTTTAATAGGATGTGATATAATTATTTTAATTTTTTGGGTATCTATCATTGGTATAAGAGTAGATTTTAGTGGTATTTTGAGATTAGTATTAGATAAATTTTGTGAAAATTTTGAGGATAATATTAAGTATTAGATAACATTTATTTTTTTTGGTAAAGTAGATATTGTGTTGTTTTCCTAGTAATTAAATATTTATATGGATACTATCTAGTGGATTCGACATTTAACTATAGGTAACAACTTTGAAAGGGGTTGATTAGTTATTAAATCAACTATCACCGATGCATGATGATTGAGCCTAAAATTTCTCATCTTGATAGACAATCTTGGGGGTATACTATGGATAATTCAAATTTACATTATGAAAAATCATGAAGGATTTAAATACATGACATCCACAAATAACCTAGGTTAAATATAAGGTGTCTTAGAATGAAAATGATGAGTCATGATTTGGACATCATATGAATTATTTTTTAGGATTATATGATTTCTCCCTATGCTGATTGTTTATCACACAATACCATTTTATTTTTATTTAATGGATGGAACTAGGAGGGTTATTCTTAATATTGAATAATAAAGAAAACGTAATGATTTTCCTCATGATAAACTAAATGAAGTTTGAGTTATAATATAAAACATGGTGATTATTTTTAATCAACTATCTCCTTATATATTAACATCCTCAACTTGGGTGAGTTTCTAACACATCTAATAATAGAAAAATTGAGTTTTGGGGGAGTTTAGTTGATGAATACCATGGAGGAAGATGCTTCCACTCACAACATGTCAGTTATATGGGAATAATCATATAGGGAAATATATTGAAATAATGAGAAAATATTTTATGTATAGAAAATAAGGGCTTAAAGAAAGTAATTTCCCTGAAAAATAATCAAGATTCTGATGGAGGGAAATGATGTTAATCCCAAGGAACCATTTATAGTTCAATGTCTTATGTCTGTAGAACTTTGTCATAAACTGATTCAATATCCTAATCCATGTGATAACTTTTGGGAAATGTAAAGGCCTATGTTATTCCAATCAATAAATTTTTTACATATTTGGATTTGAGAATTATGATCTAGAAGTGTTTTATCAATGATAATCAAGTTATAATAATAATTAAGCATCTAATTATTATTCAATATCATTTTTTCTTTATGGATTTTTTAGAATATTTTAAATTATTCTGATAGCCTATACTTGTGATTTAGTGTCATGGTGATATTTACTAAAAATATATGATTTGGGGAAAAATAACCCTTAATATGTTCCTGATGTTGAGAAAATAATTTTTAGCTGGGATAAAGATATGTTTGGAATTTATAATGTAAATTTTTTTATTTGTGAAGATTTAATTTTTAGAAGCATAAAATAATTTAATATGGATTTATAATGATTCAAGATTTTTATGGAAGAAATTATCACATTTTTGGTACTATATGATTTGGTTATATACATTTTTGGTATATTAACTTAAGCGAGATTGATATTATTTATAGATATTTATAAATTTGTAGATAGAACAATATATCATCAAATCATTCTAATATTTGGGTTTCAATTTTAGAAGAGCATATTTTGATGAATTTTAGGGTTATTTATTTTTAGAATGATTTAATTTTATGAATTTTTAATATTGGTGTATCAATATTTATTCATATTTAATAAATGTTTGTACCAATTTTAGTTTTAGAAAACAATAAGATATAGGAGGAATGGACTTTCATTATTTTATAGATCTTATAATAAGTTAAAATTTAATTTCAGTGTTTAAAGCATGGAAAAACTCCATTATGGTAATTTATCGTATGGAATATGAGATAAATACGGGATGTAAAACCACTATAATAATAAGAAAAGTATGAAATTATGTTTGTTATATTGAATTAAATAATTTAAGTATGGTTTATCATATTCTCTACCTTGACGGTAAGTGGTTTCCCTAACTCAGGTAATATGAAGATAAATATATCGATTCTTATGTATAAAGTATCACTCAACTATCATAATATGTTTTTTGGAAACTCATAAGTATTATAATGAAAAATAAAATGTATTATAAAAAAAGTATTTATGAAATACTAAGTTTTCATATAGTTATATAGAAATTATTTATGAAGATATTCTCTACATAAAATTTATTACTTTATCTTGATAAACTAATTCTTATAAGTGATAATAATGATTGTGAGGGTATAATTTATTTTAGGGAGGAAGAATGAACATGCGGATATTTTTATATTTATTTATCCTTTAAATGAATATTATTTTTGATCTCCTGTGATATAAACAACCTCAAACTAAAATGAATCGTGATACGTTTATTGAAATTAAATATTACAATTACCACTAATACATTATGAAGTTGATATATTAAATAACATGAAGAAAAGTAAAAGTGGAGTAAATTAATATATATATATATATATATATATTTAAAAGCATAACATCCTTATTCTCATTATTCTATATGAATATGGTGTTGTACCCCACACTATTTGATTTTCATGATCACAATCACTTTCATATATGTTTAACTTTGTTTTTAAGTGTTGTGGATGATAGGCAAAAGATTGCCAAAGGATTGGCCCAAGAATGGACAAGAAATGGACTGAAATTCAGTCCACCGGCCAACCGGTGTGATAGCACCGGCCAGCCGGTGGAACTGGCAGAGGGATTGCCCACTGCCAGGTTCCACCGGTCGACCGGTGGCTCTGTCACCGGTCGACCTGTGGCACCCAGCCCAAATAGTATTTGCTACTGTCTTGCCACCGGCCAGCCGGTGGCTCCTCCACCGGTCGACCGGTAGAGCCTGGATCAAGACCCTTCTTCTCTACCAAGGCACCGGCCAGCCGGTGGAGCTGTACCGGCCAGCCGGTAGCCCAGTCAAACTAGCCGTTGGGTTTGACCAGTCAACCATGTTTTGGCCTCCAACGGCTCCGAGGACTTCTCCAACGGCTCCGAAGGCCCCCAATGGGTTCCATGCCTATAAATAAAGGCCAAGGAAGCCCCGGAACCTAATCGGATCATATACCAAGCGCCCGGACATATTGTTGCACATTTGGCGAACCTCCGGCGCTCCACCTTCAAGGATCCTCAAGTGCTCCAATCCAATTCCCAATCCAAGGAGCACCTCAAGAAGCTTGGGAGAGCACGCTACATCAACTCCATCATACCTTGGCGCCCAAGTCTTCCTCAATTACGGTTTTTATAGTTTTATTTATTTTGAGCTTCATTTTGGGTTTGTGCCTACAAACCCCAAACTCTTTTCTCATCTCCCTTTCTTTGGGTTCTCACACCACCACTAAGGTGTGAAGAGGTTTCTTCAAGCCTTTCCTTTTAAAAGGCTTGTGTTTCGGTGAGCTAGCCTTCACCCGTTAAAAAGGCTAGTGGGTTCTTGCTAAACTATTAAAAGCAAGTGGGTTCTTGCTAAACCATTTCAAAAGCAAGCTGTAATAGGTCCTAGTGCTACCTCAAAGCCTAGTGGGTTTCTTGCTAAAACCATTGAAAAGCAAGCGGTAGGAATCTCTCAACGGTTGAGTTGGGAGCGGAGACGTAGGCCGAGTTTTTGGCCGAACTCCGTTATCAATTTTGTGTGTCTTGCCTCTTTATTTCCGCTGCATTTCAACTTTGATTTTTGATTTCTTAATCATTTTTTAAAAGGCAATTCACCCCCCTCTTGCCATCATTTCCCCGTTTTTCCGACCCAACAATTGGTATCAGAGGGAAATTTGAGTAATACCCTAACCCGGTTTCAAATTTAAGATCCATTAAGATGGCATCAACCTCTTTCGCCCCCGAGGGCCTCTCATTGGGTCGGGCTCCATTTTTTGATGGGACCGACTATAATTATTGGAAAACCCGCATGACCACTTTTTTAAGAAGCATAGGATATCCTATTTACAAAATAGTCATGCAAGGTTACACTTTGTCTACCCCTGACGAATCCAAATGGACCCAAGCCGACATTAGAAATTTTGAGCTTGATGGCAAAGCCATGAATGCTCTACATTGTGGGTTAGATAGAAATGTTTTTGATTGTATTTCTTCTTGCACATCTTCTCATGATATTTGGAAGCTTTTAGAACTTACCCATGAAGGCACTAAGAAGGCTCAAAAGAAAGAACCCGACAACAAGCAAGAACCCGATGAAAAATCCGTGCCCGCTTGCCCACTTCACAAGAAAAGGGCCAAGAAAAAGGAGAAGAAGAAGGCTTCAAAGGCAACATGGAGTGATAGCTCCACCTCTTCATTCTCCTCCTTCTCCTCAAGCGACCAAGGTAAAAAATGCCTCATGGCAAATCATGAGGTATCTTCTTCCTCCTCTTCCTCCTCTTCCTCCTCATGTTCTTCAAATTCCAATTCTTTAAATCATTTGTCATATGAAGAACTCTCACATGCTAGAGATCACTTGAAAATGGTTTTCATGAACTCTCTTCAAAATTTGTTGCTTTAAAAAAGTCTTTCAAAAAACTCTCTTCCGAAAAAGAACAACTTCTTAAAGAGAAGGAGGAACTCTCCCTAAAAATCCAAAATTTTCCAAATGTTGATTCTATGAAATCAACCATCAAAGACCTAAGGGAGACCCTAGCTAAGTTCACCCAAGGGGAACAAAATTTGAACAATATCCTAGGTTCCCAACGAATTTCTAGAACCACCCAAGGGCTTGGATATTCCAAGCAAGCCTCCTCCTCCCATGCACCCACTGTTTTTGTAAGGGGGAGCTCTAGTTTTAAATTTTGTAATTATTGTAAGAAACCCGGGCACCTTATTTATGAATGTAATTGTAAAAATGCCCGGTACGGCCAACCAAAGTCTATTTTCTTTTCGGACGAATTTTATAGGAGAAGACCCGCTATGAGACAAGTATGGATTGAAAAATCCCTTCTTGCGAGTCTCTCCGGGCCAAAAATTGTTTCCTCTCCCCGGTGATTTATTGTTTTTATTTAGGGGGAGTTAGGTTTGTTTAAGAATTTTTGTTTTATTCAAACTTTCAATTTCAACTTTTGGTTTCAAATTTCAAATTTTCAATTGGTTTTTGATTCAAAACTTTCAATTCAAACTGTTATTCAATTTTTGTTTCAAATCTTTCAATTTCCAAAATTTCAATTGATTTTCAAATCCCATCCCTTGTTTTTCAAAATTTCCCTCAATCAAGTTTTATGCCCCATTCTATTTTGATAATCACAAAGGGGGAGAAATTTCTTGATTGATTGGGGGGGAATCTTTTCTCTCATGCTTAGTATTTATTTTCAATTTATCATTTAGGAATGCCTTTCATTTAAGTTTTTACATTGCTTTGATAAGTGATTGTGATCATCAAAATAGGGGGAGATTGTTGTACCCCACACTATTTGATTTTCATGATCACAATCACTTTCATATATGTTTAACTTTGTTTTTAAGTGTTGTGGATGATAGGCAAAAGATTGCCAAAGGAATGGCCCAAGAATGGACAAGAAATGGACTGAAATTCAGTCCACCGGCCAACCGGTGTGATAGCACCGGCCAGCCGGTGGAACTGGCAGAGGGATTGCCCACTGCCAGGTTCCACCGGTCGACCTGTGGCACCCAGCCCAAATAGTATTTGCTACTGTCTTGCCACCGGCCAGCCGGTGGCTCCTCCACCGGTCGACCGGTAGAGCCTGGATCAAGACCCTTCTTCTCTACCAAGGCACCGGCCAGCCGGTGGAGCTGTACCGGCCAGCCGGTAGCCCAGTCAAACTAGCCGTTGGGTTTGACCAGTCAACCATCTTTTGGCCTCCAACGGCTCCGAGGACTTCTCCAACGGCTCCGAAGGCCCCCAATGGGTTCCATGCCTATAAATAAAGGCCAAGGAAGCCCCGGAACCTAATCGGATCATATACCAAGCGCCCGGACATATTGATGCACATTTGGCGAACCTCCGGCGCTCCACCTTCAAGGATCCTCAAGTGCTCCAATCCAATTCCCAATCCAAGGAGCACCTCAAGAAGCTTGGGAGAGCACGCTACATCAACTCCATCATACCTTGGCGCCCAAGTCTTCCTCAATTACGGTTTTTATAGTTTTATTTATTTTGAGCTTCATTTTGGGTTTGTGCCTACAAACCCCAAACTCTTTTCTCATCTCCCTTTCTTTGGGTTCTCACACCACCACTAAGGTGTGAAGAGGTTTCTTCAAGCCTTTCCTTTTAAAAGGCTTGTGTTTCGGTGAGCTAGCCTTCACCCGTTAAAAAGGCTAGTGGGTTCTTGCTAAACCATTAAAAGCAAGTGGGTTCTTGCTAAACCATTTCAAAAGCAAGCTGTAATAGGTCCTAGTGCTACCTCAAAGCCTAGTGGGTTTCTTGCTAAAACCATTGAAAAGCAAGCGGTAGGAATCTCTCAATGGTTGAGTTGGGAGCGGAGACGTAGGCCGGGTTTTTGGCCGAACTCCGTTATCAATTTTGTGTGTCTTGCCTCTTTATTTCCGCTGCATTTCAACTTTGATTTTTGATTTCTTAATCATTTTTTAAAAGGCAATTCACCCCCCTCTTGCCATCATTTCCCCATTTTTCCGACCCAACATATGGTTACCCCAACCAAATCTATGGAAGTAAGTAAAATAATTATGAATACAATAGATTTGATGGGAGAGACAAAAATGAACAAATTTTGGGGAAGTATGTACGGATATATATAAGAATGTAAGATTAATGTTATATATAAGGTCATTGAACACTTATAAATTTCATATATGTAACCTTTAGATATATAGTTGTCAGGTATATGTAGATTTCATTGGTTTAAAATGAAGATAAAATATTTTGAAAGTAAAAGAGGAATTTTTAGTAAAATCATTTTCATGTGTAACATGTATTTTCATGTTGATAAAATAAATCAATCAATATTTATATATTATTATAATCAAATAAGTATAATATACATTCAATTAAATTAATTAATATGAATTTAATTGTGTTAATTTGTAATGGAATGAGAATAAAGCCATTTTATCCCTCAAGAATACGTTTTTTTTTCAAAAATGGGTTTTATTAAATTTTATGCATGTAAATTATAACTTATTTAACCGTTTTTAGATATTTTATTTTATTAAATTATAATTTTTTTAAAATTTTCATGTAAATATTATCATAGGTTGAATTTTTGGGATTTTTTTAAATATTATTATTTTTTAGTGATTTGTAAAAAATACAGTTTTTTGTAAAACTATCATTTTTTATTTAAATAATGTATTTTAAAAGTCCCATTATATTTTATATTTGGTTTTAATGTTACTTTAGATACATTTTATAAACCATTATATAAATACTTCTATATGAATGAATATTGTATTGGATTTTAATATAAGTTCATTTATATGTTTAAATATGCAATTTTCTAACAACTAATTTTCACTACATTATAAAAATTTGTACAAAAAGTGATTTCTATCACTTCTAGAAAATTAATACTAGAAAGTTTAATCCATATAACAAACCCCTTTTATTTTTAGAAGTTATTAATAGTAATTGTGGTAAATATTTTTACCTAAGTGAACAGTAAAATGGGATAAATGGTTAAAACTATTGAAAGGGATTAAAAATAATCCATAAAACTAACTATACTTATTTGGATGATTTTAATTTTACCAAAACCTTCATATATTTATAAATATGAAATTTTAAGCCATTTTTATTTGAAAAAGACAATTATATTATTTTTTGTAAAGGAATATTTAAAAAGTCACTCTCTTTTAATTTAAATTATACATTCACATAGGGATAATATGATGTTATGAATGAATATAATTTTTTTTAAACATAATTAATTTAATTTTATTTTGTAATTTTTTTTGTGATTGTATAATTACCCTAAATGCTTACACAACACTAACACAACACTTGTACAAGAAATAGAAAAATCATGTTAAATGATATAAACAAATTAAAAGAAATATTTATATATAAATTATTGAATGAAATTTATTTAAGGTAAATAATAATTTATAATTTATGTTGAAATAGTTTATATTTTAATTTTATACTTGTATTGATTCCTTTAATATAAAAATATGTGAGTAGTTCTTAAAATGAATTTAATAGTGTTTTATGTTAAATAATATATTATTAAATGGTTTAAAAATCATAGAAATTTTGAAATAGTAAAATGGGAATTTTATATCATCTAAAAGTCCATCAATTAACTATTTTTTATCCAATTTATTTCCTTATAAGTAAATTTATAAACCTTTTATATGGAAATGTTGATACCCTAGTTAATGTTAAAAATTGGTTAAAAAGTGGTTAAACCAAAATATATGGTCTAAAATTCAATATAAAACTTTCACAATTTTATTTTTTGTAAGGATTTAATCATTAAACTAGTTTATATTTGAAAATTTTACCACTTTTCACCAGTTTAACATGAAAAAAAATTTATTATGTTTAACTTTTTTAAGTAATTCTCAATTTTTCATTTCCTTCACTATAAAATAAAAAAACCTCTCTACTATTTTTCAAAACACTTAGTTAAAATAAATTCTATATAAACATTTTATAATAATACTTATAAAATCTATATAGTTATTTTTTTCCTTGAAATACCATCCATAAGACCCATAAGATGAAATCCAAAGGAAGTATCGCATTGAGGAGGTAATGATTTTAACCAATCTCTTTCATTATACTATTTTACCCCATTTAATTTTATACTAAACCTTCCAATATAATAACATAAATTTATATCATATACTAATATGTTATAATGTTAAATTGATAACCATTATCTATCTCATCTTCCATATGTTGGGAAATGATAACATCGCTCATGCATACATGTTGGCAACCACCTCAATGGAGTGATGTGATTTTTTTTTCATTCATGATTTACATGGATATTAATAATAATATATTTAGTTAATATATATGATATTTATTAATTAATAATTATATTTTAATGGTGTATTATTATTTACCTTTATTTCATTTCTTCCATTGAAAACTGAAAACATCACCCATGCGTACATTCAAACCATCGTCTTCAATAAGGCGATGTAATTGATTATTGATAACCTATTTATAGGAATGGTTAAAAATATATATATTATTCAAATATATAATAATTATTTCACTAATATTATTTGGTGATGATAAAAACCGGACTGAGTTTTCAGTACCAAAAACATCGAATCGAAACATGCTATGAAAAGATACCTATTATCACCCAAACATACATTTTAAGGAAGAGTTATTAAAAAAATGATAATTATAAATTATAAAGGAATTATACATAGTAATTTTTATATAATAGTTTTTTAATATATATATATATAATAGATATATATTTATCATACAGGATTTCAGAGCACTTATAAAGAAAGTGTGACTTGAGGTAAGGGTTCTTCATCTCAATACTGTTTTATTGAGTCATGTTTGATGTTATGCACATATTTATATTTAAGAGTTGTATATACTTCTACTTTGATATATTATATAATGAATATATTTATAATTTTTTATTTAATGTATCATTTGATATCATTCCTTTCATGGGGGTTGTGATTTAAATCTAAAAAAGAGGTAACGGTTTATGTTACGATCACAATTATTATCGGTAGTGTCTATGATAAATTTCAGTTGAGATAATAAAAATGGTTATTATTAATTAAAAAAATATATTTTTCCTTATTATTAATTTTAATAATTTTTTTATTATTACAATTTCTCTCTCTTTATTACTTAAAATGATTGAGACTATTTTTAAAGAAAATATTACCTCACATTCTTTTTAGTCAACAAAAATTTTCTTCTATGTACATTCTCATAAAGATGGTGTTATAGATGTCCATACATATACTTCAATTCTTTTAAAAATTACATTTAATTACCTTTTACTTTTTTGACAATTTTTTAAAAGGAATTTTTTAAAGAATCATTTTGCAAACAGTTTTTTTTACTTTTTTCAAAATTTCAAAAAGAATGTTCACTTTCAACATATATGGTATAAAAGAATATTACCGCTATCATGAACTTTTTTTTATTTAATGATTAATTTAAAAATTTATTTGGAAATTTGGAATATAAATTATTTTCTAAATATTCTATGAAATTTTAATTAAAACGTTATTAGAGTAAAACAATATTTTCTAATTTTTTCAAAAGAAATGTTTTAATGATATTTTAATGGAATTTTTAATCTATGTATAAACTATTTAATGATTGATATTCTTCATTAGGTCTATTATATTATGATACCATGTAATTTATTTATCTAGATTTCTTATGATTATTATTATTTAAGGGTGATTATATGAAACCTATTTCATTCCCATAGGTTAATTATGTTTTTATAAAACAAATATGAAACTCACTTTTTTCTAAATGTTGGTCTATAATGGAATGATGAAATGTTTATGAAATTTATTTAATTTAACCATGTTATTATATTTTGATATGATTAATGTTTTATCATGTTGTGGAATACATATTTTTGGTGTTTTTATGTTACAAGTTGGACAAGAATTATATAGTTATCCAATGCATTGGGTAATGTTGACAAAGTTTAAAAACTATTAGGAGACAATAGAGTTAATAAAATCTTAAGAGACGATAGATTTAATAATATGGAAGCTACTCCTAAGTGATGTCAAAAATGAATGGGTAGAAATATCCATTATGGGGGCCTCATCCAAAATGATTGTATTTAGATTTAACCACATCTAAGAAAATTATTTTCTATACTTTTATGTATGAAAAAAACCTATGTATGATGCTTATATTATGTTCTCACGGATCATGATTGATTATTTATTATTCCAAACACTTATGACTAATATATTCTATTATGAAAATGCCTTATTCTTTTATTAATGATTCAACATCTTCGATTGGTTTAATTTGAGTTTTTTAGGTTATGATCATAGTATTATACCCAGATTATTTTTTATGCTCATTTATTATAATTTTTAAATACATTTTACATTTCGGATCATTAAGAACATGATCTCACCCTTTCTTATGTTTATTTTCCCCAGGTTATGAAGGATGGTTTTATATAGGTTATTTATAAGAAGTGTTAAATGATATAGTAATTTTATGGGACATGTTTAAGATCCTAGATGAAATAATATGTTTACGTATCTAGTCCCCAAATACACTAAACATATATGGTTTTATAATGTATCAGAATGATATGTAATTAATATTAATATAGTAAGATGTAATATTTATGTATGAAATGAATGGGTTTTATACATGTTTTTTTGAATTCAGAATAAGAAATTTATACGTTAATTACTGAATCCCTCTATCCAAATTCAATAAGCATGGACCCCAATTTTTGAATTTTAGGTTTTCTCTATTCTTTCAGAAGTGAATAATTTATTTTTACCCCAAGTAATAATAATGACTATGAAACATTGGAGGATTTTTACAATTGAGCTTGTAACATAGCTCTCACCACTTCTTAATGTTCTATTAATCATTTTTTCAATGCTCAATCCACCAATGTTTTAGCTTCTTGAGATTTCTATCAAGATCAAAATGTCCTAGAGAATTCCATCACATATTTTAATGGTCTTACTTTTGAACAACTTATGATTCTATATGAACCTTTTAGGACTTATTTCCTTCTAGTTTAACTATTTTTATCAACTTTTATATATTTAGTTGATTCCATGATTTCAAATTTCTCTACATAAATGTTATAGTCCTTCTATAAAACCTTCTAACTGAAGAGAACATCCCAAATCCATATAAATTATTGTTTTTAATCATCCCCCAGTAAAAATATAAAATCTTCATTTCTATATTCTCCAAGAAAACACATTTTGGAGTTCGAATAATTCTTTTATTATCCTTGTTATTGACAAAAACATATGAAATATTACTTAATACATTGGGGTTTCCAAATTACAATTGTTTAATGGACCATAGCTATTATAGACAACTATTTATTATTATAGATAATGGACTTTTTCTAACCAATTATACTATTGTGTTCACTACTTCCACCCAATATTCCTTCGAATTACTAAGTATACTCATATATTTAATTCCTTTTTTTATTAATATATGATTTATGTGCCCTAAAAACCATTACTCCACAATTTATAAGGTATTATTGTCCCTTTCTTGATCTATTTCTTCAGATAGAAGTTTTGGATGTTCCTTCCATTGTACTCTTTACCATTTTTAGATCCTATACATTTTAATTTTTGACCACTCTCCCTATTCCCCTTTTCCGTCCATTGAATAAATTTCTAAAAGACATTGGAATTAGGTTTTAGGATGTAAAACTATACCTTTCAAGTTACGACATCAGTGAAATATACAAAGTAAATTTACCCACCATTAGTTTAGATTGGGGTAGGGCCGCAAATGTATGAGAAACCGTTTCAAAATTCTAGGTTCTATGGATCCGTCTATTCATGGTTAAGGACAAAATTTTCTATTTTTTAATCATAAAACATTACAAAAAATATTAAATCGATGCGACAAATCATCAATATGCCTTTTTTCATTAGAACATTCATGTTCTTATCACTGAGTTCTCTATTTCAACAGTGGCATAACTCTGTAGTATTGGATTCTTTTCATCTAAACATTGTCTCTACATATGATGTTCCATTCATACATACAATCACATCCTTTATTATGCATGAAACCACCATGGATCCTTGTGTCACATTACGAAATCTATTGGTGAAACTATTTCTTTAGTCTACCTCATATTACTATCCTATGGAAATTAGGTTCTTCTATAGTATTGGGATGTTTCATACTTCTTTAAACTATATATTGTTTCCATTATTCATCCTTACAATAACGTAACATCAACCCATGAATTTTAGGTCCCCATAATCTAACAAATTTACCTTTATGAACCCATTATACACATATTTAACAATGTACCCTTAATCTATTACAGAGTGAAATGATGCTCCCAAGTAAATCCCCGAAGAATTCACGAAAATATTGACTAGTAATACCAAGCTACTACTTCCCTTAACATTATTTATGGAATTTTAACGTTAAAAATATTTACTTAATATAGTTTCCTTGAAATATTTATAGTTCCCCTAAATAATTAATCTTTTCAAAAAATACCATCATGAAAGGATAGAGAGATCTGATTTTCCTCAGCTTATCTCTTGAGATTTATCTTCTAGCTTTCTATTATTTCTTCATTGATGTGAAAACCTCATTCCATTAGTATTTCACATATTAAAAAATGTGGTTGAACCACCCTCTGTCTAAGTTCATGATTCATTTTTAAGTTCCTAAAATCCTCAAACATGAAATTAGTCTCTATAAAATAATTTATAATTAGTGTTACCATCACATCCCATGACTATAACTACAATGAAAATAGTATAAGATCTCAAAAATCATCCAAAGACATCACCTTCACCAATTCAAGACATTATTAGATATTATGGAATTAATTCACATGATATTATGCTAGTTTAGATTTCAATATCCTAATGATAAAAAACCTTTTCTTCATGAACATATTATTAATTTTCATTAGCTTCTCATATATATTTTCAAGGGACTTCATGAGTTCAACTATGGTCTTCACTTCCCATATATTAAACATCATGTTCCATGATAATGAAATTTTTAATATGAAAACATAGAAAATGTTATTAAAAAATAAATTTAATGTCTTAGTAATATTCATGATTTGATTTTATGGATTCATATTCACTATAATAATTTTAAGCAATTTTTCAATCGAAAATGCTATGATTTTATTTTAACTAAAGGGTTTTAAATATTTTATTTGGATTTATTTAAAAGATAAAATTTTATATTTTGGAGACTTATTTGGATAAAATTGAATTCATTTTTTATATCACCATATAAAATATATATTTGGTTTATTTGTTTGGATTTTTCTGAATAGTTTTATTTTTTGGTGAATAGTAAAAAATACCACCTTTATAAAAAATATCCTTTATTTTAAAATATTTAAAAGATACATTATATTCTGGATTGGTTTTAACTTAAAAATATTCCACTATAGATAGATATAATCCAATTAATTCCATAATAATAAATATTATTCTTGATTTGGGTATGGATTCATTTTTGGGTTAAAATATAATTTTTGGAAAAACTTTTTTCATTATGTTTTTCAAACTTATATTAAAATTAATTTATACCGATTATAAAAAATTGATCTTTATAATTGGTAAAATATTTTTAATTATGATTTTATAATATTTTGATTATGTTAATTTCTTTTTTGTAAATAATGAACAACAAACATGGTAAAAAGTTGTCACCACGATAAAGGGTAAAACTAGATAGTTGAGGTTAAAACAAATTGATGATGTCACAAAATATCATATTAAATCTTATTGGATGGGGTTATTTCGAAAATGTTAATCACATAATATAAAGTTTATAGTTGTAGGGTCAACTTCTCATGATTAAGACTTTATATTATTTTAAGAAATTAAAATTATTACATTGGTGACACTCCCTTCACCTATAAATGGAAACCCCTCTATTCACTTATTCACATAAATTGATCCATTTAAATCAACAAATACTTAACCAAATACCATTAAAATATCCTTGAGAAATTCTTATAGTTTCTTATTTCACCAAAAGACTAACCTTGGAATGCTTAATGTGTAATCCAAGGGAAGTTTCCCGAAGAAGAGGAATAATTATTTATATAGTATTTCATGTTTTTTTTATTCTAACTCATTAAAATATTTTTTAACAATTATTAATTAATAAAATTAGTGTCTTCCATATACTGAAATATTATTATGATTATGGTATAACCCTTTTTTTGTTCCTTTTCTACCACATGGGAAATTAAAACATCGCTTGTGCATACGTGTGGATTACGACATCCATTAATAGATGTGTTTCATTTTTCATCAACAACTAATTTTTTTTATAATGGTATATTTATTGAATATATATGATATTAATTATACATTTATGTTTTTTTAAATAAAAAATATTATTCCCCTTTTTACCATTCCATTCTTCGGTTAATGATAACGTTTCTCATACGTATATATGGACCACCACCTCCACGAAGAGATGTGGTTCATTATTTATATACAAAATTCATGATTGGTTATTACATAACATTTAATGCATAAAAATTATAATTATTTTATGATTAATATTTTTTAGATAATAGAAAATGACCTCTTTGACTTGGTCAGACTATCAAAGTTGTTTTATGATTATTAATGGAACATCCTCAAAACATCTGACTTTGAAAAAACTAATTTAATATAAGAAATGACAATTAATGATATAAAATGCATAATGATAAGTTAATTATAAATACTCATAAAATTCAAGGGAAATTTTTTCGTAATTTTCTTTGGGAGTTTACAAGAACGCAGTTTCTGACGGAACCTGATTCTGAGGCCCGATGTGCCCAGAGTCATGTTACGAAGTTTAGCTCGGGTATGTTTAGTGAACGAACAAGCGGGTTTTCCTAACTTTTGAAATGGTGCTCGGAATCGATTTCCGAGTGCACCGATGGAATCACAACGCCGGTAATTGCTTATGAACACCTTTTCTGGAGTTGCATTTGCTCGGGTGAGGTTATTAATTAATTGGGTTAACTAAAGAATAAAAATAAAATATTGTTCTACAATTTTATTTTTATTCTAAGTAATGATAACCTAGGCATCGTGGTTGGAGTAGGACCCACTAATATTCTAACTCCGCTAGGTAGGATATTAGTGAGGTGGGTCCCACACAAGCCCCACCCCCTTTATTTCCTTTTTACCCCCCACGTGCATTTAATTTGGTAACTCACCCGCACCCCCTGTTTAATGCCAAGTCAACTCTCGCGTTTAATTGGATTATTAAACCCCACATTAATTGGTCAATGCACGATAATTAAATCATGATTTAATTTTGAATTTCAATTAAGAGATGGCTTGAGTAATAAAATAAGTAAACACCTTATTTCATTATTGTTGTTTCGTTGTGCGGGAAGGATTGGAGAGGAATCGTGAAAAGCCTTAGAATCTTCATCTTCTTCATTGGAGAACGCGAAGAACGACGAAGAACACTGGCCTCTGACAGAAGACGACGAAGAACACTAGTTCCCTGGAGATCGACGACGCGATGCAGTGTACCGTGACACCGACAATCCTCTTCTCCGCGATGCTGAAGAATCCTCTTCTTCGTGACGCCGTGTACTGCAACGCCGACGATGTTTATGGAGCCTTCTTCCGTGACGTAAGTTTTCCAGCGACGAACCCTCATTCCACAATGCTTTAGGTAGGGGGTTTGGTTTAATTTAATTTATGTGGATTATATCCTCGACATATGATTAAATTATTGGATGTCATTTGAACCACTAACGCGGTGGGTGCAGAACAACGAACAAGTCCGAACCCACCGATTCTCTGTTCTTGATGCACAGAATGTTGGGCGACGATGAAACGAGACCGTTGAGCGATTGGAGGCCGTCGTAGTAATCTATGGGTCCTGAGATGACCCCAGGCATAGACGGAAGCAAGAACGGACCACCTGAGCAGCTCCGGTGGCCTGCGGACTTCACCGGCCGGCCGCCCGGAGGCGGCGACGTCCCAGCGCGCCGCGGCTGAAGCCGTGGTGGCAGGCGACTGGTCCCGCGGCCGCAGGGGACCTGGGGGAGACGCGGCGCCCAGCGCCGCGTCCACTGTCAGAAGGGAGCGGCCACCCACGTGGGGCCGCGACTTCAATCAAGGGGGGCAGCTGCCCCCCCCCCCCCCTTTTCCACAACGGCACGACCAGCACCGAGCTGGCCGTGCGTGGCGCACCCACGCCGGGTAAACCGGCCGCCCAGGCCAGGCCGGGGTGCACCCCCCGGGCCGGGCCGTGCCCTAATGGGCCGGACTCAGACCCGGTTTGGGTCAACCCGATTCGGGCCGACCCAGGGGGTCTCGGGCCGGGTCGATCCGGGGCCAAAACCCCGAAAAACTGGACAAGTTCGTTCTTTTGCCCATACCATAGGCTACGGACCTTCGAACGATGCACCGTCAGTTGCGATATAATCCATGGATCGAGATGGTTGTTTTGGTATATTACACTCAAGTTTTCGGAGAACTTTGGGTACGGTTGGGTTGGTTCGAACACGGAACCAACTGGGCCCTCGGAGCGGAAACACTTATAACTTAGCTCCGGACGTCTGATTGACGTGCCGTCGACTTTGTTGGATTTTTCTTGGTGAGATGGACCTCTTGGATTACTCTGCTCAAGTTTTGGATGCAGTTGGAGAGCGTTCGGGTTGGTTTTGACTTAAAAACCAACCGGGCCCCTAGAATGAAAAGGCTAATAACTCTCAGACCAGGAGTCCGATTGACGCGCCATCTGTCACGTTGAGTTCCTCTTGTCGAGGCGGAACATTGAGATACATCAACTCTGGACTACGTTTCAGTTGATGTATCGAACCCTTGGCTTGTGGAGTGGACCCTCTCGGAAACGAGCGTGTTCTGTACGGGAACCCTAGAGCTGGCTGCGACTGTGACGACTGCACTGAAATCCTATGTGGGTCCGGCAGCGATGAAGACCGTACTGAAATCCTCCGTGGGTTCGACGACAATGAAGACCACACCAAAATCATATGTGGGTTCGGCAGCGATGAATAATGTACTGAAATCCTCCATGGGTTCGACGGAAATGGATACTGCACTGAAATCCTATGTGGGTTCATCAGTGATGAAGACCGTTTTGAAATCCTCCGTGGGTTCGACGACAATGAAGACTGCACTGAAATCCTCCGTGGGTTCGACAGCGGTGAAGACCGTACTGAAATCCTCCATGGGTTCGACGACAATGACTACTGTTCTTGTATCCTACGTGGGTCTAGCAGTGTCTGACTCTATTCTTGCTATCATACGTGGGTTTGGCAGAGTAGCTGGTCTGTATCCTATGTGGGTCCGACAGCATAGCTGGTTTAGTATCCTACGTGGGTCCTAGCTTAGATGAATCAGTCGCTATATTTGATCATCTCTATCACCTTATGAATAAGTATACCTGTGTGAGCTAAGTCTTGACTTCAATCAATATCTTCAATATGATTGACTTTTTTCCTATGTGGATTGGGTTGTGTTATCCTGTGTGGATTGGGTTATACTTCGATGTGGACGTGATCGAACTTGGGCTTCGATGATAGAGCCGAACGGAAATTGATGACTTAGGTATATGAATGGGAATATACCTAAGTAGTGTTGGTTGTTACTTCATGATTTTATCTTTACTTTGTGGATTATCCTTTTTGGATTTTGGGAGACTTTCGAGGGTCTCGTGGTCCCTACTGAGTAGCGTATACTCACCCTTGCACGGGCTATGCCCGCACTACGTTGTGTTGGATGCTGACGACGGACAGCACTGATCGTGGTTGAGGCTTGTGGAGAAAGTTGGTACCTGGAGGTGGACCACTGGGCAGAACGTACACGGAGCGGACGACTGGACCCGGGGGCTGAGGAGGCTATCTGTAACCACCCTTTAGGTGGGACTTCCAGTGGATGGATCAACATTACTGCTTTAATTTCAGCTGTTTTACTTCTTCCTGTTGTACTTTACTTTCAGTTTGGGTTTGTATTCTGACCCACTTACTTTTCCGCACTACTTTTGTACCCAGTTTTACTTAGTGTTTAATTCTGCTTGCTTACTATGTGGTGTTTGTTTACTTTATAAAGGTAATTCCTTCCCCTTTTTGTCAGGATTTACGCCTTGGTGCTAGTCGCCAGCCCCTGGCCTATGGGAGGCAGTCTTAGGGTAGTCACGACATGGGTCCTGAGGATGGGTTGTGACAAATTAGTATCAGAGGAGTTCGGTTCAACTGCAGAACTATGGAATCTATTATTTCTTCTATGTGAAGCAATAGTGTTAAGGGTATTGAGTGTAGTTATAAGTCCAGGGAGTCCAGTGTTGGTGTGGTGGCCGACGTATCCGTACACCAGGACCCTGACTTCTGATTTCTGACTCAATTCACGAAAACATTGATTGCATGTTTGTTTCAAAATTTTTCTTTGTGATTACAATTTTTCAGCTCACCAGGTATACTATTTGACCATGGAGCACCTGTTTGTTTTCAGTATGGCCCCATGACGACAGCCAGCTAGGGTCCTGAGCATTGAGCGAGACGACAGCCCACCGAGCGACAAGGCCTCAGTGCAGGGCCCTTTGAAAGCAGAGGCACTGGTGGTACCTCTACCCGCCGAGCCACCGATGCTACCAGCCCCAGCCGCTGATAGTGCACGTCGCCTTAGTGCACTGCACGAGTTTTATCATCAGTGACCACCCAGGTTCCATGGGGAGACGGACCCTCAGGGAGCCGAGGATAGGATGGAGGCGATTGTATGAGTTTTTAGGTTAGTGGGGACACCAGCTGAACTCATGGTGATCCTCACAGTGAGCCTCCTGCATGCGGCAGCAGGAAGATGGTGGAGTTTGATGCTACAGGTGCACGACACGGCATCACCCCTCTGGACGGACATTGAGAGCCTCTTCTGCTCAGAGTTCGTCCCAGCCACCCTCTGTGCGGTGCACATCCAGGAGCTTCTACAGCTGCGGCAGGGCAGCATGACGGTCACCGAGTACTCAACGAGATTTACCGATCTCTCGCGCTATTCGATAGACATGGTATGAGCCCATTATTTCGGGACCGGACCTCCGAGCATGGACTGAGGCATGAGATAAGGGCATCGATGATCTCACTCAGCATTCCGACATAGGGAGGAGTACTGGAGCGAGCTCTTCTCATAGAGAGATTTCTTGCTTAGCCTATGCCAGCAGCGAGACCTACTGCTGGGCGGCACATAGCAGATTCATCTGCAGCTGGTAGTCAACGGATGTCACAGGGTTCCAGGCAGACCCGACCATCAAGAAGACGACCTCAGGACACTGTCTCAGAGGTGTGGGGCATGGGGCGTAGAGCCAGCCTTCCAAGGATCAGGCAATGCTATGCATGCGGTGGGTTGTGCCACATGTCTCGGGACTGTTCGACCCGCCGTGCAGAGGAGCAGCAGATGGTTGAGGGGCCACCCAGGCAGAGGCATAAGGTCAACTATGGTGGTCCGCTAAGAGCTGGCAGACGAGACAGGGGAGCTGGCCGAGCAGCAGGTGGTGGGCGATGCTTTGAGGCTTTACCACCACCACCACCAGGAGGTCCACCCCGAGCACAGGGAGCTGGCGGGCAGAGACAGGCTCAGCTTCAGGCAGTAGAGGCCTATGACCACAGCGCACCAAAGATGATTCAAGGTACTATATGTGTCTACTCTACCCTTGCTTCAGTTATTATAGACACAAGAGCGAGTCATTAATTTATTGCCGCTACCCTTGTTCGGATCTTGGAGATTCTGATGGAGTCGTTGGCTCGATCCTTACGGCTAGAGACTCCTACGGGAGCATACTCGAGGATTACGCACTGGTGTCGGCAGTGTGAGCTTACTCTAAGAGGCAATAGATTTGGCTGGGATCTTCTTGTAGCGGCATCGAGGCCTTACGACGTCATCTTGGGCATGGATTGGTTATCCATCGTCCATGATCAGGTCGACTGTATTAGGCATAAGGTGCGGTGTGTTTGCACCGATGGGAGCAGGTTCACCTTCACCGGCGAGTAGGGAGCCTTTTCAGCACAGGATTGACTCAGGCAGAGGAGAGGACACCCCATCACTCATTAGTTGGATAGCATCATCCTAGGAGCAGTTGACGTGCATGGTCCTTGTTTTCCTGTAGTGGTGGATCAGTATGCGGACGTTTTACCTAACGACCTTCTAGGACTACCTCCTCGCAGAGAGGTAGACTTTTATATTGACCTATACCCCGGGACAACCCCAATATCCACTCCAACATATCGGATGGCCCCCGCTGAGCTTCGAGATCTATGCTTATAGTTGGAGGACTTACAGGGCAAGGGATTCATCCGACCCAGTGTTTCACCCTAGGATTCCCCGATATTGTTCACCAAGAAGGCGGATGGGAGCTTGCGACTGTGTGTTGACTATCGTCACCTGAACCAGGTGATCGTGAGGAACAAGTATCCACTACCGAGGATTGACGACCTCTTTGATTATATTAAAGGAGCACAATGGTTCTCAAAGATAGACCTCAGGTCAGGCTATCATCAGCTCAGAGTTCGAGATGAAGATGTGCAAAAGACGACCTTCAGATGTCGGTATGGCCACTACGAGTTCTTGGTTATGCCTTTCGGCATAACCAATTCTCCAGCAGTGTTCATGGGTCTCATGAACAGGATATTTCAGACATACCTCGATCGATTTGTCATGGTCTTCATCGACGACATTTTGATATACTCGACCACTGAGGACGAGCACGCCTACCACTTGCGGGTTGTACTAGACACACTATGAGATCACCAGATTTATGGTAAGCTCTCAATGTGTCAGTTCTAGTTACATGAGGTCCACTTTTTAGGAAAAATCATCTCTGAGGCGGGAGTTGCGGTGGATCCTGCGAAGATCGAGGCAATCCTAGCTTGGGAACCACCTAGGAGAACGACAGAGGTGCGGAGTTTCTTGGGGCCGGCTGGGTACTACCAGATATTTGTGCCAAACTTTTTCAGAGTTGCGGCACCACTCTCATCTTTGATGAAGAAGGGGAAACCCTTCGTGTGGTCAGATAGATGTCAACAGAGCTTTGAGGAGCTGAGACATAGATTGACCAGCACACCTATCTTGAGGCTACCGGAGGAGGGAGTAGGGTACGTAGTCTACTGCGATGCATCAGGGACCAGACTCGGATGTGTCCTGATGTCAGAGCGGGTCGTGATCACATATGGATCACGTCAGTTGAGGCAGCATGAGCTGAACTACGCTACCCATGACCAGGAGTTTGCAGCTATGGTCTTTTCCCTGAAGATGTGGCGACACTATCAAATGGGTGAGCGCTTTATAGTCTACTCTGACCACCAGAGTCTCAGGTACATCTTCTCGCAGAAGGAACTGAATCTGAGATAGCGGCGATGGATTGAGTTCCTCCAGGACTATGACTTTGTGATAGTCTATACTCATAGAAAGGGGAACGTAGTAGCCGATGCTCTCAGCAGGAGGATGGGCATCCAGCTACTTGGGGAGACGATAGAGCAGCTAGCCACTTTGTAGATATCCTTCATGGATAGAGATGGTGTATCCTTTCTTCAGTCACTCACAGTCACTCCTCCACTACTGTAGAGGCCCAGAGAGGCACAACATGGGGACACTGACTATGAGACGCGGCGTGCACAGATATCCTCAGGGCAGGCACCTGATTGATTCTCTGTAGGAGGAGAGCACGTTTTCCTCTTCAGAGGACGTACCATGGAACCAGCTACTTTACAGGAGGAGGTGCTGAGAGAGTTTCACACTTCCCCTTTAACGGTACATCCAAGAGTGGTGAAGATGTCATAGGATCTCAGATGATAGCACTGGTGGCTGGGTATGAAGAAGGTTGTGGCAGAGTTCGTTTCTAGATGCCTCACCTGCCAGCAGGTGAAGGCAGAGCACCAGGTACCAGAAGGCTTGGTACAACCCTTGGAGGTCCCGGAGTGGAAGTGGGATGGGATATCTATGGATTTCGTGACTAGACTTCCACGTACTTCCAGAGGTCAAGACCCCATTTGGGTGATTGTCGAACGACTCACCAAGTCAGCCCACTTCATACCCATCAGAGAGAAGAGATCAGTGGAGAGCTTGGGACACCTCTATGTTCAAGAGATCGTATGGATTCATGGTGTGCCATCATATATCATCTTCGATCAAGATGCTCACTTTACTTCCCGACTTTGGAAGGGGTTACAGGAGGCATTCGAGACGCAGATATGTCTGAGCACCACCTTTCACCCTCAGACGGATTTTAAGATGGAGAGGACCATTCAGACTCTCGATGACATGCTCCATGCATGTGTCCTCGACTTTGGTCACAATTGGGAGGAACACCTACCCTTGGTGGAGTTCGCGTACAACAACAGCTACCGCTCCACCATCAGGATGGAACCATACGAGGCATTGTATGGACGACCTTACTGATCACCTCTGTGCTGGACAGACCCTTGGGAGTCAGCACTTGTGGGATCGGAGATGGTCCAGGCCATGACAGAGAAGGTCCAGGTCATCCAGAAGCAGATGAGGACAACTCAGAGCTGGCAGAAGTCTTATGCTGACAGGAGGCGTACACCACTGGAGTTCGAGGATGGCGACCACGTCTTCTTGCGGGTCTCACCTTGACGTGGATTACGGAGATTTGGCCGAGGCGACAAGTTATCTCCACGCTTCATCGGACTATTCTAGGTTCTCAGCAAGATAGGAAAGGTGGCTTATCACCTGGCTCTACCACCTCAGTTGCACCGGGTGCATGACGTCATCCACATATCTTAGCTGAGGAGATACGTGCATGACCAGACGCATATCATTGACCATGGGGAGTTAGAAACTGACGATGGGGAGACTATTGCAGAGGTCCCGGTGGAGATCTAGGATTGACAGGAGCGGGTCCTACGTGGATGGTCGATACCTCTAGTGCGCATCAGATGGCAGCATGGGAACCTCTAGGAGAGCACTTGGGAGCGGGAGGCTCAGATGCGTGCACAATACCCACATTTGTTCCCCTAGTTTATGAAGTATCTTTACGGGGATGTAAATCCCTGAGGTGGGAGTAATGTAAAGACCCGTAAAATTCAAAGGAAATTTTTTCCTAATTTTCTTTGGGATTTTACAAGAACACAGTTTCTGACGGCACCTAGTTCCGTGGCCCGGTGTGCCCGGAATCATGTTCCGAAGTTTAGCTCGGGTATGTTTAGTGGATAAACGAGTGGGTTTTCCTAACTTTTGAACCGGTGCTCAGAATTGAATTTTGAGGGCACCGATGGAATCTCAGCGCCAATAATTGCTTAAGAACACCTTTTCCTGAGTTGCGTTTTCTCGGGTGAGGTTATTAATTAATTGTGTTAACTAAAGAATAAAAATAAAATATGGTGCTACAGTTTTATTTTTATTCTATGTAATGATAACCTAGGCATGGTGGTTGGAGTGGGACCCACTAATATCCTAACTCCACTAGGTAGGATATTAGTGAGGTGGGTCCCACACGAGCCCCATCCCCTTTATTTACTTTTTACCTCCCACGTTCATTTAATTTGGTAACTCACCCACACCCCCTCTTTAATTCCAAGTCAACTCTCGCGTTTAATTGGATTATTAAACGCCTTATTAATTGGTCAACACACCATAATTAAATCGTGATTTAATTTTGAATTTCAATTAAGGGATAGATTTAGTAATAAAATTAGGCAACACCTTATTTTATTATTGTTGTTTCGTTTTGCGGGAAGGATTGGAGAGGAATTGTGCAAATCCTTCGAATATTCATCTTCTTCATTGGAGAACGCGAAGAACGATGAAGAACGCCAACCTCCGACTAAAGATGACGAAGAACGCTAGTTCCCCGGAGATCGACGATGCGACGTCATGTACTGCGATGCCGAATATCCTCTTCTCTGCGACGCCAAACAATCCTCTTCTCCGCAACGCCGTGTACCGCGACGCTGATGACGCTTACAGAGCCTTCTTCCTCGACTTCGTTTTACCCACGATGAACCCTCGTTCAACAACACTTGAGGTGGGGGGTTTGGTTTAATTTATTTTATGTGGATTATATCCTCGACATATGATAAAATTATTGTATGTCGTTTGAACCACTAACGTGGTGGGTGCGGACCAACGAACAAGTTTGAACCCACCGATTATCTGTTCTTGATGAGTGGAATGTTGGGCGATGATGAAACGAGACCGTTGAGTGATTGGAGGCCGTTGCAGTAATCTACGAGCCCCGAGATGACCCCAGGCGCAGACGGGAGCAAGAACGGACCATAAGAGCGGCTCCAGTGGCCCGCGGACTTCACCGGTGGTGGGGGCGGCCGGAGGCGGTGGCCGACACTGGTCGGCCGCCCGGAGGCGGCGGCGTTCCGGCGCGCCGCCATGAGGGACCGTCGCGGCCAAAGCAGCGGCGACAGTCGACCAGTCCCACGACCACGTGGGACCTAGGGGAGACGCGGTGCTCAGCGCCACATCCGCTGGCAGAAGGGAGCGACCCCCCACATGGGGCCGCGATCAAGGGGCGGCAACCCCCCCCCCCCCTTCCGCAATGGCACGACCAGCACCGAGTTGGCCGTGCGGGGCGCGCCCGCCCCAGGCCAACGGGCCTCCCTGACTGGGCCACGCCCTAATGGGCCAGACCTGGACCCAGTTTGGGTCGCCCCGGGTCGGGCCGACCCAGGGGGTCTCGGGCTGGGTCAGACCGGGCCCAAAACCCCCTAAAACCGGACAGGTTCGTTCTTTAGCCCATATCTTGGGCTATGGACCTCCGAACGATGCACCGTAAGTTGCAATGCGATCCTTGGATCGAGAAGATCATTTCGGAATATTACAACCAAGGTTTAAAATAACATTTGGTATGTCCAGGTTGGTTCGAACATGAAACCAACCGGGCCGTCGGAGCAGAAACACTTATAACTTGAGCTCCGGACGTCCGATTGACGTGTCGTCGACTTTGTTATATTCTTCTTAGTGAGACGGACCTTTTGGATTACTCCGATCGAGGTTTGGACGCAGTTGGAGTGTAGTTGGGTTGGTTTTGACTTAAAAACCAACTGGGCCCCTCCAACGAAAAAGCCAATAACTCTCAGACCGGGCGTCCAATTGACGCGCCGTCTGTCACTTTGAGTTCCTCTTATCAAGACGGAACTTTGAGATATATCAACTCCAGAATACGTGTTAGTTGATGTATCAACCTCTTGGATCGTGGAGCGGACCCTCCCGGAAATGAGCGTGCTGTGTGCGGGAACCCTAGAGCTGGCTGCGACTATGATGACTTCACTGAAATCCTATGTGGGTTCGGCAGCGATGAAGACCGTACTGAAATCCTCCATGGGTTCGACATCAATGAAGACTGCAATGAAATCCTATGTGGGTTCTGCAGCGATGATGACCGTACTGAAATCCTCCGTGGGTTTGACGACAATAAAGACTGCACTGAAATCTTATGTGGGTTCGGCAACGATGAAGACCGTACAGATATCATTTGTGGGTTTGATGACAATGGAGACTGCACTGAAATCCTCTGTGGGTTCGGTAGTGATGAAGACCGTACTAAAATCCTCCATGGGTTCGACGGTAATGACTACTGTTCTTGTATCCTACGTGGGTCTAGCAGTGTCTGACTCTGTTCTTGCTATCCTACATGGGTCTGGCAGAGTAGCTGGTCTATATCCTATGTGGGTCTGACAGCTTAGCTGGTTTAGTATCCTACGTGGGACTCAGCTTAGATGAATAAGTGTCTATATCTGATCATCTCTATTACCTTATGAAGAAGTATACATGTGTGATCTGAGTCTTGACTTCAATCAATATCTTTGATATGATTGATTTTCTTTCCTATGTGGATTGGGTTGTGTTATCCTGTGTGGATTGAGTTTTAATCCTATGTGGACATGATCGAACTTGGGCTTGGATGCTGGAGCCTAACGGAAATTGATGACTTAGGTATATGTATGGGCATATACCTAAGTAGTGTTGGTTGTTACTTCATGATTGTATCTTTCCTTTGTGGATTATCCTTTGTGGATTTTGGGAGACCTTCGGGGGTCTCAGGGTCCCTACTGAGTAGTGTATACTCACCCCTGCATGGGATATGCCCGCACTACGTTATGTTGGATGTAGACGACGGACAACGCTGATCGTGGTTGAGGCTTGTGGAGCAAGTCGGTACCTGGAGGTGGACCAATGGGCGGAATATACATGGAGTGGATGGCTGGACCCGAGGGGCTGAGGAGGTTATCTGTAGCCACCCTTCAGGTGGGACTTCCTGTGGACGGCTCGACGTTGCTACTTTACTTTCAGCTGCTGTACTTCTTCCTGTTGTACTTTACATTTAGTTTGGGTTTGTATTCTGGCCCACTTACTTTTCCGCACTACTTTTGTACGCAGTTTTACTTAGTGTTTACTTCTGTTTGCTTACTCTGTGGTGTTTGTTTACTTTATAAAGGCAATGCCTTCCCCTTTTTTTCGGGATTTATGCCTTGGTGCTAGTCACTAGCCCCTGGCCTATGGGAGGTGGGCTAGGGGTAGTCACGGCACGGGTCCCGAGGACAGGTAGTGACATTAATACACCTGAAAAATGTTATTATTCAAGAATGAAATTAATATATTTTTATTATATAAGAGTTAATGTACATACATTGTGAGTTAGGCTTGAGGTAATGGATTTTTATTTAATACTATATTTTAAAATATTAAATGTATTTTATTATCTTTTTCATCCTTATACATGTTCTTTAATTTTTTTTACATAGGATATTAATATAATAAAATATATGTTAAATTTAATTTTAAAAAATGTTTTACACACTTTAAAAAGTTTTTAAATTAATAATTTTTAATGTTTTCCTAACAGATTATTTTTGTTATTTTTTCAGAAATGTGAAATGATTATTATTTTTGACATATATGGAATGAAAGGGCTTTATACCATACAAAAAATTATTATTTAATAATATTAATATATAATTTTTCTTGATTTTTCATTTAAACTATTATTTCCTATTCTTCTCGGGACATTTAATTTTAAGATATTTTAAAGAAAATGGGTTTTTATCCTTATTTTTATGTGTATCCTAAAAGTGCTTCGGCATATGTGTTAAACAAAATAATTTATGATATTTTATGATGAAAATGAAAAATTATTTGTGTTATATATATTTTATAGTCCTTTAAAACTATTTATGCTGATGTGAGAGGCCAATATATCTATGTAATGTATTTGGTAATGAATTGGTTCTTCACGGAATATTTTTTGGAATTAACAGAGTAGATAATTCTATTTATAAGATTACTTGAAGGAGGGATTGTAAGAGTTATATAAAGATAATTTACCAATTTAATTACAACATTATTATATTCTTCCAAATTATATTTCAAGTAATTCTAATAGTTTTATATGTTAAGCTAATGAGTTTATTTTTAATGGAATGTTTGTTACCCTTTTAAGGGTGAGAATAATGTTTTTCAAGAAAATGTTTTCATGAGTACCCATGATTTATTGAAAACCTTCCTGATTATGTTTTTTTCTTCAAGTTTCATTATGAGATATTTTATGAAAATATTTAGGTTGTTATTCTTATTTCTAAATTAAGAAAACAAATATTTTCTCTAGAAGTTTATTATGTAAAAATGGTAAATTTTATCATGGGATATCTTGATTTTCAAAAAAGACTAAGAATTTTATTTCTTTTTGAATCCATTGCTAAGGATTTTTCTCATCCCATGTTTTAAAATGTTTCTCATAGGAACTTATGATGAGTAATTACTATACTAAGGACTAATATTCCACCATGGAGATTCATATTTAAAGAAGAGACCATTTTTTGAATAAAACATTAGTTTAAATTTATGTATCCTATTTTTTCATGAAAATGGATATTGGGTGGAAGAGTACACTTTATATTTTAAGGGTATGATATCTATGGGTTTTTTATAATTCTAAAAAATATTAAACAAAAAATATCATAAAAATATAAGAAAATGAAACCCTTGTTATAAACCATGTAATTATGGGTTGTTTATGCTACATGGACCTATTGATTAGACCCATCCCATTCCCTTCAAGTTGTTCCCATTCAACCTTTTTATCTTATCAAAATAAACTATAATTAAAGAAATATAAAAATCTTCTTATACGAGTTTATCTTATATATTCAGTTTCTATAATCTAAAATCCATTCCATAAAACATTCAATACATATCATATCTTATTCAGAATCTATAACATCTGATGACAGAAAACTCCCACTAAAATCAAAATAAAATCAAGGAAAGATAATGAGAATTACCTGAGCTACAATAGAATGTGGTTATGAGAAAGAAAATATCAAAATAAATTGATACCACTTATTCAAAATCCCTCATTACATCTGATTAGAGAAATTAATAAACTGAATGATAAAAAAACAGAATAGATACTCTATATGGACTCCCTTAAGTTAGGTGTACTGAAAGATAAGAAGTCCTCACTTCATACGCAAAACACCAAGATGAACTTTCACACATATAAATTAATTCTTAACTCATGCATTATTCAAGATAAGTGGAACTAAATAAATAAAATAAATAAAGCTTTAGTTTTATATGGTGTAAAAATTATGTCCAACATCAATGGAAAAAATACTTCTATAATATATTATAATTGGATGATATAATAATTCCAATAACTTATTTTCTTAGCTAGTATATTAGATAAATAATTTCAATTAATCTAGCATTCAAATTGTTACATGGGTAGAAATAGTATCACCTACTTATAGTTAGTTATATCCAATTATCCAATTTTACTATCATACGAAATTCATGGACAACCTACCATTAAACAATAGCGACTATGAATTCCCTACTGTAATCAGAACATAACCATTAAAGTTGATAAACTAGACCAAGTTATATAGAATTTATCTAATATATTATGATGTTAGAACCTTTGGCACAATTTCACACCGGTAATGATCCAATATATTATCCTCATGGGTCTCAGTGAAAACTGTGACTTTTGTTCACCATCATCCAATATAGTACCCATGCCCATTGAACATTACTATAATATGACCATCCAATTATCTGATAAAGATATGTTTTAATTTCCTGTACTTTCTATAGGATCAAAATATGATATGTAGGTAATAAAATAAGGGAATTCGGGTGAATTGTAAGTTAAAAAACTTTCATTTTTTAACCTTAAGAAAACTTTGTTTGACAATGATAAACAAACAAGATTCAAAAAACCCTTTGCTATATTTAAAAAAAGATCATAGGGGACCAAGGTCCATGTATAAAGGTAATATAAATAAATAATCACATAGGTATACTTAAGTAAGATTCTACATTAAATCATATATAATCTTATATCGGAGTTACAACAAATGATAAAGTGTAAGAAAGTTACAATTTATATTTAAAACAAAATGAATAATAAATAAAAGAACTTGTAAATAAACAAGTATTACAATTGTAATGAAATCCTTCAACCCAAATATAATGGTATCCAACAAAAATGGGTAAATTTCCATTTATTTATACATTCATGAAATTATGTCTTACCCACACCTAGATAATCACTTGATACAAAGATCACAATCTATCTTGTTATCCCAACAAGCCCTCAATATATAAGGTGATCAACACCCCCGCCTTCCATTAACTTAGAATCCCTATATTAAAAAAGTAATTAGAACCTCTATCTTTATAGACTTGGAAGCCCTCAGTCATAATAAGTAAAAATTAGAATCACACTAAGCAGAACATAGCTTGTTTAATATTTAAGTATATGGAAAAATCTGTTCACAACATACACTCTTCTAGGATTTCACATGAAGTAAATCTGGAAAAGTTCTCACATGTTATCAATTATCTAAAAAGTTTACACAACCTAAAACATTCAAATGATTGGGTATTAAT
The DNA here is from genome assembly GCA_963277665.1 of Viscum album. Classification (NCBI taxonomy): domain Eukaryota; kingdom Viridiplantae; phylum Streptophyta; class Magnoliopsida; order Santalales; family Viscaceae; genus Viscum; species Viscum album. The sequence goes on along the minus strand of OY728141.1, from coordinate 1,959,132,668 downwards.
ATGCGAGATATCCAACGAACAAATTCTCCCCCCCACTGTCATATTTTTTCATAGATTCTTGATGGAATTGGTTATGTGGCATTTATAACGGGCATATTGTAACTGAATCAATGGAACAATTTAGATACCAAAAACTATTACAAGTAACATTATCTTTTCAATAATATGTAATAATATTATTGTAAGAAACATTATATTAAGGAAATAGAGTAACTTTAAGAAATTTATTCAATCATAACATTAAGAAAATGTATAATTTTTAATAAAGATATAAAATCATAACCTTAAGTAAATATAATAACAATAAGAAAGTTAGGAAAACATTTAGAAAAAAATATGAAACCAAATCCTAAGAAAGTTAAGAATTGGATCCATAAATAATTGAGAATTGGAATCTAAGGAAATGAATCAAATTCAATTTTTTGTGTGAATCGTAATTTAGGAAACATGTAATTGGATTCTAAAATCTAGAATATTTGGAATTTAAAAAACTTTTTGGATCAAAATTTTTTAAAAATTCAGAATATAAGAAACTTAGTGGATCCAAAATTTTGTGCTGTTCAAAATATAAGAAACTCAGTGGATACAAAATTATGAGTGATTCAACATTTACGAAACTTAGCAGAATTTGAAATCAAAAAATAGAGTTAATTAGAATGTAAGACACAATTAAACTATAAGATTATGAGAAATTGTATGATCTTTGATATATTATAATGGTCATTCGATGTTAAGGAAAGGAAGGTTAGACTTATCTAGAAAACAACATTCGATACATTAAAAAGTACGAGTAAGGATTTAAATGTTCTTGAATATAAAATTCCATAAAGGTAGAAGGTTTTATTAAGTAAATATGTTTGTGATTTTCAAAACATAAAAGAATGGAAAAAGTCATAACGAAAATTTTGACTTAAAAATATACCCCTTTTTGGAAAGCACATACAATCAATTTAGGAAAAGAATATTTAGACAGTTTGATTTCATATATGATTTTAAATGAAAAATTTATCCCCCCTTAGTTTATAACTCATGGTAAATACGACTAACACTCCCTTAGGTTTAGAAACCTCCCTAATGATAATATTATGTCTTTATATATTATTCATCCTTTCTTAAGGAAATATCTCCCCATTACTTAATCATTCTTTTTATTGGTCAAATATTATTTTTTTAACATTCTTATCCCCCTTTGTGATTTAAAAAAATAAGTTGAAAAAATTACAATGTACCTAAAAGGGTTAGGAATAAAATAACATGAAACAATGGATAACATCATTTTTATTAAAGAAAAAAGTTTATACAATAAAATATCAGAATTAAAAGAAATTTGATATGCTTCTTTGGCATTAATTTTTTGAGCATAGCCTTTAATTTTTCTAATCCTTGTGATCATCTTGGAACTTTGCAATATGTTCTTCTTGTCTCTTACTCTTTTTGTCAAGAAACATGAACTTTTTTTGTTAACTTTGAATATTATTATCATGATATTTAAGATTTTCATCAACTTCATCTCTATAAGTGTTTATTATTTTAACATCAACAGAAAATAAGTTTGTTTTTCCATTCAGATCTCTCACTTCTTGAAATTGGATGAATTTCACTTCATTCAACTTCTATGAGAAACTATTAAAAAATTAATTAATAATGTCCTTAGATTCTGCGAAATCTCCCTTCAATATCACAAACCTTAAGATCATAGATGACTTACTTAGACCACTTTTTGATTTCTTTGCATGACATCCTATGAAAAACATAGTTTAGAACAAAAATTTTGAAATCACCTTCATGCTTTATCAGTTTCTCCATGAAAAGAGTTATAGAGTCTAAATAATGTTTTACTGATTATTTAATAAGTTTGAATAAAGACTCATGGTTAGGAAAATAAGGAATAGAGTTCACTAACTTCTTTAATGATTGAAAAATGTTGTCTTCTTCTAAAAAGGAGGAAGACTGTTCAGATTTCGATGCAAGTACATTATATGTCCTAGAATCTACTTTCTTCCATTTTTCTTTCTCAGAGATTTTCTTCTATATTTTTTAACTACTTGCCTTTCGTTATATAATTTATTGATCTTATCTTCCTTATCACCATCTTCATCATCTTTTTTGTTATCATCACTAGTATTTCCATTACCACTTTAATTACCATCATCACTAACATCATCATCACCACTATCATCATGACCACAATCATCACTATCAGATGGAATTCAATGTACTTTAGTGTCAAAAACATTATCATTCTTAATTAAAGGATATTTATGAACTATATTTCCTTAAAATGAAATATTGGTTGATGAGGCTTCATAGGGTCTTAAAGATAACTTGTTAGAATGGATTTTCCTTTGTGTTTATTCTATTTGATGAATCTCATTATCACTATCTTTCTGTTGAAAATTTTCTTATTATTATTATTATTACTATTATTCCTAAGATGGTTCTTGAAAAATCATAATTATTATTGGAACAACTTTATTTCCCTTTTCTAAATGGGTTATGACTTTTTCCATTTGCTGAGAAGGTTTAAGAATTTTTGTTTCATGGAGAATAGATTCCTGAACTTGAATCTATTTTGAAGCGCTTTCTTTATCTTTCAAGAAATCGTGAATTAATTCTTCTTCAGAAATATTCTTCTTATGCATTTTATATTTAGCTTTATTCTTAAGGACTTCAATATCTTGAAATTTCAAAACCATAAATTCAACCATATCTAAACCAAACACTATTTCTCTTTATTTTATTTTCTCTTGGTGTTTTCTCTATCTTGTTACAACTTCATCAGAGTAAGTCTTTTGTTTCATGGACTTTGGAGGTTCAAATGCTTGAGATTTTTCTATTTACTTAAGATTTATTTTCATTGATTCAGACTTACCAATTTTTCCTACCTTACATTATATATCAATAAATTCATTTGTCTTATTACTAAAGTCTTATTTTATTCTCTTTATCATGTGATAACTTATAAAAAGAATCTTAACATTCCTGGGCATTGACTTGCAAGGAATGTTGCAAAAGCACAGAAAAATTTAAATGATCTTGGAAAATATCATTGTTGGATGATTCATATGAAGATATTTGGCTATATATATTCCTTGCCATAGAAAAAAGAAAATTACTATGTACCTTATAGTTAATCTGATATTCCTGATTTTATTGATTAGAAAAAGTTCTAACATCCTATTTAGGTATCTTATAATCATTTGTAAGAATTAAAAAATTATCTACACCAGTATTGATAAAAAATATCTTCATTTTTTCTCTCCAATATTCATAATAATTCCTATCAAATATAGGTGGTCTTGTAGGGTTTATATTATCTAAGGATCCAACATTCATTCATGCCATTTTGAAAAAAAAAACTTTTCCCCTCCACTTGGTAGTGTAGTATATACTTATAAACAAACAGTTTATAAAATTAATTCTAAGAAACATGAAAAATATAATCAAAGGAAAGTAAACTAAGAAATGGAAATAATGTTATGATAACAAGTGTGATTATCAGTATCTCAGAGACCTACTCTAATACCAATTTTAGGATCAAAATATGATATGTTGATACTCAAATACATGGGGGTGAATTTTATGTTTAGAAACATTTATTTTTAACCATAAGGAAATGTTTTTAACAAAGTTAAACAACCAAGATTCACAAAACCCTTTTCTATATTTAACAAAGAGATCAAAAGGGCCCAAGGTCCAAATATAAATATAATATAATGAAATAAGTACATAGGTATACATAAGTAAGATTCTACGTTAAATCGTATAGAATCATATATCATAAATACAACAAATGAGAAAGTGTATGAAATTTACACTTTCTATTTATAATAAAAAGAAACAAAAATAAAATAACTTGTAATTAAACAAGTAGTAAATGTGTAATGAAATATTTTAACCCTATTAGAAGGGTATCCTATAGCCTTGAAAAAAGGTACCTTCATTTATACTTGCAATAATGTTCGTCTTACCCACACTAGGGTAACACCTCGATACGAAGATCATAATCTATCTTTCTATCCCCGCAAGACCTCAATCTGTAAGGTTATCGGCACCTCCGTCTTCCTTTAACATGGAAGCCCTCGATTGAGAAGGTTATCAGAACCTATGTCTTCCTAGACATAGAAGTCCTCGATTTTAATCACCATCAACCAGAATCACACTAAGAAGAACAAATATTGTTGAATATTTAAGTATGTAGAACAAGGTATTCAAAACATAAAATATTCAAGGGACTTTCACAAAGAAAACATGGTAGAGCTCTCATAGAGTGTCAATTCTACCAATTTTTCACACCATCAAAAATTTTCAAATGATTGGGTATTTTTAAGAGAGATCTACAATGGTAGAATTCCCCTTTAATAGTCATATTTTTCTTGAAATTTTGAAGGGACTTGGATAAGTGGTATCTGTAATGGTCATATTGTAACTGAAACAATGACACCGTTTAGAAAAAAAAATATCCAAAGTAACATTTGCTTTGAAATAATATGTAAGAATCTGGAGGTAAGATACATTGTATTAAGTAATCAAAGTAACTTTAAGAATGTTTTGAAATAATAACATTAAAAAAATAAATAATCTTTAAGAATGATATAAAATCATAACATTAAGGAATTATTATAACTTTAAGAATGTTATGAAATTATTTAGAAAAAGAATACGAAATTATATCCAAAGAAACTTAAGAATCTGATATGGAAATTATTGAGAATTGGAATATAAGGAAATGAATTAGATTTGATTTTTTAGGCGAATTGTAATTAAAGAAACATAAAATTAGATTAAAAAATATGGATGATTCAGAATTTAATAAAATTAGTGGATCCAAAAGTTTGAGAAATTTGGAATCTAATAATCTCAGTAGATCCATAATATTGAGATATTACAAATTTAAAAAACATTGTGGATCCAAAATTTTGAACTATTTGAAATTTAAGAAACTTAGGGGAATTCCGAATTAAAAAATAGAGTGAATAAGAATGTAAGTAACAATGAAATTGTAAGATTCATGAATGTGTATGATATTTGATTTATTCCAGTGGTCATTTGATATTAAGGGAAAAAAGGTTATCCTTAACTAAAAAACAAAATGAAAGACATTGGAAATTATGAGTAAGACTTTAGATGTACATTCATATAAACTTCTTTAAAGATAGAAGGTATTATTAAGGAAATATGTTTGTGATTTCTAAAACATAAAGGAATGGAAAAATTCATAAGGAAACTCTTGACTTGACACTATGAAATCCATGTTATTATCTGGATAATTCTATACTAGGTATATGAAATATATACCTGAACAAGATTCAAATACCCACACATATATTATTAGAAAAATAAGTATTGAACTTTAATAGTAAAATATATAGATTTTTTTATATATATACATTTTTGATAGAGAGTAGAGATCCTATTGATAGAGATTTCATTGATAAATTTGGTACATGGGAATATAGGCCAATTAAAATATAGTTTCATTGATTCATATGTCTATTTTGAAGATTATGGAATGTAAAATAGAAAATTATATTATAGAATTATCTTAATACGATGGTGTTAGTCTAATAGTTGGAAAGTTATTTAAGAATACATTAATCTAAAACTCTTATTAAGAAGTATATCACATCATAAATCTAAGGAAAATAATATAAAAGTAGAAAAATCACCGCATCAAATATAATGTTCTTGTTGCACATTAAATCGGTTTTATATGTTGTTCTAGAAGAGACATGCATGTCTATACACTGATATATTTACTTGATGTAGTTATTGGAGAAGGATGTAAAGGTATTGACCCTTGGGAGTTAGTGTTCCATCCCTAAATATATTAAAAAGGAAGAAAGACTTATCATCAAGTGACCAGAATAAAAAAACTTAAATCCCATAAATTGTGAGTTTATAATGGATTTTAATACCCCAATATCTTTTCCTGTTTATTATCCTGGGATGTATCCAACTGTGGATTGATTAATTGAAACCCATATGTTATTTTAATATTTCATTTCTATATTCATCAATGATATTCATTACAAATTATGATGAAGGCAATAAGACCTGACCCACCGGGACCCTGGTTGGGTCAATAGTAATCCAAGAGTGTCACCCCCTGCACAACTATGATAGGTTAGGGTAAGTGACTAGAACTGATTTGGAATATCTCAAAATATATGATTCATTATCCTATATCATCCCAAAATATATATGTATCTTATGGGCATAAAATAACAAGAAACACTAGAAATATATATACATAAACAACTAAACCATGTACAATACATGTATGAGGTAACCACTAAGATCCCAAATGATATATGGCACACAATTTTTAATGAAAAATGGGAAGATACACACCCAATATCCAAAAAGTAAAAACCAATCTAAGAAATTGAGTTGAATTGGTCATGGAAACTTGATAAATTTGAACATGAATGTCTCCCACTGCTGTCATCTCCAGGTTCTACTAAGCTACACTAACACTATGTTCCCCATGATATACTTTATATGCTAGCTTTGAACAAGACATTCCATCTCCATGTACCCAAAGATCACATCTAAATATATGCATCAACTGCATAGAAAAAACCTATATGGGCATAAATATAATGCATGGGTGAGTATAAATATACACTGTGAGATTTTTTAAATCCATAAATAAATATTTATCAATAAGAGAAATTGTACTTCATGATTCTATCAAGTAATTAGGTGGAATTCAATGAAAAATTCATCTCAAATATAAGTATACAAATAAAATTCAAGGAGATTAAGAAAAAATAATTAAGATATGATCTAAAAATAGAAATCTCATGGAAGGAATAAGTATCAATCATCTAAGATCAAACCAATAAAGGTAATAATCCAATGAGTAACTGGGGATTTTTAGAATATTGAGATGTCCACGATGCGTGAATTCAACAATTTGTTGTATATCATGTCACAAATCCAACCCATAGTGGTCCAAGGATCCAAAAGCTCCAAAGAAGTCTATTGTGCTCATACTTTTCAACTACCACACCACAAATATAATCTATTAAGGGGGACACATACATACCATAATACTGATATAATATTCTAACTATCGATTCAGACACCCTAGTGTCCACATAGTTTAAATGGGGGGTTCCATTCCCTAATATCTACATAGTTCATAGAGTGTCCCACATTATAGAATATATAAATTTTATATGGGGTGTGTTATCGACCCCATACAAACCACCATGGTATACACATAGTTGATAGTGGTTTATGTTCCCTAGGATCACTATAGTTCCTTGGGGAAAGTTATCGGGAGAGCATCACCTTGTAAGATCACATGTCTACAATTAGACACATTTCTCCCATCATCTAAAAAATGTCTATCCACCATTGTGGGTTTTAAACCCTAATAAAAATCTTATTATCTTTCCCAAACACATTCGTTGACCCTATAGAGTTAAATGCAATGATCACACATGTTTCCTTTCAAAAGATTTAGGTTTCTGAATGTAACACGCCATTGTGATATATATAGAAAAAATTTTTGGATGTGTTATTTATTTATTAAAAATGTTCATTAGATTAAAAAATTATGTTTAATCACAAAAACATTAGAGGAACCATGTGATGGGTCCCAGGTCTTATTCCATGACATAGAGTTATGTATCATATATTTGTCTTGAATCATCCATCTTTATTCAAAAATCATGATTCCAAGGACAAATCCTCAATCAGACATCATATTATGAAGACATAACTTATAAAAGAACTTTTAATGATAATAATAATAATATAATCATCATTATTATTAATATAAAATGTATTTATATATTTACTATAATTATAGGGGTGGAATCATTTCAACCTCTCCAACATTCTCTGTAATATGTGCAACACAAAGCCCCTTATAGTGGATGTGACCTTGCTACAACCAATCCCCACAATGGTCACCCACCCACAACCTTCCTTTACACAAAATTAGAACCCTTTATCTACCTCCCCATAGTACATTATTCACCATTCTCTATCAAACATCACCTCTCCTCATTTGAACCTTTGAAGCCACCTCATTGTGCAACCATGACCCAACATCACTACCACATCAGGCCATCTCTTCTCCATTGCAGCCACCAACTACTAATAAATATTTTGGTCCATCATTTTTATGAGTTAGAGGGGGACTAGTAAGAGTTAGAGGACATATAAGGGAGATAGAGATAAGAATGACCCGCACTCATTCATTACTATTCCTTCAATAAAATTGTGAACTAATCAAAAAGGTTAGAAGAAGAATTAATCAACCCTGTAAACTCTATATTTTATGGGCAGAGGATTTCAATAATACAATACAATATATTCAAAGGGTTTTAGATAAAATTAATATTATAATACAAATGGATATAATCATAAATAATATATTTTATAATCATAAAAATTAATATAAAAATAATTATGGAAAATAGAGAAATTAAAAATAACCATATTAACCTAGCCAATGGTTTAATAATTATAAAAGAACTTGTACACATTTATTTGATTGTAAATTCCATGTTAAGATCATTTTTTTGTCTCTAGAATATTCCTCGATTTACTCACCTCATGGCCTCTCCCAGTGTTGGCATTCAAAAATTTAGGGGTTGTGTGACTAAACTTATTATTTGGAAGATTTGAGGTTTAAAGAGAGGACTAATAGGTTTAAAGTAATCAGTATAAAATTATAGAATTAATTAATTATTATAAAAATTTATTTCTCCCTTGACTACAAATAGACATGGTTTCTAGTGAAAAAATAAACACCACTTGAATGATAAAGTTATAGATCCACATGCAACCATGGTGTAAATCTCTCCATATGGAAATCTATTAAGTAAATATAAAAAATTATATATGTTTACATGCATATATGTTCAAAATAACATTTTTATACTTGAAATATTTTAATTAAGGCTTCTCTATTATTTAAATTCCATGTTAACTAGGTCATGGGAAAACATCTCACCCTTGAATCAATGGTATTATCAGAAAATATTAAAAAGTTCTTGTACTAGGGTAAATTTATAATTTTACCCCTTATGAGGTCATGGGTCTTCAAAAATAAAAAATAAAAAATATCATATTAATAAAAAAACCTGGCTTACTACATCCTCCCCACTTTTAATACCATTTATCCTGGAAAAGAAAACAATCAGAGCTCCCAAGGAAAATCATAAAATAACCTCATGCATCAGTCACCAACAAATGAACTTCCTTTTATCATATGTAAAAGGTCTAAATTTACTCAAAAAACAATCATTTAAGAATGAAACATTCTCTTTAATCCATATCCATATCATTCCCATCCAATAAAAAATCATGACCTTTGTGTAATCATTCCCCCACTTTAGGAGAATCTTTCAAATTCTCCACTCCCAAATATTTTTATATAATAATGGTTTTTATGTTATATAGGACCTATATAGTCAACTTATTATATGTTTCTACTAAAAATGGATATTTATCAATTATTTTTCTTGTTGGATAATTTTAATCCCCACCTTTAATAATAATTCTATATGGTTATCACATGAGAAAAATCCATTCGATATACACTCAAACACTAGATACTTCACCAAAATATTTTTATAACATAGAATAGTCACACAACATCCCTTCGATGATTTTATTTTCCATGTCAATTCATACCCAGGAATCAAAGGAACCTATTTTGAAAGCTCATAGAAGAAATATGTCTTTAAACTTCCTTCCCTCCCAAAAATACACAATAATTCTCTATACACTTCTCAATATCCAAAAAATTTATCACTAATGTTCTTTGATAGATAGTTTTTGTTGTTATCACACATTCATGATATATACCACTGGTAATACCAAGAAAAACCCAACACCCATCAAACTAATCTCCATCAAACCGTTACTCATTAGGTGGCCCAATCCACCACAGTATGAAGGAGATGATCCTAAAAATTCAAATGAAAAAATTATTTAAATAGTTGAACAAAAAAGAAACCTATTTTATGTGTATGAGATCAACAATCTCCCAAGAAAAACTCTTCCTTTATATCATAATAAGAGTTTCTATGTATTGGGTATAACCACAAAGACCCAATGGATATTCCACATCATGGGTTTCTCTACAATAGGGTTGTATCCAATCACGATGTCTATTATGATGTTAAATACAAAAACTAATGAAATACAACTAACCTCCTATAAAATTGGATGAAATTGTCCTCAAATTTATGAAAACCCCTCAGGTATAGCACCTGAGAACATCTATTCACAGTGGACCATTAAATCCACATCCCCACTATGGCCCTCTCTCACATAAGGGAAGAGTGTGGGATCACTACCACTAATTTATCTTGATCACATATCTCACTTTTTATACAATAACCAATCATTCAAATTTAGTTACTCACAGTCTTCCTCTATCACCCATATGTGGAGTCCTTTTCTGGATGCATTAATGATTATTAATCTAAAATTATATTAATATCTCCGCAGTAAATATCACCTCAAACTCAAGAAAATCAATTTTTTTCCATGAATCCAAAACTCATGACAAGATTGGTTACTACATATCTGACACTCTCATTGAAATACTTGGTAAAATTCCTTGAACTCACAACAATCTCCTCCCTAAATGAATGAAATGAAGGATTCAATCCAAATTCACCATAAATGCCACAAGGGTGTTCATTACTCCACCTAAAAACACTTTAACAAAATCTCAAAAATGAAAGTAGAGATATGTGCTGATCTCCCATCAAGGGACAAACATAGGCCCCCCTTCATAATCATTTTTACATTTATCCACATTTATAGGGAGTGAATTCTCATATATGAGGATAACACATATATTCATGCTTACTGTAAGATGTGTATTTGATTTTAACTTCTTGAGGGTGAGATCTTCTTTCCAAACCTAAGGATATCTAGTCACTATTGGGGGTGGGTCACTTTACTTACTAAACTATGAATAAAATTTCAGTAATAATATTGGTATCTAATCCATACTGAGATAGGTACTACTAAATATCACCTATTCCATGAAGGAGTATCACGAAACCCCATATTCTCCCCAAAATACAAACTCACCTCATCTTACAGGGGAGAAAAATGTTGTTACCATTAGTGGAAAAACTATGGCCAATAAAGGTCTATTTAGGGGTTCTACTAGAGTCTCCAACTCCTAAAAATTTTATTCAATTAACATAACTAATACATTATACTTCCTGTATGGGGGTCCTTGAAAAGTGGACTCAAACTATTCTCTAAATTTCATCCATTGATACATATCCATCACCATCTATCACATGAATCTTCCTACAGCTATGACTATTATCACTATATACATAATAAGATATAAAAAGGTGGTTATTGATGAGATATGATTACGGTTTTTTCTCTCTCCATCCACTCATGCACCACCCACTTCCCACCATAAACATCTCATTTTTGGTCACAACATCCAATAAGGGAATGCATGATCCCAACACCATTTTTAATATGGAAATCCATTCATGACACCACTTTTAATTTTATCTAGAAAATTCCATCCTTCTCCAATGACTATGGTTCATCCTATCCAAGAAGTTCTTATACACCAATGCTGACATGGGTAACTTTGGAATTGGATTTTTTAGATGAAAACACAACCAAACTTCAAAAATATCCCTCTATAGTCTCCAACAAAACCACTGATCTTTAATAATTATACTATAAAACATTCCCAAGGAACACATTATGAGGTCTGAGGGTCTTAATGTGTACTCGTACATAGTCACTCTTCCCTATGGAGAACCCAAATGTGTTGAATAAAAATCTATTGCAGGAGAGGTCACAAACTAAAACTATGGTATTACCGTACCATTTTTAGATTGATAAAATCATCATATAAAAATGGATTGTTATGTAATGTTTGTTGTTGAAAAAACATATCATCATTTTGTTAGTGAATGTCCAAACCAGATAGAAACATGTGTCCCATACTCTTTCCAATCATCTCGCTCCTAAGGATATGAATTTCCTCACAAACCATTGAGACCTCTAACATTGGGTGCACATAGAATATGTAGCCTTAAGGTTGTCTCATCCAACCTAATAGGAACTACCATCTTTTCCATAAGAATGATCTACACTATGTTCAAAAGGGAGAGAATCTATCTATAGATGTTGGGTTAAGTATATCTATCAACTATGATTTAGAAAAATAGTTCATCTAATATCACAAATCATTGGTTAAAGGATATAATATAAGAAATTTTTCATCAAAACCCTGCATACACATACAACTTGATATCACTAATATATCATTTAATTGGATGAACACAAAAATATTTGATTATATATATGATCTTATATGAGGAATTGAATGTTCACAAGTCATTTTTATATGATTCATATAAAAACTTAAACCCCATAGTGATGTGTTAGATATTTGAGCCCACTAATAGGTTATTATGTTTCAGGAGAAAGTATATGTTAGTTATCACAACTACGCCTGTATACCTAATCAAATTAGTGAACATAATACCTCATAACATCATTACCCTAATGTTCCCAAACTAATCCTCAAATGACTACTAACATCAAATTCTGTAACTAGGATAATACTCTTTGATTATATGATAACATGACCTAAACCACCATTTACCTACCTTGAATATCAATAAGATGATAGTGCTACCCCAAGCCTACCTCTATTAGGTTAGGGGCTAGAGACCAGTATAGAATTGGTATATCTAACTATGTGGGAGGACTTATCTAATATCAACCTATAAAATTTAAGTTTCTTAAAAATATAAAGTAAAGAAAAAACCCAAAATGAGAGATATATATATATAAACAATTGACCATGTAAAACACATGCATGTGAAAACCATTATGACCCAAAAAGGATATCCAGTAAATCATCTATAATACAATAGGGGAAGATACACACCCAATGACTAAATGGAAAATCCAACCTAATGAACTAATATGAAGAGTTAATCATGAAAATGGAGCTCCAAACATGAAAATCAACCAAAACTATCATTCCCAGGTTCCACTAAGCTCTAACAACAACATGTTTACCAAGATCACCATCATCTTGCATCCCAAATAAAGCCATACCATCATCACATTCCCCAAGATATTATATGAACTTGTTCATTGACTGTATAGACACATCACATATGGGAACAAACTGAATGGAAATATGAGTATAAACATACTAAAAAGTATGCCCTAAAACCCAAAAGAAATATAGAACATAAGTTATCTCTTAGCTCCCAGTACTATTAACTATCTAGGAGGAATTCATGGAACAAATAATCATAAATTCCAGTATAGAAACTTAAATGTAGGAGAACAAGGAATAATAACCTAGATATTCTAAACAACTATAATTTTCAATGAATAGATAAGTCTTATACATTCTATCTCCAACCCATAATGTCATAAAAGTGATTTATAATACTGAATGTACTGGAATGTCTATGAAATTGGAATTTAATATCCGTATTTATATCACATAAAAATGTTGAACCATGTGGTGATGAGGAGACATAATCCCTGAAGAAGTTTGTTCTAATCAGCTTTTCCTACTACTGCATTACTACTGGAGGCTATGAAGGGGGAGTATGATCATTTCTAAAACAAATTCATCATTCAAAGGAGTATTCGAAACTTATTTCTATCAATACCATACCACTAACTGTGTATTAAAACTGTCTATGAACACACCCTAGTATCCTCATAGTTCCTAGAAGGGGTTCCGCATTGTGGTATCCACATAGATCCTATGGAGAGTTTTATCAAAACATTCCAAACCGCCATAGTATCTACATAGTACCCAAGGGTTCCCATGCATTAGTTTCCAAACAATTCCGTGGTGAAGGGTTATCGACACCATCCAAACTACCATATTATCAAGATTGTTCCTATGTGGTCTCACACCCTGAAATTGACATAGTTCCTGAGGGGAGATTATTAGGAGGTAATCACATTGTAATTTGACATGTTTGTGAGTGTTATCATCACTCCCATCATCCATAGATGGTCCATATTCTAGGGTGGGTATTCAACCCTAAGGAAAATTCAATCATTGTGACCAAACCTAGTAACATACCCAATAGATTTAAATGAATATTACACCTATCTCAAATTGTCTAGAATGTCCAAATGGTGCATATCATTGTAAAATATGAGGAAAAAAACAGGATATTCTATTTATATATTAATAACAATAATCACATATTAAATTTAAATTTCATCATATCAAAGAAGTTATTTACAATGTGACTAGACCTGAGGCTAATGCCATTAGTAGAAATTATGTATCTCATATTAGTCTTGAATCATAAATTTAGATTCTATGATCATGACTCTAAATATTTACTCTCAATATGACATCATATTAAAAATATACAACCAAGGAAAGAATCTATATTACCACCAACAACAACATAATCAACAAGAATAATATAAAATAATTTTATATATTTATTTAATTATTTGAGTTGAAATCTTGCCTTTCCCCTATTCTTACATCCACACAATTCACACCACATTATACTATGTGGTCACAACCACCTCATTTTGGATAGCCAACCCAACAACTAGCCACCTTCCACTGACCTTTATATTGATTTTTTCTACTTAGATACCTCCAAATTCTATACAAACCTCCGTTATCTATAAAGAAACACCGTCACCTGTTCATTGACATCTCATCACCTCTCTATGTCTTCGTCAACTAACAACATCACGACACTGGGCCATCAATCCATATCGCCATCACTAGAAACTAATAATTTTATAGGTCCTTCATTTTCATGTATGGGAGAGAGATAAAGACTACTTAGAATGAGGAGAGAGAGGGAGATAAGTGGGAGAGAAAATCATGACCCCACTTATTTATTGTTGTTCTATTAATATAATAACACATTCAATAATAAAATGGTTATGGGAAAAATTAATATACCCTATAAAATTGACGTTATAGGGTTTGAGGTTTTGAAGGGAAAATATTACAAAAACTATGCAATTTGGAAAAAAATAAAAAGAATAATACACCTTGATCAAATAATGAAGAATAGGGTTTCCAATAATTAAAATCATTATAAAAAATCATGTATATTTATGAAATTCAAAATAAAAAGACCTAATTGGACAATAGTTTGATCATAGTAGAAGCATTAATCAACATTGATGTTGTCTTCCATCATATTCCAAGACTGTTTTTCCATCTCATTTATCTTTTTTAGATTACACACCCCAAGAAATATCACAACATTAGTACTCTCAAAATTGTGGATTTTTCAACTTACCCTATGATTTAAGGAATGATAAGTTTAAATATTGGATATGAAAAAATGTTTCATTAAAAAATAAAGGAATTGATTAATTAATTTAACCAATTATTTCACCAATGATAAAAAACATCCCAGAGTCCCTATAGAAATGAATCTGACACCACAAGTAGGTTAAAGACTTGAACTACTGAGTTAGTTTCCCCATCTGACACCCCAATAAGGAGACATAATTAATTTATCATGATTACACATGTGTGTAAAAAAATAATATTTTATACTTAATATATTTTTATCAAGGCACATCATGAAAAAATTTTCATACTAGATCAATTCTAAGGTGAAAACTATACCCTGGAATCAATGGAACCATCAGATAAGTTTTATGTGGTTGTATTTGAGAGTAAATTTATCTTTTTTCCTCTAGGGAAGTATGGAACCTCTAAAACTAAAAACTGAACTTATTATTTTTCCAGTAAATCAAGGGTCAATAAGGAATTATTGATACATTAAACTTGTTCCTTCCAATAAGGAAAGAATATATAATGACTTGTGAGTATTAACTAAGGAAGTGTTTTTATTTGGGAAACACATTGATTTACCCCAATTTTAGGGTGCCTTAAAACTCATATCACAACACACTATTACTAAAAAATCCTTCCTTATAGGGTGTCTATGAGCTATGTGAATATCCCAACACTTGGGAAATACTCATTTCTTTCAACATATCACTATATCCTTTGGATTAATGTTAATTGAAATAAGATATATAAGGGACTTTACACTTGGAGTTTCTATGATGGAATATTGATACAATACCTATATTATAAATGTGTAAACATCTTTTTAGAATCAATGACCCTTTTTAAGAAAATAAAACATTTTATAATAATAAGATAATAGAGTTTTATGTTACAAATAGTTTATAACTCCATGACCATTAATGATGAAATGTTAAACTTTTAAAAATTTCATATTCAATATATATTAGCACATTATATATTATCTAATTATATTCTTAAACATTTACGATAGATTTGGGTAAGATAAAGAAGTTGATCCATGTTTTATTATATGAAAATAAACTTCACACATAGCTACAGAAACAATTAAAATAACAATGACTTTCTCTATCCCAACACAAACTATGATACAACCTAAAAAAATATGAAGTGGTTTTATATTTAGTTTATATTTAAATAATATTCTTATAAGAACCTTAAGAATATCCATATATAAAAATTTATATCCCATTGATATAATTTATGCAAAATGATTTTGTGATCCTTGAAGATTAGAAAAAACTCTATAATACGAATATTCACTATAGTTGTAAGGAAAAAATAACAAGAAAAAGGTTGAAATCATAGAAGGCATAGTTATACTCATGGGGGAGTAACTACATAGTTTAATAGATTATTTTCTATTCATATATAATCACATTACCCAAATCAATATGGTTAACATCACAATACATCTTGAACATTAATCCCTCTTTGGGAAAGAAAAGGATAAAATATATAATCCAATTATCCTTTACATATGTAAATGCTACATGAAATAGACTAGTATTCATGAAACTAGTCTTATTTTTTTATTAATTTGGTCAATGGTTTTGTGATTGAGAGAAATCAGTCATGAATCTTTTGTA
Source organism: Viscum album (assembly GCA_963277665.1). NCBI lineage: Eukaryota > Viridiplantae > Streptophyta > Magnoliopsida > Santalales > Viscaceae > Viscum > Viscum album. The sequence continues at coordinate 1,959,115,742 of OY728141.1, read as the reverse complement.
ATAACCTACCAGAACATGAAATTTATGCACCTTTTTAGCAATCTTGGATAATTCCCAAGAAACAAATACATCAATATTTAATGTATCAACCAATAAACCTCATGAAGACATGAAAAGTGTAATTAAATACACCTCATGTGTTTAATAATTTCAATTAGACAACTTCCCATATAATAGGTGTCATTAAATGATCTATAATACCATTCTCAAATGTTCTGTATGTGCATCCTCTCTCCTGAGAAACACCAAGATATCATCAACGAACACAACCATGAACTAATCCAATAATTCATGTAATAGTTAATTTATCTATACAATAGACACTTGGAATGTTTTCATGATTCCAAATGACATCACTAAAATTTTCAAATTCCCATAGAGACACCTCAAGGTTCTTTTTTAATATATTCCTTTATCACTCTCATATGTTGATATCCTAATAAAAATAAATATTTTAGTGCTGAAAAGATGCCTTAAATTTATCAGAAAAAATCATCAATCCTTGGAATTAGAGAGATATAATTTATTTCTTCGTAGTTTAATTTCTGATAATCCACATAAATATATAAATTATCATATTTATTCTTAAAAAATAAAACAATATCTCATAAATGAGACACACTAGTTTTGATAAATCATTTATTCTATAAATATGTAATTTAAATCCATAATTATCATAACTCTGATGGATACGTTATATAAGGGGATGTATACAAAAGAAAAATGTTGGGTCTAAACTCTGTCCTAAACACAACTACACATTGAGGGAGTAGTTTCAAAAACCTCTTTTGAAAAAACATCATGTTACACCTCTTAGACTCTTTAAAAAACCTTTGAATACACCTCCACTAAAATCAAACTCAATCCCTACATCTACTATAAAATACGATCCAAGGAATATATGTTCCATTATATAATTTTCCATAATAAAAAAAATCACACATTCACTTTCCACATCTATGAAAATCACCAATCTTTGATAGAAATCAATGATGGTTTGTATAGGATGAAATTAATTAATGGTAATGATGCCATCATATAGTTGTATCCAGAATAGAAAGAACTCACTAATCGACTATTATGTCCCTAATATTCTATCACACCCTTGACATTTCTCTATTGGTTTATAATAGCCTTTAACTTGTATAGATAATAAAAAGGGTCTTAGAATGTAGTCCATCATAATCCCTAACAATCATACTAATATAGGTATAATAAATGAATTCAAATATTTAATGTCAATTGATACAAAATCCAATCTAGAATATAATTATTTGGTACCTAAAATGATTACTTTTCCATCAGGTGTTGGTAAATCCATCACATTAATCATTTAATGTCTAATACCATCGCTTCATCATCCTTGATGTTGGTATGCACCTCATTTATATTTTTCTTGAGTCCTAATTGAGTAAGGAATATCTTTGGGGTTTCTTCTCCCTGAACTACCACACATTAATAGATTTTAATCCAAATGAACCAACTCTTGATAAGTAAGAGGTGGTAAATGATACTAAGGATTCAATTAAAACCAATTGTTTCCATCCATTTCCACATTTATAGATTCATTTTGGTCACAGAGAAGTGTCAATCACACATATTATTAATGTAATTACTAGACATAAAAATAATATACCATGCCTGAGTTATAGATAGAAGCATAAAAACTACTATGTATAGATAAATGGAAGAATTAAGGCTTAGGTAAGTTCCTAAATAAGAAAAATCACAAATTCTCTAAAAAATGAGAGATCCTATCAGTAGTTATATTCCATAGGAAGTATTAATGACTCCCCTCTTGAAAATCCATTCACACTAAAGTATTCTCAATCAGTTCAGCCTTTACGAATACCTCATTATAGTTTTTTAAGTAGAAGGGTATGACCATCCAATGTTCTTATAGAATAAAATATCCATCAAAATTTATTTATCTTATATCCTTATCTAGTTATATATTTGGATAATAGAATATAAGGTTAAAAACATTACCTCAAACTCCAGTAAACTAGAATTTCGATGCTTAAGGGTGAGTAATGCCTACTACCATGTAACTTTTAAAATAAAAGATAAGAACTCATTCTAGAAAGGATTTTTAAACTTCTACCATGTGACCTCTAAAGGATCCTGATATCCCAAATAGAGGATCCACCATTATTGAGCTACACCCCTAAAAAGATAAAAACCTAAGGAATAATTTTTTTACCCACACTCAAATCATCATAAAGACAATCTCCATCACACCAATACATATAATTTTCTCCTGAATGAAAATAGATCCCTCATACCTTAAAACGACATCACTAAAACCCAAAAAAGTTTATCCTACATAAATACTCCCTTCATGGTAAATAATTAAACAAATAACCAAAGAATTATTTGATACTAGATTAGCATAAACTATATGAGTTCATCATCTACCAAAAAAATATACAAGTGAAAAGACACTTAAAATCCTAAGACATGTAATTAATTCAAATAATTTATTTTATATTCCATTATAATTTCCCTATAAATTCCCCAAATCCTAACACATTTAGAAATAACATTTATATATGTACCACACTTAGGATTCTACGCCAAAATCAGTACACTCTCATAAAAAATTTCCCAATAGACTATCAGAATATTTACATTTTATCACATGAAACCTTTATGTATTATCCAGTCTCTTAAGCCTATATCACATGATAAGATCAAAAGAAACCATCGCTCTAATACTACATTGTCACAACCTAAATCAACTATAACATCTCTTGTATTGGTAGTGAAGCCATTTATTTTCCCCATAATACCACCTCCAATTGGATATGAGTTTGAGAAACTTTTAAAAAGTATATACACGTAATTTAGGAGGCATTACCCTTAATAAAATAATTAAGGAATAGAAACATATAATCCACATCCTAACATTTATGTATTAATTTAAAAATAAATTTAATTATATATATGTCAAATAAACCCTAAAATATCCAAAGTAATAATAAGAAAAAACATAGCTCCAATATATACAATAAGACTCGTCCCATAACAAACAATATTCCAAGTCATTAGTTATTATGGTTTATCCCATTCTTCGACACCATCCTACAAACCAATAAAAACAATCCATATAATGGGGGATGATCATAAAAATATATTCAATAGGTCATTACATTTAATATCTCATGTCCATGTAGATGAATAATAATGAAGAATAAATGATAAAATAGTTAAACTCACTCTTGTTTCATCTCAGGACATATAAAAACACATTTAAACACATGTCCAATAACTAAATCTATATAAAATATAAGTAGTGTAATAAAGGAATATATATCAAAGGAATTATCCACACCCACTTCCATAGTAATCATGTAACCCTCATTTCTTAATGACATATGTCTTAATGCTCCCGTCCCTTCCCATTTCTACATACCACAAACTAATTCTACAACCACATACTACAAACAAAACTATAACCACGTTCCAAAAAAATTCTAACATATACCATAACCATAACAACTTTCATATACTGTAACCACTACCACTACCACTACCATGATTTGAAAAATGAGTGGGAGTGTGGAAGTATGCAAATATTTATTCCCAATAAATCTAGGATTTTGGGGGTTTACTCAATGTTAATAACCTCAGATGGGAATCAATTTGGTTATCTGACTCTGGTGGTGGTGTGTAAAAATGAAAAAACCTATGATGATATAAAACAACTCACAAATTAAATCATTGAATCCACATCCAATGATTTCACCTACAAAAACATCCCATAAAACATGTAATTATCTTTGAACAACATGATACCTCCCTTAACCACATATAAATTCAAAAAAAATCCATTAAATTGAGCTATTGGTTTTCCAAAATATTCCTCCCACCATTTACTAATTTAAATCATAACAATTTATAATGAATTAATCTTGAAAAATTAATTTCTTATTGCACATCTATATCCAGGTAAATATATTTCTAATATGTTATCCATACCCACAAATATATAATACCTAATAAATTAAACAACGCCAACATCATCATGTTACCACCCCTATATAAAACTATTGTATATTTATTCCATAACACAATATATGGAATAATAGTCATATAATAAATAACAACAAGAAAAAATAGGCACATAAATATCACTTCCAACTTATTATTCATTTAAATTTATATAATTAGGCAAGTATAATATTCATGCATAAGATATTTAAGGAATTATATTTGAATATAAATAATAGTAAATAAAGGAGAGAGTTCTCAAATCATTTACCTCAACCCAATTCTTCAATAATTATGTCACATAATAAAAAGGTTTACCATTTTAATCTCCCAATGTTCTCCAAAGGTAATAAAATAAATGTATAATCCATCATTCATTCTAATAATTCATCTTAAAAATCCCACAATTTGTTCCAAAACAATCCTCAAAATATAATTAAAATGAAAATGAAAAGATAAGAAGATAAACTGTGAAATATAGTACCTTAGATCACGAGGATTCAATATTATGAGAATAGAAACTCAATGAATCAACAAAGGCACTAAAAATCACAAATTAAGAACTCTTTGACATCTAAGGTCTTAAAGGAAGAAAATAGATAAAATGATATAGACAAGAAATTATTTCATTTATAATAAATTAATGATACAATAATCCATGGGTGGTTCCCTAAACCATTTCATTGTTTTTGTTTGTTTGGGTAGATATGAAAACAACAATGACATAATTTCACACTCTTAAAAATACATTTACCTTTTTTTCCAAATAACATGATTTATCATAATTATAATGTGGTCTTTTTAACCACTAAATTTTCCCTTCAAAACCCTTTCAAACCATTTTATGAAATCACAGTGTTCCAATAAAGCATGTAATTTTTAACTAACCATGATGTGTTTAATATTCCATTATAATATTAGTTCTAAAAAATATAATTCCAAAAAATTTAAAGAATATATTTTTTAGTGACCCAAATTTTCATGATGATTTTTTTTAAATTTTTCAAAAAATATTTCTATGGATTTTCACTAAGTATTTGAATGTTCTGGGCATCACATACGATCAAAAATAATATTTTAAAAATAATATATTATTTTTAGTATATGTATGGGTTTTTTCAACAAATGGTTTTTAACTCATAAATAGAGAATCAGATAAGAATTTTGCACCAATAATGATTCTATAATGGTTGTTTTACTGTAGGAATAGAAATATTTGAGTTGACTTTAGAAAGTATAATCACAAATGTCATGATCCGTCCCCCGGGGCCTGTGTTGTGAGTACCCCATGCCCACCTTCCGTATGCTAGGGGATGGAAAATAGCATCGAAAGGTGTATTCCCTAAAACAAGAAGGCATTGCCTTTAAAATTGTACAAACACACAGTTAAAGAACACAAAAAGAAGCAACTATTAAGTAAACTGCTATAGTAAAAGAGTTCTGAAATCAAAGGAGCCAATATACAAGCCCAACTGGAAAAGTACAAGTACAATTGAAAAGTAAAAAACAACTGAAAGGTGAAAAGAAGCTCTTGGACTGTCCACCACGGATCCTACCTGAAGGGTAGTGTAACAATTCAATGTTTCATTAATGGAAATCCATCTTGATCTAATTAAATGTCTCTTTATGTAAAATGTTTATATAAAATTTCAACTTCTTTGGTTTTATGTTAGGAATTGCGACCGTTACTTTTATAGCAGTTGAACAGTGAACACAAGATTAGTATAAATATAAGGGTTTAACAAACCCAATTTCCTCAGATAAAGGAAGCGATGGACTCATCCAGTAGAATTTCTCCATACAAATCCCATTTTTCAGATCTTGGAAAAGAGGTCAAGCTCGAACGGGACCGTCTATGGGAAAAGTGGAAGTTGATAGACATTACCACTCGAGCAATGTTATCTATGCCACCCCAAGAGTCGGTCACCATCGTACACCTTACCCTTAGGTCTGATGTGGCTGTTTTAAGGGGTTATGTTACAAATATCTAGTACTATGTTCATGTACATTAATTTTTGTATATAATAATGAATATACATTCTTGTCATTATTGATACATTGTAAATAGTTTTTAATGTACAAATAGTGTTTTTAGTTATTATTTAATTAAGAATTATATTTTACTAAATTAAGGGATTTTTGAATTATATAATATTTTAATAAAATATTATTATTATTATTAAATTAATTTTTATTAAATATAAAATATCATATACTTTTACGAATGTAATTGTAATTTTTACTATGGTTTGAAAGCCATTTTTGTCATAACCCGTGAATTTTTGATAAATGTCGGTTTTTATTTAAAAAGTGAAAATTAACATAGTTATAAAATTATTTAGATAAAATAAATGTTATTTCTATAATCAGGACATCATATTTATCCAACGGTGAATTTTTCAAAATTTTCTAAGACAGTCAAATTTTTGGGTAAAAATTAAATACTGTTTAAATATATAATGTGTTTTATGACATCATAATGACCCAATAATGATGTAATAAAATACTATAAGCTTTATGTTCGGCCAATATATGTTTTACAATTAAAATAATGTGATTCTGGGTTTGTTTGACTTATTTTACAAAGCATTAATGGACCCCTCAAGACTTATTAAACATCTTGTCTTTTTAAATTATTTTCCCATGGGAGTGTGACTCACCTCCACATAAGCAACCCAATTATTTTAAAAAGTTAGGACTTTGGCCTTATAAAATATTTTTTTCCTCTTCCATTTTATAAAAACCATGGGAAAAAACCATGAGCTTATTTGTGGTTTGGATTAGTTTATTGTAAGGGGTCCCAAACCCAAATAATAAAGAATTCACTCACCTTTCCTATATAAACCCACCCAATCTCCCACTTCCTCCTCACTCAAAGCATTTAGAGTTTGTCCAACCTCTGAACGACTCTCTCTAAAATCCTCCCAAGGTGCCCCAATCTCCCAAGAAGCCTCTCTCAAGCCTTTGGGAGCACACTTCCATGTAAGGGTTTTTCTTCCTTTCACTTTTTTGTCCAATTTTCTTAATATTGTTATGCCCTTTTAATTTCAATTATAAATGATGGGGTATGGTTTCAAACCTCCCCCATATTTCCCTATTATTGTTTTCATGATGGGATACCCCATTCTCTTTCATTAAATGCCTCCCATGTACACCCGTTACTATGCTGAAATTCCCAAAGGAACTTCTCTCTCCTCATTTACATTAAAGAAATACTTTTATATCATGAATATAAATTCCATTACAATTGTTGGGACATGTATCTATATGACCCCCTTACTGTCCATTTCATTAAGATATGATGAGACACCCCTTTCTCTCTCATCAACCATTTTTATGAATTCTTATATCACGTCGTTACGCTGCCGGAATTTCACCGATTTTCTAAGCCAATGCCATTGTGTAGTGAATACCATGCCCATTTCTCCATCAAGGGTATTCACATTCATGCACATTTACTTATTGATTATAAAGTTTCATTCCACATTCCTTTTTTGTGGAATAAATGATTATGTCTTATGAATTCATGTTTTATGATCCATGTGGCACACTTATGGGTGAAATGAAATGTTTAAGAAGGGTGTACCCTTATAGCGCCTCAATGCATTAGGTAAAGTATAGTATCATGATACGTCATGTGAAATTTGTGTTGTCTCATGCTAATTCAAGTGCAACAAGGGTTTACTCGTTCTTCATGTGCACTGAGGATTTACTCATGCTCTATGTGCAATGAGCCTTGGCTCATGCTAATTCCATGTTAAGTGTTGATGCCACATTTCCATGTTACGATTATCATGCTTTATCATTCCTTTATGTTCATGTTCCTATTCTGATCTATTGATATGCCTATTGTATAACATGTATTTTACTCCTCATGCATTCAATTTTTATTCCCTTACTGGGCTTTATAGCTCACCTCGTTTCTTATGCATGTCTTCAGGTTATCCCATGAAATGCTAAGTACGAGGGAATGTAGTGGTAATGTAAAGGAATTTTTCAATAAAGATGTTGTATTTCATGTTTTAAGTTGTTATGTATTGATCCTAATCTCCAAAGACACTAGACCACTCGATCATCCATGTTGTATCAAGTGAATAGTTTATGTAATAAATCATGTTTAAGTTTGTAATAAAAGTTGGGTTGTCATAGGTAGGTACAACACATGATCAGTAGTCCCTACTTCATGTCATGCCAACTAGTCCACTTATGAGAACTGTCCATTCCTAGCTCCCTCAGCCTCGATCAATATTTTACGTCGTCTGCACAAGACACAACAAGGTGTGGGTGAAGCCTGTGTAGGGGTGAGTATAATGATACTCAATAGGGACCTCAAGACCACGTAGGTATCCTAATGTTCCAAAAAGGAAAAACCACAAAGAAAGACATCAACTCCACTTAGGTATTTTCCCATACATATACCAAAGTCATCTAGACATACTAATCTCATACATGAGGGAAGTATACCACAAAGGTAACACAACGAAGGTAGAAGTACCACATAGGTAACAGTACCACAAAGGTATCACCACGAAGATAGTAAAATTTAGCTAAAAGTACCAGACAGGTAAAAGACATAGTTCAAATATAGACTCAACTCAATCCCAACATACAACACAGAGAAACCGAATTATGATGCTGACCCACACATGTTCGCAATGGAAGCTAATAGTGAGCCACATATTCTCTAGACCTAAGAACAAGTAACATTACCAGTCACAATGTCGATCACCTCAGATGTTGGAGAACTCCTCCTCTATCGATTATAGGGGACCTGCCACATTACACAAAGGTGCTTCCCACTATCCTGGACTACTGAGGTACTCCTCCCAATCACGTACTGTGGGTTTTCTAGGTAACACAGAGTCGATCCCCACTGTTCCCTTATGAAGAACTCCTCCCCATCACGTACTGTGGGTCTACCATGTCACAAAAATGCACTCCCCACCATGGTTTTACCACGTCACATAGAGGCTCTTTCCACTGGGTCGTCGAGTCACTTAGAGTCGAAAAGATCAATAGTCATCAACTTTCATCCAGTCACAATATTCTGTACGTAGGGCCCTGGGGAGAACTGCTCCTCAAACCATTGGTCGTATTACATCTAGAAAAAAGTCTCACAAATATGTAACTTGATAATCTTCAATGTCATAAGGGTTCCAACACAATAGATTATGCATCAATCAAACACTTGGTCTGTGTGTTATTGGCATTTCAGTGCCGAGGGCCTGGTTGGATTTGGGTGCGATCAAACCTAACCATACTCTAAATCTCTATAAACACTCATTTAGTAAGTTAAAAGTACCTTCTCACTCCAAGGATCCCGACGCAATATATGGTTCATCAAATGGACGCATGGTTCTCGAGATAAGGCCCTTTAAGTGTTTCTGGTCCCTGTTGGGCCTGGGTCCTGTTCGACCCTGTCGGACCAACCCGACCCGACCTGGTCTAGGATAGGCTAGAGTAGACTTGGCTTGCTGGGCTGAGGTCTATCCAAGCCTGCAAAAAGGGACGTCCCGACCCGCTAGGGCGGGGCCCACAAAGGGGAAGCCCCGCTCGCTGGGGGGGGGGGGTGGTGGGGGCGTGGCCTGGCCGGTGGGACACGGTCGGGCCCGTTGGGTGGCGGCCCAGCCCACTAGCGGCGGCCCGCTGGAGGGTGGTCCAGCCACGAAAGGCATGACTCGCAATGCTTTCGCCAGGCGGCTCGGAGGATCCGCTCCCCGGAGATCCCAAATAGCCAAAGGTCGTTCAACCTTTAAAGCGGTGGCACCAAGTGGGCGTCGCCCGGTCGCCCCGAATCCCACCAGAGGCGCAGGTTCTGCCGCCTCCTTGGAAACTCCGGCCGCGGTCTCCCACTCACTAGCGGTATGCGATGATGCACCACCCTTCCCTTTCACTGCCAGTCGACGAGCCGGTCCCCTTCTCTATCTACCGCAGTTGACAAGTCGCAGCCCCTTTGCACACCGGCGGCGTGCGACGGCACGCCGCACCTCCTTTGCATTCGGCCGGTGCCGACCGCTCGAATGTCCACCACGGATTCATGCCACGACCTCCTCTAGCAGTGTCTGTTGGCGTGTCGCCTCCTTCGTAGCTGGTTGGTGTCACCGTGCCAGCAGTCTTCCATGGAAGGCACAAGGGTAACAATGTTGCTAAGGGTTTAGGAAAGGATCTTTAGGCCCGCGCCCACCACGTGTGATGTAGATCAAAGGGAGGATAAAATGACTTTAACAATTTCGTATATAAAACAACAATAAAACCCCCACAAGCAAACCCCATACCAACCTCCCGCAAAACGAATGATTCGCGGATCAACTCATTAGTCAGTTGACCCAAGTTCTTGGTATAATTTTTAATAAAGGGGAAAAGAGAATATTTTAAGGAAACATAAATGAATAAACCACTTACATCTAAAACCCATTAGAGATCATCCACACTTGAAGGTGGGTCAGTGTTCTTCAATCCATAACAGGATTCGAATGACACCAGTCAAACTTCGTCCTCCGTTTCGTGGTTTGGTGTCACCCTTTACTTCTCATTGGGATCAGCTCTATCTTCCAAGGGTCCAGCGTCACGGTTCTCTGTCTGCACTTCGTTTCTTGGTGACGCTATGTCGATACCCCTCCCCATTCTCCATATATATTGGATAAAGGTATGATATGTAATACCGTTATAAGTTAATAGTTCTCATCAATTATGAAGCTTCCTAATTCCCCGATGACGTCGTTACTTACGGTTGGTAGGTCAAGCCATTTATTAGCTTGACACGTCACTGGCCCCACCCCTTTACCTATCTGTTGGAGGATATGAAATAAAATAATAAAATTATATTATTTCATTTATTTTAAATAGTTGCAAAACTTATCTTTTTCTTCGGACCTACTGCAGTCAAAGTAAAACCACTCTTAAGTGAATCCTGACGCTGCGGATTCAACAATGCGCTTGGATTTTTAATCTGAGAAATAGCTTAGAAGTTAGAAAATGCCTCTCGTGCATTTATTGAACGTACCCAAAAATATTTAATAAATTAATAATGTTCACCCTCGACCCATGTTGGTCGAGGTTAGGCTTCCCCTAAGGTGAACAGGCCCCAATGAACCCAACTGTACTCTAAAATTCTTAATCTATGTTACCATTTAGAAGTTACAGATTTTAAAATAAAATAATTGTCACTTAATTATTTTATGTACGTCCAAAAAAATAACTTTAACTAGTGGCCCACACCGGCCAATGTTAGTATCAGCCTATGGGAAGAATACCCTCATGAGTTCGGCAGTGGTTTTGAATTTTTAATCCGATTTACCATTTGTTAGTTATAAGAATTTGAAAAATAAAATAATTTTACTTAATTATTTTATTTACGGTTATGCCATTTTTGGGTTTTCTCACAGGAGGCCTGAGCCGACTAAACTTAAGTCGCGCGTAGTGTAAACCTGCCATCATGATCGCAATAGTGCCCTCATATTTCTGATCTGGGAAACTATTTAATAGTTATACCACTTTTTTAGAAAAATATTCTTACACTTTCTATTTAATGTTTAACAAAACTTCGACAGATCATTTCAGGCACTCCGGGCCTCGGAATCACGCGCCGTCAGTTTTTGCAGTCTCAAAATAATTCCATATAATTAAAAAAATTATACAGAAATTCTTGGGACATTAGATTATCCCCACCTTATGGCCTTACATCCTCTAAAGACAAAACATAGACTAAGAAAACAAATAAGGGTAATGAGCATGAATCTGAGCCTCTCTCTCCCATGTGCTCTACTAGAGGTTCCCGTGCTGCCAAAGAATGCGCACTAGAGGTATCAACCAGCAACGAATGAACCTCTCCTATCGATCCTCAATCTCTACTGGAACCTCTATAAATATTTCCCCATCGTCTAAGTCCATCTATCCATGGTTGATGACATGAGATGGGTCGTGAACATATATCCTCAGCTGGGATATGTGGAAGACGTCGTGCACCCTCTCCAACTGTGGTGGATGTTCCAAACTGTATTCCACCTTGACTATCCTCTGAAGCATAAAAAATTTCCAGATAAACCTTGGTGATAACTTGCTGCCTCGGTCAAATCTCTATAGTCCCCATCGAGGATATACTCACAAGAAAATGTGGTCCCCCTCCTAGAACTCTAGAGGTCTCTATATCCTATCAACATATGACTTATGTATGCTCTGTGTAGTCTTCGTTCACTTCTGGATGTTCTACACCTTCTCAGTAGTAGCTCATACCAACTCTGGACCCATAAGTGCTGACTCCCCTAGGTCTATCCAGCATTAACGTGATCTATAAGGTCGATCGTATAAGGCCTTGAATGGTGTCATACCAATGGTGGAGTGATAACTATTGTTGTATGCAAACTCCATCAAGTGCTAGTGACCCTCCCAATTGTATCCAAAATCTAGGATGCATACACATAGCATGTCATCCAGCGTCGAAATGGCCTGATCCGTCTGACCATCTGTTTGAGGATGAAAGGCAAAATTCAAATGCAACTGAGTCCCGAATTCCTCCTCCAATCCCTTCCACATCTGGGATGTTAAACATTCGTCACAGATAGAGACGATCATTGATTTCACCCCATCGAGTCACTCAATATCTTGAACATAGAGGCATCCCAATCCATCTACTAATACCTACTCTCAAATGGGTAGGGAGTGGGCCGACTTGGTGAGTTGGTCAACGATCACATAAATGGAATCATGTACCATGGATGTACTTGGAAGCCCTGTCACGAAGTCTATGGAGATCCCATCCCACTTCCATTAGGGAACCTCTGGTGGCTGGGCTAAGCCTGCTAGAACTTGATGCTCGACCTTTACTTGCTTATAAGTGAGGCATCATGAAACAAAATCTACCACTGCTTTCTTCATCCTTGGCCACCAGTGCTGACACCGGAGGTCCAGGTACAACTTCGCTACACTAGGATGTGACACTAGAGGGGATGTATGGAACTCCCTCAACACATCCTCCTATAGTGCCACCAGTACCATGGTACGTCCCCTGAAGAGAATGACGTGCTCCCCACCTTCAAAAAATATATCAGGTACATGCCCTAATGATATCTTAGCATGTCGAGTATCACATTTGTTTTCCCCAAGCAGCGCCTCCCAAACTCATTAGAGGAGTGAGGGAGTGACTATTTTAGACTAGAGGTATGCTGCTCTATCTCTATCCATGAAGGATATCTGTAACGCAGCAAGCTGCTATGTTGCCTCACTCAGCAACTGCAGACCAGACCACATAATGAGTGCGTCTGCTACCATGTTCCTCTTCCCAAGAGTATAGACTATATCAAGGTCATGGTATTGTATGAACTCTATCCATTATTGATGTGTCAGGTTCAAGTCATTATGTGAGAAGATACACCTCAGACTCTTGTGATCAGAGTAAAATGTAAACCATTCACCCATCAAGTAGTGCCACCACATCTTCAGTGAAAAGACCACTGCTACTAACTCCATGTCATGGGTAGCACAGTTCTACTCATGTTGTCTCAGCTGTCATGATCCATAAGCAAACACTGCTCACTCTTACATTGGGACACACCCAAGTCCGGTCCTTGATGCGTCATAGTAGACTACATACCCAACTCCCTCTTCAGGTATCCTCAAGATGGGGGCACTCGTTAGTCTCTTCCCCAGCTCCTAGAAACTCTGCTGGCACCTGTCCATCCAAATGAAGGTTTGACCCTTGTTCCTCAATGCTAACAAGGGTTCCACAACTCTGGAAATGTTAGGTACAAATATCTGATAGTACCTAGCTAAGGCATATGTCCCTCCCCCTTTGGGGAGGTAAACCTTGAAACTTCTTTTAAAAATATTTCCCCACACGCTTTTTGGGAACTAAAAACTCAAAAATCCAGCTTCCATGATGGTAAGGATGGCCGACTTAAGGATGATTAGTTTTACCCGCCTATGCATGAGTTTATCCTATGCTGCCTAGGTTTGCTTCTTCACTGACCAAGGAAAACCCCATCCCAACAATATAGATAAACCACAAACTTTTTGCCTAATACATTCAATTTGATTATGAAATGTGGATGTCTAGTGCATACCCAAACTAACGTTGTAAGGCCTTGACACTGCCACCAAGAGATTCCAACCAAAACTCTCTCCTCAAGGGTCAGATCACACCATCGGCGTATGTGTGATTATCAAGTATCCTCCCAAAGGTATCACTAGACATAAGGGTCAAGTCAACGGTATAACTGGAAACTCTAGGTATTGGACATGATTCTTGGAAGGAAAGAATGATTGGTACCTATGTCTATTAATACAGAATCTAGTAGTAGACACAGACCATACATTGAATCACTCCTGGAGCCCTTGGGTCACACTCCTTGACCACATGCAGCTACTCCCTTCCCATGCCCTCCAACTCCTTGATCCAGGTGGGGACCACATTGAGGTGGTGGTTGTAACATGTAGAAATGTATACCAACTCATGCTTTTCTCCTAGCACCACATCCATGTCTGCTGCCCTATAGATTCATCTGTCCCTATAACTTCCTATTCCTGAATCATTTTAGATGCCCTGGTCTCTGAGACTAGCATCAGTTTCCTGCTTTCCCACTGTTAACATTCTCTGGATTCATCTTCATAGCCAAATAACTTTCAACCACAGAGGTTCTCTCTAGCACATAAACATAAGTAGGAATGCATAGAGGAATAGTATTGGCTCAGATGTCCTTAAACACACCTCTCTTAGAAGTCAGATCCCTGAAGCACTGATCATATCATATTCATCGAGTACCAGGAATAGTCGGTATGCCTTGATGGATACTCAGCCAAAGACATGTCATCCTACTGAACCAGTAGAGGCTCTAGTAAAAACTCATCCACCTCCTCAAGCTAGTCCTTAGATTCCTAGGAGTCAGGCTCGCCTCAAAACCTAAGGGGTATCTTATGCTGAAACACTTATAAGGAACTAAGCCTACAACTGTCCTCTACCGGTACCGCTGGTTGTAGCTGCGGAAAAACAGGCAGTGATATAGCTGGTACACTACCCGAAGGTACCATCTCAAGAAATAGTCCAAGAACCAAAGCCTCATTACCCTGAATACCATCCTCATGGTCACAAACTAAATAAGACCAGCAGCTAGGATCAACATCTACTCAACTGGTGTCCAAACTAGGCAGAAAACTCTAGCCACAACCTCCAGCTAGTCCTTAGCTGCCTGGGAATCTGTCTTGCCTTGAAACCTTAGAGTTCTATGCTTCTGGAACTCATGCAATGTGCTCAGTCGGCATGAACCATCCGCTAGTGCGGCTGGTGGTAACTACTGCCCGAAGGGTGGTGGTGCTACTAGTACACCACCCGAAGGTGCCAACACAGTAAGAGGGCCTTGTACCGGAGCCTCATTGCTCGGTGGGTCGTCATCGTGTACTCTCTCAAGAATCCTAGATTAATGCCTATGCAGAGACATCCTGTTAAGGAACAAGTATTCCACAGTCATTAAGTTATACATGGGGAGATAACTCCAACTAAATCACTAGAAAACTCTTCGAAAACACACACAACCAGTGTTTCTCTATACTGAGTCAGAAATCAGAATTCAGGGTCCTGGTGTATGGATACTTCAGCCGCCACACCAACAATGGATTCCCCAAACTAAAAACCACACTCATAACACATAACACTATTTCCACAATGAAAAGTTCAGATACCTAGTTCTTCAGTAGAACCAAACTCTTCTGATGACACTTTGTCATGACCCGTCCCGCTGGGCCCATGCCTTGACTACCCCAAGCCCTCCTTCTATAGGCCAAGGGCTGGGGACTATCATCGAAAGGAGTATTCCCTAAAATGGGAAGTCATTTTCTTTAAACATGTACAAAGACACAATCTAAGAATACAACAAGAAGAAACTGTGAAGTAAACTGTTGTTGTAAAAGAGAGCTGAAAGAAAAGGGTCCGGTATACAAGCCCAACTACAAAAGTACAAGTACAACTAAAAAGTACAAAACAATTGAAAGGTGAAAAGAAACTCTTGGATCGTCCACCACAGGTCCTACCTGAATGGTAGGTACAACTCATGATTAGTAGTCCCTACGTTACATCACGCCAAATGGTCCACCTCCGAGCACCGTTTAGTCCTGCCTCCCTCAGCCTCGATCAATGTTGTACGTCATCTGCACAAGACACAAGAAGGTACGGGTGAAGCCTTTGTTGGGGAGAGTGTAACTATACTCAGTTGGGACCCCGAGACCCCATTGGTACCCTAAATTTCCAAAATGAAAAAACCACAAATCAAGACATCGAATCAACTTAGGTATTTTCCCATACATATACCTAAGTAATCTAGATATTCTAATCTCATACATGCGGGATGTATACCACAAAGGTAAGACTGTGATGTTAGAAGTACCACACATGTAAAGGTACTACACATGTATCACCATGAAGATAGTACCACAGAGGTAAAAGTACCACACAGGTAAAAGAATTAGTTCAAACAGAGTCTATGCTCAAACAAGGCATAGAACACAGAGAAATAAAATTATGATGCTGACCCACACATGATCGCTATGGAAGATGATAGCCTACCAAAGATTCTCTAGGCCTAGAAACAAGTAACATTACCAATCAAAATGTAGAACACCTCGGCTGCTGAAGAACTCCTCCTCTATCATGTACAGGTGGCCTGCTGCGTCACAGAGAGGCACTTCCCACTAACCTTAGATTTCTATGGTACTCCTCCCCATCGCGTACCGTGGGTCTTCTGGGTCACACTAAGCCTCTTCTCACTTTGTCCGGCTGCGGTACTCCTCCCCATCACATAACATGGGTCTTCTGCATCATACAGGGGAACTCTACACCATGGGTCTCCCGCGTCACTCACAGGTGCTCCACACTGGGTCGTCGAGTCACTCGGAGTCAAAAAGATCACCAGTCATCAAGTCTCATCCAGTCACAGGGTTCCGTACATAGTGCACTTGGGAAAACCGCTCCTCAAACCATTGGTCATATTACATATGGAACAATGTCTCACAAAGAAGTAACCCGATGATCCCCCATGTCATAGTGGTTCCAACGCAAAACACAACACGTCAATTAGATGTTCAGTCTATGTGTTATGGGAATTTTAGTGTCGATGGCCTGGTTGTATTCGGGTGCGATCCAACCTCGACCTACTCTAAGTTTCTCAAAAATTCTCATTTAGTAAGTCAAAAGGGCCATCTTGCTCGAAAATTCCCAATGATGTTGATATTTCGTCAAACAGTCGTCATATTCTTGAAATAAGGCCCTTTAAGTGTTTATGGGCCTAGTTGGGCCCGGGTTCGGTCCGAAGCAGTCAGACCAATCTGGCCCGACCCAGTCTGGGCTGGGCTGCGGCAGACTCGGCCCACTGGGCGAAGGTCCAGCCTTGTCAGCAAAAAGGGGTGGCCCGACCGGTGTAAGTAACGATGTTATAATTTAAATAGACTCATCAATTTAGAAACTTCCAAATTCTCCAATGACGTAGTTACTTAGGGTTAGAAGGTCAATCCATTTATTGGCTTGATACATCACTGTCCCCACCCCTTTACTTCTCCAATAGAGGATATGAAATAAAATAATAAAATTATTTTATTTCATTTCATTTAAAAATTCACAAAACGTAACTTTTTCTGCAGACCTACTACGGTCAAATTAAAGGCTCCCTTAATCGAATCCCAACACTACAGATTCAATGGTGCACTCAGATTTTTAATCCGAGCAATGGTTCAGAAGTTAGAAAATGCCACTCATGTGTTTACTGAACGTACCTAAAAAATTCAATAAATTAATAACATTCACCCTCGACCCGCACCAGTTGAGGTTAGCCTCCGCCTAAGGAGAACACTCTCCACCGAACCCAATAGTACTCTTGGATTTTCAATCCGAGTTACCGTTTAGCAGTTATGGATTCTAAAATAAAATAATTTTTAACTAATTATTTTATTTACATCAAAAAACTAACTTTCACTGGTGGCCCACACCAGCCAATGTTAGTACCATCCTAAGTAAAGAATACAATCACAAGTTCATTGGTGGTCTTATATTTTCAATCTGATTTACCATTCGTGAGTTATCAGAATTTGAAAAATAAAATAATTTTATTTAATTATTTTATTTACGGTTATGTCATTTTCAGGTTTTCTCATAGGAGGCCCGCGCCGACTAAACTTAAGTATCACTGAGGGTAGACCCGCTATCTTGAGCATAATAGGGCCCTCATATTTCTAATCTGAGAAACCAATTAAGACTTATTCCACTTTTTTAGGAAGCCTTCTTACACACACTATTTAAAGTTTAACAAAACATCGACAGATCATTCCAGGCACTCCAGGCCACGAAATCACGTGCTGTCAGATTTTACGGGCTCGAAATAATTCCATATAATTAAAGAAATTATTCATAAATTCTTGGACATTACAAAACACTCAGTTTCAGGTGTTTTAATTAATATATCACAAACCTAGTTTTATGCCTACTTGAACCCCATTATGATATCTATTTAGGTTTTTTAAACATCACTTAATTTTAGGATTAAGATATTGAGAGATAATTGGGGATTCGATGAATGAATTATTCAAGGAACAGTAAAAGAATCTATTCTATAAATGTTGTTTACAAATGATTAATTTATTAAAATGTTATTATTTAAACATGACCAATACAACCTAGACTTTACGTTGGTGTACATGAATATGGATAAGTAATTTATGAAAATTTCATTGTTTAAAAATGTAAAAAATAAATTCAATGGTTATATACTAATCAGAATTAGAATATGTACCATTTTAACGAAAAATCAATGTTTTTTGAAAAGCTATATTTTTCTTAAAGGCGGTGTAGTTGTGCTTTGTACACATAATTTAAAATTAATTTTAACATATTTTTTAAAAATTATTTCAATAAATAATATTCTATTTATAAATATAGAATTCAAAATTATTTTTGGTTTAATTTTAGATAATTATATGAAAAGATTTATTTTTTGATGAATAGTGAAAATATACTAATTTATATTGAAAACTATCTTTTCGTTTAAATTGTTTAAAAAGAAAAAGTATTTTTAAAATTGTTTTTAATGTAAATTTAGTTAAATTATTTTACAATTTAACCAATTTAAGTTATTTTAATCAATTTCATATTAAATTATAATATAAAAACTTTTTAAACTTTTGAATGTTTTTCTTTGGAAAATGATTCTTTCAACACATTTATGGGTTTAATTTTAAATTAAATTCTACCTCTTATATGAATTTAATTTGAAAAAGTTGATTTAATATTTATAATATTAGTATTATATATTATCCAAAAATGGAAACTTAATTTTTTACCATAATTAATATTGAAAAGAGTAAAATATTATTTACCATGGTTAAGGTAAAAACAGGTTTTCTGGGAGGCTAATCTAAAAAGATATGGGTTAAAAATGACTGAAAACATGTATAATTCATATTTAGTAGTAATGTTTTGAATTTATCTGTTATATGGGTTTAAAATGGTCTATTTTATATCCTTTTTCATGATACAAACATGGGTGAAATTATTTATTTAAAAAAATTCCAAGTGTGCCCTCTTCTCCACTCATAAAAGGCCACCCATCTCCTCTACTTTCACACATAAAAATCCCATTGGGTTTGATAAATATTGAAAATATAAATTACCTAAATAAATAAAATCATCCAATATGACATGTTTTTATTATCAATCCATCAGTGGAAGGATTTTTATGCAAACCAAAATAAGTTGTCTGAAGAAGAGGTAACGTCCTTAACTAGGTGTTTTATTTTATTTCTTATTCCACCTCCTTAAAGTGTAATTAAACCATTATGATATAATATAAATATTATAATATATATAGATGTTTTTTATGTTATTTTAATGAACTAAAATCATTTACTCTAGCCTCAAATGGAAAACTAAACCGTAGATCATTTGTACGATAGAGTACCGCCTCACGAACCGATGTAATTTGTTTTCCATTACCACATCTGATGACTAGATATAATGATATATTAAAAATTTATATATTATATTTATGATATAATTATGCATATTTAATTATAATATCACAAATAAATTATCACTTTCCCTTATGTTGATAATACGATAACGTCATTCATTTGTATGCCTGACTACCGCCTCAAAAAGTGAGTTGATTCGTTTTCCAATAAATATTTACATGGAAGTTAAAAGGGATTAATTTAATGAATAGTTGTGATATATATGAAATGATATTTATTATATAATGTTAATATCCAATCCAATCTTTTAACCTTTTACCTATTAAGGAACTGATAACGTCGCTCATGCGTACGTACGACCTACCATCTCCACGAAACGATGTGATTCATTCATAATGTTAAAAATTAATTAATTATATTATATATGTATCTAATGAAAAAAATTATATTTATAATAATAATAATAATTTTTATATGATGGATATATAACCTATGTTAATTTTTTAGATCTTTCATAACGAAATGTGCAGGAGAAAATAAGGAAATTAACACTAGAAACAATGATGATAAAGAAATATTACTAATGAATGGGTAATAAGATGTTATAAACGGATAATATATGATATCATAAATAATAACATTATATGGTATACATTTATATGATAAAAACACTATACATAACGTTATGGATAACTCAACTAAAGGGAAGTGTGAGGTAATAGGTTTTTTATCTCATTTTCCATTCATTGGGTTATATGACTACTTTTTTAATAATATTATTGCACAATAATGTGTGAAATAAATTTTTATTGAATTATGTTGTATTTAAAAATTTCTGTTCATAGATATAAATTATCTACACATAATCACCCCATTTATTAACTCTCACATTAATGATACAAACTTGTTAAGGGTTTTGTCTAGAACATCCTTCTTTGAGACACATGTTCTTTTATAAAAATAATTTTATTTGAATAACGTATATACATACCCATTACATAAAATATCATGAATCCTTACAACATTATTTGATCTTAATTTACAATTTTACTACATCTTTCATGGAAATTTATTATTCAAATGTTACCAAAGTGGTAAGGGTTTATGTTTCAATATCATTTTGATTGACATTTCTTATCCATGAATTTCCATTGAATTAAATTATTTGAAAATTTTATAATAAACCAAATTAGATTCTTTATCCTTGGATTATTAATAATTTTTTAAAATAATAATTTCATTTCCTACTTATTGGTATATAAAATTATTGATATTTTCTTTAGTAAAATTTGACTTCATTTCTCTCCTCGATCATAAATCCATATTCTTTCAAGTATATTTTTTCGTTTTTAGGAAAATGATTTAATATTTTCATTTATATTAAATTTTATCCTTAATTTATTTTTTATAATTTTTTAAAAAGGAATATTCTTATCACATTTAAAATAAGGTACTTTATGAAATTTTGTAAAAAAATGTGATAGGAATATTTTTTAATGTATTTTCAATAAATGAAACTCTTCTGCCATCATTAAATCTTAATGTATTAAAGAATGATTTTTTACATTCAAAGGTTATTTAAAAAAATAATTTTCGTTATTGTTTGGGAAGGTTTTCCATTTTTAATTATTGTTCTAATATATGAAGTGATATTTTACACATTAAATGTTCAAAGTGATCCTTGAAAATTATTTTCCATTTAAGATGACATCCTTTGATGTTACTTAAAGTGAAAAGGTTATTATCCTTATGTTTTTTTAATCTATTTAAAGGTATTTTCATCAAAGGGAACAACTTTTGATGTTAAATATTTCTTATAAATTATATATATATATATATATGTCTCTCATATATATAACTATTTCATCTTCCTATCATTCATAGTGTAATAAATTTTTTATGATCACTTCTCAAATTCCATAATTATGAAATTTTATTTTATTAAGACATAAAGAAGTATTTTTCATGCTATTTTATTTACCTGGTTAATTATTATATTATGAATTATGATTGACTCTATTTATATAGAGCACATTATCATGAAAATTTAATGATGGTTGCACCAAGATAGAGCTCCAATGCATTGGGTAATGTTACAGTCTCATGAGATGTCATGTATGGGATTGGATAGTAAACCAAATCTATTATTGGACTTTTTCCACCACATGTTGTTTTATAGGAAGTTATACTTGAATAATTTTTATAACATGTTTTTATGTGTATAACACATTTACTGTGATGTCATGATCTTATGATACCATGTTATTTATGATATTATTTCACACAATTACACATAAGCCTTCTAATTTATGATATAATGTTATACCTTTGAATCACATGTTATGTTTCCTTAACAGGTCTATTCCTTTAATGGGATTTTAGGTCACCCATTTCATTATGTATTCCTTAGGTTATCTCATTTAGTTTTAAGCTCTCAAATGGATTTTAGTATCCCACGTTAGAGAATAAAATAATTATTCAATATTTTTGTAATATGAACCCAGTATTCCAAAGACACTAAGACTTTATGATGATTTTGTCATATTAATTGATTTAAATGTCTAATAATCATGCAATAAAATATATAAATGTCATGGGTTGTCATAATTTGTATCAGAAGAAAGGTTGAGTTAAAATTTTAAACTAAGATGATAAAACATTAGCAATAACCCTTGGGTTAAGTCTAATAATAAGACTAGGTATATGAAAATATCCTAGAATTTTGGTGAAGTTTAGAGTTTGTGGTTTCCTAGAAATTATATCCCTATATGGATACTAAAAGCGGATGTGTTTCTAGCACATATGTACCTTGGGGCAGCGACTCTGAAAAAGGCATGTCAGGCCTGACTTAAGCATTACCTGGTACATGAAAATGGGCCTTAGAGCATACCTAGTTTGAAACTCAGGGGGGATATGATTTATAAATTCATAAACACTTTATTAACCATCATGAATTATTCGAAAAGATAAGGATTATGTAAGACCTAGGTTAAAACTAAGGTTCCTTATATTCTAATGAAGGTTTCATGAATTACACATCTTATAAATATTTTTTCATGATAATTTTGTTTCCAAATATGAATATTTTTAGTCACAATTTGATTTATGTTTTTAGTAAATGGGGGGAACTAGATAGAACTGGCGTAGCATTTAATTTTATAGAAAATGTGTTGATGAGAAACCAAATGTAATTATGACTAGAGTTAAGGATGTTGTGATAATTCTTAATCTGTTATCATGATATATGATTAATATCATACATAATAACAAACTCTTAGATCCACAAAAGAATAGAACAATAGAGTTCTCTGAGAGACCAGGTGGTGGAGACCATGGACGAATAAAGTTGTAATTTTTTATATATCAATAATGTGGAATGAAACAACCAAGTGAATGTATCAAAGGAACATAAAGATGTTTTTGGGTTTGAAAAGAAGGAAATAAAACAAGAAATTTTTGAGAAAAAACAATCATTTAGTTAATGAAATGGATGATAATAATGGTATCCCTAATTTATCATTGATGGTTGATTATTTTAATTGTGTAAATTATGAAAATTATCAAAATATATGTCATGGGGGGTATCTCAAAAAGATGATCAATAAGGTTGTATGGGTAATGGTTTTTTTGTTGATGATGAAAAGACTACAAATGACATATGAATATAATGATGTATTAAGGAATTAAATGATGATGCCCAGTTAACAAATTAAGAAATAAGTGGAATGATTGAAATATTTATTTGTTAGAATTCAATAATTATGTGAATCCTGATATATATATATACACACATATATATATATATATCTAAGTAAAATTTAGTAGAAGTTTTTTTAGTAAGTATTTATAAGAACACATAAACTGGCCTTGAAAGGAAATTTAGTGGAAAAGAGATACTATATAGAAAATCACATTATTGAGTAAAATATACACTTGGATATGTGCTTGATGTTGAGGTAATTAGTTTATTTTATGGATAATAATGAAATTTATAGAAAACCTATGTTGTTAAAAAGTGATGTAATGAATAATGTCATTTTTGAAGATAATCATTATATTATTGAGATCATTATAGGATTGTTGAGAATTATTAATAATATCATCACATAATATTTTCTATAGTTTCATAAAAAGGAAAACTTGTAAGCTAGGTGACAAACCATCACATCTAGCATGTCCACCAGGCTTGAATTCAGAACCAAAAGGAGATAAGACTGCAACATCTACCATAAGCCTATGTGATGTATTGTTTAGTATAAAATTGCTATTAGTTTGATGGTTTGAAGGTTAAATATTGAATTGATTTTGGGAAATATATTATAGGATCAAGTTTTATATAATTTTAGGTCACTAATGAAATTTTTGGAGACCTTTTATTAGGTTTGAGTATATATAACCTTTTGGTTTAACATAAAGTATTATTTGGGAATAATGATATTTTGTTTTTATAGATACATGTTGAAAGGGTATGAAATATCCTTTTAGGTTAAAACCATATTTAATATTGATTTTATTGAGTTTATTTGGGATATAGGGTAATTTGTTTATAGAATAATCTATGTTAAACCTTTGGTTTCATTATTGAAATTTAGAGATTAATATATTTTTATTAATTTTGGTAATTATATTTCTCGTACTAACAATTTTGGTTTTAGTAAAATAGGGGAAATATATTGTTACCAATTTATGTATCTTATGATATGTTAAAAGTTAAATTTACTTAATTATGAAAGAAAAAAATTCATCTTGAATACTCTTCATTTTGAGTGAATGATTATATTGTGTTGGATATTGATAAAAGTTAAAAATTGTACTCATAACGTAAGGATATTTCCTTATTCTCCTAGTCAAAATGAAAGTTAAATTTCTCAACTCTAGGAATAGGATCTTAAAAACAAAATGTTGTCTTATTACCATCATTTATTATTACACCAATGATCTTTTCACACCTCTACTGTTTATGTTTTTTCAAATATTGATTTCTCATGATCATTAACTTTTTTTGATTAATGATCTCTGTCATTCTATATCATTATTTGTACATTACCCTTTTCTTCTTCATCCAAATCATCACTTCCCAACTATGTTCTCCTATTTTGAAACTTATTATGCATTATTCCAGATGAACCTCATACTTTCTTTTCTCCCTTATCATGAGAATGTATTATTAGCCCTTTTTATTATATGTTTTTCCAACATAGTTATTTTTTTCAAATGTAAAACCCTAGATTACCAATTTTGATATTAAATTGTAAAAATGTAATTTATTTAAGGGTAAGATTATAACACCTTGGTTTATTAAAATAAGAAAATTACTTTAGATAAAATATATTACATGAAAATAATAGATGAAAAGGGAATGTGACTCCCCAAGGCTTTATGACATAAATTCTTTAAAAAAAATTCAACATCTTCAATAGCTTGTGACACACACAACACTGGGTTTAGATGAAATGTGATACTCTATTAAAATCTTATTATTTAAATATGAAAATTATAAAATAAACTTAAAGTTTGTGGATAGGAATATTTATAATAAAATTATAAAATGTATATGATTTACACATGTATAAAATAAATTAATTTTTTATCTATTGATTAGAAATAAAACAAGTACCACTTGAAAGAAAAAAAATGTTTTCTGAAAACTATATATTTCTAAAAGGCTATTTATTCTCCCATTGACCAAATAATCTAAAATTCATTTTTACCTCATTTAGACAATTTATTTTAAAAAATAAATTTAATTTTTATATCTGCATTTAAAAATTATCTTTTGCTGAATTTTTTTTGAATTTTATGAAATGATTTATATTTTTATGAATTGTGAAAAATATTTATTTTTATTTGAAAAAAACATTTTACTTTACAATATTTTCAAAGGAAAATTATTTTTTAAATCATATTTAAAGTAAAATTAGTGAAATAATATTAAAATTTAACTAATTTAGGTCATTTGAATAAATTGAATATTGAATTATGATATAAAAACCTTTTAAACATTTGAACGTTCTTTGGAAAAAATGTTTTTTGTACATATCTGTGGGATTAATTTTAAATTAAATACATCCAATTATGTGAGTTTAGTTTGAAAAAATTGATTCTATACTTTTAATAATAATAATAATTTATGTTATCTAATAAGGTTAACTTAATTTTTGACTATAATAACTAGTGAAGACTGTAAAGAAATATTTACCGTGGTTAAAGTAAAAATTGGTTTACCACAGGGTTAAACTAAAAAGATAATGTTTAGAAATGACCAAAAAAATATAATTCCTCTTTTAATTGAATATTTATATCTTATCACCTATAAGTTTATAAAATGGTCAATTTTTTATCTATGTGTTGTGAGAGAAACATGGATGTCATTTTTTTCAACAATTCCACGTGTGTCCTCTACCCCACTTATAAAAGGCCACCCGCATCCAATTATTTACACACATCCAAATAACATTGGTTAAAAAAATACACGACCAATTAGCATCCATAAATCCCTATGATCATCCTAAAATACCATTTTTGTCATTAATACAACATTGGAAGGATTTTGTGAAAATTAAAATAAGCTGTCTAAATAAGTGGTATTGTCCTTAACCGAGTATTTTATTTTATTTCTTCTTTCACATCCTCAAAATTTTATTAAACTATAATGAAATAAAAAATCATTATATTCCACATACTTAGATGTTTTTATCTTAGTGTAATTACCTAAAACCATATGCTCCACAAAAAAATATGAAACAAAACTGTAGCACCTCGGTTTCAAGTCAGTAGTCCTTTCTATATGCATTTTAATTATGTAAACTATTTGGGTAAAGCTTGGGATAATTTATAGGACATTAGGAATGTTTTTTCTGATATTATTTTGGTGAATTTGTTTATCATGGTTAGTAGAGACCATGAAACTCTTATAAGAAACTGTGTAAGGTGAAAGATAGGCTTCTAGGTAGGCACACAGTTAGGTGCACTGTTTTTCCATACCATGCGAACACCCAGGAGTAACTATGAAATGTGGGGGAGGAGTAGTATAAATGGTTAGAAAATGTTTTATAAAAAAATGTGATCCAAAAATTCTAGGATCTCTTTGAGGTAGAGGCTAGCACATGGTTGGCCCACAGTTTTCATAACTATGTAAGGTAACCATGCAGGGTTTAAAACGAGATCGTAGATAGTGAATCTCACTCCTATTTGACTATAAAACACTTTTTGTACCACCATTTTTACCCTTAATTCATTTCTCTTCTGCTCATTGGTTTTTTACACTCTTAAATATGCTAAAAAAATTGATTTTTCTGAAAATCACAGTGTGTTGAAGCCTGATTCCCTTGGTAAGTCTTCATTTTAGCTTGTATTCCTTAGATCTACTTATCTTCCCTATCTTGGAATCTTAGATCTTGTAATTTGGGGATATATATATATAAAATTTTATGATAATCATGATGATATTTGTCTGTGGTGATGTTAGGGAAAGAGATCTATGGCTGGTTCTAGGATATTCATCATGATTTTGTTGAAGAAACCATGTCATTGTTTGTTTTCACCATAATTTCTAGGGAAGGTAGATTATCTATTGAATCATCTTACATTAACTATAAGGATTGATTTAAAATTATTATTATTTTATTGAAATTGATTGTGGAATAATTTTTTAATGCTTTATTAAAACTCTCTTTAGTTACAATTTTCAGAATTGTGGAAATTGGGTGTTTTGGTTGAAAGTGAAATTACTAACATGATTTTTAATGATTATTTTATAATTATTGATTTTTTTTATGAATTAAGTATTTGTTGGAAACTAGTTTTCAATAAAAAGTTTGTTTTACTAAAATATTTATATATAATTGGTTGGAATTGTTTTATTTTTCTACATTTAAGGTTGGGCATGGATTTTTTGGGATGTATAATGGTTGTGAAGTACCACCATAAAAGGGATGGGTTATAGATGTGAATTTCCACTTTAAAAGGTAACAACTAGGATTTTGTGTTTATTTTTTTGTGTGGTTATGTGAAAGGTAATGAGTTATGTCAAGATGAAAATTAATAAATGATACAATGTCTTGTTTGGTTTCACTCCTTGGGAAAGAGTTTGGTTTGAAAATTGATTTGGTATGCAAACTATTTTACTAAATAATGGTTTGGTTGTTATATAAAATGTTTTAATTTCATTATATAATTATTTTAATATAAATGTGACAACATGTTCCATCCTAGTGGAGTGAGTAGGGAAGTCATTTGTTGAAAATTTACTGAGTTTCATTACAGACCCTTACTTTGGTACATCGATACATTTGAAGAAATTGTTTATTGAGACATAGGTAAAAGGAAAATATCACATTTCATTAGTGGTTATTCTTGATACTTGGTCACTATTTATGGATTTAGAGCTTGGAGCATGTTGGGAGATGTGGAGTTTTTTTAATTTTGAGTCTTTGAGTTTTGTGTTTTTTTCTTCCTCTTGATACTTTGTTTTTTATAGTCTTATACTGTGGTTCTCTATAATAGTTTGGTTTGTTATCAATTGGTATTACTTGAGTTGTATTATTTTTTTACCATGAATGATATAGTAGTTTTGGTTATGGCATGATTGGGTGTGTTATTTTATTTTCAAAGGGGAAATTGTCCCCCATCTATTAATGTAGACCTTGGAATTTATTTATTTCCTTTTTCATCTTGGAGATGTATCCTATGGAGAAGTAATGTCTTTACATATTACCAAGTTAATGTAAAGGGGTGGGATGTTCCAAGTGGTATCATTATGTTTGGTACTTGACTTACTAATGGTATCAGTCTTGGCCATACCATCAATCATTTTTTAAAATGGTATTTCTTTTTGGTATTGGAGTTGAAATTCATTCAGTTTTATCCCTTGATTTCAGATGGTATAAAGGAGTAGGATTTTCCAGACTTCAAATACTGAGTATGAAGAGGCATATCTAATCTACTTGTGCATAAATTCATGTTACCAAGAATTTGGGTACATGAGTGTTTTGGAGACACATATACGAGTTATAATCTCATTATTACAGGTTTAAATAGAGAGAAGTGCATGAGATGCATTGTAAAAATGACTTCCCACTAGGAGTGTATATTTAATTTTGAGTAATGATTTATGATTTCTTTCAAGCATATAGATTTTTTGAAAGGTTGAAATTGTTTTCAAATATGAAATTTTGAATAAGGAATGATGGTGGTATTTTGAAAATAGTTTTATTTTCAGTATTCTAGGGAAAATTTCCAAAATGGGTTGAAGAGGAAATGTGTTGAATTTAGGGAAATCCTTATTAATAACTGATAATTTGAAATTGATAAGCCTACCATTTCTAGAGAGTGAGACTTATGGTTTTTTAATTTGGATATAGAAATGGAATCTGGTTGGTATCGTAGAAACCAACAAGAAGAAGCTGCGGAGAGTGTGGTTGCAGAAAAACCAACAACTACTTTAGAGTATATTCTATGATTTTTAGGCTATGTATAGAGGGAAGGAAAGGGATGAAAAAAGGCAATTGTATCATTTTATTCAGTTCCAAAAGTAGAATCCACCCATAATTTAGAGTGATTTTAAACTAGAGATGGAAGATGTGTGGCTAAATTGGATGAATCAAATCTTTATTTTTCTTAGCACAGTAGTAGAGTTGTAGGTCATGTTGGTTTTGTATATATAAGAGTATATTTCAGGAAAATGGTGGGATTTAGAAGTTTAGGATAAATTGGACTAAGGACTAACATATGAGTTTTTTTTAAGAATTGTTTAACAAATAATTTAATCCTCATACATTCAGAATTGTAAGATTGAAAAGCATTTTCATCTTGAGGAAAGAGAACATCTTAATGATAGAGTACGTAGCTAAATTAATGGAGTTAGTTATCTTTTCATTGGAAGTTTATTCTAGTTTATACTTAAAGGAACACATTTTTGAATCAGAGATATGGAATGAGATTCACTCAATGATTGTTTTCATTTGGATAACATATTATACATAGATGGTTTATAGAGATATGGTGTCAAAATGGGACATATCAAGAGTTACGAGTGTAGGAAGAATGTTGATACCTATGGTAAATGGTGGAAGCACTAATGCTGGGAATAGGTTGAAGACAGACACCTATTTCCAAGTTAGTGGGGAATCTCAAAACCTGACGATTGGGTTAGTGAATCATCCAAGGAAAACCAAGAATGAGTAAGGATGTTTATAATTAGGTTATTTGGACCACATGGAGATATAATTTATGTCACCACCTATAGCAATGACATAATTTCAATCAAATGGAGAATCTTTAAATCTGTAGTTATATTTCTCCATGTTTGGGTGTTTGGGACACTTCTGATGTGTCACAGATGTTGTATGATTCAGTAGGATGAAGGAAGTAGAATACTCCTCATCAGTAGAATTGAGCTCTCCAAGATGATTACATGAATACCATGACTCTTCAACACGGGAAATATCAATAGGGAAATAAAGAAAAAAGTATAATGATTAATCAATTATATAGAGATGAGTAAGTTCTTATGGATGATAAATCAGGACCATTGATGATGAGATGTATAACCCTTTTTAATTTTAACCTTATATAAGTTTTTTTTGATATTGGTGAATCCAATTCATTTATTTCTACTCATAATGTTGATCTTATAAGTTTAAATGTTGAGATTATTCCCTATATTTTGAAATATAAAACTCCTCTTGGTCAAACACAATGTCAAGCCTTTATGTGTAGAGCATGTTCTATAACCTTTAATGGAGATGTGTTGATATAGAATATCTCTATACTTGAGATGTATGTATATGATATAATAATTTGTATGGATTGGATTAAAATTTTCAAGGGTCACATCGACTATTATATATGAAGGTTTTGTTTTACGATTGAGGATGGAGTCAAGAATCTCATTAGAGGAGACTAGAATGTATGGACATGTGTGATAGGTTTGTTGGCATCGATGGTTGGAATAATCTTATACCAGCTAGTATCCTTAAGATTAGAATCAATGGAAGAGATTTAAAATAAAATTTTCCAGTAGTTTTTTATTAGTATTATGAGGTGTTTCATAAGAATTTCTTAGAGTTTTCACCCACAAGAGAATTAGAATTTATAATTGATATCCTTCTAGGGACAGGTCCTATTTCCCTTCCATATTATAATATGAAGCCAATGGAACTATGGGAGTTAAAAGTCCATTTGGAAGAGTTAGAAAGAAAAGGTTTTATTTGGCCTAGCACGTCTCCATGTGCAGCACCAGTCATGTTTTTACAAAAGGAATGTGGAACTATTTTATTGTGTATAAATTATCTTAATCTTAACCAAGATATGATAAAGAATCAGTATCCACTTCCATGTATTTATGAACTATTTGATCAATTTAGAAGACCATATAGGTTCTCTAAAATTTAATTTAAATTATGATCTCACCAATTGCGGGTTCTGAAGGAGGATATTCCATAGAAATCTTTTAAGAGTAGATATGGACTCTATGAGTATGTAGTTATGACATTTGGTCTTATAAATGTACTGGTAGTGTTCAATGAATTTAGGAATTAGATATTTGAAATATATATGGATTCTTTTGTGGTGATTTTTTGATGAAATATTGGTGTATTCAAGGAAAAAGGATGAATATGAAAAACTTGGGGACAATTTTGGGAGTCTTAAGAAATAATTATTTGTATAGAAAATCATCAAAATGTGATTTTTGGATACAAGAGGAAATTTTCCTTGTCCATGTTATCTTTGAAAGAGGTATTTCTATGGATCTAAAAAAACACAATGTTTGTTATCACTTGTCAACCGCCAGAGACTATCTTTTATATACATATTTTCCTTTGTCTAGTTGGTTGTTACTGACACATTGTTCAAGAATTTTCTAGTCCATATTCACCTATGAAATATTTGACAAGGAATAATGTTACATTTTAATTGAAAGATACATTTTATAAGTCTTTTAAAGAGCATAATGTTTTCCTTAAATCTGCACCAATATTGATATTTTTGGAATTAGGACAAGGGTACATAGTGTATTGTGATGCTTTGGGATCTAGGTTGGGATGTTTTCTCATGTAGGGAGATCATGTTGTTTCTTATGGATCATTAAAGTTATGGTTTTATGATAATAATTACCCAATACATGATTTGGAGTTTGCTGTTTTAGTCTATGATTTGAAGGCATGGAGGCACTACCACTTTGGAGATAAATTTATAGTGTTTATAGATCATAAGATTTTGAAACATATTTTTTCACAAATGGATTTGAACCTGATAAAAAGAATATGTATGTAGTATCTCTAAATGTTTGAATTTGACTTCATGTATACATCGAGTAAAGGAAATTTGTTGGTAGATGCTTTAAGAAGAAATTAATATGCTCAGTTGGAGAAATAAGATTTTTATTAATGACAATTGATGTCTATATTTACCTACAGGAACTTGTATTGTGAATACC
Organism: Viscum album; assembly: GCA_963277665.1. NCBI lineage: Eukaryota > Viridiplantae > Streptophyta > Magnoliopsida > Santalales > Viscaceae > Viscum > Viscum album. Next base: position 1,959,083,368 of record OY728141.1, on the reverse strand, counting down.
GAGGTAATGTTGTGGTTTTCTTTCTATTTTATTTGGTTCCTGATCTAGTAGAGATAGTTAAAGGGGCATAGAAAAATGATTCTGAATGCATTTCTATGAGGTGAAAACTCAATGGTGGGGATACCATTGAGGGATAGAAGTTGAATGAATGTTTAGTTTTGTGGTTTCAAAATTGGATGGTTCTACCTATAGCCTATCACGAACAACTTCTTAATTCTTACCACCACAAAAGATGTAGTATTTATCATGGAATACCAATAAAGTATAAGGTTCTAAAAGCATAGTTTTGGTGGGACAACATGAAAAAGAAGGTGGATGAGTTCATTTCTAGATTCCTCACCTATAATTGGTTTAAGGAAGAGAATAAATGACTAGAAGTAGGTATATTATAGTAATTACCTATCCCTATTTAGAAATAGGAGTAGATAGGCATGGCTTTTGTACAATTCTCTCAAGAACGTTTTGGAAACAAGATACCATATAGGTGAGCATGTGTCTTCTAACAATGTCAAACCATTTCATCCATATTTGTGAATCACATATGGTGGAAGAATTTTTGAAAATATACACATGACAAGTAGTAAAGAAGTATTACATACTAGTTTTGATATTATCATACAATGATCTGAGCTTTACTTCTCATTTCTAGAAATCCATACAACAATCCCTTAGGACACAGTTGACAATGAGTATGGCTTATCATCCTTATATGGATGGAAAATCCAAAAATAACGATAAAAATGTTAGAAGAAATTATATGAGATTATGTAATGGATTTTGGTTTCTCATGGTTGGAGCATGTACCATTAGTGGAATCCTCATATAACAACAATTATTAGGCCACAATACATTTGGATCCTTTTGAATCATTGAATGGGCGTCCCAATCGCTCTCTGCTTTATTGGGTGTAAATAAGAGAGACATCACTAGTTGGACCATGAGTTGTCTAAGATACAATATAGAAGATTTAGTATATCTGGAACTGAATGGAGATGACACAGAGTTGTAAAAAATTGTATGTTGATCATCATTGATGACTGTTGTTGTTCAACATGAGTAATCATATGTTCTTCAGAATCTCTCCAAGGTTTGGTAGTTTTTGGTTTTGGAATTAGGGAATGTTATCTCCATGATACATATTCCATTTTGAGATACTTCAACAGGTTAGTGAGGTGGCATATATGTTGGATTTTTAAACACGGTCCAATGCAGTGCATAATGTGTTTCATGTATCTTAGTTGAGAATGTATCATCATGATCTGGACAATGTTATTTGAGGGGTAACATTGACTGAGATTTAGAATCTTTGTTGGTGCATGTGATAGTAATAATTTTGGATAGACAAGAGAAATTATAGTGTGGTAAAGTCATCATTCTTGTACGGGTCTTATGGAAACATTGTCACATTCTGGAAGAGACTTTGGAATGGGAGAAAGAAATGGTCGAGCAATGGCCATAAAACTTTCAGGTAGGTTTTGATTTTCTAATTTTTTAGGATGGAAAGCCCATGGAGGGGACAATTTATCACCCCCAGTTCTAATTAGTAAACCCTTTAGTTTTGAATTTTTATTATGAAAAATGTTTAGGTGAATTTTGGGAGAGTTTGGAAGAATTTTGGTATGTTTTGGGGGATTTTCTTAGGGTGAACAATTTACAAATTCTTAATAGAAACCATGAAACTACTATAGGAAACCATTCAAGGTAAAACATATATTGTAGGGAAGGAACATAGTTAGGTACAAGATTGTGTAAATAATGCATCCACCTTGGAGTAACTGGACAATGTGGGGTAAAGGGCTTATGCCTGGTTAGCACATTGTTTGTCGTACATTGAAATCCAATCATGTGAGGTTCTCTTTTAGGTAGCACACAATTGGTGTACAATTTGTCTAACCATGTGACCCAACCATGCATGGTTTAAAATTTGATCCTAAAAAATAGTATCTCCCTCATATTGGACTCAAACCACTCTTTTTCCCTCCATTTCAACCCTAACTCAGGTTTTTTCCTTTTAAAGGCTATGATGCCTCTCCCCTTCTATCCAAAAGTGATCCATCGGAAAATATTTTTGTTTTTAAGTCCAATTCCCTTGTTAAGTCTTTGTTTTAGGTGGGTTTCCTTATATCTACTTCTCTTCTCAATCTTGGATTCATATATCTAGTAGTTAAGGGATAGTTCTATGATATTTGATTCCAATAATGATGATATTTGGTTGTGCTGATGTTAGGGAATGAGATCTATGGTTGGGTTTTGGATATTTAAGCTGATTTTGTTGAAGAATTTATGATGTTCTTCGTTTTCACTATAATTCCGGAGGTAGGTGACTTCAATCTCAACTCCTCTTATTATAATTGGAAGTCTAAATTTCAAATTGATTTTTTTCTTAAAATTTATACTGAAAATATCATCAAACACAAGATGGAATCCCTCTTGAGTGATAGTTTCTGGAATTGTAATAATTGGGTGTTTTGGTGGAAAATGAAATTTGGTAACATGATTTTTAAATAATGAATTTAAAATTGTTGATTGGTTTTGGAGAATAGAGTATTGGTTAGTGATGTTTTTTCAAAAAATCTTTTTTATTGAAATGCTTTGGTACAATTGGTTGAAATGTTTTTTTGGAATTTATTATTGGGCATGAATCGAATGGGATGGATAATGGTAATGATGTAACACTATAAAAGGATAAATTATGAATTATTAGATCCACCGTTAATGGTAAACACTAAGATTTTGTGGTTTTGTGTGTATGTGTGGTTATGTGAAATGGAACTGGGCACTCAAACATGAAAATTGAGAAATGATCAAACGACTTGTTTGGTTTCTTTCGATGGAAAGGATTGTGTTTTGGAAAACTGATTTGGTATGAAAACTATTTAACTAAGTAATGGGCTTCCTTTGGTATAATTTGTTTTGAAATGGTTTATATTAATTTTCTAACATGTTACAACTTAGTAGAATGAATAGGGAAGAAATTTGGGTAAAATATAATATGTTTCATTATTAACCCGTGATTTAGAATATTAGTGATTATTTAGATATCGTTTATCATGACATAGGCAAATGGAAAGTATCACATTTCTTCAGTGGTGCTTTGGGATACTTGTACATGTTTTGTGGAGTTGGAGCTTCAAGGATATTTGGAGTTATGAAGTGTGTTTCCTTTGATTCATTGATATTTTTGGTTTAGTCGTTAAATTAATAATTTTTTGTTGGTAGTCTTATAATATGGTGAAAAGTTAAAATTTTGTTTGGATACCAATTGGTAATACTCGATATTTATTACATTTTTATCTTGCATCATACAATGGTTTTGTTTATTTTATGCTTGGTTGTGTTATTATATTTTCAAAGCGAAAATCACTCGTATCTATTAATGAATCCCTTGGAATTTATTTCTAGACTTAATCATATTAGAGATGTTTCTTAAGGACAAGTAATGTATTTCCACATTCCCAATCTAATGGGATTCTGCGAGAAGTTACATAAACCATTGATCGTGTGTACGACAGAATACCACCTCACAAACTGACGTATTTGTTTTCCATCACTGCTTGTAATTTCTTGATTATATGATATATTTAATGTTTATATATGATATTTATGAAATAATTATACCTATATAATTATTATATCACATATACCCTCTTAATTCCCTTTATATAGAGAATACCATTACATTTTTCATGTGTATGGCATACTACCTCCCCACGAAGAAATGTAATTCATTTTTTAGTAATGTTTTAAACAAAATGTAAAAAAATATAAGTTTAATGAATATAAACGATATATATGAAATTATGTTGATTGTATGAAATTAATATACATTAAAATTTCATAACCTTTCACCCATTAAGAAAATGATATCACCCCTCGTGCATATGTACGACTTACTATCTCCATGAAAAGATGTGATTCATTATCCATGTAAAAAATTAAATAATGATTAAAAATATGTATATAATGAAAAAAATTATATTTACATCATTAAAATTATTCTATATATAATGTAACTACAAAAAATATTCAAGATTTACAACTTCATGGCGAAACATATAGGAGGGGGGAAAGGCAATTAACACCAAAGCAATAATGATATTGAAGGATTATTAATGAATTTGTAATAAGATTTTATAAAAGGATCATATATTATATTATAAATAATAATATGATTCTTTTATAAGTTAATTAATTTTTTAAAACCACAATACATGAGGTTAAAGAGCACGCAACTAAAAGGACTTGTGAGGTAAGGGGTTTCTTAACTAAATTCCATTCATGGGGTTATATGACTACATCGTTTATTATATTATGGAAAACCTGTGAATGAAATGAATTTTTATTGATTAATAAATTATTTACCCTTTTTTATATATTTTTTACACATATCACCCCATTTATTAACTCTCACATTAATGATACAACCTTTTTAAGGGTTTCATCTTAGAATTCCTTCTTTGCGACACATGTTCTTTTATGCACCTAATTTATTTTGAATGATGTATATACTACCCCTCTAAATACTATATCAGGAATCCTTCCCACATCATGAGATTATTTTTTACAATTAATTTACTTCATTGTTAGGAATTTATTATTTAAAGGTTTCCAATGTGGTAAGGGTTTATGTTTCAATCTCATTTTAATAGATATTTCTTATTCAAGAATTTAAATCAAGGGAAATTATTTGATCATTTTCTAATAAACCCATTTAGTATTATTATCCTTTGGTTATCCATGAAGGTTTAATGTAATAGTTCCATTTCCCTCTATTTAGTACTTCAAATGATGGAGAAAACTTTTTTTAGAAAATTTGACTTCATTTATATATTCAGTTGGAAATCCTTCTTCTTCCAAGTCCATGATTTCTAAATATGTTTTTCCAATTTTTTTTACTATGATTTATAAATTACTTTTGACCATTAATTGGTTTTTAAAAAACAAATTAAATTGAATATTAATATACCTTTATGAAAAAACTAATTTCTGACCATTCTTACTAAAATGAGAAAGGAATATTTGTTTTAAAACATATTTTGTATGAAGAGAACTCTTCTACCATGAGGAATGCACAATGTTTTAAAAAATTCCTTTTTAAGATTCAATTTTTATTTTGAATATATATATTTTCTTAAATGTTTGGGAATGTTTTATATTTTAGGTGAGTTTTTTCAAAATGGAATGGTTATTTTCCTAAAAATATATTCAAATTGAAATTTAAAAACCCTTTACCTTTTAATATGAAATCCATTAATGTTACTCAAAGTGAAAATGTTATTTTCTCAAGAATTTTTTTAATCACATTAACAAAATTTTCATCAATGAAAACAATGGTTCATTTTATGAATTAATTTTAATTTATATACATATATATCAAACATATGTAACTAGTTCATTCTCCCTTCCCTGATGGGGTAATACGAGCCTTATAGTAATTTATCAAATTCATTAATTATGAAATTTCCTCTATTTATGAGATTAAATAATATTATGATACCCATTTTCTTTCCATGGGAAATTATTTTGTTATTAATTATGATTGATTTTCATTATGTGTCACACATATATCATAAACATGTTATGATGTGTTCACCCAAATAGTGATCTAAATAATCAGTTAATGTTACATCCTCTTGGGATGCCATGTAAGAGATTCAGGAGCAAGCCTAATTCATTATGGGACTTCTTCCTCTATGATATATTATCTAGGTAGTTATAATTGAATAATATTTATGTCATGTTTTTTTGTTACTTCCAGATTTTATATGATTCCATGATCATAAGGGACCATTTTCTTTATGATATGATTCCATATGATTACTCATGAGGCTTCTATTTTATGATATCATGTTATAATTTTGACTCATATTCTTTGTTTCCATAACAGGTTTATTCCCTTACTGGTATTTTTAGATCACCCCTTTACTTGTTTATTCACTAGATTCTACCATGTATTTTTAGGAGCTCAACTGGATTTTAAGTGCTCACTATAGAGAATAAAATAAAGATTCAATTTTTAAGTTTCCTTTTATGTCATATAAAACTACTCTTCCAAAGATACTAGGACTTTACGATACTTGTGTTTTATTAATCGATATTTATGTTTATGAATCATCTAATAAAATTTGTAAAAGGTTTGGGTCATCAAAAAACACCTTCCTAGGGAATATACCATCTTGGAGTATCAATCATGAGAATGTAAAAGGAAACAAGGGGGCCAGTTGTCTGCCTGACCTGCCATAAGAACCATATCCTTCTCAGATCCCAACATAACTAGGGATCTAAGGTGACACCTACAATCATCTCTACCCATATAAATATGCATCCACTTAGGCTCTGTCAGATAATAGGGCACCCACATAGGTTTCCTCCATCATAGTATATCTGAGGAACCCATACAAGATTATGTACTCCCAATACAAGTCCTGAGTCAAAGGCTGATGCTCTGAGGATATTGTAGTACTTAGATTTTTCTGTAAGGTTAAATGGAATTGTTGACTACAAGAAATTTTCCACTTAGAAAATGGACAAAGGGATGGACCAGGACCCATCTCATCCTTAGTGGTCCCACTTGGTTAGTTTACACACTCAACCCATCCTTTTTTCCTAGGGCCAATATACCTTGGACTATTCATGTAGTAAGTGTGACTAAAACTTTCCCCTTAGGTTAGATGAATGAAAAAAAAATCTATAATGGTCCATGAGGTCCTTACATGTACTATTAAGAAAATGGATGTCCCATTCATCACTCACTGCTAATTGGGTGTACACAGTCCCTGGGTTTGTGCCACCAGATATATGGTGCTTTTTGATTTTTTCTACAACAACATGATTTGTCCTCAACAGATATCACCTGTAACATCCCAAGTAAGTAATGAATAATAGATATTTTATCTATCTCTATTAATGAATTATACAGTGTTTTAGAGGCTTAAATGAGAATAAATCCAATCTTAAGCATGGAATACACTAATATTTTTAAAAGATTGTTTTACTGCCTTTTGAAGGAAAACCATTTTTAAATCAAACTTTTGACAATTTTATAAGCTCTATTTGTCGAAATAATCTTATTCTTTATGATTGGGACATTGAAATTTACATTGGGTAAATTTTTGGTATTTTTCTGATAAAGTTCATTTTTTAATGAATAGTGAAAAATGTTGTATTTTAATTCAAAACCTATTTTTAATATAATTTATTTATATTATTAGATTATAGTTTTAATTGGTTTTAAAGTTAAATTAGAATATATTTTTACCATTTAATTTAATAGTGGTTTTTGGAATTAATTTCACTTTGAAATTGGACTTAAACTAGTGTCAATCTTTTAATACTTATTGTTTCATAAAAACACGCTATTTGCTCTGACAGTGGGAATTAATTATTAAATTAATTAATGAAACTTATATGTTTTGAATTTTGTAAAATAGACATCATTTTTGAATTCAGAATATCAAATATAGCTTAGGGTGAAGTTTTGTTTTTTTTTCTGGAAAACTTCAATTTTTGATGAATAGTGAAACCACTAAGTGGTACTTATAAAAACTGATTTTTCGTTTAAATGAAATTTTACAACCTCTGTGGTTTGAATTTCAAAAATCCGACATACATGGTTGTCATTAAGAAGTAAAATGTGGTTCAATGGGATTAAAATAATTTTTTTGTGAATAGTAACTTTTAAGTTTTTAATCGCGATTAGAGGTAATTAGTGTAATTTAAGGTAAGAATAATGTTTTAATAATATTAGATGAGCTTGACACATGTCCTAACCTTATTGGATGTGTCATGGACGACCAAGACAATCCATGGGTCAACTTGGGGACCCCATGGAGCCACTTTGGTAGGAAAATGACATTGATATCTTTTTATTTAATGTTAAAATTAAAATGTCACAAACATGTGTTGTTTTACTAAAACAATTTTTACATGGGGTTATACAAGTCATATTTTTGACTATAAATATTAATTATAAAGAAAAAACGTTTACCTACATCATGATATTTTGTTTTATAATTTTTAGTCATTAAATAAATTAAATTATTTATGACACAATGATGATGCAGCGATTACCTCATTATTTTACGATTTAAATAAAATGATAAGATAATGTAACATCAATGGCCTACACATGTCCAAAACCTATTGGATGGTTGGATTTATAACCCTTATCACCTTATCCTCGAATTATATCAACGTCTATCCTTTTAAATCCGAAACTCATTTTAAAATAAAGTAACATTTCTTTACTTTCCAAGAGCGCCCCTCCTCTCCTCTTATAAAAGGCCCCCAACTCTACCTCTTTACCCACACATCCAAAGCCTTTGGCTTGGCCACCTCATCCCATTTTGTCTCTCCACATCCCTCTCTAACTCCTAGAAGCCTCACTTTGGGCAGAAGTCTTCCCAAGGAATCCTTTGAGCTCAAATCAAAAAGAGTTACTGGATTTAAAGGTAGTGTCTTCTCTTGTGTTCTAATGTTTTATTTTTCTTCTCCAACCACATAAACTCTTTTTATTAATTTCTTTTGTAACAACACAATTATCTTAAATATACTAGGATGTTGTTATAAGAAGTATTCAAGATACACTTACACGCACCTACATCTAATGGTTAAAGAACATACTGTTTCCGTGGATGGCGAATTTGTGCCTCACAAAATGATGATTGTTCAACACTAATATATCACCTTTAAAGGTGGCCATTAAGATGTCAATATATTTATATATTATATATAATATGTTTATGTTTTTCTTAAGCTTTTGTATTTTTCATTTTTGTCATATCGTAATGGTTTACATTATGAGTAAACACGATATCTTCATTTTAGGAAGTGCAGACTACCGCCCCCTCAAAGTGATTTGATTCATTAATACCATATGTGGTAAATATAAAGGATATATTTAATGATATTATATATGATACCATACTGGAATTAAAATACTATTATATATCATTATGTTTAAATTCCATAAAATACAAAATAGAAATGAAAGTAGCGTTCACGTGTACGTACGACTTACCGTCTCCATGAACGGTGCATTTCATTTCTTATCTCTAAACATTGTGTAATATTATAAATGCATGTATATACTATATATATATGATATATATGATATATAAATCATGAGTATAACTCAGGATATAATGGATACATGAACAACTTGTAATTATAAAGAGCATATTTTGACTCAAGTACCAATGATCGTTAAAACGACCGTTATTAACTAAAATAATTACATAGTGTTCATGACATTGTAATAAGTGATATAAAAGGAATAATGAACTTGAAAAATGTTCTTAAGCAAGTATAAATTAACTCAAATTTATTATTCAGGAGATTAAAGAACGATCAAGTCAAGTCGGATACGAGGTATGGGACTTCGTCTCAATCTTCTTTCATTGAGGCATATTTTATTTTATACACAACCTTCTTTTATACGGTGTATAAACCCCTTTGACTTTTACGTTTATCCCAAAGGAATCTTTTTTATACGAAGCATTTTACAAAACGACAAAAGGGAATGTTTTTGTCGTACGTATGTGGCGAAAATGACTTCTCTGTCGCTGTGACCATTATTTGAGTTTCAGATTCCACTACAAGCCATACCTTTTTTTTAAAAGAAAAATAAATACAATGTTTTACTTTTCTTTTATTTTGGTATTTAAAATGGTTTTGATAATGTTTCTATTATATCACTGTGTTATTGGTATCTTGTGATTGAAATGTGGAAATGTTATGTTTCCTTTATGCATGTTTTATGTGATACGATTATGTTATGGTTCTTGGGAATTATTATGAATATGGGTGGTTTCGTGATAAAATAAGGGAGGGTGAGCCCGATATAGCTCTCCAATTCATTGGGTAACGCAAAGGAGTGAAATGTTATGGTTTCCCCGAAGAGATTTAGGGAATATACTGTGATGGGTTTTCCAAACGTAACCAAGAGGGTTACTCCCTATGTAAGAATGTTATGAATGCCTCAAGTTACCTTTATGTCTTATGATTTCTATGATTTATTCATTATTTTATGAGGTATGTTAAAGTGCCTATGTTTTAAGGGTAATGTATGATTTCATTCTTATGTATATATGAACTCATGTTTCCTTTCCATATTTTTATAACCCTTACTGAGCTTTTTATGCTCATCCCATGTTTTTGAAATGTTTTTCATAGGTCAAGGGAAAGGTACATGATATGATGATATTGTCAAGGAAGTGTCAAGAAAGAATCCATGTTTTATTTTAAATATGTTTCCGTTGATGGGAAAAATGAATACTATATTTTATGTAACCACTTGGATTAAATGTGGAATGTAATACATGTTTTATGATCTAATTCTCTAAAACTCTAAACATGAAAATATCCTCAATGTGAATTATTAATTTAATTCAATATTAAATAAGGTTTAAGGTCGGGGCCTTATAGTTCGTATCAGACGTCGGTTTAGATAACTTTAGGAGTTAGAATTCTATTAAATTACTATCCAAAAATATTTGGTCAAATTGAAATGATATAGCATTCAAAGATTACCATGTTGCTTCATCTAAGATATGTTTGTTCAGAATGGTTTTCTATAGAGGAAATTGGGAAGTAGTGCTAGGAAGGCATACAAAAGGAAATAACCTTCTGAATCAACATCCTGAGATGGTCGGAATTGGAACTGAACAGTTTGTTGCAGTAATGGCGTAGTTGACTCAAGCGATAAATGGTGGCAGTATCCATGCATGAGATCAGCCAGATCAACCGTAGAGGAACATGTCAGTAGTGGAACATTTCATGAGGCAACAACCCACATCATTCAGAGGATCATCTGAACCTGTGCTAGCTAAAGGGTGGATTAAAGCACTAGATAAGATTTTCGATGTCATGGGGTATTCAGACAATCAAAAGGTTAGTATTGCTATTTACCGTTTGGAGGGTGAAGCAGATCAGTGGTGGTCGATGGTTAGAAATATCAGGGACGCTGATGAGATTGATACTCTTGGCTGGGATTAATTTAATGGTATGTTTCTTGAGAAGTATTTTCCTAAGGCTGTTTGACTTAGGATGGAAAATCAATTCTTGGAATTGAGGCAAGAGGAAGACTCAGGGGCTGCCCATGAAGAAAGGTTCACTCGATTGGAAAGGTATGATCTAAATTTCATCCGAGACCTTGATAGTAAAATCAATCATTTTTTATCAGGATTAAAGCCAAAATATCGAAGGTCTTTAGCTTCTCATGAGTTCAAAAGTTATGAAAAGCTTGTTTGATGTGCTAAGAAGGTGGAAATGGAATTTGTCGATGATCAAGTGTTCTATAACAACCAGCAGAAGAAGAGACCGAGGTGGCAGGAGAAAGGGAATAATTCTTCAAAAAGGACTGATGGTAAGAAAACTATGTTTCTAGTTTGTGATAAATGTGGTAAAAGTCATGCTGGGGAATGACTTCTGAATTCTAGAAAGTGTTACCGATGTGGTAATACAGGACATAAGGTGTGTGATTTCACTTAAAAAGATCAAGGTGATGGTAAGACCAAATTTGATTTACAGTTAGTGAAATGTTTTAAGTGCATTGAGATGGGTCACGATGCAAACGAGTGTCCGACAAAGAGATTGAGTGATGGGAAGCAGTTAGACTACAAGCAGATAGGGGTGGTGAAATCCTTTGAAATTACTTCAGAAGATGTCGGGCCATCAAATGAAGTTGTATCAGGTACTTTGTTTGTTTTTTTAGATTATGCCAGTGTGTTGTTTGATTCGGGGTCTACACATTCTTTCATCTCTGAAACCTTTTCTAGTAAAATGGGAATACCATCTCAAGAAATGACTCCTGAACTTGTGGAAAAAATACCTGGGGAAAATGTTGAGGCAAAAAGAATTTATAAGAATCTTCCTATCCTTATCTGTGGAAAGAACCTACTTGCAAACCTTATTGTTTTACCTCTAGTAGAGTTTGATGTTATCCTGGGTATGGATTGTCTCTCTATTTACCATGCTAAGATTCAGTGTAGAGCTAAAGAAGTTTCTTTTCAGAAAGACTTTCAGTTTGTGTACAAGAATGAACCCTTACTGTTGATAACATATCAAGATGATGAGAAACTTGTAAAAGATGGAAATGAATGTTACCTTACACATATTTTTGAAAAAAAGGGAACTGTTCAGATTAATGATGTTCTAGTGGTAAATGAGTATCCTGATGTTTTTCCTGATGAGTTTCCTGGAATAATACCAGATAGAGAAGTTGAGTTTACTGTTGACTTAGTTCCTGATGCTAAGCCAATTTCAAAACCCCCTTATCGAATGGCTCAAACTGAACTTTTAGAGTTGAAAGAGCAATTGCAAGATCTATTAGGGAAAGGATTCAATCAACCTAGTATATCACCATGGGGTTCCCCTATTTTATTTGTCAAAAAGAAAGATGGTTCTATGAGACTTTGCATTGATTATAGAGCCTGGAATAAAATCACTATTAAGAACAAATATCCTTTGCCTCATATCGATGATTTGTTTGATCAGCTCCAGGGAGCTCAGGATTTTTCAAAGATTGGCCTGAGATCGGGGTACCATCAGCTGAAGGTAAAGGAAGTATATGTTCTGAAGACTGTGTTTCGTACAAGATATGGCCATTATGAATTTGTAGTAATGCCTTTTGGGCTAACCAATGCACCTGCTGTATTCATGGACTTAATGAATAGAATTTTGCATGAATTATTGGATAAGTTTGTGGTTGTTTTCATTGATGATATTTTGGTGTTTTCTAAAAGTAAAGAAGAGCATGAAAGACATTTAAGGGTTATTTTTCAAACCTTGAAAGAAAAGAAATTTTATGGGAAATTCAGCAAGTGTGAGTTTTGGTTGGAACAAATTTCTTTCCTTGGCCATATTGTTTCTAAAGATGGGATAACTATTGATCATGCAAAAAAAAGGTTGTTGAAGAATGGCCAAGATCCACAAATGTAACTGATATTCGTAGCTTCCTTTGTTTGGCAGGACATTACCGAAGGTTTGTTAGAAATTTTTCACGGTTTTCTAGTCCAATGAAGAAGCTAACTCGGAAGGGTGTTAAGTTTATCTGGAAAAAAGAATGTGACAATTGTTTTCAGGAACTGAAAAAAATATTGGTGAATACTCCAGTTTTGGCACTACCTTCCCGGAATGGTGATTTTGTTATATACAGTGATTCTTCATTAAAAGGACTTGGTTTCGTCCTAATACAGAATGATCAGGTAATTGCTTATGCTTCACGAAAGTTGGAAACTCATGAGGTAAATTACCCTACACATGATTTGGAATTAGCTGTTGTTTTTTTCGCTTTAAAAATTTGGAGGCATCATTTGTATGGAGTAAAGTGTGAAACATATACTGATAAAAAAAGTTTAAGGTATATATACACTCAGAAAGAGTTGAACATGAGACAGAAGAGATGGCTGGAATTAATCAAGGATTATGATTGTACAATTCATTACCATCCGGGAAAACAAAATAAAGTGGATGATGCTTTGAGTCGAGAAAGTAATGATTCATTAACCATGATACGTTTGGAACGAGATCCTTTGTTTTTTGATTTTATGAACATTGTCATAGAAGTTGTTGGTACAGGAAGTTCTTCTATTTTGTTTCAGGTATCAGTGAGATCATCTCTATTAGACAGAATCAAGCAAGCACAGAAGTAGGACTGTGAGTTGCAGAAAAAGGTAGAGCTAGTTTAGAAGGGTAAGTTGCCTGAATTCAACATTGATAATGATTGTGTTTCGAGATTTGGGAAGAGATTGTGTGTGACTTGTGATTCACAGTTGAAGAGAGAGTTGTTATGTGAATCTCATAGTTCTCCGTTTTCAGTTCATCCTGGCAGTACTAAGATGTATTGAGATCTTCGGGAGTATTACTGGTGGGATGAAATGAAAAGAGATATTGCAAATTTTACTGTGAAGTGTTTGACTTGTCAACAGGTTAAAGTAGAGCAGAAGTTACTTAAAGGGATGCTTCAGCCTTTACTAGTGCTAGAGTGGAAATGAGAGAATATATCCATGGACTTTGTTGTGGGATTACTGAAGACATCTCGAGGTAATAATGGAATCTGGGTTATTATTGATCGCTTGACTAAATCTTCTCATTTCCTTGCTATACGAGATACTTTTTCCCTAGATCAGCTTTCCCATTTGTATCTTAAAGAGATAGTCAGGTTACATGGAGTTTCTCTCTCCATTGTATCTAACCGTGATCCCAGGTTCACTTCTAACTTTTGGAAAGGGCTTCAGAAGTCGTTGGGTACTGAATTAAATTTTAGTACAGCATTTCATCCGCAATCAGATGGGCAGTCAGAACGAACAATTTAGACATTGGAGGATATGCTACATGCTTGTTCGATGGATTATCAGGGAAGTTAGGACCAACATCTTTCTTTGGTTGAATTTTCTTATAATAACAGTTTTCAATCCAGTATATATATGGCACCATTTCAGGCATTATATGGGAAGCAGTGTCAAACTTCAGATTTCCTGGATGAAGTGGGTGAATGGAAGTTGATGGGACCAGAATTGGTAGAAGAGTTGGCAGAAAATGTTCAGCTGATACAGAAACACATGAAAACAGCTCAGAGCAGGCAGAAGAGTTATGCAGACAATAGGAGTAAGGATCTCTCTTTTGAGTTAGGTGATCATGTTTTTCTCAAAGTATCACCATGGAAAAGTGTGATGCGATTTGGTAAGAAAGGAAAGCTGAGTCCAAGGTTCATTGGACCATATGAAATCGAGAGAGAGTTGGATCAGTTGCTTACCGAGTGGCTTTACCTCCGAGTTTATCTCAGGTACACAATGATTTTCATGTTTCGATGTTGAGAAAGTATATGCCAGATCTATCTCATGTTTTGAGTCCAGAGGTAATTCAGCTGGAAGAGAACCTATCATACGTGGAATAAGTGGTCCAGATTCTTGACCATAGGGAGAAAGTGTTACGGAATAAGGTGATTCATCAGGTAAAGGTTTTGTGAAAAAAACACATGATTGAAGAGGCAACATGGGAATCTGAAAATGTAATGAGGGATAAATACCCCCACTTATTGGATAAGTAAATGAATTACGGGGATGGAATTTTCTAAAGGGGGGAAGGATGTAACATCCCAAGTATGTAATGAATAATAGATATTTTTATCTATGTCTATTAATGAATTAGATAGTGTTTTAGAGGCTTAAAATGAGAATAAATCCAATCTTAAGCATGGAATACACTAATATTTTTAAAAGATTGTATTTCTGCCTTTTGATGGCAAACCATTTTTAAATCAAACTTTTGACAATTTTATAATCTCTATTTGTTGAAATAAACTTATTCTTTATGGTTGGGACATTGAAATTTACTTTGGGTAAATTTTTGGTATTTTTCCGATAAAGTTCATTTTTTTAATGAATAGTGAAAAATGTTGTATTTTAATTCAAAACCTCTTTTTAATCTAATGTATTTATATGATAAGATTATATTTTGAATTGGTTTTAAAGTTCAATTATAATATATTTTTACTATTTAATCCAATAGTGGTCGTTGGAATTAATTTCACTTTGAAATTGGACTTCAACTAGTGTCAATCTTCTGATACTTATTGTTTCATAAAAACACACTATTTACTCTGACAGCGGGAATTAATTATTAAATTAATTAACGAAACTTATATGTTTTGAATTTTTTAAAATAGAAATCATTTTTGAATTCGTAATATCAAATATATCTTAGGGTGAAGTTTTGTTTTTTTTCTGGAAAACATCAATTTTTGATGAATAGTGAAACCACTAAGTGGTACTTATAAAAACTGATTATTCGTTTAAATGAAATTTTACCACCCCTGTGGTTTGAATTTCAAAAATCCGACATACATGGTTGTCATTAATAAGTAAAAAGAGGTTCAATGGGATTAAAATAATTATTTTTTGAATAGTAAATTTTAAGTTTTTAATCGCAATTAGAGGTAATTAGTGTAATTTAAGGTAAGAATATTGTTTTAATAATATGAGATGAGCTTGAAACATGTCCTAACCTTATTGGATGTGTCATGGCCGACCAGGAAAATCCATGGGTCAACATGAGGACCCCATGGAGCCACTTTGATAAGAAAATGACATTAATATCTTTTTATTTAATGTTAAAATTAAAATGTCACAAACACGTGTTGTTTTACTAAAACAATTTTTACATGGGGTTATACAAGTCATATTTTTGACTATAAATATTAATTAGAAATCTAAAAAGTTTTCCTACATCATGATATCTTTTTTATAATTTTTAGACATTAAATAAATTAAATTATTTATGATACTATGATGATGCAGCGATTACCTCATTATTTAACCACTACTAGAAAATCTGGTTTTGGAGGCAGGGCATCTATAGTGGCCGCCATTTGGCGGCCATTAATACCATCAACAACGGTCACCAAATGGCGGCCGCTGCAGTTTTTCTTAAGAAAAACCCCTAATTTCCCCTCCCTCCCCTCCCTACGCTCCCCGACCCCGTGACCCCCCCCCCTTCCCCGACCCCGCGACCCCGACCCCGACCCCAGGCGACCCTCCCTCGACCCCAACCCCCGACAACCCTCCCCGACCCCCGGCGACCCTCCCCGACCCCCGGCGACCCTCCCCGACCCCCGACGACCCTCCCCAACCCCCGGCGACCCCGACCCCGCCAGCGACCCCGACCCCCGTCGACCCCGACCCCCAACCCCCGACCTCCTGGCGACCTCGGCAACCCCCGGTGTGCCCCCGTGACCCCACCCCCTTGCCTCCGTGTTGCCGACGACCTCCCGGCGACCCCGACCACCCGGCGACCCCCACCCTCAACCTTCTGGAGACCTCTCGTGCGCCCCCGACCTCCCGGCGACCTCCCGACGATCCCCACCCCCTTACCTCTATGCTGCGCCACCGACAAACCCCACTGCCTTGCCTCCACAGTGTGCCCCCGTGACCCTGACACCCCCCTGCCAGTGCTGCACCCCGGCGACCCCCACCGCCTTGCCCCCGCGCTGCGCCCCTGTGACCCCGACACCCCCGCGACCCAGCTACCCCAACCTCTGCCCGCGCTGGACCTTTGGACAGCCCCGCCGCCGCCATCCCCTCGCGGCCTCATTGCATCCCTCCGGAAAGTCCTCCTGCCTCCGTTGGACCCTTCCGGTCCATTGTGCCCCGCCGTGTAGAACCCTCCACGCGGTCCAACGGTTCCGCTCCTTTCGAGTCTGGCCGTCGAACCTCTGTCATCAATTCACTGCGCCCTCATGGATCCGCAATCGAGTCAAACCCCATTACCCATAGTCGAGTCCTCCGCAGGTAATGTTTTTTATCCAAATTTGGTTTTTAAATTCTAATGATATGTGTTTTTTTATAAATTAAATATGATATTTCACTTTTTATTTCTATTAAATACAGATACGGATATGAGTTGGATTGATATGCAAGATAGATTTTCATCTGAATATTATGAGGGGATTAAGCGATTTATAGATTTCACCAACAAATTTCCAAGCGATATGATTAATTGTCCATGCAAAAAATGTGCAAATAGATATCTCTTCAAACGAGATAGTGTTAGAGAACATTTGTTTTTGAATGGGTTTTTGAAAAACTATAAGACATGGACGCGTCATGGAGAAGATTCTGTTTCATGTCATCGCTCAGAAAATATTCATATGAATGTTGATTCGGGAACAGTTGATCCAATGAACATAATTCTGAATGATATGATGCGTCAGTTTCAATCTGAAGACAGTAATGTCGTAAATGATGAAGTTGGATTGAGTAATCCTCGTTCTTCTGCAGATGGAGAAGCATTGAAATTCTTTGAAATTCTTGGTGATGCGCGTATTGAATTATATCCTGGATACACTAAATTTAGTAAACTGTCATTCATCGTTGAATTGTTACACCTGAAGGCCTTTAACCAGTGTTCAGACACCTCATTCGACATGTTGTTGGTATTATTGAAGAAGGTAATCCCTGCTTGAGTGAAGATTCCAGAGTCATTCTATCAAGCTTGCAAGTTAATCGATGATCATGGTTTTACATATGATAAAATTGATGCATGTCGCAATAATTGTATATTTTTCAGAAAAGAGAGTGCCCAATTAAATAATTGTACCGTTTTCTATACATCCAGGTGGAAGACCAATGAGATTAATCAAGGTAGTCAGATTCTTCCTAGGAGAGTCTTGAATCAAGGGAAACAAGTTGCCTCTAAACAGATGCGTTATTTCCCACTGAAACTGAGACTGAAGAGATTCTTATTGTCCACTAAACTTGATAAATTGATGACTTGGCATTCAGAGAGAAAGAAAGAGGTTGATAAATTAACTCACCCGGCAGATTCATTGGCATGGAAAGAGTTTGATCAGAGACACCCAGACTTTTCCCGAGGTGATCGTAATATTCGACTGGGTTTGGCAGCAGATGGTTTTAACCCATTTAGGTCCATGGTTGGTGCGACACATAGTACATGGATAGTGGTGTTGGTTCTATACAAAATTCCCCCATGGGTATGTATGAAGCAACCTTTTTTATTACTGTCAATTCTAATTGATGGACCGAGAGGACCTGGTGATAAAATCGATGTTTATATGCAACCTTTGATTGATGAGCTGCACGAATTTTGGGCCGATGGTGTAATGACTTTTGACTCGGCATCAAATGAAATGTTTAGACTTCGGGCCGCTTTGTTATGGACAATTAATGATTTCCCAGCGTATGCTAACTTATAAGGTTGGAGTAAAAAAGGACAATTTGCTTGCCCTTTTTATAATAAGAGTAAGAAATCTATATGGCTTAATCACTATAGAAAGTGGGCATATCTTGGTCACAGATGCTTTTTTCCTCCATTTCACAGGTTCAAAAAAGACCGTGTATCGTTTGATGGGAATAGAGAGTTTGACCCATCACCACAAATACTGTCTGGGGTTGAAATTTGTGCACAACCTGATGAAGAAAACATTCGTACAATGTATGATTTTCAAGATTTATTGGTTCCTGCATTGCCTTCTAATCCTGCTGCAAATAGACAGCGAAGTCATAATTGGAAGAAACGAAGTATTTTTTTTGAATTCCCTTATTGGAAATATAATATTTTAAGGCATAATTTAGATGTGATGCACATTGAAAAAAATGCATGTGATAATATTTTGTGCACCATTTTAGGCGTCAAGGGGAAATCAAAGGATAGTGCTAATGATCGACATGATTTGCAAGAAATGGGATTGAGAAAACCTTTACATTTACAGGTGGGTGAAGGTAATCAGGCATACATGCCTACTGCACAGTACACAATGAGTAAAAAAGAGAAACAAACATTTCTATCAATTTTGAAGACTGTTAAGGTGCCAGATGGTTATTGCTCTAATATTTCGAAGTGCGTGAATACGACGAGCATGACATTACAGGGTTTGAAAAGTCACGATAATCATATTCTACTTCAACAGTTAATTCCTATAGCAATTCATGATTTCTTACCTTCCCAAGTTTTTGAGCCGTTGATTGGAGTTTCTAATTTTTTCAGACAGCTCTGTTCTAGGAATCATCGCATGAGTGATTTGAAAAAGCTACAGGATAAGATTGTACTTGCACTATGTCACCTAGAAAAACTCTTTCCGCCATCTTTTTTTGATGTCATGGTTCACTTGACCGTGCATTTAACTGGTGAAGTCATTGATGGCGGTCCCGTGAAATTCAGGTGGATGTATCCAATAGAGCGATACTTAAATACATTGAAACGGTATGTGTGCAACAAAGCTCATCTAGAAGCATCAATTGCCAAGGGATATTTAATGGATGAGTGTACTAATTTCTGTGCTTCATATATTGATGAGGTTGAAACAAAGATAGATAAACCGTCCCAGACTGAAGAGGGTCCAATTGGAGAAGGAATAGCATTTGATATGCGGAACGACGAGTGGGTTCAAGCTCATCGATATGTGTTGTTCAACACTCCATCAGTTATTCCATTGATACAGTAAGTTTCATAGTTGATGTGTATTTTTTTTATATATTTATTTTATTTCTTACCTTATATTCTGTTGTGATTTAGGATGCATATCGCTGAGTTGAAACGTGAAAGGCCCCATGCAACTGAGTATCAAATCCAAAAACATCATTTCAACACATTTCATGAGTGGTTCAAGACTCATGTACGTACAATTGATTTAATATTTTTATAGTGCAACTAAGTTGTATTTTCACAATTCTTTATCCATTAGACTATATATTTGAAATTTGCAGATTCAAAAGTTACGTGATTTAACCCAGCATGTGAGCGAAGAACTCAACCAACTAGCTGATGGTCCATTTATTACAGCTCGTCGCTACAATTCTTTGGATGCTAACGGATTCTGATTTCATATTAGTGATGTTGACATGAACCGAGCCACACAAAATAGTGGTGTTGGATGTTCTTTTGTTGGTGCGGGTTATTATTATGGATTTTTGAGAGATATTATTGAGGTTATTTATGATCGTGGCTTAAAACACATATTGTTAATGTGTGATTGGGTCGATCCAGTTCGTGGAACGAAAGTTGATAACATCCAATTTACGTTAGTAAACATTAACAATATGCTATATAAAGATGACTGGGTTAGCAATGAGCCCTTTATACTGACATCGTAGGCAGAACAAGTTTACTTTGTCGGCATTGATTCTGATTGGAATGTTGTGGTGAAAATGTCTAGAAGAGGGGTTTTGCTGATTGACCAAGAGGAACCTGAAGTTGTCGCATTTCCTGATCAAACACTTGACCAAACAACAGTAGTTGTACGAGATGAAGATATACAATGGACCAGAGAGACGGTTGGAGGAGATACGATAGACATGCATGATTAGTGGAAATTTTAATTATATTCCTAGTTATTATTTGTAAAAATATTTATTAGTTATATATGTATAAAAATTGCTTGATTTAACTATAATTTCTTTTAATGCAGTTATGTCATAGGGTGGTCACAGTGGTTCACCTGATGTTGTTGGTATGTATGTTTTCATTTTTCTAAATTAATTGATTGAAATTTTCTGTTTATATTTCCCTAAATGTTTCTAATCATTAATTTATATTTTAATTGAATTATGAATTTATTTTTATCATGATCTACTGCTTCTTCCAGCAGACGTAGGGGTCCTGGTAGAGGGGTTCGATCCTGGAACTCTGGAGCCCGATTGGATGTGTTATTTGATGACACATTTCAACCAGTTGGAGATGGTGCTACTGCATTGAGTCGTCACTTTGGGAATATGATACGAGACTCACACAGATTCCCTCTGACGACTCATGACTGGAGTTCTTTCCCTCAGGATACGATGGACAGATTATGGAGGGAGGTTCAGGTAAATTCAATGTTTATTTTTTCATGATATTGTTATTATTATTGTCCCATCTACTGAAAAAATGTTTAACAGGATAATTTGACATACAGTCCAGATGAGTTTCGGGATGTTTGTATGTCGAAATGTAGAAAATTATGGAAGGATTACAAGTCAAGGGTGAAGAGAGATCACTGGACACCATTTGCGGGTGTGCCAGACATTCTATAGCAAGTCCCTCCGGGCATTCTTCCTGTGCAGTGGCAGGATTTGGTTGCGTTTTGGTCGATTGAGGTAGCGATGGTAAGATTTATTACTTTTAATCTATAAATGTCTAATTTTGAAAATGTCTATTAAGTAAATACGTTGAATGTAGACTGAGTCTGATCGTCATTCACATAATCGGGCGATGCAGGCCACGCCTTCCAGACTTGGCACTCGACATGTGTCACAGCTCAAACATGATATAAGTTCAGAATTCACTATTTCATTCATATTTTAAAAATATTGTAGTATAACATGGTGAACCCCTTTATTATAGTTACACCAACGCGGCGAGCCAATCGATCGGATGTCCATATGGATGAGGACTCGTAGGGAGGGTGATCCCGATGTTGCCGGTGTTATAGTAAGGAAATTATTTACTAATTAATAAATGTATTTTTTATTTTATATAAATTATGCATATTTTTTCATTGATTCATTATATGCTACAGGCTCATTTTGACGCTCAGTTATTAGAGTTTCCAGAGGAGCAACATCTTAGTACTGTGCGTAGAGATGAAATATTTCACCGTGTCATGGGGCGTGACGGTCATGGTTATTCTTTGACTTATGGCGGCGGTGTCCCACGACGTGCAGTTGTTAGAGCAGACGTGATTAGTGCATGCAGAGAGTCAGGGATGCGCACACAGGCTGAGATAGATGCTTCCATGCAGGTTATGCAGTGCAATTTTGATTCACTGTTTTAGCAGTTACAGGCAGAGTATGAGGAGAGGTTGTCACAGATGTCATCACGTATCGATGAAATGAAGACGCAACAAGTGGCACCACAGGTAAACAATAAAACAAACCAGACTCAGACTGAATTTTATTGATATGTTTAAGATACATAATATTGATATATATTGTAGGCTCCAAATACATCTAGTGGACATCATAGTGATATTGGTGATCCAGATGAGAATGAACCCCATGCATGAGGTAATTTCATTGTCTTGATGAATTCTTTAGAATTGTTTATATCCTTGATGAATATAATTTTCCTTTTTACCTAGATTAGTTTGTTTTAATATTTGTGGATGACATCTTCGTGCACTCCAAGAGTGATTATGATCATACCCAACATCTTGACATCATACAGATTACACTTATTGACTATACATCAAGCTATATATATGTTTGTTTTGTATTGATTATATAGGTATAGTTATTGGGTCAAATAATTTCAGAGGAAGGTGTGTCAGTGGATGGAGAGAAACACCAGACAATTGTTTCTTGGGAGAAGCCCAAGAACTCTTTCAATATTTTTATCTTTTTAGGGTGATTGAATCGCGACATGCACGCGCAGACGGCACGTCAATCGGACGTGCGGTCTGCGCGGTAGGGCTCATTATGTGTTCTTTAAGCATTGAGCGCGCTTGATAAACGCGCGTGGGGGGGGGGGGGGTCCGAACTGGCCAAACGATGTCCGAATGGCCTGAAATCGGACGACATCAAAGGGTGAGTGAATTTTGATGTGGTCGAGTAGACGGCACGTCAATCGGACATGTCGTGTGCCCGCGGTGACCGGGAACGCCGTTCTAGTGTCATAAACGGCCAAAACTGGCGTCTAACGGTCAAAATCTTAGCGGACGAGATCGTATTGACATGAAATCATAGGAAAAAAATACAATTATTATTCGTGACGTGCACGCGTAAACGGAACATCAATCGGACGTGCGGTCTGCGCGGTATGGCTCATTATGCGTTCTTTAAGCGTTGCGCGCGCTTGATAAACGCGCGTGGGGGGGGGGGTCCAAAATGGCCGAAGGATGTCTGAATGGCCTGAAATAGGACGAAATACAAGGGTGAGTAAATTGTGATGTGGTCGAGAAGATGACACGTCAATCGGACATGCCGTGTGCCCGCGGTGACCGGGAACGCCGTTCTGGTGTCATAAACAGCCAAAACTGGTGTCAAACGGTCAAAATGTTAGCGGACAACATCGGATTGACCTGAAATCACAGGACAATAATACAATTATTATTCGAGACATTCACTCCCATACGGCACGTCAATCGAACGTGCGGTCTGCGCGGTAGGCCTCATTATGCGTTCTTTAAGCGTTGTGCGCGCTTGATAAACGCGCGTGGGGGGGGGGGGGTCCAAACTGGACGAACGATGTCCGAATGGCCTCAAATCGGACGACATCAAAGGGTGAGAGAATTGTGATGTGGTCGATTAGACGGCACGTCAATCGGACGTGACGTGTGCCCGCGGTGACCGGGAATGCCGTTATAGTGTCAAAAACTGCCAAAACGGGCGTCTAACGGTCAAACTCTTAGCGGACGACATCGGATTGACTTGAAATCACAAGACAACAATACAATTATTATTCGCGACGTGCACACGTATACGACACGTCAATCGGACATGCGGTCTGCGCGGTAGGGCTCATTATGCGTTCTTTAAGCGTTGTGTGCGCTTGATAAACGCGCGTGGGGGGGTCCCAAACTGGCCGAACGATGTCTGAATGGCCTGAAATCGGACGACATAAAAGGGTGAGTGAATTTTGATGTGGTCGAGAAGACGACACGTCAATCGGACGTGCCGTGTGCCCGCGGTGACCGGGAACGCCGTTCTGGTGTCATAAACAGTCAAAACGGACGTCTAACGGTCAAACTCATAGTGAATGACATAGGATTGACCTGAAATCACAGGAAAACAACAAAATTATTATTCGCGATGTGCACGCGCAGACGGAATGTCAATCGGATGTGCGGTCTGCACGGTAGGGCTCATTATGCGTTTTTTAAGCGTTGCGCGTGCTTGATAAATGCGTGTGGGGGGTCCAAACTGGCCGAACGATGTCCGAATGGCCTGAAATCGGACGACATCAAAGGGTGAGTGAATTGTGATGTGGTCGAGCAGACGCCACGTCAATCGGACGTGCCGTGTGCCCGCGGTGACTGGGAACGCCGTTCTGGTGTCATAAACGGCCAAAACTGGCATCTAATGGTCAAACTCTTAGCGGACGACATCGGATTGACCTAAAATCATAGGACAACAATGAAATTATTATTTTCGACGTGCACACGCAAACGACACGTCAATCGGACGTGCGGTCTGCGTGGTAGGCCTCATTATGCGTTCTTTAGGCGTTGCACGCGCTTGATAAACGCGCGTGGGGGGGTCCAAACTGGCCGAACGATGTCCGAATGGCCCGAAATCGGACTACATAAAAGGGTGAGTGAATTTTTATGTGGTCGAGAAGACAACATGTCAATCGGACGTGCCGTGTACCCGCGGTGAATGGGAACACCGTTCTGGTGTCATAAACGACCAAAACTGGTGTCTAACCATCAAAATCATAGCGAACGACATCAGATTGACCTGAAATCATAGGAAAACAATAAAATTATTAATCTCGACGTGCACTCGTAGACGGAACATCAATCGGACGTGCCGTGTGCGCGCTAGGGCTCATTATGCGTTCTTTCAGCGTTGCGCGCGCTTGATAAACGCGCGTGGGGGGGTCCAAACTGGCCGAACGATGTCCGAATGGCCTGCAATCGGACGACATCAAAGGGTGAGTGAATTTTGATTTGGTCGAGCAGAAGCCATGTCAATCGGACGTGCCGTGTGCCCACGGTGACCGGGAACGCCGTTCTGGTGTCATAAACGGCCAAAACTGGCGTCTAACGGTCAAACTCTTAGCGGATGACATCGGATTGACTTGAAATCACATGACAACAATAAAATTATTATTTTCGACGTGCAAGCGCAGACGCCACGTCAATCGGACATGCGGTCTGCGCGGTAGGGCTCATTATGTGTTCTTTAAGCATTGCGCGCGCTTGATAAACACGCGTGGGGGGGGGGCAAACTGGACGAACGATGTCCGAATGGCCTGAAATCGGATTACATCAAAGGCTGAGTGGATTTTGATATGGTCGAGTAGACGGAACGCCAATCGGACGTGTCGTGTGCCCGCGGTGACCGGGAACGCCGTTCTGGTGCCATAAATGGCCAAAACAGGTGTCTAATGGTCAAACTCTTAGCGGGTGACATTGGATTGACCTGAAATCACAGGAAAACAATAAAATTATTATTCGCGATGTGCAAGCGCAGACGGCACGTCAATTGGACGTGCGGTCTGCGCGGTATGGCTCATTATGCGTTCTTTAAGCGTTGCGCACGCTTTATAAACGCGCGTGGGGGGGGGGTCCAAACTGGCCGAACGATGTCCGAATGGCCTGAAATGGGACGACATCAATGGGTGAGTGAATTGTGATGTGGTCGAGTAGACGGCACATCAATCGGACGTGTCGTGTGCCCGCGGTGACCGGGAACGCCGTTCTGGTGTCATAAACGGCCAAAATGGGCGTCTAACGGTCAAACTCATAGAGAACGACATCGGATTGACCTGAAATCACAGGACAACAGTAAAATTATTATTCGCGCCGTGCACGCGTAGACATAATGTCAATCGGACGTGCGGTCTACGCGGTAGGGCTCATTATGCGTTTTTAAGCGTTGCACGCGCTTGATAAACGCGCGTGGGGGGGTCCAAACTGGCCGAACGATGTCCGAATGGCCTGAAATCAGACAACACCAAAGGGTAACTGAACTGTGATGTGGTTGAGCAGACTCCACGTCAATCGGACGTTCCGTGTGCCCGCGGTGACCGGGAACGTCGTTCTGGTGTCATAAACTACCAAAACTGGCGTCTAACGGTCAAAATCTTAGAGGCCTACATCGGATTGATCTGAAATCACAGGACAACAATTAAATTATTAATTTCGACATGCACGCGCAGACGGCACGTCAATCAGACGTGCGGTCTGCGCGGTAGGGCTCATTATGCGTTTTTTAAGCGTTACGCTCGCTTGATAAACGTGCGTGGGGGGTCCAAACTGGCCGAATGATGTCTGAATGGCTCGAAATAGGACGACATCAAAGGGTGAGTGAATTTTCATGTGGTCGAGCAGACGGAACATCAATCGGACGTGTCGTGTGCCCGCGGTGACCGGGAACGCCGTTCTGGTGTCACAAACGGCGAAAACTGGCGTCTAACGGTCAAACTCTTAGCGGACGACATCAGATTGACATGAAATCACAGGACAACAATAAAATTATTATTCGAGACATGCATGCGCAGACGGCACGTCAATCGGACGTGCGGTCTACACAGTAGGGCTCATTGTGCGTTCTTTAGGCATTGCGCACGCCTGATAAACGCGCGTGGGGGGTCCAAACTGGCCGAACGATGTCCGAATGGCCTGAAATAGGACGACATAAAAGGGTGAGTGAATTGTGATGTGTTCAAGCTAACGGCACGTCAATCGGACGTGCCGTGTGCCCGCGGTGACTGGGAACGCCGTTCTGGTGTCATAAACGGCCAAAACGGGCGTCTAACAGTCAAACACATAGCGGATGACATCGGATTGACCTGAAATCACAGGAAAACAATAAAATTATTATACGCGACGTGCACGCGCAGACGGCACGTCAATCGGAAGTGCGGTCTGCGCGGTAGGGCTCATTATGCGATCTTTAAGCGTTGCGCGCGCTTGATAAACGCGTGTGGGGGGTCCAAACTGGCTGAACGATGTCCGAATGGCCTGAAATCGTACGACCTCAAAGGGTGAGTGAATTGTGATGTGGTCGAGTAGACGGAATGTCAATCGGACGTGCCGTGTGCCCGCGGTGACCGGGAACGCCGTTCTGGTGTCATAAACGGCCAAAACTGGCATCTAACGGTCAAACTCTTAGCGAACAACATCAGATTGACCTCAAATCACAGGACAAAAATACAATTATTATTCGCGACGTGCACGCGCAGACAGCACATCAATCAGACGTGCGGTCTACGCAGTAGGGCTCATTATGCGTTCTTTAAGCGTTGCGCGCGCTTGATAAACGCGCGTGGGGGGGGGGGGTCCAAACTGGCCGAACGATGTCCGAATGGCCTGAAATCGGACGACATAAAAGGGTGAGTGAATTTTGATGTGGTCAAGAAGACGACACATCAATCGGATGTGCCGTGTGACCGCGGTGACCGGGAACGCCGTTCTAGTGTCATAAACGGCCAAAACTGGCGTCTAACGGTAAAACTCTTAGAGGACGACATCGGATTGACCTGAAATCATAGAAAAACAATACAATTATTATTTGCGATGTGCACGCTCAGACGGAACGTCAATCGGACGTGTGGTCTGCGCGGTAGGGCTCATTATGCGTTCTTTAAGCGTTGCGCACGATTGATAAACGCGCGTGGGGGGGGGGGGGTCCCAAACTGGCCGAACGATGTCCGAATGGACTGAAATCGGACGAAATCAAAGGGTGAGTGAATTTTGATGTGGACGAGAAGAAAGCATGTCAATCAGACATGCCGTGTGCCCGCGGTGACCGGGAACACCGTTCTAGTGTCATAAATGGCCAAAACGGGCGTCTAACGGTCAAACTCATAGCGGACGACATCTGATTGACCTGAAATCACAGGACAACAATACAATTATTATTCGCGACGTGCACGCGCAGACGGAACGTCAATTGGATGTGCGGTCTGCGCGGTAGGGCTCATTATGCGTTTTTTAAGCGTTGCGCGCGCTTGATAAACGCCCGTGGGGGGGGGGGGGGGGTCCAAACTGGCCGAACGATATCCGAATGGCCTGAAATCATACGACATCGAAGAGTGAGTGAATTTTGATGTTTTTGAGTAGACGGAAAGTCAACCGGACGTTCCATGTGCCCGCTGTGACCGGGAACGCCGTTCTGGTGTCATAAACGGCCAAAACTGGCGTCTAACGGTCACACTCTTAGCGGACGACATCGGATTGACCTGAAATAACAGGACAACAATATAATTATTATTCACGACATGCACGCGTAGACGGAACGTCAATCGGGCGTGCGGTCTCTGCGATAGGGCTCATTATGCGTTCTTTAAGCGTTGCACGCGCTTGATAAACGCGCGTGGGGGGGGGGGGGGTCCAAACTGGCCGAACAATGTCCGAATGGCCCGAAATCGTAAGACATCAAAGGGTGAGTGAATTGGGATGTGTTCGAGCAGACAGAACGTCAATAGGACGTGCCGTGTGCCCGTGGTGACCGGGAATTCCGTTCTGGTGTCATAAACAGCCAAAACTGGCGTCTAACGGTCAAACTCTTAGCGGACGACATCCGATTGACCTGAAATCACAGGACAACAATCCAATTAGAACAATAGAATTAATGATTTTAAATTTATAAAACAGTAATCAAATTTATGAATATTATTTTGAAAATCAAATACTTTAGCTCTGTTACAGTATGTTTGATGTTAAATGTCTGTTTTCTAGGTTTTGTTCGGTACTAAGTTTGTTATTAAATTTTGTTATGCAGTTATCTGTGATGATGGATGCGGAGCTTGGAAGATGACAGCTGGGATTTATTTTGTATATTAATTTATAATTGATTTTTTTTAAAAAAAATTAAAATTTAATAGCGGCCGCCATATGGCGGCCGCTATAGGTTTTTCAAGGAGACCTATAGCAGCCGCCATTTGGCCGCTGTTATTTGTCCGGGCTATAGCAGCCGCCAATTGGCGGCCGCTAATGCCCCTCCCGACTTTCCTACAGTGTCCGCCAAATGGCGGCCGCTGATAGTAATAGCGACGGGGCAAAAGCGGCCGCCGTTTGGCGGCCGCTATAGGCCATTAGCAACGGCTTTTGGCGGCCGCTAAAGGTCATTCTTGTACTAGTGAACGATTTAAATAAAATGAAAATATAATGTAAAATCAATGACCTACACAAATCCAAAACATATTGGATGGGTGGATTTCGAACCCTTATCACCTTATCCTCGAATTATATCAATGTGGGACCTTTTAAATCCGAAACTCATTTTAAAATAAAGTATCATTTCTTTACTTTCCAAGAGTGCCCCTCCTCTCCTCTTATAAGAGACCCCCACCTCTACTTCTTTACCCACACTTCCAAAGCCTTTGGCTCGGCCAACCCCTGCCCATTTTGTCTCTCCACAGCCCTCTATAACTCTTAGAAGCCTCACTTTGGGCAGAAGTCTTCCCAAGGAAGCCTTTGAGCTCAAATCAAAAAGAGTTACCCGATTTAAAGGTAGTGTCTTATCTTGTGTTCTTATGTTTTATTTTGCTTCTCCAAACCCCCTAACCTCTTTTTATTCATTTAATTTGTAATAAAACTAGTATCTTCCATATACTATGATGTTTTTATTAGAGGGATTCGAGCTACACTTACACACACCAACATCTAATGGTTAAAGAACATACTGTTTCCGTGGATAGTGAATTTCTGCCTCACGAAACGATGATTGTTAAAAACTCATATATCACCTTCAAAGGTGGCCATTAAGATGTCACTATATTTATATATTATATATAATATGTTTATGTTTTACTTAAGCTTCTGTATTTTTCATTTATGGCATATCATTATGGTTACCATTATGAGTAAACGCGATATCTTCATTTTAGAAAGTGCGGACTACCGCCCCCTCAATGTGATTTGATTCGTTAATTCTATATGTGGTACGTATAAAGGATATATTTAATCATATTATATATGATACCATACTGGAATTAAAATACTATTATGTATCATTATGTTTTAATTCCATAAAATACAAAATAGAAATGAAAGTAGTGTTCATGCGTACGTACGGCTTACCGTCTCCATGAACGGTGCATTTCATTTCTTATCTCTAAACATTGTGTAATATTATAAATGAATGTATATACTGGATGTATATGATAAATATGATATATAAATCATGAGTATAACTCTAGATATAATGGATACATGAACAACTTGTAATTATAAAGAGCATATTTTGACTCAAGTACCAATGATCGTTAAAACGACCGTTATTACCTAAAATAATTACATAGTCTTCATGACATGGTAATAAGTGATATAAAAGGAATAATGAACTTGAAAAATGTTCTTATGAAAGTAGAAATTAACTCAAGTTTATTATTCAGAAGATTAACGAATGATCAAGTCAAGTCGGATACGAGGTATGGGACTTCGTCTCAATCTCCTTTCATTGAGGCATATTTTATTTTATACACAACCTTCTTTTATACGGTGTATAAACCCCTTTTACATTTACGTTTATCCAAAAGGAATCTTATTTATACGAAGCATTTTACAAAATGACAAAAGGGAATGTTTTTGTCGTACGTATGCGGTGACAACGACTTCTCCGCCGATGTGACCATTATTTGAGTTTCGGCTTCCTCTACAAGCCATACCTTTTTTTTAAAAGAAAAATAAATACCATGTTTTACTTTTCTTTTATTTTGATATTTAAAATGGTTTTGATAATGTTTTTATTATATAACTATGTTATTGATATCTTGTGATTGAAATGTGAAAATGTTATATTTTCTTTATTCATGTTTTATGTGATACGATTATGTTATGGTTATTGGGAATTATTATGAAGACGGGTGGTTATGTGATAAACTAAGGGCAGGTGAGCCCGATATATCTCTCCAATGCATTGGGTAACACGAAGGAGTGAAATGTTAAGGTTTCTCTGAAGAGATTTAGGGAATATACTGTGATTGGTATTCCAAACGTAACCAAGAGGGTTACTCCCTATGTAAGAATGTTATGAATGCCTCAAGTTACCTTTATGTCTTATGATTTCTATGATTTATTCATGACTTGATGAGGTATGTTAAAGTGCATATGTTTTATGGGTAAATTATGATTTCATTATTATGTATATATGAACTCATGTTTCCTTTCCATATTTTTATAACCCTTACTGAGATTTTTATGCTCATCCCATGTTTTTGAAATTTTTTTCACAAGTCAAGGGAAAGGTAAATGATATGATGATAGTGTCAGTGAAGTGTCAAGAAAGAATCCATGTTTTATTTTAAATATGTTTCCGTTGATGGGAAAAATGAATACTATCTTTTATGTAACCACTTTTCTTAAATGTGGAATGTAATACATGTTTTATGATCTAATTCTCTAAAACTCTAAACCTGAAAAGATTCTCAATGTGAATTATTCATTTAATTCAATATTAAGTAAGGTTTAAGGCCAGGGCCATATATCACCTCTCAACCAATACCCCCATCATATTCTAGACTGCAAAAAATATCCAATTTAATATTTATGATGGGTTAGTTCTCTTAGAAATCTATGTTTAATCCTAGATAAAAAAAATATCATTTACCAACTGAAAGATTAATATTTATCTCAAAATTATCAAACATGTACAGATATGAGGCATTAAAAACTGCCCACCATAACAATTCTTACACCATTGAAGTTATGGCGGTCCTCCAAAAAAATAATTCAACCAATACTAGTCACAAAATCCTAATAATGTTTCCCTATTATATATTTTTACACTCAAAATGAATCTAAATTGCAACTCTAGCATAAAGTGATGAACTCCCAAAAATAAGATCCACTACTCGAATTCCTCCCCGAAACATTGGGACAACACTTAACCGATCCCATACATCTCGAAAAAAAAAAGATTCTTCATCCAATTAATCACCTATTCCTTCGTTCTTGACACCATAATTCCTAACCCATAATCCAATTCTATGATAATATCTCTTCCTAGCATCATAATTTTCTACCAAACCATGATCCCATATCTTCATGATGTGGTTGACATGGTCTCCATCTCAAAATGTCTGGTCATTCATGAAACACTTTTCAAACACTAGTATTATTACCAATTATCAATTCTAAACTATAAATAATAGTTCTTAGTACCCATACATGAGGTAATATAACACTTTATATTCCCGTATAATGACCCGACCAATACCACGATACACTCATCACACTCTATATCATGTAGAAATAATGATTGGACATGCTCTGTCTAGACCTTATAAGAAAAAATCATCTCCAACTGTCGACACATAACCAAATACCAATTCATGATTCCTTTATAGCCAAAGACATTTTACAATCATCCAAAAATTACCATTGAAGTCCTTATAGGACCTCCAGTGCAATTTCAGGGTTGAGGCCTCAACCATCCAAAACAAACATCATTCCCTACCATAATCACCAAAAATCCTCCAATTGAAACACACCTATATCATAGTAAACCATATTTATCCAAACAATCATGCTTTGAATTAATCCATCAGGAAAAATAAATTCACACTAGGGACTCACCTGGTCATTGGCATTCAATTGCTAGTAGAATTTTCCACCAACCAGTCTCCCTAAACCATCACCCTACCGACATGCGTTCATATCACCTATGACCAATTGGAGGCTCCCCACAATAATATAGTTCTATTATTCATATAAGTAGGTCAAAACCTTGACTCTCAAGACCCTTGATACTTACATCTCCGCACACAATGATTATATATGGCTAAACCAACCCATACATAATCATCATCACAAAAACAATTTCTTCTAGTTCTAAGAACATAGTGAGGTCCATTACATAATGTGTCCATTAATTTAAGCCTCACTATATGTATCTTCTTAAATGACTCCTCAAGTTCATTCTTAGAAAATTCTATACTCAGCATATGTGTTCTGCTCATCTCGAACAACACTTTTCAATATCATTTCCTGACATCAAGACATTCACCAGGTCATTTAATTCACAAGTTATTAATTTACATTCTTACCAAAATTAATAGTCTACTAGGACCACCACGATAACACTAAGACCCATCAGTATTCATCCTTCCCCTGTCTTTCAATGATTCATAATTTAGCAAGTTCCACTCATAAACAACACATTTCACCTTGAACCCTTCCAAGTAAAATGTTAAACACATCCATACCACCTGGATGTAATCCCTAACTCATGATACTAGACATTGAACATTTTATAACAAGGTTGACCATACTCCATGAAATGCCAATTTCTTCAATCTAGAGCACCCTCAACACCCCTCTTCAAAATTTTGCACTTTATCTATGTCATGGTGTATCTCACGATCACCCATTACATGGGTGTTGTTCCTAATACATAAGTATCCATCTGTTACCAAAGGCATGTAAAACATATATAAACACCTCACTAGAACTTGGTTTCATAATAAAACAAAAAATGTCTACCCAAACTGTCATGCATAAAATACATTCTTATAACCACTGAGTTAGGAACCTGAACAGTTCCTCCCTTAGTGTCTCACCACAACACCAAAGCACTCCCAGTGACTCATATTTCAACAAAATAGAACTCAAAGATATTTCATTCTAAATATACATAAATAAATAATTATGCCTATATCACAAACCTAGTCACACCACATGTGAAATGGTGTCATACCCGATAGTACCTAACTGTGATTCCCATTTATAAAGAGATAAAAAACATAGGCTAAAACCTGACATGGGTTACCATCGATCTTTGCATGACTCTAACTAACTAAAAAATTAGTCATAGTCCAATGTCTCTAGGTCTCTCACCTATCCCAACTAACAATGGTCAAGTTTCAATTTGGGTTATATCTCACTAGATATCATCCACACTCCTATCTCAAAACTCTAGGGAATCTTGGATTATATAACGCCAATCTCTAGGGTCTCATATATACACATAGATCAAGAACATTGTGAAGAGTCATTATACTTCTAGGGAAATTATTACATTGAGAATCCTCATATAGAACATCCCCCTCAAGAATCATGATCTCATCATCCAGTGTCTCTTTACATGTAACAATCCAACCTAGATGATCTTTATAAATAAAAACACAATCATTGGATCAATTAAGTAGATTACCATTCCAAGATATAAAAGAGAACACCATATTGGTTATTATTAACACTTTTAGTAACTAAACATTGATTACAAACACCCTGAAGGGGTAAATTACTAAGGCATAAAATTCCATGGATAATCTACTAAGGTTCATTTATAGTTCACTCCTTGAGTGACTGGATCATTATCATCACCATTGAACATCATGTAAAGGGTTTACATAACCTACCATTAGAAAGAAATATATGTAAAAGTCATCCCAACTAAGTATAATTACACAAGTTCTTATATGGGAAATCTTTGTATGAGCAGTTTTTGACACATTAAAGAGACACACCTCATCCATATGTGAAATCACACACTATAAGGTCTATATCTCCTAAGAATCTTAAATGCCTGATATGATGCATGAGACTCATCTCACCTCTATTGGCTAAGATTCAAATGTTTAGTAACTTAATTCATTCTGATGATTCAAGATCCAAATATATGATAACTCATAATTTATAAATCACAGACCTCATGCGAATCACACTAGGTGAAAATCACAAATAACCATAACTACGTAATCTAAAAAAATTAATCTCATACCCATGGTAACCTGAATATCTAGTGGAAATGGTGTCTTCAACACACTAGTCTAGGTCCCATCATAATATCCTATAGGTTTCAATGTAAGAAGTCTACCATATCTAATAACAGTAATAAATTTTTTAAAATAATGAATAAATACAACATAGTAATACCCCATCCCAAATCACCCTATGAAAAGTAACCAGAATAGTTCCCCATGAGACCTTAGGCATGCAACTTCATACACTAGAGGTTTCCAACTAGTAGTTGTGGTCAAAGGTAGAACTATGAGTATACTATACCCTATATATTAGAGTAAGAAAGAAAAGCATAAATAACAAAGTATCAACCATAATAATAAATAAACAATATAGTAGAATCATTAAAATATAAGACAAGGCGTAAAAATGTGAAATGCAGAATACAAAATGAACAATCAATATTAGAACATAAAACTACAAAAAAAATGCCCATGAGACAATCAAATATCAAAGATAGATAAAATAATAAATAAAATGAATCGCTTCTCTATCATTGAACCATACCTCATCCTGATCACTAGATCTCATATGAGTTATCCTTCTTGACCATGTGAATCTAAATCATAGTCTTCATGCAAAACTGTTCGTATAAAAACCATGTGATAAATGATTGGGTACCCCTATGTAATGGTGGAATGAGCATGGTGTCTGTATATATGTTAGTAAGGAACCACCAACATGGTTTCATACTAACCAGAATATGTTGTGATTTGCACATGTGACATTATCTGATATGTAAATAAATAATTAAAGAACAATAAATAAATAAACCATCATCATTACCCACTTCAATTAGTAATGTGGTATTTTTTATATTTTCATGTGACTGTTTCTGCTAATAAGGCCCTTTGGATGATCCATATGTAATCATGGGTGAACCATAGAGGACATGATTACTCATGGTAACATACTCATCGCTATGGAATAGTCCTGAACTAGGGGTAATATATATATTCCCAAGCTAATCATAGTCTGGAATCGAGGGTAACATCCCTATTCCCTTAGAGGAAATCAACCACCATAGGTGCAATACCATCTATATGAAATATACCTATGTCAGTATCTTGTAGAGAGAATAGTCCTATAATGGGTAACATACCCATCCCCATGGCATGATGTCTCTTCCAACAGGGTGTAATATACCCATACCCATGGAACAATTGGGCATTAGGGTTAGTACACCCATCCCCTGGCCAATAATAGTTGGATATCAGGGGTAATATACACATCCCTATCTATGCATAGTAACCAATAAAAGAAAATAATTTTTTTGGGAATCCCTCATTTTTTGGAATCAAGCATGAGAAATTAAAATAAATAAGGGGGTTGGTTGCATTATTGATTATATTCAGAAACTATATCCCTCAAGGATAATAAAACACTAGGGTGTTAAGGCTACACTAGTAGTTGACTTTACCAATAACAAAATGCATCCACCCAGGGCCATCCAGTCAGTAGGGAAACCACTTAGATCCCCCGATCACTAAAAATTGAAGGAATTATTATGAGGATCCTCAATCCCAACAAAAGTCTCAAGTAAACACTTGATACATAGAGGAATTCATGCATCTCAGCATTATAATTAGGGTACCATAGACCTTTAACTACAAGAGGTTTTCCATAAAGGAAATAAATAAATGTATAAACCAAGACACATCTAAATCTTAAAGGTCTATATGGGTCTATATTCTCACCTAACATGCCTTTTTCTAACAAAACCCCATCAACTTAGTCCAGGTCATGTGATAAGGGAAATGGTCACTCTCCCCATACGTTATCTCATTGAACCCTAAGGCTCTAATGGGCCACAAATTCCACATATTTCATATTATAGACATATAATCTTCATTCATCACTCATCCCTACCAAGGTATATAGGGTCCCATGGAATGTGACACTAATATATTCTTATTCAATTATTCCAAAGGAAACCCCTTGAGGGGAGACCAAAAAGCATCTAGTCAATGCATCATCCCCTAATAGATGATGTGTTATGCGGTTACCATAGGCCCAACATGTCTTAGGTTCTCATGAATTTTTTGAGGTTGTTTAAATAATTATCTGTCATAAAATTTATCATTTAAAAAATTTTAAACATTCCAATTAAATAGGACGACCCCACCAATCGGGGTGATCCCACACATAACATTCAATATATTAAAAATATAATTACCATGTGATTTCATGAGAGACCACCAACCTCAATTCCATGTTTTCTATATTTATTTCCAAGGTCTAAAAAATCTTCTAAGGATTTTCCATGTTTAACCAGGCCTGACGATGTCTATCCCCAGCTTGCATCAACACCAGATACCCTAGCTCATGACAACAAGACAAAACATCAACAATGGAATTAATTTAACATTTATTATTTGTAAAATAATTTAAAAAATGGATTAACCACCCAAAACCTCACCACATCACTATAAAATACTATAAATGAAGCTAATAGCCTATGAGAGGCCCCTAAATAATATATGATACTTACCCAGGACAAAAAAACTATGTATCTAAACCAATTCCATCATTAATTTAAATTAGTTAAAATAAAAAACAATAAATAATTTTACACATTAATGTAGCTACAATTACTAGTTGAATGACCATGTTCTAACCTCACCCCAGGACACTTTCTAACATGGATTAAAAAAAGTCCCCTGTGAATCGAGTGATTCAACCATGCCCATAGGTAATCATAAAAGAACATAAATTAAAGAAATGAAAATTAGAAAGAATTAAAGTGGGGGGATTAATGAAGGATATTGGAGGTATAAATTTATCCATAATCACTGATAAACACATCCCAAATTTCTTCCCAAAAGAAAGGGTGAATAATGTGTTGAAGGGTCGGAATTGGTTTACACACACAAAAAAAAAATTGGAAAAAGAAGGGTTCATTCCCCACTTAAACTTGATAAGGGATAGGGATTTCCACAAAAATAGCCCCATAGAAACCATTATTAATGGGTTCTACTTCTCATCCAACAATAATCTCAGGGCTACTATAATTTTCTATAGTATCCTGATCAAACACTGGATGAACATGCTTCTCACCCAATCCACCCATCACCTTCTATAACCCAAAAAATCCAATTACACATTTTGAGGGTTTATATCCTTGTAAATTACATTCTGAATCCCAAATAAAACTATGGCTGATATACTAGTAAATATAATCAAATTTATCATGATATTTTCAAGCATGAATGATCAAGAGACATTACATGTACTCTATCATTCTGTGTACTTATTCAACTGATATCTAGTTCCCCATTTATGGTATTTGAACTCCCTTAAATGACACTTAACTTGGTGAGGTATAACTCAACCACCATTATTGGTGATATGACATGAGTATTTATTATATGTGTTTTTTATAGCACGGTGTATCATGGGATACAATAATTTTATTTGATGTTATGTGAATACTAGGACTTAGTTTTCTATTTTCAATAAATTTTATTTTTATTTGGGTTTTATGTTTTTATAATTTTCGTGTTTTGTGTTTCCATTTACCAATATGGTTTATATCTAACAAGAACCTCTAACTATTCCTTTGTAGTTTCGAGGGTGTCCTATTGGGTATGTATATACTAACCACTACATTGTAATTTTTCCTGTATGTGACATGATTTTGAAAATGACATACCTTAAAGAAGTTATCATGGAGGACAAAATTTTTGTATAGAGATAGATTAATGGTACCCATATCTGTTGGTAGAAGAATGTGTTCATGTCTAAAGGTTGTTTATTACATATATATCATTAACTTAGTTGTTTTATCTTTTTTTATTGTTGTTTTCTTGTGGGTGTATTTCCCCTACTTAATTAATCATGCACATGTTAATCCCTATATATCTCATAATATCAAATGAATTTTTATATATTTTATTTTTAATTAATGTAGAATTGTATTATTAATATCCTTAATGAGTATTTATGGATATTTAGTGGTATGTTAGGCTAAGGCCTCCCATACTTTGTGATAGTCCTACTTAGTGCCAGTTACATACCTCAGACCTATTGAAGGTATGTTTATGGTCGGATAACTAGATTTATGTTTGTCCACATGGGTCTATGATGGGATATGTTATGTAAAAGGGTTTTTTTTCAATAACCAAATCATAGTTGACAACACAATGATGTAGTTTTACTCTAAGTGGTGACTAGTAAGTCCTTAAATAATTTCATATAGACTATAAGATCTTCACCAAGATGATACCAACAACCATAATGACGACACGAAATATATGATTTGATGATGAGACAATCATGACTTGTTTTTTTAATTAAAGTTTTAAATATTCATCTATAATTTAATTTGTAACTCACAACATTCTTATCTAACTCCTAAAATTCCATAAAGTAGATGGAACACATTTCTGGGACTCTACCAATGAGAGTGATGAAAAGGTAGTTCACAATAATATATGAGTTTAGATGTTTTTCTTCAAAAGAATAAAAATAATTTTTTTTAAAAAAATATTATAATTTAAAATGAATATTTTTATTTTATGGGTAAAAGAAATGAAATTTTTTTCAACTTTTAATTGTAGAATTTTTATTTTACTAAGGGTACATTTATATTTTTCGTATTGATTGAACAATTTTATTTGATCTACTGAATGAAGCTAGTTATTTTTTAAAGACTGTTATATGACCAGGGTATTATTGGTTGAGGGTGATATTATATATAAGAACAATTTATGATATTGATATATACATACTGAGTTCATTTTAATTCCCTTAAGATTTACCAATAGACA
This sequence comes from Viscum album, assembly GCA_963277665.1. NCBI lineage: Eukaryota > Viridiplantae > Streptophyta > Magnoliopsida > Santalales > Viscaceae > Viscum > Viscum album. Next base: position 1,959,043,753 of record OY728141.1, on the reverse strand, counting down.
AATAATATTTTTTAAACTAATTTTGGATTTTATGGGGATCTAAAAAAGATTATTATATGTTGTAAAGGTGATTAAAAGAATCCCAAAATTAGATCTGCATGCTTAGAAAACAGATACATGCCTAAAATGGAAATGAAGATAAATGTAAATTTGTCTTCAATACACTATATTTTACTCTAACTTAATGAAAAAGATAATCTAATGGCATTGATAAAAATAAAATAGTGGTAGTCAAAGAACGCCAAATTTTGGAGGTACCTACAAGAAATTTAATTATAAATGTTCATGTGGGACTCTTCAAACTCTATTAATTGATAGTGCCTTATTAAATAAATGAGGATGAATAATGTGATATTTCATTTTATTGGATCTTCATATTTTAATTACTAATAAAGTCACATATCACAATATCTTGGTAATAGTCTTTATAAAGCATTCAAGGATTATCCTTAGGTGTGATTGTATTTATTCATGAATTATAACACATGAGTAAATCCCTCTCAACCGTTCAATCATTCCTCACATGAAATAACTTACTACCATGTGTTATGTTTTATATAAAATCTGTTTAATGATTGAAAACATGGAAAACTCCCTTTAATGATAACTATAACCATTTAGTCTCCGTGAGTGATAATGAAAACAACCATGCATCGAATTCTATGACTTATTAAATTTATAGTTATACCCTATGACTTGAATTGGTTGTGTATTATGTTATCGATCTATTTTATAATATGACATAGAATTATGTTTCATGAAATATAACTTCATACCTTTATGATATATCTATTTTAGGGAATATTACATGACAATATTTCATTATATGAAATAGGTCTTTCAGGAATATCACATCTAATCTACCACTTTCTCTAAATCCTATTAGGTTTTTTCATTTAACCTTATATTGTATCATATAAATAAATTATGGAACCGTATCCAAAAAATGATTTACATATCTTACAAGACAACATTTTAAAATGTTTTATTAACTTCCAAATGTATAACACCATATGAAATACCTTGTGAAATCCCATCTAAAACTATTATGTATTTACTATAAAATAATAATAGAGTATCACTTAGTGTCAAACTCAATATCCATTTACTCAACCACAAATTCTATCCCCACTAGCCATTTTAACAGTGATAGAAAATATGAATCCCTGAATCAATAAATATAATCATAGAGCAGCCTCTAGCACTCCATCAATGTTACTCAAGCTACAAAGGGATCTAGAATGATCTCTATCATGTACGTGTATCTCTATACCTATCTTAGAAAGTAATATGGAATGTGAATGCATTATCATACATTTCTTTTATCCAGGTCATCAATTGATTGTAGGACATGGAGTATGTCAATCTTATATAGCTAACTCATACATTCTTGACCTTCCGAGTACAGACGAACCAAGATGACAAATATGTCACATTTAAATCATCATTAGGGATGAGAACATCAAATATACCTCACCCAAATAGGGAAGCACATAATATGTTCTATATATATGTGACCACACACTACTCAATATATCTCAATTAGGAGCATTAATTGAATACTCATTATATGAGTGGCCAAACCCTATCTTGGTTAACCTCTAACCAATAATATTACCAACAATATACCATAAAACCCCATGGTTGTTTAACCCTAAGGGATTGTTTAAGAAAGGTATCAAATTATAATGGTTATCATGACATATATCTTTCTAGCCTTTGGTAGTGGGGACTATTATATGACCCATTTACCCCTATTATACAAAATAAATAGTGGATAATACTTAATTGGGTATACATCACAGGTCATCCAAAATATAAAAACACTAATTGTTCCTCATTAGTATATTATGTTTATCAATACAAGAAACATTATCATGTTGACATTAAAATTTCATCATAACCTCCAATTATATATGATGAAAATAAATTAGATATAACTAAAAGTCACACATTGAGAGTTCAATCATCATTACACTCTAAAAAAATTATATCATTATATAAATATATAAAACCAATATGAGACTGATAAAGTATATTTTTAATTTTATATGTTATTTTTTATATTCTTAAATTATTTTTTTAATACTTTAAAAAGATCAATTTAATCATATCTTTAACATATTATATATATGATATACTATCAGACCATGCTTATAATTTCTACATTTTCTAGGGCAATGTAAACTCATTACATCTATATATAATTTCCCTCACATATCTATGTGATCATATGATAAAAACCTCCAACTAAAATATTTCATGTGTAACATATTTGAAGAAATAAATTTGGAATTATTTAAACATTTAGGAATCACATTCTTAATGTTCAACTACTTGAACATATTCATACTTTTTAACTCGACAACATCAAATGTTATAAGATTAATAAATTATTTTTTATACTTATCACTTTTCAAATTATAACATACTCATCCTTAGAACCCTATAAATAAAATCTTTGCCTTGAAATATTATATTAAAGTATGTAACTATTTAAATTAGTACATACTAGCACATTCTAAACTCTTTTAGGATAAAGTTATGTTTACTTTGTTATGGTATCTAATGTAACTATTTTAATATTTTATTACTTCCATACTTAAATAATATTTTAGGACATTAAATAAAAATAAATTTATATTTTTACTAGATTAATCCTTTATGAAATAATGATATTCAATTTCTCGCAATAACTAAATATAAATTTGATTTTTTTTATCATCAAATATCCTAAACTTATTGGTATATGAAGTTAAAAATAACTTCAATTTTAGATTTTCATAATCATTAATTTATTAACATATAACAACATTAAGTAAAAACATATTCCCACAAATATGTTAGAAAAAATATACTCTAAAATATATAATGATAAGACACAAAACATATTTTTTTGGTAAATAACACTTATTTAAATTTAGAAATAATACCTTAGAAATAAACTGTTATTTCTATATCATATATATTATTATTATAATTTTTTTATTTTTTTTAAAACAAGAATCGTTATCAAAATATTCCACTAAAGGATGGTTGGAACACCTTTATCATATCTTTACAAGTATATAGATAAATAAATTTTATCATGGACAAAACATTTTCATCATAATCTCATTTTTGTAACATTTTATAGAATCCAATGACTAAAAAACCATGTGTATTGAATTAAATATTTTTTTATCATTTTTAAGAAAACATTTTTAATAAATAATATCTATTATCATATAAGAGAAATGATATGAATATACACATCATTTAATTAGAATTATCTGATCTTGATTTGTTGTTTTTATTCTACTTTTTGATTTAGAAACTATTTATTCAAAACTTGAAAAAAATAATCTCTATAAATTTTTCAAATGATTTTGAAAAACTGTACACAAAACAAAGAAAATATAAATTTGGTATCACAAAATATTTAATACTAAATAATTATTTCTATAACACTGATATATGACACAGATATTCCCTATATTTTTACAAACCCTTTAATGTATTTTGAAATATATCATGTTATTAAATCATTACTCCTCCCTAAATTTACATTTAGGTTTTAGTGGAATTTAATATATTCATTAGGAAACATTATTAGACTCTCCAACTAATATTCTATCTTATCGTTTAAAATTTTATCGATCTTTAGTCTCTATACTGCACTAGAACCAAGACATCATATTCTTAATTCACATATTCTCAAAAGATTATAATATCAAGTAAACATTCTTTAATTTATTCATATTATCATTATAATTAAAATATATTACAAAAATATGAATTCTTTTTCCATTATATCTCTTAAAGAAACCTCTAGTGTCACAAATACATTTGTACACTCAATCTTATTGAGTATCATTGACATATCCAATCATATTGATTATATGAGACTAAAATACAGTAGTTAAATTTTTAATATAAGTCCTTTAAAAACATAATTGAATCATTTTATGCTTCCTATAAGAATCTGAACTCACATATTGAACAACCTAAACACTTGGATACTCTAGAAGATATTCCACTAACACATGTAATTTTCTTTTACATAAGAACTTTTCTTAAGTAACTAGTTTTAGTATTTTCTTAAAATATGTTTATAATGATCCAAGATTAATCATGTAGTTATGTTTGAATATAAGGAAATTATTCATCTAAAACACATGATTTTATTAATTTTTTATCTTGTTTTATAAATATTTAATAAGGAATTTTATTAAATGACATCCCACTAAAATGATGACCCTTTTACAACTCAACATATACATTATTATCCCAAGATCCATATTTTATCCTTACTTGTACTTAGTATCATATAAATAATGTAATAATATATCAGGAAGAAAACTATTTGAAATAATATCATATATGGATCTTGGATAGATAAGTGGATTTTTTTTATCCAAAACTTTCATAAGGATATAAACTCAACTACACTCTTTAGGTGTCCTAATGGTTCTATTTTTCCAGCTATTTGTAACCTAGAAAAAATTCCAAGAACAAGGAACTTTATAGTTATGGTCACCATATTAATTTCTTTCATTATATAAGATAATTCACGGGGAATTAACAATTATGGTCATCCATACTGAATGATAGAGGTCTTGAAAAGTGCATCTTTGGATGAAATCTAACACATGATATATTATAGGGGATATAATATCACCATAAAATCTCATGTAATTTCCATACGATGGATTCATACTTCTAGTAATTTAGTTTTGAATGATATTCCATTAATTGAACTAATATTTTCAAATCATATTGTTCTGTAACTCTTTACAGAACTTACAATTTGTGTTACTAACCTAAAATTGAATCCAAATATATTCACACATATCCAAATGCATCCCAACCATAAGGTACATGAACTTTTTACGTAAAGTTTTACAATTATATTAAATTATCCATCCTATCATGAGTAATATTGGAGCCACAAATAGTCGACCCCCACCTTTCTAGAATAATTAACAAGGCTACATGATAATGGGATGTATGATCCAAATTTCCTATACAAAAAGATACATTACTCAATGAAGATTTTGATTCATTATTACTCTAAAACCTAATATGTATAAATTATATTCAGTAACTAAATTGACATTTATATCTTTAATTAAAAACCAATTTCAAGGTATATTAAAATTAAATCCATTTTTTTTATTCATAGCATGTAACTATTAAATCCATTTATGATAATTCACAAGAAGTTAAAAAATTAAACTATATCACAAACATATTTAAAAAAAATATTTATATTCAAGAATAAGAAACAAGGTATTAACTATTAAAATTGGGAATTCACATATTTTAAAACAAAAAACCATTTTTGGAAAATTCATAAATATAAATAACCCTAAACACTTTATAATTATAATGATTCATTATGGAAATTCTATAATGTTGAATATAAACACATTATATTGATTTTATAATATAAAATACATCATATGATCCATTATATGTAATTTTAATTTTAATATAAGATATTTTATGAATTATAAACATTTAAGAATCAAATTTCTAATGTTTCAACATTCTAGATAATTTAAATATCTCATACAAAATATTATTTGAAGATTGAAGAAAATCATTCATCAAAAATATTTTTATGTAGTCTAAATAATATTAAAATATAAGGTTTTAGTTTGAATAATTCAAATTAATTATTTATATGAAATCCATAATTTAAAAAATATGTATTTTATATTTTTTCTTTATTTTTGTAATTTATATACAATTTATAAATTCTTCTTATGATATCTAAATAAAATATATATTTATATTCTATATGTAATTACATATAATATGATAAAATTTATGTTTAATATTAAATATTATTTAAAAATAATTTTTTCATAAACATTTGTTAATTAGTTATAAACATTTTATAAGTAATTAATATATAGAGTTTATAATTTAATTAATATAAAAAATATAAGATTAATCATTATCTATACACAAATTTTAAATAAAATTTTCCAATGTATAATATAATTTTAAGAAAAATAAATTCATCTTCAATCATATTTTATGATCCATGTATGTCATATATTACAATTCTTAATTACATTAAATGATCTATGGGAAATAATAAGTGATGATAAATAAAATAGTGACAAATTCTATCAGTTTTACTTTACGACTATTATCCTAGTAATTTTATAAAATATTGCATATCATAATTTATAATTCCTAGAGATATTATATTAAGTACATGATGCTCTATTTTTTAAATGCGGAATGTAATAATGATTTTATATTATGGAAGGGATTCCTGTGCTATAACTGACATAAATTTATAGCATTTTAACTATATCAATGCGTAAAATATAAAAAATTGTAAACTACCACTCAACCAAATAGAAAAAAACTATTAATCATATTTTACAGTAAAAATAAAAAATAGAATATTATTTTGAACTAATAATTTAATTAAAATTATTTCAAAAATCTAAACACATGGTAGAATCTAATACCATTGATAAGTTTCATCAAGATCTAAAAAATGTTATATACAATGAGGGTGATTAAAATAAACCCAAACCGAGATCCCTATTCTTAAATAAATGAATAATTCATAATCTAAAAATAGTGAATAATGTAAATATGTGTGCCTTACATTGAATCTACATATGATTTAACTTTGAACATCTTTAAATGGCTTGATGATAATAAAATAGTGGTAGTCAAAGGGATCCCACCTCCGTATGTATCCTTGGGCTACATAATCACCATATGTTTCGGTGGGTCTCTCCATGATCCACAATGTACTATCACTTCATCGTCTAAATGAGGTCAAAGAAAGAGATATTTTTGTTTGAGGAAGATTTTTTCTAGAATGATTGAGAAAGGAAACTCACACCATCACATGGTAGTTGGATTTATAAATATATTGAGGATGCTCCTCGATAATACACTGGATTGATTCTATCTAACATAACCGGATTGGTTCTTCAAAAGACCTTAATCATCTATCCCCATATTCCAAAGGCTACAAAATATTTATTAGGGTCTAATGTGATGCATTTCAGAGACTATTCCCTCAGATCCTAGTGAAAAATCACAACTGAAATAATAAAACGTAATCCAAAAATAACCATCAGAGAATGGATAAGAAATAAATTAAAACCATTATACAAAAATACTAATAGGTAAGTATACACTCATATAACTCGATCGATCACCCACCAGGCTGTGCAAATATATAGAATAAACAAATGAATAAAAATACAAGGATGTTATACTAGAATCCCCAAACCTCATAACATACCAGTATCCAAGTCTTTGTCAAGATTATCTTTCTTGATTATAAAACTATATGCCATTTTATAACCTAAAAATGTGGTCATGAGGTGTTCTATGTTACTAATATACCATGGATTCCCTAGAAAAGTGTGAGTAAAACTAAGGCACTAGCCAATACTATAGTATATGAACAGACAACATTATCATCAAATAAATAAACAAAAATCGTAATAAAAAAAAATTCCATTGATCCTTAGGTTCTAAAGAAACACCTAAGATCAACCATACCTATGTCAAATAGTGTTTTATGTCTCTATGTATGATACTATAGATCAAGGGAATCTATGTTCTTCCCCTAAATCTCTTTAATATGTAAATATATATATATACAATCACTCAAAGGGAAAGGTGACCTTGTTGGATCATACCATAAATACCTAGTGTGTGTATAAATGATAACTTGGGAGAAATGTGGCCCACAAGGGTCATTTCATAAAATGAATTGGGGGGGGGGTGCAGTCCCATGTGATTTTCAAATAAAATGTACACAGGGGAAAACCATCCGACATAATGATCTCAAATGTATAACATGTTCAAGGGGAAGAGTGACCCACCTGAAGATATTCAATAAATTCAATCAAGGGGAAATAGCGGTCCAACTTAGATCTCAGTTAAAATGTGTATGGTTGGAAGTGTATCCCACTCTATGATCTAAAAAAATTAAATCAAGGGGTAAAATAAGTCCCATCTAGATCAAATAAATGTGTGCAAGGGAATAATAGAACGCCAAGAGATATTAGATGCATCTCATTTGATCATCTTGGATGAAAAGAATCCCACCCAAATATATCTCATATAATAGTTCCAACAAAATAATATCTCATAAAATCATCAGGGGATAATATCCTCATGGAAATATCTCAAATAATCAGCATCCTCAAGTAGGGAGGCCTCCTTCTACAACCTATGTCATGACCCATCCCCCAGGGCCCGTGCTGTGACTACCCCAAGCCCGCCTTGCATAGGCCAGGGGCTGGTGACTAGCACTGAAGGCATAATCCCTAAAATGGGAAGACATTGCCTTTATAACCTGTAAAATCATGCAACCAAGTACACAAAAAGATATGAATACAAAAAACTGTATAGTAAATAGAGTGAGTATAGTAAGTAAAAAGCATCCAGAATACAAGCCCAACTAGAAAGTACAAGAAACTGAAAGGAACAAGTAAACTGAAACAACTCCTGTGAACACCCACCAAGGATCCTACCTGAAGGGTAGGTACAACTCTCGAATAGTCATATCTGCGGTACACCTCATCTAACTTCCACCTCGAGCTACCTCTAATCCTGGTACCCTTGTCCCCAGTTAGCACTATCCGTCATCTGCACCAAACACAATAAGGTATGGGCATAGCCCGTGCAGGGGTGATTATAAAGATACTCAGTAGGGACCCCGAGACCCTCAAGGTCTCATAAAATCAAAAAAGGATAAACCAAAAATCATGAAATCAACTGAAAACCCTACTTAGGTATATTCCCATACATATACCTAAGTTAACAAGAAAACCCATCTCAATCATGAGGAAACACAAGGTCCAACTCAAAATCCCAAAGCTCAATTATTCCACAAATGAAGGAGTACCATGAATATAAGTGCCACTAAGTTACACCACACTAAAGAATACCACCAAGGTATTAACATGAAGGAAATTACCACACAGGTACAGACTCATCTCATATCAGGTATGTCATAGGTATAGTAGTATAAATAATTAGATGTAACTACTGAATCATCTTAATCTGTTAAGAGGGAGAACCATATAGGATCCTAAATCATCATCAGACCCATAAAGGATCATAGTACATCATCAGACCCACACAGAATCCTTGTACTTGATCAGTACATCTTCATACCCACACATGATCCTAGTACATCATTAGTACATCATCATACAAACATATGATCCTAGTACATCGTCAGACCCATAAAGGATCCTAGTACATCGTCATTACCACAAAGGATCCTAGTACATCGTTGGTACATCGTCAGACCCACACAGGATCCTATTACATCATTCGTATGTCTTCATACCCATATAGGATCCTAGTACAACATCGGTAAGTCATCGGACCCACACAGGATCCTAGTACAACGTCAGTATGTCATCAGACCCACACAAGATCCTAGTACATCATCATATCCAGCTACAGGGTTCCCACACTAAGATTGCTTTTCTCGGGGAGATACCTCTCCTCAATCCACTGGTCAATGCTTAAACTTCCACAAAGTCCCACAAAGATGTATCCCAATGGACTACCACATCAAAGGGGTCTCAACGCAAAAAACAGTGCATCAAACGGACGCCCGGTCTGTAATTTATTTGCCTTTTAGTCTTGAGGGCTTGGTTGGATTCTTGCTCAATCCAATCCAACCATACCCCAATTTTATCCAAATCTCATGTGGGGTATACCAAAATGGCAGTCTCTCTCAAAGGGTTCCAGTGCTGTGGACGGTTTATCAAACGGACACCCAGTGCCAAAGTTATGGAAAAAAAGAGTGTATAGGGTCAAAACAGGTTCGGCCTGGCGGCCCATAGTGCGGCGGGGCGGCCGCGGTGTGGCGGGGAGACCATGGTACAGCGGGGCGGCCACAGGGTTGTAGTCCGCCGTGGCTGGCCGGATTGCCAGTCATCCTCTCTGTGCAGCACGGTCGCACGCCGCGCCTTCGCCGACGACCAGCTATTCAGACTATCCTTCCATCACCATTACAGCACAAGCCGCGGTTTACTTTCATCTAGATATGAGGTCACTCCATTTCCTTCATTGAGAAGAACACAACAAATAATCACATGAATTATAGAGAGGTTGGGACATGTTCATTTGGCCTGCACTCTACACATTAGAGCGGTAGAAAGTTGATATGATTCCTTCTTGAATTACGATTAGTCATCAAGAACGAGAATGGGGAAAAATAAAAAAAAACAATCCCTAATTTTTAGTTCGTTTGAGGAGGTCATGAGGAAGGAGACAATTTCATTGGGGATGGTGGCATCATCTTTATTCGCTTCCGCAAGATGCCTCCGATCTGGGCCCAAGCGCCGTCCTCGTTCTTTGTTGAAGATGGTGCGTTCTTCATTGGAGATGAGTTCCGCCAAAGTCTTCCCTTTCTCCAATGATTTCTCCCAACCAAAAACAAGTGAGGATCCAACACCACTTATATAAAGTTTACTAATTTAATTGTTGGCACAATCAATTGACAAACTTAATTAAGGGAAGGTGGCACCATTAATGTGTGAGGATACCAAAGGTTATCTCCCATTAAAGGGGAGTTAAAGGGGTTTCTCCCATTAAGAAGGTTTGGGTGGTCCCCACCTTTAGGAATTCAAAATGGGTGTTTTAGTTCTGGTGGTCCCTAGCCATGTAGATAGGTTTAAAAAAAAGTTTATTTTATTTAATTTCTATTTCCACGAAAAAGTGAAAAACTATCTTTCATTCTCAACCTACTACGGTCGAGGTAAAATTATCCTTAATAGAATACTTGCGTAGTAAGTTCAATAGTGCCCTCATATTTCAATTTCGAGCATAGGTTCACATGTTACAAAAAACTGCTTGCACGTTTACTGAATGTACTCGAAAAGAAAAGTTTAGAAATTCATTCCGGGCACACCGGGCCTCAGAATCATGTGCTATAAATTTTAGTGGACTCGTAATATTCCATATAATAAAAAAACATTACATGGAATTTCCAGGTCCTTACAACCTATTATATATCTCTTAAGTTATTAACATAGGTCCAAAACCCATCTTGATTACTATAAATACACTATACTATCCCTCTCAATCATTAGTTCTTATTGTGATTCGTAATATTGATGATACAAACTCCACTTGACTAACCCTTTTTAGGGTGGTCCTAACATTAGGAAAACCATCGAGGCCCGTAATTCTAATTGTAATCATGAAACCCTACATGGTCTCTGCTATCTCTTTCCCATAATTTACTGTTAAACCTATAACTTAGATGTTTTTACATCCCATAAAATTACCATTTTCACTTGAAAATTCCACCAACCATATAGGAATGACCCTTATCGATGTCACCATATATAGATGGAATAATTCCCTTATCACTTCTCTAGTCATAGGTCAGTCCTCTCACACCCAACCTATATATAATCCAACCTAGGGTAAAAAACATGAGTTCTCACATAATAGTTGTTGAAGAACACTTTTCCCACCCTCAAATAAACTAGCTCGAAGGCTGTAAGGTGTCTCAATGTTCCATTATATCTGACTTGGTATAATCACTCCTAGTTCAACACTCTTACCTACTCTATGGTAAGTAAGGGAACCTATCAAAAGGTCCACTATGTTTCATTCATTTCATTTATACCCCTATGAAGCCTCTATATCTCATCTTACACATTTATGATTGAGCCCTCGACCATTATTATCTGAGGAACTAACTAATGTCTAAGGGTGTATCTTGGAACTCAACACTTTGTTTCTACAATATGAGTTAAATATAAAATTTCATTTTAAAATAAAATTTAAATAAAAAAGGTGTGAGACTATATATCAGTTTCTACAAAAAAATGTGCATATACTTAGGGAGATGTTTGGGGGACCACCTACCTCATAAAAAACATTATTACTAGTATGAAATTCTAGATCACTCTCAACTAGGGTATTAAAATCCTTGTATCATCACTAGGGAACCTATTACAAGTCACAATTACTAATTAATTAATTATAAAAATTTAAAATTAATTCTTGAAAATTAATTTAAATACGAATAATTTTCCATAAACTCACATTGAAACATCCACTCACTGAAAACATGAACAATAGAGTGTGTTCCACTACAGACACACTTCTAAACCTAAGCTACACAAAATTTTCAATTTATTATTTAAATTAAATATTAAATTTCATCCAATTTAATAAAAAACATATAAAAATTCATATGGTAGTGTACCCCTAATGAATCATTGAGGATAATTTCATGTTCATACTCTTAGAAAGTTATCTATCTATATCGTGAAAAATCCCCATCATATTGAGGATATTATAATATGATTCAGTGGATTATTTAACCATAAGTCTAATAAGTAGAATAATTTAATGGAGAAAATAAGGGGAAGAACAAGGAGGGAAGGGGGGGGGGGAACTCACTTATAATCTCCATGGAAACCCTTTAGAAACACCCATTTTTATGGGAAATTGATAGAATAAATGATGGTAGGGAGCTCCTTTGAGCCTCCTTTTTTTTCTCACGTGAGAGTGAGGAAAATAGGGGAGGAACATAATGGTTGATAGGGGAAGAATGGAATTTTATAACTTTTAAAAACAATTAGGCCTATTTATGGTTACTATATGATGTAGCATACTATGTTCCAAATATGAATTTTTACTACCTCGATCCGCACACCCCTCACATGGTTTCACCACATAGTTTACCAAATTGTATTCCAATCCAGTAACACATTCTGAGAAATTAAATCATTGCACATAGTCCCCCCCATTGATGTTTGAAATAGTGCACAAGTCATGTTCCAATAACTCTCATAAAAACCATCCTATATGGTTTTCCATGGTTACCTGCCCAATTTATTTCCACTACAAAGTAATTGTGTATAAGTGTAAAAACCTTCAAAAAATATAAATTTTAAAAAAACATTCCCAAAAAATTCCCAAGAAACTTTAGCCTCTCCTAGGAATCCCTTAATTTTTTTAAAAAATCTTACTTAGATACTCGAACACTTGAAATATCAATATAAATCCTAATTATCAAAACAAACCATGCTCAAGAAAAAAAATAAATTCCATTAAACAATTCACAACCCTTAATGAAATAAGGTTTTCTAATATCCTCACAATAATTATTATCATATTTAATAAGTCTCGACTACCCTCTATTCACCAATCGTGACCTATCCTGGTCACTAATAGATGATAAACACACAAATTTCAATCCCAAAATACCAAACATGATTCTTACACATATATTCAAACATTAGGTGATCTATTATGAAAAATTCAAGCTACAAACTCATCAACATCACCAAACCAATTTGATTCTAACCACATCAATCTATCCATTGAAACTAAGCTATCATTGACCAATTAACTCCCAAGATTATGATTCTTGTCAACATAATATTATATTTATAAAGGAAGATTATAATTCATGGTGCTCTCCAATATATGAATCATTTACCAAAAGTGTGTTCTTAGTGGTCCATCAATGAGGTTAGTGTAGTTTTCAACTCAATACATCCAATTTTAATGAAAAAGACTAGTTTGACCTTCTATGGAATACCTTCCTTGAAAATACTCATTCATACTTTAAGATGTGTTTTATAATCATCTTATCATGATGAAATACTTTTAAAAGGAATCCCTAAATCATTCAAACATCTACAAAAAATCTAAACCTAACACTTGATGTGATTCCATGGTTGGATCACCAACCTACCAAACCAAGCATCTTGTTCTCAGCCAAAGCACTAGTGAACCATTTATCTGACTACTGATCATATCACATCAACTCAATCATGAATTTGATTCCAATACATGGAATAAATCTAACACCACATTGAAATTAATAATCCATTATTCATCAGGGAACCAGATAAAACCATATTAATATTCCTACTAGAATCATAGTTCCATCTCAACCATTCAATGACCAATCTCATCACGCCCCCAAACCTACCCACATCAGGTTCATACATCCACCACCCACACAGGATCTACTACTTCATGTAATGAATAGATTAATTCACCCATATAATACATAGGACCCAATATGAAACATTAATAACTACCCACTCTCGACATACCAAGAATTCCATCTCCATCATCCACTAAATTCCTATTTGTAACATAGGTTAAACCCTTAAAAATAATGGCAAACTCAACATCACATATCTTCCCTTACATTGATTCTCATGTGAAACATAAATTTGTTCTAATATTACATGTTTTTTACCCATTGATCCATGAGCACCCATACTTTTAAAACTTGTTATGGCATATGTTAATATAGGATACACCATGAAACTATAATTCATCTCTGATGTATCCTCTCACCAAAGGCGGGAGACCTCTCATTTTCATCAAAACCATGAGAAATAATTATCACACCAAACCATTTCATGTGCCTAATATACATAGTATATTTCATGTGAAACAGACTTATAAAATCGTTTACATCAACCTCATTCCACTATAGAATTATTTTTTTACAATTCTACTTAGTGACCACCGTTTTAAAAAATAAAACATACCCATGCAGTAATATAACCCAATGATACCCTATCATATCATTTATATTAAAAAAACTCAAGTTATATCCCAAAAATCATAGGTTCAGTATCCTAATAACCAGCTGATCATGTCTCTTATGTATGTTAGACATATAATCGCACAAGTACCACCCATGATTTGATTTTCAAATTATCCAAGACATTAGTATGCCTATATCCTATACCCAGGTGAACATCCTATACATTAATATCAAACCTAAAGAATCTACATAGTTCTACCATATCTAAGGGAAATCCAAATTTTTTTCAAACCACTCACTTAGGATATCATTATATATCATTATTAATAACAAGAAAAATATGAAATTCTCTAATACCTAATCATAACATCCGACTCCCTAGAATAATGAGCTTCATCTAAAGGCATTTGGAACTAACACCTATCCCATAAGATATGTATCTATTAAGTTATAGATTATAGGGAATATCACTTCTCCCATCTCAAATATCAGAAGGAAGGTCATTTTATATAACACCCACTCTAGGGTTCCCATATACATAGACATATCAAGCATCAAATTCTAAATTATTATCCCATTATAGGGCACAATTCCCTATCCATAATTTTTATACTAGAATAACCCTTGGATATCATGATCTTATCCACACATATATAAAGACATCACCCTAAGGCAATATGTTTTGATTAAAACTATAGTAATATAGCTTAATTATGTAAAATTCCACTAAGATTCAATTTGTGAAAACACCATATGGGTTATTATTGAATCATTATGAAATAAAACCATCATCTCAATTACTCACAAGGGTTCGATCATAAAAGAATCTAATTCATATACCAAACCACTAAGGGTCACTGTAAAACACATATATTGAGGGACTATATAATCATCATGAAGAAACATCCCTCTATAAGATCAATATGACCTCTCATTTGAAGAATCATTTTATGGTTCTGTTGAGTAGAATTGTACAACAAAGTTATATTCGAAAACACTATATAAATATTTATTTACACTTTAATAAATTGAACCCTTTATCATCAATGATATCAATCACATATAAGAGAAAAAATTCCATGTGATTATAATGTTCCATGAATGATGAATGTACAAATATATATTTACTAGAGTCTGAGAACTAAAAACAAAAATAAAAATATCACACACATATATATCATATTTGAATAAATTTATAAATCATAAAAAACTCTTATAATAGAAATCTATTTTCCGATAACCTAGAATTCCCCACAAAAAATTAGTTTATGGTTCATGAGTACATATTCCATCACAAGCTATGTCATTTACCTATTCCATGTATACCAAATCCAAAAATAAAATGAAAAAGAAAAATATTATCTTACACCAGTTTTTAAAATCCATCAATCCACAGATCGTTTAATAGTATTTTGGTTGAGGGTGTCACATGACCTCAGATGTGACTCCCCATACACAATATCTTGTTGACTAGTGTAAAGGGTCCAATGTGTTACTATGATGATACTATACCCTCATACTAGAGTGAAACGAAAAAGAATAAATAATAAAATGTCATTTATAAATAATAATCAGCGTAGAGAAATGTTATAAATCATAACCATACTATAAAAAATTTAATCTAGAATGTAAAGACCAGTAAAATTCAACGGATATTTTTTCTTAATTTTATTTTGAATTTTACAAGAGCGCAATTTCTGACGGCACCTGATTCTGAGGCCCGGTGTTCCCGAAATCAATTTCCAAAGTTTGGCTCGGGTACGTTCAGTGAATGAACGAGCGGAAATTTCTAACTTCTGAACCGGTGCTCGGAATCGAATTCTGACGGCTCCGATGAACTCGCAACGCCAGTAATCGCTTAAGGGAACCTTTACCGTAGTTGCGTTTGTGCGGGAGAAGAAGTTAATTAGTGAGGTTTAATTAAAAAGAAAATAAAATTGTTGAATCAATTTTATTTCTTATCAAAGTGGTTATTTTCTCCCATGGGAAGTTGGTGGTGGGGCCCACATCCACCCAACTTCCCATGTGTCGAAAATTGAAAAGGTGGGGCCCACACGAACCCCCCACCTTTTCAAATCCCTTAACTCTCTTAACCCTCACTTTCCTAACTCCCCATTAACTCACTTTCATTAATTTTTTACAACTTGTTATAATTAATAAAGTGAGTTACCTTTTTTTCAAAATCTTGAAATTCAAATGGTTAGGTTGTGTTAATTAAATAAGACTTGGTCTTATTTTATTATTGTTAGAGTTAAGCCACCTTGAGAGGATTGGGAAGTGTGAAGTCTTCTTCTTCTTCAACCTCGACGAAGAACACGAAGAACACTGTTCTTCAACGAAGAACTTCTCCGCCGAAGAACACGGTTCTTCCGCGACGCCGTATCCGCGACACGACGTTCTTCTTCCGCGTCGTCTTTTCTGAGAAGAAATCTCCATCAACGACTTCGAATCCTCACTTCGCGACGTCGATGTTCTTTTCCCTCGATGCCCGACCTCCGCGACGCTCGTCTTCCGCGGCTCGTTGACGAACAGTGTTCCTGAACTGAGGTAGGGGTTTTATTTATTTATTTGGTCGTGATTACCAACTTGATGATCTCGTGGTTTAAACCATTTGTTATCGAATAACGCGAGGGGGTCAGACCGCACAAACACGGACGACCCTCCTCCTTAATTTTCGTATTGGTTCCTTTGTGGTTGGTACGGGAGAGCGTGGTGCCGTCGCACCACGCGGATTCTAGCGGAAGGAAATGCGCGGCGCCATCGCGCCGCGTCGAAGAAAACCGAAGACGCCGCGGCTGGAGCGGGGCCGCGGAGGAGGGTCGCGGTGCCGTCGCACCGCGCCGGACGACAAGGGCCGTGGCCGGTTTCGGGCCACGGCGGAGCAAGGTGACCGACGGCCGGACTGGGCCGCCAGTGGCGGCGAAGAAGGGGACCGGCCGTCGCCGGTCCCATGGAAGCCGGAACCGGCCGGACAGGGCAGGCCGGCCGGACCGGTGTGCAACCGGGGGTTCAAACCCTTGTCCAGCTGGCCAAAACGCCCCCCCCCCCCTAAATTGCGGGGGCCGTGGTTACACAGGGGGGCAGGCGCCCCCCCCCCCCCCTTTGCCGAAACGGCTCGGCCACTGGCCGAGACTGCAGCGCGTTGGGCGCGCTGTGCCCAGCTGATCCGCCAGGCCGGGCTGCGCCCAGGCCGGGCCGACCCCGACCGGGGCGGGTCGACCCGGTTCGGGCCGACCGGGTGGGGGGGGGGTCTCGGGCCGGGTCGGTCTGAGCCCGACACCCCCGTTTTCGGACTGTTCGGGTTCAATTGCCCATAACTCGGGCTACGGACCTCCGATCGACGCGCCGTCTGCGGCGACACGATCCTTGGAATGAGATGGTCGTTTCAACATATCGCAATAAAGGTTTCGGAATACTTTGAGTTTGGACGGGTTGGTTCGTACACGAAACCAACCGGGCCGTCGGAGTGAAAACGCTCATATCCTGAGCTACAGACGTCCGATTGACGTACCGTCAACTTTGTTGAGTTCCTATTAGTGAGACAGATCTTTTGGCATACTCCACCCAAGGTTTGGACGCAGGTGGAGTACAGTCGGGTTGGGTTTTCCTTAAAAACCAACCGGGCCCCTAGGACGAAAAAACCAATAACTCTCAGACCGGGCGTCTGATTGACACGCCATCTACGACGTTGAGTTCCTGTTGACGATACGGAAATTTTGGATACATCAACTATGGACTATGTTTCAGTTGATGTATCAGCCTCTCGGCTCGTGGAGCGGACCCTCCCGAACGAGTTTGCTATATGCGGGAACCCTAGAGCTGGCTGCGACTGCTACTGTGACTACGATGATGACTGTGCAGAGATCCTCAGTGGATTCGACGACGATGAATACAACACTCAGCGATCCTATGTGGATCAGTTCTACCGATCCTGTGTGGGTTTGATCCTGTGTGGGTCAGCGCTCAGCGGTTCTGTGTGAGACAGTGCCTACAGATCCTGTGTGGGTCCGATCCTGTGTGGGTTTTTGTGGGGGTTAGTTTCCTACCGATCGTGTGTGGGTCTTTTCGGGGGTTAGTTCCTTTCGATCCTTTGCGGGTCCGACGACTTAGATGGATCAGTGATCATCTCTATCATCTTCGAAGAAGTATACCTGTGTGAGCTGAATCCTGTTTGCTTCCTTTGTGGATTGTGTTGTGCTATCCTATGTGGATTACGTTTTGCTTTCCTATGTGGAATACGTATACTTTCCTATGTGGAATGAGTTGTACTTGGGATCGGAGGTTGGAGCGTATTGGAATTGATGACTTAGTTATATGTATGGGCATATACCTATGTATTGTCGGTTGTTACTTCGTGATTGTATCTTTCCTTTGTGGTTTATCCTTTGTGGATTTTGGGAGACCTTTTGGGGTCTCGGGGTCCCTACTGAGTAGCTTATACTCACCCCTCTACGGGCTATGCTCGCACTACGTTGTGTTGGTTGCAGACGACGGACATCTTTTATCGTGGTTGAGGCTTGCAGAGCAGGACGGTACCTGGAGGTGGACCACTGGGTGGGACGTGCTTGGAGCGGACGGCTGGACCCGAGGAGCAGTTGAGCTATCTGTACCCACCCTTCAGGTGAGATTCCCAGTGGATAGATCGGCGTAGCAGCTTTTACTTTTCAGTTGATGTTTTCCCTTTCGAGTTGTACTTATTTTCAGTTTGGGTTTGTATACTGGCCCACTTACTTCTCTGCACTTACAGTTGTACTCTGCTTTTACTTAGTGTTTACTTTTCCGCTTGCTTACTCTGTGGTGCTTGTTTACTTTACAAAGGCAATGCCTTCCCTTTTTACAGGGATTTACGCCTTGGTGCTAGTCGCCAGCCCCTGGCCTGTGGAAGGCGGGTTTGGGGTAGTCACGACATGGGCCCCGAGGGCGGGTCGTAAAAAATTGGTATCATAGGGGTTCAGATCTACCGTGAACTCTGATCTTTTCTATGTGAAGCTATAGTGTTTAGCGTATTGAGTGTGGTTATCAGTCCAGGGAGTCTAGTGTTGGTGCGGCGGCCGACGTATCCGTACACCAGGACCCTGACTTCTGATTTCTGACTTAATGCACGAAAACATTGATTGCGTGTGTGTTTCAAGATTTCTTTGTGATTACTTTGTATCAGCTCACCAGGTATACTGTTCTGACAATGGCGCACTTGTTTCCTTTTCAGGATGGCCCCACGACGGCAGCCAGCTTGGGTTCCGAGAGTCGAGCATGATTACATCCCACCGAGCGACGAGGCCTCGGTGTAGGGCCCTTTGTTAGTAGTGGCACTGGCGGTAGCTCTACCCACCGAGCCACTAATGCTTCCAGCACCAGCCGCTGACGATGCACGTCGCCTTAGTGAACTGTATGAGTTCCAACGCCAGCGACCACCCAGGTTCTGCGGGGAGACGGACCCCCAGGCAGCCGAGGAATGGCTGGAGGCAGTCGTACGAGTTTTCAGGCTAGTGAGGACGCCAGCAGACCTCATGGTGATCCTCGCTGCGAGCCTACTGCACACAGCAGTGGGCCGACGGTGGAGCTTGATGCTCTAGGTGCACGATGAGGCATCCCTACTCTGGACAGACGTTGAGAGACTCTTCCCCTCAGAGTTTGTCCCAGCCACCCTCCGTGCGGTGCGCATTTAGGAGCTTCTTCAGCTGCGACAGGGCAACATGACGGTCGCCCAGTACTCGGCGAGATTTACTGATCTCTCGCGCTACTCGACCGACATGGTACGATACCCATTCATCCGGGCCCGGACCTTTGAGTAGGGATTGAGACACGAGATCAGGGCATCGCTGATCTCCCTCAGCATTCCGACTCAGACATGAGTACTGGAGCGGGCCCTTTTGATCGAGAGCTTTCTTGCTGAGTCTACACCAGTGCCAAGACCCACCGCAGGGCAGCTCGTAGCAGAGTCTACTGCAGCAGGCAGTCGACGGATGACTCAGGGGTCCAGGCAGACCAGACCCTCAGGTAGACGACCTCAGGACACTGGCTCAGCAGTGCGGGGCACACAGCGCGAAGTCAGTTTTTCGAGAGGCAGACAGTGCTACTCGTGCGGCAGGCAGGGCCACATGGCTCGTGATTGCCCGACCCGTCGTGCCGAGGAGCAGTAGAGGGTTGAGGGACCACCGAGGCAGAGAGAGAGGGTCGACCATGGCAGTCCGTAGGGAGGAGGCGGACGAGGCAGAGGAGCTGGTCGAGCAGCAGGTGGTGGGCGACGCTTTGAGGCTCTACCACCACCACCACCAGGAGGTCCACCCGACCACAGGGAGCTGGTGGGCAGAGATAGGCACATCTCTAGGCAGCGGAGGCCTATGACCACGGCGCGCCCGAGATGATTCGAGGTACTATCTGTTTATATTCCACCCTTGCTGCAGTACTTATAGACATAGGAGCGAGTCACTCTTTCATATCTGCTGCCCTTGTTCGGAGCTCAAAGATTCCGATAGAGCCGTTGGCTCGATCTTTATGGCTAGAGACTTCTACGGGAGCATACACGATGATTATACACTGGTGCCGGCAGTGTGAGCTTACTCTAGGAGGCAAGAGCTTCGGATGGGATCTTCTTGTAGTGGCGTCGTGGCCTTACGACATCATCTTGGGCATGGATTGGTTATCTACGGTCCATGCAGAGATTGACTATTTTAGGCGCAAGGTGCGATGTGTACGCACCGACGGGAGCTGGTTCACCTTTACCGGCGAGAAGGGAGCCTTTGCAGCATAGGATGGACTTCCGCGGAGGAGAGGACAACCCATCACTCATCAGTTGGCTAGCCTCATCCTAGGAGCAGTTGACGTGCGGAGTCCTGGATTTCCTGTAGTGGTGGATCAGTTTGCGGATGTTTTTCCCGACGACGTTCCAGGACTACCTCCTCGTAGAGAGGTAGAATTTTATATTGACATGTACCCCGAGACAGCCCCAATATCGACTCCAGAATATCGGATGGCCCCCACCAAGCTTCGAGAGCTACGGGTATAGTTGGAGGACTTGCAGGGCAAGGGGTTCATCCGACCCATTGTTTCACCCTGGGCTTCCCCGATTTTGTTCGCCAAGAAGGCGGACGAGAGCTTGTGACTTTGTGTTGAATATCATCGCCTGAACCAGGTGATAGTGAGGAACAAGTATCCGCTACCGAGGATTAATGACCTCTTTGATCAGCTCAAGGGAGCACGGTGGTTCTCGAAGATAGACCTCAGGTCAGGCTATCATCAGCTCAGAGTTCGAGACGAGGACGTGCAGAAGACGACGTTCAGATGTCGGTATGGCCACTATGAGTTCTTAGTTATTCCATTAGGCATAACCAATGCTCCAGTAGTGTTCATGGACCTCATGAACAGGATCTTTCAGCCATACCTTGATTGATTTGTCGTGGTCTTCATCGACGACATTTTGATTTACTCAACGACTGAGGAGGAGCACGCCTACCACTTACGGGTTGTACTAGAGACACTCTGAGAGCACCAGCTTTATGGTAAGCTCTCGAAGTGCCAGTTCTGGATACGTGAGGTCCAATTCTTGGGACACGTCATCTTTGAGGCGGGATTTGCAGTGGATCCCGTGAAGATCGAGGCAGTACTAGCTTGGGAGCCACCCAGGAGTGTGACAGAGGTGCGGAGTTTCTTGGGACTAGCTGGTTACTACCGGAGATTTGTGACAGACTTCTCCAGAGTTGCGGCACCACTCTTAGCTTTGACGAAGAAAGGGAAACCCTTCCTGTGGTCAGACAAATGTCAGCAGAGCTTCCAGGAGCTGAGACAGAGAATGACCAGCGCACCTATCTTGAGGTTGCCTGAGGAGGGAGTAGGGTACGTAGTCTACTGCGATGCATCAGGGACCAGACTCGGTTGTGTCCTGATGAAGGAGCGGGTAGTGATCACCTATGGATCATGCCAGTTGAGGCCGCATGAGTAGAACTATGCTACCCATGACCTGGAATTAGCAGAAGTGGTCTTCGCTCTGAAGACATGGTGACACTCTCTGATTGGCGAGCACTTTACAGTCTTTTCTGACCATCAGAGTCTCAGGTACATCTTCTCGCCGAAGGACCTGAACCTGAGATAGCGGCGATGGCTAGAGTTCCTCCAGGACTATGCCTTTGAGAGAGTCTATACTCTTGGGAAGGGGAATGTGGTAGTCGATGCTCTCAGCAGGAGGACGAGCATTCAGCTACTTGAGGAGGCGACAAAGCAGCTAGCCTCTTTGCCGATATCCTTAGTGGATAGAGATAGAGCAGCCTTCCTTCAGTCTCTCACAGTCACTCCTCCACTAATACAGCGGGTCAGAGAGGCACAACGTGGGGACTCTGACTGTGATACGCGGCGTGCACAGATATCCTCAGTACATGCACCTGATGGTTTCTCCTTTGGAGCAGAGCAAGACATCCTTTTCAGAGGACGTACCTTAGTACCAGTCGATTTACGAGAGGAGGTTCTGAGAGAGTTTCACAATTCTCCTTTAGCGGTACTTCCTGGAGTGGCGAAGATTTACCAGGATCTCAGACGACAGCACTGGTGGCCAGGCATGAAGAAGGCTGTGGTAGAGTTCGTTTCTCGATACCTCACCTGTCAGCAGGTGAAGGCTGAGCACCAGGTACTAGCAGGCTTGGTACAGCCCTTGGAGGTTCCGAAGTGGAAGTGGGACGAGATATTTATGGACTTCGTGACTGGACTTCCACTCACTTCCAGAGGTCACGACTCCATCTGGGTGATTGCCGACTGACTCACCAAGTCAGCTCACTTCTTACCCATCAGAGATAAGGGCTTAGTGGAGAGCTTGGGACGTCTTTACGTTCAGGAGATTGTACGGCTTCACAGTGTTCCATATTCTATCGTCTCCGATCGAGAAACTCTCTTTACTTCCCGGCTTTGGAAGGGGATGCAGGAGGAGTTCAGGACGCAGCTACGTTTGAGCACCGCCTTTCACCCTCAGACGGATGGTCAGACGGAGAGGACCATTCAGAATCTCTAGAACATGCTCCGCGCATGTGTCCTCGATTTTGGTCGTAGCTGGGAGGACCACCTACCCTTGGTGGAGTTTGCATACAACAACAGCTACCACTACACCATCGGGATGGCACCGTACGAGGCGCTGTATGACCGACCTTGCAGATCTCCTTTCTGCTGGACAGACCCTGGGGAGTCAGCACTTGTGGGACCGGAGATGGTCCAGGCCATGATTGAGAAGGTCCAGGTCATCCAGGAGCGGATGAGGACAGCTCAGAGCCGGCAGAAGTCATACGCTGACAGGAGGTGGAGGCCACTAGAGTTCGAGGATGGCGACCACGTCTTCTTGCGTGTCTCACCTCGACGTGGATTATGGAGATTTTTCCGAGGCGGCAAGTTATCTCCGCGCTTCATCGGACCCTTCCAGGTCCTCAGCAGGATTGGCGAGGTGGCTTATCTCCTGGCTCTACCACCTCAGTTGCACTGGGTGCACGATGTCTTCCACGTGTCTCAGCTGAGGAGATAAGTGCACGACCCGATGCATATCATTGAACATGGGGAGCTTGACGTTGATGATGGGGGGACTTTTACGGAGGTCCCGCTGGAGATCGAGGATCGACAGGAGCGGGTCCTACGTGGATGGTCTATTCCTCTAGTGCGCATCAGATGGCAGAACGGGAACCTCCAGGAGAGCACTTGGGAGCGGGAGACTCAGATGCATGCTCAGTACCCTCATTTGTTTCCCTAGTTATGATGTATCTTTACGGGGACGTAAAACCCTGAAGTGGGAGTAATGTAAAGACCTGTAAAATTCAAGGGATATTTTTTCTTAATTTTCATTGGAATTTTACAAGAGCGCGGTTTCTGACGGCACCTGATTCTGAGGCCCGGTGTGCCTAGAATCAATTTCCGAAGTTTGGCTCGGGTACGTTCAGTGAACGAATGAGCGGGAATTTCTAACTTTTGAACCGGTGCTCGGAATCGAATTCCGAGGGTACCGATGAACTCAAAACGCCGGTAATCGCTTAAGGGAACTTTTACAGTAGTTGAGTTTGTGCGGGAGAAGAAGTTAATTAGTGGGGATTAATTAAAAAGAAAATAAAATTGTTGAATCAATTTTATTTCTTATCAAAGTGGTTATTTTCTCCCATGGGAAGTTGGTGGTGGGGCCCACATCCACCCAAAATTCCATGTGTGGATAATTGAAAGGGTGGGGCCCACATGAACACCCCACCTTTTCAAATCCCTTAACTCTCTTAACCCCTCACTTTCCTAACTCCCCATTAACACACTTTCATTAATTTTTGACAACTTGTTATAATTAATAAAGTGAGTTACCTTTTTTTCAAACACTTGAAATTCAAATTCTTAGGTAGTGTTTATAAAATAAGACTTGGTCTTATTTTATTATTGTTAGAGTTTTGCCACCTTGAGAGGATTGGGAAGCGTGAAGTCTTATTCTTCTTCAACCTCGACGAAGAACACGAAGAACACCGTTCTTCAACGAAGAACTTCTCCGCCGAAGAAAACGGTTCTTCCGCGACGCAGTATCCGCGACGAGACGTTCTTCTTCCGCGTCGTCTTTTCCGTCATGAAATCTCCGTCAAATACTTCGAATCCTCGCTTCGCGACGTCGACGTTCTTTTCCCATGACGCCTGACCTCCGTGACGCTCGTCTTCCACGGCTCGTTGACGAACACCGTTGCTGAACTGAGGTAGGGGTTTTATTTATTTATTTGTTCGTGATTACCAAATTGATGATCTCGTGGTTTAAACCATTTGTTATTGAATAACACAAGGGGGTCGGACCTCACAAACACATCCGACCCTCCTCCTTAATTTTCGTATTGGTTCCTTTGTGGTTGGTACGGGAGAGCGTGGTGTCGTCGCACCACGCGGATTCTTGCAGAAGGAAATGCGCGGCGCCGTCACGCCACGCCGTGGAAAGAAGTTTAAGAACGCGACGTCGTCGCGCCGCGTCGAAGAAAACCGAAGATGACATGACCGGAGCGGGGCCGTGGTGGAGGGGCGCGGTGCCGTCGCACCACGCTGGACGACAAGGGACGCGGCCGGTTCTGGGCCGCGGCGGAGCAAGGTGACTGGCGGCCAGACTGGGCCGCCGGTGTCGGAAAAGAAGGGGACCGGTCGTAGCCAGTCCCGTGGAGGCCGGAACCGGCCGGCCAGGTCGGGCCGGTGTGCAATCGGGGGTTCAAACCCCCAGCCGGCTGGCCAAAACGTCCCCCCTTAATTGCGGGGGGGCCGCAGTTACACAGGGGGGCAGGCGCCCCCCTCCTTTGCCGAAACGGCTCGGCCACTGGCCGAGCCGGCAGCGCGCTGGGCGCGCTGTGCCCTGCCGGTCTGCCAGGCCGGGCCGCGCCCAGGCCTGGCCGGGCCGACCGGGGGGGGTCTTGGGCCGGGTCGGTCCGGGCCCGAAACCCCCATTTTCGGACCATTCGGTTTCATGTTCCCATAACTCGGGCTACGGACCTCCGATCGACGCGCCGTCAGCGGCGAAACGATCCTTGGAACGAGATGGTCGTTTTGACATATCGCACTCATGGTTTCAGAATACTTTGAGTTCGTCTGTGTTGGTTCGTACACGAAACCAACCGGGCCCTCGGAGCGGAAACGCTCATATCTTGAGCTACGGACGTCCGATTGACGTGACATCAACTTTGTTGATTTCCCCTTAGTGAGAAGGATCTTTTGGCATACTCCTCCCGAGGTTTGGATGCAGGTGGAGTATGGTTGGGTTGGTTTTTCCTTAAAAAACAACCGGGCCCCTGGGACGAAAAATCCAATAACTCTCAGACCGGGCGTCCGATTGACGCGCCGTCTGCGACATTGAGTTCTTGTTGACGATACGGAACTTTTGGATACATCAACTCTATACTATGTGTCAGTTGATGTATCATCCTCTCGGCTCATGGAGCGGGCCCTCCCGAACGAGCTTGCTGTGTGCGGGAACCCTGGAGCTGGCTGCGACTGCTACTGTGACTACGACGACGACTGTGCAGAGATCCTCAGTAGATTCGACGACGACGACTACAACACTCAGGGATCCTATGTGGATCAGTGCTACATATCCTGTGTGGGTCCGATCCTGTGTGGGTCAGCGCTCCGTGGTTCTGTGTGAGCCAGCGCCTACAGATCCTATGTGGGTCCGATCCTATGTGGGTCTTTGCAGGGGTTAGTTTCCTACCGATCCTATGTGGGTCTTTGCGGGGGTTAGTACCTATTGATCCTTTGTGGGTCCGACGACTTAGATGGATCAGTGATCATCTCTATTGTCTTCGAAGAAGTATACCTGTGTGAGCTGAATCCTGTTTGGTTCCTGTGTGGATTGTGTTGTGCTATCCTATGTGGATTACGTTTTTCTTTCATGTGCGGAATACGTATACTTTCCTGTGTGGACTAAGTTGTACTTGGGCTCAGAGGTTGGAGTATATTGGAATTGATGACTTAGGTATATGTATGGGCATATACCTAAGTAGTGTCGGTTGTTACTTCGTGATTGTATATTTCCTTTGTGGTTTATACTTTGTGGATTTCGGGAGACCTTCGGGGGTCTCGGGGTCCCTACTGAGTAGCTTATACTCACCCCTTCATGGGCTATGCTCGCACTACGTTGTGTTGGTTGCAGACGACGGACATCGTTGATCGTGGTTGAGGCTTGCAGAGCAGGACGCTACCTGGAGGTGGACCACTGGGCGGGACGTGCTCGGAGCGGACGGCGGGACCCGAGGAGCAGTGGAGCTATCTGTACCCACCCTTCAGGTGGGATTTCTAGTGGACAGCTCAGTGTAGCAACTTTTACTTTTTAGTTTCTGTTTTCCCTTTCGCGTTGTACTTTACTTTTAGTTTGGGTTTGTATACATGCCCACTTACTTTTCCTCACTTACAGTTGTACTCTGTTTTTACTTAGTGTTTACTTTTCTGCATGCTTACTCTGTGGTGCTTGTTTACTTTACAAAGGCAATGCCTTCCCTTTTTACCGGGATTTACGCCTTGGTGCTAGTCGCCAGCCCCTGGCCTATGGAAGGCGGGCTTGGGGTAGTCACGACACGGGCCCCGAGGACGGGTCGTGACATAGAAGCATAAAATAATATAACCCATTTGATGTCACAATGGGATGACCACATAAATTGATAATCAAAAGAATTAAAATAGAAGTGGGCTCTAAAACTATCCATGAGCCTCATCACATATTAATCCCCAAATCCCCATCAAGATGATCTATCCCGATCACACAACATTGGGACACTACCATACTTGAACCTGTAGACATGAGGTCCTCTTGGGTACTTAAGTTCAATGTCTACCTAAGCATGGTGTGAGTACAACCTAGAAGAGAACCACCAAATATGTCCCTACCATAACCAATGTTGTAGTGTATTCCATGTTACATTGTTCAAAAATAAATAAATAGTATAATATAATAATTAAATATAGTTGATCCCAGGGTTATAAGTTGACATCTAAGATTGGCCATACCCACTTCGACCAGTGTCATATTTCTCAAATAATGATATATAAAATTTATGGGATCTATTTTCCACTCCATAATTTCATTAACGAATAAATAATTGTATATATATGATCACTCCAAGGAAAAACATACTACATGAATCATCACATATATACATAGTATATCTATATAACTGATCACAATGGGGAAAGGTGTCCCACTCAATTTATCTCATAAAATGTACCATGGGGGAATTTGGGAACCAAACTTGATCTTCAATAAAATGTGTATGGGGAAAGAGTGGGTCACCTCATGATATTAGATAAATATAATTGGGGTAAAAAATAACCCCTCCCAAACCTTAGATAAAATTTTAACAATGGAAGACCACCCCATTGGATGATCGTGGATAAATACATTTAGGTGGAAAGATCAGACAGACTAAGATTTCATATAAAATTTTCACATGGGAAGAGCGACCCACCATGTGATTTCATATGTATCTCATGTGAATGCCTATGGGAAGAAGTGTCCCATCATGATATATCTTATAGGTAAAAAGGAGGCTGACATCCACTAGGTAATATATCATATAATCAGCATCCTCACATGGGTTGACCACCTACCAAAACCCTTCAAACATCTCTTAGGATTCCAACACAAGTGGAAAACCTATCCAAATCACTACAACAATGATATACTATCCTCGAAAATCCTTGGGGCATAATATGACTCCTTAGATCAATGATACTGGCATCCCAACATTGACCCTCTATAGGTTTAACAGAATGTTGGGGAACCAACCAAGGCATCCTAGGTCTCATTACAATCCAAACAACCTTAATCGGATCTACATTCTCATTCCAAACCCTTAATTTCCAAATTAAAACATTGAGGTTATAACATCCCTCAACATTTTTATCATACATATAAAAGTATGTAATCTATAAGAGGGGGTTGAATTGTATTTTATAAATAAACTAGAATATTTTTATCAACCCCATCTTAAAAAATCAAAATTATGTTCTTCCAATCAATCCACAAGTAAATGTATAAAAATATAAATATTGTGAATGTTTGGAATGTGATATTTTCAATAACTTTTGAAAAAGTATTTATCTACAATACGAATAAAATAAAAATCCCCAAAGTGAAGAAAAATGAATAGAGTAAGGATTAAAATACTAAAACATAATAAGAATATTATTAATAATACCTTCGAATAAAAAAATTATTCTCTTTCATTTCAAATGGTAAGAGGGTCATAATCCTTATCCCGGTATCACCATTCTAATCACTGAATCGTCCTTAAAGACTTCCTCATATATTGAGTGATTTCCTCAACAGATTTAATTACTTCTAATGAAACAATGTTGGGAGATTATTCTAATATTTTTTCTTATTATAGTTATAAATCATTCTCATCTCGTATATTTTCTTTTAATTTTTCAGCATGAGCCACATTATTTTCCAGTTCATCCTCCAAAAATTTTACTAACAACAAATTTAACATCTAGGAGTATAAAAATCATTAATCTTACAATCCAAGTAAAAATTACCTCAAAAAGTCCATATCAATTTCACCAGACATAACTTCTAAATGATTCCATGAGAGTAAAAAAGGCACACATCTTTAATATTCACCATATATTTATGTCCCTTCCTTGGTAATAAAAATTATTATACCCATTGGAAGTCTATTTTTACTTATGGTAAAATATGTATGGTTTTATGAGACCTTTATTTTATATAAAAAACTTTATTACATCTTTAATTTAAGAAAGAACAATTTTCTTTCAAAAAAAAGTTAGATTTAAAGAGTGGCCCTCCTTTTAATAGCAGTTCAAGAAAAAGCAGAAATTCATTTCAATGGAAATGGAATATTATAATTAAATAGAAAAAAGACACATTTTTCTCTTCCTCTGATTCTTTATACATTTTTGATTCATAAAAAATATGGATGAGGAGAGGGGAAAATCATAATCCTCCTTTGGTATAATTAAAAATAACAATACATGAAATTTAATAACCACTTTTAGTAAAAAATATCATGTAGAGTAATAATATAGATCATTCATCCTCTCATGGATAATTTTTATAGAATTTTTTTTGGATGAATCCATTCCACAAAAGAAGAATGAGAAATGAACCAAAAATTAAGAAATCTCTCTTTTCATGACTCAAAAAATGAATGCTTTCAATGAGACTAGAATCCATTTTTCTTTGTAGGGTTGATCTAGTAATGATATGATCTTCCTTGGTCATAGATTCAAAAATATATCCTTCTGAAATACATAACATTACATACTATTATAGAGAATTAAATTTCTTATTTTATAATAATTCTATTTCATAAAATCAATATATTAAACATTATTTGTTATATTTTGATGAAAAAAACATTAAAAAAAAGGAATGAAATTATATAAAAATTATATAAAAATGTGTCCTTATAAAATCCATAGGTTTTAAAAAAAATAAACTATCTGAAAGTTTTCTACCAATGAGTTATATTGATCATCTTCTATTAAATATGTTTTGAGATATTTTATATCTTAAAAATCATATAAATTTTCATGAACTTAAATTTTTTATCTATTTTAAAATCTATCAAAAAATAAGTATAAAAACTCCCCTATATATAAGAAATATGTAATGAAAGTTGTTAGGAAAATGTTAGTATATTCGAAACATACACTAAAAAAGAGTTCACAAAATATTTAATTTCATAAAATCATAAATCTAATATTTACAAGGTATCGATGATAAGAATATAGCCACTAGTATGAACCAAATTAATATTATTGAAAATTAAGTCTAAAGAAAGCTGACCATTTTACGACTAGTTGTATTTGAAAAAATTACTTTTGGATACAAAATAAATCATTGATGTTTTTTTTGTACCAATAAATGTTGAAAAAATGGTCAATTTCTTATAAAATATTTCACTCTATTTAGATAACAAACCATCTCCCATTTTCTTCTTCACTGACAGATGGTGTATAAAGGTTCTCATTTTGGAATAATGTAATTCAATTATAGGTTGAACATTTAGTGGATTTACATCCAATTCTGGAAGTAGTCCTCTTAAATCTTACTAGGCCATAAATATTCTTAAAAAAATTTCATACATTACTAAAACTAGATAGTAACTTTTTTAGACTTTCAATTTCAGATTTATTATTTATAGCATATCTTTAAACTTATGTTAAAGTGAATTTTATTCCTTTCATATATGAAGTAAAATTTTTATTTAAAATTTTTCATGAATTATGACTATATTATAATGTCTTAGAAATAATTTTACATTTCTGATTTGTATTAATTTTATAAACCTTTCTCTTTATCTCTTCGAATTCAAAATTTAACTTTTCATTTATATTCTTCTCTTTATCCCACTCATCTATATAATTCAAAATTTCTTTCTTCCATTTTAATGATTCATCATTAAGTTCACTATAAATTTTTAGAACTTTTAGTGAAATCCAATTTATCATTTTCACATTCTTCTTTCATCCTCTTGTCTATCGTCTAAATACATGTAATATACAATGCAATTTCATTAATAGTTAGGTCATCATTACCATCTTTACATTCCTCTATTGAGAGATAAGGATAGTTTAATTATAGAGTTTAATTCATAGTGGACTTAAAAGTCATATTACCCATGAAAAATTTCTTATTACATGGAATATTGAAATTAAAACCAACAATTATCTAAATTTTATCACTATTTTCTGAATAACTTTGAGAAGTAGTATCACTAGAACTAGTACATCAAGTGTTTAGTGACATTAAAATTATCTTGTCTTTTCTCTTAGAATATTTTTTGGTGACTATTTCTTTTCATTTCAAATCAATAGAGTATAGTCTTATTTATCTAGTCTTTATAAATTCATAACACACAGTCTTAGATGAATATTTCTTTTCATATTTTTCTATACTATAATTCTGATTATCCCTTTATGAATTGTTTTGATCAATTTATATATTCATTAATCTATATTACTGAGTTATTTCACCTTCAATTAAATCTCAACTGCTTTTCCCCTAAATATTTTAGATTTTAATTTAATTCCCTAGAATTCAAAACTCTAAATGATGATCTGAATGACATGAAATTTATCTTTTTTTTCAGTATCTATGTATACTCTTATTTTATATTGAATATGTTTTATGATGAGATCATGAATATTCATCTTTTTGATATGTTTTCTATCATATATATTCTGTCACATTGATTATCATTCACTACAAAGTATATTTATAATCATATCAATAAGTTGATCATCTAATAGATCATTCAAACTATGATATTTAAATCTATTAACAATCTTCGTCAGCCAATAATGTATTTGGGAACCGTTAAATCTAGCTTATAAATCAGAATCTTGAGATTCATCTCTTAGTATAGCTTTTTAGTCTCTCAAACTTTCAATGTTCTAATGTTTGTAACTTCCAAAATCTTGAAAATACTATTAGAGGTTCTTTGTGAAGAAATTTGACTCAATAGTTTCCATTGTATCAAACAAAATAATGTATTTATCACATCGAAAATCAGTTAAAACTCATATTTTTCATCTTGAGGAAAAGGAATGACCACTTTTTCTAGATTTTAATAAATTCAGATAATAATTTGGATGTTCTTCACACTAATGTTTATAAAATTATTTCCATCCCTTATCTCCAATATTAAATAGATTTTTTATAAAAAATAGGTGGTCTATTTATATTGATATCATCTAAACTATCAATATTCATTACACCTACCATTTTAAAAATAATTAAGATATTTTATATACAACACACTCAATGTAAGAAAAGTGAAAAACAATTTTGATAATCAAATAGTAATAGAAATATTTATATTAGGCTCTCTCTCAAATTTCTAGAATTTATTTGATACTAAATGATGTATAATATAAGCAAACTAGTAAACTACAGGGTATTAGTTATTATTTATAAACTAACTATAATTTCATGTCCATAAAATTTTTTTAAAAAAAATAATTAAAAAATTCTAATGAACCAAAAAATTAGTGAATAAAATTATAAATATAGTGTAAATTTAGACATTTAGATTTTAAAAAAGTTATGAAAAAATTATTTAAGAACAATAGAATAAAATTAAAATGAATAATGTTTAGGAAAAAAGCATCCAGTATGGATTAGAATCCTTAAAAATAAAAAGAATAATATTACCAACAACTTCTAAGAAATTAATTTCTTCGATTTTGTCCCATGAGGAAGGAGGATGACAAAAATAATTCATGTATAATCATTATATTCACATGGAAATCATAAAAAATAAACCCATTAGTAGGTACTCTTTCTTTCTATACCTAGAATCCCATGACATTAAACCCATTGGAAGGTATCCTTGAATTTCAAACCCAGAAGCCATCAAATATAGAAATATCAAAAGTTATATCAATATTCCACACCCTAAATCTCCCAGACTCAAAGGATTGAAAAATACTCACTTCCAAAAATCATAATCTCAACATCTCAACAATTGGAACAAGCATTTTCTTCCTCATAGAATCACTCAATCACTCAATATCTGAAAGATTGAAAACAATTATAAAATTATAAGATCATTAAAAATGAAATCCTTATTAGAAAAACTATTTGAAAAAAAACTTAAAAGGAAAAATTAAAATGAATAGATGTAGTCAAAATGATAAGCAGTTGAATAAATTCAAAGTGAAAAAAATATTATTCTTCTTTTGAATTCTCATTGTATAAACTTATAATCCTTGAAGTAGAGGTTTATTTATAAATAAACTTCAAATGGTAAGACTCTTTTTTCTTTTTGTTTATTTGTTACTAAATCAAAATCTTGTTCTGTGTATGTCGATGAACTTAACATAGCTCCCCATCATTCAATGAAGTAAATAATACACCGCTATAGTGACCGTAAATCCCAAAAACTAAATCCAACATAAGATCTTTTTTTTTTGAATTTTCATACAATTCTACAAAAATTTAATCCTCTAGATTTATTTTAATGTATTTTCATCATATAAACCAAAAGAAGCTAATATAACCATCAAGATAAATCAAATAGATGGTAATGTGTATTATTTTGTTCAAAACAAGTATATGAATGTTTTATTTGACCTAAAAATAATCCCCATGATCACATCACAAAATCACCGAACAAAGTGGAAAAACCGACACTAAAGTCACTATAGTGAGATGGAATAATTTCCATCTCGCATACTAAGTCATAGGTCAGTCCACTCACACCCAAACTAAACACAATCCTATATATTTTATACCCACATAGGTTCACAATTAAAAATTACATAGGAAAACATTCTATTCCCTCTAATCCACTAGCATTGAGGATGTAAGGTTTCTCAATGTTCCATCATTGGCTACTTAAGGTAAGATATAATAGTTAGACACTCTTCTCAACTACAAGTGAACCAATCACATAGTCTATTATGTTTTATTTATTTCTTTTATAACCCTATAGGGTATTAGTATCTCATCTCACACATTTATGATCGATCCCTTGGTCGTTAGTGGATGAGGCACTAACTAGTGTCCAAGGGAATATCATTGCCCATGAAACTTTTCTTATTCCATGGAAGTTAAAGAAAACATTATACTTCAAACAAATGTCAATCAATAAAAATGGGAGAGATCACATAACACATGATACATAAAAAAGTTCATATACTTATTTATATATTCAATGGACCAATCAAATCATATATAGAGTTATTCCCTTTAATAAATTCATGACCACTTTCATCCAATATTTTTCAATCCTCATACCATCACCATATTACCATTCACAAGCCCAACACCAAATCAATTATATATAACAATTTAAAATTAATAATTAAATTTATCTTAAATAGGAATAATTTCTTAAAACATCACTTAAAAATATACTCTCACAAAACACTTTAAATACGGGGATCACTTCACTCCCAACACGCTCCCAAAACTAAGATATATAAAGACCCCAATTTACTCATCTAATTAAATTTCCAACTTATCCAATAAAATCAACAACCCTATAAAAATTTACATGGAGACATAAATCAAATTAAATACAGAGAAACAATATTTGTTCATGATTTAATGTTTCCCTCTATACATTCAATAAAAATTAACCATCATATAAAAAATTTATCCATTTCTATGGTGGAACTGTTAGTCAAAATCTTAAGAAAGGGAAATAAAATTAAGGTCCAAACCAAGGAAATAATAAGGAGGGGAAATAAGAAGGACTCACTATAAATCTCCAAGGAAATCAATAAAGAATAAAACATTCCAAGGTATATAAAAGGATGAGGAGAGGTGGGGGGTACTCTATACCTTACTCATCTATCTGTATGATATTGGAGAAATATGGGGGAGGGACATAAAAATTCAAGGAAATAAAATGCTATATTCCTACTTATTAAGAAAGTTCTGGCAGTCACAATATTAGAACACTACTTTAGAAAATAATTTACAACCGTTAAACTTAAACTATATCAATCTAAACTCCCTATATGTTTTTGGCTACACAGTTTACCAAATCACATGCTAACCACGTGATAACCTATAAGAAATTTCAACACTACACATAATTTTACATAGTGTTTTATTTACAATTTTGAACAAGATGTGAACCAAAGCCCCTTCTAAAAATTACCCACATGGTTTTCCTAATTTATATTCATGGTTTGACTTAACTATGTGATAACTATTAATATTGGTAAAAACATTCTAAAAATTTCAAATTTTATCCTAAACTCCCTCAACCTTCACTGAAGATCCCAAGGACACTCCTGAGCCTCATTCTAAATCCAAAAATCCTCTTATGATGATTCAAATCTCAAAATTTGAATCCAACCCCTTATTTTAAAAATTAACCCAATTCTAGAATGAAAATTTAAAATTCTATATGAATTTATCAACCCTTAATGACACTGGGTTTTACATCGTTAAGTGAGCTTCCATTTACGCATGTGTTATAACACATGAGTAAATGTGTCTTGGTTTTTCCTGAATTCATCCCATTAATTCATGTACTCCCTTATATTACATATAATATAATAGATATTTGAAGATATAATAATGTAAGAATCTCCCTTGAATGATAACTATTATCATTTGGTCCTTATGAGTATCAAAGGTAGGGATAATGCATCAAATTACATGCAATAGGAAATAGATAAGCATACCTATGACTTGATTTTGTTGTGTGTTACAATATCAATTAATCATATAATATTATAAATAACATAGATAAATGAAATATTATTCCATTTATTTAATATATACCTTAGTTATAAAATACAACATGGCTATATTTCATTAAATGTTAATTAGATTCTGGGCATATCAATTTCAACTGATGCATAGGATGTTTATTCACTATCTTGATCAATTTGATATGGTGTTTATGGGTTTAATTATGGTTTATTCAAAGATACAGGAGGATAATAATGAGTATTAAAATTCCATGACTTGGGATATTTTATGTGTGATTTTCGTGACACCACAAGAATTATTTTTGGTATTCATGAGATTTGGGAATTCTTAATTTTATATTTTATTTTGATTTAAGATTTTATTTATTTTTATTCATATTAAAAGGGAAATTTATACCATGTAGTGTAACTAAAATAATTTTCACCAACCCTATGGCTTATTGGATGTAGGTTTTAAGGGTCACAATCTACTGCACTACTATCCCAATAGAGGATTTCGTGGAGAATAATATAGGAAGATCTGTACAGATCTAGGTTTCTCTATAATATTTCATATATTAGGTTTAAGTAGTATAAAAACCTATCGGTCTCATATTAAGTGAATTACCCTTACAGGGGGTGATAAGGGTATCATTGATTTTAAACATTGAATACCCTAATCATGGTCTTATTCTCTCGATGTGAGGAACAATACTTTTCTCTCCCTTACACTCTTCTATACCCACTAATTATGTTCTAGTGAGAGAATTCATTAAATGTTTTTTCTATCTTCCTTGCTCTCAATATTATAGAAACTCTATAATAACTATTGTCTTCTCCTAAGATACTCTATTATATTTTTACTAGTAAAAAAATAGTTTGGATTGAATATAAATTTTATCAGAATATTCTAAGTTTACCATATGATTAATGGGACCATAATGTTCTACAAAATCCAAATTACACATCATAAAATCTGGGCAATAACTCACAATTTGAGTTTATTTTTGAAACTAAAAGTTGATTAAATCCTCCTAGATATAACATGGTATATTATTATATGGAATAATTTTTTTCATATGCTATTATGTAGTACCATCGCTAAGGTGAAACTTTCATTTGAACAATTTTTTTTACTTTGGTGTTGTCTAAAAAACAATGGTGTGGAAAACAATGATATATTGCATCATGAAATGTGGAAAACACAATGTATGTGTGAGTGTTTTTCTATTATATTAGGCTACCAATAATGTTTTTATAGAGTTACACTTCCTGTTTCTCACCTTCACTATCTTTATAAAATTTTATCTATGTGTACTCTAGATTTTATCTTGGTTTGTAATCTATCATTTTAAATCATTTCAACACCTACATGACATATTGTTTTTGGAAGATAAACGTTTTATTCATCATTTTAGTCACCTAAAACCCAAGGAAGAATTAAAATTCACCAACTAAAGAAATTTCAAATTTTACCCTCATTAAATATGAAAATTTCTTAAATTATATGTCATATGAGCCTCAAAAAATGATATCTTAAATATATGTAACACCATAATCACCTCCCCTCATCCAATATTATTATTGATGATGTGATCAAACTTTCTTTATGATTACTAATCTTACCGATGTACTCATATATCCTTGAGTACTAAGATCGTTGTGCTTGTTTCAACCCATATAATTCATTCCTCAATCAACATAACTTTCTCTCATTGTCATCATTGAGAAACCCATCTAGTAGATCTATGTTGGATTCATATTCAAGGAATACATTCAATAATGCTAATTTGATATCAATTTGATATACTTCAAATCCTTTTTTCACTGTTGCCTCCAGAAATATGTTAATAGTGTTTACCCCATCCGCTAGTGAAAATGTTTTATTAGCATCGATTCCATTGATTCTGGAATAGACTTTTCACACATTATGTCCCTTATTCCTCATAATTGTTCCATATTCATGGATATTATTTTAGAAAATCCACTTAGTTCCAATAAATTTTTTGTTTTATGGCCTTTATATGATTTTACAAGTCTGATTTTTCTCAATTTGATCAAGATCATCATTCATGAATTTGAACCCATAGGAATCTGGAGGAGCATAATCAAATCAGTTTGATTCCACATATGACAAAAATTAAGATCCCCCCTTCATCGTTAATTTGTTTACCAGAACTATTTGATCACCAACTATGTTGCTATAAATGATTTTATCTATACTAGATTTTTTCTTTATTGTATTTTTCCATACTTCTTTTTCATCATCATTAGACCTATTATCAGAGTTTGTTTCAACCCTTTGAAATCCCACTAAGAGGAAAACATTTCCCCCACTTTCCATCTCACATTGTAGATTGATTTTTTTAAAATTATCCTAATTCAAATCTAAAATATTCTCACTAGAATCTAAAATCTTCTTGGTTTCAGTCACAATCACCTAAGAACATTAAACTATATTTCCAAACTAATTTTTGTAGCATCAAAATTCCTTTATTTTTTATGACTATCCAATAAATATCCCATAATATCCAATCTATTATCACATTATAATCATTTACTACTTCATAATGATGTATATATTCTTAATACTCAAAGTATTTCAGTATGGAATTTTTTCTATAGAACATTTGATATAGATGCTTGTATATATTTGGATAGAGAAATTTCTGGTCGGAAATATACACTATTGTTTAGAACATTTCTTTCTAGTATTTATATGGTAAGAATTTTTAATTGAGAATAGTTCATTTATATGTTGTTAATTGTATGATTTCTTTATTCCATAACTCATTCTCATTGAGGAGTTCTCATCAATGAAACATTATTTTAAATATTATGTTTCTGTATATAATTCTCCACTTGGATATTTGTGAATTATATACCATTGTTAGTATAAAACTTTTGAATATTAACCCCAAGAATCCTTTCATATTTTCATCAGTATCGAGTGATTCACTTTTAAAAATTAGTATTATGAGTAATCACTATCAACCAAGACATCTGACTGAAATCAGCAACAAAAAAATATAATAACATTTTCAATAAAATTCATTGGGAGTAATTATACTTCATAATTCTACCTGAACATGCTCCAATACTCTTGATGAATGTTATTTCTTCAACTTTCAAGTCTTAAGGTATATTTTACCTTTTTTAAAAGTGTAAAATGTATGTGTGTTATCACATGTGATCGTGGTTAGGCCATGTGTTCCCTCAGTCTTTAATAGATTTTATAAATATCTTTGAATATATTTCCCAACCCGTATACTCTGTAGCTTTTTTGTCACAACCCTTCCTAGTGGGCCCATACTGCAACTCCCCAATCCCTCCACCAACAGGCTAGGAGCTGGTGACGAGCACCGAGTAGGTGTATCACCCACATGAAAGGCGTTTTCTATGTACATTCACACAGACACACTCACACACACACATCTTCAAGAACAAAAATGATGAAATATAAAAACAACCGAACTACCAATGCATGAATACATCTATTTCCTGTAACCAGAGTACGACAGGGAGTAAAAAATGTAAGCATGAAAAAAATAGGCCAACCACAGAGAGTCAGTAACAAAAGTCCAACCTGCAAGTAAAGCTACATGGATTACTTTCTTAAATATACTGAAACATACCTCAGTCTATCTAGTATCACTATGCACTATATGGTCTTGTCTGCCTAGGAAACTATCAAAAGTTCTATCATCTACACAAGACACAACACGTGTTGGAAAAAATCATGTAGGGGTGAGTATAACAATACTAAGTAGGACCCCCAGAAAAAACAAAGCCTACAAAAATGGAAAGCACAATCGACATTACAATGGAATGTATCTATAACACATAAAACAAGAATATCCAAATATACATAATAAGGGCTTTCAATCTAGTGGTAATACACAACCATAGTATACTTAGCCTATGATTCTAGTTTATCGAATCCGAGAAGCACTCATTTTGGAGAACACACTCTTGAGTCAGATAGCATTGATGTCGTTCATCTGAGAGGTATGATTCATCTGCTCTCATCATAAGAAAGGATACACTAATAGTCTAAAGAAAATACGATACATACATAAGGATCAAAACTAGGGCCATATGATGATACCAACAACTCCATCTAGATTAATTATGCTAAGTAGAGGATCGGTGACTGGGTGGTGTTGGTCTTGTTGATACCATGAACTCAACCTAGATAATAGAGATGAATAGAGGATCTCAATATAAGACTCTTGGAGGGATTCTAATGACACTGTCTAGGAAGTCTCCCTGAAGGGATCCTGCTTTAAGGAGTATGAAACAATTCATACCTACCTTCAGGGAAATGATAAGGGGAATGAACCTTAATAAACTTTTCTAATTCAATAAGGACAAGGGATCTAATCCATGTATGAAAGACCACATGTCATGTAGAGTGTTTACACATATTTTCCCTTGATCCCAGGTCCTACACATGTAAAAAGAACCTATCATTCAAATCATGTCTATATAGAAGAAGATTAAACAGTGTGTAGAAGGGATACATGTTGTTTCCCTATATTTGGGGTCCTTCCCGTGTAATCCATCTATGTCCTAGTACACGACGTCCTCCGGTGTATCCATGGTCGTGTACCAGTACACGGGGTAGCCCTTGTATATGATATGAACCATGTTGTGTGGGGGATACATGCCATTTTGGAACCATTTATATTTCACCCCATGTCTGTGTAGTTCCCCATAGACTCATTGATTCATACAAAGGGAGGGTAGGCAACACACTGCGTGTTTTATGTTTTTTTCCAAAAAACATGTAATTCCTCTAGCTCATGCATGCACCTCTGTCACCTTGAATTATGGATCCAATCACATTAAAACTCAGTGATCTACACCATATGAAACCTGCTAGAACTGTTCACCAGAATGAAAGTTTTGAATACATTTTTAAAATGGATTCTATTCATCTGAATCATCTCACATGTATCCCGCTTGAAATTGGGGGTTTCTAAACTAGTCCTATTCATTCGCCGCTACCACCATCACTCCTCTGTTGCTTGTTTTCGAGTCCAAATCTACAATTTTGGATCATTACACCAAGATGTGTGTGTGAAATGATCGATTCATTGGTGAAGCATCAAACTATAGGATGATGATGGATGACCATAATGAATGGTGAATTGGGGGAAAAGAAACAAACTAAAATAGATGTACTAACCTCGATCGCTGTTCGTGTCGATCTCAATCCATTTCTGTTTGAACAAAAAATGTATAAATAAATATTTATAAGTAATTCCCCCAATAAACCCCACAAATAAATCCACCCCTCAATACACATGATCTGTGAGCCAATCTATTCATCAATTTGATTCAATTTTATCATAAAAATGAAGAACATGGAAGAAATCAAGAAATAAAACCTCTAACCTACAACAATTCAGTTTGACTAATGATGAATAATGATCCTTCATCATCATCATTGGAAATATCCAGCAAATCTGAGGTGCATCAATCGTTGACCCATGATCCTCCATCATTTTCCTAAGAGGATTCTTCAATTCTTTATCTCCAATGGTCCTCCAGCATCTCCAAGGATATGTAAAAAACCTAATATTACAACATAACAATCTATTAAAATATTATTAGTCACTAAATTCATCAAAATGAAATAAAATAATTTTATTAAATAATTTTATTCATTCCAACACCTGTGAAGACATTTCCACAAATGACCTTCTATTTATAATGTTAAGTCATTCATAAGGTAAAAATAACATTCTAAGTTAAATGGTTTTTGAGGATTTATGATCCGGGAACACATTTAGAAGTTATACAACTTTTCTTGGAAAACCAAGTGACTATGTTTTTCAATATATTTAATATGTTTCAAAAAAAAATTCATGGGCATAGTGGGCCTCAAAATTTGACATCATCTCATTTCTTTGTATCTAAATTAATACATATAATATTTAAAAATAATACATGGAAAATATGAGATATTACATACTCCCCACCATGGGGCATTACATCCCTAAAAATCCAAAACTAGGGATACTCCAAAAGAGATATGGTTTCTGAGCAGGAATATTGGATTCCTGATCTCATGTTCTCTATTGGAGATTCCTATGATACCAATGGACACTCACCAGAGGAATAAATCACCCATGAAATATCATCTCAAGTTGATCCCCGATCTCCACTGGGTACTCAGCAGAGGTTTCTCCATACTCAATGTCCATCTCTCCCCGGTTGATAAGATGAAATGGGCCATGCATTTACCACCTCAACATTGACACATGGAAGATGTCGTGTACCATGCTTAACTACATTGGTTGAGCTAAGAGTTATACCACCTTACCAACTCAAAAAAATGTCTAGAAAGGGTTAATGAACCTCAGAGATATCTTTCCACCATGGAAAAATCTCCAAAATCCACATCAAGGTAAAACCCATAGAAACACATGTTATCCGTACTCGAACTCCAAAGGCCTCCATTGCCATATAGAATAATACTCTTGATGAATATGTTCATTCCTCATCCACTCTTGGATGATCTGAACCTTCTCTATTGTAGCTTGCATCAACTTCAGATCGATGAGTGATGACTCACCTAGGTCTATCTAGAAACATGGTGATCTATAAGGTCACCTGTACAATGCCTCGAATGGTTCCATACCAATGGTCGAATGGTAGATGTTGTTGTACAAAAAATCCACCAGTGGTAGGTGATACTCAAAACTATGGGAAAAGTCCGACATGCATGTTCACGACATGTATTCCAAAAATTTAATGATCTTCTCAGTCTGGCCATTAGTTTGTGGGATAAATGCTATGTTAAAGCACAACTAATTCATAAACACCTCCTTCAATCCCTTAAACAAGTAGGTTGTAACGTGAGCATCACAATCAGAAATAATCATTCATGGAACTCCATGGAGTTGGACTATCTCCATGTGGTAGAGGTGTCCAAACTCTCTACTGGACACTGCTCTCATATAGCTAGGAAGTGGGATGACTTAGTGATTCGGTATAAAATCACCAAGATAACATTTCCCCCCTGAACTTATGTGGTATGTTTGTCAAAAAGTCTATTGACATCACAAATAAACTACATTCTAGAACATACATGGGTTTATCCAGACCCATTGGAACTTGGTGCTCAGCTTTCACTTACCGGTAAGTAAGGCATTGAGAAACAAAATCAAAAACTCATTTCATTGTCCCTAGCTAGAAAAAATGATTTTGTAGGTATTGATGCATCCTTTCCACACCTGAATGTAACTCCAAAGTATATGTATTTAACTCTCTCATAACCCATTCTCTCAACATCACAGGTTCCATCATGTGTCATTTGTAAAGAATGACATGCTACCCACCTTTAGAAAATCCATCAAGAGCATGCCATGTAGATATTTGAGCACGTAGGGTCTCTCAGTTGGTGTCCCCAAGATGTTACTCCTTGACTCACTGCAAGAGTGTAGGAGTAACAACCATTGACTGGAGATAAGTTAACCCATCTCCATCCATAACTGATATCTGTAATGAGGCCAACTTCTCTGAAACCTCACTCATCAAATGCAAAAAAGATCTCATGGTGAGATCATCAACTACTACATTCCCCTTCCCAAAAGTAATTTTTTTTCCAAATCATAATCTTGGAGGAACTCTATCCATCACCTATGTCTCATGTTGAGATCATTTGAAGAGAGTATAT
Source organism: Viscum album (assembly GCA_963277665.1). Classification (NCBI taxonomy): domain Eukaryota; kingdom Viridiplantae; phylum Streptophyta; class Magnoliopsida; order Santalales; family Viscaceae; genus Viscum; species Viscum album. The sequence continues at coordinate 1,958,999,894 of OY728141.1, read as the reverse complement.
ACTTCAAACTCTTGTGATTGGAGTAGATGATAACCCACTTGCCCATCAGGTAGTGTCACCACATCTTCAAAGAGAACTCCACCTATACTAACTAAAGATAATGGGTTTCAATGTTCTCCACATATGGTCTCAACTGGTGTAAACCATAAGCAATCACTGCTTTCCTCTACATTAGAAAACAACAATTCCTAATTCCTGATGCATCAAAAAACACTACATACTCAACACCGTACTCTAGAAATCTGAAGGTGGGAGTGATCATCATACTTTGCCTCAACTACTAAAAAGCTTACTGGAACGTCTCTATCCGCAGAAAAGGTTTTCATTTTGATTAAAATACATCATAGATGATAATATTCTCAATAAATCTGATATGAATCTCAGATAACAGCCTATCAAACCAAGGAATCTCTGCACCTCCATCACAATATTAGGTGGATCCCAAGCTAGCACTGCCTAGAACTTGGCCGGGTCCACTTCCACTCCATCTTTCTAGATAATGTGTCCCAAAAATTGGACTACCCGAATCTAGAATTGACACTTTGAGAGTATTATATAATATTGGTGATCTCAGAGTATGTACAGAACAATCCTCATGTGTATCACATTCTCCTCCTCTGATGCTAAGTATATAAGGATATCATCAATGAATACTACCACCAACCAATCTAAGAAACGCTAGAAGATCAATTTCAAGAGTCCTATGAACACCATTTGGGATTTCGTCACTCCAAAGGGCATCAAAAATTACTCATAGTGATGATAGGAACATCGAAATACCATCTTTGGTATATCCTCATCCTATAATCATTTCATGTGATAGCCTAATCTATGGTAAAATTTTGAGAACCATTGTTTCCCTCTGAACTGATCAAAGAGGTAATCGATCCTTAAAAGTGAATAATTATTCTTAAGAGTCAACTGATTCAATTTTCGCTAGTCCACACACAACCTCAAGCACCCGTATGCTTTTTGGGAAAAAAAATTGTGGCTACCTAGGGTGGAACACTGGGTCTAACAAATATCTTCCTCTAAAAGTACTCCAATTACACCCTTATCTCATGAAGCTATATGGGAGCCATATGATATGATGGTGGAGACACAGTGGCGTCTTGGGGTGTATATTAATGCAGAAGTATATCTCTCAATGGGGAGGTAAACCTAGAATATCATCAAGGAAGAAAATACCATACTTAGCCACCATTGTAGGAAAGTAGAAACTCCTAATATCCACTACACCAAGTTCCAAGCTAGACAACTGATGAGTAATCGGATGTACCCTTTTATGCATGAGTCTATACTAAATTTCATGGGTTTCATTTTCACCAAAAAAATAAAACATGGTTCCATCACTGTGGACACACCGCACCCTTCACCTTAAATATTCAATCCAAATATGAATTGTGGATAATTAGTCCATACCAGGAATAAATTTGTAAGGCCTTGATGCCCCTACCTAGAGATCCCATCCAAAACTCTCAGCTCCAAGAGAAAGGTCACACTGTCGATATAAGTGTGTGATCACTGAGTCTTCTCTAGTAAGAGGATTCATGTGTAAGGGTCGTTTCAATGGTTCAAGCAGAATATCTATATCTCGAACAAGATATGTATAGGGAAAGGAATGACTAGAACATATGTCTATCAGTACTACAATTAAAGTAGAAATGAAAGAAATCATACTTTGAATTACTCCTGGAGCCTCTGGGTCATTATCATCGACCTCCTACAACTATCCCTTCCCCTATTCTCTAGGTCCCTCATCCTATTGTGGACAACCTAGGGGTGGTGGTGCTAACATGTCAAAATGTCAACCATCGCTTTCCGCATTCCCAACTCCTCTAATACATCTACCTCCCAACATACCCACCTTCTCCAACTATTTTATCTACCTCAGTGTCCGATCTATGGTTTCTCTATCAGCTATATGATGGTTTGGGCTATCTCAAGAAATATGTTCTCTACCATCACATGAGTAGAACTGCATCACTCCAAGATAACTAGAACCACTATGTGAAAACAGTAATATAAATAAACTATATTGATACCTCCTTTAAAATGTTTCAAACATCCATATTTCTGAGACTGACAACAAATCCCTCATGTTGGGGTCTCTACTCCTACTTTCCCACTGCTAATAACCACCAGCTGTATCTGCTCATCCAATAAAATATCAACCTCCAAAGCTCTATCTAGTACCTGATAATAGGTTGGAATGGAAATAGGGATAATGCTGGATCCAATGTCCCTATGTCGACCTCACTCAGAGTTTCGAGCCCGAAAAAACTAATCTTGAACCATATCGATTAACTACATAGGTAGGTTAGTAAACCTTGAACAATACTCAGAAGATGTCATGCTTCCCTATTGGTGGTATAGAAACACTTTGATACATATAGACCTCAACATTTCTAGAGAGAAATACTCTTTTAATAGATTCTTGAAATCTATCCATGCATGAGTCACCTCATCATAATATAGGGTAACTAAACCCCACAACCGCCCTACTGAGCCAAGAAGAAGGCTCGCAGCCATGACCACCATCTGATCAGCTGGTGTCTTAACTAAACATAAAACTTTGGTCACCACATCAAGCGAATCCTTTGACACTTGTGGTCTAGTATCAACATAGAACCTAAGTGGTCTCAATCTCTATAACTTTTAAAGCATTCCCAAACTACACACCTCATTCTTTGGTACTATGGGTACCATGTGATTCTCTATAGGTGGTATAGAAGTTGTACCACCTAGAGTTAACATCTCGAGAAATAGTCCATGAATAGATGCCTCATCACTAAGGGGATCATCCTTATTAACATCATACTAAATCCAAGGTGGCATACATTGTGGAGGCATCCTGAAAGTATACAAGATGTTCCATAGTCAATGAGTATATATGGAGAGTTTATTTAAGAAGGACATGGAAACACAACCCAATCCAATAAGATGTACATTCCTTTGTCTCCTATGAACCTAGTTTTATCATGTAATGATTCAAAATGTAGGATATTAGAGTCATGGTGTATGGATACTTGGTCACTGCACCAAAAATAGTGTCTTTGGCCCGAAATATGAAATCAAAACTCTTAACACTATTCCCCCAAACCAATCTTACAAACTCTCAATCATAATGTAGAACCGACCACCACTGATTCTACTCTATCATGAACTATCCTAGTGGGGCCCATGCTACAATACCCCATGCCTGCTTCCAATAGGATAGGGGATGGTGAATTGAACTAAGTAGAAATATCACCAACATGGGATGAATTTCCAAAGTAATTGTACACACAAACACATCTCAAAGCCCATAAAATACAAAAATGTAAAAACAAACGAACAACCAATGCTTGAATACATCTATATCCCGCTACTAGAGTATGATAGGGAGTAATGAAAAAAACATGGATAAATAAAATCACACTAAAATGAGTGTGTAACATAAGTCCAACCTAAAAGTAAAGGTACTGAGACTTATGTTTGAAGGCTACAAGAACACACCTCTATCTGGACAGTCTCACTAAGAACCATCTAGCCTTGGTCCACCTAGGACTCTATTTAAAGTTTGGTCATCAACAAAAAGCCCTGATATGCGTGGGAAAGTCCCGTGAAGGGGTTAGTATAAAAATACTCAATAGGACCCCCCAAAACCACATAGCATATATGAATGGAAGGTACAGTTATCTCTATACAAGTAGATTTCTCCAATGATTAAAACAATAATATCCATATATACTCAAAAAATACACACAGTCTAGAGGTAATCTACAAATATAATATACTCAGACTGTGATTCTAGATCAAAGATTCTACAAATCACTCATCTGCGAGAACACACTACTGAGTTTGATATCACTGATGATGTCCATCCGAGAGGTACAGATCCTCATGCATCTTCATGAGAAATAATACCCTGATAGCCTGAAGAGAATTTAACACACAGAAGAAGATCACAATCAGGGACAAGGGGTGAAACCAACAAATCCATCTGGATTAACCATTCTAAATATAGGATTAGTTCCCAGGTAGTGTTGGTCATGTCGATACCAATAACTCTACCTAGGTCATAGAGATGAATTGATGATCTCACTTTGGTCCTCTCTGAGGGATTTCAAAGACTCTATCCATGAATTCACATTGAAGGGATCATATTCCTAGGAGTAGGAAACAATTCATACCTACCTCCAGGGAAAGGATAAGGGAAAAAAACTAACAAAAATTTTCCAAGTCACTGAGAACAAGGGCTCTAAGACATGTAAGAAAGATCACATGATGTGTATAAGGGTTACACACCGTGTTCCTTGACCTCGAGTCCTACTCATGTAAATGACCCTTCTAATTCCAACAATGTCCATCTTGAAGAAGAGTTCACGGTGTGTAGAGGGGTTATAAGTCGTTTCCCAATATCTGGGGACCCTCCCATGTACTCCAGCCATGTGCAAGTACATGGCTTCATCCTATGGATCCATGACCATGTACTAGTACATGGGGTAGCTCGTGTACATGATCCAGGCCTTGTCATGTGGGAGAATACACGTCGTGTAAGCACCTCTTATAATCCACCCCATGTGTTTGTAGTTCACCAAGTAAAAACCAAGCATCCAAAGATGGGTAGGGGATATATGTCCTGCATTCACGGACTATATTCCATGTGTATTGGTTTTTTTTTTCAAAAACACTTCTTCTTCCACCCACTCACGCCTTCACCCTTATCTTCTTGAAATCTATCTCCGATTGCACCGAAACTATTGGATCTAAACAAGAGGAACCCATATATGACTGTTTTATAGAATCTTGGCTTCTAATACATTCATAAAATAGGTTCTATTCATCTCGATCTTTACCGGCACGTCCCTCCCAAAATTGGTGATTTCTAAATTAGTCAGATTCATTTGCCGCTACCATCGTTTCACCTCTGTTGGGTCGTAATGAGTTCCGATCTACAATCTTAGATAATTTCACCAAGAAATGAATGTTTAATGATCGATTCATCACTGAATCATCAAATCATGGGCCACCAACGAATGACCACAACGAATGGTGAATCGTGAGAAAAAATCAGAAAGAGAACGAGAGGAATGAACTTCAATAGATGTTCCTGTCAATCTTGATCTATTTTCATTATAATGACCAATGAAGAAATCAATAACCATATGTAAATATCCCAATAAAACCCCATAAATAAACCCATCCTTATATATGTACAATCCGTGAATCAATCAGTTTATTAATTGATTCACATTCATTGTAAAAATAAATAACATGGAAGAAATAAAAATGAAACACTTGTGGTACCTCAATTCAGTATGATTGCTGAAGAAGAATGATCCATTGTAGTCATCATTGTCACGATCGATCAAATTCAAGGGGCCTAGATCATCGATCCATGATTTTCCATCATTTTGTTGAGGTGATTCTCTAAAGTTCTATCTCCAATGGTCATTCTACGTCTCTTGGGTTATAGAACCAAGCCAAGGATTTTGAAATAACAATCCATTTAAATATTACTAGTCATTTCATCAATGAAAATGAAATAATATAATTTTATTAAATAATATTATTAATTATAGAGTATGTGATGAATTTTCCATAAACAAGCCACGTAAACTAATGTTATGTAATTTCTAAGGTAAACCTCATGTTCATAGTTTAACAGTGCCATAATATTTCTAATCTGGGATCCCATATAAATGTTTTTCCACTATTTTAGGGAAACCATGCACATGTACTATTTAATATATTTAATATATTTATAAATTTTTTTATGGGAACACTAGGACTCAAAATTTCACATCATCTCATCTCCTAGTATAAAAAATTATCCATATAATATTTAAAAATAATACATGAAAATTATGAGACATTACATTATTATCACCTTCATTATAAAATGGGCAGCTGTTTTTTTCATTGATCAAATATAGATACCCTTTGGTTCATTATCCTTATAGGATGAGTGATCAATCCTTTTAATTAATATTGAACACCTTCTTTCCAAATTTCATAGATTATCATAAGTGAAACAATTGGCTCATAAAAAAAATTATAGCTGAGTCCTTCAGCCAATATAACATCTGTCTTTCAAAGTACATTACTACAAACTTTAGCCTTCCCAAAGAAACAATTTTTGTTAGATCATCATTAAAAAATGAAGGTACTACAACATTTTCATATTTCATATCGATAACAATATTTTTATTTCTGGACATATACTAGGAACACCAACTATCTAGAACCCCCAAACAAGAATTTTCTATTTCTATCAATGAAACATTAGAAACATTTACCTAATAATACAATTTATTCTTCTAGAAGGATTTTTAATGAGATTATTTTAAATATTTTTACTCCAACAACTCTTTTTGTTCAATAATTTCCCTTTTATCTTAAGAAATTGATACACTTTTTTCAATGTTCAATATGTTGGATGATGTTCCCAACTTATAATATCCTCCATTCTAGGTATCGTGAGTCAACTATCGTTGCACCCTTGATGAATAATAGGATTACCTGTGTCCATAGCCTTCACACCAATAATGATAAATGTTAAAATCATATTAAAATGATGGAAAACGCATCCCTATTTTTGGTATTTTTTCCTGACTATAAAATAATTTTGAAATAGAGAAAACATATTCAATATGTACCATTTTTTAGTAATAATAACAAAAACTTTTGGTGTAATTAGACCATGTTTCACTACATGAAAAATAAGTGTTTGTGATTATCCTAAATTCACTTTCCTAAGGGTATTTGATGCATGTGTCCTTGCATGAGGCACAAATATCTTATCCATTTGATTAACAACCATAATAGATATCCATCTTTTTATGGTGCGACAACTTTGGAATGGGAATACGTTATTTAGTGGCTCTTCCCAACAATTATTTAGCTTCAATTAGAATCAGATTTTTTGAGTAACCAAATATCATTATAGGTGTGTGGATTCTTTATTTTTATTTAAATTTTTACCACTAAAATATGAATTATTCTTCAATATTTTATATCCTATTTACCTTTTCATTCAATGTATTTGTCAAGACATCAATGATTCACACATGTTCTTCCACTTTGATCTTGATCTCATCTTCTATTCATCAGTTTCCAAAAATTCTAGATTTTAATTTTTCAATCATCTCTTTACATTCTAACTATGTTCATCCTAATTTTTCATTTACATCATTGTCTCAGGAAGCGATTCATTTTGTTTATTAGTTTTAAACCTCTAATTTTTACGTTCTTCTTGGGATAACTTAAGACAAACTTTAGATCAACACTCCCAACAAGTTAATCATCTTTATTATCACTATCATCAATTTATAGCCTATTAATAATTTCCACTATCAAATCTTCATAGTTTTCCATAAAATCCTCATATTCATCTACTTTGGACTCACCCAAACTTCTATATTCATGAGAAAATATATTTTTTACTTATAAATAATTTTCCCTGGTGTTCTCTTCTACTTTTATTTTCTTTAAAATAGTTATTCTTAGATCCTTCATCAGTATCATTATGATTTTTTTAAAACACTTACCTGCGAGATGAACTACCTTTGCCATAAAAAAACAAGGAAGAATCATTCCATGTAATTATTAATTTCCTCTATTAATGTTAGAGGAACGAAAATTCATTACATAATAAACCTCATCTTCCTCTATATATTCTTTAATAGGGGTTGTCATCATTACCTTGAATGAAACTTCCTAAGTATTTCCTTTGATTTGGTCTCATTATCTTCATTTCTCATTTCATATTTTATAATTGTGGTGTATAGGCTATCCAGTGATACATCATTTAGATCATTTTCTTTAAGTACATGCTCTATGTAATTAAAATACAAAGGAAGTCTCCTAAAGATTCATTTCATGATCATGGTATCATAAATATCTTCTCTAGGACCTTTCATGTACTCAAAAACCATATTCATAGGATCAAAAAAATGAATCAACAATTTTTGTTTGAATCATACATTAGTATTTATATTTATTCAAAAACATTTTCTACTTTTCATCCTAAACATTTTAATCACATTCATAAATATTTACGATCTTTTCCCACATAGAATGATAGTTTTTGGGGGTTTTAACTTAGTGTAGATAGGGGTGCCTAAGGATCCCCCTAATGTGTTGATATTTATTGCACACAAATTTGGTTCCTTATGGCCTCTTTAAAACATGGATACACATTCTAGGAATTCAATAATTACATTAATAGCTACAATGTACATGTACAGTCCCAATAAATTAAAGTAGTATTGCATCATACTCTTATATAACTGGAAATTTAAATCCTTGAATGTTAGTATTACTTTGTGATTCACCACTGTTACTGCATCCACGATTACGTGAGAGAAAAAATCAAACAAGAAACTTACTTGTTGAAACCACTTAATGGTCTATTATATAGTAAATTATAATAAGGGGGAGGGAAACATGGTAGTATATATTTTAACTCTTGAATACCTTGATCATGATCTAGTTTTCTCTATTTGGGGAACACTCCTTTTCTCTCCCTTATTTTCTCCTGATAAGTTCTTAAAGAAATAAATGGAACATATGAATTTTATTTGGTTCACCATAACCAGGAGAGTTTAAGAAGAATAAAATTGATGATGTATCAACCCACCAACACAATATAGTATTCAGATTCATTTGGCTTATATAATGGAGTAGTCTCACTAACCCTCCAAACTCACTTTTCAAACAAGATGAGAAATATCATTGCCTATTTTTATAAATAATAACTAAACACTCTTGACTGACCACATTTATATTATTAAATGATTATTATAGAAAAAATACGACAAATTTGGTCTATTTCGTTTACACCCTTTGATTATTTTCTAGCAATATGGTGCTCTTGGAATTTTTCTAATTCTTCATTACTCTCAATATTCCAGCAACTCTGGAAAACATCCATCTTATCCTAAGATCCACTCCTCTCTTTTTTTCTTTATATAGTTGTTATGATTTAATATCAATTTTCTAGTATTTTTTCACGTGTTACACATGTTTGATGAGATCATAATGCTCTATATAATCCAAATTAGACACATAGATATCTGATTAATAACTCCCTCTTTCAGTTTCTAGGAAAACGTACTAGATGACTGAAAAGACATGGATTTGTTGGGGTTTTTTATTATATGATGTATCATTCTCATTTTTTCATATAATTTAATGAAGATTCCTCCACTATGGTGAAAACATCATTTCCAAAACTTTTACTCTAGTGTGGTCTAACATACTATAGTGTGGTCACCTATAGATGACTAAATCGACATTTCTCACACATTAACTCCACAATTTCTCTCCCACGATCTCCAAAAATGATCTCCACTAACTCCTTTACTCCAAAAAAATCTATATAATGTGTACACTTTCACAATGGAATAAGATACTATATGATATGAAACATCAATTCAATCAATCTACTAATATAACTACACCAAATTGAAATTTAGATAATGTGGCATGTCTTCCTGTGACTCATTACAATGTAATGATTAATAGTAGAGCAATCATATTTTGTTCAATATGGAAGAGGCATAATAATATTTACAGAATGTGGACACCCTAAATTTTCCAAGAGCACTAGGACATATGAAAAATACATATGGACGATCCCAATTCCAAGATTCATTTGATCACAACATATCTTGAAAACTTTAAATACCACATCATACTTTATCCAAATTTGTTTATCTTCATAATACACCATGTTCCTTCGCATCTAATTCATTTCATAATGTAATTGCTCCTCACATACTACCTCCCATGTTCCCTAAATGTGATAGGATAAGAAATACCTCACAAATATTCAATTGTGTTGTGTCTTACTTCCCACACACACATTACTACACATAGAGGTGGTCACATTCCCACACACCCCTTTTATCCCTCTCAAATATGTGGAACCTATGTTCAACCACCTACTCATTTGGTGGTTTCTTAGGTAATTACCTTGAGTGGTCTTGCGTATAGTTTTTGACCCTTCTAACCATCATTATAGTGAAGCTATTTAATCTATGGTGTAGATATTATTTGTGGTTATCTTTTTAGTCTTCCATGACATCCTCTAAGGTGCAACCAAATTCACTAGTGTAAAATTACAAAATGAAACACATCTTATGAAACAAAGCATGGTCTATCTTACAAAAAAATGTCTTCTCCACCAATACTTGGATAGATTAAAAATGAATCCATAAAAATCCTTTAACAATCATTTGAACCCTTATTCATCTTATCGTCAAGAAAAATGTGAACAAATCTATAAAGGGGTTTTGGTCAGGAAAATCACACCAACCCATGAAATCCACTCTAGTACCAACCTCAAATTATATTCTACAATACTCATTCTCATAGAATTTTTTCACCACCAGATCAATCCCAGGAACATCCTAAGATAACAATAAGTTTTTAGGGACTTGAGAAACCCACCTGAAATATGCCTTGATGTGGGAGAGGACAAAAATGGTAAAAAAACATAAAAATATTGGATCTATTAACCCTATATATGTATAAAAAACAAATTTAAGAGAAAAAAAACATTAAATTTGATAATTTACTTACATATATATTTGTTTTAATCATTTATGAAGAATTTATTTATCAAATTTTATATTGTTGTTATTTTTTTTGTATTTTTATAATTAAAAAATGTGCAATTCCAATGTTATTTGGTTGTATTACACAACTGGTTCTAGTAAAAATCTAGGGGATTATTGGAGTTAGAATTTAAGGGTTGCTCTCGATCTTTTAAATGGATATGTAAGATTCTAGGAATTCACTTTTGATGACAAGTTTCCCATCATAAGGCACTATAACATTCTATTTCACTATTATTTGGTTTTTAAGGTGTGGGATTTCAAAATTCTTCCAATTTTGGTTGTGCAATTAACTATTTAAATTCAATTTATGAAAACCTTGATCAATATATTTTCATCAACCATGACCGTATAAATTTTTAACATGATCTCAAGCACAATCACATTCATTTTCAGGAATGAATCTATTTTATTTGATTAGAATTTCGTAATTAATTTTGTAGTTAATGGTAGAGAATATTTTTTATGTAATAATGAAAAAATTATATATATATATATATGATTTTAGAGGGTGAAACCATGTTTAAATATGTTCAATATGGAGAGTAATATATACCTAATTATACTAACATTTTTAGTATGCTAGAACACTTTTTATAGAATTTTATAAAATTGATTTTGAAACACATATCGAAAGATTAAGGTATGTTCAAACCAAATAATGATATTATGAACACAATAAGTGATGTTGGGTGATGGTAAATTATTGGGAAGTTATTTCAAATGTATAATCCTAATACAATAACCGAATAAGATATGAAAATGGTAATAAGAAGAAGAATGGAGACAAATGTTCTTATTTATTTGTTATATTAACACACACATATATATAGTTTACATGTTTATATTATAACCAATGTGTATCAATCCCAATTATCTATGAAATATATAATTAATATGATTAATATAATTGGATAGTGGTTGAGAATTAATGGTTCTAATAAGTTGTGTCTATGGTAATATGGCCTTTGAGAATTACTACCCGTGTGAAATAATAAATCCATATTTATTTTTTAGGAATATATTTTTAATAAATGAAAAATGATGTGAAAAAATTATATATAATAACATATTATTAATAAATAAATAGATAAAACAGATATTTAAAGGTGAAAATATTTATATCATTTATATTATTAATACAAATATAAAAAATATTATAAAAATTGAATTTTAAAGTGAATCCAAACCTAAATGCATTTTGACCAAATGAGTTTTTATTTTAGGAATCAATTTTATATATGAATAATTATATGAAAACTATTTTTTTATTTTAATATTTTATCAAAATAATAAAAGGTTTTAATGTTCATGTTTATTCATACAACTCCCATATTTTTTTAATATACATATAAAAATTTTATTTATGTGATTTGATTTTTTTTTTTCAAGATGATGTTTTTAAAATACCTTTTTATTTTTTTGATGCAACAATGTTCATAGATAAATTAGAATTTTTTAATACTCAAATCAAGAGTATTTATCCTTGGCGAGATCAAATTTCACGTCTCATGTTTTTTGTTTCCTTCACTGGGTATTTATATGTAGATGATTTAGTACATCAAAATTATTTATTTTTATATTTTTTATATGAGAAACTACATGTATGATTTATCATAATCCATGATTTGAATTTGGGTTAGTGGAGTGTTTTGAAAAATTTACCATAATAGATAAGAAGGTTTGACTAGGTAGATCTTCGACTGACAGAGATCTCAGTCTAGTCCCAGCAGTAAACTAGGTTTTTTTTAAGATTAGGTTAACATGGGCTACAATAGATTTGAATAGATCCATATTATTCTTCTAAATTTTGTGGAAATAGTGTCTAAACAGGATAGTTTTGTTTGAAATTTATAGAACCCCTCTAATGATAAATTTTCTGAAATTGAATACCATTAGCATTGTTTTAACTATATTGTTTTTCTTGTCTTGTTATATATATGTGTGTATATATTTAGGTTTCTTAAAAAAATATTGTTAAAAAAACATTCAAAAGTATTTTTATAAATATTTATTTTTGAAATAAAATATCCCCAAATACCATATTTTAAAATAGACACCTCTTGATAATTTTAAAGTCTTTTCAAGGATGGATATACCTCTTTCCCTTATAGGTTTTGATGTCCATTAAGTGTAATTGTATTTTAAATATGGCTCGTTATATATACTATTTTATTGATAACAAAAATTAAATTCAAGGAATATTAAGGGGAGAAATATATAAAAATAAAATATTAGAATATATGATTTATAATAAAAATTTATGAATTATAATAAATATATTTGATTAATAATAAAAATGAAACTAATTTAATATCATAAAAATAGCAACATTATAATAGAAATAATTTATAATTAGAAACATATATAATAAAGAGAAATATAATATTCAAATAAATATATTAATAAGGTCTATTAAACATCACCACTTAACTAATTAAACATGTTAAACCTTGAATCTATTCCCTTTCTAGTTTAATGACCAATTTGGTTATGAGAAAATTAGAGGAGTTATTATTATTCTCATATTATTTTAATTAATTTTTGTTTATGGTAATAAAAAAACATTAATTTGTATAAAAGATCATGATAGTAATTTAAAAATAATCTTGTGTTTTATAATAACATAAGTAATCATGTTGAAAGTGAATCAATTCAGTTTAATGTGTCATATTTTTAACAATACTACTAACTAGTATCGATTAAAAAATTCACTACTTATTACTAGTGGGATTTCTTATTTTTAATGAAATATGTGAATTGAGGTGGGTAATTTTAATATATATATAAATATCGCATGAACTATATTATGTGAATCAAAAACATTTCATCCCACCTTCAAAACCAATATTGGTGGACTTAAATAAAACTCAACATGGTAGATTGTCGTGGTTTAAAGTGTGGATTAGTTTAGTTTGGAAAAATAAAATAATTACATATAAAAAAATAACTCATAAAAATTAAAAATCCTTCAAATTCAATAATTCTTTGATGTATCATAACAAATTTTTCTCATCTTTGAACAAGTAAAATAGGAACTCTAATTATTAATTAATATAATATTTTTAAAATGAATAATTTAATATATATTTTTATATTTTATAAAGAAAAGGTTTAAATTAAGTGTACTAAATACATTTACACACAAGGAAAGTTGATAAGGTCGACCCATGTAAAAAAGTTTTAACCTTACCAGCCAAACTTACCAAACACAAAGAAAACATATTGAAAAACCTTTCCTTAGGTAGTTTTTCAATTTTACCAATTTTTAGGTTGATCGTATTAGGCTTGTTATGTGTTATTGTTCTTCATATATTCTACTCATCCTTATTTTTACTTCAGTTTTTAGTATTTAATATTATTTAATAAGAAATGTTTGTCCTCCAAGATAATATATAGGATTTTTTAAATAAATTAATAAAACTGACATTTAACTAATTTATAATGTTAGTTTTTAATGAAACCAACGTTAAAATAAGGAAACATAATTTTATATAATATTTCAAATATAAGTTATATAGTATAACCAATGAGGTAAATGAGATTTCACATTAGTTATATTGAATAAATGATATAAATCTTTTTTAAAATTATTTTTTATTTCAATTATTATAATAACACTACCATAAAAATTTTCTTTCACAAAGCATGAAAAAAAAATTAATGTTAAAAATAAATGAAATTTCTAGTAAAGAGGAATGGTTTCACCTTTTATAGTGCTATAGAAAACATTAAAATATGGGAATTTCTCAATGCCTTTTTAGCAATGAGACAGATCCCTATAGACTGATGTTGCCATATTATAGTGATGTAGCAGTTGGGAAATTAAAAATACCCAAAAAGGGACATAATATTACAATTAAAATGATAAATATATTTTATTATATTATAATATGTATTTTACATTCAAAATATTAGTTATAGTTTAAAAAAAATTAGAAAAAAACTAAACATTGATTGTACAACATAAAATATATCATGTTGTAAAATAATCAATATTCTATTATATTTTATCATGCCAAATAAATGTATCTTTAATTAAAAAAAATTAATATATGAGTAATGGAAAACATATATTTTTTTATTAACTAAATAACCCAACTGAATTTTTGATGAATGTATTATTTGTTTTCCACCATGACTTATACACATTGAAAAGTGATTAAGTTGGTTTTTGAGTAGGATTAAAGTATAGTGTAAATTGCCTTTGTCTAGTTTATTAAGAGTCATTTTTAGACTAATGAGTGGAGGAGTCTTGAAGAGGCATCATAAGGTTCATTACATAATTGGTTAGAATCATTTATACTCTGAAATAGACAATCAACAAATGCATACAAATTTCATAAATGTCATTATTGATTTTTAATATTCATTATGATACTATAGGATTTATTGAGATTACATAAGAATCATTTGGACTCTATGTAATAGTCATTGAGATCTGATAATAATTAGTCTAAATCTATATACAAGAATTTAGAAAAGGTATAAAACTGTAAGAGTCATTTGGACATACTATAAGAGTCATTTAGAAATAACTTAATAATTTTTCTGATTTTGTATGAGTCACTAAAAAAATAATAAGATTCATTTTACTCATATGAGAACACTAAAAAAGGTTATTTCATAAGGTTCAATACCTTCACATAATTCTTTAGAGAAGGATTAATTTTTGGAAGATACTTGTTAAAATCATTTCAGACAATGATTTATTGGAAATAAATCTTAAAATATAATTTGTTTTTAGTCAAAGGTGTGATTCCTGATAATAATGGTTTGATATTAAATGATAAAATCATTGAATAATATCTGTGGGAAATTTAAAATGAAATATTTGAAATTAATTAACCTAGTAAATCTAGAGGATTTACAAGAAGTTTTTACCAGAAGATTGTGTTTCCAAAAATCATTGATAGATTTAATTTTGAATATTTATATAACCTTAACATAATTATATCAATGTAAAATTATAAAATGATCAAATGTTAAATTGGTTAGGTATTTAGAATTGTGGAGATTAAACCATATGAAGTTGTATAACAACTATATTAAAGAGACAAAAGAGAATATCAACCCATGGTTTCTACTATGATTGATTATTTTGGTCATGGAATTAAGATCCAATTGTTGTTTATCGTGTTGATATATTTTTCGTGGGATTAATATTGAGGTGTGTGTGCAAAATCTCAGGAATTATTTGATCATTATTAAATATTGAGGCGGAAGGATGAAAAATTTACAATACAAAGAATATTTCTATGGTAGTGAAAAATTATTTTTTATAAAGAATATCAAATCCATAGATGTTATTACATCATGAAATACACTGGATATCATGTTAATATTAAAATTTTAAGGAATAATTGAATTCTAGTACTAATATTATAATGAATTTTATTTTTCAATACAGAAGTGGAGAATACCTACCAAATCATTATGTGTGTTAGATATGAACTTATAACCACTTTATGGCTTGTCTAAAAAATATAAAGAAATATCAATCAATGAGGAAGAGGGAGAAAAATATATAATGAATATATGGTGAAGGTTATGCCTGATGTTTTTATTGAGAGACACAAAACAAAATATTGAAATTAAATCCCATGAATTTTTTTTAATATGAATAAATGTTAAGATGAAGGCCCCAAAAAATAAAATGATAATGTTGAGTATATCAAGCCGTTCAAATTAAAACTTGGTGAAGGATAAAGATTTTTGGAAGATTTTGGGAATAAAATTATTATTAGAGATGAAGAATTAGGCATGAAAAAGTAAAGGTTTCATAAGTTAGTGAAAAATAATGGAATGATAAATTATTTCTTTGATAAGGGTTTTTAAATAATGGTTAAGGCATCACAATGTGCTGATAAATGTAATGCACAATCTTAGGTAAAAACAAAAAATTTATCTCATAAGAATAGTTAAATATATTTCATCTAGTAATGTAGTCTCTAAAAGAAAATATTGGGAAAATTGGGATTATAATTACTTTGAAAATATTACTTCTACATTCAATGAAGTTCTAAGTATCTTGAGAACAAAATATTCTGCCAAGAATATGAAAATAGAGGCTAGAAATGTACTCAGATAGCAAGTTAGAATTCATAGACATATATAACAGTTTTGTGGAAGAACTATTTTTATTGGATATTTTTGGTGCTGTAGAGTATTTGGATATAAATTTTATGTATTATGAAACTATTTTTATCTCCCATGGAGTTACAAAATACATTAATTTAGGGGATCATTTTGTTTAATAGAGAGAGAAATGTTAAGGATAAGAAACAAGTGAACAAAAATTCGTATAATTTCTCTTTTCAAAAACATAAATTTTGGTTGGAGGAGATCTATTGAATTTGTGACTAGATATTTAGTTATTCTAATTAATCTGTGATATGATTCTATTATACAAAAATAAGCTATTGGAAACAATAATATTTAGAGAAAAATAAAAATTGATAAGTCACTATTTACTAAAGGGGATATATAATCTAGAGAGAGGGGAATGGAATGGATTCTTGTGAGTAGATACGCATCACACATGACTGGAGATGTTAAGATCCTGAATTATATTAAAGATAAAATTTATGTAATTTCACTTTTAGAAATGAAAGTGCCTTGAAGATTAAAGGAATTTGTTATGATGAAATTAAACATCAAAAGTCAAAATATTAAGATGTATTGTTTTTTAACTAACTCAAACCCAAAAGTCTAAGTGAGATTTAGTTATATAATGAAGGTAATGAAGGTATTTTGAAACTAAAAACTTTATTCACAAACAGAATCAATCATTGAAGTATTATCACTAAAAGAAAAATAAAAAATAGGAATCTATTATAGATTAGTAAACCAAAAAATTCATGCTACCTTAGTGAAAAATAAGAACATAATCCTTGTGAAAGAATAATTTGACATCTGGGATAGAATATTTTTAGGAATATATCAAGGGAAATGGTATAAGATAACTTTTCAAATTGATTAGGGATAGAGATGTACTAAGTGAATCTTATCAAAAGGGGAAGACGATTGAGGGATTAAATTAAAGAGTGGAAATCAAATAAACAAGGGCACATAAATTAATACACTCATATTTATATGGACCAATAAGAAATAAATATACTATTGGTAACTTATTATTTGTCACATTTATTGGTTATTTTAAAATAATGACTAATGTGTAGTTTATGAATCCCATTTCAGATTATGTTGAGATGTTTAATGTTTTTAGAAGGTATGATGAGAAAAATATAGGGGATACTATACAAAATTGATAAAAAAAATAATGGAGTTTATTAGTAATTATATTGAATCTGTTGATACTAAAATTGTAATAATTCATCAATAAAAAATTTCTTACATATCCAAAAGAATGGTGTTACCGAGAGAATGAATTGAGGTCCTATGGAAATATGAAGAATAATTACTATTTAGTAAAAATTGTGTATGTTTTTCTAGAGAGAATCTATGTGCATAATTTTTCATAGTCATAATAGGTGATTACAGATATTTAATCATCTCATGACATCTTTTGAGATTTGGTACAAAAGGAAAAAAATTAATAACCTAAAATTATTTGGCATTCCCTATTTGATACAAATTAAAAACAAAAATTTAGGGATGTTTGAGGAGAAACCTGAAGAAGTTATCTTTCTAGGATACTTTTAAATGCGAAAGGATGCCAGTGATAGAATAAGGTTTTCTAAAAGGTGGTTGAGATTTATAATGTTAATTTTATTAAAAATAAGTCCAACCATAATGTTCTATTTGAAATATATTGTTAAGAATCTATTAAGGATATTATGTATATTTTTGAGAATTCCAGTAAAGAGAAACTGTGAAATGAACCACTTGTTGATGATATTTACTCTAATAAAACCGATGACCTATAAGAGGATTCTAGAATTGATGAGTAGAAGTAATATAAGTTTTATTAACATGTTAAATTATAGAATACAATTGGATATCATAATAACCTAGTTTAAACTAGTTGTAGATCATGGATTAAAAATAAAATAACTCTTATCTTATTGATTGAGCCACATTTAGATTCTTAGGCCATAAAACATAAATAATGAGAAAATTTAAAGAATTATTAATGTTATTATATTGAGAAAACATCCACTTGGGTTCTTGTATCGAGACTAATAGGCTAAAATTTGATTGAGTCCAAGTGAGTATTCAGAAAAAAAAGTTAATTAAAAATGCTATGTTTCATAGAGAAAGTACAAACATTTATGTAAGGTTTGATCATATGTTAGAGGAGTTTATTTTGGAGATAAATTTTCACCTATTTCAATACTAGAATCCATAATAATGTTCCCAAGTAGTTTTAGCACACATGAAATAAAAAATATGTTAAAAAGATGTAAAATCATCCTTATTAAATAGAGTGGTGGAAGAATAAATCTATATCGTGTAGTCTAAATTATTTTTTATTGATATCAATCAGATAAGTGTGTTCAATATGAATATGGATATCTATCATGAATTATCCTGGGTACAATGGTAAACCGATAACCGGGCCAACCTGGACAAATCCTAAAGGTTTTCCCAATCCCCACTGGTCAGAGACTAGCACATGGCATCATACAACATGAATGTGGGGGAAACTTTTCCACAAAACATACCAAAATTATGAAAAGAATGTCAATAGGGATAAAAAATAAACACCACTGGGAGTAATGTACCATAATTCAACAAGGCATTAAATCCCAACATACTTCAACCAAAGTACCAAAATAGAGGGAAACAACCCAAGTCCCTAAGGACCCAACTCATCAAGTCTGAGGATCAACAGCTGGATTAACCTCTAAGTGATCATTTCCCCTTGATCGAACCTTGGAGGAGACTATCTACAGACAAAGTAAGGCACAATTTGGGTGTGAGCTAAAAATCCTGACAAAGTCTTTCCAAGGATTCCATAATAGTATCCAATAATAGATTTACCAAAAAAGGTTTTCAAATTTAAAATAAACCTATTTTTCATTTTATAAAATACTTAAACAAATCCTGATATATAGTTCAAATGAAGGAAAATACTTTAGGAAAAGTATTTGAATTGAATGAATATTTATAAAAAAAATTCTTACAAATTTTTTATATAAATTTAGAAGTCATGTAAAGCTATTTAAAAACATTAGAATACTTTTATATCTCAAATATAAATCAAAATAGAAACATGGTCATCTTAAAAATTGATACAAATGTACAAGGTTATAGGACCCCGCACTCTATAAGTGATCACGAAAATATGTGTATACACACATCCCTCTGACAGTCGCCAAAGTTGACTCATCACCACCTCATCGGGGATGTGACCTGCTGCATTTATGTTTTATAAAATTATATTATTTTAGAGTGTGTCTAGATAACCCACAATCTACCTAAGTCTTTTATGTTCTCTTATGCAATAAATTATGAGATATTTATTTTAATACTTCTTAAAAAAAAATTAAATCTCATTCCCCCATCTCAAATTCAAAATTTTTATTTAAAAACAAAATTTATTTTAATAAAAAACATTTCCATACATAAAAAAAATCACTGGGATTCTATAAAATAAATTTAATCCATTTTCACAAGTTTTAAATAAATTCAAAAAAAGTTTCATCAATTTCCAAATTTATTTCCACAATTAAATTCAAAAATTTAATAGAAATAATTTCTATTAAATCTAAAATTTAAATTAAACAACTTAAATCAACCAATTCCCATAAACACACCCCAATTTAACAGAAATGGTTTTTATTAAATCAATTGAAATAACGTTTCGATATTTGAATGTAAATCAACAATTGAAACAAATCAGTAAATTCAAGGTTAATCAATTTGGCCAAATTGGATGGAACCAACTACATTTCTCTAAGACCCAACACCCGTAATGAAACCCTCCAATAAGAATGAAGGCACAAAAGACCTTGAAACTCAACCTAGAAATGAGATCTAGAAACATAGATCATAGATCCATAAATTTCAGCATGATCTATTGAAATCCCATATGAGGAGAAAGAAATAAAGATGAAGTATAAGGGAGAAGTTTACCCTGGAATCACACCACCAATTCAATGATGATCGAACACCGAAGGAAGGGACCCAAAAGGGTTGGAGGGCTCCAATATCACTTGGGGAAGGCCTTAGTTCAAGAGAAAATAAACTGGTAAAGTACCAAGAAAGGGAGATCATCCATGCTTCTTGTTTAAAAACTACATTTGGGGTATTACATGAAGTGTAACCACATTACACATTGTGAAAGAGTTAAATTTCATAACAACTGAAAAACACGCCACTTTTAATGTAAAACCATTCACTAAATAACTCAAATTGTGTAAAGTGTCATCACATAGTGTAAAATTTCATGGTTTGAATATCCTCATGGTATGAACATTCTCATGGTAAGACCCCATAATCCTTTATATAGTGTGTAGCCTAGTTACATGGGGTGTAACCCTTTTGCAGCCTATAGGAACACCTAGTAAAAGCTGAGAGTCCAACGAATCTATGTATTAACCATTATAGGTATCCTCCCAATTTTCTCTCACCCTACCCAATTAACAAAAAAGGAAAAATCAATAAAAGTTTAAGGATGTACCTATTATATCGGTAATGAGATGTTACAACCTCTCCACCATAAAAACATTTCGTCCCCAGAAGGCCTATGAAGATGCTTCCATACAAAAGATATGAGACCATTTCTCTCCCAGTAGTGCCTCATGTTCCCACATATCATGAATATAAGAAACTTGTTGGAAAAGCACACAAACCAAGGGTATCTTCCTCCCATGAATTACCTTGGTATCAGAATCAACGATCCTGATAGTCCTCTCTTTAAAAGATAAATCATGTTTAATTTCAATATCACTCTAGGTCAAAATGTGAGATCTTTGAGAGAGATACATTCTTATTTTCAAAACATGGAACATGTTACATGTTGATATTAGCTATGGTGGAAGTGATTAATGAAATTTAACTTTCCCCACCTTCTCAACATACATTAAAGGTCTCACAAAATGAGAAAAATGCTTCCCTTGACTCCCAAGCCATTGGCGACCTAGTCGGGGTTAAACATTCTAGAACACCTAGTCACTAATTGTAAACTACAAGGGTCTATGATGAAGATTAACATAAGACATGTATCATATCTGTGAAATCAATATTCTCTTGAAATTAAACTGAATCCTTACTATCTTCTTTTATAGGAGACTTGGTCCCACCAAGGAACATTCACTAATATTCAACCAAGATAATAGATATTTAAAAATCCAGCCATAAAAGGTCTCAAAAAGATCCATTCTGATCCCAAACTTGTAGCTATTTTTATAAGGAAACTCAACCATCCATAAATGATCATCCCAAGCCCCACTGAAGTCAAGAACACAAGTGCAGAGCATATACTCAAGAATCATTATATCTCTTTCTATTTACGAATTCACCCACAGATGGTAGGCCATTCTCAAATGGACCTGAGATCCCAATTCCTATTGAAGGACTCTACAAAAGAGAGAAGTGAACCAAGGATCCCTATAAGAGACTATACTATATGAAACTCTGTGAAAATGAACAATATTTTTCATGTAGTTATTTACCAAGTACTAAACTATGGCAGTATCACAAATGGGTTCAAAGGGAGACAAAATTTTCATCCTATTGAACATAGAACATATTGCATTCTTCCTTATTTTGGTATGTGGAAAACCATCTAAAAATTCCATAGATATCTCATCCCACTTCCATGTGTGGTTTAAAAGTTTCGAAAGAAAACCTAAAGGTTTCTGGTGATTGCACTTAACCTGTTAGCACATATAATAGTGGGAAATAGTCTTATCAATGCCCCATCTCATACCTCGACACCAAAAATATCACCTCATGTTATATAAAATATTAGTGGTTCTTGGGTGCAAGGCCAATCGAGAATTATGAAAGTCCACAATGACAACATTCCTTGCTGCTCACGACACAACGAAGAAATTTTGATAGAATATAACACCCTCTTTAGAGAATAACCTCTAGGAAACTATCTCCCCACCATAATGAGAGCCTCTAATGTGATGAAATTCATCATCCAACTATTTATCATGATGAATCATCTCTATAATAGAGGATGATAACTTAATTCTGGCTAGGAAACCTCTTCCTCAAATTCCTATAATCTAATATGAAACTATGTAAAGAGAGCCAACAAATTTCACTCTTCTAAAGATTCATTCCCTTCTTGGGTAGGACATTTCTTACTCAACACATATACATTGAAATTACCTTTCCCCATGTTGTAAGTGATGTCAAAGTCAATTGAATCCAGGTATTCCACCCAACGCCTCTGGAAGAGAATTAAATCTTTTTGAGAGAAGATATAACACAATCTCCTCTGTTCTGAATACATTGCGAACCTTTATCCATAAAGTTCATGTCACCAACTATTAAACACATTCATAATAGATACATGATCATGTTCATTGTTAGGATAATTCTTCTCATGTGTCCTAAGTTGATGAGATGCATAAGAAACTACAAGATCTCCCTACAAAAGTGTGCAATCCAAGACTGAACTCGATGCATCAGAGAAGGCCGCATAGACCTTCTTGGCCTCAAGATGAGTCAACACTGGTGCAGTATTCAAAAGACATTTTAGCTCCAAAAAATAAATCTGAAAATTATCATTCCATGAAAACATTACTCCCATCTGAGTTAGAGAAGTCATTTGAGAAGTCAACGTTGGGATGTCCTTCCCGAACTGAAGATAATATCTGATTAATCCCATGATGCTCTGAATCTCAAAGACAATTAATTATTTCTCCCAAGTTATAACAGACATTACCTTCTCAGGATCAACATACATTCCTTGTTTTGACACCACATTTGCAATGAATTTCGACTCCCGAATATGAATATGTCATTTCAAAAGCTTGATAAAAATTCAGTGGTTTCTCAGCAACCCCAAAAAAATTCTCAGATGATGTGCATGATCCTCCTTGGATTTGGAGTAAATGAGGTTGTATTCAACAAAGACTACCAGAAAGGTATCCAAATAATAATATAAAATTCTATTAATCAAATCCATGAAAACTGCATGATATTTTTTTAGAAAAAAGGACATAACAAAGTACACATAATGCCCATACCTTCTCCAAAAGGCAGTTTTCTGAATATCATATTTTTTCTTTAATTGATGGTAGCTATTTGAAAACCACTTCTTGCCTTTAAACTAGTCAAATAAATCATCAATATGTAGAAACACATACTTGGTCTTTACCATAACATGATTTTTCTTTCGAAAATCAACACGTAGACAAAGAGAACCCTCATATTTCTTAGCAAAGAGAACTGAAACCGCCCAAGGTGACAAAATAGGGAGTATAAATATTTTATCAATAAGATCATCCAATTGGGAATTTAGATCTTTCATTTTAGTTGGTACCATCTAGTAAGGGGGAATTAAAACTGGTTAAGTACTATATATTAAAATTATAGAAAACTCAAATCTCTATCATGAGTAGAAATCAAGATAAATTATAAGGAAACACATTGGGAATCATAATGAAAACATGAGGGAGATCACCACTCAAAATTACAACTCTATATAAAAATTAAACACTAATATTACCTTCCCTATCCATGGATAAGAAGGAACTTTTCTGCTTAACTTAGGTCACATTTTCTTTAAAAGACAAGAGACACACCACGGGGCCTATTAAGGTAGACCCATTAGAGACAACAATGAATCTGAGATTTATTAGAAATGAACCCATCAATTCTGAAAATGATGAAATGAGTTTTCATATCAGGGGCATGAAAACTCTAAGACAGGTCAACATCTGATAAAGACAAGATAGAAGTTAGACTATAGAGACCCCTCTCTCTCTTCATTCCAAGGGGTTTTGTAATATCCCATTTCACAAGATAAAATATCCATGGGAATATTTACTAGATTAAAAATATGGTTTGAAATAAATTAATGAGATGAACCCGTATCAAATATAGTAGTTAGTAATGATGAAGATATAGTAATGGTACCTCTCATAGTCATGGGACTCGTATATGCTTCCCCTAGAGACTCTTCCACTACATGATGTTGCTTCACTCTAAATTCCTATGGATGAAACCCTTTTATATAAGAAGTATCTGACTTATATATAGTTTTAAGAGTATATAGTGATCCTATTCCACTACATGGAGTAGAAAATACAGGGTAGAATCTCTGTAAGTTTCCAAAAAATATGCAGGAGATACAGTTCTTAGGTGCCTCAGTGAAAACATTCTTAGAGTGTCCGGGCATGCCACACTAATAGAAAGTAGAAGGATTTCCTCCTAGTGTTATAGGAGGTCTATAATTAACCTTCCATAGAGAACTTCTATGAGAATAATCCTAATTCCTATTTCTATTAAAGGAACTCACACTACCATTTGGAGAAAAAGGAACTTCCATTAACTTTGAATTCCCACCTAGGTCCATATCAACCATCATCACCCAATCCAGCACATCTGTGAAAGTGGGTAGATTAATAAAGAAAATATGAGAACATATATCTAATTGAAGTCCCAAATAAAACCATTAATACTTCATCATATCATTAGAGAATCCTAGGTATAAACTAAAAAAGATTAGAAATGTGATTTGAATACTCATTTACGGTTCTGTCAGACTTCTCAATCTTGAAAATTCCATAGACTTGGACAACACCATTTATTCTACATAGAATTGGTCAGTTAAAATAACTTTGAAGTCTTTCCACTCTAATCTTACATGTCTCTTTTTCATCACCATTGTTTCCCACTATCTCCTGTTTAGTCTTTCTAGTATGAAGGTGGAAAACTTCACCTAGGTCACGTCAGGTGTTTCCAAGAAGTCAAACAGACATCCTATCTTGACTAAAAATTCATTTTCATGATTAGGATAAGTGTAGGATAAAAAAATTGGAATCTTATTGAAAAATAACTATTGAGAACTAACTTTGATAATACCCCTTTAAGGTTCCACAAATAGAACCCGAACAAGAACAGGAGGTGGTTCTTATCACAGGGCTTGGACAATGCATGCAATCACCTCAACTATATGTATGTCCACTGAAGGGTTTACTCACTGATTTTATGTAGCAGACTCTTACCGTATCTGATTCAAACATCTCATCAGAGGCATGATACCACACAATTTCAGCATTCGAAAAGGATGACATCTGATATTTCACAAACAGATTAATGAGGGAAACATAATCCTAGCTGGCAGAACAAACCAGATTTGGATTTCACTCTATCCAAATCAAAATAGTCAAAAACTGGTGATTTATATTTCATTATGGTGAGATCTAGCCATGATCTCAATCTTAACAACCTCTTATGTACTAAAATGATTTCACAATGCATATTGACATCAAGGCAAGAAGCTCAAAAACCTACCTTTCATACAAATTTTTCCTGAAGCAGCCTGATTACCCTAGTAACCTAATAACTTATACATTTTTGATATATAACGAAGGTTTTTTCCAATCCCCATGGGCCAGTGACTATCACCAGGCATCATACAACATGCAATTGGGAATGAATTTCCCATAAACCATGGATGAATAAAGCTAAGTAACTAAATATGCATACAAAAGAAACTCCATTTAGAGTAATATACCATAAGTTAACAAAGAATTAGATCCCAAATTACTACAACCAAAGTACCAAAATATAGAGAAACATCCTAAGTATATATGGATAGAACTCACCAAGTCCAAGATTCAATAGCTGGATTCACCTCCAAGAGATCCTTTCTCCATGCTTGAACCTGGAAGGAGATAATCTAAAAACACCTAAAGGGACAGGTAGTGTGTGAGATAAAAATCCCACTAGGGAATCACTAAAGATTCCATAACATATTCCAAAAACATATTAACCAAAGGAAATCTTTCAATTTCAAAATAAACATGTTTTTCATTTAAATCATATTTAATAAAATCATGATATACAAAGAAAATGAGGGAAAATACATTAAGAAATGGATTTACATTGTTGGAATGTTTCTAATGAAATGGCTTAAATAAATAATTTTATATAAAATAGTTTATATAAATTCATAAGGTATGTATATTAGTTTAATATCATTGGAATACAATTATATCTCAAATATAAAAAAAAGTATCAAACAATATCTTCTACCAAATTGGTATGAAATTTCTAGACTATAGGACTCTGTACTCTCTAAGAGATCACAGAAATATGTGTATACACAGATCCCTCTGATACTTTCCAATTTTTAATCATCACCATCCCTTTAGGGATCTGACATACTACATTAATGTTTTAGAACGTTTTATATTCATAGACTATTTCGAAATATCCCACAATATATATAAGTATTTCTTATTATATTATAAAATCAATGATACTAAATTTATTTTAAGAATTATTGAAATATAATTAAATACCATTACCCTATTTCAAATTTCAATTGTAAAAATAAATCCAAAATAAATTTTAATAAAAAATATCCTTCCAACAAGATAGAACCACTTGGTTTCTATAAAAACAGTTTAAGCCATTTTCACAAGTTTGAAATCAATTCATAATGAATTCCATAGATTTAAAAATTCATTTCCATAACTGAATTCAACAAATTAATCAATTTTTTTCCATAAAATCTACAATTTAAATCAACCAATTTTTATAAGCACACCCTAATTCAATAGAATTTGGGTTTTCCCAATTTTCATGCCAAAACTCAACATATAAACAAGATATAGAAACAAAAAGCATAGATTAATCAATTTTAGGTTGATATATTGAAATCCCAATGAATGAGAAAGAGAGAAAGACGAATAATGATGGAGAAATATTACTTGGGAATCACACTACCAATGCGATGATGATAAAAAACCGAAGAAAGGGACTCGAAAGGGATTGGGGGCTCCAAGATTTTTTTGGGGAAGGCCTTAGGATGAGAAAAAAGGAACTAGAAAGTAACCAAAATAGATAGATTAGTTTTACTACCTATTTCGAAACCAAATTTGGGGTCTTGAACATTGTGTAACATCATTACACATCATAAAATACTTATGTTTCATAAGGGATGAAAAACGTGTCGCTTTTCATGAAAATCCATTTATTAAATAAATCACATTATGTAAAGTCTTGACGTGTTGTGTAACCATTCATGGTGTTATTAATCTCATGATATGAACCTTTTCACAGTATGACCCCAATAAACTTTACCCAACATGTAACCCAGTTACATGGCATGTAACCCTCCTACAATCTACAAAAACACTCGATTAAATATGAGAGTCCAAAAAATCTCTATCTTAACCATTATAGGTATCCTCAAACTTCATTATCAACCCCACTCAGTTAACAAAAAGGAAAAACCAATACATGTTTAGAGACATACTGGTAAGATCAGTAAAGAGATTTCACACTCTCTATGGGCTAAAATAGGCCTCTAGATCATGGTACTCAAAGCTAGATAGTTACATGAGAGATATGGAATTAATGAAATGGGTGGTAAAAAAAACCTTTATGTGATGGAATATGAATCATGAAATATTAATGTAATTGATTATATTGATGATATTTTTTTGATATGAATCATAAAGTGCATTCATATAATTTTATATATAGATAAAGAATTAGTTTGATATGTTTTTTATAAGAGAATTGTGATATTTTTCTAAATTTAAACACTTTTAAAAAAGAAAAATGTACTCCACATTGATGATAAATGCATGAAAGGGAATTATTGAATAATATTGGAATGGAAGACATTAAAATATTGGCTATATCTATACTAGTTGGAAGAAATTATAGAAAAGATGTTGAAGGAGAATGTGTGAATAAATATTGTTTTAGAATATTTATTGGCATCTCACATTATCTTATTATATCCAAACCTTATATTGTAAATATAGTGAACCTTTGTGAAATGCATCAAAGTTATCCTAAGGACTCAAATTTAATGGTTTTTAAAATATTTATCTAGTAATTCAATGGAAGAATGAACATTGAGATAATGTGAAAAATTGGAAAGAACCTAAATTTATGTAGATTAACTTATTTTAACTGTGTTGAATATTGTTAGGAAAAGGTGTATAATTCATGTGAGATATTTCTTATAGGAATAAATTAGGTTAGCATGCAATATAACAATAAAAATCTAGTTACCTTAAGAAACTCATTGTTAGTCTATGGGGATGATATTAGTGTGCGTTCCTTGATGATGTAGATGAAAGTGAATCTTGAAGATTTGAGGGTTAATATTGAGGGACCGCAATTATTTTGACATGAAAACCAAATTTAAATTGATCTCTGTAAAAAATATGTGTAACAATCTTTAATATTAGATATCAGTTCATCAATGAGAAGGTTTATAATGGGGATATAAAGATTGAATTCATTCATACTAGAGATTATCTTATTGATATCTTCACAAATGTAATGAAAAAGGATATATTTGACACTTTTTGTCTATAGATGAAGTTTCAAAACTTACATTTCACTTTATAGACTTTAGGCTAGGCCCCACTATGTTTGGATTTAATTTTTAAAGCGATATAATGTGAACAAAACTATATACCTTTTATTTTTCAATTTTATAGTTGTTATTACAGAAAAAGGGTTAGAAAATCATTCATGAGTTCTCAAATTTAGGGGGAGAGAATATAGTTCACTTGTACAAAAAATATCATCACCAAGGGATGGAATTACCTCAAAACACTACTTTATCTAGTGTTTTTGTGAAAAGATATTTTTATTGGAATAATTATATAGTTTAATGATTCTTTTAGCGATTGATTTGTTGAGGTGGGAAACAAATTCTGAATGAGGGATTAATGAACCCAAGGTAACTATTGAATAACTTTATAATTATTGTCAACCATGAGTAAAATGAATTGGAATATCATTAAGTATGTTTTTTAGTTGGCTAGAAATTTTTTTAGATATTTGGAGTTGGTTTATTATATAAATGGATTAATTCTTGAAATTATATGTTCATATAAATTTTTTAAGTATGATTTTAGAAGTGTAATTTATAGAATGATGATTGGAATAATTTTTTAAATGCATGAAGACTCAAATGAATCTTAAGGATCATTACAAAATTCATAAGATTGATTGATACTATGGAATGGAGAATCAACATAGGAATGAAAAACAATTTAAGGGTTATTAATGATTTCATAAGAGTCATCCCAATTATATAAAATTCATTGAGATTTAATAAGAATCAATTGGACTAACTATATAACCCAGTAACCCAAAAGATTCATTTTGAGTCTACATGTAGGACATGGGAAATTGAGACAATAATAAGAGTCCCTTG
Organism: Viscum album; assembly: GCA_963277665.1. Taxonomy (NCBI): domain Eukaryota; kingdom Viridiplantae; phylum Streptophyta; class Magnoliopsida; order Santalales; family Viscaceae; genus Viscum; species Viscum album. The sequence goes on along the minus strand of OY728141.1, from coordinate 1,958,969,999 downwards.
TATTTAACATATAAATCATTTGGTCATATCAGAAGATTCATTTAGACTTACTATAAGTTCCACTCAACTAAAATCATACCTTTCCTTTTACCCTTATGAATAATCCAATTTAGATAATTTTTTACGGATTAGTTCCTTTATATATTTTTTAAGAAAATGATTCCTTTTTAGAAGATACTTCTGGATCTCAAGTCAGAGGATCCTTTACTAAACATTAATAATAAATTATAAAATGGTGTTTGTTAAATCCATGTTTCAATATAATATTTATGGATAATTAAATGGGAAGACCATGGCATAGAATTCATGGGGATTTAAAATCAAAATATTCTAAATTAATTACAGTCAAGTTTGAGGATTTTTCAAGAGATGTTGACCAGAATATTGTTCTAAAAATCATATAGATATACAATATTGAATATGGAAATAATATTATAATAATTACATAAATTTAAACCTAAGAAATAAATAAATAATAGATTAATCAAATATTGAGAATTGTGGAGCTGAAATGAAGATTTTTTTAACATCTATATCAAAGAGAGAGAAGAGACGATTGACTTATTCTTGATATTGCTATTTAATTTTGTTATAAAGGTAATGAAATCCCAATTTTGATCATATGATGGATTTTATTGAGAATAATTAATATTGTGGTGTCTGTGCACACACTAATAAATGATTCGATCATTCAGAATGATTGAGGTGGAAGAATAGAGCACATGAAATACTGAGGATATTTCTTTGGTCATTTAAGAACTAATTTCAATAAATATTTTCTTACTATAAGATTCATATACATCCTAATATACACTAAAAATCCCATCTATAACATGATAAGAAGTAATTATTAAAGAAGTGTGGTAAATATATAAATAACACCCATTTGCAATCATTTAGTGGATGAAACATTCCCTAGGATGTTGATACTTCCTTCCATACCATTTTTTTGTGATTGTTATGAACTTTTACTGGATAAAAATTTAAATAGTTATATAATTTTTGGTCTCAATAATAATATAGACATAAAAATAGTGGTTTTACTCATTGGAGTCGAACCTTGTGAAAAATACATTTGTTCCACTCTTTTTTCTCCATTCTAATTGCATAAAAGTAAATAAAAGATAAAAAACAGTGTATCATGAATTTAAAAATGTCATTGAGGTTTCTTTATAAATGAATATGTAAAAAAGTATACCAATTATTTACCCCTATAAATATTATAACTATTGACCAATGATCTTTATTAATAACACTTAACAAATATGAAACCATTTATGATTTAATTATTATATAAGTACTTATTACATGACTATCATGGAAGAAAAAAATGCATGTATATAATAATAAGTTAATAAAATATTTTTTTCTATAAATTTTCTCAAAACCAACCTCATTTTATGAATTTTGAACATGTGATGCACATTATATCTTAGAAAACAATTAAAATGAAAAAATAAATTGCGATTTTTTGATCACGCAATTGTAGGAATGATGTATGGTTCATTACAAAAAAGAATAAGAGTATATCCAACCTATAGCACATGTATGGAGAAAGGTTACTCTAAAATGGAGTATCTACTATGAAATAGTCTTGAACCAATGACACTATATTTTTCTATAATAGGGAATTCTATTCATATTTTTCTTAGTTTTAATTAAATATTATCATTTTGTTTCTTATAATTAAAAAATATTTATTGAATTACTATAGTAGAACAACAAATTTTGAATTTTATTGTAGTAAACTGACATTATGGAATGGTTTTGAGGATATTTTTATCAATTTTTTTTTTCTTTTTTTCTTTTCAATCATGTTTTAGAGATGCTCTAATTTATCATAGATCATTTTCCTATATATTCATTAAAATATGATCTCATTGTTTAGTTTTTGAGAATATTATGTTCATTTTTAACTAAAATAACACTTTTATATTGAAAAAACACAGTTTTGGTCATATAGAATACACCACCCATTATAATGACATGTGGTTCACTCATATAAGTCACAAATGAATCAGTTATTATTTTCCTTGTTTTTAATGATAATTTTTAGTCATTTTTTCTATTTTTATCATTTGGAATTCATTTTAATATAAAATAAAACTTTTAAATTAAGAATTCATACTTTTGATCATTCTAAGAAAACACACCAAAATTACTAATGGTTCATTAATACAGTACTTAACTAAATCTATGAACATTTTAGTTTTATTTTTAGGGTAGTTTGATTATTTTTTTATCATTTTTGAGAATGTAACATGATTTTTAGTTAAAGTATTACCTCTAAATTGAAGACATGCACATTAAATCTCTTGAAAAACACCACATATTTGAATGTTATTATTACCATTAATATATGCCATATATGACTCTAGTATCATTTTTATTGTGTTTCATGAAAATATGAGATTATTTGTGTAGTTTTGAGATAATAACACATGTTTTTTTAACTTAGATGACAGAAAAAATGGAAGAATTCATTTTCAATCCATTCTAAACATAATGTGTGTCATAATTATGTGTGTTTTATTTTTTTACATGAAAAAAACAAATTAAAAATTATTGTTCTAAAATTTCAAGAAAAATCAATATTATTTTCTTGATTTTTAATAATTAATGCACATTATTAAATAAAATATCACTTTTAAATTGATAACAGACACTTCAATGATTTTGTATTAAATGACATGTGATCCATTCCTATAAATTATTATTGAATCAAAGATTTATTTCATAGAATTTTAGGACAATATTTTCTTTTTTTCATTATTTTTAGCAGGTAACATTCATTTTTAACACAAATAAAACTTTTCAATTTAGAACAAAAAATTTTAGTCATTTAAAACACAACATGTATATGATTTATTTATAATTCATTTATATGTTTTAAAAATAAAATTAAGATCAGTTTTTGAGAGTTTTTTATAAAATTGATATTGTTTTCATGGTTTTAATATTTTTGGTCCATGTTTCTAACTTAGAAAACACTTGAAAATTTATTGAACACATTTTCAATCATCCTGACCACAACATACATAAGACTTATTTATGATTAATTTACAAAATTAAAAAATGAATCAAATATTATTTTAGTCTATTTTTATGAAACCCAACCTTTTTTCATATTTGGTTGTGTGATTTTTTATCTTTTACAACACTAAAAATGAAAAAAAATAGTCATTAAAAACATATAATACATTGTAATTAAATTTATTTCAAATCTAGATTCCATTAATGAATCAAAAATAAATTTTCCTAGAATTGTTCAACAATAAAAGCCTGTTTACACAGTGTTGAGTGGTTAACACATGTTTTAATCTCAAATAACACATTTAAATTGGGAATAAATAGTTACAATCATTTTGATCACACATTGAATCAAAATGATTCAATAATAATTACATAAGTTAAAAAAAGAATCAAAGAAATGTTTTCTATATTTTTTCTCAGAATTGAGTTCCTTTGCATTATATTGAGAATTTGAAACACATTTTTATCATTGATAACATTTTTAAAGTAAATAAATTCAATTTATGTAATTTATAAAACAATAAACATAAATATGAGTTGTAATTTATTACAATATATTTTTTTGAACCTAAAATAATTTTTATACAGTCTCATAACACTTAAATTTATTCGATCAAATTTGAGCGATTGCTACATGTTTTTTTAACTTAGATAACACTTAATATGAGAATATTGATCTATTGGATATTCTAGTACACAACTTATGATAATGATTTGTGTTTTCTTATTATAAGTCAAAAATTAATCAGTGACCATTATATTATAGTTTCATGATAATCCATTTTTTTGAAGGTTTTGGGGACTAAATCAATGATTTTAATTAAAATAACTCTTTTAAATTGAGAACATACACATTTTGTATTCCAAATACACCCGGAATCAAAATGACATATTTTTTATTTCAATATTAAATTAATGAATAAAAGAATATTTTATTAGTGTTTTAATCTAATTTTTTGGGTTTCTAGATTTTAGTATTTCATTCATGTTTTTAAAATAAAAAACTACTTGAAAATGTAAAATTTTACATTTGATAATTATAAAAACACCGTGTGGAAGAATGATTTTTGATTAATTCCTAAAGTTTATAGATGAATTAACGAACATTTATGGTGATTCATCCCAAATATAAGTTCATTTTTTAGCTTTTGAGCATATGATTCATGTTTATAATTTAATAACACTTTCAAAATGGAAGAAATAAATTTCAAAAATACTAAATGTACTAAACATTGTAATGATTGTGTGGTTAAATTCTATAAGAAACAAATGCATAAAAGGTCATTTTTTTAAAATATCTATAAAAACACATCCTATTTACATTGTTTTTAAAATATATTGCTTGTTTCTGACAACATAGGAGTTAAAAAAATGATCTGTTAATAATTTTTACAATACCATGTGTTGAGATTATGCATGGTTCATTAATAGAAGTCAAAAATTAAATAATATAAGGCAAATAAATATGTTGTATAAAAATACCCATTTTGGATTTTTAAAACAATGTGATAAAATTTAACCTCCCCACTCATCCCTATATGAATATATTTCATCTTTGGAAACAATTTTATTAATAGAATCCAAAAAGTACAAAAAATATTAATAAAATAAAATCAGTTATAAATATTTTAAATAAATGTATACATATTAAGAAATGAATATATTTAATGGTATACTTGTCAATATATGATTTATGAAATTATTCATAGATTTATAAATGTAATAGTCATAATAATAAGCATTTCATTATTTTATACATAACCAATACATTGAAAGTTATTATAAACTTATATTTATATATGATTCAATTGTGAAATCTTATTATATATGGTTAACTATATTTCCATATATAATAATCCATTAGATTATTATTTGTGTCTAGTTTCCTTAAACAATTTACTTTTTGAAATATTATCACTGTTCCACCAAATAATGAAACATATAATAAGAAGAATATATATAACATATTAAAAATATAGTGTATTTCTAATTAAAAAGGGAAATTATGTTAATATATTTTTTATGATATTAATGTATTGGATCCATAAATTATATTATTTTTTTAACTAAATTTATCAAAATTAACATCCCAATATATCTAAAAAATAAAAAATTTCAATTACTTTATAGTAATAAAAAAAATATCATAACATTTATTAGAGTCTATACTTTTACTTTTCCATTGTAGGCTTAAAAAATATAATTTCATGTATTTTTTTAAGAAATACTTGGAAATTTATGATTATATTCTAATTATTTCATCTTTATTCACATTTCCTAAATATGTGGAAGGAAATTGGGGAATTTAAAATATTTAAATATGATCAAATTATATGTGGTTTTTATAATTCTTATGGCACCTTAAAAAATGTAAGGTATGTTCCATTTTGATTTTTGGGAGTTTTGGGTTGAAATTTAAGGTCTGTGGAGTACCACGTAGAGGTTTATGGCTAGGTTCATGGTTAGCTAGACCATAAATTTAAAACATTTATGAAACAAATGACTATGTATCTCATGTGTAGTTAGGTTCACGGTTAGGTTAACTGTGAAAAATATCTCAATGACGTGGAATTTTAATATAATAAGGTTATCATGGATATGAGAATGGTTTTACTAAAACTATATGTTTGGGATTATTATAAAAATTTGTAATTTTAAGACACATTTTATCTCCCAAATTACATTTATTATCCTCTCTATGAATGTAGGTAATTTGAGGTTTTTTAGTGAGTGAAATTGGGGGTTATCCATTAATGAAAAACATGATTATCCCAAGGGTTTTTTGGATTGATGTCAAATTTATAGTAATATCTCGATGGTCTCTCTAATTATTGAATATATAGTTATCTCTCTCATAATTTATTGATGAATTTTTTAAATATAGACATGATGATGTCAGACCTATGAATTTATATATTTTGATTAAGAATTTTGATTCATTTTAATGAATTCCTGGTTGATTGGGATGGATTATTAAATGGAATTTCATGATTTGGGTGAAATCATGATTTTTTGTTTAAATGGTTTTTTGGAAAAATGATTTTTATGGATATATAGTGTCTAATTACTATAGGTATTTTTAATTGAAGTGTGAATTTTCATTAAAAATTATGTAATTTAAAAAGGAAGTATTTTTTCATCTATTATGATATTTATGAAAATATTTATATCCGTTTTTTAGTAGAGGAATTTATAAGAAAGACCTCAGAACAAGAGTTATTGATCCCTAAATAGAAATTTGTTTTTCAAGAGTTATGAAAATATTTATATCCGTTTTTCAAAATTTGTTTTTTTGTTTTAAGCACGATTTGTGTATGTGTAAAATGGATTACAATGATACCTAAATATAAATCCCTAATATTTATCTATGGTAAAGTAGAGACTTATTGATCTTGTGTTAATGCAAGCAAAGGCTAAGAAAATTAGGGTCAACATTTGATAACACTTTCCATTTCATGGTAATGTAGGTGGTTTGGGGTTGTGTAAATGTGAGACATCTTGGTTCATACACATGACAAGGTGTGTAATGACTTGATTATATTGGGTTAATATATATTTTTATCAAATAAATTTCTAGAGATGATTAATTGGATTATGCTCTAGAATGGATTATCTTTGAGATAAAGTCATGAAAGTAAGAAGTATCCATTGAATATTTTGGAAATGAGGAGTTTCTACCAGAAATTTGGGAAACAAAGAGATTTCATTGTATTTTTTGAAAATAATATTTTACTTGAATTTGTGAAAATAATAATTTTTTTTAAAATAAAAATGGAAGAGTTTTGAAAATTTTATTTTTCAGGTGAAAAATTATTGATTTGATTGTTTATAATTAATGGTTTTGATTTGATATTTTAGAAAAAAATGAGAAATTATAAATTAGAATTCAATCCTTAGTTTTAAAACACGGTTTAGAGATGTTCGAAAATATAATTTTTTTTGAAAACAATTTTGATTTTTTATTAATGACAGGAATTTCAATTTGAAATTGCTAATGCATTGATGTGTTGGAAACATGAACTTGTAATATCATGCCTTAGCAAAACATTCCTAGTGAGGCAAGATATCATAAGGCCACAAGTGTTCTCTCTCATCACTATATTTCAATAACTAGAAATGAGTGTTAATATATATAACTTTGAGATAGACTCTCCCTCTAATAGTTATTTACATAAAATTACAAAAATAAACATTTAAATGTAAATAAGAAGTGGAAAACCATAATATATTTCAGATTATAGTCTATAAAATATCTCATAAACACCCACAAGAGTCATATATCCAAAGAATACCTTAATATTAAATTCATAGACAAATACATGACCATATAAAAAAATAGAAATAGTGTAAAGTGTGAACCACTATCTAGAAAACTCCCAACACATATGAACACATCTCCATGTTTTATCCAAAAACCTTATCCATACTATTGAGGCCTCTTGAATTTACCAGCAGTATCATGTATATGATCTGTATTTAGTCAAGATGTGCATTTTTGGGGGTGTGAATAAATCCTGAATAGAAACCACCATAACCATAAGAGTCTCTTGAAGACTAACAGGATCAAGTATAAATAGTATACATATTTTAAGTGATTTAATAATATCAATTTCTGTATGAAAATATAGTTTGAGGTGATAACTAAGTCACCTAAATAGTCTCATACCTTCTTTGAACAGTTCCATTGTACCTATTATATCATTCCTGGAAGAAAGAAGCTAAACTAATGAATCATAATCAAGTTATATGACAAACATCTGGAATCTCTGCTAACCATGGCCAAACTCAATTTATATCCAAATTCATGGATCACATTTTAATTTCTCATATATGAACGTAAGATAAGGTTCTTTATAAGTGAATAAATTTATCAAACATTTCACAACAACAAATTTAGAGTAAAATATCCAAAATAATAATTATTTTTATCGCAATATATCAAATTCATCCCGTAGTAGTCTCATAAGAAAATATCATTTTCTATGAAAAAACACATTAAAAAATCATTTACTCTAAAAACACTTCTATACATAAATATTAAGTTTCCAGAAATAATTATTTGTATCAAAATTACCATTCTAGTTCTAGTAAATAAATTTTTTAATCAAATTATTATCAGGTAATCATTTCCCCCTATAGTCAACACTTTACATAGTCGTAAATATAATTTAAAAAATTTTCTCATTATATTAAAGCTCAATATTTTTAAAGTAAAATAACTAAAATCACATAGATAATTCCATAAGTTCATTCGATGTGCCTAACCATATTCACACATATATTTATTCTGAAATGAATTTATTAAATAAATGAATTTATAATCAAAGAAGTAATAACATAAAAGAGTTATTCCAAAAAATTCATAAAAGTTCATATACTGTTAAGATGAATCTATATAGTAAAAAAACACACTAACATAAAAATTACCATTAAAACATCCTAACAGCCCCTTCACTAACATCATTCATACTAATATTAATAATTTTCTTCCATTTCAATATTTAATCTAAAATGTTTCTCATTAGGAACTATTTTAACACATGTAATTCTATAATTTAATTATTTATAGAAACTTATAAGATAAAAAATCACATTTTAATTCATTACAAACAATTCTAGGGACTTATAACACATTTTTCATGTAAATTAAAATAAAATAATCATTAAATCACAAAAAAAATAGTGAACAAATATGTAATATCAAATATTGAATCACTAAAGAGTGAACGTGGTGATGTACCCCACACTAGGTGTACAATCCTCCTCATAAATGAAGACTTTGTTCCTTCTAAAAGAAATGGAATCATTAAAATTACTAAACTATCAGTATATAGAAGGAATTAGAACATGAAAATGAATAAACCTTGATTCCTTCACTGAAATGAAAAGTATATTCACGATCCTAATGAGATTAAACCAATGTCACAAAAAATCACTGTTGTAACTATAAATGATGGGACATTTTCAATTGAAGTTAGTAGGATAAGCAGATATATCACGAGTGAGATATATTCATCCAAATATTTCCATGGGAATGGAAAATTGGAGACTTGAACCAACTATCTCAATAGTAATAAAATGAAAATTTATAGATTAAAAAAACTACTATAAATCATACTAGGTACTCAATTACTTGACACCAGCCACTAGATGACCATCAACCATCGAGTTCCAAGCCACTGGCCACCTGATGGTTGGTTTAAAGCCACTTACTACTCAACCTCTCCACAGGATACACAGTACCAAACCATTTGATACTTAGTGTAATTTTTTGGGAAATTCTAGAATGGCCCACCTAATTTCCCCCTCCCATTTCTAAATATACCTTATATCTCCAAATTAACTCAATAGAAAAAAAATAAATTAAAAAAAAATTAAATTAAAAAACTTATGTCCAAATCCTCAGGATGTCACATAATAAACATATAACTACATGGGGTGGTCTTAACAACCACATGGATTGTTTTGGGATAAATGAAGTCATATTTAATGTCACCATATCATAGTTTATTAAATGAAATTAAATATTTCATTAAATACCATGTATTTCTTATACTTTATGTTGATATATTCAGTTTAATCATCATTTAAAGATGATTTGAGGAATTTTAATGTCTAAATAAATCATTTAAATGTTAAAAAATTGATCATGATAACGAGTATATACATAAAAATTACAAAATAAAAAATGTTTTTAGGTGCATTTTTTCATTAGGGGTGTTTATAAATGGGAATAATGTAATTACCACTTTTTATGGAAACCTTGTTAAATAGAGCATGGGTAAATGTTATGTTGTTTAAAATTTAATTTTCCCACGTTTATTTGAACCAATAATAAATAAAGAGATAATTACCCATGTTTCCGTGAAACAGAAGTAAATTTTTTATTTAAATTTTATGTTTATAGATCCTGATTTATTTAGGGTTTCACTTTTTATTCCATTTCAGTTGTTTTTTTGAATTATTGATATTTTTCTACTACCATCCCACTATAGTTTCTTTTAAAACTGGGTTTGCTTTTTTCCATGTGTTTTTTTTTCTCTTGAGAGTTTTCATGTCCACCTAACCCTAAAATCTGTCCCCTGCTCATGCAGGTAGGTCCCTGCATACCATGTCTGAAGCCACCTCATTTTTTACTTCACTCCCTTGGAAGAACACATTAAACCACCTGTTTAGGGTCATATTTTTGAACTTATTTATATGTTATCACATGTTTATATATAAATAAACTAATAATCTATTAAATATTTATATTTTCATATATTTAATTTTTATAAATTTATAAGAATATACTAATAAACATATATAAATATTATTGTGTTAATATAATTTTAATATTTTAATACCAAAATATCTATATATAAATTAATATGTCACGACCCCCTCCCCACAAAGTGAACCCCTCCTGGGCCGGCAATGTGAGAAGGGAGATAATGACCCCCGAGTCCCGCCTCCAGTAGGCCCCGGGTTGGCGACTAGCACCGAGGGTATAATACACACACTAATGGGAGGCATTACCCTCTAAGAGAACACATGAAAAAGAGAGAGATAGAATAGACTCCAACCAACTCCAACTCATAACTGAAAATATAAAAGAAACCCAAGTACATATATGAAATGTCATGCAAAAGTACTCCAACTGAAAGGGAAAACTAAAAGTACCCAAAAGAAAGTAAAACGGCAACGACCACAAGCCTGAACAGCTCCTCCTCCAACCGCAAGCTAGTAGTAACCAGCTTGATCTCCAACCTGCTCCAAGTGACCTGAAAAACAGTTTATATGCACATAGGGTGAGTATAACAGTATACTCAGTAGGATCCTCCTCAAGACTCTCGTGCAAAAGTAAAGAAAGCATGCTAAAGCCCAGTGAACAACAAGTGAAACTAACTCGTTATCTAAACAGGTACACTATGTTCCCAACCTCACCATGGCTACTCTCACCAAGTAACGCATACAAGAATATAGAATATAGTAAATAATACCAAGGGTACCCCGCTACTACTTCCCCACTGGTTTGCCGCTTTGCCCCAATGAGATACGTCCTGTGCATCTCTCTCCAAAGGCTTGCCCGCAGACACCTGGGCTAAGCTCCACAATCTGCACCTCGTGCACCACAAAGGATTTCCCGCAGACACCTGGGCGAAGCACCACACCATCCTCACAACCAAAGTAACCAGGTAGTTTCCGGGAGCCACCATAGCTCATATAACGTGTATCATACGTCGAGTATTATTCCTCAAGCCATCACAGCCCATACGCCGAGTAAGGATCCTCAAGCCATCACAGCCTATACACGTTACACCTATAGTATTCTATAGGATACTATATCCAGAGTATATGGGTGTGAAATAACCACAGGCCATTACAGACCTCTACACACATATATGGGTAAAACTAACCACTGTGCCTACCAGCACAAGGATCTACCAAGAGAAGAGAGCGGGGCCAAAGGGGGTAGTCAGCCATTCAACCTCCCATCAGAATGTTGGGGAAAACACCCCCCCAGGGCTCAGAATCCCCGGGGTGTCAGTTTCCCTTACCGACAGGGTGGAGTAGCGTATAGAAACAAAAAAAGTACAGAATATATAAGTAACTCACATCCACACTATGGGAATTACCTAGTCTTAGATACAACTGCAGCTAACGTCTCTCAGACTCCAGGCTGCTACTTCTAAGACTAGGTATCCTATAAGCACACAACCAATGAAGAGCTTTATTAGATTACTCCATTCTCATTTATCAGTTCCACTGTACATTAATTAATTCTTTAAACATTAATTAAGAATGAAGAATTCCACATTAAACTGATATGGAATCACTTTCAAAAACAACTGCTCCTTTTTAAGATTCACATCACCTTTAAATTCCAGCATCTCCATCCCCGTGGATTTTCACCATTTAATCAAAAATTCATTACAGAATTACTTTTCCACATTCCCAGGCATTCTAGAAAAACATCCTATGCTTCTAAACACAAAGGAGGCTCAACACGGTGAGTAGATATACTACCCGTCGAGTCTTTTCCGCCTATAGAAAGAGCATAGACCCATCCTCCATCGAGAGGCTAAACACGGAAAGAACGTGGCATACCCCGCGTGTCTTCGCCTCCTTCGGAAAGAGGGTAAGCAAGACCAGCTGCCTTGAGCAGTGGGGAAAAGTAAAGCAGATAAGCAACCAAACCAAACCACCAACATCAAACCATCACATTCATCTCATACCATCACCCTTGGTGTCCTCCCCGACACCCATATGCATAAACCGATGCATCTCGCCACACTAGGCGTCATCCGCTGCCACAACCACAAGTCTCCATGCCTCCACATATCACAACAGCCATCCAGGCTCACATCAAATCACAAGCAGCAGGAAATAAAAGATCACAAAATGGGCTCTCGGCCCTTTAACAAGGCATTCAGCCTTCATACAAGATGAGCACTCAGAGCTCCAAACCACAAGGCATTCATCCTTACAAGCAAGCGGGTAACTCAGAACCCTTTTGAAATTATCGAACTAATAGTTCTTTAATCCATCTTGAATTAACAGATTCATTAACATGCCTCTTTATCATTAGCCAATTATTTAACAAATAATTCCGGCTTTACATTCTTTATCAATTTCCATCATGAACGAGCAACAAATTATATAAAAACATAGATATCACTCTATCTAGGAAAACATGAGGCAAACCGTTATCACGGTACAAAGTAACAACATGCGATCAACCAATTCCTTTAATCCGGTTCAAGTATTTAATTAGGTCAATTTCATTGTGATCCAAAGGACTAAATCATTCTAATTCTACGATTGCACATACACAATTAGAGAAGCCATGAATCCCCTACCTCGAAGAGTTCTTGACGTCCTTTATCCACACAACGGGTCACAGTCCTCTTCTCCTCACGACAGCTACATACACCGGAGGATGCCACGGTACGACAGTATCAACCAACCCCAATAAAACCCATTAGAACCATGGAGATTACATGCTAATATGGAAGGAAGAACAAGAGAAGGTGATCCCTGAAGGAACGATCATAAAACATACCTTATATCGAAGAACGATCGACACAACTTGGTTGCATCAACAGAGCGGAAGGAACTGATCTGAGTAACGTTTAATTGTGAAACTCCTACGAGAATGATTGCAAGGTTCTAGCGTCTCGTAGATGAGAACCAGGGGGAAGAACAACGAAGAATGATATCTCGTTCCTTTTAAAAAAAATTAGAGAGGCGACAGTTTAAGATCCGGTTTATTCTCCATTAAAAACGGATCGCATTAACCCACGCGGTTTGACCAAGTAAAAACATCCCAGCCTTAGGAATAATTAATATAGGATTTATGGCCTTTGAATCGGCCTTAAAGTCCTTAAAATAAGGTTTTAAAAGTATTTTACGTCAAAGAAAACGTCAAATTTGCGAAGCTGGAAACACTATTCACATACTCAAAATTTGGCAAAGTATGGAATCGGTAGCTCTTATGGAGTCTGGAAACACTGTTCATTCATGAAATTTGGCAAAGTATGGAATCGGTAGCTCTTATGGAGTCTGGAAACACTGTTCATTCGTGAAATTTGGCAAAGTATAGAATCAGTAGCGCTTATGGAGTCTGGAAACACTGTTCACAGAACTAAATAAATTGGCAAAGGAAAGAAAAGCTCACCGATAGAACCTTACCGATAGAAACCCATGTCTACTGATAGATCCTCACTGATAGAAGTCCACCGATAGGACCTCACCGATAGAAACACTATTCACAGAACTAGAAATTTGGCAAAGTGTTAGCCGAGCTACTGCTGGATTGCGGCTACAAGTATACCGAGCTATCAGTATGCCGTGGCTACCGGTAAACCCAGCTACCGGTAATCAGCAGCTACCGGTAGACCGAGCTACCGGTAATCAGCAGCTACCGGTAGACCGAGCTACCGGTAATCAGCAGCTACCGGTAGACGGAGCTACCGGTAATCAGCAGCTACCGGTAGACCGAGCTACCGGTAATCAGAAGCTACCGGTAGACCGAGCTACCGGTAATCAGCAGCTACCGGTAGACCGAGCTACCGGTAATCAGCAGCTACCGGTAGACCGAGCTACCGGTAATCAGCTGCTACCGGTAGACTGAGCTACTGGTTGGCAGCAGCTGGGGGATAAGTCACCTTGTCCTCCCGGAACACCTCCAAACCCACAATTCCACAAAGTAATGGACCGGAGAGGTCCGAGCCATTACATTAGATACCTCTCAAAACATTCTCATCCTCGAGAATTAAAAACCAACCCAGAAGAAAAGAGGGGTCCGAACAACCACCCCATAAGATACCTCTCAGGGGAAAACCACCATGAGTTGTTCGAAAGCTGGAACAAAACTCTGACATCCGAGAGTATGGAAACAAATAATCCATAACCAATCAATTCAAACATAACATCACATCAAAGGTACATAAATAAAACATGAAAGGTCTAACCATAAAGGAAACGTCATTACATGGAAAGAGTTAAACATTAAACAACTCTGGGTACTGAGCACGTATCTGTGACTCACGCTCCCAGGTACTCTCCTCCATGCCACTGTGTCGCCACAGGACACGAACTAAGGGGATAGAACGCCCACACAACACCTTCTCCTTGTGGTCTTGGATCTCCATAGGTCGCTCCTCAAAGGTTGCATCATCGTCAATATCGATCTCTCCCCAATCGATAACATGAGATTCATCATGAAGATAACGACGGAGCTGTGATACATGGAAAACATCATGTATCCGACTCATCTGAGGGGGAAGTGCTACTCGATACGCTACAGATCCAACACGAGCTAACACCTTGAAAGGCCCAACAAACCGGGGAGAAAGCTTACTTCCACGACCAAACCTTCGCTGCCCACGACGGGGAGTCACCTTTAGAAACACATGATCCCCAACATTAAACTCTAACGGTCTCCTTCTTTGATCAGCATATGATTTCTGACGATCATGTGCTGTCTTCATCCTCTCACGAATCACTTGAACCATATCTGTTGTATTCTGCACTAGTTCTGGTCCGAGGATTGCTGACTTTCCGACCCCAGTCCAGCACAACGGAGAACGGCATGGCCGGCCATACAAGGCTTCAAACGGTGCCATACCGATGGTAGAGTGAAAACTATTATTGTAAGCGAATTCTAACAAGGGTAAGTGATTCACCCATGAACCTCCAAAATCAAGAACACAAGAGCGCAACATGTCTTCAAGAGTATGGATGGTTCGCTCTGTCTGACCATCCATTTGAGGATGAAAAGCAGTGCTAAGGCATAGTTGAGATCCAGAAGCATGTTGGAGACCTCTCCACACCCTAGAGGTAAAACGAGGATCTCGATCAGAAATGATCATCCTAGGTACTCCGTGAAGCCTCACCACCTCCTCCAGATACTGCCTCGACAAAACCTCCACTGAGCTCGAATCCTTGATTGCTATGAAGTGGTCCGATTTAGTTAAACCGTCCACTACCACCCATATAACATCATGTCCTCCCGGAGCTCGAGGTAAACCTGTAACAAAGTCCATTGAGATGTCCTCCCACTTCCACTGGGGAATCTATATGTGTTGGAGAAGACCACCAGGAACACGGTGTTCGGCCTTCACCTTTTGGCAGACTAAACATCGAGACACACACTCTGCAACCATATGTTTCAGCCCAGGCCACCAGAACTGACTCCTTAAGGATCGGTACATCTTCGTCACACCAGGATGTACTGCCAAGGGTGAACTATGGAACTCTCGGAGAACCGTCTCGCGCATCTCCAAGGGAACAAAAAGCCTGCCATGATACAACACTCGGTGTTGTTCATCCTCCGACCAACCATCAGGGGCCTCCCCACAAACAACTCTGTCTCTCCAAACTTCCACCTCTAAATCACCCAACTGAGACTCTTCCACCTTCTGCATCAGGGATGACTGCACCGTCATCTGGAAAAGAGAACCTCTTCCCCCAACTTCTCCCATATCAAGATGTAAAGATGATAGCTCTTCCATCACTCTCCAAGAATCAACAGATTCACGCACAACATCACTACGTGACTTTCGGATCAGTGCATCAGCAACAAAATTTCCCTTCCCAGGTGTATACGATATTTCGAAGTTGTATTCCTGCAAGAACTCCATCCACCGACGCTGCCTCAAGTTCAAGTCCCGCTGAGATAAAACATACCTCAAACTCTTATGATCGGTGAAAACCATAAAGCGCTCGCCAATGATGTAATGTCTCCACAACTTTAGAGCAAACACCACGGCTGTCAACTCAAGATCATGGGTGGCATAGTTGTGTTCATGGGGACGCAACTGCCGAGACCCATAAGAAACAACGGACCTCTGCTGCATGAGAACACAGCCTAGCCCCAGATGTGAAGCATCACAGAAAACATCAAACTGGACTCCCTCCGCTGGAAGACAAAGGACTGGAGCACTTACCAACTTCTCCTTTAGATACTCGAAAGCTGTCTGACACTGATCAGTCCATATGAACGCTTGATCCTTCCTGGTCAAAGCTGTCAGAGGAGTCGCAACTCGGGAGAAATTAGCCACAAACCTCCTGTAATAGCCTGCGAGACCAAGGAAACTTCGCACCTCTGACACGGTCTTGGGGGCTGGCCAAGACACCACTGCTTCTATCTTCGAAGGATCCACAGCTACTCCCTGTTGGGACACAACATGTCCCAGGAAACGAACTTCTGGAGCCCAGAACTCACACTTGGAAAACTTCCCAAACAACCGATGTTGGCGAAGAACTCCCAAAACAGCTCGTAGATGCTCTGCATGCTCCTCTTCAGATGTGGAGTACACAAGGATGTCATCGATGAAAACCACAACAAACTTGCCCAGGAATTCACGGAACGCAGCATTCATCAACCCCATGAAAACAGCTGGAGCATTCGTCATGCCGAATGGCATTACAACAAACTCATAATGCCCATGACGACAACGGAAAGCAGTCTTCGGGATATCCTCATCCTTTACACGCATCTGGTGATATCCTGACCGCAAGTCTATCTTTGAAAACCAACTTGCACCCTTCAGTTGATCGAATAGGTCATCAATCCGCGGGAGAGGATAACAGTTCTTTATTGTCACTTTGTTTAAGCGACGATAATCGACGCACAACCGCAAACTGCCATCATCCTTTTTCACAAACAAAACTGGTGCACCCCACGGTGACACACTTGGCCGAACAAAACCACACTGCAACAGACCGTTGAGCTGAATACGTAGCTCTCGTAACTCAGAAGGGGCCATCCTATACGGAGACATAGAGATAGGAGACGCTCCTGGCTGTAGCTCGATCCCAAAATCGATCTCTCGTCGAGGGGGTAAGGATACAACCTCTTCTGGAAATACATCAGGGTACTCCTCTACGACCCTAGGAAATGCCAGTTGTTGAACCTCTGAAGAACTCAGCATCATCCCAGCCATCATAGATGATAAGGATGAAACTCGTCTATGACTCATCCGAGGACCTCTCTCACCAACAAACACTACTTCCTCTCCATCTTCATCAAAGAAAATGACCTTCTTCCTGTAGCAATCCACAATAGCCTGCACCAAATACAACCAATCCATGCTGAGGATGACATCATATGGTTGTATTCGTAAACATAGGAAATCTCCCCAAGAGCGGTGCTGCCCCAACACTAGCTCACAGTCTCTACATACTTCAAACAAGCTAGCTCGACCTCCAACTGGCGTAGTCAATGCCAAGGGCTCTGGAAGCCTCTCTACCTCAAGTCCCAAAGCGTGGACAAGGGTAGGGGATATAAAGGAGTGTGTCGCTCCTGAATCAAACAAGGCATACACCAAGGTAGAAAACAAGCAAAGGGTACCTCGGACGACGACTGGCTCGCCTGGGGCTGGCAACGCTAGAGCATGAAGCTGACCACGACCACTTCCACGGCCTCTCTGACCCTGATGACGACCACCACCATGGCCACGCTCTGCTCTCTGAGGATGAGGAGCGTCATGGGGCTGTCCTCTGCCTGCTCCATCTACCCTCGGGTGATCTAAAGCTGGTGCAACCTGCTGCTGCTGCCTCGGCTGGAACTGCCTCAACGGAGGAACCTGTAGTGGAGCGCCTGGTGCACGATGACTGCTCTGAAAAGTCGGGCACTCCCGCTGCTGATGACCATGACCATCACAAGAAAAACAAGCGCCTGATCCCTTGGCATAGGCCTGAGAGTTTCTGCCTCTGGAGAAACGAGATGGGAAGGGCTGGGACCTACCCCTAGGTGAATGGAAACTCTTCTGCCCTGAAAACCGGGAACCCCGGACCACAGCTCTGCTTCGTGAGGAATCATGACGATTCCCCTCTCGTGAAGATCCGGTCCTCGTCAAAGTCCTCTCAACAACCTCTGCCCTCTCCAGCACCTCAAGATATGTCTTCAGCATAAATGGGGTGACCTGGCGCTGGATCTCTGGACGCAAAGCCTCCTCGAAATGCCTCGCCCTGGCCTCCTCATCTGGTAACAGGTCTGAAGCATATCGTAGAAGGTTCCTGAAACGGATTCCAAACTCTCGAACACTGGAGCTCCCCTGTCGAAGGGTAAGAAGCTCCTGGCGACTGGACGCCTTCGCAGTCGATGAAAGAAACTCGACTCTAAACCTGTCTCGAAACTCCTCCCACGAGATCGCTGACTCCTCACGATCCCCGAGGAACAAGAACCACCACTGTCTCGCTGCTCCACGCAACATCGTCACAACCAAGGACACCCAGTGTTCCTTCCGAGCACGAATCGAACTGAAGCCTATCTCGACCTCCTCCAACCAGTCTTCTGTGACTGCATCTGAAGCGGATCCCTCGTACTTCTGTAGACTCTGGCGCTGAAACTCTCGGAGTGTCTTCCTCCAAGTGTCATCGTCGTCAACCTCTACCCAGCGGCGATCTGCTGGAACAGCCTGCTGGGCACCTTCGACGCAAACCTGACGAGGACGTCGACCTGGAGCCATACCTGTAAAATAATAACTGTTAGAGCTCCTAAGCCTGGAATATGGAAGACTCAACATTAATTAATTAATTATTTTGTTTTATTAATTTTTGGTTACCTATCCTAAGGTCTACCCATTCAAACACATGTGCAAAGAATAATGATGCATGATCCTTTCCTAGGTCTCTACCCTGCAACCAGTATCACTCTGTTTAGTAGCCATCGTAAACTTAAAGGTCCGTGCAACAGATCATAGGGGGCCCTGAACGCCTATGTCTCTGCCGGTATCCAGTGTTTACCCCACTTGCTAAATATGAATGACACCGTTGCCCTACCATCCCATGCATCCTCACCTGTGCCTAACTCCAAACTCCATCCTATCCCTCAACCAGACCTCTGATACCACTCTGTCATGACCCCCTCCCCACAAAGTGAACCCCTCCTGGGCCGGCAATGTGAGAAGGGAGATAATGACCCCCGAGTCCCGCCTCCAGTAGGCCCCGGGTTGGCGACTAGCACCGAGGGTATAATACACACACTAATGGGAGGCATTACCCTCTAAGAGAACACATGCAAAAGAGAGAGATAGAATATAATCCAACCAACTCCAACTCATAACTGAAAATATAAAAGAAACCCAAGTACATATATGAAATGTCATGCAAAAGTACTACAACTGAAAGGGAAAACTAAAAGTACCCAAAAGAAAGTAAAACGGCAACGACCACAAGCCCGAACAGCTCCTCCTCCAACCGCAAGCTAGTAGTAACCAGCTTGATCTCCAACCTGCTCCAAGTGACCTAAAAAACAGTTTATATGCACATAGGGTGAGTATAACAGTATACTCAGTAGGATCGTCCCCAAGACTCTCGTGCAAAAGTAAAGAAAGCATGCTAAAGCCCAGTGAACAGAAAGTGAAACTAACTCGTTATCTAAACAGGTATACTATGTTCCCAACCTCACCATGGCTACTCTCACCAAGTAACGCATACAAGAATATAGCATATAGTAAATAATACCAAGGGTACCCCGCTACTACTTCCCCACTGGTTTGCCGCTTTTCCCCAACGACATACGTCCTGTGCATCTCTCTCCAAAGGCTTGCCCGCAGACACCTGGGCTAAGCTCCACAATCTGCACCTCGTGCACCACAAAGGATTTCCCGCAGACACCTGGGCGAAGCACCACACCGTCCTCACAACCAAAGTAACCAGGTAGTTTCCGGGAGCCACCATAGCTCGTATAACGTGTATCATACGTCGAGTATTATTCCTCAAGCCATCACAGCCCATACGCCGAGTAAGGATCCTCAAGCCATCACAGCCTATACACGTTACACCTATAGTATTCCATAGGATACTATATCCAGAGTATATGTGTGTGAAATAACCACAAGCCATTACAGCCCTCTACACACATATATGGGTAAAACTAACCACTGTGCCTACCAGCACAAGGATCTACCAAGAGAAGAGAGCGGGGCCAAAGGGGGTAGTCATCCATTCAACCTCCCATCAGAATGTTGGGGAAAACACCCCCCAGGGCTCAGAATCCCCGGGGTGTCAGTTGCCCTTA
Organism: Viscum album; assembly: GCA_963277665.1. Lineage (NCBI taxonomy): Eukaryota > Viridiplantae > Streptophyta > Magnoliopsida > Santalales > Viscaceae > Viscum > Viscum album. Next base: position 1,958,949,454 of record OY728141.1, on the reverse strand, counting down.
CCGACAGGGTGGAGTAGCGTATAGAAACAAAAAAAGTACAGAATATATAAGTAACTCACATCCACACTATGGGAATTACCTAGTCTTAGATAAAACTGCAGCTAACGTCTCTCAGACTCCAGGATACTACTTCTAAGACTAGGTATCCTATAAGCACACAACCAATGAAGAGATTTATTAGATTACTCCATTCTCATTTATCAGTTCCATTGTACATTAATTAATTCTTTAAACATTAATTAAGAATGAAGAATTCCACATTAAACTGAAATGGCATCACTTTCAAAAACAACTGCTCCTTTTTAAGATTCACATCACCTTTAAATTCCAGAATCTCCATCCCCGTGGATTTTCACCATTTAATCAAACATTCATTACAGAATTACTTTTCCACATTCCCAGGAATTCTAGAAAAACATCTTATGCTTCTAAACACAAAGGAGGCTCAACACGGTGAGTAGATATACTACCAGTCGAGTCTTTTCCGCCTATAGAAAGAGCATAGACCCATCCTCCATCGAGAGGCTAAACACGGAAAGCACGTGGCATACCCCGCGTGTCTTCGCCTCCTTCGGAAAGAGGGTAAGCAAGACCAGCTGCCTTGAGCAGTGGGGAAAATTAAAGCAGATAAGCAACCAAACCAAACCACCAACATCAAACCATCACATTCATCTCATACCATCACCCTTGGTGTACTCCCCGACACCCATATGCATAAACCGATGCATCTCGCCACACTAGGCGTCATCCGCTGCCACAACCACAAGTCTCCATGCCTCCACATATCACAACAACCATCCAGGCTCACATCAAATCACAAGCAGTAGGAAATAAAAGATCACAAAATGGGCTCTCGGCCCTTTAACAAGGCATTCAGCCTTCAAACAAGATGAGCACTCAGAGCTCCAAACCACAAGGCATTCATCCTTACAAGCAAGCGGGTAACCCAGAACCCTTTTGAAATTATCAAACTAATAGTTCTTTAATCCATCTTGAATTAACAGATTCATTAACATGCCTCTTTATCTTTAGCCAATTATTTAAAAAATAATTCCGGCTTTACATTCTTTATCAATTTCTATCATGAACGAGCAACAAATTAAATAAAAACATAGATATCACTCTATCTAGGAAAACATGAGGCAAACCGTTATCACGGTACAAAGTAACAACATGCGATCAACCAATTCCTTTAATCCGGTTCAAGTATTTAATTAGGTCAATTTCATTGTGATCCAAAGGACTAAATCATGCTAATTCTACGATTGCACATACACAATTAGAGAAGCCATGAATCCCCTACCTCGAAGAGTTCTTGACGTCCTTTATCCACACAACGGGTCACAGTCCTCTTCTCCTCACGACAGCTGCATCCACCGGAGGATGCCACGGTACGACAGTATCAACCAACCCCAATAAAACCCATTAGAACCATGGAGATTACATGCTAATATGGAAGGAAGAACAAGAGAATGTGATCCCCGAAGGAACGATCATAAAACATACCTTATATCGAAGAACGATCGACACAACTTGGTTGCATCAACAGAGCTGAAGGAACTGATCTGAGTAACGTTTAATTGTGAAACTCCTACGAGAATGATTCCAAGGTTCTAGCGTCTCGTAGATGAGAACCAGGAGGAAGAACAACGAAGAATGATATCTCGTTCCTTTTAAAAAAATTAGAGAGGCGACAGTTTAAGATCTGGTTTATTCTCCATTAAAAACGGATCGCATTAACCCACGCGGTTTGACCAAGTAAAAACATCCCGGCCTTAGGAATAATTAATATAGGATTTATGGCCTTTGAATCGGCCTTAAAGTCCTTAAAATAAGTTTTTAAAACTATTTTACGTCAAAGAAAACGTCAAATTTGCGAAGCTTGAAACACTGTTCACATACTCAAAATTTGGCAAAGTATGGAATCGGTAGCTCTTATGGAGTCTGGAAACACTGTTCATTCGTGAAATTTGGCAAAGTATGGAATCGGTAGCTCTTATGGAGTCTTGAAACACTGTTCATTCGTGAAATTTGGCAAAGTATGGAATCGGTAGCTCTTATGGAGTCTGGAAACACTGTTCATTCGTGAAAATTGGCAAAGTATGGAATCGGTAGCTCTTATGGAGTCTGGAAACACTGTTCACAGAACTAAAAAAATTGGCAAAGGAAAGAAAAGCTCACCGATAGAACCTTACCGATAGAAACACAAGTCTACTGATAGATCCTCCCTGATAGAAGTCCACCAATAGGACCTCACCGATAGAAACACTATTCACAGAACTAGAAATTTGGCAAAGTGTTAGCCGAGCTACTGCTGGATTGCGGCTACAAGTATACCGAGCTATCAGTATGCCGTGGCTACCGGTAAACCCAGCTACCGGTAATCAGCAGCTACCGGTAGACCGAGCTATCGGTAATCAGCAGCTACCGGTAGACCGAGCTACCGGTAATCAGCAGCTACTGGTAGACCGAGCTACCGGTAATCAGCAGCTACCGAAGACCGAGCTACCGGTAATCAGCAGCTACCGGTAGACCGAGCTACCGGTAATCAGCAGCTACCGGTAGACCGAGCTACCGGTAATCAGCAGCTACCTGTAGACCGAGCTACCGGTAGGCAGCAGCTGGGGGATAAGTCACCTTGTCCTCCCGGAACACCTCCAAAACCACAATTCCACAAAGTAATGGACCGGAGAGGTCTGGGCCATTACATAATATATATATATATATATATATTTGTGTGTGTATGTATATATATTTAATATTTTTAGACAAAAATATTGTTATGTAAATTGATATATATATATATATGTATATATATTTTAATATATACATATATGCATTTATAATTTTTATATGAAAGTATTTATACATATATAAATAAAGAAATAAATAAATATAATATAATAATATATATCTATTTATATAAAAATAATATTTATTCATGAATACATTCATAAATTCCCACACAAAGAGAGAGATGGAGAGGGAGATAGAGATAAAGATAATAATATATAAATTTATAAAAAATAAGTATGTGCATATATATACATATGTTTGAATATATATATGTCTTCTTTGATGTATTTATGTATTAATATATAAATTAATATATACAAATTATACAAATTAATAAATTTTTGTGTATGTGTGTGTCAATATATAAATTAATATGTATATATACAATATACCAATATTCTTACAATTATACAAAGAGTAGTGGATACCACCCATTTGTGGAATATTTAATCGGGGTTCAGAATGTGTGACCCTTGATGGAATCCCCTGTGGGGATTTCACAATTACAATATGGCTCCCAATATAGGTGGTGGTGGACGAATACAGATGATAGAATGTGGTCTGTGGGCTACGGAGAAGGCTTTGTATCGAATGACTCGAGGCTGTAATGATATTCTTTCCATGACACTCGTGTCAGGGGTGACATTGATGGGGCCTTAAGTAGTGATAATGAATTTATATTTTTAGATGAGGCCATGGATGGAGTTGTGGGGCCTGGTGAATGGAAGAGATAAAACAACCGATGGAAGATCACACATTTTCAGACAAATGGTGATTATAGAATCTCGGACGATGAATCATTTTGCAGTGTTGGGAAATGAAGTAGAAATGATGTGGGGTTCAAGTCAAGGAAATGTAACATGGTCTTTTGGACCTATTTTTATCTTTGTGTCAATTACAATGGGCCTTTTTTATTTTGGTTTATAGCCCATTGGGCATTTATTGGCTATATAATGAGATATATGTATGTGTTTGTGTATATATGTTTGTGTATGTGTGATTGTATGTATGATTTTTTTATAAATTTATTTATTAATATATATGAGTGTGAAAATTAATATATTGATATATTATTTTTAATTTTTTATAATTATGTTTTAACTTCTCTATGTGTGTCTTTATATGCATTTATGTATGTGTGGGTCTGTGATTGTATATTAGTTTTAGGTAAATAATAATTATATTTTTAATATAATGTAATACTATTATATTTATACAATATACACATAAAATAATCATTTATGTTAATTTTAATATTATAATATTTTTATATATAGGTATATATATGTATATATTAAATATAATTATTGAATGATATATTAAACACACACACACATATATATAAAGTAAATTATTTTGTAGTTTAAAATTAAATTTATTATTATTTTATAAAATATATAATGTAAAACCCCGAGATTTTAAAATTTAAACATTATGATAGATAACATCTATGAAACATAACACTAAACTTAAACTAACTGTAGAATATAATTATTTAAATATGCCTATTATAACATAGTCATTGAATTGACAAACATGAATAGTATAACCACATTATGATATATATATATATATATATATATATATAAAGATCCAAATCAATAAAAATCAATTTAGTAATACTTATTAAACAGTAATTCAAATTTTTTTGAAGTTATTTTCTGATTCAAAAATATAATTTTTTAAAAATTATTTTAATTGATTTTTACGTAAAAATAATAATATTATTTTCTTCCAAATTATCAAATTTTATTTGATAAAAATTATATAATTTTTTACTATAAATATCAAAATAAAATCATGGTAATGTTTTTTTATTTTTTTCAATAGTTTGGTTTTTTAATTGATCGTGAATAAACACTTTTTATTAAATACTATAATTTATTTAAAATTATTTACAAAGTCACATTCTGTTTTAGATTATTTTTAGAATTTAATTAGTTAATTTTTAATAAAAATAATCCAATAAATGTTATTTTAATTAAAATTTTACTTGAATTTCATATAATTTTTTTTACACTTAAAAATGATGTTTTCTGAAAAATTGTTTTTGGATTAATTTTGTGCGTTTAATTTTATATTATATTTTATAAAGTTAGTGAATTGTATTTGATAAATTGGATTCCATATTTATAATTTTTAAAATTAATATAATTTAATATTTTCAACTTAATATTTTCTCTTCATTTCGAATAGTAACCACAATTAATATTTTTCACCTCAATAAACGAGGTAAAACTATAGAAAAAATATGAGGTAAAACATTAAAATATCAATAACAGTTAAATTTATCCTATTTTAAAAGTTTTTTTCAACCAAATATATATTATAATAGTCAAATAATTTATATTTAAGTATTAAAATGAATTTTGAAATCGGATAACTACTTTCGAGAAGATAAGTTATATTTTATTCAAATTAAAATCTTTTTTTGGTCATTGCATTTAATGGAATGTTTGAAGAATTCTATTCTATATTTTTATAATAAAAAATTCTAAAATATGACTTTTTATTATTTAACCTAAAAATTTATTGAAGTCCAATATTTTACATTATTTCAAGGTAATTTTTTTACACATCAATCTACTATTTTTTTAAAAAATATTTTCATCCTTAATTTGTTCTTATATTAAATGTAATTTCTTCCATCGTTAGAAATTGAGCCTTATAAAATGGATTAAAAATTTTGAATCATAATTTATTTTTTAAGTAACCTTTTATATTTGGTCTTATAAATATTTTATCATTGTAAAAAGATAAATTATCATGGTGAATGTTAAAATGTGTTTAATATGGTCTAATTAGGATATAAGGATTAAAATTAATCATAATATTATATTAATGGTATTGGTTGAGTATATATATACAATATCACAAATTATCTTTTAATTTTTGTGTCTTTGGTGTCTCTTTACTTGATTAATATACACACATATATATATATATATAATCTTTTAGGTAATTATAAGTGTGTCCTTACCCTCACTTATAAATGGACACCTCCTCTCCTATCATCATTATGCCTTTTGAGCGCTCTATTTTTTCTATGTCCTTTTAATATACTACTAAATAATCCCTATTAATCTTAAATAGGTCTTTTATTAGATATAATACAATCATTAGAGGGCTTACACTGTAAACAAAATGTTGTTTTCCAAAGAAGATGTATTTCTTTTAATTAAATGCTTTAATTTTATTTCTTCTTCATCCTATTTCAAATCTTATTAAAACATGTCATAATAATAAAAACAATATCTTAAATATAAATATAAATTTTAATGTTAATGAAATAACCAATATATATCTACTTCTTCCATAAATTGAGATATTAAACTATCATTTTTGTGTACGGTGGGGAACTATCTTAGGAACCGCTGTAATTAATTTTAAATCACCACCTTTGACGATTAGTTATAATGGTGGATTTATTATATATATATATATATAATATTAATGAAATATTTATCATTATAGAAATATAGTATATCATCTATTTTTTTACCATTCCATCCATTGATAAATGATAACTTTATTCATGCATACCTGTGTATTTCCACCTCCTCGAAGTGATGTGATTAGTTTTTCATCACCACATCATATGGATGGTATATATAAGAATATTTAAAGATATATTAAGATATTTATGATATAAAAATAATTCTAAAAATATTAAATAATACATACTTTATTTCCATCATCATCTTTATAAATAAAAATTTTACTCATGCGTATGTAAGACCTACCGTTTAATTAATTGCAACATAGTTCATTTTTTATAATCATTATTCATGGATGGTATTAAAAGTATCATTGATGTATGAAAAATTTAATATGTCATGATTATTATTCTATAAATTATGTAATAAAGACATATTTAATGATGATCAACAACCGAAGTCATTTTGAAATTATGAACGAAACATCCACAAAACACCAGACACAAACATAATCAATGATGTAATTAAACATGTCACTAAAATAAATGAAATAAATTGTTTAATAATAAGGGATAAAACCTTTAAATGTATCTTAATTAATTAAATAATTTATACATGATTATTTTATATGATATAAAAAAATGTATGGGATAAGTTAGACTCAAGGTAGGTGACACTTTACCGTAAAAAGCTAATTTTAAATATTTTCAGGAGTTTTTCCTTTTTTTGAATGTCTATATTATTAAAAAATAATATATTTATATATATTGACATAAATAAATTTAAATGAAATTTAAAATCACTTTTTAGTTTTTCAATGTATTTAAAAATTAACCTTTGAAAGTAATTCACATAGAACTTTTTCATATATAAAAAAATGAATATTATATTTTAGAATATATGATGGCAATGGTTCTTCCCACCATAGTAAAAAATATTTGATGTTTGGATTACTTAAATATATTCTATTTTTTATTCATAGGGAAACCCTTCTTCACTTTGTTATGGTTATTTTGTAAAAGGGTTTTAAATGAAATGAAAATTTAGATATCTAGAAATGATTTTCTTATGGGTTCGTGAAAAATATTCAAATATATATTGATTGAAATTCATGATTTCATGTGTTATTATTGTTATGTGGTTTTTCAAATTTTCTTAGGATTAAGGGTGAGATGATATAGTTCTTTATTAGGATTGAGTCTGATGTATCTTTCCAATGCATTGGGTATAGGGAAGCTGTTAACCATTTTTGTTTCTCCCATGAGATTATTGGAATTTATCGAGTAGGTTATTCCATTTGTAAGAGTGATCATAAGAGTGGTATAAAATTGATTTCTAAAGGTTATCACGTGAATTTTATATTATTTATAAATATTTTTCATGGGAATATATTTATCTAACAAGTTAATAAAATGATATTTTCTTAAATGAATGTTTATATTCTTTTTCATAAAAGGTATGTTTTTAAGATTTTTTTTTCAAGGGTACTATTAGTTTCTAATGAAACCCTCCTAATTATGATATTTCATTTATATTTTTTTATAAAAATTTTTATGAAACAACATTGGGTTGTAAAGAAGATTTGATGTGGAAGTAAATTATTATTTTATCTCAATGTTTATTATGTTAGTGGAAAACTCACTTTTCTGATATCAATGTTTTAAAATAGACTAAAATGTTTATTTATTTAATTTCATATGTCCTTTATTAATTTTTTTTCATTAATCATTTTTAATTGTTTTACATATGGTTTATGGGTGATAAAGAATTAAAATAATACATGATGAAATTTATAAATATTTTTTATGAAAGGAAAATGTTTATCATTATAAAAGTTTTATATTTTGAAAAAAATGTATACAGAGTGGAATTGTTGAATTTTTAATATATGGGTTTATTATATAAGTGTTATGAAAAAAATATATAAATCTCAAAAATAAAAAAATCCTTGAAATAAAAAAATGTAAACTCTTTTTTAAAGATTTAATTTATGGATTGTTTAAGGCTCACTCCATACTATTGTAATTAGGGGTAACGTCAAGAAAAATGTTGAGATCGTGATATGATTTTTTTTTGAAAAAAATAGTATGAACCCAAGATTTTATGGTATTTATATATTAAAATATAATTTCTTCTAAAATATATGATTCACACAAGACCATGCTTAAACAAAAAATGATATACAATTAAATATCATTATTATAAAACTACTATTAAAACCATGCTATTAAATTAGTATAAATAAATATTATTAACCAAATTAGAAAATTTATATAATATATATATTAAATCAAATGTTTTTTACATTCATACAAATTATTTTATAGGATTAACATTAGAATGAATCCAATTTTACGCATTAAAAAGAATTTGTTTTTCGAAAAAAAAATTTACTACCTTTTATTGGTGCACTTAAAATAAAAATAAATTTTGAAACATTTATAAATTATATTAAACAAAATAGAATTAATTTTTAAAAGTAAATTGTTAAAATTATATTATGGTGAAATATTGGTACTTTTAAGAAATTATTTATTTTCTAGTGAATAGTAAAAAATCCTGATTTCTATAAAACTGTCATTTTTTTATATTAGTATATTTATGATTTTAATATTAAACTATTATTTGAATTTATACATAATATTTAGGTTTATTATGAATTAAAATTTTATATATTTATATCATGGAAAAATTTAATATTTTTTTTTAAAATAAATGATAAAATAAGTATTAGTATTTTTGTGAAACGTAAAAGTTTATTCACAACATTATATATAAAATAATTATTTAAAAATAAATGTATTTTAATGAAATATATTAATAAATTAATATTTTGTTTTTCTTGTGATTATAATTTATTTTTATGAAACCATAAATAATTTCTCAAAGTTTCAAAAAATCGGTTATCAATTTAAAATCTGTATTTTATTTGAATAAATGATGATTTTATTTAAAAATTATATTTCTCATATATAGAAAGTTATTTTCATCAAATGAAGTTTATTTTTTAATTCTACATGTAAAAAAATGGTTAGGGTAAATTTTTGGTATATTTGTGAAATAGTGGAATTTTTTGTTAATAGTGAAATACGATAATTTAAGATATTTAACAAAAACAAGAATTATTGATTCATATATGATGTATTTTGGGTATAAGACCATAATATCAATCTATACTTCATTATTTTAATATATTTTGTGATAAGTTTCAAACTATTGATATTCTTCCACAAAAATAATAAACTAATTAATTAAATAATCAAAAAACATTCATCTCCACCACTATAAATACCACCCGTCACAGTACTACAAAACAAGCCAATAACCGTGCTGGTATTTATTAACTATAGAAAAAAGAAATAATAAATTAAATCATTATAAATGCTAAATAAAACAATAATAAATTTAACTGTTTGTCAGCACCTTTTTTTAGTGTTGATAAAATGTTGCCTTTATCAACACTTTTTTTAGTGCTGATAAAGGGACCCTATATCAGTGCTTTATTATTAGTGCTGATAAATAGTTCACTTTATCAACACTTTATTTTTAGCTATCATATAGGAATAATTTTATTAATGATATTTTTATCACTAATAAGGGTCCGAATAAAGAAAATGGAATAATTAAATGATTTAAAAATGATTTATTAAAAATATTATTACGAATTTGATTAATTAAATAATTATTGTAAAAAATGAATAAATTGATTACACTATATATAAAATATAAATTCTAATTAATAGAATGTGTTATATATATATATACAGAAAATGAAAAATAAAAAAAATTAAAATTAAAAGTAATTAAATTGAGAAAATATTTAATATTTCAATAATTAGATAATTATCGATAATGGTAATAAATATTATATATATATGAATTTATATAAATAAGATTTATACATTACAAAAATATTTATGTGCTTTATAATAAATATTCATATATTTAGTGAATAATTGTTTATAATTAAAAGTTAATATGAATTAAAAATACTAACTAATTGAATTGAGTAATGGACATATAATTAAATATTGTTTGATTTTTCAATTTAACATAGAACAAATGAGTGTTATATCAATTTCACGTATATGTAATCAATGCATTTTTATATACAATGAAAAGACACAATACTTACCCATTTTGTCAATATCATTAAAGTGTACATATATTTAATTTATTCAATCTAAATAATTTTTGACATGCATGCACATAAAATTAGAAATTAATTAATAATTTTATAAACTTGTTAGAAAAAATATTTATAAATAAAAATATTTAAAAATTTACATTTCCTATATTTATAAAATTATATATTTAAAATTATATATATATATATATATATATTTAAAAGTATTTATATTATAATAAATAAATTATTATATATTTTTTAATAACTATAAAACTAATAATAATTTTACCTAAATAATGAATATATATACAATTTTTATATTTATATATATTTAATAAATATATATATAAATAAATAAATATAATTATATATCTATATAAAGATATAAATAATATTTTTTAAAAATATTTATATAATTATTAATAAATAATTATACATTTAAATAATTATAATGTTATTTAAAATATATAAAAATAATGAATATATTTACTATATTTATATTTATATTTATATTTATGAATTATATATATATAAATTTTTTATTTGTAATTATGATTATAAATTATTTATCAACAATTATGTAATAAGGGTTAATAAAAGGATTATTTATCATCACTTTTTTAGTGCTAATAATGATCGAGAATTATCAACGTTAAAAAACACTAATATAATGAATATTTATCAGTGCTAAAAATGAGTTGATAAATAATCCTTTTATCAAAGATTATTACTTAAGTTATGATAAAAGACATATTTACGAGTGTTTTTTTGGAATCATTGATAAAATCATCCCGATCCATTTAAAAAGCTAACCAGTTGCGAACTCATCCTGATATCAAAATCTTTATGCAGAAGCCACCAACTTCCAACATTCCTCCTCGATGAATCGAATCTCAAATAAAGGCTTGAATCAAGGCTCAAACAAATCCAAGGATCAAATTCAAGGCACAAACAATTCAATGGTCAAAGGAATCCAAGTCTTTAATGTAAGTATTTATCTACTTTCTCTCGAATGTAAGACTTTCTCTACATTCTCTTGGGGAACTCGGGGTGTAAAAATTTAATGGTTCTTGCCATGGTGGATGCTATTTTGAAAATTTGAGTGTGGTGAGTTATCCATTTTGGAGACTTGGACATGGAGATAATCAATTTTGATGCTTAGAATTTTTAGACTGTGTAACAATTATACCATGAACCTTCCCAGCTTCACTCCCAGACCATATGAGCGTCTCCTTCCTTCTCAATTGCAATAATGAATTAATGTAGGGGATTTTTAAGATACTCTTTTATTTATGTGAAATTGTCGATGAATGAGGATTAATTCTTTTTGGAGAAACAGTGGGATTAACCATATGGTAGAAGTTATATCCCATTTTTTATCAACTATATATTTTTGTATGTATGAATTTCCCTGATGGTGGTTGGGTAGCCTATGAGACTCCTTCATAGAGTATTAAACTAACTAGTTATTTTCATATTCGTGTAGTAGATACTATATGTGGGTAGTTATGTTTTATTGATCGATTAATTTTATAATTCAACATTGATTTTAGAGTGAAATATGGGTATTTAACTTTGAAAATTTGACATCACATGACTTCTTCCATCTCGATATATTCTAGTCTATATGAGATAGATGCATTAAGGGTTGGTTTGTTTTTCTCTCCTGTTTGTGATATATCTTGTTGATGTGTATTATTTCTTCATACCAAATTCTTTATATACCTCCCTAGAATCTCAAGGATTGGTCAATGTGTATTAGATAGCCTCCTTAGAATCATAATGATGGTTAGATCTAATGTGGTGACTGCCCTAGAATCCTTGGGATGGGTTTATGTAGTGATATGGCATCCCAAGATCTTTGAGATATTTTCAAATATTTGATACATAATTAATTTTAAATGTAGTAATTCTTTAGGTTTCTACTCCACTTATTCCATAAAAAATAGATAGGATGTTGTCAAATTATATATATTAGAAATTATTTTTAGTTACTAATCATTTTAGATCTACAGGTGTTAGTTCCCCTCCAATGAATCTATAATTTATATAGTGGTATATGAAATAAATTTTTTATTTATTAAAATGTTTTATCAATACATTTTTATATCTTTTAGTTGATTGAATGGTATTTTATTATTCTTGTTTATCATATTTGTGTTTTTTATTTCTCTTTAATTTATTATTTTATAATTTCATTTTTATGGGATTTAAGAAACAGTTGATGTGTTCCAGGAAATAGATATTTTTGAAATTTGTTCCTTGAGACTCATCCCACTTCTCTTTTATAGATAACTATCATCCTCATCAAATTCATGTCCCAAATAGTTATTCTTAAAATTTGTTACTTGGAACTCATCGCCATATCATTTATGTTAGTTGTACTACTCGGAGCATTAATCATCCCATGGATGACTAATACTTAGATTATTTCATGAAATATATGTGAATGTCAACAAGAGATGGAGGATGTGTGTCGAACAACAAAATATATTGATAAATGTCTGGGAGATGAGTTCATGAAGATGATAGTTTTCTATAACTTTCACGTTTGAATGAATTCACAGGATGACACCTACAATAGTGGACTAAATATTTTCTTAAAATAAATTACTCATTTCCTTTACCATAATGAAATTATTTGAAACAATCATATACAAAGTTTCCATTATTAGAAATGACTATAACTTTTACCTTTGATAATGAATATCTTATGTGTATTTATTTAGTTATTTAATAAAATTAATATTTTATAAACCCAATAGGATGGATATAATTAAAAAATGGATGCATGATAATCTTTTGATAATAGAGTAATAAAATGTAGTTATATAGTTCACAATGTTTTCAAGAGGGTATGCATAAAACCCTACTCAAATCCTCTTTGAATGTTTACATTATTTTCATTCAAGTGAAATTAGTCCCGAAGAGTTGAAAGAATATTTGATTTTTTATAGTATAGATCAGAGCTATAAATATTGGTCTATACATGGGAAAAATTGAATGTGGACACTGATTGAGATGATACTGTGATTTATGGATCATTTTACATGAATACCAGTGTAAATATTGTTGGATATCAAATTAAATAAATGAAAATAAGGATTTAAGTTGACTTCCTTTATTGTCCCGTGATGTCTGAGGAGTAAAATTGCTATGCCTAGAACCCATTTATATACAATTTGTATTAAATACACAATATTGTTAGCTGTATTGAAGTTATATAATTTGATTGTTGGTAGTGGTTAGAGTGAAACCAACTTTATAGAACTACTTGGTCTACTTAATGATATGGTACCAAATGAAAATGAACTAATGTGATGAACATATGACACTAAATGAATGTTACATTCAATGGGAATGATATCTAAAAAATAAATTTGTGTCCAAATGATTGCATATTGGTTCATAAGTACCATGAATCACTCTTAAAATTCTGTAAGTATGGCACTGATCGATACAAGAAAAAATAGTATTGTCCTTAGAAATATGTGTAGTAATTAACTATAATTATATTATTTAGAAGACTATATGGATTTCAGGAAACCATGAGACAATTTACATGGGATTCAGAAACAAGAATTAATGATGGGAACCTAATCCGTCTATTAGATTCTCCTAAGTAGAAGAAAATTGATTAAAAATATCCTAAATTTTGAAGTGATCCAAGAAACATTATTTTTGAATTATCTATAGATGGAATAAATCATCTTGGTTTATAGATTAGTACTTAGAGTACATATCCCATCTTGTTTATCAATTATAATTTTCTTTTATGGTTATGCATGATGAAAAAATACATTATGTTGACTATGATTATATATAGAAGAAAGTAACTTGGTAATGATATTGATGTCTATTTGAATACATTGATCAATGATCTGAAATTGTTGTAGGATACAAGTGTTACAATGTATTATGCTCATAGAAGTTAAGAAATCACATTGAGAGCCATGTTTTATGGGATGATAAATGGATTCCCCTCTTATGGAAATTTATCAGGATATAGAATTAAAGGAATGTTGGGGTGTCCCATTTGTGAAAAATGACCATACATAGTATGGTTTAATCATTCCTTGAAGACCGTGTTTTTAGTAGATATGAAAGTTTACCTCAATGACATAAATATTGATCCAGGATGAAAACATTTAATGGAAATATTGAAAATGGAACAACACCATATCCAGTAATATGATATCAAAGGTACAATAAGTCAAGAGATACTGGCACTATTTTCGGTAAAACATTTTTCAAAAACCTTACAAAAATAAGGCTGGAAGAAAAGATATATTTTCATTGAATTACCATATTGGAATTTTTTGTTTTTCAAACATTTTCTTGATGTCAGGCGTGTAGATAAATTTTTTTTGATAGTTTTCTTGGAATGATTCTAAATATTTTTGAAAAAATGTATGATCGAATCAAGGATAGGTTGGACTTGATTGAAATGGGGATAAGGGAAGGGTTGTCATCAATGAAGGGTAAAATTTGGAATTCTCTTCCTCTAGCACCTTACACTCTATCTAGATAGGAAATCTTAAAATTTTACCTTTTCCTTTATTGTGTAAAAGTTCAATAAGAGTATTCATCAAATACCAATAATGTCACGTCAATTACTAATTTGTTGTTAGAGGGACTAAAATCACAATACATTCATATTTTTATGAATCATTTAGTGCATGTTGCTTTTAGTTTCATTTTTCCTCAAAGTGTATGACATAAATTAACCTGACTCTACTTTTTTTTCAAATCCATTTACAGTGATTTTATAGACCCAAAAAAGTTTCCCATCATGAATAATGAGGTTAGAGTCATATTATTTGAATTAGAGATAGTCTTTCCACTATCATTCATTAATATAATGGTCCTCCTAATAGTCCACTTGGTTATAAGAGTTCATATATGAGGTCCTGTCCATTATAGATGAATGCACCCCATTTAATGGTAGATGAATATTTTGAAATGTTATATCAATAATCAATGTTAGTGAGAATTTTTTATTACAAAATTATATATTATTGAAGAAACTATTACATTAAGTATGAATTTACTATCAGATGTTGATATCATCAGTCCACCAATGCCTAGTCACATTGAACACCTCATGGGTGAAAGAAATTCTAGAAGAGGTGTTGTAACAATTTCTGTGATAGTACGGGATAATGCAAACCATAAAATTTTACATAATAGTGAATATTTTGATCCATAAATTGAATAACATAAAGAAATTCTTAGAAATTTGAATCAATCAATAGATAAATGATGGATATCAATCACACATAATTACTACTTTATAGGATGGTTCTAAGATCAAATTTATAATATTTTTTTAAATCTAAATTCAATTACCTAAAGAATTCAATGACTTCTATGGGACCAAATGAAAATGATATATCTTTCACTGTTTTTGTAGTCAATAGTTATACATTTTATATCCAAGAACACAATTATTTCTGTATGATGAAAAACAGTGGTGTTATTCTTATGGCTGAAGTGACTCACATATCTGGTACTAAGGATTGAAATCCAATTTATGTAAATATTTAATATTTTTCAATTATAGAATTGATATACAAGTTTGATTATACAACATTTCAAGTACTGATTTTCCATTACAAAAGGGTTGACAATATTAGTGTAGTGAATATTGATGAAATGGGCTTTGTAAAGTTGAATTTCAGTGTGTAAGGGGATAAATATGAGCCATTAATAATGGAATTAGAAGTTGTTAATTTATTTTATTTCTATGATCTAATAAAAAATAATTTATCAATTATCTTTCTTGAGACTAAAACAAATATCAGGTCAGTTGAAAATTCAATCGAGGATGACTATTTCATTGTGAGATCACAATAAATTCATCATAGTCCTAATGTAGAAATTTTATTGTACATTTTATAGGACCATAAATAGAGGATTTTTATTCTTGATAGAAGAACCAATTCCCTAAAACCTTTAAAAATGGGTTCCATGAGAAGGTACAAGTTCTTTTTAATATTCTATTTTTCCCTCATAATATTATTTATTCTCTATTACATTAACATAATATAAATTAAAATTTTGACTACACATTAATATTGCTTTGATACTTCAGTAGAATGATCCATAAGTCATTTGAGATGTGTGGGAATCATAATCACCTCAATACAATGTATAGTGAGACCTATATGACTTCAAGTTCATCGTTTTATTTAAAATTTACATCAATTTTAGTAAAAATCGAAATTAACTAACCAAAAACTGAGAAAATTCATTCATATTGTTTTTGTAGTTTAGAAAAATTATTTTGATTTCATTTTTGATGTGTAGGAATAGTCCTCACCTCAATCTGATACACGATGTTCCGGTTAGACTCAATGTGTACGTTATGGGTATAAAATCCACATATTAGTTCAAAATGTGTCACTCACTAAAATTTGATCAAACATTCTATAATTTTATTGAATTTTTTTTACATATATTAATAAGTAATTTTTGACATTTATGATTTTTTCTCATGTCATACTAACACACGATGTGATTGGTATCAGTCAAAGCACTTCTTTCAATTTTCAAGTGAAATTTTAGAAAAAAAATACAAGTGATGTACTCAAAACCAAGAAAAATATTCATATTGTTATGATACTTTATGTAAACCAAAAAATTCATGCTACCTTAGTGAAAAATAAGAACATAATCCTTGTGAAAGAATAATTTGACATCTGGGATAGAATATTTTTAGGAATATATCAAGGGAAATGGTATAAGATAACTTTTCAAATTGATTAGGGATAGAGATTTACTAAGTGAATCTTATCAAAAGGGGAAGACGATTGAGGGATTAAATTAAAGAGTGGAAATCAAATAAACAAGGGCACATAAATTAATACACTCATATTTATATGGACCAATAAGAAATAAATATACTATTGGTAACTTATGCTTTGTCACATTTATTGGTTATTTTAAAATAATGACTAATGTGTAGTTTATGAATCCCATTTTAGATTAAGTTGAGATGCTTAATGTTTTTAGAAGGTATGATGAGAAAAATATAGGGGATACTATACAAAATTGATAAAAAAAATAATGGAGTTTATTAGTAATTATTTTGAATCTGTTGATACTAAAATTGTAATAATTCATCAATAAAAAATTTCTTACATATCCAAATAGAATGGTGTTACCGAGAGAATGAATTGAGGTCCTATGGAAATATGAAGAATAATTATTATTTAGTAAAAATTGTGTATGTTTTTCTAGATAGAATCTATGTGCATAATTTTTCATAGTCATAATAGGTGATTACAGATATTTAATTATCTCATGACATCTTTTGAGATTTGGTACAAAAGGAAAAAAATTAATAACCTAAAATTATTTGGCATTCCCTATTTGATACAAATTAAAAACAAAAATTTAGGGATGTTTGAGGAGAAACCTGAAGAAGTTATCTTTCTAGGATACTTTTAAATGGGAAAGGATGCCAGTGATAGAATGAGGTTTTCTAAAAGGTTGTTGAGATTTATAATGTTAATTTTATTAAAAATAAGTCCAACCATAATGTTCTATTTGAAATATATTATTAAGAATCTATTAAGGATATTATGTATATTTTTTAGAATTCCAGTAAAGAGAAACTGTGAAATGAACCACTTGTTGATGATATTTACTCTAATAAAACTGGTGACCTATAAGAGGATTCTATAATTGATGAGTAGAAGTAATATAAGTTTTATTAACATGTTAAATTACATAATACAATTGGATATCATAATAACCTAGTTTAAACTAGTTGTAGATCATGGATTAAAAATAAAATAACTCTTATCTTATAGATTGAGCCACATTTAGATTCTTAGGCCATAAAACATAAATAATGAGAAAATTTAAAGAATTATTAATGTTATTATATTGAGAAAACATCCACTTGGGTTCTTGTATCGAGACTAATAGGCTAAAATTTGATTGAGTCCAAGTGAGTATTCAGAAAAAAAAGTTAATTAAAAATGCTATGTTTCATAGAGAAAGTACAAACATTTATGTAAGGTTTGATCATATGTTAGAGGAGTTTATTTTGGAGATAAATTTTCACCTATTTCAATACTAGAATCCATAATAATGTTCCCAAGTAGTTTTATCACACATGAAATAAAAAATATGTTAAAAAGATGTAAAATCATCCTTATTAAATAGAGTGGTGGAAGAATAAATCTATATCGTGTAGTCTAAATTATTTTTTATTGATATCAATCAGATAAGTGTGTTCAATATGAATATGGATATCTATCATGAATTATCCTGGGTACAATGGTAAACCGATAACCGGGCCAACCTGGACAAATCCTAACGGTTTTCCCAATCCCCACTGGTCAGAGACTAGCACATGGCATCATACAACATGAATGTGGGGGAAACTTTTCCACAAAACACACCAAAATTATGAAAAGAATTTCAATAGGGATAAAAAATAAACACCACCAGGAGTAATGTACCATAATTCAACAAGGCATTAAATCCCAACATACTTCAACCAAAGTACCAAAATAGAGGGAAACAACCCAAGTCCCTAAGGACCCAACTCATCAAGTCTGAGGATCAACAGCTGGATTAACCTCTAAGTGATCATTTCCCCTTGATCGAACCTTGGAGGAGACTATCTACAAACAAAGTAAGGCACAATTTGGGTGTGAGCTAAAAATCCTGCCAGAGTCTTTCCAAGGATTCCATAATAGTATCCAATAATAGATTTACCAAAAAAGGTTTTCAAATTTAAAATAAACATATTTTTCATTTTATAAAATACTTAAAAAAATCCTGATATATAGTTCAAATGAAGGAAAATACTTTAGGCAAAGTATTTGAATTGAATGAATATTTATAAAAAAATTTCTTACAAATTTTTTATATAAATTTATAAGTCATGTAAAGCTATTTAAAAACATTAGAATACTTTTATATCTCAAATATAAATCAAAATAGAAACATGGTCATCTTAAAAATTGGTACAAATGTACAGTGTTATAGGACCCCGCACTCTATAAGTGATCATGAAAATATGTGTATACACACATCCCTCTGACAGTCGCCAAAGTTGACTCATCACCACCTCATCGAGGATGTGACCTGCTGCATTTATGATTTATAAAATTATATTATTTTAGAGTGTATCTAGATAACCCACAATCTACCTAAGTCTTTTATGTTCTCTTATGCAATAAATTATGAGATATTTATTTTAATACTTCTTAAAATAAAATTAAATCTCATTCCCCCATCTCAAATTCAAAATTTTTATTTAAAAACAAAATTTATTTTAATAAAAAACATTTCAATACATAAAAAAAGCACTGGGATTCTATAAAATAAATTTAATCCATTTTCACAAGTTTTAAATAAATTCAAAAAAAGTTTCATCAATTTTCAAATTTATTTCCACAATTAAATTCAAAAATTTAATAGAAATAATTTCTATTAAATCTAAAATTTAAATTAAACAACTTAAATCAACCAATTCCCATAAACACACCCCAATTTAACAGAAATGATTTTTATTAAATCAATTGAAATAACGTTTCGATATTTGAATGTAAATCAACAATTGAAACAAATCAGTAAATTCAAGGTTAATCAATTTGGCCAAATTGGATGGAACCAACTACATTTCTCTAAGACCCAACACCCGTAATGAAACCCTCCAATAAAAATGAAGGAACAAAAGACCTTGAAACTCAACCTAGAAATGAGATCTAGAAACATAGATCATAGATCCATAAATTTCAGCATGATCTATTGAAATCCCATATGAGGAGAAAGAAATAAAGATGAAGTATAAGGGAGAAGTTTACCCTGGAATCACACCACCAATTCAATGATGATCGAACACCGAAGGAAGGGACCCAAAAGGGTTGGAGGGCTCCAATATCACTTGGGGAAGGCCTTAGTTCAAGAGAAAAGAAACTGGTAAAGTACCAAGAAAGGGAGATCATCCATGCTTCTTGTTTAAAAACTACATTTGGGGTATTACATGAAGTGTAACCACATTACACATTGTGAAAGAGTTAAATTTCATAACAACTGAAAAACACGCCACTTTTAATGTAAAACCATTCACTAAATAACACACATTGTGTAAAGTTTCATCACATAGTGTAAAATTTCATGGTTTGAATATCCTCATGGTATGAACATTCTCATGGTAAGACCCCATAATCCTTTACATAGTGTGTTGCCTAGTTACATGGGGTGTAACACTTTTGCAGCCTATAAGAACACCTAGTAAAAGCTGAGAGTCCAACGAATCTATGAATTAACCATTATAGGTATCGTCCCAATTTTCTCTCACCCTACCCAATTAACAAAAAGGAAAAATCAATAAAAGTTTAAGGATGTACCTATTATATCGGTAATGAGATGTTACAACCTCTCCACCATAAAAACATTTCGTCCCCAGAAGGCCTATGAAGACTCTTCCATACAAAAGATATGAGAACATTTCTCTCCCAGTAGTGCCTCATGTTCCCACATATCATGAATATAAGAACCTTGTTGGAAAAGCACACAAACCAAGGGTATCTTCCTCCCATGAATTACCTTGGTATCAGAATCAACGATCCTGATAGTCCTCTCTTTAAAAGATAAATCATGTTTAATTTCAATATCACTCTAGGTCAAAATGTGAGATCTTTGAGAGAGATACATTCTTATTTTCAAAACATGGAACATGTTACATGTTGATATTAGCTGTGGTGGAAGTGATTAATGAAATTTAACTTTCCCCACCTTCTCAACATACTTTAAAGGTCTCACAAAATGAGGAAAATGCTTCCCTTGACTCCCAAGCCATTGGCGACCTAGTTGGGGTTAAACATTCTAGAACACCTAGTCACTAATTGAAAACTACAAGGGTCTATGATGAAGATTAACATAATACATGTATCATATCTGTGAAATCAATATTCTCTTGAAATTCAACTGAATCCTTACTATCTTCTTTTGTAGGAGACTTGGTCCCACCAAGGAACATTCACCAATATTCAACCAAGATAATTGATATTTAAAAATCCAGCCATAAAAGGTCTCAAAAAGATCCATTCTGATCCCAAACTTGTAGCTATTTTTATAAGGAAACTCAACCATCCATAAATGATCATCCCAAGCCCCACTGAAGTCAAGAACACAAGTGCAGAGCATATACTCAAGAATCATTATATCTCTTTCTATTTACGAATTCACCTACAGATGGTAGGCCATTCTCAAATGGACCTGAGATCCCAATTTCTCTTGAAGGACTCTACAAAAGAGAGAAGTGAACCAAGGATCCCTATAAGAGACTATACTATATGAAACTCTGTGAAAATGAACAATATTTTTCATGTAGTTATTTACCAAGTACTAAACTATGGCAGTATCACAAATGGGTTCAAAGGGAGACAAAATTTTCATCCTATTGAACATAGAACATATTGCATTCTTCCTTCTTTTGGTATGTGGAAAACCATCTAAAAATTCCATATATATCTCATCCCACTTCCATGTGTGGTTTAAAAGTTTCGAAAGAAAACCTAAAGGTTTCTGGTGATTGCACTTAACCTGTTAGCACGTATATTAGTGGGAAATAGTCTTATCAATGCCCCATCTCATACCTCGACACCAAAAATATCACCTCATGTTATATAAAATATTAGTGGTTCTTGGGTGCATGGCCAATCGAGAATTATGAAAGTCCACAATGACAACATTCCTTGCTGCTCACGACACAACGAAGAAATTTGGATAGCATATAACACCCTCTTTAGAGAATGACCTCTAGGAAACTATCTCCCCACCATAATGAGAGCCTCTAATGTGATGAAATTCATAATCCAACTATTTATCATGATGAATCATCTCTAGAATAGAGGATGATAACTTAATTATGGCTAGGAATCCTCTTCCTCAAATTCCTAGAATCTAATATGAAACTATGTAAAGAGAGCCAACAAATTTCACCCTTCTAAAGATTCATTCCCTTCTTGGGTAGGACATTTCTTACTCAACACATATACATTGAAATTACCTTTCCCCATGTTGTAAGTGATGTCAAAGTCAATTGAATCCAGGTATTCCACCCAACGCCTCTGGAAGAGAATTAAATTTTTTTGAGAGAAGATATAACACAATCTCCTCTGTTCTGAATACATAGTGAACCTTTATCCATAAAGGTCATGTCACCAACTATTAAACACATTCATAACAGATACATGATCATGTTCATGGTTAGGATAATTCTTCTCATGTGTCCTAAGTTGATGAGATGCATAAGAAACTACAAGATCTCCCTAAAAAAGTGTGCAATCCAAGACTGAACTCGATGCATCAGAGAAGGCCGCATAGACCTTCTTGGCCTCAAGATGAGTCAACACTGGTGCAGTATTCAAAAGACATTTTAGCTCCAAAAAATAAATCTGAAAATTATCATTCCATGAAAACATTACTCCCATCTGAGTTAGAGCAGTCATTTGAGAAGTCAACGTTGGGATGTCCTTCCCGAACTGAAGATAATATCTGATTAATCCCATGATGCTCTGAATCTCAAAGACAATTAATTATTTCTCCCAAGTTATAACAGACATTACCTTCTCAGGATCAACATACATTCCTTGTTTTGAAACCACATTTACAATGAATTTTGACTCCCGAATATGAATATGTCATTTCAAAAGCTTGATAAAAATTCAGTGGTTTCTCAGCAACCCCAAAAAAATTCTCAGATGATGTGCATGATCCTCCTTGGATTTGGAGTAAATGAGGTTGTATTCCACAAAGACTACCAGAAAGGTATCCAAATAATAATATAAAATTCTATTAATCAAATCCATGAAAACTGCATGATATTTTTTTAGAAAAAAGGACATAACAAAGTACACATAATGCTCATACCTTCTCCAAAAGGCAGTTTTCTGAATATCATATTTTTTCTTTAATTGATGGTAGATTTTTGAAAACCACTTCTTGACTTTAAACTAGTCAAATAAATCATCAATATGTAGAAACACATACTTGGTCTTTACCATAACATGATTTTTCTTTCAAAAATCAACACGTAGACAAAGAGAACCCTCATATTTCTTAGCAAAGAGAACTGAAACCGCCCAAGGTGACAAACTAGGGAGTATAAATATTTTATCAATAAGATCATCCAATTGGGAATTTAGATCTTTCATTTTAGTTGGTACCATCTAGTAAGGGGGAATTAAAACTGGTTAAGTACTATATATTAAAATTATAGAAAACTCAAATCTCTATCATGAGTAGAAGTCAAGATAAATTATAAGGAAACACATTGGGAATCATAATGAAAACTTGAGGGAGATCACCACTCAAAATTAAAACTCTAGATAAAAATTAAACACTAATATTACCTTCCCTATCCATGGATAAGAAGGAACTTTTCTGCTTAACTTAGGTCACATTTTCTTTAAAAGACAAGAGACACACCACGGGGCCTATTAAGGTAGACCCATTAGAGACAACAACGAATCTGAGATTTATTAGAAATGAACCCATCAATTCTGAAAATGATGAAATGAGTTTTCATATCAGGGGCATGAAAACTCTAAGACAGGTCATCATCTGATAAAGACAAGATAGAAGTTGGACTATAGAGACCCCTCTCTCTCTTCATTCCAAGGGGTTTTGTAATATCCCATTTCACAAGATAAAATATCCATGGGAATATTTACTAGATTAAAAATATGGTTTGAAATAAATTAATGAGATGAACCCGTATCAAATATAGTAGTTAGTAATGATGAAGATATATTAATGGTACCTCTCATAGTCATGGGACTCGTATATGCTTCCCCTAGAGACTCTTCCACTACATGATGTTGCTTCACTCTAAATTCCTATGGATGAAACCATTTTATATAAGAAGTATCTGACTTATATATAGTTTTAAGAGTATATAGTGATCCTATTCCACTACATGGAGTAGAAAATACAGGGTAGAATCTTTGTAAGTTTCCAAAAAAATATGCAGGAGATACAGTTCTTAGGTGCCTCAGTGAAAACATTCTTAGAGTGTCCGGGCATGCCACACTAATAGAAAGTAGAAGGATTTCCTCCTAGTGTTATAGGAGGTCTATAATTAACCTTCCATAGAGAACTTCCATGAGAATAATCCTAATTCCTATTTCTATTAAAGGAACTCACACTACCATTTGGAGAAAAAGGAACTTCCATTAACTTTGAATTCCCACCTAGGTCCATATCAACCATCATCACCCAATCCATCACATCTGTGAAAGTGGGTAGATTAATAAAGAAAATATGAGAACATATATCTAATTGAAGTCCCAAATAAAACCATTAATACTTCATCATATCATTAGAGAATCCTAGGTATAAACTACAAAAGATTAGAAATGTGATTTGAATACTCATTTACGGTTCTGTCAGCCTTCTCAATCTTGAAAATTCCATAGACTTGGACAACACCATTTATTCTACATAGAATTGGTCAGTTAAAATAACTTTGAAGTCTTTCCACTCTAATCTGACATGTCTCTTTTTCATCACCATTGTTTCCCACTATCTCCTGTTTAGTCTTTCTAGTATGAAGGTGGAAAACTTCACCTAGGTCACGTCAGGTGTTTCCAAGAAGTCAAACAGACATCCTATCTTGACTAAAAATTCATTTTCATGATTAGGATAAGTGTAGGCTTAAAAAATTGGAATCTTATTGAAAAATAACTATTGAGAACTAACTTTGATAATACCCCTTTAAGGTTCCACAAATAGAGCCCGAACAAGAACAGGAGGTGGTGCTTATCACAGGGCTTGGACAATGCATGCAATCACCTCAACTATATGTATGTCCACTGAAGGGTTTACTCACTGATTTTATGTAGCAGACTCTTACCGTATCTGATTCACACATCTCATCAGAGGCATGATACCACACAATTTCAGCATTCGAAAAGGATGACATCTGATATTTCACAAACAGATTAATGAGGGAAACATAATCCTAGCTGGCAGAAAAAACCAGATTTGGATTTCACTCTATCCAAATTAAAATAGTCAAAAACTGGTGATTTATTTTTCATTATGGTGAGATCTAGCCATGATATCAATCTTAACAACCTCTTATGTACTAAAATGATTTCACAATGCATATTGACATCAAGGCAAGAAGCTCAAAAACCTACCTTTCATAAAAAAATTTCATGAAGCAGCCTGATTACCCTGGTAACCTAATAACTTATACATTTTTGATATATAACGAATGTTGTTTCCAATCCCCATGGGCCAGTGACTATCACCAGGCATCATACAACATGCAATTGGGAATTAATTTCCAATAAACCATGGCTGAATAAAGCTAAGTAAGTAAATATTCATACAAAAGAAACTCCATTTAGAGTAATATACCATAAGTTATCAAAGAATTAGATCCCAAATTACTACAACCAAAGTACCAAAATAGAGAGAAACATCCTAAGTATATATGGATAGAACTCACCAAGTCCAAGATTCAATAGCTGGATTCACCTCCAAGAGATCCTTTCTCCATGCTTGAACCTGGAAGGAGATAATCTAAAAACACCTAAAGGGACAGGTAGTGTGTGAGATAAAAATCCCACTAGGGAATCACTAAAGATTCCATAACATATTCCAACAACATATTAACCAAAGGAAATCTTTCAATTTCAAAATAAACATGTTTTTCATTTAAATAATATTTAATAAAATCATGATATACAATGAAAATGAGGGAAAATACATTAAGAAATGGATTTACATTGTTGGAATGTTTCTAATGAAATGGCTTAAATAAATAATTTTATATAAAATAGTTTATATAAATTCATAAGGTATGTGATTTAGTTTAATATCATTGGAATACAATTATATCTCAAATATAAAAAAAGTATCAAACAATATCTTCTACCAAATTGGTATGAAATTTCTAGACTATAGGACTCTGTACTCTCTAAGAGATCACAGAAATATGTGTATACACAGATCCCTCTGATACTTTCCAATTTTTAATCATCACCATCCCTTTAGGGATCTGACATACTACATTAATGTTTTAGAACGTTTTATATTCATAGACTATTTCGAAATATCCCACAATCTATATAAGTATTTCTTATTATCTTATAAAATCAATGATACTAAATTTATTTTAAGAATTATTGAAATATAATTAAATACCATTACCCTATTTCAAATTTCAATTGTAAAAATAAATCCAAAATAAATTTTAATAAAAAATATCCTTCCAACAAGATAGAACCACTTGGTTTATATCAAAACAGTTTAATCCATTTTCACCAGTTTGAAATCAATTCAAAATGAATTCCATCGATTTAAAAATTCATTTCCATAACTGAATTCAACAAATTAATCAATTTTTTTTCCATAAAATCTACAATTTAAATCAACCAATTTTTATAAGCACACCCTAATTCAATAGAATTTTGGTTTTCCCAATTTTCATGCCAAAACTCAACATATAAACAAGATATAGAAACAAAAAGCATAGATTAATCAATTTTAGGTTGATATATTGAAATCCCAATGAATGAGAAAGAGAGAAAGACGAATAATTATGGAGAAATATTACTTGGGAATCACACTACCAATGCGATGATGATAAAAAACCGAAGAAAGGGACTCGAAAGGGATTGGGGGCTCCAAGATTTTTTTGGGGAAGGCCTTAGGATGAGAAAAAAGGAACTAGAAAGTAACCAAAATAGATAGATTAGTTGTACTACCTATTTCAAAACCAAATTTAGGGTCTTGAACATTGTGTAACATCATTACACATCATAAAATACTTATGTTTCATAACTGATGAAAAACGTGTCGCTTTTCATGAAAATCCATTTATTAAATAAATCACATTGTGTAAAGTCTTGACGTGTTGTGTAACCATTCATGGTTTTAATAATCTCATGATATGAACCTTTTCACAGTATGACCCCAATAAACTTTACCCAACATGTAACCCAGTTACATGGCATGTAACCCTCCTACAATCTACAAAAACACTCGATTAAATATGAGAGTCCAAAAAATCTCTATCTTAACCATTATAGGTATCCTCAAACTTCATTATCAACCCCACTCAGTTAACAAAAAGGAAAAACCAATACATGTTTAGAGACATACTGGTAAGATCAGTAAAGAGATTTCACACTCTCTATGGGCTAAAATAGGCCTCTAGATCATGGTACTCAAAGCTAGATAGTTACTTGAGAGATATGGAATTAATGAAATGGGTGGTAAAAAAAACCTTTATGTGATGGAATATGAATCATGAAATATTAATGTAATTGATTATATTGATGATATTTTTTTGATATGAATCATAAAGTGCATTTATATAATTTTATATATAGATAAATAATTAGTTTGATATGGTTTTATAAGAGAATTGTGATATTTTGCTAAATTTAAACACTTTTAAAAAAGAAAAATGTACCCCACATTGATGATAAATGCATGAAAGGGAATTATTGAATAATATTGGAATGGAAGACATTAAAATATTGGCTATATCTATACTAGTTGGAAGAAATTATAGAAAAGATGTTGAAGGAGAATGTGTGAATAAATATTGTTTTAGAATATTTATTGGCATCTCACATTATCTTATTATATCCAAACCTTATATTGTAAATATAGTGAACCTTTGTGAAATGCATCAAAGTTATCCTAAGGACTCAAATTTAATGGTTTTTAAAATATTTATCTAGTAAGTCAATGGAAGAATGAACATTGAGATAATGTGAAAAATTGGCAAGAACCTAAATTTATGTAGATTAACTTATTTTAACTGTGTTGAATATTGGTAGGAAAAGGTGTATAATTCATGTGAGATATTTCTTATAGGAATAAATTAGGTTAGCATGCAATATAACAATAAAAATCTAGTTACCTTAAGAAACTCATTGTTAGTCTATGGGGATGATATTAGTGTGCGTTCCTTGATGATGTAGATGAAAGTGAATCTTGAAGATTTGAGGGTTAATATTGAGGGACCGCAATTATTTTGACATGAAAACCAAATTTAAATTGATCTCTATAAAAAATATGTGTAACAATCTTTAATATTAGATATCAGTTCATCAATGAGAAGGTTTATAATGGGGATATAAAGATTGAATTCATTCATACTAGAGATTATCTTATTGATATCTTCACAAATGTAATGAAAAAGGATATATTTGACACTTTTTGTCTATAGATGAAGTTTCAAAACGTACATTTCACTTTATAGACTTTAGGCTAGGCCCCACTATGTTTGGATTTAATTTTTAAAGCGATATAATGTGAACAAAACTATATACCTTTTATTTTTCAATTTTATAGTTGTTATTACAGAAAAAGGGTTAGAAAATCATTCATGAGTTCTCAAATTTAGGGGGAGAGAATATAGTTCACTTGTACAAAAAATATCATCACCAAGGGATGGAATTACCTCAAAACACTACTTTATCTAGTGTTTTTGTGAAAAGATATTTTTATTGGAATAATTATATAGTTTAATGATTCTTTTAGCGATTGATTTGTTGAGGTGGGAAACAAATTCTGAATGAGAGATTAATGAACCCAAGGTAACTATTGAATAACTTTATAATTATTGTCAACCATGAGTAAAATGAATTGGAATATCATTAAGTATGTTTTTTAGTTGGCTAGAATTTTTTTTAGATATTTGGAGTTGGTTTATTATATAAATGGATTAATTCTTGAAATTATATGTTCATATAAATTTTTTAAGTATGATTTTAGAAGTGTAATTTATAGAATAATGATTGGAATAATTTTTTAAATGCATGAAGACTCAAATGAATCTTAAGGATCATTACAAAATTCATAAGATTGATTGATACTATGGAATGGAGAATCAACATAGGAATGAAAAACAATTTAAGGGTTATTACTGATTTCATAAGAGTCATCCCAATTATATAAAATTCATTGAGATTTAATAAGAATCAATTGGACTAACTATATAACCCAGTAACCCAAAAGATTCATTTTGAGTCTACATGTAGGACATGGGAAATTGAGACAATAATAAGAGTCCCTTGTATTTAACATATAAATCATTTGGTCATATCAGAAGATTCATTTAGACTTACTATAATTTCCACTCAACAAAAATCATACGTTTCCTTTTACTCTTATGAATAATCCAATTTAGATAATTTTTTACGGATTAGTTCCTTTATATATTTTTTAAGAAAATGATTCCTTTTTAGAAGATACTTCTGGATCTCAAGTCAGAGGATCCTTTACTAAACATTAATAATAAATTATAAAATGGTGTTTGTTAAATCCATGATTCAATATAATATTTATGGATAATTAAATGGGAAGACCATGGCATAGAATTCATGGGGATTTAAAATCAAAGTATTCTAAATTAATTACAGTCAAGTTTGAGGATTTTTCAAGAGATGTTGACAAGAATATTGTTCTAAAAATCATATAGATATACAATATTGAATATGGAAATAATATTATAATAATTACATAAATTTAAACCTAAGAAATAAATAAATAATAGATTAATCAAATATTGAGAATTGTGGAGCTGAAATGAAGATTTTTTTAACATCTATATCAAAGAGAGAGAAGAGACGATTGACTTCTTCTTGATATTGCTATTTAATTTTGTTTTAAAGGTAATGAAATTCCAATTTTGATCATATGATGGATTTTATTGAGAATAATTAATATTGAGGTGTCTGTGCACACACTAATAAATGATTCGATCATTCAGAATGATTGAGGTGGAATAATAGAGCACATGAAATACTGAGGATATTTCTTTGGTCATTGAAGAACTAATTTCAATAAATATTTTCTTACTATAAGATTCATATACATCCTAATATACACTAAAGATCCCATCTATAAAATGATAATAAGTAATTATTAAAGAAGTGTGGTAAATATATAAATAACACCCATTTGCAATCATTTAGTGGATGAAACATTCCCTAGGATGTTGATACTTCCTTCCATACCATTTTTTTGTGATTGTTATGAACTTTTAATGGATAAAAATTTAAATAGTTATATAATTTTTGGTCTCAATAATAATATAGACATAAAAATAGTGGTTTTACTCATTGGAGTCGAACCTTGTGAAAAATAAATTTGTTCCACTCTTTTTTCTCCATTTTAATTGCATAAAAGTAAATAAAAGATAAAAAACAGTGTATCATGAATTTTAAAAAGTCATTGAGGTTTCTTTATAAATGAATATGTAAAAAAGTATACCAATTATTTACACCTATAAATATTATAACTATTGACCAATGATCTTTATTAATAATACTTAACAAATATGAAACCATTTCTGATTTAATTATTATATAAGTACTTATTACATGACTATCATGGAAGAAAAAATGCATGTATATAATAATAAGTTAATAAAATATTTTTTTCTATAAATTTTCTCAAAACCAACCTCATTTTATGAATTTTGAACATGTGATGCACATTATATCTTAGAAAACAATTAAAATGAAAAAATAAATTGCGATTTTTTGATCACGCAATTGTAGGAATGATGTATGGTTCATTACAAAAAAGAATAAGAGTATATCTAACCTATAGCACATGTATAGAGAAAGGTTACTCTAAAATGGAGTATCTACTATGAAATAGTCTTGAACCAATGACACCATATTTTTCTATAATAGGGAATTCTATTCATATTTTTCTTAGTTTTATTTAAATATTATCATTTCGGTTCTTATAATTAAAAAATATTTACTGAATTACTATAGTAGAACAACAAATTTTGAATTTTATTGTAGTAAACTGACATTATGGAATGGTTTTGAGGATATTTTTATCAATTTTTTTTTATTTTTTTCTTTTCAATCATGTGTTAGAGATGCTCTAATTTATCATAGATCATTTTCCTATATATTCATTAAAATATGATCTCATTGTTTAGTTTTTGAGAATATTATGTTCATTTTTAACTAAAATAACACTTTTATATTGAAAAAACACAGTTTTGGTCATATAGAATACACCACCCATTATAATGACATGTGGTTCACTCATATAAGTCACAAATGAATCAGTTATTATTTTCCTTGTGTTTAATGATAATTTTTAGTCATTTTTTCTATTTTTATCATTTGGAATTCATTTTAATATAAAATAAAACTTTTAAATTAAGAATTCATACTTTTGATCATTCTAAGAAAACACACCAAAATTACTAATGGTTTATTAATACAGTACCTAACTAAATATATGAACATTTTAGTTTTATTTTTAGGGTAGTTTGATTATTTTTTTATCATTTTTGAGAATGTAACATGATTTTTAGTTAAAGTATTACCTCTAAATTGAAGACATGCACATTAAATCTCTTGAACAACACCACATATTTGAATGTTATTATTACCATTAATATATGCCATATATGACTCTAGTATCATTTTTATTGTGTTTCATGAAAATATGAGATTATTTGTGTAGTTTTGAGATAATAACACATGTTTTTTTAACTTAGATGACAGAAAAAATAGAAGAATTCATTTTCAAGCCATTCTAAACATAATGTGTGTCATAATTATGTGTGATTTATTTTTTTACATGAAAAAACGAATTAAAAATTATTGTTCTAAAATTTCAAGAAAAATCAATATTATTTTCTTGATTTTTAATAATTAATGCACATTTTTAAATAAAATATCACTTTTAAATTGATAACAGACACTTCAATGATTTTGTATTAAATGACATGTGATCCATTCCTATAAATTATTATTAAATCAAAGATTTATTTCATAGAAATTTAGGACAATATTTTCTTTTTTTCATTATTTTTAGCAGGTAACATTCATTTTTAACACAAATAAATCTTTTCAATTTAGAACAAAAAATTTTAGTCATTTAAAACACAACATGTATATGATTTATTTATAATTCATTTATATGTTTTAAAAATAAAATTAAGATCAGTTTTTGAGAGTTTTTTATAAAATTGATATTGTTTTCATGGTTTTAATATTTTTGGTCCGTGTTTCTAACTTAGAAAACACTTGAAAATTTATTGAACACATTTTCAATCATCCTGACCACAACATACATAAGA
Source organism: Viscum album (assembly GCA_963277665.1). Classification (NCBI taxonomy): domain Eukaryota; kingdom Viridiplantae; phylum Streptophyta; class Magnoliopsida; order Santalales; family Viscaceae; genus Viscum; species Viscum album. The sequence goes on along the minus strand of OY728141.1, from coordinate 1,958,916,978 downwards.
CTTATTTATGATTAATTTACAAAATTAAAAAATGAATCAAATATTATTTTAGTCTATTTTTATGAAACCCAACCTTTTTTCATATTTGGTTGTGTGATTTTTTTATCTTTTACAACACTAAAAATGAAAAAAATAGTCATTAAAAACATATAATACATTTTAATTAAATTTATTTCAAATCTAGATTCCATTAATGAATCAAAAATAAATTTTCCTAGAATTGTTCAACAATAAAAGCCTGTTTACACAGTGTTGAGTGGTTAACACATGTTTTAATCTCAAATAACACATTTAAATTGGGAATAAATAGTTACAATCATTTTGATCACACATTGAATCAAAATGATTCAATAATAATTACATAAGTTAAAAAAAGAATCAAAGAAATGTTTTCTATATTTTTTCTCAGAATTGAGTTCCTTTTCATTATATTGAGAATTTGAAACACATTTTTAACATTGATAACATTTTTAAAGTAAATAAATTCAATTTATGTAATTTATAAAACAATAAACATAAATATGAGTTGTAATTTATTACAATATATTTTTTTGAACCTAAAATAATTTTTATACAGTCTCATAACACTTAAATTTATTCGATCAAATTTGAGCGATTGCTACAAGTTTTTTTAACTTAGATAACACTTAATATGAGAATATTGATCTATTGGATATTCTAGTACACAACTTATCATAATGATTTGTGTTTTCTTATTATAAGTCAAAAATTAATCAGTGACCATTATATTATAGTTTCATGATAATCCATTTTTTTGAAGGTTTTGGGGACTAAATCCATGATTTTAATTAAAATAACTCTTTTAAATTGAGAACATACACATGTTGTATTCCAAATACACCCAAAATCAAAATGACATATTTTTTATTTCAATATTAAATTAATGAATCAAATAATATTTTATTAGTGTTTTAATCTATTTTTTTTGGGTTTCTAGATTTTAGTATTTCATTCATGTTTTTAAAATAAAAAACTACTTGAAAATGTAAAATTTTACATTTGATAATTATAAAAACACCGTGTGGAAGAATGATTTTTGATTAATTCCTAAAGTTTATAGATGAATTAACGAACATTTATGGTGATTCATCCCAAATATAAGTTCATTTTTTAGCTTTTGAGCATATGATTCATGTTTATAATTTAATAACACTTTCAAAATGGAAGAAATAACTTTCAAAAATACTAAATGTAGTAAACATTGTAATGATTGTGTGGTTAAATTCTATAAGAAACAAATGCATAAAAGATCATTTTTTTAAAATATCTATAAAAACTCATCCTATTTACATTGTTTTTAAAATCTATTGCTTGTTTCTGACAACATAGGAGTTAAAAAAATGATCTGTTAATAATTTTTACAATACCATGTGTTGAGATTATGCATGGTTCATTAATAGAAGTCAAAAATTAAATAATATAAGACAAATAAATATGTGGTATAAAAATACCCATTTTGTATTTTTTAAACAATGTGATAAAATTTAACCTCCCCACTCATCCCTATATGAATATATTTAATCTTTGGAAACAATTTTATTAATAGAATCCAAAAAGTACAAAAAATATTAATAAAATAAAATCAGTTATAAATATTTTAAATAAATGTATACATATTAAGAAATGAATATATTTAATGGTATACTTGTCAATATATGATTTATGAAATTATTCATAGATTTATAAATGTAATAGTCATAATAATAAGAATTTCATTATTTTATACATAACCAATACATTGAAAGTTATTATAAACTTATATTTATATATGATTCAATTGTGAAATCTTATTATATATGGTTAACTATATTTCCATATATAATAATCCATTAGATTATTATTTGTGTCTAGTTTCCTTAAAAAAGTTACTTTTTGAAATATTATCACTGTTCCACCAAATAATGAAACATATAATAAGAAGAATATATATAACATATTAAAAATATAGTGTATTTCTAATTAAAAAGGGAAATTATGTTAATATATTTTTTATGATATTAATGTATTGGATCCATAAATTATATTATTTTTTAACTAAATTTATCAAAATTAACATCCCAATATATCTAAAAAATAAAAAATTTCAATTACTTTATAGTAATAAAAAAAATATCATAACATTTATTAGAGTCTGTACTTTTACTTTTCCATTGTAGGCTTAAAAAATATAATTTCATGTATTTTGTTAAGAAATACTTGGAAATTTATGATTATATTCTAATTATTTCATCTTTATTCACATTTCCTAAATATGTGGAAGGAAATTGGGGAATTTAAAATATTTAAATATGATCAAATTATATGTGGTTTTTATAATTCTTATGGCACCTTAAAAATGTAAGGTATGTTCCATTTTGATTTTTGGGAGTTTTGGGTTGAAATTTAAGGTCTGTGGAGTACCACGTAGAGGTTTATGGCTAGGTTCATGGTTAGATAGACCATAAATTTGAATCATTTATGAAACAAATGACTATGTATCTCATGTGTAGTTAGGTTCACGGTTAGTTTAACTGTGAAAAATATCTCAATGACGTGGAATTTTAATATAATAAGGTTATCATGGATATGAGAATGGTTTTACTAAAACAATATGTTTGGGATTATTATAAAAATTTGTAATTTTAAGACACATTTTATCTCCCAAATTACATTTATTATCCTCTCTATGAATGTAGGTAATTTGAGGTTTTTTAGAGAGTGAAATTGGGGGTTATCCACTAATGAAAAACATGATTATCCCAAGGGTTTTTTGGATTGATGTAAAATTTATAGTAAGATCTCGATGGTCTCTCTAATTATTGAATATATAGTTATCTCTCTCATAATTTATTGATGAATTTTTTAAATATAGACATGATGATGTCAGACCTATGAATTTATATATTTTGATTAAGAATTTTGATTCATTTTAATGAATTCCGGGTTGATTGGGATGGATTATTAAATGGAATTTCATGATTTGGGTGAAATCATGATTTTTTGTTTAAATGGTTTTTTGGAAAAATGATTTTTATGGATATATAGTGTCTAATTACTATAGGTATTTTTAATTGAAGTGTGAATTTTCATTAAAAATTATGTAATTTAAAAAGGAAGTATTTTTTCATCTATTATGATATTTATGAAAATATTTATATCCATTTTTTAGTAGATGAATTTATAAGAAAGACCTTAGAACAAGAGTTATTGATCCCTAAATAGAAATTTGTTTTTCAAGAGTTATGAAAATATTTATATCCGTTTTTCAAAATTTGTTTTTTTGTTTTAAGAACGATTTGTGTATGTGTAAAATGGATTACAATGATACCTAAATATAAATCCCTAATATTTATCTATGGTAAAGTAGAGACTTATTGATCTTGTGTTAATGCAAGCAAAGGCTAAGAAAATTAGGGTCAACATTTGATAGCACTTTCCATTTCATGGTAATGTAGGTGGTTTGGGGTTGTGTAAATGTGAGACATCTTGGTTCATACACATGACAAGGTGTGTGATGACTTGATTATATTGGGTTAATATATATTTTTATCAAATAAATTTCTAGAGATGATTAATTGGATTATGCTCTAGAATGGATTATCTTTGAGATAAAGTCATGAAAGTAAGAAGTATCCATTGAATATTTTGGAAATGAGGAGTTTCTACCAGAAATTTGGGAAACAAAGAGATTTCATTGTATTTTTTGAAAATAAGATTTTACTTGAATTTGTGAAAATAATAATTTTTTTTAAAATAAAAATGGCAGAGTTTTGAAAATTTTATTTTTCAGGTGAAAAATTATTGATTTGATTGTTTATAATTAATGGTTTTGATTTGATATTTTAGAAAAAAATGAGAAATTATAAATTAGAATTCAATCCTTAGTTTTAAAACACGGTTTAGAGATGTTCGAAAATATAATTTTTTTTGAAAACAATTTTGATTTTTTATTAATGACAGGAATTTCAATTTGAAATTGCTAATGCATTGATGTGTTGGAAACATGAACTTGTAATATCATGCCTTAGCACAACATTCCTAGTGAGGCAAGATATCATAAGGCCACAAGTGTTCTCTCTCATCACTATATTTCAATAACTAGAAATGAGGGTTAATATATATAACTTTGAGATAGACTCTCCCTCTAATAGTTAATTACATAAGATTACAAAAATAAACATTTAAATGTAAATAAGAAGTGGAAAACCATAATAGATTTCAGATTATAGTCTATAAAATATCTCATAAACACCCACAAGAGTCATATATCCAAAAAATACCTTAATATTAAATTCATAGACAAATACATGGCCATATAAAAAAATAGAAATAGTGTAAAGTGTGAACCACTATCTAGAAAACTCTCAACACATATGAACACATCTCCATGTTTTATCCAAAAACCTTATCCATACTATTGAGGCCTCTTGAATTTACCAGCAGTATCATGTATATGATCTGTATTTAGTCAAGATGTGCATTTTTGGGGGTGTGAATAAATCCTGAATAGAAACCACCATAACCATAAGAGTCTCTTGAAGACTAACAGGATCAAGTATAAATAGTATACATATTTTTAAGTGATTTAATAATATCAATTTCAGTATGAAAATATAGTTTGAGGTGATAACTAAGTCACCTAAATAGTCTCATACCTTCTTTGAACAGTTCCATTGTACCTATTATATCATTCCTGGAAGAAAGAAGCTAAACTAATGAATCATAATCAAGTTATATGACAAACATCTGGAATCTCTGCTAACCATGGCCAAACTCAATTTATATCCAAATTCATGGATCACATTTTAATTTCTCATATATGAACGTAAGATAAGGTTATTTATAAGTGAATAAATTTATCAAACATTTCACAACAACAAATTTAGAGTAAAATATCCAAAATAATAATTATTTTTATCGCAATATATCAAATTCATCCCGTAGTAGTCTCATAAGAAAATATCATTTTCTATGAAAAAACACATTAAAAAATCATTTACTCTAAAAACACATCTATACATAAATATTAAGTTTCCAGAAATAATTATTTGTATCAAAATTACCATTCTAGTTCTAGTAAATAAATTTTTTAATCAAATTATTATCAGGTAATCATTTCCCCCAATATTAAACACTTTACATAGTCGTAAATATAATTTAAAAAATTTTCTCATTATATTAAAGCTCAATATTTTTAATGTAAAATAACTAAAATCACATAGATAATTCCATAATTTCATTCGATGTGCCTAACCATATTCACACATATATTTATTCTGAAATGAATTTATTAAATAAATGAATTTCTAATCAAAGAAGTAATAACATAAAAGAGTTATTCCAAAAAATTCATAAAAGTTCATATACTGTTAAGATGAATCTATATAGTAAAAAAACACACTAACATAAAAATTACCATTAAAACATCCTAACAGCCCCTTCACTAACATCATTAATACTAATATTAATAATTTTCTTCCATTTCAATATTTAATCTAAAATGTTTCTCATTAGGAACTATTTTAACACATGTAATTCTATAATTTAATTATTTATAGAAACTTATAAGATAAAAAATCACATTTTAATTCATTACAAACAATTCTAGGGACTTATAACACATTTTCCATGTAAATTAAAATAAAATAATCATTAAATCACAAAACAAATACTGAACAAATCATGTAATATCAAATATTGAATCACTAAAGAGTGAACGTGGTGATGTACCCCACACTAGGTGTACAATCCTCCTCATAAATGAAGACTTTGTTCCTTCTAAAAGAAATGGAATCACTAAAATTACTAAACTATCAGTATATAGAAGGAATTAGAACATGAAAATGAATAAACCTTGATTCCTTCACTGAAATGAAAAGTATATTCACGATCCTAATGAGATTAAACCAATGTCACAAAAAATCACTTTTGTAACTATAAATGATGAGAAATTTTCAATTGAAGTTAGTAGGATAAGCAGATATATCACGAGTGAGATATATTCATCCAAAGATTTCCATGGGAATGGAAAATTGGAGACTTGAACCAACTATCTCAATAGTAATAAAATGAAAATTTATAGATTAAAAAAACTACTATAAATCATACTAGGTACTCAATTACTTGACACCAGTCACTAGATGACCATCAACCATCGAGTTCCAAGCCGCTGGCCACCTGATGGTTGGTTTAAAGCCACTTACTACTCAACCTCTCCATAGGATACACAGTACCAAACCATTTGATACTTAGTGTAATTTTTTGGGAAATTCTAGAATGGCCCACCTAATTTCCCCCTCCCATTTCTAAATCTACCTTATATCTCCAAATTAACTCAATTGAAAAAAAATAAATTAAAAAAAATTAAATTAAAAAACTTATGTCCAAATCCTCAGGATGTCACATAATAAACATATAACTACATGGGGGTGGTCTTAACAACCACATGGATTGTTTTGGGATAAATGAAGTCATATTTAATGTCACCATATCATAGTTTATTAAATGAAATTAAATATTTCATAAAATTCCATGTATTTCTTATACTTTATGTTGATATATTCAGTTTAATCATCATTTAAAGATGATTTGAGGAATTTTAATGTCTAAATAAATCATTTAAATGTTAAAAAATTGATCATGATAACAAGTAGATACATAAAAATTACAAAATAAAAAATGTTTTTAGGTGCATTTTTTCATTAGGGGTGTTTATAAATGGGAATAATGTAATTACCACTTTTTATGGAAACCTTGTTAAATAGAGCATGGGTAAATGTTATGTTGTTTAAAATTTAATTTTCCCAAGTTTATTTGAACCAATAATAAATAAAGAGATAATTACCCATGTTTCCGTGAAACACAAGTAAATTATTTTATTTAAATTTTATGTTTATAGATCCTGATTTATTTAGGGTTTCACTTTTTATTCCATTTCAGTTGTTTTTTTGAATTATTGATATTTTTCTACTACCATCCCACTATAGTTTCTTTTAAAACTGGGTTTCCTTTTTTCCATGTGTTTTTTTTTCTCTTGAGAGTTTTCATGTCCACCCAACCCTAAAATCTGTCCCCTGCTCATGCAAGTAGGTCCCTACATACCATGTCTGAAGCCACCTCATTTTTTTACATCACTCCCTTGGAAGAACACATTAAACCACCTGTTTAGGGTCATATTTTTGAACTTATTTATATGTTATCACATGTTTATATATAAATAAAATAATAATCTATTAAATATTTATATTTTCATATATTTAATTTTTATAAATTTATAAGAATATACTAATAAACATATATAAATATTATTGTGTTAATATAATTTTAATATTTTAATACCAAAATATCTATATATAAATTAATATGTCACGACCCCCTCCCCACAAAGTGAACCCCTCCTGGGACGGCAATGTGAGAAGGGAGATAATGACCCCCGAGTCCCGCCTCCAGTAGGCCCCGGGTTGGCGACTAGCACCGAGGGTATAATACACACACTAATGGGAGGCATTACCCTCTAAGAGAACACATGCAAAAGAGAGAGATAGAATAGACTCCAACCAACTCCAACTCATAACTGAAAATATAAAAGAAACCCAAGTACATATATGAAATGTCATGCAAAAGTACTACAACTGAAAGGGAAAACTAAAAGTACCCAAAAGAAAGTAAAACGGCAACGACCACAAGCCTGAACAGCTCCTCCTCCAACCGCAAGCTAGTAGTAACCAGCTTGATCTCCAACCTGCTCCAAGTGACCTGAAAAACAGTTTATATGCACATAGGGTGAGTATAACAGTATACTCAGTAGGATCCTCCCCAAGACTCTCGTGCAAAAGTAAAGAAAGCATGCTAAAGCCCAGTGAACAACAAGTGAAACTAACTCATTATCTAAACAGGTATACTATGTTCCCAACCTCACCATGGCTACTCTCACCAAGTAACGCATACAAGAATATAGCATATAGTAAATAATACCAAGGGTACCCCGCTACTACTTCCCCACTGGTTTGCCGCTTTGCCCCAACGACATACGTCCTGTGCATCTCTCTCCAAAGGCTTGCCCGCAGACACCTGGGCTAAGCTCCACAATCTGCACCTCGTGCACCACAAAGGATTTCCCGCAGACACCTGGGCGAAGCACCACACCGTCCTCACAACCAAAGTAACCAGGTAGTTTCCGGGAGCCACCATAGCTCGTATAACGTGTATCATACGTCGAGTATTATTCCTCAAGCCATCACAGCCCATACGCCGAGTAAGGATCCTCAAGCCATCACAGCCTATACACGTTACACCTATAGTATTCCATAGGATACTATATCCAGAGTATATGTGTGTGAAATTACCACAAGCCATTACAGCCCTCTACACACATATATGGGTAAAACTAACCACTGTGCCTACCAGCACAAGGATCTACCAAGAGAAGAGAGCGGGGCCAAAGGGGGTAGTCAGCCATTCAACCTCCCATCAGAATGTTGGGGAAAACACCCCCCCAGGGCTCAGAATCCCAGGGGTGTCAGTTGCCCTTACCGAAAGGGTGGAGTAGCGTATAGAAACAAAAAATTACAGAATATATAAGTAACTCACATCCACACTATGGGCATTACCTAGTCTTAGATACAACTGCAACTAACGTCTCTCAGACTCCAGGATGCTACTTCTAAGACTATGTATCCTATAAGCACACAACCAATGAAGAGCTTTATTAGATTACTCCATTCTCATTTATCAGTTCCACTGTACATTAATTAATTCTTTAAACATTAATTAAGAATGAAGAATTCCACATTAAACTGAAATGGCATCACTTTCAAAAACAACTTCTCATTTTTAAGATTCCCATCACCTTTAAATTCCAGCATCTCCATCCCCGTGGATTTTCACCATTTAATCAAACATTCATTACAGAATTACTTTTCCACATTCCCAGGCATTCTAGAAAAACATCCTATGCTTCTAAACACAAAGGAGGCTCAACACGGTGAGTAGATATACTACCCGTCGAGTCTTTGCCGCCTATAGAAAGAGCATAGACGCATCCTCCATCGAGAGGCTAAACACGGAAAGCACGTGGCATACCCCGCGTGTCTTCGCCTCCTTCGGAAAGAGGGTAAGCAAGACCAGCTGCCTTGAGCAGTGGGGAAAAGTAAAGCAGATAAGCAACCAAACCAAACCACCAACATCAAACCATCACATTCATCTCATACCATCACCCTTGGTGTCCTCCCCGACACCCATATGCATAAACCGATGCATCTCGCCACACTAGGCGTCATCCGCTGCCACAACCACAAGTCTCTATGCCTCCACATATCACAACAGCCATCCAGGCTCACATCAAATCACAAGCAGCAGGAAATCAAAGATCACAAAATGGGCTCTCGGCCCTTTAACAAGGCATTCAGCCTTCATACAAGATGAGAACTCAGAGCTCCAAACCACAAGGCATTCATCCTTACAAGCAAGCGGGTAACTCATAACCCTTTTGAAATTATCGAACTAATAGTTCTTTAATCCATCTTGAATTAACAGATTCATTAACATGCCTCTTTATCTTTAGCCAATTATTTAACAAATAATTCCGGATTTACATTCTTTATCAATTTCCATCATGAACGAGCAACAAATTAAATAAAAACATAGATATCACTCTATCTAGGAAAACATGAGGCAAACCGTTATCACGGTACAAAGTAACAACATGCGATCAACCAATTCCTTTAATCCGGTTCAAGTATTTAATTAGGTGAATTTCATTGTGATCCAAAGGACTAAATCATGCTAATTCTACAATTGCACATACACAATTAGAGAAGCCATGAATCCCCTACCTCGAAGAGTTCTTGACGTCCTTTATCCACACAACGGGTCACAGTCCTCTTCTCCTCACGACAGCTGCATCCACCGGAGGATTCCATGGTACGACAGTATCAACCAACCCCAATAAAACCCATTAGAACCATGGAGATTACATGCTAATATGGAAGGAAGAACAAGAGAAGGTGATCCCCGAAGGAACGATCAAAAAACATACCTTATATCGAAGAACGATCGACACAACTTGGTTGCATCAACAGAGCGGAAGGAACTGATCTGAGTAACGTTTAATTGTGAAACTCCTACGAGAATGATTGCAAGGTTCTAGCGTCTCGTAGATGAGAACCAGGAGGAAGAACAATGAAGAATGATATCTCGTTCCTTTTAAAAAAAATTAGAGAGGCGACAGTTTAAGATCCGGTTTATTCTCCATTAAAAACGGATCGCATTAACCCACGCGGTTTGACCAAGTAAAAACATCCCAGCCTTCGGAATAATTAATATAGGATTTATGGCCTTTTAATCGGCCTTAAAGTCCTTAAAATAAGGTTTTAAAAGTATTTTACGTCAAAGAAAATGTCAAATTTGCGAAGCTGGAAACACTGTTCACATACTCAAAATTTGGCAAAGTATGGAATCGGTAGCTCTTATAGAGTCTAGAAACACTGTTCATTCGTGAAATTTGACAAAGTATGGAATCGTTAGCTCTTATGGAGTCTGGAAACACTGTTCATTCGTGAAATTTGGCAAAGTATGGAATCAGTAGCTCTTATGGAGTCTGGAAACACTGTTCATTCGTGAAAATTGGCAAAGTATGGAATCAGTAGCTCTTATGGAGTCTGGAAACACTGTTCACAGAACTAAAAAAATTGGCAAAGGAAAGAAAAGCTCACCGATAGAAACCCAAGTCTACGATAGATCCTCACTGATAGAAGTCCACCGATAGGACCTCACCGATAGAAACACTATTCACAGAACTAGAAATTTGGCAAAGTGTTAGCCGAGCTACTGCTGGATTGCGGCTACAAGTATACCGAGCTATCAGTATGCCGTGGCTACCGGTAAACCCAGCTACCGGTAATCAGCAGCTACCGGTAGACCGAGCTACCGGTAATCAGCAGCTACCGGTAGACCGAGCTACCGGTAATCAGCAGCTACCGGTAGACCGAGCTACCGGTAATCAGCAGCTACCGGTAGACCGAGCTACCGGTAATCAGCAGCTACCGGTAGACCGAGCTACCGGTAATCAGCATCTACCGGTAGACCGAGCTACCGGTAATCAGCAGCTACCGGTAGATCGAGCTACCGGTAATCAGCAGCTACCGGTAGACCGAGCTACCGGTAGGCAGCAGCTGGGGGATAAGTCACCTTGTCCTCCCGGAACACCTCCAAAACCACAATTCCACAAAGTAATGGACCGGAGAGGTCCGGGCCATTACATTAGATACCTCTCAAAACATTCTCGTCCTCGAGAATTAAAAACCAACCCAGAAGAAAAGAGGGGTCCGAACAACCACCCCATAAGATACCTTTCAGGGGAAAACCACCATGAGTTGTTCGAAAGCTGGAACAAAACTCTGACATCCGAGAGTATGGAAACAAATAATCCATAACCAAACAATTCAAACATAACATCACATCAAAGGTACATAAATAAAACATGAAAGGTCTAACCATAAAGGAAACGTCATTACATGGAAAGAGTTAAACATTAAACAACTCTGGGTACTAAGCACGTATCTGTGACTCACGCTCCCAGGTACTCTCCTCCATGCCACCGTGTCGCCACAGGACACGAACTAAGGGGATAGAACGCCCACACAACACCTTCTCCTTGTGGTCTTGGATCTCCACAGGTCGCTCCTCGAAGGTTGCATCATCGTCAATATCGATCTCTCCCCAATCGATAACATGAGATTCATCATGAAGATAACGACGGAGCTGTGATACATGGAAAACATCATGTATCCGACTCATCTGAGGGGGAAGTGCTACTCGATACGCCACAGATCCAACACGAGCTAACACCTCGAAAGGCCCAACAAACCGGGGAGAAAGCTTACTTCCACCACCAAACCTTCGCTGCCCACGACGGGGAGTCACCTTTAGAAACACATGATCCCCAAAATTAAACTCTAACGGTCTCCTTCTTTGATCAGCATATGATTTCTGACGATCCTGTGCTGTCTTCATCCTCTCACGAATCACTTGAACCATCTCTGTTGTATTCTGCACTAGTTCTGGTCCGAGGATTGCTGACTCTCCGACCCCAGTCCAGCACAACGGAGAACGGCATGGCCGGCCATTCAAGGCTTCAAACGGCGCCATACCGATGGTAGAGTGAAAACTATTATTGTAAGCGAATTCTACCAAGGGTAAGTGCTTCACCCATGAACCTCCAAAATCAAGAACACAAGAGCGCAACATGTCTTCAAGAGTCTGGATGGTTCGCTCTGTCTGACCATCTGTTTGAGGATGAAAAGCAGTGCTAAGGCATAGTTGAGATCCAAAAGCATGTTGGAGACCTCTCCACACCCTAGAGGTAAAACGAGGATCTAGATCAGAAATGATTCACCTAGGTACTCCGTGAAGCCTCACCACCTCCTCTAGATACTGCCTCGACAAAACCTCCACTGAGCTCGACTCCTTGATTGCTATGAAGTGGGCCGATTTAGTTAAACGATCCACTACCACCCATATAGCATCATGTCCTCCCGGAGCTCGAGGTAAACCTGTAACAAAGTCCATTGAGATGTCCTCCCACTTCCACTGGGGAATCTATATGTGTTGGAGAATACCACCAGGAACACGATGTTCGGCCTTCACCTTCTGGCAGACTAAACATCGAGACACACACTCTGCAACCATACGTTTCAGCCCAGGCCACCAGAACTGACTCTTTAAGGATCGGTACATCTTCGTCACACCAGGATGTACTGCCAAGGGTGAACTATGGAACTCTCGGAGAACCTTCTCGCGCATCGCCAAGGGAACAAAAAGCCTGCCATGATACAACACTCGGTGTTGTTCATCCTCCGACCAACCATCAGGGGCCTCCCCACAAACAACTCGGTCTCTCAAAACATCCACCTCTAAATCACCCAACTGAGACTCTTCCACCTTCTGCATCAGGGATGACTACACCGTTATCTGGAAAAGAGAACCTCTTCCCCCAACTTCTCCCATATCAAGATGTAAAGATGATAGCTCTTCCATCACTCTCCAAGAATCAACAGATTCACGCACAACATCACTACGTGACTTTCGGATCAGTGCATCAGCAACAACATTTCCCTTCCCAGGTGTATACGATATTTCGAAGTCGTATTCCTGCAAGAACTCCATCCACCGATGCTACCTCAAGTTCAAGTCCCGCTGAGAGAAAACATACCTCAAACTCTTATGATCGGTGAAAACCACAAAGCGCTCGCCAATGAGGTAATGTCTCCACAACTTTAGAGCAAACACCACGGCTGCCAACTCAAGATCATTGGTGGCATAGTTGTGTTCATGGGGACGCAACTACCAAGACCCATAAGAAACAACGGACCTCTGCTGCATGAGAACACAGCCTAGCCCCAGATGTGAAGCATCACAGAAAACATCAAACTGGACTCCCTCCGCTGGAAGACAAAGGACTGGAGCACTTACCAACTTCTCCTTTAGATACTCGAAAGCTGTCTGACACTGATCAGTCCATATGAACGCTTGATCCTTCCTGGTCAAAGCTGTCAGAGGAGTCGCAACTCGAGAGAAATTAGCCACAAACCTCCTGTAATAGCCTGCAAGACCAAGGAAACTTCGCACCTCTGACACGGTCTTGGGGGCTGGCCAAGACACCACTGCTTCTATCTTCGAAGGATCCACAGCTACTCCCTGTTGGGACACAACATTTCCCAAGAAACGAACTTCTTGGGCCCAGAACTCACACTTGGAAAACTTCCCAAACAACCGATGTTGGCGAAGAACTCCCAAAACGGCTCGTAGATGCTCTGCATGCTCCTCTTCAGATGTGGAGTACACAAGGATGTCATCGATGAAAACCACAAAAAACTTGCCCAGGAATTCACGGAACACAACATTCATCAACCCCATGAAAACAGCTGGAGCATTCGTCACGCCGAATGGCATTACAACAAACTCATAATGCCCATGACGACAACGGAAAGCAGTCTTCGGGATATCCTCATCCTTTACACGCATCCGGTGATATCCTGACCGCAAGTCTATCTTTGAAAACCAACTTGCACCCTTCAGTTGATCGAATAGGTCATCAATCCGCGGGAGAGGATAACGGTTCTTTATTGTCACTTTGTTTAAGCGACGATAATCGACGCACAACCGCAAACTGTCATCAGCCTTTTTCACAAACAAAACTGGTGCACCCCACGATGACACACTTGGCCGAACAAAACCACACTGCAACAGACCATCGAGCTGAATACGTAGCTCTCGTAACTCAGAAGGGGCCATCCTATACGGAGACATAGAGATAGGAGACGCTCCTGGCTGTAGCTCAATCCCAAAATCGATCTCTTGTCGAGGGGGTAAGGATACAACCTCTTCTGTAAAGACATCAGGGTACTCCTCTACGACCCTAGGAAATGCCAGTTGTTGAACCTCTAAAGAACTCAGCATCATCCCAGCCATCATGGATGATAAGGATGAAACTCGTCTATGACTCATCAGAGGATCTCTCTCACCAACAAACACTACTTCCTCTCCATATTCATCAAAGAAAACAACCTTCTTCCTGTAGCAATCCACAATAGCCTGCACCGAATACAACCAATCCATGCCGAGGATGACATCATATGGTTGTATTCGTAAACATAGGAAATCTCCCCAAGAGCGGTGCTGCCCCAACACTAGCTCACAGTCTCTACATACTTCAAACAAGCTAGCTCGACCTCCAACTGGCGTAGTCAACGCCAAGGGCACTGGAAGCCTCTCTACCTCAAGTCCCAAAGCGTGGACAAGGGTAGGGGATATAAAGGAGTGTGTCGCTCCTGAATCAAACAAGGCATACACCAAGGTAGAAAACAAGCAAAGGGTACCTCAGACGACGTCTGGCGTGCCTGGGGCTGGCAACGCTAGAGCATGAAGCTGACCACAACCACTTCCACGGCCTCTCTGACCCTGATGACGACCACCACCATGGCCACGCTCTGCTCTCTGAGGACGAGGAGCGTCATGGGGATGTCCTCTGCCTGCTCCATCTACCCTCGGGTGATCTAAAGCTGGTGCAACCTGCTGCTGCTGCCTCGGCTGGAACTGCCTCAACGGAGGAACCTATAGTGGAGCGCCTGGTGCACGATGACTGCTCTGAAAAGTCGGGCACTCCCGCTGCTGATGACCACGACCATCACAAGAAAAACAAGCGCCTGATCCCTTGGCATAGGCCTGAGAGTTGCTGCCTCCGGAGAAACGAGATGGGAAGGGCTGGGACCTACCCCTAGGTGAACGGAAACTCTTCTGCCCTGAAAACCGGGAACCCCGGACCACAGCTCTGCTTCGTGAGGAATCATGACGATTCCCCTCTCATGAAGATCCGGTCCTGGTCAAAGTCCTCTCAACAACCTCTGCCCTCGCCAGCACCTCAAGATATGTCTTCAGCATAAATGGGGTGACCTGGCGCTGGATCTCTGGACGCAAAGCCTCCTCGAAATGCCTCGCCCTGGCCTCCTCATCTGGTAACAGGTCTGAAGCATATCGTAGAAGGTTCCTGAAACGGATTCCAAACTCTCGAACACTGGAGCTCCCCTGTCGAAGGGTAAGAAGCTCCTGGCGACTGGACGCCTTCGCAGTCGATGAAAGAAACTCGACTCTAAACCTGTCTCGAAACTCCTCCCACGAGATCGCTGACTCCTCACGATCCCCGAGGAACAAGAACCACCACTGTCTCGCTGCTCCACGCAACATCGTCACAACCAAGGACACCCAGTGTTCCTTCCGAGCACAAATAGAACTAAATCCTATCTCGACCTCCTCCAACCAGTCTTCTATGACTGCATCTGAAACGGAGCCCTCGTACTTCTGTAGACTCTGGTGCTGAAACTCTCGGAGTGTCTTCCTCCAAGTGTCATCGTCGTCAACCTCTACCCGGCGACGATCTGCTGGAACAGCCTGCTGGGCACCTTCGGTGCAAACCTGACGAGGACGTCGACCTGGAGCCATACCTGTAAAATAACAACTGTTAGAGCTCCTAAGCCTGGAATATGGAAGACTCAACATTAATTAATTAATTATTTTGTTTTATTAATTTTTGGTTACCTATCCCAAGGTCTACCCATTCAAACACAGGTGCAAAGAATAATGATGCATGATCCTTTCCTAGGTCTCTACACTGCAACCACTATCACTTTTTTTAGTAGCCATCGTAAACTTAAAGGTCCGTGCAACAGATCATAGGGGGCCCTGAACGCCTATGTCTCTGCCGGTCTCCAGTGTTTACCCCACTTGCTAAACATGAATGACACTGTTTCCCTACCATCCCATGCATCCTCACCTGTGCCTAACTCCAAACTCCATCCTATCCCTCAACCAGACCTCTGATACCACTCTGTCATGACCCCCTCCCCACAAAGTGAACCCCTCCTGGGCCGGCAATGTGAGAAGGGAGATAATGACCCCCGAGTCCCGCCTCCAGTAGGCCCCGGGTTGGCGACTAGCACCGAGGGTATAATACACACACTAATGGGAGGCATTACCCTCTAAGAGAACACATGCAAAAGAGAGAGATAGAATAGACTCCAACCAACTCCAACTCATAACTGAAAATATAAAAGAAACCCAAGTACATATATGAAATGTCATGCAAAAGTACTACAACTGAAAGGGAAAACTAAAAGTACCCAAAAGAAAGTAAAACGGCAACGACCACAAGCCCGAACACCTCCTCCTCCAACCGCAAGCTAGTATTAACCAGCTTGATCTCCAACCTGCTCCAAGTGACCTGAAAAACAGTTTATATGCACATAGGGTGAGTATAACAGTATACTCAATAGGATCGTCCGCAAGACTCTCGTGCAAAAGTAAAGAAAGCATGCTAAAGCCCAGTGAACAACAAGTGAAACTAACTCGTTATCTAAACAGGTATACTATATTCCCAACCTCACCATGGCTACTCTCACCATGTAACGCATACTAGAATATAGCATATAGTAAATAATACCAAGGGTACCCCGCTACTACTTCCCCACTGGTTTGCCGCTTTGCCCCAACGACATACGTCCTGTGCATCTCTCTCCAAAGGCTTGCCCGCAGACACCTGGGCTAAGCTCCACAATCTGCACCTCGTGAACCACAAAGGATTGCCCACAGACACCTGGGCGAAGCACCACACCGTCCTCACAACCAAAGTAACCAAGTAGTTTCCGGGATCCACCATAGCTCGTATAACGTGTATCATACGTCGAGTATTATTCCTCAAGCCATCACAGCCCATACACCGAGTAAGGATCCTCAAGCCATCACAACCTATACACGTTACACCTATAGTATTCCATAGGATACTATATCCAGAGTATATGTGTGTGAAATAACCACAAGCCATTACAGCCCTCTACACACATATATGGGTAAAACTAACCACTGTGCCTACCAGCACAAGGATCTACCAAGAGAAGAGAGCGGGGCCAAAGGGGGTAGTCAGCCATTCAACCTCCCATCAGAATGTTGGGGAAAACACCCCCCCCAGGGCTCAGAATCCCCGGGGTGTCAGTTGCCCTTACCGACAGGGTGGAGTAGCGTATAGAAACAAAAAAAGTACAGAATATATAAGTAACTCACATCCACACTATGGGTATTACCTAGTCTTAGATACAACTGCAGCTAACGTCTCTCAGACTCCAGGATGCTACTTCTAAGACTAGGTATCCTATAAGCACACAACCAATGAAGAGCTTTATTAGATTACTCCATTCTCATTTATCAGTTCCACTGTACATTAATTAATTCTTTAAACATTAATTAAGAATGAAGAATTCCACATTAAAATGAAATGGCATCACTTTCAAAAACAACTTCTCCTTTTTAAGATTCACATCACCTTTAAATTCCAGCATCTCCATCCCCGTGGATTTTCACCATTTAATAAAACATTCATTACAGAATTACTTTTCCACATTCCCAGGCATTCTAGAAAAACATCCTATGCTTCTAAACACAAAGGAGGCTCAACACGGTGAGTAGATATACTACCCGTAGAGTCTTTTCCGCCTATAGAAAGAGCATAGACCCATCCTCCATCGAGAGGCTAAACACGGAAAGCACGTGGCATACCCCGCGTGTCTTCGCCTCCTTCGGAAAGAGGGTAAGCAAGACCAGCTGCCTTGAGCAGTGGGGAAAATTAAAGCAGATAAGCAACCAAACCAAACCACCAACATCAAACCATCACATTCATCTCATACCATCACCCTTGGTGTCCTCCCCGACACCCATATGCATAAACCGATGCATCTCGCCACACTAGGCGTCATCCGCTGCCACAACCACAAGTCTCCATGCCTCCACATATCACAACAGCCATCTAGGCTCACATCAAATCACAAGCAGCAGGAAATCAAAGATCACAAAATGGGCTCTCGGCCCTTTAACAAGGCATTCAGCCTTCATATAAGATGAGCACTCAGAGCTCCAAACCACAAGGCATTCATCCTTACAAGCAAGCGGGTAACCCAGAACCCTTTTGAAATTATCGAACTAATAGTTCTTTAATCCATCTTGAATTAACAGATTCATTAACATGCCTCTTTATCTTTAGCCAATTATTTAACAAATAATTCCGGCTTTACATTATTTATCAATTTCTATCATGAACGAGAAAAAAATTAAATAAAAACATAGATATCACTCTATCTAGGAAAACATGAGGCAAACCGTTATCACGGTACAAAGTAACAACATGCGATCAACCAATTCCTTTAATCTGGTTCAAGTATTTAATTAGGTCAATTTCATTGTGATCCAATGGACTAAATCATGCTAATTCTACGATTGCACATACACAATTAGAGAATCCATGAATCCCCTACCTCGAAGAGTTCTTGACGTCCTTTATCCACACAACGGGTCACAGTCCTCTTCTCCTCACGACAGCTGCATCCACCGGAGGATGCCACGGTACGACAGTATCAACCAACCCCAATAAAACCCATTAGAACCATGGAGATTACATGCTAATATGGAAGGAAGAACAAGAGAAGGTGATCCCCGAAGGAACGATCATAAAACATGCCTTATATCGAAGAACGATCGACACAACTTGGTTGCATCAACAGAGCGGAAGGAACTGATCTGAGTAACTTTTAATTGTGAAACTCCTACGAGAATGATTGCAAGGTTCTAGCATCTCGTAGATGAGAACCAGGAGGAAGAACAACGAAGAATGATATCTCGTTCCTTTTAAAAAAAATTAGAGAGGTGACAGTTTAAGATCTGGTTTATTCTCCATTAAAAACGGATCGCATTAACCCACGCGGTTTGACCAAGTAAAAACATCCCGGCCTTAGGAATAATTAATATAGGATTTATGGCCTTTGAATCGGCCTTAAAGTCCTTAAAATAAGGTTTTAAAAGTATTTTACGTCAAAGAAAACGTCAAATTTGCGAAGTTGGAAACACTGTTCACATACTCAAAATTTGGCAAAGTATGGAATCGGTAGCTCTTATGGAGTCTGGAAACACTGTTCATTCGTGAAATTTGGCAATGTATGGAATCGGTAGCTCTTATGGAGTCTGGAAACACTGTTCATTCGTGAAATTTGGCAAAGTATGGAATCGGTAGCTCTTATGGAGTCTGGAAACACTGTTCATTCGTGAAAATTGGCAAAGTATGGAATCGGTAGCTCTTATGGAGTCTGGAAACACTGTTCACAGAACTAAAAAAATTGGCAAAGGAAAGAAAAGCTCACCGATAGAACCTTACCGATAGAAACACAAGTCTACTGATAGATCCTCCCTGATAGAAGTCCACCGATAGGACCTCACCGATAGAAACACTATTCACAGAACTAGAAATTTGGCAAAGTGTTAGCCGAGCTACTGCTGGATTGCGGCTACATGTATACCGAGCTATCAGTATGCCGTGGCTACCGGTAAACCCAGCTACCGGTAATCAGCAGCTACCGGTAGACCGAGCTACCGGTAATCAGCAGCTACCGGTAAACCGAGCTACCAGTAATCAGCAGCTACCGGTAGACCGAGCTACCGGTAATCAGCAGCAACCGGTAGACCGAGCTACCGGTAATCAGCAGCTACCGAAGACTGAGCTACCGGTAATCAGCAGCTACCGGTAGACCGAGCTACCGGTAATCAGCAGCTACCGGTAGACCGAGCTACCGGTAATCAGCAGCTACCGGTAGACCGAGCTACCGGTAGGCAGCAGCTGGGGGATAAGTCACCTTGTCCTCCCGGAACACCTCCAAAACCACAATTCCACAAAGTAATGGACCGGAGAGGTCCGGGCCATTACATTATATATATATATATATATATATATATTTGTGTGTGTTTGTATATATATTTAATATTTTTAGATAAAAATATTGTTATGTAAATTGATATATATATATATGTATATATATTTTAATATATACATATATGCATTTATAATTTTTATATGAAAGTATTTATACATATATAAATAAAGAAATAAATATAATATAATATAATAATATATATCTATTTATATAAAAAAAATATTTTTTCATGAATACATTCATAAATTCCCACACAAAGAGAGAGATGGAGAGGGAGATAGAGATAAAGATAATAATATATAAATTTATGAAAAATAAGTATGTGCATATATATACATATGTTTGAATATATATATGTCTTCTTAGATGTATTTATGTATTAATATATAAATTAATATATACAAATTATACAAATTAATAAATTTTTTTGTATGTGTGTGTCAATATATAAATTAATATGTATATATACAATATACCAATATTCTTACAATTATACAAAGAGTAGTGGATACCACCCATTTGTGGAATATTTCATCGGGGTTCAGAATGTGTGACCCTTGATGGCATCCCCTGTGGGGATTTCACAATTACAATATGGCTCCCAATATAGGTGGTGGTGGACGAATGCAGATGATAGAATGTGGTATGTGGGCTACGGAGAAGGCTTTGTATCGAATGACTCGAGGCTGTAATGATATGCTTTCCATGACACTCGTGTCAGGGGTGACATTGATGGGGCCTTAAGTAGTGATAATGAATTTATATTTTTAGATGAGGCCATGGATGGAGTTGTGGGGCCTGGTGAATGGAAGAGATAAAACAACCGATGGAAGATCACACATTTTCAGACAAATGGTGATTATAGAATCTCGGACGATGAATCATTTTGCAGTGTTGGGAAATGAAGTAGAAATGATGTGGGGTTCAAGTCAAGGAAATGTAACATGGTCTTTTGGACCTATTTTTATCTTTGTGTCAATTACAATGGGCCTTTTTTATTTTGGTTTATATCCCATTGGGCCTTTATTGGCTATATAATGAGATATATGTATGTGTTTGTGTATATATGTTTGTGTATGTGTGATTGTATGTATGATTTTTTTATAAATTTATTTATTAATATATATGAGTGTGAAAATTAATATATTGATATATTATTTTTAATTTTTTATAATTATGTTTTAACTTCTCTATGTGTGTCTTTATATGCATTTATGTATGTGTGGGTCTGTGATTGTATATTAGTTTTAGGTAAATAATAATTATATTTTTAATATAATGTAATACTATTATATTTATACAATATACACATAAAATAATCATTTATGTTAATTTTAATATTATAATATGTTTATATATAGGTATATATATGTATATATTAAATATAATTATTGAATGATATATTAAACACACACACACATATATATAAATTAAATTATTTTGTAGTTTAAAATTAAATTTATTATTATTTTATAAAATATATACTGTAAAACCCAGAGATTTTAAAATTTAAACATTATGATAGATATCATCTATGAAACATAACACTAAACTTAAACTAACTATAGAATATAATTATTTAAATATGCCTATTATAACCTAGTCATTGAATTGACAAACCTGAATAGTATAACCACATTATGATATATATATATATATATATATATATAAAGATCCAAATCAATAAAAATAAATTTATTAATACTTATTAAACAGTAATTCAAATTTTTTTGAAGTTATTTTCTGATTCAAAAATATAGTTTCTTTAAAAATTATTTTAATTGATTTTTACGTAAAAATAATATTATTATTTTCTTCCAAATTTGAAAATTTTATTTGATAAAAATTATATAATGTTTTACTATAAATATCAAAATAAAATCATGGTAATGTTTTTTTATTTTTTTGAATAGTTTGGTTTTTTAATTGATCGTGAATAAACACTTTTTATTAAATACTATAATTTATTTAAAATTATTTACAAAGTCACATTCTATTTTAGATTATTTTTTGAATTTAATTAGTTAATTTTTAATAAAAATAATCCAATAAATGTTATTTTAATTAAAATTTTACTTGAATTTCATATAATTTTTTTTACACTTAAAAATGATGTTTTCTGAAAAATTGTTTTTGGATTAATTTTGTGTGTTTAATTTTATATTATATTTTATAAAGTTAGTGAATTGTATTTGATAAATTGGATTCCATATTTATAATTTTTAAAATTAATATAATTTAATATTTTCAACTTAATATTTTCTCTTCATTTCGAATAGTAACCACAATTAATATTTTTCACCTCAATAAACGAGGTAAAACTATAGAAAAAATATGAGGTAAAACATTAAAATATCAATAACAGTTAAATTTATCCTATTTTAAAAGTTTTTTTCAACCAAATATATATTATAATAGTCAAATAATTTATATTTAAGTATTATTTTGAATTTTGAAATCTGATAACTACTTTCGAGAAGATAAGTTATATTTTATTCAAATTAAAATCTTTTTTTGGTCATTGCATTTAATGGCATGTTTGAAGAATTCTATTCTATATTTTTATAATAAAAAATTCTAAAATATGACTTTTTATTATTTAACCTAAAAATTTATTGAAGTCCAATTTTTTACATTATTTCAAGGTAATTTTTTTACACATCAATCTACTATTTTTTTTAAAAATATTTTCATCCTTAATTTGTTCTTATATTAAATGTAATTTCTTCCATCGTTAGAAATTGAGCCTTATAAAATGGATTAAAAAATTTGAATCATAATTTATTTTTTAAGTAACCTTTTATATTTGGTCTTATAAATATTTTATCATTGTAAAAAGATAAATTATCATGGTGAATGTTAAAATGTGTTTAATATGGTCTAATTAGGATATAAGGATTAAAATTAATCATAATATTATATTAATGGTATTGGTTGAGTATATATATACAATATCACAAATTATCTTTTAATTTTTGTGTCTTTGGTGTCTCTTTACTTGATTAATATACACATATATATATATATAATCTTTTAGGTAATTCTAAGTGTGTCCTTACCCTCACTTATAAATGGACACCTCCTCTCCTATCATCATTATGCCTTTTGAGCGCTCTATTTTTTCTATGTCCTTTTAATATACTACTAAATAATCCCTATTAATCTTAAATAGGTCTTTTATTAGGTATAATACAATCATTAGAGGGCATACACTATAAACAAAATGTTGTTTTCCAAAGAAGATGTATTTCTTTTAATTAAATGCTTTAATTTTATTTCTTCTTCATCCTATTTCAAATGTTATTAAAACATGTCATAATAATAAAAACAATATCTTAAATATAAATATAAATTTTAATGTTAATGAAATAACCAATATATATCTACTTCTTCCATAAATTGAGATATTAAACTATCATTTTTGTGTACGGTGGGCAACTATCTTAGGAACCGCTGTAATTAATTTTAAATCACCACCTTTGACGATTAGTTATAATGGTGGATTTATTATATATATATATATATAATATTAATGAAATATTTATCATTATAGAAATATAGTATATCATCTATTTTTTTACCATTCCATCCATTGATAAATGATAACTTTATTCATGCATACCTGTGTATTTCCACCTCCTCGAAGTGATGTGATTAGTTTTTCATCACCACATCATATGGATGGTATATATAAGAATATTTAAAGATATATTAAGATATTTATGATATAAAAATAATTCTAAAACTATTAAATAATACATACTTTATTTCCATCATCATCTTTATAAATAAAAATTTTACTCATGCGTATGTAAGACCTACCGTTTAATTGACTGCAACATAGTTCATTTTTCATAATCATTATTCATGGATGGTATTAAAAGTATCATTGATGTATGAAAAATTTAATATGTCATGATTATTATTCTATAAATTATGTAATAAAGACATATTTGATGATGATCAACAACCGAAGTCATTTTGAAATTATGAACGAAACATCCACAAAACACCAGACACAAACATAATCAATGATGTAATTAAACATGTCACTAAAATAAATGAAATAAATTGTTTAATAATAAAGGATAAAACCTTTAAATGTATCTTAATTAATTAAATAATTTATACATGATTATTTTATATGATATAAAAAAATGTATGGGATAAGTTAGACTCAAGGTAGGTGACACTTTACCGTAAAAAGCTAATTTTAAATATTTTCAGGAGTTTTTCCTTTTTTTGAATGTCTATATTAATAAAAAATAATATATTTATATATATTGACATAAATAAATTTAAATTAAATTTAAAATCACTTTTTAGTTTTTCAATGTATTTAAAAATTAACCTTTGAAAGTAATTCACATAGAACTTTTTCATATATTAAAAAAATGAATATTATATTTTAGAATATATGATGGCAATGGTTCTTCCCACCATAGTAAAAAATATTTGATGTTTGGATTACTTAAATATATTCTATTTTTTATTCATAGAGAAACCCTTCTTCACTTTGTTATGGTTATTTTGTAAAAGGGTTTTAAATGAAATGAAAATTTAGATATCTAGAAATGATTTTCTTATGGGTTCGTGAAAAATATTGAAATATATATTGATTGAAATTCATGATTTCATGTGTTATTATTGTTATGTGGTTTTTCAAATTTTCTTAGGATTAAGGGTGAGATGATATAGTTCTTTATTAGGATTGAGTCTGATGTATCTTTCCAATGCATTGGGTATAGGGAAGTTGTTAACCATTTTTGTTTCTCCCATGAGATTATTGGAATTTATCGAGTAGGTTATTCCATTTGTAAGAGTGATCATAAGAGTGGTATAAAATTGATTTCTAAAGGTTATCACGTGAATTTTATATTATCTATAAATATTTTTCATGGGAATATATTTATCTAACAAGTTAATAAAATGATATTTTCTTAAATGAATGTTTATATTCTTTTTCATAAAAGGTATGTTTTTAAGATTTTTTTTTCAAGGGTACTATTAGTTTCTAATGAAACCCTCCTAATTATGATATTGCATTTATATTTTTTTATAAAAATTTTTATGAAAAAACATTGGGTTGTAAAGAAGATTTCATGTGGATGTAAATTATTATTTTATCTCAATGTTTATTATGTTAGTGGAAAACTCACTTTTCTGATATCAATGTTTTAAAATAGACTAAAATGTTTATTTATTTAATTTCATATGTCCTTTATTAATTTTTTTTCATTAATCATTTTTAATTGTTTTACATATGGTTTATGGGTGATAAAGAATTAAAATAATCCATGATGAAATTTATAAATATTTTTTATGAACGGAAAATGTTTATCATTATAAAAGTTTTATATTTTGAAAAAAATGTATACAGAGTGGAATTGTTGAATTTTTAATATATGGGTTTATTATATAAGTGTTATGAAAAAAATATATAAATCTCAAAAATAAAAAAATACTTGAAATAAAAAAATGTAAACTCTTTTTTAAAGATTTAATTTATGGATTGTTTAAGGCTCACTCCATACTATTGTAATTAGGGGTAACGTCAAGAAAAATGTTGAGATCGTGATATGATTTTTTTTTGAAAAAAATAGTATGAACCCGAGATTTTATGGTATTTATATATTAAAATATAATTTCTTCTAAAATATATGATTCACACAAGACCATGCTTAAACAAAAAATGATATACAATTAAATATCATTATTATAAAACTACTATTAAAACCATGCTATTAAATTAGTATAAATAAATATTATTAACCAAATTAGAAAATTTATATAATATATATATTAAATCAAATGTTTTTTACATTAGTACAAATTATTTTATAGGATTAACATTAGAATGAATCCAATTTTACGCATTAAAAAGAATTTGTTTTTCGAAAAAAAAATTTACTACCTTTTATTGGTGCACTTAAAATAAAAATAAATTTTGAAACATTTATAAATTATATTAAACAAAATAGAATTAATTTTTAAAAGTAAGTTGTTAAAATTATATTATGGTGAAATATTGGTACTTTTAAGAAATTATTTATTTTCTAGTGAATAGTAAAAAATCCTGATTTCTATAAAACTGTCATTTTTTTATATTAGTATATTTATGATTTTAATATTAAACTCTTCTTTGAATTTATACATAATATTTAGGTTTATTATGAATTAAAATTTTATATATTTATATCATGGAAAAATTTAATATTTTTTTTAAAATAAATGATAAAATAAGTATTAGTATTTTTGTGAAACGTAAAAGTTTATTCACAACATTATATATAAAATAATTATTTAAAAATAAATGTATTTTAATGAAATATATTAATAAATTAATATTTTGTTTTTCTTGTGATTATAATTTATTTTTATGAAACCATAAATAATTTCTCAAAGTTTCAAAAAATCGGTTATCAATTTAAAATCTGTATTTTATTTGAATAAATGATGATTTTATTTAAAAATTATATTTCTCATATATAGAAAGTTATTTTCATCAAATGAAGTTTATTTTTTAATTCTACATGTCAAAAAATGGTTAGGGTAAATTTTTGGTATATTTGTGAAATAGTGGAATTTTTTGTTAATAGTGAAATACGATAATTTAAGATATTTAACAAAAACAAGAATTATTGATTCATATATGATGTATTTTGGGTATAAGACCATAATATCAATCTATACTTCATTATTTTAATATATTTTGTGATAAGTTTCAAACTATTGATATTCTTCAACAAAAATAATAAACTAATTAATTAAATAATCAAAAAACATTCATCTCCACCACTATAAATACCACCTGTCACAGTACTACAAAACAAGCCAATAACCGTGCTGGTATTTATTAACTATAGAAAAGAGAAATAATAAATTAAATCATTATAAATTCTAAATAAAACAATAATAAATTTAACTGTTTGTCAGCACCTTTTTTTAGTGTTGATAAAATGTTTCCTTTATCAACACTTTTTTTAGTGCTGATAAAGGGACCCTATATCAGTGCTTTATTATTAGTGCTGATAAATAGTTCACTTTATCAACACTTTATTTTTAGCTATCATATAGGAATAATTTTATTAATGATATTTTTATCACTGATAAGGGTCCGAATAAAGAAAATGGAATAATTAAATGATTTAAAAATGATTTATTAAAAATATTATTACGAATTTGATTAATTAAATAATTATTGTCAAAAATGAATAAATTGATTACACTATATATAAAATATAAATTCTAATTAATAGAATGTGTTATATATATATATATACGGAAAATGAAAAATAAAAAAAAATTAAAATTAAAAGTAATTAAATTGAGAAAATATTTAATATTTCAATAATTAGATAATTATCGATAATGGTAATAAATATTATATATATATGAATTTATATAAATAAGATTTATACATTACAAAAATATTTATGTGCTTTATAATAAATATTCATATATTTAGTGAATAATTGTTTATAATTAAAAATTAATATGAATTAAAAATACTAACTAATTGAATTGAGTAATGGACATATAATTAAATATTGTTTGATTTTTCAATTTAACATAGAACAAATGAGTGTTCTATCAATTTCACATATATGTAATTAATGCATTCTTATATACAATGAAAAGACACAATACTTACCCATTTTGTCAATATCATTAAAGTGTACATATATTTAATTTATTCAATCTAAATAATTTTTGACATGCATGCACATAAAATTAGAAATTAATTAATAATTTTATAAACTTGTTAGAAACAATATTTATAAATAAAAATATTTAAAAATTTACATTTCCTATATTTATAAAATTATATATTTAAAATTATATATATATATATATTTAAAAGTATTTATATTATAATAAATAAATTATTATATATTTTTTAATAACTATAAAACTAATAATAATTTTACCTAAATAACGAATATATATACAATTTTTATATTTATATATATTTAATAAATATATATATAAATAAATAAATATAATTATATATCTATATAAAGATATAAATAATATTTTTTAAAAATATTTATATAATTATTAATAAATAATTATACATTTAAATAATTATAATGTTATTTAAAATATATAAAAATAATGAATATATTTACTATATTTATATTTATATTTATATTTATGAATTATATATATATAAATTTTTTATTTGTAATTATGATTATAAATTATTTATCAACAATTATGTAATAAGGGTTAATAAAAGGATTATTTATCATCACTTTTTTAGTGCTAATAATGATCGAGAATTATCAACATTAAAAAAACACTAATATAATGAATATTTATCAGTGCTAAAAATGAGTTGATAAATAATCCTTTTATCAAAGATTATTACTTAAGTTATGATAAAAGATATCTTTACGAGTGTTTTTTTGGAATCATTGATAAAATCATCCCGATCCATTTAAAAAGCTAACCAGTTGCGAACTCATCCTGATATCAAAATCTTTATGCAGAAGCCACCAACTTCCAACATTCCTCCTCGATGAATCGAATCTCAAATAAAGGCTTGAATCAAGGCTCAAACAAATCCAAGGATCAAATTCAAGGCACAAACAATTCAATGGTCAAAGGAATCCAAGTCTTTAATGTAAGTATTTATCTACTTTCTCTCGAATGTAAGACTTTCTCTACATTCTCTTGGGGAACTCGGGGTGTAAAAATTTAATGGTTCTTGCCATGGTGGATGCTATTTTGAAAATGTGAGTGTGGTGAGTTATCCATTTTGGAGACTTGGACATGGAGATAATCAATTTTGATGCTTAGAATTTTTAGACTGTGTAACAATTATACCATGAACCTTCCCAGCTTCACTCCCAGACCATATGAGCGTCTCCTTCCTTCTCAATTGCAACAATGAATTAATGTAGGGGATTTTTAAGATACTCTTTTATTTATGTGAAATTGTCGATGAATGAGGATTAATTCTTTTTGGAGAAACAGTGGGATTAACCATATGGTAGAAGTTATATCCCATTTTTTATCAACTATATATTTTTGTATGTATGAATTTCCCTGATGGTGGTTGGGTAGCCTATGAGACTCCTTCATAGAGTATTAAACTAACTAGTTATTTTCATATTCGTGTAGTAGATACTATATGTGGGTAGTTATGTTTTATTGATCGATTAATTTTATAATTCAACATTGATTTTAGAGTGAAATGTGGGTATTTAACTTTAAAAATTTGACATCACATGACTCGTTCCATCTCGATATATTCTAGTCTATATGAGATAGATGCATTAAGGGTTGGTTTGTTTTTCTCTCCTGTTTGTGATATATCTTGTTGATGTGTATTATTTCTTCATACCAAATTCTTTATATACCTCCCTAGAATCTCAAGGATTGGTCAATGTGTATCAGATAGCCTCCTTAGAATCATAATGATGGTTAGATCTAATGTGGTGACTGACCTAGAATCCTTGGGATGGGTTTATGTAGTGATATGGCATCCCATGATCTTTGAGATATTTTCAAATATTTGATACATAATTAATTTTAAATGTAGTAATTATTTAGGTTTCTACTCCACTTATTCCATAAAAAATAGATAGGATGTTGTCAAATTATATATATTAGAAATTATTTTTAGTTACTAATCATTTTAGATCTACAGGTGTTAGTTCCCCTCCAATGAATCTATAATTTATATAGTGGTATATGAAATAAATTTTTTATTTATTAAAATGTTTTATCAATACATTTTTATATCTTTTAGTTGATTGAATGGTATTTTATTATTCTTGTTTATCATATTTGTGTTTTTTATTTCTCTTTAATTTATTATTTTATAATTTCATTTTTATGGGATTTAAGAAACAGTTGATGTGTTCCAGGAAATAGATATTTTTGAAATTTTTTCTTTGAGACTCATCCCGCTTCTCTTTTATAGATAACTATCATCCTCATCAAATTCATGTCCCAAATAGTTATTCTTAAAATTTGTTACTTGGAACTCATCGCCATATCATTTATGTTAGTTGTACTACTCGGAGCATTAATCATCCCATGGATGACTACTACTTATATTATTTCATGAAATATATGTGAATGTCAACAAGAGATGGAGGATGTGTGTCGAACAACAAAATATAATGATAAATGTCTGGGAGATGAGTTCATGAAGATGATAGTTTTCTATAACTTTCACGTTTGAATGAATTCACAGGATGACACCTACAATAGTGGACTAAATATTTTCTTAAAATAAATTACTCATTTCCTTTACCATAATGAAATTATTTGAAACAATCATATACAAAGTTTCCATTATTAGAAATGACTATAACTTTTACCTTTGATAATGAATATCTTATGTGTATTTATTTAATTATTTAATAAAATTAATATTTTATAAACCCAATAGGATGGATATAATTAAAAAATGGATGCATGATAATCTTTTGATAATAGAGTAAAAAGATGTAGTTATATAGTTCACAATGTTTTCAAGAGGGTATGCATAAAACCCTACTCAAATCCTCTTTGAATGTTTACATTATTTTCATTCAAGTGAAATTAGTCCCGAAGAGTTGAAAGAATATTTGATTTTTTATAGTATAGATCAGAGCTATAAATATTGGTCTATACATGGGAAAAAATGAATGTGGACACTGATTGAGATGATACTGTGATTTATGGATCATTTTACATGAATACCAGTGTAAATAATGTTGGATATCAAATTAAATAAATGAAAATAAGGATTTAAGTTGACTTCCTTTATTGTCCCGTGATGTCTGAGGAGTAAAATAGCTATGCCTAGAATCCATTTATATACAATTTGTATTAAATACACAATATTGTTAGCTATATTGAAGTTATATAATTTGATTGTTGGTAGTGGTTAGAGTGAAACCAACTTTACAGAACTACTTGGTCTACTTAATGATATGGTACCAAATGAAAATGAACTACTGTGATGAACATATGACACTAAATGAATGGTACATTCAATGGGAATGATATCTAAAAAATAAATTTGTGTCCAAATGATTGCATATTGGTTCATAAGTACCATGAATCACTCTTAAAATTCTGTAAGTATGGCACTGATCGATACAAGAAAAATAGTATTGTCCTTAGAAATATGTGTAGTAATTAACTATAATTATATTATTTAGAAGACTATATGGATTTCAGGAAACCATGAGACAATTTACATGGGATTCAGAAACAAGAATTAATGATGGGAACCTAATCCGTCTATTAGATTCTCCTAAGTAGAAGAAAATTGATTAAAAATATCCTAAATTTGGAAGTGATCCAAGAAACATTATTTTTGAATTATCTATAGATGGAATAAATCATCTTGGTTTATAGATTAGTACTTAGAGTACATATCCCATCTTGTTGATCAATTATAATTTTCTTCTATGGTTATGCGTGATGAAAAAATACATTATGTTGACTATGATTATATATAGAAGAAAGTAACTTGGTAATGATATTTATGTCTATTTGAATACATTGATCAATGATCTGAAATTGTTGTAGGATACAAGTGTTACAATGTATTATGCTCATAGAAGTTAAGAAATCACATTGAGAGCCATGTTTTATGGGATGATAAATGGATTCCCCTCTTATGGAAATTTATCAGGATATATAATTAAAGGAATGTTGGGGTGTCCCATTTGTGAAAAATGACCATACATAGTATGGTTTAATCATTCCTTGAAGACCGTGTTTTTAGTAGATATGAAAGTTTACCTCAATGACATAAATATTGATCCAGGATGAAAACATTTAATGGAAATATTGAAAATGGAACAACACCATATCCAGTAATATGATATCAAAGGTACAATAAGGCAAGAGATACTGGCACTATTTTCGGTAAAACATTTTTCAAAAACCTTACAAAAATAAGGCTGGAAGAAAAGATATATTTTCATTGAATTACCATATTGGAATTTTTTGTTTGTCAAACATTTTCTTGATGTCAGGCATGTAGATAAATTTTTTTTGATAGTTTTCTTGGAATGATTCTAAATATTTTTGAAAAAATGTATGATCGAATCAAGGATAGGTTGGACTTCATTGAAATGGGGATAAGGGAAGGGTTGTCATCAATGAAGGGTAAAATTTGGAATTCTCTTCCTCTAGCACCTTACACTCTATCTAGATAGGAAATCTTAAAATTTTACCTTTTCCTTTATTGTGTAAAAGTTCAATAAGAGTATTCATGAAATATCAATAATGTCACGTAAATTACAAATTTGCTGTTAGAGGGACTAAAATCACAATACATTCATATTTTTATGAATCATTTAGTGCATGTTTCTTTTAGTTTCATTTTTCCTCAAAGTGTATGACATAAATTAACCTGACTCTACTTTTTTTTCAAATCCATTTACAGTGATTTTATAGACCCAAAAAAGTTTCCCATCATGAATAATGAGGTTAGAGTCATATTATTTGATTTAGAGGTAGTCTTTCCACTATCATTCATTAATATAATGGTCCTCCTAATAGTCCACTTGGTTATAGGAGTTCATCTATGAGGTCCTGTCCATTATAGATGAATGCACCCCATTTAATGGTAGATGAATATTTTGAAATGGTATATCAAGAATCAATGTTAGTGAGAATTTTTTATTACAAAATTATATATTATTTAAGAAACTATTACATTAAGTATGAATTTACTATCAGATGTTGATATCATCAGTCCACCAATGCCTAGTCACATTGAACACCTCATGGGTGAAAGAAATTCTAGAAGAGGTGTTGTAACAATTTCCGTGATAGTACGGGATAAAGCAAACCATAAAATTTTACAAAATAGTGAATATTTTGATCCATAAATTGAATAACATAAAGAAATTCTTAGAAATTTGAATCAATCAATAGATAAATGATGAATATCAATCACACATAATTACTACTTTATAGGATGGTTCTAAGATCAAATTTATAATATTTTTTTAAATCTGAATTCAATTACCTAAAGAATTCAATGACTTCTATGGGACCAAATGAAAATGATATATCTTTCACTATTTTTGTAGTCAATAGTTATACATTTTATATCCAAGAACACAATTATTTCTGTATGATGAAAAACAGTGGTGTTATTCTTATGGCTGAAGTGACTCACATATCTGGTACTAAGGATTGAAATCCAATTTATGTAAATATTTAATATTTTTCAATTATAGAATTGATATACAAGTTTGATTATAAAACATTTTATGTACTGATTTTCCATTACAAATGGGTTGACAATATTAGTGTAGTGAATATTGATGAAATGGGCGTTGTAAAGTTGAATTTCAGTGTGTAAGGGGATAAATATGAGCCATTAATAATGGAATTAGAAGTTGTTAATTTATTTTATTTCTATGATCTAATAAAAAATAATTTATCAATTATCTTTCTTGAGACTAAAACAAATATCAGGTCAGTTGAAAATTCAATCGAGGATGACTATTTCATTGTGAGATCACAATAAATTCATCATAGTCCTAATGTAGAAATTTTCTTGTACATTTTATAGGACCATAAATAGAGGATTTTTATTCTTGATAGAAGAACCAATTCCCTAAAACCATTAAAAATGGGTTCCATGAGAAGGTACAAGTTCTTTTTAATATTCTATTTTTCCCTCATAATATTATTTATTCTCTATTACATTAACATAATATAAATTAAAATTTTGACTACACATTAATATTTCTTTGATACTTCAGTAGAATGATACATAAGTCATTTGAGATATGTGGGAATCAGAATCACCTCAATACAATGTATAGTGAGACCTATATGACTTCATGTTCATCGTTTTATTTAAAATTTACATCAATTTTAGTAAAAATCGAAATTAACTAACTAAAAACTGAGAAAATTCATTCATATTGTTTTTGTAGTTTAGAAAAATTATTTTGATTCCATTTTTGATGTGTAGGAATAGTCCTCACCTCAATCTGATACATGATGTTCCGGTTAGACTCAATGTGTACGTTATGGGTATAAAATCCACATATTAGTTCAAAATGTGTCACTCACTAAAATTTGATCAAACATTCTATAATTTTATTGAATTTTTTTTACATATATTAATAAGTAATTTTTGACATTTATGATTTTTTCTCATGTCATACTAACACACGATGTGATTGGTATCAGTCAAAGTACTTCTTTCAATTTTCAAATGAAATTTTAGAAAAAAAAAATACAAGTGATGTACTCAAAACCAAGAAAAATATTCATATTGTTATGATTCTTTATGTAAATGATCCATAATTAATTTGGTAGGTGTAGGAATCAGCCTCACTATAATATGACTAATGGTGTGACCGGTATGACACAAAGTGAGTATTTCTATTTAAAATTGAAATCAGTTTTTGTAAAATGGAAAACTAACCTACTCAAAACTAAGAAGAATCCTTCAGATTGTTTTGATACTTTACAAAAATTATTAATAAGTCGTTTTTATGTTTATGTAGAAGACACAACTCAATCTGATACACGATGTGCCCATTATGACTCAAATTCTATTTTATCAATTTAAAATTGACATTTTAGTTTAAAACATTCCACTTACTAAAAACCATTAAAATGTGATCATATTTTATTAATAATTTAGGAAAATTATTAATAAGTAAATTGTGAAATCTAGGAATTGGTCTCACATCAAACTGATACATTATGTGATGAGAATGAGTCAAAGTACATGTTTTGTATTTGAAATGACATTTTGGTAAAAAAAAGATAATTGACATAGTCAAAACCGAGGAAATACATTCATATTGTTTTTGTACTTTAGGAAAATGATTTGTAAGTCATTTGAAACATGTATGAATCATCCTCATCTCAATATGACCCATTTTTTGACCGGTATGACTCAAAGTTCCTGTTATCAGTTTAAATTTAACATCTATTTTAATAAAATGGACAACTGACCTATACAATACCGAGAAAACACATTCATACTTTCTTTATACTTTACAAAAACAATACATATGTTATTTTTGATGTGTAGGAATTGGATTCATGTTAAACTGATACATGATGTGATTGGAATGAATCAATATGTGTGTTTCTAGTTTAAAATGACATTTTAGTAAAAAAAAATTAATATACACAAAAATAAGAAAACATATTCATATTGTTTTTATAATTTTCTATAATGATCCAAATGTCAATTTACATTTGTTTGAATAAACTGCACTATAATCCGATGTATTGTGTGACTCTTATGACTCCTAGTACATCTTTGTATTTAAAATTGACATCAATTTTAGTTAAATTAACAATTTTTGTTAATTTACTTCTTTATATTATTATAATCATAGGAATTTTTTTTCATATACATGTGCACTTTTTATCATGATAAGGGTTGATTTTTTTTAGAAATAGCATGAGTTTAGGTCAAGAATAAAAGATAAAAGAAAATTGATGTTTTAGAATGTATGTAATAAAAGTGTTGATAAATGTGGTCCTTTATCAGTGATTCTAAATGCGCGGATAAAGGATCCATTTATGAGCACTATTTTATGGGATAATAAAGGACCCCTTTATCAACATTTTTTGTAGTGATAATATAATACCCGGGATTTTAATCTTGCACAAGTAGTCAGTTATTCTCTAGCACAAATAGAGGTCATTTATAGCGCTTTTAAAGACCTATTTTGTAATAGTATCACCACCTCTTCGCATCACACCTCCAAAGCCTTGAATATTTTCCAATTTTAACCTAGTCACTCTTACAAGAATATATCCCACATTATATTCTTTCTAGTCCCACCCAAAAGACCATTTCAATGTTCCTTATAGAGTTTCTCAATGAGAGGAAATCAAGAGGTAAAAATCACCTTTCATTCTGGTAATTTTCATATAATCTCTTTTATTTTCTTATACCTCACTCATATCCACTTTTAAAAGTGACATGATAAATAAATTATATTTTATATACTATAATTTTATTATTTTATTGGTATATAAACAATCAATTTTCTTATCTTCATATTTTTATTCAAAAAAATGAAAACATCGTCTGTGAAGTGTCGGTTTACCACCTTCGTGGACGATGAGTTTTTGTTTTTCAATTCCACATTCACGTAAGTTCATAAAACCATTTTATGGTTAAAATAGAATTTAATATATGTAATAAAAATTATTTAATGTTATGTAACCATTATATATATGTAATATTAATTCATAAGACAAAACTAGTGCGTGATGATTAAAAAAACATCAAAATAATCAAAATGATTATCATTAACATTTTATCTAATGAATAATCAAAATATTTGGAATCAAAATGATAAAAAAGACAATTAAATCTCCTATATGTTCATTAAGACCATATAACTTCAATTCTCAATAACTATTCCCATTTTACATGATGTTTATACATGTATACAAGTGAACCAATCATGAAAACCAAGGAAACAAACACCCCCGAATGACAAAATAAATTCTATAACTCATAAAAAATAACAAATGAGCATAATAAAATTATAATAAATCCGATATATGTTGAATAGGTTCTTGAGTTAAATTATTAATGAATCTAATTTCATTATCCATGATGTTAAGTACAAGTGCATAATTCTTTCAGACATAAGATAAGGGTCATCCAATATCACTTTTAATTCTATGATATATGCCTTATTCACCACTATTTCTTCCGCGTTGTTAATATATTCTTCCCATTGATGTATCATATCATGAATAAATTTATCATAAAGGTATTAAATGTATTATTTTATGGCCATTAATTTTATGGGTCATATGGTTTGATTTTTTGTAAACTGGCGTGGGTTTCTTCCTAAACCTCCATTTTTCATTCAGGTTACACATTCTCTCTCTTTAAACCAATGGAATTATTTTTTATTTTTATAAAATTCTTCCATATTCGTTGAATATTTTCCAACCTCAAGAATCCGAATTATTTCATCTTTATTTTTTTGGGAAAAGATGTTTTATAGGATTCCTTTTTCAATTGTTCCCATTAAGCAAACCCGGTTAAAGGGAACTTCAAAATTTCTTACCTGTTTTCAAGTAACATCTATAATATATTTTATAAAACCATTATTTTTAACAAGTAAATCTTTTTGTAATGAATAAATTTCTTTTTTCAGTTTTCATTTTATAAAAACAATAAATACTTTTTTCATTTTAAGATATCTTTAATATTTTCTCTTAAACCACAATAAAGTGGACCAAGTCAAATATTTCTTACAAACTCTTCTAATATGGTAGAAATAGTTGATGAATCAAACATAATTTCATTGTAAATACCATTTATTTTATAGAATATAAATGTTTTCAATATTATTTTATAAAAAATAAAAATTATTTCCCAAAATAAATCTTCTTTCCAAATTAAAAAGGTTTTCTCATCTCACTTTTACTTTTGTGAGATATATGCCTTTTTCAAACACTTATTCCTTTTGTGTGGTTTATGTACTACCCTTTGAGATATCATTTCATGAGTATTATTATTATAATGATATTATAATTTTCAATTAGTGTTATTCCTTCACATGGATTATGATTTAATTGTTTTAAGGTGGTATATAAAACTTTTGTATGCTTAAAGGATATTTTCCTCAAGAATTTTTAAATTGTATCATATAAAAGTATATTCATATATGATAGAATCCTTTGTTTAATCGTGAACTTCATTTAGTTTTATCTCTTATGATACCATCTACTCTATGTAGTTGAAATTTTTATGATCAGTTTGACCATGGATGTGCTATTTTGATACCGTTATTGGATTCTAGTTAATGTATTAACACATCATATGCTATTTTTCAATACGAATGTTTATATTGTATATGGTTCACCCTTTTTATATTAGGAATGTATTGAAATTAGCATGTGACAGGAAAGGCCCACTATAGCCCCTCAATGCATCAGTAGGTCTCATGAGAGAAACCAGATATGGGCTTGGCCGGGGTCTTGCCTATTTATTTTCATATAAGGATTTGGAAATAGCCTTAACCGTTTATTTTTATTTGTCTTTACCAAGGCCTCAATAGTATGTTTTATATTTATAAAATTATACATTCCCTCACTATGATACTATTGATTGATAATCCATGTAAATATTCTACAAGTTGAATATCCATGGTATAGTTTCATTCTCATGTGATTATTTATATAGAATTGTTTAATCATCTTTCAATCCTGTAATATTATACTCAATATTTTACTTTATTGGCATGTGTTTAATTTTATTCATCTTGCCTTATTATTTACTTTTATTTATGATATATTTCACAATATTTCTTACCCTTAATGAGCATCTGAGATCACCCATTTCTTATGGTTTATTTTTCATCAGGATGTGAAGATGTATACTAAGAATAACCATCCGGGACAATCTAGGAGTTTATGGGTACCCCAAATGGATTTTCAATGTTTTTTCCTTTCTAATTTTTAATTTAACACTTATGTTTGCAACTGTTTCTCCAAATCTACTAAACGATTCGGTCCTTTGGGATATGATATCTTGTTCATACCACCAATGTAATTATGAAAGGCATCAGATATTAGCTACTGGAGCTAGGGTATTTATAGTTGGTAATAAGTAAAATTTCTTATAATCCTTAAAATCTAGATTTAGAAAATATAGATTAGGTAACATTAGACTAAGATATAATTTGAGGGTAAGAATGAGATAATATTGAAGAAATTTTTTAAGGGAGATATTATGTGAGTGTTCCATGAAATACATCTTTATTTTGATATTCCAGGTGGATGTGGTTTTGGAATCAATTTTCCTAGGGGTATCAACTACGACATGGTGCATTAGGCTTGAATCAGCATAACCTAGTGCATAAAAATGGGCCTTAGTACACACCTAGTTAGACACTCATGTGGTATATTCTTAGGATAATTCAAATTTTCTTTAGAAACCATTATGATGAATGTAAAAGTAAATATATACCCATTGAAACCAAATGCATGATTATGATATTATCTATGCATAAATTTTAAATTTATGTTAACTTTTTTGTTAGTTTGAGATTTTTCATTATGATTTTAACCTAATTTAGTGTATTCCATTATTCAAAAAATGGAACCCCTAAAATGGAATGGTAAACCTCACTAATGAACTTGATTGAAAGTGTAAGAATGATAATATATTTTATGGTCTCATAACAATCATTTAAAGGGAAAAATTCTCAAAAAAGTTCTCATCATATAAGGATATATAATTTTTTGTTGTTAATATAGAGAATAAAATATCCATGTTTTATGAGTTTTTTTCGAATAAAGATATGAATTGGATGGAAGAGAAAATTATGGATAAAGGGAATAAAGGAAAGAAGGATTTTCCCACATGTGATAATTATGGAAGACGGGTACTTGCTTTAAGGGAATGGTAAACTGCTACAACTATAGAAAAGGGCCACCATAATTGTTAATTAAAAATAAATAAGGAATCTTTCTAATGCATCAACTGTAAAGAGATGGGGAACTACCAAAATCAATGTCTCAAGTGTCAAAAGAATATGCCCCAAAAGAGGGTACCAGTTAATGGTCAAGCTTATGATACTATCAAAGACAAATAGGAATGATTATTATTCCTATGTTTGGATTTAATAATTACAAGTATTCTATTAATAATGTTAGGGTTAAAATAAACATGACATATATACGGATTTTACTCTAGTACTTCTCCTTTACGGATTTGGTAGTATGCAGGTTTCTATTATTATTTTAAGGTGATCAAGGTATTTATATATTTTGTATGTGGGATTAAGAGTTAAAATATTTTGGGGGATCTTATGTTATGTGGATTTTATAAATTTATTGAATTTCCTTCTAAATTTATTGGTCTTTGAATGTGGAAAGACATGTTTTTGATGAGTTTTTAGATTAAATAATCATGGAATGGATTAATGTAATATTTAAAAAAATTTATATATTGATAACATGTATTATGATTATTGGTTTCAGTAAATATGTAAATGTCTAAGGAATAACTAATGGACCATATGATTCAATAAAAGTGCATTAGGCTTGAAATATTCATCTTGAACATTCATTTACATGTGTAAGGGATGAAGTGAAAATTGATTGAGGCATAACCATAGGATGATATTATGCTAATGACATGGAAAGTAATCAAGTATGTTTATTTTCTCACGTACTGATATGAATTTTAAAAGAATAAATAAACTCTAGAAAAATTATTTTGAACAATAATGTTATCCACTTACTTTTCTTTTTAGGATGTCAATGGTCTTTTAACAGATCAGAAGATTTATGGTTTTGTGATGGTTAAATTTATAATGAGCATGTTCTAAATCACTCTTCGTTAGAGTTTAATAGTTATAT
Source organism: Viscum album (assembly GCA_963277665.1). Taxonomy (NCBI): domain Eukaryota; kingdom Viridiplantae; phylum Streptophyta; class Magnoliopsida; order Santalales; family Viscaceae; genus Viscum; species Viscum album. The sequence continues at coordinate 1,958,876,332 of OY728141.1, read as the reverse complement.
TTATCTTCCGTGTACATGTTATATCTTTACAATAATGATTCCCAACATGAAATCAAAGTTTTGTGGTGACATTTTTATTTCCCTTTACCTCTTATTAAGTGTTTATTTTACTAACATTATTTCTGATGTGGGTTTCCCACAAAGGAATTTTGATGTATCAACCATTCATTTTAAATTTATAATTTCCAATTGTGAGGATGAAATTTATAGTAGGAGGGGAGAATGTGACACCATAATATTTTATGGTATGTCTCTTTTTAAATTTAATTTCTTGTTCATCATAGGTTTCACACAAAACTAAGCTTAAATGAACAATGAAATATAATGAAATATAATTATTTTAAAATGACTATGATAACCTAATTGTTTAATTGAAATACTTGAATGGTATTAACCAATTTATGAAATTTATATATTATATATTTCATCAATTGTTTTAAAATTCATCAAAATTAATTTATAGTCATAGATAAGAATGTATCCAATTTTACACATAAAAAAGACTATTGTTTTCTTACGATAGTTTTACCACCATTTGTTGATGAACTTGTTTAAAAACTAAATTTTGAAAATTTAATAAATTATATTGAACCAAATAAAATTATTCTTAAAACTGGAATGTTAAAATTATCTTAGGGTGATATTTTGGTATTTTTCTTAAAATTATTTATTTTACACTGAATAGTGAGAAATATCAATTTTTTTATTAAACTGTCAATGTGGTTATATTAGAAGTATATTTATTATTTGAATTTTATCTCACATATGAATTTATAAATAAAATTTAGGTATATTTTGAATGAAAATATAATATATTTATATCAAGGAATACGTTAGTAAATGTTTTAAAAATGATAAATTACGTAATGGTACTTTTTTAAAACCTAAATGTTGGTTCTCAATTTTATAATTAAAACAATTATTTAAAATAAAGTATATATTAATTAAGTATATTAATAAATTAATAATTTTTATATTTTTATTATAATATATTTTTATGATACCTTAATTAATTTTTCAATGTGTCATAAAATCATTTATAATAATTAATTCTGTATTTTTTGAATAAATTAAGATTTTATTAAAATAAATTTCTCATATTTAAAAAATAATTTCCATAAAATGGAGTAAAATTATAAATTATACATATTAAAAAAATTATGGTGAATTTTATGGATTTTTCTAGAATATTTGAATTTTTTGTGAATTGTGAAATATAGTAATTTATGGCATTAAACACAAACATAAATTATTGAGTCATAGATTATGAATTGATTATTTAATCCCATAATCGAAAACTATATATAATTATTTTAATATTTTTTATACGGGTCAAAATATTTATATTCTTGATCGAAAATGAACAACTAAAGAATAAAATAAAAAAAACGCCCCCGCCTTCCACTATAAAAATCACTCATAGCACCTATTATCCTCACTCCTCCAAATCATTGAAGATTACCCATGTTTTTAAAATTACCTACCCCAAAGAACTCACCCACATTTTTTTAATTTTGTTTCTCATCTAATAGAACATTTCAAAGATCCTTAAGGGGGTTCTCAATGAGAGGAATTCAAGTGGTAAATATCCCCCTTTGTTCTTTTAATTTTCTTTCAATTTAGATTATTTTATTATCCCTCTCTCACCTCCACTATAAAAAGTGAATTGATTACTCAAGTATCTTTTATATAACAGAATTTTGATTAATGGTATATAAACTATGAATTCTTTTCTCTTCCCCTATTTATTATATAAATAAAAATATCACCCGTGAGGTTCCGATTCACCACCTTCATGGACGATAAGTTTTTTTCTTCTATTCCACCTTCAAAGACTGTCATAAAACCATTTTTAGGTTAAAACCAAAATAAATATATGTATTAAAAATTATTTAATGATCTGGAACTTGTATATATATAATATTAATTCATAAGACAAAACTAGTGAGTGATGATCAAAAAACACCATAATAATCCAAATGATTATCATTAACGTTTTATCAATTGAATAATACTAATATAAAAACAACAAAATGATATATAAGAGAATTAAATCACCTAAAATTTTAGGAATAACATATCACTTCAATTCTGGATAAGTTTTACCATTTTCCATGATCATTCATACATGTATACAAGTGCATCAAAAATTGAAACCAAGGAAATGAAAACTCTTGAACAATGAAATTGAATCTTATAACTCATCAGAAAGAAAATAAATTGACATAATAAAATTATATCAAATAAAATAAATGTTGAATAGGTTCAGAATTAAATTATTAATGAATCTAAATTCATTATCTAGGACATTAAGTGAAAATCCACAATTCTTTCGAACATAAGGTAAGGGTTTTCTTATCTCCCTTTTATTTCTATAAGATATTCCTTAATAACCACTATTGATTTTGTGTGGTGTATATATAATATGAATTTTTTCATCATATCATGAATCAATTTTTCTTCATGGTATTAAATGTATTATTTTATAATCCTTAATTTTATGGGGCATATGGTTCGATTATATGAAATGTGGAAATTGTTTCTTCCCAAACCTCCAATTTTTATTTAGGTTATGCTTTCTCTCTCTTTACCCCAATGAAATTATTATTTATTTTTATATCATTTTTCAAAACTCTGTTTATATCTTAAAAACTCCTATACCTTGATCATGTCATCACTCTTTGATGGGGAAATACATGTTTTATAATATTTCATTTTCAATTATTTCTATTAAGAAAGCCTGAATAAAGGGAACTTCCCAATTTCCCATGCATTTTCAAGTACCATCCATTATCAGTTTTAATAAACAATTATTTTTATCTAAAGTAAATATTTTTGTAATAAAAAAATATATTTTTTTATTTTCTATTTTATTCCAAAAATTATTAATTTTCCCTTTAAAAGCACTTTTATATTTTCTATTAAACTACACTGAAGTGGACTAATTCTAAAGCTTTATAGAACTATTTTAACATGATCGAAATCATGTATGCCTCAAACATGATTTTATTTTCTATACCTTTAATTTTCTATAAAAATTTATATAATATGATTTTATGATAAATACAAATTATTTTCCATTAGAACTCTTCATTCTGAAGTAAATAGTGTTTTTATCGCCTCACTTTTGCTTCTTTGAGATATATACCTTGTTAAACTCTTATTCCTTGTGTGTGGTGTATGTACTTCCCATTGATATATCATATCAAGAGCCTCATTATTCTGATTATATTGTAAGTTTCATTTAATTTTATTCCTTTATGTGGATTATGATTTAAATGTTTCAAATTTTTATTGGGCACTTTGTGGTGTTTAAAGACAATTTTCCTAATGAATTTTTCAATGGTCTTATTTAAATTTTTCTTCGTCTATGAAACCATAATTTGTTAAATCTTGAAATTTTTTGAGTTTTATCACTTATGATACCATCTACCACATTTTTTGGAATTTGTTTATGATCAGTTTGATTGTATATGTGCTATTTTTTTACCATTCATGGTTTATGAGAAAGGAATTCATACATCATATTATAGTTTTTCAATACGAATGTTTTTATTTTTTATGTTTCAAAATTTTTATATGAGGAATGTATTTGAAATAGTAAGTGAAGGGAATGGCCTGCTATAACCCCCCAATGAATTAGTAGGTATCATGTCACATTCTAGATATAGACTTGTCCGAGGCATTTCCCATTCGTTTTTCACATATTAATTTAGCTAAGGCATTCACCATTTATTATCAGATATAAGGCCCCAGCCTTAAACCTTACTTAATCTTGAGTTATTACAAGATTACACATTGAGGATCTTTTCAGGTTTAGAGTTTTAGAGAATTAGATCATGAAACTTGCATTACATTCCACATTTAAACAAAGTGGTTACATAAAAGACAGTATTCATTCTTCCCATCAACGAAAACATATTTAAAATATAACACAGATTCTTTCTTGACACATCCTTGACACTATCATCACATCATGTACCTTTCCCTTGACCTGTGAAAAACATTTCAAAAAACTTGGGATGAGCATAAAAAACTCAGTAAGGGATACACAAAGAATAAAAACTGTTAGTTTATCAAAACAAAAAGTAAACCATGTATACTTCATCAAGGTAAAACTTTTCACCTTTATGAAGTAGTAAAAACTATTCATGAATTATATATCATTACTTACCTTTTTGTAACCAAAGTATTACCATAAAACCCATATAAAGAACACATAACATATATAAAGGTAACTTGGGACATAAACATACTTAAGTGGAATAACCATATGGTCGACTCCCACACATATCACTTAATGGAATAGCCATACGGCCAATTTCTATACATACTTAATGGAATAGCCATAAGGCCGACTTCCATACCCAATGCATTGGAGGTTATAACGTAACCACCCGTCCTGGTATTCATGGCACCACTCGTCATATGGTTTATAACGTAACCACCCGTTAAAATGTCCAAGTACCAATATAAAATCATAAAACATAAAACCAATATAAAGGAATGATAACATTTCCACATCACAATATATCATAATAGAATCCTTTATCAAAACCATTTTCAAAACCATTTAAAACATTTAATAAAGAGATTTTTTAATCAAAGTGTCCCATACCACCTTGAAGCTTTAAAATGTTAAACCATTAATATCTATATAAATAAATCCTTAAAACCATTTTTAAAACATGGATATTAATAAGAAAAAATAATTAAAACATTTAAAATGACATTTTGGTTAAAGGGGTTTTACCAAAATTAGAGACACTTGAATACAATAATTGAGGAATAACATTTAGTCAGAACATTATAATATGATGAGAATAAATGGATTCATGATATAATACTCCAACAGACAGTATATACACCATATAAGAGTGAATTGGTGCATAACAACAATGAACCCTCAATAGAAATGTCAAATGTGATGAAATCCCTTATAAAGAAGGTATCCTTAAATTAAGGACAAATCAATCTCAAAAATATGTGTGACAAATATAAATACACCCAATATAAGTGGATATTAAGTGTAAAACAATAAAAGGTCATTCACACATATTCAATGGATGACATATTCAATGACTACATGTTGAACCCAAAGAAATCGAAATTGGGTTAAAAAGTTCCCTTGACAGCCTAACGGCATCACATCAAAATGAGTTGATGAGAGATAAAAAGTGTATCTCAACACTTGGACATAAAATTTTCATCAATAAGGATATATGAGAACATATCCCAACATAAAAATATGTAAATTAAAAGACCCAACAAAAGTATTCTTTTAAAAAAGAGGGGGGTGAAAGGTTCCCTTACCGACTTGGGTATCTTTCAAAACATACACCCCATGAAAGAAGGACAAAAGATCATTGATGTAAATACTCATAAACGAAAGTATATTACACAAAGAGTAGAATAATGGTCAGTACATACACCACTCAATGGAATTTGTGGCAAATGTAGCATAAATCTCACAGGAATAAAAGTGAGATGAAAAATTCCTTACGAAAACTCGGCAGCCTAACGACGCCACATAAAACTTCCGAATATGGATTGATGAGATCAAATATGGTATCTCATCACATTAAAATAAAATGTAAAGAAAGAGGAATATAAAATAATATCCCCCAACATTACAAAGATGAGCTTAAAAGAAGTGACATAAAGGAGAGTACTTAAAAAGAAAAAGAGAGGTTAGATCTCTTACGAAAGTTCGGCAGCCTAACGACGCCACTCAAAACTTCCAAAATGGATTGATGAGAGAGAATAGGGTCTCTCATCACATGAACATAATAATTATAGTATGTTTAATATAAAAGATAATACCAATAACAATAAAGATGAGCTTTAAAAGGAATGACATAAAAGTGTGTACTTAAAAAGAAAGAGAGGAGTAGGATCTCTTACCTCGGGTCCGACTTGACTCGATCGTTCTTTAATCTCCTTTAAAAGTGTAACTCCTTTTGATTTGAGCCTAAAAGCTTCCTTTGAAAGGATTATGCCCAAAGGGAATCCTGTAGGATGAGTAGAGGTATGTGTAGAGAGTAAATGGGTAGGGGTTGGCCGAGCCAAAGGCTTGAGAAGTGTGTGAAATGAGGTAGAGGTGGGGGCCTTTTATAAGAGGAGAGGAGGGTCAATTTTGGAAAGTAAGAAATATTACATTATTTGAAAATGTGTTTCGGTTTTAAAAGGTCCCACATTGATAAAATTCGTGGATAAGGTGATAAGGATTCGAAATCCACTCATCCAATTGGTTTTGGACATGTGTAGTTCATAGATTTTACATTATCTTTCCATTTTATTTAAATCGTCAAATAATGATGTCATCGCTGCATCATTATTATGTCATAAATAATTTAATTTATTTAATGTCTAAAAATTATAAAAAAAATACATGATGTAGGAAATCTTATTATCTTTACAATGACTATTTATAATCAAAATTTGGACCTGTGTAACCCTACTTAAAAGTTGTTTTTGTAAAACAACTCATGTTTGTGTCAATTTAATTTTAACATTAAATAAAAAGTTATTTATGTCATTTCCCAACCAAAGTGTCTCCATGGGGTCCCTAAGTTGGACCATGGCTTTTCTTGGTCGGCCACGACTCAACCAATAGGTGTAGGACAAGTGTCATGGTGTTTTCACATTCTTATAATATCATTTTTACCTTAAATTACACTAATTACCTCTAATCGCGATTAAGAACTTAATAAGTTACTATTCACCAAAAAAATTATTATAATCTCATTGAACCACATTTTACTTCTTAATGAAAACCATGTATGTCGGACTTTTGAAATTCAAAACACAATGATGGCAAAATTTTATTTAAACGGAAAATTAGTCTTTATAAGTACCACTTAGTGGTTTCACTATTCATCAAAAATGAAGTTTTTCAGAAAATTACCAAAAATTCACCCTAAGCTATATTTGATATTCCGAATTCAAAAATGAAGTCTATTTTACAAAATTCAAAACATATAAGTCACATTAATTAATTTAATAATTAATTCCCGCTGTCAGAGCAAATAGCGTGTTTTTATGAAACAATAAGTATCAAAAGATTGATACTAGTTTAAGTCCGATTTCAAAGTGAAATTAATTCCAACGACCACTATTGGATTTAATGGTAAAAATATTTTCTAATTTCACTTTAAATCCAATTAAAAAGATATTCTAATCATATAAATAAATTAGATTAAAAGGAGGTTTTGAATTAAAATACAACATTTTACACTATTCATTAAAAAAATGAACTTTATCAGAAAGGTACCAAAAATTTACACAAAGTAAAATTTGATGTCCCGATTCTTAATAAGAGTTTTATTTGGTCCAAAAGAATGTATAAAAGTGATCAAAACTATATTTAATGACAGTTCTCCATTAAAAGGTGATAAGTGAACCTTTAGTGAAAACTAGGGCATATACACCTAAAATTGAATTCTTTCCGTATTTTAAGCCTTTAGCTTTTATTGGATAAATGTAAAAACATTAAAAAACATATATAATAATATTTTAGTTATTTCTATCCATTCCCGCCAATACAACGGCTACATGTTAACTACCATTTAAAATAATATTATTTTATTATTAGAGTGCAACGTAAGATTCCCAAGAAACACGTTGTTGCGTGTTGGGTACGCCATCGAGCATAGCGTCCCCTTTAAAGTCATATTAATATTTTATTCACAAATATGGATAAATATGAAAATGTAATATTCTTTATTTACCTGGGGTGTTACATCCTTCCCCCCTTTTGGGAATTGCGTCCTCGCAATTTTTAAAATTGGGCTTGGAAACATCCTTGAAAGTCCCACATCGGAAGAAGAGTCGGTAAAACAATCACTTTAAAATAAAGAAAGATAAGTACAAAGGTCACCCGAGTTAACCCATACTAGGACTCCATGTAGGAAAACATGGACATGGAGGAGAAAACATAGGGTCATGTTCTTATGAAGAGTGATAGAAAACATGTTTAGGAGAAAGTTAACAATGAGAAAATCACAAACTTGTGATGGGTTAAACGGTATTCGATTCCCCAGTAGGAAAATTTAATAGACAAAATTTTTGTTTTAAGTTACTTTTTATTGAGGAATTTATTCATAAGGAAACATAATCACTTATCATGTTGACTTTCAACTTTTACTAGATTCCTTAATCAAACTCATATTTTTTCCAAAAGACGAGTATTTAGGGAGACTTGTTCACATTAAGAGTACTATAATCAACTTCTAGAGAATCACCTAATCCACAAAAGAGAACTATATACATCCCATGTCTTTAAGCTTTAACCAAAACCAAAACCAAAAAGGTTAGTACAAGGTCAGATAATCCAGAAAAGGATAACCCATTAAAATAAAATCCATGCTTAATCTCCAAAATTTGTCCAACAAAATCCAAAGTTCAACGAGGACCATCCGATAAACAATTTGTCGATAAAATTCTTCAAAGTAAACCAATATAAGATTGAAACCCAAATATTTGAAGGATTTAGTCATATATTCTTCCAAGTTAAATCGTGACATTTATCTCCAAACAACATCAGTTGCTCCTAAAGTCTCGTATTGAAAAGTAATTAACCTAATCACATATCCTCCATGATAGGTTAATCATTTTCATAAATAACCCAGAATCAACTTACTATTAATTTATAAAATCATATAACTAGAAAGAATCGGTCAAACTAACCAGGGACTTCACGTAGTCCAGTGGTAGGCGATAAATACCAGTCGCACTTTGGTTGTGGGTTCGATTCCCGTAGCTTTGTCCGATGCGACGGGTAGTCACACGGTCTGCGTGTTGTCCTTTTTCCAAAACTATATAATTCTTAAAACATTTCCCAAAATGAGATAAAATCTTCAAAGATGATCATAACATATTTTAACCTCAAGTTTATCTCATGCCTTTCATTTTCCATCAGAACATATAATAACCCATAATTACCTCAAAAGTAAGGATCATATAAACCCTAATGGTTACCTTAATAATTATTACCTGAATTTCCACATCGAGTTGGCCATCTCGTACATGATTCACTAGAGAACTCACCAAGGTTGAAGTGGTTGATCATGACTCCTTGATAGTTGGTTTAGAACAACCATGAGATTCCTCATTGAATCCCCTATCTCATCCAGTCTCTTAATCAGAGAACCACCACAGTTTCCTCCAAACCCATTGTCACATTGGTGCCTGCTAGATCCAGCCATTTACTAAAACCAAAAAGGTCAGTGTGAGTATATCAACATAACCATCATGTACTAATGTGGAAGATAAAAACTAAGATATACTTACTCATTCACTTTATCTAAAACTAGGACTCCTTCTGAAATCCTAACCATTATGGTAATGTCACTTGTGCTTAGAGAATACCCTAACATCTAAAGTTATCTAAACCGACCTTTCATACCAACTATAAGGCCCCAACCTTAAACCTTACTTAATCTTGAGTTATTACAAGATTACACATTTAGGATCTTTTCAGGTTTAGAGTTTTAGAGAATTAGATCATGAAACTTGCATTACATTCCACATTTAAACAAAGTGGTTACATAAAAGACAGTATTCATTCTTCCCATCAACGGAAACATATTTAAAATATAACATGGATTCTTTCTTGACACATCCTTGACACTATCATCACATCATGTACCTTTGCCTTGACCTGTGAAAAACATTTCAAAAAACTTGGGATGAGCATAAAAAACTCAGTAAGGGATACACAAAGAATAAAAACTGTTAGTTTATCAAAACAAAAAGTAAACCATTTATACTTTATCAAGGTAAAACTTTTCACCTTTATGAAGTAGTAAAAACTATTCATGAATTATTTATCATTACTTACCTTTTTGTAACCAAAGTATTACCATAAAACCCATATAAAGAACACATAACATATATAAAGGTAACTTGGGACATAAACATACTTAAGTGGAATAACCATACGGTCAACTCCCACACATATAACTTAATGGAATAGCCATACGGCCAATTTCCATACATACTTAATGGAATAGCCATACGGCCGACTTCCATACCCAATGCATTGGAGGTTATAACGTAACCACCCGTCCTGGTATTCACAGCACCACCCGTCATATGGTTTATAACGTAACCACCCGTTAAAATGTCCAAGTACCAATATAAAATCATAAAACATAAAACCAATATAAATGAATGATAACATTTCCACATCACAATATATCATAATATAATCCTTTATCAAAACCATTTTCAAAACCATTTAAAACATTTAATAAAGAGATTTTTGAATCAAAGTGTCCCATACCACCTTGAAGCTTTAAAATGTTAAACCATTAATATCTATATAAATAAATCCTTAAAACCATTTTTAAAACATGGATATTAATAAGAAAAAATAATTAAAACATTTAAAATGACATTTTGGTTAAAGGGGTTTTACCAAAATTAGAGACACTTGAATACAATAATTGAGGAATAACATTTAGTCAGAACTTTATAATATGATTAGAATAAATGGATTCATGATATAATACTCCAACGGACAGTATATACACCATATAAGAGTGAATTGGTGCATAACACCAATGAACCCTCAATAGAAATGTCAAATGTGATGAAATCCCTTATAAAGAAGGTATCCTTAAATTAAGGACAAATCAATCTCAAAAATATGTGTGACAAATATAAATACACCCAATATAAGTGGATATTAAGTGTAAAACAATAAAAGGTCATTCACACATATTCAATGGATGACATATTCAATGACTACATGTTGAATCTAAATAAATCGAAATTGGGTTAAAAAGTTCCCTTGACAGCCTAACGACATCACATCAAAATGAGTTGATGAGAGATAAAAAGTGTATCTCAACACTTGGACCTAAAATTTTCATCAATAAGGATATATGAGAACATATCCCAACATAACAATATGTAAATTAAAAGACCCAACAAAAGAAGTCTTTTAAAAAAGAGGAGGGTGAATGGTTCCCTTACCGACTTGGGTATCTTTCAAAACATACACCCCATGAAAGAAGGACAAAAGATAATTGATGTAAATACTCATAAACGAAAGTATATTACACAAAGAGTATAATAATGGGAAGTAAATACACCACTCAATTGAATTTGTGGAAAATGTAGCATAAATCTCACGGGAATAAAAGTGAGATGAAAAATTCCTTACGAAAACACGGCAGCCTAACGGCGACACATAAAACTTCCGAATATGGATTGATGAGATCAAATATGGTATCTCATCACATTAAAATAAAATGTACAGAAAGAGGAATATAAAAGAACATCCCCCAACATTACAAAGAGGAGCTTAAAAGAAGTGACATAAAGGAGAGTACTTAAAAAGAAAGAGAGAGGTTAGATCTCTTACGAAAGTTCGGCAGCCTAACGGCGCCACTCAAAAACTTCCAAAATGGATTGATGAGAGAGAATAGGGTCTCTCATCACATGAAAATAATAATTATAGTAAGTTTAATATAAAATATCATCCCAATAACAAGAAATATGAGCTTTAAAAGGAATGACATAAAAGTGTGTACTTAAAAAGAAAGAGAGGAGTAGGATCCCTTACCTCAGGTCTGACTTGACTCGATCGTTCTTTAATCTCCTTTAAAAGTGTAACTCCTTTTGATTTGAGCCTAAAGGCTTCCTTTGAAAGGATTATGCCCAAAGGGAATCCTCTAGGATGAGCAGAGGGATGTGTAGAGAGTAAATGGGCAGGGGTTGGCTGAGCCAAAGGCTTGAGAAGTGTGTGAAATGAGGTAGAGGTGGGGGCCTTTTATAAGAGGAGAGGAGGGTCACTTTTGGAAAGTAAGAAATATTACTTTATTTGAAAATGTGTTTCGGTTTTAAAAGGTCCCACATTGATATAATTCGTGGATAAGGTGATAAGGCTTCGAAATCCACTCATCCAATTGGTTATTTACATGTTTAGTTCATAGATTTTACATTATTTTTCCATTTTATTTAAATCGTCAAATAATAATGTCATCGCTGCATCATTATTATGTCATAAATAATTTAATTTATTTAATGTCTAAAAATTATAAAAAAATACTATGATGTATGAAATCTGTTTATCTTTCCAATGACTATTTATAATAAAAATTTGGACCTGTGTAACCCTACTTAAATATTGTTTTAGTAAAACAACTCATGTTTGTGTCAATTTAATTTTAACATTAAATAAAAAGTTATTTATGTCATTTCCCAACCAATGTGTCTCCATGGGGTCCCCGAGTTGGCCCATGGCTTTTCTTGGTCGGCCATGACTCACCCAATAGGTGTAGGACAAGTTTCATGGTGTTTTCACATTCTTATAATATCATTTTTACCTTAAATTACACTAATTACCTCTAATCGCGATTAAAAACTTAATAAGTTACTATTCACCAAAAAATTATTATAATCTCATTGAACCACATTTTACTTCTTAATGACAACCATGTATGTCAGATTTTTGAAATTAAAAACACAATGATGGCAAAATTTCATTTAAACGGAAAATCAGTCTTTATAAGTACCACTTAGTGGTTTCACTATTCATCAAAAATTGAAGTTTTTCAGAAAATTACCAAAAATTCACCCTAAGCTATATTTGATATTCAGAATTCAAAAATGAAGTCTATTTTACAAAATTTAAAACATATAATTCACATTAATTAATTTAAATATTAATTCCCGCTGTCAGAGCAAATAGCGTGTTTTTATGAAACAATAAGTATCAAAAGATTGATACTAGTTTATGTCCGATTTCAAAGTGAAATTAATTCCAATGACCACTATTGGATTTAATGGTAAAAATATTTTCTAATTTCAATTTAAATCCAATTCAAAATATATTATAATCATATAAATAAATTAGATTAAAAAGAGGTTTTGAATTAAAATACAACATTTTACACTATTCATTAAAAAAATGAACTTTATCAGAAAGGTACCAAAAATTTACACAAAGTAAAATTTGATGTCCCGATTCTTAATAAGAGTTTTATTTTATCCAAAAGAATGTATAAGAGTGATCAAAACTATATTTAATGACAGTTCTCCATTAAAAGGTGATAAGTGAACCTTTAGTGAAAACTAGGGCATATACACCTAAAATTGAATTCTTTCCGTATTTTAAGCCTTTAGCTTTTACTGGATAAAAGTAAAAACATTAAAAAACATATATAATCATATTTTAGTTATTTCTATCCATTCCCGCCAATACAACGGCTACATGTTAACTACCATTTAAAATAATATTATTTTATTATTAGAGTGCAACGTAAGATTCCCAAGAAACATGTTGTTGCGTGTTGGGTACGCCATCGAGCATAGCATCCCCTTTAAAGTCATATTAATATTTTATTCACAAATATGGATAAATATGAAAATGTAATATTCTTTATTTACCTGGGGTGTTACATCAGATGTATTGGATGAGGCCTCAATGGTATTTTTTGGATGTCCAATATTATGAATTCCATAATTTTGATGTTAGTAATTGATAATATATGTCATTATTTGACTAGTAGAATATCCACGGTTAAGTTTCATTCTCATTTTTTAATTTATATGGAATTATTTAATCGGATTTTATTCCTACCATATTTTTTTCAAGATTATGTTTTAATGGTGTATGTTTTTATTTATTCACCTTGCCTTATTGTTTATGTTTATTAATGAATGCTTCTACTGTATTCTTACCTTTACTGAGCATATGATGTCACCCATTCCTAATGTTTTATTTTTACATAAGATGTGAATATGAATATTATGAATGACATGCACTGTTAATCTTGAAATTTATGGGTGTCCCCAATGAATTTTCTATCTTTTTTTCCTTTCATGGTTGCAATTTAATACTTATGTTTTCATATATTTTATCTAAATATACTAAACTATTTGGTCCTCTAGGATGAAATCTCTTGTTCATAGTACTGATACGAATATTTAAGTCACCTTCTCTAAGCTACTGGGGTAGGGGTCTTTACAACATTGGGGATATGTTAATGAAATGTATATCATCCTCTTGTTTTGGTAATTAATATATTGCGTGGTTTTCCATCAATGAAATTATTAGTGGATTTTGTAATGTGGATGTAGCTATGACACTGATTCACATAGGGGAAACAACTCTAAAATGGGTAGATTGAACATTAACATGATCATCCTTGGTGCACGATGCGTGGGACTAATACAATACACTTTTTTAGACACTCCTAAGGGATAATGATTTTGTTAATTCACATTCTCTTTATGAAACATCCGGAATAATTATAGGTTAAAAACTATGTAAACCTATGATAATCCATACTAATAAGGGATAACAATAAAGTGTCATGGGTTGATATGTCAATGGTTGATCATAAGTGTAATGAAATAAAAACTTCTTTTGAGGTTTTATGTTATTGAGATACTTTGGAAGAATTTATTATGGTTTGAAGAATATGTTACCATTAAATATATAATGTGAAAATTTTTTCTTTTGAAGAATGGATTTATATTTAGTGGATATAAGTTTAATGGTATTGATAACTGTTATGGTTTAAATTATCTTTTATATTGAGGTAATTATGGGTCATTATAATTTTTGAACATATTTTTTATCATATTGTTATCCTTCAGGTTGAAAAGTGATTTGGTGGTTAGGCGATTAAGGTTATTTTGGATGTGTAAGACTATATTTTAAGATAATATTACATTATTAATGTAAAATAAATATTATTAGATAAGACCGAATTTTATTTGAGGAATAAAGATATAATTATAATTTCGAAGTATATATGGTTTTATTTTTTTATTTATGATAATTTAGACTATTTTTGGAATACATTAGTATATTTTATAGATTATATCATTTGGAAATGTACATTTTTAGGTTTATTATATTTTGAGTGACTCAAGTTGATTAGAGATAAATGTTAAATAGATATCAGTAGAAATATGTGATATATTCTTTCTCATTATTGTCTTTTAAACATAGAAAATTTTGAAGATTTATTTATGGAATTTTTAAAGTTCATATTTTGGAATTATTGTTGAAGATTTTATGATTAATGTGAATTTATTCATTTTTTATTTTATCATTCCTTTGGAAAACTCTTTTGGTATTTTAATTTCTATATATATGAGGAATAAATTTTTATTCCTTTTGGAGTATGTTATCCATTATAAGTTTATTTTAGTTCTTCAAGAACGAAAAAATCATGTTGAATATTCATCTTTTGGAGTAGTGGATGAGATTGTGGTGGAATTTTATTAGAGGATAAAATTATACTTTATATGTTAGTATATAACTGTAATATCTCAAACATTCTAGAGATTCCTCATACTTTTTTTAGGTACCTTTTATATATTTTTTAAAATATTTTTATTGGATATTGTATTTGGTGAGTTTGGGTGAGTTTTGAAAACATTTAGAGGGTTTTTGGGGAAGTTCGTGGTTGGTTCATGGTTTTCCCAGACGGTGCGCCTACCCACAAGAAATGGTGCATCCGAGGAAGAGAGGAATTCCATGGTTGGTGCATGGTTTGTCAAACTATGTTCCACGTAGGAGAAAACATGTAGCACATTTTTTATGGGTGAATGGTTAGGGAATTGTTTTTGTAAAACCAATCAAATTCACCCAAGAAACCATGAACATAGAATTTAAAACATGGAATTTTGATAGAAAATTCCCAAACCCCTCAGTTATTACCCCTAATTTCCCAAATCAACATAATAACATTTCATTCAATTTTTGAGGACCTTTAGAGTAGTACAAGGCTCCTCAAACCCCTTTCTTATTGAATCAAGGATATGGATGAAATATCAACTCCTCCACCGTATGTAATCTATTCCTCTTCTAGATTCCTTTCTTTTATGTTTCTATTTACCATTATAGAGGGATGGGTTTTCATCTAATTTCTATTTATTAGATTTAGGATTTGATCGATCCTATTTGGATAGATCTTGGTCATAGGTTTTGATGCGAGATCTATTCCACAATTGTGATTTTGACTACTGTACATCAATTTGAGGGTTATAGTTTGGTGAGTGTTCATCAATGGTCTTGAAGTTTATGGTATAAAGTCTAATTCAAATAGTATTGATTATTATAATTTGTATGGAAAATTTTCCATTGTGTTTCCATGTTGTTAAATTTAAATTTATATTTAAATAGTAAATTTAATTATATAAAATTGGGAAACCCATCGCAGATATCATTGGAAAAATTAGAAAATTATAAAACTTGACAGGAAGGCAACCCATGTGGTTTTCCTAATATGTTTGAAATATTGATTTATGAAGAGTAAAATGGAGATAATGTGTTATAATAGTTAAATTAAATCATTGTTCATGTTGATAATGATAATTAATGGGTTTGATCCAATTAACCTTGATGGGTTAATGATTTATGTTATTAAATGTTGAAAATTGTATTAATGATGAATTATATATGTAATTCTTTGGGAATAATGTAGTAAACCATAATAGTGATTGATAATTTAAATGGTGAACCATGATTGGTATGAATGAATAAATGGTTAACAGTGTGGAACCTTGATATGAATTTGATATATGAG
The DNA here is from genome assembly GCA_963277665.1 of Viscum album. Lineage (NCBI taxonomy): Eukaryota > Viridiplantae > Streptophyta > Magnoliopsida > Santalales > Viscaceae > Viscum > Viscum album. The sequence goes on along the minus strand of OY728141.1, from coordinate 1,958,859,779 downwards.
ATATCTCTGATTGATTGATAAATGGGGTGCAGCCCAAAGACTGATGCTCCAAATACCTATAGGGTGCCAGACTGATGCTCCAGGCCCCCAATGCTTGCATGTGAAAATATGTATGTAATAGGTACTGATATTACAAATACCTAAAGGGTTTGGGATAGGAACATATGCTCTAAATACCCATGGGGTGCCGGAATGATGATCTAGGTGTCCAATATATTGGTACGCGTATTGATGTTACAATATAGTAGATATGAAATTGAAATTAAAATAATAATGAAACAACATGATATAAGGAGTTATGATAACCCAATAATTTATGGTCTAGAATCATATATGGGTACAATCTAAAATAATTTTATTTTTTAACAAACAATTAAATGTAAAACCTAATTATTTTTCCTTTGGGTTCTTTTATTATTTATACACCAATATATACATTTATAAACCGGATATTTATTTATACATCATTGGTGGTGGACTACTAAGTTGTACTAACACCATTCTCGGGCACTCAGGTCATTACCTGAATAGAATTATTTTTGGTTGGATATCATATGATAAATATCCCTTTATTAGATGACTAATTTAATGTTCAGGATAGATTATGGATGAGGGAACTATATATGATGCCAGGACCAGCCTAAGAGTTGTCAGTTTGTCTTATTTCTTGATTTCTTTTGACACTTGAAATTTATATGGCATGAAATATATACTATTTGGTTTATGGACATTTTCCTATTTTGTATATATTCATGTGATGTTCGTCATTATTGATTATGGGCAACAACAAAATTCGGTTTATCTAGTGATTGGGCTTGAAAAGTGCTTGCAAAAGACGCTATTAAAGACCCCCTTTGTCAGCACTAAAAAAAGTGTTGTTAAAGGGAATCCTTTATTTGTGATTTTTTACAAGTGCCGAAAATTGCCCACACATTATAATCTATTTTAAAAAAGCACTCATCAAGGGAGGGGGGTTATTAGTGCTTTTTTAGATTCGCTGATAAAAACCCCCTTATTAGTATTTTTTACAAGCGATAATAAAAGTATACTTCAAAAAAATATTTCATTAAAAACAATATATATATATATATATATATTTATTTATATGAATATAGTATATATTTATTAAAATGTGTTTTAGATAAAGTAAATTGGGATTTACACTTAATATATAAGATATTTAGTTGAAATGACATATAAAATAATTTAAAAAATATATTTAATTAATAATTTTCTTATTATTAACAAGTAATAGCCATTTAATATCAATTTGAAGCTATGAAAAATAAAAAAAATTAAAAAATCATATAAAATATTTTGAAAATATAACTCGAACTTCAAACAACTATAACTTTTGATCCAGATGTCTATTTGGGCTCTACCACATATCAAATCAAAGCATACGACGAGCTCTACACCCTTAGTGACACAAGTAAAACTATGTCACATTTTTGGAGACAAAAGGGCCCAAAATTCCTCTAAAACTGTGTTTTTAGTCGGTATAAACTGATTTTGTTAACATTCGATGGATTTTTAGGATTATTTATGGGGGTCTTTTTTCCCCTTTTTTGTGGGGATGGAATTTATTCCCAGGACCTATATTCATATTGATATTATGGTTTTGAAATTTTATGAATTTTTATAATGTATTGTTATTTATAATCAAATATATAACAATATATACATATGTTTTATATATTCACACATAAAAATTGAATTTTATAAATAAATAATTAAACATATTTACATATAAAATATATTTATTAATATATAAACATATATGTAAAAAAAATATAAATATATGGATAAAAAATGTAATTAAATATATTTAAATATATAGATATACAATAAAATGTGAAAAAAATAGAATAGGGGAGTGAAAAAGGATTTGAGGTTTATTCTGGAGGTCTAGGGTTCAAAACTCAATGAGGTAGGGCCGCGTACGAGATGGTGTGATTATCTAAAGAACAGATAAAGGGACGGAGGATGTTTCGATAAAGGGATGGGGGAAGCACTGATAATGGTGGGGGTGGTGGAGAGTTAAATTTTTTTTATATACCCTTCATTAGTGGAGCATTTATCAGTGGGTTTTTAGTGCTCATAAAGGCCCCCTTTAACAGCACTAATAAAAGGGTCCTTTAACATTGCTAAAAAAGTGTTGTTAAAGTGATATTTTAATAGTTCTTTTTTAGTGCTGTTAAAGTGGAACTTTAACAGCAATTTTTTATCATTGATAAATTCTTTTTTCCTTTAACTATGCTCACGTTATTATCACTATTTTAGCACTGATAAAGGCCTATTCAAGAACTATTAAAGTGTATTTTTCTAGAAGAGATGACATCATCTTGGTTATTTTTTTTATAATTTTGATATCTCTTATTCCATTAAACTATTTTCACACTCTTATACAGAGGGTATAGTATCCCCATATTTCATATTAGACCCTCGTTGTTAGTTGGTAGCATTTTTCATATGGAGAGGCACTACTCAGGTCATATAAAAAACTAGATCAAGGCACTAACATGTGGAACCAATTTTGGGATGCTAGAAAGTGGAATCAAGGATGTTTTTATTTTCCTTTTAATTGTCATGTTAATTGGGAAAGTTAGACATGATACTAGGATGAGACAGACCTTGGTCATGAGATCGTGCATGTGAGTAGCTAACCAATGTTTAGGGAAAAACCCAAGTACCCAGGGTGGGATTGTTGTTCTGGATGTTTTCAGCTATAGTTGAATGTTATTTCACCTTCAATAATGAAAATATTATGTGATTTTATTTATTTCTAATATTTTACTTGTGTCTCTATTGGGTACAAAAATTGAGTATGCGTGCATCATTTTAGGCACTCAGGATTTTAGGTTACATGCATCATTTTAGGAAATCATTGAAAAACATGTTATGGGTGATTCTTTTAATGGAAATATTTTTTTATTGAGTAATTTGAAATAAAATATCCCCTAATAAAATGGTTAATTTTAAATGATGATAAATGTTGTAGAAAAAATTGATATAATTTTAGTCTAATGATAAAATTTTAAATAAGAAAGTGTTTTACCCTACATTATCAATGAACCAGGAGAGGGATGGTTAAAATTTGTTATAATGCCTTTGTTTTTATAATTTTAGTCTAATGATAAAATTGTGTGTGGGATGAATTTCTTGGAATTTATTTTTATCCCTCCTATATAATTGTGTTAATAATGTGTTATGTGTCCAAATATTTTTTTTGGGATTATAGAGACATGCCTCCATGATGAGTTTAGTTGATTGGATGAAAAGGGGACACTACGGGAAATGTACCTCCAAAAGTGGATCCAGAGGCCCTGATAGTTCTAGGAGAAGGTACATGATAGAACTTCCATGATAACTTTTCTCTTTTAATTCATTTTATAGAAAGATAACCAAGGTGGGATGTGTGTAATATGTCTAACCTAACACATGATTTCGAATTGAACAACCCTCCAATATTTACCAAAGGTACTGAACCTGAGGTAGCTATGTTCTGCATTGAGTCCTTCAAAAAAATTCATGACCATTTAGATAATCCTATAAAGAAGAGAGTGAAGAAATATATTTACATGTTGTAAGGATTAGTAAAGGGTCGATGGGATATTTAGGATCTGGATGAGCAGCTATAGAATATGGTATTAAATTACATTAAGGAGAAGTTGGTGGAACACTTTCATCCAAATACGTAGAGAAAGGTGTGGGAAAAAAGTTAATATAGTTTACCCAAGGAAGCATGTATGTGATAGACTATACTGGTATCTTTTCCAAATGTCAACACTTTTCTCTGATTTTAGATGGAGATTATCCAGCTCTAAAGAAATGTTTATAGGAACGTATTAAATGTGAGATCAAGTCCCAGGTTAATAAAATTTGACTAAATACGCTTATTGAGCTGTAAAATTGGGATTTAATTTCTAAGGGTAACTTGATGGAGTCTTCCAATGAAGTGAAAGTGGTTTATACTCTTCGGCGGGGAGGTACGTCCCATGAGGGCAGGATGCATCACTATGAGAAAGTCACCCATAATAGTGGAAATAAAAGTGGCTTGAGGGAAGAATCAATTACTCTGGGAAATCATCGAGTGATTTTCATTCAGTGAAGAAGTATAGGTCACTATCATAACTAGTGTCCCCAACCACCAGTAAAGTTACCGCTTCTAACAGGATTGGACATTTACAACGGTTTTTTAGGAAGCCATGATAGATGAATTGTGATGGAGGAGCTAGAAAAAATAAGAATATATAAAGGGGGTCTTCTACACCGTACAAGTCTGGATATTGGAGTACCACAAGCTCAGGTTTTCAAGGCGGTGTATGTGGTACTTCTAGGAAATAGAGACCATATCAGAAGAGTAATGTGACACATGGGACTCATACAAAAACACATGGTAGAGGGACATGACAATTGTATATATTTCAGCCTTCAATAGTGGATAGTGAGGTTTGTCCATTGATATTTATTGGTATTATTATTGTATATTCTTTGATTTTTAGTACATTATTGGTTATAGGATCTTATCATTCTTTCATATCTACTCAACTTTGGAACTGTTTTAGTATTATGGTGAAGTTTTTGAGTCGGGTAATGATGATTGACTCACCATTGGGAGTGCAATCGAGGGAGATCTATTAATGAGAGGGGTTTTATCTTGAGATTGGTTGGTATCATTTCCTTTGGGACATCTACATACTTTTTATGTCACAGTTTTATGTGATTTTGGTTTTTTTATGGGAGGTGTTATACTAAAACCACATAGATTATTACTATATAAATGTGACCTTTACATCTCCTAAGGGTAAAATATATGTTCATCATTGGGAATTTGATACCTAGAAAGGACATGTAGATCCATTCCATTAGAAATTGTCGATGATCAGCACCTAGGTTTGTAGTATTTTGTTAGATTATAGAGGTGTAATGTGTGATGTCTTTCTGTCCATAGTGAGACTGTTCCAATACATATTTCTTGAATAATCCTTGGGATTCCTCCTGATAAGGATGTTGAGTTTACAACTAATCTCATTCCTAGAGCTAAACCATATTCTATTACACCTTATAGGATGAGACCAATAGTGCTTCAGGAGTGTTGGGATACACTGGAAGAGTTTATGGATAAGGGATTTATCAATTTGAGTACGTCACCTTGGGGTTCTTTGGTTTTGTTTTCTAATAAGTTTGATGGTATGTTGTTATTATGTGTTTATTACAGAATGTTGAATTGTAAGATGGTGAAAAATCACTATCCACTTTTGGGTATCGATGATCTATTTGACCAGTTAAGAGGATGTTATGTATTATCCAAGATTAACCTATGACCTGGTTATCACCATTTTAGTGTTAGACCTTTAGATATACCAAATAATTATTTAAAATGAAGGAATGGACTATAAAAGTTCATCATGACGTCATTCGGGCTAATGAATACTATATCCATTTTTATAGAAATGATTAACAGAATCCTTCCCATGTACCTAAATCAATTTGTGGTTGTTTATTTGGATGACATATTGGTGTTCTCAAAGAGTCATGAAAATCATACCGAACATGTTGACATCATTGTAATGAACCAAAAATTTATTAATGAAAATTCCTCTTGATCTAATTAAATGTATTATTATGTAAAATTGTTATATAAAACATATGCACTTCCTTGGCTTTATGTTTTTTGATTTTAAATTGTCGTTATGAATTGCTACCATTACTAATAACTCCATTTAATAGTGATCACAAGATTAGTATAATATTGTTCTTTTACAAATCCAATTTACCTAAAAAAGGAATGAGATGCACTCATCCAGTATAATTTCTCCATATGAAGCCCATTTGTTAGAGCCCATAAAGGAGGTAGCATCAATAAGATTCTCTCTTTACCAAGCCCAAGGTGAGCTTCAACATCTTAAGTTTAAACGGAACTGTCTATGGGAGAAGTGGAAGTTAGTAGAGATTACTACTTGAGCGATGTTATCAGAGTCACCCCAAGAGGTTGTCACCACTGCACACCTTACCCTTAGGTCTTATGCTGGTGTTATAAGGGGTTATGAAACCGGGCCCCAGCACTACAATTATGTGCGTTATTTCTTGAATAGAATAAAGAATATACATTCATTTTATTGTATTTACTTTGTAAATGGATTTTAAAGAACAAATAGTATTATTAGTTAATATTCAATTAAGAAATATATGTGGGTGAATTTATGTATTTTTGAATTAAAATATATTTTATTGAAATATTATCAACAAATTACTTTTTATTAAATATAAATGATCATATAATTTTTTATGAATACAATGGTAATTTTTATTAAGGTTTGAAAGTTGTTTTTGTCAAATCCTGTGAATTTTTGACAAATTTTAGTTTTTATTTTTAAATTAAAAATTCAAATATGTAGAAAATTATTTAGATAAAAATAATATCATTTTTGGATTCAGGATGTTGAAATTATCTAATGGTGAATTTTAATAATTGTCTGAGATGGTTGAATTTTTGGGTAAAAATTAAATATCGTTTTGAATATATTATGTGTTTTATGACATCATAATGACCCAATAGTGATGTAATAAAATACTATAAAAGTTAAATTCATCCAATATATGTTTTACCTTTAAAATAATGTGATTTTAGATTTGTTTTATTAATTTTTAAATGCCTTAGTAGGCCCTCCAAGACTTATAAAATATTTCTATCATTTTAAAATGATTTCTTTGAGTGTGTGACTCACCTCCACAGAAGAATCCCAATATTTTAACATGTTCAGCCATAGTCCTTATAAAATAATTTTTTATACTCCACTTTAGAGAAAACCGTGGTCAATAACCATAATATTCTTTGTGGTTTTGATTAGTTTAATGTGTGGTGTCCAAAACCTAAATAATAAAGAATTCAATCTCCTACCCTATATAAACCCACTCAATATCCCATTACACTTCATTCAAACCGGTTTGAGCTTGACCAACCTCTTCCCTCCTCTTTCTAGAATCCTATCAAGGTATCGAAAGATCCCAAGAATCCTCTCTCAAGCCTCTCCCAAGCCTTTGGGATCACACTTCCAAGTAAGGGATCCTCACTTTCCTTCCTTCTTTATTTAATTCCATGTTTTGTTATACTGTTATGCCCTTTTATTCTAAATAAAAATTGTTGGGGTATGATTTATCACCTCCCCTATAATTCCCTCTTTATATTTGAAGGATGAAAGAACCCTTTATCTATGATTAATACCACCCATGTACACCTGTCACCATGTCGAAATTCCATAACAAACTTTTTTCACCTCATTTACATTCAAGAAATTATTTTATATTTTAAATATAAGTTCCATTAAATATTTTGGGATATTATATTCCATGAAACCTTACTGTTAATTTCATTTATAAATGATTATAGACAAATTTCTCTCTCATCAACCCATTTTACGATTTCTATTTGACGTAGTTATGCTGCAGAAGTTACAGAAATATTTCCATGCCAAAATCATCATGTAAGTGAATACCATACCCATTTATCTATCATGGGTATTCACCATTATACACATGTATTTATTGATTTAGGACATAAATTTATGTATTAAACCTATCTTATTTATGGAATAAATTATGATGATTAATGAATACATATTTTATGAACCATGTGGCACACTTATGCCTAAAATGAAATGATTTAGAAGGATACACCTGATAGTGATCCAATGCATTGGGTAAAGAATAGTATCATGATATGCCATGTGAAATGAGGGTTTACTCATGCTAATTCAAGTGAACTGAAGGTTTAATCATTCTAATTCAATTGAAATTATTGTTTACTCATTCTCCATGTGCAATGAGCCTTGGATCATGATAATATCAAGTTAAATGTTATTGCCACATATCCAAGTTATGATAATCATGTTATGCCATTCCTTTATGTTCACTATATTCTTATGCTCCATTGATATTCCTATTGACTAAAATTTATTATATTATTCATTTTATGCCTTGTTTACTCCATTACTGGGCTTTATAGATCTCCCTTCTTCTTATGCATGTCCTTAGGTTATCCCATGGAATGCCAAGTACAATGTAATGTTGTGGTCATGTAAAAAAAATTTCATTAAAGTTTTTGTGTTTTATGTTCTAAGTTGTTATGTAATTTTCCTAATTTTACAAGACACTAGAAATCTCGATCATCATTGTTGTCTTAAGTGCATGTTTATGTAATAAATAATGTTAAAGTGTGTAATAAAGAGAAGGTTTGTTATAGTGGGTATTAGAGGATAACTTTAGTTATTTTTTGGAATAGGATTAGAAAACCCTAGTGAAATACATTGGGATAAGTTTAAGTATAATAAAAACATCCCTAAATTTTCTTGAGTATAGATTAAGTGTTTTATCAAGAAAATACATTCCTTTCTGGATATGAACAACTAGAGGTGGCTTTTGCATAGATGTATCTAGGGGTAATACCCGAAAACACTGCTTTGAGAAAGAATCGAATGTGAACTGTTGCACAACAACGGGCCTTACTGCACTCTTGGTTTGAATCTCTGGGGGGATGTTATTTGATAAATTCATAATATTACTATGAATCATTATTAAGGGAATAAAAAAATCTCTCTAAGAATATATGTTTGGAAATAGATCATGGATAACATTGATTAAATCCTATAAATTCATAAGTTAAGGAGATAAATGTCATTTATAAGTTATCTATTTTTGTCTTTGTATTCCCCTTTATGTATTACCCATAACAATCCTATTATTACAGCCAATGGATGATAATTAGAGGATTTGGGCTAACAACTAACATGAAGATCAATGTGATGATTGTTTTAATGAGATGCAAAATCTGATGAGAGTGGGAATCATAAACGTTGTCATGATACTCTATTAGTTAGATCATGTTTTGAATAAAAACATGGGTCAAGAGGAATGTCCACAACCCCCCAGAAATAAAATGCTACAATGAAGAGATTCACAAGACAAAGGCATCCTACTTTTAACAGATCATCTGATCCCTCTATTCCGAACAATGGATCAACTCCATTGAAAATATCTTCTCCATCTTTTAATGTTCTGAAAAATAGAAGGTTCATATGGATGCTTAACATATGGAGGTGAAGATGATAAATGGTTGAAATTGATCAAAAATATGAATCCTAAAGAAGAGATCAATGTATTGGAATGATATGATTTCTAGAAAATGATTTTTGATAAATATTTTCCTCGCACCGTCCAACTTTAGATGGAAAGGGACATCCTTTTCCTAAAAAAATATGAAGAATCCATCAGAGTGTATGAGGAAAATTTCACAAGACTCTCATGATACACCTTTATCATTGTCGTTGCCCCCGAATGTAATGCCCCGAACCCAGTTACCTAGAGTCGGTGCATTATTACATAATATTGGAATGATCACAAAAGATCAAGTCATGAAAGACCGATTAGTTTAGTATCCTTGGAAACACTAGATACATTAATAAAGTTTACATTAAATCATAAAGTAAAAAAATACAACAACATCTTGTCTCCATAGACCACAGCCATATCCCCCCATACTATATTTCCATTTCATTCATAAAATACTTCTTCACATCTTGGGAAAAATTAAAACATAGAAAGGGGTGAGCTTAGATGCTCAGTAAGGATAACAATATAGTGAAAAATTTCATAAATAAACATAAACATTTAATGAAATGTATAAAAAAAACAAAATCCTTTTAAACTTGAACTTAATCATAATATGTAAAAGCTGAAATGAAATAATTCCATTTACATATTCACATGGATATTCTATTAGTCGAATAATCACATGCAATATCAATAACGACTTTCATAATGATTGAATGCATAATGTCAGACTATCATAACCACATAGTCAAGGCCTTGTGCCAAGACTAGAAATAAGATTTTGTCAAGGTCTTATGCCAAGACACTAGTTTGTCTAATGAGACCTATCGATGCATTGAGGAGCTATAGCGGGCTCCAGCCGTCACATACTACATCCAATGCATTCTTCATATGAAAAGGTTTAAACATAACATAAACATTCGTATTGAAACTAGTATACAGAATTTCAACAATTTATCCATAAACCATGAATGGTATAAAAAAACACATCCACTATCAAACATATTCCAAAACATTCAATACAATATGGATGTTTTGTATCATAATAAATCAACTTCATATAAACTTGAAATCCATCAATGGATGTTAACATAGATGGAATCAAAACTATTTGAGATAAATATCTCTTTTTTTGAAATCATTTAAAGTCACATAATTAAAAAGGGAAACATTTACAATGAAAATATTTATATAATATTGTAAGGTAAGCTTCGACAATTCTATAATGGCAAAAAATAGCCACACCTACCGTATAAGTTAAAAAAAGACATTCTTACCTTAATTCTGTCGAAAAGGTTAAAAAGGACCTTGTTGGGAAAAAACAGAAAGATTCCTTTATAAACTTCTTATAAAAAGTCAAAAAAGGGTATAAATGACTTTAAACCATATTCTATAAAACTTTAAGAGTTATTTGAAATACATTTTTAAGAAACATGGATGTGGTTATAAAGAGGTCCCAGTAGATAATTACGTATAAACAACCTCGAATAATGTAGAGATTGTGAAATAAACCCTTACCTTGTACTTTTCATTATTCGAGGGTAGGTTAACCTCATGTATAATAGTTAAATAATTGATATTAAATTATACAAGAATAATATACATAAATATTATATCATATATGATCTTTTAATATTTCTTTGTTAATAATATTTTAGTATTATCATCGTTTCCGGTGTTCACTTACTCGTTTTCTTTTATATGTTTTGTTACATAAGACCTGTTTTTTATCAATAGTTTGTATCATATCAATATCTAGAATGATATAAAGTCCTTAAAAATTATTTTTAATTATCAAATTAAAGTTATTCTTGAATGGATACGATGGGGAATGAATCTCATCGCGTTCGTGAAGACGGTAGTCCGTACGTACACACGAGCAACAATATCATTTTTTGATATTAAAATAATATATAATTGGATGGGGTATCATATATACAGAATAATTATCATGTTATATTTCTTATTTACATGAATTACACATCATTATTATACCCATCCAAATAATAATGTATTGAATAACAATTACACCACGACCTGGAGACGGTAAGCCGTACGTACGCACGTATGGTGACATGTCATTCAAAAGATGGATAGAATACTGAATATGGATGTAACATATTCATAATAACATCACAATATATATAATATTCTGGAGATATTATTTTATAATGTAAATAACAAATAATGAAGAAGTTGAAGAAGAAAGGAACTTGAATGTGGGTGGTGAAAACATTACCTCTTCTTCGGGTTCTTCTTTTTGATTTGATCAAAAGGCTCCATAGGTTGGCTTTTTGATCAAACTATAGACTCTATGATGAAGTGAGGGAAGTTGGGAGGATATTTGGTCCTGGTATGGCTGATCTAAATGGCTTTTAAGGAGTGAAATTGAGAGAATGGGGAGTGCCCTTTTATTAGAGGGGTGAGAGGCACCTTAGGAAAAGCTAGAAATATTATTCTATAATAAATTAATATTCTTTTTTTAAAGGCTCCAATGTGACTTATTTAGTGACTAAGGTGGTTATGGTTCGAAAACAACCCAACCAATAGGTTCTATATAGGTTTGGGTCACTATATTAACCTTATCTTTTAGTTTTAACTCTTAGTTAATTAGTTTCACATTTACCATGTCTCTTGGTATTTTTATATTATATGGTTAATAAACATACTATATACATTCAAGAGAACCCCAAGTGGTTCATTAATGATACACCTATCATTATATAAGTCTCTTGGCCGAACCTCTGAATTTTTAGAATTTAATATCAATTAATAATATAATATTTGTTTTAAATACTCTATTAAGTAATTTTTGACACTATTTGGTTTTTTTTTTGAAAATCATAACAGCATGATTACTTAGAAAGAACATAATTAAATAAATACTAACATGTCATAGTAACCTATAAAATTAGTGTAGTTCATAAAAATTCTAAAATTACATTTATTTGGGTATTTATATTATCAATTAGTTTAATATTTCATTAATTAGGTAATTACTGCATCACCATTGTGTCATAAATAAATTAAATTATTTAATATCTAAAAATTATAAATAAAATAAAATTATGTAGGAATTTTTTTTATATTTCTAATGAATATTTTTAATCGAATTTATCTTATATATAACCCTATATTAAAAATGTTTTAGTTATTGAACTTTGATTTTAACACTTCTAACTCTTCTTTGAATTAAATAATAATAAATGTCCTAATCTAATCTATGTGGACCAAATAGGTTCATATTTTATTCCTAAGGTTATTTTTGGTCGAATTATAATTATCCAACAGAATTAGGACATGTCTTAGGGTAATAATAAAATCAATTTTACCCTTAATTACCCTATTTACTTTTAACCGTGGTAAATAAAAGTAAAAAAGATACTTTTCACAAAAAATTATTTTTATCTTATTGAACCACAATTTACTCCTTGATATTAACCGTGTCTATCAAAGTTTTGAAATTCCACTCACAGAAGCGATAAAATTATGTTTTATGTGAATTTTCAAATTCTCCTAGGAGGTGGGTTTACAGTGAAATGTTCGATAAAATTTTTATATATCTAAAATTCTTCTAAATGAAATCCAATGAATTAAATTGAACTTTTATAGGTATTATGTATCTATTTTGACCTTAATTAAATTTAAATAAAATAAATAATTATTTAAATAAAAATTTGGTTTCGAACTATAACTCAGTGTTTTTTTCACTATTCATCAAAAATTGAATGTTTTTAGAAAAATACCAAAAATTCACCCTAATCTAATTTCGATATTCCGAATCCAAAAATGAAGTTCATTTTGAAAGATAAAATTTATAAAATTTTAGAAAGTGGGTATTACTATTCATAACGGCTGGTTTGATTTGTTGTTGTGTGTGTTAGAACTCGAAGTTGCGTACAACACACGCTACTATATTATTTAAAGAGAAGCATACCGTGGAAGAATGGGGTGTTTCATTCTCCCCATATTCAAATATTTTCATCCTAGAAAATTCTAGAATATTACTGCATAAAAAGACACAGGTGGTTCTTCATCATAAGTTCCTCGGGTTCCCACGTTGCCTCTTCCATCTTATGGTTTCTCCATAGAACTTTTACCAGACGAGTTGTTCGGTTTTTCAACACTTGTTTTCTAATATAAAGAATCATGACAGGGTCTTTGCAATAAGACAGATCGGGTTCCAGTTCTAATTCCTCATAGGTGAGTACATGCGTTGGGTCAGGCATGTATTTTCTCAACAGTGATACGTGGAACACATCGTGAACTTTGGAGAGATTTGGTGGCATTGCCAAATGGTAAGCTACAACCCCAATTCATTATATAATATTTAAAGGTCTGATATACCTAGGACTCAATTTACATTTCTTACCAAAATGTATTACTCCCTTCCATGGAGATACCTTCATGAAAACATGATCTCCTACCTGAAATTCAAAATCCTTCCTTCGGTTATCGGAATAGCGCTTCTACCTACTTTGAGATGCTTTGATGTGGTTTAGGATTACCTTCACCTTTTCCATCGTTTCCTCTACCAGTTCTGGGCCTATAAGTTTTCTTTCACCAACGTCATCCCAACAGGTTGGTGTGCAACATCTCTTTCTATATAATGCTTCATATAGTGCCATCCGAATACTTGAATGCAAGCTATTGTTATAGGAAAATTCCACCAGAGGTAAATATTAATCCCACATACCCTGAAAGTCATGTGAGAAAAATCTCAACATGCCTTCAAAGGTTTGAATAGTATGTTATGATTTTTCATCAGTTTGGGGGTGGTAAGCAGTGCTCAAACAAAGTTCAGTATCCAAGGCCTTCTGAAGACACTTCCATAATCATGATGTAAAATGTGGATCATGATCAGAAACAATTGATATGGGTACTCCATGAAGTCTCAAAACATCATTAATATATAGCCTTGCTAGACTTTCAAGTGGTAGATCTTCCCTTATATTAAGAAAATGTGTTGGTTTGGTAAGACAATCAACAATTACCCATATGGCATCGTTCCTTCTAGGAGTCTTTGGTAGTCTCATGACAAAGTCCATCATGATATTATCCCATTTCCACTCAGGTATGGGAAGAGGTTGCATGACTCCTCAATGATTTTTCCTTCCAGATTTCACTTGTTGACAAAACATACATCTTGACACAAAATCAGAAATCTCCCTCTTCAAGTTGTCCCACCAAAAATGTTCCTTCATATCTCTATACCTTTTGGTGCCCCCATGGTGTATAGAGAAATTGGAACTATGAGCATCGTCCAACAATTCCCTTTTTAGATCAGGTATATCAGGAACACAGAGTCTCTTCCCAAAGTTTAAAATTCCATCTTCATACAAAAATGTCACTCAATCTCCCACCATTCTCAGCTTTAATCTTCTATTGAAACTCTTCATAATTGGTATGAGAACTCTTTATCTTTTATAGTAATGATGGTTTGGAAACCATTTGAAAAATTATTGATGTTTCACCTTCCATGGTGCTTCCCATATCCATCTTTACTAGATCCATGAATTTAGGATCCCTCTCAACTCTCATCTTTTTCAAAAATCCATGATCTTTTCTACTCAGAGAATCTGAAACCTTATTTTCCTTCCTTGTGTGGTAGTGTATCGTGCAATCATAATCCTTGAGTAGTTCAAGCCATCTCCTTTGCCTCATGTTGAGTTCTTTCTATGATAAAATATACATCAAGCTCTTGTGATCAGTATAAATCTCACATTTCTCACCATAGATATAGTGTCTCCAAATCTTCAAAGTAAAGAACACATCTTGTAACTCAAGATCATGAGTAGGATAGTTCTACTCATGAATTTTCAGCTGTCCTGATGCATAGGTAATAACCCTATCATTATGCATAAGGACACAACTGATTCCTTTCTTATATGCATCACTATAAATAACCAACCCATAATTCTCTAATGGTAGAGTCAATATAGAAGCATTTACTAATATTTTCTTCAGTTCTTCAATACATTATTCAGACTTTTTTGTCCAAAAAAATTTAACCCCTTTATCTACGAGCTTCGTTAATGGGTTAGCCAATTGGGCAAAATTCTAGACGAAACGCCGATAATAATATACTAAATCAATAAAACAGCGTACCTCAGTTATACTTGTCAGTGCTGGCCATTATCGGATTGATCTTTTCTTAGAAGGATCAATAGAGATTCCATCCTTAGAGACAATATGGCCAAGAGAAGAAATATCCCAAAGCCAGAATTCACACTTGCTAAACTTCCCATATAATTCATGTCTTCTAAGAGTCTTCAATATAATGCGCAAGTGATTTTCATGATCTTCGTAGCTTTTGGAGTATACCAAGATATCATCCATAAATACCACTACAATGTTATCTTGAAATTCCTTGAAAACTCTGTTCATTAGATCCATGAAAAGATAGGGTGAATTAGTCCGCCCAAAAGGCATTACTGTAAACTCAGAATGCCCGTACCTAGTTCAAAAGGCTGTTTTCGGAATGTCTTCCTTATTCACACACAACTGATAGTATCCAGAACAAATATCAATCTTTGAAAAGTATTGATCTCCATGCAGTTGGTCAAATAAATCTTCAATGCGAGGTAGGGGATACTTGTTCATTATTGTTATAGAATTGATTTCCATGTAGTTGATACATAACCTCATAGATCCATCTTTCTTCTTAACAAAAAGAACATGGGATCCCCATTTAGAAACACTAGGGAGAATAAATTCCTTATTACTAAATTCTTCTAGTTGTTTCATTAGTTCCTCTAATTCCAGAGTGGCCATTCTATAAGGGGTCTTCGATATGGGCCTTGATCAAGGAATTAAATCAATGGAAAACTCAATTTCTCGTTCTGGAGGATGTCCAGGTAAATATTTTGGAAACATATCTACATATTCCTTCACAAAAGTTACATCTTCTATTTGAACATTATTTTCCTCACCCATAGTTATTTCATTCTCATCCTCCCCAATAATTGAATTTAGTTGAGCTACTCGGGGTGGATCTAGATAAGAATCAAGCGGTGATGATTCTGCTCTAAAGATAAGGTGTTCTTTATCATCGTCCTCAAAAATCATAACCTCCTTCTTCATACAATATATATTCGCATCATAGTCTGAAATCCAATCCATAGTGAGGATTATATCAAACTAAATCATAGGTATGATGGTGATATCAGAAGATAAAGAACATTTATATGCTCTAATGGGAACTGATTCATAGAACTTTGTAGGAAGGACACTTCCCTTAGGAGTTTTAACTTACAACTCCCTTGTTAAATCAAATTGAAAATATCTAATTTTCTTAGAAAACTGGTAAGATTTGATACAATGCGATGATCCAGAATCAAATATATCATTGGCCAAACTTGAGCAAACCATTAAATTACCTACCACCGCGTCTTTCGGAGATTCTACCTTAGCAGTAATGAATTCATAATCTTGTCCTTGATCCCTTGACCTTTTCTGAGGTAAGTTTCCTTAACTATTAGGAAATTCATTTGAATAATGTTCCATATCCTTGAAATTGTAGCACTGAACATCGGTAGCTTTTTTCTTCCCTTTGCAATCACAAGCTTGGTGGCCTCTTTCACCACACTTGTAACAGAAACCCATTCCCTTCAAGAAAGAACCGGGGTGTTTCGTCCCACATTTATTGGAGGATGTATATTCAACTTTTCCCTTCTTCCACTTATTTACATTTCCAGAGTGATCAGCATATCTCTTCTTCTCTTTGATTTCTTTAAAGTTGTAAGACTTAGAGAATTCATTTTCTATCTTATTAGCACATGAGAAAATGTCTTCGTATGATGAGAAGAATTCTGAGACTAATTCTCGACGAATAAATGGTTTTAACCCTTCAAATAAATGATCAATATTACTCCTTGGGTTACATATATAATCTGCTGCATGCCTCACTAACCTTGTAATGTTATCTTCATACTTTGCGACATTCTCTTCCTCCTTTTGTCTCAGACTCAGAAATTACCTTTCCATATCTGTTTGATGGTCACGAGGAATGTATTTTTCTAAGAAAATCTCTTTTAACTCCCTCCATTACATATTTGACACTTCATCCTCTTCCTTTGTGTTTTGTATCAATGACCACCATTGATCAACATCTCTCTTGAGGTGATAAACTGCCAGGATAAGTTTTTCCCTTTCACTGCTCCCCAAAGCCTGAAATATTTTCTCTAGGGAACTTATCCATTTCGCAACTACCAATGGATTTTTACTCCCATTGAATGTTGGTGGTTTGGTCCTCATGAAGTGATCTAACATTGATCCTCTATGCTGTGGATCAGTGTGCTCTATATGGGTAAGGTTATTATTCATAACCCGAGTGAGTTGTTCCAATATGGTGATTAGCTAATCAGCACCAGTTGCATCACCAGCTCCACTGTAATTATCTTGAGCAGGAGGTAAATCCCTACATGGAGTGCATGAATTGATACAGTTTCCATTCCTTCTAGTAGGCACCATTTCTAAACAATGGAATAAACTAGATTAGTTTATAAATTGAAATACATAATTCCCAACTAGTAAAACACTTAAATTTAATTAAACAGTTTATGGATATAATCCTTAATCATAAAAATGTTTTCTTTGAGGAAGTTTGTACTCAGAAACCCTTCAAAATGGTTTTTAAAGAAAATGAGAATTATCCTAAGCATATCCCCCGGGAGTGTCATAACAAAAATTGCTGCAGGGCCCGTTGTGGTGCACCAATTCTCGTTCGAGTCTAGCTCAAAGTAATGTTTTCGGGATTTACCCCTAGGTACATCTGTGCCAGAGCCGCCTCTACTTGCTCGTATCCAAATAGGGATGTATTACATGGAAAACTCACAAAATCCCTACAATACCAAAATTCTTGGAAGTTCTTCTATACTAATCCTCAAAGACTATCTTTGGTCTATATGCTCTAATTAAAGTTTATCTTAATCAAGCTTCCAAGGTTTGTAATAAACTTACTCTAATACCAACTATGACTCCCCGAACCCAGTTATCCAGAGTCGGTGTATTATTACATAATATTGGAATGATCACAAAAGATAAAGTCTTGAATGACCGATTAGTTTAGTATCCTTGGAAGCACTAGATACATTCATAAATTTTACATTACATCATAAAGTGAAAAAATATAACAACATCTTGTCTCCGTAGACCACACCCATAACCCCTCATACTATCCTTCCGGGTCATTCATAAAATACTTCTTCACATCCTGGGAAAAATTAAAACATAGAAATGGGTGAGCTCAGATGCTCAGAAAGCATAACAATATAGCAGAAACTTTAATAAATAAACATAAACATTTAAGGCATTGTATAACTAAAACAAAATCCTTTTAAACTTGAACTTCAGCATAATATGGAAAAGTTAAAATGAAATAATTCCATTTACTTACTCACATATATATTCTACTAGTCGAATAATCACATGAAATATCAATAACCACTTTCATAATGATGGAATGCATAATGCCAGACTATCATAACCACATAGTCAAGGCCTTGTTCCAAGACTACAAATACGATTTTTTCAAGGCCTTGTTCCAAGACACTATTTTTTCACATGATACCTACCTATTCATCGAGGATCTATATCGGGCTCCACCAGTAACTTACTAAGTCCAATACATTCCCCACACGAAAAGGATTAAACATAACTTAAACATTCGTATTGAAACCAGCATACGAAATGTCATCAATTTATCCATAAACCATGAATGGTATAAAAATAACACATCCACAGTAAAAAATATCACAAAAACCTTCAATACAATATGTATGTTTTGTCTTATAATAAATAAACTTCAAATAAACATAAAATACATAAAATGATGTTCACATAGATGAAATCAAAACTATTTTAGAGAAATGTCTCTTTTTTTAAAATCATTTAAAAGTAACATAATTATAAAAGGAAACATTTACTTTGATAATAATCTTATAAGAATGTAAGAGAAGATTTGACGATTTTATAATGGCGTAAAATAGCCGCACCCACCGTATAAGTTAAAAAAAACATTCTTACCTTAATTCTGTCGAAAAGGTTAAAAAGGACCTTGTTGGGAAAACGACAGAAAGATTCATTTATAAGCTTCTTATAAAAAGTAAAACAAGGGTATAAATTAATATAACCAATATTCTATAGAATAGTAAGAATGATTTTAAATACATTTTTACGAAACAAGGATGTGGATGATAAAGAGGTCCCAGTAGATAATTACGTATAAACAACCTCAGATAATGTAGAGATGGTTATAAAGAGGTCCTAGTAGCCGTACCCAAAGTCTTTTATATGTTTTTTTACATAAGACATGTTTTTTATCCATAATTTTTATCATATTCATATACATAATGATATCAAGTCCTTAAAAATTAGTTTTAATCATCAAATGAAAATTATTCTTGAATGGATACGATAGGGAATGAATCTCATCGCATTCGAGGAGACGGTAGTCCGTACGTACGCACGAGCGACAATATATTTCTTTTGATATTAAAATAATATATAATTGGATGGTGTATCATATATAAATAATAATTATCATGTTATATTTATTATTTACATTAATTAAACATCATTATTATACTCATCCAAATAATAATTCAATGAATAACAATTACACCACGACGTGGAGACGGTAAGCCGTATGTACGCACGTATGGTGACATGTCATTAGAATGATGGATAGAATACTGAATACGGTCGTACCATATTCATAATAACATCAAATTATATAGAATATACTAGAGTTATTATTTTAGAATGAAAATAACAATGAAAGAAGAAGTGGAAGAAGAAAGTAACTTGAAAGAGGGTGGTGAAAACATTACATCTTCTTCGGGTTCTTCCATTTGATTTGATCAAAAGGCTCCTTAGGATGGCTTTCTGATCAAGCTAAGGCTTATAGGTTGAATTGATTGAAGTTGGGAGGATATTTGGGTATGGGTTGGCCGAGCCAAATGGCTTTGAAGAAGTGAAATGGAGAGAAGGGGGAGTGCCCTTTTATAAGAGGGGTGAGGGGAACCTTAGGAAAATCTAGAAATATATTTTTATAATAAATTCATATTCGGTTTATAATGGCTCCAAAGTGACTTATTTTGAGTATATGGTGGGGAGGGGTCTAAAAAACCCAACCAATAGATTTTAGACAGGTTTTGGTCACTATATTAACCTTATCTTTTAGTTTTAACTCTTAGTTAATTAGTTTCACATTTACCATGTCTCTTTGTATTTTTATATTATATGGTTAATAAACATACTATATACATTCAAGAGAACCCCAAGTGTTTAATTAATGATACACCTATCATTATATAAGTCTCTTGGCTGAACCATTTATTTTTAGGAATTGAATATCAATTAATAATATAATATTTGTTTTAAAACCTCTTTTATGTCAATTTTGACACTATTTGGTATTTGATTTTCCTGAAAAACATAAAAGCATTATTACTTTGAAAAAACTTAATTAAATAATTAATAAAATGATATAGTAACCTATAAAATTATTTTAATTCATAAAAAGTCTCAAATTTAATTTATTTTGGTATCTATATTATCAATTATTTTAATATTTCATTAATTAGTTAATTACTAAATCACCATTGTATCATAAATAAATTAAATAATTTAATGTCTAAAAATTATAAATAAAATACCATTATGTAGGAAATCGTTTTATCTTTCTAATGAATATTTTTAATCTAATTTATCTTATGTATAAACCTATATTAAAAATGTTTTAGATATTAAAATTTGATTTTAACTCTTTTAACTTTTATTTGAATTAAATAATAATAAATGTCCTAATCTAATCCAAGTTGAAAACAGATGTTCATATTTTATTCCTAAGGTTTTTTTGGTCGAATTATACTTATCCAATAGAATTAGGACATGTGTTAGGGTAATAATAATATCATTTTTACCCTTAATTACCCTATTTACTTTTAACCGTGGTAAATAAAAGTAAAAATTTATTTTTCACCAAAAATTATTTTTATCATATTGAATCAAATTTTACTCCTTGATATTAATTGTGTCTATCGTATTTTTTAAATTCCACTTATATAAGCAGTAAAATTATGTGGTATGTGAATTTGCAAATTCTCCTAGGATGTGGGTAAAAGAAGGTGAAAAGTTCAATAAAAATTTTATATATCTAATCTTCTTCTAAACTAACTCCAATGAATTAAATCTAACATATATAGGTATTATGTATAAATTTTGACCTTAATTAAATTTAAATAAAATAAATAATGATTTAAATAAAAATTCGGTTTTAATCTATAACTTAGTGTTTTTTTACTATTCATAAAAAATTGAATGTTTTCAGAAAAATACCAAAAATTCACCCTAAGATAATTTCGATATTCTAAATCCAAAAGTGAATTCCATTTTGAAAGATAAAATTTATGAAATTTTAAAAAATGGGTATTACTATTCATAACGGCTATATTGATTGGTTGTGGTGTGTGTTAAAACACGAAGTTGCGTACAACACACGCTACAGTATTATTCAAAGAGAAGAGTACCGTTAAATCTTGAGGTGTTACACCGAATTCATGGTTTACTGATTCTTTGGTGGGCTAAAACCTAGCCTACAAAAATCCCTAGCAATCTGTGACTTCGATAGCTCTGAGGAAATTGTCGGATTTTCCCTCAATGTCAAAATAGAGATCAGCGAATCTTAGGTGTATCACGGGGATAAGAAGTGGAATTTGGACATTAATTTTGGCAGTCTGATGGATAAATATAATGGTGATAAGAAATTCCAGCACCCCACTTTCCAAAGGTACGAAAAGAAGAACCCCATAAATTTCCTCAAAGAGATGAGGAAATGCTTCAGGAGTGGAAGAGAAGGGAACATGGACATTAACCATCGATAAGAAAAAACCACAACTGTAAAAAAGGAGTGGAATGATCCATTTGAACCTCAAGGCATTTTTCATTTCTTCAACTAGAAAAAACCAAGCACTTTGAAAACCAGTTCCCTAAGAGAAGGGTTTTCAAAGGGAACCAATATCCTCCAAGGTAGTAAGGGAGAGATGTTTGCACCACAACCACCAAAGAGAACCCGGACAATGAAGTGGTGACAGGTACACCAGTTATTCATTCAAGAATAGAGAACATACTTTTTTATTATGGTTCTACACATTCTTTTATATCCTATATGTTTATTAGAACAATCCCAACACCACCACCAGTCCTAGAAGTAGATATCTCAATGAGAATGAAAAATGGGGAAATTATTGCATCCCATTAATAGAACTCCTCCCCTATCAGAATTGGTGGACTGTATATCCCGGTGAACCTCATCATACTCCCAAGTGTGGAATGTTATGTAATTATTGGCATGGATTTACATTACCTATATAGAGCCAACATAAGTTTCTATGAGAGGGAAATCACTCTCCATATGGTGAATCAAGCCCCAATTCTGTACAAGTGAAAGTAGGAGGATGAATCTTCTTTAGAACCATCATCTTATGCATGAATATTACTAATAAATGAGCATTTATATCTTTCTCAGATGATTGATTCTAAAGAATAAACCATCCTTGAAGACAAGCTTACTGTGAGGGAATTCACTGAAGTGTTTCTCGAGGAATTGTCCATCCTTCCTCCTAGAAGATATGTTGAATTCTTGATTGATCTTTTTACTCAGGCATTGCCAATATCCAAGACTACATATATAATGGCTGTTGTGGAGCTTTAGTATCTAAATAAACAACTATAGGATAATTTGGATAAAGGGTTTTTATGTCCTAGTGCTTCAGCATGGGGTGTACCAGTCCACTTCGTTAAGAAGAAGGATTGGTAAATGCGCCTTTGCATTGATTATCGTGAACTCAATAGAATCACGATAAAGAAAAAGTATCCTTTTCCATGAATTGATGACTTGTTTGATCAACTATGTGGAGTAAAATACTTCTTCAAGGTGTATTTTTTGTTTGAATATTACCATGTAAGGGTGAAGAAGGAGGATATCCCAAAGACTTATTTTCGTACAAGGTACGAGCACTGTGTATTCATAGAATATCCTCTATGACTCACTAATGCTCCAAAAATATTCATGGACATGATTAATAGGTTCTTTAGAGATTACCTTGAGAAATTTAGGTTAGTATTTATAGACGATAATATAATATACTCCAAAATGAAGAAGGAGAATGAGGAGTATCTAAGCACTGTACTAGAGACCTTGTGAAAGCATAATCTCGATGAAAAGTATAACAAGTGTGAGTTATGGTTGAAAGAAGTCTCATTCTTGGGTCTAATAATCACAAGAAATGGGATATATGTGGATCCCTCTAAGAAAATGCAATTGAGGGATGGTTGAGGCAAACATCTGCGAAGAATATCTGTAGCTTCAATGGGTTTGCTGGATATTATCACTGATTTGTGAGAAATGTCACATGATTATCATACCCTCTTACCAAGATAACTCGAAATGGAGTCATGTTTTCATGGAGTGATGAATGTGAAGACAGATTATTGTATTTGAAAAGGAAGCATTTCATTGTGCTCATTCTCACACTACCCACAAGTAGGGAACTTTTAGTGGTATTTAGTGATACTTTGAAGAATGTCCTGGTCTGTATTTTGATGAAAAATGACAATGTCATTTCCTATGTTTCAAGGAAATTTGAAGTTCATGAGAAAAACTATCCAACACATGATCTAGAGTTGGCTTTAGTTATCTTCACTTTAAATATTTGGAAACATTAACTCTTTGGGGATAATTGTGAAATATATACAGATCACAAAAGCCTCATGTATATATTCACATAGAAAGAGTTAAAAAGGCACCAATAGAGAAGGTTAGAGCTGATCATAGACTATGACTGCTCAATCGATTTCCAATATTGGAAAGAAAACAAGGTGGAGGATTCTATAAGCAGAAGGGACCCAATGATTATATCATTGAGGAGAATTGAAAAGGATACAATCTTATTAGATTTGGTGAAGAAGGAAATGGGAATCATAAACATGGGAACATCATTAATCCTGTCTCAAATGGTTGCTCAACCATCTCTTTTGGAAAGGTTAAAGGATGATCAAAAGAATGATGTGCAAATTTAGAAGAAAATAGAAACTATCAAAAAAGGTAAATCCACAAATTTCAATGTAAATGAAGAAGGAATTGTGACATTTGTGTTAAGACTATGTGTTCTATAAAATTTGATGTTAATGAAAGAAGTTTTGGATGATGCACATAGTTCAAATTTATCCATTCACCCAAGAAACAAAAAGTTGTATCCAAATATCTGAGAGCATTATTGGTTAAATAACATGAATAAAGAGATCACTGAGTATACATCAAAGTGCCAGGTATGTCAGGATGTGAATTCTGAGAGGTATATGTCTAAGGGGATGATGCAACCATTACCCATACCAACATGGAAATAGTAGAACATCACCATAAACTTCATGACAAGAATTTTAAAGACATACAAAGGAAATAAAATACTATCTTGGTTATTTTGGACCTTATTAAAAAGACTTCACACTTCATTTCAATTCTAGAGGATTTCTAAATGGATCAACTGGAATAGATGTACATTAGAGAAGTGGTATAGCTACAAGGTGTACCACTATCGATTGTATCTAATCAAGATTTTTGAGTCACCTCTACGTTCTGGAGGAGTCTCCAACACACTTTGAATACTAAGATGAACTTCAGTATGTCTTATCATCCTCAAACTAATGGCCAATCAGAGTAGACTATCCAAACACTTGAGGACATGTTGAGAGTATGGTCAATGTACTATAAATATTGATGTGATCGACATCATCCTCTGGTTGATATCTCTTACAATAATAGTTTCCACTCAAGAATCCAAATAGATCCTTATGAATTCCTTTATTAGAAGAGTTTTCAGAACACCAACATTTTCGGATCATGTTGGGGAGTGAGAACTCCTAGGTATAAAAATGGTCGAAGTAATAGTGGATAAGGTTAGGACCATCCAGCAGCACATTAAATCTGCTCATAGTTGACAAAAGAGAATTGCTGATAATTATTGACGAGACATAGAGTTTGATATTGGAGACACAGTATTCCTACTCTTAACACCATGGAAGAAAGTTATGAGATTTTTGAAGAAGGTAAAGCTTAGTCCAAGTTACATCGGCCCTTTTGAGATCCTTTATCACATTTGAGCAGTGGCCTATCGACTAGAACTCCCACTGAACATATCTCAAGTACATGATATAATCCATGTATCACTATTGAGGAAGTATATACTTGACCCATCACATGTACTCAATCCATAGGTGGTATCATTGTTGAATAACCTCTCTTATAAAAAGAATATGGGGAAGATCTTATATCGCAGTTAAAATGCTCTAGGAAATAAGACAATTCCATTTTTCAATGTGTTGTGGCTAAACCACAAGTTTGAAGAAGAAACATGGGAATCGGTGAAAGTGATGATGCAAAGTTACCCTCATCTATTTTAGTGTGGGAAAAGGAAATTTCAAGGGTGATATTTCTTAAGGGGAAAGATTGTAACAACAAAAACTTTTATTAATTAAAAGTCCTCTTGATCTAATCAAATGTCTTATTACGTAAAATGATTATATAAAACATATGAACTTCCTTGGTTTTATGTTTTTGGATTTTAATATACCATTATGAATTTTTACTATTTCTAATATAGACTTTTAATAGTGATCACATGATTAGTATACGTATAGTGCTTTAACAAATCCAATGTACTCAGAAAAAGGAAGAGATGACCTCATATAGCAGAACTGATCCATATGAACCCCATTTGTCAGAGTTTAGAAAAGAGGTTGCATCACTGGTCTTCACTCATGACCATTCCCAAACCTAGCTTCAACGCATTAAGCATGAATGGAACCACCTACAATAGAAGTGGAAGTTAATAGAGATTACCACTCGTATAATGTTATGTGAGTTTCCCAAAGAGTCTATCACCATCACACAGCTTACCCTTAGGTATTATGCTGGTGTTATAATGAGTTATGTAACAAGACCCTATAACTATATTTATGTTCATTATTTCTTGTATAGAATAAATAATATACAATCATTTTATTATTGTTACATTGTAAATTGTTTTTGAAGCAAAAATAGTATTTTTATTTAATATTCAACTAAGAAATATATTTTGATGAATCACTGGATTTCTTTATTAAATAATATTTTAATAAAATATTATTACTATATTAATTTTTATTAAATATAAATGATCGTATAATTTTTTATGAATACAATTTTAATTTTTATTAATGTTTGGAAGATGTTTTTTTCAAAACCCATGAATTTTCGATAAATGTCAGGATTTATTTTAAAATTAAAATTTAACATACTTATAAAATTATTTAGATAAAATAAATATAATTTTTGGATTCAGGATGTCAAAATTATCTAACTATGAATTTTTCATAATTTTTTGAGCCCGTCGATTTTTTGGTAAATATTAAATACCCTTTAAATATATAACGTGTTTTATGACAACCCAATGACTCAATAGTGATGTAATAAATTACCATAAAATGGATATTATACCAATATATGATTTAAATTTAATATAATGTGATTTTAATTTTTTTTGATTAATTTTACAATCCCTTAGAGGACCCTCCAAGACTTATAAAATATTTTACCATTTTAAAATGATTTCCTAGAGAGTGTGACACATATCCACATACTAAATACCAATATATTAATAAGTTAGGCCATTTAAATTACAAAATAATCTTTTCCAAAAGAATTTTTCAAAAACCATGCGAAAAAACCATGTGTTGATTTGAAATTTTGATTAGTTTAATGTGTAATGTCCAAAACGTAAATAATAAAGAATTTCATCTCCTTTCCTATATAGACCAAATAAAAATCTGATTCCTCTTCACTCTAACCATTTTCATCTTGACCAATATATTCCATCCTCTCTCAATATTCTTCATAAGGTGCCCCGAGCTACCATCAAGCCTCTCTCAGGCCTCTCCCATGCCTTTGGGACCACACTTCCATGTAAGGGATCCTCACATTCCTCCCCTCCTTATTTATGTACAAGTTTCCTTATATTTTTATGCCCTCTTATTTTAAATTAAAAATGTTGGGGTATAATTTCTAACCTTCACTACACTTCCCTCTTTATGTTTGAATGAAAATATACCCCTTCTCTCACATTAATTCCTCCCATGTACACCTGTTACCATGCCAAAATTTAATAAGGGATTTCTCTCTCCTCATTTACATTCAAGAAATTGTTTTCTATTATGCATAAAAATTGAATTAAATATGAAGGGATATTATATTACATGACTTACTTGATATAAATTTATTGTTAAATGATGATATAACCCTTTCCCAATCATAAAAAAATTTTATGATTTCTATTTGACGTCGTTATGCTGCCGAAGATAATCAAAATATTCCATGCCAAAATCATCTTGTAAGTGAATACCATACCCATTTCTCTATCATGAGTATTATAAATTATGCACATGTACTTATTGACTGAGGACATAAATTTATGTATTCCACATCTTTTATTCATGTAATAAATTATTATGTATAATGAATGCATGTTGTATGATCTGTGTGACACACTTATGCACGAAATGAAATGATTAAGAAGGGTGTTCCCCAATAGCACTCCAATGTATTTGGTAAAGAATAGTATAATGATACACCATGTGAAATGATGTTTTAATTATACTAATTCAAGTGAAATAAGTTTTTACTCATGATAATTAAAGTTCAATGAGGGTTTACTCATGATCATTGTGCAATGAGCATTAGCTCATTCTAATATCATGTTAAATGTTGTCGCCACATCTCCACGTTATGAAAATCATGCAATATCATGCCTTTTGGATCATTTTTCTCTTATTCTCCATTTATATTCCTATTTTCTATCATGTATTGTATAATCATCCAGAGTACACTAAGGGAGTAAAGGATTTATGTCAAGAAATCAAAGTGTCAATTCTGGATCAAGAAGGGTACATTTCTTGGGTCAAATCATATCTAAAGAAGTTTTTTCAGTGGACCCATAAAATTATTTGGTATTATTTTATTGATTGAATCCCAATAATTCCTTTTTTATGTTAATATTTTTGGGGTTTTTGGGTTTCTATAAGGGTTTTATCTACGAGTTCTCCCATTCTGAAGCACCACCATTAGGCTTGCATAGGAAAGGGATCGGGGTTTCATGGTCTATAGGATGTGATAATTCATTCTAGGATTTGAATAATCCTTTGACTACCACACCTATTTAGTTCATACTTGATCTAGTTGAGGAGTATACCATGTTTTTTTGGATGCATTTGGGATAGTTCTTAGAGTAGTATTGATGTGGGGAGATCGAGTTGTGGTGTATGGGTCACGGAATTTGAGGCCACATGAACTTAATTACCCTATTCATGATCTTGAGTGGGTCATGGTGGAATATTTATTTAAGTGTTGGTGAAATTACCTATTGGGTGAAATTGTTTATATGTATACTGATCATAAAATCTTTATGTACATATTTTTCATTTTGAGATTTGAATATTTTAAAATGGAGTTGGGTTAAATATATACACTCATTTATTTTGAGATAGAATATATACCTGGGAATGGAAATAGTGTTTCTAATGATTTGAGATGGAAGGAACACACTTAGGAAGATTATGAGTCTAGTTCTTAGTGGAATATGATTAATGTGATGGTCGAGATGCATAATGAGGGGAAGGATGGCTAGAAGAAAATGAACCTAATATCCTTATCTTTCAAGTCTATACTTTTAAGATGAATATGGTAGAGTTAGTATGAGTATATAGAGTTTTTAGCCACATGGGAATTTCTTGAAGGTTGGTGGTTACCTTTCTATTGGACATTAGATGAGGATGATATCATCTATCCCTAGAATTATGTTTTTGTGACTATGTTTATGTGTGAGGAGCTGTTAATTGAGTTTTTTGACTGAAAGTTGGTGGTGAATCGTAGTTGGACCAAAAATGTTCCATGGTCTATGCTGACAGTATTGGTGTCCAGAAAATAAAATGGCAATAATAAGTTTCATGAAATGATATTACACCTATCAGTAGGTGAAGAATGAGCATCAAAGACCCAGTGGTTTTCTAAAGATGTCTCCCATTCCATAATGGAAATGGAAAAAATTACTGTGGACTTTGTGGTTGGCTTCTTTGGGAGAACTCGTAAGCATGTTGTGATATGGGTAATTGTGGACCTATTGAAGAAAGTATCCAATTTCTTTCATATCAAGGAGAATTTCATAGTTGATCAGTTGGGGGATATGTATGTTCAAAAGGTAGTCCATTTTCATTGGTGGGCCATATAGTATAGTTTCAGACAATGAATCAAATTTCACATTGCACTTCTATAAAGTCATATAGAAAGATATGGGTATCCTTGTGTTTCTGATTATGGTTTACCACCCCAAGATATATGAGAAATTAGATCAAAATATACATGAAGTAGAGGAGATGCTAAGAAAATGCATTATTGATTTTGGTGGGTCATGGGAAGAGAAATTAACATTCATTGATTTCTCATATAAAAATAGTTACTGTAACGCCCCGACCCTAGTTACCTAGAGTTAGTGCATTATTACATAACATTGGCATGATCACAAGGAAATCATGTCTCGATAGACCGATCAGTTTAGTATTATTGGAAATAAGATTCATACATAAGTTCAAATTTACAGCTTGAAGAGAAATACAATACAAATATATTTCATTAGAAACATCCAAGCCTCCTAGATTATGCCTGGAGGTCACTCATAACTAACTTCTTCACATCATGGGAAAATGAAACATAAGAAAAGGGGTGAGCTCAAATGCTAATTAAGGGTAAGTAATAAAGTAGAAAATGACATAAATTTTAAGCATGGTAAATAATTAAAACCACATTCCTTTACCAATAATAAACATGAATAATTTTATGGCATTAATATGAGATGAGTAAATAATCCCATAATAAAACATAATCATGGGTATTATACTAGTCAAATGACCACACGAACCATCAATAATATTTCCATAATTAGGGAATGTATAATTCTGGACATTCTAAAACATTTTTCCAAGGCCTCAGCCAAGACATCTAAAAATGATTAAGGCATTGGCCAAAACCATAAATAAAATTGGGAAAGGGCCTCAGCCAATTCCACATCTAGTTGTCTCATGAGACCTACCGATGCATCAAGAAGCTATAGCAGGATCCACTCGTCACTTACTAAGTCCAATACATTCCTCAATTGAAAAGGTTTAAACATATCATAATCATTCCTATTAAAACTATCATACAAAATGTCAATACATTAACCATAAACTATGAATGGTATAAAAATAGCACATCCACAGTCAAACATATCACAAAAACTTCAATACAATATGGAAGTTTTGTATCATAATAAATCAACTTCAAATAAACATAAAATCAATTAAAGGATGTTGAAATAGATGAAATAAAACATTTAATTTGAAAATATTCTTATAATCTTGTAAGGGAAGCTTTGACGAGTTTATAATGGTAGAAAATATCTGCACCTTCTGTATAAGTTAAAAGAGACATTATTACCTTAATTTTGTCGAAAAGGTTAAAAAGGACCTTGTTTAGAAAACGAAAAAATATTCCTTTATAAACATCTTATAAAAAGACAACAAGGGTATAAATGACTTTAATCCATAGTCTTTAAAATAGTAAGAATGTTTTGAAATACATTTTTAAGAAACATGGATGTGGATGATAAAGAGGTCCCTGTAGATAATTACGTATAAACAACCTCAGATAATGAAGAGATTGTGAAATAAACCCTTACCTTGTACTTTTTCTTGGTTGATGGTAGGTTATACTCCTATATAATGGTGAAATAATTTTTATTAAATTATACAAGAATCATATACATTAATATGATATCATATATTATCTTTTAACATTGCTTTGTTAGTATTATTGTCATTTCAGGTGTTAACTTACATGTTTTCTTTTATATATTTTGTTACATAATCCTTGTTTGTTATGGAAAGTATGTATCTTATTCATATACATAATGATATCATTTCCCTAAAATTATTTTTAATCATCAAAAGAGAATTATAATTTCATGGATATGATGGGGAATTAATCTCATCACGTTCATGGAGACGGTAGTCCGTACGTACGCACGAGCGACAATATCATTCTTTTGATATTAAAATAATATATAATTGGATGGTATATCATATATACAGAATAATTATCATGTTATATTTATTATTTACATGAATTACACATCATTATTATACCCATCAAAATAATAGTGTATTGAATAACAATTACACCACGACGTGGAGACGGTAGGCTGTAAGTACGCACGTATGGTGACATGTCATTCAAAGGATGGATAGAATACTGAATATGGTTGTACCATATTTATAATAACATCACAGTATATATAATATACTGGAGTTATTATTTTATAAAGGAAATAAAAAAGGAAGAAGAAGTTGAAGAAGAAAGGAACTTGAAAAGGGTTGTGAAAACATTACCTCTTCTTCGGCGGTTTCCTTTTGATTTGATCAAACGGGATCCTTAGGTTGGCTTTCTGACTAAAGTAATGCCTCTAAGATGAATGTAGGATAGTTGATAGGGTATTTTGGCAGAGGTTGGAAGAGCCAAATGTCTTTGAAGGTATGATGAATTGGTTATAAGTGGTGTCCTTTTATAAGGGGGAGGAGGGGCTCTTTAGGAAAAACTTAACATATTAATTTATAATGAATTCATATTCAGTATATAATAGCTCAAAAGTGTATTATTAAAATTATATGGTGGGGGTGGGTATAAATCCTTTCAACCAATAGTTTTTGGATAGGTTTGGGTCATTATATTAACATTATCTTTTAGTTTTAACTCTTAGTTAATTAGTTTGTCATTTACCATGTCACTTTGTATTTTTATATTATATAGTTAATAAACATACTATATATATCTAAGAGACCCCCAAGTGGTCCATTAATGATACAAATATCATTATATAAGTCCTTTTTCCGAACCTTAGATTTTTAGGAATTGAATATCAATTAATAATATAATATTTGTTTAAAAAACTAATTTATGTCAATTTTGACAATACTTAATAATTGATTTTTGTTAAAGTCTTAACAATTTTATTAATTCAAAACAAATTCATTTAAGAAATCCTAACATGTCATATTAACCAATAAAATAATGTATCATATCAAAACTTTCAAATTATATTTATTTTAACATTTATAATACTAATTATTTGATTCTTTCATTAATAAGGAAAATACTGCATCATTATTCTGTCATAAATAAATTTAATAATTCAAGGCCTAAAAATTATAAATAAAATAAAATTATGTAGTAAATCGTTTAGACTTTGTAATAAATATTTATAGTCGAAAATATAACATATATAACCCTATGTAAAAATTGTTTTTCTAAAAGATATATGCTTATGTCATTTTTATATTTACTTTCACATAAATAATATAAAGTGTCATTATCACTTACAAGTGGATCCATGGGGGCCCGAAATCCACCCAAAGATGCCCATGGTCGGAAATATATCAACCAATAGGGTTAGGAAACATTTTAGTGTAATTCATTATTATTATTATTATATTATTCCTTACCCTTATTTACCGGATTTACCCTTTAACCCTGGTAAATAAAATATTTAACGAAGTAATTATTCAAAATGTCTAAAAATAAAAGTTAACTATTTACACAGTTTGTAACTTCTTAATAAAAATATGGAATCCATTTTTCTAAATTCATAACATAGAAGTGGTAGAAATTAATTTAAAATTAATTCCCGTGTTTAAAACAAAAAGTGGGGTTTTAAGAGATAATAACTATAAAAAAATTGACACTTGTTTATGTCCGGTTTAAATGTGAAATTATGTCCAATGACCAACATTTTATTAAATGTTAAAAATTTATTATAAATATAATTTAAAACCACTAAAATTCATAATTTATCACTATTAATTATTTTGATTAAAAAAGTTTTTTTAATTAAAATTTAGTAATTTTCACTATTCACCAAAATTTAAATGTTATCCGAAAAGTACCAAAATTTTACCCTAGGATAATATCGATAATCTGAATCCAAAAATGAATTCCATTTTGAGAGATAAAATTTATAAAATTTCAAAAAGTGGGTATTACTATTCATAACAGCTACTTTGATTGGCCACGGTGTGTTAGAATCTCGAAGTTGCGTACAACACACGCTAATGTATTATTCAAAGAGAATCGTACTGGGGAAGCTTGGGGTGTTACATTCTCCCCTCCTTCAAATCATTTTGTCCTAAAAATTTCTAGAAAATTACTCTATAAAAATACGCGGGGGGTTCTTCATCATAAGATCCTCGAGTTCCCACGTTTTCTCTTCCATCTTATGGTTCCTCCATAGAACCTTTACCAGACGAGTCATCCAGTTTCTCAGCACTTGTTATCTCGTATCAAGATTCCTGATGGGATCTTCACAATAAGATATATCGGGTTCCAGTTCTAATTCCTCATAAGTGAGTATATGCGTTGGGTCAGACTTGTATTTTCTCAACAGTGATATGTGGAACACATCGTGAACTTTAGAGAGATTTGGCGTCATTGCCAAATGGTAAGCTATAGCCCCAATTCGTTCTAGAATTTCGAAAGGTCCTATATACCTAGGACTCAATTTACCTTTCTTGACAAAATGTATAACTACCTTCTATGGAGTTACCTTCACGAAAACATGATCTCCTACCTGAAATTCCAAATCCTTCCTTTGGTTATCGGTATAGCTCTTCTGCCTACTTTGAGCTACTTTGATGTGGTTTTGGATTACCTTTACCTTTTCTATCATTTCCACCACTAGTTCTGGGCCTACAAGTTTTCTTTCACCAACATCATCCCAACAGGTTGGTGTGCGACATCGCTTTATGTATAACGCTTCATATGGTGCCCTCCAAATACTTGAATAGAAGCTATTGTTATAGTAAAATTCTACCAGAGGTAGATATTGATCCCACATACCATGAAAGTCAAGTGAGCATGATCTCAACACGTCCTCTAAGGTTTGAATAGTCCATTCTGATTGTCTATCTATTTGAGGGTTGTATGAAGTTCTCAAATGAAGTTCAATATCCAAGGATGTCTAAATAATTTTCCAGAATCTTGAAGTAAAACATGGATCACGATCAGAAACAATCGATATGGGTACTCCATGAAGTCTCACAACTTCATTAATATATAGTCTTTCTAGACATTCAAGTTGTAAATCTTCTCTTATAGAAAGAAAATGCGTTGTCTTGGTAAGACAATCAACAATGACCCATGTTGCATCATTCCTTCTAGGAGTCTTTGGTAGTCCCATGACAAAGTCGACCGTGATATTGTCCCATTTCCACTCAGGTATGGGAAGAGGTTGCAATAATCCACCAGGTTGTTGCCTTCCGACTTTAACTTGTTGACAAACTATACATCTTGACACAAAATCAGCAATCTCCTTCTTCATGTTGTCCCACCAAAAATGTTCCTTCAAATCACTAAACATTTTGGTGCTCCTAGGGTGTATAGATAAATTGGAACTATGAGCATCATCTAACAATTCCCTTTTCAGATTAGGTATATCGGGAACACAAAGTCTCTTCCCAAATATCAAAATTCCTTCTTCATACACAAAGTCTCTCAATATCCCATCATTTATAAATTTAATCTTCTTTTGAAACTTTTCATCACCTGTCTGAGAACTCTTTAGCCCTTCTAGTAAAGATGGTTTGGAAACCATTTGAAAAAGTATTGATGTTTCACCTTCCATGGTGATTCCCATATCCATTTTACTAGATCCATGAAAATTCGATCCCTCTCAACTCTCATCTTGTTCAAAACTCCATGGTATTTTCTACTCAAAGCATCTGCAACCTTATTTTCCTTCCTGAGGTGGTAGTGTATCATGCAATCATAATCCTTGAGTAATTAAATCCATCTCCTTTTCCTCATGTTGAGTTCTTTTTGTGAAAAAATATACTTCAAACTCTTGTGACCAGTATAAATATCACATTTCTCACAATAGAGATAGTGTATCCAAATCTTAAAAGAAAATTTTACAATATCTAACTCAAGATCATGAGTATGATAGTTTTTCTCATGAATTTTCAGCAGTCGTGATGTATAGGCAATAACTCTATCATTCTGCATAAAGACACAACAAGTCCTTTCTTCGATGCAGCACTATAAATAACGAACCCATCATTCTCCTATGGTAGAGTCAATATAGGTGCATTTAATAATCTTCTATTTAGTTCTTCAAAACATTATTCACAGTCTTTTGTCCAAAAAAATTTAACCCCTTTACGCGTGAGGTTCGTTAATGGGTTAGCAAATCGGGAAAAATTCTAGACGAAATGCCGATAATAACCTGCTAAACCAATAAAACTGCATACCTCAGTTATACTCATCGAGGCTGGAAATTCTTGTATTTCCATGGTCATAGAAGGATCAATAGTGATTCCATCCTCAGAGACAATATGTCCAAGAAAAGAGATTTGTTGAAGGTAGAATTCACACTTGCTAAACATCCCATATAATTCATGTCTTCTAAGAGTCTTCAGGATAATTCGAAAGTGATTTTCATGGTCTTCATAGCTTTTGGAATATACCAAGATATCATCAATAAATACCACTATAAAATAATTGATAGAGTGTTGTCGTGGGCGCCCTCAAATGATTAATGTGATTTTGGGGTACTTAGGTGCAGCAGAGTGGCTGACCAAGGTCGTCTCTCAAAGGAGCAAGTGAATTTAAGAACTTATTAAAGGTATTATAAAAATAAAATAAAAGAGAATAAAATAAAAACACTACTTTAAAGGATTGGGGTTTTTTATCGTTTATGAATCTAGAAGAAGTTTGCTGGAACAAGATTGTATATATTTTTTAGTTTTGAAATGAATTTCGATTAAAATGACACAACAAGAAGATGTTTTTTTAGAAATCTGTTTTAGATGGCGTAATTGATCTAACTCTACCTATTCATTATCTTATTAATAATTATCATTTAAATCAATATACACTTAATTATTATCCCATAATCTATTATTTCTCAAACCCTACGAGAGTTAACATAACCACAAAGATGAAATTACTTAAACACTAGGCTAGCTTCGGAACACGCAATCGCAGCACCCTGCTTTGATTGTTGTTCTAAGGATAGCTTATGGTCAGTGGTTAATTAGAGCACATATCCATTCTGGAAATGAGGATGAATTGTGTTTAGGGATTATATTTTCACTCTACAAATTTATCCCGTGTGGTCTTGTATTACCGATTAAGATTATGCTCTCACAAATTACCCAAAATCCCGACCTCGTGTGTATTTGTGTTAATTGTTCAATTGATTGCATAGTTTCTTGTAATTTAAATACACAATTCGTGGATAATATTATGTGAATTACGGTAGATCATTGATTCAAAATAATTAAATGAAGAGGTTAGAAGATAGATCGATTACTAAAAGACTACTCTTCCATGTGTGGCATAATCATCGTAGAAGCGTTTTGCATGTGCAATGGTTTATAATGGGTATAACCCAAAAATGCTTCTACTCAAGAATTCCAGCCCAAAGAGAAATATTAAGAGAATAAGAAATTTAAACAAAACAGAAGAAAAGAGAAGAAATAAAAGAAGAACAACGAAGTTTATTACATAAACAAAATCATTACAACATGAAGGAGAAAAAGAAGGCTTCGTCGAAGAGATCCTTGCTTCAAGAGCTACCCTTATTTAAATGGTTGGAGAATTGGAGTGGATCCACTTATCCTCTTCCCTCAACTTTTAAATGCACGTCCCAACCCATCCAAATTAGAAAAACTCCAATTTATAGAGTGGTGTGGAGGCTAGGTTCAAAGTGGTTTCAAGTGTAAATTGGGAATCTCGTCCAAATATTTTATGCCAAATTTCACTGCTCATTTGACCTCGAAAACGCATGAATTGACCGGCCATCCAGAAGGATTATTTGTGCCCAATCTGGTCCCCGATCTTTCCTCAAAATTTGGGCTCACTCCAAGACCAGATGA
Source organism: Viscum album (assembly GCA_963277665.1). Lineage (NCBI taxonomy): Eukaryota > Viridiplantae > Streptophyta > Magnoliopsida > Santalales > Viscaceae > Viscum > Viscum album. The sequence goes on along the minus strand of OY728141.1, from coordinate 1,958,822,615 downwards.
AGAATATATGTCCCAAATATAGAACCCATGTCCATTCTGCCGAGTCCATCCCACCATTGGATTAATGGACAATTTAATCCATCCAAATGCACTATTTAGCTCTCGTGTCCTGAATAACAGTTGTAGAAACATAAGTTTGGAACACTTTCACAGAATTTCAAATTCAAATAATAAATATACAAATATTTAGCTTTGAAATACTACAGTGAACTATAAAGGGTAAAACTGGAATTTTCACCAAATTTTCAAATGAATGATCAAATACCAAATATTTTATAAATAAACATATTTAACACAATGTGAGGAAATTTTATCATTTATTATCAATAAAATATTCAACAAAATAGTGTTTTATCAACTCCCCCACACTTACCCTTTTGCACTCCTGGGCAAAACCTCATGTCAAGTAAACATCAATATCAAATCAAAACCAATTTTAAAACATATATCATTGAGATTAAACAATTATACTCCAAGAAAAAAAATATATAATGCCTCATAAAAAACCATTATTTCAAGTTCTTAATTTATATTATTCAATATATTTCCACTTTATTTATCCTCCCATGCACAAAACACTTACCTCACTTGAATTTTCTCTCATCACTCAGATATCAATTTTTTTTGCAATGTCTTTCTCATCCAAACTCATACAAGGGTCACCATAGGATTGATAGATTCCTACATCGCCACCCGATGTGAGTCAAGGACATATGTTTATCAGGATGAATTATCAGGGTTGTTCTGTTGCTTTCGGTTGGTAGGATTTAGATGTGAAAAATTCTGAGGCTGAATGAGGAGGGCTTGACTCTTTTTGAAGCAAAATTGCATTAATCTAATTTTCACTTAAATATGGTCTTCTACTCAATCCCCATAGTATCAATTCAGCTCCATCATCATGAAAAGTTATGAAATGTTTACACCATTCATCATTTCAGCATAAAAAATTTCAATCTTCTCAAACATTATTTTCTTGAAAGCTCCATATGGGCACAGCTTTCCACCTCAATTAGAAGCTCCAGAAAAGGAACAGCTTCACTTGTCATGAAATCTCCAGAAAAGGCACAACATTCAATATGATGACTTTATTCAGTAGAAAACACATCTCTTCAGAATTTAATTTTCCACCCAAAGTATCACATAATGTGGTGGCACAACACAAGATAGATTCCCCCACACTTAAGCTCAACTAGATTATGCAATTTCACTTCAAGAGTTGGTTGGATAGGGAACATTGGATTGTAATGTGGCTAACCTAGCAGGCTGTGCATGGCTTCTAAGGGCTAAAAAGATTAAATATTCAAGGTAGTCCATTATAAAAAAGGATTCTTTGAAATAGGGGCATTAATACCAAACAAATTCCTCAATCATTTAAACATAAGTACCTCAAACCCTCAAGTTTTGACTGGAATAAATCAAATTATATTTAAATCAAGCATGGTTTAGTTCTCTCAAGAAGTGAGTTGAATGTAAAGAATATAAAAATAATGGTTTAGAAGCCTCACAGGAAAGTGATTTCAAATATAAAGACAGTGATATGTGGCATGGGATTCAAAATTCAGCATACTTTTCATGAAATTACTAAATATTTGAACATGAAACAAAGTCATTTAAGTATTCATTTAAGCTCTGTTTGTTGGGATAAATTATTTTACTCATTGATATCGATTTAAAAATGACGATGAGAATCATTTCATCTCAAAAGTTTCAAAAAAAACAGAAAATTGTAAAATAAACACACAAAATTTGAAAAACACAAATTTTTTTTTGGTTTTTTTAAACAGGAAAAAAATTGAAATTACTAAACTAAAAGGTTCCCTCCCCCACCCATAAAATATTTCATTGTACTCAATGTGAACCTATGAGATGATATATGCACATGAAATGAAGAATTTTTAAATAGGACAAATAATATAAAAGTGAAAGGGTTAGGAACAGCCTGATGTGATCAAGTGATGATGGGGTCATGTAGTGTATTAAAATCCACTGCATCAGTAGGAAGTCCCTCAATGTATCTCTTCAAACATTTCAAATTGACTGTAAAGCTCCTTCCAGTGTCCTCTTGTGTTATCTCCACTACACCATAAGGAAAAACATTAGTCACAATATAAGGACCTAACCATCTGGAACGCAACTTACCAGGCATCATCTTGAGTCGTGAACTATAGAGAAGGACATTCTCTCCAACATGAAACTCCCTTTGTTGGATCATTTTTCCATGAGCTGCTTTTGATCTTTCCTTGTAGAGCCTTGAGTTCTCATATGATGACAGTCGAATCTCCTCAAGCTCTTGAATTTGAAACTTCCTTTGAATTCCAGCTTGGGAAAAATCCATGTTTCATTTCTTTATAGTCCAATATTCCTGATGCTCGACTTCCACTGGGAGATGACATGCTTTCCCAAAAACAATCCTAAATGGGGACATACCAATGGGTGTCTTGTATGCTGTCCTATAAGCCCACAATGCATCATCCAAGCGCTTTCTCCAATCCTTCCTATTTGGCTGCACGGTTTTGTAACAACCCGAGATTTTATTAGATACATTCTTTTTAATTTCATTCATATCTTTTATTTTACGACACACTAAGATTATCTTGCGCTATACGCAACACTGTATTAGCTTTCAGTATACGCAACACTTTTCTTGGCTCTTGTTACACACAATTTCAAGTTTGTTTGATAGAAGTTATTCTACGCAACATTGAGTGTATATATATATATATATATTCAATGTATAAATAAAATATGGTTGGATTCTGTTATACACAACAACAAAGAGTTGTTCACAACACGCAACCCTGACTTGGCTTGCATTACACGCAATCGCGACCTTCCTCGATAGCGTGTGTTGTACGTAACACCGGGTTTTACTAAACAACGATATATTTTTATAATATTGTTATGAACTAGCCGTTATGAATAGTTTTAACTAAATTTTTAATTTTATAACATTATTATTCAACTTACACATTTCTAGAACATGGTATAAGAACAAAATAAAATTTTCGGGTAAAATAAGTATTCTTCAAAAAATGCAGTTTTGCCATCTTTTGATGGCGCACCCACTTTAAATCTAGTTTTTGACATGTTTATAAGTTCAATTTGACAAAATAAAATTCTTCTTTTGAATTAGGATATAAAAATTTACATTAGATAAAGTTGTGATATATTTCCGATAACTTTCATATTTTAATGAATAGTAAAAACACGCTATATTTTAATTAAAAACGACTTTTTTCATCGTAATATCTTATGTGGTTAAATTATAATATTTAATTTTTTTAAAGTATAAATAGAATATATTTTTACCATTTAATAAAATTTATGTCATTAGCATTAATTTTACCTTGAATCCGTAGGATAAATCAATTCAATCTTTAGCAATGTTTTAAAGAAAAACCCGTTTTCTTTCGACAACGAGATTAATTTTAATTTAATTTCTGCATCTTTTATGTATTTAATTTGGAAAAATGGATTCCATATTTGGAATCAGTGGGTCCAAATTATGTTAATAAGCTTCTTTTTATTTTTGGGCATTGTGAATAGTAACTACGGTAAATTTTATTTATTATAGTTAAAGGTAAATCGGGTAATTAAGGGTAAATATAAGATTATAAAATTACCCTAACACTTGGAAAAATCCTATTGGATGGCTAAAAGTAGACCCATATAACCTAAGGGTCGGATTAGATTCATTTTATGGACTTTTTTCCATGAAAATAATTTAATTATTATTAAAACCAATGAATGTGACAACATGTCACTTTCTTAAATCTTATAAGTATAATAATTTTAATTTAGTGATAAAATTCATGAAACTTAGAACATGAATAGTCTCCAGAAATCTAATACAATTATCTATATCATAGGAATTTATTTATAATTATTAAGGATTAAATAATTATCATTTATTATGACACAAAGATGATGAAGTAATTTTCTTATTAATAAAATATTGACATAATTGATGTTATAAATGCCCAAATAAATGTAATTTGAGACTTTTTATGACTTAAATTAATTTTATAGGTTAATATTACATGTTATTGTTGATATAAGTAACATGGTTTGAACTTATCATTCTGTTATAAATTTCATAACAATCATGTACCAAATAGTGTCAAAATTGACATAAATTAGTTTTTAAAACAAATATTATATTATTAATTGTTATTTAATTCCTAAAAATCTAAGGTTTGGCCCAATGACTTAGATAAAGATAGATATATTAATAATAAACAACTTGGGGTTCTTTTGGCTTGTTATGGTAAGTTTATTAACCATATAGTGTAAGAAAACAAAAAGACACGGTAAAAGTTAAATTATTTAACATAGAGTTAAATCTAATTAACAAGGTTAAAATAATAACCTAAACTTGTCTAAATCCTACTGGATGAGATGATTTCGACCCATCCCCACTTTATCTTCGAAATAAGACCCTTTGGAACCATTATAAACCGAATTTGACCTTAATATAAAATAATATTTTGAGATTTTCCTAAGGTGCCCCTCTCCTCCCTTATAAAAGGGCACCTCCTCCCTCTTCTCCTCACACCAATTTGAGAATTCAAGCTCGGCCAACCCCTACCAAAATCTATTCTCCACTTCCCTAGTATCATAATAGAGGTACTGGTCTTCTTCGAAGAACATCCTTAGTTCTTTAAGTGGAGGTTAAGTGAAGGTGCGCCAAAAAGAGGAGGTTCAGACACTTACGAAGCAAATCGGACCTAAGGTAAGGGAAAATCTCACAATCTCAATTTTTATCCGAGATTGTTTATACTTCAGAATTTACTGGGGAATATTTATCATCAACATCCATGTTTTCTCAATATGTAATATTTATATCCTTCTACAATAGTTTATATCCAATTTTACCCTTCGGTGAGTTTTTAGTAAAAGATATGAAATGAATCTTTTGTCGTTTTTCGTACGAGGTACTTTTTGACTTTTCCGAGAAAAGTACGAGAAGAATGTTTTTTTAACTTATACGGCATGAATAGATTTTTAAAACATTATTTACAAGAAGCTTACTTTACAAGTTTTCAAGTTTATTTTTAATCAACTTCTTTTAGTTTAGAATTGTATGACATGTTAAGAAAGGAAAAGTGTTTTTGAAGTAGAAAGGATATTTTCCTCAAGAATGGAGTTCAAGTGTTTTATAAAAATTATTTTCCATCTAAGATAATAAAGGGTTCTGTTTTCATCCCTATTATTAAATTTATTTGATTATGTTGTGATAGAATTTTTTTTATGAATTCCTTAATCTTATATGAATTGTTTTATGATGTCATGTTGTTTAAGAATCCCATTTTTATTACATGGGTTATGCAATGATGTATGATTTAAGATTTTGTGGCACACATAAGAATGGTATCATTATGAGATGGGTGGGACCTATATCTCCCTCCAATGCATAGGGTAATGATTTTATATCTCATGAGATAGACATGGCTGAAACGGTAGGTTATACCGCTTCAGTGAAACAGGACTGAAACGAGGGTGACTCGGTTCAGAAATGGAATTTGTCCACTAAGATAGTCTTGGCAATGAGTCTTGACTAATAAGAAATGATTCTCTATGATTATGTGTTTATGCCACAAAGTTTCATGTTTTAAGTTATGATTATTAGGATTTCATTTCACTACTATGATTTATCCCATGTTATGATATTATGATCTCTTTTGCAGGTTAAGATTTCCAAAATGTTATGTTCTTATGAATATGATGTGATTGATTTTTCTTTTTTTTACCCTTACTGAGAATTTGAGCTCACCCTTTTATGTTTTCTTTTCCCTAGGATATAAAGAAAGGTTTTAGGTAAGAAAAAAGGGAAATCTTTATGGGAGATGTTGAAGATCTTTCACCACGATTAGAAGAATACGTTCCAAGTTTCCAAAGACACTAAACTGTTACGGTCCTTGTGTGTCTATTTTTTTATGTATTAAGTATTCCGCAAAAGTAATGTAATTTCCATGTACGTCAGGATTCAGGTCTCTACAGTTGGTATCAGAGGAAAAGTTTAGTCAACCTTTGGAAACTAGGATGCGAAAACGTTAGTGAGTTCCCTAGAGATATTTTTAAGGTATGTCTAGGGATGCCCCTAAGGATAAGTATACGTATAGGATATAGTCATAGAACTATGGTAACGATCTTAGAATTTAACCTAAGATGTTAGATATTGAAGTTACTCCCCCTTTATTATGATTTTTGCCTCTAACACTATTCTTTTTGGGTTTTGGAAAATGGATGGAAACAAGATGATTCATGATAATGGAGGATATTATGGACAATGGAATGATATTCTTCATGAGCAACCAAATGAAATGGGATTTGGTAGTCCAAACATCATTATTATGCCGAATCATAAATCTCATAATATGATCAATAAATTAAAATTTGGTAAGTCTCCTGACTCGGCTAATAAGAGAAAGATGGAGTTTCATGATGATCATAGAGGAAAGAAAGTTCAATTTCCCCTATGTAAATCATGTGGGAAGAGGCATCAAGGAGAATGTTTCAATGGAACTGGAAGATGCTTTGGGTGTGGAAAAGAAGGACACAAAGCCAGTAAGTGCAAAGGAAAAGGTTCAGTTAACACCAGGGATGAGGATAATGGTATTGCTATGACATCAACAATGGTTAAATGTTTTAAATGTGGAATGTACGGGCATTATGCAAACCAACGCCCTAAGGTAAAGTCTCATGAAGAGAATCCGTACAGCCGTATGAGTGGTATTTATGTTGATGATGATGAAGAGACTACAAATGATATGTGAGTTGAAAGAATTGTTGAAGCTCAGTCAATGGTTTAAGAAGGTATTGGAATGATTACATGTTTATCAAGTATAATGTTGTATAAGTAATCTCATGGTACTATGGAATAAAGAGACATCTAAGGATTGTTACACTATTGTCTTTCCTTGAGTTTTGAAAGTTTATGATTAATGGTACCAGTATCCATTAAAGGATATTCAGATATTTATGGAATATAGATGAAATGCTCATAATGAAGGGATAAGGAGAAAATTAAATGTTTTATAGTATTCATGAGCTCATGACTGATATAAGGAGAAGGTTATGTAATGGATTGAGTATATAGAATTTTTGGATTTTAGTATGTTGAAAGAGTTAACTTTTGACAGCATTCATGTTTTCACTAAGGTTTAATGGGTATTCATTTTTCAATAGAATACATGATTAAGGTATTCACATGATTGGAATGTGACCAACAAGATATATCGGGGATAAATGATGGTATTAACATGATTGGTTGATGACATTTCAAGTAATAGTTTTCTTTATACTATAATCTTGGACCGAAGTATTTTAGATAAGCCTAAATATTGGAATGGATTATGTTGGACATATGCTAAGTATTGTTTAAGGATGGAACGTTTTTCTATATTACTGATGGGGTTTTATAGTAATGTAGTTTTAGAAAAAGGACAACCTGCAGGACGGGCGACAGCCCATCGCGTCAGACAAGGCTGTGGGAATCAAACACACAACCGAAGTGCGACTGGCCTTTTTCGCCTACCACTGGCCTACAGGAAGTCCCTGTTTAGTAGAAACAAGTTTTATTGTTTAAGCAGTATGATATATGAAGTATAAGTCTATTTTAGGAACCATATATCATTAATCTCACTGTACATGGACTTATGTATTTTTTGATAACTTTTCTGACCTTTTGTTTAAGGCAGATGGAATGACCCATCATTCTATCACATGATCTTCTAACACATCACGAATAACAAATTCAACTTCATTTCTTTAAGATATGAAGTGGAAATTGTCCAAAAAACGACCAACGGTGAGACTATACCAAAATCACGAAAGTATTTCTTCTAATTCCAATTTCATCAACTTTAGGGAAATGATCTTGAAAAACCAAAAATGTTGTCCTACTTCCCTTATATCTGATGAATCTGATGGTACCTTAGATCACCACAAATCAATAGCTTTGTGATTGTTGACTTTTTCATAGCCATGTTCTCTACCACTCTCCATCAGAACATGACGGTTAGATTTCTCTTCCATGTCCATAGTTTCTCCTATATGGAAACCCAGTGATGAGTTCATTTGGGTGACCGTTATATTTCATACTTGAGTTTTTAAAGTTCAGTTTTGGTATTTCTTTTTACGATGTGGGTTTTTATGAATAGTAAACGATTTATAACCCCGACGAATTTCTAGAGCGAAATTCATTTTAAGGGGGGTAGAATGTAACAACCCGAGATTTTATAAGATACATTATTTTTAATTTCATTCATATCTTCTATTGTACGACACACCAAGATTATCTTGCGCTATACGCAACACTATATTAGCTTGCAGTATACGCAACACTTTTCTTGGCTCTTATTACACACAATTTCAAGTTCGTTTGATAGGATTTATTCTACGCAACATTGAGTGTATATATATATATATATTCAATGTATAAATAAAATATGGTTGGATTATGTTATACGCAACAACAAAGGAGTTGTGCACTACACGCAACCCTGACTTGGCTTGCATTACACGCAATCGCGACCTTCCTCGATAGCGTGTGTTGTGCGCAATACCGGGTTTTACTAAACAATGATATATTATTATAATATTGTTATGAACTAGCCTTTATTAATACTGTTAAATAAATTTTTAATTTTATAACATTATTATTCATCTTACACATTTCTAGAACATGGTATAAGAACAAAATAAATTTTCCGGGTAAAATAAGTATTTTTCAAAAAATGCAGTTTTGCCGCCTTTTGATGGCGCACCCACTTTAAATCTAGTTTTTGACATGTTTATAAGTTCAATTTGACAAAAAAGAATTCTTATTTTGAATCATGATATAAAAATTTACATTAGATAAAGTTTTGATATTTTTCCGATAACTTTCATATTTTAATGAATAGTAAAAACACGCTATATTTTAATTAAAAACAACTTTTTTCATCGTAATATATTACATGCTTAAATTATAATATTGAATGGTTTTAAAGTATAAATAGAACATATTTTTTCCATTTAATATAATTTATGTCATTAGAATTGATTTTACTTTGAATTCGTAGGATAAATCAATTCAATCTTTTGCAATGTTTTAAAGAAAAACCGGTTTTCTTTCGACAACGGGATTAATTTTAATTTAATTTCTGCATCTTTTGTGTATTGAATTTGGAAAAATGGATTCCATATTTGGAATCATTGGGTCCAAATTATGTTAATAAGCTGCTTTTTATTTTGGGGCATTGTGAATAGTAACTACGGTAAATTTTATTAACTATAGTTATAGGTAAATCGGGTAATTAAGGGTAAATATAAGATTATAAAATTACCCTAACACATGGAAAAATCCTATTGTATGGCTAAAAGTAGACCCATATAACATAAGGGTTGGATTAGATTCATTTTATGGACTTTGTTCCTTGAAAATAATTTAATTATTATTAAAACCAAATAATGTGACAACATGTCACTTTCTTAAATCTTATAAGTATAATAATTTTAATTTAGTGATAAACTTCATGAAACTTCGAACATGAATAGTCTCCAGAAATCTAATACAATCATCGACATCATAAAAATTTATTTAGAATTTTTAGGGATTAAATAATTATCATTTATTATGACACAAAGATGATGCAGTAATTGTCTTATTAATGAAATATTGACATAATTGATGTTATAAATGCCCAAATAAATGTAATTTGAGACTTTTTATGACTTACATTAATTTTATAGGTTAATATGACATGTTATTATTGATATAAGTAACTTGGTTTGAACTTATCAATTTGTTAGGAATTTTATAAAAATCATGTACCAAATATTGTCAAAATTGACATAAATTAGTTTTTTTAAAAAATATTATATTATTAATTGTTATTTAATTCCTAAAAATCTAAGGTTCGGCCAAATGACTTAGATAAGGATATATATATTAATAATAAACAAATTTGGGTTCGTTTGGCTTGTTATGGTATGTTTATTAACTATATAGTGTAAGAAAACAAAAAGACACGGTAAAAGTTAAATTATTTAACTTAGAGTTAAATCTAATTCATAAGGTTAAAATAATAACCTAAACTTGTCTAAATCTTATTGGATGAGAGGATTTCGACCCATCCCCACTTTATATTCCTAATAAGACCCTTTGGAACCATTATAAACCGAATTTGACCTTAATATAAAATAATATTTTGATATTTTCCTAAGGTGCCCCTCTCCTCCCTTATAAAAGGGCACCTCCTCCCTCTCCTCCTCACACCAATTTGAGCATTCAAGCTCGGTCAAACCCTACCAAAATATTTTCTCCACTTCCCTAGTATCATCCTTGAGGTCCTGGTCTTCTTCAAATAACATCCTTAGTTCTTCAAGTGGAGGTTAAGTGAAGGCGCGCCAAAAAGAGGAGGTTCGAACACTTACGAAGCAAATTGGACCTAAGGTAAGGGAAAATCTCGCAATCGCAATTTTTATCCGAAATTGTTTATACTTCAGAATTTACTGGGGAATATTTATCATCCACATCCATGTTTCCTCAATATGTAATATTTATATCCTTCTACAATAGTTTATATCCAATTTTACCCTTTGGTGAGTTTTTAGTAAAAGATATGAAAGGAATCTTTTGTCGTTTTTCGTACGAGGTACTTTTTGAATTTTCCGACAAATGTATGAGAAGAATGTTTTTTTAACTTATACAGCATGAATGTATTTTTAAAACATTATTTCCAAGAAGCTTCCTTTACAAGTTTTCAAGTTTATTTTTAATCAACTTCTTTTAGTTTAGAATTGTATGACATGGTAAGAAAGGAAAAGTGTTTTTGAAGTAGAAAGGATATTTTCCTCAAGAATGGAGTTCAAGTGTTTTATCAAAATTATTTTCCATCTAAGATAATAAAGGGTTCTGTTTTCATCCCTATTATTACATTTATTTGATTATGTGTGATGGAATTATTTTTATGAATTCCTTTGTCTTATATGAATTGTTTTATGATGTCATGTTGTATAAGAATCCCATTTTTATTACATGGGTTATGCAATGATGTATGATTTAAGATTTTGTGGCACACATAAGAATGCTATCATTATGAGATGGGTGGGACCTATATCTCCCTCCAATGCATAGGGTAATGATTTTATATCTCATGAGATAGACATGGCTGAAACGGTAGGTTATACCGGTTTAGTGAGACAGGACTGAAACGAGGGTGACTCGGTTCAGAAATGGACTTTCACTACTAGAAAAACAGGTATTTGCGACGGGATCCCATCGCAAACGGCTTTTTGCGATGGGGGCCCGTCGCAAATGACCCGTAGCTGAAAACGGTGTCGCAACAACAATTTTTTGCGACGGGCTCGTCGCTAAAGCCTTTTTCCGCGGCGGGGAAAATCCCCGTCGCAACTAGTACTCCGTATATTTGTAAAAAACTTTTCAAAAACTATTTGCGACAGAGCCCGTCGCAAATACCTATTGCGACGGGCCCGTCATAATTAGTTTTTGCGACGGGACCCGTCGCAAAAAATATTTAAAAAAAATTAAAAAACTATTAATAAATTATTTTAATGCATATAATAATAATACTATTTGAGACGGGCATAGTATCCCATCGCAAATACTATAAAAAAATAAAAAAATAAATTATTAATAAATTATTTTAATAAATATAATAATAATCCAATTATAAATAAAAAATAAAAAATAATAAAATATTAATAAATGATTTTAATTAATATAATAATAGAATTATAATTCACAAATAAAAATAATAAATTATTTTAATTAATATAATAATAATAGAATTATAATTCAAAAATAAAAAATAATAAAATATTAATGAATGATTTAATTAATATAATAATATTAGAATTATAATTCATAAATAAAAAAAATATTAATAAGTTATTTTAATTAATATAAAAATAATAGAATTATTTTACATTCAAATATTAAAATAATTCAAGTATTACAAAAAAATATAATTAAATTTTAATATTATAAAATTTTAATATATATATAAAATTTAATATTATAAAATATAAATAATAATATTATTCATATTAATATTGTTATTTAAAAATATAATATTATTAATATTTTATAATGAGACAGAAACTACACGAATAGAAAAAAAATCATATTTTGATTTCACAAATTTTATAACATAAATACAAACTCTAATCTGAAGGAGGGGGGGAGGGGGGATCTACAGATGGAGGTCGAGGAAACTCCATCCCTAAAGCATGAGTGAGTCGGCGCATGTACTCCATCTACTCCTGATGCTGCTGCTGCCACCGACTCGTCTACTCCTCGTACAGCTGCTGCTGGCGTCGACGCTCCTCCTCATGCTGCTGACACATCTGATCCTGCTCCTGTCATAGACTCTCTATCAGTGCAGTTTGAGATCACAACTGATCCTCATATTGTGTAGCAGAAGAAGATGCACGAGCTCCTCTCGAGCTGGACGCCGACATCGCAGCACTGCCATAATAATCTCTGAGAGTCAGTCGAGAGCCGATACCAACTACCCGGCCCTTCTCGAAGGCATACTGGGTGGCCTGCATCCATGCCGCCTCATCAAACTGACGGCCAGGGGTCTGATCTGATGACTCGGCCTGACTCTCAGGTCGAGCCTGTGACGCTGCGGCCTCATATGACTCCTGTAGTTGCAATTTAAAATTAAAATTGTGAATATATTATATGCAGTTAATTTTTAAACTTGAAAACAAATAATACTGACCACGATGTGATGCTGACGATCACCTCTGAGCTCCCCAGTAGCAGGATCACTATACATCCTCTGATATACGTCGTACTCCGTAATATCGGCGTGCTCGACAGCCTATAAGAATAAAAAATAAACTGTTAATATTTATAGTTATATAAAATATTTATAAATAATGTACATACCAGATGATGTCTATGAGTACTGAAAGAACGACTCCCAGCTTGATGAGTCACCTCCTGTCTCCCCCGATTCTGCCTCCCCACCGATGATCTCCTCTGAAAGGCACCACTCAACTAGTGCACACATAATCCATCCCATACATGGGATGAAATGTACTCTGGTCAGTGTGCTCTACATGACTCGGAAAAATCTGACACTCCTTCTTTCTTCATCGCAGCTTTTCTTAAATTGTGCAAAAACTGACGAAGGCGATCACGCATGGCCACCTCCCATGCCTCGTGGATGGCGTCACGCATGGTATCCTCGATCGGATACCATAAACCCTAAAAATAAATCAAAATATCAAGTTAGAAATGAAATAATTTTCAAAATAAAAATTATTTATTTACGTACGTACCAACCAATGGCCGAACATGGCCTGCTGCACATCAATGGGAATCTGCTCCCATGTGGTCCACGGCTGAGAGAAATAGTTGCGCAAAATAGCGCTGCCCTGTCTGACTGCTATATGCGGAAAACTGTAAAAATAATAAACATTTATTATGTGCATAGATTAATGAAATCTTAGTCAAATCCACAGGTTATCACACAGGTTATCACACCTCCGCGTTCGTGGATCAAACCCAAGACGTGGATGTCGCTCGGGGATGGGGTCAGGAATCATCAATCGTTCAAGACCGCGCCCCCTCCGCGTACTCCCTGGAGTGCCTGCAGGCTGACGGTCATTTGTTAGCAACTCATCAGCATCGAAAGTCAGGTCAGCATCCACCAACTCACAAAATGTGGAATCATCCATCTGAAATAGAAAATGTTAATGTTTTTAGCAAATAATTGATAATTACTATTATATATACATATATTCATATTATGATTGTATATAAATACCATGGAATTCTATCAGTGTTCATCTTCATCATCATCTTCATATATATCATTGTCATCTTCATATTCCTCCTCAACATCATCGATATCCATTCGAGTTACAGTTGCTTCATCTCTTACCATTTCAAATTCATATGTGACATCATTAACATCATCGTCATCACCGACTCTTAAATGTGGGGTGTCGTCATCGATACTCATGTCTCTTTGTAAAAAAGATTGATTTTGAGTACTCTCTTGAAAAACTTCAATTCTTTGAACATCAGTAAAAGCACATTCACTTTGACTAAACTGATTGCCTCAAATTTTGATTTTTATTACACTCCACCAATCAGTCAAGTCTCTTGATGTAGCATAGTACTTTGCGTAATAAACTTGATATGCCTATTGAGCCAATAAGAATGGTTCATTTACTGCAAGAACACTTTTACATTTAATATCGATGATTCCATGAGTCGGATGAACACGCACGCCTCTCTCTGTATCCAACCACCGACATTTGAACATGGTTATGTAATGTTGTCCAAGATAACAGAGTTCAATGATTTCATCAAGTATGCCATAAAAGTCAACTTCATTTTCTCGATGATGACATCCTCTCAAGATAACTCCACTGTTCATTGTTTTTTTCGATTCCCCATATGCATCTTTGTGGAATCGAAATCCATTCACCAAATATGCATTATAAGTTTTAACAAGTTTGGAAGGTGGGTTACTCAATACACACAGCCGTTTGTCAATTTTATCAGCATGTGGAGACACCTGAAAATGTGTGAAATAATTATCAATATAGTAAACTATACATTGAATGAGTTGCTAAAAGATAAAGAATTTATGTTACCAGTTTTTGAAACCACTGAGAGAAATTTTTCAGTCGATGTTCTTCGAGAGCAGCTGCTGTAATTTGTGGAATTTGTTTCTTGATATGATTATCATACAACCTATAAAAACCAAAGTTATTTACTATAACATAAATGATAGAATAAGTGATATAAACACTTACAGTACAACTGATGTCATCTCTTCACAGTTGAGTAGAACATACGTATGAGCTCTATAATGTTCATCATCTGAAAGCCAGCGTTCATAAACTCCACCAAAACCAAGCTCTGAATGGTTGAAAACAGATAATTGATTGTCGATTTCATCAATATTCCTCTCGTTCCGTCCCATTCGGTTGTGTTTTGAAGGATACTCAGATTCAAAATAATGGGAGCAGAAAAAAGATATTTCCTCTTGCAAATAAGCTTCTGCAATAGGTCCTTCAACAGATGCTTTGTTACGTACTTTTCTTTTCAATTTTTGCATGCATATTTCAAATGGGTACATCCATCGAAACTGTACTGGACCTCCACATTTGGCTTCATATGGAAAATGTAACATCAAATGTTCCATTTAGTCGAAGAAAAACAGCAGAAATATTTTTTCCAGTTTACATATAATTACAACAACATCTTTTTCATGTTTTCCTAGAGCATCATAATATATAGTAGCCGCACAAATTTCCCGAAAAAAATAAGACATGTATATTATGGAATCCCAAATCACAGAATTCAACAGACCTCTTAATCCAATGGGTAGCAGTCTTTCCATTATAACATGACAATCATGGCTTTTTAATCCAGTAATATGTCCATTCTTTACACATCTACCCAGATTGGAAGCACAACCATCTGGAAGTCTCAAATCTGCAATCCACTGACAAAATAATAAACGGTTTTCTTTAGGCAGTGTATAAGCTGCTTTTGGTTTCAGTAACCTTTCTGTTCTGACATTCTCAAACAGTTCCAATTCTGGACGCCTGCAAATTTGGGAAAGATCTAAACGTGCATTTACATTGTCTTTTCTCTTTCCTGGCGTATCCAAAACTGTATGAAACAAATTATCAAAATAGTTCTTCTCAATATGCATTACATCTAACATGTGTCGGACCAACAAATCAGACCAATATAGCAAATCCCAAAATATGCTACATTTAATCTAATTTTGTTCTTTCCCAAAACCAGAAATTTTCTATTGGTTTATTGTGGGACCGAAAGTGATGGGAGGTAATGAAAATACAACTGATTTTAACTCTGAACCTGATAGCATTTTTGGAGGTCCTTCCCTTTCAACTGTTCCTTTTCTGAAATGAGATCTGTTTCTGCGAAAAGGATGATCAGCTGGAAGAAATCTGCGATGACAGTCAAAATAACAAGGTTTCTTTCCATGAATGAGCATAAATGCTTTGTTCTCTCCCATACAGTAAGGAAATGATTTCTGACCATGTGTACTCCAGCCAGATAACATCCCATAAGCCGGGAATCCACTTATTGTCCACATCAATGTTACTCTCAGTATTAAATTCTGTTTCGTTGCAACATCATATGTACTGACACCATTACTCCACAATAAATTTAATTCATCAATCAATGTTTTCAAATAAACATCAATATTTTTATTCGGATGTCCTGAAATTATTAAAGTCAAAAAGATATATGGCTCCTTCATCAACATCCATGGAGGTAAATTGTACGGAGTTAAAAAAATAGGCCAACATGAATATTGACTACCATAAGATCCAAACAGACAGAAACCATCAGTGGAAAGGCCCAGTCGAACATTTCTAGATTCTAAAGCAAAGGATGGATGCACTCAATCAAAATGTTTCCATGAATCACCATCGGCTGGATGATTCAAGCTTTTATCAGTTGAAATATTCTCTTTATGCCATGACATCATTGTCGTTGTATTCTTGGACATGAATAAACGTTGAAGTCTGGATGTAAGCGGAAAATTTATCAACTGTTTTACAGGAATCAAACCAGACTTCCCGTGTTGTCCTTCTTTGTATCTTAGTTGCCCACATGTGGGACAACTATCCAACGACTCATTTTCCCCAGAATATAAAATGCAGTCATTTGAACATGCATGAATATTCTGACAAGTAAGTCCCAAATTTCGAACCAGCCTCTTACTCTCATAGTAATTTGCAAGTAAAACATTTCCTTCGGGTAACAGTGTTTTAAGCAAAGAAAATATTTGGTCAAAACAGGTGTTTGACATTCCGTTTTCTGATTTGATAGCCATAAATTTTGCAATTGCTTCTAATTTTCTCATCTTGCAGCCAGGATATAATGCATCCTCAGCAGACTTCAACAACTCATAAAATTCAGACGGTGCCAACTCAAGATTTGAAGCTATATCAGCCGAAGTTTCTGTATGTTGAACAGATGAACCTGCAACATCATTTACTAAATCTTGAAATCGGGATGGATCCAGAATCAAGTTGGTATCACCTGCTCTGGAACTGCGTTCACCGTGTTGATACCAAAAAACATAATATGGTTGAAAACCAAAACGCAAGAGATGTTCTCCCACTTTGTCAAACGTGTCAAACGTTCTCAATGCACATTTTCTGTAAGGGCATTTTATTTTTCCTTCTGAAACAAATTCTGGATTTGATGCCGCAAATGATAAAAAAGTCTCCACACCCTCTACATATACTGGATTTAAACCAGAACCGTTTAGATTTATACGTTGATTTATCCATATGCGGTCACCTAATAATGATTGTTGACGACCTCGTTGTTCCATATTTCTTTATAAAATATAAAAGCATTTCTGGTTTTGAATAATTTGTTAGAAAAAACACTCAAGCTAGAATAATTATAGAGTTTAGATCATACACGACTGACGCAAACTTTTTATTGAGATAGACCTAAAAATTGACCCTTTAATAATTAAATATGTTGAGAATAAAGCAAAACATGTTACAAATATTGATAATTTTAATATTATATAAATTTTTTATTATTTTCATAGTACTAATATTATTGGTAATTATTCCTAATTATTGTTAATTATTACTAATTATTACTAATTATTACTAATTATTGGTAATTATTACTAATTAATACTAATTATTGGTAATTATTACTAATTATTGGTAATTATTAGTAATTATTGGTAATTATCGGTAATTATTACTAATTATTAGTAATTATTAGTAATTATTGGTAATTATTACTAATTATTATTAATTATTACTAATTATTGGTAATTATTGGTAATTATTACTAATTATTACTAATTATTACTAATTATTACTAATTATTGGTAATTATTAATAATTATTGGTAATTATTACTAATTATTGGTAAATATTACTAATTATTACTAATTATTACTAATTATTACTAATTATTGGTAATTATTACTAATTATTACTAATTATTACTAATTATTACTAATTATTACTAATTATTGGTAATTATTGGTAATTATTGGTAATTATTACTAATTATTGGTAATTACTACTAATTACTGGTAATTATTGGTAATTATTACTAATTATTGGTAATTATTACTAATTATTGGTAATTATTATTAATTATTACTAATCATTACTAATTATTGGTAATTATTACTAATTATTGGTAGTTATTTCTAATTATTACTAATTAATAGTCATTATTACTAATTATTACTAATTATTACTAATTATTAGTCATTATTACTAATTATTACTAATTATTGGTAATTATTTCTAATTATTACTAATTATTACTATTTACCGGTAATTATTGGTAATTATTCCTAATGTTTAGTAATTATTACTAATTATTGTTAAGTATTACTAAATATTGGTAATTATTACTAATTATTACTAATTATTACTAATTATTACTAATTATTGGTAATTATTACTAATTATTACTAATTACTACTAATTATTGGTAATTATTCCTAATTATTGGTAATTGTCGGTAATTATGGGTAATTATCGGTAATTATTACTAATTATTGGTAATTATTGTTAATTATTGGTAATTATGGGTAATTATTACTAATTATTACTAATTATTGTTGTAAATTACTAATTATTGGTAATTATTAGTAATTATTGGTAATTATTACTAATTATTACTAATTTTAAATAATTATTGATAATTATTTCTAATTATTACTAATTATTACTAATTATTAGTAATTATAACTAATTATCTTTAATTATTACTAATTATTACTATTTACCAGTAATTATTGGTAATTATTACTAATTATTGTTAAGTATTACTAATTATTGGTAATTATTACTAATTATTACTAATTATTACTAATTATTACTAATTATTACTAATTATTACTAATTATTACTAATTATTACTAATTATTGGTAATTATCGGTAATTATTGGTAATTATCGGTAATTATTGGTAATTATTACTAATTATTGGTAATTATTACTAATTATTGGTAATTATTACTAATTATTACTAATTATCGGTAATTATTACTAATTATCGGTAATTATTACTAATTATCGGTAATTATTGGTAATTATCAGTAATTATTGGTAATTATCGGTAATTATTACTAATTATTACTAATTATTAGTAATTATTACTAATTATTGATAATTATTACTAATTATTGATAATTATCGGTAATTATTCCTAATTATCGGTAGTTATTCCTAATTATCGGTAGTTATTCCTAATTATCGGTAGTTATTCCTAATTATCGGTAGTTATTCCTAATTATCGGTAATTATTCCTAATTATCGGTAATTATTACTAATTATCGGTAATTATTACTAATTATCGGTAATTATTACTAATTATTGGTAATTATTACTAATTATTGGTAATTATTACTAATTATTGGTAATTATTACTAATTATTGGTAATTATTACTAATTATTGGTGATTATTACTAATTATTGGTAATTATTGGCAATTATTCCTAATTATTGGTAATTATTTCTAATTATTGGCAATTATTCCTAATTATTGGTAATTATTACTAATTATTGGTAATTATTACTAATTATTGGTAATTATTACTAATTATTACTAATTATTACTAATTATTACTAATTATTACTAATTATTGGTAATTATCGGTAATTATTGGTAATTATCGGTAATTATTGGTAATTATTACTAATTATTGGTAATTATTACTAATTATTGGTAATTATTACTAATTATTGGTAATTATTACTAATTATTGGTAATTATTACTAATTATTGGTAATTATTACTAATTATTGGTAATTATTACTAATTATTACTAATTATCGGTAATTATTACTAATTATCGGTAATTATTGGTAATTATCGGTAATTATTGGTAATTATCGGTAATTATTATTGATTATTACTAATTATTACTAATTATTACTAATTATTACTAATTATTACTAATTATTGATAATTATTACTAATTATTACTAATTATCGGTAATTACTCCTAATTATTACTAATTATTACTAATTATCGGTAATTATTCCTAATTATCGGTAATTATTACTAATTATCGGTAATTATTACTAATTATCGGTAATTATTACTAATTATGGGTAATTATTACTAATTATAGGAAATTATTAGTAATTATTGGTAATTATTACTAATTATTGTTAATTATTGGTAATTATTCCTAATTATTGGTAATTATTCCTAATTATTGGTAATTATCGGTAATTATTGGTAATTATCGGTAATTATTGATAATTATTGGTAATTATTACTAATTATTCCTAATTATTACTAATTATTACGAATTATTACTAATTATTACTAATTAGTACTAATTATTACTAATTATTACTAATTATTGGTAATTATTGGTAATTATTTCTAATTATTACTAATCAGTGGTAATTATTAGTAATTATTACTAATTATTACTAATTATTGATAGTTATTAATAATTATTACTAATTATTGGTACGTATTACTAATTATTGGTAATTATTACTAATTATTGGTAATTATTACTAATTATTGGTAATTATTACTAATTATTCCTAATTATTGATAATTATTGATAATTGTTCCTAATTATTAGTATTAAATGAATAATTACCAATAATTAGGAAGAATTACCAATAATTAGGAATAATAACATTATTCGTATATTTTATTATTAATATTAAAATAATATAATTTTCTAATTTATATACAATTCTCCTTTCATCTATGTGTTTTTTATCTCCACATACAAATAATACATGTGGAGACAGCAAACACACAGATGAAAAGAGAATTGTATATATATAAAAAATTATATTATTTTAATATTAATAATAAAATATACTAATAATGTAATAATGTTATTATTTCTAATTATTGTTATTTATTACTAATTATTAATATTTATTCTTAATTATTAAAAATTATTACTAATTATTCCTAATTACCATTAACTATGAACAATACTAATAATTTAAAGTTATTAAGTAACAAAATAATGTAAACATAATTAAATTACAACTAATTAAGAATAATTGAAACTAATAAAAAATTAAAATTAAATATTAAATTAAAATGCACATAAATACCTTGAAAATTGATCTGAGGTTGATCTCTGATCGTTCTTCAAAACTTCAATATCGACTCCGGAGAAAAAAATTAAACTTGAGAAAAACTGAACTTTAGAAATAAAATTTTGAGAGAAGAAGAAGATGGAGTTTGAGAATGATTTGAAAAAAACGGATGGGGGTATTTATAGGTTAGATTATTTACGATGGGTCCATTTGCGACGGGTATCCCGTCGCAAATACTATTATTTGTGACGGGTACCGTCGCAAATACCTTAGCCATCATTAATTACAGTCAACGGTTAAATAGTTATTTGCGACGGGTCCCGTCGCAAATAACCACCTGCCGACATACTATTTGCGATGGGGGAATATTCCCATCGCAAATACCTTTTACCACCGCCGGTTATTTGCGACGGGAATATTCCCCCGTCGCAAATATGTTTCCCGCGATTTGGCGCGCAAAGCGCGCCAGTCCTTTTGCGACGTGATACCTTTCCCGTCCGAAAAGGCTACTTATTTACGACGGGAAAATACCCCAGTCGCAAATAAGTTTTTAACGAGGCTATTTGCGACGGGATTTATTCCTGTCGCAAATAACCCGTCGCAAATACCCATTTTTCCCGTAGTGTTTGTCCACTAAGATAGTCTGGGCAATGAGTCTTGACTAATAAGAAATGATTCTCTATGATTATGTGTGTATGCCACAAAGATTCATGTTTTAAGTTATGATTATTGGGATTTCATTTCACTACTATGATTTATCCCATGTTATGATATTATGATCTCTTTTGCTGGTTATGATTTCCAAAATCTTATGTTCTTATGAATATGATGTGATTGATTTTTCTTTTGTTTACCCTTACTGAGCATTTGAGCTCACCCTTTTATGTTTTCTTTTCCCCAGGATATAAAGAAAGGTTTTAGGTAAGAAAAAAAAGGGAGATCTTTATGGGAGATGTTGAAGATCTTTCACCACGATTAGAAGATTACATTCCATGTTTCCAAAGACACTAAACTATTACTGTCCTTGTGTGTTTGTTTTTGTTATGTATTAAGTATTCCGCAAAAGTAATGTAATGTTCATGTACGTCAGGCTTCGGGTATCTACAGGTTTTCTCTAATATTTGTTTCAGCTCACGATTTGAAACCTCAGCTTGGCCATTTGTTTGGGGGTGGTATAGTGTTGATGTTTTGTGTGTCACCCCATACTTTCGAAGGAGTGAAGCAAAATTCTATTGCAAAAGTGTGTCCCTTGGTCACTGATGATGGCCTTTGGTACTCCAAACCTTCAAAAAATCTATGCTTTGACAAAGTCCACAACAACATGAGAATCGTCAGTCCTGGTGGCTTTGGCCTCCGCCCATTTACTCACATAATCAATAGCAACCAAAATATAAAAAAATCCAAATGAACTAGGAAAAGGACCCATAAAATCAATGCCCCAAACATCAAAAATCTCAGAGAATAAAATGGGTTGTTGGGGCATCTCATGTCTCCTTGAAATATTTCCTGTGTGTTGGCAATGAGAGCATGACATACAAAACACAAGGGCATCATGGAATAAGCTAGGCCAATATAATCCAGAGTCAAAAACCTTCCTAGCTGTCCGTTGGGGTCCAATGTGTCCACCACATGAAAGTGTATGACAGAATTGCAAAACAGACTCAAACTCATGATTAGGAATACACCTCCTAATGACTTGGTCACTACACATGTGCCAGAGGTAAGGATCATCCCACACATAATACCTAGACTCACTTTTTAATTTTTGGACTTGATGCTTCTTCAAATTTGTTGGGATTTCAGAGGAAACAATGTAATTAACTAAATCAGCATACCAAGGATGCGTACCTGAGATGGTATAGAGATGCTCATCGGGGAAAGTGTCCCGAAGTGGTACCTCGTCCAAGGTGTCATCCTCTAGTGTGTGAGTAAGCCTACTCTTGTGGTCTCCCACCAAATTCTCTGATCCCCTATTTTCCTTTATCTCAATATCAAATTCATGAAGAAGGAGCATCCAACGGATAAGTCGTGGCTTTGCATCTGGCTTCTTTATGAGGTACCTCAAAGCTGCATGGTTAGAAAAAACAACTACTTTAAAGCCCAATAAATATGAACGGAATTTATCTGAAGCAAATATGACAGCAAAAAACTCCTTTTCTGTGGTTGTGTAATTTGATTGGGCTGAATCCAGTGTCCTCGATGCATAGGCGATCACATGTGAACGTCCCTCCACCCTCTGAGATAAGACCGCTCCAACCGCGAAGTTGAAGGCGTCACACATAAGCTCAAAAGGAATCTCCCACCGTGGGGGATGTATGATAGGTGGAGTGGTCAGACACTTCTTTAGCTCATCAAAGGAAGTCCTACAAGAATCGTCAAACACAAAATTAGAATCTTTTTGAAGTAATCATGACATAGGAAGAGCAATCTTACTAAAATCTTTGATGAAGCGTCGATAAAATCCAGCATGTCCAAGGAATGATCGAACATCACGCACACATGTAGGATATGGGAGGGTTGAAATGATGTCTACATTATATTTATCAACTTCAATGCCATGTTGTGAGACTATATGACCTAAGACAATTCCCTTTTCGACCATGAAATGACATTTTTCAAAATTTAAGTCCAGATTCTTCTCAATACAACGATGCAACACATCACCCAAACTAGAGATACATTTATCAAATGAGGACCCATAAACTGTAAAATCATCTATAAATTCCTCCATGCAGGTCTCAATGAAATCTGAGAAAATTCTCACCATGCATCTCTAGAAGGTACCTGGGGCATTGCAATGTCCAAATGGCATCCTTCGGTAAGAAAAGGTACCGAATGGGCAGGTGAATGTCGTCTTCTCCTAGTCCTCTGCTACAATGGGAACCTGAAAATAGCCAGAAAATCCATCCAAGAAACAATAGTGTGTCTTCCCAGCTAGTCTCTCAAGCATCTGATCAATAAATGGTATGGTGAAATGGTCTTTGTGAGTGGAATGATTTAGTTTCCTATAATCAATACACACATGCCAACTGTTTTGTACCCTCATTGGAACTCTTTCATCTTTTTCATTTTTAACAACAGTAACACTAGTTTTCTTAGGCACAACCTAAATAGGACTTACCCACTGAGAATCTGAAATGGGAAAGATTATACCTGCCTCGAGCAATTTCTCAACTTCTTTTTTAACAACTTCCAAGAGGGTGGGATTGAGTCTCCTTTGTGGTTGTCTCACCAGTTTAGCCCCATCCTCCAAGAGAATCCTATGCATGCAAATGGAGGGGCTAATACCTGATATGTCAGCCAAGGTCCATCCAATCGCCCTGATGTTCTCCCTAAAAATATTCAAAAGCTTTTATTCATGTTCAAAAGGTAGACTGTTAGCAATGATAACAGGTAATCTCTCACCACTCAACAAATATGAGTATTTCAGATTTGGTGGAAATTGCTTGAGTTCTAATGAAGGAGGGTGTAGTATGGATGGAGACATTGAAGGAACTGAAATATGTGCACAAAGATCATCAGTATCAGAATAGACATCATCAAAATCAGAGAATAAAGCATCAAATCCATCAGCATACTCAACAACCATGTCATAATCAGAGTGAAAATGATCAAAATCAGAATATGAATCCACATCAAAATCAAATCCAAGAGACGATTGTGTATCAACAACATGTGTGGAAGTGCTCTTAGACATCAAACTCGAACCAATACTCATAATCTCCCATAGCATAGGACAATCCAATTCCATGGTGTTTTTACTTGGTGGTTCAAAATGGGAGATAACAAATGCAGAATGATCCTATGAGGGGTACTTCATGGAATCCATAACATTAAATATCACAACTTCATCCCCAAATTCCATGTAAAGTGTACCCTCATTGACATTTATGATAGTTTTTTCAGTTTTGAGGAAGGGCCTACCTCAGATAATGGGGGCATGAGAACTTACCTGATCATCCTCCATGTTAAGAACATAGATATCCGCTGGAAAGATCATGTCTCTTACCCGGACAAGTACATACTCAAGAACTCCCACTGGATATGCCGTAGCTCTATTCGCCAACTGGACCACTACTCTTGTCAGCTTCAACTCACCAACCTATAAAGAAGAGAATACAGAGTGAGGCATCACATTTATTGAAGCTCCTAAATCACAAAGAGAATCAGATAAGTGAAACTCTCCTATGGTACATGGGATGGTGAATGCCCCAGGATCCTTGCACTTTGTTGGCATTGCTAGAGTTGGTGTAATGAGTGCCGAGACATTCCTTCCAAGGTTGATCCTCTCATTTCCCTTGAGCCCTCTTCGATTGGTGCAGATTTATTTTAAGAATTTGGCATACCTTGGGATTTGCTTAATGGATTCAAGTAGAGGAATGTTGACCTCCACATGCTTGAATGTGTCCAAAACCTCCTTTTGCATTGCTTCTTCAGCCATATTTTTGGTTTGAACAACCCTGTTTGGAAAAGGAAGGGTTTTAGGAGGAACATCATCAATCTTTTTTTACCTTTATCTTTCTCCTTGGATTTCTCATCAGTTGGTATGGAATTCGGCTTCTCTGGAGTTGAGGTTAATCCCGGTGGAATGGTAGGTATAGATGTATCATTCATTTTCTTCCCACTTCTCAATGTGATGGCACTGACATTCCCCTTTGGATTTGGAGTGGATTGGGAAGGTAGATTTCCAGAATTCTTACTCACAAGTTCATGGAGGGTGGTGGAAATCTGGCTCATTTGAGTCTTCAACTTCCTCAGCTCCGAACATTGACTCTTTAGCTCATTCTGTTGATTAAGAACAATTTTCATCAAAAGATCATCAGTATTAGAATCTACCTTTGGTGGAGGATTCCCTTGTTGCTGACTTGTTGATGTTTGAGCTTCAAATCTCCTTTGGGGTTGTTGGAAACCCGGTTGGTAAGGTGGAGGCTGCTAGAAGTTTGGTTGAAAAGGGGGCCTTTGCTGTTGTCCAGATCCATACCTCATGTCTGGTTGATCTTTCAACCCTTGGTTGTATGTTGGAGCAAATGAATCAAACTTATTTTGGGGATATGGTTGTTGTTGCTGCTGAAATGGTCTCCCTGGGAATACTGCTGTGCAATCCTCTGTCTCTTGTATTTGTGGGCAATAGTCAGTTGGGTGGCTTGTCTTAGTGAAAATTCTACAAGGCCTTGAAGGAGGGGGTAGAGATGTCTTTTTTTCCAAAGAAATTTTCCTCACCATAGTTGTCATTTCTTCTAACTTGGTATCAATCAAATGACTATCAAGAGAAGAAGGACTTACCTGATGTACTCCCCTGATATGTGGTGTACCTCGATCACCAAATTGTTGGGAGTTTTAGGCCATCTTGTCGATCAATGCACGTGTGACTGCTGGTGTCTTGTCCACCAATGCTCCTCCAGCTGCAGCATCCACCATGCTCCTCTCCATGGGTGTGAGTCCTTCGTAGAAGTATTGTATGAGGAGTTGCTCACTGATTTGGTGATGCGGACAGATTGCACACAACTTCTTGAATCTCTCCCAATACTCATACATTGATTCTCCTTGTTCTTGTTTGATCCCCGATATCTCCTTACGAATGGAAGTGGTCCTTGATGCTGGAAAAAATCTCTGCAAGAAAAGGCGTTTCAAATCGTTCCAAGAAGTTACATCTTCGGGTTGTAAATAATACATCCAATCTTTCACAGCTCCATCAAGTGAGAATGGGAATGCCCTTAATTTGATTTGGTCTTCAGATACATTTCATGGTTTCAAGGTTGAGCAAACCACATTAAATTCTTTCAAATGTTTATTGGGATCCTCACCAGAGAGGCCATGAAACTTTGGAAGTAAGTGAATTAACCCAGATTTTAGTTCAAAGTCCGATTCGAGATTTGGGTATGCAATATAATTTGGTTGAAAGTTAATATCAGGTGTAGCCAAATTGAATGGTTATATTAAGTTAAATTCCATTATTTCTAGGCATTGGTTCCTCTTTTATGTTTGAATTTTAATTGCATCCAATTTCTATGTTTCCAGAAGAGAGGAATTCACCAACTGGTTGAATATTGAAACTTCCCATAGACTGAGAATGTCTGATTCGAGCCCTAAGGCTACGTTCAATCTCAGGGTTAAGATCTAAGAGATCTTCGGGATTAGTTCGTGTCATAAATCAAATAAAAATGAAAAGAAATAAAGTGGACCATAGTAAAATAAAAATGATAAGTTTTAGTTGATGGTCCAAAAAGAAGTAGAAGAAAATAAAAGAAGAAGAAGAAAAATTAGATTGGGTAAAAAAGGAAGAAAGAAGAGAAGAAGAGAATAAAATGTAAAATAAAATAAATAATTCTAATTGGTTGAAATAATTACTTGCCTCCCCAAAAATGGCGCTAATTTTATAGAGTGCTGTCGTGGGCGCCCTCAAATGATTAATGTGATTTTGGGGTACTTAGGTGCAGCAGAGTGGCTGACCAAGGTCGTCTCACAAAGGAGGAAGTGAATTTAACAACTTATTAAAGGTATTCTAAAAATAAAATAAAAGATAATAAAATAAAAACACTACATTAAAGGATTGTGGTTTTTTTATAGTTTATGAATCTAGAAGAAGTTTTCTGGATGAAGATTGTATATTTTTTTTAGTTTTGAAATGAATTTCGATTAAAATGACACAACAAGAAGATGTTTTTTTAGAAATCTATTTTAGAAGGTGCAATCGATCTAACTCTACCTATTCATTCAATTATTAATCATTATCATTTAAATAAATATCCACTTAATTATGATCCCCTAATTTGTTATCTCTCGAACCCTACGAGAGTTAACTTAACCACAAAGATGAAATTACTTAAACCCTAGGCTGGCTTTGGAACACGCAATCGCAACACCCTGCTTTGATTGTTGTTCTAAGGATAGCTTATGGTAAGTGGTTAATTAGAGAACATATCCATTCTATAAATGAGGATGAATTGTGTTTAGGGATTATATTTTAACTCTACAAATTTATCCTGTGTGGTCTTGTATTACTGAATAAGATTACGCTCTCACAATTTACACAAAATCCCGACCTCGCGTATTTTTGTGTTAATTGTTCAATTGCTTTCTTAGTTTCTTGTAATTTAAAAACACAATTCATGGATAATATTATGTGAATTACATTAGCTCATTGATTCAAAATAATTAAATGAAGAGGGTAGAAGATAGATCGATTACTAAAAGACTACTCTTCCATGGGTGGCGTAATCATCGTAGAAGAGTTTTGCATGTACAAAGGTTTATAATGGGTATAACCCAATAACGCTTCTACTCAAGAATTCCAGCTCAAAGAGGAAGATTAATAGAAGAAGAAATTTAAACAAAAAAGAAGAAAAAATAAGAAATAAATGAAGTACAACGAAGTTTATTACATAAACAAAATCATTACAACATGAAGGAGAAAAAGAAGGCTTCGTTGAAGGGATCCTTGCTTCAAGAGATACCCTTATTGAAATGGTTGGAGAATTGGAGTGGATCCACTTCTCCTCTTCCCTAAACTTCCCAATTCACGTCCCAACCCCTCCAAATGAGAAAAACACTAATTTATAGAGTGGTGGGGAGGCTAGGTTCAAAGTGGTTTCAAGTGTGAATTGGGAATCTCGGCCAAATATTTTATGCCAAATTGCACCGCCAATTTGACCTCCAAAACCCGGGAATTGACCGGCCTTCCAGAAGGGTTATTTGTTTCAAATCATGTCCCCGAGCTTTCCTCAACATTTGGGCTCACTCCAAGTGCAGATGAAGAAGATATGTCGCAAATACAGAATGCATGTCCATTCTACCGAGTCCAGCCCACCATTGGATTAATGGCCCATTTACTCCATCAAAATGCACTCTTTAGCCATAGTTTCCTGAATAAAAGTTGTAGAAAATTAATTGAAAACACTATTACAAAATTTCAAATTCAAATAATAAATATAAAAATATTTATCTTCGAAATACTATAGTGAACTATAAAAGGTAAAACTGAAATTTTCACCAAATTTTCAAATGAATGATCAAATCCCAAATATTTTATAAATAAACATATTTAACATAATGTGAGGAAAGTATATCATTTATTATCAATAAAATATTCAACAAAATATTGGTTTATCAATCATCGAGATATTCCTTAAAAACTCTGTTCATTAGATCCATGAAAATAGAGGGTGTATTAGTCAGCCCAAAAGGCATTATTGTAAACTCGTAATGCCCATACCTGGTTCAAAATGCTGTCTTTGAATGTCTTCCTTCTTCATACACAACTGATGGTATCCAGTTCTAAGGTCAATCTTTGAAAAGTATTGAGCTCCATGCAATTGGTCAAATAAATCATCAATGCGAGGTAGGGGATACTTGTTCTTTATTGTTATTGCATTGATCTCCCTGTAGTCATTGCACAAACTCATAGATCCATCTTTCTTCTTAACAAAAAGGATAGGGTCTCCCAATAGAGAAACACTATGGAAAATAAATCCATTATTACTCAATTCTTATAGTTTTTTCGTTAGTTGAACTAATTCCAGAGTGGCAATTCAATAAGGGGTCTTCGATATAGGCCTTGAACCAGGAATTAAATCAATGGAAAACTCAATTTCTCATCCTGGAGGATGTTCAGGTAAATCTTCCAGAAACACATCAACATATTCTCTCACAATTGGTACATCCTCTATTTGAACATTACTTTCCTCACCCACATTTATTACATTCTCTTCCTCCCCGATAATTGAATTTAGTTGAGCTATTGGGGGTGGATCTAGATAAGAATCAGGTGGTGATGATTCTGCTCTAAAGATAATATGTTCTTTATCATCATCATCAAAAATCGTATCCTCCTTATTCTTACAATAAATTTTCTCATCATGGTCTGAAATCCAATCCATACTGGTGATTATATAAAATTCAGTCATGGGTATGATGACAAGATTAGCAGATAAAGAACATTTATATGCTCTAATGGGGACTGATTAACAAAACATTGTAACAATGATACTTACCTTAGGAGTTTTGACTGACAGCTCCCTTGTTAAATCAAATTGGAAATATCTAATTTTCTTAGAAAACTGGGAAGATATGAAACAATGTGATGATCTAGAATCAAATATAGCATTTTCTAAACTTAAGGAAACCATTAAATTACCTTCCACCACGTCTTTTGAGGCTTCAAACTCAGCATTAGTGATTTCATAAGCTTGGTCTTGATGCCTTGGCCTTTTCTGAGGTATGTTTTTCTGACACTTAGTAAATTAATTTGCATAATGTCCCATATCCCTACAATTGTATCATTGAACATTGGTAACATCTTTATTTCCTTTACAATCACCAGCTAGATGGCATTTCTACCCATACTTGTATCATACTCTTTTTCCTTTTAGACAGGCACCAGGGTGATTCCTTCCACAATTATCACAAGGTAGAAATTCAATTCTTCCCTTCTTCCCTGTTTCCTTATTTCGTTTCCCATAGTGTTCAGCAGATCTCTTGTTCTCTTGCTTTGATTTAAAGTCAAAATACTTAGAGAATTCCTTTTCTATCTTGATAGCACACGAGACAATATCTTCGTATGACGAGAAGGATTGTGAGACCAATGCTCGATGTAGAAACGATTTTAACCCATTAAAGAAATGATCAATATTACTTCTTGGGTTATGTATATAATCTGTAGTATACCTTTCTAACCTTGTAAAGTTATCCTCATACTTTGCGATATTCTCCTTCTCCTTTTATCTTAGACTTAGAAATTGCCTTTTCATATCTGCTCGATGGTCATGAGGAAAGTATTTTCCAAGAAAAGCTCTCTGAACTCCCTCCATTCAATATTTGATACTTCATAATCTTCCTTTGTGTTTTGAATAAATGAAAAACATTGATCAGCATCTCCAGTAAGGCGGTAAACTGCCATGATAACTTTTTCCCTTTCGTTACTCCCCAAGGTAGGGAATATTTTCTCTAAGGAATTTATCCATTTTTCAACTACTAATGGATTTTTACTCCCATTGAATGTTGGTGGTTGTTGCCTCATTAAGAGATTTAACATTGATCCTCTACACTTCGGATCATGGTGCTCCTTACAGGTAAGCTTATTATTCCTAACCTGGTTGAGTTGTCCCAGTATGGTGATCAACTGATCAGAACCAGTTGCATCACCATCTCCCCTATAATTATCTTGAGTAGGAGGGAAATCCCTACATGGAGTGCGTTCATTGATAAGGTTTTAATTCCTTCCACTAGGTTCCATTTCTAAACAATGGCATAAACTAGATCAATTTATAATCAGAATACATAATTTTATACTTGTAAAACACTTAACAGAAATTGATCTATTTATGGATATAATCTATAATCATAAAAAATGTTTTCTTGGAGGAAATATATACTCATAAACCCTTCATAATGTTTTGTAAATAAAATGATAATTATCCTAAGTATATCCCCTGGGAGTGTCATAACCAAGAGTGCAGCAAGGCCCGTTGTCGTGCACCAGTTCTCGTTCGAGTCTAGCTCAAAGGGGTGGTTTCAGGTTTTACCCCTAGGTACATCTGTGCCAGAGCCGCCTCTACCTGCTCGTATCCAGACAGGGATGTATTTCTCCTAAAACTCACAAAATCTCTACAATACCAAAATTCTAGGACGTTCTTATATAGTAATCCTCAATGTCTATCTTAGGGCTATGTTATCTAATTAGAGTTTATCTAAATCTACTTTACAAGGTTTTTACTAAACTTCCTCTGATACCAACTGTAATGCCCTGAACCTAGTTACCCAGAGTCGGTGCATTATTACATAACATTGTCATGGTCAGATGGAAATCATGTCTCGAAATACCGATCATTTTAGTATTATTGGAAACAAGATTCATACATAAGTTTAACTTTACTACTTAAAGAGAAATACAACACAAATATATTTCATTAGAAACATCCAAGACTCCTAGATTATGCCTACAGGTCGCTCATAACTAACTTCTTCATATCCTGGGAAAATGAAACATAAGAAAAGGGGTGAGCACAAACACTCAGTAAGGGTAAGTATTATAGTGGAAAATGACATAAATATTATGCATGGTAAATAATTGAAACCACATGACTTTACCAATAATAAACATGAATACTTTTATGGAAAGAATATTACCTAATTAAATAATTCCATAATAAAAAATAATTAGGGGTATTCTACTAGTCGAATGACCACATGAACAATCATTATTATTTCCTTAATGACGGAATGTATAATGCCGGACATTCTGATACATTTTGTCAATGCCTCGGCCAAGATGCCTAAAAATGATTAAGGACTCGGCCAAAATCATAAATCAAATTGGGGAAGGGCCTCAACCAATTGCACATCTAGTTGTCTCATGAGTCCTACTGATGCGTCAAGGAGCTATTGCGGGCTCCACCAGTCACTTACTATGGCCAATAAATTCCTCATATGGAATGGTTTAAACATATCATAAACATTCAAATTAAAACTAGCATATGAAATGTCAATACTTTAACCATAAAATATGAATGGTATAAAATTAGCACATCCATAGTCAAAAATATCACAAAACATTCAATACAATATGGAAGTTTTGTATCATAATAAACAAACATGAAATAAACATAAAATACATTAAAAGATGTTGACATAGATGAAATCAAAACCCTTTTTAGAGAAATATCTCTTTCTATTTTGAAATCATTTAAGAGTCACATAATTATAAACAAAACATTTACATTGAAAATATTCTTATAATCTTGTAAGGGAAGATACGATGAGTTTATAAAGGTAGAAAATAGCCGCACCTTCTGTATATGTTAAAAAATACATTCTTACATTAATTTTGTTGAAAAGGTTAAAAAGGACCTTGTTTGGAAGATGACGGAAGGATTCCTTTATAAACATCTTATAAAAAGTCAACAAGGGTATAAATTAATTTAACATATAGTCCATAAAATATTAATAATTTTTTGAAATACATTTTTAAGAAACATGGATGTGGATGATAAAGAGGTCCTAATAGATAATTACGTATAAACAACCTCGGATAATGAAGAGATTGTGAACTAAACCCTTAAATTGTACTTTTCCTTGGTTTATGGTAGGTTAAAATCCTATATAACGGTGAAATAATTGTTATTAAATAATAAAATAATCATATACATTAATATGATATCATATATGATCTTTTAACATTGCTTTGTTAGTATTATCGTCGTTTCGGGTGTTAATTTACTCTTTTTCTTTTATATATTTTGTTACATAAGACATGTTTGGTATGGATAGGATGTATCTTATTCATATCTATAATTATATCAAGTCCGTAAACATTATTTTTAATCATTAAATGAGAATTATAATTGCATGGATATGATGGGGAATGAATCTCATTGTGTTTGGGGAGACGGTAGTCCGTACGTACGCACGAACAACAATATCATTATTTTGATATTAAAATAATATATAATTGGATGGTATATCATATATAAAGAATCATTATCATACTATATTTATTATTTACATGAATTACACATCATTATTATAACATCCAAATAATAGTGTATTGAATAACAATTACACCATGACGTGGAGACGATAGGCCGTACGTACGCATGTATGGTGACATGTCATTCAAATGATGTATAGAATACTGAATATGGTTGTACCATATTTATAATAACATCACAGTATATATAATATACTTGAGTTATTATTTTATAAAGAAAATAACAAAGGAAGAAGAAGTGGAAGAAGAAAGGAACTTGAAAACGGGTGGTGAAAACATTACCTCTTCTTCGTGTTCTTCCTTCTGATTTGATAAAAAAGGATCCTTATGTTGTCATTATGACTAAAGTAAGGCCTCTAGGATGAATATATGATAGTTGAGAGGGTATTTGTTCAGAGTTTGTCTGAGAAAAAATCCTTTGAAGGTATGAAGAATTCGTTTGAAGTTGTTTCCTTTTATAAGGGGTAGGAGGGGCTCTTTAGAAAGAACATAAAGTATTAATTTATAATAAATTCATATTCAGTTTATAATGGCTCCAAAGTATATTATTCAAAGTCTATGTTGGGGAAGGGTCACAATCCTTTCAACCAATAGTTTGTAGACAGGTTTGGGTCATTATATTAACCTTATCTTTTAGTTTTAACTCTTAGTTAATTAGTTTGACATTTACAATGTCACTTTGTATTTTTATATTATGTAGTGAATAAAATTACTATATAAATCCCAGAGACACCCAAGTGGTCCATTAATGATACAAATATCATAATATAAGTTCTTTTTCCGAACCTTAGATTTTTAGAAATAGAATATCAATTAATAATATAATATTTGTTTCAAAAACTCATTTAGGTCAATTTTGACAATATTTAATAATTGATTTTTGTTAAAGTCTAAACTAATTTATTAATTCAAAAAAATCATTTAATCAATACTAACATGTCGTATTAAAAATTAAAATTCGTGTATGGCATCAAATCTTTCAAATTATATTTATTTTAACATTTATAATACTAATTATTTTAGTCCTTCATTAATAAGGAAAATACTGCATCATTATAGTGTCATAAATAAATTTAATTATTCAATGTCTAAAAATTATAAATAAAATACCATTATGTATGAAATCTTTTTATCTTTCTAATTAATATTTATAGTAAAAAATCTAACATATATACCCTTATGTAAATATTATTTTTCTAAAAGCTATATGCTTATGTCATTTTTTATTTACATTAACTTAATTAATATAAAGTGTCATTATCACTTACAAGTGGATCCATGGGGTACCAAAATAATCCCAAAGATTCCCATGGTCTGAAATGTATCAACTAATATGGTTAGGACACGTTTTAGTGCAATTTATTATTATTATGATATAATTGTTTACCATTATTTACCGTATTTACCCTTTAACCATGGTAAATAAAATATTTACCAAAGTAATTATTCAAAATGTATAAAAATAAAATTTACCTATTTACACAATTTGGACCTCCGGTTTCTAAATATGGAATCCATTTTTTTAAATTCAAAACACAGAATTGGAAAAAAATAATTTAAAATTAATTCCCATTGTTAAAACAAAAAACGTGTTTTTAAGAGATAATGACTATCAAAAGATTGACACTTGTTTATGTGCGGTTTAAATGTGAAATTATGTCTAATGACCAAAATTGTATTAAATGGTAAAAATATATTATAAATATACTTCAAAACCACTCAAATTCATAATTTATCGCTGTTAATTATTTTTATTATAAAAGTAGTTTTTAATTAAAATATAGTAATTTTCACTATTCACCAAAATATAAAAGTTATCCAAAAAGTACCAAAATATTACCCTAGGATAATTTCTATATTCGAAATCCAAAAATGATGTCCATTTTGGGAGATAAAATTTATAAAATTTTAAAAAGTGGGTATTACTATTCATAACAGCTACTTTGATTGGTCGCAATGTGTTAGAATCTCAAAGTTGCGTACAACACACACTACTGTATTATTCAAAGAGAATCATACCGTGGAAGCTTGGGGTGTTACAGTTACTAAGAGACTATTCAAATGGAACCATATGAGAAACTCTATGAAAGTCTGTATAGATCACTATTGTGTTGTATGATAGTGGGTGAGTGTGAGTTGTTGGGACCAATAATCATGCAAGAGATCTCAATGTAGATTAAAATCATTCAGAAATGTATGGAAATGTATTAGAATATGAATAAGTCGTATTCTGATCTACATTGTCGACCCATTGAGTTTATAGTGGGTAATTTTGTGTTCCTTTGGCTTTCCCTGGGATTGGGTCACCATAAAACACAAAGAAAGGTTCAGTTGGTGCATAGGTTTGTAAGACTGTTTGAGATCCTGGAAAGAATTAAAATGGTGGAATATCAATTTCCAGTTCTATATAGGTAAGATTTTATGAATTATTTCTTCCATGTTTCACAACTTCTATATTATCACCTTTCCCCTTATCATGTGATTGATGTTTATGATATTGAGCATGAGGATGATAGATCTTCTAAGAAGCATCTGATTCATATTGTGGATAATAATGAGATAGGTTTGTAAGGAAATACCATACCATTGGTCTAAGTGTTGTGTTAGCATGGTTGAGTTCATGAGGAAACATGGGATAGGGAAGCATACTTTCTAGCTCAGCGTACCAACCTTATTACCTCAGAATCATAGAGATGCTTGGGAGTATACCATGAGGATGAGCTATAATAAGGTGTGTAGACTTTAAGATAATAAACATTATTGAGATGCATTATAATTTTTAGGTGCCTTTTATCCTTGTTTTTTTAATAATTTTTTTAGATATTTTCTTGGGTGATTTTGTGTGAGTTTTGGAAACTTTTTGAGGGGTTTGGGAATGTGCACTATTGGCAAACAGTTTTCCCAAACCTTATGTCTACACCCAGCGAACTGTATATTATAGACATAGAGTACTTTCATGGTTCAAACATGGTTTCTAAAACTATATTCCACTTAGAAGAAACCATTCACCCAAAACACTAGGGGCACACAATTAGGGGCCATTGTTTGGAAAACCATGTGGCCCCACCCAGGAAACCGTGAGTGTAGAATTGGAACTCGGAAATTTTTTATAAAAAAATTATTAATCGCCCAATTATTACCCCTAACCACTCTAGATCAACCAAATACAATTTCAATCATTTTTGGAGTCTCCTTAGAGGACTCTAAGGCTCCACAAATCCCTTAATTTAATAATAAAATATATAGATTAAAGTTAAAATCCTATACAGCTTGTAATCTCTTTATCTTCTTGATCAATATATATTCCATTTATCTTTAGCGTTGTAGATGTTTTATTTATCATCCATTATCACTTCATTAGATCAATTTTTTTGAAATATATGGTTTAGCTGGATCTTGGTCTTATGTTTTGATCCATGATATCTTCTAAATTTTTTATTTTTATCATTATACATTAAATTGATGACTATGGTTTGGAAAGCGTTTATTGATGATCATGAGGTATTTAGTCTAATTTCTAATTCAAAGTATATTTATTGTTATACCGTGTATGTAATTGTGCATTTATATTTCCACACTATAAGTTTTTTAATTAAATTAAAATGTTAAATTGAATTATTTGAAATTGGGAAACCCTTTACAGATCCCATTGAACCCGCTAGAATATTAAGAGAATGGACTTGATGTCAACCCATATGATGTGGAGAAATTTTTAAATTTATAATTTATGAAATAAAAAAAGGGAATAATGGGCTATTGGAATTTAATTAATTCCTTGTTAACATCATTAATGATAATTAAAGGGGTTCATTGGATTAACCTTCACGGGTTAATGATTTATGTGAATAAATGTTGATAATTTTATTAATAATAAATTATTTATGTTATTAATTAGAAATAAAGTTAAGAACCATCATAGTGATTTACAATTCAAATTGTACTCCCTGATGAGAATGATTGAATACAAGTTCAATGACGTAGAACCTTAACATGAATGTGACATATGTGATATCTGTGTATTATTGATAAATGTGGTATGGGCCAAAGAATAATGCTTTAAATACCCATAGGGTTCCAAACTAATGATCTAGGATCCGAATGCTTTTCTATAAAAAATGAAGCATGTAATAGGGAATGATGTTCCAAATACACAATGTTTTTGGGATAAAAACTCTTTCTCTAAATATCCATGGGGATTTAGAATTAAACTCTCAGAAAAAAATATATTATTACATCGATATATGTTCAAAGATATTGAAAATGAAATTTGAATGAAATGAATACTGAAATCCCATGACATAATGTATTATGATAAACCTATTATTTTCTTTTCATACTCCAACATAGGTAAAAACTGGTATGACTTGGTTGGTTAAATAATAATTAAATTTAGAAAAATATTTTTTTTACTTTTTGTTATTATATTATTTATACCACGGTATACTCTATTATAGACTGGATATTTCTCTATACACAATTGGTGGTGTCCTACGGAGTTTTACTCACACCCTACTTGGTCTTCTTAATAATAACATAAATAGACTCCATTTTTATTGGGTTGGGTAAGTGAATGACCCCTATTTTATACAATTCAGTTGAGATTCAGGATGGTTCATGGTTGATGGGACTATACATGATGTTGGGACCCACATGGGAGTTGTAATTGTGTATTATTTTTTGGTTTTATTTTGATCGTTGACACATATATGGGAGGCGCACCTAATGTCATTTAATAAATTAGCTTGAGGTAGTGTCATGTGTCACCTAGGTTAGGATGTTAAATCATTCAAATGATATTAGTCTATATTATAAAAGAATTAATATACATTAGGAAAATGATATATAAATAAAACCTCTATCCTATTAACATCAATTTTGATGAATTTATGGTCATGTTTATCGTGAAGTAATTTATAGTTTTGTGGTCATTGACTTTCTATAATCATTAAATTTATTATGATTAATGTTCTTGGTCACTCTCCATAATTATTTGGACATTAATTTTTCATCTATGTCTATACTTTAACTTCATTCTAATGTTCTCCTATTTGGAAACCATGTTTTTCATTATTCTATAAGCCCTTTATATTTTTCATTCCCTCTTTTCAAAATAAAGTATTATAAACCCTTTTTATAAAGTGGGTTTTCAACAAAGGAATGTTAAAATGTAAAACCCTTAATTAGTGAGGTCTTATTTAAATCTTCAGGATGTAATATTTAAATGGGGGAGAATGTAACACCCCACGATTTTAAAAGAAGAACCATATGTCTAATTTTATAGATTACCTCCAACACCGAGCTTAAATGAACCATGTAATATAATTATTTAAATATGGGCAATATAATAATTCAATTGATTTAAAGGATATGAAAATTAATATAACATTATGATATATATATATTT
Source organism: Viscum album (assembly GCA_963277665.1). Lineage (NCBI taxonomy): Eukaryota > Viridiplantae > Streptophyta > Magnoliopsida > Santalales > Viscaceae > Viscum > Viscum album. The sequence continues at coordinate 1,958,783,626 of OY728141.1, read as the reverse complement.
ATATAATGGTATCAATCAATATAAATTTATTAGTTAATTCATAGAAAATAAGTAGTATTTTTAGTAAAGTCATTTTATGCTTCAAAATTAAGTTGTTGAACAATGGGATTTATTGATTTTTGTGAGAGTAATATAATTATTTTATTTAACTTTTAAATTTTTATATTATAAAAAGGAGATAATTTTTAAAATCATAATATAAAAATTAATCTTGGGTGAAATTTTGGGATTTTTCTTAAAATTATGAAATTTTAATGAATAGTGTAAAATACTAATTTTTATTTGAAACTATATTTTCATTAGTTAATTTTGATTATAAATATTCATATTAACATTATAATTGAATTTTGGATTATCTCATGCCTTTATGAGTTGAAAATTCAAGAGTGAAACTAAATTATCATTTATTAGAAGGGTTGAATTTTGGATCAAGAATCAAAATGGGATTTCTAGAGTTGGTATGCATCAAAGTGATTTTATAAGATGAGGAATTATCCTTGGGAGGTATATCAGCTCCTCAAATGAGATTTTGTGGCATCAGGTTATGTTTTGGGAAGTTTATAAATGTATTTCTAGGTGCATGGTTTTTTGTGCACAATTTAGGAAAACATTGTGAAACCTTTATACTCAGAGGGGTTTCAATTATGTTTCAACTATGAAAAGTTGAGTTTCATGGTTAGAGCATTATTTGGGGTAAATTTTAAAATCCAAAATGGAAAATATTTAGAGGTGATGGAGAACATGGGATATGGCACACTACCCATGCAAGGTTTTAGAAAAACAATGTGCCCTGTTGTAGAGGTAAGGCAGTTCAGAAAAAATGGTTGGGGTACAGTTTTTCTAAACATTTGGAATATTGATGTGGTTCATGGGGGTGTTAGATAGATTGGGGTTAAAGGTTAGTTTATTGTTTGGCTAAACATACGGACAAATCATGAGGTTACCTAGAAATTAATTAAAAGGGGAATTTTTACTAAAATATCCCTCATTTTTTTTAGGATAGCCTCCCCCCTATTCCACTGCAATTTGGTGTGCAATGACCAAGTGTTCTTCCATCCCTTTTCTCCTTATCCTCCCCTTGATTTGGGGTGTGTTTATGAAGATTATTTGGAATTTTTGGTGATTTATTCTCCTCTGGGGACTTCTCTTCCACTTCATCTAACTCTCTAATTTAAGATTTCAATGGTTTAGATTTTGTTGAAGATTCCACCATATCATGGTGGAATCATTCAATTCTTCTGGGTATTTTGGTTATCTCACATAAAGGATATCCCAAGATTACTTGCACTTATCTTTTCATGAAATTTTATTTAGTAATGATACCATGGTGAGTTTTCCTACGGTTTTCATGTTTGGTAAATTTAATTAATTAATAAAATATTATTAGCTCTTATGGATTTTACCAGGAATGGTGTCGGGAGTCCTTTGGGGATCTCACAAGCTAGTTGCATAGTGTTTTGATAATAGGTGAGAATCGGTGAAATTTTTCCACATTATTTTGAGTTGGGGTTTAGTGCATAAATTAATTATAATTTTTATAATTTATTAATTTTTGTTTCTTGGAATGTGGTTAGATATTGGGTGGTTGAGAAGTGCTCTTTTGGACACTGAGGAGTTTGGATGGGTCTTGGAAAAGCCTTGGAAATGCAATAAAGATTTTTAAAAGTTATTGAAATATTCATTTATGAGCTATTTGGTCTATTGGATTTACATAGAATTTTGCTAATTTATTTAAATATGTTAGTGGTATGTTCTTTAAAGTCTAGGAGTTTTTTATTTACATATTTGGTTTGGGTAAAAGGATTTGTGTACATTAATTTGATACCATAGACCTTCTATGAGTCTCTTCATATTAGATGGGGTTTATAATATCCATCCTTTAACCATCCATGGTGTGCTCAATTTTCTAGAAATGGTGAAGTGGGGTTTTAAATGATAGAATGAGTGGGTTACAAGATTGACTTGGTTAAGTTTATTGGATGAATTTATTAAATGGTTGAGTTTTACTTGGTAGAACAAGGGTATATTTTTTATAGTATATCATAAGGATGAAACATAATTTCCTTTATGTGCTTTTCATTTTTGAAATTACTATGATATTTTTGAAATTATTTTTACCATGTATATCTAGTTTTGAATTTGTTTGGGGTTTCATATAGGTGAAGAATCCTATGTAAATTTTGTTTTTTATGCTAGGTTTTAATGAACTAGTGTTTTAAAAGAGGGGTTTAAATGGATTTCAAATATTGATTTGAAATGAGTGTAAGAGTACCCATTTAGTGATAATGACATGATTACTATTTAAGGGTTTAATGGAAATAAATGTGTTAGCCATATTTAGAATGTTAAAAATGAAGTCCCATGTTTTTCGGGTTGAATAGAAATGTTTTAAAATGGTGTGTGAGATCCATCATATTCTCATAGTGTTGAAATGGTGTTTTGATGTATTAAAAATGGATTTCAATCATGAGACATGTTTGGGTGTCAAAGGTCCATTGGGAACTATGTAAATAAATGTGTTTTGAAATGAGTTGTTTTATTTTATTTTAAATTTTTTGTAAGGTTAAAATATTAACGTTGGTTTTTGATGAATGTTGGGATGTCACCAAATATTGGACATAACATTCCACATTTGAGGTTGATATAGTGGAAAATATCTTTCTTAAGTAATGTTCTAGATTTCGGACATGATGATTCACATCAGAGTTTTATATAATGGACATGAAAATTCTACATGTATTTTAGCAAATGTATAGAATCATGCTCCATATACAAGGTTGAGATAGTGTAAATTATGTTTCAAATGCATTTTTCTAGATGTATAACACGTTATTGCACATCTGAGGTGGAGAAAGTTGTGCATGATGTTCCATTCCCATGGGTTAGTTGCTGGACATGACACTCTATACGTATATTACTGATTTTATATGGTTTAGGTGATAGCATGAGGTTCTAAGAGTAGTTGATTTTGATGTTTGATGCCTAACTAAGCTAAATGATAAATTAAAATCCTTCTCTTTGTCTGTAAAATATACAACCCCATGTTTTATATCTCATAATACCAGATTGGTTTGATGCACATTGTTTAGTAATATGACCCCCTAGAACACAAGTTCTAATGGGTTATTAGATAAACTACTTTTTCTTTTGATATGCATTTGCTTTCCTACAGAGTTTATGTATCCCATAGTTTACCTTGAAACATTATTTCTATGACTGGTATTTTCTTTGGACACCTTAGCACTGGCCTACTAAGTTGTACTCACACCCTGCTTGGGCTACCACAACTCATGGGGTCCAAAAAATCTCTTACATGTCTCTATAGTAATAACTATTATGTGAGGACCTTTTTGAGTTTTTCCAAACAGAGTTAGATATCTTAGATATTATTAAGAGACTGTATGAGGTTCATCTTAGAGTTGAAAGCATATCCTTCTGTAATTATTTTTTCATCCATTTTTTATATGTGATTGGCCCAGTGGATAATCATTTTTGTATCTATAGAATGGATGTTCGTACCTCTAGTTTATTTCATTTTATGACATCATACTTATGTTTCAATTTAATTATTATTTTTATACAATTTGATGAATATTATTCTTGGTTGTTTGTATTCTTATTGAACACTTTGGTATGGGGTTATAGTATCCTCATTGTACTACCTTAGACCCTAGATTCATGTCACCAGCCTCTAGCATATGAGGAGGTGTGCTTGAGTTCATGTGGAAAACCAGCTCTGGGAACCAATTATTGGCTTCTAGATAGAAACGTTATAAAGTAGAATTAGCGGAGTTACATTCCCACTATTTTACTATTTTGGATTGGTTAAAAGGAAGATATAAGAATGTGTTAGTGAATGTGGTGGATTACTAGATGGTGCATTGTGAACACATATTTTAGTTGGAATTATAAGGTACCAAGGTTGGGATTTATTTTAGGAATTATGTTTTTATTGTTTTATTTGATTTTTTATTTGAGTGATACACATGTGGTTTGGATTGCATGACTTATAATGAAAATCTACCTCATATACTATCTTTAATAGCCCATTGTTTTAGTTTTAACTCTTGTCTTGTAGAGGTAAGAGACATGTCATTCAATATTTTAGGGATGTAGGATGCACATGTTATAGGACTGTTAGTGTGTGATTATTATGATGATAGAGTTTAGGTTTTTCTAATTGTCAACAACTTCTCATATGGTCTTTCCTCATATAATTACTTACTGACATTCTACTCAACTAAGTAATCATATATATGGGTCTCTTTCTGATGGACGGTTTTGGGGATCAATGGTGAGACAGTTGGCGATGAGGATAATGAATCAGTCCTTGTCCATATTGTGTGCAATGATCATGACTAGTTAGCATGGTATAGGTATATGAAAAATGGAACTTTGTTGGTGGGTTTTTGTTCAAGGATGATTATAGGGCCTAGTCCTCCAGGGAATGGTCTGCTGTATAAGTTCTCCGAGAGGAAGGGTTCTCTTGTTATGTATGATTTTTTTGGGAGATGAAAGCCTTTGTTTGTGAGACCCTAGTGATGAAATATTTAAAATATTTATGTCATGTGACATTGGTATGGGAGAATGTTGACAACTAATGAGTTTTGGCCTTCTGTGAGCTGGTTTAGAACTAGGTGGTTTGTTCTTGTGTTTGATGCGAAACTTGGTCAGTTGGGCTATGAGGGGAGATCATAATGATGTTTTTTATGTGACTCCTATTTAGGGAATTATTGTCATTCAAATTTTTAGGTTGTTCAATAAGAGGTGTCTATGAAGTTTTAAGTTCCCATAGGTCTATAAGATGTATGTGGATGTTTTGGGATTCTATAGTGATACATGAAGGGTGTTTCTGTACATGGAATTTAGGCATGTTGGAAGTCTTTTTTTGATATGGATCACTTGTGTACTTGTGGTTTAGCATGGAGGATGATTTCTATTGGGGGTAGGGGATCATTTACCTTGATAAACAAGGTAATGGTTGTGCTGATGTTATTTTCTTGATTATTATGAGCTAGATCCGGAGCACACAAAGTTATTGAGGGAATGATGTTCCAGGGGCATAGGTATTTTATCAATTATAATGGTATAAGTTTGTTAGACCAGGTATGTTTGTTGTTTCAGACACAAGATAATGTTTGGTTTCATTGATATGGAAATCACTTGGAGTACTAATTCTTCGTTAGTGCTTTTGGTTTCTGAGGGATGAATCAGTTAAGTTACTATCTTTTTTATCATTGGATACATATTTCTAGACAATATGTGAGTGTATATTATCTCAGTGAAATTTTTTAATGAAACTTGGGTTTTTAACTGGTTGAGTAAGTGGTCTTGGATCTATGAATTTACATATATTTTATAAATCAGAAAGGGTGATATGTGCTGGATGAGATGGCTATACAAGATTGTCATGAACAAGGGACCAGGCTTGTAAGCCATTTTTTCATGAGGTATGAGTCATTGGAGATGGAATCTAGATTAGATGTTGTGTTACACAAAAGTGTGTAATGGTTAAGTGTTGATGAGGTCATAGGGGGATGAGCACACAGAGACATGATTTGTCATTTGGTCTGTTGATAAGATGTTATAGTTTCATACACTTGAGTGATTATTTTAAGAAAGTATCCATGAGTAGGAATAAAACTAGTTTGAGTTTGATGAGAGGCCTGTGGGCATGGAGACCCTTGGAACTTGGGATAGAACTATGATGTTCCAATAATGGATGAGTTTGTAGTGGTATTTTTCCATGACATCTTAGTAAACTCCATGTATGGAGATGATCATTCCGAGTATCATAACATCATCCTGAGTATTATGGGGGAGTATTATATATATTCTAATAATTGTATATTTCACTTATGGCTTGATAAAGGGCCTCCTAAGAGGTTTCACTCATGGATTAGTGTATGTGAAGTTGTATGGTGGGAGTGAACCATCATCCATTTGTTAGTGAGGTCCTCATAAGGAATCATATGTAACTAAATAACATGAGTTCCATTCTTGGGTATTGGAAACTATTGATAGTTGATGTTTTTTGTCTCTCATGAGAGAGGGAGAGAGATGACCGCATCTAATTATTGAGTTTGTAGTGAATAGAATTTGGTCCCTAGTGGTTGTAGTTTCTTGAGTGATGTGGTAATAATAACTCTCTTATAGTGGGGATTGGCATGTCGATCACATATATATGAACCTTAGTCTATATGGGTGTTTGGTGGGTGGATTTGGATATGGATATGTCAGGGTGTAATGATTATTCTAATAAGTAATCATTGATGTGTATTCTTGAATTTTATAGGGAATACTAATAGGAAATATTTTGTAATGTATGGTCAAGTAAATCATTGTCTTTGGTCGTATGGTGGTTTTGATCCATAATCTAAGGTTATTATCTTAGAGGTGTATTTATTGTACAGTAGGGAATGAGGCTCGTTTTTGAGATATTGGAGTTATTAACTCTAGGATATCACTAGGATTTATGTGTGTTAGCTAGTTAGTATATTCATGTGATCATGGAATGTGTCTATTCTTGAAGGCATTATGAACAGTTGAGGTAGAAACATATTGATAGTTGGATCTTAGTGTTTTTTGAATGAGTTGATTGGTCATCCTCATTTTTTTTAACATGTGAAACATGTCTATTTTGGATTTTGAGTTGTTCTTTGGAAGAGAATTTGGTTATTTTTGTTTGTGAATGGATGGAGGGTATATGTTTGCAAAATTTGTTTTTTGATTATGAAAACAAGTGCCAATGATGATTGAAATTATCATGGATATTGGGTTTTCAATGTTGGGAACATTTTCTACCATGTGGTGGGTGTGCGAGTATTATATTCTTTGGGCTTTTCTGATGGAATACGCTCCAATCATTTGATGATGGTAGTTTTAAGCTAAAGATTATTGGGGGAACCATAGTTCTAAAGAGTAATTGGGAAATGGATTAATGGGTTTTTTGGTTGGATATGATCAGATAAGTACTATAACGGTGTTTCAATTTTGATAATGGGTGTTGTGTCATGTTTTTTCTAGTTTAGTGCCTTGAGTTCGAGGCTAGGGAATGTTTGTGTTTCTTGAATTCAAAAGCTAAATGAGGCTTTTATTTATAATCGGTAACTGATATAAGTTGGTTGGTGTAGAAAATAATAACCATGACTTCTTGGGGATGATATGCACAATGGTTGGGATGTATTAATATCTTGTATCCTTATTACATGACAATTCTAAAGGGAAATTGAATTTTAATTTATTGCATCATGAACTGTAATGGGATTATGAGAGTTGAAATGAATCAATGTGATGTTTTAATACATGGAATTATCCTCAGGTGATCTCCCAGGTGTTTCTATGAGCTCTAGAGTCTTCTAGTTATGTTTTATAAAGTTTATGAATGTTTTACTTGGTGTATGGTTTGGTGTGAACATTTTAGGAAAAATCGTGTGACACCTTGATTCATAGAGGGTTTTCAATTCATTTTGAACCATGAAAGGATAAGTTGCATGGTTAGATCATGGTTTGGGGTAAACTATTCATTCTAAAAGGGGAAACCTTGTGAGGTGGTTGAGAGGATTGGATATGGTGCACAAATTGTTTGTGGTATCATAAAAACAACACACCATTCTTTAGAGTTGAGGTAGTGTAAAAATTGGATAGACACATGGTTTATCAAACCATGTGATCAAACAATATGGCTTCCTAGAAAATCACTAACAGGGGAATATTACCAAAATAATCCCTTGGGTTATAGGCTATTTCTCCCTCTTCCTATCCAATTTTTTTACATAGACTAGGAGTTCTTCCAACCCTTTCTTCACCTAAATCTTAAATTTGGGTGTTTTCGTGGTTATTATTTGGCAATTAAGGTGAGTTCCTCTACCGTGGTGACTTGTATTCCACTTTTTTTACTATCTATAATTCGAGATTAACCTGGTTTTGGTTTTTCTGAAGACTCCACTAAATAATGGTGGAATCATATATTTCTCATGGGGATTTTGGTTGTATTTCATAAACGAGATCTTGGGTTTGATCATTGACAATGTAAAATGCGTTTTACACACTTTTATGTAGAATTCATGATGTGATCCTCATTTAGAAAACAAATTTTCATTTCAATTAGAAATGTGTCACCATGATTGAAATAGATTCCAAATAGATTTACATGTTCCAAAAGGATTCTCCATAATGAGGGATAAGTGGAATGAACCCCCGTCTAGAATATGGTCGTATACTTCCATGATTTGTGATAAAAATGTGTTTATGCATTAATATGTAATTTCCATATTTCATTTTAGAATATTTTGATTATGAACCAAATCATGAAATATATAACTCTTTGAAAGCTTTGATTTGATTGTCCAGAGAGACCAAACAAACATATAGATCAAAATTTATGGTATTTAAAAGTCAGAAAGGCTTTATAAATGAATATGTGTCACTACACAATCCATTCACACAGAACCATCCACACATTCCCATCCAAATAGACCAATCCATGTAGGCCCATATGAGTATTCCCACTTACATATTCCCATATTCTTATTCCCCTCTACATAGTCCCCTTTGTGCATGCCCACCTATAGATCTAAAAATAGACCCCACTAGCTCAAATTTGTGGACAGTGGTCGAACTCCCATAATATGAACCAAGTGGAGGGTCTTGCCTCACAACTCCTTTTCCCAGGTTGTCCATCCATACTTATGTGACCAACAATGGCTTTAACTCACTAGAGCAAGGCCACCATCATAGTTCCTCAATGAACCAACTGAGTGACCCATACCTAGGAAAACCATAGCTAGGCGACCCATACTAGCATGACCCACAACTGGGATACCCATATGGGTGACCCACACCAAAGAAAACCACCTAGGCAACCCATCTAGGAAAACCTAATGGTCAATACCATGTGGGTTTCACCCCCGCACCCCCGTTCAGGATCAGTTATAGGCTATAGTCCTGCCCCTCTAGGCCAATCCCTTCACTACTGTTACTGACCCCATAAAATATGGAGAGTCCCACCGCAAACTTCTGGGGTTGGGTCAAAGAATGTTTGGGAATCACCATATATAAACATCACCTGCACCATGATAATATCATGATTTGAGATACTCATCCATATTACCTAAAAATTCATTGAGTCAACATACTTCTTTTTGTTCATTCCCCATGTCATGAGTTGTGATTCACCTCTTGTATTACATGGTAACTTGAGTAAAAAAACTCATCGCGAAACTCACAGAAAGTAATCACCTCTCTCATGATCTTGGTTGAACCAGTAAAACAAAATCCCCTTTAAGAACAAGACCCAACTGGTACATGTGAATCTGCTTTTGGAGTAAGCCCCAACCAAACGTCCAATTGGTATCATCCTTAGCAGTATTCCCCAGGCAATCCTCAAATGGGAATCCTCTTTAATATTAAGCCCTAAAAAACCTAAAATGGGAAGCCTCCTAATTAATAAGCCCCAACCAAACCAAAAATAGGAATCCTACTTGGGATTAATCCCCAACCAAACCCAAAATTGGCATACTCCTTCGGAATAATCCCAAAATATTACATATAAATCCTCCTTAGAAGCGTGCCACTATATTTTCCAACACTCATCCATCAGGGAAATGTGGATTGTTTTATTTCTAGGATCTTCCATTCCCTATTATTCATGACAATGAGTATGACTCACATGGGCTTAGAGGTTGATAGTGGTCATTACAACCACATGATCCTAGTTCTTTTGGGAATCCTACTCAGGAGTAAGCACAAATTGTTACCACATTCACAAGGGAAACCTCAAGGCATAATCATCATATATGGAACTATGATAACCATAATTATAATTACACTAAGGATACATATGATTCCCACCTAGGGAACGAGCTCAATAGGAACCCTACTCAAGAGAAATCCCCAATCATAATATCCTTAATCTAGGTATCCTCTTCGAGAGAATGCCCAAAAACAATATTCCAAATTACCAAGAGTTGAGCCATCCCTAATGGTCTCTCTTATTGGGAATCCTCTTTAGATCTATGTCCCAATTTAATCTTCTCAAAGGTCCATACTCCCATGTGAGACAAACCCTAGGTTATTCATAGGTGCAGCTCCTCAAAATTGATGTACATGGGTTTTGATTCCCCTCCAAATGGGATACGTAGGATGCCTCTCTAATGTACAGACACAAAAACCCAAATCAACCGTATTCTCTTTGGACCACATTCCCAGTAGTGTATAATTTAGCTTGGAAATAAATTTTTCTTCTAGGTTCCTTGGACCACTTCTTTATATGTATAACACCAAACATTAACTATCAACATGCCACCTAGATGACCTTACAACATGACATTAAACTGTACCGTTCAGTCTATATCACATGACCTTAAATTTTTTTTGTCCCATTAAGAGAAACCAAACTACATGGTTTCTAATCCATCTCATGAGGAAATATAGGAATCCCATTTCATGGGTCAGTTCCCAACATAAAAAAATCTTCTACTTTCTTAGGTGAAGATACACTTTAGAGTGCCCAACTTCGTGGTTAGAAAACCTGCATCATCATAATGAAAAAAGAGTATCTAATCTATACAAAGAGGATACCATTGATGGAGATCATTATATACATACTTATATCACCATTTATAAATAACCTCAGGTACATATGGATTGTTATAAATTACATACATTTTAATAATTGATTGTTAATTTATGGGTGACCTAAATCATACTTGGGAAAAAATAAACGATTCTTGAACTTATCATAAATCTATAAGAGAGTATCAGAGTAGGGAATAATTCCCCCAAAAAGTTTGTAATGAGTCATACCTCTCATCCTCTCGACCATTATGAGTTCTTAAGGATCATTGGATAAATATCCCGATGAGTACATGCCATTGAAATGTAGGCCCCCATGGATAAAGAATAGTTGGGTGTTTCTAATTCCATGAAAATACCCACTAAAAACCATTCAAAAAATTGATTCTGGACCTAAACATATTTTTATGGGGAACAAAAAATTGTGAAACCGATATGAATCCTTAACCAATATGAATGTACCACCCATCTTCCAGGCCCCTTTCCCTCTTAAAATGAAAGTGGTCCATACAAGATAATCAATCATGAATGTTTTCAGTCAAATGAGATGATGCTTTGAGGGATTTTATTATTTTTGTTTTTCATATATCTAGGAACTTATTTCCAAGAACTCCACTAAATCCAATGAATTCCATACTTATTTCATCAATTCATACCTTAGAAACTTCTCATGCTTAGTCTTTATCGATGTGGATGATTATATCACTAGCCTTGTGTCTTCAATGTTGGGTCTCAAATGTGTTGGTCCGTGAGTACCATTATTATTGTACTATCCTAGCCATAGAGGCTACCCGGCAGGCCCATCAGATCACCAATCCCCACCAATCCTCTAGTTAATGAAGACCATTGACACTAAAAAATATAGTGGTTACTGTCATCTTCAACCGTTTTGGGAGACGATCCATAGAAAACAACATCTAGTTCCTCCCTTACTTTATGGGGGTGGATCAAGAGGATACATACAACCACATCCCAAAGAAACATGGGTTATTCTAGATGGATCCTTTTAGAAATATCCACTTATAATTACATGCAATAGTGAGCCCTCAATAAGGTGAGGGTTCAACCCTTGGCCAACCAGCCTAGATCATTCAGACCTGGGCATGAAAGATATCCCACCATGGGAATTGATCGATCAATAGGGAGAAAGGAAACACCACTTCCCCCTATAGAGAAGCACCCCAACCAAATTTGGGTGCACATTTCGAGAGGAAATATTCTCCTATCTGCATCCATTCACCCAGCCATCAAAATTTTCTTACAGTATTCAAGGAATCTCACAGTTGAAATATAGAAGCATATTGCGAATATGAACATAAACCTACTTTCACACCCCAAGCCTGCTAGAAAACTCATATGAGAACCGGGAATGAATCCCATAAACCATATTTGGTGGAAGACTTCATGTTGGAACATACATCTCCCGACACCCACTAAGCCTACCAACAACCTCATTTGGTAGCACCTGGAGAATTCAACAAGAATTGATCAATTACAATCATGGGGAAGACTCAACTCTCTATTCCCACACATGAGTATTGTCATTATCAACTGACATGAAAGGGAGTAAATTAGTATACACAAACTCCTACTCCAGATACAGAATGGGAATATATCATCATTCCAATTTCTGAAGTCACCAAGAATATCCTAACAATGGTGAATGGGTAGGGACAAATCCGAGCCAAAATCCTACATAATTTCAAGAACAACCTAATAATGAATATATTATTTCCTTAGGGTTGGACACATAAATCAATCCATATAAGTAGGGTGGATCATAAGAATGTCACCCCAAAAAAGGTACACAACCCTGCTCCCATTCAGGAGGTCTATGGAGATAACATCTCCATAATATATGTAAAACCAAATTGGGAACACACACCAGTTTCAACTAGATATAATCAGCCTATCCCAATTGCCACTCAAATGTAGGCACAAAAACCTGCATATGAAAACCACTTCCCCCCAGCAAGTGGACATAGTTGCTCAGAAGAAGGCATCCAAAAAGTAGCCTCACCAATGAAAAGGGAAAGAAAATATTTGATTTATGATACCTATCTACTCAATACTAGTGTTCCTGAAGTCATAATATGGCTATTTATGGTATATCAAGATCCTTATCTATCATTACCAAATTATGGGATTAGTATTATTAATTAAAATGGTCTTCCTTGAACACTTCAACATGAAGGATTTCTTCATTGCTATAATCTGACTGACCTCAAGAATCCGTATCTTGATTAGAGCTATGAAAACCCTCAGTGTGTCTAGAAGATCATGGTGTAAGATCTCTTCCCCCTTTTTTAATCCAACATGGTGGTCCTCCCCATGATGAAGTTCACTGTGAACATTCTCTCCATGATAGTGTTTCACATTTTCATGATAATTGTCCATTTATTAATATAGTGACTTGAAATCCCTCCTATCACAAGGCACTTGAAAAAATTAGGTCAGTCATGCTTGATTATTTTTCATTGGTAGGTGAAATTGATTCCCCACAAAAAGACATCCAAATTCAATGATCATTCTCTAAACCATGATTGGGCCATCTACTTTCCACTAACAAAATAAGTCCCGACCAATCTTATTTCTTACAATAAGAAGGTAGGAAAGAGTCAACCCTTGTTAGATCAGGTAGATGAACCTCTAATGTATGATAAAGAAGATCTTATAAACATGAGGAAATATCTAGATAAATATGATGCACCGATCATGTTTTGTCATTTATCCATCGCTCAATACAACATTCCAGAGGTGTTGTTTGAAGATTATGTGCCCAAAATATTCCTGAACATATAAAAAAATCATCATCATTCAAAAGAAACGGTATTACCCTATAACAAGTATATAAATCACATCAAGGTAGCATAAGGTTTGAAATTCCAAATTGACTTGGTAGATATCCTATATTCACAACATCCAATGATCCAGAAAAAAAGGATCCCTTCAATTCATAAGCCTCGATGCATTAATTTGGTTCTGAAAATTGATCAACAGTGCCCCACCCAGTTTCCCAATCAAAGGATGGGGTGAACATAGAGTGTTTCAATTCCATGAACTCCATTAATAGTAAATTCTGATGAAGGTTATGTCATGAAACATCATAGCATCAGACTATCTCCAACTAAGAGAATAGTTCTGTGACTAAATATATACTCAACAAAAAAAGACCCAACTGACTACAATGGACACAAGGCTAGAAGAGATAAATTTGTTGAGAGACTATTTCATAAAGAATTTGAGAATATCAAGAAATCCTCCCACTTAGAGGATGTCATCAGTCAGATAGTGAAAATTTGATAAATAGAACCATGATCGTTATAAATGGTTGATCCATGTGCATAATGATGTACACAACCAACCCATGTTCAGAAAAAAATATATAAAATCATATGGGAAGCTATGGAAATAGAATCCACAATGTTTTAGGTGAAACCCTAGCCCATAGGGATGGGGTATTTTCTAATCGAACCCTCAAGGTAATAAAACCATAACCAAAGGGTTGTGAAAATAGAATAGGAACCGCCTCAACCCTTAAGGTCGGGGGATTCATCACCTCAATAATCCCCTCCTCAGTGGGAATATATCTTATCTAGATGAGGGAAAATTCATTAGAATGAAACCTTCCATTTCTTACCATCCCATGATCTGGTATCCTCATTAATTATACATAAAGAAAACAATATAGAGATTCACTTTAGATCACAATCTTTCATGTTTCTCCCAGAGAATCTGAAAAGTAGAGGATGAAGCCTCATGGAGGGATAAGAGGATGAAAGTCTCGCAAAGACACTAATAGAATTACTGAAATTTATTTACCACTAGTTAATTTCATCAATAATACCCTCCAAGATCCTCTTGAACATGAGACAAATTTAAGAGTCAAAAGAGGATGTTCTGGTTCATAATGAGGTCCACACCAAAACAAATGAAGGAGGTGTGCTTACCCCGAACTAGAGGCTTGACAGGAATTTGGGAACTCCCTCAAACAATATATCATTACCTCCTCAAAAGAAACCCAAAAGTGAAAGTGGTGAGGGTCAAATTTTACCACAAATTTATTCTAGAGAGGTTAATCACCTTTTTACGGAGGAATTATTTTCTCACCAAGAGGAAGAAATGAAATAATTGAGATGACTCAACACAGAAATCCTCTATGGAAGCCTTCCTAAAAGATATTGTATACAAGAAAATAAAAAACTCACACTTCTTTCCAGATCACCTCCACAAATAGGGTTTTTCATGTTAATTGAAGTGGTCCAGGAATATCCTCTCAATGTAAAATACCAACCAACAATATATTTGGATCCCACAACATAAAATTGAGAATTTCATCCATTGGGTGCACATCTAGAGCAGGGCTAGGAACATCCTTACAAGATTAGACCTATGGGTAACCCACAGTAGATACCGGTAGTGCCAACACCAATGGTCCTATCGGCCGCCACACCACTTCAAGCTCTAGACACCGTAACTATTCAGGTCTCAGCTCATCCATACATTCCTCAAATTCTTATGAACACTATTGATTCACTAACATATTGATTGGAATCCATGAAAGAATGGGGTGAACTATGACTGTTTGAAAAGAAGCCTTACCATGAATGAATATATTTGAATCCTCCCCCACCAAAAATTGGGAATCCTATATATCCAATATTCAATGACATGAGAGACATAGAGAAACACTAGATACATTTCATCTCTCTTTGTGATCCCATAATGGGGAACCTTAAACAAAAGGTGGAGATGAAACTCAGGTTCATCATGAAATCACTATAGGGGCCATCCTTTTATGGTAGACAAGTTTGCAGTCTCAGTCACTCAGTGGATGGGAATACCTCCATCCTATTTTTCTAATATAGTTCTGCTCTACATTGTAGAATACAATAGTTTTCAATATCATACCCCATAATAATATGATTAAATGAAAGGGCCTCACAATTCATTACTCAGGGGAAAGGATTTACATACTTCTTAAAACTATCACTCACTAAAGAATAATTATTTCAGTTTGGATTATTAATCATCATGATGAGTTGTGCACACTTTTGATTCCTATGAAATATACTGAAGGGTTGTAGGACCTTTCTGTGATTTTAGAAAAGGTGTAAGACTTCATTACAGAGACTAAGGGGAAGTCTTAAGTAATTAAATTGACTTGGGAAAAGAGAATAGGAAGAAGAGAGGATTACACTATTACACTTTAGTAGGACTCTATACCCAATCATACTTTACATACCACACCATATAATAGATATTCTCCCCCAAGAATTAGAAACAATGCCTTCCTCATTAGGAAGATCGTAGAGATAAAAGTGAGATACAATTTTAGGTGATGAAAAACAAGGTATATTCTTTTTGAATTGACCAAGTCCCAAAATACTTCATCTCGACATCAGAAAACAATATGGTCAGTTTCTAAAGCCCAAGAATCCTAGAAAAGATAGTGACAAAATCTCCCCAACTATTTCCTCTTCCATAAAATATTATGGAACCACAACCTAGATTTTTTTCCAAAGACCTACAAAAGATTGTGGAATCTAGGAATGTGATGCTGAAAAATTCACCTACTCAGGTTCTCTATGCTTCTTCCACTAACTGAGAGGAGTAAAATAAATGGAAAGAAGTTAAGTGAAAGGGTGCATAGATTTTTGTTTATTGGATGGTGAGGAAATTGATCAAATGAACTTCACACATAGTTTCAGTACCCAATTATGCCTTTAAATGCTTCTACTATAACATAGACAACTTCATCAACTACTCAGTCCTCTGAAATCCAGTTCTCCAAAAATGATACGACCAAAAGGGTAAGAATAAAATGAAAGAATATTAGATCTTTTAAATTCCAAAGTTATACATTACCTTAGTGGAAATCATTCCAATGGTCTTAATAGAACATGAACGGTCCTTCCAAATGGTACAAGAAGGATCCACCCACTTGAAAGAATCTTCATCAGACATGGATTTGATCTTCGGTTCCATTAATTTTATTTAGTTAATGGTTTCTATCACATATGATGATTCTGATTAACGAACCAAATTAACTACTCTTGTTTGGTGAATAGGGGGAAGGGGACATAAGAGTTGACTATAAAAGGGAATACATGCTCACTCTAGGATTTACTACTTTAACCACACCCCTTTATGAACCATCCACATGGCTAAAAGTCAAGGGAGTGTTCTACAACAAGCCCAATTGGAAAAATGGGAATTCCCCCAGACATGAGAGGGTCAATAAAGAAACAATATTCCTAGAAGATCTACTAGAGTATATTGCATCACCTAATTATCCCTCATGTATAGGCAGACCTAGTCGACCTAGACCACTGGGAGTGGAATCACTTTTAAATCAGTTACAAGGAATGCTCCATATACATTAAGAACCTAAGCTCCCAAACTACCATCAAAAGAATATCCGCTTGCTAGGATGTGCATTTCTTTAGACCAGAAGTCTGATTTTGTGAAGAAATTTCCCAATGTTATGAAAAAATATGTCCATACTAGATTCATTGAGTTTGTTAAAAGACCTCTGAGAAGCACTCATAAAGGCCTTGTCAAGACTGCAAGAGTTTGATGTTTTGGTTGCTACTGCTAAAGTATATTGTGGAGAGAATGAACTAGTAGAATTCCATGCAGTCATCTCTTTCATAGAACAACATGGGAATGCTATCATACAAGGACATGTCAATCCATTGTATATATATATGATAGGATAAATGACATTGATATCTAACGAGACATTATTTAAATAGGCTCAGGGGTCAACCTCATTGCGTTCTAGACACTTCTCCCACCAGGTCTCACTAAATATACTTGTTCCTCTCCAGATTAATGTTACATGGTTATGATAATAATGGGAAAGAGCCACATGAAGATATCACCCTCAGAACATAGTTTGGGGATCTCATGTTAGACTCATAATTCAGGGTTGTTTAATAGGATATATCCTTCAATGACTGGCTAAGAATACCTTGGAAACATCAGCATGATGCCATTCCTTCATCATACCACTAATACCTAAAATATTATATCAATGGTAAAATTTGGACATTTCATGGTGACAATGCCCCATTCAAATATTGTGAGTCGTAGTATATTGATATAGGACTCTACATCAAGGGGTGAAATAGTCCATGGATGATGATGTTGCTAAAATCAATGCTCTAAATGGTTTTGATATGATCTCATATAATCAAGAAGAAAAGTGAAGAGTATGTGATTACCAATAATGAAATATTTGGTGTGGGAAAAAATTATAGAATTCATTTAGAAACTTCCATAATGGCATCCTTGACAATTGAACCCTTCAGCAAAACAGAAGTTGTCAACTCTCTGAGCATTGATAAAATCCTGGATTAAACATTTTTCATTCAATCCTCCGAGCTTCAACAGATCCCAATTTCATAATCTAGGCTAGATGAAGTTATCACATCAATGAGAGAAGATATAGATGCTCATTCTCAATTTATTATCTTCCCATTAGATCTCAAAAAAGTCCCCACGCCATTAATAGAGTCAGGTATGATGGCCTCATCTTCTAGATTTCCAAAAGAATACTCCCCCAACTCCATGATTCATACATGATCACATACCCTCAAGGAAGATGATAAATAATTAATGCACGAGGAAGAGGAAGAAGAGGAGGACCTTCGGGATTCCCCTCTATCATTTGAATAAGGCATCTCCTCCACTATCGATGAGGTCATAGAAATAAATCTGGGTATGAAGGAAGATCTATAACACACTCTAATTAGTGAATTAATGAATTAAAAAGAACAAAATATATACACTTAATTCTTGATGAAACAACATGATGTGTATTCCAAGAGTTACATAGAGATTCCAAGCCTCTACCCTGAGGTGGCCACCCACAACTCGGGTTTTCCATAACAACATCTTGTATACAAATAGGCATCTGGAAGGACACACTTGACTCATGCCTCCAAAATTGAGGTTGAAGTTTATAATATTAAAAAGGATGAATTCATTTGGGAGGTACATTATCCAAAAAAGGATATCCAATGTAGTCCTAATAAAGAATAAAAATTGTAAATGGGGAGTTTTCATCAACTTCAGAGGTCTCAACTAGTACTATAAAAAATATGACTTCCACATTCCAATCATAAAAATACTTATTGATTATACAAATGGTTACCAAGGAATCACCTTCATGGGTGGATATTTAGGTTACAAAAAAAATTTGAATGGACATATAATATGAAGAACAAATAGCCTTCAGATAACCCCAAGGAGTATTTTTCTATCAGTTAATTCCATTTAGCTTGAAGAACGCCGATGAAATATGCCAATGTGCCATGCACCACATCATAAAACCCATTTCGGGGGAAGTTTCTTGAATTATACATTGATGATCTGGGGTTCAAGTCTCGGAAACAATTAGACCACCTAGTTTACCTAGAGACTATCTTTAACAAGCTATAAGAAAATAACCTGAAGATAAACCCCATAAAATGTGCATGTTGGGTAACCTTGTAGAAGTTTCTCATCGTAGTTGTACACCATCATGACATAGAAGTTTACCATGATAAAAAAAATCTATCTTTAGCATGTAACCACCTTGAAACTTTAATTATTAGAGAGGAATTCAAGGAAACTTGGAAGACATCTGACAATTCATATCCAACCTTATTAGAAAGTGTTTTACCTTCAAAAAAATGATGATATAGGAAGTCACATATCTGTAGACCATCAAATTTCAAGAATCATTTTACACACTCAAGAAATACATGATGAGTTTACTAGTATTAATTCCACTTGTTGAATAAATTCCACTCATATTATATGTGATAACCCTGTAGGGATCACATGGAACAGTCCTTATGAAAATGAACAAAACTGTAAATGAGAACGACCCCTATTATCTTATTCAAAACATGATCTATGTGGAGACTTAATATTCAGATATTTAGATATTCTGAAGAGTTTCCCAGTTTAAATATTTGAGGATCAGAATATGAGGCACTATTTGTAGCACCATGAGGTCCAATTGGTCTCTAGAAATAACCTGCTCAAAAATATCCTCAGTCATCTTATATCGATAGGACAATTGTCATGGTGGGTATTTAATCTACCATAGTTTTATTTAGAATTTGTGCCTCAGAAATAAGTGAAAGGGAATTCCCTGTAAGATTTACTTACATAACACACATATACAGAAAAAACATCATCAAATACTGAATTTCTAGACGAAGATATATTTTCTGATTAGGATGGACTCCAAAACATGAAATGTATTTTGATGGCACATATAGGAGCCTAATAGAGAAGAGAATGAATGATCCAAATCCCAATAGTGTTGGTTTAGGTATTGAGCTAATTTACCAAAAAATGGAAGTCTTACTATACTTATTTATACTACCATAAGATTATACCAACAATGAGGTAGAATATTAGTATATAATTGTGGGTCAGGACCAGGAACTCCAAATACTTGTGAACAACCTAGAGGTGAAAGGAGAATCAGAGTTGGTAATGAAAAAAATCAATGAAGATTACACTTTCAAAAAATAAGAACTAATCCCCTTTCTTGACTATGTCTGAAGAATGATGGTTGAATAATTATCAGATCCTACATTGAATCACATCTTGTGATCATAGAACGCTCAAGCCGATGCATTGGAATATAAATCTAAAACACTAAAAGATCCAAAACAGGAGGAAAAATCATAAGAATTTTCCACCGCATAATGGTCTCACCTTTTTTCAAATTAGATTAGAATAAATTAATGAAATAAGTCACATCCCTGAGCCATATGTTCCTACCACTATGTCGATGATGTCGATCATGGACTACCTCCAGGATGGATTTCTCCAACTTGATAGAACTAGGAACGAGAAAATATAATGTTGAGTGGTTAACTTACCTCTATATGAATTCCCAAATCACTAAAAAGCTATATATAAATGAGGATTTGATGTAGACCTTCCAAAATGTATCAATGGATAAGAGACTACAATTATTATAGAAGAAGTACATGTGGGATCCAACGGTTCCCACCAATAAGGGTAATGGATTTCTTATCACATTTAAGTCTTGGATACTTATTTCCATTGATGGCATGAGATTGCACAGAATTCAACAAAAAATTAATTTCCTAACAAGGGCATGCCAAATTCATCCATCAAATCCCTTAATTCCAACATAAATCAAAATAATCCTTTCAATTTTACATATGGGGAATAGTAGTTGTGGGGACATACTCAACGACTATTTTTATGTTATCCAAGTACAACCTGGCTGCTAATGATTTATTCTCTGATTCGGATGAGGAAAAACCCCAAAGGAATTCGGGTCTAAAATCATTGTCATCTTTATGAAAGAAATCGTCTTTACCAGATCCTCTATCACTCATAAAATAGTAACGGACAACTTCACCAATTTCTATTCTGCAGAGGTGGAATAGATATATTAAGAATATAATATCAAATTCAACCATTCATCTGAATATAAATAAATGACTAATGAATATATTGGGTCTTTAACAAGACCATATAAAACATACACAAAAAATTGGTTGATAAAGAAAAAAAGAAATGTCCTGACAAGCTCTTTCATCCCTTATGCGCTTAACGAACATCGACCCTTACCGCCACACAAGCAACCCTGTATTCACTGGTATACGGAATAGAATTAGTCATGACCATTAAGGTTCAGTTTCCATAACTCCATGTTTCCATATATATTTAGTTATCCATATATGAGCAATCCTAGAAATGACTAGATGAATTGAAGTGACTGGATGAAAAAATATTGGTTCCCTTGCATCACATGGAGGTCTACCAGAATTGAATCGTGAGAGATTATAACAAAAATTTCCACCTTTGTTCATTCATCCAAGGATAATAATAATTATTCCTTAGTTCTCCAATGATACCACGAAAGAAGCCTCCAAATCTAGAGAAAATTTTGGAGGGACCTTACTCCATACACAATGCCATCTCTAACATAGATTCTTCCTTTATTGCATTAGATGGAGTGCTAATTATAACTCCACAAAATTCAAGGTTCCTAATGAAGTATTTCATGTAATCACATGAAATTCATCATAGCTATAATATGATAAAATTTATAGCACCATATACGTCCCAATGACAAGATTTTTAACTATGTTGTTGGTCATTTTTGGATGACCATAAAAGGAAGGATATAACATCCTTGAAACACGATGTTAAATAGTGTAGCATAATTTTCCTTAATGCATGAAGATGAACTAAATGACATAAGGTCCTAGTTTCATGACTTAAAACTAAAAACCACCCTTTTTCTTCACCGCATGATAATAAACTGCATGGTTAGCTTCCGTCTCATTTAATGCAAATAAACTCCAAAAGTACCATGATTCAAGACATTCCTCATTGTCCCTTAAAAATGGGTCTCCATCTCATGTTTATGTCCTACTCACATCCCTATAACCCCACAATAGGTCGATATTACCTCTTGGTTTAGCATGAGGAAGAAAGTATGGGAACCTTTTAAGAAAATCTCCACATACTTCATTGACACTCAATAATGGAACTTTGTCCCCCTCTACTAGCATAATCCCTATCATTATCACTTTTCTACCACAGTACGATAAATTGAATGAACAATTTCATCATCACATGATGGTAAACTGTATGATATTTTCAAAAAAATTGTGTGGAATGATTTTTCTTCCAATGGGATATGTAGTGACACAAGGATATCAGAGTATAGGTCTAGAAAAAAAGTCCCTTTTCCCCTATTTATGAATTAGAAAGAAACATGGACCCCTATCAAGAACTACATGTGTTTTGATTGTTTCTTAAGAAAGATACATAGTGACTCCTAATTCATATACCCTGGTCCAATCATAATAATTATTTCATGTTAAGTGTCCACATCCTTGCCTCATGACACAGAACTTCATGACTCTTCCAAAACTATGCATGCCTTGCTTCTTATTCAAACCTGATATACAGTGACTCCCAAATCCCTAATCTCGGGTCCAGCCACAATCAAAAAAATCCCCCACATCATATGTACAAATAATAACTACACAGGGAACCTCTTAAGATCAACATATCCCTTGATTCTCATTACCATGAGATACGTAGTGATGCCCATATTTTTATTCTCAGTCTCTGCCACAACATTTATATTCTTTCAAGATGGTTCACCATTGTCCTAAACCCATGAAATTAAACTTCATGGTACCTCAAGGAAAAAATGTACCTTGATTCCCATATTAATGAGATACTTATCAATTCCTAGATCATATCTTCAAGTCCATCCAACACAGAATCCAAATGACCCTATCCTACACTTGTGATTCCTCTATGTTGTGGAAGAAACTTTTTCCACTTCTTGTTTCTCAAACAAAGAATAGATAACATGTTCTTAGGGTATTCAGTAAAAAAATAATCCATATATAAGTAAGGCATATAAATTCAATATGGGGTTACCATGGTCCTAGTTAAAAGACCATAAAAGGAACACCAGATGTCCTTCTCACATGACAACAAACTATACGATCACCTCAATAACTATATGTGGAATGATTCTCAATATAATAAGATATGTAGTGATCTTAAAATATTCCATCATAGTAAAATGCATGGAATTATATGGTATGTTCTCCAATTATTACATGTATGGGTTAGATCCACACGAGGGGACCCAATAAAATTTCTCATCCAATGCATGAACCCTTATCCAAAACACCCCATGCACTCCAAACATAAATTTAATCAATAAGGGGGGTCTTTATTCACTATAATACATGTGTCATGATTCTAACCCCATTTAAATACATAGTGACACCTAGGAATTAATCCATAGTCCAAGTTATTGGGTAAAGAAAAATTCCATTTATCCGGTATACAAACAATGGTCTCTATATGAGCTCTTATATGTACTCCCCTCATCAAAGGGTCTGCCAAGTAAAAGGAGATCTCTCTCTTATATATATGAGTTAGATCTATATAAGGGACAAAAAAACAATGAACAATATTAATCCAAACATTTTTATGCTTAGAAATATCTCTTATGATTGTCATACTCCTAATCTTGAATTCATTTAGATCTTCATAATATTTCATAATATTTTGATGCTAGAATTTCTAATAAATGAGATATCCTTTTTTGGACTATTCTGTAACACACCCCAGCTTTATTTTCATAATTTTCTCTTAAAATGGGGTTTTTAGCCAAATGATGACACTATTTGATAATGTAGTCACATGCCCTAGCTAGATCTGCATAAAATTTCCCACAAAAGTGGTTTATCAATTAGTGGTAACTTTACCCTAATGAGAAGCCTCTTCCATCCTCATATGACTTAGAGACATTATTATAGGACCCATGATTTGAAGAAGTATTTGGTCAATCTTTTCAAATTTATCCTATATTTATTCTCTCAATAAGAAAGAGCTCTAAGACTATGGTTTACAACTTCCTTCTTTATGTTCCAAGTATTAATGGACTTCCTTGGCTTGATAAGCCACATATCATTTGTCTTTTGAATAATATCATCGTCCCAACCATATTTTTTTAAAAACTATTGCAACCACATTCCATGTGTCAGATCAAAACATTATAGGAAACATATTTTCCCCGTTCTTGGAAAATTTTTACTTTAAATGCCCCTTCTGGGTTCAGGTAATTTTGTCTCACAAACCAAACTCTATTCCCCGGGAAAAACAAATATTCTCAAATTTACATTGTGTTTTAATGATATAATATCAGAATTCTTGAATAATTCATTACCTAACAACACTATAACATGCCTGAGTAGGATTTTAATAAGTTTCTCGTATATTTTTGGGTCAGCCAGCCAAAGTATTCCACTATTAACTATGCAGTATATGCCCTAGTAGTAATTTCATAAAACATCCCACAAAACTTGTTTGTTAACGAATGGTAACTTATTCCTCAAGGGATATATCCTCTAATACCATTATCCCTTTTCATATATCATCATTTGGATATAATAATCCCCAAATTACATCTTAAAATTGTATCCTCTCACACTTTAATATGGTATCAAATTCTTAGACAAATTACCAAGAATGAGATAATCATCAACCATTCATTCAAAGATAAAGACCTTAAATTATATCCCTCTAATGTCCTCACTATACGAATTTAAACTATATAGCATAATTTAATCGATGTATGACTTTAGACTTGATAGAATAATGTTCTCACTGTACATCATTAAACTATATAGATCAATTTCCTTTCTGTACAACTTTAAACTGCAACGAAAAACAACATTTCCATAAGATATTAAACTACACAGTCAATGTCCTGGTTGTATGACATTAAAATGCATGATACGTTTCCCATTGTCAGAAAGGGGCCTTCCACTTGACATAGACCATCTGACATGATATACCCTCCTTCACTCAGGACATATTCAATGCAAGAGAAGTTTCCCATTCATTGGAAGTACCAATAAAAATATTACATTTATTATCAGACACCCCAGTTTGGTAAAACCACACATCATGGTCTTGAGAAATATGAATCATAAACTTTAACCATCTGCAATGGAATATTAGAATTCTTGAGAACTTCTTTTCTTGACTATTCTGTAATACCCCCCAGTTGTATTTTCATAAGTTTCTAAAAAAAATTAGAACTTGTCATCTAAAGGATTTTACTATTGACTATTTTGTATGAACCCCAGTAGACATTACATAAAACAACCCACATAATGGGGTTTTCAATCGGTGGTAACATCATTTTCATGAGTGAAAACCTCTATTCCCTAATACCGTTTTATAGATTTGGGAACCAAAAATCATGGATCAAGATTATCTAATGAAAATTTAAATCGTTTTTGAACATTCTCAACCCATAGTATTTGTTTGGTTCATTATTTTGATACTTCTAGCCAATGATTTTTGACCAAAAACACCAGTCTTTTTAGTCTGACTTGTATGAATTTAAACACCACATAAAAATTTTAGGGAGAAAACCTTTTAGTCCAAAAAAAATAGGGAGGCCTATGAAAATGCCCAGTCTTACCCGCTATGTCTCATCTGTATAAGTTTTTTGAAAAAGATAGGGTAATGACCCAAAAAGACAAGAAAAGTTTAGGGTTTCCATATGACCCTAGTAACATTTAAACTATTCTCTATAGGCCCCATGGCATATAAAAATATTAGATCATACCTACACACTTGACATAGATCCAAAACCCATAAAATGATGTTGGAATGCATTAATATTCTTATTGATTCCTTATAACTAAATTCATTTCATTGTGAATGAATCTAATTCTAAGGGGGATTTTGTTGACAACACAAAAATGTGTTTCTTGTACTTTTCCATAAAATTATTGATGTTATCCTCACATAGAAAAAAAAATGTTGAGTTTGGGTAGAAATGTGTCTCCATGATTGAAGAAGCTAAAAAATCTATTCCACAATGAAGGATTAGTGGAATGAAACTAACATAGGAGTTAGTTTTGGATTTCCAAGATCTATGATAAAAATGAATAGACATATTAAAATTATATATTAGCACTCAATTCAAGAATATTTTGTGTTCTTAACTTATCAAGAAATGTATATCAATTTGAATGCTTCGATTTAATAATTGGGGAGCCCAAAAAGTCATACAGTTCAAATATTATGGCACTCATAAGTTGGAAAATATTTATAAAGCATTGTGTGTCACTCCCCATTCCATCCTCAAAGATCCAACCATGCATTCCCATACTCATAGGCCTATCTATGTATGGCCATCCACACAAGCCCACTTTTATAGGCCCATCTACGTAAGCCCCATCGCACATCCCAGTTCATGCAATTCCATTCGTGTAGGCCCACCGGCGGGTCTATATATAAACCCCTCCGCCTCAAATTTTTAGAGGATGACTAAAATCACATAAGATGAACGTAGTGGATGGATTTTTCCATGAAACTCCTTCAAGAATGTATTCCATCCCTATTAGGGTGATCTACCATGGACCATACTCACTAGGGTGAGGCCCCCATCATAGCACCTAGGTGATCTAGTTGGGTGATCCATACATAGGAGACCCATACCAAGACAAACCAAACCTGGACAACCAACATGATTGACCCTGTCAGGTTACCAACACATGAGTGAACAACCTGGGTGACCCACATCATACATGGTAATAAATTAAGGATTCATGAAACTATATTAAATATATAAGATATTATTAGAGTATCCAATAACCCCCCCCCCAATAATGTGTGATGATCCAAACCTCCCATCATATCGACCAATGTGAGTTCATAAGAATCATTGGATAAAGTTCCTGATGAGACGCTCCCATTGGAAAGCTAGTACCCATGGATGTAGAACCATTTGGTGTTTCTGGTTATATAAAACCCCATTGGAAACTATTCAAAAATAAATATATATTACCCAAACATATTTCCATGGTGATTAATGCCTTACGCATATCGCTACATGATTTTTCATTAAGGTATGATACCATGGTGTTTTTTCTTAGGGGTTTTATGTTAAGTTAATTTAATTAATTTTTGAAATGGTATTTCTTATTCAGGATTATCCTTTGAATGGCATTGGAAGTTTATTTTGGATGTCCAATGGATGTTTCATGGAGTTTCGATTACATGTTAGCTCCTGATGAGTTTTCTCTAAAATTATGTGTATTTTGGGATTAATGCATAAGTTATTTATAAATATTTAAAAATTTTATAATTATTGATTGGTTTTTGGTTAGTACTTGAGTGTTTGATTCATGCTTGTTTGGATTTAGAGGAGTTTTTATGAGTTTAAATTGGCATTGTCAAGGGAACTAATCTTTGGGAAGTTTATGAAAATATTTATTTAGGAGGTAGGTTTTCAAAGACATTTACCCACAGTAGTGTTATTTTATTTACATGTTTATGTTTCAGTAAAACAATTATGTGAATTTAAATTGATACATAAAGACACCTACAGATCCCTCCAGATATGTTGGTATTTATAAGATCTTACCTACATCCACCCATGGGGTGTACTGTTTCAGGAAAATGGCAAAGTGGGGTTATAAGGGGTAGAATGAGTGGGTTATGAGCTTAATGCATTAGTATCATTGGATTAATTGATTATATGGTTAATTTTTAATTGGTAGGACTTGGGGATATTTTTTTAAATATATTGGAGGGATAAATTGAAATTTCATTTTTTGTTATTTATTTGTGAAATACATATGAGGATCTGAAAATTGGTTTTACCGTTAATATTAGGTTTTGATTCACTTTTAGGTTTGAAAAGGGTTTTAGGATCTTTATTTAAGTGTATTTTATTTTAATATGAGGTTTTTACCGTCACATGTTTAAAAAATGAGTGTTTAAATTGATTTCAAATGTTGATTTGAAATGAGGAAGCGAGTGCTGATTTGGTGAAAATGCCTCGATGAAATTTAAGTCTTTAACTGAAATTAATTTATTTCCATTATTTCAAATGTTTAATAGGATGTCCCTCATTTTACGGGAGTATAATAAATGTTTTAAAATGGCGTGTGAGATTGATCATTTTCCCAAAAGTTTTGAAATTGTTTTTTGATGTTCGTAAAAGGGCCTATAATCCTGAGACATGTTTTAGTGTCAAAAGTCCACTGGAACCTTGTAAAATATTAATCTTTAAAAAAGGATATTTTCTTTTATTTTTAATGTTTTTTATGGTTAAAATTTTAACCATTATTTTTGATAAATTTTGGGATAAACCCAGATGTCGGACATCATGATCCACATCTGAGGTAAAGATATTGGAATCGATGTTCTACAAGTATGGTTCTAGTTTTAAGACATGACCATTCAAATCCAAGGTTGGGACAGTGTACATGATTTTCAACATGTATGGTTCCATATGTCTAATAAGACACTCCAAATATGAGGGTGAGATAGTGGAAATGATGTATTGTATAAATGGTTATGAATTTTTGAAATGAATCCTAATATCTGAGGTTGATAAAGTTTGACCTGAAATTCCAGACCAATGGGTTTTTTGTTGGACTTGATGCTTTGTACTAGTTCTTATGGTTTTGTATATGGTTTAGGTGATGTAATGAGGTTCCATGATTGGTTTATATTAATGTTTGATTCCTCTCTAAGATCAATGATAAATGAAAATACCATCATTTGTTTATGTTATATATAACGCCATGATATATGACATAGTTGAGCGACTTTGGTCAATACACATTGGTGGGATGGGTGTCTCCTTAGAACCCAAGGTAAAGTGGTTTATTATACAAAAAAATATTAATTTTTATATGCATTTCTTTTCCTACAAAATTTATATATCTCTTTTTTATCTATTAACATTGTTTCTCTGAGTGTTATTTGTTATAGACATTGTTTGTGGTGGCCTTCTGAGTTGTACTCATACCTTACATAGGCCTCCACTACACATGGGTTCTGAATCATCTCTCACATGTTATTATAGTAACATGTTTGGGCTATGTCCCTTGTTGAGTTCTATATAACCAGGAAGGATATCTCAGATAGTATTGGGAGATTAGTTGAGGTTTATCTCAATGTTGGTAGTAGAGCCTAATGTATTTTTTATTCTTCAGTTGTATATTTTGTATATGTGAAAATCTAAGAGGGTGATTAATGATGTATTTATGTAATGGGGTTTTAGGACATAAATATGTTTCATTTTATTATAGAATTATGTAGATTCAATTTATTTATTCTTTCTATATAGTTGTATATGTATGATACTTGGTTATTTAAATTGTTATTTCACACTCTGACATGGGGGGGTATATTCTCCTAATAATACTATATTAGACCCCTTATACTCATAATTATCCTCTAGTGCATGAGATGGTGCGGTTGAGTTCATGTTTTAAACTAGATTGAGGCACCATTTTAGTGTATTATAGGCAAGAAAATTACAAATTTTGTTTAAAAACATTTTCATACATAAAATACATTTTTATGACAAACTTCTTTTTTGTCAGTTTTGTGAGATTAATTTTAAATAAAATTATTCCAAATATATAAATTGATTTTTAATAAATGTATTTAATAGTTTTAAACATGATAATTAATACAATATAATATGGTTAACTTAATTTTTTATTATTTTTAATAGTAACCATAGTAAATACTTGTCACTTCGGCAAACAAAGAAAAACAATATGAAAACTATGGGGTAAAAACATTAAAATATGAATAACACATTATTTTGTCAAATTGTATTAGTTATTTTCGACCAAAATCTATTTAAAGTGATATATAATTTATTTTAAAACATTATTTTTAATTTTGAAACCCAAGTATGATTATTGAGAATATAATATAAATTTTATTCAAATTACAAACTATTCATTGGCCTTTTAATTTAATGGAATGATTTCAAGATTAAATTATATTTTTTCTGAATAAAAAATGTGAAAACCCATCCTTGGATTATTATTTAATTATAATAATTCATATAAACTAATTTATTATTTTATTTCATGGTATAATTATATTTACTATTAAAATAGTTATTTCTCTAAAATCTATTTTTCACATGTTTTGTATTATTATATTAAAAATAATTTATTCACCTTTATAAATAAATAAAATGGATTGAAAATTTTGAATAAGAATTTCCAAATTTTTTTAGTAGGCCTGCTTTATTTATCTTTTTATAACTTTGTTATCATGGTTACAAGTTATGTTATCATGTCTATCATTTAATTGAGTTTAAAGTGTATTGGTTATGAGATAATGATTAAAATATATCAAAAATTCATATAAATGATTATGGTCGAGTTTATTTAGACCCTATAAAAACACTTATACTAATTTTGGGTGACTTGATTCCACATTAAATGATTATATATGTATATTATTCAATCTCATTTATAATTTCATGTGTGTCCTTCCCCTCACATATAGAAGGGAACCACCTATCCTATTTTCCACAAAACTTTTATGAACTCTAGTTCTTCCCTAAACTAAGAAAATACCATCCAAAAATTCCTATTCATGTTATATAGGTCTCATGTAGGGTATGATACAAACCCTCTATGAATTATGGTGTAGCAAAAATGAGGTTTTTTGAAAAAGAGGTATAACTCTTAACGAGATGTCTTTGATTTTTTACTTCTTCTACCTCATTAAAATACTATTCATATATTTTTGAATAATAAAAAAATAATATAGCATATACTAGGACGTTTTTATGTTAATATTATATGCTATATCCATATTCTTCTTATATAAACTTGGAAATTAAACCACCGTCCATGTGTTTGATGGACTACCATCTTGTGAACCGATGTAATTCATTTTCCATCAACACCTCTCATGAATATTTATAATGATGTATTTAAAGTGTATATATTATATTTATGAGATATTTATAAAAATTGAATGATAATATATTATATATTTTCTTAAATTTCCATACATTAAAAATTCATAATGCAATTCATGAGTATGTGTGAATTACAACCACCATGAAGCGATGTGATTCAATTTTCATCACCACATCATATGAATGAAATATATATATATATATAAAGATATATTATCAAATTTATGATATAATAAACATTTTAATGATGAAATTTTACTTACCTTTTTTAAATCATGTTCGTTGAAATATGGAAATGTTACTTATGCATACGTAGGACCTAACATCTCCCTAATTATAAAACATTTCATCTTTAATATTCACCATTAATTTTTTGATTTAAAAGTATAATAAACGAATAAATATTATAATTATTTAATTTTTATTTTTCTTGAGATGTTGAAATAATTCCCTATTTTACCATGGTCAACATATTATTATCACTTTGAGATTATGAACTAAACATCCTCAAAAGACCCAACACAGTCATAAATGATGAATTAATTAAATATGCCACATAAATGGTTTAATAATAAGTCATTAAACCTAGAAAATATTATTAATAAATTAATTGATTGAAAATTTTATTCTATACAAGTGATAAAAATATACACGACAAGTCTAAATCAATGAATGGAAAAATTTACCTTAAAAACCACATTTTAAATGTTTTCCAGATGTAGTTTACTAAATATTTTTATTCCCAATAAATATTCATAAGATTATTTTTTTGATGTATTTATAGTGAAATAAATGAATTATAAAGGAACGTTTTATTTAAAATTTTAATTTCTTTTAACTTTTTTCACAAAGAATGTTTTTAGTTTTGTTATATGGAATGTTTTGATTGAAAGGAAAAATGAATGTTCTATTTTATCATATACAGTGTCAATTGGCTTTACCTCCCATGTAAAAATTATTTTATGTTTTGATCACTTTACCGGTTCCATATTTTATTCAAATAGATCTGTCATTTTTATGGGTATTTTCAAAAATGGTTTTAAATGGAATTGAAATTTTGATATCCATTACTGTTATTACAATGGATACAAGGAATATTTTTATATGTATTATGATGGAAATGTATGATCTTATGTGTTTTGATTATGTTATTGTTATTAGGAATTTTTTATGATGATGAGTGTGCCTGATTTAGATCATGATGATGTGTGAGGCTGATATAGCTCTCCAATAAATTGGTTAATGGGATAGAGTTACCCACTTTGGTTTCTCACATTAGATTATTGGAATTTACCAGGTAGGTGATTCCATTTATAATAGTGATATGAAAACGATATCCAAGTTCACCTATATGAATATTATATTCTTTCTAATGATTTTCCATTGAAATATTTTTATTTCATGAGGTAATATAATTATTAATTTTAACGGAATTATTATTACCTTTTTGGTTAAAAAGGTATGTTTTGAAGAAATTGTTTTTCAAGGGTTGTCATGTTTTATGATGAAACCCTCATGATTATGATTTTTCTTTTAAGATTTCTTATAATGTTTTTTAAGAAAGAATTGGGATGTACAGCTGATTTCATTTTTATGTAAAAAAAATTTTGAGCTCAAATTTACTATGTTAATATAAAATGATCTCTTATAGTCTCATGGTTTTAAAATCATATAACAGGTTTGTTTCATGTATATTTTCTTAAAAACATTTTTATTCACATCCACCAATTTTAATTTTTTTTCATAGGTTCTATGGCTGAGTAAGAACAATGACGAATTAAATTTTAAATTCTAGAGGATATTTCTAGAAAATAAAATGTGTTTCATTATTAAAAAAATAAATACTAAGTTGATGTGTCCCCTTTGTAATATATGGGTTAGATATGTAAGAGTATTGACATAAATCTATTAAAATATAAACTAAAATTATCATTGAATTGAAATAATGTAAATTATTTTATAATGGTTAATAATACATATTGTTTAAGGTTAGGTCCTTATATATAAATGTCTATCCATAAGATTTTATAATGTGATAAATATATATATATATATATATATGCATAAATATAATATAATTTATTATTTAATTATTCCACATTCTAAAAAATTATTAAAATAGGAAAAATCATGATTTTACAACATGAAAAAATATGGCTATGTGTAAATTAACCATAATTTAAAATAAGGCTAAATTATCCATGTTTTTAGGATAATATGGATAAATTAAAAATTAGCACGGTTTTAAGAAAATCAGTTTAATTACTTATTTTTTTATAGTGGAAGTTTATCATATAAAACATTTATGTAATTTTTCATTAAATAGTGGGTGGAAATATAAATAAGATCAGGTTTTGTGATGTTTTTGTATTCAAATTCCATGAAAACATCGGGAGAAGAAACTAACCTTAGTACTTGTTTTCTTCAAGACATTAACTAATTTTTTTAGAAAACTATTTCTTTAGGTAAATCCTTCCTTGGTATTATGAGATTTACGTGACCTATGGATAGTAGAAGAAGGATTATTCCATCATATACATCTCATGGATCCCTATGAGACTTTCGGGAGGGATATTGGATGAACTGGATCATCAGAGAAAATGTATGCATTCATTATTTATTTTAGATATTACAAATGAGTTAAAAAATCCCATGTAATTAATGTGTTTGGTTGATTGTTTCTATTAAATTTGGACTATTTCTATCTCATACTATACCGAATAATTATATTAGAGCTACAGATATATCATTTAGAATGAAATTTTAGATATATGAAGGAATAAGAAAAATAGTTTTTTTCTAGAATCATAGTGTGTTTTTTTGGAAAGTAGTCATGGTATTGATGTTTTTCATAACTATGAAGTTATTTAAAAGGAAATGGTTTGGTTTATAAAAGTTATAATCCCACATCATAGTTTATAGAAAACATTTATTCAAAAGATTCAATAAAATAGAGTATCATAAAACGACATCACTATATCATTTTTTACTAGGGAATACAGATGTGGTTAGTATAGAAAAGTGATTTCAATAAGAAAAATATGATGTATCCAAGTAATACCAAAAAATGCTCTCCAAAGTAAAAATTATTATTTCATATCTATAATATGTATTCATCCAGAAAAAATTGTTATAGTTTACCCTTTGAAAATGTTTCCATTCATGATAAATTACATCATGCTTTCAATGAAAATTAGCTATGATTTTATGTTTCTAAGTAAAAGGTATTTAAAAAAAATCTATCTCAGCCCACATTAAACAGGGAATTTAGACCATAACAAAGTATTTTGGTAGATTTTTTATAGTTTTAATGTAATTTTACATGGATGAATAATTTTTAATGTGTTTATCACTTAAAAATATGGAAGAATACCAAGGGTATTATAGTAATTTTTGAAATATTAATAAATATAAATTTGAAATGTTAATATTAAAGGCCATATTAGATAATTTATAAAAACCATTCCAAAAAGTGTATTTATAGATATTTCAGTGTTTAAATAAAATAAACTATGAGAGATTTAGTTAATGTAAAATTTTATATAAAATATGAAATGTTTATATGATTGTAATTTTTTTATTAATACTATATATTTTGGAATATGAAAAAGGTGATATTAAATTCAATGTAAATTGATAATATAAAATTATTTATATTGAAATAAATATGAAAAATTTATCTTTATTTATTTATGAAATTTTTGTAAATAAAATTTAATTCTAAAGTGTATATAATTTTTTATTTATGAAATTTTCATAAATATTTATATCATATATAAATTTATTAATTTTTATTTTATTTAGTTTATTTCCTAATTTATTATGTAGGAATATAAATTTTTTATATTATTAATAGATGTATGATTTAGTTTAAAGTGTTATTTTTCTTCTTATAAATTTTAAAACATGCATTGTGATTTATATATATTTGGTGTTATAATTGTTTTGGAATTGTGGTCTTTCTTGAGTAGCAATCCTTGGATAATGAGGCTTTGGGTTTTAATTCCCACTAGGATGGTGGATTAGGTAAATTTATAAATGTCGATGTTGGCTACATATCATTCCAAATATTCTCCTATGGGTATTTTGGTGTTGTATGATTCTAAGATTTAACATGAATGTGTTTCATCTACCTTTTACATGAGTTTCTTTAATATATGTGTAAATATAATTTTTATTTATTCTTAATTATTAACACATTTTATGAGTTTTATAAGTTTTTAAATATTAAAATTAATTAAACTTATTGATTTTATTGTAGGTATGGGATAAAAAAATAAATCCTTATAAACATTCGTACATAATGTGAATACATGAGATAATATTGAGTATTTTAAATCCCCTAAAAAATATTACATGTTATATTAAATATAAAAAATTTATTAATGCCTTGGTCAATGAACAATGAAGGTTATATAAAATCATTGTGCTGATGTATTATCTTATATATGGAAGGAATGTTGTGGGTTACCTTAATAGGATCAGAATCCCTTATCTAGAATGAAATTCAGGTTACACTTAGAAATTAATCCTTTTGGGTGAGGATTTATTCCCTCAACTATCTATGATTCATACATGATATGATTGACATGATTTATCACCTATATAACTATGTGAGGGGAGGAATTATAGGGTTACATATACAATATAAAAATATGGATCTTGGAACAGTAATAGATATATTATAATCTAAAGGGTTATAATTTTAGTGGGAGAATATTTAATAAAACCCCTTACTAAAATACTATAATCCATGATACTCATGTAATTTAAAATTTGGTGGTGGATATAAATGGAATCATCACTATTAAACATTATCTTAAGATCAATACTAGGGATATAAATAATTAATGTAAGATGCATTTTAGACTTTTATAGTAATTTTATAATAGTTCTAATGAAAGAATAAAAATTCAATTTTTTTTAGCCAATACTTCCTCATAAAACTCCTACCAATAAATAAATTCAAGAAGTGAAACATAATTATATTATGAATCATATATATTGTCTTGATATCCAAATAATGTAGATTGTATATAGGGATCCAAATCATTAAAAATAAAAATTACAATATGGATTCTTTTGTTATTGTAGAAAACCTAATAAGTATTTATCAATAATAATCAAGAAACAAGAGATATGATTTTTCAAAAACAATATTTATGTCTAATATAACTAAAGTACATATGTCTTAAACTATGTATTTTGTATGACTTGGTTTGTAAATTATTTAGATATATTTTCAGAATCAACCATGCTTGATCTATTCATGAACATAATTATATTATTACAACCAGTCTGTTAGTTTATTGTGAATTACTATATGAATGAGTTCAAAAAACTTTACTCGATCTACTTAAAATGTTCGAGATAACTGAGTAGTAAAATGGGTTCCAACAATAAGATCCATGGTTTTGGATTCAAACATAGGTCCTTTAATGGTTATATGAAAAGGATTATGGTTTGTGATGTTTGTAAAACTAAATTATTTGAAAAATACTTAAGGTGAAAATCTCCCAAGATCTCCTTTTATTCAATAAATTAATAAAAGGTTCAATTAAAAAATGGGATAAAAAATCCTTCACATGTATTAGTAGATTCACAAAGCCAATATAAACCCTGGGAGATAGATATTTATTTTATACTTCTCATTGATCCCTATGAATCTTTTGTGTTGGTTCTTAGAAGGACTAAATAAAAAATGTATAGGAATAAATTATTCATTTATTTTATTTACCGTAAATAAATTGATTTATTTTATAGTATACATTTTTATGTATACAATTTACTCTATTTTGTATATGTTTTCCTTATCCAGAACCCAATTGGAAGTGTATTTCTATCATTGGGGGAATCCTATAGAGTTTATACTCTCCCCCGTAACTTTCACTAAGGTGGACATATGGACATAATTTTTCACGATGTATATATGGGTAATATGTCATTTTTTTACATATATGCAATTCGGATATTTGTTAAGGGTGTTTGTTTCTTGATTTCATAGTTATTCACTATTCATTCACACATTTATACCAATGTTTTTAATTAATAACGAGTAATAATTTTTAAACTTCTGAATAATTATTTTCAAAAAAATTAGTTAATTTAATTAATGATAAATTATTTTTATAGTGGAAATTTCACTATTTTGATGTTTTCAGGGTACGTTGGGGTGATTTGAAGAGACTGTGATCAAATTATAGCGAAAACAAAGACAACTATGTGGGAGCCCAACCACACATGTGAACTAAAATCCACATTTCCCCAAATATTTTTTTTTAAAATTAAGATGAACTATAGTGGGTGAATGAATTTACATGTGGTATTAAATTATTTATAATATCATGAATTTCAATTCACAAATTAAGAGGACCAAAAGGTTTCATCATTATAGAGAATCTTCATTTTTTATAGTCATGAGGTAACTTATGAAATTTGGATATAGCTTATGTCGTGGAAATTAAATTGACCAAAAATTTCATGTGGGGATAATCAAGAGGTTTCAAAAATAACTTTTAATTTTTGTCCAAAGTGAGATGATATTGTATTCGAAACCAAATTTGAGTTACAAGTTGTATTATGAAAATTGGGTACCAAAACCACCTTCCACATTACCTATAAATTAACACCTTGGGAACATCATTTGAATATTCATACAAGTTATTGAAATTATAATAATTGAGTCATCCAAAGGAATACACTAATCATCCTATAAATTTTATATATCTCTACCCTCATGGGTGGATCAAGGATATAGATAGAGTTCCATTAGAGCTACCTCATCCACTCGATGACATGCTAAATGGTTGCTGATCATTATCAATGAGATACATGATTTGAAATAGATTTTTTCCACACTAATTATATAATAGTTTGTTGAATTTGTGTTTTTGAATTTTTTTTATTTTATCTTAATATTCTATAAATGAGCGTTTAATGTTTTGATATTTTATTTGAAATGAAATATCTTTAATAATTAATTGGTTCGTGATTCTCATGTGGGAAACTTTTTTGTTTCAATTATAAAAAATTGGAAGCATATTATTTCTCATAAAACATGGATATTTTCATAGATTTTCATCAATCTATTCATTAAAAAAGTTTTTGGAAATTTCTAAACTATAGTTACAAAATGGTTTGGATCCATGTGTGTCAATTTAGGAGTTTTGAGGAAAATTGGAATTCTATTGAATTATAAAAAAATAATCACACTAAAACTAATTATTTGTTTAATATAATGAAACTTTTTATGTTGTGTAATGAAATTATGATGACCCCTTTCTTAGTTAATTCTCAAACAATCTTCCATTTTAAATTATAAAAATCCTTAATTAAGTTGTATTATTTTGAAAAATCAAAAAAACCCAAATATTTTTATCTTTTGTTTATAAAACAAATTTAAAATACACATTATAAAACCTCTAATTATTCATAATATATGATTTTTGGAATTACCTATTTTATAACAGTATATATAAACCTAAATATTCTGATACATCACAACAGTGTGTTCATATTTTTCACTGTTTTCTGTCTTTGCTACAAGATTAGGCTTTGGGTTTTTTATAATAATTTTGAAAATTTTATAATAATTTTTTTACTATTTGTCATTTTTATATGAAATTGTTTTATAGCTCATTTTTTATTATTTTTTTACAATGCATTCATCTTAAAGTGAACTTCAACCATTTGAACCAGAACGAAAACTAGAGAGTATCCTATATCACCAACGCCGAGACACATATTATGATATTTAAAGGGGGAAAACACAAGTATATATATATATATTATTTTAAACCCCTATTCTTATGGAACTAAAGTCGAATATAAAATAAAATTTTATAATAAATCATAAAATTAATGAACATTTAGGAATCATACTTTTCCTGATATTAATATTCAACCTACATATATCCAAATATGAGGTGCATCAAAAAAATGGAAACTAAAATCTAGTTTAATTTTATTGTTTCCAAAATTACATGGATAATCTAGAGAAGGACGATACAAACTCTTGACAAAATTCCATAATGGGTTCTCAATATTAAAACCAACAATAATGGATGAGGATCTTATAAAACATTGGTATTTTTTATTCTACTTATAAGACACAGAAATTGACTAGTTAGACTATGCAGACACCCCAATTAGAGGCTTGGCTGACATGAAAAACCTTTTTCTTAAAAAATATTTCCTAGCCTTTTGAACTGAAATAAAAATAAATTAAATCCATACAAAATAAGACAATCTAAGGGGGATAAACATCATTAATTATTTAAATGATTAAAAAAATTGTGCAATATTTCTACAACACCAAATAAGAAATCATCTTATTTGTGTAATGTATCTACAAATTATTAATTCATATTTGTTATAATATGATTTCAATTATTATTAGTGGGGCTCTACTGGACATTGTTCCAATCAAGGTAAGGACCCTGATCCAAAAGATGGAGCATATCAATAAATAGTTTATTTTGAAGAATAGTTTACCCATTATAGGTGTCTATGAGGTAAAAATTATGAATTTGATAAAAATATATACATAGAGTTTAAGGAGTTAACAACACAACTCTATCAAATTTAACAAACTTATAAAAAATATAAACATTAATTTCCACATCATTAAAGTAATTGTGCCCCCAATACCTACTATTTTGAAAAAGTTTCTCAATTTAGAGACCCTTTTGAGAGTTTTGGGGAATCATACTAGTGCTCCCATATAAACAAATCATTAGGAAAGAACAATAATACCCATAAAACTAAGGATGGAATGATAGTTATTACAATAGTAATGTGAAATTTAAACCAACCTCAATATTCATGGAACTTACTAGTGAATTATATTAATCATTCACCTCAATCTAGAAATATTAAACCAGAAAAGGCCTTTACAATTACCCAATATAAAACCCAATATGTTTCTAGAAGACTGATGAACAAAACTATTAAAAATACTCTTTAATTATAACAAATATCCCAAGATTCCATGGAAGACCTTTAAAAGTAATTATGCCAACTCGCAATGTCATTGGGGGGGGGGGGAATTGAAAGTCAAGGGTTGGGTAAAATACATTTTCAAAATATAAATTACCCAAGGGATAATATAAATTTTAGTGAAATAACCCTTAGAAGTGGTACACAACCTAAAATCAAAATGAACCATTAACTTGGGTTATTAACAACCGAGTGACCACTATTCAAACTATCCCTAAAGATCCAAAGGTGAAAAATTATTTCCCTATGTTATGTCTCTCTAAAGGGAAGATTTTGTAATTTTATGGGCCACCTAGCACAACTATTCCTTTTCTATGTTCCAGAAAGTCCAACTAGAAATGAAAACTAAATGAAATTTATCTTGAAGAAGAATTATTATAAACATTAAAAAATGTAGGTAGTTATTTCCTTGATTGAAGTTAAAAAAATTATTGGATATCAAATGTTCCTGATTGAGATTTTTAGAAACCAAATGTGACATTAAGGAACTTAAAAGGAAATATTTGGAAGGAATGTCTCATCATTGATCCCATAATCATTTCCCACTAAATTATGGAAACATGAACATTCTTGATTTTTTATATTTTTGAGATTGTTTTTACTTGATTAAATTCGTGATGTGTTCACCTGTATAATTATAATACCTCACTCCATTTTCACTTTACTGTAGGTTAGGGAGAGGATGTCTACAAGAATAATATTTTAACAAGAAAACTAGAGTATTTCACACCCTATCGATGTTTTATAGAATATTATTATGAGAGTTAAAAAAATCATTCTAATTTATATGATAATAAAATAGAATATTATGGGAAGAATGGAAATAATATAAATTTACTAGAGATACCATTTCGGATAACCACCAAAAACTATAATTAATGTAAAAAGTGGAACATTATATATTGTTTTTTGGTGCAATGTTTTCAGCTATTACATCCATGATGTTATAAAGAGCCCACCATAAGTGAATTCCTATCCCTCGGTTGATTTTATTGATATAATACCAATCCTCAAAAAAAATTAAATCCTATACCTTGACTCACATTTTGAGTTTTAGGCATCATTAATAATTTAATGCAATGATTCATGTGTTGGATGTTGTAATAGTATAAAAAATTCCATTAATGTTTATTAATTGAGGATTTTTATTCACTAAGGACACAATTACCATCCATGAATCTACTAAAAATATAAAATATTTATTATAATCTAGGTATGTTACCATTGTGAAGCCCTATAAGATCATGTAACTTTATATTTTATCCCTCCCTTAAATCCAAAAATCCCCACAAATTTGAACTTAATCAACAACCTCTAAATTAAAAATATTTATATCTTGAGAAAAATAATAATCATATTGTAATTTCCATTTTCGTCACTTTCGATCCTGATTTTTGATTTCATAAAATTTTTTGGGTGTGTAAATAAAAATCTATATGGACACATGCTAACATTCATTATATTATCCCATAAATTTTCAAGAATCCAATATTATTAAACTATAAGGAAAAATCAATGAGTCAAATAGAATTCAAAATGAACTAAAACTACTGTGATTTCATTATTTAGTAGGTAACTATATTATTATCTTATAGAATCATTTAACCTATTTTTAATAACCAAAGGGTCAGTTTTTCGAAAGTAGTTCATATGAAAACTGGACTAATAGTAATAAAAAATAAAAATAATGAATTAGTACTAACCCAAGTGTAATATAGTTGGTGGGTATTTATTTACTATCATCAAATAAACCATTACTGTTCCACCATAATAATTTAAAATACATATTTTCCTTTAAATCCAATGGTGTTTAATGACTTACTTCACATATAACACCAAACTGGAATGAACTGCAGACCTTACGTAACATTTAAGATATTGTCACAGAATTAGAGAGCAAACAAATTGGTAAAAATTATAAAATATATTTACAAAAAAAATAAATTACATTATTAATACTATGTAATCGATTAAAATTCAATTAGATTAGATGAAATGGAATGAATTTTATGATTTTGTAATTATATAAACGTGACCAAAATGTGTATAATGTTGGTTCTGGGGAATATAATTAAAGCCGGTGGATTGTGGTATTAAAATTTTCATCACCAGATTGATTTAAATTCCTCGTATCTTGTGATATTTCCCTAAAAAACGTTTCAAAGACCTTATGTGAATTAATTTTGTAATAAAATTTAAACAAATGAATACATTGTTCGAATTGATTTTGTATTAACCAAAATCTTGTCATCGGTGAACATCGCTCAAATGATTTGAGGTTGAATCCCTCTAGATCACCCACAAACACATAAAGAGTCCTTGGGAAAGTTGATTATTATAATCTAGGTTCTATCATATAGATCTGACCAAGGATATGATGTTTCGATGATCATAAGGATCCAGTACCTTCGATATGTGATGGTGATCAATGATCTATTTCCTGAAACTTGGCATTCTCTCCCTCTCAGATGTGGGATGGAGGATAGAGGAGCTCTTATAGTCATGGTAATGAATATTCTCTTATAATTGATCTACCCTTTACTTATATAGTGGATTTACAACATTCATAAATGGTTTCCCACCCCTCGTACAAAAAACAAACACTAAATAAGCAATGAATAACATGTTATTAACTACTGGAACTGTCATAATCCCCATTATATTTTTAAACAATAAATTATATATATATATATATATAATATTTTATGTGAAAAAGTGTCCTTAACTCAACTTGTAATTCCCACATATATTAAATGAACATTTTATAATAAAATAACATTCATGAGTATAATATTTTTTCCCATGTATTCATTTAATATCTAAAAAATAGTTTTAATAAATAAATTCAATACTAATTATTCTATACCCAAATAACAATGAATTTATTTATTATTTTTTGATCCTTTTTCTCGAACATATCTTAGTTGTGGGCCCCACCATTTTCTATACTTCTATTCATTAGAATTGTGATAAATCTCGAATATTCTATTGTGTGTGACCCTCTTAGCCATTATATTGATAGTAGTTAATATTATTTATAGACCATGTGTAATGTCTAGGAATCCATCTGGACCCCTAAGAAGATAATGAAAAATCATAGAAATGACAACAATTTCTATAAACACACATTGTGTAATATAATATATTTTTTGGTGGAATCTCTTAAATTAAGATTCAAAACATGGGTCATCATCTTTACTTGAAAAATTATTTAGATATCCAATTGGGAGGATGTTCTTTTCTTCTAACATGTACATAGATTTATTAAAGGTACTACCGTCATGATCAACTAGGCCTATAAAATCACTTTCTTTCGAAAGAAAAAAATAATATCTTAGTTATTTGATCAATGATATACCACCAATGATTCATGTAACCCAAGGCTTGTTGTTATGAAATCAATACCATTGTTTTAATATTGCATCAATGTACACAATACAATAGTATTCACTAATAATAATTTCAAGACAGGAGACCATTATACATGTTTTTAGATATAAAAACCCAATGAAACCTCAAATATGTGGTGTTCTTTTTAGCGTGTCAGTCCACATGCTCTCATATACCAGATATCACCATATGATAACTTCATGAGGAAAACTATGAATGTTTATGAGCCTATAACACATGGTGGTCAAAAATAACATAACTCATATCAACATGATGTATCTAGACCATAGGACATAATATAATATTGCTTCCATGGTATCTCTACGTTATCATTATAGACAGGGAACTGCTATAACCTTTTTATACAACATGTAATCAAAGGAAATTACCATTAATATAGTTGGCGTAGAAGTATAAGAACTATTAAGAAAAAATAAACATAATTATGTATAAGAATTCATATATGTTGTGGTAATTAAAGTAAATAGATGATTTGGGTCTAGGTAACCTAGTTACAACACTCCCACTTTCACTAGAACAAATTCACAACATTCCTAAAACCACTTGATCTCCCATTAGAATCATGCTTCTACTGATATAAGGATTTAGTCATGGGGTCTTCTATGTTAACCTTTGTGGATAGTCTAATAACTATGACTTCACTAAATTTAGTGAAATACATGATGATATAAAACTTATGAAGTATGTTAGTTGTCCTCTAATGTGATCAGGGATCCTTGGAAAGCAACAATACTACAATATTGTCACAATAATTTGGAATGGCGTTTTCAATGATTGGGATAAAAAAATTTCTTAGATAAAGATATGTATCTAAAATGAATCCTTATCTACAAAAAATCAATATAGTCACATTTATTTATAGAGTCAGTGACCATAGGTTTATTCTATATTCCCGATCTCACCACA
The DNA here is from genome assembly GCA_963277665.1 of Viscum album. Taxonomy (NCBI): domain Eukaryota; kingdom Viridiplantae; phylum Streptophyta; class Magnoliopsida; order Santalales; family Viscaceae; genus Viscum; species Viscum album. Next base: position 1,958,739,441 of record OY728141.1, on the reverse strand, counting down.
CCACCATTTAGGAAAAATATATATCCGGACTCTGATTTCAAATAATCATTATATATTTTAAAAACTAGCATTAATGTCCCTTAAATATTGGTTCATCGTCTTCCCCATATATCAGGAAAATATCCATTTTACATCTCAAGTACTTCATGATAGTATTTATAGCTTCCCAATGCATCTATCCTCGATTATATTAATATTTTTTCACTACCCATAAAGAAATGTCAACATAACACCTAGTACATATCATGGAATACATTATAGATCCTACTACTGAGAAATATGGTATTCTACTTATTCTTTCAATCTCATACAATTATTTAGGACACATTTTCTTGGAGAAATTGTTACCAAGTGACATTTTCAACAAACCTCTCTTGGATTATTCCATGTTATACCTTTTGAGTACCATGTCAATATATGTACATTGACTTAGTCCAAGAGACCGATGAGATATATTTAACCAGATATTGATCCACATGATATAGGATATATCACCTATTTATTTTATAGATATGTATTCACTTAACTATGTCTTAAATAAATATAAAATATTCACTTTATTTCCCATAATTAAAAATTAAAAAAAAAATAATACAAGAAAAAATATGGAATTACAACTAACATTCTTTTAGAATCATGGGTCTCTTTCATTCTTGATGGAACCAAATTCTCTTATTGCCTCATTAAAATTAAAATTCCTTGATCATGATTCCTACTTCAACCCATTTATGGATATCAATAGCTTCTATACTAGATTGTTTGTCATTAACTTAATAAACCCTTTGGTTTGAGCCATATAGATATCTTTAACCAACTTCCCATTTAGGAAAGAAAATTTGACATCCACTTTAAAAATATCATATTAATGGAAAGAAACTATTGCAAGTAATACTATGATGGAAATGAATATCCAAATAGGCGTGATGATATCTTCATAGTCTATGCCTTGTAATTTCTTAAAACAATTCACTACTAGTCATTCCATGTCTAGATTTTTCTTGAATACCCATTTGCACTCAATGGATTTTCCAATAGTCAGAGGGTCTACCAAAATAAAAACATGATTTTGGGATATGCAATCCATCATAAGTGGCATGATATCTTTTAATTATTCATCACTATTTCCATATACTTCCTCCTTGTATCTTAAAGGTTCATCACTCTCTAGGAGTAATGTGTCAATTTACTCAGTGATAAGAAAACAACATCTCTCAAGTTCTTTAACCTCTTGAGTAGTCCTATGTAGTACTTATGTCTTTGGAACATCTTCATCTCCCACTTCCTCTTGTTGATATTGTTCCTATACTAACATCCATGCATGTGGAGTATTAACTTCATCTAAGACAATATTTCTCCACTATTTCTATAGGAAATATGTTCCCATTCTAGAAATATGGAATGTATATCCATAATATGTTTTATATCTGAATTGTTTTGTAAGAAATATACTTTTTTCTCTTTTGGATAAATGAGAAATATGAAATTCGTGCTTCATCACATAAATTTTTCACAAGTTATTGTCTTGAAAAACTTATTTCATACCTATACATGTCTGTGTGATATACTAGGTTTCTTTCTGTTCCAAAACACATATATAATCCCATCTGTTTCATTAGTCAGTAATCAATTATGGTAGTTTTACTCTATTTGAAATTCACTCCCAATAATGGAAAAGGAATAGTTGTGTGAATCATTATTAATATGGTCATATCTTTCATTGTTTGATTCCTCATTTAACCAACATCATTCCACTGAGGTTTATAAAGAGGATTTAGTTTGGATACTAGCCCACACTCCATTAATTGAACAATGAATTATTTGTTATGATATTCTATTCCATGGTCAAAGAGGAGTGAAATAATATTCTTACTAATATGGTTTATACATCATGGTTGTATTAGTTAAATATTTAAAAGGAATATGGATTATACATCATCAATTAGACACAACCATAACCACTATTGTCATTGGTAAAAGTAATAAATTTCAAAAGAGTAAAAATTTCCTCTACTAAAAATAGAATATGTACGTCTGTATTAATCAATTCCAATAATTAAATGTCTCTATTTCCTTTACCATATAAGGTTGATTTTGTAATTTTCATACATAAAAAAGTGTGACATGCATCCAGGGGTTTTAAATCATCTGATTTTAAAATCCTTATTGATGTAATTTATGTATAAACTTTTCACTAACATTATCCAGCCCAATGTGACAAAAATGAATTTTATATTAGACTTTTTAACTGGTTTTTTTATTAATTTCTATTATATGGTTTTCTAGTTCAAGAAAATGCAATATATTGTTAATATTCACCACACCATAACATTTTTTATCCCTAAAAAAGAGAAAACATTTATTATTAAAATTCGAATAAAATCCCATAGTGTCCAAACATGACACTAAGATTTTGTTTTTGGTAACTTATGGAACATAATAATAATGATTTAATATAAGAAACAAACCACTAGTCAATGTTAGATTTTAATTTTATACTACCATGGATGTTAGTCTCATACTATTTATAGCTTGGAGATCCACCTCACCCTTTGTTATATTCTGGAATCTACATGGATCCTATATATGAAAAAATGAGTAAGCCACATCCAATATCATATAACAAAATTATAGGTAAAGGCATGTTACATTAATTAAAGAAATACCTAATGTAGAATAATCCCATTTCTTCTTCTTTCAATCCTTGGAATAATTCTTCCAGTGGACTTTAATTCCACATGAAAGGAACATAACTTTCAACTCATTTCCCTCATTGTGTATCTTTGTATTTTTGGAAGGACAATTCATTGGTGTCTTCAGCGTGGTTTTATCCTTACACTCCATATCCTTTACTTTCCTCCTCTTGTTCACGATAAAGACAGAAGAAGTTGGAATCTTAATATATTTATTGGATTGGTGAACAAATTCTAATAGATATAGGTGAGACATAATCAGGTTATTCATGTTGTAATTAAAGACAAATTTTGAGAATCTTGTCAATAAAGAGGCAACAATGTGACCAGTTTCTATTTCTTAGTTCATATTAAACCTAATGGATTTTGGTCTCTCAACGCAGCCTATCATATTGAGTACATGAGGTCTTATGGTTTCCCTTCTTCTAGATTCACCTATACAATGCACTTTATATCTTATACCTTTCTTTCATTTTTTTCTCCTAATATAACTATTGGAGATGGGATAAAATGTTGTAGGCATCTTTTTCCTCATTAATTATTTTCTATTGAATGGACATTGATGATAACATGCTAACTGTATATCTAGAAATTCATCAATATGATTATTATATTTATCATTATAAAAATTTCTTTTTCCTTGAGGGGGATCAATAGAAAGTGATGACTCTAGCACATAAATCTTCCTCTCTTTTTGTAGTACTATGCACATGCACATGTACCCCTGCAAGAAATTATGGACAATTAGAATATTTTAGTTATATAGAATTGATCATAGTGAAATTTTACCCACGGTTTTGATTTCCATTAAATATACAAAAACATAATTTTATCCACTAGTAAATTATATTAATTACTAATTAGACATTAATGATTAATTTATTAAATGTCTAGCATAATTTTATCGAACCCAAGTAGGCCTCACTACTATATTTGGAACACAAATTCCCATGAGTATTCAAGTTGAAATGATCATTGATACACATCTTCATAGTTTATGCAATGGATATTCCCCTACTCACTGAGTTTCCATGTAGGCATTTGATATTCTAACCATATTGACTCACGATTCATTGAGTTATTGAGTGAACTCTCATCTTCATGGAATCATAACCTTGTTTCCCTTAATGCTTTTCCTTTAAAGTGGTAGGAAGATAGATCTGGTGACTTCTTTACTACCAAAATTAGGTATGTCAATCCATCACTCTCATAATAACTCCATAGTTGAAGGTGGTACCCTTAACTAGGGATTATAAGAAACTTATAAATCCATTTTTTTTCAAATTTAAGTGAAAAAATGTGTTATGGATTAATATTACATTAAGGGTTTTAAATTTTACTTGATAAATGAATTAATTTTATATTTGGTATGTTGTTACACTATATCTTACCTCACAACTAAAAATGAATTAAATAAGAAACATTCATTAGGAATTTTATTATTATAATCTATGAATTATTCGTTTATTATTTTCGATTTTCTCATAAACATGTACATTCACCTAAATAATAATAAAATGCATAAATTAAATAAATTAGATGAATTATCTTGAGATTTTGGTATTGGTTTATCAATTTATACTCATTGGATCAATCATGACCACATTGGTATAATACCTAAGTCGGGTCATGGATCATGTTGCATCTCGCACCCCAGTGGGCATGCTCCATGTCTTATAACATCATCATCATAATACAAATACACTCGTACATAGGTGAGGGGGTCTTGGTAAGAATAATATACAAAAATAATAATATTGATGGACATGTAGGATCTTATACATATTAAATAAAGAAATACGATGAATCGACTCATGAAAAAAAATAAAATTTTACTATTATCGCACATAGAAGTAATAATTAAGTAAATAAATTTAAAAGTAGATAAATAATGGATAGTTAATTCTCAATTCCTCTAGGTAGATAAATAAATGCACATTAATATTAAATTGTTAAAAAATTATGTATAGGGAAATTAAATGAATTAATAAAAATATTTAAATTCAAATAATTTCATTTGTTTTGGTTGGAAAATAAATCCCATTTTATTACAAAAACAATATAATTTTTGAATAATGAAAAATGTTAAATTTAAATCAAAAAATTAAATTTATTTTGTGGATATTGATTTTTAAAAACTTCCTGGAGCACAAAAAGTGACATACAACTAGTTTGGGTTTGGAAGAACTCACGCATGCCTATTTTTGGTTTGGAATTACTAACTTAGACATATTGTGGATCGAGAAGATCCCAACCAAACCCATTTAGGGTTGGGCCGTCAGGGTTTACCATATGCTGAGTCATGCAGAATTGGTCGCCACTGGTCTAGGAGAGAACGCATGGGTGGGTGAGGCCATGGGTGGATATAGAGATGAGTAATGTTGGTGTCAAGGATGACAGTTGTGGTGGTCGGAACAAACATAGTAGGGTCGATAGAGAGCAGATGTTTGGTATGGGGTCTGTCTAGGAATAAGGGAGTGTGCTGGTTTGGATAGTGGGTGGTAGAGGTAGTATTCCTTAGAGGATATTAGGATGGATATTGAGAAGGGTTGGAACAAAAGGTGTTATGTCTTAGGGGAGTGCTAAAGACTAGTGCATGATGCCAGTGGAGGTGAGGCCGATCGAGGGGTGATGCGAATTCCACACATTCTACTTAATATTTTTTTTAAATAATATTCTAATGGAATAATCCACCCAACCCATTTTCAATATTTTTAAAATTTTTATATTGTTTCCATATTGAATCACCAGCCACCAACCCATTTTTTGTAGTCCCCTTTTCTAAATACTTTTCATTAAAGGTTGTTGATAAATTTTAACCCATGGAAAGGTTTGGCTCACCATGATGTATTTTATTAACTAGAATTCATATCGAAACATGGCTATAAAAATTGAGGTTGTTGGAATTCACCCTAAAATAATATGATGAACACACACACACACAAACATATTTTATTCGATTTTATCAGTGTAAATAATATTATCTATCTGAATATAAAATCTTAGATGGTCGTAACATGGTCATCTAGGATCATATTGATATAAGGTCATTTATATTGGGACTCAAAATTACACCCTCTACATAAATTTAAGAATTGTTTAATTTTTATTGGATTAGTAAAATTCGATATTCCCTTTGATAAAAATGTAACGTCCCAGACCCGGGTGCCACTCAATGAGTGCCCCGAACCTAGTTCGCCACATCACCCCTAGCGCATTTCCCCAAACGTCAGAGGCTGCCGACTAGCAGCGAGGGCCCAAGTCTGATAGTGGGGAAATTATGCCCTCATTGGTCAAAGTGTAGCACATCGGAATGAAATAAATCATACAACGACAGTGGAAGCAGTAAACCATACACAACTGAAATAAACAACTACAGATGATATAACCAACAATATATAAAAGATGCAACATGTCACAAGTTCTATGAAAACATCTAGAATATGTTATACATCAATACAGTACAACACAATACAAAGTACAACAAAACAAGAAAAACAGCTGGCAGCGGCATCGCGATCCTAGGCTCGGTCCCATGCCCTCCTACTCCACAGAAACAGTCATGTACCTGTATAGGGGCTCTTGCCCCTATCTAGACCTGCAGCAACGCAATCTGTTTTGGCCGAAAAGCATGACCCAAACAGGGTGTGAGAAATATATCTCAGTAGGCACCCACCAAAGGCTCATGCTCAACTGTGTGTAAAACATGCAACAAGTGTACAGTATTAAATGCAATAAACTAAGTAGTAATAAAAATTAACTAACTTAACTGTTATATTTCCATTTAATTATTCATTTAATCCATTTAATAAAGCCACATTCTATGCTTAACAACACCAAGCCCTCAGGCCAACCAGAACCGTGCCCTCAGGCAAAAATAGTAAACCACGCCCTCAGGCCTTCCCTTAGGCTATACAGAATCCAACCCATAGGTATTTCCCTCAAGCATAACCAAAATATCCCTCAGGAATAGGAAGTGTCACCCTCAGGCACAAATGTCAAGCCCCCAGGCATGAAAGGTTGCCCTTGGGTGAAATGACTACAGCCCTCGGGCTAAAAAGTGTCGGGCCCTCAGGCTAATCACAACCACGCCCTCAGGCCAAACAAGTAACCGGGCCATTCCCAACATGTCAAAATGCAGTAAACAAGCAATTCCTCTCATGGAAATTCTACAATTATTACATTAATGGCATACTCTCGGGTATCCTGGCCAAATGACAAAACAGTGGAACACACCCCCGGGGTGGTTTTGGATCCAAGAAATGATCCCAACCAGCATTTTATTATCATAATTTAATCACCTATGAAATTATAGGCATTAAATATAGTTACGGACTCAGCCACACGACACCCCAACATGGGTTCGTGGCATGAAAACGCACAAAAACTCATGACAGTTGGAAATTTACACCAAGCCACCTACCTTATACGCCAAAGAATGTTATACTAGAAAGCCGACTCCAGAAACTCCCAAGAACGATGTAGATATGACGAAGAACAAAACCCATTCAAACATAAATAACTCATGTTAGGATGAGAATTGGTCAGAAGCGTCCAAGAATGTGGAATCCCTTACCCGTGCGGTTTCAACGGGATCGCCCGAGGCGGAAAACGATTCTAGACGAACACCCGGTGGATCTTCAAATGTCCAACCTCCTCCTTGGCTCTAAAATGGATGAAATGCCTCCTCTTCAAAATGAGGAGGCTAATGCCTATTTTAATCCGATAAAACAAAGTACATGACGTGTACTTCTGAGTACACGGTGTGTACTTCTTTCATTTAACTGTTCCTCTGGAGGCACCGCCAAACTGTTCATCCGTCGACATGAGTACACGACATGTACTCCAAAGTACACGATGTGTACTATCGCCTAGCTGTCGGCTGCTCCAACGCCTTACTGTTTAGGCATGCCGACTGACTACATGGAGTGTAAGGTACCACTACACGACGTGTAGTCGGTTCATACACCCCTCGTTGCCGACAAGGCTACACGCCCCATGTACCCATCCCACACAGCCAAAAGTACACGTCTTGTGGAAAAGTAGACGACCTGTAGTTTCAAAATTTAGGATATTCCCCATTTTCCATATTTTCTCAAAAAAACTTAAGGAAAAGGAAAACGAAGAAGCCCATACATCAAAAATAAGAACAGGGTTCTTAAAAACTTCCCTCCTTATAGAAATTCGTCCCAGAATTTCCTTTCCCAGGGTGTCGAAGATAAAGCTCAGGGTGGCCATTGAGCACGTACGTCGGCCTCCGTCTCCTAGGTCTCATCCTGCACTCGGCCATGCTACCATAACACCCGTACAAGAGGAACTGACTGGCCTTGTAGAACCTTTGTGCTCCTATAAATGATACGGATCAGATGCTCCTCAAAGGACGCATCATGCTAAAGCTCAACCTCCTCTGGATGAAAGGTGTGAGACAGGTCTGAATGGTAGCGATGCAAGTGAGACACGTGGAAGACGTCGTGCATGGCTCAGTACCGTTATGGTAAATGAAACCAATATGCAACCAGCCCGACTCTCTCCAGAATCTCAAATGGCCCCACATACCTCGGTGAAAGATTACCGTGTCTCCTGATCCGCTTGTGTCCCATCCTCGGCGAAACATGTAGAAAAACCTGATCCCCGACCACGAAATCCAAGGGTCGTCTGCGATGATCAATATATGACTTCTGTCAAGACTGCGCGGTAGCCATCCGCTTACAAATCAACTGGACCTGATCAGATGTCTCCTACATGAGATGTGGTCCCAGTAAAGCTGCCTCACCTTCCTCTAACCAGCACAAAGGTGATCGTCATGGCCTACCATATAAAGCCTCTTATTGTGCCATCTCAATAGTCGCCTCGAAGCTATTGTTGTAGGAAAACTCATCTAAAGGTATATGCTTCTCCCAAGAGCGCCCCAACGTCTAGGATGCATGCACACAGGATGCCTCCAACCACCTATATTGTATGCTACGACTGGCCATTGGTCTGAGGGTGGTATGTTGTGCTTAGAAGCACCTATGTACCCAGTGCCCTCTGAAAACTCTGCCAGAAACGAGACGTAAAGCGGGCATCCCTATCTGAGACGATAGAACGAGGGAACCCATGAAGACGTACGATCTGTCAGACATACAGTCTTATGATCTTGTCGACACCAAATGTCTCCTTGATCGGCAAGAAGTGAGCTACTTTCGTGAGTCTGTCCACAACTACCCACATGACGTCATTGCCTCGAGGTGAACTTGGCAATCCCATCACGAAATCCATCGCGACATCATCCCATTTCCACTCAGGAATGGGTAACTGCTGTAACAGCCCAAATGGCCTCTAGTGATCCACCTTCACCTTCTGACAGGTGGAACACCTCGTAACAAAACCAGCTATCTCTCTCTTCATACGAGGCCACCAGTACTGACGCCTCAAGTCACGGTACATCTTGGTAACCCCAGGATGAACTTCCCAAGCTGAAGCATGAAACTACCGCATCATCTCCCCGTGTATATCCATTGGAACCCATACTCATCCATGGAAACGCAAAACCTCATCACCGCCTATCGTCCAACCAGGAGAAGGGTCCCCACTTTCCACCAACTCCTATAGAACTAGGCCTTCTGAATCAGATAGTTGTCTCATCCTCACTCTGTCCCGGAGGGTAGAAGTCACAACTAATGATGAAAGATAAGTCTACCCTTGACTGTCGGGCACCTCTAGATGCATCTCAGAGAACAAAGCCATGAGCTCCCACTCACCACTGGCCTCCTGCACTACCTGTATCTGACTCTTCTTGCTCAGTGCATCAGCTACTACATTACCTTTACCAGGTGTATATGAATACTCAAAATCGAAGTACTGTAGGTACTCGACCCACCTTCTCTGCCTCAGATTCAGGTCACGCTGAGTAAAGATATACTTGAGGAGTTTGTGGTTGGTGAATACCACAAAATCCTATCCCAACAAATAATGTCTCCAACAACATAACACATCAACAACTGCAGCCAACTCGAGATCATGCATCGGGTAATTCTGCTCATGTGGCCTCAACTGCCGAGACCCGTACGCAACAACTTGGTCACCCTGCATCAACACTGCTCCCAGAACAATACCTGATGCATCACAGTAACATGTATAGCTCTTACCCTACTCTGGGAGTATTAGGATCGGTGCTGATGTCAACATTTCCCTTAGGTCCTGAAAAGCTTCCTCGGAAGCTTCTGACCAAACTATCTTCACACCCTTCTTAGTCAGACCCGTCAACAGTGCTGCTAAGCGGGAGAAGTCTTGTATGAAGCGTCTTTAGTAACCAGCCAGCCCAAAGAAACTCCGTATCTCAAACACATTCTTAGGCTGCTCCCAAGAAACTACTGCTCTCACCTTCTCTGGGTCTACTGCAACTCCTTCCTCTGAGATGATATGACTTAGAAAGTGAATTTGGGCCATCCAAAAGTGGCACTTTGAGAGCATGGAATATAGCCGATGCTCTCTCAGTGTACTTAGTACGATCTCAAGATGGGTGGCATGGTCGTGTCGAGTGCGAGAGTACACTAAGATTTCATCCACGAATACTCCCACAAAATAATCAAGGTACGGATGGAACACACGATTCATCAGAGCCATGAAAACTGCTGGCGTGTTTGTCAGTCAGAACGGCATAACCATATACTCATATAGACCATACCTACTCCTAAAAGCTGTGAGAGGTATATCAGATGGTCTAACGCGCAACTGATGATATCTGGATCTCAATTCAATATTCTAGAACACTTGTTCTCCACGAAGATGATCAAACAGATCATCAATCCTCGAGAAGGGATATCGGTTCTTAACCGTCAACTGGTTCAGCTTACGATAATCCATGCAAAGTCTAAGTGTACCATCCGCCTTCTTCGCAAAAAGGATCAGAGAACCCCAAAGAGAAGTGCTGGTTCAGATAATTCCCTTTTCTTGAAACTCCTCTAACTGACTCTTGAGCTCCTGCAGCTCAGCTGTAGCCATCCATTAGGGAGGAATGGACACCGATGATGCGCCTGACACAAGCTCAATAGAGATATCCACCTCATGCACCATAGGTAGACCTGAAAAGGTGTCTGGGAAGACATCCCTGAAATGATCAAAAATTGGAGGGATATCTGTCTGACAATTCCCCTGATCATCCAGATACAAACTCACAATCTAGGCTGTGACTCCACCTCACCCATGATGCTCTGGTCCAGCTCGACTCGCCTGAACATCCCATTCTCCCTTGTATAGAAACTCTTTGCCCTCTGGTAACATGAAACACACCCTACGATGATAGCAGTCTACAATGGCTCAAAAGGGAACCAACCCGTCCATCCCGATAATGACGTCATAGCTCTTCATCTCTAAGACATAGAGGACCAAGGAAAATGACACCCACCAACCTCAAGTGGGAACTCCTTGCATTGACGCACACCAGCCGTTCTAGTCCCCAACAGAGTGTCTAGCATCAAGGTATCAGATGAAGTAGAAACACAGAGCCCAAGGCTCTCCACAATGGGTACAGATATGAATCTATGTGTAGCACCCATATCGAAAAGCACTGAAGATAAGATAGAAGGTAGTAGAATAGTACCTCTGACTGTAGAAGGTCCGGGATCCTGCTCCTGCTGGGTCTGTTAAACTGCATATTCCTGCCCAGTGTCGCGGCCCTGCGACACAGCTTGACTACCCTAAGTTGTCCCGCCCTGCTGCCTCTGAGATCCTGGTGTCTGGATACCACGACCATGACTACCAACTCTTCTTGCACGCCCTGACGTATTCTAGTTCCATGACTGGTAAGAAGCCACTGGTCCTACTCCCGCACGCGGAGTCTGCATAGAACCCCTCTCACTAGCCATCGGTGGATACACCCTGCAAAAGCATTGCAGATTACCCATCTTGATGCAAGATCGGCACTCCAATGGGTCTCATGGACATTGCGGTCTCTTGTACCCCTCTCTACCACACTAGTAGCACCTGATCGGGCCACCTGAAGAAGCTGACTGGCTGGTACTGCCGCCTAGAGAGAAGTCCATCTGTCTCCTCCTCTTGCCAACAGAAATAGTACGAGTAAATGGTGATGAACCACCCTAGGCCACACCACTAGATTCCCGAAGGTTTCTCTTAGTAATTAGCTTATGGTTCAAAATAGCGTGTATTGAAGGCAACCTGAAAACATTTACCAGCACTCGGATGTCATAACGAAGACCATCCTCAAAACGTCTGGCTCTCAACGTCTCATCACCCACTAGCACAGGTGAAAATGCTGAATCTCAGTAAAGCGAGTAGAATAGTGCATCACCAATATAGCGCCCTACTGCAGATTCATGAACTCTCGAGCTCTATCTACCCTCAGCGTCTCTGGAAAGAAGAAGTCATAAAAGACTACCTGGATATCTTCCCACGCCATGTCTCTGTGATGCTCTGACTGGGTGGTAACATCCAAACACCTCTTAGTTGAATCACACAGCATGTAAGTAGTGAGCTTGACCCTCCGCCCTGGAGGCGTCTCAAGATGCTCAAAAATAGTCTACATCGATCCTAGCCAAGACTCCGCAGGGTGTGATCTGCCATCCCCTGAAAGCGTAGGTGGATGTTGCTGTTGGAAGATATGCGTCAACTTAGCCATAGAAGTAGCAGCCTGCGATGCTCCCTAAAAGGTCTGCATGAACCTCATAAAGCCTTCACGGAACTACGCCTCCACGCCTATGTCCGGTATAGTAGCTGGCGCCACATCTGGCACTACTAGAGGATCAACTGGTAGCCCATGGCCCACCATCTCCAGAGTATAATCGTCGCCGCTCTCCTGTTGAACAACTCGCAGTCGTCTAGGTGGCATGACACTACTGGGTCAAAAGCACGCCTCTGATTCATGATTATTAAGACTGAACCGAAGGAACCACAAAAGAAACAAGAGGAAGATGGCATTCAAAATTTTCAAAACAAGACTACACGGAGTGTACTAGACTTCTCTTCCCCAGCCCGGGTCCCTCTACATGGCTAAGCCACATGGCTTCCATTGAACGAAAACTACACGGCGTGTATGGTATAATTTTCCAAATGCCCATGTCATTTGTGACACGGCCGACTACTCGGCTTGACACTACATGGCGTGTTACACCCACACATGGCATGTAAACCACCTCATTTCCTAGCCACACAGCTAACACCACATGGTCTGTCCTCAGAAAGGACTACACGACTTATCCCACAGGTACTCGGTGTATTCAAGGAGAGGTGACACTAGCCCGTGTTGTACATTACATGGTCGACTCCCCATGTCACACTACACGGTGTGTGAATCATTGAAACGACGTGTTTTGTACAGGAGTTCACCAACCAGTGTTGTTAGTTACATGGCCGGACTTCGGGTCAACTCTACACGGCATGTAAAAAAAATACACAGCGTGTTCGACCCAAGCTTTTCCCTTCCCCATGTCTCCGCCAACACGGTTTGTGACACGGGAAGAGACTACACGGCATGTACTCAGGGTACACGGCGTGTACTCAAAAAGATTATTTTTCTCCCCGAACAGAAGAACATACACAGCGTGTATAAAAATACTACACGGCGTGTATACATGTTTTTCGGATAGTATGCCTCAGAAACTTCTTCAGAACCCATAAAATACCATAAAACAACACCTAAGTGTCAAATTCTGACCCCGGGGGGGGGGGGGGGTCCATTCTCCCCACGAATCAATGTTTGACATATTATTTATGTTATAACTAAATAAACAGTCAATGATCCACCAAATTCCGGGCAATGGGGATCCATACTCCCCAAAAACCAATGTTTGGTGTCCATTCTATAAACAGGCTCACATAAGGAATACCCAATCACAAGGAAGGTATTTTTATCAAGCAGCTATCACAACATCATGCTTTTCTAGCACAACAACTATCACAAAAAACATGAAATTTTTACTGCACCTACATGGCATGGAAACTATGCATGACATGTGATATCTAGCATGTGACCATATGAGGCATGAGACAGCATACCCTCATCTCATCGGGTTGAAACTAAATAGAAACCACAGAGAAAATATAAACAACACAATCCAAGTGCGTCACCCAACGGTGAAACCATATCAACAGTAAAATTTTCAAAATCAAAATATTTGAAAAATAGTAGGTCAACTAGATTTTCCCAGTACACGGGTTAGCTACGCCTAGGAAAAACTTATTACAAACTACCGTTCGTCTTATCCCTGACTACGGCTCTATATAGTAAGTCAAATAAAAGATGTCCTCTGATACCACATTGTAACGTCCTAGACCCGGGTGCCACACAATGGGTGCCCCGAACCCGGTTCGCCACATGACCCCAAGCGCATTTCCCCAAACAGCAAAGCCTGCCGACTAGCAGCGAGGACCCAGGTCTTATAGTTGGAAAAAGTATTCCCTCATTTGTCAAAGTGTAGCGCAGCGGAATGAAATAAATCATACAACGAAAGCGGAAGCAGTAAACCATACACAACTAAAATAAACAACTGCAGATGATATAACCAATAGTATATAAAAGATGCAACATGTCACAAGTTCTAAGAAAACATCCAGAACATTTTATACATCAATACAGTACAATACAATACAGAGTACAACAAAACAAGAAAAACATCTGGCAGCGTCATCGTGAGCTTAGGCTCTGTCCCATGCCCTCCTACTCCATAGCAACAGTCAAGTACATGTATAAAGACTCTTGCCCCTATCTACACCTATAGCAACATAATCTTTTTGGGCCAAAAAGCATGACCCAAACAGGGTGTGAGAAATATATCTCAGTAGGCACCCACCAAAGGCCCGTGCTCAACTGTGTGTAAAACATGAAACAAGTGTGCAGTAGTAAAATTCAATAAACTAAGCAGTACTCAAAAGTAACTAACTTAACAGTTATATTTCCATTTAATTATTCATTTAATCCATTTAATATAGTAACATTATGTCCTCAATAACACCAAGACCTCATGCCAACTAGAACCGTGCCCTCTGGCTAAAATAGTAAACCACGCCCTCAGGCTTGCCCTCAGGCTATACAGAATCCAACCCACAGGTATTTTCCTCAGGAGTAATAGAAATTTCCCTCAGGCATAGGAATTGTCGCCCTCAGGCACAGAAGTCAAGCCCTCAGGCATGAAAGGTTTCCCTCAAGCGAAATAACTACAGCCCTCGGGCTAAAAAGTGCAGTGCCCTTAGGCTAATCACAACCACGCCCTCAGGCCAAATAAGTAAATGGGCCATTCCCAACATGTCAAAATGCTGTAAAAAATCAATTAATCTCAAGGAAATTCTACAATTATTGCATTAAAGTCATACCCTCAGGTATCCTGGCCAAATGGCTAAATAGTGGAACACACCCCCGGGGTGGTTCCGGATCCAAGAAACGATCCCAACCAACATATCACTTATTCAATTATAGGAATTAAATATAGCAACGGCCTCATCCACATGACACCCCAACATGGGTTCGTGGCACGAAAACGCAGAAAAACACACGACAGATGGAAATTTACACCAAGACACCTACCTATACGCCAACGAACGTTATACCCAAAAGCTGACTCTATAAACGCCCAGGAACGGCGTAGATCTGATGAAGAACAAAACCCATTCAAACGTAAATAACTCCTATTAAGAGAAGTATTGGTTAAAAGTAGCCAAAGAGGTGGAATCCCTTACCCGTGCGGTTCCAACAGGATCGCCCGATGCGGAAACCGATTCCAGACGAACACCCAGCAGATCTTCAAAGGTCCAGCCTCCTCCTTGGCTCCAAAACAACTCAAATGCTTCCTCTGCCAAATGAAGAGGCTACTTCCTATTTTAAGCCAAAAAAACAAAGTACAAAACATGTACTTCTGAGTACACGGTGTGTACTTCTTTCATTTAACTATTCCTCTCGCGGCACCGCCACACTGTTCATCTGTCGACATGAGTACACGACATGTACTCCCAAGTACACGGCATGTACTATTGCCCAGCTGTCGGCTTCTCCACCACCGTACTGTTTAGGACTACTGACTGACTACACGGCAAGTAAGGTACCACTACATGGCATGTAGTCGGTTCCTACACCCCTCGTCACCGACAAGGCTACACGCCCCGTGTACCCATCCCACATGGAAAAAAGTACATGGTGTGTGGAAAATTACATGGCGTGTAGTTTCAAAATTTAGGATTTTCCCCCATTTTCCATATTTTCTCGAAAACACATAAGGAAAAGGGAAAAAGAAGAAGCCCATACCTCAAAAATAAGAACTGGGTTCTTACAAAAAATTATTGGTGCTAAGGCATACAATGGAAGTTTATGTTCCAGGGTTATTAAAATATTCATCATAGGATAGATGTAACATTATCCTCTCAATTGATTCAATCCCCAAGAAAGGTCCAAGAATTCTATGTTAATTTATTTAAGAAAAAAATTTAAAAAATGTTTACCTGTTTGAATTGATTGTTCATTATTCAATTTCTTGTCACCAATGACCATTTCTTAGAGGATCCGAGGGTGATTCCCTCAAGGTACTCAACACACACATGTCAAGAGTCCACATGAATTCCAATAATTATAATCTAGGCATCAGTACAGAGATCCAAGGAAGGCTATGACATCTCAACAATTTTCCAAAATCCCATTCCTTTGATCAATGATACTGATTGAATATCAATTTATTGGATGGGTTTTCTCTCTATGATGTGGGAAGAATGATAGAGGGGATATCAAAATCATGGTGATGAATATTACTTTAGAAAGATACCCCCTTTCTTATATAGTGGATGTTAAAAAAAAGGGTTTCCTGCCCCCCCATATAAATAACATCCACTATATAATGAATAAATTATACACTACAAACAACTATATCAGGAAATAATTTTTATATCAATCACTTTCTCATAGGATATAATCAATATATTATAGGATAAAAGTGAGCCATTTTCTCGGATTTTAATTTCTATAAATATTAACTACACATTGAATAGTAAAATAATATTTTTTCTTAGGGTATTTTTCCACCGTATTCAATTAATACATATTAAATAAATTTAATAAATAAATTAAACTCCGATTATTATATAACAAAATAATAATAAATTTATTTATTCATTGGAGATCATTAATTCTCGGACATATCTCATACCCTAGGGTGGGGAATTCCATGTCCTATACTACCGTTCATCAGAATTGGGAAAAATATAGAATAAGATATTTTGTGTGGCCCCATATGACCTTATCTTGATAATATAGAACACTACTCATAGACAAAGAGTAGATTCTAGCTACCCATCAAGTCCCCTAAGGAGATAAAAAATGTTATAGAAATGTACCATTCATATAAACACATGTTTTGTAATATAATTTCCTTGTCACATAATATATCATAAAGGAGGATTAATATCTTATGTCACCATCCATACAAGACTTATTATTCATTAATCCAACTTGATGGACTTACATTTTTTCTACCATGTCCATGAATTTTGTAAATTTTCAACCCTTTTGATCAACAAAGCATGAGATATCACAAACCATAAGAAGAGAAAAAATCCATTCTAATTATCAAATCAATTCCATACAAAAGATGATACACCCAATACAATATACCTCACTAGGACATTAATTCCATAGTTTTTGTCTTAGATCAAAGTAGGAAATTGAAATAGACTTCACTAGTAATAACCTCTAGTCTGGATATTATTACTAATGTTAACATATAAGATCAACCAATGAAACATCAACCATGTGGTGTTATTAATTCTGGTCTAGTCCTCACAATATCACCTACTTTATATCATCATGTTTTAACTTCATGAGAAGTAGTCTTAATGATTATGATCCCCTAGCACCTAATGGTAAAACATCATACATGCCCTATCAACATGATGTATCTTTTTCATAGGATATAGGCTTAAGATTACTTTCATGATATATCTATGTTCTTATTATAGCTTTTTAACTACTATAACCATTTCATACAAAATGTAATCTGATGAAATTACCATTAATATAGTGTACGTTGATGTATCAACACTATTATAGTAATGTAAACACATGTATATATAAAACTGTATACATGTAATGGTAATCATTTTCCGTACCTGAATTGGGTCTAGAGAACCAACTTACAACATAAAAAACATTTTTATTCATCAAAGATATATTTTATATGTAAAAATATACATAATAAAAATATTATGTTAATGTTAAAAACGTATTATTTAAATTTTATGGACTTCTGTAATATTTTCCCACTAAAACTATTCTTGGTCTCTTTTTCTAATTGAATTATATTCTGGTATAATTTTTTTTATTACCTTCAATGCCACATACCTATTATTTAAAACCATTTTATATAATAAAAATCAAATAAATTAATAATTTTATCCTATATATAAATTTTAATTTTAATTGTTTTCCTAGGAAATAGTTTTCTACCTGTTAAATGTGGAAATATTAAAATTGAGTTTTACTTCACAAATAAATTCTATATGATTAAATGGATATTATATTTTTAAATATTATATCTTAATTATGTAATATGTTCATTTTTATTTTAATACATATAAGGTGATTTAGTCCAGCCAAACTAGTTACCATGGTAAAAATGGTAAAAGTGAAAATTTTATGAGTAATAACTAAACAAACATGGCTAAAACATGTGTGAAAAATGAATGGTTAAAAAATTATTAACCATTCCTCATTTCCCACTCCATTTTTTCATTTTGGAATCTTTTGTACTTTTAAAACATGTTCACTATTTATATTAAGTTGAAATACTTACAAAAATGACATTCTCACCACTTATAAAAGGGGCCTCTCCGCACCCATTCAAGACTACATCCACAATTTTGTTTCTTCTTCATCCACTCCTTGTAATGGTACTCCTCCTAGTAATATAGTGAAGTACATACATTAATGACCCCAAAGTACACCTCCAGTGGGCCATGGGTTGGGGACTGGCAATGAGGTTATATGATCAGAAAAATGAGAGGAATTACCCTTATAATGATTTGATAAGTAATAGTTAAGATGAAAAAAACACTAAAAACATCTATTCATAATAAATAAATGATAAATTACAGTACAAGATTTTATTTACAACATAACTTGACACAACTGAAATGTATATTCAAAACAGATTAATACTTGTGACGACCATGGAGCTTGAACAACTCTAGAATAACTTGTCAAAATTCTAATGTCCAACTCGATCAATAAAAAAACCCTAATGACCTGAAAAATAGTTTATATATACATTGGGGGAGTGAGATATTTATACTTAGAAAAATACACTACTAAACCTCTCATGATAAATGAGAAATAACAATACTAAATCCAATAGAATAAATAATGTAAACTAACTCATCCCTTAAATTGGTATACTATTCTTTTCCCATCGTCACCATAACTCATTAACCAACAAACACACAGAAGTATAACCATAATAATAAAAACAAAAAAACACACACACACACACACACATATATATATATATATATGTGTGTGTGTGTGTGTGTGTATTGAAATAGAGGTACCCCAAATCCACTTTCCCATTACTGTGTTTCCCCCACAACCCAATGCCACACATCTTGTGCTCATAACATCCATAAGTCAAGTCATCCCTAATGTGGGTCAGTCATCAAACCTACCTACCATAGTCCCACAAATAGCCCAAAATATCATGTATACATCATTCCATATATGTATATATCCTTTTCCAGACCCACGCCTCATGCAACCATCTCAATAGTGACCAGGGAACTATCTAGAATCCACCATAGCTCATATAAATACATCATACCTCAATCACTAACTACCCATGAAATTACACTACTGGGATGTTGTAACCACGGCAATATGATATAGGTATGTGCTATGCCTAATGTAATTACAACCCTCACATAAATTTATATTGAACCCTTTATCCATCAAATCTCTAGTAGGGACACTCCCTATACAATAATCCATTATAGCCTACGATACAAATACTCATATAATAATTGAATGGGGATAACAGGAGAAGGGGATTTTATCTATTCATTCTCTCACCATCCATGAAGTTAACGAAAACCCTCCCCAAATTAGTTGGGTTTTTGTTTCCCAACCGATAAGTTTAGTTATAATATGAAATCATAAAATTTATATAATATCACACATAACC
This sequence comes from Viscum album, assembly GCA_963277665.1. Classification (NCBI taxonomy): domain Eukaryota; kingdom Viridiplantae; phylum Streptophyta; class Magnoliopsida; order Santalales; family Viscaceae; genus Viscum; species Viscum album. The sequence continues at coordinate 1,958,719,607 of OY728141.1, read as the reverse complement.
ACAGTTAAGGTAACAACCTAAACATAGACTCATCTAACACTATAATCACAAAATAAACTCAACTAACCTAGTAAGATATAGATATCAAATAATCAAACATAAATTAATTTCAATAATTTCATTATCCATTAATTAATATTACTCAATTTGAAATAATAGTATTAACACTTTTATTCTAGTAATACAAATGTCGATGGAAATATTCAACCTTTTCTTATATGATCAGGTATATCATCATCATAAGTAAGCATAAAAAACCCACATTATTTTATAATTTCAATATAATTCCATAAATATAATTCTACACAAGGAATCATCCAATAATACTACTTAAAACATTCACTCATAGTGCATAGCATCAAACTATTTCCTACAGTAGAAAAATGATCAGATAAATTACATCCATCCATTTGTGTAATTATAAATCATTAATATTTAAATAATCAACGATGGGGAATACCAACTATAAACTCATCCCAACTACCATAGTTTCCCACACAATTTCAAAAAAAAAATTATTCCAAAAATCAATATAAGGTCTCAACCTTAAAAATTAATTAATCTTTTGTTAAGTCAAGGATTCATATTGAGGATCATTTCAGGTTTAGAGCTTTAGAGAATTTGTCCATAACAATTACATTAAATCTCAAAAATTACGAAATAGAAACTTATACTCTATCCAATTTTTTTACAATAATAAAACTACTTAAATAAAAAAAGAATTATTTTATTCATAAAAGTATTCATTAATTCTTACTTTTTATCATCCATCTTTATACCCCGTGAAAAACATTTCAAAAACATGGGATGAGCATAAAAAGTTCAGTAAATGATATAATATAAAGAAAGAAAACATTAGACCATGAAAAGATACAATTCAAAGAAATCATACTTTTCAATCATAAAACATAATCTTTTTAAAATACCTTATGAAATCATAGGATTTATGAATAACACATAGAAATCATAAATCACAAAGGAAACTTGTGAAATCCCTAAAATACTTACATTGTATCTTTCACAGCTACATAGGGAGTTATGTTTGGAATATGAATCATAGTATACTCCCTAATTCTATTTGGAGAAACATTAATGTTTACCTCTGTCACGTTACCCAATGCATTGAAGAGCTATCTCGGGCTCACCCACCCTAGGATTATCACGGAACCGCCTGTATTTGATTTATCATGTAACCACACGTCAAATGTCCAAGTACCATTACATAATAATAAAACATAAAATATTGAAATTTTCAACATTTCACTCATCAATCACAAGAAATCAATTCAATATATTTAAATATTCAATCCATTTCAAAAACCATTTAAAATATTTAATGAATAGATTTTTGAATCAAGGTGTCCCATACAACTATAAAATTTTTTAAGTAATTAACATTTTTAAACATTAATTTCCATATAAATAAATCATTAAAACCATTTTTAATGAAGTTAAATTAATCCGAAATATTAATAAGAATAAATCTTTAAGACATTTAAAATGATGTTTTTGGTTAAAAGACCCTAACCAATTGAAAAAAATACATGAATTAAAATAATTAAATAATAAAATAAAAAAACATTAAATATCATGAGAATATAGAAATTCATGAAATAAAATGTCCAAAGGGTTGTATATACACCATATATTATATTAAAGGTGAAAAATATCAAGATACAACTCAATGAAAGGAGATTGAAATATAGTCCCAAACAAAGATCATTTGGAAATCAAATAGATCAATTATGAATATTCACTATAAATACACAAAAATAAAGTATAAATACAAGATAAGATATCGAATTTCATTTCTCACAAAATCATAGCACGACATAATCAAGAAGTAGAAGATTAACCCAAAAAATGTAAATTGGGTTAGAAGTTCCCTTACCTTGAGTCCGACTTGTCTCGTTCGTTATTTATATTTATTAATAATAAACTTAGGATAATTTATAATTTCATAAAAAAAATCAAGTTAATTTTTAATTTTATATTTATATTAATAATGTTTTAAAAATTAATTAATTATTTACGTTTTTATCGGTTGTTTTATTGATATTCCGTACATGAGGCGAAAATGAACTTGTTTTGCTATAAATTTTCCATGTAGTCAAAATTAAATCATCTCCGGAATTATATTACTGATTTAAATATCATATATATCTATCATATATATATTTATAATATTCCATAAAATTTGGTGATAAAAAATGAAATGCACCATTCATGGAGACGGTAAGTCATAGGTACGCATGAACACTACTTTTATTTCTTTTTTCATATTTAAAGGAATGAAAACTAAATGATACATAAGTATATTATAATTGATGTATAATATCATATTTTATCTATGTTACATAATTTCAAAAAATTCATCCTTTAATCTTTCTACGCATGGAATGAACGATTCATATCACTTTGAGGGGGCAGTAGTCCACACTTCTTTAAATGAAATTATCGTATTAACGCATTATGGAAAGAATAATGGTCTGCTGTAAATAAAAATTATAGAATAATATAGAAAATATAAATATAATATATATCATATTTAAATACATTTCCATATTAATGTCCACCATGTGAGGTGGTAGGGGAAAATCGAACAATCATCATTTTGTGAGGTAGAAGTTCATCGTACACAGAAACAATATGTTTGTATCCATTAGATGGAGTTGATTGTAAGTGTAGTTAGAAATATTATCATAAAAATATCCTAGTATATTAAGGAAATTGTTTCTTATGTAATCAATGAATAATAAGAACACAGGTATTGGATAAGGAAAATAAATTAAAAGAACATGAGAGAATATGTTACCTTTAAATCGGGTTACTACATTTGATTTGAGCCAAAAGGATTTCTTGAATTTTTTTATGCCATATGTAAAACTTCTAGAAGGAAGTTAGGGACGTTGTAAGATTAAGTTATTAGAATTAGGATGAGAAAAGAGGCTTGAGAGGTGTGAGTAAGTGGGTATTGGTGACGCCCTTTTATAAAAGGAAGGAGGGGCACTTTAAGAAGGTATTGAAATATTATTTTATTATAAAACATCTTTTGGTTTTCAATGGTCCGAAACACATTTATTTAAAATATAAGATGATCTTGGGTCGGAATCCTCACATAAAAAAGGTTTTATACTTGTTTAGGGCACCAAATTAACTTTATCTTTTAGATTTAACCCTTAGTTAATAACATTAACTCTTACAATGTCTTCTTGTTTTTTCATAATGTATGGAAACTATATTTACTATAAAATTCAAAGAGAAACATAAGTGGATAATTAATGAAATTTTTAACATTATATAAATTAGTTGGACAAATATTAGATCTTCAGGACTATTATATCATTTAGTAAAATAATATTTGTTTTAAAAACTCATTTCAGTCAATTTGGACACTATAAAGTAACAGATTTTTGTTAAAGTCATAAAAACATGATTACTTCGAACCAAAGGAATTAAATAAAATATAATATGTCAATATCATCCAAAAAATTCATGTATGGAATAAAAAAAATCAAATTACCTTTATTTCAATGTTTATAATATCATTTATTTAAATCGTTTATTAATAAAGCAATCAGTGCATCGTCATTGTGTCATAATTCACTTTATTTATATATTGTATAAAAATTATAAATAAAATACCAGGATGTAGGAAATTTTTTATATTTCTAATTATTATTTATAGTTTAATATATAACTTATAAAACCCAATATAATATTTTTAGTTAATGATACATGTTTATGTTATTTGTCTCTTTCCATAAAATTAATTATTATAAAATGTCATTATCAGACCCAAGTGGATCCTTGGGGTCACAAAATAAAAGTAAGGATACCCAGTGTTGTAAATATCTCATCCAATATGATTATAAAATGTATTAGGGTAGTTTTAAATTATTATAATATTATTTGTTTACCCATATTTACCAGATTTACTATTTAACCTTGGAAAATAGAATAATTACTGAAGTTACTATTAATATTGTCCAAAAATAAAAGGTACATATTTAAATAATTTGTAATTAATTATTCCAAATATGGAATCCATTTTTTGAATTCAAAATACATAATTTTCAGTAATTAATTTAAAATTAATTCTTGTTGTCAAAACCAAAAAGCATGTTTTTAAGAAGTAAAAACTATCAAAAAATTGAAATGTGTTTATATCAAATCTAAAAATAAAATCACTTCCAATGACCATAATTGGATGAAATGTTAAAAAAATAATCCAATTATACTTTAAAACTAATTAAAATAACAATCTAACTATATAAATAGATTAGATAAAAGGCAGTTTCCAATTAAAATGCAGTATTTTTCTTTATTCATTAAAAAATTAACCTTATCATAAATATACCCAAATTTAATCCAAATTGATTTTTGATGCCCCTATTCATAAAAAAATTATTATGTCAAATATAACATATTAAAGTGAAAAAAATAGATTTAAATACAGTTATGCTTCAAAAGGTGGTAAAACTGCATTTTTAGAAAAATACTTCTTTTATCTAAAAAATTGAATTTATTCTTATATCATATCTAAAAACATATAAGATGAATTTAAAACCTTAAATTGAATATATAAAATATATTTTTAATTAAATAAAAAACCAAAAAGAGTGATATGATTTTATAAACAAAATTATTCTCTTTTTAAATTTGTTTTCATAAAAACACTTCCATTATATACAATTGGTTTTTTTATTTCAATTTATAATAAATTTAGTAACTAATAAATCATTATTTAAATATGTGTAAACCATATTTTAAAATTCAGTTGATACTATTTATTCCTGCCATTCCAACAACTTGGTGTTATCTACCATTTAAGATAATAATTATATTATTGTATTATTTTTCAGTATAACTCAAAGTTGTGTGCAATGTAAGATTTCAGAAAAACCTATTGTTGCTTGTTGATTACACTATCCGAAAAAGAATCCAATTTAATTTAAAATTAACATCTTATTCATAAATATTAATAGGAAATTAAAAATATTATTCTATAAATACCTAGGTAAATGCATCATTCACCCATTTGGGAAATTGCATCTTCAAAATTTTAAAATATGGCTTAGAAACTTCATTGAAAATACCACATTGGAAAAAGAGTAAATAAAATTATCACTTTAAAAGAAAGTAAGATAAGTATAAATTTCACCCAAGATAACACCGACTAGGATCCCATATGGATATAGAAGAAAAACTAACTCTCATAGACTAATAGAGAGTGATTGAGAACCTGATCATGAAAAGGTAACCCCAACAATACCATAAATTTGTGGTTGGGTAAAATTATTTTGATAAAAGCTATCACGTAACATTTTTTCTTCAATATCCTTTTTATAGAGTTGAATAATTTTATTACTACCAATATGAGTATTCATAGCAGGTGTATTCACCATAGTAGAAGCTAATGGATGTGGAAGAAAGAGAGTGTATGGACTTGACATCATGACCCACCATTGCATGCACGAGAAGCCAAACCGAACAGTCATGCAATGGTGGAGAGATAACATCACGATGTAGAAGTTGGGGAGGAGAAGTTCTATGTAGTTATAGTTTGGATATTTCCTCTAAGACCTACTTCTTATGAAATCTTTAATACTACCGTCCTTGTAAGGGTTCCACCACATCCCTTTGAATGTGGGTTATAAAAATCAATAAAAAATAAGGCATTCAGGCCATTTGGGAAAATATTAATTTGTGACACCTAAAGTGATATAATAAACATCTATATAATCAAATAATACACAAAATATGAACTATATGTTTCCCCTATCTTTATATCTCCCAAAAATAATAAACCTTTATTACTCTTATTCTCCAAATTCAATAAACATTACGCAATGTTAAACAAAGAACATTAAATAAACAATTTTCCTTAAAATTATTCAAAATAATAAAAAATAAGTTACAAATATAAAATTCCGATGGATTTGATCACATAGTCTTCCATGACTTATCTTAATATTTATCTCTAAATAACATCAACTACCCTAAAAGTCCCATACTTAAAACTAATTAAATTAATCACATATTCTCTATGATAGGTTATTCATTTCCATACATAACAAAAATCTCCATATGTACTAAATAAAAACCCATATTTTTTCAAAATGATATTGCAACCATTAATCCAAAAATGTAATCCCATAGTAATCAATTTTCCTATAGGCATATAGTGTTCACAAAAGATAAACTTCTTCCAAAATAATATTTATCACTTAATAACAGAATCATTTTCTATACTAATGATATCCATCTGATAAATCATAAGTTCCAAAATCAACTTATTCCGGATCCATAAAATCATCTAACTAATAAGAATAAGTCATACTAACCAGGGGCTTCAGTTAAGCCAGTGGTAGGCATTAAATCCCTGTCGCACTTTGGTCATGGGTTCGATTCCCAATTTTTTTTCCAATGCGATGGGTTATCACACAGTATATGTGTTCTCCTTTATCAAAAACCATTTAATTTTTATAACATTAAAAAAATGAGATTAAATCCTAAAAAAAGACCATAATTTTTTTTAACCATAAAGTTTATTTCGTACCTTATATTTTGAATCCCAATAGTAATAACCCATAATTTCTTCAAAGGTGAATGTATCCAAAAATAATGTTAATTTCTTTGAAATAACATAGGCCTCAAAAAGAGTTTCTGATTCATTTATCTTATAATATGCCTTCAAATTATAAACCCATGATCATATCCCTAACCATTAAGAAAACATAATAATCTCCAAAAAAAATTAAACATTTTCTCTGATACCAACTATAAGGCCCCAACCTTAAACATTACTTAATAATATTCAAAGTCAAGAATTATTGTTGAGAATATTTTCAGGTTTAGAGCTTTAGAGAATTGAGCCATAAATATTACATTACATCTCAAAAATTAAAAAATATACACTTTTACTCTATCCATTTTTTACAATAATACAACTCCTTAAATTAAGCAAGAATTATTTTCTTGATAAAAATATTCATGAATTCTTCCATTCTTATATAATTCCTTATACCCTGTGAAAAACATTTAAATAACATGAGATATGCCTAAAAATCTCAGTAAGGGATATATTATAAGGAAAGAAAACATTATCCCATGAATACATACAACTCAATGAAATCACGATTTTTAATCATAAAACATATGCTCTTTATCATATCTCATGAAATCATAATATTTATGAATAACACACAGAAATAATGAATCATAAAGGTAACTTGTGTAATCCAGAACATACTTACATTTTAGCTTTCACAACTACATAGGGTGTTACATTTTCAATACCCATCACAGTACATTCCCTAAATCTCTTAGGAGAAACATTAATGTTTTCCTCCATCATGTTACCCAATTCATTAGAGAGACATCTCGAGCTCACCCACCCTAGGTTTATCATAGAACCAACTATATATTTTTATCACATAACCACCCGTCAAATGTCCAAGTACCATTACATAATCACAACACCTAAAAATATTGAAATTATCATCATTTCACTCACAAACCATAAGAAATAAATTAAAGATATTGAAATATTCAATCCATTTCCAAAACTATTAAAAATATTCAATAAATAGACTTTTGAATCAAAGAGTCCCATACTAAATTGAAAATTTTAGATGAATTAATATTTTCAAACATTAATTTCCCTATAAATAAATAATTAAAACCATTTTGAAGAAATGTAAATTAATGAGTAATATTTATAAGAATAAATCATTTAAATATTTAAAACGATATTTTAGGTAAAGAGACCCCTACCACTAGAGAAAATAGTTGAATTAAAATAATTAAAGAATAACATAAAAATACATTAAATATTATTATATTATTGAAATTGATGATATAAAATGTAAAATTGGGTTTATATACACCTAATATGATATTAAAGGTGCACAATATCAAGATACGACTTAGTGAAAGAAGATTTAGATGTAGACCCTTACAAATATTATTTGCTAATCAAATAGATCAATTATGTGTATTAACTATTATTATACACAATGTAAGTATAAATTAAAAATAAGATATCAGAATTCATTTCTCACAAATTCATAGCTTGACATAATCAATAAGTATAAGATTAACCCAAATAATTGAAATTGGGTTAAGAAGCACCTTACCTTAAGCCCGACTTGTCTCCTTCATTATTTATATTACTGAATAATAAACATAGGTTAATTAATAATTTATTAAGAATAGTTTTCTATTTTATTATTAATTTTATATTAATTATCATCATGTTATGAAAATTACATAATTAATTCAGTTAATATCCATCCTTTTTTAGATATTCAATACACGAGTTGAAAATGAACTAGTTTTGCTATAAATTATCCACATAGTCAAAATTACATCATCTCCAAAATGATATTCATGATTTAAGTATCATATATATATATACACTATATTTGTATTTATAATAATCTAAAATATTTGGAGATATGAAATGAAATGCATCGTTCATGGAGACGGTAAGTTGTACGTACGCATAAACGCTACTTTCATTTCTTTTTTCTTATTTAAATGAATGAAAACTAAAATATGAATATTTATAATATAATTCCAGAATAATATCATATTTTATATACATTACTTATGATAATTTATTATATCCTTTATACATTCCATGTATGTAATGAATGGGTCATATCAATTTGAGGGACGGCAGTCTGCACTTCCTTAAATGAAATTTTCATATTTACAAATTATGGAAAGCATAAAGTTATGCTGAAAATAAAAACTAATTAATCATGGAGAGTATATAAATATAGATCCATCATTATAGACCCCATGAGACATGGTTGGGAAAAAATCGTACAATCATTGTTTCGTGAGGTGGTAGTTCACCGTACACAAGAACAATATGTTCGTATCCATTAGATGGAGGTGTTTGTAAGTGTATTTTGAATTATTATCTTAAATATATCATTTTATATTGAGGATACTGGTTTTTTATGAAATAAGATAATAACAATTACATATGTAATAGAGAATGAAAATAAAAGAAATGAACTTGAGGGAAGATGTTACTTCTAAATTGGCTAAATTCCTTTCGTTTGAGACCAAAGGCTGTTCTGAATTTACTTATTCCCAAGGTTTGGATTCTAAAAATAAGGTAGGGATATTGAGAGATTATTTTAAAAGAAGTTGGATGAGTCAAAAGTCTTGGAAGGTGTGAGTATGTAGGTAGAGGTGATGCCCTTTTACAAGAGGGAGGAGGGTCACATTAGGATGGTATTGAATCATTATTTTATTATAAAGTGATTTTCTATTTTAAATGGTCCCAAACTCATTTATTTCGAAGATAATATGATTCTGGGTCGAAATATTCTCAAGCAATTCGTTTAAGACAAGTTTAGTTCACAAAATTAACCTTATCAGTTTGCTATAACCCTTATTTAAAAACATTAACTCCTTCCATGTCTTCTTACAATTTCATAATATATGGTAACTATACTTACAAAAAAATGCCAAATTAACCATAAGTGTATAATTCATGAAATTTTTCACATTATATAAGTTATTTGTATTTTTATTAGATTTTTAGGACTACTATATCATTTAATAAAATAATATTCGTTTAAAAAAAATGATTTATGTCAATTTTGAAACATTAAAGTAATTGATTTTTATTAAAGTCATAATAAATTGATTACATAGAAAAAAATGCATTAAATCAAATATAATAAGTACTTATAATCAAAAAAATTATTTTATGGCATAAAAATAATCAAATTACTTTTATATTAATATTTATAATATCATTTATTTGAATCTATTATTAATGATGCAATCCCTCCACCATCGTTTTGTCATAATCAAATTTTTTTATATAATGTTTTAAAATTATAAAAAAAATACCATGAGGTATTAAATATTTTTTATTTATAATTACTATTTATAGTCTAATAGATCACTTATATAAACCCATATAAAATTGTTTCATTAAAAGATACATGTTTATTTTATTAGTCTCTTTACATTAAATTAATTATTATAAAATTTCATTATCACTCACAAGTGGATCCATGGGGTCCAAAAATCAACCCAAGGATTCACATGGTCATAAATATCTCATAAAATAGAATTAGGACTAGTGTTAGGGTAGTTTTATATTTTTATAATATTATTTTTACCCTTAATTGCCAGATTTACCCTTTAACCCTCGTAAATAAAATAATTACTGAAGTTAATATTCATAATGTCCAAAAAAGGCACTTATTTATGTAATTCTAACATCCTAATTCCAAATATGGAATCTATTTTTTCAAATTAAAAATACATAATTTTCAGAAATTAAATTAAAATTAATTCTCGTTGTCTGAACCAAAAAGCGGTTTTTTAATTAGTAAAAACTACCAAAATATTGACATGGTTTTATATCCAATTTTAATGTGAAATTACTTGAAATGACCATAATTGTATTAAATTATAAAAACATAATCCAATTATACATTAAAACATACTAAAAGTATAGTCTAACTATATAAATAAATTAGATGAAAAGATAGTTTTGAATTAAAATGCAGTATTTTCTATTATTCATTAAAAATGAACTTTATCAGAAAAATAAAAAAATTTCATAAAAAGTTATATTTTTTACTTATTCTAAAAAATAAATTATATTTTATAAATAGAACATATAAAAGTTAAATGAACTATATTTAAAAATCGTTCTCCTTCAAAAGGCGATAAAACTACATTTTTTTGAAAAATACTTCTTTTATCAAAAAAATTGAATTTATTCTTATATCTTATCCGTAAAACATATAAGATGAATTTAAAACATTAAACTGAATATATAACATATATTTTTAATAAAATAAAAATCCAAAAAGGGTGATATGATTTTATAAAAAAAAATCATTCTCTTTTTAAATAGGTTTTCATAAAAAAAATCAATTAAATTCAATTGGTTTTTTATTTCCATTTATAATTAATTTGGGAAAACATTAATCATTATTTAAACATGTGTAAACAATATTTCAAAATTTAATTGATACTATTGATTCCCTCAATTTAAATAGCCAGGATTTAACTACCATTTTAAATAAAAATAATATTATTGTATTATTTTTTAGTATTACTCAAAGTTGTGAGCAATATAAGATTTCAGAGAAACCCATTATTATGTGTCGAGTACACTATCATAAATAGAGACCCCTTTAATGTAAAATTAATATTCTATTCATAAATATTAATAGAAAAGAAAAATTATTATTCTATTAACACCTGGGACATTACAATCATTTCCATTTACCATCACCACACTATTGGATCCTTTCCCCTTGCTCAATATATAAATAAATATTAATACGTCCTCGGGCCTCTAGACCATTTCTAATTAATTAATCCTACTCACATAAGGATATCAATCAATCACATTATGAATCACAATCCATAGAGAATAAATAAATATTAAAAATATCATTCCACATATTATTTTAAATTAAACTACGATATAGTGATCACAAAATTTTTAACATATTATTACATAATTAACCAATAATCACAAGACAAGGATCATAAGGTCAAGTTTCTTTGTATTATTAGGTAAATTATTAAATATCATGAAGCCCAAAATAAAAATATATTTTATTTAATATCCATAGTGAGATCCTAACTTCCCCTGAGGTCTTACATCTTTATAGGATAACTTGTGGAATAAATGAACCAAGGGATGAGCTAAAGAGATCAATAATATATTAAGAATAGAAATAAAACATAACACATGGGTTTTAATGCATAACATGATGACATAAAAGGAAAGTAAAATTAATAAAACAAATTAATAATAACTTTTATAACATGGTAACATATAATAACATAATCATAGGAATTCGGTAACAATATATAACATGACATAAACATGAGTCAAGGCTAATTTCCAAGACTATATAACATTGTAGAAAAGTCCCATAAATAAATCATGTTCACTACTTGTCCCAAAATTAAGTCTCATGGGACTAAAAATTACTCAATTAATTGAAGCACTATCTTTCCACACCCATAATAACATGTTCATGAATATGTGATGCACATGAAGAAAAAACACAAGGGTTACCCCTAGGAATAAATGGGTATGATAATCACATCCCAATGAATATCAAATGAGAATATCATAAATGTTTATATGAAATAATGGATTCAAAACATACATGGTAATTTATAAGATTAAATAGTCATGGATAATGATAATGGATGTCCAATTTATGTGGAAACATGTAATAGGTGTTTTTAAGAAACTCAGAAATGAAACATTTTAGTGCGGTTTAAGGAAAATGTTAAACAGAATTTAAAGTGGAAAAATTCACATATATTTTCAGAAATCTAGAAATGAATAGTTATAGTTTTAAATGATAAAATGTGTTATTTTAGAAATATAAATGTGTATTAAAATATATTAGTTATGGTGATTGAAAATGGGAAAGTAATTGGGAAATTCCCTTTAATCAAGCTTGCTTTTCGAGAAGAATTGAGAAGAAAACCTTATTAAAACATGTATATCCTCAAAAATAGATGATCAAACGATCTAGATATTTGATTTTAAAACATATAAATAGAATTTATATGATTTATAGTAAATTAACGAAGATCTTTAGTTGGTTAAATAGGTAGAAATTGTAATCCAAAGAAAAAATGGTGCTATAGAAAGAATCCCTTACAATATGTCTAAAAATATTATGCACTAGATATTAATAAACTAAATAGTAAAATTAAACCCATTAATTAATTTACTAAGAACCTTTTCAACTTTTAATTTATTTATTATAATATTTTTAGGTACATTTATATCCTTTTTATGAGTTATTGTGTTCAATATCATTATCCGGGAGTGCTTGTTTTCTTAGTTTTCATGATCAGTTCTCTTGTATAAGAGCATGGAAGTTCATGTAAAATTGAAATAGAAAACCATAATTTTAGTTATAGGATATTAATTATTATTTTTTAAATGTTTATATAATTTATTTGGTAATTTTTGTTGAGTATGAATCATTTGATAAGATGTTAGTGTAATCGTTTGGATTATTTTGACCAGTTTTCACACAGAATGATCTAGTTTGGTTTATTTGTTTAAAATAATGCGTATATAATGAGTATAGAATTTGAAATAGGGTTTAATAAATACATTATAACATTTTTAACCATTAAAATTATTTGATTACCATCCTCGAAGGTGTTAATGGAAAATGGAAATTTTCATCCTTGAAGGTGATAAATTAACACCTCACGAACAAAGTTTTCATTTATAGAATAAAAGGGATATGAAGTATTTAATGATTATTTATTCTATTAAATAATAAAATTACATTATATGTGAGTTATTGTAGTAATCATACCATTTTCTAAGGTGAGTGGAGGTGTGATTAAGAAAATTACATGAAAATAAATTAAAAGGAAGGAAAAGGGAATTTACCACATGAATTTATCCTATTGAAAACCTCATCAGGGAAAGGTATTGGGAATTTTTTTGAGTATAGAAGCTCTAGGAAGTGGGGTAGGTCATAAATAACAGAATGTTTAAGAAATTTGACAAGGATAAAATCTTGTAAGGTGTGAGTTGAAGTGGTGGTGAGGGGTGGTATTTATAGTGGACAAGAGGGGGGTTTTCTAATTATTTTAATCCTTAGTTTATTATTTTAGATCAAGAAATGAAACAGTGTTGATTGATGTGACTATAAACTATATCTAGTGCATGTGATTTTTCACTAATAGTTCTTACCTTATCCTTACATCAATAATGACTCAAAAATTCATGTATTTAGCATTTATCATAAATATTGGTATTTTACTATTCACCAAAAATTCAACTATTTTAGAAAAATCCAAATAAATCACACTAAAAATTCTCAATGTGTTGAAATAAAAAATGAAATCTATTTTATAAAAGTAATTTTATAAATATAATAAATTTTATTTTTAATTAAAATCATTATTTACTGAAAATAGGTTTTAAAATAATAAATCATCTTATTACGCAATGATATTTAAAATAAGGTCTCAAATTTTTTTAAAAAAATTAATAATATAGAAAATATTAATTTAGGAGTACATTTTAGGAAAATACCTTTTCTTTTAAATTATTAAATTTACCAAAAATTTGTAAATAATTTTTTACGACATATAAAAATTCCAAAACTTAATTATTATTATTTAAAACATTTAATTACTTATTCAATGATATAATTAAATCATACTTTCATGTTTAAGATTCCTAAATTTTATTTATAATTTCATGGGTGAGTTTAATATTACTTTGGCTGAATTACTATACATAAGGTTCATATTATTATTCCAAAGTTCAAGTTACTATTTCATTGGTATAGGTTCCTAAATTTATTGAAATACCTATTATTTAATTAATTATTAATTTATAATGTTTTTATTTTGACCAATAAGTGATTTTATGTGATTTATACTATTATAGGCAAGGAATTTTCATTGATTAAATTTAGGGTCATTACATTCTTCACCCTTATGAAATTTCACTCGGGAAATTTAATTTTTAAAACTATTGTGAAAACCAGTGAGGGTAATTATCATTTATCACTACCTCTAGTACCCATGTTTCCTCTTCGTACTTGTGGTTCCTTCATAGTACATTAACAAGGTGAGTCGTCTAGTTGTATAGAACTTTATCTCTATGATCCAATATCTTCACTAGATAATCTTTGTAAGAGATATCATTCTCCAATTGAATCACAGATGAATTCTCTACATGTGAAGGATGTGATATGTACTTATTCAATAGGGATATGTGGAATACATCGTGTACTTAGGACATGGTAGGTGGAAGTGCTAGTTGATAGGCCATAACTCTAACATGATCAAGGATCTCGAAGGGGTCGATGTACCTGTGACTTAGTTTCCATTCATCCCAAATCTCATGATCCACTTCCATAATGATATGTCGAAGAATACCATGTCTCAAGCCTTAAACTCAAGGTACAATATATTATTATATTCATAGCTCTTTTGTTGACTCTGGGATTCCTTTATGTGCTATAGAATGGTTTTAACATTTTCCACCATTTCATTGACCATTTATGGTCTGAGCATCTTGCGTTCACTAACTTCCTCCCGTCACACTGATGTTCTACATCTTTTCTCATAGATGGAATCCAATGTAAAAATTTTGATGCTCGAGTGAAAATTGCTATTGCAAGAGAACTCAACTATAGGCAGATGTTGGTCCTGTCCTTTATTAAAGTCTACAAAATATTCTCTCAACATATTTTATAGTGTATGAATTGTCTACTCATATTGGTATTCATTTTGAAGATGATTTGACTCAATAAATTTCATCACAGTTCTAAAATCACATTGGATACTTTTCTAGAACATGGATGTGAATATCGGATGTTGAGTAGATAAAATTGATAGTGGTACTACATGTAGCCTTAATACATGTTTGATGTTTATACATGATTGTTTATTCAGTGAGAAGTCATATCATGTTGCAATACTGTGATTTGTCTTTGTAAAATGATCCACAATAACCCATATATCATTTTTTCCTCTATATTTCCTTGGATGTCCAATGAAAAAGATCATGGAAATGTTCCCCCACTTCCATGTTGGAATGGGTAGTGGTTGTATCATACCCTTATAAATTTGTCTTTTAGCCTTAACTTGCTGACATACTAGTAACATTGACATATATTCAATGATGTCCATCTTAATGTTGTCCCACCAATTGTTCTCTCGAAGATCTCGATACCTCTATGTGTTCCTATGATGAATAGAGAAGGTTGAGAAGTGTGTGTCATTCAGAATATCCTTTTTTATCTCCAGATCATATGGTACACATAATAATGATCCAAATATCATGAATCCTTACTAACCCATTTTAACTCTGAGTATTTCCCATTTCTCATGGCTTCCACCTTCTTCAGAAATTCGACATAATTATTTTGAGCATCCATTATTTTCTAAATAAGGGATGGTTGGGAAATCATTGGAGAAAGTATTTATAGTGTTACATAATTAATTATTACCATGCCCATCTTTTCAAAATTTAAGAATATTGGATCCTTTTTAATTATCAACATTGATAAACGTGCAATATCCTTTTGACTCAGAGAATCCTCCACCTTATCTTCTTTACAAAGATGATAGTAGAATGAGAAGTTATGATCCTTGATGAGATATATCTATCTTAATCAGTGAATATTAACCTCCTTTTGTGTGAATATATATTTGAGGCTGTTTGGATTAATATATATCTCATCCTTTTCTCCATAAAGATAATTCCTCCATATTTTCCACCCAAAGAAAACAATTGGAAACTCCAAACGATGCATGGGATTGTTTTTCTCATGTGATTTCAACTTACTTGAGGCGTACCCTATCTTTTTATCCCTTTTCAATAGTGAACAGACTAATATTTTTTTAAGCATCATTTTACACCACTAAGAGTTCCCCAGTTATTGGTTGTGTGAGAATTGGTGAAGTGAAAATCATATTTTTCAAAATTTTAAAGCAGTCTTCACATTCACTGGTCTAAACAAACATTTATTCCTTACAATTCAGCATGGTTAGTGGGTTCTACATTCATGAAATGTTCATTAAAAAACACTGTTAATAACTAGATAGACCAAGGAAACTATATTTCTCTCTTAAATATGTTGTAGTGTGCCCCTCTTTGATTACCATTGACTTGGAAGGGTACACATAATTAAATTTTTTGGTGATTACATTCCCTAAGAGTTATACTTCATTCAACCACATTTATTGTACATTGAATATAGTTTCCCCCATTAAACTGTATTTAAAATAACATTCAATTGATCTTAATATTTATCCTTGATCATGGAGAATATCGGAATATTTTCAATAAATAGTATCACAAATTGTGTAATGTAATCTCTAAAGAATATATTCATTAGGTCCATGAAAATTTTTGGAGCATTAGTTAGTCTGAAGGGAATCACTATGAACACATAGTGTATATACCTAGTTTTAAAGGTAGTATTGAGAAAATATTCCTTCCTCACCTATAATTGGTGATATCCTGATAGAAGGTCCTCCTTAGAGAAATAAATGGCCCCACATAGCTGATCGAAGAAGTCATCTATTAGTGATGAATGATACTTGTTCTTTATCATGAGTTTATTAAGCTCATGATAATCATTTTGAAGGATCATTGATCCATCATTATTATTGAAATAGAGGATAGATGAATCACATGGGTAGATAAAACCATTCTCCAGATTCTCATGTAACTACTTCTTCAATTTATCCAGCTCAATGGCGGCTATTTAACAAGGTTTCATTGAACTAGGAAAATATTAGGAATAAGTTCAATTGAGAACCCAACCTCTCATTCAAGAGGAAGAGCGGGGAACTCTTTAGTTAACACATAAATGTAGTACCTCACAATGGGAATTCCATCAAGCATGATTCTCTCTATTTTCATAATCATTTGAGCAAGATATTCTTGCTCATAAGGTAATTAAATCAACATTGAGATGGTGATTTAGAAAGATATACCTCCTCCTCATTAAAACTGTAACGAATTGGGGGATTCTTCTGGCTGTGAATAGTGATCTCCCATTCCCAAAATTTGATATTGAATTAATATTATGGTTACAAATCCATGCCCAAAATTGCATAAAACTCTACCAAAGGGAGGGCTTGAATTTTTTGGGATGTTCAGTGCACAAAAATTAACCAGAGAGGAGTTATAAAAATTGGATGAAATTATTTCCCCATTTTATATTCTCAAAGATTAATTAACCTCTAAGATTTGAGATGGCGATTTAATAATTCTACTAAACCTGAAAGATAAAAGATAATGCATAGAACCAGAATCAAATAGTATGTTCACTACTCTTGAAAGAATAACTAGAATTCATGTCCCCACTTCATTTTCGGGTTCCAAATCAGTAGTAGTGATAACATATTCCCATTATAGTTGCCTTGAATGTTTTTTTTGTTCATTTCCTTCATCAACCATTGTATTATGGAAATGGTATTCATAATTCCCATGTTCTATGTAGTTGAACCACAACACTATATGATGAGTGATGATCTAAACCTTCCTTTATTCTTCCTCATTAGTGGGTTTTTTCATATCCCTTATGTATTTATCCAATATGTTCCCCTATATTCCACATTTTAATCATCTATTGGTTCCCTTTAAGCAATTTCAAGGATGATTCTTCCCATACATTTGACTCTTGGGATATTGAGTCTTATTTTTATCGTTGGATTTATCTATTGATCCACCCATATTAAAATACATTTTCTATTTTTTCCCCAGTCCCATGAGACATCTAAGAGTATCTGACCTCCATTTCAACCTTAAGGGAACAATAGAAAATCTCCTAATTACTTTCAAATTATGAAATCAACAACAGTTTTTGTAGACTCAGATTTAATCAACTAAAGAAGAAATATAGCTTCTTTTTTGTGTAAAATATGGAGATGAAGGCATATCTAGCAAGACTTGTGATGTTTTCTCATATGCCCAGATAGAATCATATTCCTTTTTCTTTAGTCCGTGGAACTACCTTTCAATATTAAGATAGAGGGTTCATGGAATATATTTATTGAATAATATTTTATGGAATTCTTCACATTCCATGGAATAAATTTCTTACATAGACATTGTGTTATTGATTAGTGTCGACCACTGACCATCTTCCCCATAAAAACAAAAAACTACTAGAAAATGTTTCTCTTACTCTAAGTGCTAGAGTACATTGAATATATTCTCAGTGGAGTTAATACATTGCTCTGTGATGAGAGGATCAGAATATCTACTAAACATGGGAGGCCTTTGATGTATAAAGGATTCAAACTCAACATGTTATTTCTTAGGAGGAGGGGTTTCTACATGATTACATTTATTATTCATAACATTATCAACATGAGAAAATACTATAATAAATTTTTTAGCACCCATTCCCATCATATTTGGCATATCCTTATAAAAATCATCCCATTTCCAATCAAATTGATTATTGGAAAGTGCTCTTCTATTTTAATCCATTAACTTTAAAAAATATAGTATTATTAAGGGGATTTAATATATAAATAATAATCACAATTAAATGAAACATTAAACATAAGATGATAAAATTGTAATAGGAAAGCAAATCCTAACTTGTGTATCACAAAGAATCAAGCATGGTTATCGATGATCTGTTTCCTAACATATACTATTATGTTAATTTTTCCCTTAATAATTGTTCATAATGATCTTAGGAATTTTCCAAATAATATACCCTAGGGGTGACAAAACCAGTGTGTGGTAAGGTCTATTTTCGTGTATATGGTTACCCTGAGTTAGGCTTCAAACAACTTGTTAGATTTGTTACTCCTCGGTACATATGTGCCAAGACCATGTCCACTTGTAGTATCCAGAAAGGGATTTATTTTCTTGATAAACCACTTACTATAAACTTTCCAAAAATAAAGGATGTTTTCTTATACTTATTATTATACCTATGGCTTTCACTATAGTTTTATATTTCTAATACCAAAATTAACTAGACTATAATCTGATACCAAATATATTGACCCTTTCCCTTTTCACAAATTATTACGTATTTAACCAGCAATTACATGCCACATATCATAAATTATAGTGTATTTTGATGATTAGGTATAAAATTAAACATCATGAAACCAAAAGTTTGTCATATTTTTTAATCTTTATAATGACCTCCTAACTTCCATAGTTCTCTTACATCTATATTGGAAAACCTGTAGAATTAATAAACAATTGGATGAGCTAAAGATCCATGTAAGGGAGTATGCATAAGAAAAAAACATATCACGTGGATTAGTAGTCATAACATGATGACATAATATTTAAGGAACAATAATTAACATAAGGAATAATAGAAAGAATAACATGGTAACATATAATCATGGAAACATAGGAATATGTAAAAAATATATGACATGACATAAACATGAGTCAAGGCTAACTTGAAAGACTATATAACTTGGTGGACAAGTCCCATAATGTAATCAGGTTCACTCCTTATCCTAACGTTATTTATCTTGAGACTAAACATTTCCTAGTGAATTGGAGATCTATTTTGTCAAACCCATTATAACATGTTCATAAATATGTTTTCCACATGAATAATATATATAAGTGTTACCCTTGAAAGAATTGGGTTTATAATCATTTCACAAGGCATAACAAATGATAATATCATAAATATTTCCATAAAATAATAGATTAAAAACATACATAGAGATTCAAAAGGGAAAATAGATATGAATCAGGATAATTTATGTCCAATTTACGTGGAATCAAGTAAAATGAGTGATTAAGAAACTATATAAATGAAGCATTTTATTATGGTTTAAGGAAAATATTAAAGAGAATTTAAAAAGGAGAAAGGAATATTTTTTTCATAAATATATAGAATAATAATGATGGATTTCAATGATAAAATGAGTTATTTTGGAAAAATAATTGTGGAATAAAAATATTATGGAGGGTAATTTAATGTGTGTCAGGAATTGGGAAGTTCCCTTTAATCGAGCTTGCTTTGCGGGGAAAATTGAGAAGAAAACCTTATTAAAACATGTATATCCTCAAAAAAGAAGGATTAAATGATCTACATAAATAATTTTGGTACATATAAATAGAAAATAGAATAATTATATATAAATAAACAATATTTTAATTTGGTTAATGATTGATAAAGTGGATCCTAAATAACAGTGGAGGTTCAGAAAGAATCTCTTACCATATGCCCAAAACTGTTATGAATGTGATCTTAATGTCATGGAGAATAAAATTAAATCCATTAATTAATTAATTATGAATCTTATCAACATGTAATGTCTTTAGTATAATTTTATTCACTATATTTATATCATTTTTATGAGTTATTGTTGTCAATTTCATCGTTCGGGAGTGCTTGTTTTCATAGTATTCAGGTTTGGTTCAATTGCATAAGAGTATGGAAGTTCATGTTAAATGGAAATAGAAATACATAATTGAAGTTTTATGTTAGTAATGAATTAAAATAATTTTAAATGGTTATATAATTCATTTTGTAATTTTGGTTTAGGATGAATCATTAGCAAAGTTGTTAGTGATAATCGTTTTGATTATTTTGGGTGGTTCTCTCTCACAATGAACATGTTTGGTTTTATTATTTAACTTCATGTGTACATAATGATTCAAAAAAATTAAATAGGTTTTAATAAATATATCATAATATTTTTTAACCATAAAATTTTTTAATGATCATACTTGATCGTGTTAACGGAATATCAAAATTTTTTACCTTTGAAGGTGATAGATTAACACCACATGAAGGTCATTTTCTTTTTTAGAATAAAAGTGTGTGGAGAGGGATTTAATGATGGATTATTAAATTAGAATAATAAAATTAGAGTATATGTGTGGTATTGTAGTTATAATACCATTTTGATGACTGGAGTTGAGTATATAATAATAAAAGAACTTGAAAAAAATTAGAAAGAAATGAAAGAGGAATTTTATTATGGAATTTATCCTCTTTGAAGGCCTCCTTAAGGAAAGGTTTTTGGTATTTTGATGAGAAAAAATATCTCATAAACATGGGGAGGGTATTGGGATGTATATTTTTCAGAATTGAGAAATATATCAAATCTTGTAATGTGTGAGGTGAAGATGTAGTGAGGGGTGGTATTTATGGTGGGGGAGAGAGGTGTTTTCTCATTATTTTAATCATTAGTTTATTATTTTGGATCAAGAAAATCAATTATATTTATTATTCTGACTAAATAAAGTAACTATTCTATGTGAATTTTGAATAATGATTATTACCTTATCCTTACATTAAAAATGACTCAAAATTTGTGTATTTATTTTTATATTAAATTTCTATGTTTTACTATTCACCAAAAATTCAACTGTTTTAGAAAAATTCCAAAAAATAACCAATTTTTTTTAGAAATATAGATTTAAAAAATGAACTCAATGTTATTAAAATAATTTTATAAATAGTATAAATTTAATTTTTATTTAAAATAACCTTTTACTCAAAAAAACAATTTTTTAAAATTATAGTTGATTTTACAACACATTGAAACATTAAATAAGGTATTATTATGTTATCATAAAATAATAAGACAAAAAATTGTTAATTTATGATTAAATTTTATGAAAATGACTTTTATTTTATATTATAAAATTAATCATAAAATTTTAATTAAATATTTATGACCTATAAAAATACCAACATTTAATTAATACCGTTTAAAATGTTTAATTAATATAATACAATATAATTATATCATAAATTAATTTATAAGATGCCTAAATTGTATTTATACATTCAGGGGTGAGGTTACTATACAATTGTCCAGTTTACTATATATAAGGGCCATATTACTATACATAAGGTATAATTACTATTTCATTTGCAAAGGTACCTTAACTTCAAGAAATACCTCTTATTTAATTAATTCTTAATTTATAAAAGTTGTATTGTGCTCAATATATGATATTATGTGATTTATAGTATTATAAAAATTGAATTTCCATTTATATAATTAAGGGTTGTTGTAAACGATCATAACATCAAGGCATTAAAATGTCATACCATCAAGAATGAGCTTACTCCAACACAATCCATTCATCTTTATGAAGAAACCATTTTAATTCCATATTGAATTAATTGGTTTATTATGCATATATTTTCCACATTAAGTAACCTATATTATTTTCTATAATTAGCTACAATCCTCCTAACATGATTCAAACATTAATTATATGTTTAAACAATTCCAAGAAGAGTAGTAATTATACGGCTCTTGACCATTCAAATTAATTAATCAAAATAAATGATTTTTTGTCTTTTTATCAATTTCCATGAAGAATAGTCATTCTATATAACATGAACAACATAGACTAGTAAATAACACACTCTCAAGTAAATATCAAGAGGAAACATAATACAAATTTGATATCAAGGTTTGAATTATCCATTTAATTCCAACAAAATGAAATATTAATTATTGTTAACTAGTAAAAATCACCATTTAAAATAGATAATATCTATAAATAAATTATAATTCTCATCAAAATTATATATGTATTTTAACACCACAATATTCTATCATTTAAATTTTATCAAATAATAATCACCCAATGGCATGTTGTTGTCTATTTTTCTCTTGGGTAATTTGTAGAATAATTATCATTATTCTTCATCATGCGATTATTTTTTATAAATAAAATATCCCATCATTAGAATTTTTTCCCGCTCATAGATAATTTCAATAATTTATTGTATCTACAAAAATATTAATAAAAATATTCAATATGAAAATTTCCAAAATATTATAATAATCAAAATTATCAATGATATTAAATATTATTCTTATTCATTTCTAGTAATAAAATATAATATTGAAAATTTTTAGCACATGTGATAACATTATAAAAGGTATTAATTTCATTTAATTATTTATAAAAATAGTAATAAATCAAAAATATCTCATAATCAATATAATTTTCAAATTCTATAATACAAAAATACCGGTATTCTATATGTATTAATTTCAAAATAAGAAGCATGATGCTATTTAAATTCTTAAAATATCATTGGAATTAATTTGGAATATTCTACCACATGTAATTATCATTAATAACATTAATAAATATTAACATGAATTATACATTATTAATCAAGGTAATAACATACTACATAAATTAATAATTCCAAGTATGCTCTTTTATTTTAATTTTTGGTAAAATAATATTATTCAATTCATGTGTTTTCAACTAGTTATTCTTCTTATTCCATTATATACTACTAGAATGTTGAATAATATTTCTTCATGTGAATATTTTACAGATTATTATCTGACTATGTTTAATCAATCCCACTTACATAAAGGAAATATATACATAATTTCATCACACTTTCACTTTTAAATTAAAAAGGATAAAAATACACTTTAGGAGAATAATGATTCCCATGACTGCTACTACAATATAAGGAATGAGGGATATATTTATTAGGCCTAGAAATTATAGGTTTTTTATGTGAGTAATAAATTGATATTTTTTACATATACTGTATAAAAAAATTTCGATTTTCCATTTATTTTTCAATTCATTATATTTTTCCTCAAATTTATTTTTCAATCCATTTCAAACATTTAAAAATTGTAGATATATTTTTAAATGGTCAAGAGGCATTTAAATACTATATTTTTCATGTTTTAAACATTTTACATCATAAAAACATTATAGATATAAATCAAAGCGAATCAAGATTTTATTGACTAAAAATGAAACACTTATGTATGGGGTATGGGATGCAAAAGGGTAATAATTTTTTACCCTTATGTGGATGGTTTCACTTATATTGGAATTGAAGAACCAGAAGGACCTCTAAGTAATGGATGGGTTACCATTACATATGGTTTAGAAAATTCCATCGACATTTTCATAGTGATCATATGAAACTTATATACATAGTAATAAAACTGGATTTCCATTACTTGAGAATGAACTACCTTTAAGTGGGATAATGGAATTTGAACATATCTTTACGTTATATAAGGAACTATGAGATGACCCTTATCTAAGCATTAGTTTTAAGAAGTAACCCTTACATGAATCTAAGCATTTCAATGATACCTTTACATAACCTGGAGAAAAAACATATTATATTTGTGAAACTCTTAGAAAATAATGATTACCTTTACACATTGTATGAAAACTAACACTTACCCATTAAAAATTGAAAGAAAAACCATCTTAACTTCACGGAGGAGTCGGTTCAGTGAAATTATAGGATTTTAATTAAATTTAATTAAATTACAAAAAATTTAAGTCATAAATAATTAATATATAGTTTATTATTATATTAAAATTTATAAAACAATTCTAAAAATAATAGAATCATTTTAAAAATTTCCAAATTAATTTATCTTTACAATTTCTAAATATTGAAATTAATTTTTTAATATGAAATATCCATTTCGAAAAAAACTTATTAAATTTAAAAAACACTTAAAAACTCTAGACAACCAACAATGAAAAAGATGCTAATGAATATTCTAGAACATTATATTAGATACCACTCAAACAATTTTCATCATCACGAATTAATACAAATTTGGGAAATAGGGAGAATGTAAGGGGTTGTTTAACTACCCTGCAAGATACCTCTTAGGGATCCGAATGTATTTGGAACACTACTAACACGCTAGAGGTAGAAATAGAACAACCAAAAAAATTATTTAAAACAATCTCAAAAAATATATTAGGGGAGATACCACTCAAACAAGAACATGTACATCAATAAAAGATTAAAAAAGAAGAAGAATCAATATCATATAATAACATGATATTATAAACTTCATCTCAATTAAATACAAAATTACACAACATGAGATACTAAGAAACTATCTATGATTCTAATTCTCAATTTAGGTGCCAAAATAAAAATAGAGTCCCCATATATATCTATACATAATCCAATAAGAAATTAATATCAATCACAAAATCATTACAAAAAAACTACTGAAGGAAACACATTTAAAAACAATCACATCACAGTTTTTTAAAAATAATGATTTGAAATTCACATAAGAAAAAGAACAATTATATCTAATACTTTAAAAAAATTACTTAGGAATGCAATATAATCAAAATATATACATTATTTTTCTTTTTGTTCCATGCTTTTAATTTAATACTTAATTTTCACATATCCACCTTTTTCACTTTATTGTTAATCAAAACATGTTGTCATAATCAAGAAATATATTTAATTCCAAAAAATAAAAAAATAATATGATTAACACCTCATGAGAAGAGTATATTAACATGATTTCATATTAATTTGTTAATACCCATAGATATACTACTTATAAAAATTCATTATATCCTCTTTAGTAAAGGAGTTCAAAACATAATCATTTTTTCTAAATGATTTTTTAATTTGTAAACATGTATTATAACTTATTAAATTCAAAAGCTTGTCAATAAAAATATTTGACTATTTCTTTTACATTTAGAATAAAAAAGGCTTCAAAAACATTAAAAGAAACATTGTTATTCCTTATTTAAAATAAGTTATTTACCCAAAACTTATTTTTGAAAACACTTCCAATACATTTTGATAAATTGTTTTAAAAACATTGAATTTACAAGAATAACTAAAATTTGATTATTTATGAAACCATGTTATAGAAAAAATCAATTTTTACCAAAAATGATATTACTAATTAAATATCTAATATGACTAATAATTTTACAATGTTAATTAGTCATTCATTCAAAAATAAAAAAAAGATCCATCCCCCACCATAATTTATTACACAAACATGCTTCATGTAAAACTGGTTGATAATTTTGTTAAATCTAAAACATTCAAAGCTACATATCTAAAATTAAATATTTAACATTCTTTTTTATATAACGATATTAATATAGATGTTTCATGTTATCATTAAATTAATTCAATTCAACCAACACAACCCTACCGTGGCCTTTACCAAGTTTATATAAATATAGATAACTTCAAAAAATTTGAAGAAAATTTAAAATATGACATGAATCATAAAATAAATAAGGGTTGGAATAATAAATTTTATCCACCTATAATTTTTTTTCATATTTATTAACTAAACATTATTTAACCTTAGCACACTCATTTTAAAACTACAAGGGATTTAGCATTACATTTACCGTTTAGTGTTGTTGTATGTCCTTACTTTCTAGAGTTTTAACTTAATACCCCCAACATTCAATAACAAACACAAGAACTTAAATTAGTATAAATAGAGTTTCAAAAAGCCTATAAATTAATATAACGAATCCACAAAACTCTGATATTGTTCTCTATGGGAGGTAATGAATAACTCACATGGTTTAAAAAAGAATCAGGAAAAACAAAGCATTGTGATGGGGGAAGTGTCACCTATATTTATATGATTGAGGCCATAACACATGTTACCAATATGAGAGAAATAACATCCAGTAATATAAGAAATAAATACCCCAACCACATCATAAATGAGGTATCACGAACAACCCACATCATAAACTAATAAAATTTATGATGTGGGGAGTAATTAATCCAATAATAGGAAAAAATAAATTATATCCAAAACATAAAATATTCTCTTTCCTAGAAGTAGGAACCATATCACATGGAATGAGTGAAGATTATATTGATTAAAAAAAATAAAACATACAATAAACCCTTCCACCAGACCAAATCTCAACCACATCAAGCTTGAGAGAAGACTATATAGTGCATATGATGATATAACCCCTAGACCGTATCCTCCCAATAACAATCCTAGTGAGAGACTTATAGAGTGATATGAAAAAGGTAAGTGAAACCTTATCAAAAATCCATAACACTATTTCCACAACAAGAATGGGGAATGAGTTATACTTTACATTACAGAAGGCAAATAGGTGTAGGTTAGAAACTAATGTTTTAACTGGTACAAAAAAACATGTCTCAAGGAATTAATTATAGGGTTTTAATCAAGTGAATTTGGTGTTTTTCATACACCAATTTAGAAGGTATATATATATATATAAATTAATGATATTAATCCTCAATATTCACTTAAAAGGGCCAATAATAAATGATT
Source organism: Viscum album (assembly GCA_963277665.1). Taxonomy (NCBI): domain Eukaryota; kingdom Viridiplantae; phylum Streptophyta; class Magnoliopsida; order Santalales; family Viscaceae; genus Viscum; species Viscum album. The sequence continues at coordinate 1,958,691,995 of OY728141.1, read as the reverse complement.
TTTTTTCACTATAAAGATATTAAAATTTCATACAACATATCAAGAGAAAAACTATGAAATCTCATAACTGAAGGAAATCATCACTATCTGAAAATCCACCTTTTTGGTTGAAGAAAAATATATGGACTAAAAAATATATCTTTGAACATCCTCCATAAAATAGTTAACTCCTAAAAAGCCTAAGGAAAATGAACCACCACATTAATTATTTTCTATAAAACTTTATCCTAGTCAACAAAACCTAGTTTTATCACCTTACATGAATATAAAACGGTTATATTAACCTCCTACAACCATAACCTATGCCATAATCTAAAAAAAATCTTATAATTTTTTGTATACTATGTAATATGAACACTCAAAGAGTCATTCCCCAGTAATTTTATTCATATACCTCCACATTGTAGTTATTTTCTACAATATCATGATGATGGGGATTCAAACTTGGAGCCACTCCGGTAATAGAAAAAAATTATGGACTCATAATATGAGACACAAAATATATTTTTTTGGTTTATTGATTAATTATTTTCGAATCTATTTCCCATTGTCAACCCAGTTCAAACACATACACATACAAAAATGATGCATAATACATTTCCTAGTCTCCATTATACAAGAATTATCACATCACATAGCATGTTCATTAGTTTTGAAGGTCATTACATCTAATCACATGGATGCTTAAAATTTGATCTCTTGGCTTGTCTCCCTTGTTTACAACATCCAATAACCCCAAAATGATATTGTTCTCCAACCAACCCATGTATACTCAACAATTCCTAACACAAAATTTCATCCTATCTCCCAACCACCAGCCTCTAATACCACTCCATCATAATCCTCTCCCTCAAAAGGTACCCATCTCAGTATAAAAATGATGGAAGAGAGATAATATCACCTGAAGCTTTCCTCTAATAGGATATGGGTTAAGGAATATCACCAAGGGTATATAACCACACACATATGAGGAATTACCCTTATAATGATTTGATAGGTAAGTGGAAATATGATAACAACAACCAGGGAAATACAACACATAATAAATAATTAATATATATAAATTCACTATGTGAATTCATAGATAAATGGAAAAAATAAATTAAATTAAAATTTAAAAGAGAAAAATACTCATTATTTACCATGAACTTTTAATATATCCTATTAAACTCCTAAAACTAGAAATGTCTCGTTTGATCACCAACCAGCTCCAGCTGACCAAATAAATATTTTATATATGTGTATGGTGAGAATAAAAAGTGTATTATGTAGGATCCTTCCTAAAACCTTTCATGAAAAATGTGAATAAAACATACGAAATCCCATTTATTAAAAAAATTAAACCCAGTCATCTCTTAAATGGGTATAGTATTCTTTTCCCATCCTCACCATGGAATACTCCCCGAATAATGCACAGAATTATAATAAAATTATTGGGAATACATATATATTCAAATAAATGTACCTCAACTCCACTTATCCACTAGGTTTTCACTATCACTCCATAATTATGGATATCCTATGCTCATCCCTTATATACTTCAAGACCCCACTGATATGAGTCGAGCCTTAGACCTATCTACCTCTATCATATGAAGGGTCCAACATTTCATGTTGGTATTAGTATGTATATCCATCTGATTAACCCAAGAAAAATTTTGTGAAAAAATATCCATAGTGACTAGGAAGTAGTATAAAATCGACCGTATATAGTGTAGATGCAATATAACTTAAGCTGTCCTAGTCCATTAATATACACTCACAAGAATTCATAAGCACATTTCCCAAATACAAGTGTGTTATATTCCATAGGATGTTACATGCCATACATAATTGTATAGTTAAACCCCATACCATAATAGCTGGGGTATGAACACACCATATACACGAAGACATTATATCCTTGGATATTCCAACTCACACTACATCTAATGGGGGAGTGGGGGAGATGGATAAGTTATCCATCCTTCCATCTCCATCCTAGATGCTTCAAAAAATAACCCCCAAAACATTTGGGGTTTTGTTTCCATAGCAATATGGGTGATGTGGCATATGAAATCAAAAAAATCATGCTCAACCATAATAAGAGAGAGTACCTAGCCTTAAACCCATATTCAATGATTATAATAAAAGACACCTGGATACCTCTACAAAGATCCATATTTCAAATAAGAATAAATGATTAAATGTTAATTAATTCATTATCCATTAATTAATACTACAATGTTTCCATTTATAAGATTAATATATTTATCTTCTATGTTATGTTCCAAGGAAACAATTCAATCACTTCTTGTATTCTCAATTATTTCATCATTATATATAATAAACATGAACTAACCTTGTCCTTTTATTATTTAAATATAATTTCATAACCATCTATGCACTCCATGACTTAGCCTAATACACCAATTTAGAGACGCAATGATAGTGCATAGTATAAAACTATGTCACATAGTATTAAAATAATCATAAAAATAACACTCAGATTTTGGGCCCATTTGAATGCATGAAGCTATAAATAAGAATCAATGAGAAATCAACAATCTAAAATCATACTAATAACCTAAGTATCCCACAACATTTTTCATAGTAACAAATTTTCCCCTCCATCATCAACATTAACCATTACATCCCCCTAACATCCCATCCCACTCCTCAACATATAACCAACCATTAATACAACCTAGGGCCTCCATCCCATATCTCATCTAATCATTCTAACCACATATTGATATCAATAAAACACACCAGGGATATAAATAAATAGAGCATAAATAAATATTAAATGTATAATTCTATACATATTTTTAAATGAAACTATGACTATAATGTCCAAGCATTAAAACATCCCACAATCAAGAATGCGCTCGCTCAACCCCAATAAATTAATATTTAAGAATAAACCATTTTAACTCCATAATGAATTAAAGGGTTTATAATGCATATTATTTCCATATTAAGAAACCTATATAAATATTTACAAGTTTCGGATATCAATATAACCTGATTCAAACATTAATTTCATATTTAGACAATTTTATGATGAGTAGTAATTAAACTTCTTTTTCATATTTTGTTCAATAAAATAATTTATATGAATTTATTTTTTTTATCAATTTCTATAAAAAAAACTAGAATGCCACATAAAATAATTGACACAAACAAGTATACAACACAGTATCTAGTAAATATCAAGATGAAACATAAAACAAATTAGGTCACCAGGTCCCAACAATCTATTTAATTCTCGAAACATGAATTATTAATTTTCATCAACATACAATGAATCTCATTTAATTTTTCTAATATATAGACTTATAAAATAATTCACAACACCATTATTTTATATGTTTAACATTTATACATGCTATACATTTTATTTTATCAAATAATAATTACATAATGACATGTTATTAGCTATTTCTATTTATGGGATCATTTTTAGAATAATTATCATTATTCTTCATCATGAAATAATTATTAACAAATAAAAATTCACAACATGAGATAATTTTTTTCTCCCTCATAGTTAATTTAGGTCATTTAATATATCTGTTTCGGTGCGGATGTGCGTCGGGTTTCTGTTCCGACGCTGTTCTTCCAGGACGCGTTCGCGCGCGCGCCCGTCGACCCGAGGGGATGGGAGTGTGGCTTGTGGCCCCGTAGTCCCGCTTTCCAAAGGCGGGCGGCATCCATCCCTTATTCAGGGACATCTGCTCCTTGATCGAAACCGGGATGATGGGATGTCGGCTCCTCCTTCCGTGGACGTCTCCTCGGAACTCGTCGCCTAATCCGGGTCTCCCTCATAGATTTAAGAATGTTCGTGAACCTCATTCCTGGCGCCATATCTTCATGGACACCGGTTAATTACGCTGCTTCCGCCCGGACGCTCCAAGGAGTCTGGTGGGGCAGCAACCCGCGGTGAGGAGACCGGGTAGCTCTGGGTGTTGGGGGCGTGTCTTAACACTGCGGCTCTGCATGTCTACCTTCCGTCCCTAATATGGATTCTCGAAGGCGTGATGGCCTGAGGCATCCCGCGCTGGGTGCGGGGAACTACGTTACCGGAGGTTTTCCTCAGCTTCCCATGATTAACACGGGGTATGCCGCGAGTTTAACGTCCAGCGGGGACGGCATCGGACTGATCAACACGAGGAGTGGATCAGATGACAGAACCCCTTGCGGGGAATCTCTGACGCTGGGGCCAGCACATTGGCGGCTTCCCGAGTGAAGTGGAGTGGAATGAAGTGGCATGACCCCACCAGGATGTGGCGGCCCGGGTAAGGATCAGGATGGATGATGGAGTGAAGAGCTTGGACCCCGTAGAGGCTTCCTACGTACCGCGCATTAGCGCGGATCAAAGTTAGCGTAGTTTGGATATACAGTTTAACGTCATGCTGGATGATGACAAGCCGACTCACGAGGAGGTCGAGGCTGCCGGGCGGAGGATTGAACCGAACCACCTCACATAGAGGGGGATGGAACGGCCGGGTGGATCACAGTTTCACGTCATGCTGGACGCTGGTGTTTGGGGCTTACACTTTAAGGAGGCCCATATGCGGAAAAGCTCAGTTGGAGAGGGACTTGGGACGAAGGTAAGAGACACCTCGATCCTTGTCACGCCCTCTACCGGCTTCGGCAGTGGGGAAGCACAACGGAGATACACATGTGTAGTCCCCCACAAGAAACTAGGGGTTTGTAATACCCTACCCCCGTGGACGAAGGCCACTCCAATAAATCGTCCCTAAAGAGGGGCAATCCCGACATCCCTGTAGAGACGAGTGGGTGGGGGCCATTTCCAAGCCGGGGAGGACCCTGCGTGCGAGGCACGGGATCAGGCGAAGCGGATGGTTTAATTTCTTTCCGGACGAAGTACAGTTTAACGTCGTGTGTTGAGGACGAAGCGGAAGGTTTAACGTCTTGCCGGACGAAGTACAGTTTAACGTCGTGTGTTTAGGAAGAAGCGGACGGTTTAACGTCTTGCCGGACGAAGTACAGTTTAACGTCGTGTGTTGAGGATGAAGCGGACAGTTTAACGTCTTTCCGGACGAAGTACAGTTTAACGTCGTGTGTTGAGGACGAAGTGGACGGTTTAACGTCTTGCCGGACGAAGTACAGTTTAACATCATGTTGGATGAAGATGCTTGGCAGTTTAACGTCTTGCAGCGCGGACGTGGTGCAGTTTAGCGTCCTGCAGGACGATGGATGCCTGGCAGTTTAACGTCCTGCAGCGCGGACGAAGTGGTGCCGCCAATGGGTCTGTGTCACTTCGCGCGAGCCTGGAGGGCCGCACGGGAATACAACGTACGGTGCGGGCACCCGGGATGAAGATCATCGGGCGCCACGCAGGCGGGTACCCTCAGGGGGTCAAAGGGGGCGACCCTGGCGGTTTGCGCGCAAAAGAGGATCTTAGCGCGCAATACCGCGGGTCGGCTCGCAATTGGGCGGGCTGGCGCGCAATTGGGCCAGCGCTTTGCGTGCGGAAGATGGAGATTGCGTGCACCGGGCCTCTGATAGCGCGCGGGGGCAACGGCCCATTCTTTAACGAATGGCCACTTAGTAAGGGTGGGGGGGTGTGCGCAATCGGGCTGGATTGCGCGTACCCGGGGGCAATTGCGTGCAAGAGGCTTCTTTTGCGCGCGAAGGCCTTTGGGTGAGGAGTTAGTCAACGGAAAGAAGCCAAAGGGGTTGCGCGCGAAGACGAACCCCAGGGCTGGCTTGCGTGAAATAAAGGAGGTTACATGAAGATCAGCATTGCGCGCGGAGGGGGCGGGATTGCGCGCACGAGCGACCCTTCGAATTCTGGCAACCTTTAAAATGTCGGGGGTCGCCTTGTATTTATAGGCAACCCCGGGCGCACGATTCGGCTTGCGGGCACGCAATTCGGCGCGCGGGCGCGCAATTCGGCTCGCAAGCGCGCAATGCGGCTCGGGCGCGAAATAGGGGTCCAGCGTGCAATAGGGTCGCGCACGGGCGTCGGGCGCGGAAAATTACACGCCGCCTCGGCCCATTGCTCGCATCCCGGAAGGATTGCGCGCGCATAGGCAACATTGCGCGTGGGCCTCCGATATTACGTGCAAGGCCTTCGGGCCTTCCGAAACATGCTTCTGACGCCAAATATGACCTCTCTTTCCTCATCCGGAACTTCGTTGGAGGAGCAACGGACTTTTCCGGTGTCTACAAAATCCCCCCCTCGGAATCTGATCGGCGAGAGGTCGCAACGATCGGGTTCCGAGGGAGATGCTGGAATGCCGAAGTCCTGGGCGGGAGCGTGCACAGGCCAGGATCGGCGAGCTGCGCGCTGCGACCACCGACGAAGAGAGGGCATGCAGAGAGCGAGAAGCAGCTCTGGAGGCCGTCGGCCAAAGGGTAGCGGCGTTGGAAAGATCCATTCACCACGCTAATCCCTAGGGGCTTTGTTTTTTCCATTCCCAGAACCTTTTGCTTCCGCTACTCAATACTTCGATCCATTGGTATGAATCAACATATTTATCTTCATCTTTTGGCTTAACGTGCTCAACCACAATTCATTGTCTTGCGGGAGCGTTAGCCAAGCTTCAGGCATCCACAATTAGGCCTGGATTTCTAAGGAATAGAGGGAGGTCATTCCTAGGAAAGGAGACCTCAGACCTAATCAATGTACCATTCCCCCAACTTGTTCCGACACACGAGCGGGACAACGCTAGGGGCGTTGAGATTTTATCCGAACATAGGGAAATGAAAAAGGGTGAATCGCGTGTCCCGAATTCAGAAATCCTCGACGGTCAGTCTTCCAGGAAATGTCCAACACGGTAAGCGGACAATGGATCAATCGACCATACTACTGCAATGGACGGACCGAAGGTCATCATTCATATTGCAGGAGGCGGATCACATGTCATCATCAATACCGCTTTGGGGGTTCCTTCAGACAAAAGGGTGGAAATACGGATCGAAAGAGCATGCGAAGCGTGGGGAGAAGTGATGATTTGTTCGGACAGAATCTAACACTCCCAAAATTGCGCCACCGTGGGGAAAGCGTATTAGGCGGATGCACCAATCTGGCCGTGAATCACCCCAATTCTCAGATAGAACCTCTTTGAGGAAGAAACAGTCGCTTCCCGTCATTGAAATGGGGCATCCCGAGCTGAATCAGGGAGAATATCACAACCTCACCACTCTACCAGAAGCCAGGCCAAACGGCCGGCGACAAAGAGGGGCAGGACTTAGCGATCCCTGAGGCTGGACCCGAGTCGAGATGCCCGGGCGTTCCTACGTACTCCATCAGGCTGGAGATCAATCCACACGTAGTTCTGAGAGTGCATTTTTAACTTCATGCGGGACGTAGAACCCTGATTAGGGAGATCTTAGTTTAAGGTCGTAGAGCTCGGACCATAGGGGAAGATCTTAGTTTAAGGTCTTAGAGCTCAGACCATAAGAACCTCAAAGTACGCCACATCGTGGTCCTATCCCCTGGATATGCGAAGATGCACTGAGGGATAGTGTCAAGAGTGCCGAGATTTTGCCTGGTCAGAATGAGGGGTGGAAAACATAATGTGAATCATGCGGCCATTCACTCAAGGACTGGGGGCACCGGCGTAACGATATGGGAGTACTGCCGACCGTGGCGGAAAAGCAGCATCAATATCACACTGACCGTTGATGGAATGAGGCAACAAACGTGCATCAACCGCTTAAGCGCCGGATTCATATCGATTCGCTTCCCAAGGCCCTTGGGGGCACCAGCCCGGATCGGTGGGAGAGCACTGAGGCATTGTATCCAGACCACTCACGGGGGTTCCACCCAGGGCATAGGCGATGGGTCCGAATGAAGGGGAGCATGAAGCCTGAAAAGTGGAAGGAACCTGGCCAAGATGAACCTGACCCTCATGGAAATAGACCCGAGTGATCTTGACACCGGTGGGCCAATGCAAGGGGTCAAGGGACACGCCTTGAGGGTGACCCGAAGGCGGCGGATTCCCAAGAGAAGGGGGAATCTTTTAAGAGGTGGGGGGCTGGACCCGAAGTTTCAAACATCCGGGCGTTCCTACGTATCCCATAAGGATGGGAATCAAGCCACATGTAGTTCTTGAAGCGCGGCGCAACACAATCGGGCACCAGTGCGGGGAGGGGTGCAGGTCTGGCCCTCGCACCCAAAAGGAGCGGTATTTGATATTTCTTGTTTGTCCTTAAAGGTGGATGGTTTTTCTTTGTGCATCGTCATGCCTGTGATTAAGAAATCCCTGGCGTCGCCACAATAATCAAGCCATGAAAGGCATTGATAAATGGCGTGGTTATTAACTAGTGCCCAACGTGAGTGTCCCCTGAGGATAACATCATGATGCAGTGCCGTTTCTCATCGGGCGGCCAAGACGATCATAGTTTACGGTCGTGTGGTAAGACCAGGCAACACAGTTTAAGGTTGTGTGGCTCGGACCATGGAGGAATCCGCTTATTGAGATACGGCGGACCCAGCGGAGGTGGGGACACATCCCAGCCCTGCGGTCACGCACAATTCCATGAGAAGGATCCTGGGATAGGGGCCTGCATATGTCTATCAACCGAGGGGCAGAGATGCTAGCCTCCAGCTATGCTAGGCCCAGAACGCGATTGTTCGGGCGACTCCTTCCTCCTCATGGGGACAAGGGTCTAGCTACACATGGCCCTTAGGGAGGACATTAGAATATATAATTGGTGCTCATATCGTGGGAGCCTCGAATGGAACCATTACCCTAGTTGGCCTGCCTAACGTGTAGAGGTGTACTGAGGGTCAGTATGAAGAGAGAGTGTCGAGTTTCCACTACAACGCACTGAGGCGAAGTGTGAAAAGGACTGTGCAACCAATGTTCAGAGCCTGAAAGAGTTGACATGGCGATCAAGGATGTTGCTGACCATGTTCGCAACACAACATCCGATCGCATCAGCCTAGGATGAGGCAAACAAACGAACATCAACCGCTCAAGCGCAGGATTCATATTGATTTGCTGCCCAGGAAGGCCCAAACAAGAGGAAGAGCGAGGCCCGACAAGTAACACAGGAATTGTCGGGATTGAATCTGACACTACAGGTCATAGACCAGAGTACCCCAAAACATGCTGACAGATCACCGGAAAGGGTAGGAGGACTCACCTTGAGAGCAACCAAAGGGCGGAAGATCACCGTGATCAACCAAGAGATGGGGCTGGACCTGGAACACAAGCGTCCAGGCCATCCTACGTATTCAATAAGGATGGGAATCAAGCCGTACGTAGTTCTTGAGAGGCAGTTTAACGTCTTGCGGGACGAAGTGCAGTTTAACGTCATGCGGGATGATGGAGCATGCAGTTTAACGTCCTGCAGCGTGGACGAATGCAGTTTAACGTCGTGCGGGATGAAGTGTAGTTTAACATCATGTGGGATGATGGAGCAGTTTAACGTCATGCGGGACGAATGCAGTTTAACGTCGTGCTGGATGAAGTGTAGTTTAACGTCATGCAGGACGATGGAGAAGTTTAACGTCATGCGGGACGATGGAGCAGTTTAACGTCATGCGGGACGAAGTGCAGTTTAACGTCATGTGGGACGAAGTGCAGTTTAACGTCATGTGGGACGATGGAGCAGTTTAACGTCATGCGGGACGATGGAGCAGTTTAACGTCATGCGGGACGAAGTGCAGTTTAACGTCATGCGGGACGATGGAGCAGTTTAACGTCATGTGGGACGATGGTGCACTCAGGCAAAGTAATTCTTGAGGAACCTAGAGTTGGTGGGAAGAGTAACACGGTCACCATCCATAGTCGCTAGGGAGTACGCGCCATTGGGATAGACCTTGTGGATGACAAAAGGTCCCTCCCACTTGGGCTCCAACTTGGGCGGCTTCCTGCCGGGGATCATTGGTGCTCTTAGGGCCAGTACTAGGTCACCCTGCAGGAAGGAGCGGAGGCGAACCTTCTTATTGAAAGCTCGAGCCATTCTGCTTTGATGCCTCTCCAAGTTGTGCAAAGCGTGGAGCCTATTCTCATCCAGTGCTTCCAACTCGACTAGACGGGCTTCATCAGCTCTGCCCGGCACTTGCTGGTCGTAGACCGCAGTGCGCAAGGACGGTAACTGGATCTCGATGGGCAGGACGGCCTCAGCTCCATACACCAGGGAATAAGGGGTCATCTGGGTGGAATTGCGAGTCGTCATCCGATAAGCCCAGAGGGCGTTGGGGAGCTTGTTTGGCCAACTCTTTTTGTTCTGACCAACCATCTTTTGCAGAATGTTAGAGAGGGTTTTGTTAAACACCTCAATCTGTCCATTCACCTGCACATGATAGCGAGATGTATGGTTCGAGCGAATGTTGTACTTGGCGTACAACTTCTTCAACTCGGCTGCTCGGAAATTGGCTCCGTTATCTGTGAGGATAGCGTGAGGCACTCCAAATTGATAAATGATGTTGGAGGTCACGAAGTCAGCGATAGAATAGGATTTGACCTCTCTGAGCGGAATCGCCTCTTCCCATTTGGAGAAGAAGTCCGTGGCGGTCAAAATGAACCGGCACTGGCGAGCCGTCGCCGGCAGGTAAGGTCCCACAACGTCCAGCCCCCAGATTGCAAAGGGCCAAGAATACCTGGTGGTATGGAGAGGCTCCGGCAGCCGATGCACAAAGTTCGCATGAACCTAGCACGCATGGCACTTCCTGGCATACTCGATGCAGTCATGGATCATGGAGGGCCAGAAGTAACCCAACCTCCGAATCTGGTGGGACAGCTTCGGCCCAGTCTGGTGGGCACCACATGAACCAGCATAAACCTCTTGCATGACTCGTGTGATCTCAACTCCCTGAAGGCAACGGAGGAGAACACCATCAAATCCGCGTCTATAGAGGATCTGCTCCAGGCCGGGACTGCTCTGGAGGACAAACTGCGATGTGCGGCGTCGAACTCGCTCGCGCTCGGCCCGATCCGACGGGAGAAAGCCATGTTGGAGGTACTCAACCAAAGGCGTCCTCCAATCAGGGGCTGGTTCGACTGCCATATCTGTGGTACTCAGGGCTCCAGGCACAGGGGAAACCGTGGTGAGATTACTTACCGGTGGGCCGCGATCTCCCTCCGGGATAACGGGAGCGATGAGCCTGCGGTGCGTCATGCGGATGATCAGGTTGTCCTGTCCAGGCTCCGCGAGTGATGCAGCAAGGCTGGCCAAAGCATCTGCTCGACCGTTCTACGACCGGGGAAAATGGACAATTTCTGGACGAGAAGGGAACTGGGCCATCAGGAGGAGGGTGCACTCCAGCAATGGCACAAGTTCCGGCTTCCTGACAACATAGTCGCCATTGATCTGCCTAACGAACAGCTCGGAGTCCCCTTTCACACACAGATGGGGCACGTCGATCTCGAGAGCTAATTCGAGGCCAGTGATGAGGGCATGGTATTCCGCCTCATTGTTGGTACAACCCTCTGACAAAAGGAAAGAGTATGGCAGCACGACCTGCTCCGGGGTAATGAAGACGATACCCAATCCCACTCTGTTGAGCTTAGGATTATCGATTCTTCTACCGGTGGGGCTCCGGGAGGCACCATCAAAGTGCATCTGCCAGCATGGATCGACACGATCGACTGAGAGAACAGCCTCATCAGGAAAGCCTAGATCCAGCGGCTGATCCGCGGAGGTCGGGTGAGCAGCCAGAAAGTCCACCAATGCATTCCCTTTGATGGCCTTCTGAGACACATACCTGATGTCGAACTTCTGGAGAATCACAGCCCACCACGCTAGATGGCCAGTCAACATAGGCCGGCTCAGGATATATTTCAACGGGTCTACCCGAGAAACCAACTGTACCTTGTGGTGCTGCAAGTAGTGTCGTAATTTCTGTACGGAAAATACGAGCGCCAGGCAGCTCTTCTCGATGGGGGAATACCTAACTTCCGCATCGAGGAGCATGCGACTGAGGTAATAGAGGCTATTCTCTGTTCCCTCGTTGTTCTTCTGGGCGAGAAGGGCGCCAAGGGACCGTTCCAGGGAAGTCACATAAAGGACCAGCGGCTTCCCGGATACAGGCGGCATCAGAACCGGAGGTTGAAGTAGGTACTGCTTGATTTCCTCGAAAGCGTTATGACACTCCTTATCCCATACATAGGTGGTACCTTTCTTCATGAGCCGAGAAAAAATCTTACACTTGCCGGCCAGATTCGCGATGAATCGGCGTATATAGGCTAAGTGGCCTTGGAACCCTTGCAGTTCCCGAATGTTACCTGGGGGAGGCATCTGGCTAATCGCCCTGATCTTCTCTGGGTCGATCTCAACACCCCGGTATCTTACCACAAAGCCAAGAAACATCCCAGAGGTGACCCCGAAGGCACACTTCAACGGGTTCATCTTCAGGTGGAGAGACCGGAGGAAGCCGAACACTTTCTCAAGATCATTGAGATGGTCCTGATGCTGGCGTGATTTGACCACCAAGTCGTCGACGTAGCATTCCACCAGTGTGCCGAGGATTGGCTTGAATATGCGGTGCATCGCCCGTTGATAGGTGGCACCTGCATTCTTCTGGCCGAAGGGCATGACCTGGTAACAAAAGATACCTTGGGGGCCCTGAAGGCAGTGAACTCCTCATCCTCAGGGGCCATCCGGATTTGGTTGTACCCGGAGTATCCATCCATGAAGGAGAGGGCTTGGAACCCTGTCGTGGCGTCAATCAATAGCTCTGTCACTGGAAGAGGAAAATCATCCTTCAGACAGTGGCGGTTGAGATCGCGGAAGTCGATACAGACTCTGATCTTCCCGTTCTTCTTCCTGACCGGCACAATGTTGGCCAGCCATCTGGGGTACTGAACTTCCCTCACGAAGTTGGCTTTGATAAGCTTGTCAACTTCGGCCTCAACCATGGCACTGTGGAATGGGTGCATCTTCCTGGGAGGCTGCTTGAACCCGCGATGGTTCGTCGGGAGACCAAGGCGGTGGACGGCTACCTGAGGATCTAGCCCCGGCATCTCGTCATAGCCCCAAGAGAACACATCACGGTGCTGTCTGAGGAAGTCCACGTACTGCTGCCACTCCTCAGAGGGCATGGCGGCACTGACCAATGTGGGTCTTGGATCTGCCTCGGTTCCAAGGTTCACCTGTACTAACTCATCGACCGTGGCGGAGACTCCCTCCTCAAAGGCTGGGGGTGCATCTTCCACGTCCTCTCCACTCGGGGAGGGATCATCCACGGGAGAGACTGCGTTGGAAACTGCATTGGGGCTACCAGATCCTGCTGGGCCGCTGGTGCTGGCATGGGCGGTCGCGGTCATCTCATCAGGAGACTCATAGGCCGTCGAGACCATGGCTATGTCCAACCGATGGATCGGGAGGACGTAAGCATCATCCAAACTTTCCCAGGGATCACTTGCAATAGCGACAGGCTCATCCTCACCTGTCAGGATCTGCTTATCCTTGCTCTTGTAATAGTCCGCATCCAGATAGAGGGCTTCACATGAGGCAAAAGGAGAGGCATCTCCCTGAAGGACGCCTAATCGACCATTAAGGGAGTATTTAAGGCATTGGTGGTATGACTAGGGAACCGCCGAATGAAGGTGGAGCCATGGCCTACCCAACAATGCGTTATATGCAGTGTCCTGAGAGACTACCATGAAATCGGTGTTGGCAACCAGGTCACCGAACTGGGTCTTCAAACGTATCTTGCCGACCGGAGTTTGCTCGGTGCGGTCGTACCCCTGGATCCTGAGGTCGGAGGGAATCAAGTCATCCTCAGACAACCCCAATATCCGGAGCGTCCGAGTTGGAATCAGGTTAATCCCGGACCCCGTGTCGACAAGACAGTGCCGGACTTCAAGGCCATTGAACTGGCCAGTAACATACAGCGGACGAATGTGCCCTTGTATAGGAGGGTCTTCATCCTTACCAGAGAACGAGATATATGCCTGACATTCGGCGTTCTCAATCGCTTCGGCGTGAACGGCCTCTGCAGCCGCAACCTCCGTCTCAAACTGGAGGGGGCTCTTCAGGGCTTCAGCGAGCACCTCGCGCATCTCAGGTGACAGGCGCAGAGCCTCAAGGATGGAGAGCCTTTCTGGGATGTCGGCCAAGTGCTTCAGGACATCATACTTTCTTGCCAAGCGCGAGCCCCTGTTTGCAGGAGGTTGCTCTGCGGTTGGAGGCATGACGGGCCTTGCCGGTTGGACCGGCGGCCGACTGGTGCTTGGCGCATCTCGCTGCTCACTGGTTGAAGCCCGGAAAGTGGTCACCATACTGGGGCCAGGAGGCCGGGACGGACTCGTGGCAGGACGGAGCTGGTCGCGGCGCGGCTGAGGCGGTTCTACCTGGTCCCACACCACAAACGGTGGCGGAGGCGAATCCGTCATCCCCGGATGGGGGGGCTGCGCGTGCTGAGCTCGGTTTTGAGCTCGCTGCCTAGTCTCAGTGGCGTGCACGGCCTGGCTGGAGGTACCAACTGTCGTGCCCCAGCGACTCCTGTTGTTGCGGTTCCTCCGACGGTGGCGATGACCGGGGACACTAGGGAGGTCCACCTGGTGTTCTTCAACGTCGGGAACCGAAAAGGGATTTACCAGCTCGACGGTATTAACCGAAGCGTACCCAACACTATCATCAGACGAATCATTCATCACCGGGCGGATCCGGGGAGGGACCCCCATCTCCGGGGGCATGAAATCACCGAGAGTGCGGGATAGCGGCGGAACTGGCGAGGTGCGCTCTTCCTTCTTGCGCCGCCGTCGTTTTCTCTTCTCGGAAGAGGCAGGCTGGGACGACGATGCCGAAGCAGCACCCACAGATTCTGGGGGCTCAGGCTGATTCAAGCGCGCACGGATGATTCCATGGGCGTGAATGATCGTCTTGCGGGCCATCCAGTCATTATACTTCTGGGATCCGCGGTCGGAGACCAGCTTCCATTCGTCCTCGTCTCCACTATCGTCATCCGATCTCACGGACACACCTGCCACTTGTGCTGGAGCTGGGCCCAACCTGATTACATTGTTGTTAATCTGGTCTTGGAGCTAGTCCTTAAATACGTAGCAACGCCGGATGGTGTGCCCCAGGGCCCGATGGTAAGGGCAGTAGCCGGGGTTATCCGTGAGATGTGCCTCCTCTGGCCTCCAACACTCAGGCAGTCGCACAATCCTCTGCTCCAGGGCGCTCCGGAAATAACCGGGGACCTGATCCTCGTGAAATGAGTAAGTCAGGTATCGCGGGGCCCTGGGAGCGTGGTCTTGACGAGGGGCTGGAGGGGCCTGCCGAGGAGGTGGACCCTGATTATCTCGCCTGGGTTGTGGCGGTACATTACGCGGAGGGGCCGGCCGGTTCTGGGGCTGCCGCTGCTGGGCCGGGAACTATGCCCGTGGAGGCGGATTCCTGTGAGGCTGTGGAGCTGGCCTCACCGGCAGTAGCTCCAACTGCCTGGGGGCCTCTATCTGGGAAATAACAGCAGGCTCAGCCCTTCTGACTCTCCTTGCAGGGATCATAGGAGGCAGCGGGTGTGCCTGACTGGCCTGTTGCAGGGCTTCCTCAAGACGTTGAGCTTTGTCTGAGAAGTCCCTGAACCCTCTGGGGTAATTCTGAGTGATCAAGGAAGGGACCAGCTCGGTCTTGACGTTCCCGACGCACATTGTCAGCAACTTCTCCTGAGTCAATGGCATGTCAAGGGAATACGTGAGACCCTTCCATCAGGCGACGAAATCCGCGACTCGCTCATCAGGCCTTTTCTTGCACTTGAAGAGGTCTGCGATACTCGTCTTCCGGGTCGTGGAACTGAACTGGTAGAGGAACTGTATACGAAGGTCCTCCCAGCTAGTTATCGACCAGACGGGGAGCTGGCTGTACCAGACAAATGATGGCCCTTCCAGTGTCTGGACAAAGCAGCGAAGCTTAGCGGCCTCCTGCTGCGCCGGAGTTCCAAACATAGGCCCACACCTCGAGTTGAAATGGGCCAAATTTTGTGGCAGATCTCCAGTCCCGTTGAAGGGGGCGAAAGTGGGGTTCCCGAATCCCGGAGGTGCGAGCATGTCATCCACCCATGCTGGGTATGGCTTTCCGTCCGGTGGGATCGCCACATGCCGAGTCTCCAGGGCTTCCAAGCGGGCGATGAGTGCCGCCATCGGATCGTCCAGACATGGGTTCCAGTCCTGGCGAGGATCTCTAACCACGAGCGCATTGCATGGCTCTTCAATTGTGTCATCGACCGGGTCGTCGAACTCGGCAGCTCGTGGGATGGCGGGCGGAGCGACCCTTGGGGCAGCGGGAGGAATCCGAGCAGGGTCTCTCAGGTAGTCACGCCGTTCGGGAGGGTGTGGTGAAACATACCGCGCCCTCTTGCCATAGGCAATGGCCTCTCCCCTGTCGGCAAACACGGCATAATCACGGTTGCCCGGGAGAGTCTCGTCGAGGAGTGGTTGTTCCTGTCCCTACTGTCCTGGCCTAGGATCACCGTAGTCAGGCCGCCGCTCTGCAGCGCACTCGGCGAGGAGCTGGTCAACTAGCTTCTTCTGCTCGGTGAGCTGTTGATGTAGCGTGGCCTTTTCGGGATCCTCATCTGCCCTCTATATGGAGGCAGATGGGTCGGCTGGCTTTATAGCCCCGCCGTGCTCTTTACCTTTGCTGACGGTTCGGCTCAACATCAGTGCTTCAGTGGGTGTTGGGAGACCCAGGAGGTTCTTCTGGTGACGAGTAACTCTCACCGATGGATCCAACGACGGCTTGTCTTCGGGGGGATAGCCCCCGTCGAGAAGTTCCAAGCCGTTCCCCTCTCCCGACGGGTCAGCCATATTGACCGTCTCCGTCCCTAGGGATGTACCCTCAGGACCACCCAGCGAGTCGGGCTGTCGGTGAATCGCACTGAAGCGTAGGGAAGCGTACTGCCCCCATCCACGGATATACACGTGGGGAGTGGATTCCTCGATAACCTTTCTGAGTACTTGAAAACACTCAACGCATCGTTGTTGGAGGGCCTCGTGGTGCCCAAATGACCCGGGGTGCCGAACCGCGGGGAGCGTGGCCAGGTCAATCTGACGGCACTGCTCACCAATATCCTCCAGGTGTGCTTGACTCCCGGGATATGGAATTTGTAGGCAGTGAAGACAGGAGTGAGTCTCCCGGAGAGTTCGGTGGAAGCATTCAAACTCATCCGGGGTGAGCGATTCTGGTGCATCAAAGTCCGGTCCTGCGACTGGCCAAAACATCTCGGGGAAGTGGCCCTCTGCAAGGACGGTCCAGAAGCTCCACGACTCAAACTCGGGACCCAGGTCTTCTTGGTCCCCATCAGTGACTCGGAATGGACGGGGAACCGACAGTGGTGCCGAGGCGGGCCGCTGGGCCGGTGGGCTGGCCGGCGGTGAATACGGAAAGCAGGCCGATTGGCCTCCATATCCCGGGCCTCCCTCTGAGGGTTGCGGTACCCCAGCTACCACATCACGATAGGACGGGCCGGCGAGCGAACATCCTGCCGTAGCGTCGGTGCTTGCCGAGGGTGCTCTAGATCGTGGCTCGACCGTCGGTCCCCAGAAAAGGTCTTCGGCTTCTCCGATCGAGGCAGAAAGCGCTTCCAGAGGGGCCGGTACCAACCGCATGCTTGACCCTTGGGGGTCTACCAGGCCCTCGCTACTCCGGATATACCTTCGGAGAGAAGCGGGGATCACATCAATCTCGCTCTCGGGGAGTACGAGGCTGACGTGCCGCATTCCTACCCCTGCCCCTGACTGGTGGGATCGGGGGGAGGGCTCCGTCGCCGAATCATACTCCGCCTCCGTATCAGAGAAACGAACCGGTCGGATCTCTGTCCGGAATTCCCTAACACTCCTCCCTCGACGTCGACGCCTCGCCTTCCTGCCCCTGGGTGGTTCTTCGGGGCATGGCTGATCTCTGTCCTTGCGTCCTCTGGCCGCACCGGTGCTAGGGCCAAGAGGAATGGAAACCAAGGTACGAGGAGCACCGGGACAGATATCAAAGGGGACGCGGGGAGAGATGATTCCGGGCAGGCCTCCGGGCCGGGATCGGAAGGTGGGATAACCCATGCCTCTTGGATCGGCCACATGGAGTAGACCCTGCTAGTGAATAGCACTACCGCGAGGTGGTCCGCGGTGGCTATTGCATGTACCAGCAACCGGGAGAGTCAACCCAACCTACCTTTGGGGCGGTCGGGGCCTCGATCCAGGTCGGGCATAGAAGTGCCCCTGCTCTGGATGCGCAGGGGCCTGGTGACTGGAGCCAGCAGTGGCTTGGGCCAACGCGACTACTGTTTCTAGGGCCCCAAGGTGGGCATCCTCTTCCGCTCGTGCCCGACGTTGGCATTGGGGAAGACGAGTCGGGATTAGCGGCGCAGGCAGGTGGAGAGCCCGTTCTTCGATTTGAGAAGCCTGGCGGCGGTGTCGACGTGGCCTGGCGGGAGCCCTTATCGCGGATCCCTGGAGAAAATCTCGGATACGGTGGTCCCGGACATCCTCCACCTCATCCGCATAGGGGAGGGAGCTGTCGGAGCGTTCTGGGGATAAACTCCTGAAGCGGTTGGACGTCGAGGTAGGCAGCGGTGCCTCCCTACGCGGCCCTCGGGGGCGGAGTTGGTGGCGAGGTGCAGCTTCCTCGAGGTCTAGGCGAGCCATGTCCCTAGTGGGGATGACTCCCTCTTCCTCATATCTCCGCACCAAGTTGTTGATCACAATTCTCTGGATGACCTCCGAGGGGGAGAGAGGGCGTGGTCGCCCCGCAGTTGCAGCTGTTGGGACGGCTGTGGAACGGGCGGGACCACGCGGAGTAGCCGCGTCGGTGTTTCCCCTCCCCCTGCGCCAGTGGGCGGGCGGCGATCGGGCACTGGATTGGGTGACCTGATTCCTGAAAGCAGGGAGAAGAACCCATTAATACTGATAGGAAAAGGAATCGACAACCAATCGTTAGTGCCACGACGCCTTCCGTGGGGGGAACTCAGGCCATCGACGTCGTGAAACGGAGTGCCCGATTTCCCTTCCCCAGCCCCTGGCGGGTTCCGTGCCCCAGTGCTGAATGCTCGCCCGGGAAACACGCTAGTCTTCCAACACCACTGAAAGCTATCGGTCTTCGTATTGAGGAGAAGAGGTTCACGTCGGGTTCACCATTTTCTGTTTCGGTGCGGATGTGCGTTGGGTTTATGTTCCGACACTGTTCCTCCAGGACGCGTTCGCGCGCGCGCCCGTCGACCTGAGGGTATGGGAGCGCGGCTTGTGGCCCCGCAGTCCCGCTTTCCAAAGGCGGGCGGCATCCGTCCCTTATTCAGGGACGTCTGCTCCTTGATCGAAACCGGGATGATGGGATGTCGGCTCCTCCTTCCGTGGACGTCTCCTCGGAACTCGTCGCCTAATCCGGGTCTCCCTCATAGATTTAAGAATGTTCGTGAACCTCGTTCCCGGTGCCATATCTTCATGGACACCTGTTAATTACGCTGCTTCTGCCCGGACGCTCCAAGGAGTCTGGTCGGGGCAGCAACCCGCGGTGAGGAGACCGGGTAGCTCTGGGTGTTGGGGGTGTGTCTTAACACTGCGGCTCTGCATGTTTTCCTTCCGTCCCTAATAGGGCTTCTCGAAGGCGTGATGGCCTGAGGCATCCCGAGCTGGGTGTGGGGAACTGCGTTACCTGAGGTTTTCCTCAGCTTCCCATGTTTAACATGGGGTATGCCGCGAGTTTAACGTCCAGCGGGGACGGCATCGGACTGATCAACACGAGGAGTGGATCAGATGACAGAACCCCTTGCGGGGAATCTCCGACGCTGGGGCCAGAACATGGGCGGCTTCCCGAGTGAAGTGGAGTGGAATGAAGTGGCATGACCCCACCGAGATGTGGCGGCCCGGGTAAGGATCAGGATGGATGATGGAGTGAAGAGCTTGGACCCCGTAGAGGCTTCCTACGTACCGCGTGTTAGCGCAGATCAAAGTCAGCGTAGTTCGGATATACAGTTTAACGTCATGCTGGAAGATGACAAGCCGACTCACGAGGAGGTCGAGGCTGCCGGGCGGAGGATTGAACCGAACCACCTCACACAGAGGGGGATGGAACGGCCGGGTGGATCACAGTTTCATGTCATGCTGGACGCTGGTGTTTGGGGCTTACACTTTAAGGAGGCCCATATGCGGCAAAGCTCAGTTGGAGAGGGACTTGGGCCGAAGGTAAGAGACACCTCGATCCCTATCACGCCCTCTACCGGCTTCGGCAGTGGGGAAGCACAACGAAGATACACATGTGCAGTCCCCCACAAGAAACTAGGGGTTTGTAATACCCTACCCCCATGGACGAAGGCCACTCCAATAAATCGTCCCTAAAGAGGGGCAATCCCGACATCCCTGCAGAGACGAGCGGGTGGGGGCCACATCCAAGCCGGGGGGAGCCTGCGTGCGAGGCACGAGATCAGGCGAAGCGGATGGTTTAACGTCTTGCCGGACGAAGTACAGTTTAACGTCGTGTGTTGAGGACGAAGCGGACGGTTTAACGTCTTGCCGGACGAAGTACAGTTTAACGTCGTGTGTTGAGGACGAAGCGGACGGTTTAACGTCTTGCCGGACGAAGTACAGTTTAACGTCGTGTGTTGAGGAAGAAGCGGACGGTTTAACGTCCTTCCGGATGAAGTACAGTTTAACGTCATGTTGGACGAAGATGCTTGGCAGTTTAACGTCTTGCAGCGCGGACGTGGTGCAGTTTAGCGTCCTGCAGGACGATGGATGCCTGGCAGTTTAACATCCTGCAGCGCGGACGAAGTGGTTCCACCAATGGGTCCGTGTCATTTCGCGCGAGCCTGGCGGGCCGCATGGGAAGACAACATACGGTGCGGGCACCTGGGATGAAGATCACCGGGCGCCACGCAGGCAGGTACCCTCAGGGGGTCAAAGGGGGCGACCCTGGCGGTTTGCACGTAAAAGAGGATCTTGGCGCGCAATACCGTGGGTCGGCGCGCAATTGGGCGGGCTGGCGCGCAATTGGGCCAGCGCTTTGCGCGCAGAAGATGGAGATTGCGCGCACCGGGCCTCTGATAGCGCGCGGGGGCAATAACCCATTCTTTAACGAATGGCCACTTAGTAAGGGGGGGTGCGCGCAATCGGGCTGGATTGCGCGCATCCGGGGGAAATTGCGCGCAAGAGGCTTCTTTTGCGCGTGAAGGCCTTTGGGTGAGGAGTTAGTCAACGGAAAGAAGCCAAAGGGGTTGCGCGTGAAGGCGAACCCCGGGGCTGGCTTGCACGAAATAAAGGAGGTTACCTGAAGATCGACATTGCGTGCGGAGGGGGCGGGATTGCGCGCATGAGCGACCCTTTGAATTCTGGCAACCTTTAAAACGTCGGGGGTCGCCTTGTATTTATAGGCAACCCCGGGCACGCGATTCGGCTCGCGGGCGCGCAATTCGGCGCGTGGGCGCGCAATTCGGCTCGCAAGCGCGCAACTCGGCTCGGGCACGAAATAGGGGCCCAGCGCACAATAGGGCCGCGCACGGGCGTCGGGCGCGGAAAATTACGCGCTGCCTCAGCCCATTGCGCACATCCCGGAAGGATTGCGTGCGCATAGGCAACATTGCGCGCGGGCCTCCGATATTACGCGCAAGGCCTTCGGGCCTTCCGAAACATGCTTCTGACGCCAAATATGACCTCTCTTTCCTCATCCGGAACTTCATTGGAGGAGCAACGGACTTTTCTGGCGTCTACAATATCAAGAAATTATTAACAATATACTTTATCATGTAATTTTCCAACATCAAAAGGTAATAGAAATTATATATAGTGTTCAATATTATTTCAAATCTACTTATGGAAACAACAATATTATATTAATAATTTGTTACCACATGAAATAACATTTAACAAAATATTACTTTGATTTTCATGTTTCAATTAGTAGGAATATATAATCAACATATGATAACAAAAGTTTATAAAAAATTATATATTTAGAAATATTAGCAATCTATATGTAATAATTTTTTAATATGAAGTAGGATTATATTTTAATTCATGAAATATAAAAGGAATATATTTTTAATATTCAATTTCATGTGTAAATCCTTGATATAAAATATTATAAAAATATCTTGTGACTTACATTTTATTAAAATAATTAATAACCTATTATATACATTAATTGTTCAAAGTAAATTATTATATTCTAAATTATAGAATAACAATAATATTCATGGAATGAGTTTTGAAATAATTATTCTTATTCTTCCTTCACATAATCCTTGAATATTAAATAATATTTCGTTATATGATTATTACTATATTTTTATATGATAATGGTTAACCATGCATATTTACAAAAAAAATAAACACTCACATGATCTAATCACACATTTACCTTAAAATATAGAGAGTTCAAAGATCCCTGACATGGAGAAGATGGATTCACGCGAGTGATACTCTAAATAAAAGATAGATAAAGATATTTCTTCAACCTATAAATTATAGTATTGGAATATGGGGAACAATCTAAGATCAATTGAAGAGGGGTCAAAAGTCTCAAAGAGAAGGATTTGGGGTCATTGATACATGACAAATAGAGAAAATACTTTAGTGGGAAATATTTATATGATACAATGGTGAAAAATAGATTTTATTGATACTCAAAAAATATCCATTATTTCCATTTTTTCTTATTTAATTAATTATTGACTCAAATATTAATTGTGATCCAATAAAAACCTTTTAAAATATTAAATGAAATTTTAAATAGTCAAGAGGAGTTTAAGTCCCCAATATTTATTATTTAAAAACTCTAAAATCCTGAAATATATTTTTAAATAGGAATCATTGGTAAAATATTTTTTTCCATTTTAAAATATACCTATACTTATAGAATTTTCACATTGTATGGGTATTGTTTTTTTACCCTTACACAGATGGTTACCCTTATGAGGGCTTCAGAAAACCAAAGAGAGCATTATACAAGTGAATAGAAATTGTTACGTTTTGTTTAAAAAAATTTATAAAAATTTATGTTGTGATTAGAAACCCCTTACATAGAACGTAGAAAAACAAGCTTCCCCTTATGTGAGAAAAAAATACCTCTATGATGGTTGGAGGATTTCTAACTTACACATAGGTATGACCCCACCCATATTTGTAATGACAAACCCTTTATTTTTAGAATAACCCATTGGTTTTATACTTTATGATGTGAACAAATGGGTTCATGGGGTAATCGAGGGGCTCACAAGGGTGAGGAGGAGGCTGTGAAAATAGTCTAAGTACTGCAGCTCCATTGGAACGATTGTTTTAGACCATCATCTTACCAGTGGGATTCTTGTAGTATAAGATAGCTACTAGAATCCCACTAACTAGTTAGCGGGTCTAGGTCGAGTATCTTTTAAATAGGGGCAAAAGGGTATTTTACTTTCACCCCACATTTTTTTTCTAACATATTTTCCCCCTCTTTATAATTATTATTGTGTGGAAATTCTCTCCTCCGCATCTTGGGATCTCAAGTGGATCTCCCTTATTCCATGCCTGATTTTTGTTCCGTTCATTTTGTTGGAAGGCTCTTGGTAAGTATATAGGTCAATTAGCTCCCAATATCACATTTTATATTCTATCCTTTTATATTTCAGTACGTATAACATAAATGTACTATTGTTAGGAATTTGGTATTTTTTCTCAATTTGTCTCATTTCCTCTTGAATTAATGTTCCATACTTGGAAAGTGAGACTCATACAACCTATGGTTTGTGGTCTGATTCTTTCCCTCAATGTCTCGTCAATGTATTGTGTGTTTATCTTGCGTGTTCATGTCGACTTATCATATTCTTGACTAAAAATTAATATTAAATGTTTAAATCTCTTTTTGATATCTTATAATACTTTCTATATTTAGAAATATGTGTTGGGTTGGGTAGAACATTGTTTGAATGGTTAAAGAGATGGATTTTTCTATATTCCATACTTTTGGGTAAACTTTTAGGGTATTTTAGGGATATCATTAATGACATGATAATTTGACATGGAATGTGGGATGGATTAGATGACCACTATATCTACTTGATGTTTTTCCACATGGTTTGTTAAAATTTAATGACAAATGAAACCCAATTTGTAATTTTTTTCTTATTGTACAATTTCATATTATATTAATTCTGATGTAATTTTATGATTGGAAATAATGGAAGTGGATATTTTAATGAAAATCCTTAGGGGACATCCTTTAATTAATTATTATTGATATATTCACATAAATTCCATGGAGAAGCTAAGTATTCCATTAGTTTATGGAATTCCTTGAGAAAAGTTAAGGATTAAAAATATATTCACTACTTCAAATTACATGTAACAATAGTAGATTTCAGGCATAGCAGAAGCATGCAATGTGTGTTTCCTGAAATTTATTTTTTCTATGTTCAATGATCAATCAAAGATCTTAATAATGATAAATATCATGTTCAATTGAATTTAAGTAGAGAGGATAGATAACATGAATCATGATAGATCAAGAGAAAGCATCATCACATCTTATATATAATTAATTTAATTAAATAAAAATTACGTTGAGGGAATTTTTTCTCTGCTTATGGATCTAGAAATATGTATATTATCCACTAACATTTAATTGTAGGAATCAATTGTAGATTCCCTCTAGAGGTGATCCACATGTGTTCCATGATTATCTAGATGTCATCGATGGAATATTTGGGTTCTTGCATGTTAAATCCTTGTGCTTGTGTCGTCTGCCTTTTATATCAATGAAAATGTCTTCCAATAATTTCTCATTGATTTTGTGTAGGATTATAGTTCTTAATTCTTGGGAATTATCATGGAGAAGATTGACTTCATGATCTTGAGGGAATTCTCTAATTTCATAGTGCACAACAAAAACAAATGAATTAACCTAGTGAAAAAATAAAATAAATGAGTTTATATATCACTCGTGTTAAAATAAAATAATTTCCCAATTGACCTTAAGTATTTATTTAATCCTAGAGAAAACCCCATGTCAAATAATAATTATAATATTATTATTTCTTCACATGTTCTTAACATTCGAATTAAAAATATATATTATTTATTTAAATAATATTCAATATTTATTTTTTCTTACCGGACCTAAAATATTGGTCTTTCAACCCTCCACGATATTTATTGAACCATGAATAATGTCTATTTATTTATTAAATAAATTTTACTTCATTTTTCACCAATAAATAGATAAATATTATATTCAATAAATATAAAATAAATATTTATTAAATATATCACTGAAATTATATTATCCTTAATAGATAGTGATAGAATAAATATGATTAAGAAAAAAAGAATAATTATTAAACCTAACATTTTAATAATATTTATTTAAATTTTTTATTAATAAGAAAATGTATTATTTAACTAAGATTCTGAATAAACTTAATGTGTGACCCTCTAGGCATCTTTCTCAGTGGAATTCAGTGATGTAGCCTAAATTACAAGGTTAGAATTTAACAATATTCCAAGGAACCCAAACATAAATATGTAAATGCTATAATGAAAAATTACCTCATATGAAAACTTTCTATGTGTTATAATCCTTTTAGCACAATATTTAAAATCATGTAGGTTCTATGCTGGTTCCATCATCCTATGTGCTCGATGCCTATTTCATTGAATTTTTGGAAATAGAACATGGCTATAGAGTTCCATGACCATGGATTTATTTAGGATATATAATTCCCATCAAAGGGACTAAGGTATTAACATTTGTTAAAGAATAGAAGGGATGAATCCTTTGTTGAATTATTTATTAATAAAATATTTCTCAGGATGCACCCAACATATCCTACTAGACGCAAACAAATGTCACCACGGTTTTCTTCAATACATAAAAGTATATTATTAATAATAACCATTAATAATAATATTAAAGTCTAAGGACCAATACACACATTTGAATATAGGAACGTCCAATGACACATATAAATTTGGATTTCCTAATGGAGGTTCCTCTTCTCATAATATAATAATAAATATTACCAAGTCTGTAAACCATGAGAATGTTTTTCAATGACCTATAAGTCTACATCATTGATAGCCTATATCATTTCGTTTCCTCAAATTATATCAACTACCTATAGAATGTATATTTATGAATTGTTTCTTTACACTCCTCAGTTATCATCATAGTGGGTATTTTCTATGAAATTTTTGTGGGAAAACTACTCTAGGGAAATTATCACATACTATGTTATGAAGAAGGAGAATTATTAAGTGATTATATGTTTATTAATATTTAAAACTATCAGTAAAAGTTATCATAATTTACAACAAATTTGGTTGTAGGGAACTGAATCCAATAAACTCCCACTTTCACTAGAGCCAACAAATAACAACCTTCCTTCAGATTGCTCTCACATGATACTGATTCTTCTACTCATAAAGACCTTTAGACAAAGGGACTTCCATGTTATCTTATATGGGTACTATTATCAATAAATATTAACCCCTTAAATAAAAATCTCGCTGGGGGTGATACTTTAAGAGTATATGATATGTATTTTGGTGTGACCTTGGATCATTTGAAAGATCTACCGATACAATATTATCACATTAAAATATGATAGGGTCTCTACTTCTTGGTACCACATAATGTTCCTCAATAATATTCTAAATTCAAACAGCTTCCTTGAAAACATCTGAAGCCACTATATACTCAGAATCTAATGCAGAATCAGCAACAACTGGATACATTGAATTCTCCGAGATCACAAGTCCTACATTGAGATAGAAAAAATAACCTTACTATAACTTCATATAATTATAATCTATCAAAAAACATGCATCGGTATAACCCTTGATGATCAGTTTGTCACCTGGTCTACACACCAGTAACATATCCTTAGTTCTTCTCAGATTCTTGAAGATATCCTCAACCACAATCCAATGTTCTTCTCCATGATCTTATTGATATTTTCTAACTATTATGAATGTATAGGCATCACAATTTCTAGTACAGAACATGAAATACATGATTGATCATATCGCTAATGTCTTTGGGATATTACTCTTTCCCTCCTTCTCATGTTGTGTCACAGGGAAATTTTTCTTAGAAAGATGTAAATCATGTGACACTAGAACCAATCCCCTCTTGGATTGTTCCATAATAAATCTATATGGTATTTTCTCAACAAATGTACTTCTAATTATTCTAAGAATCCTCTTGGATATATCAAGAATGATCTTGATCACTATAATATAATCTACTCCACCTAATTCATTCATGTAGAAACACATGTTTAATTAGTCCTTAACAGACTGTATGAAGTGTATTTCATTTCAAATAATAATATTTAGTCAACATATACTACTAGGATTGTGACCACATTCCAACTAAACCTCTTGTAAATGCATGAATCACATTCATTATTAATGAAATCATATTTTTTATAGATTCATCAAATCCAATGTTCCATGACCAAGATGGTTTCTTAAATCCATAAATGGATCTCTGCAGCTTATAAATCCTTTATAGGATCACTTGTAATCACAAACCATTCTAGTTGTGTCATATATTCATATTCTAGAAGGTTCCCATTAAATAATTGAGTTTTGGCTTATATCAGAAAAATATCATAGTTATTGTATCCTAAAATAACAAGTAGAATTATGATGAATTTATATATGTAAACTAGTAAAAATATTTCATCATAGTCAATTCCATGAAATTGTTTGAACCCTTTAGACACTATCCTTACATTATATGTATTTACATTACCTTTCATTTCCAGTTTCCATTCCGATATCCATTTTCATGAAATCGGATTTACATCAATTTCCATATTGAGAAAAACCAAAAATTGTTTTTGATACATGGAATCCATTTCAGAATTCATGGATTTTTTCCATATTGTAGAATTTGACCTCTCTATATTCAAAATTTAGGAGAGACATTCATCATTGTAAAAAAAATAACGATTCACCATATTTGGTGACTAGAAAGCCATATCTTTCTAGTTCTATTACCTCTCTTACAATCCTACATAGAACTTGTGTTTTCGGAACTGCTTTTTCTTTGGGGACCTATGGAATATGTTATTTTACCAACTATTCTCTATCTTGATCATTAACTTCCTCCAAATTTATATTTCTTCTACTATCTGTTTTTATAATGTGCTCCACATCAACAAATATGGATTTTATTGAAACATTTAGTTTCTTTTATGAGGTGTTTTATAGGTATTATCTATTTGTTTCTTTGAGATACCCTAGAAAGATACACTTTGTACCCTGTGGTGCTAGTTTTTAACCTAATATTGCCTTAATTAAATTCTCGCAACCTCAAATACATTTATGCAAAAAAATGAGTTTAAATCCATTGTATAACTCAATGAGAATTCAATAGGTTTATTTAGGTGGTACTCAATTTAATGTGGATGCCGTAGTTTTTAATGCATATCCTAAAAAGAATAATGGATGATTTTCATGACTCATCATCAATCATACCATGCCCGACATGGTGTAGTTCCTCCTTTCACTAGAACCATTCCACTCTGGTGTGTAAGGTTCCATGTGTAATGATATAATACTAAACACCTATAATATGTTTATCAACTCATGGTTAAGATATTAACCACCTTGATCCGATCAAGGATTATTTATCTTCATTCCAGGATGATTCTCTATTCCATTCATCAATTCAATGATTTTTTTAAAGGAATCATACTTATACCTCATCAAGTAGATATAGTCATATAAACTCAAGTCATCAGTGAAAGTTATGATGTAGGAATATCCACCTCTATATTCGAATGAAAATATTCCACACACATCAGTGAGTAAAAATCCTAGAAGCTCTATGGCCCTTTCACCCTATCTACAAAATGGTAGTTTGGTTATTTTTCATTATAAACAACCATGAAATATTTAAATTATTTTAATATCTGAAAATTATAAATTTCCATCTTGACAGATATTTTTCAAACTCTTTTTATTTACATGACCAATATGGTGATGCTATAGATAGGTGTTATATGAGTAGTGTGAACATGATTCGTTGTCAATTTCCATGAAAGGTATTAATAATTTAGTACACAAAGAAAATTATTTAAATGTTCTATACCATAACTTATGTTGCCATTATAAGGGAAATAACTTTTATTTCAAAAGATAAAAATAAACCCATCATTATCTAGGCATGAAACCAAAAAAAAATTATATGTAATTTTCGATATATAATAGAAATATTTTAAAACTAAAATCAGTGTTTTGGGAAATGAAAGGTGCTAGTAAACAATGGCTAGGGAAACTATCCTCACTCCATTAACCAATCTTAGATCCACCTCTTATCTAGAAGTATTTCAAAATCTTATTGTTTCCATCATTTGGATATAGATGTGAGTAGAAAAAGCTATACCAAATAATAAATGCATAGATATTTAAAGATTACACTTGACAATGAACAAAAATTTATCCTACCATTGCTTATAGGTGTAGTTCCTCTTCTAGTGTCATGAATTTCCACATGTAAAACATACTTCCTCATTTTCCTTTCCTTGCCTATGGATCTTCCTCTTCTGGTTAGGATGGTCTTCTTGAGATTTTTACTATTTTAGGTCTAGGTTTCATTTTTGTTGTTCTTAATTTTATTATTCACCGTAATGATTGTAGTTTTATCATTCCCATTGTCTTTATCCACTTGGAAAATAAATGTAATATACTCTATGCTACTCTTATCATTATTGATCATATTTTAATTAAAAATTAAAATGGATAAGGTCTTGGGAAGTGACGAACGTATGATATCTATACACAACTCAATAGGGAATTTAATCCCCAATATGTCTAAGTGATCAATATCACCAATGATCTTGACTATATGAGACCCAACTGGCATAGACAAGCCATGAATTGTTGTAAAAAAACATTTGAGATCTTGTACCTCTATTGTCTCTCCTTCTCTTGATAAATATACTAAAGGGGGGATTACATTTAATATGCATCCATGTCCTCATGTTGCTTAAAATTATTATTGGACATATATGATAGCATGAATCACAGAACATCTATAACACCATTCAGATGTTTCTCATAGAGAGATAGCTCTTCACCACATTCCTCACCACTAGGTACAAGTAGGAAAGGATCTTTTATCACATACAATTTCCTTTCGTGGAGAAGTATAATGAGTAAGAGCACTTTCCACTCTTTGAAATTTGTTCTCGAGATGATGGTAGTCCTTCTCAAGTATGGAAAGTAGTGATATGTTTGAAGTCCTTTTAACATATTTTCTACAATTAATATGAAACTAATTCTGGTACTTTATCTAATAAAATTTAGATAAATAAATAAATATTAAATTTATTATTCTCCCACTATTTTCTCAAAACCTAATAGCCTTCACTATTAGATTCATAATGTACTATTATCTTGGACATTCTAGTGTAAATGATCCATATTCCCCTTCTTATTACCCCAAATTTGGTCGGTCATGCAACTTGAATGGTTTTAGGTAGGTATTACAAATTCCATATGCATTAACTTAACAGTTCCTTGATCTGTAAATTAGAATTCTAAATACAAAAATCATTAATTTATATTTCCTCAACCTTTGTATTTCAGTTACCCCAAGTCCTTATTGGGAAGTAAACCCATGATGTGATCTATGTTATTTCAACCCAAAACATCATGTTAAAATTCCACAATAATTGAAATCACCCCAAAAATTGTTGGTCAATCAATTTTAACTATGGTTCGATTTTAACAGAAGTATTGGAAGGCTATACAAATATAGTTAATATAATTGAGGTATTTTATCCATTATGGGTAAATTATCAATTATTATCTTTAATAAATTCTTGTTAATATTAATTAGATTTTTTAAGTGATTAACCAAGTATTAAACAATATTTATGCATAAACCAATTTATTTTAGTTATAGCATCCATGCTCATTAATTTAATTCATTTATATGATCATGACAAAATAACCGTAATAAAATAACTGTGCAAATGATAGAGTTAAAATTATCGAGTTGTATAATCATGAGATTTCACTGGTGGTTAGTTTAACTATTGGTTGATAAACTGAATGTTAACATAGGGGAAATACTTGACCCATTTAAGGTTCATGTTACAGCTTTCCACCATTCCACCAATATACATCACTTAGATTTGTTTCTTGCCAACTCATATCTTGAACTGCCTCCACTAGCTAGGGATCCCCATCCTTGAAATGTGTTTTTAATTTTACATAGGTGATGGGTAATGGTTTAACATAAATGAAACCATGGGAACGTAGGCCCTACATAATAAGAGGCGAGAAGGAAAAATGGAATCATTTTAATTTAATAATAAATTAAGTAGGAAACCGGTCTCATTCAAATACTGGGTCTTTTATATCAATCATCCACATGCATGGAATGAATTATACATTTAATAAAACTAGATTTAAATTCATAATTTTTTTTATTTATGATAAACTGTGCTTGAATCAATTAATTTATATATTTAATTAATCAATTATTTTATATTAATTATCATCTGAATTTCCTTGAGATTCTCACCCATTATAATTTTAATCAAATAAAATAAATTCCTTTAAAATTGAAAGTTTACATAAATGTACCTTAGAGGAAACACAATGAATACCCATCTAATTTAACCCGACATGTATTATTATCATATAATATTTACTCTTGTGACATATGGAATACATGACTTATCACATAATTCCAGGAAGTATAGTATCAAAATAATGCTTACATGAATTATAGAATTTTTCAGTCATGTGTTTTATTTCAATGCATGTAGAGTAACAACAGTAATATAACTCATATATGATATTTAGATCTAAATACTATAAAAATATTAATTTAACATTTATATTTTTATAAATATTAAAACTCATCACATGGCATGTCCTATTATCTTAATTTCCACACACAAGAAAATGACTCAATGTTTACATAATATAATAGATAAAATTTAAAAATGCATAAGTTGGTATAAGTATACAATGTGTATAAGTGAGCTACATGGTGTGTACATCTCTCACCATCTATCTAGGGTACACACGTAGGGACTTGATGTGTAAATCCATCCATGAAAAGAATGAAGTACTCATCATGTCTAATAGGATACACACTATGCGATCTCCGAATTACATGGTCACGAGTCACGTAGGCCATGTATGTCAATACACAACCCGTATATGACTCAATGGGGCTGCATTTTTTATATTTTGGATACAAGTTTTGTAGTTTGATTGACCATACACCACCCAGGCTTAGTGAAAACTGATTTTAAGTTATTTAATGAACCACAAGTAATCAATAGACATGGTTCTAAATAATTTCTTAATTAATTCCGGATGCATTGACCACAAGTATACGAAGGGTAATTCTGATTACAATGTGTGTACTCCTATGTTATCTGAGTTGAATCCTTGGAACCACTAGATGAGAACTTTGATGTTAGTTTATTTATAACATTAATTGTATTTATTTGATTTATGAGAAATGTTGGATGAAGAAGAAGATCTGATGATTCATATTAAATGAATGACAAGAAATAAATTGAAAAACAAAATTAAAATCTGTAAATCACTAAAAAACATCAAAAAATATAAATAATTATGTATCCTCCCTCTGATACCACTTTTAGGTTCTGTGCATAGCGGAATAATGATATGGGTGTTGCCCAAATCTTTTTACTTTTTCAATGATCAATACAAAATCTATATGATGATAAACAATGTGTTAAATAAAAATTAATCAAATAATATAGTCAACATGGATCACGTCATAACTAGAGATACGATCATCACATATTATTTATAATTAATTTAATTTAATAAGAATTACCTTGGTGTAATTAGTTATCCATTGATGGATCTTGTAGGAGATCTACGACTCACCAACATTTCATTGTAGGGATCAAGTGATGATTCCCTCTAACTGTGATCCACATGTGTTCCATGAATTTCCAGACATCTCTGAAGGAATATTTAGGTGCTAGCATGATAGATCCTTGTGATTGCATCACCTTTCTTTGATCGCAATGAGAATGGATTCTAAATAGTTATCCTTAATCTACTGGAGGAAGATTTCTCTCCGTTAATGTTAATGATCTTACTGAAGAGATTCACTCATGGGTTTGAGAGAATTATTTAGTTTCATTGTACAGAACGTAAACAACTGAATTTCCCTCCTGAGAAAATAACATAACCAGGTTTATATATCGCACAAGTTAAAATAAAATAATTGCAAAAGTGCACCAAAATATTTATTTATTCCAAGAGAAAACCCTATATCAAATATTATTATTATTATTATTATTATTTATCAACATGCACTTAAGTTGTGAAATAAAATTAAATATAAATTAAACAAAAATATTCAATATTTATTATTTTTTCACTGGACCTAAAATATCGATTCGTCATTCTCCATAATATTTATCAGACCTTGAATAATTTATATTTATTTATTAAATAAATATCACTGCATTGTTCACCGTTAAATAAATAAATATTATATTCACTAAACAGAAAAAAAATATTTATTAAATTTTCTACTCAAATTTTATTCTCCCAATGAACTGGTGACGAAATAAATGTGATAAAAAAATTAATAGTTATAAAACCACATGTAGGAATAATCTTTATTCCACATTGGAAATAATAAATAATAATATATTATTTTACTGAGATTCTAAATACACTTAGTGTGTGACCCTCTAGGCCTATTATTTTATGGTATTAGATGAAGTATCCTAAAGTCCAAGGTTAGAATCTAGCAACACACCAAGGAACCCAGAGAGAAAGAAGTTAATTCCACAATGACATAATACCTCATACAGATGCTTATTATGTAATGTAATCCCTTTATCACACTATCTCAAATCAAGTAGGTTTTATACCGGTGCCATCAACCAATGTGCTTGATGTCTCTTTATTTGACATTATAGAAATATAAATTTCCTACAGAACACCATGGCCATTAATTTATTTTGGCTATATCTTTTCCATCAAAAGGTTTGAGATATTAACTTCTGTTAAAGAAAATAATTGATAAATCCTTTATCTCATTATTCATTAATGCAATATTACTTATGACACACCCATTGTATTCTACTTCTCCATGAAAATATGTCTTCATGGTTTTCCTCAATACATCAAATTACATGACTCATAATAATCCTTAAAAATTATTAATGTATAAGAACCAATACACTTGTTCACAGAGAGAAACATCCAATAAAACATATAAATGTTGAGTTCCTACTATAGGGTCTAATTCTCATAATATCCTTCCATATATTACCATGGACGTGCACTAGATGAAGGTGACTCAAAGTCTTATGAGTCTCCACCCTTGAAAGTATGTGTCATTTGTGTCCCCAAAATTATATCATCTGGCTTAGAACATATATTTAATAATAGTGTCATATCACTTCTAGGTTCTCATCATAGTGGGTAACTGCTCTGAGATTTTTTTTTGATAACTACTCTAGAGAAATTATCAAATAATTTTTCACAATGAAGAACAATCAAGATGTGATAAGAAGTTTATTAATATTTGAAACATTTAATTCAATTTATCATAAAGTACACCAATGATGGTTAAGGGCACCAATGCCAACATCAACTTCACATTGGATTTGGTTAATGTCTACACTTATTGAATTTAATGGATTAATGTTGTGAATTTTTAGGGGTAACATTATTGAATAAAATTGGTTGGTCTCCCCAGAACTCGCTCAAGCTCTATTGGTGTGGAATTTCTTAAGTGTGAGCCTGGGATTCTAGTTGGGATGTCCGTAGGAGAGTCAAGGGTGGTCCCATGTGGTCAAACAAGGCAAGTGGATATTCTTTAGGAATTGATGGAAGGAAATTACAATTTTATCCTTATGGATTAATTCAATTACATGATCAAGATCTTATATGGTCATACTTTGGAAGTATATTAGGTTAGGACACCACAATTATGCTCAGACACAAGCATACGTCAAGTAGGTAGTATCAACCCATGTTGTCCCCTAATGACATGTGGTTCAACCAGGATGCTTTCAATTATAATGTTTCTTATTAATTTTATTTATTCCCTTATTCATTGAACACAATTATTTATTAAACATAAATTTGGATTTTCATTACAAACCATAGGTGGTGACCTACAATGTTTTACCCAAACTTTATTTGGACAGACATTTGATACCCAGATAAACTTCACAGATACCAGATGAGGTAAAGGAATGTTTTCTATAGATAATTCTTGAGTTTATGGCTATAATTTATATCGAGAGATTTGTTCTAGTCTATAAATAAATACATCTATATTTGTTTGAAATTTTTTACTTTTGTTTACTTTTGGGCCTTTTGTACTTGACTTGACTGATGTATATGCTTTATTTTTTGATATGAGATATTATTATATAATTTCATGGGATGTGGTTTGATAATATAGAACATATTTATTTAATATGGGTGTTTTTTTACAATACCACCTTTATTTCCATTTATTCTTTGAACAAATAGAATTTTCTCCATAACATACCAATTATTGACCCTTGTTTCTTGTCATCGTCCTCTAGAATATGAGGAGGAAAACTTTATTCCATTTGACACTATATATTGGGGAACCGTTCTATAAGATTCTTGGTATATGCATTATACTCTACATAATAGAATGACCCGCATGCAGAACCTTATTTCACCTTTAGTTTGATGAATTTACACTTATATGGATCATAAGATATTGATTCTACCATTACAAAACTAGGGTAAGCAATAAATTACCTTTATAAAACTCACAAGGAACCAATATGACCTTTATTTAATCTTTGAAAACAATGCATTAACCTTAAACAACTTATAGAAAAACAATAATTTTTCCACACAAGGAGGGGTTCTTCATATGTGTAGGATTTTAATTAAAATTTATTAAATCTAAACCAAAGATATAATAATTAATTGAGAAAATAGTTTATTATTACATTCAAAATTCCAAAACACTTATTAAAATGGTAAAATATTTTTTAAAACATTTAAATTAAGTTCCCATTAATCATTGGGGAATTTAAAAATACTTCTATATTTTAATTTTTTTTAAATTGACTAATTAAATTACAAAAAAATGATTATGGACTACCAGACACCCTATAATAAAAAAGGAAGGCTTGAGATTATTTAAAAACCTTTATAAGATTTCTCTTAAAACTATTCCCTTTTACATTAAACTTGAATCCTATTCCTTTTTCTTGAGACTATGATTGTATGATATTCTCTGAGGACCCCCATTTTTTAATCATCTATGGAAAATGTCAAAAATTAATTATGAGGGATCATTTTTCCTATCATCTTTTCCTTTATATATTAGATTTTAAATTATAAATTATTAATTCGAATAAAATAACATTAGTTTTGTCATTATTTTTAATGGTTTTAATATAATAGTATAATTATTAACCACATTTCCTGTTTTTTATTAAGAAAATTTAAATTGTCATTCATGTGTTGTATGAACTATGACCACCATGAAGTGAAAACTACTGTTTTTCACAGACACCTATCATAATTGGTTATATGGTTGGAATCAATGAATAAATGTTAAAAATATAATATAATAATAATTCTAAATATTAAAATTATAATACACTTTCTTTCACTCTCATTCATTGTGGAATGAATTAGTTAAGGATGCATTGTGCGGACTATCACCTCCATGAAGTATTGTCTATTAATTTACATGTAGTTTATTTATTATTTATGAATACATTATGAAATATCATTCATGAACATAATTTTTTTTAACTAATATCATTTTTCTTATTTAATAGTGATACTATTTCAAAAGAACCCACATTCATAATCACAATCATCCATTAAATGTGGTTTGTTCATGTTTTGTTCGGTCTAACCACCTACTTGAACAATTATATAAAATAATATCATGTATGAATATGAGAAATTAATTATATATATAATATTACATAAATAATAAAAAATATATTTTTTTGGTTCTATAATGGTAGAATTAATTTTATACTCACTAATTAGGATACCAACATTTGTTCATGAAAAATCACTGAAATATGATCATCACTGATTTTAACATTTAGGATTTTAACTGATATCCCATTGAATGAATTTATAACACTTAAAAAACTAAAACAAAAATTCAACTACCTTCTATGATCAAATAATTATAAAAATTTTCAGAATAGTGAATAACAACACTATTATTATAAAACTAGTTCAAAATGATCAATATTACTCGCACTCGATATTGAAAGTTGATAATAAGTAACCAATATAAATGTATATATTATTTATAAATGTAGTTTATAAAATATTATATATTTTTAAATGTTTCTGAAATAAGTTATTAGGATAGTTATTTTTTTATACATGAGATTCAAGTGATTTAGAGGAAATCAATAATTAAATTATGGTTTTATATATCTCATTTTCAAATCCTTGTGACTTGTATGATATTGTTCCTGATCATTTATTTTATATGGTGTGATTAGTTCCTATGGAATGTATTTTTTTATATTCATAAAATTAATTATGATTCAATAGCCTTATATTTTTCTTGTTATAAATGGAATTCAATTTAAAAGAAATCAAACTACATGGGTTTTTGTTAACTAAACTTCTTTCATTAGGTTATAATGAATCTACATGGATTTATTTCTTCTGTCATTGTTTTCTTCCATAAAAAAAATTTAATTTCATTATAATTTTTATTTATATTTAGGGATGGTGAATCTTTTGATGCAAATATTTCTCCCTGTGTGGTTTCATCCCCATAAAATGTACTATATTTTTTCGACAAATTCGCACCCTCTTTTATGAAGGTATCCCCTCCTTATCCATATTTTATTTCCTTATGATTTTATATTTTATATTTGGAGACCAATATTTTTTATTCAATTTTACCTTGTATTATATAATAATAAATTTTGATAGGATGTTTGACTACCACTTTTTAGAATGTGTTCTTTAAATAACAGAATTTCAAAATATTAACGATTTTTTATATACATTGAAAATAAAATGTTTTATCATCCACCACACATTTATATTGATTAACATTATATATTTTCGTGGATAATATATTGTATTTTTTCTTTAAAATGAAAATGATTTAAAATTTTTCACTTCACCATTCTTAAATTAACATTTGAAAGTGTCCCATAACTTCATATTTTAATGATAATGTAAAAAAAAAATTAAAATTTATTTTTATGAATATATTTTATTTGAAAAAATATGACAAAAATATTTTTATTTTATATAAAAATTCATCACTATTGCCCATAGTTTCTCATAGAAATTATTTCTCCGTTAGTTTTCTAGAATAATTTTTTATGAAAAGATCGTGGATATTTATTATTTCAAAATAGATTTTCTAAAACCCCTAATTTTTTTTATCTACGTCATTATCCTTTGACATATCTTATAATTGATTTAGAAAATTATTAAAATTATATAATACAACATCTATCTCTAGATAGATTATGCAATATTCTTTTATATTAAAAAAATGATACGTCACTATCTTTATCTTACAAAATCATGCTTTTTATAAGCATGGTTTTTCTTTTAATTAAATTTAATTATAAACACTCTATATTTCCTTCCTTCAATTTATGTTTTTCACCTAGATATCAGATGTCAATTTATTAGTGAAATTATATACCAAAAAGTATACTCATTTATCTATGTTATGTTACTTTGATGGATTATAACATAGAATGTTCTTGAATTTATTAATTAAGGAAATATTGAGAATCCATATATTTGTTATTTTGATATGGATGTTTAAATATATATTAGGGAAGTTAAT
Organism: Viscum album; assembly: GCA_963277665.1. Lineage (NCBI taxonomy): Eukaryota > Viridiplantae > Streptophyta > Magnoliopsida > Santalales > Viscaceae > Viscum > Viscum album. The sequence continues at coordinate 1,958,653,289 of OY728141.1, read as the reverse complement.
TATGTATTATCTAACCATGCTGATTTTTTATCTGGATAGGTTATGATAATGTTTACCCTTGTATTAACTTTCACAAAAGTATTAATATTATATATGTTTTCATTTAAATATGGATTTTTATTAATGCATATTAAATATTGATTATTTATTGTATTAATATTTATATCAATCATATGATAAATTTATTGAACATAATGATGTTATGGGTGGTAGAAAATATTATATATCCATTAGATGTATTAGTTTCTCTTATAAGAATAATGGTTTGGGAATTTGGTGTGTGCCTACCAATTTATAGCATGACGTCTTGGAAGAAAACATGATGATAAGTGTGATTTCATGGATACGGTCTTGAAAAATAGAAAAATTTATTTATTGGGGACTTTAAATTAATATTAAATATGTAATATAGTATTAATTATATCACCGTAAATTTAATTATTATTGGCCTTGTGTTTATTTATATTGCTAACCATGGATGTTTTTAAAGATATTGTGATCATTTATATGGAATTACTGATTATCATATTCTTCCTTCCACATTATTCATGCGATGTTTATACCTTGATAAATTTTGATATACTTGTTCCCATAATGAGAATTTGATATCGCTGGTTATATGTTTCTAATACCTTAGGTAATAAAGAAAAGTATCACACCTGATGTTTCTAGAACAGTTGTATGCGTGGAGAATATATTGAGATATGTGTTAGATTTTTTTGGATAATATAGTTTATTATATAGTGGAAATATTTCCATTTGATGATATTGGTGTTTGATTTTTCAGTTACATTTTTTCATTAATTCATTAAAACTCTAAACAAAACAGTCATTTGAATAAATGTGACTTAATATTGGTTAATGATATTGTAATTATTTGTGGTTAAAATTTGGATTCTTTGGTTCATTTCAATGTTGGTATGTAAATAATGAATTTATTAGCATAGTATTCTATGAGTGTACATACATGGAATCAATATTGGTATCAAAGGAGGGTTTAGATAATTTTAGATGTTAGAATTTTGTTTTATGATAATATAAGGATTGATAAGTTAATGTTGATCATAATTTGTAAGGTATAAAAACAATTTATTTTAGTTTAGGTAATATTGAATATTTTGAAGATTAGGATAATATAATTTCAGTAAAACCCCTAAAGATATTTCTCTAGGATAATTCTAAGTATTAGATAACATCCTAATGTCTATGGAAATTAGTGATTATTTGGTTCTATAAGAAATTAAATACCTTTCTGCATATATGAAAGTGGATGCAGATGGTGTATATATTCACCTATATTTAGTCACTCTAAAAAGTTTCTATGAGTATCAATTAAATCTTTACTCTGGTGAAATATGATTGGGCATATGATTTCATCCTTCAATGGACACTCCTAGAGGATATTATTAGGTTAATATAATTCTCTTTAAAAGAAACTATATATGATTTATTAGGTAAATTAATTAGGTTAATGAATATTTGATAACCTAATATAAAGAAATATATATTAAACCAAGTGTGATTTTGGTCAATTTGGAGGCTAATGTAAAAATTTCAAAAAATAAGACATTTTTATATTGAGTTTGACATGAAAGTATCTTATAGTAAACCTATTATGGTGCTAATAGTTTATAAATATTGATTAATTCAATTCGTTTTTAGTAATGGATGATTCTCAAACAAACCTTGTTAATATTGAATACCATAGACAATACTGACTGTCTCTTAATGAGACACCTGATGCGATAAGAGTTGTATTGATTAATCTTGTGATTATTCCAAACCAGCAATCAAAATTTATGATTATTAATGGAAACATTTTTGAGTATCCAAGAAAACTAAATAATATAATAATTAAGCCACAAGGTAGTCTAGGTGATGTATATTATTAAGTAAGTTGAATCAATTTCCTTTATATAAATTTTTTTGTCGGATTCCCTAAGTGGAATAACTCCAAGGAAATGGAATATGATTTATGTATGGAAAAGGGGAGAATAGAGTAAATTGATTCAATGTATTGATAAATAAGTTATTTAACATGATGAAGGGAAATATGTTTCACATAGTAGTATGTAATATATAAAATCCAACACATCATTTGAAATTACTTCTTGAATTTTACCTATATTTTAGATACCATTTATTTTATTAGTGAATTTTAATTATAATTTTGGGCATGAAATTTATTTATGGGGGGGTATGTGACACCCCAATAATTTTAATTATAAATAATTATATTAAAACTAATGTGTTCAATTACATTCTTCACATTAAACACCAAACCAAAATGAAGCATGACACATTATATTTCCATTAAGATGTGGTCACCTAATTGGTAGGTAAAATAGGGTAAAATAAATTATCAAATATATATCGAAATAAAAATAGTGTTAATTATTAAAACTAATTCATTAAAGAAAAATTATATTATTATATATTAATAACATATAAGATTTAATTATGCTTTAAAATATATATATTCTTAAGTTGTATTTTATGGCTATTATTTTAGGATACGGAATATATTATTGATAAAATATATTTTTCATATTAATAATATGTTTATAGAAAATTTTATTAGAAATTAATAAGAACTAATAATTAGCGTAGTAAATATATTAAAAAATATATTTTCATATAAAAATAGTTTCGATTATATATTTGTATTTTTATTTAAAAGATAAGTTGTCAAATTTTAGAATTTTAATTTGGCGAAATTTCCTTCATCGAAACTATAAATTCTATGACTCTATCATAAAATAAAAAATATCTAAATCCGTTTAAACCATTTTTTGTCAAATATGTACTTAATAAGTATGGATATACCATTAAAAAATACAATGGTGAATTTATAAATCATATGATTAACATTTTAAGAGCTTAATTTATATATTCCAAAAAGATATTTATTTATTTTTGTTTCATTAAATATTAATTTGGTAAAAAACTATCATTATTTAAAATCCACATCCATTTATTTTTTTATAATAAACAAAGTTATGTCAGGAAATTCAAAAACATTGATAATTTTACCATTCACATAAATTTTTAGCCTAAAAAATACACTTATTATAGAAATGAGTATTTACACGTTTCTTATGTTAATTATAAAATTTATTTTTATAAAACAAAGGAATATTATTTGAGAAAAATTATTTTATATTTGGAATTAGTATTTCTAATTTTATTGGAAATTTTATTTTTATCTATAAATATGATTTACTTAGGTAATTAATAGCTTGCGGTAAACTAATAATTGTAAAAGTGAAAATTATATTAGTAAAGTAATAATTAAACATGTTTTGAAAATTTGTAATCATGGATGGATGAGGGATACTTGATATTATATCATTTTAAAATATATTACTTTTTTATTTTAGATATTTATTTACATTTAAAACATGTGATGTTTTTATATTAAGTTGCAATATTTACAAAAATGTATTCTAACCACATACAAAATGGGACTCTCACTTCATCTTCATGACCAGTACCAAAATTAGATTTAAATTTTAAAATATAGAATTATTCCTTCCACTATATTATTATTATTTTTACTATATCATATTTTCACATGATATTGTCTTAATACCTTTATTTTCGAAGAATCCTTATAGAAAAAAAGTCTTCAACATGAGTACTCATTATTTCTATCTTCTTCTCCTTTTTATATATCATTTTAAATTATAATTTAATATTCCCTATATAATGAATTTTTTTTATTTTCATAATATATTTCGTTATACTATTTTAATAAATATTAACTACAATTCCTCTTTTCTATTAAGAAAAAAACCATCATTTTGGCATTGTGCTGACTACTACCTTCATGAAGCGATAATGTCATTTTTTCATGATATCCCCAATTCAATGGTTATATTGTTTATTTAAATAATAAATGTTAGATATATATTATTATTATTATTATTACGAGATAAATTATAATCCACCTTCTTTTTGATAAATGAACATTTTAACAATGCATCATGTTGACATCCACCTCCATAAAGTAATGTATCCCATGTTTCATATAGATAATATATAATTTATTAAAATATATTAAAATATGAGTTATCAACATAAGTTTATCTAAATAATAAAATTATGCTTATGAAAAAATGTTATTATTACAAAATAACCCATTTTCATTATCGTAATCATCCATTAATTATAGTGTGTTAATGTTTGGGTCTATCTTAACAACAATATAAAAATTATGTAAAATAATACTATAGATGACTATGCGAACATAATTACTCATAGTACATGATATAAATAATAAAAAATATATTTTTTTTATAATGGTAATGTTAATTTTAAACTCATCAATTGAGATTCTAATGCACATTAATGGAAAATCACTGAAATATACTTATCATTGATTTCAAATTTAAGGATTGTTTCCAAAACTCCAATAAAATGAAATTATAACATTATAAAGAGAAATAGAAAATCAATTACAGTACCTTGTACAATTTTTTAATGATTAAAATTTTGAGAAAAAGGAATAACAACACTGATATAATGAATCCTGTTCAAAACGATCAAGATTACAAACACCAGATATTGAAAGATATAATAAAATAACTAGTATATAAGAAAATAAAAATTATAAGTGAATTTAAAAACAGGTTGTAAATATTAAAAAGGGTCCAATATAGGTGATTAAGATAGATATTTTCTGTATGGGAGATTCATGTTATTTAGTGGAAGTCATGAATTAAGGTAAGGGTTTCTTTGTCACATCTTAAAATCCATGAGACATGTATGATACTTCACAACATAATTTATTTTTAATAATGTGATTACTTTATGATGAATTCCTTTTTAATATAATCATTAAATTAATAGGACATGAAGATCCATGACAAGTTCTTTATTAAAATAACATTCAATTTAAAAGATACCTATATTTAATGTGTTTTTATTAACTGTACATCCTTTATATAGTTATAATGAATCTTATTGAACTTTTTTATTAAAAGATCAGATTATTATAAATAATATTTTAATTTATTGTACATTATATTTTTCTTGGGGTAATATAATTCTTTTTATTCTAATAATACTAATCAATACATTTGTTTCACATATAAAATATGTCATCATTCGGAATATTTCTCATCCCCTTTAATGGAAGTATCCATTAAATTTCCTTATATTAATTTCCCACCAATATTTTACTTTATAATTTGAATCCCCATTTATATTTTATCCCATTTATCCTTCTTATTCCCCATGAAAAACATTCAATGATAAGTTTTATTACATTTTTTTTGTTGTTGGCCTCCAACAACGTCATTTCAAAATAATATTGAGGTTTTATAACCTTTCAAGATAATAAGTTCTATCTTTCACACCACATTAATTTTGATAAAATTTATTTATTCTCAAGGATAAATAAATGGAGTTTATTTTTTGAAATTAAATTTTTTCAACATTTTTACTTCACCATTTTGAAAATAACTTTTGAATGCAACCTCGGACCTTTTCATTTTATGATAATGTTTTATTATTTTTCTAAAATATATTTTTATGTTTTTCATACATGAGAAATCATATTTACACCATCATTTCAATTTATATAAACCATCATATCTAAACCTTCATGTTTTTTCAATGAAATTATTACACTCCAAGTTCTAAAAAATAAATGTTTTCAAAACATCCAGGATATTTCTTATTTCCAAAGTAATTTTATAAAACTATTAAGAAGTGATTTTTATCAAAACTAGTTACCTTTTTCATATATTATGATTGATCAGGAAAATTCCTAAATTAATAACATCCACCTTATTTCACTTCATATATTACACTATTTTTTATTATATCAATGAAATAATCCATCTCTACCACTGTATTTCTAAATCATCCTTTTTTATAAGTATGGGTTTTCTTCTAATGATGTTCCTTTTTAAGAGCACTATTTTATACTTCCTTTGACTGAAGGGTGTTCATCTATATTTTGTCCTTTAATTTATTGGTTAAATTATTGGAATAACCATATACCAATTTCACTATAAAGTGTTAGTTTGTGGGATTATTTAGTAGAAATCTATTCGCTAGAATAACCCGTAGCCCTTCATTTTTATTGATTTTTTGATAACCCCCCTTTCAAGGGATGAGGGGGATTCCTTATAAGGCCCATAGTCTTAGATATTACATGTCCCATAGGCTTATGATACATTAGATAACCCGAAGGTCATAGGGAAATCATCCAGACTATCACTATAAGGAGCTGCCCCTCCCCTGCATCTACGTTGTGACGGTAGCTCCCCACCTCGTATGGTCGTCTAGCTAAGCTTCCCATGAATGCATAGGCTAGTCCCGATGGAATAACCATACCCTCTCATTTTTCCAAATCCATTGGTTTTTCTTTGGTCAGGGCACCATCTCTGAATCCTTCTCTGTGGATCCTCTTTTTTTATAGATAATTATATATTACTTAGAAATGATGATTATATTTTGGTTAACCATCCATATAATTTCTCAAGAAGGGTTTTGATTGTCATATCACTTTAATTATCACTAGGAAAATTGTTGAAATACTATTTGATTGTATCTCAATACATATTTTTTTATATTCCTAAAAGAAATTTTATTACAAATTGTAATGATATTCAGATAATTCACTTGGTTAATAAGGTAAAAATATAGAACTGATTGGAGGACCCTAGTATTATATATTCCATTGATACATCGTTTGGTCTCATGATAGAAATAGTGTTTGTATTTAGTGTATTCTTACCCAATGCAAGCATGATGTCTTTTTTGTGACCACGAAGACATGAATGATGTACTAGTTACAACCTTGATGGAAAGAATAATACATTAGATGAGGCCCTAAATAAAAAGATCAAAAGGTTTGATATTATAAATTCCATCACCATGAATATAGTTAATATTTTCATTATTTTTATTTATAGATTTAACCATAGAATTTTTTCAATCTAATTTGATCATCTAGAGATAATTATTTTTTTATGATTTGTTTCTTACCATATTATTCTTGTCGAGATTATGACTTGATATATTCAGATATACATTTCCCTTTACTAACCGTTTAAGATCACCCTTATTATTTTCCCACTTCCCTAGGTTATGAAGAAGTGTATTTCACATGATTTTTTTAGAAGAGTATCATGTTTAGAGGTTCTTGTAGGAGATTTTGAAGACTTATTATGAATTATATTGTTTCTTATATAGCTAAAAATTTCTTTTTAATTAGAAATACGTTGTATTTGTTAGATAACCATTTTTAAAACACTTTAAAACTATAAACCTAAATATTATTATAAATAAAAGTGAATTTTTATTTCTTAGTTATATTGTAATTATTCAATGTAAAATCTTTCTCAATTTAATTTCAAAATTGGTATATAAAAAATGCATTTATGACCTCTGAATTCTAAGAGCGTGGGTCTGGGGAATCACACATACAATTAGAAAGTAAAATTTCCAATTTCCATTAATTGACCAAATTCTAGATTTGTTAATAGGTAAGTACCATTACTATTTCTATGACATAAATTTTTTACTTTTTTAGATCTATATTTCCATCTATTATTAGAAAAAGGAAACCTCACATCCCCATTTTGGGAAATTTTCATATATTAGAATATTTTTTGGTCAGTGTAATGATCCATGTACATTATATTATACATGTTTCTTATTTTTTTGGATTATCTGGGGGATCACATGGAAGTGTATATGTATTATTTCATCTTCTATTGTTTTTTATGATTTATTCAGTAGTTTAGGTGTTATCCTTTGATGCTATATTAGAAGTAAAATTTTATTAAATTCCATTTTTTATGACATGTTATAGTAAATAGATATTTCATTATGAAGGATATAATCCAAGTTGATAAATGAAACATAGATTTCATTTCATCACTAATATTCCCTAAAAATAGGCAGGATTTGTGGAATTTCTTAGGTAATATAGGATCATATCAATATTTCATTCATTATATAAGAACGATTTCACCCCATCTCCAAATTAATCTAAAAAGAAAAATTATTTATGTTTGAAAACTATAAGGAATATTTTAATAAATTAGAATGAGTCTCATGTAAACTATGATAATAAAATCACATTGATGCGATTTACCTTTTAAGATCATCTGTGACACTTGAAACTATCATGTTTGTGTAGTCATTTCACAATATGTCAATCAAGATCCACATTTTATTGTAGATACCTTATAGTAATTGGTGCATTCAAAGGAAACATTATCCAAAATATAAAAATAATTAGTGACATTATGTTATCCCAGAATAAATTTAGGTTTTATCTTTTAGGTTTCATGGTTACTGTATATCTTGATCACATATACCTATGAAATATACTTCATAAAATGAAAGGAAAACCAGGTCTCATTCATTGGATCCTCAACATTTAAGAACTCAATTAAGAAATAATGTATAAAATGGAATACAAAATTTGGTGGCTAACCATATAAGTAGGATCCTTCCATTCTAAGACATTGGTTCATTCTCTAAATTCCCACAAAGTCATGTTTCTTGATGTGAAATTGTATTGTTTGAATAATATTATTCCCTGGTATGATAACATAATATATTATTTAATTTCAAATCACGTTTTTAGTAATTTAAATAAAAATATCCATTATGTTTCTGATAGAATTCCCATCAATCCATAGGCTCTATCACACTCCTTTATATGGGAGTAAATTCATTCCCAAATAAGATGGATATGAAGTACTTGATTCTGGTATATTTTGGAAAACATTATTTTAGAATTATTATTCTTTTTGTAGATTCTATCATCATTTTCCGAAGACATAGAATGTCTCTAAAAGAAATTATATTCTACAAAAGTAATTTTTTTCCTTGGTATTTTTAATGTTTTTGGAACTGAATTTATATGGACATTATCTAATTCATTTAAAGGATTTTACATTAATCATGTAGTTGATTATGTGTTTAAATGTGTTGTTACATGATCTTTAATGATTTATAACATTAATGTATATGTAAAAAAATTTAGAACCCAAATCATCCATAGGTTAGTATTTCCATTGTTAATTATCAGTGACCAGGGTTATAATTTATAAAATCACAAAGTTAAAGAACTATTATATCAGTATGGGGTTGTACGTTCAATTTCTACAACATATCACTCCTAAAAAATGGGAAATAAAAGGTGCTTAGCAAGGAGTTATAATAATTATTGAAAAAAGTTTCCAACCCAACTAAATGGATTGGAGTTTTAGACTTGATTGTGCATTGTAGGACAACTATAGTTCATTAAAATTTATCATTGGCTTGAAACCTTAGCCGATTATATTTGGAAAGAGTTTTCACATGAATTTTGATATAGATCATTGATCTATTGGTAAAATGAACAATGAAATTAAAAATTATATTGTGTATCTTCTAACATGAAATTATAAATTTATGGGTTGGAATAAGTAGAAGGAGATTAATATGAGAACTCATAGATCTATAACAAAATAACCAATTATTCCCATGACTTTCTAATCCTTTAATATTTTGTCTATTTTTTGAAAAGGTCATATTTTAAAATGTGAGGCTGAAGTTTTACCTAGATATGTTTCACTAATATTTTTTTATCCTATAAACAATCTCTAATGTTTAAACTTCTGGTGTTGTGTAGGTAAAAAATGGAAAATCTAATGGACATTAACCGTTAATGGGTAGCAGCTAAAACACTTCAGTGAAACTGTTTTGAATTCCTTAATGGAGGAAATATGCCTTTGTGAATCTATCTATCAATGGAACCAACTAGGTTATATCCTTTCCTCTCACCATATCATTGTTCATGTTCTATAAATTTTATGACAGAACAATCATATTAATTTCCTATCCAAAATGGAAGATATTGAAAATATATGTCAAATTTACCTATTTCAAGGCATTTTAACATTTTATAGAAATGTATTTCACTAATGATATATGATTATTATATATTATTTAACATTGAAATTAAATTTTAGTAAAATATATATTTTTCAATGATCTAAATTGTTTTATGTAAAAAAACCATTGAGATGTTGATACTCTATGTGTGAGTTCATAATGGAAAAAGTGTTCCACTTAATATCTCAATATATCATTACAAAATACCTGAATATGGGACTATTTTACAAACAATTTATTTCAAATATAATTTATGTTAATTTTAGTAATATTTAAAAAATGGTTTTTACATATGTTTGTTTCTTATCGAATCATTTTCATTACTATGTTGGTTTACCTATAGTTTATACCCAATGATTTTTTTGAATAAATAATGAAAAAATTAATTTTTTTTAAAATAAACACATTATATAAAACAAAAATGAATGATTTTGAATTTAAGGAATTCATAACAAAGTGGGTTTGGAAATTTTATTATAATGGGTATAGGGATGATTTGATTGAATTAACCAAGTAAGCCAAATTATTCCAAAAAATTACTAACATTGCTAATTTAAAAGTTGGAAGTTTAACATGAAATTGTTTTTAAAAAGAATATATAAATTTAGTGGTATGGTTTAGTCTTTAACTTAATCACTATTATTAATATTAATAATCTTTTTTAATTTAATTTTGATAAATTTTTTGAGACACTTCATTCAATGAATACTGTGATAAACTACTTGGGGAAGTTCTTTTTCTCTCAAATTTCTATCATAAATTTAATTTCATTCTAATGTAAAACTTTCATGAACTAGGTAATGCCTTCACATATCAATTGATAAAATTTTATTTTTCTCTTGAGGGAAATTTTTAGTTGTGGGAGTGTGAACGTGTTGTGATTCAATATTCATTTCCACCCTTGAACTAATGTGTTAATTCATTATATGTTAGAATATATTAGATTTAAAATAATGTTTAATCCAAATTTAATTAAAATATTTCATGATAATTAATTTTTTATAATATAAATTTTAATTTTTTATGTTTTTATGGTATAATAAAGTGATTTGAAGAGACCACAAACAAATTTGACCAAAATGGGAGAATCCATCATGAGAGCCTAGGAATACATCTATAATAAAATACACATTTTCACTATATTTAAACTAATTTTGGATTTTATATTTTTGGGTGAATTGATAAAAGTTTGTGATATAATTATCTAGAATATTAGGATTCCAAATTTGTCCGTCAAGAGTAAAAAAATGTGTAATTAATGGTGATAATAATTATTGTTCAGAATCATGAGTGCACTTAGATAATTTATTTATAAATGGATTTATAGACCTCCAATTTAATCCAAATTTTATGTAGATATATTGAATAATTGAATAAATAGTTTTTAAATTTTTCAAAAGAATGATAATACTTTCTCATATCCAAAATCATAGTTCCAAATGGTTTTATAAAAACATAGTGGAAAAACACCTTCTACTTTACCTATAAATTCCCCCCCTGGGAACTCCCTCCATAACTTCTTAAAAGGGAGTGAAATAATTATATTTTGATGATTCGATGAATTATTTTAATAATATGATATTTTATATAACTCATTATCTAGATAAGAAGAAGAAGGATGAAGGAAGGGTTCTGTATGATCTTCCTCCTCCTATCGATAGTGAGTTAAATGGTGGGCAATCATTGGCTGGGAGCTAGCTGATTGAAAAGGGATTTCCAAGACCCTAATTAGCTACTAGTTTGGTGTGTTTGAGTATTTAAAAGTATTCCTTTATTTTTATCTTTATATAGTCTTAATGTTAGTGCAATGTTTTGTTACATTATTTTAAATTCACTCTCTTTCATACCTGATTGTTTTGTGATCCATGAGTGGGAAAATTTTAGTTTTCTAACTAGGTAGTTTATGAAACCTATTATTTTTCATAAAACGTAGTTATTTTTATACATTTTAATATCTCTAGTTATAGTAAATGTCAATATCTTTGAAAAATGAGTGTTATACAATGGTTTGGGTCTTGGTATATTTATTTAAAAGGTAAGTGGAATAGTGATTAAATCTCAATTAAGGAATTTGTAGTAAATCAAATGATTTTTAAGAACATGGAGATTCTCAATATGTGTAGTGAACATTAAATAACCAATTTATCACATAATTATAAACCCACTTATATTTTTCAACTATAAATCTCTTTTATTAAGTATTACTATTTTGAAACAACCTTTAAATCCCACCTATTTTTTAAATTTTATTAAACTTATTGAAAATTTCCACTATATAGCCTTCAAAGATATTTGAGAAGTGACTTAGGGACTGAATTAATCGATAATTCATCTTTTAAAACCAAATTAATAAGATGCATCATGACATTACATTCATGGATTAGGGTGGGATCCCTTTATTTTGTGTCACTTATATCTCATTTCGTTAATGATAAATATTCAATTTATATTGGATTTATAAAGAAAGTTTGTTTCTATATCTATGTTTTTCATAAATTGTTTATCTTTGGTAGATATTAACTTTATCATATATATTTTGGTTAATATATTTTAGGAAAAAGCATTCCACTTGATGTTTACAGTGTGATTTACTACTTTTTAGTATCCTATGGTAACCAGAGAATGTTCTTGAGGCCATTTGGAATCCAAATTCAAGTCTCATTATTTGATCTTCTAAGTTATAATGATATAATTATTTTATAAATATATAATATAAATTAATGTAGTTAAATTATAATAAAATATATATATCAGTAATTTGAGAAAATAATTATGTCAATGTGTCTTATATATTCATTTATAATGGAGGATCCCAGAAAAATATGTTGAAGAATTTCATTTATACTCTCAAGACGAAAATTTTCAATAATCACTATGTAATATTTTTGTCCCTTAATTTACTTTATGATGTATTTTAAATTAGGATCCATATTCCACTTTTATGATACAAAAATGATCCCATAGATTTCCTTGGTGTAGTTTTTTATATCCCATTATTTCATTATATACTATAGTTTATAAATTATGTTATTCACAATAAAAGATATTTAAAATAATATAAGTCATATATTATAGAACTCTTTAAAATAATGTGACTTTGTATGATTTAATAACCATACTATGAATATCATAATAACTTATTCCATCAATTAAATATCAATATCATCAATAGAAATAAGTAGCTCTGATCTCATCTCATGATCAACATGAATCACAACTCATAATTGATATAAATGTAATGATGTATTGTGAATTATATTACCTTTTATATTATATATTTTACCTATTGTAATGAAAAATTGCCTAATTTTTTATAAATATAGTCATAATTGATTTCACCTTGAAATCTTTTTAATTAATTAAATAATAAATAATTATTTTTTACATACATTATTATATTTTGGAAAAAATGAATAGCTTTGGTATGTTAGGAATTTCAGTGGAATAACCACCCTATAAACTTAGGTCTCACTATTTTGGTTGACCTTATTTTGGTAATAATTTCTATTTATTTATTAATATTTTATTCTGTTCATTAGTAATTAATTTTTTTATTATCCCTGAAGGTATTAGCATTATAATTTAATTCTTATAATTTATTCTCTTAATTCATTCATGTTCACAATTTCTTAATAAATTCTCTTGTTGAATCTACAAAAATAACTCTTCAATGTTTTTTATACTATCTTTGATGAGGGAAAACCACCATAATTTGTTTATATTAAACTACAAGAAAAGACTCCTTTTGTGTGTAAAATAAATAAAAATTTACCCATTAATTATTATTATCTTTTAGAATATAAAATAATAATAAAAAGTTATTTTATTACATGTTTTCATCTACAAATTGTACCTTTTCATCAACATGATAATTCTCCCTATCACATGATTTGGGGTATAGAAAATGATAAAATTTGATTGATCATTTTACATTTTAATATAGAAAAATCAATATTTTTTATATCATGTTAAAATTATTTTTATTCTTTTAAATAATTTGTTAATTATTACATACGTGAACTTTATTCCTTATTTAATTTATAGTAGGGATATAATGACCATTATTAATGTTGTTTATTCAAAAAATTCTTATTTTGTTTTAAAAAATATCATTTATATAATATAATTATATAAAAATGTCAATTAATGTAAATTAAAATCAGTTATAATTTACTTTGAAGCCATGAAACTCATATTTATTAATTAAAAAATCCTAATTTACTTGAGATTTGATCATTATATATATATTTTGTTGGTGAATATTTGTGTTAATATCAACATTACTAAAATATTTAGAATAAAAGTTGTTTTGAAAGCTGTATACATTGTTCTAGAAACTCAATAAAAAATTCAATATACATTTTTCTATTATAAAATTACTCTTTAATAAAATAAACATATTATGGCTTGATTTAAAGGGAAAATAACAAAAAAATTTAATAAAAGGTTACCAAAATGCCTTCTAATGTTTTCCCATTTATTATAAGAAAAAAATCTACCATGTATCTTTGTTGATTGGAATGTTAAATCTAGAAGTATCCCCAATAAAAATATTAGTGATGGATTTTTTAGTTTCAATAAGTTAGGAACACTCACTCCATATAAAATAATATAGATTTCCTATACTTCTTGATATAATTATTTATTCTTAGACTATCATCTAATGCCACTCTTTTCTATATACCTTTCTTCCAAATGTAATTTTTTATTCTCCTTAGAGATCACTATATTGTTTCTCACCAAGATGTGTAACATTAAGAGGAATATAATTAAATATCTGCAGAAAAAGTTTGAAAATTTATTTAAAATACAAAATATTTTTATTAATTATAGATCATAGAGATGAAACACATATTATTTAAAAAATATCCCATTGATAAACAACTTGTATTGTATTTTTGTTATTTTATTTGATTATTGAAGTGTTTTTTATCCCCTATTAATTGTCCAAAATATATCTATGTGATTTATTCCAACATAAAATACCTAATATATATTTGGACTATCAGGAAATATTAATGATATTATAAGGAAAGGATTTTCCAAAATGGAATTGGAATTGGATTTTATAGTTTTTTTATTACCAAAATAATAATTAACCAAATTTCAAATACTGGACCATTAATCTGAGATATAATTAAATTCTTATGATTCTATTATGAAGTGTTTGTCTTATTATCCTTATTGAAATTTTATTTTATGAATTATAGTTCATTAAAATTTACTAAAATATTATTATCAATCCATATGTATCAAAAAACTTGAATATGAAATTTCCTTTATCTTGAGTACTATATTTTATCAATCATTTCAAAGAAAGACATATTATTATAAATTATATTTATGTTCTAGAAAACAAATATATGTATAACTACGACTAGCATAATGACTCTAGTATTTTTAATTATACTATATTCATTATAAATCATTTTATAAATAATGTAACCACTAGTTATATACAAATTATTTGATAAAACATGTACAAATTTCCCTTTAACAAACCTATGTTATTTTATAGAAATTTTTTATGATTGTTAGATTACTATATATATATTACCTCAAAACCAAATAATAGAGTTCATTATCTATTTTTGTATCCTAATTTATTATCTTATTGGATTCCAATTTTGTCGAATGTTCTTATGAATTTGACCATATGACAAAACCTCCACCAAATAATGAAAAATATAAAAGTGATATGGTTTATAATTATGATAAGTACTATATAATCGTTATAAAAACATAAATAAGTGTATAAAAGTTTTCAATTATTTTCATTATTAGTTGGAATTATTACAAATTGATAGTTATTGTTTTTTAGGATTTTGGACATAATATTATAATTAAAGAATTTAAAGATGAATCAGAATAATATGAATTGGAAAATGAAATCAACACGATCCACAATTCCATTACAATGTGATTGTTTTGAGCGTAATTTAAATTGAATATTCATTCAAACCAAAATTAATACTATTTAATATATATTGAAATCATAATTTATGATTATAATTATTGGAATGTCTAAATGGAGAATCCATTATGTCAAGAAACTTTTTCTAGAGTAATACATTTAAAGAATTTTTATTATTTAACAATCATGATGCGATGTAGATGATTATGATATATCTTCAAAGGGAGAAGAATGTAAAAAGGAACATCACATTTTCTATGTCCAAACCCAAAATCCATTATGGCATGATAATATCAAGGAAGTAGTTTTGGAGAAAAAACAATGACTAAAAATATTCAAATGTTTCATCGTGATAGTTGGATATTTGAATTTTAATTTAAAGAGATATACTAATTATACTTTATAACATTTGACCATGCATTATGAAATAAATATATGATGTAGATAAGGAACGATGGTTTAGAAATTTTCATGTAGGTATTAATGTATTATGGAGTAATACCTTGATTTAAGCTTTTATTTTCCAATTAGTATATTTTTTTTTTAAAAACATAATATTAAAATGGAAATAGACAATTTTCTAGACATTAACTATTCTAGATATATCTAGGATGTAGAGAAATATAATGTGGAAGTCTGAATTGAGGTTATTTATAATTATTTAATTTATTAAATTCAATTACATATATTTATTAATTATCTCTTCCATTATAAGGACATCTATTTTTCGTAAAATGAATTCTTCAATATTTTTTTCTAAATTAGTCATGATTGAGTAGTCACTTAAGGGATGGTGAATTAAGAGTAGAATGATGATTATTTATTTTAAATAGTTTATTTTTTTAATTAATGGATTGCTTTGATTAAATATTTCATTATTATTATTGTTTATGTTATACTCTATTCATTATTTGAGTATAGTAATGAATAGGGGAATAAAATAAATGTCATAGAGGTGGAAATTGGTTTTTAGAGTTCCATTGGTACAAATTATTCAATAGTGATTAGACCATAATGTATTATATTTTAAGTAGGTTCTTTTGGTAATAATAAATTTAAATAATAAAGTTATTATAAACTAAAATTTACTAAATAAATGAATATTACCCTAATAATTTCATAGTTAATTGATTCAATTATATCCATAAGAAAGTGAAATCATATTTCTTATGAGATCACCTATTGAAATTTATTCATCTTATCTATATTTTAAAATATGATATTTCACAACACAATTTTTCTTTTCGTCATAAAGGTATTTAATTCCAGATTGAATAACATTTCCAACAAAATAATAATATATGATACATCTTTTAGTAAAATTTTATTTTTAATATATCCTTTCAATTTCATTAAATAATTCTTAAAAGAGTACATCAATATATAATGAATAAGACCAAAAATTTGGATCTATCTCACTAAGAGATCTATCAATTGAACTATAATATTTAATAATGATGGTTTGAAGAATATCACCAATTTAAATAAAGTTGAAAGAATTTATTTCCCATATTTGTAAACTTATAACTACTAATAACATTATAGGATATTTATTTTAATAAATAAACATATCATGGTTATTATTTTTAAAAAATCATTTTGTATTATACAATGTATTAAAACATTTATAAAATATTGTATCCAAACATGAAACTTGTGTTATTTTTAAATATCTAAAATCAGTATATTAATTGATACAAAATTTTAAATATTTTATGAATACCCATAGAACCATTACAATTCCTCAAAAATTTAAAAAATAAAACCTATCTTTGTTATAATGAAATCCAGTGGTAGAAATGAATTTTACATCCGTTTAATCATTTGTGAAAACTCTTAACCATTTCCCATGTAAATCAAGCCTAAACATTCCTTGATTAAATATTTGGACTTAAATTGTGTCTTAATTACATTATCACACATATTTTTTATATATTCATGAGATTTGTAAAACTTTTGTTATATAAAATATGTTTTTAAGGTAGTATTAAGAAAATTTATTTTCATTTCCATTGTACCAATAAAATGTTTTTGGTGAACTTTTTACCTAATATAGAGACAATATACTTTACCATATTAAGTATATCATCATAAATTGATAGAGGGTGAAAAAATACTAATGACTTCCCATAAAATGTTATTTTCCAAAATTAGTATCAATTTCGTTGATGTTTAAACCTTCAATGATTATGAACCACAATATTAATCGTATGATTCAACCTAACATAGAATATTTATTTATTTATATGAAATTTACACTGTCCATATATTAATTAGGTTACCTAAAATATCAAAATAAAAGTAAATGTTATTTAATGTATCGAACAACATGGATCAAAATGATATCTTTTTTTTAATATTTATACACCATAATACATATATCTTACAATAACATCATATCTTTATTAAATGTATCAAAAATAAAGGTCAATATAATGACAATCCTATTTAAGATTGAAAATAAGTAAAATTAACAAAATTTATAGGAATATCATGCATAACTATGTTATTTTTTATGATATTCATACACCATAATATATCTTACCCAAAATTAGTTGAAGTATTTTTCAAGTGGATCCAAATAATGTTTAATATAAATACCATCCTATTTCAATACAAAAAAGTATAAAATTAAGATAATATACTTGTAATTCATGCATACAAATTTTATTTTTTATGAGATTCATGTAGCATAACACATGTTTCCCAAAACAACCATGTATTTAATTAGTGGGCCCAAATAAATTTATACATCATGACCATCATATTTTAGTAAAAAAATAAGTAAATTGACCAATGTTACTTGTATTTCATGTATAACCATTTTTGTAAGTTAAAATTTATATTTATAACTCTCCATGTGATGTGAGGACTAATTTTTATACCATAAGCACTAATTTAATTTAAAAATTAAGAAATATCAATGTATTTTGATTTTTTACAAAATTCAAGAAACCCATATCAATTTTATTCCACTAAGTATAATATACTAGGTTTTTATGTTAATTATCTTAAATATTTTTATCTATATCCCTTGGAAAATGCATTGAAGTTCTCTAAAATTAATATATTAATCAAAATAACAAAATTATTAGAAACTAAAAAAATAAATTTAGATGGAAATGATTAATTATTATCGTATTGGGATAAATAACACTTAGGACTTTCCTATAGATATTAATACTCTCAAAAAATATATTGTCTTATATGAAAGATAATATTTTTATATATATTATGCCCATGGTACATAACATTTTTATAACATTGTATGTTAAAAAAATATCATTTTATCTCAATGAACATCTTCTAATAAAGATATGAAATCTCAGATATTCTAAGAGCTTTTATTTTCACTTTTTGTATGACAGAGGTGTTTCTGGAGAGTATAGTGGATGAGAGTAGGATGATTGGTTGAGTTTTTCTATTTTCAATATTGATTATGTTCTGTCTAAGTCTTTCTGGTGTGGTTAGTTTACTATATAAGATGATTTGTAGCTATATAGTGTTCTATTACATGATCATTGGGGGGGGAGTGTGATTCTAGTTTTATAACATGGGGATTAGTTCATTATATTTGGGTGATGTTCTTTCTGTAGGAGGTGATACTATTATGGTGTGATGAGGTATATTATAGTGTAGTTTTTCTATATTAATTTTTTTTATCAAAGAGGGTAAATCCCCTAGAAATGAAATATAAAGAACTCCTTTTATGTGATGGGAAAATGAGGAACCCATTACAATGACAGATTAAAACATCTTAAACAACAAGGAAAATATCAAAACTGTGATCCAAATGCCAGATAAGAAACAAACATCATAACAAGAACAAGCCAGAAATCTCTCCGCCCCCCTGTCTGAAATTGCAACAGTGAAATTATAGTTTAAAGGGGTGGATTGGGGATTTTGATGTTACTCTTTATTTATGCGGATTATAGTGTAAAGGGGTGGACAGGGGATTTTGATGTTACTCTTTTTTATGCGGATTATAGTGTAAAGGTGTAGATTGAGGATTTTGATGTTATTTCTTTTTGGTATCCCCTAGATCATAAATAATTATATTGTTTCATGGTGAACTTTGGGGTGTTATCAGGTTTGAGTTAGAGGTTAAGAACTATACTATGGATTTTGAGTTTCAATGAGTTATGGAATAAATGGTACAATTATTCCATTACTTCCCCATGTTTCATTGAATCTATGTGGTTAAAATACCTAAGATTTGGGGTGTGTCACATTGCAAAATCCATATATGGAAACCATTATAGCTTGATAAATGCAATCACACCATTATTCTCAGTTTTCTTATATTATTCATAAATTTAGAAATCTTCATTACTTTTATTCATTTAATATAATTTCCTTCATATCATAGCCCCATTTTGGCTTTTATTGAGTGCCATTTATTATCTATTTATGTATCATCAATCATTTTTTTGGTGTGATTGAGATCTGTTGATATTAGGTGAGTTACTTTTCATATATTCTTACATTTCTCTATTTCTTCAATTTTTTCTTATTTAATATGATGTCGTGGTAGTTGAGTTATTTGGTTTATGTTGGTATTGTGATTGATGGAGTATGATGTGTTATATATTTCTGAGGCTTTTCATTGATTTCATTAATGGTGTAATCATCTTTCTCTTTCCACCTTTGTATCGAATTCTTATAAAAGAAGATTGGGGTAGGGGATTCAAGGATTATCCTTCATTATTTATGTTTAATTATGGAATTATAATGATTTTAAATTCAATGAGTGGATGGTTTTGATTAAACTAATAATTTTAATAAATGAGATAATAGAAATTAAATGGGAAGATGTGTGATTCACATGTCGACTACATGATTCAATGTTATTTTCATATTGTGGTGGTTCTTTTGTTGATATGAGTTTCTAAAATTACTCAATTATTTATATTATTATAAATCATTTCACTATTCATTTTAGGATAATCATATAAATATGGTGACAAATTCAAGGTTTGAAATTATGGAATTAATATTTCTTCATTTACATAATGTATTTAATTTATTCATATGGTATGATTCAAATAGGTTTTCTGGGTGCAATTTTCTATTATGATCGGTATTGTTTGATACAATTTAATTTATTATTTTCTAATGTTTGGTCATTCTTTCTATTATTAAGTAATATGGTAGTGATATGTGGTGGCCATTTTATGGTGATAATTATATTTTCCTTCTATGGTGGAATTTTGGGGTTATAATGCATTAATTTTTCGGGATGGTTTTGTATTTCAAATCATAGAAGGATGAAATAGAACTATGGGAATTAATTTTTGATAGAGTAGTGGATGATGTAGTATTCTATGTGATTGTTGTGGGGTTTTATCATAATTGACCAAGGATATAGTTTTATATTGAAACTAAATGAAATGATGAATAACTTATTGAAAAAGGAATGTGTTGATGGGTTAATTATGTAACAAAAATTACAAATGATGAATTAGGTGAAAGATTTGTGGGAATTGGGATGGAAATATTGAATTGAGGAGTCTTTATGTAGTGCTAATGGATGAATTAAAATATTTATGACTGAAATAAATCATTACATAATGAATTAAAAGAGAATAGTGGTCATTAAATCCTGAAATTGATTACAACATGACAAAAATGGTAATTTGATGTTGCTATATGGTTTTTTATGGTGGTGGTGTGGTCAGTTTTTTTCATGATTTTTTGTGGATGTTTTATTTAGTGTGTGTTATTGGGAGGAATGTATTATTATTGGTACTAGTAATAGAAATGTTTGGATTTATGAGTTGATCCCTGGGTTTGGGATTTCATGTTATATAATATTCTTTTAAATTCAATTATTTTGTGTGAACCACTACTCATATAATATATGTAATGAAATTTTTGGGAGAAGAAAAAGATGGTTGAATTTTATGAAAAAGAGTAAAAGGAGTAAAACCAATAGAGAATAAGAAGAAGATAACAATACAATGATATTTACATGGACTGAGAATAATCCCTCTCTCCATGGAAAGGTATGAAACTTTACTAATTTAAGATAAGAATTATACGGTACAATATTAGGGTATGAAACCCTATATTTAAATGAAATTATAAGACGACCCATTTATAGAGTAATCCATATTGGTATAGTATTAATCTGAATAGTAAGTCCACTATGTTATAGTAACAAGTGGCTAAAAGTATGTGGTGCAATATTACCCTATCAATATCACCAATATGTCATTCTATTACAACCATTTAGAAGTAAATAGAGCTATAGTACCGATGTTGGTGTCGCCAATCAACTCTACTAGAGTGGTTAGCATTTGTACAGTATAGGTCAATATCAATTTAACCAACTTTATCAAATGTATTGGGCTACACCATCCCAATATTATCCCATGTTGATAATAATCTAGTAAACTAATACCCATATAATGTTCTATCTTTTGAAAACATTCTTAATCTGATCTCCACATATTAGTCACTCACTAATAAGAGATTTTCCATTAAAGATTCATTTTCATGATAATTATTGATGGAATACCTACTATTTTTGTTTCCATGATACCATAATGATCTCCCATATCTAGGATATTATTATCCATTCATAAATTATGTCTATTATAGGCATCATAGTTTTTCAACTACTCCATCACTAATAGATTCGTAAATACTTATTCTAGATTATTAGTTCCATGAATCAATTGAAATTTCAAGAACCCATATCATATTAATCATTTAGTAAAATGGTTCTTTAACTGAATTTGTTTTTTTTTCAAAAATGAATCATTGGGTTCCTTTCAATATTTATTACACTCTAACTATGATTTTTTAATACACATTCTGCACTCTTTCTATATATTACCATAATAATTACTTCATCCAAACTATCTCCTTCCCAGATTATATTACTATAATGTAATGTGCCTCTATGTAGGATAGTTCAACCACCATCAGTAATTAATATATATAGTTCACTATAGTTTATCCATATGTCAAATCATAACATGTGGTACTCCTTATGTTGATAACATCACTTCCGAGGTTAGTATCCACATAAAATATTAATGGATTTCCTTTCCCAAAGAAAATATATACTTCCTTACATACCTTTACATACATTAGTTTCGATTTAACACCTTCCCAATATTTATTTTTGAGGTTAACTATGTGTCTGATTATAAATCTTATTATATTAATAATTTCAGGTTGATTACAGATAATTCCATACATCAATCTTTTAACTATATATGTTTATGGAACCTTTCACACTTACTCAACCTCTTCTCTTATATTTGGGGGTTTCCCTTATGATAATTTAAAATAGTTTTCAAGGGAATAAAATACATCCCTTATTCCAAAATAATAAATCTTCTCAAATCCTTTCCAATGTTATCAATGTGTGATGAAATCAATATTTTAGTTGTTTAGTCTCTATTAAACATCATCCCCAATATATTTCCCACTTCTCAAAGATCATTCATATCAAACTTGTCAGCTATATAACCATTCATCTCATCAATCCTTTGTATATGTTATCCTATGATGAGTATGTCATCTATATAAAAAATAGATATAATGTATCCATTTCAAATAGTCATAAAATAATTGCATTGATCAATTTTTTGAATTTTGTATTAACTTTTCTTCATTAATGCTTCAATCTTCATGTTACACTACCTTGGTTCATATGATAATCCATATAATCTTTCTCAAAGTTTTCACACTAGGTATTCCTTTCATGATTCAACATATCCCTCTGTAAGATATATATAAATCTCATTCTTTTGGTCTCTCTATAGTAAAGTAGTCCTTACATAAATCTATTCAAGATATAAATACTATGATGAACAAATACTGATAACCACACATATGGTAGTTAGTTTCACTGGATATGAGTAAATTTTATTGAAATCCACACCTTCATTCTTTTGAAATCTTTCCACCACCATCCTTGTGTTATACCTCATCCTTCCATCATGTATTTCATTAACTTAGTATGCCAATTTGTTTTTTAATTAATTATTTTTATGGAAAAGGTTTGAGGTACCAAGTATTATTGTCATGTAATAAATAAATCCCCCAAGAGAAAATTAAAACATACTTGAATCTTTTAACTACATTTAAAAATCAAAACATTATGGATATCCACCATCAATCAATAAAAATAATATAAGGATGATGAATATTATTTCATTGGCCTTCTCCCCCATTTTGTCATCCTCAACTATACTTAAAGAATAGGATCTTCTATTTTCAATGTCACATGCTTAGGTATACCTTAAATATCCACTTCCTCATGAAACTATAAATATTTTTTCCCAACATCTGTTTAAACATCAAGATATTAGTTTTGTACAATAACATCATTATATATAACCTTATGTATCATAATGATCATATTTCTAAATTCAACATAGAAATGATAACCAAACTCATTAGCACTATTTTCGACAAAGTAACATGATTTGGACTTAGAATCAATCTTATACATTGCATCAATATCTTTATGTGCATATTAAAAACAAATAAAGACTCATAAATGAATGTTTATTACCTCATTTATTAATTAGATATCATTAGTTTGAAATTATAACATTAGTATAGATGGACTCTTATTGATGGGATATGCTTCCATCTTCACTTTCTATACAAAGGAAATTTTGGGTAATGATGAGTGTATCCTTATACTATTAAAAAATTCATCAATATCATATTCAAACTTTCTGGCACGTCATTCTATTTTGGAGTACCTTGTATATTATACTCCTAATAAATTCCATTAGAATAAAAATTACTAAACTCTTTAATTTCATACTCTCCTCCTTTATTAGACCACAATAATTTTAGTTTTAATTCTGAATAATTTTCTACTTGAATAATCTAAGTATGAAACATGGTAAATATATATATCATTTTATTTTTCAGAAGTTAAAACCATTAATTCCTTGTTGATTCATCGACAAATGTAACATAATATTATAAAAACCCATTATAATTTATTAATATATTCCACAAAATATTACTACAAACTAGGTATATCTTCCAATACTATGGGTTTCTACCAACTTTTGTCAAATATACCATCATTTAATATCTAAAGATACAATATTTCTATAATATAACTTATACCAACTTCAAATAAAATAGAATCACTTTAGTTATAACACTTTAATTCGATTCTTACTAATGTATCCTGACCTTTAATTTAATATTTTTGAGTCCTCAATAGGCTTTTTATTACAATCATGCACACATAATTTTATGTAATTATTTACAGGATTTTATTTATTACTCCATTAGCTATGAACATAAATCCTATAATAATCATTAATGCACTACCTATTTATGTGCTGCATAAACCTACATCATCAAGATACCTGATAGGAGTAATATTTCTTCTCACTCCAAAGATATAACTCAAATTATGTAGAATGAGAAAACTCCCACTATTGGTTTTAATATGTGAATCTCTCTTCCCTATAATCTATAGGTTTTCACCAATAGAATTATTCACCTTGCCCAAATTTTTAAAGACATAATTGTTCATGAAATCTATATTTGATGTTAAATGTAATAATAACAATTAGTCTCAAATTAAATACTCTATATGGCTCTCTACACTCACTAAAAACAAACCATTTATTCCATGGATTACTATGGTTGTTGAATTAGTTTCAGGTTCCATTCATTTATCCCAATAATCCTTCATGAACTATACATTATTACTAGAATTATAGAAGGTAGGAAAGGAACCCTTTTCTTTATATAACCTTGTTTCCCTCGATTTTGGTCGTCCTATGTAATTGCATCAGGACATGTCTCTTCTTATTACTTCTATGTTAAAAGAAATCACCAAAAATATGCTTCAATGTATTATTTGAATATCATCACTAAGTATCAGATCTCACAAATATTTAAACTTCCATAATCTATTCACTAATGAAATTATAATGGATATTAAAATAGCCTACCAACATTCAGGTAACGAAGATAGTAATACTAGTTTATATGCATCCTTGTTAAGCATAACTACCACTAATTTGAACTGACTCATAATGGTGTTGAATTAATTTAATTGATCATAAATACATTTCCATTTAATGATTTTTAAACTGAATAAAAATCACATCAGGTAATCCTTTTCAATCAATAGGCTTAAAAAACATATCAGCAAGATATTTTATCAATCCATTCACTATGTTATCCTCTTTGATATTAAACACCACATTTTTTCAACATAAGGTGAAAAACATGTAGAACATATTTATCCAAAAACTACCACTAGATATTCTCTATATTCATTGGTTGGACACAAAGAAGTGGAAGCTCAATTTGTATAGTAATGATAGTATTTGATCTGAATACTATAGTTACTAAAGATTGATCAATTGAAACGATCAATTTTCTCCATTAATTCATTTATACAGATTATTAAATTCCAAAATTATGACCTCAATCTTCCAAACAGAAAATATGATAGCATTTTTATGATATTTCCAAGTGAAAATAATTATAATTAAATCTTTAGAAAAATATTGAATGGGAGAATAATGCAATAGATAAGATGGAGATAACAAGATATAAAGATTTATGTAGTTCAAGAATAATCATTATGTCAATATAGGAGAAGAATAATTTACCATTTTGGGAGTAAATTTTTAGGGTACAATCTTAGAATATTAATCCTTTGATCGAAATGAGCTCATAAAGTAATGTGGTTTTACAGTAACCTGTGTTACTACAAAGTGAATTAATATAGTTGGCATACTATGATAGATTAATCGGTGGATGCAATGAAGTGGATATACAATTCCTAATTAGGGTTACTAGTCAGTCATGATACAATAACCAAGGGGTAATATTCACTCTTATAGTATTTTTGATGGTGTCTCATGTTATCACTGCTAAAGTGGTCAATATTTTTGGAGAATGGGATACTTTCATTTGACCCAACATCATCCAATGTGTCATGATACACTATTCCAACTGAATAAGCATACTTTTTTGTATATCAGGACATGGGTCCTGAGTGTTTTACCTTATATCAAAGTTTTAAATGATGTTAATGGGTGAATACTCCCACTTTTCATCTCTCCCTTAATGATATATCATCATCTATGGTAGACTATGATTATAATACAGAGGATATGTTATATCAAAATTAGAGTGTCGATGAGATTATATGATTGGGGTTATGACACATGGTGGGGGGCGTACATTCTCTAATGAGGGAATGATTTTTATCTCCTTCATGATTAAATTAAATTACTATAGTTTGTATGATATGTGATATGGTATGGGGATCGGGTATAAGGTATGATGTGGATTTCTGGTTGAGGTAATGAATACGATATTGATGTGGATGTGTATATGATGTGAGAAGTTGTATGTGGATATTTGATTTTAAAATAGATGATATCACCGAGAAATATTTCATTAGGGAGTGATTGTGACTAAATTAGTGGGGAAGGGGTTATGGGGAACCTTAATGATATATTCCATTTTTAATATGTTATCATAATTGGATGTGATACTGGCTATGGGAGCATTTATGAGGATAAAAAGTTTCCAACCTGGCATATGTGATGAGTTGGTTCAACTGTCACTATGAAATTAGTATGCTTCTCAATATTTTCATGATAGGTTTTGTGGAGGATCCTACCCAATATACTTATATGATATGTATCTATTTATCTCACTCATAAAATAAGGAATATGTGTCTGCATTTTATATAGGATTTCAATTGGGAGTTGGTGATTAGGATATACGTTACTATATCATTGGGATCACTAGTTTTCTTGGATTCATTTACATATGATTTATATTATGGTAATTTATTTTGGATACCTTTGGTTTTGTTTGAAATTTACATATATAGTTTTTAGGCATTATATAGTCGTTATGGAGTTGATTGCTATAATTTTTCTTATATTCTTGATATAATGTGGGATATTTATATCATATGTGTCTTTTATACCCTCATTGTTAGTTTCCAATCATTGAGATATTACATGAGGGATTTAGGGGTCACACTCTTCTTCAATGTTATCCCTAGAGAGGTTCGAGTGGGGAATTTTATTCCAGAGTGTTATCAAAGATTGGTAACGGGATATTATAGAGTTTGATGTTAGGTACTAGTGAGGAATGCAAGGGTTTGGTAGTGTAAAATGTTAGTCTAGACTAGCATGTACCATGATAACAAATATATGTTAAAACACAAGAATTTGGACCCCCATATGATCTGATGTAAGGATCGAAATCTTACTAGATGTACTGCATGAGATAATGTTGATTGTAGAGTAGAAACCTAGGTGAGGTACATGAATCATTCTTCATTTATCATGTGATTAAATTGGGGTGATTTTAGGTAAATTGGAATGAATCAAATTAAAATAATATTATAATAATTCTATGTTCTTCTTATTAGGATTTTCTTTGTTCTATTTAACATAAATTTATAGATATCTTCACCCACTAATTTTTCTAGGTTTGAGTGGTGAAAAATGATTGCATATTAGATAATAGAAGGGATGACCTAGTAGATGAGGTTTTCCTATTGAAGAGAATTTTGAATGATAATTATCAGTAGAGTTTAGTGACGTATGAGGGAACAGTCTCTGATCAAAAAACAAAGCATTAGTTTTAGTAGCTATAAATTGTTTTAGTCTAATACAAGTATATGTTGATTTGTTGAAGAAATTTATGGATACAATTCCGATATTTCCCACTATAGACTCCAGGTGCCAGATTCTTAAACACATCCCAAATCAGAAATCAGAATCCATATCCATGGTGATGGATACGTGTGTGAATATTGAGGATGAGCATAGAAATTTTCTAATCAATTATGATGTTGACAAAAAATCCTGCAGCGAAACCACTCTATGGTCAAAGAAAATTGATGATGAAATGGTAGAGCTTTACCATTTTCAGAATGATGTAAAATATGCCTTTGATACAGAGGATGACAAGATGAATAATTTTCAAGAAAATCTGACCCTTGAGAAAAATACTCGGAATCAACAGGTGAAGGATCTGAATGGAAATCTTATTTCTGTTGCTCAAAGATGGAAAGGGGAAAGGGATCTCCAGATGGAGATCGAAGAAATGCTTATGAAGAATCATGAATTATTAAGTTATAGTATGAGGCTCTGAGGGCTCAACATGAAAGGATTAAAGCCTTATTAAATCAGGATAAAGAGGACTAGAAAGATTTGAAGAAAAAAACCCAGTTGAAGAAGTTAATCCACAAGGAAATGGAAGACAAATAGACCAATCTGATTTTTTGTTGTCATGTATTTCCTTGTAAAAATCTTTTCAATATTAATGACAAATTTGGTTTCTTGTGTTGTTTTTATGTCTTTACTAATGTTTTAGGTACTTTATTGTTTTTCCATTCCCTAAATTCTTTTTGAAAATCACAATGGGGGGGGGAGGAAAAAGAACTACTCAAAAGGGGGAGAAGGAAAAATCTAAAAGGGAGAAGGAAAAATTTTTAAGTTAAGAAGAACTATACTTAAGTATGGGGGAGTTTCTCATTATTAATTTTTTCATTCCCATGATAATGAAAACTCATTTCTAGAAATCCAGAATACAATCCTTAGTGTTCCAAATCCTAAGGGGGAGTTAGTTGTATTCACCATCATCTATGAACAATGGTAGATAAGTTTTAATTTCAAAGTCGAAAGAAAATTTTACAAAATCTTTTATTCATTTTCGAAAGGTTGTTTGTGATTTCAAAAAAGGGGGAGATTGTTGAGTTAATAAGGTTTTCCTTATGAATATTTCCATTCCTTCTTGTTTTGAAAATCACAAACCCCTTATAGTTAAGAAAATCTATACTTTACTCATATAAGGAAAATTTACTTCCCAGAGGAATTTACCCCTACAATGTTTTCATTGATCATATCAATATTATCCTTAAATATAAAAATTGGATTCATACATAAAACCTCAGAATCATATAATACATTGAGATGAAGAATTCTGTTTTAGGATACAAATTCCTAGTACGAACTCTCATGAAGTTCCACTCCTAATTCTGGATACGAACTCTCATGAAGTTCCACTCCGAATTCTCGATACAAACTCTCATGAATTTCCTCTCCGAATTCTGGATACGAACTCTCATGAAGTTCAACTCTGAATTAGAGATACAAACTCTCATATAGTTTGACTCTGAATTCTGATTACAAACTTATCTAAGTTCTGACTTCGAGTTCTCTGAATTCAGACTCTGAACTCTTATGAGTACTGACTCTGAATTCCGATGAACTCTGACTCTGAAATTTTTAAGTTCTGGTTCTAAATTCTAATGAAGCCAGACTAAGATTTTCCTTGATATTCAGACTCCGGAATTCTACAGAATTCAGGTTCCAATTTCATAAAAAACATAATATGAATATCTATTTATTATAGACTCCGAATTCCATTTTGGTTTGACTCTGAATTATAATTTTCATACATTATGAACTTCAGTTTTACTTATGCTTACACTAATTTCATTAAAAAACGATGTCATGCTTTCAGTTATTAACTAACTGTTGGTTGAGTGACATGTGTACAGGTCCCTCCAAAATTCAAGGAGAAATATGACCCTTGGGGGAGGGAGCCGACCATTGGAGTTTCGCCTATAAATAAGAGCTCATTTGAAAGTTCTTGAAACTTTTGACAACTTTTGATGACATCTATGCTTACATGACGTTGAATTTATTTCTAGAGAGAGAGTCTCTTATAAACTTTCCAAGATTTGTGCAGAAAGATTGAATAGATTTTTCAAACTTTGCATTGTGCAGACTTGCCTTGTACGACTCCGATTGTTGCTGATTACAATCGAGGGCTTCCGGGGATAGGAATACAGAGGTTTCAACACCTTGAAGTTGAGGGCTTCCATGTTGAGGAAGACAGAGGGGCCGACTACCTGATAGTTGGGGGCTTGTGGGGATAGCAAGACAGACTCTGATTTTCGTATCTAGGTCTTACCCTGGTGTGGGTAAGACAGACTTTCATGAAAGTGTAAATCAAGGGACCTCTTATCCAGGGTTGTTGGATACCCTTCTCTTTGGGTTAAAAGAGTTATTGTTTGTTAATTTTAGTTTTACTACTATGTCTTTTTTCTGA
This sequence comes from Viscum album, assembly GCA_963277665.1. Lineage (NCBI taxonomy): Eukaryota > Viridiplantae > Streptophyta > Magnoliopsida > Santalales > Viscaceae > Viscum > Viscum album. The sequence goes on along the minus strand of OY728141.1, from coordinate 1,958,622,369 downwards.
ATTTTTGTATTGTTAAGGAAAGTATAACATTCTTATACTTCCTTACTTGTACTCTGATTTATTTAGATTCTATACGCTGTAAGGTAGAATCATACTTGGTGTAAACTTCTGTTAAGTTTCGTTTCTGGAATCACATTTCTAGAATCAACCAAGTCTTTAGAATTTAGAGGAGTTGTGAATTTTGGTTATCCAAAATTTCCGAATGGAATTTTTTAAAGGGTACAATTCACCCCCTCTTGTATTTGTATCTCATTGTACTTATTTGATCATACATTTTGTATTATAGAGTATATCATACTCAGTAATACCATCAAAATAATTGACTCCATTTTCATCACACTTACTTTTGAAGACCCATTTTACTCCAATTATAGAAGTTCCCTTAGGTATTTCAACCAAGGTCCATACTTTATTCCTTTTTAATTCATTTAGTTCATCTTTCATGGCTTTTATCCAATCACCATCACCTAAAGCTTCATCAGTGCTTTTTGGTTCTAATTGGGAAAAGAATGCTAGATGTTCTACTTTATTTCTTAAGGATATTCTAGTCCTTACAGGTTGATTCACATCACCAATGATACTATCACTGGGATGATTCTTAAGAAACGACTGGTTTGGGTTTTGAAGAACCTGTTCATCAACATAAGGTAGGAAATCTTCTGGGGTAAATTTTTCAAAAGTATCTTCTTGGACATTTTCCTTATCATAAGGGTTTCATATCAAAGGTTGATAATAAATTTTTAAAAACACATCTGAAAATATATGTTGAGGTTGTTTGAAAACAAAGGGATCAGTTTCATTAAATTTGACACGTACTGTTTCTTCAACAGTACACGTGTTTTTGTTAAAAACTCTATAATCATTTGAAGTTGTGGAGTAGCCTAAAAAAATTTCTTCATCTGATTTTGGTGTGAATTTGTGTAAATTATCTTTAGTATTCAGAATTAATACTTTACATCCAAAAACCATAATGTATGAACGTCTAGGTTTTCTACCATTCCATTACTCATAAGTAGTTTTATTAAGAAAACGTCTAATCAAAACTTGATTTATAGTATATCAAGTAGTACTTACAGCTTCATCCAAAAAATGTCTTGCAATAGAATACTCACTCAACATGGTTTTAGTTATCTCTTGAAGAAATCTATTTCTTCTTTCACAACTCCATTTTTAGAGGAGTTTTGGGTGCTGAAAGTTGCGAGTAATACATTTTCTAGAACAAAAACTGTCAAAATCAGGATTTTTAAATTCTCCTCTATGATCACTATGAATAGTTTTCAATGGAAGGTTTTTCTCATTTTTGACTTGGGCTCTAAAACTTTTGAAATAAGAAAAATAATCAGATTTCTTTTCTAGAAAATAGACCCATGTAAATCTAGTGTTATCATCAACCAAAACAAATACATAATATTTTCCTCCAATGCTTCTAGTTTGTGTAGGACCAGAAAGATCCATATGAACTATCAGTAATGCATCAGTTGTTGAGACTTCACCAATTGATTTAAAACTTGATTTATGTTTCTTGACATATTGATAGGGATCACAAACTTTTAAAGAATCAAATCTATGCTCCGGTAAATCCTTAACTAAACCCTACTTATAGAGTTTGCATAATTTCCTAAGGTTACAGTGTTCTAACCTTCTATGCCATAACAAAGAATGATCTTCCATTTCATAAAGGAAAGGTAAGTCTTGTCTTTTAAGGTCTTATAATTTTAGTGTGTAAACATTCTCTTGCCTATTGGAAGACTAATAAATTCTTCCTTGGAATTGTGTACTAAGCACTTATTATTTCTGAAATTCACAAGGTAGCCTTCATCACATAATTGTATTATGCGGATGACGTTGTGCTTAAGACCCTTAACAAACAAAACATTTGAAATCAAGGTTCTTCCAAGAAGAACAATGTTACATATACCAGTAATTTCTCATTGAGCATTATCTCCGAAAGTTACTTTTCCTCCTTTCGTCTTGATAATCTTTTCCAAATAGTTTTTGTTACCAGTCATATGCCGGGAACATCCACTATCCAGGTACCAAGTTTTCTTGTTGGTAAATTCCCTATTTTACTGAAAATAAGAAAAATTTAGGTTTTCAGAATCAAAACTTTCTTATATTTGGAAATTTCAGAAAGTAAAATTTTGGGTACCCACATCTTCTTATAAAAGTAAGCCTTATGAAATCCTAAAGATTGGGTTTTGTTTAAGGAACAATTATTTTCCCAGTGACCACCACATTGACACTTTGTGTAAAATGGGGAACTTTTAGGAACAAAGTAGTTGTTACTAAAAATCAATTTAGAACTAGTGTAACCAAAACCAGAAGTATTCCTTCGAGGTCGGATTTGGGAATATATTTTATCAAAATTTTCCTTAACATGGGTATTGTTTGACAAACAATTCCTCAAGGAAAATATTTCTAATTTGAGTTTGATAACCAAGTTCTTATCTTAAAAAACATTTGAACTAAAGCTAGGCTCGAAAAAAGTTTTCTTAGAAATTATATTTTCAAGATCATTTGAACGTTTATTCTTCTCAGAACTTACTTCCTTAAGATTTTTTGAAATAATTTTAAAATCAGCAGTTTTTTATCAAGATCTTTAGAAAGATTTGATATTTCCTTAGTAAGAATAATATTCCTAGATTTTTCCTTATCTAGATTTTTCATGAGTTTTGAGTTATCAATCTCAAGATGTTCAGTAAACCTAGAAACTTCTTCATAGGTAGGTAAAGTATTTTCTTCATCAGAAAGAAGATTTTTCATCGGAAGAGTTATAATATTGACTATCATTAGCATTTAGAGAAACTTAGGTCAAGAATTCAGCATTGTGTACCTTAGCCATAATGTAATGATTATCAATATGTATCATGGCTATAAGACCAAGATTCATCTAGCCAGAACATTCATAATCCGATGATTCATCTGAAGAGTCACCACCACTGGCACTCTAGGTGTCATTAGCTTTTGGAACATTCTTAGAATTGGACTTGTAATATTTCTTTCTATTCTTTTCAGAATGCCTCTATTTTCTTTCTTTCCTCTTGAACATAGGGGAATTAGGTCTTATGTGTCTAGCTCTATTACATTCATAGCATGTGACCTCTAAATATTTCTTATATTTCGTTTCCTTCTTCTTATACTTTGATTGGAAATTTCTCTGTCTAGCTATCTTGTTCATCCTTCGAGAAAGATAAGCTAACCCATTTTCTGAGACTTCACTCTCACTAGATTCGGATTGAATAATAACCTTCTTAGATTTTGATGTTGTAACTCTTTTAGGAGTCTTATCTTTCATATGATTTGAAGTTATAGTAAAAGAAACACTACTATTCCCATTCATCTTCTTTATGTTGTCAGCATCTCTCTTCATTCTAGTCTCATGTTGAAGAAGAGTTCCAAACCGTTCATCAAGAGAAATTTGAGTAACCTTTCTATTTTCATCGATATCAGTTCTCTTTGATTCCCACTCATTAGGCCTGATGTCAATAATCTTGTCAACTAGGTCTTCATCATATATACCTTTCTCTCCCACAGATTGTAAGCTATTAACGATAGTCATGAATCTCTATTGCACCTTAAAAATTGGTTCTCCATAAGGAAAATTCAAACCAAGATACTCATCTCTGATCATGGATCTTCTAGTCTCAATCACATTATATGTACCAAAATGTGTAACTTCAAGTTTCTTCAATATACAATTAGCCGTTTCACAAGATGAAATTTGGCTATATATGTTCCTAGTCATTGAACAAAGCAAATTATTTCATACCGTATAGTTGAGTTGGTATTCATGCTTTTCTTGATTATTGAAAGCACTTACTTCTTTATCATGAATTTTATATTCCCCAGTAAGAATAAAAAAGTTATCTACCACAGTATTGATACCATCAAAAATTGGTGGTCTAGTAGGATTTAATTTGTTGATAGAACCAAAATTTAAACCTTCCACCCTTATGAAAAACTTTGGCACACAAACTTGTTAGTAGTACGATTTTGTAAACAAGAGAAAATATTCTAAGCCAGAAAAATTGTATCTCAAAGAAGAAAGTGAATCTGAACTATGATTCTAAAGAATAGATTTAGAAAAGTATGAATCCAGAAATAAGAATCTGAATGATCAATTCCGAATGTTATAAAAACATCTAAATCTAATCGTGAGATTAATTCAGATGGAACCAATCCTTTGATACTAATTTTTAGGATGGTATGACTGAGTATGATATAATCTATAATACTAAATGTAGGATGGAATAAGTACAATGAGATACAAATACAATAGGGGGTGAATTGTACCCCTTAATAAATTCCCTTAGGAAATTTTGGATAACCAAAATTCACAACACCTCTAAATTCTAAAGACTTGCTTGATTCCGGAAAAGTGATTCCAGAAACGAAACATAACAAAAGCTTACACCAACTAAAATTATACCTTAAAGCGTATAGAATCTAACTAAATTAGAGTACAAGTAAGGAAGTATAAGAAAGTTATACTTTCCTTAACAATACAAAATGAAACGAAAAAACAAAGTAGTAAAACTACAAGTAACAAACAATAACTATTTTAACCCAAAGAGATGGGTATCTAACAAACCTAGATAAGAGGTACCTTGATTTATACTTTCATGAATGTATGTCTTACCCACACCAGGGTAAGCCCTCGATATGATGATCGGAGTCTATCTTTCTATCACCGAAAACCCTCAACTATCAGGTAGTCAGCACCTCTTTCTTCCTCAGCAAATAATCCCTCAACTTCAAGGTGTTGGAACCTCTGCCTTCCTATCCCCGGAAGCCCTCGTTTTTAATCAGAAACAATCAGAGTCTCACGAGGCAAGTCTGGACAATCCAAAGTTTGAACAAGCTATTCAAACTTTCTGCACGGAGCATTGAGATTTGATAAGAGACTCACCCTCTCTATAAATCACTACAACAGCATGTAAGCACAGATGTCGTCAAAAGTTGTCAAATTAAAATGAGCTCCTATTTATAGGCGAATCTACAATGGTCGGATCCCTCCTCCAACGATCATATTTCTCCTTGAATTTTGGAGGGACCTATACATGTGTCACTCAACCAACAGTTTGTAAATAACTGAAAACATGACATCATTTTGTAATGAAATAAGTATAAGCATAATTAAAACTGATTCTCGGAATGTAAGAAAATAAAAATTACGAGTCTAAGAAAAATGGAATTTGGAGTCTATAATAAGGAGATATTCGGATTCTATTTTGTAGGAATTTAGAACCTGAATTCTGTAGAATTATGGAGTCTGAATTTCAAGGAAATTCGGAGTCTGGTTTAATTAGAATTCGAAACAAGAACTTACAAAGTACAAAGTCAGAGTTCATGGGAATTTGGAGTCAGAACTCATAAGAGATTAGAGTATGAATTTAGAGAAATCAGAGTAAGAAATTAGTTAAGTTTGTAATCATAATTCATAGTCAAACTACATGAGAGTTCGTATCCATAATTTGGAGTGGAACTTCATGAGAGTTTGTATCCAGAATTCGGAGTGGAACTTCATGAGAGTTCGTATCCAAAATTCAGAGTGGAACTTCATGAGAGTTCGTATCCAGAATTTGAAGTGGAAGTTCATGAGAGTTCGTACTCGGAATTCAAATCCTAAAACAGAATGCTTCATGGCTAAGTATTATACAATTCCGAGGTTTTAGGTATGAATCCGATTTTTATATTTAAGAAAAATATTGACATGAACAATGAAAACATGGAAGGGTTAAATTCCTTTGGGAAGAAAATATTCCTTATATAAGTAAAATATAGATTTGCTTAAGTATAAGGTGTCTGTGATTTTCAAAACAAGACGGAATTGAAAAGTTCATAAGAAAAACCTTATTGACTCAACATTATTGGAGGGGCATATGATCCCATTCTCTATTGTATTTCTAGGTTTCTCAACAAATCATTATTGGTTTCTATATTTTAATGATTTTTTGGAGTTATAGGTATCATGGGATGATATCCGGAAATAGTTCTCATTAGATTTGTTCTCTTTGATATTTAATTTGGCTAAGAATTACATGATTCTCTCCCTTATGTTTAGAGATTTAGTGTATGAGTGGTCAGAGTATGGTAAAATAGTCTTCTATTTTTTATCTAAATAGTTTTCTAGATATGGAGGTTAGGGAGAATTGTTTTTAGATGATTAATTTTAGATCCATTGAATGGTTACCCAATTTATGATGGAAATGCTTATTATGGTGATGGTGAAGGCTGAGGTGATCCAGATGATTCATGTGTGGACTCGGTCATCTCGATAGGGGGCCCTCAAAACATATCTAGGAGTAAAGATATAGATATAGGGTTATGGATTTTTGGGAAAGCGTGGTTTAAAATAGTAGAGGGTCTCTCCCAACTCTCATACTTTATCATATTTTTAAAAGGAAATTATTGGTTCTCTACCAGGATTTTTATTCTAATCTTATTTTCTAATGAAGTTCATGGCCATTAGAAATTCTAGTAACCAAATTTTATTTGGAGTATTCCTAGGGTATGTGATTAGTTATCTATGCAACCATGATAATAGATTCCCCCTAGGAATTATTATTTTTAGTTTCATGGTATTTAGTAGAGGGGAGGCAGAGATAGTAGAAAAAAACACTATAATATTCCCCATCCTTAGGTAAGTAGGGTTAATTCAAGTTGTGGATGTGATTTTTATTAGGTCCCATGAGGCAGTGGAGTGGGAAATGGTTATTTTCATTCCATGGAATTTCTAGTGCCCGATGAGTTAGAGATAATGTGAGGAACCTTCTACTTATCTTTATACATGCCTATTTTATTATTTTACCAAAGAGGATAACACTTCTTCATTCATCCCATGTTTTAATGAGCTCTAAGACATTCATTTGATATGATTCATGTTCTCTGTGTGTTATCTATGACAGTGGAGTCAGTCTAATTTTAAAGAATTTTTTGGGTTTATTTAAATTTGATGGGGTAGAATTAGTCATCAAGGGATATTATCATTCTTTAAATACATCTATGTAATGTAAACATTTTCATGGATTAGTTTTATTATATATGTTTTTTTGTAATTTTTAAAGGAATAATGTGAGCATGCAATGTTCATTTATAAGAAGGATCCTTCATTTGGATCATAATATTAAAAGAGACCTTTTCTTCTCATCTTGGGGAGTTAGCGCTATGATAAGTGTATGTTTTGAAGGATTTATTCCTAAGAGTTGTGGAGTAGTTTCATGTTATCTTCCATGAAGAATTTATGTTGTTACCCATTTAAATAATATGTAGTTTGGTATATAGATGCAACTATGTGTGACTATAATTTCAGGGAAACCTAATATAATGAAATATAATTATTTTATTAAGTTGTGGGTTTTGGTTTGTTATTTTTTTAACTGTTTTTATTTACTATAGTGTTATGTCTTGGGGTGATCTAGTTTCATTTTCCCATAATTTGGATGGTAATTTACGGTTTTCTATCTTATACTAATGGTTAAACCAAAAAATATCTGAGAAAAGATATCATATCCCGAGATTATAAGATTTGATCGATCATTTGAGTGGATATTGATAGTTTTTAAATATAAATATTTGGTTGGGATGAAATCATATGAGGTTAAAGTAGGAGTATATATAACACCCCAAGCTTCCACGATACATTTCCCTTTGAATAATGAAATATCTTGCATTGTACAGAACATTGAGATTCTAACACACTACGACCAATCAAACTAGCCGTTATGAATATTAATACCTACTTTTTGAGATTTTATAAATTTTATTTTTCAAAATGGAATTCGGTTTTGAATTCGGAATATCGAAATTAGATTAGGTTGAAATTTTGGTATTTTTCTAAAAACATTCAATTTTTAATGAATAGTGAAAACACAGATTTATTGGTTAAAACTTACTTTTTATTTAAATAATTAGTTATATTATTTAAATTTATTTTAGGTAAAAATAGATACATAATACCTTTATAAGTTCAATTTAATTCATTAGAGTCATTTTATAATAAGTTTAGTTAAATAAAAATTTTGTTGAACTTTTTACCGTCTTTTACCCACATCATAAGAGCATTTCCAAATTTGTACAAATTTTTTTTTACCGATTTTGTGAGTTGAATTTCCAAATTTTGAGGGACACATTTAATATCAGTAAGTAAAATGTGGTTCAATAAGAGGAAACTAATTTTTGTTGAATAGTAACTTTTGACTTTTATTTACCACGGTTAAAAGTACATAGGTTAATTAAGGTTAAGAATGATATCATAACTACCCTAAAACATTACCTAATTCTATTGGATAAGTGTAATTCGACAAAAGCAACCTTATTAATAAAATATGATCCTCTTTGGTCCACTTGGTTTAGATTAGGAAATTTATTATTATTTTATTTAAAGTAGAGTAAAAAGAGTTCAATTCAATTTTTGATAACTAAACCATTTTAAATATAGGGTTACAGACATTATAAATTAGACTATAAATATTATCATAAATCTAAAGATATTTCCCACATAATGGTTTTTTATTTATAATTTTTAGACATTAATTAATTTAATTTATTTATGACACAATGATGATTCAGTAATTACCTTATGAATGAAATATTAAAATAATTGATATTATAAATTTCCAAATAAGTGTAAATTGAGACTTATGATGAATTACAATAATTTTATATGTTAATATTACATGTTAGGGTTGGTTAAATAAATTTTATTCTAAGTTATAAAGTTATAATTTCTTTAAAAAAATCCAATACTAAATAGTTCCAAAATTGACATAATTGAGTTTTTAAAACAAATACTAAATTGTTAACTGATATAATATTCATATAAATTTTATGTTCTTCCAAAGTACATAGATATGGTTATATGTATTAATATTGAACCACTTGGGGTTTTATTGGTAGTTTATAGTATGTTTATTAACCATATAATATAAAAATACAAAGATACATGGTAAATGTCAAACTATTTAACTAAGAGTTAAATATAAAAGATAAGGATAATATGGTGACCTAACCTATCTAGAACCTATTGGTTGAGAGGTTTTAGACCCATACCCACCTTATACATTAAATAAATCATTTTTTCACCAGTATAAACCTAAAATGTTTTATTATAAAATAATATTTCAATCTTTTCCAAAAGCTACCGCCACCTCTCTTATAAAAGGGAACTTCACCTTCTCTTAATTTCACACCTCCAATGAAATTTGGATCCACCAAAACCTACCCAAATATCCTCCCAACATTCCTCCCTTAATCCTAGAGGCCATAATTTGGTCATAAATCCAACCTAATGAGCCCCTTTGATAAAATCAAAAGGAAGAACCCGAAGGAGAGGTAAATATTTCATCACCTCTTTCAAGATATTTCCTTCTTCCTCTTCCTCTTTCTTTGTTATTTCCATTATAAAATAATAAATCCAGTATCTTCTACATACTATGATGTTATTATAAAAATGGTACAACCATATTCATTATTCTATCCATCATATTAATGAAAAAGTCTCCATACATGCGTGCGTATGGCTTACCGTCTCGACGTCATGGTGTAGTTTGTTGTTCAAACACTTCATTATTTGGATGGGTAAAATAATTAGAATAACTAATGTAAATAATAAATATAAAATTTTAATTATTCTCTATATATGATATGACATCCAATTAAATATTTTTTCACAATCTATATAATGATATTTTTGCTCGTGCGTACGTACGGATTACCGTCTCCATTAACACGATGAGATTCATTCCCCATCGTAATCATTCAAAAATAATTTTCATTTTATTATTAAAAATAATATTTATGAACATAATATCATTCTACATATGAATCAAATACATCCTATCCATAACAAACATGGATTATGTAACCAAGCATATAAAGGAAAATGAATCAGTTAACACCCGAAATGATGATACTACTGAAATATTGTTATCAAAGAAATATTAGAGGATCATATATGATATCATATTTTTTATATAGTTATTGTATAATTTAATAACAATGTTTTAACTATTATATAGGAGGTTAACATACCATCGACTACGGGAAATTACAAGGTAAGGGTTAATTTTACAATCTCTTCATTATCCGAGGTTGTTTTTACGTAAGAATCTAATGAGACCTCTTTATCATCCACATATGTGTTATATTAAAAATGTATTTCAAATTTTTTTACTATTTACTAGACTATGGGTTAAATTAATTTATACCCTTATTTTAGATTATATGTTTTTAATGGAATCTATCCGTCGATTTTCGAACAAGGTACTTTATGACCTTTTCGACAAAATTTAGGTAAGAATGTTTTTTAACTTATACGGTGAGTGCGACTATTTTCCGCCATTATAATATCATCGAAGCATCCCTTACAAGCTTAGACAAATATTTTCAAAATAAATTTTTTCTTTTATAATTATGTGAGTCTTAAAAGGTTTCAAAATAGAAAGAGGTATTTGTTTCAAATAGTTTTCATTTCATCTGTGTTAACATCATTTGATGGAATTTAAATTTTTTTGAAATTGATTTATAATGATTCAAATACTCCATATTTTATTGAAGGTTTTTAGATATGTCTTAATTTGGATGTGTTATTTTTATACCATTCATTGTTTATGGTTAAAGTATTGGCATTTCGTATTCTAGTTTTGATACAAATGTTTATGTTATGTTTCAACCTTTTCAATTGAAGAATGTATTTGAATGATTATGTGACAGGTGGATCCCTCTATATCTCCTCGGTGCATCGGTAGGTCTAATGAGACAATTAGATATGTAATTGGTCGAGGCCTTTCCCAATTTGATATATGGTTTTGGTCTAGGCCTTAATCATTATTAGATGTCTTGGGCGAGGCCTTGACAAAATGTTTCAGAATGTCCAACATATACATTACCTCATTATGAAAATAATAATGATAGTTCATGTGGTTATTCGACTAGTAGAATACCCATGACCATGTTTTATTATGGAAATAAATACTCAACTATATTCCTTCTATAAAGAGTTCATGTTTATTATTTGTAAAGTCATGTGTTTTGAATTATTCATCATGCCTAATGTTTATGTTATCTTTTGTTGTATTGCATACCCTTACTGAGTGTTTGAGCTCACAAATCTCTTATTTTTCATTTTCCTCGATATGAAGAAGTTGGTTATGAGTGACCTTCAAGCATAATCTAGGTGGCTTGGATGTTTTTAATTGAATAAATTAATGTTGTATTTCTTTTCAAGTTGTCATGTTGAACTTATGTATGTATCTTGTTTCCAATAATAATAAACTAATCAGTATTTTGGACATGATTCCTTGTATCATGACAATGTTATGCAATAAATCACCGATTTTGGGTAACTGGGGTTGGGGCATTACAGTTGGTATCAATGGTATTTCAGTACTAACCTTTGAAACTAGATTTAGAAAAACTATGATTAGATAATATTATCCTAAGATAGACTTTGAGGATTAGTATAGAAGAACATCAAAGAATTTTGGTACTATATATATTTTGTGAGTTTTCCAAGAAATACATCCCTTTCTGGATACGAGCTGGTAGAGGCGGCTTTGGTGCAGATGAACCTAGGGGTAACACCCAAAAACACCACTTTGGGCAAGACTCGAACGAGAACTAGTGCATGCCAACGAACCTTGTTGCACTCTTCATTAAAACACTCCTGGGGGAAATTCTTATGATAATTATCATTTTATTTACAATCCATTCAGATGTATTTATGAGTATATACCTCCTCAATGAATTTTTTTATGATTATGGATTATATCCATAAAAAATTCAATTTATGTTAAGTGTTTTACAAGTTCAGAATTATATATTGTAGTTCATAAACTAATCAACTATATGCCATTGTTTAGAAATGACGCCTAGTGGAAGAAATTGAAATCATATCAATGCACTTAATCTGTGTAGGGATTTCCCTCTTATTTAAGATAATTATAGAGGAGCTGGTGATGCAACTGGTGCTGATCAGCTTATCACTATACTGGGATAACTCAGACAAGTTATGAATAATAACCTTACCTTTATGGATCACCATGATCTACAACAAGGATGATCAATGTTATATCACTTCATGAGGCAACAACCACTAACATTAAATGGGTCTAAAAATCCATTTGTAGCTGAAAAATGGATAAGATCCTTTGAGAAAATATTTCATTCTTTGGGGAATAGTGAAAGAGAAAAAGTTGTCATGGCAGTTTATCACCTCACCAGAGATACAGATCAATGGTGGTCATTAATTCAAAACACAAACAAGTGTGATAAATTATCAAGTATGGAAATGAGGGAGTTCAAAGACCTTTTGTAGAAAAATACTTTCCTTGTGACCATCGAGCAGATATGGAAAGGAAATTTTTGAGTCTGAGGCAAAAGGAGGATGAGAATGTCGCAATGTATGAAGCTAACTTTACAATGTTATAAAGACATGCTGCAGATTATATTCAAAACCCAGGAAGTCAGATTTATCATTTCTTTGATGGGTTAAAACCATTTCTCAATTTATTATTAGTCTCGCAATACTTCTCATCGTATAAATATATTGTCTCATGTACCATCAAGACATAAAATGAATTCTCTAAGTCTTATGACTTTAATGCAATGAAAGAGAATAATAGATCTGCTGAACACTATGGGAAAGGAAATAAGGAAACAGGGCAGAAGGGAAGAGTCGAATTTCCACCATATGGTAATTGTGGAAGGAAGTGCCCTGGTGTTTGTATAAAAGGAAAAAGTGTATTCTATAAATGTGGTCATAAAGGCCATCTTAATAGTGATTGTAAGGGGAAGAAAGAAGATACCAATGTTAACTACAATAATTTCATGGGGATGAGACATTATGAAAATGAATGTCCTAAGAATCAGGGAATCATACCTCAGAAAAGGCCAAGGGATCTAGGGAAAGCTTATGTGATCACTACTGCAGAGTTTAAAGATCTGAAAGACATGGCGGTAGGTAATTTAATGGTTTCCTCAAGTTTAGACAATGCTTTATTTGATTATGGATCATTATATTGTTTCATATCTTCCCAGTTTTCTAAGAAAATTAGATATTTACAATTTGATTTAAAAAGGTATTTTTCAGTCAAAACTCTTAAGGGAAGTATCATTGCAACAATGTTTTGTGAATCATCCCCCATTAAGGCGTATAAAATATATTTATCTGATGAACTAATCATTATGCCCATGTTTCAATTTGATATAATCTTCGGTATAGATAGGCTTTTGGACCATTATGAGAGAATTTATTATAATAAGAATGAGATTACAATTCCCGATGAAGCTAATGAGTACCTTATCTTTAGAGAAGAAATGTCACCATCTGATTCTAATCTAGATCCACCCCTAGTAGCTCTACTAAATTCAATTGTTGGGAAGGATGAGAATTAAATAATTATGGTTGAGTAAAAGAATGTTCAAATAGATGATGTACCTATTGTGAAACAATATGTTGATGTATTTCCAGAGGATTTAACTAGATATCCTCCAAAATGAGAAATTGAGTTTTCCATTGATTTAATTCACAGTTCAAGGACCATGTCGAAGACCCCTTATAGAGTAACAATTTTGGAATTAGTGGAACTAAATAAACAACTATAGGAATTGAGTAATTTGTGATTTATTCTCCCTAGTGTTTCTCTATGGGGATCCCCTATCATTTTTTATGAAGAAAGACGGATCTATGAGGTGGTACACTAACTATAGGGAGATCAATACTATAACAATAAATAACAAGTATCCCCTACACCGCATTGATGATTTATTCAACCAACTTCATAGAGCTCAATATTTTTCAATGATTGACCATCGATATGGATATCATCAGTTGTCTATGAAGAAGGAAGACATTCCAAAAACAGCATTTCAAACTAGGTATGGGAAAAACGAGTTTACAGTAATGCCATTTGGAATGACTAATGCACCCTTTGTCATCATGGATTTAATGAATAGAATTTTCAAGGAATATCTTGATGAATTTTTAGTGGTATTTATTGATGATATCGTGGTATACTCGAAAATATATGAAGATCATGAAAATTACTTGCGAATTATTCTAAAGACACTTAGAAGTAATGAATTATATGGGATGTTTAGATCATGTGAATTCTAGCTACAATAGATTTCTTTTCTTGGCCATATTATATCTAATGATGAAATATATGTTCATCCTTCAAAGACCAAGTCAATCCATGAATGGCCAACACTGATGAGTATAACTCAGGTACACAGTTTTATTGGTATAGCAGGTTATTATTGACGTTTCATCCAGAATTTTTCTCAGTTGGATAACCCATTAACCAAGTCACATGTAAAGGGGTTAAATTATTTTGGAAAAAAGAGTGTGAATAATGTTTGGAAGAACTGAAGAGAATTTTAATTAATACTCCTATCTTGACTCTACCATCAATGAATGTTGGGTTTGTTATTTATAGTGACGCTTCAAAGAAACGAATTCATTGTGTCCTTAGGCAGAATGATAGGGTTATTGCCTATGTATCACGACAGCTAAAAATTCATGAGCAAAACTATCCTACTCATGATCTTGAGTTAGTAGCTGTAATATGAACTCTGAAGATATAAAGACACTATCTCTATGGTAAAAAATATGAGATTTATACAGATCACAAGAGTTTGAAGTATATTTTCTCACAAGAAGGAACCAAACATGAGGTGAAGAAAATGGCTTGAACTACTCAAATATTTCGATTTCAGAATACACTACCAGCCGGGGGAAGCAAAAAAAGGTGGAAGATTATTTGAGCAGAAAATATCATGGAGTTTTGAACCGGATGAGAGTTGAAATAGATCCTATTTTCATGGATCTAGTAAAGATAGATATAGGAATAACCATGGAACGTGAAACATTAATAACATTCCAAATGGTTTCTGAACCATCCATACTAGAAAGGGTAAATAGTTCTCAGACTAATGATGAGGAGTTTCAAACGGAGATTAAAGCTGTAAATAATGGGAGATTGAGTGACTTCATATATGAAGATGAAATTTTGAAATTTGGGAAGAGACCTTGTGTTCCTGATATACCTAATCTAAAAAGGGAATTGTTGGACGATTATCATAGCTCCAATTTCTCTATACACCCTAGGAGCGCCAATATGTATAGAGATTTTAAGGAACATTTTTGGTGGGACAAATGAAAAGAGAGATTACTGATTTGGTGTCAAGATGTATGGTTTTCCAACAAGTGAAAGCTGGAAGTCAACATCCTAGAGGAGTCACACAACCTCTTCCCATACTTAAGTGGAAATGGGATGATATTATTATTGACTTTCTCATTGGGATACCAAAGACTCTTAGAAGGAATGATGCAATGTGGGTCATTGTTGATAGTCTTACCATGTCAGCACATTTTCTTGCTATAAGAGAATATTTGCCTCTTGAACATTTAGAGAGACTGTATATTAATGAAGTTGTATGACTTAATTGAGTACCCCTATTGATTGTTTCATATCATTATCCCAATTTTACATTAATATTCTAGAAATATATTTAAAAATCCCTCGATACTGAACTTTGTTTGAAAACTGCCTACCACCCTCAAACTGATGGACAATCAGAACAGACTATTAAATCCTTGGAAGACATGTAGAGATCTTGCTCACTTGACATTCAAGTTATGTGGGATCAATATTCCTCTTTGGTAGAATTTTCCTATAACAATAGAATCCATTCAAGTATTCATATGGCACCATATGAAGAGTTTTGTGGAAAGAGATGTCACACACCAACTTGTTGGGATGATGTTGGTGAAAGAAAACTCGTAGCCCCAAAACATTTTGAGGAAACAATGGAAAAAGTGAAGATTATATAAACTAACATAAAAGCATCTCAAATTAGGTAGAATATCTATGTCGACAATCGAAGGAAGGATTTGGAATTTCAGGTAGGAGATCATGTTTTCTTGAAGGTATCTCCATGGAAGGGAGTTTTATGATTCGGTAAGAAGGGAAAATTAATTCCCAGGAACATTGGACCTTTCAAGATTCTAAAATGAGTTGGGGCTGTAGCTTACTATTTAGCAATACCACCAAGTCTCTCTAAAGTTCATGTTTTGTTCCACGTATCACTATTGATAAAATACATACCGGACCCAACGCATGTACTCACCTATGAGAAAATTGAACTGATACCTGATTTGTCTTACTATGAAGAGCCTGTCAAGATTCATGAAACTAGAGAACAAGTGTTGTGAAACTGGATGACTCCTCTAGTAAAAGTTCTATGGAGAAACCATAAGATGGAAGAGGCAACGTGGGAAACAGAGAAACTTATGATAAAGAACAACCTGAATCATGTTGTGCGTTAATATTATAGAAATTTAGAGGATGAAATTATTTTAAGGAGAGAATAATGTAACACCCCAAGCATCCACGGTACGTTTCCCTTTGAATAATGAAATTGGTAACATTGTACGCAACTTCGAGATTCTGACACACTGCAACCAATCAAACAAGTAGTTATGAATAGCAATACACACTTTTTGAGATTTTATAAATTTTATTTTTTAAAATGGACTTCATTTTTGAATTAGTAACATCTAAATTAGCTTATGGTGAATTTTTTGTATTTTTCTGAAAACATTTAATTTTTGATGAATAGTAAAAAAACACTGTGATATTGGTTAAAACCGACTTTTATTTAAATAATTATTTTTTTAAAATTCATTTTAGGTAAAAATAGATACATAATACCTATATATGTTTCATGTAATTCATTGGAGTTATTTTATAATATGTTTAAATATATAACAATTTTATTGTACTTTTTACTATCATTTACCCACCTTGTAGGATTATTTGAAAATTTTCATAAAACATAATTTTACCGCTTCTGTGAGTTGAATTTGAATATTCTGAGAGACAAATTTAATATTAGTAAGTAAAATGTGGTTCAATAAGATGAAAATAATTTTTGTTGAATAGTAGTTTTTTACGTTTATTTACAACGGTTAAAAGTAAATAGGGTAATTAAGGCTAAGAATGATATCATAATTACCCTAACACATGTCCAAATTCTATTGGATAAGTGTGATTCAACTAGAATAACCCCAGGAATAAAATATGATCCCCTTGGGTCTACCTGGATTAGATTATGACATTTATTATTATTTAATTTAAAAAAAAAAGTTAAAAGAGTTAAATTCAAAGTTTAATAAATAAACCATTTTTAATATAGGGTTACACAAAATACAAATTCGACTATAAAAATTCTTTAGAAATATAAAAATATTTCCAACATAATTGTATTTTATTTATAATTTTTAGACATCAAATAATTTAATTTATTTATGACACAATGATGAT
Source organism: Viscum album (assembly GCA_963277665.1). Taxonomy (NCBI): domain Eukaryota; kingdom Viridiplantae; phylum Streptophyta; class Magnoliopsida; order Santalales; family Viscaceae; genus Viscum; species Viscum album. The sequence goes on along the minus strand of OY728141.1, from coordinate 1,958,605,042 downwards.
GTAATAATTTATTTATTATTGAAATATTAAATTAATTGATATTATAAATATCCAAATAAATGAAAATTGAGGCTTCTGATTAATTCCAATAATTTTCTAGGTTAATATGACATGTTAGGGTTGGATAAATAAATTTTATTTTAAGTGATAAAGATTTAATGTCTTTCAAAAAAATCAAATACTAAATAGTGTCAAAATTGACATAACTGAGTTTTTAAAACAAATACTATATTATTAGTTGATATAATATTTTTAAAAATATAAGGATCATCCCGATGATGTAGATGAGGTTATATATATTAATAATTAACCACTTGGGGTTCCCTTGTCAGTTTATAGTAAGTTCATTAACCATATAATGTAAAAATACAAAGATACATGGTAAATTTCAAAATATTTAACGGAGAGTTAAATTTAAAAGATAAGATTAATATGGTGACCTAAACCTGTATAAAACCTATTGGGTGAGAATTTTGCGAACCATACCAACCTTAGTGTCTAAATAAATCTTTTAGGAGCCATTAGAACCCAAAAATTAATCTACTATAAAATAATATTTCCACCTTTTTAAAAAGTCACCCTCACCTCTCTTATAAAAGGACACATCCCCTTCTCTTAATTTCACACCTCCAAATCCATTTGACTTGGCCAAAACCTACCCAAATATACTCCCAACTTTCCTCCCTTCATCCTAGAGGCCTTACTTTGGTCGGAAATCCATCCTAGGGATCCCTTTTGATCAAATCAAAAAGAAGAATCCAAAGAAGAGGTCAATATTTCCTCACCTCTTTCAAGTTATTTTCTTCTTCCACTTCCCATTTCATTGTTGTTTCCATTATAAAATAACAACTCCAGTATAATCTATATACAATTATATTATTATAAAAAATTTAAAACCATTTTCCTTATTATATCCATCATATGAATGACTAAGTCATCATACGTGCGTACGTACGACTTACCGTCTCCACGTCGTGGTGTCGTTTGTTATTCAAACACTACATTATTTGGATGGGTATAATAGTGAGTATAATAGATGTAAATAATAAATATAACATTTTAATGATTCTATATATATGATATAACATCCAATTACATACGATTTCACCATAAATATAATGATATTGTCGCTCGTACGTACGTACGGATTACTGTCTCCACGAACGTGATGAGATTCATTCCCCATCGTAATTATTCATGAATAATTTTCATTTTATGATTAAAAATAATTTTTATGAACATAATATCATTATGTATATGAATCAAATACATCCTATCCATAAAAATATCGATTACGTAACCAAGCATATAAAATAAATTGAATCAGTTAACACCCGAAATGATGATACTACAGAAATATTATTGACAAAGCAATATTAGAGGATCATATATGATATCATATTTTTGTATATAGTTATTTATAATTTAATAAAAATGTTTTAACTATTATACAGGAGGTTAAAATACCATCAACCAAGGTAAATTACATGGTAAGGGTTAATTTCACAATCTCTTTATTATCCGAGGTTTTTTTTACGTAAGTATCTATTGAGACCTTTTTATCATCGGCATCTGTGTTTTCTTAAAAATGTATTTCAAAAAAAAATTAGTATTTTATAGACTATGGGTTAAATTAATTTATACCCTTATTCTACCTTATATGTTTTGAAATGAATCTTTCCGTCATTTTTCGAACAAGGTACTTTATGACCTTTTCATCAAAATTATGGTAAGAATGTTTTTTAACTTATACGGCGGGTGCGGCTATTTTATGCCATTATAACATCATTGAGGATTACCTTACAAGATAATAAAAATATTTTCAGTATAAATGTTTTCTTTTATAATTATGCGACTCTTAAATAGTTTCAAAATAGAAAGAGGTATTTCATTCAAATAGTTTTAATTTCATCTATGTCAACATCCATTGATTGATTTTAAACTTGTTTGAAGTTGATTTATTATGATACGAATCTTCCATACTGTATTGAAGGTTTTCTGATATGTTTGACTATGGATGTTTTATTTTTATAACATTCAGGGTTTTTGGTTAAAGTATTGACATTTCATATGCTAGTTTAATGGGAATGTTTATGTTATGTTTCAACCTTTTCATATGAGGAATGTATTGGACTTAGTATGTGATGGGTGGATCCCACTATAGCTTCTTGATGCGTCGGATTGTCTCATGAGACAATTAGAAATGTAATTGGTTGAGGCCTTTCCCAATTTGATATATTGTTTTGGTCGTAGCCTTAATCACTTTTAGACATCTTGGCTGATTCCTTGAAAAAATGTTTGAGTTTGTCTGGCATTATAAATTCCCTCATTATGAAAATAATAATGATGGGCCATCTAGTTATTCAACTAGTAGAATACCCATGACTATGTTTTATTATAGCATTATTTACTTAACTCATATTCCTGACCTAAAGAGTTCATGTTTATTATTTATAAAGGAATGTGTTTTGTATTATTCATCATACCTAATGTTTATGTTATCTTCCACAGTATTTTGTACCCCTAATTAGCATTTGAGCTCACCGCTTTCTTATATTTCATTTTCCCAGGATATGAAGAAATTTGTTATGAGTGACTTGCCGACATAATATAGGATTCTTGGATGTTTATAAGGGAATTAATTGGTGTTGTATTTATTTTCAAGTTGTGATGTTGAACTTATGTGTGTATCTTATTTCCAATAATACTAAACAGAAAAGTCTTTCGGGACATGATTCCTTGTATCATGCAAATGTTATGTAATAAAGCACTGATGCTGGGTAACTGGGGTCGGGTCATTACAGTATATCCTAAAGACATCTTCTATATGCCATTATGGGAATATCTTTTTCATGTTTATTCTATTCAATGTCATGAATTACTAGAATGATTTTATATGATTGATATCAATTTATTCCATTATTTCACTGATCTATTCATGGTTGTGTTCATTATAAACTCCCTTATGTATTCATATTGTGAGGAGGATATTATTGACCACCTAAGAGTTATTTTGGTATTTCATCAGTGAAATTAACTCTATGGTATGTTTTCCAAATAAATTTTCTTGATTTTAGATGTGAACTTCCATGGAAAAGTGATTTTGAAATATGAAGTAGTGGTTGTTCATTTGAAGATAGATTAATTTATTCCATAGGTAGTCCCCCAGAATATTGAAGGAGCTCACAGTTTCTGCTATCTTTTTGGATATTATATATGTTTCATGTACTATTTATCTCATATTATATCCCCTTTGACTACCTTGACCAAAAAAGGACCATAAAATCATATAAACTACATAGTTTCAGGATACATTTGAGTATATGAAATAGAAGATGACCAGTTCTCCAATCATTCACTTTTTGGAAGTAGGTTTCATATTTGAGGTCGACAATGATGCTTCTTATCACAACCTTGGTTGTTATTTTCCATACCCAAGTGAAATTATATCATATATATCATCATTTTTACATACTTATGAGCATTATTACACTACCCAAGATCTTGATTTGATAGTAGTAGTTTTTTCTATGAAGTGTGGTATAATTACCTCAGTAGTTAGTGTTTTTTTGGTATCGACATTTCATAAAAGACAATTTTATTTCCTATATTAATTGTATTTGAAGTATCATTATAAGTAGTGGATAGATTTTAAGTAGTGTTATAACATCAAGTTCACATATATACCATGGAAGGGTAATGTGGTTGGGAAATCCCTGAGTATGAAATATTGTGGTTGTTGGATTTATGGGTCTTGATATACATGACGAGTTCTAGAGGAACATACAATGTTTCATATTTATATGGGGGATTTCGATGATAGATGTTTCTTATATCAGATTACTATATGGCCATCCATGTTGAGAAAAGTTGATGGATCGTAGTTCAGAGTTATTGAGGTGTAGTTTTGACATTATTTTATCACTAATGATGATTATCCAAAGGTATGTTTAGAGGAAGATCAATACAATTTTTTTTCAGTTTAATCTGATTGTTCTATCAATGATGTGTGATATATTTCTCCATGAGTTTTATAGATCACATTTAGAAGTTCATCCTGGTGTTTCTAAGATGTATCATTCCTTGTAGAATCTTTTTGTTGGCCAGTGATGAAGAGTTAGATCACTGAGCTAATCTCTTAATTTTAGATTGGTTAGTAGGAGAAGGATCCACATCATGTTCCTAGAGTTTTAATATTTCTAATGAATGTTACTAAGATGAATTGGTTGGAGGGTTATATTTTTGGATTTCATCACCATTTTACCTCATATTTATAGAGAATATAATAGAAATTTTGTAATTATGGATCAATTGTTGAATTCATCTCATTTCATAGTACCCATGGGTGTAAAAATAGATCATTCTTTAGAGAATCCTTATGTGGAGGAAGTTGAACGTCTTCATTGTGTTCAGTGGATGATCATGTCTTACTAAGATCCTTATTTTACCTCATGCATATGGTAGCATCTTTCACTCCATAGAAAACAATCTATCCTTAGATGGGATTTCAATCATAATATACTTGCATGATATTGTAGGACGGGTTGTGTGCATGTCTTCTAGATTTTGGATATTCATTGGATATACAACAACTAATGGTTATGTTTTTTATGATAACATTTACCACTCAACCATTTTAATGGCTCCATTAATGGTTTTTTATGGGTGAAATTAGAGTGATTTTTTTGGGTATACCTTGCAGTGTTGGTGATCCTTTCATCATATTTTGAGTAGAGCACAAAAAAAAGGTTAAGATGACTTATGAGAGAATAATATATACATAAGATCCTCATAGGGATTATGATGATATGAGGAGGATGCCCCTATATTTTAATATCAGTGATCATGTGTTCATAGAGGTTTCTCATTTGGGGGGAAATTATGGTTTTTTCAAGAAAGTAAGTTGTATCCATACATTATGTAACCTTTCATGGTTTTGGAGAATGTTGATGAGGAGGAATATCAGTTGGAATTTTTTCTATATAAGGATTAGAATACTGATTCCTTGCTTGTTTTGTTATTTATTAAGTATCTTTATGATGATTCACATGTCATTGATTAGGGAACGTTTGATGTTAGAGAGGATGAGATGTTCATGATGAGACCTATTAAGATTATAGATTATCAAAAGAAGTTATTTTAACAGTATTTAATTCCCTTGGTTTATACCTTATGAATTCACAATAGCTTAAAGGAGTGTACATGGAATAGTGATCCATAAATGTGCGCTCAACATACTTACTTTTTTTAACCCGTATTTTTCCATTGATGTTTATTTTAATTTTTTATGATAGTATTATTAGAGTTATTTAATCCCTATTATATTCTTTAGTTTCATTAATGGTAAAAATAATTTTTTGAGAGATATCTTGTGAGGTGCTTAAGTATTATGATCGCTTCAATATATTTATCATTTTGGTTTTGATTATAAAGGATGATAAAAATTTAATTTTTATCAAATGTAACAACTCGAACTTTCATATATCCTTACATTGTGTTTTTTATGTTAATAGAGGTGTTGGGGGAGAGTTTGATGGAGAAATGGATGATTTTTTGTTGATTTTTTTATATTTCAAATGTATTACACCAAGAAAATGGGAGTTTCGACATGGTAAGTTAGCTAAAATAGAGTATTTTTAGATATATAGTAGGCTAAACCAAGATCAATGTGGGTGCATCATGATTCTTGCACTATAGTGTGGGGCATAAAACATAAAATTTTGTTGTTATTTTCTCTGAAAGAGGGGGGTTAGTATTATTGTGATGTTAAATGTTGTGACATAAGGGTTTCTAGGTTAGACTTATGTATGAGACTTTGTGATATGTTTATATAGATCATGATGTGATGGGCTTGGTTTAGGGGTTTTTAGGTTCTTCACATTGTGTATGTATTATTCTATAGAGGATTTTGTTTCACCATGGTGAATATATATGTATTTTCAAGTTTGAGTAGGTGGATTAGTAAATTGTGACTCTTAGGTTTTCTATGTGTTGTGGTGTGATGTTACCATTGCACCATCACCTACCCTAGTTTCATTTAATATGGGTGGTTTATATGCCCATGATTTAGAGATATTAATTCTATAAACTCAATATTGGTCCACCATTGTGGTGTGAAAAATCATATCATGCATTAATTCCTTTTTTTCATAGATTGAATTATAAATTTAGGCCACTTGTTAAATTTTTTCCAATTACATCAACTTAAATCAAACCCTAGTTCTATTTAACTTAACTTGAGCACTATTTATTTATCATTTAGTGGATCATTGATCCTTGTCATGGAATGATTTAGATCCTCTAATTTTAGATGTGTTTCTCTTCCACATTTCACTCATTTCTATATTTTATACACCTATTCATATTCTTAGAAGAATTAGGTAAAAGGGTAATTTTTTTTGGTGAATTTGGGTTATGGTATTTAAGGGGGATAGTGTGATATAAGGTTTTGAGGCTTTTCCCGGGTGTTCATAGTGGAATGGTCATCTTTATTTCCTTTCCTTTGCACTACGTTCTTCAAAACAACTATTGAGGTTAGTAAATCAAGAAAACTACATCATTAATTATATAAAATTATACAATTATTATTGTTATATAATTTATGGGTGTATGGATTGGATTAAATTAATAAATATAAGGAACTATTTTAGTGAAATTGAAGGGGGGAAATGGTTGATTCATATATTTTTTACATGTTCCAATATAATTTCTATACTGTGATTTATTATTTATTGAAACGAGTTGCAAAAATTTCATGAATATTTATATTCTTTGAATCCATTGAAAATTTATATTAATATAATCATATAAATATGGTAATTTTATAGAGTTATGAAATAATATAATTTATATTATTTATTATACTGTAAGTGTTGAATTAAATATGATGTCCTGAATAAAATATGTTTTATTGGTGTACTTCAATTATATGTTTTTCTTGATTTCTACAGTGTATATTTTTATTAACAATCGATTGGTTGTTTCACCAGATTTTGAGTGGTTTGGTTGTGAGTCGTAGTGTCTAGTTTGGGGTGACAATGTGTTCTGGTTGTTGTGGTTGAAGTTTTGGGAAATGATGTGTTGATTTCGGTGGATGGTTTAGTGTGGTTGATGTGGTAAGGATAAAATGGAACAATGGATATTGGTATATGATAGTGTGTAAGATGATATGGTTTTGGGTATAGTTTTTGTGTGATTGTTTCATAGTGTCCTGGTGATATGGTTTTAGGTAAAACATAAATGAAATGATGAAAAATAATAGAATGTGAAGTATTTTGATTGGTTAATGTTGTGTTTGAAATAATAATTGTTAACTTGGGTAAATGATTTGTGGTATGTGGGATAATAATATTGAAATGAAGTGTTTTTATAAATTGGTAATGGAAGAAATGAAATATTGACGGTTGATATAAACCAGGGAATAATTGATGAAATGGGAATGGAAATTGGAAAGTATGAAAATTGAAATTTTTGTGAATTAATTGAGAAATAGATTCTATTTTTTGGTAGTGGTGTTTTTGGTTTTTCTCATGATTAGTTATGGAAATAGTTTTTTTTTGTTTTTTGTGTCTATGAAGAAGTGATTATTTCAGGTGAATGTAATAATAGTGGTATAGCATGTGATTTGAACCTTAGTTTTTAAATTGTGGGAATATTATACCCTTTAATTTTCAGTTAGTTTTTATGCACCACAACATGATATAAGATAACCTATCGATTCCCATATGATGACATGGGTTTTAGATTTTTTCTATAACATCATGATTATATAGGATACAAGTTATTGACTACTCCCATGTTCCTACATAGACATCCAAATATAGAATAACTGATGATGGCATGAGGTTATCCTGCCAAAACTCTAATAAATCTGATTTAGAATACACACTATGTGATGTGGCTATGAGGATGTTATAGTGGTTTTAATGGATGGTGGGGGTGTTAATTGAAGTATGATGGGTAAAGGTTTATTTCCATCATGTTCACATTACCCTTCTATGATGATGATGGGATGTGTATTTGTGATGTGGTGATGCGATATGGTATAGGGTTAAATAATATAGTATCATTTTTCTATTTGGTGTGCAGTTTTGGGGTTTACTTTGATGTATATGTGGATTGGATGTGACATGTGGTATGTAGATATATATTTATAAAATGGATAAGAGAATCATTATTTTTTTCATTATCATGAAATAGGGACTAGATTAGTGGGGGTGGGGTTATAGGGTACCTTCATATTATATTCCTTTTTTCCATGTTATCAAACATGGATAGAATAGTTAGGTTTCAATGTTGTGAATGAAAATAGACATGTTGGGAGTGAGAGGGGGTGAATTATCAATCTGAAAAAATTAATATGGTTTTTAAAATTAATTACAAAATATTTGTATTAATAATATTAAAGAATTCTTTCTTAAATAATTACGAATAGTTGGTGTGTATAGTGTGAAGGAAAAAAATTAAATAGATAACAAAAGGATTTTTTATATTCTATATCTATACATTCTTAAAAATAATATTCACATACTAACAGATAGAGAATAAAAACAATTAATATATGAGGAACTTTTTACAATAGAACAACCTAAACATAGACTTTTACAATGAGTGCAATACCAACCCAAGAATTTACTAATGAGAAACTCTGAACCTAACACACAATCTATTTTTATAGGAATAGAGTGGACCAAGGATTTTTTTAATGGTGAGAGAATATTCTATTAAATTTTTAATAGGATTATTCATAACAAGTGTACTATTTTTTGGTTAGTTAGAAGAACTACGAAATATTTTTTAACGGTATATAAACCTGCACGTGAAAATATTCAGTGTAGGAAACTCCATACTAAAAATATAAAAAATTATGAATCCTAATTGAGAATTAAAGGAAAATATGCTGGTTTATAAAAGTTCTCCTTATCCATTTAATTTATTTTAATGATCATGCTCGTGTGTTTCAATAGTTTACATTAATTAGTAGTGACGAATGATAAAGCATTGATTCAGTTCACATAAGATCGCTTGAAAATTTGATATATCACATCAATAATTTTTTGTAGTGTAGTGTGTTATCTCTTCATCATATTTATATTTAAATAAGAACAAAAAAACTAAACAATATTCTATATTAATTAATTTAATTAAAAATTAATATAGATAACAATCCAAAATTATCCATCCATAATAATTATTTGATATTGGATAACATAATAATAGTTCAAAAATTTGAATATATCATTAATTATCTCAAAATATATCCAATGAAAATAAGTCAAATGAAATATCCCATAAGTATCACAATGTTGTTAATTTACAATATTAATGTTTTAATTTTGAAAAAAAATCCATGTACATGCCTGCAAATATATGTAAAAAATCTAAATTAAAAATGATTTCATTAAATAATGTTATAAATATTATAATATTATATTAATATAATCACTAGATATAAATAAAAATTTAGAAACATTTTAAAAAATAATTCAACTAATTATATATTTATTCAAAAGATTTATATAACATGTTGTTAGTTCATATGAGAATGCTTACAAAATTTACCCTTGATTTAAATTTATTTAAAACTATCCAAATACACATTCATAGATATTACATAACTAAGATGTGTTTTTTTAAATAATCAAAAGTTAAAATTAACATTAAAAAAGGAAATACCAAGAAACATGAAAAATAGAGCATGTTAATTTTTATATTATTCTTTTCATTTTTAGATTTTGTGTAGAGGTAAAATCAAATGATGCATAAAGGTAAACAACTAAAATATAAAATTATATAAAATTATGTTTATGTGGTAGAATAAACATAAACAAAAATCTATATAAATTTCACGTTGAATAAAGGTGTAATTCTTAAATTAACCTACATATTTTATAATTTTTTTTAAATGCTAGTTAGAAATTGTAGAAAAATAATATGTAAGCTTTTTTATCAATTTAAAGCTATAACATAAAACAATTAAGATGTGTAAAGGTAAGATGTAACATTACATAATGGTATAAATCCAATTTCTAATGTTGTCTAAAGCTGTTTTCAGTTCTATATAAAGGTAACCCAAACCCATAATCGGCTATGTAAGGGTAGAATTAATTTTTATAGAAAACATAAATGTAACAATATGAGTTTTGTGAGGGTAAAAATATAAGAAAATTAATTTGATAGCTAACATAACAAAATTATAATGAATATATTCAAAAAAAATAATGAAACAATATTATTCATTCAAAGGAAGATTCTATAAAACATTTGTTTAAATATAATAAGCAAAATGAATTTTTTATTATCAAAATATAAATAAAAATCTAAACACCCTAAAACTCTATATAATTTTTTCAAAATTATTTGCGATTATTATCTTTCTATAAAAATTGACGTCACGTGACTCAGATGCCCGTATATCCCATAAAGGATTTTGGAACTTTTTTTAAGGTACGTTCAGTAAACGTGTGGGCGGAATTTTCTATCTTTTGAACTGGTGCTCAGATTAAAAATTTGAGGGCACCGTTGAATCCATAACGTTGGGATTCGCTTAAGGGAAGCTTAATTTTGACCAAAAAGGGTCGAAAAATAATGTTACATTCTTGGAATTTACAAAAAAATAATAAAATAACTAAATGTCATTTTATTTTTGTAACTGTTGTAAAAATGGTGGCGGGACCATAGTGTAACATCAATCCATTTATTGTCTTGAATATTAAGTTCTGTAACCGCACTGTTGGGAGAAATAATGGGTTGACTGCACTATTGAGAGAGTTAAGAGGTTAATTAATTAAACTCATTAATGAAACTCATTAATTGTGTGTTGTGTTAATCTCCAACTTCCCCTCTATTTAATCTAAGCTTGGGCTTGGGTTTTGGGAGAGCTACGAGATGAAGCTATGACAAAGATCCATAAAGTTTCTGCTCCAATGAAGAATGTGATCGAGTGATGGTTTTTGGGGGAAACAATGGGCAACGATGAACCCAGAAAAACACCTTCGGGCGTAGACACACTATCCTCTTCTCTAACTCCTTCCAACGAACTCTAGGTAGGATATTTCATTCTTTATTTAAGAGATGTACTTTTCTTGAAATTTTAACCAGGTTAATGCTAACATGGTGGGTGCTGGCCAAACAGACAAGGCTCAGACTCTCTGGAGTTTTCGGTTTTGGTTGTGTTTCTTGTAGGAAAATAGAAGGTAAGGTGGCATGCGGCGGCACCAACCGCGTGCTTGGAGAAGAAGAGATGGGCTGCCGCCCGGAGGAGGAGGGGCACCCGGAGGCACGCTTGGGGGGCGGAAGCTACAGCAACGCCCGGTCGCAGCGCCAGCGTGGCGCCGCATGGAGGAGTCAACCCGCATGGAGGTTTGACATGGGAGATGAGACAGGTGTACCTGAATACAAGAATAGGTGCCAGACGTGGCTATGTCATGTTCGGGGAGAATGGATATAGCATGCAACCACAGTCTGGGGTGAGCTAGGCGGGCCACATCGACAGGCAGGTTAGAAAAATCAGGCCGGCCCAACAAGCGAAGCCAGCCGACCCAATGAGCCAGACATGCAGTTTAGTGGGCCGATTCAGACCCATCCGGGTCGGGTAAACCTGAATCGGATTCAGTCCACCCAAATTGGGTTGGGTCAGGCCAGTCAAACTGTGGTGACCCTGCCCAGGACCCCCTTTCAGCCAAGTTATGCTTAAATGTGTATGTCTTCTAAAATAGACATCCGTATGACAAACTGTCTGCAGAACCAGAACCCTTAGGACAAGGTGGTCATTTTGAGATGAAAAAAAGAGAGATTCAAACAAATTTTGAGTTTGTTTGGGTTGGATCGTACCCAAATCTAATCGGGCCCTCAAAAATAAAATGCCTATAACTTATAGACCTGGTGTCTAATTGATGCGTCTTATGTTTATTTGGAACCCTTAAGACAAGGTAGATCATCAGGTTAATTCTTCATGGGTTTTAATGGATGTTGAGGTATGACCAATGGATTGAGGAGAGGATATTCCCAGATTCATGTGTGCTATGTATGGATATCCAGTGGTTGGCTGTGATGTGAAGATTGAATAACGATCCTGTGTGGATCAGCACAGAGCGATCATGTGTGGATCAGCATCGAGCGATCGTGTGTTTATCGGTGGAGAGTGATCCTATGTGGATCAACACCGAGGGATGCCGTGTGGATTAGTACACTATGATCATGTGTGGATTAGAACTAGGCGATCATGTGTGGGTCAGCACCGAGTGATCCTGTGTGGGTCTGTATAGAGCGATCCATTGTGGGTTAGTAGCAGAGCCTTTTTAAAGAATAAGATGAACTAGCTTTACGACTAATCATTTGTACTTATGTACATAAGTTATACATGGTGTGAGCTGTCTTTGACCTTGTACTTTGTGATTGAGGTCATACATTGTGGTTTCTCCTTTGTGGGATTCTGAGAGACCTTTGGGGGTCTCGGTATCCCTACAGGGTATTATTATACTCACCTCTACACAGGATTCGCCAACACCTTTTTGTGTCTGGTACAGAGGACAGGTAGATTTAAATGAGTCTTGAGGATCTAGTACTTGATGGTGTACGTAGGTGACCAGATGACGTGGAGAGCCGCAATGACGAGTTGTACCTTTTCTTCAAGTAGGATCCTTGGAGGATGACCTCGGGATTTTTTCTTCCATTTTTGTTGTCTCTCAAATTTAGTTGGGCTTGTATTCTTGCCGATTTAATTTCAGTATGTTGGGAAAAAATCTCTCATGGTATCATTGAAGCATTTTTGAGGTGATTGTGTTTGTTGACAAAGTGGACATCTGAGTAGTGATTGTTGACAAAGCAAAACAATGACATGCAAACTTGTTGACAGAGAGGATTTCATGGTGGAATGTCGAGTTCAAGAGATGAGGTCAACGATCCATGTTTGATTCAAGAACATCGATAAAAGGAATGGATGATCTGGAGGCGGTACAAAAGAACAGATACAAGGTGGCGCCGTTTTCCAGTGTTTGCCGAATTTTAGGGCCTAAAAATCGGCAAATGAAGAAAAGTGTTTTTGGCAAAAGGACTTGCGCGCCGAGGACTTGGAGTATAGGAAAATTGCGCGCCATATGTTTTTCAAGATCAGATGATCAAAATATGGCAAAGTAAAGAGGTTCGCGCAAGTTTGGGAGTTGGTCGCGCAAGTGTCTAAAATGACAGGGGACTTGCGCGCCGAAAATGGGTCGCGCAGGTGACTTGCGCGCCGTCGCGCAGGGTGGTCAGATTGCCGATAAATACTGGACCACCCCTCCTCATTTTCACCAGAGTTCAACACTTTGAGAAATCAGAGCTCCCGTCGCGCTGGTGTGGTGGTCGCGCAAGTGGTGAGTGTGGGTCGCGCAGGTGAATTTGCGCACCAGTAGTTGAAGTTGTGCGCCGGTGTTAGAAGTTGCGCGTCGGTTGGCAGTTTCGTGCCAATATTTGTTTGGGCGTAAAAGAAAGAGAGTCGCGCAAGTTTGGAGTTGAGGAAGCTTGAGTCGCGCAAGTGTCTGAGGAGGACTTGCGCGCCCATTGTGACTTGCGCGCCGATACTTGCGTGCCGAGATTGACTTGCACGCCAAGTAAGGTATTGTTCCAGCGGTGCTTCTTGGACTGCGTGGAAGCTGGTACGTTGCCCGATACCTTCGTTGCAAAGAGATATTCATCTACGGGTGAAAGTTTTACTTCAATAGAGCATCTACACATAGAGGAAGATGCATTCATTCATGAAAATGAAGAGACCTATAGGTCTATAAACTGTGGGTGGATTCCCTTCTGGAGCAGTGAGCTTAGGAAGAGGAAGTAGGTGATCCTCTCCACCGGCAGTGAGCCAGAGAGAGAGAAACAGGGAGTGACCTTTGGGAAAGCAGTGAGCTGACCCTAAACTTCTAAAGGCAGTGATCCTAGTCTTAGAAGTGATCTAGCCCGAACCTTGTAATCCGCAGTTAGTGAAGATTAGTGGAATTTGGTATGACCAGCAATTTGTCGGTGTATGCTCCTTGGACGTAGCCCTTTGCGGTGAACCAAGTAAAATTGTTGTGTCCTGTGCATACTTCACTTTCTATTTACTTTGTGCAATAGGAAAAAGAGAGAAGAGAGTTTTTCTCAACATCGAAACAAGATCAGAACGGGCATTAATTTTAAATTAGTCATACCCTGATACACCCCCCCTCTCAGGGTATTCAGCCTTCTGGGCCTAACAATTGGTATCATAGGGAAAGTTTGACAGTTGTTCTTCTCTCAAATGGAGGTCACTAATCATAGATGGATTCCGATCTTCGACGAATGTAATTTTCAGATATGGAAGAATCGAATGCAACACAATTTCCGATCTTTGGGAATGGATGTGTTTTCAGCAGCTATGCATGGTATCACAGCTGATATTACAAGTGGTGCATTATCAGAAGCTGAGCACAAAGAGTTGGATGCTGATTCCAAAGCAATCAATGCCTTAGGGGTAGCCCTCTCTAATCCCATATATACAAAGGTGATGTCATGCAAAATGTCACATTCCATGTGGGAAAAGCTTTTGAATATTTATGAAGGGGATAAAAAAGTCAGAGAGGCAAAGCTGAAAGTGTTGTGGAACAAGTATGAAGATCTCAGAATGAACCCGAATGAGTCTGTTGATGCATCATTTGACAGGGTAAATGTTGTGGTAGAAGACATGAGGGGTCTTGGAGAAATTATCGAATACATTAAAATCGTAAAGCGTATCTTGAGAAAGCTTCCACCTCGGTTCAATCCGAAAGTTTCTGTCTTGGAAGATAAAGATCCGAAAGAGCTGACATTGGACAACCTACACAACACTCTTGTTGCTTATGAAATGAGAAATGATGACAACGATGCTGTGGAAAAGGGGAAATCCAAAGAGGTGGCATTTAAGGCCATGAAGAGGCTCACTATTGAAGATTCTCAGGAGGAATAAGAGTCTGAGGAGGTGATGTCATTCCTTTCATCAAATCTGCAAAGAGGAAAATGAATGTTTAAAGGGAAACTTCCACTAGCATGCTTCCGATGCGGAAAGGTTGGTCATCTTGCTACAAGATGCCCCAAAAAGTTTCAACAAGAAAGCGATGAAGAT
The DNA here is from genome assembly GCA_963277665.1 of Viscum album. Lineage (NCBI taxonomy): Eukaryota > Viridiplantae > Streptophyta > Magnoliopsida > Santalales > Viscaceae > Viscum > Viscum album. The sequence goes on along the minus strand of OY728141.1, from coordinate 1,958,589,951 downwards.
GAAGTTGAGATTCCCATGAAAAAATCTTCAGCCTATGTGAAAGGGAAGAAGCAGTTCAAGAGAAATTTCTTTAAGAAGAAGAATCTTCTTTCCCAAGAAATAGACAGTTCAGCTGAGTCTGAGGGTGAAGAAGTTGAAGAGATAGAAAACTGCAAAGACCGTGGACAAAATGCGATGGTGGCTGTTGCCAGTAGTGCTCTAGAAAAGAATGAAACTGAAACTGATAAAGAAGAAGAAGAAATTGAAGGGAGAGTTGACATGGAAGCTGAATTAGAAGCAGCTCTTGAAGAGATAGATGTTTGGCGTGAAAAAAAAGAAAGCCAACAAGATAGTACGTGATGCCAAACTCTACATGCAACAACAAGAAGAAGAGAAGTCTGAGCTTGAGAAAGAAATTGAAAATCTTAAGTCTTCCAGGCCAGAGTGCACAGAAAAGGTTGATGAGCATAAGATCATGATTGAAGAGCGGAAAATGGAGATCGATTTCTTGATTCGAAAAGTGAAAGATCATGTCAAGTGTATTGAAGAGCTTGAAGAGGAAGTTGTCGTTCTGCGGAGAAAAGTTAAAGACCAGAAAAAACCTTTGAATCCCAACACATTCTTGGGAAATAAGGTCGTTACGAAGACTGAAAAGAATAAAGAAGAGCCCAGTAGTTCAGCAGGAAAGAAGCAACAATTGAACTCAGAAGTTAAGGCTAATTCATGGATTAATCAGAAACAAAAATCTGTGGCAGTTGAAGTCAGACCGCAAGCACCTTTCCTGAGATTGAAAGTGGATTTGAGCACAAAGCATAATCATAATACTCATATATCCAAAGAGGAAACTCGTAGTTCTTATGTAACACGAAGGAATGCACCTTATATAAGGTGTTATTGTTGGGGAAAGATGGGACATTCACAGTATGTGTGTTCCATAGCCAAAAGATATCGAAGGGAACAAGAACAGAGATGGCAGCCAAACAGAGAACGGTTTTCCAGAACATATTTTGAAGGACACTGTTTTTTTTGTGGAGGATTTGGACACATGGCTAGGTACTGCACTCCGACCATTCAGAAAAATGTGCCAAAGCAAAATCAAAATGTTCGCAAGCAGCAGATCAGTAAACCGACAAGTGAGTTAAAAGTTTAGAACCGATTTGAAGTTTTGCAAGATGAAGCTGGTCCATCATACTCTGAGAAAGAACAGAAGCCTCAATCCATGCTGAGTATGAAAGAAAAGGTATGGACCAGGAAGAAGAAAATTGAGAAGGTCGTAGTTGCTGAAATTGCCCTTAAAGCATCAGATCGTTCTGGTGTTTGGATCCTTGACAGTGGTTGCACATCCCACATGACGGGTAATAAGGATCTGGTTACAGGCATAAAATATGACAAAGAAAGAGTTGTCAAATTTGAAAATGATGAAGGCCTGAATATTGTTGGCTCAGGAAAATCCAAGTTTGGGGGCAAAGAAATGAGACATACTGATGTCTTGGTGGTAGAGGGTCTCAGTCATAATTTTCTTAGCGTCAGTCAACTATGCGACTCTGGGAACTCTATCCTATTTACCAAGAAGATGGGTTTTGTTAAAGGAAAATATGGAATAGTCATTATTCAGGGAAAATGAAAAAAGGGGAATCTTTACCTTGTAGGTGGGGAAGAAGATTCATGTCTTTTATCCAGAGAAGAAGAAAATCAGCTATGGCCTAAGCGACTTGGTCATCTATGTCAACCATCTATGGAAGATCTGGTAAAGTGTGCTGCTGCTAGAGACCTTCTCAAACTATCACGTGATCGCACTCATACGTGTGATGCTTGTCAACAAGGGACGATCATCAGGAAGACATACAGGCCAAAGGAACAAAAAGCAACTCGAGTGCTCGAATTGGTGCATGCTGATGTATGTGGACCTATCTCACCTCGAGCTATAGATGGGAAAAGGTACTATGTTCTTTTCATTGATGACTATAGCAGAATGGCCTGGGTATTCATCATTACCCATAAGACAAAGGTATTCAGTTGCATAAAGCAGTACAGGAGGGAATCAGAAAAGATGCTTGGGCAAAAAAATTTGAAGTTCCATTCTGATAACGGTACAGAATTTACAAACAGTCAGGTTGAAAACTATCTCGAGAAACATGGGATAAGGCATCAAGTTTCATCAGAAAGAACTCCCCAACAGAATGGAGTGGTTGAAAGGAGAAATCAGATAATCAACAACATGGCCAGAACAATGCTTATCGATAAGGACCTACCAGATAAATTTTGGAAGGAAGCAGTTTTGACATCAGTCTATGTTTCAAATAGGTCCCTGTTATGTCTGAAGCAAGGGAAGACTCCATATGAACTGTGGTATGGAAAGAATCCAACATTGAAATACTTTCTAATATTTGGAAGTAAGTGTTTCATTCTCAACAAAGAACATCATAGGAAGTTTGAGGCACGAGGAGATGAAGGGATATTCCTTGGCTATTCAGGGAAAAGCAAAGCATATAAATGCTTCAACAAGAGGCTGAGAAAAATTGTTGAGAGCAATGATGTCACTATAGTCGAAAATGAACAGACTGCTCAACGACCCAGTGAACAGTTTCTAGATGAAAGTGATGATGAGGTAAGCAACACAGGGAGAGCAGAAGTTGAAGAGGCTGACTCAGAAGAAGACTCTGATGATGAACAAGAAAGTGTCAAGTCTATATCTGCAATGAAGCCAAAGAGTCGAGCTGAAATTGATAGGCAGAATATCATTGGTGACCAGTCAGCACCAGTTCAGACTCGAAGAATGAAGTCATTACAGCAGACATCGTTTTTATCTCAGGTGGAGCCGAAATGTTTTTCCGATGCAGCTGAAGATGAAAACTGGGTTCAAGTAATGAATGAAGAGCTTGATCAGATTGAGAAGAACCAGACATGGGAGATTGTTTCGAGACTAGCAGACAAGAATTTCATTGGGACTAAATGGGTGTATCGCAACAAGATGAATGAAGATGGAACTGTGATTCGAAAAAAAGCATGACTAGTGTGCAAGGGGTACTCCCAGATCGAAGGAATAGATGTTAATGAGACATTTGCACCAGTTGCAATGCTGGAGACAATCAGATTATTCTTGGCCATAGCAGTGCAAAGAAAGTTTAAAGTGTTCCAGATGGATGTAAAATCCGCGTTCTTGAATGGGGTTCTGGAAGAAGAGGTGTACATTGAGAAGCCAGATGGTTTTCTTATTCATGAGGATGAGAACAATGTTTTCAGGATAAAGAAGGCATTGTATGGGCTGAAACAAGCACCACGAGCATGGTACTCAAGGCTTGATCAGTATTTGAAGAAGCTTGGTTTTCAGCGTGGAGGAGTTGATTACAATCTATATTTTTGTAATGAAAGTAATCAACGGATGATGGTGCTGGTTTATGTCGATGACATAGTATTTGGCGGATCAGATGAAGCTCAGTGCAGATAGTTTTCCAAATTCATCAAAAATGAGTTTGAAATGTCAATGATTGAAGAGCTAAAGTTTTTCCTTTGTCTACAGGTGACACAAGGAAGGAATGGAACATTCATTTCTCAATCTTAATATGCCAAGGAGGTCCTGAGAAGGTTTGGAATGGAAAATTCCAAGGAGATGAAGACTCTGGTTGCTACCCGGATGAGATTATCAAAAGATGAGGATGGAAAGGCAGTTAATATCAAAGAATATAGGCAAATTATCGGAAGTCTATTGTACTTGACCGCAACAAGGCCAGATATTGTTTTCGCCACATGCCAAGCAGCGAGATATCAAAGTAATCCCAAGGAAAGTCACATGCTTGGAGCGAAAATAATACTTCGGTATATCAAGGGCACAATGGAATTCGGGTTGACATATAATGACAAGTCTTAGACAGAATTATTGGGATATACTGATGCAGACTGGGCCGGTTCAGCAGATGATAGGAAATCAACATCTGGAGGTTCATTTTATCTTGGCAGACTATGTATTGCTTGGTTGAGCAAGAAGTAGGATTGCATTTCATTAAGAACCGCAGAAGATGAATATATTGCAGCCACTCAAGCATGCACACTGTATTGTGGATGAAGCAGCAGCTTGAAGATATGGGAGTTGTAGTGAAGTCTCCAATTGGAATCCAGTGTGATAACTCAAGTGCTATAAATCTCAGCAAAAATCTCGTCCATCACTCAAAGACAAAGTACATTAAGATTAAGTATCATTTTATCAAGGAGAAGGTTGAGCAGGGAATCGTGAAGTTGGAGTACGTGCCTACAGAGCTACAGGTTGCAGACATTCTAACAAAGGCCTTACCCAAGGAAGCGTTTGAGAGGCATTGACTGGCTCTGGGGGTTCAGTCGATTCCCCACACTTGAAATAGTGTGGATGTGGGACCTTCCCCCTCTCCTCGAGGTATGATGTTTTTTTCCCTAATATGCTGATATGTGCTCTCTACTATGTTACAGACTACAAAGGAGTGACCTTTGGGTTCGTTGACAAATGGGGAGAAAATAGTGATTGCTAAAGGGGGAGACAGTGTGGAGATTTGATAAATCATAATTGATACGGGGAGAAGTTGATAGGTGGAGCAGCCAGAAAGGGGGAGCAATGAGAAAGGGGGAGTGTATTAAATCTGACGATGCTAGAAGTGATTGATCAAAGAATAGATATCATGACAGCTGAGAATCGTGATAAAAGCAGAAGAGTGGTGTTGGAAAGTGTTAAGACTATTTCCAAACCAAACATTGGTCTTCCATCAAATCCATCAACAATTGGTATCAGTTTAGTACAAATTGGTATCAGTTTGGTGTCAATAGTGGATGTCAGAGATAAAGTGACTCATTGATGAAATTTTCATTTACTCTTGTTTCTCACGCCGAGCATTGCTCATGTGGTCTTAGAGTATGTGTTGAGTAAATCCTTGATTGCTATCAGAATCGGAATGAGGCGAATGGAGGATGAAGAATAAACGACATATCTTTGTTTTGGAAGAGTTGTCAACAAACCCAAAGGGGGTGATTGTTGGGAAAAAATCTCTCAAGGTATCATTGAAGCATTTTTGAGGTGATTGTGTTTTTTGACAAAGTGGACATCTGAGTAGTGATTGTTGATAAAGCAAAACAATGACATACAAACTTGTTGACAAAGAGGATTTCATGGTGGAATGTCGAGTTCAAGAGATGAGGTCAACGATCCATGTTTGATTCAAGAATGTCGATAAAAGTAATGGATGATCTGGAGGCGGTACAAAAGAACAGATACAAGGTGGCGCCGTTTTCCAGTGTTTGCCGAATTTTAGGGCCTAAAAATCGGCAAATGAAGAAAAGTGTTTTTGTAAAAAGGGCTTGCGTGCCGAGGACTTGGAGTATAGGAAAATTGCGCGCCATATGTTTTTCAAGATCAGATGATCAAAATATGGAAATGTAAAGAGGTTCGCGCAAGTTTGGGAGTTGGTCGCGCAAGTGTCTAAAATGACAGGGGACTTGCGCACCGAAACTGGGTCGCGCAGGTGACTTGTGCGCCGTCGCGCAGGGTGGTCAGATTGCCTATAAATACTGGACCACCCCTCCTCATTTTCACCGGAGTTCAACACTTTGAGAAATCAGAGCTCCCGTCGCGCTGGTGTGCTGGTCGCGCAAGTGGTGAGTGTGGGTCGCGCAGGTGAATTTGCACGCCAGTAGTTGAAGTTGTGCGCCGGTGTTAGAAGTTGTGCGTCGGTTGGAAATTTTGCCCCAATATTGGTTTGGAAGTAAAAGGAAGATAGTCGCGCAAGTTTGGAGTTGATGAAGCTTGAGTCGCGCAAGTGTCTGATGAGGACTTGCGCGCCCGTTGTGACTTGCGCGCTGATACTTGCGCGCCGAGATTGACTTGCGGGCCAAGTAAGGTTTTGTTCCAGCGGTGCTTCTCGGACTGCGTGGAAGCTGGTACGTTGCCCGATACCTTCGGTGCAAAGAGATATTCATCTACGGGTGAAAGTTGTACTTCAACAGAGCATCTACACATAGAGGAAGATGCATTCATTCATGCAAATGAAGAGACCCACAGGTCTATAAACTTTGAGTGGATTCCCTTCTGGAGCAGTGAGCTTAGGAAGAGGAAGTAGGTGATCCTATCCACCAGCAGTGAGCCAGAGAGAGAGAAACAGGGAGTGACCCTTGGGAAAGCAGTGAGCTGACCCTAAACTTGTAAAGGCAGTGAGCCTGGGCTTAGAAGTGATCTAGCCCGAACCTTGTAATCCACAGCTAGTGAAGATTAGTGGAATTTGGTATGACCGGCAACTTGTCGGTGTATGCTCCTTGGACGTAGCCCTTTGCGGTGAACCAAGTAAAATTGTTATGTCATGTGCATACTTCGCTTTCTATTTACTTTGTGCAATTGGAAAAAGAGAGAAGAGAGTTTGGCTCAACAGCGAAACAAGATCAGAACGGGCATTAATTTTAAATTAGTCATACCCTGATTCACCCCCATCTCAGGGTATTCAGCCTTGTGGGCCTAACAATTGGTATCAGAGGGAAAGGTTGACAGTTGTTCTTCTCTCAAATGGAGGTCACTAATCATAGAGGGATTCCGATCTTCGACGGATGTAATTTTCAGATATGGAAGAATCGAATGCAACACTATTTCCGATCTTTGGGAATGGATGTGTTTTCAGCAGCTATACATGGTTTCACAGCTGATATTACTAGTGGTGCATTATCAGAAGCTGAGCACAAAGAGTTGGATGCTGATTCCAAAGTAATCAATGCCTTAGGGGGAGCCCTCTCTAATCCCATATATACAAATGTGATGTCATGAAAAACGTCACATGCCATGTGGGAAAAGCTTTTGAATATTTATTAAGGGGATACAAAAGTCAAAGAGGCAAATATGCAAGTGTTGTGGAACAAGTATGAAGATCTCAGAATGAACCCGAATGAGTTTGTTGATGCATTATTTGACAGGGTAAATGTTGTGGTAGAAGACATGCAGGGTCTTGGAGAAATTATCGAAGACATTAAAATCGTAAAGCGCATCTTGAGAAAGCTTCCACCTCAGTTCAATCCGAAAGTTTCTGTCTTGGAAGATAAAGATCTGAAAGAGCTGACATTGGATAACCTACACAACACTCTTGTTGCATATGAAATGAGAAATGATGAAAACGATGCTGTGGAAAAGGGGAAATCCAAAGAGGTGGCATTTAAGGCCATGAAGAGGCTCACTATTGAAGATTCTTAGGAGGAAGAAGAGTCAGATGAGGTGATGTCATTCCTTTATTCAAATCTGCAAAGAGGAAAAGGAAAGTTTAAAGGGAAACTTCCACTAGCATGCTTCCAATGCGGAAAGGTTGGTCATCTTGCTGCAAGATGCCCCAAAAAGTTTTAACAAGAAAGCGATGAAGATGAAGTTGAGACTCCCATGAAAAAATCATCAGCCTATGTGAAAGGGAAGAAGAAGTTCAAGAGAAATTTCTTTAAGAAGAAGAATCTTCTTTCCCAAGAAATAGACAGTTCAGCTGAGTCTGAGGGTGAAGAAGTTGAAGAGATAGAAAACTGCAAAGACCGTGAACAAAATGCGATGGTGGATGTTGCCAGTAGTGCTCTAGAAAAGAAAGAAACTGAAACTGATAAAGAAGAAGAATAAATTGAAGGGAGAGTTGAAATAGAAGCTGAATTAGAAGCAGCTCTTGAAGAGATAGATGTTTGGCGAGCAAAAACAAAGAAATCCAAATAAGATAGTACGTGATGACAAACTCTACATACAACAAGAAGAAGAAGAGAAGTCTAATCTTCAGAAAGAAATTGAAAATCTTAAGTCTTCCAGGCCAGAGCGCACAGAAAAGGTTGATGAGCATAAGCTCAAGCTTGAAGATCAGAAAAGGGAGATCGATTTCTTGAGTCAAAAAGTGAAATATCACGTCAAGCGTATTGAAGAGATTCAAGATGAAGTTGTCGTTCTGCGGAGAAAAGTTAAAGACCAGGAAAAACCTTTGAATCCCAACACATTCTTGGGAAATAAGGTCGTTACGAAGACTGAAAAGAAGAAAGAAGAGCCCAGTAGTTCAGCAGGAAAGAAGCAGCAATTGAACTCAGAAGTTAAGGCTGATTCATGGATTAATCAGAAACAAAAATCTGTGGCTGTTGAAGTCAGAATGCAAGCACCTTCCCCGAGATTGAAAGTGGATTTGATCACAAAGCATAATCAAAATACTCTGAGATCCAAAGGGGAAACTCATAGTTCTGAAGTAACATGAAGGAATGCACCTTATATCATGTGTTATTGTTGTGGAAAGATGGGACATTCACAGTATGTGTGTTCCATAGCCAAAAGATATCGAAGGGAACAAGAACAGAGATGGCAGCCAAATAGAGAACAGTTTTCCAGAACATATTTTGAAGGAAACAGTTTTTGTTGCGGAGGATTTGGACACATGGCTAGGTACTGCACTCCGACCATTCAGAAAAATGTTCCAAAGCAAAATCAAAATGTTCGCAAGCAGCAGATCAGTAAATCGACAAGTGAGTTAAAAGTTCAGAACAGATTTGATGTTTTACAAGATGAAGTTGGTCCATCATACTCTGAGAAAGAACAGAAGCCTCAATCCATGCCGAGTATGAAAGAAAAGGTATGGACCAGGAAGAAGAAAATTGAGAAGGCCGTAGTTGCTGAAATTGCCCTTAAAGCATCAGATCGTTTTGGTGTTTGGATCCTTGACAGTGGTTGCACATCCCACATGATGGGTAATAAGGATCTGGTTACAGGCATAAAATATGACAAAGAAGGAGTTGTCAAATTTGGACATGATGAAGCCCTGAAGATTGTTGGCTCAAGAAAATCCAAGTTTGGGGGGAAAGAAATGAGACATACTGATGTCTTGGTGGTAGAGGGTCTCAGTCATAATTTTCATAGCGTCAGTCAACTATGCGACTCTGGGCACTCTATCCTATTTACCAAGAAGATGGGTTTTGTTAAAGGAAAAGATAGAATAGTCATTCTTCAGGGAAAATAAAAAAAGGGGAATCTTTACCTTGTAGGTGGGGAAGAAGATTCATGCATTTTATCCAGAGAAGAAGAAAATCAGCTATGGAATAAGCGACTTGGTCATCTATGTCAACCATCTATGGAAGATCTGGTAAAGTGTGATGGTGCTAGAGACCTTCCCAAACTATCACGTGATCACACTCATACATGTGATGCTTGTCAACGGGGGAAGATCATCAGGAAGACATACAGGCCAAAGGAAAAAAACGCAACTCGAGTGCTCTAATTGGTGCATGCTGATGTATGTGGACCTATCTCACCTCGAGCTATAGATGGGAAAAGTTACTATGTTATTTTCATTGATGACTATAGCAGAATGGACTGGGTATTCATCATTACCCATAAGACAGAGGTATTCAGTTGCATAAAGCAGTACAGGAGGGAATCAGAAAAGATTCTTGGGAAAAAAATTTTGAAGTTCCGTTCTGATAACGGTACAGAATTTACAAAAAATCAGGTTGAAAACTATCTCGAGAAACATGGGATAAGGCATCAAGTTTCATCAGTAAGAACTCCCCAACAGAATGGAGTGGTTGAAAGGAGAAATCAGATAATCAACAACATGGCCAGAACAATGCTTATCGATAAGGACCTACCATAGAAATTTTGGAAGGAAGCAGTTTTGACATCATTCTATGTTTCAAACAGGTCCATGTTATGTCCGAAGCAAGGGAAGACTCCATATGAACTATGGTACGAAAAGAATCCAATGTTGAAATACATTCGAATCTTTAGGAGTAAGTGTTTCATTCTCAACAAAGAACATCATAGGAAGTTTGAGGCACGAGGAGATGAAGGAATATTCCTTGGCTATTCAGGGAAAAGAAAAGCATATAAATTCTTCAACAAGAGGCTGGGAAAAATTGTTGAGAGCAATGATGTCACTATAGTCAAAAATGAACAGACTGCTCAATGACCCAGTGAACAGTTTTTGGATGAAAGTGATGATGAGGTAAGAAACACAGGGGGAGCAGAAGTTGCAGAGGCTGACTCAGAAGAAGATACTGATGATGAACAAGAAAGTGTCAAGTCTATATCTGCAAGGAAGCCAAAGAGTCGAGCTGAAATTGATAGGCATAATATCATTGGTGACCAGACAGCACCAGTTCAGACTCGAAGAATGAAGTCATTACAGCAGACATCGTTTTTATCTCAGGTGGAGCCGAAATGTTTTTCTGATGAAGCTGAAGATGAAAACTGGGTTCAAGCTATGAATGAAGAGCTTGATCAGATTCAGAAGAACCAGACATGGGAGATTGTTTCGAGACCAGCAGACAAGAATGTCATTAGGACTAAATGGGTATATCGCAACAAGATGAATGAAGATGGAACTGTGATTCGAAACAAAGCACGACTAGTGTGCAAGGGGTACTCCCAGATTGAAGGAATAGATGTTGATGAGACATTTGCACCAGTTGTAAGGCTGGAGACAATCGGATTATTCTTGGTCATAGCAGTGCAAAGAAAGTTTAAAGTGTTCCAGATGGATGTCAAATCCGCGTTCTTGAATGGGGTTCTAGAAGAAGAGGTGTACATTGAGCAGCCATATGGTTTTCTTATTCATGAGGATGAGAACAAAGTTTGCAGGCTGAAGAAGGCATTGTATGGGCTGAAATAAGCACCACGAGCATGGTACTCAAGGCTTGATCTGTATTTGAAGAAGATTGGTTTTCAGCATGGAGGAGGTGATTACAATCTCTATTTTTGTAATGAAAGTAATCAACGGATGATGGTGCTGGTTTATGTCGATGACATAATATTTGGCGGATCAGATGAAGCTCAGTGCAGACAGTTTTCCGAATTCAGGAAAAATGAGTTTGAAATGTCAATGATTGGAGAGCTAACATTTTTCCTCGGTCTACAGGTGACACAAGGAAGGAATGGAACATTTATTTATCAATCTAAATATGCCAAGGAGGTCCTGAGAAGGTTTGGAATGGAAAATTCCAAGGAGATGAAGACTCCGATTTCTACCCGGATGAGATTATCAAAAGATGAGGATTACAAGGCAGTTAAAATCACAGAATATAGGCAAATTATCGGAAGTCTGTTGTACATGACCGCAACAAGGCCTGATATTGTTTTTTCCACATGCCAAGCAGCGAGATATCAAAGTAATCCCAAGGAAAGTCACATGCTTGCAGTGAAAAGAATACTTCGGTATATCAAGGGAACAGTGGACTTCGGGCTGACATATAACGACAAGTCTCAGACAAGATTATTGGGATATACTGATGCAGACTGGTCCGGTTCAGCAAATGACAAGAAATCAACATCTGGAGGTGCATTTTATCTTGGCAGACTATGTATTGCTTGGTTGAGCAAGAAGCAGGATTGCATTTCATTAAGCACCGCAGAAGCTGAATATATTGCATCCACTCAAGCATGCACACAGTTATTGTGGATGATGCAGCAGCTTGAAGATATGGGAGTTGTAGTGAAGTCTCCGATCGGAATCCAGTGTGATAACTCAAGTTCTATAAATCTCAGAAAAATCACGTACATCATTCAAAGACAAAGCACATTGAGATTAAGTATCATTTTATCAAGGAGAAGGTTGAGCAGGGAATCGTGAAGTTGGAGTACGTGCCTACAGAGCTACAGGTTGTAGACATTCTAACAAAGGCCTTACCCAAGGAAGCTTTTGAGAGGCATCGACTGGCTCTGGGAGTTCAGTCGATTCCCCACACTTGAAATAGTGTGGATGTGGGACCTTCCCCCCTCTCCCCGAGGTATGATGTGTTTTTCCCTAATATGCTGATATGTGCTCTCTACTATGTTACAGACTACAAAGGAGTGATCTTTGGGTTCGTTGACAAATGGGGAGAAAATAGTGATTTCTAAAGGGGGAGACAGTGTGGAGATTTGATAAATAATAATTGATACGGGGAGAAGTTGACAGGTGGAGCAGCCAGAAAGGGGGAGCAATGAGAAAGGGGGAGTGTATTAAATCTGACGATGCTAGAAGTGATTGATCAAAGAATAGATATCATGACAGCTGAGGATCGTGATAAAAACAGAAGAGTGGTGTTGGAAAGTGGTAAGACTATTTCCAAACCAAACATTAGTCTTCCATCAAATCCATCAACAATTGGTATCAGTTTAGTAAAAATTGGTATTAGTTTGGTGTCAATAGTGGATTTCAGAGATAAAGTGATTCATTGATGAACTTTTCATTTACTCTTGTTTCTCACGCCGAGCATTGCTCATGTGGGCTTAGCGTATGTGTTGAGTAAATCCTTGATTGCTATCAGAATCGCAATGAGGCGAATGGAGGCTGAAGAATAAACGACGTATCTTTGTTTTGGAAGAGTTGTCAACAAACCCAAAGGGGGAGATTGTTGGGAAAAAATCTCTCAAGGTATCATTGAAGCATTTTTGAGGTGATTGTGTTTGTTGACAAAGTGGAAATATGAGTAGTGATTGTTGACAAAGCAAAACAATGACATACAAACTTGTTGACAAAAAGGATTTCATGGTGGAATGTCGAGTTCAAGAGATGAGGTCAACGATCCATGTTTGATTCAAGAATGTCGATAAAAGGAATGGATGATCTGGAGGCGGTACAAAAGAACAGATACAAGGTGGCGCCGTTTTCCAGTGTTTGCCGAATTTTAAGGCCTAAAAATCGGCAAATGAAGAAAAGTGTTTTTGGAAAAAGGACTTGCGCTCCGAGGACTTGGAGTATAGGAAAATTGCGCGCCATATGTTTTTCAAGATCAGATGATCAAAATATGGAAAAGTAAAGAGGTTCGCGCAAGTGTGGGAGTTGGTCGCGCAAGTGTCTAAAATGACAGGGGACTTGCGCGCCGAAACTGGGTCACGCAGGTGACTTGCACGCCGTCGCGCAGGGTGGTCAGGTTGGCTATAAATACTGGACCACCCCTCCTCATATTCACCGGAGTTCAACACTTTGAGAAATCAGAGCTCCCGTCGCACTGGTGTGGTGGTCGCGCAAGTGGTGAGTGTGGGTCGCGCAGGTGAATTTGCGCGCCAGTAGTTGAAGTTGTGTGCCAGTGTTAGAAGTTGCACGTCGGTTGGCAGTTTCGCGCCAATATTGGTTTGGGCGTAAAAGGAAGAGAGTCGCGCAAGTTTGGAGTTGAGGAATCTTGAGTCGCGCAAGTGTCTGATTAGGACTTGCACACCCGTTGTGACTTGTGCGCTGATACTTGCGTGCTGAGATTGACTTGCGCTCCAAGTTAGGTTTTGTTCCAGTGGTGCTTCTCGGACTGCGTGGAAGCTGGTATGTTGCCCGATACCTTCGGTGCAAAGAGATATTCATCTACGGGTGAAAGTTGTACTTCAACAGAGCATCTACACATAGAGGAAGATGCATTCATTCATGCAAATGAAGAGACCTACAGGTCTATAAACTGTGAGTGGATTCCCTTCTGGAGCAGTGAGCTTAGGAAGAGGAAGTAGGTGATCCTCTCCACCGGTAGTGAGCCAGAGAGAGAGAAATAGGGAGTGACCCTTGGGAAAGCAGTGAGATGACCCTAAACTTGAAAAGGCAGTGAGCCTGGGTTTAGAAGTGATCTAGCCCGAACCTTGTAATCCACAGCTAGTGAAGATTAGTGGAATTTGGTACGACCGGCAACTTGTCGGCGTATGCTCCTTGGACGTAGCCCTTTGCGGTGAACCAAGTAAAATTGGTGTGTCCTGTGCATACTTCGCTTTCTATTTACTTTGTGCAATAGGAAAAAGAGAGAAGGGAGTTTTGCTCAACAGCGAAACAAGATCAGAACGGGCATTAATTTTAAATTAGTCGTACCCTGATTCACCCCCCCTCTCAGGGTATTCAGCCTTGTTGGCCTAACACAATACTTACTATTACACTCTTTGTGTTTATTTAGTTGTGGTTGAAAAATTCTTCTTTAGTTGTGTTTTTACTTGTGTGTAGTGTACACTATTTATGTGTGTACAAGTTTTTAGGAAATGCGTTCCCATTTTATGGAAATTCCTTTTCGGTGCTAGTCGCCAACCCTTGTCCTATCAAAGCGGGCTTGGGGTAGTCATGACACCGGCCCCGGGGGATGGTTCATGATAAAGTGGTATCAGAGGGACCAATTCTACCTGAAGAACTAAGTGGCTTTGTTTTCAATGGAAAAAGTTATAAAGTATCTTGAGTTTGGGTTTCAGTTCGGGGCATCTAGTGTTGGTGTGACGACTGACATATCCATACACCAGGGCACTGAATTCTGATTTTAGACTTGGTACATGAAAAATCTGATTGCATGTGTTTGGAAAATGTTATGTTTTTTATCTCTTTGAGTTAGCTCACCAGGTATAACAGATTGACTATGGAATAGATATTTCTTTTAGGACGTCACTGTGTAGACAACTGGCCCAGATTCTAGAGAGAGAACACGATGATGGCCCATCGAGCGATGAGGCGTCGGTGCATGGGCCTCTTGTAGTGATGGAACCTTTAGGTGGTGTACTAGCAACACCACCACCAGTGGGGCAGCAGTTTCCACCAGCCCCACTAACAGACCGTGTACACCAGCTAAGTGAATTTAACTAGTTCTAGAGATAAAGTCCTCTGAGGATTCAAGGAGAGAAAGATTCCCTGGTAGCTGAAGACTAGCTGCAGGCTATGGCATGAGTTTTTCACATAGTTGAGACACCAGAAGATCAGATGGTGATCCTAGCTATTATCCTATTCTAGGTAACAGCAGGGAGAGGGTGGATCCTGACACTCTAGATGCATTATGAGGTGACACTCTCTATGTTGTACATCAAGACCCACTTCAGGATGGAGTTCCTACTAGCAACTTTACCCTCAGTTCATATCCTAGAGCTACTAGCAGGGTAGCCTAAAAGTGGCCTAGTACTTGGTGAGACTCATTGACCTCTCTCACTACTCCACCGACATGGTACGTGACCCATTATTCAGGTCTCGAACCTTTGAGCAGGGTCTTTGGAGGGAGATCAGAGTGTCTATGATATCACTCAATATTCCAACACAGGCTGGAGTGATCGAGCAAGCATTATTGATGGATATATTCTTAGTTGAGTAGGAACTGACGGTGGGAGCCACCACCAGATGATAGGTAGCCCAGTCATCTATAGCAGGCAGTAGGTAGATGATGTAGAGGTCCAAGCAAGCCAGACCTTTCAGAGGACGACCTCAGGACGCAGGGTCAAAGGTGTAGAGCTCAAGACGAAGGGGACGTCTACTAAGACTAAAGTATTTTACTCTTGTGGTGGACAGGGACACATGGATTGTAACTATCCTAATCCCCACATTAATGATCAAATGATAGTCGATAAACCTCCAAGATAGTGGTCGAGGTTCGATCAAGGAGTACCATAGGGCAGTGGATGTGGCAGAAGAGAAGGTTTTGCAGAAAGTAGTGGGAGATGGTGTGAGGTACTAATATCAACACCCCCATGTGGTCTACCCCGACCACATGGAGTAGTTGGAAAGGGGCGATCTCTGCCGCATGTGGTAGAGGCCTATGACTACAACACTCCAGAGATGATTAGAGGGATGATCTCTATCTTCTACACCTTAGTTGCAGTACTTATATACACAGGTGTCATCCACTCTTTTATTTCCACATGACACATTTAGAGATTTTAGATTCTAATGGAGCCATTCGAACAATCCTTTAGATTAGATACTCCTAAAAGAGAGGATTTGATTATTATACATTGGTCTCGGTAGTGTGATCTCACTCTAGGAGGTGAGGGATTTGGTTCAAATCTCCCAGTAGCTGTGTCGAGGCGTTACAGTGTCATATTAGGTATGGACTATCTATCCACAATCCATGCATAGATCAACTATTTTAGGGGAAAAGTGTGGTGTGTCAGTTAGGGTAGGATCAGGTTTTCATTCAATGGTGATAATGAAACCTTTTCAGCATAGGATGGACTTTCTCGAAGGAGGGTGCAACTGATCACTAATCAGTTGGCTAGCCTCACATTCGGTGTACTAGAAAAGAGGTGTCTGAACTATCCTATAGTGGTAGACTAATATGATGATTTCTTCCTTGATGATTTTCTTGGACTAACTCCTCTTGGAGAGGGAGACTTTTACATCGACCTATAACCTGGGATGGAATTGATAACGACAATAGCATATCGAATGGCTCTCATGGAGATTGGTGAGATGAGGGTATATTTGTAAGACTTATAGAGAAAGGGGTTCGTAAGGCTGAGTGCTTCTCTCTCGGAAGAATTGATTTTGTTCACCAAGAAGGTAGATGGGTGTTTGAGGATTTGTGTGGACTATTGACACATCAAATATGTGACCGTGAAGAACAATTAACTTCTACTGAGGATTGATGATCTGTTCGACTAGTTGAAGGGATCATAGTGGTTTTCAAAGATAGACCTCAGATCTGGCTACCATCAGCTCAGTGTACTGGTAGAGGATGTACTGAAGACAACCTTCAGATGTCGGTATGGTCATTATGAGTTCTTGGTGAGGCCCTTTAGCATGACCAATGCTCCGGAAGTGGTCATGGGGATCATTAATTGGATATTCCAGCCATTCCTCAATAACATCATTGTAGTCTTTATTGAATACATCTTGGTGTACTCAGTGATGGATGAGGATCATGTCATGCAAATACAAATAGTTTTGGATACACTCTGATAGAACCATCATTATAGAAAGCTCTTGAAGTGCCATTTCTGGATACGGGAAGACCTTTTCTTAGGACATTTTATTTCAGAGGCTGGAGTTGTAGTAGATCCAGCAATTATAGAGGTAGTTCTTACTTAGGATCCACCCAGGAGTGTGACCAAGGTACGGAGTTTCCTGGGATTGGATGGGTACTACCGGAGGTTGGTACATGACTTCTCCATGGTAGAGGCACCGTTGTCAGCTTTGATGAAGAAGGGTCAACATTTTTTATGGATGGAGATCTTCCATTAGAGCTTCCAAGAGCTGAGGAAGAGGCTCTTGAGTGCCCCCATCTTGAGGCTTCTAGAAGAGGGTGTTGGGTATATTGTATACTATGATGCACAAGGTACCGAACTAGGTTGTGTACAAATATAGGAGTGAGCAGTGATCACCTACAGCTCATAGTAGTTGAGAAATCACGAGCAGAGCTATGCTACCCATGACCTGGAGTTAGTAGTAATGGTTTTTGCACTAAAGATGTAAATGCCCTACTTGATGGGTGAATGATTTACAGTTTACATATATAATAATAGTCTTAGGTATATCTTCTCACTGAATTACCTGAACCTAAGACAACAGTGATGGATAGAGTTCCTCCAGGACTATGACTTTGAGATAGTCTACACTCCTAGGAAGGGGAATGTTGTAGCAGATGCACTCAAAAAGAGGTCTGGTCTACAGTTACTCAGTGAGGTGATAGAGCAGCTAGCAACATTGAAAATATCTATCATGGATAGATATGGGGTAGCTTACATCCAGTTTATGACTATCACACCCCCACTCCATCAGCATGTTCAAGAGGCACAACTTTGGGACATTGACTGCGAGGACCGACACGCTCAGATATCCTCAGGACAGTCTCATGAAGGATTTTCTGAAGGTGGGGAGCACATCTTCCTTTTTAGAGGATGAACCATGGTACCAGTGACGATATTAGAGGAAGTGTTGAGGGAGTTCCTCACATCCCTTTTGGAGGTACATCCTGGAGTGTAAAAATGTACCAGGACCTCCAGCGTCAGTACGGGTGTCTTGGGATGAAGAAAGTGATGGATGATTTTGAATCACGATGCCTCACTTGTCTGCAATTGATGGTCAATCCTTAGGTACCAGGATGCTTATCTCATCCACTTGAGGTGTTAGAATAGAAGTGGGATGTTATCTCCATGGACTTTATGACACTGCTACCATATACATCCAGGGGACATAATTCCATCTAGGTCATCATTGACCAACTCACCAAGTCGGCCCACATCCTACCCATCTGAGAGAAGGGATCAGTAGAGGGATTGGGACATCTCTACATACATGAGATTGTACAGCTTCACGGGGTGCCATCACCAATTGTCTCAAATTGTGACACTCATTTTACATCCCGATTATGGAAGGGATTACAGGAGTCATTTAGGACACATCAATGCTTAAGCACCACCTTTCACCCTCAGATAGATGGTCAGACGAAGCAGATGATACAGACATTTGAGGACATGCTTCATTCTTATGTCCTTGATTTTGGTCATAGTTGGGAGGACCACCTTCCACTGGTGGAGTTCTCATACAACAACAGTTATCACTCCACCATCGGCATGCCTCTATTTGGGTCCCTATATGGGTGACCTTGCTGATCACCTCCATACAAGATAGACCCAGGGGAGTCAACAATTATGGGTCTAGAGTTGGAACATGCTACCACTAAGAAGTTTCAAATTATCCATGAGCAGATAACGATTGTACAGAGCCGAAAGGAGTCTTATGTTGATAGGAGACGGAGACCCCTGGAGTTTGAGGAGGGAGACGAAGTCTTCCTATGGATCCCACTTTGATGAGGATTATGGATGTTCAGCTGGGGCAACAAGTGATCTCTGTGGTTCATCAGACCTTTCCAGATCCTCATTAGAGTATTCAAGGTAGCTTACCGTCTTGCTCTTCCCCCATAGATGCAACGTGTGTATAATTTTTTCCTTGTGTCGTAGCTGAGGAGGTACGTTCATGATACATGTCATGTTATCGACTCGGGCGAGCTGGACATTGATGATGGGGCAATGATTGTGGAGTTCCTAGTGGAGATAGCAGATCGACAGGAGTGAGACCTTCATGGGTATTCGACTCCACTAGTGAGAGTCTTAAGGCATCACATGAATCTCAAGGAGAGCACATGGGAGTAGGAGGATCAGATATATGCTCAGTAACCCCATTTTTTCCTAGTTTTATTGTAGATTTTGGGGATGAAAATCCCTAATGTAGGGATAATGTAAAGGCACAAAAATTCAATATTATTTTTTTAAAATTATTTGGGATTTTTACAAGTCTGTGAAAGTTGACGGTATGTGATTTTGATACCCAGAGAAACCGTAATAGATTGTCGAATATTTTTTATGGTGCGTTCAGTAAATGTTCGGGAAACATTTTGTATCTTTTGAACCGGTTCTCAGAGTAAAAATATAACAACACCATTTAATTTGTAACGTCGGGATTCACTTAAGGGAAGCTTAATTTTGACCGTCAAGGGTCAGATAAAAATATTAATTTTTTGGAATTTACAAAAATAATAATAAAATATTTAAAGGTTACTTTTTGTTTATTTTTGCAACAATTGGACAAACGGTGGTGGGACCGCAGTGCAACATCAAACCATTTACTGGATTGAATCTTATGTTGTGTAACCACACTATTGGGAGAAATAAAGGGTTGAATGAACTATTGAGAGAGTTCAGAGGATAATTAATTTAAATAATTAATGAAACTCATTATGCGTGATGGGTTAATCTCCACCTTCCCCTCTATTTAATCTGAACTCAGGCTTGGATTTTGGGAGAGCAATGAGAGGAAGCTCTGTAAAAGTGTTGGAAACTTTTTGTGCCAATGTAGAATGTGATCGAGAAACATTCGTTGGGGGAAATGATGGGAGATGATAAATAATGACGAAAATCTTTGTACATGGACACTCCATCATCATATTCAACGCATTCCAACGAACTCAATGTAAGAGATTTCGTTGTTTAATTTTGAGTTACATTTTTCTTGAAATGTTACTCAGGTTAATTCTAATGTTGAGGGAGCAAGCCTAATGGACAAGGCACGGAACCTCCACAGTTTTCTGTTTTGGTTGCATTTCTCGTGGGTAACTGGAAGGTAAGGCATCACCCAGTGGCACCGGCTGCGTGCCCAATGGAGAAAAGACAGGTCGCCAGCCTAGCTAGCAGCCTGAGGAGAAGGCGCAACCCGGCGGTGCACTTAGTCAGTGGAAACTATGACCGCAATGGTCTACATCACTTATGGAGGCATGCTCTGGCGGTGCACCTGGGTTGCGGAAGCAACATCCAAGCCGGGCCATGACATTGGAGTCCCACGACACCAGCGTGGTGCCCTGTGGAGAAGTCAACCCGTACGGCCGGTTGATGCGAGTGATGTGATCAGTGGACCCAGATGTATGAGAATGTGTTGGAGATGGATTTGCTGCATCTGCGGAGAGAGGAGGCAGCCTCCAACCATGGGTCGGGGTGTTGTAGGTGGGCCATACGAATCTGGACGACCCAGTGGGCCGCGCCCGCAGGCCCAGTAGGCCGGACCCATGGTCTAGTGGGCCGGTTTAAACCCAGCTAGGTTGGGACAACCCAATTCAGGTTAGGTCAAACGAAAGAGGGTTAGGTCAAGTTGGTCCTACAGGGTTAGCCCAGACCCGGGCCCCCTTTCGGCCCATTTATGCTTAAATAGGTATATCTTCCGAACAGAATGTCCATTTGACGAAATTTCTATGGCACAAGAACCATTAGGATGAGGCGGTCCTTTTGAGATACCACAAAAGAGATTTAGAAAAATTTGGAGTTTGGCTGGGTTAGATCATACCCGAATCCAACAGGGCCCTTGACAAAAGAATGCATATAACTTATAGACTGAGCTTCTAATTGATGCTTCAACTATTTATTTGGAACCCATATGACATTGAAGATCCCCATGTTACTTCTTCATGGGTTTTTGTGGTAGTTGAGTTATGACCTTTGGATTGAGGAGAATATATTCTCAGATTCAGGCATGCTATGTAAGGAAATATAGTTGCTGGATATGACGTGAAGAATAAAAAGTGATCATTTTTGGATCAACACTGAGCGATCCTATGTGGATCAGCATCGAGCTATCCAATGAGGCTCAGCAGTAAGTGATATTGTTTATATCATCACAGAGTGATCCAGTGTGGATCAACACAGAGTGATCCTATTTGGATTGTCATGGAGCAATCCTGTGTGGATTATCACCTAGAGATCATGTGTAGATCATCACCAAGCGATCTTGTGTAAATAAGCACCAAGAGATCCTATTTGGTTCATCACCATGCAATCCGATGTGGGTCAGGAGTAGATCCCTTGATATAATAAGATAAACTAGCTTTATGACTAATCATTTGTACTTTTTTACTTAATTTATACCTGGTGTGAACCAATTTTTTCTTTGTGATTTATGATTGAGGCCATACTTTGTGGTTTCTCCTTTGTGGAATTTTGAGAGACCTTCGAGGATCTCAGTATACCTACTGGTTATTGTTATACTCA
The DNA here is from genome assembly GCA_963277665.1 of Viscum album. Lineage (NCBI taxonomy): Eukaryota > Viridiplantae > Streptophyta > Magnoliopsida > Santalales > Viscaceae > Viscum > Viscum album. The sequence continues at coordinate 1,958,568,803 of OY728141.1, read as the reverse complement.
CCCATACACATGCTTCACCAGCACGTTGTTTTGTCTTGTGCAGATGACATGCAGCTTTGACTTAGTCTTGAGGTGCCAAGATGTGACGGTGTATAGAGGCAACCAGTTGACATGGAGATCCATAGTGACGAGATGTACCTACCCTTCAGGTATGATCGTTGGCGGATGACCTCAAGAGTTGTTCTTCCCTTTTTGTTGTATCTCTATTTCCGTTGGGCTTGTATTCTAGCCCCTTTACTATCAGAGCTTACTATTACACTATGTGGTGGTTATTTAGTTGTAGTTGCACCATTCTTTTTTTGTTTTGTTTTTTATTTGTGCGTACTGTACCATATCTATGTGTGTGTAGGTTTTGAGGCAGTTCCTTACCATTTCAGGGGAATTATTTTCTAGGGCTAGTCACCAACCCCTTTCTTATGGAAGGTGGGCTCGGGGTAGTCACGACACAGGCCCTGGGAGATGGGTTGTGACAAAAAAATATAGTTTAAAGAGCCTATTCAACCTTATACCCCATTTTAGTAATAAAAAAACAATAATATCTATTTTAAAATTCTCTCCCCCTTTTTGGAATTGATAAAAAAATTAAATATTTGTATAAAACAATTTCATTTTACCATAAAACAAAATATATTCGTCCTTTATAAAATAAATATTGAATTATTTTTTTTAAACTATTATTTTTCAAAATAAAATATTTATCCCCAATAATAAATATTATAAAACATATAATAAGTAATATCTCTGTGAAGGTAATCATATAAAACAAATTAAAATTTTAAATCAGGATTTTTTTATTGTCGTGAAATTTTAAATGTATATTTGAGAATTTAAATCCGTTAAATATTTAAAAAGTTAGATTAAAAAGTAAATATGAATAATTTAAAATTAATTACTAGTTAAATTAATATTTAATTATATCTTAGAAAATATGTCATTGAATATACATCATTGTGAACTACTCATAGATCGATGAAATAGGTTAATAAAAAAATATTTAAATATTTATAAAGGATTTGTAATTAATTATATAAATTCATATAATTGTTACAGTAAACAAAATTAAATAAAATATATAATATGTTCATAATCCATATGAAATAATTCACAATATCAAATGCCAACCGGCTAAAAATAAAAACAATAATCACATATATGATGGATTGAAAATAATAAAGTACTTACTTGGGCATATCGACCATTTTTTCTCTAATTAATGATTGAAAATACTTATTAGGTTTCCATATAACAATAAAAGTTGATTTATAAATAAAAAATATTATGTTACCAATTGATGGAAGAAATTTTAATAAGAAATAAGAAGCATAATGTCCAAATAATCCATTTTTATACCTATATGAAAAGAGATACTATCCTTCTTAAATTTAATAAATATATTTTAATACATTTCTGGTAATCTCTCATAAAATCCGAGATAATATAATTTTTTTTATTTAATTGTTTTTTAATCTAATTAATTCATGAATATTTTGACTCCCAATATTAGGCATAGATAAAATTTCCTAATATTTTCAATTTTGTATGATCTTCATATTTCCCTTTTTAAAAAATTTAATATCATCACATACATTACCATTTTTAATTGAAAAATAAATTTCTACCCATTATTCTTAATTTACATCATTGAAAAAGTTTGTTCCACAATAATTATTTTCTCTTCCAATTTATGAAAAGTAGAAATATTATTTTTTATCTTATCATTTTCCAAAATGAGACATTTATTTTATTTAGTATCATTATTATAATACTTAATCAATATTTCCCTTTTTTATGAATTATTATTTCATCTAAATATTCATCACATAATTCACTTAAATTTTTAAATTTATAATTATCAAAATCAGAGCAAGAAGAGGACTAAGAATCAAAATCAATATTTATCTCTTTTTCAATGTTACTCATTCAAAATATATTTCAAGATTTATTAATATATTTTTCAAAGACGTTAAATTAATATAATTAATGAGGTGAAAATTATATATTTTGATATTTTTCCAAAAGTTTAATGTTACATGTTTCCCATTTCACTCACACATTCCTCACTAGAGTTTAATTTTTAATTAAAACTACAACCACTACTAAATATTTACCCCCTTTTATTTTTTATCTTTTTTCTATTTTTCTCTTTTTCTCTTTTATATTTCTATCTTAGGAACTCATATTATTTATTTAATAGTTTTATTCATTCCTAATAAATAATAATAGATTTACATTTCCGTCATTTTCTCTTAAAGTGATTCTTGTATATCATTATTTTTCCTTCATCATTTTTTGTAGAATTAATTTTTATTTATAAGTCCTTGTGTAAACATTGTAACATGATTTATATGGTAATTTTACCTTGAGATATTGGAATATGAATAATCAATATAAGAGTAAGTAGAAATATATTAATATTTTACAAAATCCATTTATTTTAAAATGGTGTTTATTTTCGTTATTCCTCAACTCATGATCTCATTATTATAAGATTATGATCAACTCATACATAGATTACTCACAAAAATAATTAATTTATTCAATAAACACTTTATTAAAATTAAAACTACATTCTCTATAGTTTCTCTTTGTTCGGCCACATTGTTTACAATATTTTTTAAATTATTTTATATATCACTAACACTTTCGTGAACATAAAATTCCAAGTTCTAGAAATTTAACAATGTGAATTACAAGATTTTTTTCTCTAAATTTACAGTTCCTCTATGGGTGAATTTTTATGTCCTATAAATGTTAGAATTTTTTTACAGGAATATATGATACTAAACATATTTCTACTTTCTGAAAAAATAATGAAAATTTATAATTTATAATATAAAAACACTTCATAGAATCATTACTTGTTGATGCTCAATGTTCAGCCTGAGGAAATTAATGGGGTATATCTAGGATAGTCTTGTATTTGAGATAAATATTTTTAAAAATACTACCATTCCACATCTCAATTATCCATACTCACTTCCATTAAAATGAGGTGTTCTAAGATGATTCAAAAAATTTAACTCTTACCTTTTCATCCAAGGAAAATATTTTCCTCATAGAATATTAAGTCCAAGATATATGTTATCCCAAAAATATAAATAAAAAAATTTCAATAAAAAAATATCCCTATAATAGCCTATTGGGTTTCCAATTTATAGGTATATAAGAGGGAGGTTAATTTTCAACCTTAAAAACAAACAATTTTGTTAAAATTCATTGTAGGATTTGGTGGATTTGTAAGAAAAAATAATTAATTCAAAAATTATTAACAATATTGTATGTGTAAAAATTTAATGAAGAAAATTAAAGAGATAAAAACAAGGAATATTGTAGTATATTAGATCTAAAAGATCTTATGATTGATCATCAAAATCCAACCAATGGATTACTAATTCCAATAAAATTTCATAGATATGATTGACTAAGATAAACCTAAACCAAAATATTAACAATATTAGAAATCCAAACCTAATACATTACAAAGGAGTTTTGCCAATCCTAACAAACACAACATTTTTCTAAGATATAAATAACCCATGATTATTCCAACGAAGCAATCATAAGATAATGGATTTTCAATAGGATGACTCAAAAGATATATACTACATTTTGTCCTTATAACATAACCATGGAATTCTTTATAATGTTCATATAACCTGTTTGTGAAATTGTTCAGTTTAGAAAACTCCCACTCAAAATATAAATAATGAAAAATAGTGTTACACAATTGATAGTTGAAAAAAATATGCTTTCATAGAAATGTTATTCTCATTCCATAAAAGTATTTCAATGATCCATATCAATGATTCTAGTATTATACTTTATCATGTTGTGATTAATGATGAAGCTTTTAAATAGTTAACATATGATCGCGTTGAAAATTTGAAAGTTCACATCCACATTGCATGGGTTGTTATCATGGAATTTATTTCTCCCAGGAATCATGATCACTTTAAATATAATCCTCAATAACTTAACCATAATATGGATTGATTACTCTAATTAAGAAATAATAATGATAATAAATCTGAATTATTATAGGGAGAGAAATTGGTTTTGGTAATTATCATTCCACAATTACTGTTAGTTATTCAAAAACTCCAAAATAGTTCAAACCAATTTAAATCAGTATTTAAAAAACTAAAATCATGTAATAAATAGTCCAAATAAATATACAATAAATCTATCACTTCAATTATTTTGAAATATTTAAATTTGATTTTTGAAAAACAATCCATATACATGCATCCATATATGAATAAAAAATATAAGTTAAAAAAATACATTAAATACTATAAAAACATTGAATATGCTATGAATATTATTTTTATATAAAAATAATAATTTTAAATAATTTAAAAAACAATAAAAATAATAGATTAATACAATTTTATTGAATAAAAAGTGGTATGTTCTTATGAGAACGAATAACTAATCAAATACATATTTAAATATATTTAATAATTTTTAAAAAACAAAGTTCTACATAATTAATATGTGTTTTTTGATAAAAGAAATTCAAAACACATAATATTATCATGTAGCAAGAGTAAATATCCTTAAATTTAAAAAACATAGCTTGTTAATTTTTAAATTTTGCATGATCATTTTGGTATCCTTCATCGAGATAAAGTTATAAGATGTGTAAAGGAAAACTGCTGAAATGATAACTATGAAAAGTTATGAATATAATGATATGTAAACAAAAATTAAAAGATAGATAAAATTAATTTCCTATAATGGTTTCATGAGTTAGGGGAATAAAAAAAATTCTATAATTCATTCAAAGGTTAGTTGGAACATGTTTAAAGGTAATATGAAGTATTGTTAGCTGCATAAAGGCAAGAAAAACTACTAAACTTATTCATAGGTAATAAAAAATATTTTTTAATGTTTGTATGAAAATTTAAAACACTGTGTAAACATAATTTCAATCATGTGTAAAATTTACCCAAACATATGTCATGAAACATAAGGATAGAGGGATAATTTTTTATACCACATAGTGATATTAATATGAGTTTCATAATGGTAAATAAATGTTGAAAATTAATCATAGATATAATATAACCGAAATAATTATAAAAAAAATAATGAAAAAAATAATTTAACGATATTCAAAAAACGAAGAAAACCTTCATAAAACTTATGATTTAAGGGGATAAATGAAATTAAAATGTAATTATTAAAACATAAATAATCAAAGTGGTTGAAGGAGCCAATTTAACATTAACACTAGGTGAGTAAATAATGGTGAGGATGGGTTGTAGTTAACTTAGAAAAGGTTCCAAGTTATTTAAGCTATTTATTCTCTAAGCCATTAGAATGCTACTTCCACATTTGCACATGAGTTTTTTGGGAGGATCAGATAATTTATTCTTATATTCTCACCTATATCTATCTCCCTTGTCTATATATTTACATTAATATAAATAAATTAATATATATATATATATATCCATAGTGGAAATGTTTTCCCGGTAATCAGGTATCTGACACTACCTGACCCAATGAAATTGGATTTTAGTATAACACAAACGGTTCCATGCAATGTTTATGTCGCATATAAAATAAATAATAATTAATCAGTTTGGGTACAAGTATTGGTGATAGGATTCCCACAAACCTGAATATGTTAATTTGGTTCAACAAAATTTTTTAAATAATCATATATAAATTACTGTTATGCAATTTGTGGAGTGTAGTTGGATGAGTATAGATGATTGGGGAAGAATATCTCAATGAACAGTAGGGGGAGTGAAATGGAATATAAATCCCTAACATCATACATGGAATTTATGATATTAGGCACAATAATTTATAATCCTTCTCATTCCCCCTATCATTAAATAACCCCCACCACAATAACCTATCATTTTATACATTCATTATTTTTGTTTCCCATCATTATTTTTCAATCCACTGATTCAATCTTAGAAATATCTTTTGAATAAATTATATAATAAAAGTACATGATTTTTGGTATTAAATGAGTATGGAATAAATAAATGTTCCTCAATTTTTGTAATGAATACATGGAATAAAATGGGTTTAGGTAGCCTAAAATTAGTAGGTACCTAGCTTATTTCCATCCCTAATATATATATATACATATACATATATATATATTAGTTTTTATATTTTTGTAGCAGGGAGTTAGTGAATGGGTTTGACCTTAATAGATCATGGTGAACATTAGTGTTCAAGGATTCATTTTCCTAAGAGATTATTTCTATACTCTATTTTGGAAACATTTGGATATATAACACAATTACATGAATTATAAATTCAGGTTTATATTGATGTTATGGTGTTAATTTTTATTTTTATTCTTATGTTCCTCGGATTATGAGGATTATACCTCTCATATGTGAGTTTTCATTTCCATGGTGATCGTTGTAAACTGATGGCCTATTACAAGAGGTATTCAAGGGTTACTATCATTTTCATTATTGACCCAAGTGTGTTTCCAGTAGTTGTGGGTCATGAAAAATGAAATTAGTTATATAAAACTAATGCCACTTAATACATTACCCACATTCTGTTTATACATATTTAGTGATATAGATAGTGTTTTAATTTCCATAAAACTACCATATAATGGTATATAAAGGCATTTCATAAATCTCTTAAACACTTATAGATGCACTCTTTGTTCATATTACACACCCATTTTCATATAATACGTACAAACTATATCATCATAAACACTTGTAATTATATCATATGACCATTAAAATTTATTATTTCTCCACTCACTAGATAATTTTTCATATTATTCATGTTTAATATTACATTAATAACTCTTATAAATTTAATAATAGATAAACTATTCTTCTAATACAATAAAATAAGTTTTCTTTCAATAAAAATAATACAGATGGTAGAAAATAATTTGATTAGTGTCATTCACATGGTGAGTTATACATTTGATGAACTCTCTGAAACCATCCTCATACTCAAAATACATCAATTAAAATCCAAATATTTTTTATTCATATTTATCCCACATGATTGAAAAAAAAATATTAAACACACCCACATATTAATAACAAAAGTTTATTGATATAATTATACATAATACAAGAACATACACAAAAGGAAAATAAAAAATGCATATACAAGAACACACACACATAGCAGGTATACAAAATATATATTAAATATATATACATTTACACAATTAACATATATACACACACATTTATGTCAACAAATAATGTAAAATACAGACACACAATATATATATATATATTATAAACTAAATATATATAAAATATATAAAGAAGTATATAAAAAATATATATAAACTACTAATATTATATATATATTTACAAATTCAAATATACATATATAAATATATAAACACAAACACAATACATAAATAAATATATATATAATTATATAACACAAACACGCATAAAGATATATTTAACAACATTATATATATATAGTATAAAACACATAAACACACAAATATTCTAATAAAAAATACATAACCGAAGTAAAAAAATATTATATACCGAATATATATGTTCTAGAAAAATAATATCTGTGTGCATATAAAAATATATATTTTCAAATATAAACACACACTCATGTATGTATGTAAGTGTGTGTGTTTCCACATATATACATACGTACATATGAAAATATGTATCTACATGTGTAAGCATATGTATGTTCATTTCAAAAAAAACTGAACAATTAAAACACATCTATATATAAATTTTTATATGTGAATGTGCATCTATATTTATGTATGTATTCATGTATATATGTGTGTGTGTCTATATAATGTAATATCCATGCACAATACCATTAAATATGTATATATAAAAAATAAAAATCACTATTTTTAAGAAAATCATAACAAATATAAATAAAAAATTTTATTTATGTGTTAAATATTTAATGAAATATTATTTAATAAAAATAAATATTGATATAGGTTGGCAGTAGATTGAGGAGACCAATATGTAGAGTTTCATGAGTGAAGAAGAAGAATAAGTGACTTGTTGGGTTATAAAGAATATGGTTACTCTCAAAACTTATTTAAATCATTGAGAAAGGCCCCACCTTTTTTTCATGATTCTATGTTACTTTAACCAATGTGAAAGATATTTATGATGTACAGTATTATAAAAAGAGATTATATAAAGTGTTTTTTCACATTGGCTATTTCTAAAACTGATGTGAAAGATTCTATTTATTTTTTTAAAATTTTGATTTAACCAATAACTTGACCAAATTTTTGTAATTTTAAAATAATATTGGGATGTCCAACCTTAAATAATTAAACAATTTCAACTAGTCTCAAAAAAATAGTTAATATATGACTTTAAAAACATATAAATTTTAACATTGAATTTTTTTCTATAATACAATTATTTTATTGAAATTACAAAAATGTGTGATAAAATTATCTTGAATGAAATTTGAAACACCTCAAAATTCATAAAAAATACAAGTATATTCAATACCTTTTGTGACATGTAACACCAATCGTAGAATAAAATATAACACCCTAAGAAATTATGAAATTTTTATTTTTATATAAATTCTATATAATTAATATAATTCATTACACACAATACTGATTTTATCTTTCATCACATGGATCACTAACTTTAGCTTGTGTTATATGCAATATTAAGTTAAGCTTGTGTTACACGTATTACTAAGTTTAAATGAAATGTGAAGTATTATTAAAATATTATTAAAATATTATTATCTAATATAATAGTTATCACTTATCTATTGGAATGGTTGGTATTAATAGTAATTTGTTTTTCAAATTAATGATTTTATATTTGTTAGAAATAATATATTAACAATTTTAAAAAAATAATAAATGTTTTCTAAAAAACTATAGTTTTCAAAATGAGTGTTTAATCACACTGTGAAAACAAAATTTAATACCATTTTTACCATTATTTGGAAAAATATTTTATAAAATTACCTTCATTTATGAAATCTTAATATTAATATTATCTTATGGTTAATTTTTTCCTTTTTGTAAATAGTTTGATTTTTTGATGAATAGTAAAAATAATGAATTCTAAATGATAACTATTGTTTCATTTAAATAACTTATAAAGTAAAATTATATTTTGAAATGGTTTTAAACTTACATTAGTTAAATTTTATATCAATTGTTAAATTTATTTCATTACAATTAGTTTTTAATTGAGTTTAGATATAGAAACATTGTAAACTTTTGAACATCTTCAATTTAAAAACATGTTATACTATCATGTCGTTAAAAATAATATAATATTAAAATTTTCCAATTTTGTGAATTGAATTTCTTAGAATGGATTATATATTAGAAATAAATATAAATTAAATTTGAAATGATTTTAGCTTAAATTTTGACAAAAATAAATAGGGGATGTAGTAGAAATTCATTAATGTGGTTAAGGTAAAAATGGGTTTATAGGGAGGCATGTTAAACTCAAAGGATATGGGTAAAAATGACAAATATTAATTTCTAGAAACTATTGGGAGGAAATATTTATACCACTACGGCTCTATTTTTTATAATTGACCTTTTGAGCCTTTTATCATAAAAAAAATATGGGAGCACTCAATTGTTTTCAAAAATAACAAGTGTTCCCTCTCACTTATATATGGCCAAACCCTCTACTCTCTAATCAACACCTTCAATCCATTTTTTTGCCAAATACCAGACCAAATAACATCCCAAATTACCTCTTCTCATCTTTGAAGAATTATATTTGTAAAAAAATCATCCTAAAATGACTTAATGAAAACCTAAAGAGGATACATGAATATGAAGTAATCTTCTTGAATGAGTGTCTGTATATTATTTATTTATCCATATCCTTTATTTATCAATAAAATATATATATATATATATATATATTATAACCTCAATATATTCCACATAATGGGATTATTTTTTAATATGATCATGACCTACAACTATTTACACCTCCATCAAATGTGTTGTGAAATCATCTTTTGGGTGTGTGGCAGACTATCGCCTAGAGAACCAATGTAATTCGTTCTTCCATTACCACCTTTCATGGTTGGGTATGATGATCGATATAAATTATATATATATTATATTTATAATATATTTATACATCTTGGGATACTATATCATATATATATATATATATATATATATATTAAATTTTCATTCTATAGGGGATATGATAATGTCACTCGTGTGTACGATAGACTATCACCGCACAAAGCGATGTGATTCGTCTTTCACTATCCCTTTAAATAGAATACAATAAACATAATGTTAATGAATAAATTTTATGTACATGATGTAATTATGTTATTCATGATATATTTATCATTATTTAATGACATTATATATACTATTTTTTATTACCTTTTCACTGACTTAATAATGATAACATAATTCGTGTACGTGTTGACTACTACCTAAAAAAGTGATGTGACTATCTTTTCATCACTATATCTCATGGATGATATATATCAATATATAATAGGGTATATATTATATTATCATAAATTTTTAAATAAAATATATTACTTATTGTCTTTCTAAAGTGATCGCTAAAAAATTGAAGCGTTACTCAAACGTATGTATGACCTACCGTGTCTATGATCATAATGTACTTAATTTTTCATAACCATATTACATCACGAGTATTAAAAGTAAAATAGAAGTAAAAATATAAAAATTATGTCATTATTATTATCTAAGATATTATATAACTATATAATATGAACAAGAACTAGATCCTTCATGATGAAACATGCATGAGAAAATAAGTCAACTAACACCCAAAACGATAAAAAATAATTAAATATTTCTAATTAAAGGATGATGAGATTTTATAAAAGGAATATATATGATATTATAAATATTAATGCAGTATTTCTGTAATTTAATAATTCTATTAAAACCACTATACATGAGGATGAATAATGCCCAATCAAAAGGAAGTTAGAGGTAAGGGATTTCATAAGTCAACCTATGTTCATTTGGTTAATCTTCTACTTCATTGATTATGTCACTATAATATTACAAGAATAATGAATTCTAATTAAATTATGTTTTATTCTAACATTTTTTTCAATCATTTATATTTGAAAAAAAATGTATTCATTTATTAACTCTCACTTAAATATTATGATAATTATAAAGGTTTATTTCACAATCACATTCTAATCGAGATTGTTTACTTTGAAATTTTAGTTGAAGGAGATTATTTGAAAATTACATAATAAAGACATTTTATTTTCTTATACTCTTGTTATTAAAAATATTTTTTAATTAATATTTTTATTTTTTCAGTCTTCAGTATAAAAATTAATTGAGATTTTTTAAAGAAAATTGTAGTTAATTTCTCTCTTCACTTTTATATCAGTTTTCTTCAAAAACCATGTTTTCTAAAAAAAATTTAATCATTTTTACCTTTATAATAATATTTAATAAAGGAATTTTCACCCATTTTTATTCTTTACAAAAAAATAAAATAAATCTTAAGGCCTTTTCAAAATAATTCATGTTCCTCTTTTATTTAAAATATGAATGGAATATTCTTCACATTTTTTGAACAACAAACATTCTTATCATTTATACAATAAAAATGTAATGTTATTTTTAACTATTATGGAATGGGAAAAATTACCGAATTCCACGAACATAATTTATTTGAAGCTTATTTTTCAATTTTATGAGGAACTTTTAAAGAAAAAATTTTTAAATGTGATTTTCAAATAAAACTTTTTACATATATTTTTTTTGAAAATAATAAGTATATATTTCTCAAGAATAGTTATATATATATTTATATAGTGTTTCTACTCATTAGCAGAAACCCTATATTCTTAAACCAATGGGTATATGTTTTCGCCACCCTTCTTCTTCCATTGGATGGTTTAGGATTATTTTATCTAAGGATAATGTTGACATTCACTTCCTTATTTCATTTTGAAGTCATTATCTTCCCCTGGAAATATTCACTTTCCTATGATCATTAGAAATTAAATTTATGATAAATATCCATATAATTATTCATGAACATGATAATTTCTTAAACACTATCTCATTCCCACATATGATGTTTTACTTTGAATGTTATTTGATTTATTGGGAAATATTGATAGAATTATTACACTTTTCTCAATACAGATATTTGTTGTTATGGAATTATGATTCATGAATTCAATTGATTATTTGATATATGAGGAATTATTTAGACCTATATTGGTGGATGGGGCCCAAAATTATATATCCCTTTGATGCATCATTTGGTATCAGGATACAAATTAGTAATCTAGCTTTAAACAAGTTTCTACCTGTAGATTAAATCGTAATGTGAATGGTCTTAGTGGAAGATGTATCATCCGATTGATACATCATGTTTAAGAATTAAGTATTTTATTCTTTCAGAATGTAGTTTTTATTATCCATAATATTTTCACTATGAAATTATATATGGATGAATTTAATTCTAATTTATTTGAGTAAATAGAATCTATTTTTACTTATTTAACCTTCCATATTAATTATGACATATCCATTTATTCAAATCCCATGTATTCTCAATTATTTACCTTTCCATGTAGATTAGGATTACTGATTCTTGATAGTTTCCACTTTACATAACCCCTATTGAGAATTTGATCTCACCATAATTTGATTTCTTTCCCATAAATCCATGAAGTGTAAATTGTATGATATGAATAGATACGTAAAATGGAATAATTTTATTCTTGTAAAAAATTGTGTTGTAATTTTTTTATTAAAATTTAATGTAATAATCATGTACGTTTCTAGATTATCAAGTATTCTAAATTATTCAATCCTTCAAGATGAAATACCTTTTATATTTAAATAATGTAATAAAGTAGGAACCATATCTAGGCTATTTGGGTATGGGTCACTACTACTGGTATCATATTGTGGTTAGTAGAAACCCTAGAAGCTTGATTCAGGAAACCATAGAATATAGAACATAAATAAATGATAAATTTAAGTATAAGTATAGAATAACATCCTAATGTTTTCCTATGGTAGAGATTATTTGGATTTTTCTTGCAATACATCACTATCTAGATACTTTATGTGGAAGTGGTTCTGGAATATATGTACCTAGGGTAATAAATCTAAAAGGGCACATTTGGTTTGACCCTATCATCACCTGGTGCATGAAAAAAAGACTCACTAAGCACATATTTTTACCCATTAGGGTGATATGTTTAGGATAATTCTTATTTTAATTACAATCAATTTAAATGAATTAAAAATAATGATATCCCCAAAGAAACCTTGTTTATGATTACAAGATTAGTAATCCATAAATTTTATATCTTTTGTTAAGTATTTCACTAGTTTTGGAATTAAAAATTTTGTTTCACGATTATATAATCTAATCTAGTGTATTCTATCATTTAGAAAAGGTTTCTGGTAAAATTAATAGGAACCACATCAATTCCCATTATCTAATGTGTAAGAATAATCATTTTTTAATAATATTAAGCCTATATTTTGAATGGAAGCAGTCTCTCAAATATTATCAACAAATGATGAGATAATATCATGTTTTATCAAGACAAAGAAATAATTATCTAAGTATTATGGATTTAGATGTATGTATGAGAAGAAAATGATGGCTGGGAAAAAGATGGATAAAGGGAATAAGGGAAATAAGGATTTTTTTTCACATATGATTATTGTGGAAAGAAACACCTTATAACTTTCTTAAATTGAATGAGAGATTTATATATGTGTGGAGATGATGCCTTGTATTGTTATGATTATATGGTAAATATATTTTTTTACAATTATTCAACTATAAGGAGAAGGGTAATTCTTCCAATCAATATCCCATGCATTAATGGAATATATCTGGAAAGAAGCTAGTGGATCAAGGTCAAGATTATGCTACTTCCACAAGGGAAGTGGAACGATTAATGTTCATGTATTTGAATTCAATAATTTTTTCAATAGATTATTTTTTCAATGATACCTTGGTTAAAATAAATATGAAATATATAAGGATGGTACTATAATACTTCATCATTACTGCTTTTAAAACATACATTGAATGATAATGATGACCCTGAAATATGATTTAGTGGGAAGTTTAACCACATGGAAAACACATGATTGATAACCTTCAACAAGTTCTTGATGTTGATATAATAATTTTTAGATAAAGAGATAATTGATAATGAAAATTTTATAGTTCTTAATACCTTGTAACATATTAATGAATTGTTGAAAATTTGATTTCTTCTTGATGGAGGTTTTTTTTTCGGATTTATGGAATATATCTAATAATTGGCCTTTTACATAAGGAATATAGAAGAATTCAGGTCTTTAAAAAGTTTTATTGTAATTAAATTTATTACCATATTTCTAGAGGATACATGATTTAATTATTCATATATTTTGTATGTGAGGATTAAGAGCTAATTCATGTTGTTCTGGGATTAATGAAAAGTAAATTTTTTAAATTTAATGACCTTCTTTCTAAATATATGGATCTTAATCTTTTGAATGGTCCATAAGGATAACCCTTTTTTGAAATGGTTTAATTTCAACTTTTGTTGATTTTATAAAGATTAATGTATTACATTAATATATAAAAAATTATGCTTATTGGATAACTGGTGATAACCATATTAGTTCAAAAATGTATTTGGAGAAATAAAGAAAGACTGTTTTACTCTTTTATGAATATAAAGATTTGTAGAAAGTAAAATTTAGTGCTTAAGGCATAAAAATTAATTTTTGGATATTAATTTTCAGTATTAAGTGATGAATTAGAAATTGATAAAATAACAATAATGGATGAAATTATGCTTCTAGAATAGAAATGTATCAAGTGTGTATATTTCCTCTTATCCTTAGATAGAAAAATAATTCCACAACATTAGGAAAATAATTTTGAATAAAAAAATGTTATCTTATTGCCTTCATATATGATGAATTAGTTGGTCTTTTAAAACTTCACATATTTATGATTTTGAATCCCATAACATTACATTGATCTATCTCTATCTTATTATCAGTGTACTCTATCACTCTCTATATTTATTTGTATTTTTATTTTTTGTTAGTGTTTTATTTTCACACCAATGTTCTTCTAATTGGAAACCAAGTTAAGTGTTATTCCATATGACATTAGTACATCCATTTTACACTTTTTAAGTGGATAGATTGATTCACTCATTATATGATGTTTATTTTCAATAAAATAATTTTCAAATATCCATCCCTTGATTTATAAGATCATGTTAAAATAGTGGAGATAAAGTTTAATTAATGTTGGGAGAATGTAACACCCCAAAATTGTAAAATAATAACATTCTATAAAATATCATATGATACATGAAACACCAAGATTAAAATAAAATATATAACCTAAAGTGTTATATATATATATATATATTTTTATATAAATCCAATAACTTCCATAGCTTGACTTATATGAAACACTCAGTTTATCTTGTGTTACATGCAAGATCGAGTTTTGATTGTGTTACATGCAACACCGAGTTTAAACGAAATGTGAAAGATTATTATTTAAAATAATAGCTATCACATAGATGTTTTGAATTTGGGTATTGATAGTAATAAAAATATTATGAAAATTTGGGATATCTATCGATTATAATAAAATAGATATCAGTTCAGAGAAATGGGAATGTTTTCTGAAGAACTGTATTTTTCTAAAATAATATTTAATCAAATTTTTCACATTTAATTTAAAATTAAATTATACAAATTTTTTAAAATTTATTTGATAAAATGAAATTAAATTTTGAATTCATCATATAAAATTTTATCGAGGCTTCATTTTTGGGAATTTTTCTAAAAGTTTCATTTTTTTGATTAATATTGAAAAACAAATAATTTTAATTAAAAACGACTTTTTCTTGTAACTAATATTTATTTATAATTTATATTTATAATTTTATTAATGTATAATTTGTTTAATTTTGAACACATTCAATTTTAAGACTCGTTTTCAGCTCATGTTTGTAGGATTGATTTTAAATTTAATATTTCAACTTCTAGAAAATGAATTTAGAAAAATGGATTCCATATTTTTAATAAGAATAATTAATATTTATATTAATGAAAACCTAATTTTTTACCTAAATGAATAGTGAATGCAATAAAAATCAATTATCACGGTTAAGGTAAAAATGAGTTTACAGGGGGTTAAACAAAAAAATATAAGGGTTATAATGACCTATAAACTTGTCCAAAAATATTTGTATAGACATATTTGAACCATTTAACATATAATATTGATGAATGGAACATTTTTTACCCTTGTGACATATTAAAATATTGGAAGAACTCAATAATTTAAAAAAATACCAAGTGTGTCATCTCCCCGATTTATAAAATGCTACCACCTCTCCTCTTTTTTTCACAATTTCAGCCTCTCTGGTTCATCTAGAACCATCCCAAATAACTTCTCAAATAACATAAATTAGTCATATAAGCCTTATTTTGTAAATAAATCCATCCTAAAAAGTATTTAGTGCAAACTTATATAGGACACCCGAAGAAGAGGTGATGTTAATCAATGAGAATATTTATTTTATTTATTTCTCCACATCCATAAATAATTATACAACCATGATGATATAATAATCTTAGTATCTTCCATATATTGGGATTTTATTTATAATATGGTAATGAACTACAATTATCTCCACCAACATCAAATGGGTTACGAAGTCAACGTTCATGTGTATGGAGGACTACCACCTCACAAACCGATGAAATTCATTCGTGCATTACCACCTATAACAGTTGAGTATAATGATGGATATAAAGTATATATATAATATTCATGATATGATTATACATATTTAGTCATTATATAATTTATATAGTTTATACTTTCCATTCCTTATGGGATATGATAAATTCACTCATCTGTGTGACAAACTTCCACCTTGCAAAGCAATGGGATTCATCTTTCACATATGCTTTACATGTAATGTAATAATGTTAAATTTAATGATTATATTTTATATAAATGAAATATTTTTTATATTACTAAAATATTCATCAGTATATAAATATAATATAATATAATATATATATATTAGTTTCTTTTTTACCTTTTAACTCACTTAAAGATGATAACATCGTTCATGTATGTGTTGACTACCACCACCACAAAGCCTAGTGACTCTATTTTCATCAATACACCAAATGGATTCTATATATAAGTATAAAATATGGTATATATGAAATTATTATCATTATGTATGGATAATATCTAAGTTATCTTCATTCCATAATGATATTTGAAAAAATTGATGTGTTGCTTATTTGTATGTACAACCTACCGTCTCCATTATCATATTGTACATCATTTTTGAAAACCATATTTTTTTATTGGTTTTAAAATATTTTATGATGTATCAATATTATAGTTATTTTATGATCATTATTATATATTTGATATAATAGTGTAACATGTGGAAGAACGTGATCATTCAAGATGAAACATGGATGAACAAATAAGGAAATTTACACCGAAAACGTAGAAACTAAAGAAATATTACTAATGAATTGGTGATAAGTTGTTATAAATGGATAATATATGATATTATAAATATTAATTTGTTTTTTACATAATTTAATATTTTTTAATTCTATTTTAATAGAGCTCAAAAAGTTTCCAATCAAAAGGAAGTGTGAGGTAAGAGATTTGTTAACTTGATTTTTAGTCATTGGGTTAATATTTAACTTCATTGATAATACTATTCCTAAATTATGTGTATAATGACTTATTATTACCTTATATTTTATTTAAACTCATTTATGTGTATTTAAATTTTAATGAAATAATCGATTCATTTATTAATTCTAACTTCAATGTTATGATCATTATAAAATATTATTTTAAAATATCATTCTAATTGATATTCTTTACTCGTGAATTTTAGTTGAAGGAATTTATTTGATAGTTTCCTAATAAAAACATTTATTTTCATTTTATTGTGGTTATTAAAGATATTTTAATGTAATAGAAAGATTTTCCCACTCATTGGTACATAAATTAATTGAGAAAATGATTTCAAGAAAATCTTTCCGAATTTCAATCTTTGGTGAGAAATTTATTTTCATCCTAAACCATGTTTTCAAAAAATGATTCAAAAATGATTTTATCGTTTTAAATATTATTTATTAAAATAATGTACCTAATTTTAACTCTTTATAAAAAAATTTAAATGGAATATTTTTTTTCTTTTTCAAAATAATTACCATTTAGCATTTCCTAGAATAGTGAAGGGAATATTCTTATCATTTTTGAACATGGAACCATCCTAATATTTTTTACATTGAAAATGAAATATTATTTTGAAATTTTACTACATGTATGGAATTATCTGCCTTCATGACCCTAATTTATTTGAAAATTATTTTTCAAGTTAACACATATCTTTATAAAGAAAATTCTTTTCTAGAATTGATTTTCAATGAAAAGTATTTTCAAAAATTGTTTCTAAATAAAAAGGATATTTTCATCAAGAATATATTTAAATATACTTTTATGTCATTTAAATTAATTAATGATAAGAACTATTTATTATTACCCTAATTGGTATATGGTTACACCAACCTTATTCTTCATATTGATGGTTTATGATTATTTATACCAAGGTTAGTAATGAAATTCACTTCGTTATTTCATTTTGAAGTCGTTAACTTTCTCTTGAAATGTTCACATTCCTATGATTATTAGACATTACATTTTCCCTAAATAAAATATTACTTTTCATAGAAATCCATATATATTAAACCATATTTCATTTCTATATATGGTGTTTTAATTTGAAATTTATTCTATTGACTGTGAAATATTGATAAAATCTATATAATTTAGTCAATGCAGATATTTGATGTTAAGGTATATATATTAATGAATTAAATAAACTATTTGATATACAAGGAATAATTTGTACATGTAGTGATGGGTGGGTGTCGGTGTTATATATATCCCTTTGATGCATAGGTAGGTCTCATGAGACAAATTAGTAAGCTATAATGAAACAGGTTTCTATCGGTAGATTAAACTAAATTGTGGAAGGTATTGATGGTAGTGGTATCACGTGACTAAGACATGACATCCCACAATTAGGAAATGACTTTATTCAGAATTTAGTTATTATTATCCATGATAATGTTTTTATCATATTATCTATGGATTAATTTCATTCTAAATTTATTGATTAAATGGAATGTGTTTTCTTTTATTTACCTCTCCATATTGATTATGCCTTATCCAACTATTTAAATGGAATTTATTCCAATTTAATTAAAATTCCATGTTGATTATGCTAGTTGATTCATGGTATCATCCACTACACATAACCTTTACAGAACATATGTTCCCACCCTTATTTTGTTTCCTTTCATAGAAATCCGTGATCTGTACATTGTTTGATATGCAGGGATATGCAAGTGGGAAAAAATTATTATCCAAAAACATTATTTTTTTAATTTCAATATTCAAATGTAATGTATGACAAAATTATATATCTAGTTTACCAAGACTGATAAAATATTTAGTCCTTCGGGATAAAATTTCTTGTATCTTATAGATTAGGGCTACTGGGGTCACAGTAGGTACAAAATCTGAATAATAAATAGTAGAAATAAGATATCAAGTACAATGAAAATAAAAAATAAAAATAAAGAGATATGTGGATTATAATTAAATCTACAATGATATCCTTATCATAAAACACGTGTTTTCATCGTTGTTGCAACCAGCTCATATACATAACATCTTTTCTCACAACTATCATGTATCATATTGAATCATTTTATTATTTTGAAATATTACTCATTCATTGATATTTTTTGCATCCTATGATAGAATACTATTGTATAATTGGGGATGAATAACTTTTAAAAGAACGAGGTAAAATGAATCTTTAGTAGAAAAATAAAAAATTCATGTTGTGAGTTAAATTTGGGGGGATAATATTTTTTAACATCTTTTATAATAAAAAACAACATAAAACATTATAAATAAAATAATTTTAAAATTTTTAATAATAACTATGGTTTATCACTGTAAAAAGATATAAAATAGAAATAAATGAAATTTTAGGATGGAAAAATGAAAAAAATTATCAAGATTTTGATAATTTTTATCATAAATTATATTTTTAACCAATATTTATATTATAAAAAGAAAATTCAAAACATTTTTATAATTAATATCAATAGATATATTTTTTTCATGTCAATTATTCAATAGTATATATGAAAAATTCTCACATTATATTTTTATTCCATTTTTTGAATAAATTTTTTTTAATATGTTTATTCCCTATTAAATTATGATATCTGGCATAGAAACCACCCCTATTAGGTTTTTTATTCTAGTTATTAAATTATCTACAAGAATCATATTTTCAAAACTAATTATTAAATAACTTATGTTGAAAATGAAATGTTAAAATTAGTTTTTTACTTGTGTAGTCATGTTTTTTAAAACATACTTAATTTGTCATGTGAACTACTAAAAATTCATTTAAAAATATAATTATATAATATTGATTTTTTTTTAAAACAATATATATTTTTTATAAAATGAAATAATTTATATATGGTGGTTTAATTTTAAAATATTCACATATATTTCATCAATTTATATATATGATTAGCTTTTAAAAAATGAAATATTTTTAATATAAAATATCAAAAACTTTTATTTATATTCTTACTCGCATACCCTAAGATCTGAAAAAACCATTAGCAATATTCCATCCATATATCTATCTAGATACTCCAAACATATCCCTTTCCAAATTATCACCTCATATACATCGTTTCACCACTACTACTAACCCTATAATGGGATGGATTTTTTCTGAACCTTTCCTTTATCATTCCATGTTTTTTGGTGGTTCAAAAGAGTATTCTTATTTTTAAAGATAATTTGGAAAGATATTGTAGATTTTAAAAATATTGAATATTAATATGTAATTAATTAGAAATTTTTGAAGAAGTATCATTTTTTAGAAGTAGTGTGTAATTTTAGTGATAATAAAAAATAACCGCATTAATTATTTGTATGTTTAATAACAAAATTTATATGAATTTGAAATTTATTCCTTATCTATAATTAAATTTTTAAATATTTCAACCGATTCAGAATAAATAATAATTTTATTTTATTTTTTTCTACCCTTACATAGGAAACCATTCCTAAATAAAGGTATTCTTACCGATGCATAAGGGTATGTTTAACATTACCTTACACATGTTATGTTTGAATGTGCAGTGTAACGGTAAGTTAAACCCTTACATGATATGTGGTTGTATGGATTCGTGCATGGGTTAGTTGAACATATCGTTACTTGAAAATCCATTTTATTATGATATAATTAAGGGTATGATTAACTTCACTATTTATAAGACTCACTGTATAAGGGTAAAATATAACTACACTAATGTTAGATATCTCCCAACTATATTTTGGGGTTAAGTAATGTACTCATATATAGTACCCCTAACCAACATAAAGGTACATTTTTATCTAAATGTGTGTGTTTTTATTATACCTTTTGACCTATAACCCAATTTTTATAGAATAATGATTATTTTAAATTAAAAAAAAATATTCAATTAATATGTAATATCCATGAATATATTGGAATTATTTACATAATTTAAATTCATGGATTAAACATAGAATTAATGGATTAATAGTAGAAAATATATTAGAATATATTTACCTCTAGAATTTATGGAGAATATCTGCTAGTGATTCAAAATAAATTATTTTAAATTTTACAAACTTTTTCACTTGTTTGTATCAAATCAAATGTGGTTGAAGATTTTTAATGGATTCATGAGTCGTTTTGATATATATAGGGCATATTATTTTAATATTGGTGAACTCCTTTCTCTCTCATATATATATATATATCTGTCTCTTCCATTTTTTCCTCTGGTTTCCATTTGATTTTTTCATGTTTAGGATACCTAAAAGAGTATCTGTAGTCCATTATAGAATACCATTCCTTCATATAATACTTAGTTGAGTTCCTTTGTGAATCCTAGGTTCTTTAAGCCCTCCATTCTCCTTCTCATTGTGTGAAGTGAGTATCCATCTCCATTCCAAGAAGGGGATCCATAAATCTCCCATATTATATGTATAGTTTAATCATGATCATGTTTTAATTGGTAAATAGATGGGACTAATTATAGTATGATAAAATTTTGGAGGAATAATAATCAGAAAAATGGGAAGGGAAATGAGTATCACATGCTTAATTTTTTTATTCTATTTAATAATATATATATACATATTTGTCATATTTACTGCTATTTTTTCATTCCTATAATAATTACCTTTGAATCACAATTGAACCAATTTTTTGATTCATGGATAAGAATATTTTGAATGGAATAATTATATTCTATGTTAATTAATAAAGCTGATAAACAATAAATGTCCTTATTAAAGAGTAATGATGTTTTATAATATTATTATACTTTTAAGAGTGTCTCATGGATTTATATATTGATAATAAAATTATATATCATAAAAACGATATTTTAAAATAATTATAAATATATTAATTATTTTATATTAATGATAAGTGATGTTGGAATATGTTTTTTGGATTATCAATTCCATATTAACAATTTTAGAATATATTTACGATCCTAATAATTTGGATTCTAATATATTTAAAATTTTCAAGCTGGTAAAATTTATGGGATGATTATAGGGAATAGATTTCTATAGGATAGATGCATTTTTACCTTGTTATTATTATTGGTGTGTTTGAGTGTAGAATATTAACTAATATTGATTTTTTTATTATCATGGAATTATGATATACTTGATTCCATGATATGTTAAATAAAATTAAAATCTTATATTGGGTTAGTAGTGAAATGAAATATGATTTGATTATATAATTTTAGAATGGAAGCATGTTGTAGGGGGGAAATGGATTTGGGTGGATAGTTGGAATAGCGATAGGTTTACATTCTGTTGTTCGATATAGTCTTAGATAGGATTTTCATTTGCTTCTTCCTTTGTTCTGATGATTACATTATTCTTATTGAAGAATTTCTAGTCACCATTGGAATATATATCCACCATAATTAAAAAATTGTCCTAGTACACCAAGGATTATCAAATTTGAATATTGGAAAATTAAATGAATGAGAGTGGTTCATGATGGAATATGACGATGAAATTCTTGATTATATTGCACAGACCATATAATTAGTGGAATTTTAAATTGATAATGGAAATTTTTATGGAATTGGAAATTGAATAAATCACATTGTAATTAATGATGGTCAAATATGGTTTCTTTTGTATAAAGAAGAATATTAGATTAATGTATTAATAGGGGAAATAATGTTTTTATAAGGGATGTTAGATAATTTAATCATATTGATGGTAGTAAACCTTGGTATAGATGTTTTTTATACATTTATTTTCTGTTCTGTAATTTATTCTGCTCTATAACCGAGTTAGTTAGAGAAACCATCACTCATATTGTCTATATGTTTTATGTTGTTTCTGACATCTAGGTCATAGAGGTTTCAAATATTTGACTACTCCTTATACCTAACTCTATAATCAAGACAAAAACCTTGTATATAGCGATAACTATGTTGTGGTGGATTATGGTTGTAGAGTATGAGGTCATACTATCTATAATATATCTCGAACATGACATACATATATATATAGGTTATGGATTTAAAAGTTTATATATTATAGTTTTATTATTCATGTCTAATTATATACCACAAATAGTGGCTTGAGATATTATGTACATTTATATAGGGTTGTAATGAATCATTGTTTACTATGGGATTTTTGGGATGTGATGGGGAGTTAGCTATGATGTGTTACATGGGGTATATTTTAAGATGATGTTGTGCAATTTATTGATAAAAATTATGTGAAGAATGATCTAGAGAAAATGGGGGAACCATGACGTGAGTCTTTAGGGTCAAGGGTGACTAGTTTAGTGTAGATGTGGCTGTGAGGAACCCCTATTCATATATTCTCTTGATACAATTTTATAATCTTATTTACATTTTTTTTGAGTGGGACTTGGTGAAGTTGTATTATTTAGGTGACCTGATAGGGTTATGATTTGGGTTTTATATTTATTAAATGGGGTATTAATATGATTCTTCTATATTTTCATGAGGGGTTTTCAAGAGGACCCTCTGGAGTATACATAATATACTCCCTATGTCTATATAAAAACTATTATTCAGGTTTCTCGTAGGTATCTATTGATAGACTCGGGAAGAAATTTTTCATGGGATAATTGTGAGTTTTGGTGGACTTTGGTTGTTGTTGAAGAAGTGGTTTATGATTTTTTGTATTTCTTCCTTTAATAACATATCATGCATTGGGATAATGTGGATGTTTATTTATGTTATAGATAATTTGTATGGATTTTACTAAATTCTTATTATTTTAGAGGGTAATTTTTTCCTTATATGTATTTCAAATCCTCAGTGTTAGTCACTAATCCATGACCTATTGGATACAGATTTAGGGGTACATTTTCTATCATCACTGCTATCCCAAAAGGGGAACCAATAGTAGAGGGTAATGAAAATGTGGTATCAGTTATTTTCGTTGAGAGATTGCGTTTGTTCGATTTTTGATTCAAAAGTGGGAGGGGATCCCCTATAATGGTTTGGTTGAGGTATATTTTAAGGCCTCGCACAATCACATGAATCAGGTCCCCCAACTGTTTCTTCTTCCATAGAAACTCCCTCTAGTTCCCTCATCCATAGTTGTGTATGAAAATGCTTTTCTAAGGTTGGAAGTCATTTGGTCATTCAGACCAGTTGACTCTTGGGTACTCTCATTGGTCAAGAGGATGGGAGGTTGGGCTCATCACACCTTTTTTGTGGGAATTATTTCCAACTATGGGGCTCTCTTATAGATTTAATATATGTTCAGGAATGTCTTCTAAATCCCAATACATGACCGGTTACCCTAACGAAATGACTATAGGATAATTATCCTTCATATGAAAATTATTGGGATCTCTTTTGTGAATATATATGTATATATATGAGTTTCTCCATCATTTTATGGTATGTGGTGGTTGCTTATATACTGAAGGTGAATGTTCTTTATATAGAGGCAGTCAATATTTCGAGGTGGGGATTGAGCCATTATGAGGAATCCAAAGTATCCTGATTATTAATGGAATAAAAACCCACACAGTTCATTCATCCAAGGTATTTTAATTTCATAAGGTGAGGACATATGTTTGATTACTAAGACCCCAATTATTTGAGCATGAATCATAATGGGGTGTACTACATGTCCCGAGTACTTCGAGAATCATATTTGTCATAGTTCTCATATATTGGCTTTTTATGTGTCATCATAGAGACTCATAGTGAAAATGATATGATTATCTTGAATCCCTAAGCTCATGTGATCCATGAATGTTTGAGAAAAAAATTGATTTAAAATGATCATTTCATTTTTCATGATGCAAGGCTTATGCACTGGGACAGCCTTGAGATGATTTTTTTTTGGGACTCGGGTCTTGGACAGACATCTTACATATCACAGCTATGGTAGGAGTCCATGTCTTCATAGCTTGGTTGTTTTGTTGGTCTACTGATGGATGATATATGGTGATCATCTCTTGGGACTAATTGAATCCCACTAGTTGAGACGTCAGATTCGTGGAACGACTTATATAAAAAGGGGTGTTCTACTTGAGATCGGTCCTTATGAAGGAATATTACATCTCCTGGTTATGGAAGGAATTAGAGTCATCGTAGTTTGGTTGGTTTCTTAATCTTATGATCTATGACATATGATGATCGTATCTTGGGACTAACTGATCCCCACTAGTTGAGATGTTATATTCTTTGAAAGGATTATACAGAAAGGGGTGTTCTATTTGATCTTAATCCTTAGGATGGTGTCCTACGTATCCTAGTTATTGAAGGAATCAGAGTCATCATAGTTTTATTTTTTGGGGGGCTTACACATGGAGGCTTACCTATTCCATTATAGAGACTCATAGTGCAGATGTTATGATTGTTTCAATTCCCTAAGCCAACGTGATCCATGGTCATTTTGGGAAACATGTGATTGAATGTAATGATTGTCATTTCATTGAACAAGGGACTTAAAAGCTAGGATTTTCCTAGATGATCAATATAGAGCTTTAACCTTGGAGAAAGGTGGCCTATGTATCTTGAGTATGGCTAGAATCATTGTCGTCGAAGTTCCCTTTATGTCAGGGCTTACACACTGAGGTTTCCCTATATTCGTGGCTAAAACTCCAAGGACAGACATTACTATCAATTCATGGGATTCTCTATTAACATTTAATCCTTATTTTTAGAGCATAGTATGACCCCTTCGGCTTGTCCTGGGAGCCATAGCATGACCTGACTTAACATATATAGAGGGTGTCATGAGAGTCATTTTGGCATAGTCTGAGGGGTGTTGCGTATCTTGGTTGAAACCTCTGATAGACATTGTGAGACCAGGATGACATGTCTGGAGGGGGCCACAAGTCCCAACTGACTTTCCCAGTGGGTGTCATAAGAGCTAGGTTATCATGTCCATATGATTTTACAAGACTCGGATGACATGAGAAAATGTCATTATATGATTCAGGTGATGTGTCTGAAGGACGTCACATGCCCTGGGTGATGAACCCAAAGGGTTTCGCGAGATCCAAGTGGTGTCCATAGGGGGAACCATGTGACTATCATTGACGTGTCCAGAGTATTTCATGTGTCCTAGTTGGAATTTTTATTGAGTGTCTCAAGATCTAAGTGTCATGACATGGTGTTGTCGTGCTTCCTTAGATGACTTACGTGAAGCGCACGAGGATTAGTGAGAATGTTCTTTTCTTGATCCTTTCACCTTTGACCATGGTTATAACCCTTCTGTTGGGAATGCCATGGTTTTTTTCATTGAAATTTCATATTTAGTCTCTCATGATCTAGTGGGATTGTGGGTTGTTGTTCTCATATCCTACTATAGATCCATCACAGGACCTATTAATGACCACACAATGTGCTTTATGCCTAGCACATTATTACTATTGTTTCTCAACAGTATATTACTTGATAGAAAGATGGCCATTTTTGTGATATGAAACTCCAATAAGTCAGTAGATTTCGAGAGTCTAATCTTCTAGTGTTAGGAAATCTTGCATGAATATTAGTGGTCAGAGTCCAATACCTTCATGTTGTGGTGAATAATTATAGGCATCGCCACCCCTATTTTTCATTGGTTTGTGAGGTGTATCTAGAGTGAGTCCAGGCTGGACTTGGAGAAGGAATCTAGTTCTACACATCTTTGTGAGTCACTATCAGGGACCACATAAAGTGTGTCGCCTTATTTCAAGTGATTATAAGTCTATTTAGACAAAGCATCTTTCATTGGATTGTAGAAAGTTATTGGGTACATGTTTGATCATGTGGACATATCGAAGGGCTTCCATGACATTATTCTGACATGTCTGAGGGCCTTTTCTAAATCCATGTTCCTATTGGAAGACGCTCATGAGACCTCAGGTGACTTTTTCTGTGGTCTTGTATAACAAGGATAGTTGGGCCAGAGGACACACATGACTACACCGTGATTTCTCTAAGCACCTCATATGCCTTTTAGTGAGCATGAACACCTATATCCTCACCCCTTTTCATCCCCTTTGATTTATTTCATAAGGATCTAGGATTATGTGATTTTTCACAAGTAATATATGGGTTTTTTACTCAAATTTTCAATGATGTCTCATATGAATAACATGGGTTTAATAGACAATTTGAAATCATGAAGTGGACAGGTCTATCACTCTACCCATAGAGCACTGAGGAGTTGTCTAGCCACAACTGATGAATTTCACACGGTGAGGCTAACAAGCCAATGGGATTTCACAAGATGTGGTAGACATGATGCTGAGGACTTTTGGTATCTCATATATCAGCCAGGGAGGGTTTCGTGTGTCCTTCAACAACTGTGAACAAATCTCACCTCTTCCCTATTATCTCCTTCATTGTACATTAAAAAGGTTTAGAGGTCTGGCGAGTTTTCCTAGATAACATCAAGGAATTTTATTCTCCCTGGTGATGATACAGAGCATGATATTTGAGACTATTGAGGGTCTCCCACTTTGAATATAATTCATATTTATTTTTAAGGATTTTAGATTTCTTTTCACCCACTAATTTTATGTGAGTGTGCAGCAAGTTCAATATGGGACTTTATGATGTCGCACATGCCTTGTCTTGGTAAGTCATCATTTCCACCTTCAGTGCATCTCATGTTCAATATTGGATCATGTGATAGCATGAAAATGTTGTCAGGGGTAGTTTCAATTCATGACATCGATGCACCACATGTTCATTGATGGACCTCACAGTGGCGTGCAAACATTTTCAAGGATTTTCACTATGCTTCACCATTGATATATCCCATGTTCATGGATGTATGATTCCATAGTGTGGCCAAGTGTGTTTTCAAGTTAAGGTTGCATACCAAAGGGTGTATGAAAAGTGAAACAAGCGATTGTAGTGATGTCTTTAACCCAAGACACTTGAATGTGTTATGTGACTAATGGACTACAAAGGTCCTCACACATCTAATTCCATATGTGATCCCATTACAGGGTTCGAGCGATAGAGTCTAGTTTACAAACCTGTAATATTTATTTTCGTTACATGGAAATATCAATTGCAACCTATAGATATTGGTGCACACATGAATATTTCATGTGTGAAGTTTGTAAATCCATTGGGCTGGCACAATGCATCGATCCTTGAATATTATTCTTGTTTGAATTCTATGGCACATCAAATAAATTTATTAAGACATGGTCATATTCAAATGTCGATTCTCTGTTAAAAATTTCTCATATAATCGGGTATGTGGTTATTTAATCTCTTTTTCGGTAGAGGTGGGATAGTGATATTAAATCACTTTTGTGTTCGCCTCATGGTGTAGGCGATCTCTAATCATTATATTTGTGGTAGTATGAAGTCCATATAGTATAAAAACCCTTTGAAAGATGTGATATTTGGTTCTATTATCTTTCACAAGAGAGGCCACGTGGTACCACTGCCTTTCACAAGAGAGGTCACACAATGCCACACCATTTCACAAGACAAGGTATGGGTTGTTGTGGTTAATTCACATGAATAGTCATGCGGTTACTTTTCATGTAAGCCTCTTTTCATGAATGAAATAATGCATCTAAATTGACCTAATTTTCATAAGACTTATGGGTTTTGCGTTGGAATTTTTTTGTAGGGAGAATGATAGCTCTCCCATAAGAGTAGCAGCGACCCTCCTCATATTATGATCTCTCCATTTTTTTATGTATAGGATCACATTATGTCTATGAACTCAAGAGAGGTGGTAAATTTAGAAAACAAGAACTAAACTTCATCACACCAACTATCATCGATTTAAATTTGATGAATAAGTCACATCAAGATAAATATTAATGCATAGAAACATTCAGTATTATTCATGGGATGAACATTTGTATTTGCATGCTCTCGTATCCTTATGGAGGATCCACATTATCATGTTATCCACTTTTGGATCTTCATTCATGTGATATGGCTCTTCTTCTTCTTCATGGTCGGTCATGTTCACAGTGGTGACATAATCTATTTACCTTCGATTCTTGCACTGTTTTCAGTGGAAAAAAATATTTTCCTGATGGGGAGATAATCCCAGAGTTCACCCAAGAACCTGATGTTGGGGATGTTATGCTCCTTTGATTCATGTTTTACACCTCATATGTGAGTAATATATCCAAGATAATGGTTTTGGATTATTATTTTCATTCTTATACTATCAATATATCATTTTTTTGGAAACACATGTCTATATGGAGGCCATGTACGACCCGCATGTTATCAATCCTTTGTACTCCATTTCACCATCTCCTTAACTGTATGATATAGTTTTTGGAATAGCATTTTTTGGATCATGTGATGAAAATGGAAATGAGACTTCATGCATATAAATCCCATGGGCCACCATTCATTCAATAATAGAGTCTTTCGTAAGCATATATCTCACCGGGGGCTTCAAGAATGCACAGGAAAGCTTCTATGGGCATGGTGCTTGATTTGTGTGTTTGAGTCATCAAATGTATGGGAAATATAGGCTGGGAATTTTATATCATATTCCTTGTATTCTAATCATGTCCATGGAAAATCATCATTCCATCATGTGTCCACATGGAATGGGCATGTTTTCTCACAACTTGTATAGAGTGTTTCATGCATGTGAAGTGGAGATTTTTCATGCTTGGGGTATTCTAGAGGCTCACTATTTTGTATAGAATCCCTTATTAATGGAGTGAATAAATTCCTAGTGGTGATATCACATGACTTCTTCACTACAAAACATGTCTCACATATTTTATTTACTAGCGATCACAACATCTTATGGGATTGGACCCGATGTTCGATGGCGCACCTCACCTGGCAGGTGTGTTTTTATTCCTCTGCTTATGTGACTCGGTGTTACACAAATGATTCTTCTTTTATACATGAAATGATATAATACATGGTGTCCTCTCATTATCGCATTTCATTCATATGCCTAAGCATGAGGGGTTGTGGTGCGAGACAGAGCATCCGCTTCATGGCCTGTAAATAAGCGCTATTCACTCTAGGCATAAGAGGGAAGCTGAAAATCCAATTCCACAAGGTTGAAGAAGATCTTGTGATATGCACCTAACTTAAAAAATGAAATGTTCCATTTCAAATTTTATTTTATAAATTACCATTTTTAATATTTGATAGCAAAAATTAATAATAATAACAATAATAACACTCGTACTGCTAACCCAAAAAATGAAACCATCCCAAAAATCATATGCCTACATCACTATGCATCATGATCCTCTAATCACTCACAAAATGTGTCCCTCCATGTAAAAGAGTATTATGCATAGTTAGGAGCATCAAAAAATGCCCCCTAGAATTAGATTCGTTCAGCACAAAAAGAATCTGGTTCTAAGTTAAATGTATAATTCTTTTCTACATATCTAAATGGCGAGGGATTCCTCCTTCATTATGCTATAATTGAAAAAAAAAATATTGAACGTTATTTTTGTTGTCCATTTTTTCATTCATTCATGATATACATGAAATGTTTTTTATATGATATTATGTGAATCATTAAAAATTCCTATTACTTGATTTATATTAAATGAACATGAATGCCTTGAACTGAATCATGAAATTCTAATGAAATTCTTTTGAGATTCTTGTCAGTGCACACTCACATGAGATCCTTCATTAGTCGTCTATTCCATCTATCTTGGGATTACCTAATCTATATAGCGATAAATGGGTATAATATACACCTTAGAGGTGTAGTTCTCTATATTTTGACAAAGCCGATAGGATCGGTTGGAATAGATTAGTGTCACTAAGGCTATATGGAAATACATACAAGCTCATGCAGACTAAACTGTTATCATGATTTTGGTTGGGGGTTTTGTATTAGATGAGATATTTCTTTAGTTTATGCTCTTTTAGCTTGGGACCAATATTTCTTTAGTTTATAGTCTTTTAGCTGGGGACTAATATTGCCTAAGTTTACGGTCTTTTAGCTTAGACCTAATATTACTTTAGTTTATGTTCTTTTACCACATACCTAATTTTACTTTATATTAGTGTCATTTATCTCATACCTAATATTGATTTAGTTTAGGGTCTTTTAGCTCAAACCTAATATTTCTTTACTTTAGGGTCTTCTAGCTTTGAACTAATATTTTATTAGTTTAGAGACATTTATATCAGTCGTAATATTGCAATAGTTTAGGGTCTTTTATCTCATAACTAATATTTATTTAGTTTAGTGTCATTTAGCTTGGATTTAATATTTCATTATTTTAGGGCCTTTTATCTTAGACAAAATAATTATCTAGTTTAAGGGTTTTTAAATCGGATGTAATATTTTTTCAGTTTAGTGGATTTTTGCATCGACTTAATATTGCTTTAGTTTTGGGTCTTTTAGCTCATACCAAATATATGATCATGGGATATGGTGTAGAAAATCTTGGAATGACCTAAATCACTCTGAGGTACTAGGTTATGGCATGGTGTTGGAAAGGCTCACAAGGATCAGAATTCCCTTTTTGTAGAGAAGCACATTGTTTGATGGCCATAAGTGCATATGAAGTAGCCATATAAATGTATTCACAGTCAATCAAGAGTTATTCAAAGTAAGGTATGTTTTCCAAGGTATATAGATGATTTATTGATGTAATAAGGAATGAGTTAGAATACTAGGGATACTTGGCCCGACTAGGTAGATCGGGTGCAGAAGATGTAAATCATAAACTTAAAGTCTGAGTCTATGAATATGATATGATATAGAAATTATAGAATTTTAGGTTCTACCGTGGTGTTTCTAAGGCTCATAGTGATTGAATATATTTTCTATAAATGAGAAGATGCCTTTATTTGGTGGTTTAGGACCATTATGCATCAGTATCATGGAAATAGAAAAACGATATCCACTTTTTTTAGGGATATGAAAGATTTTTGAAGACAAAAATGCCTAGATGGTGAAGTTGGGTATGGGAAGAAGTTTATCCAGGAACATTTATAGCATCCCAAAGTAGTTTACCTCTTAATGAGATTCTTTATCCATACAACATGTGGTTTCGAATCACAATTTATGGGCCATCAATGGTTAAGAAATGAAGTGTCATAGTTTTCCCTTGTGAAAGGATATGAAAAAAGTAATGTAATGATGAGGATATTTAATCCTCTAGGATAGTTTGGTGTGAGGATTGTAAATCATGATCTTGAGTTCTTGAGCCAGGAGAAAGATATGGTACATTCATATAGGGAGTGGTTCAGAAACATTTGGGTGTTGAGTGCTTCCGTGATGATGTTAGTGATCACAAGAATTAAAATTTCTTTTTCCAGAGTGATTCATTTGGTTAATGGACATAGGAACATAACCAGGAGCCATAGGCATGTAGGCATAGTCATGTAAAGGGTCCTTGAAGCCATATTTCCTTTCCAAGTTCGATGGAAGGTTATAGTGATTCGAGACAACCCAACTCATGAAGTTTGATTTTTGGAAAGTGTAAAATTCAAGGAGGTTTAGAGTACCATAAATGTTGTGCCACTACAAAACGAATACATCCTCATGGTGAGAATATGTGAGAAATGTTGGTATAAATTTTTCCTTGACTAGTGGGTCTATTGAGCATATCATGGATTTTACTAGTGCTACAAGGTAGACCCTATGAGCTTTATATATTTTATATTTTCACCCTAATTTGATCTTAAACTATGAGGATGAAAAGTTTAGTTTGTAGATAATTAATGTTTTCTCAGGTTACCCATTGCATTTTTTTGACCAGAAAAGTTTTGTGTCTCAATTTTTAGCAGTTTAAGGACTTTTGATTTAGACCAATATTTGCTAAAGTTTAAGGTCATACAACTTTGACCAAAATTAATATAGTTTAAGGTCATGATTCAGATGCACCTAATATTAAGGATGATACAAATGAGCTTAATCAGGATATCCAAGGTCAAGAGTACTCAAACATATTCTCAAAAATGGTATGAAAATGTTGTAAATTATAGATCAAGATTATCAAGTCGTGAGTGATGATATGGGATTTTCATAAAGGGGTTTTTTTAGACACATTGATGTGTTTAATGTGACCACGACGATTATGGGGCCAAAAAGGATTGGAAATTCTTTTTTTAGAGCGACACATTCAGTTTATGGCCATAAACCCATATGTAAGAGACAAGGGAATATATGAATAGTCATGAGAAGGGTCCTTGTATCTATGGATACATTCTAAGGGCCATTGAAGGTTATGGTGACCCAAGATTTATGGGACTTGAAGTTGGTTATATGTATTTGATGTTCTCTTGATAGACGGTGGAATCACCCCATATTCTGGTTGATATTGGTAAATCTATTGTGGTATTTTAATAAGGAATTAAAAATTGGAGAACTTCTACACATTTTATATTCATTTATTGGGTAAGTTCTTTCTTTATTTCAGTTTAACACCATGCAGAAAGGATGCACTTCCATTCATTTTAATGTCATGCATAAAGGATGTACTTTTGTGTAGTTTAACTTCATGAGGTAAAGATGTAGAAACCAACATGAATTTGTGGGAATGTTTTGGTTGGAACTAATGATGGGGTCTTGGGTCTCACTACATATCTCATGAGGATGAGGTGAAATTCACATGTAGTTATTTATGTCGTGTAGTTTAGTATCTTGCAGTGAGGACTGATGTGGACTAACATGCAATGTGAAAATGTTGTATGAAGGCCCAAAGATTAAGGCTAGGCATTACTACATATCTTATGAGGATGAGAATCAAGACACGTGTAGTTTTGGAATGGGAAATACTCTATGCAGGTATGACCCATATGATGTGGTTGG
Organism: Viscum album; assembly: GCA_963277665.1. Classification (NCBI taxonomy): domain Eukaryota; kingdom Viridiplantae; phylum Streptophyta; class Magnoliopsida; order Santalales; family Viscaceae; genus Viscum; species Viscum album. Next base: position 1,958,534,346 of record OY728141.1, on the reverse strand, counting down.
AATTACTTCTATTGATGGTCGTAGCTGGACTAAGGGTTAGAGATCCAAGTGTCACTATGTATCCTTTGATGATAGGAATCAATCTATACACAGTTACTAATGTTCTATTAAGTTTAACTTTATGAGGTGAGGAAAGAGGAAAAACAGCATGAATTGATGGGAACATTGCATTTAGGCCCAAGTGTGGAAGTCTGGGCATCACTATGTATCTCAAGAGAATGATGATCAAACCACACTAATTTCAGAAAATTTCATACAGTTTAACATCATGAGGTGAGGATGAAGGTGGACGTACTTGAATAAATGGATATATTATGGTTGGGTCCAAGGATGTAAACTAGGTGTTACTACGCTTCGCTTGAAAAGGAGAATAAAACCACAAGTAGTTCTAGATAGCTGTGCATTTTAGCATCTTGTGTCAAGAACTAATGCCTATTGAGGGTGAAACCACTTGTTTGTGCGGGGATGCCTCTTCCATAATTCCTAAGACCATGTGATCCCTTCTCAGTGTAAGAAACATAAAGCTGTAAGGGCCCTATATAGGATGGGGGTATTTTGAATCATGAAGTGTCTAGACCAAGATAAGGATTGAGGCATCCCTACTTATCTCATCAGAAATGAGAACCATGTCGCACGTCGTTCTAAAAGAGAGATACATTTTAACCTTATGTGGTGAGGAATTATGTGACTCAAAATGAATAGAGATGGTCATCCATGATCCATATAGTTTTATGTCATGTGATGAGGACATTGGTCTTGCAGTTTAATGACTTGCAATAATGATGAAATATGCTATCTAGTTTAAGATCATACTGCTTGGATGAGATATTCCATGATATTTAAGATCATGCAGTGAGAATGAAGGATGGGACATGCATTGATGTGGACTCCCACATAGAAAAATCTATGTAAAGTATTTCTTGATAACACTTGCATTGGTGAGTGGTGTGACACACTACCCATCCATTTTGGCCAATGAGTATGATCCAATATGATATACCTTATGTATGATGTAAGGTCCTTCCCATTTGGGCTGAAATTTCAAGGGTTTCATTCCAAATATCATTGAGGGTTATTAGGGCCAACATGAGTTATCCATGTATGAATGAATGGATGTGAACATTATTATTGAAGGCTTATGTAATCTAATCCTAGTGAACCTTAGGGTTTTGTAGTGTGTGTAGCCTCTTCTCAACTAGTCCTTCCAACTCATCAAGCCACTTTTGAGATTGTACATCATTTGAGAGTTTTCCACAAATCGATATTTAGTGTGAGGGAAGATGGACCTCTATCGGTAACACTTCATCGATCCCGTACACTAATGCATATGGTGTTTCCTATGTATTGGTATGCATGTAGGTATGGTAGGCCCATAAAGTATACAAGATCATATCTAGCCATGACTTCTTATCCTTGATCACCATCTTCTAGAATATATTTGACATGGTCTTATTGAATTCCTCTATCTATCCATTGGTTGTGGCATGATAGTGGGATGAGTGATTGGACTCTATTTTTTACTCATGGTATAGCTTCTTCAACTCTTTGTAATAGAAGTTGGTGAATTTTTCCAACAATATTGTGTGAGGGAATAAAAACATCCGGATAATATGGTACTTCACAAATATTATGATATTCTTCATCCCAACTTCCTCGAGGGGTATTTACTTGGCCCACATGGAAAACATCTGGTAATCGTAAGGATGTACCTGAGCAGCTTAGCTCTGACTGGGGGATATGGCCACACAATATCTATCCCCAAACAAGAAATAGCCGTGAATATTTTGCCATGTATTATAATTATGGGTGCTAATGGATTATGTTTTCATGAATCTGGCATACATGAAATTTCATGGTGAATTCCACATAGTCTTGTATCGTGGTTTTCTATGAGTATCCCAACCTTCTGATTTGGTGGGAGAGTCAGGATATAGATTAATGGGCACCACAATAGCCTATATGGACATCCTCCATTATGTTGAGAATATCTTATTCTGTTATGAACATGTAGAGAGTTCCATCATATACATGTTTTAGAGTAATTTTTTCTCGTTCGAAACGTCTTGAAGAGTGAAGTTTCTAGTCCGGTACTGAATCTGTTATCTTCCTACATTTTCCATTGGGAGAGACCCATCTCAGAGATAACCATTTATTGGATCCATCCATCCCTGGGTGGTATTTTCTTAATCATGCTCTGGGTAAATGTTGACCTAATTGTTTTCATTTATAACACATGTGAAAATCGCTGAGACCATTATTCGATGTGTGATACAGAAGGTTACCTTCTCCTAATCAGGATCAGTGAGGACAATGGGTATGTTAGCTAGTGTGTTGGCATAATCATTTAGAGATCAGGGAACATAATTCCAAGTGGAATCAATGGGAATTATTCCATCAGTACCTTGATCTAGAAAATAAGGTGGTCATATCATCCGTTTTTAATGGTATATTCAACATTGATCTGATTAATCACTAGTTTAGATTCCTCTTTGATATTCAGCTAGGCTATGTACAGTTGTTTAGAATGTTCCAATCCATTGATGATGGTTTGGTACTTGATATCATTATTTGTACAGCCTTCAGAGAGTGAGAAATAGTAGGAAAAAAAATACTTTGTCTAGAGATACAAACACAATCCCTAGACCGACACGACTGAGCTTTGGATTTTCCATTCTTGCACTAACATGACTCTTGGAGGCACTATCAAAATACATATACCATGTTTGTGGAGTGTTATGGGCATATAAAAACCCTTTATCTAGGAGTTTGGTTTCTTCTAATGTATTTTCAAGGTTAGTATGATCATTGGGGAAATCATCAAAGGCTTTTCCTTTCATTGACTTCTAAGATATGAACTAAATGTCATATTTCTGCAGAATGACCTCCCATCGAGCAGAGAACTTAGTCAACATGGGGATGCCTAGAATTTACTTGAGGAGGTCATTATGAGAATCCAATTGGGTTTCATGTTTCTTAATGTAATGGCATATATTTTGTACTACAAAAATGAGTGCAAGGTAGTTCATTTTACATCAGAATATCATGTCTCGGTACCTATCATATCCTGGATAAGGTAATATATAATATTTTTTCTTCTTTAATCCTTTTTCTATGTGAGTAGGGAGTCCAATTAGTGTTCCATAGCTTCCATATATAATATGAGTGGCCTCCCTTCCACCGGAGGCATTGAAACCGATGGGTGAAACAATTATTTCTTGAAACATCATCCCATTTGTAGGTGACTCCATTCATCATTAGCCAGGTGAAGGGGAGATCTTTTTAATCTAGGTTGGAAATGAATCACAAAATCTAGTTAAGGATCCCTTATATATCCTATTTTCATTGAGATTTATGAGGGATGACATCACAAAAATAGAACTATTATTCTATGGGTCCACTTCAATTCCATGGGGGCCTACTACAAATATGAGTACTTTTACTAATGTTTCTCCGAAAGAGCGCTTCAGTGGATTTATCTATAGTCTAGGATGTCACAGCTTGTAAAATATTGTTTGGAGATATGTGAAGGGATCACACCATTGTTGGGAATTGATGACCAGTTAAATTACCTCACACTAAATTATCCTTCTCGTGAATGGATTGAACATGAGATACATGGTGCACTGATATGTGGTGCTAACATTATTTAATCCAAAGGGAATGAACTGATAGTGGAAGATCCCTTGAGGCACTCTAAAGGAATTGGATTCTTCATCCTCATGGGCTATCTTGATCATATTGTTCCTTGAGTACCCATTCATAAGGGAAAGGGCTTGTAAGATAGTTGTTACATCGATCAAGAGTTTTGTGGTCAGAAATGGGAACTTATCATTCTAGAAATGTTGGTTAAGGTCTCTGAAGTCAATGTAAACCCAAATATTCCAGTTCTTCTTCTTTATTGGGATGATGTTTGTAATCAACCGTGGATATTTCACTTCTCTAAAAAATCTGTCTTTGATAATTTTTTCAACATCTACCTCTATATTGGTGGCATGAGAGGGGTGCATTATTCAGAATGCCTTCTGAATCCTTGATACTCATTGGGTAGTCTAATATAGTGCTTGGACACATCAGGATTAATTCTAGAAATTTCTATATAATTCTAGGATAAAAAACATTGATGATGATTCATAAATTAAATATACATCTCTTTTTCTTCAAGTGGAATGGCACACTGATCAGAGTAGGTCGAGGGTATTCTTATGTTCCAAGATTTATCCACCTGAGATCATATATGGTGGTAGATAAACCTTCATCAAATGTTTTTGGGGAATTTTTTAGATCATCATCATCCATTTTTGAGCCTGTGGTGACATATTTAGGTGAATATGGTAGTTTTGGAGCCTCTCCATCAGTATCAGGGTGAGGGAGGCTAATAGAAGAGACATTGTCATCCCTTGTTGTCTGAGTTATTGTAGAGAGATTTCGGAGCGGTTTGTTGTTCCTATGGACAAGAGAGACTTTGGCCTCTAGGATTAGATATTCTACTTTTACCATGTTTATTTGAAGCACATAATCACCATCGTGCATACTATAGGGATACACAGGAGCAGTCCCTAATCCATTGGGAGCTACAAACTATATATCATCATTCACCATTGGTTTATTACGAACCATATTATAGAAATCTACTTTGTAATATGTGTATTTGTAATTCCTTAAGGGGTTGTTATCTCAATGTAGTATGATTACCTTTCCATTGATGGGGTAGTTCAGACATTAACTGAATGTCGATGGTACCACCGAGTTCTTATGGAGCCAAGTCCTTCCAAGTAGAACATTATATGCAGAGTCATTCCAAATTACCATGAACTAGACCTCACCTACAAATCCCCCCAATTATACCTCAAGATTGATCTTCCTACGAGTAATTTTCTCATGCTTATCATATCCTTGGATTGTCATATTTTTAGGTGACAAGTCCTCTTGGCTATACCCCAAACGTCGGAGAGTCTAAAATGGGATGAGATTGATCCTAGATCCATTGTCAATTAGAACCCATTGAAAATTAAAATTATTGAGCCTTCCTAAAACATATAAGGACATTATATTCCTTTAGATCACTACCTCTTGGTCTTGATCAATGAATGAGATAGAAAAATGACATCCTAATCACATGGTCTCCCATCGATAGTCCTCAGTGGTTGTGACATCTTCCTCAAATTGCTGCGGGCTCTAGCAGTCTTCAAAAAGTGGATCCCTATGTTCTTTTGAAAGATTAATTGAAATTAGGATCAAGATCTTGGATAGGACTGCAAATAGTTGTTTTAGAATATCCTACTTTTTTTCAAGAGTTCAGCGCTTCCCCACGTGGGGATAGTACTAGGTATTCGATTCAGGGGTTAGATCACATGAGGTAGACGGACATGAAGTTTTTACAGAGGTTAAGGGAGTATATAATTCCATTAGTGTAGGTCACGGTGACCTTCCCCATTTCCTAGGTCGATTGGATTGAACCCTTGTTAATCGGTCATTCAAGACAATCAGACACTGGTGACTATAGGGGGGGTTCTGAGGCTCCTTATTGCCTATTTTTGGCCTACCAGAGTGACTTCCCATGAGTCTCAGCTTCATATATATCCTCCATGGTAATATAACCAAAATATTGAGTAAGATAATCCTCACATTTTCCCATGTATCCACGGTTTAGGCACATGAAACCTCCCATTCCTCTGTTATATGCGGTAAAACCATATTTGGGTGAATACTCATCATCGAGGAAAAGGTTTTGAAGTATATTGTTTTGACAGAAAAGAATATGAGCTCTTTTACCAATGAGGGTTTCATTTGGTGGGGAACCTCCCATGCTGTAGATGTTATAGGGAACAAACCTGTAAGAGTTAGAGATTTATTTGGAGAATAATATGTGTCTTCATCCTTTATCTCTTCTTGCTTACGGTGGTCACACCCACCCATGGGAAGCACATCTGATTCCTATTTCTTGGGTAGTGGAGCTATCATGAGTTTAGGAAACTATTATTTCAGAACATTATGATCATGATCAAATGTTTTCTGAGTCATCAAGTTGTCAACCTTTTTCACTCACCTAGATAGAACATTCTTCTAAAAGTCTTTTTCTTTTTACTAGGTGGTGGTAGTGAAATCCACCTTATCTAGGGAATTTTCTAACGTCACTTGTCATGAGTAGACCATTCCTTATAGGATGTTCTTAAAGATGAAACAATTCTGAATATTATGACCCAAACTTATATGGAAAGGTTAGTAATTAGGAACATCAGTGTGTTTGACTGCATTAGGGCCTATTGGGTTGTGGGAGTGTGACCAGGTTATTATCCATGGATGCCAATGAATAACATGGTACTTGTACATTTCAGAAGTAGTATAATTTTATAATTTTATCATCAAATATCAGGAAACCCTTATCTCATTGTGCTTCTAGGAGAGGGAAATTTTTTGGCGGATGCCACTTTAATGGAGGTACTAGGTGGTTCAGAGCTTCCCTTAGTGTTTGGATAGGCACCACTACAAGCTTGAGGCTGATGACCACGTCTTCTGATCTACTTTTATTCTTCCCCTATAATGCAAGCATAAGTTGAGACATATATCGGGTTTTCTGAAAAGTCTATTCAATACTTTTCTCCATTTTAGTGAACTCTCGGAACCCGCATAGATATTTCATGGGGATTAGGTGTGTATGTAACACATCCCTGATATTTTCAACACAAAGTTCCTGTAGTTTCTCCTGTAAGAGGGGGATACTGAGTGAATAGTTTATACATTTCCCCCCTTCTATTCAATTAGACACCCTTTCATTTTATAACATCTTGAATTTATTCAAGTTGATTATCGTTGTCTTCTTTAGGCTTAAATTGAAATTATAACAGAACTAATGATGAATGTCTTCCCATCCTTCGGAAAATCCTGCTTGTAGAATGTTGTACAAAACAAATGTCAGACCTATCAGAGTCTGTATGAAACACCTCAGATTGGCTTCCTCCTATTGATCTCGAGGATCCATCATCATCCCACATCAGGATATGAAGCATGTGATGTGTTCTTCCATGTTTCCTAAACCATCAAAGGTAGTGAAGGTATGGTTTCCGAAGATGGGTGGAGGTGGAGTATCATCCACCCATTCGGGGTATGGCTTCCTTTCAGGATATACTAGTTCCCATATCCCTTTCATGGATTCCATTTGCGTTTCCAAGGATTAAATTGTGATGAGTAACTCAAGGGGCACTTTTGTCTAAGAAACCTCCCATCTACGTGGATTGGGTGGGGGTAGATGAGGTTTTCTAGATTTCATCTCTCGTTGATCCTTGATTCTTCCAATGATGGTCTTATTACCCTTGAAAGGGCGAGGATGTCGCTACAATGGTGGGATGTAATGATTTTTTTTGGATTTCTTATTTATGTACACAATTTTTCTAGATCAGGATATAGTCTAATGCTTAGATACATGATTTTTTTTGGATCAGCTATGGGAGGGAGAATATTTATCTCTAGATGGAGACGATACCCAACTAGAATATTTCAACTGAGTATCTCCTCATTGAGTTGTTGAATACATCATATATTACTGCCATATTGTTAAAACTATTCTTATGTGGATGAAAACTGAGATGTATACTTATATTTTCTTTTTTCTTTTTTAGTATTCGGCTGAGGAGGTGGATACTCTTTGCTCGGTGGTACTAAATTTTGAAGCATTCTTTGCTTTTGGGTGCGTGCAACCTCTTTTAGTGCATCCAAATCACCATCCTCTAGGGGTATATGTTCTGTATTGTGGATATATTCATTTGAGTCTGGATCAATGTATGTTATGTTGATGTAATGGAATTCAATGAGTCATATTGGGAAATGGTGATTAGTCCATTGCTTTCTATGGAACAGGATGGTTCTACACAGCTTCCACGAGGGTCTTTATTTAAACCCTTGGAATTGCTTGACCATTTTGGATTCTGAACCCAATAGGGTCTGACTAACTTTTTTATACATTCCTCTCATATCCTCATATAAAAAATTATTTCATGTGGGTTTCTTGTCATAAATAATGAGTGGGCCCCAACCAATAGAAATTTTTTTATGATGGGAGAAATAGGTGGGATGTATAATTCTGATTTCTTCCTCCCAACCTAGAGATAATGATTCTATCTATGGTGCTTATGATGATGAAAATTCTCCCATCCCTATGGGTTAGGGTCATCTGGGCCCTCCATTGGCATTGATTAGTCATGTTGTCGAGGATCCAATGGCTCAAGTAGGGGACTAGATTATTCCTTAGATGTATATGAAGATATAAATGCCCCCAACCTAGTGGTATGGTGGTGATCTAGTATAGCATCCCGTCTTTTTATAACATAACTTTCATTCCATTACACGGAACTGAGGATCTTTAAGGTTTAGTGTCTTGGAAACAAGGAACATAAAACATGAAACAAAAAAAAACATTCTTATTAAACACTTGAAAGGCTTCTCCTCATGTTCACCCTAGGCTCATTACTGCATCTCATAACCTGGGGACATACATCAAAAGGAAGGGTGAGCAGAAGGCCCAGCAAGGGAAACAAGTGAAACATTTTACATATGAACATGAGATACATCAATAAAGTCATGAAAAGATCTTTAAGGCATGAAAATGAAATCATGAGGCATATCATAATAAAAATAAAACTTTTTCATAATATTGAATATGTGGCTCCATAATTTAACATAGACAATCATGAACATATCACCAAGGTCCATCCCCAAGGTGTCATTTGAAAATTACCAAGGTTACTCACCAAGGTATCGTGAAAATTGTAATCTCTAGTGGTTACATCATTACCCAATGCATTTGAGAGCTATCAGGGAGCAACCTTAAATTTTCCTTTATTATCATGTGAGCCACATATATCATCATCAAACATTTAATAAATAACCCATATAGAACAAAATAAATGGGTTTCATTTCGTAATCATAACGTTTTTAAAACTGCTTTAAAGACATGATCTTTACGTCACCTTAAAACCCACAGAAAAGGAAGGTGGGTCTCATGTATGTAAATCCCATAATTTAAAGTAGAACATTATGGTATATATGTGAATACCCCTTTAGAAGAAAGAGCTTTGAGTATTCACTTAATAATATAAAAGAACTTTACAAAAAGAGAGATACATTTTGAGACGGAAATTCTGCAGCATAACAGCTATGTTATGAGGTTTTAGAAGACATTAAAAAGAGAGGGAAAATGGGTCAAACATTCATAAATGACCCATAAAACAGTAGATGGACATAATAAGAAGGATACATGATCATGGTAATGAAATTTCAAGTACATACCATTTGAAATGAAAAACATGGAAGGAAGACAAAAATTAGATTTCTCTTATGAAAGTTCGGCAGCCTAACGGCGTTACTTAAACTTCAAACAAAATGATTTGAAAAGATCAAATAGGTTCCCTCATCATGTGAACATAAGAGTTCAGTATGATAGATATGGAGATAATTCCCCAACATAATTAAAAGGGAACTTGAAATACTTGACATGAAAGTGAAACTTTGAAAAGAATGAGAAGGGTGAAAGAATCCCCTAAAAATTCGGCAGCCTAATGGCGCCACTTAAAACTTCAAAATACTGAATTGAAGAGATCAAATGGGGTCTCTCATCATATGAACATAAGAGTCCAGTATGATAGATATAGAGATCATACCCCAACATAACAAAAAGGAATTTGAAATAATTGACATGAAAGTAGAACTTCAAAACGAGAAGGGTGAAGAACCACTTAAAAATTCAGCAGCCTAACGACGCCACTTAAAACTTCAAAATACTGAATTAAAGATATCAAATGGGGTATCTCATAATATGAACATAAAAGATCAGTATGATAAATTTAGAGATCATACCCCAACATAATAAAAAGTAACTTGAAATACTTTACATGAAAATAGATCTTGAAAAAATGAGAAGGGAGAAAGAATCCTTTACAAAAATTTCAGCAGCCTAACGACGCCACTTAAAACTTCATAAAACGAAATAATGAGAGTAAGAGGGGATATATAATTATATGAACATGAAAAGGGAAGTAAGAGGAGTATAAAAGAACATCCTCCAACATAAGAACATGGAGCATAAAAGGAATGACATAAAAGAGATTACTTGAAATTAAAGAGAGAGGTCGGATCCCTTACCTTAAAACGCAACTCTTAAAACTCAAAGGTTTGGACCTTGATGGCTTGGGGGAACCTTGGAAGGACTCCTTGGGAGGTAAGGAGACCAGAACTTCGTTGGGGGAGAGTTGGGAGTGAAACTAAAGGAGGAAAGGGTGGGTATTTATAGAGAAGGTGAGGGGACAAGGCATTAATGGCCAAGGGACACCTCATTAGTGGTTTTGGAAAAACCATGGGTTTGCCCATGGTATTTGCCCATGGTATTGGCCACTTGGGACACCTCATACCTTATCTTACTATTAATAATTCGACCATATTGAATATATACTTAATACATCATTTAATGATGTCATTAAACACCCGTAACTTAAAAACTATATTTTCACTATTCATCGAAAATTCAACTTTCTCAGAATAATCCCAAAATTTCACCTTAACCAAATACCAATGCTCTGATTTCAAAAATGAAATCCATTTTATAAAAATAATTTTCTAAATATTTTTAATTTAATTTTTAAATAAAAACACTATTCATCGAAAATTTATTTTTTTCAGAAAAATCCCCAAAAATTACCTTAACATAATATCGATGCTCTGAGTTCAAAAATGAAGTCCATTTTATAAAAATAATTTTCTAAATATTTTTAATTAAAATTTTAATTAAAAAATACTATTCATCCGAAAAAACTAATACTTGAATAATAATTTATGAAACTGTTATTTAACCATTTTATTGAATCACATTACTTAATCAAAGTGCCTAGCTTATTTTAATACTTTCTTTAAGTGAGATTACTAATCCATTTAGACACATCATTAATCCTAATCATAAAATCACTATTCATAACTTACTATTCATCAAAAATCAAGTTGATCTTATTAGACTCTAAATTTCGTACTGCACATAATTGTAGAAGACCATTTTTTGAAAATAATTACACATTTTTAATTATTTAGGGTTTACATAAACATATTTAAAATAACCTTTTTCTAAAATTCATCAAAAATATGCATACTATATTTATCCGGTCATTTGAAAATTCATAAAAGAAATCAAAATTTTTATTTAAAACAAAGGATTACACAAGACAGTTACGGTCTCCTTACATAGCCCCTTATAACACCAGCATAGGACCTAAGTGTAGGGTGTGCTAAGGTGAGAGAATCCGAGGGAGGCTCGGCCAACATCGCACGAGTAGTAATTTCTATTAGTTTGAACTTCTCGCGAATGTGATCCCATTCTATCTTTATACGATGAAGTTCAGCTTGGGTTTGGTCCAGAGCAAAGCCCAATGGTGCTACCTCCTTCCCAAGTTCTGTTAGATGGGCTTCGATCGGTCCAAGACTACTGGGTGAGGCCATAGAATCTTCTTTCTATATTAATTAAGCAAGATTGCTTGTATTTAGAGACAATAGTCAAAATGATTAGTTTCCAGCGGTCATATTGACCAATGGTCAAATAACAGTCAAAACCCAACAGTCTCATTTTAATTATCCTCATGTTACCAAATGAAACATTTTTGTTGAGTATAAAAATAACACATAAAATTAGGAAACAATATTTATTTAAAATTTCGGGTCGTTACAATCTTCCCCCCTTAAGAAATTGCGTCCTCGCAATTTTTAAAATTGGGTTTTGAAATTCCATTGAAAGTCCCACATCGGAAAAGGAGTCAGTAAAACTATTACTTTAAAAGAAAGAAAGGGAAGTACAATGGTCACCCGAGTTAACCCACACTAGGATTCCAGGTAGGAAAACATGGACATGGAGGAGAAAACAAAGGGTAAAGTTCTGAGGGAGAGTGATAGAGAACATGATTAGGAGAAAGTTAACCATGAGAAAATCCCAAACTTATGATGTGTGTAAACGGTCTTTGATTACCTAGTAGGAAACGTAAACCAACAACATTTTTGTTTTACGTTTCTTTTCATAATTTTGAGGAATTCATTTTCTACATAGAACAAAAAAAATAAGAAAATATACCTACCTTCAAGTATATTTTCATCCTTTAATAAGTCCCTACCAACACTAATCTTTTCTCCATATGATGAGAATTCAAAAACACTTGGTCTCATAAAAGCACAAGAATCATCTTCTAGAGAATCACATAATCTACAAAAGATTAACTATCTATTTCTTCTATCTTTAAACATTATCCCAAAAACAGAAAGGTTAAGATAAAACAACTCTTCAAAAAGAAGGAATCCCATAGGAATGGAAACTACTTTTAAATCTTCAAAGTTCCATGGTACTACCCAAAGTTCATCATAGACCATTCCATAGATAACGGTCCTTAAAATTCCTCAAAATAAACCAAACTAAGATTGAAACCCAAATACAAGAAGGATTTGATAACATAGTATTCCAAAACAACTTCATTGTTCATCTCCAGACAACATCAACCACTACTAACATCTTATAACAAAATTAGCTAACCTAAACATATTTTACCCAAGATAGGTTAATCATTCCCATAAGTAACCTAAATTACTATAAGTCCACCTTAAATTAATCAATTCTTCAAAATATAAGTCAACCTTACTCCTCAATGAAAATACTATAGTATTCTATTTACCTCGATCATATAGGGTCCCCAAAATAGTGAACGTCTTCCAAAATAATAATCATCTTTTAATCCCCTAATCATATCTGTCATATTAATACGGAAATTTTCGCATTTCCTATCACATTGGTTGTTGAGACACGTTATTCCTTTTCCCACCATTAACTAAGAATAGAAAGTATAATTAGAGTATTAAATACTTAACCAATAATCATGAAAAGGAACTTAAAGCATATAAGGATAACTTGTAGAAGAAAAGTGTACCCTAACTTTTGATCCCCTAGGTTCCCATCTAGGTTATCCATGATCATATATTCTTATGTGAATATTTATTTTAATTTATCTTTGTTACTTTAACAATGGTTCATACCAAGCTTATGAATTTACCAAAGCATATCCCCCGGGAGTGTCGTAACCAAGAGTGCAGCAAGGCCCGTTGTCGTGTTCCAGTTCCCGTTCGAGTCTAGATCAAAGTGGTGTTTTTGGGTTTTACCCCTGTGTACATCTGTGCCAGAGCCACCTCTACCTGCTTGTATCCAGACAGGGATGTATTTGCTTGGCAACCCCTTACTCAATACTCACCAAAATACCAGGAAGATTTCCTATATTTAAACTTTTCTATAGGGTTCTTCCTAGAGTTTTCAAATCCTAATTTCCACAAATAACTAAACCATCCTTTGATACCAACTATAGCATCCCGTCTTTTTATAACATAACTTTCATTCCATTACACGGAACTGAGGATCTTTAAGGTTTCGTGTCTTGGAAACAAGGAACATAAAACATGAAACAAAAAAACATTCTTATTAAACACTTGAAAGGCTTCTCCTCATGTTCACCCTAGACTCATTACTGCATCTCATAACCTGGGGACATACGTCAAAAGGAAGGGTGAGCAGAAGGCCCAGCAAGGGAAACAAGTGAAACATTTTACATATGAACTTGAGATACATCAATAAAGTCATGAAAAGAACTTTAAGGCATGAAAATGAAATCTTGAGGCATATCATAATAAAAATAAAACTTTTTCATAATCTTGAAGATGTGGCTCCATCATTTAACATAGACAATCATGAACATATCACCAAGGTCCATCCCCAAGGTTTCATTTGAAAATTACCAAGGTTACTCACCAAGGTATCGTGAAAATTGTAATCTCTAGTGGTTACATCATTACCCATTGCATTGGAGCGCTATCAGGGCACACCCTTAAATTTTAATTTATTATCATGTGAGCCACATATATCATCATCAAACATTTCATAAATAACCCATATAGAACAAAATAAATGGGTTTCATTTCGTAATCATAACGTTTTTAAAACTGCTTTAAAGACATGATCTTTACGTCACCTTAAAACCCACAGAAAAGGAAGGTGGGTCTCATGTATGTAAATCCCATAATTTAAAATAGAAAATTATGGTATATATTTTAATACCCCTTTAGAAGAAAGAGCTTTTAGTATTCACTTAATAATATAAAAGAACTTTAGAAAAAGAGAGATACATTTTGAGACGGAAATTCTGCAGCATAACGACTATGTTATGAGGTTTTAGAAGACATTAAAAAGAGAGGGAAAATGGGTCAAACATTCATAAATGACCCATAAAACAGTAGATGGACATAATAAGAAGGATACATGGTCATGGTAATGAAATTTCAAGGACATACCATTTGAAATGAAAAACATGGAAGGAAGACAAAAATTAGATTTCTCTTATGAAAGTTCGGCAGCCTAACGCCGTTACTTAAACTTCAAACAAAATGATTTGAAAAGATCAAATAGGGTCCCTCATCATGTGAAAATAAGAGTTGAGTATGATAGATATAGAGATATTTCCCCAACATAATTAAAAAGGAACTTGAAATACTTGACATGAAAGTGAAACTTTGAAAAGAATGAGAAGGGTGAAAGAATCCCCTAAAAATTCGGCAGCCTAACGGCGCCACTTAAAACTTCAAAATACTGAATTGAAGAGATCAAATGGGGTCTCTCATCATATGAACATAAGAGTCCAGTATGATAGATATAGAGATCATACCCCAACATAACAAAAATGAACTTGAAATAATTGACATGAATGTAGAACTTCAAAACGAGAAGGGTGAAGAACCACTTAAAAATTCGGCAGCCTAACGGCGCCACTTAAAACATCAAAATACTGAATTGAAGATATCAAATGGGGTATCTCATCATATGAACATAAAATATCAGTATGATAAATTTAGAGATCATACCCCAACATAATAAAAAGTAACATGAAATACTTTACATGAAAATAGATCTTGAAAAAATGAGAAGGGAGAAAGAATCCTTTACAAAAATTTCGGCAGCCTAACGGCGCCACTTAAAACTTCATAAAACGAAATAATGAGAGTAAGAGGGGATCTCTCATTATATGAACATGAAAAGGGAAGTAATAGGAGTATAAAAGAACATCCTCCAACATAAGAACATGGATCATAAAAGGAATGACATAAAAGAGATTACTTGAAATTAAAGAGAGAGGTCGGATCCCTTACCTTAAAACGTAACTCTTAAAACTCAAAGGTTTGGACCTTGAGGGATTGGGGGAACCTTGGGAGGACTCCATGGGAGGTAAGTAGGACAGAACTTCGTTGGGGGAGAGTTGGGAGTGAAAATAAAGGAGGAAAGGGTGGGTATTTATAGAGAAGGTAAGGGGACAAGGCATTAATGGCCAAGGGACACCTCATTAGTGGTTTTGGCAAAACCATGGGTTTGCCCATGGTATTTTCCCATGGTATTTGACAATTGGGACACCTCATACCTTATCTTACTATTCAAAATTCGACAATATTGAATATATACTTAATACATCATTTAATGATGTCATTAAACACCCGTAACTTAAAAACTATATTTTCACTATTAATCGAAAATTCAACTTTCTCAGAATAATCCCAAAATTTCACCTTAACCAAATATCAATGCTCTGATTTCAAAAATGAAATCCATTATATAAAAATAATTTTCTAAATATTTTTTATTTAATTTTTAAATAAAAGCACTATTCATCGAAAATTTATTTTTTTCAGAAAAATCCCCAAAAATTACCTTAACATAATATCGATGCTCTGAGTTCAAAAATGAAGTCCATTTTATAAAAATAATTTTCAAAATATTTTTAATTAAAAATTTTAATTAAAAAACACTATTCATCCGAAAAAACAACTACCTGAATAATAATTTATGAAACCGTTATTTAACCATTTTATTGAATCACATTACTTAATCAAAGTGCCTAGCTTATTTTAATACTTTCTTTAAGTGAGATTACTAATCCATTTAGACACATTATTAATCCTAATCATAAAATCACTATTCATAATTTACTATTCATCAAAAATCAAGTTGATCTTATTAGACTCTAAATTTCGTACTGAACATAATTGCAGAAGAACATTTTTTGAAAATCATTACACATTTTTAATTATTTAGGGTTTACATAAACATATTTAAAATATCCTTTTTCTAAAATTCATCAAAAATATGCATACTATATTTATCCGGTCATTTGAAAATTCATAAAAGAAATCGAAATTTTTATTTAAAACAAAGGATTACACAAGACAGTTATGGTCTCCTTACATAGCCCCTTATCACACCAGCATAGGACCTAAGTGTAAGGTGTGCTAAGGTGAGAGAATCCGAGGGAGGCTCGGCCAACATCGCACAAGTAGTAATTTCTATCAGTTTGAACTTCTCGCGAATGTGATCTCGTTCTAGCTTTATACGATGAAGTTCAGCTTGGGTTTGGTCCAGAGCAAAGCCCAGTGGTGCTACCTCCTTCCCAAGTTCTGTTAGATGGGCTTCGATCGGTCAAAGACTACTGGGTGAGGCCATCAAATCTTCTTTCTATATTAATTAACCAAGATTGCTTGTATTTAGAGACAATAGTCAAAATGTTTAGTTTCCAGCGGTCATATTGACCAATCGTCAAATAACAGTCAAAACCCAACAGTCTCATTTTAATTATACTCATGTTACCAAATGAAACATTTTTATTGAGTATAAAAATAACACATAAAATTAGGAAACAATATTTATTTAAAATTTCGGGTCGTTACATCTAGAATCATCAATGATGTATTCAGGGCCCTCTCAAGGAAAAATGATCCTGGTGATAGTGATTGTGATATAAATTTCCCCAGCCCAGCGGGAAGGGGTCCACATGTGGCTGCCAAGGGTTTGTCCTGGATCCTCTCAGGGATTGACAACCCGAGAGGTAGAGGTGGTGGTAGATATTATCCTAGCCTATAGGGATGATTCCACTCCAAGATAGATGCTATGGTAGCTATTACTATTTTCTAGGGGATGTGCCGCAGCTGTTCTCATGTGGGAGCTTGGTGCGATGGAAGCCCATGGAGAGAATTATTCTTTGTGGGGCATTGTTTGGATGATTGAATCATTGATTTGCACATTTGAAATGTACTCTTATTATCTTGAGGGGATAATTTTGATATCTTCTTGGCTACCCCTTCTCCCAATCCATGGTTTTTAGGCATTGTTGGAACTTTTGAATTCTATTATAGTGACCAACTAGCTCGATCATCTTCCGGTCCCCCGATTTCACTAGAGGCTCTAACATTACAAGATGTTGTATATGAAGGGTATGATGTTCCATGGGAGAAAAAAATTGTAAAACTTCTTATTGTTCCCATAATTGAATATTGATACCTGACATGGCTTTGAAAATCAGCAATTGAAGCATGAAGATGCAATGATGACAATCATGTTGCATATTTGAAATGTGCTTTTATGGTTTTGGATCTATGGCCATGGAGATAGCTGCTAGGTCTACCTGAAAACAATGTATCTTTATCATCTAAAGGTGAAACTTGTATCCTGAATAAGTGAGATATCAATTCATCGGTCATTGATGAGTAGCCAATATATTTTTGCACAAATAAGTAATGCACTCTTTTTCTAGCTCATTTGGAATATCATAAATGGATGTAGGGAGGGTCCAGAACATGATGGAAAGGTTAGTTCTGACTAAATCTTTCCATATATCAATGTCATCCTCGTCCTCATTAATATTACATACATCCATCCAGTCAGACCATAGAAGATATTTCTGATGGTCAGCTCCTCGCAGGAGTGGAGGTTTGATATAAGTTTATAGGGAATCATATATGATTGATCCAAGTGCTTCTAGAAACACATTATATGAAGTTGTGGGAATATGGATCACCTATATATATGGACGTGTATAGACAAAGGGATGATTTCCTTTACCATGGGAGATTACATTGTGGATAGGTTGACCATGGTGGATATCAGGAGTAGAGTTCCTACGATCCATATCCACACTACCACAAGGAGGAATATCATGGTAATGAATGCCTACTTCTTCTACTTCAATAGAACTGTTTAAGGATCCTTATGGTGTTGAGAATGTTTCTCTAAAAACCCAATGTAAAATGGAATTAATCTGATTAAGATCATGGGCCATGTTCTGCATCATGGTTGGAATATGCCACCCTACCTTTTCTGATTGTGTAGGGATATGAGCTTGTTGTGTAATGGTTTCCAAAACATGTATATAACCGTAAAATGATATGGGAATATAATCCCATTACTAAGAATCTATTAGAATATTCCAATAATATACTTCATTATTGAAAGGGATATGATAATGTCCTGAGGCATGTTCCAATCTCCCTTGGTGTGCCTCATTTAAGGAGGGATTGTAAGCTCGATCTTGGGCCTTCAGGATATGCCATTGTTCTTTCTTCACAAAGCTATGATCCTACACCGAGGCATGTGCCACTCTAGCATAGTGATCTCTAGTTTGAATACTAATATGATCCTAGATCAAATATGAATTCCCCTCCAAAATATGCTGATGGACCTCTAGAATGGGACAAGGAATATGAGGTTCCTCCAATATTGCCTTGTAATGATGTTGTTGTAGTCATTCATCGGCTAAAGTACAAATATGTGCCTTTATTCTGTGATCTACTAGAGTATGCCTAGAATATTCTCTGGAAGGAATATGATCCTGCCCTGAGGATTTTTCCACTCTCACATGGTAATCCTCAACCAGAATAAGGATATATGCCCAATCCTAGGCCTTTGGAGTATGCCTTAAGACTTTTTAGACAGGGATATAAGAATCTCCCAACGATTTTCCCCATCTCACATGGTGAGCGACGACCAGAACAGGGATATGAGATCGATCATGGGCCTTTGTAATATCTCTCTAGACCTTTATGAGTCCCATGTGCCCTTTTCCCAAGGCATGCACTGCTATCACTAGGTGAGCCCCAATTGGAAATGAAATATGAGCCTGGAACTATGCCTCACCTTTTATTAGGATATGCCAATAATACTCCTGGTAGAGAGAAAGAATGTGTGCATGCTCCAATACAACAACATTTTTCACAATGATCAGAGTGTTGATTTTTCCAGGCTATAGGTATAGGAGTATGCGTTTGTCCCTTTATCTATAATAGTGTCGAAATATGTCAGTGGAGCTCTTCAACTATTTCTAAAATATATTGGCATTTTAGAAATTTGTGGTAATGGATATAAACCATCTCATTCTCCATATCCATTGTGTGTTGAAAAATATCATTGATCAAATAGGGAATATGTGCCCACTTTTTTCCTCCTTGTGCCATCAGAGTATGTTGATCAGCTTCGTGCACAGGGGTGGGAGTATGGGAATTCCCCATGTTTTTTTCCAGAATATTCCTGAGGAATTGTTTCATTCTAGCTTGGATATGATCCTACTTTCCAGTTCCTGCTAGTGTATTCCGGCAATAATCATCAACAAGAGTGGGTATATGAACCCTCTTCTGGTTATCCAACATCTTCCCCTTCTAACAATTCTTCTTTGTAGCCCATAGATGGGCATCAGATGTGGCGATGTGTCGTATGGTGTCCACAATAGGTGATAGATGGCTATCAGTGGGATGATGTTGGTGAAAGAGGATATAAGGTTCCCTCCTTGGTGTAACCTGAACCAAAAGGGATCTATATATGCCCTCCTAGTACACCTCCATCAGTTATGGAAGGTGGCAGTTTATTTTCTCTAGGGTTAAGCTCCCTAAGTGGTTGGTCATAATGATGATGGATACTAGCTTAGCAGTAACCTTTTTTGGGTGATGCAGATTATCTAATTCTTGTACTTAGAGAATCTCATGGACACCTTCCATGGTTGATATTCTAACAAATCATATTTACTCTTGAACCATCGTATTCACTTCCCACTATTGGAGTTTTCATGCAGGTGAGATTTCATTACAAACCATAGGGGTTGTAGTAGTAGATGGTTTCTAGAGCGAATGTTAAATGATTAAGATATTTCCTTGGGTTGTGATTCAATTAAATTTAGTAGTATCTAAAATATTTCAAACAACATGGAACCAGGGTACTAATTAGTGTTATATCATAGGCATGAAAATACTCAATAAAATTTGAAAGTTTAACACAATTGTCATATATTCACATTCTATACATTCATCCCACATAGAATTTTCCTCACAAGGATGGACTTAGAAGAATAATGATTTATGATGGTCTTACTACTTTTTTGTATATATGGTTTCCAAGAATAAGTGTCCTAAGATATCCACATCGAGCCTATGATTGTTTTTTTCGTATTAGGAGTGAGGAAAATGGCTTGAAGGATTATAACCCAATCATTTGTTATTAGAGAGATTCACATCAGATTCACCATTTTTGATTCATCAAAATTTAATATGGACATGGGATGGGACCCATTTGATTGTCTTATTGAGGGATATTTTAAAGCCTCTCTCAATTTCACAAATCGGGTCCACCATATGTTTGTATATATGGGATTTCTTTCCAAAGGATAGTGTCATCTTGGTTTTCAATCCCAAAGACTCTTGGGGACTATAATTGGTCGAGTGGATGGAAGGTCGGGCACATCACACCTAATTAGGGGAAATTATTGCCTCCTCCAAGACTCCCTTATAGATATATTATATTTTCTTGAATCTCTTCCTAATCCCAATACAGGACCGATTACCATAATGAAACGACTATATGTTAATACTCCTTCATATGAAAAAGACTAGGATATCTTTAGTTAATCCATCAATATGTATATGTGGTCCTCCATCATTATCCATTAATGGGTGGTTTCTTATATGCTGAAGTCGTACAACCAAGTGCTTCAGAGTAATATCCAATGCAAGGAGTTGGATAATATTCTGAGGAGGGTATTGGGACATTTTGAGGCGTCCTATGTGCCAAGATTGTTATAGGAATCAAAACCCGGAATGTTTGATCCTACCATTCAGTTTAATGTCGTGCGGTGAGGATATATTTTTTGGCACTTAGACACTAAATATATTATCTCTTGCAGTAATGGGGTGTCCTTTATATCCCAAGAATAGAAAGAATGAAATTAGTCATAGTTATCATATGTTGGGGTTTCATGTGTCATTATAGAGACTCATAGGGAAGATAATATGATTATTTTAAATCCTTGTGATCACATGATCCATGCTCAATGTGAGAAAAAAATTTATTTAAAATGATCCTTTCATTTATCATGACGCATATCCTATGCAATGGGACTTCCTTTAGATGATTTATAATGGGACTTAGGTCTTGGAGAGATGTCTTATGTAACTTGGTTATGCTAAGAGTCAGGGTCATAGTATCTTGGTTTGTTTCAATGTCTGATGATAGATGGGGTAGATTGATCATCTCCTAGTACTAATTGGGTCTCGCTAGTTGAGACATCATATTTGTGGAAATACTAATAGATAAAAAGGTTCTTTATCTATGCTTAGACCTTAGGAAGACATACTACATAACCTGGTTGTGGAAGGAATCAGATTCATCATATTTTGGTTTTCAACTCAGTCTATTGATGGATGATATAGGGTGGGAATCTCCTAGGACTAGCTACGTCACACTAGTTTAGATGTTAGAGTCATGGAAAGACTTATACCGGAAGGGTTTTTTTATTTGAGCTCGATCCTTAGGAGGGTGTCCTATGTATCCTAGTTATGGATGGAATCAAAGTCATTGAGGTTCTGTTATTTTTTTCACTTACACAGTAAGGTTTTCCTATTCCATTACAAAGATTCATAGTGCATATGTTTTTATATTTGAATTTCCCTACCCCAAATGATCTGTGCTCGTTGTGGGAAATAAGGGATAGTAGGTTATCAATGTCATTACTTTGAATAAGGGAATTAAATTCTAGGATTTCCTTGGATAATCGATATGGATCATGAACCTCTGGGATCAATGGCCTACATATCATGCATATTACTAGAATAAGAATAGTTTATTTTCCTTTATGCCAAGTCTTACAAATTGAGGCTTCCCTATAGTTGGTGCTTACACACTAAGGAAATACAATGTTATCATGTCCAAGGACGCCCTATTGACATGGCCTCCTTGTCTGGAAGGCGTCGAATGACCCAGTTGGCATGTACTGGGATCCATCATATGACCTAGCATAATACATATAGATAATTTTGTGAGATTCATTTTGGCATATTCTAAGGGATGTTGTGTATCTTGGATGAAACCTCTGAGAGACATGATGATACTTGGATGACATGTATAGAGGGAATCATAAGTCCCTATTAACTTTCCCAGAGGGTGTTGTAGGAGCTTGGTTATCATGTACAAATTCTTTTGTGAGACTCAGATGACATGAGAAAATGTCATTATATGATTCAAGGATGTCGCATGCCCTGGGTAACCGACCCAGAGGGTATTGTAAGGTCAAAGTGGTGTCTATGGGGGGAACCATGAGGCTTATTCTGACATGTCTAGTGTATTTTACGCATCCTAGGTGGCTTGTTGAAGGATTTTCATGGGATATAGGTGACATTCCATGGTGTTGTGTGGGTCTTTGGATGACTTACGCAAAGCATGTGAGGGTCATCATGCATGTAATTTTTTTGATCCATCCACCTTTGACCTTGGTTGTAACCCTTGCATCACTAATGTTGTGGTTTTGTTAAGTGTTGATTCGTTTGGAGTCTCGTGTGATCTAGTGGGATTATGGGATGTTCTTCACATAACCTACCATAGAACCTTTTCATTATATATGAATGATCAGGTGAAGTAATTTATTCCAAGCATATGATTACTATAGATTCCAACCAATATATTACCTGACAAAATGCTGGTAAGTTGCATGATATACCACTTTGAGAAGTCCATATAATTATAGAGTAGAATCCTCTGGTGTCTGGGCATCTTGGGTGCATAGTAGCAATCACAATCCAAACCCTATTCATGATGTAGTGGGTATTTTATAGTCATATACACCCATATTGTCTAGCACTTTTGGCAATATATCTAGCACGAGTCGAGTCTGGAGTCAGCGAAGGGGTCTAGTACTATGAATCTTCGTAAGTCTCTACAGTGGAAAATAATTTATGTGTCACCTTATTTCCAATGACCATATGTCTATTCTATCAACACTTCTTGTATTGGATTGTGACAAATTAATGGAATGTTTTTTTATCCTGCTGATGTATCAAAGATCTTCAATTCCATTATGCTGACATGCCTATGGACCTTCGCAAGATCCATGTTCCAGTTGGAAGACACTCATGAGACCTTGGGTGACTTGACATGGGGTCTCATGAGACATGTATAGTTTGTCAAGAGGTCTTGATGGACTGCACTACAGGTGTTCTAGGTGCGTTGAGTGCCTTTTAGTGATAGTGAAGACCTCCCACATCCTCCCTATTGAATCCTTTTGTTTTGTTTCACAAGTTCATGGATTATGAGAGTTTTCACGAGTAATTTCTGAGAATTTTACCCAAATTTTCACTAATGTCCTACATGACCAATATCGGTCGTATGGAGAATATTCAATCATATAGAGGACTATTCTGTCTATTTTCCTTTAGAGCATTGAGAAATTCATTAGGAATGCATGAGAACTTCCATGTGAAAATATATTAAGCCAATGGCCTCTCACAATATGATATAGACATGATGTCGATTTCTTGAGGCATCTTGTTGATTTCTCTGGGATCATGTCTCATGTCCTTCAGTGACAAAAAAACCTCTCCCCTCTTCCCAATAATCTCCTTCATTATACCTTTCAAATCATTGGAGGTATTTCCAGTTTTCAAATATATCATCAAGGACTTTTATTATTCTGAACAATGATATGGTGCATGAAATTTGGGACCACTGAGGGTCCCTCCCTTTAAATATCATTCGTTCTTATTTTATAAGGATTTTAGATAGTATGAAACCTGCTAATTATATGTGAGTGTTCCATAAGATGAAGATGGGACTTTGTTATGGTATAGGTTCCTTGACTTGGTTTGTCATTCTATTCTCATATGGTGTTTCCGGATCAATGTCGGATCATGTGACTTCATGAAGAAAAAGTCAGGGGTATTTTTTCTACTTGACTTTGATACATAGCATGTTCATTTATGGACCTCAAGGCGGCGTGTGAATATAGTCAAGTATAGTCATCTTCTATACCTTTTATATGTCATATGTCCATGCGTTTAGGATTATATTTCATTACCAAGGGATTTTCATGTCAATTCCATATGCCAAAGTGTGTATAGAAAGTGTTGGAAGTAGTTGATTGGATGTCGTCTAACCCAAACCACTTGAATGTGTTGTACGACTGATTGTTTGCATAATGCCCTCTCACATCCAATTCCACATGTGATCCTGTCAAGGTGTTTGAGTGATAGAGTCTAATGCATGTACATGGAAGATTTATTTTCTTCACATTGTGATATAAATTGCAGCCGGGGGATCCTGATGCACCCGTGAATATTTCATGTGTGTGCTATATAAATCCATTGGACTAGCACAATGAATAGAGCCTTGAATATTATTCAAGTTTAGATTCTATTTTACATCCAATTAAGTTTTTAGGACTCATTCATATCCATATTCAAAGTCACTATCCACAAATCATCATATAACTGTGTATTTTGTTATTCAATATCCTTTTGGGAAAAGGAAGGATCATGATATTTAATCGCATCTGCATTCACCTGATGTTGTAGGCAAGATCTTATCCTTATATTTTCATTATTAGTAATTCCACATGGTAAAAAACACCTTCACTAGATGGGATACGTAGTGTGAATACCTTTTTCAAGATATTTCATGTGGTTCCACTACCTTACTCAAGAGAGGTCATGTGGTGCCATACCATTTTGCAAGACATGTTATGCACTTTATCATATGCTTCGTGTGAATGATGATGCGATTTCCTTTCACATAAACCACTTCATATGAATGAAATAATGGGTCTCACGTGACTTGCATCACATTAAACATATGCAGTTTGTGACACTCTATTTTGTAGGGAGAATGAGAGCTCTCCCATAAGAGTGGTATTGGCCCTCCCCATATTGTGATATTCCCATATTTATATTCAGAGGATCACATTGTATCTATGAGCTTGAGAAAGGTTGTTCATCTTGAAAATACGCAATGACCTTCATCACACCAACTTTCATCAATTCAGATCTTATGATTTTTTCTCTTCAAGATAAATATTAATGCACTAAAACATTAATTATTATTTATGGGATATTCATTTGTATTTTCAAATTCTCATAACCTTATAGATGATATGTGTAATCGCATTATACTCTTATGGACCTTTATTCATGTGCCTTAGGTCTTCATCATCTACATGGTGGCTTATTTTCATAGTAGAGACCTCCCATATACAGCTTTGGTTCCTTCTTTATTTTCAGTGTGGAAAATATGTTTCCTAATATGAAGATTATCTCGGAGTTCTCCAATTCACCCAATGTGTGGGATATTATGCTCATATACTTCATGGTTTACACCTCATATGAGAGTAATCAATCCAAGATAATGGTTTTAGACTGTTCCTCACACTATTATTCAGTCCACATATCTATCTTGTGGAATTGCATATCCATACGGAGGCCATGTATGATCTACATGTTCTCACGGTGTCTTGCTCCGCATCACCATCTCTTTCACTATATGATCTATTTATGGTAACAATGTTTCTTGGATCCATGTAATGAAAATGGAAATGATACTTCATGCGTATAAATCCCATGGTCTGCCTTTCATTCATGAATAGATTCTTGTGGAAGCATATATCACACTAGGGGCCTTCATACATGTGCTGCAAAGCTTTTATGAACATGGTGGTTGCTTTGCATGTTTCAGTCACTACACGAATGGGCTATCCAGGCTAGGCATTACAAATCATATGTGTTTAATGATAATCATATCCATGGAAAATAATCATTCCATCACATGTCCACATGGAAGGTGCATGTTTTCTCACTGCCTTTATAGGGTATTTCATGTATGTGCAACGAAGGTTTCTCATGCATGGTGTATTCCTAAAGATCCAAATTTTGTTGAGGAACCACTATTCATGGAGTGAATACATTCCTAGTGGTGGAATCACATGAAATATTCACTAAAAATCATGTTTCAAACATCGATTTTACTGTTGGATCATAGATTATCATGGGATTGGACCTGATGTTTGATGGCGCAATTGGCCAAGCAGGTGTGCTGTTGTTTTTTTCTCAGGTTTCTTGACTCTGTGTTACACAGATGATTATTCTTCTTTCCATGACATCATATCATGTATGGGGTCTTCTACAGATAACATTTCATTCAGATATCTCGACATGAGGAGTTGTGGTGTGAGATAGATCATCAACTAGATGTCCTGCTAGTATATGGTATTCACTATAGGTGTAAAAGGCAAGAAAAAAAATTGAACACCATGAGGTTGAAGAAAATCATCAAATATGAAAATTATTCGAAAAAAATAAATTATCCATTGATTATTTCATTTTATTAATTACCATTATTATAATTTGATAACACAAAATAATAATTATTATTATAACCATTGTCCAACTTTCTCAAACAATGAAACCATCCCAAACATCAATAGCATACACCATTATTCATCACGACCATCCAATCACTCAAGAAATATTTACTTACATATTAAAGTGCATGATGCGCAATTATGACTATCAATAGATAGTATGAATCTTGAGGATATTAATTGGTGAGAATGAATGGGTTAGTATAGAAAAAACATCAGAAAAGATAAATATGTAACGTATGAATTGTTTATTGGTTATGACATGATATTTTAAGGACCCCATTATCTGATGAAAGGAACTTAAGTTTATGTCATGTACTAAGGGAATTTATGAAACATTTAGGGTCATTAACTAAGAGATGATAATACATCATGATGTTTAAAACTGTAATTTAAAATTTCAGTTAATGGGAATTAATTTTACCCTTAGTAAATTATTCCTACATATTCCATACACTAGGTTTAGAGAGCCACTAAAAACTTCCTCTTTTTTTGATATATCTTTTTCTCATCATCCCTCTCAGATTCATGTTAAAGATGTTATGTAGGATGTGCCAGCAATTAAACGTAGATTATAGGTCCTCGGTGATGGTTATTACTAGAATAATAAACCTCATGTGTTTTAGTTACAGTTCTTATAGATGTATGAGTGATCCCTATCTGATAGATATATTAGGGATTGGTTGGAGGAGGTGGAGATTTCTTTTAGTTCAATCCATGCTAAAAAGGATCACTATGCCTTGTTAGTAAGGACAACAATACATTGGGAACCATAACATTGGTGGTTCTTGTTCCTCTATGATAATGAGGGATAGATAGTTTCATGTGAGAAGTTTCACGAGTACATTAATGTTGAGTTCTTATCTTTTACCACATAGAATGAATGATAACAGAAGATTGTTACACTCCAACTGTGGTGTTATAGTGTGTGGTAGCCTAGTATATGATTCAGGAAACTTATCTATTGTGTGTTAGATGTTCTTCAAGATGAAGAGGCTAAGGAATTGTATTTTTAGGAGGCTATGTTTCCAAGGATCCATAACTGGGTCCCCATATTTATGTTTTCAATTTACCATGAGGTACTGATGAAGTTTAATTTTATTATGATGATGTTGACCTGGAGTTGATCATCCCAGGAGGGGAGTCTCCAAGAATCCCTATGGAGAAGAATTATTTCTAGATATTCTAAAACACTTGTTTAGAATAAATTTTAGATACAAGTAAGCCCATTTCAACATTATTTATCCAATTTCCTAGGGTCCAATAGTTCTCAATATTCTAATAGGGGATTTTATATGGTTTAATTATATTAGAGAGTTCATGAAAATTGTAGGGTCAATTTCAAAACTATACAAAATAGTCAATGTGGAGACAACATCATATTTCTAGTCCAACTATATCTGTAGTATCCTCTGAGATCACAAGAAAATCCAAATTGTATCCCCTTTGATCACTATGTAAGAGGAAATGAAGTAAGAGGTAGACTCACTGATTCTCCCTATCCTTAGGGATAAAGATTAGATCATGGATGAAGATGTGATCTTCTTCTAGATTAGAGGGTTCATGAAGCATGGCATGGAAAATTTCAAGATATAGTGTTTCCAGTGCTAGGAAGGATAAACATGGTATGAGGTATTATAAATTTATATTCTACCATGTATTATTATTTATTTGATTTTAGCGTCACACAATCATTCATTTCACGTACCTTTTTTCATGATTTGGGAATTGAAATGGAGTAGCTTCTAGTGCCCTTAGAGTTGACTAAATTAGTTGGGGGTAATGTTAGTCTGTATGATTTATATAATGATTTTGAGATGATGTTAGGGAACCATAACTCCCCAAAATATATCCAAAATTTATAAATATATTCATATGACATCACTATAATTTTGGATTAACTACTTTACTCAAGAATATCATCGAATTCATTATGTAGTGAGTTGTGTTTGATGATTTTAATTCTGAGACCACCATGTTCATGGGTGAGTGAGACCATCATATGCGATTGAGTTTCATTAATTCCTTATAATATATTATATTTGAGTAAATGTTCAGTTTAACATAGGCTCAACTTGTGGTGTAACCTTGGGTTGTGCAAGAGTGGTTGGATGTCTCCCCTAAGGAGGTTATAACCCTACCCTATCTACAACAAATCGATCTTTAGGTAGATTTTTAGTTAGGAATTTATCCAATCATAGTATCTTTTTACAATATAACACCCTATATGTTTTAGGAGCTATTAATCCTAATCGATGAACACTTGGAGTGTGATTTTATTCTTCCCATTTTGTCACAATGAGGTGCTCCTATTTTTTATAAGTAAGGAAGATGTAATTCTAGACTTGTGCATCGATTATCATCTGTTGAATTAGGTGATAGTGAGTTGTATACTCTTCTACATACTGATGATTTTTTAAATATCTAAAGGTATATCCCTAGTTTTCTGATATTGATTTAAAATTGACATTTTATAGATATGAGTGAATGATGGGGATATTCCAATGACTTCCTAGAAATGTAAATATGGAAACTATGAGTTTGTGATATTTAATTTCAGTGTTATAAATGCTCCTAATGTAGTCATGGGATTCATTAATCATATCTTTTAAGATTTATTAGACTAGTTTTTGAATTTGTTCATGGTTGAAAATCTGGTGTATTCTATTTTTAAGGGGGATCATGTTTAAATTTTGTGAGCTATTTTGGGGTATTTTTTGAAGAGATATCAATATACAAAGTTATTGAAGTGTTTTTTGGTTCATATGAGGTATATATTCTAGGACATTTGGTATCACAATGAGGAGTGTTGGTGGATTAATTGACGATTGAGGTTGTTGTTTCTTGGGTATTCCCCATGAATTTCACAGAGTTTAGGAGTTTCCTTATTCGTACTGTTTATTACAATAGAATGATTCACTAATTTTCACAGATTAAAAATCCCATGATAGCTTTAACCATAAGGTATTATTATTTATTATGGAATTCCATTTTTCAGACTAGTTTTGAGTATATGATGGATAATATGATCATTACTTATGTTTTTTATATACCAGAGGAAGGAGTTCAATGTGAGGTTTAATGCGATGAATAAAATTTTGGTTTGGGGTTCATATTAATGTAGTAGAGAGAAGCCATCTCATATAGATCATGGTAACTACATCCTCGTGATTTTAACTATACCACATCTGATCCAGAAATCAATATGGTAGTTCTTGAATTGAAAATAGAGAGTCATTTTGTAAAGACCCGTAAAATTCAAGGGAAATTTTTTCTTAATTTTCTTTGGAATTTTACAAGAGCGCGGTTTCTGACGGAACCTGATTCCGAGGCCCGAAGTGCCCAGAATCAATTTCCGAAGTTTGGCTCGGGTACGTTCAGTGAACGAATGAGCGGGAATTTCTAACTTTTGACCCGGTGCTCGGAATTGAATTCTGAGGACACCGATGAACTCGCAGCGCCGATATTCGCTTAAGGAGACCTTTTCCGAGGTTGTGTTTATTTCGGGTTGAGAGTTAGTTTTTGGGAGTTTAGAATAAGTTAAATAAAAATTGTGGATTACAAATTTTTATTTTAACTTATTGGTTAACTTCTCCCAAAGGGAGTTAGTGGTGGAACCCACAACCCCTTAACCTCCCTTGGGAGGATTAAGTGTGGTGGGGCCCACCCGAAGCATGACTCTTCTTCTTCTCCTTTTTAACTCCCTTAAACACCTCTTTTAATGACATGACAACTTTGTTAATTAATGGAGTTGAATTGTTTGAATTTCAATCCTTTGAAATTCATTTTGTTAAGTGTGTGAATAAAATAAGACTCTAGCTTATTTTATTTGGTGAGATTTCTCTAGCCTTCTTGAGAGGATTTGGGAACTCCTTCTTCTTCTTCAACTTTGACGAAGAATGCGAAGAACCTTCGAGCTCCGACGAAGAACGCCGCTCCTCTCTTCTTCGTAGCCGGTTGTTCCGAAGATCGACGACGCCTTCCATGTCAATGAAAGGGAACGCCGCTTCCTCCTCGGACTTCCTTCGTCGGCTTACGAAGATTCACCAACGACGTACCTCTTCGGACGTACCTCTTCGTCAACGGAATTGACGAACGATTACCGCGACACCCGACCTCCGCGACGCTTTCCTTCCACGGGTCCTTGACAATCATCGTACTTGAAACCGAGGTAGGGGTTGTTGTTGATTATTTATTTACTCTCGTTCTTGGTTCTAGCATGATAGTCTTGTGGATGATTATTTAAGAGTTATCATCTAACGAGAGGGGGGTCGGACCGCACAAACACGGCCGAATCCCCCCTCTGTTCGTGATTATTATTATTTTCGTGTGGATGATGAGATGGCGTGGTGCCGTCGCACCACGCGGGAATTCGCACGGTTGCATTGTGCGGCGCCGTTGCGCCGTGCCGTGGAAGGATCATTATGAACGCGACGCTGTCGCGCCGCGTCGAAGAAAACCGAAGGCACCGCGGCCGGAGCGGGGCCGCGGCGGAGGGGTGCGGTGTCGTCGCACCGCGCTGGACGACGAACACCGCGGCCGGTTCCGGGCCGCGGCGGGACGAGAGGACCGGCGGCTCGCCGGGCCGCCGGCGTCGGAAGCCGGAAAGGGGACCGGTTTGCCGGTCCCGTTGAAGAAAAACCGTCCGGCCAGGTGGGCCGGCCGGAAGGAGAAACACCGGGGGAATTAAATTCCCCTGGCCAGGTTAATTGCCCCCCCATTATTAAGGAGGGGCCGGTTTCATAAAGGGGGCAGGAGGCCCCCCGTTTTTCTCAAAGGCAGCCCCCCACGAGGGGGGCCGGTTTCACCAAAGGCGCGGCTTTCAGCCGCGCCGCCAGCGAAGAGGGGCGGGGCCATGCCCCCCACGCGTGGCACCCGAGCGGCGCCCAGGCCGTGCCGCCGCCGGCCGGGCCGCGCCGCGCCGGGCCGCCGGCCGGGCCGGGTCGGACCCAGGTCGGGTCGACCCGGTTCGGGCCGACCCAGGGGGGGTCGGGCCGGGTCGGCCCGGACCCGGACCCCCCCGTTTTCGAATCGATTTCGTTCAAATGCTCATAACTTCAGCTTCGGGCCTCCGAACGACGCGTTGCAGCGGCAACGCGATCCTTGGATCGAGACGGTCGTTTCGGTATACTACACTCAAGGTGCACCTTCCTTTTCGGGAGCCTACGTGGTTAAAACTCCGTAGTTAAGCGTGCTTGGCCTAGAGTAGTGATCAGGATGGGTGATATCCTGGGAAGTTTCCCAGGGTGGGTGTGAGAGGGAAAGGCCAATAGTTAACAGACCGGGCGTCCGATTGACGCGCCGTCTGTTTCGTTGAATTTCTATATGTGAGACGGATCTTTTGGCATACTTTGCCCGAGGTTTGGACGCAGGT
The DNA here is from genome assembly GCA_963277665.1 of Viscum album. Lineage (NCBI taxonomy): Eukaryota > Viridiplantae > Streptophyta > Magnoliopsida > Santalales > Viscaceae > Viscum > Viscum album. The sequence goes on along the minus strand of OY728141.1, from coordinate 1,958,502,434 downwards.
GGAGTACGGTCGGGTTGGTTTTGCCTTAAAAACCAACCGGGCCCCTTGGGACGAAAAAGCCAATAACTCTCAGACCGGGCGTCCGATCGACGCGCCGTCTGTTTCGTTGAGTCCCTGTTGACGATACATAACTTTTGGATACATCAACTCTGGACTTTGTGACAGTTGATGTATCAGCCTCTCGGCTCGTGGAGCGGACCCTCCTGAACGAGCTTGCTGTGTGCGGGAACCCTAGTGCTGGCTGCGACTGTGACTACTACTGCTACTACTACTGCTACTGTGACTGCGACGACGACAGTACAGAGATCCTGTGTGGATTCGACGACGAAGACTACAACACTCAGCGATCCTACGTGGATCAGTGCTACAGGTCCTGTGTGGGCCCGATCCTGTGTGGGTCTTTGCGCTCAGCGGTCCGGTGTGAACCAGTGCCTACAGGTCCTGTGTGGGACCGATCCTGTGTGGGTCTTTTGCGGGGGTTAGTTACCTATCGATCCTTCGTGGGTCCGACGACTTAGATGGATCAGAGATCATATTTATCATCCTTTGAAGAAGTATACCTGTGTGAGCTGAATCCTGTTACTTTCCTGTGTGGATTGTGTTGTGCTATCCTGTGTGGATTACGTTTTGCTTTCCTGTGTGGAATACGTTTACTTTCCTGTGTGGACTGAGTTGTACTTGGGCTCGGAGGTTGGAGCGTATTTGAAATTGATGACTTAGGTATATGTATGGGCATATACCTATGAAGTGTCGGTTGTTACTTCGTGATTGTACTTTTCTTTGTGGTTTATCCTTTGTGGATTTTGAGAGACCTTCAGGGGTCCCGGGGTCCCTACTGAGTAGCTTATACTCACCCCTGCACGGGCTTTGCCCGCACTACGTTGTGTTGGTTGCAGACGACGGACAACGTTGATCTTGGCTGAGGCTTGCAGATCGGGACGGTACCTGGAGGTGGACCACTGGGCAGAACGTGCTCGGAGCGGACGGCGGGACCCGTGGAGCAGTGGAGCTATTTGTACCCACCCTTCAGGTGGGATCTCCAGTGGACAGCTCAGTGTAGTGGATTTTACTTACAGTTGTTGTTTTTCCCTTTCGAGTTGTACTTTACATTCAGTTTGGGTTTGTATACTGGCCCATTTACTTTTCCGCACATCCAGTTGTACTATGCTTTTGCTTAGTGTTTACTTTCCGCTTTCTTACTCTGTGGTGTTAGTTTATTTTACAAAGGCAATGCCTTCCCTTTTTTCCGGGATTTAGGCCTTGGTGCTAGTCGCCAGCCCCTGGCCTATGGAAGGCGGGCTTGGGGTAGTCATGGCACGGACCCCGAGGGCTGGTCGTGACAAATTGGTATCAGAGGAGTTCGGTTCTACCGCGAACTATGATCTTTCTATGTGAAGCAATAATGTTTAGCGTATTGAGTGTGGTTATCAGTCCAGGGAGTCCAGTGTTGGTGCAGCGGCCGACGTATCCGTACACCAGGACCCTGACTTCTGATTTCCGACTTAATGCACGAAAACATTGATTTCGTGTGTGTTTCAAAGTTTTCTTTGTGATTACTTTGTGTCATGTCACCAGGTAAACTGTTTGACCGTGACGCACCTGTTCCTTTTAAGGATGGCCTCACGACGGCAGCCAGCTAGGGTTCCGAGAGTCGGGTGTGATGACAGCCCACCGAGTGACGAGGCCTCGGTGCAGGGCCCTTTGTCCGCAGTGGCACCGGCGGTAGCTCTACCCGTCGAGCCACCGATGCTTCCAGCACCAGCCGCTGACGATGCACGTCGCCTCAGCGCACTTCATGAGTTTCAGCGCCAGCGACCACCCAGGTTTCGTGGGGAGACGGACCCCCAGGCACCAGAGGACTGGCTGGAGGCAGTGGTACGTGTGTTTAGGCTAGTGAGGACACCAGCAGACCTCATGGTGATCCTCGCTGCGAGCCTACTACACGCAGCAGCAGGACGATGGTGGAGCTTGATGCTCCAGGTGCACGATGAGGCATCTCTACTTTGGATGGACTTTGAGAGCCTTTTACGCTCGGAGTTCGTCCCAGCCACCCTTCGTGCAGTGCGTATCCAGGAGCTTCTTCAGCTGCGGCAGGGCAGCATGACGGTCGCTCAGTACTCAGCGAGATTTACTGATCTCTCGCACTACTCGACCGACATGGTACGGGACCCATTATTCCGGGACCGGACCTTTGAGCAGGGTTTGAGACACGAGATCAGGGCATCGCTGATCTCCCTCAGCATACCAACTCAGACAGGAGTACTGGAGCGGGCCCTTTTGATCGAGAGCTTCCTTGCTGAGTCTGCACCAGCGCCGAGACCCACCGCAGGGCGGCACGTGGCAGAGTCTTCCGCGGAAGGAAGTCGACGGATGACTCAGGGGTCCAGGCTGACCAGACCTTCAGGTAGACGACCTGAGGACACTGGCTCAGCAGTGCGGGGCACATAGCGCAGAGCCAGTCTTTCGAGTGGCAGATAGTGCTACTCATGTGGCGGGCAAGGCCACATTGCTCGTGACTGCCCGACCCGCCATGCAGAGGAGCAGCAGACGGTTGAGGAACCACCTAGGCAGAGGCAGAGGTTTGACCGTGGCGGTCCACATGGAGGAGGCGGACGAGGCAGAGGAGATGGCCGAGCAGCAGGTGGTGAGCGACGTTTTGAGGCTCTACCACCACCACCACAAGGAGGTCCACCCCGACCTCAGGGGAGAGCACAGCTTCAGGCAGCTGAAGCTTATGATCTTGGAGCTCCGGAAGCGGGTGGACTAGTGCGGGACTAGCTCCAGGCATAGAGGCCTTTTCCCATAATGCCTCTAGCTTCGTAGTTTGTGTTTCTTTGTGTCTTTGTACTTTAAGTTGAAGTAATAAAAGACAATTACCTTGGTGACTTTTGTTTTCTTGTCTTTTGTTTGTTTTTACTAAGAGGTGCCGGTTAAAAACTGTTGACTTGACCCTCACTTGCGATATTCTTAATGGAGGAAACCCAGTGACCACAAACTGATGCCGACAGTGTGACTCAACCATTGGAGGCGAGAGTAACGATTGGATCTCTTGGTAGCAGCGTCGAGGCCTTACGACGTCATCCATGCCATGAATTAACTAATCATGACGGGATTGACTGTATTAGGAAAGGAACGTGGTTCATCCAGGGAATGAGACCGGATTTCACTTTTCGGCAAAGGAGAAATCTTTGCAGCTTTGACATACGTTAAGGAGGAAGGGGAAACCCTTCATGTGGTCAGTCAGATGTCAGCAGGTCTTCCAGGAGCTGAGACAGAGGTTGACCAGCACACCTATCTTGAGGTTGCCTAAGGAGGGAGTAGGGTACATAGTCTACTACGATGCATCAGGCACCGGACTCGGATGTGTTCTGGTGCCGGAGCGGGAAGTGAATGCCTATGGATCACGTCAGTTGAGGACGCATGAGCAGAACTACGCTACCCATGACCTGGAGTTAGCAGCAGTGGTCTTCGCTCTGAAGACATGGCGACATTACCTGATGGGCGAGCGTTTTACAGTCTTTTCTGATCATTAGAGTCTCAGGTATATCTTCTCGCAGAAGGACCTGAACCTGAGACAGCGGCGATGGCTCGAGTTCCTCCAAGACTATGACTTTGAGATAGTCTATACTCCTGGGAAGGGGAACATAGTAGTCGATGCCCTCAGCAGGAGGACGGGCATTCAGCTACTTGAGGAGGCGACGGAGCAGCTAGCCTCTTTGCAGAAATCCTTCGTGGATAGAGATGGAGCAGCCTTCCTCCTGTCTCTCACAGTCACCCCTCCTCTACTGCAGCGGGTCAGAGAGGCACAGCGTGAGGATGCTGACTGTGAGACATGGCGTGTACAGATATCCTCGGGACAGGCACCTGATGGTTTCTCCCTTGGAGCAGAGCACGACATCCTTTTCAGAGGACGTGCCTTGGTACCAGTCGCTTTGCGAGAGGAGGTGCTGAGAGAGTTTCACACTTCTCCTTTGGCGGTACATCCTGGAGTGGCGAAGATGTACCAGGATCTCAGACGACAGCACTGGTGGCCGGGCATGAAGAAAGCTGTAGTAGAGCTCGTTTCTCGATGCCTCACCTGCCAGCAGGTGAAGCCCGAGCATCAGGTACCAGCAGGCTTGGTACAGCCCTTGGAGGTTCCAGAGTGGAAGTGGGACGACATATCAATGGACTTCGTGACTGGACTTCCACGCACTTCTAGAGGTCACGACTCCATCTGGGTGATTGTTGACCGACTCACCAAGTCGGCACACTTCTTACCCATCAGAGAGCAGGGCTCAGTGGAGAGCTTAGGACGTCTCTATGTTCAGGAGATTGTGCGGCTCCACGGCGTGCCATCATCTATCGTCTCCGATCGAGTTGCTCGCTTTACTTCCCGGCTTAGGAAGGGGTTACAGGAGGCGTTCGGGGCGCAGCTACTTCTGAGCATAGCCTTTCACCCTCAGATGGATGGTTAGACGGAGAAAACCATTCAGACTCTCGAGGACATGCTCCGCGCATGTGTCCTCGACTTTGGTCGTAGGTGGGAGGACCACTTACCCTTGGTGGAGTTTGTGTACAACAACAGATACCACTCCACCATCGGGATGGCACCGTACGAGGCGTTGTACGGCCGACCTTGTAGATCTTCTTTGTGCTGGACAGACCCTGGGGAGTCAGCACTTGTGGGACCGGAGATGGTCCAGGCCACGACAGAGAAGGTCCAGGTCATCCAGGAGCGGATGAGGACAGCTCAGAGCCGGCAGAAGTCATACGCTGACAGGAGGCGGAGGCCACTAGAGATCGAGGATGGCGACCACGTCTTCTTGCGGGTTTCACCTCGACGTGGTATTTGGAGATTTGGCCGTGGCGGAAAGTTATCTCCGCGCTTCATCGGACCCTTCCAGGTCCTCAGCAGGATTGGTGAGGTGGCTTATCGCCTGGATCTACCACCTCAGTTTCACCGGGTGCACGACGTCTTCCACGTATCTCAGCTGAGGAGGAACGTGCACGACCCGACGCACATCATTGACCATGAGGAACTTGACGTTGACAATGGGACGACTTTTATGGAGGTCCCGGAGGAGATAGAGGATCGACAGGAGCGGGTCCTACGTGGGCGATCGATTCCTCTTGTGCGCATCAGATGGCAGCACGGAAACCTCCAGGAGAGCACATGGGAGCGGGAGGCTCAGATGCGTGCTCAGTACCCTGATTTGTTTCCCTAGTTTTTGATGTATCTTTACGGGGACGTAAATCCCTGAGGTGGGAGTAATGTAAAGACCTGTAAAATTCAAGGGAAATTTTTTCTTAATTTTCTTTGGAATTTTACAAGAGCGCGGTTTCTGACGGAACCTGATTCCGAGGCCCGGAGTGCCCAGAATCAATTTCCGAAGTTTGGCTCGGGTACGTTCAGTGAACGAACAAGCGGGAATTTCTAACTTTTGACCCAGTGCTCGGAATTGAATTCCGAGGACACCGATGAACTCGCAGCGCCGATATTCGCTTAATGAGACCTTTTCCGAGGTTGTGTTTATTTCCGGTTGAGAGTTAGTTTTTGGGAGTTTAGAAAAAGTTAAATAAAAATTGTCGATTACAAATTTTTATTTTAAATTATTGGTTAACTTCTCCCAAAGGGAGTTAGTGGTGGAACCCACAACCACTTAACCTCCCTTGGGAGGATTAAGTGTGGTGGGGCCCACCCGAATCATGACTCTTCTTCTCCTCCTTTTTAACTCCCTTAAACACCTCTTTTAATGACATGACAACTTTGTTAATTAATGGAGTTGAATTGTTTGAATTTCAAACCTTTGAAATTCATTTTGTTAAGTGTGTGAATAATATAAGACTCTAGCTTATTTTATTTGGTGAGATTTATCTAGCCTTCTTGAGAGGATTTGGGAACTCCTTCTTCTTCTTCAACTTTGATGAAGAACGTGAAGAACCTTCGAGCTCCGACGAAGAACGCCGCTCCTCTCTTCTTCGTAGCCGGTTGTTCCTAAGATCGACGAAGCCTTCCATGTCATCGAAAGGGAACGCCGCTTCCTCCTCGGACTTCCTTCATCGGCTTACGAAGATTCACCAACGACGTACCTCTTCGGACGTACCTCTTCGTCAACGGAATTGACGAACGATTACCGCGACGCCCGACCTCCACGACGCTTTCCTTCCGCGGGTCATTGACAATCATCGTACTTGACACCGAGGTAGGGGTTGTTGTTGATTATTTATTTACTCTCGTTCTTGGTTCTAGAATGATAGTCTTGTGGATGATTATTTAAGAGTTATCATCTAACGAGAGGGGGGTCAGACCTTACAAACACGGCCGAATCCCCCCTCTGTTCGTGATTATTATTATTTTCTTGTGGATGATGAGATGGCGTGGTGCCGTCGCACCACGCGGGAATTCGCACGGTTGCATTGTGCGGCGCCGTTGTGCCGCGCCGTGGAAGGATCATCATGAACGCGACGCCGTCGCGCCGCGTCGAAGAAAACCGAAGGCGCCGCGGCCGGAGCGGGGCCGCGGCGGAGGGGTGCGGTGCCGTCGCACCGCGCTGGACGACGAACACCGCGGCCGGTTCCGGGCCGCGGCGGGACGAGAGGACCGGCGGCTCGCCGGGCCACCGGCGTCGGAAGCCGGAAAGGGGACCGGTTTTCTGGTCCCGTTGAAGAAAAACCGTCCGGCCAGGTGGGCCGGCCGGAAGGAGAAACACCGGGGGAATTAAATTCCCCCGGCCAGGTTAATTGCCCCCCCCATTATTATGGAGGGGCCGGTTTCATAAAGGGGGGCAGGAGGCCCCCCGTTTTTCTCAAAGGCAGGCCCCCACGAGGGGGGCCGGTTTCACAAAAGCTGCGGCTTTCAGCCGTGCCGCCAGCGAAGAGGGGCGGGGGCCATGCCCCCCGCGCGTGGCACCCGAGCTGCGCCCAGGCCGTGCCGCGGCCGGCCGGGCCGTGCCGCCGTGCCGGACCGCGCTGGGCCGCCGGCCGGGCCGGGTCGGACCCAGGTCGGGTCGACCCGGTTCGGGCCGACCCAGGGGGGGTCGGGCCGGGTCGGCCCGGACCCGGACCCCCCTGTTTTCGAATCGATTTCGTTCAAATGCTCATAACTTTAGCTTCGGGCCTCCGAACGACGCGTTGCAGCGGCAACGCGATCCTTGGATCGAGACGGTCGTTTCGGTATACTATACTCAAGGTGCACCTTCCTTTTCGGGAGCCTACGTGGTTAAAACTCCGTAGTTACGCGTGCTTGGCCTAAAGTAGTGATCAGGATGGGTGACATCCTGGGATGTTTCCCAAGGTGGGTGTGAGAGGGAAAGACCAATAGTTAACAGACCAGGCGTCCGATTGACGCGTCGTCTGTTTCGTTGAATTTCTCTATGTGAGACGGATCTTTTGGCATACTTTGCCCGAGGTTTGGACGCAGGTGGAGTACGGTCGGGTTGGTTTTGCCTTAAAAACCAACCGGGCCCCTTGGGACGAAAAAGCCAATAACTCTCAGACCGGGCGTCCGATCGACGCGCCGTCTGTTGCGTTGAGTCCCTGTTGACGATACGGAACTTTTGGATACATCAACTCTGGAATTTGTGACAGTTGATGTATCAGCCTCTCGGCTCATGGAGCGGACCCTCCTGAACGAGCTTGCTGTGTGCGGGAACCCTAGTGCTGGCTGCGACTGTGACTACTACTGCTACTACTACTTCTACTGTGACTGCGACGACGACAGTACAGAGATCCTGTGTGGATTCGACGGCGACGACTACAGCACTCAGCGATCCTACGTGGATCAGTGCTACAGGTCCTGTGTGGGCCCGATCCTGTGTGGGTCCGATCCTGTGTGGGTCTTTGCGCTCAGCGGTCCTGTGTGAACCAGCGCCTACAGGTCCTGTGTGGGCCCGATCCTGTGTGGGTCTTTTGCGGGGGTTAGTTACCTATAGATCCTTCGTGGGTCCGACGACTTAGATGGATCAGAGATCATCTTTATCATCCTTTGAAGAAGTATACCTGTGTGAGCTGAATCCTGCTGCTTTCCTGTGTGGATTGTGTTGTGCTATCCTGTGTGGATTACGTTTTGCTTTACTGTATGGAATACGTTTACTTTCCTGTGTGGACTGAGTTGTACTTGGGCTCGGAGGTTGGAGCGTATTTGAAATTGATGACTTAGGTATATGTATGGGCATATACCTAAGCAGTGTCGGTTGTTACTTCGTGATTGTACTTTTCTTTTTGGTTTATCCTTTGTGGATGTTGAGAGACCTTCAGGGGTCCCGGGGTCCCTACTGAGTAGCTTATACTCACCCCTGCACGGGCTTTTCCCGCACTACGTTGTGTTGGTTGCAGACGACAGACAGCGTTGATCTTGGCTGAGGCTTGCAGATCGGGACGGTACCTGGAGGTGGACCACTGGGCAGAACGTGCTCGGAGCGGACGGCGGGACCCGTGGAGAAGTGGAGCTATTTGTACCCACCCTTCAGGTGGGATCTCCCGTGGACAGCTCAGTGTAGCGGATTTTACTTACAGTTGCTGTTTTTCCCTTTCGAGTTGTACTTTACATTCAGTTTGGGTTTGTATACTGGGCCATTTAATTTTCTGCACTTCCAGTTGTACTCTGCTTTTGCTTAGTGTTTACTTTCCGCTTGCTTACTCTGTGGTGTTAGTTTACTTTACAAAGGCAATGCCTTCCCTTTTTACCGGGATTTACGCCTTGGTGCTAGTCGCCAGCCCCTGGCCTATGGAAGGCGGGCTTGGGGTAGTCACGGCACGGACCCCGAGAGCGGGTCGTGACACATTTTTCCATTTCAATGAGTTTTTTAGTCATTAAAAATCACAAGATCAGGAATTATATCTTTCCCCACTGTGAATGGATCTTGTGAAATCAATAGTGAATGAAATTATAGTTGGATATTGACTGTGATATTATAAATTCGTTGGAAAAAAGAGACTTTTGAGGCTTATCTACTATGAAGGAAGTCACAATGTGTTGTTTTTCATGATTCTAGTGAATCATAGAATGAGGGGGAGTAACACTCAGTGATAAACATTTACATGAGGGAGGATAATTGTTATGTATTTATTTATCAGAAGATCATGTAGTCATACTTGGTGAAACATGTGGATGTTTACAACATGGGGGACTCTGAGATAGAGGATTCACATGATTATGTAGTCTTTTTTTATTCTCCTAATTGTTGGTTTAAATATGGGAAACATCATGTGTAGTTTCAGGGGATTTTTTTCATCCCATTGGTGATATGTGGGTGGTTTTTTAAGAGTTATGTAGTTTACATTTGGTAGTATATCATTGTGTAGAAAATAAATACCATGATAGGATATATTAATTTTGGACTCCTAGAATGAATAATTCAGTTACAGATCTTGTCCCTTGTTGTTTAGTCTGATATAGGGTAAAGGCCAATCATCATATTCTGTGTAGATTTTCCTTACCACTGAATGTTCCCTAGATGAATTGAGTAAACATTTATATAGACTTCATCATTGAGTTACATTGAGAATAAATGGGATATGATTAAAATTTTGTATTTATGGGATGTTTGATGAAGTCATGACACCTTATTTATATAATGGAATCAAGTATGGTGGATGTTTTAGTGAGCTAGTATTTAGAGGAGTAGTTGTTGCTTCATGGGGTTCTGAGGATGACCATAAATAATTATGGTCTTCATTTAACCTCATGGATTTGGAGTGGTCTCTAACATGATTTTGACTCCCAAGTGTGCCTTATCACTTTCTTTTATCTATATATTAATGACCAAATAGAGGGGACTATCCAAAGACTAGAAAATATGTTTCATTGATGAATTCTGGATTTTCGAGGATCTTACATGAAATATTTACCTTGGGTTCTTTTTTATTGCAATAATAGTTATCAATTTATCATTTTTATATACCCATTTGATGTGTATATGGAATCCCATGCTGATCTTCATTGTTTTGGGCTATGATTAGAGAGTCATATTTTCATATGTCATAATTGGTGAAATGCTTAATAAAGAGGGTATAGGTGGTCTAAGAAAGAATCATGGAAATGAAAGTTCATCATATATCCTATGATGAGAATAGGAGGATACCTATAGAGTTCAACATTGGATATCACTTTTTTAAAAGTGTCTCCTCATTATTGTCAGTAAAGGTTTAATTGTAACAGCCCGAGATTTTATGAAAAATATTCTTTTTAATTTTATTAATGTCTTGTGTTGTACGCTACACCAAAAGGAGCTTTCACAACACGCATATTTGACTTGCCTTGCATTACACGCAATCGCAACCTTCCTCGATAACGTGTGTAGTACGCAATACTAAGTTTCACGAAACAACGATATGCTATTAAAATATTATTAAAACTAGTCGTTATGAATAGTAATAACCAATTTTTAAATTTTAGAAATTTTATCTCTCAAAATGGACTTCTTTTTTGGATTCGGAGTATCGAATTTATCCTAAGGTGAAATTTTGGTACTTTTCGGATAACTTTCATATTCTGATGAATAGTGAAAATTACTAAATTATAATTAAAAACAACTTTTTTATTCAAAATAATTAATAGTGATAAATTATTAATTTGAGTGGTTTTAAAGTATATTTAGAATATATTTTTACAATTTAATACAATGTTGGTCATTGGATGTAATTTCACATTTAAACCAGTTATAAACTATTGTCAATCTTTTGATAGTTATTATCTATTAAAAACACGCTATTTGTTTTGACGACGAGAATTAATTTTTAAATTAGTTAATGCAACTGATATGTTTTGAATTTGGTAAAATAGACATCATTTTTGAGTTCATAATATCAAATATATCTTAGGCCTAATTTTTGGTATTTTTCTGAAAACTTTCAATTTTCGATGAATAGTGAAACCACTAAGTGGTAGGTTAAAAACTAAATTTTGCATAAAACTTAATTTTACCGCTTCTGTGAATGGAATTTCGAAAATCCAAGAGACACGGTTAATATCAAGGACTAAAATGTGGTTCAATGAGATGAAAATAATTTTTGGTGAATAGTAACTTTTTACTTTTTTTTACCACGGTTAAAAGTAAATAGGGTAATTAAGGGTAAAAATGATATTATTATTACCCTAACACATGTCCTAATTCTATTGGACAAGTTAAATTCGATCAAAAACAAACTTAGGAATAAAATATGACCATTTAGGCCCACTTGGATTAGATTAGAACATTTATTATTATATTATTTAAAGAAGGGTTAAAAGAGTTAAAATCAAAGTTTATTTACTAAAACATTTTTAATATGGGGTTATACATAAGATAAATTCTACTATAAATATTCATTAGAAATATAAAACGATTTCCTACATAATGGTATTTTATTTGAAATTTTTAGACATCAAATAAGTTAATTTATTTATGACACAAAGATGATGCAGTAATTATCTTATTAATGAAACTTTGACATAATTGATGTTATAAATGCCCAAATAAATGTAATTTGAGACTTTTTATGACTTACAATAATTTTATAGGTTACTAGGATATATTAGTGTTGATTTAATCAGCTTGGTTCGAACATATAATTCTGTTATGACTTTCACAAAAATCATATATCAAATAGTGTCAAAATTGACACAAAATAGTTTTTAAATCAAATATTATATTATTAATTATTATTGTATTCCTAAAAATCTAAGGTTCGGCCAAATTACTTAGATAAGGATATATATATATTAATAATAAACAATTTGGGGTTCGTTTGGCATGTTATAGTAAGTGTATTAACCATATAGTGATAGAAAACAAAAAGACACGGTAAAAGTTAAATTATTTAACTTAGAGTTAAATCTAATTGATAAGGTTAAAATAATACCCTAAACTTGTCTAAATCATATTGGTTGATAGTATTTCGACCCATCCCCACTTTATATTTGAAATAAGACCCTTTGGAACCATTATAAACCGATTTTGACTTTAATATAAAATAATATTTTGAGATATTCCTAAGGTGCCCCTCTCCTCCCTTATAAAAGGACACCTCCTCCCCCTCCTCCTCACACAAATTTGAGAACTCAAGCTCGTCCAAACCCTGCCATTTTCTCTTCTCCACTTCCCTAGAATAATCCTAGAGGTTCTGGTCTTCCTCAAATACCAATTTTAGTGCCCTAAGAGGAGGTCTCAAAGAGGCGCTTCAAAGAAGAGGTAATTACCGTTACCAATTCTTTCATCTTTATTTCTTCTTCCACTTCTTCTTCTTAGGTTGTTTCATTATGAAGAAATAACATCTGTATCACTCATATACTGATATGTTATTATAATTATGAAACAACCCTATTACACCATCTATCCATCCTACGGAAAAAGGAAATCACCGCGTGTGCGTACGTACGGAATACCGTCTCCACGCCGTGGTGTAATCTATTTTCTGCCACCACATTAATTTGATGGGTATAATGGTTTAATGAGTAACTATATATGATTATTATAAAGTTATATTGATACTAAAATAGTATACAAACACTTCAACACAATTCCACGACCATGGGAACGATATCATCGCTCGTGCGTACGTACGGACTACCGTCTCCACGACGCGATGAGATTCATTCTCAATGATTAACCATTCATGAATGATTATAAAGTATATATAATAAGTACTAATGAAATATATGACATAATAATTATACTAGAATTATTTATATTTATATGTATGTCATCTACTTAATTCCATTCAATTCAATAAGGAAACGAAAACAGCGTTCATGCGTACGTACGGACTACCGTCTCCATGAACGGTGTATTTCTTTCCATTTACTGATTTATTATATATGTATATTATGAATATATATATATAAATCATGTTTTATATTCTTGAATTAAGTAATCATGATCTAAGTAATCATATGAATAATTACAAGTTAAAAACACGAACGGCAAATGAGACAATTTTACCGAAAACGCTACTTTAACATGAATTTACAAAAGAACAGGTAATATAAAGTCATAAGTGGACCATATATGATATAATAACAATGAATATGATTCTGGAATAAGTCAATAACATGATTTAAATCATATACAGGAGGTTCGGACACTCACAAAGCAAGTCGGACCTAAGGTAAGGGAAATATCACAATCTCATTTTTATCCGAGATTGTTTATTCGTAAGTATTTACTGGGGTGTATTTTCTCATCCACATCCATGTTTCATCAATATGTAATATTATTTCCATCCACCTACAATTGTTTAAATCCATTTTTACCCTTCGGTGAGTTTTTAGTAATATGTATGAAAGGAATCTTTTGTCGTTTTTCGTACGAGGTACTTTTTGACTTTTCCGACAAAAGTACGAAGAATGTTTTTTTAACTTATACGGAAAGAATGGATTTTTAAAACATTATTTCCAAGAATCTTCCTTTATAAGTTTTCAAGTTTATTTTTAATCAACTTCTTTTAGTTTATAATTTTATGACATGTTAAGAAAAGAAAAGTGTTTTTGAAGTAGAAAGGATATTTTCCTCAAGAATGGAGTTCAAATGTTTTATCAAAATTATTTTCCATCTAAGATAATATAGGGTTCTGTTTTTATCCCTATTATTACATTTATTTGATTATGTTTTGAGGAAATTATTTTTATGAAGTCATTTACCTTATATGATTTGTTTTATGATGTCATGATGTTTCAAGAATCCCATTTTTGTTACATGTGTTATGCGATGTTGTATGATTTATGATTATGTGGCACACATAAGAAAGGATTAATTATGAGATGGGTGGGACCTATATCTCCCTCCAATGCATTGGGTAAAGATTTCATATCTCATGAGATAGACATGGCTGAAATGGTAGGTTATACCGGTTCAGTGAAACAGGACTGAAACGAGGGTTACTCGATTCAGAAAGGGACTTTTTCCACTAAGATAGTCTTGGCAATGAGTCTTGACTAACAAGAAATGATTCTCTATGATTATGTGTGTATGCCACAAAGTTTCATGTTTTAAGTTATGATTATTGGGATTTCATTTCACTACTATGATTTATCCCATGTTATGAAATTATGCTCTCTTTTGCAGGTTAAGATTTCCAAAAGTTATGTTCTTATGAATATGATGTGATTGATTTCTCTTTTGTTTACCCATACTGAGCATTTGAGCTCACCCTTTTATGTTTTCTTATCCCCAGGATATAAAGAAAGGTTTTAGGTAACAAAAAAGGAAAGATCTTTATGGGAGACATTGAAGATCTTTCACCACGATTAGAAGATTACGTTCCGAGTTTCCAAAGACACTAAACTATTACGATCCTTGTGTGTGTGTTTTTGTTATGTACTAAGTATTCCGCAAAAGTAATGTAATTTCCATGTAAGTCAAGATTCGGGTCTCTACATTAATAATTGGAGTATTCTTTCTCCAATGTTCTTCAGAACTGTTTAGGTGTTGGAGTGTGTTTTTTCTATCGAGTACCATTTAGATATGGCATCGTAGGTAAGGTGGATTTATGACATCTTCCATGTATCATATCTTTTTGATTTTCTTCTTGATGAATTCAACATCATCAATTGGGGTGATCTCAATGTTGAGGGTGATGAGACCTTTGAGGACCAGTTAGTAGAGATACAAGAATGTGGAAATAAGGTGTTTTTCAGGTGTTATCTTGCCATTTTACATTGTATAGAGGCAAGTTGCAAGAATTTACTTGGGAATGATAATAGAAAATGAATTCTCAGAATCATAAGTTTTGTATTGATTGATATTGTGATGATATTTTTTATCATTATTAAATCATGATATTTTGGAGATATAATGGTATTATGTTATCCTTGGTATATATTATGAGGATATATTTTGGATTATATGACACCGAGATCTCAGTTTTAGAGGTATCTTTTGGGTAGTCATATTATCATTTCCCTGTCTATCTTCCAATCATTGGTTTTAATTCTTGAGGATGAGAATTTTTTTAGATGTATCTGATGAAATGGTCTAAATTTTTCTAGAGCCTTTCTAATTCCAAACTATGTTAATATCTAATAAATTTTATTATAAAAAATTTCAATATTCTAATTTAGTTTAATTTAAATTTATTTTATTTTTGAATTTTATTCCTAATTATTTCAATGGTTTTAAAATAAAAAATTATTTTTGTGAAATTATTTTTTACCAGTACCTTGGAACACATACCTATGTTTGGGTAGGCTTATAACTAGATAATTTTATATTTAATATACTCTTACACATTTTTGATTTGATATAACTGAGAAAGGGTTGCATGAATTGACACTTATGTGAAGTTTGATTTCTAGGAATTCTATTATGGTAAATTGAACACACCCTTAAGCCAGAATCAGTTTTATTAAGAGATTCGTAAGGATAATATTGATATAACCTTATGTGAGATGAACTATGAAAGGATACATTAATGGTATCCTTACATGAGATCTCTCTCGAGCTATGTAAGGGTAAAGTGATGTACCCTTACCCAGAACCCTTGACCTATATAAGGGTACATGTTTTTTAATATTTTCATGTTATTTATTTTTTCTTTCAACCTAAAATTTTATTTTTATAGAATAATAAATATTTTTAAATCAAAAATAATATAAATATATATTTAAATTCATGTATCCATAATTGAATGATATACATATTTGATTTTCTTGGATTAAATAGAAGTTTAAAGGATTAAAAATAGAAATACTATTAAAATACTTTAATGCCTTGAATTTTATTAATAATATCTATAGTTGAGTCAAATTTGAATATTTTAAATATGATGTTATTTTTTATTCTATTTGTATCAAATAAGGCATGAATTTTATTTTTTTGTATGCCACTAAAGGCATGTGAGACATGTTGTTAATTTACTTTCAATATATGGGAACTCCTTTATCTCTATTGTTTCTCTCTTCCATTTCATCCTATTGTATACCTTCTAGTATTGGAATCATAGGAAACCTTGAAGAGAATATTTAGGACCTTCTAATAAGATGGATCCTTCTTAGTAGACAAGGATGATATCACTTTTGAAGATCGGGCTGTGTGAGCCACATATCCTTCTCCTTTTGTACAGTGAGTTCCCAACTCTAGTCTAGGTAGGATCTATAAATCACTCATGTTATTATGTAAGTGTGGTTTAATCAATCATTGGTCTATAATAGTAAATATATGGAACTAATCATATTAAGATAAAACCCTAGAATAATAATAATATATAGATAAGAAGGTAAATTATATTTCATGCGTCTAATTTTTATTCCATTTAAGTTGATATATAAATATATTTGGTGTGATATTTATTATTATAATTTCCCTCATATATTTATTATCTACAGATCACATTAAAATATAATTAGTAACTCAAATATAAGAAAATTTATAATGGGAAAATCATATTCTATATTAATTCCTAAAGATGATAAAAACAATATGTATATATTAAATAATAATGTGGTGTTGCAAAATTACTAACCTTTCAAGAATGTTTCATGAATTTATAAATGGATGTGAAAATTAAATCTGGTAATTAAGAGATTTCAAAATCAGTATAAACAAATTGATTAATTTTCATGTGATGATAAGTTCTTTTTAAATTGGGTTTTTGGGTTATCGTCGCTATATTAGCATTGTTTTAATATATTAATTCCTCTATAAATTAGATTTGTTATTAATTTAATAATTACAATATGGTAAAATTTGATGGATTACTACTGGGACTAAATATGTGACGGTCAAATTCATTTGAACCTTATTATTATTATCTACATGTTTTAGTATAACATATTAATTAATACTGAGTTTTTATTACACTGTATTATGTTCTAATTCATTTGAAAATAGATTAAATATATTTAAATCCTTATTGTTGGTTCGGAATGAAATGAATTTTTTTAATGATATTATATTTGGAATGGAAGAATGTTTTGGGGGAAAATGGATTTGGGTGGATGGTTGAAAATGTATTTGGTTGTCACTGGTTTGTTCAAGAGGTGTTGAAATCTAAAAATTACCAATTTATTTATCCTTTTTTGGGGTCCTTAATTTTAGCATGTTAATTTTTTATAGATACCCTTGTTATATTCCTTTACCATAAAGGATTTTGTTATGTTCTTGTTCACATAAGGTTATAGATGTTGAATAATTTGTAAAATAAATAAACAAGAATGATTCATGATGGTAGATGTTGATGACATACATTATTATATTGTCATAGCAATATAATTGGTTGAATTAGAAAATATATTATATCAATTTATAAATAATTAGAAATTAAATAAACCAATGAGTAATTAGTGATGGTGAAATTTAGTTACTGACACTGTTAGAGTAGTCTTAGATTCTAGTACTTGTAGTGGAAACTAGGTTTTCATAAGTGGAATTATCTAATCTAAGTCTACTGATTGTGGTCACCCATAGTATTGTTTTGTAATGTAGTTACTATTATGTTTTTTGATTTATTATTCTCAACCACATGAGTCTTTTGGTTTAACTAACACCCATATTGGCCTTAGGTTTCCGTTGTTTCAAAATATTTATGTTATATACATTTAACATGGCTGACTACTCCCCCTGAACATCTCTCTCTTTTAACATAAATATCGTATGTTTCCGTTATCAGGCTGTGGTGGATTATGTTTATAGGTTCTGAGATTATACTAGCTGTAATGAGTTCCAATCCTAACATACTTATTTATACTTGTTATAGAGGCCTAAGAAAGTAGTATATAATTGTATTATATATGTGTAACTATACATGGGTTATAGTATATTGAGATATTGTGAAACATTACACAGCACTATAAGAGCTCACATTTTACTATGGGGTTCTTGGGATTTGATGAGGAGGTGGTTGTGATGTGTTTCATGTGATGTAGTGTGAGACGTTGATGTGGAGGTTATATAAGAATATTGATGTGCAGTATTGCCAAGGATTAGTTTGGTGCACTAAGAAGCGATTCTTTGAGTTATAGGGTAGCAAGTTTATTTATAGCATGTTAGTTGGTTTCCCTTGTTCATATTTATGATTGATTTATTATTATCATATTTCATGAATTATTTGTCGAGTGGGTTCTGATGAGGATGGGGAATATGGTTTACCAGATTGAGTGATGATTTGGGTTCTCAATTTATTCATAGAGGCTTCAATATTGTTCTTCCATAATTTCTTGAGAGGTTTTAAAGAGGACCCTAATATATATACTTGTTATTGTAACCCATATATTTATATAAATTGTTTTTTGGTATGCCAACATGATCTATTGATCATGTTGGTTGGTAGTAGATCTTGGAATGATCAAGTGTTACAGGGGACCATGGGCACTGTTGTATGAGTGGTTTGGGATTTGTTTTATTTTTTACTTCTATATGGTGTGAAATATCATGTAATGTGATTATATGAACAATCTTTTATAATGGATTTATTGTATAAATGTTTCTTAATTGTTAGTATCTTCAAGGGTAAAAATCATATTTGTGGTTTTAAACCCTTGTGCTAGTCCACAATACATATCTAGCATTAAGTGTTTACTATCTTTCATCACTTCTATCTCTACTAGGGAACTAGTGGAGGAAGGCTGTGACCGAACGAGTCTCTTGATTGCCCTAGTCAAACCCTTTCCCTCCCCCCATTTTGACAACCACAACCCCCTTATATTGATATAAATGCATCTGATAAATCCTATAGTTTTGTATGATACATCATCTTGATCTTACAATAGCCTAGATTAATTGAATATTATCAAGATCAAAATCATTTGTGGAAAAAAATACTATGATTTTATTATATATTTAAAATTATATAAATATATATATAATAAATATGAAAATTATTGAATGTGTATACTAATAATCATTAATATTATTGAATAATAGATTAACTTAAAATATTAATTGTGCAAATATTGGGTTTTATATTATATTTGTTATATAGTTGATTTGAGGATAAATGAAATAAAATTTAGAGATACCATTTTTTCATTGTTTTTTAGTAAAATAAGATGGGAAGAGTTTATATAAAGGGAAACGTAGATAAATTATTTTCTCTCTAATAACACATTTCAAATTATCTTTAAAAATAGATTATTTTGGAAGCAATAATTTCTTTTGTTTAAGTAATTACTTCTTCTAAATAAAATGGGATGTAATTATAATTATTTTTTAATTACTTTTTCGAAATTGAAATATTATTATTTTAAAATTTTTAATATTTTTTACCAAAATTTATATTAAGGAATCTATCATTGTTTAATTATATTTTACTTTTTTTACACTTTATGTTATTTTTAAGAGATTATTTTGTGTTATTATGGTTGCTATGAAATATACATTCCTATCTTAATTTCTAATATAAATTTATTTTTTTGATAAGTTAATTATATTTATGAATATTCAAAATATTTTTTATAACATTATTGTACATTCAAAATTGAGTATTTTACTATCCTGTTTTCTAATACAATCATAATTTTCTATATTTATTATACATCATGTTATTTAAATAAAAATGAACACTAATTATCCAAATTTTGTAATTATAACCATTTATCCTGTTTGATGAGATAAATAATACTAAATTTTCAAATATATATTTTAATTTATGTTTCCAATAAATTAGTGATTTAATATTTTTGGTGTCTTATGACTGATTTTAATTCGTATCACCTCATTCTAGTGAAGCTCCAATTATACTGCAAGGAAAGGATTTTAATTTTTTCATATATACTAATAATGTTATACTTTAAAATTAGTTATATAATTGGTGATAAAATAATATTTATAAAGATTTCTAGAATCTTTGGTAATACCTGATCTGAATACATACACAATTAATATTAATTTTTTCACCATTTTAGCATCAAGGATACAATGATGTTCCCTATTACTATATTTGAATATTTTCTATTCAAATAAAAGGAAGATAATTCTTTGGTACACCTGATTCAATGAATTCAAGAATAATGTTTTCAATAATTGTTTTTCTAGAGCTTCAAGAATAAAAAATAACATGATGTCTCAATGTATGATATCCAAGGGAAAATATATGAAAAATATACTTTGTAATTTCATCTATTTTACAATATAGACCGTTATTTATTTTTATGGATGTCTTTTGGACAAAAGCGCATCAATATATATAGTTTAATTGAGGAAAAATTATAGTATATTTGTCAACCATTCTCTTATAAGTAATAACTATTGAGACATTAGATTACAATTGTGACTTGTAGCTCAAAATAAATAATTTCATATCACATTAAAAACTTTATAGTCTCAATGATTAAAGAAAATTCTTTCACTATAGTTGGATAAAAATATTCAACATTAACAACATTAATCATTATGGAATATTTGTATCTAAACATTTTGTTAAAATTAATATTAATCAAATAAATACATGAAGGAGGGATCCTCAAATATTTCATAAATAATTATAAATTGTATTTTATCCAATATTATATTACATATTTTATGAAAAAACAACATTGGTAAATAATTTTCAATAGGAAAGTGTCTCTTTGTTGTATAAATGAAGTTATACTAGAAGGTGGTGAAACCAGTTTATTTCCATCTATAAACACAAAAAATATCTATTAACTAATATTTAGGCAAACTACATCTTATATATATATTTGAATTTTTTTATATTTACCCCATATCACATAAAATATGATTTTCAATATATGATTTTGAAAATTAATGTACATTTTTACATAAATAATATATTTTCAATAGTTATTACATTTTAAGGGGTTTATTATATATTAGAAAAATCACACTATATTATAGGTGGTATACTATTGTGAATAACTGATTCATTTTATTTATTTTAATATTTTAACCTTTTTAATCATATAAAATATAAAATTGTATATATTTCATAAAAATTTGATTACACTACTACAAATGAAATCTATAGCCACTGACCTATAGCCACGATTTTATTGGTACGTGGCTATATCTTCTTCATTGCCACGGTTTAATTTAATAACCGTGGCTATACAACATGTTTTCCAATTTGATATCAGGGTCCCCAGTTCTCTACTCTCATGCTCCTCCCGACTTCTATCCCCTCCTAATCAAGATCGATCCCTCCACCCTCTCTGGTTGCCTTCTCCTCCTCCCTCTGAATTTCCAGTTCTCGTCACCTCCTCCCCGTCGAATCTCTGGTTCCCATCTCACACAACCATCTCTCCCCTCTCCTCTCTAGCCACGTGCGCCACTGTCCCTCTTCCGAGTCCTCTTCTTCCTAGGATTTCACAGGATTTATTCCATTTTCTTGGTCGGTGTCTCGAGATAAGCTATCCTCTTCTATTCTTCTTCCTCTTTTGGCAAATTTCTATTCTCCCTGTCACCCTATTTTGTTCAGTCGAACCCTAGTTCACGAGTTAACCAGATTCTTTTGATTTTGTTCTTTGTTAGGGCGAGAAATGAGTCTCTCGGGTCGGCTTAGGCCGTGTTTCAGCATTTTCCACTGAATTCGAAGCAAATCAGACTCTTTTGGATCGCCCACCACCGTTTTGAGGTTGATTTTAATCTGCCTGTTTCTTTTAGCCCAATTTTAATTAGGTTTTTTGTTATTTTTGGGTTCCTAGTACTTTTTTAGTGTGCACTGGTCTTCCTTGAGATATGTTTTGATGTTATTTATTATAAATGTGTGTATAAATTCAGATCATTCAGAATTATTTTACAAAAAACATCTACATGATTAGATTGTGAAGAAATTAATCCTACAACACCAAGAACATTATGGTCAAATATATAGATTGAATGATATCGATGAGTGTTGATTTCTTGGATTTAATGTTTGATTCATTTCTAGAGACAAAGATTTCTTTGGTCATTATTCTGAGAATTAACAATAGTAGTTTTGAAGAAAAATTCCACTATTACTCTTCAGGTATTTACCTGCACATAGTGTAGGATGTTGGCAAAGCTAGGTTGTGTTGTGGAAGATCTAGGAGACTAGTAGAGAAATGAAGATTATTTGATTAAATGATCTACTAGTGTTAATGTGTCACGCCCTTCTCAAATGCATGAACATTGTTGAACATACCTTCTGTATCATAGTTATCCCTAGTGAAAACATAGAACCTTGTTGATATACTCATCTTCTTGTTTGGAAAATGTGAAATGAAATATTGAATGATGATGAAATTTATAGATTATGTTTGGTATTTACCTCCCTAATAATGATTACCACTACTAAAAATTAAAACTATAGCTAGAGACCTATAGCCATGGTTTTATTGGTATGTGGCTATATCTTTCTAATTTCCACGGTTTAATTTAATAACGGTGGCTATACACCATGTTTTCCAATTTGATATCCGGCTCCTCGATTCTCTACTCTCGCGCTCCTTTTGAATTCTTTATCCTCCAGGATTTGTCTCCTCCCAACGAGTTCTCCTCCCCGACCTCGCCTGACCGTGTCTCCCTCCTCCCCGACCTCGCCTGACAACAGCGCCCTACTCCCCCAATGACTTCTTCTCACTAATGTTTTCTCTTCATCGTGGCGCCCTCCTCCCCGACGACTTCTCCTCCCCGAACTCTCCTCCCCATCCTCTCCTCACTACGACATCCTCCTCTCCGACGAACTCTCTCACTGCGGTGCCCTCCTCCTGGAGACCTCTCTAACAGCAGCACCCTCCGCCCCAGAGACCTCTCTCACCGCGATGCCCTCCTGCTGGCTTCCAATCCACACAGGTATTTTATACCATACTATTTCATCAATGTTCTGATTTTAAGGTTATACTTTGATTTGAATTTCATGTGATGGTTATTTAGATCTCCCTTCCTCTTTTATTTATAGAAGACATGGGTAGAGTATGAGTAGAAATTGAAGGCATATTGGTGTGATTATGTTGAACATATAAGGGAACCATACACAGTGATGGTGAAATAAGAATTATTGATAAAAAATATATGTGTTTCTTGTGTTCATATAGATGGATCCCAGTTTATAGAAATATTTCAATGTAACCATACATAGTAATATGATTACTGGGAATCAAATTTCCACCCTCATTATGATCTGTTCTCTGCCAACAAGGATTTTAAAGGGATTATACCTCCTGAACTTAAGAGGTATCCCCTATGACACTGAATTTATTTGAATGGATTCGGTATACTGGATGATGTTTACACTCCTTCACATGGTTATAATCTTTCATCTTACTGACTGTCATATCCCATTTATTTTATTCAAACAATGATTTCTAAAGACACTCAATTTTTTGTACCACTCCTTCATGGGTTATCCTACATGTAGTTTAACTCCCCTCGAGATCTAGAAGGTTTAAATATTTTCGACCAACTAATTGATCAAAATTATTTGAGCACACTCATCTCCTCCTTGAATTTTCTTACAAGTTGTTGGATATCTAAGTGGAACTTATGACCTAGAGGTAACTTCTTCGATGAATGTGCATGATATTTTTAGGTTAGAAAGAGATGATCATAATTCCTTGACCAGTTAATTGATATCTATATTTATGAGGTAGTATGGACTTTTCATTTCATTATATATCATCAATAAAAACTTAAAGAGATAATTATCCATTGGTTTCCTAGAACTAATTCCTTCCTTTTATCCCATGGAAAAGTAGGGAATGATGTTTTGAATTTTTATTGATTGGGTGGAATACCTCCACTTTGGGAGATGTATGAAGAAAATAATCTAGTTAAAGATGTTTGGGATGACACCTCACAAGATTTGATATTGGAAATGGATGTTCTCACCATTGTTAAGGATAAGTTAAGGAAGGATCTGAATCTATGGTCACTTGTTTCTTTTAAAGATTGGATTAATATATTCCTCTTCCTCAACAGGTCTCGACCAACTATTATACACCCTAATCGATGCTATTCCTAATAGGTTCACAATAGAACAATATTTTATTGTTCCATCCTTGAAGCTAGGGAATATACCCCATGGGGCCAATGACTGAGACTAGAGGTATCCCCAGGCCTTTCGCTGGAAGGGTTTTTAACCATGTTTTTTAATAGATGGATTTTCCAACATGGGGACACATTATTGTGAATTCAAGTAATCATATTCAAGGCATTGTGCATTAATTTAAATAGTTGAAATTCAGTATAAATGATCAAGAAGACTCCCTTTGTAATTGG
This sequence comes from Viscum album, assembly GCA_963277665.1. Taxonomy (NCBI): domain Eukaryota; kingdom Viridiplantae; phylum Streptophyta; class Magnoliopsida; order Santalales; family Viscaceae; genus Viscum; species Viscum album. The sequence goes on along the minus strand of OY728141.1, from coordinate 1,958,478,360 downwards.
TTCTTTTATTTAAAACAGCCAAGTTAGAAACTCTCTTGAAATTTCTCTGCTTGTCCTATCCATTAACAAGGGTGAAAAATATTAAAATTTAATCCAACCAATGAATGTCAAAAAAATAAAGCCAAGTTAAAAGGTGAGAATATATAGCAATGAATCCAAGTCGTTGATGAAAGAAATGGGAGAGCAGGGAGAGAAGATCAATAAAATAGGGAGGGATTTTTACTTGAAAGAAAGAAACAGACAAAATAATAATAATAAACTACGAGTTTCCTCTCATGCAATGATAGGTTTAAATTCCTCAACTGGACACCGCTAAAAAGCTATCCATAGTCACTTGGGGGTGTAGTTTTATATCTATAAGGCACCATATATGTTTGGTCCATTAATTTTTAGGTGAGAATTTATTTATTTCTACTTTATGCTATTTAGGGATAAAACTATATCCCTTAACAGCTTCAAAATACCCCTGAATGTACCCTTTAACAATGTTGGAAAGCATCCTGTCAAGTTCTAGAATTTTTCAATAAATGATTATTTCCATACCCTCTTTAAGCTTCAACATTTTTCACCTCCGAGTTTTCAATAAAAAATGTGAATGTGGCCGAGTTTTGAAAAAACAATCTAGGAATAGGGTTTTCAAGTTCAGTCTGAAAAGATTTATGGGCATTTAAAATGAATTTAAAATCCTTTTCCACTTTTATCTCATCTTCAAAAACAAATTCAGCTAACATGGTTCCCAAATTAGTGGAAAATATAAAGTTTATTTATTGAGAAATGATTTAAGAGTTCCATTTAATCTTCCATTAAGAAAAACTCCACAAATATTTTATTATCTACCTCATTTTAAGATTTTGGAGGTGGGTTTGTCTTCCAATGCATGATCACTTATCTGAACCTCTTCAAATTCCAAATTTTGATCAATTTTTCCTCTTTTATTTTGTAAATATTGAATTGTAGTTTGAGTTTCATGAAATATTTTATCTCTTAAACTCTTAAAATTGTTGCACATTTGATCATTTTTTTCACAAATCTACTTCAAGTTCATAGTTATTTCCTCAAATTCAGAGATTTTAGCATTGATATGTTCAGAGAATGTGTGTATTTCACTAATAAACATCTCTAACAATTGTTCATTAGAAGAATCCAAAATGATATTTTATCATTAAAAAGTTGGTAGTTATTCCTATCTTTTCTAGATTGATCAACATAAAATTTCCATAACTTCTCATCAATGTGATACGCATGAAACCCTTGACTGAATTTTTTCAAATCGTGTTTCTCGTCATCATTTAATCTATCAAAAAGGAATGTAATAAGACTCTCATGGAAAAACCATGTTCTGGACATTGAATAAGATATTCATTAAATCTATCTCAGGCATCATTAAAGCTCTCCTTGCTACCCTTTATTGAAATTAGTGATCAAGATCTTATGCTGACTATGTCTCTGACTAGTTATTCTATACATTTTTGAAAAATTTAAAAGCTGTTATTAAAAAGAAAAATAGATTCTAAAATAGAAAATTCACACAATTAAATAGATGTAAATGCAACTACAGTAGATAGAAACAATTTCTAAAGGCAGTTTTAAGAATTTCAGGCCCAAAAATAGCAGCAATTTTTTATTTGTTATTTTTACCCTAGACACTCATCACCAAACCTTCCCCGGAAATGATGCTAGATTTTTGATAGCTTGTAATTTTTACTATTAAATACAATTTATATCACATTCTCTTACTAGATAGTGGAAACTAGGGTTGAACCACAGGGAAGATAGATAAGAATCTAAGGGCTTATTTAAAACCTAAACTACTAAAACAGAGAAAGAAAATACTGAAGGAAAGGTGAAAGTGTGTGATAAGAGTAGAAGAATGCTTGTATATATATCTGTGAATAGAATCAGATAACTACAATGGAGTGTAAGAAGAATTAATAGGACACTTCGAGAGGGAAAGTGCTCCTCACCCCATCCCGAAAGTCGATCCAAGCCGAAGCTGATTCCAGGTTAATTCTCCCTACCTCCTCTCACACCCTTGCTACTTATTTATAATAGCTCCCTCTACCTTAACGTGGTCCCATCGTAGAAAAATACTAACCATATTCTAACAAATAATATTCCTCGACTATAATGACATTTTTACCCTCACTCTCTTATAGTCAAGTGTTTATCACTCACACCACCTTGAAAAGTAGTCTTATCCTCAAGACTGGGGAAAGGTGTCCTCTATGCAAACGAGTCAAGAGATCTTCCAAATTATTCTTCGTACGCATATGTTTTAGTAGTACCAAACATCAGCTAGATGCCCAACACTACTAATGGAGGACTCTGTTGTTGATGTCCTTGAAAAAACAAATTGCACGCACTTAGTGCCAAGAAATCTCCCATATTCATCGTCCTTCATGCTCCCAAATACGATGTGGTCCTTCTATACATAGCTAGAACCCAAATCCCTCTTCCTTCACAAAATTCCTAAATTCCTGAGTGGTGCATCTTAGTCGTCAACCCTGGACTGAACCATCGTATCTGGTGTAATTGAATCCACCATTGTCACCAAAAAAGACAATGTCAGTGCAACCAGCTTCTGCACCTCTAAATCACTAGACATCCTCGGATGTACTGTAGGCAGTTCGAAGGAGTGAGGCAGTGGAGGCGGCTCTAGGCTATCTTCGGGTTGCACCTACGGCCCAGAAGAAAATTGATTGTCCATGAACTTTTCCCGGACATTTTTCTTGAGCTGTGATATCAGCTCTCAGCGACATCCTACAACTTCGAAGAATTATCGAACTGTCGTTCTGGAAGTCATCACCAGTTCATGGTCTAGCTGACATTGGCGGATCGAGATGAGAGTCGCTTGAAGATTCATGAGTTGCTGGAGCACCTCATCTCTCAATATCTTCAACATCCCATGAGAGCAATACTCTCCTCCAAAACAAAAACTCGGAATACCCTATTTATATCCCCTTGTTTTTTCAATGGAAATATCGATCTCCGCACTCACCATTTTTTTTCCTTCCTGAAAAAAAATTCGAGCATCCACCTGGGGGTGCGCAGCCCATCTAACAAGTTGTGGTCGAGTGTTCCATTGCTGAACATGAGGTGTTGGATGAAAATAAACCTTAGTAGAACAATCGACCAATGAAGGGAACCAGTAGAACATTGTGGATAAGTATAGAAATAGATAATAAGAATGTAGATTTAGAAATAACCCAGAAGGAGCTTATCAATAGGATCATCAAAAGTTTGGGCATGAATAGATTAGAAACAGTGACTACCCATCTTGCATGCCACTTCAACTTGACCAAGTCATAAGAAATCACAATAGAATAAGTGTGCCAATACATGGAGAAAGTTCTATTTTCCTCATGTGTTGGAATTTTAATGTATACAATGATCTTTACTTAATAATTTATTTTTATTATAGTGGTATTTGTTATCATATTCATGTAAAAACATGTAAAGGGACATTGGGATGTCATTATATAGAAAAATAACCTCTTTGTACATGTCTATTGTAGAATTTTTAAGATAAATTACATAATAATACATCCATGGATCTAAATGTTTAGTATCATAGGAAAATTAGGTTCATAAATGACTTGTACATAATATAAAAACATTATTTATCAACTAGAAATGGATTGAGGGGGTGCATGGGGGGTTGTATAGGCTAGGGGATAGGGGGCTGGGTGGAGGGGGGCAGGGTGTAGGGGGTAGGGGGCAGGGGGTAGGGGGCAGGGGGAAGGGGGTGTAGGGGGGTTGTGCAGGATAGGGGCCTAGGTGGAGGGGGGCAGGGGGTAGTGGCAGGGGCAGTGTGTAGGCTGCAGGGGTATAGGGGGAAGGGGGCATGGTGGAGGGGGCAGGGGGCAGGGGGTGCAGGGGGTGCAAGGGGGGTTGTGCAGGCTAGGGGGCTGGGTGGAGGGGGGAAGGGGTCAGGGGGCAGGGTGCAGGATGGAGGGGGCAAGGGGAATGGTTGAGGATGGAAGGGGGGAGGGGGGGAGGGTGGAGGGGTGCATCTGTGGGCAGGTTAACAACAACCCATGTTCGGGGTTTGAAACCTAAAAATTATTTTCCCTTTTCTTTTCTTTAATTTCCTTTAGTTATTTTACTATTTAATTTCAATTTTCTTGTGTTTTCTGGGCACGAAAAAAACTGGACAACACCTCATGAACCTGTTGAAGATCGAATCATACTGTTGTTATAAGCATAAAAAAACATCTGGGTTCGTGTTTCTACTTTGTTTTCAAGGTTTTTTATGATAATGGTTCGTTATAAGTTTTCCCAATTACTTGTCCGTCATTTTGATTTTAATGTAGGTAATGAAAAACTGCTGCCAATTCGGTAGAATATTTTTTACGGCAATGTTTTGTGAGATTTACAAAATAGGAATGGGGGAGACTACATTCGAAATGGTGTGGTTATTGATCTTGACAAGTTTGGTTGAGAATTTTTTACATAATGAATTATGAAATGAATTCCGGACATTTTTTTTTGATTAAAATGTCTCACTAACAAGCATGTTGTGATTTTTGTTAATTTATTGCAGTTAGTGGTGAGCGTCTCATGCATGTGTGCAAGAAATGGAGAAGCGTTTCTGGGGTGGGATGCGCCCTTGAGAATTGGGTGAGTAATTGTATTTTTATTTTTGTATTGAAATTATTTTCTAAAAAAAGTATTAAATGGGGTGATTGGTGAAGATTTAAGCTTGGTGAATGCAAGGAGACTCCTTGGTTGGGCAAGTATTAATGAGATCATGTATTTTGTGTCAGTTATAGGTTGTTTTGACGATAAGGGATTTTGATGAAAACGGGAGACCTGTTTTTTATTTTTAAAAAATTAGGAGTTAAATAATTGAATCATTCCACTATTATTACCAGAGGATTACCATGTTGCTCATTTCCCAATACTATCACTCTAGGAAATTATAATAGCCATAAATATACAAGTATTTTAAACTACCATTTTATTGAACTTTCTTTTGTAACAATGATATTGTGAAGGAAATATAAAAAAGGTTTTTTGTATTATTGTTGAAAAGCAAAACAGCAAACTCATGTTCATGGAATGGATTTTCTAGGTTAAGAACAATATCTAATCTTTATTTTTTGCATTTAAGTGCTGATGGAAGTTTACTTTATTCCCATATTTTGGTGATTTTTGATTTTTGAATAAGCAATTGAAGGTTATGTTTAAAAAATAAAGAGGTTTATTAATGATCAGGTTATTAGTATTGGGATGTACATATCAATCTAAATATTATTTGGTCATTTTTGGTTATGGATTCATGTATCATTTATCATATACAGTTGACACACTGATCACATATATATAAGAAGTCGTTATATCTCATTTTTTAGCACTATTTTCTTATAGGTGGTTTCTTATGATGAGGTCGGTTCTATCCACCACCATCGATGACAATGAGCTCAACATCGGATTGGGGTAAGGTTTATTCTGTTTTTATTCTTTGGCCCAATTTTAATTCGGGCATTTGTGATTTTTGGGTTCCTTATATTTCTGCAGTGTGTTTTGGATTTCATTGAGGTGGATTCGAGTCGTTTTTGATGAAGGCTTACATGTGTATGAATAGGTAGGCATATACATATATAAGTTCTCCCTTTATATATATTCACTCATGGTAGTATGAATATATATTTTGGGTCTAGGTGTTCTTATATAAGAATATGAAAAATGCATACATGTGTAAGTGTAAAGGGGTATATGCAAGTATAAATATATATCTATGAACCCCCTTGTGTGTATTTAGCCATGAAAGTATGTACATAGGGGATAGGTGTCCTTATATATATGTGAAGTTTCATATGCATGAAAGCGGAAAAAAAGGAAGACTCGAGTTTTCATCGTCAAAAGAAAACGCGCCTTGAGGTTGAGGTATGGTCCATCTTTTGGTCTCTTTAATTCAAGAATGTTTTAAATTGCATTTAGTTTCCTTCTTAATTCTGAATGTTTATATTAAATTTCAATTCTTGAATAAGTGTTAGTTTATATAATTGTTTCGTTTGATAAATAAGTCATGGTTTTTTAAGAAAACCCTTCCAATGGATGTGCACTGTCTATGAAAAATCACAGTGGTATAACTTGATTAACATTATTTAATTGATGTTTTCCTTATACTTGATATCATTATTAGTCATAAATCACACATCTTACTTGACCCTTTTTATATCCTTGTAGGGGGATTCCCTCTTTTTATTAAAATATTTGTTTGAACCAAGACACTCTTTAAGTACCGGTGGGGGGGGGGGGGTTTCCCTCTTTTTATATCCCTGTAGGGGGTTTCCCTATTTTTATATCCCTGTAGGGGGTTTCCCTATGGCGGTTCATAGTGATATTATTACATGAGTCTTGTGATCAATGTTTAGACTGACTAATCAAAATTTCTGCCGGTGGGGTGAAGACTGGAATGTTTCCCCGCCTCCTCTCGCTCCTGGCTGGAAGATGCTGCCCCGAGGATGTCGCTAGACCGGGCCAACACGGCGTGGTCACGTCGCGGTCACGCCACGGTCACGCTGCGGTCACACTGTGGTCACACCGCGGTCACGTCATGAACACGCTGCGGTCACGTTGTGATTTGGCCCTGCTCCAGGACGACACCTCGTGACAGTTCGTAGTGATAATATTTCATTAGTTTTTTGATCAATGTTGAGACTGACTAATCACAATTTCTACTGGGAGGGGGACGACTGGAATGATTCCCTGCCTCATCCCGCTCACTTAGATACTGGCTGGAAGATGCTACCTCGTGTATGTCACTCGACTGGGCCAAAATTCCACCGTCACGCCGCGGTCACGACATGATTTGGCCCTGCTCCAGGACGACACCCTGCGGTGGTTTGCAGTGATAGTATTCTATGAGTCTTGTGATCAATGTTGAGACTGACTAATCACAATTTCTGCCAGCGGGGCGATGACTTGAATGTTTCCCCGCCTCCTCCCGCTCCCTTCGCTGCTGGCTGAAAGATGTTGCCCCATGGATGTCGCTGGACCGGGCCAACACGCCGTTGTCACGCCGCGGTCACGCCGAGGTCTTTCCGTGATTTGGCCCTACTCTAGAACGACACCCTACGGTGGTTCGTAGTGATAGTATTCCATGAGTTTTGTGATCAATGTTGAGACTGACTAATCACAAATTCTACCGACGGGGCGACGACCGGAATGTTGCCCCGCCACCTCCTGCTCCCTTCGCTCCTGGCCGGAAGATGCTGCCCCGCGGATGTCGTTGGACCAGGCCAACACGCCGCGGTCACTCTGCAGCCACGCTGCGGTCACACCATGATTTGGCCCTACTCCAGGATGACACCCTATAGCGGTTCACAATGATAGTATTCCATGATTCTTGTGATCAATGTTGAGACTGACTAATCACAATTTCTGTCAACGGGGCGATGACAGGAATTTTGCCCCGCCTCCTCCTTCTCCTTTCGCTCTGGGCCGGAAGATGCTGCCCCGCGGATGTCACTGGACCAGGCCAACACGCTACGGTCACACCGCAGTCACACCGTGATTTGGCCCTGCTCCAGGATGACACCCTGCGGCGGTTAGCGGTGATAGTATTCCATGATTCCTGTGATCAATGTTGAGACAGACTAATCACAATTTCTGTCGGTGGGGTGACAACCGGAATGTTTCCCCGCCTCCTCTTGCTCCCTTCGCTCCTGGCTAGAAGATGCTGCCACACGGATGTCACTGGACCGGGCCAACACACCGCAGTCAAGCTGCGGTCACGCCGTGGTCACGCCGCAGTCACGCTGTGGTTATGCCGCAGTCACGCTGTGATTTGGCCATGCTGCATCCCCCTTCCACCTGCATTCGAGCCTGCACAAGCCCGCATCCACCTGCAGTCCATCCCACACCAACCACCACACCAGCCACCACCCCCAGCCTCCTGCAAAACACTCATACTAGCCCTCTGCCACCTGCAAAACAGCCTCACCCACCAGTTCTAGCTCTCTACCACCTACAAAATAGCCCCACCAGCAATAAGTTTGCTAATGATTTTTGAAAAGGTATTCCCAATAGAAATAGATCTAAAATCCTTTACATCCACAACATTATTCTTCTTTGGGATCAGGGCAATAAAATTGGAGTTGATTCCATAGGGCATTGAGGCACGGTTAAAGAACTCCCTCATAGAATTAAGGAGCTCATCACGAACTATGTCCCAGTAGAACATAGAGAATTAATTTCTGAACCCATCAGGACCAGCCACACTCTCAAGATTTAGTGAAAAAAGGGAACCCTTAACCTCTTTCTAAAGCATGTATATTCGTTAAGGCTCTGTCTAATTTGGAAGCAACCACTCTATTGTACTATTTTCTGTACCAAGTGTATTTCGCACTAGTGAGATTAATTTCAATGATATTTTTGTCTTCAATCGAGGCTTTAAATTCTCTCGTGGATATAGAGGCATGATAAGGTCCAATTTTCCACTTGAGTTGAGAATGGCATTGAAGTCTCCAAGAATAAACCAAGGGTCATTAATATTAGTGCTTAGGTAAGAAAGGTCATTCCAATGAGTTCCCTTTTCTTGGAATATATTTTTTTCATAGACAAAAGAGCAGAAGAGGTGTATGCCATTAGTATTAAAATTTCAAGTAACGATTTTTCAGAGACATTAAAGGTGTTAACATTTTGTAAGAGTGCCAAAAAATCCATAGATATTCAGCATTGTAGGTATTTGATATTGCGCCACTAAAGATATAATTGTGTTGACACAAGTGAGAGTATTTAAGAGAATAAAAAAAATTTCCTTCAGCAATAGCAAATAACATGGGATGGTGAGTGTTAACAATTCTTTTTAGAATGTTGAACGTGTCAGAGTTGGCAATACCCAGAAAATTCCAAAAAAGAATCTTCATTTAAACCTATTTTTGGAGTTAGAACTCCCTTTTTTCTTCTTTCAAGAGCCTTTTTTTCTAGAATACCTTCTAATGTTTTGAGCATTGTTATTGTTAGTGGTTTGTTCCTGTTCATTGTTTGTAGTGACAGTGTTCTTCTTTGTAGTTTCATTTCTTGAAAAATTCATAATTTAGTATGTTTTGTTTGTATTACATAGCATCAAATAAGTGTTGTTTTGTATATTTAACAGAATACCAAGCTGTTAAGAACATTCCTTTAGTACCAAAATTAACCTTGGCGATATTTGATTGTGTCATTGTTTGAAGAGAGGGAAGGGAACCTAAGCCATTTGTTTGATTTCTGGTCCCATTTATTATCTCTTGAGCAGCAGTAGAAGTCTGTAGGGAGGGTTTTTGTTTCTGTCGAGAAATCATATATGAGCAGCTGGGTTAAACCATAGCTTGTATAAAATGATCAACATTGTGCTTAGTTTCAGTGCTTAAGCTATAATCATTGCCTTTTATGTGAACAGGTGGAGATATTGTATCCCTCATACCCAGTGTGGGTTCAACATTTTTGGTGAGGTTAGATTTGGGTACAATGCTTGGATGGACAAGTAATGATGCAAGTACAAAATTTCCCACACCTAGAATCTATTTGATGAATTCCCTATTGTATTCTCTTTCAATGGTTTTTTAGGTACACTAAAAAGAATTCAAAGTTTACGCAACCTAACACATAATTATGTATTTATATCAGAAGTAAAAATAGCCTGAAAATGAACAGATCAGAGAAATAATATACACCATAACAGCAACCCAAGCACAACACAAGCACCCAAATCACCACCAAATCACTAAACTAGGCCCCAAAAATCTAGGAAAAACATACAACTAAAAAATGATTCTTTTTGTACATAATTTTGTTCAATGAAGAAGACTGTCACCAACACCAATTCAACTTCCCCCAATCAGTCATGCTAAGGATACATTTCTAATCAGTAACAGGCCCATGGAATCACCCTTCCTATCAACACTACTAGGAGATGAACAGTTCAATGGACCAGTAAAAGGCCAGGTAAGAATACATATGGATCCAATAATTGGCTGTACTGTGTACCCACATTAAAATAATGGGTTCGGATTTGATGAAATCTAATTTCTAGAAGATAAAGAACAAACAAACCCAAAAAATCCTGTAGGATAAGTGGACCAGTCGGCTAGGCCGGTCCACAAGCAAACTAGACCGGGAACAATTTTTTTATCCCAGGCCCAGTCCATGTTAGGTTTCGCCCAGCCCGTTAAACTAATATACTTCTCACCACATGAGGACTTGTACCTATCAGCAGCTATATCTTCAAATAGATTCTGGCTTGCATCTTCACCATGTTTCCTCTTCTTCTTATTCGCCAACCGCCTGGATGAAGAATCAACACCTTTACTGGAAAAGGTTCCCTTAGCTCTCTTTCTCTTGTCTACATAAAACCCTGGATCAGAATGTGAATGGGAAGGACCTTCACTTGCATCAGCCTTAATTCCTGAGTTTAAATTAAAAACTTCTTTAATAGTAGAAGGATCTTCAAGTATTACTTTTGGCTCATTCACCCACTCCTTGACTTCACCATTTCCTTCCTCCCCATTTTCATCTAACTATTGTTCTCCAAATCCATTAGATTGATTCAAATGTTCAGTTGTGGAACAAAATTCATCTTTAAATTCATATATCGAAGTCATTCCATCATTGCTTTGTGCAAGCTTCTCATGAGAATTCTAAAATATCAGATCAGCACACCGCTTGACCCTTCCAAAACGATTCGCACTAGTAGGAGACTCACCATAAATTTTAAGTTATGAAGGCACACATATCGGTGAATCCACCTTAGGCTTCTATTTCATTGATGTTTTTGCATATACTCTTAGTCGACTTCCACCAAAATCAGAATTATCCATCTCAACTGCAACTAAACTGTCTGAAACCAGTTTCACACACAGATTTGAATATAAAATAAGCATATGATGAAAATTAATCAAATGGGAAGAACAAAGACAAGTAAACTTCCGACCATACATACATTAGGTGCAACCACAGGAAATGCAGTTTTTAAACTCCATAAAACTTGATCACAGGAAAGCTCAACTGCTTTATATTCAACCTGCGACCCTTGTGCTCGACTTCTCGGCTTCTTGGCTCAACTGCGCTAAAGAGAGGCCAGCCGCTTCTCAAGATCATCCATGTCGGAAGACACAGAGCTAGGGAAAAAAATTAGCCTTCTTTGATGCAATTCTCCCTTTTGGAGCAGATGATAACTGTGATGCAACTCCAACACCAATTTCATCCAGCACCTGATTGGTGAGCTCCTCCATTTCCTCTTCAGCCTCGTATTTATCTAAAGTATCATCAATAGACTCTGACATCATCTCAATTGTCATATCCATCTGAGATGACTGCTTTTGGAATTCTATGATCACTTTGACTTTCTTTGACGGTGCCATTTTGTCATTCATGGATTCCATTGCTTTTGTTACACCCTTCATGCCGGTGGATATAAAAGTGCCTCAAGTTGAAACTGTCATTTCTCATTTTCTTGACCGCATTTCATCTTTCAGTGATGTCTTCTTCATGAATATATTCATGATACAATCAGCAGTAGGGTCATCCGACTAGAATAAAGGTGCTCCGAAGAGGATGGGGAGGCCTACTCTAGCAAGTCCAGTTTCACATTCTCTAGTTTTTTTAAACACTCGAACTGAGAAAGAATATTTTCATGGTCAGCATGCAATGATTCTCTCTGCTCCAATAATTTCCCCTGCTATTGTTTAAGTTCCTCAATCGAGTTACTCAAATATTACCATTCTATTGTTAACAGAGTTTCTGTTTTCCTTGATGTCATCAAGGGCTGCTGTTGGTTTTTCAATGCTAAATATGCTTTTTTGTTGGGTTGGTCTCTTGATGGACTAGAAGGGGGGTAACAGGCAGGGGGATGCAAGGGGTAGGGTGTCCAGGTTCTGGGGGGGGGGGGGGTCCAGGGGGATCTGTGTAGGGTCTGGGGGGGGGGGGGTTCCAGGTTCTAGGGGGTGTCCAGGTTCTGGGGGGGTCTGTCCTGGGGGGTCTGTGCAGGGTCTTTATGGGGGGGGGGGGTTTCAGGGGGTCTGGGGGTGTCTAGGTTTGGGGGGGGGGGGCAGGATTGGCAAGGGGACTCACAGGGGAGGGGGAAACTAGCATGGGGGGAGGGGATTGGTAGGGGAGGGGGTAAATGGAAAGGGGGTGCAAGGGGTGGGGTGTCTAGGTTCTGTGGGGGGGGGACTGGCAGGGGGATGGGGGAACTGGCAGGGGGAGGGGGGGAATTAGTAGGGGGAGGGGACTGGTAGGGGGACTGGCATGGGGAGGGGGGTAACTGGCAGGGGGGTGCAAGGGGTGGGGTGTCCAGGTTATGGGGGCTGTCACGGGGGATCTGTCCAGGGTCATGGGGGTGTATAGGTTTGGGGGGGGGGGGGTTCAGGGTCTGTCTAGAAGGGTGGGAGGGGGGTCTGTCCTGGGTTGTGGGGGTGGTTGTCCAGGGGAGTGGTGGTCTGGGCAGTCCAGGGTCTGGGGGGGTGTCCGGGGTCGGTCTGGGGGGGGGGGGTGTCCTGGGTCTCTCTGGGGGGTTCCCAAGGTCTATGCGAGGGGTGTCCAGGGTCTGCCTGGGGTGTGTCTAGGGTCTGGGGGGTGTCCTGGGTCTCTCTGGGGGGTTTCTAGGGTCTGTCCGGGGGGAGTCCAGGGTGTGTCTGTGGGGTGTCCAGGGTCTATCCGGGGGTGTCTAGTTTGTGTCTGGGGGGTGTCCAGGGTCTGTTCGGGGGGTGTCTAGGGTATGTCCAGGGGGTGTCCAGGGTCTTTCTGGGGGGGGGGGGGTTTCAGAGTCCAGGAGGGAGGGGACTGCAGTGGGTGGGAAACTACAGGGGGTGTGCAGGGGGGGGGGGCTATTTTTTATGGTTTTCTGGACCCTATAGCCACGGTTTTTAACCGTGGCTATATGCCTAATTCCACGGTTACAAACCTTCACTGAAGGTCTAAGGCCATAGTTTCTAACTATGGAAATACACGGTATCCCTCCTCTAGTAGAGCCACAGTTCTAAACTGTGGCTGTAGAGATATTACCATGGTTTGAACTGCGATTGTATACCTAGAGCCACGATTTGAATCTTGGCTGTAGAACTAGAACCACGGTTTGGAACCGTGGCTATAAGTCTAGGCTTATAGCCATTCCAAACTTATCCACAGTTTCTCAAACCGTGGCTATTACCTATAACCATGGTTTGAGGACCTATAACCAAGGTTTTAAACCGTGGATATAGCCTGAATTTCAAGTAGTGTTAATTTTTATTAAAATAATTAATTTATCTTCAATTATGGGTATAAATGGCCTCATTCAATCTTTAGTTTTGAAAGTTTTTTAAATTAATATTAACTAAATGTATAGGGTTAAAGTAATAATTAATTGTGTGTGGATAAAAGTAAAATTAATTTACCACAACAATTTATCTATTATTTTGGAATTTTTTTAATATGTTTTATTTTAAAAAACATTAAGTATATATACCACACATTTGTGATTCCATGAAATTTAAAATATGCATTTCTTGATTCTAATAACTTATAATTAAAGAATGTATTTTATAACACCCTGATTTTTTATGAAGAATTTTTATTCAAAAATGAAATTATTTTCCTAGATATCATTCATTTCATGCTACATTAATTTGAACTTAATTTATATTCTATACCAAGTTAATCATGCAGTACACATAATAATGACTTCGCTTGAGTTACATGTAACACTGAATTTTGATGAAATAATATTTCATTATTATAATTATTTAAATGGGATAGGTATAACATAGACATTAAACATAGTAATATGAACAGTAATAAATAAATTTTAATTATTATGATATGTATAATAACACATGCAATTTTTAGTAAAGTATTTATATGTTTGAAAATACTATTTTCTAAGAAGAACTTCTTTTTTATGTCTTTCTGTGAAAAAAAAATTAATTTTAGACGCTTTTAAAAATGTATTTTGATAAAATAAACTTATTTTTTGAATTCACAATGTAAAAATTATCTAAGGGTTAATGTTTTGGATTTATTAAAGGAACCTAATTTTTTTGGATGAATAGTGAAAAATACGGGATTTTCATTCAAAAATTCTTTTTTCTATAATTTATTTTTATAGTTAAATTATATTTTATGCTGGTTTTTAAGTAAAAAATAGATCAATTATATATATAATAATCCAATTTATGTAATTGGAATCATTTTAATATTTAAGTTATATATAAAAGGTTAAGGAAATATTTACCATTCTCAATTTAAAAACCCACATTCGCGCCACTTCTGCGGATTAACATTATACATAAATGTGCTTTTAGGTTATTTAATTTCAAAAAATAGAAATAAACGTTTTTAATCAGTATAATATTTTTATTATAAAACGATAAATTAATTTTTTACCAAAAACATTAGTGAAAGTGGGTAAAATTAATTACAACGATTAATGTAAATTAAGATTAACAAGGAACTAAACCTTAAATTTATGGGCCAAAATGACCAATAAACTTTTTCAACACCCATTTTCCCCCTATTTTGGCCACAAATCTTCTATTATTTATTTATTTTTATTTTTAGGACTTTTTTTTGGTAAAAATGTTAGTACAACATACTTGGTTTAAAAATTTTGAAGTGTGTCCCCTCCCTCTTTTATAAAAGGCTGCCACCTATCTCCATTATACACACCTCTCAAACCACCTATGTTAGTCCAATATAAACCCAATTAAATTCCCAGAATCCCACCCTTCCTCCATGAATCCTCACTTGGGGTAAAAACATCCAAGAAACCCCTTAAGTGAAACCCAAAAGAAGTTACCCAAAGAAGAGGTAACATCCTTCCTCATGCTCCTTTCATTTATTTTCCTTCTCCACCACCTCAATAATTTTTATTATAAGCATAAATAATATAAATATGTATAATAAATAAAAATATATGTTTTAATATTAAGTGTTATACCTACACTTACACACACTTCCATCCAATGGGTAACAAATTTACTATTCTTGTGTATGGAAAAGTAACACCTCACGAAATGATGTCGTACGTTTTTTCCTCTCATGGATAGGAATTATGATGTAAAATATATTATTATATGGTATATATGATATTATTTATGTATTTTTGAATATTAAATTATTTTATAACACATAATTTCAAGAAATCCATTATGTGTAAATATAATAATTTCATTTGTGGAAGTGTGGACTACCGCCTCATCAAAGTGAAGTGATTCATTCAAAATCAATGTAGAATATATTAATGATGGGTTTAGTGAAATTATATGATAAATATGATATAATAATGGTACTTAAATGATTATATATATCATTTACTTAATTTCTTTCAATAGAACAACAAAATGCAAACAACATTCATGCGTACATATGGCCTACCATCTACATGAACGGTGTATTCCATTTCATTTTTATATATTTAATATATTATTATAATTACATTTATAATGAATATATATGATATTTATATGATATTTTATATTCTATAAAAATTTAAATCATTATCTAAGAAATAATATCAAGAATAATATGTCAAAACATTTGTGAAGAACTAAGCATATGTTACCCAAAGTGAGACCTTAACATGGTATTGTTAATAAGAAGGAAATATAATGTCATAATCAAACAATATATGGTATTAGATATAAGAATATGGTTATTAAAAATGTTTATAATAAAATTATATTTTTTAAATAGGATGTTTTTTTGAGTACAATGACAGTCAATACATAAGGTTAGGGGACTTCTAGTCTCACTTTTATTTCTATGAGATTTATGTATTATTCAACAGTCATTTATTTTTTTGGTGTATATAATACCCATGAACATATTATATGATTTTTATCCTTAAATATATGGGTATTTACATATCCATTTGTGGATATCTCTTTCATGGGGACTATATTTCAAAATTTACCAAATCAGTAATATAGTTTTGTTCCAATTTTCCTTCATTGAGACACATGCCCAGATTTTCAAAAAAAAACATATTTTAATAAATTTTTTCAAAATGATTTTAAAGATGATATTTTAATATCATTTTTGAGGAAAAATAATTTTATTTTTTAGTTTTTAGTTTTCTAAGAATCGTTTATATGTTTTTAAAGGGTTTTCAAGGAAATGGTTTTCTTAATGTTCTCAATATTTCTTTATAAATTCCCAAATTATTTTCAATGAAAATGTTTTATAAACATTTTTAATATTTCATTATATTCTTTCAATTAGTTTTTAATGAAATTGTTTTCAAAAAAATCAATATTTATTTATAATTTTTTAAAATTTTATCAAAGAATTTTTTTCAAATGGTTTTCAAATCATCCTTTAAAACTTTTCATGTTTATTTTCAAGAAAATGGTTTACGAATGGTTTTATGTTTTTAAAACAATTATTCAAAGTGGATTGGGTATTTTCATCAAGAAACATTTCTAAAGATATTTCAAAATAATATTCTATCTAAGATGGCATCTGTTGGTGTTAATAATGCCTTTTTTGGGTGAATGATCCAAAGTTTCCACTCATATAATTTCTATGAATGGTTTATTTTTTTATGGAATGATGTTTATGAAACCAATTTATATTTCTTAGGTTATATGTTTATGAAAAATGTTTCCTTTTCAAGGGTTATATGTTTATGAAACCCAATTCTTTTCATAGGTAAATATTTTGATGAAATGAGTGTGAAACCTATCTATTTTTTCACATGTTGTTATGTGATTACATGTTTATGATGCCCATTTCATTTTATGGGTAATGATATTGTTGTTCTTGATTTTGTGGAACACATATATATGATTTCATTTTGAGACATATGGGACCTATATCTCGTTCTAATGTATTGGGTAAATATTAATATCTAATGATAAAATGATGGAAATCAAGTCGACAAGCCTACATCACAATGGGGAGATTGGAAAACCTAATCCAATATAGGAAGATGGAGATCCCTGTCTACTATGGGAATATGGGGAATCATAATCCACTATTAAAAGATGGGGAAAACTAATAAACTATGGTAATATGAGGAAACTTGTTCCCATACAAGGAACGGACTATGACTGTGGATAGAGGTGTGTCCCACACAGTAGGTGTAGTACCCATGAAGATCCTTAATTCGTTTTGACAATGCTCCTTAACTTATAGGGAATGATATTACATGTTTTTTGTATTCCAAAATTCCATGTATTATTCCTATTTTACGCATTCATGGATTATACTCTTGATTTATTTAGGATTCATGTATTTTGACCTCCCAATCAATATTACATGATTCATGTTTATGATTTATGACTAGTAGGGTATGATATTCTAATTTTATGTTCAAACTATCATACCATTATTCTCATGTTTATGATTACATGTCTCCATTATTTACCCTTATTGATTATAACTAACCATACTTAACATAAATTGATATTAAATAAAAATTGAATTATATTAATTAAAAAATATAATAAATCCATTACCAGACCATATAGGTATATTTTCATTAGAAATTGGGAAACATAAACAACTTGTTCATAAAACATCTGCATTGTCTCTCGCTTATATATTCATAACTATACTCTTTTTTAGAAATCATTCTTAATACACCTCTTCATGACCATGGGAAGAAATGGAAGGGTGATCTGTAATTATCATTAAGTGTAATCAAGGAAAATATCAATCATATCATAATCATAAGACATAAGATCATAACATTTGAAATTATTATTCTGTATATGAAAGATCATGATATCATGTTATGTGATAAAAGTTCATCAGAATTAATGGTCATAAGCCCAAATGTCAAAACGTAAGATTTTTCATACACATAAGCATATAAAATCATTTCATATTATCCAATGAGAATTTCCAACACTATCATGGTGGACAAAATCCATTATTGAATCAAGTTTACTTGTTGTTCCATCCTGATATTACAAAACTGAATTTACATGTCATTCCAATCATATATATCTCATGAGATTTAAATATTTACCCAATGCATTAGAGGTATATAGAGTTCCCACCCATATCATAATTAAATCATTCTTACATGTTCCACAAAAACATAAACAATTCATCATAGTATAATGGAATGAACAAAAATGGGTTTCTTAAATATAATTCCATCATAACACATATAAAATAAATGGATTTATTAAAAATAATTCCATCACAAACATAATAAAATAAAATCAATAATATGTATATAAACATGATCCAATTTATATAATTTCATCTTAGATGGAAAATAATTTTGATAAAATACTTGAGATTAATTCATGAGGAGAATATCCTTTCTTCCTGAAAAACATTTTCTTTTCTCAAAATTCCAAGGAAATTTAAAAGAAAATAATTTAATTGAAAATAAACATAAAATATTATAAAAATATCTTCATGTAAATATGGAATTATGAAATATTAATAATCCATTCATACATTATAATTTATAAAAACATTCTCCCTGTACTTTTACTAAAAAAGTCAAAAAGTACCTCATACCGAAAATGACAAAAGATTCCTTTCATACCATTTAATAAAATTTTCACAAAAGGATAAAATTAAATTTTAAAAATTTTATGAGAATATATTTAATATTACACACTTAGTAAACATGGATGTTGATGATACGTATACCCCAATAAATACCTACAAATAAATAATCTCAGATAATAATGATATTGTAAAATTATCCCTTACCTTAGGTGTGATATTCTTTGTATGTATCCGAACATACTATATAAGGATTTAAATGGTGTCATTGACTTATTCCAGAATCATATTCATTTTTATTATATCATATATAATTATAGTATCATCATTTTATAAGAAACATTATATTGTCACTCGTTATTCAAATTTTAACGACTTTATGTTCTTATGCGGGTTTTGTCGAATAAGTTCATGATTATGTTATTAAGTTACTATTATATCATTTAAATAATGATATTAGGACAATATATATCATATATAATCATACCATTCATGTATATAAGTTTTGTTTAATGGAGATCATGTTGAATGAATCACATTGCATCGTGGAAATAGTTGGTCATACATACACATGAGGGACGACATGATTCTAATAGTTGTTGAATGGTATTGAAGTGGATAATGAATAATATTGAAGAATTAGTATCCTTTTTTAATAATCATATATAGTTACTATTTCCAACAGGATACCCATCCAAGTAAGGTGGTCATGAAAAACATATTACACTACGGCGTGGAGATCGTAAGTCGTACGTACGCACACATGGTGATTTCGTTTTTCATAGTATGGATAGAAGGTGGAATATGGTTGTTTCATATTTATAATAACATATAAGTATATGAGTGATACTTATTTTATTACATTATAATGAAATATCTAATGAAGAGTAAGTGGAAGAAGAAATAATTTTTAAATAATCAGTAGTAGAGATTAACTCTTCCTTGACTGGATTCCTCTAAATCTCTTCTTAGAACACTAGAGTTGGGCTTTCAAGATTACCAGAACCAATAGAATGTAAATAAATAAGTTGATAAGAAACAATTTAAGGATATGACCTAACATTAAAACTAAAGTGAAATGAATAGGTGTGGGAGGAGGTGCTTTTTTATAATTGAGATGGGGGACACTTTTGGAAACTCAATATATAATAATTTATAATAAAATAATTCATCCTAAAAACATCCAAAATGTCCCAATTTTTAATATGAGACGATATAGAGTTGTAATATCATCAACCAATAAATTTTGGTCAAGTATTTCAATCAATTTAAAACTTATCCTTTTAATTTTTACATACTTATTCTATTTAATTTTATACTAGGGTAACAAATAATTCAATATTAAAAGTGTGCAATATTTACTTATTTGTTATAAAATAGACCATAAATAAAAAAAATTAGATAATTTTATACCATATCATAATTATTATATATTTTTAAAAAAAAATTAATGACTTTTAAATAATTAATAATACATTATTTTTATAAATAATCAATAATATCAATTTTGACACTATTTCATTTATTGATTTTGAACATATTAATATAACAATATAACTTTAGACAAAAAAATTTATTATATTACTTTGAGGTCAAGGTAATATATTAAATAAATTATACATGTTAATAAGACAAAATTATTTTTTCTTTAATATTTTTAATAATATTAATTTGATATTTCTCTTCATTAAATAATTACAACAACTGTTTTGTGTAATTATTTAATAGGCATATTTTTTGAATAAAAATTAAAGATAAATTACTATTATAAAGATAAATATACTATATTTATGAATAAGACTTGTAGTATAATTTAGATTCTAGATATTTAAAACGGTATACTTATTAAATTATGATTGTGACAACTTTATCATCACTTTAAATAAAATAATATTAGCATCATAATCCCTTCTATAAGGCTAAAAATGGTCCATAACTAGACACATGGATTATTATGTTTGATATATACTTGAACAATATGATTTTTCCATGTGTTTGGATCTATTAATGGGTATTATTATTTTATTAAAAACTACATTATTGATTTTTCATCAATTAAATAATTTCTGTATCATTAATGTACAATTTATTAAAGTAATTATTTATTTCCTAAAAAAATTACCAGGATAAATGAAAAAAATTAGCTCTGAAATTAGTATTTATAATCGAAATAATATTTATTATAACATTAGATTAAAATTATTTAGTTATTAAAATTTGAGTGGGATATATTTAAATTTTCTTTAAATAAAATAAGTTAAATATCCTACTCTCATCCAACTGGATTAAAATGAATATCATTTCGACCCAAAGATGATTTAGGTCAAAAAAACTCATCCAATGATATTAATACAACTGTTAGGGTAATTTTATAATAGTATTGTTACCCATAATTACATATTTTACGCCTTTACCATATTAATAAATACTACCAAAGTCACAATTCATAATTCCCAATAATGAAATATTTTTATAATTTGGACCAAATGAATAAAAATATGGAGTTCATTTTTTAAAATTAAAAATATATAAGTTTTAGTAATTAATTTAAATTAATCTCATTCTTGCAAAGAGAGAGCGGTTTTTAAAAGCTAAAACATTGCAAAAGATTGAATTGTTTTTACATATGAATTCAATTTAAATTTAATGATAATGACCTAAATTATATTGAATAATAAAAATTTATTCTATTTATAATTTAAAAACCCATTCAATATTATAATATAACAATATAAATTATTTCAATAAAAAAAGTAGTTTTCACCTAATATTTAGTGTATTTTTAAAATTTATAAAAACATACAACTCTTTAAAAAATATCAGAAATTCATTATAATAAACTTTTATATCCCACATCAAAATAACATGTCTATGTTCTCATATAAAAAATTTTAATGCTTCAAAATTTTAATTTAAAATGGGTTCTTCATTCAAAGGTGTAAAATTACCCATTAAAAGTTAGTTTTTATACATCAAATAGGGTTTAGTCATACTTTATGAAACAAATATCCAATAGATGAATATAAAAAATATATTATTATTTAGTATATACCATATATATCCTATTAATTTAATTTTCTAATAGTAATTCACATAAATATACAAATATATAATTGATTTATATTTTTTATACATTTTCATAAGTTAGTTATACTTATTTCCGGTAACCTAAATGGTAGGCTATAATTGAACTTTTATACTAAGGGAATCTCGCGGTTTGTTTAAACTCACAATTACATGAAATTAAAGATATTGAATATTTAAAATTATTTAAAAAAACTATTTCATAATAATGTCTGGGTGTTACATTAACAATCTAAAATCGACCCTTTTTACGTTTCCTTTCGCCCAGTTTATGACGATATGTATTATTTATGATGTGCCTAAAAGGGTGTTATGCAAGAAAAACCTAGTGGGAGATAATGTAGCTTACGTATGTACAAATTTGTATGTTTCCATGCTTGTAATGGAACTAGGATAATACATTATTTGGGTTTCTATTCAGGTATTGTATTAATTATTCTGCAAATGTGATGTAATGTTAATGTATTAAAATGTGAGGGTCTCTATTGTTTGTATCAAAGAAAAAATTTAGTTAATAATTTTAAACTAGGATGATAATACCATAGTGATAACCCTAAATAAATGTCTATGAATTAGTATTAGGATAAATAAATGTACAAGAGAATGTACTGTAAATTTGGTAAAGGATAGAGAGTGATTTTCGAGTAATACATCCATGTATAGATACTACAAGTGGATATGGTTATAGAAAATATGTACCTAGTTATTATAAATCCAACAATGTCTGTCAGGCTTAACTTGAGAATAACTTGGGGCATAACAATAGGCCTTACTACACACTTGGTTTGGCCCTCCAAGGGGATTTTTATTGGGAATTCACTAACTCTTTATAAACCATCATAAAGGATTTCCAAATAAGTTGGATTTGAATAACCAAGTATAAATATAGTTTGTCAAAGATTATGGATGGGTTTGTTATTTAGACATCCTATAAGTGGGTTTTCATGATTATAAGGTTCCTCGGCATAACAAATGTTTCTTACTCAATGATTTTTGTTTTAGTCAATAGATGGAACCCAAAGGGACCGCATTAACGGTAATTACGATTGACAAGGAAATGCTTTTTCTCTGGAGAATATAAAGGATATAGGAATTGTAATTAAAGACCTCATTATTATGTTCACACATCATTTACAAGCTATGAATCATGACAAGGTGAAAAATTAGGAAAGGGGGGAATAATGTTATGTTGATTCCATCATGATTCAACTCCCACCTTCTTTCAGTTGGTCTTCTGATCCACGTTTTACTAATGACTGTACCAGTTCTGCGGAAAATATATTCTCTTTTTTAGTGTTCAGATAATGAGGAATTAATTCTAGATATTTATTGGTTAGAAGGTGAAGCATAACAGTGGTGGACTATAATCATGAATTTGAAGAAGAAATGTGAAATAGAATCCATATATTGGGAAGAGTTTAAGAAATTATTCTTTAATAATTACTTTCCTCATGTTCATTGTACATAGATTGAAAAAGGAGTACCTTAATTTGAAGAAAAGGATCATGAATCTATCTATACCTATGAGGTTAATATCCCAAGACATGTAATGTATGCTATCATCTAGTGTAAATGTAAAGTTGATAGGTTCTTCAGTGGAATAAAGAAAAGTCTCATAAGGTAATTGTACATAAGAGACATTAGTGTCTATGAGGATATTGTGAATTGCGAAATCAAATATGGAATGGAGTTTTGAGTAAACATCAATATCATGGTTTTAATAACAAAAATGATATGTATCTGAAATAAAAATCTAAAAACTTTGAAGATATGAAGATGAGACTTCTTTTATGATCTATGAGAGGAAAGAAGCCCAGAGGAAATTGTCTTAAGGGGTCAAATAGATGTTCTATGTGTGGAAGCGATGTCCATAGAGAAATTTATAATTACATTAATTGGAAGAAGTTGTCCAATGATGAAAATAGAGGAAAATTTATGCAGAATGAGCCTACCACGCTTCATTGATTCACATGAAAAGAGAATGGACATTATGTTAACCAGTATCCAAACCCAATGGTTTGTGATGATGATTAGCATCAAAAACCTCTTCAACTGATTGAAAAGTGGATATATCATGTGGTCACTGTTTCAAACAAGGGTGAAATAATGATGTGGTGAAGGGTACACATACCATCCACTCTATAATTAATAATGTCTTATTGGATTCTATATCTACCCACTCATTCATATCTTAGTAATTTTACAAGGGTATTAAGATTACACCCAAGTGATTTGATGTGGAATTGGAAATACAAACCCCTAATGCTGTAATGATTTCATATCAGGTCTATGATTCCTCTTTGATTGAATTTTGTGGGATTTTAGTTCTTGTAAATATTTTGATTATCTCCCTGGTTGAATTTGATTCCGTCTTAGGAACGGATTGACTTCTTCTGCATATATCCCACATCAATTGTCGAGGAAATGAGGATATGTTTTATATTTCAATACAAACTATGATGGGTTTTAAATGTGACGTTGTGTATAAACTTCCATTGGAGATTATATCCAGTCTATGGGTCTTAATTCTCAGTCAGAAGGATTGTTTGTCTCAAATGTTTGGGGAGAAACTCCACATCGACGATATTCCATTTTTTTAGAATTTTATGGATGTGTTACTAGAATATTTCTAGGCCTTCCACCAAACCATGAAGTATAGTTATTGATAGAACACTTACCTAGTTCTACTTCAATTTGAAATACTCCCTATATAATGGCCCCACTTGAGTTTCAAGAATTAAAGAAGCAACTCCATGAAAACCTTAATAAGGTAATAATTTTAAAAATTATGTCACCATGCGGTTCAAGTGACCTCTTTTTTAAAAAAGAAAGATGGATCAATGAGAGTTCACATTGATTATCAATATTTGAACAAGATCAGAATCATGAACTAGTATTATCTTCCTCTTATTGATTAAATGTTTGACCAACTATGTTGACATCAATACTTTTCCAAGATTGACCTTCATTTTGGATATCATCAATTGAGGGTCAGGAAAGAGGATATATACAAGCTGAAATTCTGTACAAGTCATGGACACTACGAATATGTAGTGATGCATTTTGGTATACTAATTCCTTAGTTATCTTCATTGATTTTATAAATAAATTATTTAGAGATTACATTGACTAGTTTGTAGTAGTATTTATAGGGGATATTCTAGTCTATTAAAAAAAGAAAATAAGATCTTTAGAACCACTTGAGAATTGTAATAATGACCCTAAGGAGGGAGAAACTGTATGAAAATTATACATAGTGTGAATTTTGTCTGTAAAAGGTTTGATTTTTGTGTCACGTAATCTGAAGAGATGGTATAGTTATACATCCATAAAATACAGAGGCTATTGAAAATTGGAATAGACTAATCATGGTTATTGAGATACATAATATAAATGATTTATATAGATATTCATGATGTTTTTCGGAGCATTTTTCATAATTATCAAATATCCTGACCAAGTTAACTTAGAAGGGTTGTAGGTTCAACTGGATAGATGAATGTGACTAAAATTTCAAGGAACTAAAGAGAAGGTTGGTCCGATCACCTCTTCTACATTACTATATAGTTTTGTAGGTTTTTTAATTTCCATTGATGCATCCAAGAAGGTATTTGGATATGTTCTTATGTAGAATAAAATGGTTATCGCTTATGCCTCGTGAATGCTGAAGATCCACAAGTAAAATAAACAAACTCATGATTTGGAGGTAGTTGCGGAAATGTTTTCATTTAATATATGGAGGTATTATATTTATAGAGAAAAGTTTGATATATATATATAGATAATAAATGTCAAAAACATATATTCCAACATAATGAGTAAAACATGTGCGAGAGAAGATAGTTAGAGATGATTAGAGATTATGATTTCTCAATACATTACCACAATGCTAAAGTGAACAATGTGGCTGATGCATTGAGCCGAAAAGATCATGCTAGCTTATCCATTATGAGGATCTCAAAAGACCTAATGATTCTATATTTAGAAAAGATGGATTTGAAAATCATGAAGGAAGGGGAAAACCATATTTTTATCAATTGAATGTTTACCCCTCTATCCTTGTGAAGATCAAAGAGGCACCAAAGGAAGGTATATAGATTCAATAGAAGGTTAGAGATATTTTAGAGTTTAACCTTGATTAGGATGTAATGATAAGATTCAAGAACCATGTATGTGTTCTATACATAATGGATTTTCAGAATGAGCTGTTTGAGGAAGCTCATAGTGCCTAATACTCTATCAATAATTGATGTATGAATATTTATAGATATTTTATAGAATAATTTTAGTGGGATGGAATGGAGTAGGATATCACAGTGTTTTTATCTTAATGCTAGGTGCGCCCACAATTTAAGGAATAAAGATGAAATTCTAAGGCGATGTTTGATCAATTAGCCTCACCAAAATGAAAATGGGAGAAAATCACTACAAATTTTGTGTTTGGAGTCCCCCAAAACTATAAAGGATTTATTTCTATATGAGTGGTTTCCTATTGAATTACTATTTCAGAACACATCATTTCTATTAGAGTGGAATTCTCTCTGGACCAGCTTACCAGGATATACATTAAGGAAGTGGAAAGGTTGCATAGAGTACCGCTTTCCATTGTATCTGATCAACATCTGAGCTTTACATTTAGGTATTGGTTAAGTCTTCATCAAGATCTTGATAATGAATATATTTTCATCATTTATTATCATTTTCAGATACATGGTCAGTCTGAAAGAACAATCCAAACCCTAGAGGATATGTTTAGATCTCATTCGTTGGATTTAAAAGGTGGTTAGGACCAACATCTTCCCTTATTTGGGTTTTCTGACAAAAAATTATTTCAATAAATCATTAGGATGTCTTATTATGAATACCTCTATAGGAATACATGTAGTGCTTAAACTTTATATTATGAAGTTGGAGAAAGAATTCTATTTGGACCTGAGATATCTAATTAAATGAGGTAGAAGATCATAACCATTCACTTGTATATAAAGGCATCTCAAAGATTGGTGAAAAGATATGATGGTAACCTTTAGTGTGACCTAGAATTTGAAGTTGGTGGGAAGGTATTTCTATGAATTTCACCATGGAATAACGTAGTCAGTTTTGGGAAGGAAAGGAAACTAATCCTTAGGTATATCGATACCTTTAAGATTCTTGATCATATCAGAATGGTAGCCAATATTTTGGAGCTTCCTCAAAATATATATCATGTTCAATGTGTTGCATGTATCTCTATTGATAATATACAAACCTGAACCTTCACATGTAGAAAACTCAGAAGTAAAACTGATCGAGAAATATTTTTCTTATGAGGAACTACCAATTGAATTTATGGATCATACCAAGAAAGATTTATAAAATAGGACACTCACTTAGTCAATATATTTTGTAAAAATAAAATTATAGAGAAAGAAATGTGGGAAATTGGGGATATGATGAGGCATAAGTATCCTCAATTTTTTGAATTAGAATAATTAATTTTGAATGAGAAATTCATTTTAAGGGGGGTAGAATGTAACACCTCAAGTTTTTATAATCCTTTTTTCCTTCTCAAATAAATTATTTTTCATTGATTTAATTAATTTTTTGTAACACTAAGTCAAACATTCTTTATATGTTTTACGAATTTACAATATCATTGTATGAAACACCAACTTCGCTAGCATTACACATAACACTGAATTTTAATGAACCAAAATTATAATATTAAATATTTTTTAAAAGGATAGTTATAAAATAATCATTAAACATAGAAGTTTATAGTAATAAATACTTTAAAATATAATAATATAGATAATAAGACAAATATATTTTTGTAATGCCTTTATATGTTTTAAAATACTATTTGCTTAAAATAACGGCTTCTTATGTCCTTCTGTAAAAAATAATAAAATTTATTTTAGTTAGTTTTATAAATAGAATTTGAGAAAATAAACATCATTTTTAATTCCAAATTTCAAAATTATTCTAGGGTTTTTTTTTTTTTCTGAGGAACTCTATTTTTTGATGAATAGTGAGAATACTGAATTTTAATTCAAATTTTTTTCCATCTAATTTATTTATATGGTTAAATTATCTTTTAATTTTTTTTAAACTCAAAATAGATCATTTATACATCTATTAATCAAATTTTTATCATTAGAATAGTTTTTATATTGAAATTAGATATAAAATCCAAATTTACTTTTGAACAATATAAAATTAGAAACTCGCTTTCTCACCACATATAATGGATTAACATTAAAATTTATTTTTACTATACTATGAATTGAATTTAGAAAACTGTAAATTAATCATTTTAAGAATTAAAATATTTATAGTCTAATAATATCAACTTACTTTTTTAAAAAAATATTAGTGAAAGTGATTAAAATTAATTAAAAAAATTAAATTAAATTTAAGATTTAGTAGGGACGAAAACATAAACATAAGGGACAAAATGACCTATAAACAAGTTAAAACCCCATTTTATGTACATATTTAGTCCATAAACCTTCAATTTTTGATTTGGGTTGGTTTTTATGACTTTTGTTAGTTAAATACGTGGGTACACCTAACTTGTTATCTAAACTATCCTTATAAAATGAAACCATATCTCCTCCTTATTCACACCTCTAAAACAAATTAAGTTTGGCCAATATCTACAAAATTAAATTTTAAAAATCCTTATATTCCTCCTTGATTCCTCCCTTTGGGAATAAATCCATCCAAGGAATCTCTTTTGTGGAAACCAATTGGAGTTACCCAAAGAAGATGTAAAATCCTTCCTCAAGCTCCATTCCTTATTTTTATTTCTAAACCTACAAAAATATTATTAGTAAATGAATACATAATAACATTAGTATAATAAACATACTAATATTTTTTTATATTTATGGTTTTACCTACACTTACACACACTTTCATCAAATGGGTAACGAACTTACTATTCATTTGTGTGGCAATGTACTACCGTACAAAATGACGTTGTTCATTATTTCCATACCAGCTCCCATAGTTATTAATTAAAATGGAAAATCTATTTTTAAATGATATATATATATATATATGAAATTTATGATGTAGTTATGCTTCTATAATTTTTTTATAACACAAACCATCATGAATTCCGTTTTTTGTAAATATGGTTATTTCATTTAGGGAAGTGTGGAATACCAACTCCTCAAAGTAATGTGGTTCATTCACACCCTACATAAAATTTTTTACGGATAGTTTTAGTGAACCAATATGATATATATGATATAATAATGCAATTATAATGATTATATATATATATGTAACCATGTGAACTTTTATAAATAAAATTCTACTTGTTATTCTTTTAAATGCCTCAATAAGTAATATGGTTATAGAAAACAAATTAAATTCATTTTTATTATTATATTAAATTATATTTAAAATATCATTATATATCTTTACCAAATGTAATATAGTTATTCAACTGTGATCACGTGAATAGTATAAATATAGGGTCTTACCAAATTCAATTGTCATAGACAATGAAATTGTTGGCCTCAACCCATAGGATTTCACCTTATGAAGACCATTTATCAGAGATTCTGAGGGAGATAATATTTTTGGAATTTATCCAAGACCAATCTTAAGTTGAGATACAAAAACTCAGTCACGATCAAAACTATTTATGGGAGAAGTTGAATCTCTTCTAGATCACAACCCAAACCATGTTCGCTAAACGACCCCATGAAATACCCACCATCACACACCATACTCTTAGGGAGTTTTCTAGTGTTTAAAGGGATATGTAAAAGGAACCTATAAATATGAGTATGTATATTATTTTTTATTGAATAATGAATATATTTCCACACTATTATTGTTACTTTGTGAATGATTTTAATTTTGATTGGAAAAAACATAATTGTAATTTTTTGTTAATATTCAAATTCAATTAAAAAATATATTTTTATAATTAATAGATTTTTGAAATAAATAATATTTTAATAAAATATTTTTATTTAATAACTTTTATTAAATAAAACTGACTATGTAATTTTTGTGACGGAAATTTTAATTTTTATAATGGTTAAAAAATATTATTGTCCAAAAAAACCATTCATTTTCAATAAATGACAGTTTTTATTTTAAAAGTCAAAATTAAAATATTTATAAAATTATTTATATAGAATTAATATTATTTTTGGAATTTCGATGTCAAAATTATCCAATGGTAAAGTTTTCATAATTTTCTATCATAGTTTAATTTTTGAGTAAAAATTAAATGTCATATAAATATACATTGTCTTTTATGACATCCTAATGACCCAAATGTGATGTAATAAGTAATATAAATGGCATCCACGATGAAATATATGTTTTTCCTTTAAAATAATTTAATTTTATGTTTATTTGATTTATTTTTTAAATTCAATATGAATCATCCGAGACTTATAATATATTTTAAGATTTTAAAATCATTTCTTTAAGAGTGTGACTCACCACCACATCTCCAATGGTAATATTTTAATAAGTCAGGCCCTTGGAATTATAAAATAATGTAAAAAATTGCCTTTTTTCAGAAACCATGGGTAAAAAACATGGGATAGTTTGCAGTTTTGTATGTTTCATAATGTAGTGTTTAAAACATAAATAATAAATAAATCCCCCACCTTTCCAATATAAACCCATACATTCTCAAATATTTCACTACTAAATCTCTTTTTAGCATGTAAAAACTCATACCTCCACTCCCTATATTCCTCACAAGGTTCCCCCATGCTCTCATGAAGTCCTTCCCAAGCCTTTGGATTCACACATTCATGTAACAGATCCTCACCTTCCTTATCTTCCTTCAATTCAAGTGTCTTTCTTGAAATACTTCTTTATAATTCAAATTGGTTATATTTTCATTCATTTATTATTCTTTACATAACTTCAAAATTATATTATTTTAATTTCATACGATTTATAATCTCTCATTTTACCATTACCTAAGTGGTTACAATGTTGAAATTTCCTAAGGGAGCCTTATCTTCCACTCTCCTCTTTTAGAATGCACTCCATTTATGTTATATCTTTTACATTTAAATTTATAATAATGGGATATGATAATATATATTCCCCTTACTATACATTTAGTTTAAAAATGATGATATATTACCTTCACTCTCATTAAACCTACCATGATTCTTTATGTACACCCATTACCATGCTGAAATTTCATAAGTATTCTTTTCTCTATTCAGGTTTCATCATTACATTATGCCTTATATTTACCAAATTATAATATTCAGATACGATTTTACATGTCTCTATTACTGACCATTTTATTTCCAAATAATGTTATACCCCTTTTTCTATCAAAAACCATTTTTATGAATTTTTAGGTAACATTGTTATGCTGTTGAAACATCATCGTGATTTCCCATACCAAAATAAATGTGTAGTGAATACCATATCAATTTTTCTATCAGGATTATTCACATTTATACACATATACTTATTTATTTAGGTCATAAATGTATTTATTCTATATTCCATGACCACGGAATAAATTAATACATTTAATGAATACATGTTGAAATGATTGTGATGGGTGCACCCAGATAGCACTCCAATTCATTGGGTAATGTTTAGTATCATGATACTTCTTTTTAGGATACATGTGTACCTAAATCCTTTATGGTACTTTTCTCACTATGAAGTCTTAGTGCTTTAACCTTGACTTCTGTTAATGATTCAATGTTTTATGTTGTGTCCACATTTCCCATGTTATGATTATATTCCCATATCATGTCTCTTTGATCATGTTTATAATTCCTACTCCTTTTATGACCCTTTTATATTCCTATTGTATGACACATATAACTTATCTTATTTTTATTCCCTTATTATGATATATAGATCGCACCTTTCTTATGTTTTTCCCCTAGTTATCCCTAGATGTTATAAGTTTGTTGGAATATTGTTATCATGTTAATGAAGTGTTAAATAATGTTTTGTATCCAATATAATAAGTTTTTAGGTAATGTATCTAATTCTTAGTGAAACTAGAATTATCAATCATTGGGCTGTATTAAATATAAATTTATATAATAAATTAAGTATTAATGTGTAATAAATAGAAGGTTTGTATAGTTGGTATTATAGGAGAAGTTTTGTACTTTTTGTGATTATGATTAGAGAACTCTAGAGAAATCACTAGGGGTAAGAATACATATAATAAAAAATCCCAAAATTTTGGTGAGTATTAAGTAGAATCTCAAGACAATACATCCCTATCTGGATACTACAATCATATGTGGTTTTGGAATAGTTATACCTAGGAGTAACAACTCTGACAATGTATTTCGGGCCTGACTTGACATAACATGGTACACGACAACATGACTTACAGTGTAATGAGGTTTAATTTTCCGAGGGATATGATTTGGTAAATTCATAATCTCTTAATGAACCATTATTACGGGAAAAAATACCATAAGAATATATGTTAGGAATTTTACCATGGATGACATATATTGAAACCTAGAAATTATTATGTTAATGAAATAAATGTATGTTATCACTTTAATGTCATTGAATTATTTTTTTATGGGTACAATAGTTTAAAATTACCCAATCCTAAGTCTACGTTGGATAATGTAGAACCAAAATAAAAAATTCAATGGTAGGGTTAGCCTCGATAATTTTACACATTCCTTCATATCATGAATGTTTAGTAGACTTATTTTACCACAACAAATAATGGAAGAAGAGATGTCAGTGAAAAGGGAAAATGGGGAAATTATTGCATCCCAAGTATATAACTCACCCCTATTACAATTTATTGGTTCAACTTCCTAGAAAACCTTATCATACTTCCTTTCATGGAATTTGATGAAATCTTGGGCATGGATTTAATTTCCATATATAAATCTAACATAATTTTTTCATGAGAAGGAACCTATCTCTTTATGGAGAATCAACACCATTTTATGTACAGGTTCTTACTGGAGGATGAATCCTCATTAGAACCATCATCTGAAAAATGGATATTATTTCCCTATGAACAAGCATATGTAGATCAAATGATTACGTCAAATGAAAGAACCATCCTTGAAGGAATGCCTATTTTGAGGGAGTATGTTGATGTGTTTCCCAAGGAATTTCTCAGCCATCCTCCTTGCCTAGAGGTAAAATAATCAATCGATATCCTAGTTGCAGTGTTTCCAATATATAAGACATTATATAGGATAGTCATTGTGGAAATTTAGGAGATGAAGAAACTACTATAGGAGAATATTGATAAACGGTTCAAACACCCTAGTGCTTGACCATGGGGTGCACCAGTCCACTTCATCAAGAAGAAGGATGGGTCAATACACCTTTACAATGATTATCGTTTGCTAAAAAAATTCATGATAAATAACATGTATATTATTCCTTGGATTGATGACTTGTTCTTTGAGCTACATGGTCCACAATACTTTTCCAAGGTGGATATGCATTCATTATATTATAATGTTAGGTTGTAGAAGGAGGATATCCCCAAGATTGATTTTCTTACAAGGTATGGGAACTATGAGTCCATAGTGATGAATTTTGGACTCACTAATGCTCTATAAATATTTATGGATTTGTTGAATGGATTCTTTAGAGATTACCTTGAAATATTTGTGGTATTCTTTATAGATTAAATCCTAATATTCTCCATACTCAAGGAGTATTAGGGGCAATGAAACACTATGCTAAAGACCATATGAAAGGATAACATTTGTGAAAAGTACAACAAGTGTGAATTTCAGTTGATTGGAGTATCTTTATTAGGGAATATCATTACAAGAAATGGGATATTTGTGGACCCTTCAAATATAGAAGCAATTGAAGGGTGGTCTAGGCCAAAATATATGATATATATCTATAGTTTACATTGGTTAACTATGTATTATCTCCGATGTTTGAAATATTTCTCATGATTGTCAAACACCCTTACGAATATAAATCTTAAGGGAGTCATGTTTTCTTGTAATGATGAATGTTAAGAAAAATTCATGGAGTTGAAAAGAATTAATGTCATGGTCCATATGCTCAATGTACACATAAGTGGGGAAATTTTTTGTAATAGTCAGTGTTGATTCAAAGAAGGGATTATGATGTGTGTTAAATAAAAATGAAAAATTCATAGACTATGCTTTAAGGTAGTTGAGTTTTCATGAATCAAACTATTTGAAATATGATCTGGAGTTGGTTATAGTGATCTTCGTTTTGAAAATATGGTGGAATTATCTTTTTGGGAAGAATTTTTTAATATATATGGATAAAAAAAGTCTCAAATATATATATTCACATAAAAAGAGATTAATATGAATCAATTAAGATGGTTGTAGCTGATCATGGACAATGAATACCCAATTCACTACCATCCTAGAAAAGTGAATAAAGTAGAAGATACTCTAAATAGAGTGGATTCTGTATATTAACATTGATGATAATTTATAAAGATCCAATTTTCTTAGAATTTAAGTGGATTGTTATGGGAATCATAATGTAAAGAACATCATAAACCTTCAACAAATGATTTCTCAACCGCCTCTTATTGAATGGTTAATTGATTCTAAAAAATATGATGTGGGAATTCAAAAGAAAGTAGAATCTATTAAAAAAGGTAAATCCTTTGATTTCAATGTTTATGAAGAAGGAATTATTAGATTGGGTCAAGACTATGTGTTCTATAAAATCTAAAGTTCAGTACAAAAATACTAGATGATGAACATGGTTAGAATTTCCCCATTCATCTGGGAAATAGAAAGATGTATCAAGATCCTTAAGAGCACTATTTGTGGGGCAATATGAAGAAGGAGATAGATGAATATATAACAATGTTCTTGGACTATCATCAAGTGAACTTTGAAAGGAAGAAGTATAAGGGGATGATGTAACCATTACCCATACCTACATGGAAATCAAGAAAATGATCAGGTACTTTATCACCAGACCTGTGAAGACATCGAAGGGAAACAATGCTATCCTGGTTATTGGGGATCATCTTACAAAGACTAGAAACATAATTTCTATTTGAGATGATTTCTCACCAGACAAACTAGCTCAGATATATATCAATGAAGCAGTGAGGCTGCATGGAGTATCACTTTCAACTATGTCCAATCGAGATCCAGGATTCACCTATATGTATTGGAAATGTTTATAGCATGCTCTAAGAACTGTGCTAAACTTCATCATGGATTATCACCCTCAAATATGATGTCCAATTTGAGTGTAATATCCAAAAGTTGAGGAAATTTTTAGAGAATGCTCTATTAACTTCAAAGGAGGATGAGACCAACATCTTCCTCTAGGCAAGTTCTCTTACAATACCATTTTACACTCAAGAATCCAAATGGATACCTATGAACCTATTTGTGGGAGGTGGTGCAGAACATCTGTATGTGGGGATAATGTTGGGGAACCCAAACTACTGGAGGAAGTGGTTGAGAAGGTTAAAACCATTCAACATCACATCAAATCTTCTCAATGTCAAGAAAAGGGATTTGATGACAGTCATCAACAAGACCGATAGTTTGATGTTGGCGACATGGTATTCCTCCTCATATCACTATGGAATAAAGTGATGAGATTTTAGAAGAAGAGATATCTTAGTCCAAGGGCCCATCAACTATCAATCCCACCAAACCTATCTCAAGTGCATGATTTATTCCATATATCCCTCTTGAAAAAGTACATACCAGAACCCTCACATGTACTCAATCCATTTTTGGTACCATAGGAGAATTACCTTTCCTATGATGACCAGCCGATAATGATATTAGATTATAGAGAAAATGGTCTTCAAAATAAGACAATTCCCCATGTCAAAGTTTTGTGGATAGACTACATGTTTAAAGATATAATGTGGGAATGAGAGGAGAAGATAAAACAGAATTACCATAACCTATTTTAGTATGGGAAAAAAAATTTCAAGGGTAAAATTTCTAAAGGGGTGAACATTGTAACTACACAAAATTTTATTAATAAAATTCCTCTTGCAATTATTTTTAATGAAATATTAATTAATATGTTATATAGAATACATGCAATTAATTTTTTTTATTATATCCAATTGTATTTAAAATACCATTATGTATCATTTATATTGATAATGTAGTCATTGAACAATGATCACATGATTAGAATAAATAAAGGGTTTTAACAATTATAATTATCACAGACAAAGGAAGTGATGGCCTCAACTAGTAGGATCATACCCTATGAAGCCCATATATAAGTGATTTAGAGAGAGGTAGAATTATTGGAATTTTCCCTAGACCAATCCCATGATGATATCCAATAAATTAAGCTTGAGTGAAACCATTTATGGTAGAATTTCAAGATCATTAACATCCTGGCCCAACCCATGTTCATTGAAGTCCCCATAAAAGCCCCACCATCATGCACCTTACTCAAAGGCCCTTTACTGGAGTACTAAATGGATATGTAAAAAGACGCTAGAAATAGGAGTTAGTATGTTATTTTTATAGAATAATAAATATTTTTCTACCCAATTATTGTTACTTTATAAATTATTTCTATTTTGATTCAATAAAACACAAATAGTATTTTTGGTTAAAATTTAAATTCAATTAAGAAATATATTTTTATAAATTAATGGATATTTGAAATAAATAATATTTTAATAAAATATTATTATTAAATAGATTTAATTAAATATATTTAATATATTATATATGATCATATAATTTTATGATGTCAAATTTAATTTTTATAAGGGTTCAAAGAAAATTATTATAAAAAACACTCCATTTTCAATACACGCCAGTGTTTATTTTAAATTTTAAAATTAAAATATTTGGAATATTATATAAAAAATTGAATATTATTTTTGTAATTAGTATTTTAAAATTATCATACAGTTAATTTTTCATAATTTTCAGGGACAGTCAAATTTTTGGGTATAAATTAAATACCGTATAAGTATTATCTTTGTTTTACGACATCATAATTACCCAAATGTGATGTAATAAGTCATATAAATGGGGTTCACGACCAAATAAATGTTTTCACTATAGAATAATTTGATTTCAATTGGACTTTTGATTCTGTAAATCCTTTGTGAATCCTCCAAGACTTATAATATATTTTATGATTTTAAAATCATTTCATTAAAAGTGTTACTCACCTCCACAAAACCAATGGTAATATTTTAAAATTTTCAGCCCTTGGTATTTTAAAATAATGTAAACCACTCCATTTTGGTAGAAAAAATGTTAAAAATTTTTTGTACGGTTTGTGGTTTTGGATATTTTTTTATGTAGAGTCCAAAACCAAAATAATAATGAAATTCAACTCTATTCCAATATAAACCCACCCAAACTCCATTTTATTTTGAATCAAACTCTATTGAGAACATAAAAACTATTCCTTTCACTCCTTATAGTCCTCCAATGGTTTCCCTAGTATTTCAATAAGTCCTTCCTGAGCCTTTGAAGTCACACATTCATGTAAGGTATCCTCACCTTCCACTACTTCTTTCAATTGAAGAATCATACATGAAATTAGTCTTTATAATTTGAAATGGTTATATTTTAATTCATTTATTTTTATCCCCTAACATTAAAATTGAATTTTTTTGAATAATATACCATTTTTACTCTCTCATTTTTACCCTTACCTAAGTCGTTACTATGCTAAAATTTTGTAAAGGAACATCATCTTCCACTCTCCTTTTTATCATGCACTCCTTTACAGTTATGTATTTTCATTTTCTATTTCTTATGATGGTATATGATATTTAATATTACCCTTTTTTTCTATTTTATTTAAAAATTATGATAGATTCTTTTTACTCTCATTATGCCTTCCGTGATCTTTTATGTACAATCGTTTCCATGCTGAAATTTCATAAGGATTATTTTCTAAATTCGTGTTTCTTCATTACCTTATTCCTTCTATTTCAAAAATATTAATGTCGGTATACAATTAACATGTCCCTATTTCTTCCCATTTTATTTCCAAGTAATTATATACCCCAATCTCTCTCTTCAAACATTTTTTATGAATTTTTATGTAAATCTGTTATACAACTATAATTTCACTGCAATTTTATAATCCAAAATAATTGTGTTGTGAATACCATACCCATGTTTCCATAAATGGTATTAAAATTTATTAATATATACTAATTTATTTGGTAATTACATATATGTATTCCACATTCCGTAATCATTGAATAAGTTATGATATTGAATGAATTCTTGTTGTATGATCTATGTGGCAGACTTAAGAATGAGAATGAAATGATTAGGATGGGTGAGCTCAGATAGAGCTCTAATGAATTGAGTAATATTTTGAATCATGATACTTCATGTTGAGATAGGGGTGTACCTGATTCCTTTATGGGACTTTTTCCACCATGAAGTCTTATCAATTTACCGTTGAGTTATGTTTATCATTTAGTATCTTCAGTTGTTTCCACATTTCCAAGGTTATGAATATCATGTTATATCAGGTATCTCGGTTCATTTTTATAATTCGTACTCTATTTATGCCCCCATTGTTATTCTTATTGTAATGAACCACCAATTCTCATTGTCTTGAGAGCTATACGGGTCATTACTAGGCCTTAAGGGACATCCCCAACACACCAAAGGCGGGCAATAAATACTGAAGGGTTTCAAAACATGTGGGGGATGGTTTACCCTTTAAGAAAATACCACAGATCCAACAACCATAACAAAAAAATCTACTAATGATTCATGATAAAACTCAAAAAACTAAAACATATATTTATCAAAAATCAACCAAGAGTACCACAGCCGAAACCAACACTAAAACATCAGAGTAAATAGCGGAAAGACAGCTCAAGGACTACAAGACAACAACACAACTCATGCTCCACCAGATCCAAGCTCCAACATCATGAAATAGTCCAAGTATCACGAATCAGTTCTCTAAACATGTGACACTTTACCTTTTCCAACGTCCCGGTATATGACCTCTGCAAAAGCACCAATGTGCCAAAGTAGGGGGTGAGTAATGAAACTCAGTAGGTTTTCCCCGATGACTTCCCAACCCATGACTCTAGGATAATACATGTTAGCACATTTATATAAAACAATTTATATAAAACAATTCCAAACATAGTTCACAATAAAAAGTTAAATGTCAAAACCATTTTCAAACAAAACCCGTATTTCTCACGAAAAGTAGTCGAGCAATGTTCCCAGTTCTATTTGCATTTCCATTTGGCACATTAGTTCCATTTCACAAATCCACACAATCAACCATGCATGCAAACTGGACCTCCCTATACTCGTGAGTGGTGAGTTATCCTTCGACTAAGCTGTCACTTAGTGGACTACCTTAACGGGGGTACTTCACAACCTTATCCTTCCCAACCTATTGATGGGGGTACTTCACCTAAGACATCCAAGACCAAAATTTTTCATATTTGGAATCCACACTATTAGATCTACCCATAATGGGCGTAGATCTAAGAAAATGAGAAAAGAGGAGAAGTAGATCTAAGTAGATCTAAGAAACTGATCAAGAACGACCACATACCCTAAGAATTTGGCTTTGATTCACTTAGAGAACCCTTCGAATCGCCTCTAGAAAGCCTGGGAGAAGTCTTCCAACCATCAAGGGAGAGTAATCCCGATTTAGGACCACATAGGAGGTTTAAACTAGGCAACTAAAGGCAAAACTAGTTAGATTCACAAATTTAGGATCTGATTTTAAGTTACCGCATGGTAAGTCCGCACGGTTTGACAAACCGTGCGCTAACCGTTTGTTAGCTTCGGCCTCGAACAACCTTCATGCATGGCCTCATCACATGGTTTTCCCAAACCATGTGAAAACCGTGCGGTTACCTATGTCGAGGTGACCATCACCCGCACGACTTCCGCACAGTTTTGCAAACCGTGCGTAGCCCATGTGTCACCACATTTTTCCCTATTGAATCTTTACATGTTTCCAAAATTTCTCCAACCATCGCACATATGCTTCATACACTTAAAAAGCATAAAACAATAGTAATTACCAGAAACCAGGGGTACTACATTCTTCCCACCATTAGCCCTTCCATCCCCAGAAAGCAGAAGACCATCGCTTTCCTGAACGAGTTTTGGCCACTGCTCTTTCATTTCTTTCTTGCGTTCCCAAGTATCTTCCTGGATCTGACCATGTTGCCACAAAACTCGCACTAGGATGATTTTTTCCCACACAATACTTTATCCTGCTTATCCACAATTTGCACTAGAATATTTACCAACGAACCATCCAGCTCTAGGTCAACGTGACCCCATTGGATCACCTCGTCAGGATCGCGCTGATACTTCTTCAACTGAGATACATGGAACACATTATGCACAGCACTGAACCAAGGTGGTAATTCCAACCGATACGCAACCTCACCAACCCTTTCCAGTATCGCAAAAGGGCCTATATATCAAGGAAATAATTTTCCCTGATTCTTGAAACGACGATGTCCAAGCCTTGGAGAGATTCTCAAAGAGACATGATCACCCACAAAGAACGACAACAGTCCTCGACGATGATATGCATAAGATTTCTGACGACTTTTAGCCGTCTTCATCCTCTTTCTAATCAACTGAATCTTCTCCATTATTTTTTGGACAAAGCTCGGCCTGACTAGTAAAGTTTCACCAGTTTCCACGCAACATAGTAGAGAATGACAAGGACACCCATACAATGCTTCAAACGGAGCCATGTGTATCGAGGCTTGATAGCCATTATTGTATGAGAACTCCAATAAGGGTATATTCGCCTCCCATGAGCCACCAAAATACATTACACAATCCCACAACGTGTCTGCCAAATTTTGTATCATCCTCTCGGATTTCCCATGGGTCTGAGGATGATATGTCGTGCTTATAGTAAACTGAGTCCCAAGGGATTGTTGTAAGGATTTCCAGAAACAAGATGTGAACCTTAGATCTATATCTAATACAATAGACACTGGTACACCATGTCTCTTTACCACTTCCCGGATATAGATTTTTGAAAGTTCTTGTACCATATGAGTTTCACAAATCAGGATGAAATGGCCCAACTTGGTCAAACGATCCACTATCACCCAAATGGCGTCGTGTTTCTAGACCATTCTTAGAATACCTGTAATAAAATCCATTGCAATATGCTCCCATTTACATACTGGAATAGGTAATGACTGTAACATACCAGCTGTTCTCTGATTCTCTACTTTAACCTACTGACAAGTTAAGCATTGCAAGACGAACTCAGCCACCCTCCTTTTCGTGTCGCTCCACAAAAACTGCTCCTTCAACGGTCTCCCCCCATTGAGTTTTGAACTCATTGAAACACAGTCTACATCGGATGCATGTGCCTACTTTAATATCTCCACCAAATCAAGAACAAGTGTAGCTGAAATAAAAATAGCATCATCACCTCGGTTTTCACATTCCACATGCATATCGGCAAAGATCGACGTCAACTGCCATTCATATTAGGCTTCCTTTTCTAACTGAACAAACAACTTCCTGCTTAATGCATCAGCCACCGAATTTCCCTTACCCGGTTTATAAATTATGTCAAAGATGAACATTTGAAGACACTCAATCCATCTCCTCTGCCTCAGATTTAAATTTCGCTGTGATAAAATGTTTTTCAAGATTTTGTGGTCAGTAAACACAGTAAATTTCTCATCAATGAGGTAGTGTCTCCATGTTTTCAAAGCATGGACGACTACAGATAACTCCAAATCGTGTGTTGGTTAATTCTTCTCATGCGACCTCAATTGACTTGAACCATAAGCAACATCATGGTCCCCTTGCATGAGAACACATCCCAACCATGTTCCCGAAGCATCACAATACACCACATACCCCTGTCCTGATTCAGGAAAGATCAAGATAGGCGCTGATGTAAGGAGAAGTTTCAACTCATGAAAATATATTTGACATTCCTCAGTCCGTTGAAATGCACTGTTTTTCTTTTTCAATGTTGTCATAGGAGAAGCTAGTCGTGAGAAGTCACGCATAAAGCATCGATAATAACCAGCTAGACCAAGAAAAATACGTATCTCAAAGAAATTCCTCAGCAGTTTCCATGAAAGAATAGATTCTATCTTTTCTAGATCCACTGATAGACCTTTCTCAGAAACAACATGGCCTAGAATGCGTACCTCTTGTATCCAAAAATCACACTTTGAAAATTTGTCATACAACTGATTGTCTCTCAATATTTCCAACACTATCGCGAAGTGTTTCTCATGCTCAGACCTTGTTCATGAA
The DNA here is from genome assembly GCA_963277665.1 of Viscum album. Taxonomy (NCBI): domain Eukaryota; kingdom Viridiplantae; phylum Streptophyta; class Magnoliopsida; order Santalales; family Viscaceae; genus Viscum; species Viscum album. The sequence continues at coordinate 1,958,436,616 of OY728141.1, read as the reverse complement.
TACACCAATATGTTGTCGACAAACACCACAACAAAAGAATCCAGGTATTACTGAAATATTGGATTCATCAAAGTCATGAAGACCGATGGTGAATTCATTAGACCGAAAGGCATGACTACATATTCGTAGTGGCCATATCTTCTTCTAAAGGATGTCTTTGTAATATCCTCCTTCCGAACTCGCAACTGGTGATATCATGATCGTAAGTAAATATTAGAGAACCACTTATCTCCCCTAAATTGATCAAACAGGGCATCAATGCGTGGAAGTGGATATCTATTCTTTATTGTAACTTGGTTAAGTTTACGATAATCCACACATAACCTCAGGGTTCCATCTGCTTTCTTTACAAACAAAACTAGTGCTTCCCATGAAGACACGCTTGGCCGAATAAAACCTTTGCTTTCCAGTTCTTCCAAGTGCACATTAAATTCCATTAACTCCGTTGGTGCGATCCTATAAGATGGAAGTGAGATAGGACTGGTCCCCAGAAAGAGATCAATCGTAAACTCCACTTATCTTACAGGTGGTAACCCTAAGATGTTCTTGGGAAAGACATCTAGAAATTGATCCACCATAGTTGGAAAACCAATTTCCTCAATCTCGTTCATTGATTCCAAATTCAACGCTAAAAATTGGTGACAAATCGTTCCAACCATTGGTGCCAACAAGCTCTTTGGGCCTTTCTTTACTATCCTCTCTCCTCTGAAGAGATGCACCATGTTGTCCTCAGTCGTGAAACTAACCGTTCTCCCATAACAGTAGATGTGAGTGTTAAATATTGTCAACCAATACATACCAAGGATTATATCATAGACATCCATATCCTACATGGATAACTTTCATTTTATCTCTCCTCCATCAACAGTTATAGCACATGTTCTACACACGAAGGCTTGACATTCTCTTTCACCCAGAGGGGTTTTCAGTTTTAATAGAGAAGGCATAATTTCTAGTATTAAACATAACAAGTCAACAACATGAGAAGTATTGAAGGAATGTGATGCACTAGTATCGAACAAATCTTTCACAAAGGTAGAATTCAAAAGAATCATACCTATTATTGTTGATGGTCTATCCTGATCATCAACAATCATCTGATGAGCTCCATACAATTGATTTTTTGCTGCACATTGCACCTTATTGCGTTGTTGAGATTGCCCTGGTTGAGGAGTCATGGTATTTTGAGAATCACCATGGCTGGATCTGTTATGCTGATGAGACTGGCTCTGCTGTCCTCGTAATGTCGAATCATACAATGCTTGCGACGCCTGGGAAGTGTCACGTGTACCCGACCTAGGAGTATATCTACAATAGAGTTGTAGTTGCCCCATCTTCTTGAAATTGTGAAATTGTCTAGGTTTCTCCTTACACTCTATATTTATGTGATCAGTCGAGCCACACTGAAAACAACCAGATTTACTCTGTGGTAGTGGAGAAAGTTTTACTGATCCCACCATCTGGTTCTGATTCGCACTCCCACCTTGGATGTAGGTGTCCCCCTTCCGCTTGTTCCCAGCATTAGAGTTCCCACCCATTCATGTGGGTATCATCATGCTTCCTCCTATCGATCCCAAGATATCACGTTCTGTAACCGTTGCTCTGTTCACCATCTCTGTATAATCCGTAATACAGAGCACTGAAATCTTCGATCGAATATCTTGCATTAGACCCGATTCGAAGATGCGTGCCTTCAAAGAAGCACTTTCCACAACCTCTTCTGAAAAACGGACTAAATTCATGAAATTAGACACATATTCTATGACAGAGAGGCTCTTTTGTTTCAAGTAGAAGAAGTCCATCATTTTCTAGATCTTGAACGTGTGAGGATAGAATTGTTTGTTAAACAATTCTTCAAAATCCTCCCATGTAAGGCCTTCATTCAATTTAGAAAGCATCACTAAATCCCACCACTAACATGCAAGATCTTCGAGCTTATACGTCGCCATCTTTACTTTCAGCTCTACTGGTGTGCTGATGAAATCAAAGATACGATTCATCCTACTCAGCCACACCTCCGCCCATTTTGGTTCAGAATCACCCCGAAAGATGGATGGATTCTGCTTCTGGAACTGGACGGAATGGTCTATATGCCTTGACTCATCCCTCCGATTCCCTGTGTCCACAGCCTGGAGCGCTAGAACGATACTCTAAACCAACTCCTGGTTCACACCTGGATCAGGTGCAACCACATTCTCTGCAACTTCTTCGGGTTGGTTTCTATGACGCCTAACAAGTGCCATTTTCTATACAAACAGTGCATGTTGTTAGTCTCACTTCCTAGCAAATGAAGGCTTTGCATTTCAATTTATATCACATCAACAATCACATCATGGTTTTCCAAGAATCCAACTTATCCACATGTTCAATCATTTTTGAAAACATCCCACATACGTTTTGAAAATCCACCTGTTTTCAAAGTATACTAAATATCCAGTATTCAAAATCATTTATTTGAAAGTCAATTTATGCCTTTTTCAATAATTTTCACCTTGCCCAAAATCATAAATCATTCTTCACAATGATATATGCCATCCTAGTGGGAAGTCATTCCTCTAATGCATGTCATGCTCATCTCATTGGGTAAACCCATGAAAATGAGATTTGTAACATTCTAGAAGTGTATCCAAAACACTTATGTACCCAACACCCTGGTAACTTGAAGTTCAGCATAAACAGGTTAGCTACGTCCTTTTATACTATACATTTCAAGTTCCAACAATCCTACTCCTGTCTAAGATGACCACCCAAGGAATAGACAAGAATGAATTTCAACTCCAGAACCATGAACATCGATGACCACTTGTTAGGCATGGACCGAACAAGCTGATACCATTTTTAATGACCCTCCAATTCTAATTGGCTTGAGAGCTCAACGAGTAAATACTAGGCCTTAAGCGACATCCCCAAGGTGCCAAAGGCTTGCAATAAATGTCCAAGGGTTTCAAAACAAGTGGGGGATGGTTTACCCTTTAGGAACATACCACAGAGCCAACAACCATAACCAACAAAACTACTAATGATGCATGATAAAACTCATAAAACTCAACCATTTATTTATAAAAAAATCAACCAAGAGTACCACAGTGGAAACCAACACTAAAACATTAGAGTATACAGTGGAAAGACAACTCAAAGACTACAAGACAACAACACAACTCCATGCTCCACCAGCTCCAAGCTCCAACATCACGAACTAGTCCAAGTATCACAAAGCAGTGCTCTAAACATGTGACACTAACTTTTCCAACGTCTCTCTATATGATATCTGTAAAAGCACCGACGTTCCAAAGTAGGGGGTTAGTAATGAAACTCAGTAGGTTTTTCCCGATGACTTCCCAACCCATGCCTCTAGGATAATAAATGTTAGCACATTTATATAAAACAATTTTTATAAAATAATTCCAAAAATAGTTCACAATAACAAGTTCCATGTCAAAACCATTTTCCAAAAAAACCCATCTTTCTCAAGAAAAGAAACCAAGAAAAGTTCCCAGTCCCATTCACATTTCCATTTAGAACATTCATTCCATTTCACCAATCCTCACAATCAACCATGCATGCAACCTGGACCTCCTTATACTCGTGAGTGGTGAGTTGTCCTTCCACTAAGCCATCACTTAGTGGACTACCTTGACGGGGGAACTTCACGACCTTATCCGTCCCAACATATTGATGGGGGGACTTCTCTCCCTTATCTATCCCAACCTATTGATGGGGGGAATTCTCGCCCTTATCCATCCCAATGCATATGAACACACACCACGACCCATGCAATCCATGCCCAAAACAAAGCGTGTTCAAAACCTTTCAATAAAGCATCACCCTTTTATTGAAAACCATTTCATTCCAATAGGAAAACCATAGACAATTTAAAATCACCATTTTAAATTTACTTTAACAATCACTTTCCAAAAACCACAAATTTCATCACCCGTTACTAAAAAGGGGTTTCAACCATTCTTTCATAACAGATAAATAAATCATTTCAGTCAAGGAAAACAAAATGAAACTATGCCTTCAAGTTCTAAGAAAGAGGAATCGAGAGTGTAGACACCTACCTCAACAAATTGGGTGAAACCAACCAGCAGACGAAGAACGCCAACAAAACCAGGTCAAAACTCCAAGAATCCTCTTTAGATCTCTTCTCCTAGCACAACCAAGACCAAACTTTGTCATATTTGGCATCCATACTGTTATATCTACCCATAACGCATGTAGATCTATGAAAACGAGAGAAGAGGAAAAGTAGATCTAAGTAGATCTAAGAAACTGATCAAGAACGACCACATACATTAATAATTTGGCTTCGATTCGCCAAGAGAACCCTTTGAATCACCTCTAGAACTCCTAGGAGAGGTCTTCCAACCATAAAGTGAGATTAATCCCGAGTTAGTGCTTCTTAGGAGGTTTAAACAAGGAAATTAACGGAAAAATGGGTTAGATCCACAAATTTAGGATCTGATTTTAAGTTACCGGATGGGTAGTCCGCACGGTTTGACAAACCATGCGCCAACTGTGCGTTAGCTTCTACCTCGGCCAACCTTCATGCACGACCTCATCGCACGGTTTTCCCAAACCGTATGCAAACCGTGAGGTTACCTCTGCCCAGGTGACCATCACCCACATGACTTCCGCACGGTTTGGAAAACTATGCATAGCCCACGCGTCACCACATTTTTCCCTTTTGACTCTTTACAAGTTTCCAAACATTCTCTAACCATCGCACATATGCTTCATGCACTTAAAAACCATAAAACAAAGGTTAATTTCCAGAAACTGGGGGTAGTACACTTATTTTATAACATCTATCACTTATACGATCTTTCTTCCTTTACTAGGCCTAATATTCCCCCGCATTCTGATGGTTTTCCCAGTTTTTCCAAAGTAGTGTTAAGTTTGTTGGAATATTATGATCATGTAAAGGAAGTGTTTATTAATGTTTTGTATCCCATGTTATAAGCTGTTATGGAATGTACTTAATTCCCAAATACACTGTACATATTGATCTTTTAGGTCATATTAAGTTTAATATTACATAAAATATCAAGTAATAATGTGTAATAAATATCGAGGTTATTATAATATATATACATATATGTTATTTAATTTCATTCTTTCTATATGACAATAAAACATAAACAACATGTAGGAATACATACTACCTACCATATCCCTAACCAATGTATTGCATTTCACATTTCTATATTTTATATATTATTATAAATACATATATGCTTACAATATTTGATATTTATATCATGTTTTAAATTGTGTAAATAAGTAAATAATTATCTAAGTAAGATAATCAGGAATTATAAGTCAAACATGTATGAAGAACAAATCCAATATTAACTGAAGAGAAAACTTTTCATGGAATTGTTAATAAGAATGTAATATAAAGTCATAATCAAACCATATATGGTATTAGATATAAGAATATGGTTCTTTAAAAGATGTATATTAAAATTATAATTATTATACATGAGATTTGTATGATTACAATGATATTCAAGACATAAGGGAAAGGGATTTCTTTTCACACTTATATTTCTATGAGATTTAAGCCTTATTCACCACTTTTTTCTTCTTGGCAGTTTATATAATTTTGATTAATATTTTATAAAATTACTTTTCTTAAATATATGGGTATTTACATATCCATCTTATGATCTCTCTTTAATGTTTTTTATGTTTAAAAATTTACCATATTAGTAAAAACAATTTGTCCAAATTTTCCTTCTTTGAGACACAAGGAACGAATTTCAAATAAACATGTTTTAAAAATGTTTTCAATTTTCTTAAAGATGATATTTTTTAAAATTTTAAAGGAAATTTTATTTTAGAAACTTTTTTGGTTTTAATATGTTGTTTTATATGTTTTTAAAGTGTTGTCAATCAAATGGTTTTCAAAACATTTTCAATATTCTTTAAAAGTTTTCAAATTATTTTCAATGGCATGGTTTTCAAAACATTTTCTAGATTTTTTAAATTTTTGAAATTGTTATCAAGTAAATGTTTTTAAAAAAGGTATCATTATTTCTTTATATTTTTAAAAAAATAAATGAATAATTCCTTTAAAATGTTTTCAAATATTTCTTTATAATTTTTAAATTTTATTTTTAAGATAATTTTTTTCAAAAAAAATTACGTTTTAAAAATAATTTTTCAATGAAGAAAAGATATTTTCATCAAGAAATGTTTTTAATAGATATTAAAAAATATTTTCTTTCTAAAATAAAATCTATTAGTGTTACTCGGGACTTTATGGACAAATTATCTAAAGATTCCATTCATATTATTTCTCTGAATGGTTTATATTTTGATGAAATTATATTTATGAAACTCATTTCTCTTTCATAGGTTATATGTTTAAGAATCATTTTTCATTTTTATGGGTTATATGTTTATAAATCACAATTCATTTTAACGGGTTACAATTTTGATGAAATGATTATGAAAACTGATTATTTTCCATAAGTTATAATATCATTACAGGTTTATAATACCAACTTCATTTCATGGTTTATGATAATATTGTTGATGATTGTGTGGCACACTTATGTATTATTGCATTACAAGATAGTTGGGGACTCTAACTCCAACAAATGCATTGGATTGAGATTTATATCTCCTGAGATAATTATGGGAATCAATTCAATGGGCTTGATCTACTATTGGGTGATGGGGAAACCCAATCGATTATGGGAAGATGGGAAAAATTGATGCACTACGATAATATGGGGAAACCCAATCGAATATGGGAAGATGGGGAAACTAGATCCCTTACAAGTAAAGGAATGTGACTAGGGATGGTGGTGTCTCCTAACCATTAGGTGTAGTTCCCATGATGTGTCATAATATGTTTTTTAAATGGGAATTTCCTTAAAGGTAATGATTTTACATGTTTATGTGTCTTCCACAATTCCATTTCTTATTCCTATGTTCTGCATTCATGAATTATTCTCTTTATTCCATTATGATCCATGTCTTATAAACTACTAATCTATATGCCATGATTCATTCTTATGATCATTGATATATAGTGTATAATATTATAATGTTATGATCACATTATCATACCCTTGTGATAATGTTTATTCTTACATATATCATATTTTACCTTTACTGAGAGTTTTAGGCCACCCTTATTTTATGATTCCTTTTCACTAGGTTACGAATATATGTATTATGTATGATGTGTCTAAGAAGGGTTCTAGTAATTGTGAACCTAGTGGGAGATAATTATCTCACATATATACTAGTTTTTATGTTTCTATGTTTCTAAAGGCACTGGGATAATATGCCCTTTGGGTGTCTATATGTGTATTGTTTTAAGTATAAAACAAAAGTGGTGAAATGATAATGTAGGAAAAATCCATGTTCGTTATATAGTTGAACAAATAGATGATCTTAATTAAAAATTATCTTTCATAAATAATAAAATTATAAAATTATTTTAATAAAAATATTGAGGTTTCAATAGAAAATATGATTTTTTTTTAGAATAGTATATTGTCTACCAAAAATAGTTTATAACTCTTATATATTTTAATATTCCACTCATAATGAAATAATTAGAAAATAAAATGCTTATGTGAAATTTTAATCAAATTTCATTTCATAATAACCATTTTCATATGCTATTTTATAGAATAATGAAAATATTCATATATATTTGAATTCATGGGGCCAATCAATTAGTCATGGGTTGGAATATTGACTTTCAACCAAATAACATGTATTTTTGGTTTTCCAGTGTAACATAATTATAATTAATGGTGAGTAATTTGAGTGGAGATATATATAGATGAAATACAGTCTTTTGAAAAATGAGTTAGAATATAAGAGATAAAATTATATCTAGAAACGTTTATTAATTTACATAGGATATATGTTTTGAACAAGTTTTATTTAAATACCTATGATTATATTAAATTAATACATATATTTTAAATTTAATTTTTAAATTTAATTTTTAAAATATTATTATTTTATAAAATTTTGGATTTTAATCGAAATATTAATCATTTTTTGTGTTATTTTGAATTTATAGTGTGTTTTAAAAGTTGATAAGAGGGTTATAAAATCTAAAAGGTGATGGTTTTGGGGTTTTCAGTAAAAAAATTATAAGGCAGTATTAGGAGGCCACCGCATACATAATAGGTTTACACAAGGAACCTGATGATCAAATTAGTATGGTTGTACCCACTAGAGTGATATTAGAAACCTAAAGGGATTTTGTTAGAATTATGGTGGCTATCTAAGAAACATGTTGTATCAAGGTATGTTTCTTTTTAAACAATAGTTAAATGGTCTTTTGTCACATTTATATTTTGACTGTTTTAATGGTCTTTCATTGGTAATCCGTATAGGGGATAATCTATGTTTCCTATTATTTTTTTTCCATTTTCCCCATTCAATATATTGATTATGAGGTGGATTTATATTACTAAAACTTTTAATTTCAGTTCCTTTATAAAACAAGTGAAGGTATGGAGACAATTTAATAAATGGGTATGACAACCATTACCCATACCAATATGGATGTGGGATAATATCACATTGGGTTTTGTCACCGTTATCTTGAGAAAATCCAATGGAAACAATGCGATATAGGTTATAGTGGACCATATCATTAATACAAGAAAATTTATCTCTATTTTTGAAGACTTATCTCTTGATCAACTTTCTAATATTTACGTATAGGATGTGGTGAGGTTGCATAGTGTGAAACTTTATATCATATCAGATCATGATAAAATGTTCACATTAAAATTATATAGAAGTCTTCAGCATGTTATGGGTACCAAATTGAATTTCAGTATGTCCTATCACCCCTAAACAGATGGAAAATATGAAATTACTATTAAAACCCCAAGGACATGATGATAAAATGATCAATAGAATTTGAAGGTGGATGATATCAACAAATACGTTTAGTTGAGTTATAATACAACAATATCTTTCAATAAAGTATTCAAATGGTACCCTATTAATATATATAAGGGAAGGGATGTTGAAATCCAACATTTTGGGATGAAGTTGGTGATACAATGTTTCTGGGGATAAATCTTGTGAAAGAGAAGATAGAAAAGGTGCATGTCATCCAATAACACATCATGGATGCTCCTAGTCAGAATAAGAGCTATGTTGAAAACCATCAAAGGGACTTATAGTTTGGTTTTGTAACCAAAGTGTTCCTTCAAATATCACGTTAGAAGGGATTCATGAGAATTGGAAATAATGGTAATCTTATCCGTAGGTATAGTGGTCTCTATGAAATCATTGATCGCATAAGAGTAGTAGCCTATCAGCTTTCACGTCCTTCAAAACTAGTTCAGGTTCATGATATATTTCATGCATATGTCTTAAGGAAGTACATACCTAACCCATCATATGTAATGAATCCTGAGTTGGTACAAATGTAACATGTTCTCTCTTATGAGGAGTATCGAGTGGAGATCTTGGACAATAGATAAAATGTTCTAGGCGAATAGACTACCCACCTTATCAAAGTGTTGTAGAGGAACCACATATATGATTTAGTGATAAAGGAACTAGAGGAGACAAAGAGGAAGAAATAACCCATATCTTCTCAACTTGAAGAACATTTTGAAATTTTCGGGAAAAAATTTCTTAAGGGGGGAAGAATGCAATGATCAGAATGTTTTTAATGATTATTATTTCCAAAAATTGTATGTTCTATTAGTCACAACAAGTGCATGTTTTTTATGAAGTGAATTTAATGTTAAATTTGACCATGTAGAGTCAATTGTTACATGATCGTTGGTCAATTATGACTATTGGAAAATTTGACCATTGGGAACTATACTCTTGATAATAATTTTAATTTAATCATTAGAGTTTAAAAGTAAAATTTTAAGAAAGGATATTTAATATAGAAAATAGGAACGATGGCCTCAACCGGTAGAGTTGGGTCATACAAATCCCATTTTTTAGAACTTGGGAGGGAGGTATCAGAACTAGGCTTCACTAATAACCAATCCCAAGCTAAGCTTCAATAAGTGAATCTTGAACAAAATCATCTTGGGGATAAGTTCAAGTTAGTGGAAATTACCAATCAGGTGATGTTAGCACAACCACCCCATGAACCTATCACCATCATACACCTTAACCTTAGGTAATTTGTAGATGTTATAAGGGGTTATGTTTTGGGACCTTAATTACTTAAATTATAATTCATTTGCAAAAAAAAATTTATTTAACCAATTCAGTTTTGAGAATAGTTTTTCTTAAAAAATGACAAATTTGATAAAAGATTTCTCAAATAGAAATTTTACTTTTTAGAAAGTTTTTAATTATTATAATAAACTAAGTTATTATTAATAATTATTATTTTAATGAAATAGTATGATTAAAATACTACTATTTATATATAAATAATAAAATAATTTCATTTTTTGAGTATCAGAAAATTAACTATCCATCTTCTATCCACTATTATTTTTAATAAATAAGTAGTTTTAAATTTAAAAGTTTGTATTATCATATTTAGATAATTATTATGGTAAAATAAATATATTTTCTCAAATAATCACATCAAAATTATGTTAGGTTGAATTTATGAGTATATTCTAAAATATTTTAGTTCATTATGAAAAGTAAAAAATACAGTTTGGGATTTTTGATATGTTTAATTACTTTATAATTAGGTTATAATTATGTAACAAGTAATATAAAATTATGAGTGACTCTTGTGGATTAAGATAACATAATATTTCTCCTATGAGTCAAATACCATGGGAAATCCCCAGGGTTTTCATTTACCAATACCAAGGTGTGTATGGAATTTAATAAACATATCTTCATTATTTTCAATAAATACCCACCCATTTCCCAATTAAAATTCACTTAAAATTATTCCCCCATGAATATTTGATGGTTTTCCCTCATATGGAGTCTTCCCAAGGTGTCCTAAATTGCTAAAAGTCTATATCCTTATGTTAAAGGATCAACTGTCAACATAAGGGAAATCTCAACTTCTATATTCCTTTAAACATTCTCTTTGATATGGTATGAATTTAAAATTTCAATACTTTGATATTCTATACATTGTATTATGTACATTTCATGTATTAAAATTATTTTATGAGTGGTATACCCTTTTCCCCTCTCCTTTTACTATTTTCTAAAACCATGTCTTGTACCTATTATGATGCCGAATTTTCTTCTCAAAATATATCTCGTTTTCTCTTGATATTAACTTATTTAATTTTTTGAATAAAGAAAAATATTTATTTTTAATTTTTATTCACCTAAATTTCAAAATGATCTATTTTGCTCTGGTATTAACATACATGAAACCCACCATCATTTTTCGTGGGTTAATAATGACGCAAAGATCTCTCCTTTATGAACTTTTTTAAAACACCATAATTTTGACGTGAAGCATTTTTCTTTTATTCACCATGTGAAATGTATAAAATGTTTTTTATTATATATGTTTATTAATTTAATTAATACATGTTAAGTATGTTCTTTTATTGAGCATAAATTTATTGGGTAAAGAATTTAAACTCTAGAGGTGACATGTTTTATAATACCTTGGTGAAAAACCTTGGTAATTATTATGACACCTTAGTAAATAACCTTAGTTATATGATTATAAATGTATCATATTAATGTTTACGACAAATTTAAATGTTATGATTCAATTTATTTTATTATTTTATTCCAATTTTTAACTTTATCATTCCCTTATGATATCTTTCAAGTTCTTATATATATTTCTCATGATCATATGTAAATTGTTTCTCTTGTGTTCCCTTACTAGTGCTTATGCTCACCCTTTACTTTGATGTATGTCATTAGGTTATGAGATGTAGAAAAATTAATTAGTATAAACCATGAATAATTATTTCCTATTTTTTATAATAATGTTTTATGTTTTCATGTATTACGTACCTTGTTTCCAAGAAACTAAGCATTAGAAGATCCTCTGTTTTGTGTAATATAATGAAAATTTTATAAAATAAAATGGTGGGATTCCAAAACCTCAGAAAAATATTATTAAACCGTTTTGTTATAATAAATTCAGTATATTACATGGAATTAGATATTTTTATTTTTAGTCCATGACTTAAAACCAACTCATCATCCATCAATCAAGAAACAAAAATGTTGATCATCTGTACAACATAATCCCACCTCTCAAACAGAATTAATTCATTTTCTATCACCACTTCTCACATATTGATATAATGATTTATATAATTATTATATCTAACTTTAATGATATAATTATACTTGATGAAATATTATATCACATATACCTTCTTACTTTCTATTTTTTAAGGCATACGATAATGTTACTCATGTGTACGACAAACTACGACCTCACCAAATGATGTGATTCATTTTTCAATTATGCTTTAAATAGAAGTAAATAAAGACTAATTCCAAGTTAATATATTATATTAAAAAAAATATTAATAATTATATAATATATACATATATTTTATATTTTCTTACCATACTCTCAATTGAATAAAGGATAATGTCATTCTTGTATACACTGGATGACCGCCTCATGAAGAAATATGAATATTTTTATTACTAAATCACATTTATGATATATTTAGCAATATTTTTTTAAAAAATATGATATTTATGATATAATTTTAATTTTGGAAGGATAAAATACCACTTATATTATTTTCATTGTGATTTTTGAAAAATAGAAACGTTACTCATGTGTATGTATGACCTACTATCTCCATGATTATGATGTTCTAAATTTTTCAAAACCATAATTAATGGTGTATTTTAGAAGTATGATTTAGGTATAAAAATTATAATTTTTTCTTGATTCAATATATATATATGATTAAATAATAATCACCTTGACCTTACTCAACTTACATATGTTATATTAAACATATGATACTTTTATAATTAAAATGTCTGATATGAAAATAATTGGTTAAGTACTTGAATGTAACATCATGAAAAATAAAATAAAATAAATAATAATACCGAAATTGGATATTTATAATTCATATAAATAAGATAATATTATTATTCAGGAAGATAATGATTCTACCTGCTGATTCAATCTTTGGGTAATGGTTTCATCTCAAATCATCCCTCTTTGAGACACATGTTTTTTATGAAAATAATTTCTTTTAAATTGTGTATATAAATAAATTTTACATATTATAACATTAACCCTTCATATTTCATGATATTATAAGTGTAACATCATTTAAATCATTAATTATTCTTATGATTGAAATGTTATCAAAGTGGTAAGGGTTTATGTTTCATTATCATTTTAACTGGGATTCTTTATGCTTGAATTTCCTTTGTTGAAAATTATTTGATCATTTAATAAAAAAACATTCTATTTTTTCTCTTATAGTTATTGAGGAAATGTTCAAGTAATAGTTCTATTTTCATCTCTTCGTAACACAACCATATTGAGAACATATTTCTAAGTAAAATCATCTCTATTTCTCCCTTCAGTCAAAGGATTACTCTCTTTAATGTTTAATTTTTTATTTATAGTGCTTTTAATTATATTTATATGTGATTGTTTAAATTCATTTTTCCCTTCTTGAATTTTTAAAAAGTTGTTTAAAATTAGTCTTCATGTTGTTTTTCCAAATTACAAAATTCCGGTCTTTTTACCAAACATATTAAAGGAATGTTGACTTTAACATTTAAAATATTAATGTTGTTTTCCACCCTCATTTTCCTTTAATATTACATTATATGTTTCCATTTTATCTCTATAAATTATTTACCATAATATATTTATAATTTTAGTTTTTTAAAAGTGATTTTCAATGTTGAAATTTTATGTTCATGAATAAGGTTTTAAATCTTTTTATAAGTATTTATATTCATCAATAATAATAATTATTAATATTATTTAATGATTATAAATAATGCATATATGAAACTTATATATATACCTTTACTACTATCCCATACCTTGATGGGGTAATTATGACTTATGTCCATCTCCCAAATACTGTCATTATGAATTTTTTTTTATTATAATATGAGACAAGATTATGCAACCCATGTCATTCCATAGGTAATTCCTAGGTTTATGCCTTAGGTTTGACTTCATTTTTTCTCCCATAAAAATAATGAAAATGTTATGATGAGTGTTCCTAGATAGAACTCAGTGATATCGATATATTTTATATGATGGGTGTAACAAGATAGTACTCTAATTTATTGGGTAATGTTATAGTCTAATGAGATTCCATGTATGGGATTAGAGAGTAAACCTAATCTATTATGGGACTTCTTCCACCATGTGATTTTGTCTTGGAAATTATCCTTGAATCATGGTTATGTCATTTTATATTTTTCTACAACATAACTTATGATAAAATTATCTTATGATACCACATTTTTTATGTTATACATGCATTTTAATACTCTTGTGTCTTCTCTTTTTTGATATCATGTCATCACTTTTACTCGCCTGTTATTATTCTATGGCATGTTTATTTCCTTACTGATCTTTTTAGCTCACTTGTTTCTTTTAGATATTTCAAATGTTATCCTATACAGTTTTAGGAGATCTAAATTATTTAATATATAGTTATGCAGAACCAAATATAATCTTTTTCTATATCACATTGATGTGTTATGAATCTAGTATTCTAAAAGCACTAGACCTCATGATATTTTGGGTTGAAATAAATATATTTTTATCTAAAAAATAATGTAATATCATGAGTAAAATAATAGATAAATATTGTTATTATCAATGAATAGGATTATTTTTCCTATGGAAAATAGGATGAGAAAATTTTAGTGATAACCCTAGGGATAAGATAATGTAAAATATAAGGTATAAAAAATATCTTGAATTTGGTGATGTATAGAATAGGTGGTTTTTGAGAAATTACATCCCTTCTTGGATATTACAAGTGGATTTTGTCCTTGTATAAATTTACCTAGCAGTAATGACTCCAAAAAAGGTACATCAATCTTGACTCAATATTTACCTATTACATGAAAACCGTCCTTACTACACACCTAGTTTGATACTTTTGGGGGATATGCATTAGAATTCACAAACACTTTATAAACAATTATAAAGGACATATACAAATTTATTGGTTAGAAAACATAATAAGAATAATTATGATGGATAACCAATATTGAACCCCATAAACACATAAGTAAGTATATAATTATCATTTATAAGTTATTCTCATTACATTTATAAGTTTCCCTTTTGTACGTTTATTAGTTAATGTGTTCTCATTGTATTATCACTTTTTAGTCAATAGAGAGAAATAGAAGAAAGAATTCCAATATCCAATGTGTTGGGAAATATATTGACTTATCTAATGATATGTATAACCTAGTGATAATGATAGATAGAGATCTTTAAATCATGTCGAATGAACTATCTTCCCTTAAAACTAACAACCATAACATAGTTGAATTTATAAAAATGAGAGACAAGGATGGAATATCATTCAAGTTTATGTGTCCATGATGATAATGAAAATATGAATAAATTTACTTCATTTCAAAAATGATATAAGGGGAACCATATAAAATGACTTAAATGAGTGAAAAGATTCTTTATGTGTGAGGAAGGATTCCACAATGCAGCTAAATTATGAAGAAAATTGAAGATTCTGATTAACAAGATCCTGGAAAATAAAGTTTAACATATGTAACCATAAGCATTTAAATCTCATATATGTTGTTAACTTTGAAATTATCTTTTTAAATGGCCTAATAAAAGTATAAATTTTAATGGTCCAATGTTATGACAATCATTGAATTAGAATGATTAATCTGTTTAGCTATTGGAACACCAGAATCTTGTTGTTTATGTTTTTCTATTAATGGTATTCTAGTTATAATAATCTTGAATATTATAATGAGTGTTCAACATAAGTTCTCTATAAGTATTTTCAAGACTATTTTGAATGTTAATAATGACCTAGAAAGTTGATTTAATGGTATGGTTTTATTTTGTGGAAAATAATAATTTGTATTCAAATCCTTAGTGGTTGAAAAGTTATTTGATGAATAATGTTATTTTTTAATATGTTCATCATATTCTTCAGAATATTATAGGATTAATAAAAATTATGAATATTATTATCACAAAATTTTTTATATAATTATAGAAAAGGGGAAACCTAAAATTTGGCAGAAAACACATGTCATCCTTCATGGTCATGGGGCATAGACCCTGAAGCAAAGCAGGATAAGTGGGAAGAAACTACAATAGGCCAACATGATGTTCTGTTCAGTATGACATTGTATTTACTTAAAATAATTTTTTATATAAATATTAAGTTGATTATTGGGTAAATTATTTTTAAATTATTATTATTATGTGATTAATGATATTTTTGGAAATAAATTTTTGGTTTAAGATATATATTATCTCTATGTTTAATGTAAATGGATATTTTGGAATAATGTTATCATGTTTTTTAAGATATTAGTTTAAAGGGTATGATATATCCTTTTAGGTTAAATCCATTTTACATGTTGTGGTTACTGAGGTTTTTTGGAATATAAGGATATTTATCTAAGGAATAATCCATTTTAAACATTTGGTTTCATTATATAATTTTTCACATTAATAGATTAATTTTTATTTTGGGAATTATCTTACTCTAGGATAAATATTTTTTTAATAATGGTATGATGAATATATTGTTACTCTTTTATGGATCTTTTGATTAGTAAAAAGATAATATCAGTGCCTGAGGTGTAAAAAATTCATATTGGATGATCATTCCTTAGACTGTAGGGAGAAGATAAAATTTATTGAAGCATAACCAAAGGGTGAAATTATGTTTAAAAAATAAGAACATATATGGTAAGTAAATTTTTTTCTATTTTGTATAATAATAGTATTAGAATCCACCAACTCTAGTAAATGAATATTGAAAAAAATGTTGTCCTCTTACCCTCATATCATAAAAATCAATGGTCTTTTAATTCATCATTGATTTATTATTTTATGGATGTTGAATTTCTCATGATAATTCACGTTTTTGTGATAAATGATCTATATATCTCTCCATGATTATTTTAGATTTTATATCATGCATGTATCTTCACATCAAATCAATTTTCTATTAAGTGGGAACTTAGTTATATTATGGCTTTTATATTTCCCTTTCCCTCTTTTTAAGAGAATATTTTATTAAACATTATTTTGATGTTTGTTTTTTCATAAAGAAAAAATCAAATGTCCAACCCTTGATTAATGATCACAATTTAAAATTTTGAGGAATCAATTTATTTAATGGGGCTATAATATAACACCCTGATATTTTAAAAAGGACACTATGTTCGATAGTGTATTCAACATGCAACAATGAGTTTAATCAAATTACATCATATTATTAAAATATTATTATCCAAATAAAACTGATATAATGTATCCATTAATTTTTATAGGAATGAATATAATTAACTAAGTTAAAATATTCATATAAATACAATTCCCAATATAAATGTATTTATAAACACTATATACACCCTATTTTTTATTAATCATATTTATTTTAAAATGAATTTTATTGATTTTTCGGAAAACGTTTTGTAATTATTTTGTAGAATTTTTAAAAATACTACTTTTTAAAATGTTCATAATTTTCAAAATAATAATATATATATTATATTAGAGTTAATTTTTTGTATTTTTCAGAAAACATTACTTTTTTAGTGAATAGGGAAAATTTCTTATTTTTTTAAATTTTTTTATTTTTAATAAACTAAGTCCCATTATTAATTTAATTTGATATTAAATTAACAAAAATTTAATTTAATTATATTAAATCCAATTAATTAAATTTAAATCATATTTATACTCTATTT
Source organism: Viscum album (assembly GCA_963277665.1). Taxonomy (NCBI): domain Eukaryota; kingdom Viridiplantae; phylum Streptophyta; class Magnoliopsida; order Santalales; family Viscaceae; genus Viscum; species Viscum album. Next base: position 1,958,418,766 of record OY728141.1, on the reverse strand, counting down.
TAGTATATTTTTGTCCTTTGGCTTAAAAATATATTTTTCTGAGAAAATGTTTTAAAGTGAATAATTATTCTCCATTTTAATTAATTAAAATAACACCTAATGAGGAATGATAAAAATTAAATGTATAGAGTATATATATATAACTATTAGTCATAATTCATTTAATTATTATAACTTTTAATATAGTTATTCTAATATCACTTTATTCTTGAAAATTGCATTTTTTTCAAAAGTATTTTCGACAGGTCTCTGATTTTAATTTTAAATTAAATTATGACACATCTATAAGTTAAATTTAGAAAATTTATTACAGAAGTAAAATAAGATTAATTTATATTATCTAATAATTTGACCTTAATTTTTTACCAAAATTAATAGTAAAAATTGTAAAAGTTATTTACCTTGGTTAAGGTAAAAACGGGTTTAGCATGGGTTGAACTAAATGGATAATGGATCAAAATGTCACAAGGCATGTATAATTAAATTTATATAGTGTTAATTATACAGTATATCTTCTGTGGTCTGAAAATGGTCTCTTTTTGTGGCTTTTGGAATGTTAAACACGTGGGTGTAATTCATTATTTTTAAAAATGCCAAGTGTATCATTTCCCCCATTTATAAAAGGCCTCCCCACTCCTCTCTTATATACACTTAGAAAACCCCTTGGTTAAGAAATTTCTTACTTAAATCACATATCTGCATCTCTAGCTCATACTAAATCCTTGTTTTGATAAAAAATATAATATTGGAATGTTTGTGATGTAATCCAAAAGTGGTTGTATAAAGAAGTGGTGATGATCTAAACCGTGCGTTTTATTTTATTTTTTCTTCCACCAAATTAAATTTATATTAATTCATGGTAATATAATAAAATTATTATATTGATTTTATTTATATGTTTTTATGTTAATTAAAAGACCTATAACCATATCCTCCTCCCTCAAGTGGGAAACAATGTTGTTGATTGTGTGAATGATGATCTAACACCTCATGAACCGATGTAATTTGTTTCCATCGTCGATTCTCAAAAATTTATATAATTTTGTATATAACGATTATATTTATTATATTTATCCCAAATTCTACTTGTGTAATTATAAGATCATATATACCTTGTTAAATTCCATTCTCTAGGTAATACAATAAAGTCTTTCATATTTACAGCAGACTACTGCCTCACGAAACGATGTGATTATATTTTCATTTATGATTTACATGGAAGATAATAAGGATTAATTATATTTTTATATAAGATATTAATGAAATGTTAATCATAATAGAAAATAAATATCTTAAAATTTATTTACTTTCCATCAATTCCATAAATTATAACATCAGTTTTTGTGTATGGTGGACTACTATCTCACGAAGCAATATGATTTGTTTTTTATTACCACCTGAAATGGGTGGTATATGTATGTGTTAAATGAAATAATATTGTATCTCTGATATAATTATATTTTTTAATTATAAAATAAATCATACTATCTCTATATCATTATTGTTGAAAAATTGATATGTTACTTATGTGTACGTACAACCTGTCATCTTTATAATTTTAATATAGTTCATTTTTCCAAACTATATTTAATATTTTTCATTAAAAGTTTAATTTATATATAAATATTGTATTTATTTAATTATTAAAATTCTATACTTGATTAAATAATAATCTCTTTGACTTTATTCAGCATATAAAATTTATTTTTTATATATAAGTTGTTTTACGTTAAGGCATCTGACCTAAAAGTAATTTGTTAAGTAGTTGAATATGACATGTTTTGAAATAAAATAAAATGATCATATGAAATTAAATAATTTACATAATTTTATTATTCAAGAATATAAGGAACATAATTGATGATTTGGGCCCGAGTTAAGGGTTTTATCCCAAAACATCCTTATTTGAGACACATGATCTTTTATGAATCTTATTTATTTTGAATAGTGATTGTACTGGACCTTTACCTATTATATAATTGATCCTTAACAATTATATATATTTTTAGTAAATTTTTTGTAACTTTATTCATGGTTGTTATGATTTAAAATTTACAAATGCTGTAAGATTTTAGGTTTAAATAACATTTTATTGAGGATTATTTCTTCTTGAATTTCAATTATTGGTAATTATTTGGTAATAAACTAGTAAAAGTTTAACATATTAATCTACTAAAGTTATTTATTAAATTTTCATGTATCTATACAATTTTTCTCTCATTGGTACATAAATTACTGGGTAAACGTTTTTAAGGGAAATCTACTTTATTCGTCTCTTCTATAAAAAATCCCTTTTTCTTCCATACACACATTTTCATTATATTTTTTTTTAAATTTTCATTATTTTATGTTTTTGTAAGAAAATTTTCACCATCTTTAATATTTTATAAATTTTTTTAAAATGAATCTTATTTATATTTTCTGAATGTGATACTTTTTGACCTTTTATCGAAAATGTGAAAGGAATATTTATTTTATCATGTATGAGAATAATGGTATTTGCCACGAAAAAATTTAAATGAATAATAATTTATATTTTTACATGATTAGTTTTAATAAAGGATTTTCATATTATTTCCTGGATTTTAGTTTTTTAGATGTGATTTTCAAAGTGGAAATTTTATTTTCATCAAGAATGTTACAAATTTTTTAGAATATTTTCTATTTCTCAATGAAATTAACATTTAATTTTATGTAATTATTTTAAATACTATATATATATCATACATATATAGCATTATCACTATCCCTATAAATGATACGGTAAAACATGCCTTTTGTTTATATATCAAATTCTTTCATTTTAAAATTTCCATTGATTATGATATGAGGCTATATTATACAACTCATTTCATTACATATATAATTGATAAGTTCATCTCTTATGATTTATTTACTTTTGTGGCCCACATAAATCATGAACATGTCATGATGTGTGTGTATATATAGATCCTCGTGAGCCCACTATAGCATATATGATTGGTACACACAGATAGTGCTCCAATGCATTATATAATGTTATCGTCTCATGAGATATCATGCAATAGATTATAGAGTAAAGATCATCCATTTTGGGACCTTTTCCACCGTGTGATATTTTTTTGGTAGTTATCATTGACTCATTTTTACATCATGTTATATGTTTCTACCACATTTCCTATGTTACAATGACCTTATGATACATTTTTATTTGTGTTATTATTCTATGTGATTACTAATGTGCCTCCTATTTTATGATTTTGTATTATACCCTGACTTACATTTTATGCTTCCTTTTCATATTTATTTCCTTAATGTGCTTTTTATCTCATCGCTTTCTTTCTTGTATTCACAAGGTTATCCTCTAAAACCCTATGATTTTATAGTATGTATCTTTTTAAATGTATCTTCTTTGAAAGTTTACATTACAAAGAACTCCAACGATAAAAAATTTATTAAATATTTTTATTTAATTATGATAGTTATCAACTAGATTTTGGAATGGAGGGAATGAAGGAGATAATATAATTTATGAAAATATATATTGCACATGTTTATAATTGTAATTCATTGGTTACCAATTAATTATAAATTAAACCCAATTGAATATAATGGATATGTTTTTATAAAAAATATTTTTATGCCCAAATTGACATATTATAGTAATTAATTAAATTAATAATTATTAGTTAATATTTTAATATAAATTTTTATATTATATATTCAATAAAATTATTTTATATTCATCCAAAATAATTTTAGAGAAATTAGATAAGAATTAGTCAAATTTTACACACAACAAAACAATATTGTTCTAAAGAATGTTTTATCACCTTATAATGACAAAATTGATTTAAATATAAATTTTTAAACTTAAATAAATTTCATTTTAAAAAATAAACATTATTTTTGAAAGCATAATATCTAAATTTACCTTGGTTTATTTTTTGTTATTTTGCTGATGAGTTTCATTTTTGAGGAATAGTAATGTGATTGCTCGAATAATAATATGACCATTAAGAATAGTAATGTGTCCAATAGAAAAATAATATCATGTATTAGGTTATAAGTAAAATTTATGCATATTTTAAGTGAAATTATGAAATAATTATATCTTTGTATATGTAAATTAATATTTTAAAAATTATTAATTAAATTTCAGTATTTTTTAAGTTATAAATATTACATTACATTTTTATATTTATCATAATAATTTTAAAAAAAATATTTTCAAAAAATATAATGATATATTAATTTTTTTTCTTAGTATTTTGATATACTTTATTGAGACCTTAGTTAATTTTTTAAAGTGTTATAAAATAAGTTATAGTTTTAAAATTTGTATTTTTCAATTTAATAATGATTTTAATGAAATATTAAATTTATCAAATTTAGAAAAATATTTTCATAAAATGGAGGTCATTTTTTTATTCTACACATCAAAAAAAATTTAGGTTGACTTTTTGTTATTCTTCTAAAATATTTGAAAATTTTGTGAATAGTGAAATGTGAAAATGTAATATAATTGTTAAATACATGAGTTTTTGAGTAATATGTGATGTATGTATGATATAAGCCCATAATTTAGAACTGTAATTAATTATTTTTAAATATTTGGGTATAATTCTCAAACTATTCACAGTCTTGATCCAAAACAAAAAACAGATGAATAAAATATTCCAAAAACACCCCTCTCATCCACTATAAATACCACCCCTCACCACCCCTTCTTATTACACATTTTTAGCATTGATAATTTTCAAAATTTTACCCAATACACTCTCCAATACCATCCTCCACATATAAGAGCTTTTGGTCTCATAAAATGAACAAAACCATTGGCCAATGGAGGTTCTCAAGGAGGAGAAACAAAGAGGTAAAAACCGATTTGTTTTTCATTTAATTCCATTTCAAGTTATTTTCTTTTCTTATTCTATTCACAATACCCTCATACATATTGAATGGTAACTCTAGTACCTTACATATTCTTGAATTTTATTATTCTAATGGAATAATCCATCATTAGGACCCTTCTCCTCTCCCTTTAATTATAAAAATGGAAACGCCTTCTATTAGGTGTTGTTTCATCACCGTCAAGGACGATAAGATTTAATTTTCGTTCACCATATTCTTGGATGTTAATAAAACCATTAAATTTTTTGAAAAATATTGTAAAATTTATATTGTAACAATTTTTATTTTTTGTAATAAACATATTACATAATACGAAATGATAAAACAATTCAAGTTCGTTGTGATCCAAAATAGCTAAAATTAATCTAAATGATTATCATTAACCTATAATGTAATGATTCATCTTCATAGCTTGGGAAAAATCTTAAAACCAATTACAATTCATTTCATTAATTAATAATATACAATTTCAATTCTGTAGAATTATAACCATTTAACATGAATTGTGTTACTTATAAAGAAGTGAAGCAATCAGGAAAACCAAGAAGATAAATGCTCTAAAATGATGAAATTAAACTCATTAATTCATCAATAAATCCATAAATGAATTTTTTACAAATATAATTAATCAAATAAATGTTTAAAAGGTTATTCATTAATTAATCAATAGATTTAATTTTATTATCTAGGATATCAAGGTCAAGTTCAGAACACATTCAGACATAAGTTAAAGTTTTTCTTCCAAAATCTCCATTTTCATTCTATTAATGATTTATCCCTCTCTACCCCAATGTGATTATTTATTTTTATATAATTCTTATAAATTATGTGAAAAAATAAAAAAACAACTTCTAAAAATCATTTTATCTTTCATTTAAAACAAATACATATTTTACAAAGTTCCCTAAACAATTCTTTCTGATACGCAAACTCGATTAATGGGAATGTCTCCATTTTTACCCATTTTCAAGTACTATACATAATATATTTTAAGAAACTATTATTTTTTAAAACTAAATAATTTTTTTAATGAAAAAAAAATATTTTTTATTTATTGTTTTCTAAAACCAATTAATAAAAATTCAAATTATTTTTCCAAAAGAATGATTTCAAAATTCAAAGGGGTATTTCTCTCAAGAATTCCACGATGATTTTATTAGGGTGTTTTCATATATTTCAACACCTATATTGAAAAATATTATATATTGGAATTTATATCTTATGATTATAATTTACCATATTTTATTGAAAGGTTTATTATCAGTTGAATGTGGATGTGATATCATGACATCATTCACTGTACTATTGAGAATGATTTTTGATTATATTTATTGATTGAGGAAACTTATATACAATTCATATGAATATTTTTTTATTTTTACCCACATTTATATGAGGAATGAATTAGAATTAGTAAGTTTTTATTGGCACCCACTACATCCTATCAATGCATCAGTGGGTATCATGAGGAAAAATAGATATGGACATGGTTGAGGTCTTGACCATTTTAAGATATAGTTTTGGTTGAGGACTTGACCTGTTATTTTAATATGTATTGGCCAAGGCCTCAAATAAATGTTTATGATTTCTAGAATATTCATTACCTCATTGTGATATTAGTAACATATAATCCATGTGAATATTTGACTAGTATAATATATATAGTTAATCATCATTGTCATGTGATTATTTTTATGGCACTAATTATTAATCTTTTATTCTTAACATATTATGAATACTATTAGGTTCTAATGGCATGTGTTTTTAGTCATTCACCTTACCTTATTATTTATAGTAGATTTTAGTTTATTACATTTCCTTACTATGCATCAGAGCTGATTGATTTCTCATGTTTTATTTTTCCCTTGGATGTGAAGAAGTATGGTATGAACAACTTTCAGGGATAATATAGAAGTTTATTAGTGATCCCAATTTCATTTCAATATTTTTCTCTTTTAAATTTTTAATGTAAATTTCATTTATGAATATGTATTAAAAAACTACTATAATGATAATTCCATTAGGATTCATGAGTCATATTTATGTCAATGTTTAAATATAAGTTACCACCTCTAGAAACTGGGGTCGGGGCCTTTACAGTGGTTATGAGATGAAGTTCAGTAGAATCCCAAGAAACATGATTTAGAAAACATAGATCAAGTAGTATAACCCTAAGATATAATTTTAGGATAAGAATAAAAGATCATCCTAGAATTTTTATAAGGTATATATTATTTTTTTCTTCCTATAAATGTATCCCTTTCTGGATACTACAAGTAGAGATGGTTCTCGAATAGATGTACCTAGGGGTGAAAACTCTGACAAGGTGTCATGGAAGTGATTCGAGGTAACCTAATACACAAAAATGAAACTTACTACGCACCTTATTTTACAATTCTAGGGGATATTCTTATTATAATTCAAAACTTCCTTAAACCCCATTAGGAAGGATTTAATAGTAAATATTTCGACAAATAAACCATGATTATGACTATGATATAAGCTTTGTATATGTTTAAAATTTTTTTTGAAGTATTTCACTAGTTTTGGATTATAAATTATTCTTTTTAATATTATGATCTAACCTAGTGTATTACATTACTTATAAATGGTTCCTGGAATATGGAATGGGAACCACATCAATACATATAATCCAAATAGTAGTAATGATAATTTATTTGATGGGTTTAATCCATTATTTCAAAGAAAAATATTCTCTCAAATATTATCATCATATGAGAATATATTATCATGTTCTAACAAAAAGGATAAAGAGTTTTCTAAGTGTTATATATCTATATAGAATAATGAGAACAAGATTACAACTTTAAAAAAGTTGGATAATGGAATAAATGGAAGGATGTATGTTCCCACATCTGATAATTATAGAATGAAACACCCTGGTACTTTCATAAAAATTAATATTAGTTTTCTATAAGTGTGAAGAGAAATAACACCATTACTATGATTACAATGGTAAAAAAGTGCTTTCCAATGATCAATGATTCAACTAAAAGGGGATGTAACACTATGTAAGTCAATGTCTCTCGTGTCCAAGGAATATACCCCAAAATATGGTAATAGATCATGGAAAATATTATTCTATTACCAATGATGGGGAGGAAAGATTAATTTGACTATGTTTGGATTTAAGAATCAATTTATTTGATTATTTTGTCAATAATTCTATGATTATAAGAATCATGAGATATATAAGTTTTGTAACACAATTCTTATTCTTTAAAGATTTGGAATCATACATGTTCCATTAAAGTTTAAAGGTTTTACGGTATTCCTATTTTTGTATATGGTTTTAAGAGATAATTTATTTGTATAACCTTATATTAATTTTATTTTGGAAATTAATTTACCTCCCTTCAAAAAATTTATTACTTAATGTGGACAGACATGTTTTAGATGAGCCTTAAGATTAACTACTTGTATAATGGATCATGTTAAAATTTTCAAATTATTATTTCTTTGATATCTTGTTCTAACCTGATTGTTTTCATTAATCATTTAAAGGATAAAATAATGAATTAAAGATCATATGAATTGTTAAAAGTGCTTCAGATGTTAAAAATTCATCTTGAAACTGCATTTATAGGTGTAACAAATGATGTGAAAATAGTTCAAACCACAACCAACGGATGTGATTATGATTATGAAATATAATGTAAATAAGTAATTTTTCATTCTAAAGTTCTTATATAAATATTAAAATAATCCATCATATCTAGGAAAATTATTTCGGAACAAAAATGTTATCTATTTACTTTACTTTCAGATAAATCAATGGTCATTTAACCAATCATAAGATATATGGATTTGTAATAGTTAATGTTCTTATGGACATTTTCTCTACCAATATTAATTAGAAAATGATTTTTAGATTATTATTTGATGTTCATATTTTCACTTCACACTAATATTATCTTATTCGAATGACTAGTTTTTGGGTAACCTCTGCATCTCCCCTTCCCTCTGATTAAGAGGATATTTTATTAACTATATTTTTGATGTGGGTTTCCCAAAAAGTAATATGGCAGTTTCATCCTTTGATATTATAAGTATAATTTAAATTTATGAGGAAATAATTTATTATAGTAGGAGAGATTGTAATACCCTACGAGTTTACATTATGCCTCGTTTTGAATTTATCTTCTTAGATAGTTTACATTACACATACCATCAAACTAAAATAAATGAATAAATATTTTTATTTAATTTTGATTCTTATCACGAAGTCGTTGGAATGGAGGGAATGAAAGAGATTGTGTAAATTATGAAAATATTTATTACACATGTTTATAAAATTAATTTACTGGTAACCAAAAAATAAGAAATGAAAACCTATTGAACATAAATAATATATTTTTGTAAAAACTATTTTTATACCCATAATGAAATTTTATTATGATAAATTACTTTAATACCTCTTAGTGAAAGATATTATATAATGTTATATAATATATATTTATTCAAATATTTTTAAAGACATCAAAAAAATTTTAGAGGCATAAGAGAAGAATAAATCCAATTTTACATTTAAAAGGATATATTTTTTTAAATGATGTTTTACCACCTTTTAATGGTGAAATTGGTTTAAATATATATTTTGAAACATTTATATATTTTATTTGAAAATATAAACATTATTTTTTAAATCATAATATCAAAATTTACTCTAGCTAATTTTTTTTGAATTTTTCTAATAAGTTTCATTTTTTATGAATAGTAATGAGACCTTTAGAATAATATGATGACCATTAAAAATAGTAATTTTTATATTAGAAGAATAACCTCAAAAATTAAGGTATAAGTAAAATTTAGGGATCATTTAAATGAATGTAGGATATAATTATATAATAGTATAAGTAAATTAATATTTTAAAATTTATTGATTATGTGTTGGTAATTTTGTAAGTTGTAAATATATAATTAAAATTTTATAAATAAAATAATTATTCAAAAAGATATATATTTTTTAAAAATATATTTTTATATTAATTTATTTTTATATTTTGGTTTTAAGAAAATAAATTGAGAGATTAGTTAATTTTTCAGAATATTATAAAATCTATTATTGTTTAAAAACCTGTATTTTTGGAGTTACTGATGATTTCAATTAAAAAAAATAAATTTATCATATTTTGGAAATTATTTTCATAATTTGGAGCTCATTTTTTATTCTACACATCAAAAAATGGTTAGGGCGAATTTTTGATATTTTTCAAAAATATTTTATTTTTTGGTGAATAATAAAAATCGATAATTTATGAAAAATGTTAAGTAAATAAATTATTGAGACATATATGAAGTATGGATGATTTAAACTAATAATATAGAACTATCATTCATTATTTTATTATATCTTTTGATAATTCTTAAACTATTCATAGTTTTGATCCAAAATTATATACAAATGAATAAAATATTTAGAAAAACACCCCTCCCCTCCACTATAAATACCACCCCTATCCACCACTTCTCCCCCAACATTAAATTCCTTTATTCTTGTATAAATTATTTCCAATTTTCTTCCCAAGACCATAACCCATGTCTAGGAACTCTTGGTCTTACAAAAATACCAAAACTTTTTCCCGAATTTGGTTCTCAAGGAGGAGTAAATCGAGAGGTAAAAATCACTTTGTTTTTCTTTAAATTTATTTTCAAATTATTTTCATTTATTATTGTATCCTCACCTAAACTCAACAAAATAGTATGATAAAACCAATACCATACATATACTATAAATTTATTATGATGATGAAATAATCCATAACAAATCTCCTTCTCCCCTCACTTTTATTCTATAAATGGAAACTTCATCTGTGAGGTGTTGTTTCATCACCTTTTATGATGACATGTTTTAATTTTCATTCAACATCTTCAAGGATATTAATAAAACAATTTTAATGGTTGAAACATATTTTAGAATTTATATTACAACCGTTTTAATGTAATGTAATTAACATATTACATAATACTAAATCATAAAACAAAATGAGTTCATTGTGATCTAAACCTACTAAAATTAGTCTAAATGATTATCATTAAAATGTTATCTAATTATTCATCATAATATATCAGAAATAACGATATATAATACCCATTAAACTTCAGGATGTTCATTAATAACATATAATTCCAATTCTGGAGAATTTTACACATTTTTCATTAACTTCATTACTTATAAATAAGAGAATTGATGATGAAAACCAAGAGAATGAATGCTCTTGAATGATGAAATTAAACTCTATAACTAATAAAAAAGTAATAAATGAACTTATAAAAACTATAACAAATCAAATAAATATATAAAAGGTTCTTCATTAATTAATTAATGGATTTAATTTGATTGTCTAGGACATCAAGGTCAAGTGCAGATCACATTCAGAGATAAGGTATGGTTTTTCTTCCTGAATATCTATTTTTATTTAGGTTATGATTTTACCCTATCTAAAAAATTTTAATTCTTCATTATTTTTATATAGTAATTTTCAATTATTTTCATATATTCCAAACTCATGTCTCCATATCATTTCATCTTTCATTTATAAGAAATACATTTTTTTCAAGGTTCCCTTCTCAAATATTCCTGATATGCAAGACCGAATAAAGGGAACATCTTAATTTCTTACCAATTTTTAAGTACCATCCATAATAATTTTTAAAACACAATATGTTTTCTAAAATAAATAATTTTTTCATGAAAAAAAAAATTTTTTCATTTCAATTTTTTTTTAAAATGAACATTAAAAATGTTTTTTCTAAAGAACTCTTCTTTGTAAAGTAAAAGGTATTTCTCTCAAAAATTACTCGATGATTTTGTTATATTATTTTCATCTATTAGAACCCCTCTATTCATTACTATTCTATATTGAGACTGATCTATTATTATTATCATCTACCATATTTTATTAAATATTTTATGATGAGTTTGACTATAGATGTGCTTTCTTCATATGATTCACCATATTAGAAAGATTGATTAGTGATTATGTTTACAGAATGGGGAATGTTATTTACAATACATATGTATATGTATTTTATGTTTATCCCCAATTATATAAGGAATTAATTTGACTCAGTAAGTAACCGGTGGGTCCCCCTATTTACCCTTGATTAATCAGTAGGTCTCATGGGAAAAATTAAATATTGACTTAGTTGAGGTCTTACCCATTTTCAGATATAATTTTTGTTGAGGCCTTAACCTTTTATTTATTATATGTCTTGGTTGAGGCCCTGATGGTATTTTTATGATATCTGAAATATTAATTCCCTTATTATGAAATTATTAATTAATAATCAATATGAGTATTTGACTCATAGAATATTCATGGGTAAGATTCATTCACATGTGATTATTTTTAGGGAATTATATATTAAGATTTTATTCTTTCCAAATTATGCTCAAGTTTATCTTCTAATATAATATGTTTTCAATAATTCACCCTGAATTTTTGTTTATATTATCTCTCACTGTATTACATACCTTTATTTAACATCTTATCTCACCCCTTTCATTTTTTTTTCAGATTTAAAGAAGTATATTATGAATGACATATATGGATGATCTTAGAGTTTATGGGTGTTCCTAATTTAATTTCTATTTTTATCTCCATTAAATTTTTAATATAACGTATGTGTATGTAATAAAGATTCAAACAATACTAAACTAAATATATTTTTTTGGGATTTTAGTCTTGTATCGATTGTAATTTATTAATATAAGGCACAGATTCATGAAACAAGGGTTGTGGTCTTTACATATCCTATATAGTTTTAAGAGCTCAAAAGTATTTAAGATCTAATTATAGAGAAAAAATATAATGATTTTTTTATTTTTCTATTTATTTTATTATGAACCAATCCATCCAAATAATATAGGCATAATTATCTTTTTGGTTGTACTAAATATGTGTTTATAATAATATTCAATTAATAATAAGTGTAAAAGACTTGGGATTCTATATTGTGCGTCTGAGAGGCCAAAAAATGAATTACTAATGTGGTTCTGGAGAGTGACCAATCCAAGATGATATGATATATGAGACCCTAAGAGATAGATAATGCCTGAGTGGATGATGTTTCAATCCAGGGAGGGTATTGTTAAATCTAATGATTTGATATATGTTTCCAAGGTGGGGTTCTATTCCACATGATAATAATCGTATATGTTTCCAAGGAACATCACTATTATCCCTTTATGATATAATATAAGTTTTAGGGAAGGGAATAATCCCACAAAATGATATGATATATATATCAAGAATGGGGAACTACCCCAGATGATATGATATATGGTTCAATGGGGGAGTGTTATTCCACACAGATGCCATGATATACAATTACAGGGACAGGAGTTATTTATAAAACCCCTTGATTTTAGTACGTATTTATCTTGGGAACAAATTCAATGTGTTTGACTGATTATTATTTATTATACATGAAAACATTGAAAATAGAGATTTATTATAAAAATATATATATTAAATTATAGTTAAATGAAAAAAATAGTAAAATCAATTAATCAAAAATTTAATTATTCTTTTCCAAATAGATATATTTTTTTAAAATCATAGTTTAGTTTGAAATCCAAAAATATAAAATCATAGTATTTTAAATTGAAAAAGGAACTTAATTTATAAATTCATTTTATCATTATTAACTTATTTTTACTTTTTAATAATTATTTGAAATGGATTATTTTTTGTTCAATAGTGAAAAAATATAGTTTTTACATATCCTATCACCTCAATGAAATGACCATGAATTAAAAATGAAATAAAAGTTTATGAAACCATATTTATAGATAACATATAAGTTTTTTTTTATTAAAATAAATTATTCTTAACATATAATTTTGAAATTATAAAACAATATTTGACTTTTTTAAAACCTTGGTGATGTTTTATTTTGATAGAAAAATAATTGTTGATCATTTTCCTTAATTAAGTTTATAAAATTAAACATTTGGTTTTGTATTATTTTAATTGAAAAATAACTATAATTTATTTAATAATAGTCAATAAATGTCATATATATCAATTATAAACATTAATATTTTGAAGAAATTATTTTTACACTTAAAAAACATATTCACTAAAAACGATACATCATTGCGTTACATATACTTATATTAAAATTAATTATGAGTTTATATAGAAATAAAATCTGGAAAAATGTATTAAATTTTTTAAATTTAAAATTATATTAATTTAAAAATATTCATTTCAATTTTATTCATATTATTATGTTATGATAATAAAAGTTATTCCCCACGATAAGGGTTAAATGGATCAAAATGTCTTAAGACTTTGTGATAAGGTCAAGAAAATTAAATAATCCTACATATATTTTGATTATCAAAATGTATTTATATATATAAACTATTTTATTATAATTTGTATTTCCATGGTGACACTTGACCATGATAAATACATTTATATAATTTAAAATATAATATTATTTATAAAATGTCCACTCTTCTCACCTATAAAAGGAACCCTTCACCTCCTCCCTTATCCACAAACATTGAGATAATTATCTCAACCAAAGTATATTTAAATCACATACCACCACAATTATCCATTAAATATATTTTATAATATTACCAAAATACTAACCTAAGAATGCATGAGGAGAGAACAATAGTAGGATACCCAAGAAAGAGGTAATCGTCTTATCAGAGTTCATTTGAATTTCTTGGTCTATGATCCTCATCATAATATATTTTACACATTTTATTATAATTAAAAATGTAATATTAGTATACTAACATTATATTATGAGGAAACAACCATTATCTACATTATTTCTATCCTTCGAAAAATAAAAAACATCATTCGTGTGTACGTGCGGCTATCGCCACCCTGAATGACATATTCCATTTTTCATAAATGGTATACATGGATGGTTCTAAAAATGGGTTTAATAAATATATATTATATTTAGAAAAAAACTAATATTCTATAAAATTTATATTATAACTATGAAAAAACATTTTTCTACTAATTAAATTTATTTAATATGTTCTTATTTTGATCTGTTTTTCCACCTTCAAGGACAACATTGTAATGTTTATGTCATGAATGATAATGTAACGATAGATAATAATAGTGTTATTTAAATTTAATGAATTTATGTTTATTTAATTAATCTATAATTTTTTTACATTAATTTTAGTATTGACTAATAAAGTCATTCCTTTTGTGGAATTAAAATTTCAAAAAATAGGGTTTTTAGGCATTTAAAGAAACTTATAACACTAACATCACTGATATGACAATGAAACCATATATATATAATACTATAAACCATCATGAAAATTTATTAAAAAATTACACCATGAACAAGGTGCAAGGACTGAAACCTATAAATTGGAACATGCGAGGAAAACTAAATACATAACACAAAAATATTTATTTTATTAAAGAGTTTTTACTAAATGGTAAAAAATAAATTTTATGTAAATGATATTTAGTATGATAAATATAAATATAGTTATTATATATATATATATAATAAATATCAATATATTATATATAAGGAAATAGGATTTCTGAGAAAACAGAAATTCAAGGAATGGGTTTTTCATCATAATTTTACTTCATTAAGATATGTTCATTATTCCAAAAATTCATTTTTTTTGTGTATATACTACCGATGAATTATTTTATGAAACTTTTCCTCTAAATATTATGTTTTCAAATATCCCTATTTTTTTAAACATTATTGAGATTTAATTAAATTATTACCAATTTATTTTGGGGTTTTATTTAAAAAAATTGTTTGAAATGTTTTTATATATTTCACAAAAAATCTATATCTTCTATATACAAATTATTTATATTGTGTCAATAATTTTCTTTTATATAATTAAATTTTTGTTTAATTTCATTTTAAAATATATTTTACTTTATTTAAAAAGGTTTTAAAACAAATATTTTGAATATTTTCTAGATGGTTCACTTTTTATATTCTTTATAAGTTTCAGAAAAGTATGTTTTTTAATGGGTAATACTTAACCACCTCTTACCACCATCATGAACAATATTATTTATTAGTATTACTTTCCATTTTTTCAATGGTTTTCAAAGAAAAGTATTTCCCCTTATTCATTGATTTTTTTATTTTTAATGGTTACCCAAAGAAAATTATTTTTATGATTATTTATCAATTTATATTTATAATGTTTTTAGAAAATTATTTTTCATCTATGTCAAATACATTAATGTTTTTTCACTAGGAGTATGATCAAATGATATCATACACCTTCTTCTGTTTATGGATAGTGAGAATGTTTTGAGAAATATTTTGTGGAATCCCATGTCTTATCTATTGGTTAATTAATCTATAAATGAATAAAGAATGTTTTTATCTATTTACGTAAAAAAAATTTATAGTTTTCATTTTGTTATAGGTGGGAATGGAATTATATATCCATATAATTTATTTTGAAAATGTTTATATCTCATGACATAATATGTAAGAGACTGTGGATTGACCCTAATTTCCTAAGGGACTCTCTCCGCTAAGGATTTATGGGAATGTGGAGTGAACCCAATCCAATATGGGAATCAGAACACTATGTGATGATGGTATTAGTGGTGAACATTAAAAAAGGAAACTATTTTTTATACTTATTTTTGTGCCTGAATTTTATTCCATATTCTTATTCCTAGGATATTCTATCATGGTTCATGATTGAGTGATGTTTAAACACCCTTATGAATCCTACCACTGAAAAATTCATTTGTTATGATGAATGTTTTTCATTAATTTTATAAAATAAACATGAAAAGTATTACAAAACTAGTTAGTTTAAAACCAATGTTGAAAATGATGAATTTTTATTTCAATATCAATTATTAAATAAAATATGTTAAAATATATATTTTAGAATTGATTATAAAATATCCAATCATAAAATCCTTTAATGTAAAATAATGGTCAAAGGTATACTCTCATTTTAATTTGTAAGAGGTATTTATTTGGGTTAATGTTTTTTTAGATGTTTTTTGGAGTTTTCTATGGGAAATGTTTTTGGCTGATGGTTGAAGAACCAGTTTACTCTAGGAACTAGGTTTAGGATGTGAACTTATTCTAGGTAGAAGTCATGAAACATGTTTAATGCTTGAAAAATGTACACAATGTTTATTATATTCACACTGTGAATTCATAACTTTCGAATTTAAACCCATGTAGGCATATATTTAGTACACATCCTATATAGATGATTTACATCCTGAATCAATGGTTCATGACATGAATCCATTCATCCCAATGAGATTTAATAGGTTAGAATACCTAATCTTAACTCAATCAATGTGAATACACTTCTTTCAAACCCTGGGTATCTTGTAGGATATTTTGGATAGTTTTACCCCTTTTGGATCAATCTTTTTGGATCATTGGGCACTGATTTAGGTGATTCCTTTTCTTTTAGGTAATGTTGTCAGTTTCTGATTGTTGGTTTTTCTTATTTCTACATGGTAGTGGTGTTGGGATATATTTCATGGATTTTTGATTATGATATTATGCTTATTCTATCCCTTTTAGTGATATTGTGAAATCTTTATTTGGGGGCCATTCCTTGTGCTTATTTTGGTGTGGTGCTCTAGGGTTTCAATATAAGTGTTGATATAACCCCTCCAACAACCATGTTTATTATATAATTCAATTATATGATGTGATAATAATTGTTATAGAATCCATTTGTTATTTCTTTATTATTTGAGGTGTTTTGATCTCGTCACGGTTTGTGAGCAACCTGAGTTTGAGGTGGTGGTTCAACCTATATCTTATGTTGGATGAACCAAAAAAAAAATCTTATTTTCTAAATTTTTATATAAATGAATTGGAACAATTTATTAAGTTTTTGTATAAATGGTTTTTGGAGAAAATATAGTTTTTATCTCTTTTTGGTAAAATAAAGGCGTTTTTTAGTAAATTATGAGATTTATTTATTGAATGATTTTAAAAGAATAATATTATTGAAAAAGGGTTTTTGGGAAATTTATTATGAATTGTGATAGGCCCTTTTAAAACTATTTGATAAATTCATTACATGGGAAGACTTTGGTACCTAGGTGGTGGGTTGAGTGTGGGGCCTTGTATATTATTTATATTGGGGATTTATTCTATAGGTGTTACTCTATTCCCTTATCTTGTTGTCCTAAGGACTTGATCTTGACATTATAGTAGGTTCATTCTTGGTATTCCTCTATTTCCTTGGCCCTTTTCAAAAGGATTTTAATGCAAACATGTTGTTTTTTAATGTCATTATATGAGTGTCCTTGAAATCCAAAACTTATTTATCCTTGTATTATTTACCATTTTTTCATTACACTATTTTTCGTTTTGTATAATTATTCTTGATAAATGTAAGTAGTTTATAGAAATTTATAATTGAAAATATTTTACATTGATTCTTTTAGAATAATGGAAAAAGGTTCACACTTTACCATTATTTTTATATAAAAATTGTTATACTTTTTATCGTATCCTATTTTATAAATATTGTGCGTATTGGGATTATTATGTAGAGACTTAATGGGAACTCTTAGGTGGGATCCTACTGAACCTATTTAGCTAGTACCCTACACATTCATTTGGGAATGTGTTGACATTGTGTTAGAGTTTTATGTAAGAATGGAATGTAATTACAGTGAGGCATCATGGTTTATGCCATATGGGTATGAGTAACTAGTGGTATGATGGTGGGACATTTCTCACATATCATATGGAGTATTGTTTCCACTTTTTTTTTGTTCTTGCCTATTTTTGGACATATAGAGTGGCATTTCATCTTTCTTCTTTGGAGTTTCATTACTACTTTTGTGGATCCATTGGTTTTGGAATATTGCAGTTTCATTCTGATTGTGTACATATATCTGCTATGTATTATATTAAAGGTTGGGAGAACAAATTCCCTCAACTTTTTTTTGATACTTGGATGCTCTTCTCCAGCTCGAGGGGATTGGGAATTTACATAAGGTTAGTGGAAAATCAGTTCAGTTCATATTTTAGTTGGAATCTTGGGTTGGTTCATTGCAATTGGTTTCATAGCTCATTTTCCCTTATGATTCCTTATTTTGGGGTATCTGGTAAACTTGATATATATTTTTAGAACATTATAGTAAGGTTGTGGTGGGATAATGATTGAATCTCTTTGTGAAGAACCTCAATTTACAATGGGATGTTTGGATGTCTATCTCTAATGTTAGGGTTCTTGACCTTGATGTAAGTTCCAATTTATGGTTTTCTAGATTAAACTAAGACTTGATTCATTGCATTATAATTTTCTTCTGTTTCTATTTTGGGGAATCATGGTCTTCTAAGAAATTATCATTATTGGAATCTTCTATTCGATCAAAATCATCTAGAGAATATAATATGGTTTGTTTATTCCATAGACTAGAACTTACCATGTGCTCATAACCCAGTTTTTGGGGTGAAGCTTGGATCCAAGCATGAAATGGATCAATCTTGGGAGATCCTATATGAGAATATACCATCCATTAAGGGTATTAATCTTCCATAAGAGGTGATGGACTAGCTATAAAATATTTATCAGGTCTCCAATCTCTTTTATACAACTAAGGTTATTGATGGGAAATGCACAACGTACAGGCTTGAGGGTCCCAACTATCAATGGTGGGGTTTGAAGGTACATGAAAATCAGTATGTGTTGATAGATTAGAAGGGTTTCAAGACTATTATTTTATAGATTCTTCTCAAATTCCCTAATTATAGAGAAGTCTTTGTAGTTCCTACATTTTTAGTTGAGAGAGAACTTTGTGCTAGAGTACACCCATCAGTTTGCGGAGATGGTTCATTTTTTCAGAGGTGGTAATGAATGAATATCAAAAAAATCAAATATAATTTCATGATTTGAAACTAGGTGACCAATAAAAAGTATACATGTTCAATATTTCTACCTATTATAACATAGTAGATATGTCTGTGATGTAAAAAATGGATTCGGAATGAAAGATTGGATTTTTTAGTTCTTCTCTTCCTCATTGTGGATGATGCAGTGGAACATAGGTAAAGAATAGAAAGTGGAATGATTATCACATTAGTGATGGAAATGGTTCTTAGTAGCGGACCTACTCTACACCATCTAAAGATTCCATTAGTGTCCCTTATTCTTGATATTTGTGTGGTATGTTAGGGAACAATCAATGTACATGTACCACACTAGAAAAAAAAATTAGTGATTGTGGTTTCTATGGATTTCTATTGAGGGATTCTAGGTTATGTATATTCCTTATATTGTTTATGGATATTCATCTCAAAAAAATACTATGGTGATGTCAGAAGCATAAAATCCCATATGGATCTTTCCACAAGGCTCAGGAGTGAAGCACCTTCATCGAGTGTATAAGTTTTGGGTGGAAGCTGACATAGTGACAATAATAATAAGAGGTAAATTTTTTTAATATTCTATAACAACTAGTATATTTGATATGGGAGTCCCCCAATTGTTTATATATACCAATTTTTTGATTCGATAAAACATCAAATGGATCTAATTTCCTTTTTTTATATAGATTTTGACACATATTTTAAAGATGAAATAGTAGGGGTTTCTATGTCCATATTGTTATCTTTCAATATAAGATACATAGTCAGTATGGGATTTCCATATTTTTAATTTGGGTCTATTTGATATCATCATTAGGATGGATTGCCTAATTTCTCACCAATATGGGATTAGTTTTCATCATTAGTGTGTTTCATTCCCTGTGACTGATGGGAGATCTTGTATGTCTTAAGAAGATTGGAATTTATTGAATTCTCTATATGAAATGCCTTCCCATAGTTCAAGAGTATATTTTCTACCATTAGAGTTAAGGTCAGTTATGTTACCACTTTTGGTGATATTCTTATGGTTATTCAAGATTCTTTGATGTCTTCCTTGATTAATTCTCTTGAATTACTCTAGAATTGTAGGTAATGTTCATGAATGATATGGTACTGAGTATGAATAAATTATTAATACCCTTTTTCAATATGTAATGAACAGAGTCGAAGGATCCTAATATCCAGTATGATGATTTAGTAGAGAATGGTTTTTGTTTTCCCTAGTGTTTCACCATGGAAAATCCAATGATCTTTTCCAAGAAGGTTGATGGTTCAATACATTTGTAAATGGACTATGAGAAGTTTAAATAGGTGATGGTTAATAATGTGTACCCTTTTCCCCATGTGGATGAATTGTTAGATCAGCTAAAGGGGGCTAAGTTGGTTTCAAAAATCAATCTTTTGTTGGGTTATCATCAACTCAGACTTGGATGATCTGATTTTCTAAAGACAAATTTTAAAAACTTTTATGACCATTATGAAAAAAATTGATGCCTTATGGTCTTACTAATGTTATTTTAGTTTTATGGATTTGATGAATAATATATTCCATCAAAATCATGACACCTTTTCATGGTGTTTGTGAAATATATCTCGTTTTACTAGAGATTCGATCATGTGAAATATCATCATCTGAATTTGTTTTTTCATATAATGAAGAATCACATGCTTTATGAGAAAATATCAAAATGAAATTTATATATATGAGAAGTGATGTTCTTAGGGAATGTGATTTTAGAACATGCCCTATTTTTCAACACCGAGAAGTTAAAGGTTGTATTATCTTGGGAAGATCCCCAAACTGCCATTAAGATATAGAGATTTTCAGTTCAATATAGATATTATCTATAGATTGTAAAGTATTCCTCGAACTTGATGTCACCTAGGATTTCACTTACCCAGAAAGGGATGAAGTTCACATGGGATGAAAAATATCAAACATCTTTTAATGAGTTCAAATAGCTTCTAACATCAGCTTCTATTTTGATCTTACTTGATCCCAGTAAGAAATATGTTGTATACTGTGATTCTTCTGGTGTTGGTCTGGGTTTAGTTGTGATAGAGGATTATGATGTTGTTGAATATGTCTCTCGTCATCTTTATCCATAGGATAAATATTAACCCCACATGATTTGTACATTTCAAAAATTATAATGGCACTTTTTTATTGGCGGTAAAATCTTTTTGTGGAGTAGTTCCCAGTATTTTCTCATCCTAGAAGTTTGAGATATATCATTTCATATAATGACCTGAATCTTAGGTAGAGACAAATGGTAGAATAGCTATAGACATTCAACACTGTCATAACCTACACCCCATGTAAGGGGAATATTGTTTCTAGCATTGTAACTAACAAATTTCTACCAAAGGCTATTTTAGAATTAATGGAAGACTATGAACCTCTAAGTCTATTTTCATAGATGCTTTTGGATTCACAAGGGAATGGTTCATGTATGGTTCTGACTAATGTTCAGTTATCACCATTATAACGAACCTTACATTACATACATTGATATTTACCCAAAATTGAAGAATATTCATTACCAAATATAATAAATCAATGAATGGACTGTATAGTTATAGTGTCTTTATAAAGTGAGAAACATAAACAATAGTTTCATAAAACATCTACATTTTCCCCACTTATTTATACATAACTAGACTAATTTTTTACATATCTTGATTAATACCCTTCTTTATGACATGTGGAAAAGAAAAAATTGAAAGGGTGAGCTCAAATGATCAGTAAGTGTAAAAAAGGGAAATATAAATCATAACATAATCATAAGACATAAGAACATAACATTTGAAAGTCTTATCATGTATATGAAAGATCATGATTTCATGGAATTTCATAAAAGTTCATAAGAATTAATGGTCATAATCCCAAAAAAACTAACATAATACATGAAGTATTGTGTCATACATATAATCATATAAAATCATTTCACATTAGTCATGTCTCTTTTTCAGGACCATCATAACAAATAAAGTCCATCACTAAACTGGGTTTTCTTTTCATTCCAACCCTGAATTACTGAACCATATTTACATAACATTCCAGTCATGTCTATCACATGAGATATAAATAATTACCCAGTGCATTAAAGGGATATATACGTTCCTCCAATATCATAATTAAATCATTCATACATGTTCCACAAAAACATAAACCATTATCGTAGCATAACCAAAGGAACAAAAATTGGTTTATTAAAAATGATTTCATCCAAATACATATTAAATAAATGTATTTCGAAAAATAATTCCATCATAAAAACAAACAACTAAAATTAATAATATGGATAAAAACATAACCATGTTTAATTAATGGAATATTATATGGAAACTGATTTTGATAAAATACTTGAAATTAATTCTTGAGGAAAATATTCTTTTTCTTCAAAAACGTTTTCTTTTCTCAGAATTCCATTAAATTTTAAATGAAAAGAATATAATTAAAAATACAAAAAAATTTTTTAAATTAATCTTCATGGTGTGTAATAATCTATTCATGTTTTATAAGTTAGAACAACTTTCTCCTAGTACTTTTGTCGAAATAGTCAAAAAGTACCTCATACTAAAAATGAAAAAGATTATTTTCATATCGTTTAATATAAATTTAAAAAATGGGTAAAATTAACATTAAAAAATTATAGAATAATATGTATAATATTACATACTTATGAAAAATGGATGTGGGTGATAAATATACCCAAATAAATACCTACGAAAAAACAATCTTGGATAATAATGAGATTTCAAAATTATCCCTTACCATAGGTCCGATATCCAATGTATGTCTTTGAACCTATTATATAATTATCTAAATGATTTTGTTGAATTATTCTGGAATCATTGTCATTTTTAAGATATCATATATGATTATAGTATCATTTGTTAGTTAGTAACAATTCATTGTCACATGTTATTCAGATATTAACTGTTTTATGTTCTTATGTAGGTTTCATTAGATAAGTTCATGTTCAACTTATTAGGTAATAGTTATATCATTTAGAAAAAGATAATAGCATAATATGTATAATATTTATTCGTTAAATTCATGTATATAATCATGGTTTAATGAATATCATGTAGAATGAATCGTATTACATCGTAGAGATGGTTGGTTGTTCTTACACACAAGTGAAAATATCAATACAATAATTGTTCAATGGTATTGATGTGGATGGTGTATAATATTTCAGAATCACTATCATGTTATAATAATCATATATAGTTATTATTTCCATAATTATACCCATCCAAGTAAGGTGGTGGTGAAAAAGTGATTACACCACAGCGTGGAGACGGTAAGTCGTATATACGCACCCAAGGTGATTTCATTTTTCATAGGATGGATAGAAGGTGTAATATGATAATTTCATAATTATAATAACTTTTCATTGTATGGTTGATACTTATGTTATTACTTTATAATGAAGAAACTAATTAATATGAAGTAGAAAAAGAATTTTTTATAAAAGAATTAGTATAAGAGATTACCTCTTCTTCAACGTGCTTCCTCTAAATCTCTTCATAGAGAACCAGATTTGGTATATGACGTAATGCTTTGGAATTTCCATATATTTTTTTATTATTATATGGAATTATTTTGAGATTGTGAAATTTCATGGTACGTAATTTTGTGGCCTGGAGTGCCCGGAATGATCCATTGATCAATGTTATGAGTTAAATAGCGTGCGTGAGCATTTTTCATAAAATAATGGAATTACTCTTAAAAAGATTCCCAAATCAGAAATAGGAGGGTACTGTTGCGTTCAAGATGATGGTTTTACCCTAGGTATGACATAAGTTTAGTCGGCGTAGGCCTCTAGTGAGAATCCCAGAAATGGCACAATCAAAAATAAAATAAGTAAATAAAGTTATTTTATTTTTTAAATGCTTATAACTCATGAAGAGTGACTCAGATTAAAAATATGAGACCAAAACTAAACCTATAAGGGTATTCTTTCCTTAAGAAGACCCTAACATTGGCCGACATGATCCAATAGTGGAAGTTAGTTTGTGGTTGTAAATAAAATAAATAACAATTTATTTATTGTTAAAATTTTGAAATTCTAAATGGTAACTCAGATGGAAAATATGAAAGTTACATTTGATTCTTGGGGGTGTGTTTCCTTTAGGTGGATCCTAACCTCGATCGGCATGGGTTGATGGTGACTAATAATAATTTTTTAACTTTTTTAAGGTATGTTCAGTAAACGATCAAGTTGGAATATCTATCGTTTGAACCGTCACTCGAATCGAAAATCTAAGGGCACTGTTGAATTCTGAACATCGTGATTTTTCTATAAATGACATAACTTTTCCTATCAAGGGATAACCATAAAAGTTATTTTTCGGACTTTTTCGAGAAAAATAATAAAACATTTTGAATATTTTTATTTTGATTCTCACATTTGAGTGGCGGACAGTGACGCTACGGGGTGGTGACAAAGCGGCAACGATGTGCATCAATGAGGCTCATTAATGTCTTGTTATACTCCCGGTGTAAAGATGCTTTAATGAAGCATAACAGTGACGTTGTATCTTAAATAAAACAATGTAACGAAGCAACGTTGAATCATAATGGAAATTATGTGACATGCTCTTATTTATAGTTCGATGTGATGGGGAGATATGGATTAAAAATTTTGAGGATTCTTTGTCAAACAACTGAAATTCTTCCACCCCATTGTTGAATAAAGAATGCCGGAGTAACTTCAAATTCTTTTTCATGCCTTTCTAAGATCGGAGCCGAGATGCGACATCAACATTTTATCCCTTCAAGGACGAACATGCGACAACAAACTTCAAAAAGGAAAGGGTTTTTAATTTTAATAGATTTTCCTATTCCTCTTCTGAAAAACAACGAACGTAGATCAACCCACAAAAAGGTTGATCCGTGGATCATGCATTATAATGGGAGGGTGAGTTCTTTTTTTTGGTGATTATTCGGGATTAAACCTTGGCATGAATGGTTGAATGAAATCCTCCCTCAGCCTTATCCTGGTTGAAACCTCTAAAATGGAGGGACCTAGCTAAGAGGAAAAATTCTTGAGAACCTCCTCTTGTGTGTTATTCGTGGCTAGATTCTCAGAGCAATGACAAGGCCGATTTGAAGCCTCTGTGGTAAATACATCCCCACCCGGAGACTGTTGGCGCAATCAGTGCAAGGAACGGACCATCGGAGCGCATCTGGTGGCCCGCCAAATATTCTATTGGTGCACCAGCACCGGATGAGTGAAGGTGGAGGCTAGAAATAGTGGGCTGCATTGATCAGGAGGTTGTGGCTCATCAGATATGGAGATGTGCAGGAGGACACGATGCCAGGTTGGTGCCACATGGGGGGTGGCCCATGTTTGGGCCACCCGACAGGACGGAGGTGTCGCGGTAGGCATTTGGAAGTGGTCCTAGAAGGTTGTCGTGCTGGAGGTGTGGACCACCCTTTCAAGCCACATTTGGACCAGATGGGATGTAGCTAGCTGCCATGTCTAAGGGGCTCACACCGGCAGCGCCTCACGGCTAATCCCCTTACTGGCAGCCTCAACCCCCAGCGGGCCGGGCCAGACCTGTGACGGTGGGCCGTACCCACCCTAAAGGTCCTGACCTATTCTGGAAAGCCGAACCCATTCCAATGGGTAGGAACCACACCCCTTTATGTTGGTCCAGACTGGACCAGGTCAACGGGCGACACGGTGGGCTGGACCCTCTTCCCACCAGGTCAGGTCCAGCGAGGCCTGTTAAACCTGGTCCCAATGCCAGGCCGGACCAGACCGACCCCAACCCTCACCAGTTGAGGTCATGTCCATCATAATTAACTTGGGAAGGTGGAACCCCAGGGCTGGGTTAGTTGGTTCGGACCGGGCCTTGTCGCAACCGGCCCCCTTGTTACTAAAATGCTGATATCCTACAATCTGTGCATCTGATTAACAGTCTGTTTGTGGTGTTGGGACCCTGTCGAGGAGGTGGATATTTTGTAATGCTTTGGGGTGACTTTAATGGACGTTTAGATCCAACTAATTGATTTAGAAGCGGTTATACCATGCGCACTATGTACAGAACCCTATAGTTGGCTGTGACCTGAAGACTACTCGACGATGGCCCAGTTGGAAGTGGGCCTGTGTGACCCAGCAAACCCATGGTGAGGAGAGACTCTGTGTGACCTCGAAGACCCATGGTACACGACAAGAGGATCACCTTAGTTCAGCAAAGGTGGGAAGCTACTCTATGTAACCCAGTAGGCCCACGGTGGGGAGAAACTCTGTGTGACCTTGCAGATCCGTGGTACTCGACAGGTGGTGTACCTCTGTTTGGCCAAGGTGGGAAGAGGATCTGTGTTACTCAGTAGGCCCACGGTGAGAAGAGGCTATGTGTGACCAATCATACCCATGCTACTCATTAGGGATAAATACCACATCAGTTCAAGGTTAGTGGGAAGCGGCTCTGTGTGACCGGGTAGGCCCACTGTACTCAATAGAGGAGGAGTTCTCCAGTGGATGGGGAGTTCAACATTTGTTACTTAAAATTCTGCTTTTACTACCCTAGAATATACCTATTGTGGGATATCTTTTATTTCATGCTTTTCATTGAAGAATTTTTGTGTGTTCTTACCTTTTTGTTTTGCGGTCCGTACTGAGTACAGTGTTACTCACCCTTGCACAAGTTTCACCTTCACGTGTTGTGTATGGTGAAAATGACTGATGTTTTGATAGGGGTGCTCAAGGAGATGGGACTAACATATGCTACGACGGGAGACTAGATGGACTAGGACCAGGTGGGTCCCAGTAGAACCAGGAGGATGGGACGTACTACTTTGGATTACAGTAGCATCACTACTCTCATGATCAGGTGGGGTTTACTACAGATGGCCATTATAGTTTCCTTTTAGTAATTTCTGTTTTTTTTTCTTTGATGGGTTTTTATTTTGGCCCACTTACTTTCAGTTGTATTTTCACTCAACTTTGTTTTTGTGGTACTTGTTTCCCCTTTTCAGTGTGTTTGTATGTGGTTGGGTGTACATGAGCATACAGGAACATAGCCAAATGACACCCACTTGTTGGTTGACGTCATCGGTGCTAGTCGAAAACCCCTAAACATTGGGATGTGGTCTTGGGGGAGTCTCGACATGGGTCCCAGGGGACGGCTTGTGTAAAAGTGTTATTAGATGGTGGTATGTTCTACTAAAAGAAATAAGTTTCTGTATTTTCAGTGGGTAAATAGTGTTATGTGTCTTGAGTATGGATTTCAGTGTATGGAGTCCAGTGTTGGTGTGGCGGCTGACATATTCATACACCAAGACCCTGAGTTCTGTTTCTTGGATCGGTACACGAAAAAACTAGTTGCATGTTTTTTGAAAAAAAATTTCTATTGATCACTTGTTAGTCATCTCTCTAGGTATTACTTTTTGAATGTGGTTCATCTTGATTCTCTTTCAAGATTCCTCCACGTAGATAGCCATCCAGGATTCCAATGTGTGACCAAGAGGATGGTCCAAAGAGTGATGAGGCTTCATTACAAGGATCATTGCCTGAGATGGTACCTTCTAGAAGTGTCTCGGGGATACCACTACTCGTTGGCTAGTAGTTACTACCGGTGCTACCAGTAGAGGACAGATATAGTCATAGTGCCTTACACATTTTTCTGTGACTGATACCACTCAGGTTCCAATGTGAGCCTAACTCACAGGTGGCTTAGGACTGGCTTGAGGTGGTGACCAAGTTTTCATCTAGCTAGGGTACCATACGATCAGATGGTGGACCTAGCAGTGATCCTTCTACCTGAAACAAAAGGGATATGATAGGGTTATGATTACCCTGACCTTACGATGAGCTGACTTCTCCTTTGATAGATCTTGAGAACCTTCCTCGGATAGGGGGTATCATTCCATAAAATGCTAAGGGGTATGTTTTCCCAAAATCTTCTTTATCTTTGTAAGGACGACAAGTCAATAGCTGAGTATTCATCAAGGAGTACCGATCATTCTAGGAACTTGATTAATTCTATATGACCAGTACTTTAGGGCTTGGACCTCCGAGTGAGATGTTTTTAGGGACATCCAAGACACCACTATCCCAATATGCATTCCCACATATATTAGGGTTCTAGAGAGAAAATTTTATGGTTGAATGTTCTTTGGATGAGTACATACTTCCAGTGAATGTCAGTAGGGGGAAAGAATGAAATTGACGTCAGTATCAGAGACTTGGATGTGTAAAATATTCCGAGAAGAGGAAGTGATAGGGATAGATGAATCAATAGGGCATCAGACATGGAAGAGGATCTAGGAGAGCAGTAGGAGGTGGAATACATTTTGACATGTCACAACCACCACCCCAATGCGGTCCCCACCAGGATCAGGGTGCTGGAGGACATGGGAAGGGAGTAGCTGCATGCAGTCAAGGAGTGTGGCCCATGGTCTCTAAGAATGATTCAATGTACGGTCTATTTCTACTACTATCTATCGTATTAACATACATAGTTATTGGTCATTCCTTCTTGTTACAAATCTTGTCCAAGACCTAGAGTTTTTTGTCAAACCACTGTCTTGACACTTAATATTGGAGATACCAATGGAAGGAGACTTGATAATCACACTTATGTAGATGCTGTGATCTGACCCTTAAGGTTAGTGTTTCAATTAGAACCTCTTGGGGGTAGTGTTGAGGCCTTACGACAATAGTTTGGGTATGGACAGGTCATCCACAGTTCATGCATAGATTTGCTATTTTAGGCAGAGGGATGTTGTATATCTTCAGAGTTGGAAAGGGTTTTTCCATGGTCAGAAAAATGGGAAACCCAGGAATCATAGGATAAACTCATTCACTGGAGGGTGAAACTGATCACTCTTGAATCAGAAAACCTTACCATTGTGGAAATAGGTGTTTTGAGTTTTCATTTCCCAACATTAGTGGTAGAGTTTAGGAACATCCTTTCAAAATATGTTTCCGGAATTACATCCTCGCAGAGAGAGGGACATCTGCATTAACATGTACCCCAGGATGGTTTTGATATCTATACCTACTTATTGGATGGCTCTCATAGAGTTTAGGGAGCTAAGTGTATATTTGGTAGACTTGTAGAGGAAGGGATTAGTAATACCTAGTGTTCATTGATATGTGTGGATTATTGAAACTTTAACCAAGTCGTCATGGATAATGAGTACCCATTACCAAAGGGTTGATGGGCACATCAATCAGTTATAGGGGTAGCCTTTTGTGTGGATGTAAAGGTTAATGTAAGATTTTTAGTAGTTGATAGAATGGTGATGGTTGGAGTTCCTCCAAGAATATGACTTTGAGATAGTCTATACTCTAGGGAAGTCTCATGTGGTGGAAGACGCACTTAGAAGGAGGTCTGGTTTGTGACTACTAGGTTAGGAAATAGAGCAGCTAGCAGCGATGTAGATATACTTCGTGGATAGTGATGGAACATCTTACCTCCAGTCTAAGACTGTCACTCCACCACTCCTTCAGTGATTTTGGGAGGCATAGGTTGTGGATGTTGACTTCGAATCCTGATGTGCTTAGATATCCTCAAGGCAGGCTCTTTATGGATTTATGATGGGTGGGGAGCTTGTCATCCCTTTTCAGAGGATGCACAATGGTTCCAGTGATGTTACGGATGGAGGTGTTTAGCGAACACCATACATACCCATTGGTGGTATATCCTGGTGTGAAAAAGATGTTCTAGGACCATTGACATTAGTACTAGTTGTCTGGTATGAAGGAAGCAGTAGTAGAGTTCGTTTAAGGATGCCTCACTTGTTAGCAAGTTTAACTTGTGCATTATATTCTAGCACGTTTGAGCACAACTTTTACCCCCCAGACAGATGGTCATGAAAAGTAGACCATATAGACCATGGATGACATGATTCGTGCTTGTGTCCTAGATTTTGGTTACATTTTGGAGGACCACCTACAACTGGTGTAGTTTGCGTACATCAATATCTATCACTCCACCATCAGCATGGAACCCTTTAAGTCCATATACGGGTTACCACAGAGAAGGTGTAGATAATCCAAGATCTAGTGAGAGACTACATAGAGCAGATTCAAGTCTTGTGCCAACAAAAGACAATTACCCTTGGAGTTCAATGTGGGAGACCATATTTTCCTTTGGGTCTCACCCGGATGGGGACAATATATATTTGTCCATAGCTTCATTCTATCTTCGAGGTTCATAGGACCATTTTAGTTTTTGAGTGGAGTTGGTGAGTTTTCATACCACCTAGCTCTTTTCCCACATATACACTAGGTGCACAATGTTTTTCATATGTCACAACTGATGAGGTATGTTCATGATCCATCGCATGTCATCGACTATGGTGAGCAAGGAATTGTCAATGGTGTAATGTTTGTAGAGTTCCATGTGGTGATAGAGGATCATCAAGAGTGGGTCCTTCATGGATGGATGATTCCTCTGATGTGTGTTTTGTGGCAGCAAGAGAATCTCCAGGAGAGCACAATGGAGCGGGAGGCTCAGATTCATGCTTGGTACCCGCATTTGTTTTTTTATACCTTTTTTTGTCTTTCGGGGACATAAATACCTAAGGTGGGAAGAATTTAATGTCCTGGAATTTTTGTACAATTTTTTATTATATGGAATTATTTTGAGATTGGAAAATTTTACTGAACAAAATTTAGTGGCCCAGAGTTCCCAGAATGATCCGTTGAAAAATTTTATGGTTTAAATAGTGCACATGAAAAAATTACCTAAAATAGGGGAATAACTCTTAAACAGGTTCCCATATCTAAAATTCTGAGGGAACTTTTGCATTCATGATGGCAGGTTTACCCTAGTCACAACTTAAGTTTAGTCGGTGCAGACCTCCAATGAGAAAACTATAAAATAGCATAACCGTAAATAAAATAATTAAATAAAAATATATATTTTTCAAATCCTTATAACTCACTAATGGCGACTTGGATTAAAAATATGATACCACTACTGAACTTGTGAGGGTATTCTTTCTTTAGGAAAACCCTATCATTGGCCGGTATAGGCCAACATTGGATGTTATTTTTTCGTCGTAAATAAAATAATTAACTAACAATTATTTTAATATTAAATCCCTTAACATCTAAACTGTAACTAAAATTTGAAAATTCAAGAGTACCGTTGGATTCGTGGGGGCGTGTTCCCCTGAGGCGGAGCCTAACCTCGACTGACACGGGTTGATGGTGACTGTTAATAATGATTATACTTTTTTATGGTACTTTTAGTAAACGTGTAAAGAGGATTTTCAATATTTTAAATCGTCACTCAGATAAAAAATAGGAGGGCACCGTTGAATTCAAATAGCTAGGATTCACCTAGAAATGACTTAACTTCAGCCAGAAATGAGCAAGTGGAAATGTAATTTTTCAGTCTTTTTTCAGGAAAAATAATAATAAAATAAAATAAAATTATTTTCTTTTTCTATCACTTTTGAGTGGGGGACAGAGATGTTGTGGGGTGGAGACATGATGATGACAAATGCGCATCATTGAGGCTCATTAATGGCTATGTAAACTTGCAGCATAATGACACATTAATGACACGTAACGACAACGTTATATCTTAAATAAAATAGCATAACGACAAGACGTCACATCATAATGGGAATACTATGAAGTGATTCTATTTATAGTTCAACGCACTAGGGAAATATGGATTAAAAATTTGTAGGATTCTTTATCGAACCTTTGATGGAATTCCACCCCAGCATAGAACAATGAATGCCGACAGAACTTCATTTTTTCATCACCCCTTTCGAAGATCGGAGCCGATAAGTGAGACTGATGTCTTAACCCATCAAGGATGAATGTGCGGCAATGAAACTCAAAGCGATAGGGGTTTTTTATTTTAAAAGTTCTTTAATTTTAAAAGTTATTTGATGTTCCTTTTTTGGAAAATGAAAAACGCGGATCAACCCATGAAAAGGATGATATGCAAATCATGAGTTATAACGGGAGGGTGACTTTTATTTTGGGTGATTATTAGAGATTAATCCTTGGCATGAATGATTGAATGAAATCATCTCTGATCCTCCACCTTGTTGAATCCTTTAACGTGGAGGGTTCGGGCCGACACGAACGAGGATAGAGAACCTCCGCTTGTGTGTTCTTGGTGGCTGCATTCTCGAAGCGATGGCAAGGCCGGTTTGAAGGCATCATAGTAAATAAGTCCTCACATGAAGACTGTTGGTGCAATAGGTGGAAGGAGTGTACCACTAGAGCACATCGAGTGGCCCTCTGAAGATTTTTTCTGCCTGTCGGCGCAGATAGCAGTGTCGGTGGTGGCCGACTTAGTCGAGGCTGTGGTCCATCCTAGCAGGCTGTGTTGACTGGAAGGTCATGCAACGTCATCTTTGATGATGCGTGGGAGGATGCAGAACTAGGTGGGAGGCATGTGGATGTGTGGACCATGTCTGGGCCACCAGGTTGGCCGCAGGTACCATGGCCTGTCATCCATGGAAAGAGTCGGACATGGCGCCAGGGGGGGCGTGGTGCAGGAGGTGTGGCCACATCCTTACGGGTCGTGTTCAGAACTGAGGCGATGTGGCTAGATACCATGTCCAAGGGGCTCACATCAGTCACACCACGCAGACAGTTCCCTTCTTGGCGGGCTAGGCCGGACCCACGCCGGCCAGTCGGACTCGTGCTGGTAGGCCAGACCCACATCGGTAGGCATGACTCACGCCTTCGGGCCTAACCCACACTGGCGAGCAGGATCCACACCTTCGGGCCAGACCCGCACTGACAGGCTAGTCTCATGTCGATGGGTCATACCCATTCCCCTTTGGGTCAGGCCGAACTAGAACAGGTCGTCGGGCGACCCTACGGGCTAGACCCTCTGCCAACTGGGTCGTGTCCAACAAAGCCTATTGGGCCTGGGCCACTGGCCAGGCTGGACCAAACCAACCCTGATCAACACAAGGCCAATTTGGGTCCATCAGAATGAACCAAAATAGGTGGAACCCCTACGCCGTGATAGTTGGGTCGGTCCTACCGGGTCGGAACGACCCCCATCGCAACTGGCCCCCGGGTTACTAAAATGCTCATATCTTACAAACCGCACATCCGATTGATAGGTCGTTTTCGGTGTTGTGACCCTATTTAGGAAGTGGATATTTTGAAATTCTTTGTGGTGACTTTCATATATGTTTAGATTCAACGAATGTATTGATGAGTGGTTCTCCAAAGTGTCCTACATACATAACCCTACGGTTGGCTAAGACCTGAAGACTGTTTGATGACAACCCTATGGGAAGTGGCTCTGTGTGACCTAGAGGGCACATGGTGGGGAGAATCTCTGTGTGACCTGGAAGACCCAAGGTACTTGAAAGGAGGAGTACCTCAGTTCGGCCGAGGAGGGAAGCGACTCTGTCTGACCCAGCAGGCCCACGATGGGGAGCGGCTCTATGTGACCTGGCAGACCCATGACACTCGATAGGAGGAGTACCATAGTTTGGATAAGGTGAGAAGCGATTCAATGTGATCCGGTAGGCCCACATTTGTGAGAGGTTCTATGTGTCCCAGCATACCCATGGTACTAATCACTGATGAGTACCACAGTAATTCAAGGTTTATGGGAAGCAGCTCGGTGTGACCCGACAGGCCCACTGTACTTGATAGAGGAGTTCTACAGCAGATGAGGAGTTCTACATTTGTGATTGATGATTCTATTGTTACTACCCTATAATATACCATGTGTGAGATATCTTGTGTTTTGTGCTTTAATGTGATTAATTGTGGGGTGTTCTTCCCTTTTTTTGGGGTCCCTAATGAGTATTGTATTACTCATCCCTACATGGGCTTCACCCGCACATGTTTTGTCTAGTAAATATGATTGATGATTCAACAGGGTTACTCAGGGAGATGGGACAAACAGACGCTACGTTGGTGGAATTGGTGGCCTAGGACATGGTAGGGACAAGTAGGATTGGAAAGAAGGGACATACTACTTCAGCTTCCTGTAGCTTCACTACACTCATGGTTAGGTGGGGTTTACTTGAGATGGCCATCAGAGTTTCCTTTTTTTACTTACAGTTTTCAGTTCTTTGTTGGGTTTGTATTCTGGCCCACATACTTTCAGTTGTATTTGCACTCAACTTTGTTTTAGTGGTACTTGTTTCCCCTTTTCAGTGTGTTGGAATGTGGTTGGGTGTGTGTGCATACAGGTACTTAGGAAAATGCCTCCCACTTGTAGGTTGATGCCTTCAGTGCTAGTCGCCATCCCCTGGCCTTTGGGAGGTGGACTTGGGGTAGTCATGGCATGGGCCCCGGTGGATAGGTCGTGGAATTTGAGGATGAACATAACCTCTATAATGTAAATACAGATGTTGGGAAAGATATAGGTCAGGGAATTACCAATCTTAAAGGCTCATAGTGAAATGAAGTGGTGATGAAGTATGTGCCCTTTAATAATTGAGTTGAGGGGATCTTTCTGAAACTCCATATATAATAATTTAAAATAAAATCAAACTCTCCAAAAAATCCTAAAAAATTTACCAATTTAGAAGATGAGATGAGATAGGGTTTTAATCCCATATACTAATAAATTTCAGATAAGTATTTCAGTCAATTTGATCTATACCTTTATAATTAACACTTAGATATTCTATTTAATTTTTAACTAGGGTTACAAATAATTCAATATTTAAATGGTGTAATGTTTTCTTATTTGATGTAAAATAGACTATAAATAAATAAATTAGATCATTTTATACAATATAATAATTATTATATACTTTTCAAAAATAATGTTTTTAAATAATTTAATAAAACATTATTTTCATAAACAATCAATAGTATCAACTTTGAGACTATTCGATTTATTTATTTTTAAAATTATTAATATAAAAATATAACTTCACTAAAAATATTATATTTTTAAAAGGTCAAGGTCAAATATAAAATTCATTATACATGTTAATTAGCTCAAATTATATTTACGTTAATATTTTTAATAAAATTTATTTTATATTTTTCTTAATAATTTAATTAATACAATAATTTTGTGTAATTATTTAATATGCTTATTTTCTGAATAAAAGTTAAAAATAAAAAACTATGATGAAGATAAATCTACTATATTTCATAATAATTCTTGTATATGAATTTACCTTCTAGAAAATCCATTATTTAAAATTTTACACTTATTAAATTATGAAGGTGACAACTTTAACATCACTTTAAAAACAATATCAATGTCATAATCCCTTCTATAAGGCTCCAAATGATCCATAACTCTAAAAATGGGAGATTATGGTTGAAATATGCCCTACCAATAAGATTTGGTCATGTTTTTGGGTCTTTTAATTGGTACTAATATTTTAATAAAAAAATATATTAATGATTTTTCATCAATTAAATAATTTCAGCATCATTAATGTATAAGATATTAAAGTAATTATTTGTTTCCTAAAAATTAAAAATAAATTACCATGATTAATGAAAACAATTTATTTTTAAAATGAATATTTATAATAGAAATTATATTTAGCATAAACTTATATTAAAAACAAATTAGTTATTAAAACATTAATGATGCATATTGAACTTCTCTTTAAATCAAATAAATTAAATGTCCTAATTTCATCTCCGAAGATTCAAATGGATACCATTTTGAACCAAGGATAATTTAGGTCAAAATGAACCTATAAAATAATATTATCAAAAGTTTTAGGGTAATTTTATAATAGTATTATTACTCCTAATTACGTGGTATACCATTTTACAATATTAAAAAAAATTACAGAAGTTACTATTCATAATGCCCTGAAATAAATTAATTCTATTTAAAAAAAATGGGCCTGATGATTCCAAATATTTAGTTAATTCTTCAAAATTCCAAATACCAATGTTGTATTTAATAATTTAAAATTAATCCTATTTTCAGAAAGAGAGAACGAGTTTGAAAATTTAAAACATTGAAAAATATTGAAATGTTTTTACATCTGAATTCATTGTAAAATTAATGCTAATGAAATAATTATATTTAATGATAAAAATATATTCTATTTATACTTTAAACCAATTTCATATTATAATTTAACCATATAATTTATTTTTATGAAAAATTTGTTTTCACATAAAATTTAGTGTATTTTTACTATTCATCAAAACTTGAAAGTTATCATTAATTAATCAAAAGAAAAAAAAATTTGATCCCACTTCAGAGGAGGATGTTTATGTTTTCTTATAAAAATTTTTAATGGGTTATAATTTTAATTTAAAATGGGTTATCCATTCAAATGCATAAAATTACCCTTAAAAAAATATAGATTTTTTATAAATCAAGTAGGGTTTATTCATTCCTTATATCTAAAATACTCATTAGATGAATATCCAAAATAATTTATTAACTCTATAACATATATATCTCATTAATTTCATTAATTTCATTAATTTCATTACTAATAGTAATTCACTCAGAAATACAAATATCTAATTGGTTAATATATTTCATAAATAATTGATAACCAATGAATTCACATTGCATTTTCATAAGTTAGTTATAATTATTCCCGCTAACATAACAGCTAGGCAATTATATAATTTTATACTAAGGGAATCTCATGTTTTTTTTAAGTTGTGATTTTTTGAAATTCAAGCTACTGAAGAATTAAAATAATTTAAAGAAAATATTTCATAAAAACATCTAGGTGTTACAATGATATCTTTTGTTGTATGTCCTTCAGGGATTGTAATAGGATTATGAGATCTAATGAATCAATGACTCCATAAATTTCAGTGAAACAATTTTTTGTTAGCCTATCCCTTTTTATGGTATTCTCTTCTTTAGGGACCGGTTTTTCATCTCATTATCCATGAGGAATTTAGTGCTTTATTATTTTTCATATTTCTTCATAGAACGTTGACATTATCACTAAAAAGATGTATTATGACATGAGATGAAATTTATGGTAGCTGAGAACAAGGCATAGAATTTTTATGTTTTTTCCCACTATTACAACAATCAGAAGATTAAGGAAGACCGCCTAAATCATTTTCTTCCACTACAACCACTTCCAATGCTATTTAGAAATGGGACAATGGTTCTCTTGATTTTGTTGTCTGATTTACATAGAATTCCCATAGAAAGATTGTTATCTAGATGGTGATTGATCTTTGAGGAAATTATCTCATTTTATTCTGATCAAGTACATTACTAATGTTGATGATATGGGTGATTTTTATGTGAATAATATATTAAGGTTTCATGGGATTCCCTCTACCATTGTCAAAGACATGGATCCTATACCACTTCCAAATTCTACAAGAGTCTCCAGGAGGTGAGGGGGACTGAGTTTAGATTAAGTAAAATGTGTCATAAATAGATGGATAGTCATATGGAGAAATATATACAAATGCTAGGTGATATGCTCTATGCATCTGTCTTTGATTTTGGTGGATCACGGAACAACCATCTAGGACTAGAAGAGTTTTCATATAAAAAAAATTACTACTTATCGATCAGAATTTCACCCTTTGAGGCTTTGTATGGTCAAATGTGTAGGTCACCACTTAATTGGTAATAGGTTGGTGAGTCCCCTTTATTGGAATCTAGTTTCATTTTGAAGATGTCAATGAGGATTCAAGATATATGTCAACACATATTTATAAAATAGAATTGGAAAAGTTGTATACATATAGACAATGCTTTCCTTGTTTTTAATTGGTGATCGGGTTCTCTAAAAAGTTTCTAACCAGATGGGTCACCATCTTCTTTGGGAATATTATATTATGGATTTAAGATACATTTGACCAATTTAAATCACTAAGTTGTTCGGGCAGGTTTCCTATAAATTGGTGTATTCAGATCAGTTGTTTGGAATAAATTTTTTACACATATATCAGCATAACAAGTACTATCCCGATACCTCCCATGTTTTATGTTGTGAGATGATTGAGTTAGATATATATGTTTCTTTTATGAAGAAACCAATGTATATCATTGACTCATATATGAAATTCATTCATGGTATGTATATTCCTTTTATAAAATCTTTGTGGTGACATAAGTTAGATTCTCACAAGACTTGGAGGATAGAATCATGGTTGAGAGAGTAGTGACCTCAAATAATTAAAGATAACCCTTCATCCTTATAAATTCTGGAGGAAGAAAATCTTATGGTTGGGTGTTTTTAACATCTTAGTTAAAATTTCACTATTATTTTAAGTTTTAAAAGGATTTTCTTCAGGTTTGTGTATTTTTAAAAGAGTTCTTTGAGTTTATTGTAGGAAAGTTTCTTGGGTGTTGGTTGGAGAACCAGTTCATGACCAATGGGGTCAATACATTAAATTGTTCTCGGAAGAATCCATGGAATTTTTTTAAGGCATGAAAAATATACAATGCATGAATTCTATTCATTTTATTAAAAAATCACTTTGTATTTTTAAATTAAGGCCACACCATTTTCAGTGTAAATGAAATATGGGAGATCCACATCATGAATCAATGGTTCACAACATGAAATCATTCTATAATGTGGGATTTTTTATCCTTTAATCATGAACCATAAGTCATTCAATTTTAAGAATCCTCTTTGGATCCCTATGTATCTACAGATGCTTTTGGGTGGTTTATCTCCATCAATATTTCTCTAATTCTCACCTTGGTCTTTAGAATGGTTGATTTATTCTCTTTAAGTATGTGATGTTGTATCAATTATTTTGTTTCGTAGTGGTATTGGGATGTTTTTTTTGATTTCTAATCATGTAATGATTCTTATTTTATACCTTCTTGGTCTACTTTTCAATCATCTTATTGGGGCTTGTCCTTATGATGCTTATGGTGTATAATATGAAGGTTTTGATATATGGGTTGAGCTAACCTCTCCACAAAAATTTTTCATATGGAATTCATTTATAATATGTGGTAATTATTTCTAGATACCCCATTCATTATTTCAACATTCCTTCTTAAATGTTGTTCCTGTTGATATTTTTGTTTGATTCAAGTTTAAGGTAGGTGGTTCTTTATCTAGCCTACATTGGATGAACCAAAATTGTTCTCTATTCATAAGTTATTTTATAAATAAAATTTGAAAGTATGATTTATTTTTCTGTGTAAATTTGTATCTGAGAAAATATTTGTTTCCCCATATTTTGGTAAAAGAATGGTTTTTTCATAAAATTGTGATATGTGTTTAAGGAATTATTTTTAAAGACTGATTCTGATTGAAAAAGGTTTGTTTGAAACTATAGAGTGAAATTTTATAATCCTATTAAAAATGATTTTATAAATGAAACAGATTGGTATCATTGGGTTACTAGGTGGAGGGTTGAGTGTTGGAAATTTTCTATTATTTCTGTAGGGGGTTCACTCACGTCATTTTCCTTTATTCCCTAGGACTTATGTCCTTGGGTTTTTATCTTGACATTGTAGAGGGTTTACTCATGGGGTTTTTATTAGTTTCATAGGCCCTATTTACTTAGTGGTTTAGTGTACACAAATCATTTTTTATTATCATAAAATTAGTGACCTAGAAATCCTTAACTTTGTTATCCTAATAGTAATTACCATTGTTCTTTAGATATTTACTATCTTCGAATTGATATTCCTTTTTGTTATATATAACTATTTATGGAAATTATTATTTTAAATATTTTTACCTATTTTTCTTTAGAACCATGGAAAATGTGAAACTATTTACAATTATTTCTTATATAAAAAATGTTTAATTATTTTTCATTCTTTGTTTTTTATAAATTGATCACATTGGGTTTATTATAAAGTGGCATGATTTGAAATACCTAGGTGGGATCCTGAAAATCCTATTTAGCTCACATATTATACACTACCTTAGGAATGTGTTGAAAATTCATTTTCCTTTGACGTACACTAGTCGAAAAATGATCTTTGAATTTTTTTTAATTTTAAAAAAGTTTTTTAACTGATGTTGAAGCCACCAATGTATAAAATTGGACTTTTGATGTCATTTTTTATAAAACAATGCCAAAAAATACCCATTCGTATCAATTTTTCCATCTTTTTTTCATTTAAAGATATAAAAATTTATAAAACATTATTTTTGGTGTCGGTTTTTATAGAAATTGATGCAAAAAAGGTAAAGAAAATTATTTTGGGGGTTAGTTTTTAATAAAAATGAAAAAAAATATTTTTTAAAAAATATTTTTGGAGTCCTTTTTTAAAAAAAAATTCCCTTAATAATTAAAACATTTGTTACTATGATTTATATCATTTCCTAATCTATAATTTTACAAGTCTTGGAGAAAAAATGGAGTTCCAGATCAAATGTTATGTCTATCAAAAATTAAAATACTCAATGTTTTGAAAGATACAACTCCTTTCAAATAAAACATAAGAAACAGGAATTAAAACTAAATACACCGAATGAAATAAAAGAAACATAATGCTTCTATCATATTTCAATTTTTTCATAGTTTTCATCCAAATGATATGTTTTTTACCATCATATCTTTTAGTTTTAGTGTAGAACTCATGCATTAATGAAAATAGTGATCGATAATGAATTTTTCACCTCAGTTGGTAAATCTCATTTGAATGTTTTATATTCATAAATTAATCATAAGAATAAATAATCATTATAATGATTGTTGTCAATATTTTTATAAATGAAGTAAATAATAAAAAAATGATTAGAATAGATACTATGTTCAAATAATTTATTGAAGAGGAATTGAAAATAATACCGGTAAATAATATAACTCCATGTAAAACTAAAAGATACTTGTCCACGAAAAATCGTTAACTCCATTTTATATCCACAACCATTCAAACCATATATTAGTAAATATTATAAAACATAGTAATTTGTTTAATTATTACCATATTTGCTTAATAAAAAATGACACAAAAAATATTTATTTAACTTTTTGGCATCATTTTTTTTATAAACTGACACCAAAAAAGATACTTATGGGTATTTTGCTATCATTTTTGTAAAAAACTAATGCCAAAAAAGTCATCATAAATATATTTTGTGTCTGTTTATAAGAAAATGACATCATATTTTGGACATTAAACAGTATTTTTCTACTAGTGGTTGGAAAAGGGATGGCATTGCAGTGAGGCAGAGATATTTTTATTAGTTGGGTATGAGTATCCAGTGGTGAGATAGTGGGATATTTCCAATGTACCACATGTGTTAATTGTTTAATATTTTTGTCGTCCTATTTTATTTTTGTATATTTACATTGGAGTTTTATCTTTATATTTTTGAGTTGTATCTCTACCACTACCTCTCCCTTGGTTATGGGATATTTCACTCTTCTTTCATCTTTTTTATATATAAATTCCATATAACTAGTTTCATGATGGAAAAAATAATTATCAATAGTTGATGTTCAATGATTATGTGCTCGTTTCTAACTTATGAGGAACAATAACTCCATTCAAGGTGATGGAAAATTGATTTATGTACCATTTTAGAGGTTAATATGTATTGATTTGTAATATTTAAGAAATTTCTTAAAATGTTGGGATCCCTAATTTCTATTTTTTGGCTTCACACGTTAGTATTATGGTTTTCTCTCCTATAGTGACCCAAACATTCATCCATCAGGCATCCCTCATCAAGGCTCACCTATCGTCATACACTATCAATCATTATCTTCCACAGCTTTTCCCACCCATCATCCTCCCTCGTCCACTATTTTTTGCAGCTTTAGAATGATATGTGATTTCTTATTCACTATTTTTTATAATCCTTGTACCTTATAGGTATTTTTATTCTTGGGAAAATTTTATGTGTTTTTCTAAATTGTTACTGGTACTACACGAAGTTATTGAATAATTATTCAATGTATTTTCTATTTTTTTTATTTTATAGGGGTTACTTGTGAATTTCATTGTGATGAACCTA
Source organism: Viscum album (assembly GCA_963277665.1). Classification (NCBI taxonomy): domain Eukaryota; kingdom Viridiplantae; phylum Streptophyta; class Magnoliopsida; order Santalales; family Viscaceae; genus Viscum; species Viscum album. The sequence continues at coordinate 1,958,376,156 of OY728141.1, read as the reverse complement.
GTGTGGCCCAAATATTTTCTCTAATATAGGGAATAATGGTGATGGAATAAGGGTTTAGAAAAATAAGACCCTATGAATAGAACTATACATCATATAATTTATGGTTAACTTCTTTTTTTATTCATTCGATAACATGGGGAAATATTTTTTTATTGAAATAATTATTCAATATAATGATTATATTAGTTATACTTGAGATTAAATTAATAATCATGACCAAAAAACGGATTTGTAGATAGGAGTAAGGTAATGGGTTTCCCAATAGGTTTCATGAAGATGAATTATCATATAAAATAATAAGTGATCATTTTTTATTTCATATATTAATATTGAATCACATTTTTATGAGAAATATTTATTTGATCCAAAATAAATATGTATCATATTATATTGAGAGTTAGTTAATAAGGTAAATAATGAGAATATTGATTTTAAAGGTTAAATTTATTTAATTTCATATTTATTTGGTTATTTTTGTTAATTTTATTATTCATGTAGTTGAAAATAAAATATAATCAGTATTTTTAGATATTGTTTTATGTCTGTTATTGGGTTTATAATTTTTCAATGTGGTTTGATAATTATTTTGTGTTGTTCATGACTACACCAAAATTCTATACTTTTAATTTATTTTATATAGATGATATAAAAAAACTAAAATTATCAATATATTTTAGTGTTTTTCATTCTTGGAATCATTTAGATACGATTTAATGTGTGTGTATATCGTTTCTGTGGGCATACATAAATTTTATTTTCTAAATTTATCATTTATTTATAATAAAAAAACTATAATTTAATTTCATGGTTTTGATTATGCTTTAAAATAATAAATATTTTTTAATAATTTGTTTATTTATTATTTCGCATTATTAACTCTTGTTTTTTCAAAACAAATTGGTTTTGTTAATATTTTATTACATAATGAACCATGATTATAAAAGTAAACAATTTAAATTTTCAATTTCTATCTTCATTTATAAATTTAAATTTAAATTTAAATTTACAGAAATTTAAATTTAAATTTAATTGATCAAAATTTATATAGGTGATAATGGATCATAATTAGATTAATGTATGTCAAACAACTTATGAATTTGAAGAATGGGTTGAGGATTGTTTGAAATTTTCCAAATGAAATATTCCAAAAAATAGATAATTTTTTCGCATTATTAAAATGAATAAAAATGTTAATGATTAATAATATAGATATTAGAGATCATTTAATTCTGTAATGACCCACCAATTCTCATTGGCTTGAGAGTGCAACGAGTCATTACTAGGCCTTAAGTGATATCCCCAAGACGCCAAAGGCTGGCAATAAATGCCGAGGGGTCTCAATCATAAGTGGGGGATGATTTACCCTTTAAAAAATATACCCATCTAATAATAATTCCCTATATGATGCATGATCAAATGAAAGACCAAACAACAACTTCATTTATGTTAAACCACATCAAAGTACATAACAGCAGAATACCAAACTAAACATAAAAATACACAGCAGAAGAACAACACAAGACTCTCAAAAGACACCACAACTCAATGGTCTGCAAGTTCCAAGCTTCACGGCATCTCCCAAACATCATCACGAGCCACTAGTAATAAGATGCTTTACCTTTACCTATATCTCGGAATACAACATCTGCAAAAGCACCAAGGTGCCAAAGTAGGGGTGAGTATAAAACTCAGTAGGTTATCCCCAATGACTTCCCTACTCATTCCACTAGGATAGAAGGTTTAGACACATTTATATAAAAATAGTTTATATAAAACATTTTCACCAAATCAGTTTATAACTAAATATAAACTAGTTTTCCAAAACCATCAATGCTCAAATGCATCAAAGTGCAATTTAAACCGGATTTTACAACACATTATTTTTCCATAAAAATAACCCAACAAATTTCCTAACCATTTCACAAACATCTCATTTTGGCAACCCCAACCATTTCACAAACCCGTGAAGTCAACCTTGAATGCATCGTTATGACAGTTCCATACACATGAGTGGTTTCTCATCGATCTACCAAGTTGTCACAAGGTAATTGTTTCCCATGTGCCATTACACCTTTGGAACCGAGCACAAGGTCATATTTCAACAATGCCTCGTACATATAGTTACCATTGTTCCATTAAACATTTGGCACCAAGAACAAGGTCCTATTTCAACCAAGCATTGTAGAATGCAATATGAACACACACCACACATTCCCAACAATCATGCCAAATCCATCCTTTCAATAAAACACCTTTTATTGAAAACCATTTTCCATCAAAACCAAGAGTGTTCAACCAATTCAAACCATTTCATTAAAACTCCCTTTTTATTGAAAACCAAATCCATCAAAATCATTTCAATCACAAATCATATCAATAAAACACTCGATTTTATTGGAATCCCATTTCTCATCAAACCATTTACAATTTCAGCAATTTGATACTTTAAAATCAACATTTTAAATTAAAATAGACATATCACTTTTCAAAAAAATACCATTCAAATAAACAATTTGAAACTAATCCAACCAATTCTAACAAGAGGAGTCGATGGTGAAGCCACCTACCTCAACAAAAAGGCGAAACCAAGCAACAGACGAAGAACGCTGAAGAACACCAGGTCAAATCTCCAAAATGCCACCTTATATCTCTTCTCATAACACAACCAAGACCAAATATCAACATATTTTGCATCCACATACTTATTTCTACCCCTAACGAGCATAGATATAAGAAACAGAGAGAAAGGGAGAAGTAGATCAAAGTAGATCTAAGAAACCATTCAAGAACAAAGGAGATCGATCACATACCTCCAGAATCCAGCTTCGATTCGCCAGGAGAAGCCTTCGAATTGCCTCCGGAATTATGGGAGAACCCTATTTGACCTTAGGAGAACCAAAATCCAGATTTAGGGCCACTTAGGAACTTTAATGAGTCAATTAGAGGCAAAACGAGTTAGATCCACAATTTAAGGATCTAATTTAAGTGACTGGATGGTTAGTCTGCACAATTTGACAAAATGTGCGTTAAATACTGCCTTGGCTACCCTTCTCACATGGTCTCATCGCACAGTTTCCATTAACTGTGCTTTGATCGTGCAGAAGCCACTTCCTCCCTAGTCAGCCATGCACGGTTTGGCATCATGGTTTAGAAAAACCGTGTGCCACCCGTGCACCTTCCCCTTTTCTTCAAACTTCAATCCAGGATCTCCCTACTCTGCCATACATCACCCTTAGCTTTTAAAACCATGAAAAGAATCAATTAAGGGTTACATACCAGAAACCGGGGATACTAAATTCTCCCCACCATTGATCTTTCCATCCCTGAAAAGTATAAAACCAATACTTGTCTGAAAGAGTTCTGGCCACTGGTCTTTCATTTCTTTCTCGCGTTTCCAAGTCTCTTCCTAAATCTGACCATGTTGCCACAAAACCCACACTAGACCGATGCTTTTTCCATGCAAGACTGTATCGTTCCTATCCACAATCCACACCGGGAAATGTACCAACGAAGCATCTGACTCTAGGTCAATGTGATTCCATCTAATCACATGGTCAGGATCATCTTAATAGTTCTTTAACTGAGATTCATAGAATACATTATGCACTAATCTGAAATATGGTGGTATTTCCACATGATATGTCACGTCTCCAACCCATTAGAGTATCTCAAAAGGGCCTATATAATGATTAGATAATTTTCCCTGCTTCCAAGAACGATGATGTCCAAGTCTTGGAGAGATCCTCAAGAAGACATGATCACCTACAACGAACACCAACAGTCTACGATGGTGATCTGCATAAAATTTCTGATGACATTGAGTCGTCTCCATCCTCTTTCTAATCAACTGAATCTTCTCCGTTATTTCATGGATAAGGCTCGGCCCAACTAGTGATGTTTCACCATTTTCCACCCAACATAGTGGAGAATGACAAGGAAGCCTATAAAATGATTCAAACGGAGCCATGCATATCGAGGCTTGATAGCTTTTATTGTATAAGAACTCTACTAAGGGTATATGCTCCTCCCAGAAGCCACCAAAGTCCATTACACAAGCCCACAACATGTCTTCCAACGTTTTTATCGTCTGCTCAGATTTCCCATCTCTCTGAGGATTATACGCCATACTCATCGTCAATTGAGTCCCCAAGGCTTGAAATAATGATTTCCAGAAATGAGATGTGAACCTACAATCTCTATGTGAGACAATATACACGGGTACACCATTCCTCTTTACCACTTTTTGGATATAGATTTTTGAATGATCTTCTAACATATCAGTTTCGCGAATCGGGATGAAATGGGCTGACATGGTTAGACGATCCACTATCACCCAAATGGCATCATGTTTCCGGACCATTCATGGAAGACCTGTAACAAAATCCATTGCTATATACTCCCATTTCCACACTAGGATAGGTAAAGACTATAACAAACCAGTGGTTCTCTGATGCTCTTCTTTAACCTGCTGACAAGTTAAGCATCGTGAGATGAACTCGACCACCCTCCTTTTCATGACGCTCCATCAAAACTGCGCCTTTAGTGCCTTATAAATCTTTTGTGTACCTGGATATACAGCCCATCTTGAATGGTGGTATGCATTAAGGAGTTTTTCTTGAAAAACTATAGGAACAACCATCCGATACTTGAAACACAAAACTGAACCCGCTTCCAGTTTCCAGCAATCAATGGTCTCCCCACCGTTGAGTTTTGAACTCATTACCAGACATTCCGCATCAGATGTTTGTGCCTCTTTGACCACTTTTACCAGATCAGGAACAATAATAGCTGAAATGAAAACCGCAACATCACCTTGGTTTTCAAATTCAACATGCATGTTGTCTAAGACCGACATCAACTACCATTCTTCTGAAGCTTCCTTTGCCAACTGATCATATGACTTCTTACTTAATGCATCAGCCACCGAATTTCCCTTACCCGATGTATACATTAAGTCAAAGTCAAACTTTGAAGATACTCCATCCAACTCCTTTGCCTCATATTCAAATATCGCTGTGAGAAAATGTGTTTCAAGATTTTTTGATCCGTAAAAACTGTAAATTTCTCACCAAATAGATAATGTCTCCATGTTTTCAAAGCATGGACAACTGTAGTGAACTCCAAATCATGTGTTGGGTAATTATTCTCATGCACCCTCAAGTGCCTTGAACCATAAGCAAAAAAATGGTCTCCTTTCATGAGAACACAACCCAACCCTATTCCCGAAGCATCACAATACACTACATAGCCCTATCATGATTCTGGAAAGATAAAGATAGGTGCCGATGTAAGACGAACCATCAGTTCTCGTAAAGACTTATGAAATTATTATGTCCATTATAATAGAGAATTTTTCTTTGTCAGAGCTGTCATTTGTGATTCTAGTCGTGAGACATCATGCACAAAGCTTCGGTAGTAACCAGCTAGACCAAGAAAACTTCGTATCTCAAACACATTCCTCGGTGGTTTCCAAGAGATAATGGCTTCTATCTTTTCAGGATCAACTGAAACGCCTTTCTCGGAAATGAAATGGTCAAGGAAACGTACTTCCTGTATCCAAAATCACACTTTCATAATTTTGCATACAACTGATGGTCTCTCAAGATTTCCAACACTATCGCCATGTGTTGCTCAAACTCAGCCCTTGTTCTTGAATACACCAATATGACGTCCACAAACACCACAACAAAAGAACCCAGATATTGCTGAAATATCCGATTCATCAAATCCATGAAGACCGCTGGTGCATTTTTTAGACCGAAAGGCATGACTGCATATTCGTACTGGCCATATCTGCTTCTGAAAGCTGCCTTTGGTATATCCTCCTTCTGAACTCGCAATTGGTGATATCCTGATCGCAAGTCAATCTTGGAGAACAACTAATCTCCATGTAATTGATCAAACAGATCATCAATTCATTGAAGTGGATATCTATTCATTATCGTAAATTTTTTAAGCTTAGGATAATCAACACACAACAAAAGATTTCCATTTTCATTCTTCACGAACAAAACAGGTGTTGCCCATGGAGACACGCTTGGGTGAATGAAGCCCTTGATTTCCATATCCTCTAACTGCAATTTCAATTCCTTTAACTCCATTGGTTCCATCCGATAATATTGAAGTGAGATAGTAATGGTCCCCGGAAAGAGATCAATCTTAAAATCCACTTCTCTTATAGGTGGTAATCATAAGAAGTTTTCAGGAAAAACATTAGGAAATTGATCCACCACAGTTCGAAAACTATTTTCCCCACTCTCTTCCCATGATTCCAAAGTTAACGCTGCCAATTGGTAAGAGATAATTCCCACCATTGGTGCCAATAGGCTCTTTTCACATCTTTTACCATTCTCTCTTCTCTGAAGAGATGCTCCATGCCATCCTCAGTCGTGAAACTAACCATTCTCCTATAACAGTCAATGTGAGCCTTAAATCTCGTCAAACAATCCATACCCAGAATTACATCATAGACATCCATATAAAACATAGAGAAGTCCCATTTCATCTTAGCTTCATCAACAATTATAGCACATGCTCTACACACGAAGGCTTGACATTCTCTTTCACCAAGAGGAGTTTGCAGTTTCAAGACAGAAGGCATAATTTCTAGTTTTAAGTTCATGAAATCAGCAATTTGAGAAGCACAAAAAGAATGTGATGCACCAGTATCGAACAACACTTGCATGAGGGAAGAATTAAAAATAATCATACCTCTCACTATAGATGGTCTAGCCTAATCATCGACCATCATCTGCTCGGCTCCATACAATGGATTTGTTGCTGCACTTTTCTCCTTATTGCCTTGTTGAGATTTCCCTGCCTGAGGAGTTATGGTATTCCTAGAATCACCATAACTAGCTCTGTTCTGCTGGCGAGACTGATTTTTCTTTCCTCGCCCTATCGAAGCATATGATTTTTGTGATGCCTTGGAAGTGTCACGTGCACCCAACCTCAGAGCATTTCTACAATAGCAATGTAGATGCCCCATATGCTTGCAATTATGGGATTCTCTCAGTGGTGCTTTACATTCTCATTTTATATGATTTTTCAAACCACATTAAAAGCAACCTTCTTTGCTCTGGGTCATGGAGGAAGGTTGACTGATCCTACCGTCTGGTTCTGATTCGCACTCCCACCTTAGAAGTAGGTGTCCATCTTCCACTTGTTCCCAACATTGGAGTTCCCACCCATTCTCATGGTTATCATCATGCCTCCTCCTATTGATCCTGAGATATCATGTTTTGCAACCATTTCTCTGTTCACCATCTCTGTATAATCGGTAATACAGAGCACCACAATCTTCGATCAAATCTCATGACTTAGCCCCGATTCGAAGATGTGTTCCTTAAAATAAGCACTTGTTGCAACCTATAGTGCAAAACAGACTAAATTCTTGAACTTAGCCACATACTCTGTGACAGAGAGGCTCTCATGTTTCAAGCTGAAGAAGTCTGTCGCTTTATGGATCTTGAACGTGTGAGGATAGAATTGTTTGTTAAGCAATTCTTCAAAATCCTCCCATGTAAGGCCTTCATCTAATTTATAATGCACTGCTAAATCCCTCCACTGATGTGCAAGATCATCGAGCATATATGTCGCCAGATTTACTTTCACCTCTACTGGTGTGCCGATGAAATCGAATATATGATTCATCCTTCTTAGCCACACATCTGCCTTCTCGGGTTCAGCATCACCCCTAAAGTTCGGTGGATTCTGCTTCATGAACTGGATGGTATGATCCACATGTTGTGGCTCATTCCTCCATTTCCCCGTATACACAGCTTTAAAGGCTTGGACAATACTCCAAACTAGCTCTTGGTTCACACGTGGTTCAGGTGCAACCACATTTTCTGCAGCTTCTTCAGGTTGGTTTCGATGATGCCTACCGAGTACCATTTTTTAAACCAACAAAAAACTCCATCAATCTCACTCTCTAGCAACTGTTGGCTTAGAATTTAGAATTCTATCACATCAACTATCACAAAATTGTTCTCAAACAACCTTTTTCCATGTTCAAACATTTTTGAAAACATTCAACATACTTTTTGAAAATCAATCCATTTTTTAAAATACACCAAATACCCTGTTTTCAAAGTCTTTCGGTTGAAAAAAATTTCGGCATTTTTGAAAACTTGTCACCTTTCACAAAATTATTACTCATTCCTCACAATGAGATATGAAATCCTAGTGGGAACTCATTCCTCTACAATGCATGTCATGCTCCTCTCATTGGATAAACCACCAACAATTAGATTTCCAACATTCTAGAAGTTTATCCAAAACACTTATGTACTCAACACCCTGGTAACTTGAATTTCAGCATAAACAGGTTATCTACGTCCTTTTATGCTATACCTTTCAAGTTCCAGCAATCCTACTCCTATCTAATATTTTAACTGAAGGAATAGACAAGAATTAATTTCAACTCCAACACCAAGAACATTGATTACTACTTGTTTGGTATGGACCAAACAAGATTATACCATTTGTAATGACCCACCGATTCTCATTGCCTTGAGAGTGCAACGAGTCATTACTAGGCCTTAAGCGACATCCCCAAGACGCCAAAGCCTGGAAATAAATGCTAAAGGGTCTCAAGCAAAAGTGGTGGATGATTTACAATTTAAGAAATAAACCCATCCAATAATAATTCCCTATATGATGCATGAACAAATGAAAGACCAAAAAACAACTTCATTTATGTTAAACCACATCAGAGTACATAATAGCAGAATACCTAAAAAAACATCAAAATACACAGTGGAAGAACAGCATAAGAATCACAAAAGACACCATGACTCAGTGTTCCACAATCTCCAAGATCCAGAACATCTCCCAAACATCATCACGAGCCACTTGTAATGAGATGCTTTACCTTTACCTATGTCTCCGAATACAACATCTGCAAAAGCACCAAGGTGCTAAAGTAGGGGTGATTATAAAACTCAGTAGGTTTTCCCCAATGACTTCCCTTCTCACATCACTAGGATAAAATAGCTAGCCACATTTATATAAAAATAGTTTATATAAAACATTTTCACCAAAGCAGTTTATAACAAAATATAAACTAGTTTCCCAAAACCATCCATGCTCAAAAGCATCAAAGTGAAATTTAAACATGCTTTTCCAACACGATAATTTTTCAGAAAAATCACCAAACAAATTTCCAAACCATTTCACAAACATCCCGTTTGGCATACCCAACCATTTCAAAATCCCGTGAAATCATCCATGCATGAATCGTTATGACAGTTCCATACTCATGTGCAGTTTCTCATTGATCTACCAAGTCATCACAAGGTAATTGTTTCCCATGTTCCATTAAACCTTTGGCACTGAGCACAAGGTCATATTTCAACCAAGACTCGTACATATAGTTACCATTGTTCTATTAAATATTTGGCACCGAGAACATGGTCTTATTTCAACCAAGCCTCATACAATGCAATATAAACACACACCACACATTCCCAACAATCATGCCAAAACCATCCTTTCAATAAAACACCTTTTATTGAAAACCATTATCCATCAAAACCAAGTATGTTCAACCAATTCAATCCATTTCAATAAAACTCCCTTTTTTATTGAAAACCAAATCCAAAAAAATCATTTCAATCACAAACCATTTCAATAAAACACTCCTTTTTATTTAAATCCCATTTCTCATCAAACCATTTACAATTTCATCAATTTCATAATTAAAAATCAACATTTTTTATTCAAATAGCCAAATCACTATGCACAACAATACCATTCAAATAACCAATTTGAAACTAAGCCAACCAATTATAAAAAGAGGAGTTGAGAGTGAAGCCACATATCTCAACAAAAAGGTGAAACCAAGCAACAGATGAAGAACACTCAACAACACCGGGTCAAATCCCAAAAAACCCACCATATATCTCTTATCCTAACACAACCAAGACCAAATGTCAACATATTTGGCATCCACATACTTAGGTTTACCCAAAACAAGCATAGATCTATGAAACTGAGAGAATGAGAGAAGTAGACCTAAGTAGATCTAAGAAACCATTCATGAACGAACGATAACAATCACATACCTCAAGAATCCGGCTTCGATTCACCAAGAGAAGCCTTCTGATCACCTCTGGAATGATGGGAGAACCCTCTTTGACCATAGGAGAACCAAAATCCCGAGTTAGGGAAGCTTAGGATATCTAATAAGGCAATTAGAGGCAAAACCAGTTAGATCCACAATTTAAGGATCTAATTTAAGTGACTGCATGGTTATTCCGCACAGTTTGAAAAACTGTGTGCTAACCGTGTGTTAGCTACTGCATTGGCCACCCTTCTCACACGGCCTCATCGCATGGTTTCCCTTAACCGTTCGCCGACCGTGCGGAAGCCACTGCCTCCCTAGTCAGCCACACACGGTTTGGCCGCACGGTTTAGACAACCCATGTGCCGCCCGTGCGCCTTCCCCTTTGCATTAAACTTCAGTTCAGGATCTCCCAACTCTCCCATACATCACCCTTAACATTTAAAGCCACGAAAACCATCAAGTAAGGGTTACAAACTAGAAACTGGGGGTACTACAAAATCTCTATGGTATTATTCCAAATTAATGTCCTTGGATTTTTCACGATGAAAATGGGAAGGATTCAAGATCTAATAATGAGGTTGATTTTTTGAAATAAAGGTTTTGGTTAAATTGTATAAAATATTAATGATATTAAAGTAGGTATAATTGATAAAACACCGTTGATTGAAAACCTTTATGGTGATGAAGAAAATCCATTGTATCAAGGCTATATAAAATTTATATTTTATCAATCATTTTATGATTTATGGGCATGACCTCTAGAAATGGATGGAGTGAAAAATGTTTTATAAAATTTAAATAGCTATTAAAAGACATACTTCCTAAAGACAATGATCATTAACATTCATATTATAATGTGGGACTTCGTGATATAAATTTAATGAGAAATTAAAACATGGTTCATCTATTTTTCTAAATACCAAAACCCATCGTAAGTACATTTGGTGTCATTTAATAATTCCCTTATGAAACATTTATATGTAAATTCAAATAATTTAAAAAGGTTAAGTTTTCATGAATATTAGTGAACATTTAATTTAAAATTACATCATATAGATAATTTTTCCAATGGAATAAAATTGATATACTATTTCATAAATTGGGAAAATTAATTTTTAAAATATTATACTTGATTTGTGAATTTATGGAATGAATCTATATCAATGACCTGGTAGTATACATAGTTTATGGCTACTATTATTGGTAAGTTACATACTAACTCCAAAAAAAATTTACGAAGCGGAAATAAATCATGTCGAGTATAATGATTTCTAGACCAAAACATGTTGTGAATGATATTAATGTTTACTTTTCACCATTATTTTATGATTTTAGGAACATGTGGGGGAAAGTTATAAAAAATTAATATTTTTATTAAAAGGAATATTTTTAATTGTTTTTAATGATTATGGTTACTATAAATGACTTCCCTATGTATGGAATTTCTTCATGATATAAGTTTTAAGGTAAATAAAAATTATCAAACTTAAGAAGAGGGTGCTTCATTTTTTCAACACTAACATGGGATTAATGAAATATACATGGTTTATTTAAGGTTTTCTCATATGAATAACTATTATAAAATATTTAAAAATTCATTCAACGTCTTACAAGAATTTGATATTTCCCAACATCCTTTATCAAATGATCATCAATTTGAGAGAGTGAAAAAATTTAATGTCACAATTTGACACACACAAAGAACTTGTACTGAAAGAATTATATGTAATTAACAATAAATAGTTTTTGAGATTTTATATTGGAGATATCTTAAGATCAAGCATTCCACTGATGTTATGAAAGTTTAGAAAAATATCTTTGGTAGTTTTATTGGAACATGATTTGATTTTAAAGTCTAAATGAATGGTGTTTTCAATGAAATATTTTATATAATGTTAATGGGAGTAAATTTGGAGTTATCTCCCAATACTAATTCTGAAATGAGCATAATGGGATCTAAATTTTCATATATTATCAAAGTGTGGGAAAATTAATTTTTTTGTTCCTCTATAGTATCAATTCTCTTAAGGGTTATTATTGAAATGTAGAAAAAATTGTTTCAATGAATTATTTGATGTCAATTAGAATGAAATCTCATGATTGTTATGTTATAATTAATATCTTCTACCTATTTCATTACATGAAGTACTACTCATTATTATGAAAAATAATATCACGAAGGTGTGTAATTTTCTCAGTTATATATGTATCAAAGTTATGGTGATGATTTTATGGAGAATGTTGGATAATGATATAGTATAGATAATTTTTCAACAAGAAATATATTTTCCCCACAACATTAGTTTATATATTGGTACATTTAATATTTCATTAGGTGTGAGAAATTAAGTTATGTGGTCATTCATATCTACGTTTAATGATCATTTTTAATGGTATATAAAGATATTGGAGGGGTGAGTTCAGAAAACATGTTGAAAAAAATCATATATTGTTAATAAATATATTTCTAACAAGGTTTCAGTGTTTTGTACCAAATTTCTGCCTGCAATAGAGCACATCAATATGCCTACCTCTCTCCATAACTGAGTCAATTTTTTTGGGAATACGAATCCATGGATTGAAAATAAAATTATTGATAGGTGAAAAAATTAAATAAATCATATTTAGAAATATTCAATTACATAGATGATACTCATACATATAATATGTTAAAATAGTGTTTTCCGAAGAAGAAATATATGTGTGTATTTAATGGGACTGAGTTTTTTTACCACAATATAAGGATGTCGTAATCAATTGATTGGATACTTTATAAAGATTGAAATGGTTAGTGGGAGGGACATGTTTTAATGTGATAACATTGTAAGGGTATGACATTAATGGATTCACATTTTATACCAAATAAAAAGACTAAAAAAGCGCTATTCAGAATATAATTATATTATTTTTCACTGAAGAAACATTTTTTTTACTATTAAAGAAAAAATCCAAATCTCTACATCAAGTACATATTATGGTGTTAATGAATAAATATTTGATATTGATTACAACAAATTCCAAGTTCGTGTTTTTTACTATAAACAAGTTTTTGGTAACAACATTGATAAACTTGATGAATTTGGTATGAAACTGGTAAATATAAATAGGTTTGAATACATAGATGATCTGTTTTTAATGGAAACATATGGTTAAAAAAATTACATGTTCATGACTCAACAAACATCAAGTGGAATATCATTTTTTAAGGAATAAAATAGTTAATTAGTGGTGAGAAACTTTACAATGTTGATGAATTTTGTTATATTCGTTCTTCTATGGATATATTATCAACTAATATTGATCCTAATATCAAAGTCATGTATTTCATATTAAATTACTATGAGGAAGGAATTTGGGAAAACAATATTTTAGAAATTTCGTGATATTGTAGGAAATATATAAATAAATGTTTTTTTACTTTTCATCTTTTTTTCAAGATTTTAAATATAATATTTCTATTTTTTTACTTAAGTGATATATTTTTTGTATATCAATTTAATTTATATTATATTATGAATATAATATATCATCATAAATTATATATTTGATCAAAAAAATTAAAATCAGAAATATTATTTTTTATGTTTGTAGAAATTGTAAAGTTGTTAAATTTTTTTCATGTGTTAATTATTTTCTTGAAAATAAAGAATAATTCTGTTAATTCACGAAGGTTGTTTTTTTCATTTTAGAGTATTTATATTTTCTCATATTACTAATTATTATGAATATATTTATTTAGTTATATTTTATGATATTCCATTAATGTTATTAATTTCATTTATCATTTGTTTAATTTATTCCATATTTATTTAATTTTTTGTATAAAAAATATATCATGTTTATTTATTTATTATTATTTTATTTATCCTTATTAATGTCCTTAACATTAGTTTTTCTTTTACGTAACTTGGTTTTAATCTAAATTAACATTTTTTAAAATATAAATAATTTTTTTACTTATTCTTGAATTTGTTCTACCATTTCATAACATTATTTTACACTAAATTAATTTATTTTACATTTATAAAACACTTTTTAACCCATAAATAACATTTTTTACCTTAACATAACATGTTTACCCATACATAACATGCATAATTTTTTTTTACCCATAATTAACCAGTAAAAATTTCTTTTTACCCTTACATAATCAATATAAAAAATATACTAGCATTACTTAACTTTTATAAAATTTATATTATCTTTGCACAAAAATATATAGATACCTTTACTTAGATAGTAAAATTTACTATGTATTATTTTTCATTTTATGCATAAACATAGAACTCGAATTCGAATTGTATAAATAATGGATAAACTGTGTTGAGTTTCTATATTATTTATAGATTTTATATTAGTTATTGAAGGATGATATATACACATATAAAGAGATACTTCTTTTTTGTTACATGAATGTTTATTTTTTCAGGTGTTGTACATGTTTTTTATAAAGTGTGAACAATTATTCATCTCATGTATGACCTCTAAAGGGTTGTACCTAAACTAATTCAATATCTATTAACATAATGAGATGATCCAATACAATACTCAAGCAATAGTACCAATGATACTCTTATAATACTGAGATTAATGGAATTAAAATTAGCGATATATGAATTACTGATAGAAATATCACCTGGATCCTTTCATCAGAGTTGATTATTGAGCTAACGTGACTTAGAAACTATTGGATATGTTTCAATTTTTATTTATCTCAGAATATATTTTTGATTAAATTTCATTTATTAGATATGTTTTCAATATAAATATATCTTTATACATAACTATTGAATTCATTTACTAATTTTTTGTTAACGTGATATATAGGATAATTTTAGATCATACTCATAATTCACCTCATACTTCTAGAGCGGACCATACACATACCACTATCGAGGGTCCCAATCAGGTCGTAAATGAACATTATACATAAAAAGTATAGAGAAGGATTCTAGTACTAGTAAATGTGGCATCACATTTTTCCTTAGTTTTTAGTTTCTCATAGCTATAAATAGAGGATATCAATTTAGTTGTATGGAAATGTTAATCACACGGGTCTAAATTCAAACTAATTGAGGATTTTTGTGGTAGTTAAGGATCTGGAAAATATAATTATTTTTATTTATAATTAGATAATTGTCCAAAGGATGATAACAGTGTAGCTGTGGCAAACAGTTTTGGTAAGATCATTTATAATTATTTTACGTATTATTACATGTTTTTACAAATATATGTTTTTTTCTATTCATCAGATAAACTATGAAATTCCTAAGACTAAATTTTTCATGATGGAGTATGTATATATACCACTAGCGGATAGAGGGATTATAAATCAACCCTAACCAAGGATTTCAATTTTTGTGAAATATTGAATCAAAATCCATGTCATATATATCCCTTTTTAGGTGAAGATGCGGGGAATTAATTTATTTAATGTAGATTAAAAGGTTTATTTTTACCAAGTGGAATGTAATTTTTTATGTTTTTATCACTATAAAGGTCATGTAAATTTTTTAGTTTAACTTAATCAACAGATACAGAGAAGATCTCCTCATTAGATCTAAGAAAACATATACCCTCATAATATTTCTCAAGTAGGTATTCATAATTAGAAGAGAAATGATTACTAAAAAATATCAAAATATTAGAGCTAATTCATTTGGATGAGTACATGATGATTCTCCTTCCCCACCACTTAGACATTATAAATGAAATATTTCCCAAATTGTCAAAAAAAGGGAAATATATTTATGATTAATTTTGTGCTATACTTTAGATGATAGTAAGGATTTTATTAAGATATATAACTTATTCAAGTTATTTTTAAGTATTTATATTTTTTTTAATTCATTAATAAATTATTCAAATATTATATACATGAATCCATTTAGAAGAGGAAAATAGATGGATGCCTTATACCTAAAATAAGAAAGGACAATTTAGATACTATGTTGGGTAATCCAAAACACATATTCCACATATGAGGATATGAGGCTGGTGTTGCAAATAAAAAATTATTTCGGTTTTCTAGAACATCCTCTATGGAGAATGTATATAAAGGGAAAATAAAGGCTTAAAAAATTATGGTTTAGGGGGTTTATTAGATGATGAGACGGAGGATCAAAGCTATGGTTGAGTTGAGGTTTAGTTCTTTAATATAATCGATGTTTGATGACATGGAAAGATTTTTTTGGGATCTATATCCAACTCCACCACAACCGTCTATAGACCCACTCATCCCACAAATATATAGATGCCACTCCTCACCCCCAATATATAGATCTCACTCCACCTCTTCAACATATAGATCCAATTTATACAACTCATCCTCATATTCTCATATACTGGGAGTTATATATTATTGAACCCCATTATCATATTGTTGCATATAGAAGGATATATTTTGGGGGGGGGGGGTATTTTAAATCTTCAAAAAACATAGATAGATCAGCTTAGGGTAACAATAATTGATATTATATATGCATTAACTAGAGTATTATTCCCAATAGGTGAGGTTTTTTTATTTGGACATTGTTTTGGATGTTATTTATTATTGTTATCACCACTTGTTTAACAGCTTACCATTAAGGTATGCATATATTATAAACATTATTTCGTATTAGTGACAATTTTTTTATTCATAATATAATATATAGTATATGATAAATATATATATATATATATATGAATACATAAATGGTAAATAAAATATTGAGGATACATTAACATTGGATAAAACTACGCTTTCAAAATTATCAAGAAATGAATCTGAGTTGTTGGA
Organism: Viscum album; assembly: GCA_963277665.1. NCBI lineage: Eukaryota > Viridiplantae > Streptophyta > Magnoliopsida > Santalales > Viscaceae > Viscum > Viscum album. Next base: position 1,958,359,306 of record OY728141.1, on the reverse strand, counting down.
TTCTTATGAGCTTCAAACATATGTAGAAATATTTATAAATGGTATCATTATAATGATTTATAGGAGAGATATAATTGATATTATTACATTAGATATTCCAGGACTTAATGTGATCCGTGTATTTTATAGGTAGGTTGATTTTAATATTTTTTATAGTTATTTAAATTTGATTTATCTAACATAATAATTGTATTTATTTGGTAAATTAATTCAATTTGTGTTACAATGATATAGAATCTATGTATGGTTTCTTATAAAACCAATTTATGTATCCATAAATGAGTATTAAGAATAATTATGAGAGAAACACCCATATATTTTTAAATGATTATGAATGATAAAAATCTGTGTTGGGTGTTTTCTTATCTTGATAGGTATGGAACATATATTCAATTTTTTCATTTTTTTAACAATCACTAATATTATATTTTTTTTATATATTAGTGGACATTAGATGTTGGGTATTTTCTCCAAAAGAGTAGACACTTTATTGGCTATGTTCTTTACATGGTGATATGTGGGAAAACTGTAAATAATATTTGGTTATGTATGTTTTATTACATGAGTAATTATTTTTTTTATAATGATATTAACATTCATTTCAGAGATAATATAACTACCCTACCCTTTATTGTAAATTACTTCATAATTTATTACATAAAATTATACAAAAAACAACCTGAAATATCAAATCTTATAGTGTATTTAGGAAGTATGTGCATGAAATAACAACTTAAATCATGTAATACATCATATTTATTAAATACATCCTTTACATGTTCATAGTATTCTTCATAGTTAAAACTGTATGGGATATCCTTGGGACATACATAGGAAAGGGGTGAGTTATAAAGTATATTAAGGTAATGGAAATGGAATAACATAAATAAATAAGTACATGTTATACAGTAGTAAAATAAAAGAGGTATACAAGGGGTGAGAATCATAAACATATAAAATTAAGCATGATATAGAATGATAACATAAAAACAACAGGGGAAAATTGTAAAAACCCTAAAATAATGAAACATAAACATTGGTTAAGGATAAATTCAAAGACAAATTATAGAAGAATTACTATTATAGTATAGTTTCACTCTTTTATCCCTTTCATGATGTCTCATGAGACTAAAACATTACCCAATGAATTTGAGCACTATATAAATCTAGGAGCACCCATCACTTTCATCTCATTCTAATGCTTAAGGGTGCCACATAGATCATACAACATAGAATCATTTTAATCACATTTTTCCACAATAATGGACTGTGTAATAAATAAATGTAAGTCCACAATAAAATATATATATGTTCAAAAGTTGATCAACCGTGATAGAAATTGGGTATGGGTATTCACTATTCATTTTTTTGGAATGGAATCCCACAAAGAAATTTTGGCAGCAAAACAGGGGAATGTAAACGTTAATGGGAGGGATTAAAGAGATTGGAAAGGGTTTATAATCATTTATAAAAATAAGGTTATTATGTGTAATATGTAAAAAACACACCCCAACATTATGAATTTATAATAAAAGGGAAGAAAATGTAGAAAATAATTGATTTGAAATGAGGAGAGGGAGGTCCCTTACCTTGAGAGTGTGTTTCCAAATGATCAAGAGGAGACTATTGATATCTTAGAGGCACCATAAGAGGACTATAGAGAGATGAGGAAGATTAATTATGTGATCCATGGATTTTGAGTGAAGAGAAATTATAGCTTGTGTGTGTTTATATTGGAAAATAGGGCAGAGTTCTATGTTTTGTCCCACACTTTGGTTTTGGAATCTATATAAGAAAATAACCAAAATAACAAAACATACCGTGGTTCTTTCCCATTTTTATTATAAATAGGGGTGTTTTTCATTACATTGTAATAATCTATTCCTAAATTATTAAATTAATACCCAAGGTGATGTGGTAGTGAGTCATACTCATAGATAAATGATTTTAAAATCATAAAGTATATTATAGGTTTTGGAGGATTAATAATTCTTTTAAAAATAAATAAAATAAACATAAAATAAAATTATTTTAATGGGAAAAAATATATTTGGTCTTGGATACACTTTAAAGTATATATTACATCACTTTTGGGTCATTTTGATGTCATAATAAAAAACATACATTTATACGTTATTTAATTTTTAGATGAAATTTCAGCTCCCTTTGAAAATTTTGAAGAATTCATGATTGGATAATTTTGAAATTATGATTCAAAAAATAATATTCATTTTAAAAAAATTATTTTCTAAATATATGTACTTTCACTTATAAATTAGGAATCGATATTTATTGAGAAATTCCACATTTTTTGACAAGAACAATCTTTGAACCCTTATATACAAATTATATTTGACTTCATAAATATTATATGATATTATATTTTTGAAAAATAATTTATTAATGATATTTTATTAAAATATTATTTACTTCAACACTTTATTAATTCTTCGAAATGAATTTCTTAATTGAAATTGAATACAAATTAAAAATACAAATTTATTTTAATTCATCAAAATCAAAATCATTTATAGAGTAATAGTATGAAGTAAATTTAAACATTATTATATTGACAATAAAATATATTTAATCATATTATTATGGTCTTGATTTATATACTTCTAATGCCTCAAAAAAATTCTTAAGGGTAAGGTGGGTGACGGTGAGACTTTCATGGTGTGGTTTGACATACATGGTTTGGGTTCTGATCTCAATGGGATTGAAACTCTCTCATAAATAAATTTGATCATGCTTAAGTTATTATATCTTATCCTAGTACTAGTTGAGGGAAAATCCCAATGATTCCATATCCCCCAAAATCTTCGTTAAATGGCCTTAATAGTGTATGATTATAATGGTTGAGGTCATCATATCCTTTATCTATGTTATTGGGATATTTTTAAAACCTTATATTTATACTAATCGCATGATCAGTGTTCAATGGATATATTATCAAAATTTATGATTCTTAATGGTCTTTTAAATCCAATAGGATATAATAAAACCAAATAAGTTTTTTCATTTTCTATAACCATAATACATAATAAGATATTTAATTAAATCATTAGATTAATTTTATTTATAAATATTGGGTTTAATATAATATTCTCCCCAAGATAAATATTAATCAAGAAATTTTCATCTCCCAAAATAAAAAATTAAGTTAATTTTGTTTCATCACATCCTTAAGTTCCCATGTATCTTCTCCAAACTTGATGTTTGTCCACAACACTCTGACGAGGTGCATTGTCTTATTTCGTAGAACATTATCTTAATTATATAAGATCTTTACCTACTTCTCTAAATAAGAAAGATCATTCTCTAATGCTGCCACAACATGATTGAGTACATGTGAGGGGTCTTGTATGTACTTCCTCAATATGGATACATTGAATACATCATATACTTGAGATCGGTTAGTTGGGAGTGCTAGATGATAGGTCGTCACTCCGATGCTACTAAAGATCTCAAAGGGACCGATGTATCTTGGGATAATCTTTCCCTTCTTCTGAAATCTGAATACTTTTTCCAGAGAGTAATGATGTTTAATACCATATCTCTAATATCAAATGCTAGGTCTCATCAACGATTATCAACATAGGTATTTTTTTCACTCTGAGAATCCTTGATGTACTACTAAATGGTCCTGACCTTTTCCACCATTTTCATTACCATTTCAGGACCTAGAAGTTTTAATTACCCAACATCATACCTACATGAATGTGTTCAACACCTCCTCCCATAAATGGCTTCATAGGGATCCATTTGGATGCTTGAGGGTAAAAATTATTGTATGAGAACTCGAAAAAAGGAAGATGTCAGTCCCATCTGCAATTAAAGTCAATTGATCATGCTCTCAACATTTCCTCGAGTGTCTGGATTGTCCACTCAAATTTACATTCAATTTGATTGTGATAATACGTGCTGAAGTTCAACTCCTAATTTTGAGATTTTTGGTGGCTCTTCCAGAACATGGTATTAAATCTCAGATCTCGATTAGTTAAAATTGATTGAGGTGTTCCATGCAGCCTCACCACTTCTCTAATGTATATCCTTGTAATTTGATCAAGTATTAAGTCCTCTCAGATCGCAATGAAGTGTGTTTTCTCTATAAGATAATCCAATAAAACCTATATAAATCTATTTCCCCTTGATGTTTGTATAAGTCAATTGATAATATCTATGGTGTTTATTTCTTATTTCCATTTATGAATGGTTTATGGTTTCATGATCCCCTTGTATTTTTTCCTTTATTCCTTCACATGCCTACATATAAGATATATTGATGTATATTCCATGATCTCCATGTATATATTATGTTCTTAGGAGTAAAATATCATTCAAACACACAAACAAACCACACACATAGGCTGGAAAGTAAAACTATACCCCACCAAGGGGATATACCACCCATCAAGCCATATTTTATTTAGACCATGGCCCATAGGACTAGTGGGAATGAATCCCATTACATGGACCAAAAGCTCGGTATAGTGTCAGGGATGCATCATCTTGCCTGTATCAGCCAACCTACACCATGCTTGTGTCAATTCCTATATCTATCATTGTCTATGTCACTAACTCACTTTCCAAACTCTTCTACTTTATATTGTCACAACAATAGTGCTCTTAGAGATATTGATACATACTTGTGCTTACCAGATGGATAGAGAATTTTGATCTATATATATCATCCAACATCTCCTTCTTTAACTCGAGATTTGATGGTACACATAGTCATTAACCAAATCTCCCAACTCCTTCATTAACAATGATCTTTAATGATTTCCCTATTCTTATGCCTTTCAATTTTTTCTAAATACACAAATTATCACTTTGAAAATCATTTATCTTCTATAGAAGGGACGATTCAGAAATCATTTATGAAAGGAATGATGGTTTTAATTTCTCTATGATTCGTAGGTCCATCATTTTTATTATAAGAATATTGGATCCTTCACAATTATCATTAATGATAAAATTATTGGATCATTTATACTTAGTTAATATACCACTTTATTTTATTTCCCATGAGAGTATTGGATTGAGTAGGCATAGTCATTAAATAGATAAACAAATTTTCATTGTAACATATTCATCTCTTTCTGTGTGAATATATACTTCATGAATTTTTCATCCATATATATTTCAAACTTATCCCCCAAGAGATAATATCTCCATACTTTCAGCATGAAGATAACTGTATCCATATGTAGAACATGGTTTGGGTAGTTATTTTCTTAAGGATTCAATATCCTTGAGGCATAGGCTATCGCTTTCTTATTATGTATTAAGACAGAACCCAATAGCTTATTCAAATCATCACTCAATACCATGAAATGTTCTCCTCTTGTGGGTATTATGAGTATAAGTGTAGGTATAATCTTTAATTTAAACCCATTGAACCCGTCTTCACAATCATCATTTCAAGAATATGTTACTCCCTTTTGAGTTATCTTGGTTATAGGTTTTAACAATAATGATAACTTTATCACTAATTGACAATAGTACCTATCTTATCCAATGAAACTATAAATATATATCACATATGTCGGCCTCAACCATCCTTCAATTGGTTCTATTTTTATGGTTCATAGATATCACATTTCTTGTGATAATATTCCCCAATAATGATACTTCTTTCAACTTGAACTCAAAGTTTTTATACTTATCATATAAATTCTCCTTTCATAAGGTCTTTAGCATAGTGCTTAACTAATCCTCATACTCCTTGTTGATTTTGGATTATATTAGAATAGCATATATAAATACAACAAAAAAATTTCAAGTTAATCTCTATAGACTATATTCACCAAGTCCATGATGTTTTTTGGAGAATTATTGATTTTAAATGGCATTAATATGAACTCATAGTGATCTTACCTAGTAAAAAAAGTTTTCCTAGGGATATCCTCATTCTCCACACTAATATGGTAATACCCCAACCACAGTTACACCTTGGTGAGGTATTGTGCTCCACATTGCTAATTGAACAAGTCATCAATCCATGGTATAATACACAAATTCTTTATTATAATCCTATTTTCTCACAATAATAAATGAAAAGGTTCATTGATACTTACTTCTTCTTGATGAAGAGGACTTACACACTCCATGGTCAATATAGAAACCCTCTCTTTTTTATACATTAACGTTACATCACTTTTGAGGAATACATAATACATCACTCAAAAAGATTCCCAAAGACCATAATAGCCTAGTGCCTTTGGAGTAGTAGAAATATATACATTGGAAAATAAGTGAGATACATTTTCTCCCACAAGGTTCTCTATTACTAGAACCCTTCTTAGACACACCACACCTAATACAAATCTTCATAACCTTTGGAAAATGAAAAAAATGGGTGATATCAGATGATAAGTAAGGGTAAACAAGAGAGATATGTAAGCATATAAATGAGTATAAGGGTATTAGAATTCGATCATAACATTAAAAATCATACCTTGCATATCAAAAACCATTAATAAGAATCATGTCATAATGATTGACAGTTCATAGTACATGAATCCTAAAGGAATCAAGAGAATAATTCATGAATTAGTATAATAAGAACAAGACATCGAATTATGGAAGACACATGAATAATTAATATCATTCCCTCTAATTCAAATCACATTTCAAAAATCGTATTTGGGAACATCATAGGGATTAAACATACTATACGGGACAAACCACCATCCCCAATCGCAGTCCTTTCCTTATAAGAGACTGGGTTTCCCCATACTCCAATAGTGGATCGTGTTTCCCAATCTTCCCACAGTGGATCAAGTTTCACCATCTTACCATAGTGCATATATTCCATCAATTTGATTCGCATAATTATCTCATGAGATATAAATCTTTACCCAATGCAATGGACATAGATATAGGTCCCAACCATCTCATAAAGTTAGTAAAAATATTTCTTCCAAGACATCATTAACAACATATAATAACCCAATAAATGAAATGGATATCATAAACATGTAATAATATCAAAACATATGGTAAATAGAGAGAGTTTTCATAATCATTTATCAATGAATCGCCTGTTAAAATATGCGAGTTTAATAAGAATATTACCCAAGAAAATAAGTAAGTATCATAAACATAAGACCCATCAAATAGATACAGGTTTCAAAAAAATCATTATATATAAACATAGACCATTCATAGAAAGAATATGAATAGAACCTTTGGATCATTTCCCCAAAAAGGCATGAGTAACACCAATGGATGTCACATTAGATGGAAAATAATATTGAAATATCTTTTAGAAACATTTCATGAGGAAAATATGATGTTTTATTTAAAAAATATTTTTAAAACTTAAAACCTCTTTACAACCATTTTCTTGAAAATAAACTATAAAAATTATAAATAATTATTTGAAAACATTTTGAAAATTATTTCATTGAGAAAATATTGAAAACTCATAAAAAAGGCATGAAAATTGTTTGAAAACCATTTCATCGAAAACATTTTGAAAAATTATAAATGATTAATTGAAAACAAAAAAAATTAATAATAAATTTACCTTGAAAATTATATTAAAATATCATCTTTAAAAAAAATTCTTCATGCATTTTTTAAAATAATTTTTTTTTCAAATTTTATTGCATGGGTCACAAAGAAGGAAAATTGATACAAAACTACTTTGACAACTCGGTAACATTTGAAACATGAACCCCATGAAAGAGATATCATAAAATGGTTATGTAAATACCAATAGATTAAATACTAATAATAATATAATATATTCATGGTCACTATATACACTACACAAAAGAAATGACTGGTGAAAAAGGTATAAATCTCACAGAATGAAAAGTGAGACGAGAGACCCCCTTACCATATGTCTTGACTCTCTTTGTACTCATATAAAGCTCCTATATAATAAATATATGTGTATAATAAATGTTTTATACAAACATATTATTATATATAATAGCATAAATTGATTTTTATGACCTTATATTACCCATTTATTAATAATTCAATGTTAAGGTTTCACTTCGGCCAATATCGGCAATGTTCTTCATACATGATTTGACTTGTTATACTTGATCATCTTACTTAGATAAAAATTTACAGAATTAAAGAATGTAAATAATGGTTTAAATATAATATATATTCATTATATATGTATTTATGATAATTTATAAAAATAAAAAATATGTAATGGAATACACCGATCATAGAGACGATAGGTCGTGCGTACACATGAACAATGTTTCCATTTTATTTTTATCTTGAAAGAAATATAATAAATTAAATATATGTATATATATCATAATAATTATAGTAGAATTATTATATTATATAATTTAAATAAAACAATCTTTAATACATTCCATGTAGGGTTTGAGTGAATCGCATTGCTTTGAGGAGACGGTAGTCCAAACTTACCCAAAAAAATTATCATATTTACAAAAAATGGAGTTCATGATGGTATGTGTTATAAAATATAATAAAATAATAAATAATTAATAAATATTATATATATAATATAAAAAATAGTGTCTATCATAATGAACAACCATGAGAGGTGGTAATGAAAAATGAACAACATCATTTCATGAGGTTGTAGTTCGTCATACATAAGAATGGTAAGTTTGATATCCATTTGAAGGAAGTGTGTATAGGTGTAGGTATGACAATTAATATAAAAAATTTAATTATTCTTAGTATATAGAGTTTATTATATAATCATTTAATAAAAATAATTGAGGATTCGGAGAAATAAAAAAAGTAAAGGGGCTTGAGGAAGGATATTACCTCATCTTTGGGTAAATTTTTTTGGTTTCACCAAAGGGATTCCATAGTTAGATATCATCCAAAATTGAGGATTAAATGAATAAGGGAATGATTTTAGGATGTTTATTGGGTAGATATTCTCTAAACACAAGTTGTGAGAGAGGTGTGAAGAAGGGTGAGAGGCGATGGCCTTTTATAGGGGAGGGAGGGGATACAATTGGTACTTTGAAAACAAGTTAGGTGTACCCATTATTTTACCCAAAAAAATCCCAAAAACCCAAAAACTCAAAAATAGAAGGTTTATGGCCTAATGATTTCCAAAATATTGGTTTGGTAAAAGTGAATTGGTAATTGTTTCCCTTAATGTTATATTTAGGTCGTTTATTAAACTTTATTTTACCATATTGGTTGTACTTAATATTTATCACTTCCAATAATATTTTTGATTAAAAATTAAGTTCATATTATTATAAAATAAATATTATAATTATTAAAACAACATATTTCAATTTTTGAAATTAAATTCACAGAAGAGGAAAAATTACGTTTAATGCTAATCTCACAGACATGGCAAGGAATCACGTTTTCAAAGTGGGAATGTTCAACAGTTCATTAAGATTTTATATCTAAATTCAATATAAAAATGATTCCAATGACCTATATTAGATTAATATATGTATAAATAATCTATTTTGACTTTAAAACAAAGATAAAATATAATTTAACTAACTAAAAAATTAGAAGAAAAAGTAGTTTGAAATTAAAATTTATTATTTTCCACTATTCATCCCAAATAATGTTTCTCAAAAATATCCCAAAAATTATCCCCAAGGATAATTTTTAAATTATGAATTCAACAATGAAGTTTATTTTGTCAAATTAAATTTCTAAAATTTCTAAATTTAAATTTATTATTGTTCACAAAAGGATGTAAGAAGTAGTTCTTTTAAGAAAATATTATTTTCAAACAAATAAACACATTACTAAAAATTATATGTTTTACTATCAATATGATAATATTTTAAAAGTAGTTATTACTATTAATATTTCTAGGTTTAATTACTATGTTAAAAGTATACCCTATAAATTATTATAATAATAAAATTTTGTTTTGTTGAAATCTAGTTTTGCGTGTAACGCAAGAAAGGTTAGTGTTGCTTGCATTGCGAGGTTAGATTGGTATCACATATAAAGAAAGTTTGAATTAGTGTTTCATTAAATTAAGTAAATAGAAAAAAAAATATTATTTGAAAAGAGAAAATGGTTTATAAAAATTTGGGGTGTTAAATTTCACCTCCCTTAAAATGAATTTCTTCCTCAAAATTATTCATTCTGATACAAACAAAGGAGATTACTTTTGCTTCATTATATCCTCAAGATCCCACATTGCTTCTTATAATTAGTGATTTCACTAAAAAATGATTGACCAGGTTAGTGGTCTTGTTTCATATAACTTTCATTGTACCATCCATAATTTCAATTGGTTGTTCATCATAAGAAAGATCATACTCCAGCGGCATGACTTCTGATTAAGTACATGTGAAGGATCAGGTATATAATTTCTTAGGATAGTTAAATAGAACATGTCACAGACTTGAGAGAGATTTTGAGGATGTTTCAAGTGACATGATACCATTATGATATGATCAAGAATCTACAAGGGACTAATATACCATGGTCTTTCTTTCCCTTTCTTTATGAACATCATGACCTTCTTCCATAATGAAATTCATTGAAACACCTTCTCACTAAATTAAAATTAATGTTTAAGTCGATGGTTGTCAACATAAATTTTCTGCCAACTTTGAGCTACCTTGATTAGCTGATAAATTTTTCAAACATTCTGAGCCATTTCATCAGCTATCGCATGTTCCAATATATTTCATTCTCTAACTTCATCCCAACAAGTAAGATCTCTACATTTCTTCACATATAATTCTTTATTAGGATCTGTCTGATTGGTTGAGTAAAAGATATTTTTGTAAAAAAAATATACTAAAGGAAGGAGTTGATACAAACTACCTTTGAAATTAAAAAAACATGATCTCAATGTATCCTCTTGGTTTTAGACTATTATTTTAGACTAACCATCTTTATTATGATGATAAATAGTGTTTAAACTAAATTTTGTATCATGTTCTTGCTGAAAACTTCACCATAACAATGAGGTAAACCACAAATCCCAATAAGATACAATGGAAAGTGGTACTCCATGAAACCATATAACTTTCTTAATGTCTATCCTAGAAATCATATATAGGGAGATTTATTCTATGATAGTAATGAAGTGTGTTAATATATTAAGGTGTTCAACTTCCACCGAAATATAATTACACCATTTAGAGGTTTTGGGGAGTCTAATGACAAAATACATAGTGATGTTCTTCCATTTCCATTCTGGTATGGGTAATAGATGTAACATCCCCTTGGACTTTTTTATTTTTGCATTAAATTGATGGAATAATAAGAACCAATATAGAAACACTGCGATATCCCTCTTCATTCCATCCCACCAGAAGTATTCCATCAAATATCTACACATCCTTGTAGTCCCATGATCAATAGAGAATGAAAAACTATGATATTCCTCTAACACCTCCTCCAAATCCAGTATGGATTGAACACCTACATGGTTCCTGACCCTTATTATTCCATCCAAAAGAAGGTTAAACTCCAAAACATCTTTAAACTTATTAGATATATATATCTTCCTTATATGCCACTTTGATCTTCACATGGATATGGGGTTGAACATTCAATTGAGAAAGATAATATTGCCCCCTTACTTCAATATTTCTACATATTCCCTTTAAAAATTCCTAAAGATTGTGTATTTTGTGATCCCCATCATGGATAAGATGGAATAATGCTTTTGAATCAATGAATCATCCACCTTGTTCACTTTCCTAGGTTGGTAATGCATTGAGCAGCCATAATCGTTTATCATATCTAATAATCTTATTTGGGGGATTTTCAACTTCTTATATGTGAATATATATATTTTATACTTTCATGTTCTATATATATATCACAAATTTCTATATAAAGATAATGACTCCATACCTTTAATGAAAAAAAATAATGTTGTTAGCTCCAAATAATGAGTTGAGTATTTTTTCTTGAGGATCTTCAACTGTCATGAGTAATAAGTGATAACCATTTCATTATGCATAAGAACACATCCTGATCCCTTCTTGTAGAGATAAATATAGATTAAAAACCCTTCCTCACTACAATTTAATGTATGAATAGGTTCATTGACCAACATTATCTTTGTTTTCTTGAATTTTTTTTCATATTCACCTATCCAAAGGAACTTGGAACCTTTCTTTGTTAACTTGGTCATAGGATTCAATAGTCATGATAAATTATTCAAAAATATTCGATAATATCAAGTTAATCCAAGAAAACTATAGATCTCAGTCATTGTGGTTGGATTAGGCCAACATTCAATAGCCTCCATCTTTGATGGAACTATATTTATACCATCACTTGAGATTATGTGGTCCAAAATGAATCATTTTGAAGTCAAAATTCACATTTTAGTAAATTTCTCATACATTTTTTGTTTCATCAGTTTCTTTAGTACAATTCTCAAGTGATCATCATTCTCTTAATTTCTATTTTAATAGATAAGAATATCATCCATAATGAGTACCACAAACTTATCGATGTAATCTATAAAGACTCTATTAATCAAATACATGAATATGGGAGGGGAATTAATAAGAACAAAAGGAATCACTATGTATTCATAGTATCCATACCTTGTACCAAATTATATATTGGGTATATCTTATTACATGAATCTCAATTGATGATATCCAGAATTATGTTCACTGTTGTAATTGAATTGAGCTACACACATTTGATCAAACAAGTCATCAATATGAAGAAGATGATACTTTTCCTTGATCATGATCTAGTTCAACTCTTGATAATCAATGTAGAGTCACATTGATCCATAATTATTTTTTTCAAAAAGAGGGTATGTGCACCTCCAAGGAGACATTCCTAGATAAATGAATAATTTTTCACTTTTCTTGTAGTTTCTTCTTCAATTCCTATAACTAAATTGGACCCATTCTGTTGGGTGTTTTGAAATTTGTGTGGAACTAGGTATGAGTTCTATTGAGAACTCTGATTCTGGTTTTGGTGGTAGGCAAGGATGCTCTTTTCGGGAAGACATCAACAAATTCCCAAACAATTGGAATATCATCAATTTTGAGTTTCTCCCGAAACCATTTTTGAAAAACAAGCCTTTTGAATGGGTTTTAAGATCCATACATTGGTTGAATTCTCTATAGGAATTCCATACATATTATCACATTGATAGAAGATTATAGCTTGGTTTGAAATATCAATTATAACATAATTACCTCAATAATTTATGTGTTATTTATATATATAAATTTAATCCATGCCTAAAATGACATCAAATTCAACTATGAGATGTATGGGTTGATTTTGTAGAATTACATTACAACAAATTTAAACCAAAGAGGAATCATTGACTTGATATGAAATCAACGTAATATTATGGGTTTGTACTAATAATTCCACATCTAATAATTTTGGTGGAATCTTAATACCCTTAGAAAATTCTTTATATATTAAATAGTGGGTATATACAAAATCAAATAAGACATTATCTTTTTAAGATTATATAAAATTTATAGCTTTCACGACATCAGTATCACACTCCTCATTAGAAATACTTATCACATGAGATTTCCCCATGTCCCTCGAAATAAGAGGATGTTGATTCTGATTGTAATCACAATCCTTGGTTTTGGGAAGTGGTTAGCGTAATTCCCATATTGCTTAAAATTAAAGCACTGATGTTTGGGATGTACATTTTGTGTAGATTTTTCCTTATTTTCATCATTGGCCAACATCTTCCCATTAATGGGGAAATTGATTTCTTGATAGGCTTCCCTTCCACACTAAAAAACATACTAGACCTCGTAACACAATTCCTTCGATGATTCTTCTCACATTTAGAGCTTAAAGGAGGTCTCATATTCATCTCTTCATGGTTTCTATATTTTCCTTTGAACTTCATCTTCCTTTTCTTTTTAAAACCATGATATTGATATATAACCCAAACCTCAATTTTAACTTTTATTTCATAATGAAAAATATATTCATTGAAACTAAAGTCTCTTATGGAAAATTCCATTTTGGGACATGGCATTAAGCCACTAAAGAACCTATCAACATTACTTTTGGTTTGGATGATATTTCCATAAGCATACCTCAAAAGTCTTGTGAAATTATCCTCATAGGTGACAATAGATTCATCTTACTTTTTTTTCATATCATGGTACTCCTTTTTGTCTTTTTATGAAGAACAAAAGGAATGTACTTATTGAAGAATATGTTCTTCAACTTGTCCCCATCCAAGGATTCAATTTCATCTTGCTTCTCTATATTATTTATTATAGTACACATCCAATATTTTTCACCTTATATCCAATAAGAAACCAGAATGAATTTATCATGACCTAAGAACTATAAAACATAAAATATGTTTTCAATGGAATTGATTAATTGTTTAGATACAAGTGGATTAAAATACGCACTGAGAAAAGATGTTAATTGACTCATGAATGATTCAATATAATGTTGTTCACTTATTGGATTATTTGAATGTCCATCATGACTCATATCTTGAGAAAGTTTAGTGAGCATAGTAACGAGGTTTTTCATTCTTGCACCCATTGTATTCAGATTCATTGGAGAAAAATTGTTGAATTTTTCATCATAATCACTATTAATGTTGTTTCTTTGGGTTCCATATATTGCTCAAAAACAAAAAACACAAATTAAGAAATAGTTTTCATATTGAGGAACCACATAATCATGAAAATACACTTACAAGATGTCTAAATTATTACACCTTCCTTAATCTTTGACACAACAGTTTTATCCTAGGAAATTCATTTTAAACTTATTTTTAAATCCTTTGTGATGGTTTATAAAGAGTCAATGAATTCCAAAAGTATATCTGCCATGAGTTTCAAACCAAGTGTGTAGTAAGGCTTGTTGTCCTATACTAGGTAACACTTGAGTTGTCCCCAAAAAACTTGTAAAAGTTTTTACTCCTAAATAAATATATTCCAGAACCATTCCCACATGTATTATCCCAATAGGGATGTATTTCTAGGAAATCACTCGCTCTATCATTTACCAAAACTCTAGTACATTTTCATATACTTTTCTTTATCCTTAAACTTACCCATAGAAATTCCATTAGGATTATCACTAATTTTTTTTTCATCCTAGTTTTCAAAGGTTAACTAAAATTTTCGCCTAATACCTAATATACAGAGCCTCATTTTTTCATACATAAACATTACATCATTTTTATAGAATACGTAATAAATTACACAAATAGATGCTCAAAGATATTATTAACCTAGTTACTTTTGAAAAAAGTAATCATAATCATGGGTACGTAAGTGACATAAATTATCTCTCACTAGGTTCTCCTTGACTAAAACCATTCTTAAACACATCATACATAATACATATCATCATAACCTGGGGGAAAGGAAATATAAAATGGGGTTACAGGGGATAGGATGTAAGGGTAAACAATGGATATATATAATAATAACCATGATCATAAAGTTATGAGAATGTGATCATATCATTAGAATATCATAACGTCCATATCAAATATCATAAACATGAATCATGTTATAATGATCGGTTGTTCATAATACATGAATCATAAACGAATCAAGAGAATAATCCATAAAATAATAACATATTAATAAGACATGGTATTGATTTAGAGTCATAAACATGTAATATCATTCCATATATGTTAAGGGGAATTGCTAAAAAATATTAGGGAACTTCATGGGGACTACACCTACATAGCGGGACACTCCAACATCCAAAGTCATAATCCTTCCCTTGTAGGTGATCATGTTTCCTCAGCTTCTGATAGTGGATCCGGTTTGTCCATATTCCCATAGTGGATCAGGATTCCCCATATTCTCAATGTGGATTAGTTTTCCACCTCTTCCCATAGTGGATCTATCCTGTCGACTTAATTCCCATAACTATCTCATGAGATTTTATCTTTACCCAATGCATTATAGGGTGATATATATCATACCCCTCTCATAATGAAATCACACATACATATTCCACAAGATCATAAAAAATCCTATTTTAACACATGAAATAAAATTATTATAATAAAAATGTAATCATATAATATCTATTAGGAAAATTGATAGTTTTCATAATCATTTCATCAAATCATAACCAATGAAAAGAAGCAGGATTCATAATCATATAACCCATGAAAAATAAGTGGGTTGCATAAGAATATAACATGTGAAAGAGAAATGGGTTCCATATATATCATGCCATAAAAACAAATAACACTCAGAAAAATAATATGAAAGGAACTATTTAATCATTTCCTTAGAAAGTCACGAGTAATATCAACTTATGTTATCCCATATGGAAAATAATTTTGAAATATCATTTAAAAACATTTCTTAGGGAAAATATCCTATCTTCTTTGAAAAATGATTTTTAAAATATATAACAGTTGACAAAAAATTCTAAAAATAAACTTAAAAACATATTAATTAATATTTTAAGATTTTTTAAAACCATTTCTTTGAAAACTATTTGAAAACTTATAAATAATGCTGGAAAACGTTTTGAAAACCATTTCATTGAAAAAAACATTGAAATTTTATTAAGGATTTTTTGAACAACATAATTATTTAACAATATAATTTTTCTTTGAAAATGATTTTAAAATTTCATCTTTAATTAAATTTTAGAAAAAAAAATCAAAAACAATTTTTTTAAATTTATGGCATGTGCCTCAAAGAAGGAATATTAAGACAAAAAAACTTTACTGATTTGGTAACTTTTGAATCATAAACCCCAGGAATGACATATAATCAAATAGAAATGTAAATACCAATATATTTAAGGATAATAATCATAGAATATATTCATGTGTAGTATATACACATTACAAAAGAAACTTGTGGTGAATAAGGCATAAATCTCATAGATTTTAAAGTGTAACTAGAAGTCCCCTTTTTTATGTCTTAAATCTAATAGTACTCATATAAACCTCCTCTATAATAAATATAAGTTTTTTATAAATATTTTATTGAAATATATTTTTATATATAATACCATTTATGGTTTGATTATGACCATATATCCCCCTTTTATTAACTATTCCATGTTAATGTTTTGCTTCGGGTAATATCTTCTGCTTTCTTCGTACATATTTTGACGTATTATTCTTGATAGTCATACTTAGATCATGATTTAATAATTTAAATAATATATAAAATTATATAAATATTATTTATATTAATTATATATTTATTTATAATAATATTTTAAATACATAAATATGAAATGGAATACATCGTTCATTGAAATGATAGTCCGCATGTACGCAAGAACATTATTTTAATTTTATTTTTCTATTGAAAGAAAGTAATTAAATGAAATATATGTATACATATATAACCATTTGAAAAGAATTATTAAATAACATATATCATATATGTTCACTAACCCATCCGTAATAAATTCCATGTAGAGTGTGAATGTTACACATCGTTTTGAGGAGGTGCTAGTCCACACAACACAAACAGAGTTATCATATTTACAAATAATGGAAATCATGAAGGTATGTGTTCTAAAATATTTATAGAAGGATAAATACTTCAAAAATATAATATATATAATATATTAATATATTTTTTATCCTAATTACCAACCATGATATGTGGTAAAGGAAAAATGTACAACATCATTTTGTGAGGAGGTAGTTCTCCATGTAGAGGAATTGTAAGTTCGTTGCCCATTTGATGGAAGTGTTTGTAAGTGTAGGTATAACCATTAATATAAAAACATATTACTATATTTAGTATATTTATTTTTTTATGTAATCATGGAATAAAAATAATTGCGGTGGTGGAGAATAAAAATAGAAGATATGAGCTTGGGGAAGAATGTTACCTCTTCTTTGGCTTACTCCTTTTGGTTTTTACCAAAGGGCTTCCATGGATATATTTATACCCAAATATAAAAATTAAGGATGTGGGTATAAATTTAAGAGGTTAATTTGATAGATATTGGACGAAAATAAGTTTTCTGAGATTTTTTAAGAAAGGGGAGAGGTGGTGGCCCTTTATAAGGGAAAGAGGGGACACAGTTAGCATTTTTTGAAAACAAGTAAGGTTTACCAATGTTTGTACCTAAAAAACTATTAAAAACCAATAAAACTAAATAATAAAATGTTTACAGACGTAATATTTCTATTTAATGGGTTTTGGATATGTTTATAGGTCATTTTCGCTTGTAAGTTTAAGGTTTAGTCTCTTTTTAAGCTTAATTTTATTTTAATCATTGTAATTAGTTTTAATCACATTCGTTAATATTTTTTGGTAAAACTTAAGCTGGTATTATTAGAATATAAATATTATAATTATTAAAACCATGTATTTACATTTTTTGAAATTCAATTCACAAAAGTGGAAAAAGGTTGTTTAATGTTAATCCCATAGACATGGCAAGAAAGTAGGTTTTTAATGTGTGAATATTTAAAAGTTCATTAATATTTTATAACAAATTTAATATAAAGAAGATTACAATGAACTATATTGTATCAATAGATTTATAATTGATCTATTGTGAATTTTAAACCAACTTAAAATATAATTTAACTATATAACTAATTTAGATGAAAAAGTAGTTTTAAATTAAAATTCAATATCTTTCACTATTCATATAAAAATGAAGTTCCTTAGAAAAAACAAAAAATTACAAACTTTGATAATTTTTAAATTATTAATTAAAAAATGGTGATTATTTTATAAAATTAATTTTTAAAGGTTTCAAGAATTATTTTTATTTTTGTTCATAGAAGGGAATAAAGAGTAGTTCTTTGAAGAAAATAATATTTTCATACATATAAAGACATCACTAAAAATTCTTTTTATTATTATCAATATGATAATATTTAAAATTTAGTAAATAATATTAATATTTATAATATTAATGGATATTTTATAACAATCCCATTTGAATAATTATACTAATAAAACGTTTTATGTAAAAATGCAGTGTTTTGTGTAACATAAACGAAGTTTGTGTTTGGCGTACTATCATATTAACATGAAATAGAATATAATGAATTTTTGACATAGTGTAGAGTTAAACTAAAACAATGGAAATTAATTTATTTGATCAAAAAAATGTTGTTCATAAAAAATTAGGTTGTTATAGTGAATTACATGGGTGTATGATCCATTTTTTCAGATTCTCATGCTGGTGTTTCATCTGCTTCTGAAGTTGAACAACAGTTATTATATATGTAGTCTAGGATAATGATAACTCTCCAGGTATATTATTGATTAAAAATTAATCCTCTCATCTAGGATAAAGACAATAAATTTTTTTTAAACCCATCAACATATTTCCTCCCAAATGTGAATATCTTTAAGGATTATATTTTCTATAGACTCAATCAATTGAGCTATATACACTTGATCCTAGGTATATAATATCCATAATTGAGATTTTGTTTCTAAATTATATTCATCCTCCTCATTGAACTGGTAAAAAATTGGGGGAAGATTCACAATACAGAGATGGATTTTCTTCTCACTACAATTTATGTTGGCTTTATATAGGGAAAGCATATCCATACCAAAAATTGCATCAAATTCCACTGAAGGGAGTATCATAAGGTTCAATGGGAACTTAATATCACATATTTTGATAGGGGATGAGTTATATACTTAGTAATCAATAATTTTCCCATTTTGTATTTTCACAAACATCTTTAATTCCATGATTTGTGGTGGTTTATGGATAGTTCAACTAAACTTTCATGATATAAAGGAATGAGTAGGACCAAAATCAATATGTAATCTCACTATTATTGATTTAATAAAAAGAATAACTATCACCACTTAATTTTTGGGATCCACCTCAGTAGTTGTGATAGAAAATGCTCTCCATTTACACCTTAGAGATTATTGATTTTCATTGTAAACCCTTATCATAGTGCATTGGTTGGATAACTATCCAGGTTCATTGAAGTTTAAGAAATGCACAATTCAATGAGATTTTACCAAATAATTCTATCCTCCATCGCATTAGTGGGGTTATCCTATCAGTAATTTCTATCTAGGTTTCATATCTTTCTACACCTAAATCATTTCCTTATCCCCATTAGGTAATTTCTGGGATGGTTCTTTTTACACCTCTGACAAGCGTGATGTAAAATTTTCTTATCACCATTATATTTCTCCATTTGAAAACCATAATTACACTCCACATTTTAACTCATATCCCTATTATACCCTTTATATTTTCTGATCTCTATTTCAACTTTTAGGGAACATTAGAAAATTTCCTCAAAGCTATCAATGTCTCGGATCACAAGGGATTTTTGTAGAGTAGGATTTATCCCACCAAATAAGTGGTTAACCATGAATTTTGGGGTAATGAAAAAGATGGAGGTGTATCATTAAAATATTGGGAATTTTTTCATATTTCCTAATATATTATTCATATTTTTCCTTAATATCAAGGAAATTCATTTCCATTTTATGTAAGAGAGTTCATGAGAAGTTCGTATCAAAAAACAATTTCCAGAATTCCTTCCACCCCATCGATTTGATCTATTTCGTAGGCTTCGTATTCTTTATCTATTTTCACCACTTATAAAATTATGCCTAAATATGATAAACATCCAATAGAACCTTCTATTTCTCAGAGCATTGAAGGATGTAGAACATCTTCTCAGAGGAGATGATCCATGGTTATGTAATTAGTAAATCATATAATCAATTGAAATTTAGAGGCCTTTGTCACATAATTCTCAAAATTGTAGCTTTTTTTATTAGGGGATTTGTGTTCTCTTCTTAATCTATGTTTATATTCATAACCTGAGTCAGCTAAGAGAGTATCAAAATAAATTTCATGATTCCCACCTACATCGGGTTAGGCATCTCGTTTTGGTAGTCATCACATTTCCCTTCACATTAGTTTTTTTCCAGATTCCTCCTATTTCTATCCATTGGATATAATAAAGGTAAAAATTTGGTATTTAAATTTCTAAAATATTAAACTCATATAATGGAATCTAGTGACATTAAAGGGGTATATTATAAATTTAATATATTTCATTAATTTAAGAATGTATATTATTCAATCTATGATATCCATGATCTATTTCCTAATATATAATCTTATGGGTGTTTTTTCTCTTAATAATTGTTCGTAATGTTTTTTTGAATTTACCAAAGTATATCCCCTAGTATTTTAAATGAGATGTGTTGAAGGAACCATGTTCATGCACCAATACCTGGTCGATTCTATCTCACCACGTTGTTTTCAGGTTTTACCCCTATGTACATATGTTCCGAAGCAACATCCAAATTTAGTATCTAGACATGGATGTATTTCATTAACAGAAAAATTAATATATACTTATCAAAATATATTGATGTTTTTTATACTTAGTTTTTCTTTAAGTCTTTCACTAGAGTTTTCTGACCCTATTCCCAAAACTAACTATACTTTTCCTTTAACAACAACTATAAAACCCTATTCTTTATTATACATTAATTAATTATTTAATATATAAGAATACACATAATAAAACTAAGAATATTAGTAATTATAGTGTCTTTGGGAATTAGTTACAATGAATAACATCTTAAAAAAGGGAAAAATCATCATTATTGAAAACATCCATAATATGTTCATAATATTCTTCGTACTTAAAACTACATGGGATAACCTGGTGACATGTGTAAGAAATGTGTGAGAAATAAATTCTAGTAAAGAAATAAAAATGGAATAAAATGATTATAGTAGTACATGTTAGTCAATAGTAAAATCAAAGAGACGTAAAAATGTGACAATCATAAACATGAAAAAAAGGCATGGTATAACATGATAACCATACAACAACACGAGAAATGAAGCAACAAGATAAAGAAATTCATAATAAACATAATTCAATGATAAATACCAAGAAATCATGGTGTAAAAATTACCATGATTGATTAGGATCACTCCTTAATCCTTTTCATGATGTATCTTGAGACTAA
Organism: Viscum album; assembly: GCA_963277665.1. Lineage (NCBI taxonomy): Eukaryota > Viridiplantae > Streptophyta > Magnoliopsida > Santalales > Viscaceae > Viscum > Viscum album. Next base: position 1,958,337,416 of record OY728141.1, on the reverse strand, counting down.
AAAATTACCCAGTGCAATAGATATCTATATAATTCAGAGCCCACCCGTCACTTTAATTTCATTCTTATGCTTAAGTGTTCCATATATATCATACAAGAAGGAATAATTTTTCATCACATTTTATCCAAATATCAAGTAGTGTGTAATAAATATATATAATTCACCAATAAAATAATTATATGTCATAAAGGTGAACAACCATTATAGAAATTGTGTAAGGGTATTTACTACACAGTGGTTTTGGCATGGAATCCCATTTTGAAATTTCATCAACATAATGGGGGAACATAAATGTTCATGGGAGGGATTAATGGGAGTGAAAGTAATATCTCATAATTTATAACTAATAATTAAAGTATGGGGAATGTCAAAAATACATCACAATATTATGAATTTGGAATAAAAGAGCATAAGATGAAGAAAATGGTTGTATTTAAAGGAGGAGTGAGAGGCCCCTTACCTTGAGAGTGTGATTACAAAGTTTGGGAGGAGATACTTGAGAGTTTATGGGAACCATGTATGGACTATAGATAGGTTATGTAAGAGTAATGATTTCTTGAAAGTATTATTAGCATAGATAAATCATAGATTGGGTGGATTTATATTGGAAAATAGAGGTGGGGTTCTTTATTATTTCACACTCTTAGGTTTCAGACTCAATATTATAAAATAACAAAAACCACAAATCATCCCATTGTTTTTCCCATGGTTTTGGAAAAAGTGGTATTTTTTTATTCTATACGTACAAGGGATAAAATTATTAATATAATACCCACGATGATGTATAAGTGAGTCATACACCTAATTAAATGATTTTAAAATCATAAAATATATTATTGGTTTTTGGAGGACTCATAAAAGTTTTATAAAATAAATAAAATTAATATAAAATCACATTATTTTAAAGGTAAAACATATATTTGGTCATGGAAACACTTTATATGATTTATTACACCTCTTTTTTGTTATTATGGTGTCATAAAACACACTGTATATTTATATGGTATTTTTTTTTGCCCAAAAGTTGACTATCTTGGTAAGTTATTAAAAATTCACTACTGGATAATTTTGATATTTTTATTCCAAATATAATATTCATTTTATCAAAATAATTTTTAAAATATGTTTATTTTTACTTTTAAAATTTCAATCAAAATTTTTTGAGAAATGATGGGGTTTTGACAATAATAGTTTCCAAACACGTATAAAAATTACATTTGAATTCATAAAAATTATATGATCATTTATATTTTATAAAAATTAATTAATAATAATATTTTATTAAAACATTATTTATTTAAAAAATATACTAATTCATCAAAAAACTTATTAATTTAAATTTAATATTAATTATAAATACAACTTATGTTTGATTGTATAAAAATAATAATCATTTATAGAGTAACAATCAAAAGTAAATATGACCATCATTCAATTGGAAATAAATTATAAATAATTATATTATTAGTTTCTTGATACATATTCATTTAATACATTGGAAAACACCCTAAGGGTAAGGTGCACGATGATGATACTTTCATGGGGTGGTTCGGTGTACATGGTTTCGGTCGTGATCTAGATGAGCTTCAACTTCTCCAGTAAACGGTTTCACTCATACTTATGTTTTTAGATCTCATATTGGGATTAATCAAGGGAAAACCCCAGTGATTCTATCTTTAATCAAATCGCGGATAAATGGGCTTCCTAGGGTATGATCTTACTGATTGAGGTCATCACTTCTTTTGTATGCGTCAATTGGATTTTTTTTCAAACTCAATATTTATACTAATCACATGATCACTATTCAATGACTATGTTATCAATGGTTATGATGCTTTAAAATCATTTAAATCTGACTGTACATAATAAAACAAAATAAGTGCATGTGTTTTATAAAACTATAATAAAAAATAAGACAAATAAATAATTCATATGTGGAATAATATTTATAAAATTTAGAGTCGTTACACATAATGTATTCAAATAGGTCATGAGATTACTAGAGAGTTTCAATAGGAAAGTGTAAAAAGGATTATATAGGTGCACGAAAATGTATATTCATTTTTAATTAGAACTATTTTACATTTATGTCCAACTTTATTTTAAATTGAAAACATCTTTTCAAACTGAATTTTTATCTTTATGACAGAGAAATAGAATTTTGAAATAGATTTATAAGATATATTTTTGAAATAATTTCAACAAATAATGTTATTAAATTCAACAAGGTTATATTTTATTATGATATTTTTATTTATGTTATTATTACATTAATAATATAAGTTAAATATAAAATCATTTATAATTCTATATTTCCTTCATGATTGCAGTAAATTAGAGAGAAATAATGTTTATGAAATATAGATATACAATTGTGCAAGATTTATTTAATTTTAATTTTTAATATATATTTTTATGTTTATGTTCATCGTATAAATTTTTTTTAATTTTAAAAAAATTGTTGTAAACAACTTTTATTGGTTATACTGCTATCATTATGCTACAATTGTTTCCTATTTTCATATTATCATCTAGTTGTGGGTTACTATGTTCATATAAGATTTAAAAAAGACATAGTGTCATTATCAGTTATTTAATAAATTGTGTTTGAACATAGATTTAACATCAGTTATTTTTAATAAATGATGTTGAAAGTGATTCTAAACATCAATAATTATTCTGGCAGATAAAATCAGCCATTCATTAATAAAATTATTGTATTCTTAATTTAATTTATTAAAATAATTGACATTTCAAAAAAAATTCAATTTTTTTTAAAATAACTTACATGTAAAAATTATTTCCAGCATTACATTTGAAGATGTATTTTTTAATCAATGTTAGACATTAAAAAAATAACATTAGAAAATTTATATGAAAATTTCCTATATTATGTTATTCGGAAGCATTATTCCATGACTCAAGATTTTGTATCTATTACTTTTTTTTATGATTTACATATGACATGATTATATAACTTTATTATCTTATCATACCATTTATTCTCATCTTATTCTTACTTCTATTATATAAACATTAAAGCCTACGTTTACCCTTATTGATCATCTGGGCTCACCTCTTCTTATGTTTTCATTTCACTATGTTTTAAAGAATGGTGTTGAGTATGATATTCCATAAGGGTACCATGTTTTTAGAGTAATTTATGTGAATTTGAATAATATTTTTTGTGAAATAAATCTATTATGTGTTTAATCTTCAAATTAACAAAACCTTCAGGTTTTGGGGTGTGAATTATTGTTAGATGTATTGAATATTCATATATATTATGCTTCAGGAACCATAGTTGGTATCAGTGTAGGGTCTAGATATTTTTTGGGGATTATTTTATGAATAATAAGTTTATAAAAAATAAAAAACCTATTATACACCAAAAGTGATCTTAGATGAGTCTAACATGTAATGCGTTGAAAGAATATCTCATAATTCAAGACATATTAGGACGGATTTTCATTATCATAGGTTTTACAACTCTAATTATTGATTATTTTTTCTCACATTAACCATATTAGTTTTATAAAATGGAAGGTACTAGGAGTAATAATGTTAATAAAGAATATAATGAATAATTAGATGAATGTCCTCTTGGGAAGATATATGGTGTGGGTTATGGAATTTAAAATAGAGTGGCTATGATCACCCAACTCTCTCAATGTATGCCAATAATGAGAATCATTATGTACTTCCAAATGAGAAAATTAAGGAATAACACACCATTGAGTCATTCATGAGAAAACACCAACCTTCCTATAGTGTGGGTTCATAACCACTAATCTATATATTGTGGATTAATATGGTGGAAAAGTTATTTTTCATTCGCTTATTCTATGAGAATGAAAAATTTGTTTTATCTATACATCATTAAGAAGGTAATGTTGATCAAATGGAGTAATATTATCAAGAATATGAGGAAATAAAAGTGAATTAAATCCACATAATGGGATTCTTTTAACAAAAGAATTCTTCCATATGTATTTCCCCATACTTATCACAATAAAATGGGGAGACAATTCCTAGAGTATAAAAGAAGGATAGTGAATCTATTAGAACCTATAGAGAAATAATTAAAATAATATAAAGGAATGATTTTGGTTTTATCATTGGACATAAAATTAAAATTGAGAATTTCATTAGTGGATTAAAACCAAGTCACTAGAAGGCCTTGGATAAAAGGAACATTGGTAGCTATAATGAAATTATTTTATGTGATATAAAGGAATAAATAAAGACTGAGAGCTACCATTATTCTTATTTCTTAAGGGAAAATATAATAAATATGGAGTTTCAAAGAAATATTATTGATAAAACCCATGGATAAAAGAAAATAAATATTCCTTCATGTTGAAAATGTAGAGAGAGGCATGGGAAAATTGACTCATGGTGAAAGGTAAATGATTCCAGTGTGGAAATGATGCCAATCAATTAATTTAATGTTTAATACATATGAAGTGGATAACCAATGAAATGAATGAAGATAATGGTCGGCAAAATACACCACCCTCAAATTATTCAATTAAAAGGAGGATTAAAATTATGCCAATTTGTAAAAAAATTCAAGGGACACTAATTAAAATAGATGCCAACTACCTCTTAATCCAAGAAACACTGTGAAATATTATGCAATGAAAACTATTAATGTTGGGTCACAAGAACAATGTTTGGAATGGTAAACCTATAATACTATAAAAAAATACTATTGTGTTGTTTGATTATGGTTCATCCCACTCTTTTATATATAATGAATTTTCTAATGGTTTCACATCACCACCTCAACAATTTGATGTTGAATTATTAGTGACAACTCCCAATAGATTGATGATTACGTATCAATTTTATATCTATTTTAAAATAGGAGTGTGTGGGAATATGTTTCATATAAATCTTATTATTCTTCTTATAGTTAAATTTAATAGGATTTTGGTCATTGATTTGCTCTCTCAATATAGACCCCATATAAATTTCTGAGTTAGGGATGTTACATTTTGCATCCTAAATCAACACATGATTATCTATTGTTTTGATAATGAATATGAACTCCAAATTAAAGTTAATACTATTAAATTAACATTAATACATAATCATCTTGGGTTTCTATATCAAATGGGTTGGGATAAACTCAACATTAAATATATTCTAATTGCCTAGGAGTATATTGATGTATTTTCTAAAGAATTTTCTTATACTCCCATGAATCGTGAATTTGATTTTAGAATGGAACTCAAACCTAGTACTACAATTATTTTAAGGACTCCTTATAGAATTGATCCAATTGAGATGTAGTAATATAATATGAAAATAAAATTGAATATGGATAAGGGGATTATGTTCCCTAGTGCTTCATCATGTAGTGAACCCATTATTTATATTATAAAAAATATGGGTTATTATATATCTAAATTTATATTTGTAAATATAAAAATATCATAATCAATATAAATTTTCATCTACCCCATGTTGATGATTTTTTAAATCTACTATGAGGGGGTCAATACATAATAAATATTTGACTTAAATTTTTATATCATTAATTAAGCATCAAAAGAGAGGATATACCCAATAGAACGTTCAATTCAAGGTTTTGAAACATTTAAATTTATTTTAATTTCATTTAGACATAGTATTTTTCATGTTATCTTCAAGGATCTAATGAATTTAGTTGTTAGAGATTACCTCAACCAATTATTTATAGTCTTTAAGAATTGTATTATTATATATTAAAAGAAATAGGAAGGGCATGTAGATTAGTTAAGGATTTCATTGAAGTTCTTAAGGAAGGAGAAAATATTTACCACATTTTTCAAGATTCATTTCTAGTTGTAGGAAGTCTGTTTCTTAGGTCTTGAAATCACAAGAGATTGTATATCTATTGATCATTAAAAAAATATGATATAAAACAATAATATAGACCAACCATTGTAACCAAGATCTATAGTTTTCATGGATTGTATTGATACTATCAATTAGTTTTGATAAATTTATTAGGGATATAAAATACTTAAACCAATTTAACATTGTAGGGAGTGAAGTTTCAATGGATTGTAGAATGTGAATAAAGCTTCAAGTAGTAAAAAAAGAGTGCTTTTTGTGTCTACACTTACATTAATTTAGTGGGAAAGTTTTTTTGTATACAGTGATTCCTTGAATAATGGTTTTGAAAATATTTTTGAAAAAAAATGATTTGGTGGTATCATATGCCTCTTTCTAATTGAAGGTACGTGTAAAAAATTACCTGACTCATGATTCAGATCTAGAAATGATATTTTTTCCATAAATACATGGATGCATTATACCAATTGTAAATGTTGTGATATATATTGATCATTACATCATAATGTTTTTATTCCCATATATGGGGTTTAATATGCATGAATTATATTGTTGGAATTAATCCTGGATTAGGATTTCTAAATACATTATCACATTGAGATGGTAAAAAAAAGAAGATTATGCGCTATGTAGGAGGGATAATGTTATCTTATATATTTTGAGGATCAAAAAATATCCAATAATTATTTATTTTTACAGGATTGTCATTTAAATTATATATAAAGGGGTGAAATCCTATATTGCTCAATTGTTCACTTAATCATTAATCCATATGAAGATCAAGAAGTAAAAGATGAAGATATGTTTTTGTAAAGAAGTTAAGGAATGGTTCTAATTTCATCCTTGATCATCAATGGATAATATGATTTATGATCTGAAATTTGAGTTCCATTAATTTTATAATTAAAGATGTATGTATTGTGTGAAGTTTATAGCTAACCATTTCTTATCTATCATGGATGTATGGAGATTTATAAAGATCTAAAAATCAGTTCTCATGGGACAGCATAAAACATGATACTAAAAAGTATGTATCTTGATGATTGGTATAATAAAAAGTTAAGTATTAACATAATAATTCTCTAGGGATGATATAACTAATGCCCATAATATTACATAAATGATAAAAAATATTACCTTGTATTTCATTATAAAATTCCCCAAGACATATAAAGGCATAATTTCTTTTGGATTGTAATTGATCTCCATAAGATGTTGAAACATTTTATTACTATCAGAGAAGATTATTCACCTGAACAAATATCCATGATATACATTAAGGAAGTGGTAATATTACAAGGAGTACTACTTTAAATTATATCATGTCAAGATCTAAGGTTTACTTTGATGTTTTAGAAAATTCTACAGTAAGCCTGGAATATAGAGTTGAGCTGTAATACAACATATCGTCATCAAATGGATGGTTTGTTTACTAGGACCATTCAAACCCTATGAGATATGTTGAGATATTGTTCAATGGATTTCAAAGGTGGATAGGATAAATAGCTTCCCTTGGTAGATTTATCATATAAAAATAGATTCCATTAAACAATTTAAATTAAACCATATGAGGATTTGTATTAGAATAGGTGATGAACTCTAGAATTTTGGGATGAAGTTTATGAGCATAAATTGTTAGGGATAGACCATACAAAATATATTTCAAAGAATATTCAAACCATTCCACATAACATTAAAAAATTACTAAGTTGAGAGAAAATATATTCTGATAATCATCAATGAAATTTTGGAGTTTGCGTTTAGTGAAATGTTATTCCTTTTAATATCACAACATTAGTATTTAATGAGATTTTAAAATAAGGGAATTCTAAAACATAGGTACATTAGTCCTTTTGAAATCCTCAATCATATGGGAGTAGTATGTTGTCATCTTTCTCTTACTTCAAACATCTCCCATGTGCATAATTCTTTACACATTTGAATTTTGAGGATGTATATACATGTTCCTTAATATTTAATCATGTTATACTCCTAGATCATGACCATTATTAGGAGGGGAAAACAAAATAAATAACTGATCTTATAGATGATTTACTAAAAACCGGACCACTGGCCTAATTATGGTTGTCTCTATAAATCATATATTTGAGGAAATCATGTGGTTACCAAATGATATAATGTGGTATATGTATCATCTTTTTTAATAAATGTAAGGAAATATTTGGAGAGAAATTATTTTAACGGGGTATAATATAACACACAATGATTTTAGTATGAACATCCCTTAGAAACAAAGTGATATTTTTATATATATTATGATGCACACAAAACTAAACAAAATTTATAATTTAACTTAAAAAAATGATCTTCATTTTTGAATTTAGCATGTAAAAATTAACATATTGTTATTTTTAAGTATTTTTATGAAATGGTAGATTTTTTTGGTGAATTCTGAAAAATATATCTTTTACAAATACTATCAATTTTATGAAATATTCATGATATAGGAATGAATTAAATTTTTATGAAAAAATTTTCATGAAAAAATATATGTATAAGTATTAAAATAAAACATTTAAAACTATTGTTTTTAATTTAAATAAAATTATATGTCATTTTAAAACATAAGTGATGTTTTATTTTAATAAAATAACTATTTTTGATCATTATCATTAATTATATTTTTATAAGGATACATTCAGGTTTTGATTATTTTTAAAGTCACATAACCATAATATCTTAATAATAAACAATTAAATATCATGTGGATCAATTATAAACATGATTCTTCTATAAATTTTTTTATTTTTCATAATATAAATTTTTCTAAAAACATTTTTTCATTTCATAACACATACTTATATTAAATAAATTTTTAATATTTTATATTTATGAGTATTTACAAAGGTACCACTCATCGCGCACATTAAAGGATCCACTCACACCCTCACTTATCCACCAAAATTTAGAACCTTATCTTTACAATTATCTACCAAAATCACATAATAAAAATATATATCCCAAGCCAAGAAGTTCTGGTGTCACAAAAATACCAACCTAAGATGGTTTAAGGAGAGATCCAAAGAAGGGTACCCAAGGCAGAGGTAATTGGCTTAACTAAGATCATTCTTGTCTATTATTTCTTAGACCATCTCCAAATACATTTTAATCATTTTAATTAAATTAAATATATATTAATAGCATAAAATATTGTTATTTAGTGTATGTAACTACCATTATATAACTTATTTCAACCAATTGAAAAATGAAAACATCGTTCATATGTACGTGCAAACGATAATCTCTAAGAATGAAACATTTAATTTTTATTCAACACCTTACATAGTTAGTCCTAAAATATATATTTAATGAAAAAAATTATATTTATAATGTTATAAAGATTCAATAATTTTTATTTTAACATTATAAAATAACATGTTCCTACTCATTCAACCATTATAACAAGTTCTTGTATTGTTCTGTTTTCCCACCTACATGATTGATTTTATAATTTTAATGTCTTGAATGATTAAGGAGTGTAATATACTTGCAATATTACGTAAAATTAATGAATTCAAGTTTTCTTAATTATTATTTAATAGTTATATTCATATTTTATTCACTAATAAAATCAATTATTTTTATGTGATTTTTTTTTCTAAAAAATGATATTTTTTTTCATTTCATGTAAATAATAACCATAAGGACAAATAAATGACCATAAAAATTTAAAAAAAATCAATTATATACTAAAAAACTTATTTTAAATTGTTTTGATGATTAAACCATGACCAAGGTGAAAAGATCTAAACCTCCAAATCGTAACATGCATGGAAAACTGAATAATTGGCACAAAATATGTATTTTTAATAAAGAATTATTATTGAATTGATAATAATAAAATATAAGAAAGTGGTATCTAGTAATATAAAAATAAAAATGAATTGTTAGGAACCCTCCCAAAGGGGCTACTACTATGACTCACCAATACCACCTCTAATAAGAATGGGGCTCGACTGAGTAGGCATATCACTAACAAGAGAGGTATCCACACAAATAAAATGATGAAATGTAAAAAAACTAAACCACCATTCATGCATACATCTAAATCCCACAACTAGAGTACGTCATGAAGTAATGGAAATTTAAAAAGTCCAAATACAACCCCACCATAATGTATCTGAAAACAATTCCAACCTTAAAGTAATACTAGGGGATACTATTAAGATACCATAAGAAGACACGTAGTTCAATCCAATCTTACTATAAACTGTCTGGTCCGGGTCAATCAGGGACTTTATCAAAGGGTTGATCATCAGCACAAGACATGACACATGCCTGAAATGTCTGTGTAGGGGTCTATATAGTAATACCTAGTTGGAAATTCCTAAACTATAAAGAATATGACAATAGAAATATAGTCATATCAACATAGGTTTTTGTCTAAAAAGATATAATAATAATATACAAATATACTCAACAAATACACATAGTCTCAATTCTTATATCTGAGAAGTAATGCTCATCAGGTCTCATTATATGAAGTACATATTGATATTCCTAAAAGATACGATACACAGATGAGGATCCCACACAAGGACATTGGGTATACCAACAACTCAATATATATTAACCTACTAAGTATAGGATTGAACCTATGTACTGTTGGTCATGATCAAACCAATAATTCCTCTTAGGTCATGAATATGAATAAGATCTCACTCTGGGCTATCTGAAAGGATTCCAAAAAACACTATTCTAGAATTCTTGCTGAAGGGATCGATTTCTTAGGAATAGGAAGTGATTCCACACAAACCCTTTGGGAATGGATTTGGGGAATACACCCTAATGATACTTTTTCATCATATAGAGTACTAGGTCTTCAGTCCTTCTTCTTAGGAGTAAATGGTGGGTAGTAGAAGTACATGAAGTGCCTCTGCAACCACAGGTCCAACCTATTTAAAAGGACTGTGTTTGTGTCCATGTAACAGCACATAATGTTTCGTCTACCCGTGAATGCTTCTCATATACCAGTATATGGATTAGCACATGTATGTTTAACCAGGTCATGTCTGTGTGGGAGTACATGGTGTGTCAGCTTATTGCGTACTCCATTCCATGTCTTTTTACCCTTTGAGGTACATGATGAGCCATCAGGGAGAGATCACATTCCATCTGACAGGGTCACATTCCATGTGATACTTAAATTTATCTAAAACCCTAGCTCAAACTAGGAGGGAACCATAGGTTGTTTATTCTTGGATTCCATGTACTATGGATTTGGATTTTCTAGAATCCTAGATCTACTTGATGCATCTTTAGTTGCTCCTACAACCCTTAATCTGGTATTGCACCATGCCATAAAATCAAAAATTGAGTCTTGTGGAGTCATTCCATCATCAAAAAACATGATCCTACCCTTTGATCCATTCATAAATAAGCCTCATTCATCGTTCATCATTGTACATTGAATGACATGAAATTGGGTATCCAAAATTATCCAATTTACCACTGCTTCTATCATTTCACAACCATTGTGTCGTTCTAATCACATATCTACAATATCATATCATTTCTCAATGAAAGGGGTGTGAAACAATCAATTCATCGGGTTATGTCAAACCATAGACAAAACAAAGAACAACCTTAATGAACGATGAATCTAAGGGAGAAATGCAGAACTGCAAACAAGATGAACAAACATCAACCAATTTTTATATTGGCCTTAATCGATATCCCGTAGAATAACAATGATAAATTATCAATCATAATGAAATTATATCGATAAAATCCACACAAATAAAACAATCCCCTAAGTAGACTGAACTGTGGATCAATCATTTGGTTGATTTAACTGTGTTTATCATAGAAATAAACAATGGAGAAATATTAAAATCAAAACAAACATCCAACCTCAATTTGGACTGATCACTGATAAAAAATACCATACGTCATGATTGTTTGTGATATCCATTGATTTTATTACATGTCGACCACCGATCTAATATCCAGTGGCAGTTCATCTAAAAGATATCCCCCAAAGATCTATCTCTAACGGATATAGGGTTATGCAGATAACCCTAGGATTTCATCAAAGTAGTATACTTAATGACTCAACTGTCTCTACGTCAATGAAAATGAAATAAAATAATTTATTTAATTGTTATATTCATTTCCACACCCACAATGAGTTTTTACACAAATGACCCGCGCTAAAAAAGGTTATATCACACCTAGTGCAAATCCGACATTTTTAACTCAACGATGCCCTTAGATTTATGATCATGGATCCCCATTTAGAATTTATTATATATTTTCTGTAATCCTATGTGCATATTTTATTTAATATATTTAAAAAAATTTCAAACATTTATTCTGGGAACACAGAGCCTCAAAATCCTATGTCGTCTCAGCACCTGGTCTCATAAATAATCCATACAATATCCAAAAATATTACCTTAAATATATAAGCCCCTAAATTCTACCCACATTATGGATTCACATCCCCAAAACCCAAAAAATAGCTACATAAAGGGATTTGGGTATTGATCATGTATGTGAGCCTCCCACACCCATGTGTTATCCTGGAGATTCTCATGTTACGACTGGAAATGTACAAAAGGAATGACTCAACTATGAAGGATCCTCTTCCACAAATCCATGACCTCTATTGGGTACTTAGTAAAGGTATCTCCATTATTGATGTCCATCTCACCATGGTTGATAATGTGAGATGATTCATGCACATACCTCCTCAGCAGTGACATGCATAAGACATTGTGTACTCTATCCAACTGTGATGGTAGAGCTATGTGGTACATCAAAACACCAATTATATGTATAATCTTGAAAGGGCCAATGAATCTTAGAGACATCATTCCACTATGGCCAAGTCGATGAAATCTATTTTGAGGTGAAAACCATAGGAGCACGTGGTATCCTTCCTAGAACTCTAAAACTATCATCCATATATCTTTATGAGACTTGTGATTGCTCTATATAGTCTTTTTATACTCCTGGATGACCTTCACCTTCTTTGTAGTTTCTCATACAAACTTTGGGACCATGAGTGCTGACTCTCCTAGGTCAGTCCAGCAAAGTGTGAGCCTTCACACTTTCCAATAAAAATTATATATTGGTTTCATACCAATGGTGTAATGGAAACTCTTGATGTATAAAAACTCTATAAGTGATAGATAATCCTCCCAAATACAGCTAAATTAAAACATTCAAGCTTATATCATATCCTCCAAGAAATTAATTGTCTGCTCTATATGGAAATCAGTTTAGGGGAGGATTGCTAAGCTAATGTATTTCTGAGTCCCAAAATCCACCTGAAATCCCTTCCACTATAGGGATGTGAAGCGAGAATCATGGTCAAAAATGGTCATTAATGTAACTCCATGGAGTCTGATTATCTTATTCATGTAGAGGCATCACATTCTCTCTAATGAACTCTACATCCAAATAGCTAAGAAGTTTTTTGACTTTGTGATTCGGTATAGGATCCCCCAAATAGAATCATGTCCCCTCAATGTACATGGTAATCCCATCAATATTTCCAGGGATTTCCAATCTCAATTTCACTCTGGAACCTCAATGAGTTGAGATAATCCTACTAGAACATTGTGTTCATACTTCACTTGCTGACAAGTAAGGCACTGAGAGACAAAATATGAAACTCCCTTCTACATTACTAGACACAAAAACTTACATCAATGGTTCTGGTACATCTTTACCACACCATGATGTACATCAAAAATAGAATTATGAAACTCTCTCAGAATCACCTCTTGAGACATCAATAGTACCATCATGCATCCTCTAAAAATAAAGACATTCTCCCCACCTTTGTAAAATTTATCAAGATCATGTACAATGTATATATGAGTAGTAGGGTCTCAGAATAGTAATACTAATGGTGTACCCCATGTCACACTATAAAAGAGGAGGTGTTACAACCATCAATTGGAGGTAATCTACTCCATCTCTATCGACAAAGGATAATTTCAATGGGGAAAACTGTCCTGATGCCTCATTCAGCAACTTAAAACAGCATATTCTGCTGAGAGAATCTACTACCACATCCCCCTTCTTAAAATTATTGAAATTTTTTAATTCATATTCCTATAGAAACTCTTTTCATCTACTCTCTCATGTTATGATCCTTCTAATAAGAATATATTCTTGAGACTCTTATGATAATAATAGATGATAAACCTCTAACCCATCAGGTATTGTCTCCACATCTTTAGTGTGAATACTACCACTGCTAACTCAAGATCATGGATCACATAGTTCTACTAATTTGGTCAGAACTTATATGAACCATTGTCAATCACCGCATAGCTATGAATAAAAACACAACCATTCCTAGTTCTGAATGCATCACAAAACAATATGTAACCAATACCCTCATTTTGTTATCTTAGGATGGGAGTGCTTGTCAAAATCTACCACAACTATTAAAAATCTTACCATCATATCTCCATCCCCATGAAAGGGTTCCCCTTTCAGGTCAATTATTTTATGAGTTTTAATATCCTAGAGAAATCAGGTATGAATATTAAGTTATATCAATAAACCCAAGAAATATTTGAACCTACATCATGCTCTTAGGTGGATATGAATCTAATACTACCTCTACCTTGGATCATTCAACTGCTACACTATCTTTTGAGATAACACATCTTAGAAAATGGACCACAAAAATCTACAAATATCCCTTCAAAAGATTTTTATAAATCTTGTGGTCATAGAGTACATCCCGAACCATCCTCAAGTGTCGTGTGTGATTATACTCAGACACTGAGTACACTAAGATATCAATGATTATTACTACCAAAAACCTATCTAAGAAAGTATGAAAGATCCAATTCTTTATTCCCATGAAAACTTATAGGGAATTAGTCACATGAATGGGAATCACCAAGTACTTATAGTGACCATAGAGGCATCTGAATGGGGTATTTGGTATATTCATGTTCTGTACTCGCAACTAGTGATAGACTAACCTAAGGTAAACCTTTGAGAACCATCATTCTCATATACAATTACCAAAGAGGTAATAAATTCATTGTATTGGATACATGTTAATTATTATAACATAGATTAAGCACTATTTTTTCACACACAACATCGAGCTCTCATATTCCTTATTAGTGAAAAACTAGGGCTACCTAGGGTGAAACATTGTGTATAAAAAATCCCTTCCTCTGTAAGACTTCCAAATAAACTATAATATAGAAAAGTTATATGGGATCCATCAGATAATATGGTGAAGATATTAGAGTTGTATTGGGGTTTATATTAATGAAAAATTCTATTTCTTGGCTGGAAGGTAAACCTGAAACATCCTCAGGAAAGACATCTTCATACTCCACCACCAATGTAGAAAACTGAGAACTAATAATATCAATTGCACCAAGGGTAGTTCTATCCAACTGGTATGTAAATTGATGCACCCTTCAAAGAATTAGTCCATCCTATTATTCCTGGGATTATTTTTCAATGATAAAGAAGAATGTAGTTGCATCGCTTCAGACACACCACATCTACCACCAGAAACAATCAATCTAGGAATGAACAATGGATAATCAGTCCATAACTAAGAAGAAATTATAATTCCTTATCACTTATAATAATATACTCCAACCTAAAATCTTTCCTCCAAGAGTCAGGTCACACTATCATTACAAGTATACGATCATTGGGTCATTTGTAGAGGAGTCTCCAAGAACAAGGGTAGATCCAATGGCTCAACCTGAATATCTAAATATCAAACAAGATATGTTGAAAAAAAGGAATGAATAAAACTCATGACTATCAATTCTAAAAATAAGTTATGAAAGACATAGATCATATCTCAAATCATTTCCGAAGCCTATGGATCATAGTCTTTAACTGTTTATAGCTTTCCCCACCCACGCCCTCCAGCGCCTTGAGCCTGGTGTGGAACACCTTAGTGTGATGTTGGTAACAAGTCAATGATTCTACCACCACCTTCTTCTCTACGAGCTCCTCTGCGAAATCTTCCACCCATTAGACCTATCTATTATTGCCACATCCTCTACCTCATTGTCCCCACTATATTCTCTATTTATGTTGTATGATGGGTCATAAAATCTCATGCAAGATGTACCCTACCATATCTTCTGTAGCACCACCACTCTCTGGGATGTCTGGCCCCATCCTGAGAGACCTAAACTATGGAACCTCTATTATAGGAGCTCCCCATGAAAAATATTTCATGTCTAGATCCCTTAAACTGATGTCATCTCCCTACTTTCGAGGACTCTACTCCTACTTGACCATTGCCGACAACAACTGTCTGTGCCTTCTCAGCCAAGAAAATCCAAAAAAGATTCTTTCTCTAGAACCCCCAGTATAAGTAAAATTCATATATGGGAAATACATTATCAGATTTCTATATTCATCCCTTTATCTATGGTATGATCCCTAAAGAACTATTCATGACCCATACTCATCAAGTACATGTATATGTAGGTAAACATCAATGAATACTCACTCTCTATAGCATTACCCTTTTGTAACTAAAAATGATCAGGGATAGGTACATCCCTTAGTGTAGTAGGAAATAACTCCTATCTGAAAAGGAGATCAAACTTTATCCATGCAACAGTCACCTCATTGTAAGACTGGGTCACTAAACCCCACCATCGCTCTATTGATTCATGAAGAAGGATCACCGCAAGGACTACCATTTGATCTGTCATTGTCCTAACCATATTGAAAACTTGAGTCAATTTCTCTAGACAATCCAGAGACACATGTGGGTCGGTATTATTTGAAAATATGAGGGGTATCTGCTGCTGAAAACTCATGAAGTATGCTCAACCTACGTACCTCATCCACTATTACTCTGGGTACTATCAGTTGCTCAACAGGTGGTGTACCACATGAAGGTAACATCTTTGGAACTGGTCCATGTATCGATGCCCCATAATTGAAGGTATAATCCTCATGGTCATGATAATGAACCCAGGTTGGTATATTTCATAGATTCATCCTGTAAATAAACAATATGTACCACATTAAATGAGTATATCTAGAGAGCTGACTCAAGAAGGAAACGCAAACCAAAACTCATTCATATATGATGCATGTACTATTATTTTCCCAACAAACAAAGTTCTCATGTACAGAGTCGAAAATCAAGTGATCAGAGTCCTTGTGTATGGATATGTTGGGTGCCTCACCAACATTAGAGTCATTGTACTGAAATTCGATCTAGAAACACTCAACACTATTTTCCCAAACAAATCTCACAAACATTAGTCCAAATGTAGAACTGACTACTCTACTACCACCCTACAACGAACCATCCAAAAGGGGATCATACCATGGCTCTCTAATCCTGCCTCAAATAGGTCATATCTTGGAAACAATCATCGAGTATGAATATTACTAAAAATAAATTCCTTAGCCTATGTACTTGTACAAACAAAAACATCTCCAATCTTATACAATGCAAAAATGTAAAAACAACTAAAAAACCCGGAATGCATACATCTAAATCATGCAATGAGAGTAAAATAAAAACGTAAAGTAAATTAAACTATGGAATGTTTCACTGATAGTAATACTAGGGAATTTTGCCCTGATACATCATGAACACACCTCAGCCTGTCTATTCTCACTAAGCGCCATCTAGTCCGGATCCGTTAAGGACTCTGTCAAAAGGTCGATTGTCTTCCCAAAACATGTCAAGTGCAGGAAAATTTGATGTTGGGGTGAGTAAAAAATACCTAGTAGAAAACCCCAAAACTATAAATAATATAAAAAAGGAAAATACAATCAACTCTACATAGGTATTTGTCTACAACACATGTAACTTTAATATCCATATATACTCAATAAAGAAAAAATGTCTCAAATGTAAGTCACAATTGTAATTCCATCTTAGGATTCCAGATTGAGGATTTCACATAGCACTTATCTAGTAGAACATAGTCTTGAGTCTGATAACACTGATATCATTCATATGAGAAGTGATTCTCATCAGGTATCGTCATAGGTGATATGCACTGATAGTACAAAAATATGTTCTACATAGGTGAGGATCACATACAAGGACATACAATATTAAAAAACTCAATCTATATTAACCAGCTATGTGAAGGATAGTAACCCTCATATTGTTGGTCGTGATGATACCAGGAACCCCACATTGTAAATGTAGATAACTATAGGATCTTAATATGGGCCTCACTGAAGGATTCCAACAACTCTTTCTAAGAATTCCTACTAAAGAGATCGTTGTCATATTGGTAGGAGGTTATTCCACACTAAACCTCAAGGAGACGATATGGATAACACATCGTAATAATACATTCCCATATTATAGATGACAATATATTCAATCCATATTTTTAGGAGTACACTGTGTGTAGTATGGGTACACACCCTTTCCATTTGACCATGGGTCCTACCCAAGTAGACGGCCCGTGTCCTGTTTCCATGTAAGTAAAATAGTACATTGTATTTTATCTTTTCGTGTACTCTACCAGTGTACTAGTACATGGATTATCCCATGTAATTTGTTATAGTTAATTTCCGTGTGGATTTACATGACGTGTAAGATGCATGTGTACTCTAGCTCGTGTATATGTACCTTCTGAGGTGCACTCTAAGACACTAGTGAAGATCACACACTTTGTTGTAGGGTCACAGACCATGTGATACGGTCACACACGGTGTGATACTTAACATTCTCCAAAACCCTTTCCCCTGCTAAGAGAGACCCACACACTATGTAATCCTAGATTAAACACTGTGTGGATTATGATTTTTCTAAATACTAGATTCACTTCCTATGTATTATGATTTTCCTCTAGACCCCAAGCTGGTAATACACCTCATCTAAAAATAAATAATTATATCCCACTAATTTATTCTATCATTGAACAACAACATTTATCCCTTAGATCAATTTAGAAATTGACCACTTTCTTCATTCTTCATTGCTTACCAAAGAAAATAAAATTGGGTACCCAAAATCATCCAATTTTCCACTAAATTGATTATTTCACCACCATCAGTTCATTCGAATCATAGATTTTCAATATTATATCATTTCAAAAATAAATGGGTGTGCAAAGATTGATTCATTGGGATATGTCGAACCATGGGTGAAATGAAGAATTCCCATAATGAATGAATAATTGGGGGAGAAATATACAATGGTAAACAAGAGGAATGAACACCTTCCAATATTTTTGTTGGCCTTGATCTATTACCATTATAATTAAAATGAAGAATAAAACATCATAAAAAAATTATCCTGATAAAATTCCCATAAATAAACTCACCTGTCAAGGTGATCAACCCCATGATCATTCCATTAGTTGATTGATTCTTGTTTTTCATAAAAATTAAGAGCGAGGAAAGAATAAAATAAAAAAATCATGCATCATTTTGTATTGATTGCTGATAAATAATGAACCTATATCGTGATGATTGGCAAGATGCATTGATACTATTGCACGTCAATCGCCAATCCAAGATCTAACAGAAGTTCTTCTGGGAGAGATCCTCCAAATATTTATCTCCAACATCTCTAGGATTATACGTCAAACAGTAGAATTTTTTTTATAGAAATATAATTAAATACACTACATTAACTACATCAATTAAAAAGAAATAAAATAATTTATATAACTATTTTACCCATTTCCACGTATGTGATGACTTTTCCACAAACGCCCTGCATCAACAAATGTTATGTCATGCCTATCATAAAACCTACATTCAAAAAAAAACAAATCCATAAATTTTATAATCTAGGACACTTTTTATAAATTATTATACTTTTTTAGGTGAGTGTGTTCTATTAATATATTTAATATATTTCAAACATTTATTCTAGGCACATCGGGCCTCAGAATCGCATGCCACCTTGGCGCCTGGTCTTAATAATAATCGTTGCAATATCCAAAAATATTACATGGAAAATTAGAGTCACTACATGGATTTTTTGTATATTTAAAATAAATCTAAATTCATTGTACTCAAGGTTAGAGCATTTTTAACCATGAAAAAGTCAGAAGTATGTGTGTTCCATAAAAATCACGCTTCATTGAGATATGTTTTATATTCACCACCTTCTTTTTATTGTGTGGTGTATTTAATTCTCATGAAATTTATTTTTTGTAAAATTTAGTTTATATTTTTTGGATTTAAAAACACATCTATGTTTTTCTCTTTTCTAGGATTTTAATTCAATGGTTTCCAAATACTTGAGGGGTTTTATTTAAAACCAGTTATTAATGTTTTTAAAGTCTTAAACAAAAATATTTTTCTTCCATATCAATATTCATTATATTGTTTCTATAATTTTAGTCTTTATAATTCTATTATTTTTTATGTTCATTTTAAAATAACTTTTACATTCATTAAAAAAGATTTAAAATAAATATTTTCAATGTTTTTAGTAAGAGTAACTTTTAATGTTCTTTAAAAAAGAGTGAAAAGTATATTTTTAATAATCACTGCTTGACTGCCTTTTCATACCATAATTAATATTCTTCACAATTAATATTCATTTCTATGTTTTCATGCTTTTTCGATGAAAATATTATTTTGATTATTCATTGAATTTTTCTTTTTTATAAGTTACCAAATGTAAAAGATATTTCTTCTTATTTTTCATAGTAGATTTATAATTATTTTATAAATATATTTTCATATGTATCAACATACTTTATTTATTTTTATACTATACTAAGGATATTCTCTAATAATATGATCCTACATTCTTCTATTCATGAATTTTTATAATGATTTAAGGAACTTTTTCATGAGTCTCATTTTCTTTAATAGGTTAATTAAGTTTTGATAGAATAATGAATGTTCTTATTTCAAATATAGCACTCATATATATAGTTTTCATTGTATGATAGGTGGGACAATAATTATATATCCCAGCAATGCATTGGATAATTATTTATGTCTCATGAGATAATATTCATAGGACTTGGGAGTGAAATAAATCCACTAAAGGACTATTAACTCAATGTTTTAATGTGAATGAGGGGTGAATCCAATCTACTATGAAAATATATCCACTATGTGATAATGGTGTTGGAAGTGAGATTTAACAATGTAAGTTAAATTATATGATTTTGTATATTCTACACATGTATTCCATATTCTAATTTACATGTTATGTAGTAATGGATCATGATTGAGTGATGTTCCAATACTCTTATGCCTCCATTATTATGTTATGATAAATTCTTTTTTCATGACTCGTGATTTAGGATCTATTAATTTCAATGTATGATTTTCATATTTTATATTCATTCAAATTACATATTTTCGGATACCCTTATTCTGATCTTATGCTCACTTTTGATCTTTGATTATTGAGGACAATTTTTAACTTTAATGTGTATCGGAGCTCACACCTTCTAATATTACAATTTCCCCAGGTCATGAAGAAAGGTGTTAGGTGTTATATGTCTAGAAGGGTAGTATGTTAGAAGATTAAATATGTGAAATGTTGAAGATATAATTTTTAATAAAGTGATTGTGTATCAAATCTTCAAAGAAACTAAACCATTAAATTATTAGGTGATAATTAAAATTATATGTGTCAAATATTAATCTAAATTGATGTAATATTCTTATATTTAATATTGATGTTGACATAATATTCCCATATAATGAGGTGATATATGTTTCTAGGGTGGGGAACTATTTCTCCTTATGATGTTAGTAATGACATAAATCTAGGGAGGGACACAATTCAACTTTATGAATATGTGAAATTCTTAGAGACATCTGACACTTGTTGAATCATGTATTTCTATCCCGAGTGTCACCTTAAAAATCGATAATCAGCCTTTATTTATATCATTATACTGAACTATTCATTTTATTTTCCTGAGTATATCAAAAAATGAATCAATTATATATATAAGGTATGTAAGGTTCACCATTGGTGGGGGTATATTGAGCCTGAATGACACCCCACATGGATGTTTCAGACACAATGTTACGTGATGAAATATCATAATCATAGGTGAGGGAAAGGCCATGTCCCAGAGTTTGATACTCAAGCTGGATGACATTGATAGTGTCGATTGACGACACCAAGTTTTTGGCATAGGAATGGGTAGGGTTTGATTTTATTCTAATTTATTTTAGTTTAGGATGTATATGATCTTCCGATGGGTGATATTTTTTTTGTTTTTCATAACATAGTTCATTTATGATAGAATGTGTATTTTATTTGTTTCTAGAAGATTGGATTTGTTGTTTATTTATTTATTTGGATTTAATAATGGTGGATTATATATTACTTCTAATAAAATTTTCCAAAGATATGAGGGTATATCCTCCCCATAGTAATAAATTCAACCCTCACATATAGTCTGTATCCTCTACTATATGGGTAGAAAAGCTTATGTTTATTTAACACTATGGTCAAGTTACTATAGAGTGATCCAAACATGGGAACTTATAATGTGGTATCAAATAAAGTTTTATTTATGTTGTTATTTGGTATATGGTATACATAAGATAATACCGGTTTAATCATGGGATAAAAAATATATCTTCTGCCTATAAGCACCTGATTGAGCACATAACCAAGTTACTAGGGAGTTGGGATTGTTGTTATTAGTTTTCTCTATTACAGTTGATTTGATTATTATAATTTATAGTGTTGTATGTTATTGATTTATTGATTTATTGGGGTTTCTCATAGCCTAGGGTGATGGAATACCATTAGTTTATGCATTATAACAAACACATATATTCACAAGATAAATAAATTCTTATGTTTTATTGTGACACAAGTTCCATATAAATAAATGAATGTGATTTTTATTATTTAATTTCTCAAAATTAACTTATTTGGTATTTTCAAAAATCAAATATTTGTGGCATTCCACTTAAAATAGACCACATGTTTGTGACCAAATATATAAGAATAAAAAAAGAGATGAAATATGTTTTGATTATATAAATTGTTTACAAAAATCTATATTTTTCCCATATAAATTTTCGGTGTCACTTTACTTAATTGAACTTCTGAGCAATGTTTATATTCTATAAGGATTATTATAATATGTTGTTTATTTATATGAACATTTAATATGATCTTGGTTCTTTTTGGGGTTAGTATGGTATGTGTATGGCTAGTGAGGATTATTACCCTTGAGATGGTGATTGTTTTGAGTATAATATGCATGAAATGTGTGTGTGTGTGTGTGTGTGTGTGTGTATTTATGTGTGTATATATGTGAATGTTGGAGTTGGTGTGTTAGCAAGTGAGTTTCCTATCTAAATTTGATATGGTAGCACAAATTATGCTCTATCAACTATGGAATATGTTATATGTTTCCTATGGACTATGTGAGAGAGCTTAGTGTCATGGTAAAGTGACTCATGATATTAGTGTTTCAATGTTAGGATTTAGTTATAGGGTTATATCCTTTTATTATTAGAGAAGAGTTATGATGTATGAGGATAACCTGAGAGAGATTGTATCACAGTCTTGTTAGTGAATTTCTAATTATGAAATTTTGGGTAGATACTATTGTCTAGGATTGATTCATGGGAAGTGATATTGAGTATGTTGTATTGGCATATATATTTATCATATGTTGTGAATGTTTGATCATGTATCATGATCATATTGTGATTGATTTGAAATTTATGGTAGGAATGGTCAACTGGGTATCGTGAAATTAAGCCTTAGAATGCGGGGATATGACTCAAAATGTAATGATTCGAGTAGAAAGGAAGGGTTTCATTGAGGCATATGCCTATTTTAGTATGATATAATATAGAAATTACAGTGGAGGAACACCATTGTGATATGTCTAGATGAGTACTATGATACAATGGGTTAAGAGAGTGATCTTTTGTTTAACCTACATTCTAGGTGGAATAGTGTGAAATATGATTTACCTAAGTTGGGAGAGATTGGTAATTTATTTGGTGTAAGTGGACTTGAATAAACTGTGGGACATTTCATCAAGTGAATATGGAGATTTAGTTTGGTAAGTTACATGAATCCTCGGGTAATATCACCATAATAGATCCAAATACATAGTGGTTTCACTTGACACATTCCTATACATTGGATAGGCTAGATTTGGATTTTATTTCATCCCTTTAGACATGTTTTGGTTATTGGACCTTGATCAATGTCGATATGTTGTGATGGGGTCTAGGGATCCTTAGTTTTCCAATATTATAGTGGTAGGTCGTGGTTTTTTTTATGATCGATGAAAGATCAAATACAGTTGTTTATAAAGAATGTGGTGATACTAGAAATGTGTTAGATACCTATTTTTGATTGAAATGGGAATATGGTATTGAATTTGATTTTATGATGTGTGTTGGTATGATAAGGTGTTTCTCAGGGTTCTTGTCATGTGTGTATTAGACTAATTAAACTAGTGTATCGATATATGAAAGATTAGTGATATGGATATTGATTTATGATGGTGGATTAACCACAGGGTCTTGATATTATAGATAAGTGATGATATTTATCTTATATGAGAGATGATTTTACATTGTTATGATGTGAAATGTAGAATGATGATGATTGGGCCTGGTGAACCCTGATGGTTTGAGTTGTTTAGTGTGTTTACTGGGAAATATAGAGAGTTCCTAAAAACGTGAGTGGGGAACCTAATATACAGTTAGTTTCTAGTAAGACTAAGTTGATCCTCTTGCATAATGAAAAATTATAATCACGTGATGAATAAAAATATCATATAACTTCAGTTACCTCAGTCAGGATGAGTGGTATGGTGACGAATTAATGGTAGTGTTAGAAATCAGTTGTATGGGGAACTATATTATTAGTGTAACATAGAGTGGAGATCAGGAATTTGAACTATTTGATAAACAAAAGAAGGGATTATGTTGGACATTATTTGGTTGGTGGTGAATGTCAAGTAGGTTCGTACTCATGGATAAATAGAAATGAAGGGCCTATAGTGGGGGATTCACAACATATAATCTAAGTGTGTGGACCTTGTTTTTAGTTGGTTTCGTTGAATGATGATTTTGATGTGTCTATGTGACCAACCTAGAGGTGGTATCAGTTCTGTTAAAACACTTGAATATTAATGGAAAATATATATGGTAGAAAATAGAAAATTTATATATATGGGTATCAATTTAGATGAATTGAGTTATGTTAATATATTTGGCAACTAATAGTTAATAGGGGAAAGGTTTTTTTTCAAGTAATAGGACTATATGTTGTTTAAAAACTAATCCTTTTAAGTGACTAAATTCTTTGAATGTTGGTTCTCTTAAGCAGCATGCAAACCTGTGTGATGAGGATGATCCTTGTTATATGGATATAGTCTTGGAGATGAGACAATAGGTTCTGATGAGAATGGCCATGTGAGATATGGGTTTGAAATTTAGTGAATGATTTCCTTTTGTAGAACAATTATGTCAACTGATAGAGTACGAAATTGATAATTGGAAATTCATTAATTCTATAGGATACGAGGAATCTTCATGTAGTTGGTGGAAATAACTCATGCTGCAAAGTGTAGGCCAAAGTTATTTTAAGAAGTGGATCTGGTGTGGGTGAAGTGTTAGCATAGTAATACCAAATGAGAGGCATATAATTTAGGTTGGGTATATGCACTTGGGGACTAGGAGGGTTCATATAGGATACACAATGATACTTATCTGGGATGAGAAGCATTGTGGAGGGGATGTTGTGACAATTCAAAATGGTCTAGGGATTGACTTGTATGAATTTATCCTTAATCATAAACATTTTTTACTTTTTCTCTAGTATCAGTATATTTAAATGTTTTTAAAAGATATATATGGTTGGGTATTTAGGTTTTGTAATTTGGGTCAAATCATCGGCCAACCATGTGTATTGTGACCTAATTGATGTGTCTAGAGTTTCAAAAAATATTAAGAATATATTCAAGAATATTCTATAGGGTTGGGGATACGATTTATGCAATTTTTAAACCAAATGGGGTGTTTGGTGGATTTATATAGGTGTTTATATTGACTAGATGTATTTTTAGGAGTATATTTAGTGGTTTTAATAGTTTTATTAAATTTCCAAATAAAAATGATAAATTACCATACGTAAGATTTATTTTTTCGGTGGGGAATGAAATTATACACCCCATCTATTGTTTTTATAATGCTTATGGGTAATGACATAGCTAGAAAAATAGTTTTTGGGAACCCTTTATTGGAAAATTTTACTTTTTTTTATGAATGTGTAAACTCAATATTTATAAAATTAAATATTTCATATGTAAAAAATAACTCAGAAAATTGTTGTAAAAGTACTTAAGGAATATGTAATGTTAATTTTTTCATGCCTTTTATATTTTATAATTGAGTATTCAACAGAGACACATAAAAGTAATTTTTAATTAAGTGTACTAGTAATTCCCTTGATATATAATGGTCAATCATATTGTATAGGGAAATTTGGTGAAGTCTATCAGTGTTCCCAATGTTCGTTTGAGTATTTTTAACGAAAAGGGATAATGAAAAAGTGATATTAATGGATATGAAAAATTCATTTCAAGATATATAATGGTAATTCTTTTTGAAAAATTGTAATTTTTTGGTATACTATATGACTTGAAATGGTCATGAATGGGTGCATATAAGGATAAATTGTATATTAATACATATGGTTATCCCATAAATGAGAGTATAAGTGTTTGAATATTTATAATTTTATTTTTTTCTATATTTTTCTTAAAATATTTAAAATGATTAGTTATATAGGGAATTCAGTAAAAAATGTGGAAATCGAGTATTTTCAATCAGAACACTATGAAAATACTCAGAATCATCACCTAATTACCCTCTATGTATAAGAGTTACATATTATTCTATTCCTATAAGACACAAACACCATTTATTTTGGGCGATAGCTAAAGTAAACGCATAACTCCATTTTGATTCTTCATTTGTTAATTACACTTTTATTTGATATTGATTTTTTTGTAAACTAGGATTGGGTTTTGAAGATGATCCCACATGAGCGTAGTTAAAGCATTTAAATATGAAAAGGGAGTCAGTATAACTTATGTAAAGGGTGTCTCTAGAGTTTGAATTCTATAGGTTATATGTTGATTCATTAAGGTGTGTCACACACTCAACTTATTTATAGGTTTCTATTTTTTTTTCTAAATTAATATATTTTTTTAGAATGAGAGATTGGAGATTTTTTATTCTAACGGTTTGTGTGGATACTAAGGGTGGTGCACTCTCCTTGAGGATTATGATGAGAGAGATCACCACTGAGTAATTCTTTGACAATTCCATTGAAATTAACAATGGAATTAATATTTTCTTATTTGTTTAAATTCATCAAAATTGTATTGTAATTAAATTGGATGATTGTTCATGTGGATAGGGCCTCTTGATTATGGAAGATCAATATTTGAGCTTAAATACAATTTGACACGGGTGGGCAAGTGTCACGAACCGGATCTGGTCACCACCACTAATAGATTCCATGTGATAAACATTTTATGATGAAAAGCATGCAAGTTTTCAAAAACATGAGATGCTAGTTAAAATTTCTAAAAGATGCAACATTAAATAAAAATAGTTTTTAGGTGGGATTATTTAAAGAATAAAAAAATTTAAAATAAATACCATGGGTACTGAATTTTCCAGCCTCTCATATTGTATGCTGATGATAAGCACAAAATATCCAGTGAGCACAAGCAATGGGAAATAACCCCTAGGAACTAGCTAGATGTGGGTCCCAGGTACCTCATATCTCGGTGAGAGTAACCATCACAAATATCTGTTCTCGTGCACGAGCCACTAGTAGGGAAAATACCCATAACCTAGTGGTACCCAGTCATCATCATCATAGTTTAGATAGAGTTGTAAGTGTCAATCTTGCTAAGTGAAACTGAGGCCAAACCCCACGGATTCACTAGCATACTAGTACATGCCCACCAACCTAGATACCCATGTTTTACCTTTGTGCTCAAACAAGTTCAACAAGTCAATGAATATAATTTTCACATGAAAATATCATTTCCATATCATAAATTCACCAAACATCCCACATGTATACAACACAAGTAACAAAAGTCCACTTTTCATTCAGATTGATTTTGAAATCCGACTCACACCAAAATAGCGCAAAATACTTTTCACATTTATTTAAAACTTCCACAAATCCATTAAGAAATTTTCTAAAACCATTCCAATATATTTAAACACTCATAACAGCCCACTCACTTGTTACATAATACGTTTTTTAACTTCAAAATAATTTTATCATCAATCTTACACGAAACAACCCATAAACCAGTTTTGCTCCAACATCACAATTTATTAAAACATTTCAAAAATTTACAAAACATTATAAAAATGTTTGACATCTTAAAACCTTATTTCACCTTTCAAAACCCCTTAATAGGTGAACCCGCATACCAAACAGTACAAATTCACCCTTTTCCCACTTTGTTTGACCAACTAAAACATTTTCAGTTTTCATAAAAAGAGGCCAAGTTGTGTCAATATATATTGCACACCAAACCCATTTCAAAACCACCATTTAAGACCAAAAACCAAACCAATTCCTATCCAAAATAGAATTGGAAGCCCTAGAGACATTTATAAAACAACTTTCGTATTTTATAAAATCCCCTTGAATAATGCAACAAAAGATTCAAATGAAAACACACATTTTCATAAAATGCCCTCAAGAAGTTTAACAATGTTTTACACATAAAACCTATTCCAAAACCCTCTTTTTAGGCCCACAGGACACTATTACATTACCAAACCTGAATTTTAAGTCCAAAGAATATTTATTAAACCA
The DNA here is from genome assembly GCA_963277665.1 of Viscum album. Classification (NCBI taxonomy): domain Eukaryota; kingdom Viridiplantae; phylum Streptophyta; class Magnoliopsida; order Santalales; family Viscaceae; genus Viscum; species Viscum album. Next base: position 1,958,308,771 of record OY728141.1, on the reverse strand, counting down.
ATTCTATATGTTATAAAATACACCCAAATAATACCCCATGAGTAACACATTAAAACACCCAATTTCAAGTTAAAATGAAAATATAAAATTGAACAATTAACCAAATCAATCATATATTGTTTCTGCACCACATCCAACATATTAGGAATATGAAAAATGACTATATATAGCAAGATAACTCATCAATAGTTGTTTACACATGGAACCACCTACTGAAAGTGTCGAATCCCTCAAAACATGATGCCAAACATCAACTGCACCACCGTCGCATCACAAGGATGATAAATCCAGCCCTAGACAACAATATCTAAACAAAAAGATACAAAATCAAACCATATGTTCGAAACCTAACTTTTGGACATTTTAGAACACAATGAAAGAGGGAGGAAACCCTAAGTATAATGAAGAAATTGAAGAGAGAAACACTTACTCAAAACAATCTTGAATAAAACGACCCAAAATCCCCAGAATACTAATTTTAAAACATCCAAATATTCAAGTGATGTTCTAACAAGTATTATGAGATCATGTAGGAACTTTAATGGGGGAAAAGAGTAAGAATTGATAGAGTTATTATGGAAAGAACTTACCTCCTCAAATCTTCCCGATTTTAGAATCCCTAAGAATTTCATCACTCAATCTTAATGAAAACAAGCTCCAAAGTGGGGGGAAGGGAAATGGGAGCGTGCCTGGGATTCTCAGGGTCGAGAGGAAGGTAGAATCACCAAAAAATTCATTATAATTAATAGGATAATAATAAAATTAATGAAACAATTTAAAAATGGAAAATGGGCATTTGGGTTGGCCCAATTCTGAAATAAAACCCCAAATCACACAAGATTATTGATTTATAAAGGCCCAAAATTTAAATTTTGGTGTTAATAGGTCAGGTAGGCCATGTATAAATATTAATGGATAAAAAATGTTGAAAAACTAATGAGTAATAAAAGAAAAAAAATTATTTTAAATCTGGAATTGGGCTCACGGTTTGGCCCAATTCATGAAAACTCACATGTTCCTCCATAAAAGCTTGGAAACCCCCAAAACAAATCATGAATGGAAAATAAATTAAAAATAACTTTAAAATAAGTTATGTATGTGACAATTTTCCCCACCATGAAAACTTTCCACCCCAGAAAGTGACAGAAAGGTCAAAGAAACAACCAAACCCAACTGAGAAACCAATAGGTACTCCCTTGCCAGGTTTCGCCCCCAAAGGCCAAAACACCTCCAGTGATCAATTAAGGATTACTCTCACAACTAAAACATACACCACTTTCCTAAAATAATCAATCAAATTCATACTTTATCCCAAAAGAAAACTCCTCAAACACTATCCGAACAAGACTCAAACAATTCACCCAAACGAACAACAATTTTGAACAAGGTTACACTTACCATACTTTAACTAAACCATTGGTCGCTCTCCAATCCCAACGTTTAACTAAGGAAGTTTTTGGTAGCAATATAGCTCTGAACTAGACTATCTACACCAATGAAAGACCATGGATAAATCTAAGTTACTGGTATGGGGGGACAAAAATATGCTCCCCACCATAAGAGACAACCAATATTTTTTTTCCAAGATAGAATCAGGACACTAATAGGGGGAGGCCTGAAGGGACTCCCTGATACATAGGGTAGACTTCCATTCAAAATTTCCGAAGGAACATACATGAGATCATAGTGGTTCTCCCCACTATAAGAACCAACCATCTTAACCGACCAGCATGGGCCAGCACAGAAAACCCCAATAATTTCAAGATTTGGGAAGGTCGCACGGTTAGTCCGCACAATTTGTGAAACCGTGAAATAACTCTGCTGATCAATCTTCTTGCATGGCTTCCAGGCTTACAGTCTCTCTTAATTGTTCACAAACCATGTGCTCAGCCTTTCTATCCAAATTTACAATCATTCTCCAAGGACTCAATGGAAACCAAAGGGGGAGGGAATGACTTTGGGCGATGTCATGGGTACAAGGCCCTCCACCTATTTACACCAAACGTGAAAAAAAAGAAGAAAGATAATGATATCAGAGGTTTAAACTCTTACTATCTTTCATATTTAGGATAAGACTTTGTACAAAGGTTTAAATGACCCTGTGATTTTCCCTGACTACGAGAGAGCTTCTCTCCGAGACCTATGGTAAGAGCTGAAATGATTGAAGCATCTTCGGCCTCGCAGTTAGAATTTGGAAACCCACTCAATCAGAAATCTTCTTTCAGTGCCACCAACAACTACACCGCAATCCCAAATAAGTTTTCTAGACATAACAAATTCCAAACTCACTTTACCCTATCCTGATATTTCACTTATACAAGGTCTATGAAGATGCACACACATCACACCTTGTTTCTTCAGGTGAGAAACAATAGAAGTAAAGAACACATACACTCACCTTCCTCTAAAATGAAAGATTTTGAAGTTTTTCAAAAGGACGCATTCACCCAATATAACAGGGACTCTCAGAGGATTTCACGACATTCACCTATATGGTCAATCGATCACATGACATTATAAGGAATCACTGAACATGATGATTTCAACTTATATAAACAATGCATAGAGAGGGACCTTATACTACATCCCCAAACTACACACAATTCTAGAAAGTGGATACAATATCCTATCGCGACCATATTTCCCACACCGGTGGTTTAACATTAACTCCTGCTTCATAGAAACTTTGAAGAACCCAAAGGCCCTCTTAGACACCATCGAGACACTCATCCACACTAACATCCCTAGAAAACATCCACCTTCGACGAATCATGAAACTTAAGAATCTAAGGTCTATTTCATCCTTCCACAATCAATCTCCCATTACAATAGGATCTAAAAATAAAATAAAGGAATGGGTGTATATTCAATCTAAAGATCTAGAGAAAAAATGTATTCCTTATATTGATCAACTAGAGGATTTTTGAATGGAAAAACAATCTGGGTTGCACTTCAGTTATGCATTAACCCTTAATAGGGGCATACCTTATCCAACAAGAGAACCTAAAGACCCAGCAAAGCTGATCCATTGGTAAAATGTTCCAAAAACCAGATCCAAACACATTAAGGGATCCACTATAATGGTGTCCCGAATCATATCTCCGAGGATACTACTAACCGGTCCTTCTACCCAGCTTACAAACCAAACACAAACCCAAAACACAGTTCGAGCAGGAGGGGTTCTTGGACTCAAAACATCCCACAACATCACCATTTTCCAATGACACATAATACAAACCATCCCAAACAATTCATCAAGACATCATGTTTCTCTTTAAAAACATTTCTTTGAAAAAAATGGTTTAGTGGTTATCGCATCCACCAATGGTACCCCATGGGCCTTACACATGCATATTTTTGTGCCACACCGGGCAGCCTCCTCATATCCATCCCCACACTCATCCAATAATGTCATCAACCATTTATCTTCCCATATAACCCCATGCATGTGGTTGTCTCACAAAAATACCAAAGTTTAAAAAAATCTTTCAACTTTTCAAAACTAAAACGGTCAACCAACACATCCTTTTTCTCAAAACCGCTAACCATGAGATCCAAATCCCAACTCACATCTTACAAAACATTTCAAAAAGACACAACCATTTTGAAAATAACTCACTTTCAAGATATTTACCTCAATTTCAAAACATATCATCCCATTAAAACACACTTTTATTGTGTAGAAAACTCTATTGGAAACACTTTTCAAAACTAACTTCAATATAGTTCCTGATTTTAAAAGAGGTGTAAGAACACCATTTTCCATTTTAAAACAATTCTTAAAATTCAGTTCCTCCATTTCATAAACCAAACCATTCCCTCTTTATTTGAAAATCATTTCACAAAAACTTTACGCTTTTTAAAACCAAGTCACTTTAAAACCAAAGTGCCAAGATTTCAAAACCAAAGCACAAAACAGTGTGAGAGGAAACTAGTTTCAGTGGGTTACTTGGAAATATGGTTGGCGTCAAAATTCCAATCACTTCACCATCACAAAGATTATTATAGGGAATATCCCCAGCTCCACATGGCTTTCGAGGCCCTTCGAGCTCAGTTAGACCATAAACCCAACTCTCTTTTCATTTCCCCTAATCATCATCAAACCAATAAAACCAATGGACTTTGATAAATCCTGACTTCCCCTGGCGACTCAAATCCCATCATGAGGTGTGGTGATCATGCACACTACCCATAAACGAACTAACAAGTCCCAAAAATCCTAACTCTAGACTATTCCGATTGTTCCCTAAATAACGTGACCCAAAGAGTTAACTAGAACCTCTATTTGATACCATTTTGTCACGAACCGAATCTGCTCACCATCAAACCGACACCAAACCCGGCACGTGCCAAGGCCCTAAGGGAGTTACCGATCCCCAAGGGATGGCACAAGTTCCTGGGTATCATATAAAGATAATTGGGAACAATATACCCGATTTTATAAAAATTAAACAACATACAAACTCAATAAAACAAATCAGGATTTTTCAACTAAAACCGTCCTTTACAAAATTTGAGAATAGAGTTACATAAGTTAAAACAATGTTTAAATACCATTAAAAAGGTACAAAACCAAATAAGTATATCCCAAGAAGCCTCATGGAAAGAGGAATTACCCTCAAGCCATCTCCACAAGACTTCACCACCAAGGACCTACCAGAAACCCGAACCACTAGAACTAAAACCCGTACCCAACCTGCGACAACAAAAATAACCAAGTCTAATTACACCCAAGGGTGTAAGTAGGTTGTGATAAAAAGCCAAATAGGATACCACCACTAATACATTCCATGTGATAAACATTTAATGACAAAAATCATGCCATTTTTCAAAAGCATGAGATGCAAGTTAAAATTTCTAAAAGATGAAACATTAAATAAAAACAGTTTTCAGGTGGGCTAATTTAAAGAATATAACATTTAAAATAAATACCATAGCTACTGAATTTTCCATCCTCTCATACCGTATTCCAAAGATAAGCACAAAATATCTAGTGAGCACAAGTAATGGGAAATAACCCCTAGGCACTAGCTAGTTGTGGGTCCAAGGCACCTCATATCTCGGTGAGAGTAACCATCACAAATATCAGTTCTCGTGCACGAGCCACTAGTAGGGTACATAACCATAACCTATTGGTCCCCAATAATCATTATCATAGTTTAGTTAGAGTTGTAAGCATCAATCTTTCTATGTGAAACTGAGGCCAAACCCCATGGATTCACTAGCATACTAGTACACGTCCAACCACCTAGATACTCGGGTTTTCCCTTTGTGGTCAAACAAGTTCAACAAGTAAATTAATATACTTTTAACATGAAAATATAATTTCCATATCATAAATTCACCAAACATCCCACAGGTATACAACACAAGTAACAAAAGTCCACTTTTCATTCAGATTGATTTTGAAATCCGACTCACACCAAAATAGCCCACAATACATTTCACATTTATTTAACACTTTCACAAATCCATTAAACAATTTTATAAAACCATTAAAATATATTTAAACTCTCATAATATCCCACTAACTTGTTACATAATACCCTTTTTACCTTAAAAATCATTTTATCATCAAACATACACAAAACAACCCACAAACAAGTTTCGCTCCAACATCACAATTTATTAAAACATTTCAAAAATTTACAAAACATTATAAAAATGTTTGAAATCTTAAAACCTTAATTCACCATTCAAAACCTCTTAATAGGTGAACACACATACCAAATCGTAAAAATTCACCCTTTTTCCACATTGTTTGACCAACTAAAACATTTTCAATTTTCATAAAAAGAGCCCAAGTGGTGTCAATATATCTTGCACACAAAACCCACTTCAAAACCACCATTTAAGACCAAAAACCAAAACAATTCCTATCCAAAAGAGAATAGGAATCCCAAGAGACATTTATAAAACCACTTTAAAGTTTTATGAAATCACCTTGAATAATTATACAAAAGAGTCAAATGAAAACACACATTTTCATAAAATGCACTCAATAAGTATAGAAATGTTTTACACATAAAACCTATTCAAAACACTCTTTTTAGGCCTACATGACACTAATACATTACCAACCCACTATTTTAAGTCCAAACAATTTTTTGTAAACCAATTCTATATGTTATAAAATACACCCAAATAATACCGCATGAGTAACACATTAAAACACCCAATTTCAAGTTAAAATGCAAATATAAAATCAAACACTTAACCAAATCAATCATATATAGTTTTTTTACTACACCCAACATATTATGAATATGAAAAATGACTAAATACCGCATTTTAACTCATCAATAATTTTTTACACATGGAACCACATACCGAAAGTGTCAAATCCCTCAAAACTGGGTGCGAAACATCAACCACACCACCGCCGCATCACAAGGATGATAAATACAGCCCTAGACAAAAATATTTAACCAAAAAGATACCAAATCAAACCATATGTTATAAAACTAACTTCTGGAAATTTTAGAACATAATGAAAGAGGGAGGAAACCATAAGGAGAATGGAGAAAATGAAGAGAGAAACACTTACTCAAAACAATCTTGAATAAAACGACCCAAAATCCACCAGAATCTGAATTTGAAAACATCCAACCATTCAAGGGAAGTTCTAAGATGGATTATAAGATCATTTAGGAACTATAATTCTAAAAAAAAGTAATAATTGATAGATTTTCTATAGAATGAACTTACCTCCTCAAATCTGCTCGATTTTAGAAACCCTAAGAATTTCATCACTCAATCGTGATGAAAACTAGATCCAAAGTGGGGGGAAAGGAAATGGGAGCGCGCCTAGGAATATTAGGGTGGAGAGGGAGGTGTAATAACTGAAAAATTCAATATAAGGATTAAGATATTAAAAAATTAATGAAACAATTTTAAACTAGAAAATGGGATTTTGGGTTGTCCCAATCTTCAATAAAAACCCAAATCCCCCATGATTATGGATTTATAACGGCCCAAAATTCAAATTTTGGTGTTAATAGGTCAGGGGAGGCCAATTATGAATTTTAATGGATACAAAATGTTGAAAAAATGAAAGAGTTATAAAAGAAATCGTTTTTTTAATCTGGAATTGGGCTCACGGTTTGGCCCAATTCATGAAAATTCACCCATTCCTCCATAAAAGTTTGGGAAACCCTCAAAACAAATCTTGAATGGAAAATAAATTAAAAATAACATTTTAATAAGTTATGTATGTGACAGTTAGCATTAATAAATTGGAATAAATATATGTATGAAATCGGTGGTCAATATACATCTCCCTATGTTTTATTCATTTCTCTATTCATGTAATATGTGGCATTTATACATGTGTGTGATAGACTATTTTTTAATAAAATAATTATTCATTAATATTTCCCAAAATTTGATGAAAGTGTCTTAGGACACGCTACACCTTTGAACACAAGATGATTCTTCAACTATCAATGATTAAAAGACCAACCATAAACCTATTCTAAGATATATATATCCCTTATAGGGGTATAAATGAAATTAACAAAATATTCGGACCTTGAGATTGGTTTCTATAACTCCCTCCATATGGGGAGGTGTATAAATTATGTAGGAATAACATGGGGGTAGGTCATGTGGAAATCTTAGGGCACATTATAGCTCCTTATCTAGTTGATTAAATTATGGGTTGAATATTCCCCCAACTAGTATGTGTGTACCCATATGGAATGACTTAGGGGGTGATTAACATGTAGAATCAAAGAGATGATAGACTTAGTTAAATTTGAATTTGAGAAGATATTTTTTAAAACAAATTATGTGTAAAACCTATACAATATAATTAGTGTAGATAATTGTTCCATGATGTGATCATGGTCATGTAATAGATGATATGACCTCTGAGTGAAAGGATTCAACCATATTGTGGGAATGAGATAAATGGACCTATATGGGGTTCCAAGACCACTTTGTGACCTATCATGCTAGAGAGGTTTCCCCATCACATCTGGTATTATTGTAATGGGTGTAGGTTATGTATGTGAGAGGTAAAACAAGTAATCATTAATTGGGTTTATGGTAGTGGACAACCCAAGTACTTATGATATATTGTAACATCCCCAAATTTTAAAGTAAAAACCATATATTCGATAGCATGCATGACACGCGACACCAAGCACATAAGGTAATATAACACCATAATACATTAAAATGCATTTACTATTTTAAAAAGATTTTATATACTCTATATTTGGTAATGTACTCAACACCGAGTTACGTTGTGTTACACGTAAGAGCGACTTTACTAGAATGCTTACATTATATGCAAGACTGAGTTTTAAGAGTACATTATTAAAATATAATTATTTAATATAATAATACGTAACCTATCAGTTAAATTAGGAGTTAAGAATAGTATTAACCAACTTGTGGAACATAATTTTTCTAATAATATATGTTTAATTTATAAGTTACAAATTAATTATAAATGAAAATAGGAACCAGTTGAATATAAACGAAATTTTTTTATATGAAACCACTTTTATGGTCACAAAGCTATTTTATCTTAAAAAATTAAATTAATAAAAATTAGTGAATTATTTTAAGGAAATATATATTTTGTATATTCAATAAAATATTTTTGATGTTAATCCCATGGATTTGATAAGCATAAGATCACAACAAAATATTTTTTATGCATACTATACTATATTTTTATTAAGAAATTTATATCACCTTTTAATGGAGAACAAAGTTTAAATCATAATTTTAAAATTTAATTTATTTAATATGTCAAATTAAAAAATATATTTTAAATAAAAAATAATAATTAGGTCATGGTGAATTTTTTATGTTATTATAGAAACATTTAATTTATTAATGAATAGTTAAAAATGCAGCATTTTAGTTCAACACTTCTTTTTCAAATGATTTATTTATAAGGTAAAATTATTTATTATATTTGTTTCAAAGATTAATTAGATAATAGTTTTATCAATTATTCCAATTTAGGTTATTAAAATAAATTTCACTGTGACATTTACTATAAAACATAGCAAACTTTTGGATATTTTTACTTTAAAAACTCGTGTTGTCGTCTTGCTTGAATGATGAATTTTATTTTAATTTCTGCCACTTCTGTAATTGGAATTTAAAAATGGATTCAATATTTGGAATAAGTATAATTTATAATCTCTAATAAGTTAAAATAATTTTTTGAACCAAAAAATAGTGACATTAGTTAAAATTAATTACAATTATTAAGGTAGAATTAAGCTTAATAAAGGACTAAGCCTTTAACTTAAGGGTCCAAATGACCTATCCACTTTTAAAACACATATTTAATGGAAATATATCTTAAATAAACCTTAAATTAATTATTTTTTTAGTTTTTAATGAATTGTTTTAGGTAAGAACATGTGTACACCGGACGTGTTTCCAAAAAATCCAAGTGAGTCATTTTCCTTCCTTATAAAAGGCCACCAACTCTCTCCATTCCTCACAATTATCAAACCACATTTGATAAATCTGGATATGACCAAATAAATTCCCAAAATCCTTACCCTAAATCTTTAAGACTCCTTTTTTAAAGAATCTTTCCGAGGAATACTTTTGGTACAAACCATAAGAAGTTACCTGATTAAGAGGTAACATCTTCTCTCAGCCTCTCTAGTTTCATTTCCATTATCCAATCCCTAAAATATATTTATTACAATGTTATATATATATATATAATAGTATCTTAAATATTCTATTATTTTTATATTAAATGGTTTAGACCTAAGCATACATTCACCTTCATCTAATTGGTAATGAATATGTTTTTTTGTGCACGGTGAACTACTGCCTCACGAAACGATGCTTGTTCATTTTTTTCTTTACCATGTTTCATGGTGGACATTATGATGGAAAATATGCTTATATATGTTATATATTATATTTATAATGTCTTTATTCTTCTTTAATTTTTATTTAGAACATACCTTTATGATTTTCATCTTGTGTAAATATGATAATTTCGTTCGAGGAAGTGTGGACTACCACCAACTCAAAGCGATATGACTCATTCATACCACACATGAAACGTATAAAAGATGATTTTAATAAAAAAATTGTAATATATATAACATATATATTATTCTATAATAATAATTTACATGTATATCATTTATTTTTCATTCTTCTAATACTACAATGAAATGAAAGTAGCATTCATGTGTATGTTCGGCCTACCGTCTCCATGAACGATGTAATTTATTTCTAATCACAAAATATAATAGACTACTATAAACATATATATATATATATATTATGATAATTAATCCATGGTTTACATTATATAGATTATGAAACCATGATATAATTAATGATAATAACAAATAACATGTTAAAAGTTACTCGAGAAAACTAGGAAATTAACACCCGAAATAGTAAAATTAATGAAAGGGTATTCACAAACAGGTAATGAAATATTATAAGGAATTAATATATGATATTATATACATGAGTATGGGAAAATTTGGAATTTTTAAAGATTATTTTCCATAATAATAACATTACTGTTCTTTAAATGGTATTTCCTTTTGATGAAATTATATTCACATTGATCAATAAATCCTTCAATTTTCCTCTCCTATGTTAATTCATGATATTTTCAAGTATTGGTACCATTTTTCCACTCTATGGTACTCAAGGTGTTTTATAAAATGTTTATAAGAAAACCATAATTCATTTATCTCTTTAGACAAAGAACCTTTATTCTTATAAAATCCATGTTTTATTAAAATGTTTTCAAAAATATTTTTAAAATGATTTGGTAAATAAATTTTTATCCTTTTTGGACTTTTACCAATTTTTTCAATGGACTCTTCTTGCCGCATTATGAAAAATTCATTTTTCTAACAATTTACAATAAAAAATAATGGTTCTTTTTACCATATATGACATGTTCCGATTTACCTTATATTATTACATTGAAGATACTTTAGGGTGTTTAAAAGGGTAGTTTTTAAAGAAAATGTTTTCAGAAATTTATTTTCAAAGAAAATGTTTTTCAAAAGGATTTTGAAAAAAAAATAATATTTTCCATAAGAATTTTTTTTAAAGAACTCATTATAATATTTCCATTCATGAATGATAAAAACACTTTATATTACTCAACTTATCGTATATTATATTGATACCATATTTAATCTTCCTCTAGATGGTTTATGATTGATTTGGATAAGGATAGTATTTATATTAAAATCCTTGATTAATTTTTAAAATCCCATTGAAATATTAAATCTCTAATGACCATTGAATTTCCATTAATTATTCATATCATCTATCATGGATATTACTATTTCCTAAACCGTATACCATTTTACATATGGTGTCTTCTTTAACAATTATTTAATTATTTTCAGAAATATTTATTATTTCATATTCTATATTAAATATGGTTATTTGAATAGGTATATTATTTATTTTGATTAATAAGTATGAAGATTGTTTTGTAATAGTATAATAGTGGTGGGGCATGGTTTTAGATATCCCATTAATGCATAAATAGTCTCATTAGATGAAATAGTTGGCCAAATAGATTGGTTTTTACCCAATACCTAAATCTTCTTGTGAAGGGTAAGGATGGTATTTGTTCCATGTACCTATGAAATGTGACATCCAATAATTAATCATTTACCTCATTTAGTTTTAGTTATTATTCATCCATGAGATTTTTCATCGACATATCTATTGATACATTGCATTTTTAATTCATTGATTAAATACCATGAGTTACCGTATATTACCTTTCCATATTAATATTTCTATATCTAGTTATTTTAATGGAATTTGTTATTAGTCATTTACTTGGACATGTAAATTTATTCTCATTGATTCATTATTGATTCTACTTTACAAATCCTTACTAAGCATTTTAGCTCACCCTTATTATGTTTTATTTCTCCATGTAAGGAATAATAAATATTTGAATAATCTTTCAAGGATGTAGTTTATTTAATTTTATCATGTATCATGTTTGCAATTTCTATTTCCCAATGTTTTATGGGTATCATGTATGTAATCATTCTTTACAAGAATGTTAAACTGATCGGTTTTTCTTGAGTTGATTTATTGTAATCATGCCAATGTAATAAGTTAATGCATTGGCTCCATGATTTTGGGGTCGAGATGTTATCGTTGGTACCATAGGAAGTTTAATAGAAAACATGGAAACTAGATTTAGAAAACAATGACTATAAATCATAACCCTAGATATAAATTGAGGATAAGTATAAAAGAACTTCCTATAATTTTGGTGCAGAAAATATTTTGTGGGTATTCCTAGAAATACATCCCTCTATGGATACTACAAGTGGATGGGGTTCTGGAAATGATGAACATAGGAGTAATAACTTCGAAATGGTTTTACGAGCCTAACTCAGGGTAACCTGGTACTTTAAAATGAGCCTTACTACACACCTAGTTTGATAATCCTAGGGGATACACTTAGGATGGTTCACATTTTCTTTTCCAACAATTATGATTGATTTTAAATTTAATATTTTCCTAAAGCAACTAATTTTTATGAATCTATGATTCTTAATATATAAATTTATGTAATGTTATATACCATATTTAATGTTATACAAATTTCATAACATTATTAGATAATTTAATATATTCCCTTGTTTAGAAATGGAGTCTATAAGGATGAGTGTTATTAGTACTCGTCGAAAATGTAGTGATTGATCTACTAAGAAATCAAATACTTTTGGTATTGGAACTAAGAAAGTTATGGATAAATTAGGTAAAAATAGTCAGGTTATGACAAATAACCTTGCCCAAAATGAGAAACCTATTCCATGGAATGAATCTACTATACTAGATCACTTTATGAGGATTAATCTCCCATAATTTTGTGGGACTACTGATCCAATGGTATCTAAGAAATGGATTATGTATTTCAATAATATATCCAATGCATTAAGATGTGGTGAAAATTAAATGGTTACACTTGTATTTTATTGTATAAAAGGTGATGTTGATCAATGGTGGACCTTGATCTAGAATACTATAGAGGAAGAAAAAATATAACTCATATAATTGATAGAATTTAAGGATACATTCTTAGATAAATAAGTCCCACATGATCAAAAAATTGAGATTAAGAAAAAGTTTCTTATCTTAATGAAAAAGGAAGAAGATATTGTTACATAGTATGAAGATTCCATTACAAGGTTATCCAATTATTTTATAGATTATATACATAACACAGAGTGCAAGATTGACCACTTCATTTAAGGACTTAAGAAAAATAATATAAGGGCGCTGTTTTCTCATAATTTTTTATCAAATTAATAAATAGTTTTATGGGCCATCAAGATGGAGAATGAATTCTCAAAATCATAGGAATGAAAAAAAATCTAATAAAAGAAGAGGTATTCTAAGAACTAATAAAATGAGAATGCATAAAACAAGAAGATGAAGTTTGAGAAATTTCCATTGAGTGAGAATTGTGGAATGAATCACCATGATAAATGATTGAAAGGATTGGGAGTTTTTTATAAGTGCGGTGAAAAGGTAAACTAGGAAAAAGAATTCAATGGGATGAATAAAAAGAATATTATTCAGTGTTACAACTACAAGGAGATGGGTCACTACACAAATGAATTCCCCAAATATCTATAAAATATACATCATAATAAGCTAAGGGATAAAGGTCATGCATATGTTATTGAAAAAACCGAAGTGAAATGATTAATTTACTAATGTATTTTGATCAAAGAAATTCATTTTAAAAGTGTTTTGATTTTGATGTTCTCGTCATATGATTTATAAAATATGTAAGGATTGTACTACAGTACTTTTTTGTTAAGTATTTGATATCTTATGCTAAATGGTACCAATAAAGGTGATTCTTTAGGAATTTAATCTTTCTATATAACAATTTATTGATGTAAATACAACCATTAATATATTCACGATTTTTAGATAATGATGAAGAAATGATTAATTTGAAAAAGAGCTGACTACCTTGGAATTTATTAATGAAATTTTAACATGTATTCTATTCTACTATTGATAGAGTTCACCAATCTTTTGGAATTATGTAATATATCCCATAAGATGTGTCTTACTCATAGAATACTGAAGAATGCATGTTTACAATAAGTTTTTATGGTAATTTGAGAAATTACCATATTTCAAGAGGATAAATAATGAAGAAATTCACAAGTTTAGAATGTAAAAATTTAAAATTGATTCCTGTGGACTGAAGTATAATGATAAGTTCATTTTGAAAATTCAGAAAAAAAAATTTCTAAATTGTTTTATTATAATATTTTTCAAAATTTAAACATTTATAAAATTGTTTAAGTTGCTTTTTTGGACAACGTTTTATAGATCGTTGTATGAATTCTCCATATAAGAAGAAAAGTAAACAATAGTTCAAGGAACAACCGAAGTATAATATTGTATTTGTAGAAACATATATTTACTTATATTCTTGTAGATTTATATAATTATAAAAGTATAGAAAAAATAGTGTCTTGAGAAAAAATGTTTCTTATTATCATTATTTTTTATGATATCATTGACCTTTATTCATGCCTATGATTTTTGGTTTTATAGTCATCATCTTTCATATAAACGTGTTCTTTAGAAACCTTTATCCAAACTTTATTATGGTAATTTTTCTTCTATATCCATGTTTCAATTCTCCACCTATGTTCTCCTACTATTGAGCCTAGTTGGGTGACAGTTGTACATTCCTTTATATATTTTTATGAATATGTTACATTAACCCTTTTTATGATATGGGTCTTTCAAGAATAGTTTATTTTAAATCCCTCGATCATTGATATCATGCTTATATTGTGAGGATACAATTTAATTAAGGTGGGGGAGAATGTAACACCCCTAAATTCTAAAGTATGAACCACATATTCAGTAGTATACGTGACATGAAACCCCAAGGGAAAATAGGGATATAATAACATGATAATTTGAAATATATTTCTTATATTTAAAATATATGATATAATTGATCATTATAAATGAAATCGACACTGATTTACCTTGAATTACACACAAGAGAGACTTTCCTCAAAATCTTACATTACAAGCAAGACCTAGTTTTAACCATCCATTATTAAAATATAATAATCTAATATAATAAGTCATAACCTAGGTATTAAATTATATATTATGAATAGTATTAAAAACTTTTCAAATATTGTTTTTAATTATATAATATTAAATTATAGGTTAACATTTACTTATAGATGAATATAGGAACCAATTTGATCTAAATGGAATATTTTTATATAAAACCATTTTTATGCTAAAAAATATATTTTATCATAATAAATTAAAGAAATAATATTTTTTGAATTATTTTAATGATATATATATGTTAAATATTCAATAAAATATATTTTATGTTAATCTGATGGAATTGATAAGCATAATATCACAAAAACCCCAATTTTATGCATGAAATAATACATTTATATTAAGGCATTTTACTTCCTTTTAATGAAGAACACATTTTAAATAATAATTTTGACACATTAACTGATTTAATATGTAAAAATAAACTTTATATCTTAAATATTCACATTATAATTTGGTTAGGGGAATTTTTTATGTTTTTTGAAAGATTCAATATTTTAATGAATAGTTAAAAATACAACATTCTAGTTCAAAACTATCTTTTCATCTAAGAACTTTTTAAGGATAAGTTGTGTTTTATACTGGTTATAAAGTTTTATTATATAATATTTTTATCAATTAAACTAATTTAGGTTATTACAATCAATTTCACATTGAAATTGACTATAAAAATATAGCAAACTAATTGGAGTTTTTACTTTAAAACCCACGTTGTCATCCTACTTATGGGATAAATTTTAACTTCATTTTGTCAAATTTTATGATTTTAATTTAGAAAACATGATTCAATAATTTTAACTATATTAATTTATAATTTATAATATGTTCAAAATACTTTATTATCAAAAATATTTGTGAAAGTAATTAAAATTAATTGCAATTATTAAGGAAAAATTAAGCTTAATAAATTACTAAACCTTTAACTTAAGTGCCCAAATGACCTATAAACATGTAAAAAACCTATTTTATGGAATTATATCTTCAATAAAACATTAATTAAATAGTTTTTATGTTTTTTATTACTTTTTTAGGTAATAAATTCTGTACACCTAACTTGTTTCCAAAAATTCTATGTGAGTCATTTTCCTTCCCTATAAAAACCCACCAACTATTCCCATTTATCACACCTATAAAACCAATTAGGATCATAAAGTATCCACAAAAATATATTCCCAACATTCTTCACCTCGACCTTGAATCTTTCCTTTGTTCAAGAAGCATTATAAGAAATATTTTTGGTAGAAAACAAAAGAAGTTACCCGTTTAAGACGTAATGTCTTCTCTCAAGTTCTATAGTTTTACATCCATTCTCCACCCCATACAACATATTTATTACATTTTTATATAACAAAACCAGTATAATCAATATACTATGACGTTTTTATTTAAAGGGTTCTACCTAAAATTAAACATGTCTTCGTCTAATGGGAAAAGAACATATTGTTTCTGTGTACGACGAACTACTACCTCAAAAAATGATGATTGTTCATTTTTCCTTTACCACATATCATGGTAAAAATTATGATTGAAACTATAAATATATATGTTATATATTATATTTTTAATGTCTCTATTATTAATTGATTTTAATTGAGAATATACCTCTATTCTTTCCTTCTTGCGTAAATATGATAATTTCAGTTGAGGAAGTGTGGACTACTACCCCCTCAGAGCAACATGACTCATTCATACCATACCTGGATTGTATATAGGAAGGTTTTTAAAAACATATGTACCATATATAACATATAAATTATTATATAATTATAATATACATATGTATAATTTATTTTTCTTTCTTTATATATAATAATGAAATGAAATTAGCGCCCATGCATACATACGACCTACCATCTCCATGAATGGTGCACTTCATTTCTAATCTCCAAATGTAATGGACTAAAATAAATACATATATAATGATTTTATAAGTTAATTAATCATTTTTTAAATTCTTGATATTATTAAACCTTGATATAATTATTGATAATTACAAATAACAAGTTCATACATACTCGAGAAAATTAGGCAATTAACACCCAAAATAGTGAAATTAATGAAAGACTGTTCACAAACGTGTAATAAAATATTATAAGAAATTAATATATCATATTATAAACAATATTATTGTTATTTTATAACTTAGTAACATAATTTAAACCACTATAATGGAGGATAAATACCACACACATAAATGATGTTTATAGTATGAAAATCTCATCTCACTTTTTACATTATGAGATAAATATCATGTTCACCACTTAAATATTTTGTGTGGTGTATCTAAAACCCATTTTTATATATTATTTCAAGAATTAAATTATTTTCAGGTTATTTAGTAATTTCATATCATATTATTCCTTCTTGATGTTTATGATTTAAAATGCTTCAATGTGGAATGAGACACTTTGGAATGTTTAAAGATTATTTTTATAAATAATAACTTTAATAATCACTCAATAGTATTTCCATTAAAGGAACCTATTTTATCAATTCTCAATAAGTCCTTTATTTTTCTATCCTCTTGGAATTCATTACCTTTTTCATGTATTCAACCCATTTTAGACTCGTTGGTTCTCACGATGTTTTAGAAAATGTTTTTAAGGAAAACAATCTTTATTTCTCTCTCTATTCAGAGAACCTGTTTTCTTTTAGATACCATGTTTTATAAAAATGTTTTCAAAAAAAATTAAAATTATTTTGTAAAGTAAAGTTCCTTTAGATTTGTATGGAATGTATGGATTTAACTACCATAATTACTTGGAGTATTTGTTTTCGTGTTTATAAGGTTAATTTTTAAATAATTTTTTAAAAAAATCAAATAAAATGTTTTTCAAAAGGTTTTAAAATTTTTTTTCATCAATAATGTTTTTTAAATACCTTCTTATAATATATCCATTCATCAATGACTACAAAATTTTATTTTACTCCACTTAGGGTATATTGTATTGATACCATCCTTAATCTTCCCTTGGATGGTTTATGATTGATTTGTCCAATGATAGTATTTATATTCACATATTTGATTCATTTTTGAAATCCCCTTGAAATATTCAATCTCTTATGATCATTGAATTCCCACTAATTATCCATATAAACTATTATGGATATTATAAATTCCTAAACCATATACCATTTTACATACAGTGTCTACTTTAATAGTTATTTTATTATTTGGGGAAATATTAATAATTATATATTCTTTATTCAATACAGTTATTTACACTACCACAAAAACAGTTTTTCGCAGTGCCCCCCTTTATCAGTGCTAACGAAAAAGCGCTGATAAAGGGTCGACTTCAAAAAAAATTTAAAAATATATTAATATTTTAATATATAAATATAGTTATATTGTTATATAAATATAATATATAATTTTTAAATATATTTTAGATAAGTATAAATGTACATTTACACTTATTATACTTAATATATAAGATATTTAGTAAAAATGACTTCATAGAAAATTAAAAAAAAAATTTAATTAATTTTTTGATAATCATTATGGATTAATAGTCATTTAATAACAATTTGAGGACTAAAAAAATTAAAAAAAGATCCAAAATATGTTGCAAACGCAACCCAAACTTCAAACGGCCATAACTTTTGATCTGGGTGTCCGTTTGAGCTCTACCACATATCAAATCGAAGCCTTCAACGAGATCTATGTCGCTGTGACCCGGGGATACCCCAGTCAAGCGTTTTTTGAGGCCAAAAGAGGCCCAGAAGGCCTCCAAAACTGAGTTTTTTGTCGGGGTACCCAGATTTTTTAACATTTTGTGGATTTTCAAACTCGTTTAAGGGGGTATTATTGGCTTCTCTTGGCGGGGACTGAATTTCTTCCAAGGTATTACATTCATATTGATATTATGTCTTTGAAATTCCATCCTTTTTTATAATGAACTTCTATTTGTAATCAAATATATAACTATATGTACATATTTTTTATATATTCACACCTAAAAATTAAATTTTTTAAATAAATAATTAAACATTTTTACATATAAAATATATTATCTTTATCTAAATAATAACTAATATCCATTTTATTTAAAATACCAATATATGAATATTTATATACCTATATATTAATCTAACTATATATATATATATTAATCTAACTATGTATATATTAATCTAATAACTATATATATATATTAATATAACTACATATATATATATATATTAGTATTACTATAAATATATATATTAATATCACCATAAATATATATATTCATATCACTATATATATATTAATATAAATATATAAATATATATTCATATAACTATATATATGTTAATATAACTATATATATGTTAATATAACTATATATATGTTAATATAACTATATATATGTTAATATAACTATATATATATATATTAATATAAATATATATTACTATACTAATAAATATAACTAAATATATATATATATATAGATATATATTAATACCACTATATATATATATTAATATTACTATATATATTATAATATAACTATATATATATATTATAATATAACTATATATATATTAATATAAATATATATTACTATACGAATAAATATAACTAAATATATAAATATATATATATAGAGATATCATGAATTGGAATGCAAATCAAAATAGAGTAGTGGTAAGGGCTTAGGCGCGCAGGGGGGAGGTCTCGAGTTCAAATCCTGGTGGAGGCAGGGGTGCGCGCGCATGAGGAATATTGGAGCAAGGACTATTAAAGGGTGGAGGGGGTGCATGGGGTGTTGTATAGGGGCCAAAAAGCGCTGTAAAAGGGGGGGTTCAAGCGCTATAAAAGCCCCCCCCGATTGGCAGTATTTTTTTAATTTTTTTTTTAATTTTTTTAATTTTTTTTACATTTTTTTAATTTTTTTTTAACTTTTATCAGCGCTTTTATAAAAGCGCTGATAAAAGGGTCCTTTATCAGCGCTAAAACGAAAACACTGATATAGGACCCCTTTATCAGCGCTTTTTTTAGCGCTGATAAAAGACCCCTTTTATCAGCGCTTCTTTTTAGCGCGGATAAAGGGGTCCTATTTCAGAACTTTTCGGAGCGCTGATAAAGGGGACCCCCCCCCCATTATCTACGCTGGCTTTATCAGCCCTTTTCTAGCACTGATAAAGGCCATTTTTAGCACTGATAAAGGCTATGTTTGTAGTAGTGTTGATAATGAATTTTAGTTATTTCAATTATTCAATATGGGGAATGTTTTTTTTACTGGTATGACACTGGTGGAGACCGGTTATAGATAGCCCCTCGATGCATCGGTAGTCTCATGAGATGAAATAGTTTTCTAAATAGATGGGTTTCTACCTAATATTTAAACCATCTTATGAATGGTCTTGATGGTACTTGTTCCATGTACCTAGGAAACATGGAATCCAATGATTAATTAGTTACCTTATTAGGTTTTATTTATTATTCATCCATGATATTTTTCATCAACATATCTATGGATACATTTTATTTTAAATTCATTGATTAAATGTAAAGCGTTTCTAATTATTACCTTTATATTTTTATTTTACCTTATCTAGTTATTTGAAAGGCATGTGTTATCAGTTATTTAGATTTGCATGTTAAATTATTCTCCTTGATTCATTATTGATTCCACTTTAATTTCCCTTAAAAAACATTTGAGCTCACCCTTAGTATGTTTCATTTCTCCATGTAATGAAGAATAAATATTTGAATAAGAGTTTAAGGATGCAGTTTATTTCATTTTATTATGTATCATGTTTTTAATTACATCTTTCCATTGTATTATGGGTATTAGGTAAGTAATCGTTATTTCCAAGACTGCTTAACTGATTTTTCCTTTAGGAATTGATTCCATGTAATCATGCCAATGTAATAAGTAAATGCACCGGCTCCGGGCTTATAGGGCTGAGGTGTTACATATATTAGATCCCAAGAGAGAGTACACATGAGTGGATAAATTATATTTCCTAGGAGTCATTATATTCCTCCTGATAATTTGATATATATTTATTAGGTGGGTCATTATTACCCATGCTGATGATGACATATATTTCCTAGACAGGGTGTTATTCCCCACAATAATATGGTATATGTTTCTAGGGTTTTTTTTTATTCTCCCTAATGACGTTATATATGTTTCTATAGTTGAGGCTTATTCCTCTTAATGCTATGATATATTTTTCTAGGTTGGGAGATATTCCCACAGATGAAATGGGATGTATTTCTTGATATGTGTATTATTACCCCTGATAACGTGTTATATATTTCTAGGTTATGGAATTATTACTCTTGATGGTGGTAATAATGATATGAATATAGGGAGGGATATCATTCCCCCTATGACTATGTGACTAGATAAATGAAATCTAGAACTGACCAAAGTAGGTATAATCAATCCCATGTACCAACTAAGAAACTAAAGGTCGAAGATGATTTATTCCTTGATGCTTAGATGTTTATTTATTTTCATCATCATATAAAATTGTTCATGAACTGTAAAAAAATATTTATGTTAGGGACACTATTGGTAAAATTCTAGTTTGTTTTACTAACAACCTAATTTGGAGGGCCCAAATTATTACTACACAAGAAGAACTCATGATCAAAGTTGTATGTAGGGATGGTGCCTAGAGTTGTAAAATCAATTCGGATGGCTTGGATTGAGTGGGGGGATAGGACAAGGTGTGGCACTTAAGACTAGGTGGGTTTATTTTTATTATTGTTTATGTGGTTTTGGGATACATATTCTCTACATATGAGACATCGTGTTGATGTATACCAAACTCTCATAAACGTTAAATAGTTAATTTTTTATCAAGTACGTATTTTATTTATTTATAGTGGTTTGAATTCATTTTTTATTTATTAATTTGTGTTTTTTTATATTCTCTAGTAAATTATTTCTAATAATTTTTTAATCTGTAATGAGGGTACATTCTCGAAATAGTAACACATTACACCCTCATTTCCAGTCAACAACCTCTTTCATAGAAGATGTTGCTCCTGAGGTAATGTAGCACTTTATTCAGGTTACATTATATTAAGCTGGTCCAAGGACGTTACAAAATATGATCAAACTAAAATGATGTCCCCTTTTAAATTACTTCATATCCATTATTGGTAAATGATCCTTATTTTACAATGAATTATCCCAAATAATCACATAACATAAACCATTACAATATTTGGTTGAAAATTATGTCAATCTTATAATATATGACTCATGGATAGTTGAGTTAATAACTATCTTCCTAATAAATCATATGGATTCACTTAAATTTATTTCTTTTGTATCCAAATTATTGGGGTTTCCCAGCTTAGTGTAAACCAAATATTATGTTAGATATATACACCTAATTCTTAATAACAACTATAATTTAATTATTTTATAAAATATAATCCACAAGAACCAAATTCCAAGGATAAATCATACAAAAAGAAAACGGTCCTAACAGGGGGTTAATTTGGAGGAAATCAAACACTTTGTATTTTTAAGGGTATTTCTATATCTCATCATCATAAATATTATATTTCCAAAATTTTTATGCATAATTCTACTAATTTTTTTTAAATCTCTATTTTATCCATGAAATCAATATGTTCAAATTGTATTTGTTTATAACACTTTACATACTAGGTTGTGTCACTAACCCAAATTAAAATCTAACTTATATTTACTCATGTATAATTTTATCCCCTTAATAAGGTATATAAAACCCTTTAATGTAAATTCTAAAAATGATATGAAATAAATAATCCTCACAATAGTAAGCATGGAGTGACAGGTATCTAACCAATACATTTTATCATAGTTCATAATCTCTAAACCCAATGAGAAATCCTACCAAAAGTCCCTATATCCATGGTTCTTCACTCAATAGGGTATTGAATTCCATCATAATTTTAACACCAAATTTGTATAAAATATAATTATCTTCATAATTCCTGTTCATAACATTATTATAAGAAAACATAAAGTTAGAATAAATATAAACCAATACTCTTACCGGGCATTTAATTCTTTAAATATGTGCATGATGATTTGTAGAAGTAGTATAACACATTAAAATAAACCATACAGAAATTCTTAATTCAAACACATTATATGTATGAATAAAATATCTAATTAGAATAAATAAATGAACAATTGAAAAATTTATAAAATGAGGAATAAATTTATGAAAAATTTATAAATAATGAAATTACAAATAATTTCTAACTTTTCCATGCTTTACAGAAATTTAATAATTAAATAAATGTAAAAAATTATATTTGTTTCCAATATGAACTCCATCATTAAATTGATTATATGGATATTATAAATATATGACATTTAATGGAAAAATAATTTTTTAATATTTTTATGAAAAATAATTATATTATATAAATATTTTTAATAATTAAAATATTAAATGTTTTAAATTATTTAAACCATAATCATATCAATTATCAAAACTCATTTTGGTATATTTCAAATAATTTTTTCAAATATGGATTTAATTGTAAAACTTATAATTATCAATTAATAATAATTCATAATTAAATATAAACTTTTTTTAGTCTATATTATTTTGTAATTTATAAAACTTTTATAAATTAACTTTTAATTTATGTATAAATATTTTAGATGAAAATTATAATTCATTAAATATAATTAAATGATACTTTGATATTAAAATATTATTATATAGATATTTATTTATTTATTATTTCTTAAACATTTAATAATTGATTTTATAAATTTTATAATTATTTAATTTGTACCCACGTTATAAACAAAATAAACACCTGAAAAAAGTTTTTCCCATAATTTATAAACATTTTATATATTATATAATTAAATTCAAAATTAAAAAATATAAAATCAATTTTTTTTCCCCTTAGTATTATATGATATATTTATATCATAGGTCATGATTCTGTTAAAAATAGATTTTTCTTCTTATGGTATGTGAGTTGTGGTCTATAATAGATATTAAATTCATTATCAATTATATATATGAAAATATAATATATAATTATATATTTTATAGTTATAAACATGTGTTGTAGATTATGATTGTATAATGTGGTGCATGATGTCGTCTTTTACTACTAGGATTCATATTTTACGACATACCTAATATTACCTTTATTATTTGAGACACATTTCTGGTTCATGTATATAATGAACATGGAAAACATTGTATTCTTTTATTATCTATATCAAAGGTATTGGAATGTTTAAAATTGAATATATTTCATTATTTTGTCGACTATGATATATTATATCACGTGATGGGATCATATCATAGCTTACGATATCCCATATATTAATGCATGTGATAAATCAAATTATTAATTTTTTTGTGATATCAAATGTGATATCAAAAATTATATCCATTTTTCTCCATTTAAAACATTTTTTGTGAGCATAAAATGGATTAGATATCACTATTGAGCTTAATATAAATTCTCTATATGAACATGTCCACCTTTAAATCTATATGAACATATTAGAGCACTACTTTTCCATAACCCTTGGTCTATGAAAGTTGTTATTTCACCAATTGATATCTTTAGTGGATATAAAAATTTTGTTAAAATTTTATACATGAAATTTACCAAGATTTAATTAGCTATTTATCATTTTTGTGATACCACTGATGGGTTTATTAGGATTGAATAACACTTATTATAGTTTTTAAAGACATTAGAAACCAATATCTATATGATATAAAATTGAATCCATGTGTTTTTAAAATTAAGGAAATGTTTACCTATCATTGATGATTATCACAATTTCAACCATAAAACATGAGCTCGATGAAATTACCTATGAATAAACCAATGGGATCTTTCCTCCATCTGCCATTTGTAGACCTACCCAAATCACACATTATTTGGGAATGATCCTCCTTGTTTTCATGGTATTTCATTACCTCTAGAATTAAAAAAACAATGATAAGAGATATTCAATATGGAGAGTATATTTTACTCCAAGATTAGATTTTCATATCCTTTGGCCGGTTTATATAATTCTCATGAACACTCCTTAACCCTTAATGCATTTACTCATATGATCATTATGTATTTGTTTATTTTATCCAATTAAAAGTGTTTTTAACCTCTCAGTCGAATGTATATTTTTATTATATAATTTCATAATTTATTCTCCCAACCATTACATCACATGATACATTAATCATTAATGATAACCATACATGAAATATGAATGAATTTTAACATTAAAATTTAACTTCAATTTTAATAATATCATACTATTAACTAATATGAATGTAAAATGACAAGACCATATATTACATAGTATTTGGAAAATGATGTTTTGATATACGTGTACATGACACCAAGTAATTTCCCCTACCAAGGCCTATGATATACCATGCCCCCACTTATTTCACATATTATGAAACACACTGAAATATATATATATATATATTTAGATTTATATAATAAATTATGATATAACTAAATTAATATATATATATATATATTGTTCATATTTACATCAATCCAAATGTCATGGTTGATCTCATCTTTATATCAAACTGAACTCATATATATATAAGGTCTATAATTTTAGAATGATGGAAAAAATGTATCACATGTTTAATTAGTAATATAAACATTATTAACAACCTTAATTATTATAAGATATTTTCTCAACCCAAAGTAATGAAAAATATTTTACCATCACCTATTGTTGTAAACATCCTTAAATCCTCATAGTATATTGAATCATTAATTGGGATAATTCATCATAATTATAAGCATGATATTGGGTCAAAATGAAGTTTTCCTATGCATTGTTAATTTGGAATAAGTAATTGAAATTTCTACATGTGAACTCATTAAATAATATTATTTTAGTAAATTCATCATATTATGAGGTTCAAATCATAATAAAAGGGTGTTTTTTCAATATACTAAAGAAGACATATCAAATGTATACTTGAAACACTTTTATGGTCCACATCACTGTCAATATCAACATATAATAATTTAAAATTTCTAAAATAATCCCTAAAAACTCAGGTATCAACAAAATTATAGCAATTATGATCTACATTGAAAATATAAAAACATCAATTATTCAATTGTAAAAATCATACAACATATGAGTAAGTTACATTTTATCCAAACATGAATTGAAAAGGGTTACATGTTAAGATTTGGTACTATTCTATAGATCAAAACTATTTATCACATATGGTTCTATAAGTAATTTTCTTGATGTCGTAATTTTATATTCATAAATAAATCATGAATCTATTACAACACATGAAAAATTATGGACTAAAGATAATATTAGATGAATATAAATTTTAAATATTATAAGGTAGTTAAAAATAAAGGTACATACCCACACACTTAACCCTACGGATTCATCCAATGTCTATTTTATCCCACCCCCTATGGAAAATATATTTAAAAAAATTGGTGATTAATTTTTGCTATGAAATTATGTCATTTTTAATAGATAAAGATCATTTTTTATTTTATTTTTCTAAAAAACCCAAATAAATGACCAGAACACTAGCTTGTTGCATTTAACCTGATACAACTAGATGTCAACAACACTATTGTGAAATTTTTTTATGTGTTTTATTCCTTTTCTTAATGACCCAAATGAACAAAAAATATTCTTTCCAAATATACCAATTCTTATGGGCTACTACACTATGTATATTCTACATGAAGAATATCCTTGCACATCCTTTATGTTTACACATTCATCAAACATTCAATTCATTCATCACAATAACTAACACATATATCACCAATTCCTTTCTATCACTCCATCAAAAGCCATTAAGATACCCTATTATCACACCCTAATGATATCCATGTCAGAACCCAATTTACCAATCCATGCAATCTAACATGGGAGAAAAATTTTCAGTTTAGTTTAATTCTAGATGGTATGATTGTAAGACTTCATGGTTGATTTATTAAGGCATATTGAGGTAGGGGTAATAGTGGAGGGTGTTGTTAATTGTCATCATTTAGTTTTAGGCACATTCCATATAGGTTCCTTGTATGGATGCATCCATGTGTATACTATTAAGGTAATTAACCAATGACTAAACTATGGTTTTTTGGTTTAGATCATGCCTTGGTGCATTTCTATATGCACCATGGTGTAATGTAAGACACTATTTCAAGGAATATTAGGAATATTTATACACATTATATGATAACATTCTATATTCTTACTTATCTCACTCTAAATTCTACTAGAAATGATTATTCATCATATGATGGTGAATTTTAGGATGTTTAATATCTTACATATTCATTTACATATTAAATGATTTTATTAAGAAGGAAAAAAACCCTTTAGTGAGTTGAAACATGTTGAACATTTATAAAATTTAAAAATTTATATTGGAAAATATTTTGAGTTCATGATGATTATATAAAGGTGGTTTGATATTCATATAATGAATTAGAGACTCGTTTTATGTGATCCTAAGTTAGAATTCATTATACTAAATATCGGTTTAGCTCTCGTTTCTCTCATATATTTAGATATGGTTATAGAAAACTATGAAAATGAGAGAGATCCATTATGGGAATCTAGGGATTTGTGCATCCCATGGACACCCTAAAAGGAATTTTTCCTTTGGATACTTATCAATAATCATTATCAAATTCATGAATATTTTCTATATTAATAGAAATATGTTAAATCATTCTTCTTAACAATTTATTAAATTTAATAATAATGTTTAGTCCTATGGATTTATTGTTTTTTTCCATTTTTTCCACATTTGGATATATATTATGCTCTCCCAAACCCATCAATGGTATCAGATCCACTTTCATCGTGATTAAATTTTTATTAAAATAAACAAGGAATCTAAAAATTTGATAGTTCCATGATCAATGAAAAATCATAGTTCAAAACACCAATTTGGTTTATTGCCTTTGATTTTACATGGAACACACTTCTTGAAAATGGGAAAAATCTTATAAAATCTATTATATTATTCAATAAATCAAGATAAATAGTATTTTTTATGCATTATGAAAGTAATTTCAATTTCGTGACATGACAATGACATTTCCTCCAATGGATTATGTCATGGTGGCCTTCAACATATCGATTGACCATTTCATAGTACAGATTTCTAGGATATTTTGGAAATGGTCATAGTTTGTATAGAATATCATTCCAGGAGGTCTTCATGGTGAAACCCATATCAACACACACAAAAATTCCCAATCAAATATGGATAAATTACTTTTATAAAATATTACATGGTTAAGACAAAATAGTTCCTAATAGAAAAAAGTATCCTCAAATAGCCATTGTTATGGTATGAACATATGACTAAGCTTAGGATCATGGATAAATATCATGATGTTTCCCATAACAACGGTTGTACCCAAGGAACACCACACCATAGTGAAAATCCATTTTAGTGGACATTAAAAAAAATATTGTATGTTTAAATTCATAAAAGGGATCACACCAAATCCAAATGTGAAATTTAAACCATACAAAAAACGTTTTAGTATATTAAGTATAAATTTAATGTGCATTGCATAGTTAAAATAAGGGGGTATATAAAATTTATTATATTGATTAATTATTAGATCACAAATGAAAATATAAAATATTTATATTAGTTTTGTTTTTTAAAAATGATTGACTGATTTTTGAAATGTATATTATTGGATAATTAATTTATTCTTAAAAAACAAAAATTTATAAAATATGATTGAGTTCATATTAATACCACATAATTGATAAATTAAAATATTTTTTTGGGTTAAAAGTGAATTGTTCATGTTTATGCATGACCAAATTATAGTGTTCTTATAATTTATTTTTAATTTTATTATAAATGTCAATCTCATTTCCAAATTTTGGAATTTTTCATTTATTTAATATTACCCCTTATTTTTTATACATATAAATAAATTTTATAAAATATTAATTTTGATTTATGCCTTGTTTTAAATATGTTTAAACAAATTCTTCAAATTATCATATATGAATTTAAGGAGTTACACAATAGGTATGATAATTGAGGTTGTTCCCATCTACCTTCACATTGGTTGGTACTAGGTTATGAACTTGAATTTGGTATATAACTATAGTTTATAAATATTATCTATTAGAAATGAGATATAATTGAAGTCTCTCTAGAGTATTGAACCACGGGTAAAGGGAAATTATGTTGGTCTTCTCATAATCCTTTAGGCTCATTCCTTTCCTAGAAAGGTGGTTGTTGTATACCAATCGCTCCGTGCTTAATATTATAGTGATTATTAGTTTCATATAAATAAAACCCCCTATAGGAAAGTGTTTTATATAAATTATACAATAAATTAATTTGGATATGTATAAATTTATTTTTCTTTTAATTTGTGTTAGTAACACATGGTATGAGTTGTGTAAAGGGTTACACAAAAATATGGATTTAAAATTTTGATTTTTTAAAAAGAATAGGGATTCAAAACTAAATCATTTTTATCATGACTATAATTAAATAAAATACATGATGAAATATGGAGAGATTAAATCTATTTTGAAAATACTAAGTTTCATATTCTTCTAAACAAAACAAGTATCAAGGTAGTGATCATTATGTTTTACTGACCCTAACCAGTAGGAAACCAAATGTTTAATGCTAAGACAATACATATGATGGGTCAGAGAAATTAATTTTCTACTCAACATTTTTAGATTCACATCTTATATAATTGACATAATTGTATTCCAAATATAGTCATGAATTTAGTTGAGAGATTATTTGGGATAATCTATGATGAAATTTGGATCATACCTTTCTAATGTATATGATTGTTTTTAAAAGGGATCGTCATTTTAGTTGGAGAAGAATGAAGAAATGTACGTATTAAATTAATATAAAATATGATAATCATATGATAAAACAATCAATCGGATATTTAACAGTGTACTTATAGTCAAAATTCTGTTTGAGGTCAATATTAGAGAAAAATAAGTTTACTGTATAAAACATTATAGATTGGTATAGGAAATTTATAATCATCATCAAGAAGGAATGTTCCATGTGTTGGAGAAACACCTTCCCGAGTAACCAAAATATTAAGTTATTCAAAATATTTATCTATTTTATTATTATAATCCAAAACTGATTCACATACAGTTTAAAATGAGTTTTTTAAGTGAAGATAACTAACAGAACATTGTTCTATGGTCATTCTATAAATATCATTTGGTACGTTAATGACTTGGAGAGACTAAAGTGTTTTAAACGAATAGTTTTGGATGTGGAATTCATTCTGTTATCATAACTGTAGATTTTCCAAAAATGTGAATGAGTTGAATAAAATTTTAACCCATTTTCTCAATGTGTTGAGGATAGATGAACTATTCCAGAAATGTCTAGGTTTGTGTGTTTTATTGATTGTACAAGTGGGTAAGAGTTCAATATAGAAGAATAAATGTTTGTTGGAAAGTCTAAAAAGGTGTCTTCAAGTTACTATTGAGATGTTGTTGAAAACTAAAATTAATATAAAAAAGGAAGTAAAAATATTTCATTTGATAAAATTTTCTAAGATATTCTATGGGGTTTAAAAAACTCCATAGAGAGTCCTTGTTAGGTTTTAGTGTAATAGAATCAATTTATTAATTTTTGAAGTGTGTATGATACTATATGTATATTTTTAAAAATTTATAAATATGAAGGACTTAAAATTTAAGGTAAGAATTTATATAGATAATTAGAATTAAAATATACTAGTAAATGTTTCTACTGTGGATATTTGGAATGAAAATAGTATTTCAAGATTAGTTGAGTCTAAATAATTATTGTGTATACTTATATCATTACACTCATCTGGTTAGTTAATATATCTATTAAAAAATGATAGTTATGAATGAAAGAGATAAGATACAATATTTATAATTTATAAAACTCAATAACATGTGTGAATAAAAGTTAAGGATAAATGGGTTTTTTTAGATAAAATAGATTATAGGATATCTTTTCTAAAATACAAAGGAATTGGTTCTATCCAACTTTAGTGGAATATTCTAAAGAATAAAGTATAATTTTAGAATTATTCACCAAAAAATAAAATATAATATTATATATGAGTGTGAATAGATTGTTAGTTAAATATTACCATTAAAGGAAATGGTTATTATTTCCAAAAGATTTTTTTTTACCTTTTCAGGGTTTCTGAAGAGAATATAGTTTCTAAATGGAATGTGGGTGTATATTTTTTCCTTAGATAAGATCAAGTAAAAAAATATGATTATATGAGTAAAATTAAAAGTGAATTCCACTTAATATCCAAAAATATTTTAAACTATAATGATAAAGAGAATGTAAAGAGTTATATTTAGTAATTGTAATGAAAATAAGGTCACATTATAACCTAAAATAGTTTAAAATGTGTTTGAAATTAAATATAATAATAAAAGTGTTAATTTTTTTAACAAATGATATCACTGGAAAAGTTTGAATCAAAAGTTTCCAAGATGATGATGGTGAACATCGAAAGAGTTCTATATAAAATAACAGAAGATATTAATATCTGAAAAATGAAATTTGTGAAATAAATGAGTATGAATAATACATTAAAAATACATACATTAGGAATATAATTAATAAGAGTTTCCATTATTGAAGAAAACATTCTCCATTAATGTTAGTCACTAAATTAAGTTTAGTGAGAGGATCTTGTTATGAGGGCACAGAAAGATTTAGTGAGAATTACATACAATGCAATGAGTTTTAGAAAACCATTAAATTTTAGTAAACATGTGTTATATCTGATGGATTTTCATATAATATATTATTATATAGACTCTTATTTATGGATTTTTTGTAATTTATATGGAGTTTGGGATTAGAAAATGTATCTTGTTATACAAAATGATGTATTCAATTTATCATTCTTTAACATTTGATGTTTATATATATGAATTGAAATGATAATTTATCCCCCCAAGTATATCATTAATTTATGCATAATTAATGTTCATAATGGAGTGTTATAGTTTGTGCTTAACATTATAGTTAACATGCATTTTGTATAGTGTCACCAAATATACTCATGGGACACAAAATATGTTTTATGCACTAGATGATGCAATACATATAAAACATGGAGGGTTATATTGTCATGACCTGACCCACCGGGGCCTTCCTAAATATAATTAATAAAATATTGATTCCCCATGAACACATCCAATTGGATAGGGGAAAGAAATTGGCCCTAATTTGTAATATCACTCACATTGGAGGCCTTTTCCTAAAGTAATTGCTCACAAAAACCCACACACATCTCCATACACCTATATAATGTGAAGAGGATAAATGTTGATACCAAAAATTATTGAATACACCTATTAACATATTAGAGTATGGAATATTATGGAAAAGAAACAATTAAAATAAAATCCCATCACAGATTTAAATGAGTCTAGCCTGCTAAAAAATGGGATTTCTAAAAAGATGGATCTCCTTAAACCGTATGTTGTCTATATAGTGCAACAAAGTTCAAACTGCTCTTGATCCTCCTAGGACTCCACTAAAATACCCTTAATATATATAATACATGACATGTGTAGGTATCACCTATGTATAGGTTAGTAAAAACATTCCTAATCAGAACCCTTAGAATCATCAAACACAAAACATCAATAGAGATAGATTTATCCCAATATCACAAAGGTTATTTAAACATAAGTAAAGATAATAAAAACATTGAAATGCTTAAATATTGACAGTAGTTATAAAAATAAGGTCACCTCATCACTTCAAACATAATATACCTTCTTGAATCTAAAAGTTTACATTCATATGGGGGAATATTTCTTTATTCACATTGAAATTGATGGAATTCATACTGTATTGATACACAAATAGGGGATTATGCCCACAACCTATGAGGGATTCCTAACCCTATCTATGATAACCCACTATGAAGGGGATCACATGAATTGGATGTCATAATTGGGATACCTAACCCAATCTTGAGATAAATGATAGAGGATCTTCTCCTAACCCAGATAGAGGTATACCTAAATTATTCAGAACTAACCAATAGATTGGATCGCTCATCATATACTTAGGATGGGACGCCACTCTGCACCCTCCTCATAATGTACTAAGGGAACACACACACATGGATACCATTATCAGAATAATGGAAAGGGTATATAATCTACCCTCAATGGGGTATATGGAATGTATAAGGGAAAAATGGCATGTCCTTCTAAGTATACCCATGTTGTGTCTATGCATGTGTATTCCAACTTGTGCTCATGTATTGGGGTCATGTCAATGTACACCATTCATGTTCATTCCCTTGTACTCAAGGGTACACACTACCTCATTGGATTTGGGTCACATGGAATGTCATTAAGTCACACACACACACATACTATCCTTATCTTCATGCATAAACACAATACATCATTGAAGGAATCCATACGTCGTGTGTTCTACATAACTACACTCTGTGTATATCATGATTTTTCAAAAAAAACATTGGTCTTCATAGTTATCTTCCTACATCACATCCTCCATCACTTTATCTAGGAGTCACATCATAAATTCTGGATCTGAAGCTGATCGAACATAATATGTCACTGGTTTCCATATTTTAGCAACTCATCTGGTCAGAAATTGTCTCACATCAACATTTGTCACCCAAATTTCTAAACCCATGAATCGATCACCTCTGATCTATAATTTATCTTTCTTCATCATCATTAATCCTCCCTAACCCCGTAAATTTTGAATTTGAACCCACAATATCAATTCACTAGGCCAATGATTGATTGCACAATGGTTTGTTCTTAGGTAAGGAAGAACCATCAATCAAATGAAATAATGATGTTTAATGTTCGAAGAGAGAGGGGAGAAATCATGAAACTGAAAATTGAGAAACGAATTTTGGCCATTATTCATGTTTTGTTTCATTTATTGATGGAGAAATCAATGAATCGAAGGAATCTCAATGTAAAAAAATCATGATATTCTTCCATAAATCAACAATGATCCATGAATTACTTTTTCTAAAGGAATTAAGTCACGTTCTTCATGGGGAAAGAAAACATGAAGATTAATAAAAAAATAAAAAGACACTAAAATGATAACTAATTAATAAATTAAAAACAATTACTTTGAATCCCTACAGTATAAAAAAATACAAGAACTTTTTTGATGAGGTCATTCTCACCTAAGAGACCATTGACTTATTCATTACTTTCATCGTTGTCTCCCCCAACACTCACCCCCATAACCCTCTCCTCCAACCTCTTGGGTTGTTTCAATAACTCTAATATTTTTCCATGATAGGGAAATGTTTATAAGTATTAGGTTTAGAAATTAAATAATAAAATAAGTTAATTAATTAATTGAATTCTTTTATTTAATTCAATATTCACTATCAACAATACATTAAATGAAGCATCAGACACACATATGTATTATCTCATGTCTAAGATAAAATATACATTCTATATTTTATTGATGTTAGGTTTATCATATATAATAAACCATTAAAAATATATTTTTTTACCAAAAAACTATGAAGCCATGAAAATAATAAATATAATATTTTAATATATCAACACTGAGGCTCTACATGCCCTAGAATCCCATTCCAACTCGATATATAACTCTGAAAATATTGATTAAAATATTGTAAAGTGTTAGATGTCATTAAATTCTCCCCAACATAAGTATTTTCATCTCTAGAATAAAAATACTAATAATAAAGATGATGGAATTGGGCTCACATATATTTATCTTGTTCACGGGTTCTCTAATTAATAATCTTGTGTTTCAAATGGAAGCACACTAAAGGAATAAGTTTCCCATGAAGAATATTCCCTTGGTAATGATAAATGCTCAACTAGTACTCTTATATCACCCCTGGTTTGAGGTATGTGACCCTTTATATGCCTTTTTATGTGAATAATGTGATTGGGTAATGTTAAAGAGAGTTTGGATGTGTTTTGAGAAAGTTTTTGGGATTTTCATGGGGTGTATAGTTTGAGTATGGTTACGTGAAACCATACAGAATCCCTAGGTAACCATTCAAGTTGAGAGACTGGGATTAACATGGTTTTCATATGTTTTTTAAATTTTGTGAAGAAACCATATGGTGTGCCTTTCGGACAGTAGTAATAGCATGGTTAGCACATGGTTTTTCTGACTATGCGAGCTAATTGTTTGTGACATTAAAAAAAATTAAGATGGGGCCACTCAAGATTTTCCTTAAATCACTAATCCCCTATCCTATATGATCTTCACTCTGTATTTCCTATTCTCATGGGTTATAGGGGCTCTCACACTCATCTAGGAGGTTTTTATAAGGGTTTTCCACATGCAGTAAAGGCGATTCTTCTTTGTTAAGTCTCATATCTTAGTTCTTTATTAGTATTACTTAGTTATAGTTCTCCCTCTCTCTCTTAGTTTTATAGATCTATTTTTTTCACATATAGATCTAGGTTTATTTTTGCCTAAATTGTTTATTTTTGGGATTTTTGATGTTATGAAAATAGATCTAAGGTGGTTTTGGTGGAGATTTCATCCAGATTTATGGTGTGGTTGTGAGTTGGAAGATTTCACTAAGATATTATGATAGGTGGTTTCTCTATTGACTTCATTTTTCTAGAACAAGAATCATTGTATTAAATTAGTTTGTTTTTATTGAATTTGGTTTTGATTATGATGTGTGAATCTAGTTTGAAATTTATTTCTTGATGATTTGTTGATTTTGGGGAAAATGGGGTATTATAGTGAAATGTTCTTGATGTTGGATTTTAAAATTTAGATCATAAAATCAGTTTATTGGGTTGACATATGAAAATGTTTTCTGAAAATTATTTCAATAAATGTTGTTGTTTCATTAGAAGGTAATATGGCATGGATAATTTCTTAAGGGATTTTTTGGGTTGGAAATGGTTGTTTACATAATGGTGTGGCCTTGGTGTGTTATATGCTTTTTTATTGGTTAAGTATGTATTCATGTGATGAAAATGTATTTGAAGTGGGTGGGGAGTACCAATATAAAAAGGGGATGGGTAGTGTACAGAAGGGCCACCATCAAGGATAAGTGGGTAGGAATTACCTTTAGATTGGGAAAGTAGTAAACGAGATTGAATGGGATGTTCCACTGTGATTGTTACACTAGGTTAATTGTGTGAAACTTTATGGATATGTATTGATAATGTGTGTGTCTACGAAATATTAAATTCATGTTCTAATATGTGATGGTAAAATGGATTATATATTTTCTGTTTGTTTTCCATTGGATCGTATGGATTTGGGTGGGAAAATGGATTCGGAATGGTGTGTTTGGCATAATAGAAATTTTTTCACTATTTGAGGATTTATATAAAATTATTTATAATTATGTTCTAATAGTTATATCCTAGTGGAATGTTTATGGATTTAATTTGGGTAAAACCTATTCTATATTCATTACTCACCCCCTACTTTGGCACTTTTGTGATTTTATAGGTGTTGTATTTCAGGACACAAGTAATGGTAAGGAATCTCACTTCTTGAGTGGTTTTTCATGATGCTTGGGTGGTATTGAGGTGATTGTAGCAAGGAGATTGGTGTGGATCTATGTAGTTTTGTTATAGCTTCTTGGGTTTTATTATTGAGTCTTCTGCTTGGTACTCTGATTTAGGATTATTGGGGTTTTGTTGTATTGGTATTTTGGAAATGATGAATTGTAAGACATTGTTGACATTTATCTTGAAGTTATGGTTGATTATAGTGTGTTGGTTTGGATGCATTTATTTAAAAGTGAAAATCATCCCCCATAATTCTTGAAGACCTTGGAATTTAATTCCATCATTTAGCACCTTGGGGGTGTTGCCTGAGGCAAAGTAGCATTTCTCCACCTCTTCAATCCAATAAGAAGGGGTGGGATGTTACAAATATGAGAAGTTAGCACCAATATCAATATCTATATCACCCTAGTGTACAATATAAAATGTGTTTACACATATCTAATCAGTTATTGAACATAGAATACACTATGAACCCGATATAATTGCAGTGGTATACCTAAGATGTATGTCACCGTACTAACCCACAATAGTATTTGGAAGGTGCTAATGAATCTTAGAGATTTCATTCCACCTCATCCAAATATACGTAATCCTCATTTAGGTGTGACCTTTTTGGAATATTTGGTCTCCCTCATCAATATAAAATGGAATACATTGTCAGTTTGCATAGGAATGTTGATGATTTTGGTAGTCCTCATCCACTCCTTCTTGATCATCACATTTCTATCATTGATCGCACTAAGTTGAGGCCCAAAAGAGATATATCCCCAGGATTATATAATATAGTGGTGACATATAGGGTTTCCCATTCAGGGCCTTGAATGGGGTCATATCAATGATGGTGTAGTAGAATATGTCATACACAATATCCACCAAGGATAGATGATAATCACTGTTAAGAACAAAATAAAACAAACAATCCCAGAGTATTCCCTCATGAATGAGAATTGTCTTCTCTATCTAGTCGTCTATTTGAGGGTCGAATTTTATTCTCAACAAAAAATGAGATCCAAAAACCACTTATAATCACCTTTATAATCACAATGTGTCGTAATCATCATGGAATGAAATGATTATCAAGAGAACTCCAGGATGCCAAACTATATCCTCCACATATAGTAATCCAACACTCTCTACTAAACCCTAATCTTCGATGGATAAGAAGTGGTATGACTTAGTGAAACAATCTATGATCACCTAGATGGCATCGTGACCTATAGATAAACAAGGATTCCTCATCACAAAATTCATAGAGTTTCTATCCAAATTCCACTCTGGAACCTAAAGGGGTTTGTGACATCCCCAACTCAGTTCTCCTTCAAGTGAATAACTAGATTAATTAATATACCTCGAGCATACCCCACTATACGCCAGAGGTTTCAAACCATTAGTGAGGGTTTATGGAATATTGTTGGGAGAATATACCCTATCGAATAGAGTTTCAATATCAACAAATATAAGATAAACATATCATGAAATCCACCAGTATATTAGTATAAATAACCTCCCAAACCAGATATAAATAAATAACCAAAAATATAAATAATAGTAATACAATATCATGTCATAATATATTCCAATATAAATTTTTGTGATAAATTAACATGAATAAAAGACTAAATAGATTTTTAATAAAAGAATTCCAAAACCTAGTCTCAACCCCCATGCCCAATCTTGTCTTCAAGCCCCAATCTCATCCAATAGAAACCCAAATCTATTACAAGTCACCTTTCGCGAGACTAAATTTGCATCCATAAAATATACCCAGTTAAGAAAAGATGCTAGAGTTAGTTGTTATTAAAAATCTATAGGAAGACACCCATAATGTCTAAATAATCAAGTCTGAATAAATATTTCATGAAATGTTATGATAAAATATGGCATTAATTCATAAATTAATATAGAACAACAAATAAACCGACCAAACCTTGATATCTAATATTACACTCATGGTTAGCCAAACCTTCTTTGGCACCATTCATGATATCTACTCCTAGTGGTTGATTCCCCTACTCGAGATAGATCACCCATGATATTGGTGGATTCTCCTACCTTAGATGAATCACATGAATCTTGTCTTATGTAACTTTTTATATATCCCTTAGGCATCAAGTAACTATGAAATACCAATCCCTATATGAATTCCCATTCTAGAATCCATTACATGTACCTAGGGAGAAAGACTATTTCACGGGATTGAGTAACCATATCATACTTGGATTTATATGAATTCTTATTCTAGATCCTCTTATGTGTTCCTAGGTAATAAAACCCTACTAAGAGTTAATGTAACCATATCATACTGGAATCTATGAGAATTATCATTCCAAATTTGATTTGGTTTTCCCAGGGTTTAGGACCATTCCAAGGAAAAAGGTAACCATGTCAATCTAGGATTTATGATAATTCCCATGATAGATATGCTTACATTTTCCTAGGGTGTAAGAACTAAAAAAAGAATCATATGACCCAGTGTGAATTCCCCATCTAGGGGAACTCAAACGTGGAGAGGACATCTGAACTTATGAAAATTCACTTTTAAATGATGATTTAAAATTTTGAATATTTTAAATAATATCCAGTGCATTTATTTTCTTAAAATATTCCCATCATGTTAACATAATATTTAGAGGTTAATTATGCTAAATTTCCCATTATGAACTATTTACTCAATTATTCCACCTTATAAATTATCAAAAATAATGGTATCAATTACATTAAATATATCAAATAAACGCAATTTGAATTTACCTGTAAATATAACCATATTCCATCATGTTATTATGTGCAACATATTATATTCCAATTAACTTATTTCAATCCAAATGAATCTATATCAATCAAATCACCACTTTTCTCATTTTAATCCAATTCACAATATCAGGCCAATGATCAATAAATTTTTAATTCATCATAGGGATATAAGTTCATCCAAAACATGTTCTAACATAAGATGAAATGTTGGTACACCACTCAAGTGTCCTCAAATCCTGATCTCAACATGAATGAACCCAATAGGATCTATAAAAGGTCTAGGAATATGGATCTGATAAAAAATGTTGGTTTCTCATTATGTTAGGCATCGTACATAGTATATTGGGGAGATAACACATATTTTACAAAGTATAAAAGTGTAAAATAAGTTAATGATATGTTCTAGACTACCCACATGAAGAACGAAGAATATGGGACTCAAGTTTTAGCGGTAGATCAAATTGAAACATAATGATATTCTATTTATAGTGTAATGTCTATACTCTAAAGGCTTCAAGAGTAGCGATCTAGGATTATACAAGGGAGAAACATAAAAACCACGAATAAACCACTATTTCATGTTATTTTAATCAGATAAAAAATCAAGATATCTTGAAATGACGTTGTACATGTTTCCAAATCACTAGAAAACCTTCCAAAGTTACTAATCCCATTTTGGGGCCGAACTAGTAGATTAAAAAAAGCTAAATGGTGGGATTCACTCTTTTGGAAAATTAATTTTATAAAATAAAAATCATTTTTTAAATACACATGTAAAAATAATCATATGTTGAGTTTTTGTGATTTTTATGAAAATATTTGTTACTTGTTTAATTGTGAAAAATAATGAATTTTAATTGAAATTTACATTTCATTGAATTTATTAATAAAGTTAAATTCTTTATTAATTTTTTAAAAGTATAATTAGTTCATATATATATCCATTAACCAAATACGTTTCATTTTAATCAATTTTATAATTAATTTCGATATAAAAACTTTATAAACATTTGAACATTTTCTCTTTAAAAACCAGCTTTCCCATCGCATCTGCAGAATTAATTTTAAATTAAAAATTTTCAATTAATTGAATGGAATTTGAAAAAATAGATTAAATGTTTGGAATAATAATAATTTATATTATCTTATATATTAAAATTAATTTTTTTCCAAAATTAATATTAAAATTTGAAAAAATTAATCCCTGATGTTAAGGTATAAATGGGTTTATCATGTGTTAAACTAAAATGATAAGAGTTTAAATGAACTATATGAATGTATAAAATATATTTTATTGACATATTTTTACATTATTATGTCTAATGTTATAATTTGATCCATTTTCCACCATTTTGAAATGTGAATAACATGGCTACACTTTTTATTCTAAAATAATTATAAGTGTGACACTCACCTCACTTATAAAAGGACGCCCTATCTCCTCTCTTCTTCACATCGTAAAACCATTTCAGTATATAAATTACCAACCAAAATAACTTAAAATATATATATAATAAACCTATAAGCCTTATTTTGGATATAAATCCTTCCTAAGAATGATTATTGTGAAAACCTATGGCAGATACTGGAAGAAGAGGTAATGTGCATCAATGAGTGTTTTTGTTTTACTTTTTACACCACCTCATTCAATTATTATTATAACATGATGATATAATATCCTATATTTATTCCATATATTGTGAAGTTTTTATATTTATGTAATTACCTAAAACTGTCTCCACTTGAATCAAATAGGTTACTAAATTATTATTTCTTTGTATAGATGACTAATACCTCATGAAATGATGTCATTCATTTTTCAACCACCGCTACTCAAAGTTTAACATAATGATAGATTTATTATTTATAAATTATATTTATTATATTATTATTTTTAATTAATTATTATAACACACATACCTTAATTTTATCCATTTTTTGGAATACTATATGGTCGCTCATGTGTATGGTGGCCTAGCAGCTCGGGGAGCGATGTGATTTGTTAATGCTTTACCTGGAATGTAATAAAAATGTTCATAATGAACACATACGAATTATATGACATAAAAATTATTCTATAATGATAATATATCATTTAAAATTGTTTATTTCAATCTCAAAAAGTATATTGAAACAAGGTTCATGCATACGTATGACTTGTCGACTCCTTAGACACTATAAATTATTTTTTACCACTAAATATCATGGACTAATCTAAATACATATATAATGAATATATATAATATTTATATAATTGGTAAAATATTATATTATGAAAACATGGTCAATGTAATGGTACCAAAAATAAAAAATAATAACTTACATGAAAAACAATGCAGTTATTGACCGAAATGCGACTTGAACAAGGAATTCTAAATAAATAGTCAATAAAAAGTCATAAAGTAAATAATATGTTCTATGATATATATATATATGGTTATATAATTTATTTATAATAAATATATATTTATTATATAGATGTTTTGAATGTGTATTAAGGAATTCAAGACTTTTGGTAAAATAATTTTATGTCACCTTTATTTTCAACGAGACAAATTCTATATTAACCACAAGTTTTTTTATATGGTGTATATACTTCTCATGAATAATTTTTATGATTATTATACTGAAAATCATTTTGATTTACGAATCCATTTTATCTTGACTCATTCATGGGGTTTACAGTTCAAAAGTTACCAAAGCGGTAAGGTGTTTTTGTCTCAATTTTCTTTATTTAAGACATATATTAGGTTATGGAACTACCATATTTTCCATGATTTATATAAATATAATTTCAAATGTAAATTCATGAATTTATTTATCTAAATTATATTTTAATTTTTTTTAATGATATTCTTTCATGGGGTTTATGAATCAATGTTACCCAAGTGGAAATGATTTTATGTTAAAATCTCATCTTTTATCCATTGTGTTTATGACTCTGTTTCCAATAAAAGTTATTCTATGATTAAATATTGAAATGATTATTAAACCTCTATATTTTCCAATGGATATAATGTGATGAAATTTTTATGAATCCCATTTCATTTCATGGGTTATAATATAATGATGGTTTTTGTTCTTATGGCACACATACGTGTGATTTTCATTATATGATAGTTGGTACCTAAATATTCCCCAAATTAATTGGGTATTTATTAATGTTATATGATCTAAAATGGTATATGAGAAGTTTTACCAAGCCCCCAAAAGGGTATGTGGGAAATCATCCCAAGCCTAAAGTTGGTACATAGGATCTTATCCCAAGCCTAACATATTATGAATTTTATGGTGGGTAGCCTTGACATAAGATTCTAGATTATTATGTATATGAAAAAAAAACTATCTTATGCCAATTTTTTACTATTAGGGATCATGATCTTAGATTCCATAATGGTACATGTTTTATGAACTTCTGATATTTATTCCATGACTCAATATTATGATCTTTAACATGGAGGGTATAGTTTTTAAATTTTATCCTTACGTTATCATACCAA
The DNA here is from genome assembly GCA_963277665.1 of Viscum album. Classification (NCBI taxonomy): domain Eukaryota; kingdom Viridiplantae; phylum Streptophyta; class Magnoliopsida; order Santalales; family Viscaceae; genus Viscum; species Viscum album. The sequence goes on along the minus strand of OY728141.1, from coordinate 1,958,265,846 downwards.
TTTGATCATGTAAAACTTATGTATCTCCCTTGTTTAACCTCAATAAGAATCTTAATTCAACCTTTATTATGTTTAATTTCCCTGGGTTATGAAGAAATTTTTTACGTATGAAATGTCTAAGATGGGTGCTAGTTTTCAACATCATAGTGGGAGATGATGAAGTTTACCTATGGACCGGTTGTTTATGTTTCCAGGTTTGCAAAAAAATAAAACATTATCGCCTTCAATTTTGTGTTTATTTATTGTAATTAATATTCATTTAATATTATGTAATATATATGTATGTTAATTTTGGTTCATTATAATAACTCTAGAAACCACCAAATGTTCTACCTACTATACAACCTTGTCATCCATTATGTGGACCTCCCTACTCAAAAGGATTCCTTATCCTATGTTTTCTATTGACCATATCTATATCAACTACATGGTGGTTTGAGAAATCCTATGTGATATGACCATTCCCATCTTAGGAGAAACACCGAATCTCCCTTATTTGATTGGAAACCCTTGAGATCATTGAGTAGCTAACCTATTTTCTAAAGAATACGTATGAAGAATCCGTATTCTCTTGGAGCCTTGAGTCTAATATCAAATACCAGGTGGTGAGGTCTCTTCTCCATGGATCCCAGTCCTAAAACAAGCAATCCGAAATAGCTCATCATGAAACATCTCCACAATCAAGGAATGAAAATATACCCTAAAATATGTGGGTATACATAGAGATACAAACCCATCCTAGATATCTTGCCAAATAAAATTATCAATAATCCATAGTTTGAATTTCCCATCATGAACCATGTCCATAGAAAATTTATAAAGGTTAGAAACCCTTGATGCATACATTGATACGGACATGATCCCCTGCTAAAGAAAAAAATATCATGGATATAAACCCACCATATATTCGATAGATAAATGTCCTCTATGAAGAGGAACTAGGAATTAGTCTAAGTAAGAGTAACCTCATCATACATCTATGTCACCAAGATCCACTCATTCCTAGATGGTCTGTTGAGAAGGCTCGTCACTAAGACCACCATCTGATTGGGAGGGGTCCTAAATTTTTTGAAAAAACTCCCAACATGCTCGATCCATTCCCCTCTAGACTAAGGGTCTAGATCACCCTAAATCCTGGGTGATCTCTACCTCTAAAACTCATGAAATGTGATCATATTAAAAAACATCCACTTATTATGCAGGGAAAATCGACATCTCAATGGGTGGTGGTAAGAAGAGAAACCCACCAATAATAACCTCCTCCTGAATAGGTCTCTATAGTAAAGCTTCATTGCTAAGAAGATCATTATCGCAATCTTACTAAAGAATCCTTGCGAGATGTTTTTGTGGAGGTATACTTCAATACCCATGACTCACTATTTAGAAAGAGTATATATGGGTAACTAACTCAAGTGGTTCATGGAAATAAAAACCTATTCCTATATGTTGCATGTACCAGTGTTTCCCCTCCAACTAGAGCCTATATATACTAAGTCAACATGAAGTTTACTAGATTATTGGTGAATGGATATGTCGGTTTCTGCACCATTACTGGTGAATGGATATGTTTTTCCCATGTTACTAACCCAATAATTGTTTCATGGATATCTCTAAACATTAGTCCAAAGATAGCCTAATATATGATATAACTATTTTATAACCCAAACCACCAGGTCCTACCTGGAAGGTAGTAAATTGAGTGTGAAACCCCATGAAATCCCTCCAATAGTCCATGGTATGGTGACTAGTTCAATTTAGGCATATTAGAAACATGGTTGGTGTTAGCCTAAAGCACCTGTACACACACACATATCTCTATACAGTTATATGATGTGTAAAAATAATTATTTTTACCAAAGGTACATGCATAAAACTAATACCATGATAGAGAATGACAAGGGTATGTAAAATAAAATATCACCATTATTATAAGAGCCTATCCTAGTAATAAAAACCATGACTACTCTTAAGATGCAACTCTTGGAACAATATTTAGTCAGTATTGGGATCCAACTACTCATAGTCCTCTTAAGACTCTTTTGAAAGGACTATCTTCTATATAAGACATGACACATGCATCTGGATCCCATGAAGGTGTAAATATAAGAATTCATAGTAGGGTACCCCAAAATAAACAAACATAATTAATCAAATTAGATATAGTAATCTCAATTTAATTTTTTTAGAATTCATAAATATAGATAATAACAACATAGATATGCTCAAATATATTAAACAAGTCTCAAAATAAGGCCAGGTACCTACTGTTAGTTTGTGATTCTTACTCAAAGCACAAGAGTAATATTTTTATGAAGGAATAATTATAGAGTCACATTGAAACTAATAAAACACATAAGGTATCGATACAAATTAAGGGAATCATTCTTATGGCCTATGATGGATGCCAAAACCTATCTAGAATAGCCCATTAGGAAGGGAATCACATACCTAGGATGTCAGAAATGGGATCCCTAAAATAAACATGGGATGAACGAAGGATGATCATACCTAGAGGCACATGGAAGGATGCCTAACAATTTCTTTAACTAACATGTAGAGGGGTTCACTCTTCCCATACCCAGTATGAGATCTTATAGTGAACCCTCCTAGGGATGGACCAAGGGAACACATTGATGCTGATTCCATCACTAGACTAATTAAAACAAGGGTTACACTCTACCCAAAGTCATATACCTTGTATACAAGGTGCATAAGGCATGTCCTACTAATTCTAAATTTATCATGTCTATGTTTGTAAATTCCATCCATTGAACATGTTCTTCGGTTGTGCCCTTATACACTAGTCTTGTCCATGACCATATACCCAATAGAATATGAGGTCTTCCATCATTGAGTCACATAGTGATAGGTCACGTCAAATGCTTTTGGGATCTGTATCCTCATGTGTAAACCCAAGCAACCATGGAAGGGTTCCATAGGTAATCTTTTCTTCCAAATTACATTCCATGTATATTTAGATGTTCCTGAAAACAATATCCTTCAGATATATCCTCCCACATCTCCTCTCCCTTTGTGTCAGTAATGAATCAAACCAAATGATATGTATCTGATGTTGGAAAAACCTAAGACATCGCTAGTTGTAACATCCCGAGCCCACTTGTCTAGACTCGGTGCTTGAAAAAAAAATTGTAATTATTTTTATAAAAGTGAATAATCAATTACACAAAATTTAACGCAAAATAGGACCTTTTACCGGTCTAGGTTCTGGCGAATTTGACAAACCGTAAAATTTTTAGAGTTGTACAAAAACAAAATAAACATTCCACTATGCTTCTGCACACACTATCTCCAAAAATGATGACATCTACGATAATATCCTAAGATACATGTGAAAAATTATTTTAAAACAAATGGGAGAGCATTCAATTTCACATTAAGGGGTTTTAAAAACCTTTGATAAACCCCTTTTAAAAATATCATTTTTATAATACATTTAATTAGAATTACATTTGTAAAATAATGCTTTTAAAAATAATTATTCTTTGGAAACACTTTTATATTAATACAGTGATTCAATTGAAAATATTAATAAAGCTCTTAAAAACAAAACAATTAAAGCCACACGAAAAATTGAAGGCTGTATTGGGCCTACCCACTTTAGGGATGGATTCGCTATCCAATTCCCTATAATATTTACGAAGACCGAGTATCGGTTTTATAAAACATTTTTTGTATTAGCTTTCCTTATAAACATATTATTCTCACTACTGTTTTAGTTTGGAAAATATATTTATAATCATGCTTGGATTAAATAAATACTAATATTTACTGAAAATTCTTTATTCAACTTGGTACGATCAAATCTCATGATAGATGACGTTGCATAATCATAAGAAATATTAATCAACATCCATGCACTTAAAATTTCATCCATATTGCCATAAAAATCCATTTTTGTAATGTTTATTTAATGATCAAGTATATATGTATATACCTATATATATGCATATTAATGTATGAAAACATATCGATATATGGCCATAATCGTGATATGAGTATGACAGGCATGTAGATCCATCATTTGAATTAATAAAATTCCATAACAAATCAATTGAATTTTTTTTAAATAAATAAAAAGTCAAACAATAATTATTATTATAATTATTATGAAACATAATATTTATCCTTACAAAATAAGTATGAGACATAAAATCATAATTTTGGATTAAATAAAATCTCGCTGAATTTGGGAAATAAAATATTTAAATTATAAAATGACAAAAATTTAGCATGATCAATCAAATACATGTTGAAAATAAGGAAAAATAATTTCAATATAATTGATTGTTTCAATTCAGAAGAATAGATGGAATGAAACATAGAATTCCCTAATAATAATAAAATTAAATATATATATATAAATATATCTCTTTCAGAAAATTAATATCATAATTTTGAAACAATGAAACATATTATTCCATATAAAAATAAAATTGAATTGAAAGTGAAAATAAAGTATTGAAAATAAGTAATCCATTAATTGTTATTTCTAGATGAAGATTAATTTTTCTTCCTATTAAACTACATCAAATTATACTACCTCCTTTGCTGCACATTTCTCACCGAAAAAAATAGAATAAAAAACAGCATCACTGCCTTAAACCTCAATATATAGTGCATTATAGAGGCCAACCGATACATTAATATGTAGTACCCAAACCCACTGTACAATTATACATAATTTATTTCAACTTGAATTGATATATATATATATATTATAGAATCGTACAACACCAAAGTAATGCGATTTCTCCATATATGCATAAAATTAATACTAGCTTGACATAAGGATAGAAACTGCTATAGTCGGAAGAATTTGGAAAACAATGTGGTTGAGGTTCCTTTATTGTTGAAAAAACACAAATTATACTATACTTTTATTGCAATAATTGACAAAGAGAAATAAAATGATACTCTATTGATTTTTTTATTCATCTGATTCCATAAACTAGACAAAATGCACCAAAAACGTTGACAAAATTGATATATGATCTAAACATATCATGAAAAAAACAACCCATATTGGTCCTTAGATGTCAATTTGTAGATGAAATTAAATAAAAAAATAGCAAAACAACAAAAGGATGATGATAGGAAGACAATTAATAAATCGAAAACATAAATACCAAATTTTCATAAGATTATGACCCCTAAACAATGTACACTACAGGTTGGTAGATCGAGTTTGGATAACAAAAACGAGATAAACCTTCCTCAATGATAATTGAAACCCTAATCGTGAATTGGATCTTTTATTCCTTTAATCCGAGTTCAGGCCTTCGCCTTTGGCTTCGAAACTATATATTTATACTCGATCTCACCACCACACTTCTCACTCGAGCCTCGGCCTTTCCTTATGTCATTTAAGTCCACGATTGAACATAGATCCATAGTCATTCAAATTCACTTGAAAATGATCCACCCTCATCTTCGATCTCTTCATGGCTCGTCTTCGGCTCACGACGCACAGCCTCATCTCACACTAAGGACCTGTTTGGATCTGTGTCAACCTCAGACCCCGAAGAAACACTACACTCAACAAAGATCGGCTTGACAACTCATGTTAGCGAAACATGAAGATTTTGATCTGAAACCCTACCTCGCACTGGACTCAAGAAAAACCCGCTCAAAGAACCCCCACGACGATTCTCAGAAACACAGAACACTGAAACCTGAAAATTCATTCATTATTTGGTTTTAATTATTTTTTTGTTGTTTTGTTATCAATTATATTATTTTGGTATATATATATATAAACAGATTAATATATAATAAGTATCTTAAAACAATTTTCTTTCTTTTTAATTATAAATTTCATTCAATATTTCAATTTAATTTAATTCAAAACCTTATGAAATAATATTTATTTAAACATCTCTTTAATGAAATATAATTTTCATAATTGAAAACTATATTTTAATTTTACTGAATTTTAATATCTATGTATAAAAATAAATCTTTTATATATTTATCTTATGTAAATAAATTATGAAGCATCTCTTTTAAAAATTTATTAACATTTTCATATTTATCCTAATTTTAGTTAAATAAAAGTGTGAAAATATTTTTTCATTATAAGAAAAATTTATAAATATATACCATAATTATATTTCATTACTTGTTATGTATCCATTTTATTTAAAATCAAAATCTTTGTACAAAACTGTATATGTTATATTTTGTTTTAAAATATAATTTTTTATTCAATAATTCGTTATTTTGACTTTAAAAATAAGGCATCCAATAATTAATTTTTTATTTAAATTCTATAGAGGTGTTACACCAGTGGTTAGATTACATCCTATCATCTACTTGGAAATCACCTCCCACCGGGCTACATTACTCGAATTTCTAAACCTGTGAATTGATCTCATTTGATCCAACATTGATCATCCATAATCATTGAAAAAGCCTCCATCACACCTTTAATCCTGAATCTGAACTGACAGTAGCATTTCAATATGCCAATGATTAATTGTGCAATGATCGGTTCTCATGTAAAGTATAACCATAGGGGGAATGAGATACCAACAATGAACATTCAAAAAATAAGGGATGAAAAAAAATAAAAAATGAATGTTGAAAGTGAACATTGGACAATTTTTGATTTGGACACCATTTATTGGTCATGAAATCAAGGATTGGATAAAGAATCAAGGTTCCAAAATTAATAATATTCATCCATAAATCAATAAAAACATGATTTAATTTTTCTAAAATAATTAAATCACATTAATTATGGTGAATGGAATTTTATTAATAAAAAAAATCATACCTTGATAATGAATTGATCATTGATGATGAATGATTCTTAATTATTTTTATTTGTGAGATACATGAACCCCATTTACAAATATGTTATCACGCAAGATATTTTTCATAGATTCATTTCATTCATTGTCATCTCCACTAACACTCTCTTCCACTTCCATCTATTTCAATTTCAAGGGTTATGAGACTAACCAAAAGACTTAGACACAAAAAATATAATATAATGATGGATTATTTTTAGATATAAAATTATATAATAAGAAATTTAGTTGATTTATTTCAATTATTTAAGATAATATCTTATAGAAACTATACATTAAATAAAACACCCAACCCATATAAAAGTTATGTCTTTACTAGGTTAAACAACACATTCTAAATTTACTAGATCCCTTTGTTATCCCATATAAGACAATATTTAGGATATATTATATAATTAATGAAAGTATATGTGTGTTTGTATGATAATATTAAATTTAATATTATTTATATATAAACATCGATGTTATACTTTCTTTAGAACCTTGTACCAACTCTGAGCCTTACTATGAAAATATTCATTAAAATCTTCTATAGTGTTACCGGGACAAAATAGAGTTGTTAGACATAAATTGTGTTATTGCTGTAATAAGGGTTCATGGTTCATGTTAAATTCCTCATACTCAAAGCTCAAAAGATACATAACCTAATAATATTCATACTTTGAGAGCATTCTAAAGAATCCCTTGAGGTTTAGTAAATTAGGGGGTGGTTAGGAATTGTTTTGATCATGTCATCAGTTGAGGCTTAACAAAGATATGATTTTTCCTCACATATGATGAGTAAGGAATTTGGTAATTAAATTTAGATAGATCAAGGAAGTGAATGGACATGAACTTATAATGTATATGTGATTTACATATCTATTTAGATGAAGGGAATGTGATGTTTTCATTTGAATGACTGAATAACATGTGATGTTTTTATCTATCGGGAAATTATATACATAGATAATCAAGAACATATGAGAAGTCTCTATGAGATTTACATTCTTAGTGTCCCATGATCACTTAAAGTCTTCAAAAGAGGATTAAATGATAATGCATACTTTTATATGATAAAATTGGTTGACATGTGGATAAATGTATATATGTTAGATCATGATAGATCCTCAAATGCATTATGTATTATTAACATTTCCATAAAATGTTTTCTTTTATTAATTTGGTAATTTATTATTTTTTGAATGGTATAATTTCTTGTGGTGTACTTTTTTGTGGTTGTGTGAATAAAGATCAAATTTATATAGTTTTGAGGGATGCCCAAAAAGTGTTTTCATTATATCTTGAAGAAGTTTCAAATAGGATTTCATAAATTGTTATATATTCCATAATAAATGGTGAACATTGTAGTATATATTTTCTAAGAATGATTTTCATAAATATTGAAAAAGAGTTTTGGATATATATTCACAAGTTTTTTGATATAATGTGATATAATGTGAAAGTAAAATAAGTCTATAAATCATTAGTGGAGGTTAGATACTACTAGGATGATGCATTAAAAAAAATAAACCTTGACATAGTGGTTTATACCACATCATGGTCCATCCTTCTGTAAACCATGACATAGTGTAAGACATAATGCCATGGTGGATCATGTATAATATTTTACATTATGTGATAACATTATATATCCTCTAATAAATTTCTCTAAATAATAAAATACTTAGTTATTTATAATATGATCATGAATTTGAGAAGTTTGAATATCCTAAAATATCATTTAAATGTAAAATTAAATTATGGAAGTTGAAGAAAAACATTGTAATGACTTGAAATGTATGAAACAATTTTGAATAATTATAATTTATATTGGATAATCATATATGTTATTAATGCCTATATAATGGTGGTTAAATCCTTGTATTAGGAAAGTAATACTCAATGGATGTGATCTTGTGTTATAATTTCTCATTACAAATCTCATTTTATCTCTTTTCACCATACTATCTTTAAACAATGTCCTTCAAAACATTGATAATGAAGGGGATTATCCTCAAGAGCCTGTGATTTTTGTGACCCATGTACGCACTAGGAGGAAGGGTCCCTTTAGCTTCTTATTAGAAATAATTTTCAAAATATTTTTGATGATTAATCATAATATAGAATAATTTATGGAATTGTTTACCCCATTTTATTTAATCATATATTTATGGTAGATCCTATAGATATATAAGTGTTGGTTATTGTTTTCCATAGTGTATGGATAAATTTTATCCCCTCTAAAACCAATAACATGAATGTATAAAATTTACATAATGTTGGGATGGGTAAAGGGACTAATTGGGATGATTTCCATTGTACCTAATATTGGACATCAATTTCACAAAAAGGTCTTATTATAAATATTTATTTTCTCCAACATGGTGAGTAGGGTCCATTCAAATTTAACCCATTAAGTGTGTGTTTTTTTTATTTTTTTACTTTGTATTATCCATATATAATATAGATTATTTTTAGTTATGTAATATAAAATGAGTCCTAAGGGATGATACACCAAATTGTTCCTCCATATATATATATATATATATATATATATATATTGTAAGGAACTAATTATAAAAATATAATATTTCATTTTTTTTGATATTTTTCAATTCCTACCCTTATATCATCACTAGAACCCAGTTCGCCTCATTAAATTATAACATCTGTTTATGTGGTAGCATTTTATTATTATTTTCACATTAATTTTTTTCCTAAAAATCATCCTCCCATTAGTTTATCAAAGAAACAAGTCATTTTTTAATGTGTTTCTGGGCCCCTAGGAGGGGATTTATGGAACTCACATTCCCCTCACTCTAAAACTAATTATTCAACAACTATATCACCTTGTTCATACACCATTGATACTATATGACCCTGAATTAAACATGGAACCTCTCAAACAAGTTTAATATCCTATATTCAACCCCTCTATTCCACATCCTTCTATACTCAACCCCATCATTATGGATCTCTCGCAATTCATTATTCCATGAAAATCCCCATTACCACTTTTTGCCTCATTAATTTACTCTCTCTCACACAAATTTATTCTTCTATTCTAGGTTTAGATGAAATATTTTTCATACATCACATCCAATGTGGATGATTTCATTTAATTTGGAACATTAAAGGATGATCATAGATAATTTGTCATTTGATAATAATTTATTAATTATTATTGAATACTAGAAGAGTAAAAAAAATTATAATTTTTTAATGATCCATAAAATAAATAACTTTTAAAAAAATAGTTTCTCTTAGTTAATATAATCAAAAATACTTATGTAAAAAATTAATTACAATTAATAACATTTTATAAGTGGTGTGAATGAGTTCTTTGATGGAGAAGAGATGAATGAGGAAGCACTCAATAACGGGGGCTTGGTTATTCTTGATGGTTGATGGTGGAGGGTTTGGCTTGTTACACGATCAATAAAATCAGGCCATTATCATTATTAATGGAAACCCCAAATGGTTCCCTTATCCATAAATGTGTATAGACCAACAATCCAAAGGAAAGGGGTATAATGGGGTTTCAGACCCAACAACTCTTAGGGACTCTCATTGGTTGAGTGGATGGGAGGTAAGGATTATCACACCCTTATGGGGGGAATTTTTTCCTACTCTAGGATAGTCTTATAGATTTAAGACATGTTCACTAATCTCTTCTTAATCTTGATATCATTCTGGTTACCCTAAAAATTATTTTGGTTAATTATATTTATAAAAAAAAATAAAGGAAATCCCATTGATGAAAAAAATGATAGGGGATCTCATTAATGAATCCATAATTATGTATTCAAGGTTCTTCATCCATTTACATAATTATCAGATACTTCTTTATATAATGAATTTTTATAACCATATTCTTTGGAATATGCTTCCACACAAGGAGGTATTTAATATTTCAAACAGGGGATTAAGCCATTATGAGGCATCCTATGTATCAAGATTATTTCTGGAATAAATACCCATATATTTCTTTAAAAACGTGAATTTTACCAACATTTTCAGATAAAATATGTGTGAGGATTGGGTCACAAAATTCTTGAGCTCGAGTCTCGAGAATACATTTTACGTATCTTAGTTATGGTATGAATTAGAGTTATAGTAGTTCTATGACAACCTTGGGACTGGACCCAAGGTAGATTCCCTTTTTTATGGGCTATTAATATCATGCCATTCATTGGGGATTACATTTTGAGATTTCCATGGCTGGTGGATATTCATGATTTTAATAATGTGTTAATTGTGGTTCCCTAGGACAATGTAAGTTATGCTTGGTGTTATAAACAAGGGATAGGAAGTGATCAGGCTCATGACATATGATTTTCAGACTTATATACTAGGAAAACCCTTATGATGTTTAATATATGGATCTAAAACCTCATAGAAGCATCTTATGTATCCTTATTATAAAAGTAATTAGATTCATCATAGTTTAGTTTATTTTTCAGTCCGATGAGGGATGAGGTAGAGTAATCAACCCATGGGAATTATTAGGTCTGGATGGTTCAAATGTCAAATAAATGAGTCTTACATAGAAATGGATTTTTTTCCAAAGTCATGCCTTAGGATGTAAATCTATGTATCTTGGTTATTATATGAATTATAGTTCTTTTAGTTCATTTGATATGGGCTTACACACTGATTTTTCCCTTGTGTTTGTAGAAGTTATTAATGTAAATGATTAGATTATTGAAACTCCCTAAGATCATTTGAGTTATGATCATTGTAAGAAAAAATGTATAGAAAGAGATCAGGCTCATAACCCATGGGTTCATGATTTATAAACTGATAAAACCCTTATAATAATTGATATGAAGTTTAGGCCCCATAGAAGTGTCTTACGTATCTAGGTTATGGTAGGAATCAGAGATATTGTAGTTTGTTAGATTTTGGTTTACACATTGATGTTTCCCTTGTGTCAGGGCATACACACCAAGATAAGACAATGTTATTGATCCTGTAGACACCCTATTATGTAGGACATATCATATTATTTCGATGGTTAGGGCTTACAGACTTACATTTCTTTCATGATCAGGGGTTACACGCCGAGGATGAACAAAGTTATCATGTCCTAGGATACCCTGATTGACATGGACTATTTTCTTGCCTAACATGCATTTATTGTCCACTTTACATTCCTCTGTTTCCTTGTTGACATGTAAGAGAGTGTCTACTTTACATGTCCAAATACAATTGTACTATCCAATTGAGTTTTCTGACGAACATCGCATATCATTGAAGGAATGTGTGAGTGTCATCACATGATCAAGGATGAATTTCTTAGAGGATAAAAAAAGACCTGTATGGTTTATTTCGGAAGATATCAGATGACCTAATTGAAATGTCTAGAGGGTATTACATGATCCATATGTCTTTTATAGGTTCCATCGTAAGAGCTAGATGACACACATGGATGGTTTTGTGAGAGTCAATGTGACATGTCTTGGAGGGTGTCACATGTCTTAGATAACATGTCTAGATGGAATCGTGGTACCTAGATAGCTTTCTAGGAGGGTTTCTCAAGAGCTAGATGACATACCTGGGTGCTACCATGCAACTTAGTTGACATTATTGAGTGTCTTTATATGATTCAAGAAACATGTCTAGAGGGAATCATGAGACTCGAACTATGAACTCGGATAGTTTCATGAGACTTGTATGACAAGATTTAAGGGAACCATGTGGCTTTCTTCAACATGTTCGAAGGACGTCTCCTGACCGAAATAGTATATCTAATGAGTGTTGGAAGATCTGAGCGACATGTCCTGGTGATGTTGTGTTCCCTGAGTGGGCCACGTAAAGCACGTGAGGGTCAGCATGCATTTTCATCACTTAATTCTACCACCTTTAGTTTTTGTTCTATCCATTAGGTTGTGAATGCATTATATTTATTCAGTGTCAATTTATTTTATTTCATTCACCATCTAGAAGATGTGCATGATTCTCAACGTGTGTCCTGTCAAAATTCCTTCATGTGATATATGAGTCATCACACTGGGTTCCTTGTCTTTGCCTCATTATCAGTCTAGATTTCCTCTAGTATCTTACATAATATAACACTTTCACGTCGACATATCAACTAAATTGAGAAATCCCCTATGGCGTTAAGTGTAAGGTTTTAAGAATGTGTCTGTCTATTTAGAGCTGAAGGTAGTGGTCATGATAGGTAACAGTTCATTTTTCAAGCTAGGGTGGGGCATTTATATGCCTCACCACCCCGATTGTTCACCTCTTTGTTATTCATATCATGTATGGATCTATGCTTGAGTTGATGAAGGACTTAGTCACCATGAGTCTTCACAAGTCTCAACTGGGGATCACTATAATGGTGTCGCTTGATTTTCTACTACCATGAGAGTACTCTGCCAATGTCTCCTTTAATCGATTATTTCCAACTAATGGTGGCTTCTTGAATAATTCAGGTATTCTGAAGGAATTTCTTGTTGTCATATTGACATGTACAAGGGCTTTTGTGAGATCGGGGTGCCTATTGGAAGGCCTTCACATTATCCTAGGTGACTTTCCTGAGAATTTTGTGACTTATGGATGGATTGTCAGAAGGCATTAATGGGATCAAGTAAACATATTCTAGAGTCTTGTGAGACCAATTCATGAACATTCTTAGTGAATCGCAAGTGTTTTACGACCATGATTGGCTTCTAAATTCTCTTTATTTTATTTCCTTTATCTATTTTACAAAGTTCGAGGGTCATGAAATATTACATGAGAATGTTTAAAGACAATTACTCTAACTCCTGATTATGAATCACTTGACAATTAAAGGTCCTATGGGGATGTGATATCATTTTATAGATGACTCCATCTTCTTGTCCTTAAGGAGACAAAGGGGGATCAAAAAGTCCCCTAGACATACCATAATCACTTCACGTGATGAGGGTGACATGAAAGTGGTCTTTCACGAGATTAAGAAGACATGTCACCAGGTGCATGCGGTGTCTTGTGGACTCGAAGGGGAATTTCATATGTCATTTATGACCATGAGAGGCCCTCGCCTCCTCCCTTTTTATTTCCATTATTTTATTTTATAAAGGCTCAGGGGTCTTATGAGTTTTTCTTAATGTTGTTAAAGGAAAAAATTCTCCCTATCATTGATCAATCAGGTGAGTTTTAAGACCGAAAGAGGCTTCTGTCTTTTAGATATTTTATCTATAGTTTATTAGGAGTTTGGTTTCCTTCTCCCACTAATTGTCTCTGAGTGCGCCACATGACAAATATGGGATCTTGAGATGGTTCGCTCATCTTATCTTAGTCAGTCGTTTGGTTTCCCTATAGCATGTCGCATGATCAATGATAGATATTGTGATGGAATGCAAACATTGGTTGGTAACGTTTCCCTATATGACTATGATTCATTGCATGTTCATTGATGGATCTCATGTATAATTTCAGACATTTTCAATGACAGTCACTTTAATCACCTTTAATATGTCATGTGTTCATGATTGTATGATGATATAGCATGTCCAATGGTGTTTTAATTTCAAGGCCATGGGAAAAAAGTGTTCAATTATAGATTTCAAGCTATTACATAAATGGTTCATAACCAAATACCACAACACATGTACATGGGATATTTATCCCCTTCACATGATGATATCAAGGGATACTAGGAGATTCTCACGCACGCATGAATATTTCATGTGTGTGGTGTGGACTTCCATTAGATCGACATAGTGGATTGAGTCTTTAATGTTATTCATGTTCATCTTTTACAACACATCAAATAAATTCTTTATTAATTGATCATAGCAAGATTCCCAATATATATCAAAAATTATTCACATAACCAAGTATACGTTAATTTATTCTTCTTCTAGGAAGAGGAGGATGGTGATATGCACTCACTTCAATGCTCACTTGATGAAGTTTATATGAGATATTTTGGTCCTTTAATTTCATGATCTTTAAACTTTTCAATATTAGATACCTTTTCATGATAGGCTATGTGGTTCCACATAGTTTTTCATGATGGGTTACGTGGTGCTTCACCCCTTCGTAATATGGGTTACACTGGTGCTACTACCTTTCACAAGATGGGTCACACAATTCCTCATCTCTTTACATGAATTGTTACATGATGGAATATTGAAATATCTCACTCCATTATGTGAATTACTATGAAAAGGAATTCCTATATAATACACTTTGATTAACCATTATACCGGCTCACAATGCTTTGTTTTTTAGGAAAACAAAAGTAATCTCCTCCTGACTCGTAATGGCCCTCTCCGATGTGTGATATACCTATATTTATAGACAATATATTTAACTTTATCTAATCACTCGTCAATGGTGGGATGACCTATAAACTCATTATCATGTCTATCACACTATTGTACACATCCTGATATCTATAAATAATGATGCATCATGCAATGTATTCAAAAAACCAAAGCTTTTGGTATCTTCAGGAAATGAGAATGTGTATTTACAAGATCGCATATCCTCATAGAGGCTTCACATCATCATTTAACCATCCTTGGGGGTTTCAATTGCATGCTTCATATTTTCATCATAAATTGGATATTTTTTAAACTCCCTATTTTCACAGTGTATTTCATTCATGCACAGTATTTTAATATGATGGCATCCTTAGGTAACGTCATCCTCATATGATCTGGTTTTTGTTCTAAATTCATATTTCTATCATATAAAGATTATAATAGTTGTTTAAATATGCACCTAGACATGTGGGAATGTCACTAATAAACTTCTCATGTTATATACAAATAGGCGAGCTATCCTTTATGTTTATTGTTGAAAACCACTTGCGTCGTACATCATCATGTGTCATATACTAGAAGATATCCATATGAACATTGAATTTGTGGTGGGGGGAGAATAATTTGGTTTTTCTATGATACTATTACCAAACACAATCCACTAAAACCTTAGCATGCCTAGGATGAAGAAGATGGTGTATGTCATCATTTATCAATCACACAATATTACCCTATTATCCATATTCTTATACTTTTAAAAATTCAATAAAAGTAGTTCAATAACCCATTAAAGATTGATCCTCCCAGTGTGTATGGTCTAATATATGGCTTGATATTTATATGAAATAATCCTTCATATAATAGACCAGGCATGAGGAGTTATACTACAAGTATGGTCATACAGAGAGAATAGATTTCTAGACTGATCACCTTATGCAAGTGTGCCACACCCTGACTCTATATGTGAGCCATAATTTCTCTACATGGAGGCTTTAGGGAGCTTTGTTATGAGAAATCTTGTACACTTGAGGTCCCATTATTGTGTAGTATCCACAAATATGAAGCCCTGATTCCATCAGGTTGAAGACTATGATACGCGACATCTTTTACCCACTTCCTAATATGAAAAAAATATTTCCTTCCATGGTAAAGTGTATAATTCATGAATATGAGCATCAAAAAATGACCCCCCTAAGAATTTTTTTCATTAGGACTAAAAAGAAGATGATTATAAGTTAAATATAAAAACATTCCATATATTGAAATGATGATGGATTTCTCCTATTGAATGGTATCAATGAATATATTTTCTGAAATTTATAATTTTTGTCTAGTTCTATGCCATTCATGATGTTCATGAATTTTCGTTGATCCAATATTAATTTTGTCTCCAATGATACCCATACATTGCATAATATCAAGTAAAATTGAATTCTTAGGTCTGAATATTTTAACCCATAGTAGATTCTTTTTAGGAAGCACTCATGAATACCCACCTGAAGGATGTTTCTTACTAATAAACCTATGCCAATTATCTTGAAATTACCTAATTCACATAAAGATAAATTGGTAGGAAATATTTCATAGAGGTATAGTTCTATATTTTTTTTCGAAGCCGATAGGACTGGTAAACTTTTCATGATTTTGAGTAAGGTCATATGGTGGCCCTTACTAGTTCTTCTAGGATAAATACCGGATGTGTTGTTGTTTAGTGTCTTTTAGATTAGACATTATATTAATTTAGTGTAGGTTATTTTATATTAGACATGATATTTCCTTAGTGTAGGGTATTTTAGCTCAAACCTTCTATTGATTTATTTTAGGGTCTTTTAGCTTGGACCTAACATTTCATTAGTTTAAGGTCTTTTAGCTCAGATATGGTATTACTTTAGTTTAAGGTATTTTTTCTCAGACATGATATTGCTTTAGTTTAGGGACTTTAGCTCAGACATGTTATTTCTTTATATTAAGTTATTTTATCTTGAACCCGATATTTATTTAGTTTAGGGTATTTTATCCTGCAAATATTATTGATTTAGTTTAGTGAATTTTTTCTTAGACCTCATATTGCATTATATTAGGATATTTTATCTTGGATTTGATATTACTTTAGTTTCGGGTCTTCCAGCTCGGACCATATATTGCTTTATTTTAGGAACTTTTAGCACAAACTTGATCAATGATCATGTAATTTGGTGAATACAATCCAGGAAGGACCCAAAACATGTTGGGGTGTTGGGTTCTGTCATGGATTTGCAAGGAATCACAAGGATTGGAATGACATTTTTGTAGAGTGACTCATTTTTTTATGTCCATAGGCACATATGAAGGACATATAGGTATACATCCATAGTCATGAAAAGAGATCTTGAATCCTAGTATCTTTTCTAGGGGCTATGAAATTTTTATGGTGGTGACATTAGTTGATGGAAAAATACTGAGGAAGATAGGTCTACCTTAATAGTTGGAATATGGGTGGTGTAAGTCATAACCTAAAAGTTTGAGTTTTTGAATATGAAATGGGATAGAAATTTTAAGTATTTCCCATGAAATTAAGAGATTATACATTTATTATTTATTTTTATAGGCCTCATAAGGTTTGGGTCTCCTTTAAAGTAGGGAGGATATGCCTTTAGTTGGTGGGTCAAGGACCTTATTCATTGGTAGCATGGTCGAGAAAAATATGATCTACACTCCTTTATAAGGGCCATGAAATATTTTTAATTACTTGATAATACTGATTATGAGGTTGGGTAGGAGAGGAAGGATACTGGGAAGGGATTTAGTACACGAGGGATGTCCAGTTGTTGATTATGAAGCTTGATCCCTACACCATGCAGTTTAGAATCACGAGGTGTGCACAACCAAAGGTTTGGAATGGAATGTTTCGTTCCATCCTTGAGAAGGGTATGAAATATAGTGATGTAGTGTCAAAGATGTTGAATCCACTTGGATAGTTTGGTGTGGGGACTGCAAATCATAGTCTAAACTGATTGTATTATGAGAATAATATGAAATATTTATACCAGGAGTAGTTCAAACACACTAAGGTGTTGATTTTTTTCACATTGATGTTAATATTCAAAAGGAAAGGATATCCCATTTTACAGAGTGATGCATTAGGCTAACATCCATAGGCTCATATGATAGATTCATATTCATACATTCATATTCAATCAAAGGGTCTTTAATGACGAGTATCCTATTCAGGGGCCATGGAATGTTTGCGGTGATCTGATGCACCCCAAATCATGAAGATTGATTTTCTAAAAGTGTAATATATAAGGACTGTTAAAGCATCATAAAATTTGTGTCACCCCTAGAAAACATATTCTCATGGTGAGGAAATATGAATAATCATTACTCTATCATTTTCCTGAACCAGGTGGTCCAATGAGCATAGCTTGTATTTTACTATGGATAAAAAATAGACTCCATGAGCTTTGTGCCATATTTTTTAGTGCACTAATTCTTTCCTAAATTTTATGGATGAATAGTTTAAAGAGTTAAGACTTTACTTTTTCTCAGACCTCGCTTTTTGGGTTTTCCACCTGACATGTTTTGTGCCTCCTCACTAAATGTGTAAGGTGTTTAAATTTAGACCATTATAGGCTGGATTTTAAGTTTGTACTACTTTTACCAATACTGCAGGCTGTTTAAGGTTGTGATGAACATGGGCCTAATATGGAGGATAATACAAAAGAGACCAATAAGATGCCTAAGGTTAAGACTACCAAAACATCCTCTTGAGAATGATGTGAAAATGTTGTATTCAATGGATCATAGTTCTCTGGTCATGATTAATGATATGGGACAATCATACCGGGAGTACATCTGACACACTAAAGTGTTGAGTTCCATCACAGTGATGTCAGGGGTCATAATGATGGGGATATCCTTTTTATAGAGTGACACATTTGGTTGATAACCATATGGGAATATGAATGAGACATAGGCATACATGCATAGTCAAGGAAAGGGTCTCTTGAAGCCATGTATCCTTTCCAGGGGCCATGGAAGGCTTTCAGAAACCCAGAGCATTGGAGGAATGAAGTGTGGCTTATATATTAAGGTGATTTAAAAGATTATGGAAGAACCCTGTACTCTGTCTGACAAACATAATGCTATTTTGGTCCCTTGGTATGGGATGAAAAATGGGTGATGGCTTGCACAGTTTATAATCATGTAGTGGGGATTTTATTCATGAATTTTACCATCATGCAATAAGGTCATGTTATGTGCAGCTTATTGTCATGTGGTAATGAAATTGTTTTACACAGTTTTGAAGTCAACTGGCCAGGAAATTCTTCTTGCTGTTTAATTTCATATAGTAAGGACACAATTCTATACATTCTAGCATCATGAAGTATGGATATGCTAAATGAAGTTTATTTTCAGGTAGTAAGGACATGTCTTGTGCAGTTTATTATCATTTGATAATAACATCAACCTTGAAAATTAATTTCATGCGGTAAGGACATACATCCATGAAGATTGAAATTGTGTGGTAAGGAAGTTCACCATGTTGTTTATGTTCAGGTGTTAAAGAATTATTTCCATTCAAGTTAATTTCATGCATTAAGGATGTGGGAATCAATGAAAAAACAAATTGTGTGGAATATTATATGAACATGTAGGTTGTGCATCGATGAGATTCAAACGTGGGAAGACTGAGATTGTATGACCTAGTACCTTATGCTGTTTTGGGTGAATTTTTTTTGTTGGTTTTTGTAAATGGTCACTAGATTGATGATGTGGGTGTCACTATGATCATGTGATGTCAGGAATCAAGCTACACATTGTTCTTAAATGGGAAACTATCTACACAGGTATGACTCATACACATATGTGTGAAATTTTTTCCATTGATTATTATAGTTTTTTCCAGGATTAGAGATCTAAACGTCCCTATATATCTGGTGATGATAGGAAACTATCCAAATGTAGTTCTTGAAGAACCATTTAGTTTAACATAATTTAGAAAGGATGTGGGCTACCCAATATGACAATGGGAATTATGGCTATTTGGGCATCACTACATGACATATGGAAATACGAATCAAGACATACATAGTTATTTAAATCCCATGAAATTTAACATCATGTGGTAACGATGAAGATGAACCATCACAAATGATAATAAATGTAGTGGTTAGGCCCAAGGGTGGAAGCCTGTGCATCACAACGTATCTCATGAGGATGAGAATCAAGCCACTTGTAGTTCTGAGTGAATTATCCAGTGCAGGTCTGACCCAAACGCAAAGAGGGGGAATTGTTATACTTGCCTATTATGACTGGACTTAGAGTTTGAAATATGGGTGTCACTATATTTCTTGTGTGTATAGGAATCAAGTCACACTTAGTTATTGAACAGGAAATACTCTACGTAGGTCTAACCTATACATAGAGGTGGACATTATTTCCATTGATTGCTATGGCTGGGCACAGGATTATATATCTTGGTTCCACTACATATCATGTGATGACAAGAATCATGCCTCACATAGTTCATGGGAAGGAGATGTGGAATATTATTAACACCAACTGTAGTGGTCCTCTCGTGTGAGGTCTACATGAATGTGCAGTGTTATGTCATGCAAGGGATATTATCCATGCAGTTTAATGACATGCGGTAAGGAATAATGGAATACATTTTAAGGTCCTTAATTTAGGACCAAGATGATCCTATCAAAACCTATTATTCATTTTTCATGTGGGGTATCCCTTACTAAAACTCATAATCCCATGTGATCTATACTTAGTGTGAGAAACAAGAAATAGTAAGGGTTCTCCTAACTATGTAGTGTAATTTAAGTACAGGATAAGGAAATTTCATATCATGTGGTTGATGGAATTGTATATAGGATTGAGGAATCCCTACGTATCTTATTTAAATAAGAATCGAGCCACACATAGTTCTAGGGATGGTGATGTGGTATAACACTGACACCATTTGTTGTGGTCCTCACAGATGAGATCCATGCGAGTATACATTTTTATGTCATGAAATGGACATTATCCATGTAGTATAATGTTGTGAGGTAAGAAATCGTGATATTACTTTTACAGTCTTGCTTTACGGAGAAAGACAAGCCTATCAAAAGCTGGTATGCCTTGTTCTTGTGGGGAATCCCATAACAAAACTCCTAATCTCATGCGAGTTATGGTCTATCGGAAAAAAAAATGAACAGTAAGGTTTCCCCTCATAATATAGAGGAATTTAAGAGTAGGATTGGGGAATTTTATATCATGTGGTGGAGGGACCATGATATAGGATCAATGCATCCCAATGTATCTCAATTAAATGATAATAAATCCATATATATTTCTAGGAAAACCCACACCATTTATTATCATATCGAAGCAACATCTGATGTTCAGTTTAACATCATGCGGTAAGGATGTGTATCGACTAACATGAAATGAAAGGAAAATTATGGATTCATATAGTTTAACATCATGCAGAAAGGATGTATCCATATCTTTTAACTTCGTGTGGTTAGGACAACCATGTATAATTTAAGATCATGTAACCAAGATGAATTTTTACAGTTTGACATCAAATAATCAGAATGAGTCTATATAGTCTAACATCATGTAATCATAATGAATTTTTATTGTTTAATTTCATGTAATAAAGGTGAATTATGGGACATATACAAATGTGTATTCCCAAAGAGGAATATTTTCAAAGTATTTCTTCAAAAACCTTCCATTGGTAGGGGTGTGACATGCTCTCTATCCATTGAGTCTAATGTGTAAGCCCCATTATAATAGACATTATATATGATTTATGGTCCCTCCCATTTGGGTTATATATTTTTTGGATTATTACTAGGTATCATCGGGGTTCTAAGAACCAACACTAGTTCCCTTTGGAGGAAACGAGTATAGGAAACCCCTTTTATTGAGAACAAGTGCAATCTGATTCTAATGTACTTGAAGGTTGTGCAGTGTGTGTAACTTATTCTCATCAAGAAGCTACAATTCTCCAATCAACTTTTTTTATTTTTTCATCATCTAAGATCTTTCTAGAAAATGATATTCAGATATGGGGTTGATATAATTATATGGGTAAAAATACCTCGGTCCCATACACCAATGAGTGTTGTGTTTCTTGTGTTGAAGTACGTGTGGCGGTACGGTAGGCCTATCAAGTATGGAAGAGTTTTTTCTGGATTAGACTTATAATCCTTGTTCACTATCATCTATAGTATTATCGACAGGGTATTATTTAAGGCCTCTTTCTATCCATTTTCCAGAGTATGATAGATAGGTGATTGATTAGACCTGATATTGTACTCATGGAAGAGTTTCTTCAACTCCATAGAACAGAATATTTTGTTGTTGTTTGTCAATGATTTTTAGGGGCCCCAAACCTGGTAAAGATATGAGACATTACGAAGTTGATTATTTTCTTCGTCCGGACATTCTTTCGGGGTATTTCCTCATCCCATTTAGAAAATAATTTTATGGCGATAAGGATTTACTTTAACTACTTAATTATGACTAGGGGATATGTACCCATGACATCCATCCCCCAAACTACAAATGACTAGGAATATTTAGCTTTATGTATTAGTTTCGAGGGTTGATGGATGAAGTTTGAATTGATTTGGAATGAATTAATTTTCTTGGTGTGTTTCACACAATCCAATATCTTTTTCTTCCAATGGTAACCCATCCTCTTTATTTGGTGGGAGATCTTGGTCCCAACATGATGGGAGACATAATATCCTATGGGGAATGCTTCCATGATGGAGTAATCTCTCATACTACTATGCATATAAGGAGTATTACATTGTAGCCACACTTATAGAGGGTTTTATTCTGAATTGGACCATTCTATAGGGTGAATTTCTCTGTGCAATGATGAGTTTATTCCCTATTGATTCTATCTATTAAGAGAGTCCCATTTTGGAGATAAATAATTATGGGATCCATCCATATAGGGGTGGACACTGGTTCATAATTATTTGTGATGGTGTTGAACTGATTGATCTCTTCCATATCAAAAATTATAATATATGAGACCCTTCTTCGATGTGTGATATGGAAGATTGCTTCTTACTTATTAGGGTCAATAAGCTTGGTTCCTGCATTAGCCAATGCATCAGTGTGAGAAATTTGTGATCGGGGAACATGATGCAATGTGGAGTCAAAATGGAACTCTCCCATAAATCCCTTGATGTAACAATAAGATGGTGCAGATAATCCATTGGGATGAAATATTCTCCATTTATCTACTTTGTCACTATCTTTGAGTCCCCTTTTAGTTTTAGGTAAGCTATTTGCATCTTTAGGTCTAGTTCCAATCCAACAATGTTGTCTTGAAACTCTACCTTGTTATTCATGAAGCCTTTAGATAGTTAAAAGAGTAGGTAAAACTGCTATTTATAGAGATAAAAATACAACCACTAAGACAACCTGATTGAGCTTTATTATTTCCACAATTTTGGCGTTAGGACTTTGGGAGGAACCATTGAAATATATCTCTCATTTCTAGAGAGTTCTATGGTCATAGAAGACCTCCTCATCTGGAATCCCAATGTCTACGGATGTATTTTCTAGGGTAGGATGTGTAGCAAAGAAATCATATATGGATTTCCCTTTCTCCCATTTTTGTGATATGAACTGAATGTTGTATCGTTGAAGAATGATCTCCCATTAGGCCAAGCACCCAGTCAACATAGGATGACCAATGATGTACATAAGCAGATCTATATGAGAGACCAAATGAATATCATGGAACTAAAAGTAATGCCTCAACTTTTTCAATGTGAATATTGATGAAAGGAATCTATTATCAACATTAGAGTATCAAACCTAAATTCTTAGAATCAGCTGGCTATGGTAGAAGAGACTTTTCTTACTCCCCACATCATTTTTTATGCAATGAGGGAATGTAGTGAGCATTCCATTGAGGCCACATTTAAGATTAGTGGACTCCCTTCCACCAGAGGAATTGGGATTGGGGTTCCAGTAGATATTTCGTGATACATTCAAAGTTTTCTTGGAAATAATCATCCCATTGATAAGATATTCTCTTCTTCACTGTCCTAGTGAAGGAAGGGCATCACCAGACATGTTGGAAATGAATCACAGAATGTAGTCAAGGTTCCCTTAGAGCCCCCTCCGTTCTTTGAGGTTTCGTGGGGTGAAATTGAAAATATAGAACTAGTATCCTCTAGTTAATCCTTGATGTGGTGGTGGAATGCCATAAAACCAATGAACAAACATGATGTTACCTTGAAAGTGAATTTCATCATATTTATCCTCAGACTATTCTATCATAGCTTATAGAATACTCTTTGAAGGTATGTGAAGTGATCACATCGATGTGATCACATGAGAAAAAGGTCTCTAACATAACATTCCACTATATTTCCCAATAATAATGTGATGATATGATGCATTGAACAATGATATGTAGCTCAAATGTTCTTTAGACGAAAGGGCATAACCTTCTAGCTTAATATCCCCGAAGGTACTCTAAAGGTAGTTGCTTCTTCATCTATAGGGGCCATCTTTATTTGATTATACCTTGAGTACCCATATGTAGAGTAAAGTGATTAGAAGCTAGCAGTAGCATGAATCAATAGTTATGTGATCTATAATGGGAAATCATCTTTTGGGTAGTGTCGATTAAGGTCCATAATGTCAATGTAGACCCTAATCTTCTTGTTCTTTTTCATGATGAGGAATATGTTGGAAATCCATCTTGGGTATTTCATTTCTCGGGAAACATTATCTTTGATCAACATGTTTAACTCCACCTATACATTGGTGGAATGATAGGGGTTCAACCTTTTGGATTCCTGCTTAAACCCTCGATGTTAACTGGGTGGTCTGAAATGGTGTGTAGCCACATCTGGATTCAGATTTGGGGTTTCTATGTAGTTCCCAAAGAAAAAATATTGATGTTGCTTCAGAAATGAAATATATATATATATATTTCTCTTTGAGGGGTATGGTGGTAATAATTATATTATTCTATGGGTCTTCTTTTTCCCCTTGATTTATCAGTCATAGCTCATTAATTATGGTGGAGACACCTTCATCGAATGACGGTGGGGAATTCATGAGGTTATCCTCACTACTTTCATCTCTGAGACTATGGAGATATATCTAGGTTGTTGAACCCCTCAGGTATTAATCAGACTTTAATGATCAAAAATACTATTTAGTCTCTAAACCATGTTCACTCTATGTAATATATCTCACATAAAATGTACAGTAGCTTAGTAAAAGCTATCCAAATCTCTTAAGTTCTATACAATCAGTTTGGATTCTATATACTATCTTTTGATTCACTTTATAATGATTTCTCTGACAACAGGTTAAGTTTATTTAATTGAATGAATATCACTTCTTATGTCTGAATACATATATTTTCCTAAGTCTGAGACACCATGAAGAAAACAATGTGAAACATACATCAGGAAAAAGACACTGTGACGCAGACACCGCGACCATGAGACACCGTGAAATAGACACCGTGAAGCAGACATCATGAACAAGACACTGTGAAGTTGACACCATGAAGAAGACATTGTGAATAATACATCGTGAAGCAGCCATCATGACATCAAGACACCATGACATCCAGACACCATGACATCCAGACACCGTGACTTCTAGACACCATGACATCAAGACACTGTGACATCTAGACACCGTAACCACAAGACACTATGACAAATCTAGACACCGTGAGAAGTAGACATCGTTTCCATGACATATTGTGACACTATTTCCTAATATGTTTTTTCATCTTTTGATTTTATATCTAATGGCCATATTTGATTATTTTAATGCACTGACATAATTAATGTTTCTTTTTTAGACATGTCCTTGATAGTACAAGGTACGAGGTGCAGAATACATGCAACCTGTCGGCTCAAACACATGAACTCCATGATAAAAGAGTAATGCAGCCCAGAAACAAAAACAGGATATAAGCGAGATCAGTTTCATGATACTGAAAAATAATACAAGATGGTGGGAGTGAGCATGAAAATAAAATAATCTTAGAAAATTTTCTCATGAAACTCAACTCTGCTAAAGAACACATGAAGCATACTAGAATCCAAGAATCTTGAGAACATATTCACACTATAAAACACCAAAAAATAACACAAGCTGGATCTGTCTGACTTGAGACACTCTGTTTTCCATATGAGGACTTGAGTTCTGCATCTACTTCATCTCAGAAGTCTAGAGTTGTAAAGACTAATACTCAGACCACTTCTAAACCTATCTCAATACTTCTTCTCTATTCTGTATCTTATTATTAAAATTCTATTAGAGTGTGTATCTTTATTACAACACACTCTGTCTTCTGCATTAAACTGAAGGATACATGATATCCTTACTCAAACATTCATTTACTCTTGTGTATACCCACGATAAGTGTGGAAGAGGTCTCTGTGTGTCCTGGTTGTTTTTACCCACGAAGAACTGTGGAAGAGGTCCCTATATGGCCTGGATAGTCCAGTGTACTATTGTTATCCCCGATCCAGGGTGTGGATAATCTTTATTTATATAAACTTCTCGGTGGTATATGATCACCAAGTGGAGTGGATTATGTCTCGGCTTGAAACTAAACCACTTGTTTCATATCAATTGTGTTGATTAATTTAGTCTTCTCTGTTTTAAAACATTACTGTATAATTTAGAAATCACTAAATTCACTTTGATATTTAATCTTGTAAAGAAGTTATAATTGTCTTGTCTTAATAGAATAGCTTCAAAAGAAATCCTAATAACTTACATTAAGATTACAAAGAACTAATCAATCTTCTAAGATGTTATTTAAACATCCAAACATTTATAACAGTATAACCTTGATTAATTGGGTTGAATTTAACCTTTTGGGGAATCCTTTTAGAAATACGTTTTAATCCGAAATTTTTATAGTTACTCAATTAACCCCCCCCCCCCCCCCTCTTCATTAACTGGGCAGTATTGAAGACTTTTTTTAACCTTATTCAATTGTGATTGTTGCTATACTTTTAAGATCTTTAAATATCTATTGATTCTAAATTTCTAGCTCTTTCAAAGTATTTATGTATTATGGATAATATATTGGAATGTGTTGCAACCAACAGACCACCATTCTTTAATGGATCCGACTATGCTCAAAGGAAAATTAAAATGGAAATGCACATAGAGAGTATGGGTTTTAAACTTTTGTCTTCCATTATATATGGATATAAGACTCTTAATATTGATAGAATCACTTGGGATGAACCTATCAAAACTGCCCAAAATAATAATTGAAAAGATAATAATGCTTTATACTGCTCCTTAGGAGATGAAGAATTCAATAGAATTTCTACTTGTAAAACTGCCCATGAAATTTGGGATACAATGTCTTTCTCACATGAAGGAACATCTACTGTAAAAGAAATGAGACTTAATACTTATACTATTAAATATGATAACTTTAAAATGAAACCCGATGAGCCTATCTCTAATATGTCTCTTAAGATCAATGATATTATCGACACAATGATTTATCTTAGAAGAGAAGCCACTACTAAGGAACAAATCATGAGAATTCTTAGATGTATGCCTGACAGATGGAGAAGAACCCCTTTATCTATTAAAAAATCATGCGACATCAGCAAGCTACCTGTAAAAGAACTCATTGGGAAACTGATGATGTATGAAGATTAACTGAAAGTCAACAAAGAAGATGAGGATGAACCAAAGAGGAAATTTGTTGCATTCAAGACCACCACCTCTAAACACAAAGACAAAGGGAAATTATAAGCTTCTGTAGAAAGTTCCAATTGTAAAAAATCATCAACTGACAGTGATAGGGAAATGGCTCAATTATCCAGAAGATTCCAGAAATTTTACAAGAAGTAGAACTTTTTCCGAAAGCCTATATTCAAGGGAAAATATAACCAAAAAGGAGATAGGAAGAAGTACTTGAAAAGAAGTGACAAGACTGATGAGATTGTATTCTATGAATGTAAGTGCAAAGGACATATCAAGGCTGACTATCCAAAGCTCAAGTACAAAAAGAGATATGAGAAAAAGGACATGAAGCATAAAAAGGCCATGAAATCAACCTGGAGTGCTTCTAAGGATAGTTCAAGTGACTCAGAAACATCACATGATGAACAATCAAACAAAGCCAATATGTGTTTTATGAAAAACACATATGAGGTAACACTGGACTCTACTGTACATAGTTCATACTAATCTGAAAATGAGAGTGAATATGAAAATATGACTAATGAATAAATGTATGAATACTGTAACATCCTTGAAGAAACATGTAATGAACTAAAAGGAAAATATGAATCATTGAAGATATAATATTCTCTTGCTGTGACTATTAAATCTGAACTTAGAATTGAAAAAGAGAAATATGCTCAACTGCTCAAAGAGAAAAATGAATTAAAAATGTATAATGATCAATTGAATAATGACCTAGAAAAGTTTACCAATGGGAAGAATAACATTAATCAAATTCTAGGAAAACAAATTTCCCATAAATACAAAACTATAATTGGTTATCAACCAGGAAAAATAAATCATGGTAGAACAAATTTTGTTTCAAAATCTAGGACATATAGTTTTACTCCCAGTTCTGGACACAAATCAATTAATTATATTTATGATACATCTTCTAATATTTCATGTTTTTCTGGAACAAATTGATTTTATTTTTCAAATACTTTACTTAATTATTATAGCAAACCTATGAGGAAAATATGGGTTCCTAAAGCAATTATTACTAATATTACTAGACCCAAACTTGTATGGGTACCAAAATCTATTTTTGCCTAATAATTTTTGTAGGAAAGATGCTTAAAGAGTTCCTATAAAATTGTATGGTACTTGGATAGTGGATGTTCAAGAAACATGATAGGGGACTACTCAAGCTTCAAGAATCTTATAAAAATAGATGGAGAACATGTCAAATTTGGTGACAATGCCAAAGGAAAGATCATTGGCCTCGGCCAAATCGGTAACTCTAACTCAGTTTTAATTTCTAACGTATTATTTTTTGTTGGATTAAAATATAATCTTCTTAGTATATCACAATTATGTGATGATGTATTTCATGTTATATTTTAAGATTATGCTTGCAATATCATTAATTATAATGATGAATTAGTGTTTTATGCATTAGAAAATGAAAATGTTTACTCTGTTAACATAGATTATTTATCTTCTCAAAATGCTACATGTTTAAGTGCATTTCATAAAGAGTATTGGATTTGGCATAGAAGTCTTGGACAGTGTAATATTCAATCCCTTAGAAAGCTAACTAGAAAAAGCATAGGTAAAGGCTTAATCAAAATTGAGTTTACAAATGACAAAGTGTGTAATCCCTATAAAAAGGGAAAACAACACAAAATTTTATTCAAACTAAAGAAAGATGTATCAACTTCTCAACCTCTTGAACTGGTTCACGTGGATTTATTTGGACCATCTAGTTTTTCTAGTTTAAATGGGATGCACTATTTTTATATTCTTGTAGATGACTTTTCTGGATATACTTGGACCTTTTTTCTGGCTCACAAAATTGAAGCCTTCTCTTATTTTACTAAATATTCCAACTCTGTGGAAAATCATAGTGAACTTAGAATTAAATCCTTAATAAGTGATTATGGATGTGAGTTTGAAAATCAAGAGTTTGAATCCTTTTTCTGAAAAAATGGTTATTGTCACAATTTCTCTGTCCCAAGAACACCTCAAAAAAATGGATGTGTAGAAAGAAGAAATAGAACCCTACAAGAGATTTCTAGAGAACTGCTTAGTGAATATGACCTACCTATTTATTTTTTGGCTGAAGCTATCAATACAACATGCTACATAATCAATAGTGTGTTAATTAGACCTCTTCTTAAGAGGACTCATTATGAGTTATGTAACAATAGAAAACCCAAGGTTAACTACTTCACAGTTTTTGGCTGCAAAGTCTCTATTCTTAATACAAAGGACAATATTGAAACAATTTCATTTGAAAGTGATGAAGGTATTTTTTGGGATATTCCATATCCATTAATGCCTATAGAGTGTTCAATAAAAGAAATAAATGTGTGGAAGAATATGTCCATGTCAAATTTGATGAAACAGATCCACATGATCCTAAAACCAATATAGAGAACTTGGAGGATGATTTATCAAATCTGAACATTAATCCAAAATCCTCACACCATTCTGTGAATGAATCTATGAAAACATCCAGTACTGAAAATTCCTTAGACTCAAGCCATAATGAACCTGAACTTGTTGATGAACCTAAAATCACTAGTCCCTCATTTTCTAGAGCTATTATAACTCTTAAGAACCATCCTTTAGATGTTGTTGTAGGAGACCTAGACAAAAGAAACTCAAACTAAAGTTTCTCTTAGAAATCAGGTTGAACATCGTGTTTCTTATCACAACTTGAACCCAAAAACATTAATGATGCTATCAATGATGAATTTTGGGTGATGGATATGCAATAAGAACTTAATCAGTTTTAAAGGAACAAATTTTAGAAAATTTGTGAATGGCCTAAGGACACATTCACCATAGGCACTAAATGGGTGTTTTGAAACAAGGTAGATGAGGCTGGTAACATAGTTATAAACAAGGAAAGATTAGTGGCACAAGGCTATATTCATGAAGAAGGAATTGACTATGAAGATACCTTTGTACGAGTAGCTAGACCGGAAGCCCTAAGAATCCTGTTTCCTTATGCTGTACATATGAATTTCAAACTATGTCAGATGGATGTTAAGAGTGAATTCTTAAATGGGTAAATAGCTGAGAATTTATTCATTAGAAAACCCCCGGGTTTTGAAAACCCCCATTTTCCAAATCATTTTTTTAAATTATCAAAATCTTTATATGGTTAGAAACAAGCTCTAAGAGCATGGTATGATCGATTGAGTACTTTTATTATTTCCAAAGTTTTTACAAAAGGAATAGCTGATCCTACTCTTTTCATAAAACGAATTTTAAATGATGTTTTAGTTGTTCAAATCTAGTTAAATGACATAATCTCTAGATCTTCAAGAAATTATTTATGTGTAGATAATTCTAAAATGATGCAAAATGAATTTTAAATCAGTTTAATGGGTGAACTAAAATTCTTTCTCGGATTTCAAATCTTTCAAAATAATGATGGTAATATTTTAACTCCAATTAAATATACTAGATATCTTCTAAAATGTTTTGGATTGGATAGTAGTAAAATTAGTGTCACTACCATGAGTACAACGTGTAAGATGGAACTTGATGAAGACAAAAAATCAGTTGATCAAACCACTTATAAGAGAATGATTGTAAGTTTACTCTACTTAACTACTAGTCAACCTGAAATTATGTTAAGTGTGTGTATGTGTGCTCATTTTCCAGAAAATCCTAAGGAATCTAATTTAAATGTTGCAAAGATAATTTTCAAATACCTCAAGCACACACCCAATCAAAGACTGTTTTATCCTACAGAACAATCATTTGAATTAGTTAGTTATTTTAATGATTACTTCAGTGGTTTTAAGTTAGATAGAAAGAGGCACCTTTGGAACATGTCACTTTTTAGGCAGGTCACTAGTATCATGGTGTAGTAAGAAACAAAATTCTGTTGTATTATCTACTGCATAAGCTGAATACAGAGCTGCTGGTAGTTGTTGTGCACAAATCTTGTGGATGAAACACACATTACTAGATTATGGATATCAATTTTGGCTTGTATCTATAAATTCTGACAACACAAGTGCTATTAACATTTCAGAAAATCATGTTTCACAATCTAGTACAAAGCATATTGATGTAAGACATCACTTTTTGAGATATCATTATCAAAAGGGTGATATCACTTTGGAATTCATTTGTACTAAGTATCATCTTACTGATATATTCACCAAAACACTAAATTCTTAAATAATAGAATACATCATACATGAAGTAGGCATCATAAATCTTAAGTAAATTTCTTACTAGTTTCTATATTACTATTTTATATTTTACTGTTTTATGTCTTACTGTTTTATCTCTTACTGGTTCATGTTTACTGTCTCACCGTAAAGATCATGTTCACTGTCTCATAGTAAAGTTCATGTTTACTATCTCACCTTGAAGTATGTTTACTGTCTCATAGTAATGATCATGTTTACTATCTCACCCTTAAGCTTTTTTACTATCTCACCATAAATTTTATGTTTATTGTATCACCGTATAGTTCGTTCACCATCTCACCATAACATTCGTTCACTATATCACTGTAAAAACCCGATATAGTCTCACCGTAATGTTTGGGTATGATATTTGTTTACGAATTAAAACCGTATCATGGTAATTATTCATTTCACCTCTTTATTTTCCCACGTTTTTACTTTTGCGACGTTTGGTATTCCACAATGATAAAATAAATGAAGTATCGCCTTTCCTTCACTTGAGCTCTATTCTAATCACTCAATTTGTAACCCTTATTCAACCCTTCAAACCTTCTCTCTCTAACCTTTGGTGAATGCCTATGATGAAACGACCTTCATCATAGACACCTAAGAAACATAGCTCAAAGGAGAAGAAAATTGTACCCAAGATAGTACCTGAAGGTCCAATAAACCCAAATCCAGTAAACCGAGTTGTAGTACCTGAGAAAAAGGTTTTCCCCAAATGGATTCTGTCATGTAAGTCTCTGGTTATGAAACTTTTAAAAGATCAAGTCTGGTTAGAGTGGTTTTCAAAATAAGATAGACCTATCTATCCTTAGTTAGTGGCTCATTTTTATCAATATGTTCAGTTCTCCTTGGATTCTGAAGATGGGTATGTTGTGAAAAGCTAGATAAATGGACAGAAATGCACATTTTCTTCAAGGTTATGGGATGCATGCCTTAGAATACCTCGTGAAGGAATCTGTGAGGACTATCAGAGAGGACCTCTACCTTATAGTGAGTTATTTGTGTTGGAATATTCTCTAAAAAGATTAACCAGAAATGGAACTAAGAGAAGATCCATTTCTAATGAACTAGATGGAGAATCAAGATAATTGTTTATGTTTATACAGAACTTGATTGGCCCTAGAAAAGGTGATATTTTTGTTATAAAATATCAAGATGTGTTTCTGATTCATCTTATGAAAAATGGGCATATGATCAACCTTTGTAAGTACATCATACACCATATGTGTGAACTGATCAAAGCCACATCCAAGTCAACTTCCCTGTTTTACTCTCGGCTTATCTCAGAAATGCTTCATGACAAAGGTATGGTTGGACATAATGAGGAAGTTATCAAGGATTGTGAGTTTTTTCTTTCGAAATTCACTATCAAGAAGAGGAAAATCAATTGGAATCCTTGGAAAAAGGAATGTGTGGAAGACAATGATAGAATTTATGAAAATTTCAAAATAGTGGAACATTTGTCAAGACCAAGAGATATTTTTTATCCTGTTTTGGAACCAGATGAGTTTGGTGAGTTTTATAAAGAAGAAGAAGAAGAAGTGGTTGTTTTTCCTCCTTGGGAAACTGTTTCTAATAAAGAAGACATGTCTTTTGTGCCTCCTGTAGTAAGTGAAGAAGAAATCCCTGCTTCTAAAGATGTTGTTAATCTAGAAGATCAACCAGAGGTTGAAATAGAATCTGTTGTCAAAGAAACCAAAAATATTTTTTTGTAAGAACCTATAGAAGAAGATAAGCTTGAAGAACTCCAAGTGGAATAGTCTATTCATGAAGAAATTCCTTCGTTAGAGGAAAGGCTGGAGCTATTTTTTCAGCTAGCTAGGCATGAAATGGGTGAGAAACTAGAAGATGAATTTGTGTAATTCGATTAAGACCCTAAGCTTCATAGTCCTGAGAAAGATGCAATTGTTGATGTGGGGAAACCCCCAGATCTAGAATCTACTAAAGTACCAAACCTGAGAGTTTCACACCCTATAGACACTCGCTCTAAATTCCCCAGTTTTTATAATGTGGAGGCCTCTCAGCAAGTTTCAGTAAAAGGCCTTAACATTTCTACTATGGTCCAACTGAAATTTGTCTCTAATCTTGCCCTTGATAAGAAACATGAGCTTGTATCATTCCCTATTTCTGAACCTTCTTTATAAAAATCATCCTTGGTGAGTAAAGATGATCTAAAAGAATTTGGAGCTACCCTTTTGTCTGGTGTTGAAAAAGTCCTAAATTCCCAACCTTCACTTGTAACTCATAAAAGTGAGAAAGAATCCTCATAGTTTTTGGAAAACGTTATTTGGAAGATTCAACTGAAAATTCATCATGAGATTCAGGAAGATATAGTTGAAAATAGATTACTTAGTGATAAAGTGATGACTCTAAGAGGTATGATTAAAGAAATTCAGAAAGAGATGCATTCGAGATCATATCATGCTTCGCATCCTGTAGAACAAGTTGTTCCTCAAACCCCATAGAAAGTTGTGTCCCTGATTCAACCTCATTTAGATTACGTAGATGAAAAGGCCGATGAAAGGAACAAATAGATTGTGAATGAGATGAGAGAGCTTTTTGTTAATCTTAACAAGCTCACTGAAGAATATGCGGGGTGACTTCAAAAAGTGATAAACCAACTGAAATCTTTGACCTCAGCTATCAATGCTTCCAAGGCATTAGGGAAATCATCTCAACCTTCTCTAGACAGTGACCTACTCAGAATAGTGGTCAATGAATAACTTCATACTGTGCTCAGTGGTTACAATAAATATTCTCTATATGAAGTCGTCAAGAACAATGATAGAGTTCTTGATCTGGTCTAAATAAATTCAAAAATTTCTAATGATGCTCAGCTAGAAATTACCAAGAATGTGGATTTCTACTTCAACCAAATCTTTTCAAATACTAAAATGACCAATGTAACACCCCAAGAATCCATGGTACATTTCCCTTCGAATAATTCAATAGCTTGCGTTGTACTTAACTTTGAGATTATAACACATCGCAACCAATAAAACTAGCTGTTATGAATAGTAATACCAACTTATTTAAATTTTATCAATTTTATCTTTCAAAATGGACTTCATTTTTGGTTTCATAATATCAAAATTAGCTTATTGTAAATTTTTTGTATTTTTCTAAAAACATTCAGTTTTTGATGAATAGTGAAAATACTAAATTTTAATTAAAAACAACTTTTTTAATCAAAATAATTTATAGTGCTAAATTATAATATTTAGTGGGTTTTAATTATAATTAGATTATATTTTTAACATTTAATCCAATTTTGGTCATTGTACGTAATTTTACATTTAAACTGGACATAAGCAAGTGTCAATCTTTTGATAGTTATTATTTATTCAAAACATACATTTTGTTTTGACAACAGGAATTAATTATAAATTAATTTTGACCACTTATGTGTTTTGAATTTAAAAAAATGGATTCCATATTTTGAATCAAAAGGTCCAAATTGTGTAAATAGGTAACTTTTATTTTTTACATTTTGAATAATTACTTCGGTAAATATTTTATTTACCATGGTTAAGGGGTAAATCCAGCAAATGAGGGTAAAAAATAATATTATAATAATATTAAATTTTCCCAGCATGTGTCCTGACCCTATTGGATGATACATGTCCAACCATGGTCATCCTTGGGTCGATTTTGGGACCCATGGAGCCACTTATAAGTGATAATGACACTTTATATTATTTAAGTTAATGTAAATACAAAAATGGCATAAGCATATATCTTTTAGTAAAACAATTTTTACATATGGTTATATATGTTATCTCATCTACTATAAATATTCATTATAAATCTAAAAAGTTTTCCTACATAATGGTTATTTACTTATAATTTTTAGACATTGAATAATTAAATTTATTTATGACACAATGATGATGCAGTATTTTCATTATTAATGAAACAATCAAATAAATGGTATTATAGATGTTAAATTAATATAATTTGAAAGTTTTGATTCCATCCAAGAATTTTATAGGTTAATGGGACATGTTAGGTTTTATTAAATTAACTTTTTTTGAAGTAATAATGTTTTTAGAAATTTAACCAAAACAAAATAGAAAATATTGTCAAAATTGACATAAAATAATTTTTTAAAACAAATATTATATAATTAATTTATATTCAATTCATAAAGAACTAAGGTTCATCCAAAGGTCTCAAATAATATTATATATGTCATTAATGAACTACTTGAGGTTCTCTTGGAAGTTTATCGAATGTTTATTAACCATATAATATAAAAATACAAAGAGACAAGTTAAATGTCAAACTAATTAACTAAGAGTTAAATATATAAGGTAAGGTCAATAAATTAATACAAAATGATCTTAAAACTATTTACTAAGTGGTTTTCTACCCATAACCACCTTATCCTAGAAATAAATCATTTTGGATCCATTAGAAACCGTAAATGATTTTATTATAAAATAATATTTCAATATTTTTTTAAGGTGCCCCTCACCCCTCATATAAAAGGTCACTTCCCCTTCTCTCAAATTCACACCTTCAATGCCATTTTACTAGGCCAAGCCCTTCCCAAATATCTTATCAACGGTCCTCCCTTTATTCTAGTGGCCTTCCTTTAGTCAAAAAGACAACCTAAGGAGCCCTTTTGATCAAATCAAAAGGAAGAACCCGAAGAAGAGGTAAATATTTCATCACCACTTTCAGGTTCATTTCTTCTTCCAATTCCTCTTTCTTTTTTATTTCCATTATAAAATAATAACTCAAGTATATTCTATATACAATGATTTTATTATAAATATGTTAAAACCATATTCATTATTCTATCCATCCTTTGAATGACATGTCACCATACGTGTGTACGTATAGCTTACGGTCTCCACGCCGTGGTGTAGCTGTTATTCAATACATTATTATTTGGATGGGTATAATAATGTTGTATAATTGATGTAAATAATTAATATAACATGATAATGATTCTGTATATATATTATATACCATCCAATTAAATATTATTTTAATATCAAAATAATTATATTGTTGCTCGTGCGTACGTACGGATTACCGTCTCCACGAATATGATGAGATTCATTCCCCATCATATCCATTCAAGACAAATTTTCATCTGAGGATTAGAAATATTTTTTAAAGACTTAATATAATTCTTAATATGAATAAGATACATCATAACCACAACAAACATTACTTACATAACAAATCATATAAAGGAAAAGGAACCAGTTAACACCTGAAACGATGATACTACTGAAATATCATTAACAAAGCAATATTTGAAGTTCATATATGATATCATATTAATGTATGTTATTCTCGTATAATTTAATAATAATGATTTAACCATTATACATGAGGTTAACCTACCCTCGACCAAGGAAAAGAACAAGGTAAGGGTTAATTCTACAATCTCTTCATTATCTGAGGTTATTTATACGTAATTATCTACTGGGACCTCTTTATCATCCCCATCCATGTTTCTTAAAATGTATTTCAAAAAAAATTTACTATTTACTATAAAATGGGTTAATTTCATTTATACCCTTATTTGACTTTATATGTTTTTGAAAGGAGTCTTTCTGTCATTTTCCAAACAAGGTACTTTTTTACCTTTTCAACAAAATTAAGGTAAGAATGTTATTTAACATATATGGTGGGTGTAGCTATTTTCCACCATTATAACATCATCAAAGCTTCCCTTACAAGCTTATAATAATATTTCAAAAATAAATGCTTCATTTTATAATTATATGAATTTTAAATTATTTCAAAATAGAAAGAGATATTTCTCTAAAAAAGGTTTTGATTTCATCTATGTCAACATCCTTTGATGGATTTTAAGCTTATTTGAAGATGATTTATTATGATACAAAACTTCCATATTGTATTGAAGTTTTTGTGATATGTTTGACTGTGGATGTTTTATTTTTACACCATTCATGGTTTGTGGATAAAATATTGACATTTTGTATAATAGTTTTAATATGAATGTTTATGTTATGTTTAAACCTTTTCATATGAGAAATTCATTGGAATTAGTAAATGACGGGTGGAGCCTGCTATAGCTCCTCGATGCATCGGTAGGTCTCATGAAACAAACTAGTGTCTTGGCACAAGGCCTAAATGAAATCTTATTTGCAGTCCTGGCACAAGGCCTTTACTATGTCTTTATGAATTCTAGCATTATGCATTCCATCATTATGAAAGTGGATATTGATATTTCATGTGATTATTCGACTGTTAGAATATCCATGTGAATATGTAAATGGAATTATTTGATTTTATCTTTTCCAAATTTTCCTGAATTTTAATTTTTAAAATCTTTTTTTTAGTCTTATACATTTCCTTAATATTTATTCTTATTTATGAAATTTTCTGCTTTATTAATATCCTTGCATAGCATCTTAGATCAACCATTTCTATGTTTTATTTTCTCTCGATGCGAAAAAGTATTCTATGACTGACCTACATGGATATTCTAAGGGGATATGAGTGTGGTCTATGGAAATAATATTGTTGTAGTTTTTCATTTTATAATGTAATGTAAAACACATGAATGTATCTAGTATTTCCAAGGCTACTAAACTGATCAGTCTTTAGGGACATGATTTCCTTGTATCATTCCAATTTTATGTAATAATGCACTGACTTTGGGGAACTGAGGTTGGGGCATTACAACTAATCACTTTAAATATCTTGTAGAAAATTTGAGGATTCCCCCTATTACTCAAGCTTTCAAGACCCAAGTTCAAAAGATCACAGATTTCACTCGTCTATTGGATAAGTTTATGGAAAACAAGGATGAATTTAATAAGGCTATGCAATATGGTGGGGAGATCAAGGCGGATTTCGTCAAACTTATGAGGCCCTATCTTCATTTCCTGAGTACAGCCATTATTGCTCCTACGGCTTCACCTCTATGACCTGGCATGCCTACATTCACCTCTGACCTAGCCTCTACTTCTATGTATGTTAGTCAGGCACTAAGTCATATTAGGCCTATGATCCTTGATCAACAACTGCCTTGGTCTTCTACTACACCAACTCTGGCTCACTATGTATTTGAAGGCCTTCCTTTACCTTCTCTATCAACCATCTCACTCCCTTCTTCTACCTCAAATTCTGTTCCTATGGCTTCCTCTTCTGTTGCTGCTACTAAAGGCAAAGAGAATACCAGTCAATGAAGAAGGATAGTGTTTAATCTATTTTGTTGGGAATCTTGTTTCATTTGTTTTACTTTTTGCAATGCCACTCTATTTATCTAATACATAATTCACTTTGCTTGTCTCTTTTGTCTTTTTTTTCCATCCTATGTTTTGATAATCCCAAAAGGGAAAGAAATATATGAGAAATGAATATATGAGAAATATATGAAAAAATATGGTGTAAACATAAGGAAAAATATAGGATAAGAGAACACTCACTCTATATATGTTATATGCATTCGATCTATGTTGTTAGGACAAATATAAACTCTAAATCAACATGGTTTGTGATCATTAAAATGGGGGATATTGTTGTACTCCTCATGTATTAATCATGTTTTAATGATCACAAATCCTATTTAGTCTCTAAACCATGTTAAATCTATGTAATCTATCTCACATAAAATGTATAGTAGCTTAGTAAAAGCAATCAAAAGCTCTTAAGTTCAATACACTCAGTTTGGATTATATATACTATCTTTCGATTCACTTTATAATGATTTCTATAAAAAATAATTAAGTTTAATTCATTTCATGAATATCACTATTTATGTCTGAATATAGATATTTTCCTATGTCTGAGACACCGTGAAGCATACAATTTGAAAAAGACACCGTGAAGCAGACATCATGACCATGAGACACTATGAAGAAGACATCGTGAAGCAGACACCGTGAACAAGACATTGTGAGGAAGACACCATGAACAAGACATCATGAAGTAGTCACTGTGACATCAAGACACCGTGACATCCAGACACCATGATATCCAAAACACTCTGACATCTGGACACCATGACATCAAGACACCGTGACATCCAAACACCATGACCACAAGACACCATGACAAATCCAGACACCGTGTGAAGAATACATCGTTTCCATGACATAATGTGACAATGTTTCTTAATATGTTATATCGTCTTTTGATTTGATGTCTAACGGTCATATTTAAAGATTTTAATTCACTACCATAATTAATGTTTCTTTTAGAGACATGTCCTTGACAATATGAGGTAAGAGGTTCATAATTCATGCAACCTGTCGGCTCAAACACATGCAGTCCAAGATAAAAGAGTAATGCGGACCAGAAACAAAAATAGGGTATACGCGAGAGCATTTGCACGATACTGAAAAAGAAATCAAGATGGTGGACATGAGCCTGAAAACAAAATACACTTAAAAATTTGTCTCATGCAACTCGACTCTGCTGAAGAACACACGAAGCATACTGGAATCCTAGAATCTCGAGAACAACTTTGCACTGTAAAACACCACGAACAACACAAGCTGGATCTGTCTAACTTATGACACTCTGTTTTCCATATGAGGACTTTAATTCTGCATCTGCCTCATCTCAGAAGTCGAGAGCTGCAAAGACTAACACTTAGAGCACTTATAAACCTATCTCAATACTTATGCTCTATTTTATATCATTTTATTAACTTTCAAGAAAAGTGTGTGTCTGTATTACAACACACTCGGTTTACCACATTAAATAAAAGGATATAGGATATCCTTACTTAAACATTCATTTACTCTTGTGTATACCCACAAGAACTATGGAAGAGGACCCTGTGTGGCCTGGACAGTCCTGTGTACTGTTGTTAAATAGGATCCAGGGTGTGGATCAAGTTTATTTATATAAAATGCATAGTGGAAGGTGATTACCAAGTGGAGTGGATTAGGCCTCGGCTTGATACTGAACCACTTGTTTTATTTCCACTGTGATGATTAATTTAGTCTTCTCTATTTTACTGCATTACTATATAATTCAGATATCACTAAATTCACAATGATAGTTAATCTTGGAAAGAAGTTATAATTGTCTTGTATTAAAAGAGTAGCTTCAAAATAAATCTTAATGACTGACATTTATTTTACTAAGAACTAATCAATCTTCTAAGAAGTTATTTAAACTGTCAAACCATTATAATAGTATAACCTTTATTAACTAGATTATATTTAACATTTTGTGTAAACCTTTTCAAAATAATTTTTAATTAGAAATTTTTAAGTTACTCAATTCACCTCCCACCCCTCTTGAGTAATCTACTCCAACCAACACAGATGAAGTTGGAAATTTGGGGGCATATTTATCACTATCGAGGTGAGGGTGTCTATGAGAAGAGACATTATCATCCCTAGATTCCCGATTCACTGTAGAGAGACATCAAAGCTGATTTTATTTTATTCTATCACAAGGTACATAAAGAGGTTTGAACTTCAGGGTGATGTCTATTACCATGACAAGATTTATAGGGAGCACATAGTTATTGTCGAGAATACTTGATGGATTCATAGGGGTGGTCCCCAAGCCATTGTGGCATGAAACTTCTGAATCATCATCATCCAGGGGTTATTCTCCTCCCCCTTTTTTAGAAATATGCTTCATCATATATGTCTCTACAAGTCTCAAAGGGGGCATTATCCCCATGAAACATGCCAACCTTTCCATTAACGGGCTACTTCATACACTGGTATAATTTTAAAGGTACCACCAAGTTTCTCTGGAGCCATGGCCTTCAATGAAAGGCATTGGATGTGGTGTCTTGCGGGATTAGCATTAACTCTGTATACAATGTGAGGTCCCCAAACTAAGCTTCATTTTTTATCTTCTTGAGAGGTCTTTGATCATTCTTATCATACCCGTGAATGGTCATCCTTGTGGGAGACAAATCTCATTCTCTATATCTCAATTGACATAGGGTTAGAATTAGGATGATTTTGATCCCAAAATAATTATCAATCAAGGACCATTGGCCATCAATAATATTAAGTATTCCTGAAGCATAAAGGAGATTGATCTGCTCTTGAAGGATCTATTCCTAATCTTGATTGGGGAATGATATGATGACAAGAAATTTTAAAGACATGGTCTCTGCTCGATATACCAAGGCTATAAAAACTTCTATCTCTCAATCATGTGGGATATGAAGGTCTTAAAAAAGTGGTTTTCTGATTTCTTTTGAAAGATAGAACACATTAATGACTATGATCTTAGCTAGGACCACCACCAGCTGTTTCAAAATGTCATAAATTTTTGCTAGATGTTGGTGCTTCCGGATATACGTTTTCTCATGGATATGCATCTTAGGAGCCTAGGAATTTGTTTTACATGATATTAATGATTTTTTAGAGGTAGAGGTAGTATCTACTTCCCATGTTGTGGGTCACATAATTCCTCACCATTTCCTACGATGACCAGATAATTGAACTCATGTAGGATGATCATGTAAGACAAAAGTTTGTGTGGACCACCACCGAAAGATTATGGGATGCCTCCATACCTCTTTTGATCCTACTAGAGTGATTTACCATGAGTCTCAATTTCATATA
Organism: Viscum album; assembly: GCA_963277665.1. Classification (NCBI taxonomy): domain Eukaryota; kingdom Viridiplantae; phylum Streptophyta; class Magnoliopsida; order Santalales; family Viscaceae; genus Viscum; species Viscum album. Next base: position 1,958,223,316 of record OY728141.1, on the reverse strand, counting down.
TATTATCAATGGGGACATGACTAGAATATTAGGTCTGACCACATCTGCACTACCCCCGGTATCCTCAGTCATGGTGCATGTGGCCTCCCGTTCCCTAGTTATATACAAGGAACTCATATTCTGAGGAATATTCATCATCTGAGAAGGGATATTCCATGTGTATCATGTTTAAATAACCAAAGATGATATCTTGATATGATGATAATTTTGTTTAGTTGGGTGGTTCTTGTTGGCAGATGCTTCAGAAAAGAAGTCTAAAATAGTTAAATATTGATTTGGTGAAGAATATGATTCCTCCTCTTCTATTTCATCCTGCTACTAGTGGTCAACCCTAGCTTTGGGATGCATATTATATATTTCCCCCTTGGGTGGTGGATCTATTTTGGGTCTCCAAGACAATTCTATTAGGGTGGGATGTGCTTGATAAATTGTTTTCATAGTCATCCAGTTATTGAACTTTAGATCTCAATAGTTCGAAATTTTTTTACAGTCACCTTCTTCTTTCAGATGGGAAATGGTTATGCATGGTACCTGATCTAAATAGTTATACAACACAACATGTTTGGAATTCACCATGCCTTGATTGAAATCGTGGAAGATGAAACAGTCTTGGATGTTATGAATGATACTTCAATGGAAATGAAAGTAGTCAAGATGGTCGGTGAGGTTTTCCTCATCGGGTCTCCTAGGTTGTAGAAGTGTGATAATGTTTTTATACATGGATGAGAAGAAATATATGGGGACTTTTTAATTTCAGAAGGAGTATTCTTTATTCATCCATTCCTTAAATCCCGAGTGACCTTGATTTCTCAATGCTTCTGGTCGAGGGTTATTCTAACATTATTGTTTCTTGATCGATGGTTCTAGGTGGTTCTGGTCCTACCTAGGTGATTTTTTAGGAACCATTTCAGGCTTCATAGTGACAAATACATCTTCTACTTTGGTTGGACTTTTCCCCCATGTCGCAGGCATGAGTTAGGGTTTATATCAGGTTCATTGAATGGCATCTTCAAGATGTTGTTCCATTTCTCCAAAACTCACAGAACCCACCAGGATACTTCATTGGGATAAAAGGTGTCTGTAACTAATCTGGTGATTTTTAGTATATATTTACAATAGTTTCTCATATGATAGATCAATGCTTAGTGAATAGGTTAAAAATTTCCATCTCTCTATTATGTTAGAAACCCTCTCATTTTCGTGTTGCTTGCTGTTTTTTAGGTAACATAATTTCATTTTCCTTATTGTGGGACTGAATTGAAGAAGGAACGGATGATGAATGTCTTACCATACAAAAAAGAAATCTTTTTGGTAGGTCGATGTACCATACAAAGGTTTCCCCTATTAGAGTCTTTAAAAACACCTTAGCTTTGTTTCCTCCTGTTGATCTAGAGGGCTCATCATTGACCCAAATCATGATACAATGTGTGTTAGATGTTATTCTGGGTCACCTACACCATCCATGTTTGACAAGGTTGGATTATCAAAATTGGTTGGGGTCATATTGTCATCCACCCAATCAAGATATTTATTTCTCTCAAGCTACACATTTGTGTGACTCCTTTCTATGGAATCCATTTGAGTTTCCAGGGAATCGATGACATTTAGAAATTATTTGGGGAATAATCTTTGAGTAATATCCTATCTGTAGGGTGTGGGTGGGGGTTTGTTAGATGTAACTACCTTTATCTCTCATTGGTTTTTGATTCCACCCATGAATGAACGATTTCTGTGATCTGGGAGTGTCTTTCGTCGCAATAGAGGGAAATCATTATCATTTATTACCTCATCATTTTTTAGATTGGCTGCTCAGAATGGAATCCACATTGATGCTTAGATACTACACTTGTCGGAGGACCGACTATATGATAGATAATATTCTTCTCTTCATGAAAATGATACCCAGATAGAATATTTTCTCTAACTATCTCTTTATTGACCTACCTGAGATCTCGTATCTTGCTGTAATATTTTGACAAATTTTCCTCTATGGAAGGAACCTCAACTATTTGGGTTGGTCATCGAGATTTTTCAAAACATTTCCTTTTTTTCTTTGGTAGTGTTCTACCATGGAGGTGGAAACTCTGTATTTTTAGGTGGAATGTTATAGAACCTTTTTTGTTTCCAAGTGTGTGTTGCCCCATTTGGTATATTCAGATCAACCTCATCACAATGTATGTTCTCCATATTGTGGCCTTCTTTATTTTTTCCTTGAACTACAAAGTTATCCATGTTAAAAGTGAAAAATTTATAGAGACATATCAAGAAATGCTGGTCTTTCCATTACTCTCAATGCAATAGGATGATTCTACAATGTCTTCTTTAGGGCCATTATCTGAACCCCGATCCATGTTGATCAATTTTGGTTCATGAACCCAGTGGGGTCTAATTACCATCATCGTATTATACTTTTGTATTGGTCTATGAACATTGACCTTGAGAGAATTTCCAGTCATCATTTCTAAATGGGCCCCAACTAGTATAGGTTTTTCATATAGTGGTAGGAACAAGTGGGATGCCAACTGTTGATTTTTTTTCCTCCTAACCTGGTGAAAAATAATTCTATCTATGGTGATGATGATGATGAAAATTCTCCTAGCCCTGCAGGATGTGGGTTATTTGGGGCCATAGTTGGCATTGATTTTTCCTATTTTTGAATATCTAATCCTTCTAGTTGAGGATTTGATAACTCTTGGGACTGACATGAAGATATAAATACCCCCATCCCAGTGGGTTGAGGTTGTTCTGGAATCAGCATTGATGTCTCCAGTACCCTCTTAGTAGAGGATGAACCTGGCGATGGTGATTAATATATAAATTAAACTAGCCTAGGGGGATGGAGTTCTTTATCATTTTTTCTAAGGTGTCACAAATCATATCGAGAATTGATTATATGAGAGGTTGATGTGGTGGTAGACATTACCCTATCATTGTGAGATGTGACTCTCCTAGACTACTAATATAGTAGCTGCTCTTGTGGCCCATTTGATGTGGTGTAGTTGTTCTTACATAGGAGTTGGGAGTGATGAAAAACCATGGTGAGAACCATTCCTTATGGGAATTTGTTTGGTTGATTTAATCTTTAGTCATAATTTCAAAAATGAATTAATAATTTGAGGGGCCCATTTGGATGCTCTATTGGCTATCATCTCCCTCTGTCCATGATGTGTAGGAATTGTTGAAGCAGGGGAATTCCATTGTAGTGACGAACTGGTCCGACTATTACCCAATCCCCTAATTTGTTTGGAGGATTTTAAATTAAAGAACACCATATCTGAGGGTTTCTATTGTTCTGGGTGTGTGGAAAAGTTTAATGCTCCATAATATCCCCATCCTCGAATACAGATGCTTGAAGTTGATTCATAGATCATCCCATGAGGATTTTTAATGCAATGGCAGAAAGTGTTCTGCAGATTTGTTTTTTCCCTTTTCCAGTTTTAAATCATGGTCTATGAAGATAGTGGTCATGTGTAGATAAAAAAAAGTATCTTGATGGTATGAAGGTGACCCTAATATCATGTATTTGGGAGGTTTATCACCTTCATCCTCTGATGAGTATCCCACATATTCTAGCATAGATAATGTATTCACTCCTTTTCTTGTTCATCTATGATCCCATAATCAAATGTAGTGAGGGGAGAGAACATGATGGGGAGGTTTTTTCCATCTAACTCTCTCCATATTTCAATGTCAACATCATCTTCGTTATAATTACAAGACTCCATCTAATCACACCATAAAATTTTATTCTGAAGGTCTCTTACTGCTGAGAGTGTATTTCTGATGGATGTTATAGGGGAATTATATACTATTGAACCAAATGTTTTGATCCCCTATCTATATGAAGGTGTAAGAGTTTTGGATACATCTCTATATGGAGGTTTCTAGGAAAGGGTTGGATTTTAATGTCCATTGGATATATCACCAAAGGGAGTTTCACTATGGTGGATGTCATGAGTAGAGTCCCTGTGATCTATCGCCACACTACCGTGAGGAAAACTATCATAGTAATGATAATATTCTGCTTCGATGGAAGAGTTGACGGACTCTTGTGGTATTTGAATTTCTTCTCATAAAACCTCAATGAAATTGTCAAATATGGGTCGTGCTCTACGTCATGGTTAGAATAAGCTAACCTACCTTTTGGGATTGTTTAAGGATATGAACTTACCATGTGAGGGTTGTCAAAACATTCATATAATTATTGGATGTAGCAACAATATGATCATGTGAATGATAAGCTGTTAGAATATTCTAATAATATGTCTTGTTATTGATATGAAAATGAGCATGTCTTGATGTTTGTTCTGTTATCACCTTTTGATACTCGGTCTAGAAATAATTATGAGCCTGATACTGAGCCTTTGGGATATTCCTCTGGTGTTTCTTGGTTGTAATTGTAGCCTACCCTGAGGGATGTGCCGCCCTCACTTTGTGAGCCCTAAATGGATCAGGAATATAATCTTGGTCTAAGTATTCATTCCCTATCAGAATGTTTTGACGAACCTATGAAATGGGATAAGGTATTTGATCCTCCTCTTATATATCCTAATAATGATGCTAGAACAGTCTTTCATTGGTGGAAATAGGAATATGCACCCGGCTTCCATGATCTACGGGAATTTTCCGGGAAGATTCACTAAGGGGAATATGATCCTATCCCGAGGCTTGTACAATTCTCACTTGGTCAACACTGGCCAGAACATAGATATATACCTAATCTCAGGTCTCTATATTATGAATTTGTACTTCATTAACATGAATATGAGTCTATCTTGAGGCATTTTCCCGTCTCACTTGTTGAGCGTTGGCCATAATGGGTATATGATCCTAATTCCAAGCCTTTGGAATATGCCTTCAGAATTCTTAGACATGAATGCTCCCCTTTCTCAATACATGTGTTTCTATCACCTAGTGAGCCTCGATTGTAATGGTATTATGAGCCAGGTATGATGCCTCATCCTTTATCTAAATATGATGATAATCCTCATATATGAGAGCAAGGATATGTGCTTCCTCTAGTGCAGCCAATAATTTGCGATGATTAGAGGGTTGAGCAGTCATGGATATAGGGATAGGAATATGTGCATGTCCCTTTATCTACAACAGTTCTAGAATAAGCTGGAAGAGTTATTCAACTGTTGTTAAGATGTATTGGCATTTTAGAACAGTGGGTGCACATATATATATTTTCACATTTTCTATCCCTATTATCCACTGGAATATATCTTCAATTTAAGTAGGTATATGACCCCACTTATTTCCTCATTGTGCCACAATAATATTCTAATGGACTTCATGCACAGGGGTAGGAATATGCGACACCCCCTTTCCTGCTGCAGAAATATGCACACAGACTTATTCTAAGTGAATGAGGATATGAGATTTCTTGTGGGTTCCTACTGAAATATATTGGTAGGAATCCTAAGAAAGAGTGGGTATATGATACATCTCAGGGATATCCAACACCCTCATCGCCTGATGATCCTTCCTTGTTTCCCATTCATGGGTTTTAGGGGCGACAGTGTGCTGGGTGGTACCCTCAACAATGACCAGTGGGATGATGCTGGAAATGGTAGTCATCAATAGACTTCTTAGGCAGACCCTGTACCTGATAGGATATATATTTCACATCCCAGTCCACCTTCATCAGATATTGAAGGTGGAAGTTGTCACGCTCTGGGGATATTCTCCTGAAGTGCTTGGTTATGGAGACAAGGGCCTCTCACATAGTTGACACCTTCCCTGGGAAATGCTGACTCACTAGTTCTTTTGTTTGGATAACCTCATTGGCGGCTTCCATGGTTGTGATTGTACCATATCGGTGGTACTCTCAGACCATCAGGTTTTCCACCTGACATTGGATCTATCGAAAAGGTGGAAAATTTTTGTGGTCCACGGGGGTTGCTTACATTGGAAATTTACAAGAGTGAGAACTAGATAAAGAAGACATTGTCTCATATTAGGATGTTGTCGATGAGACCAGTTTCTGTAGTCTTGTAGACAATATGGAACAAGGTCACCGATTAGTGAAATATTTTAGGCAAGATGTGCTCAATCAGATATGTATGGTTAATCCAATTTTAGTATTATTCTTAGTCTGTCCATTATACTTATGTGGACTTATCTACACGAGGATGGACTTATTTCATGGGAACCTTAGTTACAGAAGATAACCTGTAATATCATGTTGTTCTTACTACATTGTTTGTGTAGGATATGCAAAACAAAGTGGTCAGACAATGACTGGCTGTTTTTTTCTTTGAGAGATTCACATTGGGTTCACCATTTATTTTTTATGTATTGTGTGCATACAAAATGACCAAGCAATTTATAACCGATCATGTTCTATATCATAGATTCACATCGGGTTCACCATTTTTTGTATAGTTTGAAAAAAAGGCCTCATGTATTATAACCAATCATTTTTTATTTATGAGATTCATGTTGGTTTCACCATTTCAGTTTGTGTATGGTGTGAAAACTAAATGGACCAATAGATTATAACCAATATTTTTTTTATTTTATAGATTCACATCATGTTCACCATTTCTTTTTTTATGGATAAGAGATGATCAGGGAAACCCTCGATGATGGGGCCTCAGTTGTGCCTAATGTTTTATTGTGGAGGGTTTGACTTCTTGAACAATATTTAGCATCATTTAATTTTCATTCTTCTTGTAAAATCCCAAATGTTCCCTTATACATAACTGGATATATACCTACTTTCTAAATTCATGTGGCCAACTAGGGGTTCATACCCAATGACTCTTAGGGACTCTCATTGGTCGAGAGGATGGGAGGTTAGTCGCACCACACCATTATGGGGGGAATTTTTGTCCACTCCAAGACTCTTTTATAGATTTATGATATGTTTGTTAATCTCATACTAATATAGATATGGGGACAGTTACCCTAAAAAAATTATATGATAATTCTATTTATATACAAAAGAAAGGAAATTTCATTGATAAAAAGAGGACAGTGGATCAGATTAATGAATCCATCAATTTTTATATGAGGTTCTTAATCCATTTCCTTAATAATGGGAAGAAATTTTATATAATGAATCCACATAATCATTTACATTAGAATATACTACCACATAGGTAGGAAGTTAATATTCTGAGAAGGGGATTGATCCATTACGAGATGTCCTATATATTATGGTTATTACAGGAATCAAAACCCACAAATTTTTATAAACCCATGCAGTTTAGTGTCATGTAAAGAGGACATATGTATGGGAAATGGGGCACTGAATTCGTGAGCTTGAGTCTTGAGGAGACGTCCTTCATATCTTGGATATGGTATGAATATTAGTTTTCATAGTCAAATCTCACCCTTGGGACTAGCCCAAATGTAGATTACCTTATTTCAGGGGTGTTCATATCATGCCACTCACTGGGGCTTACATATTGAGATTACCCTAGCAGGTGGACATTCATGACGACAATAAGGTTTTCATTACGGTTCCTTAACCCAATGTTTGTTATGCTTGGTGTGATAGATAAGGTAAAGAAAGTGACCTATCTCATGAGATAATAGTGTAGGGCTTGTGTACAAGGAGATCCCTTTGGATGTTTAATATGGTGCCCGGGCCTCTGAGAAATGACCTATTTATCTTGATTATGGAATGAATCAGAGCATCGTAGTTTAGTTGATTTCTCAGTCCATTGAGGGATGTGGTAGAGTAATCAGCCCCTGGGAATGATTGGGTCCTGATTGATGAAATGTCCAAGACATGAGGATTACATCAAAATGGATGTTTATTTGAGTGTATGCCTTATGAAGGAATCACAGATGAGTCTCAGCCCAGTTGGTGAGGTATCCTTAAGTGCATCTACAGGACCTAGGTTTAAAACCAGGTAGATGCATATTTCTAGGGGGTAATGTAGAAGGCACTGTAGCAGTACTGTACACTGTGTGGGTACTGTAGCAGACTGTACACTGCACAGGTACTTTAGCAGACTATACACTATACAGGTACTCTAGCAGAACTGTATACTATGTGGGTACTGTAGTAGGCGCTGTAGCAGTTACTGTAGCAGGTACTATTCGGTACTGTGCAGCTAGAACTATTCACCTTGGGCCCCCGGTTTGGGCTTGGAGTACTTAAGGATTTTGGGCCACCTAGTCCTTCAGGTCAGTAGGGACTTCAGGCCACCTTTGAGGCCCTCAGGCCACCTCAAGGCCTTCAGGCCACATGCAGTTGCCCCAAACACACTACAAAAAAGTAGCAGCCCTAGCAGAGGATTCAGAGTAGGTTCACTCACCAGAGCAGAGCCAAATGGATTTTCAGAATGAGAGGGTATGTCTATGCCATCGGTACCAGCCTATTCTTGCATGGGAAGCCAATCCAGACGGCCATGCAAAGGTGGAGAGCTACTATCATGATGTAGATTCTGGAGAGGGGCAGTTCCTTGTAGATAGACTTGTTAACTTCCCTAAGACCTTCAGGTCATGTAATCCCCTTAGACTATGGGCCTTATATTCTCTAATCCTATGGGCCTTTTATGGGTTCCCCCTCATCCCTTGAAATGGGGGTTATCAAAAATCAATAAAAATGAAGGCCTTCGGGCCATTTGGGCCCTATGAAGGAATCCTATGTATCCTAGTTATTATAGGAATTAGAGTTACGATAGTTAAATTTATTGGGGGTTACACACTAACATTTACATTGTATATATATAAATTCATAATGAAAATGATATTATTATTTCAACTCCATAAGATCATGTGAGTTGGGTTCAGTGTGAGAAAAAAGGGGTGGAATATGATTAGTACCATCGTCCATGGGTGCATGAATAACTAATTGGAACAAACCTTAAAATAATTAATATAGAGATCAGGCCTCATAGGGTAATCCTACATATCCTGATTATGGAAGGAATCATAGTTCTCATAATTCATTTGATTAGGGACTACACACTGATGTTTCGTTTATGTCGGGGCTTACATACTAAGGGTAGAAAAATATATAAAACCTAGGATTAATTGATATGAAGGAAATGTAATATCATGCCACTGATTGGGGCACACACACTAACATTACACTTTTAATTAGGGCTTACACACTGAGGATGAACAATGTTATTGAGTCCTAGGATGCCCTGATTGATCTGGCCTATTTTCTTGCCTAACTTGCATTGATTATCTACTCGACATGCCTTGATTTCCTGGTTGACATGCCATATCATGTCTACCTCACATATCCAAAGACAATTGTACTATCCAATCAAATTTTTGGAGTAACTTCATATATCATGGATGTAAAGTTTTTGGGTCATCACATGATATTGGCTAACTCACCTAGAGGACATCTCAAGACCCAAATAGTTTATTCTAAAAGCCATCACATGACCACACTAACATTTCTAGAGGGTGTTGCATGATCTGGTTATCTTTCACTAGTGCCATCACATGAGATAGCTAAAACACATGGAGGAAGTCATGAGAGTCGATGTGACATGTCTCTAAGGGTGTCACATTTCTTAACTAACATGTCCTTAGGGAATCATGAGACATAACTGTATTTCTCAGAGGGTGTCTTGAGATCCAGTTGACATGCCCATATACTACCACGAGACTTATCTTATATATGCATGTGTCATTATATGAGTCTTGCAACATGTCTAAAGGGAATTTCACGACTTGAATTGTCCAGCTGGAGGGTTTTTCAATACTTGGGTGGCATGCATAGAGGGCACCCTGGTATTTTCTTCAACATTCCTCAAGGACATCACATGACCCAAATAGTATGCCAAAGGAGCATTGTGGTATTTGGGGAACTTTTCGTGGTTCAGAAGTTTGTTTAAAGTTGGCCATGAGAACTGAATGAGGGTCAGTGTGCATGTTCCTCTCTTAAATCATCCACCTTTATTTTTGGTTTTAGACTTTATGTTTTGAATTCCATAGATTAATTTAGTTTTAGGTTATTTTAAGTCAATCCTGATCTAGATGATGTGAATGATGTTTCTCAAATTTCTTTCTAGAAGTCTAACCTGTGATCTATGAGTGATCACGTAAAGTGATTTAGTCATGGATCAGGATCGCTTTGACTGTTCACCGGTATCTAACCAAAAAGAAGACTTTTTGGTCACAAGATCAACTGCTATGAGAAATTCACTAGGGTGTTGATGAGAGGTTCCAAGAATGTTTTCTCCTACATAGAGTTGAAGGTAGTGGTCGCAATTGGTAGAGGTCAAATTTTAATTCTATGTTCAGTAATTTATATCCCTCATCACCCAATTTTTTCACTAATTTTCATCCTATAAATGGCATCCTGCCTTTTTATTACATAATTGTTTCATTACATTTTACAAATAGAGGATCTTTAAAATCTAGTGTCTTGGAAATCAGGAACATAAAACATGGAAAAAACATAAAACATTATTCTAATCCACATTTAATACATCATCATAAGTTCATCCTATTTACAATTTCTTCATCTCATAACCTGGAGACACACATCAAAGGAAAGGGTGAGCATAATCCCTAGTAAGAAAATCAAGGGAATTAGTTTACTTTTTATATCAATAAGAACTTGATGAAAACCACAATACATGAGAAACCAAAAAAGAGGCATATCATAATAAAAGGAACATGAATCACAACATGAATATGTGGCTATAAAATTTCATTTATACAATCATGAACATATCACTAAGGATCATTCCCAAGGTGTCATAAAAATTTACCAAGGTTATTCACCAAGGTATCGTGAAACTTGTCAACTCTAGAGATTAATTATTTACCCAATGAATTGGAGTGCTATCAGGTCAAACCCTTAATAAGTCATTATTTTCATGTGATCCACATATATCATAATCAGAAATTTAATAAAAACCCCAAATAGAATCAAAGATATGGGTTTAATGTCTAAATAATGACGTTTAAAAAGTACTTAAAAATAATATTATTATGTCATGTATAACCCATGTAAAGGGAGTGAGGGTTATAAGTATGTCAATTCCAGAATCAAATAGATAAATTTTATATATTGATGAATACACCTGGAAATGAAAATATATTTGGGTATCCACATAAATAATACAAGATAATTTCTTAAGAAAAAGAGAGAGATTTTGTGATGAAAATTCTGCAGCAAAACGGTGACATAACATTGTTTTAGAAAGCATTAAAAAAAAGAAGGTAAAAGGGTAAAAAAATCATAAATAATTAATAATACAGTATGGGTACATAATAAGATAATGGTATGGATATTTGAATGACATACCACATGAAAAGGAAACATGAAAGAAATGAGAAGATGCTTTTTCTTTTATGAAAAATTCTGCAGCCAAATGACGTCACCTAAACATTTAGAAAATAAATTGATGAGAGAAGAAAGGGTATATCATAATTTAGAAATGAAATGTACATTAATAAGAATATATAAGAACATAAACCTACATAAGAATATGAAAACTAGAAGACATAACATAAAAGAAATCGTGACTAAAAAGAGGAGGGTGAAAGGTTCCCTTACCTAGAAGAGTATCTTCGAATTCTCGAAGGTTGGGACCTTGGGGGGGTTAAGGGAACTTTTGGAGGAATAATTTGGAGTTATAAGAACAAGAGATTCATTGAGGAGGATTTTTTAATGAGTTGGATGAGGGAATGTCTTGGTATTTATGAGAAAAGTGAGGGAATATTTAATTAATTTTCAAGGGACACCTCATCGGTGGTATTTGCAAAACCATGGGCTTGCCCATGATATTTGCCCATGGAATTGGACACTTGGGACACCTTATAACATATATTACTTTTCAAAAGTTTACCAGATTTGTTACATCATTATTACATCATTAATTATGTCATTAATCACCCGAAACTCAAAACTATATTTTTACTATTCACCGAAAATTCAACTGTTTCAGAAAAATCCTAGATATTTACACTAACCGAATATCGATCCTCTGAAATCAAAAAACAACTCCATTTTCTGAAAACAATTTTTTAAAATATTTTTATTTTTATTTAAAAAAAAAATTATTCAAAAAAAACTCTAAAACTATTACTTATTTTGTAACACCTTGACAAAGTAATCAATGTCCAATAAAATTATCATATAACCATAAGACAATAATGTAATAATTTATTATTAAATTTTATGAAAATAAATTTTCTATTTAAATTATTAAATTATTTATAAAATTTTAAATAAAATATTAATGACATACAAAAAAACCTGTACAATGATCATTTTTTCACTTTTAAGATGTCTAAATTATATTTATACATTCATGGGTGAAGTTTCTATTTTTTGGCTGATTTAATATTCATTACTTTTCATTATTATTCATTACTATTCATAAGGTATCTTACTATTCATACTTTATTATTCACTAAAAATTAAGTTGATCTTATTATACTCTAAATTTCTTACTGGTCACAGTTATAGAAGTCCATTTTCTGAAAATAATTTCACATTATTAATTATTTAAAGTTTACAAAAATATGTTAAAATACCCCTTTTCCAAATTTCATAAATAATATGGAACTTCGTCCAACATTTATCTGGACATTTGAAATTCACAAATTTAACATAATAAGAAATATGAAATTTATTTATTATTAAAGTATTACACCACGTAACTAAGGTCTCGTTACATAGCCCCTTATAACACCTGCATAGGACCTAAGTTTAAGGTGTGTTATGGTGATAGAATCTTGGGGTGGCTCAAACAAAATTGCCCGAGTGGTGATTTCTATCTACTTGAACTTCTCCCTTAGGTGATTTAGTTCAATATTCACATGTTGAAGATCAGCTTGGGCTTGGTCCATAGCAAATACTAGCGATGCATCCTCCTTCCCAAGCTCTGATAGATGGGCTTCGTATGACCTGAGTCTACTGGTTGAGTCCATCGACTCTTATTTCCCTATTAATTAACCATGGTCACTTGTATTTATAATCAATAATTGTAACGTTAAGAGTTTATTTTCCAATGTTCTTATTGACCAATGGTCATATAAAATTCAAAACCCAATGGTATCACTTCATTATTTAAAGGATATAGTTTTGTGGAGTATAAAATGAAATAACATACAAAAGTATGAAATAAAATTTATTCAAAATTTCAGGTGGTTACATTCTTCCCCTCTTCTGAAATTTTTCCCACTAAATTTTAACTCGTACTCATAGAATAGAAAATTTGTGGGTACTTCTGCCTCATAGACCCCTCTGGTTCCCACGTGGATTATTCGCATTTGTGGTTCCTCTATAACACCTTATCAATGTGGTTAGTCTTGTTGCATTGATCCTTGTCTCTACGATCTATGATCTCCACCGGTTGTTCCTCATAATACAGGTTATGTTCCAGTTATACCACCTCTGGATTTAGTACATGTGAAGGGTTAGGTATTTACTTCCACAAGAGGGATACATGGTAGACTTCATGAACTTGTTCTAGATTTGGAGGAAGTGCAAGCTGATATTCCACTTCTCCCACAAGATCAATGATTTCATAGGGGCCAATGTACCTAGGGATGAGCTTCCCACTCTTCCCAAACCTATGGAATCTGTTCCAAAGTGAAATTAGAATAAAGACATTGTCTCCAATATAAAACTCCAAGTCCCGTCGACGGTTGTCAGCATAACACTTTTGTTGACTCTAAGCAACCTTAATGTGTTGATGGATGGCATGGAATTTTCTTGTCATCTCCTGCACAATATCAGGCCCAAGAAGCTTTCTCTCACCAGCTTCATGCCATCAAGTAGGAGTTCTACATCCCTTACAATATAGAGATTTATAGGGTGCCATTTGAATGCTCAACAGGAAGTTATTGTTGTAAGAGAACTTAACTAAAGGTAGATATTGATCCCATCCACCCTTAAATTCCATTGATCATGTTCTCAGCATGTCCTCGAGTGCTTGAATATTCTTTTAAGATTGGCCACCAGTTTGGGGGTGATAGGTTGTAATGAAATTCAATTCCGTACTTAGAACATGTTGAAGACTTCTCTATAATTTTGATGTGAACATTGGATCATGATCAGATATGATAGAAAGTGGAACTCCATGCATCTTTACTACTTCCTTCATGTAAATCATGGAAAGTGATCAAGAGATAAATCTTCCTGAATAGAGATAAAATAGACAGTCTTGCTTAGACGGTCCCCTATAACCCATATCACATTGTTTCCTTTTGAACTTCTCGAGAGACCATTGATGAAATCCATAGGGATATTTTCCCACTTCCATGTTGGTATGGGTAGTGGTTTCAATACCCCTTTAGGAAGTGGTCACTCTGTCTTTTCTTGATGACATACCAGGAACCTTGAAGTGTAGTCAACAATCTCCCTTTTCATATTATCCTACAAATAATGATCATGAAGGTCCCTATACATTTTTGTGATTCCAGGATTTATAGAGAAATTAGAGCTATGAGATTCATCCCTCAACTCCTTCTTTACTTCTGGAATAGATGGAACACATAGTCTTGTAGGAAATTTCAATACACCTTCTTGATCAATATTGATATTAGGAAAATTCCCATCCTTCACAACCTCAAACTACTTCTGTAACAATGGATCCTCTTTCTAAGATTTCTTGATATTCTCTTTTAATGACGATTGATAAATCATTTGGGTTAGGGTTGACGATATCCCTTCCATTATAATTCCCATGTAAATATTTACTAGGTCATTGATCAAAGGAACTCTTTGAATCCTCGTCATGGAAAGAATAATTGGGTATTTCCTGCTTAATGCATCGTCGACTTCCTTTTCTCTTTCGAGATGATAATTAATTGAACAATAATGGTCTTTGAGAAGTTCCAACCATCTCATATGTCTCATGTTAAATTCGTTTTGTGTGAAAATATACTCAAACATTTATGGACTGTGTATATATCACATTTCTCTCTATAAAGATAGTTCCTCTATATCTTCAGTGCAAAAAACAACCGCAGCCTGCCTCAGATCAATCGTTGGATAGTTCTGCTCATGAGTCTTCAATAGTCGAGATGCATAAGCAATGACCTTATCATTTTGCATGAGGACACACCAAAGACCTTTCAGAGATGCATCACAAAAAAAAAAAGAATCCTTCTCCACTTGAGGGAAAAGTTAATACGGGTGTAGTAACCAATCTCTTCTTCAACTCTTGGAAACTTTCCTCACACTCCTTTGCCCATATGAACTGGACCCATTTTCTAGTAAACTTGGTTAATGGAATAGAAAGTTGTGAATATTTTTTAACAAACCACCTATAATATCCCGCTAATCCCAGGAAACTATGAATCTTAGTTATTGTTTTAGGCTGAGGCCACTCCTCTAAAACTATTATCTGTGTAGGATCAATTGTGATTCCTTTATTGGTAACAATGTTCCCCAAGAAAGCAACATGATGTAACCAGAATTAATTTTTGATGAACATTCAAAAAAGCCTCTCCTTTCATAGAGTTTTAAAAATAACCCGTAAATGATCCTCATGCTCCTCATGAATTTTGGAATATATCAAAATATCATCAATAAAAACTACTACAAAGTTATCAATGTATTACTTAAAGACTCGATTCATCAAATCCATAAAAATAGTAGGTGAATTAGTAAGTCGAAAGGGAATAACAAAAAACTCATAATTCCCATATCTTAATCGGAAGGTAGTTTTTGGAATATCTTCTTTCTTTACCCTCAATTGATGATTACCAGATCTAAGATCAATATTAGAGAAGAATTGAGCCCCACAAAGTTGGTCAAATAAGTCATAAATTCTTAGAAGAGGGTATTTGTTCTTCATTTTGATCTTGTTCAGTTCTCTATAATCAACACATACCCACATTAATATATCCTTATTCTTCACAAAGAGAATAGGTTCTTCCTAAGGAGACAAACTTGGTCGGATAAACCCCTTCTCAAAAATATCCTAGAGTTGTTTATATAATTCTTCTAGATCCACATTTTCCATCCTATATGGGGTCTTAGATATCGGATGATACCTAGGTACGAGTTCAATGGATAACTCTACCTCTATTTTAGGGGGAGATCTTGGTAACTCCTCAGGAAATACATCAACGTATTCTTGGAAAATGGGAACATTTTCTATCCTCGAACTCTCATTTCCTTTTTATTATTAAACGATCAACTCCATAAAGAATGGTATAAGAGGTTCTTATAGACAAATAACAGGTTTTGATATCTCTCCATAGAAGATAACTATATTTTTTTCATTCAAGACTACTGATATTTCCTTGCTTCTACATTTGATCTTAGCATTATTCTTTGAGAGTCAGTCCATCCCTACTATAATGTCGAATTCCATCATGGTAATGACTACTATATTTTCAATAGGATTGTGTTCACTAATGTAAATATTGTAGTTTCTAAACACTGATGATGCTTAGATAGTCCCCCCATGAGTCTTGACCGATAACTCTACTTTTATAAAATCAGGGGGTGATTCTAAATTCTTTTCAAACATGGTGGAAATAAAGGAATTCATAGAACCAGAATCCAACAAAGTACATACTAGCTTTTAGAGAACAACAAGAGTACCTTCCACCACATCATTTAGTTCCTCAAATTCATTCTTAGTGATTGAAAAATTAAGAACGTGTTCCCCCGGTCATTTCTGAGGCTGATGGTGATTCCCCTCCACTGCCCTCAGATTTGGACAGTGATTGGAAAAGTTCCCAAGTTGTCCACACTTATATCATTGGACATTAGGTAGGGCATGCACCATCTTACCCTTGTTCTTAGTGTTTGGAAGTTGAGGTTTCACCTCACTATGATAATTCAGAGTGATATGGCCATCTCTTCCACACATGTAGCACTTCCCGCTCCCGAGCAAGCAGTTTCCCAAGTTCTTATTCCCATATTTATTACATGTGGGACGTTTCACTTGATTGAATTCTCTTCCCTGATAAAAGTTCCTACATAATCATGGATCCATCGATCATTTCTTGTCAATGGATTTGTGAGACCATTGCATCTCACCAAACTCCAGTTCGACTTTCATCACACTTCGCATGATCTCCTCATATCTATCATAATCTCAGTTGACTAGATTATTCCATAGATGAGGTCTCAATCCACCAAAGAATCTATCAACCTTACCATTTGGATCCATGAAAAATCTAGAGGTGTAACGTGAAATCCTTGTGAAGTTCATCTCGTAGTTTCCCACAGAATCATCCTCTTTCTACTTTATCTCACGAAACTCCTTCTCCATTCTTGTTCTCATCAATCGAGGGAAATACTTGCTAAAGAAGATCCCTCTGAACTCTTACCACTCCATAGATTCAACCCCCCCTCTTGGCCTTGTGTTTTTAATTAGTTCCCACCACTAATCAGCTTCTCCCTCTAAGCGATAGATAGCCAGGGTGACCTCCTCATGCTTTGAACTGCAGAGCACAGAAAAGATAATCTCAATAGTGCTGATCCACTATTCATCAATCAATGGGTCGGTAGATCCATAGAATATTGGGGGGTTTTGAAGCATAAAGGATTAAATATAAATTTATTCCCTTCGTGGTGAGATTAGTCTCTCAGCTTGATTCAAGTTATTTCCCAAAACATGAGTCAGTTGGTTCATCATTCACATGAAATTTTCCATTTTGGCTTCCATTGAAGGGCCATTAGTGTGTGGTAAAGTGTGGTCACTATTTGTACAGTTACTCCTATTTCCAGTCATTTTCTAAATGAATAAAACCTTAGTGATAATATTATTTTATTTAAGAATCTTTTAACCAAAAATGATTTTATGTCTTAAAACATCATGCTTTAAACAGTTATATTTCTATATAAATCCTTCATAATGATTCATAAAAAGCTTATGAGTAACCAAACATATCCCCCGGGAGTGTCACAACCAAGAGTGCAGCAAGGAGCATTGTCGTGTACTAGGATACCCCGGGTCAAGCCCAAAAATCCTTGTCCGAGTTTTCACTCCTAGGTATATCTGTGCCAGAGCCGCCTCTACCTGCTCGTATCTAGACAAGGAAGTATGTTTTAATAAACCACTTACTGAATACTCACCAAAATACCAGAAAGTTTTCCAATATTTAAAAAATTCTATATAATTCGCCCTAAAGGTTTCATATCCTAATTTCCATAAATAACTAAACATTCCTTTCAGACCAACTATGGCATCCCACCATTTTATTACATAACTTTTCTTTACATTTTACAGAGGGAGGATCTTTAAATTATAGTGTCTTTGAAATTAGGAACATAAAACATGAAAACAACATAAAAAATTACTCTAATCCACTTGTAAGGCTTCATCATAAGTCCATCCTGAGTAAAATTACTTCATCTCATAACCTGGAGACATACATCAAAGGAAAGGGAGAGTAGAAGGCCCATTAAGGAAATCAATGGAATTAGTTTACTTATTATAGCAACAAGAACTTTATGAAAACCACAAGACATGAGCAATGGAAAAAGAGGCATATCATAATAAAAAGAACATGAATCAAAACTTGATATTTTTGGATACAAAATTTCATTTATACATTCATCAACATATCACCAATGTTCATTCCAAAGGTGTCATAAAAATATTTCCAAGGTTATTCACCAAGATATCGTGAAACTTGTCATCTCTAGAGATTAATTCTTTACCCAATGCATTGGATCACTATAAGGGAGAACACTTAATATGTATTTATTTAAATGTGAGCCACATAGACCACAATCAAACATTTCATAAATAACCCAAATAGAATCAAAGAAATGGGTTTCATGTCAAAATCGTGACGTTTAAAAAGTACTTAAAAATAAGATCATTATGTCATTTATAACCAATGGAAAGAGAGTGAGGGTTATATGTATGTCAATTCCCAAATCAATTAGATCAATTTTATGTATTGATGAATACCCCTGAAAATGAAAATAGATTTGGGTATCCCCATAAATAATACTAGAAAATTTCTTCAGAATAAGTGACTGATTTTGAGACAAAAATTCTGCAGCATAACGGCTACATAACATCATTTTAGAAGACATTAAAAAAAGAGGGGATGAGGGTCAAAAAATCATAAATAATTAATAATATAGTATGGATACATAATAAGATCATGTTATGGATATTTTAATGACATACCACATGAATAGAAAACATGAAAGAAAAGAGTTTTCTATTTCTTTTACAAAAAATTCATTTGACTAACAGCTTCACTTAAAAATTCAGAAAATAAATTAATGAGAGTGTAAAGGGTCTCTCGTAATTTTGACATGAAATGTAAAGTAATAAGAATCTATAAGAACATACCCACACATAAGAATATGGAATCTAGAAGGCATAACATAAAGGAAATCGTGACGAAAAGGAGGATGGTGAAATGTTCCCTTACCTTGAAGATTACCTTCGAAAGCTCGAAGGTTGGGACCTTAGGGGGGATTGTGGGCATCTTTGGAGGACTCCATGGAAGGTAGAAATCCCAGAAGTTCATTGAGGAAGATTTTGGAACGAAATGAATGAGGGAATGGCTTGGTATTTATAAGAAAAGTGAGAGAATATTTAATAAATTTCCAAGGGACACCTCATCGATGGTATTTGAAAAACCATGGGCTTGCCCATGGTATTGGCCACCTGGGACACCTCATAAAATATATTACTATTCACAAGTCGACCAGATTTATTACATCATGATTACATCACCAATGATGTCATTAAACACCCGAAACATAAAAATGTATTTATACCATTCGCCGAAAATTCAACTGTTTCAGAAAAATCCAAAAAATTAACCCTAACCTAATATCGATGCTCTAAATTCAAAAATGAACTCCATTTTATGAAAAAAAATATAAAATAATTTTAATTTAATTTTTATATGAAATAATTATTTATTCAAAAAAACAACTCTAAAACTATAACTTATTTTGTAACACCTTGAAAAAGTAATCAAGGTCCCATAAAATTATCGTATAACCGTAAGAGAATAAATTAACAATTTATGATTAAATTTTATTAAAATACATTTTCATTTTAAATTATAAAATTAATTATAAAATTGTAAATAAAATATTTATAACATACAAAAATAACAAAACTTATACTATGATCGTTTTTTCACTTTTAAGATGTCCAAATTGTATTTATACATTCATTGGTGAAGTTTCTATTTTTTGGCTGATTTACTATTAATTACTATTTATTACTATTCATAAGGGTATCTTACTATTCGTAGTTTACTATTCACCAAAAATTATATTGATCTTATTAGACTCTAAATTTCTTACTGGTCACAATCATAGAAGGCCCTTTTTTGAAAATCATTTCACATTATTAATTATTTAAAGTTTACAAAAATATTTTAAAATACGCCATTTTTCAAAATTCATCAATAATATGGAACTTCATCCTACATTTATCTGGACATTTGATATTCAAAAATTTAGCATAAAAAGAAATAACAGTTTTATTTATACAAAATGATTACACAACATAACTAAGGTCTCGTTACATAGCCCCTTATAACACATGTATAGGACCTAAGTGTATGGTGTGATATGGTGATAGAATATTGAGACGGCTCGGAAAACATTTCCCAAGTGGTGATTTATATCATCTTGAACTTCCCCCTTAGGTGATTCCATTCAAGTTTCACATGTTGAAGCTTAGCTTGGGCTTGGTCCATAGCAAAGCCCAAAGATGCTACCTCCTTCCCATGTTCTGACAGATTGGATTTGTATGGCCGGAGTCTACTTGATGAGGTCATCAACTCTTCTTTCTGTATTAATTAATCAAGATAAATTGTATTTATAAACAATAATTGTAACCTTAAGATTTTAGCTTCCAATGGTCACATTGACCAAGGATCATATAATAGTCAAAGCCCAAAAGTCTCACTTCATTAATTAAAGGATATAGTTTTGTGGAGTGTAAAATGAAATAACACAAAAAAGTAGGAAATAAAATTTATTCAAAATTTCGGGTCATTAAACTATATCATTCATGGATCCAGGAAGCAGTTGGTGATAGACTTCAACACCATTTGTCTTCATGATTCTCTTTTGTTTATCACTCCAAGGGCATCGCCTGATTTTCAACAACTACTAGAGTACTCCATCAACGTCTCCTTTATTTGATTATTTCCAAATGAGTTGTACTTTTTGAATCATTCAAGCTTGATGAAAGACTTATTTGTTTTTATATTGACATGTACAATGACCAGTATGAGATCAGAGCTCCTGTTGAAAGGCCTTCACATGATCTTAGGTGTCTTTTCTGAGAATTTCGCGAGATAAGGATGGTCTGTCAAGGGGCCTTTCCGGGATCAGGCTGAATTTTCTAGGAGTATTTCAAGATCGTGTCACAAACAACCTTAGGGTGTTGAAATATTTTTTTGACCGCAAGAGGCTCCCTACAATTTATTTTTTTCTTTTTTCTATTTTACAGTGGTTGAGGGCCATGCGATAGTAGACGAGTAATGGAAAAGACAATTACTCTACCTCTTGATGATGCATTGTGTAACCAATAAAGGTCTTATGGGGATGCATGAGTATTTCATAGATGATTAAATCTTCTTTTCCTCAAGGAGAAAAAGGGGTGGAATGATGTTTCCTAGATATACTCGAGGCCCTTCGCGTGATAAGGGTGACATGCAACGGGTCTTTTGTGAGAAGAGGCGGACAAGTCCCCATGTGCTTGTATTGTCTTGCGGACTTCCATGGGCATGCCACATGTGTTTTATAACTGTGAGTGGATCCCTCCTCATCCCTTTTTGTTTCATTTATTTTATTTTTAAAAGGCTCAAGGGTCTTGGAAGTTTGTTTAAATATTGTTGAGGGAAAACACTCTCCCAATTGATGATCTATCATGTGAGTTTTTCGATCCCAAGAGTCTCCCGACATTTAGATATTTTCCTCTATATTTGTTAAGGATTTTTGTGGCCTTCACCCATTTATTTTCCATGTGTGCACTGCTTGTTCAATGTGGGATCCTATGATGGTTCCCTCATCTTTTCTTGAACAGTAGCCATGTTTTCATACGGTGCATTGCTTGATCCATGTTAGATCTCCTGACGACATGCAGACATTGTCGGGGATAGATTCTCATCATGACATTGATACACCACATGTTCATTGATGGATCTCGCAATGGAATGCACACATTGTGAAAGAGATTCACTTTTCCTTCCTTTAATATGTAATGTGTTCATTATTGTATGAAGCCATAGAGTGGCCAAGGGTGTTTTTATGTCAAGATAATGGGAAACGTGGTGCATGGATAGTGTTGCAATATGTCACATAAATGTCACATAATCCAATCCTACAACACAAACACATGGACTATATATCCTCTTCAGATAACCATATCAAGGGAGAGATGGAGATTCTCATACATACATGAATATTGCATGTGTGTGGTGTGGACTTCCATTCGATCGATATTATGCATAAATTCTTCAATGTTATTAATGTTCAACTCTTCTAACACATCTAATAAAGTCTTTAGGACTTGATCATAGCTAGACGATGAGTCACTATCCAAAATTATTCACATAGAACAGTGTATCTGGTAATTCAATCTCCTTTTAGGTAGAGGCACGAGAGTGATATGTGATCACTTCTAAGCTCATATGACGAAGTTTACATGTTAGATATTGGTCCTGTCTTTGCCTGAGTTTGAGGCCTTGCCATATCAGAGTTCTTTTCATGATAGGTTGTGGGGTGCCACAACCTTTTGAATGATGGTTTAAATGAGGTGATTTACCCATTGGCAATATGGGTTATGTGGGTGTTACTTCCTTTCACAAGATGGGTTATGTGATGCCTCATCTCTTCGCATGAATGATTACACGAAGGGGGATTGTGGTATATCACTCTTTCATGTGAATGAAAAATTGATGGAATTCTGGCATAAGCCTATTCTATTAACCATTATACAGGATCATGATGCTCTATATTGAGAGAAAAATGAAAGTACACTCCTCCTGAATAATAGTGACCATATCTGATGTGTGAATTCCCTGTATTAATAGACAATGTATCGCACAATATCTAATCACCCGAGAAAGGTGGAATTCCCTGTGAACTCGCTCAGCCATACGTCAGACCGACACATTCAAATATACTGGACGTATTCTCTATTTAGTATTTGAGTGATCTCAAATATACTGGATGTATGCTCTGTTTTTGGTAACATCATCCTCGTATGCTCTATTTTTGGTGATGAATGTATATTTTATTTGTATGGAGATTAACACAGATGTTTCACTGTGAAACTGGCCATGTGGGCATGGCACTTATCAACTTCTCCTGGCACCGACACACACTTGAGCTAGCATTTCATGCTTATTTTTGGAGATCACATGCAGCATATATCATCAAAGGTAATATACGGGACGTTCTCCATATGAACTCTCCATTTGTGGTGAGAGGAGGCTCGTGTGGCTGGTCCATGATATTAGTTCCAGAAACGATCCATGTAATCCTTACCACAACTAGGATGAAGAAGATTGTGTATGCCAACATTTATCCATCATGAAATATTCACCTATTATCCATATTCATGCGCTTTGAAAATGGTATAGAAGTAGCTCACGAACCCCTTAAATATCGATCATGATAGCGTGTATGGTCCAGTATATGGCTTGATCTTCATAGGACATCAAGAATCATATAGCAGTCCAGGTCTGAGGAGTTCTTCAACAAGAAATATCACTCCCTCGTGGTCCTATTTCTATGTGGTATCCACAATGCTAAAACATTGATGCCTAGAGGCTGAATAAGATGACATACAACATCTTTACCTATTGCCTGATACTCCATGTAAAAGTGTGTAACTCAAGAATCTGAGTGTTGACAGTGAGATTTACCGAGATGTTCAGAAATTCCACACTTAAGGGACCACAAATTCCTTCATCTCATACTCAAGATCTGTGTTAATTTTTTTGGGAAAATAGACTTGATCAATTATTTATATATTAACATTGAAAATGGGACATATTCATATTTGAAACACAATATCCAATTTTTTGGAACTAAATGTAATACCACATCCTAAGTATCATGGTACTTAGGATTTAGAAATATGTTATAGTTTTTAATAAATGTAAATAAATGTTTCACAAAAAAATTAATTAGTTAATTTAATTTAATAAAATTCATGGAAAATCAATGTTCTCCAAAATTCACCAAATTGGCACACTATGAAAAATGTCGTATTACATGATCAAGGGAGAGTATATAATTATTTTGGGAATTGTATTACTTTTGTAATAGTTTCTCCTTCAAAACATTAAAAACACATGAAAAACCTTTTACTTAATTAGTTTTTTAAATTATCAATTACACTGGAAATAAAAACTCTTCTAATCTATTATAAAGATCCGATCAAGAGTAAAAACCCCATTTTGGGGTCAAAATAAAAATAAAAAAATCCATTTGGGGTAATTAACTTTTTTGAATTACCATAATACCACTTTTGGTGGGAATTTAAAAAATATCTTCAAAATTTAAAATCATAAGACCTTTACATTCAGATTATGACAATCTTTATAATCAGATATTAAGATAGGTACTATTAACCCTCAATGTGTTTGTTTCTATTATAAATGTGTTGTTCCTTTCATTTTATTTCAAAATATCTTATAAAATAGAAATAAGGATCCTTAAAAATGATAGGGTTCAGTACGAAAATTGCTATGTAAATTTTTATTGTAATTTTATCAGATCATGATTAGTTGTTTATGTTTCATTTACAACATTGCATATCCGTGTAGTGTTAATATATAATTATTTAACATTTGGAAGAATATTTATTAAAAATTATGTATATCTCATACAATATTGGAATTTTTTTTGATTAATATGATTTTAATGGAATTTTTCTTAATAATGTTATGATACTTTCAAATTGATTAATTTTTACTATTCATGTTATTTCTCAAAGGATTAGGGATTCATTTGTGAGTATGTCATATTATTGTACAGTTCCCTGCAATTTTTTTCTCTAAACCAATTTCTTCTAAATTTATAATGGTTAAGTCATCCCTTTATAAAGATACCCAGAATGAATTAAATGTTCCTCAATAGAACATAACAAACAAAAAAGAGGTTCATTAGTGATGATGTAATGGTTGTGTTCAATAGAACATAATGGGATGATTTTGTCTCTCTGTATCACTAAAATTTCATTTAGTTTAATAGTTATTCAAATTATAAATGTTTATATTTCAATCCACATATTATTAGGTATGGTTAATTGGAGCTCCATCCACTTGAATATAGAGTGTCCAAAAATATAAATAGGATAGATGACCCAATATAATTGATGAAATAGTTCTTTAGACTTAGGAAATTAATGTATTCAAGTACCCATTAGATTTTGTATAATTTTATTTTTATTGACCATGTAAATATATGTCTTTGAGTTTTCAAGTGATTCTGTGAGAAGCCACTCACTAAATCTAATGAATGTGTTTCCCATAATTGTATGAAAAAGAGAGAATATGTTGCCTTCTTAGTACGAAGCCCTAAACATCAGATGTATTCTTCTCTAATCCTCTTTTAAATGACATATATAAAAGGGGTGGATCATATCTAAAAAAGTTGAACTAAGATTTTTAGAGTTTAATGGATAAACATCTTGATGAATATTGATGGGTGGAAAACCTAGTTGAGTGGTTACTATCTGTGTTAAAAGTTATATTAAATTGAGATATTGATGTATAAAGCTATATATAACCCATAATTTTTTTGAAGAAGCAGTTTACTGGTTAATTTAAAGAATTAATATATCTTGGATGAATTATATATTTCTTTCAGTTAATGTTGGATGATTTAGGTGGTGATGATTCATGAGGTACGTTACTTGAGTATTTAGATTCCACACGAATATTAGAATGACGATTAAGAGTTTGAAAAAGTTTGACAAGTTCCCAAAAGTAATTTGAGATATGTTGGGGGATTTCTGATATATTTCATTTCATCCAAAATAGTTTAAAATTCATTTGAGGGAAATTTGAACAAACAATCATGTTTTAGATTCACATAAGTGAATTTCACCGATTCTAGAACCATTTAAAGGGATCCCTATATATGTGGATTTAGATATTAATATTCATGTAATATGATTTCTTGACGAGTCATACATGTGAGGGGATCTACACATCAAGGGTTTTGTTTAAGAGAGCAGTGTGTGGGGATCAATAGTTGCAATCCATTTTAAGGGGATCTAGATCGTGTAAGAAAATATACATAGGGGTTATTCCATCAACATGTGGGTATCTTGTGATGGTGCCCAATATAAGGTGTTATACAAAAAAATATCAATGAAAGGGGATCCAAAGTTGATCAAATAAGGGTCATGGGAATAATAAAGTTGGATTCAATCTATACTAAATCCACAAAAGATTATTCCTCGTGTAAGGATAATCATATCCTTATATATAGGATAAAAAATGTAGTTATCCATAATTTTATATTAGAATAAGGAAAAAATATTTGTATGGTTCTAAATCTGATGTTATTGGCTCTAACAACACAAACACTTTACAAAGTGTGTCATTCAAGCACTTAATTAGAAAAAATATGATCTTCATGTTGAGAAAAGTAAGATCAAAGTTGATTTATTTATTGAAGATTTAAATACTATTTTAATGAATAATTTATAGATTATAATGAAACAAATCATTAAATTCGTGGACTATATTTCATGGGTAGAAACAAAACAATTAAATGTTAATGTATGCATATTTTAGAAAGATAAATAGATTTTGTGATATTGAGAACAAAATATAAGACAAAATGATTTTTTGAGGAGCTTCTATATTATCAACTCTTGAAATGAAGAATAAATCAGATTGAGCAATGGAGTGCCCTAAACCTACCATCCTGGATCTGTTGCTAAATACACATTCATTAAACACTGGATTTGATACAAAGTGAGATGAACATGTCTTTATTTATTATCATTTACATAAGTTAAACATTATATATCACAATAATAATAAAATGAAATGAGTGGAATATTTAGTTTCATTAAGTATTAGATACATAAGCATCGTATTTTAATATATTTGTTATCATGTCTCCATAATCAAAACTACACTAGGACCCCTTCAAGAATTCTTATAATTTATAATTTTCCTTATAACCTAGGGAATAAAAATATTATAAAGGGGTGATCCCAAATTCTCATTAAGGGAGAAATTAAAAAAAATCATCAAGAATTAAATCATAAGAATATGAGAAAACATAATAACGAGAGGAAAATATTATAAAAAAATAACACATAACGGTGAGATTTCATCATATGTCGTGACAGAAGGATTTGCAATCTCAATTGAACAAATATATACCATAATAAAAATGTGTGTTATCATTAAATAACAAAAAGGATCCATGGAGAATAATCATATGTTTATGTCATGGACATGTAACATTCCCTGGAAAAATAGTATACTGAATAACTTTAGGTATAAACCTATGCATAATGAATCATCATGTTGTGAGCCAATTCAATCCAACAGACATATTATACTATGAAAAAAATGTACAAAAATCATATTTTGAACCAAAAATGTTCCACACATCCAATTGTGAATGAAGAAATACAAATAAAATATGTTGATAAAAAATAAATTCCCACACATCATGTTGCGAAAAAATAAAATTTACTTTCAATATATTAAGAACAGAAAAAATTCCCTTTCTATATGTTCTGAAAAAATGCCCATTCTCATCATCATTATCAAATGTGATATCAATATTTTACCAATTAATTGGAGGAAGATATGAGAACCCATCCATAAATCATCCAAACATATGTGTGAAAACTGAAAATAATCATCCCAAGAACACATGGAAAGAAAAATGTTCTTTATATAATTTTCAATTGGAATCACTAAAATTTTCCTCAATAACGTAAATGTTTTATACCCAAAATTAAATCACCATAAAAGTGTATTTAAAAATAGAATTTAGAGAGTGATTCATGAAAAATAACTTCTAATAAATTAGATCAATTAATGATAAAGAGAAAAACTGATGTAAAACCATAAAATAGTTTTTTAGACAACATTTTTTCATAATTGTAAAAGATGAAACATGTCACATTCAAAAACCAAATTAAAAAGATAGTGTTATAAATTTTTAAAACTTTTAATTTTAAAATAATATTCAATAATGGATGATTTAAAAATTCCTAAATGTGTTATAATGGAAATATGTTGTAAAAGAAAAGACCTTTTATCATAAAAGGATGGAAGAACTTTTTAATATTTTGGAATACCTTTATTTATAACCCAAATTATAAAAATTAGTAGTAAAACCCACCCTTTGAAAGTATAATTGGAAAATTGTATTGTCAAATGAGTAAAAACATATTTTTATTTCAAAACAAAAAATGTAATTTTTTTGAAATAATGAAGAAGGAAGTGGAGGAAAGTTTATATTTAAAGAAGATGCGATTTTTTCTTAAAAGCATTGCACTTTTATGAGACAAAAATTAATTAATAAAGAATATTTGAGTAAAAACATAATTTTACATAGATATATAAGAGTAAATATCATAATAAATATAAAATAAGAAGGATTTATCGTAATTATTAGAATGATTCTCAAGGAATAAAATTTTAATTAAAAGGAATTATATTTGTGTTACCCAAATCACATATAGATATCAAGAATTCATAAAAAAGATAATTTAAAAAGGGATTTATATGGTAGAAATGTAAATAACAAGAAAATAATAGAAAATAACAAATTATACATCAAACGATTATAATTCCTCCAACCTATGTGAAATAAATTCATGAAGACTAATCTAAACTAAAATAACAATAATTGAGTTAATAAAGTCCCTTACATCGTCGTTATCTTTCAAATTGAAAACACAAAAAAGGTAAAAAAATGGGTCGGTTTTATATGTAAATTAGATTTAATGAAAAATATTTATAATATAATTAAATGGAAAATATATAAACCATATAAAGAAAATAATTTGTGAATATGAATCATATCTTAATAAATCAAAATTGAGATTCAAAACCCATAACAGTAATGGTAACATAAGAATCAAAATTTAAGTAAGAGGGTTACGATGAAATTGAAATTTAAATATCTTGAAATTAAATATATTTATTTTACATGATGGTAATAGGGTATTTAATAAACCATATAATTGAAGTGATGGTGTTCAATATCGAACAGGACTTGTGGAATGAAAAATAAAACAAATAATGCTTACACCTTAGGTATGAATTCATTCCTCGCATGAGTTTAACATTATCAATAATAAAATTAATTTTATCAAAAACGTTCATAAAAACCTCTTACATATTTATTTAATTTTATATTATGTTTTATTATCATATATTACTTAATTATTAAATACTTTTCTCTTTTGATAGTTACTTGAGGTGGTTCAATGGATTTCTATAAAACATAATGGATATATTAACTATGGTCAAAAGTGATATAAAATATAATCATTATATCTATAATTTTATAGATTTATGTATTTTATTATTCAAATTATAAATAATTATAAATTTACATATTTTTTCTTATATGGATTCAAATTAATAATGGTACATTGTAATGGTCATTTTTATCATTTTAGTCTTCTCTGAACATTTATTATTAATACAACATATAGAATGTATAATATGATATTTAAATAATACTAATAGTTCATTTAATATAAATTTAATACATTATATACATTTTTAATTACAAAAAAATTAATGGACAATATAAAAATAGAACTTGTTGTCCATGGAGGAGGTAGTTCGCACACATGCATTATGATGACTTCCTTTTTCAATTGGTTTTTGTGGAAGGTAAAAATTTATTTTTCATTAGAATAAAAATATTTAAGAATATTAATGGTACATATTTTTATCATAATTTCATTTATCATAATGTATGTTATGGTGTACAAAAAGAAAATAATTAAGAGAGCTAGGTTTAGGTTATTACCTCTCCCATTGGATGTTCCCCCTTGGGTATCATGATAAGGATAGATAGATTGATATTTTGGAAAGGAAAAAATATTTTAAGAAATGGTCAGGGGGTATGAAGTTACTAGGTTAGGGTTTTGTTATAGATAAATCTTTCTAATCAGTTAAAAAATTGGGTGGATGTGATTCCCTTCTATAAGTGAAGAAAATTCAATTTTAGTAAATAACAATTAATTTTTCTCGATCCCATTATATTGTTCAAGGGTCAATGGATTAGATAAGATTGAAATATTAATGTTTTGGCTAAGTTAATTTTGATTAAACCCCTTCCACTTATCTTTACACGTGTTTTAATCATGGTTTATATATTTTATTATCATATTGTTATAATTAAGTATTTTGGTTTTTACCTTGGTAATTAGGTTTTACACATGTATTTTTTGAATTATTATAAATACTAGATGACCTATTTTATGAAATTTTGACATTATGAACATAAACTGATTATACATATAATTAAATTCAATTTCTATATATAAACTATCTTTTTAATTGAGACCTTTAATATATAGAAAAACAGTTTTGTAGAAAAAAAAAATTTATCACCATTAAGTGTTCTTAATTTTAAAAAAACAAAATTAATAATAAAATGAGTGATACTATATATATATATAAATATTAAAATCATATAAAATTAATTATTCAAAATAATTCAATAAATTTAATTCGATAAAATTTACACAATACTGGTAAAAAGATTCATTGAAAATAACACTTTCACCATTATCATGGTCATTAACATTATTATTAGAAATTAAAATTTTAATCTAAAAAATGAAATTTCACCTTATTAAATAATTTAAAATTATGATATAAAAATCAATTCCAATATTTCTATGTTTAATTTCTATATGTGATGGAAATAATGTTTTATATAAGCGAGAAGAAGAGTTTTTATTAGAATATTATTTTTTTTCCAAAATTCTAAACATGAGTTTTATAAATTAAATAAAGTAATTTTAAATGATTTATTTTATTTTATAAATATATATATTTATATAAAAATTGTTTTAAAAAATTCTAAGTCATTCATGTATTATGATAATGTAATAAAAGTGGTGGTAATAGAGAAATATGAATTTTTCACTATTCAACTAAAAATAAATTATTTTAGAAAAACCTAAAAAAAATTTCTAAGAAAACATTAAAATGATCAAAAAAAAATTATGTTCATTTTAAAAAATTAATTTTCTATGATGAAACAATTTACATTTGAAATGGAAATACAACATACAAATTAATTACATTTTACTAAAAAATTTCTTTTAAAACATTAATGGGTTTTAATCTTATTTTATATGTATTTATAATTTATTAAAATATTTTTTACTATATTTTATAATATTAATAAATTTTCTTATTAATATTCATCTAGATTATTGCGGTTCATTTTTTGGTTCAGTGTTTCATGTAGATAAATCCAATGAACGTAGTAGATTTATTTGAAGGAACGATGTACATTTAAATCACGGGGAGTTACATAGAATTCACCAACCTTATATAATTAAAACATCAAAAAATAAGTTGTTATTAAATATATGATGTGATTAGTTAAATATGATAATTTCTATGATATTAAAAATTCTATCCTGATCTTGATATTTAATGTTCAGGGACTTCTAAACAATAAGGGAAAGATCTAGACTTTATGACTAAGTTGCTTAATGATTTTAATACAGCCTTGAAATAATTATTTTCGATGGTTTTTAGTGGTTTATTTTGAGAAGAGAAATTAGAATATCCAACTGTAGAAAAGTTTATAAGATTTATTTTTCTAAATAGATAATGAGAAGTAAAATAGAAAGGGAACTCTTATCATTTAATATGAGACGACTGTTGAGGATGAAAAAACAGTGAGATTTTGGGAGACACCCACATATAGAAATTGTTGAGAAAAAGAAAATTATATCATGGAATATAAATATTCAAATGGGTTTTCTATATTCAATATATAAACAATAGATTTTTAGTTGAACTATATGTACAAAAGAATATAAATTGAGAGCTGAACATTTAGAATAACTAATAGCATGTGATAAGTGTGATATATTGATATCTCTCAAATAATAAAAATAAAATTTTGATCTAAAATTATTTAGAGAATAATATTTGGGTATTGAATAAGAAAAAGAATATAAGTTGGTACTATTGTGTAGTTCTATTCATGGTTAAAGAATTAAAGAAAACTAAGTAAAGAATGATACGACTATGCTCTAATTACATTCTATATTAATAAGTTTTGTAGTTTTAGAGTTACTGGATATTATAAGATCAAAATATCTCATTTTGGAGTTGAGAAATATCGGTGAGATTGATTTTTTGAATATCTATAAATACAATATAGAAACAGAGACCAAGTATGATGTTCTGATCTTGAAGACATGCAGACATTCAAAGATTCTATTTTGAGAAGAATATGATCAATTTTGTGGATGAAAAAAAATCCCTATGTTGAAAAGAAATTATAATCAAATGAAATGAATGGAAATATATTCACATTCATGGTGGGAATCTCTAGAGGCAACGTGGATCTAGGTATAAAAGGAGATTACAACATGAATTTCTTAAAGCAATGAGAAACTTGATTGATTATAATCCCTATGAGAAGAAGTGCCAGTTTGTAATGAAATGTTGGGTTCATAAGAATAATTTTATCCAATTGGGTTTGTAATGGATAATAGAATCCATGATTTGGGTGAAAAATCAACCACAGTAAGGTGTAGGTTTCTAACGAATGGTATAAACATTGTAAACTGCCACATTTCAAATTTACATGTCATACTTGCATTAATTGTGTTATTTCATGTTTTTAAGCGTTTAATTAATTTCTTTCATACCCTAAAAGGTATTAGAGGTTTAAGTACCTTGGGGGTATTAACATAAAGGATAAACAAGAATTTGGTACAAATAGGAAACATCTAATTCACCCCCCTCCCAGGCATCTTCATCCAATACACTAAGAATATCAATTGGTATCAGAACAAAGGCTACCTATGAATGGATTAAAATATTTCCTTCCGTAGAATTTTTATCTGAATAGTTTAATTGAATATCTGAGGAATTTAATTAATAATATATTATTAAAAAGTATTTCCCTATTCCTATTGAATGAAAAATAATAGTTTCGTCTAAGAAATTAAAAAATAAGAAATATAAATCGAGAAGGAAGTTGATAAAATGTTATACTAATATAAATAGACTACCTCTTGCTAAATGTAATTCCATTGGTAAGTGTATATATTTATTTATTATGAATCTTCTATTGAATCAAGTTTATGGAGTGAATAATATCATGAGTATGTCAATGATAAGTCACTTATAAATTTTTACTCTATAGTGATGTATTATCTTGAAATAGTCCCTAATAATTAATCACATATTTATTAGCCCAAATTAAATGAATTAGTGATAAAAAGTCAATCATATGATGGGAATATGATTCCATTGAAGATACATTAAATAAAAATGTATTATGTTGTATCACTCTCAGAAAACTTATGAAGGAAAATAGAGAAATAATTTCACTTTGAAATGAAATAATTTATTTGAATAATGATGAATTTAATATCATAATCTGTGAGAATGATGTATTCAAATGTGTTTTTTATTTTTGTGTTCCTTACATTTAATAAATCACATAAAGTCTCATTGGATGATAAATTTTCCCAGTTTTAAATCACTGAAGAAAGGGGGAAAGATCTTGAGAAGTTGTTACTAGAGATAAAACAAATCACATAAGTAGTATATAATAATGGTAAAGAAATATTATACATAATTTTTAAACTATCTTGAAGTCTATACATACATTCTCAGTATGATATATTTATATTTGGATAAGAAACTGAAGAATCCATAAATCACCCATGTATGATCTCTAAGGAAAGAGAAATTATAATGCTACCCAAAAATATTTCAGAGAAGAGGAATTACTCTATAGAGGCTCAAAATTATGTAAGATGAGATTGTGATCCTTTTAAGATCAATCCTAAACTAGCACACATAAGAATTTATCTCAATATACTATTAAATAAGGTTGAACTTATTTTTTTGTGTGTTGATAATACATGACTAAAATAAAAAATTAAATGTGGAGAAGTAAAAGTGATGAAAACGCCACTAATCTGTCATGGGTGGATGTAATAATGTTTAAGAAGTGAATCCATCCAATTGGATCCCAAAATAGTGGAGAAAAAACCCAAAAATTAAAGGTATCAATCATAAAAAAATGATAACACTAATCTTTCATGAAAATAGAAGAGATTTTTTGTACCCCATTAGTGATGATGGAGGTTTGGTAATTTGTTCATTGATTATTGGAATAATATTTCAACATATAAAAATCTGATAAGTCTATAATTCAAGGGTTAGAAATGCTAAAATAATTGTGAAACCTATAAAACATAATAAGTTATCATAGAGGAAGAAAATTTTTTCATTGAAGAATATATTTGAAAACCCTAAAATTTTATATTGTTATTGACAAAATTATGGTCACATTAATGATGACTATTGGTATATAAAATTATAATATAACTCTTTTACTGATGTGAGATAATTCCATAACAACGAAGGAGGAGGTGATGAAAGATGAAAATTATGCCTTGGGAAAAAATCCCCATAAAATGGAAGAATATTCTACTCTCAATATTTATAATAAGAAAAATATAGAGAATTTATAACATATTGGAAATAGATTCCACTATTTTAGTTAGAAATTCCACATCATGGACCATTAAAAGATTTCAATGAATATAAGGAAAAACGGTATCAAGATAAAATAAAACATGGAAACATTCTAAGAAAGTGATAGTCAAATTGGATTGGGGTTGATAATCCTATTAAAGATGAGAGGTTTTTCATGGAGGGTAAACCTAAAGCTAAAGAGTTGTGTGGAATGGAATGAAGGAATAACAAATTTCATCCAAATACATGACATGATTGGTTAGAAATAAGTAGCTGATATGAGATAAGGGGAAAGAACCAATGACTTTATGTACCATTCATGATATTGTGAAGAGGGATTCTACAAACATAAAAGTGGATAATCATGGGGAAAATAGTTCTTGATCATACATCCTGATCAGTTGGAAAATGGTTGAAAGATAAAACTACTAATAAAGAGTAAAATTTATATACTATCTCAATTAGGGAATCCATTTCTATCTTAGTGAAAATTTGAAAAAGGAGACAAAACCTTTCTTCGCAAGTAAATATAAGTTTTCAAAACGAGATATGAAACAAAGATTAAGAAACATAGAAACTTTTTATCCTAAAAAAGGATACACCTTTTGAAGAGAATTGTTTTATCCTATTTCTAAAACTAAGAATTATATAATTATTCACATTATTACCATCTCATTTTGGACGTACTTACATGGTGGGAAATTAAGGTTTCATTTGAGGGAAGAGGAACTCACTGTAACATCCCAGGTAAATAAATAATTTGACATTTTTATATTTATTAATATTTTTAAATTAATTATTAATTTTACTTTAAAGGGGATGCTATTTTTTATGGCATACCCGATACACAATAATGTGTTTCTTTGAAATCTTACATTGCACACAATGTTTAGTTGTACTGAAAAATAATATATTATTATTATTATTTCAAATTGTAGTTAATTGCTAGCCATTTTATTGGAAGGAATTGACAAAAATAACTAAAATATAAATATAGATGTTTCTTAAATGTTTTTACATTTACCCAATAAAAGTTAGAGGCTAATAATGTGAGTGAATCTAATTTACATTAAAAGGTTGATTTACCACTTTTTAATGGAAAATATTGTTTAAATTTAGTTTTGGTTACTTCTATATATTCTTTTTGACAAAATAAAATTCTTATTTATAATTGGGACATCAAAATTCACTTTCGGTAAAATTTTGGAATTTTTCTGATAAAATTCAATTTTTGATAAATGGTGGAAAATATTGTATTTTAATTCAAATATGCCTCTTAATATAATTTATTTATATGATTATATTATATTTTTAGTTGGTTTTAAAGTTTAATTAGATTATATTTTTACCTTTAATTCCAATTTTGGTCATTGGAATTAATTTCACTTTGAAATTAGGCATAAACAAGTGTCAATCTTTTGATAGTTATTATTTATTAAAAAACACGCTTTTTGTTTTGACAACGGGAATTAATTTTAAATTAATTAATCCTACTTCTCTGTTTTTAATTTGGAAAAATAGACCTAATTTTTGAATTGGTAATATCAAATATATCTTAGGCTGAATTTTTGGTAGCTTTCTGAAAAAACATCAATTTTCGATGAATAGTGAAATCACTAAGTAGTAGTTAAGAACTAACTTTTTCATTTAAATGAATTTTTACCGATTCTATGAATTGAATTTAAAATATCCAACACGCATGGTAGTTATTATTAAGTAAAATTTTGTTCAATAAGATGAAAAAATTTTTGGTGAATAGTAACTTTTGACTTTTATTTACTACGGTTAAAGGTAAATTGGGCAATTCAAGGTAAAAAATATTATAACAATACAAAATTACCTTAACACGTGTCCTAACCTTATTGGATGATTCATGTCTAATCATGTGCATCCTTGGGTCGATTTTGGGACCCCATGGAGCCACTTGGGAGTGATAATGACACTTTAGATTAAATAATTTAAAGTATAAACAAAAATGACACAAACAAATATCTTTTAGTAGATTAATTTTTACATGGGGTTATATATATTATCATTTAGACTATAAAAATTCATTTCCAAGCTATAAATATTTCCTACATCATGGTATTTTGTTTTAATTTTAAACAATATATAAATAAAATTATTTATGACGCAAAAATGATGCAGTATTTACCTCATTAATAAATGATTTAAATAAACAAGATTATAAATTATAAAATAAAATATAAAACCAGTCCAATTATTATTGGATTAATTTATTTCTACCAAGAGTCATCTTATCTTATACTTTAATGAGTTTTGGACCGTTAGAAACCGAAAATCATTATATAATAAAATAATATTTTCAAACTTTTCTAAAGAACTCCTCCTCCCCTTATAAAAATCACTCACTTCTAACCCATTCCTCACACCTCTCAAACACCTTGGCTTTTCCAAACCCATACCAAATAGTCTATCAAAATCCACGTATTCCTCCTAGAATTCGTACCTTGGGTAGAAGGCACTTCAAGATGTTCTTTTGGTTCAAACCAAAGGGAGTTACCCGAATTAAAGGTAACAGTTACTCTTAAATTATTTTCTTTTATTTTACTTCTCCAACCTCTAAATTCTTTTCATTACATTATTTTATAACAACACCAAAATCCTAAATATACTAGGATGTTGTTATGATAATGATTAAAACTACACATACACACACCTCTATCTAATGGGTAAAGAACATACTGTTTATGAGGACGACAAACTAACGCCTCACGAAACGATGATTGTTCACATATCTCCTACCGCCTCTTATGGTTTCCATTATAATGGAACTGTATTTATATATGATATATATTATGTTTATTTTTTCTTTATGCTTCTTTATTTTTAATTTATATTATACCTTTATGGTTTCCATTATGATTAAATGTGATAATTTCATTTGAGGAAGTGCGGACTACCACCCTCTCAAAGTGAACTGACGCGTTCATACCATTTGTGGGATGTATAAAAAAAGGTGGTATTGAAATAATATATGATATTATAATGGAATTATAATTTAACTATGTATCATTATGTTTTAATTCCATTAAATATGAAGTAGAAATTAAATTAGCGTTCATGCGTACGTACGACTTACCGTCTCCATGAATGGTGCATTTCATTTTTTACATACAAATGTTATGTGCTATTATAAATACACATATATATAATGGATATATAATATATATATGATATATAAATCATTAATATCATTATGGTGACAATGTATATTTGACCACATTATCAACTTGTAATTATAAGAAGTTCATTTTTGACTCAAGTACCAAATATCGACAACATGACCGTTATTAACTTAAATGATTTCATAATGTTTATAACATGGTAATGAGTGATATAAAAGGAATAATAAACTTGAGAAAAGTTCTTAAGCAAGTATAAATTAAATCAAATTTATTATTCAGTAAGAACAAGGAACAAACGAGTCAAGTCGGACACATGGTAAGGGGTTTCCTATCTCACTTTTAATTCCTTGAGATTTCTATAGTTCACCACTAATTTATTGCATGTGGTGTATTTTATACTGCCATTCGATATATATTTTCATTATATTCATGGTATTCTGTGATTCATTTTGTGGTTATTAACTTTTGGTTATACGAATCGATTGATTACAACATGGTAAGGGGTTTTCGTCTCAATTTTTATTCCTATGAGATTCATGCTATATTTTCTAGTATTTCCTTTTGAGTGGTGGATGTACTTCCCATGATTGTATTAATTGTGTAGGATAATTTAGTTTATTGGTATTTACATCTTCATTGAATTATCCTACTTTCATGGGGTGTATGTTTCGTATGCTACCAAATTGGTAAGGGATCCTTTCACCCTCTTCTTTTTAAAAGACTTCTTTTGGTTATGTATTTTAATTTACATATTCTTATGCTGGGATATGTTCTTATATATCCTTATTTATATAAATATTTATGTCCAAGTGATGAGATACCATTTTCTCTCTCATAAATTCATTTTCTGATTTTTAAAGTGACGTAGTTAGGCTGTCGAATTTATATAACGGAACTTCTTCACCCAATTTCAATTATTTGGGTTAAACTTATACTTCTTGATTATGTCATAATATGAATATGTTTGAATAAACTCTGATTGTTTTGAACTTAATATCCACTTGTATTGGGTGCTTTTATATTCTTCACACATAATAATGTAATTGATTTATCCTTAATCTAACGATACAATCTTTATTTGGGATTTCATCTCAATTTACATTTCATAGAGACTTAATTTTTGTTATGTTCCAATTCACTTTTATATGGTGTATATACTATCCTTTGGCATATTATATCATGAATCCAATTATTCTCATGATATTATAAAGTTCTGATTAAATGTTATTCCACAATTATTTTTATTAAAGCGTCTCTCATTTTTTTAAAAACTCTTTAACTAAAATATCATTTTAAATGATTTAAATATTTATTCTTCTAAATATTTCTCATTAATTTCAATGTTTTTAAAATATTATTTTGGATTTATTTATATGGACATTAATGTTTTCGAATGATAAATCATTTAAAATCTTCAAAGTGTTATGGGGCACTTTGATTCAAAAAATCTATTTATTAATTGTTTTAAATGGTTTTGAAAATGATTCCATAAAGAATTGTTTATTTTAACATCTTGATTTGATATATTTTGATTGGAATGTGGAAATGTTATCTTTACTTTATGCTTGGGTTATTTTTTATGAATATGTTATGGTTATTGGGAATTGTTTACGTATACAGGTAGTTCTATGATAAACCTAGGGTGGGTGAGCCTGAGATAGCTCTCCAATGCATTGGGTAACGTGACATAGGTAAACATTAATGTTTCTCCTAAGAGATTTAGGGAATATACTGTGACGGGTATTACAAATGTGAATCCCTATGTAGTTGTGATAGCTACAATTTAAGTATGTTATGAATTCCATAAGTTACCTTTATGATTTATGATTTGTGTGTGTTATTCATAAATCTTATGATTTCGTAAGGTATGTTATGATCGAAAAGTATGGTTTCAAAGATTTTTATTTAATGATGGGCTAATGTTTTCCTTCCCTATTTTATAACCCTTACTGATCTTTTTATGTTCATCCCAAGTTTTTGAAATGATTTTCACAGGACATGAAGTTGAATAGGGACAAGGATGTGATCAAGGAAAAGTAATCCTGTCTAAAACATGGAACTAGACATGTTTCTTTTTAAGAGTTTTTATTTTATAAAAAATGGATACTGATTAGTTCTATCTACATGTAATATTAAATTTGTTATGTAATAGTTATGTACTAATTCTCTAAACCTCTAAACCTTAAAAGATCCTCAATGATAATTCTTGACATAATTCAATATTATGTAATTTTTATGGCTAGGTCCTTATAGTTGGTATCATAGGTCAGTTTAGATAACTTTAGTGGTTAGGTATTTCTTTAAGAATATGTGACATACCCAAAATGATTAGGATTTTAGAAAGAGTCATAGTTATTTTAGATTAAGTGAATGAGTTTAAGATAACATGAATAAGTATATCTTAGTATTTACCCTCCTTATAAGATATTATATAATGATTTTACTGATATACTCACACATACCTTTTTGGTTTTAGGAAATGGATAGATCTAGAAGGAACCAAAGTAACAGTGGATGTGAAGAAAACTGTGACGGTTTTCTGAATGAGCAACAAAATGAAATGGGAGATACAATGAGAACTCATGTGGTTATTCTCAACAAACTATCTGGAGTGATGATTGACAACCTGATCCTTGGTGATTTTTATAAGGCATCATATATGCGAGAAACAAATCCCCACAAAAGTTCAAGTAATAATAATAATGGTACGTATATTCAAAAAACCTATGTGTCATGGATGTGGAAAGAAACACATAGGAAAATGTTTCAAGGGGATGGTAAGATGCTATAGTAATGGAAGTTATGGTCATAAAGCATGAACTTTCCATGGAAAAAGGAAGAATCCAGTTGACTCTAGGAAAGGGAAAGAAGTTCTTTCTGAGGGATCTATTGAATGTTTTAAATGTGGTGTGCATGGTTATTTTACTAATAGATGTCCTACGAAGAAGGTTCGGGAATGGGACCACCAGGATCATATAAATATATGTTTACCAATAGTTAATTCCATTCCAATTAAGGATGTGGAAAATGACAATGACCAATGAAAGGTATGGATTATTTCTTAACTGATGTTTATACATTATTGAATCTTAGAATATGACTCATGATTTTGTATTTTGGAAAGAATTATTTCAAAATAAGTTGGAACGTAATGGTTATTGGATCATGAAGAACATTGAATGAGTATGAAGTAAACATATACGGTATTCAACTGTTATGGTAGATTTTAGGATGGTGATATTCTTTAAAGTATTAAGGCTCTTATGATGACAAGATTACATTAGAAGACTTTTAATTATATGTGTAGCCATGAAGATTGAGATATGAAAATTTTATTCAAGGAATAATTATCTTTTCTTTTGTGGATATAGTTATAAATAACCATTTGGGTTTATATGATCCTTGAATTTGAGTAAATTACAGGTTAATACATTTTGGGATACAAAATGAAAGTTATTAGATAACCTTTGGGGTTAAAATATGTTATGGTTATTTTTTATGAATTTTTTTGGGAATGATATAAAATTATATAGTTTTTGAAAAAAGACAACACGCAGAATGCGTGACAACACATTTCATTGGAAAAAGTTGTGGTAAATGAACCCACAACAAAAGTGAGACTTGGATTTATCACCTATCACTGGCCTACATGAATTCCCTAGTTCGTGTGACTAATTATTTTTAGATAAATGAGTTTATAGATCAAGAATTTTTTGACCTTTTGTTTTATCAAATGGATATCCTTAATATAGGAAAATGATTTGGTGATTAAGTGATAAAAGTTATATTGGAAGACGTTCTCTCTTTTGGAAACACTATATGCTTAAGGAAAATAGAATACCATGGGATCTCATTTATGGAGTAATGGTTGAAATTTTTTATATAAGAAACTATTATTTTATTATGTAAATATGGTGATTTAGGTTATTTATGGAAATGATTGACCTATCATAGAGAATATGTGATTAGGTTAATTAAACTTCAGAATAAGACTTTAAGAGAAGAAGATGTTTTTAAAGATAAATGTTAAGATTTACTGTAGAAGACTATGTGATTTAAATCCTTATGAGTTTTGGGTTTCAATTTTAGTTTTGATGATTTTGAATAATTTTAAGGACAATTTATCATTGAATGGTATTTTTTTAAATTTTTGTATTTTTTGACAAATTTTGGAGATTAAGATTAGTTTTTCTTTTTTTAAAAGATTATCTGTTTTGGGGATTATCTGATATTTTTCTAACCATTTTGGTTTTGGATAATGTCTAAAGACATGGGAAAATATAGTTAATCTTTTTTGGATTATATAATTCTATAGACGTTGATTATAGCAATTTCAATTTGAAAAGTCATTTAGAATACACATTATTTGAAGAAAAAATGAGTTTATGGTAGGAATTTAGTAAAGGA
Source organism: Viscum album (assembly GCA_963277665.1). Lineage (NCBI taxonomy): Eukaryota > Viridiplantae > Streptophyta > Magnoliopsida > Santalales > Viscaceae > Viscum > Viscum album. The sequence goes on along the minus strand of OY728141.1, from coordinate 1,958,181,152 downwards.
TGAAAGTCTACATGACAAGTATGTTTCCTTATATTTTTAGTTAAGCTCATAAATAAATTCCTCAACTTTATGAAAAGTTACTTAAAACAAAAAGGTTGTCTATTAACTTTTCCTACTGGGGAATCAAAGATCATTTAACCCATCACAAGTTCATATTTTTCTTGTGGTTAACATTCTCCTAATCCTGTTTTCTATCACTCTCCATCAGAACATGATAGTTTGTTCTCTCCTCCATATCCATGTTTTCCTGGAATCTCAGTATCTTTTGTCTTGGGTGACCTTTGTACTTATATTCATATATTTTAAAGTGATAGATTTATTGACTCTTTTTCTGATTGAGACTTTCAATGAAGTTTCTGAGCCCAATTTTAAAATTAGGAGGACATGATTCCAAAAAAGGGGGGAAGGATGTAACATCCCAGGTAAATAAAGAATCTGACATTTTCATATTTATTAATATTTGTAAATTAATTAATAATTTTACTTTAAAGGGGATGCTATGTTGGATGGCATACCTGATACACAACAACGTGTTTCTTTGAAATCTTACGTTGCACACAATGTTGAGTTGTCCAGAAAAATAATATATTATTATTATTATTTTAAATGGCAGTTAATAACTAGCCATTTTATTGGTGTAAATAGAAAAAAATAACTACAATATGAATATACATGTTTGTTAAATTTTTTTACATTTACCCAATAAATGTTAGAGGCTTAAAATGTGAATGAATCTAATTTACATTAAAAGGTTGATTTACCACCTATTAATGGTAAACCCTGTTTTAATCTAGTTTTGGTTACTTTTATATGTTCCTTTTGACAAAATAAAATTCTACTTTAGAATTGGCACATCAAAATTTACATTGGGTAAAATTTTGGTATTTTTTTGATAAAATTTAATTTTTGATGAATAGTGGAAAATACTATATTTTAATTCAAAACTACCTTTTAATATAATTTATTTATATAGATATACTCTCTTTTTAATTTGTTTTAAAGTTTAATTAGATTATGGTTTTACCTTATATTCTAATGTTGTTCATTGTAATTAATTTCACTTTGAAATTGGGCCTAAACAAGTGTTAATGTATTGATAGTTAATATTTCTTAAAAAACACATTTTTTGTTTTGATGACGGGAATTAATTTTAAATTAATTAATCCAACATATATCTTTTTAATTTTGAAAAATAGACATCATTTTTGATTTTAGAATATAGAATATATCCTAGTCTTATTTTTTGGTAGTTTTCTGAAAAACATCAATTTTATATGAATAGTGAAACAACTATGTAGTAGTTAAGAACTGACTTTTTCCTCTAAATGAAATTTTACCACCTCTGTGAATTTAATTTAAAAATCCTACATAAATGATAGTTATTATTAAGCAAAATTTGGTTCAATAAGATGAAAATAATTTTGGTGAATAGTACCTTTTGCCTTTTAATTACCGTTGTTAAAGGTAAATAGGGTAATTCAAGGTAAAAGAAATATTATAATAATACAAAATTACCTTAACACATGTCCTAACCTTATTTTATAAGTCATGTCCGACCATTTTTATCCTTGGGTTTATTTTGGGGCCACATATATCCACATGGGAGTGATAATGACACTTTAGATTAATTAATTTAAAGTAAAAACCAAAATGACGAAAACAAATATCTTTTATTAAATTAAGTTTAACATGGGGTTATATAAGTTATCATTTAGAATATAAATATTCATTGTAAATATAGAAATATTTCCTAAATCATGGTATTTTTTTATAATTTTTAGACATTATATAAATAAAATTATTTATGACCCAAAAATGATGCAGTATTTACCTCATTAATAAATGATTTAAATAAATAAGATTATAAATATCAAAATAACATTCAAACCCTATCCATTTTTTCTGGATGAATTTATTTCTATCATATTTCATCTTATATTACACCTTAATGTGTTTTTTTCTTTTATAAACCGAAAATAATTATATAATAAAATAATATTTTCAAACTTTCCTAAAGAACCCCTCCTCCCCCATATAAAAAGTCATCACTTCTAACCCATTCCTCAAAACTCTCAAGCCCCTTGTCACGTCCAAAACCTGACCAAATAATCTCTAAATATCCCCCTCATCCTCATAGAATCCTTACCTTAGGGAGAAGGCACTTCAAGAAGTCCTTTTGGTTCAAACCAAAGGGAGTTACCCAAATTAAAGGTAATAGTTTCTCTTAAATTCTTTTCTTTTATTTTACTTCTCCAACCCCTAAACAAGTTTTATTACATTATTTTATAACAAAACCATTATCATAAATATTCTAGGAATTTTTTATGAGTATTATTAGAACTACACTTACACACACCTCCATCTAATGGGTAAAAAACATACCGTTTCTGTGAACGGTGAACTAACGCCTCACGAAACGATGATTGTTCAATTATCTACTACTACCTCTTATGGTGGCCAATATTATGGAACTGTATTTATATATGATATATATTATTTTAATGTTTTCTTTATTCTTATACACTTTTAATTTGTCGCATACCTTTATGGTTTCCATTACGAGTAAACGCGATAATTTCATTTGAGGAAGTGTGGACTACCGCGCCATCAAAGTGATATGGCTCATTCATACCATACGTGGGATGTATAAAATAAGAAGTTATTGTAATTATATATGATATTATACTATAATTATAATATACCTATGTATCATTATGTTTTAATTCTATTAAATATGATGTAGAAAGGAAAGTAGCATTCATGCGTATATACGACTTACCGTCTACATAAACAGTGCATCCCATTTCTTACCTCCAAATGTTATATACTATTATAAATAAACATATATACTAGATATATAAGATATATATGACATATAAATAATTAATATAATTTTGGAGACAATGAATATTTAACCACATTATCAACTTGTAATTATAAGAAGTTCATTTTTGACTCAAGTACCAAATATCGACAAAATGACTATTATTAACTTAAATGATTAAATAATGTTTATAATAAGGTAATAAGTGATATAAAAGGAATATTAAACTTGAAAAAGGTTCTTAAGATAGTATAAATTAACTTAAGTATATTATTCTTGAAGAACAAGGAACAAACGAGTCAAGTCGGACACGAGGTAAGGGGTTTTTTATCTCACTTTTAATTCCATGAGATTTCCATTGTTTTCCACTAATTTACTGCATGTGGTGTATTATATAATGCCATTTGATATATATTTTAATTATTCTATTTATATTCATGTTATTTTGTGATTAATTAGGTGGTTATTAACTTTTGTTCATACGACTCGATTGATTACAACATGGTAAGGGGTTTTCATCTCACTTTTTTGTTCCCGTGAGATTCGTGCTATATTTTCCACTATTTCCATTGGAGTGGTAGATGTACAGCCCATGATTATATTAATTGTGTAATATACATTAATTTTTTGGTATATACATCTTTATTTAATTATCCTTCTTTCATGGGGTGTATGTTTCGTATGTTTCCGAATCAGTAAGGGAACCTTTCACCCTCTTCTTTTTAAAAGACTTCTTTTTTGTTATGTATTTTAATTTACATATTATTATGTTGGGATATGTTCCTCTATATCCTTATTTCTTTAAATATTTATATACAAGTGATGAGATACCATTTTCTCTCTCATTAATTCATTTTATAAATTTTAAGTGACGTCGGTAGGTTGTCGAATTTCTATTAGGGAGCTTCTTCACCCAATTTATATTGTTTGGGTTAAACTTCTATTTCTTGATTATTTCATGAAATGATTGTGTGAATAAACTATTATTGTTTTGAAGATAATATCCACTTATATTATTTTTATTTATATTCATCACACATAATTATATCATTGATTTATCCTTAATCTAAGGATACCGTCTTTATAAGGGATTTCGTCTCAATTTACATTTCATTGAGACTTCATTGTTGTTATGCACCAATTCACTTTTATATTGTGTATGTACTATCCTTTGAAATATTATATCATGAATCCCTTTATTCTCATGATATTATAATGTTTTAATTAAATGTTATTCCCGAATTATTTGTATTCAAGCATCTCTCATTTTCTTAAAAACTCTTTAAATAAAATATCATTTTAAATGTTTTAAAGATTTATTCTTCTAAATATTTCTCATTAATGTCAATGTTTTAAAAATGGGTTTTAAGATTTATTTATATAGACATTAATGTTTTCAAATGATAATTTGTTTAAAAGCTTCAAAGTGTTATGAGACACTTTGATTTAAAAAATCTCTTTATTAATTGTTTTAAATGGTTTTGAAAATTATTTGATAAAATTTGTTTATTTCAATACCATGATTTGATATATTGTGATTGAAATGTGGAACTTTTTTCTTTCCTTTATTATTGTGTTTCGTGTTATTAATATTTATTTTTATTGGGCATTGTTTACATTTATGGGTGGTTCTGTGATAAGCCTAGGGTGGGTGAGCCCGAGATAGATCTCCAATGCATTAGGTAACGTGACTGAGGTAAACATTAATGTTTATCCTAAGAGATTTAGGGTATATACTATTATTCATATTCCAAATGTGACTTATTATGTAGTTTTGATTGTTATAATGTAAGTATGTTATTAATGTCATAAGTTACCTTTATGATTTATGATTTGTTCGTGTTATTCATAAATCATATGATTTCGTAAGGTATGTTATGATAAAAAAATAAAATTTCATTGATTTGTATTTAATGATGGGATAATGTTTTCCTTCCCTATTTTATAACCATTACCGAGATTTATATGCTCATACCATTTATTTGAATTTTTTTCATAGGACATGAAATGGAATAGGGACAAGGATGTGATAAAGGAAATTTCATCTCATCTAAAACATTGAACTAGACATGTTTCTTTTTAAGAGTTTTTATTTTATAAAAATGATACTGATTAGTAGTGTCTACATGTAATATTCAAGTTCTTATGTCTTAGTTATGGCCTAATTCTCTATAACTCTAAACCTGAAAAAACCCTCAATTATAATTCTTCACATAATTCAATATTATGTAATATTTAAGGTCGGGTCCTTATAATCACATGTTTTAATATTTAAATAGCTTGTTGGAATATCTATTTTGGATATTTTTAAATCATATCCTCCTTGAAATATCTTAAATGTTATCAACCATGATGAAGAATTAGGAGCATCTATCAAGGGGTAGTTATCAAAAGGTGATGTTTCGTGTTATTTAATCATATTTATTGAAACTAAATATCTAGGAATACCTATATAAAGTCTAACTATTGAGGAATAATGATCAATTTTCATATCTCTTCATTTTTATTATAAATTTGATTTTAGAGGAGACTAATTGATAATCTAAAAAAGGGAAAGTAATATGAGTTACACCAGAATGTTTCTCATTTGTTTCTTCAAGATGAGTACATGACTCTAAAACATTATAAAAATCTATTTGAATTTCCCTATAGAAATGAATTTTAGTTGGTATAATAAAATCTTTTACTAACAAAAAAACTTTCTACTTAAATAAATGACTCTTGTTTTTTCCACAAGGTCATACCATGTAGAAATAGAGTTTATTGATTGATGGAACATTTCTATGAGATAGGTAGTGGAACCTAACCCTCATGAAATTATATGATTATAATTGTAGTGAAATAACAAAAGGAGGGAGGATAATATTTAGATTTGAAAGAGTAAATGTCATAAAAATTTTCCTTCAAAATATAATCCATTTTACTTATGTTATGAATAAGGGTGAGATAAAAACATTTTGTTAATTTTTTTATTATTATAATTAATGTGGAATGTAAAAGTTTTTGAATGAAATTTTTTTCTTCTATTGTATTTAATACCATTATGGAGAAAATACTTATGTTAATATGTTGATGAAAATATTACAGGTAATAATAATTGAAGTTCCCAAAATTAATGAGAAAGAATATAGTGTTCCTAATAATGGTATAATGGTTTTTAAGGAATAATGATTTATCATAAAGATTTAAATTAAAAGTGAATAAGTTTATTCCATTGATTACAAAAGATCCATTCACATCATAGAAAATTCTTGTGTGAGAAATTGAGTTATTTAAAAGCTATATGCAGAATTATATATAGAAATACAATTTAAACGAAAGAAATTGAGATCCATTACATTATTTATAGTCCTTACATAATCTATACACTATTATTTTGGTTAAAAGATTCTAATAGTAATAGAAATTGTTTCCAACTATTTTCCTACTAAACAGGACCAGAATCTAGGATACCATTGGAAACTAATAAAGAATATATCATAGATCAAAATTAATATTCAAGAAATGATGTATATAACTTACCCTATTCAATTATGGTTTCCAAGATCATGTGTGAGAAGAGTATTTATCATTCCTACAAGTGGGTTAACATGTTTATCCTTGAGGGTTAACCGAATCCCATAGAATTTCATCAATATACTATGAGTGAATAGTAAATTATTAATGAGTTACCACCCAAAGATAAAATAAATGTAGTATAAATTTTTTGTGGTACTATTCATGAGAGAAACAATTGGGTTCTATAACTCATTTACATGAAACTATTGTATAAGTTAAATTTTCTTAAACCTTGTGAAATGTTAAAGTTTCGTGTCATGATGCGTGAAAGTACAAACTAACATGAAGAGATCCTTCATGAAAGAAGATTTCATCACTATATAAATAATCACACCATAATGGTTTATGTTCCATAATATTCAAATTTCTTGTAGAAATATTGAATTCATTTGGATGTTCTATGGTGATAATAAAAAGAAATAGTTGATCCAAAGAGTTTCAAGAAGGAAAGAAGATCAATGTATTTAACAGTTAAAATGGATCTGATGAAGTATGGGATTGATGAAGGTGGTCGATAGTAAAGAATACTATTAATATAGAGTATGATACAAATTCTTGTAGTCATATTATTTATGTATGAATTTACTATTCACATGGCTTGGACCCATCATATGACATCATATCATATCAATTGAGTTTATAACCTTACATCCTTGTAATTTAATGGTCCTCTCAGATATAACGTCAAATAAAAATATTGATCATAATCATTTATTCAAGACTTATGATAACTAAATTTGAATCTGATGATTCTATTATCATGTATACACATTAAAAAATTATAAGGTGGGTTCAATGGTCTAGGATAATGGAGAAAACAGAAGTTCTGTGGATAATTTGTGCACCATGAAGCAAGGCGTTACACTATTGTAAATGAATTTTTCTGGGGTATATGAAACAAACATTTTAAATGAGTGAAATTTTTTGAAGGAATGAAGATTGTGATATTATTAATATGTTGAGGAGGGTTGTTACTATACCTAGGAATTTTTGATTTTTTATATATGGAAATTGATGATGATTATGTGATTTGAAAATAGAGGAATTTTAGTATGTTTGAATAGGAGAATTATAAAATTACTGATACTTTTACATATTACTATATATATAAATTACTACATATTAATGGAATAGTGGGTATTTTTATACTTCTATTATAAGTGAATAAAACCTTATGTTAATAAGAATTATAGAGGAACTTTAAAACACATTGTTGTAGACATTTCATATTGAATAGAGAGACAGAGAGATTGGAACAACTCTACATGTGTGTACACATTATATGATATAACAAAAAGATGATGAATCTATTTAAATTTAGTAATAATTAATTCCTTACACATTAAATAAATATATGAAAAACCACCTTTTGTTTATATATACATCTATTTTAAGTTGATGTAATAACATACTCTAACATTATTCATATACACTGAAGATGTAGTGGAATAAAAATAAGACTACAATGACTAACCCTAACATTTATTAATAATAACTAGGATGTGATGTTTAATTAACCCAAATTTGTGTATATATGGTTCCATTAAATGATATGACCATGTATTGTTGAATAATGAAGAATATGTAGGGATCTGGTTAAAGTGCATCAGTAGAGGATGGATATCATCTTATTTGTTTTTAGATAATATTGGAGATAAGTTACTAATCAACTTTATATGGATATAGATGAATCATGTATTCTGTAAAGATTTATATAATAAAAATCAATTTCTTCATTTTTAACAATTTAGTTCCGGGATAACTATTTTTAAGGAAATAGTTATTCTCGTGCATTATTTTAAAACTATAATGATGAAATGCAAGTGGAATAAAAACCACATGTCACTAATAAGGTATTCATTCACCCAGAGGCAAACCTCGTCAAACAATCCTAATTTTATAATTGGGTTTATTGTCATTTTTATATCTAAACATACATATTTAAATGTTTAGATAATTAGAAAGAGTGATTCATTCACTAAACAAGTGGATATGTGATAAGGGATAAATCATTAAATTGGTTTAAATACTATCCCAGAACTAAACAACCCCCTCTTAATGTTGGAAATATTCCATTCTTGATAATAACTATTGGTTTCATTGCATTAATTAAATCCTCCATTTTGATTCATTTATATAATAAATATTTATTTTTTGAGTTTATCTTCTAATGGAAACCTGTGATACAAAATAGGATGGATTATATCTTCTGATGATCACATTCTAATTTATTTCAAGACTTATAAGAATATAACAAAAAACCAAACTTACATGGGAAAGGAATATTTAGTAGTTACATCAAATACAAATGATATGGGAAATATTTGTACCTTAGATGGCTCAAAATAATTTTCATAAAAAAAGTATGTGACTAATATTTCTTGTAAGAATTTTCCTATTGGAAAACCTATCATAAGTATGAAAGTTCATATTTTTAATAATTCATAAAATGAGTTAATATATATTGTTAAAATTATATACTGCAAAACTTCCCAGACGATATATTCATTTTTGTTTGTATCCATTTTATTCGCTTGTCATAGTAGGTCACCCACATTAAGGAAGAAAAAAATGGAAGATAGGAATAACTGGCACAGAAGTTAATAATGTGTACAAATATCTCATGGAAATGTAACGTTAAGAGTTATAGATTCAAGTAGTTTGTAGAATCATTATCTAAGTCATGAAAATAATATCTTGAAGAAATACTAAAAAAGATAAAGTCATTATGATACTTGAAGTGAGGTTCCATGCATTGGAGGTTAAATAAAAGAAAATTAATGATGTTAGGAATTATCAACTAGAAGTCAAATAAAACAAGATTAAAGAGCTTGAAATTTTCAAACAAAAAAATAAAAAAATTCATTAACATTATGTTAGTGTTATGATAAATAATTATAAAGAATATTTGAGGACATTATAGAATGATAATAAATTCCTTCACATGAAATTACATGAGTTTATGATCAAGCATGAAAATATTGAATCTATTCAGGTTAAGTCCTCACAAAAAATAGAGATGAATATTTCTACCACACATTATATAATGGAGGATTAATATAAAAGAGTTTATTTATTTAGTGAAAAAAATTCTAATATACTTTGATGATCATTCTATAGTAGCTTAATAGGAAGTTGCACCATTCATTAATAAATCTAACTATTATACTAAATATATTTTCATGGATAGTGCATGTTTAAAATTAAAATCTGTATAAATGTTGATAAAGAAAATTTCTAAGGAAACTAAGCTTCTATCTATGATAGTTGGAATGAAGGAAATGTGGATATGTTCCAAAAATAAATCATAAAAAATGAACACAAATGATGAAAAAAAACTTACCCATATTTATATAAAAATTTGTATAGACAATGGATGAAAATAATGAGACAATATTTACAGTCTATTATTATTACTATAATGTATTGTAGTAATTGGTTTCTAAATATTGGAATAATTTATCAATCAATGTGAGAAAAAGATCTCCCACAATGAGGGGGGTGATATAAGGAGGAAAATGTCATAGAAAAATGCGTAAATTCATTTCTCCTCAAATAGATCTAATAGTGTTGATAGTCTCTATGAAGTTTGAAATTGTTGCATTATCATGAGTGTATTTTCCATTACAAAATCAACATAGAATAAATCAAAAATATTTCGGAATAAATTTAAATGAAAACTTGTAAAATTAAATAATACATCCCTATGAAGTAAAATATTAAATCATACTAAATAGAATAATAAATATAATATTATAATGAAAAATGATGAGTTATACTTGAGCTTTATAAAAATGAAAAAATCTTTTAAAATCATGCATAAGAAGAAAAGGAAATATGAAACACCATATAGATTTGGGTGATTATATTTTTTTTAAAAGAGGACATACAATAAACAAATTTATTGTAATAATCTCAACTACTCTAACTTAGAGCTGGTGGTTACCCTCCAATATTGGTAAAAAATAAAATAGGTCACATATCATGAGGTTGAATAGTATATTAGTCTTGAGAATCTTGGTACATACATGATTCTCACATTACATTCAAAAACATGAAATAAAATATACAAGTTAAGTGATAATATTATTATTTATTCTAGTGTACCTTTGATATAATGTAATGATAAATTCTTGTTTTTCTTGGAAAATGAAAACACAATAAAGGGTGAGCTCAAATTCTCATTAAGAGAAAGGGTATAACAAAAATTTATAATAAAAAAACATTAATAATATTATAGAAATAAAATAATAATAAAATATTCCATATAACTAATTTAATTAATATGGTATATATATCTATGAATGACATGATAACATAAAAAAACATGTATAACAAATAAATTGTCTCATAATGATAGAATTATTAACATCAGAAATCAAATCCTATCATTAAGGACTCATTATAAGAAGTCATACATAAATAAGAAAGGAATATTCCAAATTCTGAAGCTATTTTTTCCCATGGGACATACAAATTCATCATTGGGATATCTAATAGTTTTCCCCACCCATAAACTTATTATGTCCAATGATTTTTTCCTATTAAATAAATGAATAAAAATAAAATACATTAATGAAAATTAATTGAGGTGTGAGTTGGAATCATGGATGGATTAGAATGATGCAACAATATTTAAATGATACATGGGTGGTGAAATATTGGTGGAGACTTTCTATCAAATCGAAATGAAAATTTTCATCATGATTGTGGAAGAATATAAAAAAATATGGATTTTAATTTCAAGTAAATTCCTTGGAAATTATTCTTTTTTTCATTTTTGAAATTTCAATGCTTACTAGATGACTCTATGATCGGTGGTTCTATTCATAGAGTTGTTTTTAGATGATTTATAGGATCTTTGGTATGATGTTTGTTGTTTTTGTTTAATTTTTTCTTTATATGTAAGCTGTTTGGATTTATAGAATATGGTGTTATCCTATTTTAATTCTTCTAGTATATATTTGGATGAATTAAAAATTTCTGAATGATTTAGAGAATTATGTATTATTTAGTGGATTATTGTTTATTTTGTAAAATTGGTTTTTGTGAGATAGATGAATATAGATATCCTTTTTCACTTTTATATTCCCTTTTCTATTTGATCACACCCATGTGTGTCTGTCTTCAAGTTCTTGTGGCATTCTTATGGTATGTATTCTGGGTTTGGTCACCTCGGTTCATGCTCATGGTTAGATGACTTTTTAGGCACGTTATTAACGGTACCACATTGCCTGTATATGGTAGATGTTATTCTCATAGAGATATTCCCTTTATTCCCTTTTTATGATTGACTAGTGGGTTTGTTATGTATTTTTTATAAAGAGACTTAATGAAACTATTTTACAAATTATTGTGTGATTCTTTATGCCCAAGTTATTCTTTTAATAAGATGATGAAAACAATTGAAGGAATACATTTGGTAGTCTTTCAATCATGACAATATTCTAATTGAATTGTTGTCTTGATTTATGGACTAGTATTCGTATGAGTTTTCCTATCTTAAAATAAACGGTGATGATTGGATTTATTGATTGTGGTGACATGATTGTTGGGTGATTCTTTGCATTTGTTTTGAAGACATGCTCTAAGGTTATGGTGGATTTGTACCAACATCTTATCAATTGAGGGAATAATGTATATTTTTAATATGATGCTATCACATGATCTTGTGATGATCAGACATACATTATGGTGAAAGAGATGATTTGATGTCCCTTATATAGTTTTCATTATTTAATAATCATTTAATGGGATTCAATTATTTAAAATTTTTTCATGACTCATTAATACTATTATAGAGTGTAGGTGAGATACAGGAACATAAAACAATCAGTGTGTTTTATCTAGTCTAATTTATTTCTCTTTATAAGACTTAACATTATACTAACTATATATTGGGTTTGTTAACATTTAATTTATGTCATGTTCAATAAATCATATGTTGGTGCAACCTCATTACACCTTTTATAATTATTGTACCCCTTTATATTTCAACAACTTATTATGAACTATGATTTGGGTATTCAATTCAAACATCAGTTAATTCCAATAAAAATATAATCCACAATAAACATTGACATTCATATTGAAAAAATAGAACATGAAATGTTAATATGTTCTATAACAAATAAATATAGCTACATGTTCATAATCAATCTAGATACATAATGTGTATGGAATCATTAGTTTATATCCCCTTCCAATCATAATAATCACTAATGTATGTTGAAAATGATAAAAACATCTTTATCAAGACTTTAGAAAAGAAAAAATATATCTTAATCATTTAAAAAATGTTAAAACTACAAATTCTGAGATTAATGGGAATAATAATATTTTTTGAATTAATATAGAAAAAATTTAGTGTAATCGTGATAATGAATAAAAACTATAACGATTGAAAAATTCCATAAGGCATTAAATAATAAAAAACATTCATTCCCATTTTCCTAAAAATCAAAATATGAATTTCTTAAAAAATGTTATAAAGATTCCATTTAAAAGTTTCAAAAGAATTTATATTTTAAAAGCAAATTAATCTTAATAAATCTTTTATTTTTATATAAGAACGTTATTTATGTAAAATAAATAATATGGATATGAAATAGAAATATTACCCAACAAAAAAGTGGAATAAGTTCAAAATTTCTTATAAAAATTATATTGGTGATTTTGATTACAAAAAAGAGATATCAATCTTCTCACCATTGGCCTCTTCTGTGGCAGATTCCCGTGATGCATGGGAAATTCGTTTGTGAATTTCCCCATATACATGCACTAGTAACACTGAAATAACAGTTTTTTCTTCTTCCCATTGCATTCTTTATTATGATGACCCTTTTTTACACACATATAAAAAAATCTCTTTCCTTTTAGACATTTCTGAGGGTGATTTGTTCCGAAATTATCACACGATGAGAATTTATTCATCATTTGTTGATGCATTACATTTTCTTGGTGTTTATATGAACTTTTATTCCCTTGAATCCCATTTAATATATTAATTCTAGAAAGTTACTTTTCCATTTTTTGGCACAAAAAACTATTTCATCAGATGATGAAAATGTCTGGGAGACTAGTGCCCTTTGAAGAATTATTAAAATGCCTTCAATGAAATGGTCAATCATACACTCAGTGTTTCATATATTATTTGTATCATACCTTGGAATTATTTATGGGTAAATTAATAATCTAAAACACTTTCTTATTCATTTTTATTTAATCTATGGAACTTTCTATTAAACTCAATTTGTTTCTCATGAGTGAAATATTTATTGAATAATGTCTCATTAAATGTTTTCCAGTCATTGAGCTCTACTTCCTCTTCCTCCATGGTATTCTATAAAATAATCACCATTAATTAGTATCACAATTGAGAAAATACACAATAATTGGAACCTTTTTCCTTTTTATCAATTCTAATGCCATAAATATCTTCTCCGAAGAATTAATCCATTCCTTGTAAATAAAAGTATTTGTAGTCCCATTAAATGATGGGTGATTATATCACGTAAATATATCCATCATAGGTGAATAGAAATATGGAATTGGATTCTCCATCTGGGAAAGGTTATTTGTCATAACATGATTAAACTGTCATAATATATCCATAATTTGATCTGTTTTATTACCACATGTATTGGTTTCCTCAACAAGGAAATCTCTACATTTCACATGATTTTTGATACCCTTCTTCCAATTAGAAAATATTTTTAGATAATGGCATATACTAGAATTATTCATAAAATTATTAACTCTAAATCATGATTTATAATTCCAAATATGATGCATCACTTAACATAAATAACAATTGATGCATTTTTAATATGATAATTATAAACATGGTTTCTTTGGGGATATCATTATTTTCAAATACATCATAATGGTTTCTAGTGAAAATGTGAATTATCCTCAACATTTCCCCTGGGAGTGTCAAAATAGTTTCCTAGTAATGACCATTTTCTTATACTAGGTAACTAACAAGCCAAAAACAACACACCTTTTTTGGAGTTATCACCCTTAGGTACCTTTATACTAGAACCAAATCCAGTTATTGTATGTTGAAAAATATTTATTTATAGTAATACCCACATAATCTATACCTTTCAAAAACATTATGATGTTATTATAAACTTATCACCAAAGTATTATTATATTGTTTTGATATGTAATCTATATTTTCCAAAATTATGTTTCTAAGGTTTCTATTAAATTTCCTCTAATACCAACTATAATGATCCCGACCCCAGTAGTCTAGATCCACTACTTTACTTTATTATATTTTCATAGATACAATTGGTCAAATGCTAAAGGACTTATCTAACAATTTGTTTTGAAAAAATACATACATACATGACACCCATTTTAAATTGAAAAAGAAAATAAAGCATAACAAAAGTAAAATCACTACATCCTTGAAAATCATTCTAAGAATTAATATTTATATCAAGATAAATGAAACAAAATAAGGGTGATCTCAAAAACCATAAAAGGGTTAGTTATAATGGAAGATATCTTGAATTAATATTCAAAATCATCATAGTGTGGTAGATAACAGAACACAAATTCCATTTAAATAACATGATTATCATGGTGAGATATGGATGAATAAACATGGTAAGGTAAATAATTAAAACACATTCCATTTAATCAATAAAATTAGAATGAAATGCATCCATAGAAAAAATCATAGAGAAAATATCCCAGATAATGATAAAAAATGATCAATAAAGGAAGTAAATGTTTATTTTTTTGTACATAATGATTCCTAAGTACATGATACCTTTACGATAAAGACCTTTCCTAAGATGGTTTAAAATATACTTGGTAAAAACTCATCTTATTTGGAAAACTGATTCATTTCACGAGACTACCAATGCATCGAGGGGAATTATATGAATAGTCCACAAATCATGTCATACTTATCCAATGAATTACTCATATAACTAATAATTGATTTAATTCATAAATAGTGTTCCCTATCATTAGGTATCAGTATTTATTAATGCATACAAATTCATCAACATTCTCACAGTTAATTAAAAAATATTCAAAGTGAACACCATATGTAAACATGTTATAAAATTTATGAAATAATAATACTCATAACACAATAATATTTATTTCTAATATAAATTTAATTTCCAATGAAAAAATATTAAAATAATGTGATCATTTCAAGACAAACTAAAAATTCGCACAATTAAGTTTGATTTTAAAATAACATTTACCACATGGAAATTTTTAT
The DNA here is from genome assembly GCA_963277665.1 of Viscum album. Classification (NCBI taxonomy): domain Eukaryota; kingdom Viridiplantae; phylum Streptophyta; class Magnoliopsida; order Santalales; family Viscaceae; genus Viscum; species Viscum album. Next base: position 1,958,165,520 of record OY728141.1, on the reverse strand, counting down.
TTCAAATCCCCTGGGATGAAATAATTGAAAATGAAATGTAAAATAAAATTATTTAGGAATTAATAATGATATTACTTGTCAAAGGGTCATTATATAGAACACATATTAGGTAATTGGTGCATAATAACAAATAAGTCTCCATGGAATGTAAATTGAGAAAAAATCCATTACCTTCCATTTCATTTTGATTGTACATTATTTAATCTCCATTAAAGTGGTTTCAAACATGTTTATAACTTATACCATAACAATATTAATATTTATAATATCTTATATGATCCTTTTAAAACATCTTATCACCCATTCATTAATAATCATTTATTCTTTTCATCATTTATGTGTTAATTTCTTTGTTTTCTTATGCATATTTTGTCATTAATGATCTAGTTCTTTCACATATTATTGAGTTTATTCATCTTTAAAAAAATAATCAATAAATAATTATAATATTTATTCATTAATTAAAAATTTAAAACCAATCATGAATGATCGATATGAAAAATGAAGTACATTACGATCATGGATATGGTAGGTTGTAAGTATGCATGAGTAACATTTCCTTTTTTCACAGATCAATATGGAAAAGAGGTAAGCAATGTTTAATATTTCAAAAAAGATTATAATATATTTAATAGAATATTTTATACTAATATAATTAATCCATGTGGTTTTTTGATGAAACTAAAGACACATTGTTTCGTGAAGGCGGTAGTCCACACACACATGAATGATGTTATCATATTTACGTGAGTGAAAATTAATGAAATAAAATGATATATATTATCATTAGAAAATAATTAATATGACATTAATATGATATATATGAAATTTATATCACATATAATCATTAAATTTATCATTATATATTTCCTTGTTGTACGATAGTGAAAGGAAAATCACATCACTTCATGAGGTGATAGTCTTCCAGACACATGAGAAATATTATCACATTTCGTACAGAATGTAATATAAATATAAATATAAATATAAATACAAATATATATGTATATGATACAATGACACCAGAGGTATAAATTTGTTTTAAATTATATATATACTGTATATCCATCATCATACCCATCCTCGAGAGGTGGAAATGAAAAAATGAATTACATCAGTTCACGAGGTTGTAGTCCATTGTACATAAGAACAATGGTTTTTCATCATATTTGATGTAAGTAAAGATATTTTAGGCCATGATATTATTATAAAACATCCCAGTGCATGGAATATGATAATTTTATTATATTAAAATGGTTTAATTAAACTTTAAGGAGGTAGAGAAAGAAGTAAAATAAATATGGTGGTTGAATTACATTATCTATTATTCATGTATCCCCCTTAGGATTGAACTAAAGACTTTATAAGATTGACTTCATCAAAATATAAGGCTTCTAGGTCGGTGGTAGGGTAGTTGGGATGTGATTTGTGTAGTTATTGGATTAACCAAACATGTTTGAAGGTTTGAAGAACAAAGGATATGGGGTGGCCATTTATAAGTTGGGTGAACAACACACTTAGTATTTTTAAAGAAAAAGTAATTTTCCCAATTTTTCATATGGAACAAGGGTCAAAAAATGGGCCATTCCCAAACAATTGAGGTTCCATGCATGAAATATGTCTTGAAAAAAGTTTTTAAACATGTTTATTATAATTATATAACTTTTATCAAATGTAATAAATTCTTGTTTGTGTTTTAATTACATTAAACATTCATAGATACGATGTATCAAAGTTTCAAGGATGTCTTGGGTGTTTCTGGGGCTCATTTGATGCAGAGATCACCAAAATGGTAAGAAAATATTGGGCCACATGGTTTGAAGAAACCATGCCACCCAGCCTTCATGGTTTCCCGAAACGTGAGGCTACAGACAGTGGGCACCTAGGGGTCGTATGGTTTGTCTAAACTGTGTGACCTAGGGCACACAGCTGTGAAAACCAGGTAACACGACAATGTGACCCATATGTAACTTTTGGATAGTTTATTTCATACTATCTTCACATGGTTAGAGAAACTGTCCACCTAAATATGTGGGGTTCCCTCTTAAAGATGTGAATGATGCTCAGTTTGCACATGATTTGTCCAATCGTGCGACCAAAACCTATATAGATATAACTTTAAATGAAAATAATTTCCGCCCTTTTTAGTGATTTTAAATTATTTAATCCTTCCTTTTTATTATTCCCTAGTGGCTGAGCCTCCTCTCCCATGCATGAACATCCTCCTCCTCCTTCAGTGGGTTTTGTGCATCCTCCTCCATACGGATTGTAAATCATTCACCTTCGAAACCAATGGAGAGATAGAGGTGATACATTCTATACTATATAATCTATTACAAGTTATTCTTTCAATATATTTAACCAATTAAATGGGATATCAATTATGTAATTTTTATGGAATATAATTGTTTTTGTGATTTCTTCAGACCTAACTCGAATAAAAGTTCTGGATAGGATGATAGAAGATCTATAATTGTTAGGTATGTGGTCTAGGATTATTCCCTTCTTTTCATTGAGTTCTTATATTGATAGATTGATCCACGAGTTGAACCCTTCTGGATTCACCTGAAATTTTTCAATTAAAATAAATTGACAACCTTTCCTAAACTTTGGTGACTAAAGTGATAGGTGAATCAACCCATGGGTTGATCGCCATGTTAAATTCTATCTGAATGGGTGTGATCTCCCTTGATCCTTATAAAACCTCTTCCTTAGTTGGTTGAAAATCCCATGAGGGAATTGGTTCAAAACTAATGACTTGAATTGTTTAGGTTGGATTGAAATATTTAATAGACCTTGGGTTAGGCCCCTGTATACCAGGACATAAATGAAGTATCCTAATTAAATGAATTAGCCAAGAGATAATTCATTTCACCCCATTCCATAAATGGTTTTCTTATGGTTTGACCTTGATCAATGTTCCTATATTAATATAGATTCTTAAACTAAATGAAATTACCATTTTATAGGATGTTGGTGTATGCATTACTTGATCTAATTGAATTTTGAAAATATTTTATCTTATTGTTGTTGGTGATATAATGGGTTCTGAGTTGAGGACCCATTGCCTCGGATTAATGCGCCTAATAGTTAGAATTTTAGCAATGCTTGATATAAATTCTGGGGGTGAAATTAGATATTCTTGAAATGGGATTTCCTTACATTATCTTTTTTCCTCTAGAAAAGTGACACTAGTTCCCTATGAGAGACCACTTGGATGGGATCAAAAGAATGATTGGATGTACCATGATACAAGAGAGCCTTAGGACCATATGTGTGATACTTGGTAAATACTTAGTGGGTTTTTAGTACTTGAATTTTTACACCATGCATGGAGTGACACATGGTACATCATCCTTGCTTCACCATAAGCATACTCCTTTGAATTGATCCTATGATGGGCCCCTCAAGCAATACATGGCACGTCTCTTTGGATTTCCATGAATGGCCACAGTGTGTCCTATATTATTTTTAATGTGGTTTTCAAATTGAATCAATGTGATATGTAAATGAATGTTTTTTCAAATGAAAATCGATCAGTTGTTTTAGAAAACATAGGGACATGTCATCTAATCATAATCCCAAGCTTGGGGGTAGTCAATCCTATGGAACATTACCCTACTCACCATACCATTTCATGAACTCACGGTTCAGACATACCAGCCTAGGTTGAACCATGTATATTTGAAAATTCTCCAAGTGAAACCCTACCCAATGTGTTTATTTATTTATTATGTATTTCATTTATTTACTTATGAAATTATTCTTATTTGTTATTTAATGAAATGGATTAGTCTAGACACTAGGGGTGCCGACCCACTGATAGTGTATCTCACACCCTGTTCAGGTGACATTGGAACCCAAAAAGGATTTATGGCTACAGTAATATAAAAAGGGAAGTAGACATATTCCAATGCTAGATTGACCATTCTACAACAGAGTTGGGAGTAGTGGACTGAGCTTCTACTCGAGATTATATGCATAACAGTTTTTTGCTTTTTGTATATTTTGATAGCATGTTGTATATGCCAGTATCACCTAGCCACTTGCATAGTCATTTTTGTATAGAACATGACATACCATCATAAAATTGTACTATATTTATTTATTTATCATCCTATTGTTGTTCTTTTATCTTGAATGTATAATTTTTATTACTTTTTCTTCTATCTATTGTTATTTTCACTATTTCATATAGTAAATATATTTATACTACTACACTCCAATCTGATCAATGATGGATTAGTCTCCGCATGGAGTTACCCAATGCCCTCATTGCTAGTTAGTAGATTTTGTTATTCAGGGAGGTTCACATGAGGTCTTGTGTACAACCATATTGGGGAACCTATGAGAGGAATCTAGGGGTGGATTCTACAAAATGGTTTCTGATCCTTATTTTTCCATTTTATCTTACCGCTTGGGTTTAGACAGGAGACTGGGGAAATTTAATTCAGTAATCATCTTGTTCTTGGGAGTTTATACCCCATGTATTGGTGAAAACAAAATTACATAGGATGGGAAAATGTATTTTACATGTGCTTGTTAAGGTTTCATAGTATTTTCACCATTCAGTGATTCACTTATTGTGTAAAATTATTAATGATATTATTATTTGATTTTGATTTCGGCCCTGGACTACTGATAAAAGGTTGAATTGAAGAATTAATGATATTAGAAACCATATAACATAAATTTCCATGCATTTTTCCATGCAATATCTATTTTTTGTGAGAATTTCCCTTTTTTCATGTGATTAATGTATGCTCATTGTTAGTTTTTTCTTGATGTGTGCTAGTATTCTCAATGATGGCATAATTGGTTTCATTGACCAATAATTCTACATTATATGGTTTTATTGGTGAGTTCCAATGATTTCTCATCTGATCAAGCCGCAACCATGGAATCTTACACCCATTGTGTTGTGTAAATGTCAGGATATACTTAATTGATGCATCAATTTCAATTTATAAGGTGTATGGGACAGTATGAATTGGTATTAGTGACACAAATAACTAGATTGTGATGATAATAATAAATTAAATGAGAATGAATCTAAATGACATAGAATTAATAAAGTCTTAAAAATGAAATGGATCCCTATAATATATGAAACATTAGACCCTATCCTGACATGACCTTTATAGTGGGTTTTAGGTTGTGTATCATATGGTTCTTCTATGACTCATCCTTATCACCCAGACCTGTCTGCTAGAGAAAGTAGAGTGGTGTGTTTCATTAGTAGGAAAACCTTATTCCCATCCTTTCTTTATCACTTTCCTATCTTTTATAGATCCTGTCTGAGGCATGTTCTTGGAATTCTTAAATATATGCCACCATTATGATCTCATGATGTACTCCAAGAGAAGTAGAGATGAGAATACATGAGATGTAGAGGTACTTGAAAAACCTATGATACATCATATAGTACCACCTTAGAATACTCCTATATAACTTTCATTGGGTACTAATTCCCAGTTCTGATATGGTATTATTCACTTTATGTAATTAGTTCAATCTGCGCCTTGACATGCCCCATCTTTGGGAGAGTTGACCCATAATTTATACTAGCATCTTCCTCCCACCTCCTTGGGGGATGAATGACCTCATGATATTAAGTCACATTTAAAGAATATGGTTTCAATATTCAAGCACATAATGATGCCTTCAGAGTAGAGGGTCAAGATTATAACCTATATGCTACATGACTCTACCAAGCGTTGGTGGTATGTTCATACTCTAGCCAGCGAACAAGAGGGTATGGTATAGGAAAACAACCAAAAAGCCTTATTTGATTACAACAACCCCTAGACTATAAGGAATGATCGTGTTAAGAAGTTAATGAACCTTGAACATGGTGACATGTGAGTGATGGAATACTTAGCTCGCTTCACTAAAATATATAATTTCACACTGACCATGACCAGTGATGAGATAACTATTGTGTGGAAGTTTGAGGATGTTATTTCACATTCCATATACTCATAGGTGAACGCCTTCTAGCTGACCACCATATCTGAGATAGTAAAATACACCCTCACCACTGACCGAAACCTAAGGGAGTCATGTGACATAAACCAGGGTAGTCCAAAATTCAGAAAGAGTAGTGGTTTATCCCGTGGTTGGAAGTGAAACTTTGAAGGTACACATGGGGGAAATAATATCCAAGTTCCCTAAACTAAGAAATTTTTGGTGTGTCACTAGCGCGCAAGGACATTCCATAAAAATCCCCTTTATACGAGGAACCCAATCGAATGATGAGCATCCTAATCGATGGATCACCTATAACATTTATACCAGGCATTTCCAGTAGTTCCAAGTGAATGGGGTTCTATTCCACAATCACCATCATGTGAAGGATCAATGAAACATCACCAGGTAGGATGGTGGTCTTCTACAGGCCATTTAGAATGAGTATGTGGTCACGGCTGAGGTGGTTAGGCTTTAGAGTTTCATCATCAGTAGAGTGGACCTTCTCCAGCTAGTCATGTAGTATCTTAGGACCAATGTTCATTCCTTGTTTAAGAAGATCAACATATTCGTGAGGATCAAAGTCCATGTCCATCTATAATTATAGGTATTGTTCTAGTATCCTAAACTATAGTATTTTCATTATTTGATATAGGTGAAACACACTCATTTCAGTATAATGGAAATTAGAGAAGTATGGGCCTAGTGATAGAGTATTCTAGAGGTGTTATGACCATGGAAACGTTGTTAGGAGTTCGATCAGAGGGTATACGCTAGTTCAATTAGTTCCCCTTGAAAGTGCTGGGTATCATTTTCTGTGGAGTTTCTTTTTCATCAAGATAACTAGTTTCAAAATCATTCTATGTATGGACTAGAATGATCCTTATTAAGAATAGGTGGATTTCTATCACTGATGGGTATATTTTACATCACTTGAGGTAAACATGTATATCCCTATGATAGAATGATATTTCCAAGCGAGTCAAGATTGACCTAATTGTACTAAACTAGGTGAAATGACATCCCAATGGACAATCTATTTATGAGTGATCAGGGAGTGAAAATCATGGAATTACCTCCTTTAGTAGATCATTTTATGGATGCCTCCAATAATGATTTCGTTGGCTTACATATTGAGAGAAAGGTTCAGTTCATTATTGATCTTATGCTAGGTACAACACCAGTGGCTATTAATCCATACAAGATGGAACCTAAAAAGATACAAGAACTCAAAAAGAATCTTGTAGACTTAATGGAAAAGGGTTTTATCAGACCCAAAATAGCACCATGGGGTTCACCAGTACTTTTCTCCAAGAAGGAATATAGTACCCTAATATTGTACATTGATTATTACAGACTAAACTAGCTTACTGTGAAGAACTTGTATCCATTTCCTTGAATAGATTACCTATTCGACCAGATTTAGGGAGAGAATATTTTATCCAAGATTGTTTTAAAGTCGAGATACCATCAGTTTCATGTCAGACCAATAGAAATACCACATAAAACATTCCAGTCTAGTTATGGCTTGTAAGAGTATTTTTTTATGTCATTCAGTCTGAAGAATGCACCGATAATCTTCAAGGCTTTAATGAATTGGGTTTTACACCCATATCTTTATTCCATTGGGGTTTTCTTCATATAATATATTTTTGTATATTATATCACTAGACATTACCATGCCAACCATATTGAGATCATGCTCAATCCACTAAGAGAGAACCATCTATATGCAGAGATTAGTAAATGAAACTTTTGGATTTGTAAGGTTTAATTCATGGGTCGTATAATATTAGAGGTAGGCATATCTGTTGAACAAGATATGATGATAATCTTAGTATCAAAGGAGAATCTCAATACTATGTTTAACATAAAAATCCTCATGGGTCTGGCCAACATTTACAAGTGATTCATCCAAGGCTTCTCACGCATAGTATCCCCACTTATGGGCTTGACCAAAAAATGTGAGAAATTAAAATATACTAAATCTTGTGAGATAACTTTTTAAGAGTTTAAAGTTATACTCACTTTAGTGGTAATATGGATTCTTCCTGAGTTGGGAAGAAGTTAATCTCTTTACTGTGATTCTTTGGGAATTGGGTTAGGCACAGGTCTGATGCAAGGTTATTAAGTCGTGGCATATAGATCTCACCAACAAAGGCATCACGATTAGATGTATCCTATGTATGACCTAAAGATAGCAATTTTGGTTCATGGTCTACATTTTTAGAGGCATTACTTGCTGAGTGATCAATTCTTTATTTATATAGATCATAAAAGTATCAAATACTTATATACTCGGGGAGACTTCAATCTAATGTAGTGTAGGTGGGTAGAATTCATTGATTTATTGGATTTTAAGATTGTTTAAACACCCATAAGGGGAAATATTGTAGCTGATTCCCTTAACCAAAATACTTTGAAACAATCCATAAAGGAGTACAGTAGTGAGTGGTAGTTGATTGCTTTAGTTTTCAGATACATCTAGAGGTTCGAGAGAAGCATGGGTAACTAGTTTTAGAAGTTATTGTAGTGATATACACTCTCCTAGAGAGGGTCGGGATGTGGAAGATGTGTGATTCCAAGGGCCTCATTTTGTGGGAGAGTGTTACAAGTGAGAAACTACCTCCTAGATACGTTATTGATGGTGTTGAAACCTTAATCTTCTATAGTATTGAATAGGTGAATTCAAATACATGGGATGAATTTCTAAGTGACTCACATGCCTCTGTATAGGTAGGTCATCAAGGTCTTACCATGATGTACCAAGATATATGTCATCAGTATTGGTGGCCAGGATTGAAGATTCATATAACATGCTTTATCACTTGGATCTCCACATATCAGTATGTGAAGGAAGAGAACCAATGATCTGATAGAATTTTATAGTGATTTTTCGTTTTAGAGAGGAAATATAATGTACCCATTATGGATTTATTTATGTGATTACTGATATTCCCTCAATAAATTGATTCTTTTTTTGTTATTATCAATATTTTACTAAGGATTCACACTTATTACTGATCTGGGGGTCCTATCTTGATGATTTAGGATAGATTTACATTCGAAAGATAGTGAGACATGATGGGGGTCCCTATTCAATCATTTTAGATCAATATTTCCATTTTACACTATGGTTCTTGAAAGGGTTGAAGAAGGAACTAGGTTCAAAAGTGATCTTGAGTACATAATATCACCCTTAGACCAAAGGGTAGTTTGAGTAGATGATACATGTGTTAGAGGATATGTTTCGAGCATGTATTATTGATTTTGGAGGACAATGGGAAAAGTATATTCCTCTGGTTTAGTTTTTCTACAAAAAAAAATTCTAAGAATCAATTCAGATGGATTTTATGAGGCCCTTTATGATAGACCATTCCATTCACCTTTGTTCTGGTTAGAGGTTGGTGGGGAATCTCCAAAAGGTCATCATCTCATTCAAGAGACATCCGAGCAAGTCCAATTGATTTAGAAGTGTATGGATAAAACTTTTTCTAGGAATAAGTCTTATAATTGTTGTTACTGAAAGCCTCTAGATTTAGATGTAGGACATCATGTATCTCTGCAGGTATCATATAGGTTGGGTCATAGATGAATTAAAAGACATGGAAGGTGATATCCTAGTATTTCATGACTTTTGAGATAGTGTAGATAGTTAGGTTGGTATCCTATTGGTTGATGTTACCTCAGAGGTACCATTCTAAACACAACATGTTTCATGTATCACTGCATAAATAGTTTCATCATGACCCATGTCATTTGTTTGAGTAGAAGGACATTGAGCTGGAGGTGGATACATCCATTGAGGAGCATCTAATACGTATTATTAATCGCATCATGAAAGATCTCTAAGGCATGTCAGTTCCTATGTTCTAGGTTCTATGGTAGAAAGGACATGTACAAGATGAGAAATTATAGTGGGAGGTCAATATACATGCACATTGGTTAGAAATTTTCTCAGAATACACTGTACTACCCTCATAAGGGAAACTCGGGGATGAGTTATCTAAAGGAGGGGAGGTTGTAAAATCCCAACTTTTCTCAATTTATTGGTACATTTTATTCATTTTAATTATTTTATGTGTCCCTATATATGATGCATAAAACGTTAAAGGATTTATCCGGTGTGTATGGGGACTGTTTGGAGATTAGAGCGTTAAAATGGGAAGAAATGACTGGGCAACATGGTTTACCAAAACCATGAGGCTGCAGATAGTTGGAACCTGGGGCCACACTGTATTTCTACAACTATATGACCCAGGGAACAGACCCATGTGACCCATCTTAAACTCTTGGATAGTGGGTTTCTCATGGTCATTTTTTGTTGAGAAAAACCATATGCCTTACCATGTGGGGTGCCATATTAAATAAGTAAATGGTGCATGATTTGAGCACAATTGGCCCAACTGTGCGACCAAACTATGAACAATTATATTATTGGGTGAAATTACATTTTGAACCTATTTAATGAATTTAAATTCTTTCTTCCTTCATTTTTATTCTTCTCTAGCAGCTACACCTCCTTCTCCCATGCACAAACATCATCATCCTCCTTTATTAGGTCTTGTGCTACCTCTCCAAATGAACTCTAAATCATTCACTATTAGATTGAATAGAAAGATATAGGTGAGACCATAGAACCTCTTTATTATATTTCATGTTATTCATTCCATTAATTTTTTTATTTTGTTGTATGATCATTTTCCCCATTTTTAGGGAATATGATGGTTATTTCAACTTCTCCCAACCCACCTCAAATCCTATGTCGAGACTGGACAAGGGAAGCTCCACAAGGCTGAGGTAGGTGTCCTAGGAAGTTTCAATTTTATTATTTTTATTCCATAAATTTATTCATTATTCTACAAGCTTGACACTTTCAGCTCCTACCCTAATTATTCCATTAAAATAAATTGAATGAATTACCAAGACTTTGGAGACCTATGTGAGTGGCTAATCAAACCCTTGGTATGATAGCCATATTAAATTCCCTAAAAATGGGTTTGAAACCCCATGATATTTATTTCGAATTTTCCTTAGGTGGTTAAATCTCCCTTAATGGAATTGGTCCAAATTAATTCCATGAATTGTTTAGGTTGGACCAAAATGGGTAATGCAACTTGGGTTAGGCCACTATATAACATGAGACAAATGAAGTAGCTTAGTTGAATGAATAATCCAAAATACAATTCATTTCACCCCATTACATAAATGGTTTCCTTATGGTTTTTCCTTGATCATTGTGCATATATCAATATAGTGGCCTGAACTAAATGAAATGACCCTTGGCTAGCATTTTGTTGCATGAATTACTAGATCTAATTTCATGTTGAAATGGTTTTACATTATACCATGAGAAACATAATGTGTTTTGAATTATGGACCCATTAGATAGGATGAACATTCATTGTAGTTATAATTTTATCAATACTCATTAAGGATGTTGGTCGAGAAATCATCTATGCCTGAGATGGGCCCACCATGCATTTTCTACTTGCCTCCAAACGAGAAATAGTAGTTCCATATGGGATACACCTTGGATGGTATCAATGTAATGATTGGCTATACCATTCCAAAAGATAGACACATGCCCCTACAAGCGACACTAGGTATGGACTCAAAGGTTTTTTATAGTTGAATTTTCACACCATTCTTGGAGTGACACATGGGACATAATCCTTGGGTCACCATAGATGAACTCATTTCAATTTGTTATCTGAGGGGACCCTAGAGTGATACTTGGAAAGCCTCTCTGGAATACTAAGGATGGGCTCGGGTTGTCCGCTATATTTTATAAATTTGTTTTCAAGTTGAATCAAAGAGAAAAGTAGATCAATGCTTTTCAAATGAGAATTGATCAGTTTGTATAGGGAATATAGGGATGTGTCCTATAATCCCAATCATATTCTTGGGGATAGTCTATATTATGGAACATTACCCTACTCACCATACCATTTCAGGAACTCTTGGTTCAGACATTCCATCCTAGGCCAGAGTAGGTAGATTAGATGGGTCTCCAAGTGGAACCCATCCTAATGTGTTTATTTATTTTTTATGTATTGCATTTATTTACATATGAAACACAACTTATTTTATATTACATGAAATGGATCATCCAAAAAACGATGGGTGTTGGACTATTGATATTGTATCTGATATTATGCTTGAGTTCCATTACTATCTGAGTAGATTTTATGGGTGTAGGTATAGAAAAAAGGAAGAATCCGACTTCCAATGCTTGATTGACTATTCTAGGATGGAGTTGGGAGAAGAGGACCAAGCCTATGCTTGAAATACTAGGAATAATAGTTTTTTTTCCTTTTTTTAAATCTTTTAGCATGTTGTATATTCTCGTATCCCCCGCCCCTTAGTCATTTATTATAAAACATGACCTACCATCATCATATTGTACTATAAATTTATTTTGTTTCCACTTGTAATTATTTTATCTTGAATTATTAATTGGTATTATGTATGATAATATCTATTGTGGTTTTCGTGGTTTTATGTAGTATATATATTTATATTTTTGTTCTCTACTCTAATCCACGAGGGAAAAATCCCCCCCCATGGACTTACCTAAGGCCCTTGCTACTAGTTGGCATCCTCTAGAATTTGGGGAGGCACTCTTGAGTTCTTGTGGACCACCATATTAGGGCACTATTGAGAGGAATCCTAGGTGAGAATCTATATGTATAGATCATTTTTACCCTTATCTTTTTAGTTTAACCCCCAATAAACCCATTTTACCTTAACCATGATAATTAATTTTTACCGCATTCTCTATTCATTTTGGTCAGAAATTAAGTTGGCCTTAAAATTAATATAAAGTATTATGATCACAAATATTTAATCAATTTTTTGAAATTTAAATCTCAGTTGAGGAAAATTTTATTTTGAAATTAATTCAGTAAATGGGATGAGAAAGCTTGTTTTTAATGCCAAAATGTTTAAAAGTTTTCATAGTTTTTATATTTAAATTCAAAATGAAAATGATTATAATATCATAAGATGTATTAGTTGAAAAAATATTTAAATTATAATAATTAAAAATATAATTTAACACTATAAATTATTTATATAAATATTCATTTTTCAATTAAAGTTCAGTATTTTTTATAATTCATTAAAAATAAAAATTCTTTGCAAAATCCCCAAAATTCACCGTAATAAAATTTTTGAATAAATATTTCAGAAACGAATATAATTTTTCCAAGTAAAAAATCTATAAATGTTGAAATTTAATGTTAAAATAAGTTCTCAAATAATGACTAAACCATGTTTTATTTAAACCCGGTATTTCATGCATTGGAAGCTATCAAAAAAAATAATTTTTTTCTAAAATGAATGCATTGTAAAGTATTTAGGTGTTAAATAACATAAAAAGTAATTGTATCTATAAGTTTATACTTTGATATCAGTAAATAAATAAAAACTAGTTCATCCTGATTTTTTATTCATCAGATGTGGCTAAAACACATATTATATGGAATTATAACATTATAGGACTTTTTTAAAAATTATTTCCAAAAACACTAAGAGTTTTTAAATTATTTTAATTAGAAGAAGAAGGAATATCGTCACCACATTTATGAACTTAGTTTTAAACATTTAATATTTTTAAAACTATTTATTTAAAAGATATTAAAAAAATACAAGAAGAGACTTGTTATTAATGAAGAGTGTAAATGGAAATGAATATGAATAATTTTATGAAATAGGTAATTAATATTTTTATATTTTGAAACATTATTTTTCTAACTTTTATTGAAATTAAGGGTTACGATATGGGACATGGTAACTCAAACTCTTTTATTTGACTGATATAATTTTTTATTGATCTTCGTTTTTCCAAGACTCGCCATTTTTAATAATGTTCTTCCTTTATTTCATGAGAAAAGTTTTTTATTCCAAATCAATTTCTATTAAAGGATAAATTTTCACCATTAATAAGGGAGGTATTTTAAAAGATGTTCATAACTATGAATTTGATAATGATAAATACAAAAATGTAAAAAATCACCCTTTCATGATTTGGTTTTCATTATCTTCAATTGATCTATCAACAACGAAGTTGGGTATAATGGTTCACCATACAGTTTTATTTTATTATGTTATTATTTTGGGTGATCACATTTTCAACATTGATCGACATGATTCATGAATTTATTTTATTAAATTTTGTTTTTTAGGGATCCCATTATTATTTAAATTAGTTATTTGTGAAAAGTGAGTGATTTATATTCGGATTTTTTTGAAACACCTTTTATTTCCATGGGTTCTTTATGATTCCAAAAGTGAATTATTTTTTATTGGAACACATATATATGGATAATGATGGTTGGTTTCCTATATCACCCTCTAACACAATATTCATGATTCTCTAATTTATGATATATTTATTCAAGAGTACATTTTGGTTTCCAATAATCATAGACAAATGATGATGTGACTCATGAATGTAATAATTGACTATAATAATTTATATTTCATAATCAAAGGATGTTATTCATTATGTTATTATTATCTCCTGATTTACGGTCTAGGTAAAATTATTTTTGGCATTTTTATTTCTATTATACTTCTAGATTGATCATCTGTTTATTTATAATCATATTCCAGATACATTTAATATCATTTTTTATATGATTATCACATAGGATGTCATGTTAATTTTCTTATGCTCATGGTTTTCACTTATGATTATGAAATGAGAATTTGAGATGAACCATTTATTATTATTTTTAATCCCCAGGGTTTGAGGTGGAGTTTTACTAATAATATGTATAGAAGATGGTCTAGTATGGTGATTTTAAGGAGAAATGAACATGAAATTTGAAAAATAAGATTATTATGTAGCTAGTCTTCAATGAAATTGAACCTATCAGTTCTTAGGATATTATTGTTTAAGAAATGTAATGTTTTAAATCCTATAAAATATATAAAATAAAATCATAGTTATCTTTGTTCCCTATTATTGTTATCAATGTGATAGTTTTTTTTAAGATTATTTTAGTCTCATTTGTTGTTTGGGTTATAGATCCTTTGGGGAACCCCTTAAGATGAATCAATGTATAGGATGATATCCAGAAATATTGGTAATGACATGGTCATGTTATTTTCTAAGAAATAAACCCATTTATGGATATTGGGAATCGTATATAGCTATGATATAAATGAACCTATGGGTAATAACCTTGAAATTTTTTAGTTAAGAATTGACTCAATCACCACTCTAATGCATGATGAGTTGTCTTAATACTACACACCCAGCTAGAAAATCCCAAAGGATATGCTATGGTTAATCATATTGTATTTACAAACCATTATTAATAATTAATTTCCCAATTACATAAAGGGATTTCTGGCTTAAATTACCAAAGTGGAAGTTGGCATTAATGAGATACCCTTTGTATGGGAATATATTTATGTATTCCATGATGAAAATTTTTGATTCCCCCTAAATCATGAGGTTAAGTTCCCAATTTATCTTATACCATGATATATTCATATTTCAAAGTTTATATATTGAATGTACCCTATATAGTTTGGTGAATTGAAGATAAATATTTAAGAAAAGTTTGTTAGGGTCATCATACACACGAGTGCTTCACCATGGGGTGCTCCAGTCCTCTTTTTCAAAATTATGAATGGATAATTACATCATTTTATTTATTATCATGATATTTGTAAAATAATGACAAAACAAGTATCCAAAATCCTGCATTTCTAGTCTGTTTGATCAACTCTGAGGAGATTAATACTTCTCAAAGATTGAACTTTGATCTGGATATTATCAGTTAAGGGTCAAAAGGGATGATATTTCCAAAATTACATCCCATATAAGTTACAGACACTATGAAATAACCAGGATTTCATTTTGAATTATTATTGATATGGATATATTTATGGATTTTATAAATATTTTTCTAAGGGATTACATTGATAAATGCAGGGTAGACTTTATAGTTGATAATCCTATACATCATAAGAGAAAAGAAGATCATTAAGATAAATTTTGGATTTTTTTGAACAATTTATGAAATGAGAAACTGTATGAAGAATTTATCCATTGATAATTATAGATATAGAAGGTTTTATTCGTAGGTAATATAATGAATATAATGTAATATATTTATATCCTTCAATGATAGATGCTATTGAAAAATTTCGCTGACCAAACATAGTAACTAAGATCTTTATTTTCTTAGGATAAGTTGATATTATTGATACTTTTTGAGAAATTTATTAGGTTTATTTAATCTAGTAACCATTTTAACATGGAATTTAGTGAGGTTTCTTTTTATTGATAAATATTATAAATTTTTTAAGGCACTAAAGAAGAAATTATGGACCATACTTGTACTTACATTACCCTATAGTAGATATGGGTTTGTAATATATATTGATGAATGGATGAAGGGACCAGGATTCTTCCTCATAAAATTGAGAATTTAATTTCTTATGCCTTATGATTATTAAAACCTCATGTGAAAAATTACCCGACAAATGATTTGGATCTGGTCGCATTGAGCATTTTTTTTTTAAAATTAGAGGAATTATATCTTTAGTGAGAAGTGTGATATTTATACTTACCAAAAGAGTTTTAAATGTGCTCAGATGTAAGGGGTAAAATGTACACCAATGGGGATGGTTAGAATAGATCAATTACTATGACATCTCAATACATTACCAATCTATGAATAAAAACAATGTGGTTGATTATTTGAGTAGAAAATATAATTCTACCTTATCTTTGATGAGGGTTGAAAGAGACACAATATACATTGTTTCTCAGAGGATGAATATTGAAGTAAAAATGGAATATGAGAATCCATATCATTCCAAAATGTCTGATCAACCATCAATCTACATGATGATAAAAGAATCAAAGAAATATTAAATGGATATATAGAAGAAGGTATCCAATATTCTGAAGTTAAAAATTGATAATGATAGAGGTATAAGGTTTGGAACTCAGACTTACATCACAATGAAATTAGATCTAGATAAGGATGTTATAGATTGTGAAAATAACTCATCCTTATCAATTCATCTAAGAGAAAATTATGTATAGAGATATATTGAAAAAAAATCATGGGATAACATAAAGAGAAGGATTGTTTAATTTGTATTTTGATGCTTTGTGTGCACCCAAGTTAAGGATAAAAAATAAATGACTAAGGGTATGTTTCATCCATTACCAATTATTTTATGGAAATGGTAAAATCACTATATATTTCATTATATGTCTCCACAAGTTACCAAATGGATATAATGATGTATGTGTTGTAGTTGGTTACCTTACTAGGACATCA
The DNA here is from genome assembly GCA_963277665.1 of Viscum album. Lineage (NCBI taxonomy): Eukaryota > Viridiplantae > Streptophyta > Magnoliopsida > Santalales > Viscaceae > Viscum > Viscum album. Next base: position 1,958,148,238 of record OY728141.1, on the reverse strand, counting down.
TCTATTATTTCCATCAAATAATATTTCTATCCTGACCAACAAAGAAATATATATATAAGTTATGTGGAAAGTATTCACGAAGTACATCTTTTTATAGTATTTTATTGATATATGTATGTTAGATTGAGGTTATTGAGAAGTATTCCAAATGTGATAGAAACAAAGATAAGTATCAATATCGTTGATCAATCTTAGACCAATGGTCAGTCTGGGAGGAACTTATAAATATTTGAAAAAATTTTTGAGATCTAGTTAAATAGAGTTACAAGGGTGTTGGAAAAATTAATTCCCCTAGTAGAGTTATCATATAACAATTTTTTCCATTCCAACATTCATATGGTACCATATAAGGCTCTTTATTAGAATACAGGTAGGACCCCAAAATAATAGGATGAAGTTAGGGAGAGGAAACTCATAGGTCTTAATATTTTCCAAGTAACAATGGATAAGGTTAAAACCATTATATGATATTTTAATGTGGTCTAATTTTGAAAAAATGAGTTATATGGATAACATACTGTGAGATCTATAGTTTTTGTTCAATGAAAATGTGTTTCTCATGATATCTTCTTGGTTGTGTGTTATAATATTTTGGAGGAAAGTAAAGCTGGGACCTAGTTATATCTACCACATTGAGATCCTTGATTATTTCAACACTATATGTAATGATTTGATCTTCCCAAACAATTAATTTTCATAATTACAATGATGGAGGTATCTGGGGTACATTTCAAGGGATTTTGCGAGTAGATAGTGGAGTTGTAGATGAAATTCTATATAGGGAATAGTTTTATGATATGGAGGATTATTGTATGCAATAAAAGGGGTCCCTATTTCATGGATTGATCAACTATTTCATAGATATTTGAAGGTTTAATTTTGAATATTCGACTCTTTGCGGCATAGTTAGGGAATAGTTACTAGGCTACATCATGGAGTCCAAGTGGGAGGACTATTTTGGTTCTATTTATTCAATGTAACTAGACCATGGAGCTAGGATATAGTGTAACCTTATTCATAGTCATTTAATTATATGTAATGGTGGTTTACTTTATTCCATGAACCTTCTCCATGATTATTGGATATGTGGCATAGACCATTTGGTGTTTCCAAGATTTAGCCTTGATCATACCCACTATGTTTTAGTCCCTTTCATTACACCATATTATTTTCCTATGTTAGAACAATTTCATTAGAGGGGAGAGTATTTCATTATGGTATTATAAGTTCGAGTTTCCTATAAATCACCAATCCCCTTTGAATAATGTATTCTTCCATCCTTTATTATCAATTCTTAGATTACTCCTCGGTTATTTTTATATTAATTTCACACTCTCTTTTCAGGGTTTAATTTTTGGATTCCATAGATCATGAAATGGGAATTATACAGTGATTCCTACATTTATATCTCTCAATATAAAATTTTATTAATTATAGAGGAGGTTATTTTTATGTATATGTATGTTTTTTTGGATTTGGAATCTATATTTTGATAGAGGATATTATGTTCTAGGTTTTTGATTCATCCTTGGTGTGACCTTGGTTGTGAAATCATATGTTCATCATCACATCCTCACACAATGTTTGGGAAAGATTTTTTTAGGCATGGTATCTCCATTATCTCATTTTTATGTCCATGCATCGGGATTTATTAATTTGGTCATCATTTTAGTGGATATTATTGGTTATCATAAGAAGAAAACTAATTGAATAAATCTGAAATTTAATGGGAATGGGGAGTACTTGTATGTTTCTACTACTTTAGTGATATTTCATATGTGATTATACCCTTTCTAAAAATAATGGTTTTTAAGAGCCTTTATTGTGCTGTTGTTTTCATAACAGTGAAAATAATGGAATCTTAGTTGTTTGAACTACCACTGAATGAAATGGATATTCACTTAAATATGGTTAACATTTTGTTTCCTGTATAATTATATAATTTTGTGATAATAACCTTTCTATGACATGATGTAAAATAATTAACACCATTTTTAATCTTTATTGTGATGTTTTGAATGGAATAAAGTGTTTCCATTTAAAAATGTGTTTTCTATGTGGTATTTTGTGATTTGGGATACTCTATGGTGGTGGTGGCGATCAACTTGGTTGTGGAATATTTTGGAAAGTGAAGTGATGGTTGGTTGAAATGGGAAGATATGTGATATTATGTGTGTTTTTGTAGTGTTATTGTTGGGACGGGATTATAGGTTCACATAAATTGTGTTATGGTTACAGTTTATGAGGGATGGATGAGTTTTCAGGTGGTGTGGTTATATTAGTTTCCCCATTTAGCCATGGAATGAATTGAAATTCTAAAACTGAAATGACTTGGGTTGGTAAATTAATAATCCTCGGATGTAATTAAATATAATAATTTGATTAATTTGTTGTGTGGTAATTTACATAAATGAAATGAATGATAAATGAATAGTTTTTATTAATGTGAAATAAAATGTATTAGTAAATGAGATTTAGTGGGACCTTATTAATTCTAGGATTGGGGGAACCATAAATTAATAGTGGGAATTGTGGGTCTAGGGATTGTGTGATTAATTTTCTGGGGGATTCAGTTTTGATAGACGTTGTTTGGTATGGTGGTGCTGACATTGAGTACACAAGTGTAGTAAATGTTTACACATTAGTAGGGTATTATGTTCTATATATCCATCTTGTATTTTATGTAATTTTAATATATAATTTACCCATGGTAGATATCCTTACCACTGTCCAAATTTACTGGGTTCTAGGTTTTTCCCCAATATCTACGATGGTGGTGAATTGGATGGTTAGATACTCCTCTTCGCCATTATCCCTTTAGCAACAGTGATGATATGAGTTGGTGTTGGAGACTCACCAACGATGTTAGGGGTTGGTGTTGGAGATTACCTAGTGATGATATGAGTTGGTTTTGGAGATCATCCATTGATGTTCATGATATGAGTTGTGGTGGGGGTTATGCCTGGTAGGACTTTTCATTCACATTCATGATACCCTACTTCAAAACTAATATTTTGTTGTTTTTTAGATGATGATGATATGATGTGATGAATTCCTGATGTTTAATAATGAATGGTGCTAGAACAAGATGTGGGAACATATAAGAGGTTGGGACAAGTAGGGAAGAATCCTTAACCACATCATAGATGGATAGATATGTGATGAGATATTCATTGAAACAATGGGAGAACAAGATGTTAGATGTTAGGGGAATGATAGTGTAAAATCAATGGGTAATTTGATGTTGAGAACTATTTATTTCTAATAATTGATGTTCTATTACTGTATTAGAATTAATATTTTGTGAGTATTCCATTGTGTGGATCAGATTTGATAGTTGACCTAATTAAGTGCAAGTTGGTTCTACTATTTATTCATGGATGCATTAGAATTCACTTCTCAAATGTTCGTGATGGATTTTTGTTATGATCATATTGAGTCAACATGTTATACTCACCCTACGTATTTTATTTTCAGGATTCCATTACAATTTCACAGTCCAAGCTATACATTTACTTCATGGATATTTTAGTTTTTTTTTGATTTTCTTCCCTTGGAAATATCTTCGAGTATTTTCTTGGAGAATTTTATCTTTATATGATGACATTGTTAATGCATTTTGTGATGGTATTGGTTTACTTATATATTCTGTGATGGACTAAGTTTTTAGTTGATTTATCCTATCTTTTGATCCTTTTTATTATTGAGGGTAATTGCTCCCATATATGTGGTTCTTATACCATAAGTTCTAGTTTCCATCCCAAGGCCTACTGAAGGAGGTACTTCAGGTTCACTATCTCTCTCCCATCATTGTATTACCCCGAGGGTTAACTTTATAGAGAGGGGGTCATGATAGACAATGGTTTTAGTTGAGAGATTGGATGGAGATCTGAGTTTAGAAGTATGTAGATTTTATTGGTTGGTTCGGAAGTAGTGTATGTTGAACTTGTCATGTGACAAAAGCCAAAAATACTGAGTTGTATATGAGATTTTTATCCCTCGTGATCTAACCCAAAGACCCTATGTCTTTTGAATGTGAACGGGAAGTTGTCTCATGTGTAGTGTAAATACCAATTGTAGTTTAAAACATCAAGATTGTTTGTTTATGTGTATATATTTGAGTGAATTTGGTTAAATGAATGAAATTTATTAAATGAACCTTGATAAAATTGCATTCTACCAAGATTTAGGGTTATCCTTTTCATTCAAGAGGGGATACTGGTGTTTTTCCACATATACCACATCCAATAGATATTTTGTAGCATATCCTAGTTGATCTTTATAGGATCGAAATGGAAGAGTAGGATGAGGCATGGAATAGGGACTTTCAATCCTTTTGGTGGTAGATATTGGGGATGAATGAGGGAGTATCTTTGATATAGAGCTAGAGCACTATTTGGAGGAGCATGAGATCACTTTTGTCCTAATTCCATCTTTGGATGAGTTTTGGGTTATATTGAAAGCTAGTCAGATGTAGGGAGTTATACATATATGTTAGATTCTATATCATGGTGAATTGATGGAGGTATATGTTCTATGGGATGAATTATAGAAAGAGTTTTATCTAGAGTTCCTTTAATCAATGATAAATCTATAAAAAAGCATGGAGCTAGTTTCTCTCCAGTGGGAGAGCCTGAGTTTGTAGGTTCTTGGAATCAAGTTCAAGGGTCTCCTATATTTTTTTGACTTCTAACATTCTAGATAAGGAGTTCCAAGGGTAGTGTCAGAAAGAGGCACTTTATGTAGTGATGAGGTATGTGTTCACCCTATTTATTCTTCTAATGTATCTTGACATGTTGTTGAATGTCAATGTTTTAAATAAAATACTTTCTCTATGATGTTATAATCAAGAGTGTGGCTTGTAGGTAATACTAAGGAGTGAGGATTTAGGAAATGGATCATGGAATTCTAGGTATTTCTAGTTCCAACTATTGTAGGAACAACCTCTACAGACCTTTGCATGTCATTTTGGGGATTGTGGAACCCAAGAACCAAATAGGGGCTTCATACTTTTTTGATGTGTATTTAAGGGATGTGGTCACCACTAGGATTAGTGTCCAATATATAATAGAGGATAGTATCAAATGGGGATAAATTCCCTTTTTCAGCAACATCAATAGTTTTCCAATATATTGTATCATCCATTGAGATAACAAGTGTTTTTTAGTAGTCAAGGAAATATAGATTTGGTTGGAGGAAGCCTCATGATGGTATATTCCCTCCTGGACCTAGCATATAGAATGATCATAAAGTCCACCAGAAGAGTAACAGAGGAGATAAATGTTTGTAGATTAATGTGATGAAGGTGGCAACACTTATTGAGCCATATGTTATCAAAGGTATGATAAGTTTATCATATACCCTTGTTTGTTACATATTTTATTTGGGAGGCATGCACTACGTTTTCTCTCCTATAAAAGTCCCTGCTTTGTGACTAGAGGTGGAGTGAATTTACATACCCTTAGTTTTATCTATTTTATTTATAGGTCATACATCATTGGTTAAAGTGTACTTGGGATATAGACTAGTTATTTGGAAACACCAGTCAGTGGTTGATTTCATCTTTCTAAAGATAAAACAATAAGATGATATCCTTGAAATTCCATCCATGAAATAATATATTTATTTTGAAGGAGGGTTTCAGTTTATTTTGAGAATGGAAATTGAGTAGTGTTCCTTAGTGATCGGTATTATCAGAAAAGTGGCATTAAAGTGGGGCCTCTTTATTCTTATTGAACAGATCTATTAGTTCAGTGTTAGGAAGAATATGTTCCCAGGGGTTTGGATGTGTTCCTAGATTATTTCCCAATTAGTTTATAACACTACTAAATCCATATGATGTTGAGTCTTGGATACTTTTTCAACCAATAATATCTGTAATTTTGATGGCTCCCTATAGAATGGTTCATGTGGAGCAGGAATATTTGATACAACCAATTGATGATATGATGCATAGTGGTTTTATTGGACCTATTGTGTCTCCTTGGGGGGGGCTTCATTATTATTCTCTAATAATTAAAAAGCTAGTATGAGGTTGTATATTGAATACTGAAGATTGAATCATGTAACCATAAAAAACTACTACCCCCATATAAGGATCGATCATCTATTTGACAATGTGAAGGGGGATAGTTTTTTTTGACGAATTAATTTTTTTATGGATATATCCATATAAGGGTTATGGATTAGGATATCATGAATACATTTTTTAGGGGTAGGTATGGGAACATTGAGTTCATGGTCATGCCATAAGGTGCCACGAATGTACCATATTTGTTCTTTGGGATCATAGGCACTGTATTACATGAGTTCTTGGACTGGTTCATATTCATAGTCATTAAAAACTGATTTATAAATTCATAGTTAGAAGAGGAATAGGATGATCATCTTAGTGCTGAATTTTATGTCATTATACACTGTATTATTTACAGAAATCTTTTTCAGTGCATGTTATTGATACAAGAGGTGTATTTCCATAGGGGATTCATGTATCATTAGGGTGTGTTAGTGGACACATTGATGATTGTAGCAGTTCTTTCTTAGGTAGAACTCATGTAAGGGGAAGATATTCATAGTTTCCTTGGTCTCATGGTCTACTATCAGAGTTTTTTATCTAATTTATTTTACAATACATCCCTATTGAAATATTATTCCAATAGGGACCATGATTTTTTAGACAAATCAATGTCAAGTGTTGATTGATTACAAAAAGGAGAGGTTGATTAGGGCCATAGTTATTTATTTTTCCAAGGAGGGTTTTATGTTTGAGCTGTTTTACAAAACATCCCATTTGGGTTTGGGGTTCTTATTGATACAACAAAGAGTGTTGATCACTTTTAGTTATAGGATGTTATGTACTCACAAGAATAAATATGTCACCCCTGCTATATAATTAACTCAAGTTGTGTTTTACATGAATTTGTGGTGACATTACCTCATCCCTAAGCACTTCATGGTTTTTACTACCCATAAGATCCTAAAATATGTGTTATCTCAATTGGATTTGAACTTATTAAAGGGATGATTGATGGATTTTCACTAGGATTATGATTTTTAGATATCCTATATTATTACAAAACAATATGTAGAAACTAGTGTAATATGTTATAAGTCATTAGGTGATGTAGTTTAGTATTTTTAGGGTGTTTGGAGAGGGATGGAGGATCTTTTAATGATGCATATTAATATTGTGGAAATAAGTGATTGTGTTTTTCTTCACCATAATATTATGGAATCATAATTGATCAACAAGGTGGGGGAATCTTTCAGGGGAGACTCAGAGACCAAGGTGATGCAAGGTTGTGTTGGCTATGGTGGTGTTTTAGAGTAATAATAAGAACATGGTTGGAATCGTGTAATTTTTAAGGGTTTTTCCTATTATTTTGGATATATTCAAAGGATTACTATATGAGTTTTACAGAAAACCCATAGTGGTATATCCCTATTTGACTAAGATGTATCATGGATTAAGGGGGAATCTTTGGAGGCCTAGGAAAGAGTGTTAAATTATAGAGTTTGTGATGTGGTGTTTGGTCATTCAGCTGGTGATAGTTGAGAACTAATTTCCTATAGGGTTTTTAGATCCCATGGATGTCCATTAGTAGAAATGGGTGTTCATTTAAATGGATTTCAAATCCAGATTACTCTAGGATATGGGAGTATTTAATATAGTTTGGTTGATAGTGGATTGAATAATTAATTTGGCTCATTTTTTTGGTGATATGTTAATCAAGTGATTTATAAATTTTAAAAAGATATTATGTTTATGATTTGGTTATGATTAATGGGGTACATAGAACAATCATTTCTAATAAAGATCATCATTATATCATATGATCATTGAGGGTATTTTAGCATTCTTTTGGATCACAATTTTGTTTTATAAATTTTTTTCATCCTTAGATAGATGCATAGATGGAGTGAACTATAAAAAAATTGGAGTATATTTTTTGATCTTTCATATTTTAATTTAGAAGATCATGGGTAAGGAACCAATCTCGAGTTGAGTTTTCCTTCAACAAAAACCTATCACTCATCCGTTAGTAAAGTCCCCTTTGGGAATTGTATAGGTGAATATATCCATCTAAATTGTTCTAAATGGAGGTTAGGTAGTTATATATTCCTGGTCCTAATTTAGTATAGAGCATGACCGAGCATATCTAGATGGTCTAAGAGTTGGTGGGGGTGGAACTGGACTATTAGAAGGATTATGCTGATTATAGGTGTAGCCCCCTAGATTTTGAGGTTATTGAAGGTATTTTATTAATTTTATATCCTAATCAGGGGGGTAGTAGGGTTTTGGAATATGTATTTTTATTTATCACCTATTCTTAAGGCCTTTTGAGGTGTTTGGTCATTCTAGTGATGTGGAATATTTTTTGGACCTTCCATCATGACTATACGGGATCGATGAAATCTTCCACATGTCACAAATTCCTTAGTATCTTGATGATAACTATCACACTATTAAACTGGGAGAGATCTATATCAAGGATGATTTTATGTTTGTGGACTGACTAGTAATGACATATGATCATTGAGAAAATGGGTTGTGTAGATTGACCATTTGATTGGTTCATGTTATGTGGGGTAATAGTGGTGTAGATGAGAGTACATGGGAGTGAGAGGCATACATGCATGCCCAGTAGTATAAATTATTTTTATTTGTTTTTCTTTGATGATCTTATTCCTAAATCATTGTAATTTTTTAAACTTTCCTTTCTACCTTTATGGTGGTGTGTGTTGTATTCAAGAACAACAAGAGGGGAAATATCATTCACAATATTGATGAAATATATGTATGACATGTTTTAAAATCATATAGTTTAGTTTTTGTCACCCAATGATTAAAATATTTTTATATGGAGGGAGTGATTCTATGATTTGTGTGTGTGGGGTAATGATGTGGGATGTTTTCAGTGGCTCCAATCTTGGGGAGCATAGTGGTTGAAATGTTTTTGATAATGGTTACATACATGACTTGTGATGGGTGTGAGATAGAGTAGTTTTTCTCATGGTACAAGATAGTGATGTGGTTGTGTGGGGTTCTTTTCCAATGTTTTTGTAGGTCATAATGTTTTTAGTTAGTGTTAGTTTTTAAATTATATCAAGATCCCTAAATTTTATCTCATGGGGTGGTTGTCTGTCCCCCTTCAGTTTTTATTTCCTAGGGTTTGTTTTGATTCTTGAGGAAAATAATGGGTTGAGTGGAATCTAACATAATGAACTGAACATTCCAAACTCCTACATTGTGGTAATTATAGTTATGGAGGTGTTTGGTTAATTCTCATTAGGATCTATAGAGTGGATGGTGGAGTTTTAGCTAAAATTTCATATGGGAAACTATTTTGTGTTATGGAAGCCTATGCAACATCATAAATGGGGCATCTATTTCATAGAGTAATTCACTATGAAATAGAGCCTTGAAGGATAAATTTTGATGGTTTGAAAATCATTTGGATAGTTATAACAAGGTTTCTAGGATAAGGTGTCGAGCCATGGAGGATGGATTCCTATGAATATTTTCATTTTGGGATTGCTATATCATGGTGATGGATTGTAGCGTAGCCTTGTTCATAGCAGTTGAATACCATTAAGTGGTAGTTTTTCTTATGTCATGGTCCTTCTCTTAGTTTATTAGTACTATGGCATGTACCTGATCATCTATACAAAATTTGGTTCAATCCAGCCTAACATTGATGCAGTCCATTTCTTTATATTTTATTATTGTCCCATTTTATCACCTTTGTACTGTATTTTAGATTGATGTGTCAATGTATTCTATGTTTTAGTTTTCATATAGATCCCTAAACCTTTATGAACCCTATTTTCATAAAAAAAAATTATCAAGAATCATGAGATACTACAATGTGTTTTTTCAAAGGCCTTTCAAACTATCCTTGTGGGATTTCATTATAGGCTTCCAAAGACTAAGCATCATCACTTATAAGGTTATTTAACCCATGTTCTCTTCTTATTTTTCTCTTTTTCATCATTCTGAAGGAAGTTTTTCATGGGGATATGACTGATTTGCATGATTAGGTGGACAGTTATTTATAGAGGCTTTTGTGTTCTTGGATATTGATTGATCCTTGGTGTGAAGATGGCAGTGAGGAATTCCATTCTTCATCCCGTTCTTGCATTGTTTTTTGGGAATCTTTTTTTGAGTTCGAGGGATCTCATTCCCTATTTTTATGTGCTTGTGTGGGAATTATATTTATTTTTATTGCTTTGGGTGCATATAATGGTTCTTTATAAGTAGATAATTAATTGTATAAACTTTTAATTTAATGTTAATAAGGAGTACTATGAATTTCTTACTACTTTTGTGACATTTCTTATGGGGTTACATATGCGTGTTTGCAATACAAAAAATTGAAACTATTAGAAGCCCTCTTTCTGTAGTAGTTCTAATAACCTGAAATCCTTATTGAATTCATAGTTTGAACTCACCCTAAATGAAATGGATAATCACTTATATTAGTTTAGTGGATTGGTTTCCCATAGAAAGTCATAGTTTTGTGATAATACCCATGAAAAATAATGTAGTGAAAGACTTTTTTTAATATGGAATATAGTGTTGTGAAATTTATTATTTGTTACTATGTGAGAATGCTTTGACTATGTGGCCTTATGTGTTGTGTGTTGTTTTGTGGTGGTGGTGGTGACTGTATTTGCTATGGAATATGTTGGTAAGTGAAGTGATGGTTGGTTATCAAATGATGTGATGTCAGATGATGTGTGGTGATTTTAATGTGTTGTTGTTGTTTTGAGATGGTTGGGTTGTGATTATCGCTTGGAATATGCTGTGTGGCGGTGATGGTTGATGTGGGATGCATGAGACGTTATGTTTTGTGGTTGTTTTATTTTCCCAATTATCCATGGAATGAATAGAAACTCTAAACCTAAAATTACATGGGTTGGTAAATTAATATGAATAGTTTGGAATTAAATATAATAATTCTATCAATTTAATCTGTGGTAATTTGATTAATTGAAATAAATGATAAATTAATGGGTTGTATTAATGTAAAATGATATGGATTAGTAAATGAGAGTTAGTGGGAACTTATTAATTATGAGAATAGTGGAACCTATAATTGATAGTGGTAATTGTTTTTCACTATGTGGGGGTTGTGTGGTGTGACACATTTAGTAGTGGAAGTTTTTTTCAGGGATATTATATGGTACGGTGGTGGTGATGTGTAGTATGCTAGTGAAATTTACATTAACCCATAATTTGGGAATTGTTTGATGTCAATATATTAGGTATAATTTTTTTTCTAAATTCACCCTATAGTGACATAGTATTTTTATACATAGATATTACATCGTAAAGATGAATATTCAATACATTTAAAAAATACACGACCGAGTAACATAAAGTCTTAGTGTATTTGGAGAATAGATACACAATATTCTTATTCCATGAAATATCTTAAATATCCCCCATTACGATCTTCCCACATAGTACACATTATCGACGTAACATTCTTAAAACCATTCATCATAACCTAGGGAAAGGAAACCGAAGAAAAGGTGGGACCAAAGGCTCAATAAGGTTAAACCTAGGGTATCTAAAAAACATGAGTTTAAGGGTATGTGAACATGAGAATATCATTTGAAACCCATAACCAACATATCATAGATTAGAAAAATGTGTCATTGTATAAACCATGGTAGTCCATAAGACAATAATCATAAAGGAATCATAGAACCTGAGTCATGAGAACATATCATTTTCATAAGAAATTGATTTATGGTCTACATATAAGAATATAATTCTTATGTCATGAATACCCACTAAGGCATTCATGACATGTAAAACTTGAGAAGAAAAACATTGTACCTTCTTTGGGCTAGGAATAACCTCTTGTATACCCTTTTTAGGGCTTAGGTTAAGCTTCCATATACCCTTTTTCGATCTTGGGATAACCTCATATGTAACCTTTTATCTCATAGAACATTAACTATTACCCAATTCATTGGATATTGATTTTGGTACAACCCATTAGATAATACCTAAATTTTTGTTCCATATGATCATAAAACAATCATCAAAACATAACCCATGGAAGTGAAATGGGGTTCATAATCATTTCATCATATAATAACCTATATAAAGTAAATGTGTTTCATAATGATCACTACTACAAAAATGGGCAAGGGAAGTGCAACCTTTTATCAGCGCTGAGAAAAAAGCGCTGATAAAGGAACCCTTTATGAGCACTAAAATTTTAGCACTAATAAAGTCATTCTTTATCAGTGCTTTCCTGGTGCTGATAAACAGCTTCTTTATCACCGCTAGAAAAGATCTGATAAAGAAGCCCTTTATGAGAACTTTTTTCTTTGCACTTATAAAGAGTCTGATTTATAAGTGCTAAAAAATGATGAGAAAACCATAGTGCAATATTTTATAAAATCTGGTGTATAGTATCCTCTGTTTATCACACCCTCAAGACCTTGTTGTGTTGTACCCCTGTGACAACTCCCCTCCCCCACGATCTTCTCTTTGTCGGACCTCGACCGCTATCCCTACTCCTCCTCCTCCCCCTTGAACCCCTTCTGTGGATCCTCCTCCCCGCAAACCCTACTTCCTCCTCTCCAATAGACTCCCTGTGAACCCTACTCCCCCATTACTCAACAGTGGCAGCTCCTCCTATGCACCTCCCCCTTGCGTTCATGCATTTCCCTCCCGACGTAGCGTAGAAGGCTCCCTGACCACTCGACGATTCTTCTCTCCCTATATCGGGAGTGCGATCTACTCTAGGTAAGTCTCCCACTTCTCCTTTTAGTTCTATTTTTGGTTCATAGGTTTTGTGAGAGTAGTTTTCATTAGGGTGATGTTTGGATTCTTCCCCCATGATCACCAACCTTGGATTAGATGCTCACTGACATAGATTTCTAACAATCTATGTCACGAAATAACACACATAGTGGATTCTTATACTTGGTTATTAGATGATTTGAACAAAATTCTGACTTTTTTATAATTCCCCATGGGTCCTTATGATATTTGGAACTAAAATTTATTTTTCACCAAGTTTCATATGTTTGAGGGTTTTATATTCTCATTCAACCTCAAGTTATACCTTGTTATACAAGAATATTCTATTAATGTTGAGTTTTTTTCTCATTCTTCTGGTGGAGTGGGTTTATCTATACTAGGGAAAGTGGTCTTTTTGTAAACCCCTTCATAAAAACAAAGTGTTTTGATAGTACCTGCCTCATTATTAATTGGTTACACTTTATGGGTGTCATGATGTGCCGGTGGTTGTGTTTATGGGGAAGGTTCTATTTACGATAGTGAGTAGGACCCCTCAAATATAGAAAATGTATCCAACCCTATGGATGTTAAGTTATATTTCCCTTAGTTGGTGAGCATGGTTTTATGTGATGTGAGTAAGAAAAATAATTTTCTTCCATATGATTGTCAAGTAATTCTTGAATGCTTCATAAGGGAGACTTATGGTTAAATCCTGGTAAGGATATGGTGTATGCATCAACCCATATACCAGAGATGATGGGTGTCTTACTGAATTTATAGTGTTCTAAATTGAATCTCTCCATGAGACGATTCATAGTAGAGCCTACAATTCCTTTAGGTTCATTTATTATTAAACCATGATTTATGGCGTGGCCTCTAGTCTATATGAATTAGGGCCAAAGAAGATGAGGAGATTAGAGTAGCACATACATGGAAAAGTGAATGGTATTCTTTGGAAAAGGACTTTGGGTTTAGATAGTGGTATGAACATGTGAGAAGTTGTATTTGGGTGGTTAATTCTATTTAGGATTGTGGGATGTTTATTGAATTAGATCAATGGTAAATTCTACACATCTTTCTTTTATGTCAAGGATAATTTAAGGGTGGTGTCATCTTAGTGAACCTTTATGACCAGTTGTTCCTAGGTGCTAGTCTAGAAGGTTTTTTCTTAAAAATGGGGAGACACCATGCACTTCACTGGGTAGATATTTATTCTTCCCTAATACCTATTATGGGTATTAAGATTTTTATTTTGAATATAGGCTGCTCTAGTAAAGAAAAACCATTGGCATGTCTGGCCACATGATTTTGGTTAAGTACACATACACTATAGGGAACCCGATTACGTGATGAGGTATGAATTTATTCTCAAGAGATTGTAAATGTCTTTCACTTGGTTAGATTGTATTTCATATCCTTTTATTAAATCCATTAATTTATGTTGATCAATTCATAGACCGAACTCGAGTGGTTTAGGGGAATTCAACATGTAGTACTATGCTTTGGATGGATATATTAGTGTTCTATGATTATGCCTTTGTTTTGAGTTGATATCATAATCATTTAAGGTGGTGATCTTCTGGGATGTAGGGTTAGTAGCTCTCACCTAGATTAGGTGTGTGATGCAAGTCTCATCTCAGGAGGCACTGTCATTCATAAGTACCTCAAGGATAACCCATTACTCCAAGTAATTTAATATTATTCTTATGGGTATAGACATATCACATGGAATTTTCTTAACATTCATGCTATAGTCAGAGAGGAAGTCGATGAATATCCAAGGAAGAGGAAGGAACTGGAGAAAGGAGGTCTGTACAACACTAATGTGATGGAGGATATCAGGGAGAAGCATGAGGTGGATGTAACTTTGGGTTTATTCTACAAATACTACCCGTAAGTATAACACTCCAATATTCGGAAGTCAGTGGTTCGAATCTCGGATAGTTGTAGTCACTAGAGTCTTTTTACCAGGAGGCTATATTATTAGAACTAGGTATAAGAAACTATTTTTCCTAGTTTTTTCAATTATTTCCTCGGTATATTCTAGGTGTTTGTAGAGCCCCATGTTAGTGAGGGAGAGTTATTGCATATTTTTTAGATGTTCATTATAGAATTTATGTTCACTAACCTTAATTTTCTATTTCTTATGTTAATTTTGGTAACAAACCCTATGATATTCCCTAGTAATTTTGGATAAACCTAGGTTATTTGTTTCCCCTACGAACACCTTTGTATTTGGAAATGTATCAACTATATTAGTTTTCTCATCAAAATTGTATCCTTGTTTTATTTTTTTTGAGTTTGGTCACTAGTTTTTGGCTTTTTAATGTGATTATTTTATTATGAAGTTTGGTGGCAAGTAGGGGTGGTCAAAAGGATGTTTAATGTTTTTCTATAAGGGTGGTGGGTGCTAGAACTATTGGTAAGGGGGTTAGAAATTGTGTTGATTTTTATTGGGGGTTTATCCTGGTTATATTGGTTTCCAAATATTTTTTTGGAAATTGTTTGGCTCAATTAATATCTATTTTTATAATGAATTGGTTCTGTTCTACTGTATTTGGAAGTCTTGTGGTGTGTATTTGAATCATAAATACTAATATTTGAGATTCAAATAGGATGAATATGAATAAATATTGGATGGATGCTAATCATTTGACAATATAGTATGAGGACGGAGTAAAAGATTTTATCAACTTTGCAAAGAATCACACAAAGGATTCTTCTCAAATCTGTTTTTTGTGTTTACATTATTTTTATTCTAGACTATTTACTCTAAAGGAGTTGGAAGAACATTTGATATGTCACAGAATAGATCAGAGTTATAAATGTTGGAATAAACACATAGAAAAAGTGAATGTAGCTACTCATTGGGATAAAACTGCATTTTATGGATAATCATATATGAATTCAAATATGGATAATGAAGAATACTATATGGAGGATGTGATTACATATGTCAATGATGATGAATATCATATTGAGGAAATTTCATAGATAGTTGAAGATGAAATCCGTGATTTCCCAAAATTGTTTGATATGTTAAAGAGTTGTTCAAAGACTTCATTATATACTGGTTTCACTAAATATACAGCATTGTCAGTTGTACTGGAGTTGTATAAATTGAAATCAAGCAACATATGTAGTGATGTCAGTTTTACGGAACTACTTGCTCTCTTGAATGACATTCTCCCAGAAGATAATGAGCTCCCAAACCAGACATATGAAGTTAAACAAATTCTACAATCGATGGGTATGATTTCTGAAAGAATATATGCCTTCCCGAAAGTCTATAAACTATTTATCAAGGAGAAAAAATCACTTATAGAATGCCCAAACTGTGGTGCTTCTAGAATACAAGAAATATGAATCTAGTCCTATGAAATTTGTATGGTAATTTCCATTCCTTACAATGTTTAGGCGTCTATATAGAAGTGAAGAAACTATAAGACAATTGTCGTGGCATGCAAATAAAAGAAATAAAGATGGAAAATTACGTCACCTGTCCGACTCTCCTCAATAGAAGATAATTGATCATGAGTATCCAGAATTTGGAAAAGATCCGATAAACCTCCCTCTTGTGTTATCTAAAGATGTAGTGAATCCTTTTGGTTTTCAAAGAAGCACTCATTGCACAAGGCCTGTTATGTTGGAAAATTATAACTTGTCACCCTGGCTGTGCATGAAGTTGAAATTCATCATGTTATCTATGCTTATATCATGACCAAAACAACCAGTTAATGATATTGATGTTTATTTTTATCCTTTTATCGAGGATTTGATGTTATTGTGGGATTCAAGTGATATGTTGTACGATGCATATAAAAGTGAATACTTCATGTTGAGAGCGATGTTGTATTAGATGATAAATGATTTCTTTGCTTATGGAAATTTTTTAGGCTATATCATAGATTTATACCACGTCATATTAAGTACTGATCATGGATGACATCATTCAATGGAGGTTCATAACAATGCACATCACCGTCTCCACTAACTGGTTATCAGTTGTTCGAGAAATTAAAATATGCGAACACTATTTTTGGTAAACCATTTTCAAAAAACCTTACAAAAATAGGTTGTAAAAAGAGATCATTTTTTTGAATTACTATACTGAAATTGTTTGTAAATCAAAAAATTTATTGATGTGATGCATGTGGAAATAATTTATGTGACAGTGTTATCGGAATGTTTCTAAATGCCCCTAAAAAACAAATGATGGAATTAAGGTAAGGTTGGACATGGTTGAAATTGGAATATGAGAAGATTTGGCTCCCATAAAGGGTGAAAATCAAATGTTACTTCCTCCACCTGCTTACACTCTTTCCAGGGAGGAGAGATATTAGTTTATAAACTTCTTCAATGATGTAAATCTTCTAGAGGGGTATTCATCAAATATAAAGAACATTGTTTCAATGAATTATTTGAAGTTAATTTTTTTTGAAATCACATGACTTACATGTTTTGATACAGGATTTAATTCCAATATCTTTATGTTTCATTTTTTCCAAGAATCTTTATCATACATTAACCAAACATTGCTTCTTTTTTAAATCTATATATAGAAAAGTTTTAGACCTGGTGAAATTTATAGCTACAGAAAGATAAATTTTCATTATATTATATGAATTAGAAATGTTCTTCCTTCCAACATTCTTTGATATGATGGTTAATTTTTTGCTTTACTTGGTGAGTGAGATTCGACATTGTGGTCCTGTGCACTATATATGGATGTACCCCATTGAATGGTATATGAAGATTTAGAAAGGGTATGTCAAAAATTGAATTTGGCCAAGGGTTGTATAGTAGAGCGATATATTGTTGAGGAAGTAATGGAATTCTATACCGAATACCTATCTGATTTTGAAAGAATTTGTCTCCTGAAATCTGGTCACACTAGATGCATTGAGGGCGATGGAATTTCTAGTAGAGATGTTGGGATAATCAATATTACAGATCGAGAGCAGGCTCACCTTTATGTTTTGCATAACAGTTGGGAGGTTGCTCCATATATTGAAACCTACAGAGAAATTATTAGGCAGTTGAATCCATCAAGGGCTGAAAAATAGATATCAAATACACAAAATCATCAGTTTATAGGATGGTTTAAGGACCATATTTTTAAGGATTTGGATGAAAATCTTAATTCAATTTCAGAATGACTTCGATGGCTAGTCACCGGACCAAGTGTGTATGTGTTATATTACAATGGTTATGTAATTAGTGGTTATACATTCTATACAGATGAACATGATAAATATAGTACCATGAAAAATATTGGAGTTACACAGGAGGCTGAAGTGATGCATGTTTCTGGTACTAAGGACATAAATCCAATTTATGCAATCATGTCATACTTTGGCATTATCAAACAAATATGGGAGTTAGATTATATGACATTCCAATTTCCAATTTTTAAATTCAAATGGGTTGATAACAATAGTGGTGTTACAATAGATGAATTGGGATTTGTGAATGTTGATTTTAGTAAAGAAGGGTAGAAATATGAACAATTTATAATGGCATCACAAGCGGTACAAGTATTATATGTTCCAGATCCCGAAAACTAAAAGTGGTCGATTGTTCTGTTATCGTCCAATACTACTGAATGGTCTGATGAAAATTTAGTTCAGGATGATCCTTTCAGTGGTACGTTGGAATAATTTCATAGTGGTCCCAATGTATAGGATATTTTATATGTTATAGGATACCACAATGAAGGGATTTGGATAATCAATAGAGGTGTAAAATCCCTTCAGCCTTTGAAAAAAAGAGGGTTAAATAAACATGTTATATATTGTTTGTAATATAGATCTTGTTATCTTATGTTATTATGTTATCATTACTGAATTTATGTAATCTAAATTAACTATACAACCACTTTTTCAGATAATGACTTCTGCACATTCTAGTGCTCCTAACCCTGAGGCTGAACAAGTCCCTCAAGCTGTTGTTGATGCTGCTGCTACTACGGCTGCTCAAAGTGCAGAGAAACAACAATTTTTTGAATCTATTGCTGCTCCTAGTGTCGAGGTCCAACAACCATCAGCACATGGAATTTCTATCATTTCATATGAACATATATGTGATGCTAATATTGATGAAATGGTTAGGGATGAAGGACTGACATCGTAGAAAACACAGGTGTGTCGTAGTTTGACGGTGTTTGCCAAATTTCTTGAGGATAAAAGACAAGGCTTGAAAATTGATGTCAGATGGAATGCACAAGGCCGACATGTGAATGCCAACAAGGATATGATTAGTAGTTACATTGGAATTTTCACTTGGAAACGCGTGCCAATTGACATATATTCATGGCACCATGTTGTGTCTGGGCTGAAGGCTGTGATCTGGGAAGAAGTTACGGTAACATTATGATATTATTTCTTTAATTTACTAGAAAATAAAATATTAAAACAATGTATTAATCTTATCAATCTCGTAGAGAGTACATTTATAGTATATGATTCACACAATAATTATATACTAATTCTTACAGGAAGGTGTCATCGAGGTTTTCGCACTAATTTAACAAAATGTCACCTAAAAGATTCCAAAGGTAAAATAAACCCGCACCCACCCCTTCTCTACACTCACCTGGTATCCCAAGAATCATGGGATGCATTTATTGGCTACTATGGGGATGAGAAGTTTCAGGTACATTGTGGCTGATTCATGAGTAGTTGATAAATTTCGTTTTTATAGTAGTGGATCTCATAAATTCATCATAATAACCAATGGAAAAGTAATGGGTCTCATAAAAATCCCTTTATCATATGAATACATCATGTAGAATAATAATATGGATAGTATAATTGGATCATATCCAGAAAATAATAAGTAACATAAAAGTATGTCATCTTAGATGGAAAATGAATTGGAATGATCACAAGGAACTTTTTTTAGAAAATAACCATTCCATGCTAAAAAATGGAAATATATAAATTTATCAAATATTATATAAAATTTTTTCATTGAATATAACTAGGTAAATATTTAATGGATCCTTTAAACCATAGTATGATCATGAAGGTAGCAAATAACATTCTGGTTTTATATATTAAAACAAAGATCCATTTCAAATTTTAAGTAAAAGTTAAATGTACCTCATTTATAAAATTATATGAAGAGTACTTTAAAAAAATTTAGAATTTGAATACAAATTAAAATAAAATTAAACAATAATTTAATAACAATAAAATAATTTTTTAAAACATTTTTTATAAAACATGGACGTTGCTGAAAAGGGGTCTTTGACAGAAGAGAGAAATAAATTCATGTTTTCCTTAAAAAAATTATTTTGGATTATTAATTACACAAAGAGAGGAAATTACATGGAAAAAATGAAATTTAGAGAGATAAATATTATACATGAAAACACATGATTTTATTGAGAGATAGATCATAATATTTTATTATAGACCGAATAATCATAAACAATCACGATGAATAATGAGATTGTAATCTAAAACACTTACCACCTTAGTATTGATTGAATTATAAGTACCATGAAATAGATAAATTTATATGGATATTTATACCCCATAATTTTTATGAAAATAATAATAATATACATTCATGGTTAGTAAATACACCAAAAAAAGAAGTGGTGTATTAAGCATGTGTCCTGCAGAAATAAAATTGTGATGAACATCCCTTACCTCAAGTCTCGACAATCATCATACATACTCGAGACTCATGTATAATAAATATTAGATTATTATAAATATCTTACATAAACATAATAATATGTATATAATACTATATATTATTTACTTATGACCATTTATTTCCTATTTATTGTGAATTCTATGTTCAAAACACATTATATGTAATAACGGATTTGTTTTTCAGGTTTGTTTTAGTTTTTTTACCATCATTTTTATATGGCCATGGTTCCATCATCTCTATAATTTTAACAATGATATAAATATATTATTTATATATTATAAATTTATTAATTTTTATCCATTAAATTTAGATATAGGAAAATTAATTACACCATTCATAGAAAATTAATATTTAAAACGAATTACAATAGTTTTCTAGGTGGTAGTCCACCATACACAAGATCAACTATTTCATTTCTCATTTGCTGGAAGATGATATAGATATAGGTTATTCCATTGAAAAAATAAATTCTAAATATTCTTGGTACTGGTATTATTATTTCATTATATTTTATTAATATTTTAAGGAATTTGAAGAATAAATAAAATAAAAACATGTGGTTAATAATGAAACCTATTCTTCGTACAACCTCCTTAGGTTAGCACCAAAATCCATATTAAGATGGTTTTAAAATAAATGTAATGACTCTAGAACATGGTTAGAGATGTAATAAATATATTTGGTAATGAATTGTCTGTAGAACATTGTTTTGGAAGTTTGAAGAGAAGTGGATATTGGATTCCCTTTTTAAGTGGGAGAGATGACACCCTTGAAATTTTTGAAAGTAAAAAAGGTGTTCCCACATTTTGAATAAGAAAAAAATATGAAAAATGTATAATTATAGAACATTATATTGGATAAGTTCTCAATATTTACATAAATGTGAATTTGGAAATGTTTTTAAGTCATTTATCCCCAATAATGTTTGTTTAAACACCTGGTAAACCCATTTTAACCTTGACAAAAGTAATTAATTTTTAATGTTTTTTCTATTCAATTTGACCAAAAAATAAGTTTATATTATTATATAATGATAATTACACTAATTAAAAATATGGAATACATTTTTTCAAATTCAATTCTAAGTAGTGGAAAATTTTTAAATAAAATTATACCAGCAAATGTGATGAAACAGTGGATTTCCAAATAGAACATTTTCATAAGTATAGAATGATTTAATATCAAAAGTCAAAATGAATTCGACTCAAATGAATAATATTATATTAATAATATTATTATTTAACTAATTTATCTTTAAAAACATCATAAAATAATATATATATTTTAAAATACTTCAAATGAAAAGGCATTTTTTTATAAAAATATCTATTTTTTACTATTCGTCGAAAAATTAATATTTTCAGTAAATTATAAAGAATCACACAATTATAACACTTAAATTTAGATTTAAAATTGAATATTATTTTTTCAAATAAATTACTTAATAGTGGAAAAATTTACTTATACTATTAGTTCACAAAATTAAATTAAAATATTTTTTAAGAAAAAGTTATCTTAGAAGAATATAAATAATTTAATAAATATTATGTACATTATTTATCAATATGTTTTCTATATATAAAACCATTATAATTAATTTTAAAAATGATTCTATTCCTATTCAAAGCATAAAGTTTAACAACTAGTTTATAATGGTCATATTTAAATACTATTATTAAGAGTATATCATAGTCCATTAAAACTCGGTGTTGTGTGAAACATAAGTTATCATTGAAATTTAATTTATTTGAAAAGAATATATCTAAAATCAGGATGTTAAAATATACCATCCATAAAATGAGTTTTTCCCTTAAAAATTTTCTCCCTAATTCAATAAAATTAGGATACTTGTGTCTCTTTATATTCTCAGGTTCCCATGTAACATTAGGATTATGGTTTCACCATAAAACCATGACTAGCTAAGTGGTCTTATTTCATAGAACATTCTATATATGCTCAATAATCTCAATTTTATATTCCTCATAAGAAATAACTTTCTCTTGTTGTATGTAATCATATTTTAGTAAATGATATGGGTTATTTATGTGCTTCCTCTAAAGAGATATATGGAACACATCATGAACTTGAGATAGGTTTTCTAGAAGTGAAAAGTTATAAGAAACCATCCCCAATCAATTAAGAATCTCAAAAGGGCCAACAAACCATGATATCAACTATTACTTCTTCTTGTATCCATAACATTCATCCTTGGAGAAATTTTCATAATTAATTTCTCATAAACATGGAATTCCATATCATGATGATGATTGCAAGCATGATTTTTTTGTCAACTCTATGATGAATTTAAATGGTGTTGAATGGATCATATTTCATTTTAAATTACTCACATATCATAGGTCCCAATGGGTATATTTCTCCATATTCATCCAATAATGTGGTATTTCTACACTTATTTCGATATATGTATTTATAAATATCCATATGAATTCTTGAGTGAAGGCTACAATTGTAAGAAAAATTGATTAGATGAAGGTGTAGATCCCAACCACATTTTAAATCTACAGAATAAAACCTCAACATATCCTATAGGGTTTTTATAGTTCTAATAGAATGAAAATACATAAAAGGATGATACAAAATATTGAAACTCAACTCTATATCTAGATCTTGTTGGATACTTTCCCAGATCATAATGCTGAACCTCATATCACAATCACATATAATATAATGTTTTACTCCATGTAACCTTAAAAATTCTTTAATATATTTCCTGGAAATCTAATCAAGATTTAAATATTATTTGATAATGACGAAGTGTGATGACATCATAAAAAGATCAACTATAAACCATATAACATTATTCCCTTTATATGTTTTTGGTAGTCCAATGAAAATATCCATAATGATGTTTTCTCATTTCCATTTTTTATGGGTAATGGTGGTATCATTCCATTACACTATATTATATTAGACTTAGCATTCTAACATACCAATCACCAAGATTCATATTCTCAAATATTTATCTTCATTCTATACCACCATAAATACTATTTCAAATATACATCCATCTTTGTACTTCTAGGATGTATGGAGAATGAAGAACTATGAGCTTCCTCAAATAATATCTTCTCAAAATCTAGGATGGATATAACACATACATGGTTCAAGAATATTATCATTCTATAAAAACTATGGTTATAATTTTGAATATTTCCAATGGTCTTTCATAACCCTACATCAATTTCCTATGTCCATTCAATCTTCACATGTATGGACTGTTGGACACTCAATTATGAAATCTAGGATTTCTCCCCTTACATAGAGATTTCATGATCTGTCCTTTGAAAATTAAAAAATATCAGATATTTTTTGATCCTCATCATAGATAAGATATCATGATTTTTTTTGAATCAATGCATCATCCGACCTATTTTCCTTCCCTGAGTAGTAATATATTGAAATGTTAAAATATAGAATCAGCTCCAACCATCTTCTTTAGTGCATATTCATTTTTGTCTATGTGAAAATATACTTTATACATTTATAATCAGTATATATATAACAAATTTTCCAAAATTATAATATCTTCATATCTTTAATGGAAAAATTATCATATATAACTCCAATACTTGAGTTGGGTATCTTTTCTCATCAACGTTAAAATTTTGTTGGTCATATGATATCACCATATCATTTTAAATCCCATGGTGACATTTGTTTTAAAAAATATGTTCCTAAAGTCAACATAATCATTTTATATCTTATCATTTTAAAAAAAAATACTAAAAAAGACAAAATATAGTTCAATGGTAGGCATTTCACCCTTATTTCAATTCATTTTTGGGTTCAAGACCAATGACCTTTCTAGAGGGGATAGGTTGACTTTTTAATGAAACTATATTAATATAATTTTTATTACATCCCTAGAAAAATGTTGAAAATAATTGAAAATAAAATTAATCATCAAATTTAATATAAACCATAAAGGTTATATATACCTTTAAACTAATAAAAATTCCATTCTTCCCTAATTAATATATTAAGTAAAACCTAAGATTTACATATACCTTAATCTAATATAAAATCATTAAAAATTTCCTTATTTACATTAAATTCACATTAATTAGAACAAAAAAATGATGTATATTAATTTAAACATATGATGAACCTTACACTCATAAACTCATGATCATATCCATAACTCCTAAGTTAATATTACCTGAAGACATTTATCCTTCCAAAATTTACACAATCCATAGATGTTTCATGATTCTTATGACTAAAGTACCATATGAAATAATAACTATATAACATAATTCTTGAATCCCAATAAAATAATACATCAACAATTTTACTTCAATGATTTGGTATTACATAGGGCATTACTTGGTCTAGGGGTTAAATATTATCTTATGGAATTGACTCAGATAATTCCAACATTCCCCACATACAAAGCATCAAATTATTTTGTAATTCATTGCACTATGACCATTAATTACCCTTATAAAACATCTTCCCCTCCATTAAAGATATTCTTCTAGGTTATTCATTAAAACTTCTAAAATTATTGGAAACCAAATCTACCTTCTTTTTTGTTCATTAACCCATAATATTTCTTAAAATTTCATATTCCTATAATTTGATGCATAAAGAATGTCACCAAATATCACTTTGTAAATAATATATTAGAATAGATGATTAGGAATAATAAAAATATATTTCTTTCGATTCATCTTCCAATTTGGATTATTATAAGAAAATAATTTTTTATCACATTCATTATTAACATGAATCTTATTGGTTCAATTAATTGACTAAAGAAAAATTGGTTGAGAGGTACAGTAATCATATTATGAAATCACATATTGTAGATTTTTTTTATTGAATTTCATAACTCATGAAACCTTCATTTCTATATATTAAATCTTAAGTTTAATATTGGTAATTCATAGTCATTCTGTATTCAAATCCTCCATGATTTAATATAAAGAGTTAGTGAATATCCAAAGCATATCCCCCAAGAGTATCAAAATAGGTTTTTAGAAAGGCGCATTGTCAGGCACTAGGTGATGATCAAGTCTAGATAAATAAACCCTATTTAGAGTAATTACATCTAGGTATAACTTTAACAGAGCTACATCAATGAGTAGTTTCAGGACATGGATATAATTTATTGGAATCAACCATCTCTATACTTCTACAAAATTTGAGGGCATTTTCCTTATACCTTTAAATATCATTAGACATATTCATAGTGTCCCCAATAATTTTTTTCTCATTCTATTTTAAAATTATTACTAGAACATTCCTCTAAAACAATCTAGGGAGAACCATTATTCTTATATATAGATATTATATCATAATAGATGAATAATAAATACATTCTAACAATACATGCTTGGGGACCATAAAGGATATGTTCCTTTATATATTAAATATAGTATACTCTTATTTCATGAATGATATTAAACAAATCCTATAAATAGCTTCACCCATAATAAAATACATAAACACAGCTTACTTAAAACCATTATTCATAATCTATGGAAAAGAAACCTAACTTAGGGTGAACTCATATGACTAGTATGGTTAAACATTGGGGATATAAATATAACATGAGCATAAAGTCATTATTATACAAGAATAAGATTTTAAACCCATACCATGTATATGATAGGTTATAATCTTGAGTCATGTAATAAATCATTTTATTTTAAAAGGCATGAATCAAAAAGGAATCAAAGAACATGATCCATGAGAACATAAAATTGTCATAAGACATATATTTATGGAATATAGATTAGTATAAAAAATATTATTTCTAGTCTACCAAATTATAAATTACTAACATTCAAGGATTGGGATAATCACCCATTTACACTCTTTGGAATTTTTATAACCTCTCATTTACTCGATTTTGGGATTGGTATAACCTCTTTTGTACCCTCCTCTAGACATGGGATAACCTCCCATGTACCCTTTGAGATCATATAGAATTAATTATTATATAATGAATTGGATGGATATGTAGGTCTTACTCATCACATAATATATACATTTTTATTCCACAAGATCCTAAAAATTCATCATACAATTACCCATATAAATGAAATGGGTTTTTTAAATAGTTCAACATAGAATAACCCATAGAAATGAAATGGGTTTCATAATCATCTCATTTATTCATCATATAATAACTAGTGGAAAAGGAATGAGTTTAATAAACATCAGTTCAACATAATCATAAATTATCTAGATAAATAATAAGGATGGTATCATTAGATCAGATCCCTAGTGAAGCATATGTAACATCAGAGGATGTCATCTTTAATGGAAAATAATTTCAAAAGATCACATGGAACATTTATTGATGAAAATAACTTTACACTTTGAAAATAAATATTTAATATATAAAATTTCCTAAAATATTAATGAAAACAATTCAATTGAAAATAACCTCATAAAATTGTAAAGGGGTATTTAAACAACTAAGTGGCCATGATGTAAGAAAATATAGTTCCGGACATACATGTTAAAATAATGATTCCATTCCATTTTTGGTAAAAGTAAACAATTCATATTCCTAAAAATGAAAAGAAAATTACATTAATTTTTTTAAAAAAATCAAAAAATGGTTATAAATTAATAAAAATAATAAATATATAATAGTAAAAATGTTCTTTAAATTTTTTTTATAAAACATTGACATGGAATAAAAATTGTTTCCAACCAACGAGAAAAATAAATTTGTTTTTTCCATAGAAATATTCTTTTGGAATCAAGAGTACATGGGGAGAGGAAGTTGAGTGGAAAAAATTTAATTCATTAATATAAATTTAATATATGAAAAGAAATGATTTTAATGAGATATAGATCATAAAATTTCATAATCAAAATCATAATCATAAAAAATCCAGAAAAATAATTATATTATAACATCAAACCCTTACCACATTGGTAACATTTGAATCCATAGACCCAAGAAAGAGAGATCATTATATTGATATGTATATCCCATAAGTTTCATGATAATAATAAAAAAATAAATTCTTGGGATGTACATATTCCTTGAAAATGAAACATGTGGTGTTTAGGGCATGTTTCCCAATGAAATAAAAGTGAGATAAAGATTCCTTAGTTTATGTATACACATTTTTCATACGTATTTTAAACTCTTTTATAATCTATATATGTTTTTAAAAAATATTTTCAATAACCATAATTATATATATATATATATATATTATATAATATAGGATTTACCTTTGACCTTTTATTATCTGTTTATTAATAATTCATTGACAATATCACATTTTGGTTAATAACTTATTCATTTTTCATGTTTTTTTTTGATATTTCTAGTCCTTTTGCTTTTAGAATGGTTAAATAATATATAGAATGTTAACCATGATATAAATATCATATATATTAACTATATAAGTATTTAGAGTCATCCATAAAATCTAAGGATATAAAATTGAATTACACCGTTCATGGAGATGGTTGGTCGTATATACACATACTCATTGTTTCAATTATCTATATGGATGGAGTGAAAGGAAGGTAAATAATATATCACTTTTAAAGTGTCATTATTATGTAATATATATCACATATATTCATTATTTTTTCATTATTAACTTTCATTTAATGCTAAATTTAAAAACCAATGGCATCGTTTCACAAGGCGATAGTCCGCTGTACAGATGGGTGATGTTACCTTATTCCTAAGGAATATAAATTAAGAAGGAATATTTGATATTATAATTAAATAATTATATGTATTCAAAAAATTACATATATATCAA
This sequence comes from Viscum album, assembly GCA_963277665.1. Lineage (NCBI taxonomy): Eukaryota > Viridiplantae > Streptophyta > Magnoliopsida > Santalales > Viscaceae > Viscum > Viscum album. The sequence continues at coordinate 1,958,120,035 of OY728141.1, read as the reverse complement.
TTAAATATAGAAATATCTACATCTGTGATCTTTGGTGATGAAAAATGAATTACACGAGTTCATGAAGTGGTAGCCTGTCATACAAATGATCAACAGTTTCATTTACCATTCAATAGAAGAGGATATAGATGTTGGTTATTCCATTTAAACAATAAAATTTATGTATATGGGAGATAATTATTTTATTATATCATAATATTTTAAGAATATTTGATGGAAGTGGAAGAAAAATTAAATTAAAATGCTCGGTTAACAATGATAAATCTTCTTCAGATAACATCCATATATAAGAAAAAAAATTCTTCATATAAGGGTTAAATATTCTACATAAATCCTATAAGATGCAGATAAATTAGTAAAGCATTTATTTGGATAGGATTTTTCCAAATGAAAGGGTTATGGAAGTGTTTAGTGGATAGGAGAGGGGGTGCCATTTTATATGTGGGAGAGAGGAAACACATATATTTTTTTAAAATAAAAAAGGTGTAACCTTATTTGAAAAAATAAAAAATAATAAAAAATGATTCATTATAAAAAAATAGATGATATAAGATCCACATATGTAAATAAAATCAGAGTTGGAAGTGTTTTTTGGTAATTTTACCTATTATATTTTTTTGTTTGACCTCCTGAAATCCCATTTTAACCATAACTATAATCATTAATTTTCCTCATTTTTACACTCATTTTGAAAAAATATAGGTTTTAATATTTATATAATATTAATAATTATTATTTTAATAATTTGATTTATTTTTACAAATTCCATCCACATATTTGGAAAATGTTAATTTAATATTAAACCTATAGACATGATGAAAAACGTTTTCCTAAGATAAAATTAATATAACTATAAGATGTTTTAATATAAAAATTACATATGAATCTGATTTCAATGAACTAAATTGGTTTAATAGTATTATTATTTAACTAATTTGACTTTCAACCCTCTTTTTAAATGGATTTACATTATAAATATTTTAAATGAAAAGGTAGTCTGTATAAAAATAATTTTTTTAATATTCATTAAAAAAGTAATCTTTTCATAAAATTTTAAAAAATCACTAAAATATTTATTTGAAAATTATTTTTAATATTTAAAAAAAATTTATAAAATTTACAAAAGATAAATTTAATATTTTTTCATAAAAATAAATAAACACGCATTTTATTATAAATGTATTTTGGAAGCATATAATTTATTAAATAAAATTAATAACTTTTTATCCATATGTTTTCTTTATATAAAACCATTATACATAAATTTATCAATGTGTTTATTCCTATTTATACAACCAATTTTAATAGATAGGTTATAATGTATATATTTTAATAACAACATTAATTGTATATCACAGTTCTTTAAAAATCGATTTTGTGTATAATGCTAGCTAATGAAGAAATTAAATTTATTATGAAACAATATTTCAAAAAAATAGGTACGTTACACATGTCAAATTAATTTTATAACCATAAAAACTATAAATTGTTTAGGGTTCTTCTTGTTTTCCCCAACATATAGGCTATTTTTCAATAAGATGGTTGGTTTCCCCTATTCCCTGCTATTCCTTCAACAACATTCCTAAAATGGGTTGGTGTTGGAGACTACTCAATAATGATAGGTTTTGGTTTTGGAGATTACTCAATTATATAGAGTATAATATTTTTTTGGGGTTATGTGTGGATGGAGAAGGTATGATGTTGATGGTCTTCACATTCATGATTCCATAATACCGTAGACATATGATTTGGTAATGTGGATGAGGTTGTGATGTGATAAGGCTATGATGAGTGATGATAAAAAATGCTAACACATGATATTAGAACTTACAACAAGTTTGGATATGTAAGGATTAATCCTAACCAGGATCATAGATGAATGTATACATGATGAGATATTCTTTGATGTAATGGGAGCACAATACATTTCATGTAGAGAATGAGAGAAGAAAATTTGTGTTGAAGTGTTTACAGGGCACCATTTATTTATATAAAGTGATGTTATGTTACTATATTGAATGTTTTTTTAGTGAGTGTTCAATGGTGAGGCTGGGATTGGATATTTGACATGTTTTGGTGCATTCTGGTTCTTCTCTTTATTTAATTCTTTTTTAGTATGATATTTTCACATGTTCATGATAGAACTTGGGAACGGACTTACTACTTGTACATGTTATAATCACCCTACATATATATAAATTGTTTTTTGGTTTCTAAGAGTGTTTTAGAGGCCAATATAGGAATATATGGATTTTATATTATAGATTCTATTGAGTCACTTCCCTAGGATATTTATTTTTGTATTTACTTTGAGACTATTATTTCAATATTATACCATTGTTAATACATTGGGGGATAGTTTTAGTTTTGTTTTATATTATTTTTTGGATTTTAATTTCAGTTTATATAACCTATGTATAAACCCTTTTTATTATTTAGAGTTTTGAATCTCATATGTGTGATTAATATACCCTTAGAGTTAGTCACCAATGTGAGGCCTACTGGATGTGAGACATAGAGGTTATTATCACTCTTCGTTTATTGGAATCCCATAAGGGGTACCTTTCAAGGGAGAGGGTTGTGAAAATATAGATTATCATTTAATAGTCCCTCATTTCATCTTCCTAGTAAACTTGTTATTCAATTTATTGATTATGAGAGATAATATATGAAACCCTTCACATGTACTGAGTTTGGAGTCCATGAAATTAGTGCAAGATCTCTCATTTGAGGAACTACTAGTGGAGATCCTAGAACAAACATAGAACATTTTATAGAAAAAGATCAATCATATGGTCAGTTACCTTTAGTGAAACAACAATAAAGAGGATTCGACATGGTAACCAGAGGATGTAATGATCCAAAATTACCATCATTTTTTCATCCAAGAAATAAAAATTTGGGGATGAAATTACTTTTAAGGGGTGAGAATGTAACACCCGAAGATTTGTAATGTTTTATTATTAATTTATTAATAATTTTGTATCATATAATTATCCAAATATAATAGAAAACCCAAATATACTGTACATCGTTTTAATAAAATAGATATTGACCACTATATGGTAGCCAATCAATAAGACTGTTCAAAAAAGATATATCAAACATAGGAAATAAACACTCTTTTAATATTGTTTCTAAAAGTGATAGAAAAAAACTAATAAATTCTATTTTATGTTTAAAAATTATTTTAAAAATGGATATTTTTCAAGTTTGATATATTTATGAACATTAGTTATTTTATATGAAGATTTAATATACAAAAAAATGATTTCCAATAATTATATTCTACAAAATTTAATGATTTTATTTTAATGTAAAATATAGATATTTAATAAAGTGAATTTTAAAAAATTGAATAAATTTTAAATTATCATAACAATATTAAAGTAATATTAATATTTTAGATATTTCAAAAAAATATTAATTTTTATGTGAATTATGAAAAATTGTGTTTTTATAAATAAAATGCAATATATGACAATATTATTATTAAACAATGAATTTTAAATCAATGAAACCTTTCTAAAAGATAAAATATATGTATATTTTAATGGATATTATAATTTTAAAAAGGTCGGTTTTAATTTATGAACTCATCATGAACATTTAAAAATTACATTATATTTTCTAAAATTTTTAATATATTATTTATATATTATTTTAAAATTAATTTTTACCATATTTAGATAACATATATAATAAAAATGATTAAAAATTTGGAATTTTTAAATCCATATTAATTAAAAATTATTAATTTATTTTTATTTATAATTGTTAAATAACAATGGTAAAAACAAGTTACCGTGATAATGATCAAAAGTGGTAAAAATATTTTATCTAACAGGTAAATTTCAGAACGATGATTAAAATATTTGTGGGAATGGGTGGTTGTGGCTTCCCATGACCTTAACCCTTATCCTCTCTATTATTTCTGGATTTTTAGCAAATTATCAAAATATTGTGTTCCCATTAATAAAAAATTTTTAGTTTACAAATATATCATAAATTTTCACTCATAAAAGGGGAAATCCTCTTTCCAATTAGCCTCTTTCCAAAACCACTTATATTCATCCCAAACACTAATTAATGATATCCTCAACATTCCAATCAACATTCAAAACTTTATTTTCTTGGAAAAAATACACCCCTCAATGGACCAACTCCCTTGGCAATGGAGATAATCCAAAAAGTGAGGTATAAATTTCTAACCACTCATTTGTCATTTATATTTGTTTACGTGCACATATTATTCCTCAAATTCCATTATACCATATTAATATTATAAAATTAGAATATTTTTTTATACTGGTATATTATTAAAATGATAATACATGAAATAACCACCTTTCTATTTTCTTTTATTGTAAATGAAAATGTAAATCATGCATAAATGCGGACTACTACCTCCAAGAAGAAATATGTTTTGTTTTCCTTTACCACCTAAAATGGATGGTTTAAAGGGTAATTATCAAATTATGATATATATATATATATATATATATAATTTATGTTCATGAAATGATTAATCATGTCACCTATTTTTTCCTCACTTTTATAAAATAAAATTATTATAAATGTATACATGTGGACTACCGCCACCATAGAACGATGCATTATTTCATTCACTACATAAATCATGGATAGTTTTAGTTTATATATAATGAGTATATATATATATATATGAAATATATATCATTGAACTTTTTTATTTATTAAAAATATATATAATAGTTATCATTATAAGGTAAACTATCAATATCGGTAAATAACCTCAAAGTAGTTCATTATCGATTTCATCTTCGTGAAACAAGAATAAAATTTCATGTGATGTAATTATAAAATTATAGACCAAAAATCCCAATTATAAGAACCTAGTTCAAAAAAGTCATGATTATTAACACCCGATATTGAAAAGTGATTATATTAAATATAATACATAAAGTAAATTTATTATTAAATTAGTGTATAAATACAAATTTATATTAATTGGGTTATTTAATAGTAATTAATATATTTATCTTTATTATATATAATTTTGAGTAGCATCCATGTGAATCAAGGGTAAAGGTAAGGGACATGGTAACTCAAACTCCTTTCTTGGAGCGAGACAATTTCTTATTGAGCATTGTTTTTCCAAGGATTACCATTTTGAATAATGTTTTGTAACCATTTTTGCTGAAAAGGTTTTTTTGATCTATACTCATCTCCAAGAATGGTTTAATTTTTAATTTTTTTTAAAACCAAAAATATTTATTTAAAATATACATGTAGTTATGAATTTTATGGAAATAAATACAAAATGTTCAAAAAACCTATTTTAGTCATTTAATTTTGATTATATTTCAATGAATTATCTCTAATAGATTTAAGTTACATGTTTAACCCTATATTTTTTTTAATATATAATTATTTTGGGGGTTAATGTTTTCTTTATTGATCAATTTAATTCACGATGTTATTTTATACCATTTTTTATATTTTATGAGACCGATTTTTATTTACATTGGTTATTTATGAAAATTGAATTATTTTCATTTGTATTTTATATGATAACTATTTTTTACTATGGATTGTTTATGATTTTAAATGTGAATGATATTTTTGAGTGGCACACATATGTATGGATGATGATGGGTGGGGTGTTATATCAACCTCCAATGCATTGGTTAACAATATATATCTAATGATATGTGTATTCATGAGTACATTTTAGTTGTTCATATGCCTGAGAACATATGGCGTGGATCATGAATGTAATGTTTCCATATGATACGTTTTGGAAAAAATTTACAGTATTTTATTAAATATGATCTTATTCTATTAGGATAAAATATTGTTGAAAATTTCTTCAAACCCATATTATAGTTATTATCCATCAATGTTTATATTTTTGGGATTTAAGTTCTTATTCCATATAATTTTATTCTTACCTATTACAGATGAATATCACTCATAATGTTATCATATTTTTATTATGACCATGAATAAACATTTTCTTATGAACTCATCCTAGATAAAATGATTATTCATCTCATATTGAGAATTTGACCTCACCCCTTTCTGATGTTATAAATTTCCATGGTTTGAGGATGAGTCTTACTAATGGGATGTAAAGAATATGGTATAACAAGATTATATTAAGTAAAAATTATCATGTGTTTTGGAAAATTATATTGTTATATAGCTAGTATCCGATGAAACTAAACTTACCAGTTCTATGATCATTATTACCTATGAATGTAAATATTATTAATCAAATAAAAGATAAAAAATAAAGGCATTTTTTGTTTTGGAATCCATACACAAAAAATTAAATTTTGAATATAAGGATATAAGGTTGAAAACAAACTTATACAATTATAATTGTTTTTATATTTTTAGACCTTATCAAAATTATTTAAACTTAATTAACCAGTTATTCCTATTTACTGTGAGGACAACATTTTTTCCAAGGTATAATTAAAAAAGAAAAAAATGAAATTATACTATTTAGTAAATTTAAAAACCCTAATTATAAATATAGAATCAATTTTTAAATATTTAAGTTGTATAATAATTATAATAAAATTTTAAAATAATCATGAAAAACACAATGAAAAAATTATTTTAGAAAAAAATGTTCTTTTAAGAAAAAATGAATTATAAAAAATAAAATATAATGATAACTACTAAGGAATAAAAATGATTATTTTTAATTATTGGGATATTATATTACTTTAAAATGAAGTAAAATAAGGTATTATACTATCATATTACTTGATTTAATGAAAAGAGATGATTTTTTTGTAAAAATCATCATGTTTCACTCTTCGCTAGAAAATAAACTATTTTTGAAAAATAATAAAATCACAACCTAGGATAAATATGACCTGATCTTCTCAAAAATTATATCAATTATATATAATTTTATTTCTAAAACTTTTTTATGTTTTCTTTTAAAAATAAACCTGAAATATTGCTATTATTTTGATAAAATAATATGATTTTCATTGGGAAAAAGTATTAGGATGCAGTGTTTTCCTACTCTAGGGACATATATGGTATTAGATTATAAACCCAGAAAATAATTTCACCATAGAAATAGTGATATGTTCCAATTATTAAATAAATTTTGGTAATATTTTCTTATAGCTCCTTCAGAGATCCAATTAATCTCCTCCATTTTTTTGGTTTCCCCAAAAAAAATCACTAGTGGAGTTCTGTTATTTCGTAACACATTATATCTAGTGTTAATAATTTAGATATACACATCATTAAAAAATAATTCAAGTTTCAACTCTAATCCATAATTGGTGAATACATGAATGGAATACATTATATATTTCTTTAATAAATAGACTTCAAAGACTCTATGTACTTTTGATAGGTTAACTGGGAATCCAATTCGTATGAACCGACTATAATTCTCTCAAATTTTTTTAAAAATCAATAAAACTAGATATTAACGTCACATTTTTACTAATTTCTATAACTCCTTTCCACAGATATATCCTAATGAAAATATAACCCCACTTTAAATTATATATCCTTCATTCGTTTATTGGTATAACTATTTTTCTGGATTGAAGATAATTTGATATGATTTTGAAGATTCCATACATTCATAGTTGTAATCTCAAAATTCTCTAGGAGTTCTAGCTTCATTTCCCTAAATTCTTCCCAATAATTTGGTGTAAGAAATTACTTCCCATTAAATGCTTCATATAGTGCCATATACTGATTCTAGAATAAAAGCAATTATTGTATGAAAATTACACCAAAGGTAGATACTGATAAAAAAATACCTTGAAAGTCAACTTTTAAAGATTTACAAATCTATTCTAGTGTTTTAGAAATAATTTTATATTAACAATCTGTTTAGGTATGTTAGGTGGTTCTCAAATGTATATTTGTATTAAGAGCCTCCTGAAGGATACTACAAAATTTCATGGTGAAATGTGAATCAGGATTTGATACAATTTATAGAGGCATATAATAATGTCTTGAAACTTCATTAATATATTTATAGACAAGGTTATAAATGGGTAGATATTCTCTTATAGTATAGAAACGAGCATACTTATCAAGGGGATCAACAATGACCCATATTATATTATTCTTATTAGGATTCTTCTAATGTTCAGTTAAAAAGTTCAATGTAATAATGTATCATTTCCATATTTCTATATAAATAGTTTGAATTAATAACATAAGATTTTGTCTTTAAAATATTAACTACTTATGTAACAAGAATTTGGACACATATTATTCATTTTATTTCATCATTCCACAACAATAAAAATATTCTGTTAAATACTTGAACATCATTATGATACAAGTGTATATATACAAATTTGATATATGTGCTACATTTAGTATACCCCATTTAAAAATATTCATATACGGAACACATAATATCTAAAAAACATAAAAAATGTATCATTATAGACAATGTATGACAATTTACCAGTATTCACTTCCTTAATATTCCTTTGTATATCATTATCATCCTAGTGTGACTTGTCTATCATTTTCAGTAAAGATAGTTTAACAACTTCTTGGAAAAAAAATGATGTTTCCCATTTCATAACAATTAATATATCTAAATTTTCTAAATCTCTCAATATAATATCCTTTTTAAATCTCATCATAGTTAGAACTCCATTGTTCTTATAACTTGATGCATTAGTCACCTTATTTTCATTCATATAGTGGTAGTGTAATCAGAAATCATAGTCCTCGAGTAGTTTAAACCATATTATTTTCCTCAATCTGGTCAATTTATGAGAGAAGATTCAATAAAAATATTTGGGGTCTTTATATACGTTTCATCTTCCAACATAGAGATATAACCTCTATATCTTCAAGGAAAATATTGTAAATTCCAACTACAGATCAGGATTCAGATAGTTTTATTATTGAATCATCAAAAAACCCGTTGATAATAACATGTTAATCCAAGGAAGTTATGTATCTCAGTTATATTCATCATTATGGTGATTTATTTGACTAACCATTCCTTTTAAGTATAAATAAATATCTTATCTTTAAAGAAAATACAACTAAGTAAAGATAACTCTTATATAAAAAAAATATCATTTTCTAAATTTTTTATATAATACATTTTCTTTGAGAGTCACAAGAATTAGATTCAAATTGTTCTCATGTTGTTCATGGAATTTTTAATATATAAGTACGTCATCAACAATTATCACCAAAATGTTATAAAAATAATCCTCGATTACTATTTTCATCAAATCCTTATAAAAAGATGGACCATTAGTCAATATGAAGGGAACTAAAATAATATCATATTTTCTATATGTCATAAAAAACCACCACATTGATATATCATCCTTATTTACCCTTAATGGATAATAAACAGAGAAAAGATATATCTTTGGACAATATTTATCTCCTTTAAACCAGTCAAATAATTCATAAATACATGGAAAAGGATACATGTTCTTTAGAGTAATTGAATTAATCTCCCTATAATCAATGCATAACCTAACATATTCATCCATTTTTTTAATATATAATACATGTTAACCCCAAGTTCAAACACTCTTCAATATAATCTATATATCACTCAACTCATACATTTGTTTTATCAACTTTAACAAATCAATTGTTATATTCAATAGAGATCCTTTGATATATTTTTTCCATCATTGATTTACTCTGTAAAAAATAGCCGTCATGATCAGGTGGATGTCCTATTTTGTTTAATGGAATTACATAAATATATTCCTTTATAACAAAAACATATTATATCTTTAGGATGTCTTCCCTATTCATGTATAGTGTATTCTCCTAAATTTTCATTAAGTTGAGTTGTTGAAGATTGATCCATAAAATATTTAGATAATGAATTTTCTCCTTTAAAAATAAGGAATTGTCTAACCCTTCATAAATAACAATATTCTTTACTTAGTAATAAATTATTATAGTATAATTTAAAATTAAATCCAAGAAGAGTATTATGAAAAATAATTCATAGTTTTGATAATAAAGTCTGCAATTCAGGAATATATATATCATAATAGATACTTATTGATATATATTTCTTGAAATAAGATTCCACTTAGGTTTCTTGATTGAAAAACATTTATCCAGAGTGTTAAGCGATGAAATAATTTTCTCATAAAACATGTAATATATAAAAATTTGTACAGAATCTGGAATCAAATAAAGAATTAGATAAATTTGAGAATATCATTAATGTTCCTTATATCACATCATTTGAGACATCAACTATATCATTAAATATGGATTAATATTTTTATTTCTCCCTTGGAAATTTATGATTTAAATATCATTAATTCTTGTGGAATTAATTCAATTAGACTCCCAAATCTTTATATATGAAGAATTTGGCATTGATGACTTATTTTTTCCATTTAAATCAAATGCATGATGTCTTTTATATACATAATTGAATAATACTGTTATTCCCTTCAAGTATGTTCCATTATTTTTCATTCAAAAAATATTTCATTTTTTAAATTCAACCCTTCCCTAATTCCCATGTTCTATATTTCTTCTTATAGAGTGCTCATCTACCAACTTGTTTTCTATATTTCCCTAGATGACATAATTCTTTGAGAGTTGTTTCCCTGTCTTAATGGAACATGATACTATATCCACATAAACTAAAAAAAATTAGAGAATGATTTATTTTGGAGGGTATTTTTTATCCTACCAATTGATGAATCAATATTACATATTGGATTACATGAATAATCAGCATCATGAGATTCTATGATTAGTAAATTAACAAAAATATTCAACAACATTTTCCACTTCCTTTTTCCTTGGAATGAGGAATTTATTTTCCATATCCGCTCATTTCTCATGAACAAATCATTTTTCAATGAATATTTTCATTAATTTCATTCATTCCAAAATATATATTTCATCTACCTCTTTTGTGTTCTAGATCAATGCCATTAATTGATAACCATCTCCCATTAGCTGGAAAAAATCCATTATTACCTTCGCCATTTCACTAATTCCAAATGTGGGAAATATATTCTATATAGAATTGATCAATTTCATAGTTAATAATTTATTACTAGTCACATTTAATGATGACTATTTTTTCTATATGAAGTGGTCCAACATTATTGAACCGTGTTCAGGATCAATAGTTTGGTCTATAAATATAATATTATTTGGCATGAATTGAGTTATATTCCCCAATATTGTTATAATCTTCTCAACTCCAACATCGACATCATTGTTTTTATTGTAGTGAATAAGGGTGAAATACCTACATCATTTTTGGGTATTCATACAGTTTCTTCTTCTTCTATTATGTTTCATTTATTTTCAATGGAATATGCTGAATTATCTAATTGAATTATTAATTTTTTAATCATAAAATGTTATTATATTGCATGTAAAATATTATATAATATCTTATTGAATATATTTAGGGGTTATCATATGGATATAATTTTTTTCTACAATGTTCTTCTAGATCATGTTCCTAAGCATTCAACTATACTTGCACCGGTACTAATTATAAGGATGCCAACTCTTGTAACTTGAATCCAGTTGTTTCCTTACTAAATTGGTAAAAAAAATAAAAGAGATTTAAATTCCTCATGATCAAATAGTTTAGTAGCCTCGGGAGGCTGGATATATATATGATTCAAAAATTACATTCCAAACCATGAAAAAAAATATAAAATCAGAGGGTTAACTTTATTATTTATTCTATTATTACCATAAAATAATTAAAAAAAATCCCTTCTAGGTATCCTATGGAATATAAAAAAATATGGGTAACATTAGATTCACTATACTGGAAGGTTTATTGTAGAATTTATCATTGTATAAATTAAACATGAATAATATGGAATAGAAAAAAACAAGTATTCAATAAAACTAATACTAGGAAAGATAAATACATCATTGGATTAAATAAAAAGATAAATAATAACATGGATTAAAAAACCAGTTTTAAAATGATAGAATTCATAATTTGGAATGACATAATCTTACCATGAAGGTCTCGTTCCAAGATAATATATATAAATAGCTTAAAATTTTTTTAAATTCCCAAGATATTTGTATTAGAAGACCTACTAATACAAAAAGGGGATATCAAATAGCAGTTCATACTAGTTCAATTATAAATATCTATGAATTAATTATATGAAATAAATGAATTAAAATATAATAAGTAATCAATAGAAACATTCATATTGAAAAAAATCATATTAAATGTCTTTATTTTCACCAGAATATAAAAAGGAGAAGATGATCATACACCATCCAATGAAATAAGGTGGATAGTATCAGTAGATTACAAACCTAGTGAATCATAAAAATCTATAAAGGATGTTGATAGAGATGGAATAAACCTTTATAAAGAAATTAGAATAAAAAAATAAATATATTATTATTTTAATACATTTAAAACAAATCCATACAATAAGGAGAATAAAATTTTATTTGAAAAACCAAGGAAACATGATGTGTAATATTGATAAAAAAATAATATTACGATGGTCTAAAATGGAGGTCTTGTGATAAACATTAAAAAACACTCTCTTACAACTTTTTTAAATAGTAAAAATGACTTGTGCAAAGAAAGTTAAATGGTATATTTTTAAAATGTTTAGTATAAAGTGTAATTTAAATAAATTTTAACTTCAAAATTAATTTTAGTATTGAAAATGATATAGTTGATATAAAATAAATAATATGGTTATGAATGAGAAAGAATAATGAACTAAAATGAGTAATAATTTTGGGGTTTCTTATATGCATTCATTTATAAGTTTCAAAATTCCAAAGGTTATTAAATAGAAATAATTCTTGAAAACCACAAAAATAATATGAGGAGAAGAAAATAGACGATATTTAATAGAGAATGATCATAAAATTAAATAAAAAAACTTAAAAATAAAAATGACTAAATAATAATTTGATTGTGAAAATAAACCCTCAGCTTGGACATATGTTGTAACACTTCAAGATTATGCAATTTTTTGCATTAATTTAATTTTTTTAATATTTTTCATTTCATGCAACACTGAATGTAGTTTTTATATAAAATCACTATGTTTAGATTGTGTTATAAACAAAAAAAGTTAATAATTCACTACAAAAAAACATATATTTACTTGTGGTACAAGAAATGCCATTTTTGGATTATATTATGTGAAATACCGAGTTCCTTCAATAGCTTGTGTTACATGTAAGGTCGAGTTTTTAACTGAACTGGAATACACTATTAATATTATTATTAAAATATTATTATGACAACCACTTACAAATTCGAATTCATGTTATGAATAATAATAAATAAATTTTGAAATTATGATTTACACATGTGCATAAATATAATTTTTCGATTATCAATTAGTATAATTTAATTAAATAACTATTTGAAAATAAGGTAATTACATTTCTACGAAAATATGTTTCTATATACAAACACAATTTTATCTAAATAAATTAAAAAAACCCACTTTGATTAACGTTTTAAATAAAATTTATATATTATATATTAAATAAATATTTCTTATACTCAATGATAAGAATTTTTTTGTATAAGATTAGAATAAATCCAAATTTATGAATAAAAAGATATATTTTTCTGAAAGAAAATTTTACCGCATATTAGTCGTGAACCCAATATAAATCTAATTTTGAAAAATTTATAATTTTTTTTAGAAAAATAAAATTCAATTTTGAAATCAAAATATAATAATTTAATTTCGGTGATTTTTTGGTATTTTTTTAAAAAACATTTATTTTCAGATGAATATTAAATAATACTAAATTTTAGTTCAAACTTATGTTATCATATAATTAATTTATATAGTTAAATTATGTTTTTAATTTTTTTATAAGTACAATTAGATCCATTTTTATCATTTAAAATAATTTATCTTATTGGAAAAACTTTCACATTAAATTTATATATAAAAACATAGGTAACTTTTGAACATTTTTCAAATTAAAAACATGCTTCATCATCTTTCCTATTGGATAAAATTTAAATTAATTTCAACCTATTATTTGATTATAATTTAGAAAAATGGATTCCCTATTTGGATTTACAATCTAATATAGTGTCTAATAAGGTTAAGTTAGTTATTGAATCTAAATATTAGTGAATGTAACTAAAATTAAATACAACGATGAAGGTAAAATTATGTTTATTGTGGGACTAAACCATAACCTTAAATAACAAAATGTCATATAAACTTGTCAAAAAGCCACTTTATGACAATATTTTGACTATATTCCCCTTGGTTCTAATTTTATGATATAGGGGAGACATGTTCAGGAAAGTGACTCGTATTATAAGTTATGTATGGAAAAGGACGAAAAAGTAATCATTCTTACCTTTTACATTTATAAATATTTAGAGTATGTAATAAGCTACACAATTTCAGTCAAGAAAATTATTTTGAATGGAAAATGTTTTCTTTCATAGTAATTTAACTTTAATTTTTAAAGTTTATATAATAATATTAGACGCTTAATAAGAACTAATGCATGTATTTTTATTTAATAATTAAAAATGATAAATGTTGTTAAAAATAATAATGGAAGAGTAAATATAATTAATTATGGCATTACATTATTTTTTTATGTAAATATGAATTTTTAAACAGATTAGAAATTAATTAATTTTAATTTGAAAAGTGTTTCAATATTTTTTAAATTAAAATTAAATAAATATTTTCAAAATTTATTTTTAAATTATTTTATGATAAATGATATTTTTTTAAATTATTTAAAATCAATAAAACTCAAATACTATTCCATGAGAATTTTAATATTTAATAAAAGTTAAATATGTTCCTTTAATGTACCAATTGATATTTTATAAATAAAATATTGACCCATATGTTGTAAAATAATTGTTAGCGCGGTCCGGTTTAAAGATGTGTTTTTATGCGTTACATGCACTTGTATTAAAATTAATTTACCACATATACAAGATTTATATTTTGTAAATTTGATATATTATTTATAATTAAGTGGGTCTATATTATATTATAAACTTAACTTTAATATAGTCTTAATGGTTAAATTACATAGGTTAAAAACTAGCTTCTTTAATAAAAACTGAAATGATAAAATTGGGAAAACAAAGATGTTAAAGAACAAAATTATATAAATTCACTTAATTTTGTTTTTTGGAGTTATTTATAGACCATGGTTTTCATTTAATCCATTAATTATCCATTTTTGATGAATATGAGGTTATGGAGTCCTCATAATAGTGAGTACCTTTTGGTATTCATGGGAATGCCACTCCCCCTCCTTAATAAAAAGACATTCACTCCCCCCCCCTTCCTAACACCTCTAAAAAGACATTGGATTATACGAAATCTTCCCAAATAGTCTACCAACATCCATCCCATCAACACATATTCATAAATTTGGATGAATGAAATATTAGTAATCCATTTGGTGCAAACCAAGCGGAGTTAGCTAAAGAAGATGTAACATCCTTCCTCAAGCTCTTTCGTATTATTTTCTTTCTCAACCACAAAAAAATATTCTTAATCAATTATTATATAATAACCTTTTTTATAATTAAAATACTAGTATTATTTTAATCTATGTTTTAGACATATAATTACACATACTTCTATCTATTGGGTAATTAATGTACCATTCTATCATACGGTGAACTACTGCCTCACGAAATGATATTGTTCGTTGTTCCTTCGTCATGTCTTATAGTTTGGAATTATGATGTAAAATCAGTTTTTATATGATATATGTGATATTTATGATTGAATTATTCTTCTCAAAATTATTATATAACACATAACATCATTATTCCCATTTTGTTTAAATATGATAACATCATTTGTCGAAGTGTGGACTATCACCTCCTTAAAGTAATGTTATTCTTTCATACTATACATGGAATGTATTAAATATGGGTTTAGTAAATATGTATGATATATATGACATAATAATTATTCTTGAATTAATACATATATATATATACATTGGTTTTTTTTATTTTTCATTCAATACAATAATAAAACAGAAACAACATTCAAATGTACGCACGACCTACCGTCTCTATGAATTGTGTATTCCATTTCATATATCTATGTTTCATATATAATTATAGATATGTATATACTGATTATATATTATATATGAAAATTATTTTAAATTATTAAAATAATTAAATAATTATACTTGTAAGATGATCAATAATAATGAGTCAAAACACATACGATAAATAAAACGGTTATAACACAAAATGTTGATTTAACATGGAATTGTTAATAAAGGGGTTATATAAAGTCATAACTAAATAATATATGGTATTATATATAGATATAGGTTTACTTTTTATATTTATAATAAACTTATATGTATTATATAGTAGTTTTTAATGTGTACAAAGAATGTCAAGACTTAAGGTAAGGGAATTTCATATCACTTCTTATTTCTGTGATATACATGACATATTCACCACTCTCTTATTTTCTGTGGTGTATATAGTGACTTTTGAAATTTTATAACATTAATAAACTTTATATAATAATATTTAAAGATTTTATTTTTTTATTCTTTCATGGGGTCATTATTCAAAAGTTACCCATTCAGTAAGAGTATTCTTGCCTCACTTTTATTTCTATGAGATATATGCCTTATCCACCAATCATTTATTTTATGTTTTGTATATAATGACCATTAATATATTATATGAATATTATACTTCAATTAATGGGTATTTACATATACATTTTATGGTATATCTTTCATGTGGTTTTAGAGTACAAAAGTTACCAAATCAGTATGGTAGTTTTGACTCAATTTTCCTTCTTTGAAACATTTTTATTGTTATGAATATATATTCTTTTACAAGGTGTATGTACTATAATTAATTTTTTTACCATGAATCTAATTTTTTCCATTATATTTTATACTTAATTTAATTTCAACTTCTTACATGGGGAGTATCATTGACAGTTACCAAGTCGTAATAGTTTATTGAAACAATTTCAACGTATATCGACATTGTTTAGGATTATACAACCATTGATGAAATATTGTGTTCCCTATATCAAGAAAAATTCTGAATTTTATCATCATTTTGTTATCCATTATATCTTCAGGTATTATTATTATCATTTATATATTTTTAAATTAATATAAATAAGAAAATAGTTTTAATAAAATTTAACTTTTTTCTTATTTCGGTCAAATATCTATGTTCTTTCAAAACTATGTTTTCAAAAAGAAAAGGTGTTCAAAATGTGTAATTTTAAAAATTATTTTTATCTTTTTCAATCCCCATTTTTATTATTTCAAGGGAAAAGGGTTTCAAATTTTTTAATATTCCTTTATAAGTTTTAAAATCTATATTCAATGAAAATGGTTTTCAAAATGATTTATGTTTTGAAGAGTGTTATTCAAAGCAGAGAAGATATTTTACTCCTGAAATGTTTATATGATTTTAAATCATACAATATATATTTTCATAGATATTTCTAAGAAAATTATTATGAATATGTTATTTGTTTTAAAAACTTAATTTCAATAATAAGTAATTTTCCTTACGAAATGCTCCTAGTGATATTTCAGAATCATTATATTTCTAAGATGGAATCCTTAGATATAGTCTAATATTTATTTGAAACATGATTCAAAAGTAAAATTAAAATTATTTCTCTAAAGCTTTATGTTTTAATGGAATGATGGTTACGACACCTATTTCTCATCCATGGGTTATATACTTTTGGAACCTGATTCTTTTCATGGGTTAATAATTAATGAAATGGTTAGGAAACCTATCAATTTTTCAAATCTTATGATGTGATGAAATGTTAATGATATTAATTACATTTCATTTGTTATGATTTTATTTTTATAAAACCCATCTATTTTCATGGGTCATTATATGATTAATATTCTGTTATATTGCACATACATTTATTATTTCATTATGTGATGGGTGGGACCTATATCTCCCTACAATGAATTAGGTTATGATAAATGTTCTATGAGTTAAATAGGGTAAACTAGAGGGAATACATAGACCTAAACTGGAGGTCATCTTAATCTTGAAACAAGAGGCTGCACAAGAGGGATTTCTAAGACATAATCAACAGTTCATATTAATCCCAACACAAGAGGGTACACGAGATTGAATCTCATTCCCTACAAAAATTTGGTACATGAGAGGGAATTACTTGGTCAAAACCAAAGGGTAAATTTTTAGGGAATACCAAGACCAAAACAAGGGGGTAAATGGGAGGGAATCCAAAGCCCCAAATAGGTATAAGGGTGATTATCCCAATCATAACATGTTATGATGTTCTTACTAGGAAGACCCGACTTAGGATTTTTTATGCTTATGTGTCTGCTAGAAATTAGATGTCTTATACCTATGTTATGATTTAATGGCTTATGATATTCATTCCCTTATGATTCATATCCCATGAACTACCAATATTTATTTCATAATTATTGTTTATGATCTTTTACATGTAGGGTACAATATTATAATTCCATTATAACATTGTTATACCCTCATGATCATTTTTATACTTAAATTTATACTTTATTTATCTTTACTCAGCATATGAACTTTCCCTTTCTTATATATCATTTTCCAATGTTATAAAGAAATGTTTTATGTAAGAGTACTAAAGGGGAAGATCATTACAGGACACATTGAATATCTTATAAAATATTATAAGGTTTTGTTGAAAGTTTCAAAATACACTAAAATATTATGATCCTCAAGAATTTATTATTATAATTTATAGAATATTAATAAAAAATAATTTAATATACATGTATGTTAAGATAAGGTCACTATATATGCTTAGTCAAAAATGATCAAATATCCTATAAAATAAATATTTACTAAATATAAATCAATTCTAAATCCATGTATGTATTTTTATTTCTAAATACCTTTAATAAATAATCACTTATACCCATTTATTAATAATTTGATGTTAAAATCAATATTTTCATTTTAATAGTTTCTTTTTACATTCATGTATCAATTTGATGATTCCATTACTTTCAAATTTTTCATGGCTTTATAATTTAAATAATATTAATAATGTTATAATTAAAAAATTTATACATTTAATATGTGTTTATAACTATCCATTAAAAAAATCCTATGAAATGAAATACATAGTTTCATGGATATGATTGTTTGTACATACGCTTGAGCGATGTTTTCAATTTTTAATGCTTGAAAGGGAAATAAATTCCATGATAGATATATTTTTTATAATAATAATAATAATAATATCATTATTTATTAATTAAATACATCCTTACAACTAACCATATAAGGATAAAATGAAAAATGAATCACTTCACCTAGTGAAGTTGGTAGTCACATGTATATACGAGTGACATTATCAATTTTCAATGCATTAAAGGGTAATAAGGTAGATAATATAATACATTTTCAAAATCATAATAATATATTCACAATATTATATATTCATTAATTTTATATTTAAATCCATTCATGTGAGGTGGTGGTAAAAAAGGAAATTCAACTCCTCGTGGAGGTGGAAATCCACACACATACACAAGCATTATTTTCATTTCAAATTCGATTGAAATAGAGATGAATATTGTTCATAGAATAAATATAATAGAGATCATGTATATTTTAGACACTAATTTTAATTTATCATAATGGTTATGATAATTTATAATAAGGTAAAAGACAGAAAAAATAAGAAAGAACTTGGTTATAAGATACAACAATTATTTGGAAAAAATCCTATGGTTTTCACCTTAAGTATTCTTAGGTTGGTCTATTATTAATACCAAGATATATTGGATATGGGTAAATAATTTATAAATTTATTTTTATAGGTAATTTATAATATATAGTTCTCAATGTTTCTGAATAAGTGAGGAGAGGTGGTTTTATTTTAAAGGTGAGCATAGTGGAACACATGGAAATAGTCTTCACCTTTGAATATTATAAGTGTTATACACATGTTAATGTCACTCTAAAAATATTAAATTTATATGATAATGTGATTAGGGTAAAAATATACTCATTCAAAAATAATTATCATGTAATTTTTTGACATTATAAGAAAACATTGACCATAATTAACCTCTTTGACCCTTTTACCATGATGAAAATTTTATTGCAAAGGTTATAGTTCAAAAAAACCAAAAAATGAAATCATCCACATTAATAAATTTAAACATAATAATTTTAAATATTATGTAAATATTAAATTATTTAATGTATATAGGTGGAATAAATTAATTTTAAAGCAATTTTAAAAAATTAATTTAAAACAAGTTTTTCAGTTAACAATATGTTTCGATGCAGAAAAAAGTTTTTATATCAAAATAAAATATAATATAGATTAATATGTAATTAATCAGATTATTTTTAATTATATATATCTTTTGTTACATTAAATGAAATCTCTACCATAATGGAGATTTTGAGTTTCTTTATTTAATGAAAATAAATAACATTTTTTTAAAGGTTCACATATTTCACTATTCACTATAAAATAAAAAATTTCTTAAAAATCACAAAAAAACACCATAAGATAAATTTTAACATATTAAATAAATAATTATATTCATTTTATCTAATTAATTTTCTAAAAAAATTTAATTTAAATTTTATATATATATAACAATAACTTCTGTTGTAATGTTAAAATAATTGGATGTGTAAAGGGAAAAAGTCTAGGGATGTAGTGTTTACCTGTTGAACATCCATCTTGGGTATTACATGATAAAAACTATTTGTAAATTTTTTTAAGGAATAAATACTCAATATATAATATAATCATTTTAAAATAAAAATAAAAGGACTAACTTGGTGAATAACTATATTGATAAGCTATGTTAATGAACCAGAAAAGCTAAGTTCACAATGAAGAAATGTTTGATCATTTTCAATACTGATTTAGGGAAGTAAAAGAAAATATAAGAGGTACAAGTGAAGGAAATTTCAAAATAAAAAGGATATAATCCCACTTTAATATATATATATATACCCACACAAATTTCATGATATTTTGTCAACAACTAAGAGCACAAAACCTAATTTAGATTTGTGTGGAATATTTAAGAATGTTGATCACAACTCAATGAATTTATAATAAATCACTCTAGCCCAAGATTAAGTTATAGAGGATATAAATATTACAAGATGTGATCAATATAATTTAATGTATAAATAAAATGTTTGTCTTACAAAAAAATAAATTGATGTTTTTAATAGATCCATGTTATCCAAAGAAAACCCATATATGAAAAATATTTGTGCAGGCATGAATAAGGAAGAAACCTGGATAAAGATACTCACTCAACTATTCTATTCACATTAAGGAACAGTTTTTACACCTTAATCCCTATCAATTTCTAGTATTTTGTTAAATATTATGGGAATTAACCACACTATTTTTTACCATGAGGAGAAACTAGACAAAAAATAAATTGAAGATGTTAAAAATAAACATCAAAATGAAAATGGTTACAATGTAGTGAAAAAACTACAAGATTAAAGAACATCAGATGAAATAATCCACCATTATTTAAGTATAGGTAGAGATTACCCCTTGATGGATAGTTTTTTGAGAGGCTCTCTAAGTGGATAAATCCTAAAAATATGGATTCAAGAAGGTTCTTATCAAAGTATCATTAAGATTTTGTGTCTTGATAATCTCACGTCCTTGGATTCTCTAAAAAACCAATTTGGATATTAATAGGGGAAATTTTATTTTAATAAGTTATATAAACATATGAATAAATTTAGTAATATTTTATGGATTATTTCAGAAACCTACTACATGTACTTGAATGGTTTAAAATTTATTGTAGATATGGGGTTGAGGTTTCATGTAGTTATTCTAAAAAATAACAAAGTTATCAAATAGAAATATTTAGTTACATCCTGATAAAAATGAATAGCCTCAAAATAATTTTTAGTAATTTTTCATAGTTGGTATTATTCATTGAAAATTAATGGAAAATCGTATTTTTTAATTTAAATCCTTATAATATCTACACTAATCACGGCCCCCATATATATTGAATGGGATAAATTATTTTAAATTTTTAAAGAATGAATTGATATAACCCTCTCCTATTTAGATTGTACCTTTTATCATTATGGGGGGAGAGTATAAAATAAATAATTCCAATGAGAATATAGAATAGAATAAAAACAATGAATGATATATTTATGAATAGTTTTATATATTGATATACTATTTTCTATCATTGGTACTGACAATAAATAAAAAGGAACAATTTTTTTACTTACTTTTTATTTGTTTGAAAATTTTTCTCAATATTATAAACAAGATGATTCATTAGAATTGGTCAATGAATATGTTCTGGGTAGTGATATTAGAATTTTCCAAACTGAATGAAAAATAATATGGACTTCTCAAGAATAGTGTGATGATTATTTTAATGAATAATAATTTTTTTAATCTTGCAATTATAATTGAACAATTCACTTCCATTAGAAAATTAGAGATGCATTCATATAATATAGAATTAGTTTTTGAGTATATGATTTTCCATAAGATATATTTTACATGGAAAATTATATATATAAAGTTATTTACAATCTAGAAATAAATTTTCAATATATTTTTCGTTATCTAGTAAAAAGATGTATACTATTATTTTTTCTAAGGGATTCTAAGTGTTTCAGAAAAACATATACAATTGTTATCTAGACCTATGTACAAAGTATCCTAGCAACCATTAGTAATTGAACAAACATAAACCCAAGAGACAAATTATAGGATCATAAATGATTCTCAAAATAGATACTAGTCAGTTATACTATGTGTATGAAGGTGGGAGAAGGGTTATTAGTATCCAAACGTGTGATTCAACATGTTGATATATAGTAGAATCCCTAATCCACTAAGACTTCGTGAATTTTTTAATGGATCATTGATTCATATTATTGAACATTTATCTAAATAAAAAATATATTTGGGATAGATTATATGAAATTACCTGATTTTTCAAGTGTATAGTGAAATAAATGAGTCATTTTTTGAAAAATATGATGAAGATGAAAAGAAAATTAGTAGATAAAAATAATATTGTGAACTACAAAATCAGGATAACATAAAAATTTGAATTGGATTCTATGAAAAATGATCTTGAAAAAAGAAGTTGAGAGTGAAAATTACGATTAATAAGATGTATGATACAAAGTCATGAATTCAAATAATCAACATAATACTTCAATATTTTCATGAATTTTATCCATCGTTTGTCTTATATCTCATTAATTGAGCACCAAAATTAACTTTACATGACTTCAATGATCTTTTTAATTATAAGGTTAAAAAAACTACGAATAATAATTTGATGAATTCTTATGATATTTGTATCTCATGGTAGTTTTTTTATGCATTAAAATTGGAAAAAAATGAGGTGTGTTTTGTTATTCATGATGAAGAAAAGGAATGAATAATTATGCAGATTATGTGTACCTAGGAGCAAGGAGTTCCATTACTATATATTCAATTTTAATGATTATGTTGAACTAGTTTTGAAAATGAGTTGATTTCATGGATGCAATAAAGACCATGATAACCAAAATATCATAATTAGAGGCTATGTTTATTGACAATCATTTATCATTTTCTGAATAAGTAAATGGTTGATGATTATTAGATTTAAAAATATAGATATTTTAGTATATTTAAATGGGGTAATTATATATGAATAAATGATCCTACATGTTAATATATATACATTTTTAGGTTGATGGAAAAGTGTGGAATTCAAAAATAAAATTTAATGAGAAGAAATTTTTTTTCAGGAAGGTGATGATTGGAACTGATAAACTATTTTGTTATTATCTTTTTATATCAGAGAGAGAGATAAAGGGAAACTCTGCATGTTCCTGCACTTTCTATAAAGTGAAGGTAAGAAGATGGTGTTCCAATTATATCGAATGAGTTTATTATTTACACAATAAATAAATATAAGTGATCCAAAATTGTGTTCATATATATATATATATTTATATATATATATATAGTGAATTCTAAGGAAGAATATATTCTTGTGTCGTTCCTTTAAATTTAATAATAAGAAGAATACAAAGAATGGTACAGTTGCTAGCCCAATCATATATTAATAATTATCAAGTTGAGTAGATGATATATTCCAACATTTTTAATATACAGTTTCATCTGTACACTACATATAATGAATTTTAGTGATGTTACAAGGGTATTTTATTTATGTATTAAAAAAGGATAAGAACAAGGTTCAGATCTATTTTACTCCAATAGATTACATTCATGTCGAGAAACTTAGTATCTAGACTACAATATAAAAATATATTGATGAAGTATCAAGAATATTGAGGGATCCCATTGATGTTATCCAACTAAGTAATGTGATTCTGATATTAATTTTTAGATAATACCAAATCATAATTAATAATATTCATTTTAAGAAGCATAAATAGTCCTTTACTTTTTAATGAGTTACATACTAGTAAGCCATTTCATTTTTTATATGGTTTTTTCTAGGTTAAATGAGTTAAGATATTCACTCTAAATCATTATTCTTTTAATAATAAGAATTAAATTAAACTCATGGGATAATAATCATGTTTTATTTGGGACATAGTTATCTGTAAGGTGGAAAACCTCATAAAAAACCCTAGTTCTGTTGTTGTGTTACTGACCTTGATTATATGTACATGTACAACAACCAAAATAGACAAAAATAAATATGGTTCCATTCATTGAAAAAATATAAAGGTGATGAGGGATAATAGTTTAAATTTTCTTAAAAGGTATACCAATACTGATTCACCCTCCTTCTCAGTGCTATAAAGTTACATTTATTATCTTAAAAAGTTAAAATCCAAATTGTGGTTAACATGAATTTAATATATCTAGAAGTTCAAAATAGTTACAACAAATACATAAAGCGATATTAAATTTATAATTTTAATTTTTCCATAAATTACCTTGTCAATATGTTTCTTAGATTTTTTCAGTGATTGAGTGAGAATCCATACAATGATTAAAATGATGGTGATTCCAATATAAAGTTGGGAAAAACGAGAATGAGTTAGATATTTAGTATGAAGCCCTATAAAAAATTGTGTTAGAACTAATGTGAATAAAATATACAAATATTTGGGTTCTATCTATAAAATTTAGAAGAAGATTTAGAGATATGGATTTGTAAACAAATTAAAGAAGATGGTTGGGTGAACAACTTGAGGAATGTAAGATCCCATATTTTTTCAGGTATATCCCCCTCTGTGTTTTGGTAAACGTAATTGAGTTTGGATGTGATTCATTTGAACCTTGTTAATAGAGTCTATAATCCATCTGGCATGGTTATATATAAGTGTCATAGAGGTGAAATAATAATAAATTTGAGATGAGTTCTAGCTTTTGAAATAATTCCCACATTGAATTCCCAATACATGATATGAATTGTTCATACTGACCCCATGAAAACCGTTAAAGGTGTGAATGGTTTTGGAAATTCCCCATAAATATCATTCATATCCTAAATGGTTTCAAGGGAATTTGTGAATCACATAATCAAATCCTGAGATGAATCCATGACATGAAATATATTTTTCTTGGTTTTTAATATGATGTGATGAATTATTCAGTGTATATGGGAGTCAGGCCATTCAAAACAAAAATCCTCGATTAATGTCATAAATTTTCCACATCTATAATTCTAAAATCTATAACCTATAATTTTTGTTGCATGAAAAACATTTTTCTTTATTTTTGTACCTTTATTAGATGACTTTTGAGAATCCTCTATGATCCAAAATAATGTTTTCTTTGGATCTAAGCATTCTACAATTCAGATATAAGTTAAGACATTTTTTATTTATACTCTATGAATCCATTGGATTCTCATTTTTGTGAAACCTAAGGTGGGGTGACCAAATAACACGATGAACTCATGCCCTATCATGACATAACCTTTATTCATCTTTAAAGAGAAGTAATGAGGAACCCAATCATTCCATTGACATTGATGAATCTTCTTTGTATTATTTTCTATTGAGGTTCATATTCTATAAAAACTCTATAATGTATATCCAATCTTCTCCAGTATGTTCAATATGCATGATCATTCCAACACATTGTGCATTTGAATTAATTAATTGGATAATTAAATAGTTAACAAATTTCACATATTTGGACCTCCCATTGGATAATTTTGGGTCTATTAGAGTTAATACTAGACTCACGGATAATAATGGGTGATCCTACCATTGATTATTTATTTAATTGGCCACATTAATTAATGTATATTTGGAATAACAAGTGAATTGTAATAATTTTTAATAGTAATAATTTCATATTTTGGTAAAGTTTTTCAACAAAATAAATTATTTGTAATCATTAATTTGAATGATTAAACACAAGGGATCATAATTACAAATTCAATATGATTTATGTGTGACCATTTGTTATATTGTGTTATATTATTGTGCTTTTATGAATCATGTACATGTTGTAATTCTTAGAGTGATATTCCCAAACATGTTTTAAAGTTTATAGAGCTCTACTCGGACAAGTTGTATTGATTAGAGGACTCTACTCAAACATATTTTAATGAATAGAGGGCTCCTCCCAGACATGTTGTATTTATCAGTGGGGTTATATCCAATAATTATATAATTATTTATTGGATATACCTAAATATATTTATGGATATTTTTATCATGGTTATAAAACATTACAAAAGATATCTAGCATCATGAAAAAGAAGGTTTGGCTGACCCATAATGTTAAACTAAAGACTTAGTGTCAGAAGTTTTATGTTAGATATTATTTAATTTATGAATTAATATCCACTGTTATCATTTTATTTAATTAACTATATATTTATATTATAGTATTTAGACACCATAGGTGTTGGACTACTTTGTTATAATTATACCATATTTAGGGAAATTTGTGGTACCCCAACATATTTCATGGATTCCAGTGACAACAAGGAAAAGGTTCCTTGTGTTATTTTATTTCCGGCTAGATGGGTTGGATCAATGAGATGATACAAACATGGAATATGAGATTAGGGTTTTGGGAGTCTTATTGAGTCTTCTTTGTTTTTTATTCATATTAATTCCAAACATTAAATTTAGTAACATTGAACCTGACATTAAATGAATCTGTTATTATTTGTATTGTATAGTTTTTTTACATTATCTTCTTTTATGCGTGCTTGTTTATTTATATTATTTTCCTTTGTATTGAAAATATTTTTTATAGGGTATATTTTACTACTATATACCATACACTATCATTGTTAGGACGTATCCTCTGGCATATATGAAGGTTCACTTGAGGTCTAGTAACCCACCCAACACGGTCACGTGAGGGAGTATCGGGGTGGGGAATTTATAAAGTGGTACTAGAGGAGTAATTTTCTATTGATATAATATTTTTGAAAGGTATGAAGGATGCAAGGATATGTCAGGCATTGGAGATGAGATCATTTATGGGTGTATCTAACCTGTGTACGGTGGAAATTATATTTCCCAAGGATGTGTTTATTATTAATGATGTTTGATTATTTTGGTTTTGATGTCATTTCACCTGGGGTGATTTAGTTATTGTGTGATTTTATTATATTATGATATTTTTACTTGTGGTAAGGTAAGGAATGTGATGACATGCATCATGGTAGGAACATAGGGATATTTTTTGACACGTATTGTTCATGTTAGGGTCATATTTATTAAACATGACATATCTACCCATATAAATTGAGATATGAAATAACTTGATATATTTGAGAAAAGAAAAGAAAGAACTATTATGTTATTCAAAATCACTTATTAATCTATCTGCATAGGAACCATGATCCAATGGTTCTATGTTGTTTTAACCATTATATGTTGACCATGTTATATAACTCAAGTTCTATGGGGTTCTTTAATTCTTGAAGAAAAAATGACTCCTAATTATCTTCAAAATGACTCTCATGAGAGTGGAAATGAGAATGATACTTAAATAGATGATCTGAAACATCATGAAACAATGAATAATTAGTTGTAAATGAAATATAGTGACAATTTTATAAGGGGCATGTGGTCCATGGTAGTTGTGAATTTTCTCACCCTACCTTTGATGTATGATCTGACTGTTGTGTTTCAAAAGTTCCATTTTCCTACATTCACTTGGGATTTAGGACCACAAGAAGTGGAGTTCAGGATCATGTTAGTATAGATGATCTTTAAGAACCAAAATACACCCATGGATAGGGGTTTTAGCATAATGCTTACATGTTGTGAGGTCTATCCAAACACTTGTGAGATATATTAGAGTAATCTAGTCACCAAGAGGAGTTATCCTAGTAGTATTTCTAAGTGAAGTTATTGAGATAATTCTATTGAGATATGTTAAGGTATAAGATTCATCATTAGTTCATACACTTGACACATTAGATCATGTAAGTGATGGATGGTTCCAGATTCCTCTCTGACCCACAATGCTTTTATCTATCATAGGTAGCTGATAGTATCTCTAGGAAAAAATATCTCTAGTATGGTATTTTCTATGAGATACAATCATAGATGAACGTATCCCACCTGAGAATATTTAAGGATGTGTTAAACCAGGTGCTCATCATAGAATATAACTAGAGGGAGTCCCTAAGTTGCTGGTAGGTAGTTTCAATAGTGTGACTTGGGAGGAATTATATTTTAAGAATGATGTTCAGATATGATGGTTACCACCAGCCTTATAGTGGTCAGAGATTCCATGTTTGTGGAAAACCATCAAGGGACCATGAAACATTGTATTTCTTTAAATGTGTTCTATTTGGATGCTAGTACTAGTGATGTTCATCCCATTCTGTGGAGTTCAATGCTTTTATTAGGATTGATTATATTTAATGGTTCTATGAGAATTCTCAATAGAAGAATAATGGAAAGGGATTCAGAAAGATAATAAAATATAGTGAGGACCCTTCTACCCTTTAGTCAATAGGTATCCAGAGTTCCATTATATGTTCATATTACGGTAGGGGATATGAAACCCTGATATAGGAGAAGAAATATCAGTCGGAGTAAGAGAAATAGGGGAGTTATATTGGATCATAGGGCAGTGAGGAAAGTTGGATACATGCTATATAGACTACACCATGTAGTCTGGATATATGACCATATACTATTAGAAGAACTATTCTTATATATTATGCTCTTTCCTATGTTTTTTGGATATATGATCATCCAATTCCTTTTTTAGTTCTAAATTCTCTAATTCCATAGGTCTTGTTGATGAGATATTTGATGGTGTTATGACCATCGACACTCCATTAGGAGTTTGATCAGAGAATATTAGATACTATAATGAGTGTTCTCCTAAAATTGGGGTCCAATGTTTCTTATTGGAGATGCTTGGGTTGAAAATGAAAGGATTCAATTTGATACTAGATGTGGATAGGCTATATCTATATATGGATCTTTTCGACTATTATCAGAGGATAGTTACCTATCTATCTCTATTTGTTGTAATATATTATCTTCTACAATAATCATATCATCTGGTTTTTCTTACAAGAAAAATTCAATATAGATGTGATTGTTGTATGCCCTATTTTGGCGAGTATTATTTTGAATAATTGGGAGATTCATTATGATACCTTTTTCCTGTGGTAAATAATTTTAAGACATAATTATAGAAGAATTATCCATCTTACATCCAAAGACGGTGAACAATTTCATGATTGAGTTGGTTATGAGAGATGAGAAATTTTAAATGCCACCTAATAGGATTGAACTGGTTGATCTTTATGAGTATAATCTTTTGTTGGAATATTTAGAAGAGAATAGATTAAAATTCCTTGTACTTATCCTTGTTGTTTTCCAATGCTCTTCTCCATGATGGATAACAAATTAATCCTCTTATATGTTGATTATTGGAGACTAAACCAAATTATCATCAAAAACTGATATTCACATCCATGTATCAATGATATCTTTAATCATCCAAGAGGTCACATGATCTTTTCGAGGATCAAATTGAGGTTAGGGTACCATAAACTGAGGGAGATCCTATCTAACATAGACCATTATACTTTTTAGAAAAGTTATGAATTGTTTGAATTTGTTGTGATGCCATTCGATTTGGAAAAATCATTAGTGGTATTCACAATCTTGATGAACCTGATATTTCATTTGTTACAAGATCAGCATTTGTTACTTTTTGTCAATTACATCTTTTTGTACTCCTAGTTTACAGATGATCATTCCAAACAGGTTTATATAACCATTACTATTCAAAGAGGGAATGAAATTTACTCAAATATATATAAATTAATTTTCAAGATTGATTAAGTGCACATATTGGGTAATAATATCTATCAGGCTAGAGTGTTTTTGGAAGTACATAAATTTTCTTTCATAGTATCGTGGGAGTGGCCAAATAATTTCTTTGAGATTTATAAATTTTTGGAATAAAAGAATATTATCAGTGTTTTATCTTGGAATTATACAATCTAAAATCATCTATATCTTGGATAACCGAGAAATAGGTGAATTTATTATATACATATTCTTATGAGTGTTTCTTCTAGGATCTTATTGGAAGGATGAACTCAACACCAATATTCACCTTATCTATGCTAGGTAAGGAATCCACTGAGAATAATGAGACATCCATATTCAGGCTTAGATAATCCCTAATACATGAGTATTGAGTGGATTTATATAGATATAGATAGATAATACCACTTTTTAGGAATTCCCCTACTCATGATCTATAGTTTTATGCAGTGGTGCATTCCCCAGGTCACTATAGGAACTATTTTTTGGGATAGAGGTTTTTTGTGTAAACATACTACAAGATACCCAACTATAAAGTTTGTCTTTGAGAATCAATACTTTGAAAGGGTGGGTGGGAAAGTATCTATTATAAACTGACTTCAAGATGTATTAAAATCCTGGAATATGAAACATTTATCTTGATTCGTTGAGTTTGAAGAGATAGAAAAAGGTATTATGAGAGTCTTGTGATGAGTGGTTTCTGATGGAACACTCCACAAACATGAATCTAGATGTTCTAGATTCATAAGGAAGAGTAGCTATGACATTGACATTTGGTATACCCATAAATTTTTACTGAGTCAATATATCATTGTTATCTTATATAGGAGGCTTAGCTATGAGGGTTAAATTATATTGTGTGTATCTACCTCTAGGATTGTCACTTAGTCATGGTGATGTTCTAGTATTTCATGGCCGAGTATGGGTTCCAATGGGTCTGCAAGAGAAACTTATGAGGGAGTTTCAAGATTCTATATTGGGGGTACAACTAAACCTGAAAATTATACATCCATATCTCTATAGATTTTAATTCTATTATAGGGTGAAGAAGAATCCAAGGGTATTCATATCAATATTTTTATCCATCCAGTAGGTGACACCCAACCACTAGAGGGAAACTAAGATGTTTGAGCCTCTACCCATTCATGAATAGAATTGGGATCATGCCACAATGGATTTTATGATAATATTACCTTGGAAACATTATACGAATGACATAGTATGTGGGATCATGGATCAACTAATGAAGGTATCCCACTTCTTTCCCATTAGGGAGACATTAGTGTCAATAATCAAGGTAGTGTTTATCTGTAGGAAATAATTCAATTTCATTGTGTTTCATGGAGTATCATTTCTTATTGGGATCCTTGTTTCTCATCTCAGTTCTGGATGGATCTTCATAAGGGTCTAGGATCGCATGTTCTTCTCAATAAATCCCATCATCCTTAAATTGAAAACCAATATAAATGAAAATTTCATATTTTTTGGGATATTTTATGATCCAATGTTCTTGAATACAAAGGTTCTTGGAACCAACATATGTAATTTATGGAATTTTTATATAATAACAGAATCCATACATTGATCCTAATGGATACTTTCAATGATTTGTAAATAAGGTCATACCATTCACCAATTTATTATTTAGGGGTAGGTGAGTCATTTCTCAATGGACCTAGTCTCATTATGGAGGAGTCTATGTAGATTCAATTATTCAGTAAGTGGTTGGTGACCATGAATAAAAAAAGAAATAAAACAAATACCATCAGAGATGACCTCCAGAGTTTGAGGTTTGTCATTGGGGTTTTATATAGGAGTCGCCCTAGTTTTGGTTATACCACATTAGTACTAAAGGGAAGTTAGAAAATAGGTTTTCAAGCTGTTTGAGATTGTAGAAATGATTGTTTTAGTGGAATAATGTTTGGACCTTTCATATTTCTAAAATTCAATGAATTATTTTTTTTAGGCTTCATAGAAGTGGAGATATCACAATTACCCTTCTCACATGATCAATATTGATGACGTCAAGTTGGTTTTTGATACACCTTTTGAGCAGAACCTAATTTTTATCATGGACCATAGTGAGAATTATATCTACGGGAAGAACATACATATAGTGAGAATGTAGTGGAAGAATTTTCATGAGAAATTGTATACCTAGTCGAGGGAATCTGATATGAGGAAATAGTTGTCAAACACTATGATAACACTTATCTTTCTTAAACATTAATTCATTATTTATTATATAAGAATAATCATAATACGACATAGTAGATCAAGAATTCTATTGTCATTGAGTAATTAGGTACATTATATAAAAACATAAAACATGAGTTGGTGGTAAATTTTCATTTTAAAAAAACATTTTTAACATGATTATAAATTGTCATCATTCCTTAATCTTTATGGGATAACCTGGGGACATGCATAAAGAAGTGTTGAGCTATAACTCCCTACAAGATAATAAAAAATATTAATATACTGAAATTATTTAATGTTAAATAATTTTAATTTTAGTGGGACATAAATGTGGTGAAAATCATAAATATGAAAAATGAGGCATGATATATCATGACAACATAATAGAAACATTGAAATATAGAAAACAACATTATACATGACATCAATAACATTTTTCATGACCAATTACTAAGTTATCATAACATGGTGGAAAAATTACAATAATGGATTAGGATCACTCCCTAATCCCATATGTAAAATCTCATGATACTAAAACATTACCAAATTCATTGGAGTCCTACGTAATTCAAGGCGCACCAAGAGATTTCATATTATGTTCATGCATAAACATGACATATAGATCATAAAATGTAAAGATCTATTTCTTAAATGTTAACTCCACGATCATGTAGTTTGAGTAACAAACATGGAATCCCCTAATAAATGAATTATATAAACATATATATAAATACCCTTTAGTAAAAATGGGTCTGGATATTCACGACACAATTGTTTGAAATGAGAAATCATAGTGAAATTTTAGTTTCACAACAAAATCCTTAAATATTAAAAAAATGGTTTAATAAGAGTAAAATGAGTCAATCATATTTTTTATATAAAAATTATATTATGAGGGATGTTTAAAAAATATCCCAAAATTAGGAATTGGAAATCAAAATGCCTAATATAGAGAAGATGGTTGAACAAATAAGAGAAAGAGGGGACCCCTTACTAGAATTCGATGTAGGAACAATATAGGTATATTTTAGAATTATAGGTTATAAATGATCTCTAATTATTATGACATCAACTAAACAGTAGATGGATCTTTATAATTTCATTAAAACATAACCAACAGAGATTCAAAAGGAAAAATATAATGAAGTTTCTCAAATGGAAAAGAAGAGAATGTTGTCCCTTACCTT
Source organism: Viscum album (assembly GCA_963277665.1). Taxonomy (NCBI): domain Eukaryota; kingdom Viridiplantae; phylum Streptophyta; class Magnoliopsida; order Santalales; family Viscaceae; genus Viscum; species Viscum album. The sequence continues at coordinate 1,958,086,330 of OY728141.1, read as the reverse complement.
TTGAGGGTGATTAAAAAATCATAGGAAGAGTTTCATGGGAGATAAGGGAACATTAAGAGGAATCTATATAGGGAAGAGAAGATTAAGGTTTTGGTCTAAGGTTTTTGTGTAAACTAGAATGGTGGCTTGGGTGAGTTTATAAAGGAAGAGATAGGGGATTTCTTTATAATTTTCAAAACATAGGTTTTGAAATATATATAATAATGTAATAAAAAGCAAAAACCTTACCATAGTCCATCCCATGGATTATAATAAATTGTACTATTTTTAATTTTTTTAATGGAAAAGGGCTGAACTCATAAAAATATTACACTTTGTGATGTGGTAGTGAGTTATTTTTATAAAAAAGTTATTTTAAAACTATAAAATATAATATTCACTTTAGAGGATTAATAGAGAATTTATTAAATAAGTAAAATAACCTAAAAATCAAATTATTTTAATGTGTAATATATATTTGTTCAAGGATACATTTTATAGAATTTATTAAATTACTTTTTAGATTTTATGATTTTATAATACACACAATTTTTTGAATCTTATTTAAATTTTACACAAAAAAATTGATTGTCTCAGAAAATTATAAATTTTCACCATAAGATAATTTCAACATTATGATTCAAAAAATAATATTCAATTTATTAAAATAATTCTCTAATTTTATAATTTTATATTTTAATACATGAATGGGCATTTATTGAGAAATGCTTATTTTTTTATAACAAAACTAGTTTTCAAAACCGTAAAAATTTTAATTTTACTTCATAAAATTTCTATTTTCATTTATAATTATTAAAAAGTATTTTATTTTATGATTTTATTAAAATATAATTTATTTTTAAAATTAATTAATTCGTCAAAAATGAATTCATTAATTAAAATTACATATTTCTACAAAAAATCAACCGGTGTCTTATCATATCAATATCAATATCATTTATAAATTAACAAAAATAAGAGGTAAATATAACCATTATTATGATGAAAATAGAACATAAATATACATTTTATAAGTGTATTAATAGATATATCTTTATTACAGCTGCAAACACCCTAAAGTTAAGGTGTTCAGTGGTGAGATTTTCAAGGGGTGGTTTGGAATACATGGTTTGATATGTGATCTCGACCACCTTTAACTTATCCCATAAGTGGGTTGACTCGTGATTTAGTTTCTAGATCTTGTCTTGGTATTGTTCATGGGAAAATCCATTGATACTACCTCTCTAAGAATATATGATAAATGGGCTTTATAGGGTATGATCGTATATATTGAGGACATCACCTCTATTGTCTATGTCAATTGGATTTATCAAAACCACGTATTTATATGAATCATATGATCACTGTTCAATGGATATATTTTCAATGGTTATAATTAATATATGTATTTTAAATTTGATAGGTTATAATATTCAAAAAAATGAAGTTCATATGTTTAATATAATGATAATATATATAAGAGAATTTAATTATATCACAGAAAGAATTTTATTTATAAATGTTCAGGTCATTTCAATCATCCCACTTTAGAAATTTATAAATGACAATATTTATTTTATTCACAAAAATAGATGATAGTAAGTATATTTTCACTTTCTTCTTTTCCAAGGTCGCTTATTCATATTGGTGGTTTCTCCATATCAGGTTTCCCAGTTGTATTGCCTTATTTCATAGAGCATTGTCTCCATGATCTAAAATCTTCACTACCCACACCTCACATGAAATATCATTATCCAATGGTAGAACCTCTGGATTCAACACATGTGAGGGTTCTCATATTTACTTCCTCAAGAGGGATACATGGAACACATCATGTACCTGAGATAGGTTAGTTGGGACTTCTTACTTATTGTCCACCGCTCTAAATGTAATTAAGAATATCAAAGGGACATATGTATCCTAAACTAAGATTTCCCTTCATCCCAAATCTAATGACTTTATTCCATGGATATAAGTGGAGGAATACCTTATCCCTTACCTCAAATTATAGGTCTCATCGACATTTTTTAGGATAGCTATTCTATTGACTTTGAGTAACCCTGATTTAGTTTTGAATGGTTGGTTACCTTCTACACCATTTCTTTTACCATGTCATAACACATCAGTTTATTTTCACAAAATACATACCTAAATGTAATTATTCTACAAATATTACCCCAAATGGATTCATAGGGATCCATTTGGATTCTTGATTAGAAACTATTATTATATGCGAACTCGGATATAGGAAGATGATGGTGTTATCCTCCTTTGAATTCCATTTACCATCATCTCAACATGTCCTTGAGTGTTTTTATGGTCTAATCATATTGTCCATTAGTTTGAGGGTGATAATATCTGCTGAAGTTTAACTCATTATTTATATTATTTTGGTGAATATTCCCAAACATGGAGGTTAATCTTGGGTGTCAATAAGATAGAATATATAATGGTGTTTCATGTAGCCTCACCACTTTGGTATTATATATCCAAAAAAGTTGATCGAGTGATAATTCATATTATATTTAAATGAAGTGAGTATGCCTTAAAAGACATTCCACCAAAACCCATATAGAAATATTTTACAATGAATTTTTTCATAAGATGAGGGTAAATTTAAAGGGTTTTGTTTTCCAAATTTCATGTATGTATGGGTAATGGTTTCATCATACCCTTAGATTTTTTTCTTTCTTACTTCACCTTATAAAATAAATGTAACATTGATGTATATTTAGTGACCTCCTTCTTCATATTTTCCAATGAATAGTTCTCTTAGGTATCTCTTTACATATTTTTTCTCCCGAGATAGATGGATAAGGTTGAGATATATATATCATCCAAAAAATCATTATGTGAACCATGTCTTGATGGTACACCTAGTTGTGACCAAACTATTATAACTCCTTCACTAATTTTGGCCTTCATGGATTCCCTTTTTTTATATATTCCACATTCTTTTGAATTTCCACATCATTTATTTGAGAATTCGTTATGTTCTCTATAAGGGATGGTTGATACATGATTTTGGAAAGGACTAATGATGTTAATTTCATTATGATTCTCATATCTATCTGTTTCAAGTCTAAAAAGATCAGATTCATCAAGATTCTCATTAATGATAATGTTCCAAAATCCTTTCTACATTTAGTGTCAATAACATTATTATATATCCTAGGATAGTAGTTGATAGAGCTGTAAAAGTACTCAATCAGCTCTAACCATCTGTACTAGTTCATATATCACTATTTTTTGGAATATATACATGAGGCTCTTATGATCCATATATATTTCACACTTTTCATATACTGACACTATATATTCAATTTAAAGATTACTATACCCAAATTGAGATCATTTGTTGGGTAGTTTTGTTCATAAATGTTCAATTTCCTCAAGGAATAGGCTATAAATTTGTAATTATGCATTAGTGCACTACCCCAGTCATTCATCAAAGAATCAATGTATAGCACAAAAAGTTTCACACATATAGGTTCCTAATTACATGTGTAGTAATAATACTATTTTTAAACTCCATGAATATCTATTCAAATTAAATATTCCAAAAAAATTGACTCCTTTATATTTTCCATGGTTATATGGTTTAATAACCATGATAAGTTTCATCAGTACCATCAATAATACCTGGCCAGTCTATGGAAACTATAGATATCTATCATAGATAATAGATTTATCCATCCTTCAATTTCATCCATTTTGAAGGGTCCATACATGTCCAATTTTTTATGATACATTTCCCTAAAAATGAGGCTTCCTTTAATCACAACTCAATTTTTCTATAATTTTCTTACAATTTATCCTTTAGTAATATTTTTTTCATAATGCATAGATTCTCGTCATGATTCTCCTTGATTTTGGGGTATATAAGAATATTGAATATAAATTATATTACCAATTTACCAATGTAACCAATAAAGACTCTATTCATCGAGTCATTTAAGATTTATAGAGTATTAGTGAGTCTTAATGACATTAATATGAAATAAGTGAGTTCATACCTTTTACCGAAAGAAGGGTTGGGGATATCCTCCATCTTCACCCTTACTTGATAATACCCAGAATGAAGATCCACCTTAGGGAATTATTAGGATCCACATAGTAGATCAAACAAGTCATAAATTAAAGTTAGAGGTTACTTGTTCATTACCATGATCTTGTTGAGCTCACAATTATAAAAAAATGGTGCATTTCCCATCCTTCTTCTTGATGAAGAAGATTAGTGTACCCCTAGGTGAAGCGCATGGTCATATGAATCCTTTGTCCATATTATCCTATATTTTCTTATTTAGATCCTCATGTTCAAAAACATTGCTTCTTATATGTTGTCTTGGATGTTATAAAATACACAAGTAAAATCCCGATTGATAATTCAAACTCTAATCTTAGGGGAAAACCATTCAGTTCCTCAGGAAAAAAATCAGTGAATTCCTTCAATACGAGAATGTCCTCAAAGATTTTTTTTTCATAGACTTAATAATTTGATCTAGATAATAATTATCATAGGGAAATAATATCCATTATTTAGTTTTTGGTTCTAAATAAATTTCATCATTCTCAATTCACTTGTACAAAATTTTAGGATGATTCACAATAGAGAGAGAGAGATTTCCTTCCCATAGAAATTTATATTGGAAATATGTAAGGAAATATAATCCCTAGAAATAATTGAATAAAATTTCACTAAATGTAGTATCCCAAGGATCACTAATAAGTTAGGCCCATAAAGTTTGACAGGGGAGGATTTATATACTTAGGATGCAAAAATTTCCCCATTTATCATCTTCACTAAAAGGTCTACTTCCATGTTCTATGGTGGTGTTTGAATTTTTCTAAAAAACATGCATGATATGAAGGAGTTAATTGAAACTAGAATAAAACATTATGTTATTTATTAATGAATGAATAACTAGTGTACTATCACCACATCATTTTTTCGATCGAAATCATCTATTGGGATGGAATAAGCTCGCTTATTCTACTATGGAGGATATTGGTGTTTATTTTCTCTTACCACCATTGGCTTATTAAATTTGTTTGGAAAGTGACCTAGTTACATGAAGTTGAAATAATTAATGATATGACAAATATTTCCTGGAAATTTCCATTCACCATCACATTAGTAGGTTTATCCCATCCTAAATATCTATCTATGTTCCCTTCCTTCCCATACCTGAATTAGTTCATTGTCCCCTTTAGGCAGTTTCTAGGGTGCTTATTTCATTTCTTTTGACAATTGGGTTGTTGAAATTGCATACCACTATTAGATTTAATCATCATACTAATATAATTAGACTCTATTTTATTCTTCATATCCATATTATACCCTTGATATTACTTGATCTCATTTTTTATATTGTTGGCACATCAAACAATTTCATCTAGTTATCGAAGTCCGAGATCACTAGGTATTTTCATAGACTCTGTTTTATCGCACAAAAGAAGAAGTAAACGTTTTATTCATGGTTAATGAAATATTCAGTGGCATATCATGAAATAGTTTCATTGTTTTTCTCGTATTCCCCATTATATCAATTTAATTTTCCTCAGGTTATAGAAATAATTTTTTTGTTTTATATTTGAGAGTGCAAGGAAAATATGTCTCAAAAAACATTTTATTTAATTAATTCCACCCCATCCCTTCAATACCTTCCTTTGGGTTCATATTCTTGATCAATGTCCAACACTAATCATTTTCTCACTCCATATTATAAATATACAGCACGACCTTCTCTTTCATAGAAAATATAAGGATGGATAAGAACATCTCAATGGAGTGGATGGATTCTTTCACATTTAAGGGATCCAAGGACCCATTGAATGTCAGTGTCATTTATGACCTAAAGTTCCCCATTGAAACAATTAATTTTATAAGAGGATTTGAAAATTCCTCTTAATTTATGTTTTAAATCAGATCCAAACTCAACTGAGAGTGTATCATCACAATGGTTGAAATTATTTCTCCCATTGGTTGGCCTTCTTGTTTGGGAAATCATCACAATACCCTTAACATTGGTTTTTTTATCGATTCCTCGAATTTCCACCCATTGGAAAGAAGAAAAAGAAAATTAAGTATGAGCCTATTTAAAAAATTGAACACACAAATGAGATTCCAATAAAATTTAAGGGTTGATTCATAAATTTCATTTAGTACTTAACTCAAGAATTACTAGGCTTCAATACAAGTTGTCCATGATCTATTATCTAATATAAACTATTTCAGGAATTATTTTTCCCTTAATAAAGGTTATTAACAAACCTATGAATTTAACAAATAATATCCCCCTAGACTATCAAACCATGTGTGCAGTAAGGTCCATTTTCATTTACCATGTGGCGATCGAGTCTAGCACAATGCACAATTTTCAGGATTATTATTCCTAGGTACATCTATGCAAGAGCCACATCAACTTACATAATCCAAGCATGGATATGTTTTCTTGGAAACTACATAGTCTATACTTTAATAGATTTTAAGGATAATATATTCAGTACAGTCTTATTCCTATATATTTTTATAGAGTGTCTTAATCCAAATCCCAAAAATAACTAGCCCTTACTTGGCTAATAACTACGACAACCCTTTCCTTTATTACTCATTTATTCACCATTTATTACCTAAGAATACACATAATAAAACCTAGAAGTGTGAGCATAATAGTTTATTTGGGAAATTAGGTACATTAAAAACATCTTAAAATATGGGGGAACATTAGAATTATTGAAAATATCCTTGATATGATAAAAATTTTCAATCCTTTTTAAATATGAATGGGATAACCCATGAAAAACATAAGAAATGTGTGAGATATAAATCCCATTAAGAGAATAAATAAAATATAACATGAATGAATTATTACATGTTAATAAATAGGCATTTCAATGGTACAAAAATTGGGTGGGAATCACAAATATGAAAAATGAGGCATAATATATCATGATAACAAAAAGGAAACATTGGAAGGTGGTAATAATATTAAATATGAAATCATAATCATTGGTCATGGATAACATCCCATACATAATCACATGGTGTAAAAAGTACTATAATGGATTATGTTCACTCCCTATTCCCATATATGATGTATCATGAGACCAAAATATTACCCAAATACGTTGGGTCTGTATATAATTCCACTTGCACCTATCGCTTACATATCATGTATGTGTGTAAGTGTGTCACCAAGATCATTCAACAAAAGGATGCATTTCATCAAATTTAACCCCATTATCATGGTTTTTGGGTCACATAAATTAATGTACAAAATTAATGAAGTATAAGAACATCTAGTTGAATACCCTTGAGTGGAAATTGGGGAGGGGATGGATATTCACAACACAATTGTTTGGCATGAAAAATCATGGTAAAATTTCTACAGTATAACAGCAGTAGATAAAGATTCATAAAATGGTTCAATGGGTTTTAAATGGGTCTATAATCATTTTTATTTCAAAATGTCATTAATTGGGAATTTTAGAAACATATCCCAATATTAGGAATTGGAAATAAAAAACCATTAAATAGAGAAGATTCTTGAATGAAGAGGAGAAAGAGAGGATCCCTTTGTAAATTTAGGTATAGTAACGACTTGGGTAAGAGATATAATGATAGGGAATAAATGATATCCAATTATTATGAAATCAATTGGATATTATTAGGATCTTTATAAAGTCATGATAACAAAACCAATTAATATTAAAATGTATTAATACAATGAATGTACTTGAATAGAAAATAAGAGATAAAGGCCCCCTAAATTGATATGGTGCTTCCAAAAGATTATAAGGAGCTTATTATGAGAATGGGGGTACTTTGGGTGGACTCCAGAGAAAGTAGATATGAGGAAGAATGTCATAAAAGTTTTTTGAGTGATGAAGAATGGTGTATTGGAGGGTTTAAATATGAAGAGACAGCGGGATTATTTATTATTTACCAAACATAGGTTTTGGACTCAATATAATAATATAATCAAATAAACTAACCTTTACATGTTTTTTATGTTATATAAAAAATGGGACTAGTTTTAATTATTTTATATGTTCATGTTCTGAACTCAAAAATAAATATTACAATTGGGCATGTGTTAGTGAGTTATGTTTATAAAGAAATGATTTCAAAACACTAGAATATAATATAGGTTTTGGATGATTAGTAAAGGATTTATAAAATAAATTAAATAACCTAAAAATCACAAAATTTTAAATTGTAAACCAATATTTATTCTTGGATACATTTTAATGTATTTATCATAATTATTTTGGGCTTTTATCATGTTATAATATACACTATATTTTATATCGAATTTATTTTTTTACAAAAAATTTGATTATCTCAAATTTTTTGGAAAAATATTCATTAGATAATTTTGATATCATGATTGAAAAAATAAATTTTATTTCATAAAAATAATTCTCTATTTTTTTAATTTTCACTTTTAAAATAAGAATCAACATTTATTGAGAAATTCTATGTTTTTTTTAAATTACAGTTTTCGAACCCTTACAAAAAATTACAAATAACATCATAAAAATTATATTATCATTTATATTCAATTAAAATTATTTAAAAGTCTTATTTTATTGAAATATTATTTATTTTTAAAATTTATGAATTAATCAAAAATGAATGTCTTAATTAAAATTGGATATTACAAAAAAAATGTAATTTCTATTTTATCATATCTAAATGAAAATCATTATGATGTAACAATAAAAAAGTAAATATAAACATTATTATTTTTAAAATACAACCTAAATATTCTTATTATTATGGTCTGGATGAATAGCCTATTATCGCACTAGAAAACAACCTAAGGATAATGTGAATGATGTTGAGATTTTTATTGGGAGGGGGCGTACAAGGTTTGGGACATGATTCTGATGAGATTAATATACTCTCATAAATGTTATATACCTTTATTTAATCATTGGATATCATATTGGGATTATTCAAGGGAAAATACTATTGATTATATCTCCCTCTGAAGCATTGATAAATTAGATTCATAAGGTATGATCCTACTGTTTGTGGCCATCACTTCCTTTGTCTATGTCAATTGGATTTATAAAAGGCTATTTTTATACTAATCATATTATCACTATTAAATGTCTATAGTATAAATGGTTGTGATACTTAATTATATTTTAAATTGGATAGGATATTATATTCCAAAAAAATAATTTCACATGTTTTATATAACCATAATATATAATAGCGAGTTTAATAAAATCATAAATGGAAAATTACATATAAAAGTTTAGGTCATTATATAATTTTTCAAGGATTCCAATGAAGACTAATTAGATAATTGATTGGATAAAAGATGTAATATGGTCGGGTGGTTGTAATATCCCATATTTTTATGGGTATTTCCATCATTATGTTATGTTATACCTCTTTGAGTTTGAATGTTCTTTGTTTAAACCATGGTGATCAAGTCTATACGATGATTAGGATGGTTCTTGGGAAGTTTTACTATAAGGCCCCAGACTTAAACATTAATTAATCTTGAGTTATTACAAGATAACACATTGAGGATCCTTTCAGGTTTAGAGTTTTAGAGAATTAGATCATAAATCATGAATTACATTCCACATTTAAACAAGGTGGTTATATTAAAGACAATATTCACTTTTCCCATCAAAGGAAACATATTTAAAAGAAAACATTGATTCTTTCATGACACTTCCTTGACACTATCATCACATCATGTACCATTCCCTTGACCTGTGAAAAACATTTCAAAAACTTGGGATGAGAATAAAAGTCTCAGTAAGGTATATAAAAATAAGGAATGAAAACATTAGTCTATGTATACATAAGAATCAATGAAATCATACATTACTAATAAACCATAAGTACTTTAACATACCTCATAAAATCATGAATAACTCATAGAAATCATAAGACATAAAGGTAACTTGAGGCATTCATAACATTCTTACGTAGAGAGTAACCCTCATGGTTACGTTTGGAATACCCATCACAATATATTCCCTAAATATCTTCAGAGAAACCTTATCATTTAACCCCTTCGCATTACCAAATTCATTGGAGAGCTATATCAGGTTCACCCGCACTTAGTTTATCACAGAACCACCCGTCTTCATAAACAATGCCCAAGAACCATAACATAATCATTTCATATAAAACATGCATAAAAAACATAACATTTACACATTTCAATCACAAGATATAAATACAACACATTGATATAATAAAAACATTATCAAACCATTTTCAATACCAAAATAAAATAAATTTAAAACATGGTATTTATTTTTCATTTAAAAAAAGTTATGGCTTGTAGAGGAAGCCAAAACTCAAATAATGTTCACGGCGGCGGAGAAGTAGTTTTCGCCGCATAAGTAAGACAAAAAACATTCCCTTTTGTTGTCTAGTAAAATGATTCATATAAAAATATTCCTTTTGAATAAAATTAAAAGTCAAAAAGTTTTATACACCGTATAAAAGAAAGTTGTGTATAAAACAAAATATGCCTCAATGAAAGGAGATTGAGACGAAGTCCCTTACCTCGTATCTGACTTGACTCGATCATTCTTTAATCTCCTGAATAATAAACATGAGTTAATTTCTACTTTCTTAAGAACCTTTTTAAAGTTCATTATTTCTTTTATATCACTTATTATCATGTTATTAACACTATGTAATTATTTAAGTTAATAACGGTCGTTTTGTCGATCATTGGTACTTGAGTCAAAAATAAACTCCTTATAATTACAAGTTTTTCATGTGGTAAAATATCCATTATATCCAGAATTATATTTATGATTTATATATCATATATATCTTATATATATAGTATATACAAGAATTTATAATATTATATAACATTTAGAGGTAAGAAATGAAATGCACCGTTCATGGAGACGGTAATCCGTACGTATGCATGAGCGCGACTTTCATTTCTATTTCATATTTAATGGAATTAAATCATAATGATATAAAGGTATATTATAATTCTAGTTTAATATAATATACAATATCATTAACTCCATCCTTTATACGTCCCACATATGGAATTAACGAATCAAATCACTTTGAGGGGGTGGTAGTCCGCACTTCCTAAAATGAAGATATCGCATTTACCCATAATGGAAACCATAAAGGTATTCTATAAATGAAATATAAAGAATCATAAAGAAAACATAAACATAATATATATCATATATAAATAGAGTGACATATTAATGGCCACCATGAAAGGTGTTAAAAGAAGATTGAACAATCATCATTTCGTGAGGTAGAAATTCACCATCCACAGAAACAGTATGTTCTTTAACCATTAGACGGAGGTGTGTGTACGTGTAGCTCGAATTATTTCTCATAAAAACATCATAGTATATTCAAGATACTGTTGTTGTTACAAAAAAAGGAATAAAAAGAGTTTAGCGGGATGGATAAGCAAAATAAAACAAAAGAACACAAGTGAAGACATTACCTTTAAATCGGGTAACTCCACTTGGTTTGAACCAAAAAGGTTTCTTGAAGAGCTTTCTACCTAAGGTAAGGATTCTAGGATGAAGAGAGTGATGTTGAGAGATAAAAAGAGTAGAGATTGGCTGAGCCAATGGCATGAGAGGTGTGTATAAGAAGATAGAGGTGGGGGCCTTTTATAAGAGGGAGGAGGGGCACTATTGGAAAGTCAAGAAATGTTACTTTATATTAAAATGAGTTTCGGATTTTAAATGTCCCACATTGATATATTTCGAGGATAAGGTGAAAAGGGTTATAAATATACTCATCCAATAGGTTTTTGACAAGTTTATGTCTTAGAATGTACATTATCGTTTCATTTTATTTAAATCATTTTTTAATGAGGTAATCGATGCATCATCATGGTGTCATAATAAATTTAATTTATTTAATGTTTAAAAATTATAAAACAAATACTATGATGTAGGAAATATTTTTATATTTCCAATTACTATTTATAGTACAAGAGATCATTTATGTATACAAAATTAAAATTGTTTTACTTAGGTGTTACATACTTTTGTGATATTCTCCTTTCTTTAAAAATAAAATGATAAAGTGTCACTATCTCTCAAAAGTGATTCCATGGGGTCCCTAAGTTTGGAACAAGGCATATCATGGTCAGACATGACACAACCAGTAGAATAAGGACACATTTTGTAGTCATTTGTTATTATTATGATACTATTTTATTACCATTAACTACCCGATTACTAATTAATCATGATAATTAAAGATAATTACCGTCATTACTATTCATAATTTCCTAAAACAAAAGAGTCTTAATTACATAATTTTGACCTTCTGATTCCAAATATGGAATCCATTTTACCAAATTACAAACACAAAAATTACAGTAATTAATTTAAAAACGATTCTCGTTGTCAAAACAAATAGCGTGTGTTTTTGAAAAAATATCTTTGAAAAGTTTGGCACTTGTTTATGCCCAATTCCAAAGTAAAATCAATTATAATGACCAGAATTGGATTAAATGGTAAAAATATATTCTAATTAAAATTTAAAACCAATTAAAATTAAAATCTTACCATATAATTATTTTAGATGAAAAAGCAGTTTTGAAGTAAAATGCAGTATTTTTAACTATTCATTAAAAAAAATGAACATTGTCAGAAAGATACCTAAAATTTATCCAAAGTAAATTCCAATATCCCAATCCTAAAGAATAAGTTTATTTTAAAAAATAGAGCTTATAAAATTTTCAAAAGATAGATTTAAAAATGGGTTTCCATTAAAAGGCGGTAAAACAATCTTTAAAGAAAATATTAGAGTATTCCATGCTTAAGATTGGATTTATTCTCATTTTAAACCTCTTAAAACACTATCTAATTCATAAATAGACATAGATATGAAAATACATAATTCTTTACTTACTTGGGATGTTACATCCTTCCCCCTTTAGAAAATTTTGTCCCCGCAATTTATTTACTTATCGAATAAGTGGGGGTATTTATCCCTCATTGCATTTTCAGATTCCCATGTTGCCTCTTCAATCATGTGGTTTTTTCACAAAACCTTTACTTGATGAATCACCTTATTCCACAATACATGCTCTCTATGGTCAAGAATCTGGACTGGTTGTTCCTCATAAGAATGATTCTCTTCCAGCTGAACTACCTCTGGACTCAAAACATGAGATAGATCTGGCATGTACTTCCTTAACATTGAAACATGAAAAACATTGTGTACCTGAGATAAACTCGGAGGTAAAGCCACTCGGTATTCAACTGATCCAACTCTCTCCAGAATTTCATATTGTCCAATAAACCTTGGACTCATCTTTCCATTCTTACCAAATCGCATCACACTTTTCCATGGTGAAACTTTGAGGAAGACATGATCACCTGCCTCAAAAGAGAGATCCTTCCTCCTGTTGTCCGCATAACTTTTCTGCCCGCTCTGAGCTGTTCTCATGTGCTTCTGTATCAACTGAACTTTTTCTGCCAACTCTTCTACCAATTCTGCTCCCATCAACTTCCTTTCACCCACTTCATCCCAAAAATATGGATTTCGACACCGCTTCCCATATAATTCCTTAAATGGTGCCATCTGTATACTAGAATGAAAACTGTTATTATAAGAAAACTCAACCAAAGAAAGATGTTGGTCCCAAATTCCCTGATAATCCATCGAACAAGCACGTAGCATATCCTCCAAAGTCTGAATTGTTCGTTCTAACTGCCCATCTGATTGAGGATGAAAAGCTGTACTAAAATTTAATTATGTACCCAACGACTTCTAAAGGCCTTTAGAAAAGTTAGAACTAAACCTGGGATCACAGTCAGATACAATAGAGAGAGGAACTCTGTGTAACCTGACTATCTCTTTAAGATACAAATGAGAAACTTTATCTAGGTAAAACTATCTCGTATATCAAGGAAATGAGCAGATGTAGTCAAGCGATCAAAAATAACCCAGATTACATTATTACCTCGAGGTGTCTTCAGCAATCCCACAACAAAGTCCATGGATATATTCTCCCATTTGCTATCTGGTACTAGTAAAGGTTGAAGCATCCCTTTTGGTAACTTCCACTCTGCTTTAACCTATTTACAATTCAATCACATCACAGTAAAATCAGCAATATCTCTTTTCATTACATCCCACTTGTAATACTCCCGAAGATCTCTATACATCTTAGTAATTCCTGGATGAACTAAAAATGGAGAACTATGATCTTAACACAACAAATATCTCTTCAACTGTGAATCACAAGTCACACACAATCTCTTCCCAAATCTCAAAACATAATAAATATCAATTTTGAATTCAGGAAAATTACCCTTCTGAACCATCTCTACCTTTTTCGACAACTCACTGTCTTACTTATGTGCTTGCTTAATTCTGTCTGATAGAGATGATTTCACTGATACCTGAAACAAAACAGAAGAACATCCTGCTCCAACAACTTCTATTCCAAAGTTCTTCAAATTCTTAACCAAAGGATCATGTTCCAAATGCAACATTTTTAATGAAGCATTACTTTTTCGACTTAAAGCATCAGCCCCTTTATTTTCTTTTCCCGGATGGTAATGAATTGTACGATCATAATCCTTGATTAATTATTTCCACTCCTCTATCTCATGTTCAATTTTTTCTAAGTCAATATGTACTTTAAACTTTTGTGATTAGTATATATTTCACACTTTATACCAAACAAATGATTCCTCCAAATTTTTATAGTGAAAAAAACATAAGCTAATTCCAAATCATGTGTAGGGTAATTTACCTCATGAGTTTTCAACTGACGTGAAGCATAAGCAATTACCTAATCATTCTGCATTAGGGAACAACCATGTCCTTTTAATGAATCATCATTGTAGATAATAAACTCACCATTCCTGGAAAGTAGTTCCAAAACTGGATCATTCACCAATCTTCTTTTCAGTTCCTGAAAACAATCATCACATTTTTTTGTCCAGATAAACTTAACACCTTTCCAAGTTAGCTTTGTCATTGGACTAGATAACTGGAAAAAACAATTTCTAACAAGCCTTCAGTAATAACATGCCAAACAAAGAAAACTACAAATCTCAGTTACATTTGTGGGTCTTTTCTATTCTTCAACAACCTTTGTTTTTGCAGGATCAATAGTTATTCCATCTTTAGAAACAATGTGACCAAAGAATGAAATTTTTTGCAACAAAAACTCACACTTGCTGAATTTCCCATACAATTTCTGTTCTTTTAAGGTTTTCAAAATAACCCTTAAATGACTTTCATGCTCCTATTTACTTTTATAAAACACCAAAATATCATCAATGAAAACAACCACAAAATTATCCAAGAACTCATGGAAAATTCTATTCATAAGGTCCATGAATACAGTAGGTGCATTGGTTAGCCCAAAAGGCATTACTAAAAATTCATAATGGTCATATCTTGTACGAAACGCGGTCTTAGGAACATCTGCTTCCTTTACCTTCTACTGATGGTACCCCGATCTCATGTCAATCTTTGAAAAATACTGAGCTCCTTGGAGCTGATCAAATAAATCATCGATATGAGGCAAAAGATATTTGTTCTTAACAGTGATGTTATTCAAGGCCCTATAATCAATGAAAAGTCTCATTGAACCATCTTTATTTTTAACAAATAAGATAGGAGCACCCCATGGTGATGTGCTAGGTCGAAGGAAACCTTTCTCTAGTAAATCTGGAAATTGCTCCTTCAACTCTAAAAGTTCAATTAGAGCTATTAAATAAGGAGGTTTTGAAATTGGCTTAGCATCAGGAACTAAGTCCACAGTAAATTAAACTTTCCAATCTGGTATTATTCCAGGAAACTCATCAGGAAAAACATCAGGACACTCATTTACCAATGGAACATCATTAATCTGAACGGTTCCTTTGTTTTCAACAATATGTGTAAGGTAACATTCATTTCCATCTTTTACAAGTTTCTCAGCCTCTTTATATGTTATCAATAGTAAGGGTTCATTCTTGTACACAAAATGAAATTCTTTTTGAAGAGAAACTTCTTTAGCTCTGCAATCAATCTTAGCATAGTAAACATTGAGCCAATCCATACCCAAGATAACATCAAACTCTACTGGAGGTAAAACAATAAGGTTTTCAAGTAGGTTCTTTCCATGGATAAGGATAGGAAGATTCTTATAAATTATTTTTTCCTCAACATTTACCCCAGGGGTTTTTACCATAAGTTCAAGAGTCATTTATTTAGATGGAATTCCCAATTTACTAGAAAAGTTTTCAGAGATGAAAGAATGTGTTGACCGCAAATCAAAAAACACATTAGCATAATCTGAGAAAAAAACAAAGTACCTGATACCACTTCATTTGTTAGCCCAACATCTGCTGAAGTAGTTGAAAAGGATTTCACCACTCTTTTTTGCTTGTAGTCTAACTGCTTCCCATCACTCGAGCTCTTTGTCAGACACTCATTTTCATAATGACCCATATCATTGCACTTGAAACATTTCACTAACTGTAAATCAAATTTGGTCTTACAATCACCCTGATATTTTTCAGTGTAATCACAATCCTTATGTCCCATATTACCACATCGTTATCACTTTCTAGAATTCAAAAGACATTCCCCAGAATGCCTTTTACCACATTTATCACAAAATGGAAACTTAGTTTTCTTACCATCAGACCTTTTTGAAGAATTCTTCCCTTTATCCTGCCACCTCAGTCTCTTATTTTGTTGGATGTTATAGAACACTTGATCATCGGCAAACTCCATTTCCACCTTCTCAGCACATCGAACAAGCTTTTCATAACTCTTGAACTCACGATAAGCTAAAGCCCTTCGATATTTTGGCTTTAATCTTGAGTAAAAACGATTGATTTTACTATCAAGGTCTTGGATAAAATTTGGAGCATACCTTGACAATCAAGTGAACCTTTCTTCATAAGCAGCCACTGAGTCGTCCTCTTGCCTCAATTCCAAGAATTCTTTTTCCATCCTAAGTCAAACAGCCTTAGGAAAATACTGCTCATGAAACATACCAATGAATTCATCCCAGTCAAGGGCATCAATCTCATCAGCATCCCTGATATTTTTAACCATCGACCACCATTGATCTCCTTCAACCTCCAAACGATAAACATCAAGAATAACCTTTTAATTCACTGAACACCCCATGACATCGAAAATCTTCTCCAGTGCTTTAATCCACCCTTCATCTAGCACAAGGTCAGATGATTCTCTGAATGATGGGGGATGTTGCCTCATGAAATGTTCCACCACTGACATGTTCCTCTACGGTTGATCTGGCTAATATCGGGCATGGATAGCAGCACCATTTATCGCTTGAGTCAATTGTGTCATTACTGAAACAAACTGTTCAGTTCCCATTCCGACCATCTCAGGATGCTGGTTCGGAAGGTCATTTCCTTCTGTATGCCTTCCTAGCACTGCTTCCATGTTTCCTCTGCGGAAAACCATTCTGAAAAAACATGTCTTAGATAAAGCAACATGGTAATCTTCAAATGCTATATCATTTCAATTTGACCAAAAAAAATATTTTTTGATAATCATTTAATAGAATTATAACTCCTAAAGTTATCTAAACCGACCTTTGATACCAACTATAAGGCTCCAGCCTTAAACATTACTTAATCTTGAGTTATTACAAGACTACACATTGAAGATCCTTTCAGGTTTAGAGTTTTATATAATTAGATCACAAATCATGCATTACATTACACATTTAAACAAGGTGGTTACATTAAACACAATATTAACTTTTCCCATCAAAGTAAACATATTTAAAATAAAACATGGAATCTTTCATTACACTTCCTTGACACTATCATCACATCATGTACCATTCCCTTGACCTCTAAAAAACGTTTGAAAAACATGGGATGAGCATAAAAATCTCAGTAAGGTATATAAAAATATGGAATGAAAACATTAGTCCATGTATACATAAGAATCAATGAAATCATACTTTACTCATAAAACATAATCACTTTAACATTACTCATCAAATCATGAATAACTCATAGAAATTATAAGACATAAAGGTAACTTGAGGCATTCATAACACTCTTACGTAGGGATTAACCCTCATGGTTGCGTTTGGAATAACAATCACATTATATTCCCAAAATAACTTTGGATAAACCTTAGTGTTTAACCCCTTCGTGTTACCCAATGAATTGGACAGCTATATCGGGCTCACCCGCCCTTAGTTTATCACGAAACCACCCATCTTCATAAATAATTCCCAAGAACCATAACATAATCATATCACATAAAACATGCATAAAGGAAACATAACATTTCCACATTTCAATCACAAGATATCAATACAACACATTGATATAATAAATATAGTATCAAACCATTTTCAATTCCAAAATAAATGAAAAGTAAAACATGGTATTTATTTTTCATTTAAAAAAATTTATGGCTTGTAGATGAAGCCGAAACTCAAATAATGGTCATGGCGGCGGAGAAGTCGTCGTCGCCGCATACGTAAGACAAAAACATTCCCTTTTGTCATTTAATAAAATGATTCACATAAAAATATTCCTTTTGAATAAAAGTAAAAGTCAAAGGTGTTTATACACCGTATAAAATAAAGTTGTGTATAAAATAAAATATGCCTCAATGAAAGGAGATTGAGATGAAGTCCCTTACCTCGTATCTGACTTGACTCTATCATTCTTTAATCTCCTGAATAATAAACTTGAGTTAATTTCTACTTACATAAGAACCTTTTTAAAGTTCATTATTTCTTTTATATAACTTATTACCATGTTATGAACACTATGTAATTATTTAAGTTAATAACGGTCATTTTTTCGATCATTAGTACTTGAGTCAAAAATAAACTCCTTATAATTACAATTTGTTCATGTGGTAAAATATCCATTATATCCCGAATTATATTCATGATGAATATATCATATATATCTTATATATATAGTATATACATGCATTTATAATATTACATTACATTTAGAGGTAAGAAATGAAATGCACCGTTCATGGAGACGGTAAGCCGTACGTATGCATGAACGCTACTTTCATTTATATTTCATATTTAATGGAATGAAATAATAATGATATAAAGGTATATTATAATTCCAGTATAATATCATATATAATATCATCAACTTAATCCTTCATATGTCCCACATATGGCATTAACGAATCAAATCACTTTGAGGGGGCGGTAGCACTTCCTAAAATGAAGATATCGCGTTTACCCATAATGGAAACCATAAAGGTATGACATAAATGAAAAATACATAAGCATAAAGATAAAATAAACATAATATATATCATATATAAATATAGTGACATCTTAATGGACACCATGAAAGGTGTTATAAATAATACTGAACAATCATCATTTCGTGAGGCAGAAATTCGCCATCCACAGAAACAGTATGTTCTTTAACCATTAGACGGAGGTGTGTGTAAGTGTATCTCGAATCCTTCTCATAAAAACATCCTAGTATATTGAATATACTTTTTTTGTTACAAAAAAATGGAATAAAAAGATTTTAGCGGGTTTGAGAAGAAAAATAAAACAAAAGAACACAAGTGAAGACATTACCTTTAAATCGGGTAACTCCTCTTGGTTTGAACCAAAAGGATTTCTTGAAGAGATTTCTACCTAAGGTAAGGCTTCTAGGATGAATAAAAGGATTTTGAGAGATAAAATGAGCAGATCTTGGCCGAGACAATGTCTTGAGAGGTGTGTATAAGGAGGTAGAGGTGGGGGCCTTTTATAAGAGGGAGGAGGGGCACTCTTGGAAAGTCAAGAAATGTTACTTTATATTAAAATGGGTTTCGGATTTTAAAGGTCCCACATTGATATATTTCTTGGATAAGTTGATAAGGGTATTAAATATACTCATCCAATAGGTTTTTGACAAGTTTAAGTCTTATATTTGACATTATGTTTTCATTTTTATTTAAGTCGTTTTTAATGAGGTAATCGCTGCATCATCATGGTGTCATTAAAAAATTTAATTTATTTAATGTCTAAAAATTATAGAAAAAATACTATGATGCAGGAAATATTTTTAGATTTCCAATTACTATTTATAGTCCAAGAGATCATTTATTTAGACAAAATTAAAATTTTTTACTTAGGTGTTACAATCTTTTGTGATATTCTCCTTTCTTTAAAAATAAAATGATAAAGTGTCACTATCACCCAAAAGTGATTCCATGGCATCCCTAAGTTCGGAACAAGGCATCCCATGGTCGTACATGACACAACTAATTGAATTAGGACATATTTTGGGGTTATTTCTTATTATTATGATATTATTTTATTACCCTTCACTACTAGATTACTAATTAATCATGATAATTAAAGATAATTACCATCGTTACTATTCATATTGTCCAAAAACAAAAGAGTCATAATTACTTATTTTGGACCTTATGATTCCAAATATAGAATCCATTTTACTAAATTCAAACACAAAAATTACAGTAATTAATTATAAATGATTCTCGTTGTCAAAACAAATAGCGGGTTTTTTTTAAACAATATCTATGAAAAGTTTGGCACTTGTTTATGCCCGATTCCAAAGTAAAATAAATTCTAATGACCACCATTGGATTAAAAGGTAAAGATATATTCTAATTAAACTTTAAAACCAATTAAAAGGAAAATCTAACCATATAATTAAATTAGATGAAAAAGCAGTTTTGAAGTAAAAGGCAGTATTTTTCACTATTCATTAAAAAATGAACATTGTCAGAAAAATACAAAAAATTTATCCAAAGTAAATTAAAATGTCCCAATACTAATTAATAAGTTTATTTTGACAAATAGAGCTTATAAAATTTTCAAAATATTGATTTAAAAATTGTTTTCCATCAAAAGGCTGTAAAACAATCTTTAAAAAAAATATTAGAGTATTTCATGTTTAAGATTGGATTTATTATCATTTTAAACCGCTTAAAACACTATCTAATTAATAAATAGAAATAGATATGAAAATACAAAATTCTTTACTTACTTGGGATGTTACATATATAGAGGTGAAAGAATCAATATTTGATGGCTAGTTTTGGTATAAAAATGAATTCATGTCATTAATTCTCAATTAATGATGTGAATTTCTTAGTCCGTCCCCATGAAGCACATAAAATGTGTGAATGGTACTGAGGAGACCCCATGAACATTATTATCATAATTAATGGTTTTATGGAATCCCATAAATCCAAAAACTAATCCAATGAGGTTGATTCACATTGTGAAATTTGTTTTTCATGGTTTTCGATTTTAGGAAATAGATTAATCAACATAAATGGGAGTATGGAAATTCATGATGTGAATCTCCAATTCATGTAATCAATTTGTATTTCCCGACTATTTAAAATATATCTCCCAACATTTTAATAATTTAAAAATTATTACATTGTATTATTCAAATCCTCTATAGATGAATTTTGAGAATCCTCTTCAATCCATAATAATTTTTATTTTGGTTCCTGACATTTCATATCGAGAAGTCAATTGTAATACTTCTTTTATTTTCTTTTTCCCTCCCTAAATGCGTTATATTTTCCATTATGGTGAATCCTAGGATGGGTCAACCGAGAAAACCTAAGATCAAAATTATTTTTTGGTTAAAACCATTGATCTTAATTAAATGTAAGTATGGAGGAAACCTGGTTGTACCACAAACAATGAGTAATCAAATACATCTTCTATTATTTTGGGTGGGTGGTCCAAAACAACTCCCTAATGTATATCTCAATTTATTTAATTTTTACTATTATTTAAATTTCACTGAACACTATGTGTGTGGCCTAATTAATTGGGTATTTACATTATTAAGGAATTTCAGATATTTAGATCTCCCTTAGGATCCCATCAGGTTTGTTGGATTTGGGAATAAACTTGTGGTCACCGAGGGGTGATCCTATAGTAGAATTTGGGATGAAAAAACTATATTTATTTATGTGAAATTTTCGTTGACATGTGAATTGAGATAATTGTGAATTGTCATAGTTTGGTAATTTGGTATCATTGTTCAATGGAATAATTTATTTCTAATTATTAATTTTATGAAATAACTGATGTGGTCTGTAATGACATATTTGATATACCTGAGGTGTGTCCATGTGTTATATTAGTTTGTCTTATTATGTTTTTATTAATACAGTATAAATGTTAATACATAGAGGGATTTTCCAAAAGATGTTGAAATTTTTAATGGTATATTCCTAGAAATGTTGTAATACTTTGATGGTTTTACTCGGATATAGTGTAATTCTTATTTGGCTAGGACAGAACATGTTATAATGTTTAAAGGGATATTATCAGACATGTTTTAATGGTTAGAAGGATTTTTATAGGTTGTTCTATAATGTTTCATGGGATATTACATGGGAGGGTTAGATCTATGGTTGCAATGGTTTTGTGACATTCCTCGAGATATCTAGCATCCTACGAATGAAGGTTTGGCAGAACCTATTTGTCAACCAAGAGCCAGAGGGTAGGAAACATTATCTACTAATCTTTGTAATATTTTATAAATTAATACCCATGCTTATTGTATAATTTCAAGCACTATACATTAAAACTTTATTGTTTAAACACCATGGGTGTTGGCCTATATATTTTTAATCAAACCCTATTTGGGGATCTATTTAGTATCCTAGTATTTTTCATGGATATATTTATATACAATTTAAAGGGGCCATATGTTGGTTGATTTCTTGCTAGTTGGGTTAGATTGAAAATATGTGTCAAAAATGGGGTTTTTATCATGGTTTTTGTAATCATTTATTGAGTGTGATTAGTCTTTTATTTTTATGAAATTTTCAATACAATTTATTTATATTCATCCTTGAAGCACATGATAGTTATTATTTGGAGTGTATAGTTTGTTCTTTTATCTTATTTGTTTCATTATTTTTTTATTTATATTATTTATGTTATTATTAAAACTCTTTTCTATAAGGTATAGTCTCGCAACTATATTCCTTACACCATATCTTCTAGTTGGTATCCTATGGAAGATTGAGATGTGAGGCTGATGTCCAGTAGTGCTCCCAAAGAGTCACATGAGGTAGTATCGAGTTGAGGGTGTTAAAAAGAAGCTATTATTATCAAGATTAAAAGCAATATTAAATTGAGAAATTCAAGTAATTTTATATTGAGAATACTTTCATGTGTTCTTATACTATTGAATTATACATTTAAAGAATATCTATAACTTAGATGAAGGATGGAATGATTTTGGTTAAATATGAAAGCTTAACACGGTGAGGTTTAATGAAATTATTTACATGTGTATTTAGAAGTTTTATATATATTAGACTGTGCATGAAATATTTGAGATGGTTTTATATATTCAAAAATTCATTTGAGATATTTTTAATTTTTTAAAATTACTCTAATATGATTCAATGTGGCCCTAATGTCATTTGTAATTTACAAAAATGTATATGTTTCAAGCTCGTGTAATTAGAGTAAGACGAGTTTAGAACCCTATAAAGGGATATTGTGGTAAGGGGATTCAAATATGTATATTCAAATTAAGGAATTCGTGGGTGAGTCATAAATTTAATGGGATCAACATTCTAGAGGTTTTAGATAAGGAGATTTATGTTAGGGGGTCTAGAGGTGTAGGCCGATGTTAGGGGATCTAGATTTCATAAGAAAAGTTCAGTACGGGTAATGTCATAAATAGAAATGAATCTAGAGAGGAATCATAACATAAGGTGATATATAGATCAAGATCAATGGAAGGGGATCCATAAATGATTAATGTAACAGTTATTGGAATTATCTATGGTGATTCAATGTATCAAGAATATATTTAAGATTACTCTCAATTCAATGATAATCATATCCATACATAATTGCTAAAAATATATTATTTTTTAGAATATAATTACTATTTTTGGAAATAATAATTGTATAAGATAATATTCATGGTTATAAACATTAAAAACACATCAATGGTTGTGTTATTCTAGGAATAAATAAATGATAAGATGGTTTTCAAGTTGAGAAAAAGAATATTAATGTACATGAATTTATAAATGATTTAAATACCCTGTACTAGAGAAATTATAGATTATAATGAAACTATTAATAATTTTATTGGGAAATTTTTCAATGATTATAATAGAAAATTAAAATTCAATCCATGATTTTTTGAGAGAGATACTCCACTTTAAGCTATTGAAAAGAAAAATTATGTCATGAAGAATTTTAGAGATATTTTCAATTTTAAATTATAGAAAAGAAGAATAAATTAGATAATGAATACTAGATTAATATATTTTAAAAATATCACAGTATAAGTTTTGATTCAATCTATTATTTGAGAAGATAAAGGTGATAAGTTGAATGATATTCAAAATGTATATTGGAGCGTGAGTTGTGATTTCAGAATAATCAGGGCCCAAAGAGGAATATCCATACCATAGGAATGAGTTATTCCATGATTTTTATAGAACACTGAACATATAATTTACTCAAAATTTTATTTTTTAATTCACATATTAATATTTATCCTTGATTATTATAGAAAATTTTAGAATACTTATTCGGTCAAGAGGGAAATGATAAGAAAAAGAAAATAGTTACTCCTATCATTTGAGAGCAGATAGATGTTGAGGAGCAGAAAAGAATAATAATTTCATGGGATACACCCACATATAGAAATGGTTGAGTAAAATTAAATGTGACCATGGGATATAAATAATTGAATTATTTTTGTATATCTAAAATATAAAAAACATACTTTTAGATAAATTTTGTATAAATGGAAAAAATAAGGAGAGAAAAAGATATAGAAGAATGGAAATCTTGTATAGATTATAATTATAGAAAATTATTCTTTACATACATTGATATTACATCATAATTGAAGTATATTTATTAAAAAATTTAACAAAACCATCACAGGACCATATAGTTATATTTTCTTTAGAAACGAGGAAACATAATCAACTAGTCCATAAAACATCTACATTGTCTCCTATTTATTTCTTCATAACAGGACTACTTTTAGGAATATCATACTTAATACCTTTATTTATGATCTGGTGAAAAGAAGTATATAAAAGGGTGAGCTCAAATTCTCATTAAGGGTAAAAAAATGAAATATCAATCATATCATATTCATAATAACATAACATTTGTAAATATTATCCTGCATATAAAATATAACAATATCATGCCATGGGATAAATCATAAAAGTAAAATTTAATCCCAATAGTAAAAACACAAGACATGAAACATTGTTTTATATAAAAATAATCATATAAAATCATCTCATATTAGTCATGGCTCATTTACAGGACCATCATTGCGGATAAAGTCTATTACTGAATCGAGTTCACTCCTCATTCAAACCCTGTATCACTAAACGAGATTTACTTACCATTCGAGCCATGTCTATCTCATGAGATATAAATACATCCCAATGAAGTTTAGGGATATATAGTTCCCAAAAATATCATAATGAAACAATTATTACTTTTTCCACAAAAACATTTTGCATAACATAACCCATGCAATAAAATGAGTTTAATAAAATTCATTCCATCATAACTTATATAAAACATATGGATTTCCTAAATAACATTACATAATAATAAAATAAAATCATTGTAATATAAGGGATATAAATATAACCCTAGTTAATGAGTTACATATTACATGGAAAATTATTTAGAAAAACACTTGAAATTAATTCCTAAGGAAAATATTCTTTTTTTTCAAAAATGTTTTCTTTTCTCAAAATGCCATGAAATTTAAAAAAAATTAGTTGAAAATAATCTTAAAATACTTTATTGGAAGCTTCATGGAAATAAGATGTCATGAAACCGTAAAAATCCATTCATGTCATATAAGTTAAAAAACATTCTTCTCATACATTTGTTGGGAATGTCCAAAAAGTACCTCGTATAGTAAATGTAAGAAAGATTCCTTCCAAACCATGTTGTAAAATTCAAAATGGGTAAAAATTAATTTAAAAATATATAAAATAATATTAAAAAATTTATTAAAATATTCTTATAAAACATGGAAATGGATGATAAATATACACTCAGTGAATACTAACGTATAAAAAAACCCAAATAAAAAACTAGATTTGAAAAGTTTTCCCTTACCTTAGGTCCAATATGCTTTATATGTATCAAATAATCCTATATAATGATTTAAATAATGTTAAGGATTTATTCTAGAATCATAGTAATTTTTATGATAAAATTCATGATCATATTTTCATCCATTTGTTAGTAACATTTCATTATTACTCGTTATTCAGGTATTAACTGCTTAATGTTCTAACGTATGTTTTGTCAGATATGTTCTTTTTCCTCTTTAAAGGTTATAGTTATATAATTTAAATCAATTTATTAGTATAATATATATCATTTTATTCATTCAATTAATTTACATAATCATGGTTTAATGAAGATCATGTAGAACGAATCACATCGCACCGTAGAGACGGTATGCCATACGTACGCATGAGTAACGATATCATTATCATAATGGTTGAATGGTATTAAATTGGATGGTGTATAGTATCTCATAATTAGTATCATGTTATAATAATCATATATAGTTACTATTTCTATCATTATACCCATCCATGTAAGGTGGTGGTGAAGAACATATTACAACACGGTGTGGAGACGGTAAGCCGTATGTACGCACGTGAGGTGATATCATTTTTCGTTGGATGGATAGAAGGTGAAATAGTGTTCTTTAATATTTATAATAACATATAATTATTTTACTGATACTACTGTTATAAGTTTATTATGAAATAACTAAATAAGAGGAAGTAGAAAAAGAAATAAATTTGAAAGAATCGTTAGAAGAGAGTACCAATTCCTCGATGTTTCTCCCTTAAATTTTTCTTTTAGGGAACTAGAGTTGGTCTTTTGAGAAGACAAAAACCTCTAGAATGTAACAAGGGAAGTTGATAAGAGAAATTTTCAGGGGTTGGGTGAGCTTGAAGTCTCAAAATGGATTGAAGTGGAGAGGGAGAATGTCTCATTTATAAGAGAGGAGATGGGTACTCTAGGAAACTCTCAATATATTAATTTATTATAAATTCAATTTGTACTAAAAAACATCCAAACATATTTAATTAAAAAATAAGATAAATTTTGTTCGAATACCCATAATCCGGTAATTTTTAGATAAGTTTATAATTTTATTATCCTTACCTTTTGGGTTTAACCCTTGTTTTACCCTTTTAAACTTACTGTGATTTCATGTTATTTACACATTGTGAGTTAATGTAATTAACATATCATGAAAAACGACCCAAAAAAAGTTATTTATGAAATAATTGGACATATTTTAACCATTTCGAAAAATATAATATATTTTTGGGAATTTAATATCATTTAATAAACTATTTGTTGTTTTATGTTATGAATTGTGTCAATTTGGGACACTATTCATACTTGACTTTTTAAAAATTTATAACAACCTGATTCATTAAAAAATAAGGCATGAAATGAAATATAATATGTTAATATCATACATAAAATTCATGGATGACATAAAAATAACCAAATTACATTTATTTTAATATTTATAAATTCATTTATTTGAATCTTTTATTAATGAGGTAATCACTACATCATAATCGTGTTATAAATAAATATATTTATCTAATGTATAAAAATTATAAATAAAATACCATTATTTAGAAAATATTTTTAGATTTCTAGTAAGTATTTATATATATGGAGATCATTTATATATCCTTATATTAAAATCGATTTAATAAAATATATGTGTTTAGGTTATAATTATCTTTACTTTAAATAAATTCTTATAAAATGTCATTTTCACATTCAAGTGAATCCATGTGGTCCTAAAATCGACCCAATGATGTAGATGGTCAAAAATATATCATTAAATAGGATTAGGACATGTTTTATGGTAGTTTTACAATATTAAATAATTTTTTTTATACCATTATTTACCAAATTTACCCTTTAACCATGGTGAATAAAATAATTTCTGATGTTACTATTCATAATGTCCAAAAACAAAAGGCCATTATTCGCACAATTTTTACATAATGATTCTAAATATAAAATCCATTTTTATAAAGGAAAAACATATGATTTTCCATAATTAATTTAAAAATAATCCTATTGTTGAAATGAGAAAACGAGTTTTAAAAGTTAAAACATTACCAATGATTGAAATGTTTTTCACTATGAATTAAATGTAAAATTAATGTTAATGTAATAAATTATATTAAATTTTAAATATATATTCTATTTATACTTTAAAACCATTAAATATAATAATTTAACCATATAAATTATTTTGATGAAAAAAAATTTTCAATTAAAATTTAGCATCTTTTTACTATTCATCAAAAAATGAAAGTTATCCAACAAATATCAGAAATTTAAGCAAAATAAATTTTATATATCCCTATTAAGAAGAAAATGTTTATGTTTTCATATAGAAATTATTAATGTTTCAAAATCTTAATTTAAAATTGGTTCTCCATTCAAACGTGTAAAATAAACCTTTTAACAAATTGGTTCTTATACATAAAATAGGGTTTAATTCATACCCTATGACTAAAATATCTATTGGTTGAATATAAAAACTGTTTTATTAATTATATAACAAATATATCTCATTAATTTCATTACCAAATGAAATTAACTCAAAAATACAAATATCTAATTGATTTATATTTTTCATAAATAATTAATATCCAAAGAATTCATAATGAATTTTAATAAGTTAGTTATAATTATTCCCTCTAACCTAACGACAAGTCTAAAATGGTAATTTTATGTTAATGGAATCTTGTGGTTCATTTAAACACACGATTGTGTGAAAAAGAAGCTACTAAAGAATAGAAATTATTTAAAGAAAATATTTCATAAAAACATCCGGGTGTTACAATAATGTAGAGACATATCTCTCAAAAAAAGAATAAGTTTATATAGAAATTCTAAAGAGAAGAGAATTTGGCCATATAAAAAGAAGAATAATATAAGTTGATTTTATTGGTGTGGTTATATTCAAGGTTTATGAAGTAAAGAAAAATGGGTCATGGCTGAGATTACTATAGTTTTATTGTTTGTTATGCTAACAATTTTTGTGATTAAAGAGTTACTAGATATGCAATGATCATAAGATCAAGTTTTCAAGTTGAGAAATCTTGGTAAATTGGTTTTTCAGATTACTTGTTAAGTGATAATGAAACTCAGAGGAAGTTTTGTATTATGATCATAAAGACTAGTTGGTATTTTATGTATAACACCACATTACATAAATAACCCATAACAACACCATTTATAATTGGGGGTTCACATTATACTTTTAATATAATCTTTTATGTTTCCTGTTTCAGAGAATTAGAAAAACCAATACAGAATAGAGTGGATATTTCATCATAACATAAATTTTCCCACAAAAATCAGTTCTTATAATTACACTCATGTTTTATTCAAGACACATTTTCTTTGCACATTATATGTTACCATTGTTATTTCTATAATACATAAACGTCATTATTCCCTATGAAAAAAAATTAAAACCTAGGATGATTAAAACAAAGTCCATTAAGGGTTATAAAATAAAGGAAATCCATGAGTCTTAGTGAAAATTCTTGGAAACCCATAATTAAATTTTCCTTCTATATAATAAACATTGAGCTTAAAATAATCATTACATACTTTTCAAATCAACGGCAAAACCCAAACCTTCCAAAAAAAATTTATGAAATAATAAATACAAACCCATAATAATGAATGCTAATTGGTTAAACGTGAGAAATTATAAAAAACCCTTTTATGATTAAAATATAATAATCTTTCCATTTATTACGTGTTTTTTAATCCTTTAATATAATCAAATGTTTTACATAAAACCCATTTTCAAGAATAGAAAGAATGTATCTATATTCGGAAATTACCCTTACATTAATAGTTATAATAAATATTATAAATTAACAGCCATCATAGTTAATTATAATATATACCTTATATGTTAAATAATTCTCGTTAACTCCATCACTTTACCAAACACGTTGGAGAGATAAATCTGGATCACTCTTCATCAGAGCAATATCAGGCTTTCCCTTTATCATATAAAATTTACCAGAACTGTTCAATGTAAAAATATATATCATTATTATTATAAAATCTCCTAAAATAATCTATTTTACCAATATGTTGTAACACATTCATGATTCAAGTAAAAATATTGATAAGAATCCTTTTTCCCTTGAAAACTTGTTAAAATGAAAATTTCCCAGAAGTGAAAAAATGGATATTATTTAAAAAAACCATAGAAATGTATAATTAATCTTGGTAATGATACATTATTATAACAAACAGAAAAGTTTTCATACTCTAAATATTAAAAAATAACTATTTTTCACTTGGGTAAAAAAGTGTTAAAAGTGACCCTTATAGGAAAAAATTAAAAGATTTAGTTGAAAACCAATTTTAAAAATTAAATTGTAGTAGAAAAATAAATTATAAATCATAAAAAAGTAGATAATAGAATCCATACAATAATTTAAAGAATATAAACATGGAGGAGAAATAGTTTAAAATATTTTAAAAAAGGTTTCCAAGGAAAAACCCCATACCTCATATCCCAACTCTCCATATACATCCATTACATGATCAAATAATAAAATTATATTAATTTTATTCATTCTTAAGAACTTTTTTCATTATTATTTCCATATTATAATCCATTTTATTTAACATATTTCCTTGTCTTATACAGTTATTAAATTTTTTATGTTCACATTGGATGTTTTGGGGTCATTTAGTTTATAACCTCAAAATAACCTTAGTCCATTTGACATAGACAAAGGGTTCATTTATCCATTACCTATAAAATAAAAATTAGTACCGTATTATCTATTTTATATATTATATAAAATTTGACAATCTTTTATGTAAAGTAGTTAGTAAAAACAAATCACATCGCTTGTTTGAGGTGGTAGTCCAGTCGTACGCATGAGTCATGTTAATATCTTACAACAACTGAAAGGTTTAGAAGGAAATTAATATATTTTATTTCAAGAATAATAATAATTTCATAGAAATCATATATATTCATCAATTATATCTTTATAACAAGCCTTTTGAGGTAGTGTTGGAATGAAAAATACATCACATTATGGTGGTGGTTGTCCATATATACACAAGAGTGATTTTTTCATTTACAAAGGATTGAAATGTATATGGAAAATATATTTACCATGAAAATAAAAATGTTAAATTATATATTATATTATTATTTTATTGTATAAATGTTTTTAAGGGAGGTATGATTGTCGTAGAAGATTAAATAAACATAAAAGAGCTCGGTTTAAAGTTATACATCTTCTTTGGAACACCTACATCATCTTACATATTAGAAATTATAGGTTGGTATTTTTGATATTTAAGATTATCTATAAAGTAGGGAATAAACTTTGGAGGATTTTCTGTATGGATTGGATGATATAGAGTGCTCAATCATTGAAAATAAATAAGAATTAGAGGTACCATTTTATAAGTGACGAGTGACGCCCTTGCAATTATTCTAAAATTTTAATTATTATAAATGTTTTTAATCAAATTAAATAAGAACTAAATAAAACTGTTTACAAATAAAAGGTTATTAGGGTCCATATTATTTCGTTTAATAATAAACACGATAATCTTTTGTGACAATATCCCTTAGTTTTTCCCTAATTAACCTGTTTCACCCTTTACCATGATGATAACGATTTATAAAATTTACTATTGATTATGAATAAAAATGAAATTGAACTCGTTAAAATAATTGAACAACCTGATTCAAAATATTGTTTTTTCATTTTTTTTAATATTAAATTTATATAATTTGTAGATATTAATTTTAACATATGCATAAAAACAGAACAAAAAATAGTTTTTTTAGAAAACTAAAATTTTGAATATAAAAATGAATTTATAGAAAAATAAAGTATAATTATGATTTTATAGAATTGATTTGATTATATTTAATAATATAGTAATGATTTTACATTACAATCATTTGGAAATAAAATGTGACATTTTACATAATCGAAAATAAATGATTATTTTTATAAAAAACAATATATTTCATATTCATCCAAAAAATAAATATTTTACTTAAAATTTAAAATAATTACCTTAAAATATATTTTATATTATCTGATAAAAAATTTCATTAATTTTAAAAAATTAAATTTTATATATTTATAATTTTACCTTTTAAATAAAATCATATAAAAAAAATTAGTTTGAATAAAAATAATAATTTTTCATTTGAAAAAATTACCTAAAATTGTTGTGCTAGATATAGAACCTTAAAATATAATCATGAATATTAATAATAAATTAAATTTAATTATTATTAGAATTACTGAGGCTTTCGAAATCATTCCTCAAATAAATTACATATTCAAAATATTATTCATTAGTTAGATAAGTAAGGTTATTTTCCCATGATTTTTTCGTTTATTCCCATCTTTCTTATTCTATCATATGATTCTTCTATAAAACCTTAACCCAGTGATTCTCCTTATTAAAAAAACATCTCTCTATGATCTATAATTTGAATAGTGTCTTCCATATATAAAATATTCTCTTCCAACTATTCCACTTCAACGATCAAAAAATGATATTCATTTGGTACATATTTCACTAAAAATGAAACATAAAATACAAAATTTACCTATTATAATATTATAGGAAGAGATATATAGTATGAAACTAATCCCATTTTTTCTAGAATTTCTCATAGACCATTTTATCTTGGAATTAAATTTCCATTCCTACCAAAATGCATAACACTTTTCTAAGGAGATATTTAAGGAAATCATGATCTTATACCTCATATGATAGAACATTCCTAATATTATCTACATAAATCTTCTTCCAACACTTATGGTATACTCATATTATTTTGAAAAATATTTACCTTCTCAACCATTGCTTTATGTAAGATTTAGTACGACTCTTTTTCCATATAATTTCTTAAAAGGTTACATCTGTATACTAAAATGGGAACTATTTTTATTATAATATTACAGCAATTAATTATATGGATATCTAATTCCTTGGTGATCCAAATATAAACCCCATAGAATATCCTCTAGTGTCTGAATTTTTTGCAATAATTTTTTCATCAAATTAGGGATGAAAAGCTAAAATAAAATTGAACTCAATAACAAAAAATATCTGAAGACCTTTCTATGAAACTAATGTAAAAACAAGACTATGATAAAATTAAATAAAGATAAGGAATCATTTTAACCTGACTATTTTAATAACATAAGTTTTAGAAAAATGATCTAAATAAATAGGATCTCAAATTGGTAGAAAATGAACATATTTTATCAAATAATAAATAATAATCCAAATAACATTATTACTTCAATAATTCCTTGGAAATTATAATGTGAAATCGATATATATATATATATATATATATTCTTCCATTTTAATTTAAGTATAAGAAAATTCTGAATCATCCCCTTCAGTAGTTTTCACTATGAGATGACCAATTCAAAAGTAAAATTCTTCATGAAAAATTAGTGGTACCTTTTTTCATTCCTTCTCACAATTTAAATTTCGGAAGGTATCTGTATATATTTATTATACCAGGATTAATAGAAAATGGGTATTTTTGAGCCTCAATCATTAATTAACTCATAAATTGAAAATAGCTAGAAACATATAACCTCAATCTATGTTTTATAATAAATTTTATTTCATCACTAAATTTATCAAATTTTCATTTAAAAATTCTACCATCTTTTGAAAACCATGATATTACTTCTAGGATTTCATAATTATTTTTTCTAGAGATGATTATACTGATACCTGATACAAAAGGGAAATGGTTTTTGAATAAAAACACTAAAATCCCATATTTATCAAATCATCATCTAAAGGATTATTTTCCAAATGATTCATTGTCAATGATATCTTATATTTTCATCTTACGGTATAAGAATCCTTAGTTTCATTAGGTGGATTATGGTGAATTATGAATCCATGATCTTTTACTAGTTCAATCTATCTTATTGTTCTCATGTTAAACTCTTTTTTTAGAATATATACATTTTTTTGTTAGAATAAATTTAACAGTTTACCCCCAATAATATTCACCACTATATTTTTAAATAAAAAAGCACTATTGTAATATCAATATAATTTGTTGAATAATTCCACTGATACAGTTTCAGTTTTCATGATGCATATGAAAATAACAAATCATCTTGAATCCAGAAACAACCAAGGCCCTTCGGGGACACATCATTGAAAATAGAAATCCCCCATTTTTAAATTGAAAGGATAACAATAATAAATTTAAAAATATTCTTCTATATTCATAATAAAATTCATCACAATCCTTTTTTCAGATGAATCTTACTCCTTTTGAGTCATCATATCTCGCATGATAGATAACTTTGAAATATTTCCAACAAAACTTCACTAGTAAACATCTAATTCATGAAAAAATAAAATCTCAATGCCTTTTATAGGTATTTTTAACACTTATTCCACATTAATTATAGTAGTTTCAACAATTATTCCATCATTACAAACAATATTCCCAAGGAAAGAATTGTGCAGCATTTGTAATTCATTTTCACTAAATTTTCCAAAGAAATTATTTTCTTTTAATGTTTGTAAAAAAATACGTATATTTTTTACATGATATTCATAGATTTTATAATATAACATAATTACATAAATGAAAACCAAAAATTATTTATCTAAATACTCATGTAAATCATTAATCAATAGATCTATACAGTGAGTGAATTTATTAACAGAAATCCATTAACAAAAATATGTTATAGCCATACCTAGTATAAAAAAAGATCCTTATAACATAATGTTATGATAGGTTTTTCATATATTAACTAGATAAATGTTCAATCATTTAAAAATATATAGCACACTAGATATGATAAATAAAATCATTGATATGAGGAAATAAATAGTTATTCTTAAAAGAAATGTTTTTGAGTAATCTATAATTATAAAAATCCTCATTGATCTATCTTGCATTTTAACCAAAAAATATGATAACCAAAAGTTATGTTCTTGGCTATATGGAACCTTTATTTGTAAATCCATGTAACTATGTTTTCAATTTCATTATCTCTACTAGAGCTATTCGATAAGGAGGTTTGGAAATCATCATAACTTCAGAACTAATTAAATATAACTTTTAGCCTTTTGATTAGGAATAACACTAGGAGTATCCTCAAAATAATAATATATAAAATCAATTTAAAATATAAATATAATTATACTTAATAATTACATTATTTTAAATGAAAAGGGAATGATAAATTTCGCCTCCATATTAAATAATTTTTTTAAAAATTTTATATTTATGAACTCATTATTATATACAAATTGATCATCAATGTTTGGATTCAATATGAATTATTTAGATATAGAATCTATCAAAGAATGATAAACTAAAAATCAAATAAAAACCCAAAATACTTGAAATTCCACTAAGAGTAAGACAACCAAATATCCCGGGAATATAATTCATTATATAATGTTAATAAATATCCAATAAGTATATATTTATTTAATACTTCCTCTATTAGGTTTTACTAAAAGTGATATCTTTATTTCTTAAGATTATATTTTCATTTTTCTAGAAAACAACCATTAAATTACATAATTCCTGGACCCTAAATAGAACCTGACATTAGTATAATCCATGTAAACAAGTAGTGTACCTTTCACCATACTATTTTATGGTCCGGAATTTTCTAAGATAGTCATGGATAATTTTTCCATTCCTTTCCTCTTAGGATCGTGATAATCTCCATAATTTATATTTTTCTTTATACATGAACTTTCATAATATCCTATATTTTTAAAATTAAAAATATATATAGAAATATTAATATAATTGGTCTAGTAATTACCATTTATATTTTATTTTTAGTGAATATATGTATTTGATAGCCTACCACAATGATAAAACTTTATATAATTCATTATACATTATCTAGACATCCTATTACAACAAATATCATAAGTGGGACGATTAATTTTCTTACAATGATATTTCTTAAATGGAGAATTCCACATTACTTTTGACTGGGAATACTTATTCTTATCCTTAATAAATAAATTAATAATCTCAATATTGAACATCTTAGAACATAAAATAATATCCTTATAACTTCCAAACTCTTGATTAAAAAAATCACTTCACAATTTTGATTTCAAACACTAATAAAATCGATCAATTTTACAATCTAGGTCAATAATGATATTTGGTGCATACCTAGATAATATAGAAAAATCTTATTCATTGGAATCAATTTATTCCTCCTTCATATACTTTCATTAAAAAAATTCATCCAATCTATGTTGTATAATATTTGGAAAACATTTCTCAATGAAAATATCCTTCAATTTTCTCTACTCTATGGAATTAATCCCATATTTATCTGTGGTTTTTTTTACTAGAGACCAAAATTGAAAAATTTCACCTTAAAAATGATATATTTTATTAGTTAATTTATATTTATATATACATAAAAACAAAACATTGAATATATTTTCTTATGAATTGATCCATCCTTCAGCTACCTTTGGGATTAAATATGCACCAAAATCTAGAGGGTAACTATCATGAAATGTTCCTCTATATAAATGTTACTCTATAATGGATTTTTCCTCTATAATTAATTTATTATACTATTTATAACCTTTATAAATTGATTTAACATAGTCATGAGTAGTTTAATTCTATATCTAACCATTATAGATTGCCTGTTTAGAAGGATAAAATTATCTTATTTCCTTCCAACTTCATTTACCCAGTTTTCATTATGGATAACCATTCTAAATTGACATTAATTAAATGAAGAGACATGTTAATCATCAAAGAATATCTATTTGAATTATAATTATAAATTAAAAAATCAGATTTTTTTTTTAAAATATCATACTAACCTTTAATATTATTCAAACCAATCCTTTGATACCAACTATAATAGCTCGGGACATAATCAACCCATAACTATATGATTTTTAACAAGGGTTTCAATTTATTAAATTCAAAGGATCATTTTGATTTATAAATTTAAACAATTTTGAAATCCATTACATAACATAGTTTAATTTTCCTACAAGTATATGTTTTTCACAAAAAAAAGGTTTTATGTTTACTCACATATATCATTCACGACACTTTTTCTTTATTTAGGATGTTTCATAATTAACCTTGGTATAATATCTACACATTCTTAATCTCCAAGAATTTTTATGAAAAAATGACTATTAAAAGAATTTATTAAGGGATATAAAATAAATGAAACGTGTTATTCATTTTGAAAATTCTTGAGAAGTCATTGGGAAGTTTTTTTATAGAATAAACATTATGCACAAAATAATCATTAGATTCTTAAGAAATCAACTTAAATTATGAAATTATTCATAAAATAGTTTTATATAATTAATTAAGAACAAATAAAAATTTAAATAGACACATGGGGAATCATTAAAATTTATGAAAACCAATTTAACATTACAAGATCATAAATTTTCCTTTAATCATGAGTTTATTTTCTGACCATATTAAAGAAAAATAATTTAATAAAACACATTTTAAGGAATAGAAAAAAAAATAAGATATCCTGGTACATTACCATTATTTTCAAAATTACAATAACCATGAAAATAGAATATCCATCATATTTAATTCCAATATATCCTTTGAGATTATCTATATTCTCATTAACCGTATCACTTTACCTAAAAAATTAGAGAAATATATCGAGATCACCCAACA
Source organism: Viscum album (assembly GCA_963277665.1). Lineage (NCBI taxonomy): Eukaryota > Viridiplantae > Streptophyta > Magnoliopsida > Santalales > Viscaceae > Viscum > Viscum album. The sequence continues at coordinate 1,958,048,548 of OY728141.1, read as the reverse complement.
ATAGAGCTATATTAGGATAAACTATTTTAATATTGGATATAAAGTGAACATATAACGTTAAAAACAAATAAAATATTTCATTTTCATCAAACCAATTCATAAAATATTTGGTTTCACGTATATGTAGAAGAACATTTATTCATCATGAAAAAGTAGGGAAAAGAATTATTTTTCAATTGAATACTCTTAAAATGAAAAATTTATAAGATATGGAAAAATATATTCACTAAAAAAACATATAAAAATATATAGTAATCTTAAAACTATATAATTACTTGTTGTTTTAAAGATATATTCATGTGGTAAACATTAAAAATATTCTCTTTCACTTTGGTAAAAAATGTCAAAAGTCAACCTAATGGAAATAAAATAATAAATTCCTTCAAAAAAATATTAATAGAATTCAAAAATATTATAAAGATAACATATTGGTCATTTAGAAGTAGCTAAAGGCATCCATTAAATAATTTTAAGAATATGTACCTGGAAGAAAATAGTTTATAGCATTTAAAACAATATTTTAAATAAAAAACCCATTTACTTGTCTCTTGACTCACCACAAACGTCCTTTACTTTCCTTATTTATAAGATTGTATAAATTAAATAATATCTCGATAAAATTTTATTTTTATTCCCTTATCATGTTCATCTAATTTCATTTATTACTATGTCTTTTATAGTTACTAAATAAGTTATGTTGAGGTCAAATTTTTTGGGTTCATTTAGTTTATAAAATCAAAATGACTTCATTATGTTGACCACGATGAAAGGGTTCATTGATCCACTACATATAAAATTTTAATCATCAATTAATTAACATATTTATAAATTTAATAATTTTTTATAACCATGCATGTACGGTGGTCACTAAATAAGTACCACATAACTTTATAGAGGAGGTATCCCACATGTATTCATGAGTGACATTATCATTTATTCCAATAGATTGCAGGGTAAGAAGATAAGTAATAAAATATCTTTAAAATGGCCATAATTATTTCATATTAATATTATATACTGACTAATTATATCTTTTTGAATAAATATGTTAGGTTGTTATGGAATATTAAACAAATTGCTTTGTGGGTGTTGTAGTCACACATACTCATGAGAGATGTTATTATTTCTCATATGATGGAAAATGATCTGAAACATGGTTTTACCATAAACATAGTAACATTTTTGTGTATAAATTTTTACATTATGATTCCAAATATAAAATTCATTTTCTAGGAATGAATTTGTATAAGTTATTTAAATTAATTTTAATATAAATGTGAAAAATACAATGAAAAGAAATTTTTCAGAAATATCCCTTTTAATTATAAATAAGAATTTATTTCAAAATCAAGTATAATTCTGATTTATATGGAATTAATTGGATTATTTTAAATAAAATTATAATATTTTACTTTAAAAACAATATGAAAATGAATTATTCTTTTCATATAATTGAAATGAACTGATTATTTTTAAAAAAAATATGGTTTTTCACTATTCAAACTAAAATCAAACTTTTAATAAAAATTTAGAAAACTCACCATAAACTATATTTCATATTCAAATATAAAAAGTTAATTTAATTACAAAAAATAAAAAAAATATAAATTTATAAATTATTCTTTTAAATAAAACAATATAATTCCTAGAAACTTATTCAATTTGAATAACACTATTACTTTTTTCAATTGAAAAATTTCACATAATAATTATAATGAATATAAATTCATAAAATCTAATCATTAATATTAATAAGAAATTAATTTTATTATTATTAACATTACCTATGTTATCACATAGAGACTATGTTCTGAAAAGAAGAAGATCAATTTTTTTTATGCAATAACATGCTTATACTGAATAGATATCAACTTCAAATGGATTTAATGGAAGCACGTTGATATATATTGATAAAATACATGAAACAAATGTGACTCTAGTTATAAAAGGATATCACAATGTCACTCTTTAACACCAATGATATGTTGGATTGATTGTAATCACTGTGACAAGCTATTTCATTATTTAAAGCATTGTTGGGTCGAGAAGACTCATTATACCCACATGGGTTTTTTGGGGATAGGATAATCTATGATTGAGGTGAATAATATATCATGGCATAGATTATATTTCCCACAAAGGAGTGAACATTATAAAATTAACTCATTCCATTTTAACATACATTACTTCCATTTATTTTGGTTGTTTCATGTTGTGTAATATATTAAATAAGTTCACTAAAAACTTAATATGTCACAAAATTTCATATTGTAAAAGAGGAAAAATTAAATGTGAACATTGAATTGAGAAAAGAAGGCAAGACTCAATTCACTATGCACCATATTCTTTTCAAATGATTAAATATACATCTTAGTATTAATGGTCCTATTTATATTTTATTTAGATATAATGAATAAATTTATCAGAAAAAAATAGTTACATGAATATAAAAAACTATACTTTACCCAAAGTAAAAATAGAGAAAAAATGGATAAATTCCATACCACGGGGTGGATCCACAACTGGTTTAATTATGTCTTAAACTACATGATAGTAAGAACTATAAATTCCCTATAATAGGTAAATAACAATATATATATGTTTTTTATCCAAACATAGGTGCTTCATATTCTCTTGAAAAGGAATATATATATCCATCCTCACTTAGGAGGCCCCAATTCTCCAATAATATAATAATATATATATTTATCCTCACATGGAAATATTTTTATATATTATAAATAAATATAACCATATATTTATATATATATATATATATATTTATTTATTTATTAATCTTAACTTTGTGAGCTTATCTTCTCATATTATTATGAAAATTATATGACCAATTGTAAATAATACTATAGAAGATACTAATCTCTTAATTTTTTAGCACTTATTTCATTGGCATAAAAGGAAATAATGAGCATTCAAAGATTAGAAACATAGTTTTAAAAATGAAGGAGAAAGAAATATGGATTTTCAACATAAAATAAACAAGTGAATATTTTTTTTGTAAAATCATATTCTAATGAAAGATATACACACTAGATGAAAAAAATAAAAAAAAGCATTGACAAAAATACACACCATATCCTTATACAAAGGAGATAAGGTAATAATACTTATAAAATAATAAAATATTTGTATAGGGAATGTAAAATGATAACCTAAACATAATTCCTAAATAACCATAACCTAATTTCATTACATATCTTTTCTAAAATCATGCATTTGATCTATGGGAATAGACACATTCTTAGTCTCCAATTAACCCCAAAAATCATATCTCTACCTCATCACCACATGAATATTCCACTATTTAGAAATTCATATGGTTTATACATTGACCATCCCTTCCATGAACACACAAATTCCATATATACCTCACATTAACTAACCATAGAAAAAACATCAACGATAAAATACATTTATATAACTATAGAATATTAATAAATGAGAGATCCCATAATTTATGTATATTTCACTAAATTAAAATATAATCAGAATTTAATTCAATAAACCCAATTATTTAATATACACAAATGAAGTGTGGAAACTTTATGTGTAAAAGTAGGAAACCAACCCATTGTAACAACATAATCATTCCTATTAAAAGTAATGAATAATGTAATTATTTCAAACATTTAATTATTCACCTATGGGAGAATATGTTTATTTGTGGTTCTTACTTTTTATTTTAACATATCCCCTAAAACTAAATTTCACACCTCAGTGTTCATGTAATTTTGATTATGAAAATTGAAAAATGATCTGGTATATAGATAACTACATAGATGATCATCTAGTTAGATCAATTTCCTAGAAGTGGAGCATGATTCCACCAGGTTTTAGTGTGATGGTGTCCAATATTGGTAATGAATGATGAGAAATATAACTATAATATATTTTTTAATTATTTTAGATTATATATGTAGTTTTATTTCAAAATACTACATTTTATTGGTTTTCATTTTCATAGATATAGTGATGGTCATTTTATATTGTTTTATAGGAGTAATAGGTACCCATGGTGAATAAGTTCTCTGTTTTTTATACCAAATATATGTAGCAGTCATCCCAATTTCGTGTTAGATAAATATAATATAACTATGCTTGTATGATCCCATATTTTTATATAATATTTTTTATTTAAACTTACTTGTTTTACAGTTACATTTTTTCCTCAAGTAACTAGACAATGATAGTATATTGTTAATATTTTTATTCCTCTTATAATAATTTAAACAACATTTCATTTCATAGTAAATATTATAACTAAGGATAAAAACCCATTATAAGACGTATATATGTATAATGGGATAAAAATCATAAGTAAATAACTTGATAAAAGTTATAAATTTGATTCCTCATAGTCTCCTAGAAATACAATAGTTGGGAAATCATTTAAATAAGAAAGAAAAACATTTAGAATGATAAAGTAATATTATAAAATTAATATATAGATCTTAATGAGAAAAATATTTGAATGAATTATTAAGAAACTAAGGGGTTTATATATATTTGAAGGATTATTTTACTATTTTAAATGATTAATTTAGTTATTGAGAATATATCCCTCATAATAATAACACGACTGTTAAAATAGTAGCCAAACTTTTAGAAATGTAAATTGACTCTAAGTGTAGTTGATTAATTAACATTATATATATTTATCATATAGAATAAAATAAACGAATATAATTATGAAAATATTATAAAAATTTACTTATATCCAGTAACATGATATAAACATTAGTATATATTTTTAGTGAAAAAGGTTTTACATTTTTTTTAAACTATAATTTTTAGAGAAAAACTAAATTATTTAATTACCTAATTAAAAAATTTATTTTTTAAAAAATGAGTGTAATTTTTAAATCATCATAAAATAATTATATAAGGTAAATTTGTTTGATACTTTTTGAGAAATGATGAATCATTAAATAGTAAAATACTCTATGGGTATAGTATTTTGTAATAGTATGCATGAATGAATATTTTAGGATTATAGAAAATATATGAATAATAAAATTAATCGTATAATATTGAATCACAACCAACATATTGTTAAATCATGTAATTTTTTACTATATGGAAAATTAATAATTTATTAAATATTTTATTAAAAAATAATCATCCTTTTCACCTATAAATAACTCCCATTTCACTCAGTTATTCATACATCCATGATTTAATTTATTACCAAATATTTATGAAAATACCTCCCTAAATCAACTTTTCAATGTTTTATAATCCTTGGTCTCTCCAAAATACCATCCATTATGCTCTAAATACACATAACAATACAATCTTCTCAATTGTAAAGGTAACAATATGAACCATAACTCTCTCATTTATTTCATTCTTATTTTTTCAAAAATTTCCTTGTAATGTTAACAAAATTATATCACAAGAAAATATATGACTTAATTATACAAAAATAGAAATTTTAATATCATATATAGAATCAATTGTTTTATAGATTTTATAATACTATATAGTTTTGGATTGTTTAAACCATCAATATGAATGATTCTAGTAGAAAACTTTCACGTCATTTAATGTATGATCCTAATAAGTAACGTTACGGTTAAAAATTAAATTAATAATGATTTTATAACATTATTCAAATTTCTTAATGAAAACTCTCTATCAGAAATATATGTCAAAATATGTTCATCAATGTTTTTAGAATAACCTAAATAAACATATTGAGATATAACATCATTTAACCATTACATTTCAGAAAATATCATGAATTATGTTACCTTTTAATTTTTGGAATGGAATTTACTCTAAAATTATACACTTTTGAATCTTCTATACTCATTATATGAAGACCTTTGACTGTTACTTTCATGAAACCTACATTTTTGAGTTTTCTAATTGAACATAGAAAAACTAAAAACATGAATAATACATAAATATAAAGGAACAATAATAATGTAAATATAAATTAATAATTAAAATAAATATGTTATAATTAATTTAACTTGGTTATGATGGTGTTTATAGGATCATGCATAATGATTCTTAACATAGTGTGAGGACATTCTATTTCTCTCCCTTTCTTATCATTTTTAGTTTAAGATCACTCTCTTACTATCCTTATATATTTAACATATACTAATAATTTTTTTTATAATTACCGTATTAAATTTATATATTTAATAATCATTTCATTATTTGGGGATATATACAACCATCTAATTTTATCCCAATCATTCATTTCAAGTCAAACATTATAAAGTATTCATCTGAAACACATTCTCATATTTCTTCTTTTCATGTATCATTCCAATAATTTATATTATATTCTATTATTTAAATTTATTAACATTATATAATATTTATCCATTATTTTTAGGGTATGCTTATGTTTCAAATACATAAAAATATTTTTTATCCATTCATTAAAATTTCGATAAAGGAATAATTTCAATTACTACTTTATGATTTTTTTTATTAAGACATTTAATCAACATTGATTACTAAATTCACATCCAATACAGAATTATTAATTTTTTAATATTCATTATAACTTAATTCCTTATGATCTTTGGAACCTAAAATCTACCTTATTTGTTTAGTCCATATGACATTATTATGTAACCTAATTCCTTTAAAAGAGTTTTTTAATATTTATGTTCCATTATGATTTTATTTCTATATAGAACTCATATGCATGACATATTATGATATAATTTGTGTTCCTAGAATCCTACAAACCCCAAATGCATGAAATATTTTGATATAATAAGTGTTAATAGAATTAAATAAACTTCTACCCAATTTGGTATTGTACATTTCTATTGAATTTCCATTTTAGGGCTTAAGTAGTGAACATAGAACATTATGTTAAAATGTATTGGCATTGATTCTAGGCATCTATTTATGATGACATGTTTTATCCATAGTTATAATTCATATGATTCTAAAATTAATATGTTTCCAATGTTTCTATGACTCATATGCACTGTTTATTTTAATACTCTATTTTATTATTTATTTTCTTGGTTTATATTTCATATTTTATACCATCATGAATATATATTTCAGGATTATTTTTAATTTTCCACTTAGAGGGATTTTTGTTTTCCATGATTTTATGTATATCTATATGGTTTAATTAGAAATTATTAGAGGATAACGAGATGTTGGAGACTATTATAATGAAAAAAAATGTTTTGATGTAAGAATTTTTTTAAATATTTTATAATATATATTTAAAATCCTAATGATATTAATTCTATTATATATTTTATTTGTGATATTTTACAATTTTTATGATAAATTTTTTATTAAAATATGTTTATGAGTTATAAGACATTACAATTAGTATCATGAGAAGGTCTAGTTATTTTTATGGATTTTTTAGTGATGATGGTAATAAATTAAATAGTAATGATCTAGTTTGAAACATATGAAACCTTATATTAGGGTATATTAGTGATTACTGAATTAATAATTATCAGGGTATAATTTTCCTTCTAAATTAATATTAATTATATTATTCTCATCACTAGAATATCATTAACATAATAAATTACTAGAAATTAGTGTGTAGAGATTATAGGGTTTTCAAAGTATTTTTTATTATAATTTTAATTGAAATTGAAGATAATTGTTTTTTTAGATTTGGATTCAATAATTTAAGGTAAATAAAAGAGAGTGAGATTATAGAGTTTAAGGTTTTTTAAGCATGAATATTACAACATATGCTAATAGGTGAGAGGACCAATCAGGATATGTATGACCATTAAGAGGGGCAGGGGTGAATTGGTGGTTTTTTCCTTTAATTTTATATTACTTTAGAAACAAACTTCATCTCTCGTAATATAGAACATTCATTACTAAAAAAATTAAAAAAAATAACCATAAGAACATTGGTATTTACAAATATGAAAACTCAATAAGAGTATATTATACTTGTTATGGTTTGGAAATAACTTAACACCACACAAACCACTAGAAAAAAATAATTTTAATGCTTTTATAGTTAATATGTTGTATTCTTTCACTTTTAAATCATTATAGTCAATTGACATTGCATGTTGTCCTCACATAGATAAAATATTTAATAATGTTTTTGTAAAAACTATATGAAACATCACTAACTGGAATTATTTTGTTTTTACTAATCTACTTGAACTTTCTTCAAACTTTATTTTTCTTAAAACTAATAATTATTCTTAAATTTCTTTCAAAAATAAGGTATAAACTTTCCTCGACACGATAGAAGTATTTATAATGGAATTTTCTAGTATTGTTCATCTAGTGTCCATCTGGTATACTCGGTCCAGATCCATCTGGTAGACTAAAACCTCTTATTTTTTTATCACATTTATAATTTTCTCATCATGTTGTTCATTTAATATTATTCATCATATTCGACCAATCACCTACTCGCACTAACTAGCTAATACCAACTTAATAAGAAGATCTATATAGTATCATTATAACTTATTCTTCTTAGACATATCTGTCTAATCCTTTCATTAAATTAACACAACTTCACCCCTAGAAAATAATTGCTATACAAACTCATTAATTAATCAAACCCTTTATATAGGAATGTATCAACAAATATTCTATGCATATCCATAATCATAATTTCATACTTCCCTCTCAAAGATTCCAGTTTCCCACATGTAAATATCATACCATTGACCATATTCTATTATCCTAAAATATATGTTCTCTATTAAAGACTTTATGTTAACATTATTCTTCATATCTCATTAATACTCTTCAATAATCATGATCTGACTCTTGGATTTTAAAATATTGAATGACCAGCTCAGAATTGAAACATTACTTATCATTATGAAATTTTTTTTAAAGCCCTTTGAAGAAGTATCTCTTTATACTAGTCATTCATTTAATAATAGGTCATAATATCACTTTTTACCAATGAAACTCCATCTGATGTTACCTAAAATCTTCATATGAACATTATGGAAGTACAAAATATATACCACCACATTCCAATGACTTGCATTAGAACTCTTCAGTAATTTCCTTAAACACCAACCTATGACCACTAAACATTATACTAAAAATATGTATATTTAATTCATCCAAAAACCTTTATCTGACGACTTATAGACATTAATATAATCATTATTAAATAAAATTATCTCGCAAAATTTTACCTGCACATATAATTTTTTTTTTACAATAAGACATACTACATTCTAGCATCATTGAAAATGGTTCATCTAATGAAATATGATATATTACATTGTAAGAGATAGTTTGATGGTCTTCATTCAATGAAATTACCCAATGGCTTATATTATTAATTTTATATCATTACTATAGTAAAAAATTGTTCATAAAATATTTACCGTTATCACTCTTCAGAAATGTATTGATTTTGTAACCATTTTCTGAAAACCTTTTTATGACATTATAACTCCAAATCTTTATAATCCTCAAACAAAAACTTCTTATGACTTCATCAAAATATGTTCTAAAACATTGAAATAACAATTCCCATTTTATAATAATAATATATCATGAATTTTTATTGTGTAACTGATTTTATGAAATTTCAGACCAAAAAATCATCTTCAGATATTATATTAATCATACACTCTCTCTGATGAAACATAAAAGATGGATGTGATAATCATTGATAAAAACACTCATGTCATTAACATAAAATTGATAACCTTAATTAGATATACTCATTCTATAATACTTCTTACACCCTACTCTTTGTAACCAAATTTGCTGGAATTCTCAAAAACGAAAAAGGATTTATGTTTTAAAAAAATAAACATAATTCAGAAAACATATTCTTACATAATATGAATAACCAACATCTTCAAAACCTATTTAATCTTACTCAAGAAAAATACAAACTCTTTGGTCCTCAAAATACCACCTTTGAATTTTTTTCAACCAAGGAACATTAATGACTGGCTATTTGTAACTCATGAAACAGATTTTTTATCCAACAACTCTATGACTACATGAGTGAAATCAGTCTAGGATAATAGAATAATTGAACAATAATACCTTATTATCCATAATAATTTACATAAGAATATTTTATTACACATATTAAGATACTTATTGTGTAATTTTATGATTAATAAAAAAACAACATCAACCAAAAAAACAAATTTTTATGTATCTACTTCAATTTTCTTCAAAACTAGTTCACACATGAAAAATTCACAACATTCCCCATTTAAAATATCTATGTAAATATATGATCTTTCATTAAATTATTAAGCATTTAACAATAGAAATATTTATGTTACAACAATTTTATCCCCACCTACATGCAATATAAAATTATAATATGTATAGGAGATGTAAATAACATAACATAGCCCTGAAAAGAAGGAGGTTGAATAAAATTTATGAACCTAATCTTACCAAATGTTTACTTTAACAAATATTATGTGAAAATTTCAAAAACATGTCTCATTGTAGAAATAATATCCAACTTTTGTAAATTTATTTAGTGACCTTGACCCTAGATGCTCAGGGCCAATGTCGACTTTATTACAATAGGATAGATACAATTGGTCAAATCCTAAAGGACCAATCACTTGAGTAGTTTTAAAGAATAAAATACATACATGATACCCATTTTACATTGGTAAAATAAAATAACACATTATATATAGCATTAAAAAAAATCAACAATGAATACACACTCAATGTTCTCTTATTTATATACTTGGGAAAGGAAACAAACTATTGGTGAGATCAAATGCTTCATAAGGGTAAAGTATAACTAATTCTATCATGAATAAATAAGCATAGTCAATAAGGAAAAGTAAATAATAGAGAACACATTTCATTTAAATAACTGGATAAGGAATAATCAATATGTTAAGTAAATAACTAAAAAGAAGTTTCATTTAATCAACAAACATAGAATGAAATACATCTATAGATAATATCATACTGAGAATATCGTGGATAAAAATAACTAAACTCAAAATGAATTAAATACCTAGTTATTAGACACTTTTATCTCATCCATCATGATACCTCTACTATCAAGACCTTTCAGAACACTATTTAATTAATATAGGTAGAAACTAGATTAATTTTGAAAACATAATTTTTCTAATTAAACCAACAAATGAATTATGGGGATATATTATATCAGGCCCCACCAATAATTACATATCAAAATAATTCCTCATAAATATAATAATTGATTAATTTAAGGAATCAGTATTCCTTAACATCAAATATCTTTATTGAGTAAATGATATAGTTTTATCTTTATTTCCCCAGTTACTAATTCGAAGAAAACACTACATGTTAAAATTGATTATGGTTTAAGATATAATCATATACGTTATGAAATAACATGGATATTTAAGAAAAATTTAATCTATAATGAATACCGATTTCTTGAATTTGATCATTTCAGGAGAAATTTTACAGTCACAAAATAATGTGAGAATGTACATTAACTTTTACTACATGATAATTTTCATGTCAAATAAACTTGGAACAAATAATTTAAACTAAATCTTAAAATACAATGAAGTATGTATGAATCATGTTATTATAAGTTAAAATGATAGTATATACATCACATAAATGTGAATTGGTTCATAATAACTAAAAAGTTTCAATGAAATGTAAATTGAAAATAAATCCCTTACCTCATGCTTCATTTTGGTTGAACATGATTTAACCTCATGTATAGTGGTTTTATACATCATAATAACTTACAATAGAATCATATTAATATTTATAATCTCATATATGATCATGATGTGTATGTATTTTTCTTAAAATTTTTATAATTTTATAATTTTTTTATAAAACCACTTTTATCATTGAAAGGTTTTTTGTAGTTTTATAATATTCTATATATATGTTGATATTTTTTAGTTAATTATATGTTAATATTAGTTATTACTTATTATTTATAGGTTTTATTAATTTTATACTTTATTAACATTAAATATCTAACACTTTTATTATTATTATTATTTGTTTAATTAATATTTGATTTATTAGTAGTTTACAAATTTTTTAGTAATTATATTAATTTGTTATATTAGTATTATATTTTTTTATATCATTTTTTATTAGTAATTTTAATAATAATAATAATAATAATTTATTTATTTTGTTTTTAATATTATATTAGTATTTAGTAATAGTATTATTTTTATATTATTTTGTGCATAAGAAAAATTTTGAATAATTATATATATATATTTACTATATTATGTTAATTTATCTAATTTGATATATATATTTATTCATTTATATATAAAATTATCTATTTATTTTTATTATTTTTATTATACAATTAGTTTTATATAATTATTTATAAATATAATATTACTTATTATTATTTTAACATATTATTATTATCATAATTATTTTGACAATAAGAAGTGTTAATTTATTAATATTGAAAATTTTGTTTTGAATGGTGTTTTTTATGCAGTATAAGTAGGGGTATCTCACAATGATTTTGGGGGAGAGAAAGAAATAAAACCTACAATATTGGGGGCCTTCTCGTCTTCTTCGAAGTAGGGGAAACTCTAAATGGGCTGCTCGGCTCCTCATCTCATCTCTCCTTGGATATGGTGCCAAAAATCTGGTTAACATGTCACAACAAGTGAAAATTTGTAAATTTACTGACAGACTAACTATTGTATAAGCAGAGAGTAGGGTTGAACCATAGAGAGAATATGAGTAAACACCAGGGATATCCTCTAAGAAGAATGTTCATGCAAAAAAATTCCTTTAATGTTATTACCAATTAAAACATCTAAAAATTACACAACTATATAAAAGAATTAAATTATTTTAATTAAAACAATGTCTATGAAATAAATAAATCTATCGAAGAAATCATGCGAATATGGATATTTCGGAGTTCTAATTTCAATTTCGGGGCTTGAAATTCCAATTAATTAATTCCTACATATGAATATTTATTTGTCAAATTATCACCAATTAAAAATTTAATAAAAATAAAATCGATACTCAATCATTGATATTAGAAAGTATTGAAATTTGTAAACAAATCATTCTTCATTTCATCATCATCAAAGAATTTATTTGTCAAGATGTTGATCACATGCATGTTACAATCGTAAATATAACATGATAAAATTCTAAAAAAAATATATATCAATTTATAAATTAATATTTTTTTGGTGTTCTCTTTCAAACATGAATTAGAGATACTTAAAAAGTGATATCATGGGACTGAACCTAGAATAGATAAGTAGTTGAACCTTGTGAGAAACAGGTTGTGGTATACATTCCATTTGATCTTAGTGGTGTTTCATCAACATCTAACTGAAGACAATGTAAATGTAATGCTCAATTGGAGGAAAACTATCATTAGGTTTTTTTCCTTTCACTCCATTTAATTTAATTTCATTTAGTTTTATTTCGTTTATATAATAAAAATCATTTTCTAAAATCTGTTTTATCCTGGAACTACAGTGGTGATTTGGTCATCTTATATAATTTTATCAACGACGTGATTTTATTTATGGTGGGACTTCATTTATATGATGTAGGTATGGGTTGTTTATGTGTATATTTTACAGGTTATATAATTTATGAAGCTTCATCAGGTACCTGAATCCTTTTCTAATCTATTTATTCTTACCCAATTTAGTGTTTTAGATTTTTAAATTTTTTATTCATCCAAAAAAACTGTGAAAATTATGTAACCAGAAAAACAAAAAAAAAATAAAAAAATAAAAAAATAAAAAACTAACATTCCCATCATATTTAATCCCACATGAAAATAGATTATTTTTTATAGTAATAGAGTCAGAGGCATACCAACTGTATCCCTAGGATGCTTTAGCACATGATTTCTATATGAAATGCTAGGATTACTGATTCCTTCACTTAAATAATTTCTAATATTATTTCATGCTTTGAAAATGTTTTTTTTGAAACATGTATATTTTTAAAACACTTATTTTCCTTCATGATCATTTATACTAACTATAATTATATTTTTATATCAATGAGGATTATGACCCCCTTTTTCATCATCTCATATTTCACCATTTCATGAGGGAATATCTGCTATGTTATGTCATCTAGAACATTCCTTTTTTTTCTATCGAAGGAATAGGAATTTTGAATGTTTAACTAAGATGAAAAAGTCATTTTTTGATATAATTATCCCCATTGATCCACTAAGACAGACACATATTTTTATCCAGAGTGTATCCATTAGAATCCATGAAGAAGGCATTTTTTAGAATATTCCTCCATCTGACAACATTCCCTACACATTTCTTGAAGATTTCAATGATAATTTTAAATATAATTGTGGGGGAGAGATTTAGTCATAGAGGGGGTTGTTTGATGATATGTGAGTCATTTTATTATAACAATGAATATTATACCATAATGATTATATGTGTTATATTCCATAGTATTCTCACTCTTTATGTTTATTTTGATTATGGAATATAGAATATTTTTGGTTCAAACAATGAGATATTTTGTGTTCATTATGCAATTACCCACAATTTTGAGGAGACCTATAAAATTTATGATCAATTACTCAAAGAGATAGATTTTTTATGACCTAGATTCACTAAGATGAAACAGTGTACACAATAATTGTTTACCATCCTTTAGGATTTTTTTCACATATATTTGATGTGATTTTTGGAGTATATTGTCACTAGTTTTTCTTCCCATTCTATTTGAGTGGGTAGTGTCCTAAAAAAGAGAAAAAAAATATTATTATTTTTGAGGGAGGAATTTTATTTACAGATTCTTGGGGGAATGAAATATTATAAATATGGGGAGAGAGATTTTAAGGGAGACATTTGTATTTAAATTTATCATGCATTTATTTTAAGATTCAACACTCAATTTTCCAAAACAATAATGATTTTTTATGAACCACTTTCACAAAACCTCAAATACATTTTAACCTAATGTGATTTCCTTGGTACTGGTGTTTTCATTTGATTTCTAAAATTGGAGATGTGAAATTCATGAAAATACTATGGTAATAATGTATGTGAATGATAACAGAGAATGAATTTTATTGGATTGTTTAAGAAATATAAGTGATTGCAATGTAGGTCACATGATGCATATGTGTCGATTCTTGTTTGGAAAGAATGTGAGTGGAAGGGAATTTTTTATATATGGAATTTCAAATGAAGCATTATATTTTGTGTGTAAAAGTGAATGATTTTTTTGAACTTGAAATTTTGATGCTTTGATGTTCCATGGGTCCAGTTGTGTATTCTTTCTAAATTTTTTTTCAAGGAGTGAAAAAGTTTATGTGTGGGTAATTTTATGCACATTGAATTTTATATCATTTTTATAATTTTATTATTTAGTTTTAATTTTATTTTCTTTGAAAGATTGGCATTTATAAGTTTTTTTATTGTTTATTTTCTGTATTTTTTATATTTTTTGATATGTTTAGTTAATTATATATTAATATTAGTTATTTTTTTATAAATTATTAGTTTTTATTAATATTATACTTTATTAAATTTTGATATCTAACACATTTATTATTTTTTGTACATTAATTAATATTAAACTTTTTAATAGTTTAATAATGTTTTTTAGTAATTATATTAATTTGTTATATTAGTATTATATATTTTATATATCATTTTCATATTAATAGTTTTAATAATAGTAGTATTAATTTTATTAGTTTGTTTTTATTTTTATAATAGTATTTATTAGTAGTGTTATATCTATATTATAATTTTCCTAATTACGATTCTGTATAATTTTTTTATATTTTAACTTTATTATATTAGTTTATATAATTAGAAATATATATATATATATATTAATTATTATTATTATTATATAACTAATTTAATATTATTTTATCTAATTATAATCATACTCATTGCTTTTGTTATCATTTTTATTACTAACATATGAAAATATTTATTATTAATATTTACATTTGTATATTTATATACATTAAATTTTTAATTTGGAAAATTTTGTTTTGAATGGTTTTTAATGATACATAGGAATGAGAATATCAAATTGTTTTGGGGGGGAAAATAAATAAATCCTATAGTGTGGCGTGCCTTCCCGTCATCTTTAATGTAGCGGAAAAACCTATTCAGACCGCTCAACTTTGCCTATCGGCTCTCCCTCTAGGAAGTGTTTTCCCTCTGGCCTCCTATGAAGCATATCAATACAACCGAGGCAGGAAAATATCTCCCTCTCTTCCCACCCATAACCTCATTTGGAAGGGCCTCCACAACGTGTGACCTCATCCCATCAGCACACTCCCAGGGACTGACGTCACCTCCTCTAGATCAGTGGGAACACCTTCTATATAGGACCATCTATGTGCCTCTCCCATTAGACCACACAGAGACGAGACCCAGTCATCTTGGATTATCTCCCTCCAGGATTCATCCTCTACTCACATGGAAGAAACCTATGTCAAGTATCCCTCGATCCGACCCACTAGTGACCCACTACTGCCCCCTCCTCTATTAAACACCACACCCAGTCAAATGACCTCCCCCACCCCAGTGCACTCCCTCATCCTCACCTGAGTAAAACACCAGAATGCATCCCAATTTTTAGATGGCTACAAAGTATTATCGGTGAAAATCATGGATATTTTGTTTTTATTTTGAGATTTACATGTGATGAGTTCTTTTCTAATCAAGAAAAAACACAATTCATGTTTTATTTTGGGAGGTGTGATGGTTTGGTTAGATATTACGATGATTTATGGAGCGAAGATTATTATTTTGTGATGATATAAGTAAAATTGAGGTCAAAATTGCTATGAAATGACCATGGTGATATTTTTTTATTCATTTTATTTGATACATATTCATGTGGATCTCTAATATCTTTGGTATCAATGTTTTAATGAATGTGACAATAATGTATGCCATTATTTTCATCCATATTTTGTTTCTAATAATTTAATATCAATTGGATTTTTATTTAATTAATTATATATTCATTTTAATTAATTTAAATTTGTGCCCTGAAAACTTTCATTGGTCTCGTTCATGTGATACTTAATAAGTAATCATGAGAAGAAGATCAACAAAAAATTCATTTTTCTAGATGTTGCTCGTGTAATTTAGATAATCAAAAATTATATGCATCCAAATTATGATAAAATAAATATATTAATTGAAAAATTTATAATTTGGGGTTTTCCCTTTCATAATTTCATGGATAATACCTAATAACATTTGAGAGAACCAGACACAAACAGATACTTCATATTTCGGAGAAATGGGTTCTGATATTTCATCAAGTGATTCAGTGCTACAAAGAAGCCCAAATTATTTATCAGGACAGAGAATGAAATGAAAAATGATTAGTGTGATAATTAGAATACTATCTAACATGAATGAAAAATACCTACATGTATTTTGATTAAATTTTGGATCAGTGATAATTGATTAAATAAATATTTTGATATAAGAATTAAATAATTAGGATTTCATGTACCTGAATAGAAGTCACTACTTTGACACTTCCCTCTCCACCTTCCTTCTTCCATATATTAATTTATTTCTTTTAGATGGATTTTTTAAAGTTAATTAAATTATTAAGTAGTTGTTTAGTTTTTAGATGTTTTAATTGATATCCACATGAAAAAATGTCCCCTTGATCATTCTTCTTAAAGGATATTCCCGGTGTCAACTCACATTTTCTCAACGGTTCGAACCTGGTTACCACTTATAAATTAGTTAGTAGGTTAATATATTTGAAAAAAAAATTGTATTATGATTCATGGAATATATCTCTTTATATCATCTTATCACCCATTTGTTAATAATATTACATTGTTTTTATGGATTTGGGGTCCAATTACCTTATTTTTTAATATGTGTATTGTTATTAAAGATCAGTTCTTGAACAAATTACACAGTTTAATCATCTCCAAAAAAATAATGATTACATTATTATTGTATTTATAAATAAATTATACTTTTCATATGAATCATTCTTGACGGTTATGAAAAATTATTTATATTAGAATCATGGAGATGGTAAGTTATACAAACGCATGAGTAACATTTCCATTTTTCAATGATCATTATTGAAAGAAAGAATGTAAAATATAATCCCTCACATAATAATCATTATTTCATATATTCAAAATAATATACATATATATATGTCATCCATGTTGAATGGTGATGATAATATAGTCAAATCAATTCGTGGAGGTGGTTTTCCACACGTACAAGAATGATGTTATCATCTTTATGTGAGTGAAAATGTATAAAATTAAATGATATATATATATTATCATTAGAGAATGATAAATATGTTGAAAATAATATAATTATCTCATTTATATAAATTATAATCATTAACATTAGCCTTATCACCTGCCATGTAAAACATTATTGAATGACAAATCACATCGCTTCATGAGGCTGTAGTCTTCCATACACACGAGCAACGTTATCATATCCAAATATGAAATGTGATTTAAAAGGGTATATATGATATAATTATTTCAACAGGAAATATTTTGAAATAAATATCATTAATGTAATTTATATAAATCATCCTAATCAACCATGAGAGGAGATAATAGAAAAAATAATGACATCACTTCACGAGGTGATAGTCTGTCGTACACACGAATGATGATATTCATTACCCATTTTTAGGAAGTAGAGATGGTTTTAGGTCCCATCCTTATTAATAAAACATTGAATTATATTGTTGATACTGATTTTATTATATATTAATGGTTTAATAATCATTTAATGGGTTGGATAAAGATGTAATATACAGATTCTCATCGAAGAACATTATCTCTTCTTCAGGTATCCTCCTTAGGTTTTCATTAAACCATTCAAATGTGGTATTTTTTTCCATATTATGGCTTCTTGAAGAGGGGAGGAAAGTCTAAAGTGATTTTGGTAGGTCTTGGATAATCCAAATAGGTTTGAAGTCATGAAGAAGAGAGAATAGGGGTTATCTTTTATAAGTGGGGGAGAGGACACACTTGGAATTTATGAAAACAATGGAGTTATCCAACATTATCATTAGTAAGGGTCAAAAATGGTCAAATCATTAACATTTTAGGTGGAATATTTGAAATATTTCTAGAAAATTGTTTTTTTACAATTATATAAGTCATTTCTACCCTTATCTGTTTAGTTTAAACCCTGATAAACACATTTTCACCATAACCGCAGTAATTAATTTCTAATGTATTCACTATTCATTTGGGTCAAAAATTATGTTCATCTGACTCAAAATTATAAATTGTTATGATTAGAAAAATTAATCCATTTTTTCAAATTCAATTTACAGAAATGGGGAATTTTAATTTTAAATTAATCCTATAGACCTCACAAGAGAGCCTATTTTTAAAGTGGAAATATTCAAAAGTTTAAAACATTTTTTAAATCAAAATTTATTATGAAAATGATTCAAATAAAATAATTTGATTAATTGAAATATAATTGAAATATATTTTCTTTAAAACCAATTCAAAATATAATTTGAAATAATAGATTATTTAAATTGAAAAGTAGTTATCAATTAAAATTTACTATTTTTCACTATTCATGAAAAAAATGAATAGTTTCCATAATATTATGAAAAATCATCAAAATAAAATTATGGTGTCCTGATTTAAAAATTGATGTTTATTTTTTCATATATATATATACATATATTCTAAAAATTAATTATAAATTATTTACACAAAGAGCAATGTAACGGTATTTTAGAAAAGAAAAATAGTTTTTATAAAAACATTTCTTTTTTTAAATGATTATTATTTTATTTATAATCAATAAAAAACCATAACATTCAGAATTTATTTATTAATATTCATAACCACAATTCCATAGACAAAGTGATAACTATTATATTAAATAATAATATTTTAATAATATTGCATGTTTCATTTAAACTCGGTGTTGCATATAACACAATATTATCTCAATATTGAGTGTAACATGAGCTAAACATAGTGTTGTGCATAAAAAACTATAATTATTGTTGTGTGTCTCATATTCTATTGTATAAAATGTTTATATCTTAGAATTTTAGGGGGTTATGTTTTCCAACCATTAAATAAATTATCTCTTCACAATTTGAACCTAATATCTATAATCAAAGATTAACATTTAGAAATTACATTGTTGAAAAAAAAACCCACATCATAAAAGGGTTAATAAAATATCATATTAATAAGATAAAATGGGAAGTAAAAATATCATATGGAATAATCACATAACTAAGTTTCCTTGTAGGAAAACATAGTTTGGAAAATAAATCAGGGGTATGGAATAGAGTACAAAGTTCCAAGGATTAATGGATAGTGATAGATGCCATTGATCACTTTAAATTTGGTCATCAAGAGAAGATTAATGAATAAAATCCCATAAAACATATATATGTGTGAAAAGGGGCATTGATATCATTATAAATCATTATAATTAGATAAAAGTTTATATCATGATCATTTTTATAAAGTTTATGAACATTCATTAGAAGATATACTTACTAGATTTCATTCCATTTCATAATAAGAATATAAACAATTGGTTGTTCCTTGAAAAATATTCAATTCATCCGTTACTCCATGAAATGAATATCAAAAATATGATTTTTGTGTACCTAAAACATTAAAATCCTCAATTAAAGGATCGTACGATCAATAAAAGAGTGAAAATTATTTATTTATATCTCAAACTATTTTCCAATACTAATATGGTTAGAAAACGTTATCCAATATGCATAAATATTGATATGGTAAAGTTACCCAACAATCATTAAAACATTGTACAAAGCTCAACATAAACCATTTCACAAGCAGTTATCATTATGACCATACCAAAAGATCAAGATCAAGAAAATTAGAAATATGGTCCTTGAATTTATAAAATTATCTTACCAATAATATCTCAAACAACATGTTGTAGTTATTAATAATAAAATTCCAAAAATGTCAATGATATTATAAACTAATTTGTTGAAAAATTAGTAATCAGTTCCATGATACTCTGTACTATCCAATCTACATTATCCAAGTCCATCATATCTTTATCCTAACATCATTATCTCAACATCATGAAAATTACAAGGGTTATCTTTAGCTCAATCATGTTTCCTTCATGACATTGACATTTCTATTGAAACAATTTTCTTGGACTTTTGTATCAATCGACATATGCTTTAAGATACTTAGTGAAAATGTATTGTACTGAAATACTTATAGATTTGGTGATCATCAAAATTAGGATATCATTGATAAAATAAAAAAATTACATAGTTCATGAATCTAAAAACAATAACATTAATTTTTCCCTTTCCAATATGGTAGTAGAATAATATTAACCATTATTCATTATATTCTTCTGTGTTATATTCCCATGATTCATGGGATATTTATTTTCATAGTTCCCCATATTCTTGTAGTAGTTTTATTATACATCGGTAACATTTTTAGTACCCTTGAAATCATACGAATGATGGAATTTCTTACCACATTTGAAGAAAAATAAAATATCAATTAAGAATGTACCAGTGTTTCTCTTTCCAAAATTTTCACATGTGGGAAAATATTTCTTTCCCTTATTCCCTTTATCCATATTTTTCCATGCCATAATATTATTCTACTTATTACCTTAAAATAAATAATAATTAGATAATTAATTATTTGTCATATTAGAAAACAATGCCACGTCTTCTATTGGTGAAAATATTTCGGAGACTACTTCCCATTGAAAGATTGGCTTATGACTATCCAAGAAATGATCATTATTACTATCAAGATTATGTATATTGATTGAGTTCCTGTTTCTTCTTCTAGGTTCTATTTATAAATGATAAAATACCCTAAATTATATTATCTCATTTTGGAAGATAACATATAATCCCAAACTAATTGAAATACCTAACATAAATTGAAAATATTATGTATAACTAATATCAAAATCATAACCCTAGTTTCATTGGAGATATAACTATTTCAAATCCTTCATAATGGTTTCTAAAGAAAATATGAATTATACCAAGCATATCCCCCAAGAGTTTCAACCCAATTGTATAGTAAGGATTTTTTTTTTCTACACCAGCTGATGATCAGGTCAAGCCTAATGTTTCTTCTTCAGAGTTATTACCCCCATGTTCATCTATACCAAAACCACATACAACTGTCTTATTAAGACAAGAATATATTACTTGCTAGATCCACATAATATCTTACATGAAAAATATTAGGATGACCTTCTATACTTAAATTCCAAGTCTATTATAGGGATATGTTCCATAATATATATTTTCCAAAATTTAGTTCCCATGGATTTCACTAAACTTTCATAGATACATACTATAGTAACCCCACCTTAGAATCCATGATTTGATGTCTTCTTTATGAAATTGGCATAGAAAAAATTTGTATAATCCTAATAGAATTATTATTTTTATAGTTTTGGAAAACTAGATACATAAATCGTAACAATTTTTTAATGAAAGAAAAATAAACAATATATATAACATCTGCAAATAAACTACATCCATGAAGACACATTCAACGATCTATTCATCATATCCTGGGGAAAGAAAAACATATGGGTGATCTCAAATACTCATAAAGGGTAATTATACTGTAAGATATCATGAATCAATAAGAATAAAAAACATGGAAAGGAAAATAACTAATCACACATGCCATTTAAATATCTGGAAAAGACCATATCAATATGGAAAAGTAAAAAACTAAAAAATATTCCATTTAATCAATAAACTAAAAATGTAATACATCCAAAGATAATATCATAGTGAAAATCTCATACATAATAATAACTAAAATATAATCAAAATAAATGAATAAATATTGGATTTCATGATCTCATCCATCATGATACCTCTATTGACACAAAATTTCACAAGACATTTTAAACATTATAGATAGAAACCCATTTAATTTGGGCAATTTAATTTGTCTCATGAGACATACTGATTCATCTATGGGATATATTATACTAGTACCCACCCATCATTTATGATCCAAATAATTACTCACATGAAAAATAATTTATTTAATTCATGAATCGATATGCCTTATCATTAAATATATATACCAAGTAAAGGATTAATATTTATCAATATTTCCCCAGTCAACATTTCAAAGTAAACACCATATATAAAAATGGAATAAAATTTATTAAATTATCATATTAATAATTAAATAATATGGATATTTAATAGAAAAATATTTTATAATGATAGATGATTACAATAAAGTGATTGTTTCATGAATAAGTTATCAATCCCAAAATAAAGTGAGATAGTAAAATAGCTTGTACTGCTTCATAATTTTCATGTTAAATCCCCTCAATGAAATAGTTACAATTTAAACATAAAATCCCATAAATTATGAATGAAAAATGATATTTCTTTTCAAATGGAAAATATAGACACCACATAAAATTGAATCGTTTCATAATAACAAATGAGTCTAAATTGAATGTAAATTAATATGAAATCCCTTACCTCATTCTTCCTTTTGGTTGAACATGATTTAAACTCATGTATAGTGGTTTTAAACATGTAATTATCATAAAATAGAATAATATTAAAATTTATAAAATCATATATGATCCTTTTATAATATTCTTTTCCCAGTTCATTAACAATCGTTCATTATATTCATTACATTGGGTGTTAATTGGATTGTATTATTGTATGGGTTTGTCATTAAAGATCCATTTCTTGCACATATCACATAGTGTAATAATATCTAAAATAATAATCAAGACATAATTATCATATTTATACATAAATTACACTTTTAAAACTAATCATGATTGATGATTATGAAAAAATAAGTACATTGTGGTCATAGAGATGGTTGGTCATACGTATGCATGAGTAATGTTTGAATTTTCCAACGATCATTATGGAATGAATTTAAGTTAAATATAATCCTTTATATAATGATTATAATATCATATATAATTTATTATATACATATACATATCATCCATGAGTTTAGATGATAAATAGAGAGCCACATCTCTTGGTGAAGGCGATAGTCTACACGCACATGAATGATGTAATCATCATTAAGTGAGTGAAGTGGTAAAAAATGAAATGATATATATATATATATATATATATATGTTATCTTTACATAATAATATAAATGTTAGGAATATTATATATATTTCATTTATATCACATAAAATTATTAATATTATCCTTACAACCTTCCATGTAAAGCATTAGTGAAAGACGATTCACATCGCTTAGCAAGGCAATAGTCCTACATATACATGAGAAATGTTATATTATCCCATATATAATGAAATTTAATAATGTATATATTATTTAATTAATCAAAATATATAATTATCTTATAAATATAATATATATTCCTTATATCCATCATCATACGCAATCATGAGTTGTGGTAATGGGAAACCGAATAATATTAGTGTGGTAGGCAGTAGTCCACCGTACATGTGAACAATGATTTAATAAACCATTTGATAGAAGTGAAGATTATTTTATGTAATTAAACTATTATAAAAATATCCCAGTATATAGAATATAAATAAATTATTATATAATCATGTTTTTAAAAAAAATTGAAGGATGTTGGAAAGGAAGTAAAGTAACAATGCTCATTGAAGAGCATTATCTAATTTTCAGGTATCCTCAATAAGTTTTCTCTAATTCCTTCAATAATTAGATTTATTCCTAAAATATTTATTTTATGATGATGGGATATAATTTGGTATGTTATTTGGGCAGTTTATGGCCAATCTAATGAGGTTTGATTGCACGAAGAAGAAAGGAGAGTAAGAGGCCTTTTATAAGTGGGGGATATGACACACGTTTTTTGAAAACAATTTAGTGATACCAAATTTTGAATATGAAAAAAGGGTCCAAAATGGGACATTATAGAACCTTATATGTGTAATGGTCCAAATGCATGTAACATCCTGGCCTGACTAACCAATAAATTGGTTTCCAGACAATCACCACATGGTCGTAAGTGCATCTCCCCATATTCCAGATGTTGCCTACTAGTAGTAAGAGTGTAAATGTAATTAAGAAGTGGGAGATTATACCCTCAATATCAGAGTTGCATAATAGTATATATAAATTAGACAACCTAAAGTAATAAAACAATAATAATCACTGAAATACATATTTAATTTCAACTAAATATAAAATAATACCAACACGAGTTCGTACAATCCCTGAAATCCAAATGATGTTGAATAAACATATAGACTAACATAAAAATTGATTTATATTTCAATATAGAATAAATAAAAGACAATAAAAATTCCATGGGTTATCTCTAAAATCATTCTAAGCCCTATCTTATTCCTTTGATCCCAACTTCCCAGTACAAACAAAACAGCACAGACAAGGTATATATCCCTTAAACAAGTAGGTCTACTTGGACAGTTATGGTACATGATCAGGGTATGAGATGTAAATCTATGTTGGATTACACTCATGGTGACTAGCCATCTCCATCCTGTGCTATAAAAATCAAGCAGTAATAGCATATATATAACAAGGAAGTAAGTACTCTAATGTATGTATCCAATAAATTTCAAGATTGCACGTATACTCAAATACATTTAATAAAATTTATTTAAGTGATATGTTTATAATTTAATACATTCTCTATTTTATTTACTAATATCTAATGAGGATTCAACTCATCAGTTGAATAAGTCTGGAGACCCATCTCAGAGCCTGACACCCCCTACAAAGATGTAATCAATGATGCCCAACCATGCCATCAATAAAACATAATCTAGACTAAATGCAAGCTTGGTCTTTGTCTTGGTATAAATGTCATAATACACTTTAATCTCATTTAAAACATTTATAACATGAGTCCTTACCTGACATTCCAATGTTGGAATTCAAGTATCACTCTAGGTATAATATCTACCAACACCCTACAAGACTCTCCCTAGCAAACCTCTTAGGAACCCGGTACCAATCTAGGTGAGGTATAAAGTCTTTGTCATCTGAGTCTATCCTTGGAAGTCCTATATAAAAATCCCAAGAATCAACCATGACATATAATCATTGCCCATAGATCTCATAAATTGAATCCCTCGCAAAAATGTATCCATGTATCACTCTTCATATAAGAGTAAAAAATGGCGATGAGTTTGTCCATGGCATCCATCAATGGATCCATGTATCACCAATGGACTAATTACATTTAACTTTTCATTCCGTCCATGGAATCATAATATAGATCCACATATCACAAAATGTATATTTCTCAATAGTCACACGAGTCCTTCCCTGGCATTCCAATATGAATTCTTGTATCACCTAAGGATATTTATCTATTAACCAAAACAATTTAGTTTAAAAAAATCAAGAAACATGCCATGGTCAAAACCAAGAGTATCCTTAAATAAACACACCTCAAGAGGGTGATTTAAGAATTTTACAACCTCATAATTATTGTCCTTTCATTTACTATTGTGGGCGTAATTCATATAATAAGCATCATATGCATAACAAAATAAAGAATATCTTTAACAAAATTTAACTCATGTGGGCATATAATGATAATGAGCTTCCCATGATTAATCAATTAATTTCATATCATGTTCTTAATATAAATCCAAAGGGTTATCAATTCAAAATATATTAATTACACTCATGTCCATTTCCAGAATAATAAGACAAATAATTCTATCAATCTACAACATGGTTCAGTTATCATATAACTGACATGGGAAAATCATTATGATTAGATTTTCATTCTTAATAACCTACTATATGGCATGGTAGTATCAAAATCAAATGGGAATATCCATAGAAAGTACATCAAACTTAATCATGAAATGACATAATAAGGGACAATGGTCGTGGTCACTCATCCTTTTCCAATTGATCCATTTAATTCAAAATATGATCTACATATCAGTTACATGTTTGAAATCCAATGAAATGGTGTAAAAAGTCACACCTAAGGGTGTCTAGGGCCAAATAAAATCAAGTTCCAAATAATAAGAAAACCCAAGGGTTTCTTTTTGTTTAAAAATATATCCCATGGAAATTAATTAAACATAACTCCCATGGTAAAAAAATGATTTAAAAATCATTAATTTATTAATAACAACTACCTAGCCTAGTCCTTATTTAACTCATGTGGGAAAAATAATTTAACAAAATTCAAAGGGCCATGCATTAACATACTATAAATCAACCCCAGTAGAAATAATTATGGAAATATGAAACCAAAACAAATCATTATATAAATATTATTAGTACTTTTAGGTTTGAAGGTAGGGTGCCTCCATTAGATCAGTTTTATTATACAAAAATGACATTATTCACCAATAATTCATTTATAAAATTTAAGTAATTCATTCAAGTATTGATGTTCTATCAATCAAGGAAGCTCATAATTTTACTTATTTAAAGAATCAATTTAAGAATTATTAAATAAAAATGTCAAGGATTGGGATCCTACCTCAAGCAGAAGACCAAGTCGACTATTATCACTTGTCTGGTCAGGTGAAAAAAAATAAACCGCTTGCACTCGTACACACATATATTATTATATTTTTTTATATAAATCCTTGAATCCAAAGAATGTATTCTTCTTTCCATGATGGAATAAACATGAGGAATATATATATATTTATTTATTTATATTTATATTTACATACCTATGTTTGTGTGTGCTCACCACCAAGGATTATTAAAATCCCCAAAATAATGGCAGAAAGCTGAAACGGACTCATATACCTCACCTTCAGTGTAAGTATCTATAATACAGGTCCACGAGTCCCAAAGAATCCTTCACACACCCTAATACAAGATGAATAACAAAAATCAGGTATTAAGACAACCCTAGGATTTCAACCGAGTGAAAACTGGGTGATGTGAGACCAATAATGGTAGAATAGAAGGAGGAGAAGTAGGGAGAAGTATTTAACTTCATGATATAGAGAATAATTGTGTAGGAACCTACTTGAATCGGCTAACTGAGAGGGAGCAGATAAAGGATCGAGTTTGGGGCCAAGGGGAAGGGGGTTGGGGCATCACACAACCTGTGTATTGGAGAGGAACAACTTAAGTTCCTTTTATTTTTATTTTTATTTAATTAAAATAAAACCAAATTTTAAAACAAGTTCTCGATGTTGGTTTTGGGCCACATGGTTTAGAAGACCATGTGCTAACCATGTGCCCTTTACTATGAACCTGGAGCACCCAACACAACTTATCCCGCATGGTTTAGAAAACATGTGGCAATGGTGTGGTGAATAGTGTTTAGGTACTTCCTCTCCCACTAACCCTGTGGGCTAGGAAACTGGATTTTCAAAACATCTGAACCCTGTGTGAAATCCTCTTCCCAATTAAAAATTATCCGCAATGTTACCTTACATGGGCCGCATGATTTCAGACATACCATGTTCCCTCTATAGTTCCATAAAACCCTTCTTTTCTTCATCTGACACTCCCAAAACTCCCTAAACCTCATGAGAATGTTCTATGGCCTTCAACCAAGTCCAAAAAAATTTATTTTAAACATTCCAACTCTCATAATTGGGTTCCAACATTCCATTTTAAAAATTACTCATCCAGTAGTCATGAAAATTCAACTTTGCATAGAATTTCATCCGGTTAAAAAACATTGGTTCTTATAAACTCCCCACCATAGAACTTATCATCGTTGAGTAGCCTTAGGGAAAACAAAAAAAACCTCACCCAACCTGAATGAGTCATGAAGCTTCATTCAAATAGCTAAATCGTGTTTCCATATGCCCAATGCATCACAATGTACCACTTAAGAACATGACAATCACGCCATCAAAACTTGATCCAATGCGCGAATACCTACAAAAAAATCAAATTAAAACATACCCAAGACCATTTATCCAAAGATAAAATCATGTCCTTGTATTTAAAAAACATTCAAATGGTACTCCCCACATTAGACTTTAATATTATAAAGAGTCCAATTCCTAATTAGGGATTTCCCCACAGTTGGAATAGCCTTTCAAAGAACACCCCCATGAATTTTAACGATGCTCTCAACATATTTCAATAAAACTAGGATGAATTCCTTAAATGATCATTCATTTAAAACATCTAAAACCATCAAATCTCATACATGACTTCTGGTGACTTTTCAAGACCAACCCAAAACATGGAGATTTAAAACTGTTGTGTCAAAACATAAAAGAATGCGTAGACTGGTTCTAGCCCACTAGAAATGTTACCCTAAAATAATTACATTTGAGCCCAAAAACATGTCTGGGTTAACCTCAAAGTCATCATAATGGAGTCCATGGAACTATACCTATGTATCCCATAACCCTTGCAATAATTGTGATGTCGATACAAATCCAAAACATTCACCTAAGAATATTGAATGAGCCTAGAGCGGAATCCGCCTGGTGGTCACGTCAAATGAAACAATTGGTGTCCAAAACTATGTCCAAGGAATTCCTACACGGAAACCCAATTATCATTCAGGACTAACCAATCCTCAAAAAAACCACACACCAAGCATACACCATATATGGAGATCACAATCTTTCCCAACAATATTCAAATTGTAGTGCGACATATAATCGGCGCTCTCTTTGTACATCCAAGAGGACATCAAGATAGGGGGCAAGACCATACCACATAGAAGAGTACACTATGAGTATCTCATGGATTACCAGAAGTGAGGTCAAACCATTACCGATCAACCTCACTATAGAAGCTCAGCTTCACCTTCTGAGGAATCACTATTGAACCTATCATAATTCCTTTACCTTGAGGCATTTCCACAACCATTAAAACATAACAACTGAAGTCCATCCATGACCAATGATTTTCTCTAGGTTTTCATCCATATATAACCCCATTTAAGTCATACTGCTGAGGAAGTACTGACTTGGTTCAAACCTTCCATGCCTCAAAGCCTTTTGAAAAAAATTACCCAACTAAAAGGAATTCCCTAACCATGTTCATCCTACTTGGAAGGACACATTCAATAGAACCGATGTGATGATCCTGAACATTAGTGTATCCTAGTTTGGGAAAGAAGGGGGAAAAATTATTCACATAAGAATTCTAGATCAGATTCACATTTAATTCATGTGTGATATTACATGAACCACGGTCACCATATCCAAGAATTAGGCATGAATGCTAAAAAAATGACAGAAATGTCAAAACACCTCAGTCCTGGGATGTCATCCGCAGAAGTGGGACAAACTAAAATCCATAAACACTAAGGTCACTCTACTATGAGGGTGGCCTAAGGAAATAATCAATTTCTTAACGCTCAATGATATAAACATACCCAAATTACTTGTTACACCATTTAACACTCAATGGGTATCTCTTACATCAACACATACTACCCCATTTTTACAAAAAAAGGAATATCTGAAATACTATCCATATTTTGTCTGTATTATGTAATAAAGTACCAGATGAATCAAATAGAAACTGGCTCAAAATCTCATCATCAAAAATATCCATTCACTCGGATGGCGACATATCTATTCTTCTATCACCGAAGAAAAGTGAGGTTTATAAGACCACCTTAGCAGATGAACAATCCCGAGACATGTCTAACCTATTGAGATAAGAATTACTCAATGATCAATCCCATATCAATGGTCAAGATGTAATGAACACCCATTTGAACAAGGGTTACCTTTTAAAAACCAAACATCTTACTAGGGACAATGGAACCAAATGACAACAAGAATCAGACATCTCATAATAAAAAGCTAGATATCAAGATCTAAGGGTGATAAATACCATGAGATAGCTACTTAGGAAGAATAAGTTTTGACCCTACCTCTTGGCCATGAAACATATACTTCACTAGGCTCAATATCACTTTTCATTTGAGCAAAATCTAAAATGAAATAGCCTTTGGATAAATTCTCACATCTCCATTGCAATAAATACCACTGGAAAAACATTTAAACTACCCTTACATGAGGGTCTAAATAAAATACGCCACTTTAGGTTCTATTTTTATAGTAAGTTCATTAGATCACACCAAAATTTAAACATCTGAATAATTTTGAACAAAAACTCAAGGACCATTATACAAAACAAGGCACTTGGAAAACACTTTAATCAATAGCTCAAAGAAAAAATAGGCAATTTAGCATTTAAATTACCTATTAACTGATTAGGTGACCTATGTGGGTTCCCATATTCCATCATGTGTTCTTAAAAATGAAACCCAATAGTATTTTTTTATCCATATAAAGAATAAACACCATAACAGTTTATCTTAATACAAAATTCCCTGACTGACTTACTTGGGAATAGTTGTGCAATTTTAAATATATCCAACTTTTTAAATTAAAAAAAACTAACTTCCATTTTCAATACCATTCTGAAATATACCATGGCTATAAAAAGGCTCAATCATATGGGAATCCATCTTCCAATCCTTAAGGTGCTCGTACACATTACAGTTGAAATTTGGCTCCCGTTAATTGAATATATTCAACCTCATCATATATATTTATCATCATTTTTTATTTCAACAAAGTCTATAATCTATTACAAATGTTTAGAGATGGTTTGAGTATACATGTTACCCTTTTCCAAATCATAAGGCACCCAAACACCTTACAATTGAAAATTGGCTCCCACCCAAATCGCAATAATAAAAATCATCCCATGTAACCATTTTCACATCAAAACTATCATGCTTAAAAAAGAAAAAAAATCATAGAATATATCATTTGAGAATGTTAAACCATTAGAAAAACATAATAAATAACCATCCATGATAAAATATTACCTCAACAGGTATAAAACTAATCAAGACTTCAATCAAAGCACATAATCATACATAGTAGGCATGTAACGCCCCGACCTTACCTCGTTGGCTTGAGGAGGTAGTGAGGGTTACTTGGCCTTAAGCGATGTTACCAAGGATCCAAAGGCTGGAAATAAATGTAGAGGACTTCGAGAACAAATTGGGAAATTATTTTCCCTTAATAAAAACCCAAACAAACCATAAAATAACAACCACTATATGATGCATGTCAATAAAACACTCATGCATGTATTCCCACAAGACATTCAAGTAGTTCCACGATACAACCTAAAACCAATACAATCCAACACGAAATCAGAGTGTTATGCGGAAGACAAAATAAGAGACCCAAAATAAACCAAGACACACTCCAAAACTCCACCACAAGCTCCACACTCTAAGAACCGCCACATCTCCCAAGAATAACCAAGAACCACTAGAAATGAGATGTTTTACCATTACCTGTATCCCAGAATACAAAATCTAAAAAAGTACCAAAGTGCCAAAGCAGGGGGTGAGTACTAATACTCGGTAGGTTTTCCCCAGATGACTTCCCTACTCATGCTACTAGGATAGAAAAGTTAGCCACATTTATATAAAACAGTTTATATAAAACAATTTACCAAAATAGTTTATAAAAACAATATCCCAAAAACATTTTATAACTAAATATAAACATGTTTCCAAACCATTCATTACCAAAATCATACAAGTGTAATTGAAACCAATTTTCCCAGCAAGTTTTTTTTCCAAAAAAATAACTAACCAGGGTTTAGAAACATTTCAAAACATCCCTTTTTGGCATACACAAACCTTCCACAAACCCATTCAACCAACTATGCATGCTACGTTATGACATTCCATACTCATGAGAAGTTTCTCATCGATCTACTAAGTCATCACAAGGTAATTATCTCCCATTTTCCATTAACCCTTTGGTACTGAGCACAAGGTCATATTTCAACCAAGCCCTATGTATCATATTCACATGTGCCATTAAACCTTTGGCACCGAGCACAAGGTCATATTTCATCCCAGTCCCGTGTATGAGATTCCAATGTGCCATTAAACCTTTGGCACCGATGAGAAGGTCATATTTCAACCAATCCCCATATATGAAACATGAACACACACCAAAAATTCCCAAATATCATGCCAAAACACACCTTTCAATAAAACACATTTCATTGAAAACCATTTCCATCAAAACCATTTCAATTCCAAACCATCTCAATGTCAACCCATTTCAATAAAACACCATTTTTTTTAAACCAAAGCACAACCAATTTCAATGAAAATTTTAATTTAAATAAAAATTTCCCCTTATATTCAAAACATCTAATCCCAATCACGTGCCAAAATTCCAGAAAATCCCCATTTTAAAATCTCTATTCTAAAATTACGAACCAAAGCACTCATTCAAAATCCCTAATTTTTCCAGATTTCACAACCATTATACAAGAAGGTTTCAAAAAAGTTTTCAACAACAATAACCCAATCAAATAAACACCACACATTCAATTTGAAAGCATGCCAATAATTTCTACTAAGCTGAGTCAAGGAAGAAGCCTCCTACCTCAAAGGTTTTGACGAAAACCACAATGAACGAAGAACGCACAAGAAAACCGGGTTGATTCTTTAGAAACACTCCTTTGATCTCTTTTCCTAGAAAGACCAAGAAAAAATCTCATCATATTTGGCATCCACACACTTAGATCTACCCATAATAGGCGTAGATCTAAGAAACCAAGAGAATAGGAGAAGTAGATCTGAGAAACCGATCAATAACAATGAAGAACGATCACATACCAAAAGAATCCATCTTTGATTTTCCAAGGGAAGCCTTCGAATTGCCTCCAGAATGATGGGAGAACCTTTTTTGGCCTAAAGAGGAGAAAATATTCAATGTATGGCTGCTTAAGAGGAAAATGATCCATTTAGAGGCAAAAAATGAGTGAGATCCACTTTTTTAGGATCTCATTTATGTCCCTGCATGATTAGTTCGCACGGTTTGACTAACTTTGCACTAACCATGCATTAGATACTAGCTCAGTAGTCCCTCGCATGACCTCCTCACATGGCCTCCCAAACTGTACTCCAACCATGAAGAAGCCACTACCTCAAAGTGCCAACTACACTCTATTTGACAGCACGGTTCAGACAAACTGTGCTCCGCCTGTGCGACATCCCCTTTTGCCTCAAAACTTCTTTTCAAGTTCTCTAGACTCTCTCATTCATCACCATTAACATTATGACCATTAAAATAATTAGTTAAGGGTTACATACCAGAAACTAGGGATACTACAAGGTAATATACTAATATAGCTACATGGAAATTCATATGCATGGCATGTGAATTTCCAAGTCCCTATATTGATTCATGTCATGTTAATTCTTTGTCATACATTGCCAAGGAAAAATTTAATATAAATTTAAAAAAATCCATAAGCCACAGAAAATACACCCTTCAACTAAGGATAAATCACATCAATTGTAATATCAATCAGTACAACCACAATCCCCAACCCTGGCCACATGGTCATTTCTTGTATGCGGGGTGATCAGTCCCAACGATAGATATTTACCAAGAGTTGACACAATCATAGTCTCTAATATACCAAGACCAAATAGTATGATAAATAGAAGAATATATATGATACCACTTTGTACGATCCCCACCCGACTGACCATTAAACCAATAGTTTCACCATTCACCACATGGCCTCAAGCGTATCTTCGCATATGACAGAGGCTACCGATTAGTATTGAGGGTGTAAAGGTAATTTGTTGGGGAGAATATACCATTAATCTTAGTGTTTTACAACATTAAATAGAAAGTAAACAATAAGAAATAATAAAACAATAATAATTAGTTGATGATAGATTCAATATCAAATTAATATGAAATATGAATAATGCATATTCATACAATACATGTATAACAATTGATGATTCAAAAGAAAAAAAAGTAACATAAAACATGCTATAAATTTCAGTACATAATAATGAAATCATGGAAAAGATTCATGGTAGATCTACAAAAGTATACTAATCTCTAGTTCAATCATTTTCTCCCAACTTTTGAGAACAAAAAAAATCACATACAAGGTCTATAGCCCCTCAAACAAGTAGGTATAATTGAGCACCAATGGTACATGAATAGGGTGTGAGATATAAATACCAGTAGTCCGGTACTTATGTTTACTATACTAATCCATCCTGTGATATAAAAATCTAGCAGTGAAAGTAGATATATAACAAGTAAGGAAGTACTCAAAAGTAAGAAACATATAAAGGTTATGTTTCCACGTATACTCAAATACATTTTATCAAACTCATTTAAGTGAGAAGTTTAAGATTTAATAGTAAGATCTGTTTCATTTACAAAGACCGATTGAGGTTTTAAATTATTAGTAGAATAAGTCCCGAGACCTAGCATATAGCCCGACATCACCCATAA
This sequence comes from Viscum album, assembly GCA_963277665.1. NCBI lineage: Eukaryota > Viridiplantae > Streptophyta > Magnoliopsida > Santalales > Viscaceae > Viscum > Viscum album. Next base: position 1,958,013,293 of record OY728141.1, on the reverse strand, counting down.
ATATGTAATCAAAGATTCCAAACCCAACCATCTATAAAGAATAATATCTACTAAATCCAAGATTGTTCTTTGTCGTGGAAGATGAATCGCAAGCCACTTTAATCTCATTAAATGATTTATAATCTGAGTCCATCCTTGAAATTCCTAAGATGGAATTTAAGTATCACTCGAAGTATAATATTTACCAACAACCTATAGGCCCATCCCTAGAGAACCTCCTAGGAACTCAATATCACTCTAGGAGTGGTATAAAGTCCATGTCATCTGAGTCCATCAAAGGAGGTCCTATATGAAAATCTGAATGGTCACCCATGACATATAATCATTTCCACTCGAGTTCATCCATGGAATCCCTCACATAACCAGATCTGTGTACCACTTAGAATACAATAGTCAAAACCCCTATGAGTCCTTACTTGGCAATGAATTATCACCCGAGCATAAAATTAAAACCTCAATGAGTCCATCCATGGCGTCCATCAATGGATCTATGTGTAATATATGGATTAATTACATTTAACTCTTGAGTTCATCCATTTCATCCTAAGGTGGATCCATGTATCACCCAAGGTATAAAGGTCAATAGTCACATGATTCTATCCATTAAATTCCAATATGAATTCATGTATCACCCAAGTATATTTATCATTTGACCAAAACAATTTGATTTAAAAAATCATATAACAAGAAAAGGTGAAAACCAAAAGCATCCTTAAACAAAATCATCTCATGAGTTATATTTAATCATTGGACAACCTCATAAGGCTTGGCCTTTCATTTACTCACATGGGAATAATTCATATTACAAGAATCTCATGCATAAAAAACTAAACCATGGATTTAACATCATTTCAATCATGTGGAAATATCATGATAACGATCTTCCCATGCATAATCAACTCATTACATAGCATGGCCTCAGCATAAATCACAAGGGATATCAATTTAAAATCCATTAAATAATCACATGGACAATTCCAAAATAACAAGACTAGTAAGCCTATCATGATACCACATGGCTTAGTTATCATTTAACTCACATAGTAAAATATTTATAATGATATTCTCACAATTAATAAACTATTACATGATTCGGTAGTATCAAACTCACATGGTCATAGCCATACAAGAGAAATTTATGTTTATTAATAAATGACATAATAAGGGCTAAGGGTCATGGTCACTCATCCCTTCCCAATTAATCCATTTAATTCACAATTTGATCTAAAAACCAATTACTTGTTTTACATCCCATGAAAAGGTATAAAAAGGCACACTTGAATATGGATGGATCTCGCTCTTCGGGTGTTATAAAAAGAGGTGGTGTAGTGAGGGACTACACAGGAATTACAGTCCTGGACATCACGACTCACTATGGGAGTGGAAACTCTTTACAAGCAGAGGAAATAGTGATCCAGAACAGGCTCACACATTGCATGAAAAAGTAGGTCACCCTCTCCCAGGTGGAGACTGACTCAATGATCATACATAACTCCTTTCTTGGGAGATGGTCCACACCTTGGTAGATCTCTTACATAATCACGAAGTGTAAGTCTCCAATCACCAAAAATATTAAAGTCACCCATACCTAGAGATAAGAGAATAAAGTAGAAGATCACCTTTATTCCTTGGCAGGTCAATCTTTTGATCTCACATGTCTCCACAAATCTCTTTTTTAAACATGATGGGGTGAATCTGATTAGAGGGGATTCCCTTATCCTATACTCCATCAGGCCTCCTTAGGTCCAAAAGGCCCTTTGGCTTGTACTCCTTGAATAAAAATAATACAATTATGATGATGATGATGATAAAAAGGCACACCTAAATGTGTCCAGGGCCAAATCCACTAAAGTTCCATTTATTAAGAACACCTAAGGGTTGCTTTGAGTTTAACAATCTACCTCATGAAGTAGGCTTAATCACAACTCACATGAGCAATAAGAAATATAATAAGAATTACTTTCTTAATAAAAACTACATGTCCTAATCCTCATTGAACTCACATTGGAAACATCAACTAACAATATTAAAAGGTCCATGAATTAACATAATATATATCAACAGTAGTAGGTATACAATGGTAAATGTCAAACCAAAACTAAGAATGATATAACAAATATCACTAATTTTTGGTTTGAAGGCAGTGCACCTCTGTTGGAATGTTTTTATTATAAAAACACCATGTTATTCATTAACAATCTAGTTATCCCATTTAAGAATTTAATTCGAGATTTATAGTTCCATCAATAAAGGAAACTCATTATTAGACTTATTTAAAGAATAAATTTAAGCATTATTAAATAAAAAGTTTAAGGATAATGATCCTACCTCATTCAGAAGACCAAGATGACTTATGACACATGTATAGTTATGCAGCCACCACTCTAAACTTCCCTTCAATAACATGCACATACATTATTATATATATTTATATATATAATTTAATCCAAAGTATGTATTACCTACACTATGAGGGAATAAAAATGAAGAATACACACACACACACACACACACACACACACATATATATATATATATATATTTGCATACCTTTATATTTTTGTGTGAACCACCAAGGAAGATCAAAACTCTCCAAAACAACAATGAAAAGCCAAAAAAGAGCCATCAACATCACCTTCAGTAGAGGATGCTACAATACAGACCCATGAGTCCTAAGGAAACCTTCACATGCCCAAATACAAAAAGAATAAAAAAATTGTTATTTAAAAAACCCTAGGGTTTTAGTAGAGTGAATCACCAAATTTTGATTTTATTTGATCAAGATATTTTCATGAAATAAAAGATGTATAAAACATGAATCCCCCCAAAACCTAACACAATGACGCCAAATAGTTTGAAATTTTTCATATAATATGTTTACTTCGAAATTGATAATTTTAAATTTCACGATAAATAAGTGATATAACATTTAAAATGAATAATATAATAATCATTTGAGTAGTAATTACATGTACAAAAAATGGAATCCACGATCATAAAAATTTCAAAAATTACAAAACAAAAACTAAATACCAAGTATGGAAATAAAAATTCTTTTTAATTAGTTAAAAAATAATACCAAAGCCCAGGAGTCTTATATAGATCACATATAATTACTTTTATAAATTTCCTATAACTACATCAATTTTTTAATTATCTGAAACAATTGATGGTATATAATTATTATAGGTAATTTTATCATCCTGACCAATAGGGATATTCATAATGGAAATTTCAACTACACCATCATGAAAAAATACATCTTTAGCTTACATTTATAATGACACTAAATTATGATTTCAATGAATTTTTTAAATAAAAAATTTCTTCACCATTGATTCCATTATACATGGATCATCGATAAGAATGATGTGATTCAATTTAGTAACCCTAAATCAGTAAATATATAAATGTGTTTCATGACCCAACCCAAGCTGGGGATCGAGCCGAAGCCACCACAAGCCGACCACTATAGGCTTGAGGGTGGCTACCAACATCAAAGGAATAACTAACTTGGGGAGGCCTTTTCCTAAGTACTTGTATGCACACACTGAACCATCTATATACAAAAGTGAATAGGAAATGAGTAAATGATGCAATACAACTTGAATATAAACCAAGAATGCATAACCATTAGGGTGTACATGAGTACAATATTTAAAACTAAAAAAGTAAAGGGGGAAAATAGATGCCAAACCAAAAATATGTCCCATCCTGACAAAATAGAAAAGGTAAACTATTGAGAGAGCTCGTCTCTTAAATCCCAAGTTGTGATCACCATACACATTCCATGGTACTGGGTATCCTTATAATACTTTTATGTCACTGATGAACTTTACATTAACTTTATAATATACCTCACATGTAAGAAATGTCCATGTATTGATTAGTATATACACATCTAGTAGGATTCCTAGAAATATGAAGGGAGATCAGTAGGAGATAAAATAAGAATAAAAATATTGTACAAGAAACATACAGTCAAAGAGAAAATATCAACCCAAACTAAGAGTAAAATTAACCACATTCAAGAAAAAGGGGATCGATGTGGTGAGTAGATGAACTACATGTCAATCATTCACCACCTATAATAGGACACTATACTTATCCAACCATGAGAAGAAAAACATGGAAATCATGTGGAATACACAAGGTATCTTCACCTCTCCTGGAATGATATTAATCAAATTCAAGGGTATGGATACCGAATAATATATACAATCAGTCAAGAATACCAAATGCGAGAGTAAGGGTACTTCTATCTCACAACTTAGCCCTGGAAGAAGATTAACCAATTGTTGCAATAGTCCACCAATGATTCCTAGCATCTCTTGCGTCTACCTAGAAGTAACCATACAAGTCAAACCACTATTCATCATTGATCCACATAGGTGAGTGGGTGGAAACTCAAAGTAGAGGACCCACACCCTAGTATGTTAGGGGGTTACACTCAATAAGTATCCATTAGAGGACTAGTGACCAAGCTGATGGGGGTGGGGTGGGGGGGTGTCCACTCTTATGTCACAAGAACCCATTCCCTATGATGATAGGTATGTTACACTTAGTTGGTAGAGGAACCACACCCATAATGTTGAAGAGTTCCACTCTATAGGTCAAGGACCTTCACCCTGGTGTAAAAGGGGTCCTAATATGGTCATTGAGGACCCACTCTCCAGTTGATAGGGGGCTCCACTTGGATATTAAATACCATGCCCTGACACCACAAGGCGGTTTCACTATAGTCATCAAGGACATATTACCTAGTGCATGGGGGATGGGGGGTTTCAATCTGAATGTTGTTGTAGAGTACCCACTCCCATGGTTAGGGGGGTTCCGTTCAAGTTTTCAATTACCCATGCCTTGGTGTGATGGGGGGGGGGCGTTGAACTATGATCATCGAGGACCTTCTCCCTATCTGATAAGGGGTTCCACTTGGAAGAATCCTATGGAGATCCCTCCCGATCACTAGCATCATCGGGCATCGCCTAAAAAAGAACCATGTACAAAAGTTTTCACAAAATATATCAAATACCACAACTGAGAGAGCTATCATGTTCTATGTGGAAAAATAATCTTGATAGGCTACCAGCAAGCCAAAATCTGAGTCCAAAAAATAGAGATATGAAACCATGATGTTTCCTCTAAAGGAACCATGGCGTACACAACATGTGAGGGGACCCACATGGTGTGTTGTCCCACTCCACCACCTGGCCCTATCATTATCCAGTACATGAATCCTTTTTCCATGTAGCGATTCATGCCATACAGGTGGACTATATGGTGTGTCCAAACTAACTAGGACCAAGGCGTGTCTTTATGGTAATGTTCATGTACATGTCCATATGTCCATGTACATTATTACATGGCATTTATACTCACACAAGGTGTTTCCCATGTTCTCTGGCAGTGTCCATGTACTTGGGTATATGACCATGTGCCTGGTTGTGTACTCCTACACAACGTTCAGCTCTTGTGACCCATCACATGTCTCATCAACATGAGGATGAGGTATATGGTGTGTTGGAGGTCTACACACCACATCATCCTTATAGATTTAAAAACCATTATCCACCGCACATTAGGGTCTACATGATATGTGTTCATGCTTGTATATGTCGTGTAGTAGGGTTTTTTCATAGAAATTGAGATCTGTGATTCGTGCCTTGAATCGAGACTCTCCAAATTGAATCTAAATTTGGTTTCACTTGGGATTTGTAGATATTGAGTTGGAAAATGTGTTTCGGCACTCTGATGGTTGAAAATAAAATTTCAAATACCCACATGTTCTTTGTTGTTCTACATGTATGTAATATACCCCTCCCCTTTAATTTTTTGATCTCCAAACATAGAAATGGTTAACCATACCTTTAAAAAATCCCAAATCTGACCTCATTTCATCAATATATGCCCCATTCATTGACTCAAAATGATTCTGATGGTCTGATCACACTTAGCACCTCTCAACAATGTAAAAATAGGGTTGTGGGGTCCTATCAATGATGAACGTGAACAAAATGAGGATTAAATAACCAAAAAAAAAATTAACCATCATTGGTCAATATTTCTTAACCAATAATCAAGAATAGTGATACCGAGGTTAGAAAATAATTATTTCAAATAGTACATAGGTGCGTGATTCAGACTCAATTGTCATAGATCGATATGAGGTACTGATCTAATAAATCAATTTAATCAATAGTAGTGTGAAAAAAATGATTAGTCCTACCTACTGATTGGATTATTCATCATCAAATAACGTGATCTCCAATAATTTAAGGAAATCATTGCATTCATTTTTATTTAATATGTTATCAAAACTCAAGAGGTTTGAATATTTAATAGAAATAAAGGTTTTTGTGAAAAAGAAAAAGGGGAGTTCTAACTCTAAAACTAGATTTAAATGAAGATCTTATTTTGGAATTGTTAAGATATCGCTAACCCTAACACGTTAATTGTATTAAAAATAATGCTCAACATGCATCATCCTACTTTATTTGTAATTTCTAAACCTAAAATTACCTTTTCCCCTAAATATGCTCATCTTTGTCAACAAAAATATTTTTTTACTAGTGCTATCAAAAATATGCATAATGCTGAATCCTTATGGATTTTTTGGCACTCCTATTTACTTTATATTAATGTATTCAATACCTCTAACCATATTTTGATATGAAATTTTATTATTGATAGTGCACCTATCTTCTGATCCTTTTTTTCTGCTAAAAATATTACCAAGATCAGAGAACACTTTGGAATGAAATCACTTATCTATGCACTAACATTAATGACCCCTAGTTTCTTATGGGTTACTTCAATGCCATTATCAACTCATGTGAAAATTTTGTCTCGTCTCACTCTGCCACCTCCACAAGGCAATTTAAAGCAGCTATCAAAGACAACAATCTCATTGAAATTAACCTTGATGGTGTGAAATACACCTATTAGAGAAGACACTACAACAACGTTTTTTCCACCATGTTAGATAGAGATTTCATGAATGTCCCAGCCTTAGACCATTGGGACACGATCTCTAGCACCACTCTTCACGGAATAAATTCTGACCACCATCCCATCCAAGTCAGTGTCTCCTCCAAAGACATTAAACCCCAGTTACCTTTCCACTTTAACAATGTTAGGTTCTCTGATGACGAGTGCACTCATATCATATAAATATTCTGGACCTCCATTCCTCATAACAATGATGCCTTTTCCTACATCCTCAAATTAAAACACCTCAAACAAACTCTAAGATATTTTTGTAGCTCTAAATAAAAATGTTTTAACAATGACGTCATGCCTCTTGAGAATGAACTCAATGACCTTAAAAATAGAAACACCACCTCAGAACTCAACACAGACCCTACTTAGGAAGCAATCATTGCAGTCAGACAAAACACCCTACACATGTTTAAAAAACATGTGAAAACAAACATTTAAAGTCAAATGGTTAACTGATGGTGACAGAAAACCCAAATTCTACAATACAATTCAATGTGTTAGGTAGGCCTATAGGATACTTACCCTCCTCAAAGACTGGGATAAGATTCTTAACAAGGAAGATGACATCGCTCAATATATCGTTTCTTACTATGAATCCACCTTCAATGGCCCTGATAACAAAAAAGACCTCCTCCTTGAGGTAATCCCATCAGTGATCAATAATGTGTATAACACTATCCTTATTGGCACACATCTTGATCATGAAATCAAAGAAACTTTCTTTAGTCTGAATCTTGATAGTGTCTCGGGTCCTAATGGCTTCAAAAATTGTTTCCTCCCACACTAGTGGGATGTGATTCATATCGATGTTTGTAAACTTGTTAAATCCTTTTTTTCCAATGGGATTCTTCCTCATGCTCTTAATTCACAATTTCTCACCTTGATCCCAAAGGAGGAAAATGCCACTGAAGTTCACCTATCTAGACCTATTGCGCTTATCAATACGCTGTATAAGATAATCACCAAAATCATTGCCAATAGACTTTCACCTATCACAAACAAAATTGTCTCCTAGAACCAATCTGGTTTTATCAAAGGGAGATCCATTCAAGACTATATATTTTGTTCCTCTAAGTGTGTCAATAACTTGAATAAAACTAAAAGAGGAAGAAATGTATCTATAAATCTTGATATCAAAAAGGAATTTGACACCATATACTAGAGCATTATCTTTAATGTCCTCTAATGTTTTGGTTTTAGTGATGCTTTTAACACATCCATAAAAACACTCTTCCACTCAGCCTATATCTCCATTTTGGCCAATGGCTCCCAAGGGCCATTTTAAATGTAGCAAAGGGGTCATACAAGTTGATCCAATCTATGTAATTCTCTTCTCAATAGTAGAAGACTATCAAATCTGTTTGATCTACAAGACTAGTGATTCAAAATAAAATCAAGACCATCCATGTCTCTAGTCATGTGAATTATCCTACTAATCTATTCTATGCCGATGACATCATTCTATTCCTACAAGGAGATAAAAGGAATATTCTTAACCTCAAATCTGCTCTCTCACACTATAAAGAGGTCTCGGGCCAAAACATTAGTTGGAATAAATCCTTAATCTTCTTTGGAAAGAATTTCCATTCTAACAAAAAATGTAACATCATTAACTATTTAGGGCTAAAAGAAGGCTCTCTCCCTTTCACTTAACTTGGTGTTTCTATCTTTTGGGGTAGACTCAAATCTGGTCACATTACGTCTATTGTTGACCAGGTCCTAAAACAACTATCTTCTTGGAAAGGTAAATATCACTCTTTGGCAGGCCATAGTTGTCTTGTCAAATACGATATTGTCTCCAAGATGGATTACTCCATGACAGTTTACAAATGACCTATTGGTCTCATCAAAAAAGTGAAACCTCCTATTAAGAATTTCATCTAGAATGGTAGTACTCTAGAAATAAAACTTGTGATGGTTCGTTGGTCAACTTGTTGCAATCCCATTGAACATGGTGGAATTTGTATAAAAAATCTAAAATATTTTAATTAAGCCCTTCAAGCAAGACTCACTTGGAACCCTTTTCACACCAATTATAAATCTAACACTTTTCTCTAAAATATATTTCTTTAAAAACATAAAACAAGATATTTGAATTTTATTAACTCCTCTATATATCCTTCCATCAAACACTCCTTCACCAACATTATGAAAAATTTTAAATGGATGGTCTTAAAAGACTCTTCCATGAAATTATGGCTGGATAATTGGACTGGAACCCCCTTAATCTATATGATTTCACCTGAACAAACCCCTGAAAACATCAACAGATCTATATAATATATTTTAAACTCTCATCTTGAACATCTCCCTAAACCTATTTTTCATGTCATTGATAACTAAACTTTTTCATATGCCAATGACTTCTTGGTTTGGGAACCTGCTCACAATGGAATGCTTGACTCTAAAAATTACTAAAATCATTTACACAACAACTATGAGATTGATTACAACTGAATCAATAATTTCATCAAACATTGGATAAAACCATTGTGATTGAATCGGATATGGTGAATTTCCCACAACAGGGTTCTCACTAAAACATGCCTCTAATATTTTGGAATTCATCTCTACTGTAAGTGTAAAATCCGTAATCAACACAAATAAGATTATAATCATCTATTCCTTTCTTGTGCCAATTCTTGTACTATTTGGAACTACATTTTTGACATTTTTGATTTCATATTGATGATTCTTTACTCTTTGAATTCCCAACTAATGAAATGTGTAGATATGGAAGGCTCCCAACAAATTAGGAACATTTTCCTTATAGTTATTGTTGAACTCCATCATGTGATATGGTATGATAGGAATGTCGTAATTCATAAAAATTACTTAGTAAAGCTTAAATAATTTAAGGTTTGGATCCTTATTTCAATATATCAAGATTCATTATTTCAAAAGGGTCATTGAAACAACATTGTGCATGACTTTGAAATCCTGAAGCGTTTGCAGATCAGTGATAATTACTATCATCCGCATCACACTATGGATGTATTATAGAGAGACCCTCGACCTAGATGGATCAAAATAAATATTGATTAAGCCTCCAATGGATATTAGGTCCCCACAGGTTGTGGTTATATCTTTACGAAACACCTTGGTCAGATTCTTGGTTGCTTCATAGGTAAATGTGGCATTGACACCTCCTTTGAAGCTGAAATGTTGAGCTTGATTCATGCTATTGCCTTCACCAAGAACTTTAGTTGGAACAACATATGTATCAAATGTGACTCGACGACCCTCGTTCATTTGATTTGGAACAACATAACCCATCTTTCAAGGATAATTACAACATGTTGGATGGAGTGCACCCATTTTTTAATCGATCTTAACTACATCATTACTCATGTTTATTGAGAAGAAAACATAGTTACAGATGGCTTGGAAAACAAGTGGATTACACAAGACATCACCTGGTGCGAAGAACTCCCTGATTCTCTCTTCCCCCTTCATGATAAAGATTGTAAAGTGATCCCATAATTTAGACTCGCTTTATTTTCTTTTTTCAATAATATTTATTCTACTCTTCAAAAACAATCTTCTCTAATTCAATGTCTTCTTGTCTTTTGTGGCGATTCACCAAAAAAATAATAAATATAAGATCATAGCATATCCAAGGATTATGAGTCTATCCCTGGGAAAATTAGCATGGATTTATATTTATAAAAAAAATTGTTAAGGTTAAAATGAATGAATTAATTGATTAAATTATTAGTTAATCCAGTAAACAAACCGCCAATGGAAGAGATGTATGAACACCCAATGCCCACCTATTTAAGGTCACACATAGGGTCAAAACATTTTTTTAGGCTCAATAGTGGTCTCATATTTCTGATATGAGATCATGTTTAAGAGTCATCCCATTTTAAAAACATCTATGGGGAAGTCTCTCGCCGCGGCTGAGAGTTCACTCCAAGGGTTTTCTTAGGGCCGGTGTCTCTGTCCTTCCTCGGAGTTCTGGATCTATGGCGTTAGATCGATTCACTTTGAATCTTCTACGACAGCAGCGTTTTTCTCTTCTGCTGCTTTCGCACCCCCGTATTCGGTGTCGTTCCTCCTTTCCCTGAGACGAAGCTACTGTTTCCGTTTCCCCCCCCCTGGAGTCTCCGCCTGTTCCCGAAACCTCTGGTGGCGCAGAGGGCGTTGGCGCCTTTCTTTGCTCGTTTTCTCCATCCGGCGCTGGTCCGGCCTTCCAAGAGGCCGTGCAAGCTCGCTCGGCGCCGTTATCCCTCGTGGGTGACAGATCGGGGAGTGGGAGGACGATTCCATCTTTCCTTCATCTAAAGATTTTCCTTCTCCACGGATCCGAGAATTTGGAACCGTATGCTCTCTGTTCAGGGTATCCTCTCGCGCCAGCACCGCGAAGTCGGAAGAGGATTGGGGGCGGGACTCAGCCTCCACTCTGTTGAGATTTTCCGTCGATTTGGGGTTTGATTTTCACACCCTTTCCAGCGATGGATCAATGCGTTTGAGCACTCGCTAAGGGGTGTGTCACGAAGCACCGGCCGCGAAGAAGATTGCTCTTTGAAGAGGCGGAATTGCGAAACATCCGTCTGCGAAGGAGGTAGTTTCGCATTGAGGTGGCTTTGCGAAGAATCCTCTCGCAAAGGGGGTGTGTTGTGAAGCATTGGTCGTGTTTGAGCACTCGAGAAGGGGGTTTTTCACGCTTTTTTGATCCACGAAGCACTTGCCGTGAAGGCCTGTGGTGGTGGGAGTGTGCATATTTGCTGGTTCGTGAGTTTTTGCAGAGATTGAAGTTACGAAGGCCCGGCGCGGGGATTTTCCCCGCGAAGAACCTGTGGCTTTGTGAAGCCAGGAAGGCCTTCCACGGTGTGTTTTCCCGCAAAGATGGTGGGGTGGGCGCACGATGCGAGTCTTTGGATTGGGTCTTGTTTTTGTAAGGGTGGTTTGGTTTCTGCACAGGGGTCAACCCCTAAGAAGCATAGTGTTTTCACCTTTTGATTTTCACGATGGATGCTGACATGGTTAATCAATGGGCGAGACTGTCCCTAACAGACAAAGAAAAAGTGGCGATCGAGGCATGGAGAAATGAAGACCCACTATTGGTAAAACGTATGTCTCTGCTCGTGGTGGGAAAGTTCGTCGAACACATTCCGGTTAATCAAGGGGATCTCAAAAACACTCTTTAGAACATCTGGAAACTTGATGCAGGAGTGGCTATTCGGGAGTCGGGAACTAATCGCATCATTTTCGATTTCTTTAACGAGAGAGATAGGGAAAAAATTTTGTGAGGTAGACCGTGGTCCTTCGATAATCAGCCCCTCCTCATGGAATAATTCAAAGGGGGAGACGATGTCCAACGGGTGAATTTAACCCGCTCCCCCTTCTGGATATGAATCAAAGGAATCCCCTTCCATGCAAGAATGGAATGCATAATGAGGGAAATTGGGAACAACCTTGGACACTTTCTGGAATGGGACTGCTCAGACCCAATACAATGGGGCCCTGAGGTTCGAATAAAGGTGTAAATTGAGGTATCAGAGCCCCTAATGAGAGGAATGTTCCTAAAAATCGATGATTTCAACTCCTGGATATCATTCGAATTTGAGAAAATCCCACTCTTCTGTTTCTTCTGTGGTCGTCTTGGCCACCCGGAAAGAACATGCTCTACCAAACCGAAGAATGGATCAGGCGACATCACACTCCAATATGGACCTTGGCTACGTGCAAGAATGAACATATCAGCTTTCATCCCTGAGACGTAAAAACAAAAAGACCACGCCCGTCTCATGTGGGCACATACCAATCAGGCAGAACCCACACATGGACAAGTCATTATGTTGGGGCCTCTAAAGTTCTCTAATGCTGTTCATCCCACTCAGAGAGAAGCTAGAGTTCATCCTGACCCCCTGAAGGACATAAGTCAATCACCCACAAGGTCGGAGATGAAGCACAAAGAACCACCACGACAATGCTCAACGCCAAAGCTGACGAACCTCGAACCACCAGACCTGGATCCGGATCTAGGTCCACAACTGTCCATTATTGACATGCCACCAATAGAGGCCCATGGAATGACCGGAACTCAAATGTTGGGCCCAATCAACCGTCGCACATGGAAAACGGTGAAACTTAGAGGAAGTGATGATCGAGTGGAAGACCCTAACCCTGGGGCCAGAAAAAGAAAAACTGAAACATGTCAATCGGGGGGGATCCCCACCAAAAGACAGAAAACGACAAGTGGCGAAACAATTATTGAGGAACCAAAGGCGGTGGTGGGCGAGACCCAGCCCCCCCTAGAGCAATGATTGTGTTATGCTGGAACTGTCGTGGGCATGGAAACCCAAGAACGGTTCGCATGTTTCAGTGCCACTGCGCTCAAAGTCGCCCCGATATGGTTTTCCTGTCCGAAACCATTCTGGAAAACAAGGACACCAATGGTATTGCCCTGAAGTGGGGTTTCCAAGGCTGCTTTCCGATGCCTAGGCAAGGCCATTATAGGGGCCTCTGTCTCCTTTGGAAGGACAATATTGACATAAAAAATTTGTCTTTCTCTTCGCACCATGTGGCTGCAACTGTTCAAACAGACTTGCACCCACCCTGGACCTTTGTGGGATTCTATGGCTGGTCATCCCATTCTGATAAGGTGTGATCATGGTACCTCCTGGGCAAGCTGTGTCATCATATTCCTAGCCCTATTCTTTTCAGTGGCGACTTCAATGAGATCATGTTCCATAAGGAAAAAAGAGGTGGAAGCACTCGACACCAAGCCTCGATGTCTAACTTCAAGGACACAATCACTAGAGCGGACCTGGTCGATCTGGGGTACACAGGTAATCCTTTTACATGGTTCAGCGGCAACACTGAAGGCACCCGCATCGCTGAGCATCTTGATAGATTTATGGGTTCTGCTGATTGGATTAATTTTTTCAACATGTTTCACGTGGGGCACTTGGCCCTTAACTGTTCAGATCATTGCCCTATTCTCATTTACTGTTTGCAAGGCGAATGACAGCGAAAACTCAGCAGACCCTTCAGATTTGAGAGCTTCTGGTCAAAAGACCAAGAATGTGAAGAGGTTATCTGATCATGCTGGGAAAGTTCTCACAATGATGTTGGCCTCAATCTCCAACAGGTTTCATCCGGTCTGAGAGCTTGGAGTTACAATAAATTCCACCAACCTGATAGGCATTGTGAAATTCTTGAAAAGAAGTTGCATAACCTTCTCAGGAAACCCTCATCTAATGGCACTATCTCCAGGATTGCCTCTACTCAAAGAGAGCTAGACGGGGCCCTTCGTGTTAAGGAAAACTTCTGGGATATGCGGGCGCGTGACAACCACATTAAAGAGGTCGACACTAATATAAGGTATTTCCATCTGAAAGTGTCAGTTAGACATCGGAAAAACTCTATCATGAGCCTATCGCGGCCTGATGGAAGAAAGGTTTCTGACATCTGCGGCATTCATGAAGCTTTGGTAGGCTATTTCCATAACCTCTTCTCCACAGGTACCCCTTCCATGTTGGCTGAAGTGGAAGAATGCATCAGACCTGTGATTACCGATGAGATTAACCGGAAGCTTTCAAAAGATGTGACAAATGATGAGATTCTCCTGGCTCTGAAATAGATCCACTCCACTAAGGCCCCAGGACCGGATGGTTTCCATGCCCTTTTTTTCAAACTTTACTGGCACATTATCGGTCCCGACATATGAAAAATGATTAAAAACATCTGGGCGGGGAACACAAGCATTTACGCCATCAATGAAACTATCTTCGTCCTTATCCCCAAAATCAAGAAACCTCAGGCGATCCCGGATTTTAGGCCTATCAGCCTCTGCAATGTCTCTTATAAAATCTTCTCAAAAATATTGGTTAATCGGTTGCGTCCTTTTCTTCCTGATATTATCTCTGAAAACCAGAGCACTTTTGTGGCCAAGCGGCTGATTACTGACAATGCTATTGTATCCCATGAAGTTTTCCACTCTATGAAAATGCGATCCACAACAAAAAAAGTAACCATGTCCTGGAAACTGGACATGACCAAAGCCTATGATAAAGTGGAATGGCAGTTCCTAAGAGGTGTGTTGTTGAGAATGGGATTCTGCACTAAATGGACAGACATTTTCATGCAATGCATCTCGACCGTCTCCTTAAGAATCAAGGTCAATGGGGAGCTCACCAGAGGATTCTCCCCATCCCGAGGCATGCGCCAGGTAGATCCTCTCTCCCCTTTTCTCTTCATCATGGTGGCAGATTTTTTCTCTAACCTTATCTCCAGGGCGGCATTTTCTCAGTCTATTCATGGAGCAAAGGTCTTCTGTGAGATCCCACAAGTGTCACATCTCTTCTTCGCCGACGACTGCCTCCTTTTCTCCTGAGCCACTTTTAATGAATGTCGGGTGATCATCCATGCGATCCAGCAATATGAGCGGGCTTTTGGACAGTCTATCAATCACAAAAAATCGAAGATCTCCTTCAACGCAGGGGTGCCTCCGGCCAAAAGAGATGAGGTTTGTGATTCTGCAGGCATCCATATGGTCGATAAACACCAAAAGTATCTCGTACTCCCTACGGTGATTGGACGGTCCAAGAAAGAAATTTTTGCAGCTCTGGTGGACAGAATCGAGAAAAAAATTCAAGGCTGGACCCCAAAAAACATCTCTAAAGCTGGTAAAGGAACCCTCATTAAAGCTGTCATCCAGTCTATCCCCAGCTACTTTATGTCTATGTTTAAGCTCTCGGCGGCCATCGTCAAGCTGATCCATTCTCATACTTCCAACTTCTGGTGGGGGAAAAATGATGTAAGTAATAGACCACACTGGTTGGCCTGGGAGAAACTCTGCCAACCCAAGTCAAAGGGAGGGATGGGATTCTGGAATCTTGTTCTGTTCAATGATGCTCTGCTGGACAAGCAAGGATGACACCTTTTGAACTGTCATTCATCTCTTTGTGCGAGAGTTCTCCATGACAAGTATTGACCCCACACGGACTTCCTTGGATCCTTCCTTGGCCCTCGTCCTAGCTTCCTCTAGAGAAGTATTTGGGGGGATCGTAATCTCCTTGTGAATGGGGTGGGATAGAGGATTGGTAGTGTCTCATCTGTCAACGTCTGGACCGATCCCTGGCTTATCGATAAAGATGGTATGCGGGCCACATCCCCCGCCCAACCAGGTCTTGAGGCCGCCACTGTCAACTGCCTCTTCTCAGACAAGGGTCCGGGATGGTGCGTGGAAAAGATCCATGAATGGTTTAATGAAAGAGACCAAAGAATTATCCTGAGCATCCCCTGTGTCCCTGATGCAGGGCCTGACCATATTTTTTGGACCTTTTATGCGTTAGGCGACTACACGGTGAGATCTGGATACAGACTGGCTCTTGGTTTTCACGCTCTCGACCGAGATGAGGGACCATGGAATGCGCTCTGGAATCTCAACGTCCCCCCAAAAATTCGCCATTTTTTGTGGCAGTTATGCACGGGAACCCTCCCTACCAATAGTCTCCTTGTTTACTACCATATGACAAGTGCTGACTCCTGTCCTTTCTACCTGAATATCCCTGAAACCCCATGGCACACCATCTTTCACTGCCCGGGGGCCAAGGAAATTTGGAATAAATGGGGCTCGAATCTGGATTCTTCTCTGGACATTGCCGCTGATCTCCCCGATCTTCTTATGCGCTGGTGTTCCTCTCTCTCATCGTCTGATGCAAGCTCCCGTTGCACCCTGTCCTAGATCATTTGGGTCCAGCATAATGATTCGGTTTTCCATCATGTCTACCAACCTCCCGAGTTCTGGATGGAATGAGCCACTTCTTGGATTAAGGGATGGAAGAACTGTGAAGGACACTTTCTGCCAGGCGCTGCCCCCTCCCGGTCCCCTCACTGGATCCCCCCAAATGAAGGGAGTCTTAAGATTAACGTGGATGCCTCTCTCCCCAAGGATGGGCTTGCTGCTCTCAGCCTCCTGGCTCGAAATCATCGGGGGCAGATCATTGCAGCAAAATATGAACCACATTATGCCTTATGGGAACCGGTTGTTGCTGAGGACTTTGCTATACTTGCAGGGATGATGTTGGCTGTGGAACGCGGATGGGACGATATCATCATCGAGTCTGGCTACCTTTTGGTTATCAATGATGTTAACCACGGTGACGTCGGACTCCAGGCCTTTGGCGTTATCGTTAGAAGAATCCACTCGTTGCGGCACGACTTCTCTTACTGCACCTTCTCCTTTACCAAAATGGAAGGAAACAATGCAGCCCATCAGCTGGCGGCCTCAGGCCCCTTCGATGTCCTCCAACTATGGCTGGACAATTTTCCCTCTTGGCTTTGCTTATGTACGGTTGCTAATATTCACCATTAATATAATCCTTCTTTCTTCAAACAAAAAAAAAGAGTCATCCCATTTTAATTAAGAAGTTGTATGTGCACAATATAAAATATTTTTATTATTTCTATAAAACTAAAGTTGGGAATAAAGGGCCTCATAATGACATTTCGTCTCAATGTATAGCTCTTGAAATATATATATAAATATTTCAAATTCTTAAAAGTAATAAATGGGTCTCTTCATCATTACCTCCTTCAATATTTTAATCCCTGAGAATAAAAACTAAACAAATAACTCGGGATATTGCACCTACATTTCTCTCTCCCACTCCCAAGTACCCTCCTATGAATTAATATGAGTATAGAACACATGAACCAATGGTATGGTCCATCCAAATAGGGTCCTCTTCAGTAATTCGTCAACCTCCATCGGGTGCTCCAAAAAGGTGGCACCATCATTGATGTCCATCTCACACCAATTGATGACATGCGTGGGGTCATGAATGTATCTCCTCATCCATGACCCATAGGAGACATCATGAACCCTTTCCATCTATGAGGGTAGGTATGGGTGGTAAAAAATCTATCCAACCCACTACATGATCTCAATTGGCCTAATGAACCACAGGGATAGAAAACCTCCCTAGATGATCCTCCTCAGTCTTCCCCATAGGGAGACTCTCTGGAAAATATGGTCTCCCTACTCAAACTCTAAGTGCCTATGATAACGATCTGCATAGTATTTTTGTCTCTTCTATTCCATCCTCATCCATTCATGAATGACCTAGATAATCTCCATTATCACCTGGTCCATCTCTGGGGCCATAAGAGATGTCTCACCAATCATTATCTAGTGAAAGGGTGACCTAATTGGTCTCTCGAATCGGGGCTCAAATGGTTCCATGGTGATGGTAGAGTTGTAAAAGTTGTTTTATGAAAACTATACTAAGGTAATGTGGTCGTTATAGCTCTGTACAATGTCTAACACATTGGTCATCTTCATATCCTTGAACACCTATGTAGTGTGATCAGTCTGACCATCGGTTTGGGGGTTAATGTTTATACACATCCTCATTCGGGTCTCAAATGCCTCATATAGTCCTATCCACAATCATGAGGTTAATCACATGTCATGATCAGAGACAATAATCAAGGGAAACCCATTGAAGAGAATGTTCTTTCCAACATAAAACTTCCTAAAACACCTCACCGAACTCTCCTCCCTGATAAAAAGGAAGTGATCTTACTTCATGATTTGGTCAAAAATCACACGTATGGGGTCAAATCCCATCACTATGCTTGGAATACTATCATAAAGTCTATGTATATTCCCTCACACATCCTCCCCGAGAGATTTAGGGGCATCAAAAAACCCACTAGATCATGGTGCTCAGTCTTAATCAACTAACATGTGAAACACTGAGAGACAAACTAAGCTTCACTTCATCTAATGTTGGACCACAAAAACTATTTCCGAAGTACTCTATATATCTTCCCCACATTGGGATGCACAATTATGATCAATTTGTGGAATTCTCACATCACCTCCTCGAGCATCATGGATGGAACGACCATGCATCCTTGGAAAAGGATGACGTGATTCCATTAAATATAATATCAATATGTTGAGTAAAATATTGATTTATGGTCATGTAAGACCTCATAGTTAATTTATCCCAATTGAGACCCTCTTATATACTCATGAACAGAAGGAGTCAACAATATCAACTATAAAAAAGATATACCTTCCTGCCCTACTTGGGCCAGCTATAGGGAGGCTGACTACTCCTAAGCCTCCTACACAAAGAGTTCCAAAGAATTACAACATATGGAGTCATATATTGTAACAACCCGAAATTTTGAATAAATCGTGTTTCCTAATTTTATGTGTTATTTTATTTTTATACTCAACAAAAATGTTTCATTTGATAAAATGAGTATAATTAAAATGATACTGTTGGTTTTTGACTGTTATATGACCATTGGTCAATATGACCACTGGAAACTAAACGTTTTGATTATTGTCTCTAAATACAAGTAATCTTGGTTAATTAATATAGAAAGAAGATTCGATGGCCTCACCCAGTAGTCTTGGACCAATCGAAGCCCATCTAACAGAACTTGGGAAGGAGGTAGCACCACTAGGCTTTGCTCTGGACCAAACCCAAGCTGAACTTCCTCGTATAAAGCTAGAATGGGATCGCCTTCGCGAGAAGTTCAAACTGATATAAATTACTACTCGTGCGATGTTGGCCGAGCCTCCCTCGAATTCTATCACCTTAGCACACCTTACACTTAGGTCCTATGATGGTGTGATAAGGGGATATGTAAGGAGACCGTAACTGCCTTGTGTAATCCTTTGTTTTAAATAAAAATTGGGATTTCTTCTTATGATGAAGTTTATGAATTTTCAAATGACCGGATAAATATAGTATGCATATTTTTTATGAATTTTAGCAAAATGATATTTTAAAAATGGTTGTGTAAACCTTAAATAATTATAAATGTGTAATGATTTTCGAAAAATGGTCTTCTACAATTATGTTCAGTACGAGATTTAGAGTCTAATAAGATCAACTTAATTTTTGATGAATAGTAAATTATGAATAGTGATTTTATGATTAGGATTAGTAATGTGTCCGAATGATTAGTAATCTCACTTAAAGAAAGTATTAATATAATCTAGGCACCTTGATTAAGTAATGTGATTCAATAAAATTGTTAAATAAAGGTTTCATAAATTATTATTCAAGTATTAGTTTTTTCGGGTGAATAGTGTTTTTTAATTAAAAATTTAATTAAAAATATTTAGATAATTATTTTTATAAAACGGATTTCATTTTTGAACTCAGAGCACCGATATTATGCTATGGTAATTTTTGGGGTTTTTTCTGAAAAAAATGAATTTTCGGTGAATAGTGTTTTTATTTAAAAATAAAATTAAGAATATATAGAAAATTATTTTTATAAAATAGAGTTCATATTTGTAATCAGAGCGTTGATATTTGGTTAAGGTGAAATTTTGGGACTATTCTGAGAAAGTTGAATTTTTCGATGAATAGTGAAAATACAGTTTTTAAGTTACAGGTGTTTAATGACATCATTAAATGATGTATTAAGTTTGAAATCAATATGTTCGAATTATGAATAGTAAGATAAGGTACGAGGTGTCCCAAGTGGCCAATATCATGGCCAAATACCATGGGCAAGCCCATGGTTTTGCCAAAACCACTAATGAGGTGTCCCTTTGCCATTAATGCCTTGTCCCCTCACTTTCCCTATAAATACCAAGTCATCCTCTCATCCATTCAACTCCCCACTCTCCCCCAACGAAGTTCTGGTTTCATTACCTCCCAAGGAGTCCTCCCATGGTTCCCCCAAACCCTCAAGGTCTCAGCCTTTGAGTTTTAAGTGTTATGTTTTAAGGTAAGGGATCCGACCTCTCTCTTTAATTTCAAGTAATCTCTTTTATGTCATTCCTTTTATGCTCCATGTTCATATGTTGGAGGATGTTCTTTTACACTCCACTTACTGCCCTTTTTATGTTCATATAATGAGAGATCCCCTCTTACTCTCATTATTTCGTTTTATGAAGTTTTAAGTGGCGCCGTTAGGCTGCCGAAATTTTTGTAACGGATTCTTTCTCCCTTCTCATTTTTCAAGATCTATTTTCATGTAAAGTATTTCAAGTTCCTTTTTATTATGTTGGGGTATGATATCTAAATTTATCATACTGATATTTTATGATCATATGATGAGAGACCCCATTTTATCTCTTCAATTCAATATTTTGAAGTTTTAAGTGGCGCCGTTAGGCTGCCGAATTTTTAAGTGGTTCTTCACCCTTCTCGTTTTGAAGTTCTACTTTCATGTCAATTATTTCAAGTCCCTTTTTTTATTTTGGGGTATGATCTCTATATCTATCATACTGGACTCTTATGTTCATATGATGAGAGACCCCATTTTATCTCTTCAATTCAGTATTTTGAAGTTTTAAGTGGCGCCGTTAGGCTGCCGAAATTTTAAGTGGTTCTTCACCCTTCTCGTTTTGAAGTTCTACTTTCATGTCAATTATTTCAAGTTCATTTTTGTTATGTTGGGGTATGATCTCTATATCTATCATACTGGACTCTTATGTTCATATGATGAGAGACCCCATTTGATCTCTTCAATTCAGTATTTTGAAGTTTTAAGTGGCGTCGTTAGGCTGCCGAATTTTTTTTTGGGGATTCTTTCACCCTTCTCGTTCTTTTCAAAGTTCTACTTTCATGTCAAGTCTTTCAAGTTCCTTTTTAATTATGTTGGGGAATTATCTCTATATCTATCATACTGAACTATTATGTTCACATGATGAGAGACCCTATTTTATCTTTTCAAACCATTTTTTTTGAAGTTTAAGTAACGTCGTTAGGCTGCCGAACTTTCATAAGAGAAATCTAATTTTTGTCTTCCTTCCATGTTTTTCATTTCAAATGGTATTTCCTTGAAATTTCATTACCATGATCATGTATCCTTCTTATTCTGTACATCTACTGTTTTATGTGTCATTTATGAATGTTTGACCCATTTTCCCTCTCTTTTTAATGTCTTCTAAAACCTCGTAACATAGCCGTTATGCTGTAGAATTTCTGTCTCAAAATGTCTCTCTCTTTTTCTAAAGTTCTTTTATATTATTAAGTAAATACTCAAAGCTCTTTCTTCTAAAGGGGTATTCACATATATACCAAAATTTTCTATTTTAAATTCTGGGATTTACATACATGAGACCCACATTCCTTTTCTGTGGGTTTTAAAGTGACGTAAAGATCATGTCTTTAAAGCAGTTTTTAAAACATTGTGATTATGAAATGAAACCCATTTATTTTATGCTATATGGTTTATTTATGAAATGTTTGATGATGATATATGTGGCTCACATGATAATAAAGGAAAATTTAAGGGTGCGCCTTGATAGCGCTCCAATGCATTGGGTAATGATGTAACCACTAGAGATTACAATTTTCACGATACCTTGGTGAATAACCTTGGTAATTTTCAAATGACACCTTGGGGATGGACCTTGGTGATATGTTCATGATTGTCTATGTTAAATTATGTAGCCACATTTTCAAGTTATGAAAAATGTTATTTTTATTATGATATGCCTCCTTATTTCATTCTCATGCCTTAAAGTTCTTTTTCATGACCTTATTGAAGTATCTCAAGTTCACATGTAAAATGTTTCACTGGTTTTCCTTACTGGGATTTTTGCTCACCCTTTCTTTTGATGTATGCTCCCAGGTTATGTGATGCAGTAATGAACCTAGGATGAACATGAGGAGAATCCTTTCAAGTGTTTTAGAAGAATGTTTTATGTTTTCACGTTTAAAGTTCCTGGTTTCCAAGACACTAAACCTTAAAGATCCTCGGTTTTGTAAAATGTAATGAAAGTTTATGTGATAAAGAGGTGGGATGCTATAGTTGGTATCAAAGGATGGTTTAGTTATTTGTGGAAATTAGGATATGAAAAATCTAGGAAGAACCCTATAGAAAAGTTTAAATATTGGAAATATTCCTAGTATTTTGGTGAGTATTGAGTAAGGGCTTTCCAAGCAAATACATCCCTGTCTGGATACGAGCAGGTAGAGGTGGCTCTGGCACAGATGTACGTAGGGGTAAAACCTGAAAACACCACTTTGAGCTAGACTCGAACGGGAACTGGTACACGACAACGGGCCTTGCTGCACTCTTGGTTACGACACTCCCGGGGGATATGCTTTGGTAAATTCATAAGCTTAATATGAACCATTATTAAAGGAACAAGGATAAAACAAAATAAAGATTCACATAAGAATACATGATCATGGATAACCTAGATTGGAATGTAGGGGATCACAAGTTAGGATATACTTTTATTCTACATGTTTATCCTTTTATACTTAAAGTTTCCTTTTCATGATTATTAGCTAAGTAAATAAGCCCCTAATTATAGTTTTTTTTCTTAGTTATTGGAGGGAAATGGAAGAACATGTCCCAAAAACCAATATGATAGGAAATGTGACGATTGTCGTATTAATATGACAGAGGTGATTAGAGGATTAAAAGATGATTATTATTTTGGAATACGTTCACTATTTTAGGGACCCTATATGATTGAGGTAAATAGATTACTACGGTATTTTCATAGAGGAGTAAGGTTGACTTATATTTTGAAGAATCGATGAATTTATGGTGGACTTATAGTAATTTAGGTTACTTATGGGAATGATTAACCTATCTTGGGTAAAATATATTTAGTTTAGATAATTTTTTTATAATATGTTAGGAGTGGTTGATGTTGTTTGGAGATGAACAATGAAGTTTATTTTGGAAGACTATGTTATCAAATCCTTCTTGTATTTGGGTTTCAATCTTAGTTTGGTTTATTTTGAGGAATTTTAAGGACCGTTATTTATGGGATGGTCTATGATGAACTTTGGGTATTACCATGGAACATTGAAGATTTAAAATTAGTTTCCATTCCTATGGGATTATTCCTTTTTGAAGATTTGTTTAACCTTACCCTTTCTGTTTTTGGGATAATGTTTAAAGATAGAAGAAATAGATAGTTAATCTTTTGTGGATTATGTGATTCTCTAGAAGATGATTCTTGTGTTTTGATGAGACCAAGTAGTTTTGAATGCTCATCGTTTGGGAGAAAAGATTAGAAACTTATTAAAGGGTGAAACTCTACATGAAGGTAGATATATTTCCTTATGTTTTTCTTCTATGTTGTAAATGAATTCCTCAAAATTATGAAAAGGAACGTAAAACAAAAACGTTGTTGGTTTACATTTCCTACTAGGTAATCAAAGATCGTTTACACACATCATAAGTTTGAGATTTTCTTATGGTTAACTTTCTCCTAATCATGTTCTCTGTCACTCTCCCTCAGAACTTGACCCTTTGTTTTCTCCTCCATGTCCATGTTTTCCTACATGGGATCCTAGCGTGGGCTAACTCGGGTGACCTTCGTACTTCCCTTTCTTTCTTTTAAAGTAATAGTTTTACTGACTCCTTTTCCAATGTGGGACTTTCAATGAAATTTCAAAACCTAATTTTAAAAAATTGCGAGGATGCAATTTCTTAAGGGGGTAAGATTGTAACAACCCGAAATTTTGAATAAATATTGTTTCCTAATTTTATGTGTTATTTTATTTTTATACTCAACAAAAATGTTTCATTTGATAACATGAGTATAATTAAAATGATACTGTTGGTTTTTGACTGTTATATGACCATTGGTCAATATGACCACTGGAAACTAAACGTTTTGATTATTGTCTCTAAATACAAGTAATCTTGGTTAATTAATATAGAAAGAAGATTTGATGGCCTCACCCAGTAGTCTTGGACCAATCGAAGCCCATCTAACAGATCTTGGGAAGGAGGTAGCACCACTGGGCTTTGCTCTGGACCAAACCCAAGCTGAACTTCCTCGTATAAAGCTAGAACGGGATCGCCTTCGCGAGAAGTTCAAACTGATAGAAATTACTACTCGTGTGATGTTGGTCGATCCTCCCTCGGATTCTCTCACCTTAGCACACCTTACACTTAGGTCCTATGATGGTGTGATAAGGGGATATGTAAGGAGACCGTAACTGCCTTGTGTAATCCTTTGTTTTAAATAAAAATTGGGATTTCTTCTTATGATGAAGTTTATGAATTTTCAAATGACCGGATAAATATAGTATGCATATTTTTGTTGAATTTTAGAAAAAGGATATTTTAAAAATGGTTGTGTAAACCTTAAATAATTAAAAATGTGTAATGATTTTCGAAAAATGGTCTTCTACAATTATGTTCAGTACGAAATTTAGAGTCTAATAAGATCAACATAATTTTTGATGAATAGTAAATTATGAATAGTGATTTTATGATTAGGATTAGTAATGTGTCCAAATGGATTAGTAATCTCACTTAAAGAAAGTATTAATATAATCTAGGCACCTTGATTAAGTAATGTAATTCAATAAAATGGTTAAATAATGGTTTCATAAATTATTATTCAAGTATTAGTTTTTTCGGGTGAATAGTGTTTTTTAATTAAAAATTTAATTAAAAATATTTAGATAATTATTTTTATAAAACGGATTTCATTTTTGAACTCAGAGCACCGATATTATGCTATGGTAATTTTTGGGGTTTTTTTCTGAAAAAAATGAATTTTCGGTGAATAGTGTTTTTATTTAAAAATTAAATTAAAAATATATAGAAAATTATTTTTATAAAATGGAGTTCATATTTGTAATCAGAGCGTTGATATTTGGTTAAGGTGAAATTTTGGGATTATTCTGAGAAAGTTGAATTTTCGATGAATAGTGAAAATACAGTTTTTAAGTTACAGGTGTTTAATGACATCATTAAATGATGTATTAAGTTTGTAAACAATATGTTAGAATTATGAATAGTGAGATAAGGTATGAGGTGTCCCAAGTGGCCAATACCATGGGCAAATACCATGGGAAGCCCATGGTTTTGCCAAAACCACTAATGAGGTGTCCCTTTGCCATTAATGCCTTGTCCCCTCACTTTCCCTATAAATACCAAGCCATCCTCTCATCCATTCGACTCCCCACTCTCCCCCAACGAAGTTATGGTTTCATTACCTCCCAAGGAGTCCTCCCATGGTGCCCCCAATCCCTCAAGGTCCCAACCTTTGATTTTTAAGAGTTATGTTTTAAGGTAAGGGATCTGACCTCTCTCTTTAATTTCAAGTAATCTCTTTTATGTCATTCCTTTTATGCTCCATGTTCATATGTTGGAGGATGTTCTTTTATACTCCTCTTACTTCCCTTTTTATGTTCATATAATGAGATATCCCCTCTTAATCTCATTATTTCGTTTTATGAAGTTTTAAGTGGCGCCGTTAGGCTGCCGAAATTTTTGTAACGGATTCTTTCTCCCTTCTCATTTTTCAAGATCTATTTTCATGTAAAGTATTTCAAGTTCCTTTTTATTATGTTGGGGTATGATCTCTAAATTTATCATACTGATCTTTTATGATAATATTATGAGATACCCCATTTTATCTCTTCAATTCAATATTTTGAAGTTTTAAGTGGAGCCGTTAGGCTGCCGAATTTTTAAGTGGTTCTTCACCCTTCTCGTTTTGAAGTTCTACTTTCATGTCAATTATTTTAAGTCCCTTTTTTTATGTTGGGGTATGATATCTATATCTATCATACTGGACTCTTATTTTAATATTATTAGAGACCACATTTGATCTCCTCAATTCAGTATTTTTAAGTTTTAAGTGGCGCCGTTAGGCTGCCGAATTTTTAAGTGGTTCTTCACCCTTCTCGTTTTGAAGTTCTACTTTCATGTCAATTCATTCAAGTTCCTTTTTGTTATGTTGGGGTATGATCTATATATCTATCATACTGGACTCTTATGTTCATATGATGAGAGACCCCATTTGATCTCTTCAATTCAGTATTTTGAAGTTTTAAGTGGCGTCGTTAGGCTGCCGAATTTTTTTTGGGGATTCTTTCACCCTTCTCATTCTTTTCAAAGTTCTACTTTCATGTCAAGTCTTTCAAATTCCTTTTTAATTATGTTGGGGCATTATCTCTATATCTATCATACTGAACTCTTATGTTCACATGATGATAGACCCTATTTGATATTTTCAAACCATTTTGTTTGAAGTTTAAGTAACGCCGTTAGGCTGCCGAACTTTCATAAGAGAAATCTAATTTTTGTCTTCCTTCCATGTTTTTCATTTCAAATGGTATGTCCTTGAAATTTCATTACCATGATAATGTATCCTTCTTATTCTGTCCATCTACTGTTTTATGTGTCATTTATGAATGTTTGACCCATTTTCCCTCTCTTTTTAATGTCTTCTAAAACCTCGTAACATAGCCGTTATGCTGTAGAATTTCCCTCTCAAAATGTCTCTCTCTTTTTCTAAAGTTCTTTTATATTATTAAGTAAATACTCAAAGATCTTTATTCTAAAGGGGTATTCACATATATACCAAAATGTTCTATTTTAAATTCTGGGATTTACATACATGAGACCCACCTTCTTTTTCTGTGGGTTTTAAAGTGACGTAAAGATCATGTCTTTAAAACAGTTTTTAAAACGTTGTGATTATGAAATGAAACCCATTTA
Source organism: Viscum album (assembly GCA_963277665.1). Classification (NCBI taxonomy): domain Eukaryota; kingdom Viridiplantae; phylum Streptophyta; class Magnoliopsida; order Santalales; family Viscaceae; genus Viscum; species Viscum album. The sequence continues at coordinate 1,957,985,864 of OY728141.1, read as the reverse complement.
TTTTATGCTATATGGGTTATTTATGAAATTTTTGATGATGATATATGTGGCTCACATGATAATAAAGGAAAATTTAAGGGTGCGCCCTGATAGTGCTCCAATGCATTGGGTAATGATGTAACCTCTAGAGATTACAATTTTCACGATACCTTGGTGAATAACCTTGGTAATTTTCAAATGAAACCTTGGGGATGGACCTTGGTGATATGTTCATGATTGTCTATGTTAAATGATGTAGCCACATTTTCAAGTTATGAAAAATGTTATTTTTATTATGATATGCCTCCTTATTTCATTCTCATGCCTTAAAGTTCTTTTTCATGACCTTATTGAAGTATCTCAAGTTCACATGTAAAATGTTTCTCTTGTTTTCCTTACTGGGCTTTTTGCTCACCCTTTCTTTTGATGTATGCTCCCAGGTTATGTGATGCAGTAATGAACCTAGGATGAACATGAGGAGAATCATTTCAAGTGTTTTATAAGAATGTTTTATGTTTTCATGTTTAAAGTTCCTGGTTTCCAAGACACTAAACCTTAAAGATCCTCGGTTTTGTAAAATGTAATGAAAGTTTATGTGATAAAGAGGCGGGATGCTATATATATTATGTTTCCATTAACTAGATTATAGGGTATCATTAAGCTATAATCATGAAACTAATCCAACCAGTGTTGTGATCTCATGTTCATGTCATTATGAAAGAAATATCCCAATCACTATTACCCCCTTCAGTACACTATAAAAGGTGGGGATACAGAAGGGAACAAAATTGGAATTGATCTCTATAAAAAGTCCCTTCTCAATCTTCCAGGCATGGATGTAGCCATACTATATCATATCAAATGAGTATTGTGTAAGGTATGTGATCCTCACTGTATACTCATCCACCATCATCCCTCCCAGCCGCTTCTCCAGAAGCTCTGGAATCTGAACCTTGCATATGAAGCAGGGGGGGAGGTAGTAGTCCTCACAAAATAGATTTTGGAAGTTAGGCCATAATATTTTAGACTGATCGTGCATTTGATTAACAAGGCTCTATCAGCATCCAACTACTTCATGGAAAAGTCTAGTTTATAGTAAAACAAAATGACCCATTAGGGATTGAACAAGCCTGAAGATATGGACCAATGACTCTATCCAATCATATATTTCATGGGGATCTTGCTCAATACAGATCTTTAGCAACCTCTGGCACTAGAACTCATGAGGCGCACTCAAACTACACATGTCCTCAACCTACATTTCTAGAATGATCTGCTAATCGATAGGTGGAGCTACTACAACCTGACCACATGTAAGATTAGGTTCACGAGATGGAACCTAAACTGATGTCTCATTACACATCGGGTCCTCATCATGATCCAAAGCTGGTATACTGGCTGGCTATCATCGTAGAGGCATCTTGATATTTACTAGACTTTTCATGGTCAGATGATCACACACACACACACACACACATATATATAATATCAATGGGTAGATGACTCAAGAATTATATTCAATGAATTAGTCTTATATAATGATCATGCAATTTAATCCATAAAACCAATGTATCATTAGGCTGAGTCAACTAGGAGGTTGTCAAGGTCCTCGTGAATGGATATATCAGCCACCTACACCATCACTAGATTCCCTAGCCTAAGAGATGCACATGAGACACTTAGACATTGCTGCACTAAACCCAACCAAATATACATAAGGGGACTAGTCCTAACAAAATCCCAAGGAATGAACTTTCTATAATACCAATCTGTCATGACCCAACCCATGATTAGGCTTGAGTTTCAACTAACCCAAGCCCACCTACATTGGCTTAGGGATGGAGACCAGTGAAAATGGAAATACTAACTCGATCATAAATTTACCTATGTACTTGTACACAAACACACTTCCATCTCATTATAGAAGTATAGAGGAGAAGAGTAAAAGATTACAGATAGCTACAAATTAAACCAAGCATGCCTAAACTTTAGTGTGTACAAGAGTACGATAGTGAAAACTACTATATAAAGGTTAAAAATACATTCACAATTAGAAATTTTTCCCAAACTAACAAATAAATAAATGAAAATATCTCAGATAGCCCACCTTCTGAATCCCACGTAGTGACCACTATACGCGGTACAAGGTACCAGGTACACCTAAGATCATCTAAAGTCACTATAGAATTACCAATAATTTACAAAAGACACAAAACATGAGGTAAATACCATATAGGGGCTCAACACAGTGAGTAAATAAACTACACATAGAGTCTTTTATTCACACATCATGAGAGTATACTCATCCAACCACAAGAAGATAAACATGTAAATCAAGGGACATACCTCACACATATTTCACTCTCATGGAAAGAGAGTAACCAAATCCAAGGATATGGATATAGAAGAATATATATATATATATATGATCACTCAGGCAGGAAAAATGAGAGATAAAGGGGTATCCATCTTATAAATTATCCCCAGAAGAAGCATAAACTATAGTTTTAAAATTCTATTAATGTTGCCCAACATCTCACACATCTACCAAAAAGTAACCATGCATGTTAAACCATTCCTCATCACTGTTCCGCACAGGTGAGTGGGAACCAAATCTAACTAGAGGACTCACTCCCTAGTAAATAAAGTGGATCTATGCTATAATTATATGTAGATTAATCTCACCTATGCCAATGAGGGGGTTTCACTCTATGGTCATGAGGAACCACACCTTATGCAGATAGGGTGTTCCACTTAGTAGATAATGGACACACAACCATGCGAATGGGGGGTTCCACTCTATAGGTCGAGGAACCGCTCTATGATGTGACAGGTGGTTTTACTCTGGTCATCGAGGACCTGAGACCAATATTATAGGGTTGTTTTAGTCAGATGTTGAGGACTCATTCCCAGATACCACAAGGGGTATCAACTATAGTCATCATGGAATCACACCCATGTGGGTCAGTAGGGTTCCACTAGGAAGGTTTCTATAGAGGACCTGCATCGACACTGATGGGGGTTCCACTCTTGTTATCAAGGAACCATGCCATGGTGTGATGTGGGGTTTAAATATGACCTTTATAACCCTAAACATATATGATAGGGGTTCCACTTAGAATAATCCTTTGGTGACCCTTCCTGATCACTACCATCACCATGTGTTTCCTCAATAAGAGACATTCCTAGAAAATTTCATATAATTTCTAGAAATCCATAATGGAGTGAACCGTCACATTATATGTGAATAATCACTCAGGATAGGCTACTAATGGTATTGAATAGAAGTATAAATAAAGGAGATACAAAATCGTGATGTTTCCTTAAATGGATCGAAGTGGTACACGCCATTATAGGGGACCTACTCGAGGTGTTGTATTACTCCACAGCCTGGTTGTGTCCCTAGCCAGTACAAAATTCTCTATGTATGTAGAGGTGCATACTGTGTTGGTGGACTACATAGTGTGTCGATGATAACAAGGATCAGGACATGACCTTCTGTTCATGTTCATGTACTTGACTACAATTCTGTGTACTTTAGTACATGTTGTGTGGCTTCCCATAGGGATCCATCCATGTGCCCTGGCCATTTCGGTGTTCATGGGTATATGACCATGTTCCTAGCCTTATACTCCTACATGGAGTCCGACCCATGTGACCCATCACATGGATCATCGACCCAAGCACGATGTACATGACGTGTATGAGGGATTTATGTCATGTCATCCTTATAGACTTCTAAAACCCTAGCCCCCACACATAAGGGGTTATACACCATGTGTTTATCCTTGTACATGGTGTGTAGATAGGGTTTTAACAGAAATTTATAGCTATGATTGTCACCAAAATCAAGAGTTTACAATTCTAATCTTGCTTCGATTTCACTCTGGATTTGTGGATCTATAGTCATCTGAGATATTTTGGCCATATGGTGGACTAAAATATAACTATAAACACCCTAGGGGGTTTTCTAGTCGACCCATACACACAAAACCTTCTACATTGATTTATTGATCCAAAAACACAAAAACAATCATCTGTGCCTTGAAAATATCCTAGATCTAACCATATTTCATCAATCCAAGCCTATTTCATCGATTAATCATGGTTCCAAGGGTCTGATCAGGCTCAGTACCACCCGAAAATGTCGAAATAGAACCATAGGGTTCTAATGGTGATGATCACAAAGAAAATGAGCGATAAAGGCACCAAAGAAATTTCAATCGTCATTGGTTGAAAGTTCCTATCCGACGATCATTAATGGTGATGCATAGTTTAGATAACAAAATAATAATTATATTTAAACCGGTTCGTAGGCACATGATTAGACCACAATTGACATATATCAATACAAAGGATCAATCTTCTCAATCAATTTAATCAACAAGGGAATAAACCAAAAATATTATTAGTCCTACATGGATATTGGATCATCCTTCACCGTAGAGCATGAAATTTGATGATTGAAGGATGACATTACATTCATTATGCTCTGACCTGCTCTGATTTAGCATTTCATCTTCATCCGAGGTGATTTTCAAATGAAGGGGAAAGAAGAATCACTTGAAAGAACCTAATATTATGAGGCTAACCCTAGTTTAATATACATAGAAATATTTATTTATTTATTTTTGGTTAGGTTAAAATGAATAAATTAATTTATTAAATAATTAATTAATCCACTGAAAGTACCACTAATGAAGGATATGTCTGAACGCCCCTTGCCGAACAATTTTGGGACATCTGTAGGGTATGAACCATGGTCTAGACTAAATCATGGACTCGTATTTTTTTTTCTGGGATTTAGTTCAATAGTTATCCTATTTTCATTATGAAGCTACACATGCACAATATAAAATATATTTTATATTTTTATTAAAATAATTTTAGGCACAATGAGCCTCAGAATCTCATTTCATCTTAGTTCTTAGCTCTATAAATATATATATAAATATTTAAACGTCTTAAAAGACAATAATAGGGTCTCTAAAATAAATTCTCTATCACATATTTGAGTTAAACCACATACATTTCATCATTTTGACTCTAAAATGAGAGTATCAATACCATGACATAATTTTTTATTTAATAATATAATATGTTACATATTTATATAAAGGATTGATATCCACTAAAATAGAATAATTGCCTATATTTTATGTTAAAAAATCAATATTTTGTTGTTTTCTCATGTATAGTACTTCAACAGTTATAAATTTGGGTCTCCCTATAATCAGTTTTGATTTACAATCATGAACCATATTATGGGAACCAAAATACAATTCCTTTTTCTTAAAGAGACTTCCCCAAATATAAAATTCAATACCGAAAATATATATAGATATTAAAATTAATATTAAATATTACCTTTTTATTATATAAATTTAGTAGTTTTACTATCATATTTTCCCAAACAAGAAACACTTTAATATGAAAGTCCTCTCTTCATATCAAAGGTAATGAATGATGATTTTTCTTATGATTTGTTAATATTACCTATATAAAATAAATCTATAATTTTAGTTTATATATACACAATGATGTAGAATATTATATATATATATATATAATCAAATTCCTTACTTGTTATAATCATCGAGAGAAATCATAGTTTGATTATATCATGTAATCTTCTATCTCTTACTCATCAAGGCTTAATGAACCCAACATATATTGTACAATAATTAAGACTATTATTTTTATATGAGGAATAGTGGGACCAGTTTCCTCATATTTCACATATTTATTTCTCATAGGCTATATAAATCTCCTTCCCCATCACACAAATAAATTAATAAAGAATACACATGTTCTTCAGTTAAATAATCATTAACAATGAAATCATTTATATGATGACTATTCATAGAAAAATGAATTAATTTATACTTTTTTGTTTCAGTTGGATAGATCCAGTGGAATGAAATAGGTCCCCTATAATTAAATTAGTTGAAAGGAAAATAATTATATGCAATATAAAAGTGGAAAACACAAGGTAAATATTCTCTTTTACTCAAAATATATAAGTGGACCATCTATATGCTTCTTTTCAAAAAAAATCATTATAAGTGTTTAGAAAAAACATTTTTATAAAAATGGAAAAATCCAATCAATTTCCCCTTGCACTATTTTATAGAAAATTTTGGACGACAATTGGAAAGTAATTATAAAAATGATTTTATTTTCACGAGTTGTTAGATATTTTCTCTTCACCAATATTTTTGTTAACCCATTCCAATATGATTTTTGAGTAACCATCTGAAACCTTAGCACTCATCATACTTATATAATTTTTTTCTTATGAATTTTTCATCACATAAGAAGCATAAGGAAGTTTCTAGTTATTATTTCCAATAGTCAAAAGATATAGTTAAGGTCTAATACCCCATACCATTGAAACCATATTGAGATCATAAATCATTTTTTAACATCCCCCTAACATTTATATTCATTAAAATAAATATTTTACACAAAATTTATTTTGATTTTCATCATTTATAAACTTTGATTTAGTAAATTATTCAGAAAAAAGTAAAATCAAAGAAGATAATATTTTTTATAAAATTATTATTTGATTTAGTGGAGTCATTCATCCTATTTATAGATATCACATGAAATTTTAGAAAAAAATAACTAATATATTTAAATTAATTTATTAAATTAGTTCCTAATATATATTGACTTCAGTTCATGATTATAATAGTATTGTAAAAATTTCAATGATTTATCTAGTATGGGTGATTCGGTCGAAAAAAATCATCAATTTTCCATGAAACCAGAATTATGATGAAACTTGATCCTCTAAGATTGCCTATTATTTATAAAGGTAGGACTTGATGGTTTACCCTTTATACTGTGACCATACAATATTACATAATATATAATTATTTTAATAGTCTACATAAGTGTATGATGCATCTGTAATATCTTTTTCTCAAAGAAAACTTTTTTTTTCATACCCACATTTGAAATCCATATAAAATAATTTATTCATGGATAAAGGTAAATCTTCATATCTTTTCTAGGATAAGAAGGTATATGTATAAGTATTTTTAGGAATGTAATCCTTTTTTCCTACAATTCTATAGAAAAAGGATATAAATGTGAATGAAAACTCACCAACTTCAATTTGTTTCATGTATCATACAAAAAATATTAATAATGTCACATTACAGGACCAACAAGAAAATGCATACTTTAGTTGTAAAATTTTTATGTTGTGCATCAAATTTATACCATGTTAATCCATCAAGAGGGTTAATCAATTCATCATAATCGTTATTTATCTCAACATCATGTGATCATATTTTCATTAAAATTTTATCAGGTATGAAATGATGTTGAAGTCTATAAATCAATGTACAGAGACACGTTAATGTTTTTTGTATACAAGATGGTGTTCAATTTCATTGGGTTTCTTTGATATGTAAAATGTCATTATTTCAATCATTTAGGCCTATAGATATCTCCCCAAATGGAAAATAAAATTTAATGAATAAATGGTTTTTAGTTGTTCAAAATATATGATAACCATTTAAATTTTATATCATATAATCATTTGTGAGAATATAGGAATTAATGAATACTAGTATATAAAATTTCAAAATTTATTTTCCCAAGATACAATTTCATTAATAATTATAACACTATATTTTACCAGAAGTTCGATATAATCAACATAATGGAGTCCTTTCATATTCCATTAATTTTTTCAATCTCTCAACATCATTTTCCTCATTAGTTGTGTAATGTTTTCTCGAACCATTGTATTCAAGAGTTAGAATATTTTCATTATCATAATAATGAAAAATGGAAGCCAATAAATTTTTAAAAAATTCTTTTTCCACTCCTTTGTTTATATAATCAGGGGTATGCTCCTTATTTTTCATTCCATTGTGATAATAACCATAATATTTAGTTTGAGAAAAAAAATTATATGGTAAATCAGTTATTTAAGTCCTAACCATTGTATTATAAACTAATAATAACATTGGAATTAAATAATACCTATATATGAATTAATATGTAAAATAAAATAAAAAAATAAATTGAATCCATTCTGAAACTCATTGAGATCCCATAAAAACCATACCTCTAATTACTCTATATTTTAATAGAAAAAAATATATTATTAAAATAAATATAGCGGAAAAGAATTATAAAATTTTAAAAAATGAATCGTTTGGATAAAAACATGGGATTTACATTCTCCAACCAGTGAATATGTGTGTGTGCATATATATACATATTTGGTTTGCAACAATTTTTATATATTTTTAGTTCACTTTATGCATTAGACACACTATAAAGTCATTATATTTTAGTTTAATATGTAAAACTATGAAAAATTCATAAAAAGGGAAATAAGCGGTTAAATGTATTTAACTGCTAATATGGTACGAAATTATCTATATTGAATTTATAATATGTTTTTTAAGTATATTGAAAGAGAAAAAAACTAAAATTGTATAAATTGTGTAGTCACATTATATATCAAATAATGAACAAACAAATTTATATTTACTATAAATATTCATGTGACATGATCTCTTATTTTTGATGAATAATATGTTATGGTTAATGAAATTATATTTTTCAACAAATATTCAACTCAAATATGGGCTATTTAGAGGTTGGTTTTAAGTTTCTGTGGGTCGAGGGATTGAAGGTTGGAATGGCGGTTTGAGACTTATCCTTTGGATGCTAGAAAAAAACCAGCATAGCACTGGTGGAACACAATTGATATCCAGTGGTGTTTCAATAAGTTTTATATCTATAAAAGATACAACTATGAAGCCAGTGATGAAGTAAAAATACATGGAATTCTAGAAGGAACACCGGTACACTGATGGTACCACTGACTCACCTGTGACACCCATCAGGTAGATGGTGTGCCCAATATGGTGGTGAAATTAATGAATGTCATGGGTTTTATTTCCACATGTTTTACACTTAATTTATAGTCCTGTATAAACACCTTTTTTCAATTGTAAATTTTAGAGGTTCACCCATGCATAAGGACTCCTCTATTCTTCTCCTATTTCCTCTCCAACCATTGACCAATCCAAAGAAGCTATAATAGTGAGTTATTCATCAAACATTTCCAAATCCTTTATATTTCATTTTAAATGAGACTAGATATAAGATTGATCTATGTTTTATATAATTATCTGATGAAGCATTCTTCTTTTCATTATGGATCAATGGTTGATCTAGCGAGTTGACATCATTTCTTCAACAAATTTAGATATACCATCGACAATGAGCATTATATGGGTTATTTTCAAAGACTAATCTTCCTATGAGTCTTCTTGATTGAACAATGATGATATAACCATAATCCATTGATATTTTATTGGAATATTGGTGGGAAGTTCAATGTGATAATGATAACCCTAATTGATTTGAGATAGAACTCTCAAGGACGGTGATGCTTCTGAGTAAGTCTTTTAAGAATGATTATCAATTTACACATTTCATCTTAAAAGCTATAAGGAATTAATTTTATAGTGATTTATTGATGATTTATTGTCGATAATTGGATTGACCCAAGGATCCCTACTATAGTAAAAAATGAATTCATAGTCATTTCATTGTTCAACAATGAATCTAGTGAATCAGTGTTCCTTCCTTCGGTATAACTCAAAATTGAATTCATTGAAACGATCCTTAAGGTAGGTTATTCGTTAATTACCAACTTTCTATTTAAATCTCTTAAGATTAAATTTTAAACATAATTCTTAACAAACCAAACCCTTAGTTATACATCAATACTGTTCAAGCTATTCTATGTGGGTGCATGATATGTTCGTTCTTGGATTCCTTAATAAACCGTGGATTTTTTCAACAAAAAAACATAATTTAGGAATTTATATACCTCATAGAGGACATATATATGATTTTTAGTTAATATGAAATTGATTTTTTGATATTAACTAGAATGTGATTTTTCTGATTGCATGGGTTCTTATTTTGGCTATTTTCACACTCATGACATTTATATGTTTCTTTATTGTTGTTCCCTGTTTCCTTGTGTCTCTAATTGGTATAAGATATATTATTACAGTATGGATAGTAACATAGTGTATGGTATACCCATTGTATCATGGAATCCCTAGAAATAGTTTGTGTTATGAAACTACATATGACATGATGAATGTACTAGGTTGGATGAAGAGGTATGATGGTCATGTGTAGTTTGATCTGGTGGAATTATAGTTCATTAAATCTAAACCATGATGAAATAGGGGTAATGAGGGTTTATGTGACCTAGATCAAGAGATATAAATAGAAAATTATGTCCTATTATTGCCTGACCTAGAAGTACAGGGTCTCTATGACTATTGAAATGTATCGAGGCGAGCCCCTATTTTGTTTTATTACTCACACCATGTACAATCATTTCAATGAATGTCCATAAATCATGTATATGGAATCTAGAAATGGAAATGGGATCATAAAAAATTGGGTTGTTTATGATCATGGATCTTGTAGTTGTACTAGGACATATTATAGAGGATCATGATTTTCTATTTACTTATTTGTATTCCTACACATTTACTTCGGATTGAATTTCCTTACCAGGATCCTTTTTATTTTTTTTTGATAAGAATTTCATTTTGATATGATTTGTAACCTCTTTTTTATTTTTTTTGAGATATATTTTATTATTATCAGTTAAAGGATATGATATTGAGGGTATATTTTTCCCACTATTGTACTATAGACCCTCACTTCTAGTTGACAATTTAACGAATATGTAGCAGTATTTCATGAGGTCTTGTGGATATCTACTAAGAACCTAATTGTTCGAGTTGGGGAATTAAAAAATGGTATCATAGAACAATTTTCCTTATTTATTTTTAACTAACATGGAATGCGGTATAACTGAGATATTTATGTAGAACTCATGTAGGGATGATTTCATTTTCCAGGACAACACATGTGTAATGAGTTTATGAGTTACAAATATAAAATTTATATTATATTTTATAATATTTACATTGAGTTCATGCATCATCACGAGGAATGTAGGATAAAATTTCATATATATAACTATTTATGTGTGATATACTTGTTCTTTAATTTAATTCCTTTTTAAGAAATATCGATTCAAGATATATTTATATTTATGATCATATTATTTATCTATTTAAATTTTTTGGGATATATATTTTGGAATTAATTACATAATTCTGAACATGCTATTTTTTTTATATATATTTATCAAGGTGACTATCATGAAATGATAGAGACCATGGATAGTTATAGGAGGGATATACCTTTGTTACAGTTAGACTCTATGGATATCCTTTGTGTGATCCCATTTTCTAGTTAGGATCCCTCTTAAATGTAAGAAATCTTCCATTCATGTTTTTGAAATTTCACCTTGAATACACATAACCAAAGATATTCTCAGAGAAGGTTAGGTAGATCCGATGAGAGATCGATTTCTATTTCTTCCACCAGTTATGTAAAAGAATGATCCTACATCTCCTATAGTGGTTTGAGAAGGAGGAAAAATCTATCAAGGAGTTTTCCTCTTAGTTATTATTCAAGGCAAGGGAGTTAACAGGTTTACTATGCTCGAGACATATAATGATAGTATCCTCAATCCTTATTGGGAATTGAAGGACCTTGGGATGTATAGGACTGGATAAAGATCATTGATAGGATCATAAAATTGTTAAATATGTTGGAGTATTAGAAGAGAAATCATGTGATTTTATTCTTTAGGTCACTCTTGGATACTGATGTGATATTATACATTAGATAGAAGATTCAAGGGTATCACATGGGTTAATTTCAAGGGACTTTTACTAATGGAGTTCTTTCCGTATATGATGAAGCTATACTGAGAACAACAGTTCATGGAGCATCCTTAAGGGATGCTAACCGTATATTCTTACTTAGCTCATTTTATAGAGCTTTCATGTTACACCCATCTCTTTTAATGGTGATAGAGTATAAAAATACCATATGTTATAGATCAGGAATCATCATTGGTTGTGATGATAGTTTAGATAATTCTATCTGTTGACTTATATTCAGGCAATTTTCAAGGACCTAACAATCAAGAAGAGTTTGGTGGATGAATGTGATGCAGTTTCAATTGGTGTGAAGATGGAGGAATATATTTCACATCAATTTTATGTAAAATAGTCAGATTTGGGAAGAGTCTATTCAACATCATCTATGGGGGGAAAGAGGTCATAGTGTTTCAATTTGGGATAGTGGTGGAATTATCATGCATTATTATAGAAACCTTAGATCATGATTAAATTATAATAAAATAGAAATAATCCACTAAGTCATCAAGGATGATTTCTTGAGTGGGTTTGATATAGAAAAATTAATCAATCCATGGGATAGTTTAGGTTCCTTAATAGTAGGATAAGACACTTGAAATGGTAATGAATCAGTGTAGTCATGTATATTTTTTTATAGGTTCTTCGATCGAAGGCATGCTAGATTTACGTAGTGGATTAGAATATTGTAGTTGGTGATGAGGGACCATCTACTATTAAAGGTATAGTCTAGATCTCTTTTGTTTTTTTATTACATTGAATGATACTGGTTCTTCCAATTCCATTATATCTTCAAAATTTATTCTTAGAATTGGCATACAAATAAAGTTATCCTTCGACATGGATTACCCTTATACATAATTTGTTATGATAGTAGACCTTATTGAGCTATTTACAAGGTGACCTTTAGTCATTTTTAGTTATGGATATATTTGGGACATCGGGATTTCAGAGATGATGAGCCTCAATGTGACTCTTGGCATGGTGTGGTTGACTAGATTTTGAGCACACATTGATTTCTATCATATACGAATATCTTTTACTTTTATAAAAGGTTTGTTGTTTAGGATGAATAGGGTAAGGGATCATGGATGATATATTGTTGGCCTAGACTTGAATCAGCTCAGGATGATGTTGGTGTAGATTTTGGGCATGGAATTTTCTATAGGATCAGTAGAATCCCACCCATATTTTCTTGTAGTCATGGATCTCTATAAGGATATCTTTCTGAATGAGTACACATAACATCCCCATGATATAAGAGTTTACATTGAGATATAGGTCATTCCGGCGGTGCAAACCATTTCTATAATCCATTATCATATGATACGAGATGAAATAATCGAGCTCAAGGTGCATATAGAGGACTTAGGGAAGAAGTTAATTATCAATCTGAGTAAATCACAATGGGATGAACCTATTTTGTTCATAAAGAAAGAAAAAGGTATTATTTGACTCCATGTAAATTATCAAAAGTTTAAGAAGCAAAAAATGAACAATACATATCATTTTCCCAGAATAAAGGATCTATTTTATTAGTTAGGGGGATCCTAATTTTTCTCCCAGATTAATATTTTATCAAGATATCGCCACATGCGGGTTAAAGATGAGGATATACAAAAGACTGTGTATTGGTGTTAGTATGTGATATATAAGTACATGTTGATTCCATGTCAACTTAAGAAGGTACTAAATGTGGTCATAAATATCATTAACAATATCTTCTACCCATTTATTATATCATGGTGTTCTTTAAATATTTCCTCATCTAGTCATCTACCAAGAGAAACATGATAGAATTTTTAATATTGACTTAAGTATTCATTGAGAACATTGATTATATACCAGGCTATTGAAGTGTAAATTTATGATTTAGGATTCAAATATTATGGGGATTCTTTGGTTTTCTGTAGGTATATCTGTAAACCTAAAAAATGGAGAGAGTTATGGCATATAAACATCCTCATAATGTGTTCACAATATGACTCATTATATGTTTAATGGGATAATAATGAAATTATACCCCAAATATCTCTAACATATCAAAACCCATGACAATACTGACAAACATGGGAGATAAGTTTCTGTAGTCATGCCAGTGCGAATAGTTTTTTCTTGAGCTAAAGTAAAGGTTGATTATAGCTCTAGTACTAATACTTCCCAATACAAGGATTGGATATGGGGTATACTGTGATGTATGATGAATTGGTATGAGATAAATACTGATGAAGAGGGAGAAATTAGTAAAATATTGTTCTTGTTTGTTGTGAATCCATGAGTATAACTCTTATACCCATCACTTAGAGATGACAGTGGTGATTCACTCTCTCAAGTGTTGGATACACTATATATTTAGTGAGAGGATTGTTATCTTCACCTAAAAAAGAGACTTAAATATATATTCACACACTAGGACATGAATTTTAGGTAGATTAATAGGTTATTTTTGCAACATACAATTTCAATTGAGATGGATTATGCCCCATGTAAAGATATAATCATTTCTGATTCACATGGACATAAGATGAATGTGGTTGAGGACTTGGGTGAATGGATTTGGGATGAAAAGTGGTATTTTATTATCACATTGGATGATTGTAGGATGGTTGATTATAAGGATAAGGTAATGATGAAATTATCGTTATTTTTTTCACATTGTTTTTAGTATACTATGTAATGGTTGGATATGAGACTTACCCAATGTATGTTGTGATGTGGGATCTACATGCAGGAGGTGAACAAATAACTAGGTCATCGTTAGGGGATGAAGAAGTGATCCTATTAAATTGTAGAAAATTAGTCCCTTATTTAATTTATGAGGATATGATAAGGGACTTCAAACCTCTAAGTGTTTGGTATATCCTGGGGTGACAAACATATATCTTGAATTCAAGATACAGTGTTAGTGAATAAGAACGAAGAGGTAAATTTCTTGTTTTGTATCCAAATACCATACAATATAGTGGATAATGGTTGAGTAATAAGGTTGTAGTGGTTTTATCTAGCCACTTAAGTTTCCCATATAGAAGTGTGAATGTGTCATGATGGAATTTTTAATGGGTTTACCCTAGGCGCCAAGAATCCATAACTCAGTCTAGGTGATTATTGATCAGCTGATGAAGGATGATCATTTCTTACCAACCCATAAGACTAAATTAGTAGATGATACAAACAATATAAATGTTTTTTAAATAGTATAATTACATGGAGTTACCTTGAGAATCATATTTGAAAGATGCACATATTTTATGTATGGGTTTTGGAAGGGCTTATAGAAGGTCATAGGGATTCAGTTGAGATTGAGAACAACATACCAACATTAGAAAGATGGGTTTTGGAAGTTGATGATTCACATACTAGAGAATATTAATTTGTATTTAATCCTATAATTTTATGGAACATGGGATAATCACCTATCATTTTTTGATTCCACATACAACAACAATTACCAGGCCTCAATTCAGATGGAACCTGATGATGATCTATATAGATGGTTATTCCGATTACCACTATATTTAAATTATATGGGTAATTAAACTATTATTATTCTTATTATATTTATGTAGATCTCAAAGAAGGTGATTTTTATTAGTAATAAGTTTCTATTCACTTAAAAAATGCATCAATCATATGCATATCGAAGGAGAGGGCCCTTGAAGTTTATTGTTAGTGATAGTGTTTTCTTTGAAGAGTTACCTCAGTTAGGCCCCAAAAATATATAACACAACAAAATATAGCATTTTTCTATATTTTATCCTTCAAGTCCATTAATTGGGTTCTGATAGTGTCATACCTTATAGATCTTCCTCTCCCTTTTCAATTTATGCATGGAAAGTTTGTTGTGTCTCATCTCCAAATTCATATTCGAAATCATATGTATATCATTGATTTTTGGAATTTTGATATCAATAATGATGCATCATACATGGATCCCTCAATTCAAACAATAGACCAATGAATAAACACCCTTCAAGGTAAAATTCTCTAACTATTATATTCTATGGTGTCATGGATGGATCTAGTGGGAAACATGGGGAAAATATGCTATGGTTTGGGTGCAGTGGGCCAAGTAGTTTGAGAAGAGACTTTGACGGTATTTTGAGAGTATGAAAAATCATTAGAGGGGGATAATTATCACATCCTTAATTTTTTTTTAATGTTTTATATTTTATGTTTAATATAATTCACATTTTCATAATTTTTCCTCCCTAATGTGGGATGTTCATAGATAATTGATTTTAGTGGATATAGGTCTAGGGATTGATGGTTTCAATGGTGGTTTGAGGCGTGATATTCTATGGTTGGAAAAATGACACTGGCTAGATAGTGGGGTTCTAGTATGTTTGATAGTAATAGAAGGCCTTGATGGATATTTATTTTATTAGAAAAAATACTAGGAATTCTTCTAGGGACACTAGCCAGCCTATAAAATTGTAACATCATGACCCATGAGCCACTAATGGGTACCTCAATCTGGTCAGTCCAAGACCCAATCATGTATTCCCACATCCGAGAGGATTCCAACTAATAGGGAGGGTTTAAGGTAGAATAGTGGGGATATTATACCTTCATATTCAAAGTGTTACAACGGTTCAATAACAATAATCAATAGTGGAACCATAATATAAATCAACAAAAAATGATAATCATCTTGAAGAATATAATAAGTATGAATAAGAAAACAATGTCATAAACAATATGATGAACATTTCATGCATCTATAAAAAAAGTAATGATATACATTGAAACATACATTCAATACAGTACATGCATCAAAAGAAAAAAAAGAAAAAAAGAATAGTCCCTAGACAACATCATGAGTATAAATCATTTCTATGACCCCCTTCTCTAAAACACAATCAGTCAATCATCATAAATTGGGTGCTTCCCTGATCCTTACTTGTACACATAAAGCAAGCATGGGTACCCAATTTTATCCCGAACATGGTGTGAGATAACACTCAGTAGTCCACCACCAATGGTGTCTATAACAAATACATTATTGTTTATATAAGCTGAAGAAGTGTACAATATATAAAATGAATAAAAAATGACTAAGAAGGAGTAAAACTATACAATCCATCAATAGTATTCAAACAGCAATAACATGGGACAACAAAAAAAACATGATAAAACATCTACATTAGCCTAAACCAAGAAATCACATGTCAGACCACAATTTTAATATTGGAGGAGTAGGAATTCCCAAGGAATCCACAATGACCAATTCCATGTAATCATGTGTGAGACCTAATGAGGGAATCTATAGATTATTAATTTATAAGGAATCTATTGTAATATTGATTTATAGTGTTTAAAGGTCCATGGGATCTAATATAATCCTGAATCCATGGATTAGTAATGTCCATTTAATTATATACAATTCCAAATCCAAGAAGTAGAAATGTCCATGATATTCAACATGTTCACATAAGTAAAATAAAGGGTAATTAATTGACTATTATCTTTAGTATTTAACCCATTACACAATTCATTTCACAACACAATTCATAATCATACACAAGACATGAGTTCATCCAACTCATTCCATCATTTACATTCAATATATTTAATCAATTTAATAGCATGTAATCACATGGAAAAGGAGGAAATAACTCTCTCCTAATATCTCATTTAAATAAAAAAGGCTCCCACTATAATGGAAATATCAAAACACACACCCAACGGGGTGGTAAATAATGGGATTATATGTAAACACACCTAACTGGTGGTCCTGGTTGAGGATTAGAATATCCATCCATATCATGGTACTAAGTGGGAAACATATCAAGGTTCCAATAAATTATTTAAGGTAGTCTAGTTAAATTAGGAGTTGTGCCTGGAAGGTCTGACATACGACATAATGAAAACTTTTTATAAAATATATAAAAATTTCAATAAAAGTTATAAACCCCCATCCTCAATTCCAAGGTAGAACCCTCACTGAGTATCAGCTCCAAAATTGACCCAGATTAGAAAAAAAATAGAAAAATGGAAAAATACTATGGAAATCAGGAATATCTTCGTGCTCCAAAATTAAACCATATATAGAAATAAATATGAAGAGAGGATCCTAAGGAACAAATAACCTTACATAATATATCTAATGAGATGATCAATTATTTATTCTGAGGAAAGATGGAGAATCAATAAAAAAAATTATAGCATTAGGTGTGAAGAAGGCTCCATGGGAGAAGAAAATCTTCCAGGGAAAAGAAAAATGTAAGGGATGTTTAAGTGTATATGAGGGGAGGTTAAAAATATACATTTCCCACTTTTAAAATTGTTTAAATAGTTTATCCATATAGTTGGACAAACTATGCACCAACTGTGTGCCCTTATTTATCCAAGAACTCCCTCGCACAGTCATGTTTCATGATTAGACAATCCATGGACCAACTATACATTTTTCCACTATTAAAAACATTAGGTACATAATACAGGCATGTTAACCTATATATAACGTTTCATTAAACCTTTTGGCCCAATAAAAATCCCTAGAACACCCCACATGGTTAATAGAAACTATGCATCCTGGATATCATAGTTTATAATATCCACTAAACCAAGATTCCTTGTCCAAAAAACAGAGCCTCTAGGCTCCAAACAATACACATATATGGCCAAAACTCTCATGATATCATTGGGAACTAACATTAGGTTAGGTAAAAATCAATTAATTAAATTGATATTTAAAATACCCAAACCTCATAGGAAAACATATGATCATACAATATCCCCCTCTTAAGACATCTCATCCCCCAGTTTCTCATATGGAGGTGGTAAAGCATCTAAATAGAGTTTTGGACACTGATAACATACATATACCTCTCACTCCCATGAATCACCCAGTATATGGTCTTTCTACAATAATACTTTTACTAGAGGGATAGAACAACCTTAACGAGCCTTCAGGAACTAATAAATTTAACTTATAGGATGGTTCTCGAAGAACACAACTACCAGTAACTCAACGTCATCTGGATAAAGAGTATGAGATGGGTCTAAGTGATAATTTTGTAGATTTGATACATGTAATATGCCATTCAGGTCTTGGTACCTTCTAGGTAACTAAAATTGATAGGCCACTGGCCTAACTCTCTCTAGAATCTTGAAAGGCTCGATAAATGGTGGTGAAATCTTACTTGTCTCTGAATCCATCTGTTCCCCGACCACATAGAGATATGTAAATAGTCATGATCCCCAAAATTGAACTCTATAGGTCATAAATGGTGACTAGAATCAGTTTTATGTCTAGATTATGTAGTATCCATATTCTTTCTGATCAAATATTTCTTCTATAATGTCTCTTACATTAGATGCGGTCTAAGAGGTGCTACCTTTATTGCTTCTAACCTTCATAGAGTTAATCAAAATGGCCTACCATAAAAATCCTCATAAGGTTCCATATTTATTGTCCATAGATATATATTTTCATTAATTTCCAACCATGGATATATGCCTATCCCAAGGACTACCAAACATGAGGATGCATTCTCTAATCATGTCCTATAGAACACATATTGTGCAATCTGATTGGCCATCAGTCTAAGGGTGGTAAGATGAGCTTAAACTTATGTACATATACAATTCCATCTATAATAATATACAGAACCATTATGTAAAACATGTGTCCTTATATGATATAGTGGTATGATGAACTTTTTGAATTCAAACATTCTTCTAAATATATAGTCTCCTAAACTAATAAACTGATAAGGTCTCCCTAATCGACAATAAGAGTGCGAGATTCATGATTTTTTCCACAGAAAACCATAAAACATCACAACCATAAAGTGAAATCAATAAACCAATCATGAAATTGAATACACCATCATCCCATTTCCAATAATGAATGGGAAAAGGATATAAAATCCCTACCGGTCACTGGTATTTATCTTGCACCTACTAGAAGGTGGAACAACTCATGATGAAATTAGATACACTAATTTCATACCCATCCACTAATACTGGAGACCTAAATCATGAAACATATTGGTTATTCTAGGGTGTAAATCCCAAGATGAGGCCTTAAACTCTCACAAAATCTCCTCGTGTATGTCTTATAGAAAATAAATATGACAATGTATACATACCATGCTCTCCCAACAACTAGGCCCTCAAAATCAACTAATTATCTCACCATAACCATATCAAGAAGAGTTTATGTCACCACTAAGGATGTTTGAAGTGTATTATTGATACTATTTTTCACCTCTATGTTCTTAATATAGAAAAAGTCCATAAACATATATTCACTCATGGCATCCTGTACTGACACTGTCTGAGTTTTTTTGTCTTTGAGCATTAGTTACCACATTGCCTTTACCAGGTGTGAAGGAAATCGTAAAATCAAATGACTTGAGATAATCAACACACCTTATCTTCTGAAGGTTCACATCACACTATTTGAATATTCATTTTAGGACTTTATGGTCCATGAATTCAACAAAACACTCACCTAGTAGGTAATGATTCCAACAACAAAATGGATGAACAATTATTGCTTTCACAAGATCATGTGTTGGGTAATTATGCTAATAATGACTCAACTAGGGAGACCCATATTCCACAACACTATCCCCTACAATAGGATGAGTCCTAAATCGATTCCTAATGCATAAAATATTAATGTAAAATTTCATCTATGATTTGGAAGAATCTATATTTATACTAATTTCAACCTAACCTTAAGATCCTAAAAATAATTTCCACACACTTTAGGCTATACAAATATCACCCCCTTCTTGTTCAATACCATAAGTTTCATAGAATGACATGAAATATATTGTATAAATAACTTGTAATAATGGTAAAAACCTAAAAAACAATGAATATCATGGAGATTCTTGGGTTTCTCCCAAGAGACCACATCAATCACCTAATATGGTTCCACATATAATCCTATATTTGAGATGATGTGACCTAAGAAGAAAACTTTTACTATCTAGAATAGAAATTTTCCAATCTTGGAATAAATCCTATGCACTGGTAGTGTGTTTAGAATGATTTCATGTTGTTTGGAATGATTATGTTGAGTTTGAAAATATAGAAAGATGCCATCCATGAAACTACCAAGAAATAATCAAAAACACAGGTGGAAAATCTGATCCATGAAGGCCATGAAAACTGATGGTGTATTTGTGTGTCCAAATGTCATAACTAGATAATCATAAAAGCCATTAAAAATATAAAATGCCATAAACAATATGTCTATAGGTAGAACACCCACATAGTGATAACTTGAAATCAAATCAAATTTTTTAAAACTCTAGATCCTTGAAGTTAGTCTAAGATATCATCTATCTGAGGTATAAGATATATATATTTGACCTTATACTAGTTCATTTTTTGGTATTCAACACATAAAATAAGGGTTTAGTCATACTTTTTTGAAAAAAGGATTGGTGATCCTGATGGAGAAATACTGGGTTATATAAACCTCTTTACTTCTAAATCCTCTTATTTTCTCTCGATATCTTGCAACTCAATAGTAGTCATCTGGTAAGGTGGAATTGATAATGAAGCATCACTTGAATCTAGATCAATAGAGAAATCCACCACTTGATTAGCTGGAAAACCTATGAATTCATCTTTGAAGACATCCTTTAAAAGATTTACTGTATAAGAGAACTCATTATTTCATATTCCTTATTTATCCAAATAAATTCTAGATATATGTGATGTCACACCACCTAGACCAAGATGATCTAGTATAGATTTACAATATTGGACATACCAATCACCCCTGTAGATATACCTACCACCCTCTACTGATGTTAAGGATACCCTATGGTGATAGAAATCAACATGGTATGGTAATAAAATAACCAATCCATTCCAAAAATGATGTAAAAACCAACCATTTCAAGGCTAAACATTTTTCATAAGAAGAAATACCCACATATCTCAATGAATAACTCTATGAACTATCATACACCCTCACATATGATACCAAAAGACATATAAAGCGTCATCACTCCATCAAAAAACTGAGAATTGAGCCTAGGTATTTCTAAAATAGGCACAAATATAGAGCAATGAGAATCACATGTACAAAAAACAACCGATACTATATTAGAAGATACTAAAATAATAACTCTCCCTATTGAAATCCCGATTTTGTGATCCTTAGTTATATTATGTACTTAATATATATAGCTTGAACCGTATCCCCGATAAAAAACCTAACCATCTTGAGTATACCCACTCCACCGTCGAGGTGAAATTTGAATTTGGATCCCTTGGAAATGAATATATCCTCATCCTGAACTATTGATAGTCACCCAGATCCTAGCCTGATACAGAGTCATTAATCCCACCATGAGACCTAGAGTCCGCGTCAACCCCCTCTCTCTAGCTTATAGAGGGAAGGTCATGAAACAAAAAGGATTTAGATGGCCCATCCAGCCTTAATATCAACACTCAACTGGTTCTCTATCACACTGGATCCTCATATTCCCTCTCCCACCACACCGGTGTCCGAAGATAGAACTTACAGCACTAACACTCTGGTTTTTATTCTGTAACATCCCAGGTAAATAATGAATAAAACATTTTCATATTTATTAATATTTATGAATTAAATATTAATTTTACTTTAAAGGGGTTGCTATGTTTGATAGCGTACCCGATACGCAACAAAGAGTTTCTTTGAAATCTTACGTTGCACACTAGTAATAAAATAATATTATTTTAAATGGTAGTTAACACATAGCTGTTGTATTGGCGGGAATGGATATAAATAACTAAAATATGATTATATCTATTTTTTAAATGTTTTTACTTTTATCTAATAAAATATAAAGGCTTAAAATACAGAAAGAATTCAATTTTAGGCGTATATGCCCTAGTTTTCACTAAAGGTTCACTTATTGCTTTTTGATGGCGAACCATCATGAAATATAGTTTTGTTCACTCTTATACATTCTATTGGACCAAATTAAACTCTTCTTTAGAATTGGGACATCAACATTTACTTTGTGTAAATTTTTGATATTTTTCCGATAAAGTTCATTTTTTAATGAATAGTGTAAAATGTTGTATTTTAATTCAAAACCTCTTTTTAATATAATTTATTTATATGATTATATTATATTTTGAATTGGTTTTAAAGTGAAATTAGAATATATTTTTACCATTAAATCCAATAGTGGTCGTTGGAATTAATTTCACTTTGAAATCGGACTTAAACTAGTGTCAATCTTTTGCTACATATTGTTTCATAAAAATACGTTATTTGCTTTGACAGCGGGAATTAATTATTAAATTAATTAATGATACTTATATGTTTTAAATTTCGTAAAATGGACTTCATTTTTGAATTCTTAATATCAAATATAGTTTAGGGTGATGTTTTGGTATTTTTCTGAAAAACTTCAATTTTTGATGAATAGTGAAACCACTAAGTGGTACTTAAAAAACTGATTTTTCGTTTAAATGAAATTTTACCACCTCTGTGTTTTAAATTTCAAAAATCCGACATACATGGTTTTCATTAACAAGTAAAATATGGTTCAATGGGATTAAAATAATTTTTTGGTGAATAGTAACTTATTAAGTTTTAATCGCGATTAGAGGTAATTAGTGTAGTTTAAGGTAAAAATAATGTTTTAATAATATGAAATGAACTTGACACATGTCCTAACCTCATTGGATGTGTCATGGTCGACCAATACAATCCATGGGTCAACTTGGGGACCCCATGGAGCCACTTTAGTTGGAAAATGACATTAATACCTTTTTATTTAATGTTAAAATAAAAATGTCACAAACATGAGTTGTTTTACTAAAACAATTTTTACATGGGGTTATACAAATCATATTTTTGACTATAAATATTAATTAGAAATATAAAAATATTTCCTACATCATGATATTTTTTTTATAATTTTTAGACATTAAATAAATTAAATTATTTATGATATTCTCATGATGCAGCGATTACCTCATTAATAAAGGATTTAAATAAAATGAAATGATAATGTAAAATCAATGACCTACACATGTCAAAAACCTATTAGATGGGTGGATTTCGAACCATTATCACCTTATCCTCGAAAAAAATCAATTTGGGACCATTAAAGTCCGAAACTCATTCTAAAATAAAGTAACATTTCCTTACTTTCCAAGAGTGCCCCTACTCTCCTCTTATAAAAGGCCCCCACCTCTACCACCTTACCCAAACATCCAAAGCATTTGGATCGGCCAACCCCTGTCCATTTTGTCTCTCCACATCCCTCTATTACTCCTTGAAGCCTCACTTTGGGTAGAAGGCTTCCCAAGGAAGCCTTTGAGCTCAAATCTAAGAGAGTTACCCGATTTTAAGGTGATGTCTTCACTTGTGTTCTTTTGTTTTATTTTGCTTCTCCAACACCCTAAACTCTTTTTATTAATTTCTTTTGTAACAACTCCAGTAGCTTAAATATACTAGGATGTTGTTATAAGAAGATTTCGAGCTACACTTACACACATCTACATCTAATGGTTAAAGAACATACTGTTTCTGTGGTTGGAGAATTTCTGCCTCACGAAACGATGATTGTTCAATCTTCTTTTAAACACCTTTAATGGTGGCCATTAAGATATCACTATATTTATATATGATATATATTATGTTTATGTTTTCCTTATGCTTCTTTATTTTTCATTTGTGGTTTACCTTTATGGTTTCCATTGTGGGTAAACACGATAATTTCATTTTAGGAAGTGCGGACTACCGCCCCCTCAAAGTGATGTGATTCGTTAATGCCATATGTGGGACATATAATGGATGGATTTAATGATATTATATATGATATTATACTAAAATTATAATATACCTTTTTATCATTATGATTTCACTCCATTAAATTATGATATAGAAACGAAAGTAGCGTTCATGCGTACGTACGGCTTACCGTCTCCATGAACGGTGCATTTCATTTCTTATCCTCAAATGTAATGTACTATTATAAGTACATATATATAATGGATATATATAATGTATGTTACATATAAATGATGAATATAATTCTGGAATTAAATTATACATACCTCTCATTTAGTTTTAATTCCATTAATATGACATAGAAATGAAAGTAGTGTTCATGCGTACGTACGGCCTACCGTCTCCATGAACGGTGCATTTCATTTCTTACCTCTAAATGATTATGTGATATTATAAATACATTTATATGCTAGATATATATGATATATATGATATCCAAATCAGGAATTTCATTCTGGATATAAAGAACCTTTGACCACACGAACAACATGTAATTGTAAGAAGTCCACTTTCGACTTAAGATCCAAATATCGACAAAACAAACATTATTAACTTAAATGATTACATAATGTTTATAACATGATATTAAGTGATATAAAAGTAATAATGAACGTGAATAAGGTTCTTAATCAAGTAGAAATTAACTCAAGTTTATTATTCAGGACATTAAAGAACGATCGAGTCAAGTCGGACCCGAGGTAAGGGACTTCGTCTCAATCTCCTTTCATTGAAGCATATTTCGTTTTATACACAACTTTCTTTTATATGGTGTATAAAACCATTTTAATTTTACTTTTATACAAAAGGAATATTTTTCTACGAATCGTTTTACAAAACGACAAAAAGGAATGTTTCTTTTAACGTACGCGGTGACAACGACCTTTTCCGCCGTCGTGAGTATTATTTGGTCATTGGCTTCCTCAACAAGCCGTAATGTTTTTAAAATGAAATAAATACCATATACTCTTTTATGTATTTTAGTATTGAAAATGGTTTTTATAATGGATTTGTTATGTCAATATATTTGTGTGATATATTGTGATCAAAGTGTGGAAATGTTTTCTTTCCATTATATTTGTTTTATGATTTTATATTGGTACTTGGACATTTGACGGGTGGTTACATGATAAACCATATGACAGGTGGTGCCGTGAATACCAGGACGGGTGGTTATGTTATAACATCCAATGCATTGGGTATGGAAGTCGGCTGTATGGCTATTCCATTAAGTATGTATGGAAGTTGGCCGTATGGCTATTCCATTAAGTGATATGTGTGGAAGTTGACCGTATGGTTATTCCAATTAAGTATGTTTATGTCCCAAGTTACCTTTATATGTTATGTGTTCTTTATATGGGTTTTATGGTAATCTTTTGGTTACAAAAGGGTAAGTAATGATCTTTTATTCAGTGAAGTGTTTTAACTACTTCATGAAGGTGAAAATTATTACTTTGATAAAGTATACATGGTTTACTTTTTGTTTTGATAAACTAACAGTTTTTATTCTTTGTGTATCCCTTACTGAGCTTTTTATGCTCACCCCAAGTTTGTTTTGAAATGTTTTCCACAGGACTTAATGTGGAATAGGGTCAAGGATGGGATCCAGGGGAAGTCATTCTATATAAAACATGGAACTAGACATGTTTCTTTTTAAGAGTTTTTTTTATTCTATGGAAACTTGGTAGAAGTGTCTACTTTGTAAATCTTTTTAGATGTAATAGTTATGTTCTAATTCTCTAAAACTCTAAACCTGAAAATATCCTCAATGTGAATTTTTCATTTAATTCAATATTAAGTAAGGTTTAAGGCCAGGGCCTTGTAGTTGGTATCAGAGGTCGGTTTAGACAACTTTAGGAGTTAGAAAAGTGTAAAATGATAAGTTAATTTATGGTACGATTAAAATTATATAGCATTTAAATATTACCATGTTGGTTCGGCTAAGATATTTATTTGTTCAGAATGGTTTTCCGTAGAGGAAACAAAGCAGCTTTGTTGGGACGACATCAGGAGGAAGACAACCTTCCAAATCAGCAACCTGAGATGGTCGGAATCGGAACTGAACAGTTTGTTGCAGTGATGGCACAATTGACTCATGCTATAAATGGTGGTGGTATCCATGCACGTGATCAGCCAGATCAACCGCAGAGGAACATGTCAGTGGTGGAACATTTCATGAGGCAACATCCCCCATCATTCAGAGGATCATCTGACCATGTGCAAGATGAAGGGTGGATTAAAGCACTGGAGAAGATTTTTGATGTCATGGGGTGTTCAGAACATCAAAAGGTTAGTCTTGATGTTTACCGTTTTGAAGGTGAAGCTGATCAGTGGTGGTCAATGGTGAAAAATATCAGGGATAGTGATGAGATTGATGATCTTCACTGGGAAGAATTCAAAGGTATGTTTCTTGAGAAATATTTTCCTAAGGTGGTTCGTCTTAGGATGGAAAAACAGTTCTTAGAATTGAGGCATGAGGATGACTCAGTGGCTACTTATGAAGCAAAGTTCACTCGATTGGAAAGGTATGCTCCAAACTTCATACAAAATCTTGATAGTAAAATAAACCGTTTTTACTCAGGGTTAAAGAAAAATTATCGAAGGGCTTTAGCTTCTCGTGAGTTCAAAAGTTATGAAAATCTTGTTCGATGTGTGGAGAAGGTGGAAATGGAGTTTTCCAATGATCAGGTGTTCTATGACAAACAACAGAATAAGAGGTCCAGTTGGCAGGCAAAGGGGAAGAATTAATCAAAGCAAGGAGGTAAGAAAACCAAATATCCATCCTGTGAGAAGTGTGGTAAAATGAATCCTGGAGAATATTTATCCAAGTCTGGTAAGTGCTTTCGGTGTGGTAAGTCTGGCCATATTGCTCGTAACTGTAAGGAAGATGAACAAGCAGGCAATGAAAAGCCAGCGGTAAGATGTTTTAAGTGTAATGAAATGGGTCATTATGCAAATGAGTGTCTAATGAAGAACTCAACTGGGGGAAAGCAGCCAGACTACAAGCAGAAAGGGGTGGTGAAATACTTTGCAACAACTTCAGAAGATGTTGGGCCATCGAATGAAGTAGTATCAGGTATACTATTTGTTTGTTCAGATTATACCAATGTGTTGTTTGATTCAGGGTCTACACATTCTTTCATTTCTGAGAAGTTTTCTAGTAAATTGGAAATTCCATCTCAAGATATGAACCCTGAACTTATGGTAAAAACACCCGGAGGGAACGTTGAGACAAAAAGGAATTATAAGAACCTTCTTATCCTTGTGTGTGGAAATAATCTACCAGAAAACCTTATTGTTTTTCCTCTAGTAGAGTTTGATATTATTTTGGGCATGGACTGGATTTCTGTTTATCATGCTAAGATTGACTGCAGATCTAAAATGGTTTCTTTTCAGAAATATTTTCAGTTTTTGTACAACAATGAGCCCTTGCTTTTGATAACATACCAAGATGTTGAGAAACTAGTAAAAGATGGAAATGAATGTTACCTTGCACATATTGTTGAAAATAAAGGAACTAATAGGATTAATTATGTGCCAGTGGTAAATGAGTTTCTTTATGTTTTTCCTGATGAGTTTCCTGGTATTATTCATGATCGGGAAGTTGAATTTACTGTTGACTTAGTTACTGATTCTAAGCCAATTTCAAAACCCCCTTATCGAATGGCTCAAGTTGAACTTTTAGAGTTAAAGAAGCAATTGCAGGAGTTATTAGATAAAGGTTTCATTCGACCTAGCACATCACCATGGGGTGCTCCTGTCTTGTTTGTTAAAAAGAAAGATGGCTCAATAGTACTTTGCATTGATTATAGAGCCTTGAATAATATTACTGTTAAGAACAAGTATCCATTGCCTCATATCGATGATTTGTTTGATCAGCTCCAGGGAGCTCAGTATTTTTTGAAGATTGACTTGAGGTCAGGGTACCATCAGTTGAAAGTAAAAGAAGCAGACGTTTCGAAGACTGCATTCTGTACTAGATATGGCCATTATGAATTTGTAGTTATGCCTTTTGGGTTAACCAATGCACCTGCTGTATTCGTGGAACTTATGAATAGAATTTTCCATGAGTTCTTGGATAAGTTTGTGGTTGTTTTCATCGATGATATTTTGGTGTTTTCTAAAAGTAAAGAGGAGCATGAAAGTCATTTAAGGGTTATCTTTCAAACCTTAAAAGAAAAGAAACTATATGGTAAATTCAGCAAGTGTGAGTTTTGGTTACAAAAAATTTCTTTCCTGGGTCACATTGTTTCTAAAGATGGGATAACCGTTGATCCTGTAAAAAAAAGTTTGTTGAAGAAAGGAAAATACTCACAAATGTAACAGAGATTCGTAGTTTTCTTGGTTTGGCAGGTTACTATCGAAGGATTGTTGAAAATTTTTCACGGTTATCTAGTCCAATGACTAAGCTAACTCAGAAGGGTGTTAAGTTCATCTAGACAAAAGAATGTGATGATTGTTTTCAGGAGTTGAAAAGAAGATTGGTGAATGCTCTAGTTTTGGAACTTCTTTCCAGGAATGGTGAGTTTGTTATATACAGTGATGCTTCGTTGAAGGGACTTGGTTGTGTCCTTATGCAGAATGATCAGGTAATTGCATATGCTTCATGTCAGTTGAAAACTCACGAGGTAAATTACCCTACACATGATTTGGAATTAGCTGCTGTTGTTTTTGTTCTAAAAATTTGAAGGCATCATTTGTATGGAGTAAAGTGTGAAATATATAGTGATCACAAAATTTTAAAGTATATATTCACTCAGAAAGAATTGAACATGAGACAGAGGAGATGGATGGAATTAATCAAGGATTATGAACGTACAATTCATTACCATCCGGTAAAAGAAAATTAAGTGTCTGATGCTTTGAGTCGAAAAAGTAATGCTTTATTAACAATGTTGCATTTGGAACGACATCCATTGGTTTTTGATTTGATGAACTTTGGCATAGATGTTGTTGGTGCATAATGTTCTTCTGTTTTGTTTCAGGTATCAGTGAAATCTTCTCTATCAGACAGAATCAATCAAGCACAGAAGAAAGACAATGAGTTGCAGAAAAAGGTAGAGCTGGTTCAGAAGGGTAAGTTGCCTGAATTCAACATTGATAATGATTGTGTTTTGAGGTTTGGGAAGAGATTATGTGTCCCTAGTGATTCATAGTTGAAGAATGAGTTGTTATGTGAGGCTCATAGTTTCCCATTTTCAGTTCATCCTGGCAGTACTAAGATGTACAGAGATCTGCGGGAGTATTACTGGTGGGATGGAATGAAAAGAGATATTGCTGATTTTACTGTGAAGTGTTTGACTTGTCAGCAGGTTAAAGCAGAGCGACAGTTACCGAAAGGGATGCTTCAGCCTTTACTAGTGCCAGAGTGGAAATGGGAGAATATATCCATGGACATTGTTGTGGGATTACCGAAGACATCTCGAGGTAATAATGCAATCTGGGTTATTGTTGATCGCTTGACTAAATCTGCTCATTTCCTTGCTATACGAGATACTTTCTATCTAGATCAACTTTCTCGATTGTATCTTAAAGAGATAGTCAGGTTGCATGGAGTTCCCCTCTCCATTGTATCTGACCGTGATCCCAGGTTCACTTCTAACTTTTCGAAAGGCCTTCAGAAGTCGTTGGGTACTGAATTAAATTTTCGTTCAGCTTCTCATCCTCAATCAGATGGGAAGTCGGAACGAACAATTCAGACCTTGGAGGATATGCTACGAGATTGTTCAATGGATTATCAGGGTAGTTGGTACCAACATCTTTCTTTGGTTGAGTTTTCTTATAATAGCAGTTTTCATTCTAGTATACAGATGGCACCATTTGAGGCATTATATGGGAAGCGGTGTCGAACTCCAGCTTTCTGGGATGAAGTGGGTGAAAGGAAGTTGATGGGACCAGAATTGGTAGAAGAGATGGCAGAAAAAGTTCAGTTGATTCAGAAACACATGAGAACAGCTCAAAGCAGGAAGAAGAGTTATGCGGATAACCGGAGGAAGGATCTATCTTTCGAGGTAGGTGATCATGTTTTTCTCAAGGTTTCTCTATGGAAAAGTGTGATGAGATTTGGTAAGAAAGGAAATCTGAGTCCAAGGTTCATTGGACCATATGAAATTCTGGAGAGAGTTGGATCAGTTGCTTACCGAGTGGCTTTACCTCTGAGTTTATCTCAGGAACACAATTTTTTTCATGTTTCGATGTTGAGGAAGTATATTCCAGATCCATCTCATGTTTTGAGCCCAGAGGTAGTTTAGTTGGAAGAGAATATCTCTTATAAAGAACAACCTGTCCAGATTCTTGACCGAAGAGAGCAAGTGTTGCGAAATAAGGTAATTCACCAAATAATGGTATTTTGGAAAAACCATATGGTTGAAGAGGCAACGTGAGAATCTGAAAATGCTATGAGGGATAAATACCCCCACTTATTTTGATAAGTGAATAAAATTGCGAGGACGCAATTTCCAAAAGGGGGGAAGGATGTAACATCCCAGGTAAATAATGAATAAAACATTTTCATATTTATTAATATTTACAAATTAAATATTAATTTTACTTTAAAGGGATTTCTATGTTCGATAGCATACCCGATACGCAACAAAGAGTTTCTTTGAAATCTTACATTGCACACTAGTAATAAAATAATATTATTTTAAATGGTAGTTAACACATAGCCGTTGTATTGGCGGGAATGGATAGAAATAACTAAAATATGATTATATATGTTTTTTAAATGTTTTTACTTTTTTCTTAATAAAAGATAAAGGCTTAAAATATAGAAAGAATTCAATTTTAGGCGTATATGCCCTAGTTTTCACTAAAGGTTCACTTATCACTTTTTGATGGCGAACCATCATTAAATATAGTTTTGTTCACTATTATACATTCTATTGGACCAAATAAAACTCTTCTTTAGAATTGGGACATCAAAATTTACTTTGTGTAATTTTTTGGTATTTTCCCGATAAAGTTCATTTTTTAATGAATAGTGTAAAATGTTGTATTTTAATTCAAAACCTCTTTTTAATCTAATTTATTTATATGATTATATTATCTTTTGAATTGGTTTTAAATTGAAATTAGAATATATTTTTACCATTAAATCCAATAGTGGTCGTTGGAATTAATTTCACTTTGAAATTGGATTTAAACTAGTGTCAATCTTTTGTTACTTATTGTTTCATAAAAACACGCTATTTGCTCTGACAGCGGGAATTAATTATTAAATTAATTAATGCAAATTATATGTTTTAAATTTTGTAAAATGGACTTCATTTTTGAATTCGTAATATCAAATATAGTTTAGGGTGAAGTTTTGGTATTTTTCTGAAAAACTTCAATTTTTGATGAATAGTGAAACCACTAAGTGGTACTTAAAAAACTGATTTTTCGTTTAAATGAAATTTTACCACCTCTGTGTTTTGAACTTGACACATGTCCTAACCTCATTGGATGTGTCATTGCCGACCATGAAAATCCATGGGTCAACTTAGGGACCCCATGGATCCACTTTAGTTGGAAAATGACATTAATACCTTTTTATTTAATGTTAAAATAAAAATGTCACAAACATGAGTTATTTTACTAAAACAGTTTTTACATGGGGTTATACAAATCATATTTTTGACTATAAATATTCATTAGAAAGCTAACAATATTTCCTACATCATGATTTTTTTTTAATTTTTAGACATTAAATGAATTAAATTATTTATGACATCATGATGATGCAGCGATTACCTCATTAATAAAGGATTTAAATAAAATGAAATGATAATGTAAAATCTATGATCTAAACATGTACAAAACCTATTTGATGGGTGGATTTCAGACCCTTATCACCTTATCCTCTAAACACATCAATGTGGGACCATTAAAATCCAAAACTCATTCTAAAATAAAGTAACATTTCCTTACTATCCAAGAGTGTCCCTCCTATCCTCTTATAAAAGGCCCCCACCTCTACCACCTTACCCACACTTCCAAAGCATTTGGCTCGGAAAACCCCTGCCCATTTTGTCTCTCCACATCCCTCTATTACTCCTTGAAGCCTCACTTTGGGCAGAAGTCTTCCCAAGTAAGCCTTTGATCTCAAATCTAAGAGAGTTACCCGATTTTAAGGGGATGTCTTCACTTGTGTTCTTTTGTTTTATTTTCCTTCTCCAACCCCCTAAACTCTTTTTATTAATTTATTTTGTAACAACTACAGTATCTTAAATATACTAGGATTTTGTTATAAGAATATTTGAAGCTACACTTACACACATCTACATCTAATGGTTAAAGAACATACTGTTTCTGTGGTTGGCGAATTTCTACCTCACGAAACGATGATTGTTCAATCTTCTTTTAAACACCTTTAATGGTGGACATTAAGATGTCACTCTATTTATATATGATATATATTATTTTTATGTTTTCTTTATGCTTCTTTATTTTTCATTTGTGGTTTACCTTTATGGTTTCCATTGTGGGTAAACACGATAATTTCATTTTAGGAAGTGTGGACTACCGCCCCCTCAAAGTGATGTGATTTGTTAATGTCATACGTGGGATGTATAAAGGATGGATTTAATGATATTATATATGATATTATACTTTAATTATAATATACCTTTTTATCATTATGATTTCACTCCATTAAAGTATGATATGGAAACAAAAGTGGCGTTCATTCGTACGTACGGCTTACCGTCTCCATGAACGGTGCATTTAATTTCTTATCCTCAAATGTAATGTACTATTATAAGTACATATATATAATGGATATATATAATGTATGTTACATATAAATGATGAATATAATTCTGGAATTAAAATATACATACCTCTCATTTAGTTTTAATTCCATTAATATGACATAGAAATGAAAGTAGCGTTCATGCGTACGTACGGCCTACCGTCTCCATGAACGGTGCATTTCATTTCTTACCTCTAAATGATTATGTGATATTATAAATACATTTATATGATAGATATATATGATCTATATGATATCCAAATCAGGAATTTCATTCTGGATAGAAAGAAATTTTGACCACACGAACAACATGTAATTGTAAGAAGTCCACTTTCGACTTAAGATCCATATATCGACAAAACAAACATTATTAACTTAATTGATTAAATAATGTTTATAACATGATAATAAGTGATATAAAAGTAATAATGAACTTGATGAAGGTTCTTAAGCAAGTATAAATTAACTCAAGTTTATTATTCAGGACATTAAAGAACGATCGATTCAAGTCGGACCCGAGGTAAGGGACTTCCTCTCAATCTCCTTTCATTGAGGCATATTTCGTTTTATACACAACTTTCTTTTCTACGATGTATAAACCCTTTGAATTTTAATTTTATACAAAAGGAATCTTTTTCTACGAAGAGTTTTACAAAACAACAAAAAGGAATGTTTCTTTTAACATACGCGGTGACAACGACCTTTTCTGCCGCCGTGAGTATTATTTGGTCATTGGCTTCCTCAACAAGCCGTAATGTTTTTAAAATGAAATAAATACCATATAATCTTTTATGTATTTTGGTATTGAAAATGGTTTTTATAACGGATTTTTATGTCAATATATTTATGTGATATATTGTGATCAATGTGTGGTAATGTTTTATTTCCATTATATTTGTTTTATGATTTTATATTGGTACTTGGACATTTGACGGGTGGTTATGTGATAAACCATATGACGGGTGATGCCGTGAATACCAGGACGGGTGGTTATGTTATAACCTCCAATGCATTGGGTATGGAAGTCGGTTGTATGGCTATTCCATTAAGTATGTATGGAAGTTTTCCGTATGGCTATTCCATTAAGTGATATGTGTGGAAGTTGACCGTATGGTTATTCCAATTAAATATGTTTATGTCCCAAGTTACCTTTATATGTTATGTGTTCTTTATATGGGTTTTATGGTAATCTTTTGGTTACAAAAGGGTAAGTAATGATCTTTTATTCAGTGAAGAGTTTTTACTACTTCATGAAGGTGAAAAGTATTACTTTGATAAAGTATACATGGTTTACTTTTTGTTTTGATAAACTAACAGTTTTTATTCTTTGTGTATCCCTTACTGAGCTTTTTATGCTCACCCCAAGTTTGTTTTGAAATGTTTTCCACAGGACTTAATGTGGAATAGGTCAAGGATGGGATCAAGGGAAAGTCATGCCATATAAAACATGGAACTAGACATGTTTCTTTTTAAGAGTTTTTTTTATTCTATGGAAACTTGGTTGAAGTGTCTACTTTGTAAATATTTTGAGATGTAATAGTTATGTTCTAATTCTCTAAAACTCTAAACCTGAAAAGATCCTCAATGTGAATTATTAATTTAATTCAATATTAAGTAATGTTTAAGGCCAGGGCCTTATATATTCCCGTAATGAGAAGCCTCAAAACAATAATTCCAACCAGTTGACACTAAACCACTTGGTTGAGAATATACACTACCTCACTTTAGGTATCTAGATTTCCTTATGTTTTATTCAGCAATAAGTACATGATTTACTATCTTAGATAAAATATTAAATAAAAAACATTCACCCATGATTGAATGGAATTCATGAGACCATCCATGAAGTGTCCCACCTGAAAAGGATCATCAGAATGATAAATAGGTTCAAAGAAATAAACATCAGTAAATTGATCCAAATACTATATAATGATCATAACACCCTACACTATATGCATAAACCCAATAGCATGTTCTACTCTTAAAATCTATTGAAGGATTTAATTGTAAAATATGGCTTAAGAATCCCTCAAAAACATAACTCCATGTCTATGAAATCTCTGTTAGAACATGTCACAAATTCTGTGAGGATCCTCGACGAATATATGTCACAAGATTGACTCTCCACTTTTGATGAGTGTTTAGATTCTCAAAAATTGATAAGACAATCTCAGGAAATTGAGTAGTAGCCAATGGAACACCAAACCATGAAAACATGAGAGTATGATACTACTGGAAGACACATGTTGTCACTTCGATTGATGAGGCTAGTCACGAGGCTCTCGAAATGGTTTTTATAAAATGTAGGAAACTATATTGGAATTGGTAATCAACACTCATATTAGTAACAATTTGTGGAGCCATAAGGGGCACTAATATATTCTCTTATGGTGGCCCACGACCCACCTCCTTTGGATCATAGTCAACACCACCCTCATGGTGCATGATTGGAAGTGGTTGTAGTGGAATATCTCTACAATTTTCCAGCTCGCACCTCAGAGAAGATTACATAATAACTAGATCACAAATATAAACATTGGATAACTAAATTCCTTCCTACAAATAAAAAATACCCTTATTCAAATTTCTAAATATAGTATTGGGTCAATCTCTTGAAAGTTTATGGGGGCCACAGCAGAAGCCGGTAGGCCGAGGATTTTAAAAAATTTCATCGACTGGCTAGCATAACTTGAAGATGCCAACAATCCAAGCCCTGTTATGGTCCAAGGACCTTGAATAAATTGTAAGGAGCACAAAAATTAAACTAAAAACCTACCATTCTAGATCTGAATGCTCGCTCAACTTCAACTCATCATTGGTTGTCACTTCTTGAATAATCCATAGCTAGATCCCTCTAGATCATCCAAAATCACTTAAAAAATCTGCTTAAATGTCGATAGATGAATTCTAGGTGCCAACATGATGATCCAATGATGCTTTCAACATCACAATGATCACCGCATAAAGATACCTTTGATGCTTGAGAAAGATCTTGATCCGAGTTCTTGGATCAACTGATTCTCTCTCTAAGAAGTGGTAGGAGAGAGAGAGGCTCTCAATTTTCATTCAATGAATTATTAGTAAATATTAATAATGGACACATGATTTAGAGATCCGCCTCAATTATTTATATTGGTTTTTCTAAATACCCAGTTGGGTTCCCCGACCCCTGTTTATTTCAACATCCAATAAATAAATAATTTTGACAAACTAAACTTCACCAATATTATTTATTATTTTATCACATAATTGTAATATATATAAAATATATTACATTATAAAACCCGAGCCATTTAACTAAACTCTCTATCCAACTTAATATTAAATGAAGATTGAATATTAAAATAATATTCGTTCAATTAATATTTTCTTGTATTTACTAAACATGTAAATACATTAAATAAACTAAATCAAAATAATTCAAAACCATAATAATAATGAATTTATATAATTATCAGGGATTGATACTTTAGAAAATACTCAGACCCCATGTTGGGGCCCATGATGTCCATTTACCAATTCAACTGAATATGGCGAATTCCAGAATACACTATTGTGTGTGCCCCTCTAGGCCATTATCTCAACACCAGTGAATGAGACCAACAAACCAAGAGTGGAGTCTAGCAACCCATCATGACCCTTAAAGAGATAAGGATTGTTATAGAAATGACAACCTACCTACGAACACTGACAGTGTACTATAATCTCTTTGTCATTAAATATCTCAAAAAGCAGGACACACACTTGTTTCATCGTCTATTCTTGCTTTATTATTTATTGATCTATCTTGATGGATTTGCCTTTTGAATGATTTGGAAAAAGAATAATGAAGGCATACCGTCATGATCAACTGGGCCTCAGATATAAAACTTCTTAAACATGGAAGTGACAAATCCTTTCTTGACCATTCATCCAATGTCATACTACCAATGACGCACCCAACACAAGTTACCTCACCACGATTTCAATACCATATTTTTTTCCTTCAATCAATGTATGAAATCAAATGATACACATTGGTAATGGTCTCAAGTCAGTAGACCAATGCACAAATCGATAGATAATAATGATCAATGTCACCCAAAACATGTGGTGTTCCTATTGGAAAGTCTATCCTTATGATCTCACTACTAGAGATCACCAAGTGAGAACTTTATGAGAAGAAGTATCAATGATTATAAGCCCCCAAAACCTAATAGTCATAAATATACTATGTCCAGTCAGTAAGATGTATCTAGACTATAGAACATATATTTAAGACTAATGTTATAGTATCTCGAGGTTCTCATTATAGCATTGTATTTGCTATAACCTCTTGACACAACAATTAATCATTGTACATTACCAATACAATAGTCGATGCATAAAATTATACACTATAATGTTAAGAATACATCATGTATAACTTACTGTATAAAATATATGGTAGTCAAAAGTACTGCACGGTTGGGTCTAGGGAACCCACTATTTAAGCACTCCCACTTGCACTATATCCAAATTTCTAACCAAACATGATAGATACTCACATGATAAAGATCATGATTCTGCTGAGTAATGTATTTAACTTCTATGCTTGCCACATTTTTTTCGTGTGGAATATCAGCTCTATCTACCTCATCCCTTTGAGTAAAACTTCTCAAGAGATGGTATCCCCAAATATTTCACTTTATTCTATTGTCATAACTTGACAATATGGGATACTAAGACTATCATAACTTACATTATGATAATACATTTCTCACAAGGTTCGAATCCAAGAATTGGAGAAAATCGAAGCATTTAATAACTGCTTCTTAACTACCTTTGAAGTTGTAACATACTTGGTATTTGTATGTGTGGGTACCACTGGCCTTTATGATCTTGACTCGCTCAACACCTTACCCTAACTGTGATACTATAACAAATTGATCTAAGGATTACTAGTTTGTGTCCCACTATAACTATATGCCTTTTCTCCATAGACCAAGTACATATTTTTTTGTAATTACTAAAGTACAAGATGATAGTTCTGATTGCTTCACTTGTCGTGCTCCTAGATATAATTGATATCTGCCTACAATAAAGTATATCATGGAAGTAACAATTCTTGTACAATCATGGCATACAAGATTGA
The DNA here is from genome assembly GCA_963277665.1 of Viscum album. Lineage (NCBI taxonomy): Eukaryota > Viridiplantae > Streptophyta > Magnoliopsida > Santalales > Viscaceae > Viscum > Viscum album. The sequence goes on along the minus strand of OY728141.1, from coordinate 1,957,947,468 downwards.
TCCATCACTGAAGAATATGGTACTCAATTCATAAATTTAATATCATCCCATGTTCCGAACATGTCATCCTTAAGATATAAAGCAATGTGACATTGGTAACAATTATGAAATTGAATTGTTCCATCTTTTATTTTTCAATACAATGTCACTTTATGTACAATTGACTAGATCTAAGCAACCTATGGATCTACCTTAGTATATCTTGTTCCCTAGAACATAGGTTGTAACCTTAAGTCAATCACTAGAGAATTAATTTCATCATGATATTATCTAACTATAAGATCATGTTCGGTTTTCCATATGTTTCTGAACATATTTCTCTTGGAAAACATTGTCTCTCCAACTAAACTTTGGAAGATTGATGGAAAAAAACTCATTCGAATTGAATGCTCTGTGATCTTGTTGCTTACATTAATCCATAACTAAATTTCAGTAACTTCTATCCTTCATTGGTATTTTATAGTGTCATCATACCTTTCTGGTTCGGTCGTATAGACACCATCCATGAAATATGATCTTGACATCCAATGACCAATTGAATGATCATATAAGTATATCAATGATAAGAAAAATTCTACTGGATTTAGGGAAGTCGACTTGGTATAACCAATCGAGCCTTATTGGTACCAGGCTTGAACCATCCATGTATCATCTCATTTTAATACCCACAATTGTATTCAATTTATAAGCCCCTTTGCACTTTGAAACTTTTCATGCATTATTGAATTTTAATTGATCTTGTAAATCTTATATAATTTCCATATACAGCTTACTAATAGGATTTCATATTCTTAATTAAAAATTTATCACTGACTGTAGTGAATATAAAACCATCACCATGGTTTCATTATTCCTACACAGTATGTGTCACTGGAACATTCCTATTCCACATGTACTTATGGAACTTGTTCCTATGCCAACAATTTGTGCATATAAAGCATTGACTAAACCAATGTCAATCTTGCTCCAACTCTCTCTAATGGATATTTTCACCATTATATAGAAATGTATTTTTATACTTGACTACAACTTTTCTATCTTATGGATTTATGTAATATCCTAAGCAACCATTAGGATAATTACCTTAGATGCAAAAAGTGTTTAACTTTATGCATGTCTATTTATATCTTAACAAACTCTATGCATCCTAACACATGATCTATGACATAATGGATGATCATCATACTATGAATTTTATGATATCCATTTGTTATTTTAGTTGGCATATATGTTTTGGGATTTTGTTGTTATTTTCAAAGCGCATATTGAAATATAATGGAAGTTAGTGAAGGTTGTAACCTTGACACTCCATACATCCTAACTCTAATGCAAAAATTGTACTTTTAGGAATTGCTCGACGATAAATTTTGTTGATCATTGTAAAAATTTAAGACTCATCATCGATCCTCCTTATGAACATCAATGTCGATAATGTAATGTGTGTTTAGGAATTACTCCATGCTACATTATCATGATTGATGAATGCTTGGTCATGATATTCTTCATCATGCTGATCTGAAGAAACTTATATCTTATAACCATTCATATACTTCACTATTACATTCCTTAATAACCTAAATAATTCTTATGAAGTATATTTACCTCTAGCTTTAATTTGGAATAGTTCACACTCTACTGTTTTACTAACCCTGGAAGCTTTGGGGAATACCTTTATTTCTAGAGGTTTCTTTGTTCTAAACTAAATATGTCAATAATTCCAAAGTTGTTGAGCTTTGTTGAGCCTAAATACCATACTGTGCATATTCATGACATCCAACTATAATTTTACTTCACAAATAATTATCTTTCCACGACTAGATAATCCTTAAATTATATATTCATCATGTATTTCCATTGATTTAAGAATTTATGAACTATTTGTTGAGTATTTTACCAAAAACAACATTTCATTAAAAACATGGAATAATGTAACATTATGTCCAAAGGGAATGTGAAATAAATTTTCGGGTTTTACTCAACAACTTGTTCAATTTGAATCAATCACTTGTCAATTAGAAGTCATGTCTTTCCCACTGCTGACTTAGGAATCACTCTTTCGCAACCTCTTGGAGAAGATACCTTACTCTTAGTAATGTTTCTCTACATACATGGTTACTATATTTCAATACATATATGTAAAAAGAATATTGTATTTAATACCCAAGAAGTATGTGAGAAAACAATACTTTTATTTGATGAATACAAACTGAATGAGAAGTGGGTACTTGCTTATAGTATTTCAGTCTATTGAGTTTTAAACATCCATAAATTTAGTTCATTATATATGATGAAAATAATCACCTGTTAAATAACCAACCTCATCATTAAAAGAAATTGTGAATGTTCCTTTTTCATTACACTTTCCATTGGCATTTTTCGCTTGGTCATACAATATATTCTCCATAAGAACAAAAGATAGCGTTATCTTTAATATTCTTGTTTCATGGAGAATGTTACCTTAAAGGTAATGAAGTACTTACTCTATACCATTCTTTTGTATCATTAAATGAAACTAGAGTAATTGGGTGTAAAAGGTAAAATAATGGTATGGTATGAAAGATTGTAAACTGTATTTTACATTACACAAGGCGAGTGCAATCATCGCATTTGAATCATGCTTAACTTTCTCCTTTGGAAACTTCTTGGAGATGAGACTACATGTAACATTATCCACGTCATGATGTAGAAACCACAACTAACATTAGACGTTGATTATATCATTATGATAGAACCATCATAATATTGATTCATGAGTCTTCTGTAAGCAGTTACACCCCCGCTTCCTGAGGTGGAAAAAATAGGTAGGGACACTAGCACCTTGAATTTCCTTTATAGTAGTAATTTGTTCAAACACATATACTACACTTAGAATTTACTACTGTTTTGGATACATAATCTATCCATTTTTTCACAGTTTTTACATGTGGTATTACTTAATATTTTCTAAAAACACAATTTAGTAGTTTTTTAGATTTCAAAATGTGACATTACCAATTAATTTAATTGATAAATGTCTCCCACTAATTTATCAAATTCTAGAAACGCACTACACTAGAATCAGAATACTCTATTGTTGGAGTATTCTATTGGAAATGATCCTTGAACGTCCCACATAGTCCACAAGATATGGCTACCCCACTACTCAGAGGGTTCAAGTTAGGATTTTGAGTGGCCAACCAGATTAACTCGTGGTTTTTGGATATGTTGAGTGATGTCCTAGATTCAAAAATATTTACTTGATTTACTCAACACTTGTCTCAAAAATTACAAAAAAACTATATATGGTTATTTCTTTGCTGTAATTTTAGTTAAGTCAACCCACCAATCTTATAATAACTCCACAGTAGTAAGAGGCACCCTCATCTATGGCAAGACCGACAACCCAAACACCCGGTTTTGTTCAAACAAGAACGATGGAAGGCTATGGCGACTTAATATTTCCTTGAGGGTTTTTTTATCTCAAATAATTTAATCCATTTCTATTAAACTTGTTCATCTTTGTTATCGTTATCACAACTAAACATTAATAGAAAAACATACATCGCTTGTTTATGCATTTTATTATATATAATTTTATGTACTCCTCTAGCTATTTTAAAATGCATAAAATAATAAATTAATGCATAAAGGTAAACTACAACCCGAATGGACTTGAGAATATAAACGGCCAATGAGAATCGTACCTAAGTTGAAACTTGACTCATAATACATTTTTCCCTCGTCGTGTATGTTCGCTTCGCATTTGAAGTATCACCTTATCTTGGCGGGGACTACGTCACGTTTTGGAGTACTTCCTTGATTAACGTACACTGCCTCATATTTTCGGGGTCCACATTATTCATAGTCTTCATTCATAGTACAAAGATACTCTCATGCAAACAATGGTGACAAAGGGTTTGAATGTACATTAGGTAAATTGGACATGCTGGTCCTTACACATTTTAACCGAAAATAAAGACAACATGCATACCATCATTTAATTAATTACAATCATCACACCCAATTAAAATAATAAATTAAATAAAAGAAAACATACATGGGTCTGTGATCAAGACCAGAATGTGGGTAAAATAAATCATGATAAAATTAAAATGCATTAAATAAGTATGAGGGTTATAAATTAAATTAAATGAATTAAATAATTCAAATAATTTAATTAAATATTAGTACATTAATTAATTTAAGTTTTTATGCCAAAATTATATTATTTAATTAAATTAATTTCATTTAAAAATTAAATTAATTTGTATCCCAGGTATTAAAATAACTAACCAAAATTAAATTAAATTAATTTGATTTAGATACCAAATGTAAATTAAATAATTTAATTTTTTTGATTAATTTAAATTGTTCGGTCTCAGAAACGTCACTACATTACGTATGTGGGTCGGTACAAACCCACGCAGGCCCATAACCAGTTGTGCAAGGGCACAACTAGGTAGGACTGATCTGTCCATACCCGTTTAGGGTTGGGAAAATCAGGTCGGACCATTTCCTGGAAAATTTTAATCTGAGTAAAAGAACTTATAAACAAAATTATACCTCCCAGGTGATGAAGAAATTTGGTTGGGTCATGGCTCAAGCCGGGTCAGGCCCGGTCCAGTGAATAGAGTTGACTGGGAATGCCATTGTGGAGTCTCCTGGTGGAGGCCTGCCAGGATGGCCAGGAGCCGGGTTGGGGAGCCACGTCTTGGGGGGAGGGTGCCCGGGGTGGCGCGTCATTTGCTTCAGAACCAGCAGGTCCGGATGTAAGTTTCCTGGGAGGATTATTGCAGCACTAGCGGACGACAGCGTGCATGCAGAATCTCTAGAGGTAGGGGCGCCGACGTTTGGTGCGGCGAGCCTGGCGTCTCGAGGAAAAAGAAGAGGTGGTCCACACGGACCCCTATTCAAGATCCCCTTTTTTTTGTTTTTCTTTGTTTCATGTGCCACCCCACCCCAATTATTAGGGTTTTTTTATTTTATTTTATATCTCCTTCCATTATAAGTCTAATTCCCCCTTTTTTATTGGAGTCAAGTCTTCACCTAAAAAACTTTCCCACCCCAAAATTATTCTAATCGCTAAAGAGCCATTTAATTTAATAATAATAAAATTATTATAATACAATAATACTTTATTATTACTATATTATAATAATAATAAAATAAATATTATTATAATAATATAATTATTATTCAAAATTTTAAATTATAAAATTATAATTTTCACAATTAATATTATTTCCGATAAACAGGTTGAAACTTGATCCGTAAAGGAGGATGAAAAAAAATTTAGAACCCAAGATCAAAATGCATAATCTATGAAATCTGAAAAATAAAACCGACTAACACGGTCATTCGACATCAGATCATCTCATGGTTGGAACCGCTGAGACTGTTTTTTTAACCCTATACTTTATTATAATTAAAATTAATTTTATTTGGGTCAGAAAATTTACGCGATCACTCTAATACCACTGAAAGGTTCATGGGCCCGCAACAAAAACCCAAAGGCCGGGGATTTTATAATTTTTCATCGACGGGTCGGTGTAACTTGTCGACTTTGATGATCCAAGACCCGGTAACGTCAGAGGATCTCACTATAATTTTAAATAGCACAAAAATTAAACTGAAAACATACCATTACAGATCTGATGGCGTGCTCGACTACAACTCATCCCTGACAATCACAGATTTAATAATCCATAGCAAGATCCCTCTAAATCATCGACAAGCACTTTAAAAATCCACTGGAACATCGATCGTCAAATTTCGTGTGCTAGCATGACGATCCGACGGTGCTTTTGACGTCTTGGTGATCACCGCATCGAGATACCACTGATGCTTGAGAAAGATCTTTATCTATGTTCTGGGATCAATGACTTCTCTCTCTATGAAGCAAGAGGAGAGAGAGGCTCTGAAATTTCATTCCATGAAAGATGAATGAATAGTAATAATGGCCACATAGAAGAGAGAGCTTCATTTTTTATTTATCGTGGTGTTGCTAAATACCTGGTTGGGATCCACTACCCCCGTTTATTTCGATGTCCACTAAATAAATAATTTTAATGACCTAAACTACATCAATATTATTTATTGTTTTATCACATACTTCTAATATATATAAAATATATTATTTGATAAAACCCAAGCCATTTAAGCTATCCCGATTAATATTAAATGAAACAGAAATATTTAAATAATATTCGTTTGATTAATATTTTCTTGTATTTACTAAACGTGTAAATACATTAAATAAATTCAATCCCAATTATTCATAACATAAATAATAATAAATTTATTTAATTATTAGTGATCGATACATTAGACAATACTCGGACCCTGTGGTGGGGCCCACCATGTCCATATACTTATTCGACTAAATAGGGAAGCTTCTTTAATACACTATTGTGTGTGACCCTCTAATCCCTTATCTCAATTACAATGAATAAAATTCATAGACCAAGAGCGGTGTCTAGAAACCCACCATGGCAGCTAAAGAGATAAGGATTGCCATAGAAACGACAACCAACCTACATGCACTGACTGCGTATTATAATCTCTTTGTTATTAAAAATATTATAAAGTAGGACGCACACTAGTGTCATCATCATTTATTACCTTATTATTTTTTGATCTATATGGATGGATTTTCTTTTCGACCACTTTGGAAAAATACTTATGTAGGCAGTACCATCCTGGTCAGCCATGCCTAAGATATACAACTTCCTAAACATGGAAGCAAAAAATCCTTTCTTGACCATTCAACCAATGTCAAACCACCAACGACACACCGAACACAAGCTACCTTTCCACATTTTCAATACCATGGGTTTTTTCATGCATGAAAGTATGCGATCAAATGATACACATTGGTAATGACCTCAAGTTAGGAGACCAAAACTTATGTCTATAGATAGGAATGACCAATGACACCCAAAACATGTGGTGTTCCTATTGGTGGGTCTTTCCACATGATCTCACTACTAGAGATCACCAATTGTGAACTTCATGAGAAGAAGTATAGATGATTATGATCCCCCAACACCTGATAGTTAGACATCATCTGTGTCCAATCAGTAATATGTATCTAGACTATTGAACATATTTTTAAGATTAATTTCATAGTATCTTAAGGTTCTCATTATAACTGGGGGTCTTCTATAACCCCTTCACACGATAATTAATCTTTGTACATTACCATTAAAAAAGTGGATGCATAAAATTCTACACTGTAATAGTAAGATTACATCATATATAAATAACTCTATACGTGATATGGTAATCAAAAGTACTGCATAGTTGTGTCTAGGGAACCCACTATTTCAACATCTCTATAGTTCATTGCACATGTCCTGCTATACAAACATTAAATTTTAATTGGAAACACCATTTAACATCTACCATTGTATTTTGATTCATTTTCATTTCTTTTAATGTTTATTTATATAATTATTCTTTCAAATTATTGAATTATATAGATTACCATTTTAAATTTATACGAGACTATACACCTTAAAAATTGAAGTTTTGATTCCATATAAACCCAGCCATAACATGCTACAGCCCATGAAACCAATGGTTAATGAATCAACATGCCACAATTGATGGTTTAAGGTGTATGCTTTAACAAATGTAGGTAAACAAAAATTTACGTTATAGTAGGCACTTTATATACCAATTTTTTCTCAAACATCTACATTAAAATTTAATATGTAATTTTTATATAACAAAAGTAACACAAAATAAATTTTCTGTAGTCAAGTAATGTTTCATATATGGGATGAAATATGAAAGGAATGTGAATTCTAAAAGGTGCATAAAATTTTACATGATCCATGATTCCCTTCCATATTGACCTTGAATAAAAATGAAATTCCTTAATCATAGAAATAATAACATCACATGTCATGTGACTCAACCAAGGGTGGAGTCAAATAAACTCTAATAGAAAAAACTAGAAAAACATATCCCAACCCAGAAAATTTAGATTTTTCATGTATATGGGTTAATTAATCCTAGGCATAGTTTGTTACCAAATTCTAACACATTTCTATTATCCTATATATTATTCACATACAATAATAATAAATAAAATAAACCTTTTCTGATACCACTTTATAACATCTTTACCTGGAAGCTACTAAATGGTTCCCCAATCTGGTGGGTTACAAGGTCTCAAGAGAGACTCCAAATATACCTGAGTTTGTTGACTATTAGAGAGGGTCTAAGGTTGTATAGTTGGGAGACTATACACTAATAATCATATTAACAAAATCGTACATTCAAAACAATAAATAGAGTAACCATTATATAAATCATCTATAAAAGTTAATCATCCAGGTGACTGTAATAATAATAAATTCAAATCTTGTGTCATTTTCAATATGATAAACATGTTACGTGTCTATACAGTAAGGACGAAAACCCATGCAACCCCAAATACAGTACAATACATGTATCAAAATACAAAAACGCCAAACCAAACTACCACTAGTTAGCATCACGAGCATAGCTCAGTCTTGTGCTCTCTTTCTCTTAATAATAACCAGTCAATCATCATAAAGTGGGATATTTCCCTAATCATTACACATATTCATGAAGTATTTCTAGGTCCCCAATGGCAAATCAAATAGGGTGTGAGAGAACACCCAATTGGCCACCACCAACAATGTGTATGTAAAATTCAGTTTTTTTATATAATATGAAGTATTGTGAAATATATAACTGTAATAATAGTGATTAATCATTAATAAAAATATCTAGTTCATCAACTATAATAAAACATCCATAATAAGGGTGAGCTGTAAAACATGATAATATATCCACTGTGACCTATGACGATTAATCACGTGTTAGACAACAAGGGTAATATCAGAGTAGTATGAATTTCCAAGGCTTCCTCAATGACCTATGATGTGTAATCAAATGTTAGACCCAATCAAATGATACAATGAGTAGTAATTTCCATTGAATCCCATTTAATATGGATCCATGAAATACAGATGTCCTTGTAATCCAATATAATCCCAATTCGATGGAGTATGAATATCAATTTAATATAATATAATATTGAGTTCATGGAGTAGTAATATCCATATGATTCCCCTATATTGTTCACGTTCCTACTATAATTTACTTCTCTTGTGTATTTTTCACTATTGTTAAATGGAATCTCATGGTTTTGGTTAATATCCATATTATTGAAAATGTTCACCTAATGAAAATAAAGGGAAATTCCTTAACAATTCCATTAGCCATTTGACCCATTAAATAATTAATTACATAACCCTTTTCCTAATCATAAACTAGATAGGACTTCATCTAACTCATTACAGTGTTCTAATATAATCCATTTAATAGATTGTAATCATATGGAAAAGGAGGCATTAACCCTCTCTTGATATATCATTTAAATAAATAAGGCTACCACTATGAATGGGATCACAAAACACACACCCAACATGGTGGTTACTCATGAGAAGATATGTAATCATACACCATGAGTGGTTCGAGTTGAGGTTCATAACTTTCAACCATATCATGGTTGTAACACCACGAGATTTTATAAAAAATATTCTTTTTAATTTCATTAATGTCTTGTATTGTACGCTACACCAAAAGGAGCTTGCACAACACGCATCCTTAACTTTCCTTGCATTACATGCAATCGCGACCTTCCTCGATAGTGTGTGTAGTACGCAATACCGAGTTTCACTAAACAACGATATGCTATTAAAATATTATTAAAACTAGCTGTTATGAATAGTAATAATCACTTTTTGAAAATTTTTAAATTTTATTTTTCAAAATGGACTTCATTTTTGGATTCGGAATATTGAAATTAGCTTAGGGTGAAATTTTGGTACTTTTCGGATAACTTTCATATTCTGATGAATAGTGAAAATTACTAAATTTTAATTAAAAAGAACTTTTTTAATCAAAATAATTAATAGTGATAAATTATTAATTTGAGTGGTTTTAAAGTATATTTAGAATATATTTTTACAGTTTAAGACAATGTTTTTCATTGGATGTAATTTCACATTTAAACCAGACATAAACAAGTGTCAATCTTTTGATAGTTATCATCTCTTAAAAACACCCTATTTGTTTTGACGACGGGAATTAATTTTTAAATTAGTTAATGTAACTGATATGTTTTGAATTTGGTAAAATAAAAATCATTTTTTAATTCATAATATCAAATATAGCATAGGCCTAATTTTTGGTATTTTTCTGGAAACTTTCATTTTTTGATGAATAGTGAAACCACTAAGTGGTAGTTAAAAAAATGAATTTTTCATAAAACTTAATTTTACCGCTTCTGTGAGTGGAATTTCAAAAATACGAGAGACACGGTTGATGTCAGTAAGTAAAATGTGGTTCAATGAGATGAAAATAATTTTTGGCGAATAATAACTTTTTACTTTTTTTTACCACAGTTAAAAGTAAATAGGGCAATTAAGGGTAAAAATTATATTATTATTACCCTAACACATGTCCTAATTCTATTGGATAAGTGTAATTCCACCAAAAACAACCTTAGGAATAAAATATGACCATTTAGGCCCACTTGGATTAGATTAGGACATTTATTATTAATTTATTTAAAGAAGGGTTAAAATAGTTAAAATCAAAGTTTAATAAGTAGATAATTTTTAATATAGGGTAATACATAAGATAAATTCGCCTATAAATATTTATTAGAAAGCTAAAAAGATTTCCTACATAATGGTATTTTATTTGTAATTTTTAGACATTAAATAATTTAATTTATTTATGACACAAAGATGATGCAGTAATTATCTTATTAATAAAATATTGACAAAATTGATGTTATAAATACCCAAATAAATGTAATTTTAGACTTTTTATAAATTCCACTAATTTTATAGGTTAATATGACATGTTAGTATTGATTTAATTAACATTTTTTGAATTAATCATTTTGTTATGATTTTCAAAAAAATCAATTACTAAATAGTGTCAAAATTGACATAATAGTTTTTAAAACAAATATTATATTATTAATTTTTATTTTATTCCTAAAAATTTAAGGTTAGGTCAAATGACTTAGATAAGGTTATATATATTAATAATAAAAAACTTGGGATTCTTTTTGCTTTTTATAGTAAGTTTATTAACCTTATAGTGTAAGAACACAAAAAGACACGGTAAAAGTAAAATTATCTAACTTAAAGTTAATTATAAATTATAAGGTTAAAATAGGAACCTAAACTTGTATAAATTATATTGTATGAGAGGATTTAGACACACCCCCACCTTAGATTCTAAATAAATCAATTTGGAGCTATTTAAAACCGAATATGACTTTATAATAAAATAATATTTTTAGTTTTCCAAAGGTGCCCCTCTCCTCCCTTACAAAAGGGCACCTCCTCCCTCTCTTCCTCACACCACTTTGAGCCTTCATGCTCGAAAAACCCCTGCCAATTTCTCCTCTCCACTTCCCTAGAAACATCCTAGAGGTCCTGGTCTTCTTCAAAGACCAAGTTTAGTGCCCTAAGAGGAGGACTGAAAGAGGCGCTTCAAAGAAGAGGTAATGTCCGTTACCGATTCTTTCAACTTTATTTCTTCTTCCAATTCTTCTTATTTAGTTGTTTCATTATGAAGTAATAACATAAGTATCACTCATATACTGATATGTTATTATAAGTATGAAATAAACCTATTTCACCATCTATCCATCCTATGGAAAACGAAATCATCGCGCGTGCGTACGTACGGAATACCGTCTCCATGTCATGGTGTAATCTATTTTCCACCACCACCTTACTTGGATGGGTATAATGGTGTATATAATAACTATATATGATTATTGTAAAGTGATATTTATTCTGAAATAGTATACATACACTCCAATACAATTCCATGATCATGAGAACGATATCATCGCTCGTGCGTACGTACGAACTACCGTCTCCACGACGCGATGAGATTCATTCTCCACGTTAACCATTCATGAATGATTATAAAGTATATATAATAAGTAATCATGAAATATATGACATAATAATGATACGGGATTTATGTGTATATATATGTATTTCATCTACTTAATTCCATTCAACTCAATAAGGAAACGAAAATAGCGTTCATGCGTACGTACGACCTACCGTCTCCAAGAACGGTGTATTTCTTTCCATTTACTGATCTATTATATATATGTATATTCTGAATATATATTATATATAAATCATGTTTTATATTCTGGAATTATGTAATCATGATCTAAGTAATCATATGAATAATTACAAGTCAAAACACGGACGACAAATGAAACGATTTTACCCAAAACGCTCTTTAACATGGAATTTACAAAAGAACGAGTAATATAAAGTCATAAGTGGACCATATATGATATCATAACAATGAGTATGATTCTGTAATAAGTCAATGACATTATTTAAATCATTATACAGGAGGTTCGGACACTTACGAAGCAAATCAGACCTAAGGTAAGGGAAAATATCACAATCTCATTTTTATCCGAGATTGTTTATACTTTGGTATTTACTGAGGTGTATTTTATCATCCACATCCATGTTTCCTCAATATGTAATATTATTTCCATCCAACTACAATTTTTTAAATCCAATTTTACCCTTTGATGAGTTTTTAGTAAAATATATGAAATGAATCTTTTGTCGTTTTTCATACGAGGTACTTTTTGACTTTTCTGGCAAAAGTACGAGAAGAATGTTTTTTTTAACTTATACAGCACGAATGGATTTTTACGGTTTTATAAAGATTGATTTTCATGAATCTTCTCAAAAAGATTTAATGACTATTTTCAAGAAAATCCTTTTCTTTTAAAAATGCATGACATTTTGTGAAAAGAAAATGATTTTAAAGAAGAAAGGATATTTTCCTCAAGAATTCATTTCAAGTGTTTTATCAAAACCATTTTCCATATAAAATGAAATTATTTCATATGTGTATGTTTTAAGTATAATGTATCTATGATTTACATGGTTTCACTTTTCTTATTATGAAATGATATCCATTTCTTTTATATGGATTATGTTATGATGGGATGATGTTTATGAAACCCATTTTATTCTTTGGGTTATGATGAATGTTTTAAGTTTATTTTGTGGCAAAAGTAAGAATGATTTCACTATGAGATGGGTGGGACCTATATCTCCCTCCAATGCATTGGGTAAAGATTTATATCTCATGAGATAGACATGGCTGAAACGGCAAGTTAAACCGGTTCAGTAATACAGGACTGGAAAGAGGAGTGAACTCGATTCAGAAAGGGACTTTGTCCACTAAGATGGTCTTGGCAGCAATGCCTTGGCTAATATGGAAATCATATCAGGTGATTAATGGTTGCCACAATTACATGTTTTATTCCCATTCTATTTTATCATTCATAATGTTTCTTTATGATCTATGCCTTACATACTTCCATATTTTATGTCATTGCTCAAGCTTTTGATGTTTAAACATTATGTTCATGTTTTTAAGTTCAAATGTATATAGTATGTTTTATTTTATCCATTCTTACCCTTACTGAGAATTTGAGCTCACCCTTTTTATGTTTTCTTTTCCCCAGGATATAAAGAAAGGTTTTAGGAAAGAAAAAAATGGGAAGATCTTTATGGGAGATGTGGAAGATCTTTCACCATGATTAGAAGATTTTATTCCGAGTTTCCAAAGACACTAAAATATTACGGTCCTTGTGTGTCTATTTTTGCTATGTATTAAGTATTCCGAAAAAGTAATGTAATGTCCATGTACGTCAAGCTTCGGGTCTCTACAGTTGGTATCAGAGGAAAGGTTTAGTCAACCTTTGGAAACTAGGATGCGAAAACGTTAGTGAGATCCCTAGAGATACTTCTAAGGTATGTCTAGGGATGTCCCTAAGGATAAGTATACGTATAAGATATAGTCCTAGAACTATGGTAACGATCTTAGAATTTAACCTAAGATGTTAGATATTGAGGGTGCTCCCCCTTTACTATATTGTTTTCCCTAGCATGATTTTTGCCTCTCACACTATTCTTTTTATGTTTTAAAAAATGGTTGGAAACAGGAAGATTCATGATAATGGAGGATATGACGGACAATGGAATGATATTCTTCATGAGAAACCAAATGAAACAGGATTTGGAAGTCCAAACATCATTATTATGCCTAATCAGAAATCTCATAATATGATCAATAATCTCAACTTTGGTAAGTTTCCCAACTCAGATAATAAGAGAAAGATGGAGTTTCATGATGATCATAGAGGAAAGAAAGTTCAATTTCCATCATGTAAATCATGTGGGAATAGGCATCTGGGAGATTGTTTCAAGGGAACTGGAAGATGCTTTGGGTGTGGAAAAGAAGGGAACAAAGCCAGTAAGTGCAAAGGAAAAGGTTCAGTTAACACTATGGACGAGGATAATGGTATTGCTACGACATCAACAATGGTTAAATGTTTTAAATGTGGAATGTACGGGCATTATGCAAACCAATTACCTAAGGGAAAGTATCATGAAGAGAATCAGTACGGTCGTATGGGTAGTATTTATGTCGATGATGATGAAGAGACTACAAATGATATGTGAGATGAAAGAATTTTTGAAGCTCGGTCAATGGTTTTAGAAGGTAGTGGAATGATTGTGTGTTTATAGAGCGTTATGTTGTATAGTTAATGGTACCATGGAATAAAGAATTATCTAAGGATTGTTACACTATTGTTTTTCCTAAAAGTATTTGAAAGTATATGTTGAATGGTACCAGTAACCATGGAAGGTTATTCGTATATTTTTGTAAAGTAGATGATATGCACATAATGAAGGAATAAGAAGATAATGAGATTTTTGATTGTATTCATGAGCTCATGATTGATATAAGGACTAAGGGATATCATGGTTTGAGTATATATAATTTTGAGGATTTTGGTATGCGGAAAGTGTTAACTTTTAACTGCATTCATGTTTTCACTAAGGTTCAATGGGTATTCATTTTTGAAGAGAATACCTGATTAAGGCCATCGAATGTTTGGAATGTGACCAACAAGACATATCTTATGATATATGGGGATCAACAATGGTATTAACATGCTTGTTATATGAAATCTCTGGTAATCGTTTTCACTATATTATGAGAGTGGACTGCAGTATTATGGATAAACCTAAAGATTGGAATGGATTATGTTTGACATAAGTTAGTATTGTTTAAGGATATAAGTTTTTTCGATATTATTGATGGGATGTTATAGTAATATAGTTTTAAAAAAAGGACAACCTGCAGGACGGGCGACAACCCATCACGTCGGACAAGGTTGTGGGAATCGAACCCACAACCGAAGTGCGATGGCCATTATTGCCTACCACTGGCCCACATGAAGTCCCTGTTTAGTAGAAATTAGTTTTATTATATTAAGTAGTATGATATATGAAGTATAAGTCCATTTTAGGAACCATATGCGATTAATCTCACTATAGATTGACTTATGTATATTTAATAACTTTTGCTAACCTTTTGTTTGAGACAGATGGAATGACTCGTCATTCTATCACATGATCTACTAAAACTTCACGAATAACAAATTCAACTTCATTTCTTTAAGAGATGAAGTGGAAATTGTTCAAAGCATGAACAACAATGAGATTGTACCAAAATAAAGTAAGTATTTATTCTAATTCAAATTCTTCAACTTTAGGGAAATGATCTTGAAAACCAAAAATGTTGTCCTGGTGCCCTTATATCCGATGAATCAGATGGTACCCTAGATCATCACAAATTTATGGCTTTGTGATTGTTGTCTTTTTCATAGCCATGTTCTCTACCACTCTCCATCAAAACATGACAGTTAGATTTCTCTTCCATATCCATATTTTCACCTATGTTCTCCTATGTAGAAATCCAGTGATTATTTAATTTGGGTAACCATTACGTTTCATACTTTTGTTTTTAAAGATTGGTTTTGGTATTCCTTTTATGATGTGGGTTTCTATTAAAGAAACTTTCGAGTAGTAAACCATTTATAACCCCGATGAATTTCGAGGGAGAAATTCATTTTAAGGGGGGAAGAATGTAACACCCCAAGATTTTATAAAAAATATTCTTTTTAATTTCATTAATGTATTGTGTTGTACGCTACACCAAAAGGAGCTTGCACAACACGCATACTTGACTTGCCTTGCATTACATGCAATCATGACCTTCCTCGATAGCGTGTGTAGTACGCAATACCGAGTTTCACTAAACAACGATATGCTATTAAAATATTATTAAAACTAGCTATTATGAATTGTAATAAACACTTTTTGAAATTTTGTAAATTTTATTTTTCAAAATGGACTTCATTTTTGGATTTGGAATATCGAAATTAGCTTAGGGTGAAATTTTGGTACTTTTCAGATAACTTTCATATTCTAATGAATAGTGAAAATTACTAAATTTTAATTAAAAACAAATTTTTTAATAAAAATAATTAATAGTGATAAATTATTAATTTGAGTGGTTTTAAAGTATATTTAGAATATATTTTTACAGTTTAATACAATGTTGTTCATTGGATGTAATTTCACATTTAAACCAGACATAAACAAGTGTCAATCTTTTGATAGTTATTATCTCTTAAAAACACCCTATTTGTTTTGACGACGGGAATTAATTTTTAAATTAGTTAATGTAACTGATATGTTTTGAATTTGGTAAAATAAAAATCATTTTTGAATTCATAATATCAAATATAGCTTAGGCCTAATTTTTGGTATTTTTCTGGAAACTTTCATTTTTTGATGAATAGTGAAACCACTAAGTGGTAGTTAAGAAAAATGAATTTTTCATAAAACTTAATTTTACCGCTTTTGTGAGTGGAATTTCAAAAATTTGAGAGACACGGTTGATGTCATTACGTAAAATGTAGTTCAATGAGATGAAAATAATTTTTGTTGAATAGTAACTTTTTACTTTTTTTACCACAGTTAAAAGTAAATAGGGTAATTAAGGGTAAAAATGATATTATTATTACCCTAACACATGTCCTAATTCTATTGGATAAGTTTAATTCGACCAAAAACAACCTTAGGAATAAAATATGACCATTTAGGCCCACTTGGATTAGATTAGGACATTTATTATTAATTTATCTAAAGAAGGGTTAAAATATTTAAAATCAAAGTTTAATAAGTAGATAATTTTTAATATAGGGTTATACATAAGATAAATTCAACTATAAATATTCATTAGAAATCTAAAAAGATTTCCTACATAATGATATTTTATTTTTAATTTTTAGACATTAAATAATTTAATTTATTTATGACACAAAGATGATGCAGTAATTATCTTATTAATGAAATATTGACATAATTGATGTTATAAATACCCAAATAAATGTAATTTCAGACTTTTTATGAATTACACTAGATTTATAGGTTAATATGACATGTTAGTATTGATTTAATTAACTTTTTTCGAACTAATCATTTTGTTATGATTTTCACAAAAATCAATTACTAAATAGTGTCAAAATTGACATAAAATAGTTTTTAAAACAAATATTATATTATTAATTGTTATTTTATTCCTAAAAATCTAAGGTTCGGCCAAATGACTTATATAAGGTTATATATATTAATAATAAACAACTTGGGGTTCTTTTGACTTTTTATAGTAAGATTATTAACCTTATAGTGTAAGAACACAAAAAGACACGGTAAAAGTAAAATTATCTAACTTAAAGTTAAATATAGATGATAAGGTTAAAATAGTAACTTAAACTTGTCTAAATTTTATTGGATGAGAGGATTTCGACCCATCCACACCTTAGATTTGAAATAAATCAATTTGGAGCTATTTGAAACCGAATATGACTTTATAATAAAATAATATTTTTAGTTTTCCAAAGGTGCCCCTCTCCTCCCTTATAAAAGGACACCTCCTCCCTCTCTTCCTCACACCACTTTGAGCCTTCAATCTAGGCCAACCCCTGCCAATTTAGCCTCTCCACTTCCCTAGAAACATCCTAGAGGTCCTGGTCTTCTTCAAAGACCAATTTTAGTGCCCTAAGAGGAGGACTCAAAGAGGCGCTTCAAAGAAGAGGTAATGTTCGTTACCGATTCTTTCATCTTTATTTCTTCTTCAACTTCTTCTTCTTTAGTTGTTTCATTATGAAGTAATAACATAAGTATCAATCATATACTGATATGTTATTATAATTATGAAACAACCCTATTTCACCATCTATCCATCCTACGGAAAACGAAATCATCGCGCGTGCGTACGTACGGAATACCGTCTCCACGCCGTGGTGTAATCTATTTTCCACCACCACCTTACTTAGATGGGTATAATGGTGTAAATAATAACTATATATGATTATTTTAAAGTGATATTTATTCTGAAATAGTATACATACACTCCAATACAATTCCATGATCATGAGAACGATATCATCGCTCGTGCGTATGTACGGACTACCGTCTCCACGACGCGATGAGATTCATTCTCCACGTTAACCATTCATGAATGATTATAAAGTTTATATAATAAGTAATCATGAAATATATGACATAATAATTATACTGTATTTATGTGTATATATATGTATTTCATCTACTTAATTCCATTCAACTCAATAAGGAAACGAAAACAACGTTCATGCGTACGTACGACCTACCGTCTCCATGAATGGTGTATTTATTTCCATTTACTGATCTATTATATATATGTATATTATGAATATATATTATATATAAATCATGTTTTATATTCTGAAATT
The DNA here is from genome assembly GCA_963277665.1 of Viscum album. Classification (NCBI taxonomy): domain Eukaryota; kingdom Viridiplantae; phylum Streptophyta; class Magnoliopsida; order Santalales; family Viscaceae; genus Viscum; species Viscum album. The sequence goes on along the minus strand of OY728141.1, from coordinate 1,957,928,735 downwards.
AAGTAATCATGATCTATGTAATCATATGAATAATTACAAGTCAAAACACGGACGACAAATGAAACGATTTTACCCAAAACGCTCTTTAACATGGAATTTACAAAAGAACGAGTAATATAAAGTCATTAGTGAACCATATATGATATCATAACAATGAATATTATTCTGGAATAAGTCAATGACATTATTTAAATCATTATATAGGAGGTTCAGACACTTACGAAGCAAATCGGAACTAAGGTAAGGGAAAATATCACAATCTCATTTTTATCCGAGATTGTTTATACTTTGGTATTTACTGGGGTGTATTTTATCATCCACATCCATGTTTCATCAATATGTAATATTATTTCCTTCCACCTACAATTATTTAAATCCAATTTTACCCTTCGGTGAGTTTTTAGTAAAAGATATGAAAGGAATCTTTTGTCGTTTTTCATACGAGGTACTTTTTGACTTTTCTGGCAAAAGTATGAGAAGAATGTTTTTTTTAACTTATACGGCACAAACGGATTTTTACGGTTTTATAAAGCTTGATTTTCATGAATCTTCCTCAAAAATATTTAATGACTATTTTCAAGAAAATCATTTTCTTTTAAAAATGCATGACATTTTGTGAAAAAAAATGATTTTAAAGAAGAAAGGATATTTTCCTCAAGAATTAATTTCAAGTGTTTTATCAAAACCATTTTCTATCTAAAATGAAATTATTTCATATGTGTATGTTTTAAGTATAATGTCTCTATGATTTACATGGTTTCACTTTTCTTATTATGAAATGATATCCATTTCTTTTATATGGATTATTTTATGATGGGATGATGTTTATGAAACCCATTTTATTATTTGGGTTATGATGAATGTTTTAAGTTTATTTTGTGGCATAAGTAAGAATGATTTCACTATGAGATGGGTGGGACCTATATCTCCCTCCAATGAATTGGGTAAAGATTTATATCTCATGAGATAAACATGGCTGGAACGGCAAGTTAAACCGGTTCAGTAATACAGGACTGGAATGAGGAGTGAACTCGATTCAGAAATGGACTTTGTCCACTAAGATGGTCTTGGCAGAAATGCCTTGGCTAATATGGAAATCATATCATGTGCTTAATGGTTTCCACAATTACATGTTTTATTCCCATGATATTTTATCATTCTTAATGTTTCTTTATGATCTATGCCTTACGTACTTCCATGTTTTATGTCATTGCTCAAGCTTTTGATGTTTAAACATTATGTTCATGTTTTTAAGTTCAAATGTATATAGTATGTTTTATTTTATCCATGCTTACCCTTAATGAGCATTTGAGCTCACCCTTTTTATGTTTACTTTTCCCCAGGATATAAAGAAAGGTTTCAAGTAAGAAAAAAAGGGGAAGATCTTTATGCGAGATGTTGAAGATCTTTCACCATGATTAGAAGATTTTATTCCGAGTTTCCAAAGACACTAAACTATTACGGTCCTTGTGTGTCTATTTTTGTTATGTATTAAGTATTCCAAAAAAGCAATGTAATGTTCATGTACGTCAAGCTTCGAGTCTCTAAAATGGTACTAAGTGGGAAAACATTCATGGTTCTAATAATTTATTTAAATAATTTCAATTAATTTGGAAAAACCACTTGGAAGGTCAATCATGCATAATAATGGAAAGTACATACTAAAAAACTAGAAATTGTGGGAAAATTCATTGGCCACAAACCTCTTGTCCATGATAGAACACTCAAATAGTATCAGCTCCTAACTTGACCCATATTTGATGAAAATGAAAGTATAGATCAATATGATAGAAATTGGTCAAATTAGATGGAAATTTTTTTTATCTTTGATAGAAAGATAAATAAATAATGGAGCCTACGGAACAAATTAGATAGCAATGACTATCCAATGTGAAAATCATATATCGATTCAAAGTTTGAATGGAGAATCGACAATATACCTATATTTAGACTTGAAGAAGGGTCAATGGGATAATATATTCCACGATAAAAAAGTAATAGTAATGGGTGGTTTATCTTAATAAGAGGGAAGGTAAAAAATAGATATTTCACACTTTTTAACTAGGTTTCACAGTTTTGACACATAGTTGGACAAAATGTTTTCCAACCATGAACCCTTCTTTTTCCATGAATCCTATCTCAAGGTCATAATGCACAGTTAGAAAAATCATGTGCCGACCATTCATTTTTACACTATTTAAAAAAGAAAGGTCACTCATATAGGAGAGTGTCCCTAGCTATATGGTTTCATCAAACTGTGCAACCTTGGATATAGTCTTTGACATCCCTGAATTTTTAGGGGAAACTGTGTGGTCTGGGATGCAAAAATTCTACTAATCATGCGACCCAACATCCTTTTAAAAAACCGATCCTTTGGTCTTTGAAAAAGCCCAGGATACCATCAATACTCCCATGACATCATTTGGAACTTACATTAGGTAGAAAACATGGACATAAAATGAAATTCAAAAGATTATTTGTAAATACCCTAACCCCAGAAGCCCGTAGCCAATGCCTTACTTTATTACATTGGCAGAGATACACAACTTGAATCCCAAAGGATCAATCAGTTTAGTAGTTTTTAAGCCATATTATAGAAATGAACTTTACATTACATTTTAAAACATAAAGTAGAACATACAGAATCCATTGATGACACCATCAATCTCCTAGCTTAACCATGCATATCAGTGATAATATACATCATGACATCTTGGGAAAAATAAAAAATAAGAAAGGGGGTATCTGAGATGCTTAGTAATGGTAAACAATATAGAAGAATCTATCACAAAGAAGCTAAAATGATCATGGAAAGGAGATTAACTGACAAACTATCCATTTATAATATAATTTTTAGCACAATATGGTTATAATAAAAACTAATGGAATAATTCCACATAAATAATCAAATTATAATGAAATTTAACCAAGGATATTATAATAGTATAATAATTTAAATACCCTTAAATTTTAAGGAATTTTTTTTTCGTAAATTATTTGGAATTTTACAAGTACGCAGTTTTTGACGGCACCTGATTCCGAGGCCCGGTGTGTCCCCAAAATAATTTTATAAAGATTATCTCGGGTACGTTCAGTGAATGAACGAGCGGGTTTTTCTATCTTTTGAAGAGGTGCTTGGGATTGAAATATGAGGGCACCGATGAACACGCAGCGCCAATATTTTCTTAAGGGGACTTTTACCACAGTTTCGTTTTATGCGGGTCGAAAGTTAATTTTTGGGGTTTAATCTTAAACTAAATAAAATTGTGTGGTACACAATTTTATTTGTGAATTGGTTATTTCCTCCCAAGTGTGGATATTCATGAGTTGGGGCCCACATGAGCCCCAACCTTCACCCCCCATAACTCTTCTCAACTCCCCATTAATTCCCCGCTTTTTACTTTGAAAAATCCACAGAATCATTATGGTGGAGCCTTCCTACCTCCCTCATCCCATTAAATGTGCCAACCTATTAATTTAATATCAACATTGAATTAATTGGCACCACTTTGGAATTAATATGAATTGCATAACAATTATTTTAATTAGAGAGCCTCTTATTTCTTTTTGTTGGAAAATCTCCTTGGGAAAACACTCTGGAGAGGTGATCCTTCATTGACGAATAACACCGTTCTTCAACGAAGAACACCCCCGGTGAAGAACGCGAAGAAATTCTTCCAATGATGCATCTTCCTCGGACACACCTCGACGTCAAGGAGCTTACGTCGCCTACAATAACGACCCTTCCCCCACCGTTGATGGAACGATACCGTTTCTCCATGATGTCCATCTACCGCGATGCTCGTCTTCCACAGATCGATGACATACGACAAAAAATTCAAGGTAGGGGGAATTTTGTATATTTCATATATGTGTCTTACACTCTCAAACATGGAGTTTAATTGTTGGGTGATGATTTGAATGACTAACGCGGTGGGTACGAACTAACGAACAAGTCCGGACCCATCGCTATTTTTTGTCCTTGATGATCACGGTGTTTGGCGACGACAAAACGGGACCGCAACGGTGATTTGGGGACTTCGTAGTGGAGTTCAGATCTCGAGATGACCGCAGGCGCAGATAGAAGCAAAAACGGACCACCAAAATGACTCCGGTGGCCCGCAGGAGACCGCCGCGGCGCGGGTCGCCGGCGCGGCGGCGCCGTCGGCCGGAGGCGGCGGCCGGCACCTGCCACGGCGGTGAGTAGCGGATCCCGAGACTGTGCGGGATCTGGGGAGACCAGCGACGCCCGCCTGGCACCACGTTCTCTGAACAGGGGGCCCCGCCCCTCGCTCGGCCAGCTGGCCGGGACAGCACACCCCCCCCCCCCCCCGGCCGGGCCGGGGCGTGTCACGCGGACCGGGCCACGCCTGCCAGGCCGCGCCGCGCCGCGCCTTACTGGGCCGGACCCAAACCAGGGTTGGGTCGCCTCTGTTTGGGCCGACCCAGGGTGGGTTGGGCCGGGTCGGACCGGGCCCAGACCCCCCCACATGGGACCGTTTTTCGGTCTTTTTCCCATAACATGAGCTACAAACTACCGATCGACCCACCGTCAGTTGTGTAGGAATCCTTGGATCGAGGTGGTCGTTTTGGAATATTACACTCAAGGTTTCGGCTAAGTTTGGGTATGGAAGGGTTGGTTCGAACCCATAACCAACCGGGCCCTTGGAGCGGAAACACTTATAACATAAGGACCGGATGTCCGATTGACGATCCGTAAACTAAGTTGAATTACTTTTGATTATAAGGTTCATTTGGAATACTCCACTTGAGGTTTGAACATAGCTGGAGTACAGTCAGGTTGGTTTTAGCCTAAAGGCCAACCGGGCCCCTGGAACGGAAAAACCAATAAATCTCAGACCGGGTGTCCGATTGACGCCCCGTCTGTCGCGTTGGTTTTCTTTTGACAAGACAGAACTTTGGGATACATCAACTCTGGACTTCATGATAGTTGATGTATCGACCCCTGGGCTCGAGGAGCGGACCCACCCGGAATCGAGCGTGATGTGTGCGGGAACCCTAGAGCTGTCTGCGACTGCATCGACTACCGTACTGGGATCCTCCGTGGGTTCGACGATGATGACTTCTGTACTAGGATCCTCCGTGGGTTCGATGACGATGATATCTGTACTGGGATCCTCTGTGGGTTCGACAGCGATGACTACTGTTCTTGTATCCTACGTGGGTCCAACAGTATGACCTCTGTACTTGTATCCTGAGTGGGTCCGGTAGAGTAGCTGGTCTTGTATCCTATGTGGGTCTGACAGCTTAGCTGGTCTTGTATCCTTTGTGGGTCTGAAATCTTAGATAAATTAGTGACTACATCTGATCATCCCTATCACTCTACAAACGTTCTATACCTGTGTGAGCTGAGTCTTGACTTTCAATCATTATCTTTGATGTGATTGACTATCTTTCATGTGTTGACTGGGTTGTGCATGGGCTCGGGAGTTGGAGATGAACTGAGATTGGTAACATAGGTATATGTATGGTCATATACCTAAGTAGGGTTGGTTGATTCTCCAGGATTGTTCCTTTCCTTTGTAGTTATCCTTCGTAGATTCTGGGAGAACTTTGTGGTTCTCGGGGTCCCTACTGAGTATCGTATACTCACCCCTGAAGGGGCTATTCCCTCACTACGTTGTGTTGGATGCAGACGACGGACAACACTGATCGTGGAGGAGTCTTGTGAAGCTGGACGGTAGCCGGAGGTGGACCGCCTAGTGAGGCATGCACGGAGCGGACAGACGGACCCGAGGTGCCAAGGAGATCATATGTACCCACCCTTCAGGTGGGATTCCCGGAGGATGTCTCAGTGGTTGTTGCTTTACTTTACTGCTGTTGTACTTTCCTTTTCAGTTGTACTGTACATTCAGTTGGGTTTGTATACTGGCCCATTCACTTTTCAGCACTTACTTTTGTACTCAGTTTTACTTAGTGCTTATTTCACTTGCATACTATGTTGTGTTGTTTTACTTGTATAAAAGGCAATGCCTTCCCTTTTTATCAGAATTTACACCTTTGGTGCTAGTCTCCAGCCCCTGGCCTATGGAAGGCGGGATTATGGTAGTCACGACACGGGCCCTGAGGACAGGTCGTGACAAATTGGTATCAGAGGATTCGGTTCTACCGTAGAACTCAGGACTCTGATCTTTCCCTTCTGTGAAGAAATAGTGTTAAGATCATTGAGTGTGGCTTTCCGTCCAGGGAGTCCAGTGTTGGTGCGGCGGCCGACGTATCCATACACCAGGACCCTAACTTCTGATTTCGGACTCACTGCACGAAAACACTGATTGCGTGTGTGTTTCCTTTCAAATGTTTTCATTGTGATTACTTTGTGTCAGCTCACCAGGTATACTGTATTAACCGTGGCACACCTCTTGGTTTTTAGGATGGCCCCAAGAAGGTAGCTAGCCTGGGTTCCTAGTTACGTGTGAGATGGCAGCCCACCGAGGGACGAGGCCTTGGTGCAGGGCCCCATTACAGCGGAGGCACCAGCGGTACCGCTTCCTGCTGAGCCACCGATGCTACCTGCCCTAGCAGCAGATAGTGCATGCCGCCTGAGTGCGTTTCACGAGTTTCAGCGACAGAGGCCACCCAGGTTCCATAGAGAGATGAACCCTCAGGCAGGTGGGGATTAGCTAGAGGCTATCGTCAGAGTCTTCAGATTGGTAAGGACACCGGCCGACCTTATGTTGATCCTTTCTGCGAGCCTACTACACACAACAGAAGGTAGATGGTGGATCCTGATGCTCCAGGTGCAAGATGAGGCATCTATTCTTTGGACAGACTTTGAGAGTCTCTTCCGCTCATAGTTTGTTCTAGTCACCCTCTGTGCGGTGCGCATCCATGAGTTACTTCATCTACGACAGGGCAGTATGACAGTACCTCAGTACTCGATGAGATTTACTAACCTCTCACACTACTCCACAGATATGGTACGAGACCTGTTCTTCAGGGCCCGGACCTTCGAGCATGGACTGAGGCACGAGATCAGGGCTTCGACGATTCCCCTCAGCATCCCGATGCATGAAGGGGTGCTGGAGAGAGCCCTTTTAGTGGAGAGATTTCTTGCTGAGCAGCCACCAGCAGCAAGACCCACCACAGGGGGGCACATAGCAGAGTCTTCTGTAGCTGATAGTAGACAGATGTCACAGGGGTCCAAGCAGACTAGGCCATCAGGTGGGCGACCTCAAGATACAGGTTCGGTTGTGCGGGGCACACGAAACAGAGCCATCCTTACAAGGCGCAGACAGTGCTATGCATGCGGTGGGTAGGGCCACATGGCTCGTGACTGCCCGACCCACCATGCAGACGAGCAAAAGACAGTGGATTGACCTCCCAGGTAGAGGCAGAGGATCGACCGTGGCGGTCCACAGGGAGTAGGAAGACGAGAAAGAGGAGCTGGTCGAGTAGCGGGTGGTGGATGATGTTTAGAGGCTCTACCACCACCAACCTAGGAGGTCCACCCCGACAACAGGGAGCTAGCGGGCTAAGGCAGGCTCAGCTCTAGGCAGCGGAGGCTTATGACCACGGTGCACCTGAGATTATTTGAGGTACAATCTGTGTCTACTCCACCATTTCTGTAGTTCTTGTAGACACAGGTGCGACTCATTCTTTTATTTCCGCTGCCCTTGTTCGGAGATCGGAGATTCCGACGGAGCTGTTGGCTCGATCCTTATGGCTAGAGACTCCTACGGGAGTAGACTCGACGATTACGCACTGGTTCCAACAGTGTGAGATTACTCTAGGAGGTGAGAGCTTCATCTTGGATATTCTTGTAGCGACGTCGAGGCCTTAAGACGTCATCTTGGGTATGGACTGGTTATCTACAGTCCATGCCCAGATCAACTGTATTAGGCGTAAAGTGTGGTGTGTCAGCACGGATGGGACTAGGTTCACCTTTACCAGCGAGAAGGGAGCCTTTGCAGCGCTGGATTGACTTACGTAGAAAAGAGGGAAGCCAATCACACATCAGTTGGCTAGTCTCATCCTCGGAGCAGTTGATGTCTGGAGTCTGAGTTTTCCTGTTGTGTTGGATCAGTATGCGGATGTTTTCCTTGAGGAAATTCCAAGACTACTTCTTCACAGTGAGGTAGACTTCTACATTGACCTGTACGCCGGGACAACACCAATATCTACTCCAGCATATCGGATGGCTCCCGCCGAGCTTCGTGAGCTGCGGGTACAGCTGGAGGACTTACCGGGAAAGGGATTTATCCGACCCGGTGTTTCACCCTGGGCTTCTCCAATTTTTTTCATCAAGAAGGCGGATGGGAGCTTGTGACTATGTGTTGACTACCATCGCCTGAATCAAGTGATCGTAAGGAACAAGTACCCACTTCCGAGGATTGAAGACCTCTTCGATCAGTTCAAGGGAGCACGATGGTTCTCGAAGATAGACCTCAGGTCAGGCTATCACCAGCTCAGAGTTCGAGATGAAGATGTGAAGAAGACAACCTTCAGGTGTCTGTATGGCCACTATGAGTTCTTGGTTATGCCCTTCGACGTGACCAACGCTCTAGCGGTGTTCATGAGTCTCATGAACAGGATCTTCCAGCCTTACCTTGATCAGTTTGTCGTAGTCTTCATTGACGACATACTGATTTACTCGAACACTGAGGAGGAGCACGCCTACCACTTGCACGTTGTACTGGATACACTCCGAGAGAACCAGCATTATGGTAAGCTCTCAAAGGGCCAGTTCTGGATTCGAGAGGCTCACTTCATGGGGTACGTCATCTCGAAGGTGGGAGTTGCTGTGGATCCTATGAAGATCGAGGAAGTACTTTCTTGGGATCCACCCATGAGCGTGACAGAGGTGTAGAGTTTCCTAGGTCTGGCTGGGTACTATCGGAGATTTTTACTAGAATTCTCCAGAGTTGCAGCACTGCTTTCAGCATTGACAAAGAAAGGGAAACCCTTCATGTGGTCAGATAGATGCCAGCATATCTTTAAAGAGATGAGATAGAGATTGACTAGTGTGCCCATCTTGAGGCTACCAGAGGAGGGCATAGGGTACGTAGTTTACTATGACGCATCAGGGACCGGACTCTGGTGTGTCCTGATGCAGGAGCGAGTAGTGATCGCTTACGGTTCACGACAGTTGAGGTAGTATGAGTAGAACTACACCTCCCATGACTTGGAGTTATCAGCAGTGGTCTTTTCCCTGAATATGTGGCGGCAATATCTGATGGGTGAGTGCTTTACAATCTACTCTGACCACCAGAGTCTCAGGTACATTTTATTGCAGAAGGACCAGAACCTGAGATAGTGGAGATGGCTTGAGTTCCTCCAGGACTATGACTTTGAGATAGTCTATACTCCTGGGAAGGGGAACATAGTAGATGATGCTCTCAGTAGTAGATCGGCCATACAGCTTCTAGGGGGGAAACAGAGGAGCTAGCCGCATTGCAGATATCCTTCGTGGATAGAGATGGGGCATCCTTTCTACAGTCTCTCACAGTCACTCCTCCAATACATCAGCGGGCCAGAGAGTCACAGTGTGGGGATGTTGACTGTGAGACGCGATGTGCTCATATTTCCACAGGGCAGGTGCCTGATGGATTTTATGAAGGAGGAGAGCATGTCATCCTTTTCAGGGGACGTACCATGGTACCAGTTGCACTGTAGGAGGAAGTGTTGAGGGAGTTTCACACTTCCCCTCTAGCAGTACATCCAGGAGTGGCGAAGATGTACCAGGACCTCAGACGACAGCATTGGTGGCTGGGTATGAAGAAGGTTGTAGTAGAGTTCGTTTCATGATTCCTCACTTGTCAGCAAGTGAAGGCGAAGCACGAGGTACCAGCAGGCTTGGTACATCTCTTAGAGTTTCCAGAGTGGATGTGGGATGGGATATCCATGGATTTCATGACGGGGCTTCCATGTACATCCAGAGGACACAACTCCATCTGGGTGATCGTATACCGACTCACCAAGTCGGCCCACTTCATACCGACCAGAGAGCAGGGATCAGTAGATAGATTGGGACGCCTCTATGTTCAGGAGATCGTATGGCTTCATGGTGTGCCATCGACTATCGTCTTCGATCGAGATGATCGCTTTATATCCCATCTTTGGAAGGGGTTTCAGGAGGCATTTGGGACGCAGCTGCGTTTGAGCACCACCTTCCATCCTCAGACAGATGGCCAGACTGAGAGGACCATTCAGAAACTCGAGGACATGCTCCATGAATGTGTCCTTGACTTTGGCCATAGCTGGGAGGATCACCTACCATTGGTGGAGTTTTTATACAACAACAACTACCACTCCACCATCGGGATGGCACCATATGAGGCATTGTACGACTGACCTTGAAGATCACCTCTGTGCTGGACTGACCCAGGGGAGTCAGCACTTGTAGGACCAGAGATGGTTCAGGCTATGACGGAGAAGGTACATATCATCCAGGAGCGGATGAAGACTACAAAAAGCTGACAGAAGTCCTATACTGATAGGAAACATAGACCATTGGAGTTCGAGGATGGCGACCACGTTTTCTTACGGGTCTCACCTCGACGAGGACTACAAATATTTGGCCAGGGCAGCAAGTTATCTCCACAATTCATCAGACCTTTCCAGGTCCTCAGTAGAGGAGGCGAGGTGGCTTACCACCTGGCCCTTCCACCTCAATTGCACCAGTTGCATGACGTCTTCCATGTATCTCATCTGAGGAGATACGTGCACGACCCGACCCACATCATCGATCACGGGGAGTTGGACATCGACGAAGGGGCGACATTATCAAAGGTTCCGGTGGAGATCGAGGATCGACAGGAGTGGGTCCTTTGTGGATGGTCGATTCCTCTAGTGCGCGTTTGCTAGCAGCACGAGAACCTTCAAGAGAGCACATGGGAGTGGGAGGCTCAGATGCGTGCACAGTACCCCCTTTTGTTTCTGAAGTGTATATTGTAGCTTTATGGGGATGTAAAGCCCTGAGGTGTGAGTAATGTAAAGACCCGAAAATTTAAATGATTTTTTTCTTTTAAATTATTTGGAATTTTACGAGTATGCAGTTTCGGACGACACCTGATTCTGAGGCCCGGTGTGCCCGAAAGAATTTTATGATGTTTAGCTCGAGTACGTTCAGTAAACGAACGAGCGGGTTTTTCTATCTTTTGAAGCGGTGCTCGAAATTGAGATATGAGGGCCCCGATGAACTCGCAGCCCCAATGTTTTCTTAAGGGGACCTTTACTGCAGTTGCATTTTATGTGGGTCGAAAGTTAATTTTTGGGGTTTAATCTTAAACAAAATAAAATTGGGTGGTACATGATTTTATTTGTGAATAGTTTATTTCCTCCCAAGTGTGGATATTTGTGAGGTGGGGCCCACTAGAGCCCCAACCTTCACCCCCTCATAACTCTCCTCAACTCTCCATTAATTCCTCGCCGTTTAATTTGACAACTCCACATAATCATTACGGTGGGGCCTTCCTACCTCCCTCATCCCATTAAATGCTCCAACCTATTAATTCAATATCAGCGTTAAATTAATTTGCACCACTTTGGAATTAATATGAATTGCATAACAATTCTATTAATTGGAGAGCCTCTTATTTATTTTTGTTGGAAAATATCATTGGGAAAAGACTCTGGAGAGGTGATCCTTCATTGACGAAGAACACCATTCTTCAACGAAGAACACCCCCAGCGAAGAACCCAAAGAACTTCTTCAACGACGCATCTTCCTCGGATGCACCTCAATGTCAAGGAGCCTACGTCGCCTACGACAATGACCCTTCCTCCACTGTTGACGGAACAACACCATTCTTCCACGACACTCATCTTCCATGGATCAATGATGTATGACAACAACTTCAAGTTAGGGGGAATTTTTTATATTTCATATATGTGTTTTATACTCTCTAACATGTCGTTTAATTGTTGGGTGATGATTTGAAGCACTAATGTGCTGGGTACGGACTAAAAAACAAGTCCAGAACCACAGCTATTTTTTGTCCTTGATACGCGGGGTGTTTGGTGACGACAAAACGGGACCACAACGGCGATTTGGGGCCTTCGCAATGGAGTTCGGATCTCGAGACGACCACAGGCGCAGACAGAAGCAAACACGGACCACTAGAATGACTCCTGTGGCCCGCGGGAGACCGCGGCGGTGCGGGTTGCCAGCGCGGCGGACAGAGGCGGCGGGGCCCCGGCGCGCCGCCAGCAGGAGCACGCCGCGCCACTGGCCGCGATGGTGAGTAGCGCATCCCGTGGCTGCGTGGGATCCGGAGAGACCAGCGGTGCCAGCCTGGCGCTGTGTTCATGGAACAGGGGTCGCGCCCCCCGCTCGACCAGCTGGCTGAGCTTGCACACCCCCCGACAGTGCCGGGGTGGGTCTTGCGGACTGGTCCGTGCCGGTCGAGCTGGGCCTGGACCCGGTTCGGGTTTCCCGGTTCGGGATGACCCAGGGTGGGTTGGGCCGGGTCGGACCATGCCCAGACCCCCCCCCCCAATTCGTACTATGTTTCGATCTTTTTCCCATAACATGAGCTACAGACCTATGATCGATGCACCATCCATTGCGTAGGAATCCATGGATCGAGAAGGTCATTTCGGTATATTACACTTGAGGTTTTGGAGAAGTTTGGGTATGGATGGGTTGGTTCGAACCCGAAACCAACCGGGCCCTTAGAGCGAAAACGCTTATAACTTAAGGACCGGATGTCTGATTGGCGTTCTGTCAACTATGTTGAATTCCTTTTGATGAGTCGGTTCTTTTGGAACATTCCACTTGAGGTTTGGATGTATATGGATTACGGTCGGGTCGGTTTTAGCTTAGAAACCTACCAGGTCCCTAGAACGGAAAAGCCAAAAACTCTCAGACCGGGCATCCGATTGACGCACAGTCTGTCGCGCTGGGTTTATTTTGAGGAGACAGAACTTTGGGATACATCAATTCTGGACTTCGTGACCATTGATGTAACAACCCCTTGGCTCGAGGAGCAGACCCTCCCAGAATCGAGCGTGCTGTGTGCGGGAACCCTAAAGCTGGCTACGACTGCATCAACTACCGTACTGGGATCCTTCGTGGGTTCAACGACGACATCTACCATACTCGGATCCTCCGTGAGTTTGATGATAATGAATCCCGTACTAGGATCCTCCGTGGTTTTGACGATGATGACATCTGTACTGGGATCCTCTGTGGGTTCGACAGTGATGAAAACTGTTCTTGTATCCTACGTGGGTCCGACAGTATGACCTATATACTTGTATCCTGAGTGGGTCCAGCAGAGTAGCTGGTCTTGTATCCAATGTGGGTATGATATATTATCTAGTATTGTATCCTATGTGGGTCCGACAGCTTTGATGAATCAGTGACTACATCTGATCATCCCTATTACTCTACAAATGTTGTATACATGTGTGAGCTGAGTCTTGACTTTCAATCATTATCTTTGATGTGATTGACTATCTTTCCTGTGTGGACTGGGTTGTGCTTGGGCACAGGAGTTGGAGCCGAACTGAGATTGATGACTTAGGTATATGTATGGACATATACCTAAGTAGGGTTGGTTGATTCTTCGGGATTGTTCTTTTCCTTTGTGGTTATCCTTTGTAGATTCTGGGAGACCTTCGTGGGTCTCGGGGTCCCTACTGAGTATCATATACTCACCCCTGCACGGGCTATGCCCGCACTATGTTGTGTTGGATGCAGACGACGAACAACACTGATCGTGGAGGAGTCTTGTAGAGCTGGACGGTACCCGGAGGTGGACCACCTAGTGAGGCATGCACGGAGCAGACGGACGGACCCGAGGTGCCGAGGAGACGATTTGGACCCACCCTTCAGGTGGGATTCCTGAAGGATGACTCAGGGGTTGATGCTTTACTTTACTGCTGTTGTACTTTCCTTTTCAGTTGTACTGTACTTTCAGTTGGGTTTGTATACTGACCCATTTATTTTTCAGCACTTACTTTTGTACTAAGTTTTAATTAGTGCTTACTTCACTTGTGTACCATGTTGTGATGTTTTACTTATATAAAAGGAAATTCCTTCCCTTTTTTTTAGAATTTACGCCTTTGGTGCTAGTCGCCAGCCCCTGGCCTATGGAAGGCGGGCTTGGGGTTGTCACGGCATGGGCCCCAAGGACGGGTTGTGACAAATAATCACATGGATTACAGTTAATAATATCATATTAAGGGAATTTATAATTCCAGACATCATAAACACACCATCAAGTACTTAGAAAAAAAAGTATATATAAGTGGGTAAGGCTTTGTTAAAAAAATTGGTTTGGTTTGTATCATGATACATATCAATGCATCGAGGTGAAATAGTAGGCCCCACCCCTCACTTACAAATTTCGCTGCATTTTTCATATATCAGATAATATATTTCAAAATATATATTTAAATCAAAGAGTCCCATACCACTTTTAAATATTTGAATAATAATAATATATAAAAATACTCTAATAAAATCTTTGATAAATTCTTGAGAGAAATAACCTTTTACTTTGGAAATAAGAGTTCTATGGGAAAATAATTTTTATTTTCTATAAAATGAGATTGTAAAAATGAATATCCTTGAAAAAAAATAAGGAAAATTAAATTATTCTTGAAGAATAAATGATATCCAACTGAAGTGAAAACATATAAAATGATTTTTTAAGAAACTTTATAAACGAGAAACCTTATTGCGGTTTAAGATAAAATATAAACGATTCATTAAAACAGAAAAGGGAATAATTTGTTTAATAAAAAAATTAAATAATATTTTTTTCTAGATAAAAAGTGATATTTTAGAAATATAATAGTGGATTAAAATAGATTATAGAGTTTTCTTGAAAATGGGTATGAAATTTAAAAGATCCCTTTAATCGTGCTTTCTTACCAGGAGGAATTAAAAAATAAACCTTATAAAGAATGTATTAAAAATCAAATAAACTAAAATTGATAAAGGTAAATATGTTCATAATTGAAACACATAATTTATGAGAATTATATAATAATAGTTAATAATTACATTTGGGTAAAGATAGAGAACACATAACCTGAAGAAAAAAAAATGGAGGTTCGGGAAGAATCCCTCACCACTATGTAATCAATTGAATCACATTCCCCATAAAATTAATAATACTAAAATGATACATTGAATAACAGGAATGTAAATTAAATCATGATATTATACAATATAGGGATGTATATATACACCACACACAATATATAAGTGGGGAATATGTCATATCTCACTTAAATAAAAGTGAGATGAGAAAACCCTTACCTTATGTTCGAAAGCATTTTGTAGTTGTACTGAAAATCCTAGATAATGAAATTATATTTATTAATAAATTATTTTAGAACCTATTAAACATGAATTTTATTTATTATAATTTTATTAAGTTCATTTTTGGTTTTTTGATGAGTTATAAAATTCAATTTTGTCATTCATAAGTTTCTGTTTCATTAGTTTTTTTTGATTTGTTCACATGTATATATGTATGAAATTATAGAATATCTAATGGTAATATTTATCATGTTCATCCAAATATGAGGATGATTCATTAGAAAAATCTTTAACGATAATAGTTTGGATTTTTTTTGCATTTTTTCAATCATCACAAGGTAGTTTTGTTTTATTAATTAATATTATATATATATTGGTTCTAGAATCATAAATATTCTCTAAAATATATATAATAATATTTTTTAATCATAAAAATGGTTTTATGACCATCTTTTATGGTGAAATTGAAAAAAATAAATGTCGTCATCCAGGAAGGCATTAAATCAGCACCTCCCAGATGATTTTTTCATTTTTGGAATAAAAAGGGGAAGATAAAAAATTTATAAAGGATAAAACATTACCACAATAACATTAAATTAAATATAAAATATGGTAAAGATTTATTTATAAATATATTACTTATGCATAACATGGGATTTATTCTTATATGAATATTTTCAATCTTTTTATTTGAAATTAATTTTTGTTATTGAATATGTATCATATAAATTGCATTAAGATAACTCACTAAAATATATATATATTTAATTAATTCATATAAAATATCATTTTGGTCATAAAAATAGTTAAAAAATACATCTCTTATATTCAATTGATATTTATTTTAATTTCTTATTAATTGGTAACCAAAGAATTCAATTATAAATATTTTAAGCAATATTTTCTAAATTTACATAATCCTTTTCATTCAATCATTTATAATGGAAAAGTAATAACTATCTGAATAATATTTAATCATTTCTCTAATCATAGTGTTTATTTTAGTTTACAATATCAAAGAAGATAAATTTTAAAAGTGACATACCATAAAATATGGGGGTGCCACATTTTACCCTCCATTAAAAAATTAAGTCTTCCAAATTAGAAATTATAGTTTGAAAATAAATGGTTGATACATAAAAGTTTGTTTATGGAAAACCCACATTGGAAATAT
Organism: Viscum album; assembly: GCA_963277665.1. NCBI lineage: Eukaryota > Viridiplantae > Streptophyta > Magnoliopsida > Santalales > Viscaceae > Viscum > Viscum album. The sequence continues at coordinate 1,957,912,326 of OY728141.1, read as the reverse complement.
GGTTAATAAAACATCCTCATAATATGATGGAAATGGAAAATAAAAAGACATCACAAAACTAATATTTTTGGTACGAAATCATTAGTGGAATGTAATAACATGGAAATAGAAGAAAAATAGAATTATCATATTGTGATGGAGAGTTATAGAGAACATTTTCATTTTAATGTTAACTATGAAAAACTATAAATCTTGTGATCCATTAAAATACTCTTTATTTTTAATAATTAAAATAAAAGAGAAGAAATTTTTGTTCTAAAATATTTTTCTATGATTATTTTAATATTTATATAAGAATGTGAGAAATTAATCATATTTGGATAATTTTTATGTATTAATAATAATATCATACATAAGTTATGCCTTGATATATTTTCATGTCATTTATTACACATGGAAATGAATATTCAAGATAAAGTTTTTACACCTAGGGAACTTTTAATTAATCATATGGTCCTTAAAAGATTCCCTAACCTTTAGAAATTATCTGGATCCAACAAGGTTAACCAATATTATCGTGAAAAAATAATTTCCAAAGTTTAACATGATCTATTTCACGTGAATTTAATCTTAAGAATCATCTAAAAAATTCCTGTGAAAATTCAATGACAAAAACTATTAGAAGGAATGTCATTAAATTTTAAAAATAAACTTAACATAAGATTCCCAAAATAACGAAGCTCTTAATTCAAAATACCAAATATGTAAATACATTAATCACCTTAAAAACATAATGAAATCATCCATGCTTCCAAATCCATAAAAAATTACTGTAGTACAATCCTAATATATCTCATTATTCTTATAACCAGATTATTATTGATTAAATACACATATAACAAAATTATTGAATCTAATCATATGTATATTAATTATTCTTATTCATGTGAGGAAGTATAATAATCTATTCCATGATCCATTTTTGTGTTTTGGTGTATATTCCTAGGAATAATGAGACATTGATTTGTGTAGTGTCCCATATTATTACAATTGAAGTACTAAACAGTGAATGTTATTTCATTTCCTTACAATCATGAGCATGGTGGAATTTTTATTTAAACTTGAATCATACTCCTTTCATATTCCGAATATACCAAGGTCTTTCCATCCACAACTATCACACGTGAAAAAATTCTTATTTACCTTCTTCCCTTTATCTATATTTTACTAGCTTTCATATTCTTCTATTGTTAGCTTTTTAAGCCATAATACATAGAGAATTATTTTTATATCTTGTTCGAACAAGATATTATTTACTCATATGATGAGAATATTTTGTAGACTGCTTCACTTCTGAATACTGGCTTAAACACATTGATGAAATAATCCTTATTAGTCATCAGATTATGTGCAATGATGTGGTTTCTATTTCATCCACTAAGAGACATTTCTAAGAAATGGAATATACCAGATTAGATCATAACATTATAAAACATAATATATTATCCCAAAAATAGTCAAATACATAAATTAAATTAAAAAACGTTATGGGTAGCTAATCTCATAATCATAAACATGGTTTATTTGGGGACACATTTTCTATTAAATCCTTTATAATGGGTTTTAAGGAAATTGTTAATTATACTATGCATATCGCCTAGGAGTGTTAAACGAGGTGCACAGTAAGGCCTGTTTTTGGGCACCATGTTACACAGAGTCATGATTGATGCACCTTGTTAGAGTTGTTACTCCAAGGTACATCTATTATAGAACCATGTCCACATGCAGTATCTAGACATAGATGTATTTCTAGGAATACCCACATAATCACTAGCCTATCAAAAGTCTAGGTTGTTATTTTAAACTTATCATCAAATTCTATCTTAGGGTTATGTTCCCTTCAATGTTTTCTAAATCTAGTTTCAAATGTTTCTACTACTCTTTTTCTGATACAATCTATTCAGAACCTGAATCAAGTATCCCAGAGCTTGTGCCTTAATTTATTTCATTGGTAGAGATATAAGACTCGAATCCCATGGGATCAATAAATTCAGTAGTTTTAGAAGAAAAATTTCATACATGAACATTACATTACAATTTAAAACATAAAATAAAACATAGAGAATCCATGGAGAAAAACATCATTCTCCTAGATTAAACTTACTTTCCAGTCAAAATATACATCTTGTAATCCTTGAAAAAAATAATAATAAAGTGGTGAGCTCATATGTTTAGTAAGGGTAAACAAATACAATAGAAGCTTTCATAAATAAGTAAAAATTGTTAATCTAAGATGATTAAGTGAGATTCATGACATTTAAAATATAATCATGAAAATAATAATATAGGATTAAAAACTGACTGAATAATTCCATATAAATAATCAAAATAGAATGAAACATAACCATGGATATTATAGACGTGGAATAATCCCATGTATTATAAATTACTAATATCATAAGGGGGGGAATGCATAATGTTAGAAATCATAAAATTACCATTAAGGCCATGGCTAAAAGGTCTACATAAATAAGTTAGGCCTCAACCAAAACTAGGTCTAATTTGTCTCAAGAGACCTAATGACGCATTGAGGGGTTATAGCAGGCCCCACACATCACATTCCTAGCCCAATGAATTCATAATATGTATAATAATAGATTTATAAATATAATATTATATAAAATTGTCCCATAACACATTTAAATATTTGAATAATTTTAACGCCCCAACCCCAGAATCTAGGAGCCAGTGCATTATTTTAATAAATTGGCATGATTACAAAGAATCATGTCTTGAAGGAACGATTAGTTTAGTAGTCTTGGAAACAATATACATACATTAGTTCAACATTACAACTTTAAAAGAAAAATAACACTAATTTATTACATTAGAAACATCCAAGCTTCTTAGATTATGCCTGCAAGTCACTCATAACTGACTTCTTCATATCCTTGGAAAACAAATCATAATAGAGGGGTAATCTCAAATTCTCTATAAGAGTAAGAAATAAAACAGAAGATAACATAAACATTAGGCATGGTGAATAATTGAAAACACATCCCTTTACAAATACTAAACACGAACACTTTAGGGAACTAATTTGAGATGAGTAAATAGTGACATAATAAAACATAGTCATGAGTATTCTACTAGTAGAATAACCACTTGAAATATTAATAGCTAATATCATAATGATGGAATGCATAATTCCGTACATCATAACCACACATTCAAGGCCTTGCACCAAGACTAAAAATAATATTTTTTCAAGGCATTGTGTCAAGACACTAGTTTGTATCATGAGACCTACCAATACATTGAGAAGCTATAGAGGGCTCCACCCATCACTTACTATGTCCATTTCATTCCTCGTATAAAAAGGTTTAAACATAACATAAACATTCGTATTAAAATAGGCATACAAAATGCCAATACTTTATCCATAAACCATGAATGGTATTAAAATAACACATCCACAATCAAACATATCAAAAAACCTTCAATACAGTATGGGATATTTGAATAATAATAAATCATCCTCAATCAAGAATAATATCCTATAATGTATGTTGACATAGTTAAAAATGATCAGTAATGATCTTTGATAGAAATATCCCTTTTTCATGAAAACATTTAAAAGTCTCAATATTTATCAAGAAGCTATTTAGAAAAGACGTTTGAATCAAAGTGTCCCATACCACTTTAAAACTTTTAAAAGGAATATTAATTTTAAAAAATTAATGTTCATATAAATATTTTCTAAAAACAATTTTGAAAACATGGACATAAATGATAATGATTTTGATTTTGATGAATAAATTTTTAAATCATTTAAATTGATATTTTAGTTAGAGTTCCTAAAAAAATGAGAGACACCTGAATAAAAATAGTAGAGGCAATCAAAACATACAAATATCATGAGAATAAAGGGATTCATGACATACTATGTCAAAGTACAGTTTATACACCAAATAAAAATTAATTGGCGCATAACAACAATGAAGTCTCAATAGAATGTAAGTTGAGATGAAATCCCTTATATTGACCGTATGCTTTGGTTAAGGATAAATCAATGACATAATTATGCGTGAAAAATATAAATACACTAATATGATTGGTTATTAAGTGTAAAATAATTAGAGTCATTTCACACATATTCTTGTGACAACAACACTAATGACTTGGATATTTAACTCAATGAATGAAAATTGAGTTATGATTACACTTATCAAGTTCATATCAATGACTTAAGAATTTATCAATGGATTGATTATGTGTATGAAAATAATATCCACAAAAGGGGAGTGGAAATTAATACATAAATAAATGAATAGTTATTTCACTCATTATCGTGGAGAAAAATAATCAATGATGTTTGCGTAAAACCCAATGACTGGAAATTGAAATTTGAAATTCTCTTACTGATTTGGTAACTTATGAAACATACACCCCATGAAAGAAGATTCATAAAATGAATATGTAAATGCCAAAAAATTAAATTATATTACACAAATAATACAAAAATGGGCAGTACATAAACCAACAAAAATGAAATATGGAAATATAGCATGAATCTCACGGGAATAAGAAGTGAGATGAAAATTGCTTACTATGTAGTAATCAATCGAGTCGTATGACTAAAAGTTAATTACCACAATATCATTCAAATAATACCATGAATATAAATAGAATAATGATAATATATATCAAATGATAGTACATAATACACCACATGCAATAAATAAGTGGCGAACAATGGAAATCTCACAGAATTAAAAGTGAGATAAAAAAACCCTTACCTCAAGTCCGGCTTGTCTTTTATGTTCCTTGTTCTTCTTGAATAATAAACATAAGTTAATTTATACTTGATTAAGTACATTTTTTCAATTTTATTATTCCTTTTATATCACTTATTACCTTTTCTATAACAGTTAGTTAATTATTTGAGTTTATATTGGATATTTTATCGATGTTCATTACTTGAGTAAAAAATGAACTTGTTATAATTACAATTTGTCCATGTGGTCAAAAGTCCATTATCTCAAGAATGATATAAATTATTTAGATAATATATATATATATATATATTATACATTATATATATTTATTTATAACAATACATAACATTTGGAGATAAGAAATTAAAGGCACCATTTATGGAGACGGTAAGCCATACGTACACATTAACGCTACTTTCATTTCTATTTTATATTTTAAAGGAATTAAAACATCATGCTAATAGGTATATTATAATTCTAGTATAATTTAATATATAATATAATTAAATCCATCTTTTATACATCCCACATAAGGCATTAATGAATCATATCACTTTGAGGGGTGGTAGTCCACACTTTCTCAAATGAAATTATCGCGTTTACCCATAATGGAAACCATAAAGTTATGATATAAATGAAAAATACATAATCATAAAAAAAAATAAACATAATATATATCATATATAAATATAGTACCATATTAATGGCCACCATGAGAGGTGATAAGAGATAATTGAACAATCATCATTTTGTGAGGCGTTAGTTTTCCATCCACAGAAACACTGTGTTCTTTACCCATTAGATGGTGGTGTGTGTAAGTGTAGTTCGAATACTTCTCATAAAAACATCCTAGTATATTGAGGATAATATTATTGTTATAAAATAAATTAATAAAAAGTGTTTATGGGTTTGATAAGTAAAATAAAAGAAAATAAGTTAAGTGAAACCATTACTTTAATTTGTGTAACTCCTTTTAATTTGAACCAAAATGACTTCTTGAAGTGACTTCTACCTAAGGTGAGTATTCTAGGTGGAAGAGAGGGATCTTGATAGATTATTTCGCCAGGGGTTGGATGAGAAAAAGGGCTTGAGAGGTGTGAGTAATTGGTTATAATTGGTGTCCTTTTATAAGGGCGAGGAGGGGTTCTTTTGTAATGTTTGAAAATGTAATTTTATTATAAACATATATTTGGTTTGAAAAAGTCCAAATTTCATTAAAGTAAAAGATAAGATGACACATGGTCGAAATAAAATCATCCAATAATCACTGTATAGGTTTTTTTATATGTTTTAATATTAATAATCTTATTTATTTAAGTCATTTATTAATGAGGCAAATACTGCATCGTTATTGTTTCATAAATAATTTAATTTATTTGAAGTCTAAAAATTATAAAAAAATAACATAATATAGGAAATATTTTTATATTTCAAATTAATATTTATAGTCTAAAATATGACTTATATATCCCCATGTAAAAATTGATATACTAAAAGATATTTGTTAATGTCAATTTTGTCTTTACTTTAAGTTAATTAAAATAAAGTGTCATTATCAATCTTAAGTGGCTCCATGGGGTCACAAAATTGACCCAATGATACCCATGGACGGACATGACTCATCCAATACAGTTTGGACATGTTTTAAGGTAATATTGTATTACTATAATATTCTTTTTACATTGAATTACCCTATTTACCTTTAATCGCGGTAAATAAAAATCAAAAGGTACTATTAACCAAAAATTATATTTATCTTATTGAACCAAATTTTAACTAATAATAACAACCATGTATGTTGGATTTCCAAAATTCAATTCCCAGAAGCGGTAAAATTTCATTTAAATGAAAAAGTCAGTTTTTAACTACTACTAAGTGGTTTTACTATTCATCAAAAATTAAAGTTTTTCAGAAAAATAAATAAAATTCAGCCTAAGATATATTTGATCTTCCAAATTCAAAAATGAAGTCTATTTTACCAAATTAAAACCATATAAGTTACATTAATTAATTTAAAATTAATTTTTGTTGTCAAAACAAATAGCGTGTTTTTAAGAAACAATAACTATCAAAAGATTAACACTTGTTTATGTATAATTTCAAAGTGAAATTAATTACAATAACTAAAATTGGATTAAATAATAATAATATAATATAATTATACTTCCAAACAATTAAAATTTATAATTGAAAACTATAAATTATTTTGATTAAAAAAGTTGTTTTCAATTAAAATTTAGTATTTTTCACTATTCACCCAAATATGAAAGTTATCAGAAAAACACAAAAAATTTATTGAAACTAAATTTTTATGTCTAGATTCTAAATAAGAAGTTTATTTTGTCAAATTGAATATATAAAAGTGTCAAATATTGAATTTCAAAGGGTTCTCCATTAAAAGACGATAAAATTGCATTTTTTGAAAAATACTTCCTTTATCTAAAAAAATATATTTGTTCTTATATTATGTCTAAGAAAAAAATAATATGGACATTAAAATAATATGGAATATATAAAATTCAAAATTTAGTTAATACTATACAAAACTTCTTTTGAACATCTAGTTTGGTAAGTCATCGTGCACTCGAACTCGGTGTTGTGTGAGGTGCAAGCTATTGGATTACTTTAAAGAGATAATGTACTATGAAACCTAGGGGTGTTACATTCTACAATCCTTCAATAAATTTCATCCTCACAATTTAATCTTGGGATTGAAAACTTGGGTTTTGACATTTCAAAATATTTTAGTTGAATTCCCACATCAAAAATAGATTAATGAGGCTTCTATTTTAAAATAAATAATGGTAAGTATAAGGTTACCGAAAATAACACATACTAGGGTTCCATGTAGGAAAACATGGATATGGAAGAGAAAAATAATCATCAAGTTATGATGGATAGTGATCGAGAATTTTATCAAGAGAAGTTAATGATCTAAAAGCCATAAACATGTGATGGGTGGAACGGTATTTGATTACCCAGTAGGAAAAGTAAATAAACAACATTTTGGTTTTATGTTCCTTTTCATAATGCTGATTAATTTATTTATGGTATAGGATAATAGTATAAGGAGATATACTTAAATTACAAGTATAGTTTCATCCATTAATAAATTTCTACCACAAATTCATCTTTTCTCCAAACGATGAGTATTAAAGATGACTTGGTTACACCTGAAGTGCTACAATCAAATTATAGAGAATCACTTAATCTAAAAAAAATGAACTATATATTTACCTTGTCAATAAACATTAACCAATACCAAAATGGTTATTACATAATCATAAGATCCCCAAAAATGAAAATCCTTTATAGAAAGAAATACTACTCTTAATCTCCCAAATTTAGAAAAACAATAAACAATGTTCAAAAAATACAATTCAATGAAAACCTGTACTTAAAATCAATAAATATAATCCTAACTAATATTGAAACCCAAAATCAGAAGAATTTGATTACGTAGTCTTCCACGTTAAATTGTATCTCCAAATAACATCAATTACTCTTAAAGTCACAAACTTAAAAGTAGTTAACCTAATCACATATTCTCTATGATAGGTTAATCATTTCAATAAATAGACCAAATCTCTATAAATCCACAATAAAAACATTGAAAAATATCCACAATTACTCCTCAAATTAAATCCCATAGTATTCTATTTTCATTAGTCATATAGTGTTCTCAACAGTGCGAACGTCTTCCAAAATAACATTTATCAGTTAATCACCAAATCATTTTCCTAAACTAATGATATCAATTTGATAATAAATAATATCCCAAATCAACTTAATAAAATAATTTAACTAAAAAGAATTAGTCACATTAATCAGGGACTTCACGTAGTCCAGTGGTAGGCGATAACTCCCAATCGCACTCTAGTTGTGGGTTCGATTCCCACAGCGTTGTCCGACGCGATGAGTTGTCACACGGTCTGCATGTTTCCCTTTTTCAAAAACATTATTTTATTACAATACCAAAATGAGATAAATTCCTCATAATAACCATTACACAATTTAACCAAAAATTTTATCTCATACCTCACATTTTCATCCCAAAATTTAATAACTTGTAATTGCATCAAATTCAAGGATCATGAAAACTAAATGGTTATTTATAACTATATCCACAATAGAAAAGATAATTCTTATTCAAATATCATTTTCACATGAAAAACTGTAGGGTTGAACATACAATAGAAAATTATACCTAAGTAATCCCATAAAAAGAGCACTAATACTTTTAAACATTTTCCAGCCATTTATTTCCCCATAGTTTCTTCTTTAATTAAGAGGATATCCTTTAGAATAAGGAATTCACTTGGGTAATTGCCACGCCCCCTACATTTAAGACAAATTACTGTAAATGGATTTTTGGGACCATTTTTATTTTCAACCATAGTACTCTTCATTTTTCCTCGACAATTATTTACTTTATGTCCTTATTTCCCACACATAAAGAATTTCTTTGTTCCATTGAGACACATTCCTAGGTCTCTCCTTCAACATTTCAAGCATGATGTAAATTGAAGTTTCTTTTCTCCATGGTCTCCACTGCTGGAGCTCTTATCTTTCATCACCTTTCAATTCTTCATTGAGTTCGGGAGTTGGTTAATATATTTTTTGTTGATCATATTTTTGGAAAAATTATTCAGCATAAACACAATATCTTTTACACCTATCAACATTCCATTTTTTTTCTCATTTCCACCACCATTCCCACCTTGTACATCATGCTCAAAGTTACTACGGCTTCCTTGGAATATATCCATTGACTAAAATCTGAAAGCATTATGTGAGTAACAATAGTCATAAAATCATTTAGAGAATATCATGACATCATATTTTCAATTTGATACACCTTAAGATTAACCAAGGTCATTTATTCTCATCTTATATTAAAATCCATTGAATAAGTTTTTAAATAAAATGTAAATTATCCAAAGTATATCCCCCAGGAGTGTTATAACCAATAGTGCAGCAAGACCCATTGTCGTGTACCAGGATACCCCGGGTCAAGACCGAAACTACTTTTCAGAGTTTTCACTACTAGGTACATCTATGCTAGAGCCGCCTCTACCTACTCGTATCCAGACATGGATTTATTTCTTGGAAAATACACAAAATCTCTACATTACCAAAATTCTAGGAAGTTTTACTATACTAATCCTCAAAGTCTATCTTAGGGTAATGTGCTCTAATAAGAGTTTATCTAAATCTAGTTTCCAGGGTTTGTACTAAACATCCTCTGATACTAACTATAATGCCCCGACCCCAGAATCTAGAAGCTGGTGCATTATTTTAATAAATTGGCATGATTACAAGGAATCAAGTCCCGAAGGATAGATCAGTTTAGTAGTCTTGGAAACAAGATACATACATAAGTTCAACATTACAACTTGAAAAAAAACACCACTAATTTATTCCATTAAAAACATCCAAGATTCTTATATTATGCCTCAAAGTCACTCATAAATAACTGCTTCATATCCTGGGAAAATGATATATAAGAAAGGGGTTAGCTCAAATGCTCAGTAAGAGTAAGAAATATAGTATAAGATGACATAAACAATTGGCATGGTGAATAATTGAAAACACATGCCTTTACAAATAATAAAATGAACACTTTATGGTAGGAATATGTGATGAGTAAATAATTTCATAATAAAACATAGTCATGCGTATTCTACTAGTCAAATAACCACATGAAATATCAATAGCTAATATCATAATGAAGAAATGCATAATGCTAGACATCATAACCACACAGTCAAGGCCTCTTGCCAAGACTACACATAAGATTTCTCAAGGCCTTATGCCAAGATAATAGTTTGTCTCATGAGACCTACCGATTTATAGAGGAGATATAGAGGGCTCCACCCATCAATTACTAAGTTCAATTCATTTCATATATGAAAAGGTTTAAACATAACATAAACATTCACATTAAAACTGGCATACGAAATGCCAATACTTTATCCATAAATCATTAATGGTATAAAAATAACACATCCATAGTCAAACATATAAAAAAACCTTCAATATAGTATGGGATATTTGTATCATAATAAATCAACCTCGATCAAGAATAATATCCCATAAAGTATGTTGACATAGTTAAAAATTGTTAGTAAAAATCGTTGATAGAAATATCCCTTTTTCAAGAAAACCTTTAAAAGTCTAAATATTTATCTACGCGATGTTTAAAAAAGATTTTTGAATCAAAGTTACCAAGACACATTGAAACTTTTAAAAGGAATTTTAATTTTAGAAACTTAATTTCCATATAAATAAATCCTTAAAACCATTTTTTAAACATGGACATTAATGGGAAAGATTTAGAAGAATAAAATTTTAAAACATTTAAAATGATATTTTAGTTAGAGTTCCTAACAAAATTAGAGACTCTTGAATACAAATAATTAAGGTAATAAAAACATAATAATATTTTGAGAATAAAGGAATTCATAATATATTATGTCAATGTATAGTATATACAACAAATAAAAATGAATTGGTGCTTAACAACAATGAAGTCACAATGGAATGCAAGTTGAGATGAAATCCCTTATAAAGACCGTATCCTTAGGTTAAGGATAAATAAATGAAATAATTATGTGTGAAAAATATAAATACACTTATATGATTGGATATTAAGTATAAGTCCCCAGCCTTAAACCTTACTTAATCTTGAGTTATTACAAGATTACACATTGAGGATCTTTTCAGGTTTAGAGTTTTAGAGAATTAGATCATGAAACATTCATTACATTCCACATTTAAACAAAGTGGTTACATAAAAGACAATATTCATTCTTCCCATCAACGGAAACCTATTTAAAATTAAACACAGATTCTTTCTTGACACATCCTTGACACTATCATCACATCATGTACCTTTCCCTAGACCTGTGAAAAACCTTTCAAAAACTTGGGATGAGCATAAAAAGCTCCGTAAGGGTTATAAAAATATGGAAAGGAAACATGAGTTCATATATACATAAGAATGAAATCATACTTTACCCATAAAACAAAGGCACTTTCATACCTCATCAAACCATGAATAAATCATAGAAATCATAAGACAAAAAGGTAACTTGAGGCATTCATAACATTCTTACGTAGGGAGTAACCCTCTTGGTTACGTTTGGAATAAACATCACAGTATATTCCCTAAATCTCTTCGGAGAAACCTTAACGTTTCACTCCTTCGCGTTACCCAATGCATTGGAGAGCTATATCGGGCTCACCCGCCCTTAGTTTATCACGGAACCACCCGTTATTCATAACAATTCCCAAGAACCATAACATAATCGTATCACATAAACATGAATAAAGGAAACATAACATTTCCACATTTCAATCACAATATAACATTTTAGGATATTGAAATAATGAATCTATTCAAAAAGAAACTATTTCCAAAACCATTTAAAACATTTAATAAAGAGATTTTTGAATCAAAGTGTCCCATACCACCTTGAAGCTTTTAACATTTTAAACCATTAATATCCATATAAATAAATCCTTAAAACCATTTTGAAAACATGGATATTAATAAGAACAAATAATTAAAACATTTAAAACGATATTTTGGTTAAAGGGGTTTTACCAAAATTAGAGACACTTGAATACAATAATCGAGGAATAAAATTTAGTCAGAACTTTATAATATCATGAGAATAAAAGGATTCATGATATAATACTCCAAAGGACAGTATATACACCATATAAGAGTGAATTGGTGCATAACAACAATGAACCCTCAATAGAAATGTCAAATGTGATGAAATCCCTTATAAAGAAGGTATCCTTAAATTAAGGACAAATAAATCTCAAAAATATGTGTGAAAAATATATATACACCCAATATAAGTGGATATTAAGTGTAAAACAATAAAAGGTCAATCACACATATTCAATGGATGACATATTCAATGACTACAAGTTGAACCCAAAGAAATCGAAATTGGGTTAAAAAGTTCCCTTGACAGCCTAACGGCATCACATCAAAATGAGTTGATGAGAGATAAAAAGTGAATCTCATCACTTGGACATAAAATTTACATCAATAAGGATGTAAGAGAACATATTCCAACATAAAAATATGTAAATTAAAGGACCCAATAAAAGAAGTCTTTTAAAAAAGAGGAGGGTGAAAGGATCCCTTACCGACTTGGGTATCTTTCAAAACATACACCCCATGAAATAAGGACAATAGATCATTGATGTAAATACTCATAAACGAAATTATATTACACAAATAGTAGAATAATGGGCAGTACATACACCACTCAATGGAATTTGTGGCAAATGTAGCATAAATCTCACGAGAATAAAAGTGAGATGAAAAATCCCTTACGAAAATTCGGCAGCCTAACGACGCCACTCAAAACTTCCAAAATGGATTGATGATAGATAATAGGGTCTCTCATCACATGAACATAAAAATTACAGTAAGTTTAATATAAAAGATCATCCCAATAACAAGAAATATGAGCTTTAAAAGGAATGGCATAAAAGTGTATACTTAAAAAGAAAGAGAGGAGTAGGATCCCTTACCTCGGGTCCGACTTGACTCGATCGTTATTTAATCTCCTGAATAATAAACTTGAGTTAATTTATACTTCCTTAAGAACCATTTTCAAGTTCATTATTCCTTTTATATCACTTATTAGCATGTCACAAACATTATGTAATCATTTAAGTTAATAATATTTGTTTTGCCGATATTTGGTTCTTAAGTCGAAAGTGGACTTCTTACAATTACATGTTGTTCATGTGGACAAATGCTTATTATATCCAGAATTGTATTCATGATGTAGATATAATATATTTCATATATATCCAGTACATGAATGCATTTATAACATTACATAATCATTTAGAGGTATGAAATGAAATGCACCGTTCATGGAGACGGTAAGCCGTACGTACGCATGAACGCTACTTCCATTTCTATTTCATATTTTATAGAATGGAATAATAATGATATAAAGGTATATTATAATTCCAGTATAATATCATATATAATATCATATTTCCATCCTTTATACATCCCACATATGGTATTTAACGAATCAAATCACTTTGAGGGGGCGGTAGTCCGCACTTCCTTAAATGAAGATATCGCATATTCCCAAAATGGAAGCCATAAAGGTAAGAAAAAAATGAAAAATACAGAAGCATAAGGAAAACATAAACATATTATATATCATATATAAAAATAGTGACATCATAATGGCCACCTTTGAAGGTGTTAAATGAGTATTGAACAATCATCGTTTCGGGAGGAAGAATTTCACCATCCACGGAAACCGTATGTTCTTTAACCATTTGATGTAGTTGTGTGAGAGTTTAGCTCAAATAAATCTTATAACAACATACTAGTATATGGAAGATACTGGTTTTGTTACAAAAGAAATAAATAAAAAGAGTTTAGGGGGTTGGAGAAGCAAAATAAAACAAATGAACATGAGAGAAAGAATTACCTTTAAAAGTGTAACTCCTTTTGATTTGAGCCTAAAGGCTTCCTTTGAAAGGATTCTGCCCAAAGGGAATCCTCTAGGATGAGGAGAGGGATGGAGATAGAGTAAATGGGCAGGGTTTGGCCGTGCCAAAGGCTTGATGAGTGTGTGAAAAGAGGTAGAGGTGGGGGCCTTTTATAAGAGGAGAGGAGGGGCACTTTTGGAAAGTAAGTAAATATTACTTTATTTGAAAATGTGTTTCGGTTTTAAAAGGTCCCACATTGATATAATTCGTGGATAAAGTTATAAAGGTTCGAAATCCACCCATCCAATAAGTTTTGGACATGTGTAGTTTATAGATTTTACATTATCTTTCCATTTTATTTTAATCGTTAAATAATGATGTCATCACTGCATCATTATGATGTCATAATTAATTTAATTTATTTAATGTCTAAAAATTATAAAACAATTACTATGATGTAGGAAATATTTTTATCTTTCCAATTATTATTTATAATCCAAATTTGGACTTATGTAACCCCACTTAAAAATTGTTTTCGTAAAACATATTATGTTTGTGTCATTTTTACTTTTACATTAAATAAAAAGTTATTTATGTCATTTCCCAACCAAAGTGTCTCCATGGGGTCCCCAAGTTGACCCATGGCTTGTCTTGGTCGTCCATGACACAACCAATAAGGTTGGGACATGTGTCTAGGTCATTTTATATTATTAAAGCATTATTTATACCTTAAACTACCATAATTACCACTAATCGCGATTAAGAACTTAATAAGTTACTATTCACCAAAAAAATTATTTTTATCCCATTGAACCAAATTTTACTTCTTAATGACAACCATGTATGTCGGATTTTTGAAATTCAAAACACATAAGTGGTAAAATTTTATTTAAACAAAAAATCAGCTTTTATAAGTACCACATAGTGATTTCACTATTCATCAAAAATTGAAGTTTTTCAGAAAAATCCCAAAAATTCACCCTAAGCTATATATGATATTCCGAATTCAAAAATGAAGTCCGTTTTACAAAATTCAAAACATATTAGTCACATTAATTAATTTAATAATTAATTCCCGCTGTCAGAGCAAATACCGTGTTTTTATAAAAAAATAAGTATCAAAAGATTGACACTAGTTTAAGTCTGATTTCAAAGTGAAATTAATTCCAACGACCACTATTGGATTTAATGGTAAAAATATTTTCTAATTTCACTTTAAAAACAATTCAAAATATAATCTAATCATATAAATAAATTAGATTAAAAAGAGGTTTTGAAATAAAATACAACATTTTACACTATTCATTAAAAAAAATGAACATTATCGGAAAGATACCAAAAATTTACACAAAGTAAATTTTGATGTCCCGATTCTTAAGAAGAGTTTTATTTGGTCCAATATAATGTATAAGAGTGAAAAAAACTATATTTAATGACGGTTCGCCATCAAAAGGCGATAAGTGAACCTTTAGTGAAAACTAGGGCATATATGCCTAAAATTGAATTCTTTCCGTATTTTAAGCCTCTATCATTTATTGGATAAATGTAAAAACATTTAAAAACATATATAATCATATTTTAGTTATTTATATCCATTCCCGCCAATAAAACGGCTACATGTTAACTACCATTTAAAATAATATTATTTTATTATTAGAGTGCAACGTATGATTCCCAAGAAACTCGTTGTTGCGTGTTGGGTACGCCATCGAGCATAGCATGCCCTTTAAAGTCATATTAATATTTTATTCACAAATAGGGATAAATATAAAGATGACATATTCTTTATTTACCTGGGGTGTTACATCCTTCCCCCCTTTTGAGAATTGCGTCCTCGCAATTTTAAAATTGCGCTTGGAAACATCCTTGAAAGTCCCACATCGGAACAAGAGTTGGTAAAACAAACACTTTAAAATAAAGAGAGATAAGTATAAAGGTCACCCGAGTTAACCCATACTAGGATTCCAAGTATGAAAATATGGACATGGTGGAAAAAAACAAAGGGTCATGTTCTGATGGAGAGTGATAGAAAACATGTTAAGGAGAAAGTTAACCATGAGAAAATCACAAACTTGTGATGGGTTAAACGGTATTTGATTCCCCAGTAGGAAAAGTTAATAGACAAAATTTTTTTTTTAAGTTACTTTTTATTGAGGAATTTATTCATAAGGAAACATAATCACTTATCATATTTACTTTCAACTTTTATTAGATTCCTTACACAAACTCATATTTTCTCCAAAAGACGAGTATTTAGGAAGACTTGTTCACATTAAGAGTACTATAATCAACTTATAGAGAATCACCTAATCCACAAAATAGAACTATATACTTCCCATGTCTTTAGTCTTTAACCAAAACCAAAACTAAAAAGGCTAGTACAAGATCAGATAATCCAGAAAAGGATAACCCTTTATAAAAAGAAAATCTATTCTTAATCTCCAAAATTTGTCCAACAAAACCCAAAGTTCAATGAGGACCATTAGATAAACAATTTGTCCATAAAATTCTTCAAAGTAAACCAAAATAAGATTGAAACCCAAATATTTGAAGGATTTAGTCACATAGTCTCCCAAGTTAAATTGTAACATTTATCTCCAAACAACATCAGTTGCTCCTAAAGTCTTGTATTGAAAAGTAATTAACCTAATCACATATCCTCCATGATAGGTTAATCATTTTCATAAATAACCCAAAATCAACATACTCTTAATTCATAAAATCATATAACTAAAAATAATCAGTCAAACTAACCAGGGACTTCACGTAGTCCAGTGGTAGGTGATAAATACCAGTCGCACTTTGGTTGTGGGTTCGATTCCCGCAGCTTTGTCCGACGCGACGGGTTGTCACACGGTCTGCGTGTTGTCCTTTTTCCAAAACTATATAATTATTAAAACATTCCCCAAAATGAGATAAAATCTTCAAGAATAATCATAACATATTTTAACCTCAAGTTTATCTCATTCCTTTCATTTTCCATCATATCATAGAGTAACCCACAATTACCTAAAAAGTAAGGATCATATAAACCCTAATGGTTACCTTAATAATTATTACCTGAATTTCCACATCGAGTTGGCCATCTCGTACATGATGCATTAGAGAACTCACCAAGGTTGAAGTGGTTGATCATGACTCCTTGATAGTTTGTTTAGAACAACTATGAGATTCCTCATTGAATCCCCCATCTCATCCAGTATCTTAATCAGAGAACCACCACAGTTTCCTTGAAACCCATTGTCACTTTGGTGCCTACTAGATCCAGCCATTTACTAAAACCAAAAAGGTCAGTGTGAGTATATCAACAAAACCATCATGTACTAATGAGGATGGTAAACACTAAGATACACTTACTCATTCACTTTATCTAAAACTAGGACTCTTTCTGAAATCCTAACCATTATGGTAATGTCACTTATGCTTAAAGAATACCCTAACCTCTAAAGTTATCTAAACCGACCTTTGATACCAACTATAAGGCCCCAGCCTTAAACCTTACTTAATCTTGAGTTATTACAAGATTACACATTGAGGATCTTTTCAGGTTTAGAGTTTTAGAGAATTAGATCATGAAAAATTCATTACATTCCACATTTAAACAAAGTGGTTACATAAAAGACAATATTAATTCTTCCCATCAACGGAAACCTATTTAAAATTAAACACAGATTCTTTCTTGACACATCCTTGACACTATCATCACATCATGTACCTTTCCCTAGACCTGTGAAAAACATTTCAAAAACATGGCATGAGCATAAAAAGCTCAGTAAGGGTTATAAAAATATGGAAAGGAAACATGAGTTCATATATACATAAGAATGAAATCATACTTTACCCATAAAACAAAGGCACTTTCATACCTCATCAAACCATGAATAAATCATAGAAATCATAAGACAAAAAGGTAACTTGAGGCATTCATAACATTCTTACGTAGGGAGTAACCCTCTTGGTTACGTTTGGAATACCCATCATAGTATATTCCCTAAATCTCTTCGGAGAAACCTTAACGTTTCACTCCTTCGCGTTACCCAATGCATTGGAGAGATATATCGGGCTCACCCGCCCTTAGTTTATCACGGAACCACCCGTTCTTCATAACAATGCCCAAGAACCATAACATAATCGTATCACATAAACATGAATAAAGGAAACATAACATTTCCACATTTCAATCACAATATAACATTTTAGGATATTGAAATAATGAATCCATTCAAAAAGAAACTATTTCCAAAACCATTTAAAACATTTAATAAAGAGATTTTTGAATCAAAGTGTCCCATACCACCTTGAAGCTTTTAACATTTTAAACCATTAATATCCATATAAATAAATCCTTAAAACCATTTTGAAAACATGGATATTAATAAGAACAAATAATTAAAACAATTAAAACGATATTTTGGTTAAAGGGGTTTTACCAAAATTAGAGACACTTTAATACAACAATCGAGGAATAAAATTTTGTCAGAACTTTATAATATCATGAGAATAAAAGGATTCATGATATAATACTCCAAAGTACAGTATATACACCATATAAGAGTGAATTGGTGCATAACAACAATGAACCCTCAATAGAAATGTCAAATGTGATGAAATCCCTTATAAAGAAGGTATCCTTAAATTAAGGACAAATAAATCTCAAAAATATGTGTGAAAAATATATATACACCCAATATAAGTGGATATTAAGTGTAGAACAATTAAAGGTCAATCACACATATTCAATGGATGACATATTCAATGACTACAAGTTGAACCCAAAGAAATCGAAATTGGGTTAAAAAGTTCCCTTGACAGCCTAACGGCATCACATCAAAATGAGTTGATGAGAGATAAAAAGTGTATCTCATCACTTGGACATAAAATTTACATCAATAAGGTTGTAAGAGAACATATTCCAACATAAAAATATGTAAATTAAAAGACCCAATAAAAGAAGTCTTTTAAAAAAGAGGAGGGTGAAAGGTTCCCTTACTGACTTGGGTATCTTTCAAAACATACACCCCATGAAATAAGGACAATAGATCATTGATGTAAATACTCATAAACGAAAGTATATTACACAAAGAGTAGAATAATGGGCAGTACATACACCACTCAATGGAATTTGTGGAAAATGTAGCATAAATATCACGAGAATAAAAGTGAGATGAAAAATCCCTTACAAAAATTCGGCAGCCTAACGACGCCACTCAAAACTTCCAAAATGGATTGATGAGAGAGAATAGGGTCTCTAATCACATGAACATAAAAATTACAGTAAGTTTAATATAAAAGATCATCCCAATAACAAGAAATATGAGCTTTAAAAGGAATGGCATAAAATTGTATACTTAAAAAGAAAGAGAGGAGTGGGATCCCTTACCTCGGGTCCGACTTGACTCGATCGTTCTTTAATCTCCTGAATAATAAACTTGAGTTAATTTATACTTCCTTAAGAACCATTTTCAAGTTCATTATTCCTTTTATATCACTTATTAGCATGTCACAAACATTATGTAATCATTTAAGTTAATAATATTTGTTTTGCCGATATTTGGTTCTTAAGTCGAAAGTGGACTTCTTACAATTACATGTTGTTCGTGTGGCCAAATGCTTATTATATCCAGAATTGTATTCATGATGTAGATATAATATATGTCATATATATCCAGTACATGAATGCATTTATAACATTACATAATCATTTAGAGGTAAGAAATGAAATGCACCGTTCATGGAGACGGTAAGCCGTACGTACGCATGAACGCTACTTCCATTTCTATTTCATATTTTATAGAATGGAATAATAATGATATAAAGGTATATTATAATTCCAGTATAATATCATATATAATATCATATTTCCATCCTTTATACATCCCACATATGGTATTTAACGAATCAAATCACTTTGAGGGGGCGGTAGTCTGCACTTCCTTAAATGAAGATATCGCGTATTCCCATAATGGAAGCCATAAAGGTAAGAAAAAAATGAAAAATACAGAGGCATAAGGAAAACATAAACATATTATATATCATATATAAAAATAGTTACATCATAATGGCCACCTTTGAAGGTGTTAAATGAGTCTTGAACAATCATCGTTTCGGGAGGCAGAATTTCACCATCCACGGAAACCGTATGTTCTTTAACCATTTGATGTAGTTGTGTGAGAGTGTAGCTCGAATAAATCTTATAACAACATCCTAGTATATTGAAGATACTGGTGTTGTTACAAAAGAAATAAATAAAAAGAGTTTAGGGGGTTGGAGAAGCAAAATAAAACAAATGAACATGAGAGAAAGAATTACCTTTAAAAGTGTAACTCCTTTTGATTTGAGCCTAAAGGCTTCCTTTGAAAGGATTCTTCCCAAAGGGAATCATCTAGGATGAGGAGAGGGATGGAGATAGAGTAAATGGGCAGGGGTTGGCCGAGCCAAAGGCTTTATGTGTGTGTGAAAAGAGGTAGAGGTGGGGGCCTTTTATAAGAGGAGAGGAGGGACACTTTTGGAAAGTAAGGAAATATTACTTTATTTGAAAAGGTGTTTCAGTTTTAAAAGGTCCCACATTGATATAATTCGTGGATAAAGTTATAAAGGTTCTAAATCCACCCATACAATAAGTTTTGGACATGTGTAGTTTATAGATTTTACATTTTCTTTCCATTTTATTTTAATCGTTAAATAATGATGTCATCACTGCATCATTATGATGTCATAATTAATTTAATTTATTTAATGTCTAAAAATTATAAAACAATTACTATGATGTAGGAAATATTTTTATCTTTCCAATTATTATTTATAATCCAAATTTGTACTTATGTAACCACACTTAAAAATTGTTTTCGTAAAACATATTATGTTTGTGTCATTTTTACTTTTACATTAAATAAAAAGTTATTTATGTCATTTCCCAACCAAAGTGTCTCCATGGGGTCCCCAAGTTGACCCATGGCTTGTCTTGGTCGGCCATGACACAACCAATAAGGTTGGGACATGTGTCTAGGTCATTTTATATTATTAAAGCATTATTTATACCTTAAACTACCATAATTACCACTAATCGCGATTAAGAACTTAATAAGTTACTATTCACCAAAAAAATTATTTTTATCCCATTGAACCACATTTTACTTCTTAATGACAACCATGTATGTCGGATTTTTAAAATTCAAAACACATAAGTGGTAAAATTTCATTTAAACAAAAAATCAGCTTTTATAAGTACCACTTAGTGGTTTCACTATTCATCAAAAATTGAAGTTTTTCAGAAAAATCCCAAAAATTCACCCTAAGCTATATATGATATTCCGAATTCAAAAATGAAGTACGTTTTACAAAATTCAAAACATATTAGTCACATTAATTAATTTAATAATTAATTCCCGCTGTCAGAGCAAATAGCGTGTTTTTATAAAACAATAAGTATCAAAAGATTGACACTAGTTTAAGTCTGATTTCAAAGTGAAATTAATTCCAACGACCACTATTGGATTTAATGGTAAAAATATTTTCTAATTTCACTTTAAAAACAATTCAAAATATAATCTAATCATATAAATAAATTAGATTAAAAAGTGGTTTTGAATTAAAATACAACATTTTACACTATTCATTAAAAAAAATGAACATTATCGGAAAGATACCAAAAATTTACACAAAGTAAATTTTGATGTCCTGATTCTTAAGAAGAGTTTTATTTGGTCCAATAGAATGTATAAGAGTGAACAAAACTATATTTAATGACAGTTCGCCATCAAAAGGCGATAAGTTAACCTTTAGTGAAAACTAGGGCATATATGCCTAAAATTGAATTCTTTCCGTATTTTAAGCCTCTATCCTTTATTGGATAAATGTAAAAACATTTAAAAACATATATAATCATATTTTTGTTATTTATATCCATTCCCGCCAATACAATGGCTACATGTTAACTACCATTTAAAATGATATTATTTTATTATTAGAGTGCAACGTATGATTCCCAAGAAACTCGTTGTTGCGTGTTGGGTACGCCATCGAGCATAGCATCCCCTTTAAAGTCATATTAATATTTTATTCACAAATAGGGATAAATATAAAGATGACATATTCTTTATTTACCTAGGGTGTTACATTAAGTGTAAAAAACCAGAGGATATTTCACACATATTCCTGTAATAACAACACCAATGACTTGGATATTTAACCTAATGAATGAAAATTGATTTAAGATTACTCTTATCAAGTTCATATCGATGACTTGTGAATTTATAAATTGAGTGATTATGTGTATCAAAATAATATCCACAAAAATGGGAGTGGAAATTAATACATAAATAAATAAATAGTGATTTTACACATAATCTTGGAGTAAAATAATCAATGAAGTTTTCATAAAACCCAACGAGTGGAAATTGAAATTTGAATTTCCCTTATTGATTTGGTAACATATGAAACATACATATTATGAAAGAAGTATCATACAATGAAGATGTAAATACCCATAAATTAAATTATATTAAAAAAATAAAATAATAATGGGCAGTACATACACCACCCAAAATGAAATAGTTGAAATATAGCATGAATCTCATGGGAATAAGAAGTGAGATGAAAACCCCTTACCATGTTGTAATCAATCAGGTCGTATGAAGTAAAGTTAATAACCACCCAATAATTCATATAATTACATGAATATAAAGATAATTATGATAATATATATCAAATTGTAGTACACAATACACCACATTCAATAAATAAGTGAAAAACAATGGAAATCTCACGGAATTAAAAGTGAGATAAGTAAACCCTTACCTCAAGTCTGACTTGTCTTGTATGTTCCTTGTTCGTCCTGAATAATAACCATAAGTTAATTTATTATTGATCAATAAATTTTTTTCATGTTTATTATTCCTTTTATATCACTTATTACCTTTCTATAATAATTATTTAATTATTTGTGTTCGTATGGGATATTTTATCAAAGTTCGAAAGTTGAGTAAAAAATGTACTTTTTATAATTACAATTTGTCAATTTGGTCAAAATAAAATTATCTCCAGAATTATATAGATTATTTAGATATCATATATATATTATATATCCAGTATATATATTTATTTATAGTAGTACATAACATTTGGAGATAAGAAATGAAATGCACCGTCCATGGAGACGGTAAACTGTACGCACGCATGAATGCTACTTTCATTTCTATTTTGAATTTTAATGGGTTTAAAACATAATGATACATAGGAATATTATAATTCCAGTATTATATCACATATAATATAATTAACTACATCTTTTATGCATCCCACATAAGGCATTAATGATTCATATCACTTTGAGGGGGGGGGGGTAGTCTGCACCTCGTCAAATGATATTATCGTGTTTACCCATAATGAAAACAATAAAGGTATGATATAAATAGAAAATATAGAAGAATTAAGAAAACATAAACATAATATATATCATATATAAATCCAGTTCCATCTTAATGGCCCCCATGAGAGGTGGTAGGAGATAATTGAACAATCATCGTTTCGTGAAGCGTTAGTTTTCCATCCACAGAAAAAATGTGTTCTTTAGCCATTAGATGGTAGTGTGTGTAAGTGTTGTTATAATAATTCTAATAAAAACATCCTAGTATATTTAGGATACTGATTTTGTTATAAAATAAAGTAATAAAAAGAGTTTAGGGGTTTGAGAAGTAAAATAAAAGAAATTATGTTTAGAGAAACCATTACCTTTAATTTGGGTAACTCCCTTTGGTTCGAACCAAAAAGACCTCTTGAAGTGACTTCTGCCTAAGGAAATGCTTCTAGGTGTAATAGAGGGATCTTGAGGGCTTATTTGTTCAGGTGTTGGTTGAGACAAGGGGCTTGAGAAGTGTCAGTAATGGGTTAGAAGTGGTGTCCTTTTATAAGGGAGAGGAAGGGATCTTTTGGAAAGTTTGGAAATGTTATTTTATTATAAACATATTTCTGGTTTCAAAAGGTCCAAAACTCATTAATGTGGAATATAAGATGAATACAGTTCGAAATTAAACCATCCAATAAGAATTGTAAAGGTTTTTGATATTGTTTTAATATTAACAATCTTATTTATTTAAATCATTTATTAATGAGGTGAATACTACATCATTATTATGTCATAAATTATTTAATTTATTTGTTGTCTAAAAATTATAACAAAATAACATAATGTAGAAAATATTTTTGGATTTACACTGAATATTTATAGTCTAAAATATGACTTATATAAACACTTTTAAAAATTGATATAGTAAAAGATATTTGTTAATGTCATTTTTGTCTTTACATTAAGTTAATTAAAATAATGTGTCTTTATCAATCTTAAGTGGCTCCATGGGGTCCCAAAATCAACCCAATGATGCCCATGGTCGGCCATGACTTATCCAATAAGGTTAGTACAAGTGTTAAGGTAATATTTTATTATTATAATATTATTTTTACCTTGAATTACCCTATTTACCTTTAACTGCAGTAAATAAAAGTCGAAAGTTACTATTTAACAAAAATTATTTTAATCTTATTGAATCACATTTTAATTAATAATAAAAATCATGTATGTCAGATATTCAAAATTCAATTCATAGAATCGGTAAAAATTTATTTAAATGAAAAAGTCAGTTTTTTTACAACTACTAAGTGGTTTTACTATTCATAAAAAATTGACATTTTTAATAAAAATACCAAACATTTAGCCTAATATATATTTGATATTCAAAATTAAAAATAGATACGTGTTTTTATAAATTCAAAACATATAAGTATAATTAATTAATTTAAAATTAATTCCTGTTGTCAAAACAAATAGCTTGTTTTTAAGAAACAATAACTATAAAAAGATTGACACTTGTTTATGTATAATTTCAAAGTGAAATTAATTCCAATTACCAAAATTGAATTAAATGGTAAAAATATAATATAATTATATTTCCAAACCATTCAAATTTATAATTGAACAATATAAATTATTTTTATTAATGAAGTTTTTTTTCAATTAAAATTTTGTATTTTTCACTATTCACCCAAATATGAAAGTTATTAGAAAACACCAAAAATTTATTGAAACTAAATTTAAATGTCCCAATTCTAAATAAGAAGTTTATTTTGTCAAATTGAATATATAAAAGTGTCAAATATTTGATTTAAAAAGGGTTGTCCATCAAATGGTGGTAAAATTGCATTTTTTTAAAAATACTTCCTTTATCTGAAAAAATGAATTTGTTATTATATTAATTATAATGAACACATAATATGGATGTTAAAATTATATGGAATATATAAAATTCAAAATTCAGTTATTTCTATTCAAAACTGCCTTTGAACGACTAGTTTGGTAAGTCATTGCACGCTCGAACTTGGTGTTGTGTGAGGTGCAAGATATTGAATTACTTTAAAGAGATAATGTACTATAAAACCTTGGGGTGTTACAATAATAATAATATATAAAAATAATCTAACAAAATCCTTGATAAATTCTTAATAGAACTACCTTTTAACTTTGGAAAGAAGAGTTCTTTTGGAAAATCATTTATATTTTCCATAAAATCTAATTGTAAACATGAATATCATAGAAAATAAAATTTTAGGACAATTAAATTATGTTTGAGGCATAAATTATGACCATATAAAGTGAAAACATATAAAAAATGTTTTTATGTAACTTTAGAAATGAGCCACTTTAGTGCGGGTTAAGGGAAAAATAAATGTGTCACTAAAATGGAAAAAGAAATAACTTTTCGTCATAAAAATAGATATTAAATAATAATGTTTTCAGAATAAAAATTTATATATTATTATAAAAATGGTTTATTATAAGGAATTATGTATTGTACTTTAAAATGGGCAATAAATTGGGAAGTTCCATTTAATCAGGCTTGCTTATTGGGAGGAATTAAAAAAGGGAACCTTATAAAGAATTTATTTCACATAAAATAATTAAAAATTTATAAACTTAAATATTATTGGAACATAAACACAGAAGTTTTGAGTATTAAATATGTTTAATTAGTAATTACAATGGGGAAAAGAGAGAGAAATCCAAACCTGAAGGAAAAAATAGAGGTTTGGGAAAAATCCCTTAACACATTGTAATCAATCAAATCGTATTCCCCATAAAATTAATAATCATAAAATAAAAATTTAATAACATGAATGTAACATAACACATTATATGATACATAAATTTAATGTATAAATACACCACATAGATGATACAATTGGAGAATAAAGAATATCTTACAGAAATTAATGTGAGATGAGAAAACCCTTACCTTATGTATGAAAGAATTATGAACATATAATTAACATCATGCGTAATGAAATTAGATTCATTAATATATTATTTAAGAACATATTAAAAATTTATCTCATCTATTATAATTTTATTAAGTTCATTTATGGTCTTTTTTATGACTTATAAGATTCAATTTCGTCATTCGTAAGTGTTTTTTTCCTTGGTTTCCACAATTAGTTCACTTGTATACATGTATAAATGATCATGTGAAATGTGAATAGTTATCTAGAATTAAAATTATATGTTATTAATTAACATAAATAATATTTAATGGTATTATATATCATTTTTCCATATATGTGGATGATTCATTAGATAAAATGTTTACGATAACAGTTTGGATTATTTTGGCGTTTTTTCAATCACCAGGATCTAGTTTTGTTTTATTAATTAATAAAATATATATATATATAATGATTATAAAACAATATATATTCTATAATAAATATATTATAATATTTTTTAATCATAAAAATGGTTTTATGACCATCCTTGAAGGATTAATTGAAAAATGAAAACTCATCATCCATGTAGGCGGTAAATAGGTACACCATGGATGATAATTTCATTTTTAGAATAAAAAGGGGAAGATAAAAGAATTGATGGATTATATCATATTATAACAATAAAACTTTATTATATATAATATACTAGATTAATAATTATTTTTAGAGAGTAGGTAAGTAATAGATAATAAATGAATTGAAATTAAAAAGAAAATAAAGGAAAGCAAAACATGATTTTACCTTTTGAACTTATTTTCCTTGAGATCTTCTATATAGGGAATGGGTTTGATATTTTCATTAGAGAAAAGGATCCTTGACATGGTTAAGAGACTTGGGGATAGTATTGGAGAAGAATTGGACATGGTTCACGGCAAACAAGGTATGAGGAGAAGATGTGATGATAAGGGTATTTATAGAGGTAGAGATGGGTATTTTATTATTAATTTATTCATTTGTTCCTTATTTTTATCAAGACTATGAATAGTTCGAGGATTATTTATAAAAATATTTAAATAATGAAGGTTAATTAGAGATTATTGTGATTATATCAAAAATGAATCATGGAATAGTGTATTTAATTTATAGTATATTTATACCATAAATAACCGTATTTAATCTTCACAAAAAATTCTAGTAATTTAGAAAAATCAAAAAAAAATAATTCTTACCATTTTTCAATGTTTATAATTCAAAAATATACTACATTTTATTAATAAAATTTATAATTATGATAAATTTAAATTTTAAATGAAATAATCATTTAGTAAAAAAAAATTGATTTTAACATTATAATTATTTTAATGAAATATTGAAAAATTATTTAAGATCTTTTAAAAATAATTTATAATCAAAATGAAAAAAATATTAATTTTTTAATCTATATTTAAGGAAATAAATTTATTTCAAATCATTATATAAATTATAAAACTGAAAATTAATCTTTTATGTTTCACCAAAATATCAACACATATTTTGTCATTTTTGAAACACTTATTTTCTTATTGCATGATATAAATATAACATATTTATATTTATAAGATACCTAAATTTTATGTAAAATTTTATAAAGGGAGTTTACTTTTAAAATTATAAATAGACTCTTAATATAACAAAAATTATACTGTTATAAAAAATTATGTTTTTTCACTACTCATTGGAAAAAAATATTTTCAAAAAAATAACAAAATTTCACCATAAGATAATATTTATATTATTATTTTAAAAATTATGTTTATTTTGTTCAAAATAATTTATTAAAGTTTCATTTTTTTAAAATAAGCACACCATTAAAATCCGTAAAACTTTTTTTAAGAAATAAAGTCATTTTTGCGTAAAATTGGTTTTATTATTATATTAATACTTTAAAACTCATTGTTTGAATTTAAAAAAAATATTGATAATTTAACATATAAGTTACTTTAATATATTTCACTAATAGTGATTAATTAAATTTATTAATATAAATTACCGTTGTGGTCATAAAAATAGTGTTTTTATAAAAAACATCTATTGTGTTCAGTTGATTTTTATTTTCTTTTTTAATTAATTGGAAACCAAAGAATTATTTTATAAACATATGTAAAATATATTTTAATAATTTACATAGTTTTTTTCATTCCCACCATTCCTATGGGTAGGTAATTACTATCACGATAATATTTAATCATTTGATTAAGCTGGTGTTTTGTGTAATGTACACTATCAATGAAGATAAATTTTAAAACTGACAAACCATAAATTATGGGGGCGTTACATTCATACCTCATTGGAAGAAATGTGATCTTATAGGCGCTATTATCAAACCGATGTTCCTAGTCTGAGGGTGAAATTAATGCAGCCATGAGTTTTAATTTGATACATTTTTAACATAATTTTCATTTCAAATTTGAACCCCTCAGACATATTCTAAATTATAGAGCTTCCAAATTTCATCATGACTCTCCCATTATCCTCCCCTTTCCTCTCCCAACATTTTCTGATATGATAATTTAATAACATTGTGTTATACTTAGATATATTTCAAATCTTTCATCATTTTTTATATGATAAGGGATCTATTTTTTTTATCACAACCTGATTATTAATTATTTCTTTATTAATAGATTAGTGGTGGATCTAACATGTTTAAGTTGTTTCATGATTGAATCAAGATATGAATTTGAAAAATGAGGGTTTAATGGGTATGTGTTAAAGAATCACATTCTTAAACCAAAACATTGTGGAATATTAATGATTGAACCTTGATCCACCGACATTTCCTTGGATTATTGGTGAATAATTTTACATGTCAATGAAAACCCATATTGAACAAAGATAGAAATAACAAAAGAAATTACGTTTTTGAGTTTTTATTTTAGAAACATTCATCATGATACCTTGCTATCCTTGATTCTCATCTTGAATATCTTTTTATTTTATTGATTGATGAGGTAAATATGTCCAATGGAATGACGTGTTTCTACCTTATTGATCTAATGATGAATTTATGATATATTATTTCATAGATAAGAAATTTGGGGAATTGGAATGCCTTCCTTTGATATACTTTAGAATTGATTCCATTGATGGAATCATTAAGGTATGTCATTATTGAATAATCATCTTTACATGGAAGTTTCTTTAGTATATATCTTAAACTTCTTTTGTGATCAGTTTGAACCAAAGTTTCACATCCTTGACACATGAATCATTCTATGTGGATTTTCTATGTGTTCAGTTTTTATTCATAGAATAACTTTAGTGTTATTAATTAATAATCCATGAGGTAGGATGTTAATAAAGTTATATAGGTTGTTTAAGTTATAGTTATCATGATATGACATTATGTGTAAATATTCTCAAGAATTGTTTAAGTTTGATTGCATATGTGTATGTATTATCTATTGCTCACACTCATGAAATGCTACGTGTTCCTTTTTTTTGTTATTCATTGATGGAATTTTTTTAATTTAAATATATCATATTGTTAATATATGTATGTACCAAAGTGATAGGTGGACCCATTGTAGCTCGGAAGCCCATAGGGGAGTGTGTTCTGACGTTGCGTATGACTTGATGACTAGACAAGGTCAGATGACCTGTTATGATGGCCTAGTGTGGACTGACCCATTGGAATGGTAGTCCATGAAATTTAACATTTGAGGTAACATGGGGATTATAGTCTCTATGAAATTTACCAAGTGATATAATAGGAGACAAAATCACATTATGGGATATCATGGAGGCTTAGGTCTAGTATGACTATATAGAACCATTAATGCTGGATCTTATTCATGAAATACATCCATGAACACAATGTTGTTTTCCATTAATGATCTAATGGAGGTATATATGGGGTTCATTGAGGCTTTTTTAGAACATGTACACTGGATATTATATTTTATATTTTGTTTGATTTTACTTATTATTATATCATACACTCTTATGAAGGTGGACATCTGCTAAGGATGCACAATTGGTGTCATAATGGGTTTTAATACTCAAACCCTGTACATGCATTTTGATGTTCCTAAAGGCTTAATGTAGAGGGATCCATGAAGGCATAGGGACCAGTGTTTGATTATTGAGCCATAGAGCATGGGTACATTATCGATATGTACTCTAGGGGATACTATTTTTTATTTACATATTTAGCTACCTCCCAAAAAACATTGTTTTGGAATGCCTCAGAGGGATCCCATAGATTTATTTTATGAAATATATTATATTTTTAAATTATTTATTTCCGCTTGTTTAATATTAAATGTTATATTTTTTAATATTATTTGTTCAATGATATGGTATCATGGGGACAATCACCCTAGTAATGGACTTTAGACCCCCTACATTTAGTAAACAACATCTTACATATGGGGAGGATCCCATGAGGTATTTTGGATCTCCAATATGGACACAATGGGTTGGGTTAATGTGATATTAGTCTAGGTTGATATATATATATATATATATATAATTCTAGAAATAAAATTTTTATTTTATAAAAAACCATTCACTTCCACATTATTTCAAAACAATAATATATATTTTTATCATAATTATCTTTGAACATAAATTGCAAACTAATAAAGTATTATTGTGTTATTTCTTATCCTATAAATCATTTTACTATTTGAAAAAAAAGTTTCACCCAAAATTTATAATAGACATCATAAAAAATTTAATCCACCCCACTAATGTTCTCTTCATTTTATTTAGAGTAAAAAAAATCTACATTGACACATTCTCATAAGAGGAATAAAAAAAATATGACAACAAGTTGAGTTCACATTTCATATTTAATATTACATGCCTTTAAATAAATATATTCATAGAATAAATACAATTATCATAATTGATAATACAAAATAAATAAATAATCCATGAGACAATAGTTTCAAATCTCAATATTAACATGCCATTCAAAAATTAAAATTTAAAAACTCAACAAACACAATATTCAATTATACAAGGGGTTTTAATAAAAAATATACCATACTCATACATCATTATAATTATATGAACATTTTAAATTTAATCTATGTATGTAAAATATTTAACCCAATCTATAATATTTCATTATATTTATTCCTCATTAGCATATTTCCATTTAATCAATATTATGAAAAAATATCATTCAATACACCTAACACATTATCAACCTGATTTCCAATAGAAAAATATATACATTAAATATTAATTTAACCCATAAATATCATCATTATTAATTGATCTTGAATTTATATAATTTTATTTCATTAATGACCATGTTTATTCAAATATTCCACAACACAACAGTTTGAAATTAATCATACCAAAATTTAGATCATTCAAATATAAAATTAAAATTCTTAAAATAATAAATTAACAACCATTTAAAACATTAACAAAATAACCTATTAAAACAATGAATAATTCAAAACCCCATTAATATATAAATAATAAAAGAAAATAATGTATATTTTTTTTTGGAATTGAGTAATCAAGATTAGAAAATACATATACAATATTATGTTCTTCATTCATTTCTAAAACAAATATAATTGAAAAAGATCCAGGTTTGATGAATTAGGAATAATCATGACCTAAACAAATATAAAATTTTATTTGATAGATATCACCATATGAAAATAATTCTTATATGAATAGATGATGGATCTAGATCTCTTTGATTTTATGATGAAAATGAATCAAATAAAAAAGAAGATTATTCATGGGTGAGGTGATTTTGTGGCCTGGAAAAGGGAGATGAGGGGTGGTCATGTAGTTGGTGAGGGTATGAATTAACAATCAATATAGTAGAGTAATAGTGTTTTTTATTTTGGGGAGAAAATATAACTATATATTTTTAATTTTTTTATAAAGTAATAATTTAAAGTATATAACAATAGTTTGTTAACGTTACCTATACACATGATATTGGAAAAATATTTATATAAATGTTTTCGTGTATCCTAAGTTTCTAGTAGTGCAATTTTTTTTGTAAAGATGCGTTTTATTTCAAATAAATGACCCAAACAACTAATGATACTTTATTTTTAATAATTCGAATAATCATTGGCTTGAAAGAAACATCTACCTTGGCTAAGTGATCATGAGTGAGAATTAAAAGACTGAAAATGGCGAGATGCATTCCTCCATTTAAAAAAATATAATGAAGAAATTTTTGACACTTGTCAAATGGGGAATATTATTAAAGGGTCACCCAAGAGAGTGGGAGTTCAGTCCAACTGACCATTATAATTCAATCATTTAGATGAGAGTGGTGCAATGAGAAACAAGTTAACCAATGTTAATATTTATTTTATTACTTTTATTTTATCTTTAAAACTAGATAAATATGGATTATTTATAAAGAATAATCATGATGTAATTAAAAGTATTAAATTATTTAAAAGAAACATTGAAATCATCTTGGAGTTTTTATCTAGATGGTATATTCATATCATAAAAATCGCGAGTGTTAGAAAACCGTGATTTAGAGACATTATGTTTTGAAGAAAAATGTTTTTTTGGATATATTATTGGAAATCAAGATATACTATCCAAAAAGGAGTTGGTTGATATCAAAAAACAAACATTCCTCATCTCACAAGTTGACCTAGAAACTATTTTTTAGAAAATTTAATATTAGGAATTGATCATTGTTATAATTTTAGAGCTTGATTAGATTGATAAAAACACTATTCGAGATCTTTTACTAAGAACAAAACAAAATATTTGACTAGAAATATATATTTTTTAGAAATAAACTCAATTAAATGGGATAAGTGATAACAAACACTGGAAGGATTTTTTGAAAATAATCATCCCAATTTGAAGGATTTAATTTTGATGAAACAATTGCACCAATATGTAGGTTTAATACCATCAAGATGTTATTGGTAGTGGTAACACATAGATATTATAATATTTATCAAATTGATGTGAAATATTCATTACCTAATGGTGATATATATGTGGATATTTTCATTAAACAATATATTTGGTTTTCCTTGATAATTATAGAAGCATAAATTTGAAACATAAAAATTATTTTTATTTCTTGAAATAGGTTTCTTGATTCTTGTAGTTGATGTTAAATGGTTTCTTGAGAAAAATGAAATTTCCAAGGTGAATTCTTTGTATAAAACTCTATGTAAATGTAATTTACCCAAGAATAGTTATTTTTATTGTTTATGATTATAAAATTAATCGTGTATATTACTTAGAGTATCCTGGGTATTATTTTACAAATAAAATGAAAAGACATTTCAGGATGTCAATTTTGCGTGATATAAATTGTATTCTAAGATTTTATATTTTGAAAAATAGATGTTACATCATTATATCCCACGAAAAATATTCCAAGGAGTTTTTAAGAATGTTTTGATTTGAATACTATAAATAAGTACCCAATCCCATTATTATTTGAATAATATTGATAATGTATAATTCAGGAAATATTGTTAATTTGACGGAGTTTAGAAAATTCATTTTTATCATTGTACACATAACAACATCAAAACCAAATATTTTTTTTATATTTTTAGAAGTCTTAAATGTTATCAAAAGGAGTCTCATCTACTAGATTATAAAAATACCATGATATATACAAAACAATGCCTTGTTTTGTTTTTTAACATAAAAAATATTTGATTTGTAGTCATAGGGATACATATATGCTAACTTTGTAAGAGACTGTAAAGATAGAAAGTCCATATGTAGTTAATCCTTTAATATTTATTATATTTTTCATATCCAATAGAAAAATTTATTTTCATTTACCTAAATAGAGGATGAATATATTACAATTACAGATGAATTTATATTGATTATATAGATTAGTGTTCAGTTAATAAATTTGATGGTTGATCTTGAGAAGCCACTAAAAATTACTTGAGATAATAATAGTGTTATTAATCTCTCCAATAATCCTGTGAAATAATTAGGATCAAATAATATTAAAATTATATTTCATTTTATCAAAGTGAAATTGGAAAATGGTTATTTGAAACCTATACATAATTTGAAAAAATATTGGGGTGTAGTTATTTTTTCTCAATACAATACAAAGATATAGGTTTGAATAATGAATGTTAAAAATATATGTTCATCCCACCCTTCTCACATTTAGATGTGTGAATGAACCTCCACATTTTTTTATATTATATTTCCAAATGGTGATTGAAATTAATCAAGTATTAGTTAAGGGATATTTTTCATTGTCAAAGGGGGCATGTGATATTTCCATAAATAATTTCATCTAGTGGTATATAAATGTATAAATGGGGGGGGAGAATATTAGAAATGGAAATATGTAATTGAGGGGGAGTTTATCAATGTCACTTGGACACAATTACATATCATAGGTAGATAAAATTATCTCAAAGATATAACTTGTCTAGGAGTGTGGAGTCAGCACCCAAATCATATCAGAAAGGATGTGATTCAAAGATCCTAATGAGTCCTGAATTGTTTGAAAATATTTGATTTCATATGAGATGTGTTGAATTGTGTTGATAGTTAATCCAAATGGGGTGATTAAAGTGAAAAATGATTTTAAGGTATATATTTGTTTTCATCATTTAATGAGGCATATGGGAATATTATGAGATGTTTTTAATGATCATTGGATTTTTTTTGAGTTGTTTGGAAATTTCCTTGAGTTTTTTAGAAGTGATTTTGAGGTTATTTTATGTTCAATGTAATTCTATTTCAAATATGAAATTTATAAAATAAGTTCATTTTATGAGTCTTTATTTTTGGATGGCTTATTTTAGCATTTAGTGAACTAAGAAGTGACTAGGTTAATTTTGTGATTGAGTTACTAATGTATTCATATGAGTTAATTAAAACTATAAATTAAGTTTTTGTTGTTTCATATGATTCAAATAACAGTTTTTGAGAGTAGTTTGAGGTTATTTAGTATCCAATGAATTCTTTGCATGGGTCATTTGAAGCTACACACCTGTGATTTGTATTTCATATATATCATCCATTGGTGATTTTTTTAGAGAATTCTATAGGTGAAAAATTTGGGATTCTAAATTTATAGTTTTTTAAAAAGTAATATAAAAAATATAATTCCAGTTGTAATATTTATTGATTAAAATATCTCAATTGGATTTTGATTCAATGTATATAAATTATCAATGATCCATACATCATGAAGAACGTGTTCATAAATGAGAACTTTTGAATTAGGGAAAACATCAATGAATTAGAGTCTTTTTTTTTTGGAGAAAATAAACTAAATATTTATAGAATGAATCATCAAAAAGGATGAATTTTTATGTTAATGGTAAAACATAATGATTATTAAAATATTTCCCTTTTTGTGACATGATCATAATACAAGATATATCCTAATTTTTAGAAAACATAATATTTATAAATAATTTATATTTATAAATTATAATAAATCATTTAAGTGTTTTTATTATTTGGAATCATAATGTCCAAATTTTGAAATAAATCCCATTTTATTTTTAGTCATTAAAATTAAATAACTTAGGTAAAAATTAATTACCATGATATATACCAAAAATTGCATAAGAGAAATAAATGGGAAAAAGAGTTAAAAAATGCATGAAAATATATGGTTGAGTTTCTCTAAACCTTTTCCCTTACCCCAATCCATTAATACTAAATTTATGATCCAAAATTATTGAATACTAACTTTTAATTTCATATTTTTTACTAAATTACACTCCATTTTTTATTTTAAATGATTGATTTTTTAGGAAAAATATCTCTTTGTAAATAAATTTAACTCCTTTAATAGCTTGAGTAATACTCAACACCGAGTTTTAACATGCCTTAATATACAATTCATATTTAAACATGATTGTTATATCATAGATATTATAGAAGGAGGTACGAATAAGAGTAAACACTTTTTTTAAAATTAATTATAGTGGTTTTTGATAAATAATACCTATGGATAAATAAATACTCAATTTTTTAAAAAGTATTTATATGGTATAAAAATACTTTTTTTTCGGAAAAAACGTTTTCATATCTTTTTGTGATAAAATAAATAAATTAATTGGTTCCTCTTTTAGAAATTATAATTGATAAAATAAGATTAATTTTTGAAATCAACATGTAAAAATTAATTTAGAGTTAAATTTTATGACTTTTATGAAATGATTAATTTTTTGATAAATTGTGAAAAACATTTAGATTTTTAATAAAAATATCTTTTTAATTAAATAATTTAAAATGTTATTTTATGTATTAAAATAGTATTTTATGTAAAATTAGTTAAATTATAATATTATTAATCCAATTTTATTCATTGGAATTCATTTTATTTAAATTTTTTTTGTAAAATATTATTAATCTTGTGATAACATTTTCATTGCAAAACCTCTTTTTCATCGCATATGTGAATTTAATTTTAAATTAAATTCTACAATTTCTGATAAATGAATTTGGAAAAAGAGATTAATTATTTTTAATTTGTATGAAAAATGTTATATATTATGGTCAATATAATTTATATCATAACAAATAATAAAAATAGTAAAAATTGATTACTATGGTTAAGGATATAAAACTTTTACTAGAGGTTAAAATTAAATATTAAGGGTTAAAAAGATTTAAATAATTGTGTCATTACTGTTTTATAGACATATTGAGACCTTATATATTCTATTGTTTAATAATGGTCCATTTTTTATCCTTATGGGGAATGTAAAACGTTGATATAACATTTTATTTTCAAAAATTCCCCAGGTTTCTTCTCCCCAATTAAAACGGACACCACATCTACTCTCCTCATTTAACATAAAAAGAAATTTGGTTCCAAAATTAGGGGAAAAAACCCTTTCATTACTTCTCTCAACTCATCCAATATACCTTACTTTTATTAGGAAACCCTCTTATGAATTATTTTTGGTTCTAACTTAAGGATGTTATATGAAAGAGAGGTATCATTCTTAACCGAGATTTTTTTATATATTGATATAACACCATAAATAATCTTATACTATGGAATAATAACATATTTATCCACAATATAATAATATTTTATTATGTTTTAATAATATAATATACTCTACTGTTACATAAAATGTTACACAAAATTGTCGAACATGTGTACGGTGGACTACTGCCTTGCGAACCGAGGTAATTCATTATCCATCACATACTCATAAGATATAATATAATGATTTATGTTTCATACTCATTTATTTTTTATGAAATAATTATAATTAGGAAATTATAAAACCAAATCTACCTTATTACCTAAAAATCCATTGGAAAATGATAACATCGCTCGTGCGTACATGTAGAGTATTACCTCTATGTAGTACTGTGATACGTTTACATTTTTTGTTGATATGGATGGTAATAAAGAAAAATTTAATGAATATATATGATATAAATGATATGAAAATTATTTTTTAAAGTTAAATTAGTATTAAACATGCTTATATTCCATCCATCAAGAACTGAAAAAAACAATCATGCATACGTATGACCTACTGTCTCCATGAACAATGTAATTAATTTTTCTATTTATAACACTTTTAGATGACACTAAGTATGTATACAATGATTTTATAGTATAATTATATAATTAATAAATTTATTTATTTTATGGAACAATAATCAATGTGAAAGTACAAAAACAACTTTACAAAAACCTACAGGAAAAATAAATCATTTATCACCCGAAACAATGATTTTACTAAATTAATATTGATAAACATGTAGTAAAATATAATAATTGAATAATATAGGATATAATATATATATGTTTTTAATATATTTATAATATAACTATATTTTTATTCACTATTTTAAAATTTATATGATGTATTTCAAGAATTGAGGTGAGGGATTTTCATCTCACTTTTATTTCTTTAGGATGCATGCCATATTCACCACTTGTTTCTTCTGTGAGTTGTATATAATGAACATAATATAATTTTATAATGATTATAATTAAATTATAGGGATATAAATATACATATAATTTTTATCTCATGGGGCTTATTATCCAAAATTTACCAATGTGGTAAGGGTTTTATGTTACAATCCCATTTTTTTCGTGAATATTTTTAATTATTATTACAATGTTAAAATATTATGATCTAAAATTAATTAAAACAATGAAATTTATTATTATTAGGTTAATTAAGGATAATATATTTATTCATTTCATTTTATTCTCTTTAATAACTAAATCGAACAAAATAATATTTTTAAATAAAATTGAAATTACTTCTCTCATTGGTCGAAAACTCATTTTCTTCTATATCCATTTTTATAAAAAAATTATCAAGAATTATTTTAATACTACTATATGAATGTTAAATTTTATTTTAACCATATTTGATGTTGAATAAATTTATTTAAAATTAATCTTCTTTTATATTTATAAAATGTGATAATTTTGACATTTTTACTGAAAATTTCAAAGAAATAATTACTTTAACGTGTACAAAATGAATGATATTTCCTAAAATAATGACCACAAAATGATTTATTCATATTTTAAATGTTTCAAAGTTTATTTTCAATGCTTTTTTTTCATTAATACTAGTAATTTTATAGATTTTAAATAAGTGAATTCGAAGTGAAAATGTTATTTTCTCCAAGAAATATTCTATGTTATATTTTAAAATCATATTCCATATAAGCTTTCATACTTTGATGATACTTATTATTTGTTGGGAATATTTTCCAAGGATACAATAATTATTATCTATATGGATGGTTTATGATTATTATGAAATTTTATTTATAAAACCAATTCCTTTTTCAAGGGTGATGCTATGATGAATTGATAAAATGGTTGTGAAACTAATTATATTTACATGGTTTAGGATTTGATGAAATTTTTATAAAACCCATTTTCTTTTAATGGGGTTTGAAATGATTAATTTTTAATTATACTTTGACACACATTTGTATTATTTTTATTATGTGATTTTTTAACCATAAAATATATATCATTCCAATGAATTTTGCAAATATTGATATCTCAATAGATAAATTAGGCTGAAATCGGGAGTGAACCCAATTCAGTATGGGTATTTTTCAACTATGATACTGTTGGGAGTGAACCATGATTTCATTGATGATTTTATGAGTTAATCCATTCCAATATAATTATTTTTTTAATAAGAAATTTATTTTAAAGAAATAATTTTCTTTTCATATGCGTATGACAAAAAGAAATTTAATATGCATTTGTTATTCCCTCATGGATCATATTCTTTGATTCATTTATGATTAATGTCTTATAAATATTCATGGATTTTTCCATTTCAAATATTGTGATATTTGATATGTATGGTATGGTTTTCAAAAGTTATGATTGGGTTCTCATATTTTTATTCCAATGTTATGCTCTTGTTATCATTTATATCTCCCTTGTTTACCCTTACATAGAATATGAGATCACCCTTTATTATGCTTTTTTTTCCTGAAGTTATGCGGAATGATTTTATATATGATATGTCTATAAATGGTTCCATTTTTGGATAAGTTATTGGGAGATGATTTAGGTCACTTATGAAGTAATTATTTATGTATCCTAGTTTCCAAATACACTAAACCTTTATGGTCTTCATGTGTCTTTTTATATATTGAAATAAGAATTAATCTAGTAAGATGTAATATCTATATTGGAAAATAACGGCTCTCTATAGTTGGTATCCGAGAATTTGTGTAGATAACAATTGAAATTACGATGATAAATCATTAGTGATAGATGTAAGGATATTATATTACTAAGTATATAAAAATATCCACGAATTATAGTAAAAGCTAGAGATAGTGGTTCACATGAAATTACATCTCTCTATGGTTAATATTAGTTGATGTGGTTCTGACATAGTTATACCTTTGTTCAATAACTCTGATAACATAACCTTGAAATTTAGCTAGATTTTTCACCTAGTGCACGATAGTAGGCCTTACAGCACACATAGTTTGACACTATCTGGGGATATGCTTTGGAAATTAGAAAAATATTTACAATCCATCATGAAGGACTTGATTATATGATGTCTATAAATGAACAAGGGTAAACCTAAAATATCATATATTGGAAATATGTTTTCATGAGTTAATACATCATATAAATTATTTTTCTTGAGTATGTGGATTCCCACTATTATTATCATTTATGATACTATGTTTTGGTTTTATTCAACAAATGGAACCCAAAGGGATTATATTAATTCTAAATGTGATGGGAAATTAAATGTTTTTCATTATTAAAAAATATTATGGGATATGTAATGAAAATTCTCATTATTATAATCACACAACATTCTCATTCTATGAATCAAGTAAAATTTATAAATGATAATGTGATGGCATAACATTCTATTGAGTCCTTCATGATGTAACACCCACTATCTTTTAGTGATTTTATTAATCCCCTAGTGTCCAAGAAATGGATTAGTTTCACTGAGATGACATTTTCAATTTTATAGTGTTTGGAGAATCAAATAGTCAATTTTTATGTCTATTATTTTGAAGGAAAAATAGACCAATGGTGGAATATTATCAAGAATACAAGGCAACAAGAAGAGATTGAATCCACGAGTTGGAAGATTTTATGTGCTTATTTTTTCAATAAGTACATCCCTCATATTCATCGTGCAAAAATAGAGAAGGAATTCCCTAAGATAAATCATAAGGATGATGAATATATTGATACATATGATGAAAATGTTTACATGATATACAGGGCATGCTATTGGTATTTTCATTCAACATGAAAAAATGGCTGTCGATCCATTAATGGATTAAAACCAATTATCTGAAATTTATTATCCATATACAAA
This sequence comes from Viscum album, assembly GCA_963277665.1. Lineage (NCBI taxonomy): Eukaryota > Viridiplantae > Streptophyta > Magnoliopsida > Santalales > Viscaceae > Viscum > Viscum album. The sequence continues at coordinate 1,957,871,036 of OY728141.1, read as the reverse complement.
ATTAGTAGATATGAATAAATCATTAATAGTTATTTTAATGTGGGAATATAATAATGTGTTACCCCCAAAATCATGGTTTTGATAAGATAATAATTATATAATTCAATGGAAATATAAAAATCATGTAGAGAAGAAGAAGATATTTCTTTCATGATTAATATTTGAAAAGAATCATTGAGTAAATTCACTAAGGAATACTGGTAAAAATATTATGTTTGGAAGGGAAGTTCACTGGGAAATCAAATTCTGATGTGATGGGAAGGAGTTATAAAATGATATAAATAAATATACAGCTTCATATAATTTACCACTCACACATCATTATTTCAAATATGACTATTATAGGAATATTGTTGATCAATGACCAAATTCAATGGTTAATGACGACGATTGTTGTCAATAACCTCTTTATCAATGAGATTAAGGAAAATATCATGTGATCACTATCTCTGATGAGGTGTGTGATGACAATCTGGTGAAATATACACATTCCATCCATTCCAGAACCGATAATATCTTATTGGAATCTTGTCCTTCCCACTCTTTTATATTAGTGGAATTTTATAAGGGTATAATAGTACCACCTCAATGATTAGATGAAGAATTAGCAAGGAAAACCCCTAACAGTATAATGATCCTAACCCATGTCAATAAATATTCTCCTATTTATATTTGTTAGAATGTACATCCAATATATCTTATTTTTCTCTGTTAGCAAGAATTTGATGTTATATTAGGCAGGGATTGTATTTTACTAAATGAATCCCAAATCTGTTTTTGAGGAAGGTAACTCATGTTTGATGTTCCCTACCAACTTATGATTAACTATAATTGTTATGATAAATATGATAATCTGATGGAAATCATATCCATTTCACCTATCTCAAGTCCTATAAAATGTATTTTTATCTTATATATTTTAGGAGAAACTTAAAATCAGTGATATGCCTTTTATGATGGATTTATTAATCTATTTCCAAATTTTTTACAGAGTCTTCCTGTAAAACATGATGTATATTTCTCAATAGAGTTCAGAACTACTTCTACACACATTTCAAAGAATCCCTATATAATGGTACATATTGAGTTGAAGGAATTAAATATTAAACTCTATTAGAATATTGATAAGGGTTTTATTTATCCAAGTGTGTCACCTTGGGGGTGCACCTATACATCTTGTTAAAAGTAATGATTTTTCCATGATACTTTGCATTGATTATCAGGAATAGAAAAAGATCAAAATTTGGAAAAAATAATCTTCTACCCTGTATTGATTAATTTTTTGACCAATTATATAGTCCTTAATACATTTAAAAGATTGAAACACATTTGGGATATCATCAGTGAAGGTTCAAGAAAGAGTATCTTCAAAGAAAACATTTTGTACAATGTATGGAAACTATGAGAATATTGTTATTCCATTTGGTATTTATAATTACCCTACCATACTCATGGATTTAATGAATAGAGTATTAAGATATTTCTTTTAAAAGTCTTTGGTTGTAATTATGGATGATAATATTATATATTAAATGTGAATGAAATATCATAAATATCACTTGATAAGTGTGATAAAAACCACAATGAAAGAGAATTTATATTAAAAATTTATCAGGTGTGAATGTTGGATTCAAAAAATTCCATTTTAGGGACATATAATCTTAAGAGATGGTAAATCAGTGGATCCATCAAATAAAACATTTATTGAATATTTTCCTACAACTTAATTGTGAATAGGTTTTAGTGTTTTATTTTTTTTGATTGATAATATTGATGGTTTATAGATTTTTTATCACAAATGTCTTATTCAATCATCATGTTAACTCAAAATAGAATCATGTACCTCTGGATAGAAGAATATATGTAACATTTTAATGAACTGAAGAGAAGGATATTAAGTGAACCAAGACGTAAACCACCATACAATAAATAAGGTATTTTAATATAAAATGATGAATTAATGAATGGATTGTGATACATTCTCATGTATAATTTAATGGTGATACCTTATGTGTCACGACAATTGATGGATTATGAATAAAATTACCCAAATTATTAGTTGGTGTTTGTAGTTGTAATATATACATTAAATATATTTAGGAATTATATTTATGGAGAAAGGTGTGATATATATATATATTAATATTGAATGTTTAAAGTATATTTTATATATAATTATTTGAATATTCTAAAGAGAGTATGGTTGGATATAATTAAAGTCTATGAATTCTCAAGACATTTCCACCCTAACCAAATAAAAAAGGTGTCTGATTCTTTGAGTAAAAAAGATAATTTTATTTTAGTAGTGATGATGATAAAAAAAACATGCAATATTTATGGGGTTTCAAAGGACGAGTCTAGAATTCATGATCAAAGTGGACAAGTACCATCCATCTCAAACTCTTATTCAACTATCTATCCAAATAAATATTAAAGAGGAAATGAAGGTAGATACAGATATACTAAGGAAGGTCAGAAATGTTCCTGAGTTTAACTAACATTTTATATAATGATTATATTCTAGAATTCTACATGTAATCCCTCGATACTATATTAAAAGTAGGATCTATTAGTGGAGGCTCAAAGATTATTATTCCCTATTCATCCTGGAAGTATGAAAATGTATAGATAAATGAAAGGGTATTTTTGGTGGGATAAAATAAAGAGATATATTATAGAGTTTGTATCATAGTTCTTCATATCTTAGTATGTTATGTCTGATAAAAAAGTATAAGGGGATGTGATAGCCATTACCCATTACAGAATGAAAATGGTAAAACATCAACATGGATTTTTTCATCGAACTCCCTAAAAAATGTAAATGGGATAATGCTACATTGGTTATAGTTGAACTCATTATGAATTTAGTACAATTCATTACTATTAATGAATATTTCTCACTGGATCATCTTAAAAGGATATAAATGTAGGATGTGGTAATGTTTTATGGAGTACCTCCTTCTATTTTATCTTATAGGGATATGAGGATTACCAAGATGTTCTATAGTAGTCTTCAACATGGTTTGGATATGTAGTTATGTTTCATAGTATCTTATTACTCATATATATGGTTACTCTAACAGAATAGTTGAAACCCTATAAGGAATGATGATATATTGTGGTATAGATCTCGAAGGTGGTTGGATAACAACTTCATGTAGAAGAGTTTTATTATAAGAATATCTTTCATTCAATAATTCATATGGATCCTCATTAAGCCCTATATGGAATATAGTGTAAAAATATGATGTGTTGGCATGAATTTGGAGAAAAAAATCTATTATAAAAATATAAGGATGCAGAAATAACATATAATGTTATATCCATTCAGCAACACATATAGGCAACATACAGTTGAAAGAAAAGTTTTGCGGATAATCGTCGATATGATTTGAGGTTTTAAGATTGTGAAAAAGATTTATTGTAAATATGTACATTGAAGAAGGTTATTATATTTTTGAAAAAGATATGTTGATCCCATTTTATATAGTCACTTTCTATATTCCTGATATAGTAGGTATTATTTCTTATCACATGGTGCTACCACAGATCCTCATAGAATTCCAAAATGTGTTCCATGTATCTATTTGGATAACGTACGTACCTGATCCTTCACATATAGAAAAATTAAGGGTTTCCCAATTATATTAAAATAATTTATATAAAGATATTGGATTTATTACATTAGTATGAAAACAACATAAAAAGAGGAAGTGGTAGAAGAAAATAATTATTAATGTGGCGATGAAAGAATTACCTCGTTTTTTGAGTATATCCTTTTAATTTGCAGAAAAGGCCACCACAGGAAGGATTTAGGCCCAATGTGTGTCCATTAAGATGAATTGAGTGATGTTTAGAGAAGAAATGGGAAATATTTTTATGAACCAAAACACTTTATAGGTGTGAATAAAATAGAAGTAGAAGTACCCTTTTATAAGAGAGGAGAGAGGAACCCTTGGAAACACAAAAACTAATAATTTATTATAAATTCATTTTCGGTTTCAAATAGCTTTAAATTGAGTTATTTAAATGATAAGATGTGGATGGGTTGAAATCCTCTCATCCAATAAAATTTAGATATGTTTTAATTTTATTTTAAAGCTTATAATTTTGATTTATCCTTATTTAATCGATTTAATTTTAATTGTGGTAATAACATTGTAAATTTCAATAGTTAATTATATTTACTTATGTTGTTTAAATTGTCCACAGTTGGACAATTTATTACATTTTAGAACATATAAATTTCAATTTATAATTTTTAATGATGTTTTTGACTTTTAAATTTTTTAATAAAAATACAATTTTTATAAAATATAAATAGTGTCAATTTTGACACTATTCATTTATTGGACTTTAAATAAAATCCACATAGAAGATAAATTCGATAAAAAAAATTAATACACTCTTAAAATCTCATTATAACCTATAAAATTCTTGGATCACATTAATTAGGTAATATTATATTTCTTTTAATATTTTAAAAACCATTTATTTGATACTTCTATTAATAATATAATTTCTACATCACTATTCTATCTTCCAAAATGGTAATTATTTAACTTCTAAAAATTATAAATAAAATTCTATGATCTATTTAATTATTTTAGTCTTATAGAGACTATATATAGTCTATATTATCTTTTATTTATCTATATATAAAAACTAATATTCTTCTATAAAATGAGATGGTGGCATTTTGTCACATTCATTAATTTTTATAATATTCGTGTAATATTCATGAGTAAGTGGCCATTAAGTGAAAAAATTTAGAAAAATAGATGATAAGTGTTTAATTTTGTCATCCAATAGGATTTTTATAGGTGTTATGGTAGTTTTATAATATTATTTTTACATTTAATTACTATATTTACCCTTAATCACGATAATAAAAAAATTACTAAAGTTACTATTATTAATGTCCAAAAAAATAAACGTAACCTATTAACATAATTTGGACCCACTAATTCATAATATGGAATCTATTTTTCAAAATATTAAATATCATAGTTTTAGTAATTAAATTAAAATTAATCCCATTATCAATAAGAGAGAACTTGTTTTAAAAGCTAAAACATTTGAAAAGTTTTAATTTTTTTATATCTGGATTCAATGTAAAATTAATGATAATGACATACATTATATTGAATGATAAAAATATATTATATTTATTCTTTAAAACTATTCCAAATTATAATTTTATTATATAAATTATTTTGATGAGAAATGTTTTTTTCTCATAAATTTTAGTGTAATTTTACTATTAATGAAAACTTGAAAGTTATGAGAAAAACATCCAAAATTCATCCAATGTAAATTTTTATATACTAATTGAAAATAAAATTTCTATGTTTTCATATGAAAATATTTAATGTGTCAAAATCATAATTTTAATAGGGTTCTCGAATCAAAGGTTTAAAATTACCATAAAAATATGGTTTCAACCATTAAATAGGGTTTATTCATACTATATGACTAACATATCCATTGGATGAATATGAAAAATATTTTATTAAGTATTTAAATTATATATATCTTATTAATTTCTTTACCAAAATTAATTCAATCAAAAATACAAATATATAATTTATATTTTTCATAAATAATTAATAGCTAATGAATTCACAATGAATTTCCATTTTCTAGTTATACTTATTCCTACTAACCTAACATATATTATATAACGATAATTTTATACTAAGGGTATCTCATTGTTCATTTAAACTGACAATGTCATGCAAAGAATGCTACTGACGAATAAAAATTATTTTAATAAAATTTTTCATTAAAACAGTTGGGTGTTACATTCTACCCCCCTTAAACTAAATTTTCCCTCAAAATTAATCACTTGGAAATAATAAGACGAGGGAACCTCTCCCTCATTATATCCTTATGTTCACATTTAGCTTCTTAAAATTGGTGGTTCCTCAATAAATATTTAACTAAGCAGGTGGCCTTATTTCATGGAACTTTTTCGCTATGATCTTGAATCACAATCAGTTGTTCTTCATAAGAATGATCTTTATCTAATGTGGTGAATTATATGTTTAGAACAAATGAAAGATCAGTAATGTACTTTCTCATGAGAGATACATAGAACACATCATGATCTTGAGAGAGATTCGATAGAAGCACCAATCAGTAAGATACCTTCCCAACACGATTCATAATTTAAAAGGACTGATACACCTACTAATCTGATTTCCATTCTTTCAAAATCACAAAACAATATTCCAGGGATATATTTGTAGAAAAACCATATCAACCACTTCAAACTGTAGGTAATTTCTTCAGTTTTCAACATAACTTTGTTTTTCAACTCTGATCTACTCTTGTGTGTTGTTGAATAGATATAACCTTTTTTGTAATTACATAAACAAGATTAGTTCCTAATATATTTTCCCCATTATCATCCTAGAATGTTGGAGTTCTACATATCTTTCCATAGAGGGATTTATAAGGATCTATCTGAATACTATGGTGAAAGATATTTTTGTAAGAATATTAGCTCAATGGTAGATGTTAATCCCCAACACCTTTCAAATCTATTGATAAAGATCTCAACTTGTCTTATAGAGTTTTAATTATCCTCTCATACTGACCTTCTATCTGACGATGATATGAATTACTAAAACTGAGCTCTATATCCAGAGCATGTTGAAGACATCACCAGAAAAACATTGTAAACCTCATATCCTGATCAAATACAATGGAAAGTGGTTCTCCATGAAATCTTGCATTTATATATATATATATATATATATCTAGCCAGGTTGATCAAGAGATTAATAATCTCTAATAGAAATGAAGTGTGATGACATCGCAAGGTGATCGACTATAACCCAGATTACATTATTTCCTTTGGATGTTTTGGGAAGTCTGAAAAAATTCTATACTGAGTGTTTCCCATCTCCATTTCAGTATGGGTAATGGTTATAGCATCCCCTAAAACTTCTATCTCTCATCCTAAACTTGATGAAAAACCATGTGTAATTCCCTGATCCCATTTTCCCAAAGTCGGTGAATTATTACATAACATTGGCATGATATAAGGAAATCATGTCCCGAAAGACCGATAAATTTAGCAGTCTTGGAAATAGATTACATACATCAAATTCACATTAAAATTTCAAACATAAAATAAAACATAGATAGTTCATTGAGAATGCCGTTATTCCCTTTTACATCAACCCTGCATATGAATCATATTACACTTCTTGGAAATACGGGGAAAATAAAACATATGAAATAGGTGAGATCAAACGCTCAGTAAGGGTAAGAAATAGAGTGGAAAATAACATAAAAATTAGGCATGATGAATAATTAAAAACACTTTCCTTTACAAATAATAATCATGAACAATTTATCTCAGTAATATGAGTTGAGTAAATAATGCCATAATAAAACATAGTCATATGTATTCTACTAGTCAAATAACTACATGAACCATCAATATTATTTTCATAACGAGGGAATGTATAATTCCATACATTCTGAAACATTTTTGTCAAGGCCTTGACCAAGATGCCTAAAAATGATTAAGGCCTCGACCAAAACCATATATATAATTGGGAAAAGCCATGGCCAATTCCATGTCTAATTGTCTCATAAGACCTACCGATGAATCATGGAGGTATTGCGGGCTCCACCCGTCACTTACTATGTCCAATACATTCCTCATATAAAAAGGTTGAAACATAACATAAACATTCATATTAAAACTAGAATACGAAATTTCAATACTTCAACCATAAACCATGAATGGAATAAAAATAACACATCAACAACCAAATATAACACAAAACATTAAATACAATATGGATGATTTGTATCATAATAAATCAACTTCCAAAAATCTTAAAATCTATAAAAGGATGTTGACATAAATGAAAATGATTTGTAAAACTCTTTGAGAGAAATATCAAATTTTCAACAAAAAACATTTAAAAGTCACACATTTTTAAAGGAAGTAATTTAAAATAGATTTTTGAATCAATGTGTCTCATACCACTTTGAATCTTTTGAAAACAATTATCATTTCAAAAAATTCATGTCCATATAAATAAATCCTTAAAATCATTTTGAAAACATGGACATTAATAAGAAGTATTTAGAATTATAAATATTTAAAACATTTAAAATAATGATATAGATAAATATACCCTCCCAAAAAACCTTAAAAAATTCCTTTTGACAACATTGTTATGAAATATGGGTATCGATGATAAATATTTCCTTGTAAATACTTACACATAAACAATTTCAGATAATAAAAGTGATTGAGGAAATAACCCTTAACTTGTAAATTTGCTGAGTCGATGGTATGTTAACATCCTGTATAATAGTTAAATAATAGTTATTAAACTATATATGAACTATATACATAAATATGATATCATATTTGATCTTCTAATATTTCTTTGTTAATAATATTTTAGTAGTATCATAATTTTGGGTGATAAAAAACTCAATTTACATTATAATCTTGGTTATGTAAGCCATGTTTTTTATGGATATGAAATATTTGATTCATATCCAGAATTATATTAAGTTCTTAAACATTATTTTTAATCATCAAAAGAAAATTATTCTGGAATGGTTACGATGAGGAAATGAATCCCAACGCATTCGTGGAGACTGTAATCCGTACGTACGCATGAGTGACAATATCATTGATGGTTAAATCGTATATAATTGGATGGTATATCATATATACAGAAACATTAACATGTTCTATTTATTATTTAAATCAGTTATACTCATTGTTATACCCATCCAAATAATGAAGTGTTTGAATAACAAACTACACCATAACGTGGAGACGGTAAGTCGTACGTACACATATATGGGGACTTTGTCATTTATAGGATGGATAGAATAATGAATACAGTTGTAAAATCTTTATAATAACATCAAAATATATATAATATACTATATTTATTATTTTATAATGGAAACAATAAAGAAAGAGGAAGTGGAAGAAGAAAAGAAATTGAAAGAGGTGGTGAAATATTTACCTCTTCTTCGGGTTCTTCCTTTTTATTTGATCAAAAGGGCTCCTTAAGATGGCTTTATGTCCAAAGGAAGGCCTCTAGGATGAAGGGAGGAAAGTTGAGAGGATATTTTGTTAGGTTTTGGCCGAGCCAAAATACTTTGGAGTTGTGAAATTAAAATAATGGTATGTTCCTTTTTATAAGAGAGGTGAGGGTCACTTTAGGAAAAGCTTGAAATATTATTTTTTAATAAACTATTTTTCGGTTTTTAATGGCTTCAAAATGATTTATTTTGTATATAAGGTAGGGATGTGTAAAAAAATTATCAACCAATATGATTTAAACAGGTTTAAGTCACCATATTAACTTTATCTTTTAGATTTAACTCTTAGTTAAATAGTTTGACATTTACCATGTCTCTTTGTATTTTTATATTATATGGTTAATAAAAATACTATAACCAGCCAAGATAACACAATGTGGTTAATTTTTAGTATATATTACCTTATCTAAGCCTTTTGGGTGAAAATTATATTTTTAGGAATATTATATCAATTAATAATATAGTATTTAATTTAAAAACTCAATTATGTCAATTTTAAACTATTTAGTATTTGGTTTTTGTGAAAGTCATCACAACTATATTACTTAGAACCAAATACATTTAATCAACCCTAAAATGTCATATTAACATATAAAATTAGTGTATAGCATCAAAACTATAAAATTATATTTATTTTAATATTTAAAATATCATTTATTTAATTCAATTATTTTTAATGAAAATTCTATATCATTATTGTGTCATAAATAAATATGTTTAATTTATTTATAAAAATTAAAAAAAAAATATCATCATGTAGGAAATATTTTTATATTTCAAATAAACATTTATAGTCTACAATATCAATTATATAACCCCATAAAAAATGTTTTACAAAAAGATATATGCTTTTGTTATTTTTGTCATTATTTTAGATTAATTAATGTAAAATGTCATTATCACTCCCAGGTGGCTCCATGGGGTCCCAAAATCGACCCAATGATTCCAATGGTCTAAAATGTATCAAAAAATAGGAATAGGACACATGTTAGGGTACTTTGATATTATTATAATGTTATATTTTACCCATATTTGCCAGATTTAACATTTAACCATGGTAAATAAAATAATTACCGAAGTAATTATTCATAATATCTAAAAATAAAAGTTACCTATTTACACAATTTGGAAATCTTGATTCCAAATATTGAATCCATTTTTACAAATTCAAAACACATAAGTGGCAGAAATTAATTTAAAATTAATTCCCGTTGTCAAAACCAAAAGCGTGTTTTTAAGAAATAATAACTATCAAAAGATTGACACTTATTTATATTCAGTTTAAATGTAAAATTACATAAAATGACGTAAAATATATTAAATTATGAAAATATAATCTAATTATACTTTAAAACCACTCAAATGTATAATTTAACACTATAAATTATTTCGATTAAAAAAGTTGTTTCAAATTAAAATTCAGTATTTTTCACTATTCATCAAAAAATGAATGTTATCAGAAAAGTACAAGAAACTTATCCAAACTAAATTTTTATGTCCCTATTATAAATAATAAATTAATTTCACTAAATTGAATATATAAAAGTGTCAAATATTGGATTTAAAAAGGGTTCTCTATTAAAAGGCGGAAAAACTACATTTTTTTAAAAAACACATCTTTTATCTTAAAAATTGATTTTTTGTTATATTATGTCTAAGAAAAAAAAATATGAATGTTAAAGTTGTATAGAGTATATATAAAATTTAAAATGTGGTTAATACTGTTCATAACCTCTTTTTTTGAACGGCTAGTTTGGTAAGTCGTTGGGCGCTCGAACTCGATTTTGCATGTAGCACATGTTATTGAAATACACTTAAGAGATAACATACTATGAAATATTGCGGTGTTACATTCTAGCTTCCTTTAATAAATTTTTTCCTCTCAATTTTAAATTTATTTTTTAAAATAAAAGGTTAAAAATAGAAAAATACCTTTGTGGATAACCCACATCAGAAATTGGTTTAATAAAATTTAGTCTTAAAAAGAGGGAAAGAGAAATGAAAAAGTCACCACATAATTATGATATTGATTAGGAGAAAATTGGTGGAAATTAAAGACACATAATTGAAGGAAAAACATAAATATTTATAGAGAGTGATTGAGGTCATCAATCCCAAAACACTATAAAATTGAGGGCCTCAAAGCCATCAATCTATGATGATTTAAAATATTGTTAGTTCAACAAAACATATGGTATTAGGATAAAACATTTTTGGTTTTAATATCCCTTCCCTATTGTTTAAGAATTAATTTATTCATATAATAAGATGAAAAAAATATACATTACAAGTAGAGTTTCATCATTCAACTATTTCTAGCAACAAACTATTATTTCACTACTAAAGATAATAGAATTAAAAAACATTCTATTTATCCTAATCGTATAGGGTTACAAAAAATGAATTTATAATTTATCTGTCAGACCATTTAAAAAACTACATTATACAACCAGGAAAAATTAGAGGCCAGTGTTAGGTGGTGCACCCTTTTCACTCTTCGGTTGCGGGTTCAAGTCCCGCACCCTTCCCGGACGTGATGGGTTGTCGCCCGACTTCCAGGTTTCCCATTTCATAACAATAAAAAAATAATATTAAGAAATCCTTTAACCTTAATAATATTATCCAGTGTCAAACTTAATATATTCCATCATTTAGACTTAACCAAAATACTTCTATCCAAACTCACAATCCAAAAATTATAAGGCAAAAAAAAATGTTTTTCCACGTAATAACATATGAATACCTTCATCATGTATTCTTTTAAAACATGGTAAATCCCTGAATTACCATAAAACCTTATTGATTACATTCATTCTCCCTTATTCTTTATTGAATACTAGATATACTTCTTATATCAAAAAATGTTGTAACTCCAACAATGATGGAATATACAAATAATTAATCAGTTTCAAGGTAGTCAAGAATATCCAATATAATTTATCCAAATTAATCATTATTATTACTAAATCAATACCTCAGTATCAGAACCATATAATGGTTTATCGTTCTCTCAACCATATATTTTCCAAAAAAATATAACCTTCTATTGAGTCACTTTTCTTGGTTCCACACAATCTCAAGTCCTTAATGAAATGGTACTGCAGTATAATCCTTATATACTCTATAATTCTTATAACATGTACATCATTAATAGAATAATAAAATGACACAATACTTTAATAACAATAAAATTAATCTAATCATTTATTTTTCATCTTTGGTAGTATCATAACTTGATTATTATCTAATAACAGCATTTTGGGTATACCCTGCTGATTTGGAAATTGATTCACGTAGTGTCCCAACTCCTTGTAGATAAAGCAATGTATATTTGAAACATTTTTCTTACCCTTGCAATCACATACTCGGTGTACTTTTTCTCCAAACATATAAAAAACTCACATTCCCTTCATGAAATGACCAAGGTGATTCTTTCTATAGTTATCAAATATGATAAAAGCATTCTTTCCCTTATTCCCTTAATCCATCATTATCTCCACCATCTTTTTCTTCTCTTCATTCCCTTCAAATCCATATGACTCAGAATTTTTTTCACATCTTTTTAACACATGATACTATTTCTTTATATGATGTTAATATATGGGAGACTATTTCCCTTTTAAATTTTTGGTTAATACCATGAATGATATGATTCCTCTTAATATTTTGATCATGTGTATTGCTGGAATTATCATTCCTTCTACTAGGCGCCATTTCTAAACAATATAATACACTAGGTTAGTTTATGAATTGCAATGCATAATTCCAAACATGTAAAATACCTAACATAAATTGAAAAGATTATGCCAATAATCTATAATCAAAAAATGTTTTCTATGTGGAAGTATTTAATCCTAAATCATTCATAATGGCTTGTAATGAAAATGTGAATTATCCTAAGCATATCCCCTTGGAGTGGTGTAACCAAGAGTATAGAAAGGCCTGTTGTCATGCACCAGTTCCCGTTTGAGTCTAGCTCAAAGCAGTGTTTTCAGGTTTTACCCTTTGGTACATCTGTGCTAGAGCCGCCTCAACCTACTCGTTTCTAGATAGGGATGTATTTCTTGGAAAACTCTCTAAATCTCTATAGTACCAAAATTCTAGTATGTTCTTCTACATTAATCCTCAAAGTCTATCTTAGGTTAATGTTCTCTAATCAGAGTTTTTTTAAATATAGTTTCCAAGGTTATTTCTTAACTTTATCTGATACTAACTATAATTCCCCGACCCCAGTTACCCAGAGTCGGTGCTATATTAAATAACATTGGCATGATACATGAAAATATTTTCCTGAAAGACCGATCAATTTAGAAGTCTTGGAAATAGATTACATACATCAACATCACATTACAATTTCAAACATAAAAACAACATAAATAGTTCTTTGAGAAATCCATTATTTCATTTTAGATTAATCCTACATATCAATCATAATACACTTATGGGAAATCCTGGGAAAATAAAACATAAGAAAGGGGTGAAATAAAATGCTCAGTAAGGGTAAGAAATACCTTAGAAGATAACATAAACATTAGGCATGATGAATAATTAAAAGAACATGCCTTTAAGAATAATAAACATGAACACTTTATGGTGGGAATATGACCTGAGTAAATAATGTCATAATAAAACATAGTCATGGGTATTCTACTAGTCAAATAACCATATGAACCGTCAATATTATTTTCATAATGAGGGAATGTATAATGCCAGAAATTTTGAAACATTTTGTCAAGGCCTAGGCCAAGACGTCTACAAATGATTAAGGCATCAACCAAAACCATATATAAAATTGGGAAAGGTCTTGTCCAATTACAAATCTAATTGTCTCATGAGACATACTGATACATTGAGGATCTATAGTGGTCTCCGCCTATCATTTACCATGTCCAATAATTTCCTCATATTAAAAGGTTGAAACATAACATAAACATTTTATTAAAACAATCATATGAAATGTCAATAATTTAACCATAAACCATGAAAGGAATAAAAATAACACATCCACAGTCAAATATATCATAAAACAGTCAATACAATATGGAATATTTATATCATAATAAATCAACTACAAAAAAGATTAAAATCTATCAAAGGATGTTGACATAGATGAAAATGATTTGTAAAACTCTTTGAGAGAAATATCCATTTTCCATGAAAACATTTAAAAGTCACACATTTATAAAGGAAGTAATTTAAAAGATATATTTGAATCAAAGTGTCCCATACCACTTTGAAAAATTTGAAATGAATTAGGATTTTGAAACATTCATGTCCATATAAATAAATCATTAAAATCATTTTGAAAACATAGACATTAATTAAAAGGATTTAGAATGATAACTATTTCAAACATTTAAAATGATGATATAGTTAAATAGACCCTTTTATAAAACATTAAAATATTCCTTTTGAAAACATTTTTATGAAATATGGGTATCAATGATAAATTTGTCCTAATAAATACTTACACATAAACAACCTCCGATAATAAATGAGATTGAGGAAATAACCCTTACCTTGTAATTTTACATAGTTGATGGTATGTTAACATACTCTATAATAGTTAAATTTTTTTTATTAAATTATACAATAACTATATAAATAAATATGATATCATATATTATCTTCTAATATTTTTTTGTTAATAATGTTTTAGTAGTATCATCATTTTGGGTGTTAACTGACTTTTTTTCATTTATATGATTGGTTACGTAAGCATGTTTGTTATGGATATGATTTATTTGATTCATATCCAGAATGATATTAAGTTATTTAAAATTATTTTTAATCATCAGATAAAAATTATTCTGGAATGGTTATGATGGGGAAATGAATGTCATCTCGTTCGTGGAGAGGGTAATCCATAAGTATGCACGAGTGACAATATCATTGATGGCTAAATCATATGAAATTGGATGGTATATAATATATAAATAATCATTAAAATATTATATTTATTATTTTAATCAGTTATACTCATTATTATACCAATCCAAATAATGAAGTGCTTGAATAATAAACTACACCACGACGTGGAGACGACAAGCCGTACGCACGCATGTATCGTGACTTTATCATTTATAGGATGGATAGAATAATGAATATGGTTGTATCATTTTTATAATAACATAATAGTATATAGAAGATACTGGAGTTATTATATTAGAATATAAAAAACAAATAAAGTGGAAGTTGAAGAAGAAAATAACTTGAAAGAGATGGTGAAATATTTACCTCTTCTTCGGGTTCTTCCTTTTGATTTGATCAAAAGGGTTCTATCGGCTAGATTATGTCCAAAGGAAGGCCTCTATAATGAATGAAGGAAAATTGGGATGATATTATGGAAGGGTTTGGACCAGACAAAAGGCTTTGGAGGTGTGAAATTAAGAGAAGGGAAATTTCCCTTTTATAAGAGAGGTGAGGGTCACTTTTGGAAAAACATGAAATATTATTTTTATAACAAAATAATTTTCGGTTTATAATGGCTCCAAAATGATTTATGTAGAGGATAAGGTGTGTATGGGTCTAAAAACTCTCAACCAATAAGTTTTAGATAGGTTTATGTCACCTAATTAAGCTTATATTTTAGATTTAACTCTTAGTTAAATAGTTGGACATTTACCATGCCTCTTTGTATTTTTATATTATATGGAGAATAAACTTACATTAACCATCCAATCGAATCCCATGTGGTTAAATATTAATATATATATAACTTTATATAAGTTGTTTTTCCAATAATTATATTTTTAGGAATATTATATCAATTAATAATATAGTATTTGATTTAAAAACTCAATTATGTAAATTTTGACACTATTTAGTATTTGGTTTTTGTGAAAGTCCTAAAAACTGGATTACGTTGAAAAAATACATTTCATAAACCCTAACATGTCATAGTCACATAGAAAATTCGTGGATTACATCAAAATATTCGAAATAAATTTATTTTAATATTTAAATTATCATTTATTTGATTATTTTATTAATAATGAAAATACTGCATCATTATTGTGTCATAAATAAATATATTTATTTTATGATAAAAATTATAAATAAAATATAATAATGTAGGAAATATTTTCATCTTTAAAATGAATATTTATATTCGAATATATCAATTATATATCCCAATATAAAAATGTTTTACTAAAAGATACATGCTTTTATTATTTTTGTCATTACATTAATTTAATTAATGTAAAATGTAATTATCTCTCTCAAGTGGCTCCATGGGGTCCCAAAATAAACCTAAGGATTCCCATGGTCAGAAATGTACCAACCAATTGGAATAGGACACATGTTATGATAATTTAATATTATTATAACTTTATTTTTTACCCTTATTTACTAGATTTACCTTTTAACCATGGTAAATAAAATATTTACCCTAGTAATTATTCATAATTTCAAAAAATAAAAGTTACCTATTTACAAAATTTGAACCTCCTGATTCCAAATATGGAATAAATTTTTCCAATTTGAAAATATATAAGTTGCAGAAATTAATTTAAAATTAATTCCCGTTGTCAAAACAAAAAGCTTGTTTTTAAGAAATAATAACTATCAAAAGATTGACACTTGTTTATGTTTTGTTTAAATGTGAAATTTCATAAAATGACCTAAATTATATTAAATGATAAAAATATAATCTATTTATACTTTAAAATGGCTCAAATGTATAATTTATATCTATAAATTATTTCGACTAAAAAAGTTGTTTCTAATTAAAAATTTGAATTTTTCACTATTCATCAAAATATGGAATTTATCAGAAAAGTACCAAAAATTTATTTAAACTAAATTTTTATGTCCCTATTCTAATGAGGAATTTAATTTTCTAAAATTGAATATATAAAAGTGTAAAATATTGGATTTAAAAAGGGTTCACTATTAAAATGTGGAAAAATGCATTTTTTGAAAATCACCTCTTTTATCTTTAAAATTGATTTTTTCTTATATAATGTATATGAAACAAATAAGATGATTGTTAAAATTATATAGGATATATATAATTTAAAATGTGTGTAATACTATTCATAAAATCTTTTTTTGAACAACTAGTTTGGTAAATTGTGGTGCACTCGAACTCGGTGTTGTGTGTACCACAAGTTATTGAAATACTTTGAAGAGATAACATAATATAAAATCTTGGGGTGTCCTAGCATCAGGAGACATATTTGGAAACATCTCTTTTCATGCCATACCACCTAAAATACTCTTTCAGGTCAGTCTACTTCTTTATTCTTCCAAGGTGAATAAAGAATGAAGAATTATGAGGCTTAACAAAAAGGTCATTCTGGAATTCTCGTATGGGAGGAATACAAACCAGGTTCATGAACCTTATTATTTCATCATAATCAAGGTTGAATTTAGGAACATTTCTTACCTTTTTATAGCTCTTAATATTTCTATTATGCCTCCTTAATCTTCACTTGTATAGATGGTTGGACATTCATGTGAGAAATATAAGATTTATCCCATTCCTTTAAAATTTCAAGATCTATCTTTTTTACATCTATAAATATTCGATCTTTTGTGATCCTCATCATAGATATTCTTGCATTGTCTTGCCGACTCAAATCATCGGCCACCTAGTTCGCTTTCCTAGGGCGATAATGTATTGACCAGTCATAATCTTTAATCAACTCCAACCATCATCATTAGTGCATATTAAGATCCTTTAGTGTGAAAATATAAATTACAATTTTATGATTAGTAGAAACATCACACCTTTCACAATAAAGACAATGAATATATATCTTTAATTAAATGATTACTATAGCTAACTCCAAATCATGAGTTGTGAAATTTTGCTCTTGGATTTTCAACTGATTTGGGGAATAAGCAATCACAATATCATTTTCATGAGAACACATCCCAACACTTTCTTGGATACATCACTATAGATCAGAAACCATTCTCCACTACAAGGTAGGGTGAGCACTGGTGCATTGGCTTACCTAATTTTTAGCTCCTTAAAATTATCTTTACATTCTTCAATCCAATGAAACATAACTGATTTCCGATTCTTCAGGGTGAGTGGATTAGATAATCAAGAAATATATTTCACAAAATATCGATAATATCAAGACAAACCAAGAAATATTCAGATCTTAGTTTCCATTTTTGGTCTCATCTAATTTTAAATAATTCTATTTTTGATGGTTCTATAGATATCCCTTATCTTGAGATTATGTGATACAAAAATAAAACTATTTGAATCCAAATTTCTCAGTTGGTAAACTTTTCATAATGATTATCCTTTCCCAGGGTCTTCCATACAATTCTCAAGTGGTTTACATGTTCTTCCTTTCTCTTAGAATAGACTATAATATCACCTATAAAGACTACCACAAACTGTTCAAGATTGTCTTTAATGGACCTATTCATTAGATCTTTGAAGATAGTAGGGGCATCAGTATGAACAAAAGGAATCAATAAAAATTCATAGTGTCCCTACCTTGTACGAAATACCATATCTGGTATATCCTCCTTCTAGACCCTTAATTGATGATTTCATAATTAAAGATCACTATTGGAAAAGTATCGATATCCATGTATTTTTTTGAATATGTCATCAATGAAGGGAAGAATATATTTTTTCATAATATTTATCTTGTTACATTATTGGTGATTAATGTATAGTATCATTGATCCATATTTCTTCTTAAAAAATAGAACAGGTGATCCCCAAAGTGATGCACTAGGGAATATGAATCCATTATCAAGATTCTATTGGATTTTCATCTTCAATTCCTACAACTAAATTAAGGCCATTATATAGGGTGTATTTAAAATAGGCATTGTACCTAGTATGAGTTCTATTAGAAATTCAACTTCACAATTTGGTGGCGGATTTGAAAATTCCTCTAGAAAGACATAATCAAACTCCCATACAATGGGTTTAATCATAATCATGAGTTTCTCCCCAACCATTTGAGATAAATAACCTTTATTTATAAGAATCAAGACCCATAAGATGGAATAAATTTCTACTAGAAGGTTATATTAATCCTTACACTGATTGATTATCATATATTGATCTGGAATATGAATCATGTCTTACCTTCCTAGGAAATTGATTTGATATCTATATAGAGTAATCCAATCCGTGAGACGAATCACATCAAATCACACTATAAGAAGGTTCACAAGAATTTGAGGAATCACTTTCCCAAACAATTTTACCAGAGAAGAATTATAAACTTTTTATGTGACCATTTTTCTATTAGGAGTTGTCACAACTAAGTCAACATCTAATTTTTTAGGTAATATGGTGATAACCTAAGAAAATTATTCATAAATAAAAGTGTGTGTTGATCTAGAATTAGATAAAACATTTTCTACTCTAGATTGGATGTTATGTGTACCTTTCACCACTTCATTGTTGTACTCCATGTCACTAATAGTGATTTCATGTGATATTCCTTTTTATTTGGACTTAAAGGTTTTCTGATGTCGATCATCGTCAAAAACCCACTAATTAGGGAATTTATTGGAATAATTACCCATTTACTTTCACTTTTAGCATTGAATTATAGGTGGTGAATTATGTGTAGCATTTTCTTTGTTCATATCATTAGAAATAATTTTCCCATCACTTCATCATTAAACTGCCTGATGACATTATTCTCCACAATTAAAACATTTACTAGTCCTTTTAAAACAATTTCCTTCATGTTTCATTCCACACATTGAGCATAAGGAAAACTCATCTTATTTTCAGTGTGGACCTTATATTTTACTTTGAATTCCATTTTCTCTTCTTATCATACCCATATGACTGATGGGTTACTCTAATATTCGTCTCAACCTTGGGAGAACATCAAATGATTTCCTTATATCAAATAA
The DNA here is from genome assembly GCA_963277665.1 of Viscum album. Taxonomy (NCBI): domain Eukaryota; kingdom Viridiplantae; phylum Streptophyta; class Magnoliopsida; order Santalales; family Viscaceae; genus Viscum; species Viscum album. The sequence continues at coordinate 1,957,851,083 of OY728141.1, read as the reverse complement.
AATCCCTTATGTCAAATTTTCTTTGGAGACATGGTTTTAACACAATAAAGTATCACTCAATTTTACTCTCACGTTAGATAATAATTCCATATGGGTACCTTGCATGTATTCTAAAATTGGTTTCATATGTACCAATAGATTCACTATCCTTTTTCTTAAGTTTTTTAGAACTCATCCATCTTTTTTTGAAGAATACAAGGAAAGTAATTATTGAAAAATAAGTTCATGAACTCATCCCACTCCATGGACTCAATTTAATCTCTTTGCCTCATATTCTTGATAAGATTCCACCTTTGATCAGATTCACCTTACAAATGATATACAGCTAAGATGACATTATTATGTTCAGAACATTGTAGAATTGAAAATATATTTTTGGTGGTACTGATCCATTGATCAGTCACTAATGGATTAGAAGACCCATTGAAAGAGGGTGGATGCTATCTCAAGATGGAATCAATAGTGTTTTACTCCCTCCTTTGCTCGTTGGATTTGATATAAGATTCATAGCTTGAGAATTTTTTGTGAGCATGGATATAATATTTTTTATTCTTGTTCCCATAATAATTGGATGCTTAGAGAGACAATCATTTCATTACCTATCATATTCATCATTAACACGGTTCTGTGGGGTTCCATCCATTGACTAAAACCAAGAATCATTGTTTAAGAAACACTAATCATAACGGGAAAACCTCATAATCATGTATAAAATTTCAATTTTGGACACTTTAGGACATAACCTTTGTTATTCATGGTCATTTCTAAAACACTAGGATTGTAACCTATACTTAGACTTATCCTTAGGGTTCTTACTAAGGTTTTCTCATCCAAGTTTCCAAAGTTTAACTATACCTTTCCTCTAATACCATATACAATTACTCATGGTTTACATACATTGATATTACATAAAAATTTATTTATATATATTATAACATTTAATAAATCACTGATAGAACCTTATAGGTATAGTGTCTTCAGAAACTGGGAAACATAAACAACTGGTTCATAAAACATCTACATTTTCTCCCACTTATTTCTTCATATCTAGTCTCTTTTTTTAATTATCTAACTTAATACCCTTCTTCATGTCATGGGGAGAAGCAACATATTTAAGGGTGATCTCAAATGCTCAGTAAGGATAAACAAGGGAAATATCAATCATATCACAATCAAAATACATATGAACATATCATTTGGAAGTCTTATCTTGCATATAAATGATCATGATATCATTTCATGGGATAAAAGTTCATAATAATGAAGGGAAATAATCCCAAATATAAAAACAAAATACATGAAGTTTTAAGTCATACACATTATCATAGAAAATAATTTAATATTAGTTAAGGATCATTTCCATAAACACCTTAACGTAAAAATTACATTACTAATCTGGGTTTACTTGACATTCCAGGCATGTAATAAAAAACAAGATTTACTTAGACGTTCTAGTCACGTCCATGTCCTGAGAAATAAATCATCACCCAATTCATTGGAGGGAAAAATATGTCCCAACCATTTCATAATGAAATCTTCTTACATGTGCCAAAAAAACAGAAATCGTTCATCATAGTATAAACCATGAAATAAAATGGGTTTCTTAAACATCATTCCATCATAACATAATCCATATAAAATATCATTCCATAATTAACAAAATAAAATAATTGTAATAATTAGGATAGAAACACAGTCCTATTTAAGGAACTTAATCTTTGATGGAAAATAATTTTGATAAAATAGTTGAACATAATTGTTGAGTAAACTATGATTTCTTATTCAAAAATGGTTCTTTTTATAAAAATTCTAAGAAAAATTAAAAGAAAATAATTTAGTTTAAAATAAAATTGAAATATTGTAATGGAAGCTTCATGGAAATATGGACTTATGAAGACGTAAAAATCGATTCATGTTGTATAAGTTCAGAAACATTCTCCTTAAAAGTTTATATGAAAAGCCAAAAAGTACTTTGTATTAAAAAACCAAAAAGATTACTTTCATACCATTTTATAAATATTTAAAAATGGGTGAACATGAAATTAAACAATTTTATAAGAATTAAAATAATATTACATATATTGGAAACATGGACGTGGATGATAAATATACCCTAGTAAATACTTAAATATAAATAGTCTCAAATAATAATGAGATTTCGAAATTATCCCTTACCTTATGTATGGTATCCTTTTTATGTATCCAAAAATGATGTATAATTATATAAATAATTTTATTGACTTATTATAGAATCCTAATAATTTTTATTTTATGATAAGTGATTATATTATCATCTGTTAGTTTGTAACATTTCATTGTCACTTGTTATTCGGATAATAACTTTTTTATGTTATTATGAACGTTTTGCAGGATATGTTCATGTGAAACATCATAGGTTATAATTATATAATTTTAAAAAATGATATTAGTTTAATATATAACATATTTATTCGTTAAAATCATGTATATTTTCATGGTTTAATGAATATCATGTAGAATGAATAACATAACATTGTGGAGACGACAGTCCGTACTTATGCACGAGCGACAATATCATTCACTTAATGGTTAAATGAAATATAATTTGATGGTATATTTATTATAAAAAATAATTATCATGTTATATTTATTATTTACATACATTATACTTATCATTATACCCATATAAATAAGGTGTTATTGAATAACAAATTAAAACATGACGTGGAGATGGTAAACTGTATGTACGCACACAAAGTGATATTGTTATTAATATGATAGATAAAAGGTGGTATAATTTTTTCCCATAATTATAATAACATCTCATAATGTAAAATATTCTGGATTTATTACTTTATTATGGAATCATCATAAGTAGAGGAATTAGAAAAAGAAAAGAATTTTGAAAGAAGTGATAAAACAATTATCTCTTTTTCAAGTATCTTTTATTGATTAGAATAAAAGGCCACCATTGGATGGATTTATACCCAAATTGTTGCCTATAAGATTAATTTTGAGATGTTTTGAGAGTAAATATTTAGGTTTTGGCCGAAAAAATGGCTTTTGAGGTGTGAATTAAAGATAAAAAAAGTACCCTTCTATAATAGAGGGGAGGGGCACGCTTGGAAACATAAAAAACTATTAATTTACTATAAATTAATTTTCGGTTTCAAATAGCTCCAAAGTGAGTTTTTTCAAAGATAATGTGAGTATGGGTCGAAATAATCCCAACCAATAAAATTTACACATGTTTTTATCTTATTTTAAAACTTATAATTTTTTATTTATCATTATTTACTCTATTTAATTTTAATTGTGTTAATAGCATTATAAATATTTAATGGTTATAAATATTTACTTATTTGGTGTAAATTGTCCATAATTGGAACATTTATGATATTATAGACCTTATACTTTTCAATTTTAATTTTTTAATTATTTTTTTGACCTTTAAATAATTTAATAAAAACATGGTTTTTTTAAAAATATCAATAGTGTCAATTTTGATACTATTCATTTATTTGAATTTAAATAAAATCCACACAGAAGATAAATTAAAACCAAAATATTTTATAAATGAATAACATGTTATGGTAACATAATAAACTCTTAGATAACATTTTTTTTACAAAAAAGATTGACGCGCAAAGGCCTCTATATTAAATGAAAATAGAAAACAGGAGAGGAGAACCAAAGAACCACAAAAAAAATACAGATATCCAGAACCAGGGTCCTTAACCCATTCAAGCGCCACATTCTGATTGAGGGAGTCCTGACTGAGGAAAAATCTAGGCATTGTTGTCCGGTTGGAAGCCCCATGTGCAGTACTCCTTCTCAAGCAGGGATGGAGATCAAAATGATGTCTTTTCTTCCCTTGTGCTGAACTATTAATCCATCTCCAGTGCCAGAAACAGACTGGCCTACTCCTTTAAATCTGAAACCGTATCCTCAAAACTGAACCATCAAGCAGCGCCTTTGCTGCTCCTGAGGGTAAGCTCATCAGGGTCTAACCATCCTTGCAAGCCTCACCGGGATCCTCAACATAAAACCATATAAAGATACAAATGAATTAGAAAGAAACAAGATAAAAAAATAGAAAATAGAAAAAAACAGGCCATATAACGAAGGGTCAATAAAGAGGTCTAAAAGACTATAAATTCCCAAGTCTGAAAATCAGTATAAAGGAACTCAAGCTTAAGACCAAACCGTACTATGCAAAGCTTGAGAATGCTGCTACACCGCATTTAGAAAAGTACTAGATCAAGTGATGATCCTAAAAAGGGGAGCTCTGTCCAAATCCCTTTTCAAGAGGGGTAAAAAAACATCAGGAAGTTTTTCATACCAAATGAAGACATCCCCTTCAGCTCCTTTGTTATCCAATACATCTGCAACAGAGTTAGCTTCCCTGTAGACATGAGTAATAATATGATTCATATAAAAAAGGGAATCTAAACAATTAATCCATCTATTTTGAAGCTTCCAGGAAAGGTGACATAAACCATCCCTAACAGCAGAGACAATCCTAGTCAAATCACTCTCTAGCCAAATATTATTCCAACCATATTTTTTGGCCTGCTCCACAACAACGATGATTCCCATCATCTCAGATTCAATTGAGGAAAAAATACCACAAGAACCATAAAAGCAACCCACCACCATTCCTTTATGATCTCTGAATACAGAACCATATCTAGAAGGACCAAGATTCCCTTTTGACGCACCATCCGAGTTAACTTTCAACCAACCAACAAAAGGTTGTTTCCATAGAACTTCAAAAGTTCCAACTTGAGGTTTAAAATTTCCTTTGATACCAATTCGGTTAAGAACAGTGAAATCATGAATGGAATTAGCACAATAATGCTTCTCAGGTAGGCCATCCACACGTATCTTAGCAAGTACGTGTGAGACAGCAGAGGTCACCGAGAAGGATTTATTCTCATGGAGAATTTGATTCCTAGAGAACCAGAAAAAATGCAACAATTCAGAAGCAGCAACTTGAAATAAATCTAGCAGTTGAAAGGAGAGACCAAGATAGTTCCATCTTTGAATAAAGTCCACAATAGAGGACTTCCTAGGAAGAGAAATCTCAAAAATATCCGCTAAAGCCTTCCATATTGAAGCCGTAGTTGCACAACAGAGGAATAAATGATCAGCATCCTCTCTGTGTTGGTGACAGAAAACACAATAAGAACATAAAGAAATACCACAATATTGAAGATAATAATAATTAGGAATCTTGCAATGAGCAATTCTCTAAACCAAATTGGAGCGAGATGGTCTAATAAAATTTTTATGCAAGTTCCTCATCCATTTATTGTCAAATTTTGGGTTCAATGAGAACTCATAAAAAGCCTTTGAAGTGAGAATTCCTTTAGCCGCAGGCTCCCAAGCCCAAAACTTCTTCTTGTTTGAGAAACAATAATTGTTGACAATGTTTAAAATGTTTATTGGAAGTCCTTCCAAGTCTTGAAGTTGTTCCTTGATGGTAATATCTAGATCAATGTTCATATCATCCATCACCTACTCTATAAGGGGGTCATCATTCCATTTGGCTTTCTAGAAATTAAGAGACAAGTCCTTCGAGACTAGCCACCTAGAATGGGCATAAATTGAGGAAAATTTGTATTTAAAAGCAGGCCAGACAGAGGAATCAATATAATTAAGAGACCCCATCTTTATCTTGTTAACGAATTTCCCCCGAATAAAGTGTGAACTCTCAGAACTGCTGTTAAAAAGCCTCCACAGGAATGAAGCCTGCAATGAATCATTAAAGAGCACCAGATTCTTTATACATAAACCCCCAGCATCATATGGCTTGCAGCACTCAGACCAAGGAACCGTGGCCATCTTTTTTTTGAAGATACTGCCACTCCAAATAAAGTTCCTAAGGGTGGTATTGACACTTTTTATAAGCGAAATAGGCCATTTTTAAACCATAAAAGAGTATACCATCTTGGATATAATGACTGATTTCACTAAGCAAACCCTACCAGCCTTGGAGAGGGACTTTCCTTTCCAGGTAGAGAGGCTCTTTCTAATCTTACTAACAATCTCTGTGAAATAACAAGTTTTAGGCTTCCCCAAAAATAAGGGAACTCCTAGATAATTGAAGGGAAGAGCTCCTTCCTTAACATTAAGCTCATTGGCAATAAATTTTTTCCTTTGCTCAATTATGTTCTTACCAAAGTAAACCGAAGATTTCTCCCAGCTGATATCTTGAACAGAGACAGAAGCATAGTGTAAAAGAGCTCTTTTGATATTTTTTATATTTCTCTTATCACCCAAAGTGAATATGATGATATCATCTGCATATAAAAGGCGAGTTGGAGCAATGATACCTCTGCCAGCATTAATAGACTTCATCTTCCCATTCCCAGCCATTATAGAAAGAAGTGTACTCAAATAATCCTCTGCTATAGAGAAAATAATTGCAGAAAGGGGATCACCTTGTCTAACCCCTCTAGAGTAATCAAAGAAACCACGAGGGGATCCATTAATAATAATTGAAATCCGAGCAGATCAAAGTATGGTCTTGATAAAAGCAATGAAAACTTCATTAAACCCAAACATAAGAAGAACATTGCAAATAAAACCCCAATTCATAGTATCAAAGGCCTTTCTGACATCAGGCTTGAGAGCAATATTACCACCTCGTGGTGGTTTCTTAAGAAAATTAACACATTTTGAGGCAGTAATGAGACAATCTTGAATATATCTTCCCTTGATAAATCCAAATTGATTATGGGAAACAATCTTACTAGAAATTGTTGTGAGTCTAGTGGAAAGGATTTTACAGATTATTTTAAAAATAGTGTTGACTAAAGCTACAGGTCTGAACAAATTCATTTCATTAGCATTATCAGTTTTTGGGATAAGAGCAAGGAACTGAGCATTTATTCCATAAGGAAGGTCCCCACCTTTGAAGAAATGAATTACAAGCTTACAAACATCATATTGAATGATGTCCCAGTAAGTTTGGAAAAAGAAGTTACTAAAACCATCTGGACCTGGGGAGCTTTCAGATTTGAGACTAAAAACAGCCTCTTTTATTTCAATGATCAAAGGAATAGAAGTGAGATTAGCATTATCTTGAAAAGTGACCAATTTTGGGATAATACCCTCCACCGGCTCATTTGTTAAAGTAGGGCCATTAATGAGATCCTTGAAATAAGAAATGACATGTTCTGAGAGATCCCTATCATTGTCAATAACTTGGTCCCCATTCTTGATCATCAAGAGAGGTTTAGAAATCTTCCTAATTCATTGCAGGGAATTGATGAATTTTGTGTTCCTGTCACCATCCTTTAACCATTTAGCCTTAAAAATGTCCCTTTGTAGTGCATCTTTCATATTAAAGAGGTTATTAAGCTTTGAAACAATCTCATAATCCTCCTGGAGCCTATTAGGAAAGTTATTCAAAGTATTCTGAACTTTCCAATACCGAAGAGAATCTTCAAGAGATGAGATATCCTGATCAATAAGGCTAAAATTCTCTTTGCTCCATTTTCTCAGAGATCTTTTAAGGAATTTTAATTTGTCAATGCAAAAAAACACATTATGACTTGAGATGATATAATTACAGGTGTTTTTAACTATAGAAGCATAGTCAGGATGATTAACCCAGTCTTTGTTGAACCTGAAGGGAAAAGGAGGTCTAGATTCCTTGCCACAAAGATTAACAAGTATTGTATGATGATCAGAATTAATCTTAGGAAGAGTTATACAGGAGATGGATCCCCAGTAATCAAGGGAATATTTATTAATAAATGCTCTGTCAATTCTTCTAGCAACAAATCTATTTAAAAAACTCTTGTACCATGTGAATTTAGCCCCAACCAAATTAATTTCATGCAGATCATTGGAATCTATACAATTCTTAAAATCCCTAGAGGATATGGCATTAAACACAGCACCCAGCTTTTCATCGGGATGAATTATTGAATTAAAGTCTCCAAGAATAATCCAAGGATCAGAAATGATAGAAGAAAGTACACTAATATCCATCCATTGTCTCCTACGATCCTGATAGCTAGTATTGGCATAAACAAAAGAGAAATAGTGTTGAAGACCAGAGACTTTGAAGGAATAAGTCCCATGTTTTCCACCATTATCAATTAAATACATGTCAGAAAAAGATGTGTGATCCATGAACCAGAGACTTTTGGCTTCAGAGAAACAAATATTATTGTCCACTAAGTAAAAACCAAGAGAGTTCAGACTAGAAATGTTTGTCGAGAAAATCCTCTTGGGCTCATAAATCCCAATAAGAAGAGGTCTGTGCTGTATAACAAAGGAATTCAGGGATCTCATAGTGTTTGAATTATCCAATCCCTGACACATCCAATACAAGATCTTCATTTAAACTTAATTCCAGTTTTGGAGCCCTCTTTGTTTGGGACATTCTCTTTGATTTTGATTTCCTTAGAGGGTCTTCCTACTTTCCTTTTGGGAATTTCTGAACCTTTAACACCTTGAAGAAGATCATAAATATTTGAAACCTTGAGATTATATTTCTCTTGAGATTCAGGGGATATTCTGTCATTAAAACTTCTATTCTGACCACTTTGACTACCAGCATAATTCAAATTAGTTACAAGATCTTTTTCATTACCCGAAGTAGATAGGGAGATAACTGATTCATGTAATGACTTACTAGAAGTAACTTTTACATCCATAGTATTAGAAGGAAACAAAGCATTAAAAGAAGGATCTGAGCAAGACTGAACAGTAACATGCTGATCAGCAGAGTGTGCCTCTAAACATGCATCGGTTTCCAAAAGATTCTTAAAATAATATTTACATCACTATTTTGTCATCCTTAATTGTTATTATTTAATTTCTAAAAATTATAAATAAATTTATATGATGTAGGTAATTATTTTAATTTTTAATAGACAATATATAGTTAATATTTTATTCTATTTATGCATATATCAGAATTAATATACCTATATAAAATGAGATTGTGACATTTTGTCACATTAATTAATTTTTATTATAGTGATGTCATATTCATGGGAAAGTGGCCATTAAGTGATACGATTTCGAATAATAGATGATAATGGTATAATTTAGTTATCCAATAAGATTTTGATAGGTGTTAAGGTAGTTTTATAATACTATTTTACCTTTAATTACCTGATTTACCCTAAACTGTGGTATTAAAAAAATTACTGAAGTTACTATTCATTATGCCAAAAAAATAAACATAATATATTAACATAATTTAGAACCAAACATTCCAAATATAAAATAAATTTTTCAAAAATTAGAAAACATAATTTTATGTATTTAAATTAAAATTACTCCCATTTTCTGAAAGAGAGAACGAGTTTTTAAAGTAAAAACTTTGCAAAAGAGTGAATTGTTTTTTATATCTTGATTCAGTGTAATATTAATGTGAATAACATACACTACATTTAATGATAAAATATATTATATTTTTACTTAAAAACCATTGAATTTTATAATTTATCCATGTAAATTATTTCGATGAAAAAGTTGTTTTCTAATAAAATTTAGTGTGTTTCTACTGTTCATGAAAACTTGAATATTATCAGAAAAATATCAAAAATTCATCCAAATTAATTTTTTATATCCTGATTCAAAATAAAATATTTATCTTTTCATATATAAATTATTTATGTTTGAAAATATTAATTTAAAAGGGGTTATCCATTCAAAGGCGTAAAATTACCAATTAAAAAAAGGTTTTTATATATAAAATAAGGTTTATTCATACCCTATGTCTAAAATATGCATTGTATGAATATAAAAAATATTTTATTATGTATAATATATATATATATAACTCATTAATTTATTTACCAAAATTAATTCACTCAAAAATAAAAATATCTAGTTTATGTTTTTCATAAATAATTGTTAGCTAATGAATCCAGAATGCATTCTCATAACTTAGTTATACTTATTTTTGCTAACCTAACAGAAAGGAAATAAGGGTAATTTTATTCTAAGAGATTATTGAGATTCATTAAAACTCATGACTACATGTGAAGAAAGCTACTGAATAATGAAAATTATTTAAAGAAAATATTTCATAAAAAAATCCAGGTAATACTCTTTTATCATGATAAAAACGTGGGTATAATTGAATCTTTTCCAAAATACCAAGGGTGTTCTCTCCCCCATTATAAATGGACACCCCACTTGTTCACCTATTTACACTCCCAAAGACATTTGGATCAGCCAATATATTTCCATATATCTTTCATACATCCCTTACCAAATCCCATAGTACCTTTTCAGATCACAAAGCTATTTTTGGAAGGATTTAGGTAAAACCTAGATAGGTTTATCGTAGAAGAGGTTATGTTTTTAACTTTTAATTTTCATTTTACATGTTCTTCTAACTCCTTAGAATATTTTAAAACTATAAAAATCTAACAACAAAAATATATAATATTTAATAATATTTTTCTACGTTAATGACATTACCTACATCCATATCCACTTCTATCAAATGGAAAATGAAAATGCCAATCATGTGTACAGTGTTCTACCGCTTTACGAACCAATGTAGTTTTTCCCAATCACCACCTTTCAAGGATCGATTTAATAATAGATTTAACTTAAGTATATGATATTTATGATATTATTATACTTATTTAATTATCATATTAGACATATCTTCTTCATTACCTTTCTATGAGGGATATGATAATGTTGATTCTGTGTACAAATGACTACCACCCTGCGAAGCGATGTGATTTATTTTTCACAAACTCCTTACATGGTAGTATGTAAGGATAAATTTTAATTAAAAAATGTGATATTTATGATCTAAAAATACTTATATAAATATAATATAACATATAACTTCTTATCTTAAAATCCATTGTAAAATAATAACATCACATGTTTGTGCATGTGGACCACCTCCTCCACATAGCAATTCAAAATATTTTTCATTTTATTATTACATAGATGATAATAAGGATGGATTATATTATTATAAATGATTAATATAACATAATAATTATTCTATAATTAATAATTAATTTTTATTTTCCTTTCATTCAATCATGTTAAAAAATTGAAATAACATTCATGCGTACGTAAGACACAACATCTCCACGAATTATGTAATCCATTTTCTATCTATATGTTTTATATATTACCCTATATAAAGAAGTAATGAATATATATATATATATATATATGATATTTTATCATGGTTAATATTCTGGATATTATTTGAAAACTATCAAATTAAAAGGACTAAAATAACTAAACCCAAACATACATGAAAAACAGAGCAATTAACATTCAAAATAGTGATTTTAAAAAAGAAATGATAATAAATGAATGATAAAATACTATAATTAAATCATATATGGTATGGGTTATAATTTTATTATTCTATAATTTATGTTTATTTAACTTATATTTATTATAAATGAGGTTTATGCATAATCAAATGAAGTTGAACATGTGGTAAGGGTTTCTCACCTTAATTTTTCTTCTCCGAGACATACCCCATAATAAAAAATTAATACTCTGTGTGGTAAAGTGTCCATTAAGTGATTATGTTTTAAAAATATATATGATAAGGATCAAATTTAATCATCCAATAGGATATTTATAGGGGTTATGGTAGTTTAAAAATATTATTTTTAACTTTAATAACCCGATTTACCCTTAACCCCGATAATAAAAAAATTACTAATGTTACTATTCATAATGTCAAAAAAAATTAAACTATTAACATAATTTGGACCCACTGATTACAAATATGGAATGAATTTTTCAAAATATAAAACATAAGAGTTTCAGTAAATAAATTAAAATTAATCTCATTGTAGGAAAGATAGAATGAGTTTTAAATACTAAAACATTGCTAAAATTGAATTATTTTTTGATATCTAGATTCAATGTAAAATTAATGATAATAACAGACATTATATTTAATGATAAAAATATATTATATTTATACTTTAAAACTATTCAATATAATAATTTAACCATATAAATTATTTTGATGATAAACTTTTCATTCTCATAAAATTTAGTGTATTTTTATTATTCCTTAAAACATGAATGTTATCATAAAAATATCAAAAATTCATCAAAAATAATTTTTTACATCCCAATTAAAAATATAATATTTATGTTGATATATAAAAATTATTTATCTTTCAAAATAAGAATTTAAAAGTGTTTTTCCATTAAAATACGTAAAAGTTTCCTTTAAAAAATAGGGTTTTATACATCAAATAGTGTTTATTCATACCATATGACTAAAATATACATTAGATGAATATAAAAAATATTTTATTAGTTATATAACATAATCACATATATAAAATTAGTTTCATTAAAAAAATTAATTCACTAAAAAAATAAATATCTAATTTATATTTTTCATAAATAATTGATAGCCCATGAATTCACAATGCATTTTCATAAGTTAGTTATTATTATTACCTCTAACCTAATGGATAGAATAGAATAGTTTTATACTAAGGTTATCTCTATGTTAATTTTAACTCATTATTGTGTGCAAAGAAAACTATTGTAGAATAAATATTATTTAATGAAAATAATTCATAAAAACATCAAGGTGTTATACTCTACCACCCTTAAACTGAATTTAGCCCTTGAATTTCATAACTTTGAAACAAACATATGAGGATTTCTCTCCATAATTATATCCTCAGGTTCTTGTGTATCTTTTTAAAATTGGTGGTTGTACCACAAAACTTTATCCATGAAAGTGGTCTGGTTTGGTAGAACTTTTTCAATACAACCTAAAATCTATATCTGTTGCTCTTCATAAGAAACATCTTTCTCTAGTGATATGACTTCTGAGTATAGTACATGTGAATGATTAGGTATGTACTTTATTAGTATTTATACATGGAACACATCATTAACATGAGAGAGAGTTTGTGGAAGCACCAATCGGTAAGCTACCTTCCCAACATGATCCGGAATTTCAAAAGGACTGACATACCTAGGGATCAACATTCCCTTCTTTCAAAAAAACATTACTCTCTCCTGATGAGATATTCATAGAAACACCTTTTTACACACTTCAAATTCAAAACTTTTCTTTGGTTATCAAAATAATTTTTTTTCTACTCTGAGCTTCTCATATATGTTGTTGAATAGATCTGAACTTTTCTACCATTTCTTCTACAAGATCAGGTCCTAATAGCTTTCATTCCCCAACTTCATCCCAGCAAGTTGGAGTTTTTCAATTCTTTCCATAGTGGGCTTCATAATTATCCCTTGGGATTCTAGAGTGAAATATATTATTGTATAAAAATTCCACCAAATGTATATGTTGATCCTAACCACCTTTTAAATCCATAGAGTAAGCTCTCAACATGTCTTACAGAGCCTGAATTTCCCTGTCGAACTGAATTTCTTTCTGAGGATGATATGCAGTGATGAAACATAACTTTTTATCTAGATCATATGGAAAACTTTACAAGAACATAGAGGTAATACTCCAATCTCGATAAGATATAATTAAAAGTGATACTCCATTTAATCTTACCACTTCCGTTATATACATCCTCGCAAGATGATCAAGAGGGAAATACTCTCTAATAGAAATGATGTGTGCCGACTTCGTTAGGTTATAAACTATAAGATAGATAGAATTATTTCCTTGAGATGTTTTGTGATGTCCTATGACAAAGAACAATGTGATGTTTTCCCTTTTCCATTCTAGTATAGGTAATAGTTGTAAATTCCCCGTCAACTTCTATATATTAGCCTTAACTTGTTGACAAACCATGCATCAAGAGACATATTCCGTGACATCTATTTTCATTCCATCCTACTAGAAATACCCTCTAAAGTCCCTATAAATCATTTTTCTTCTAGGGAGAATATTTAATGGAGAACTATGAGCCTCATATAAAATCTACTACTTTAATTCAGGTATGAGAGGAATAAAAACCCGGTTCCCGAACCTTATTTTTTCATCATAATTAAGGTTGAATTCAGAAAAATTTCCTTCATTTATAGCTCTACGTCACTCTTCTTCACCTATTTAATATTCACTTGTATAGTTGGTTGAACATTCACTTGGGAAAGATATGCTTTCTCCCCATACATTAAAATTTCCTTATCCATACTTTGTAAATCCATAAATTTTGGATCTTTTGTGATCATTATCACGAATTGGCTAGCATGGTCTTGCCTACTCAAAGCATTGGCCACATTGTTTTCTTTCCTAGGGTGGTAATGTATTGAGAATTCATAATCTATAATCAACTCTGAACATCATATTTGGTAAATATTTATCTCCTTTTGTAGAAAAATATACGTTAAACTCCTAAGATCAGTATAAATATTACTCCTTTCACTAAAAAGATAATGCATCAATAACTTTAATGAAAATATTATGGCAGCTAACTTCAAATCATGAGTTGGGTAATTTTTCTCATGGATTCTAAATTATTGTGAGGAATAATATATCAATATATCATTTTGAATGAGAACACATCCCAACCCCTTCCTCGATGAATCACTATTGATCAGAAACCTTTCTCCACTAAAAGGTAGTGTGAGAACAAGTGCACTGGATAACCTTCTTTTTAGCTCTTTGAAATTATCTCTACACCTATCTATCTAAATAAAATTAACTCCTTTACAAGTCAACTTTGTGAGTGGATTAGATAATAGTGAAAAATATTTCAAAAAACATCGATAATATCCAGCCAAACCAAGAAAAATTTAGATCTCTGTTAACATTATTGGTCCTGGCCAACTTTCAGTAACTTTTATTTAGATGGATTTACTTATATCCCTCATCTGGAAATTATGTGACCCAAAAATGATTCTTTGTGAAGCCAAAATCCACACTTGGTAACTTCTTCATAAATCATCTCCTTTCTCAGGGTCTTTAGTACAATTATAAAGTGGTCTTCATGATATTCCATTCTATTCTAAATGAAAAGAATATTTTATAAAAAGACTACAAAAAACTGATCAAGATAGTCTTTAAAGAAAATATTCATTTGATCCATGAAGATAGTGGGAGAATTAGTAAGACAAAAGGAATCACTATATATTAATAGTGTCCATTCCTTGAACGAAATGAAATATTTGGTATATCCTCCTTCTTGAACATTAATTGATGATATCCTAAATGAATATCAATATAGGAAAAGTATTGAGATCTGCATAGTTGGTCAAATAATTCATCAATGTGGGGAAGAGGATATTTGTTATTGATAGTTATCTTGTTACGTTATTGATAATAAATAGAGAGTTTCATTGATCCATCTTCCTTATTAAAAAATAGAACCGGTGACCCCAAATGTGACACATTTGGGAAAATGAAACCGTTATCAAGATTCTCTTGGAGTTTCTTCTTCAATTACTAAAACTCATTTTGGGCCATTCTATAAGGTGTCTATGAAATAGATGTAGAACCCGATATGAGTTCTATTAAAAACTCAACTTCATGATTTTGTGGAATACCAAGAAATTCTTCTGTAAAGACATCATCAAACTCCATCACAATAAGTGTATTCTTAATTGTGAGTTTCTCCCCAACCATTTGAGATAAATAACCTTAATTTACAGGAATTGGGACCCATTATATGGGTGAAATAACAACTGGAAGGTTATATTGATCCTAGAACTGATGGATGATCATAGATTGATCATAAATATGAAATATGAGTTCCATCCAATGGAAATTGGTACGGAATCCATATAGAGAAAGAAAACTCATATTCTTTTTAGTGTGGTCTTTATATTTTCCTTTGAATCCCATTTTTCTCTTCTTATCTAACCCATATGACTGATGGGTTACACCAATATTTATCTCAACCTTGAGAAAGCATCAAATTATTTCCTCATATCTATTAATGTGCTTTATAGATAATTCCTTTTGGAGACATGGTTTTAAGACACTAATGAAGGGATAAATTTTACTCTCTGGTTAGATAAAAATTCCAGAATCGTACCTTAAAGGTCTTGTAATATTTTCTTCATAGGTACCAATGGATTCATCATCATTTTGCTTAATTTGAAGGATCTACTTCTCTATATTTGATTGAAGAAAAGTAAGAATTTACCTAATGAAAAAACAAGTTATTGAACTCATCCCATTCCATGGAATCAATTTCATATATTTCCCTCATAGTCTTGATATGATTACACCATTTATTAGCTTTAACTTGAAAACAATAGACTATTAAGATGAATTTAAAATGTCCAGAACATTGTAGATTTGAAAATATATTTTTGGCGGTACTGATCCAATGTTCAGTCAGTAATGGATCATATGGCCCATTGAAAGATGGTTGACACAACCTCATGAAGGATTCAACAAAATGTTTCTCCCTCCTTTTCTCATTTCAATGTACTATATGATTTATAGCTTGAGAAAGATGTGTGAGCTCAGATATATGATTTTTCATTCTACCTCCCACACCATTTGGTTTCTCATACGGACAACCATTGTGTTTCCCGTCACCTTCAGAATTATCTCAGTGCCCTCGGGTTTAATCTATTGACTAAATCCAAGAATCATAGTTTGAGTAACAGTAATAAAATTAGTAAAACCACATAATCAAGAATAAGATTTCAATTTAGAACACTTTTGGTTTTTTCCTAGTTTATTCGTGGTTATTTATAAAACACTAGGATTGTAACCTACACTTATACATACCCATAGGGTTCTTATTAAGGCATTTTCATCATAGTTTCTAAGGTTAACTATATATTTATTCTAATACCAACTATAAAGACCAATTTTTTACATTAGTTTATATTACATCAAAATTAATTTATATTCATTACAACATATAATAAATCCACCATAGGATTTAATAGTTATAATGTCTTTAGAAATTGGGATACATAAACAACTAGTTCATAAAATATCTACATTGTCTCCCGCTTATTTTATTATATATCTACTCCATTTTGAAATATCTTACTTAATACCCTTGTTCGAGACCTAGGGAAAAGAAACATATGAAATGGTGAGCTCAAATTCTTATTAAGGGAAAAAATGAAATATCAATCATATCACAATCATAAGACATAAGACCATAATATTTGGAAGTCTTATCCTACATATGAAAGATCATGATGTCATGTCATGGGATAAAACTTCATATGAATTAATGGACATAATCTCAAAATAAAAAACATAAGACATGATTTATTTAGCATAGAAATTAGAATAGAAAATAATTTCCTATTAGTCTATGATCATTTCCAATACCATCGTAGAGGAAAATTTCTATTACTAAAACCAGATTACTTGCTGTTCCAGCCTTGTATTACTAAACCAGATTTACATTCCATTCCAGTAATTTATATATCATGAGATATAAATCTTTACCCAATACATTACGTTTAGATATAGGCCCCACCCAACTCATAATGAAATCATTCTTACATGGGCCCAAAAAACATAAATCATTCATCATAGTATTTCCCAAGAAATAAAATGGGTTTCTTAAACATCATTATATTATAACATAATCCATATAAAATATCATTCCATCACTAACACAATAAATTAATAGTAATAATATTTATAGGAACACATTTCTATTCAAAGATCATCATCTTATATGGAAAATAAATTTTATAAAACACCTGATCTTAATTCTTGAGGAAAATAACCTTCTTCAAAAAAATGTTTTTTATCAAAAATGCTGCAGAATTTTAAAAGAAAATAATTCAGTTGAAAATAAACTTTTAATCGTATAAAGGAATCTTCATGGAAATATGTAATTACGAATACATAAAAACATATTCATTCTGTATAAGTTAGAAAAAAATTATCCTTGTACTTTTTCTGGAAAAGTCAAAAATTACCTCGTATCAAAAAAGCCAAAATATTCCATTCATACTATTTAATAAAAATTTACCAATGTGTAAAATTTAAATTAAACAATTTTATAATTATAAAAACAATATTACATATTTTAGAAACATTTGTCTTCATGCTAAATATACCCCAAAAAATAATTACATATAAAAAATGTCAAATAATAATGAGATTGTGAAATTATTCGTTACCTTAGATTTGATATCCTTAATATGTTTCCGAACCTACTGTATATTGATTTAAATAATTTAATTGACTTATTATAGAATCATAATCAATTTTATGATATCATATATGATTATATTTTAATTCATATGTTAGTAAGATATCATTGTAACTCGTTAGTCAGATATTAACAAATTTATGTTCTTATGAACATTTTGTCAGATATGTTCATGTTCCACATAATAGGTTATAGTCAAATCAATTAAATAAAAATATAAGTATAATATATATCATATTTATTCATTCTATTCATATATATAATCATGGTTTAATGAAGATCTATTAGAATGAATCGCATCGCATCCTGGAGGCTGTAGGATGTACGTACAGACGAGTGACGAAATCATTCACCTAATGGTCAAATGGTGTGGAATTAGATGGTATATTAATTATAAGGAACAATTATCATGTTATATTCATTATTTACATCCATTATAATCACCATTATACCCATCCAAATAAATTATTGTTGAATAAAAAATTACACTATGACGTGGAGACGATAAGGCATACTGTAACATCATGTTACATTTTTCAGGTACTTTTGATGTTTCTAAGTACCCTTGTTTTGGAGTAGTGACTTGGGGGATCCAGGAGAACCTTAAATGATGTTTTAAGGCAAAGGGGAAGTCGCACGGGTGGCGCACGGGTTGTCTAAACCGTGCGGCCAAACCGTGTGTAGTTGGTCTTGGAGGCAGCAGCTTACACACAGGTGGCATACATTTTGTCTAACCGTGTGGTCAAACCATGCATGGAGTGTCTGTCAAGGTCGTGTATAAATCTCATTTAGTGCACGGTTTGTCTAACCATGCGGGAAAACCATGTGACAACTTAAATGAGATCTTATAAAAGTGGATCTCACTCGTTTTTTCCTCTAAGTGCCCCTAACATGGGATTTGTCTTCTCCTAAGGTCATAGAAGGTTCTACCATCTTTCTGGAGGCAATCTAAAGGCTTCTCTTGGTGAATCAAAGCTAGATTCTTGAGGTATGTGATCGTTCTTCATCGTTCTTGATCGGTTTCTTAGATCTACTTTGATATACTTCTCCTCTTCCCTCGGTTTCTTAGATCTACACCTGTTATGGGTAGATGTAAGTGTGTGGATGCCAAATATGATAAGATTTGGTCTTGATATTTCTAGAAGAAGAGATATAAGGTGGGTTTTTGGAGAATCGAGCTGGGTTTCTTGAGCGTTCTTCGACCGTTGTGGTTTTCATCAAAACCATTGAGGTTGGTGGTTCCATCCCGACTTACCAAATTGATTGTCATTGTATTTGATTGATTTATTTATATTATTTATTTAAATTCAATTGCTCAAATTTTATTTTAATTAAATTGATAAAAACTCGATTCCAGTGAATCGAGATATTTGAAATAGTTTTGGCATGGAAATTTAGAAAACCTCAATTCCATTGAATTCAGTGTGTTTATGGAAATTTGATGATTTAAATTGTTTAATTTAAACTGTGGATTTGATGGAAATGATTTTAATTAAATTGTTTAATTTAATTGAGTAAATAAATTGTGTGATGATAGAATTAGTTGTGATTGGATTTCAAAATAGTGAATATGGCTTAAAATGATTTGATGGAAACCCATTGGTTTTATCTTGTGAAAAGGCATGTTTTGAATAAAACCTGTTTTGGTTTTAAATGGAATGAAATTGGAACTTTTGAAATGGAAGAATGGGATTGATCATATTTTAATAATTCTTAAAATAGTTCACCCATCATGTAAGAGCACATGCAAGCCTTAGGTCATTAGTGAGTTATTTGGATACACTCTATGCTACGACAATGTTCTAAAACATAACTACGGCGGGTCACATCCCTGACGGGTTGGTGATGAGTCTCCGTTGGACAGTGTCATAGGGACGTGTGTATACACATTTTTCGGAGTTCACACAGAGAGTTCGGAATCCTATAACTAGTTAATACTATCATACCTTTTGGCAGATGGCCATGTTGCTCACTTGTTTATTTATATTTGAGATATAAATGTATGCCAATACTTTTTAACTGCTTTACATGCCTACTAAATTTATATAAACTGTTTTATATAAATGTTTTTCTTAGCCATTGTTTTATAAATATTCCATCATTTGGAAAATCATTACATAAAATATTTATTTCCATCATTTGAAAATGTAAAACATGTTTTGTTAAAATATGCTTTTGAATTTCCAAACCTGTTTATTTGAAAATTCAAAGCTTTTCTTTGGATAATATATATTTGGCATCTATTATGGAATATTTGGTGGTATCCTACTGGGCTTAGGCTCACACCATACTTTTGCCTTCGGGTGTTTGTAGACTTTCTTCTTCCAGGATCAAGAAAAGGGAAGGGATCTCTTTGAAGTGGATACAGTTTTTGATCTCTGGTCTTGGTGAGTTGTTTCATTAGGGACCTTGGGGCTGTTTTCCCATTTTTAGTACTTGGGTAATAGTACTTTGGGATTTTTACGACTCTTTGTATTATGGTACATTACTCCCAGTGGAGTTTCTTTTGTTATGAAAACTATACTGTTTCTTTTATTCCACATTTTTGGTGGAAATAATCATTCCCAATTGCATGTTATGTGATGCCAGGTGATAGTCATCGACTCATGGGGATCGGGAATGCCCTTCTGGCTACGTCAGGGCCGGCTCGGTTATCGAGTTACCAGGGTACCCGGGCTGGTTCGTGACAAAATTGTGTCAAAGGGCAGGTTCATCATCTTGCCTTGATGACAATATTCATTTGAATATTCATGTAAGGAGTTAGGAGGTAGTTGTGATTGAGTTCCTAGCCATCTCTCACCACAATGAACCTTAAGTCACCAGGTTTGGTTAGGGAAATATGACTTGTGAATTAGTTCAAGTATTTTCCCTATTTCGAGTTGGATAGTGTGGAATCCAAATCTTATTATCCCTTATATTAAGAATAGTTTTCCTCTTTACTCAGTTTGAGTGTTAATCTATGTATTTTTATGCTGTGTAGCATCATGACTCTGACAAGACGTGGGAATCAGATCCAAAAATGGCTTATGCTGAATCTCAGCAAGCGAGTCCTATTATGGATCCGAGTCTGGTTGAGGTGATTGTTCACACTGTCCAAGCTCTCGGACATGCACCACCTCTAGTTCCTATTCAGTCTCCAGCTATAGATCCTCATAGTGATATTTTCTGAAGTTTTTCTCAAGAGTTCTTATGCCAGAAGCCACCTGTTTTCAAAGGCTCCACTGGCCCTCAACAAGTTGAGGAATGGTTGAGTAAGATTGAACATCTGTTTGGGTTCTTGGAGACATCGGATGTGATCAATGTGAAGTGTGCCACCTTAGTGCAGGAGGGACCAAGTAGGAGATGGTGGGACATGTTGGTGAAGACTGGGAAACATGAGGGTTTAGAGTGGAAAGACATTAGGGTTCCTTTCACTAACTAGTTCTATCCACAATCAATTGTGTTGGCCAAGGCTGTGGAGTTTTTCAAGCTTGAGCTGGCCAACAAAACCGTGACTGAGTACTCAAATCGCTTTTCTGAGTTGGTACAGATTTCCCATGAGATTGTATCTAATGAGAAGATGAAGGCTCAATGATTCGAGTTGGGACTTCGATCAGATATCCATTCTCAGGTTTTCTTACTAAAGCTACCCACTTATGATGATGTGCTGGATTGGGCGATGCTGGTTGAGATGGAATTGTTAGGAAAGTCGGGGTTGAAGGAAGTTCCATTCCATCCTAGTGGCAGTGTTGGTTCCTTTAAAGGAAAATGGAACCCTAACATTTCTCATGGTAGTTCTCGACAACGGAGTCATTCCATACCTCTGGTATAAATAAGAGGGGCTTCATTGACTTGCTATCAGTGTGGAAAACTAGGAAATTCTAAGAGGGTTTGCACTGAGGCACCCAAGAACTGTAGCTCCTACGGAAGTTTAGGGAACTTACAGAGATTCTACCATCACTTCTATACTCCACGCAGTGGAACAAGATCATCAGAACCTCAAAAAACTGTGGGGCAATCAAATGCTTCATGTACATAAGGGTTCTAGCCACAAGCATCTGGAACAAAGCTTCTTCACGCAGTGGAAGATTCACTGGAGGTAGTTATATAGGTCCTGCAATTGTGAGAGGTTCCATAACTATAGCTTCATCTTTAGTGACCACTCTTTTTGATACTGCTGCATCTCACTCATTTATTTCAACCCATATTGTTAATTTTCTAAATATAACTATGGAACTTTTATCTTGTGCGATGGATATTACTACACCCCTTGGTATAATGAGAGAGAAGGGTCTCCATAGTCCTACTTGTGTCTTCTCTCCATCAGATGTTGATCATGCTTAGTGTTTTTTGGTTCTCTACATGAAATCTTTTGAAGTTATATTTGGGATGGATTGGATCATTTCCAATAAATCCCAGATCGATTGTTATCTTCAATGAGTCTACCTTACTAAACCTAGTGGTGTGAATCTTGTTTTTCAAAGAGAATGGGACCCAAGAACAAGCAGATATGGACCCTCTTATCTAGAGTTGGGGAAAGTTATATCGAATTTTTATTTTTATCTAGAGAGAGATTCAATGTGTGGTGATCTTCCACCAGTCATCACTGAGTTTCCCGACGTGTTTCCTTCTGACTTCTCTAGTTTGCCACCAGTAAGGGAGGTTGATTTTTCTATTGACTTAATGCCTGGTACTCAAATGGTTTCTATTACCTCTTACTGAATGTATCAAGAAGAACTAAAAGAAACGAAGTCTCAGTTAGACTGTCTTCTTGAGAAATGTTTTATACACCCGAGTGTGTCACCTTGGGCAGCACCAGTTATATTCGCCAAGAAGGATGATGTTCTCTTAGCTTATGTGTTTATTATCGAAAGCTCAATCATGTTACAATAGATAAAAAATACCAGTTACCATGAATTGATGATTTATTTCATCAATTGAAAGGTTCGAATTGTTTTCCAAAAATTGATCTTCGATCTGGTTACCATCAGCTGAGGATAAAAGATTCTGACTTTCATAAGATCGCTTTTCAAAGTAGGTATGACCACTATGAGTACCTTGTTATGCCCTTTGGCCTAACAAATGCTCCATAAATTTTCATGTATTTGATGAACAAGGTTTTCTGTGAGTATCTAGATACTTTTGTGGTAGTCTTTGTGGATGACATTCTTGTCTACTCCAAGTCCGAGGAGGATCATGTGTATCATATGAGAATAGCACTGAGTCTTCAAAGGAATCACCAACTTTATTCCAAGCTTTCAAAGTGTGATTTCTAGATTCAGGAAGTGAAATTTTAGGGACATGCCATGTCAGAACAAGGAATTACAGTTGATCTTGAGAAGATGAAGGCTGTTATGACTTGGGAACCACCACGAAATGTTTTCGAGATTCAGAGCTTCTTTGGATTAGCAGGATATTATCACCGTTTTGTTAAAGACTTCTCAAAGTTAGCTTCTACAATGAATTCTCTGACTCGAAAGAGAGTTATGTTTTCCTGGAATGATAAATGTCAGAGTTATTTTATTGAGCTAAAGCGTCTTTTTAATACCGCGCCTGTGTTAAATCTTTATGAGGCTGGGATAGGTTACATGGTCTTATATGATGCATCGGGTTCAAGTTTGGGATGTGTCCTTATGCAAGGTAATCATGTTGGTGCCTATGGATATCGTCATCTTACACCTCATGAGAATAAATATCTAACCCATGACCTTGATCTTGCATCTATAATGAACGCAATTAAGTGTTAGAGACATTACCTTTATGGAGAAAGGTTTACAGTGTATTCAGACCACAAGAGGTTGAGTTATATCTTCTCTCAAAAAATATTTTAATCTCTTCCAAAGGCATTGGGTGGAATACCTACAATATTTCTAATTTGACATTTGCCTATACCCCGAGGAATGGGAATGTAGTTGTAGATGCGTTATGCAGAAAAAATCCATCACAGGCTATGAAATAATCTTCAAAAGAGTGGAGTTTGATGGCTCTTTTTGCTCAGTTGCATATTGGAGCTTAGTGGAAGGGGAATGATGTTTCTTTAGACAGTGTTCAGTTAACTTCTGCTCTCCTCGACTTAATTCTTCAGGAACAACAACTGGATGATAAATTACATAGCATTGGGGACTCTCTTTATGGTGGGGAGACCGACACCTAGTGGTCGTTCTCTAAAGAGGGTGTTCTGGGTTATCAAAACCGTTACGTTGTGCCGTCATCGGCAAGGAAGGATGTGATGGGGGATTTCCATAACTCTTAGTGGGTTGTACACCTAGGAACCACGAAGATGTTCTATGACATGTGGCAACAATTTTGTTGGCCAAGTATGAGATGAGACATTGTTGAGTTTGTATCTCATTGCTATACATGCCAGCAGGTGAAAGCCGAGCAGCAGAAACCTTCGGGTTTGCTTCAACCAATTTCAGTCCCTACATGGTAGTGGGATGAAATCTCTATGGAATTTGTGGTTGGGTTACCTCAAACCCAGAGGAAGAGGAACATGATATGGGTTGTGATTGACAGGCTGACCAAGTAGACTCACTTTATACCTATTCGAGATACAACCAAATTTGAGGAGTTGGGAAATATATATGTGAATGAAATTGTTCATTTTCATAGAGTTCCATGTGCTACAGTCTCTGATAGGGATCCTCGATTTACTTCTCACTTTTGGAGAGGCCTTCAGGAGGCACTGGGATATCAAGTTTGTTTGAACACGTCCTACCATCCGCAGTCAGATGGCTAGATAGAGAGAGCTATTTAGGTCCTTGAGGATATGCTCCACGCATGTGTTCTCGACTTTGGTGGGTTTTGGGACGATCATCTGGGGCTAGTTGATTTTTCTTATAACAATAGTTATCAATCTACAATCAAAATGGCACCTTTTGAGGCATTTTATGTGTAAAGACCCATAAAATTCAAGGGAAATTTTTTCTTAATTTTCTTTGGGATTTTACAAGAATGCAGTTTCTGATGGCACCTGATTCCAAGGCCCGGTGTGCCCGGAATCAATTTCCGAAGTTTAGCTCGGGTACGTTCAGTAAACGAACGAGCGGGTTTTCCTAACTTTTGAACCGGTGATCGGAATCGAAATCCGAAGGCACCGATGGAACCGCAGTGCCAGTAATTGCTTAAGAACACCTTTTTTCGGAGTTGCGTTTGCTCAGGTGAGGTTATTATTTAATTGGGTTAACTAAAGAATAAAAATAAAATTTTTGCAACCAATTTTATTTTTATTTAAGGTATCTTAAACCTATTATTGGAGGTTGGGGTAGGACCCACTAGTTCCTAACTACCCTAGGTAGGATATTAGTGAAGTGGGACCCACACGAGCCCCACCCCTTTACATTTTTTCCTTTTTACCTCTCAAGTTCATTTAATATGGTAACTCACCCGCACCCCCTCTTAAATGCCAAGTCAACTCTCGAGTTTAATTGAATTATTAAACGCCTCATTAATTGGTCAACGCTCGATAATTAAATCATGATTTGATTTTGAATTTTAAAAACAGTTGGCATGAGAAATAAATTAAGGCAAAGCCTTATTTTATTATGTTGTTTCGTTGTGCGAGAAGGATTTGAAGAGGAGAGCTCAAGTCTTGGAATCCTCATCTTCCTCCTTGAAGAACACGAAGAACGCACCGTTGCCGACGAAGAACTCCAGCCTCCGACGAAGGACGATGAAGGATGCCGAATCCTCAGAGATCGACGACGCGACGCCGTGTACCGTGACACCAACGATTCTCTTCTCTGAGACGTCGACGATGCTTATGGAACTTTCTTCCGTGACGATTATTTCCCGCGAAGAACCTTCGTTCGACTATGACTTGAGGTAGGGGGTTGGGTTTAATTTAATTTATGTGGATTATATCCTCGGATTTTGATTAAATTGTTGAAAGTTGTTTGAACCACTAATGCGGTGGGTGCGGACCAACGAACAAGTCCGAACCCACCGATTCTCTGTTCTTGATGCGCGGAACAATGGGCGACGATGAAACGGGACCGTTGAGCGATTGGAGGCCGTCACAGTAATTTATGGGTCACGAGATGACCCCAGGCATAGACGGGAGCAAGAATGGACCACCGGAGCGGCTCTGGTGGCCTGCAGACTACACAGGCAGTGCCGGAGGCGGCGGCGTCCCGGCGCGCCGCCAGGAGAGATCGCCACGACTGAAGCGACGACGGCAAATGAACGGTCGTGCGGGACTCGGGGGAGACGCGACGCCCAACGCCGCGTCCATTGGCAAAAGGGAGCGGCCCCCACGTGGGGCCGCAACTTCAATCAAGGGGGCAACCACATCCTTTGCGTATCCGCTCGGCCAGCGCCGAGCCACCCCGGGCCGAACCGGCCACACCGGGCCGGGCCGCGCCCATCGGGTCGGGCCACGCCCTAATGGGCCAGACCCGGACCCGGTTCGGGTCGACCCGGTTCAGGCCGACCCAGGGGGGGTCTTGGGCTGGTTCGGTTCGGGCCCAAAACCCCCTATTTCTGGACTGTTCCGTTCAAACGCCCGTATCTTGGGCTACGGACCTCCGATCGACACACCGTTAGTTGCGATGAGATCCTTGGATCGAGACAATCGTTTAGGTATATTAATCTCAAAGTTTTGGAGAACTTTGGGTATGGCAGGGTTGGTTCGAACACGAAACCAACCAGGTCCTCGGAGCGGAAACGCTTATAACTTGAGCTCCGAGCGTCTGATTGACGTGCCGTCTGTTGGATTCCTCTTAGTGATACGGACCTTTTGGCTTACTTCGCTCAAGATTTGGACATAGTTGGAGTGCGGCCGGGTTGGTTTTGACTTAAAAACCAACCAGGCCCCTGGAACGAGAAGGCTAATAACTCTCAGACCGGGCGTCCGATTGACGCGCCGTCTGTCACATTGAGTTCCTCTTGTCGAGATGGAACTTTGAGATACATCAACTCTGGACTACACATTAGTTGATGTATCGACCCCTTGGCTCGTGGAGCGGACCCTCCCGGAATAGAGAATGATGTGTGCGGGGACCCTAGAGCTGGCTGCGACTGCGATGAAGACTGCACTGAATTCCCATGTGGGTTTGGCAGGGATGAAGACCGTACAGATATCCTTAGTGGGTTCGACGGTGATGAAGACTGCACTGAAATCCGATGTGGATTCGGCAGTGATGAAGACCGTAATGAAATCCTTCGTGGGTTCGACGATGATGAAGACTGCACTGAAATCCTATGTGGGTTCGGCAGCGATGAAGACCGTACTGAAATCCTATGTGGGTTTGACGGTGATAAAGACTGCACTGAAATCCTATGTGGGTTCGACAGCGATGAAGACCATACTAAAATCCTTTGTGGGTTCGACGAAAATGAATACTGCACTGAAATCCTATGTGGGTTCGACATCTTGGCTGGTTTTGTATCCTACGTGGGTCCCAACTTAGATGAATCCGTGTCTATATCTGATCATCTCTATCACCGAAGAAGTATACCTGTGTGAGATGATTTTTGACTTCAATCAATATCTTTGTTATGATTGACATACTATCCTTTGTGGTTTGGGTTGTACTCTTATTTGGACGTGATCGAACTTGGGATCGGATGTTGGAGCCAAACTGGAATTGATGACTTAGGTATATGTATGGGAATATACCTAAGTAGTGTTGAATGTAACTTCGTGATTGTATCTTTCCTTTGTGGATTAAACTTTGTGGATTATAGGAGACCTTCGAGGGTCTCGGGG
This sequence comes from Viscum album, assembly GCA_963277665.1. Classification (NCBI taxonomy): domain Eukaryota; kingdom Viridiplantae; phylum Streptophyta; class Magnoliopsida; order Santalales; family Viscaceae; genus Viscum; species Viscum album. The sequence continues at coordinate 1,957,823,357 of OY728141.1, read as the reverse complement.
TCCCTAATAAGTAGCGTATACTCACCCCTGCACGGGCTATGCCCGCATTACGTTGTGTTGGATGCAGACGACGGACAACGCTGATCGTGGTTGAGGCTTGTGGAGAAAGTCGGTACCTGGAGGTGGACCACTGGGCAGAACGTACACGGAGAGGACGGCTGGACCCTAGGAGCCGAGGTGGCTATCTGTAGCCAACCTTCAGGTGGGACTTATAGTGGATGACTCGACATTGCTGCTTTACTTTCAGTTGCTATAATTTCTTTCCAGTTGTACTTTACTTTCAGTTTGGGTTTGTATTCTGGCCCATTTACTTTCCACACTTACTTTTGTACCCAGTTTTACTTAGTGTTTACTTCTTCTGGCTTACTCTGTGGTGTTTATTTACTTTATAAAGGCAATGAATTCCCCTTATTGTCGGTATTTACGCCTTGGTGCTAGTCGCCAACCCCTGGCCTATGGGAGGTGGGCTTGGGGTAGTCACGACACGGGCCCCGAGGATGGGTCGTGACAAATTGGTATCAGAGGAGTTAGGTTCTACCGCAGAACTCAGGACTCTGATCTTTCTTATATGATAAGAAATAGTGTTAAGGGTATTGAGTGTGGTTATCAGTCCAGGGAGTCCAGTTTTGGTGCGGCGGCCGACGTATCCGTACACCAGGACCCTGACTTCTGATTTCCGACTCAATGCACGAAAACATTGATTGCACGTGTGTTTCAAAAATTTTCTTTGTGATTACTTTGTGTCAGCTCATGATGTATTCTGTTTTGACTGTGGTGCACCTGTTTCTTTTCAGGATGGCACCACGATGGCAGCCAGCTAGGGTTCTGAGCTTTGTTCGAGACGACATCCAACCGAGCGATGAGGCCTCAGTGTAGGGCCCTTTTTCAGCGGAGGCACCGACAGCACCACTACCTTCCCAGCCACCGATGCTACCAGCCCTAGCCGCTGAGAGTGAACGTCGCCTTAGTGCACTGCACGAGTTTCAGTGTCAGAGACCACCCAAGTTCCACGGGGAGAAGGACACTCAGGCATCCAAGGATTGGCTGGAGGCGGTTGTGCGAGTTTTCAGGTTAGTGGGGACACCAGCAGACCTCATGGTGATCCTCGCAGCGAGCCTCCTACACACGACAACAGGAAGATGGTGGAGCTTGATGCTCTAGGTTCATGATGAGGCATCTCTCCTCTGGATGGACTTCGAGTGCCTCTTCTGCTCGGAGTTCATCCTAGCCACCCTCCGTGCGGTGCGCATCTAGGAGCTTCTACTGCTGCGGCAGGGCAACATGACGGTCACCCAGTACTCGGTGAGATTTACCGATCTCTCGTGCTATTCGACGGACATGGTACGAGACACATTCTTTCGGGCCCGGACCTTCGAGAAGGGACTGAGGCATGATATTAGGGCATCAATGATCTCCCTAAGCATTCCGACACAGGCAGGAGTACTGGAGCGAGCTCTTCTCATAGAGATATTTCTTTCCGAGCCTACGCCAGCAGCGAGACCTACCGCAGGGCGGCACGTAGCAGATTCATCTGCAGCTGGAAGTCAACGGATGTCACAGGGGTCCAAGAGGACCGGACCATCAGAAAGATGACCTCAAGACACTGGCTCAGAGGTGCGGGGCACAGGGTGCAGAGCCAACCTTCCGAGGATCAGGCAGTTCTAGGCATGCAGCAGGCAAGACCACATGGCTCGTGACTGCCCGACCCGCCGTGCAGAGGAGCAGTAGACGGTCGAGGGGCCACCCAGGCAGAGGCAGAGGGTCGACCGTGGCGGTCCGTCGAGAGCAGGCGGACGAGACATGGGAGTTGGCCGAGCAGTAGGTGGTGGGTGACGCTTTGAGGCTTTACCACCACCACCACCACCAGGAGGTCCACCCAGACCACAGGGAGCTGGCGGGCAGAGACAGGCTCAGCTTCAGGCAGCGGAGGCCTAGGACCACGACATGCCAGAGATGATTCGAGGTACTATCTGTGTCTACTCCAACCTTGATGCAGTTATTATAGACACAGGAGCGAGTCATTCCTTTATTTCCACTGCCCTTGTTCGGAGCTCGGAGATTCCGACAGAGCCGTTGGCTCGATCCTTACGGCTAGAGACTCCTATGGGAGCAGACTCGACGATTACGCATTGGTGCTGACAGTGTGAGCTTACTCTAGGAAGTGAGAGCTTCGGCTGGGATCTTCTCTTAGTGGCTTCGAGGCCTTACGACGTCATCTTGGGCATGGATCGATCATCTACAGTCCATGCTCATATTGTCTGTATTAGGCACAAGGTGCGGTGTGTTCACACCGATGGGAGCAAGTTCACCTTCACCGGTGAGAAGGGAGCCTTTGCAGAACAGGATAGACTCACGTAGAGGAGAGGACATCCCATCACTCATCAGTTGGCTAGCCTCATCCTAGGAGCAGTTAACGTGCAGAGTTCTAGTTTTCCTATAGTGGTGGATCAGTATGCAGACGTTTTCCCTGACGACTTTCCAGGACTACATCCTCACAGAGAGGTAGACTTTTATATTGACCTGTACCCTAGGACAGTCCTGATATCCACTCCAGCATACTGGATGGCTCCTACTGAGCTTCGAGAGCTATGGGTACAGCTAGGGGACTTGCAGGGAAAGGGATTCATCCAACCCAGTGTTTCACCCTGGGCTTTCCTGATATTGTTCGCCAAGAAGGCGGACGAGAGCTTGCAACTTTATGTTGACTATCATCGCCTGAACTAGGTGACCGCGAGGAACAAGTATCCGCTACCGAGGATTGACGAACTCTTTGATCAGGTTAAGGGACAATGGTGGTTCTCAAAGATAGACCTTAGGTCAGGCTATCATCAGCTCAGATTTCGGGATGAGGACGTGCAGAAGACAGGCTTCAGATGTCAGTATGGCCACTATGAGTTCTTGGTTATGCCTTTCGGTGTAACCAACACTCCAGCTGTGTTCATGAGTTTCATGAATAGGATCTTTCAGACATACCTCGATCGATTTTTCGTGGTCTTCATCGACGACATTTTGATATACTCGACCACTGAGGAGGAGCACGCCTACCACTTGCGGGTTGTACTAGACACACTCTGAGAGAACCAGCTTTATGAAAAGCTCTCGAAATGTAAATTCTATTTATGTGAGGTCCAGTTCTTGGGACACATCATCTCTAAGGCGGGAGTTGCGGTGGATCCTGCGAAGGTTGAGGCAGTGCTAGCTTGGGAGCCACCCAGGAGCGTGACAGAGGTGCGGAGATTCATGGGGATAGCTGGGTACTACCGGAGATTTGTGCCATACTTTTCCAGAGTTGTGGCACCACTCTCAGCTTTGACAAATAAGGGGAAACACTTCGTGTGGTCAGACAGATGTCAGTAGAGCTTCTAGGAGTTGAGACAGAGATTGACCAGTGCACATATCTTGAGGCTACCAGAGGAGGGAGTAGGGTACATAGTCTACTGCGATGCATCAGGGACCAGACTCGGATGTGTCCTGATGCAGGAGTGGGCCGTGATCGCCTATGGATCACGTCAGTTGAGGCAGCATGAGTAGAACTACGCTACCCATGACCTGGAGATAGCAGAAGTGGTCTTCGCTCTAAAGATGTGGCGACACTATCTGATGGACGAGCGCTTTACAGTCTACTCTGACCACCAGAGTCTCAAGTACATCTTCTCGTAGAAGGACCTGAATCTGAGACAATGACTATGGCTCGAGTTCCTCCAGGATTATGACTTTGAGATATTCTATACTCATAGAAAGGGGAACATGGTAGCCGATGCCCTCAGTAGGAGGATGGGCATTCATATACTCGGTGAGGCGACGGAGCAGCTAGCCGCTTTGTAGATATACTTCGTTGATAAAGATGGATCATCCTTTCTTCAGTCACTCACAGTCACTCCTCCACTACTGCAACGGGTTAGAGAGGCACGGTGTGGGGACGCTGACTGTGAGATGCGGCGTGCGCAGATATCCTCAGGACAAGAACTTGATGGATTCTCTGTAGGAGGAGAGCACTGCGTCCTTTTAAGAGGAAGTAACATGGTACCAATTTCTTTACAGGAGGAGGTGTTGAGAGAGTTTCACACTTCCCATTTAGCGGTACATCCAGGAGTGGCGAAGATGTACCAAGATCTCAGACGACAGCACTGGTGGCCGGGTATGAAGAAGGATGTGGCAGAGTTCGTTTCTCGATGCCTCACCTGCCAGCAGGTGAAGGCAGAGCACCAGGTACCAGCAGGCTTGGTACAACCCTTGGAGGTCCTGAACTGGAAGTGGGATGAAATATCTATGTATTTCATGACTGGACTTCCACGTACTTCCAGAGGTCACGACTCCATTTGGGTGATTGTCGACCGACTCACTAAGTTGGCCCACTTCTTACCCATCCGAGAGCAGGGCTCAGTAGAGAGATTGGGGCATCTCTACATTAAAAAGATTGTATGACTTCATGGTGTGCCATCATCTATCATTTCTGATCGAGATGCTCGCTTTACTTCCTAGCTTTGGAAGGGGTTGCAGGAGGCATTCGGGACGCAACTACGTCTGAGCACTACCTTTCACCCTTAGACGGATGGTCAGATGGAGAGGACCATTTAGACTCTCGAGGACATGCTCCGTGCATGTGTCCTCAGCTTTGTTCGTAGCTGGGAGGAACACCTACCCTTGGTGGACTTCGCGTACAACAACAGCTACCACTCCACCATCGGGATGGAACCATACGAGGCATTGTACGACCGAACTTGCAGATCACCTCTGTGCTGGACAGACCCTGGGGAGTCAACACTTGTGGGACCGGAGATGGTCCAGGCCATGACATAGAAGGTCCAGGTCATCCAGGAGCGGATGAGGATAGCTTAGAGCCGACAGAAGTCTTATGCTGACAGGAGGCGAAGGCCACTTGAGTTCGAGGATGGCGACCACATCTTCTTGCGGGTCTCACCTCGACATGAATTACAGAGATTTGGCCGAAGCGACAAGTTATCTCCACGCTTCATCGGACCATTCCAGTTCCTCAGCAGGATAGGCGAGGTGGCTTATCGCCTGGCTCTACGAACTCAGTTGCACTGGGTTCACGATGTCTTCCACGTATCTCAGCTGAGAAGATACGTGCACGACTCGACACATATCATCGACCATGGGGAGCTGGACATTGACGATGTGAAGAATTTTGCGGAGGTCTCAGTGGAGATTGAGGATCGACAGGAGAGAGACCTACGTGGATGGTCGATACCTCTAGTGCGCATCATATGGCAGCACGGGAACCTCCAGTAGAGCACTTAGGAACGGGAGGCTCAGATGCATGCACAGTACCCACTTTTGTTCCCCTAGTTTATGATGTATCTTTATGGGGACGTAAAGCCTTGAGGTGGGAGTAATGTAAAGACCCGTAAAATTCAAGGGAAATTTTTTATTAATTTTCATTGGGATTTTACAAGAACACAGTTTCTGATGGCACCTGATTCCAAGGCCCGGTGTGCCCGGAATCAATTTCCGAAGTTTAGCTCGGGTACGTTCAGTAAACAAAGGAGCGAGTTTTCCTAAATTTTGAACCGGTGCTCGGAATCGAAATCCAAGGGCACCGATGGAACAACAGTGCCGGTAATTGCTTAAGAACACCTTCTCCGGAGTTTCGTTTGCTTGGGTGAGGTTATTATTTAATTGGGTTAACTAAAGAATAAAAATAAAATTTGTGCAACGAATTTTATTTTTATTTAAGGTAGCTTAAACCTATGCTTGGAGGTTGGGGTGGGACCCACTAGTTCTTAACTAACCTAGGTAGGATATTAGTGAAGTGGGACCCACACGATCCCCACCCCTTTACATTTTTTCCTTTTTACATTCCACGTGCATTTAATATGGTAACTCACCCGCACCCCCTCTTAAATGCCAAGTTAACTCTCGCGTTTAAAACGCATCATTAATTGGTCAACGCTCGATAATTAAATCGTGATTTGATTTGGAATTTCAAAAAAAGTTGGAATGAGAAATAAAATCAGGCAAATCCTTATTTTATTATGTTGTTTCGTTGTGCGAGAAGGATTTGAAGAGGAGAGATCAAGTCTTAGAATCCTTATCTTCCTCCTTGAAGAACGTGAAGAACGCACCATTACCGATGAAGAACGCTAGCCTCCGACGAAGGAAGACGAAGGACGCCAAATCCTCGGAGATCGATGACGCGATGCCGTGTACCGCGACACCAACGATTATCTTATCCGAGACGTCGACGAAGCTCACGAAACTTTCTTCTGCGACGATTATTTCCCTTGAAGAACCTTCGTTCGACGATGCCTTGAGGTAGGGGGTTGGGTTTAATTTAATTTATGTGGATTATATCCTCGGCCTTTAATTAAATTTTTGAATGTCGTTTGAACCCCTAACACAGTGGGTGCGGACCCACGAACAAGTCCGAACTCACCGATTCTCTGTTCTTGATGCGCAAAACGATGGGCGATGATGAAATGGGACCGTTGAGTGATTGGAGGCCGTCGCAGTAATCTAAGGGTCCCGAGACGATCCTAGGTGCAGACGGGAGAAAGAACGGACCACTGGAGCGGCTTCGGTGGCCCGAGGACTACACCGGCGGTGCGGGTCGCCGGTGCGACGGCATCCCGGCACATCGCCATGAGGGATCGCCGCAGCTTAAGCTGCGGCGGCAGGCGAGTGGTCCCACGGCTGTGCGGGACCCGGGGGAGACGCGGTTCCCAACACCGCAGCCGTTGGAAGAAGGAAGCGACCCCCACGTAGGGCCACAGCTTCAATCAAGGGGGTAACTGCCTCCTTTGCGGGTCCGCTCGGCCAGCACTGAGCTGACCCCGCTCGGCCAACACCGAACCGACACCGCTCGGCCAGCGCTGAGCCGCCCCGGGCCGGACCGGCCGCACTGGGCCGAGCCGCGCCGGTGGGGCCGGGCTGCACCCACAGGGCCGGGCTGCGCCCTAATGGGCTGGACCCAGACCCGGTTCGGGCCGACCCAGGGGGGTCTTGGGCCGGGTCGGTCCGGGCCCAAAACCCCCTATTTCTGGACAGTTCCGTTCAAACGCCCGTATCATGGGCTACTGACCTCAGATCGACGCACCGTCAGTTGCAATGCAATACTTGTATCGAGGCTGTAGTTTCAGTATATTAAACTCATGGTTTCATAGAACTTTGGGTACGACTGGGTTTGTTCGAACACGAAACCAACCGGGCCCTTGGAGCGGAAGCTCTTATAAATTGAGCTCCGGGCGTTCGATTGACGTGCCGTCGACTTTGTTGGATTCCTCTTAGTAAGACAGACCTTTTGTATTACTCCGCTCGAGGTTTGGACATAGTTGGAGTGCGTTCGGGTTGGTTTTGACTTAAAAATCAATCGGGCCCCTGGAATGAAAAGGCCAATAACTCTCAGACCGGGCGTCCGATTGACGCGCCGTCTGTCACATTGAGTTCCTCTTGTCGAGACGGAACTTTGAGATACATAAAATCAAGAATATGCGTCAGTTGATGTATCGACCCCTTGGATCGTGGAGCGCACCCTTCCGGAATCAAGCATGCTGTGTGCGGGGACCCTAGAGCTGGCTGCGACTGCGATGAGAGACTGCACTGAAATCCTATGTGGGTTCGGCATTTATGAAGACCGTACTGAAATCCTCCATGTGTTCGACGACGATGAAGACTGCACTGAAATCCTATTGGGTTTGGCAGTGATGAAGACCGTACTAAAATCCTCCGTGGGTTCGACGGTGATGAAGACTGCACTGAAATCCTATGTGGGTTCGGCAACGATGAAGTCTGTACTAAAATCCTATGTGGGTTCAACGACGACAAAGACTGCACTGAAATCCTATGTGGGTTGGGCAGCGATGAAGACCGTACTGAAATCCTCCGCGAGTTCGATGGCAATGAAGACTGCACTAAAATCCTTTGTGCGTTCGGCAGCTTGGCTGGTTTAGTATCCTATGTGGGTCCCAGCTTAGATAAATCAGTGGCTATATCTGATCATCTCTATCACCGAAGAAGTATACCTATGTGAGTTGAGTCTTGACTTCAATCAATATCTTCTATATGATTAACTTACTATCCTGTGTGGTTTAGGTTGTACTCCTATGTGGACGTGATCAAACTTGGGCTCAGATGTTGGAGACAAACTGGAATTGATGACTTAGGTATATGTATGGGCATATACCTAAGTAGTGTTGGATGTAAATTCGTGATTGTATCTTTCCTTTTTGTATTACCCTTTTTGGATTCTGGGAGACCTTCGAGGGTCTCAGGGTCCCTACTGAGTAGCGTATACTCACCCATGCATAGGCTATGCCTGCACGATGTTGTGTTGGATATAGACGACGGACAACGCTGATCGTGGTTGAGGCTTGTGGAGCAAGTCGGTACCTGGAGGTGGACCACTGGGCTGAACGTACACGGAAGCGGACGACTGGACCCGAGGAGCCGAGGTGGCTATCTATACCCACCCTTCAGGTGGGACTTCCAGTGGACAACTCGACGTTGCTGATTTACTTTTAGTTGCTATACTTTCTTTCCAATTGTACTTTACTTTCAGTTTGGGTTTGTATTCTGGCCCATTTACTTTCCGCACTTACTTTTGTACCCAGTTTTACTTAGTGTTACTTCTGCTGGCTTACTCTGTGGTGTTTGTTTACTTTATAAAGGCAATGCCTTCCCCTTTTTTTCGGGATTTACGCCTTGGTGCTAGTCGCCATCCCCTGGCCTATGGGAGGCGGGCTTGGGGTAGTCACGGCACTGGCCCCGAGGACGGGTCGTAACAGTATGGTTGTCCTTGTCAATCTCATTTATGTCGGTCGGAGATTGGTGAAAGTTCCTTGGTAGGACCGAGTTTGGTCTAAGAGATGACAACTAAGAACCAATTGATTCGTCAGAGAATGTTGATAGCACAGAGTCGGTACAAGTCTTAGGATGATCATCGCCATAGACCTTTAGAGTTCTCAGTTGGTGACTAGGTGTTCTTTAATGTTTCACCCCGATTAGGTCATTGATGGCTTGGGGGGAAAGAGAAGCTTACTCCTCGATTTGTGGGACCTTTTGAGGTTGTTTTTTATGTAGGGAAAGTTTCTTACCATCTAGATCTACCACCATAGCTGACGTCGATACATAATGTGTTCCATGTATCATAGTTGCGAAGGTATCTCTCTGATCCAAATCATGTTTTGAGGTAGAGTGATCTTGAGATTGAACCAGATTTATCTGTGACCAAACGACCATTCAAGATTGTTGATTATGAGACCAAGGTACTTTGTGGGAAAATGATACCTATGGTCCGTGTACTATGGAATCATGGTTATGATTCTCATGTGATGTGGGAAAGGGAGGAACTAATGAGAGAGAAGTGGCCTCATATTTTTGATGTGGAGGTTTCTTCATAGGCTTTCTGGGGACACGATGATCTTATGGTGGGGAGGTTGTAACATCACATTACGTTTTCATGTTCTTTTGATGTTTCTAAGTACATCTGTTTTGGATTAGTGACTTGGGATAGTCAGGAGAACTTTAAATGTTGTTTTGAGGCAAAGGGGAATTCACACGGGCGGTGCACAGGTTGTCTAAACTGTGCGACCAAACCGTGCGTAGTTGGTCTTGGAGGTAATAGATTCTGCACGAGCTACACATGGTTTGTCTAACCGTGCAACCAAACCGTGCATGGAGTGTCTGCCGAGGAAGTGGCTAATGCTCGGTTAGCGCACGATTTGTTTAACCGTGTGGGAAAACCATGCGACCACTTAAATGAGATCCTAGAAAAGTGGATCTCACTTGTTTTAGCCTCTAAGTTCCTCGTTTTTCTTCTTTAGCAACCCTAACTCGGGATTTATCTTCTTCTAAGTTCAGAGAAGGTTCTCCCATATTTTCGGAGGTGATCCAATGACTTCTCTTGCTGAATCGAAGATGGACTCTTGAGGTATGTGATCGTTCTTCATCATTTTTGATCGGTTTCTTAGATCTACTTAGATATACTTATTCTCTTCTCTCCATTTCTTAGATCTACACCTGTTATGGGTAGATCTAAGTGCATGTATTCCAAATATGATGATATTTGGTCTTGATCTTTCTAGGGGAAGATATCTAAGGCGAGTTTTGGGAGAATCGAACCGGGTTTCTTGAGCGTTATTCGACCGTTGTGGTTTTCGTCAAAACCTATGAAAAAGGTGGTTCCCTCCAGACTTACCAAATTGATTATCATTGTGTTTGATTGATTTATTTCAATTGTTGATTTAAATTCAATTGGTCAAATTTTCATTCAATTAAATTAATAAAAACTCGATTCCAGTAAATCGAGATATTTGAAATGGTTTTGGCATGGAAATTTAAAAAACCCCAATTCCCTTGAATTGGGTGTGTTTATGGAAATTTGATGATATAAATTGTTTAATTTAAATTGTGGATTAGATAGAAATGATTTCAATTAAATTTTTGAGTTAAATTTTGGAAATAAATTGTGTGGTGATTGAATTAGTTTTGATTGGATTTCAAACTGGTGAAAATGGCTTAAAATGATTTGATGGATACCCATTGGTTTTGTCTTTTGAAAAAGGCATGTTTTGAATAAAAAAAGTTTTGGTTTTAAATGGAATGAAATTGGAACTTTTGAAATGGAAGAATGGGATTGATCATATTTTAAGCATTCTTAAAATAGTTCGCCCATCGTGTAGGAGCACATGCAAGACTTAGGTCATTAGTGAGTTATTTGAATACACCCTACGCTACGACAATGTTCTAAAACATACATGCGGTGGGTCACATCTCTGATGGGTTAGTGATGAGTCTCCTTTGGACAGTTTCATAGGGACGTGTGTATACACATTTTTATGAGTTCATATAGAGAGTGCGGAATCCTATAACTTGTTAATACTATCGTAACATTTAGCACATGACCATGTTTCTCGCTTGATTATTTATATTTGAGATATAAATGTATTCCAATACTTTTGAACTAATTTATATGCCTGCTGAATTTATATAAACTATTTTATAAAAAAAATTTCCTTAAGCCATTGTTTTAGAAATATTCCATCATTTTGAAATCATTATTTAAAATATTTATTTCCATCATTTGATAATGTACAACATGTTTTGTTAAAATATTCTTTTGAAGTGCCAAACCTATTTATTTGAAAATTGAAGGCTTTTCTTTGGATAATCTATATTTGGAATCTGTTACGGAATCTTTGGTGGTATCCTACTGGGCTTAGGCTTACACCCTACTTTTGCCTTCGGGTGTTTGTAGACTTTCTTCTTCGAGGTTTGAGCAAAGGGAAGGGATCTCACTGAATTGGATCCAGTTGTTAAACTCTGGTCTTGGTGAGTTGTGTCCTTATAGACCTTGGGGATATTTTCCAATTTTTAGTACTTCGGTTATAGTACATTGGGATTTTTATGCCTCTTTGTATTCTGGTACATTACTCCCAGTGGAGTTTCTTTTGTTACACATACAATCTTATTTATTTTCTTCTGCATTTTTGTTGGAAAAAATCATTCCCACTTGCATGTTATGTGATGCCAGGTGCTAGTTGCCAACCCGTTGGGATCAGGAACGCCCTCCAAGCTATGTCAGGGTTGTCTCCATTATCGGGTAACTAGGGTAACAGGGATGGTTCTTGTCAAAATGGTGTTTAAGGGCAGGTTCAACATCTTTCCTTCATGACAGTATGCATTTGAGTATTCTTGTCTAGACTTATTAGGTTGTTGTGATTGAGTGCCTAGCCAGCTCTCAACACAATGAACCTTAAGTCACCAGGTTTGGTTAGGGAAATATGACTTGTGAATTAATTCTATTATATTCCATATTTTTATTTTGATAGAGTGGAATCCAAATCTTGTTATCCATTTTATTAAGAATAGTTTTCCTTGTTACTCAGTTTGAGTGTTAATCTATGGTGGAGGGGCTTTCGTGGATGAACACCAATAGATTGAGTTTTTTTAATTAGTGTAAAATACAAATCAAGGATATATCCAGTGACAATAATGTAAGATTTTTGTTCATTTATAATGAATCCAAATCAATGTACAATGTTATCTTTGTCTGTTTATACCCATTTTTTATCACATAATGAAATTACACGAATCACCTAATGCATTTATTCTAGGATCATGATTTTTGTGTGTATGAGGCATATGTGGGATTTGGGGATAATCATTATTTGTTTTTTTATTTATATACATATTGATTTTCAATTCCAATGAAAAAAATAAAATATGAAATGAAAAAATGTCAAGGTTCAATCATCACTTTTGGGGTTTATGTTTTTCTCTCCCAATTCTACATGCATTCATAAGTCGAAATTTATTTTGGCATATAATTTGATAAATATTTGGTAAATGATCACTGCACATTCCATATTTTGTGTAATGGATAGTTACCATGGGTCATGGATAGAGATTTGATGTTATTATTACAGGATATAAAAATTGTATAGGATCAATGGATAGATCACAGCTTTCTGATTCTGGTTTTAGAATTAGGTATTGATGAGGCACAAGGGAATTTTTTTTCTTGAGTGGAAGTTACCATCTGAATATGACTAATGAAGTTAAGGAGGTTTCAATAAACCATATATCGACAATGTGCAGTGTGATTCCATGTAAATTCAATGGGTGTAAATGACTCAGATGAATGTGTGAACATTTTTGTAATTTTGGTGAAAAAAAACTATACAACACATAGTCCTATAAACACACGTCATGTAGTATATTTCTTTTAAACACTAGGTATTAAATGTTGAGAAATGGATGACATGTCATGTGATATGTGTCACACAAAATGTAATTCCTAGCTGACTAGCATAGTTTTTATTGGGGGAACACGCCCAGAGGGCCATGCAATGTTACACGTCATGTATACGAAGTCCACAATGTGCAAAAAATGGAAGATGAATCAGTGTGTAGAGGGAGTACAAGCATAGTTTTCTTTATGGACCCACAATCCATTTACATGGGATGTGTATATGAATAATAGAGTACATAGAAATAACTGAGTATTCAGACAGGACCAAGTACCTTTACACAGTCCGATGTATATGGGCATGGGAGGAATGCAACATTGAGTTATAGAGAAACATTTACATCTCGTTTACTCTTATGACACATTATTTAATGGAGAAAAGTACAATTCATGTGACAGAATGACACAAGAAGTTCCAGGATTTGTTATACATGTCATGTACCCCTAGGGATACCCCATCCACTCATTTGAGGAAATGTTGGATTCATATTTCTACTTAGCTCATCTTCATTTAGTGCTTCTATTATCTTACATGGACCATTATCGATTGATAGTTCTCCTTTAGTCCATTGCATATGGGTTATTATAGAATCATGTTGTAAATATACAAGGGTGGTCACTTCAGTGGGACTTCTTGGATATAGTTTATAGGATTCTTATGTGAGGAACATAGTGAGATCCTTTGTAACCATCTTTCCCTAGGTGTAGTTCCTCGTATCCTCATGACTGGAACTCTGATTATATCAATCTTCAACTTAGAAGGTTAAATTAAATTATGTTGTTTGTATATCCCTTGATCTTGGGTGTGATCCTCATCAGCGAATTGTTCTCTTTTTACCTCTAAAATATTATTCTTATGGTGAGATAAGATGGTTAGTATATCTCGAATGATTTCCATATATGATTTTTGACTCTTAGATCATGTATTATTAGTTGAGTTACATCAAGGATGGTTGGATTAGTGGAGTGAAAAATCCTTAAAAAACATTACCACAAATATTTCAAGCAGGAATCCTCATCTAGAATCACATTAGTGATCATACATTCAGACGGTATGTCAATTGTGATTATATCTAGGTGTTATATTGTATGTATCATGTAATAATTGACATATCCAGTGATCTTATAACTAATCTAGATTGTTTTTTTGTCATTTCATCTTGTCCTATTGGGTTTTATTTTACTCACCCCTACATGGGCTCTGCCTATACATGTGTTGTCTTATGAAAATGACATAACTTTTGTGGAGACCTTAGTGGATCTATGGAGAAGGTGGAGCTAGTTTTTTATATAAAGACTAAGGATTATACCAGTGTTCAATTTGAGAGAATTCCTCTCCATCTAAAAAGGCCAAACTTTATTTCTAAATTTTGTTAGGCCTACATTTAATAACTTTTTTTCTTTCCCATACTTTATTTCATTATCTAATTTGGGATTATAGACATATACATGCACTCTTATTTTTTGTTTTACATCTCAAAATTGTATGGGATTGGAGATGTGTGTTTTCATACATCTTAATTATGGAAAATCTTCCAATGTGTGTGATATTTATTCTAAACGCTATTCTCCAGCCCCTGGCCTATTTGAGGTGGGCATGGGGTAGTTGTTTCTTGTTAACTATTAGGTTGGGTCATGATAGAATGATATCATAGAGGTACCCAAACTGATGTATAATGACACCACCTAGGTTTAGGATCAGAGTCTGAATTTTTTTCTAGTCTGGATGTGATGTTTGGTTTGGGATGTGGGGAAACATTGTTGAAGTGTTTCATTATTGACTCTCAATCTAGGGTGTCTAGTGTTGGGGAAGAAGATAATGTATCCATTCACTAATACCATGATATCCGACTTATTAACATGGTATTTTTATAAACTAGTGGAATTAATATTTTTTAGATGCATCATATAATAATGTGTTCTGGTTCACTGGTCCTTTTTGAGCTAGCTCACCCTATATACTCATGGAATCAAATATTTTATGAAAATATTTAAGATGAATATATGATGATAGGTATATAAGATTCTAATATGGTGTTGTGGCAATGAATATATGAGTGATTATTTTTTGGTCATGGACCCACTCATGAGGTGTTTTTCTCTTGTTGGGCACCAAGCAATGCTACCCCCTGTTGAGTAGCACATGAACCCTTTTTTGGATAATGTATATGATCTTTTGTGTGTTGAACAGTGGAGATATCTAGTAAGACATAATGATATTACACACATTATTAATTCATTATTCAAGTTCTAGTGGTGGATATCATTGATTCTATGTGACAATACAAACCCCCAGGTGGTAGAGGTTTGATTCATGGTTGTGGTTGAGGATTCCAATGAGTGTGGATCCTAACTGATCAAATGGTTACTTTTTTAACATGTTTTCCCCATGGAGTAGAAGTTTTTTTAAAATGGTATATGAAACATCAATGATGAGTATGTGTAACACCCCAAGCTTCCACAACATGATTCTCTTTGAATAATACAATAGCGTGTGTTGTATGCAACTTCGAGTTCTAACGCACCAAAACCAATCAAACTAGCCATTATGAATAGTAATACCCACTTTTCAAAATATTATAAATTTTATCTTTCAAAATGGACTTCATTTTTGGATTCGGAATATCGAAATTATTTTAGAGTGAATTTTTGGTATTTTTCTGAAAACTTTCAATTTTTGATGAATAGTGAAAAGCACTTCATTATTGTTTAAAACCAACATTTTAATTAAATATTTATTTATATTTTTAAATTTATTTTAGGTCAAAATAGATTCATAATACCTATATAAGTTCATTGTAATTCATTGGAGTCAGTTTATAATAATTTTAGATATATACAAATTTTATTGAACTTTTTACTGCATTTTTCCAACCACCTAGGAGCATTTTCAAAATTTATATAAAACATAATTTTACCGCTTCTCTGAGTTGGATTTAAAAAATCAAATAAACACGGTTGATAAAAATAAGTAAAATGTGGTTCAATAAGATGAAAATAATTTTTGGTGAATAGTAACTTTTTAGTTTTATTTACCACGGTTAAAAGTAAATAGGGTAATTAAGGGTAAAAATAATATTATTATACCCATAACTCATGTCCTAATTCTATTGGATAAGAGTAATTCGACAAAAAACAACCTTAGAAATAAAATATGATCCTTTAGGTCCACTTGGATTAGATTAGGACATTTATTATTATTTAATTCAAAGAAGAGTTAAAAGTGTTAAATTTAAAGTTTAATAACTAAACCATTTTTAATATAGGGTTATACATAAGATAAATTCTCATATACATATAAATTAAAAAGATAAAAATATTTAATACATAATGGTATTTTATTTATAATCTTTAGACATCAAATAATTAAATTTATTAATGACACAATGATGATGCAATAATTACCGTATTAACAAAAGATTAAAATAATTGATATTATAAATATCCAAATAAATGTAATTTGATACTTTTTATGAATTACACTAATTTTATAGGTTACTATGACATTTTAGAGTCTATTAGATGAATTTTTTTCTAAGAAATATTCCTTTTATGAATTTAGAAAAAAATATCAAATAGTGTCAAAATTAACATAAAAGTGTTTTTTAAAAAAATATTATATAATTAACTGATATTCTATTCCAAAAAATATATGGTTATGACAAAAGACATATATAATGATATTTGTATCATTAATGAACCGATTTTGGATCTCTGGGAAGCATATAGTAGGTTTATTAACAATATAATATAAAAATACAAAGTGACATGGTAAATGTCAAACTATTTAACTAAAAGTTAAATCTAAATGATAAAGTTAATATAGTTAACCGAACCTATCTAAAACCTATTAGTTGAGTGGTTTTTGACCCATACCCACCTTAGATTTGAAATAATTCATTTTTGAGCTATTAGAAACTGAAAATGATTTTATTATAAAATAATATTTCTATATTTTTCTAAGGTGCCCCTCACCCCTCTTATAAAAGGGCACTCCCTCTTATCTCCAATTCACAACTTCAAAGCCTTTTGGATTAGCCAAACCTGACCCAAATACCCTATAAACGGTCCTCCCTTCATCCTAGTGGCCTTAATTTAGTCAGAAATCCATCCTAAGGAGCCCTTTTGATCAAATCAAAAGGAAGAACCCGAAGAAGAGGTAAATATTTCATCACCTCTTTCAAGTTCCTTTCTTCTTCCACTTCCTCTTTATTGGTTGTTTACATTCTAAAATAATAAATACATTATATTTTATATAATGTGATGTTATTTTTAATATGGTACAACCATTTTCATTATTCTATCCATCTTTTTAATGACATTTCACCATACGTGCGTGCGTACGACTTACCGTCTCCACGTCATGGTGTAATTGTTATTCAATACATTATTATTTGGATGGGTATAGTAATGATGTCTAATTGATTTAAATAATAAATATAACATGATAATGATTATTTATATATGATATACCATCCAATTATATATTATAATAATAACAAAAAATGATATTGTCGCTCGTGCATACGTACGAATTACCGTCTCCACAAACGCGATGAGATTCATTCCCCATCGTATCCATTCAAGACTAATTTTCATTAGATGATTAAAAATAATGTTTAAATACTTAGTATCATTCTGAATATGAGTAAGATACATCCTATCCATAAAAAACATTACTTATGTAACAAATCATATAAAAGAAAACGAATTAGTTAACACCGAAACGACGATAATACTAATATATTATTAACAAAGCAATGTTAAAAGATCATATATGATATAATATTAATGTATATAATTATTGTATAATTTAATAAAAATCATTTCACCATTATAATAGATGTTAACCTACCCTCGACCAAGGAAAATTACAATGTAATGGTTAATTTCACAATCTCTTCATTATCTGAGGTTGTTGATATGTAATTATCTACCCCGACCTCTTTATCATCCACATCCATGTTTCTTAAAAATGTATTTCATAACATTCTTAATATTTTATAGACTATGGGTAAATTTTATTTATACACTTGTTTTAATTTTATAATATGTTTATAAAGGAATCTATCTGTCGTTTTCCAAACAAGGTACTTTATGACCTTTTCGACAAAATTAATATAATAATGGTTTTTAACTTATACAGCGGGTGAGGATATTTTATGCCCTTATAACATCATCGATTCTTCCCTTAAAATCTTATAAGAAAATTTTCAAATATAAATGTTTTCATTTATAATTACGTCACTTTTAAATGATTTCAAAATTAAAAGGGATATTTCTCTAAAAGGGGTTTGATTTCATCTATGTCAACATCATTTGAAGGATTTTAAACTTGTTTGAAGTTTATTTATTATGATACAAAACTTCCATATTGTATTTAAGGTTTTGTGATAAGTTTGACTGTGGATTTTTTATATCATACCATTCATGGTTTATGGATAAATTATTGACATTTCGTATGCCAGTTTTAATATGAATTTTTATGTTATGTTTAAACCTTTTTATATGAGGAATGCATTGGATTTAGTAAGTTATGGGTGGTGCCCGATATAGCTCCTTGATGCATTGGTAGGTCTCATGAGACAGCCTAGTGTCTTGGCATAAGGCTTTGAAAAAATCTTATTTGTATTCTAGGCACATGTCCTTGACTATGTGGTTATGAAAGTCTGGAATTATGCATTCCATCACTATGAATGTGGAAATTGATATTTCATGTGATTATTAGACTAGTAGAATATCCATTTGAGTATTTAAATGGAATTATTTTGATTTATATTTTCCATATTATGATGAAGTTTATGTTGAAAATGATTTTATTTTAGTTTTATACATTGCCTTAAATGTTTATGATTATTTATCAAAGTTTCCGCTATCTTGTTATCCTCACTGAGCATTTGATATCACCCCTTTCTATGTTTTATTTTTCATAGGATGCAAAAAGTATATTATAACTGACCTGCATGGATAGCCTATGTGATCTCAGTGTTGTCTGTGGAAACAATGTTGTTGTAGTTTTCTATTTTATGATGTAATGTAAACCTTATGAATGTATTTAGTACATCCAAAGCCACTAAACTAATCAGTATTTTGAGTCTTGATATTTTGTGATAATGACAATGATATGTAATAATGCACCGACTCAGGGCTTCTGGGGTTAGGGCATTACAGTTGGTATCAGAAGATATTTAGTAAATCCTTGGAATCTAGATTGAGATAAACTCTGATTATAGCACAATACCCTATGATAGACATTGGGGATTAATATATAAGAGCTTCCTAGAAATTTGGTTTTATATAGAATTTGTGAATTTTCCAAGCAATACATCACTGTTTGGATATGAGAAGGTAGAGACAGATCTAGCATAGATGTACCTAGGTGTAAAACCCGAAAACACCGCTTGGATCTAGACTCGAACGGGAATTGGTATGCGACAATGGGCTTTTCTGCACTCTTAGTTATGACACTCCCGGTGGATATGCTTATGATAATTATTATTTTCTTTAAAAACCATTATGAAGGGTTTATGATTATATACTTACTCAAAGAAAACATTTTTTTTTCTGTTAATGGATTATATCCTTAAACTGTTCAATTTATGTTAAGTGTTTTACAAGTTTGGAATTATGTATTTCTATTCATAAACTAATCTAGTTTATGACGTTGTTTAGAAATGGATCCTAGTGGAAGGAATGGAAACTGTATCAATGAATGCACTCCATATAGTGATTTCCCTCATACTCAAGATAATTATATTGGAGCTGGTGATGCAACTGGTGTTGATCAGCTAATCGCCATACCGGGAAAACTCACTCAGGTTATGAATAATAACCTTACCGATATGGAACACCCTGATCTGCAACATGGAGGATCAATGTAATATCTCTTAATGAGGCAAAGGAGATGGCTTGAACTACTCAAGGATTATGATTGCACTATACAGTACCACCCAGGAAAGGAAATAAAGTGTCAGATGCTTTGAGTAGAAAGAATCATGGAGTTTTGAACAAGATATGGGTTGAAAAGGATCCAATATACATGGATATAGTAAAGATGAATATGGGAATCACCATGGAAGGTGAAACATAAATACTTTTTCAAATGGTTTCCAAACCATATTTACTAGAAAGGATAAAGAGTTCTCAGACTGGTGATGAAGAGTTTCAAAAGAAGATTAAAGTTGTGAATGATGGGAGAATGAGTGACTTTGTGTAAGAAGATGGAATTTTGAAATTTGGGAAGAGACTTTGTGTTCCCGATATACCTAATCTAAAAATAGAATTGTTGGATGATTCTCATAGCTCCAATTTTTCTATACACCCTGGGAGAACAAAAATGTATAGAGATTTGAAGGAACATTTTTGGTGGGACAACATGAAGATGGAGATTGCAGATTTTGTGTCAATATGTATTGTTTGTCAACAAGTGAAAGCTGGAAGGCAATAACCTAGAGGAGTCATGCAACATAGTCCTATATCTGAGTGGAAATGGGATGATATCACGATGGACATTGTCATGGGGCTACCAAAGACTCCTAGAAGGAACAATGAAATATATTCCATTATTGATCTTCTTACCAAGTCAGCACATTTTCTTTGTATAAGGGAAGATTTACCACTTGATAGTTTAGCATGGCTATAAATTAATGAAGTTGTAATACTTCATAGAGTACCACTATCGATTTTTTTTATCACGATCCCCGTTTTACATCAAGATTTTTTAAAAGTCTTCAGAAATACCTGGATATTGAACTTCGTTTGAGCACTTCCTACCACCCCCAAACTGATGGACAATTAGAATGGACTATTTAAACCTTAGAAGAAATGTTGAGATCAGGCTCACTTGACTTTCAAGGTATGTGGGATCAATATTCACCTCTAGTAGAATTTTCCTATAACAATAGCTTCCATTAAAGTAATCAAATGTCACCATATGAAGCATTATACAGAAAGTGATGTCACACACCTACCTATTGGGATGATATTGGCGAAATAGAACTCGTAGGCCTAGATCTTGTGGAGGAAACAATGGAAAAGGTAAAGGTTACCCAAACCCACATCAAAGCAGCTCAAAGTAGGTAGAATAGCTATTTAGATAATCGAAAGATGGAATTGGAATATCAGGTAGGAGATCATGTTTTCATGAAGGTGTCTCAATGGAAGGGTGTTATAGGTTTCGGTAAGAAGGTAGAATTGAGTCCCAGGTACATCGAACCTTTCAAAATTCTAGAACAAATTTTGTCTATAGCTAACCGTTTGGAAATGCAGCCAAGTCTCTCCAAAGTTCACGATGTATTCCATGTATCACTATTGAGAAAATACATGCTTGACCCAATGTATGTACTCACCTATGAGAAATTAGAACTGGAACCCGATATGTCTTATTGTAAAGAGCCTGTCAAGGTTCTTGATACAAGAGAACAAGTGTTGAGAAACCGAACGACTCATCTGGTAAAAGTTCTATGGAGAAATCGTATGATGGAAGAGGCAACGTGGGAACCCGAGGAACTTATGATGAAGAAGCACCTACATCATTTTATGTAGTAATATTCTAGAAATTTCAATGATGAAATTATTTTAAGGAGGGGAGAATGCAGTACCACAAGAATCTATAGTACGCTTCTCTTTGAATAATACAATAGCTTGTGTTGTACGCAACTTCGAGCTCTAACACACCACAACCAATCAAACCAATCGTTATGAATAGTAATACCCACTTGTTGAAATTTTATAAATTTTATCTTTCAAAATGGACTTCATTTTTTGATTTAGAATATCAAAATTAACTTAGGGTACATTTTTGGTATTTTTTTTGAAAACATTCAATTTTTGATGAATAGTGAGAAACACTACGTTATTGTTTAAAACCGACTTTTTAAGTAAATATTTATTTATTTTATTTAAATTTATTTTAGGTCAAAATAGATACATAATACCTATATATGTTCAATGTTATTCATTTGAGTCACTTTATAATAATTTTAGATATATAAAAATTTTATCGGACTTTTTATCATCTTTTACCCACCACATAGGAGCATTTACAAATTTACATAAAACTTAATTTTACCACTTATATGAGTTGAATTTCAAAAATCCAAGAAGAATGGTGGATTTCAGTATGTAAAATGTGGTTCAATAAGATGAAAATATTTTTTTGTGAATAATATCTTTTTACTTTTATTTACCACGGTTAAAAGTATGTAGGGTAATTAAGGGTAAAATGATATTATTATTACCCTAACACATGTCCTAATTCTATTGGATAAGTTTAATTAGACCAAAATAACCTTATGAATAAAATATGATACTTTAGGTCCACTGGGATTAGATTAGGACATTTATTATTATTTAATTCAGAGAAGAGTTAAAAGTGTTAAATTAAAAGTTTAATAATTAAAATATTTTTCATATAGGATTATACATAAGATAAATTTGACTATAAATATTAAATATAAATATAAAATGATTTCCTATATAATGTTATTTTATTTATAAATTTTAAGCTTTATATAAATAAATTTATTTATGAGACAATGATGATGCATTAATTACCGTATTAATGAATGATTAATATAATTGATATTATAAATATCCAAATAAAAGTAATTTGAGACTTTTTATGAATTACACTAATTTTATAGGATAATATGATATCATAGTGTTGGTTAGATTATTTTTTTTAAGTAAACATGCTGTTATGAATTAAGAAAAAACATAATACCAAATAGTGTCAAATTTGACATAAAAGAGTTTTTGAAACAAATATTATATTATTAATTGATATTATATTCCTAAAAAATCTAAGTATCGGCTAAAATACTTATATAATGATATTTGTATCATTAATGAACTAGTTGGGGTTCTCTTAGAAGTATAATGTAAGTTTATTAACCATATAAATTAAAAATACAAAGAGACATGGTAAATGTCTAACTATTTAACTAAGAGTTAAATCTAAAAGATAAAGTTAATATAGTAACCCAAACCTATCTAAAACCTATTTTATGAATGGTTTACGACCCATCCTTACTTTATCCTTTAAATAATTCATTTTTGATCCATTAGAAACCGAAAATTATTTTATTATAAAATAATATTTCTAGCTTTCCCTAAGGTGCCCCTCACCCATCTTATAAAAGGGAACTCCCACTTCTCTCTAATTCACACCATAAAAGACTTTTGGCTTAGACAAACCTTTCCCAAATACCCTATCAACTGTCCTAACTTAATCATAGAGGCCTTCCTTTAGGTCATAAAGACATCCTAATGATCCCTTTCGATCAAATCAAAAGGAAGAACCCAAAGAAGAGGTAAATATTTCATCACCTCTTTGAAGTTCCTTTCTTCTTCCACTTCCTCTTTCATTGTTGTTTCCATTATAAAATAATAAATCCATTATCTTATATATACTGTGATGTTATTATAAATATAGTAGAACCATATTCATTATTCTATAAATCCATTCAATGACATGTCACCATACATGCGTACGCAAGACTTAGCGTCACCACGTCATGGTGTAATTGTTATTCAATAAATGCTAATTTGTATTGTCATAATAATGATTTGTAATTGATGTAAATAATAAATATAACATGATAATTATTCTTTATATATTATATAACATCCAAATATATATTATTTTAATATCAAAATAATGATATTGTCGCTCATGTGTACATACGGATTACCGTCTCCACGAACGCAATGAGATTCATTCTCCATCATATCCATTCAAGAATAATTTTCATTAGATGATTAAAAATAATTTTTAAATACATCATATCATTCTGAATATGAATAATATACTTCCTATTGATTAAAAACATTACTTACGTAATAATACATATAAAGGAAAACGAATCCGATAACACCCAAAACGACGATAATTCTAAGATATTATTAACAAAGCAATGTTAAAAGATCATATATGATATAAAATTAATGTATATGATTCTTGTATAGTTTAATAACAATTATTTAACCATTATATATGAATTTAACCTACCCTATACCATGTAAAAGTTTAAGGTAATGGTTAATTTCACAATCCCCTCATTATCCGAGGTTGTTTATATGTAATTATCTACTGGGACCCATTTATCATCCACATCCATGTTTCATAAAAATGTATTTCAAAACATTCTTAATATTTTATAGAATATGGTTTAAATTCATTTATACCCTTTATTGACTTTTATAATATGTTTATAAAGGAATCATACCTTCGTTTTCCAAACAAGGTACTTTATGACCTTTTCGAAACAATTAAGGTAAGAATGTTTTTTAACTTAAACTGCTGGTGTGGCTATTTCCCACCATTATAACATCATCGAAGCATCCCTTAAATTCTAATAAAAATATTTTAAAATATAAATGTTTTCTTTATTAATTAATTTACTATAAAATGATTTCAAAATAGAATGAGATATTTCTATAAAAAGGTTTTGATTTCATCTATGTCAACATCCTTTGATGGATTTTAAGCATGTTTGAAGTTGATTTATTATGATAAAAAACATCCGTATTGTATTGAAGGTTTTATTATATGTTTGACTATGGATGTGTTATTTCATACCATTCATGGTTTATGGATAATGTATTAACATTTTGTATGCCAGTTTTAATACGAATGTTTATATTATGTATAAATCTGTTCATATGAGGAATGCATTTGACTTAGTAAGTGACGGGTGGAGCCCGCTATAGCTCCTCAATGCATCGGTAGGTCCTATGAGACAAACTAGTGTCTTGGCACAAGTCCTTGACAAAATCATATTTTTATTCTTGGCACAAGGCCTTTACTATGTGGTTATGAATGTATGACATTACACATTCCATCATTATGAAAGTGGGTATTGATATTTCATGTGATTATTTGACTGAAAGGAGTGTCCATGTTTGTAATTAAATGGAATTATTCGGATTTATATTTTCCATATTAGGATGAATTTTATGCTTAAAAGGATTTTGTTTTAATTTTATATATTGCCTTAAATGTTTATGCTTATTTATGAAAGTTTCCGCTATATTGTTATCCTTAATGAGCATTTGAGCTCACCCCTTTCTATGTTTTATTTTTCCCAGTATGTGAAGAAGTATATTTTAACTGAACTGCATGGATAGTCTATGGGATCTATGTGTTTTCCATGGAGACAATTTTGTGGTAATTTTCCATTTTATGATGTAATGTAATCATTCTGAATGTATCTAGTCATTCTAAGGCTACTAAACTAATCGGTCTTTGGAGACTTGATCTTTGGTGATCATGCCAATGATATGTAATAATGAAATGACTCTGGGCTTCTGGGGTTGGGGCGTTACAGTATGAATATTGAGTTCTAGATTTATACATTTCCCACATTACATGGTAAGAGACATCCCCTTCTTAGGTGGTGGAGGACTGGCATGAGATTTTTGTGTGAATGTCCCACTTGGATGGGACCCCTCCCTAATGGTGAAATAGGTAGTGATACATATCCATGGAGAAATAAGGTGTAATTAGATCCTTGTGTGGTTGATTTTTAGAATGAATTTGGACTTCCAATGATGACAGGAAATTCCCCCATCAAGACGCATTCTTGAGACACGATAGAAAAATGTGCGGGTGAGTTAGTTCCGCCCAAAATGGATAGAATCAATGTGTGGTGTATTAGTTTCTATGAATTTAGAGATTGTGTTTGTTTTTTGTGATATGGTTTCAAATCAAGATCCAACTGTGGTAAAAAGAATGTAATGGAATGGTGTGAGTTCCAAGTGGTAGGATATCACAAATGCTTTTGAGTACATTTTGAAGTATGATGTGTTCCTTTACTACCTCATTAGTAGTTTGATATGGAGTTATGAGCCACTTTTT
Organism: Viscum album; assembly: GCA_963277665.1. Lineage (NCBI taxonomy): Eukaryota > Viridiplantae > Streptophyta > Magnoliopsida > Santalales > Viscaceae > Viscum > Viscum album. Next base: position 1,957,797,789 of record OY728141.1, on the reverse strand, counting down.
GATGAGTGTATCTCCTAATCGATACCTAGTGTTACCATCAGAGTCCTTTTTTCTTCAATATTGAGGTGGAGGCTCTTGGAGAGAGGATTAGTGACTAAAAATTTCAACCGATATTGTGACTTGACTCTTTGGGGAGATATAGAGCCTTCCATGGAATATCATCAATGGAAAGTGAGAACATATGGTTTTTTCCTTGATATGGACCAGTATCATAACATCCATTCTCATACATTTATATCATTGATGGTAGAAAGGCTCCACGTTTTTGGGGATGTAGTTTTCCTCCTTTGATAAGGAGTGGTCCCCAATAAAGCAGGAGGAGCTCATGTGTTAGATTTTTTGACCAAATTCTTTTTAATTGGATAGTGATAGATTTAGATCAGTAGATTCTATGAGATTTTAGTTCATGTGAAGGAGTAGGATTATGAGGGAATATTTATTGCGGACGTGTTAGGTTTATATCACCATGAAGTGTAGGATTTTTATATGGACTTTCACCAGGGATAACTCAATATATTGAGTGGCATATCAGATGACCTTATGTAGAAATTAGAGATGGAGCTATGGATTGAGAAGTATATAGAGAATGGGATTTGTATGACCCAATGTGTTCTCCTAGGCATCCTTGTGTAGGTATCCTGAGAGGCAGATGAGTGCAAGAGGATATGTGTCGATTTGTGTCACATGGAATAGGTTGCAAGAGAAAAAGTATCCACTTCTATGAATCAATTTCCTCATATCATAATAGATTTAGGTAAATAATATCTCATATATTTACCTCAAGATGGGTTATCACCAGCTCCATGTTTGAGTAGAGGATGTACTGATCATGGAATCCTAGAGCCACATATGTTTTTTTTGAGTCCACATTGATACCGTATAGAATGTTGAACTCCATAGCATTGTTTTCCTGACTTATAAGTGTAATACTTATCCTTAAATGGGTTTTTATGCAGTAGTCCTTTGGGATGGTACCCACGTTTTCTTAGCATCAATGTTAGAGAATTTGAGAAATAGGAGGATGCTTCTAGACAAGATCATACCATACTAGTTCGACTGATTCTCTCTTGGAGTAAGTTATTGAAATAGTACATATCAGACATGGGAGTGAAAGTGGGACCTATAGGCGGTGAGGACGCATGATCTTGATATCTACATAGGGAATTTCCATGGATATATATGCTGATAGTTAGGTTTTACACCTTCTATTATCATGTGAGGTGACAAATTAGTTGTCCTATTTTTGGTAGAACCTTTTGGGGTGAGGATGGGGTAGTGTACCTCCATTCGATAGTTGGAAACCATATATTCTTTGGATATCCAGGGAGGTGTAACTCATGGATATCGATTATGATATTTTTCCCGATTGGGTAACCATTGGATAAATTCCTGATGGTAATTCCTTGAAACAGGTAATCATGTCATTCATTTTCAAAGGAAAAATGGTGATTCCAGTTGTGATGTGATAAGTGGTGATAAAAATGATGTTTTCCCTTATCAGAAAATTATGTGGAGGTGAGGACGTTCCACTATCACATAGTATTGGTTGGGAGGGCTAGGGGGTTTCTTTGAGTTTAAAAGTTATTCTTTTTGTTGTCTTGAATATCTGAGGGTGGTGAAAGATAGATCATTGGTGAGATTTTGGGACCCTTGTATAGGTATGAGGTAGTACGACTTTGTGGAATTATATTAATGATCAATTAAATTATTGATGCTTAATTTATGAAACTATTATGGAGAGTATATGTGAAGCCTTTGGAGACTCAGTTCCAATTGAGTATAGTGTTTTTCCCGAGTCTTTTGACTAGGTAATGTGTGCCCTTCAAGTTATTGTGGAAATGCATGGAATATTTTATGTTGGTTTTGAGCCATGGTTTGGATTACCATTTACAATAGGTGGAGTTTTTGTATCATGATGGTTACCACTCCATCAACCTAGTAACACAACTTCAAGTCCATGTATGAGTTACCTTGTAGGAATCTGTTATACTTATCAATGTCTGTGGGTAATAGTTCATAAATTCTAGTTTTTGTGCTAGTGATGGTGGAAAAAGTGTATAATTCCTCTAGGGGAAGATAATAATTTCTTAGTGAATGTTAGGTGTCCATAGTGGATTTATAAATAAGTCCTTTCGAGTTTGAGAGATATAGATTCATATCCATTGTGGTATTCTATCGTCTGGAATCTTCATCCCTTTTTTCTTACCACTATGTCGAGTTACTGAATTGGTTTTCCTTTTAACCCAGAGGCCACAATAGTTTTTGATTGCCTGATGTTCCCCATAAGTTGAAACTGAGTTGGTATGTCCATGATTCATTGCAATATATCGATGGGGGTGAGATAGTCAATGGTAGTGGAGTTTCTTTTTCAAGGATTTGGGTAAATTGAGGACTAGTAGGAGAAAGGAACTTCATGGTAAAGTCGTTTCCTTGGGTACATGTCTAGTTACAATAAATGGAAATAGTAGGAGAGCTCATGGGAGTGGGAGACCCAATTGAGATCTCAACATCCACATGTTTTTATTAGTTTGTCCTTTTTGAGGAAAAAAATTCTCTTAGTAGGGAATAATGCAATATCCTAGTTTTTGGAATGTGTGGCCTTGCAATGTTTAAAAAAATATTTCTTGGGGATTTAGATGAGATGTTGTGAGATTCTGAGGCTCTGTGTTCCGGTATTGAATTTCTAAAATATATTAAAAAGGAGAAAGCTCAGATGGCTCTGTTCTTTCCCGAAGAGCTCCCTCGAGTGATTTTATCCCTACATAGAGTTTCTTCCCCTCTCGCGATAGAGCGATTTTCGGCCTCCATTTCCTTCTTCTGCTCTGCTACTTATTCTCCCTTTCCGTTCATCCTCGGGCTCTTCCTTTAGGGTTTCTCTTCCTCTTCGTTGATCTGGTTTTCTAACGCGCTTCCTCGACTGTGAATCACAACATCTCTACCGACCGGACCCGCAGTGATGGACTCCATTTTTGGTCTTTCTCGGCATTATTCACAGTGGTTTGGGATGCGTTGGGGTTCACGGTCATGGTTTGCTGCAGAGGTTTGTCCATTTCTTCTGTTCTTCTATTTGATTCTGGTATTTTGATGTTTTCCTTCCCTGATGTCTCCGGTTTCAACTGGTGATGGTGTTTTTGCGCGTCCGCTTTGTAATTTTGGTCTTGATGGTTCTTTTCATCTCGGATGTTCTGTATTTTGATCTGGTCTCCCTGCAAATCATGGCTCTCTGTCTACCCATCTTCCACATCAACTCTACTCTAGATCCAAAATCCAACGCTCCTATCCGAGTTAGCCTGGTGTGCTGGTTCTGATGGATCTTTGGGAGGTGTTGTTCGAGTGGTTGACGACATTTCAAGAGCTGATCTAGCATGGGGTTTTCAATTTTTTCCTGCTTCTTTGGTGGTGTCTCTGGACTGGTTCGACTCACAGTGGATTTTCAAGGGTGGCAAGGTTGTTTTTCCCGATTATTTACTTTAGGTTTTGTGGTTTTTCGTTGATGACAATGGTTCTCAATGTCGACAACAATGGATTCCAGTGGTTTTTGGTGGCCATCGAAGCCTTTTTGGTGTTTTTCAGGGGCAAGCTTTTTCGGCATCTGGTGTGGGATGTGATGACGGTGGGCCTCGTTTCTCTGAAGAAGGCTATGGTTATGGATTCCAGTTCGATTCGAAGGTGGTAAGACGATATCAGTTTGATGGTGTTTCTGGTGATCATGGTTTGAAGCTTCAGTAGGTCGATGAATTGTGGGTTTCTCCTGCTTCTCTTGTGCCATCAGATTTTGGGTGTCGTTGGATGTTGATGGTAATAATTGTCTATGATGTGGTTTTATGATGATGATGATTCGTGTCAGGAAGTGTGGATCGGGGATCTCGCTGCCCGAGGCTATTTAGTTGGGATCATGGAGTATTTTCAAATTTTGAATTTGGCAGTTTGATGTCTTCGATATTGAATCGTGAATTTGGTTTAATGTCAAGTTGCTGTTTGGTTTTGTTTTTGGAAATGTACCATTTACCATTTATCCTCAAAATGGCTATTTTAAATACAAAAATATGGTTTTGGGCTGAAATATATTAAAAATATTAAACATATAATAGTATAATTTTTCTAGAATATAAAGAATAAATCCCAAATGGGGTACCAAATCAAAAATGTGAGGTCACTATTGAGTTCAGAACATGGGTTTTACCCTAGGCATGACTAAACCATTTTTGGCATCAAATGTCTGGGAATGAGTTTTATCAGGCGTAAATAAAAAATAATGTAATAAATAAAATTATTTTTAATTGATTATGAAGATACCTAAAAAAATTATTTATAAACCCAGTTATAACAATATTTCAGGGTTGTCCTTATATCCTTTTATGTTTAGAGTTGAGTCAGTGGAGGAGTTTCCAAGGATTGACACCAACGGATTGTGCTTTCATGATCGATGTGCCAACAAAATCGACGATCTCAGAAACAATACGATATGTGATGATCCATTACAAAAAAATAATCTAAATTGTGATAGGATGTTTTCTTTTTATATTTATCCCTGATTTGTTATACAATGAAGGATTTGAACCAATTGACTAATGAATTGATTTTAGGATCGATCATTTTGTGTGTGTGGGATATTTACGAGATTTAGGGATAAATATTATTTGTTTATTCATTGATTTATACACCTATTAATTATTTTTTTCCTTTGAAAATAAATTGAGGATCAAAGAAAAAAATTGTTAGGATTCATTACTAACTTTTTGGTTTTTTGGGTTTCTATCCCCATTCTACGTGCATTCATCATTAGAATTTTTTGGCCTATGGTTCGATGGATACATTGTGAAAAATCAATATGTTGTCAATCTTGGGTGCAATAGATCATTACCATAGGTTAGAGATGTATATTTGATTACAAGATTATTGTAACATCCCAAGTAAGTAATGAATAATAGATATTTTTATCTATGTCTATTAATGATTAAGATAGTGTTATAGAGGCTTAAAATGAAAATAAATACAATCTTATGCATGGAATACACTAATATTCTTAAAAGATTGTTTTAGTGCCTTTTGATGGAAAACCATTTTTGAATCTATATTTTGACAATTTTATAAACTATGTTTGTCAAAATAAACTTATTCTTTATGATTGGGACATCAAAATTTACCTTGTGTGAATTTTTGGTATTTTTCTGACAATGTTCATTTTTTAATGAATAGTGAAATATACTGCATTTTACATCAAAACTGTTTTTTAATCTAATTTATTTGTATGATTATATTATGTTTTGAATTGGTTTTGAAGTGAAATTAGAATATATTTTTACCATTTTATCCAATGGTGTTCATTGGAATCAATTTCACTTTGAAATTAGACTTAAACTGGTGTCAATCTTTTGATACTTATTGTTTTGTAAAAACACGCTATTTGCTCTGGAAGCGGGAATTAATTATTGAATTAATTAATGTGACTTATATGATTTGAATTTTGTAAAATGGACTTCATTTTTTAATTCGGAATATCAAATATAGCTTAGGGTAAATTTTTGGTAATTTTCTGAAAAACTTCAATTTTTGATGAATAGTGAAACCACTAAGTGGTAATCAAGAAAACTGATTTTTCAGTTAAATGAAAGTTTACCACTAATGTGTATTGAATTTTAAAAATCCGACATACATGGTTGTCATTAAAAAGTAAAATGTGGTTCAATGAGATTAAAATAATTTTTTGGCGAATAGTAACTTATAAAGTTCTTAATCGCGATTAGTGGTAATTAGGGTAGTTTAAGGTATAAATAATGATTTAATAATAGGAAATGACCTAGACACATGTCCCAACCTTATTGGTTGTGTCATGGCCGACCAAGACAAGCCATGGGTCAACTTGGGGACCCCATGGAGACACTTTGGTTTGGAAATGACATAAATAACGTTTTATTTAATGTAAAAGTAAAAATGACACAAATATAATATGTTTTACGAAAACAATTTTTACATGGGGTTATAAATATCAGATTTTTGATTATAAATATTAATTGGAAAGATAAAAAGATTTCCTACATCATAGTATTTTTTTATGATTTTAGACATTAAATAAATTAAATTATTTATGACATAATAATGATGTAGCGATGACATCATTATTTGATGATTTAAATAAAATGGAAAGATAATGTAAAATATATGAACTACACATGTCCAAAACTTGTTGGATGAGTGTATTTAAAATCCTTATCACCTTATCCACGAATTATATCAATGTGGGACCTTTTGAAACCGAAAAACATTTTCAAATAAAGTAATATTTCTTTACTTTCCAAAAGTGCCCCTCCTCTTCTCTTATAAAAGGCCCCCACCTCTACCTCATTTCACACACTTCTCAAGCCTTTGGCTCGGCCAAACCCTGCCCATTTACTCTCTACACATCCCTCTCCTCATCCTAGAGGATTAACTTTGGGCATAATCCTTTCAAAGGAAGCCTTTAGGCTCAAATCAAAAGGAGTTACACTTTTAAAGGTAATTCATTCTCTCATGTTCATTTGTTTTATTTTGCTTCTCCAACCCCCTAAACTCTTTTTATTTACTTCTTTTGTAACAACACCAGTATCTTCAATGTACTAGGATGTTGTTATAAGATTTATTTGAGCTACACTCTCACAAAACTACATCAAATGGTTAAAGAACATACGGTTTCCGTGGATGGCGAAATTCTGCCTCCCGAAATGATGATTGTTCAATACTCATTTAACACCTTCAAAGGTGGCCATTATGATGTCACTATTTTTATATATGATATATAATATGTTTATGTTTTCCTTAAGCTTCTGTTTTTTCATTTTGGTCATACCTTTATGGTTTCCATTATGGGTAAACACGATATCTTCATTTTAGGAAGTGCGGACTACCGCCCCCTGAAAGTGATTTGATTCGTTAATACCATATGTGGGATGTGTAAAGGATAAAGTTAATGATATTATATATGTTATTGTACTGGAATTATAATATACTCTTATATCATTATGATTCCATTCCAGAAAATACGAAATAGAAATGGAAGTAGCGTTCATGCGTACGTACGGCTTACCGTCTCCATGAACGGTGCATTTCATTTCTTACCTAAAAATGGGATGTAATATTATAAATACATGTATATTATGAATATATATGATATATATGTTATCCAAATCATTAATATCATTCTGTATATAATGAACCTTGGACCAAATTAACAACATGTAAGTGTAAGAAGTCTATTTTTGACTTAAGAACCAAATACCGACAAAATGAACATTATTAACTTAACTGATTACATGATGTTCATAACATGGTATAAAAGGAATAATGAACTTGAAAAAGATTCATAAGCAAGTAGAGATTAACTCAAGTTTATTATTCATGAGAGTAATGAACGGTCGGGTCAAGTCGGATACGAGGTATGGGACTTCGTCTCAATCTCCTTTCGTTGAGGCATATTTTATTTTATACACAACTTTCTTTTATACGGTGTATAACCCCTTTGACTTTTACATTTATTCAAAAGGAATATTTTTTATACGAAGCGTTTACTAAACGACAAAAGGGAATGTTTTTGTCGTACGTATGTGGTGACAACGACTTCTCTGCCATCGTGACCGTTATTTGAGTTTCGGCTTCCTCTACAAGCCATACCTTCTTTTTAAAAGAAAAATAAATACCATGTTTTACTTTTCTTTTATTTTGGTATTGAAAATGGTTTTCATAATGTTTTTATATCAATTTGTTGTATTGATATCTCATGGTTGAAATGTGGAAATTTTATGTTTCCTTTATGCATGTTTTATGTGATATGATTATGTTATGGTTCTTGGGCATTATTATGAAGACAGGTGGTTCTGTGATAAACTAAGGGCTGGTGAGCCCGTTATAGCTCTCCAATGCATTGGGTAACGCGAAGGAGTGAAACGTTAAGGTTTCTCCGAAGATATTTTAGGGAATATACTATGATGGGTATTCCAAACGTAACCAAGAGGGTTACTCCCTACGTAAGAATGTTATGAATGCCTCAAGTTACCTTTATGTATTATGATTTCTATGATTTATTCATGATTTTATGAGGTATGTTAATGTGCCTATGTTTTATGTGTAAAGTATGATTTCATTCTTATGTATATATGAGCTCATGTTTCCTTTCCATGTTTTTTTTATAACCCATACTGAGTTTTTATGCTCATCCCAAGTTTTTGAAATATTTTTCACAGGTCAAGGGAAAGGTACATGATAAGATGATAGAGTCAAGGATGTGTCAAGAAATACTCCATGTTTTATTTTAAATGTGTTTCCATTGATGGGAATGAAGAATACTATCTTTATGTAACAACTTTGTTTATATGTGGAATGTAATGCAAGTTTTATGATTTAATTCTCTAAAACTCTAAACCCGAAAAGATCCTCAATGTGTAATCTTGTAATAACTCAAGATTAAGTAAGGTTTAAGGCTGGGGCCTTATAGTTGGTATCAGAGGTCGGTTTAGATAACTTTAGGAGTTAGAATTCTATTAAATGATTATCCAAAAATATTTTTTTTCCGAAATGATAAAGCATTTAAAGATTACCATGTTGCTTCATCTAAGACATGTTTGTTAAGAATGGTTTCCCACAGTGGAAACAAGGAAGCAGTGCTAGGAAGGCATACAGAAGGAAATAACCTTCCGAATCAGCATCCAGAAATGGTCGGAATTGGAACTGAACAGTTTGTTGCAGTAATGGCGCAGTTGACTCAAGCGATAAATGGCGGTGGTATCCATACACGAGATCATCCAGACCAACCGCAGAGGAACATGTCAGTGGTGGAACATTTCATGAGGCAACGTCCACCATCATTCAGAGGATCATCTGACCCTATGCTAGCTGAAGGGTGGATTAAAGCACTGGAGAAGATTTTTGATGTCATGGGGGTGTTCAGACAATCAAAAGGTTAGTCTTGCTATTTACCGTTTGGAGGGTGAAGCAGATCAGTGGTGGTCTATGGTTAAAAATATCAGGGACGCCGATGAGATTGATGCTCTTGACTGGGATGAATTCAAAGGTATGTTTCTTGAGAAGTATTTTCCTAAGGCTATTCGACTTAGGATGGAAAATCAATTCTTAGAATTGAGGCAAGAGGAAGACTCAGTGGCTGCCTATGAAGAAAGGTTCACTCGATTGGCAAGGTATGCTCCAAATTTTATCCGGGACCTTGATAGTAAAATCAATCGTTTTTACTCAGGATTAAAGCCAAAATATCGAAGGGCATTAGCTTCTTGTGAGTTTAAAATTTATGAAAAGATTTTTCGATGTGCTGAGAAGGTGGAAATGGAGTTTGCCGATGACCAAGTTTTCTATAACAACCAGCAGAAGAAGAGACCGAGGTGGCAGGAGAAAGGTAATAATTCTTCAAAAAAGTCTGATGGTAAGAGAACTAAGTTTCCAGTTTGTGATAGATGTGGCAAAAGGCATGCTGGGGAATGTCTTCTGAATTCTGGAAAGTGATACTGATGTGGTAAGATGGGACATAAGGCTCGTGATTGCACTGAAAAGGATCAAGGTGAAGGTAAGAACAAATTTGATTTACAGTTAGTGAAATTTTATAAGTGCAATGAGATGGGTCACTATGAAAACGAGTGTCCGACAAAGAGCTTGAGTGATGGGAAGCAGTTAGACTACAAGCAGAAAGGGGTGGTGAAATCCTTTGCAACTACTTCAGCAGATGTCGGGCCATCAAATGATGTGGTATCAGGTACTTTGTTTGTTTTTTTTTTCAGATTATGCCAGTGTGTTGTTTGATTCGGGGTCTACACATTCTTTCATCTCTGAAACCTTTTCTAGTAAAATGGGAATACCATCTCAAGAAATGACTCCTGAACTTTTGGTAAAAACACCTGGGGGAAATGTCGAGGCAAAAAGAATTTATAAGAATCTTCCTATCCTTATCTGTGGAAAGAACCTACTTTCAAACCTTATTGTTCTACCTCTAGTAGAGTTTGATGTTATCCTGGGTATGGATTGGCTCTCTATTTACCATGCTAAGATTGACTGTAGAGCTAAAGAAGTTTCTTTTCAGAAAGACTTTCCATTTGTTTACAAGAATGAACCCTTACTTTTGATAACATACCAAGAGGCTGAGAAACTTGTAAAATATGAAAATGAATGTTACCTTGCACACGTCGTTGAAAATAAAGGAACTATTCAGATTAATGATGTGCCAGTGGTAAATGAGTATCCTGATGTTTTTCCTGATGAGTTGCCTGGAATAATACCAGATCGAGAAGTTGAGTTTACTGTTGACTTAGTTCCTGATGCTAAGCCAATTTCAAAACCCCCTTATCGAATGACACAAATTGAACTTTTAGAGTTGAAGGAGCAATTGCAAGATTAATTAGAGAAAGGTTTCATAAGACCTAGCACATCACCATGGGGTGCTCCTGTTTTATTTGTTAAAAAGAAAGATGGTTCTATGAGACTTTGCATTAATTATAGAGCCTTGAATAATATCACTGTTAAGAACAAATATCCTTTGCCTCATATCGATGATTTGTTTGATCAGCTCCAGGGAGCTCAGTTTTTTTCAAAGATTGACTTGAGATCGGGGTACCATCAGCTGAAGGTAAAGAAGGCAGATATTCCGAAGACCGCGTTCCATACGAGATATGGCCATTATGAATTTGTAGTAATGCCTTTTGGGCTAACCAATGCACTTGCTGTATTCATGTACTTAATGAATATAATTTTCCATGAGTTCTTGGATAAGTTTGTGGTGGTTTTCATTGATGATATTTTGGTGTTTTCTAAAAGTAAAGAGGAGCATGAAAAAAATTTAAGGGTTATCTTGCAAACCTTAAAAGAAATGAAACTGTATGGGAAATTCAGTAAGTGTGAGTTTTGGTTGCAACAAATTTCTTTCCTTGGTCACATTGTTTCTAACGATGGAATAACTGTTGATCCTGCAAAAACAAAAGTTGTGGAAGAATGGACAAGACCCACAAATGTAACCGAGATTCGTAGCTTCCTTGGTTTGGCGGTCTATTACCGAAGGTTTGTTAGAAATTTTTCACGGTTATCTAGTCCAATGACTAAGCTAACTCGGAAGGCTGTTATGTTTATCTGGACAAAAGAATGTGATGATTGTTTTCAGGAATTGAAAAGAAGATTGGTGAATGCTCCAGTTTTGGCACTACCTTCCAGGAATGGTGAGTTTGTTATATACAATGATGCTTCATTTAAAGGACTTGGTTGCGTCCTAATGCAGAATGATCAGGTAATTTCTTATGCTTCACGACAGTTGAAAACTCATGAGGTAAATTACCCTACACATGATTTGGAATTAGCTGCAGTTGTTTTTGCTTTAAAAATTTGGAGGCATAATTTGTATGGAGTAAAGTGTGAAATATATAGCGATCACAAAAGTTTAAAGTATATATTCACACAGAAAGAGTTAAACATGAGACAAAAGAGATGGCTAGAATTAATCAAGGATTATGATTGTACAATTCATTACCATCCGGGAAAAGCAAATAAAGTGGCTGATGCTTTGAGTCGAAAAAGTAATGCTTCATTAACAATGTTGCGTTTGGAACATAATCCTTTGGTTAATGATTTGATGAACTTTGGCATAGAAGTTGTTGGTGTAGGAAGTCCTTCTGTTTTGTTTCAGGTATCAGTGAGATCTTCTCTATCAGATAGAATCAAGCAAGCACAGAAGCAAGATAGTGAGTTGCAGAAAAAGGTAGAGCTGGTTCAGAAAGTTAAGTTGCCTGAATTCAACATTGATAATGATTGAGTTTTGAGATTTGGGAAGAGATTGTGTGTGCCTTGTGATTCACAGTTGAAGAGAGAGTTGTTATGTGAAGCTCATAGTTCTCCGTTTTCAGTTCATCCGGGCAGTACTAAGATGTATAGAGATCTGCGGGAGTATTACTGGTGGGATGGAATGAAAAGAGATATTGCTGATTTTACTGTGAAGTGTTTGAGTTGTCAGCAGGTTAAAGCAGAGAGGCAGTTACCGAAAGGGATGCTTCAGCCTTTACCAGTGCCAGAGTGGAAATGGGAGAATATATCCATGGAATTTGTTGTTGGATTACCGAAGACATCTCGTGGTAATAATGAAATCTGGGTTATTGTTGATCGCTTGACCAAATCTGCTCATTTCCTTGCTATACGAGATACTTTCTCTCTTGATCAACTTTCCCGTTTGTATCTTAAGGAGATAGTCAGGTTACATGGAGTTCCTCTCTCCATTGTATCAGATCGTGATCCCATGTTTACTTATAACTTTTGGAAAGGCCTTCAGAAGTCGTTGGGTACTGAATTAAATTTTAGTACAGCTTTTCATCCTCAATCAGATGGGCAGTCAGAACGAACAATTCAGACATTGGAGGATATGCTACGAGCTTGTTCTATGGATTATCAGGGAAGTTGGGACCAACATCTTTCTTTGGTTGAGTTTTCATATAATAATAGTTTTCATTCCAGTATACAGATGACACCATTTCAGGCATTATATGGGAAGCGGTGTCGAACACCAGCTTTCTGGGATGAAGTGGGTGAAAGGAAGTTGATGGGACCAGAATTGGTAGAAGAGATGGCAGAAAAAGTTCAGCTGATTCAGAAACACATGAGAACAGCTCAGAGCAGGCAGAAGAGTTATGTGGATAACCGGAGGAAGGATCTATCTTTCGAGGTAGGTGATCATGTTTTTCTCAAGGTTTCTCCTTGGAAAAGTGTGATGAGATTTGGTAAGAAAGGAAAGTTGAGTCCAAGGTTCATTGGACCATACGAAATTCTGGAGAGAGTTGGATCAGTTGAATACTGAGTGGCTTTACCTCCGAGTTTATCTCAGGTACACAATGTTTTTCACATTTCGATGTTGAGAAAGTATATGCCAGATCCATCTCATGTTTTGAGCCCAGAGGTAGTTCAGCTGGAAGAGAACCTATCTTATGAGGAACAACCGGTCCAGATTTTTGACCACAGGGAGCAAGTGTTACGGAATAAGGTGATTTACCAGGTAAAGGTTTTGTGGCAAAACCACATGATTGAAGAGGCAATATGGGAATCTGAAAATGCAATGAGGGATAAGTACCCCCATTTATTCGATAAGTAAATAAATTGCGGGGACGCAATTTTCTAAAGGGGGGAAGGATGTAACATCCCAATTAAGTAATGAATAATAGATATTTTTATCTATGTCTATTAATGATTAAGATAGTGTTATAGAGGCTTAAAATGAAAATAAATACAATCTTATGCATGGAATACACTAATATTCTTAAAAGATTGTTTTAGTGCCTTTTGATGGCAAACCATTTTTGAATCTATATTTTGACAATTTTATAAACTATGTTTGTAAAAATAAACTTATTATTTATGATTGGGACATCAAAATTTACCTTGTGTGAATTTTTGGTATTTTTCTGACAATGTTCATTTTTTAATGAATAGTGAAATATACTGCATTTTACATCAAAACTGTTTTTTAATCTAATTTTTTTGTATGATTAGATTATGTTTTGAATTGGTTTTGCAGTGAAATTAGAATATATTTTTACCATTTTATCCAATGGTGGTCATTGGAATCAATTTCACTTTGAAATTAGACTTAAAATGGTGTCAATCTTTTGATACTTATTGTTTTGTAAAAACACGCTATTTGCTCTGGCAGCGGGAATTAATTGTTGAATTAATTAATGTGACTTATATGATTTAAATTTTGTAAAATGGACTTCATTTTTGAATTTGGAATATCAAATATAGCTTAGGGTGAATTTTTGGTAATTTTCTGAAAAACTTCAATTTTTGATGAATAGTGAAACCACTAAGTGGTAATCAAGCAAACTGATTTTTCAGTTAAATGAAAGTTTACCACTAATGTGTATTGAATTTTGAAAATCCGACATACATGGTTGTCATTAAGATGTAAAATGTGGTTCAATGAGATTAAAATAATTTTTTGGCGAATAGTAACTTATTAAGTTCTTAATCGCGATTAGTGGTAATTAGGGTAGTTTAAGGTATAAATAATGCTTTAATAATAGGAAATGACCTAGACACATGTCCCAACCTTATTTGTTGTGTCATGGCCGACCATGACAAGCCATGGGTCAACTTGGGGACCCCATGGAGACACTTTGGTTTGGAAATGACATAAATAACTGTTTATTTAATGTAAAAGTAAAAATGACACAAACATAATATGTTTTACGAAAACAATTTTTACATGGGGTTATAAAGATCAGATTTTTGATTATAAATAGTAATTGGAAAGATAAAAAGATTTCCTACATCATAGTATTTTTTTTATGATTTTTAGACATTAAATAAATTAAATTATTTATGACATAATAATGATGTAGCGATGAAATCATTATTTGACGATTTAAATAAAATGGAAAGATAATGTAAACTATATGAACTACACATGTCCAAAACTTATTGGATGAGTGGATTTCGAAGACTTATCACCTTATCCACGAATTATATCAATGTGGGACCTTTTGAAACCGAAACACATTTTCAAATAAAGTAATATTTCTTTACTTTCCAAAAGTGCCCCTCCTCTCCTCTTATAAAAGGCCCCCACCTCTACCTCATTTCACACACTCCTAAAGCCTTTGGCTTGGACAAACCCTGACCATTTACTCTCTCCACATCCATCTCCTCATCCTAGAGGATTCCCTTTGGGCAGAATCCTTTCAAAGGAAGCCTTTAGGCTCCAATCAAAAGGAGTTACACTTTTAAAGGTAATTCATTCTCTCATGTTCATTTGTTTTATTTTGCTTCTCCAACCCCCTAAACTCTTTTTATTTACTTCTTTTGTAACAACACTAGTATATTCAATGTACTAGGATGTTTTTATAAGATTTATTTGAGCTACACTCTCACAAAACTACATCAAATGGTTAAAGAACATACGGTTTCCGTCGATGGCGAAATTCTGCCTCCCGAAATGATGATTGTTCAATACTCATTTAACACCTTCAAAGGTGGCCATTATGATGTCACTATTTTTATATATGATATATAATATGTTTATGTTTTCCTTAAGCTTCTGTTTTTTCATTTTGGGCATACCTTTATGGTTTCCATTATGGGTAAACACGATATCTTCATTTTAGGAAGTGCGGACTACCGCCCCCTGAAAGTGATTTGATTCGTTAATACCATATGTGGGATGTGTAAAGGATAAAGTTAATGATATTATATATGTTATTGTACTTTAATTATAATATACTATTATATCATTATGATTCCATTCCAGAAAATACGAAATAGAAATGGAAGTAGCGTTCATGCGTACGTACGGCTTACCGTCTCCATGAACGGTGCATTTCATTTCTTACCTAAAAATGTGATGTAATATTATAAATACATGTATATGATGAATATATATGATATATATGTTATCCAAATCATTAATATCATTCTGGATATAATGAACCTTTGACCAAATTAACAACATGTAAGTGTAAGAAGTCTATTTTTGACTTAAGAACCAAATACCGACAAAATGAACATTATTAACTTAACTGATTACATGATGTTCATAACATGGTATAAAAGGAATAATGAAATTGAAAAAGATTAATAAGAAAGTAGAGATTAACTCAAGTTTATTATTCAGGAGAGTAAAGAATGGTTGGGTCAAGTCGGATACGAGGTATGGGACTTCGTCTCAATCTCCTTTCGTTGAGGCATATTTTATTTTATACACAACTTTCTTTTATACGGTGTATAAACCCCTTTAACTTTTACATTTATTGAAAAGGAATATTTTTTATACGAAGCGTTTACTAGATGACAAAAGGGAATGTTTTTTTCGTACGTATGCGGCGACAACGACTTCTCCGCCGTCGTGACCGTTATTTGAGTTTCGGCTTCCTCTACAAGCCATACCTTCTTTTTAAAAGAAAAATAAATACCATGTTTTACTTTTCTTTTATTTTGGTATTGAAAATGGTTTTAATAATGTTTTTATATAAATTTGTTGTATTGGTATCTCATGGTTGAAATGTGGAAATTTTATGTTTCCTTTATGCATGTTTTATGTGATATGATTATGTTATGGTTCTTGGGCATTATTATGAAGACGGGTGGTTCCGTGATAAACTAAGGGCGGGTGAGCCCGTTATAGCTCTCCAATGCATTGGGTAACGCGAAGGAGTGAAACGTTAAGGTTTCTCCGAAGATATTTTAGGGAATATACTGTGATGGGTATTCCAAACGTAACCAAGAGGGTTACTCCCTACGTAAGAATGTTATGAATGCCTCAAGTTACCTTTATGTATTATGATTTCTATGATTTATTCATGATTTTATGAGGTATGTTAAAGTTCCTATGTTTTATGTGTAAAGTATGATTTCATTCTTATGTATATATGAGCTCATGTTTCCTTTCCATGTTTTTTTTATAACCCATACTGAGTTTTTATGCTCATCCCAAGTTTTTGAAATGTTTTTCACAGGTCAATGGAAAGGTACATGATAAGATGATAGAGTCAAGGATGTGTCAATAAATACTCCATTTTTTATTTTAAATGTGTTTCCATTGATGGGAATGAAGAATACTATCTTTATGTAACAACTTTGTTTATATGTGGAATGTAATGCAAGTTTTATGATATAATTCTCTAAAACTCTAAACCTGAAAAGATCCTTAATGTGTAATCTTGTAATAACTCAAGATTAAGTAAGGTTTAAGGCTGGGGCCTTATAATTATAGGATACGACTATATAATTGGATCCCTATATATATTGGAGGTTCACAATTCTGGTTTGGAAATGTGGTACTGATGAGTGGTGATGGAAATAATTCCTGAGTGGCAGATACTATTGGAGTCCAGCCAATTAATGAAAGGAGGTTTGGTCAACCCTAGATCAATGATGTGAAACATGACTCCAATTAGAATCAATGGGTGTGGATACCTTAGACTAATAGATGAATGTTCTAGTTTTTGTGTGTGAAAAACTTGGCTACATGACTTGTAGTCCTATGAAGATGTACTATATAGTCCCTTCTTGTAAGGCACTAGGGTTTCAGTGAAGAGATAAGAAATGCATGCCATG
The DNA here is from genome assembly GCA_963277665.1 of Viscum album. Classification (NCBI taxonomy): domain Eukaryota; kingdom Viridiplantae; phylum Streptophyta; class Magnoliopsida; order Santalales; family Viscaceae; genus Viscum; species Viscum album. The sequence goes on along the minus strand of OY728141.1, from coordinate 1,957,780,734 downwards.
TGACATATGTCACACACTGTGTGACCCTTATCCAACCATCTCAGAGCTTAGAGGGGGTACATTCATAGGAGTCCATGTACTGTTACACGACATGTATACCAAGTCACACACTATGAAACACAAGGTGGATGGCATGGCATATACTAGGAGAACAATCCTAGGTGGCCATGTGGCCCCTGATTCCATGTACATGGTAATTAAACAAACAAACCAATGTACACTAAAAAAGACAAGTTCTCATACACAACCAATTATGCAGACATGATACTGTGTACATGGGAACATGCATGATGATATGCTGCGTTCTAGAGATATATATACATGTTGTTTACCCTTGGGACACATCATGTAATCAGAAAAAGTAAATATCATGTGATATTGAGACACTGGTAATTATATGAATTATGGGACACATTCTGTACCCCTTGGGATACACCATGTAAACCCTTGAGGATAGGTTGGATAAATCAGCTTCATTTACATCTTACATTAGCTATGTTGGAACGATAATGGTTGAGTCGATTCCCTTAGCCCATTACATGAGGGTTGTTATAGAATCTTATCCTACTTATAGGGTGGTTATACATTTAGTGTAACATAATGGATAGAGTTGTTGGAATACTTTCATGAGGGCCAGAATTAGATCCTCTATAATCATATTTCTATAGGTGGAGTTATTGGTATCTTTATGACTGACACTATGTAGGTGTCGATCCTCTACATAGTGAGTTACTCCCGATTGAGCTGTTGTTCTAACAGATGGTCTTGGTTGTGATCTTCATCTATGTACCATTCTAATCATACATCTAGTATATGATTTTTATGGTGATACCCAATGAGTAGTATATATTGGATGAATTCCATTTGTGATTTTGACTCAAGGAGGGTGTTCTCTCGGTTGAGTTTCATTAGGGATGGAATTGATTATGGAGTGAAATCTCATAGATGATCTCTACATTGAAACCATCGAGTCAGATTCCTATGATGTTTTTCTTGTTTTGGTCTTACCTTGAGATTATCTATCTGTTGTGAGCATGTCTAAATGTTTTATTGTATGTATCATTTTATGATTCTCATATCCTATGAAGAGATCAGTACTCATGATGCACGTGTTTCATAATTTTTTGGTGTCCTACTAGGTATTATTATTCTCACCCTTCATGGAATATTTCAGAAAAGTTCATGTCTTATGCAGCCAATAAATATTTTGTTTATTACATGGTGTATAAGAAGAATGTGGAGCTAGTTTGGGCTAGATAGACCGAGGTGTACACCAGTGTTGCATTTGATAATAGTTACCTCTTTCAGACTTGGTTAGAAATTATGTCAAACTTTTTTTTGGATTTTATTTTTTCACTTTTTATGATTTTCAGTGCTTTAGAAAATTATATGATTGTGGTATTATAGATGTATTCATGATTTTTACTAGAATTTTTACATTTCAGTATTATACAGGCATGAAGATGTGTGTGTGAATAAAAGTACATTAGGTTAATGCCTCCCATGTGTTTGATATGAATTCTTGGTAGTAGTATTTATACCCTAGTTTATTAGAGGTGATCATGGGGTTGTTTTGTCTTGGGACCCATCCGGATCGATCATGACAGTTAAAATAGGACTTTCCTTCATTCTATAATTATCATTGAAAAATGGAAATGATACCCATTCATATATATGGCCTACCATCTCAATGATTGTAGAGTAGTCAATTTTACAAAAACATATTTCATGATTGGTCTCAAAATTAAATTTTTTTTATAAATATGATAATTTTTTCATTGTTATTATTCTTGTAATATATAAATTATTACCTCTTCGATGATATTCAACATACCAATGTATTTCTTGAAACATAATCCAAATATCATCAAAACATCTGATGTAAACATAATGGATCTAAAAAACATAAAAAATAGTTATAAGTGAAATAAAATGAAAAATGAACATGAAATGTTTTATTTGACCTGTAAATAACTAAAATAACATTATTATTAAAGAAGATATAGATTGTACATGATGTGTCAGACTCAATGTAAGGGTTAATTATCTCACCTTTACCTCCATGATACATATTCAATATTCCTCACTAATTTCCATTATATAGTGTATATACATCCCCATTTTCTTTTTTATATCTTCAAATAAATTATCAAAATTAAATTAAATTGTTAATTTAATTTTACTTCTTTCGTAGAACTTATGATATAAATGTTATCGAATTTGTAAGGGTTTATTTCACAACCTCATCACCATTTGGGGATGTTTATGTTTACATCTCCATTAGGGTAATTATTTTATTTTTATGTCTTAAAATAAATTTATATTATTCTTACCTAATTATTCATGAATTTTCTCAAGATACTCTGCCATATTATCCACTCTTTGGCACATAAAATGAGAAGAAAATGTTTTTAAGAAAATATGAATTTATTTGTCTCTTATGTCAAAAGTCCTTTTTCTTACAAAACAGTGATTTCTATTTGTTTAATTTGTTTTTTCATATTAATCAAATGTATTATTTATAATTCTTACCCATTTTTTATATTTTATAATTTTTCTTGAAAGTAATCTTCTTCTCATTTTAAGAACATGGAACCTTTTTAACCTTTTACAGAAAAAAATTAATGTTCTTTTTAATTTATATGAATTATAAAGAATTAATCATTATCATTACCACTATTTTTTCTATTACTCATTTGATACATTGTATGTTTATTTTGAAAGATTTTTTTTTCATAATATTCTGGATATTTTATCATTTAAAAAAATTATTTTATACTAAAAGAAAATTTATCCCAAAGTAAATTATATGCCTTTTTATTTTTCACTATAAATTTATAATAATCATATAAAATTATTTTTCATCTACTCCAAAATAAGTTATTATTTTTTATTATTAACATGTGATATTCTCTAAATATATAATCGAATTTATTCTTTTAGGTGGATTTTGATTATATATTATTGAGGATTTCTGAAAACCTTTTTTCCCATTGGTTAATTATGTCATGATAAAATTATGGATGTTTTAAGGTTCATGTAGATCACATATTTATGGTATATCATAATGTGATGGGTTTTTCTATTATATCCCTATACTAGATAACGTTTATATATCATGAGATTTTTTGGAATGATTTGTGATTCAAAACAGTTAGGGGACATTACCACTAAGTGAAAAATTGGTTCTTTATTTCTGTCCAATGCACTAGTAAAGCCATATATCGTATGTGATGAGATGTTAGGGATTGGAGAGTAAATCCAAAGAAATTATATACTTTTTGACCTTTAAATGACCTTTTTGGTTGTGATCCTTCATAAAATGCATAATTTTATATTTTTATGTATATTCGCTATTATTTTTCCTATACTATATTTTCCTGGTTCTTGGTTATGGGATAAAATTATCACTTTCATATTTCTGATTTTAGATGTTTTTCCAACAATATTATTCCATGAGTCATGATTTATGATATAGGTTATTATGGCCATGATTCTCCTATTTTATGACCATATACCCTTATTATGTTATCATACCCACATTTCCTTCTTATTCTCTCCTAAAATCTTCGATTTATGTCTCATATATTTTCCTTTATTGAGAATCTAAGCTCACCCTTTCCTATATTTCTATTCCACATATCATGAATAAGTGTACTATATATGATGTCTCTAAAGTTGTTTCATGTGATAAGCCAATATTTGGGAGATGATGAAAATGATTTAAAATATGCTGGATAGGTATATAATTTATAAATATAAGAAACCTACAGTTTTTAGTGTGTGTACTATATTGAGGTATATAAAATATTTATATGAAATGATTTAATTTTAATAAATGTCATTGTTGAGTTTTATTAAATTACCAAGGATGAGAAAACCTATTTTTGGAAGGGTTTTTAGACCCTAGATTTCAATGTAATTTTTTTTATTTTAATTGAATTTATTGTCATGTCGACTTTATTAGTGATGGTTTTTGTTGTTTTTGGAAAAGAAGTGTAATGTGAAGAATTTAAGGAGTATATTTATAAGAATATTGTAAAATTTACACTTTCATTTCAGGGTGTGATGTACTATTTACTCTATTGTGGAAGCATAAGGGTGGGATGTTCTAGGATGAGCCACTGGGTTACCAATGGATCACTTCAAGTGGCTAGTGTCCACATGGTTTCTGGTGGCCAGGCAATAGGTACAATGTGTGTCTCTAGGTGGATTAATCTATGAAAAAATCATTTAATTATTATAATGATTCATTTGGGGGTATATTATCTACTAATACCACCCACCATCCATAGATATATTAATTATGATAATGCATTATGGTTATTTTCATGTAACCTATTTTTTCCAATGGGTTAATTAAGATATGATTGAATTATGAATTTTTCGAAGATAATGTATATGAAAAATGTGTGTATATCACTATTTTTTGTGTGCTTTTTTGTGTCCCTATAACATGTTTGTATTGTTTATATCACATGATATTATTTTAAATTGGGTGGGATCCCATGCCCCTAAGGGACTCTATCTACTAAGTTACATGTGGGTACATTATAGCCTTTTAGTTCATTGTGTAAAATCTTATATATCATTAGTTGACCTTCCATCTATTAGGGAGTAAACATAATCCATTAAGGGAATTTTTCCAATATGATATGATGAAATTAGTCTTTAGAAGTGATATAATAAATTATTGTTACTATTATTTTTATTATATATGCTAGAATCATAAGCTAAATTTATGGATTCTTGGATTATGATTATTAATACTTGTCTCCACTTTCATATATGTCATTTCTAAAAGAATTCTAAAAAAATTCCATTGTAAATGATTTAAGGTCTATGATTTATTTTGAATGACTCTATTATGTTATTAAATTAGAATTTGAATTTTTTCTCATACCCACATACTCATATTTATCTTACATACGTTATTAAATTGATATTTGTAATATTTAGGATTAGTAAGACTCCAATATCACCCTTTTTTATGTTTTTGATTCACAGGTTATGATGAATAATGTTTTTAAAGATGTGTCTAAATGTTTATCAAGTTAGAAGACTCTGACAGGGAGATATTTAAAATATTAAAAAAAATATTGGTTAGGTATATAGTTTCCCAGGACATTAACACTATAGGTTTAGGGTGTATTATTATTATTTTGATTTTTAAGAATTAATCATTTAAAATGACTTAATATTCATGTCTGTTTTCATTAGGTAACCTCTATTGGTATTATAAAATGGTTTTGTAATTTTTTATACTAGTTTATAAATGAAAAATAGGATATAACCTAAAATAACCAATGAAGAAACAAAGTTATAGAGGATGAACCAAAAATTTCATTGGGTGAAATGAATGTGTAATAATTTAGGATATTATAGGATTGATTATTATTTATAAAATGAGTATATTATTGTATTCTTGTTGTTTGTTAATCTAACTAAAATTATAACTAAGGATGAGACTCATGGTATAATGATAATGTTTGGGTGGTAGGTAAAATCAACAGTGAAAACATCTTATTAAGTATTATTTATATGTATTCCATTATATATTTAGTGGTTCTATGATTATAAGTCATATCCTTAATGAAATGATATTGAATAATTAGTTTAAACATTGCGTGTTTCCTTTATTTAATCCTAGATCTCTAACTCTTATTTAATAGAAGTTTCTGGGAAAGTGATTCCATTTAATTTTTCTATTCCCCATTTAGTGAAATTTTATGTGATATAGGGCATGAATTTGATGTCTCTATATAGATTCAATATTAATTTATTATATATGGAAGTTAAATTTCATATAATGAAAAAAATATATGATTATTTATTGATAAATGTCTGTCTAATAAACCACTATGAAAATTAAATATATTATATAGGTATTGATACCAAATAATGTGGGTTTTTTTTACAATTTGTTTATTGAAAACTTGATATTAAATATATTACTATTTTGTGGTAAAATATATATCAATTTGAAGATTTTTTTTCCTTATTTTCCTCCATATAATTAGGTTGAATTTTTTGTAGATATGATGAATGTTTCTATACCTATTTCAAATATTTATTTTTGAACAATCCATATTGAATAAAGGGAAGATAAAAATAAACTTCAAGAGAATATTGAACAGGATTTTATACACTAAATTACATCACCATGGGGTTTAACTGTCCCCTTTATTTTGAGTAATTATATATAATTCATCTTTTCAATGATTATAATGATCTCAATAGAATAATGACAAAGAAAAAATATCATTATCCCAATATCAATGATTTGTTTAATCAATTTATTAGATCTCAATACATCTATAATATTTTCCATCAATCCATAAATCTCCAATTATAGGTAAAAATGTGAATATAACAAATTCATCATTTCATATACAATATGAACATAATGGATTCATAGTGATTCCCTTTATACATATGAATAACCATTTTATCTTCACAAATCTTACGAAAAGTTACATTAGAGATTATGTGGATAAATTTTTTATAATTATTATTGGTGATATTACCATATTTTTGAAGAGAAATCATGATAAATTAGATTTTTTTTGGATTTTTCTAATGATCATAATAAAGGATAAATTATATTCCTTGTTTATAATGTCGGAATTATAGCTACAAAAAGTATCATTATTAGATCATGTAATTATATAGAGGGGTATATATATGAGCCTTTAAAAAATTGAGTTAACTAAATAATGACCCAAAATGGATATAGTTAATGATATCCATATTTTTATTACATTTTATGGAACTATTGACTCATGATAAATTTATCATGATTTTCAAATCCACTAACTATGTTTAATTAGAATTGATTTAATCTATTTTTGGTAGAGGAATGTGAGGAATGTTTTAAACAGTTTAAAAAAAGTTCGGTCAGTGTACCTACACTCACATTACCATTTAGGTTGAAATATTTTTCACATATAATGATGTAGGGAATAAGGGATTGACATTTTTTCTGATAAAAAATGACATGGTGGTATCTTATACTTTAGGTAAATTGAAATTACATGAGAAAATATTATCGTGTTTAATATTTGAATCATTTTGTAATGATATTTAAGTTAAATATATGGATACATTTTTCATTTATTTAATTGTGTGAAATATATAATAATTATAAGATATTAATGTACATGTTTATAATGAATGAGTTTGAAATGTGACAATAGAGATGGTTGGAATTGACATAAGACTATGATTTCTCAGTACATTACTACAATGGGAATACAAACAAGTTTGTTGATATTGTGAGAAATAATTCTAATTCTAGCTTATAAAGGATGAGGATTGAATGAGATACCATAATCATGTATTAATAGAGCATGGACCCTGAAATTAATATAGAAGTGGATAAATTGAATCATTCCCAAATCATTCCTCAACCATACATTCATGTAATGATCATGGATGTTATGAAGGAGTATATGGAGCTATAGATGAACTTAAATAATATTATGGATCATAACTTTGACAAAATTGGAAATATAGTATTTCATAAATGAATTTGTGTTCTATCAATATGATAATTTTATATGGATCTATTGGATGATGGAAAAAACTCATTATTCTCTATCCATCATAGAAGCCCAAAGACGCATAGAATTCCCATAGTTCATTTTTGGTTAGAAAAAACGTGGTAGTAGATTATAGAAAATATATCAGGATGGTAAATATGACGACAAGTTAATGCAAGATGATAGAAGTCATAGGTGATGATTCCACCATTACCTGGAACTATATTATTATGGGAGAACATCACCGTAAATTTCATTTTGGGATTTCTAGAGTGTAATATAGGCCATAATTTCATATGGGTTATATTAATTTTCTATAAATATTCATCATATTTCATTTCTATTCAAGAACACTTATTTCTCATTCAAATTACGATGATATATATTAAATAATAGTTAAGGCTATATATAGTACCGATTTTCATTATATCTGATTGACATTCATGGATTACCTTGATGTTCTGGAAAGTTATAATATATTTATTATATGTATAACTGAACTTCAACATAGCTTATCATTATCATAATGATGGTAAAAATAAATGGATGATTAAAAATATAAATGATATTAATGATATCCTTATTAATAAATTTAAAGGGATTGGGAGCCCCCAATAATTTTATCATATAAAAATATTTTCTGGTCTATTATTCAAATGGATTAATAAATTTTTCTATCTAATAAATTATTTTAAACTCTATTAAACTAGGCCATTTCTATATCTCTTATCACTCACTCTCTTTATGAACTAATCATCCATGGCCGATATCCCAACCCTTCCCCCACTTGTGTGGGTGGGGTACGACACCCCATCCCGAAGCTGGAAACGTGTGCAAATCATTCCTTAGAATCACATCAACTTCTACTTATCGATAATCCCATATTTCCAAAAGCATTACGTTTCCACAAAGGAGAACCATCCCTATCGATTTCTTCCTCAAAATTTATTGATCCTTCATCTCTCCTCAAACACTCCTTGGTGGATCAATTTGGTAGGAATTTTCCTCTGTTAGATTCTTTTAATAGCTTCATCAAGGGATCATGCAGCTTGTTGAGGCTTATAGTTGTATAACTACGTGACCATCATCACCTCATAATTCAATTAATATATGGTGAATACATGGCTCTTGTTTTGTCTAGGGACCCCAAGTCAATAAATTCAATGAGGATCTATATATTTCAATGGTCTATGAATTTTACACTACACAATGATTCTCTATCTTCAGCCACTTGGTAATGTCTTCATAGATTACCATTCCCTTTTAGAATCTCTCCATATGTAGCTTGATATGTAGAGGTCTTGGGAATTTTCTCTATGTGGACTACCACACACAATAACATTTCAATATCATAGAACCTACTATTTTTGTGGATATAAATGATTCAACTTCACCATTATATTTTTTCTAGATTGAAATGGAAATTAATTTCTACTTCAGGAAAGAGGTTTTGTATGAATCATTGAATGGCTACTATATTAATTTCATCTAACTAGAACATCTGGTTCAATATTTTGCATGGGATATGGATCAGAATATTCTAGCTAGCTACCATATTTCATTGAACTCTTTTTTAATGGGTGGACCTGAGGATTAGAGAACTACTGATCCTTATAATGGTAATGAGGACGATGAGTCTCTACCATCATGATATCGTCATGTTTCTTATCCTATTATTGCATCTTATAAGGATATTTATGTATATTTATATAGATATCTTGATTAGATAATGGATTCTTGAATTCAAAATACAAAATATTGGTGAAGGGTCTTACATATAAATATGATTTTATAGTTCCCACTAAGGGTGTTTCTATTTCTTTTATATAAGTGGAGAATCAAGAAGTAGCAGAGTCCCATATGTATCTAGTAGAAGGAATGGTAAATCAACCACCCTCTTAGGTACTAGATTTATATAGCTTTTAATATGCCTAGTATAATCTTTGGAAGGGAAATGTTTACATGGAATTATTGGTGTCCCCACCTCTATGGAATAATTTGTCATGCTTGATTGATATCTTCAACATTCCCTTTAAGAGAGGATTTTGGATGATTGTTGGGACCATGAAAAAAATTTAATTTTGATAATGATAATGGTAATAGGGAATCTATTGAGACAATAGTGATGGAATCACCACATATATTATTAAAATTAGTAAAATAGAATAGGATTATTTAATAGATATTTAATAGTCCTACAAAATTTGAGAATGATGAAAGGGAGTATACCATGTATTAACCTATACTTGATGATTTTCATGCAGTTGAGGATTATATTAGAATGGTTTTGGGTAGTGACAAGCAGGGTCTTTTGAAATCATGATATTTCATAATATCTCTTTAGAATAAATATAATCTTGAAAAGTAAACTCTTAACTTCCCATGAAAATGACTCCTATATGATGAGAGTAAAATTTAGGGGAAAATAAAAATGAAGGATAAAAAAAAGATGCATGATGTGAAACATCCCACCATTGCTGAAACTAATGATTTTATTGAAGAACATGCACCATCATCGATGTAATGCAAGACCAACCAATGACAACAAAATGAGATTGATTTTCAGGATCCTTCTCCTAAAATTATTCATATTCCACCAGACCTAGTAGCTAAGGATTAAATGGTGGAGTTAATTATAGAGAACCTGGGTTCCATTGAAGTATTGTATCTAAACTACTTCTCTTATCCCCAACATTTTTGTTGAGTACATGAATAATGACATAATCTAAAAAAATCTATCATTGAAATTTTGACGTGTATCCTTCGGATAAATATAATATATATTGTAAGTATCTATATTATTATGGTTTTAATTCTATTTTTATTTATTTTATGTTACTAATTCCCAATGAACTCATAGTTGTATAATTTAAAATCAATAAAAATAGATTTGAACATTTAAAAAACTATTTTGTTTAGATGAATTTGGGGAAAGTAAACTGAAAAGACAAGATATTTATCAAGAAATGAAAGAGAATATTCATACCAATAAACAAAATATTAAATTTGCAAAAATGAAAAATAATATATATGTTGATAATAGATGATAATTTATGGAGTTATAAGTCAATGAAAATTTATTCCTTTGAATATCACAATAGAAAGGTGTAGTGATATTTGTGAATAAGGGATGTTGAATCCTTGATACATTGGCCCTTTTAAATGACTTGATCACATCGGGATGAAATCTTATCATCTTTCACATCATTTGATCCTACCCCAAGTAGATGATGTGTTCTATGATTCTCTTTTGAAGAAGTAGATAAAAAACCCTTCACAGGTACTAAACTTATAGTTTATTCCAATAGAATATGATCTCTCTTATGAACCAAAAACCAATAGAAATGTTAGATCATAGTGATCAAATACAAAAAATAAATACCACTATCATTATTTATATTCTAAATATAATTCATATGTTTAAAGAGTAAATATGGTATCCCAAAGATATAATGAAGATGAATTTTCCTTATTTATATTCATCAAAGTTGTGAAATTTTTAGGTATAAATTTATATAAGTGGGTAGAGGCTGATGCCCCATGACATTAATATGTATTTACTCTTAAATTAAAATTATTTTGAATAGCCATTTTCACAAACAACATCAAACTTAAATGAACTATTATACTATTTGTTGATATAAAATGTTATAATAAAAGAATAAAATTAATATATTGTGAAAATAAATTATAAAACAATATTGAAAAACTAGATGTGGGAAAAGCTAAATTTATATTAAAATAAAATGAATATAAAATCAATATTCTCATTGTTTTCCATGAATATCACATCCCTCAGTACAACTATTTAATAAGGTTTGAACATTATAAAAACAGTGTACTTGTTGATAAAGAGGTAAATAATTAAAATGAAAGATTTCTGGGAGGTTTTTATGGTTATATTTTGGAATTAAACATTGATGTTATATATATATATATTCCCCATTGAAATATTGTTGTTGGATATATGATCATTAGAAATATGGACATTAGATATATTATAATTGGAAATATATTTGTTAAATATTTGTTCATTATGTTTGCATATATACAACATGAATTTTAAAATTATAGAATATTTATTAATAAATTGAATATAATATAATTAATTTGAAATATGTAATGATTCTAATAAATAATATTTACAAGGAATAATATATTATATTTTTTATGAGTTACATATTAGTATTATTATTAAATAACGAATATATGCATTTATAAAATTCAATGAAATTTTTTAATAAATATTATTTATAAAATTTCATTATAAGAAGATAAATAATTACATTAATAGGATATGGTTACAATCAGTTTATGTTAAAAGGGATATTTTAAATGAATTTTTTATGTGTTATGCATTTTTATCTTAATAAATTAAATTTTAATCATTAAAATGATTAATATAATGTACTAGTTTAATTTATAGAAAAATATATTAACTGCCATTAAATTTACAATTGATATGAAATAACATCAAGAATACACATTGTTTAAATATCCATTTATCTATAATAATAGTGTATATATGATATGTTATAATTTGTAAGATAATTTTCATAGATTTGGAAGTTTAATTATACTAAATATTCCTTTTTTAATCAATGTAAGAATATTATGTGAATAGTAAAATTATTATTGGTCATAAAAAAGAGGTTACCTTGCAAAAATGTTATAACCATGGTAACAGTTAAATAAGGTAAAAGGGTTAAAAATGTGTTGAATTATTAAAATATCTGAAATATTATCTCTAATTTTTCATTATGGGGGTTTAAAAAACCTATGAAATTATTTTCTACTTTATATCCACCTACCATGGTAAAGTGATAAACATACATCTTAAGGAATGGGTATTTAATGTAATATCAGTAAAAACAATCTATAAAATGACCCATCACATACCCTTTACAAACCACTATTTTCCATTGAAACAATATTCAATACCTGACCATTTCTTATATCTTAAAAACATACAGTTTTCACCATTTTGATTCTTGAATGAATCCTAAATAATCTATTCTGAAAGAAATATTATCGAGGTGGAGAGGATTCAGCAATGTTCCAAGCTCTTTATAGTCTTACTAATTGAAATGATCATCAAAAGTGTTTATAAATATCACTATTCAATGTAATTATATTATATTATTGTTATTATATTTATGATAAAATGATATAAATTTTAAAAAACTCTATACTATTACTCAATCCTTAGTATAACATGTTCTTTATTGGGTTGGTTGAAATATCTACATGAAATATGTTTTACTATATTCAATTTATCAATCTTGAATGATTATCATGAAATTTATACTAGTAATATATAATATTATGTAGGCAATAATTCTATTAATGTATTTTTTTTGGATAATATAGAAATTGATGATCGAAATAAACAACTTGTAATTACCATTAAACTGATAAAAAATTATCATCATTGATTCCATTATCTTGAACCATACCCGTACCATGCATTAAGAGAACACGATACTATATAATTTATTGAAATATAATTATCTAACTATAATTATTTCTTTGTAAATGATTAACTTATTAATAATGAATAAGGTCCAAAGAAACCATTGTTACTCTTGTATAAAAAAACAAAAATCATTTTCTGATGAAAATAGACAATAAAATTATATTATATTTTTAATGAATCAACATAAATAAAGGGTGATAAAGATAATATATTTGGTACATTTCTAAAATAATTTATTTTTATGGTAATTTTGGTTATATATGATGTTAAATATCTTTTGAGGAACATTGGAATAAGGGTAAGGATTTCATTACCAACCTCACATTGAAATAAATATTGTTTATAACTAAATCTCAATTAAGAGATTTTATTTCATTATGTATAAAACCCCATTATTTTATAAACTTCCTTATTTTTTTTATTTACATGTATTTTCACTATTTCACCTTCTTTTCGGTTCAATATTCAACCAAAATAATTTTATTAAATAATACTGACCATATATCTTCTTTTCAGTCAAGAATCTTTATCCTGCATGTCCATATTAATTATGTTTTTATTAATGTTGATATCAATACTTATTTTACTATTTGTGTTCATTTTATAAAATTTTTAAATCCCTTAAAATGGTTTGAATGGAATATTTGTAAACATTTACAATTTTAGTAATTTAATATTGATTTAAAATTCATTATAAAATATTCAAATAAATATTCCTTCTAATACTTTTCCAATGAATGAATTTTCAATACCTTATATCTACATTTTTTATGAATTCAAATCCCATTTTTTTATTTATAAAATGAAATATATATTCTTTAACTTATTTTATAATAAAATGAATGTTATAAAAAGAAAAAAATAATTTTTTCAAAATTTTTATTCTCATGATTTTTTTAAATTATTTTTCATCTGGGTAAACATCCTTTTAAGTTTATTAATCATTATAGTATATATTTCCTAATGATACAATCCAAATTCATCCTAAAAATTAATAATGAAAATATATTGTGATTTTTTTTATGAAATCCACTTCCTTAGCAAGGGTTAATTAATCTATGAATATTTTCATTTGTAAAAGGAACACATAAGAATGATATATGACTCTGTGACAAGTGGTTATGTTATCTCCCTATAATGAATTGGATAATGCGTATATTTCATGAGACAATTGTGAAGAGGGAGTGAACCCAAACCTCTACCTGGATTTTTCCACTAAGTGAAAACGGACCTTTATATCACTCTAATGAAATAGGTAAAGCCTTATATATGATGAGTTGCAATATCATGTATTTTGTAACAAAAATAACCAATTATGAAATTTTTTCCACTTTGACAATGTGTATTTGAAATTTGTATGACTATGTTATTTATTCATTGATCATGATTATTGAATCATTTTCCCATTTAATGAATATAATTTCTTGTGCCTTTCTGAAAATTTTATGCAACGAGTCATGATTTATGGTCGATGTTTTTTTGGGTTTTATTCTCTTATTTATCACTATATACATTTATTATGTTCTAATATCCACAGAGTCATATTATTATCACCTATGATTTATGATTGAAATTATATATGTTTACCCTTACTAAGTATCATAGTTCACCCTTATATTTGTTTCCATTCCATAGGTTATGAACAAAAATATCATATATGATGCATCCAAAATTTTATCATGTTAGAATAATATATTTTGGATTCATTGAAAATGATTAAAAAAAGTTTGTTTTTTATATAATATCTAAAGAAACTAATCCTATGTGATCTAGGGTGTTTTCAATGAAGATATGCAAGGAACATACAATTAAAATGATGAAATTATCATGTATGTTGTGTTTGGGTTGTCTCCAAATATCAAGGGAGATAACACCTAATGTCATAAGGTTTTAGTGACTCTCATATTCAAAGTGTTTTTTAATTAAATTGAATTTATAGTCATGTTGATTAGATTTGAGAATAATCGTGATGTTTTTTATAAAGAAAGGATTTCAAGGGAAATTCTTCATGGTGGGATTTATTATAATTTTGTATAATATAATAATGGGAAAAGAGATATGATATATCAAGTACCCTATAAAAGAGGTATAGAGTAATAATGTTCATATACCATCCGCATGGTGAAAAATTGGCTCAGTTATGGTGGCTTATATCTATGGGTAGTTGGTGTCTAGGAACTGGTTAATAGGTCAATTTCTAGGTTTTTAAATGGATATTTTTATTATTTTTTTAATCATGTAATTTTGGTTAAATAAATAATTTTACTCCTCTATGGGATAATTCTTATAGGGAATTATATCTAAAATCTCTAGCTATAAATATTTATCTTCTATGAATGATTCAAGAATCATTTATAATTTGGATAATTATTTATCTACAGTATGCTAAATTAATTGATTAAAAAATATATGGAGAAATAAATTTCTAAAATGTTTTCATAAATGTATGGATGTTATATTTTAAATTTATTCTTCCCTTTTAAATATGAAAGAAAATTATTTTCAGTTTTTGAGATAGAATAAATTATTAATTCTTACAATATATTATTTACTATATAATATATATGAAATAATTATCACTTCATGGAATTTAATCACATGTTTATATATTAAATTTTAAATATTATTGGGATATATGGTTATGTGTAATATTTATGTGATGAATATTCACCATAACCTTATGTGAAAATTTTAAAATAATTATTATGTATTTGATAAATTTTAAACATGTGATTCATGGTTTAAATTGTTAATTTACATTGATGAAATATAAAATAAAAACAATATTAACTGAAAATGATTATGGATTTAATTTTATCATTATTAGAGAAACTAATAATTTTTTTTATGTTTTTTAAATTAAATTTTTTGTATAATCAGTTGATGTAAATTGTTTCTTGATGTGAGATATATTCATGATCCTATTACGTGGATTTTTGTAAATAATGAATAATTTCATAATATTAAATGATATGTTTTTTAATTATTATTATGTGTTATAATTATTATTTTGAATTAATAAAATATTGTTAAATTAGGTTGAACTCAAATTAATGAGGTAATATAAATTGTGATTGGTTATGAATAATTTATAATAAATATTATATCATTTAAGATGTTTTTTAAATTATCTAAATTATATACTAAATTTAATATAATTTTAATGCAATTTAGGTATTTTTTTGAGTGTTGATAAAAAGGTTGAGTTTTATGAATGGGTTAAAATGAGGATAATAAATTTTAAAAGGATATATTGAATTTAAAATAAAAATTGTGGTATTGTTTCATAAATATTCTTATTTTGGGTATTTCATGAGTCTGGATAACATGAATGGTCCCTTGGGTTAGGATTTGATAGGATTTGATGATATGCAGGCTACAAGTTTTACATGATTTCTGTTATGTGACACCCCAATTTCACTTTGTTTTATGATTTTTTTATGATTTTTTTGAATTAGTGATTTGTTGGATTAATTTTTTCATAATATTAATATTGTTTCATGTATAGGATTATTTATTTCTTGTAATATGGTTAGTATTTCCATTTATGTTACCCTATATAAAGGATCCCCTTATAGTAAATGGAAAACGGTTAGCAAATGATTAGTTGAAACACGATATACTTAAACTTACATAGGATGATTCCATTAGTAGCTACCACTCTGATTGGAACATAGTTAGTAGTAACCATATAGTGTTATCCTATATATTTTTAAGCCTTCATGTCTACACCATGGTTAAATGGATTTTTTGAAAATTAATCTTATAATGTGTGAAATTCCATCGATTATTTGGTACATGGTTAGTTCATTCTTTGTTAAACTGTAAAGCCAAACCATGTGGTAGTTAATGGTTTTTCTAGTGTATCTCACATAGTTTGTGAGTATTTTTGAAAATATTATAGGCGAACCATATTTCTTAACAGTAAAATTATTTTTGTATATCTATTTTTCCCTTACATAATTAATACCTCTTTAGATATACTCTCTTCTTTTATTTGAATTCATGTCTATCAAATGAAGCGCTATGTGAATTTCTCTCCTCTCATAGAGAGTTTGGACCCCTAGAATTTTATATTGATGGATTTATAGTGTAAAACAATTATTTATTCTCAATTACATTATTCACTACTTTTCTTTCCCTTTATAAATAAATAGTGATTATGATGGCTAAACCATAGGTGATGGGATTTCTAAAAGTTACAGTTCATGGTTCTTAGGTGGTGTAGATTTATTTTTATGACTTCATTATTACTTATTTGATGGTTTTTTCATCTATAAATCATCGTATATATGTGTTCCTATGCAATTTCTATTAATTGACAATACATTGAGTTCTTGTCATTTTAAACCACATTTTCTTCATAATTATAAGTATATATGATGGATATTAAGGGATTATTAGTGTAATATCTTAATAAATGTTCCTAATTAGAAATATAAACAAGGGATCCAAATATTCCATATCTTTATATATTTATAACTATTTTTCATTCAGAATATGTGGTTGTATAAATTCCTATATGGGTTTTTATTTAAATGTTTCTACCATAGCGGGGGGGGGGGATTTGAGAATTAAATGGGTTTTTAATGACATTAAAATAATCTATTTATTATATTAATGTGTTATTTTTATGTTTTATAGGCATTTTGAATAATATTTATGGTTTTATAAACAATGGGGTCCATAATCAGTGTTTTATTGTTCATATATAATATTTTTGGAGCACATCAATATCATATTGTTTTCAATGACATTTGGGGTATTTTATTTTTTTTCTAAATAGGTTGGTTTATTAGTTTTTGTTTTGTTATATTTGTATGTGTTTCTTAACAAATTATTACTTTTATTGGTTCTTTAAAATTATAATCAACATTTTCATTATTGATTTTATGGTTTAAGTTGTATTTAATATTTTTTAAAAAAAGGAACTATAGAAATAATTTTTTTATGTGTAACTGGATTGAAAGGATTTTGGACTCCCTTAATGTATGGTGTGATTCAAGGGAACCCTATGTAAATAGTAGGGAATCTAGGGATTGTGCCTTCTAGATATTGATTTTTCTCTTCCGAGCTTACATTGGATTACCCAGTATGCCTTAATTACTCTTTTCCTCACCATCTCTTTATTACCTCATTAATATTGATTCAACTATAACTAGCATTTTTATGAATTCAACCTCCACTAAAGGATTCTACTCTCACTAGTTGTTATACCAACTAGTTTAGGATTCCACTATAGATAGTGTTCTAGTAGCCGATGGATGTGAATTGATATTATACATTAATTAATATGGGGATAATATATTTTCTTGACCTAGTTACCCAAGGTAGGTCCCATGAGGCATAGTTATGGATTATATTTAATTTTGATTAATATTGATTATATTTATTAGTCTAATTCAGAATATTGTTTATTATTGATATATATCTAGATTTTGTTTAGTCTTTTTCCATCATTTCTTACTATATAAATATACTTGTCTTCCATTAAATTAAATATTGATGGTTTTTTTCGGAGTTAATTATTTGGAATAGATTACATTCTACATTAATGATTTTATAATATGGATATTTATGTTTTATTAAGTTCTTCATCATTTAGTGATGACTATTTTTCGTTCAAACATTCTTTTTTTAAAAAATAAATCTATATAACATACTAGAGAAATAATGGTTAAATAAAGATGAAAAAATAGTTTGTGTTTCTCAGGAAAATGATGAAATTTATATAATATCCATTTTATCGATGTCAAAAGGTATTATAGTAATCATCTAATGACATCTATTTTTTATATGCATTTTTTTTCTAAGAGGTTTTTGGGTGCATTGTATGTACCTAATTTATAAAAGAGGAAAAATGATTATTTTTATTAACCATATTTGAAACAACCATTTTTAGAATGGATTATATAAAAAAATTTATAGAATATTTTTTTGGTAAAACCCAATTAAGAAATTTATCTCACCCAACTCATCCAACCTAGTGGGTGTGTGGATTTGTAGTATTTAAATATTTTCTTATGGTTTTTGTAAATACCCCAACTCCAGAAACCTGGAGTGAGTGCCTTAATTTATTACATTGCTAATATGAACAGGTGTTTGTATCCCAGAAGACAGAATAATTTATTATATTTTGAAAACTATATATGAATAGAACTATAAAATTATAACTCGAATGAAAAAACAACTTAAAAAATCTATTAGAAACACACATAAACACCTATATTATCCTTATAAGTCATTCATAATATACATCTTCTCATCTTGTAGAAAAATAAAACATGAGAAAAGGTTGAGAATAGATGCTCAAAAAGGGTAATCAATACATAAAAATCTATCATAAATAAATATTAAAAATAATACTTGGTGAATAACTACAAATGAATTCCATTAAAATACTATAATTATAATATTTTTAAATGAATAAAATCTAATTAAATAATTCCCAAAATAATCACATGATAATGAAACTTAACCATTTATATTATACTAGTCGAATAATCACATGGACTATCAAATAATAGTATTATAATGATAGAATCCACTATATTGGAAATAATATATATACCATCAAGGATACAGCCAAGACACCATACATTAATGGGTAGAAAACTAATCTAGTTTGTCTCATGAAACCTAATGATGTATTGAGGTGCTATAGTGGGCCACACCCATCATTTATTAATTCCAATACATTCCTTATATTTCAATTAATAATTTTAAAGACACATATTTAAATTGAAGTGTCCAATACTAATTTTAAATATCTAAATCATAATCATAGATGAAACTATTATACTAAAATAAATGAAAAAGTCTTTAGAGAAATACCCCTTTACTTTAAAAAGATGAGTCATTTTGGAAAATAATTCAAATTTCTCATAAAAAATTATTGTACACATGAATATCCCAGATAATAAAATATATTTAAAATCAAATTATGTTTGAGGAATAAATTATGTCTAACATAAGTGAAAACACATAGAAATATTGTTTATGGAAATTTATATATGGGCCTCTTTAGTGAGGTTTATATGAAAATATTAAAGAGCCATTAAAATAGAAAAATTATTAATCGTTTTCATAAAACCATAAAAAAACTAAAATTGTTTTTCATGATAAAAAGAGTGATTTTAGGAAAATATTTTTGTCTTAAAATAGATTATGGAGTATACTTGATAATAGGTATCAAATTGGAACATTACCTTAAATCAGGATTTCTTATTGGGAGGAATGGATAAGGGAACCATGCAAAACATGTACTTCCACATCAAAATTGAATTACACATTTATCCCAAAAATCCACATAGGTCTCCAGGGATACACTCTTAGGTATTTCTTGTGTATTGATGGTAAACATACCCCATTCTCAGTAGAGGGGTGGGGGATTCTAAGCTCTCACCATCATCAAATGATTGTGTGAGACCCTTCCTCCCATTATTAAATAAATATTTCCTTATGATATATCTGAGTATCCCTATCATATAAAAAGTTCTAGATATATTTTAAGGTTTTCATCATTTTATAATCTCCCCATATAAGATCAAAAACACTTCAGATATCTTCATCTAGAGCTTAGTGGCTCATTTCCGACATCATATCCCTTTTGTCATTGGTTTTGATCACATTACTTTTGGATTCATGGGTTTATAGAATCATTGAGTTATTGGGCTACTTGAAGAAGTGAATATTATGATAATGTTGGCATCACTGAATAATTTGATTAATTTTTTTTCCTAAATCTCCTAATAAATTTTACTAGTTCTTCTTCAATATACTATGCCATAACATTGATTTTCGAATGTAGCAAGATGATTGGGTTTCAATGATCGGGGTATGTTTCCTGAAACTTACACTACCCATTTAAATTAACTTTATTTTTTATATTCCAGGAAATATGGTAGGCCATCACTTGTTCTACAATAGTTGAATGGATAACATAATTCATCCTATTTTCCTCACATTTATGTGAGGATTATGTGTCTAAGATGCTGGTGGAGTGGGTGTGGGTAACTATGGGAGAATAATTCTGGTGAAAACAACCACTTGTATTTGAATCATTGATAGAAAACAATACATCATGTGGTCAGTTGGGATATTAGGATTCACTTGGTCATTATGGTGGTTAGAATAA
This sequence comes from Viscum album, assembly GCA_963277665.1. Lineage (NCBI taxonomy): Eukaryota > Viridiplantae > Streptophyta > Magnoliopsida > Santalales > Viscaceae > Viscum > Viscum album. The sequence continues at coordinate 1,957,759,580 of OY728141.1, read as the reverse complement.
GGAAGTGTATAATATTATGGTGAGAGAGTCTCTAGATCATTATGGCTATGGGGTGGATTTTATGGGAAGGTCTATGATGGGGCCTCTTGAACTATTAATGAAAAAGGAATGAGCAGTGAACCAAGAACCTATGGTTATGTCTATCTATGACAGATTGAGGTGTGAATTGGGTGACACTTATCCGAGAGAGGATAACACTCGTCCATGGGGAGCATATGGGGAACAAAAGGGTGGTTCCAAGATCCCAACCAAAAATAATTTGAACTCTCCTTCTTATGCTAAGGTGGTAAAATTGTTCTGTGATACTACTATGGGTATAGTATAAGATGATTGAATGGTCAGCCCAAATAATTGAAACAATTGGGAGACTGATTCATAAGGGGAACAAACTGAACATGGGTTACATTTGAATGCAGCGAATAGACAAATTATATGAGGAATTGAGACACAATTAAACTATATAATCGCTATAAAGGGATAGATATTAATACGGAAATATAGGAGTTAAGTGGCTCAACATAGTATATTGGCGCAGAGATAGATGAGAAGCCTGAAAAAAATGGGGAAGATACAAATTATGATAGTGTGAGATTCTTAATAGGGGGACAGTTCATATGGAAGACTGAACATGAGAATTCACTATACTAGAGGGAAGAAAGGGAAAAATTAAAAATGAGATTTTGGGAGTAGTTTTTGACCAAAGGGAAAACCATAGGGAGGAAGGATTACTCCCATCTTCCCTGACCAATGGAAACATGGTTGTCATGGATATTCAGAATTATGGAATGGAAAGGTGACCTAAGAAACATTTTTATAATATGGGATATAGTCATACATTCAGGAGAAGTCATGGTGGAGGAGGCCATACTAATTCAAGCACCCTCATAAGATGCTAACAGGACAGTTGAATGATTACATCCCGTGGAAACCAATGATGAGTAGTGTGGGTGGATCAATAATAAAGAAAATAATTTTATTAGAGGCTTCAATTCAAGAATATTTAGTGCCGAGGTTTTTATCCAAACAAGGGATAAAATGGTGTATTTTTTCAAATCTCTTATCAAATTTGATCTAGAATCAATGGTTTGTACTATGTAGTGGAAATTATTTAGGGATAATGCTTCTAATATATGAAAACATTACTTTAATGTCTTTGATATATCATATGGTTTTTTTGTGACTTTAAAGTTCAGGGGTTTTGTTGTTTGGGATGTGGTGTTTTTATGCACTGGATATATTCTACTATGGTTCTCACTTAACCATTAAAAGTGATATATTCTATGTAAAAATATTGAATTATGGGTATTTCAACATCAAAGAATGATAAAATGACTTGGATACATGGATTTGGAACATATAAACCGAATTTGGAAATAAAATATAAAAACCAGTGATGATTTACATTTGTGTAAAGAGGGAGAAATCTTAACCAGATTGAAAAATGGAGGTTGGGGAAGACACCCTTAGCACTATGAAAATAGTAGAACCGTATACCTGATAAAATTAATAATAATCATATGTATCATTTAATACCATGAATATAAATAGGTTCAAGATATGATACACTAAAGTTAAGTATCTATAAAACACATATACTAAATGGTGGTGAATAAGGCATTTATCACGGAACTAAAAATGAGATGAGAAAGACCCTTAACTTATTTCAAAATGTGTTCTTCACATGTATATACAATCTTGTACAATGAAATTAGATTAAGTAATAATTTAATTCACAATATATTAAACATTTATTGTATTTATTTTATTTTAAATAATATCATTTAGGTTTTTTTCATGAGTTATAAGATTCAATCTCGTTGTTCATAAGTGTTTGTTTCCCTGGTTTTAATGATTGGTTCACTTGTATGCATCTACAAAAGATCATGTGAAATGGGAATAGATAACCATATTTGGAATTATATGTTATTAATCAACATAAAATATTTTTAATGGTGTTATATATCATTTTTTTTCTATATATGAGTATAATTCATTACATATTGAATCAATGACAATGATTTAGATTATTTTGACAATTTTTGATCATTAGAAACAAGATATATATTATGAATTAATATTATGTATATATACTTGTTCCACAACATTAAGTAAGTTTTATTACATATTTCATTGTATTTTTTAACAATAAAAATTGATTTATGACCATCCACTAAGGTATAATTGACAAATGAAAACATGTCATCCACGAAGGGGGTAAACCTAAAACTACATATGATGTTTTTTTCTAAAATAAATGGTAGACGAAAAAATTATTTATGGTGAATTTCACATTGAAATAAAAACATTATAGTATATATAAGATACTAGAGTTATCATGAATGTTTAGACAGTGGAGGTTAGGAGAGTATAAGAAATGAGTAAAATGTGAAAAGAAAATAAAGAAGGAATAATTGGAATTTACCTCTTGAATTCTTCTCCTTGAGAATCTCAATTGGGAAATTAGTTTGAGTCTTTTATTAAGACCATAACTTTATGGAAGTCGGGAAGAGGATTAGGAAGATTATTGGGCAGTAATTGGATAGGATTCAAGGCTTAAGAGGTGTGAGGATAAGAGGTGGTGGGGGTGTTATTTATAGTGAAGAAGGGAGAGTATTTTGATTATTTTATTTGTCAGTTTATTATATTGGCTCAAGAAAAGAAATAGTGATGATTCCATAAATAAATATTGTATATAGATAAGTATAGTTCAATATTATGGTTCTTATATCATCTAAGACTAATGTAATAGTGAATTTAACTTATAATTTATATATATACTTTAAATTACTGTATTTTACTATTCACCAAAAATTCAACTTTTTTAGCCACATTACAAAAATTCACCATAATTTTTTTGACATGTAGAATTAAAAAATGGACTCCATATAATAAAAAGTATTATAATATTTAGAGAGTAATTTATTAAATAAAATCACCATTTACTAAAAAAATATTGTTTTTAATATTATAACTCCTTTTTTGACACTTTGAAAATTTATATTCAGTCTCATAAAAATATAATATAACCAAAAGACAATAGAATATTAATATATTTATCAATTTTATGAAAAATGTGTTTATTTTAAATAATTATATTTATTATAAAATATTTCATAAAGATTTTCGCTTCAAAAAATACGAACATTTAATTTATCATTTTTAAAATATTTCTTTACATATTTAGTGATATAAATACACCATATCTTAATTTATAAGATACCTAATTTTTATTTACGAATACATTTATGTGGAAACTATTCAAATAATATATATACAATTAATTTGAAAAAATTATAGTTTTATAGAAATTTGGATTCTTCAATATTCTCTATAAAATAAATATTTTTTGAAAAATACCAAAATTTCACCGTAAGCTAATTTCGACATTACATATATAAAAAATTTTAATTTGTTCAAAATAATTTCTAAAAGTGTAATTTTTTTTAAATATGTTCACCAATAAAAGGGGGTAAAACTCCCTTTAAAAATATTAATCCTTTTAATGCATAATATGGGATTCATTATTATCTAATGACTACAAAATCGTTTGGATGAATGTAAAATTATTTGATAAAATTTATAATATGTAAATTTGTTTAAAAATATTCATTCCATCCAATTTAATGTCCTAGTTATAAGATTCATTTTAAAATAATGATATTTAAATGTATATCATTGTTCATTTAAGAATGGTGTAGTGTAAAACCTATGTTGTCGAAGGAATTAAATTGACAAATATGCATAACATATAATATTGGGGTGTTACATTATCCCCATTTTGAATAAATTTTTTCCCCGCAATATGAGTTTTTACATAGAAAATCAACGGTTCATTTGTGAAAATTTCTTTATAGGAAGCACATAAAGGAAATAGTGTCAATAAAATATCCTCTTAATAAGTGGGAATGGGAGATGAATAGTTTACCACACAACTAAGACTTAAAATAGTATATGATTAGTAAGAAGTGAAAAAATGACAAGGAATAATAATATAACCATCATGTTCTGATGGATATTGGTAGAGAACATGTTCATTATAATGTTAACCATCACATAGATATAAATTTGTGATCGGTTAAAAGACCATTGATTTCTCAAAATTAATAGTAAATGTATAATGTTTTTTTCCCAAAATAATTTTCCTAGAGTTTATATATTCTTTTAATATTCAGATAAGAACTAGATAAAATAAAATTACTTGATTACTTTCCAAGGAATAAGTGTTATTTAAATCTTTAGTTATTCTTCAATATGTTTTCACATCATCTATTACATAATGAAATGATTGTTCAAGATGAATTTTTCACACCTAAAGCAGTTGCAACAAATCGTATTGTCCTTAAATAATTCCTTTGACCTTTAAATTTTTACTAAAACCAAAATTGATTTCATAGGTTACCCAATATTATAAATCACACATTAATGTTAACCTATGATATCCTGAATCCATTCCACATGTATTTAACCTTAAGACCTATCAAAAATATTTTTGTCCGAATTCTAGGACCAAAGATTTATAAGAAAGGTTACCTAACATCATATTTTCACCCCAAAACAAAATAATGCATCTCTTATTGTTGAATACTAAATATTTGAATAAATTGATCACCTTTAATCCTTAATGAAACCATGATTGATTCCAAATCTGTAAAGAACAAGTACTGTTGTAATGTCCTAATATATCATGTGATTCTTATAACTAGATTACAATTGGAGAATTCTTGAATCAAAAAACACAGATACATTAGTTATTCCACATATAATGTAATAATAGTATAATCATGACCTTGATCCCTTTAATTTTTATAAGCTATATTTCATTGTGGATTGGGACATTTATTTTCATAGTGCCCCATATCCAAACAAATTAATGATGGAATATTGGACTTTTCATTACTTCTCTTGAAATTTTGAGCATGATTTTATTTTTCTCCACACATGATAAATACTCATTTTTATATTAAGAATATACCTAGGTGTTTCCTTTTAAAATTATCACAAGTGGGAAAATATTTATTTTTATTCTTTCCTTTATCTATCTTTTCTCCTGAATTTCTCTTCTTCCCTTTCTTCCCAATGATAATATATGACTTTGATAATTTTTTCTATTTCCTTAGAACATTATATTACTTCTTCATATGTTGAAAATATTTTTGAGACTACACTGATTTGAAATATTTGATTAATTTAAATAAATATGTTATCATTTTTAATATTTAGATCACATCCATTTTTTAGGTTTACATCCTTTATATTAGGTTCTATTTCTAAAAATTGGTATATACTAAATTATGTTATGAATCCAAATGCATAATTTCAAACTCTAACTAAAATTAACATAAATTCTAAATTTATGCATAGTAAGTATCATAATCACAAACATCATTTCTTGGGGTTCATGTTTACCTATAAACCCTTCATAATAATTTTCAATGAAAATGTGAATTATCCTAATAATATCCTCCCAGAAGATTCATAAAAGGTGTGTAGTAAGGCAGGTTTATGTGTAACTGGTTAAGGTGAGTTCGTATCAAAACACCTTATTTTATTTTTTTACCCCTAGGTACATATGTTCCGAAACAAGGTCTACTTATAGTATCTATACATGTAATTATTTCATAGAAGACCGACATAATCTATTCATTCTCGAAAATCTATTGTGTTATTATATTTTTATACTTAAAGTGTGTATTAGGCTTATGTTCTATAATATATTTTTTCAAAATATATTTTCAATATCTTTCACAAAATATGATCTGGCACCAACTATAAGTATTCCAACCCCAAATGTTATGAGTAGGTGCCTTAAATTATTACATTCATCATATGAACACGTGTTCGCATCCCAAAGGACCAAATAATTTAGTATATTTAGAAAAGAAAATAAATAAATATTTTTACATTAAAATTTTAATGGAGAAAAAATATATCAAATCCATTAGAAACACACCTAAACTACTAGATTATCCCTACATGTAATTTATAATATAAATCTTATCATCCTGTTGTAAAATATGTCATAAGAAAGGCATGATATCAGATACTAATTAAGGGTATGCAATACAAAAGAATCAATAATAATTGAACATAAAAAATAAGGCATTTTGAATAAATAAAAACACATTCAAAATAAAAATAATAAGGATCATAATATGGAATGAATAAAAGCTTATTAAATAATTTCATAAATAACCACTTGCGAAAAATACATATCCATGGATATTCTACTAGTTTAATAATCACATAGAATATAAAATACTACTATCATAATTAGTGAATGAATAATTCTGAAATCGTAAACATAATTTCATGTATTTTTCAATGAAACTATATATAAAAAGGTAAAACATTGGTATAGTATGTCCTTTGAGACCCACCGATGCATCAAGGGGCATAACCGGCCCCACCTGTCACTTACTAAGTCTAATGCATTCCTCATATGTTGAATAATAGGTTTAAAAGGGAATATTTAATTAAAATATTCCCATTACACATTTAAGTATTTTAATCATAATTATATATGAAAATACTCTAATTATTTCATTGATAAATTCTTGAGATAAATACCATTTTAATTTTGAATAAAGCGTTCTTCTAGAAAATCATTTGTATTTGTCATAAAATTTGATTATAAACTTGAATATATTATGAAATAAAATATAATGAAATAAAATTATGTTTCAGACATAAATTATGAACAACTTATTAGAAAATAAGTAAAAAGAGATTATTAAGAAACATAAGAAATTAGCCTTTTTAGTGCGCTTTAACATAAAATATTAAAGAGAATTTGAAATAGAGAAAGGCTTAATTGTTTGTGTAAAAATAGAAATGAAATAAGAAATATCTTCATGATAAAAAAGAGTGATTTTATTAAATGATTGGTGATTAATACATATTATGGTGTGTACTTGATAATGGGTATGAAATTTTAAAGTTCCCTTAAATCGGGCTTCCATATTGGGAGAAATTGAAAGGGAACATTGTAAAACATGTATATCCCCACAAAATAAATATAAAATGAAATGAATATATGATTTTTTAACATTTAAAATAATTTATAATTATTATATGAAAATAATTAATTATTACATTTGGTTAATGAGAGAGAAAGGGTAACTGAAATGAAAATGTAATTTGGGGAAGAAACCCTTACCAATTCGAAAACAGTTGACCCGTATACCCAATAATTTTTATAATCATTGTACATAAAATTTAATACCATGGATATAATTATATTAATTATATGATTAATAAAAGGGATGTATATATACACCACACATAAGAAAGGGTGGTGAATAATTTTTTTTCATCGAAATAAAAGTGAGATTAGAAAAACCCATACCTTATATCTCAAAAGAATTATGCACTTGTAATTCATATATATTGTAATTATATTTACTAATAATTTTATTCAAAATTTATTCAAAAATTATTTTATTTATTATAATTTTACAAAGTTACTTTATAGTCATTTTTGATGAATTATAAGATCTAATTTCTTTATCCCAAGGTGTTTGTTTCCACGGTTTTCATGAATAGTTCACTTGTATAAATATATGAATGATCATGTGAAATGAGAATAGATATATAGAATTGAAATTATAGCTTATTAATTAACTTACAGATGTTTTAATATTCTTACATATCATTTGATTTTAGATATTAAGATGATTCATTAGACAAATCATTAATGATAACCGTTGAGATTATTTTGGTTTTTTTATCATTATTAAATAGTTTTATGTTATAAATAAATATTATATACATATATAATGGTTATATAACAATAAATAAGTTTTTTAAATATATAAATGTATATTTTAACCATAAAAATTGTTTTCTGACCATCGGTGAAGGCGGAATTGAAAAACGAAAGAACGTCATCCACAAAGGCCTTAATTCAGCACCTTAGAGACAATGTTTTAATTATTAAAATAAAAGGAAAATGGGAAGAGATTTGATGGTGGATTTTTCATTTTCATAATAAAATTAAAGTATATATATGATAATTTAGTAATCAAATATGTTTGTATAGAGGAGGTGGGGAGAGTATAAGAAAATAAAAGAATGTGAAAAGAAAATAAAGAAAAGCAAATAGGATTTAACAACTTGGATGATTCCCCTTGGGAACCTCCTAAGGGTAATTGGATTTTTTATTTTGATAATAGAAGAACCTAAAAGATATGAGTAATATGTTTTTTAAGAGTATTGAGAAGGAATTGGCCATTAATAATGGCTTAATAGGTGTGAGGGGAAGAGGTGGTGAGGGGTGTTATTTAAAGTGTATGAGAGGGGTGTTTTTTATTCTTTTATTCATTAGTTTATTATTTTGGAACTAAAAAATAAATATTGATGATTCCATGAATAAATATATTAATGAGATAATGATAGTTCAATATTATGTTTTTTACTTCAATGCTTAGTCATGAAATTGAGTATTGAACTTATAATATATATAAATACCAATAATTACCATATTTCACTACTCACTAAAAATTAAACTATGTTAGAAAAATCATAAAAATACACCCTAAACATTTTTCTATGAGTATAATTTAAAAAAGGGAATCCATTTTTTGAATTTAATTTTATAAATATGTGAAATTTGTTTTTATATGAAATCATCGTTTTGTCAAAATATATCAATTTTTATATTACAATTATTTTTATAATAGTTTGAAAAAATAATTAAGGTCTCCTAAAATTATATTATAATCTTAAGAAAAAAAATATTAATTCATGAATAAATTTTATGAAAATAAATTCTATTTTAAATTCTATTATTTATTTTAAAATTGTAAATAAATATTTATGTTTAACAAAAATTACAACACATAATTTATTGTATTTAATTTTTTTTACATAATGTGTGATATAAATATACCATATTTTAATTTATAACATACCAAAATTTCATTTACGATTTCATCGGTGTGGAAACTATTCAAATCATAAATATACTTGGAATATAAAGAAAATTATAGTTCTATAGAAATCGGGATTTATACCATTTACAGTAAAATAAATATTTTCCAAAAAATAAAAAAAAATTTACCGTAAGATAAATTTGTTACTCCTATTTCAAAAATTAAGTTTATTTTGTTATAAAGACTTTTTCCAAGTGTCAAAAACGTTTTTTAAAATAAGGGTGCCATTAAAAGGTTGTAAAACTGCCTTTAGAAAGATATTTCCCTTTAACACATAAAATTGGATTCATTCATATATTAAACATATAAAATGATTTGGATGAATGGAAAAAAATTTATGTAATATATAATATTTAAATTTTATTAAAACAATTCATTCCAAAAAATTTAACCGTAAGAAAATAACAATCATTTTAATTGAATGATATTTAATTGTATACTATTATACTTTTATGCATTGTATTTTGTGAAACATATGATGGAAGTGAAATAAAATTCAATAAAATAAATACCATAAAAGCTTTGGCTGTTGTAGTTTTCCTCTTTCCTTGTTATTAAAGTCCTTATTTTCACATAGATCGACTAACTGATGTTGAGGAAGATGGTCGACTGGTGAATACGATCCATGAGGGGATTAGGGGTTGTTTTCCTTGGGATATTTTATATTCATTTTAGGATAATATTTTATTGGACATATAATCCTTTCTATTGATTGGGTTTCTTGGTATTATTATTGAATTAATAAAATTTAAATGTTCAAAATAAAGGAAATAAAAATACAACTTTAGATGAATAAAAAATAAACCTTAAAAAGTGATATCACTAAAATATAAATAAATTTATATTTGAAATAGAATCACATAATCTAGAGAATAATATACATTAAGTCCAAATTATATAAATAAATCAACTAAATTAAAATACATATACCATATCCAATGTGATACCATATGACTTACAGTCACTATCTAACCATGTATCTCTCCTGAAAGATCCAAAAGGTTCAAAACGAGTTTGAATGAACCCACACCTCTAAAATATAGATATGGTTTGAAATCCTATAAGTTTATAAAGAACCTACAGAATTTATGAATCCTATTTCATATTACATCCTAAAAAATATAGTTTGAAAAATAATTTTAAAATAAAAATTCTGTATAATGTTTTACAAAATAAGTAACAACACATCAAAAGTGTGATAAAAAATATTTTCCAAGCCTTTTCATTTATTCAAAATAATAGTTTGGAAAAATAATTTATCCTCCATTACCTCTTGACCAAATCACATCATTAAATTCCAACATTAAAACTAGTTTATAAGCACACATTTTGTAAAAACACAATTCAAATATCCTAATAGGTTTTATGATTTCAATTGATTTTCTAATTTTTTTAAAAACAAAATTTTTTCATAAAACTAGACACAATGGCCTAAACTTCATTAAAAAACTCACACAAACTTGGAGTTTAATAACACACCCTTTACTCATTGTCTCTTGATAACCATTTTTAGAATAATTATTAATATAAATTGCAAACAGTTAAAAAATAAGATTTCATTTCATTCCATTAAAAAATTCACATTTCCTTCTCAAAACATTTAAATTGATAAACATAGATAGATGAAATAATGAACATCGACATTCACTACAATGTCAAGTCATATAAAAAGGAAAAAATGAGATGAACATATTTTCAATGAAAAAATATAAATATAGGGGATACAGTATGAGACCCAATAAAAATCCCCTTAACAATCCTAAAAAATCATTCTTGTATTTTGGGTATAACCACTGTTCTCAAATGGGAAGTATAAGGACTCATAATGACCCTCATTTCACATGACACGTGGCATATCTATTAAAACCTGGGGGTTATCTCAATCCTCTAAGAGCTATCTAAGCTGCCACTAGGGCTCACTCTATCTCTAGAGACCCATGAGCTCATTTTGAATAGGGGGAGTATCCCCTCTATGGGCTCACTTGGACCCTTGAAAACATTCCAAATCACTAACCTAGGATAGTGCATCAACTTACTAAGTCACCCACAACATTTACCAGTTCCAACTATGACATTTAAAATGATTCATTCTCAATAAATTAATATTTAACTCATAGATAAAAAATCTTAAAACTGCTATCACCTCACCTCCCACACCATCACAAGAAATAAAGCTATGATCAATAAATATAAGGATAATACAAAATACATCAAAAAACATCCACTAATGGGATTAGAAGACACTACAAAGTAGATGAATCATTTAGGCGCTGAAGGGTGTATCACATAATTTATGAAATAAAATTTCTATATAATTGCATATGGTCCATCTTTTAATAAAAGTTTGAATTATTTTTTTACCAATTAATAAAATTTCCCAATCTATATGTGGGACCAATTTTCTAATATTAGTTTTGAAACCAAATGGGAGCTCACTATTTCCTTTTTAAATAAACATTAAAAATTTCCAAAGATTGAAATTGTTTTAAAATAAAATCCCCATTTGATAATGAGACCTTTGGAAATAAAGAAAATTATTTGGAAATATGAAAAGATTTAACACCTTAAATAATTAGGAAAAAACAAAATAATGTTATAATACTATTTTATAATAGACCCTGAGGTAAAAATCACCCCTTTTAAAACTCACATAACCCATGTTAAAAAATTTAAAAACTTTTTAAACACCAAAATATATTATTTTAAATTCACATGAATTCAGGTACACATTTAAAAACAAAAAACTGATGATCACCAGTATTTTAAAAACCAAAATTCCTTAATAAAAGCCATTATTTTTTTAAACATGTGGCATGTAATACCTTGTGATTCCATGGATTAAAATATTTTTTTTTCAAATTGGTATCTCATGGGTCAAACATATAGAAAAACTTGAAATAAAAATAATGTTAAAAAACAAGCATTTAAAAGAATGTAATATATTGAGACCCAAGAGAAACACTTACCTCTATTCAAAAATGGCCATGTTGAGAGTTTTAGGCTACAATACAGAATGCTCCCAGAAGAATATTTGTTCACTTTATAACCATTAACTGAAAAAATACCAATTAATAAAATCAATTATCAACCAAAAATCATCCCACAAGATTATTATGGTTTATGGGGGAAGATAAATATAGGGGATATGGAATAATAAAGGTGTGGGATAGGTTTAAAAGAACACACCATGGATGAATCCACTTGAATCAAAGGGGGAAGACCACCATGATTAAAAGAAGAAGAAGAGAGAATACATTGGGTGGTGGATAGTCCATTAACATGGGATGGAGGAGAAATGTAGGGTTAAAGGATTAAAAAAAGGATAAATAGTGTGAATTAATTTTTTAATGAATCTAGGTTAGGTGCATGGTTTAGCCACATGGATTTAAAAACTGTGCACTAACTAAGTCCATGGAAATTATAAGAAATAACATTAGAAACATGGTCTCTCCTAAGTGTTGTATAGATGGAAAAACCATATCGTGAATGTTTTTAATGGCACTGAATTACTATATTTCCAATCCTTACAATTTTCACACAGATTACCTTAATTTTCCCAAGATGTGCACCATAACGCAGACTCACCAAGGATCAACATTATTTTTCCTATGACATTCATAGTTTGTCCAAAACACATGAATTTTTCATGCAACCCAATCCAGCCATGTTAAAAATGAACTTCTAGAAATGGTATCATGGATCCATGTATGGGTAGCTGAACAGTTTCCTTTAAAAATGTGATTTAACCTTCAAAATAAAGGAAAAAATCAATATTTTCCATGTTTCATGACGAAACTATATAGAAACTAAAATGAACCTAAATATCAATTAACCAAATCAAATTAATCCTCATGTGACATGAATAGTGTCATAGTTCAAAAAATATTCAATATTTCCCTTATATCACATTATATTCAACATTTACATGGTTGTTTCTTTTGGTTAAGACTTGTTTGGTTTATGTTTATTTTTGAAGCCATTTATTTTTCGTAGTGTGGATTTCAAATATATAGACACACCATGTTAGATTATTCAAATGGGACCACATTAAATTTGTTAATTATTCAATGTAAAATCATTCCCACACTATCTTTTAGATACCAATGTGATCTTTTAACACTTTAAGGTGATCATCAACGTGGCTCAAGACACTTGACTTGCTAACTTGTGTGTCATGTCAAGCTGTACTAGGGGTTTTCCAAACATTTTTGGTTTATGAATTCATTTATTCATTTTCAATAATTAACATACACAGTACATGTGTTTGGATGCTATACATTTTTTATGGTGGTTAATAATAAAATAGGCATTGGAAAAATCATGTATGAAAGTTAATAAGCATCCTAGTTATCAAATAATTAATTTAAATCATTTTTTATGTGATAATATTAAATAATGTTTTGTGTAATAACATGACTTGTAATCGAGTACCTTAAAATTGAATGGATATTTTTTGTGTCAACGTTTTCTTCTATTAATTCTTTCTCACAACACATTTGTTAATACTTTGTGTTTATGAAAATTAAATGAATGATGTTGTAGGTGAAGGAAAGTGGATTAATAGATGGAATGTGGGTTTTGATGAAATCATTTTTTTAATGATTTTAGATTCATGTGGTGAGGATTCCCACATATTATTTTCCTATTAATGCTAGTTATATTATTCAATTACATAATACATGAGATGTGTTTTATTCTTTCATTGGATGTAAATATTCTTTTGATAATTTATGGGATTGGATTATAGAATTTATTATAGATATTATCTCATTTTCATTAATATTGTAAATGATGGTCCATTAGAATGTAATTCTCTCCCAATGAGATATTTATGATCTATTGGGGATAGTCACCAGCCTCTATGAATTCAGTACATTTGATGATATGAGGATATCACCTTGGGGGAGTGTTCAGATCATAGTAGAACATTAAAAATATGGAAAATGTTAAAAACCATTGTGATGGGAGTTTTAGTGATTTAAAAAATGAGATTTCATATATTATTGGAGTGAGAGTTAAGTATATAATAGATTTAATAACTTATTAAAATCATGTTTTTTATAACGATGTGAACTATCTATTTCACCAATCTCCTCAAAAAATGTAATAATTTATGGTTGATTCATTAATATAACATTGAAAGTCAAATTTAAGTGTATCATTCAAATCATTGATTATGGATAAATCTATAATTTCTAATTAAAATATATATTTATATTATAATGTTAAAAAGAAGAGAAATTATTCATGGTTATCTATCTATTAGATAGTGAAGTCAATTTTTGGTTGATAGTGATCAATAATACCATGTACAAGGATGAAATTGATTCAATGTAATGGGAATAATTAAACAGAAATATTATTTGATAAATAATTTCTTCTTAAATCACATATTAAAATGGATTTTATTCCTCACACATAAGGTAAAAATAATCAATTTTTCATTATGTAGAAAATATGAAAGGTCTTTTGAGTTATGTATCTCATTGTGTCACCAACCTCAAGATAAATGAAAGACACTTCTTTAGTGAATTAAATATGATCCATTTAATGGATATATTAATTTAGGAACTTCATAGACATGGTAAATATTTTTACATTTTCTAAATGTTTAAATTTATATTATTGATTAATAATGTTCTGATGGGTATAAAAATATAAAAAATAGAACACCAAATCGTTCTAGTGGTTTAACAAAAAAGTGTCCTGGTGGAAAAATATTCAATTAACCACTAAATAAAATATATGTAAATATATACAAATTAATTTAACATTATGATTGAGGGAAATTCTTCATGTATGGAAATGTTTCCATAAAGCTCAATATTTCAAATAGTATATGAAAAAGAATTAAATATGATAGGATAATGTGAGGTTCCACTAAAAAAACCACCCATAGTATAATGTGTCAATGATAATGAAAAGTAACACTATTTTAAATCAATCCTCTAATATAGGTGTCATTGAGTATAAGGAATACAAAATATACCCATGTCAAAGTTAAAAAGATTACCATATTTATATTAAGTGGATCTATGCCTCAATATTTTGTTGTTAAATACATATCTCTCTCTTCCAATATTTATTATATTTTTATTATTAAATTTTTATTATTGTCTTCTTTAGTTTTTTATTATTTATAATAACAATTATTTTATGTTTTTCATTATTCTGATTTTATCAATTTTTTGTATAATCATTTTCTAATTTATAGAGTCATTACATATCAACAATAACCCATATATTTTATATTATTATAAATTTTGGTTATGTAAATCTCCCCATTTTATTGATTATATCATTTTAAATTACCATTATACATTATGTTGTTGAAATTTTGGTAAATGATGTTACCCTTACGTATTCTATGTTTTGTAAATTTTGCTAAAAATGAGTGTTATGAATTGTAGTGGAATTAAGAATTTATTATTTCATATGATAGAAGATTAATTTTTTTTATGGAAATGATCAATCATAAGACGTCATGACCGTTACATGCTGAGGATATTACTCTTTTTTATGAAATTTTTTGGATACTTGTTTATGTTTTTCAACAATATGTATACTATGATAATTGTTTTAAGATTCATATATATCAATTTTTCTAATCCAATCACAACTAAATGTTGGATGAATTAATGTAAAATGGGAGTTAGATAATGTATCTATGGGCCAAACTATTATGTGTTTAATCTTTTTATGCTATATATATAATTATTTATTTCTATGTATTGAGACATTGATAATTTTCCAATAGAAGTTAGTTTTATGTATGATTTTAAGTGAATATTTACTTTTATAGGTTGATTTTTATCAATGGAGAAGACTATTATGTATACATAGTTAAATTATTCTGGATTTCAGATAATAAATGACTAAGAAGTCAATGCTATTGAAGTTAATATTAATGTCTATTTGAAACATATTGGAGTTGGAAAAAGGAAAAAGGAAAAAACTCTTCTTTTTTAAGGGAATTACTTTTGCGTATTATAGTGAAGATGTTTAATAAGTAATGATAAGCGAATATTTTATAAGTTTTGAATAGATTCAGATTCCAAATTTATGTTCTCATTGATAAAAAAATACAGGATTCATAGTCAGTGAGAATATATTTATTGTTTTTATAATTGTTTTGTCGCATGTTCTTAACAATGATATAATTTCTTGAAAATATTTTTAAATTCATTGAATATAATTGAAAATTTCATTGATCATTATTTTTTAATTTTTATACCAGTGGAATTTAAATGATTTATATTCACTATCATATAATTTTTATAAGAGAAATCATTGATTGAGTGGGATATTTAATATTTAATTATTTATTAGTTTCTATAACAGTATTAAATATTTCCTAACTATCCATAAGTTTATTGGGGTATTATTTTAATCTATTGATATTTCTATTTATCATTTTGAGTTATTTGTGTTAATTCTTCTTATTCATAAAGAATCATAATATCATCCTTTTATTATTATTGTTTTTATATGATTTATTTCTTAATATGGGTGGAGATGAATATTATTTATATTTCATATACTATTTTTTGTATTTTTAAATGTTTTTATATATTTTCAATGATTTATCTATATTTTTACGTTATTTTTATCTTTATAAAAATAGAGAGGCATTCTAGATATTTGTGTTTTGTAATTATCAAAATGGGGGAAAATGTTGAATAGCACAATCGATATATAATTTTTTTTCATTATTACATAACTCACCGTTCTTCTATTTATTAATATATATCATTTATTATTTATTATTTTTTGTTATTCTATAATTATTATTTAATTATTTATTAAAATTATTAATTGTTATAATTCACTTTTTATATTTAAGAATTTCATTATTATAATAACATTATATTTTAGTACTACTATTTACATATTGGATGTTTTTATAAATTTTTCATGTACACAAACCATGATTATTGTTCATATCTTCAGAATTTACATCACGGTGTTGGGTTATTGGAATTTTGGTAAATGATATTACCCTTCCGTATTGGTTGTTTGGTATATTTGGACAATAAAATGTTAGATATTAATTACATTGGAAGTAAACATTTACTCTAACATATTTCAACACTAGAAAATGATGAAAATGTAATTAAATTGATGTACAATGTCATGGGTCATAAATATTGATGCTAATAACCTTTTATCTAATGAATCTTAGAAATATGGTCAGGTTTCTTACCACCAAATATGTAGTGAGAAGTGTTTTAAGACTCATACATATAGATTTTTTGGGTATGTAAATTAAAGATACTTAGATTTTAACTAATTAATGTTTTCATACTTATTTATGTTTTTAATATAATATATTAAAGGATTTACATACTCCTATAGAGAGATAATGTTTTTGAAAAGAAATCTACTCTTTCAAATGGATTCTGAAGTAAACATTTAAATTTTGAGTGGATTTTTCAGAATGGGAAAAGCTCTTATATACTTACAGTGAAAATATTCATATGTTAAGTTCATGGTTGAATAAATAGTTAAATTATCAGATGTAATGATCAGAATTATTTTATAATATTCCTTGTTTAGAATAATTGAAAGGAAATAACTATGATCTATTAAGAAGGTTTCAATTTTTTATTTAAATGAGGATGTTTTTAGATGTAATATTGGTGGATATTTTTTAAATATTTGTGTGTTATAGATTATTATTTTATTCTCTTAATTATTATGATGTTAGGGACTTAGAAGCTGAAACTTATGAATTTTTATTTTGGAAAATTGATAGACCATTACATATTTCATTATTCCCTTTACATATGAAACTGATGATGAAGAAATTATAACTTACTATGTTTGGATTTTGAATCAAATGTATCAATTTATAAATAAGGAAAGACAATTTGTTCACATTGATATTTTTATAGTATTATTCAAATATCAAATGTATTGTTATTTTAGATTACTTAATGACGATTTTAATTGATTTTTTCCTATAAATTCTTAGAGTGAATAAATTAACCATTTATGTGAATCATTATATAAAGTTTCTTCTCTATTTGAACTAATATGATATTTATATTTTACAATTTATTTGGATTTAATGAAACACCTCACCAAAAGTTAACAATGATAATGAAATAATAAAATCATGGAATTATTAATTAATATTTCTTTTATAAATGGTATTCAAAACATTAGTAAGCATGGTGATAGATCTTTATTTCTAATAAATGAATCTAAAAAATAATAAGAAGATGATTTTTGATTCATTAATTTTTATATTTTATGATATTTATCTTCTACATTTACATGGATAGTTGAAGAGTACTACTTCTATAGCACTAACATATTCTACTACTTTTTATTAGTTTAATTATTTAGTTATTCTGTTTTCTTTTCATGTTCATTATTGTAATTTTTTACTGTTTTATCAAAAATCAAATATGCTTACACCCCCATTAAAAGGTATGTGTCATGGTTATCATAGCCTAATCTAAAATAACATAACATGCTCTCCCTAATACCTCACAAAAGGATAGAGTTTGGGTAATAACTGAATTTGATCAAAAGAATATGGTTTGGTTTTTACTCGAGGTGCAAAGAATTCATGTAGAAATGGGTTATCACTCGCCTTCAAAAGCATATATTTATTTGTGTTTACCATACCTCTTTAGGATTATATGGGTGTGAATATGAGATTACATATTATTATGATCTAAAAAACAATTAAAATCACCACTATTTTTATACCTTATTATTATGTATAAACCATACACATATCATTACACTTATTTTATATACTTGAATAGTTTATTTTTATCATCCCCAATATTTTTTAATATTTTTTAAATTACTAAAAAAATTTATAAAAGAAAATTCATCCCCCTTTTTTCTCATACCATGTCATAGTTGGGACCTTAAAATTCAACCAATTTTTCTTGCACAAATAACCAATATCCTATTAAATTTTATTTTTATGAAACATTTAATTACATACAAATGATCAATAATTATAAAACCACCATATCAAGGAATTAAAATTGTGTTATTAGAGAAATTTTTTAAGAGGGAAATTATTTTATCATTAATTTTTAAGTCATCCCTTATTAATATTAATTTAAATAATCTTATAAAAAATATTTTTATTCTCCATTTAAAAGAATTTTATTTTTTTTAATTTATGTAATATATGCCCTTATAATAATGAAATATCTACCTTGAAAATAATATGATTCTAATCTATGTCCAATATTATCCTCTTATTCCATATATGTGTATGGATAATAATCAATCTCTTTTGAAAAATATGTTACATGTATTTCTATTATTTTCTTTTTAGAAAGAATATCTACATAAATGTTTGAGGTATAGGAATATATCATACATGAAGACATATATATTATTATATATTTTGAAAATTTATTTTAAGAAATGTTAACTTGTCTTCCTCTTTGATGTGAGGATGAATTATCATAAGGCCATTTATAAAATGCTAAACACATGTCAAATATTCCCAATAGGATATCACAACTTAACTGGAATTATTTAAGAAAAAACTATAATACAATTTAGATATGGGTTTCATACAATACAGAGCTTATCCATGGGGTAAACACATCCTATTTTTTAATAATAATTATGGGTCAATGTGTATCTATATTGATTATATCTTTATTTATAAGAATAAAAAAAAGAAAATGTATGATATAGATTTGATAACCAAATTCGTTGATCTACTACATGTGGAAAAATACTTTTCCATGGTGAATATTTAATCTAGTTATCATTAGTTTATGGATTTATTGGAGTTTATATGAATATATACAATTCATATTTGATATTTAATGTAATATTTTATAATGAATCCATTAAAACTAACAAATACGTAACAATTTTAAAAAAAATACGGAATAAAGTCATTTTATATTACCTAAAAATATTATTGTGTACTTTATTTATTATATGATCAAATGCTATAAAATAAATTATGAAAATGAGGAAACTTTCATTGCTATATTGAAGACATTGTGAAAAGAGAAGTTCCATGAATAGTAATAAAAATGTGACTTCTGTATAGATTATGTTACATTTTATTGACCTGTAATGAAAAGAAATGTGATAAATGCAGACATTTAATGAAAAATTTAAATAATTTAATGAAAAAACATCTATAATGAGGTTTTATTGCTTCCATAAATTATCTAACTTCTATAAATAATTTTTTCTGAATCTTCCATGATTATCAAACCCACTAAGAAATTTAAATTACAAAAGAGTCATATTTATTTGGAAGAAGAATTGAAAGATATTAAAAATTATTTTAATAAGGATAACATAACCAATATCTTAGAACCCATTAATGATATCCCATCCCCATAATTTTTGGATATACATTAACTAATTTTGTCTAGACGGATAAAAATTCCCTATCTATACACATAAGTTGTATATTCAACACATACATAATCTCATAACCAAGATTCCATTTAAACTCATTTATACTAATTAAATATTAATCATATATAAACATATCATAGTTTTTTTTTCAAGAAACAAATATCGTGTAGTTGGGGGATTACCTATGTGGTAAAATATCTCTACCATCCTGCATTATAACCGGGTTCAAATCTGGAAGGGGGATTAACTATGGATGTAGTAATATTCAACATGTATTTAGAGGATTATATATAGAAGCAATATTATTCATATTGGATGAGATTATATGAAAAATTACTTTTTCCTTCAAGAAATCATGTCAAGTTGGGAGAGAAATATCTGATGGAATGATAAAGCGCATGCAAGCACTGTGGTGGGTGAATGAGACTGTGTGTATTATAAACTATGTAATTGGGAATACTGTTTAGGAGACTATGGGTCATGTAATGGGTCCCCATCTTCCTATATTGAAATAAGTTCCCTTGATTAATAATAAAAAGATTATTTATCTCCAATATTTTAATAACAACACACAAATATTATAGTCCCAATCATAATCAATATTTCCCAAAATTTCCAAATTTTTTGGAAAACACTCACACACTTGATAATTTCACATTATTTTTCATTAAAATTTATACACAATAAAGTGAAATATAAATATAAAATTATTTATAATTATAATAATGTTTAATTTATTTTTTTTATAAATTCA
Organism: Viscum album; assembly: GCA_963277665.1. Taxonomy (NCBI): domain Eukaryota; kingdom Viridiplantae; phylum Streptophyta; class Magnoliopsida; order Santalales; family Viscaceae; genus Viscum; species Viscum album. The sequence continues at coordinate 1,957,738,529 of OY728141.1, read as the reverse complement.
AAATCCAATATGAAATGAAATTTAATTTATACAAAATAATGTGTAGAGAAAAATTATTATATTATATATCATTCATAAATTCATTCACATGAATCATGAGTATTATAAAGCTCCAAACATGGATAAAAAATATTATATCACTATTTTTTTAATACACCCCAAATATGATAAATATATATAAAAATTTATAGATCTATGTATGAAAACTATTAGAAGATGAAAAAACATGATGTCACATAAAAAATCTATTTAGAATCCCCATGAAGATGTACTATATTCAATAGGGATTCACCAATTCAAATAAAAATAAATAAACAAAATTCATAAAATAATGACCAAGAACAAGTGAAGATTGAGAAAAAATATTTGAATTAACAGAATATGGTTTTATCTTAGATGGTTAAGTCATGGATATGAAAAATCCACCATAAGACCCTTGAGAAAATATAACAAGGATGTCCTCTTATATGATAGTGTAAAAATAAGGGTGATATTAGACTATTTAAAATTATATATTTTTTTAGAAACAATATAACTAAGTGATTATAATAAACCACTATTGAAAAGAATTATATTTTAACATTTTTAAAATTAAAATAACATACTATCACTCAACCACAATTTAAGTGCTCTAATTATATTATGAGATTAGATTAAAAAGTAATTATTTTAAAAAGAATTACTGTAACATGAATAGTTTTTATATTTATAAAAGCCTCATGAATTCCATTGTACTCTTATAACTACATGTGACACAATATGAAAATTTATAAAATATGTTGTATTATAAAATCATAGTAAAAAAATAATAAGAATTAACATGGATGACCATGTTTAGTTGAGATATAAAATAATAAATTTTTCATGATAAGGAATAACAAGATGAATTTTTAAAAGAAAATTACCTTAACAATCATTGGAACAAGGAAACCATATAAATTTTAGAATCATATTAATTATTCATAAGAATAAAAAATTTCATCATAGACATTATCCGAAACACAATTGCCGGACATCTTAACATAATGTGATAGGCTCACTACCCATAGTCTGTAAAAAACCAATGAGATATATGAATTTCATAATTTATTTGGGGTATATAATTATATTTTCTTCCATAAAATAATAATATTTCATGCATATATATTCCATATAGAAAGGAAATAATGTCTAAATCATAAGAAAGAAAACATCATTTGAAGGAAATATGTTATAAAATAATGTCACATAGGGTAAAAAATGATGTATCATGTGAGTTCCTAATATTTGAAAGGGTTAAGTAATATTTTATATTCATAAATGAATAAATAATTATAAAATAACATATATAATTATTAATGTTAAAGAAGGACCATAATAAATACTTAAGAAGATGATTTTAAAAATATTCCTTTATAAAATTTTTAATGAGTTCCTAAAACATCTTCTAAAGAGATTTGAAATATAAAAATTACTGAAAATCTAAGAAATGATGGAATGAAATATTAAGGTAAAAATGATAAAATATAATTGATATGATAAGAATGATAAATGGACAAAATCAAATATGGGTGATTTTCACATTCAGAATTTTCATTATTTTACTTAAGAACGATTTTTGGAAGGCATTTTATAGATGTGTATATCCCAAAATAAATAAATACATAAAATAATAGAAATTAATAATATATGTACAAATAATATAAGATATATATATCTAAAAGAGAGGGAATGGGAGAGGGGGTATATTCCAAAAATTAAAAGAGAGAGCATGAGAGTTTCCATATCTAAAATATTGAACCACAAATGATTCTGCTATAGCATTTATTAAAAAATATATAATGTAACATATAACAATAACCTTTTTTACTCATTAATATCCACATATATTAAATTGTTATTTATATTTCATGTTTTAATATGTTCATTTTAATCACTCAAAAATGTTGGTTCTCAGATGGTAATAATCATTGGCTATTAACCAATATGAAAACGAGATCAATAACTATCAATTTATAGAATTAATTTCATTATAGAAGTAAAACAAAAGATACATAATTCAAAATATTTTTTTAAAAAAGAAGATTGAAATGCCATTATATAATAATACGATTAATTTGGTGATTTTATGGAAATAATGACATAAAATGAAAAATAGTTTTATATTTATTTTCACAATAAAAATATAAATTATATTTAAATTGAATGTTTTTTTTCCATTTACATAATTTTATTTTTATGGTCATCCATGAAAGTCAGTAATAGTTTTTAATTGTCATCATCTTTATTGATTGTTCATACAATCCATGAATGAATGAATTTTTAAGAAACCTATAAAATTTGTTTGAATAATAATAGAACATTTAATTAATATTAAAATATAATTATATCCATTACTTTTTGATGGTATAAATTTTTATAATCTATAGAATGATAAATTGAATTAGATAAAAATGAAAAGAAATTAAAAATCTGTTTTTGACATTCTTAACATACCCCTTGATTAAACTCATTTTTTGTGTGTTAAGGCTTCAATGGATGGTATTTTAGTGAGAGTAGGTCTTCCAAAACAAAACTAGGATGGTTTAAGAAGATATTTTATTTTATATTTATCAAGGAATAAGTTTCAATTAGAGAAGAAATGATTGAATAAGTGTCTAATTTATAAGTGAAGGGTGGTATTTTGGAATTATATATTAATTTTTTTTCATGTTATGATCATTTATTTCATTTCATAATAGGGGGATTATCATTTAATAAAAAATATTTCTTTTTAATATTCATCGATTTATTTAGATATCTATCAAATTCACTCATATATACAGTTTCAATACATTGTATTTATCTAGTATTTCATTATTGATATACTTTTTTCATTATTTATGAAACTATACAACACATCTCGATTATATAATATTTTTTTGGACATAATAATTTAAAAATAATTTTATAATTATCTTATTTCCAAAATTTAGTTCAGTATGAAAATTAAGGATTTTATTCAAGAAACTAAAACTAGTTTTACTAAAAGAGAATATATTTTTTGAATCCAATTAAATAAATATGTTAATATTTTTTTGATACTTATATTTATTAATTTTCATCATGATAAATATTACTTAAATAGTTACTTCCCATGTTACCCCAAAAATCATTTTACTATTAAAATGATCATATTATTATTTTATATTATTTACCTATATACATTTGTTATATAGACTGTATATACCGACCAAATGTTTTCATAGATAGATATTACATCTTAATATATGAATATTAATCAAATTTTATAAATAAATTATTTATATCATAATGGTTTAGTGTCTTTGTAAATTAGATACACAATCATCTTATTTCATGAAACATATTCAACATCTCCAATAATGATCTTCTAACATATTACTCTTATTAGAAATTCCCTACTGGAAAAACTATCTTCATAAATTGGGGAATGAAAAAATATGAAATGGTGATCTCATATGATTAATAAGGGTAAAAATGGTGATATCAATGATCAAATAATAATATGTTTTTGGGAACATGAGCCCCAGATTTGAATAGAATACCCAGTATATCAAAGATTACAATCTTGAGTCATGGAATAAAGAATAAAATCTTTTAAAACATTACTTATAATGGAATCAAATAACATGACCCACGAGAGCATAAACTTGGAATACAACATTTGTTTGTTGAATACAAATAAGAATTTAAAATCAATTCATTAGTATTCAAGGCTCACTTACAATACCAACATAGTTGACCAGGTTAACTCCCTAGTCTATTGTATCCTTAGTAATGGAACACTCCTAAGACTATCACAGTATACATTGTCCCTTACTAAACGAGTTTCACTCCCAATTCTAGTCCTCATTATCATATGAGATATACATGTATGCCAAATGTGCTAGATATATGTATAATTCATGGTCCACCATTCATATAATGACCATCATATATACATGCAGAAAAATATAATATAACATTTATCATTGTATGAATCATAAAAAGTAAACATGTTTCATATATTATTTAATTATAACATAATTAACTATTAGTATAGAAACATGTTTCCTATAAATAAATCCTTATTATCAAAATACATCCAACAAATGAAAGTTTATGGAATCATTGGTTCATTTCTCTAAAAATTAATAAGTAATATAGAAGGATGTTATCATAGTGGAAGAATACCTTTAAATTTTTATTGGAACATTTATTTTGGAAACTTTTTTCACTTTTAAATCAATTATTTAAAATATAAGATTTTTATAAATATTAATGAAAAAATTTATTTAAAATAAACAAGAAAACTATTATGTTAAATTTTAATTTAGTGAGGAAACATTATTGTGGAAAATTATATTCCTTCTCTTCATGTTAAAACTTTGATTACATTCACTTTTTTTAGTAATAAGTAAACGTTACATGTTTTGAAAAAATAAAATAATAATCCTTTTGCAACATTTCCAAAAAAAATAAATTATGGGAAAAATGAATTTAAAGAATCACTATTTATTTTTGAAAACATTTTTGAAATTTCTTTCGCAAAACATGGATATGAATGAAAAATTATTTCCAACTGAATTAGGAAATAATGTAATCTTTCATTAAGACATTTCCTCGGTGTGTAGAGTTCATAATGATAGTAAAATTTTTGGAAGAAACAAAATATTTAGAAATAACTAGATGAAAATAAAATTCATGTGGTCTTGAGATATTGGTCATAAAATTTCATCACCAGAAACATAATTATAAACATTCTAGAAAAAAATTAGATTACAACATAAAATTCTTACCTTGAGCTCAAAAATCATTGAATGATATTTTATTATACAATATAATAAAACTATTATAATTCTAAAATATATTAAGTTACATGAATTTAATATCATATATGATTCAGATACAACATTTGAACACCCATTTATTAAAAGTCCCTTAATAAAATTATCATTTTTGGGTCCTAAATGTTTTATTATTAATTAAAATTTTAGTTTTTTAGTCCCATTCTATGTAATTTGATCTCGTTAAAATCATATAAAAAATTTATATATTATATAAACATTATATATATATTTATATTCATTTATAAAATATAGAGATATCAAAATGAGTAACCTCATTCATGGAGATGGTAGGTTGTACATACCCGTGAACACTATTTTCAATTTTTAATAAATGAAAAAAATGAAGATAAATAATAATTAATCTTTAAATAATCCTAATTATATTATATATATTCAATAAAATTAATAAATATATTCTTATTTCTATCCACGTAAAGGGGAAATTAAAAATAAAACACATCGCTTCATAAAGATGGTATTCCACAATACGCACAAGTGACATTATCATTTTTGAAATGTTATGATGGTGAGAAAGAATATATGATATTGTTATTATAGATTCACAATTATATAATAAATATAAATATAATTATTAAACCCATTATAATTACCATCCATGTTATATGGTGATATAAAAATAATTCTATTACCATGTAGAAGCAATAGTCCAAACAAAGTCAAGAGTGATACATTCATTTCCCATTTAATGGATTTTTTTTTGATAATTGTGGTTATGTAATTATAAATTAATTTTATTGTATTTATGAAACTTAATTTATTATTTTATTATAAATACCACATAATTATAGGTGGTATAAGAAGAAATAAATTTATTGAGGTTGGGTAGGATGATTACCGCATCTTCGGATGGGCTACGTAAGAATGACTATTAATAACCCTTGGATTGTTATTTTAATAATACAAAAACCTACAAAACATTAGTAAAGGTTTTTAAAATATAAATGGTTAGTTTTTGGTTATGATATGAAGCTCAAATGGCTTGACTAAGAAAGGATAAAATGTTCCCTTTTACATGTTAAGGGAGGATCATTCATTGAATTAATTAATGTATTAAATGAAGATAAAGTATTATTAACATAAAGTTTTTCAAAATTTATATATTTATAAAATAGTGTAATTAGAGGTCTCTATAATATCATAAAATAATATATAGAAAAGATTAGGAAATTTTTTAACCCTTATCTCTTAGTTTTACCCCCCCTTAAAACTTGGGACAATTACTAATATATATATGATATTTAATCATTAGGGGTTAAAAATGTTACCATAAATGGAAAAACGTACCCATATAGGGAAAAAGGTTGATATTTTCAATCATATACTATTAACTTTAGTTTAATAATGAATTTAAATGAATTTTAAATCATTTAATAAAATACTATTTTTTATAATATATCATTAAGGAAATTTTTGGAACTATTCATTTACTTTGACATTAATGTCTTCAATTTAATTATAGAATATGAATATAAAACATTAAAAAATCCCAAATATGTTATAATAATTTAATAAATTCATCAAACTTAATAATCCATCCATATTGAATTACTTGTAATATTTTTAAAAATAATTATTATATTTCTCTATTAATTGAACAAATATTGGGTCACTGTTGAATAAGAAATTAATATTTAAAATTAAAATGAAAAAATAAAATGAAAAAATAATTAATTATTTTTACAAATAAATATTTAAGAATGATCATATCATCATTTTATAATTATGAAAAAATATTGATATTAAAGTCAAGAGAGTGACATTTTTCATATATTCTATTCTTAAAACAATATAAAGCTGAATCTAGAATAAAAATTTCTCCATGTGTCTATATTTTTTTATAAATGGATGATAATTAAATTAAACTAATCTAATATGATAAATTTTAGTTAAATAAAAATTTTAATGTCATATCGCAATGTTTTCACAATGTTTTACCAGTTTTACATTAATTGTGGTGAGAAATATTTACAAAGGATACTATTTTGAATGACTAAAAAGGAAACTATTGTTTGGTCGGAACAAAGCGAGGGATGATGGCAAGAGGGGGGTGAATTGCCTTTTTAAAAAAGATTAACAAATTAAAATCAAAGTATGTAATGCAGCGGAAAGTAAAGAGGCAAGACACAAGAAATTGATAACGGAGATCGGCCAAAAACCCGGCCTACGTCTCCGCTCCCAACTCAACCGTTGAGAGATTCCTACCGCTTGCTTTTCAATGGTTTTTGCAAGAAACCCACTAGGCTTTGAGGTAGCACTAGGACCTATTACAGCTTGCTTTTTGTGGTTTAGCAAGAACCCACTTGCTTTTGATGGTTTAGCAAGAACCCACTAGCCTTTTTAACGGGTGAAGGCTAGCTCACCGAAACACAAGCCTTTTAAAAGGAAAGGCTTGAAGAAACCTCTTCACACCTTTGTGGTGGTGTGAAACCCAAAAGAAAGGGGGATGAGAAAAGGGTTGGGGTTTGTAGGCACAAACCCAATTTTAAAGCTCAAAATGAATATAAAATAAAAACCGTATTGGAGGAAGACTTGGGCGCCAATTGGATGATGGAGCTGATGTAGCGTGCTCTCCCAAGCTTCTTGAGGGTGCTCTTGAATGTGGAATTGGATGGAGCACTTGGGGTTCCCTTGGAGGAATGCACCGGAGGTACGCCAAATGATCAACAAGGTGTCCGTGGGCTTCCGTATCGTTCCGGTTGGTGTCCGGGGCTTCCTTGGCCTTTATTTATAGGCATGGAACCCTTGGGGAGGCTTCGGAGCCGTTGGAGAGGTCTTCGGAGCCGTTGGAGGCCAAAAGAGGGTTGACTGGTCAAACCCAACGGCTAGTTTGACTGGGCTACCGGCTGGCCGGTACAGCTCCACCGGCTGGCCGGTGCCTTGGTAGAGAAGAAGAGTCTTGATCCAGGCCCTACCGGTCGACCGGTGGAGGAGCCACCGGCTGGCCGGTGGCAAGACAGTAGCAAATACTATTTGGGCTGGGTGCCACAGGTCGACCGGTGGGAAGCCACCGGCTGGCCGGTGGACTGAATTTCAGTCCATTTCTTGTCCATTCTTGGGCCAATCCTTTGGCAATCTTTTGCCTATCATCCACAACACTTAAAAACAAAGTTAAAACACATATGAAAGTGATTGTGATCATGAAAATCAAAGAGTGTGGGGTACAACAATCTCCCCCTATTTTGATGATCACAATCACTTATCAAAGCAAAGTAAAAACTTAAATGAAAGGCATGCCTAAATGATAAATTGAAAATAAATACTAAGCATGAGAGAAAAGATTCTCCCCCAATCAATCAAGAAATTTCCCCCCCTTTGTGATTATCAAAATAGCGTGGGGCATAAAACTTGATTGAGGGAATGAAGATTTGAAAAACAAGATTTGAGATTTGAAAATCAAATGAAATTTTTGAAATTGAGAGTTTTGAATCAAAAATGAATTCGATACCAACTGTTGGAAATTTAGAAATGAAAAAAGAAAATTTTGAATTGAAAAAAAAATTGAAACCAAGAGTTGAGTTTGAAATGAAAACTTTGAATACACAAAAAAAAACTTAAAAGATCCCAACTCCCCCTAAATAAAAACAATGAATCACCGGGGAGTGGGATTTTGAAAAGAGACAATCTTAGGCCCGGAGAGACTCGCAAGAAGGGATTTTTCAATCCATACTTGCCTCATGGCGGGTCTTCTCCTATAAAATTCATCCGAAAAGAAAAAACTTTTGGGTTGACCATACCGGGCATTTTTGCAATTACATTCATATATCATGTGCCCGGTTTTCTTGCAATAATTACAAAATTTGTAATCGGAGCTCCCCCTTACAAAAACAGTTTGAGCATGGGAGGAGGAGGCTCGGTTGGTGTAGCCAAGTCCATTGGTGGTTCTAGAAACCCTTTGGGAACCAAGTAAATTGTTCAAATTTTGTTCACCTTGGGTGAACATGGCTAAGGTCTCTCTTAGATCTTTGATGGTTGATTCCATGGAATCAACATTTGGAAAATTTTGGATTTTAAGGGTGAGTTCCTCCTTCTCTTTGAGAAGTTGGTCTTTTTCGGAGGAAAGTTTTTTGAAAGACTTTTTCAACGCGACAAATTTAGAAGAGAGTTCATGAAAACCTTTTTCTAATTGGTCTCTAGCAAATGAGAGTTCTTCATAAGATAAATGATTTAAAGAATTTGAATTTGAAGAACACGAGGAAGAGGAGTCGGAAGATGTTACCTCGTGAAATGCCATTAGGCATTTTGTACCTTGATCGCTTGAGGAGGAGTAGGAGGAGGAGGTGTCACTCCATGTCGCCTTGAGGACCTTTTGCTTTCCTTTTTCCTTAGCCCTTTTTTTGTTGAGTGGGCAATCGGGCTTGTAATGGCCCTTTTCGCCGCACCCGTAGCATTTCACCTTGGGCTCGGATCTTGCGGTGGGTTCTTGCTTTCGCGCCTTGCGGGATTTCTTCTTCTTCTTGTGCTTCTTCATAAACTTGTGCATTTGGCGGGCGAGATTCTCCATTTCCGAGTCGCCGCTTGATGATGAGGAAGATGAAGAAGGAGATGAGGATGAAGATGAGGAGGAGCTTACTTCCTTTTGTACCTTGAGGGCAATGTTCTTAGGTGTCTTGATAGGTGTGCCCTCCTTTTGAGCTTGCCTCCTCATCGTGATCTCATAAGTCATTAGGGATCCGATGAGCTCCTCGACCGGTATATTCTTTATGTCCTTTGCCTCTTGGATAGCCGTCACTTTTGGAGCCCATGAGCTCGGTAGGATCCATAGGATCTTCTTCACCATTGTTTCTGCAGAAATATTATCTCCAAGAGATTTTCTACCATTGCACACGTCAGTAAAACGAGTAAACATTTCAGAAATAGATTCATTTTGATGCATGGAGAAAGATTCAAAATCTTGACGGTACATATCTAATCGAGTATCCTTTACTTTGTTGGTCCCCTCATGGGTAACCTCCAAAAGTTTCCATATTTCATGAGAAGTGGTACAAGTGGAAACTCGATTAAATTCATTTCGTTCTAGGCCGCAATGGAGAGCGTTCATGGATTTGCCATCAAGCTCAAAATTTCTAATATCGGCTTAGGTCCATTTGGATTCGTCGGGGGTAGACAAAGTGTAACCTTGCATGACAATTTTATATATGGGATAACCTATGCTTCTAAGGAAAGTAGTCATGCGGGTTTTCCAATAATTATAGTCGGTCCCATCAAAAAATGGAGCCCGGCCCAAAGAAAAGCCTTCGGGGGCGAAAGAGGTTGATGCCATCTTAATGGATCTTAAAATTTGTAACCGGTTAGGGTATTACACAAATTTCCCTTTGATACCAATTGTTTGGTCGGAACAAAGCGAGGGATGATGGCAAGAGGGGGGTGAATTGCCTTTTTAAAAAAGATTAACAAATTAAAATCAAAGTATGTAATGCAGCGGAAAGTAAAGAGGCAAGACACAAGAAATTGATAACGGAGTTCGGCCAAAAACCCGGCCTACGTCTCCGCTCCCAACTCAACCGTTGAGAGATTCCTACCGCTTGCTTTTCAATGGTTTTAGCAAGAAACCCACTAGGCTTTGAGGTAGCACTAGGACCTATTACAGCTTGCTTTTTTGTGGTTTAGCAAGAACCCACTTGCTTTTGATGGTTTAGCAAGAACCCACTAGCCTTTTTAACGGGTGAAGGCTAGCTCACCGAAACACAAGCCTTTTAAAAGGAAAGGCTTGAAGAAACCTCTTCACACCTTTGTGGTGGTGTGAAACCCAAAAGAAAGGGGGATGAGAAAAGGGTTGGGGTTTGTAGGCACAAACCCAATTTTAAAGCTCAAAATGAATATAAAATAAAAACCGTATTGGAGGAAGACTTGGGCGCCAATTGGATGATGGAGCTGATGTAGCGTGCTCTCCCAAGCTTCTTGAGGGTGCTCTTGAATGTGGAATTGGATGGAGCACTTGGGGTTCCCTTGGAGGAATGCACCGGAGGTACGCCAAATGATCAACAAGGTGTCCGTGGGCTTCCGTATCGTTCTGGTTGGTGTCCGGGGCTTCCTTGGCCTTTATTTATAGGCATGGAACCCTTGGGGAGGCTTCGGAGCCGTTGGAGAGGTCTTCGGAGCCGTTGGAGGCCAAAAGAGGGTTGACTGGTCAAACCCAACGGCTAGTTTGACTGGGCTACCGGCTGGCCGGTACAGCTCCACCGGATGGCCGGTGCCTTGGTAGAGAAGAAGAGTCTTGATCCAGGCCCTACTGGTCGACCGGTGGAGGAGCCACCGGCTGGCCGGTGGCAAGACAGTAGCAAATACTATTTGGGCTGGGTGCCACAGGTCGACCGGTGGGAAGCCACCGGCTGGCCGGTGGACTGAATTTCAGTCCATTTCTTGTCCATTCTTGGGCCAATCCTTTGGCAATCTTTTGCCTATCATCCACAACACTTAAAAACAAAGTTAAAACACATATGAAAGTGATTGTGATCATGAAAATCAAAGAGTGTGGGGTACAACAACTATTCATCCAAATTACTTCTCATTATTCTAAATATGGAACAAATTTTATCAAATTCCTTAAAAAATATGAGATTTGTTCTAAATTAAGCCATCAAAACATGAGAAAAAAATGTTTTTTCATAAAAATATCTTCTTATGTTGAAAATGTGTTTATACTAAAATCCACCATAAAATTGATCCCATGTCCTTCATTATATTATTCAAAAAAAGGAAATAATGTTACTTTGAATTTATTAATAAAATTTATCTTTTTAAATGATTTGAATGAAAATTTCAATTTCAATAACAATCATTATTTTTCACTATTCATTGAAATATAAATCTTTGTAGAAAAGTATCAAAATTGTACTCTAAGATTATTTTGATATATTGATTTCAAAAATGATGTAAATTATTCTCAATAAATTTTATTAAAGTACCAAATAATAATTATAATACCTTCTCACAAAAATTATTTTCAACTATTTAATGGAAAATTTATTTTTGAGTCATATAAAAACATCAATAAAAATAAAGTACAAATGTTTAAATATATTTTTTGTCTTAAAAACATTTATAAATAAATTTCAAAATGTTTTTATTCTTATTCATACCACATGCTTAATATCTGGGTTCTAATGGTACATTTTATTATGATTCATTTCAACTTTGGTTTTCTTATATGATAGGAAATCTAATAAATTAAATTTACATAATGAGAAATATATCATAAAATATTTGGGTGTTAAATTCAACCCCACTAAAATGAATTTCACCATAAATATTCTATTACTTTATTAAAATAAAATTATAATTTCTTTATTTCATCATATCCTCATCTTCCCAAATAGAATCTTCAAATTTTTGATACTTCTAGAGAACTTTAACCTAGTGAAAAGCCTTGATCCAATGCACTTTACCTCTACAGTCCATTATTTCTACTACATGTTCTTTATCATATTTATCATTATCCAATCATGAAAAATATATATTTATTACATTTTAGGTATCAGTTGTGTACTTTCATTGGAGAGATATATAGGAACACATCATGAACATGAGAGTGGTTCGATGGATGTGCCATGTAATAACCTACCATCCCTACTCAATTAATAATCCCAAGGGTCCAATATACCTAGGGCTCTGCATCTCATTATTTCATAATATAATAATTTTTTTGAGGGATAAAGCGACATGAGAAGCCTCTCACCAACTTCAAATTCCTGATTTATTCTATGATAGTTAGCATAGGTTTTCTGTCAACTCTATGACCCCTTAATATGATGATGAATGACTATAAGCTTCACTAAAATTTCCAAATCTTACTTAGGCCCCAATAGATTTCACACTTGAACGTCACCATATTTTGATAGACTTTTATACATCCATTAATATAGGTATTCATATGGATCCATCTAAATTATGAAGTTATTTTATTTTAATAAGAATATTCGAAAAGATGAGGGTGTTAATCTAAACAACCATTTAAATATATAAAACATGATATAATCATAGATATAAGGGTTATAATGGTTCTATTTGATTGAAAATATCTTTTTAGATGATATGAAATATTGAAATAAAACTCTAAATCCTTAGTATTTTGAAAACATCACAACAACTTCAATGTAATTCTTAGATCTTAATCCAATAAAGTAAAACATAGTACTACATTTTTCCTTACAATTTCCTTTATATATATTCTATAAATCTTGTAAACGGGGAAATAATCTCTAATATAAGTGATCTTTTTAAACATCATGGGCTGATCAACTTGAACCCAAAATACATGTATGAACTTTAGACATTTAGGGGAGTCCGTTGAAAAAAATACACTATTTTTTATAACATTTCCATCTGAGTATAGGAAATAATTTTAACAACACCTTAGGATAACAAATATGAACATTCACTTACTGACGTACCATGCACTGAGATAAATACACTCGAATATCTCCTTCCATTTTGTACCACTTTATGTTCTATTTCATATTGCTATATATATTTGAAATTCAAGGAAAAATAGATAGGGATGAAATTTGAGCTTATTTCAATAACACCTTCTTAATATATGGTATTGATGGAACACATAAATGTTTCCTAAACCATATCATTCCATAAAAATATATGTTGAATTCCAAATCATTTTATACCATATTTAATAAGTTTACATACTCCGTTTGTTCCTATTTAATCAATATATTAATTGATGGTTGAACAATCATTTGAGATATATAGGATTTATCTCATTCTATCAGTATTTCCATATCAAACCATTGAAAATCCTAAAATAAGGATCCTTTGTAATCCACAACAAATTAGAGATAATATGATACTTTCATCTTATATATTCCTCTACCTTCTTCTCTATCCAATGTTGTTAATGTATTAATAAGTAAAAATATTTATCAAATTCTTACCATCTTATATGATGAATATTCTACTCTTTCTGATAAAATATATAATTTAAACTTTTGGGATTAGTTTTTTTGTAACACCATTATCTACAAAGATAATGACACAATATCATTAATTAAAAAATTACCATATCATACTCCAAATAAATAGTTGGGTAATTTTTCAAAAGTCCAATTAATTTCCATGTGGGATAATCAATAATCATATCATTTTATGTGATTATGAATCTTTGTCACTTATTTTATACATCATGAATTATCATAAATATTTATCCATTATAGTGTATTATAAGAATATGTGTGCTAACTAGACTTCTCTAAAGTTCTTTGAAATTTTCCATACATTTGTTATTTCTACGTAATTTGTCTTATATAAGATTAAACATGATTAATGATTTAGATAACCATGAGAAAATATCCCCAATACATCAATTACATCCAGATAAAATAAGAAAACTTTTGATCCATGTCATAGTAATTATTCCAGTTCAAAATTAAATAACTTTTTTCTTTGATGAATCCATCGATATATCCTTACCTATGATTATATATCCTAAAAATGAAACTCTTGGAATCCAAGATTCACATGTAGTGATCTTCAAGATATTCCTTACACATTCAATATATATGAAAGTTATATATAAAGAATACCACAAACTAATCAAGGTAATCTCTAAATACTATATTAATTATATCCACTATGATAGATACTATATTAGAAAGACAAAATGGAATCCCTATAATTTTACAGTGTCCACGCCTCTTATGGAAGGATTCATTTGGTATGTATTAGTGTTTTAACCTCAATTAATGATATCAAAATGGATTATAAATATTGGAATAATAATGAGATCATCATTATTGATTGAAAAAGACTCAATATAGGGGATATGGTTTATATTATTGATTATGGCCTTGTTTAATTCCTAATAATAAATATAGATTATCATTAATCCATATTTCTATTTAACAAAAAGAATAAGATCATCCCAACGTGATTCACACAGATAAATGAATCCCTTTTTCAAGATTCTCATAGAGATGGTTCTTCAATTCTCACAACTCAATATGGTCTATTTTATATGGATTCATTTAAATATGTGTCACACAAGGAAACAATTATATTGAAAAATCAATTTCAAAATTTAAGAATCAAGACACATACATTTGATGTAATTTCAATCAGATGTTCATAATTTTCATCACCTTAATTGAAGATCATAGGTTGGTTCCATATATGAAATGTGACTTCCCATTTTTTGAAATGTATGTGGGGTGTATATAAATAAATATATTACATGCCAATGATAACATAAAAGTAAACAAGAGGGATAATAATAGGAATTTCATGAATCAATTTCCCATAAAAATCGTTAAATTAAAAATAATTTACTTATGATGTAATCATCATATCATTATGGGGTTTCTCTATAAATTACACATCTAATCATGGATGTGGTATTGAGATTCCATTAGAAAATTTTACATATATAGAAGATTTTTTATATCCATAATAAAATAATACATTAGTTGTTTGAGATTACATGTTAAGTGTGCTTTTCACTACTTTGAAAATGTATCCCACATCATCAAAAGTGGTCACCTAAGATTTTATTTTTTATATTGGCTTAAGAGGTTACTAACATTGATCATCATCATTAACCTTAATATTTGAGCATTGGTTTTAATGTTTTTCATACTCCATGAATTTAAATCAATTATATGTATGTGGTGAATTTTGTGGGGATTTATCTCTATCATCAACTAAATCATTCTTCCAGTTACATTTTCATTGAATTTTATGATGATATTCCCTTCCAGAGTTAAATAATTTACCAGCCCCTTAATAAAAATTTTTTATTTTTAATTCCACAAGTTTAGCGTAATGGAAATCTTATCTTATTATCTCCAAGATTTTTATAATTATAATTTTATTTTAATTACCTACTTCCTTTATTAATAAAATCATAATAATGATGAGTAACTCGAATCTCTATCTCCACCTTGATATCACATTGAATTATTTCCTTACAGATATTTATGTCTCTAATGGATAATTCCCTTCATGGACTTAATTTTAAGACAATGTTGAAAGGATCTCTCCAATATTCAATTTTAAAAATAATACCATAGGTATACATAGAAATTTTTATCAAAATTTTCTTCCTAGGTACTCATGGATTCATCATACTTCTAGTTTTTCTGAATTAATTCATTATCAACTATTGTATAAAGAATACCAGGAAAGTAATTATTTGAAAAAAGAATCCTATTAAACTCATCCCACACCATCTTCAATTTCTGGTTACATCCTAGTTTTATTGATAAGATTACATTGATAATCTTATTCTCTTTCCAATTAATAAACATAAAATAAATATTTTTATCTAGAACACTAGAGAATCAAAAATATATATGTAGTGGTATATATTCGTTATTCAGAAACATGTGGATTGGAATACTCACTAAATGAAGGTGGATGTTTCCTTATAATGGACTCAACAAAACATTGTTTCTTCCTTTTCTCATTTAGAACATCAACATGATTCATATCATGAGAATGTTCTGTAAGAATGAAAAAATAATTTTTTTTATTATAGATCCAATAACAGTTGGTTACATATGAGGACAATAATTTCATTTTCAATAACATTCATCATTGAAAATTCTCTTTTTGTTTCCATGGATTGAATAAAACAAGAAACCATAGTGTGAGAAATAGAAATAAGAGTGGAAACTATATAATCATGAATTTTTTATAGATTTTCTAAATCATGAAACCTTTTTTCCAAATTAGGAAACATTATGTTTAACTTAGGTTATCCATGGTAATTACCCAAAAAATATGATTTTATCAAATACATAGACATATCACTAGTGTTATGAATTAATTCCTCAAATTGTAATCATTTGGGATTAACTAAACATTTCACTAATATAAACTTTAGTAACCCATATTTTTCATACAAGGATAATATATCTTAATTTATAAATATTCATTATAATTTTCAAATAAATTTTATAGGGGAATAAAGATTTAGTGTCTTCATAGAGTAGGTAAAAAATATTCTTATTTAATTAATGATATTCAACCACTCGCAAAATGATTTTCCGACCCATTACTCTACTTAGACATAGCATACATTGAAATTTCATCATAACCACGGGGAAGTAATCATATGAAATGTTGATCTTATATTCCCAGTATGGGTAAATATATGTAATATCAATGATCACATAATCATAACATAATTACAATGTTATGAGAAGATGTTACAAACATTTGAAACCCATATCCATCATATCATATATCATAATATTGAGTCATGGTTCAAAACATGGTATTTTATAAGACATGAATCATAATGAAATCAAATGACAGAAGCCATGAAAGCATAACATTGGCATAAACCATAAGTTTGTAACATACAAATAAATATAGAAAAAAATTCCTTATTTTTAAAATCTAACCAACATAACTATTATAGTGGAATATCTTTAATCCCTGATACATCATATCCATAGTCAATTTTCAACCCCAGTACTTTTATAGTGGATATATTCCCTTACTAAATAGGGTTTGATCCCAATTTATGTGCAAATTATTTTATGATATATCCATAATTACCCAATGAATAAGAGGGATATATAATTTTAAGGACACCCGTCATATAATGAAAATTAGACATATGTGTGCCATAGGATCATTAATAATTCATCATATTATAAACTATGAAAAAAGGTTTCATAAAGGAAACATTATAACATAAATACAAATTCAGAAAGAAACTAGTTTCATTTAATAATCCATAAATCTTCACCATCATAATCCATATAAACAAGTCAATTCTATGAAATCATTGGTGCATATTACAAAAACACTACTTTTTCTTATATGACTATTACATCATTTTAATGTTATAAAACTTATTGGGATATAAATCGAGGTTCAAAAGGTTTAGTGTCTTGGTAAAATTAGGCTCAAACATAAAATTTCGATAATAAAACAAAAAATATATATTTAATTCCTTCTTATATATCTTCTTAGTGGTCCACCTTGTCTCATTAGTAAAATCATTCACCTAAAAATATACATCAATGAATGGGTTGAGCTAATATCCATGTAAGAGGACAAACAAGAGACATGAATCAATATAAAATCAGTGAGAATAATAATCATAATCAAACCATAAGAATAGTATCATCATAAACATCATGAGAAAAATATGCGATAAAGGCATGAAATTTGGAAATGAATAAAAATGAAACATCATGTCATAGTGGTCAAATAACAGATATATTTGTGAGTAAAGCTATCATCAAATTCACACATAATATATGTGGATAATGATAACATCATCATTGTAAAAATATATAGCATATTGTTCACACATAATACACAATTTATCATGAGATAAATCTCATTACATAATTTATTGGAGGGATATATCATTTTGGTCCCACCCATCCCATAATAATATTTACATAATCGTGTATGCCACATAGAACATATAACAATTATAATAATTAAACAACCCATTTAAGGGAATTATTTTCATAAGGAATTCATAAAACATAATTCAATGAATAAACATGGTGTTCCCAAATGAACATGGGAAAAAAATATTTAGAATAATCATAATAATTATTGAGTGAATAAGAAACAACTCAAGATGAGTAAAATATGATTTTTGGGAAAGAATAATTATTTTGAAAAAACATTATATTTGTTATAAACTGATGTGGGGCACATGTAAATCCCAAAAAAAAGAGAACAATGAAATTATATTTATGGAACATTAGTGTAGTATTCATTCTTAATATTTCATGAAATAGGGATAACCAAAAGATAATGACTTGTATTTTAAAACCACATTACCTTAATTCCTTCTTTATTTCATCGCTTTTGCGCCCCCCGAATAATAAACATATATGTATTAAAAAATGTTCCATAAGTGAATTATAGTAATTTATACAACAATTTATTAATTATAATCATTGTATTATTTTATATAAATTTTTTTTATGAAATTTATGTGGTTGGATATGATGTTTATTTAAATTTCCATTTTATTTTGATATCGCTTATTTTCATTCAATGTATTTGATACATTAATATAATTAACTAAAATAATAATAATAAATATAATTAGTTGTTTATATATTATATATATTTTAAAATATCCATAAATGATGATGGTTATATTTTTTGACATGGTAATGTGTCCGTTGGTGGTTAACTGATCTTTAATGGGATGTTGTCAAAAGATAGGAAATGGAGGTATGACTTTTATATTTTCATTAAATATCATAATTAATGTAAATTAAAAGAATTAATATGATGTTAAATTACTTCATAATTAATTTTATAGTATATGGGTTTGAAATTAATTCGAAATAATATGAAATAGAATAAGAAAAGAGAACGAGTTACTAATGACTTACCCTATCCTTTGTTAAACCTCTCATGTGAGACACTATATATCCTTTAATGACTGGAGTTGGATTTCTTCATAATGTTTCTAATTATTCTAAGGGTCTTGACAAAGAGAATTTAGGGGGATCTTGGGATTTGTTATGGGTGGGATGATTGGAATTCTATGGAAAGGGAGAGGGGTTATTTATATATGAGGAGAGGGGAATTGTCACGACTCGTCCCCTAGGCCCACATCGTGACTACCCCAAGCTGCCTTCCATAGGCCAGGGTCTGGAGACTAGTACAAAAGGCTTAATTCCCTAGATCTGGGAAGACATTGGCTTTATAAAATGTAAACACACGCAACCAGAGAACAAGCGGAAGAAAATAGTAAGTAAATAAATATAAAAAGTGTGTTGAAAGTACAAAGGGGTCAGAAATACAAGCCCAATAGAAAGGTACAACTACAACTGAAAGAAAGTACAACTGAAAAGACAAACAGCTGGAAGATGGGAGCAGCTCCTGAATCGTCCTCTGGGTTCCTACCTGAAGGGTAGGAAAAAATGTCCTCCTCAGCACTCCACGTCCGTCTGTCTCTTTCGGGTACCGACTCGTCGTGAGGTCCACCTCTAGGTACCATCCAGTCCTCATACACTCTGCCCTGGTTAGCGCTGTCTGTTGTCTACATCCAACACAACGAGGTGCGGTCATATCCCGTACAGGGGTGAGTATAACGATACTCATTAGGGATCCCGAGACCCTAAAGGTGTCGAAAAATCCATCAAGGATAAACCACAAAGTAATATTTCAACGGATAACCACTACTTAAGTATATGTCCATACATATACCTAAGTTATCAAGTAACCCATCTCAATCATGAGGAAAACACAAAGGTCATTAGCTTAGCTCAAACCAGGATTTTCATTATTGAAACCACAACTGATGGAGAACTCCTCCTCTGTCGAGTACAGCGGCACTGTCGTGACTTCGAGGCACTACTCACTAATCTTAGACTACTAAGGTACTCCTCCTGTCGAGTACCGCGGGTCTGCTGCGAAACCGGGCGCTCCTCCGCTGTGGGTCTACCGCCAAACCGGGCGCTCCCCTTAATAGTCGTCAGAGGCACTTCTCCTGTCGAGTACCGATGGTCTGCTTCCAAACCAGGCGCTCCATCCTCCGTGGGTCTGCCGCCAAATTGGGAGCTCCATCCACTGGGCTAGTCGAATCACTATGTGTCAAATCAGTCAAGCAGTCGTCAGGTCTATAGCTACTAGGTCTCCGTACTCTGTATGCTCATCTCCGGGAGGATCCACTCAATGAGCTACTGCTCGACACTCCAAGTGTCACGAAGTCTCACGTAGAAGTATCACAAAGGACCGCCACATAAAAGGGGTATCAACGCAACAGACGGTGCGTCAATCAGACGCCCGATCTGTGAGTTATTATCCTTTTTATCCCGGGGGCCCGGTTGGTTTCGTGTACAAACCAACCCGACCGTATCTCAACTGTACCCCTAACTCCCATGGGGTATACTCATATAAACAATTTCTCCATGATATTACCAATGCCACTGACGGTTCGTCAAACGGACGTTCGGTCTGAGAGTTATTGGCTTTTCCATTCTAGGGGCACGATTGGGTATTTAAGCTACAACCAACCTGACCGTACTCCAACTGCATCCAAACCTCAAGTGGAGTATGACAAAAGAATCATCTCATCACAAGGAATCCAACGTAGTTGACGAAACGTCAATCAGACATCTGTTCCTTATGTTATTAGCATTTCTGCTCCGTGGGCCCAATTGGTTTCGGGTTCGAACCAACCCGTTCGTACCCAAACATTGTCGGAACCTAGTGTAATATACCGAAACGACCATCTCGATTCAAGCATTCCTATGGAACTGACAGTGTGTTGATCGGAGGTTCGTAGCTCAGGTTATGGGTGATTAACCGAAAAAGGTCCCAAAAGGGGGGTCTGGGCCCGGTCCAACCCGGCCCAACGCACCCTGGATCGGCCCGAACCGGGTCGACCCTACCCGGGTCCGGGTCCAGCCCGGTAGGGCGCGGCCCGACCCGGCTGGGCACAGCCCAACCTGCATGGCCCGCCTCGCCCCAGCCAGGGGGGGGGGGGCGCTGGCTCGGCTAGCTGGCGCGGCATTAAGCCGCACCTCTTTATTTCTGGAACACTAGAGCCGTTCTGGTTCCACCTGCCGCTGCGGCTCAGCTGTGGTGGTCTGCTCCACCGGCGTACCTCCGCTGCCTTCTGTGGACCCCCGGACGCGCTCTGGTGGTCCAATTCACCCACTCTCTGCGCCTAAGGACATCTCGGGACCCGAACTCCACTACAAAAGCTCCAAATCACCATTGCGGTCCCGTTTCGTTGTTGCCCGTCAATCCCCACATAGACGAACAACCTGCGGAGGGTCATCGAGCCGTGTTTGTTTTGCCCGTTCCCTCCACGTTAGCCATTATCAATTGGACATAAAGAATCACTTTCTTTCATCAACGACAAGGGTATAGTTTATTCAAATTAAATTATAGAAACACCCTACCTCAAGGTTCGCCGTTTGTTGACGATATCGCAAAAAGGTGGAAGTCGGTTCATTGATGTCATCGCAAGGGAGGAGATGAAGGTGTCGATGATTGTTGGCGTTTTTCACTCCCGTAAAGTGCCTTCGATCCCTGCTCGAGCGTCGTTCATCAGAGATCCGTCGGATGGAGAACCATTCTTCATTGAAGAGCTTTCCTCCACAATGAGTTCCCCTTTCCAATGGAAATCCCAAGATCCGAAACCCCCCAACACAAACAAAACGTGAGTTTAACTAAATTAAGTTAATTTGAATTTAATTCATCAATTAAATTAACCATTAAATGTGTGGTTAAACTATTGTGTAACCACTCATTTAAATGCTTCTCATTAATGAGGAGATTTGAAGGTGAGTGGTCCCCACCACCAATAGTTACAGAGATTTGAAATTCAAATGAAAACAAATAAAAATAAAATAATAACTTATTTTATTTTTATTCCACGAACCTTGGAAAACCAACTATCACACCGCCTCAACTGCGTTCATGGTGAAGGTCTCTTTAAGTGAATAATGGTGCTGTGAGTCCATCAGTGTCCTCATATTTCAATTCTGAGCACTGGTTCAAAAGATAGAAAATCCCGCACATACGTTTACTGAACGTACCCGATTAAAACTTCAGAAATTGGTTCCGGGCACACCGGGACTCGGAATCAGGCGCCGTCAGAAACTGCGGACTCATAAATTTCTAATGAAATTAAGAAAAAAAATTCCATTAAATTTCTGGGTCTTTACATTACTCCCACATCAGGGATTTACGCCCCCATAAAGCTACAACATACACTAGGGAAACAAATGAGGATACTGAGCTTGCATTTGAGCCTCTCACTCCCAAGTTCTCTCTTGGAGATTCCCGTGCTGCCAGCGAATGCACACCAGAGGTATTGACCATACACACCGGACCCGCTCATGTCGATCCTCAATCTCCACTCGAACCGTCGTGAAATTCACCCCGTCATTGATGTCCAGCTCCCCATGGTCGATGATGTGGGTCAGGTCATGCAGGTATCTCCTCAGCTGAGATGCATGGAAGAATTTACGCACCCGGTGCAATTGAGGTGGAAGGGCCAGGCAGTAAGCCACCTCACCTACTATGCTGATGACCTGGAAAGGTCCGATGAAACGCAGAGATAACTTGCTACTCCGGCCAAATCTTTGTAGACCTCTTCAAGGTGAGACCCATAGGAAAACATGGTCGCCATCCTTGAACTCATGTGGTCTCCATCTCTTATCAGCATAGGACTTCTGTCTGCTCTGTGTAGTATTTATCTTCTCATGGATGATCTTCACCTTCTCCATTAGCCTCAAGATGGGCACACTGGTTAACCTCTGCCTTAGCTCTTGAAAAGCTCTAACGACATATCTCCGACGACACAAAGGGTTTCCCCTTCTTCATCAATACTAAAAGTGGTGCAAAACCTCTGGAGAAGTCTGACACAAATCTATGTCTGGCCGACTCATGAGTGATCAAATACACCCACTTATGCATGATTCCATCATGTGTCGTCAGTGGTTTCTTTTTCACCGACCAAGGAAAACCCATCCCAACATTGTAGGTAAACTACAACCTTTTTTCCTAATACAATCAATCTGTGTATGAACTGTGGTTGCCCAGTCCATACCCAAAATAACGTCATAAGGCCTCGACGCTTCCACCAAGAGGTTCCGACCGAAACTCTCACCTCAAGGGTCAGATCACACCGTCGGTGTAAGCGTTATTATCGAGTCTCCTCCCAAAGGTATCTCTAGACGTGAGGGTCAAGTCAATGGCTTAACCCGAAACACTATGTCTGGGACAACATTCATGGAAAGAAGGAATGATTCGTATCAATGTATGTTGTTACGGCAGCTAGTAATAGACACAGACCGTACCTCGAATAATTCCTAGAGCCCTTGGGTCACACTCTTTGACTGCATGCAGCTACTCTCTTCTCCTTCCCTCCTTCCCCATGAGCCTAGCGGGGACTACAAAGGCGGGTGGTTGTAACATGTCAAAATGTACATCACCACATGATCCCCTCCTAGCTCTGCTTCCACGTCTGCTACTCTGTAGACTCATATGTCCTTAACACTTCATCTTCTTGAAACATTTAACATTACCAAGTCTCTGAGACTTGTGCCAGTTCCCTTCTTTCCCACTGCTAACATTCTCTATCTGTATCCATTCAGCCAAAGAACATTCAACCACAATGGTTCTATCTACCACCATATCATTAGTAGGAATGCATAGAGGAAAAGTGTTGGCTCATATTTCCTTTAAACAGACCTCTCTCTAAGGTCCAAGATCTAAAGAAATGATTGTACCGTAGTCATAAAATACCATGAATGATCGGTACGCCTCGATGAATACTCAGCTACCAACATGTCATCCTGCTGAAGCTGTATAAGCTCTAGAAAACTCTCAGCCACCTCCTCAAGCCATTCCTCAGCCGCCTGTGAGTCAGGATTGCCTCAGAACCTGAGGGGTATCTGATTCTAAAACACGTGTAAGGCACTAAGACTACATGTTTCATCTACCGGTACCACCGGTTGAAACTACTGACCAACAGGTAGTGATATAGCTGGAACACTACTGGAAGGTACTATCTCAGGTATCAGTCCATGTACCGAAGCCTCATCACTATGCGGACCAACCTCATGGTCACTCACTGGGAAACACTAGTAGCTAAGATCACCATCTTCTCTACTAGTGTCTAAAATAGGTGTAGATCTCTAGAAATCACCTCCAGCCAGTCCACTGCTACCTGGGAATCTATCTCACCTCTTAACCTCGGAGGCCACTGCTACTGGAACTCGTGCAATGCGCTCTATCAGTGTGCACCTTACGCTAGTACGACTGGTGGAATATCATGCATAATGGGTGGTGGTGCTGCTGGTATACCACCCGAAGGTTCCAACATAGTAAGTGGTCCCTACACCAGAGCCTCGTCGCTCGGTGGGCCGTCATCGTTTAGTCTCCCGGAACTCCAACTGACTGTCTATGTGGAGGCATCCTGAACCGATGCGACACAATCAAATGATTAAAACCCGGTGAGCTGACCTGGTTGAGATGACTTAAATAATTTTTTTGAAAACAGACATGCAATAAGTGTTTTTGTGCACTGAGTCGAAAATCAGAAGCCAGGGTCCTGGTGTATGGATTCGTCGACCGCCACACCAACATTGGACTCTATGAACTAGGAACCAAACTCAGTACCCTTAACACCATTGCTTCACAAAAAATATAGATCAGAGTCCTATGTTCTGCAGTAGAACCGACTCCTCTGATACTAATTTTTCATGACCCATCCCTCGAGGCCCACGTCATGACTACCCCAAGCCCACCTTACATAGGCCAGGGGCTGACAACTAGCACCAAAGGAGTAATTCCCTAGATCTGGGAAGACATTGTCATTAAAAAACGTAAACACACACAACCAAAGAAAAAGAAGAAGCAAACACTAAGAAAAGTAGTATAAAAAGTGTGCTGAAATTAAAAAGTCACTGGAAATACAAGCCCAACAGAAAGGTATTGCTACAACTGAATTAAAGTACAACTGAAAAGACAAACAGCAGGAAGAAGGAAGCATCTACTGAATATTCCTCTTGGTTCCTACCTGAAGGGTTGGTATAGATGTACTCCTTAACACTCCACGTCCATCCTTATACTCTGGGTACCGACTCGTCATGAGGTCCACCTCCAGGTATTGTCCAGTCCTCATACACTCCGCCTCGGTCAGTGCTGTCCGTCGTTAGTATCCAACACAAAGAGGTGCAGGCATAGCCCGTGCCGGGGTGAGTATAACGATACTCAGTAGGGACCCCAAGACCCTCCAGGTCTCACAAACTCCAACAAGGATAAACCACAACGTAATATTTCAATGGATAACCAATAATTATGTATATGCCCATACATATACCTAAGTTATCAAGTAACCTATCTCAATCATGAAGAAACTAGAAAGGTCATTGACTCAGTTCAAACCAGAATTTGATTATCGAAACCAAAACTACTGGAGAACTCCACCTTTATCGAGTACAGTGGCCCTGTCGCAACTCCGAGGCGCTACTCACTAACCGTAGACTACTAAGGTACTCCTCCTGTCGAGTACTGCAGGTCTGCTGCCAAACCGGGTGCTTCTCCGCTGTGGGTCTGCCGCCAAACCGGGCGCTCCCCCCAACAGCCGTCAGAGATACTCCTCATGTAGAGTACCGTGGCCCTGCATCCAAACTAGGCACTCCGTCCTCCATGGTTCTGCCGCCAAACTGGGCGCTCCATCCATTGGGCTATTCAAATCTCTCCGAGTCGAATCGGTCAAGCAATCATCAGGTCTACAACTACTAGGTCTCCGTACTCCGTATGCTCGTCTCCAGAAGGATCCACTCCACGAGATACTGTTTGATACTACAAGTGTCATTAAGTATCATGTATAAGTATCATGAAGTACTGCCACATCAAATGGGTCTCAACGCAACAGACGGTGCGTCAATCAGATGCCCGGTCTGTGAGTTATTAGCCTTGTTGTCTCGGGGGCCCAATTTTTTCGTGTACGAACCAACCCGACCGTATCTCAACTTTACCCTGAACTCCCATGGGGTATACTTAATGGAACCGTTTCTCAAAAATATTGCCAATGCTGCTGATGGTTCGTCAAATGGACGTCCAGTTTGAGAGTTATTGGCTTTTCCGTTCTAGGGGCCCGGTTGGGTTTTTAAGCTAAAACCAACCCGACCGTACTCCAACTACGTCCAAACCTCAAGTAGAGTATGCCAAAAGAACCATCTCATCAAAAGGAATCCAACATAGTTGACGACATGTCAATCGAACATCCGGTCCTTAAGTATTAAGTGTTTCCGCTCCGTGGGCCCGGTTGGTTGCAGGTTCGAACCAACCCGTCCATACCCAAAATTTGTTGAAAACTTGAGTGTAATATACCAAAATGACAATATCTATTGAAGGATTCCTACGCAACTGATGGTGCATCGATTGGAGGTCTATAGCTCATGTTATGGGCTATTAACCGAAAAAGGTCCCAAAAGGGGGGTTTGAGCCCGGTCCGACCCAGCCCAACCCACCCTGGGTCAGCCCGGTAGGGCGCGGCCCGTCCCGGATGGTGCGACCCGACCCACGTAGCCCACCCCGACCCGGACGGGGGACGCTGGCTCGGCCAGCTGGCGCGAAATTAAGCCGTGCCTCTTTATTTCTGGAACGGAAGAGCCGTTCTGGTTCCACCCGCCGCCACGGCTCAACCGCGGCGGTCTGCTCCAGCGGCGCACCGCCGCCGCCTTCTGCGGATCATCGTACACGCTCCGATGGTCCATTTCGACCACCGTCTACGCCTAAGGACATATCGGGACTTGAACTCCACTGTGAAAGCTCCAAAATAGCCGTTGTGGTCCTGTTTCATCATCACCCTTCAATCCGCGCACAGACGAACAACCTTCAGAGGGTCATCAGGCCGTGTTTGTTCGGCTCGCGCCCTCCGCGTTAGGCGTTATAAATTGGCCATAAACAAACGATTTCTTTCATCAACGACAAGGGTATAATTTATTAAAATTAAATTATACAAACACCCTACCTCAAGGTTCGTCGTTCGTTGACAATATCGTGAAAAGGAGGACGTCGGGTTGTTGACGTCATCGCAAGGGATGAGATGAAGGTATCGATGATCGTTGGCGTTCTTTACTCCTGCAAATTGCCTTCGATCCCTGGTCGAGCGTTGTTCGTCGGAGATCCGTTGGAAAGAGAACAATTCTTCATTGAAGAGCTTTCCTCCACCAAGAGTTCCCCTTGCCACCTAAAATCTTGAGATCCAAAACCCCCCACCACCAACTTAACTTGAGTTTAAATAAATTAAGTTAAGTTGAATTTAATTCATCAATTAAATTAACCATTAAATTTGTGATTACACTTTTGTGTAACCACTCATTTAAATGATTCTCATTTATGAGGAGATTTTATGTTGAGTGGTCCACGCCACCAATAGTTACAAAGATTTTAAATTCAAAAGAAAACAAATAAAAATGAAATAATATCTTATTTTATTTTTATTCCATGAACCTTGGAAAACCAACTTTCACCCTGCCTCGACTGCATTAGAGGTGAAGGTCTCTTTAAGAGAATACCGGCACTGCGAGTCCATCGGTGTCCTCAGATTTCAATTCCGAGCACTGGTTCCAATGATAGAAAAACTTGCACGTACATTTACTGAATGTACCTGAACAAAACTTCAAAAATTGATTCCGGGCACACCGGACCTTAGAATCAGGCACCGTCAGAAACTGCAGACTCGTAAAATTCCAAAGAAATTAAGAGAAAATGTTCCTTGGAATTTTTGTGTCTTTTTAGGTATTTATAGAATAAAATATTGAATAAAATATTATATTAGACGTAAACCATGTTATAGTGAATTTTTTAAAATATAAATCTCATATATTATTTATATAAATTTTTTATGAATTTGAACACCCATTATAATTCAAATTAATTTACTTATTAAAAATTAAACATAAAAAAATAGAAATTGATATTTTTGGGAATCACTATTGACTTTAGATTTTGGAAAATGATTTTTAGGTTTGAAAATTGAGGTCATTAAATTTCAAAAACTCATTTATGAAATTAAATATATTAGGGAGAAACCTAAATTTATATAAATGATTATTTTATTATTACATCATTAATGATTTTATTTAAAATCACCGGTTTTGTGAAAAACTTTATTTTTACAATTCACCCAAAAAATTGATGTATTTTATAAAATTAATGAAAAATAATCCTAGAAAAAACTAAAAATAATTATTTCAAAATTTCTATTCATTTTTTAAAAATAAATTTCCAAAATAGGTAATTTGTTTCTTTTAAATTTTAAATTTATGCCACACATCAAAATACCGATTATAAAAATGTGCTTATATTTTCTTTATGTTTTTTAATCATTATATTTATTTTTTTTGCTTCATGAAATTTATATTTATATAAAATAATCATCATAAATATTATTTAAATCAAAATGTATAATTTTTAGGTAAAATCTATATTCCAATGGTCAGATTACTATTCCTAATGGTTATGTACCAATTTATAACGGTCAGGTTGTTGTACTAAAGGTCACATTTATTCTCATATATACCAATTCATTAATTCACTCAATATCAGAATGGATATCAGAAATTATTTTTTGGAATTATCAAATCCATAATGATTTCATTGGAACTAGTATGTTTGAAGGGAATCACTACGAACTCATAGTGCTCCTACCTTGTACAGATGTAAATCATCTGAATATAGTCCTTTTATACCTTCAGTTGATGGTATCTAGAATGAAGATATATTTTTTGAAGTACTAAGCTCCTTGTAGTTGATCAATCGGGTAATCGATCCTTTGTAAAGGATACTTGTTCTTTATGGTGATCTTTTTGAGCCCCTTTTAATCAATACACAACTACATTGATCAATACTTCATCTTGGAAAAGATATCTACCACACCAATGGTGATCCACTAGGGAATATAGACCCATTACCTAAATTCTATAGTAGATACTTTTTTACCTCCTTCAGTTCAGTCAGGGCCATCTTGTAGGGGGATTTTGAGAAAGAAGTAGCTTAATTTATGTTATATATTGTGAACAATACCTCACAATCTCAAGGATTTTTGGGTAAATCTTTAGGAAATACATCAATGTATTCCATAACAATTGGAATTTCCAACATTTTGAATCCTTTTATAGACTCATCCATTTCGGAAATGTATTATTATTTATATGGTATCCAAACCTGTACCAAGGATTGATTTTTTAAAGGATATTCATGATTATCAATGAATATGTAGAGAAGCATTGGTTTGTTTGAAAGATGAAAAAATATTTCCTTTTCCCAATAGTTTATGTGTGATATATATAATGATATCCAATCAGTAGATAATATAGCATAAAATTACAAAAAGGAATGTATCTCAAAATTTTCTAGAATAATCTTACCACTTATGCTTATAAGATAATATTCAAACACTAAGGTAGAAAATATTTCATCAATATGTGTTTTAATAGACATCTCTACTTCAAGGTATCAGGTATTTGATTAAAAAATTTCTAGAAAACATAAATGATAAGAAGTAATGTGTTGAAATAGAATAAAATAAAATTATTTCCATTCATTAAGGAATATGATTTGTAACTTGTTTGGATTTATTTTCACACTCCACTACAACATTATTGATGGAATGATATTTCCATTTCTCATTTTTCTTCGGTGATTGTTGTCACTGATTACCCTAAAGGACTTATTGTTTAGTGAAATCACATTTATAGTTCCCTTACTCCCAATAATTGATGCATTAACTCATGGAAGGTATATTAGGAGGTGAATTCCATCCCTCTATCATTTTGGTCAACTTCTTCATGCCTCTTAATATTTATGTGCTCAGTGAAGTTCTGTAGTTCCCTCGAAGCATTTCTCTCTCTCTTTGAGGAAAATACCATGACTCTTCTTCCCAAAATTTTCACATCTGGGTATTTCTACTCTATTTACTTATTTTTCATTTGATCCACCAGATTGGAATATCATTCTTCTATTATTATCTCCATAATCATGGGAACATTCCCTGAATTCGATCTATAATTTTATATCACATCGAACTACTTATTTTTAACAACTAATGACTTAGATATATAAAGAATTTTAAAGGTTTTGTTTTAAACCACTAAATAATCTATATATATTTATATCGTTGTTGATTACAATAATAGAGTCATATAATGAAATCCATGAGATGTGTCCCTCATAATCCATGAAATATTCACATTCCATTTTCTTTAGATCTATTAATTATATTTCAATAGTTTTTTTATAAATTCATGTGAAATACATGGTAAGAAAAACTTTCTTAACGTTTTCCTACTTCATCACTTATATGTCGTCCTTGGTCCTGGTGTTCTTTATCATGTATAACCATTTATCATCCTCTCCATCTGAATGATAAACCGAAAGATTATCCTCCTTTTTCTCAAAACCATTGATCATAAAATAGAAATTATCCACTGAGTTAT
This sequence comes from Viscum album, assembly GCA_963277665.1. Classification (NCBI taxonomy): domain Eukaryota; kingdom Viridiplantae; phylum Streptophyta; class Magnoliopsida; order Santalales; family Viscaceae; genus Viscum; species Viscum album. The sequence goes on along the minus strand of OY728141.1, from coordinate 1,957,707,769 downwards.
CCCACCATTATGAAACAAGTCGATCTGAAGTTCTACTAAATGTTGGTGGTCATTAACACCTAAAGGGACCAATGGATTGTTGATCCTCCTTGGGTGAGGATTGAGATTCTATGTGGTTAAGGTTATTGTTCATAGCATGGGATATATGGGTAAAAATCTCCATAATGTTTTTAACTCCACCTCTCATGTCAATGGGTATGTCATTCGGACAATCATTGCATTGTCCCTCATATGGGTTTTGGCCCAGTTTCTCCTGATTTTGACCATTTTCTAAAATAGAAATTGTTTCGAACAAACCTTAATTCAACAAAGCATGAATAATTATTTTATTATTTTCAAAATTAACACTAAAGGAATATCATATGAGACCCTTATATTTATCATTTTATAAAATATTTTTCTAGGTTGTTCCACCTATATATAGAATTATTTTTATTTTTTTACTATTTTATTGTAATAATAATTCGATAATTAAATAAAATGTGTTATAATAAAAACTATAGAAACCCTAATTTTTATCAGATGACCATTATATAAATTTAATGATAAAAAAATAATATGAATAAAAATGGAGGATCAAAAATTTTAGAGTATTTGGAAAATTAGGCTCATACAGAACATTAAAAAAATAAAAAAAGTATCTAATTCAATCGTCTCTATATTATTAGTGGCCCTCATGTTCTACCTAGTACATGTAATCACATGAGATTATATATCAATGAATGGGGTGTGAAATAATCACAGTAAGAGGATAATTAAGCGACATGAATCAATAAAACATCAGTGAGAATAATAATCATCATCAAACCATCAACATATGATTATCGTCAATATCATTAGGAAAATATGTGATAAAGGCATGGAATTTAGAAATGCATAAAAATGAAACATCATTCCCAAGTAGTCAAATACAACACATAGTTATTAGAAAAATTAACACCATGTTCAGACATAACATAGGTGTATAATCATAAGATCATCATTGTAAACAAATATAGAATCATGTTCACACATAATACACATTATATCCTAATAAAAATCACATTACCCAATGAATTGGATGGTTATATAATTCTGGGCCCACTCGTTACATCATAATATTTACATAATCATGCATGCCATACAAAAGGTATAAAAATAATAGTTATCAAGTATCTCATGAAATGGAAAGGGTTTCATTAGAATTTTATCCAAAAAATATCATGAATAAACATGGTATTTTAAAATTAATAATAGAAAACATATTTTTCATAATCATCTTCATTATTGAGAGAAGAAGAAACAACTCAAGAGGAGTAAAAGATGTGTTTTTGGAAAGAAAATTTCTTTTCAAAAACATTGTATTTGTCATAAACTCTGGTACAAAACATACATATCAAAAAAATAAAAGGGAATAATAATAAAATGATATTTTTTCAATATTATAGGATTATTTATACCAAATATCTCACGATAATGGGTTAAACTAGTGAAAAGTTATTGGGTATGAGAGTCCCTTTATCTTAATTCTGGCTTAATTTCGTTGCTTTTGTGCTCTTGAATAATAAATATATATTTAATAAAACATTGATACAGAATAGGTTAATAGTCATTTAAACAATTACTTTTCAATTAGAATCGTTTTATTACATTTCCTCATTTCTGGTGATGAAATTGAAGAAGTTTGATATCATTTTTTTTTAATTTCTGGTTTCGTTAGGATTTATAAATTTTCATTCTATGTAATTTTTAATTTTTTATAATTAATTACAGAAGATTATAATAAATATATTTTATATGGTTTATTATATCCATACATGATTATGGTTATTAATGTTTACATGTTAATGTCTGTGTAGGGGGGTAATTGAACATTAACGGGGCCTTATGAAAAGAGAAGAATAGAAGGTATGACATTTATATTTTTCATAAATATGATAATTAATAGTGGTTTAAATCATTAATATAAGGTTAATATAATGAATATTTAATTTTATTGAATATGATTTTTAATGGAATAGGAAAAAATATGAAATAGAAGATGAAAAGGGGGAAGTGTTGATAGATACTTATTGTCTCCTTGGTGTAGCTTCCCTTGTACGACACTATAAATCCCTATATGATTCGAGTTTTATTTCTCTAAAAAGTTCCTAATTATTATAAGGGACTTTATATATATAATTTTGATATATCTAGGAATTTTTAATGGCTAGGATGGGTGGATTTCCAAGGGAAGGGAGAGGGGTTATTTATACCTTAGGAGATGCGTATTTTTAGTATAAAATATTGAATGAAATAATATAAAAATGTACAAAATATAATATTGAATTTTTTAAAATATAATCATATATTAATATAATACAATGGGTGAATAATTTTAAATCACATTTATAATTTCTATTTATTTACCTTATTAAAAAGGGAAGTTGAAAAATAGAAATTGATATTTTAAAGAATAAATTTTATCTTTATGAATTTGAATGTGATTTTTAGGTTTGGAAATTATGATTATCGTATTTTAATGACACTTTTATGAAATTAAATATTTCATTATTAAATCATGAATGATTAAATTTAAATATATTAGTTATCTGATAAACTATATTTTTACTAATCACCAAAAAATTTAAGTATTTTAGAAAATTACTTTGAAATAACTATAGGAAATTTTAAACATGATGACTTCAAAATGATATTAATTTTCTAAAAATAAATTTCTAAAATATTTAATTTTAATTTTTAATATAAAAAATATGAATTTTCAGAAACACATTAATATATAGTTTATTAAAAAGAACCTACATTTTATTTGAGTTTTTCTAATCCTTATATTTATTTTTGGAACTATAAAACTTATATTTATATATATTAATCATTATAAATATTATTTAGATCACAATTTAATATTTTGGGGCAAAAATATTATTCCAATGGTTAGGTTACTATTCCCAATGGCTAGGATTCTATTCCTATGGTCACATTACCTCAAATATATATACTAATTCATAATTTCACTATATACTCAACTCAATTACTCAAAATATTATATATTTTGATTTCTTATAATTTTTCATGGTTTAATTTTTTTCCTTTTCTATATTTTTGGAAGTGGGTGAGATAATTCTAGTAGATTAAAGAGATCCATATTTACCCATTTTAGCATTTCTATTTCATATTTCTGATCTAGTTGTAATTTTTTGAATATTATTTTTTGTCATTTTCTATTAATGTACCATTGTTTATTAATAATTTTATATTGGTTTCTCTATATTTTTTATGTGTATAACATATTATAAAATAAAACACACATTAATTCAATTAGAAAATATTATTTTAAAAGAATAATCTATTAAAAATATCGCCAGAATTGAAAAAGTAACATCAACAGATGTTAATATTGATAAATAATTCCATTAAAAGATTATTGTAACCTTTTAAGAGGGAAATACCATTTTTATTTTAAAATAAATTATATGAAATTAAAAATTTCCCAAATATTATGATACATATTCTTTGAAAATAACATTGAAACGTGTAAGGGATGGTCCAAATCATTGAGCAGTCATAATGGTTGGAACTTCCATTCGTTCGGTGTATTTAAAATAATATTCCAATCACATTTTTAAGAAAACGTCAAATGTAACTCATTACAAAAATGATAATAAAATTGTGTTTATTTTATTATAAAAAGAAAATCATGGGAAAAATTTAAATAATTATAGGATAATATAAAAAAAATTATTGAATATATTTTTAGAATTCATTAATTTGGAAGGAAATAGATTTTTTTTATGTAGAGAGAAATAATGTTAGTTTTAATTAAAAAAATTCTTTTGGTGTCATATATTCATAAAGAGAGGAAAATAAATGGAAATATTTTAATCTCCAAATATCACCATAGTATTATAAAATTCATTTTGTAATTAATATATAGGGTATTAGATTTTCTAATAGTAAACAGAGTCACAACAATCCCAATAATCAATGAAATTGTAACATAAATAACTTACCATGAGTTTAAAAATAATTGAAATCCCTTTTATCCTATTGTATATTAATTTTTTAATAATTTCATACTACATCCATGTAAATGATTATAATATCATTTTTTATCAACTTATAACATTTGAACACCCATTTGTTGACAATTACAGTGTAATATCTTTGTTCTTGGGTGTTAACTATTTTTTTCTTGAGACTTTTGGTTTGATAGCTCAGATCCTGGTACATTGATCATTTTCAAATCATATATAGAATTATGACCATGATATAAATTTCATATATATATATATACATAAATCAAAGAGATATAAAAATGAATTACACTATCCATATAGACAATATGTCGTACATATGCACGAATATTGTTTTCCTATCTTCATAAATGGAGTGAGAGAAAGGTAAATACTAATTAACATTAATAGAATAATTATTATATCATATATATCATATATATTTATCAAATATATCATTATTAAAATCCAGGTAAATATGAAATGAAAATAAATCACATTACTTCATTGAGGTTGTTTTCCAGACATAGGCATGAAAGTCGTAATTATTTTCCCCCAAGAGAGAAAGTATGAAGGAATATATGATATTATAATAATAGAAGCCTAATTATATAATAAATATAATACGTATAAAAATCAATACCATCATCACAACCATCCATTATTGATGGTGAATTCAAATGAACCATATACTTATGTGGAGTCGGTAATCAACACATATGCATGAGTGATACATTCACTACCCATTTAATGGAATTGTGTGTGGATAATGTTGGTTCCATAATCATAATAATATATATGTATATATAAAATAATTGAGAAATTATTTTAGGATAAATAACATATAATTATATTGGTTAGAATAATAAATAAATTGAAACTGGACAGGATAGGATGATTACATCTTCTTTAGTAAGTCTCCATTATAAACATTATTAACAACTATTAGGATGATATTTTAAGGAAACCATCACATCTACATAATAGATAAGAATGTCAGTAAATGATATTATTAGGTTTTGGTCGAAATATAATGCACTAAATTAGTGAGTAAAATAGGAGAAGAGGTATTGGTTTATAAGAGAGAGGAGGGGAACCCTTTGAATTATTTATAACATTAATTAATATAAATTAGTTTTTGCAGTAAAATTTCTCGAAATTGATAAATTTTAATCATAGGGTGAATATAATTGTAAATAATCTCATATAATTACATTTATACATGTTAATGTCATATTTTAACCCTTATCTCTTAGTTTTAAGCCATTTTAACTCTTAAAGATTACTACAAAAACAAACTTTTTTAGTCCTTAAGGGCTATTAAATTTACCATAAAAAACAATGACCCCCTAATTGTCCATGGACGATATATTCAACCATTAAAAATTAAATTTTCTGATGAGAGTAATTTAATTAATTTAAATGTTTTCATAAATTTTTTTTAATGTAAAATATCATTAATGTCAGTTTTGGAACTATTCATTTACATTGTTATTTAAGTAGTCATGATATAAATGGAATCTGAATATAATACTATTACACATCAATTCTTTTTTATATTCATATTTATTTTTTTAACACTATATTCCATCAATAATTTATTACATTTATTAATTCTAAATCCATTTATTTTATTTTTCTATTAATTAAAAAAATATTGCGATGAAATTGTGTTTGAATTTATGGCAATTTTCAATCAATAAAAAAATCATCAGTAAAATATAATTCATATTTAAATAAACATTTATTAGAGAAATAAAATACTCTTTTTAATATTATAAGAAAAATATTATTTATATTAAAATCAGTTGAAGCATTCCAGACCAAGTTCACTTCTATATAACTGAGCCTGGTCACCAACTTGACATCAGGTATGACTCCACATATACCAGAGGCTACTAAAATAATATTGGGGTCTATGATGATATGGTGGGGATACTATGCCACCATAATTATAAAATAGTAGACTAGTATATAATAATTATAATTAAAAAATTGAGTATAAATTAATTTGAAGCAGAATAATAAATCAACCAGATATAATAAGAAAGTATAAACTGAATCTGAAAATATGCGAAAATTATGATCACATCATGTGATATAGTAAAAGTTGAACATAGAAGTAAGAATATCCACATGGATATAAAAAAATACAAAAATTCCAAAAACTATCCCAAATACAATTTGAAGCCTATGCTTAATGCTCATCTAATGTATTCTATACTAGAGAAACAATCAAACATCCATAGTCGGAGTCTTCCCTTTCTCCCTACCAACATCCATGAGTTCTATTCTGGTACCAATTGATGATTGAAAAAGGGTGTGAGATATAATTAGTAGGCCACCACGAATGGTTTCTAGTCAACTCCTAATGTCATACATGAAACAATAATTTTGCATGTAATATAATGTCAGTAAATCAATAAAGGGTAAAAAGATTAGTTTTTTCCTTAATGGAAACCATATACACACTACTTGCTTCAGCCTAAGTAAGATGATATCTCAAAAAAGTTAACCATATGTATGTATATATTTTATATAGTTATTGATTTTTATAACCATATATATGAATACTAATGATATCTAAGACATTAGGTTTAACTCTGGAAACGATGGGTATTTGAGTGAATCTCATCGAATGTCAAGGGACGATATGTCTGAAGACAATACTTTGGTTATGAGACATTTCCAAATTATTACATTCCATTATGGATGTAATTCCCTATAATTATAAATATTTAAATCTCCATGCTATAGTATCAAAAATATGTGGGTGAACAATCCAAAATATCATAATAATCTAGGTCATCATGGCCATTTATCAAAATTATCTTGGTTACCTTTTCCATGAATCACAAAATAGAATGGGAACCATGATCGAGTATCAAATATTTAAGGGATTCCTTTCCCGATCATGACAAATAGAAGTGAATCCATGCCTCTGTATCATATTTGTATTAGATTATTTATTCATTTTGATAATCCAATTGTTTAATTACAATATATTTGTCATGCCATATCACTAAGAGATTATTTTTATATATAGAGAAGACTCTTATAATGGTCATACCAGTCTCTCCAACTTTTATTTTAATGGGTTATCCAAATTTTTAGAAATCAAAACACATTAGAAGGATGTATGGCCATACTAGAATTTAATAATAAAATTACATCACATGAGACCACCATTATGGGTGAAACTAGTCAAGTTGGGAAACCTTGGACCTGAACCAAGAGTATATGGGAACATCTAACTTGTAAAAATATTAGAATAAGGAAATGATTAATTTTAATTAAATACACATAATGTTTGGTGTGTAGTATGATAGTTCATGTTATTATAGAACATAGATTTATGGGAAAAAATACCAGACCACCTACTATAGGTGGAAAGAAGACCCCTCATTTATTGTTGGAATTTGGGTAGATCTTAAATAGAATAAAATGAAAAAATAGAAAAATTACTTGAAAATAGGTCATATTAGATCACATAAAAATATCAATAAATAAAGAAAGGTAAATGAAGAAATTATTGATAGATTAATGATCTTACTAATAAATATACAATGTGATAGAAGACACCATAATCAAACAACATATTAATAATGGATTTAAAGCCTAGAAAAAGTAGAGGAAGGGTTTCCCTAGCATGTGATATTATAAAAAAACTAGTGTGTAAGGAAAATTATTATCCATTAAAAAATAGAAGGAAAAAAAGCTAATTCTGACCCCTTTTTAAGAGGTGCATGGTTTGAACACACAATTTTCCAAATTATGCACCAATATTATAGGTGGTAGATCCCAAAGATAGATCCAACACATAGTTTATTCATAGGGTTTTTGAAACCATTCACACCATGTATGTTAGAAATTTTTCAGGTGATATCCCAATTTTATAAGTGAGGAACATGTTTGGAAAAATATAGTGAAGACCATGAACACCCTCTACAGACCACTACGGCACACCACAGAGTTTTTTCAAACAATGTAGCATCAAGGTAATGATTTTAGAAAACACTATGCTTGGTCTATTTCCATCAAATCATATAGTTTCAAGCTCAGAAGAAGCTCCAGAAACTTCTGGTTCCATCATTAGAACTTAGGGAAAATTTATAAGGTTAAAATAAAGAATTTAGACCTGATGTTATGAAGAATGTTCCTTTTATGAAAACTTTTGGATGTTATAACGTCCCCTCCATAGAAAAAAATCCCCCAGATTCTCTTACATGTGTAATAAAACACCATATGATAATTTTTTTCCCACTAACCATGTATATAATCCTCTCACTCATATGCCACATCCTATACATGGACGTGCTTCCCTCGAACCCATACTAGAGGAACTGACCTCCCCCAAGGAGCCTCTATGATCCAATCAATGATATGCACATGATGGTCCTCATCAGATACATTTTCCTCAAGATCAATATCCATAGGATCAAACGAATGAGATGTGTCAGAGAAACACCATTGAAGATAATATATGTAGAATACATCTTTCATTGCATGACACTGATGAATTACGGTTAATTGAAAGGATTCCTTACAGACTCTCCCCATTGTCTCAAAAGTCTTGATGTAACTCGGTTATATGTTTCCCTTTATCTAAATCAATCTATGACCTAATATTGAAAAAACACATAGAAATACATGATGTACCACCTAAAAATCTAGAGGACAAGGGTGATGGTTAGTATACCACATCATTAAAGACTACGATATTTATATATATTCTTGAATAATTTGTGCCCAATATGAAGTCTCCTGAATGAGATAATGTGCTCATAGTTCTACAACACCCACCTATAACTAGTATAGGTGTGAATGGCATATCCTAACATGTAGTTATTTGTAAGGATATATATGGATTATTTAATGAAAACTATCATTGTATTCAAAATTTATGAGTTATTTGGGTTTTTTACAATGAACCCCAATAATAATGGATACATACTGTGAGCATGTTTTCTAGAACACATATCAAATGCTCAAACAAACTGTTTTTCTGAGGGTGGTATGCTATACTCATAATCACTTGTTCACTCAATGGGTTCTGTAACCACTTCACAAACCACAATATAAATAGATCATCTTGTTATAATACCATATAATGTGGAACATAGTGAAGGAATAAAATCATCTAAATGTAAATACACTTAAGATCATATACATAAAATGACTATCTAATTGGAGGAAATATAGAAACCTTGATCAACCTATCAATGATCACCTATACCACATCATTGCCTCAATGGGGTCTCACAAAACCGTCACAAAATCCATGGTGTTATCATCCATCTTCCAATAAGGAATTGTTAGAGGGTGTATAAGTCTAGTAGTCCACTTGTTTGCAGCATTTAAATATTTATAGGTGGAACAAGATGTGACTAAACTTTCAATCTCCATATTTATAACTAGTCACCAATACTGGCGATGTAGATATTGTTCATCTCAGGGCCCAAAAAGTCACATGGGATTTCAACATCAACTCATCTTTCCTATCTATGGGCACCTAAACACATCCTTGATAGTGAGTGATCTCATTCACGTTGATAACCTTAAGAGGGGTGGCTCCTCATATGAAACAGTCTACATAAAGAAAAATACATTGGGATCCAAAATATGTCTCATATATTCCTATTTCCTAATGGAGGATTCCACAACCATGGATTCTAAAACATGTTTCCCATAGTGCTCTAAATCTTCAAGGAGTATCTCATAAAATAGTTCCATCAACTTCCCCTCACCACTAGACTCTTGGGTGGCTTACATCTGAGTCACTCAACTTATAGATCCAGCTTCTACATTTCTCTATATGAGTGTGTAAACAAGATCAATGTAAAATGATTAGAGTTCCTCTACACAGATTCACTTCTTAAGACACAAATTTACCTTTTTGGAAATGTATTTGAGACTATTTTGGACTGTGTAAATTATTATCATGTCAATAAATTGATAATTTATCAAAATTCATAAATCATGGACAATATATTCTAGATCATGGTCACGCATAGGCTAATTCCACTCCTGATTGATCAATTAGTGGGAAATTTAAAGTACAACTTAATCTCCCTATATAATAACTGTTCTAAGACCAATTCATAATGAATCATAGTAAATTGTATATGTTATGGACAGATCTATTAGAATAAGGATCGATGCAAAATTCATAATCTACTTCAATGCATGAAAAGATTATTTTCTTTCTTCAGACCATAAGAACATCACCGACTACTTTTTCAAGCTAGTTAGATGTTCTTCTATGCATGATAAGTCCTCAATACAATGATTGTAATTACCTTCAATCCATATGAAACTATTGATAATGATGATGATCATGTGATTAAACCAAGAAACCACACATCTCTCCTACCCATGGTCAATAGATACTAATTCTTCTATGACGATTTGACCCATGAAGTTAACCTTATTGGTCAAAAAGATGAATTTGGTGAGAATGTCATATATCTATTACCCTCTTTGTGTATTTAGCAATATATCAGGATGTTTTACCTGGCTATGTCTTCTACGAGCATACAACAAGATATCATCCAAAAACTATTACCACAAATTAATACAGATACGGGTTAAAAAATATGTTCATCAAATCCCTAAAACATAGCTAGTGTATTTGTGAGTCTGAATGACATAACATGATACTCATGATGACCAAACCATCTATGAAACATTTTTTGATGCATATTTGAGGGTCTAACTTGTAGTTAAAGTAAACTAGACCATGAATCAATCACAGAGAAATCTCATAGACCCCAGTGCCAATCAAGGAGGTTTTCTATATAAAGTAGTAGATACTACATATTGACCATAATATACTTAAATTTATGGTAATCCAAACACATACGGAGGGTACAATCCGACTTCTCATAAAAATGGATATGTAAACCCTAAGGTGAAGCACTAGTTCTTATAAAAAAAATAACATATATGTATTCTGAATTTTATTAGTTCTGGGAGATATATAAGATATATCCTATAGGAGGGATGGATAACGTTGCTTCTCCTAAAAGTATAAAAAAAATTATATCCACCTCTCCCACTAGAGGAAACATAGAAATGTTTTTAGAGAAAATGTTCCTAATACAATCCACCACTGGAAGGTAATCTACAAATTGAATTCCCTATTAATTCATATTGAGAGTATTTATCTTAGCAGTCACTCCACCTAGACCATGATTCTCGAGTCCATATGGACTCACATAGAAATTCAATTCACTATTATGAATGCAAGAACCACCATTATGTATTGTAAAGGACACCCTACAGTGATATAAATCAATGTGAGCATGATAAATCACTTTTGAGTGCATTCTAATTATGATGTAGAAACCTATTATCATATGGATAAAGAGAATACAAATGAATTATTACCCACCTATCTCATGGGGGAACTCCTTGTACTAGTACACACTCTTTGATTGAGACCATAACAATTGGTCAAGAATCGTTATACCACATAAGTATTTTGTCTTTTGAACCAAGCATTCCATAATTTTCATAGAAACAATAGATTGTGAGGGGACTATATAAAATATGGTATATACTAAAGTGTTGTTTATAGGGATAATACCTTTAACTATATAAGTCCCAATAGTTTTCTCGTCAAGGGTGGGCTACACTGCATAGATGTGGCCAAATATACATCCTTGATATCCAAACTAGCTTCCCATAGTAGGTACACTATACTAAATATGGTGATATAAAGACTAACTACCTTATACACGACCACATCCTTAGACTAATCATCTGGTGTTACTCCAGCTACCTACCTAGAGAGGTGATACTGATCCTAATGGAGGGAATGATATAGATCCTCTCCCATTAGGCACAGATGGAAGAGTCATGTTGAATCAATTAATATACACTAAATTTCTCCAACCTCAGCATTATATGGGATCTCTAGGATACTGTGGATTCTTATTTCATAGAACTTTTCTCGAGTGGAACTCTTGGTAAATATCATTAGGTGTTATATTGATGCATCCACTCCTACTTGAAGACTTGAAATGATCCTTCCTGCCTCTCAAAGAACAACTTCCATACATCAACATGGAACTGCCCTTGCTCAAATCATTGGAATCCCTGAAATTATTATTTATGATAAATGGAAAATTTTCTATATATGAAATGGTGGAAACCAAAATAAATTCACACATTATTGGATGGCATATACATGATAATCCTCGAAACACCACATTGTCATCAACTTATCATTAGTAAGGGTTAGTGGAAAGAAATAATGATCGGTGATATGAGATCAATATTCAATTACAAACATTGGAAACTAATTCATATTCATGAACCTTCAATAATGGTATACTCTTATTGTCTTTTGAATATTGTAATCATATAAGGATATCTAGATGTCCTCCTAAAGTAAACCCTAACGATGAAAAGATTGGGTAACCACATCCCACCATCTCTTGGAGGAATCACAATGAAAATAAGTCAAAATATTGACACTCTACCCTGGAAGTGTCTCTAAATGATCAATAATGGAAAACATGACCCATAACCATGACTCAGTGTCCTGGGGTCCATCGACCACTGAGAAGGCATGTGGACACAATTACTATAATTCCTACATCCACTCTTCAATGGTGGGTCATGTCACATAACTCTTTATACATACATCTTAATCCATAAGAACTCTCGTGGAACTGAGAATCAGTACCTAGATTAGAAAGAAAGGGTTGTGTGACAAGTGGCACTACTGGATAAAATTTCAATGTCTATTGGGCCACCACTATTAGAAAATGATCATCACCACATTCTTACATCACAAACTACTGAGTTCATGGGGGTATAACTATAAATTTGTAAAACACATTCCTCAAAAACGGATTTATCAATAGACATGATCAATGATAACAGAAAAGGACAGGTAAAAATACTTCTCATTAACAATTCACACATCTACGTCTACTCTTTAATAGAGTTCCAGGTAAAATGAATGTTCCAATAAATCATAAGAGACACTTTCAATTTACCACTACTAATTTCATGGAATATTTATTTTCTTATACAACACCAATGTGGTTCTTGTATATGGAGTTTCAACTAAAAATTATAAAAGAAAACAACCTTTATTTTTAATTAGAATCCCTATTGAACTACAACAATTTGGTTAATATTTTAAATTTCTTTATGTTCATAATCATTTATATTTATATGGAAATTACCCTCCAACTATATCTGTCACCACTCTAAATATTTAAAGGACAATATAATTTATAAATTGAAATTGGTATGTCATGTAAGCACAGAAAAATCATTACATCAGGTATGAGGATGTAACATGTCATATAAAATTATTTTATTGAATGAATTATCATTCCCAATTGAACGAAGTATATGCTTCATAATTTAAAATCTTAATTAATGTAATCTAATAAACTAAATATTCATCCCATATAACATGTCGTTCCCAGCTCGAACAATATATAATTTCTTAATTAATGATTCATTATCAATATTTTTGGGAAAACACTCTTCATATTGATTGAGACACTTTAATTAGACAAATTATTTTATCCATACAAGAAATGTTAGTACATCTCCTTATATAATAGTCAAGGCAGTTACACCAATCACATGAAGTATACAAAATGAAACAAAAAATATTCATATATATGTTATGGAATAATTCATGAAATGTCAATAATCATGTTCCTATAATGATTCATGATATGATTCCCCATTTCCATACCAAGATAAGAAAATGTAGTTTATAATAATAGGATTAATAACAATAATACCACAAAACATGTGTGTTACCTAATCAAGAAATAAGTAAAACCATAGCAAGTGTAAAACTATAATAGAAATAACCCATCCCATTGTAATTTGAATTTTCCCAATAAATGGGATAGCTACTGCTAGGAAAATTTTCATTAAAATATTCCAAAGCATGCCTAGTCTCCTATCAAATACAAAATTAGTAATACAAAATGGAAACACTCCTCTAATACCACTTTGTAGAATCCCTGGCCTAGTTCACTATAATGTAATCAATCCTGAATGGCCAATTGACCTCCAGTGTGACTACAAATTTTCAAGAGGTGGAAAACTAGTAGAAAGGGTATATGATGGTATGGCGGGGAGACTATATCCCTGAGATCTGAGTGTAATAAAAGTAAATATAATAATTCTAAACTGTGAAAATAATAATAATTTACTATAAATAGAATAATAAAATGACCATTTATAATAATAAAGTAGAAATTGTATTATAAAATATTCCAAAATGATGCTCTTGTCATGTGATATAAAAAAAGGGTAATATTGGAACATGATAATACATCATAATTTATAGAAATATAAAAGGTTATAAAAAACAATTTCCACCAGAATCGCATATCAAAGATCATCCCTCTGATCCTATAATCCATCCTAGGTAGATAATAAATCATCTAGAACAAGATGATTCCCTTTTTGATTAATTTGAACCATGAGTTCTACTCAAGTACCATCGAAGGGCCCAAATAGTTTTTGAGATATACTCAGTAGGTCACCACAAATAGTGTCTACTAAAATCTAGTCAGTGTATATAAAATGAGTAGTGTGAATATAATATAATTTGGGAAAATATGTAGAGTGAAAATGGGCTAGATCTAGTTTGAAATTGACACCACACATGAATTACATTCTTCATCCTATACCAAATGATATCTGAACAAGTAACCATATGTATCTATATATGTAGTCTATATATATAGTGATTTCTATATTCATAACTATGGTTAAATTTCTATACATGGCAAGAGGAATTACTTAGTCTTCTATGGGGAGTAGTATGAATATCATAAAATGTTAAAGGACCCCATAAAATCATATCATACACTAATTGGTATAACATTCATAGTAATCACATGTCATTTGGGACACCAATCCCTATTATAACATGAATGAGAGTTTCCTTCCCATGTATCACAAATATCTGGGTCTACATGCCCATGTATCTCAAGTATCTAGGTTCCATAACCAGATTATCAAAAAATAGAGGCTACATCATGCCTCATTATCAAAATTGAATGGATCTAATGCCTTAGAATCACAAATTTAAGAGACACCATTCCTGAGTTTCATATTTATATAAGGCTAGTTATTCATTATGATAGGAAAATATGTGAATTACAATACATTTATATTAGAATCTTAATAAGATATTATTTTTAAGAATAATGAAGACTCATGAAGTGGTCATACCACTCACTCCAACTTTAATTATAATGGTCCACCCATTTATCTAGTAATAGAGACCAAATATAAGGTGGTGTGTCCAAAAATATCTTAATAATAAATGGAAATCACATGATTACACCCTCATGGGTGAAACTAGTAATGGTGGGGAACTTCCAAATATAACAAAGAGTGAATGGACAACACAAACATGGAAAAATATTTTATTAATGAAATAATTAATTTTAATGAAACACACAAAATATCTGGTGAATGGTATGATAGAACAAGTTATAAGACATAGATTTAATTGAAACAAATATATTAAACCCTATACCATAGGTTGGTAAACGATTTGTAAGAACCCATATTTACTATGAGGTATGTATAATTTAAATTTTTATCCAAACCTCGAGATTTTATCCTTATAAATATTCCTTATTGTACAAGGAAGTGTTTGACTGAATACAACTCTTTTTTGGAGCTCAGAGCTCTGATTTTTTGTGTAACAGAAGAGGCAAATAATTATTACATAGTTTGAGATAATTGTGTCTCAAAAACAATGATATCCAGTTGGTGTTCTCTATAGTTTTTCAATATAGTTATAGGGAGGTTTGGGCTATATGGGGCTAATAGAAAGGGTGCACATGTACTGCACACTATTTTTCTAATCGTGTTATGAAGGCCAAGAAGGGTGTGCAACCTAGACATTGGGGTGAACATGGTTGGTGGATAGTATGGCCAACCAGGCATCCGAAGTGTATAAATATTAAATATTATAAAAATATAATATTTTACCCAAATTTTATTTAAATAGCGAAAACATTTTGGTTTCTTATATGATACAGAACATCTCCCTCAACATTGAGTTCTCCCATGGAATCATCTTAGGCATTGAGGTATATTACCCATATTGACTCTGATCAAGCCACCATTATTCTAATCATATATGAACTAGAAATTTTTCTATTCCTTGTACACATTCTATCATTTATCATCATATTGATTTTTTTATATTTGTGAGATCTCAAAAGAACTATTTTCTGGGCATTACAAAATTATCTCAGTATATTCTATTCTATCTTAAATTAGAGGAAAACAATAGATGAGGACTCTACTACCATGCAATGGTTGGTGGAATTTTTCTTTTCCACTGAGTTCATGACAACTAAATGTATTTCATTGTTCTGTGTTCCAGTTTTTATGAGTGAAGCTTATTTAATGGATGAATCTGAAATTAAATGGGTAGGCTTGAACCATAGGACCCATGAGAACCATTTAAAAATCATTAAAGGTTCAAGACCTAGAATTTAACTACCCCTTATGGTGTGTTTCGTAAATACATAAAACCACCATGGGCAGTCTACAAGTTTGATTAACAATTGAATTTTGTTCTTGACCCCATGATTGGGATGTAAATGAAATTGTTGTAATGTAAATTAAATCGAATAAATTTGGGATAGGAAGACTAAGTCGCAACACCTTTGGCCTCTATACTTTATTATTAGTATTGAGATTATTTTTATCCTAATGGCCAATTAGTGAAATGTGAGGATTTTTGGGATTCTAAAACTATTATTTGATTTGTACCACCTTATGAGTTAAGTGAATTGATTATAAAAATGTGAAAGAAAATTGATCTTAAATGTGAGATTAATGTGTATTGTTAGTTATTGGGTCCAAAACCACTAATATTAACTTTTATTGACTGACATATGCATTTTGAATTAGAATTCCAAAAGTAGAATCATTGGGATTATTTAATTAAAATATTTTTTACTGAATATCTCATGTGCCTTTGGTGACACAAGGGTACTTATATGAATGCCATGGAAGAAATCACATGTAATCTGGTTTATGTTTTCCATTAGTGATACTTTGAATCCCAATATGGTCTTCTAAGTAAATACTTATATGGATGAATAATATATTCCATGAGTGACACTTGGACTCCCAATGTGGATTCCAATGTAAGAATCATATAGAAGACTATTATTATGCCATGAGTGATACTTGGACTCCCTATGTGGGCTTCCAAGGAATGGCTTGAAGAGAATATCATTTTAAACCCCATGAGTGAAACTTGGGCTCCCATTATGGATCACTAAGGATAGACTTAGAGGGATGTGAATTTATGCCACACCAAGTGATATGCCAATGTTCTTTGGATGAATTTGTCATATAGGCATGTAAGGTGATAGATTCATAAACATTTTATCTCCAGCATTGATGCAGATAATGGAAATGTATTTTTTTTCATAAAAAACAAATAACATAAAATGGAAAAGTTGGATCACTTATATCATAGATGGATTTTTAGGTTTATATTATCAGATAAGTAGGATAAACTCATACATAAAAAATTCATATGAATTTAAATAATATCTACTCCAACATAACCAAGATTTTATTTTTCAAAAGATTACATCATCATAATCCATATGAAATCCTATATAAGAATAATTTATTGAAACACATTATTTTATAACTTGGAGAAGATGAAACATAAGAGCAGTGGGATCAAATTCTTAGTAAGGTTAAACAGAAGCATTAATAATTGAATTTCCTTAATGAGAATAAGAAGTGAATAAGGGTATGATGACATAATCAGAGTGCATGAGTGAATCATGATATAAATCATACCCATAAATACCTAAATCCTAAAATATTAAAAAATTGTAATGAAATGAGTCATCATAATCCACAATAAAGATCCATGTAATATAAATCTTGATCAGGAGAAACATTATAACCCATAAGAATCAATTAAAAATATTTTTGGTATCTTAGAGCATCATATTCATAAAATTCATTCAAAACCCTTTTAATTGTAATAACCATAGTTATAAATTACAATATAGAAATTACCCCATGAATTGTAGTGTTATTAGGATTCACACATAGTTTGACCTATAAGGAGCTCATGTGATGCTATCTAGGACACCACATATAAAGATAAATTGGGATTACCCAATTCTATCTGGGCCACTACATGTTAAGAAGTAACAGGCTTACCTGATACTATCTGGGCCACCCCATGTTATGATATATCAATATCACATAAAATAATATTTTCCACTATATTTTTCATATACATTGTCCAAGAACCATGACATGAATAATGTACATATATCATTCATTATAAAATTAATTTAAACAATCATTATTCTTTTATAACATGAACATCCCATTGATAAGAAATGGGTTTTCATGTCAATATATTTGAGACATTATTAACCCATGGAAAATAAATAGATTCCATAAAAATCGCTTTGAAACATGATTAACCCATCGAAGATAAATGTGTTTAAAAACAAGATCTTTGAAACAAAATTAACCCATGGAAATGAAATAGATTAAATAAAAACCATTCTCAAACATTATTAACCCGTGGAAAATAAATGGGTTACAAGAAAATATATTAGATATATGATTAACCCAATAAAATAAAATATGTTCCTTATAAATCACTTTATAACATGGTAAATCCATGGAATATAAATAGGTTCCATGAAAAACTCTTGGATATATAGTTTACATAGGTAAAAGAAATAGGTTTTATTAAAATATCTTGGAAACAAAAACAATCCTTACTGAGTTATATAGAAGAGGGTATCAATAAGAAATATACCTAGTGGAGGATATGTTAAAACATGGTTTCTTGATGTTAATTAATGTTTATAATGTTATAATATTATTAAAAAAACACCTGATGAAAATATCATTTTAATTTTGAAAATCACTTCTTAAACAATAAAATATTTTGAAAATCATTTTTTTGAAAACAACCTAGGATACATAAAAAATAGGGTTTTAAAGATATTTTGTAAAAAATTATTAATTAAAATAACCTTTTTTATTTTGAATAATCATTTTAAAACATTTTTGATACCAATAATAGAAAACATGTCTTTGGATGAAAATGTATTTCCATCTGAAGATAGAGATAAAGTTAGGGATTCTTAATAAAACAGTGTCATACATTTTAAGTAACCAATAGTGGAAATTGGAACAATTACTTCAAAATATCATATGTTAACATAAGATCATATAAGTAATGATAATTATTATATTTCAACATTGGAGATATAATCATACACAATCCCAATAAAATATGATATTGAGTCAAAAGAATCAACCACTTTAGAAACATTGAATCACAATCCACTTGAAATAATATAATTTATAATTTCATAAAGATAATGAGATTAATGATATAACATGTAAAATGGGAATAATATACACCTCATAGATGAAGGAAAGAGTATAATTTAACTTACGTCCCAAAGAGGGAAAATTCTGACAAAAATCCCTTAACTCTTTGGAAATATTGAAACTATAAACCCCGTGAAAGAGAGATCCTGTAATGGATATGAAAATCCTTATAAATTTAAAGATAAGATTCATAAAATAAATTTTTGGGGTTAATATACACAACATAATAAAAACAAGTGGTGGATAAGGCGTACATGTCATTGAAATTAATTTGATATGATAAAAACACTTACTACATGATTTCTTTTGGCTAAAATTGATTTAAACATTTTTATAGTGGCTTTAAACATGTTATTAACGTATTAAAGAACCATATTATTATTTTTAATAATGTTTATAATTTTCTTATAACTTTTTATTATCCTTTTATTAACAATTACATGCTAAAGTAATGTTTCAGGCAATAACTGCTTTCTTTTCATATATGTTTCGATATTATATTTTTGTTATGATTACATGAATAATTGTTTAACAAAAACATGATATAAATATCAGATATATTTATTATTTATGTATTTTGAGTAATACATATAATTTATTTATATTAAATGAACTACACTATTTATGGAGATGGTTTGTCGTACGTACGCATGAAAGTTGTTTCCATTTTCACGTCGTATTGAAAGAAAGAAAAGTAAATCATATATATATAATTATATTCACAGTATATTTTTATTACATATTTATCAAATATTTTTATTTAACTCATCCTTAATATGTTCCATGTAATGTGTGAACGAACCACGTCGCCTTGTGATGAGGTAGTCTACTGTACTCATGAACGATGTTACCGTATTCCCTAAAAAATGGAAAGCATGAAGGTATTTCATATAAATTAATTAAAGATGAATAATAAAATCATTAATATAATAAATATATAATATAAATAGTGTTTAAATAATTATTTTCAAACATTAATGGTGATAATTAAAAAAAATTACATTTGTTTGCGAGGTAGTAGTTCGACATACATACCAATGATGATTTCATAACCCATTTGACAGAGCTGTGTGTGGTTAAAAGTCATAACCTTTACAAAATAACATCTAGGTTTATGTATTATATTTTAGTTATTATATAAAAAAAATTTAATATAAATTTTTGGGATGTGGAGAATGAAATAATATACATACACTAATTGTAGTATGTTCCCTCTTCTTCAGGTAAATCCTTTTGGTTCGAACTAAAAGCCATCCTTGGATTCAATTATTCACAATATATGGACTTTTTTATGAGGTTTGGGATTATGGGATGTGATTTGGGAGGGGTTTGGATGATCTAAAATTTATGATATGTGTGAATATGTGGGGAGAGGGGGATCCCTTTTATTAGCGGGGGAGAAAACAAAAATGTTATTTTTTAAAATAGTGATAAGAGAACCCATATTTTATCATATAAAAAGGTTTAAAAAATTGAAAAAATCCATAAATTAAGGGTTATGATTTATATATGGACATAAAATAATTTATTACATGTTTTTAGTTATCATTACCCCTTATATTCTATGTTTAAACATTGAGTAAAATCATTTTTACTATAATGACTATAGTAAAATTTAATTTATTTAACAAATAATTTTTTTCAAAAATTAAGATGAACGTATTAAAAATCATAAATTATGAGGATTAAAAATATTTAATAAAATTTTCAAATTCTACTTAATGAATTGGTATAATTTAATTTAAAATTAATCTTGCAGGCATGGAAAGAAAGAGGGTTTTTAAAGTGAAATTGTTAAAAAGTTTAAAATGATTTTATATCAAAATTTATTACGATAATGATTAAAATGATCTAAATTTAATTATGATATGTATTATTGATATATAATCAATTTAATATTAATTTAAAACATAATTTAGCATAGAAATTATTTATATGAAAAGGTAAAATTTAATAAAATTTATGGATATTTCACTATTCATAAAAATAAAACTTTTTGAAAAAAATGAAACAAATTTACCGTAAGAAAATTCAGATATTAATATTTTAAAAATTATTATTATTTATTCATATAAAATTTATAAATAAATAAAAATTTATTTTTAATACAAGTGCTCAATTAAAATGTGATAGAACATCCTTTTAAAAAAATATAGTATTTATTGTGTAAGTTCCTATCATATTCCATTGAAATATAATTGATTAGTGTAAAACATGTTTATTGAATATATAATATGTAAATTTCATCAAGATAATTCACTAGTAGTAATTAATTTAATTCACTATGATATAGCTATTTTGGGCGCATAAAAATAGTTTTTTATAAAATCATTTAATTTATATTCAATTGGTTTTTATTTGAATTTAATTATTTGGTAAATATTAAGCTCATTTTATTTTTTTTATAACATAGATTTTCATAACATATTTAATCATATTCATAAACATCAATTTAATGGATAAGCTATAATTTTTATTATGAATAATATATTTAATTGTATTCTGAAAAATTTCATCATTCTTGTAAACTATGAAATTGTAAAAGGCCATTATTGCATATAATGAAATATAACTCCATATTTCATGATCTAAAAACTATATAATAGATTTAAATTACTTAAAATATTAAATATATTATTGTTTCTGGTGTTTTTATACTCCATTATACACTTGGTGTTTTCTGTCACATAAGCAACTAAATATGAAATTCATATTTTAAAATTTTAGGGTGTTATACCAGAGGTTGTTGGTCAATATAATAACCCTATGAATTATTCCCCTATTCTGACACTACATTGTAGGGGGTTCTAATAAATCATTCTCAAACATATTATATATTGGTATAGAAAAATTAACCACCTCATCCAGGAGTGCTTGAACATTTTCTTGTATAGGTAAGAGGGTCATTGAGATCCATGCTAATTTATGATAGAGATATCAAAATATTGTATCCATATATAATTTAAGCCACTTAAAAGACACATGATGTAGATAAATGGGTATACCTCATTGTGGGTGTATTTGATCTTGTTGAGACAATTAAAGACAAGAATGGGATGTCAGAAGAATTCATACTATAGGGACCCACTAGGAAATGTTGGAGACTAATGAGATAGCCTAACATATACAAGGGCCTCCCCATAGAGGATTTTAAGTGACTATTATGCATGGAATTATTTATAGATACTCTAAATATGACATATTCATGTGATTTTATTGATATATAATAATACTCTCAAATTGTGTCTTCATACTCCACTTATTTCACCATGAAAGTACATTTTTCTTGCCTATTGGCTATGAATTATGCATAGAAGGATAGGATGTTTGAGACTAGTATTCATCTAGAAATAAGAGTACATGTAAGGTCCATTGACTTAATGAAATTCCTAGAATGTTTTCATTAGTCCATGATTAATGAAAGGGTTATTGAAGATTATGAAGCGGACAAAATTCATCACCACTTCAGGGCTCAAGCGAGTAGATCTACTACATCAATGATCAATGTAACTTATTGTATAATTAAAAGGAATAATTGGGACATGAATTCATATAAAAACACAAGGGTTGATCAATGTAAGGATTCATATGTCATATTAGGAGGATTTCTATAGTAATGTAATAATGGGAAGGTCATGAATTACCAATAGTTTTATAAAAAACAAACACCATTAATCAATAGTGCAAAAATATATGTAATATCCAGTAGTTTTTCACAAGGTAATTAATTTTTTGGTTCAATAAGGGTGTCATATAGACGCTATATTTCCCCCATGGATCCTTCTAGGTTCCTCAGAAATAACCCTAAATGATGAAAAATTAGACTATTCATGTGTCTTGGGTATAACACAACAGATTAAAGACAGACTGTGTTTATGTAGTAGATCAGACACCAATATATGGTTATGTGGGAATGTATAACTTTTAGTGTAAGTTATTGATCAGTTCTATAATGTCTATTGATTTTTTTCTAGTATTTATTTCAATTATATTATATCTTCATAAGATGTCATTGGACTTGACTTTCTGATCATGTTGTATTTTGAGTTACTTTCCCTCGCTACACCAATGGGAATGAAAGGTAAATATCTTACACAATTCCCATTTAATCCTATAATCTTTATAGATTATGAAATATGGAGGAATTAAATATACTAAAGTTGATGAAATTTTATGTTATTCTCAACATGGTCTAGTTGACCAGTATCTGAGATCACATTGATCACTATCAGAGAAATGTATCATTTAAATTTCCAAATAGATAGAAGTACATGATGAATGGAGATTAGGAAATAGGAACAACTAGAGTTGGTCCAAAATTGAAACATCATTGGATGATCATGGTGTATATTACAGTCTTAGAACATACACGATGATGATGGGTAGCCCCATTGACATTTCTCATTGTCATGTAGATTTGTCATGAATCCTTCACAAATTGATATATATGGATTCACCTTGAATATAATATTTTATTTGGAGATATAAATCATGATAGGTTCACAACCCAATTTTATAATTCATTTTCATATAGCATCAACTGAGTTACAGTAGCAACTGGTGAATATCGAGGACATTGAAATGAAGATATTTATTAGTATTGAGTACGTCCGCATGGGTAGGATATGTCTAACTCTCCTAGAATACATTTGATACTCTTAAAATCTATTAACATTACATAATTTATAATTTGGTGACATTTAAGAATAAATAACATTTTCCTAGAATTGACGATGTTTTCAACCAGTTATGGGGAGCCTAGTGGTACTATAAGATTGAAATTTGATTAACTTATAAATAGATATTATTGAGGGGTGGGGTTTTCATGAGGATTGATTTTGGATTTATTCATGGGATATATGAGTGCTTACTGATTCCATTTTGACTTAAGAATGCACTGATATATGTCATAGGTATCATCAACTATATATTCAACCCATATCTTGACATGTTCATCTTGGTTTTCATTGAATACATTATTATCTACACAGTGACCTAGTGAAGCACGCTTGCCATTTTTAGATAGTCCCAAGAACTCCTTGAGTGAAATAGATTTATTTCAAGACAAAAAAGCATAACTTTTAGATTCATTAGGTGAAATTATTGTATCATGTCATATCTGTGACATGTCTATCCATGGACCAAGAAAAAGTGATTGTACCATAATGTTTTTATAAATAGAAGATTCATGTGTTTATAAGGATACTATCAGAATTTTCTCTAAGACTTATCCTATTTTTCACAACTCATGATTTCACTACTGAATAAGGGAGTGTTGTTTCAGTGCTTTTAACATTATAAAGAGTATTTTCTTGAGTGGAAATAGGGTGTGACTACTGATACCACGTTGATATTTTCAATGATCTGGAATGGGTTTTCTTTATACTATGATTCGTGCTGAATCATGTTTGGTATAGTAATAATAGAGAGAGAGAGTGAGTGGTAGCATATGGGTCCATTAGTTGTGACCCCAAATGTATAATTATCATTCCCATGACATGGATATAGAATCTATAGTTCTTGTTTTTAAGTATCAGATTCACTATGACTTCCATGGGATGATTTTCATATACACATATTATAAGTTAATTCAATATATATTCACATAGTGGTCCATGAACATATGGAAGGGGAAATGAGTAAACTATCGATATAACTTTGACTCTGAGATGGATTATGCACCCAGTAATGTTAACATCATTGTAGATTCTCTTAGTTGTAAGATGTATATAGCTCAACATCTTAGTGAACAGCCTTCAAATGAACAATGACACCTGATGTGATTTTTGGATTACTAGGGATGGATGATTATAATGATCAAGGAATAATGAGACACACCAATTTATGGTTAAATAATCTTTGGTAGATAATGTAAATGATTTCTATGAGACTAACCCAATGTGTGTCATGATTTGGGAACCACTAGATGTTGGTTACCCAATAACCTGAAGTTCCTTGAATAGTTATGTTCTAATCCTTATACATGGGACATATATAGTCCCTTATTCCATTTAGGAACAACATATGAGAGTTTCAATAAATCTAATTTTGTTTTATGTCATATTGTTAAACTATTTTACCGTTAATTTAGGTTGATGTCCTGGTGGAAATGGATAAAGTGGGAATTTTCACGATTCATTTTTTTGATGCCTTATATTTAAGTGGTTATAGGTTGAGCACCAAAATCATGGTGTTTTATTATAGTTACATGATGTTACCGTTTGTTTGTTTGAGGACAAAATTTTGGACTTTTTGATGGGGTTACCTAGGACCCAAAGAGTCCTCACACTTATTGTTTGATTTTTGACAGGCTAAGAAACATTATTAATTTCTTATGGATCAATGAGACTCACTAAATAATGTTGTTGTGGAATATGAATATTTTTGAGATAATACACATTCATTGTGTTACATTTAGTATCATATATGATATATACACATGGGTTTGAGCATTGCATCCCATCCTCTAACATATGGAATATTAGAATAGATGATTTAAAAACATTAGGATATTATTGGGGAATGTGCACCATACTTTACAGTAGCATACAATGATCACATAGTATTGGTTGATTTCATATACAAAAACACTTATTATTTTTAGATTCAAATGAAAAATTATGGGAGGTTATGTCATTCATCGTTTTTTTGGAACGAGTATGGTGAGATAATAGTTCTGGGGTAAGTTTGATACAAGATACCCCAATGATAGTGTAGATGATTCATAGGAGGTCGATCGTAGCATAGATTTTGAAGTGTAATTATAACAACCACTAGGTTAGACCTTTAGAGATTACTATAGGTGAATATGTTTATCAGAGAGTGACTCCTCAATTAGGAAAAAGATGTTTGAGTAAGTAAGGGAAGCATGTTTTATCTTATATTGGACCCTTCAATATAATAGAGTGGGTTTTGAAAATATAATTCCATTTTGACCATTCTTCTCATAGATGAAGTATGAATGATGTGATTCATGTATCTCAATGATGGAGGTACATACTTGATCATATGCATGTCGTCGACTACGAGGAAGTTAAGATGGTTCCTAACACATCATATGTAGATAATTGTGCATAAATTATATACCACATCAAGAATGTTCTTCTTGGAAAGTTAATATAGATAATCTATATCTTCTGGCATCAATTATAGATCCATGGGTATATTTGAGTGTGAGAGCCTAACTTTCTAGATTAGGAACACAATTTTTTTGAGAGAAAACATTTAATAGAACTTCTTATGGAAGTCATTATATAGGGATAATTGTAACGCCTTATCTTCTTCAATGTATGACATGCTTCATGTTTCTAAAATTTATACTCTCAATTTTTTTCCCTCAAATATGGGATGCAGGGAGGTTGGTTTTTTTGGAGAAAGGGTTTGAAAACCAAAGGCTAAAATGGTTATATATGGATCATTCATGGGGTGTTTTGAAAATAAAAACATTATAGAAAGTGAAACTCAAAATATTTATTTTTGTATTCTAGTAAGTATCCTAAATAATAAATTCCCACCTTATCACTATTAAGGCCCATCGAGTAGCTAGTGTGCCCTGTATGGGGGGGGGATAATTAAAGCACCACATAAGTTTCAATTATATGTATCATTAGAACATATTAATAACCCAAATATAGACCAATAGAGATCATCAATAATTAAATGAATATTTGATAGATATTAGGATTTTCCATTATTCTCCTAAAGAATCTCATATCATTGAGCAATCTGACGACACTATTATTGTATTATTTTTTTATATTTATTCCAAATGTTTATTCCACATTCCAAGAAGAAAATAGATCTATGATGGATATGCATTTCCTATAATGATATAATGGTGAATTCTCTCTTTCATTATAGGGTGGTTACAGATATAGAATGCGGGAAACATTTGTTGGTCAAGTAAAAAATCAACCAATAAATAAAAGTGTTTTATGGATATGTTTTATTTAATTTTCCTTATATACCCTTTTATGGATGATTAATGATAAAAATAATAAAATAATTACTATTCACTAGAATAATAGAGGAGGTATGAACGTATCATTGAAACCCCCTGATCAAATCATGAATTATCAATGAATGGTGGACATTTATAGGTATGTCATCAAACAATAAATTTCATGAGATATAATTCTATTTATTTCACATATTGAATCTAATTTAATTGACATATTATTGAGGGAACTAAGATCATTAGATTTACCAAAGTATCCCCTCTAGAATTTGTGCGGAATTACTGATTTCTTCATTAAAAAAATATGACGTATGGTTGACCCCTCCATTGAAATACATTGGAATTAGATCATTTGAATTACTTTTTAAGGTATGTTATTGTTAAATGACCTTCTTAACATGGAGTTATTTTGAAAATCTATTTTAAACAATGTCCATGATAGAAACAGGGTTAGTAATCCATTTATGTGTGAGATCATTCTCTATGGGTTTACAATGGGTTTAGTGTTTAGTTCATGGAAAACCATGTATTTATTGATCAATAACCATTATGAAGAAAGCCACATAAATCATGAGACCCTTTTTTAATATTGTTTATTTGATTCATGTTGTGTTTTCATAGCATATTTTTCTTGATAGATGGTTAAGATTTGAGGTGTGCATGTTGTTTTGATACCCATATACAAGCCTTATTTCCATGAGTATTTCTAGAGTAAATTGTTAGCATGGTTGATGTTGATCATATTTTATTATATCTTTTCTATTACATTCTAATGATGACATATTATACTCACCTTATTACAATCATCATTGATATGTGTGCTACTATAATGTTGGATGTTATTATTTTTATTTAGGACATGTGACTCTCTTTGTATGATTACCCCATAAATGATGATTGACAATGATGTGCGATGATGACAATGTCAGATCCCTACACAGGGTAGGATCATGATATCATAATGTCATAGATGAGAGTTGTTCCATTGAGGACATCAAGAAACATTCCCGACTTTATTCCTTGAAGATACTTAATAGAATGCACAATCAATGCCATAAGGATATCTAGTGACATATTTTCATCCTTTCTACTGGTTCTTGATCATTATCAATATTATTTAACATCTCTATAGAATTTAACTACTATATGTATGACTAAAGTTCCGATTGGATTTGTTAAAATAGAGGTTCTCAGTATCTAATTTTTATTCTTGTTTTTGAATTTTCTTTTTTTTCATTTCATACACATGTTATACTTGCATGAAATTGTTAAATATTCAATTATGGTATCCTATTGGTGCTATATTCACACCGTACAAACACTTCATGATGAGAATGAATTCATTAGGTATAGATATCTGGTTAAGGGAAAGGGTCCCATGAAATATGTTTGATCAAAAGAGAATAGATCTGGTTGATAGGTAGGGAAAACAGTAGGGGTTACCAAAATTTTATTTATTTATATATAGAAACATTATATTATCAATTTAGGATAATCACATAGGGATACCCATTATATATTTGAAATATAACATGGTTTTATTTATATTATCATCATCCACTCCATTACATAAATTTTTAATTTTAGTTTTATATATTTTATGAAAATACATGATATAGAGGCAATAGTCTCTCCACTATCAACTATCATGTCTTTTCTACTACTTGGTATAACACTGTATTCGTGGAGGTGCACATGTGGCCTTCTGATTCTCTAGCTTAGAATCTGTGGTTTTGGTTGGGGAATTATATTTTTTACAATATCCTCTAAATTTTATAACCATATCATTTCTCTAGTAATATAGTCATCAATTGTTTCCTCTTACCCCAATTAAATATTCCGATAAATTCTTTTTAAAATTTATATCATAACTTCATTTACATTTTAATTTTATTCTTGACTACACTCAATTTTTTCCCAGATTTCATTCAAAGTTCACATTACCATTTATTTTTTTAGAAAATTTTTACATCAAAATGATAATGGAATCTCTATCTTTTTCCTAAATCTCAATATTCCCTTAATTAGAAAATTACATAAGTTCTTCCCATTGAATTTGTGGAAATATCGTTGAATCTACATAAAACACATGAATACAAGGAGAGAAATATTATAAAAACATCCTATTTGTTTCATCCATGAATATTCATTCCAATAAACATTGCAACATCCCCACTATTCAATTAATTCATATTACTCATCATACATAACTAGTGGATATAATCAAGGGAACCATGGATCATATACCACATAAAGGTGCATCAAGAATGGATTCACCACCAACAATGTCGTGCCACAAACCAAGAGCCATTAAGTCTATTCTTTGTTTTGGAGGACTATTGGGACTTATGCATGACTAATGATATAAGAAAGGTCACCGACTAGTATTGATGATCTATTTAGTGATAATGGGGACACTATACCATTTATT
Organism: Viscum album; assembly: GCA_963277665.1. Taxonomy (NCBI): domain Eukaryota; kingdom Viridiplantae; phylum Streptophyta; class Magnoliopsida; order Santalales; family Viscaceae; genus Viscum; species Viscum album. The sequence continues at coordinate 1,957,677,975 of OY728141.1, read as the reverse complement.
TTAGAATTTTAAAAAATATATTTTCACAACAGTACCATGGAATGCAAATATAAACATACTTAGTGTAAGAATTATTAAATAAAAACAATAATTATCCAAAATAAAAATATTAATTCATATCCAATAATGTATATGGATAGGATATCAATCATAAAAAATATGAAATATATCCTAGAGTGAAATTACATAATTTCATACTCAAAATAAGAAAATAGAATCTAGATTTATGTAGATTGAACCACCACGGTCTATCTCTCGCCCATCCCATGCACCTATGTATACCTACTCACTATGGTCCATCTCCTATGTCTAATCCCTTACCTGATCTCAAATCCATAATGTACAAACATGTCTTTAGGGGCATGTGTTGCATGTGATCATAAATATAGTAGGCCAAAAACATCATTTTTCTATCAAAAATACATATATATACCTGTGTACTCACACATAAACAAAAAAAGTACACTAAAAAATAAAATACATAACCCTCTTTACTCCATCTCAAAATTCATGAGGATGTTCTTACATACTTATTCAAAATCCAAAAAATTAATGTTATATTCATGATATTTCATTCCATGAAAACACTTGTAATCCCAACCATTTAATTATCAAAGTCACCCAAACCCTCATTCTGACCAATACAACATATGTCACAAGTTGAGTCACTCAATGTCCCATATGCACACACAAATAATATGGGACTTGTACCTTATAATTCCTTTTAAATAATCAATGTCATCATATAAATCTAACATCTTATGGAATGATGATATCAGTCATTACATGTATAATGAACTTCTATAGGATTTACATCCTAAGATACCATGTTATAGTGAGTTCTGTCATTCAATAATTCTAGCCCATCATCCTAATCATATACGCATGGCCCAACCGCCATATGATGGTCTCACATGCCATCAATTGGGGATTTATATGTTGAGAACCTCCTCCATAATTGGGGGTCAAAACCATCCCCTATGCCACTAAATCTGTAGAGGATTCCACCCGTATTGTGTAGTCAACACAACCATTGTATGTCCTTATCTTTGGGAATGTGACTCTAACATAGCTGTCATCCAACACTAATTAGCGTGAATCACCAAATATACTGAAGACACATTGTCACAAGAAAAAACACATATCATATGATTTGATGTACCTAACATGATGCACAATCACACCTCCCTCATCATACTAGTTCACTGGTCAAAATCTAAAAATCTAAAAACATAACAACCAAGTGTGACACTCGGGGAGGCAAAATCGATCAAATTTCCAAATAAAAATACAAAAATAATTTTATTCCACTAGAAACACTATATATTCACTATGAATGGATATACATTAACCCAAACATGAGAACTTATTCTAGTTCTTACTAGATCATAGTCTTCGGACTACCAAAACCTAGAGAGAATCACAAAAGAAACGAAACACATCTACTATATATACAAAACTTGGGTGTTCCCATGCTTATGTGTAACCTCCATTTACAAGCACGTCACCAACTAAAAATACTTAATTAATAATTAACCCTCTTGCATCTAATCAAACACCCGGTATACCCATCGCAAATCGACTACAACCTACGTGTTACTGCAACCCGTCTTCCCGCTTAGGGTTTTCCTCTTCTAGCGTCTTCCTCCCACGATTATCCATCGACCTCCAGCATCTTCCTCTTGTAACAATCTCAATATATAGTTGTTTCATCAGACTCTTATACATTTTCATTCTCCCAAATCAATCTCAAACTACAACTATTTCATCCTAGGCTTATCCATCGACTTCCTCCCACATCAAATTCGATCTATAGCTGTTTCATCCCACGCTTAAACATCATCTTCCTACCACATTATTCTCAATATACAATAGTTTGATCAGATGATTAGGTCAAAATTCCACTCATTCTCTCCCTTTTTCATTCTTGGACACTACCTATCATCGATTAGGGGATTTCAATTTATTCCATTGTTTTGAAAATAAGGTGTTACCTATTTATTCCACTGATACGCCGTGTACTGTAAGAATTTACTACAAATCCCTCTACCGCAACTGGAAACCCTAAACTACTCCTTCGAATATTGGTGGGTGAATGTTTACGCCAAAAACGTATACACAATACCTTCTTTTGGGACTCTATACATCTACATACTGCCGCTGGGATATCACTCTATAATGGTGACATTATTTTTATTGTCAACCAAACATTGCAACCTATAATATTCAACTGAATCTTCATTTTACATTACCCAGGAATCATGTGATGAATTGCTCTTGAAAAAGAATCATCTTATTTACTTAGATAACTACTGGTCGAGGAATTAGGACTATAAGTAAATTGGATTATATAGGAACATATACCTATTCCATCATTGAGGAATTAGAATATTTTATCACCTATTACTAAAATATTTTCAGAAAAATATATTAAACAAATGCAACTATAAGATATCTGGTTATCATATAAATCTTACTAAATTCCCACAACTTGGAGTCATAAAATATTATTGAACTACTATATGACTACCAACATAACTACTTAAAGTTACCACACACTCAGGTTTCTAAAACAGCAGAACATATTACACAATTCTGGTATGCCTATCTAATTTTATTCAATACATAACTTCCAATGATTTTTACCGACATGTTCCCCTAAATCCTAGATGCACAATTCATTTATCACTTTTTAACAGTTATATAAAGCTATGCAACTACATCTTTAGCTATTTTGGTGTCTGTGTTCACAATTTATACTACATTTCCATCACTATTCACTTTGCATCAAAATGTAACAATGCATGCCATGAAATTTATATATAAATTGATACAATCAAAACATGCATTGGCCATCAAAATCATGAGATTCAAGGTTTCAAATAAGACTACTAATGAAGGAATGACACAGTTGTGAGATTACTATAACCTTCAGTTGAGACATATTTATGTTTCTAATTTATTCCATTATTTGTGTAACATATTGTTTTCACACTTATAATGCCGACATCTACTGGAAATCCCTCATTTACATCTAATTTTTTCTACACTAACAAGTTAACCACTATCTACAAATGGTGGTGCATATGGAGTCACACACATGACATTAACACCATGGTCTATCAATGGTTAGTTCTATTTACATTTTACTATCTAAATCCCTATATTTCTAAATACTATTCAAACTAACATAAGGTATTCCTCTTTAACTAATTCATATACAGTACAATACTAATCTTCAGCTTGGAAAACATTTATTACAGGAGTAAACAAGCGAAAGAAAATATCGGATGCGTTCAGGCAATCTCTTATTCCATTCTATAAGTATGATCACACTTATCTATGAAGACCACACAGTGCACCACAAAACGGAGCAGTTCATAATCTAACAGTTTCCCTGACACATTTGGTAGTGATCGTGACTGAAAAAACAATATGTCGGATTCATCACCAGCCTCCTCAACATTGTACACACAACACCTGTAGTTTGATATTTCTGTGTCCATTAAAAAGTGTCAATTATTACAATTAAACCTACCTTTTGGAACAAATTTAGTCTAACTGATCATAGGGACTATAGTAATATATCATGTCCAGGTACAATGTCATTTTAAACATAACTCTATAGAATAACACACACGCTTTAATATACACATATTTAATATATAATACTATTTTATACAAATACTATCAAACTCTAGGAGACAATTGTTTCATCGAGAAGCATAAAATTCTAACAATTCAAGAACACATGACCGCATCAATGGTGACATCCAACATATAGAAAAATGTATAAGTATACTGATGAAGATTCTTAAATACTAACAATAATTGGTTCTGTATTATTTATGGAAGTATTCATAATAATCGGTTGGGTACTGTATGCTACTCGGTTCAACAACAATTTTCAGATAACACAGGTTAGTAAAGTTACTAAAGCAGCCTTTCTGCTATAACAAAATGGGAGACAAATACCCACTTCAACCACTAATTCATGAAAATTATCTTCTACATTTTTTTCATTTTCACTCAGGATATTCAGATAATGGAGACCCTTATAACATCTTCCAATACTACCATGCTTTAATGTGATTCGATGAGATAAACAAAAAATGTTTCAACCAAAAAACCCCACATTTTACTACATGATGTGCCATAGGAAATATTTCATTGAACATAATAACAGCTTGCCCATAGTACCTAAGAATGTTTCTCTTCTATTCAGCTTCTATAGCACCCAGAACATTACAAGAAAACATAAATGTTTATAACACCAAGTTTTTCTTTCACTTCAATGGGTGGGAAGATAGATAGGTCTTTCAACAAGGGTCAAGCTATATGTATATTCACATTTTATGGATAGAACTACCATCACATATGAAGTTTATGTCCACCTGATGGTCACCCACTAAGATTCTCACAACTATACATGTATGACACTTCACATGAATGTCAAAGTAGCATTTTTAAGTTTTGGTATCTCTAAAACTATATGTTATGGATTTTTTTGTCAAATCTTTTCTATTTTTGTATTAAAATAACTACTACCTGCAGCTTGGACAACCAGAATGTCCAATCTCATATTTAATTGAACATAGTTGACAACCTGCAACAAATTCTTCATGAAAATAATACTTTTTGTCAATAATTATTAAGTTCAAGGGATGTTCTTCACTGTCAAGAGGTGAAAAATTTAAAACTACATCTATTGAAAAGTTGAGAAACATGACCCAGTACATATACAATACTAAATATTTCTGATATTGAAATGATTTTTGTTCGTTATGTCAATGATATCAACCAAGTGTGGGATATAATCATTCAAACCAAAACCAGCGATCTTCAAAGAATTGATGAGAATAACCCATTTTATCTTCAATTATAATATATGTTGATTTTCATAGGTGGAAGTGATGGATATGTTGAAAACATATTGAATCACCCAACTCGTTTCACAACAAGTCCAAAATAAAAGTATGGTACAATGAGAGAGTAATTTTCCTTCCACTTGAAATTCCATGAAAATTATTACTCAACACTACTACATTTATGAGTAATATAGAAACAGTTTGTTGTTGATGCTTATATGATGATAGAGTCATAGAGACTACAAGTCATTCACTTTAATAAAACGAAAATTAGGGTTGACCTATATAGTGGATTGAAAGATACATTTCTGAGAGGCGATTGAGAATGGTTTTCATGTTGCAAACACATCATTTTACCTTCAACCTTTATCGGTGGTCTAAGGTATATGATCAAGAATTACCAAGATTCAATATATATTTGTAATTAGGTAGGGTATCCATATTTGTTCTTAAGCATTAAATGTAACCCTATGCGGCCTCAGATCACTCGATATCTTCAAAATAAGAACCTTTATCCTATAGACTCTCCTGAAATATTATCTCGAGTTTTCAATATTAAGCTTTATCTTCTACTGAATGATTTATGATAAGTTCATTTCTTTGGGAAGTCAAGGGTAGGTAACGATCTATGTATACACTACTAATATTTTTTACCAAATTGTTTTCTATTATATAATCCTTTACTAACTATAACCCTTTTCTTTAAATATAGTTGTTCGAACCGTAGTGTTTCAAGAACATGTCTTTCCTCATGTGCACTTCTTATTATTTCTATATCATGAAAACAATGTTAACACTCCATAAAATATTAACAATTATGTTTGTGCTGAAATTTTGGAGAAATTTGCATACCCAAGACTACATGAATTTTTCAAATGTTTTATGCTCCACGACCCTTGTGGTGCTTAGAACCATTATTCGCCCAATATGAATCATGGAAAATATGAAAAACATTTTCCAATTTTTTTTTCTGAAACTACAATAGTTGATGATGATGGTTTTTTCATTTATCAGAGAAGGGATGACAAGAATACTGTTCTGGAAAATAATGTTCCTTTGGATAATTGCTTTGTAATACCATGCAATCTAGTTTTTCTATTAATGTATCATGCTCATCACAATATTAAATTTTTCTATCAGTTATCTTTAATCAAACACCTGTTTAGGTATATTAGAGAAGGAAAGAATCATGTAAAATCATCACTCAATGATGGGAACAACATACAATTGTCATAGAATAATATAGATGAGATAATGATATATTATGACTGTAGGTACATATCTCTCTGTGAAGCATCATGGAAGAATTTTTCATATGATACCCATTATAGATTTCCACTAGTTCATAAGTTACATTTCCATTTTCTAGGACATAATTGTGTGACCTACTCTAAAAATGATAACATTGAAGATGTATTAAATCACTCAAATAGTCTTGAATAAATTCCAACCTCTTGGTTTGAAGTGAATATAAAATACCCATAAGGTGGGGGTTTAAATTTTGCAGAGAACCCAACTAGATTTGTCTTCCAATATCAAGAGAAGAAATGGCATCCCCGAAAGCCTAGATTTTGTATTGGAAGACTATACTACGTGCCTCAAACCACTGGTGAGCTCTACTACTTGAGGATACTTCTAAAAAAATCAAAGGTAAAACTTCATATGAATATATTAGGACTGTAAACAACATCACTCATGGTACATTCATAAAGGCCTATTGTGTTATGGGACTACTAACAGATGATAGAGAGTTCGTTAAAACTATAAAAGAAGTCTCATCTTGGGGAATGTTACAACATGTACATAGGCTATTCGAAAGTATGTTAATCTCCAATAACATATCTCACCCAAATAGTGTCTGGGCTGAAACCATAGACATACTAACCAAAGACATTTTATATTAACAAATACGGACCCTAAAAAATTCCAGGTCCACAATTTCTCTTGTACCTTCTTAATTCCTCACAATTTATGTCTCTCCAATGTCTTATTTATGCTCTTTGGTATTTATAATACTGTACTAAAGATTAGTTATTGCATTTGTTTTTGCATAAACTGTATATTTCCCATTAAATCTGCAATATTTTAATCTGTTGTGATATTTAAGATATTGCAGTACAAAAAACTACCTAACATTAACTATATTATAGTACTAACTAATCACACCATTTCTATTCAAATATTAATTTTAACTGCCTTTTTCCATTTTATTCTGTAATCCTTTTTAAAAATCCACCGCAATTTCAATTATAAGTCCTTCACATAACAATTCATTCTACACTGTTATTTCTATTATTTGGACATACTATAATATAATTATCTGTTGTGATATTTAATCTTATGTTGTATAAAAAATTCTTAGCATTTCTATTCGAATATTAATACTAAAGGACTAAGTTCATTATAATCTATACAAATTTGTACAAGTATTCCACAATATCAATGATTAGTTATTCACGTAACACTTCTAAATTCTCTATAATTGCTATGATTTTCTGTCTGTATTGAAATAAAAACATCTATATTAACTGTATTGCTATACAATTCCAATATTAATACTAAATGTCTTCGTTTATTTTAATATGTACTAATCTGTGCAGGTATTCCACAGTTTCATTGATAAGTTCGTCACATAACAGTTCTATATGCACAATTCATACAGTTATTTGAACTTACTATAATATATTTCTCACCTAGAATATTTACTATATTTCATTACAAAATGATCCCACCATTTCTGTTAAAATATCAATACTAAATGACTTCATCTATTTTAATTTTTAGTAATATGTACTTGAATTCCACAAGTTCTTACATTAGTTAAACACATAACACTTCTAACTACACTGTACTTTCTATCATTATACATCTTAAATGAAATAACTTTGTTTATATTTAATATATGGTTCCTGTATTTATGTTAAAATACTAATACAATATGACTTCATTCATTTTAATCTATACTAATCTGTACATGTAATCCCCAATTTCATATATCAGTTATTAAGATTACACTGCTAATTGCAGTGTACTTGCTATCATTTTGCGATATACTTCTCTACTATAACATTAATGACTATATTTTTGTACAAAGAAGGCCCACCATTACAGTTAACATATTAATACTAAATGGATGCGTTTAATTTATTATGTAATCCTCTATATAAGTATACCATAGTCTCAATTATTAGTTATTATTAACTGTAAGTTGCACCCTACATGGATTCATTAATAATTACTACAATATATATATGTAATTGGAAATTTAATATTTTAGTACAAAAATGTCTCACCATTTACATTCACATATTAATAATAACTACTTTTTCCTTAATAGAACCATGTACTAGTTTAATAATTCCTATTAATGAAGACTGAAACACATAACAACTACTAGTTTCTCTCTATGAATTTCATTGTTCACTGTAGTTTCATTGTTTAATTTACTCTAAACTACTTTAATGTCATCATTAATGTAAATTTGTACTACTATGTAACAATATTCCCCAACATTATAGATTTTATTCTCACAGATCACCATATACATATGTATTCTTTGAGAGAAATAAATAGCATTTTACAGAGCATTAGAAGAGAACTTTAGTTAAATCATCCTATGCCAATTCCATATTATGATTTTGATACCACTCCAAATCGTTTACTTTTATATGAATTGAATTACAATAAAGAATCAGTTCTATAAGAGTACCATTGTTTACATATTATGCTATCAGATGAACAGAAAGAGGTGATGTCTGTCATTCTGTCCTCACTGTCTACTAATTCGGTGGGGGGAGTCTTCTTCTTGCATTGTTATGGAGGCATAGGTAAAAACTTCATCTGGAGATTACTACCATCATTCATGCGGGCACATGGAATGATTGTACATGCAGTTTCTTAGAGTTTAAAAGAATCACTACTGCTTCCTGGGGGATGAACAGCACATTCTAAATATCGTATTCCAATCTCCATTACTGAAAATTCTGTTTGCAATATTTAGTTGGAAAGTGACGTGGAAGAACATTTGCACTTGAAAAAGCTCATAATTTGGGATGAGGCATCTATGATTCATAAGTATTGTTTTCTGGCATTAAACCACACTCATAGGGACATTATGATTGTCAAAAAATATAGTGCACAGAATTTGTCATTCGGTGTAGTAACAGTTGTATTGGGCATATATTTTAGGAAAATACTATCTGTTATACCTGGAGGAAACAGAAATGACATTGTATTTCCATGTGTTAAGTCATTGTATCTGTGGAAACACTTTTGGGAGTTATCTCTTACAAAAAACATGATATTTCATTTTACTACTACTAGTCATGATGCATCTGAGTTACATGAATTTTCTAAATGAATCTTAGATATTGGTGATGGTCGTATTTGATAGCCTAATGATGGTGAAGATCACATTCATATTTCATTAGCATATCTTCTTACCGACACCAATAATTCCATGGATACAATTGTCAAGCATACATTCCCAGGTTTCTGTAACAAACATGGCGACCATACCCATCTGAAAGAGTGTGCAATTTTAGCTCTAATCTATGATGTCAGAAAATATGTAAATTAATATATGATAACTTTCATTGGATTTGAAAACAACGATTATGTCATATTATAGTATATTTTCAATGAAAGTTATTATACAGGCAGGCTAGAAAACATTTACACATCTGACATGTTAAACGGTATAAACATATCTGGGTTAGATTCCCTCAAAATTACTCAACAACTTGGTGTTCTGATTATGATACTATGAATTTTGGATCAATATTTTGGTTTTTGTAATGGAACTCATATGATAGTTACACAATAGGGTGAACATGTCATTAAAGCACATGTTTTAGTGGATGTCATTCAAGATATTCTACGTTCATTCCAAGATTAACTATAACTCACTCTGATGGTAGATGTCCATTCAAACTACAATAAAGACAATATCCTTTGACAGTTACTTATGAGATGACTATTAATAAAATTCATGTCTAATCATTGTGTTCAGTTGGGATTTATCTACGTAAACTAGTGTTCTCTCACGGTCAATTATATGTTGCAGTATCTAGGGTCACATCAGGTAATGGATTGAAAATTGTAGTTGATGGTAACACTAATACATCCTCAAATTTCACCTAGAATATTGCGTACATGGAAATATTTGATAATCAGTCTTAGGTATCATTTAAAATGAATTTTATATACTCTAATCTACTCTGGCTTATGAATATGTTTAATATCTGGGCTAATTTACCTGTTTAATATGTTTTATTTGTACACTGAATGATTATGTAGAGTAACAAAAATGTCGTGCTCAATAACCATGCTGAATGAGTTTATCCCACACAATGATGAAACACTATGAATACAAGTTTATTTATTGAACATGTGGTTCAATTCATCTTCTAAATACTCAAATGAATTTGTTGGGGTCGATCTCATACTATACGGTATTCAAGTGACTTTATGTTACAACAACTCATTAGAGATTTTTTTTCATTGTTTCTCAACTATGATCTAAACAACTTTATAGTTTATAAATATATATTCAATTCCTACATTTTATGTGATCTATTTTGTTCGTATATTATCCAAACTTTTAACATACTATCTACATGGAACAATTTATGACTCTTTATTTTTTCATTAATTCTCAATTGTATCCAGTAGAATGTAGTATATATATATATATATGTTGTCTACATCATTTGAGATCTATTTCTTAGAAATTTATCCAGCATTTTAAGTCATTATAGACTACTTTCGAATAATTTAACTTACCATCTACATAGAGCATATTCTATGTGCTTAATTTCGTTACTGATATATCCTGTTGGGTATAAGTATCTATATATATATATATGTACATTCATCGTTGCATATCATATGTTTTCATTCCTTATTATCCAACATTTTAAATAGTTTATACAGGGATCCAATATTCAATGTAATATTACTAATTTTAAACTTATCTCTAAGTAAAAGCATCTGTTGGGTGAGGAAATCAACAATATTATACAAAACATCCAAATATCCTCAAACTAGGAAGTTACCTTGGAAGTAGAAACCCTTGTCAAGTCATGTTGACATCCACGATGTTTTTTCGTCTGTGTGAAGTACAACTACTTATTTTTACTTTTTATTTTACTTCATTTGATGAAATCATTCAGAAAACAGTCCCAAAAGAACATTTAATAGGTATATGTGCTTGATACCACAGAGTTACGGTTCTACTTACCATGTTCTTTTAAATTAATATGTACATTTTCTTTTAATTCATCATTATATTATTCAAAGTAACATTTTATATGTCTACTATGTTTTAGAGATTTTTGGAGTTCTACATTACTGTCACCCACTAAAATCTATGGGTACCTCCAACCACAGGATGCAGATTATTCTAGAAGATGAAATGTCAATTATGTTGACTTATTTCATTAGATTACTGTAAGAAAGGACATTTACTCATAGCCTATGTTTTTTCCCTATGGAGGTTTGACAGTAACCTATAGCTTATGGGGTGATTTTTCATATGAAATGCCATGTTACATGGAAAATAACACAGAAAAATATACCATTTTGATATTACATCTCATCCAGGGAAAGAGATTGACGAGTATGGTTTCTATCCACATTCAATATTCTCTCTCTTTATACTTTGTTATTATAATATGTCTCTTCAAAAAAAATGTAGTAATACAGACTTGAAACTACTTTCAACCTCTGTTCTTGTCACAACATCTGTTAATGCCACAAAGATTCATTACAAACCAAACCTTATAGTAGTTGATAACTTTAGAAGCACGTTTCATTGTAACAACTATTACTTTTATAGTAAAATTATTTAATTATCTGTAGGTCAAAAATGTATTACCCACATGTTCTTCCTGTTTACATCCATGTATGTCATTTTAAATTTACCAGGCTTGGGGTGCTAATAGCATTATAGTTACATACTCTGTCGCCAACAACTCCCAACCACTCAATATAAATACAATATGGGAATATAATGAAATCAATTTCTGGGTCTATGGGTAATGTAATGGGCATGGTATGCCTCGTGGCCTTAGGGTCATGTATTACGGGTCATGTCGGGCCTGGTGCCTTGGGTCTACGAGTTATGTATGGGTTCCCCATCAACCCTTAAAAGGGGGATTATCTATAATAAAATAAAAAAGAAGGCCTTCGGGCCATTCGGGCTATTAACTATTAACTACTGTAATGTAATAATTTATATATTTATATGTAATTAATCTACTGCAGGATACATGTTGCTTAATTGCGGCTACATTTAAGAAAATTCAGAGCATCCAAAACTAGTTCTATGAATCATGACCCATGTGCATGAAGAAAGAACAGATTATTGATGGAGGCATTTGGGGCACATCCGACAACTCCTCACCTACTTTCATTACTCTGAGCTGAGAATGTATTCTTTGCGGAATAAATTATTTATTATCATTATGCTACACCCTCACTTCTACTGAAAAGTCCAATTGAGAGTAAAAGAGTGATCATAATATCAATTACAATATGTTTGGAGTTCAACTATTTGTTACTGCCAAGACGGACTCATTTTCAGTGGTTTTATTTGAAAAAAAAGTCATGAAATATATACATAAAATATCTACACAACTGAGAGTGGCTTTGATACAAGTAAATCCAACTCCTTATATCATGTCATTATATAATTTTGAAATATTATTAGTAACACTGGCTATGGTTTTTTGATTAGGATGATGATGAGTTCAGTTACCCTCAAGAATTGATCTACTTCAAATCATGGAAATTTTTGTTAGGAATTGACGTGACAGATTACAATATTCAGAACCGTCATCATTCATCATAGAAAAACAGTTACAAAGTGGTTTATATCAATGATAATGACAACAAAATCAACCTCTTTACTGAAATCTATGAACATAAACATGTCACTCTATATTTTTTAAACATTATCTCTGAAAAAAAACTCAGATTACTTTAAATTTTTCTTCAATACTATACAGGTTGATCAAAGCAGTGGGACATCTACATTAAGAAGTGGCGTTCATTATATACAGGTAAATATCTTTTTATTTTTATAGTATGTCTTTCTAAAAAATGAATATAACTTTACTGATATATTTCTTTTATCATTTCCTCATTGGATCGTCAAATAGTTGGGTATTCTTCTGATACTTTATGAATTGACACATGATTAGGTACAAGACCCTTGATCATGTGTTCTACTAGGGTATATATCTATTATCTTTTCTTACTAATAAATTATTTCCATTACTATAAGAACACATGGAATAAATACCATTGGTGGATTCTTTATTTTAAATATATAAAAAACCTACATTTCATTCAAACTACATTTGTGTGCTATTAAAAAACACTATACTGTTAAATCTCCACTCTTATTTTCAATTATTTAAACTGTTGTAGTCTATAGGTTCGAATTATTCTAACAATAATCTCTGTGTAGGAAAATTTGTCGCGTTTTTTTAATAGTGAGGATGGTGCAAAAGATAATGTTCAGACTTCTCCAAACTGCAAGGCTACAACAAGTCAATCTACTAAAATAATGACCATATCGAAAGGATGTATAAAAAAGAAAACTGAGAAAATAGACTGAAATCTCATATTGGAAACAAAAGGTAAACATACATATTCACTGTTCAATTTCTTTCCATTATTGTTTTCATAATTACTATTTGTATTTCAATGCATACTACCTTAGATACAGTACATACAGTTCATTTGAAATGTATTCCGACACTCATTCGGTATTTTTATATGATTAATGTATTTTGTGTTATTAAAGAAACCATTACTCCATGAAGATTTATAGTTTTCAACCAATACAATGTTCATTTTCTAATTTAGCATACAGTATAAACATGAATGACATGATACCTAATTGAATTTCTTGTTCCTTTTTGTATCCTTTATAGAAAAGAACTATTAATAATTCATACTAATAGTTAGTTTTTGTATATGCACAGTTTAGTCATTCAATTAGAGCATGTTTCAGTTATTGGTCCAATTTTCTGTTCAACTGTTAGGGTGTAGGAAATGATTTGGGTATTAGCTATTTCAAAAATCTATTTCGGTGATCAGAAAACATAATATACATGATAGTTATTTATATCATGGTTTCTAACGCTGTTTTTTACATTCCTCATATTTTAGGTATTAAAAGAAACCATGTTTGAAAAAATATTTCGTTTATGTATCATGTACGTTAACTTCCTAAAAACGCCATCTTTATATATTCATCACTATCGATTAGTTTATATAATTGTATTTTCATCTGCAGGTTGCATTACATGGATGATAAAGAATCTGATGACATATTGCAACCACAATATGTTCCTGCTGACTTTGTGACTTCAATAAGCTCCCACACTTCTTCAAACATGAAGTTCAAAAAATATTGTACAATTAATACATTTCCCTTTGTCCTTATGGATTCAAAGGAATACACTATGTTGTTCACATTTTTAGTTTTTGCAATGACTCATACAGTGATTGTGTCTTTTAGTTTTAATTAAACTTCATGCATTACTTTGTATGATATGATTGTTAATGCCATCAAATATGTAGTTTATGCTATAGACCCACTGTGTCCCACAAGAAATAAATGAATGCTAGTGAAAATACTATTAAATGTTCCATCAAAAACTCTATTTAATTTATATATTTCATTCCATTATTCAAGTATTATATTGGTTCGTCCATAAGAAATCGACTATTGTTCCATTATAATGTTCCAATACTTTGTCTCTAGAAATTTATAAACATTTATATTATTAGGTAACTATTAAAAATTGTATTGTCATTAGTAAACAACATTAATTCTATATGTCGTTTATATGCACGGGTGTGTACTAGTTTGATTCCATTTTTGGAACAGTAATACAAGATCCACTCAACCTTTGTTATGGGCCAATAGAACAATGTACCTTAGGTTTTTCTAACTTTACACAAAAGGCTTTGAACTAAATGTTTGGTTTCATTAGGTGAAAAATTTAAGACTATGGCCTCTTTTTTTAACAATAATTATGATCATTTCATATCAAGATATTAGAAGACAAATATAAACATACAGAGCAGATGAATAATTATACAACTCCAATAGCATGATAATGACATGGATTCATACTTATCAAATAAAGTATACACACTCCACATAATTCTTAGAAAACATGAAAGATATCCCAAAGGATGATCACATGAGTCCGTACTCAAAATCCACAAATAGATTCCACCACAATATTAAAGAAACCCATATAGTCTATATTTTATCCATACCATTAACATGCACATCCCTTCTCTTTATGGGCCAACCCCTGTGTCGGATCCCTTACCCGATCTCGAAGAAAAAATGTCTACACGCGCCAAGAGGGACCTATTTAGTTAGTGAGTATGAACTCAATAGGATACCACAAACATGTTCTTATCTTATATACATATTTATACTAATGTAAGCATACATAAATATATATAAACTATAATCATTCATAAAATAAATATATTACTTTACTTGTGCCTAATATCCCTAAGGAATAATTTTTCTAGTTCAACAAATTTCCAAAAATGAATGATACATCCATGAAAATTCATGTTGGGAGAACCCTCATCTTTTATATTATTGACTTATAAATGTCAAATTCCAACTAATGCCCACCCATACTATAAAAATTACATGTCAAGTCAACTAGCATCCCATTATAACTCCATAATAATATGTTCCATGTACATTTTACTTCTATTTAATCGATCATCATCGTTAAATTAGTTATATATCCCAGGGAACAACGAGACCCCCCTTCATTATTTAATAAACCACTATCTTCTCAAAATTATGTTGTCTCAAGGAAAATTGAGATCCATAATTCAATAATCTTGGCCCATTGGCCCGAGCAGAAATGAAAAGCCCCAACCTCAAAATTTTGGTCTCATTCACAATCATATGTGGCTATTTATGGTGAGATCCTCCTCTATAACTAATAGTTAACACCATCCCCTAAGGAGATAAATCTACAAAGGCCTCCACAAACATCGAGTGTTCAACTCCACATCACTATAAACTATTCTATGTCCAAATAACATCAATGATGTAATTTTACAACAATGGTGAGTAGGAATCACCATCCATACCTAAGTCATACCATCAGATGAATCTCCACATCCACATGTGATCCTCATCACCATCAATGGAATGTGTCATCGACCTCCACCTCAACCAGATTAACCATTTCACCTATGTTATGGTGGTCTATATCACCCAAATTAGATTTGGTCAAGCCCAACACATTATCATAGTACTCAATTGGCTGCATGAAAATTAAATTAAGATAACCAACTATAAATTCTTGCCAAAAACACATTAGAATACCAATTTACATGTACTATTACATTCATGGCTCATTATACATAAATAAACATATAGTTCTCCATCAGTATCCTATAATGATGATTATAAAAGAAAATCATTATACTAAAGGTCTCACATAGAACACCCTTCTAATTTATATTTAAATATTCACACAATAGAATTTTTATAAACAAGGAAACATCTAGGAAAAACCTACCTTATTCTTGTGGGTTCTCACTAGTCTAATATCAACCTAAATTCGATCCAAAATATAATTTAATTAATAATATGATAAAGAACCTTGAAATATGTCAATTGAAATCAAATGGAAATTGCATTCCAAATAGTGATAGAACAGAAAAAATTATGGTAGTGGGATAGTATCATTAGAACTATCTATCCAATGCACCTAGCCATTCCTTAATTACTGCAAGAAAAAATTTGTTCTCCTAAACCCTAAGAGAGAACTAGGGAGGGATCCCATGGTTGGTGGAGGAACTTGAATTGGAGCAGAAATACGGATGGAGAAATAAAAAAGGGAGGTAAAATTAATAAATTTACCATATTTAATGTCCGGTATGGTTGGGGATTATGGTTTCATTGATCATGATCCAACTATGTGGTGCCACTATCCAAATGGGTCACAACCTCACATGGTTAGGTTCATTTTTTAAACTGTCTTCTTCCCATGAACTCCATCTATAAATTATTATATGTAACTCACAATGTTTTATTGACACAGAAAACATTTTATTCTATTAATTATATAGTTAAAAATGGTCCACATGGATTGGGATACAAAATTTTCACAAATGAGGTGCCAACTATTCACGCAACATTGTTCCTCCTAGATTATTATTTCTGAAGCATGATGTAACATTCCTTCGTTTCAAGTACGCCTTTCCTTTTTCTGGAGTTTTTGTGAAAAATGGAGTTTCTGTAAATTTTTGAAGTACACTCAGTGTAATTTCTGAGTACACGCCGTGTACTCTTTTCCATCTCGAAGCCATGTGTTGGCCGTGCCCGGGCCACACACACGGGGTGTAGGGGTGATGTGGAGGCCGTTTTAAGTAGTTTAAGGAAAAACCTTGTACACGTCATGTACTCTAAAAATACACACCATGTGCTTTTTTTTCATTAAACGGACCAGGGTCACGCCTAATCAACGAAAATATCTTCTTCTCCAGCTTCATCATCTGAGAGCGCCGGGAATCCACGGATCTTTGATGAGCTTCCATTCCTTCGTCCATTCTCCGAATCGATCATCGTTGATTGCATTGGAATCATAGTGTTGAGTTCTCTCTTCTGCTTGAGACTTTTTTTTTTCAATTCCTCCTCTTTCTCAAGATATCATGGGTTGAGTGTTTTGGGATTTTTCTCAAATCATCAATGTTCTAAAGAGAATCAGTCATCGTGGTTCATGTATATCGATCTTATAGCACCAAGGTAGGTGGTTTGTGCCTTTACGTAGGATGTCTGTGAATATTTTGTGCCAATTCCACCTATTCCCTTGAATGGGGAATTGTGGGTTTCTTGTTTTTCCCCTGTTATTTGACGGCTTTTCTTGATATCTTGAGCATATATCATTGCTTGTGAATTTTGATAATTTATAATGTGTTCCTGTGCTTTGCCTTGCATGTTTTTCTTTATTAGGTTTTTTTCCAGTTTCCATGCCTAGTTGTAGGATAGTGGGGCTGTTATACTGTAATGCTGTTATGCCTTATAATGGAATCCAAGTAGTTCCTGAGGTTTACGTGGGATGATACGTGCACACTGAGCATGTTTTTTTCACATAGGACTGTGAGAACCTAGTGTAGTAGACTATAGGGAGAATGGACGTAAGGGCTTCTCCGAAGTGTCTTTTAATACGATGCGATACCACAGGGGGAATTGACGATGATTTATTTCTCAGAGAGTTTGTAGTTCCTCAACATGGGCCATAGGGGGAATGAGACGTTGAGTGCTTCTCCAAAGAGCGTTTAGTACGATACGAGACTATAGGGGGTATTGACGGTGAGTGCTTCCTTAGA
This sequence comes from Viscum album, assembly GCA_963277665.1. Taxonomy (NCBI): domain Eukaryota; kingdom Viridiplantae; phylum Streptophyta; class Magnoliopsida; order Santalales; family Viscaceae; genus Viscum; species Viscum album. The sequence goes on along the minus strand of OY728141.1, from coordinate 1,957,659,709 downwards.
AAGTCTACTCTTATCTGAACCAGAGGGGTGAGACTGTGTGTGCCTCATAGAGGGTTTCTAGTAATTGTATGTTGAACCATAGAACTTAGGCTGTGAGAGCTACCCATAGGGTTACCTATTTTTTACTTGTTATTGGTTGTTTACTTGTGTACTTTATATGCTAGAATTGTGGATTATAGCTACTGTGTGCTTTTCTATTTACTGATTCGTACACTTTTACTAGAATTGTATTCATTGACTGTTGGGGATAGATCTTTGGGTGATTTCCTACTAGGATTGTATCTCACACCCTGTTTGGGCCATGCTTTTGGGCCCAAGTAGACTTTTTCGTTGCGGGTATAGATAAGGGAAAGCGCCCTTCGACTTCCGGTACTTGATTTCTTGGAGCTGGAGAGCAAGGGACCAAGATTAGGCTTGCGATGCTGTAGTAGGTGATTTTATTTTAGTACTTTGTTTTTACTTGTATTTCAGCACATTGTTGTGTTTGCTGAGTTCCTTAGATACTTGTATCTGCTGCATCATTATCATCATTACTATATATTCATTCATTCTACTGTTGGTTTCAGTTGTTTCTTATTGTTGAATGATTATGCTATTTATTGTTAATTTATTTTCTTTGTATACCTTTCCTAATGAGGGCAGAGTTTCCCCAATGACTGACCAAGGCCCTCACTGCTTGTCGGCAGCTTCTGGCATTTGGGGAAATGCGCTTGAGGTAATGTGGCGAACCGGGCACGGGGCACCTCTGGGTGGCTTCCGGAACTGGGACATTACAAAGTGGTATCAGAGGAGTTCTTTTATCTTGATTTACTGTGTGGAGCCTTTATCCAGGGATAAGACATATTCGGTTCTTGGTGTTAAGTTGTGCTCGGTAGTAGCTAACCCGTGTACAGGAAAAAGCCATACTACCTCGATTATTGCTGTTTTCTGGTTTTAAGATTTTATGGTTGATATGATTTCACCTAGAGTGATTCACATAATTTGTGTTGTTATTGTTGTTTCTATTCTTTTCCTATTTTTGTCGCAACCCAATGAGATGAGGGTATTCCATCTCATGCATCATATAGGTACTTGTTAGAAATCACATGTCATGCATTCTTGTTATGACATCTAGGGTGCATTAGCAATTGCATGTTGTTGTGATAGACTTTGTGTAGATTATGCATGCTATTGTGATAGATGATCTGTTAGAATCTCTGTTTATGGTTAGAGGATTGTTTGTATCGTACCTTGCTTAAATGGATGCCAAGAATTGATTTTTTGGGGAGTATGGGCCCTCACAAATCGGAATTTGGCACCTTCTTTCTCGTTTTTCAGTGTTTTCTGGGCTTCAGTGCAGTTTCAGATCTACTTCCCGGAAAATCCCAGAATACCCGGCGTGTACTTTATATATACATGCCGTGTAGTTTTAAACCATTTCTTTGACTGTGTGAGCAGAAACACGGGTTGTGAAAATCGCCAGGAACACACCGTGTACGGGACGTACTGGCCGTGTAGTAGTGAGCGTGTATCCGGCCGTGTAACTAACAACACGGGTCGGGGAAGCTCGAGTAGAACACGCCGTGTTGGATAGAAACACGCTGTGTAGTCTTGTTCCAGGTACCCATCCGTGTCATGAGCAACATGGTTCTATGTTATCTTCTTCTATATACTTCGTGTTTGTTCGGAACACGCCGTGTAAGGGTCAGCTGTGTACTTGTCCGTGTTTCAACAACACGGGTCGAGAAAAATCATCAAGTACACGCTGTGTTTGTTCGGAACATGCCATGTAGTCTCAGTCATGTAGCCAGCAGTGTAGATAGAAACACAGGTCGTTTAAACCTTGTCTACCACACGCTCTGTCCACCAGGCACATGCCGTGTAGTCTCATTTTAAGAAGACCGTGTGGGTTAGTCATGCAAGGAGACACGAGTAGGGAAACATAGTTAAGTACACGCCATGTAGATTTTATACACGCCATGTAGTCTTGTTTTGTAAATATTGTGTGTTTTCTTCTCCTATTTTCATTTTGTACTCCTTGGTTCTCTATCCTTGTTTTCATAATCTAAGGTATGTTTGATCTTTCAGAGCTCTGCCTCAGAGACATCCTCCAGTTGTACATCATTTGTCAGGCAGTGATCAGACGCCAGATATGGCTGATCAGGGACATCCTACCGATTCTCCAGTAAGGCCAGCCTTGGCACTGGCTGTCATACCAGTTGTAGGCACTGATTTTCAGTTCAGAGAAGGTTTTATGAGTATGATGCAGACCATCCAGGGAGTACCACCTCCTACCACAACTATGACAAACTTGACGTGGGTTTTACAGCAGCAGCATCCTCCCACATTCTCACGGGAAGGATGACCACAAGCTGTAGAGTCATGGATGGAAGCCATGTTAACCATATTTGAGCATATGGAGATGCCTCCAGAGAGGCGGCTCTATCTCGCTACCTTTATGCTATGAGACTCTTCCAAGAGGTGGTGGGGCATGATCTCACAGGCGGGTTATCAGCAGGTTATGTCTTGGGAGGAGTTTCAGCGTGTCTTTTATGACTACTTCTACCCGGAGACCCTGAGGGCTGACCGAGCCTGGGAGTTCATGAGCTTAGAGCAGGGTACTCTTTCTGTTATAGAGTACTCCTGTTGTTTCAACGAGATGTAGCATTTCACATGCCTCCGTGGTGGGGATGGGATGTTCTAAGCAAGGAAATTTGAGGATGGTCTCAGGCGGGAGATCTGCTCACAGGTGAACCTCTTCTAGTTGACTTCCATCACTTTCATAGTCAACTAGGCACTGATTGTGGAAAGAAATCTAAGAAACTTCGGAGCTGCGGGCCCGTGCGGTTCTGCTTCCAGAGCTAGTATTCCTCCAGATGACAGTAGGAAGCGCCATAGGGAGTCTACGCATAGTGATCCGAGGAAGAGAGATGCATTGTCAGGTAGCCAGGTGATATGCTACCAGTGTGGCCATTCAGGGCACATGACGCCGTAGTGCCAGTGAGACCCCTTGGAGTGCCGATCTTGCGACAAGATGGGCCACCTTAAGCGTTTATGCCTAGTTTTCTCACCAGCAGCTGGTGACGAGAGTTCTTCTATGAATCCTCGTTCAGGAGAAGCACCAACAGTTTCTCACCAGTCAGGGAATTGGAGTTCTTCCGACCGTTCGGGCCGAGGTGGAGGTTGAGGTCGTGGCGGTCAGCCACCAGTATTTCAGCGTTAGTAGGGTGGATCAACTCAGAGTGGTCAGGCAGGGTCACAGGGTTGCGGTGTAGGCCAGTCTTTCGCTGTGGAATAGACCTATCAGAAGCAGGATCCCAGAACTTCTACAGTTCGAGGTACGATCTTAGTAGCCTCAGTTTTATCTTCATCTCTTTTCGATACTAGTGCTACGCATAACTTTATCTCTGTTGCTGTCGTGGAGATCCTTGGGCTCTATATCTTTTCTTCTCCTGACTCTTTTACACTAGACACACCTTTGGGGACAAGGACATCTAGTGTATGTCAGTGTAGAGAGTTCCCTATCGAGGTTGCAGGGTATCATTTATTATGGGATCTATTTGTCCAAGAGATGACATGCTATGATTTCATTCTCACAATGGACCGGTTGGTTCCTTTCTAGGCATTCGTCAACTATTATCGCCGTAGGGTGATTTTCATTTCACCAGAGGGTGAATCTTTTCTTCATAGAGGCGAATGAGATGTTTAGGAAAGTCAATCAGGACTCGAGCATGATGGACTAGGAAGGGTGACTGCCCATATTGCTAGTCTTTATCTGAATGATCAGGGGACTTCAAAGTTGGACTTTCCTCCAGTGTCGGATCGTTTTAGAGATGTCTTTCCAGAGGACTTTTCAGGTTTTCCTCCGGAGCGTGAGGTAGACTTCTCGATTGAGCTCATGCCAGGAGCATCATTGGTGTCCATTCCTCCTTATAGGATGGCTACACTTGAGTTGCAGGAGATCGAGAAGCAGTTGGAGGAGTTACAGGAAACGGGTTTCATCTGAACTAGTACTTCCCCTTGGGGTTCTCCTGTCCTGTTTGCAAGGAAGGCAGACAGTACCCTTAGGCTCTGTGTGGATTATTGGAAGTTGAACCAGTTGACGGTCAAGAAACGATATCCCTTGCCAAGGATTGATGATCTCTTCGACCAGATTTGAGGAGCCCGAGTGTTCTCGAAGATCAATTTGATGTCCAATTATCATCGGTTGCACGTTAGACAATCAGATATAGCTCTGAAAGCCTTCAGGAGCAGGTATGGTCTCTACAAGTATATGGTCATTCTGTTCAGTCTCACGAATGTGCCAGCAGTTTTCATTTCACTGATGAACCGAGTGTTCCATCCTTACTTGGACTCCTTTTTTGTGGTCTTCGTGAACGATATCTTGGTGTACTTTCACACTCAACACAACCATGATACCCATCTTGAGATCTTTATTAGTACACTGAGAGAGCATCGACTTTATGATAAACTCTCAAAGTGACAATTTTGGATGGATCAGATTCACTTCTTGGGTCATGTCATCTCAGAGGCAGTAGTATCTGTGTTCCTAGGGAAAGTGAGAGCTGTAGTTTCCTGGGAGCAGCCGAAGAATGTTTTTGAGGTATGGATTTTCTTAGGGATGGATAGATAATACAAATTCTTTATTCATTACTTCTCACGCCTAGCAGCACCTTTGACAGTTCTGACCAAGAAGAGGGCGAAGTTCTTATGGTCATATTCTTGTGAGTCAGCCTTTCAGGAGTTGAAGGGAAGGTTGACGTCAGCACCGATACTAGTCTTGCGAGATCCAGACAAGAGCTATACTGTTTATTGTGATGCTTCATGTATCAGACTGAGCACTGTGCTTATTCAGGGAGATGGAGTCGTTGTGTACAGGTCTCGATAGTTGTGGCCACATGGGAAGAAATACATAATGCATGATCTGGAGATGGCAGCTGTTGTTCATAACTTACGTTGTTGGAGACATTACCTTCTAGGAGAGTACTTTGTGGTTTTCACCAACCACAAGAGTCTCAATTACATATTCACTTAGCGTGATCTGAATTTGAGACAGTGCAGGTGGTTCGAGTATCTTCAGTCCTTCGATTGCGAGCTTGCCTATACGCCAGGAAAGGGCAATGTAGTGGTAGATGCGTTGAGCAGGAGAAATCAAGTTTAGGCAGTTCAGGAGGCCAACAGTGAGTGACAGCTTATGGATCTGTTCTCTGAGATGCATCTGGAGGTGCATGATAGATAGGGACAAACTTTTCTATCTTCTGTAGTTGTTACCTCTGCACTACTTTATCAGGTACGGATGACGCACCTATCAGACTCAGAAGTCTTAGTCCTATGAGAGAGTGTGTCAGGAGAGGACCCTCTTCCTATATGGACAGTTGGTGAGGATGATATTTTGCGTTTCCAGGGACGCGTATGGGTTCCAGGAGACATACACGAGGAGCTGATGTGGGATTTTCATCCCTCAGTTTGGACAATTCATCCTGGCGTCACTAAGATGTATTTGGACCTTCATCACCAGTACTGGTGGCCAGGTATGAAGAGGGATGTTGCTGGTTTCATCTTACGGTGTTCTACTTGTCAGCAGGTGAAGGCGGAGCATCAACGACCAGCAGACCTTTTACATTAGTTACCCATTCCGGAGTGGAAGTGGAATGATGTCGCGATGGACTTCATGACCATATTTGTGAGGTCGCCTCGAGGGAACGATGCTGTTTGGGTTGTCGTTGATAGGCTTACAAAGTTTTCCCACTTCTTACCGATCATGAAGACCTTTAGTGTTGATGATCTGGGATGACTGTACATCTGAGAGATTGTACGTCTGCATGGGGTCCCACACTCCATTGTTTCAGATAGAGAAACGTGCTTTACTTCTCAGTTCTGGCAGGGGATTCAGAAGGCTTTGGTCACACAGGTACTTATGATTATAACATACCATCCCCGGACAGATGTCTAGTCCGAGCGTACGATCCCTGTTCTTGAGGATATACTCCGAGCTTGCATTCTAGAATTTGGGGGTTCTTGGGAGAAGCATATTCCTCTAGTGGAGTTCGCCTACAAAAACAATTTTCGGGCGACTTTTCATATAGCACCATACGAGGCTTTGTACGGTAGGCCATGCCGATCACCCTTATGCTAGCTGGAAGTAGGAGAGGCATCTTTTCTAGGACATCATCTTGTTCAGGAGACCTCAGAGCAGATAGAGTTGATTCAAAGAGGATGGCTATACCATAGTCTCTACAAACCTCTTATGATGATCAGTGGAGACGACCTCTGGAGTTCGAGGTTGGGGATCAGGTTTTTCTGCGTGTCGCACCGAGGTTGGGAAACAAGAGGATTCAAAGACAGGGTATGCTTTCACCAGGGTACGTCAGGCATTTTGAGGTATTGGAGAGAGTTGGGCCAGTTGCCTATCGGTTGTAGTTACCTCAGAGGTATCGGGCCATGCATAAAGTCTTCCATGTCTCTCAGCTTCGATGTTACATTTCAGAACCATCTCATGTCTTTCATCTCGAGGAAGTTGAGCTCGAAGTAGATGCATCATTTGAGGATAATCCTATTTGGATTTTAGATCATAGTACGAAGGTTCTCTATGGGCGGTATGTTCCTTTAGTGCGGGTGCTTTGGCAGCATGGGTGAGTACATGATGAGACTAGGGAGAGGGAGGCCGATGTATGATCACAGTGGCCGGAGCTGTTCAAGGTTTCTTCTTCTATACCTTCCTAGGGAAATTCAGGGAGAAATTTCTTTAAGGTGGGAAGTTTGTAAGAACCCAGATCTTCATTTCAGGTACGCCTTTCCTTTTTCTGGAGTTTTTGAGAAAAATGGTGTTTCTGGAAATTTTTTAAGTACACGCCGTGTACTTTCTGAGTACACTCGATGTACTCTTTTCCCGCTCGAAGCCATGTGCCGGTCGTGCCCGGGCCACACACATGTGGTTTAGGGGTGACATGGAGACCGATTTAAGTGGAGTACGGAAAAACCTAGTACACACTGTGTACTCTAAAAGTACACACCATGGCCTTTTTTTTTTGTCATTAAATGGACCGGGGTCGTGCCTAATCAACAAAAATCTATTCTTCTCTAGCTTTTTTGTTCGAGAGCGCTGGGAATCCGCGGATCTTTGACGAGCATCCGTTCCTCCATCCGTTCTTCGAATCGATCACTGTTGATTGCATTGTAATTGCAGTGGTGATTTCTCTCTTCTGCTTGAGCCTTGTTTTCCAATTCCTCTTCTTTCTCAAGATATCATGGGTTGAGCGTTTTGGGAATTTTCTAAGATCTTCGACATTCTAAGGAGAATCAATCATCGTGGTTCACATATATCTATCTCCTATCACCAAGGTAGGTGGTTTGTGCCTTTCCGTAGGAAGTCTGTGAATATTTTGTGCAAATTCCACATATTCCCTTGAATGGGGAATTGTGGGTTTCTTGTTTTTCCCCTGTTATTTAAATTCTTTCCTTGATTGATTGAGTAGAGATCATTGCTTGTGAATTTGGATAATTTAAACTATGTTCCTGTGCTTTTCCTTGCATGTTTTGTTAATTATGTTTTTGGCCATTTTCTATTCCTAGTTTAAGGATAGTGGGGCTGTTATACTGTTATGTTGTTGTGCCTTAGAATGATATCCATGTAGTTATTAAGGTTTACTCGGGATGATACACGCGTGCTGAGCTTGTTTTTTTTTCACACAGGACTATGAGAACCTAGTGTAGTAGACCATAGGGAGAATGGGCGTAATGGATTCTCCAGAGTGTCTTTTAATACGATGTGAGACCACATGGGGAATTGACGACGAGTGCTTCCTCAGAGAGTGTAGTTCCTCGACGCGGACCACAGGGGGAATGAAACATTGAGTGCTTCCCCAGAGATCCTTTAGTATGATACGAGATTATAGATGGGATTGACGGTGAGTGCTTCCACAGAAAGTATACTCTTAGCTGAACCAGAGGGGTGAGGCTGTGTGTGCATCCTAGAGGGTTGCTAGTACTTGTAGGTTGAACCATAGAGGTTAGGCTGTGAGAGCTACCCAGAGGGTTACCTGTTTTCTACTTGTTGTAGATTATTTAATTGTGTTCTTTATATGCTAGAACTGTGGATTGTAGCTACTGTGTGCTTTTCTATTTACTGCTTCCTGCACTTTTACTTGCCTTGTATTCATTTACTGTTAGGCACAAATATTTGGGGGATTTCCTAATAGGATTGTACCTCACTCCCTGTTTGGGCCATGATTTTGGGCCCAAGCAGACTTTTTGGTTGTAGGCATAGATAAGGGAAAGCTCCCTTCGACTTCTGGTACTTGATTGCTTGGATCTGGAGAGAAAGGGACCAAGCTTAGGCTTGCGATGCTGTAGGTGTTACTGTTATTTTAGTACTTTGTTTTTACTTGTATTTCATCACGTTGTTTTGTTTTTTGCATTCCATAGATACTTATACCTGCTGCAACATTATCATCATTACTATATATTCAGTACTTCCACTATTGGTTTAAGTTGTTTCTTATTGTTTATTGCTTCCACTATTTACTATTAATTTCTTTTCTTTGTATACCTTACCAAATAAGGGCATAGTTTCCAAAATAACTTAACAAGGACCTCGCTGCTAGTCAGTAGCCTCTGGAATTTGAGGAAATGTGCTTGAGGTCATGTGGCGAACTGGGCACGGGGCACCTCTGGGTGGCTTCCGGAACCAGGACGTTACACCTTGATTTTGTGAATTGATTTTTTCAAATTAATTTTATAATTTTAATATTTTTAATTTCATTTAAAACTGAATATAGTTATTCTATATTAGAAAACTAGTTTTTTTGGAAGAATCCAGTACACCATGTTAAGATTTCGCAAAACATAACACTATGTTTACTTGCGCTACATGAAATATTGAGTTTTACCACCATTGGATGAAAAAACTATTTTAAAACAAGATTTTCAAACTTATAGAAATTTTATTTAAAAAACGTTATTTTTGAAATTGGAATTTAAAAATTATATTTTGGTGATTTTTTTTGTATTTTGTTGAGAAGATTCGTTTTTTGATGAATTGTGAAAAATTTTCCATTTTAATTATATAGTTCATTTTAATTTAAATAATTTTTAATGTGAAATTATATTTTAAATGTGTTTTAAAGTCACAATAGATGAAAAATACATCTATTAATGCAATTTATGTATTTGGAATCATATTTATATTTAATTAAGATATAAATACATAATGAACATATTGAGAATTTTCAGAGTATAAACCTACTTCCTCACCATGTCTGTAGGATTACCATTAAACATTATTATTTCACATCTATGAATTGAATTTGGAAAAAATATAATCTGTATTTTTAATATGTATAATATTTATTGTATTATAATATAATCATATTTCTGATTAAAAATAATATTAAAAATAATATATTTTTTGATTAAGTTAAAATTCAGCATAACAAATGATCAAACATTAAACATAAGATACCAAATGACCAATGCACTAATCCAAAATTGATTTGATGCCAATAGTTTGATCATATGGAATCTTGGATAGAATTTTATGTGTTATTTGGATATATTTTCATGAACATTACCCATTTAATAAGTTAATTATAGAAAATTACAAAAAAGGAACCTTCTGTACCTTTATCATTTATAAGGAATTAGAATATGGAAGAAGCTACATATTTTTTTATATAAAAATAATTTTTTAAATTAAATTTATTTTTTTTATAATGATTATTTAAATATTATTTTTATGTATGAGTTATCTACAGTAAATGTTTAACAAACTCTAACACATATATTATTCTGTAAGTAATTAAATAAGATAATTGATACTAAAAAAGATTAAATGTAAATTAAATTTAATGAATTATTGTGTTCCATTATTTTTGTCGATAAATATATACTATTACAGATAATATAACAAAAAATATTTTATTTCAATTTTTTTATATTTTTAATTTTAAATTCAATAAATAATGTCAAAATTGACATTGATGTTATTTTACAATAAAAGATGTTTTATTAAATGTTTTAAATTTATTAAAAATACCATATTCTACCAAGTGAGTTTTTTGTTTTAATAAATATCAAATATGGTCCATTCATGGAACAATTGATCTTTCATAATTAACATGTTGACCCATATAATGTAAAAAATTTGTTATCATGGTCTAGGAAAAAGTTTGTTCTTTGTGCATTACCAGTGCTTGATTTCATGTTATTTTCCAACACACATTGGAAAATTTTTATATAAATCAGTTATCTTATTTAGAACTTTTTTGGTCTATATTTTATAAAAATTCAATTTAATTTAGTCTTAATAGTAAAATTATATAGGTTATAAAACTAGTTATGTAACACCCCAACCCTAGAATCCAAGAGCCTGTGGATTATTTTAATACATTGGCATGATTACAAGGAATCAAGTCCTGAAGGACTGATCATTTTAGTATTCATGGAAAAAATATATATACATAAGTTAAATATTAAAATTTGAAAAGAAAAACAACACCAAATTATTCCATTAGAAACATCCAAGCTTCCAAGATTATGCCTGCAAGTCACTCATAACTATCATCTTCATATCCTAGGAAAATTAAACAAAAGAAAGGAATGAGATCAAATTCTCAGTAAGAGTAAGAAATACAGTATAAGATAACATAAACACTAGTCATGGTTAATAATTGAAAACACACGCCTTTAAAAATAATTAACATGAACACTTTATGAGAAGAATATAAGCTGAGTAAATAATTCCATAATAAAACATAGTCATTGGTATTCTACTAGTAGAATAACCGCATTAAATATCAATATCTAATCTCATAATGATGGAATACATAATGTCGGACAATCTGAAACATTTTATCAAGGACTTGTCCAAGACATCTAAAAATGATTAAGGCCTCCACCAAAACCATATATCAAAAATTGGGAAAGGCCTCAGCCAATTCCACGTCAACTTGTCTCATGAGACCAACCGATGCATCGAAGAGCAATAGCGGGTTCCATCCGTCACTTACCAAGTCCAATGAATTCCTCATATAAAATGGGTGAAACATAATCTAAACATTCGTATTAAAACTAGAATATGAAATGTCAATAATTTAACCTCAAACCATGAATGACATAAAAATAGCACATCCACAGTCAAACTTAACTCATTTAATAGAATATTGAAGATTATATTATAATAGATTAAGTTCAATTGATATTAATTATGTATATTAACATAGATGAAAATTATCATTAGAAATATTTGAGAGAAGTATCCCCCTTTTTTTTAACTCATTCAAAAGTATCACTATTTATCAATAAGCTATTTCAAATGGAATTTTGAATCAAATTTTCCCATACAACTTTGAAACAGTTAAACGTAACTTTAATTTGAAAAAATTAATGTCCATATAAATGAATCCTTAAAAACATTTTTAAAACATGGACATTAATTAGAAATATTTAGATGAATAAATCTTTAAAACATTTAAAATTATATTTTAGTTTGTATTCTTAACCAAATGAGAGATGATTGAATACAAATAATTGATATAATTAAAACATTATAATATCATGAGAATAAAGGATTTCATGATATACTATGTCAAAGTACAATATATACACTATATAAAAGTGAATTGGTGCATAACAACAAAGAAGTCTCAATGGAATGTAAATTGAGATAAAGTCCGTTATAAACACTGTGTCCTTAGGTTAAGGATAAATAAATGAAATAATTATGTGTGAAAAATGTTAATACACTCAATATTATTGGATAATCAGTGTAAATAAATCCGAGGATAGTCACGCATATTCTTGTAAAAACAACACCGATGACTTGGATATTTAACTCAATGAATGTAAATTGAGTTAAGATTACTCTTATCAAGTTCATATCAATGACTTAAGAAATTATCAATTGAGTGATTATGTGTATAAAAAGTATATCCGCACAAAGGGGAGTGGAAATTAATACATAAAAAATAAATAGTGATTCCCCACATAATCTTGGAGTAAAATAATCAATGAAGTATGTGTAAAGCCCAATGAGTGGAAATTGAAAATTGAAATTTTCTTACCGATTTGGAAAATTATGAAACATACACCCAATGAATGAAGGATAAAAAAATGAAGATGTAAATACCCATAAATTAAAGTATATTACACCAAGAATAGAATCATGGGCAGTATGTGCACCACAGAAAATTAAATATTTTCCAATATAGCATGAATCTTACGAGAATAAAAAGTGAGATGAAAAACCCTTACTTTGTTGTAATCAATCGAGTCGTATGACCAAAATTTAATAACCCCCAAATGAATCACTTAATACCATGAATATAAAGATAATCAGGATAATATATATATGTCAAATGGAATTACACAATACACCACATGAAATAAATAAGTGGCAAACAATGGAAATCTCACCGAATTAAAAGTGAGATAAGAAATCACTTACCTCAAGTCTGACTTGTCTCGTATGTTTCTTGTTCCTACTGAATAATAAACTTAAGTTAATTTCTACCTTATTAAGAACATTTTTAAAGTTTATTATTCATTTTATATCAGTTATTAACTTCTTATAACAATTAGTTAATTATTTGAGTTCATATTGGATATTTTATTGATGTTCGTAACATGAGTCAATATTGAACTTGTAATAATTACAATTTTTCCATGTGGTAAAAACTATATTATCTCCAAAATTATATACATGATTTAGATATCATATATATATTATATACCTAGTATATATATATTTATAACAGTACATAACATTTGGAGATAAGAAATGAAATGCACCGTTCATGGAGATGGTAAGCCGTACGTACGCATGAACACTACTTTCATTTCTATTTTGTATTTTAATAGAATTAAAACATAATGATACATAGGTATATTATAATTCAAGTGTAATATCATATAATTTATCATTAAATCTATACTATATACATCCCATAGAAGTCATTAATGAGTCATATCACTTCGAGGGGGCGGTAGTCCGCACTTCCTCAAATGAAATTATCGCGTTTTACCCGTAATGGAAACCATAATGGTATGATATAAATGGAAAATAAAGAAGTAAAAAAGAAAACATTAACATAATATATATCAAATGTAAATAAATTTCCATATTAATGTCTACCATGAGAGGTGGTAGGAGATTATCAAACAATCATCGTTTCGTGAGATGTTAGTTTGCCAACCACAGAAACAATTTATTCATCACCCATTAGATGGAGGTGTGTGTAAGTGTACCTAGAATCCTTCTCATAACAACATACTAGTATATTTAAGATACTAGTTTTGATATAAAAGAAATGAGTAAATATATTTTAGGTTGGTTGGAGAAGTAAAACAAAACAAAAGAATTTAAGAGAAACCATTACCTTTAATTTTGGTAACTTCCATTGGTTTGAACCAAAAGGTCTTATTAAAGTGACTTATGCCTAAGATAAGGCTTCTAGGATTAAGAGATGGATTTTGAGAGCTTATTTGGACAGGGGATGGATGAGACAAGGGGCTTGAGTGGTGTGTGGAATGGGTTAGAAGTGTTGTCCTTTTATAAGGGGGAGGATGGGCTCTTTGGGAAAGTGTGAAAATATTATTTTATTATATACTGATGTTTGGTTTCTGAAGGTCCAAAACTAATTGAATTATAAGATAATATGACTCATTGTCGAAATAAAATCATCCAATTTGAATTGGATAGGTTTTTAATATTGTTTTAATTTTAACAATCTTAATTATTTCAATCATTTATTAATGAGGTAAATACTACATCATTATTGTGACATAAATAATTTAATTTATTTGATGTCTAAAAATTATAAAACAAATACCATAACTTAGGCAATCATTTTATATTTCCAATGAATTTTTATAGAATATAATAAGACTTATATATCCCCATGTAAAAATTGATATACTAAAAGATATTTGTTGATGTAATTTTTGTCTTTACTTTAAGTTAATTAAAATAAAGCGTCATTATCACTCTTAAGTGGCTCCATGGGGTCCCAAAATTGACCCACGGATGACCATTGTCGGACATGACTCATAAAATAAGGTTATGACAGGTGTTAAAGTAATTTTTTATTATTATAATATTCTTTTTACCTTGAATTACAATATTTACCTTTAACCGTAGTAAATAAAAGTCAAAACTTTCTATTCACCAATTTTTTTTTCATCTTATTTAACCACATTTTACATACTAATAACAATTATTTATGTTTTATTTTTGAAATTCAATTCACAAAAGTGGTAAAATTTCATTTAAATGTAAATGTTAGTTTTTTAACTACTACTAAGTGGTTTTACTATTCATCAAAAAGTTGATGTTTTTCTGAAAAATACCAAAAAATCAGCCTAAGATATATTTGATATTCAGAGTTAGAAAAAGATGTCTATTTTACCAAATTAAAAAAATATAAGTTGCATTAAAAAATTAAAAATTAATTCATGTTGTCAAAACCAATAGCATGTTTTTAGGAAACAAGAACTATCAAAAGATTGACACTTGTTTATGTATAATTATAAAGTGAAATTAATTCCAATTACTAACATTAGATTAAATGGTAAAAATATAATCTAATTATACTTCAAAACCATTAAAATTTATAAATGAACACTATAATTTTTTTTACTAAAAAAGTTGTTTTTAATTAAAATTTTGTATTTTTCACTGTTCACCCAAATATGAATGTTATCAGAAATACACCGAAATTTTTTTGAAACTAAATTTTTTTGTCCCGATTATAAATAAAAAGTATATTTTGTGAAATTGAGTATATAAAAGTGTAAAATATTGGATTTAAAAAGGGTTCTCCATTAAAATATGGTAAAATAGCATATTTTGAAAAATACCTCCATTATCGGAAAAAAATGAATTTGTTCTTATATGACGTCTTAGAAACACATAATATGTATGTTAAAATTATATGGAATATATAAAATTGAAAATTCAGTAAATAATATTCATTACTACTTTTGAACAGCTAGTTTGGTAAGTTGTCATGTGCTTGAACTCATTGTTTTGTGAGGTGCATCTATTGAACTACTTTGAAGAGATATTGTACTATGAAACCTTGGGGTGTTATAAGTTACTTAAATTAAATACCAAATGATAAAATTGTGGAAACATAGAATTTATGGAATAAAATTATAGATATGATCTTATTTTTTTATAGTAGGTATATATCAACCAATAATATCCTTTAATATATTATTTTTTCATTTTGAGTCACATGATGGAAATGAGAGATCCCAATTATTTATATCTTTTTATATTTACCAGAATGCCACTCCCCTCCTCTACCAAAGGAATTTAGTCTTCCCATTCCTCATAACTTTGAATCCATTTTATGTCATGAAGCCTATAAATAAATATTCATTCATTCTCTCATCCTAGGAGCCTTAAATATTTCATAAAGAAAACCAAGAAATCTCTTTTGTGCAATCAAGGAGGTGTCAGCCAAAGAAGAGGTAACATATTTCGTCAAGATCCATTGTTTTATTTTCATTATCCACCAATTAAGATAATCTTATTTATTTATTATATAGTATAATAATTATACTCAAAATAATGAGATTTTATTTTATTTTAAGGGATCTACCAACACTTACACAGACATCCATCAAATGGGTATTGAAGGTATCATTCTTGTGTACAGAGAATTACCAGCTCACCAAACGATGTTGTTTTTTCCATCACCACCTATCATTGTTAGGAATTATGATGGAAAAAATGTTTTTATATGATAAATATGATCTATTTATGATTATATAATTATTAAATAAAACATATCTTCATGATTTCAATTTTGTGTATATACGATAACTTTGTTTGTGGAAGTGTAGACTACCACCTCCTAAAAGTGGTGTCATTCATCCACACTCTACGTGTAATTTATTAAGTATGAGTTTAGTTAAAATATATGGTATATATTACCTAAAAAATTCATTATAATTAATATATATATATATAAATTTCATTTAAATACATTTTTTCAAAATGATAATTAAACGGAAACAACATTCGTGTGTACGTACAACCTACTATATCCATGAATGATGTATTTCATTTTATATTTCTCTTATTTATAGATTATTATAAATATTTACATAATGAATATATATTATATTTATACAATGTTAATTATAATTTTTATAATTAAATCATGATCTATTTTGTATTATCAAGAATAAAATGTCAAAACATATATGAAAAATAGTGGGGATATTACCCAAAATGCTACGTTAACATTGAATTGTTAATAAACAGGTAATATAAATAGATCAAAAAAATAATATATGGTATTAGGTATAATAAAATAATTATGTAGTATATATACAATAAATATAAATTTATTATACAGTATTTTTGAACGTGTACATAAAAATTAAAGACTTAAGGTAATGGAAGTTCATCTTAGTTATTATTATCGTGATATACATATCATATTCAACTCTCTCTTAATTTTTTTGTGGTGTATGTTCTCCCATATGAAATGTTATATCATAAATATAAATTATTTAAGGATATTAAAGGATTTAATTGATGTTATTATTTTAGAGAAACCCCTATTCTAATGTTACTCAAGTAGTAAGGGTTTTCTCCTCTCACTTTTTATATCCCGAGATACATATAATGCTCACCACTCATTTATTTTCTGTGGTGTATATACTACCCATGAATGTATTATATGAAACTTATATATAAATTTATAGTAATTTACTTATAAATTTTAAGATATTTATTTCATTGGTTTTATGTTTCAAATTTTCCCAAATCGATAAAGTAATTTTACTTAAATTTTCCTCCCTTGAGACACATGTTTTGTTGTGCACCATCATTCTTTTATGAGGGTATACAATTACATATATTTGGTTATATCTTGATTCTACATAATTTAATTATATATTAATCTTCATTTAATGTAATTTTCTTATATGGGAATTTTTATTTGAAGTTACCAAGTGGTAAGTGTTTATTGCAATAATCCCATCTTTTATTGATATTATTTATTTCTTTTCATAAAGGTTGGTGATGAAACCTCATTTTTATTATTAAATCAAACACCTTTTTATGATTGGGTATAGGGTGACCCATTAAATGGAAAGTAGGCATGGGGAATGAAGCATAAATAAAATGCCTGAAATCCCATTTCTTGATCCAAAGGGCCCTTCGGGGAATAATACTTCTACAGTACACATGATTTTACAATATCATTGCTGCTACAATTACAACTACAGTGCCTACACCACTTTCATGTTACCACTACTATAATTATGACGTTGCGACATTATTTTTATATCGTTTCTTGCTATATTGTTGTTGTAGTACCGGCCAATACGTCCCATTGTAGATTTAATCTGGGGTCTTTTGGATGACAAGCAGAAACCTTTACCATATCTTAAAAAAATCATGAATTTTCTCTTACAATAGTATTTCAAAATGACTTCATGTATTAGTTACATATTTTCAATCGTTGGACCATAAGATAAATAATACCATGTTCTTAAAAAATTCTAACTTATTAATATCTTTTCTCACATTCATATATTGTTCTAAAACAATGTTTTAAAAAATGGTTATAAAATGATCTTTCCATCTCATTTTCAAGGGAAAACTATTTTAAATTTTTCTAAAGGTTTTGAATGCTTCCTTTATAAGTTTTCAATTTATATTTAAAGAAATGTGTTTCAAAACATGTTCCAACATATTGTATAATCTTTTAAGGAAAATATTTTTCAAAAGGATTTCACGATTCATTTATATGTTTCAAAGAAAAATGATTTCTATTTTTTTCTAGAACCCATTGTATGTTCTCATGTCTATTTTCATGAAAATGATTTTCAAAATAATTTATGTTTAAAAAAACATAAATAATAAAAGATAATTTCATCACTAAACGTTTCTAAATATATTTCAGAAATATTTTTCATATAAGATTATATCCATTGTTATTAGTCATGAATTTCTGGGGAAAATATCCAATGGTTCCATTCATATAATTTAACTAAATTGTTTATGTTTTGATTTCATGATGTTAATGAACAACATTTCTCTTTCACAGAATATACTTTTTAAGAAAAAAATTTTCAAGGGTTGTATGTTTATGAAAACCTCTTCTTTTCAAGGGTTATGATTTTAATGAAATAACTATGAAACCTATCTCTTTTACACATTTTATGATATGCTAACATGTTTATGATACCCATTTCATATTATGGGATATGATATGATGATTTTTTATTATCTAGTGGAAAAAATATGTATGATTTCATTATTAGATGTTTAGGACCTATATCTCCCCCAAATGAATTCGAAAAATAATTAGATATCATGAGATAGATATGGCTATAATGGAGAGTGAAATCTGTTTAATGAAGTTATTTATATACTAAGATGGTTTTGAGAGCGAACCATAACTACTAACATGGTATTTGGAGTGCACCTTGAGTACTAAGATAGTCATGAGAGTGAAAATTGACTACCAATATGGTCATGAGAGTGAAACATTACTACCAATAAGGTATGATAAGTGAACCCATAAAACTATGATGTCATTGGTTTTGATGCCTTGAATACTGTGGAAATTATTTTATATGATTACTTGTCTTCCAGAATTCCTTATAATATTATTTTGTTTGGATTTATTGTATTATCCTATTCATTCCCTTATGATTCATGTATTATTATATGTCAATCATTATTACATGATTCATGTAGATGATCTTTGATATGCAGGGTATGATATCGAGATTTTATTATCATGTTTTTATACACTTATGATCATGTTATGCTTATGTGTATCTTTTGTTTACCCTTAATGAGCATCTGATCTCACCCCATTATTATGTTTCCCTTCCTAATGTTATACTAAATTGTTTTAAATATATGTAATAAATGGAAATATATTTGTGGTAAATAATAAAGAACTATCACCATGTTAGAAAATTTTGTTCTATTTTTATAAAGAAACTAAATTATTACTATCCTTAGCTATATACTTTTATAATGTGCTGAACATTCATCTAAATTATGTAATATGAATGTATGTTAATCATGGGTGTCTATATTTTGTATAAAAGTCTGAATTAATATACCTTTGGAAACTAAGATGATAAATCTTTATTCACATTCCTTGGTCCATTTCTAAGGATATAAATTGGGATGTCTCTAAGGATAAGTATAAGGTTGAATTATTTTTTCAGAAAATGTCATGTAATTTTGGTAAAGGATAGAGAATGTGGTTTCTTATAAATAAATTTTTTTGAATATTACATGTTTAAGTGGTTATAGAATAGTTTTACCTACTAGTAACAACTCCAACTAGGTGTGTCAGGAATAAATCAATCGTAACATGGTACATGACAAAATTCCTTACTATGCACCTAGTTTGATGCTTCTAGGGGATAGGCTTTGGGAATTAACAAAATATTATGAACCATAAATAAGGATTTTCAAATAATTTGGTTATTAATAACCAAGTATAAACATAAGGTTCCATAAACTAAAAATTAGATTTCATGATTTAGACATCCTATAAGTAATTTATCATGATTATGTGGTTTTATTAAAGTATATGTGTTTCTCACCCTATTAATTGGCTTTTAGTCAATTGTGTGAACTATAATGAACATGGTTAACATTTAATATGGATGATATGGAATGTATGGGAACTATTCAAATCAATTTCCCACATGAAAAAAGCGTAATGATAATAAGGAATGTGGTACATGTACTGATTATGCTGTTGAAGATAATGGGACTGAAAACCAAATGTGAAAGTTATGGGATGTTCTTTCAGTATTTCTTATATTAAAAGTAAGATGCACAATTAATTGAGTTTGAGGAATCTTAATACATGATTCATATTTCATATGATTGGAAAAGGGTATTAATGAGTAATTTCATGAATCTTGAGTAATAGTTTAACAACAATGTTTAATGATTGGAGTATATATTTTTTGGAAATCAATGATTTATGTTATATGAATCATGAAAGATATAATTATTTGTTGTAGAATATTTTCTTTTATTATTATCAAGAATGTGTTTAATGACATGGATAATGTATAAAATTGAGTTAAGGGAAATGTTACATTATGTAAAGTTAACCCTTAACATGTTCATGAGGATAAAAAATGATATTGTATGTGGATAAAGAGATGATGGTATGGATAAGGTATATTGGATAGTATTTATGACAACCAATATAATAAAGGATTGTCCGAAAAAGTGGTATTTGTTATCACGAATTAAGTATACAATATATTTTATTTAATGATTATATCCTATAATCTTTGGAATAAGGAAGCATGCATGTGTTCAAAAAGGATTTATGTTAATTTATGTTATTACCTTGTTTCAAGAGAATATATAATGAGGGTATCCACATGTTTGAATATAAAATACAAAATATTATTTGTGATATATAAGGGATCAATTCTAACTTATTTTTTAGAAATATAGTGAGTTTGTTTCTAATTTTTTGGACTTCAATATTTCAGAAGGGTTATAAGGCTTACCATTTATGGAATGCTTCATGTTAGAATTAATATGAAGAGAATGAGATTAAAGTATTATATTTTCATATGTGGGTTTATGAATTTTGGATAATGCATGCTATCATTTTTGTTGGGATAAATAAAGACTAATAGAATCACATACCATTATAATAAAGGATCTCATGATCAATTAAAGATTTTGGAATGGAAAATTCCCCATCATTTCTTAGAATAAGAGATAACAGGGATGTTTATGAAGTCACAAAAAAATGTTCATTTTTTTAAATCATGTAAATATAATTTTCATGAAAATTATTGGACCTTAGGGAAAGGGACTTGAAATAAAATTTTGTCAAGTAATCATCATATTTAATGATATTAAAGACCATTTCATGCCTCTTTGGGTAATGCATTTTTTATTTCTAACTTTATCCTAAACATTTTCTCTATCACTCTCCAAATGAACTTTATTGTTATATTTCTCCACCATTTCCATGATTCCTATTGGAGCCTATGTTCTCCAATATGGAAACATAGTTATGAGTTAATTTGTGTAACCTTCATGTGTTTAAAATTTATTTTTTAAATAAGTTTTAATATTAATTTTAGAATGTGGGTCTCTATGTAAGGAACATATATGTATTAAAAAGTTGTTTACATAGATGAATTTCAAAGGTGAAATTCAATTTAAGGTGGTAGAATTTAACAACCTGAGATTTTTTGAATAATTTTTTTTCGAATTAAATTAATATTTTTGATGATTTCCATTCCACATAATAATTAATATATATTATATATATATTAACTATTTTTTTAATTATATTAATCACCATATTAATCTTACGAAACACACAACATGGTATTATCTTGCATTACATGCATGACTATGTTTTACCATCATTTGATTGCACAACTATTTCGATAATAAATTTTAAACTTCTAAATATTTTTTAGAAAAAACTTAATTTTTTAATTCATTTTTAAAAAATTATTTTATTGTTATTTTTTGGTATTTTTATGAGGATATTTGTTTTGGATGAATAGTGAAAAGTATTTATTTTTTGTTAAAAAGTGCCATTTCATTCAAATAATTAGTGTTGTTAAATAATATTATAAACTTATATTAATGTCACAATATATAAAATATATATATATTAATCCAATATAGTTATTTTTAATCATTTAAACATCTAATTAAGATATAATAAATTAACAAAATTTTGAGCATTTTCAGTTTAACAATCCACTTTCTTGCCACGTATGCTGGATTATTATTAAACATAATTTTTCTAATTTTGTGAAATGACTTTGGAAAAATAGATATAAATACTCTTAATAAATATAATATTTATATTATGATAAAATCAACCTAGATTTTGACCAAAAAGTATTGTAATATTAAATAAAATTAATTATAGTGATTAAGATATTATTGTGCTTAAGAATGGACTAAACCTTAATCATAATGACCAAAATGTAAAATACACATGAAAAAAATACATTTTCTGCCATCATATAGAAAATATAATCTATTTATTATAACTATATGATCTAGTAGAATAATTGTTCATGAATGTGATCGATATAAACATTTAAGTAGAGAAAAAGAAAAAAAAACGCTATATACATTTATCATTTACAAGGATTTAGCGTATGGAAGAAGATACATATCTTTGGATATAAAAATTATCTTTAAATTCAAATTGGTTTATTTATCTAGATAATTTAAATTTAATTTTTATATATGAATTAGACACATTAAATGATTAACAAATACTAACAAATGGATTATTTATTTAACAATTAAATAAGACCAATGATGATAAAAACATTTAATGTAAAGTATAATTAATGAATTGTTGTGTTAAATTATTATTTTAAATACATATATAATTTAAAATAGATTATAAATTTAAATATTTGAATTAAAATAAATTTTTATATTTCCAAATGATTATTAAATAAATAATGATAAAAATGACAATAATGTTATTATAAAATAGAAGTTATTTTATTAAATGATTTAAAATTAATAAAAAACATATATTCAACATTGTTAATTATGTTAAAAAAATATAAAATATAGTTCATTCGTGGGAATATTTATCTTTTATAATTATCATATTGACCCATATATAGTAAAAACATTATTAGCATAGTACGGGTCAAATTAGTATTTTTACACTTTACCAGCGCTTTTTTTAAAGTTAATTTATACCACACATAAGATTTATATTTTTTAAATTATATATAATTTTTATAATAATGTTTTTAAATATTTTATAATTATAATTAATTTAGATTATTTGTAATGGTTATATTAAAAAGGTTATAACACTAGTTACATTAAGAAAAAAAATTATAAAATTGGGGATTCATAGAGGTTAAGGATGCAAATTGTAAAAATGAAGTTATTATTTTTTTTGGAGGTTTTTATCAGTCATAAATTCCATTTAATCCATTATTTTTACATTTTTAGGGCACATGATGTTAGTTATACCACCCAACATTATATACCTATAGGTATTTACAAGAATTCTACTCCTCCTCCTCTATAAAATGCATTAACTCTTACGCTTCCAAAAACCTATCAAGAATATTTTTATCAAACATAATCTTACAAAATAGTATCCAAACAACCCTATCCTAGTCCTTGAAGCATAAACATAGGATTAAATAATTCTATGGATTCCCATTGTTTCAAAGCAATAGGAGTTACCTGGAGAATAAGTAATATCCTTTCTTAAGATCCATTGTTTTATTTTCATTCTACACCAAATCAATTTTTTTTATTAAATTATTATATAATAACATCAGTATCCTCAGTATAATTAGATGTTTTTATTTTATGTTATTTACCTACACTTACACACACATCGATCAAATGACTAATGAACATACGGTTCTTATGTACGGAGAACTACCACCTCACGAAACGACATTGTTTGTTTTTACTTTACCAAATCTTACGGTTTGGAATTATGATAGACACAAAATTTTTATATGATATATATTATATGAATGATTCAAATTTTCTTATCATATTATTATATAAAAATTACATTCATTATTTTATTTTTTAAATAAAATAACATCATTTATAGATGTTTGGACTACCGGCACCTCAGAGCGATGTGAATCATTCACACTCTAAATGCAATTTATTAAGAATGAGTTTAGTAAAAATATATTTAATAGTTTAAATAAAAACTTTTATTGAATTAATATATTTATACGTATATGTCGTTTAATTTATTTACTTCAAAATGATAATTAAATGAGAACATCGTTCATGCCTACGTACAACCTACCATCTCTATGAACGGTGCATTCCAATTCAAATTTATATTTTTAGGGATAATTATAAATATTTATATATAGAATATATATGATATTTATTTAATTTTACGCATTCTTCATAAAATTAAACCGTGATCTAGTTAAGAGTTTTGATAATAACATGTGAAGACATATATGAAAACAACACGAACATTACCCAAAATGTAATATTAACAGGGAATTGTTAATAAATATGTAATATAAAGGAATAAAAAATAATTAATGGTATTATATATAATAATTTGGATTTATTTTATATTTATAATAAACATATATTTATTATATAGGAGTTTTGGACATGTATAGAGAAAGACATGGCTTAAGGTAGGGGAATTTCATCTCGCTGTTTATTTATGTGAGATATATTACACATTCACCCCTTATTTTTATCTTTGTGTGTATACCAACATATGAAATGTAATGTAATTAATTTCATTTATTTAATGAAATTTAAATATTTTATTGGGGTTAATATTTCATGTAGATCATTATTCTAGCATTACTCAAGTAGAAAGGATTTCTTCATCTAACTTTTTAATGTTGTGAGATACATGACATGTTCACTAGTGATTTATTATATCTGATGTATATAATTACAATTAATGTATTAATTTATCATTATAGATAAAATTATTTTTATTTATATATAAATTTTATCAAATTTCTTTCATGGTCTTTAGGTTACAAAATATAAAAAATTGGTAGAGTAATTTTGTTTCAATTTTCTTTCCATGAGACATATGTTTATTTATGAACCTATATTATTTTACAATGTATATATACATCAATTTGACATGTTACATCATTAATATAATTATTTTAACTATATTTTAAGCTTAATTTTATTTCATTTTATTACATGTATTTTTTTATTTAATGTTACCAAGTAGAAAGAGTTAATTGCAACAATCCAATCATTTATTTGGATTGTTAATGATTATTCTTCAATTGATGAAATATCATTGTCTATCTCTCAAGATAACAAATGAATAATATTCTAATCTGGTTATTCAATAAATCTTCATGTATTAGTAAAATTTTACCACTTTTTGGTACTTGATACCATTAAGACATGTATTTTAATAAACTATGACTTTATTTCTATCTATAACAACAAGAATATTTTAGTCTAAAAACGTGTTTTCAAAAATTATATCAGAATTTTTTTTTAAATGATAGGTTGATATCACTTTCAAGGAGAAAATGTTTTCAAAATATTTTATGAATTTAAAATTTTAATTTATAAATTTCAGATTACATTCAAAGAAATTGTTTTCAAAACCTTTTCAAGAATCTTTTATATGTTTTAAAAGAAATTTTTTAGAAGGTTATTAATATTATTTTATTTATTTAAAAGGAAATTTTTTTGTAGAATCCTTTTTATGTTTTCATATTTATTTTTATGAAAATGGTTTTCAAATGGTTTTATGTATTAAAAATATGTTTTCAAAGAATAAAATATGTTTTTTGATAGGTTCTTTATTTGATTAAATGATTATGAAACACATCTCTTTTTTAACGGTTAATATGTGATTAATTTTTTACGATAACCTTTTACTTTAATGGGATATGATGTGATTAGTAGTTACTATCTAGTAGTAGACATATGCATGATTTAAATATAAGATGGGTTGGACCTATATCCCATTTCAATGCAATTGGTAATGATTTTTATATAACAAGATAAACATAGATGGAATGGGGAGTGAACTCAGTTCAGTAATGGAATTTTCCATCTAAGATGGTATTTGGAGCGAACCATGATTACTAAAAGAGTCATTAGTGTGACCATTGAAGATTAAGATGGTTTTGTGAGTGATCCTTAATGAATAATATAGTCTTGGGAGTGAACCATGTCTACTAAGTAGGTATTGAGAGTGAACCCAATATAATAATATGGCCTTTGTAGTGATTCATTGAATACTATGGAAATAATTTTATATTCTTATATGTCTCCTCGAATTCCATGTCTTATTCCTATTTT
Organism: Viscum album; assembly: GCA_963277665.1. NCBI lineage: Eukaryota > Viridiplantae > Streptophyta > Magnoliopsida > Santalales > Viscaceae > Viscum > Viscum album. The sequence continues at coordinate 1,957,633,905 of OY728141.1, read as the reverse complement.
ATGAGTTTTGGTCTTACTATATTGATTCCCTTTTGAATAATGTCTTATTAACTACCAATATTTATACCATGATTCATGTATATGACCTTTGATATGATGGGTATGATCACCAAATGTTTTTATCAAGTATTCATACCATTATACTCATGTTATACTTATGTATAAACTATACATAATTTTACTTATCATCTGGGATCACCCCTTTCTTATGTTTACCAAACTTATGTATTGAATAATAGTTTTAGGTATATGTTCTAATGGGGAAGATCATTGTGGGAAATATTAATGATTCTTCACAATGTTAAATTATTTTTTTATGTTTCCTATGAAACTAAAATATTATGGTACTTGGGCATATAAAATTTTAATGTTCTGAATATTAATATAAAATGATGTAATATTTTAGAGACCCCAAACTTGAAGTACTTAGACATGACATTACTTTTGCGGAATACTTAATACATAACAAAAACCAACACTCATGGAACGTAATAGTTTAGTGTCTTTGGAAACTCGGAACACAATCATCTAATCATGGTGAAAGATATTCAACATCTCCCATAAAGATCTTCCCCTTTTGTTTTCTTACCTAAAACCTTTCTTTATATAATGGGGAAAGTAAAACATAAAAATGGTGAGTTAAAATGATCATTAAGGGTAAACATAGAGAATAGAAAACAATCCATAAACATTTGAATGCAAAAACATGAACATAAAATCTAAACATCAAAATCTTGAGCAAAGACATAAATCATGGATGTTTGTAAGGCATACATCACAAAGGAACATCAATCATGATAAAATAAAATTGTAATAAAACATGTAATTGTGGAAAACCATTAAGCACTTGATATGATTTCCATAGTATCCAAGGAATTGCTTCCAAGACCATCTTAGTGGACAAAGTCCATTTATAAACCGAGTTCACTCCTCATTCCAGTCCTATCATTGAACCAGATTAACTTGCCATTCCAGCCATGTCTATATAATGAGATATAAATCATTACCCAATTAATTTGAGGCAGATATAGGTCCCACCCATCTAATAATGAAATCATTCTTATAAGGGAACAACATAAACATAAATCATTCATCATAACCCAAAGAATAAAATGGGTTTCATAAACATCATCCCATCATAACATAATCCATATAAAACAAATGGATATCATTTAATCAGAAGAAAAGTGAAGCCATGTAAAGCATAGAGACATTATACATGAAACATAAACATATGAAATAATGTCATCTTATATGGAAAATGGTTTTGATAAAACACTTGAAATGAATTCTTGAGGAAACGATTCTTTCTTCTTCAAAATAATTTTCTTTTCACAAAATGCCATGCAATTTTAAATAAAAAATATTTTGTTGAAAATAGTCATGAAATATTGTAGATTAAGATTCATTAAAATAAGTCATTATAAAACTGTAAAAATCCATTAATTCCGTATAAGTTATAAAACAAACATTCTCCTCGTAATTTTTCTGGAAAAGTCAAAAAGTACATCGTATGGTAAACAAAAGAAAGATTCCTTCCATTCATCATAGTAAAATTCAAAAAGGGGTAAAAATGACTTTAAACATACATGTAATAATAGGAAAAATTTTATGAAATTTTTTTGAGAAAACATGGGCATGGATGATAAATATAACCCTAGTAAATACTTACGAATAAACAATCTCGGATAAGAATGAGATTGGAATAATTATCCCTTACCTTAGGTCTGATATGCTTCGTACATATCCGAACATCCTCTATAATTATTTAGATAATGTCATTGACTTATTAAAGAATCATATTCATTGTTATGATATCATATATGGTTCACTTATGACTTTATATTACCCGTTCTTTTGTAAATACCATGTTTAAGTAGCGTTTTGGGTAAAATTGTTTTATTTATTGTACGTGTTTGGACTTATTGTTATTGATATTATTATTAAATATATCAGGACTTAATTACTTAAATAATTTAAATAATGATTTATATATCATATATATTCAGTATGTATATATAATAGATAGATGAATGAAATGAAATACACCGTTCATGGAGACGGTAGGCCGTACGTACGCATGAATGTTGTTTTCCTTTCCTTATTGACTTGAATGGAAGTGAGTAGATGATATATATATATATACATAAATAAAATAGCTTAATTATGTCATATATTTCATTATTATTCATTATATATACTTTATAATCATTCTTGAATGGTTAACATGGAGAATGAATCTCATCGCGTCGTGGAGACGGTAATCCGTACGTACGCACGGGAGATGATATCGTTCCCATATTTATTGAATGGGATTGGAGTGGATGATATAATATATCAGAATCAGTATGATGTTATAATATCTATATATAGTTATTATTTACACCATTATACCCATCCAAGTATGGTGGTGGTGGAAAAATAGATTACACCACGGCGTGGAGACGGTATTCCGTACGCACGCACGCGCGGTGATTTCATTTTCCGTAGGATGGATATAAGATGAAATGGGGTTATTTCATATATATAATAACATATCAGTATATTAGTGATAGTGATGTTATTACTTTATGATTAAACAACTAAATAAGAAGAATTTGAAGAAGAAAGAAAACTTGAAAGAATTGGTAGAAGAGATTACCTCTTCTTCGACACACCGCTTTTATGATTTTCTCTTAAGAAACTAGAGTTGGTATTTTGAGGAGGCCGGAAACTATATAATGTTTCTAGGGAAGTTGATAAGGGAAATGGGCAGGGGTTGACCGAGCTTGAAAGCTCAAAATTGTGTAAAGAGATGAGGGAGGAGGTGCCTTTTTATAAGGGATGAGAGGGGCACCTTAGGAAAAACTTAAAATATTATTTTATAATAAAGTAATATTCGGTTTATAATAGCTCCAAATTAATTTATTTCAAAGATAAAGTGGGTATGGGTCTAAATCCTTTCAAACAATAGGTTTTAGACAAGTTTAGGTAGATATTTTATCCTTATCATTTAGATTTAACACTAAGTTAAATAATTTAACTTTTACCGTGTCTTCTTGTTTTCTTACACTATATGGTTAATAAACTTACTATAAAAATCCAAAAGAACCCCAAGTGGTTCATTATTAATATATATAACCTTATCTAAGTCATTTGACCAATCCTTATATTTTTAGGAATAGAATAACAATTAATAACATATAAAAAATATAGAGTGTTTTCAAAATATGTTGTTTTATATTGAAATATTTTAAATATGATATTTCTTTTGATGATGTGTTAAATTTGTAATTTTTCAGTACACTCATTCCTTTCATGATAATGTTTATTTTATCTAAAATGATAATCTATTAAATTTTGGAAATAGATATTTTGAAGACATTATTCTTATGAAAAATGAAATTAATTCTACAATTATAGTTTTAATTTCCCATAATTTTTTCATATTGAATTAGTTTATAGGAAGGTAAGAGTTAGTTTATCTTATAAAAGATATAAGAAAATAATTAAATTCAAAATAATTAAATACAATTATAAATTTTTTTATCCTATTGAAGAATAATAATATTATTTCTTGGCTTTAGAGGATTAAAATGAGAATAGTCGAAACATTTCTCAACGAATTCAAAAATTTCATAAATGAAGTGAAAGAAGACTAAATAGGAAATATTTTCTGTAATTACATCAAAATAATTAATGAGAACTAAAACATTGATAATTTATAGTGGGCGTTCATCTCACATAACATGTAATAAAACCATCCTAAAAAATTCGATGTTTATAGTTAAAAAAAATTATTTTTTTTGAAATTATAGAGAATTAATGAATCATGGTAGTTTAGAAACAGAGTTTTCTAATAATAAATTGAATAAAAGTGATATAATATGAGTTTACATCTTTATTAACAATTTATTGTGTTTTATTCACCTTTGTGACCCAGGTTTGGAATTTATATTCAATCAAAAAGGATGAAATATAAAAGGCAAGGTTGGGAATTATACTTTAAAGTAATATAGAAATACTAAAATCAATATTAGGTAGATAGAAAAGGGGATATATTTATAATAATAGTGGCAGAGTAAAAGTGTTAATTGGTATCAATACTTTTACATATTCATTACTAAATTTTCCAAAATTTTATGTTTAAAGGCAATAATTAATATATTTTTATTGAAACTAAATAGAGACAAAATTTGTGATTCCAGAATTAGAGTGAAGGAAGTATGAAATTATTTTCATCAAAATAATAAGATCTCTTTCGCTTTTCTGAATTATATCCAGAAATATATTTGTGTTTTTATTGTTATTTCAAAAACATATGGTTGGATTTATTTAAATTGATTCTTTGATGATTATAATATAATGAAAATTTTTATATTTATTCAATGAAATATTGAATTTCATAATTGTATAAAAAATCAATTAATGGATAAAAATAAAATAAGAAGACCATTGATCATTTTATGATCCAAAAATGGAACATTATACACATCGTATATAATGGAAAACTACATTGACAAAATTAGTAATAAAAATTTTGTATCATTACGGATTACACCCCAATAGAATGGGGTTATAAAAAGAATAAACTGTATGGTAAAGCACTTGGTAAGACCCACATTGATAGAAAATGTCATCTAACATCACTACTAGAATGAAGTAGATAAAGTGGATATGTTTACTGAAAATAGATTATTATCTACATAATAATTAATGAAGATACCATATGAAATGTTCTATAGTGGAAATCCATTTTGAAAATTCCAAGGGAGTTTGGAGGAAATATGTTTTATTTGAATAAAATATAAAAATAAGAAAAAATATGGTTATTAGTTGATGGTATAATATTCCTATGAAATTAAGCTCATAGTAAGGCCTATAAGTGTTTCTATAGAAGGCTTAAAAATATTATTAATAGAATTTATACAATGGGTGATAATAATGAAGCTGTGAAAATTGAAAAGTTTTATTCTGAATAGGTTTCTTAATGACTTGATGAGATTTATATAGATACTATAAAATCTCAATACAATTAGGATTATAATAATTCTAAAATTCAATTATCTTAAGTATAAATGAATAAGAGATTTAACCTCAGACTCAATCAAGAATTTTTATAGAATAATTTCATCCAATAAATACTTTTGGTGAAAAAAATGTCGACCACTTTTACGTAAATGAAGATGATACTGTAGAACACTGCCCTTTTATTTAATATTGAGCCATCATAATTTTAAAGATTAAAGGGGGAGTGTAATGAACCAAAAATTTATCATTTATATTTCCTCTATTATAAATAATTCATGTAGCATAGAAAACATAAATCACATATAGATCCCTAAAAACATTATTATCATCAATTAAGAATTAAATAAATAGTATTTATAGAAATTAAGGCACTTATGACAATGGAATAATAACCTGACCAATGGAATAGTAATATGACCTTTGGGAATAGTAATATGGCCATTAGAATAATAACCCCTAATAATGATTAAATAATATTTTGGTATCTTATACTATAAATACGAAATAATTATACCATTATATATATAGATAATTGTTTTAGAAATGATACATTAATTATTCTCATTTTTGTGAAATGTAAATTTCTATTTATATTATTATAACTATTATAATTTTTTAAAATAAATTTTATACTCATAATTTTTTTTCATAAATTAGTATTTTTCTGTCTTATTACAATTATATAATTTTATCAGACCTTAATTAATTTTTCAATGTTTCATAAAATTGGTTATAATTATGAAATCTATATTTTTAAAATAAATGTTGATTTTAATAAAAAATTAAAATTCTCAAATTTAGAAAATTAGATTCATCAAATGAAGTGTATTTTTTAAATCTAAATTTTGAAAAATTGTTATGGTGAGAAATTGATATTTTTCTAACATAGTTGATTATTTATAAATAGTGAAAAAAAGATAATTTTCGGTATTTAACAAATACATGAATAATTGGGACATTGAGGATGTATGTTTGATTTTAACACCATTATTGTGAACTATATCTAATTATTTAATTTATTTTGTGATATGATTCAACAATATTCATTTACTTGAGCCAAAATAACAAAATATTGAATAGAATAATAATCAACACCCCACTCCTCCACTTTAAATAACACCCTCACCGCCTATTTATATTCCTCCTCCAAAGCCTTGTATGTTGTCAGAGATATACAAAAATACCTTCCCTATACTACTCCATAATACCAGGATCTACTTGTCTTGACAAAAGTCCAAATCCATCTTCTTTAAAGAGGTTCTCAATGAGATAATATTTAAGAGGTAAAATCCTCGATTCTTCTCTTCTAATTTCTATTATTTTTATATCCAAGCATAACCTCTCATATCTAATGTATCATGATATATCAAGTATTACTTATATAATATAATTTTATTTTGTTAATGGAATATCCATCTTCAATTCTCTTCTCTTCTCTTTTTAATATAAAATGATAACATCTTCCCAGATATGCCGATTCACCGCCTTCATGGATAATGAGTCTTTATTTTCCATTAAAACCATAAAGGAAGAACATAACACCATTACTATTGTTAAAATATATTATAATATGTATATTATAACTTTTTTAATGTTTTTATGTAATTTATATAAAAAACATTAAATAAAACGAAACTAGTTTGTGAAGGTCGTAAAAGCATACAAAATAAACTAAACACATTCCTTAACATTTGGTCTAATGAATCAAAATATTATAATATAATACCATTTAAACTTCTATAAATTCATTAATATTATATAATTTTAATTCAAGATAATTTTTCTCATTCTACATGTACTTCCGTACTTTTATACTATTGTACCGATAATGAGAACCATGAAAATAAAGACTCCTAAAACATTGAAATTGAACTATAAAACTCATAAAAATGGAAATAAATGAACATAATTAAATTATAATTAAATAATATAGGAATTCGTGGTTTTATAATTATATAATTAATGATTTAAATTTTATTTATCACGATATTAAGTGCAAGAGAATAACACATCCGTGCATAAGGAAATGGGAATCTCCAACCCAACTCCTTTTATTTGGTTCATATATCATTCATTCAAAATTTTAGTGTTGATATTCATTTAATTATCCATAAATATAGTTTAATATTTCTTAAAATTTTTTATAATATACATTTTTTGAACTTAGTGTATGAATAATATAATGATTTTTTAAAAGAACTCTTCTTTCTTAAAAACATCATTCCTCCTCTTGATAATATTTATTCTACACTCACGATTGATGATTAATATACCAAATATTTTTTTCCCATTTTTCATTTATTAACCCCATGTTAAATTAATAAAATATTGAATTAGGATATTCTTATTAAACCTATTCATTTCTATGGGTTAATTCGTGACTATAATTGTTATACGTTTTATATGGAATGTGCAATTATGTAAATTTTATCATGTGATTGGTGGGAATATAATTATAAGTCAATGAAATTCATCTTTTAATGTTATTTATATCATGAGATGATGTGTCTTGTCAAATAACAAGATTCTAGATTTTTTTCACAATGATGATGCTATGATTATACCCATATGTTTTGTGTGAACATGATGCAACCCTTGTTCATAGATATATGTGGTATTTTGACACTAGGACATGATGTCTAATTTTTAGGCATTTACACATTACATAAATTTATCTAATGTTTCCCCTAATGATTATTATTATGATCCGTCTTTTATTTTATTAATTTTAGGATTATTCTCACCCATGTTATATTGATTCAAGTACCTTATTAATCCTATTACCCAGATTTTATGTCACCCCTTTCGTTGATTTATATCCTCAAGTGACTACATATACTAAAAATTATAAAAGATATATAAGTATATAGAAGAAGGATTAAAATTAATTTTTATATTTTATTATCTATGTGTTATGTATGTGCCTAATTTTCCCAAGTCAGTAATATATTGGATCCTAGATTTTTATTACAATTATGTTGTTTAATATAAAAATTATATTTGAGTCATGTATAAAAAATGTGGGTCACTATAGTTTGTATTAGAGTATGTTTTAGTTAATTTGAGATTTTGGAAATTAAAAATTAGTAAAAACCATTAGATAATACTAGGTATATGTAAAAATCAAGTAATATTTATTTTAGAAGTATTCTAAACATATGATCACCATAAGATATGTCTTTACAATTGAATACACAAAAGAATAAATTATTTACTCCTGATGTATTGACATAAGATTTTTTTCAAGACTTATCTATTTTAGAATATGATTGGAACCAGAAGAAACCTACACAACAACCCATGTGAAGGACAATACAATGAAAACCTGAATGACATCTCCAATAACATGGGATGTGGATTTAAAAAAATCATTGAAATACTTACCATGTTGTCTCATTATAGGAATTATAATTTGAACCATGTGGATTGTACCCCTTCACCAAAGAATGTCATGCTATACTTGAAGCCCTTTATGTGTCAACAACTATAGACATTTAGTGGATATTTTGATCACGTTTTTATAGAATAGTGGGTTAAATCAATAGATAATATATTTTCTTTGCTCTACTATTCTGAGAAGGATAAGATTACTATATCTATCTATCATTTTGATGAAAATTTTGATCAATGGTTGGTTTGGATAAAGACCACCAAGACAAAGGATGAAATGACTGATATGGAGTGGGAGAAATTTATGAAAATATTAATTGGAATGTATTTACCTTAATCTCTTCACAAAAATATAGAGATAGAATTTATAGAGATGATGAAAAAGGAAGGTGAATCAATCCCATATTACAAAGAAAACATCACAAGTCTTGGAAGGTATTCCTCCGATTTTTTATTAAAAAAGATTAAAAAATAGATTGAATCCTTAGTTGTTTAAAACCACACCTATTAATCTTTTTTTATATATGATAATTTTTGAGTTATAATTATGTGGTTCAATGTGATATCAAAATGGAGATGGAGTTTAGAGAATAGTCCCATGTCAATGGAGATTATAAATTAAAGATGAAGTATCACGAAGGTGGATATAATGATTTTTTTAAATAAATTCCAACCACAAAAATGTCAAAATGTGGGATGAAGCATCCCGGGAAGTTCCCTAAATGGACAGGTAAATGATTCATGTGAGGAAGATAATGGAATATAGATCATGAATGTAGAATAGAAATGAATAATCTAGACAATGTGATGGAGTAAAAGAGATCGCCACCCATGGTAAAATGCATTTTCTATTTGGAGGAAGGGTATAATGCAATCCAATGCACTAAACCACAAGTCTTTGAGGGTAATTATTGTTAGCGACCACCTATACCATTAGATAAATCCAAAGTTTATTCCATAACTACTAGTTAAGTGGAATAATTAAAAAAAGGAATACAATGTACACTTCAAAATCACTCATTAATCATTGATGTCATATTTTATTATAGTTCTATGTATTACATTATATCTTACAAGTTTTCTACAATAATCGAATTGAAGCATCAATACCAAGAAGTAGAGATATCCTTAAAAACGCATAGTTGTGTGATAATTACAACTTAAGTATTTGATTCTTTTACTAATTCGATATATGGGAAGATTCTTATAGTGAATCATATAATAACTCCCTTTGTGGAATTAAATAATATAATGGGCATGGATTCATTCTCATTGTATAGGGAACACATCAGTTTTTGGTAACGGGAAATATATTTTCATATTTGAAACCATCCAACATTCCTCTAAAAATTTATCAAAGACCACGAATATCATTTGAAAAATACCTGAATAGTGTGGATGTTGATGAACTATGAAAAAGAATAAATCCATAAAAAATTTTATTCTAAGGAAGTAAATATCCTAGTGGAAATATTCATTTTAGGGAGTACGATTATGTGTTTTCCAAAGAGCTACATGGACTTCCCCTAGACCGTGAAGCATAGTTACCAATAGAACATGTACTGAAAGCCACTCCTATCTTAAAATTACTATATAGGATGGTCTTCATAGAATTGGAGGTGTTATTGAATTAGTTGTAAGAGAACATGAAAAAAGGATTATACACCCTAGTGCATCACCTTGGGTTGTACAACTGCTCTTTTTTAAAAATACAGATTGATTTGGAAATTATAATAGATAGTAAAAAATATTTCCATTCTCGAATTATTTCCCAACAATATATTAAGGAAAATAGCAAGGAGGCACATAGGGAATATCTCTACCATAAAAAGTTTTTGAAGGCATTAAAGGAATTGAATCTACATGAGTTCCACATCGATGAGGATGATGTCATTCAGTTTTGAAATAGGATTTGTGTACCTTCATCAACTGAGATAATGATGGAAGTGTTGGGTAATTTAACTATATCAGCTTTTCAAATCCATCTAGGAATTACTATGATGTACTGTGACCTTTAAGAGAAATTCTGGTGTGGAAACATGAAGAAGGATATTGTGGAGTATATCTCAATATGTTTAGTATGTTATGAAGTTAAAGAAAAATTATAATAGTACAACTGGATGATGAAAACACTACCTATACCTATATGGAAATGGTAGAATATCAATATAGACATCATCACTAGTATCATGAAGACATCCTAAGGAAAAATGGGATATGTGTTGTACAGGATCGACTAATCAAGACAACCCTCTTCATTTCTATTTTGGAGGATATATCACTTGAACAAGTTCCCGTGATGTTTGTGAAGGAAATTGTGCTGATTCTTGGGTTTCCTCTATCGATCGTATCTAATCCTGTTCTAAGTTTCACATAAAAATTCTAGAGAAGTAATCAACATGATTTGAGTAATATATTAAAATTAAGTAAAGCATATCACCCCTAAGATAATTGGAAATATGAATGGAATATTCAGATACCTAAGGACATTATAAGATCATGCCCATTGGAATTAAAAGGTGGATGATATCAACATCTCCATTAGGTGGGTTCTCATATAACAACAACTTCTACTCGAGAATTCAGATGGCTCCATATCAATCTCTTTGTGGTAAGTGGGGTAGAACTCCAACATGTAGGGATAAATTTAGTGAAATAATGATACACGGACCTAATATTGTGAAAGAGATAACAATGAAGTTTAAACCCATCCAACAACACATAAAATATGCTCCGAGTCAGCCGAAGAGTTTTACGGATAACCATCAAAGTGATTTGGAGATTGATGTTGGAGAAAAAAATTTCCTTTGAATATCACCATGGAAGATAATCATGTTGTTCGCAGAGAATTTTTATATTAGCATGAGGTACATTGACCACATTGATATCATCAGTCTCATAATAGCTGTGGCATATCGGCTTGCAGAACCACCAATTAAAGCTCAAGTTCATGACATGTTCCATGTGTCTACAATATGGATATAGATGAATGACCCCCGACAAATACAGAATCTGGTGGTGGTTCAATTGGAGAACTACATCTCATTTGAAGAGAAACTGATCAAGATCTTGGACCATAGAGACAATTCCCTACCTAACAAGATGACTCAACTTGTCAAATTATTGTGAATTAATCATAAGTATGAAGAGGCGACATGGGAACTAGAAGATGGGAAGAAGGAGAAATACCCTCACGGGTTTTCCCCACAGAATGTAGAATGAAATTTTGAGAATGAAATTTCTAAAGCGGGGAAGAATGTAATGACTCAAATTTTTATCAAAAAATTTAAATTCTTATAATTTTGTGATATGATATAAGACACATAAATCAAAAATATAACCCAACAAAAAAATTATTCTCATAAATTAATAATGAAATATGTGGTATTTATTTAAATTAAGGCACCTATACCAATTGAAATAGTAACTTGACCAGTGGAATATTAATATGACCATTTGGAATAGTAATCCAGCCATTAGAATAGTAACCTCCCATATTAAATTATAAATAAAAATATATAATCTTATTCATTAAAATAATATATATTTATATCATGGTGTAAGTTTAACAACCCATTATTTTATGGTATGTATCTTTTTAAATTTAGTATCTTCGACGTCATAGGTTTCACAAAAAAACTAAGCTTAAACGAACAATGATATATAATTAAATATCTTTATTTTAAAATGATCATTATATACAAGCAATTAAATTGGGAAGAATGAATAGTATTAAGGAAATTATGAATTTTATATATTTAATCAAATTTTTGGACATTCTTCCAAATTATTTTACAGGTATAAGATAAGAATAAATCCAATTTTATGCAATAAAAGACTATTTTTTCTAAAGGACGTTTTACCACCGTTAAATTGAAAAAATATTTTAAAACTAAAATTTGAAACTCTTGTAAAAAAAATGAACAAAAAAATTAAAAATTTTATTGTACAAATTATATTAGGAATAAATTTTGATACTTTGCAAAAAAAGAATTATTTTCCATGCAATGGTGGAAAATACACTTTTTATTAAACTGTCAATTTCATAGTTTTAAAGGTATATTTATGATTTGAGATATATATCTAATATGAAATTATATATAATATTTAGGTATATAATTAATTAAAATATAACATATTTATATCATGGAATCTGTAAATAAATGTTTTAAAAATGATAAAATAACAATTAGTTTTTTATGATACAAAAATATTTATTCAAAATTTTATAATTAATACTATTACTTAAAATAAATTTAAATTTCATAAAATAGAATCATAGATTTACATTTCTTTATATTTATTATAATATAGTGTTATGAGCCTTAATTAATTTTGGAATGGGTCATAAAATCTTATATAATTTTAAAATATGTATTTTTCAAGTAATTTATAATTTTATTTAAAATTTTCGTTTAAAATATTTAAAAAATTATATTCATATAATAGATTCTGTTTTTTAATTATACAAATCAAAAAATGGTTTGGATGAATTATTCCAATTTTTAAAAAATAGTTTAATTTTTAGCAATTAGTGAAATATGGTAATTTACGATATATATACATTTTAAGTTAAATACACTATTTATTAATTCCATGATGATATAGTCAGAATAATATCAAACTGTCTATCTTTATCTACAATATTTATTCATGGGAATGAAAACATTTCATATTCTTGAGACAAACTAATAAACTAATAAATAAAATAATCAAAAAATACCCCTCTCCTACACTATTAATACCACCCTCACCACATATTATCCTCACCCATAAAAAGCCTTGAATATTATCCAATTACTATCCAATTTATCTCACCAAATTCTCCCCCATGTTATTGTTGTTTTGGTCTAAAAAAGGCCATTTCAATGCTCTATAAGGATGTTCTCAAGGAGATGAATTGAAAAGGTAAAATCCTATTTCGTTCTTTTAATTGTCATTCAATCTATTTTCATTTATTATCTTTTCATTAACTCATATATCATAAAATTAATGATAAATAAATTATCTTATATATAAATTAATTTTATCAGGTTATTTTTATATTGACCATAAATTATCTTCTCTTCCTCTTTTTATTAAAAAAATAATTACATCATCTGTAAGGTGCTGATATACCGCCTTCATGGATGACGAGTTTTCATTTTTCAATTCTGTATTCATGTCAATTCATGAAAACATTTTATGGATAAAAATATTTTATTATGTTTAAAAAAAATTATTTATTTTTATCTAGAACTAGTATGTATATATATAATGTTAATACATAATACTAAAACTTGTTCATGATAATGGAAAATACCAAACTAATCTAAATGGTTATCATTAACACACCGTCTTATGAATCGTCTTCATATATAGATAAAAAATGATAAATGATACCATTCATTCTCTTATAATTTCATTAATAACATATAATTTCTAATCTTGATAACAATACCCATTTCACATAGTGTTTTTCCCATGTATACTACTGAACCAATCATGAATACCATGGAAAGAAACACCCTTGAATGATTAAATTGACTCTCATAACTCATAAAAAAGGCCATAAATGAATATAATAAAAATATAATTAATACTTTTAATGTTGAATATGTTATAAATAAAATAATTTATTAATATAATATCATCATCCAAGACATTAATCACAAGTGCAGAACACATTCATACAAAAGGTAACCGTTTTCTCATATCACTTTTTTATCTATGAAATATGACTTATTGATCACTGTTTCATATTATTTGTATGGATACTATTGATATTTAATATCAATAATATCTTTATATTCATGTAATAGAATTTATTATTTGATTATAATTTATTTTATGGGTCATTTATTATGGTCGTTTTCATAGTGGTAAGAGTTTCATCCCGAACCTCCATTTTTTTATTTCAGTTACAATTTCACTCTATTTAACTCGATATAATTCTTCATTATTTTTATATAATTATTTTAATTTTTTATAATTTACAAAATTATGTATCCAAATCAGTTCATCTTTATATTATAGGTAAATACATGTTTTATAAAGTTTCTTTTTCAATTTTTCATGATAAGAATGCCCAATTAATGGGAACTTCCCAATTTCATTCATATTTTCAAGTATACTACATAATCATTTTTAAGAAACCATTATATTTATGAAATCAGTCATTTTCATCATAAGAGACTATATTTGTTCTATTTTTGTGTTATTTAATAATTTTTAATTTTTTTATTTTAATGACTCTGTTGTATTTTCCCTTAAATCCCACTAAAGTGGCCAATTTCTATAGTTTGTTAATTTTTTTTTCATATTTTCTCTTTAGTTGGACATGATTTATTCATAAAACATTATATCATTTTCTATCCCTTTTCAACTCATGGATATACAATTTCACGATGGTATTGAAAAATACAAATAATTTCCACAATAACTCTTCTTTCTATAGTAAAGGGGGTTTCTCATCTCATTTTTAGATTCATGAGATATATGCCTTGTTCACCACATAATCCCCTTGTGTGGTGTATATACCGCCCTTTAATACATAATATCATGATTATCCTTATTCTCATTACATTATATGTTTTATTTAACATTATTCCTTCATAGGGATTTTTATTTGAATACTTAAAAGTGGAATGAGATACTTTACAATGTTTAATGAGTATTTTCCTCCAGAATTTTTCAACACTCTCAGTTTAATGTATCTCCCTATATATCAAAAACATTTTTGAATTTTTTACTACATTGGGTTTTATCTATTATGATACAATCTACCATATTTTTTAATGGTTTATGTTTAGTTTGATTGCGGATGTGATATTTTGATAATATTAATAGTTTATGGATAGTCTACTCACATTTAATAATCTAGTTTTCCAATAGGAAAGTTTATGTTGTGTGTTTTTACCCTTTTAATTTGAGGAATTTAAAAAAATTATTATGTTATGGGAAAGTCCTACTATAGACCCTTGATTCAATAGTTTGTCTCATAGGAGGAACTAAACTAGGTTTCTACCCATTTATGTATGGTGTCTTCACTAATTCCTTGAAGTAGATTTTATAATGTCTAAAATTATGAAATAAGTCATTATTATATTTGTAATTTATAATATGTGTGATTAATATACTAGTATAATATCCATGTTTATATATTTTTATCATGTTATTAGTTATATAGAATTATTTATTCAACTTTAATTACAACAATATTATGCTCAAGTTAATGTTTTAATGGAAAATGTTTTTAGTTATAAACATTCCATTATTGTTTATGTTAATTTAGGATAGATTTCCCGATATTACATACCCTTACTATGAATCTGAGACTACCACATTACTATGTTTTTTACTAGATGGAAAGGCGTATATTATGAATAACTTATATGGATAATCATAGAGTTTATGGGTCTTTATAATAGCATCTATATGTTTTTATTCATTTAATTTTGTAATTTGAAATTTATTTTTTAATCTGGTTTTCCAAATATACTAAACAATTAAATAATTTGGGATGAAATTTTTTTTCAATTATACCAATGTAATAAATTAAAGAACCGACTCCATACTTATGTGTTTAGGTTATTTATAGTTTTTATTAGACCAAATTTAGTTGAAACCTTGGGAACACGATATAGAAGAAATATATTAATAAACATAACTCTAAGATAGACTATGATGATAATCAAAGAAGAATATCCTTAAATTTTGGTAAGGTTGAGATTATGTGGGTCATACTAGGAATAAACAAATGTCTAGATACTACATGTGGATTTGGTTTCAGTACATATGTATATATGGGAAACATTTTTAACATGGTGTGTTATTCCATACTTGGAAAAAATGGTACACAACAACAAGCCTTAATACACACCTGGTTTGAAACTCTTGAAGGTATTCATAGGATATTTAAAATTTTATTTACAAACCATTATGAATGGTTTAAAATAAAATATTTCCCCTAGTAAACCATGTTTGTGGTTATGATATTATATATACTAAATTTTTTAAATTTATATTAATTAGTTCTCTAATTTATTGGATTATACATCATGTTTCATAACGTTATGATCGAATCTACTACATGAAATTACTTCAAAATTGAGCAGATTGGATAGAATGTGAACCTCACCAATGCACATGATCAAAGGGGTAATAATAATAATGTATTTTGTGAGATAAACCCAATATTTATAAATAAAGTAGTATCCCAAATATTCCAATAATATGGAAAAATAATATAATGTTCTAAGAAGACACAAAAAGAATTTTATAACGTCGTATTTCTTCAATGGGAAGTAAGAGAAGAAGAGGACATCTAAGAAAATGATATATAAAGTGAATATAAGAATGAATTATTTTCTTACATTTGATATATGTGGAAGGAAAAAACCTTGGTATATGATTAATAGGAAAATGATTTTTCTTCATGTGTGGATAAAAAGGCCCTGATGCTCATAATTACTAGAGAAGGAATGAATTCTCCAATATTCAATGCTTCAACTATACAGATATGGGGCCCTACACAAATGAATACAGCAAGCATCATAGATAGAGAGATAAAAAATTAAAGATAGCAAGGTAAAAATTATTTTGATACTATATTCTTGGTCAAATTATTAATGAATTTTATGTTTTTATATTCAATAATCATGTAATAATCTTTAGGTTATAAGAATCATGATATATATAATGATATCATTATAGGACTTCTTAATTATGAATTTGATGAATGAATGTTTTCATTATGGTTTTAAGGTGTAAAGGTATTCTTATATTGGGTATCTAGGATTAGGATCTACATTATTTTTTAGAATCATAAGTTAATATGATTTTAGAAATCTAGTGACCTTCCTTATAAATTTTTGGTCATTGTCTATGTATTGACATGTTTTAGAATATTTTAAGATTAATTACCTATGTAATGGATCAAGTTAAATATTATAAGTTATTTTTCATCTATTAAACATGAAAAAATTACTCGTTAAGGTAAGCATTTAGTGGTTGAAGGTAGTACATAAGGACTATATGTTTCGTAAGTGCTTCGGACAGGAACATTCAACTTGAACATTTATTTCTAGGTGTAATGGATGAAGTCCAAATAGATAAAAATACATCCTAAGGAAGAGTTTATACTAATGAAAAAGAATTTAATCCTTTAATTTCGTGTTCTTGAGTTCTAATATAAATTTTAAAATAATTACCCATTTCAAGGAAAAATATTTTGTAATAAAAACATTTTCCATTTACTTTTCATTATTAGAATTCAATGGTCTTTTAACTGATCACAAGATTTATAGTTTTTTGATTGTTAAAATTATAATAGCCATGTTATGAATCACTCTCTATCATAAATTGATAATTATATTTCTATTCAATTTCTATGTAATATATTTACTCAAATTATTTCCTTCCCAAAATCCTACATTTGGGGTGACCTTCTTATTTCCCTTTCCCTTTTATTTATAGTGTATTTTATTAACACCATTTTTCATGTGGGTTTCCCATAATATAATTTTGATGTATCAACCTGTAATTTTGGAAGTACAATTTCAAATTGTGAGGATGATATGTATTGAATATTTGGACAATGTAACATCTCACGATTTTATGCTATATCTATATTATTTTTAAATTCTTCAACAACATAGGTTTCACACAACACCAATCTTAAACGAAAAAATGATATAAAATTAATTATTATTAATTTAGAATGACTACTATTACCTAGATGTTAAATCAGAGGAAATTTATAGTTTTAAAAATATTTTGAAAAATATTTCTTTAATAAAATGTTTTCAAATTCATCCAGAGGATTTGTTTTGGCATAAGTTAATAATGAATCAAATTTTACCTATTAAAAGGATATATTTTGTTTAGAGGTACATTTACCGTCATATAAAGACACAGAAAGATTAAAACTAAAATTTTAAATTTTAATAAATTATACAAAAAAAGTAATCAAAATTTATGAAATTGAAATTTCATAATTATATAAGGGTGGAATTTTATAATTTTTTTTAAAATTTTTATTTTCCAGTGAATCGTTAAAATACTATTTTTTTTCTTAAACATTCAATTTCCTTATACTAAAAGAATATTTCTAATTTAAATTGTATCTATACAACGAAAGTATAAATAAAATTTAGGATTCTTCTAGATTAAAATATAATATATTTATATCATTGTATAAGTAAATAAATGTTTCAAAAATTATAAATTACATATTAGTATTTTTCTGAAAAATAAATGTTTATTTGAAAATTCAAAATTAAAAAAATTATTTAAAAAAATTATTTTCATGAATTACAATGATAAATAATTTGTTTCCTTTTGATTATAAGATAATTTTATATGACCTTAATAAATTTTTGAAAGTTTCATAAAATCATTTATAATTTAAAAATGTGTATTTTTTAAGTAAATAATTATTTTATTTCAAAATTTAATTTCAAATACTTATAAAATTATTTTCATAAAATGGAGTCCATTTTTCATTCAACAAATAAAAAATATTTAGGGGTACTTTTTTATTTTTCAAAAATAGTTGAATTTATTATGAATATTGAAATATAATATTCTATAGTGTATATACATTATAAATTAAACACACTATTTCCATAGTCATGATGATATAAGTACCATAATCTGGAAATTTACATATCTATTTATCGTATTAAATCTTGGGAATAAAACAAATTCATAGTCTTGAACCAAAATAATAAACTAATGAATAAAATAATCCAAAAAATAGTTATCTCCTCTACTTTAATGACCACCCTCACCACCTATTCTCCTCACACCTCCAAAGACATGATGATTTAAAAATATATTCCCAATCACCCTCCCAAAAACCTCTCCAATATTAGGGTCTCGGTGGTCTCACCATAAATACCATTTCAAACTTTGTTATGGAGGTTCTCAATGTGAGGAATTCAAGAGGTATAATCTCCTTTCATTCATGTAGTTTTCTTTAAAATTACTTTCTTTTATTATCCATTCATTAACTCCTACATAAAAACATGAATAATAACTCTAGTATCTTATATATAAATTAATATAAGTATGTTAATGGTATACGACCATAAATTATCTTCACTTCCCCTTTTTTAATCTAAAAATAAAACATCGTGTCTAACGTGCCAATTTACCACCTTTTTGGATGGCGATTTTTTTTTATAAATTACACATTAAAATATTGTAACAAAAAAATTATGGTTAAAAAATTATTTAATATATTGAACACAACATATTTAATTTTCTGGAACCAGTATATATACAAAATATTAATACATAAGACAAAACGAATTCCAGATGATAGAAAAAAAGCTAAAATAATCTAAATGGTTATTGTTAATGTTTTATCTATTGAATAATCCTCATACTTGGAAACAAATTGATATAAAAGACTATTAAAGATCCTATAATTTAATTAATAACATGTAATTTAAATCTGGATAACTATACCAATTTCACATGATCTTTCGTTGATGTATACAAGTTTTCTAATCATGAAAACCAAGTAAACAAACACTCTAGATCAACGAAATTGAATCTCATAACTCAAAAAATGGAAAATAATGAAATTAAAAATTTATTGTAAATATAATTCATTTATAGTATGTTTTATATTAAATTATTAGTTAATCTAATTTTATTATTCAAGACACTAAGTACAACTATATAACACCTTCAGACCAAAGTTAAGGGTTTTCTCATCTCCCTTTTATTCCTGTGACATATACTTTATTAAACACTATTTATTGGTGTATTTATACTAACCCTTGATGTATCATATCATTATATAATTTATATTCATGGTATTAAATTTTTTATTTTCTGATCATTCATTTTATGGTGCCTATAGTTTGACTGTTTATAAGGTTGTAATTTTTTTCCTAAACCTCCATTTTTCTTTTTGGATATGCTTTCTCTCACATTACGCAAATGTAATTATTCATTATATTTATAATATTCTTATAAATTATGCTTATATTTTCCAAAATAATGTTTCAATATCAGTGTATCTTTATTTATTTGGGAAATTAACGTTTTATAATGTTCCATTTTCAATTCATCCTGACAAGCAAGCCTGAATAATGGTAACTTCTCAATTTCATATCTATTTTCAAGTATAATCCATTATCAGTTTTAAGAAAAAATTATATTTTGTAAATAATAAAATATCTTAATTAAACACTATATTTGTTAATTTATGGTTTTAAACAAAAAACAAGGATATTTTCCAATTTAAATAACCTATGATATTTTCATTTATACCACCCAAAAGTGGACCATTTCAAATGTTTCTTGAAATATATTTTCAGGTGTTTTCAATTAAACTGGACATAATTTATTCCTAAAAAAATTATTTCATTTTCATTACCTTTTATTATATTGGATATACATTTTTAAAATATGATTTTTATGATAATGAAAAATTATTTCTCAAATGAACACTTTTTTCTAATGTAAAAAATGGGGTTTCTCATCTCAATTTTATGTTTATGAGATATATGACTTGTTCACCACTTATTCCATTTAAGTGGTTTATATAATACCATTTTATATATAATATAATAAGGCTCATTATTATTATGAAATTAAATGTATAATTTTATGTTATTCTTTCATAGGTATTATGATTTGAATGTTAGATTTTTGTATGGGGAAATTTGGAATGTTTACTAATTATTTTCATCTAGATTTTTTCAATTGTATAATTTAAATGTATCTTCATATATGTCAAAAACCTTTTTCTTAATATTTTACTTCAAGGAGTTTTAACTCTAATGATTCCATATATAATATGTTGTTGAAGGGTTTATGATCATTTGGTCTGTGGATGTGCTATTTAGATACCATTAATGGTTTATTGTTAATTTATTCACATTTTATTTGCAAATTATTCAATAATTATGTTTATGTTTTTTATGTTCAATTTTATCAAATGAGGAATGTATTGTACATAGTAATTTATGGGTGGGGCCTGCTATTGACCCTTGATTCATAGGTAGGTCTCATGAGACAAACTTGACTAGGATTTTTCCCACTTATTTACAGTGTATTGGATGAATCCTTGATATTATGTTTATAATGTATGAAAAAATTAATTCCCTAATTATGATATATGTAATTAATAATCCATGTGTTTATTATAGTAGTATTATATTAATTTATAAGTTTTATTATCATGTTTTTATTCATATGAAATTATTTCTTTAGCATTTATTACTACTATATTATGATAATGTTTATGTTTTAATAGCATGTGTTTTTTAGTTATTCAACATAACTTATTGTTTATTTTTATTTATGATAGATTCCTCTCAATTGCATACCCTTACATATCATATGATATAAAACCTTTATTATATTTTATTTTTCCCCAAGATGTGAACACACATACTATGAATTACTTGTAGTGATAATATAGGGTATTATGGGTATTTACCATGGCGATGCAATGTTTTTTCCTTTCATATTGTAATATAAAACATATGTTTGAATCTAGATTTCATAATACAATAAACTATAATGTCCTTTAGGTTTTGAAAAATTGTTCATTCTACCAATTCAATAATGTAAGGAACTAACATTAGGCAACTAGGGATTGGGTCATTATAATAACTAAATAAATGTTATAGAAATTATTGATTAATTGATGGAATTTTTTTGAGAAATATGAATGATTATTTGAAAATTTTAATTTAATACAATGAAATAAAAGAATTTTAATTTCATAAAATATATTAACAAATTTATAATTTTTTGTCTTATAATTATAAGATAATTTTATGGGGGCTTATTTATTTTTTCAACGTGTCATAAAGTCGATTGTAATATTAAAATCAGAATTTTTTAAATAAATGATTATTTTATTTAAAATAAAAATTTCACATATTCATAAATTTTATTAAATATATTCTATTTTTAAAATCAATAAATCCATAAATGGCGAGATTGAATTTTTTGGATTTTTCTAAAATAGTTGATTTCTTTTGTGAATAGTGAAATACAATAATTTATGGTATTTAATAAATACATGAGTTGTTGAGTAATATAATATTAATGAGGAATTTATGAACCATTATATAGAACATTCATTTATTATTTAATGTATTTAGTTATAAGAATTAATACTATTGATAACAATGAGAAAGAATAATAAACTAATGAATAAAATAATGTCAAAACACCCCTTTCCACCCCTACAAGTACCACCCCTCACTGCCTATTCCCCGACACATCCAAAGCCATGAAGAATTATAAATTATCACCAATTACCTTCCCAATCTTATTATCCACCTCCAAAATTTACTTTTCTCAAAAAAATTACAATCCCAAGTTCATTAAGAAAGTTCTCAAGGAGATGATATTTAGGAGGTAAAATCCTCAATTCATCCCTTTTAATTTCATTAATTTTATTTTCCTCTACTAACCTCCCCTATAAAAAGAAGATTGATAAAAACATTATTACACATATATTTTATTTTTATTAATTTAATATAATATCCATCATAAAATATCTTCTCTTATACTATTATTCCAAAAATGAAAACGTCATTCGTTTGGTGTTGATTCACTGCCTTCGTGGAAGATGAGTTTTAATTTTCCATTAACTCCTTCTTTGGAGGTAATAAAAGAAATATTATTTTTAAACAATATTAATATATATATATATATTGAAACTTATTTAATGTTCTAGAACAAATTTATAAATATTACTTTAAATAAAACGAAACATGTTTGTGATGGTTGTAAAAACTGAAAAAATAAAATAAACATTTTAATTAACATTTTATCTAATGAATCATCCTAATATCATGAAAATGATATATAAGTAAGTTTAAAAATATATAAATTCATTAATATCATATAATTTCATTTTTAAATAATTATTCTCTTTTTATATGATCTTTTATACTTTTATACAAGTGAATCGATCATGGAAATATAGAAAGTGAATATGTAACATCCTAGGTAAATAAAGAATAAGACATTTTCATATTTATTAATTTTTTTGAATTAAGTATTAATTTTACTTTAATGGGGTTGAAATGTTCAATGGAGAACCCTCTTTAAATATATTTTTGGTCACTCATATACATTCTATTAGAACAAATAAAATTCTTCTTTAGAATCGGGACATCAAAATTTACTTTGTGTAAATTTTTGGTATTTTTCTTATAATGTTCATTTTTTAATGAATACTGAAAAATGTTGTATTTTAATTCAAAACCTCTTTTAATATAATTTATTTATAAGGATATATTATCTTTTTAATTGGTTTTAAAGTTCAATGAGAATATATTTTTACTATTTAATCCAACGGTGGCCATTGGAATTAATTTACCTTTGAAATTGGACATAAACAAGTGTTAGTCTTTTGATAGATATTATTTCTTAAAAACACGCTATTTGTTTTAATAATGGGAATTAATTATAAAATTAGTAAATGAAACTTATATGTTTTGAATTTTTCAAAATAGACATCATTTTTGAATTTAGAATATCAAATATTGCTTAGGGTAATGTTTTGGTATTTTTATGAAGAACTTCATTTTTTGATGAATAGTGAAACCACTAAGTGTTAGTTAAGCCAACTGATTTTTCATTTAAATGAATTTTTACGGCTTATGTGTATTGAATTTAAAAAATCCGACATACATGGTTATCATTATTAAGTAAAATGTGGTTCAAAGAGATTAAAATATTTTTTCGTGAATAGAAACTTTTGAGTTTTGTTAACCGCGATTAGTGGTAATTAGTGTAATTTAAGATAAAAATGATATTACAAAAATATATAAATATCTTTACACATGTACTAACCTTATTTTATAGGTCATGGCCGACCAAGAAAATCCATGGGTCAATTTGTGGGACCCCATGGAGCCACTTGGGTAAGATAATGACATTAATACCTTTTATTTAAAATAAAAAATAAAAATGTCACAAACATGTATTGTTTTACTAAAACAAATATTACATGGGGTAATAAAAGTCATATTTTTGACTATAAATATTCATTAGAAAGATAAAAGTATTTCCTACAACATAGTATTTTTTTTATAATTTTTAGATATTAAAAAAATAAATTTATTTATGACACCATGATGATGCAGCGATTACCTCATTAATAAATGATTTAAATAAAATGAAAAGATAAGGTAATATCTAAGACCTAAACTTGTCAAAAACTTATTGGATGGGTGTATTTCAAACCATTATCACATTATCCTTGAAATATATCATTGTGGGACCTTTAAAATCCGAAAAGTATTTCATAATAAAGTAATATTTTCAATCAATCCAAAAGAGACCTTCATCTCCTCTTATAAAAGGCCCCCACCTCTACCACCTTATTCAAAGATTCAAAGCCTTTTGGTTCGGAAACAATCTGCCCAAATACCCTCTAAAAATTTCTACCTTCATCCTAGAAGCCTCACTTTGGGCAGAAGGCTTCCCAAGGAAGCCTTTGGCTCCAACGAAGAAGAGTTACCTGATTTAAAGGTAATGTCTTCAATTGTGTTATTTTGTTTTATTTTGTTTCTCCAACCCCTAAAATATTTTTATTCCTTTCTTTTGTAACAATTACAATATCTTAAATATAATAGGATTTTGTTACGAAAATTATTCGAGCTACACTTACACACACATGAATCTAATTGTTAAAGAAAATACTATTTCTGTGGATGTCGAATTACTGCCTCTGGAAACGAAGATTGATGAATCTTCTATTAACACCTTTCATGGTGGACATTAAGATGTCACTATATTTATATATGATATATAATATGTTTATGTTTTCATTAATCATATATATTTTTCATTTATGGCATACATTTATGGTTTCTATTATGGGTAAACGCGATATCTTCATTTTAGGAAGTGCGGACTACTGCCCCTTCAAAGTGATTTGATTCGTTAATGCCATATGTGGGACATGTAAAGGATGGAGTTAATAATATTATATATGATATTATACTGGAATTATAATTTACCTTTATATCATTATGATTTCGTTCCATTAAATATGAAATAGAAATGAAAGTAGCGTTCATGCGTACGTACGACTTATCGTCTCCATGAACGGTGCATTTAATTTCTTACCTCTAAGTGTTATGTAATTATATAAATGAATGTATATACTGGATATATATGATATATTTGATATCTACATCATGAATATAATTCTGGATATAATGGATATTTTACCACATGAACAACTTGTAATTTGAAGGAGTTTATTTTTGGCTCAAGTAGAAATGATGGAAAAAATGACTGTTATTAACCTAAATAATTACAAAGTGTTCATAACATGGTAATAAGTTATATAAAAGGAATAATTAAATTTAAATAGGTTCTTAATCATGTATAAATTAACTCAACTTTATTATTCAGGAGATTAAAGAACGATCGAGTCAAATCGGACACGAGGTAAGGGACTTCGTCTCAATCTCCTTTCATTGAGGAATATTTTGTTTTATACACAACTTTATTTTTTATAGTGTATAAACCCCTTTGAATTTTACTTTTATTCAAAAGGAATCTTTTTTATGAAGCGTTTTACTAAATGACAAAAGGAATGTTTTGTCTTACGTATGCGGCGATAAAGAATTCTCCGCCGCCATGACCATTATTTGAGTTTCGACTTCCTCTACAAGCCAAAACATTTTTAAAAAATAAAAAAAATAAATACCACGTTTTACTTTTCTTTTATTTTGGTATTGATAATGGTTTTGATAAATTTTTGATTAGATCAATGTTGTGTATTCATATCTTGTGATTGAAATGTGGAATGTTGTGTTTCCTTTATGCATGTTTTATATTATATGATTATGTTATGGTTCTTGGGAATTGTTTATGAAGACGGGTGGTTCCGTGATAAACTAAGGGTGAGTGAGCCCGATATAGCTCTCCAATGCATTGGGTAACATGACAGAGGTAAACATGAATGTTTCTCCTAAGAGATTTAGGGAATATACTGTGATGGGTATTCCAAACTTAATCACAAGGGTTACTCCATACACAAGAATGTTATGAATGCCTCATGTTACCTTTATGTCTTATGATTTCTATGAGTTATTCATAAATCTTATGATTTCATGAGGTATGATTAATGTTCTTATGTTTTATGAGTAAACTATGATTTAATTTATTCTTATGTATACATGAACTAATATTTTCATTCTATATTTTTATATCCCTTACTGAGCTTATTATGCTCATCCCATGTTTTTGAAATGTTTTTCACAGGTCAAAGGAAAGGTACATGATGTGATGATAAGGTCAAGAAAGTGTCATGAAAGAATCCATGTTTATTTAAAATATGTTTACTTTAATGAGAAGAGTGAATATTGTATTTGATGTAACCACCTTGTTTAAAAGTGGAATGTAATGCATGATATATGATCTAATTCTCTAAAACTCTTAAACTAAAAAGATCCTCAATGTGTATTTCTTGAAATAACTGAAGATTAAGTAATGCTTAAGGATGGGGCCTTATAGTTGGTATCAAATGGAGGTTTAGATAACATTAGGAGTTAGAATTATATTAAATGATTATCCAAAAATATATTTTTTATGGTCAAATTGAAATGGAATAGCATTAAAAATTACCATGTTGCTTCATCTAAGACATGTTTGTTCAGAATGGTTTTCTGCAGAGGAAATAGGGAAGCAGTGCTAAGAAGGCATAAATAAGGAAATGACCCTCCGAATTAGCATCCTGAGATGGTCAGAATTGGAACTAAAATGTTTGTTGCAGGAATGGTACAGTTGACTCAAGCGATTAATGGTGGTGGTATCCATGCACGAGATCAGCTAGATCAACTGAAGAGGAACATGTCAGTGGTGGAACATTTCATGAGGAAACATCCCCAATCATTCAGAGGATCATCTGACCCTGTGCTAGCTAAAGGGCGGATTAAAGCACAGGAGAAGATTTTCGATGTCATGGGGTGTCCAGACAATCAAAAGGCTAGTCTTGCTGTTTACCGTTTGGAGGGTGAAGAAGATTAGTGGTGGTCGATGGTTAAAAATATCAGGGATGCTGATGAGATTGATGCTCTTGACTGGGATGAATTCAAAGTTATGTTTCTTGAGAAATATTTTCCTAAGGTTGTTAGACTATGGATGGAAAAACAATTCTTGGAATTGAGGCAAGAGGATGACTCAGTGGCTGCTTATGAAGAAAAGTTCACTTGATTGGCAAGGTATGCTCAAATTTTATCCGAGACCTTAATAGTAAAATCAATCATTTTTTACTTAGGATTAAAGCTGAAATATCGAAGGGCATTAGCTTCTCATGAGTTCAAAAGTTATGAAAAGCTTGTTCGATGTGATGAGAAGGTGGAAATGGAGTTTTCCGATGATCAAGTGTTCTATAAAATCCAATAGAAGAAGAGACCAAGGTGGCAGGAGAAAGGGAAGAATCCTTCAAAATGTTCTGATGGTAAGAAAACAATGTTTTTAGGTTGTGATACATGTGGTAAAAAGCATGAGAGGGAATGTATTTTGAATTATGGAAAGTGCTACCGATGTGGTAAGATAGGACATAAGGCTCGTGATTGCACTGGAAAAGATCAGGGTGATGGTAAGACCAAATTTGATTTATAGTTAGTGAAATGTTTGAAGTGCAATGAGATGGGTCATTATGAAAACGAGTGTCCGACAAAGAGCTCGAGTGATGGGAAGCAGTCAGAATACAAACACAAAGGTATGGTCAAATCCTTTGCAACTACTTTAGTAGATGCTGGGCCATCAAATGAAGTGGTATCATGTACTTTTTTTGTTTTTCAGATTATGCCAGTGTGTTGTTTGATATAGGGTCTACACATTCTTTCATCTCTGAAAAATTTTATAGTAAATTGGGAATACCATCTCCAGAAATGACTCCTGAACTTTTGGTAAAAACAAATGGTGGAAATGTTGAGGAAAAAAGAATTTATAAGAATCTTCCTATCCTTATCCGTGGAAAGAAACTACTTGAAAACCTTATTGTGTTACCACTAGTAGTGTTTGACGTTATCCTGCGTATGGATTGACTCTTTGTTTACCATGATAAGATTGACTGTAGAGCTAAAGAAGTTTCTTTTCAAAAAGACATTTAGTTTGTGTACAAGAATGAACCCTTACTTTTGATAACATATCAGGATGTTTAGAAACTAGTAAAATATGGAAATGAATGTTACCTTTCACATATTGTTGAAAACAATGTAACCGTTTAGATTAATGATGTGCCAGTGGTAAATGAGTATCCTGATGTTTTTCCTGAAGAGTTTCCTGGAATAATACCAGATCGTGAAGTTGAATTTACTGTTGAATTAGTTCCTGATGCTAAGCCAATTTCAAAACCCCCTTATCTAATGGCTCAAATTGAACTTTTAGAGTTGAAGGAGAAATTGAAAGATTTATTAGTGAAAGGTTTCATTCGACCTAGCACATCACCATGGGATTGTCCTGTATTATTTGTTAAAAAGAAAGATGGTTCAATGAGACTTTGCATTGATTATAGAGCCCTGAATAACATCACAATTAAGAAAAAATATCCTTTGCCTCATATCGATGATTTGTTTGAACAGCTCCAGTGGATCAGTATTTTTCAATGATTGACTTGAGATCGGGGTACCATTAGTTGAAGGTAGAGGAAGTAGATGTTCCGAAGACTGCATTTCGTACAAGATATGGTCATTATGAATTTGTAGTTATGCCTTTTGGGCTATCCAATGCACCTGCTGTATTCATGAACCTTATGAATAGAATTTTCCATGAGTTCTTGTATAAGTTTGTGGTTGTTTTCATTGATGATATTTTGGTGTTTTCAAAAATTAAAGAGCAGCATTAAAGTCATTTGAGGGATATTTTGAAAACCTTAAAAGAAAATAAATTGTATGGGGAATTCAGGAAGTGTGAGTATTGGTTGCAACAAATTTATTTCCTTAGTCACATTGTTTCTAAAGATGGAATAACTATTGATCCTGCAAAAACAAAGGTTGTTGAAGAATGGGAAAGACCCACAAATGTAACTGAGATTCGTAGTTTTCTTGGTTTGTCAGGCTATTACTGAAGGTTTGTTAAACATTTTCCATGGTTATCTAGTCGAATGACTAAGATAACTCGGAAGGGTGTTAAGTTCATCTGGACAAAAGAGTGTGATGATTGTTTTCAGGAATTGAAAAGAAGTTTTGTGAATGCCCCAATTTCGGTAATACCTTCTAGGATTGGTCAGTTTGTTATCTACAGTGATGCTTCATTGAAAGGACTTGGTTGTATCCTAATGCAGAATGATCAGGTAATTGCTTATTCCCACCTCAGTTGAAAACTCATTAGGTAAATTACCAAACACATGATTTGGAATTAGCTATTGTTGTT
This sequence comes from Viscum album, assembly GCA_963277665.1. Lineage (NCBI taxonomy): Eukaryota > Viridiplantae > Streptophyta > Magnoliopsida > Santalales > Viscaceae > Viscum > Viscum album. The sequence goes on along the minus strand of OY728141.1, from coordinate 1,957,604,142 downwards.
TTCGTTTTAAAAATTTGGAGGCATCATTTTTATGGAGTAAAGTGTGAAATATATACCGATCACAAAAGTTTAAAGTATATATCCACTCAGAAAGAATTGAACATGAGACAGAGGAGATGACTAGAATTAATCAAGGATTATTATTGTACAATCCATTACCATCCGAGAAAAGAAAATAAAGTGGCTGATTCTTTGAGTCGAAAAAGTGATTCTTCATTAACCATGTTACATTTGGAACATGATCCTTTGGTTAAGGATTTGATGAACTTTGGCATAGAATTTGTTGGTGTAAGATGTTCCTCTATTTTGTTTCAGGTATCAGTGAAATCTTCTCTATCAGACAGAATTAAGCAAGTACAGAAGCAAGATAGTGAGTTACAGAAAAAGGTAGAGCTGGTTCAGAAGGGTAAGTTGCCTAAATTCAACATTGATAATGATTGTGTTTTGAGATTTGGGAAGAGATTTTGTGTGCCTTGTGATTCACAGTTGAAGAGAGAGTTGTTATGTGAATCTCATAGTTCTCCGTTTTCAGTTCATCCAGGCTGTACTAAGATGTATAGAGATATTCAGGAGTATTACTGGTGGGATGGAATGAAAAGAGATATTGCTGATTATACTGTGAAGTGTTTGACTTATAAACAGGATAAAGCAGAGCAGCAGTTACCAAAAGGGATGTTTCAGCATTTACCAGTGCCAGAGTGGAAATGGGAGAATATAACCATGGACTTCGTTGTGGGATTGATGAAGAAACTTCGAGGTAATAATTCAATATGGGTTATTGTTGATCTCTTAACTAAATCATCTCATTTCTATGCTATACGAGATACTTTTTCCCTAGATCAACTTTCCCGTTTTATCTTAAAGAGATAGTCAGGTTACATGAAGTTCTCCTCTCCATTGTATCTGATCGTGATCTCTGGTTTACTTCTAACTTCTGGAAAGGCCTTAAGAAGTCGTTAGGTACTGAAAAAAAATTCAGTACATCTTTTTATCCTCAATAAGATGGGCAGTCACGAATTATTTAGACTTTGGAGGATATGCTACATGCTTGTTCGATGGATTATCAGGGAAGTTGGGACCGACATATTTCTTTGCTTTAGTTTTCTTATAATAACAGTTTTTATTCCAGTATACAGATGGAACCATTTGAGTCATTATATGGGAAGCGGTGTCGAACTACATCTTATTGGGATGAAGTAGGTGAAAGGTAGTTAATGGGACCAGAATTGGTAGAAGAGTTGGCCGGAAAAGTTAAGTTGATATAGAGACACATGAGAACAGCTCAGAGCAGGAAGAAGAGTTATGCAGAAAACAAAAGGAAGGATCTCTCTTTTGAGGTAGGTGATCATGTTTTTCTCAATGTTTTACCATGGAAAAGTGTGATGAGATTTGGTAAGATAGGAAATCTTAGTCCAAGGTTCATTGGGCCATATGAAATTCTGGAGAGAGTTGGATTAGTTGCATACCGAGTGTCTTTAGCTCCGAGTTTATCTTAGGTACACAATGTCTTTCATGTTTCAATGTTAAGGAAGTAAATGCCAGATACATCTCATGTTTTGAGTCTAGAGGTAGTTCAGCTGGAATAGAATCTATCTTATGAGGAACAACCAGTCCAGATTCTTGACCACAGGGAGCAGGTATTGCGGAATAAAGCGATTCATCAAGTAAAGGTTTTGTGGAAAAACCACATGATTGAAGAGGCAAAATGGGAATCTGAAAATGTTATGAGGGATAAATACCCCCCATTTATTTAAGTTAATAAATTGAAAGGACGTAATTCCCAAAAGGGGGAAGAATGTAAATCCCAGGTAAATAAAGAATAAGACTTTTTCATATTTATTAAATTTTTTGAATTAAGTATTAATTTTACTTTAATGGGGTTGCTATGTTCGATGGAGAACACTCGTTAAATATATTTTGTGTCACTTATATATATTCAATTAGACCAAATAAAATTCTTCTTTATAATCAGGACAAAAAATTTACTTTGTGTAAATTTTTGGTATTTTTCTGATAATGTTCATTTTTTAATGAGTAGTGAAAAATGTTGTATTTTAATTCAAAACCACTTTTAATATAATTTATTTATAAGGATAGATTATTTCTTAATTGGTTTTAAAGTGAAATTAGAATATATTTTTACCATTTAATCCAATGGAGGTCATTGGAATTAATTTAACTTTGAAATTGGACATAAACAAGTGTCAGTCTTTTGATAGATATTATTTCTTAAAAACACGCTATTTGTTTTGACAATAGGAATTAATTATAAAATTAATAAATGAAACTTATATGTTTTTAATTTTGCAGAATAGACATCATTTTTGAATTCAGAATATCAAATATAGCTTAGGGTGAATTTTTGGTATTTTTCTGAAGAACATCAATTTTTGATGAATAGTGAAACCACTAAGTGGTAGTTAAGCAAACTGATATTTCATTTAAATGAAATTTTTCCGCTTCTGCGTATTAAATTTAAAAAATCCGACATACATGGTTATCATTATTATGTAAAATGTGGTTCAAAGGGATTAAAATATTTTTTTGGTGAATAGTAACATTTGAGTTTTGTTAACCGCGATTAGAGGTAATTTGTGTGATTTAAGATAAAAATGATATTATAAAAATATAAAATAACTTGAAACATGTCCTAACCTTATTGTATAGGTCATGGCCGACCAAGACAATCCATGGGTCAATTTCTGGGACCCCATGGAGCTACTTGGGTAAGATAATGACATTAATACCTTTTATTTAAAGTAAAAATAAAAATGTCACAAACATGTATTGTTTTACTAAAACAAAAATTACATGGGGTTATAAAAGTATAAAAAGTTTTCCTATAACAAGGAATTTTTTCTTATAATTTTTAGACATTAAACAAATAAATTTATTTATGACACCAGGATGATGCAGCGATTACCTCATTAATAAACGATTTAAATAAAATGAAAAGATAAGGTAAAATATAAGACGTAAACATTTCAAAAACCTATTGGATGTTTGGATTTCGTACCCTTACCACCTTATCCTCGAAATATATCATTGTGGGACCTTTAAAATCGAAAAATAATTTCATAATAAAGTAATATTTTCAATCTTTCCAAAAGAGCCCCTCCTCTCCTCTTATAAAAGGCCCCCACCTCTACCACCTTATTAACACATTCAAAGCCTTTTGGTTCGGCCAACCTCTGCCCCAAAAACCTCTAAACTTTCCTCCCTTCATCCTGAAAGCATCACTTTGGGTAAAAGTCTTCCCAAGGAAGCCTTTGGCTCAAACGAAGAAGAGTTAATGGATTTAAGGGTAATGTATTCACTTGTGTTCTTTTGTTTTATTTTGCTTCTCCAAACCCCTAAACAATTTTTAATAATTTATTTTGTAACAACTCCAGTATATTCAATATATTAGGATGTTGTTATGAAAAGGATTCGAGATACACTTACACACACTGGAATCTAATGGTTAAAGAACATACTGTTTCTGTGGATGGCGAATTACTGCCTCATGAAACGATGATTGTTCAATCTTCTATTAACACCTTTAATTGTGGACATTAAGATTTAACTATATTTATATATGATATATAATATGTTTATGATTTATTTAAGATTCTATATTTTTCATTTATGGCATAACTTTATGGGTAAACGCAATATCTTCATTTTAGGAAGTGCGGACTACCGCCCCCTCAAAGTGATTTGATTTGTTAATGCCATATGTGAGACGTGTAAAGGATGGAGTTAATAATATTATATATGATATTATACTAGAATTATAATTTACCTTTATATAATTATTATTTCATTCCATTAAATACGAAATTGAAATAAAAGTAGCGTTCATGCGTACGTACGGATTACCGTCTCCATGAACGGTGCATTTCATTTCTTACCTCTAAGTGTTATGTAATATTATAAATGCATGTATATACTGGATATATATGATATATATGATATATACATCATGAATATAATTCTGTATATAATGGATATTTTACCACATGAAAAACTTGTAATTTTAAGGAGTTTATTTTTGACTCAAGTACCAATGATCGACAAAACCACCGTTATTAACCTAAATAATTACAAAGTGTTCATAACATGGTAATAAGTGATATAAGAGGAATAATGAAATTTAAAAAGGTTCTTAAGAAAATATAAAATAACTCAAGTTTATTATTCATGAGATTAAAGAACATATCGAGTCAAGTCAGACACGAGGTAAGGGACATCGTCTCAATCTACTTTCATTGAAGCATATTTTGTTTTATAAACAACTTTCTTTTATACGGTGTGTAAACCCCTTTGAATTTTACTTTTATTCAATAGGAATATTTTTTATACGAATCATTTTACTAAATGACAAAAGGAATGTTTTGTCTTACGTATGTGGCGATAACGACTTCTCCGCCGCTGTGACCATTATTTGAGTTTCGGCTTCCTCTACAAGCCAGAACATTTTTTAAAAATAAAAAAAAATAAATACCACATTTTACTTTTCTTTTTATTTTGTTATTGAAAATGGTTTTGATAAAGTTTTGATTAGATCAATGTGGTGTATCGATATCCTGTGATTGAAATGTGGAATGTTGTGTTTCCTTTATGCATGTTTTATATGATACGACAATGTTATGGTTCTTGGGCATTGTTTATGAAGACGGGTGGTTCCGTGATAAACTAAGGGTGGGTGAGCCCGATATAGCATTCCAATGCATTGGGTAACGTGACGGAGGTAAATGTGAATGTTTCTCCTAAGAGATTTAGGGAATATACTGTGATGGGTATTCCAAACGTAACCATGAGGGTTACTCCCTACATAAGAATGTTTTGAATGCCTCAAGCTACCTTTATATCTTATGATTTCTATGAGTTATTCATAAATCTTATGATTTCATGAGGTATGATTAAAGTGCTTATGTTTTATGAGTAAACTATGATTTCATTGATTCTTATGTATAGATGAACTATTGTTTTCATTTAGTATTTCTATATCCCTTACTGAGATTTTTATGATCATCCCATGTTTTTGAAATGTTTTTCACAGGTCAAGGGAAAGTTACATGATGTGATGATAGGGTCAATAAAGTGTCAAGAAATAATCCATGTTTTATTTAAAATATGTTTCCTTTAATGAGAAGAGTGAATATTTTCTTTGATGTAACCACCTTGTTTACAAGTGGAATGTAATGCATGATATATGATCTAATTCTCTAAAACTATAAACCTGAAAAGATCCTCAATGTGTATTTCTTGAAATAACTCGAGATTAAGTAATGTTAAAGGCTGGGGCCTTATAGAATACTCATGAAATAACGAAACTGATCTTTATAACACCTAAAAATGTCAATAAATGATCTTAAAAAAATTATAATAAATAAAATACAATTATAATATGTTCAAAATTAATTAATTAATTAATTAAGTTTTTTTAGGATTTAAAGTGTAAGTCCAGAATAAATTTTGACATATGGTAAGTGGATTCTTGAACCCGACTCCCTTTATTTGGGTTATAGCTCTTTCATACCAAATATCAGTGCAGTTATTTTTTTAATGATACATATATAAGATTTAATTGTTCTTACATATTATCAAGTAGTATATACATTTTTTATCTTGGTTTACGAAAAGTAAAATGATTTTCCAATAGAACTCTTCATTCTAAATCACATCTTTCTCATCTTGAGATTATTTATTATTCACATTTGATTTATGATGATAATTCCAAATATGTTTCCTCTTATTCATTTGGGAACCCCAATTTCATTTCATTAAATAATTATTGATGAAAACCTTATGAAACACAGTCCATTCCATGGGTGAAATCAGTAATATGATTAATATACATTATTTGTGGCATGCATGATTATGTAAATGTTATGATGTGATAGGTGGAACTGAAATTATATATCACTCCAATGCATCGGGTAATGTGATGAATCTAATGAGATTACCTATATTATGAGTAAACCGGATGGTAGATGTTTTCACATCTCAGTGTTGTATTTGACTATTAAGACATGACATTTCATTTTCAATGCATTTCCACATTCCATGAATTTATATAATGTTTCTCTTAATTATTATGAAAATGATCATATTATTATTATATTATAATTATGATTATACTCAACCATTTTTTATTGATTCATTTACCCTATTCATACTCATATTGGGCTATTAACACACCAATTTCCTCAATGTATATCCTATGGTAATTACATGAACTAACAAGAAAAAAGAATTATATGGACAAATAAGAAGAATAAAATAATATATGGTGTTTTATTATGACAAATCTATGTATTTGACTAATTTTACAAAGATATTAAACCTTTGGTTCTTTAATTTGTATCAATATTATGTCATTTATCATTAAAACGATTTAATTGTCAGGTATGAAATAATAGGGTTGATATAGGAAGTCAAGGATGATTAACAGAAAAGAGGCATTTGATTAAATTAATAAAACAATACATGGTATAATTTGGATTGACTAAGGAAACATGATCTAATTGGAATGATGTAGGTCATCCAGAAATACTTGAATAAAATTTATAAGTTATATAGAATAATGCATGGTTGATATGAATAGTTTTTTCATATATAGAATGAATAAATGTTTCAAAACCATTCCTTAAAATAGTAATAATGTAGTATAATTTAATTTTTATAGTAGTGTCTATTTAAAATTAGTTTACAGTAATTTACATGGATCTGAAGATGATATTTCTTAATAGAGTGTCAATGTAGAATGTATAAAAAACAATAGGTTGAATCTATTTTTGGAAATTATTATTTTGATGTGTGTAGATATAAAAATTACTTATATTATTTAAATAATATACCACATGAATTTTATGCTTAAGTAGTAACATTTTTGAGAAATAGATAATTTAATAGAGGATGATTTGATGATGACCGCTCTATTAAAATTATAGACTAGGAAAAACCTATGTGGATGGTGTATAATTATTCCATCATATATGGGGAGGCAAATAAGAATTTAGTAAATATATTTTCACAAATAGTTTTTGTTCAATTTTAGATTTCATTGATTTGAGAGTTGAATTTTTTTATATGGATGAAAATACAATAAAATAAATGTTTTATATTATTGTCACATGACCAATATATGAATTAAGTGTTTATGAAATCCATAATGGAAGAATGTAAACCATTTTCATCACTAATAGTAGTTTGAACCTAATTAGGAAAACATGGGGACAATGAAGGAGTTGGTCCCACTCAATATAGAGGTATCATTGAGGATTTACTCTATATTTCTATGACTATGCTAGAGAATTTTATTTCTACATGATTTAAGGAACATTTACAACATATCTAATCATTTTTTAGTGTTCATGGATGGAAAATAACAATATTTTTCACATATATAGATGCTAATTTGATTTGTGATAATGATGAAAGAAAATCACCATGTGGTGGAACCTTTTCCATTTTATGAATTATTTATTAGATTTCACATACCTAATTGTGTTTTTAGCATTGTAGAATATGTGTATATTTATATCTTTAAGGACTCTACACATCTTATATGAATAAAAAACAATTTGAATATTTTTTTGATGTGGTGTGAAAAATATTATTTATTTATTGAAATGACCAAAATTCCATTGAATTAATAAATAATATGATACAATATTCACCACAAAGAAAACTGATATTCCATACTAATTGTTTATGTAGATGGTGGGCCAAGATGTTTTTAATATTTCATTTGATGAAACAAAACATCTGTTGTTAGATATATTCACAAAAAATTGGATTCATATGTGTTTGATACGTAATAGTGGGACCTTGGAGTTCAAAAATTTCTTTAAAACTAAAGAGATAAATTATTTCTATCTTCCCATTGTATATATTATTAAAATTTTATAATATTTGTTTTTTCAATAGTGCTCATATATTTTATTAGGTGTAAAGAGAGATGGGTGAATCACCTCAATTGGAGAAGGATGATGTTCATAGGATCGATTTTTTATTTATTAGGGTATATTGTAGAATTATTTATCATATTTCTATTTTTTGTAATAGTTAACAATGACTGAAAATGTATTTGGGATGTTTTTATTTCTCTTTTCTAGTATGGTATTGTGAATGTTTGAAATAGATAGTTCTAGGGATTGTAATCCTTTTATTTTTTTTTCAAATCTAGACATATTATATAACTGAGGAGAATGAACTATCAAGATTAGAGAGTTTGAGTGTTGTTTTCTATATGATAATATTCATTTATCATATGTGAGAACAAATAAATAGTTATATATCATTAAATTCTAAAGGAAAACATTATTAAATATCTAGGTTGTAATGTTTTGCTTCTAATATGATGTTCTTTTGATGATTTGTGATGAATATTGAGATATATAGAGTTAATTTATGATGTTCTAGGTAAAGCGTAGTTTATTCCACACTCCATGTTTAATTATTGGATGATATGTTTTATAAAGATCATTTTAGCATCATATAGTTCATACACACATAGGTTCAGAGGTCACACCATGAAGAATGTTTTCATAAGGCGATTCATTAAATTTATCAAATTATCTATTTTGTGGTTTAGATAATGACATAATATGTCACAACATGGATAATTAATGAGAATATATATTTATTTTAGTTATATGATTCTTTTACAATGGAGGGATGAACATGATACAAGGAAGGATCAAGAATATTTCAGTGGGACGTTCAACTAGAGTGTCTTACTGTAAATACGATACCATGATAAAGAAGGAGATGAGACTGCTCATTTCTTTGTAACCATTGAAATCCTATATGGAATTTATTTTTTAATAATCTAGATGGTTTAATATTTATTTTAGTTTAATCTATGAAGTTTAATATCATGTTTTAACCTATTGGGGGATTTTGATTTAGTTAATGAATAAACTAACCTATAATTCTGTAAAGAAGGATTTTATACCATGATTAATGGAACCAGATGATGATGTAAATAATAATGATGTGCCTTTATCCAAGTGTTTGGTTAGATATATTGGAATATAAAAACAAATTATTAAAAATCAATAGTGGTGATTTGATGGAATATGATTAGAGGGATGGATTTCCAATAATGGAATTTGGATGTTAGAAGTTTTTATTTTCAAATTTAAATTTTAAATTAAAATATCCTTTGGATATATCGTATTTTTCTGTATAGAAGTGATGTATCGAAATTATTAAAATATAGATTATTGGATTTAATATTTTTATTTATTTTAGAAAAAATGATAACTATTAAATATATGTATTTATATGTTTGTGAGCTGTGATATAAAAATATAATATTAATGATCAGTCATATAAGTATAATATGGTTGGAATATAAATTAAAAATCTAGACGTGTAAACAAGATAAGTATGGGGAAAACCTTACTATTTTTTGTTGATTACTTTTATTTATAGCCTTTGAGTTCATCCTATATGAAAATTATTATTTTTCTCCCTATTGAATTTAGTGGGTATAAATGGGGAAGAGGAAATGGGCCTTGGTTGAGTAGTGATATCTTCCAAAATAATATAATCACATACTAGTGATGTATAAATTAATTTAACTTTCATGAAACATTGATATGTACTTCATAGGAATATTCAATTATGATTTTTCCATTTAAAGATCAATTTTTAGTATATTTATTATTTTATATCAAATTAAAAAAATGAAATATATTGAAGGTGTTTCTTCTAAAATTATGACATTATCTTATATATCTTATGAAAATAATAATTTATATGACATTGTAATTCGACCACATATTACAGTGTTCATTTGGACAACTTAAGAACAATAGAATTGGGAAAACATCCCACATCTTTCTCCACATCATAATGAAGGGCATCAAATCCCAAAAAAAACCATTCACATGTGATAATATCATTTCCTTCAATGGAAGAATCACATAATTGGATGTATATCCCACATCAAAGTGTAATAATATATAGATGGGTGCAATATCATGTTACATCCCAAGTAAATAAGGAAAATGATATTTTCATATTTATGAAATATTTTTGAATTAAATAATAATTTCACTTTAAACGAGTTTCTTTGTTTGATGGTGTAACTCATAATCAAACAATGAGTTTCTTTGAATACTTACATTGGACACAACATTTAGTTATACTGAAAAATATTAATATAATATTAATATTTTAAATGTTAGTTATCCCATAGCCGTTGTATTGGAGGGAATGAATATAAATAACTAAAATATGACTTCCCATGTTTGTTTAATGTTTTTACATTTACCTAATAAATGTTAGAGGCTCAAAATGTGAATTAATCATATTTTAAGCAAAAATACATTAATATTATTTAAAAATACCATTTGCAGCCTTTTGATGGAGAACCCCTTTTAAATAATTTCTTTCTCACTTTTATATGTTCTATTTGAAAAAATAATATTCTTATTTATAATCAGGAAATCTAAATTTACATTGGATGAAATTTTGGTATTTTTTTAATAAAGTTCATTTTTAATGAATAGTATCAATAATGCTTTTTTAATTCAAAACTACATTTTAATATAATATATTTATATAGATATATTGTTTGTTTTATTTATTTTAAAGTTTAATTGAATTATATTTTACCATTTAATAAAAATTGGGTCATGTTAATAAATTTCACTCATAAATTGGACATAAACAAGGGACAATCTTTTGATAGGTATTATTTTTAAAAATCACGCTTTTTGGTTTTGACAACGAAAATTGATTTTAAATTAATTTTTTCCACTTTTTTGTTTTGAATTTGGAAAAATTGATTCAATATTTGGAATCAGAAGATCCAAATTGTGTAAATATGTAACTTTTATTTTTATACATTATAAATATTTACTTCAGTAAATATTTTAATTTCCATGGTTAAAAGGAAAATCTGGTAAATAATGGTAAACAATAATATTATAATAATAGATAATTACCCTTACACTTGGACTAACCCTATTGTATGAGATATTTCCAACAAAAGTCATCCTTGAGTCGATTTTTGGACCCAATGGATCCACTTGGGAGTGACAATGACACATTATATTAATTAATTTCAATTGATGATAAAAGTAACATTAACATATATCATTTAGTAAAAAAAATTTATATGGGGTTATATAAGTTATCTCTTAAACTATAAACATTAATTTGAAATATAAATATATTTCCAATATCATGGTATTTTATTTATAATTTTTATACATTGTATAAATAAATTTATTTATTAAACAATGATGATGTAATGATTACCATATTAATGAATAATTTAAATAAATGAGCCTTTAAAAATTAAAATAAATATAAAAAACTTGTCCAATTATTATTTTATTATATTATTTCGAGAAATAGTCATCTTATATTAGAAGTTAATGAGTTTTGGACCTTTTTAAACCTAAAATAAGTTTATAATAAAATAATTCTTTCAAACATTCCTAAAGAGCCCCTCCTCCGCCTTATAAAATGACACCCCCTCTAACCCTTTACTGGCACCTCTGAAGCCCGATTTATCATATGAAAACTACCAAAAAAATCTCCCAATATCTTTATATTCCTCTTAGAAGACTTAAAATAGTGATAAGGCACTTCATGAAAGCCTTTTGGTTCAAACAGAAGGGAGTTACCCGATTTAAAATTAACGTCTTCCCTCAAGTTCTCTAATTTTATTTTATTTGTTCACTCCCTATGAAATTCTTATCCTTTGTTTAATAACAACACCAGTAACGTCAATATACTAGGCTATTTTTATGATATGTATTAGAACTACACATTCACACATATCCATCTAATGGATATGAACATGTTGTTCTGTGGATGATGAACTACTGCCTCATGAAATGATGATTATTCAATTATCTCCTACCACATCTCTTGGAGGCCATTATAATGGTACTTTATTTATATGTGATATATATTATATTTATACGGTCTCTATTATTTTTTATTTTTCATTTATATCATACCTTTATGGTTTCATAATGGGTAGTATGATAATTTCATTTGAGGAAGTGCATACTACCACCCCTTCAAAGTGATATGGCTCCTTCATGACATAAATGGGATGTATAAAGGATGGAGTTAATGAAATTATAAGTGATATTAAACTGTATTTATAATATACCGATGTATCATTATGTTTTTATCCCATTAAAATTCAAAAACAGAAATTAATGTAGCGTTCATGCGTACGTACGACTTACCGTCTCAATGAACAATGGATTTAATTTCCTGTCTCCAAATGTTATGTACAGTTATAAATACATATATGTACTTGATATATATGATATATATGATATCTAAATCCTGAATATCATTTTTGATATAATGGTATTTTTACCACAGGGAAAACTAATAATTATAAGGAGTTCATTTCTATCTCAAAGTACAAAATATCAACAAAACGACTGTTATTGACTAAAATGATTATATAATGTTTATAACATGGTACTATGTGATATAACAGGAATAATAAACTTGATAAAGGTTCTAAATAAAGTACAAATTAACTTTAGATTTCTATTTAGGAGATTAAAAATTGAACGAGTCATGTCAGAAAGGAGGTAAGGAACTTCGTCTCCATCTCCTTTCATTGAGGCACATTTTGATTTATACATGACATTATTTTATACTATGTATAAACTCCTTTGACTTTTAATTTCATTAAAATGGAATATTTTTATTCGAATTATTTTTACAAAAGGAGAAAAGGAAAGCTTCTTTTTAACTTATGTGGTGACAACAACCTTTCCACCACCGCATGTATTATGTGATCTTTGGACTCCTTAGAAAGCTGTAGTGTTTTTTAAGGTAACTAAATACCATATACCAATTTTATGTATTTTGGTATTTAAAATGGTTTTGTGAATGAATTGATTATTTCAATATCTTTAAAATATATATTGTGATATAAATGTGGAAATGTTATCTTTCCTTTATGTTTCATTTATGTGTTATGAATATGTTATGGTTCTTGGGAATTGTTTAAATATATGGGTGGTTGTATGATAAACCTAGTGAGGGTGAACATGAGATAGATCTACAATGCATTGGGAAACATAACAGAGGTAAATGTTAATGTTTCTCTATGGATATTTAGGGAGTATACTATGATGGGTATTCCAAACGTAACTCCCTATATAGTTGTGAAAGATATGACGTAAGTATGTTATGGATGCCAGAAGTTAACATTATGATTTATGATTTCTATTTTTTATTCATAAATATTATGATTTCATGAGGTATGTTAAAGATATTAAGCATGGTATGTACTGATGGACTAATGTTTTCTTTCATTATTTTATAATCCTTACTGAGATTTTTATGATCATACAATGTTTTTGAAATGTTTTTCACAGGACGTAAAGATGAATAGGGTCATTGATGGGATCTTGGAAAAGTCATGCTGTTTAAAACATGGAATTAGACATGACTCTTTTTTTAAAAAGATTATACTTTATGAAAAAATAGATACTAAGTAGAAGTGTCTACATGTAATAATCAGGTTGTTACATATATGTTATGACTTTATTCATTAATTATCTAATCCTGAAAGGATCCTCAATGTGAATTGTTATCCTAATTCATGATTATTTAATGTTTAATTCTGGGTCATTAATGTTGTTATTAGAGGTCAGTCTAGGCAACATTAGGAGTAAAAATATGGTTAAATTAATGTCTATAAATTAATTTATGGTAATATTGAGAAGATATATAATTTTAAGATTTCCATGTTGCTTTACCTAAGATATTTATATGTTTATAATGGTTATCCTCATAGGAAACAGTGCAGCTATGATGGGGCAACATCATGAAGAAGAAAAAATTCCAAAAACAAGAACCTGAGATTGTTAGAATCTGAACTGAACAGTTTGTAGCTTTGATGGCTCAGTTGACATAAGATTTAAATGGTGGTGGTATCCAGGTAGAAGATCATCCAAACCATCCACAGAGTTATATGTCAATAGTGGAAAATTTCAAGTGGCAACATCCTCAATCATTCAAAAAATCATCTTACCATGTGCTAGATAAAGGGTGGATTAATGAAATGGAAAGGATTTTTGATGCCATGGGTTGTTCAGAACATCAAAAGGTTAGTCTTTCTATTTTCTATTTTGAAGGTGAAGCTGATCAGTGGTGGTTTATGGCTTAAAATATCAAGGATAATAACACGATTGATTCTCTTGATTGGGATAAATTCAAAGGTATGTTTTTTTGAGAAATATTTTCCTAAGGTGGTTTGTCTTAGGATGGAAACAAATTCATGGAATTGATGTAGAAGGATGACTCAGGGGCTTCTTATGAAGAAAAATTCACTCGACATGAAATGAATTCTCAAAATTTCATGAGATATCTACATGGTAAAATCAGTCATTTTTATACAGGAATAAAGCCAATGTATCAAAAAGAATTAGATTATCATCAGTTAAAAAGTTATAAAAAACTTGTTCGATGTATGGAGAAAGTGGAAATGAAGTTTTCTAATGATTAGTTTTTTTGACAAAAAAATAGAATAAGACACTGACGTGGAAAATGAAAGGGATAAACTCTTCAAAAAAGTCATATGGTATGAAACTTAAGTTTATAGTTTGTGAAAATTTTCATAAAAAGCATGCTGGGAATGTATTGTGAATTCCGGTAAGTGAAATAAATGTTGTAAAATGGGACATAAGGCTCATAATTACACTGAAATATATCAGTGAAATGGTAGAAAAAATTTGATTTACAGTCAGTAAAATGTTTTACATGCAACAAAATATATCATTATGCAAATGAGTGTCCAACTAAGAACTAAAATGATGGAAAGCAATCGAACTACAAGAAGAAAGTTGTGGAGAAATCCTTTGCCGCTACTTCCATAGATGTTGGGCCATGGAATGAAGTAGTATATAGTACACTATTTATTTATTCAGATTAGGCCAATGTTTTGTTTGATTTAGGTTCTACACATTCATTCATTTCTAGGAAATTCTCTAGTAAATTGGAAATTCCATCTCAAGATATGAATCCTAAAATTATGTTTAAAATACATAGAGGAAATGTTGAGACAAAAAGAAATTATAAGAACCTTCATGTACTTGTGTGCAGAAAGAATCCACATTAATACCTTATTGTTTTGCCTCTATTAGAGTTTGATGTTATTTTGGGTATGAATTGGATTTCTGTTTATCATGCTATGATTGACTGTAGTGCTAAAGAGGTTACTTTTCAGAATGAATTTCATTTTCTGTACAATAATGAACACATACTTTTGATGACATATTAGGATGCTGAGAAACTAGTAAAAGATGGAAATGAATGTTACCAAAGAACATATTGTTGAAAAAAAGGAACTATTAAGATTAATGATGTTCCATTGGAAAATTATTATCTTGATGTTTTTCATGATGACTTTCCTAGTATTATACATAACTGAGATGTTGAATTTTTAGATGACTCAGTTCCTGATGCTAAGCCAATTTCAAAACTCCCTTATCGAATGGCTCAAATTGAACTTTTAGAGTTAAAGAAGAAATTGTAGGTGTTATTAGAAAAAAATTTCATTTGACTTAGCACATCAGCATGGGGTGCTCCTATCTTATTTGTTAAAAATAAAGATGGTTTAATGAGACATTTCATTGATTATAGAGCATGGAATAATATCACTGTTAAGAAAAAGTATCCCTTTCCCCATATCGATGATTTTTTTGAATAGCTCTCAGGAGCTCAATATTTTTCAGAGATTGATTTTAGGTCGGGGTATAATAAGTTGAAAGTAAAGGAATTATACATTTTGAAAGACTGTATTTCGTATTAGATATGGCCATTATGAATTTACGGTTATGCCTTTTGGGTTAACCATTGATCCTTAGGTATTCACTGATCTTATGAATAGAATTTTCTGTCAGTCCTTGGATAAGTATTTGGTTTTGTTCCCTATTCATTTTCTGATTTATTCTAAAATTAAAAGGGAGGATGAAAGTCATTTAAGGTTTGTATTGAAAAAATTTAATGAAAATGAAATGTATGGAAAATTCAGGAAGAGTGATTTCTACTAACAATAAATTCCATTCCTTGGTTACATTATTTAAAACAAATGTCATAACTATTGATACTTCTAAAACAAATGTTTTTGATGAATGGGTAAGACCCAGAAATTCAACCAAGATCCGTAGTTTTTTTTTGTTTAGCAGGTTATTACTAGAGGTTTGTTAAAAAAAATTTAGAGTTATGTAGCCCACTGTCTAGGTTTACTCGAAACGGTGTTAAGATAATTTGGATAAAATAATGTGATGATTTCTTTCATGAATTGAAAATAAGATTAGTGAATGCTCTAGTTATGGAATTACCTTCTAGGGATGGTGAGTTTTTTATCTTCTGTGATGCTTAGTTGATGGGAATTTGTTGCATCCTAATGCAGAATAATAAGTTAATTGTTTAGGCATAACATCAGTGGAAACCTCATGAGTTAAATTACCCTACAGATGATTTAGAATTAGCTGTTGTTGCCTTTTATTTTAAAATTTGTAGGAATAATTTGTATGGTGTAATGTGTGAAATATAAAATGATCACAAAAGTTTGAAGTATATATTCACTAAAAATAATTGAACATGAGACAGAAGAGATAGACTAAATTAATCAAGGATTATGATTTCATGATTCATTACCATCCTGGTAGAGTAAATAAAGTGGCTAACACTTTGAGCAGAAAGAGTAATGCTAAATTTACCATGTTACGTTTGGAACAATATCCTTTGATTAACGTTTTGATAAACATTGGAATACATGTTTTGGTGAAGGAGATTACTCATTTTTGTTTCAGGTGTCAGCAAAATCATCTCTATCAAACATAATGAAGCATGCACAGAAGGAAGAGAGTGAGTTGTAGAAAAATTTACAGTTGGTTCAGAAGGGTATGTTGGATGATTTTAACATTGATAATGATTTTATTTTGAGATTTGGAAAGAGATTAGGTTTACCTTATGATTCATAGTTTAAGAATGAGTTGTTATGTGATGCTAATAGTTCTCCATTTTTAGTTCATTCTGGAAGCACTAAGATGTATAGAGATCTTAGAGAGTATTACTTTTGGGATGGAATGAATAGAGATATTGAGGACTTTAATGTAATGTTTTTGACTTGTCAACATGTTATAGAAGAGCTGTAGTTACCAAAAGGGATGATTTAGTCTATACCGGTACTGGATTGGAAATGGAAAAATATATCCATGGATTTATTTGTGGGATTACCAAACACATCTCAAGGTAATAATGAAATTTGGGTTATTGTTGATTAGTTGGCTAAATCTGATCATTTACTTTTTATTTGAGATAATTTAGCTCCAGATCAACATTCTCATTTTTTTGTTAAAGTGATATTTAGGTTTCATGGAATTACCCTCTCCATTGTATCCGATCGTGATCCCAGGATGACTTTTATATTTTGGAAATGCCTTCATAAGTCATTAGGTACTGAATTAAATTTTAGTACACCTTTTCTCCCTCAATTAGATGGGCAGTCATAACAAACAATTCAGACCTTGGAGGATATTCTATGTGTTATTTCACTAGATTACCAGGGATGTTGGGACCAACATCTTTCATTGGTGGAATATTCTTATAAAAAAAGTTTTTATTCTAGTATATAGATGGCTCCATTTGAGGCATTATATGGAATGTTGTGTCAAAATCCATCATTTAAGGATAATTAGGTCAAAGGAAGATGATGAGACTAGAATTGGAAAAAGAGATGGACGATAAAGTTTTGTTGTTTCATAAGAACATGAGAACAGCTCAAAGAATGCAAAAATGTTATGCGGATAACCAGAGGAACGTTATATCTTTTGAGTTTGGTGATCATATCTTTCTCATTATTTCTATATGGAAAAGTGTTATTTGTTTTGGTAAGAAGGGAAAGCTGATTTCAAGGGTTACTGGACAATATGAAATCTTAGAGAAAGTTGGATCACTTTCCTATAGAG
Source organism: Viscum album (assembly GCA_963277665.1). NCBI lineage: Eukaryota > Viridiplantae > Streptophyta > Magnoliopsida > Santalales > Viscaceae > Viscum > Viscum album. The sequence continues at coordinate 1,957,586,173 of OY728141.1, read as the reverse complement.
TGGATTTAACTCCTATTTTATCATAGGTACAAAATGTTTATCATTTTTCAATTTTGTGAAGGTATATTCTTAATCCATCTAATGTTTTGATTCTAGAAGTAGTTCAGTAGTAAGAGAATCATTTATATGAGGAAAAACCAGTCCAGATTCTTGGCCGAAGAGAGAAATTGTTGTGGAATAAGGTAATCCATTAGGTAAAAGATTTGTGAAAACCCCATATGGTTGAATATTCAACGTGGGAATATGAAAATTATATGAGGGATTAATATACCCATTTATTTGATAAGTGAATAAAATTGCGAGGACGCAATTTCCATAAGGGGGATGGATGTAACATCCCAGATAAATAATGAATATGAAATTTTCATATATTATTAATATTTGTGAATTAAATATTAATTTTACTTTAAATGGGATGATATGTTATATGGGGTACTTGATACGCAACAACGAGTTTCACTGAAAACTTACATTGCACACAACGTTGAGTTATACTAAAAACTATTAATATAATATTATTATTTTAAATGTCAATTAACAAATAACCATTGTATTGGAGGGAATTAATAGAACTAACTACAACATGATTACACATGTTTTTAAATGTTTTTACATTTACCCCATAAATGTTAGAGGCTTAAAATTTTAATGAATCCAATTTTAAGCATAAATACGACTACATTATTTTAAAGTCTTTTTACCACCTTTTGATGGAAACCCCTTTTTAAAACTAGTTTTTTCCACTTTAATATGTTCTACTTAAAAATATATTATTCTTTATAATCAGTACATCAAAATTTACTTTGAATGAAATTTGGGTATTTTTTCGATAAAGTTATACCTTTATTGAATAGTGAAAAATAATATTTTTTAATTCAAAAATGACTTTTAATCTAATTTATTTATATAGATATATTGGTAATTCTATTGTTTATAAAGTGTAATTGGATTATATTTTTACCATTTAATAAAATTATGGTAATTTTAAGTAATTTCACTCTTAAATTGGACATAAACAAAGACCAATCTTTTGATAGGTATTATTTTTTAAAAACACGCCTTTTGGTTTTGACAAAGGGAATTATTTTTAAATTAATTTCTACCAGTTCAGTGCTTTGAATTTGGAAAAATAGACTCCATATTTGGAATCAGGAGGTCCAAATTGTGTAAATTGGTAACTTTTATTTTTAGACTTTATGAATATTTACATCAGAAAATATTTTATTTACCATTGTAAAAGGGTAAATATGGTAAAAAAGGGTAAAAAATTAAATTATAATAATAATAAATTACCCATAATAATGTACTAACCATATTTAATGAGATATATACGATAAAGGTAATCCTTCAATGTCTTTTGGGACCCCATGGTGCCACTTGGGTGTGATAAGGACACTACATATTAATTAATTTAAAGTAATGTCTAAAGTAATATAAATATATATCCTTTAGTAAAAAAAATTATATGTGGTTATATAAGTTATAAATTCAAATATAAATATTAATTTGAAAGATTAAATTATTTCATTCATCATGGTATTTTATTTATAATTTTTAAACATTAAATATATAAATTTATTAATGACATAATGATGATGTAATGATTATCTTATTAATGAATAATTTAAATAAATGAGATTATAAAAATATAAAAAATAACCAAAACCTATCCAATTCTTATTGGATGATTTTATTTAGAACAAAATCCATCTTATCTTAAAATTTAATGTGTTTTTGACCATTTCAAACTGAATATAAGTTTATAATAAAATAATTCTTTCAAACATTCCAAAAGAGCACCTCCTCCCCCTTATAAAATGACATCACCTCCAACCCATTACTCACACCACTCTAACCTCATGGATTTTCCATAAACTACCCAAATAAGCTGCTGAAATCCCTATTTCCAGCTATAATCGTTACCTAATGTAGAAGGGACTTCAAGAAGGCCTTTTGGTTCAAACAAACGGGAGTTACCCAATTTAAAGGTAATGTATCCCCTCAAGTTCTCTTCTTTTATTTTACTTCTTCACTCCCTATGCTCATATTATTCTTTGATTATATAAAAACACCAGTATCCTCAATATACTATGTTTTTATTTTGAGAATGATTCTAAATACACGTCTACAAACCTCCATCTAATGGATACGAACATACCATTTATGTGAACGGCGAACTACTACCTCACAGAACGATGATTGTTCAATTATCTCCTACCACCTCTTATAATTTTCATTATGATGGTACTGTATTTAAATGTGAGTTATATTATATTTATATTTTCTCTATAAATCTCTATATTTCTTTTATAGCATACCTTTACAGTTTCCATAATGGGTAATATAATAATTATATTTGAGGAACTGCCAACTACCTCCCTCTCAAAGTGATATGACATGTTCATGCCATACATGGGACATATAAAAGATGGAGTTAATGAAATTATATATGATATTATAATAGAATTATAATATAACTATGTATCATTATTTTTTCATTCAATTAATATACAAAATATAAATGAAAGAAGAGTTCATGCGTACATGAGGCTTTCCTTCTCTGTGAACGGTGCATTTCATTTATTGTGTCCAAATGTTATGTATGGTTATAAATACATATATATAATGGATATATATGGTATATATTATTTATAAATAAATAATTAAATTATTTTAATAATGTAATTTTGACCACATTGAAAACTTGTAATTATAAGAAGTTCATTTTCGACTCAAAGTACCAAATATCAACAAAACTACATGTATTAATTTAAATGAATATATAATGATTATAAAACTATTGTAAGTGATATAAAGAAATAATAAAATTTTAAAAGGTTATGAATAATGTATAAATTAAATTTATTTTATTATTCATGAGATTAAATAATGAACGAGTGAGGTCGAACACGAGGTAAAGAACTTCATCTCAATATCCTTTCATTGAGGAATATTTTGATTAATACATGAATTTATTTTATACTGTGTATAAAACCCTTTTAAATTTCATTTCATTCAAAGAGAATCTTTTTATATGAAGAGTTTTAATAAATAATAAAAACAATGTTTCTTTTTAGCATATGGGATGACAATGACCTTTCCACCACCGCAAGTATTATCTGATCTTTGGCTTCCATAACAAGCCATTTTGTTTTTTAAATGAAAATAAATACCATATACCCTTTTATGTATTTTTTATTGAAATTTTTTTTCAAAAAAGCAATGGTTATTTCAATATCTTTAAATGATATATTGTGATTGAAATGTGTAAATGTTATCTTTATTTTATGTTTGAATTATGTGTTTTGAATATGTTATGGTTCTAGGGCATTGTTTACGTATACGGGTGGCTCCATGATAAACCTAGTGTGGGTGAGACTGAGATAGCTGTCCATTGGATTGGGTAATGTGAAAGAGGTAAACATTAATGTATCTTTTATTTGATTTAGGGAATATACTATGATGGGTATTCCAACCTTAACTCCCTACATAGATGTGAAAGCTACAATGTATGTATATTATGGATGCCACAAGTTCCCTTTATTATGTATGATTTATATATGTTATCCATAACTCTTATGATTTCATGAGGTATGTTAGAGATCTTATTCTTATTAGGTATTGATGGTCTAATGTTTTCTTTCTTTCTTTATTTATCCATACTGAGATTTTTATGCTTATCACATGTTTTTGAAATGTTTTTCACTGGACTTAAACATGAATACGTTAAAGGATGGGATCAAGGAAAAGTCATGCTATCTAAAACATGGAACTATAAATGACACTTCTTTATAAGAGATTTAATTTTATGAAAAAATGGATACTCATTAGATGTGTCTAAATATAATATTCAACTTGTTTTGTATATGTTATGAACTAATTCTCTAAAGATCTAAACCTAAAAAGACCTTCAATGTGAATTATTAACACAGTTCAAGAATATGTAATGTTTAAGGCCGAGTACTTATACTTCATATCCTTATCATCATAAATTTTACATTTGAATTGTGTTTCATGGATTGTTTTGGTCTTTCTTCCCCTCAAAATAGTCATATCCTTCTACTCCTAAACATACAATATAATGGGAATATTGTCCCCAATATTGGACTATGTTTTAAAACTGGGTATAAAATCCCATTCATGCTCATTAATAACATTTGTGGGTGTATTTTAGCCCCAATAAAATAGTTTCACCAGTTGATATAATAAACACATAACAAAAAACCATATAAAAATTCACATTATGGTTGGAATCACAAAAAACACATATTTAATTATATATAGGTTTTCTTCCTTTATACCCAACATAGTTATAATTCTAAACCCACAATAAATATATCCTATTATATACTACATAGTTTGATAGTAACCATCAGCCCATTCAATGTATTAACTATCCAATTTCTATATTATAGCCCAATATTTCCACATGGGAATCCCTTAAGTCGGACCATTGTAATTACACGCATATCAAACACTAATGTACTCTAAATGAAATAATAGAACTCTTATAAAATCATATAAGTAACGGAAGCCTCCGAAATGGATCCAATTATAGAATCTAAGACAATTTAATTGTATATTATTTACTTCTATGACCATTGAATTAAGGTATAACAACTGGAGGGTCCATTATAATACAAGCATTTCAGACCATTCATAATTAAGATAAAGAGAAAACAATTCAATTTAACTTAGGTCAAGTGAATAAGGGGTGTGATATTTTTTAACACAAATTTAATGAAACATACATTAACAATCTACATTATATGGGTGCAAACTACCTCAATACATTATGATGTTGTGTATCAAATATCATCAGAAGAAAAAACCCATCTAGATGGTTCCACTAAATCTTACAAAACTATTAAATAGTTGAATTACCATTAAAGAATACTATAAGAAGTAATATTATGGCAAAATTTACAGGGTGATAAATGTACCTATATAGTTATTATAGGATAAATTACTATTTAATTAATTCAAAAACAAAGAATATATCACACAAATGATAAAATAAACAACTTCGAAGGAAAATAGTGTGATTAATACTTTGAAAATAGGTGAAAATCCATTTAATATGGTTTGATACTATAAAATCCCATCAAAATAAAATAAAAAAACCTATATCGAATAGAAATGTGACCCTAATATTCAAAAAATATATCCCTATTATAAAAAATAATAACAAACATGAACCCTGGGTGACTGCAATAATTACTCCCCTTCATGATGGAACACTTACCTACTAGCCAGTCTTCATGAGTTATCCATGTTGAACTATTTAGTGACACTTACGCATAATTTTGGCCTGTATGAAACAAAAAAGGGGCATCAAAATTACTATTTTATTGTATAAAAAATTCAATATTACACATCTCCTATGTTTTTCCTACACATCCTTATACAAGAAATAATTCCTTATGTAGTGGTGTAACCCTTGACGTAAAAAAAATTAATCTTATATAATTAATAATATATACTTACAAAACACTCATCAATGTGATTTTTTTGTGTTGTTTCTTGATGATCAATATGTAGTTCAATTTAAAAAAAACATTCATAACTATTAAAAACTATCCTCAAAGAACCCACTAACACCTAAAATATGATTAAAATAAAAAAAGTAGGTTTGAAAAAATTATAAAAATCATACATAAAACACATAAGGACTGTTACATATTTATATATAATAATTTAGTTTCTTTCATTGTACCCAAAGTGAGGCATTTTAGACATTTTTGACTATGATGGTATTTATGTTCAATGCATCACTATAGTATCATGATTTAGATTTCAATGAAAATTGGTTGATGTTTCTATTTTTTGATTCAATATAGACAAAATAGTAATGAAAGTTGCTAAAATAAATACTAAATTATTTATTAATATGTTTTTAGAGATTTTAATTGATTTAGAATAATTAATAAGAAAAATTCAATGAAAATATTTATTTGATATAATAATTAACTATGATGTGTTAAGTAATTGTAATGTATGGAAAATTTTATATTTATTTAGATTGTATAAATATTTTAAGGAATGTTTATTTCTAATATTAGGTCATAGTAATTGATTTCAGGATTATAAAAATTTTAATTTGAATTGGTCCAATTTAAATATTAATAAGGGATAATAATTATATAACCAAGAAGTTCATTTTTTGGATCCCTAACTATTTTGATGTTAGTAGTAAAATTTATAGGATAATTGTTCATTAAATTGTATGATTTTATTGTGAAAATTTTAAATTCCATACATTTAATATGATAAAGTAATTTTGGGGTTACACCTACATTATATAAATCATTAAAGAAAAAGTTTTTTTAAGTGATTCATTTTTTTATGTAAATATTATTATGAAAAAAATGATAATTTAGTTATAAAATGATTTTTTTGTGATATCATAGTTTTGTAGTTCCTTGAAATGTGTATTCTATTTTTAAGAATCAATACTTTTAGGCAGTTTCTATTGGATTTATTTAGGGGATCAAAAACATCAAATAGTTGTTTATCCAAAGGGCACCTACTTTCCCAAGGCATGCATTCTTTATGTATGAAATTTAAAATACATTAGAACGTGCATTGGTCGAGAAGATGGGAGGTTGGACTCATCAAACCCATTTTGGGGGGGATTACTGTCTACTCCGAGCCTCTCATTATTATTTAATATAATTTCATGAATCCTTATTAATTCATCTAGTATATCAGATGTATCCCTTGTAATTTTCAGTCACATATTTAGCTTATGAAAAGTTAAAATATTCTATATGTATTTGAGGTTATTTATTAATGGTATCCTCTCATATAATGTATAGAGATTATTTTAATCATCTTTACGATGATACTAGTTTTTAACTCACTAAGTGGGGCACTCTAGAATTTATTGTCATCCAGGAAGATGAAGGTTTGATTTGATTTTGGGATTGTGCACATAAAATGGGCTACCTACATATCCTTATAAAAGGAATCAAAACCCTTAGAGTTCGATGCTGCTGAATGGGACACATCATACCTTTTAAGGTCATAATATAATGACATAGCTATAATGTTCAATGTCAAGTGTTATAGACATCTAAGCAGAAGGTGCTTAGTCAAAACATAGTTTGGGACTTATACTGAAGCACCCCAAGGAAAATGGAAAGGATATGGGTTTCCATGTAAGATCAAACCCCAATGGAAATATGGCCCAAGGAGAATAGGGTTGTTTTAAGGTATTGGGTTTGAACCTCATGGTGGCTACCTACATATCCCATATAGATGGGTATCAAATCCCACGTAGTTCGATAAGTCTCAAAGGAGAGTATAGTCCTTTGAGAGAAATGGCTTTGGACTTACTTCTTGAAAAGGATGCCTTGAGGATTTAATTTTGGTCTTAATCCTAAAGAGGATTACCATATTATGGGAATTAGGGTTGGATTCCTAAAGAGGACTTTCAGTGAGCTTGGGCCCAGGAAGGGCTTCCTATGTATCATGGTTTGAATCAGAATAAGAGTTCTCTTAGTCCCTTCAATTGTGAAAATGTTGTAATCTTGAAAAACTTATAAGCCCTCATAATTCATTCTTGGTTTGAGAAATAAGAGGATGTCAATGATTCGAAAAATTCATTCACAATTTCAAATTTTCCTCCTCCTCTGGTGGAAGAGGGCGCACCTATGGCGGCGAGGGTGGATGAGGTCGAGGTGACCTGGGAAGAGGATGAGGTGAAAAGCCCTCCCTCTATTCTCTTCAAATTAGACAATAGTATAATGGAAGGAATAAGGTATGAAAGATAGGATATTAAACTCGGATGGCTTCTCAGGGTGAGAAAGCCCAATGGGAGAGGGAAAGTGTTACAAAAGTCCCTATAAACCTCTCCCCTCTGGTCTTTGGTACCAAATAAAGGGAGGAGAAGCAATGATTCTACCTTCTGCAAGAAAATATAGTGGATTACACCATGTTTGTTTTCCTAAAATTGATCCTGGTATGGGAGGTACACTTATCCTATGCTTTCATGGAAATGAAAGTGTGAAGTGTACCTTTTCTTCCGAAGACCTAAGGTTCCGAATAATCTCTTAGAGATAAGAGAGGCCAGAACCCAAACCCTCCTCCAAACTGGGAACTTCTCAACACTATTACTTAGAGGAAGGTCCATGTAACTATGGATATACAAACCCATATGCATTCCATGAATCTTAAACCCATGTTGAAACAAATGTGGAAAACCTCTGATAGTGGAAATAAAAACCAAAAAAAGAGACACACTGATGTGCCTTTCCCAAGGGTTTCATAAGTCAAGAGGATTTTGTGGAGGTCTCAAGAGAATCTCTTTCAGACAAGGGGGATAAAAATGTAGAATCCTTTCCATGAATTTCTTTTAGGAATGATTGATGTTTTTTGGACCTAAGAGAGTAAGTGAATCAAAGTGGTTCACCCATGTTAGTAAGGGTGCACAAGTATGGGCGCGCAAGAGGGCTTGGGCGACCTGATGTTCACCTAAGAAATGAAAAACCTCTATAGTAATACTTGGGACAGACCTTGCTCGAGCCTTCAAGAGTATTCAGATGTAGTCCTAGAATGGGGTACACATGTTCCTATGAAAGAAATAGGTGGCACCCAAGTATTTATATTTTGGGGATGTTGGGTGGTTTAGGTGCATAAGTGTGATGGTTTTCAGACACTAAAAGGACATAAGTCCAATTATAATCCCTTAAATCCCCTACTCAAGGTGTTGAAGAACAACCTTGAATGTTTCGTAAAACCGGGGAGAAGTAATTGGGTGAATAGAGAAGCAATTAAGCTTCAAGGAAATTTGGTCATTCAAATGAAGGCCCAAAGGGTCTATTTATAGGCAAATATGAGGCCATGGACGAAATGAGATTGTGCACCAAAGTGACTTGTGCAACAAATTGTGGCACGCAAGTACCTTGCATGCCGACTATGCTTTTTCTAGACTAAAGTGATCCATTGAGGACATAGCCAAAATAAACACTTCAATAGGCTATGGAAAGGGTGGAACATAGGTGTTTACGTGTAGATATCATGGGTGCCTCTTAGGGGACATAGCCAAAATAATTGATCCATACCATGGAGGGTTGCGGCCCGGCACCCCTGCATGCGATCTATAAGGCCCCAGCCTTAAACCTTACTTAATCTTGAGTTATTAAAATATTACACATTGATGATCTTTTCAGGTTTAGAGTTTTATAGAATTAGATCATGAAACTTGCATTACATTCCACATTTAAACAAAGTGGTTACATAAAAGACAGTATTCATTCTTCCCATCAACGAAAACATATTTAAATTAAAACATGGATTCTTTATTGACACATCCTTGACAGTGTCATCACATCATGTACCCTTCCCTTGACCTGTGAAAAACATTTCAAAAACTTGGGATGAGCATAAAAAGATCAGTAAGGGATATAAAAATATGGAAAGGAATCATGAGTACATGTATACATAAGAATGAAATCATACTTTACCCATAAAACATAGGCACTTTAACATACCTCATAAAATCATAGAAATCATATGACATAAAGGTACCTTGAGGCATTCATAACATTCTTACGTAGGGAGTAACCCTCTTGGTTATGTTTGGAATACCCATCACAGTATATTCCCTAAAATCGCTTCGGAGAAACCTTAACGTTTCACTCCTTCGCGTTACCCAATGCATTGGAGAGCTATATCGGGCTCACCTGCAATTAGTTTATCACGGAACCACCCGTTTTCATAACAATTCCCAAGAACCATAACATAAATGTATCACATAAAACATGCATAAAGGAAACATAACATTTCCACATTTCAATCACAATATAACATTTTAGTATATTGAAATAATGAATCCATTCAAAAAGAAACCATTTACAAAACCATTTAAAACATTTAATAAAGAGATTTTTGAATCAAAGTGTCCCATACCACCTTGAAGATTTTAAAATTTTAAACCATTAATATCCATATAAACAAATCCTTAAAACCATTTTGAAACTTGGATATTAATAAGAATAAATATTTAAAACATTTAAAGCGATATTTTGGTAAAAGGGGTTTTACTAAAATTAGAGACACTTGAATACAATAATAGAGGAATAACATTTAGTCAGAACATTATAATATCAGGAGAATAAATGGATTCATGATATAATACTCCAAAGGACAGTATATACACCATATAAGAGTGAATTGGTGCATAACAACAATGAACTCTCAATAGAAATGTCAAATGTGATGAAATCCCTTATAAAGAAGGTATCCTTCAATTAAGGACAAATAAATCTCAAAAATATGTGTGAAAAATATAAATACACCCAATATAAGTGGATATTAAGTGTAAAACAATAAAAGTTCATTCACACATATTCAATGGATGACATATTCAATGACTACATGTTGAACCCAAAGAAATCAAAATTGGGTTAAAAAGTTCCCATGACAGCCTAACGGCATCACATCAAAATGAGTTGATGAGAGATAAAAAGTGTATCTCATCACTTGGACATAAAATTTATATCAATAAGGATATATGAGGACATATCCCAACATAACAATATGTAAATTAAAAGACCCAACAAAAGAAGTCTTTTAAAAAAGAGGAGGGTGAAAGGTTCCCTTATCGACTTGGGTATCTTTCAAAACATACACCCCATGAAAGAAGGACAATAGATCATTGATGTAAATACTAATAAACGAAAGTATATTAAACAAAGAGTAGAATAATGGGAAGTACATACACCACTCAATGGAATTTGTGGCAAATGTAGCATAAATCTCACGGGAATAAAAGTGAGATGAAAAATCCCTTATGAAAACTCGGCAGCCTAACGGCGCCACATAAAACTTCCGAATATGGATTGATGAGATAAAATAGGGTATATCATCACATTACAATAAAATTTACAGCAAGATGAATATAAAAGAACATCCCCCAACATTACAAATAGGATCTTAAAAGAAGTGACATAAAGGAGAGTACTTAAAAAGAAAGAGAGAGGCTAGATCTCTTACGAAAGTTCGGTAGCCTAACGGCGCCACTCAACACTTCCAAAATGGATTGATGGGAGAGAATAGGGTCTCTCATCACATGAACATAAAAATTACAGTAAGTGTAATATAAAAGATCATCCCAAAAACAAGAAAGATGAGCTTTAAAAGGAATTAAATAAAAGTGTGTACTTAAAAAGAAAGAGAGGAGTAGGATCCCTTACCTCGGGTTCGACTTGACTCGATCGTTCTTTAACGTCCTAAATAATAAACTTGAGTTAATCTCTACTTGATTAAGAACCTTTTTCATGTTCATTATTCCTTTTACACCATGTTATAAACATCATGTAATCATTTAAGTTAATAATGTTCATTTTGTCTGTATTTGGTTCTTAAGTCGAACGTGGACTTCTTACAATTACATGTTGTTCGTGTGGTCAAAGGTTCTTTATATCCAGAATGACATTCCTGATTTGGATATCATATATATCATATATATCCAGAATATACATGTATTTATAATATTACATAATCATTTAGAGGTAAGAAATGAAATGCACCGTTCATGGAGACGGTAGGCCGTACGTACGCATGAACGCTACTTTCATTTCTTTGTCATATTAATGGAATTAAAACTAAATGAGAGGTACTTATATTTTAATTACAGAATTAGATTCATCATTTAGATTTATCATTCATCATATATATCCATTATATACATGTACTTATAATAGTACATTACATTTGGGGATAAGAAATGAAATGCACCGTTCATGGAGACGGTAAGCCGTACGTACGCATGAACGCTACTTTCATTTCTATCTCATACATTAATGGAAAGAAATAATAATGATATAGAGGTATATAATAATTCCAGTATAACATCATATATAATAACATTAAATCCATTCTTTATACGTCCCACGTATGGCAATAACGAATCACATCACTTTGAGGGGGCGGTAGTCCGCACTTCCTAAAATGAAGATATCGTGTATACCCATAATGGAAGCCATAAAGGTAAGACACAAATGAAAAATACAGAATCATAAGTAAAACATAAACATATTATATATATATAAAAATAGTGACATCATAATGGCCACCTTTGAAGGTGTTAAATGAGTATTGAACAATCATCGTTTTGGGAGGCAGAATTTCGCCATCCACGGAAACCGTATGTTCTTTAACCATTTGATGTAGTTGTGTGAGAGTGTAGCTAGAATAAATATTATAAAAATATCCTAGTATATTGAAGATACTGTTGTTGTTACAAAATAAGTAAATAAAAAGAGTTTATGGGGTTGGAGAAGCAAAATAAAACAAATGAACATGAGGGAATGAATTACCTTTAAAAGTGTAACTCCTTTTGATTTGAGCCTAAAGGCTTCCTTTGAAAGGATTATGCCCAAAGGGAATCCTCTAAGATGAGGATAGGGATGTGGAGAGAGTAAATGGTCAGGGTTTGGCCGAGCCAAAGGCTTGAGGAGTGTGTGAAATGAGGTAGAGGTGGGGACCTTTTATAAGAGGAGAGGAGGGGCACTTTTGGAAAGTAAGAAATATTACTTTATTTGAAAAAAAATTTCGGTTTTAAAAGGTCCCACATTGATATAATTTGTGGATAAGGTGATAAGGGTTCTAAATCCACCCATCCAATAAGTTTTGGACATGTTTAGTTCATAGATTTTACATTATCTTTCCATTTTATTTAAATCGTCAAATAATGATGTCATTGCTGCATCATTATTATGTCATAAATAATTTAATTTATTTAATGTCTAAAAATTATAAAAAAATACTATGATGTAGGAAATCTTTTTATCTTTCCAATTACTTTTTATAATAAAAAATATGACTTGTATAACCCCACTTAATTTTTTTTTCGTAAAACATATTATGTTTGTGTCATTTTTACTTTTACATTAAATAAAAAGTAATTTATGTCATTTCCCACCCAAAGTGGATCCATGGGGTCCCCAAGTTGACCCATGGCTTGTATTGGTCGTACATGACACAACCAATGAGGGTAGGACATGTTTCAATCTCATCTTATTTCATTAAAGCATTATTTTTACCTTAAATTACACTAATTACCACTAATCGCGATTAAAAACTTAATATGTTACTATTCACAAAAAAATTATTTTAATCTCATTGAACCACATTTTACTTCTTAATGACAACCATGTATGTCGGATTTTCAGAATTCAATACACATTAGTGGTAAAATTTCATTTAACTGAAAAATCAGTTTGCTTGATTACCACTTAGTGGTTTCACTATTCATCAAAAATTGGAGTTTTTCAGAAAATTACAAAAACTTCACCCTAAGCTATATTTGATATTCCGAATTCAAAAATGAAGTCAGTTTTACAAAATTCAAAATATATAAGTCACATTAATTAAATTAATAATTAATTTCCGCTGTCATGACAAATAGCGTGTTTTTATGAAACAATAGGTATCCAAAGATTGACACTAGTTTAAGTCCGATTTCAAAGTGAAATTAATTCCAACGACCACTATTGGATTTAATGGTAAAAATATTTTCTAATTTAACTTTAAAACCAATTCAAATTATAATCTAATCATATAAATAAATTATATTAAAAAGTGGTTTTGAATTAAAATACAACATTTTACACTATTCATTAAAAAATGAACTTTATCGGAAAGATACCAAAAATTTACACAAAGTAAATTTTGATGTCCCAATTCTAAAGAAGAGTTTTATTTGGTCCAAAAGAATGTATAAGAGTGATCAAAACTATATTTAATGACAGTTCGCTATCAAAAGGTGATAAATGAAGCTTTAGTGAAAATTAGGGTATAAAAGCCTAAAATTCAATTCTTTCCGTATTTTAAGCCATTATCTTTTATTGGATAAATGTAAAAACATTTAAAAACATATATAATCATATTTTATTTATTTCTATCCATTCCCGCCAATACAATGGCTACATGTTAACTACCATTTAAAATAATAATATTTTATTATTAGAGTGCAACGTAAGATTCCCAAGAAACTCGTTGTTGCGTGTTGGGTACACCATCGAGCATAGCGTCCCCTTTAAAGTCATATTAATATTTTATTCACAAATATGGATAAATATGAAAATGTCATATTTTTTATTTACCTGGGGTGTTACATCCTTCCCCCCTTTTGGAATTGCATCCTCGCAATTTTTAAAATTGAGCTTGGAAACATCCTTGAACGTCCCACATCGGAACAAGAGTCGGTAAAACAATCACTTTAAAATAAAGGAAGATAAGTACAGAGGTCACCCGAGTTAACCCATACTAGGATTCCATGTAGAAAAACATGGACATGGAAGAAAAAGAAAAAGGGTCATGTTCTTGAGGGAGAGTGATAGTAAACATGTCTAGGAGAAAGTTAACAATGAGAAAATCACAAACTTGTGATGGGTTAAACGATATTCGATTCCCCAGTAGGAAAAGCTAATAGAAAACATTTTCATGTAAAGTTACTTTTTATTGAGGAATTTATTCATAAGGAAACATAATCACTTATCATGTTGACTTTCAACTTTTACTATATTCCTTAATCAAACTCATATTTTTTCCAAAAGACGAGTATTTAGGGAGACTTGTTCGCATTAAGAGTACTATAATCATCTTCTAGAGAATCACCTAATCCACAAAAGAGAACTATATACATCCCATGTCTTTAGACTTTAACCAAAACCAAAACCAAAAAGGCTAGTACAAGATCAGATAATCTAGAATAGGATAACCCTTTATAAAAAGAAAATCTATTCTTAATCTCCAAAATTTGTCCAACAAAACCCAAAGTTCAACGAGGACCATTTGTCCATAAAATACTTCAAAGTAAACCAAACTAAGATTGAAATACAAATATTTTAAGGATTTATTCACATAGTCTACCAAGTTAAATCGTAACATTTATCTCCAAACAACATCAGTGGCTCCTAAAGCCTCGTATTGAAAAGTAATTAACCTAATCACATATCATCCATGATAGGTTAGTAATTTTCATAAATAACCCAAAATAAACTTACTCTTAATTCATAAAATCATATAACTAGAAAGAATCATTCAAACTAACCAGGGACTTCGCGTAGTCCAGTGGTAGGCGATAAATACCAGTCGCACTTTGGTTGTGGGTTCGATTCCCGCAGCTTTGTCCGACGCGACGAGTAGTCACATGGTCTACGTGTTGTCCTTTTTCCAAAACTATATAATTCTCAAATAATTCCCCAAAAAGGGATAAAATCATCAAAAATAACCATAACATAATTTAACCTCAATTTTATCTCACGCCTTTCACTTCAATCATAAAATATAGTAACCCATAATTACCTCAAAAGTAAGGATCATATAAACCCAAATGGTTCTTTATAACTATGTCCACAAAGGAAAAGATAACTATTACATGAATAAAATTTGCCTATATTAAACATCAGGGTTACACATAATATAAAAAGTCTTCTAATGTAACCCCATCATCAAAAGAGACTTAATACTCTTAAGAATTTCACCATAACTCTTGAAGCCCTTATATGTTGACATCTTACTCATTCAACATTCTTCATGATCCATTATCCATTCCTTTCCAACTTATTCCGAAATACCTCTTTCCTACAAACAAAATCATGAATCATATCCTAAGATTCCAAAATAGGAAAACAATAGTCATGAAATAGAACATACCTTTGATTGGTCATTGTCAGTTTCTTCATCCTCAATCGGAATGGCATTAGGTATTGGTAAACGAATATTGGTACGCTCTTGGTGACCCCATTCACGAAACTTCTTCATAGGACATGTGTTTGCATAATGACCATGCACACCACATTTAAAACATTCAATTGATCCCTTAGAAAGAACTTCTTTCCCTTTCCTCGAGTCAACTGGATGCATCCTTTTTCCATGGTAGGTTCTTGCTTTATGACCTTCATTTCCACATCTATAGCATATTTCTGTCCCTTTGAAACATTTTCCTAGGTGTTTCTTTCCACATCTTTGACACATAGGTTTTTGAACACACTTACCTTTATGATTATTACCTGTACATCCGTAGGGATTTGTTTATTGCATATATGATGCCTTAGAGAAATCTCCAAGGTTTAGGTGGTCAATCATGACTCCAGATAGTTGGTTGAGGATAATCAAAAGAGTTCTCATTGCAGCTCCCATATCATTCAGTTGCTTGCTCAAAAAACTGTCACAGTTTCCTTCACATCCACTGTTACTTTGGTGCCTGCTAGATCCATCCATTTACTAAAACCAAAAAGGTCAGTGTGAGTATATCAACAAAACCATCATGTACTAATGAGTAAGATAAACACTAAGATATACTTACTCATTCACTTTATCTAAAACTCGGACTCTTTCTGAAATCCTAACCATTATGGTAATGTAACTTATGCTTAAAGAATACCCTAACCTCTAATGTTATCTAAACCGACCTTTGATACCAACTATAAGGCCCCAGCCTGAAACCTTACTTAATCTTGAGTTATTACAAGATTACACATTGAGGATCTTTTCAGGTTTAGAGTTTTATAGAATTAGATCATGAAACTTGCATTACATTCCACATTTAAACAAAGTGGTTACATAAAATATAGTATTCATTCTTCCCATCAACAGAAACATATTTAAATTAAAACATTGATTCTTTTTTGACACATCCTTGACACTGTCATCACATCATGTACCCTTCCCTTGACCTGTGAAAAACATTTCAAAAACATGGGATGAGAATAAAAAGCTCAGTAAGGGATATAAAAATATGTAAAGGAATCATGAGTACATGTATACATAAGAATGAAATCATACTTTACCCATAAAACATAGGCACTTTAACATACCTCATAAAATCATAGAAATCATATGACATAAAGGTAACTTGAGGCATTCATAACATTCTTACGTAGGGAGTAACCCTCTTTGTTACGTTTGGAATACCCATCACAGTATATTCCCTAAAATCTCTTCGGAGAAACCTTAACGTTTCACTCCTTCACGTTACCCAATGCATTGAAGAGATATATCAGGCTCACCCGCACTTAGTTTATCAAGGAACCACCCGTTTTCATAACAATGCCCAAGAACCATAACATAAATTTATCACATAAAACATGCATAAAGGAAACATAACATTTCCACATTTCAATCACAATATAACATTTTAGTATATTGAAATAATGAATCCATTCAAAAAACCATTTAGAAAACCATTTAAAACATTTAATAAAGAGATTTTTGAATCAAAGTTTCCCATGCGACCTTGAAGATTTTAAAATTTTAAACCATTAATATCCATATAAACAAATCCTTAAAACCATTTTGAAACATGGATATTAATAAGAATAAATATTTAAAACATTTAAAGTGATATTTTGGTAAAAGGGGTTTTACCAAAATTAGAGACACTTGAATACAATAATTGAAGAATAACATTTAGTCAGAACTTTATAATATCATGAGAATAAATGGATTCATGATATAATACTCCAAAGGATAGTATATACACCATATAAGAGTGAATTGGTGCATAACAACAATGAACTCTCAATAGAAATGTCAAATGTGATGAAATCCCTTATAAAGAAGGTATCCTTAACTTAAGGACAAATCAATCTCAAAAATATTTGTGAAAAATATAAATACACCCAATATAAGTGGATATTATGTGTAAAACAATAAAAGGTCATTCACACATATTCAATGGATGACATATTCAATGACTACATGTTGAACCCAAAGAAATCAAAATTGGGTTAAAAAGTTCCCTTGACAGCCTAACGACATCACATCAAAATGAGTTGATGAGAGATAAAAAGTGTATCTCATCACTTGGACATAAAATTTACATCAATAAGGATATATGAGAACGAATCCCAACATAAAAATATGTAAATTAACAGACCCAACAAAAGAAGTCTTTTAAAAAAGAGGAGGGTGAAAGGTTCCCTTACCGACTTGGGTATCTTTCAAAACATACACCCCATGAAAGAAGGACAATAGATCATTGATGTAAATACTAATAAACGAAAGTATATTAAACAAAGAGTAGAATAATGGGAAGTACATACACCACTCAATGGAATTTGTGGCAAATGTAGCATAAATCTCACGGGAATAAAAGTGAGATGAAAAATCCCTTATGAAAACTCGGCAGCCTAACGGCGCCACATAAAACTTCCGAATATGGATTGATGAGATAAAATAGGGTATATCATCACATTACAATAAAATTTACAGCAAGATGAATATAAAAGAACATCCCCCAACATTACAAATAGGATCTTAAAAGAAGTGACATAAAGGAGAGTACTTAAAAAGAAAGAGAGAGGCTAGATCTCTTACGAAAGTTCGGTAGCCTAACGGCGCCACTCAACACTTCCAAAATGGATTGATGGGAGAGAATAGGGTCTCTCATCACATGAACATAAAAATTACAGTAAGTGTAATATAAAAGATCATCCCAATAACAAGAAAGATGAGCTTTAAAAGGAATTACATAAAAGTGTGTACTTAAAAAGAAAGAGAGGAGTAGGATCCCTTACCTCGGGTTCGACTTGACTCGATCGTTCTTTAACGTCCTAAATAATAAACTTGAGTTAATCTCTACTTGATTAAGAACCTTTTTCATGTTCATTATTCCTTTTACACCATGTTATAAACATCATGTAATCATTTAAGTTAATAATGTTCATTTTGTCTGTATTTGGTTCTTAAGTCGAACGTGGACTTCTTACAATTACATGTTGTTCGTGTGGTCAAAGGTTCTTTATATCCAGAATGACATTCCTGATTTGGATATCATATATATCATATATATCCAGAATATACATGTATTTATAATATTACATAATCATTTAGAGGTAAGAAATGAAATGCACCGTTCATGGAGACGGTAGGCCGTACGTACGCATGAACGCTACTTTCATTTCTTTGTCATATTAATGGAATTAAAACTAAATGAGAGGTACTTATATTTTAATTACAGAATTAGATTCATCATTTAGATTTATCATTCATCATATATATCCATTATATACATGTACTTATAATAGTACATTACATTTGGGGATAAGAAATGAAATGCACCGTTCATGGAGACGGTAAGCCGTACGTACGCATGAACGCTACTTTCATTTCTATCTCATACATTAATGGAAAGAAATAATAATGATATAGAGGTATATAATAATTCCAGTATAACATCATATATAATAACATTAAATCCATTCTTTATACGTCCCACGTATGGCAATAACGAATCACATCACTTTGAGGGGGCGGTAGTCCGCACTTCCTAAAATGAAGATATCGTGTATACCCATAATGGAAGCCATAAAGGTAAGACACAAATGAAAAATACAGAATCATAAGTAAAACATAAACATATTATATATATATAAAAATAGTGACATCATAATGGCCACCTTTGAAGGTGTTAAATGAGTATTGAACAATCATCGTTTTGGGAGGCAGAATTTCGCCATCCACGGAAACCGTATGTTCTTTAACCATTTGATGTAGTTGTGTGAGAGTGTAGCTAGAATAAATATTATAAAAATATCCTAGTATATTGAAGATACTGTTGTTGTTACAAAATAAGTAAATAAAAAGAGTTTATGGGGTTGGAGAAGCAAAATAAAACAAATGAACATGAGGGAATGAATTACCTTTAAAAGTGTAACTCCTTTTGATTTGAGCCTAAAGGCTTCCTTTGAAAGGATTCTGCCCAAAGGGAATCCTCTAAGATGAGGATAGGGATGTGGAGAGAGTAAATGGGCAGGGTTTGGCCGAGCCAAAGGCTTGAGGAGTGTGTGAAATGAGGTAGAGGTGGGGACCTTTTATAAGAGGAGAGGAGGGGCACTTTTGGAAAGTAAGAAATATTACTTTATTTGAAAAAAATTTTCGGTTTTAAAAGGTCCCACATTGATATAATTCGTGGATAAAGTGATAAGGGTTCTAAATCCACCCATCCAATAAGTTTTGGACATGTTTAGTTCATAGATTTTACATTATCTTTCCATTTTATTTAAATCGTCAAATAATGATGTCATTGCTGCATCATTATTATGTCATAAATAATTTAATTTATTTAATGTCTAAAAATTATAAAAAAATACTATGATGTAGGAAATCTTTTTATCTTTCCAATTACTTTTTATAATAAAAAATATGACTTGTATAACCCCACTTAATTTTTTTTTCGTAAAACATATTATGTTTGTGTCATTTTTACTTTTACATTAAATAAAAAGTAATTTATGTCATTTCCCACCCAAAGTGGATCCATGGGGTCCCCAAGTTGACCCATGGCTTGTATTGGTCGTCCATGACACAACCAATGAGGGTAGGACATGTTTCAATCTCATCTTATTTCATTAAAGCATTATTTTTACCTTAAATTACACTAATTACCACTAATCGCGATTAAAAACTTAATATGTTACTATTCACAAAAAAATTATTTTAATCTCATTGAACCACATTTTACTTCTTAATGACAACCATGTATGTCGGATTTTCAGAATTCAATACACATTAGTGGTAAAATTTCATTTAACTGAAAAATCAGTTTGCTTGATTACCACTTAGTGGTTTCACTATTCATCAAAAATTGGAGTTTTTCAGAAAATTACAAAAACTTCACCCTAAGCTATATTTGATATTCCGAATTCAAAAATGAAGTCAGTTTTACAAAATTCAAAATATATAAGTCACATTAATTAAATTAATAATTAATTTCCGCTGTCATGACAAATAGCGTGTTTTTATGAAACAATAGGTATCCAAAGATTGACACTAGTTTAAGTCCGATTTCAAAGTGAAATTAATTCCAACGACCACTATTGGATTTAATGGTAAAAATATTTTCTAATTTAACTTTAAAACCAATTCAAATTATAATCTAATCATATAAATAAATTATATTAAAAAGTGGTTTTGAATTAAAATACAACATTTTACACTATTCATTAAAAAAATGAACTTTATCGGAAAGATACCAAAAATTTACACAAAGTAAATTTTGATGTCCCAATTCTAAAGAAGAGTTTTATTTGGTCCAAAAGAATGTATAAGAGTGATCAAAACTATATTTAATGACAGTTCGCTATCAAAAGGTGATAAATGAAGCTTTAGTGAAAATTAGGGTATAAAAGCCTAAAATTCAATTCTTTCCGTATTTTAAGCCATTATCTTTTATTGGATAAATGTAAAAACATTTAAAAACATATATAATCATATTTTATTTATTTCTATCCATTCCCGCCAATACAATGGCTACATGTTAACTACCATTTAAAATAATAATATTTTATTATTAGAGTGCAACGTAAGATTCCCAAGAAACTCGTTGTTGCGTGTTGGGTACACCATCGAGCATAGCGTCCCCTTTAAAGTCATATTAATATTTTATTCACAAATATGGATAAATATGAAAATGTCATATTTTTTATTTACCTGGGGTGTTACATCCTTCCCCCCTTTTGGAATTGCATCCTCGCAATTTTTAAAATTGAGCTTGGAAACATCCTTGAACGTCCCACATCGGAACAAGAGTCGGTAAAACAATCACTTTAAAATAAAGGAAGATAAGTACAGAGGTCACCCGAGTTAACCCATACTAGGATTCCATGTAGAAAAACATGGACATGGAAGAAAAAGAAAAAGGGTCATGTTCTTGAGGGAGAGTGATAGTAAACATGTCTAGGAGAAAGTTAACAATGAGAAAATCACAAACTTGTGATGGGTTAAACGATATTCGATTCCCCAGTAGGAAAAGCTAATAGAAAACATTTTCATGTAAAGTTACTTTTTATTGAGGAATTTATTCATAAGGAAACATAATCACTTATCATGTTGACTTTCAACTTTTACTATATTCCTTAATCAAACTCATATTTTTTCCAAAAGACGAGTATTTAGGGAGACTTGTTCGCATTAAGAGTACTATAATCATCTTCTAGAGAATCACCTAATCCACAAAAGAGAACTATATACATCCCATGTCTTTAGACTTTAACCAAAACCAAAACCAAAAAGGCTAGTACAAGATCAGATAATCTAGAATAGGATAACCCTTTATAAAAAGAAAATCTATTCTTAATCTCCAAAATTTGTCCAACAAAACCCAAAGTTCAACGAGGACCATTTGTCCATAAAATACTTCAAAGTAAACCAAACTAAGATTGAAATACAAATATTTTAAGGATTTATTCACATAGTCTACCAAGTTAAATCGTAACATTTATCTCCAAACAACATCAGTGGCTCCTAAAGCCTCGTATTGAAAAGTAATTAACCTAATCACATATCATCCATGATAGGTTAGTAATTTTCATAAATAACCCAAAATAAACTTACTCTTAATTCATAAAATCATATAACTAGAAAGAATCATTCAAACTAACCAGGGACTTCGCGTAGTCCAGTGGTAGGCGATAAATACCAGTCGCACTTTGGTTGTGGGTTCGATTCCCGCAGCTTTGTCCGACGCGACGAGTAGTCACATGGTCTACGTGTTGTCCTTTTTCCAAAACTATATAATTCTCAAATAATTCCCCAAAAAGGGATAAAATCATCAAAAATAACCATAACATAATTTAACCTCAATTTTATCTCACGCCTTTCACTTCAATCATAAAATATAGTAACCCATAATTACCTCAAAAGTAAGGATCATATAAACCCAAATGGTTCTTTATAACTATGTCCACAAAGGAAAAGATAACTATTACATGAATAAAATTTGCCTATATTAAACATCAGGGTTACACATAATATAAAAAGTCTTCTAATGTAACCCCATCATCAAAAGAGACTTAATACTCTTAAGAATTTCACCATAACTCTTGAAGCCCTTATATGTTGACATCTTACTCATTCAACATTCTTCATGATCCATTATCCATTCCTTTCCAACTTATTCCGAAATACCTCTTTCCTACAAACAAAATCATGAATCATATCCTAAGATTCCAAAATAGGAAAACAATAGTCATGAAATAGAACATACCTTTGATTGGTCATTGTCAGTTTCTTCATCCTCAATCGGAATGGCATTAGGTATTGGTAAACGAATATTGGTACGCTCTTGGTGACCCCATTCACGAAACTTCTTCATAGGACATGTGTTTGCATAATGACCATGCACACCACATTTAAAACATTCAATTGATCCCTTAGAAAGAACTTCTTTCCCTTTCCTCGAGTCAACTGGATGCATCCTTTTTCCATGGTAGGTTCTTGCTTTATGACCTTCATTTCCACATCTATAGCATATTTCTGCCCCTTTGAAACATTTTCCTAGGTGTTTCTTTCCACATCTTTGACACATAGGTTTTTGAACACACTTACCTTTATGATTATTACCTGTACATCCGTAGGGATTTGTTTATTGCATATATGATGCCTTAGAGAAATCTCCAAGGTTTAGGTGGTCAATCATGACTCCAGATAGTTGGTTGAGGATAATCAAAAGAGTTCTCATTGCAGCTCCCATATCATTCAGTTGCTTGCTCAAAAAACTGTCACAGTTTCCTTCACATCCACTGTTACTTTGGTGCCTGCTAGATCCATCCATTTACTAAAACCAAAAAGGTCAGTGTGAGTATATCAACAAAACCATCATGTACTAATGAGTAAGATAAACACTAAGATATACTTACTCATTCACTTTATCTAAAACTCGGACTCTTTCTGAAATCCTAACCATTATGGTAATGTAACTTATGCTTAAAGAATACCCTAACCTCTAATGTTATCTAAACCGACCTTTGATACCAACTATAAGGCCCCAGCCTGAAACCTTACTTAATCTTGAGTTATTACAAGATTACACATTGAGGATCTTTTCAGGTTTAGAGTTTTATAGAATTAGATCATGAAACTTGCATTACATTCCACATTTAAACAAAGTGGTTACATAAAATATAGTATTCATTCTTCCCATCAACAGAATCATATTTAAATTAAAACATTGATTCTTTTTTGACACATCCTTGACACTGTCATCACATCATGTACCCTTCCCTTGACCTGTGAAAAACATTTCAAAAACATGGGATGAGAATAAAAAGCTCAGTAAGGGATATAAAAATATGTAAAGGAATCATGAGTACATGTATACATAAGAATGAAATCATACTTTACCCATAAAACATAGGCACTTTAACATACCTCATAAAATCATAGAAATCATATGACATAAAGGTAACTTGAGGCATTCATAACATTCTTACGTAGGGAGTAACCCTCTTTGTTACGTTTGGAATACCCATCATAGTATATTCCCTAAAATCTCTTCGGAGAAACCTTAACGTTTCACTCCTTCACGTTACCCAATGCATTGAAGAGATATATCAGGCTCACCCGCACTTAGTTTATCATGGAACCACCCGTTTTCATAACAATGCCCAAGAACCATAACATAAATTTATCACATAAAACATGCATAAAGGAAACATAACATTTCCACATTTCAATCACAATATAACATTTTAGTATATTGAAATAATGAATCCATTCAAAAAACCATTTAGAAAACCATTTAAAACATTTAATAAAGAGATTTTTGAATCAAAGTTTCCCATGCGACCTTGAAGATTTTAAAATTTTAAACCATTAATATCCATATAAACAAATCCTTAAAACCATTTTGAAACATGGATATTAATAAGAATAAATATTTAAAACATTTAAAGCGATATTTTGGTAAAAGGGGTTTTACCAAAATTAGAGACACTTGAATACAATAATTGAAGAATAACATTTAGTCAGAACTTTATAATATCATGAGAATAAATGGATTCATGATATAATACTCCAAAGGATAGTATATACACCATATAAGAGTGAATTGGTGCATAACAACAATGAACTCTCAATAGAAATGTCAAATGTGATGAAATCCCTTATAAAGAAGGTATCCTTAACTTAAGGACAAATCAATCTCAAAAATATTTGTGAAAAATATAAATACACCCAATATAAGTGGATATTAAGTGTAAAACAATAAAAGGTCATTCACACATATTCAATGGATGACATATTCAATGACTACATGTTGAACCCAAAGAAATCAAAATTGGGTTAAAAAGTTCCCTTGACAGCCTAACGGCATCACATCAAAATGAGTTGATGAGAGATAAAAAGTGTATCTCATCACTTGGACATAAAATTTACATCAATAAGGATATATGAGAACGAATCCCAACATAAAAATATGTAAATTAACAGACCCAACAAAAGAAGTCTTTTAAAAAAGAGGAGGGTGAAAGGTTCCCTTACCGACTTGGGTATCTTTTAAAACATACACCCCATGAAAGAAGGACAATAGATCATTGATGTAAATACTCATAAACGAAAGTATATTACACAAATATTAGAATAATGGGCAGTACATACACCACTCAATGGAATTTTTGGTAAATGTAACATAAATCTCACGGGAATAAAAGTGAGATGAAAAATCCCTTATGAAAACTCGGCAGCCTAACGGCGCCACATAAAACTTCCGAATATGGATTGATGAGATAAAATAGGGTATCTCATCACATTACAATAAAATGTACAGCAAGATGAATATAAAAGAACATCCCCCAACATTACAAAGAGGAGCTTAAAAGAAGTGACATAAAGGAGAGTTAATCTCTACTTGCTTAAGAACCTTTTTCAAGTTAATGATTCCTTTTAAACCATGTTATAAACATCATGTAATCATTTAAGTTAATAATGTTCATTTTGTCAGTATTTGGTTCTTAAGTCGAAAGTGGACTTCTTACAATTACATGTTGTTCGTGTGGTCAAAGGTTCTTTATATCCAGAATGATATTCCTGATTTGGATATCATATATATAATATATATCCAGCATATAAATGTATTTATAATATTACATAATCATTTAGAGGTAATAAATGAAATGCACCGTTCATGGAGACGGTAGGCCGTACGTACGCATGAACGCTACTTTCATTTCTTTGTCATATTAATGGAATTAAAACTAAATGAGGGGTACGAAAATTTTAATTACATAATTATATTAATCATTTAGATATATCATTCATCATATATATCCATTATATACATGTACTTATAATAGTACATTACATTTGGGGATAAGAAATGAAATGCACCGTTCATGGAGACGGTACACCGTACGTACGCATGAACGCTACTTTCATTTCTATCTCATACTTTAATGGAATGAAATAATAATGATATATAGGTATATAATAATTCCAGTATAA
This sequence comes from Viscum album, assembly GCA_963277665.1. NCBI lineage: Eukaryota > Viridiplantae > Streptophyta > Magnoliopsida > Santalales > Viscaceae > Viscum > Viscum album. Next base: position 1,957,559,941 of record OY728141.1, on the reverse strand, counting down.
CATCATATATAATAACATTAAATCCATCCTTTATACGTCCCACGTATGGCATTAACGAATCACATCACTTTGAGGGGGCGGTAGTCCGTACTTCCTAAAATGAAGATATCATGTATACCCATAATGGAAGCCATAAAGGTAAGACACAAATGAAAAATATAGAAGCATAAGTAAAACATAAACATATTATATATATATAAAAATGGTGACATCATAATGGCCACCTTTTAAGGTGTTAAATGAGTATTGAACAATCATCATTTCGGGAGGCAGAATTTCGCCATCCACGGAAACCGAATGTTCTTTAACCATTTGATATAGTTGTGTTAGAGTTTAGATAGATTAAATCTTAGAAGAACATCCTAGTATATTGAATATACTGGTGTTGTTACAAAATAAGTAAATAAAAAGAGTTTAGGGGGTTGGAGAAGCAAAATAAAACAAATGAACACGAGGGAATGAATTACCTTTAAAAGTGTAACTCCTTTTGATTTGAGCCTAAAGGCTTCCTTTGAAAGGATTATTCCCAAAGGGAATCCACTAGGATGAGGAGAGGGATGTGGAGAGAGTAAATGGGCAGGGGTTGGCCGATCCAAAGGCTGGAGGAGTGTGTGAAATGAGGTAGAGGTGGGGGCCTTTTATAAGAGGAGAGGAGGTGCACTTTTGGAAAGTAAGAAATATTACTTTATTTGAAAATGTGTTTCGGTTTTAAAAGGTCCCACATTGATATAATTCGTGGATAAGATGATAAGGGTTAGAAATACACCCATCCAATAAGTTTTGGACATGTGTAGTTCATAGATTTTACATTATCTTTCCATTTTATTTAAATCATCAAATAATGATGTCATCGCTGCATCATTATTATGTCATAAATAATTTAATTTATTTAATGTCTAAAAATTATAAAAAAAAATACTATGATGTAGGAAAGCTTTTTATATTTCCAATGACTATTTATAATAAAAAATATGACTTGTATAACCCCACTTAAAAATTGTTTTCGTAAAACATATTATGTTTGTGTCATTTTTACTTTTACATTAAATAAAAAGTAATTTATGTCATTTCCCAACCAAAGTGGATCCATGGGGTCCCCAAGTTGACCCATGGATTGTATTGGTCGGCCATGAAACAACCAATGAGGGTAGGACATATGTCAATCTCATCTTATTTCATTAAAGCATTATTTGTAACTTAAACTACACTAATTACCACTAATCGCGATTAAAAACTTAATAAGTTACTATTCACCAAAAAATTATTTTAATCTCATTGAACCACATTTTACATCTTAATGACAACCATGTATGTCAGATTTTCAGAATTCAATACACACTAGTGGTAAACATTAATTTATCTGAAAAATCAGTTTGCTTGATTACCACATAGTGGTTTCACTATTTATAAAAAATTGGAGTTTTTCAGAAAATTACCAAAACATCACCCTAAGCTATATTTGGTATTCCGAATTCAAAAATGAAGTCCGTTTTACAAAATTCAAAAAATATAAGCCACATTAATTAAATTAAGAATTAATTCCCACTATCATGACAAATAGAGTGTTTTTATGAAACAATAGGTATCAAAAGATTGACACTAGTTTAAGTCTGATTTCAAAGTGAAATTAATTCCAACGACCACTATTGGGTTTAATGGTAAAAATATTTTCTAATTTAACTTTAAAACCAATTCAAATGATAATCTAATCATATAAATAAATTCGATTAAAAAGTGGTTTTGAATTAAAATACAACATTTTACACTATTCATTAAAAAAATGAACTTTTTCGGAAAGATACCAAAAATTTACACCAAGTAAATTTTGATGTCCCAATTCTAAAGAAGAGTTTTATTTGGTCCAAAATAATTTATAAGAGTGATCAAAACTATATTTAATGACAGTTCGCCATCAAAAGGTGATAAGTGAACCTTTAGTGAAAATTAGGGTATAAAAGCCTAAAATTGAATTCTTTCCATATTTTAAGCCATTATCTTTTATTGGATAAATGTAAAAACATTTAAAAACATATATAATCATATTTTATTTATTTCTATCCATTCCCGCCAATACAACGACTACATGTTAACTACCATTTAAAATAATATTATTTTATTATTAGAGTGCAATGTAAGATTCCCAAGAAACTCGTTGTTGCGTGTTGGGTACACCATCGAGCATATCATCCCCTTTAAATTCATATTAATATTTTATTCACAAATATAGATAAATATGAAAATGTCATATTCTTTATTTACCTGGGGTGTTACATCCTTCCCCCCTTTTGGGAATTGCGCCCTCGCAATTTTTAAAATTGAGCTTGGAAACATCCTTGAACGTCCCACATCGGAACAAGAGTCGGTAAAACAATCAATTTAAAATAAAGGAAGATAAGTACAGAGGTCACCTGAGTTAACCCATACTAGGATTCCATGTAGAAAAACATGGACATGGAAGAAAAAGCAAAGGGTCATGTTCTTGAGAGAGAGTGATAATAACCATGTCTAGGAGAAAGTTAACAATGAGAAAATCACAAACTTGTGATGGGTTAAACGGTATTCGATTCCCCAGTAGGAAAAGCTAATAGACAACATTTTCATGTTATGTAACTTTTTATTGAGGAATTTATTCATAAGGAAACATAATCACTTATCATGTTGACTTTCAAATTTTACTATATTCCTTAATCAAACTCATATTTTTTCCAAAAGATGAGTATTTAGGGAGACTTGTTCGCATTAAGAGTACTATAATAAACTTCTAGAGAATCACCTAATCCACAAAAGATAACCATATACTTCCCATGTCTTTAGACTTTAACCAAAACCAAAACCAAAAAGGCCAGTACAAGATCAGATAATCCAGAAAAGGATAACCCTTTATAAAAAGAAAATATATTCTTAATCTCCAAAATTTGTCCAACAAAACCCAAAGTTCTACGAGGACCATTTGTCCATAAAATTATTCAAAGTAAACCAAAATAAGATTGAAACCCAAATATTTGAAGGATTTAGTCACATAGTCTACCAAGTTAAATCATAACATTTATCTCCAAACAACATCAGTTGCTCCTAAAGCCTCGTATTGAAAAGTAATTAACCTAATCACATATCCTCCATGATAGGTTAATCATTTTTATAAATAACCCAAAATAAACTTAGTCTTACTTCATAAAATCATATAACTAGAAAAAATCAGTCAAACTAACCAGGGACTTCACGTAGTCCAGTGGTAGGCGATAAATACCAGTCGCACTTTGGTTGTGGGTTCGATTCCCGCAGCTTTGTCCGACGCGACGGGTAGTCACACGGTCTACGTGTTGTCCTTTTTCCAAAACTATATAATTCTCAAATCATTCCCCAAAAAGGGATAAAATCGTCAAAAATAAACATAACATAATTTAACCTCAATTTTATCTCATGCCTTTCACTTCAATCATAAAATATAGTAACCCATAATTACCACAAAAGTAAGGATCATGCAAACCCAAATGGTTCTTTATAACTATGTCCACAAAGGAAAAGATAACTATTACTTGAATAAAATTTGCCTATATTAAACATCAGGCTTACACATAATATAAAAAGTCTTCTAATGTAACCCCATCATCAAAAGAGACTTAATACTCTTAAGAATTTCACCATAACTCTTGAAGCCCTTATATGATGACATCTTACTCATTAAACATTCTTCATGATCCATTATCCATTCCTTTCCAACTTATTCCGAAATACCTCTTTCCTACAAACAAAATCATGAATCATATCCTAAGATTCCAAAATAGGAAAACAATAGTCATGAAATAGTACATACGTTTGATTGGTCATTGTCAATTTCTTCATCCTCAATCGGAATGGCATTAGGTAATGGTAAACGAATATTGGTATGCTCTTGGTGACCCCATTCACGAAACTTCTTCATAGGACATGTGTTTGCATAATGACCATGCACACCACATTTAAAACATTCAATTGATCCCTCAGAAAGAACTTCTTTCCCTTTCCTCGAGTCAACAAGATGCATCCTTTTTCCATGGAAGGTTCTTGCTTTATGACCTTCATTTCCACATCTATAGCATATTTCTGTCCCTTAGAAACATTTTCCTAGGTGTTTCTTTCCACATCTTTGACACATAGGTTTTTGAACACACATACCTTTATGATTATTACCTGTACATCCGTAGGGATTTGTTTCTTGCATATATGATGCCTTAGAGAAATCTACAAGGTTTAGGTGGTCAATCATGACTCCAGATAGTTGGTTGAGGATAATCACAAGAGTTCTCATTGCAGCTCCCATATCATTCAGTTGCTTGCTCAAAAAACTGTCACAGTTTCCTTCACATCCACTGTTACTTTGGTTCCTGCTAGATCTATCCATTTACTAAAACCAAAAAGGTCAGTGTGAGTATATCAACAAAACCATCATGTACTAATGAGTAAGATAAACACTAAGATATACTTACTCATTAACTTTATCTAAAACTAGGGCTCTTTCTGAAATCCTAACCATTATGGTAATGTCACTTATGCTTAAAGAATACCCTAACCTCTAATGTTATCTAAACCGACCTTTGATACCAACTATAAGGCCCCAGCCTTAAACCTTACTTAATCTTGAGTTATTACAAGATTACACATTGAGGATCTTTTCAGGTTTAGAGTTTTAGAGAATTATATCATGAAACTTGCATTACATTCCACATTTAAACAATGTGGTTACATAAAAGACGGTATTCATTCTTCCCATCAACGGAAACATATTTAAATTAAAACATGGATTCTTTCTTGACACATCCTTGACACTGTCATCACATCATGTACCCTTCCCTTGACCTGTGAAAAACATTTCAAAAACATGGGATGAGCATAAAAATCTCAGTAAGGGATATAAAAATATGGAAAGGAATCATGATTACATGTATACATAAGAATGAAATCATACTTTACCCATAAAACATAGGCACTTTAACATACCTCATAAAATCATAGAAATCATATGACATAAAGGTAACTTGAGGCATTCATAACATTCTTACGTAGGGAGTAACCCTCTTGGTTACGTTTGGAATACCCATCACAGTATATTCCCTAAAATCTCTTCAGAGAAACCTTAACATTTCACTCCTTCGTGTTACCCAATGCATTGGAGAGCTATATCGGGCTCACCCGCCCTTAGTTTATCACGGAACCACCCGTTTTCATAACAATGCCCAAGAACCATAACATAAATGTATCACATAAAACATGAATAAAGGAAACATAACATTTCCACATTTCAATCACAATATAACATTTTAGTATATTGAAATAATGAATCCATTCAAAAAGAAACCATTTACAAAACCATTTAAAACATTTAATAAAGAGATTTTTGAATCAAAGTGTCCCATACCACCTTGAAGGTTTTAAAATTTTAAACCATTAATATCCATATAAACAAATACTTAAAACCGTTTTGAAACATGGATATTAATAAGAATAAATATTTAAAACATTTAAAGCGATATTTTGGTAAAAGGGGTTTTACCAAAATTAGAGACACTTGAATACAATAATTGAGGAATAACATTTAGTCAGAACTTTATAATATCATGAGAATAAAAGGATTCAAGATATAATACTCCAAAGGACAGTATATACACCACATAAGAGTGAATTGGTTTATAACAACAATGAACTCTCAATAGAAATGTAAAATGTGATGAAATCCCTTATAAAGAAGGTATCCTTAAATTAAGGACAAATCAATCTCAAAAATATGTGTGAAAAATATAAATACACCCAATATAATTGGATATTAAGTGTAAAACAATAAAAAGTCATTCACACATATTCAATGGATGACATATTCAATGACTACATGATGAACCCAAAGAAATCAAAATTGGGTTAAAAAGTTCCCTTGACAGCCTAACGACATCACATCAAAATGAGTTGATGAGAGATAAAAAGTGTATCTCATCACTTGGACATAAAATTTACATCAATAAGGATATATGAGAACATATCCCAACATAAAAATATGTAAATTAAAATACCCATCAAAATAAGTCTTTTAAAAAAGAGGAGGGTGAAAGGTTCCCTTACCGACTTGGGTATCTTTCAAAACATACACCTCATGAAAGAAAGACAATAGATCATTGATGTAAATACTCATAAACGAAAGTATATTACACAAAGAGTATAATAATGGAAAGTACATACACCACTCAATGGAATTTGTGGTAAATGTAGCATAAATATCACGGGAATAAAAGTGAGATGAAAAATCCCTTATGAAAACTCGGTAGCCTAACGACGCCACATAAAACTTTCGAATATGGATTGATGAGATCAAATAGGGTATCTCATCACATTAAAATAAAATTTATAGAAATATGAATATAAAAGAAAATCGCCCAACATTACAAAGAGGAGCTTAAAATAAGTGACATAAAGGAGAGTACTTAAAAAGAAAGAGAGGGGTTAGATCTCTTACGAAAGTTCGGTAGCCTAACGACGCCACTCAAAACTTCCAAAATGGATAGATGAGAGAGAATTGGGTCTCTTATCACATGAACATAAAAATTACAGTAAGTTAAATATAAAATATCATCCCAATAACATGAAATATGAGCTTTAAAAGGAATGACATAAAAGTGTGTACTTAAAAAAAAGAGAGGAGTAGGATCCCTTACCTCGGGTCCGACTTGACTCGATCGTTCTTTAACGTCCTGAATAATAAACTTGAGTTTATCTCTACATTCTTAAGAACCTTTTTCAAGTTCATTATTCCTTTTACACCATTTTATAAACATCATGTAATCATTAAAGTTAATAATGTTCATTTTGTCGGTATTTGGTTCTTAAGTCGAAAGTGGACTTCTTAAAATTACATGTTGTTCGGGTGGTCAAAGGTTCGTTATATCCAGAATGACATTCCTGATTTGGATATCATATATATCAAATATATCGATCATATACATGTATTTATAATATTACATAATCATTTAGAGGTAAGAAATGAAATGCACCGTTCATGGAGACGGTAGGCCGTACGTACGCATGAACGCTACTTTCATTTCTTTGTCATATTAATGGAATTAAAACTAAATGAGAGGTATGTATATTTTAATTACAGAATTAGATTCATCATTTAGATGTATCATTCATCATATATATCCATTATATACATGTACTTATAATAGTACATTACATTTGGAGATAAGAAATAAAATGCACCGTTCATGGAGACGGTACGCCGTACGTACGCATGAACGCTACTTTCATTTCTATCTCATACATTAACGGAAAGAAATAATAATGATATAGAGGTATATAATAATTCCAGTATAACATCATATATAATAACATTCAATCCATCCTTTATACGTCCCACGTATGGCATTAACAAATCACATCACTTTGAGGGGGCGGTAGTCCGCACTTCCTAAAATGAAGATATCCCGTATACCCATAATGGAAGCCATAAAGGTAAGACACAAATGAAAAATACAGAATCATAAGTAAAAAAATAAACATATTATATATATATATATATAAATAGTGACATCATAATGTCCACCTTTGAAGGTGTTAAATGAGTATTGAACAATCATCGTTTCGGGAGGCAGAATTTCTCCATCCACGGAAACTGTATGTTCTTTAACCATTTGATGTAGTTGTGTGAGAGTGTAGCTAGAATAAATCTTATAACAAAATTCTAGTATATTTAAGATACTTGTTTTGTTACAAAATAAGTAAATAAAAAGAGTTTAGGGGGTTGGAGAAGCAAAATAAAACAAATGAACATGAGGGAATGAATTACCTTTAAAAGTGTAACTCCTTATGATTTGAGCCTAAAGGCTTCCTTTGAAAGGATTATGCCCAAAGGGAATACTCTAGGATGAGTAGAGGGATGTGGAGAGTGTAAATGGGAAGGGTTTGGCCGAGCCAAAGGCTTGAGGAGTGTGTGAAATGAGGTAGAGGTGAGGGCATTTTATAAGAGGAGAGGAGGAGAACTTTTGGAAAGTAAGAAATATTACTTTATTTGAAAATGTGTTTCGGTTTTAAAAGGTCCCACATTGATATAATTCGTGGATAAGGTGATAAGGGTTAGAAATCCACCCATCCAATAAGTTTTTGACATTTTTAGTTCATAGATTTTACATTATCTTTCCATTTTATTTAAATCGTCAAATAATGATGTCATCACTGCATCATTATTATTTCATAAATAATTTAATTTATTTAATGTCTAAAAATTATAAAAAAAATACTATGATGTAGGAAATAGTTTTAGCTTTCCAATGACTATTTATAATCAAAAATATGACTTGTATAACCCCACTTAAAAATTGTTTTCGTAAAACATATTATGTTTGTGTCATTTTTACTTTTACATTAAATAAAAAGTAATTTATGTCATTTCCCAACCAATGTGGATCCATGGGGTCCCCAAGTTGACCCATGGCTTGTCTTGGTCGGCCATGACACAACCAATGAGGGTAGGACATGTTTCAAGCTCATATTATTTCATTAAAGCATTATTTCTACCTTAAACTACACTAATTACCACTAATCGCGATTAAAAACATAATAAGTTACTATTCACCAAAAAATTATTTTAATCTCATTGAACCACATTTTACTTATTAATGACAACCATGTATGTCGGATTTTCAGAATTCAATACACATTAGTGGTAAAATTTCATTTAACTGAAAAATCAGTTTGCTTGATTACCACTTAGTGGTTTCACTATTCATCAAAAATTGGAGTTTTTCAGAAAATTACCAAAACTTCACCCTAAGATATATTTGATATTCCGAATTCAAAAATGAATTCCGTTTTACAAAATTCAAAACATATAAGTCACATTAATTAATTTAATAATTAATTTCCACTGTCATGACAAATAGCGTGTTTTTATGAAACAATAGGTATCAAAAGATTGACACTAGTTTAAGTCCGATTTCAAAGTGAAATTAATTCCAACGACCACTATTGGATTTAATGGTAAAAATATTTTCTAATTTTACTTTAAAACCAGTTCAAATGATAATCTAATCATATAAATAAATTAGATTAAAAAGTGGGTTTGAATTAAAATACAACATTTTACACTATTCATTAAAAAAATGAACTTTATCGGAAAGATACCAAAAATTTACACAAAGTAAATTTTGATGTCCCAATTCTAAAGAAGAGTTTTATTTGGTCCAAAATAATGTATAAGAGTTATCAAAACTATATTTAATGAAAGTTCTCCATCAAAAGGTGATAAGTGAACCTTTAGTGAAAATTAGGGTATAAAAGCCTAAAATTGAATTCTTTCCATATTTTAAGCCATTATCTTTTATTGGATAAATGTAAAAACATTTAAAAACATATATAATCATATTTTATTTATTTCTATCCATTCCCACCAATACAATGGCTACATGTTAACGACCATTTAAAATAATATTATTTTATTATTAGAGTGCAACGTAAGATTCCGAAGAAACTCGTTGTTGCGTGTTGGGTACACCATCGAGCATAGCGTCCACTTTAAAGTCATATTAATATTTTATTCACAAATATGGATAAATATGAAAATTTCATATTCTTTATTTACCTGGGGTGTTACAGGATCACTGTCAGGCTGCGGTCCTGAACCTTCGGGCCCATGCACTCACTTCCATTTCTGACCCCCATTAAAAATTTAGGGTCGCACCACTAACTTTTCAAGCCTGATTGAAGACATTTTGCAGAAAATTTCATGGAGCACCTTTTATGGTGTCTGCATTCACCTTATATAGTTGAATGAAATGAAATTTCAAAATGAGTTTGTTTTATTGGTCTTTTGGGTGAGGAAAATTTACTCCCCTCAATGTTTTTAAATTATAATTGTTTTAGTGATTGAAAAAATGAATACTTTGAGATATAACTTTTTCACTCATGTGGTTTTAAAGTTAATGTATAAAATTTCACAGATTAAAGATGTTAATTTAAATCAAATAATAGAAATTTTGTTTTTGAATTATTTGGCCCCTATTCATATTATGAACTCTCATCATTTCCCAAGATTCAATAACGTTATTCATAGTGACCCTTGAAAACCACATTGATTAGGTTATTTATCAGAGACATAAACTAATAGTATGAAATAAAGATATATCATAGGAATTACCCTTAATAAATTTAAAATAACAACCATAAAAAAATTATAGCAATCTTGAACCATCATCCATGATCTTGTACATTCTTTAATACATTGGTATAAGATACAAGGATTGACATCTAGAAGGATCGAATAGATTAGTAGTCTTTTTATACTAGATACACACATGATTCCTATATTACATTTGAACACACAAATTACAAAATATTTTTTTTCGAGAATATAAATTTTCCTACAAGAAAATATTGGTATATATTTTCAAATACACTTCATGGATTCCTAGTAAAGGAGAAAAATAAGGGTTAGCACAAATGATTATTAACGGTTAATTACAAAATAATATATTATGAATTAATAATACTAATAATCAATATGTCATGATAAATAACTGAACACACGTACCATTTATATAATTTTACTAGGATAATAAATATTTAATGGTAAATTATTGAAAACAAATTACATTTTATCAATAAAATTACTATCATAATTTGATAAGGTGTGACCATTATGAATATGTAAATAACTGAAGACAAATTACATTTAATTAATAAACAGAGATTGAAATGCATATTGATATAATATCATACGAAAAATATCGTGGATAATAATAAATGGTTTTTTAATGATGAAATTCTTAATTATTGTATGTCATGTTTTCCAATCACATGATACCACTATTATTGAGATCCGTCCTCGAGACTATTTAAAATTGATTGTCCGAAATCCATTAAACTAATGCAAGACAACATATTCATCCAACTAGACTACTCGTGCATCTAGGGGATATAAATAATTTTTCACACTAGTATCATGCATCTCCCAAGTACTCATCATGTATTAAATAGTTGATTTAATTAATAAATAGTTTTATTTCCCATCAAATATATTTATTAAGTAAAGAATACATATTTTTTTATTTTTCCCTATATTTGAAAATAACATTAAATATAGAACATTGTATATAGAAATGATATACTGTTTAAGAAATAAATATACCCTTTATGAATAACATGGTTATTTCGGGAAAATTTTATTTTCCAATGATCATAGGATCATTAAAATTTCATGGGAAAGTTATTTATTATAAAAATGAATCGAGGAAGTGAATATAAATATTATCATTGGTCAGAATAATCATAAACAATACACTTGCAGAATACAAATGGTATTAGTACAACATATCCCTAGTGTATTATATATAAAATAAAGTATTTCAATTTTTCATTACATGAAATACCATAAAATATCTTGAAAATCATTCTTGATAAAAATATCCTTTCCATTTTGAATGTCACTTTATAAAATATAAATCATTTTAAATTTTTTTTTAAATATCTTTTAAAATTTATATTAATTTTTAGAATATTAGGTAAATAATTTTCATTAAAAATATCCTTATAAAATAAAAAATTTAGGTAAAATTATGTTACAGTCATGACTTACTTTAATTCTATACATGTCGTACAAATTTAAAAGATTATTTATTTTTCACTTTAAAAATATTAGAATAGTTCCCTGTTCAAAAAATGATAAGAAGATTCCTTTGAAAATTTTAAAATGTAAAAATTAGTAAAAATTTATTTAATAAATAATTTTCAAAATGATAAAAAAATGGAATACCTTTTAATAATACATGGTTTTGTAAGAAAATATATTTATGGTCAAATAGTGTAATGAAGTAGAATTTTTATAAACAAATTATTAATTATTTGAAGCACCAAAGTATGGAATAAGGGTAATATTGCTTTATTATATCATAAAGAAATAGTGGACAATAAAATTAAATAGTATTGTAAATATATTATTAATAAATATAATTCAACATAAATTCAAGAATAACCTATCTCAATTACCATTATATTTTAAAATATACCCTTATAATGGTCATAACGTTGAGGTGAGAATTAATCAATGAATTTATTTTGTATATACCCTATATGTCCACATAAAAAATTGGTAATAAAAAAATATAATAAAAATTACTTATACATAGAATTATATAACAACAAGGAAAACGAATATGTAATAAAACCCCATAAAATGAAATGGAGTTATGAAATTATTTACCACATGGATATTTTGAATTCAAATCCCATGGGTTTAAATAATTAAAATTGAAACATAAAATACCATTATTTATGAATTACTCAGGGTATAACATGTCAAATGAAAATTAAATACACCTTATAAAATAAATTAGGTGCATAACATTACAATAATCCCTAATGAAATAAAATTAAGGAAAAATCAATTACCTTAAGTCTTTCTAATCACATACATTGATAATATTATTTAATAACAAAACCATGTAGATTATTTACATTATTAAGAACCCTTGTTTATTATTCCTTTAATTTCACTCATTAACATGCTATATATTAATACATAATTAATTTATTCTTATATTGACTGTATTGATGATATTTTACATTTGTGTTAAAGATGGATTTGGAATGCAATTCTTAATATAAGGCTAATTATTTCTATATATCAAGAATAATAATCATGAAATAATTTACATATTTATACATCATTTATAATTCTATGATCAATCATGATATGTGGTCTTAAAAAATTATGTATGTTACTATCATGGAGATGCTAGGACATATGTAAGAATGAATAACGTTTTCATTTCTAAAAGATCATCATAGAACCAAAGTAATTAATTTTGTGTATTTAAATTATTATAATAATATCATAAATACCATATTATTTCACAAAATATAATAAAACATACCATCTGTTTGGTGTGCTGATGATACGAGGGTCATATCGGTTCATGAAGGTTGTACTCCACATGGACCAAAGAAATGTTATTTCAATTTAAGAATGAAAAATATATATAATATATGAAGAAATATAAATATGTCATTAATATAATAATGATTACATGTATATCATATATATTAATTAAAAGTATCTTTATCACCTTCCAGGAAAATGGTTTGTAACAAAATGAACCACATCACTTCGTGAGGATGCAGTCTGTTGTACACACGACCAATGTTATCATATCCCTTAAAAATGAAATTAAAAAAGATAAATATGATAAAATAATTGAATAGGTTTTATTATTTTTATAATATTATATATATTGTTTATATCCATAATCATAGACAATCATGAGAGGTTGTAATGGAAGAACAAATGACATAAGTTCGTGAGTCAGTAGTCCACCTTCCACACAAATGATGATTTTTCTCCTATTTGAGTGAAGTTGAGGTTTTTTTATGTAGTAAATTTATCATAACAACATATATGTACATGTAAGACAATATGGATATTATATAATCATGTTTCCATAATAATTTATGGTGTTTGAGGAGGAAATGAAATAAAATTTCTCCACTTTACATCTTCTTTGGGTATCTACATTTTGTTTACCCAAAAATCATTAATAAGTGGAATTATATACAAGATAAGGATTATAAGATGAGAGTAGGGATGACATAAATTTATTTTGGAATTTATAGGTTGAAAAAACTGGTTTTATGGTGTGAAGAAGACCTGAGTGTGTGTGGCCTATATAAGTGAGGTGATAGGCACAACTGTAATTTAAAAAACGGTATACCGACATTTCTCACATTCAAAAATGGTAAAAAAAAATATAATATTATTGATAATTAGGAAATATTGGGTCAAAATATGGGTATAAAATTGATTTTATATAAAATTTAGGTCATTTTAACCCTTAAAGTTTTTGTTTAACCAATAGTAAATCCACCTTCACCTTAACCGCAAAAATTAATTCTTTCTTTTTAAACTATACATTTCAGCAGAAAAAATATGTATAATTTTTAGTCAATATAAATTATTATTATTATAAATATTGAATCCATTTTTGGAAATTTCACACACATAAGAGGAAAATTCTAATTTACATTTATTCCCACAAATCTGTCGTGAAGTGGTTTTTCGAAAAGAAAATGTTCAAAATTACAGAATGTTTTTAAATAAAACATGACCATGAAAATTATTCAAATAAAATAATTTGGATTATGTGACATATAATTAAAATAATTTTAGTTTTAAAAACATTTAAAATATAATTATATTTTTAAATACTTTTAAAAAACTAACATTTTTCAATTAAAATTCAAAATCATCATTGTTTATCTAAAATTGAAATATTTTGGAAAAATCTGAAAAATTCAGTCTAAGATTATTTTGGCATTTTGATTTAAAAAAATTATGTCCATATTAACAATTTTTTATAAATGTTTTATAAATTAATTTATAATTATTAATGTAAAGTGAAATTAATAAATCATTTAGAAAAGTACATATTTTTTGTAAATAATTCATTTTATTTTAAATGATTATTATTAAATTTATAATTAAGTGATGACCATAATTTTAATAATCTTTTCAATTACTATCCACCATTTTAAAATTATATTTATAATGGTATACTAGATTATAATTTTTTTAGACATTGGGTTACAAGTTTTACAAGCTATCAAAGGGATTGACATTAAAAATATATATTTTGGGTAATTTAAGCTCTTTGTTTTGTGTCAGATAATCTATCAGATAATTTTTTTTTCTTTTATGTTGTTGTTGTTGTTAAATTATTCCCACCTTAAATAATTTCATCCTCATAATTTAATTTTCATCTCGATAATCAAGGTTTAAAATTTGGAAATACCATTGTTGAAAAAACACACACCATAATAGGTAAAAAGAATATTATAGAAATGGAAGTAAAAAATTTCACATGTAATAAAATATATATAGGTTACATGTATGAGAAAATTGGGGGCATGTGAATATATATAAATAAAAGAAAACTGTAGAAATATTTAGAAAGTGATTGAGGCCATTGATCACCATAAATTAAATTATAAATGGAATTGTTAGTCCCTAAAACCATTAATTTTTGGTGATTTAAAAGACTGTATTTTTATCATATATGAATGTAATAATATATCATTTTTTCATGATATTTTTTTATATTATGAGGTATTATTTTACTAGCTTTGAATATAAATAATTGAAATGTTTCCATTTCATTAGAACAATTTAATCCTTTGGTTGTTGTTTGATAAATTTATATTTCATCCCTTACACCAAGAAATGAATATCCAAATTTTAATTTTTTTGGTATATGATTCAATAGAATTCAATTTTAAGGGATCATAATATCCGTAGAAGTGTGATAAATCTTTTCATATTTCTTTAAATATTATCCAAAACAAATATGGTTATAACAACTTATTAAATATAAAATTTTATTCTAAAAACCTAAAAAGTAACACCACTTGTTCATCAATAATATTTATTTCTCAAATGGATTTACTAAAAATTATTTCATTTTATCTAGGAAATGTTATAGGACAATGGTATGTACTGAAACCTTATAATTATTTGTTCATGGGTTGAAGCCCCACATTCTTTCTATATGTGATGATTTTTCACCCTACATGATGGTCACCATTTTTCTAAAACAATTTAATATAATATCTATAAATTTAACAAAAAAATATGATGTACTTCCTTGAAAAAAATTAATAACTAAATAAATTTTTTACATAGGGTTTCAATACAACAATATTCACAAAAATCTAATGACATTGCATTTCTGTTATTACAATTACATTGATTATCATATTAAACCTAAAGGATATCAATACCTTTAAACTTATTCTTATAATATTGAATGACATTATTTAAAAATAATGTTTTCACTAAATCCTATATGTGAAATAAATTTGTCCCAAAATAACCTTAACTTTGGTATACTCCTACAACATAAGTCCTACAAAATGATATTTTAAGACCTTGAACATATGATCAATATTAAACTCATAAAACCAAGATAGTATCCATAAAAATAATGATAATGAAGAAAATTTTGATTATAATATTAAAAAAAATACAGAGAAGATTCATAATTATGATCACCCAAATACTGTTTGTAAAAAAATACATCTACAATATAATTCTTGAACCCAAATTCATACACACTTCATCTATTTTATTTCTACATTGGTCATTACTTATTCTAGGGATTATACATTAAAGGTATTTATTGAATCAGATAATTAATAGGTTCTCCAAATTATATAAAACTTATTATAAATGGATCCCTAGGAAGAGATTTTGGTCTTTCTAACATATTCTTTAATTTTCTTTAGCAATTCATTTAATTATTCCTATCCATTACACACATAAATCTTCTTACCATTACATTGAGACACCTTCATGGGTGTATCATTAAATATTTATTTCATAATGAGAATCAAGAATTCATTCCTCCATGGTCTCCATCAGTCTAGCATAAAATTACTCCACCATTCACATTATTATTGAGTATGGGAGTTTGTTACATTATACGTTGTTAATCTTGTTTATGGAAAAATGATTAAGAATAATTATAGTATATTTCACTCTAGTCATCAACCAATTTGGTTTCTCATATTCACTACATTTTCCTTGATATTAAATATTAACAAGATCATTCTTGTTCCATCCATTAAAAAAAACAAGAAATCATAGCGTGAGAGAAAAAAATCATAGTCTGAAAACAATATAATCATTTGTAGGATATGTATATCGTGAAACCTCATTTTTTAATCTATTCAACTTTATGTATAACCTAGTTGATTAATTTTTATAATCTGTTAACATTAGTCATAATATTTTGTAATGAAAATCTTAATTATACTAAGAATATCTATAACACCCTATGATTTTGTGAAATATTTTTTCCACGAAAATTTAGTATTTGTCATTTCACAAATCACTGAATAACTCTTATATAATATGAATGTATTCAATTTGCCTTTATTTTCACATGACACCAAAATAATATTTTACGAAAAACATTTCTTTGATTAGAGTTTGGTACACACAACACTATGTTTGGATTTTATACCAATAATACAGTGTTCCTTCATTATCATTCATTACACACAAGACCAAGTTTTACTGAACCAAAATACACTATTATATTTTTATTAAAATATTTACATTGTTACCTCTTATCCATTGGAATGGATGTAGTTAATAATATAAACTATATATTGAAATTAATATTTATATATTCATATAAAATAAATCATTTAGTGATCAATTAGTTAGAAATGAATGTTTGAACAATCTAAAAAAAGATTTTCCTTTTTTAAGAAGACTATTTTCCTATATTCAATATAAAATTATGTCAACAAATTACATTTTCTGGAAATTTAAATATTAAATCTTAAATAAATTTTTCTGCCACTAATCGAATAGATTTGATAAACCTAAGATAATAATAAATCCAATTTTATGAATATAAAGACACAATTTTCAAAGGGTAATTTTACCGTCTTTTAATGAAAACAATTCTAAACCTTATTTTTTTACACATTTAAATACATTATATTAAAAATTAAACTTTTTCTGAGTTATTAATTTGAAATATTAAATTGGTTGAATTTTTGAACATTGTTTGAGAAGTTCAATTTTTGATGAATATTGAAGAATAATGAAATTTAATTAAAAACTTCTTTTTCATATAATTTATTTAAATTGTTAAATTATGTTTTTAATTGTTATAAAAAATAATTAGTACAATTTTACATCTATAAATCCAATATATTTCATTAGTATCATTATAATATTTAATATATATATACATATTAATCTTTTTTACATTTTTCACTTTAAAAACCCGATTTCTCATCCTATATTCAAAATTGATTTTAATTTAATTTTGGCCACATTTATGATTAGAATTTTGATAAATGGAATAAATATTTTTAATAATAATAATTAATAATGTTTAACCACTTAAAATTAATTTTTTACTAAAATAATATGTTTGATTTTAATTAAACTTAATTATAGTGATTAATGTAAAACGATATTATTTAATGGGTAAACATTGAATATAAGTTATTAAAGTGTTCCTACACTGGTTTAAAATCAATTTTGATGCAATATTTATACCATTACACATATAATGATCTAAAATAGACTATTTTAAAACCACAATGGAAATCTAAAATTCAAGGAGCACTCAAATCTTTTTAATAATACCAAATGTGTAATTTTCCCCACTTATAAAATGCCTCTAACTATTCCCCTCTCTTCACACCTCTCATGGAATTTCAATAGAAAGAACCTGTCTAAATATTATCCCTACATTCCTCAATTCATGCTAGAATCCTCCCTTTGGTCACAAATCAATGAAAGGAGTCCCTTTCATGAAAACAAAAAGGTGTTTCCCAAAGAAGAGGTAACACCCTTCCATAAAAAGCTTTTGAATTATTTTTTTTCTCCAACCCCACAAATGTTATTATTAAATCATTACATAATAACCAATTTATGAAAAATATATTAATATATTATTATCCCAAGGTTGCGACCTACAATCAAACACAATTCCATCAAATGGGATACACAATCATTGTTTGTGTGTATGGCACAAATGGCCGAAAAGCCTTTTTATTGATTTTGATAACCCCCTTTCAAGGGATGAGGGGGAAACCTCACAAGGCCTATAGGCTCAAAAATTACATGACCCATAAGTCTTTTTAAATAGACAGACTACACTTGGAAGTCCTCCTTCCATCTTCTTCATCATAATATCAGCTCTCCACCTTCGCATTGTTATTCGGATAGGCTTCCCGTGCAAACACATGCTGGTCCCGATGGAAATTCCATACTCTCTCTTTCTGACTAATCCTTAAAGTTTATGCTCTAGGGAATGCGCCTTATCTGAATTCTTATCTCGAGACTGCACTTTATAGAGTCTGTCTAATCATTTCAGCATAATTTCAAGTGGCCTGAAGGTCTTGAGGTGGCCCGAAGGCTTTGAGGTGGCCCGAAAGCCCAATCAAATGAATAGTTCTGACAACTACAATACCGAACAATGACTGCTACATTATTTCTATAGTACTCTGAAATATGTCACCACCCGGTTTTGAACTCGGGTCTGTTGGATGCAGTTGTCGAGTCCTCACCAACTAGGTTGAGGATCTCGTGCTGGTTTGTGTGTTTGATGGACTACAACAATTCGAATTGATGCCATTCATTCATCCATTAACACCTTTAAAGGATAGTAATAATGACGTAATTTCTATTTTTTTATTTTATATTTGAGATGTATTTATTATTATTTAATTATTATAGGACAAATAACTTCATGATTTTTATTTTGTGGGAATACAATAACTTTGTTTGGGGATGCTTGGACTACCACCTCCTCAAAGTAATGTGATTCGTTCACACATTACCTAGAATATATTGTGGATATTTTTAGTAAATTTATATTATATATATTAAATAATTATACTATGGGAATTTTAAATAAATATATATTAATATATTTCGCTAAAATTGTCTCTTTAAATATGACACGAGCATGGGAAAAACATTCATGTGTACGTACGACCCACCGTCTCAATTAAAAGTGTATTCCATTTCATATTTCTATATTTATATGTTATTATAAATAAATATATAATAAATATATATTACATTTATATCATAGATTATATTATAGAGATATGGATATATGTTATAAGACAAAAATATAACAAATCAATATAGATACAGAAAGAAAAATGGTTATTACCCAAAACAAAACAGTAACAAGAAATTTTTAATAAAGGATTAATATAATGTACTAATAAAACCATAAATGAATTTATATATAAGATTATTATTTTGAAGTAGATTTATAAATAACATACACATATTATATATGAATTTTGAATGTTTACGATGAATTTAATGAATTTAGGTAATTTATTTCTCGTCTCAATTTTATTTATATTAGATATATTCTATATTCGTGACTTATTTATATTATGTGGTGTATATAATATCCCATGAAATATTATATTATTAATTTAACTTACCTAGAGATATTTAATGTCTATATTTATATTATTCTATCACATATATCATGAATCATAAGTTACTCATGTAGTAAATGAATTTACACTCTCACTTTTATTTCTCTGAGACTTATGCCTTAGTCACCAATCGTTTCATTTGTGTGGTGTATATAATTTCCATGTAAAAATGTTATAATAATTATATTTAATATTATTTTTATTTACACATAAATTTTATAATCTCCATTTCATGGGGTTTACAATTAAAACATTACCATATCAGAAATGTAATTTTTTCTCACTTTTCATTGATTGATGAATCTGTTGTGTTATGAAATGATATTCTAATAGAAGGTTTATATACATCAATTTTAAATTATATTTCATGAATATAATTATTTTAATGATATTTAAATTATATTTTATTATTATTATATAATGAGTCTTAGGATTCTAATTTACCACATTTGGGTAGAGTTTATTATTAGAATCTCATTATTTATCAGGATTGTTTTTTATTGTGCTTCAATTAATATTATGATCCATCTCTGAATTATTCATCTAAGTTTTCTTATCATATGGGTTTTCATGAATTATTTATGTATGGGTACCAATATGATACAATTTAGTACATAATATAAAAATGAATTTTTTTAAAAAATCTGTCCTGATTTATCTCTTCAGTTAAAATTATCATATATTTAAAAAACCATGTTTTCAAAAAAAAAAATATGTTATTTATAATGAGATTTTAAGAAAACTAATAGGAAAAATTATTTTAAAATTTTTTGTGTTTTCTAAACATATTTTCAATGAAATAGTTTTTAAATAATATTTTATGGTATATAATATGTTTTTCAAATTAGAAATGATATTTTTCTCAAGAAATGTTACTAAAATATTTTTCAAAAGTTTTTCCAAATAAGATAAAATCCATTGGTGTTACTCATGAAATTATAGGGATTTTATCCAAGGGTTAAATTATTATTCTCTCTTTGAATGGTTTATGTTTTTATGTTATGATTTTATTAATACCATTTCATCTTCATGGGTTATATGTTTATGAAACCCGTTTCTCTTTCATGGGTTATTATTTGATGAAATTACTATTAAAACTATATCTTATTTGACATGTTATTATATAATGGAAGGTTTTTGATACCCATTTAATTAAATGAATTATGATTTGATATTTTTTATCTTGTGTAACACATTTTTATTATTGCATTATCTTATTTTTGGGACCTATATCTCTATCCAATTAACTGGGTAATGATTAATATCTCCCGATAAAATTATGAGAATCAATTTGATGGGATTGATCAACTATGGGAAGATGGGGAAACTTAATCTAGCAATGAAATAAGGGGAAAACCAATCCACTGCAACAAGAAGTTGTAACTAGATCTACTATAAGGAAAGGAGTGTTATTGGTGATGGTGTTGTGTCCCACCCATTAGGTGTAGTCTCCATGTAGTGCCATGATATGTTTTGGCGATGGGCCTTGACTTATATGGAATGGAATTAAAAGTATATGTGTTTTCTAAAATTTCATATATTATTACTATGTTATGATTTCATGTCTTATTCCCATTATTAACTTATGATTAATGTCTTATGAACATCAAATATTTATGACATGACTTATGTATATGATATTTGATATACATGGTATGATAATATAATGTTATTCTCATGTTTTTATACGCTTATGCTCATGTAATGCTTTCATATCACCTTTATTTTCCATTACATGGTATCTATGATCTCCCATTCTTATTTTTCATTTTCCTGGGTTATCAATAGTGGTTTTAGGTAAGAGTACTAATGAAGAAGATCATTTTGGGAGATACTGAATTTCTTTAACAAAATTAGAAGAATGTCTTCCATGTTTACAAAGACACTATACTATTACTATACTTGCTCTTGTACTTTTATAATGTGATGAATATTCAACTAAAATGATTTATTATCCATGTTTATTAATCTTGAGTCACTATATTTTATATCAAAGGATTGTTTTTGTTAATCTTTTGAAACTATGATGATAAAACCATTATTAATACCACAATGAAAAGTCTAATTATAATTTTAAGGATGAGGAAAAGTATAGGAAAATGTATTTAAATTTTAGTAAAGCATATAGCTAGTGGTTTCATATAAATTCATCCCATTATATTTACTATAATGGAATATGCCACTAAAACAAATGTATATAGGGGTAAAAACCATCTGAACATGATATTTAGATAAACTCGATCATGAGATACTGAACAACTATGGGCTATTCATCACAACTAGTTTGACACTACCCAGGGGGATATGGTTTGGAAATTAAAAAAGATTTCACGTACAATCATGAATGAATTATATGGATTATGAAAATGAATAACCTATGCTAAACTTAATTATTCATAGATTATAGAAATAAGGGTATTTATTTAGACATCATATAATAAATTTTGTAGAATTATATATTATTCCAAAATGATAAGTGTTTATCACTTTAGGATTTATAGTTTTATAAAATGGTGGAAACTAGAAAGAACTGGGGTAAAATTGAATGTTTTAGATGTGGAATAGTGATATTTGGATTATTATGAGTTAACCCTTAATGTGTTATTGATTCTAAGAATATTATTTTTATCTTGTCTAAAGAGATGATTTAAATGAATAAAGTAAATTGGATAGTATTTTTGATCAATTTACTAATAAAGGATTTGCTGAAAATTTTGATTATTCAATAATGGATGGAGTTTATAATAGTTGTTTTTGGATTTAAGGAAAAAATCCAATTATATTTGTTTTAACGGGTAAGTAGGATTGAATGTTTTCAAAACGAATTTATGGTAATTCATGTTATTACCCTATTTCTAGAGAATACATGATAATGGTATTGACATATTTGGAATGTGACATCCACGATATACCTAAGTATATAAGTGGGATAAATGTTAAGATAATTTAGTGACCATATTTATAATGTTTTGGATTTTCATCATTCAGAAGGGTTATAATTTTATCAAATTTTGGAATGTTTAATTTAAACATTGGATAAATTTTTTTAGATTAATGTATTATATCACCATAAAAGGATTTATACAATTTGGGTATGCTTTTTTGAACCTTTTTTTGTGTGAAGATAACTAAAGATAAATGGAATGACTTATCATTATACATATGGATGTTATAATCAATTATTACTTCATGAAAAAAAGTATCCTTTGTTTTTTGGGTAACAGGTGATGGGGAAAAAGGTTAAGACATAACCAAAGGATGCGATTGTACTAAAATCAAGTAAGTATATCTTTTTATGAATAACTTTCATATATAGGTAAAACATATTGGAAAATATTTATCATTATTCAGTCATTTCGGTTGACACAATGGTCTTCTAAATCATTACATATTTATGGTTTTGGGAGCCAAAAAATTACATTAATCATTGAAATTATTTTGTTCAATGGACTCAATCACGCTCAATAATTATTTACACATTTCTTTTATATCCAATATTCCCTATCCACCTATGTTCTCCTATGTGGAATCCTAGTTATTAGTTACTTTGGTTAACCATTATGTTTCAAATATTCCCCTTTTAGAGTAAGATTTCATCTTCATTTTTACGATGTTGGTTTCTATTAAAGGATCATTCAAATATTAAACCATTGATAACCCAAAATAATTTCGAGGGAGATATTCATTTTATGGTTTGTGGAATATTACAAAATAATATTTTGTGAAATATTTTTTCATTAGAATTTATTATTATGCATTTCACACAACACTAAATATTGATTCTATTATATGCAAAAACAATGATTGGATTTCATTTCACACAACACCATATTAATATTTCACAAAAAATAAAACCTATATTTGATTTTGGTACATGAAACACTATTTTTTTATTGTGTTAGAAACAATGTATATTTATTTATATTTCATCTATTACACACAAGGATGAGTTTTATTGAACATAAATATACTATTAAAATTTTTATTTAAATATTTTTATAGTTACCACGTAACCGTTGGAATGTAATTATAAAATAATATTAGATAAATTATGAAAATATTATTTACACATTTATATAAAATGAATTCTTGGTTATCAATTATTTGAAAATTAATGCAATAACTATATGAAAATAAAGAAATTATTTTTCTATGAAAACTCAGTCTCTATGTACAAATTTTTTTTATATAAATGAATTTTTTTTAAATAAATTTATACATTACATAATAATAAATTTTTATGATACTCATAGAATTAATATAATAGGAATAAAATAAGAATAATTCAAATTTTATGAATAAAAATATGTATTTTTGAAACTGGAAATTTTGCCGCCTTTTAATGAGAGCCCTATATTAAATCTAATTTTTCGCACATATATTATATTATTTGAGAAATAATTTTCTTTTGAAACTATAATATCATAATTTACATTGGTATATTTTTGGATATTTTTTGAGAAGTTTCATGTTTTGATGAAGAGTAGAAAATACTGAATTGTAGTTGAAAATATTTTGTTTATATAATTTATTTATATAGTTAAAGTAAAATTTTCATTATTTTTAATGTGAAATAAGTAAAATTGTAAACATATTAATCCAATTTATGTAATTGGGAAATTTCTTTTATTGACTTTAGATATAATATCTTAGCAATCTTGTGAACATTTGTTCACTTAAAACTCTGTTGTCTCATTTCATTTACGAGCTTAATTTTAAATTATTTTCTGATAATTCTATTGTTGTAATTTTGAATAATTGATTCTATATTTGTAATTAGAATACATTATAAGTTCTAAAATATTCAACATATATTTTTATCAAAACTATTAGTGAAGTTAATTAAAATTATTTAATGCTTCTAATGTAAAAATGAGGTTAATTCATTACTAAACATAGAATATAAACTATAAAAAGGACCCTACAGTTGTCTAAAAATTATTTTCTTGAAATATTTATAACATTCATCAAATAATGATCTATAATAGTCATTTTTTAACCATTGGGTTACAAATAAAACATGGGTAGCACTAAAATATTTCCAAGAATACACAATGTGTCCTTTTCCCCACTTTTAAAAGGCTACCAAATCATTCAATAATTTCACACCTATCATGCCCTTTGAATAAACTAAACCCTATGTATATCTCTTAAAAAATTCCCTAAATTAAACCTAGAATCCTCTCTAGGGGTATAAATCTTACAAAGGAATACCTTTTGTTAAATCCAAAAGGAGTTTCCCAAAGAACACATAACACCCTTCAACAGGTATTTTTGTTTTAATTCTATCTATACTCCCTATACTCTTATTGTTCCATGATTATATTATTACCACCTTATCCCCATTATACTAAGATGATTTAGTTGTATGGGAAAACCTAAAATCACACAATATTCCACCAAATTTTATATTCAATCATTTTTGTGTATATTGTGGACTACCGCCTTGCGAACTGATGTCATTTGTTCTTCCATTACAAAATTTCAGGGTTGAGAATAATGATGGAAATTATTTATTAAATATTATATATGTGAAATATATATGATTTATTTATTCTTATTTAATTATTTTAAAACACATAAATTCCTAATTTCCATTTTTTCGGAATATGATAACTTCATTGGTGGATGTTTGAACTACCACTTCATCAATGTAATCTGATTCGTCTACACATTACATGGAATGTATTAAGAATAAATTTAGTAAATTTATATGATATACATGACATAGTAATTATTCTATAAAGTAAATATATATATACAAAAATATTTTATTTACATTATTTCTTTTAATGTGACAATAAAACAAAAACAACATTCATGCCTACGTATGATAAACCGTCTCCCTGAACGGTGTATTCCATTTCATATTTATTGCATTTATATATTATTATAATTAGATATATAAAGAATATATATGATATTTATATCAATTTTTATATTCTTGAGATCATGATATATGTAATAGGATAAAAAAAACAAATCATAATATATATTAAAAATAAGAAGTTATTACATGAAAATTAACATTAGCAAGAATTTTTGACAAAAAAGGTTTGTAGTAAGACCTATTTTCATTAACTAGTTGGATTTTATGTAAACTAAAATTCTTCCCTTTCAAAGTTATTACCCAAATTTACATATGTTCTAGAACAATTTCCACTTGTAGTATCCAAAAAATATGTATTTCTAGGAAAAATCTCATAATATCCATCATAACAAAACATTATGATGGAATTTAATACGTATTCTCAAGGTATACTATAGGGTTATAATGTCTAATATTTTTTTTTCTAAATATAGTTATTAAGGATTCTACAAGACTTCTTTGATACCAATTATAATGACCACGACTCCATTAGCCCATAGACGGTTCCTTCTTTCATACACTGTCATAAGATACAAACAATCACATCTCAAAAGACCGAATAGCTTAGTAGTCTTGTAAATTAGATAAATACTTGAATCCCAGATACATTAGAATAAAAAATAAAACATATTTATTTCATTGGATATCATTTCATCATATAGAATATTCATGAGTATATTTCATATTACACTACAACGATTCAGGGGAAATGAAACCAAAAAAATGAGATCTAAAATTATTAGTGTGTGTTTCGTATAACAGAAGCTATCATGAATCGATGAGCATAATCAACATGAAAAAGTAAATTAATGAACACAGAGTCATTTGGAATAATTTTAATGCAATAATCAATACAAAAAGGTAAATAATATAAAACACAAGCACATTAAACTATAAAATTACAAACATAACTGGATAAGTCATAATCAATATGGCAATGTAAATAACTAAAAAGACATTGCATTTTATAATTGAATTGAGAATGAAATTTATGCAGAGATAATATGATAGATAAAATATCCGGGATAATAATAACATAATAGATAATGCAGGATATAAATAATTTTTGTACATCATGTTTCCATGGAACATGATACATTTACTATCAAGATATATCATCAAACATAGTTTATAACGGATTGGTATAATCCCATTGAACTAAGTCTAGATAACTATTGTGTACTATAAGACTACTAATGTATCGAAGGGCTATCTATAACATGGTCCAACCAATTTCTTTAATTTATTAAACATTTATCATATATCGAGTACTATAATTAAATCATAAAACATTATCTTATCATAAAATATTAATATTGTGTAATGAATATATATTGATCAATACTTCAACTAATTAAAAAAAATGAAATTCAATGCAGAACACTATTTGTAGAAATTTAATTTTATATATGAAAGAATCATATCCATGATAAACAAGTTGAATATTTAATGGAAATTTAATATCCAATGATTATAGTTAATTGAACATTTCAAGTGAATGTTTTTGTATATAATAATGAATCAAATAAGGGAATTTTAATGTTATCCTTGGTTAAATAAGTATTAACTACCTAGAGGGAGAATAAGGTTGGTAACAATACAACATATCCTTAGTGTAATAAATTTAAAACTAAGGGTTATTTATGTTGCTGATTATAAATACCAACAAATAATTTTTAAAAAAAAATCTTCATGAAATGATCCTTTTCATTTTAAATATCAATTTTTTTGGACAAAAATAAATTTGAAACTAAATTTCCCTAAAAATAAAATTTTTAAAGGTATTAATTTCAAAAAAATTAGGTAAAATATTTTTTTATAAAAAACTTTAACATGAAAATAAATATTCAATGAAATGATGATCATATAAGTGGGTAAATAATTACATGTTGTAGAAGATAAAAGAAAATTCCTATTGTACCATCTAAAGGATATAAATATGACATGTTCAAAAAATGATCAAAATAATCATTTGAAAACATTTTTAATATAAATAAAATGGGTAAAAATGTATTTCAAAATCTATTCTAAAATGGTAAAAACAGTTTTTAAAATATGTTTAGAAAACATGGGTTTGGAAGAAAATGAATTTCGGACTGATGTGCGAAATAAAGTTAGATTTTCCAAAAAAAAAATTCCCATTTATATTAACCACCAATGAGTGTAAAATTGTTACTATTACCTAAAAATATATTGGATCACCAGTTGAGGAGAAAATTATATTCTTATATTTGACAATTATCCAATAATTTCATTTGATAGGAATTCAAGAATAAAAAATCTATATTAGAATTAGATTATACAATAAACCCTTAAAGTGAATATAATGTTGAAGTGGGAATTAATCAATTAATAGATTATGTGTATAAACTATATGTAAATATAAAATACAATGGAATAAAAAATAACATAACCAGATGAAAATATAAACATAAACCTATAATATCAATGAAAATAAAGAAGAAATATAACTAAAGGGAAAAAAATTGAGTTATCAAATTTTTTACCACAAGGTAATATATATTTAGAATCACTTACAATGATATATTTCAAATTTAAACATAAAATACAACGAATTTTTAATGAATCATGATATAAAAAATCAATGTTGTAGTATATACACCATATATATAAAATTTGTTCCAAACCATTACAATTTGTCAAAATGAAATGAAATTTAGATGAAATTCATTACCATGAGTCTGTCTTTTCACGTACGCCATTCATAATCATAAAAAATAAATGAATGTCAATTATTTTCATTGTTATGATTTTATTTAATGTTTATTATTAATTTTATTTCATTAATTTCCATGTTATATAAGATTACGAAATAAATTTATGATCACATAAGTTGTTTTGAAGATATTTGGATTATGTTTCAAAATGACTTCTGAATATGACTATTAGAATATGTTTTCATTAAGTATATATATATATATAATAATTATGACATAAACATACTATTTATAAATAAATTATAATTTTATGATTAATCAATAAATATGATCAAGGAAAATGAACTAATTTACAGTTATGGGGATAATAGGTTGTATGTATGCATGAGTAACATTTATATTTTTCAATGATCATCATGGAAATTAGGTGAGTGATATTTTAACATTAAATAATTATAATAACATCATAAATTTGATATTAACATTTTAAACATACTTAAATATATCATTTCTATGAGG
Source organism: Viscum album (assembly GCA_963277665.1). Classification (NCBI taxonomy): domain Eukaryota; kingdom Viridiplantae; phylum Streptophyta; class Magnoliopsida; order Santalales; family Viscaceae; genus Viscum; species Viscum album. The sequence continues at coordinate 1,957,530,877 of OY728141.1, read as the reverse complement.
TTTTTAAAGAAGTGTGATTCATATCTCTTCGGGAAGGTGGTACTCCACAGAAACACGAGCAATATTATTTCTTTGTATGAAAAAATATGATATACTATAATTTGATAACTAAAAAAATTCCCGAATAAAATAATGATTTCATTTATATCAAATATATAAATTAACATTATCATTATCACCATCTATGTAAATCATTATTGAAAAACGAATCACATTGCTTCGTTAGGAGGTAATCATTTGTAAACACAAGTGATGTTATCATATCACCTATGGAATGAAATATAAAAGGAATATAATACATAATGACTATAGAGGATTATATATATTTTAAATTTCATATATGATACATTATATACATCAGCATAGCCAACCATGAGAGGTGGAAATGGTTAAACGAATGACATCAGTTCTGAAGGGGGTAATTCTCCTTAAAATGAATGATGATTTCCTAACATATTTGATGTAAGTGGAGGTGGATTTTGATCAGAACATAAAATATCAAAATAAAATAATATTAAAGATACAAATTTTATTATATCATCATGGTGTTTTAATAATATAAGGAGGTGCAAGATGAAATAAAATAAAAATTATCGTTGAAGAACGTTACCTATTCCTTGTGCATGATCTTTATATTTAAACGAAAATCTTTATTAGATGGACTTTCTAACAAAATAGTCATGTAGGATGATTCAATGGACATTGAGAATTTATTTAGGTTGGCTTTGGAAGAATTAAATGGAAATAAGGTATGGATAATATAGTAGAGGGATGGCCTTTAATAAGTGAGGAGAGTGTCACACTAGTAATTTTTGAAAAAAAGAGTGTTCCCACTATTTCCACATGAAAAAGGGAGAAAATGGTTTATTACAGAGACTTATAAATTATAGGGTTAAAATATGTCCATCCAACGAACTTTTGAAAATTTTAATTCATTTTTACATATATTTTTTATTTAACATACGATAATTCTATTTTTACATTAATAATTATAATTTATTTTTTCCAATATTCAAAAATAATTTTTTGTCAAAAATTTATTTCAAATTATTATGTAGTATAAAATATTATTATTAAAAAATAATTTTAAAATTTTTATGCCATGTTTTACTAAAAAATATTCTAGAGAAATATAGTTTAATAAGGAAAATATCTCTTTATTTAAAATTATTATTATTTTATTTTTAAAAAATTGATAAAAAAACTACAATATTTTTGTTATTAGTATTATTAACCTCCAATTTAGTATATAGGTTATAATTGAATGCTATTTTACATTTCCCAAAGTCTCGATGTTTCATGTTCCACAAGCTATCGATGAGATTGAATTTAATTAAATATATATTGTGGGATATTTATGCTCAGTGTGATGTGTCGCATAAGTTATCAAAAAAAATGTAATTATTTTTGAATTTCAGGGTGTTAAAAAAATAAACAAAAAAAAATCAATATTTGAAATGAAATGAAAATAATTTTTATATCACACACAGAACAAGTAAATATCCAAAGGAATAAATGGGAAACCCCACACAGAAATCATTTCACTTATAGTAATATGAAATTATAGATGAATGAACATTCATCAAACCTACAATAAAAAAAATTCAATAATAATGAAAAACCCTAAATAATAATTGATTGTGGGTATAATTATTCGGATTATATTTGTCCTATAATCTACAATATATTGCGTGAATTGAAACTATAAATCCCCAATTAATAAAATATATAACAATTTATCAATTTATTCCTAAAAAATACTCATCCACACTAGCCATCAATATAAGACATTCACCACATTTTATACACTAGAAAATCCACAATAATATAAAAATGTGTCCACTTTTGTATAACTATAGCCACATCATCATATTTTTACCACTAAAAGCAGTAGACATCAACAAAAACATCATAATGTACACCCATATAATGAATATATAGATTCATATAAAATAAATATCTAATATTTTCACTATAGAAACAAAACATTCTTGTGATGAAAATATAATTACAATATCGAATACTATATAATGGTATTATAAATAAAACTATACATGTTTTGAATACAACAAACTATTAAATACCACATGTCAAGACCTGCATTCACCAAGATGAGGGAAGGGACAACGGATTTCCAGACCCTTCCATCACCAAGTTTGAGGAGAGATAATGACCACTGAAACCCACCTTCAATAGGTCCCGGAGTGGCGAATTGCACCAACGGAATATAATCACACACCAAATGGAAGGCATTACCCTTTTTATTTAGTAGGATCGAGATATTAGATAATACATCCCAAAAATCTCCAAAGCTGGAGGTAGAAGTAAATCCAAAACAAACCACTCCCATATACATGTTCCAAAAGTAAGTGATTCAAAATTACAAGATAACTCCAAAAGAAAATTACCAAAGATAAGAAAAACAACCACAAAAACTAACCCAAGGTCCAAACTAGTAAGTTCATTCATGATCCCCTAAGTCCTGCTAGAAACATGAAAATAGTTTATATACATAGTGTGAGTATACATGTATACTCATTAGGGAAAACCAAAATCCCTCATGCACAAGTGGGGAGAAAATCTAATTCCATATGAGAAAAAGTGTTAACCAAAGCACCTACCAAGGAAACTATCCACCAAAACCACACCAATCCACACACCCAAAATAACACAAGTCATGTAATGTAGTGGTAATAACACAATGATGTTTGGGTACCCCACCCCACCTTCCCACTTCTTATTGAAGACATCATACGCATCAGACCTCCCTCCCCATTCTCACCACACTCCCACTACTATACCCCTCCTACACACACCTGGTCTACAATAACCACACATCCCACCCAAAAAACCTGGTCCACAACAACCACATGTGACCATGCCTGCAAACACCTAGGCAGAACAACTACCACCATGCCTAAAGACCCATGGGCCAAAATAACTACTGCCTTGGCCAAAGACACCTGAGCCCCATCCCGAAGACACTTGGGAAACATCCTGCACGCACACACCTAGGATATCCCCCACAACAACCCTGCCCGAAGAATCATGGGTAATAATGGACCTCAGGCCATCACAGCCTACCCGAAGAGTCTTGGGATACTTAGTAAAGGGAACAGAATAGGAGCTAATAATCATCCACTCATAAAAGTGTTGGGGAAAACACCCTCCCCCATGAAATGGAGGTGTTCGGACCGAAGTTCTCAACTTGGGTGGGGATGGAATAAGAATCATAAGAACTAAATTATAAATATAGGTAAACAAGCACTCATCCCAACCTAGTGGTTCCAGAACCATCCCAAACACAAACTCCCTAGTTACTATTCAATCAATAGAAGCACCACAAACTCAAACAAGTCAAAACCCATCCCTGAAAAACTATCCCCCATTGAACCCATTATTGTTATCACATTTAGTCATTTCTCATTAAATAATTCTTCACTACCGGTAATCTAACAAGCATAGCCACAAGACAAAGAAGGAAAAATATCCAAGAAGAAATTTAATCATTCACACCTGGTTCTATTGTAATTTCATAACAATAAAAGGGGTCTGTGAGATCCCTCAAAGTACTGGAACCAACCCAAGCACAACCGAACATACCCTCATAGCCACAGGTCCACAACTAAAAAGTCAACAATAGGGGATTCAATTCCCATCCTTGTCACCCCATAAGCATTGAGCATAACAACCACACATGTTAGAAAGATATAGCAAGGGAGTTTTTAGATTCCAACACACCTTTAATTAATTTTCCTTCTTTGCTTTGGTTAACTGGGTTTACCACACAAGGATTCATATTGATTGGGAGTCCTTTCAATCAATAGAGTTTACGTGATTAACCAGTTTCAATGATATAACAAATCAATAATAGAATTAAAAAAACAGAGGTTCATTTGGGTGCAAGAAAGGGCCACCAACAACCACAATTTTCATTGGACATCTGCCCCATACAATTCCAAACATATTTTCAATGATTAAAGAGTACAACAAAACCATCAAACACTCCCTTTCATTCTTTAAAACCCATTTATTATCTTCATTAAGGTTTGGTTTCATCCATCCCCAAAGGAAACATTATCATACCCACCCTGCCCGATACACACTATAGAGAGACGATGGAAAACCCCTACTTGGATGATCAACGATCAAAGTTTTTATACTCGTACCAACAACTAGGGATGTGACACTTGCAGGGGAGGAACTCTGAGGTACTCCAAGAGTGAGTTGGAAAGGCTCCAGCATAGGTTCACCCCTTCACACTAAGGAATGATAAAGAGACCAGCCCATAAGAATAAAAAATTACCTTTAAATAAAAGGTAAGATCCCAGAGTTACGAGATATGAATTTTGAACATCATTAAAGGAGGATCATGGCTTCACCACATAATTGGATGGTTACACACAATATAATTATTTGTTATTTAATAATTCTTATTAGAGAGGTTTCTAAAATAGTTTTATGTTAATGGATTTCATTAAAGAGAGGAAAACAGATCTGTAGAGGGTCTCCCAACTCTTAGGGGACTTAAACATTATTTACAGGGCTAAAAATGGCCTTAAACCACTTGAAAAAAATTAAGAGACTAAAACGTGTTGTTTCGGGAGAACTGGGGAAGGAAAACCCTGGCAACCCCTGGTGGCACCGATCAGTGACACACCGATCCATGTCACCGATGGGTGACACAATGGTGACACCCTACAACTGACACACCACCCTATGAACTCCATGATGGGGTCCAGGGCTTCCCAAAGACCTGAATTGGAAAATTAATGGACTAGGAGGGTCTAGGAAATTACATTAGATACCTCTAAAACTGTTCTTGTCATCGAGAATCAAAACTAAATCCAGTTCTACAGAGAGGTGTCTGAACAACCACCTCAAATTATATCTCTCATGGTGGAACCACCCTAGACATCTTGGAACTCCTCTCCATAAAGTGATCACACAAACATATAATGTTTACACCATCCAGTCATTTGGATTTGTGAGTCCCTTCCACCATGTCAAGATACTATCTGCTTTGGGAGACACTGACTCACCACACATATTTAATCACATCAAATTTAATGTGTCCAGATTGGGGATCGTGTCCTCCCTTTTCCACAGTCAGGACTCTTCATGCACACTTATATAACAAGTAAAACAACCCATTTCATAGTTAACATGACCAACCCTTAAATCGCAAACAAGTACGGAACAAAAAAGAACTAAATGCAAAACATCTCTGGTACCTGGGCACGCATCTATGACTCTTGTTCCTAGGTACATTCCTCGAGGCCACCAATCCTTCATAACAGATGAAACAAGGGAATGGTTCATCCATTAAGCACATTTCCCTTATGATACCTGATCATCCCAAGTCACTCTACGAATTTCGTTTCATCCTCAATAACTTGCTTTCCCTAGTAGAGTACTTATAGATCATCATGTAGATACGGCGGAGATGAGACACATGGAAGATGTCGTGCACCCTCAGTAGCAGTGGTGGTAGCACTAGCTGATAATCCACTTCTCCAATCTTCCACAACACCTCGAAGGGTCCGATGAGGTAGGGAGAAAGCTTACACCCCCTACCGAACCTCAATTTCCCACACTGAGTGGATACCTTCAAGAACATGTGGTCCCCATCTTCAAACTCAAAGGGTCTCCACCTATGAATGGAATAAAACTTATTCGAGTCCTGAGCCACCCTCATCCTCACTCGTATATGCTGAACCCTCTCGTTCATGGGTTTCACTGCATCTGGGCTAAGAGCATGTGTTTCTCTGACCTCTTCCCAACACATGGGTGAGCGACACGACGTCTCGTACAAATATTTGAATGGATCCATCCCAATGGTAGAGTGATAGCTATTTTTGTTGGAAAATATACCACAGGTAAGTTTCATACCCATGATCCCCCAAAGTCTAAAACACATGCCCATAGAATATTATGCAATGTATGGATGGTACGCTCAGTTTGTCCATCTATCTAGGGGTGGAAAGTAGTGCTAAGGCATAGCTGGGTGCCGAAATCATGTTGCAATCCCCTACTGACACGTGAGGTAAACCGTGCACCCCCAAATGAGAATATGGACCTAGGAAATCCATGAAACTACACCACCATGTCCATGTATCATCATGATAAGGCATCCACCGCACTCAACTCCTTGATTACCAGAAAGTGAGCTGATTTTCTTAGCTGGTCTACCACTACCCCAATAGCATTATAGCCTCCTCGAAAACTGGGTAGTCCTTTGATGAAAACCTTCGAGATGTCATCCAACTTCCACTCGGGGAAATATAAAGGCTATAATAAACCGCATGGGATATGTTGTTCATTCTTTACCTACTGATAGAGTAGGCACCATGCCACACACTCCACCACTGCCCGTTTCACCCCAGGCCACCAAAACTGCCCCTCAAGCCATGGTACATCTTGGAATATTTTGGATGCACTGCCAAGGGTGAGTTGTGGATCGCACCAAGAATTCTCTCACACATTTCCATGGGGATTAACAACATTCCATAAAACAACTTTTGATTCTCCCCATCTTTCGACCATCCTTTTAGAGCATCACCCTAGCTAACACGATCACACATCACTTTGACCACTATGTCCCCCCACTGCGACTCCTCCAACTTCTATAGCAGATAGTACTACACATTCATCTGGAACAGACAACCTTTTCCATCCTCCATCCATCAATCCATGTGTAGGGCAGCCAACTACTCCATCAACTACCCTGAATCTACTGATTATCGAACCAAATCCTTCTACGACTTCCTGATCAAGTCATCGGCCACCACGTTCCCCATTCTTGGGGTGTAGGAAATTTCAAATTCGTAGTCCTAGAGAAACAACATCCACCTTCACTCCCACAAGTTCAGGTCTCACTGAGAGAAGATATTCCTCAGGAGCTTGTGATCCATGAAGGCCACAACGCACTCTCTATTGAGGTAATGCCACCAAAAATTATGTGCGAACAAGACCACCATGAGGTCCAAATTGTGGGTGGAATAGTTACTCTCATGGGGATGTAACTTCCTAGACCCATAAGAGTTCACCCCTATTGTTTAATCAACACACACCCTAATCCTTGGCCTAAATAATCAAAGAACACCTCAAACATAACCCCTAATTCTGGTAGAGTCAGCACTGGGGCACTAATCAAATACCACTTCAGATAACTAAAGGTTTCCTAGCACTACTCACTCCATATGAAGGCCTGGTCTTTTCTGGTCAAAGTTTTCAAAGGAGGTGCAACTCGAGAGAATTCATATATGATCCTCTGATAATAGCCTACCAGACCTAGAAAACTATGAACCATTGTCACATTCCTGGGTTCCTAAAAAGAAAAAACTACTTCAACCTTTCACTAATCAACTATTATTCCCTGCATAGACCCCACTTTTCCATGGAATGCACCTTACGTTTCCAGACCTTTCACTTGGATAACTTCTCAAAGAGTTCGTGCTATCGAAGGACTTATAAAAAAATCCTCAAGAGCGCATCATGGTCCTCCTATGATCTTGAGTAGATTAGGATGCCATCAATGATACCCAAACCGTAGACTAATCTTATAGAACCAACCTACTCCGCTCATCTTGTCAAAGAGATTGTATATCCTTGGGGGAGGGTAACAGTTTAGGACCGTTACTTGATTCTGTCTATGGTAGTCTATGCATAGATTGATACCACCATCTTCCTTCTTCGCAAACAAGAATGAAGCACCCCATGGTGACATTATGGGTCGGACAAAACCTTTTTTCATCATCTCGTCAATATGAATCCTCAACTCCCACAACGTAGAAGGCACAATTCGATAAGTATCCATCAATATCAGACATGCAATGAGCTGTAACTCTATCCCGAAATCGACATCACGTCGAGGGGGTAGAGTCACATCCTCCTTGTAAAAAACATCCATTAACTCTGTGAAAACTCCTATAAAATCTCTACATCCACTTATTCTGCTGAAATCTCAGCCAACATCAAAAAAAGAAGTTCCATGCACCATCTCGCCACCTGACAACTCCATTCTATAACAAAAGCCACAAAGTGGCAATCCCCATTAACATGACTCTTCTCTAGAAGTAATAGATAAAAGAATGCAACACAATCAGCCAGTCGATTCCTAGGACGACAATGTATGTCTGCATTTTTAGTAAAAGGAGATCCCTACTAGACTGATACGGCCCCAAAATCAGTCTGAATCCTTGAAAAACATCATATAGGCTGGTATAACCCCCAACTGGCATACATAGCATCAGCGGAATGGAGATTCTCTCTCGATCTAGGTCCACGGAATGTGCTAGACCGGGTGTAACCAAGGAGTGAAAAGTTCTTGAGTCAAACAATGTGCAGGCAAGAGTGATAAACAAGCTGACCATACCTCGAATGTCTTCCATCCCTGATGGGACTAATGCCTCGATGGCCTGAAACTTCCCATTCCCATATCCTTTGCATCTCGGCTTTTGGATACCTCCTCAACCATGCCCTGGTCGAGGTCCTTGAATAGAACCCTGGGATCGGTCTCCTTCTTCCAAGTCTGCTCTTGGAGGAGCGGGAGTTTGCTGTGCCTACTTCTATTGTTGAAAGGGCCTGGTTGGAAACTACTGCTGTGGAGGTGGGCGTTGAACCTTCCCACTCCACTATACTACACTTGTTCTAGGAACTGATTCCAATGGTTCCCACGACTGGCACACATGAAACACCTCGGTCTTGGACCCAAAAAAAGGGGTGAGGAACGGGAGATCGAAACTTGAACTACTGGGGCATTCTCCCCACTGGCTGAAACCTGGAAGTCCCTGATGTTGGAGGCCTACTGCTGAAGGCCTTCCCTTTTAACGAGCCCAACTGGATCCTCTTTCATGGCACACCTCCCAGTGTGTGCATCCTATCCACTACTTCAGCCTTCTTTTAGACCTCCATGTATGTCGGTAGGGTAAAGTGAGTAACAACACACTGAAGAGAAGGTTGGAGTGCATCATCTAAACATCTTTCTTGAGACTCCCCATACTTAAAAATGTCCATTACAAAATGAAGGAGATCCTTGAACTTGATCCCCAACTCCCCCCTTGAAATTCTCCCCTATTGATGGGAGAGTAACTCCTGACTCTTCTCTGCCATAATTGTGGAAGAGATGAATTATTCTCGCAACTCCCCCTCAATATCAGTAAACAAAACCTCAACCTCCCTATTCTCCCTAAGATAGAGCATCTACCACTGATGTGCCAATCCCAACATCTGGATTACAACCAGAGGAACCCAGTACTCAGTCGCAGCCCAAATCAAGCTGAAAGCTATCACCAGGTCCTCGACCCAGCTCGTTGTCTCCATGTCCATGATGCTGCCCTCGTACCTCCCGAGGTATTGTCCCAAAATGGAACGAAGCATCTTCTGCCACTGGTCATCATCCTCCCATTGATCGGACCTCTGGAGATCAAGTAAATATTCCTCTTCATCCTCGATCACCTACAATAATCGTGGTCTCCATCCCAGTTCCATAGCTGCTCGGTAAACAAAGAATGCCTAAGATCGAGTAGTGTAGAAGATTCCATTTATTTTTTTAAATGTTTTATTTATGTATGATCCACAAAGTACCCAATACACACAAGAACACAAGTCATTATGTTTCCTGTAGCTTTCCTAGGGTCTCTACCCAACAAAAAGTGTATCCTCACTTTGTCATTCGGTAGGTCTAGAGTCCTTGCATCAGATCACAGGGGGGCCCAAAATCCCATGTCCTAGAAAGTCTTCCCTAGCCTATTTCGTGTGACAAGTTTTCATAACACTGGTGCCCTACCATCCCATGTAATCCTCAATTTGTCAAACTCTGAACTCCATCTTATCTCTCAACCTCATCTAATACCATTTTTTCATGACCCACCTTCACCAAGATGTCGAAAGGGATAACTGATTTCTAGACCCTTCCTTCCTCATGTTGAAAGAGAGATTATGACCCCTAAAACCACCATCAATAGGTTTCGACATGGTGACTAGCATCAAGGGTATATAATAACACACAAAAGGGATTGTATTACACTTTTTATTTAGTAGGATCAAGATATAAGATAGTAAATCCCAAAAAAACACCAAAACTGGAGGTAGAAGTAAAGACAAAACACACCCTTCCCATATTCTTATTCCAAAAGTAAGTGCTATAAATGTACAAGAAAACCCCAAAGGACATTACAAAATAAAAGAAAATTAGGAACACAAACATCCCCAAATTCCAAACTAGTATGGTCCCACATGAGTTCTGAAGTCTTACTAGAAACCTAAATGCAATTTATATACATAGGGTAAGTATACATGTATACTCATTAGGGAAATCAAAAATCCCTCATGAACAAGTGGGTAGACAATCTAATGCCCTGTGAGAAAAAGAAATAACCAAAGAACCTACCAAGGAAACTATCCACCCAATCCTCACCAAGGCACACTCCCCAAATAACGCAAGTCAAGTAAATTAATTGTAATAACACATTACTGTTTGGGTACCGTGCATCACTTTCCCATTGGTTATTGGAGACATCATATGTGTTAGAACGCCCTCGCAATTCTCACCGCAGTCCCACTGCCATACCCTGCCTGTACAAACCTGGGATTCCACAACCACACATCCCACACGAAAACACCTTTTCCACAACATCCGCATGTAACCACACCAATATGTACATGGTCCAGAACAACTACCACCATCTATTAATACACCTTGTCCACAACAACTACTGCCATTCCCGAAGACACCTAGGCATCATCCCGAATATAAATGGGAGACAACTTCCCCATACACACCAAGGAAAACCACGACAACTACCCTGCCCAAATAATCATCGATATAATGGACCTCATGCCGTCATAACCTGCAGAAATAGTCTTGGGCTACTCGAGAAAGGGAGCAGAAATGGAGTTAATAATAATCCACTCATAGGAGTGTTGGAAAAAACACCCTACACCTTGAAATGGGGATGTTCGACATGAAGTTCTCAACATTGGTGGGGCACGAATAATAATTATAAGAACTAAATTATAAATATATTTAAACAAGCACTCATCCCACCATAGGGGTTCCAAAACTATCCCAAACACAAACACAGACATTACTATTCATTCATAAGAATAACCACTGCAAAAAACATGTGAAAAACTATCCCCGAAAACAATCCCCCATTGAACCTGTTCTTGTGATCAAATTGAACTGGTTCCCATTAAATAATTCCTCACTATAGAGCAACTAACATGCATATCCACAAGTCAAGGAAGGAAAACAACCAAGTTGTAATTTAAGAATTCACACCCGCTTCTCTAGTAATGTCACAACAAAAAAAGGGATACGTGAGATCCCTCTATGTACTAGAACAATCCTTAGCACCATTGTACGACCCACCACATCATCAGGTCCACAACAAAAAACTCAAAAACAGGGGAAACCATCCCCAAACACGTCACCACATAAGCTTCAAGCGTAACAACCAAAAAAGTTACCAAGACAGAGAAAATGATTTTTCAAATTCAAACACACCATTAATTAATTATCCTTCTTCCGTTTGGTTAACCAGGTTGACCACACAATAATTCTTATTCATTTTTCATCCATTCAATGAATCGAGTTTATGTGATTAACCAGTTTTGATGTTACAACCATTCAATCAATGAATTATCCATAAAACATAGGTTCATTAGTGGGTAGGAAAGGACCAACAATGGCCACAATTTTCAGTCAACATAAGATGATATAATTCACAACATATATTCAAAGATAAAAGTGTACAACAGGACCATAAAACACACCCATTTATTTTTAGAAACCATTTATTATCTTCATTAAGGTTTTGTTTTATCCATCCTCATAGGAAACATTTTCATACCCACCCAAATGATACAAACCAAAGAGAGATGAAAGAAAAAACCATACTTGGATGATCAATTACTGAAGTTTATCTCCTCGTGCCAACAACTGGGGATGTACGACTTGTAATGGTGGAACTCCATTGACTCTAAGAGTGAGAAGGAAAGGCTTAAGCACAGACACACCCCTTCCCACCAAATAAAAAAATAGACCATCCTAGAAGAATAATGAAATCGTGTTCAATAAAAGGTGATATCCTGGAGTTACGAGATATGATTTTTGAATGGCTTTAAAGGAATATCTTGGTTTCACCATGCGGTTGGACGGTTACAAATGATGTAATTAATTGTTATTTAATAATTCTCATCAGAGAGGTGGTCGTAACAGTTGTGCGTTAAAGGATTTCATTTAAAGAGAGGAAAACAGGTCTGTAGAGGGTCTCCTTACTCTTATGGGATTTAAAACATTGTTTACGGTGCTAAAAACTACCTTAAACCACTTTAAAAATATTAAAAGACATAAAAGTGAATTTTCGGGGGAATTGGGGAAGGAAACCCCTGACAACCCCCGGTGACACCAAGCAGTGACACATTTATCAATGTCATTGAAGGGTGACACCATGGTGACAACCTGACACTGACACACTGACCTCCACACTCATTGATGGGGTCCAGGGCATCTCAAACACCAGAATTTGAAAAGTAATGGACCAGGAGGTCTGGGCCATTATACCACATCCTTTACATCACATTGTCATTAAGTAATATTATATCCCACTTTCACGTCATTGTTAAGCTAAAAACCATTTTGTTGATTCATTTCATATACATCAAAATATTATAAATAAATATGTAAAATATATCACAGCATGAATCACAATATATTTTTTCTATTCATAATAGAATAAAAATAAAATCATACATGTTTATCTATTTTTACAAACAATATAACATTGTAAATTCTATCACTGTCATGTCAAGGTTACAATATAATTTTCCTCTAATTCCCAATTAATTAATATTAGTATAACAACTCTCAGTTAACTATTTCCTCTATATCATGAGTTAACACTTAAAAACGTTTATATAATCAAATAAAAATGTAATTTAAATATTTTTTAATACCAAACAACTTCTTATTAATCAAAAAAACTAATCAATTCAATTTCTCTCTCAATACCCCAAAAAACAAATTATTTTCTCTTATTTAAATAATAATATCAATCCAAAACATTCTTCATGTTTATCGCATGTATACAATATTTTTCATTCCATATAAAATACAAAACTATATTATATAGAAATAAATCCCTAAATTATGATACCAAATTTTCATTACATATAAACCACTCGAATTAATCACCACCTCATAAAATATATTAATTAAATGTACTAAAGTTGTTCATAAAATATGTGTGATTCCATTTAATTATCACTTTAAAATTACTTCAATGAATTTCCACAATTTCATCCTAAAAAATTTATTAATGATAAGAAACCACATCTTATATTGACATTTACATTTTATGAATAATGGATATATAGATAAATAAATTCAGACAAAGAAAATATAAGAAATACATTAAGAATATTTCTAACCATTGATTTAATATTTGATACAATTACCTTAATAAATAAACTCATCAATGGATCATTATGTACTCCCTTTCCTCACAGTAGTGAATTCGATTGATTTTGTAATCATAATGGAAGAATAATATTTTTTTTGAGTGGATTTAATTATTTTGTATTTCTTTTATCAACATGTATGATTTTTCCACCCAAAACATGATTTGTTTTTATCAGCTATATCCCAATCTATTAATATATATTTTTTATCTCAAGAAAAAAAGAGTATATAAATTATATTCAATTCACATATATCTTATCATTATATGATATGATAATCTAAAAAAATTATTTGATTATTTGATCACCATAAAACAATTACAAGAAACCAAAACATGTCTCATTTCCCTATTAACCTATTGCATCCTCAATATTGATTCAAAATTTAGAATGACTTGTTTTAAACAGAATATGTAAAATCACATTTATGTCTTATTCTAGTAGTTTCACATAAAAACATTTCAACGTACTATGTTGTTTCCAATAGAAACATGAATAGAATAATATAAACGATAGCATGTTTCCAACATCATGTCGTTTAGAAACCTCATCTATATGTATATACTATATTCCATAAAATTTATACAGTAACTATACCCATTTGAATCTAACATTAATGTTATAACAAAACCACATATTTTTTTTAATTTTATGGAATTAAATTCAAAATCTTAATTTTCAACTTCAATTTTCTAATCTATCACCCTTTAAAAAAGAAAAATTAAATTGGAACCATAAATATTAGACAACTTATAATAAATTTCTTATAAAATATAATTGTAATAAAATAAATTTTCAATCAATGACTCAAAAAAATTATAGTTTCTCAATAGATACCATTGAAATTATTTTTCATAATACAAAAGTGTGACTATAATTTAAATTGATATTTATTCATACATTTGAATCATATGTGATTGTTTGTTGTGTTATTTTAAAAATTATATAAAAAAACTATCACCAATATAATATTAACCTAACACAAGGATTGTATGAATGTTCATACATACAATACCTAAAATATATATATTATAATTGCGAAATAAAAATAATTGTTATATGAAAAATCATCTTGCGAATGATGATTTACAAATTATTATCTAATATATTGTTTGTGTTTTATTTATCTACACTCCAATATAGGAATGTTTGACTTAGATTTACTATCAATATTTGTGGGGAATGTAGTTCTTTGGAACAATTGAGAACCAAGGGTACACTGGAATCCCCTTATTTCTACGATGTTAACAAAGTCCTATGTTTTTAAATGGTCATCCTTGGTTCACACTAAAATTTCATTACATCCTCTATGTGGATCTTTTCTAAACGATTCACCATAAGAAATTCCATAATAATTAATTAATGATATTATTTCAATAACCTATCAATAATAACTACAATGGCCTCATTTATTTTTAGTAAATAGAAAAATCCATTAATTACATATATAAGGTCATCCTACCATGATTGTTCCAAACATTAAAAGGCCGAAACATTCATTTTATAATTTGATGTTAGGTTTTCACATGTCGATATTTATGGCACCTAGGAAAAATAATCAACATTCAATTATTAAATATTGATAAATATTCCTGAAAACCTGATGTATAACTTGATGTGAGGTATAAAATTCATGAAAAAACTAATTTCACATGTTATTAGGAATATAAAAATTCAAATTAAATAACAAATTATTTTCATCATCTTCTATCAAACCATAAATAGAATATTCATGGGATATATTTTCTACCCACACTTATAATATATGGTATCATAGAAAAAAAATATCCACCTTTCAAAAAAATGTGAAAGAATAATTCTATAACATTATAACCCCAAACTAATGACTTCATAATTATGAAAATAAAAAGGTAAATTATACTCAATAATATTCTACCATTCACATTATTTCAAAAAACATAAACCTAATTAATTATATAAACCATAGGGAAATTTTATAGTCCTTTATAAGAGATCATATTACATTCCCAACGACATGGTACTTCCTAAATAAGTTATACCCTCCTTACTCAAAAGACATAGCCAGTATAAAAATATATTATGTGCACAAATTATCAATATTGTATTTAAATTTTCAAAAAAATTAAATACATATCACTAGAGAGAAATTAAATATCCACCCAACCATAAACACTCACCAAATTTTACAAAACAAATATCCCATACACTTCTAAATATAAAATAAAAAACTAAAATTTTAATCACCATATGATTTTTATTTAGATCCAAAGAGATCAATTCCTTTATATGAAAACCATAAAATACATACTTATAACACCAATATATCCCATGGAAATATCAAAGGACATATTCAATTCATAAAAAATTTATACTACATGGGAATATAAAAAATCTCAAGTATTAACCATCAATTTCCTCATTGGGTAATTAATATTCACTCATTTATAACTTATTTTTCAAACTCAAAAATATAATTATTACCCAATGCATTTAAATAAAATATAAATCCTTCATATTTATGACATCACATATAGTCTTCATCTTGAAATCACAACACCATATTCGATATTTTTCTCTTGACTACAAAATTCTATAATATATTTATTTAACAATAATTCTTTGAAAATTTAGGAAAATTATTCAAATTACACTAATAAGTAGTATTTAAACACATACCAATATACATTAAATAATTCTAATAAAACATAACATACTATATAAAATAATTAACTAGTACAGCCAAATCCACTCTCATATAAATCATATAAATAATCCCAATATCTATTTCTCATTAATGAGACACCTAGAGACTTATATGAATAAAACCTCAATTAAAAATCATCATAGGAAATAAATTCATGATAATTAAATATGAAAAATTATATAACTAGAATTGTATTTAATATTTTATTGAAAATTTATTTATTTTATCATATGTCATATAATAATTATTCTATGAGTAGGAATCTCATTTCTAAAAAACCTAAAATTCATTAGGTAATGTGGTAAGGGATGGAGTAATATAACATCTAAATATTTTCACCCACATTTATAAATAAACTTCAATAGTTTCATATAATTTTTAACTTTCATCAAATTCAATAAAAATCACCACTCATATTCTTCCATATGTTCCCACACACCAACCAATATTTCCCCCCATATCATGGAATTTCAAAAAAACAACCTAAATGAAAGGTATGTTGAATTTAAATAACATTATATAAAATTTATCAGATTAATTAATATCAAAATCTTCTCCCGTAACATTATATGGAATATATTATTGTGAGCTTCCTCCAGAATAATGATATGTTTACTAAATTTTATCTATTGAAGTAAGCCTAATAAATAAAAAAAGAATAACCCGTTTCATACTATGAAAAGAAATTAAAAAATTCCCCGGATAACAACTTTGTAATCCTCTATTTATTTCCATTCTCAACGAATAATATAAAGTTGAAACTTCATATTATAACTAATTAATTACAAACCTCACCACCATTATGAAACCATACAAAATATATATCCTAAAAATCACATTAGAAATCATGAAATAAAACATAAATCTTAAAAAATTAATATATAATTAATATTTAAAAGATATTATTTAATATTGTTTTTGTATTTTAATTTCCTAATTTCATTCCTCATCAAAACATATTTCTTTAATTTTTTATATGAATATATAAAACTTTTTAACCTGATATAAAGCTAATATTCATCAACAATGTTCTAAGAGGAAGAAGTATATACTAAATTACAAAATAGGTTTTAATTGGATGATGATGAGAACAATATATTTAATTTTATAAATTTCTTAATTTGGGAAAATGAAATTCTTTCTTGGTATTACAAAATTTATTAGTTTTAAAAAAAGATAAAATTAAAAATTAGTTGCTATAACAAGAATATATATATATATATAAATTATGCGGAATAATTAATGATTTTCTTGTGTTTGAATTATATTATAGCTCATAGAGACAAGGATGAATATTTTGAAATGGTTTAAAATAATATAAAATATTAATTTTATATAATTGAGACCAAATAACTTATATAAATTCCTAGACAGAACTGAATCCAAAAGGTGAGTCCACTAACATATAACAAATGAAGAATTCTAATAAAATCTAAAAAATCATATAGTATAACATTAAATTAAGAAAACTCATTATTGGAGACAATAAACATGGATGGAATAAATATTTAATGAAGGGTAATTTAACACTTTACACAAAAAAATTTAGTCATAACTTGCATTTTACTACTACTATATTTAATATTATATTTAGAACAAGATTGACTACATAGTTTTATTTTAATCATTCAGATGAAATCCTAGTAGATATTAATATAATATTGAAAAATATAGAATAAATAATATAATATGTTTTTTAGTATTAATATTCAATAAATATGTGATTTAATAGAATATATTAATATTTATATTGTAAAATATATTTTGGATAGGGAATTATTAATTATGTAAAATATTTATATTAGAGAAAAGTACATAATTTGTTTGTGAAGGAATATTAAAGTACACCACTTTGTAGTATAGAAATTAAACATTTCTATGCAACTATGTCTTATGTATATCTGATTTTGATGAAAAAACTACTTAAAGATCCTATAAAATGTGTGGAGTTACATATTAAAGAGGAAACTATTTTTTTGGATATATAATTTATATATTTATGTCTTATTTTTATTAAATGAGAGTGTTGGTGTTATTATGTAGATAAGAGACATGATTTTTAATTTTTGTGAAGGCAATGATGTCGTGGTTTCATCATTTAGTTGTTTTAATCCTCATAATGGTTATGGCCAGTTTCGGTGAAAAGTAGTCCCCATATTATAAACTTTCAATTATGGGTTGAGATTTGATAAATTTTTCCCTCCCATAGAAATTATTTAAAACCCTATTTTTTAATGATTTTATGGGTTACATAATTATCCATAAAAAATTATACTGTGGTGATGACATAAGGGCTAAATGAATATGAAGGGAAATTTTATGGATGATGGGAATTCTTCCTATGTTTTCCAATTTATTGAATATATGGTTGAATGGACATAATCTTCATATAAATGATTATTCTATAATTTTAGTCAATAGTGAATTCAAGTGTTAAAAATAGTTATTGATTAATGTTTCATAAATCCATTTTGACTACTGATATTTTGATATGTGTATTGAAAAAACTACAATATTAATTTTTCCATTCCATACCACACTATGGTGTGGTCACTTGATCTTGTACTATAAATTTTACTATTTCCTCTACCATGGTGGTTTATTAATAATCAGATTTGATATATTGGATATTTATAATCTCAAAAAACATTATTTATTCTTTAGAATATTCTTTACTATTTATCTACTTTTGAGATGAATGATGTAGTAAAGGTGTTTAAATTTTGGGTCCATTAGTCAGAGTATTAACAAGGGGGGTTGTCATTAATTTTTAAAATATTATCATGAGTTCTGTGTAATTCAATTACGGGTTTCTTATTACCTAATTTTTTATAGTTAAATATTCATTTATGTAAGAGATACAATCATTAACATCAAGTCTATATATTGAAATGATGTTTCATTTTGTGATTGGTTATATTTGATGTCTTCATATTTGGTGAAATAAAATAATGAACATTTCTTAAGAGGTATGATGTCAATGTATATGCAATTAAATGAACCAATATTAAAAAATACAGTCAAACTGAATTAAGAGTTACTTTTTCAAATATAAATTAAATGTTATTAATCAATATTTATTATAAATATAATTATAATAATGTTTTTTTGATAATTTATTTTATTACAAATACAATTTTCTGTTATAAATATGTCATTATTTCATATAAATAATGTTAGTGAAAACTATTTGACTTTTAAGGATTGTCTATGGCTGAAATATAGGTTTATTAGTGATATGGTAATGTTATTATTATTTACATGTGGATATTTTTAGGAATTGGTATGAGGACATGAATTGTTTCGGTACTATTTTTTTATTTTTATCGATATTGTAGTTAACTGTGAAATTTGATTCCATGGATATTGATGTCATTATTTGATATATTACTGGATATTATAAATATTTTATTACACAAACGTTTTTTGAAGTTTATTTAATGTTGATAAAGGGATGTATTGTATCGTTATATTTTTACAGCACATGAATTTTTTTATTCCCACCGTACGTACTATTTTGTTATTGTAAATATATAAGCATACAATTATTTTTTTTAAATGACTAGTCATAATTATAGATGAATTTTAATATTTTGGTTATAACAAGAATTGTTAGTGTCGTGGGTTGGATTCAATGATATTGGTGTAATGGTATTGTTTTTGTTACTAGTGAGGTGGATGACAAGTATTTCATGGATATTTTAGTTATTTATGAATTTTTTGTTAATAATAACATTATTATGTATTTCATTCACTAAGGATTTATTATTACGATTCAGTTGAAACATATGAGGATGATGGTAGATCCTATTGAGTAAAATTTATCTTAAACGAATTATTTCTTATCGTCTCATAGACATCTAGGATTATTCTGATTCTGGTTCCAAGTGTCCCTAGTTTAGGAATGCAATAACCGAGATAAGAGTTGGAAGTGTTGGTAATGTTTTTCTTAATATTAATAGTATTATTTATGATTATTTTATTCTAGAAAGTACATATGCATGTTATTTAGTGGTTTATTTATATGATTATTTTCATATTTAATGGTAATTCGTTTAATTTTGGTTGATTAGTTAATCATCAAAATGTAAATGCCTAGGAAATATAGTGTTTGATACCCTTGGTGCTAGTCACCACACAATGTCTTCTGGGATGTGTGATTTTATTTAAAGACCCATGATTTACATAAATTTATAATACTTAAAAATTGAATTATATTCATTACATAATATAATAAATCCATGATAGGACCTTATATGCATAGTGACATTATAAACTACGGAAAATAAACAACTGGTTTATAAACAATATACATTGTCTTAAACTTATTTCTTCATCTCTGGACTCATTTTTGACATATCAGACATCATACCATTTTTCATGGCCCTGGGAAAATAAATATATGAATGGGTGAGCTCAAATTTTCGGTAAGGGTAAAGAATGGAAATATCAATCATGTCACAATCATAACATATAAGAACATAACATTTGGTAGTCTAATCCTGTTTATGAAAGATCCTTATATCAATTCATGAGAGAAATTCTCATAAGAATTAATTTACCTAATCCCAAAATTAAAAATATAATACATGATGTTTTGTGGAATAAAAATAAGGATAGAAAATTTGTTCATATTAGTCAAGGATCATTTCCAAGACCATCATAGTGGACAAAGCCTATTACTGAACCAGGTTTACTTGTCATTCTAGCCCTGTATTTATAATCTAGATTTACATTCATTTCTATTCATGTCTATATCATGACTTATAAATCATTACCAAATGAATTTGTGGGAAATATAGGTCCCACCCATCTCATAATTAAATCATTCATATATGTTGCAGAAAAACATAAATCATTCAACATAAAATAACCCAAGAAATAAAATGGGTTCCTTAAACTTCATTCCATCATAACCTAATCTAGATAAAATATCATTACATCATTAAAAAAACAATGTGTATTAATAATAGGGATAAAAACATAATCCTATTTTAATATCTTCATTATAGATGGTAAATGATTTTGATAAAACAAAAGAAATTCATTTTAAGGAAAATATCATTTCTTCTTAAAAACGTTTTCTTTTCTCAAAATTCCATGAAATTTTATAGGAAAATAAGTTCATTTAAAATGAATGTAAAAGTTTTTAAGGTAATATCCAGGGAAATAATGAGTTATGAATATATAAAAATCTGTTCATTCCATATATATTAAAAAATCATTTTCCCCATAATTTTTCCAGAGAAGTCAAAAAGTAACTCGTATCGAAAAATGAAAAAATATTTCAATCATACCATTTCATAAAATTATAACTTTGGGTGAAATTGAAATTCAAAAATTTTATAATAATAACAATAATATTACATATTTGGGAAATATGCATGTGGATTATAAATATACCCTAGAAAATAATTACATATAAACAATCTCAAATTATAATAAGATTGTTAAATTATCTCTTACCTGAGGTCTGATATCCTTCAGATGTATAAGAACCTCTTGTATAATGATTTAAATAATGTTATTTACTTATTACATATTTATAGTAATTTTTACAATATCATATATAATTATATTATCATCAATTTTTTAGTAACATTTCATTTTCAGTCATAATTAGGATACTATCTACTTTTGGTTCTTACATAACTTTTTTAGGATATGTTCATGTTCCACTCCCTAGATTATAGTTATATAATTTATAGAATGATATTAGTATAATATGTATAATATTTATTCATTATATTCATGTATATAATCATGGTTTTATTAATGTATCATCGTAATCTTCCACGGTAGGATTCTCTTTGAATAATACAATAGCGTGTGTTGTACGCAACTTCGAGATTCTAACACACCGCGACCAATCAAAGTTGCTGTTATGAATAGTAAAACCCACTTTTTGAAATTTAATAAATTTTATCTCTCAAAATGGACTTCATTTTTGGATTCGTAATATCGAAATTATCCTACGGTGAAATTTTGGTACTTTTCGGATAACTTTTATATTTTGATGAATAGTGAAAATTACTAAATATTAATTAAAAATAAATTTTTTAATAAAAATAATTAATAGTAATAAATTATAACTTTGAGTTGTTTTAAAGTATATTTAGAATATATTTTCACCATTTAATAAAATGTTGTACATTGGAAAGAATTTCACATTTAAACCGGGAATAAACCAGTGTCAATCCTTTGATAGTTATTATCTCTTAAAAACACACCTTTTGTTTTAAAATCGGAAATTAATTTTAAATAAATTTCTGCCACTTATTTGTTTTGAATTTAGAAAAATGGATTCCACATTTATAATAATTAGGTGCAAATTTTGTAAATAGGTAACTTTTATTTTTATACATTTTGAATAATTACTTCGGTAAATATTTTGTTTACCATTGTTAAAGTGTAAATCTGGTAAATAAGGGTAAAACATAATATTATAATAATAATAAATTACCCTAAAATGAGTCCTAACCCTATTGGTTGATAAATTTCCAACCATGATCATCTTTCAGTCGATATTGGGACCCCATGGATCCACTTGTTTGTGATAATGACACTTTATATTAATTAAGTTAAAGTAAATAAAAAAATGACATAAGCATATATCTTTTATAAAAACAATTTTTACATAGGGTTATATATGTTATAGTTTAGACTATAAATATTCATTATAAAGATAAAATGATTTCATACATAATGGTATTTTATTTATAATTTTTAGACTTTGAATAATTAAATTTATTTTTGACACAATAATGATGCAGTATTTTTCTTATTAATGAAAGAATAAAATAATTAGTATTATAAATGTTAAAATAAATATAATTTGAATGTTTTGATGAAACACACGAATTTTATTGGTTAATATGACATGTTAGGATTTCATTAATTAATTTTTTTCTAATTAATAAAGTTTTTAAGACTTTAAAAAAAATCAATTATTAAATATTGTAAAATTAACATAAATGAGTTTTTAATACAAATATTATATTATTAATTGATATTATATTCCTAAAAATCCAAGGTTCGGCCAAAGGACTTATATCATGATAGGTTTATCATTAACAGACCACATGGGGGTCGCTTGGATGTATATAGTATGTTTATTAACTATATAATATAAAGATACAAAGTGACATGGGAAATGTCAAACTAATTAACTAAGAGGTAAAACTAAAATATAATGTTAATATAATGACCCAAACCTATCTAAAATCTATTGGTTGAAAGTATTTCTACACATACCTACCTTATAATTTGAATAATTCACATTTTATCCATTTGAAACCGAATATGGATTTATTATAAATTAATACATTATGTTTTTCCTAAAGAGACCCTCCCCCTTATAAAAAGACACAAATTCGAACCAATTATTCTCACCTTCAAAGCCTTTTTTTTCGGCCAACCCCTGCCCAAATATTCTCTAAAATTCCCTAAATTCAACCTAGAGTCCTTATTTTGATCAAAAAGCAATCCTACGGATCCCTTTTGATCAAATCAAAAGGAAGAACCCGAAGAAGAGGAAATGTTTTCACCACCATCTTTCAAGTTCTTTTCTTCTTCAACTTCTTCTTTCTTTGTTATTTCCATTATAAAGTAATAACTCCAGTATCTTTTATATACTGTGATGTTATTATAAATATGTTACAACCATATTCAGTATTCTATCCATCCCTTGAATGACACGTCACCATACGTGCGTACGTATGGCTTACCATCTCCACGTCGTGGTGTAATTGTTATTAAATAAATCATTATTTGTATGGGTATAATAATGATGTGTAATTCGTTTAAATAATAAATATAACATGGTAATTATTCTTTATATATGATACATCATCCATTTATATATTATTTTAATATCAAAATAATGATATTGTCACTCGTGCGTACGTACGGACTACAGTCTCCACGAACGCGAAGAAATTCATTCCCCATCGTATCCATTCAAGAATAATTTTCATTTTATGGTTAAAAATAATGTTTAAAGACATAATATATTTCTAGATATGAATAAGATACAACCTATCCATAACAAACATGTATTACCTATCATATCATATCATGGAAAACGAATTCGTTAACACCCGAAATGACGATAGTACTAAGATATTATTAACATAACAATATTAAAAGATTATATATGTTATCATATTAATGTATATGATTCTTGTATAATTTAATAAATATTATTTCATCATTATACAGGAGGTTAACCTACCCTCAACCAAGGAAAAGTACAAGGTAAGGGTTTATTTTACAATCTCTTCATTATCTGAGGTTGTTTATTCGTAATTATCTACTAGGACCTCTTTATCATCCACATCCATGTTTCTTAGAAATGTATTTAGAAACATTCTTACTATTTTGTAGACTATGGTTTAAAGTCAATTATACCCTTTTTTAATTTTTATAAGATGTTTATAAAGGAATCTTTCTGTCATTTTCCAAACAACGTCCTTTTTAACATTTTCGACAAAATTAAGGTAAGGATTTCTTTTTTAACTTATACGGCGGGTGTGGAAATTTTCTACCATTATAAACATTTATAAGCTTCCCATACAAGATTATAATAATATTTTCAAAGTAAATTCTTTATTTTATAATTATGTGACTCTTAATTGATTTCAAAATAGAAACAAATATTACACTAAAAAGGGTTTTAATTTCATCTATGTCAATATCCTGTAAATGGATTCTAAGTTTATTTGATGTTGATTTATTATGATACAAAACTTCCATATTGTATTGAAGGTTTTGTAATATGTTTGAATGTGGATGTGATATTTTTATACCATTCATAGTTTATATTTAAATTATTGAAATTTCATATGCTAGTTTTAATACGAATATTTGTGATATGTTTAAAACTTTTCATATGAGGAATGCATTGGACTTAGTAAGTGACGGGTAGAGCCCGCTATAGCTCCTAGATGCATCAGTAGGTATCATGAGACAACTAGACGTGGAATTGGTCGAGGCCCTTTCCCAATTTGATTTATGGTTTTGGCCGAGGCCTTAATCATTTTTAGACGTCTTGGCTGAGGCCATGAAAAAATGTTTCAGAAAGTCTGACATTATACATTCCCTCGTTATAGAAATAATATTGATGGTTCATGTGGTCATTCGACTAGTATGATACCCCTGATTATGTTTTATTATGGAATTATTTACTCAGATCATATTCTTTCCATAAAAGTATTCATGTTTATTATTTGTAATGGCATGTGGTTTCAATTATTTACCATGCTTAAAATTTATGTCATTTTCTGCTGTATTACATACCCTTACTGAGCATTTGAGCTCACCCCTTTTCTTATGTTTCATTTTCCTAGGATATGAAGATGTTAGTTATGAGTGACTTGAAGGAATAATCTATGAGGCTGGGATGTTTCTAATGAAATATTTTTGTGTTGTCTTTCTCTTCACGTTGTAAAGTTGAACTTATGTATGAATCTTGTTTCCAATAATACTAAACTAATCGGTCTTTTGAGACACGATTTCCTTGTGATCATGCCAATGTTATGTAATAATGAACCAAATCTGGGTAACTAGGGTTGGGACATTACAGTTGGTATTAGAGGAAGTTTAGTAGAATCCTTGGAAACTAGATTTAGATAAACTCTGATTAGAGCACATATCCCTAAGATAGACATTGATGATTAGTATAGAAGAACTTACTAGAATTTCGGTATTTTAGAGATTTTGTGAGTTTTCTGAGAAATACATCCCAATCTGGATATGAGTAGGTAGAGGTGGCTCTAGCACAGATGTACCTAGGGGTAAAACCCGGAATCACTACTTTGAGATAGACTCGAACGAGAACTGGTGCACGACAATGGGCCTTAATGCACTCTTGGTTATGACACTCCCGGGGGATATGCTTAGGGTAATTCTCATTTTCTTTACAAACCATTATGAAGGGTTTATGAGTATATACATCCTCTAAGAAAACATTTTTTTATGATTATGGATTATATCCATAAATAGTAAAATTTATGTTAAGTGTTTTACAAGTATGGAATTATGTATTTTGATTTATAAACTTATCTAGTTTATGAAATTGTTTAGAAATGGTGCCTAGTGGAAGGAATGGAAACCATATTGATGCACACACTGCATGTAGGGATTTCCCTCCTGCTCAAGATTATTATAGTTGAGCTAGTGATGCAACTGGTGCAGATCAGCTAATCACCATACTGGGACAACTCACTCAGGTTATGAATAATAACCTTACCCATATGGAGCTCCCTGATCCACATCATGCAGGATCAATGTTAGATCACTTCATGAGACAATAACCACCAACATTCAATGGGAGTAAAAATCCCTTAGTAGATGAGCAATGGATAAATTTCTTAGAGAAAATATTCCATGCCATGGGGAGTAGCAAAAGGAAAAAAGTTGTCATGGCTGTTTACCGCTTCACTGGAGATGATGATCAATGATTGTTATTGATTCAAAACAAAAAGGAAGATGATTAAGTATCAAATATGAAATGGATGGATTTCAAAGAGATTTTCAAGGAAAAATACTTTCCTTGTGACCACCGAGTAGATATGGAAAGGCAATTTCTAAGTCTGAGACAAAAGGAGGATGATATTGTCCCAAAGTATGAGGCTAACTTTACAAGGTTAGCAAGGTATGCTGCAGATTATATACATAACCTAAGAAGTAAGATTGATCGTTTCTTTAATGGGTTAAAACCCTTTCTCCATCGAGCATTTGTTTCACAATCCTTCTCGTCATACATGTGCTATCAAGACAGAAAAGGAATTCTCTATGTCTTGTGACTTTAAATCAAATCAAGAGAATAATAGATCTGCTGAAAATTCTAGGAAAGGAAATAAGGAAACATGGAAGAAGGGAAGAATTTAATTTCCACCCTGTGATAATTACGAAAGGAATCACCTTGGTTCATATCTAAAAGGAAAAGTATTATGCTACAAGTGTGGGTAGAAAGGCCATTTAGCTTGTGATTATAAAGGAAAGAAAGATGCTACCAATGTTCAATACTACAATTTCAGGGAGATGGAACATTATGCAAATAAATGTCCTATGTGTCAGGGAAAGTTACCTCAGAAAAGGCCTAGGGATCAAGGCCAAGCTTTTTCAATCACTACTGCTATGGTTGAAGCCCTGAAAGACATGGTGGTAGGTAATTTAATGGTTTCCTCAAGTTTATCAAATTCTTTATTTGATTCTGGATCACCACATTGTTTCATATATTCACATTTTGAAACGAAAATTAGATATTTCCATTTTGATTTAACAAGGGAGTTGTCAGTAAAAACTCCTAAGGGAAGTATCATTGCAATAAAGTTTTGTGAATCAGTCCCCATTAGAGTATACAAATGTTCTTTCATTGCTGATCTCATCGTCATACTCATGAATGAATTTGATATAATCCTTAGTATGGATTGGCTTTCAGACCATGATGCGAAAATTTATTGTAAGAATAAAGAGGTTATGATTTTTGATGATGATGATTAAGAACACCTTATATTTAGAGTAGAATCGTCACCACCAGATTCTTATCTAGATCCACCCCCAGTAGCTCAACTAAATTCAATTATCAGGGAGGAAGAGAGTGAAATAACTGTGGGAGAGGAAAGGAATGTTCAAATATAAAATGTACATATTGTGAGAGAATATGTTGACATGTTTCTGGAAGATTTACCTAGACATCCTCCAGAACGGGAAATTGAGTTTTCCATTGATTTAATTCCTGGTTCAAGGCCTATATTGAAGACCCCTTATAGAATGGCCACTGTGGAATTATTTGAACTAACGAAGAAACTAGAGGAATTTAGTAATAAGGGATTTATTCTCCCTAGTGTTTCTCCAGGGGGAGCCCCTGTCCTTTTTTTAAGAAGAAAGACAGATCTATGGGGTTGTGCATTGACTACAGGGAGATCAATGCTATAACAATAAAGAACAAGTATCCCCTACCTTGCATTGATGATTTATTTGACCAACTTAATGGAGATAAACACTTTTTAAAGATTGAACTTCGATCTGGATACCATCAATTGTGTGTAAAGAAAGAAGACATTCCGAAGACAGCATTTCGAACCAGGTATGGGCATTACATGTTTATAGTAATGCCTTTTGGGATGACTAATGCACCCTCAGTTTTCAGGGATATAATGAACAGTGTTTTCAAGGAATATCTTGATGACTTTTTAGTGGTATTTATTGATGATATCTTGGTATAATAAAAAAGCTACAAAGATCATGAAAATCACTTGCGCATTATATTGAAGACTCTGAGTAGACATGAATTATATGGGAAGTATAGCATGTGTGAATTCTGGATTCAAGGGATTTCATTTATTGGCCATATTGTCTCTAAGGATGGAATCTCTATTGATCCTTCTATGACAAGAGAAATCCAAGAATTTCCATCACCGACGAGTATAATCGAGGCACGCCGTTTTATTGGTTTAGTAGGTTATTATCAACTTTTCATCCAGAATTTTTCCCAATTGGCTAACCCATTAATTATGCTCACACGTAAAGTGTTTAAATTAGTTTGGACAAAAGAGTATGGAAAATGTTTTGAAGAACTGAGGAGAAGATTAGTCGATGCACCTATATTGACTCTACCATCGGGGAATGATGGGTTTGTTATATATAGTGATACATCGAAGAAAGGACTTGGTTGTGTCCTTATGAAGAATGATAGAGTTATTACCTATGCATCATGACAACAGAAAATTCATGAGAAAAACTATCCTACTCATGATCTCGAGTTAGCATCTGTGATCTTTGCTTTGAAGATATGGAGACATTATCTATATGGTGAGAAATGTGAGATTTATACTGATCACAAGAGTATGAATTATATTTTCTCATAGAAAGAACTCAACATGAGGAAAAGGAGATGGCTTGAACTACTCAAGGATTATGATTGCACGATACACTACCACCCGGTGAAGGAAAATAAGGTGGTGTATTCTTTGAGTAGAAAAGATCATGGAATTTTGAACAAGATGAGAGTTGAAAAGGATCCTATTTTCATGGATCTAGTAAATATGCATATGGGAATCACCATGGAAGGTGAAACATCAATACTTTTTCAAATGGTTGCCAAACCATCTTTACTAGAAATGATAAAGAGTTCTCAGACAGATGATGTAGAGTTTTAAAAGGGGATTAAAGTTGTGAATGATGGGAGATTGAACGACTTTGTGTATGAAGATAGAATTTTGAAATTTGGGAAGAGGCTTTATGTTCCCGATATACCTGATCTAAAAAGGGAATTGTTGGATGATATTCATAGTTCCAAATTCTCTATACACCCTGGGAGCACTAAAATGTATAGAGATTTGAAGGAATATTTTTGGTGGGAAAACATGAAGAGGGAGATTGCTGATTTTGTGTCCATATGTATTATTTTTCAACAAGTGATAGATGGAAGGCAACATCATAGAGGAGTCATAAAACCTCTTCACATACCTGAGTGGAAATGGGATAATATCATGATGGAATTTGTCATGGGATACCAAATACTACTAGAAGGAATGATGTAATATGGGTCATTGTTGATCATCTTACCAATTCAGCACTTTTTCATGTTATAAGGGAAGATTTACCACTTGAACGTCTATCAGGACTATATATTAATGAAGTTGTGAGACTTCATGGAGTACCCCTATCAATTGTTTCGGATCATGATCCGTGTTTTACATCATGATTCTGGAAAAGTCTTCAGAAATCCCTGGATACTGAACTCTATTTGAGCACTTCTTACCACCCTCAAACAGATGGACAATCAGAACGGACTATTAAAACCATAGAGGACATGTTGAGATCATTCTCACTTGACTTTCAAGGTATGTGGGATCAATATTTCCCTCAGGTGTAATTTTCCTATAACAATTGATTCCATTCAAGTATTCAGATGGCCCCATATGAAGCATTATTCAGAAAGAGATGTCATACCCCAAACTGTTGGGATGATGTTGGAGAAAGAAAACTTGTAGGGCCAGAACTGGTGGAGGAAATTATGGAAAAGGTGAAGGTAATCTAAAACCACATCAAAGCAGCTCAAAGTTGGCAGAAGGGCTACGCTGATAACCGAAGGAAGGATTTGTAATTTCAGGAAGAAGATCATGTTTTCTTGAAGTTATCTCCATTGAAGGGAGTTATACATTTCGGAAAGAAGGGGAAATTAAGTCCCAAGTACATCAGACCTTTTGAAATTCTAGAACGAATTGGGGATGTAGCTTACCGTTTGGAAATGCCGCCAAATCTCTCCAATGTTCAAGATGTGTTCCACGTATCACTCTTGAGAAAATACATGCCTGACCCAACGCATGTACTCACTTACGAGGAATTAAAACTATAACCTGATCTATCTTATTGCGAAGAGCCTATCAGGATTCTTGATACGAGAGAACAAGTGCTGAGAAACCGGACAACTCGTCTAATAAAAGTTCTATGGAGTAACCATAATATGGAAGAGGCAACGTGGGAACCCGAGGAACTTATGATGAAGAACCAACCGAGTTTGATAATGTGGTAGTATTATAGAAATTTTGAGGATGAAATTATTTGAAGGATGGGAGAATGTAACACCCCACGCTTCTAGGGTATGATTCTATTTGAATAATATAGTAGCGTGTGTTGTACGCAACTTTGAGATTTTAACACACCGCGACCAATCAATGTAGCTGTTATGAATAGTAATACCCACTTTTTGAAATTTTATAAATTTTATCTGTCAAAATGGACTTCATTTTTTATTTTTAATATTTAAATTATCCTGGGGTAAAATTTTTGTACTTTTCGGATAAATTTATATTTTTATGAATAGTGAAACATACTAAATTTTATTTAAAAACTACTTTTTTAATCAAAATAATTAATAGTGAGAAATTATAAATTTGAGCGGTTTTAACGTATATTTAGAATATATTTTTACCATTTAATACAATGTTGGTCACTGGACAAAATTTCACATTTAAATCAGACATAAACAAGTTTCAATCTTTTGAAAGTTATTGTCTCTTAAAAACACGCTTTTTGTTTTAACAATGGGAATTAATTTTAAATTAATTTCTACCACTTCTGTGTTATGAATTTAGAAAAATGGATTCCATATTTAGAATTAGGAGTTCCAAATTCTGTAAATAGGTAACTTTTATTTTTAGTTATTTTGAATAATTACTTCGGTAAATATTTTATTTACCATCATTAAAGGGTAAATCCGGTAAATAAAAGAAAAAAATATTATAATTATAATAAATTACCCTAAAACGTGTTCTAACCCTATTGGTTGATACATGTCCGACCATGGTCCTCTTTGGGTCGATTTTGGGATCCCAT
The DNA here is from genome assembly GCA_963277665.1 of Viscum album. Lineage (NCBI taxonomy): Eukaryota > Viridiplantae > Streptophyta > Magnoliopsida > Santalales > Viscaceae > Viscum > Viscum album. The sequence goes on along the minus strand of OY728141.1, from coordinate 1,957,499,379 downwards.
GGATCCACTTGTAAGTGATAATGACTCTTTATATTAATTAAGTTAAAGTAAATACAAAAATCACATAAGCATATATCTTTTAGAAAAACAATTTTTACATAGGGTTATATATGCTATATTTTATACTATCAATATTCATTATAAAGATAAAAACATTTCCTACATAATGGTATTTTATTTATAATTTTTATACTTTTAATAATAAAATTTATTTATGGCACAATAAAGATGAAATATTTTCCTTATTAATGAATGAATCAAATAATTTGTATTATAAATGTTAAAATAAATATAATTTGAATTTTTTGATGCCATAAACGAATTTTATTGGTTTATATGACATTTTAGGATTTATGAAATGATTTTTTTTCGAATTTTTAAGTTCTTAATACTTTAACAAAAATCAATTATTAAATATTGTCAAATTTAACATAAATGAGTTTTTAAAACAATTATTATATTATTAATTGATATTCTATTATTAAAAACATAAAGTTAGGAAAAAGGAATTATATCATGATATGTGTATAATTAATATACCACTTGGTGGTCTCTTGGTTGTATATAGTAAGTTTATTAACTATATAATATATAAATACAATGTGACATGGTAAATGTCAAACTAATTAACTAAGAGTTAAAACTAAAAGATAAGGTTAATATAATTACCCAAAACCGTCTAAAATCTATTGGTTGAAAGTATTTCGACCCATCCCCACATTATACATTGAATAATCCACTTTGGAACCATTATAAACAGAATATGAATTTATTATAAATTAATACTTTAAGTTTTTCCTAAAGAGCCCCTCACCCACCTTATAAAAGGACACCACTTCATACCAATTATTCACACATTCAATGCATTTTGGTTCGGCCAAACCCTGCCCAAATATTCTATAAACTTCCCTAAATTAAACATGGATTCCTTAGTTTTATTATAAAGCGAACCTAAGGACCCCTTTTGATCAAATCAAATGGAAGAACCTGAAGAAGAGGTAATGTTTTTACCACCCTCCTTCAATTTCTTTTCTTCTTCAACTTCTTCTTTATTTCTTTTTTCCATTATAAAATAATAACTCCAGTATCTTCTATATACTTTGATGTTATTATAAATATGGTACAACCATATTCAGTATTCTATACATCCCTTGAATGACATGTCACCATACGTGAGTACGTATGACTTACCGTCTCCACGTCGTGGTGTAATTGTTATTCAATAAATTATTATTTTGATGGGTATAATAATGATGTGTAATTCATGTAAACAATAAATATAACATGATAATTAATATTTATATATGATATAACATCCAATTATATACTATTTTAATATTAAAATAATGATATTGTCGCTCGTGCGTACGTACGGACTACCGTCTCCACGGACACGATGAGATTCAATCCCCATCGTATCCATTCAAGAATAATTTTCATTGTATGGTTAAAAATAATGTTTAAAGACTTAATATAATTCTGTATATGAATAAGATACATCCTATCCATAAAAAATAAGGCTTACGTAACAAAGTATATAAACGAAAATGAATTCGTTAACACCCGAAATGACGATAATAATAAGATATTATTATCATAACAATGTTAGAAGATCATATATGATATAAAATTAATGTATATGATTCTTGAATAATATAATAACAATTATTTCACCATTATAAAGGAAGTTAACCTAACATAAACCAAGGAAAAGTACAAGGTAAGGGTTTATTTCCCAATCTCTTCATTATCCGAGGTTGTTTATATGTAATTATCTACTAGGACCTCTTTATCATCCACATCCATATTTCATATAAATGTATTTCAAAACATTCTTACTATTTTATAGACTATCGGTTAAAGTCATTTATACCCTTGTTGACGTTTTATAATATTTTTATAAGGGAATATTTCTGTCATTTTCCAAACAAGGTCATTATAACCTTTTTGACAAAATTAAGGTAAGAATGTCTTTTTTAACTTATACGGCGGGTGTGGAAAATTTCAACCGTTATAAACTAGTCGAAGTTTCCCTTACAATCTTATAAGAATATTTTCAAATTAAATGTTTTATTTTATAATTATGTGACACATAAGTGATTGAAAAATTGAAAGAGATATTTCTCTAAAAAGGGTTTTTATTTCATCTATGTCAACATCCTTTAATGTATTTTTTGTTTTTTTGAAGTTGATTTATTATGATACAAAACTTACATATTGTATTGATGGTTTTGTGATATGTTTGAATGATGATGTGCTATTTTTATACCATTCACAGTTTATGGTTAATGTATTGACATTTAGTATGCTAGTTTTAATACTAAAGTTTATGATATGTTTAAACCTTTTCATATGAGGAATGTATTCGACTTAGTAAGTGATGGGTGGAGCCCTCTATAGCTCCATGATGCATCGGTAGGTCTCATGAGACAACTAGATGTGGAATTGGCCGAGGCCCTTTCCCAATTTGATTTATGGTTTTGGCTGAGGCCTTAATCATTTTTAGACGTCTTGGCCAAGGCCTTGAAAAAATGTTTTAGAATGTCCAGCATTATACATTCCCTCATTATGGAAATAATATTGATGAATCATGTGGTCATTAGACTAGTAGAATACCCATGATTATGTTTTATTATGTCATTATTTACTTATCTCATATTCATTTCATTAAAGTATTCATGTTAATTATTGGTAAAGACATGTGGTTTCAATTATTTACCATGCTTACTATTTATGTCATTTTCCGCTCTATTACTTACCCTTACTGAGCATTTGAGTTCACCCCTTTTCTTATGTTTCATTTTACAAGGATATGAATAAGATATTTATGAGTGACCTACATGCATAATCTAGGAGTCTTTGATGTTATTAATGAAATATATTTGTTTTGTATTTCTCTTCAAGATGTAAAGTTGAACTTATGTATGAATCTTGTTTCCAATAATACTAAACTGTTCGGTCTTTCGAGACATAATTTCCATGTGATCAGGCCAATTCTATGTAATAATGCACCAGCTCTGGGTAACTAGGTTCGGGGTGTTACAATGATGATCTTGTAGGATGAATTGTATCGTATCGTGGAGACGATAGTTTATACATACACACGAGCAACAATATCATTGACATAATTGTTAAATGTTTTGGAATTTGATGGTATAATAATTATAAAGAGTAAATATCATGTAATATTCACTTATCACATCCATTATACTCATCATTATACCCATATAAATAATGTATTATTGAATAAAAAATTACACCAGGGAATAGAGATAATAAGTGATACATACACACGTGTGGGGATATTGTTATTCATAAGATGGTTAAAAGGAGGTATGTGTTTGTCCCATAATTATAAAAAAATCCCACCATGTATAAGATAATATATTTATTACTTTATTATGGAAATAACATAAGATGAGGAAGTAGTAGAAGAAAATAATTTTTAATGATGTGATAAAACAATTACCTCATTTTCAAGTATCTTCATTTTGATTTCCACAAAAGGTGTCACTATGATAGATTTATTCCCCAGGTGTGGCCTCTAGGATGATCCTAGGGGAGTTGGGAGAAGAAATTTGTTGGGGTTTTCTGATCCAAAAGTCTTTGAACATGTGAGTTTAGGAGAAGAATGCGTGTTCATTTATAAGAGAGGGGAGGGGCACCATTGAAAAAACAAAAGATATTAATTTATTATAAATTTATAATTTAAATTAAAATATCTACAAGGTGGGTTATTTAAGAGATAATATTATTATGTGTCTAAATAATCTCAACCAACAAAATTTATAAATGTTTTTATTTTATTTTTGACCTTATAATTTTGATTTATCCTTATTTAATCTATTTAATTTTAATTTTTTGAAATAACATTCTAAATATTTAATAGTTATAAATAATTACATATTTTGTGTAAATTATTTATAATATGATAATTTCTGAAATTCTAGATATTATTATTTTTAATTTTTAATTTTTAATGATTTTCATGACTTGTATATAATTTATTAGAAATGTATTTCTTATAAAAACATCAATAATGTTAATTTTGACACTATTCATTTATTGAACATTAAAAAAATCAACATAGAAGATAAATTAGAAAAAAAAATTATTACACAGCTAAAAAGTCACAGTATTCTAGAAAATTCATATATCACATTAATTAGTTCATATTATATTTCTTTTAGAAATTATTAAAACATTCATTTTATTTTTATATTAATAAAATAATTTCGACATCACTATTGTTCCATCCTTAATGGTGATTTTTTAATATTTTAAATTTTTAAATAAAGTTAAATGATGTAGGTCATTCTATTATATTTATATAGACTATATATATTTAATATTATATCTTATTTATCAATGTATCAAAATTAATATACATATACAAAATGAGATTGTGACATTTTATCACATTCATTAATTTTTATTATATTCATGTCATATTCATGGTAAAGTGGCCATTACATGATTCAATTTTCAAGAAATTGATTATTTTGGTAAAATTTAGTCATCCAATGGGATTTTTAAAAGTGTTATGTTAGTTTTATAATATTATGTTTACCTTTAATTAACTAATTTACCCTTAACAACGATAATATTTTTTTTAATAAAATTAGTATTCATAGTGTCCAAAAAAATATAAGGTACCTATTAACATAATTTGGACCTACTGATTCCAAATATAGAATCAATTTTTAAAAATTTAAAACATATAAGTTTTAGTAATTAATTGAAAATTAATCTCACTGTCATAAAGAGAGAAAGGGTTTTTAAAAGTTAAAACATTACAAAAGATTGAATTGTTTTTTATATATCTGGATTCATTATAAAATTAAGCCTAATGACAGACATTATATTTTATGATAAAAATATATGATATTTATATTAAAAATCAATTCAATATTATAATTTATCCACATAAATTATTCAATGAAGAAAGATTATTTCTCAAAAAATAGTGCATTTTTACTATTCAACAAAATTTTTTGTTAGCAGAAAAATATCAAAAGTTCATCCAAAGTTATGTTTTATTTGATGATTCAAAAATAAATATTTATTTTTTCATATAAATATTATTAATGTGTCACAATCATTATTTAAAATGGATTCTCCATTCAAAGCAGCAAAATTACAATTTTAAAAAATAGATTTTTATACAACGAAAAGGATTTATACATACCCAATGAAAAAAATATCCATTCAATGAATATAAAAAATATTTTAATAATTATATAAAAAATATATATCTCATTAATTTATATACCAAAATTAATTCACAAAAAATTTAAAATAATTAATTTATATTCTTCATAAATAATTCATAGCCAAATGATTTACAATGCATTTTCGTAAGTTAGTTATACTTATTCCCAATAACCTAACAGCTAGGATATAATTGTAATTTTATAATAAGGGAATCTCATGGTTTTTATAATCTCACAATTTCATGAAAAACAATATACTATAGAATAAAATTTATTTAATGAAAATATTTCAAAAAAACATCTATGTGTTACATTCTACCCCCCTTAAACGGAATTTTCCCATGAAATTTGTCAAATGGAAATAAAATGACGAGGATACCTATCCCTCAATATATATGAAAGTTCCCATGTATATTCTTCAAATAGGTGGTTCTTCTATAAAACTATAACCAAGTGAGTGGTCTTGTTTCCTAGAACTTTTTCTCTACGATCCAGAATCTATATCGGTTGTTCTTAATAAGAAAGATATTGCTCTAGTTGTATGATTATTGAGTTTAGTACATGTGAAGGATCGTGTATGTACTTTATTAGGTGATATATGTTAAACACATCATGAACATGAGTGGTATTCGGTGGAAGTTCAAATCGAGAATCTACATTCCCAACATGATCCATAATTTCAGAAGGACTAATATACATAGGGTTAATCTTTCCCTTCTTTCCAAATCTCATTACTCCCTTCTAGGGAGATATTCTTAGAAACACCATATCACCCACTTCAAACACTAAGAATTTTTGTCCGTTTTTCAGTAAACCATTTTTTCGACTCTAAGATACTATTATGTTTTGTTGAATAGATCTTACCTTTTTTACCATTTTATCAATAAAAATAGGTCTTAATAGATTTTTATCCCCAACATCATCGTATCATGTTTGAGTTCTACACTTCTTTCAATAGATGGATTCATAAGGATACATATGAATATAATAGTAATCTAATTGTTGTATGATAATTCCTCTAAAGGTTGGTGTTGTTCCCAACCATCTATGAAATCCACAGATAAAGCTCTCTACATGTATTACAGTGTTTGAATTTTTCTCTAAAACTAACAGTCTATCTATGGATGATAAGTTGTTCTGAAACGTACCTCTATATCTCGAGCATACTGAAAAGTTTTTTAGAACATTAAAGTAATCCTTGGATCCTTGTCAGATATAATGGAATGTGGTACTCCATGAAATAATACCACATCCTTAACATATATCCTGGAATGCTGATAAAGAGAGAAATCCTCCATAATACAAATAATGTTTGCCGTCATCGTAATTTCATCAACTATAACCCAAACATAATTATTTCCTTTGTATATTGGGGGAATTGTGATGAAAAATTCCATAGAGATGTTTTCCCATTTCTATTCTTGTATGCATAATGGTTTTATCATCCCTTTATTCTTCTGTCTCTTATCCATAACTTACTGATAAACCAAGCATCAAGATACAAATTTGGCGACATCTCTTTTCATTCCATCCCCCTAGAAATACTCATTCCCATCCCTATACATATTTTAATTCTAGAGTGAATATAGAATAAAAATCTATGAACCTTATCAAATATTTTTTCATTAATTCTGGTATGGGTGGAATAAAAATTCGGTTCCTAAAACTTATTATTTCATCACAATAAAGGTTGAATTCAGGAACATTTATTGCCTTCTTTTATAGCTCTACATCGTTGTTCTGCATTTCTAAATCTTCCATTGTGTATATAATTCAACATTCATTTGAGAAAGATAATATTTCTCACCTTCATTTTAAATTTCCAGTTCTATTATTTGAAAATGAATACATATTGGATCATTTTTATCCTCATCAGTGATAAGATAGCATGGTCTAACCGAATCAATGCATTAGCCACCTTATTCTGTTTCCTAGGGTGGTTAAGTATTGAGCGGTTATAATCTTTAATTAACTCCAAAGATCATCTTTTAAGCGTATTTAGCTCTTTTTGTATAACAATATACATTATAATTTTATTATTATTATATGTATCACACCATTCACCCAAAATATAATGACTCTATATATTTAATGTAAAGAATAACTCAGCTAACTCCAAATCATGATTTGGGTAATTTTTCTCATGGATTTTTGACTTCTGTGTAGAATAAGCTATCACCATATATTTTTTCATGAGAACACATCCCAACACCTTCATGGATGTATTACTTTAGACCCCATACCATTCTCTACTACAAGGTAGTGTTAGAATAGTTGGACTAGATAACTTTTATTTTAGCTCATTGAAATTCTTTTCACATTCTTCCATCCAAACAAACATAATTACTTTCCGTGTCGATATGGTGAGTGAATTAGAATCTCATGAAATTACATTCATAATACATTGATAATATCATCCAAAATTTGGAAAACATTGGATCTCAGTTATAGTTTTTGGTCATGTCCATCATTCAATAACATTGGTTTTTGATGGATCCACATATATCCCTTCTCCTGAAATAATGTGAACTAAAAATGATACATTATGAAGCCAAAATTAACACTTGGAAAAATTTTCATAAATATTATCCTTTCATAGGTTCTTAAGTACAATTCTCAAGTGGTCTTTATCTTTTTCATTTCTCATTGAATAGACAATAATCTAATCTATAAATACTACCACAAACCGATTAATATTGTATCTAAAGACAATATTCATTAGATCCACAATGATTGTGGGGGAATACGTAATACCCAAAGGCATCACTATAAATTCATAGTGACTATACATTATATAGAATTAAATATTTGATATATCATCTTTCTTTTCCCTTAATTGTTGATATCCGAATGAATTTTAATCATGGAAAAGTATTGAGCTATGTGTTGTTGGTCGAATAAGTCATCAATTCATGGAAGACGATATTTTTTTATTAGAAGTGATCTAGTTAAGTTCTCGATAATCAATGTAGAGTATCTTTAATCCATCTTTATTATTAAAAAATTGAACATGTTCTCCCCAAGGTAACACACTAGGAAATATGAATCCTTTATGAAGATTATCATTGGGTTTATTCTTCAATTTCTGCCGTTGGTCGAAGTGGATACTCAAGAGGGGTGTGAATTGAGTTCCAATAAAAATTTCTCTTGAAAATTCTCTCACTAAAATCCCAAAATTTAATATAAAAATTGAATTGTAGTGAATTTGAATTAAAGAAAACTTTCAGTTAGGTTCTGAAGGGATTTAATAATTACCAGTTAATCTAATCATAAGATCAGATTAGATTTTGAAACTAACCTAATGATTTACAACTAATGTAAACACTTTCTAACTCAATTATCAGAGTAACTTTGAAAAACTGTTTATGTTTTAAAGCACTTAGCAGCGGAATAAAAGGTTTTAGATAAAACAAAATAAAGCACAGTAGATATGACCAAGAGGTTAAGTCTCAAGCTGAGACTTATTCCTCTCAACAATTTATATAAATTGGATCCACACCTTGGATCGGGGTTCACAACAGTTTATAACTGTCCAGGTCAAGGAACTCTGGCATAATTGTTCGTGGGAAACAAAAACAACAGCAAATACAGCTGTCCAGGTCACACACAACCTCTACCACTATCCATAGTGGGAAAATAGAAAATGTAAGGAGTCTTAATGAGGATTTACAGATCCTCCAGTTATGGTTCAGAAAACAGTGTGTGTAAAAATTAAACTAGATTATACACACTGCTTGTAATGTAAATAATAAATCACTGAGTAAGATATAGAGTTTATAATGGCTGTAGTGATTATAGTGTAGCTGTGGACTACTTCAGATTTGATCAGAAATGGTTCTAATTCCTCTTCTAGTTTTTGTATAAAAAACAGAGTGTCGTCTGCTTGACATCCAGGTTCAGAGATAGTGAAATGTAGTCGATGAAGCTCTTCAAAATCCTCGTGAATGTGTATGAGCTTATGTGTCTTCTTGATCGTGCATGTATATCTCTCTGAGATCTTCTTGTATGTTCTTCTTCGTGTTTTCTTCTATCTTGTGTATATTCCTCTTGTATTCTGCATGTGTGTATAGAATATCGTATCTTGTAGCAACATGGACTTCTTATATTTATGGCACGAGCTACGACAAACAAAATGATTTTTGTTTTCAGGTACGAGGTACGGTTCCCTGACATCCAAAAAACTTCATTAAATAAATGATAGAGCATTATAATATACCTAATATGACTGTTGGTTAGATTAAATAAAGATAAAGAAATTAAGGTAGCGTCAGATTCTCTATAACGATAGCTTTGGATATCGGTAGCCTTGAGTAACGGTAGGCTTTGTATCGGAAGACTCTTGTGTAATGGTAGCCTTTCTATAGTTAGACTTCATGTCTGTTGGTAGACTTAATGTACCAGTGACCTTTCATGTAACGGTAGACTTCCTTTAGTAACTTGTCTCTAATGGTAGGCTTGTCTGTATCGGTAGACTTGATGTATCGGCAGGCTTGCATAATGGTAGACTTGTTGTACCAGTGACTTGTCTTTATCATTGACTTTCACATATCGGTAGGCTTTGCATAACATTGACCTTCACGTATCGGTAGCCTTTTCATATCTCTAACCTTTACAAATCGGTGAACATTTCGTATCGGTAGGCTTGTTGTACTGGTGGACTTGACGTATCGATATCTTTGTTCTGTAACGGTGACCGCTTGTCTGTTTAAGCATTCTATTGGCAGAATGGGTCAAGTTAGAATATATATCCATTTAGTAACCGAATTCTCTGAAGATAATATAAATATTTTAATATATGAATATGTGCATGGTGTACATAAATAATGAAATAAGTAATTAATCATTAATTAATATAGGAACTTGAACATAATTGAGATTATCAAAAATATAATTGAGCATAATTAAAATATGATTGAGAATAGTTAAAATATGATTGAGCATAGTTGGGATTATCATAATATAATCGAGCATAGTTGGGATTATCAAAATATAAGTTCAACTATTTCACCCAGAGGGCTCAATAATCTCCCCCTTTTTGATAATCCCAACTTATCACAACTTATGCCAAAGTATTAAGAAAATTAAGATAGTGTCAGAGGAAAAATTTACTAATAAAAAAAATGCATTACTGTAAAACATAGTTCTCATTTTTCTTCCCCTTTAAATTGCACTTCCAGTTCTCATTTTCTCTCCCATTTTTCATTTTTCTCCCCCTTTGTGATTGACAAAAAGAAGGGTAGAATTAGAGAAAGATCAAAATTCAAGGAAACATAAACACAGTAAAGTGGAGAATGTAAGAGTAATTTTCCATTAGATTACAAAAGGTACAAACTGAGAAAGTCAGGATTACAAAAATACAAGTGAATCCTATAAAAAACATCCAGAATCACTCAATAATCCTCTTGAACAAAAGTCTTTCCCTTAGGATCAGAAGAAGGTGTAGGTTCAGATTGAGTAGATGGCTTAGGAATAGCTGAACGAACAACTGGAGGGTGAGCCACTGAAACTGTACCAGATCTGAAATCTGTGCTTTTCTGTGGGATCAAAGGTGTCAAGCTTCGAATAGCTTAAACTGGAGTCAACTGAGGTCTACTCCTAGAGGCAAAGGTAGGAAGGACAGAAGGTACAATCATAGGTCTGGCATCCACATGCAAGAAAGTTAGCAGCAGGTTCCTGAAATCCATAATAATACTGCCTCCTCTCTCTATTGCTAACACAAAATCAGCTCGATTTTCAATGAATTTATCCAGGGCCTGAGTAAGCTCCATAAGCTTACTAACCTGTTCTCTGAAATCTTGAGTCACTAGAAGAAACTTCATATTTTCCATCAAGATCTTGAAAAGGTTGGTCATTTGATGCTTGGTATAGACCTTCTCAAAGTAAGCATCCACCTTATTTTTGATTGCCTCTTTAGAGGAAGTAGCTGCTTGTAGGTGATCACGAAAAAAGCTACTAACTTCCCTAGTGGTAGCAAGGATCTGAGTATCTAAGGTACCACTGGTACTGGCATTTGCCAACTCTTCCTGAATAACAGATCTGATCTGGTCAAGGTTCATAGTGGAGGTGGATGAGGGAAGGGGTTTAACTGAGAAAGCTACTGTTTCCGTGATATATTGTGTCAGATTACTAACCACCTTCTGAACAAGTTAATCTTGACTGTTCAAATGTTCTTTGACAGATTTCTTAAAAGCCTCAAAGACTTCCACAAACTGTTTGACTACCTCTTTAATATATCTGATATCAGTATTCACTTGGGTTTGAGAACTGTTGAAATCAGCCAATGAAGCAATGGATTGTCTGAGAGAAACCAAAACTCCTGTCTAACTCTTAATTTGGGTATGGCACATCATAACTTCATCCATTAGTTCCTTTATTGGGCTAGAAAAATCACATCCCAGATATAGCTCCAGGGATTGCTCCACATTCCTCATCTCTTCAACCAGACTTTTCTTCAAATCTACCACTGACTCTCTCAGTGCTTCTTTCAATTCAACCTTTAAGGACTCAAGGTCCTCCTTGGTTGCCACATTTTCATCCATTTCAGGTGGGGTAACAGATTCCTTTTGGGACTGATATTCCTCATCCTAATCTCCATAGGAGAGTCCAAGAACCATATATCCTGGATCTAATGTCCAACCTTCAATGTCATACAAAAAAGATAATGAACCATGATGCTCCCCCTCACCTAGAACATTCTCCTGAGGAATCCCCTATAACTTTTCTGCTCGATGAAACTCTACAACTTCCTCTACAGCTACAGCAGATTCAATAGCCACTGGCTCTGAGTCATCAATGACTCTCTCATCAACAAATGATGCTTCTTCTTCTTGATCAGGCACTGTTCTGACTATAATAACTCTTAGAGGGCTCAAATTGAGCTATTCTTATTCATTTTCATCATCATCTGCTTCACCACCAGCCTCCTTTTCCCCATTAATAACATGATCAAATTCAGTTGCCTCATCCTCTTCAGAGGTGTCCTTAACAACATACTGACATGCTTATTCTTCTTATTCCTCAGTCTCAGTATCATTGTCCTTCAAAATGGTTTCTCTCCTTGGTAGTTCTTTTGGAGGGATAGCTGCTCCATAAGATATATTTTGGGGCATAGGACTAGGAGGTAAATCTAGGTCTCCTCCTTCCTTAACTGATGTCTCTTCCTCCTCAGCTTCAACATCATTATCACTATAGACCAGTTCTGGCTCATCTGGTCCAAGACCAGGATCCCTCACATACATTGGTCAAGAAGGATGATCCACAAGAGTGTATTTGTCATAGATTTTCCATCATCATTAATCAGTGATTTCTTCCAAGGGTTCCAGCTTACTTCCATAAACTTACACACAGTCATGGTGAGGCAAAAGTTATCCTTAACTACAACAGTTTCATCTTGAGGTCTAGCTACCTTCTTTGCCTTCAACATAATAGAAATAAACATAGAAAAGAAAAGCACATTGGACTTTGGCTTTGGTCTAGTCATCTCCTCAATCTGATTCATAAGCAATAGGCACATGTTCACCTTTACTCCATGCTTTAACAGATACAATGAATAAATATCTTGAAATCTGAGGGTAGCAAAATCTCCTCTCCTTGGACTAATCACATGTTGAATGAACTTGAAAAGAAGTTTGTCCTCCCCTGCCATCTCTGTAGAAATGAACTTTCTAGGAGTTCCATTTCCTATTAATTCCAAAAATGCATCCTCATATTCAAAAAAGTCACTAGCAGTAGGTATGGATTTTGAATAAAATCAATAATCACCACTATGAAGAACTTTAAGGTTCTCATCCCATTCAACTAATGAAAACAAAATCTTTTGACCATTTATGTAGGAAATCATTCTGTTCTCCACTTCTGATGTCTCAAAATAGTCAAACTGATAAAACCCTTTTATCAGAGCTGGATAGTAAGGTCCATTATTGTTCATGAAGCATTCGATCCATCCATGTTCTTGTAAAAATTCAGAATCAAGGACTTTCTTTCTAGCAACCAATCCACACATAATTAATTTTCCACTACAATTTCTCGCTTCGATAAATGTGGATTCATAGGATTCCTTCGAACATCATCTCTACTGCTTCTACTAGCACCAGCATTGGTTACTTTCTGCTTCTTAGCTTGTGGCACATCACTCCCTTCATCCACTGTGGGTCTCTTCACATGGGCCATTTCAGATTCTGAGGCTTAGGGTTTTGCAAGATTTAGAGGTTTAGGTAGGAGGGATTCGAACAGATGGGTTCGTGGCAATTGAGTGATGTCTAGATTTGGGTTTAATATCATTTAGGATTCACATATAAAATAAATCTTATATTAAAAAGAAATGAAAAGTCTCAGCCTTAATACGAAAATTTAAAACAGTGCGAGAGATGTACCGGTGAGGTGTCCTTAAACGGTGAGGTTCATCTAACGGTTAGGTTTCTCCTAACGGTGAGGATTCTCCTAACAGTGAGGTTTCTCCTAACGGGGAGGTTTCTCCTAACGGTGAGGTTTCTCCTAACGGTGAGGTTTCTCTTAACAGTGAGTTTTCTCCTAACGGTGAGGTTTCTCCTAATGGTGAGGTTTCTCCTAAAAGTGAGGTTTCTCCTAATGGTGAGGTTTATCCTAAGGGTTTTAAGAGTAAGTAATCATTCCTAATTCATCTTTAAAAAAACTTAATCTTTCTGAACTTAAAGGTTTAGTGAAAATATCAGCTAATTGGAGTTCAGTGCCTATAAATTCAAGAGTTATATCACCTCTTTGATAATGATCTCTTAGAAAGTGGTGTCTAACATCAATGTGTTTGGTTCTAGAGTGAGACACAGTGTTCTTTGAGATATTGATTGCACTAGTGTTTTCACAGTTAATTGAAACATGTTTAAAATCAAATCCATAGTCCAATAAAGTGTCATTCATCCACAGAATCGGTGCACATCAACTACCAGCAGCTATATACTCTGCTTCAGCAGTAGATAATGAAACTGAGTTCTGTTTCTTACTACACCATGAAACTGGTGACTTTCTATGTAAATGACATGTTCCAGATGTTCTCTTTCTGTCTAACTTGCATCCAGCAAAGTCAGCATCCGAATAACTTATTAAATCAAATGATTGTTCTTTTGGGTAAAACAGTCCCAAATTAGAAGTGTATTTAAGATATTTGAAAATCATTTTAACAACAAGTAAGTGTGACTCTTTAGGGTTAGCTTGAAATCTAGCACACATACATACACTAAACATAATATCAGGCCGACTAGAAGTAAGATAAAGTAAACTTCCAACCATACCTCTATAATTAGTTTGATATACTGGTTTCCCAGTTTCATCAATGTCTAATTTACAGGTGGTACTCATAGATGTATCACTTCCCTTAATACTATCCAAACCAAAACGTTTTAATAAATCCTTAGTATATTTACTTTGATTTAAAATAATACCATCTTTAGTTTTAAAGATTTGAAATCCACGAAAGTACTTAAGCTCTCTCCTGAAGCTCATTTCAAACTCATTTTGCATAACCTTTGAAAAATTAGTACATAAAGAATTTTTAGAAGATCCAAAAATAATATCATCAACATAGATTTGTACTATTAAAATATCTTTTGAAATTATTTCTATAAAAAGAGTGGGATTAGCAATTACTTTTTTAAATCCTTTTGAAATAAGAAAATTTGTAAGTCTTTCATACCTAGCTCTTGGATCTTTTTTTAAACCATATAATGCTTTAGAAAGTTTAAAAACATGATTTGGAAAATGAGGGTTTGAAAATCTAGGTGGTTGTTCAACAAAAACATCTTCAATAATAAAACCATTTAGAAAAGCACTTTTCACATCCATTTGATATAACTTGAAATTCAAATGTCATGTAAAGGAAAGTAAGATCCTAATTGCCTCTAATATAGCTACAGGTGCAAAGGTTTCCTCATAGTCAATTCCTTCTTCTTGATTGTAAACTTGTGCAAATAGTCTAGCTTTGTTTCTAATGATATTTCTAGATTCATCAACTTTGTTTCTAAACACCCACTTTGTGCCTATGGTTAAAGTGTCTTTAGGTCTTTCTACTAATTGATAGACTTTATTTCTTTCAAATTGGTTTAGTTCTTCTTGCATAAATATTACCCAAAATTCATCATTTATAGCATCATTGATATTTTTAGGTTCTAACTGTGAATGAAAAGCTTGATGTTCAACCTGATTTCTTAGAGAAAATCTAGTCTGTGTTCCTCTATCTATATTACCTACAATAGCATAAAAGGATGGTTCTATAGAATCCTAGTTGCTCTAGAAAAGGTAGGGATAGATATTTCAGGTTCATCGATAGGTTGGGAGTCAACAGAAGCAGGTTCTTGAAGATGTCCAAAACTAGATTTTTTAACTATAGGTCCACTATCTTTATCATAAAGGTTTAATACAGAGAGATCATCTTCAAGATTTTCAAGAGAGGTCTTAGGTTCATGTGGATCAGTTTCATAAAATTTTATGTGAACAGATTCCTCCACACATTTGGTTCTCTTATTGAAAACTCTGTCAGCTTTACTAAAAATAGAGTAACCTAGGAAAATTCCTTCATCACTCTTGGATACAAACTTGTCAAGATTATCTTTGGTATTAAGAATAAAGACTTTGCAACCAAAAAACTCTGAAGTAGTTAACCTTAGGATTCCTATGATTCCACAACTCATAAGGGGTCTTCTTAAGAACAGGTCTGATCAAGACTCTATTGGTAATATAACAAGATGTATTGACTGCTTTGGCCCAAAAATAAATAGGTAGGTTATACTCATTGATCATGGTTCTGGCAATTTCCTGAAGGGTTCTATTCCTCCTTTCTACTACACCATTTTGCTGAGGTGTCCTAGGGGCAGAGAAATTGTGACTATAGCCATTGTGTGAACAGTAGGATTCAAACTCATGATTTTCAAACTCACGACCATGATCACTTCTCAAGGTTTTAATCTTAAGACCACTATATTTCTATACAGACTTGGAATATTTAACAAAGTAAGAACAAGCTTCACTTTTGTATGCTAGAAAATATACCCAAGTATACCGAGAATAGACATCTACTAGAACATAGACATAGGGCTTCCCATTTAAACTAGAAACTCTGGAAGGTCCAAACAAATCCATGTGAACCAACTCGAGAGGTTGAGAAGTTGATACTTCTTTCTTTTATTTGAAAGAAAATTTATGTTGCTTTCCCTTTTGATAGAGATTACAAACTTTATCTGCTGGGAATTCAAGTTTTTTTAGGTCTCTAACTAAGTTCTTCCTAGTGAGTTTTCTAAGTGAATGTACATTGCAGTGTCCTAATCTTCTATGCCAAAGCCAAGACTCTTTATGAAAATCATTTAAACAAGTAATATTTTTCATAGCTAAAGAATTTAAATCAACAGCATAGACATTTTCATTTCGCAAGGTAGAAAACACTAAAGCATTTTTAGAATTAAAAACATTTCAAGAATCATTTTCAAATTTAACATTGAAAACATCATCACATAACTGAGAAATACTTAGTAAATTATATTTATGACCATCAACAAGTAGAACTTTTGAAATTAATACTGAGTCAGTGTTACCAATCTGGACCAAGCCGATGATTTTCCCTTTAGAATTATCACCAAAAGTGACAAAACCTCCATCAACTCTAACTATGATTTTAAAGCATGAGAAGTCCCCTGATATATTTATTGAACATCCACTATCGAAGTACCAAGTATTTCTATACGATATTTTTAACCAGGTTCCCTACAAAACAGATTTAGATAGGAAATGATATTGGTACCCAGATTTTCTTTGGTCCAGACAGGTTAGCCAATAAAACATAAGGTACCTAAACTTCTATTATGGGTACCATAAAGTTTGTAGAATAAACATATTTTGAAAGATAAACTTTATTAGATCCGTAACTATTAATATAACAAGTTGAAGCATATGAGTTTCCAAAACTATAACTAACCACATTCTGTCCAGATTTAGGAATAAATCTAGTTTTGGTAATTTTTCTTTGTCCAAGTTGGTATCCTATACCAGTAGTATATCTAGGTGAAATTTTCTTACCTAGAATTTGAGTAAGAGTGTCTTTTCCATTTGTAAACTTTTCTAAATCCTTCCTAAGTTTCTCATTCGAAAATTTCAGTTCAGTGTTTTCTTTAAGTAACTGAGCATTCTTTTCTATTACTATGTCAAGATCAGATTTATGTTTAACAGTTAAAGCATACTCTTTCTTTAAACCTTTGTATTTGTCTTTTAGCTCATTACAGGTTTCTTATAATATATAACATTATTCAAACAGTTTAGATTTTGAGAAATTTTCAGATTCAGAATCATCTCCAGAATAATAAAAATTTAAAGCAAGAGTTTTAGATGTTACCTCAGAAGTATTTGTCATAAAACACATGTTTGCCTTATTTCTGTTTTTAGTCTCAGAAGCATCAGATTCACTGGAACTATCCTCAGAAGCACTCCAAGTATCCTTCATGGATTTCTTATACTTATTGTCCTTATACTCATACTTATTTTTGTATTTCAGATTTGGACAGTCTGCTTTTATATGTCCTTTTCTTTTTCATTCATAGCAGACAACCTCATCAGATTTGTCAGATTTCTTCCAATCCTTTTTCCAGTGTCCCTTGTAGTCATACTTACCTTTGTAATTTAATTTTTTGAAAAAATTCTTTTTCCTATAAAATTTTTAAATCTTCTGGCTATGTGAGCCATTTCTGTATCACTGTCAGATGCACCTTCACTTTCTTCACAGCTTGGTCTATCACTTATAGCTTGAAGTTTCTCATTATCCTTATTCATTGAAGTAAATGTCTTGAAGGCAACTGACTTCCTTTTTGGTTCATCTTCTTCTTTTTTTTACCTTGAGCTCTTCTTCATACATCATCAGCTTACCAATAAGTTCCTTAACTGGCAGTTCACCAATATCACAAGATTCTCTGATAGAAACAGAAGTGGCCCTCCATCTTTTAGGTAGGCATCTCAAAATTCTCATGATTCGCTCCTTTGATGAACTGTCCTTTCCCAGTGAAATAATTATATTGGAAATTTCATTAAACCTGAGATACATGTTAGAAATGGGTTCACCAGGCTTTATCATAAAATTATCATATTTAATAGTATAGGTGTTCAATCTCATTTCGTTGACGTTAGTTGTTCCTTCATGAGAAACACTTAAAGTATCCCAAATTTCATGTGCAGTCTTACAAGAAGATATTCTATTAAATTACTCATCTCCTAAAAAACAATACAGAGCATTCATATCTTTGCAATTATTATTGTAAGATGTCCTAGTAGCTTCATTCCAAGTAGATCTAACAATAGTAGGAATTTTATATTCGGATTCTATGGCTGTCCAGATATCAAAACCCATGCTTTCTAAAAGAATTTTCATCTTAATCTTCCACTGAGAATAGTTGTTTCCATTGAAAAATGGTGGTCTATTAGTAGCAATACCTTCAAGTCTGTTATCCATGATAAATAGGTTAAAATAAAATTTTTAAAGAGATAAAAATTTAGAAATAACATAAATTTTAAGAACTTTAAAATACAACCAAAATCACAGTTGAAAAACAGAGTACTTCATAAAATATGTTAAACCTCGGATACCAAATGTTGGTCGGAGTGGATACTCAAGAGGGGGGTAAATTGATTTCCAATAAAAATTTCTATTTAAAAATATTTCACTAAAATCCCCCAATTTCATATACAAATTGAATTGTAGTGAATATAAATTAAAGAAAACTTTTAGTTAGGTTCTCAAGGGATTGATTAATTCCCAGTTAATCTAATCAGAAGATCAGATTAGCTTTTAAAACTAACCTAATGATTTACAACTAATGCAAACACTTGCTAATTCAATTATCAAAGTAACTTTGAAGAACTGTTTAAGTTTTAAAGCACTTAGCAGCGAAATAAAAGGTTTTATATAAAACTAAATAAATCATAGTAGATATGACCAAGAGGTTCAGTCTCAAGCCAAGACTTAGTCCTCTCAACAATTTATATAAATTGGATCGACACCCTGGATCGGGGTTCACAACAGTTTACAACTGTCCAGGTCAAGGACCTCTGCCATAGTTCTACGTGGGAAACAAAAACAACAGCAAATATAGCTGTCCAGGTCATACATGACCTCTACCACTATCCACAGTGGGAAAATAGAAAATATAAGTAGTTTTAATGAGGATTTAGAGATCCTCCAGTTATGGTTCAGGAAACAGTGTGTGTAAAAATTAAACTAGATGATACACACTGCTCATAATGTAAATAATAAATCACTGAGTATGATATAGAGTTTAGAATGGCTCTAGTGATTGCAATGTAGCTCTCGACTCCTTTGGGTTTGATCAGAAATGGTTCTGAGTCCTCTTCTGGTTTTTGTCTAAAAAACAGAGTGTCGTCTGCTTGACATCTAGGTTCAGAGATAGTGAAATGTAGTCGATGAAGCTCTTCAAAATCCTCGTGAATGTGTATGAGTATCTGTGTCTTCTTGATCAAGCATGTATATCTCTCTGAGCTCTTCTTGTATGTTCTTCTTCGTGTTTTCTTCTATCTTGTGTATATTCATCGTGTATTCTTCATGTGTGTATAGAACGTCGTATCTTGTAGCAACATGGACTTCTTCTATTTATGGCATGAGCTCCGGAAAACGAAATGATTTCTTTTTTCCAGGTATGAGGTACGGTTCCCTGACATCCAACAACATTCATTAAATAAATGACAGAGAATTAAAATATACCTAATATGACCGTTGGTTAGATTAAATAAAGATAACGAAATTAAGGCAGCGTCAGATTCTCTAGAACGATAGCTTTGGATATCGGTATCCTTGAGTAACGGTAGGCTTTGTATCGATAGACTCTGGTGTAATGGTAGCCTTTCTATCGGTAGACTTCATGTCTGTCAGTAGAATTAATATATCGGTGACCTTTCGTGTAACTATATACTTATTTCGGTACCTTGTATGTAACGGTAGGCTTGTCTATATCGGTAGACTTGATGTACCGGTAGGCTTGCATAACGGTAGACTTGTTGTACTGGTGACTTGTCTGTATCGGTGACTTTCACATATCGGTAGGCTTTGCATAACAGTGACCTTCATGTATCAGTAGCCTTTTCGTATCGGTAACGTTTACGAATCAGTGACCCTTTCGTATCGGTAGGCTTATTGTACCAGTGGACTTGACGTATCTGTAGCTTTGTTCTGTAATGGTGACCACTTGTCTGTTTAAGAGTTCTATTGGCAGAATGGGTCAAGTTAGAATATATATCCATTTAGTAACCAAATTCTCTGAAGATAATATAAATATTGTAATATATGAATATGTGCATGGTGTACATAAATAATGAAATAAGTAATTAATCATTAATTAATATAGGAACTTGAACAAAATTGAGATTATCAAAAATATAATTGATCATAATTAAAATATGATTGAGCATAGTTAAAATATGATTGAGCATAGTTGGGATCATCATAATATAATCGAGCATAGTTGGTATTATCAAAATATAAGTTCCACTAATTCTCCCAGAGGGCTCAACACCTGCAACTCAATTAGGGCCATTTTATAAGTATTCATTAAAATAAGTATTGAACCCGGTATGAGTTCTATTGAAAAATCAACTTCACGAATTTGTGGAAGACACATAAATTCATTCGAAAAGACATCATTAAACTCTAGTAAAATGGGTTTATTATTAATCATGATTTTCTCCCCAAAAATTTGAGAAAAATAACTTTCATTATTAGGAATCAAGACACATATTATGGAATAAATTTGTACTGGAAGGTTATATTCAACCTTGAACCAACATATGATCATAGATTGATATGGAATATGAAATGTGACTTCCCATCCTTGGAAATTGTTATGATCTCTATATAGATAATGATAATCCATTCCATGAATCCCATTAAATTACATAATATAAAGGATAAAAATATTTTTAGGAAGCACCTTCCCATAATATTCAACTAGAGAAGAACTATAAATTTTTATGCGAATGTGGATCCATTAGGAGATGTCACAGATAATTTAACATCTAATTTTTGATGTAATATGATGATACCATTAAAAAATTATTCTGAATGAAATGAGTGGGTGGATCCAAAATCTAATAAAACATTTCTACTTTAGATTGGATGGTAAGTGTATCTTTCACCAATTCATTATCATACTCCTCAACACCGACAAATATTTCATGTGATTTTCATTTGTATTTGGCATTAAGAGTTGGATAACATCGACGATCATCAAAAACCCTTGTATTAAGGCATTGATTTTCATAATATGTATTTTTCCCATCACTTCTTCATTTAGCTACTTGATGAAATTATTTTCTATATAATTTTTTTTCTAGACCCTTTAAGATAATTTACTGCATGTTTCATTCCACACATTGATCATAAGGGAAAATTTATATACTTTTCCGCGTGGTATTTTTATTTTTCTTTGAATTCCATTTTTCTCTTCTAATCAGAACCATATGGATGATAGGTTTCTCCAATATCTATCACAACATTTGGATCACATTGAATGATTTTCTCATATATATTATATTCCCATAAGGATAATTCCCATAAAAGACTTGGTTTTAAGATACTAAAGAATCAATATCTTTTATTATCATGTTGGATAATAATTCTAGAAGTGTACCATGAAATTATTTTAAAATTTTCATCATAGGTACCATAAGATTTATAATCCTTTTGTTTAAGTTCAAGTTACTCCTCCTCCATCTTTGTTTAAAGAATATAAGGAAAGTACTTATTAAAAAATAATTTTTTGAACTCATCCAATTCCATGGAATCAATTTCATCTCTTTTCCTCATATTCTTGAAAAGATTACACTATTGATCAACATCACCAGCCAAAAGATAGACTACTAAGATGATTCTATGATCTTCAAGAAACTGTAAAACTGAAAGTATCCTTTTAGTGGTACTAATCCATTTTTCATCTCCTAATGGATCAGAAGACTCTCTAAAAGAAGTTGGGCACTACCTCATTAATGAATCAAAAGAATGTTTCTCACTCCATTTCTCATTTTTATGTTCTTAATGAATCAGAGCTTGAGAATGTTGTGTGATAATGGCTACTTGATTTTTCATACAAGTCCCCATAACATTTGATTGCACAGAGGGACAATCATTTCCTTTCCCGAAACATTCATCATTTATGTGGTTCCTTCATGTTCTAGCCAATGACTAAAACCAAGAAGCATAGTGTGGGAAACACTAATCACAATGGGAATACCACATAACCAAGAATCAGATTTCAATTTAAGAAACATTCAGTTTTATCATATGTTATTCATGGTAATTTCAGAAACACTAAGATTATAACCTATACTGAGACATATCCTTAGGGTTCTTACCAAGGCATTTTCAAACTAGTTTCTAAAGGTTTACTATACCTTTCCTCTAATACCAACTATAACAACCCATTCATTACATACATTGATATTACATAAAAATTTATGTATATTTATAACAACATATAATAAATCCATGATTGAACAATATAGGTATATTGTCTTTATAAACTGGGAAACATAAACAAAAAGTTTGTACAACATATACATTGCCTCCCGCTTAATGCTACATATCTAGACTCATTTTTGACTTATATTACTTAATACCCTTCTTCATGACCTAGGGAAAAGAAACATATTAAAGGCTGTGCTCAAATGCTCATTAAGGGTAAATAAGGGAAATATGAATCATATAACAATCATAATAAATAAGAAGATAACATTTCAATGTCTTATCCTACATATGAAATATTTTCATATCATGTCCTGAGAGAAAAGTTCATCAGAATTAATTGATGTAATAACTAAAGTAAAAAACATATGACATAATGTTTTTGGAATAAACAGAAGAATAGAAAATCATTTCATAGTAGCTAAGCCTCATTTACTAGACCATCATATCAGACAAAATCCATTAGAGAACTAGGATTACTTTTTGTTTCATTCTTACATCTTCCACGAAAACATAAATCATTCATCAAAGCATATCCCCAGAAAAAAATTTGGTTCATTAAAAATCATTCCATAATAATATAATCTAAATAAAATATCATTAAATATTCAAAAAATCAAGTCTTATTAATAATAGGGGTTTAAATACAATCCTATTTATATAGTTTTATATTAGATGGAATATAATTTTGATACAACACTTGAACTTAATTCTTGAGGAAAATTTCACTTCTTTTTCCAAAACATTTTATTATTCTTAAAATGCTGCAAAATTTTAAACCAAAAAATTTAGTTGAAAATAAAATTTAAATCATCTAAAATAATATTCATGGAAACATGACATTATGAAAATGTAAAAATCCATTCATTCTATATAAGGTAAACAATATTATCCTCATACTTTTGTCAGAAAAGTCAAAAAAGTACCTCATTTCGAGAAACACCAAAAGATTCCATTCATACCATTTAATAAAATCATACCAATGGGTTAAACTAAAGTTAAACAATTTTATAATGACTAAAATAATATTACATATTTAGGAAACATTGAATGAGATAATAAATAAACCCTAGTATGTACTTACGTTTAAACAATCTAAAATAATAACGAGATTGTAAAATTATCCCTTACCATAGGTCTGATATCCATCTTATGTATATTAAAATCCATAATAATAATTTAAATAATTTTATTGACTTATTTGTGAATTGTAACCATTTTTGTGATATCATATATGATTATATTATCATCCTTTTGTTAGTAACATTTCATTTTCACTTGTTATTTGGATATTAACTGCTTTATGTTGTTATGCAGGTTTTGTTGGATATGTTCATGTAAAACTTTTTAGGATATAGTTATATAATTTATAGAATGAAATTATTATAATATATATAATACTTATTCATTCCACTCAAGTATATAATCATGTTTTAATAATGATCATGTAGATTAAATCTCATTGCATCGTGGAGACGATAGGTCGTACGTACGCACGAGAGACGATATCATTCACTTAATGATTAAATGGTATAGAATTGGATGTTATATTAATTATATAGAATAATTACCATGTTTAATTAAATATTTAGACCATTATAATCATCATTATACCCATAAAAATAATTTATTTTTGAATAACAAATAACACCACAGTGTGGAGAAGGTAAGCCCCACGTACACACAAATGGTGATATTGTTATTCGTAGGATGGATAAAACGTGGTATATGGTTGTACCATAATTATAAAAACATATCATCTTATAGAAGATTCTGTATTTATTATTTTAGTATTAAAACAAAAGAAGAAGAGGAAGTAGAATAATAAAAGAATTTTGGAAGAGGGGATAAAAAAATTACCACTTTTTCGTGTATCTCTTTTTGATTTGAAGAAAATGCCTCCATAAGATAGATTGCATCCCAAATTTTGGCCTCTAATAAGAATTGAGGGATTTTGAAAGAGGAAATGGGAATGTTTTTTCCAAACCGAAAGGATGTAATGGATTTAATTAAAGATAAGAAGATGTTCTCTTTTATAATATATGGGTGGGGCACCATTAAGGATATATAAAAAATTAATTTATAATAAATTGGTTTTTATTTCCAAATAGAACCAATGTGATTTATTTCAATGTTAATATTAGTATGGGTCTTAATTCTCTAGAAAAAATTATACACATTTTTTTTTATTTTAAACTATATAATATTGACTTATCCTCATTTAATCTTTTTAATTTTAATTTTTGAAATGATATTCTAAAATATTAAAGGTTATAAATAATTATTTATGTGTTGTAAATTTTTCAAAATTGGACACATTTTGACATTATAGACATTATAATTTTTAATTTTTATATATTTTTATGATATTTAAATAATTTAATAAAAATGTGAGTTTTATAAAAATATCAATAGTGCAATTATGAAACTATTCATTTATTTTAGTTTAAATAAAATCCCCACATAAGATAAATTCAAAAAAAACATAATAAAATCATAAGATTCCATAGTCACCTATAAAATTTGTCGATCACCATTATTAGTTCATATTATATTTCTTTTAATATTATTAAAACTATTTATTTTATATTTCTGTTAGTAATATCATTTCTAAATCACTAATGTGTCATCCTTAATGGTAAATATTTAATCTCTAAAAATTATAAATTAATTACTTTGATTTAAGTTATTATATTATATTTACCTAGATTATATATAGTAAATATTATCTCTTGTTTATCCATATATAATATTTAATAATCTTATAAAATATGAGATTGTGACATTTTGTCATAGTAAATTATTTTTATTATATTCATGACATATTTATCGGAAAGTAGTCATTACGAGATTCCATTTTGAAAAATAGATGATATGAATGGATTTTAGTCATCCGATAGGATTTTTACAGGTGTTAAGGTAGTTTTATAATATTATCTTTACCTTTAATGACACCATTTATTGTTAACCGCTGTAATAAAACAAAATTACTAAATTTACTATTCATAATGTCCAAAAAACGTAACTTATTTAAATAATTTTTAAAAAATAATTCAAAATAAGGAATCATTTCTTCAAAATTTAAATTAAATTAGTTTAAGTAATTAATCTAAAATTAATCTCGTTGTTGGAAAGTGAAATTGTGTTTTAAATGATAAAACATTGCAAAAGATTGAATAGTTTTTTGTATCTGTATTAAATGTAAAATTAATGATAATGACATACATTATATTGAAAGATAAAATTTAATATATTTAAACTTTAAAACCGTTCAATTTTTTAATTCATCCATATAAATTATTCTGATGAAAAAAGGAGGGTTCTCATAAAATTTAATGTATTTTTACTATTAATCTAAACATGAACGTTATCAGAAAAATATTAGGAATTTATCCAAATTGAATATTTATATCCCAATTCAAAATAAAATTTTATTTTGTCATATAAAAATTATAAATGTTTAAAATATTAATATAAAATGGGTTTTTTTCACTCAAAGGTGTAAAATTACCCTTAACAAAAAGGTTTTTATACTTCCAATAAGGTTTATTCATAGCCTATGACTAAAATATCCATTGGATGAATATAAAAAATATATTATTAAGTATATAACATATATATATCTCATTAATTACATTACTAAAATTAATTCACTGAAATAAATATCTAATTTATTGTTTTTAAAAATAAATGATTGTTAATGAATTCCTACTGAATTTTCATAAGTTAGTTATACTTATTCCCGTTATCATATTGCTATGCTATAATGGTAATTTTATGATAAGGCAATCTCTAGGTTTGTTTAAAATCATGCTTGCATAAAAAATATACTGATGAATAAAAAGTGTTAAAAGAAAATATTTCAAATAATCATCCAAGCATTACATTTTAAGGTCTTTCTCAATCTCAATATTGACTGAGAAGGGGTATTAATGGGGCCAGGTTTTGATATAATGGTATTATAGAGAGTTTTTTAGGATGGAGTTTCGAGTAATAACCTCTGGGTATTTCATGGATTAGTATGGTTGTGAGTTAACTTCCATGTGTTGCTTTATCATGAACTCACATATAGGGTGAAATGTATTAGTCAGGATATGGTATTATATTTTCATTCCATTAACAAAGAGGGAGGGATTCCTCACATCTCCATGATGGATCACCCTCTCCCCCTTTCCACCTTCACTAAACATAAATTTTATTCTCTATTTCATGGATTTTAGTTAAGCCATAAAGATAAGAAATTACAAAATAGATTCTCAAAGATATCATTGGTGTATTTGGAGATTACTAAATCATGAACTCTATTAGATTGTTCTTAGGAAACTATCCTTGATTAATGATTTCCTCAATTTCATTCCATCTATTGGTTAATTTTTTATTCTTCTGTTTTCAAAGAATGAGTAGTAGTTGGTCTATTAGAATTTCATCACCTCACTATTAATTTTTCCACCAATGATTATTAGGTAAAATCCTAGTCAGGTTCCCTTGGTATCTTCAATGGTTTTAGTTCTCTCTTCTTAGATGGTATTATTTATTTTACAAGATTCAAAAACCCCCCTAACATATTTCAATATAAGTTAGTTTTCTATGATTACATATAACATTCCAAAATCAATTGGTCCAAAAATTGTTGGGAAATATAGTGGGTATCAACCTATACTCATATAGTAATACTATTGTGATTTCCATCCCACTTCACACAATCTTTTTGTTAAATTTTATTTCTCAAAACTAATCATAGAGTATTTCTAAATTTGATGAAGAAGAAAAATATAATTCGAAACCCCATTTTTTTGTTGAACCAGGGGTTGATTTAGTATCCTATTATAATCGTATCGACCATGATTAATCTTCTTTTCTATGTTATTTCATGAAAAAATAATCTATTCATGGTGCCTGGGATTAGATGTATGAAATTTTCCTAATGGTGTAGGTTAGAAAGTATTGGTTAATGAGAAAGGGTACATGAGTTTGGAATGTAGAGATGTTTCACCTCTAAAATCAAATGATAAGTTTGTAAGATCTAATTCAACATTTATGATAATTGATAAAATATATATTGTATATATGTCACAGATATTGTAGGCTCCCTGTCACAGCAATAACATTTATCAAATGATACATTCAAATATTCATGACTTTTTTATATAAAATAAACCTACCAATCCAGTTTCATTTAGGAATATAGTTCTTGAATACCTTCTCTTTCATTCAAGTTTGGTGAATATAATTAAAGGGAATCATCCTTCCTTTAATAGACATAAATCATAATTTTTTAGTCTAATGTTGATGCTAAGAATCCATTTTGAGGAACAGAATTTTATTTTCTTGGAAAAATAATAATAGTTGTGAAATGTGGTGGAGTATAGGAAGAATACATAATGTGTTCACTATGTTAACATAGTGGGAAAATATCTATTGTTTGGGTAAAGAAAAGGTTTGGTGGATCATTATAAAATCCATAATTAATCATGAATCATTTGAGTATGTAATATCATATGTTTAATCTAATTTTAAATATGGTTTTATAGAAGA
The DNA here is from genome assembly GCA_963277665.1 of Viscum album. Classification (NCBI taxonomy): domain Eukaryota; kingdom Viridiplantae; phylum Streptophyta; class Magnoliopsida; order Santalales; family Viscaceae; genus Viscum; species Viscum album. Next base: position 1,957,471,158 of record OY728141.1, on the reverse strand, counting down.
ATTAGGTTATAGTCTTGAATGGATAATTTATAGGACTGAACAAATGAAACGGGGGATTTCCTAGTGATCAAAAGTACGAAAATAAAATAGCAAACTAATTATTACATTCATCCAAATCCTATGTGTATAATGAAAATATGTGAATTCGTCGATTATATGTAAGGAGAGATGATTAAATAAAAAAAATTAAATGCCGGGATGTTAAAAATAGATAGATGGTAATGAGAGAGATTTTAATGGAGTATTTGATTAATCTGAGCATTTCTATAGTGGAGCTATTATACAAAAATTGGGCCTGTAGAATATGATCATGTGTCTTCCACAAAGTTATTCTATAATCCAAGGAGACATGGGGGGATATTTTCCAATTCATACCTCACTAGGTGAAAATTCAATAATGTATGATATTAGAATACAAAAAAATAATAACAAAAAAATATGGCTTGGTTCAATATAAATGTTAGTATTTTACTACATAGCTTCAGTGAAAGAAAGATTAAAAATATAGATTACATCAATATATTGAATGATATGACCGCACCATGTGGGGATAAAAATAGTGAGGAAATTTATTAGAAAAAATTAATTTTGAATAGATTATTTATTGGTATTTCTATATTGAAAATTGATTATATTTAATATAATTTATTTTTTCCTTCCATGGAGGTGAAATTTTTTCATTATTTTTGTTTTAGTTTATTAAGGTACTCATACATTGAAGAAATGAATTATTATTTTTTCTTTTTGAATATTTTATTTTTAATATTTAATATTTTAGGAATCTCTTAATATGTATGGTTATCAAAGTAGCTTAATTTCATCTTTCAAAAAACATTTGTATTTAAAGAGGATTTTCAACATTTGGATAATATATAAATATATTGATATAATTTGACCATAGAAACTAGACAAGGATGTATTGGCCCCTTGTGTCTCAATGAAAATATTTCAATTATCAATAGAAAATTTCTAACAAGATGGTGTATTGGTCAATATAATAGATATAACAGTTTGGGCCCATGTATCATGTATTAATATGTCATGATAAAAAGATATAGTACATTTAAAAACATTCATTCAAATATTTTAGATTGTATAAAATCATCCACATCATACCACGGTTATGTATTTTCCTTTATTATACATATACATCTTGTATTCCGGGATTATATGGTTGAGGTAGAGAAAGATTTGGAGGGATCTGTGGTTTCTTATTTGAGGGTATACCTTATATTAGTGGAAGTATTTAAAGTTAATCTATATTATTTATAATATTAGAATATATAGATTTTTGTAGAAATAGTTTTAGTTAATGAAACATAGATTTTTTAGAGGAAATAAACCTATCCTTTTAAACTATCTTTGTATAATAGTGACATTGGATTAAAATGGTAGTAAATTTATTTCCCAAATCATCATGAAAATGATGAACATTATATCTTGGTGAAATATAAATATAAATAGTTCAAAAAAGTTTTTTTGAGTGATGTTCTCGGATTTTATCACGGATTAATGAATGGACACTTTTTAGAGTAAACACCATATTAACAAAGATAAACACTTAAGAATTTTTAGCCATGGTATAATAAAAAATTAGAAATATATATAGTTCAAGGGTATGGTGGATGAAAATATTATCCAAGAAATTTTCCTTATCTTTTGGAATAAAGGAATGATTAGTGATGTGGATACCAGAAATTAATAAAGTGAGTTATAGGTGTCGATAATGCATAACTTCATGCCTTATAAGTTGATGTGTTACATGGTATAAAGTTGGAGAGAGATAGAATCTATATCATCTCAATAAATTCTACTTTTATATTTTATTCTAGATGATTACATCCTTTTCTATGATTAGGTTAGTTCAAAGGTAAGATATATTCATCTATAGGATCCATCAACAACATGAGTTGGCTAAAATTTTGGGGGATATGTAATATTTGTTAGAAGTGACCCATGGGTAAAGATTTTTTATCATTGGAAAATCTATGATATGGGATTGGTTTATAATTAATGTACATGGATACAATGTTATACTTAGCATGGATTATATTCTTCCGATGTGATTTTATGCCATCAATAGAATGTCAAATTATCCCCCATGAATGATAATTGTGTACAGCCTATTGGGGAGAGAGGTTGTAGGACTAAATTATGTAATGTTAAATCATAATGAAATAATTACCAAATTAATGGAATAATACATTGTGAATCTTGGTTATAATGGTATGAGTTTCCATAGTAGTAAATGATTTTTTATGTTTTAAATGGATACTATGAGTCTGGAACAAATATGGGATGTTTAATTTAGAATAAATATATATTTTAAAATTCTTTTGATATCGATGGGTTCTTACTTAAGAGAACCCTTTCACAACCACTATCCAATAATCTTCAATATAATTTTAATTATTTATTAGTTTATATTATTTAATTGATCTTAGGTCCTTCCTTTTATATATATTTTAAATATGTAAGAGAAATTTCATATCACATGGTTAGATAATTGTTAGTGATAATAGAGAGATGATAATGAAGAAGGGTCTATTTTTTTAACTATGTACTCCACAAAGTTGGTGAATACATTGTCTAATTGTACGACCACACTATTTAACAATATAAATCTTGTCTAGTTTAGGGTAAATGGTTAGTGAATGATTGGGAACAAAACATGATAAAACTGGTTATTTAATAACATTGAAATTCATAAACTTCTATTCTATGAAATAAAAATGAAATAGTGTTTCCTTGATTTTTTTTTCAGTTTCACAATGCCTCCAATGATCCCATGGAGTGGGAATTATATGCTCTCCCATTTAATTTTATACTCAATACATTGATTTTTTCTGGATTCTATATGTCATGGAATTCTTTTCACTTCTCATCATTTTTATATTCTTCAATTTGGTTTATTCCCGTAATTTTCACCATTTTGTAGGAACCCTTGGGAGGGGATCCAATTTAATTAGTTGTTTTTTTATTTTGATTTTATAGAGTATATATGGATTATTATGACCACATTATTCTATATTAATGTCTTTTATATCATCCTCACTCCATTTGGGATAGTTTTTTCCATGCACTTTCCTTTTTATAGACACACTGTATGATGTTTGGTTTTTATATAATGTGTTTTCCCTAAAATTATTTTTTTTATAATTTTTTATTGTTTATTATTTAAAATTGACTATATTTATGGTTTTTTATGTGGTTTCAAATGTTTTTTAGATTGAAATGTATTTTCATAAAATAAAATGTATAAAATATATTGAAAAAAATGATTAACATGTCTTTATAAAAGAATTGAAATTTGTTAATAATGCCTGAAATTTTAATTTATTTGCATTAGATTGAATTGTATTTTTAAGGTAATGATTTTCTGATAATTTTTTATCATGAATTTTAAATAGTTTTTTTGTTTTTGAATACATGTTTCATTAATGGGATAATTTTGTTTACAAATTTTTATATATAAATTCATTTTTTGCTATATAATCATTATATGAAAAAAGATTATATTATACTTTTACTATCATGATTTAGAAATAATTTCTTTATAATGTATTTTGGTTTAAAATATATATTATATTTTTTCTTGATAGTATCATTGAATCTCAATTTATTTTCAAGGGTAGTTTTGAAATTATAATCTAGTTTGAGATATATGGACCTATTAGAACCTTCTAAATGGTTTTATCTAATGTGCCACATCCTTGACTGAATAAAAATATCCTCATTGTATGTGATATTTTTAATGGTTATTTTAATTTAATTTCATTGAATATAATATAAAGGTGATTTAAAATGATGGTTGTAAAGAGGTGGGATGAGTATAATATATTTAAAAAACCTTGCTGTATTTGAAAATTGATTAAATGTTTCCTCACTACATGTCATAATAATTATGTGGAACAAAGGCTATTTAATAACTAATTAATAGATGGTTAGTATCTTGTAATGTTGATATTAAAAATATACCCCTTGGTGTTGGATACACCTTGGCCATTGTGGTGCTCCACAAGTGACGATAGGTTAGAGATACTACATGTTTATGGGGACAGTGGTGCACTAATATATAGGTATATTATTACAACCAAAAACATATTGGATCTTCTCATGATATATTTAGAAATTTACAATGATTTTATATTTTTTAATATTTTTTATTTTCTATAGAAATTTTTTCTATAATCCCACATTATGATTATATCTTCCACATGTCATGTTCATCTATTTTTATTTGAATATTATAACTTTTCAATAATTGTCCTAATTACTACTAAATAATATGATTTTATTATTACACTATAACTTATCATGTTATGTTATTTATTTCAAAAAAAATATTGAATTAGGTTTTTTTGGTTATTCTCAACCTATTTTGGTGAACCATTTATAATGTATTTTTAATTGAAATGTTTTAAAGATGTGTTCTGAATTTGATATTTAATTTGATTTTATAATTTTTTTGTAATTCATGAATAAAACTTTAACTAAATATTGGATTAATTGTTATTGGAGTCTTTTATTAATATGAAGATAAATATATTTTTTAATAGTGTATTTATTATTAGGTTTCATAGTTATTTTATTAAAAATGTATTGATTGGGATATTTTGTAAAACCCGATGGGGTTATAGATGATCACATAATACTTATACCAATATGTGTCTATATACTAATAATCATTTTTAGGATTAGTTCTTGTTTTGTGTTTGTCATGTATTACCCTTGCATTGATTTTGAATTATGACTTTGTGGTCCCATGGAGATCAAAAATTATTATTTCGGTTCTTAATTGTGTTCCATTATATTGTTATCCATTTCATCCTTCCTTTTTCTTTGGTTCTTATTTCTATTTTGTAAATCTATTTGGTGCCATTTTGTTATTCATTCACTATTATTGTTTTTTTAAATTTTAACAACAACATATTTATATTGGGTTGATGTTCAATGTTTGAGAATACCATTCTTGTATTCCAATAAAATTTAATTGCATCATTATAGTAATTTATTATGAGAATCTTTTTTTGTGTTGGTTTTTGATTCCCCAACACTAGTTTTCAACCCATAGCGATCCATTATTCCATTCGGCCCAATTCTTGGGATGGATCAGGGACCTTGAAGTGGGGTATCAAAGATTAGGTCATGAAAAAATTCTATCAATGTACCCTATTTTATTTGGAATGTCATGGTATATTGAAGACAGGGTTATTGGACCATAGGAGGTAGGTATGGGAGGATTATGTAAATATATTACTCATTTGTAGACTAATGTGTCGAGGGTATGTTGGGATTTGAGTCTTGGTAATTAAGATTACAGAAATTATTTTTTGTTTATTTTGATTGGTATTTATATTATTTTGCATTATACGTATATTATGTATTATATTTTATGGGTTTTTATTTTTTTTGTTAGGAAATGGAGGAAGAAAAAGAGGCACAATTTTTTTCCAGGTTTGAAAAACCATTCCAATCATATGTTCATGGTTAATTATAGATTTTCCATGATAGTTGAATTACTGGAATATGGTCAACTAAACCACGGGACCAAACAGTTCACAAAAAATAACTTCCAAGAAATTTTTTGTTTTATAATTACATTAATTTTTAATTTGATTAGATCTTATGTAAGGTGTATTTTAGATGAATAAAATGGAAATTTCATTGTGAATATATAATATTTGGTTTTATTTGAATCATATTTTGAAATGAGATTTGAATGTAAATGGTGATGGTTATTTTTTAAATTTATTAACATAATTTCTATGGTGATTTAAATGGCGTTAATATTATATAGTTTGTTGATTCATTTAATAAGAAACGTGATTTAATATTTCAAAATAATTTAAATATAAAATTAATGTATTTTATTATGTTTTATGGTCATAAAATAGGTGATTATTATTTAAATGAGTTATTTGTTATAATGTTATATTTTTCTATCTAGGTTGATATATGTGTTATAATGATAATCATGGATAACTATGTCTTCTCGTGTTTAGATTACAAACCGTAGATATCTTAAATGGAACCATATGAGATATTTATTGGGGAGATCATGTGTGGATTTAGTAGATGATCCTTTAATAATGATAGAGTTGTATTGCGGGATTCCATTTAGGTTATGCATGTTTTTAATATCTATCAAGGTCCCCCATATGACAAATAGTGTCTAGAGAATGATGGGGAGATATTCAAATCTATAGAAAATGCTAAAAAAAATTGATAATGAGTTTTGGTTTGATTATTAAAGGGACCTAATTAGGAATGGGGGAAGATTTTCCTTCTGTCTCAGTTGTAAGATGGTGTGAAAATCTCATTTTAAGAACCCCAAGTACTGTAACGTTGAGTTGGTGTATACTACATTACATTTTCCATTATATAAAAGGAATCAAATTCGGAAGTGATGAACAATTTATTAGTATTGGAAAACTTGATACATACGTTAAATTTAAATTAAATTTTAAAAAACTACATAAACCATTTATTTTCATTGTGATATCCATTATTCCATAAAATTATCCCTGAATATAACTCCCAAACACCTCTTGGTATAATTGGGAATGTAAAATACCATAAAGGGGTAAGATCATACAATCAATAAGGGTATGCATACAGTGGAATCTATCTTTATTAAATTTTATAATCTATATGGGATGGTAAATAACTTAAACACATTACATTCAATCAATTACAAGGTCATAATACGGTTAGAATAAATAATTATAAAATATTGATATATAAAATGAGTTTTAAACATAACCACTAATATCATAACTAATGCAATAATAAAATGGAACATCAATATATAATATCATAATGTGGAAATGAATAACCCCATTCATGTTTAACATCTTTTCATGACCTTTTACAAGATAATTTATTTGTACTTGTATAAAATGATCTAATTTATCCTACTCATTTGTGTCCTGAGAGATATCAATACATCAAGGATATATCAATTACTAGGACCCACCTATCATAGAATAAGAGAAATGAATTCTTTATATGAATGTGGTGAATCATAATCAACATAAAAATTAATTTTGGAAAACTAACATACTAAATCTTAATATTAACCCTAATAAAATAACTCTAACAATAAACTATCTAGAGTAATACGGTGAATTGTAATAAATGTGTAAATCCTTAGTAAAACAAAACAAAAAACTTTCAAGACAAAGAATAATTATGATACTGATACAACATATACCCATAGAATCATATATAAAATAAGTTTTTTATGACATTGATGAATATAAATATCATATGAATATCATAAAAACACTTTTTGAGGAAAATAAATTTTTCAAAATGGCAAACAATTTTAAAAAAAAATTCACAAATTATTTAAAAAAAAATTTACATTAAAAATAACTTTTTTAACCTTTAATGTATTAATTAAAAATATGTAGATGTCATGACATGAAATTATATACAATTTTTACATATTAAAACAAATATTCCTTTCACATTTTCATAAAAATCCTAATTGACTAAATTTTGAAAAATATATAATGATTCCATTTAAATATTAAATTAAATAAAATTTATAAAAATGAATTTAATAATAATTTTAAAAGGTTAAAAAACTTTTTAATATCATTTTTGGAAAAAAATTGATTTTTTCAGAAAAATAATTTTTGACCGAAGTGAAAAATGAAGAAAATTTTATTATAAACATTTTGTCACAAATTTTAATTACCAAATATAGAAACCATTTTTTATAAAATTATGAGTTAAATATTAACTAAATCATATGGAAATATATAGTTCATATGATATAAATACCAAATACTTCCCCCAACATAGACTTAAAAAAATCTTAATAATGATGAGATTGTGAAATAAACTCTTACTGGTTTGGTATATTAAAAATTATATGCCTCATGAAAGACATATCATAATGAGAAACATTAAATACAATTAATTGAAATGTTACAAAGATATAAAATATTTTAAGTGGATGTATACTTACTAGATAGTGAAGTAAAAAGTTAATATGGTTTATATCTCACATAAGTAAAACTGAGATGACATTCCGAATCCTTAGTTTTTTCATCCTTCATATATACCAAAAACTCAGGTATAATAAATATTGTTTTCTAATTAATCAATTTTATAAACCTTATAATATATATCATACCTTATATTATTTAATTATAGTTTTTTATCACTTATTTATTAACAATTATTTGATAAAAGGACTCTTTGGGGTGATAATTGCTTCATTTTTCAAATTATATATATCATTTTGGTAATTTTGGTCCATTTATTTTGATATAAGATATAACATATCGATACTTTTAAAATTTTTTATATAATTAATTATATTAATTTATAAAATATAGAGACAGAAAATTGATTGGACAGTTCATTGAGGTGGTTGGACGTACATACACATGAATAGGAATTTGGCCCAAAAAATTGGGCCTACGGGCTATGTAATGGGCTACAAGCCCACTGGGCCTTCGAGATATGTTATGGGTCTCCCTCTACCCAGTTAAAAGAGGCCTTTGCTTTGATTTATTAATAAAAATGATTCTTCGGCCCCTACCTTAAAAAACATACATGTAAAAATAAAATGAAAAACATTTCATATCGCTATATGGAGGCGGTAGTCCATACATACACACAAGCGAAATTATTATTTTCCATTATATTTTAAGGTGTAATTTTTTTTGATAATATAATGTCAGAAATTTCGTTACATAATAAATATAACATTATTAATTAACATTATATTCACTACCTTCTTGGTAAATCATATTTGAAAAATGAATCACATAGCTTCATGAGGTGATAATCCACCATACACATGAGCTACATTATTTTATCCCCAGTGGAATGAAATGTATGATGTAATGTGTGATATGAAAAATAAAAATTATAATAATTTCACAAACATCATTAAAATGTGTTAAATACATCATTATATTTTAACATTACTGGTGGTGAGGGTAAATGACTTAAATCGGTTCATGAGACGGTAGTCCCCCACACACATGATGGAAAATTTCATTTTTAATTTCATAGAAGAAGATATAGATATAACTAATGGAATTAAAACAATATAATATAAGTATATATTTGATACTGTAATTATTATATTATAATATATTATCACTATTTTATAGAGGTAGAGGAGAAAATAAAACAAATATTCACATCAAGGATTTTACCTCTTCTTTGGAGAACCACATTATGTTTATACCTAATGGATTTATAGATTGTATTTTTATCCATAAAAGGTATATATATATTTGAAGAGGATTAAGTAGGTTATATACTAGGTTATTATTTGAGACAAATGTTTTTGAATTTGTGAATAAGAGATGAGAGTAGGTGGCATTTTATATGATGGGGACATGACACACTGGAAATTTTCCAAAATAAAATATGATACCAACATTTTCTTCCTTAGAAAATCCCATAAAATTTATAATTATCAAGCCATAGATTTAAAAAAGGTCTATATATATCCATAAAGACATGTTTGAACATGTTTTAGTTCATTTTTTCATTAGATTCTAGGTTTAGCCGATGGTATATTCATTTTTACCTTAACCATAGTAATTAATTTTTACTAACTTCACTATTTATTGTGGTCAAAAATTAATTTTATCTTATTAGATAATATATAATATAATGAATATTATTATTACTAACACTAATTTCATTTTATTTATGTTAATTAATATATTTTGTATAATTTTATTTAAATTGTATCCCATAGACACATCCAAAAATGTGTTTGACAATGAAAAACATTCAAAATGTTTTTATTTCCAAATAAAATTTTAAGATATACAAATGTCCTAAATTTTATAAATTTTAATATAATTTAAATAATTTTTTTTAAAACAAATTTAATATGTAATTTAACTCTGTAATTAATTTAAACTAAAAAGTAATTTTTGTTAAAAAAAATTATTTTCATTAATCATCAAAAAATAATATTTAAATAAAATTCTGAAAACCTGCTAAGATAATTTTTACATGTATATATAAAAAAATTATATTAATTTTTTTGTATATATATTATAATAGTTCTTAAAAAAATTAATATTATTTTTTCAAATTTGTGATTAAATCGCCCTTTAAAAAAATAGTTTCTCTAATAAAATATTTCCCTTCAAACTGGTTATTATATTATTTATTATAAATCGAAAAACATTGAAATAATTTAAAAATAAATATATCATAAATTATAATGGTGCTACATTACACTCTAATCATTCTATTTTTTTCATATATAATATAGAACATGAAGTACCTCTTTTAAAATCTTAAGGTGTTACATTCTACCCCCCTTAAATGAATTGCATCTTTAGAAGTTAATATTTATCCCAATAATTAAGGGTTTGACATTTGATAATACATTTGTTGGAAACCCGCATCATATTTTTTTAAATATTCCCCTTAATAAAAGATAAATGGATGTATTAGGGTCATCTAGAATAAAAAATTACTGGGTTTCCATTTACAAAAGCATTTATGGGAACTGATGAAATGGACATGGAAGAATAGTTTAAATAACAATTGTTAGTTATTGATATAATTGATGGAAATAAATTTAATTATATTTAAAATTTAATGATAAAAAATCTATAAATCTTTGATTAGTTACATGAACATTTTATTAATCATAAAATAAGGTATTATGATAACATTTTAGTATCAAGATCATTTTCATAGTGTTTAGGAATTCCTTTACAATGAAGGCTAAGAATAAAAGGAAATATACTTAAATTATATATTTTTATTTCATAACCACCATTTCAAAATTTGGTTCAACTCTAATCATTTCCCACATTATTTCTTACTGCAATATTTCAAAATCCAAAATGAATTTTTAATTCTAAAGAACATGTAATAAATTATTTGAATTGAAATTCCTTCATCATATCTCGAGATATTTTAAAAAAAAAATAAGAACAAGTTATCTAATAAAACAAAATGTTTCACATAATTAAGTCTATATGTAGTTTAACTTAAGACTCACCCAAACTAGGTTTTAACAAATTAAATTTACAAAAATTTAAATGGATGGTCACTAAACCAACATAATATTCAACATACAATATAAATTGGCTCTTAATATCACATTCCAAAACTATGAATCCATTAATCAAAAAAAATTCTTAAATAAAAATAACCATGCTTCCAAAAATAAAATATCATGTTGTTGAATATATTATGAAAACTTAAACACATAGTAAACATTATTAAAGATAACAAAAACTATCAATTACTACCCAATTTCATGTTTATCAACACTAGCTCTTAAAAATATCATTTCCATTATTATCCCAAATAGATTCCATATGAATTGTTATCACCCCCCAATCATGTATATTTCTGGAATTAAAAATTTCAATTGATTCACATTTCATTGTCATTTATTCCATAAAACATATTCTCTCAAATCATAAAAGAAAATTACTATAATACAATCCTTATACATTTCATAATTCTTATAACTAGAATATAACTAATAAAAATATTCCTATAAAACAATTCATGAATATAAAAAATGACCATTAGTCATTCCACTCCATATATCATAATATGATATTCATGCACATTATCCCTTATATTTATTTGAGTTATAATCAGTTCATGCTTAGGAATATTTTTTATAGTTCCCCATCTACTTATAGTTGATGCATTCATCTTTTAAAACTTATTTAATTCCCTTGAAAACATTAGTATAGAGGTCTTTCTATCCACAAATGTTGAAAAATATTATTCCATTCATTAATGTATCATGGATTTTCTTTCTACAATTATCACACATTGAAAAATAATTATTTCCATTTTTTCATTTATCCATGTTTTTTTCTTCTGTACTTTTATTTGATGATATTACATTGTATTATTAATGGGTGGATAATTATTTCTCATTCATTATAGTACATGATATTATGTCCTCATAAAATTGGTGAGTTTGGGAGAATAATTCCTTTTTATGTGTTGGATCTAAACCATAAAATATTTGATCAATACATCTCTTTGGATTATGTACATAGTCTATAAAGTACCCATATAATGGTGTAATGTTCGATTTATAATTAGCAACATTTTCAACTTCTTTTTTCATTAGTATCAAAAATTGTCTATCAATATTGGGTTATTAATAACATGTAAATATTTTTTAAGAAGACTACATTTGAATCCTTCCATACCATGTTTTCAATTTATTATTCTTCCATAGTGTTTTGAATCAAATAACATCATTTCTCCACTGGTCCCATAATATTATAAAAGTCCATAAAAAAATTATCCCTTTAATTACATCCTAGAGTGATAAATATAATAACTATTGAACTTTTCCAAATTTCGTATACAAATGGATTTATAGCCCCTTGAATAATGTTGATTTTTGAAATATTAAGAGGTCAAAAAAATTTACTCCACATGGTGGATCAGTAGGATACTCCATACGTGAAAGGTTATTTCTCAAAACCAACATTAGTGTCACCAATATGGTTATACTTTCATTAGTTATGAATATATCTCAAGCTCGGGCATCATTATCTTTCCTAGGTGGAAAATCCTTACATGGGGTACATGAATCAACATTGTCCCCAATCATTATATTTAGTGAAATTTATTAATAATAAAATACACTATGTTATATCATAACATTTTTCAACATAATTTCCAATCCCAATACTTGTAAAATACTTAAAATTAATTGAAATATTTATACATAAATAATATCACAATCCAAAAAACAATTCATTGTGAAATTTCTCAAATCATTAAATATTTTCAAATTCATTATAACAGTTTGTAAATAAAATAAGAATATATGTAACCATATCCCCCAGGAGTGTCATACCAAGTGCACAGTATGGTATGTTTCACTATATCAGGAAATTCATGAGTAAAGACGGACATGCCATTTTCAGTGTTATTAACCCTAGTTACATTTGTGCTAGAACATCATCCACATGTACTATCAAGATGGAGAATTATTTTTCTGTAAAGAACATAATACCTAATTTACCCAAACCTTATGATAATAATATAAATATACTCATCATTAACATAATTCATAAGTTTATATTCTTTTTCCTTTTTTCTTATATCTAGTACTCATGGTTTATAATAATATTTTTTTTGATTATAACTGTAAACACCAGATCCCTAATAACATATATTTGGTTCCTACATTATTTCCTTGGAATAAGATAAAATGAACCACATCATGAATGAATAATGAGTTTAGTAGTCTCAGAAAACTATATATATACATTAAATTCACATTAATTTTTTTTAAAAAAAAAGTATATAAAGTATTTTCTTTTAGAACACCATTAATTAGATCCACATATCCTTGAACATCAATAAAGAAATAACCTGGTATAATTGTGAAAATAAATCCAAATAAGGAGGGGATCTCGAATGAACATTAAGGGTATGTGTACCCCAAAAATCTATCATGAATAAATAATTAAAATCGATATATAATGGTAAATAACTAAAAAAAATTCCATTCAATCAATTAACTAATCATAATGTTCTATGAATAAATGATTATCATATACTTCCATAAAAATAATCACATTGGCTAGAAATATAATAATGGATTTTCTAACTAATCAAATAATAACATGGGATATAGACAAATAATATTAGAATGAGAAAATTCATAATGTTGTACATCCAAAATAAACTATAAATAACTATCACAAGATTTATTAAATCTCTTGTTAGAAATCAATCTAATTTTCCCAAATAATTTGCATCAAGAGACCTATCATTGCATTGAGGGGATATCTATGAATGATACCCAACAATCAATTAATAGGTCAAATTAATTCCACATAGTAATAGTATGAAATATAATCAACATAATCGTTTTTATTGGAAAACTGACATATGAAATGTTATTAGTTTCCCCTGTCGGAAAATCATAATAAAACAATCCAAAGAAATATGGAGGATAGTAAAAAATTTGTACATCCTCAGTAAAAAATATCATAAACCATCTAAATAAATAATATGTGTAATATAAATACAACATATCCCCATTAAATCATATGTACAATAAACATTCTCTCACTTTTATAAATAGAAATAACCTATGAATTTTATTAAAAACATTTGTGAGTAAAATAAGATTTTCGCATTAAATATATCTATTTTTAACTTCCAGATCAAAAAATATTCTGAAGACAATTTTATTTTGAAATACCTTTTAAATATTATAAATTAGTCTTTAAAAAAGTTATTTTTCATGATTGGGGGAAATTCCTTTCAGGTCATATACATTAACAAAATATTTCAAACATATTATTGGTTAAAGACAAGCATTCATTGTCATGAAAATGAAAAGATGATTACATTAAAAAGAATTTTTAAATTAAAAACAATTAATAATTTTTTTTAAATAATTTAAATTTTTTTAGTTTTTTAAAACATTTTTAGAATACATGAATTTTGATTAAAAAGTAATTTGGGCGGATGAGTGAAATAATTTCAGATTTTGGTTAAAAATAGTTTCTCAATAATTATATGTACAATAGAGAAAAATATGTTACTATTACATGAGAATTTCATGTATAAACTTTGTTTATGGAAATATATTTTTATGATGAAGATATAAAATAATTTCCCAAAGGAGAAGTAATCCCGAATAATAATGATATTGTAATAATAACTGACCCCACTTTGGAAAAAAAATGAATCATAAGACTTATAGGGTAAACTACATTAATTGAGACATTATATACCATGAAGTGAGATAAATTAATGATTGATTATATAAAAATGGGTTGTATATACACCATAAAAATTTGTAAATGGTGAATATGGCATATATCACACAAATTTACATGTTTGATGAGTAACCCTTACCTCAGGTTTTACTTCAATCATGTCAGTATGTTACTCATATTTAATAATATTATATTCATTATAAATGTATTACAAAACAACACTCATATATCATATACCATATATGATTTTTAAGGTCATTTTTCACCTATTTATTAACAATTCTTTTTGAAGAACATTATGTTTTGGGATGATTTCTTTATTTTTAATATACGTTTTAGTTCAGTAATTTTGTTACATTTAATTTCATCATGGTAAAATAATATAATGAATTTTTATAATGATATAAATATCATATATTTTCATTATATATTTATTTTCAGTAATCTATAAATGTTAGAGATAAAAAATTGATTAAACTATTGAGGGGGATGATAGGTTGAACATAGATATGGAAAATGTTTTTATTTTTCTTGATGGATGGATAAAAAGAAAAATAAATATTAATTAAACCACCTAGAATAATTATTATTTATATATATCATTTATATTTATAAAATACAATCCTTATTATGATCTATTTAAAAACCAAATGAAAATCATTTAACATCACTACATGGAGGCGATAGTCCACATATACATACGAGGGACATTATTATTTTACAAAAAATTAAAAGTTGTAAATTAATATATGAAATTATATTTCAAAAGTAATTTATTTATCTTTAATATAACATATATTCATTTAAATTATCCCTATTACATTCCATTTAAGTGTAATTGAAAAAGGAAAGGCATTGCATCGTGAGGCGATAGACCACTGTACAAATGATTTACGTTATCGTAACCCCCACAGAATAAAATATATGATGTTATATGATATATGATATTTAAATGAGTATAATAATTTCATAAATACTATATAAATAGTTCAAATTTATCAATATATCTATAATTGAATGGTTTTGATGGAAAATTAAATACATCATTTCGTGAGGTGGAAGTTTATAGTAGAGATAATCAATGGTTTTGTTTCCCTAATGATGGAAGTGGATATGGATATAGGTCATTCTCAAAAAATAATAAAATATTTATATATATTATATAATTTTTACTATATTATAATATATATATATATAATATTTTAAGGTGGTGGAAGGAGAAATAAAATAAATATACGTGTTTATAATTTTACCTCTTCTTTAGGGAATAACATTTGGTTCAAACCTAAAGGCATTATATATTGGATTTCATACCAAACTAGGTATCTTGGATGTTGGGATATGTGTAATGAAATTATTTGGGAATTTATTGACTTAATTATTTTATGTGTGATGGAGAGATGAGAGGGGTGGCATTCTATAAGTGGGGCAGAGGACATACATGGTTTTTTGAAAATAAAATGTATTACCCAAATATTTCACAAATAAAAATAATCAAAAATGGACATTACTAATGAATAGAGATTATATAATCTAAATATTCCAATAAAATTTGTTTAAGAAAACATTTAGGTTATTTTGACAATTACCTTTTTAGTTTAACCCCTGATAAACCAATTTATACCTTAGCATTGGTAATTAACTTCTATTATGTTCACTATTAACTATGGTGAAAAACATATTTTAAATTATTATAAAATATCTATAATACTTATTCCACACATGGAATCCATTTTTTCAAATTCAATTCACATATGTGGTATAATTCAATTTTAAATCAAACCAACAGACACGTCAAACAAATGGATTTCCAATGAAAATAATTGAGAAGTAGAAAATGTTTTTAAATGATAATTCAATATTAAATTTACTATAATGACCAATATTAGTGGAAATTTAATATAATTTAACAATTTTTATATAGTAATCAACCGATGTTATAATTTATCTTTTTATATAATTTAAATGAAAATACAGTGGTAACAAATAATATATTTTACTCTTCTTGAAAAAAATAAAGTGTTTTGAAAATTCTCAAAAATTCCCCCACATAAATTTTTTTCATGTATATGTTAAAATTTTATTTTTTTATCAAATAAATTTAATAGTGGTAAAAATTAGTTTAAAATTATGTGTTCATTTTGTGTCTCAACAAAATATTAGAAAAATACTATTTTTAAGAAAAAAAATCTATTTGAAATGGTTATTATTGAATTTATAATCAATAGATTATAAATTAATTTTTTAATGAATAAATATATAGTAATTTATTAGGGAATAAAATAATATCTTCTAATAGGTGTTTTGTTTCATATGCATTATCTAACATGATGATCCTCATTTAAAATCATGTGTTGTTACAGAAATCCTATAAGGCCATTTTTTATTTGGGTATATTTTCTTAATTAGGATATGATGGGGAATGTGAGGGAGTTTGAGATTATCTAGAATGAAAATTGACAAGTGATGGAGTATTTCAACATATTTAGTTATATGGTTCACTTTTTTTCAATGATATTATACTGGGACACATTGAAGGGAACCAATTTGTAAAGGGTATTTTTCTAAACCCTTATTCTATAGTTCATTCACTGGGAAATTGTTTCTTAATTTTTTTTGGAATTTGAATCATTTTTCATTGAACCAGTTTATATGTTGTGATTTATGATGGGTGGAAACAATATTTATTTATGTAATATGTATTTCTTTGTAGTTATATGGTAATTATTTTCTAGTAGAATCTTATTTCATTGATTCTTATTATTATATCAATTCCCCTATTGAAATTAATTGGCCTCAATTTTATATTTAGTTCGGATAGTTTTAGCTTTCCACGCCCACTTCCTTTAATGTCATAGAATAATTTCTTTATGATGGCCAACTGCATAATCATAAAAAATTCTATAATTTGATGTATCAATAGTGTAAAATAAAACTTCTTAGTTTTTTCCATGTAAATACTTATAAAATATTTGGTAATATTTTTAGATATAGCTGATTAGACATTGCCAGATTTAGAGGCATATTGATCCCTTAAATGAAATTTGAAAAATACTAAATATATTAATGTCATCTATGAGAAGGTTTCCTAAGGAAGAGAAATTACGCCAAAATTATGTATCGGATTGGAAATTTGAGAGTGTTTCTGCGTTTAGGGTGTATTGTTTACACTAGACACAACATAATCATTCTCATTGTCAGGAATTTGTGAAAAAAAATCATTACTATAAATCATAAATAAAATAACAAATTAATTAAATTTATTTATTGTGATGGATAGACATAATTTTTCTCTACATAAGTACCCTTATAGGAAATTCCTAGGGTAAGCCTCATAACCATCAAAAAATGGACAACATCATGTACACTAGGATGACCAATTGTACATAGACACAGACATAGGTAGATTCTATGATTCATGGGTAATCCTGGTCCCCAAGGGACATTCCATGTATTAATAGTATATTCCATGCAATTATAAGAAGGGGACATTGAACCCTTATTCCCTCAACATGAACTAGTTTCTTTAATGTTGTGTTCCTTAGATCCATCCATATAAGCATAATGTATGGAATTATATCATGAGAAAATGATTGTGATATTTTCTGTAGAGACCCATAAATTTCATGGAAATTTTTTTCTTAAATTAATTGGAATTTTACGAGTCCGCAGTTTTTAACGGTGCCTGATTCCGAGGCCTGGAGTACCCGGAATGATCTATCGAAGTTTGGTTAAGCTTAAATTAATACACGTAAGCAGTTTTCCTGAAAAAGTGGAATAACTCATGAATGGTTATTCAAATCAGAAATCTGATGGCACCGTTGTGCTCAGGATGGTGGTTTTACCCTAGGCATGACATAAGTTTAGTCGGCGCGAGCCTCTTGTGAGAAATCCCAAAAATGGCTTAACCATAAATAAAATAATTAAATAAATTATTTTATTTTTCAAATGCTTATAACTCACAAATGGTAGCTCATATTAAAAATTTGAGACCACCACTAAACTCGTGAGGGCATGACTTATTTATGGAGATACCAACTTTGGCTGGCATGAGCCACCAGAAAAAGATAGTTTTTGTCTGCAAATAAAATAATTAAGTGACAATTATTTTATTGTAAAATTCATAACTTCTAAACGGTGAGTCAGATTAAAAATTTGAGAGTACTGTTGGGTTTTTTGGGGGCGTGTTTCACTTAGGCAAAGCCTAACCTCGACTGGCGCGAGTAGAGGGTGACTGATAATAATTTACCAAACTTTTTTTCGGGTACGTTCAGTAAACGTACGTTTGAGATTTGATAACCTTTGAACCGATGCTCAGAATTGAAATTTGAGGGCACCGTTGAACTCACAGCGTCTCTGATTGCTTAGTGAGACATTCACCTTAGTTTAGTTTTATCGATATTGGAAGATAGTTTTTGGGTTTCTTTATTAATGTTAAATAAAAATAAGTTTGGGGCTTATTTTTATTTGAGGTTGGTAAAATCTCCAAGGGGAGGTTGGAGGTGGGGGCCACCATACCATAACCTCCCATCAGAGGTTATGGTGGTGGGGCCCACCCACACATAACCTCCCTTGGGAGGATTTTATTTATGTGGGTCCCACATGAACTCCTTAACTTCTCTAACATCCTTCAACCCCATGGAACTCCCAATTATTTAGGGAGCCTCCTCACCTTCCCTCTCTCCATTTATTTTTCCAACTCTCCACCATTAATTCTGTAAATTAATTCTTTTAATTAGAATTATTTTTAATGCATGTCAAACAATTTAAATAATAGTTAGTCTATTATTTTATTTTGGGTTGGCACTTTTTTCTTGGTGGAGCTTGGAAGAACTTGGAGAAATATCTCTCCAACGAAGAACACTTCTTCCTCCCAATAAAGAATGCGAAGAAATCTGCGACACTTTTTCCTCGATCTTCTTCCCAAGACGCTTTCCGATGCACAAGCTTAAGATTGGAGGACATGACGAAAGAGGCGGATGAAGAATCAACACCTACCTTTTCCCCTCAAATTTTTCTACGAACGCCAAACGAGGTAGGGGTTGTTGAATGATGATTATTTTCTTTTCTTTTTATCTGCATCGAATGGAGATTGATACAAAGTGATTTATTTTAATTTTTTATCTTCGTTCATGTGAAACGAATGCTACCACTCTAAACATGGAGGATGCGGGAAAAACAAACATGGCCCGACCCCTCCGTTGTTCTTTTTATGTTGATTCTACGATGGCATGGCACTGAGGTGACAATGACGAAGACAGAAAACGAAGACCGTGCTACCCAAGGTGCCCACGCCCCACCAAACTACCCACCTGCATGCGCGCCGCAACACCCCGCATCGCCAGCCCGCACGCTGCTGCTCGTGGCCCTTGCGCGCTGCCTAGAGCCCCCTTGCGCGCTACACGGTGCCCTGGGTCGGCGCCCTGTTCCCCTGCCGGCGCGCTCCCGGCGCCCCATGCCCCTTGCCGGCGCGCTCCCGGTGTCCCGCGCCCCGGCCCGCACCGCTGCCCGGTGCCCCGCGCCCCTGCCCTGCGACCCACGCCGCTGCCCGGTGTCCCGCGCCCCCCGCGCGCTGCCCGGAGCCCCTGCCATGGCTTTCTCGGTGCCCCGACACCCTGCTCGGCATCCTGGAACCCTGCCCAGCACCCGCACGCTCTGCCCGGTGCACCAACACAATGCCCGGTGCCCCCGCGACCTGTCAGTGACCAAACGACCCACCCGAGACCCACGTGGCCTGCCCGCTGGCGTCCCGGCCACCGGTGTAACAACCCGAAATTTTGAATAATTCATGTTTCCTAATTTTGTGTGTTGTTTTATTTTATTTTATTTTTAATCTAAAAAAAATGTTTCATTTGATAACATGAGTATAATTATAATGAGACCGTTGGGTTTTGACAGTTATATGACCATTGGTCAATATGACCGATGTAAACTAAATGTTTCTATTATTTTCTCTAAATACAAGTAATCTTGGTTAATTAATATAGAAAGAAGATTAGATGGCATCACCCAGTAGTCTTGGACCGATCGAAGCCCATCTAACAGAACTTGGGAAGGAGGTAGCACCACTGGGCTTTGCTCTGGACCAAACCCAAGATGAACTTCATCGTGTGAAGGTAGAACGGGATCGCCTTCGCGAGAAGTTCAAACTGATAGAAATTACTACTCGTGCGATGTTGGCCGAGCCTCCCTCAGATTCTCTCACCTTAGCACACCTTACACTTAGGTCCTAGGCTGGTGTGATAAGGGGCTATGTAAGGAGACCGTAACTGCCCTGTGTAATCCTTTGTTTTAAATAAAAATTTTGATTTCTTCTTATGATGAAGTTTATGAATTTTCAAATGTCCGGATAAATATAGTATGCATAATTTTGATGAATTTTAGAAAAAGGATATTTTAAAATTGTTTAGGTAAACCTTAAATAATTAAAAATGTGTAGTGATTTTCAAAAAATGATCTTCTACAATTATGTTCAGTACGAAATTTAGAGTCTAATAAGATCAACTTTATTTTTGATGAATAGTAAATTATGAATAGTGATTTTATGCTTAGAATTAGTAATGTGACCAAATGGATTAGTAATCTCACTTAAAGAAAGTATTAAAATAAGCTAGGCACTTTGATTAATTAATGTGATTCAATAAAATGGTTAAATAACGGTATCATAAATTATTATTCAACTATTAGTTTTTTCGGGTGAATAGTGTTTTTTAATTAAAAATTTAATTAAAAATATTTAGAAAATTATTTTTATAAAATGGGCTTCATTTTTGAACTCAGAGCATCGATATTATGTTAAGGTAAATTTTGGGGATTTTTCTGAAAAAAAATGAATTTTCAGTGAATAGTGTTTTTTAATTAAAAAATTAATTAAAAATATTTAGAAAATTATTTTTATAAAATGGATTTCATTTTTGAAATCAGAGCATTGATATTTTGTTAAGGTGAAATTTTGGGATTATTCTGAGAAAGTTGAATTTTCGATGAATAATGAAATACAGTTTTTAAGTTATGGGTGTTTAATGACATCCTTAAATGATGTATTAAGTATGTAATCAATATGTTCGAATTATGAATAGTAAGATAAGGTATGAGGTGTACCAAGTGGCCAATACCATGGGAAAATACAATGGGCAAGCCCATGGTTTTGCCAAAACCACTAATGAGGTGTCCCTTGGCCATTAATGCCTTGTCCCCTCACTTTCCCTATAAGTACCCACCCTTTCCTCCTTTAGTTTTCACTCCCAACTCTCCCCAATGAAGTTCTGGTATCCTTACCTCCAAAGGAGTCCTCCCAAGGTGCCCCCAACCCATCAAGGTCCAAACATTTGTGTTTTAAGAGTAACGTTTTAAGGTAAGGGATCCAAACTCTCTTTTTTTTTCAAATACTCTCTTTTAAGTCATTTCTTTTATGCTCCATGTTCTTATGTTGGAGGATGTTATTTTTTTCATCTTACATCCCTTTTTATTTTCATATGATGAGAGACCCCCTATTTCTCTCATCAATTCATTTTTGTTGAAGTTTAAGTGACGCAGTTAAGCTGCCGAATTTTTAAGGGATTCATTCACCTTTCTCATTTTTTCAAAGATCTACTTTCATGTCAAGTATTTAAAGTTCATTTTTTTATTATGTTGGGGTATGATATATATATATCTATCATACTGATATTTTATGTTAATATGATGAGATGCCCTATTTGATCTCATCAATTCATTTTTGTTGAATTTTAAGTGACGCCGTTAGGCTGCCGAATTTTTAAGGGATTCATTCACCTTTCTCATTTTTTTCAAAGATCTACTTTCATGTCAAGTATTTGAAGTTCCTTTTTTATTATTTTGGGGTATGATATCTATATCTATCATACTGATATTTTATGTTCATATTATTAGAGACCCTATTTGATCTCATCAATTCATTTTTGTTAAAGTTTAAGTGACGCCGTTATGCTGCCAAATCTTTAAGGGATTCGTTCACCTTTCTCATTTTTCAAAGTTCTACTTTCATGTCAAGTCTATCAAGTTCATTTTTATTGTTTTGGGGTATGATCTCTTTATCTATAAAACTGATATTTTATGTTCATATGATAATAGACATTATTTTATCTCTTCAATTCATTTTTTTTAGTTTAAGTAACGCCGTTAGGATGCCGAATTTTCATAAGAGAATGCTTATTTTTGTCTTCCTTTCATGTTCTTCATTTCATATGGTATATCTTTCAAATTTAATTACCATGTTCCCAAATAATTTTTATTCTCTCCCCCTAATGTTTTATGGATCATTTATGAGTGGGTGACCCATGTCCACTCTCTTTTCAGTGTTTTCTAAAACCCTGTATCATAGCCGTTGGGCTGCAGAATTTCCGTCTCAAAATGTCTCTCTCTTATTCTCAAATTAATTTATTTTAGTAAGTGAATACTCAAAGCTCTTTATTCTAAAGGGGTATTCACATATATACCAAAATTTTCTATTTTATATTATGGGATTTACATACATGATACCCTCTTTCCCTTTCTGTGCGTTTAATGTGACATAAAGATCATGTCTTTAAAGTAGTTTTTAAAATGTTATGATTATGAAATGAAATCCATTTCTTTTATGCTATATGGGTTGTTTATGAAATTATTTATGATGATATATGTGGCTCACATGATAATAAATACATTTCAATGGTGCGCCCTGATAGCGCTCCAATTCATTGGGTAAAGACTTAGTCTCTAGAGATGACCTTTTAGACTGATACCTTGGTGAATAACCTTGGTAATTTTTAATGACACCTTGGGGATGGACCTTGGTGAAACGAAATTATTGTCAATATTAAATGTTGCCGCCAAATCTTCAAGTTATGAAAAATCTTATTTTTATTATGATGTATCTCATGATTTCTTTCTCATGTCTTAAAGTTCTTTTTATGTCCTTATTGAAGTATCTCAAGTTCACATGTAAAATGATTCTCTTGTTTCCCTTACTGGGCCTTCTGCTCACCCTTTCTTTTGATGTATGTCCCTAGGTTATGAGATGCAATAATGAACCTAGGATGAAATTAAGGAGATTCCTTTCAAGTGTTTAAGAATAATTCTTTATGTTGTTTTCATGTATTATGTTCATTGCTTCAAAGACACTAAACCTTAAAGATCCTCAGTTTTGTGTAATGTAATGAAAGTTTATGTTATAAAAAGACGGGATGCTGTAGTTGGTATCAAAGGATGGTTTAGTTATTTGTGGAAATTAGGATATGAAAACTCTAGGAAGAACCCTATAGAAATATTTAAATATAGGAAATCTTCCTGGTATTTTGGTGAGTATTGAGTAAGGGGTTGCCAAGAAAATACATCCCTGTCTCGATATGAGCAGGTAGAGGTGGCTCTGACACAAATGTACATAGGGGTAAAACCCGAAAACACTGCTTTGAGCTAGACTCGAACGGGAACTGGTACATGACAACGGGCCTTGCTGCACTCTTGGTTACGACACTCCTGAGGGATATGCTTTGGTAAATTCATAAGCTTAGTATGAACCATTGTTAAAGGAACAAAGATAAAATAAAATAAAGATTCACATAAGAATATATGATCATATATAACCTAGATGTGAACCTAAGGGATCAAAAGTTAGGGTATACTTTTCTTCTACAAGTTATCCTTATATGATTTCAGTTCCTTTTCATGATTATTGGCTAAGTACTTGAGCCCCTAATTATGCTTACTCTTCTTAGTTAATGATGGGAAATGGAGGAACATGTCCCAACAACCAATGTGATAGGAAATGTGACAATTGTCGTATTAATATGACAGGGATGATTAGGGGATTAAAAGACGATTATTATTTTGGAAGACGTTCACTATTTTAGGGACCCTATATGATCGAGGTAAATAGATTACTACGGTATTTTCATTGAGGAGTAAGGTTGAATTATATTTTGAAGAATCAATGAATTTAAGGTGGACTTATATTAAATTAGGTTACTTATGGGAATGATTAACCTATCTTGAGTAAAATATTTTTAGGTTAGCTACTTTTGTTATAATATGTTAGGAGTGGTTGATGTTGTTTGGAGATTAACAATAAAGTTTATTTTGGAAGACTATGTTATCAAATCCTTCTTGTATTTGGGTTTCAATCTTAGTTTGGTTTATTTTGAGGAATTTTAAGGACCGTTATTTATGGAATGGTCTATGATGAACTTTGGGTAGTACCATGGAACTTTGAAGATTTTAAATTAGTTTCCATTCCTATGAGATTCTTTCTTTTTGATGAGTTGTTTTACCTTAACCTTTCTGTTTTTGGGATAATGTTTAAAGATAGAAGAAATAGATAGTTAATATTTTGTAGATTATGTGATTCTCTAGAAGATGATTCTTGTGATTTTTATGAGACCAAGTGTTTTTTAATTCTCATCATTTGGAGAAAAGATTAGTGTTGGTAGGGACTTATTAAAGGATGAAACTCTACTTGAAGGTAGGTATATTTTCTTATGTTTTTATTCTATGTAGTAAATGAATTCCTCAAAATTATGAAAAGGAACGTAAAACAATAACATTGTTGGTTTACGTTTCCTACTAGGTAATAAAAGACCATCTACACACATCGTAAGTTTGGGATTTTATTATGGTTAAATTTCTCCTAATCATGTTTTCTATCACTCTCCCTTAGAACGTGACCCTTGGTTTCTTCCTCCATGTCCATGTTTTCCTACATGGGATCCTAGTATGGGTTAACTCGGGTGACCTTTGTACTTCCCTTTCTTTCTTTTAAAGTAAAAGTTTTAATGAATCCTTTTCCGATGTGGGGCTTTCAATAAAATTTCAAATCAAATTTTAAAAATTGAGAGGACACAGTTTCTTAAGGGGGGGAAGATTGTAACAACTCGAAATCGTGAATAAATATATTTTCCTAATTTTGTGTGTTGTTTTATTTTAATTTATTTTTATACTCGACAAAAATTTTTCATTTGATAACATGAGTATAATTAAAATGAGACCACTGGGTTTTGACTATTATATGACCATTGGTCAATATGACCGCTGTAAACTAAATGTTTCGATTATTTTCTCTAAATAAAAGTAATCTTGGTTAATTTATATAGAAAGAAGATTCAATGGCCTCACCCAGTAGTCTTGGACCGATCGAATCCCATCTAACAGAACTTGGCAAGGAGGTATCACCACTGGGCTTTTCTCTAGACCAAACCCAAGATGAACTTCATCGTGTGAAGCTAGAACAGGATCACCTTCGCGAGAAGTTCAAACTGATAGAAATTACTACTCGTGCGATGTTGGCCGAGCCTCCCTCAGATTCTCTCACCTTAGCACACCTTACACTTAGGTCCTATGCTGGTGTGATAAGGGGCTATGTAAGGAGACCGTAACTGCCGTGTGTAATCCTTTGTTTTAAATAAAAATTTTGATTTCTTCTTATGATGAAGTTTATGATTTTTCAAATGTCCGGATAAATATAGTATGCATAATTTTGATGAATTTTAGAAAAAGGATATTTTAAAATTTTTTTGGTAAACCTTAAATAATTAAAAATGTGTAATGATTTTTGAAAAATGATCTTCTAGAATAATGTTCAGTACGAAATTTAGAGTATAATAAGATCAACTCTATTTTTGATGAATAGTAAATTATGAATAGTGATTTTATGCTTAGGATTAGTAATGTGACCAAATGGATTAGTAATCTCACTTAAAGAAAGTATTAAAATAAGCTAGTCACTTTGATTAATTAATGTGATTCAATAAAATGGTTTCATAAATTATTATTCAAGTATTAGTTTTTTCGGGTGAATAGTGTTTTTTAAATAAAAATTTAATTAAAATTATTTAGAAAACTATTCTTATAAAATGGACTTCCTTTTTGAACTCAGAGCATCGATATTATGTTAAGGTAATTTTTGGAGATTTTTCTGAAAAAAATGAATTTTCAGTGAATAGTGCTTTTTAATAAAAAATTTAATTAAAAATATTTAGAAAATTATTTTTATAAAATGGATTTTTTTTTGAAATCAGAGAATTGATATTTTGTTAAGGTGAAATTTTGGGATTATTCTGAGAAAGTTGAATTTTCGATGAATAGTGAAAAATACAGTTTTTAAGTTACGTGTGTTTATTGACATCATTAAATGATGTATTTAATATGTAATCAATATGGTCGACTTATGAATAGTAAGATAAGGTATGAGGTTTTCCAAGTGGCCAATACCATGGTAAAATACCATGGGCAAGCCCATGGTTTTGCCAGAACCACTAATGAGGTGTCCCTTGGCCATTAATGCCGTGTCCGCTCACTTTCCCTATAAATACCCACCCTTTCCTCCTTTAGTTTTCACTCCCAACTCTCCCCCAATAACGTTATGGTCTCCTTACCTCCCAATAAGTCCTCCCAAGGTTCCCCCCAAGCCCTCAAGGTCCAAACCATTGAGTTTTAAGAGTTACGTTTTAAGGTAAGGGATCCAAACTCTCTCTTTCTTTTCAAATACTCTCTTTTAAGTCATTTCTTTTATGCTCCATGTTCTTATGTTGGAGGATGTTATTTTTTTCATCTTACTGCCCTTTTTTTGTTCATATGATTAGGGACCCCCTCTTTCTCTCATCAATTCATTTTTGTTGAAGTTTAAGTGACGCAGTTAGGCTGCCGAATTTTTAAGGGATTCATTCACCTTTCTCATTTTTTCAAAGATCTACTTTCATGTCAAGTATTTAAAGTTCATTTTTTATTATGTTGGGGTATGCTATATATATCTATCATACTTATCTTTTATGTTCATATGATTAGAGACCCTATTTGATCTCATCAATTCATTTTTTTTGAATTTTAAGTGACGCCGTTAGGCTGCCGAATTTTTAAGGGATTCATTCACCTTTCTCATTTTTTCAAAGATCTACTTTCGTGTCAAGTATTTCAAGTTCCTTTTTTATTATGTTGGGGTATGATCTCTATATCTATCATACTGATCTTTTATGTTCATATTATGAGAGACCTTATTTGATCTAGTCAATTCATTTTTGTTAATGTTTAAGTGACACTGTTAGGATTCCGAATTTTTAAGGGATTCGTTCACCTTTCTCATTTTTCAAAGTTCTACATTCATGTCAAGTCTCTCAAGTTCCTTTTTACTGTTTTGTGGTATGATCTCTTTATCTATCAAACTGATATTTTATGTTAATATGATAAGAGAAATTATTTTATCTCGTCAATTCATTTTTTTGATGTTTAAGTAATGCCGTTAGGCTGTCGAATTTTCATAAGAGAAAGCTTATTTTGTCTTCCTTTCATGTTCTTCATTTCATAGGGTATATCTTTCAAATTTAATTACCATGCTCCAAAATCATTTTTATTCTTTCCCCCTACTGTTTTATGGATCATTTATGAGTGGGTGACCCATTTCCCCTCTCTTTTCAGTGTTTTCTAAAACCCTGTATCATAGCCATTGTGCTGCAGAATTTCCGTCTCAAAATGTCTCTCTCTTATTCTCAAATTCATTTATTTTAGTAAGTGAATACTCAAAGCTCTTTCTTCTACAGTGGTATTCTCATTTATACCAAAATTTTCTATTTTATATTCTAGGATTTACATACATGATACCTTCTTTCCCTTTCTGTGGGTTTAATGTGACATAAAGATCATGTCTTTAAAGTAGTTTTAAAACATTATGATTATGAAATGAAACCCATTTCTTTTATTCTATATGGGTTGTTTATGAAATTATTGATGATGATATATGTGTCTCACATGATAATAAAGACATTTCAATGGTGTGCCCTGATAGCGCTTCAATTCATTGGGTAAAGACTTAATCTCTAGAGATGACCTTTTAGACTGAAACCATGGCGAATAACCTTGGTAATTTTTAATGACACCTTGGGGATGGACCATGGTGAGACGAAATGATTGACAATATTAAATGTTTCAGCCACATATTAAAGTTATGAAAAATGTTATTTTTATTATGATGTATCTCATGATATCTTTCTCATGCCTTAAAGTTCTTTTCATGTCCTTATTGAAGTATCTCAAGTTCACATGTAAAATGTTTCTCTTGTTTCCCTTACTGGGCCTTCTGCTCACCCTTTCTTTTGATGTATGTCCCCAGGTTATGAGATGTAGTAATGAACCTAAGATGAACTTAAGGAGAATCCTTTCAAGTGTTTAAGAAGAATGATTTATGTTGTTTTCATGTATTATGTTCCTTGTTTCCAAGACACTAAACCTTAAAGATCCTCAGTTTTGTGTAATGTAATGAAAGTTTATGTTCTAAAAAGACGGGATGTTATAACTGGGCTACTGCGCCGACCCGCGGAGACCCCGCGGTGTCGCTTGCCGAACCAGCCCGGTCTCTCGGGCCATGTTACTGACCCGCCTACGTGGCGAAAATTGGGCCGATCTTCCCTCGCGGTCCGCTGGGCTAGGCCCAGCAGACCGGGTCAAAACATAGCAAGATAACCCACCCAATGGGCTGGGTTAGACCCTGCGAGTCTGACGGGGTCGACCTAGACCGGGTCGGCCCAGTCTGGGTTGGGCCGAGTTGGTCCGACCGGACCCGGGCCCATTACTGACCCCTTTTCCTTCTTGGGCCATATCCTTGGCACCATACGTACGTTTGACAAACCGTCAGTGGCCCCGGTATTCTTGGAGCATATTTGTCCTTTTGAGTATACCCCACTTGAGTTTAGGTATAGTTGAGTCATAGTCATGTTCGTTCATACACAAATCCAACCGGGCCCCTAGGACTAAAATGTTAATAACTCACAGACCGGATGTACGATTGACGCGCCGTCTATTGCGTTGAGACCCCTTTGACCTGGTGGTCCTTTGAGATAATTCCACCTGCAATTTCGTGACACATGGAGTTTCGACCAATAGCTCATGGAGCGGATTCTCCCAGAGACGAGCAAATAGAGTGCGGAGACCTAGTAGCTATAGACCTGACGACTACTTGACTGATTCGACTCAGAGTGATTCAACTAGCACAGTGGACGGAGCCCCCTGGTTTGGCGGTAGACCAACGTCGGATGGAGTGCCTGGTTTGGCGGTAGTCCCACGGCGGTCGGCAGACCCACGGAATTCAACAGGAGGAGTAGCTTTGACAGCTATTTGTGGGAGTACCTGGTTTGGCGGCATACCCACTGTGGAGGAGCGCCCGGTTTGGAAGAAAACCCGCCGTACTTGATACGAGGAGTACCTCAACAGTCTAAGGATAGTGAGTAGAGCCTTGGAGTCACGACATGGCCACTGTACTCGAGAAAGGAGGAGTTCTCTAGTAGCCGTGGTTTCGATAAAGAAAATTCTGGTTTGAGCTGACTCAATGAACTTTG
The DNA here is from genome assembly GCA_963277665.1 of Viscum album. Lineage (NCBI taxonomy): Eukaryota > Viridiplantae > Streptophyta > Magnoliopsida > Santalales > Viscaceae > Viscum > Viscum album. Next base: position 1,957,441,112 of record OY728141.1, on the reverse strand, counting down.
TGTTTTCCTCATGATTGAGGTGGGTTACTTGAAAACATAGGTATATGTATAGGGATATACCTAAGAAATGGTTATCAGTTGAAATACTTATTTTTAGTTGATCCTTTTTTTATTTGTTAAGACCTTGAGGGTCTCGGGGTCCCTACCGAGTATCGTTATACTTACCCCTTCCCAGGCTATGCCCGCACCTCGTTTTATTGGATGCTGATGACAGACAACGCTGACGGAGGCTGAGAGCACCAGGACTGGATGGTACCTGGAGGTGGACCTCACGACGAGTCGGTACCTGGGAGACAGACAGACGTGGAGCACTGAGAAGGCTATCTGTACCTACCCTTCAGGTAGGATCTGTGGTAGACAATCCTGGAGCTGCTAGACACCTTCCAGCTGTTTTTCTTTTAGTTTTACCCGTTTTTCCTTTCCTTGTACTTTACTGATGGACTTGTATTTCTGGCCCCTTTACTTTTAGAAAGAATGTTAGATAGTTTTTTCTTAGTTTTTTCTTCTTCTTGCTCTCTGGTTGTGTGTGTTTAAGATTTATAAAGGCAACGCCTTCCCATTTTTAGGGAATTACACCTTTGGTGCTAGTCGCCAGCCCCTTGCCTATGGAATGTGGGCTTGGGGTAGTCACGATGCGGGCTCAGGGGGATGGGTCGTGAAAAATTGGTATCAGACGAGTCAGTTTTACCACATAACATAGGACTTTGATATTTCTTTTCTGTGAATCAATAGTGTTAAGGGTACTAAGTGTGGTTTTCAGTTTAGGGAGTCCAATGATGTTGCGGGCAGCCGACGTATCCATACACCCAAACCTTGACTTCGAATTTATGACTCAGTGCATGAAAACCATGATGGCATGTGTGGTTTAAAAAGTTTTATTTAAGTCATCTCAAACCATGTTAGCTCAACAAGTATAGTCTTTTTACCGTGTCACATTTTTTTCTTTCAGGATGCCTCCCCTCGGATGACCTTCTAGAGCCCTGAGAGTTGTATGTACTGACATCCCGTCGAGAAATGGGGCCTCAGTACAGGGCCCTATTCCAGTTGAGGCACCAGCGGAGGCACCAACGGTACCACTTTACATTAGGCCACCGATGCCACCAGCCCTAGAAGTAGAGACTACATGCCGTGTGAGTGGGCTTCTTGACTTCCAGTTCCAAAGGCCACCTAGGTTTAAGGGAGAGACGGACCCGCAGGCGGCTGAGGATTGGTTGGAGGCTGTGGTGAGAGTCTTCAGACTGATAGGGACCCCATCCGACTTCATGGTGATCATTTCTACCAGCCTCCTTCATGCAGCAGCAGGCAGATGGTGGAGCCTGATGCCTCAGATGCATGATGAGGCATAACTTCTATAGGAATACTTTGAGAGCCGATTCTGGGCAGATGTTTGTTCCAGCCACCCTTTGAGCGGTGTGGATACAAGAGCTACTACATCTGTAGCAGGGTAGCATGACGGTGGAGTAGTACTCTGCGAGGTTGACTGAAGTCTCATGCTACTCCACTGATATGGTACGAGACCCATTCTTCAGGGCCCAGACCTTTTACCAGGGACTTAGGAGAGAAATTAGAGCTTCAATTTTCTCCCACAACATCCCGATGCATACAGGGGTGTTGGAGAGGGCCCTCCTAGTAGAGAGTTTCTGTATTGAGCAGTCTTCAGCAGTGAGACCCACTACTAGCTGACATGCAATGGAGTCTTCTATAGCTGGCAGTAGACAAATGATGTAGAGGTCCAAGAGGACCATACCTACACGTGATCGATCGCACGACTCAGGATCGATTGTGTGGGGCACCCAAAGTGGAGATAGATCCAGGAATACGAGGAGCAGATAGTGTTACTCCTATGGTGGGCTTGGTCACATGGCACGTGACTATCCGACATTCCATACAGATGATCATAAGATATATGAAGGACCTCTTAGCCAGAGGCAGAGGATCGATTGAGATGGTCCGCAGGGCGAAGGCAGACGTGGCAGGGGAGCTGGCCGTTCAGCTTGTGGTGGACGATGCTTCGAGGGGTTGCCACCACCACCACCAGGAGGTCCACCCCGACCTCAGGGAATGGGTGGAGAGGGGAGAGCACAGCTTTATGAAGCTGAAGCATATGACCATGGATCTCTAGAAATAGGTAGACAGGAGCGGGACTAGTTCAAGGCATAGAGGCCTTTGTTCATGATGCTTCTAGATTCGTTGATGTCCATGTTTGTGGTTGCTTTGTGTCATTGTACTCTAAGCTGCAGTAATAAAGGATACATGTCCTTGTGATGTTTTCTTTCTTGCCCTTTTTCTGTACTTAATCCTAAGAGGTTCCAATAAAAACTATTTACTTGACCCTCCCTTTTGATATTTCAAATAGAGGAGACCTAGTGACCACACATTGATGCCGACAGTGTGACTCAACCGTTAGAGGAGAGAGTAACAGTTGGATCTCTTGGTAGTATCGTAAAGGCCATACAACGTCGTGAATGGCTTGAATTAGTAATGTTCATGTTAGGATTGACTGTATTAGGCAATGGACATGGTTCATCCAAGGGGTGAGACAGGATTTCCCTTTTCGGCAAAGGAGAAATCTTAACAGCTCTTTGTAGAATGTAGGTGAATAAGGGTGAAGTCGAGTTCTTACAATTGGCTAGTCTCACCCATTTTTCCTTGAGAGAATGGTTTACAGTTTACTCTAATCTCAATAGTCTCAAGTGTGTCTTCTTTTAGAAGGATTTGAACATGATACAATGGGGATGGCTTGAGTTCCCCCAGGTCTATGACTTCTAGATAGTCTATACACCTGGGAAGGGGAACGTTGTTGCTGATGCGCTTAGCAGGAGGACTGGTATTTAGTTGCTAAGAGATGTGATAGAGTAGTTTGATGCCTTACATTTATCCTTTGTGGATAGAGATTGTGCATCCTATCTACATTCTCATACATTCACTCCTCCACATCTTCAGAAGAGTAGGCGAGGTGGCTTACCGCCTGGACCTTCCACCTCAGTTGCACCGGGTGCACGATGTCTTCCACATATCATAGATGAGGAGATGTGTGCACGACCCGTCCCACATCATCGACCACATAGAGATGGACATCGATGACAAAGAGACTTTAACGGAGGTTCTAGTGGAGATTGAGGATCGACAGGAGTGGGTACTACATGGATGGTCGATTCCTCTGGTGCGCATTTGCTGGAAACATGGGAACCTCCAGGAGAGCACATGGGAGAGAAAGGCTCAAATGCATGCTTAGTACACCCTTTTGTTTCCCTAGTGTGTGTTGTAGCTTTATGGGGACCTAAGGCCCTGAGGTGGGGGTAATGTAGAGACCCGAAAATTTCAAGGAATTTTTTTTCATAAATTCTTTGGAATTTTACGAGTTCGCAGTTTCTGACGGTGCCTAATTCCGAGGCCCGAAGTGACCTGAATGATCCGTTGATGTTTTGCTAAACTTAAATTAATGCGTGTAAGAAGTTTTCCAGAAAAAGTGGAATAACTCTTGAATGATTACTCAGATCAGAAATCCGAGGGCACCGTTGCACTAAAAGTGGCGGTTTTACCCAAGGCGCAACTTACGTTTAGTCGGTGCGGGGCTCCTGTGAGAAATCCAAAAAATGGCCTAACCATTAATAGAATAATTAAATAAATTATTTTATTTTTCAAATTCTTATAACTCACAAATGGTAGTTTGGATTAAAAATCCGAGACCACTACTGAACTCGTGAGGGCATGGTTTATTTAAGAAGATACTAACTTTAGCTAGCACGGGCCACTAGAAAAAGTTAGTTTTTGGCTGAAAATAAAATAATTAATTTACAAATATTTTATTGTAAAATTTATCACTTCTAAACGGTGAGTTAGATTAAAATCCGAGAGTACCTTTAGGTTCGTTGGGGCGTGCTTCACCTAGGCAGAGCCTAACCTTGACCAGCACGAGTCAAAGGTGACTGATAATAATTTTGCGTACTTTTTTTTAGGTACCTTCAGTAAAATTACGTTCGAGATTTTATAACCTTTGAACTGATGCTCAGAATTTAAATCTGTAGGAACCGTTGAACTTGCAGTGTCGGTGATTTCTTATTGAGACTTTCACCGTAATTGCTTTTTATCGAGAGTGGAAGATAGTTTTTGGGGTTCTTTAATAAAGTTAAAAAAAAATAAGTTTGTGGCTTATTTTTATTTGAGGTAGTTAAAATATCAAAGGGGAGGTTGGAGGTGGAGGCCACCATACCAAAACCCCCCATGAGATGTTATGGTGGTGGGGCCCACTTTCACATAACCTCCCTTGGGAGGATTTTATTTAGTTGGGGCCCACCCGAGCTCCTTAAATTCTCTAACCCCCTTCAACCCCATGGAACTCCCAATTAATTAGGGATCCTCCTCACCTTCCCTCTCCCCATTTATTTTTCCAACTCTACACCATTAATTCTGTGAATTAATTCTTTCAATTCAAATTCTTTTGAATGCATGTCAAACCATTAAAATAATAGTTAGTCTATTATTTTATTTTGTGTTGGCACTTTCTTCATGGTGGAGCTTGGAAGAACATGGAGAAATATCTCTCCAATGAAGAATGCTTCATTCTCCCAACGAAGAACGCAAAGAACGTTGTGACTCTTCTTCCTCGGTCTTCTACCCTAGACGCTTTGTAACGCACAAGCTTAAGTTGGGAGGACGTGACCAACGCGACGTATGACAAATCGACGCCTACCTTTTCCCCGCAACTTCGTCTACGAATTCCAAATGAGGTAGGGGTTGTTGCATGATGATACTTCTATTTTCTTCTTCTCATCATCAAATGAATACTGATACAAAGTGATGTATTTTAATTGGTGAGCATCGTTCATGTGAAATGAATGCTACCACTCTAAACGCGGAGGGTGCGGGCCAAACCAACATGGCCCGATCCCTCCGTTGTTCTTTTTCAGTTGATTCTACGATGAAATGGCACTGAGGTGATGGAGAAGATGATGGTAAATGAAGACCACACTACCCGCAGCCCCCGTGCACTACCGCGCTCCCCGCCTGCCTCCACGCCGCCACACCCTGCATCGCCTGCCCCGTGCGCCGTCGCGCCTCGCGCCGCTGCCTGGTGCCCTTGTGTGCTGATCGGTGCCCCCTTGCACACTACCTGATGCCCCAGGCCCTACCAGCGTGCTTCCTGACACCCCACTCCCCTACCGGCGTGCTCCCAGTGCCCCTGTGGGCACGCTCCCGGAGTCCCGCGCCCCTGCCCGCACCGCTGCCCGGCACCCCGCGCCGCTGCCCCACGCCCTGCGCCGCTGCCCGGTGTCCCGCGCCCCCATGTGCTTCCCGGCACCCATATCGTTTCTTGACCAGTGCCCCGACACCCTGCCCGAAGTCCCTACATGCTGCCCGGCACCCGCGCGCTCTGACCGGCGCACCGGAGCCCAGCCCTGTGCACCCGCAGCCTCTCAGTGACCAGCCGGCCCGCCCGCGCCCCACGCGGCCATCCCACTATCCTCCCGGCCACCGGCCTGCTGAGCCGACCCACGGCGCTCACGCGGTGTCCACGGTTGAACCAGACCGGTCTCTCGGGCCAAGATACTAAGCCGCTTACGTGGAGACAATCCAGCCGAACCGCCCTCACGGTCCACTGGGCCGGGCCCAGCGGACCAAGTAAAAACTTATCGGGCTGACACGTCTAATGGGAGGGTTCAGACCCAATGAGTTTGAACGGGTCGACCCAGACTGGGTCGGCCCCGTCTTGGTTGGGCTGAGTCGGTCCGACCGGGTCAGACCGGACTCGAGCCCATTAATGACCCCATTTCTTTCTTGGGCTATATATTTGGCACCAGACATTCGTTTGAAGAACCGTCAGTGGAGATGGTATTCTTGGAGAATAGTATTACCATTGAGTATACTCCACTGGAGTTTGGGTATGGTTGATTCATGGTCAGGTTGGTTCGTACACGAATCCAACAGGGCCCCCGGGACTAAAATGCTAATAACTCACAGACTGGGCGTCTGATTAACGCGCCGTCTGTTGCGTTGAGAACCCTTTGACGTGGTGGTCCTTTGAGATACTTACACCTATGATTTAGTGACACTTGGTGTATCGACCATCTGCTCATGGAGCGGATCCTCCTGAAGATGATAAGACAGATTGCGGAGACCTAGATGCTATAGACCTGACGACAGCTTGACCGATTCGACTAGCATAGTGGATGGAGCGCCTGGTTTGGCAGAAGACCCATGGTGGACGAAGTGCCTGGTTTGGTACCAGACCCGCGGTACTCGATAGGAGGAGTACATCTGATGGATATTAGGGGGAGCACCCAGTTTGGCGGCAGTCCCATAGCGGAGGAGCACCAAGTTTGGCAGCAGACCCACGGTACTCGATAGGAGGAGTACCTGAGCATTCTAAGGTTAGTGAGTAGTGCCTCAGAGTCATGACAGGTCCATTTTACTCGACAGATGAGGATTTCTCCAATAGATGTGGTTTTCATAATTAAAATCCTGGTTGGAGCTGAGTTAATGACCTTTGTTTTTTCCACAGTATTGAGATGGGTTACTTGATAACTTAGGTATATGTATGGGCATATACCAAAGTAATGGTTATCCATTGAAATCCATCTTTTTGGTTGATCCTTGTTAGATTTTGTGTGTCCTTGAGGGTCTCAGGGTTTCTTCTGAGTATCATTATACTCACCCCTACACGGGCTATGCCCGCACCACATTGTGTTGGATGCAGACGATGGACAACGCTGACGGGGGTCGAGAGTGCAAGGAGTGGACGGTACCCAGAGGTGGACCTCACGACGAGTTGGTACCTGGGGGAGACGGATGAAAGTGGAACACTGAGAAGGCTATATGTACCTACTCTTCAGGTAGGATCCATGGTGGATGATCCTGGATCTGCTAGACACCTTCCAGCTGTTTGTCATTCAGTTTTACCTGTTTGTCCTTTCCTTGTACTTTACTGTTGGACTTGTATTTCCAACCCCTTTACATTCATCATGATTGTTACATAGTTTTTAATTAGTGTTTGCTTCTACTTTTACTCTGGTTGTGTTTGTTTACGATTTATAAAGGAAACGCCTTCCCAGTTTAAGGAAATTATGACTTTGGGGCTAGTCGCCAGCCCCTGGCCTATTGAAGGCGGGCTTGGGGTAGTCATGATGCGGGCCCTGGCGGACGGGTCATGACACTTTCTAACGGATTATTTTCAGAAAACTTACAGGAATCCAACCCAAAGGCCAGGATGGGATACTTTTTCAGGTTTTTCACTAGGTGGGGTTCTCAAAATCAGTGTGAAAACATTACATCGACGTCAAGCCCATATATTGCAGGTTAATCAATATTGGGCCTGTTAATATTACCCCATATCCCTTGGTGTGATCCTCAACTATGTGTTGATCTATTAAAAAATATTATGTCTACTTTATTATGGAAATATCTAATAATAATGAAATCTTATATTGATTTCATCAATATTATCAGACTGGAGGAGTGAGTTCGTATAGGTGAGTGTGTTCGCTTACTCCTTAGAAGAATCCTAGATTGGAAATGTAGTTGGGAAAATACCTTGAGACTTATTGTTGAATATTAATATGTATTTATTATTTATTATATGTATCATTTTATTATTGACATATCATGTTATGAGATGTTTACTCTTTATGCTTTATTATTATTGATTTCAAGGATTGCTAATGGGTATTGATATACTCAACCCGTTATAGGCTATTCCCACACATGTTGCGTGTTATATAGATGTCCATATATATGAAAGGATTTCCATTGGTGAAATAAAATATGAAACATATATTTGGGATTGAAATAATGTGGTTTATACCAAGAGTAACATTTAACTTGATTCCCATCTTACAATCAAGTTAGACTTATTTACAATTTTTTGTGGGCTTGTATTTAGCCCATATAACTTACCGGTATTTTTTTGTCCTCTGATTATGAAGTTTAAATGAATTCATGCATTTGGTATCTATTATATTTTACATTACATCATTGTATCGTATTGGATATGTGTGGGTGAAAACATATACTATAGGCTATGGACTCCCACGTGAGTGTTATTCCAACTTAGTATCGGTATCCAGCCAATGACCAATTGGAGGAAAGCTCGACAATGTCACACTTAACTAATTTCTTACCACGTGGTCCCCAATGGGACGTGTCATGATAGAACAGTCCCAAACTACCCACCAAATCTTAATTGTACCTGTAATAATATTTATGTATTTATCTCTTCCGATAGTTCATTTATTATTGTTTCATTTTATTAGTGGTTCAAATTTAGATATTCATTACCTAATGAAATTATGGATGTGTCTTAAATTGGTTCATTCTACTTGAGTTTTTTCTTTTTATATGTAAGTTATGTCTTTATGTGTTCCTTTTTTTTAGGAATATCTCTGTTGGTATTCTATGTTAGTATTTCTCCTAAATAGATGGGAGACACACTGTGGGACATAGATTTTTTATAATTCTAGAAATGGTTGGGTACGAATTTTAAATTTCAATATAAATTCATTAATAATGGTTCTGTTTATTATTTCATGGACATTGTTGTCCTGATAATTGAATTTTTTTCTAAAACACTTTTGGTTTTTTATTTCTCCTCATGATGTATAATAACATTATGGGTGGATAAAATATTATGGTGAGGAGAATTATTACACTCTAACGTTTATTTTTCTAATTATTTTACTTATATTTTAATTAAACTATTATAATTGAGTTCTTGTTCTATTTATAAATATTTTTGATTCATTCAAGTGAAATTTAATGTTACATAGTTAGCACATGAGTATTAGAAACTATTCAATTACCACATGGCAGGGTCTATAATTTTTTGAAGAGTTGTCCAAATGTTCAATGCTTGTTTTTTCTAACTCTACCACAAAACCATGTTATTATATGATTATTATTTAGTTAAAATGACATTTTTTATTCATTATTTTGTTTACCATGTGGCTCAATCATTAATGATAACATGTTATTAGAAAATTTAAAATTCTTAAACTAACATTCTATGATATACCCCCAAATTGAGTCTCTTTCTTTATTCATTTGGTTGTTGACTATAGGGATCCTCTAGGAGAGTGTCTAAAATATCTAACCCTTCAATTGTATGCTTCCACATTTTATTTCAAGTGTGTTATCTATTGTAATACAATCATTTCTAATCAGATTCATTTACTATTTTTATCATTCCATTCTTATCTTACTTTAGAGAAGTTTTTTACACCCTATGGATGGTATTTGAAAACATTTGATATCTATAATGCCGTTAATATATGTGAATCGATAATCATATCATTATTATTCTATATTCTAGGGTTTTATATCATCCTCACTTCTATTGAGGTAGGTTTTTCCATGTTGTTGCCTTTACATGTAACATTATGAGAAACTAAGGTTTCTTAAAATGTGTTTTACATAATGTTGTTCACATACTCAACATTAATTCATTATTATATTAAATTATATGGTTTTATATTAAATTAAAAGATTATACCCATTTTTTTATCATATAAATGTAATTCATTAGAAAATATTCATACTAGATGCTTGATTAGATTCTTAAGAGATATATCTAGTATTATTTAATTATCAAGATAATGACTTGGTTTTTTTAGTATTCCATATGATTATATTGTGTTTTGGAGGTACAGATTTCATGGAATTTAGTTTTTAATGGATTCTAAATGAGTTTATATTGAAAATATATGTTTCATTCATGCAAGTGATCTATTAATAATTTTCCTAATGATGATTCATGTTGATTGTTTATGTGATCTTTTCATAGTGGATGATTTTGTTTTATGATATCCTCAAATTATTTATTGATAATGTTTTAACATAGTGTTTTGTTTTAAAAATGATATATTATTTATTTTTAATGTGACATTATTTTTAGTGGGAATTTTTAAAAGGTATGACTTTTTTGGAGAAATAGGAACCTGTTGGAAGCTTCTAAATAGTTTTAAAAAATGTGTTACTTCCTTGATAGAACCAAATATCCTTGATATATGTGTGAGATTAAAAGTAATGTGATTGTGATATCAATTATTTATACATATTGGGGAATCACATTGGTGTTTTTCGGAATGAATGGTAATGATATGATGTTGCAATGTGTTGATTGAGTTTAAAATTCGACAAAATATTATCCAGCCTTATCTAGATATCGTAAGGGGAATCCTTAGTATCTTAGTGATGGATTTAAATGGGTTGATTGTGAGGTCATATTCTCAATAATAGAAATATAAAATTTATGGTATAGTTTTTAATCAACGAATAATCAATATTTCAATGTAAATAACTAAAAATACATTCCATTAATTAAATAACATGAAAACAAAATGCATCGATGGATAACATTGATACATTAATCTCATGGATAATAGTAAATGAATATTGAATCAATAAAATTCATAAAATGAGAGGTCATGATTTCAGACAACATGATTTCGGGTGATAATTTCTTTATCTTAAACGTATTTGTTGGTTTGATTATTTCAGCCCATATACATTGATCATGGATTTATTACCTCTATAATGTTATAAAATATATATATATATAAATATATATATCTAATTTATTTATTTTTATTTTTATTTATAATATGGAGAGTTAAATAATGAATTACATCATTTATAGAGATGATAGAATGTATGTACACATTAAAACTATTTTCAATTTTTGACTGATGAAGTGAAGAATGGTAACAATAAATCATAATAAAAGAATTAAAAATTATATCATGAATTTAATATATATTAAATTAATCATTTCTTTTTTACCATCCATGTACAGAGGAAATGAAAAATAAATCACATCGCTTTATGGATGTGGAAGTCCTCACAGACCCATGAGAAATATAATGGTTTTCCAAAGGACTGGTAGGTAAAATGGTTGTTATGATATTACAACATTATAAGAACAATTATTTCATAATTTTAAAAAATATTAATGAGTTTTTTCTTTATAACAATCCCTGTGAAGTGGTGATGAAAAACAAATTACACCACCATGTGGAGATGATAAGTTGTACGTATGAAATGGTTGTGTTTTTTCTTTTAAAAGGATTGAAAAGTGACTGAAAATTTCCATCCCAAAATCACAATGACATATTAGTCTATTTATAATATGATAATTATTATTTTATTATGGATAATTCATATACATAGTAACAAGAAGAAGAAATATATATTAAATAGTTGTACAAGTGACTACCTTATCATTATCAAAATCACATTTTTAAATCTACTTAAGGACCCTAGAGCTGGTATTTTTGGAAGAAAAACACATTCATATCAAAGATATGGATGTAGATAACTGATTCGTTTAGTGTTTGGTTGATTTAGAGGGCTTAATATAGTGTTAATAATATAGAGAAGGGTTGTCCTTTTATAAGTAAAGTTAGTGGTGTTCTTGGACCTTGTTAAAGTATTAAATTAATATAATTTAATATTTAAATTAAAATTGATAAATATTGATATAATTAAAACATAAAATTTTTATGGGTCTAAATCCAATCATAAATTAAAATTTTAATGAGTTTTTATTATATTTCCACCATTATTATTAATTAAAGCCCCCATTAACCAATCCTGAAAATTACAATAATATTAAAATGGTCAACAATTAAAACTTCATGACTGTTATCAAAAAAATAATAAAGACACACAAATGGACCATATTTTATTTTTTCGACACTATATCATTTATTCGGTTTATTTTATTATTATTTTTAACTTTAAATGATCTGATAAAGCATTATTTATCATAAAATATTATTAATTCCATTTTTGACATTATTCATCTAATTTGTCTTTAAATATATATATATATATAAGTATAATTAATGTACAATCATTTAAAACACACATAACATGTCATATTGATCTTGAATATTATTTGGACACATTAATTCATTCAAATTATATAACTTTTAATATTGTTAATATCATTTATTTTAATTCACTATTAATTGAATAAATTCCATGTTAGTCTTGCATATCCATTTAAGGTAATTATTCCAAAAATAAAAATTATGAGAAAATTAATATAATAAAAAATAATTTATGCTTCGTATAAAAATTTTTAACTGTGAAAATATTATATTAATCCTTACTTGAAAAATAGAAATACAAAAAACCAAGCGAATGAAATTTTTGACATTTCTTGAAACAAAACAACATAATGTTCAAAATCACATCCAACTAGTTAGTAAAAACGATATATTATAATATTGAATTTTTATGTATTTGATATTTTAATATAATTGAAATATATTAAGTGAATGGGTAATTTTCTAGTCATGATATTTTGGTAAACATTAAATACTAGATTTACTCTTTCAATGATTAAAATTATTTACTATGGTTATTGTTGTTATGATTCTCAAATAAAATTTCTATATTTACCATATTTGTACCTATTTTTTCCAATAATGGTATTTAATTTTCTTGATTCAGTTTTTATAAGTTATTGATTTTTTTTAAAATAAAAAACATAATGAAAATAGTTTTTTTAAAAAAATATTTAAATGTATAAAAATGTTTTGAAACTGAATTCAACAATAAAATTGATTTTAATAAATTTAGTTGAATTATTAATTATATTATATATCTAATATTAGATTTGAATAATTTTTAAACGTAATTTAATTTATTGAATTCTTGAAAAAAATGAATTTTTCCAAAAAATTATTATTTTTTGATATTCCCTCATAAGTCAATCATTTCAGAAACATCTGAAAATTTCCCACAACTATAATTATGATTTGGAGATTTAAAAATAAAATTATTTTGTAAAAAAATCATATAAGTTATTAAATTTAATAATAATATTTTCTCACAAAAAATAATTATATATAATTTTCTAATTAAACACATTTGGTAAGAATAAAATAACATAAATATAATATGGGTACTTATTTCCAATTATTTAATCAATGAATTCATAATGATTAGTAACACTATATATGAATATATTTTATAATGTGGTTAATCACATTTGCATCCACCAATTCAATGGCTACATACTAATAGTCATGTTTATCTATTATATTTCATAGGTCCTTTATATTCTCTATAGTGTTTACGCATGCAACTCAACATAATTTGATTATTTTTAAAATATTTGGATCATGAACATGGAATTAAAAGAAAATTTCAATCACCATAGTAAATAATATTGTAAAGCCCCTCAGGGGGAGATATTCTTAAGAATATTATATTAGAGAAGTATTTTTTATACAAATATGATGTTTCTGAGTAAATGGTAAAAATTGATGTTTACGAATGAGCATATTATTTATTATACATTCCATGACATTATCAAACTAATCGTTAAGGTGACTTTATATTTCATACACTTTAAATAAAGTTGATATGTTTCTTGAGAGTAGTACATGAATCATAATTGATTGGATAAGTTGTTTCAACAACACCTGAAATTATTTTTTGAGAAACTTTTGAGAGTGTTATATCATAAAATAATGCTTTATGGACATCATTGATGGTTTTTTACATCGTAGTTGTATTTCACACAAGGTTTTCCCAACTAGACATAATTATTACTGACTATAATATCATATATTTAAAATATTGTTGTTATATTTATTAAAACATAGAATAAATCACAAATTTAAGGAGATAATGATTTTAGATGAAGGATATCCAATCCCAAAATGTACCATTATATATATTTTTAATAAGGGGGAGAAATTTCAAAAACAAAGGAGGAAACATTGAAATTGAATGTTAAAAAGGTGTTATTGACAATAAATCCAATATTGTAGATTGATGTACCTAAGTAACATAGTTTTATTTATCATTAATATTATTGTGAGGAAGTTTCTCAAGTCAATTTTTGTTGACTGATGACTCATGGAGGATTTTTATTTAAACAATTAATGTGAGGATTGATAATTAAATCCACTATTTAATCATTATAACAGTTGAATAGATATTAATGCTCAGGACATATTCTAATTGTGTATCGATATAAAAAAAATCACCATAAATGAAGAAATGAAGATAACCCTTATTATGATTTATAGGACTGAAGAACTCTAAATGGAGGATGAAATTTATGAATGGGTTGTATTGGCGAATTCATCCAAAGATTTTATAGATTTTAATATAATTTAATCTTTTATTTCAAACACTTTGATTTTCCTTTTTATGTGTTAGATTTTCATAGAGATTCGTCAATGAGTTTCCGATGATTTTACGGGTATGTTTGGTATTATTTTGTAGCTTTTATAGGTAACCCATGATTTCAATTATTATTATAGGGTCAGATCATAGAATAGAATATTGGTGGAAAGGATATTTCTAAGCCATATAATGGATCAAAATATCCCTAGTTGCATAAGGGTTATTTATAAATTTCAGTTCCTATGTAAGAGATAGGTTAAGGTGGATAAGGGGAAATATACTCTGAACTGTAGTAAGAATGAATCCCTACACCTTCATATGAGTAGTTTCAACTGGGAAATAACAATGAAATGGTCAGAAAGGATGCAATGTAAATGTATAGTCACCTACATAGGAGTAATGTAAAAGTGGTCAGAGCTATATATATATATAATTACAAACTCTGGATGATGTGTATTGTTTAGAACAATGATATGTAAAAGTACATTAAATATCCCACATGGTGTTGGGGTTAATGGATCACTCCTATATAATGATATGTGTGAGCCAATATAAAGCTAAACATTGGATATATAATGATTATTTTTGAGGTTTGGTGTGTTAAACTAACTACAAATTGATCATTCAATGGACCGACCATGGACAGAGATAAACTAGGAAGATATATCTATATATGGACCAACCACATAGATAAACTAGGATATAACATTAGGGATTTCATTGTAGATGTATTGAACATATGTAATAAATGACTACTGTAGATAAATCATAATCTTCATACTATTGGTTGATAAACCATTTGAAAAATAAAAGGTATTCACCGTCAAGATAAGAATAAGAAATATTTTAAATAAATGTTGACATATGATTGTTTTAGAATCTAAAAACAGATGATAAATAAGAGATAAATCATTGAGATAGTTGTGGGTAATATAAAACAAATTGAGGAACTTGTGAGATGTTTAAAATGGAGGTCTAGATGATGTTGGTGTTATGTATGCATATTAGGTTCTATGGTGTTAAAATACATAAAATATATGTGTGAGTTTAAAAGATATATTAATGCATGTTGTTTCACAAGCATACATTAAAATCAGGGGATAAGCGGAAATAAAAAACATCTGTGTATGTTCTTATTTAACCAAAACTCCCTTATGTTTTAAATTTTATTTCAATTAAAAATGGTAATTCATAATATTTTACTTTCCTTATAACCATGAGATTTTATGAAATAATTATTTCCAATAAATATAATTTCATTGATAGCTTTTGTAACTTAAAACCGCATGTTTTAAGAAATAATGACTCACTATTATTATAATTTTACATCATATAACACTTATATACAATATAAAATAATGCTGGGTAATAATATGACTCACTAATTTATGAAAATAGATGGTTTACACATGTATATAAAATTAATTCTTTGGTGATAAATTAATTATAAATGAATATAAAAAATCATTTGAAAATAAATGAAATAATTTTTTTAAAAAAAAAATTATAAACCAACATTATGGAAAGTTAGTAAATTAATAAATAAATTTTTATGAATTATTTAATTGAAATGTATATATTATATATTAAACAAATATTTTTTCATTAATATTATTCATTTTCTAGCACTGAGATAATAATAAATCGTCATTACACAGAGAAATTATATTTTTTCTAAAAATAGTTATTCTACCATTTACAAAATTATTATAAAATTAATTTCTTCCACACATAAAAAATTAATTATAAAAAAAATATTCATTTTTAAATAATAATTTGAAAACTTTTCTATATTTTTCAAAAAATAAAATTTTTTAGTGAATATTGTAATATACTGATTTCTATTAACAAATTGCCTTTCCATTTGAATAATTATAAAATAACCTCTTGTTTAATTTATATAAAATAAAATTTATTAAAATTATATTTTATCTAATTCAAATTATGTCATTAGAATCATTTTCTTCATGAATTTTGATATTGAATAATTATACACTTATGAAAAGTTTCTTTTTGGAAAATTACTTTTTCTTCACCTGTGCGATTCTATTTTAATGTCAAAATTTACCACTTATGTGAATGGAATATATAAAAATTTATTCCTTATTTTTAATAATAACAGTTTATATAATATAAAAATGAATTTTTTTTGGTCAAAATGAATATTAAAAACATAAAAATTAATTACCTCGATTATGGTTAAAATGGTTTTGTAGGGTTGATAAACTAAAAGTATAAAGAAAAAATGAACTGGAAACTTATATAAAACCAATTTTGATGCAATATATCACCCTTATATACAATATTATTTTATAATGGAAAATTATAATCTTTTTGGAATGCGAATATTGTTGGTACATGTAACAAACTGTACTGTTATAAATTGAATCCCCTTTTTATGTGTGTAAATGTCTCATCATGAAATATGGAAACAGAAAACACAAGTTATTATTTTGTTATATCATATTGGATTTTATTGACCATTATTAATCCTTAACATTGATAATATAGTGGTTGAACAATGATCTAATTATTATTCTAAAATAGTAGGTTTTAACAAATCTAATTGACCCATACAATGGAAGTGATGGGATGAGTGAGTATGATTGTACCCTATAGAGGAAATTTATTGGAGATTCCATGGGAGATAGTGTAAGGACCCGGAAATTCCTTGGAAATTATTTTCATAAATACATTGGAATTTTACGAGTCCGCAGTTTCTGATCGCGCTTGATTTTGAGGCCGGGTTTTCTCGGAATCAATTTCTGAAGTTTTCTTCGGGTACATTCAGTAAGCATACAGGTGATATTTTATATCTTTTGAACTGGTGCTCAGAACTAAAATCCAAGGGCACCGTTGAACTCGCAGCATCTGTGATTTCTTAGTGAGACCATCACCGTAGTTGTGTTTTAATGAGAATGGAAGTCAGTTTTTGGTGGTTTTAATTAAATTAAATAAAAATAAAAGTTTTACTTTATTTTTATTTGTGTCTGTTTGATCCTCCATGGGGAGGATGGAGGTGAGTCCCACCTTTTCATAACCTTCCTAGGGAGGATATTATTATGTGGGGACCACAACATCTTTAACCCCTTGTAACTCTCCATAATGTTCGGGAAACCCTTGAACTTCCCCCACAAATTAAGTGTGCCAAACCATGTAATTAATTAATTGAACATATCATTTAATTAATTGGAACCTTTTTAATTATTTTGATTTCTTGGCAACAAATGAAATAATAGGTGATCTATTAATTCATTTTGGGTTGGCATATTTTTTTTGTTGTTGTTGGAAACATGGGAGAGGAAGGGCTCTTAGAAGAAAAATTCCACTCCAACGAAGAACGTAAAGAACGCCGACGACGTCCTCCCATCTTTGACTTCTTCCTTGCACTCCTCCGTAGACATCTTCTTCCCTCTTCAACAAGGGAATGAAATGTAAGAACCACTGCCCACGAAGAACACCGACGACGTCTTATTCGACTCGTCTTCTCCGAACTCTTCTTCTTCCTACGTTGACGAAACGACGTCGCCTTCCTGCGACTCTTCCTACGATCATCTTTCAAGGTAGGGGTTTTGAGTTGTTATATTGTTCCCATTCAACGTTGTTGAATGGATGGATTGAGATATGCCGATTGATACCTACATAACAAGGAGGGCTCGGATAGTACGAACACGGTGGACCCTCCCCCTTTGTTCTATCTTGTTTGATTGACGACCACAGAGTTGAGCAGTGGCGGCCGGAATCCGGTCGGCCACGAAGAAAACCAGGGCCTCAAGGACGACATATTGCAGGAATGGCGGGACACCATCGTGTCGCGCAGAGGAGCTGAGGGCCAAGGCCAAACCGAGCTGCAACGGAGGAGGCGCTACGCCATTGTGGCCCACAGAGGACCTGGGGGCCGTAGCCAGACCGGGCCGCGAAGGAGGCGGTGCAACACCACTGCGCCCCGCCGGTGGTGCGGAAATGACTGGCCGCTTGACCAGTTGGAAAAGGCGGGACCCCTTGGTTCCTACGGGGAAAATAAACTGACACCTAAATCCGGTTCCGATCGGGGAAACAGGGGGGGTGTAACCCCTCAGAAGTGTCCATTCGGGCTATGCGGCCCGCCGGCCGGGCGACGAGGCCAGCCAGCCGGGCCACGCGACCAGCCAGCCTGGCCCAACAACCTAATAGCCTGGCCTCGTGGCGAGCCAGTCGGGCCTCCGTTGGCTGGTCCGCCCTCTGGCTGGGTAGCCTTCGGGTCAGGCCGCCCCCTCGGCCCAGGCCGCTTCCTCAGACCTGGTGAGACCCTCAGACCGGGTCGGGCTGGGTCGCTCCGACTGGGTCGGACCAAACCTGGACTCGCTATGGCTAGTTTTCACCATTCTGCCCATATTTTGGGCTACATGTGTCCGAATGATGAACCTTCTATGGCGACAAAAGTCTTAGAGAATGAAAGTTGTTTTGGCATACCCCACTTGAGGATTGGATGCAGTTGGTGTATGACCAGGTCGGTTTGAACCTAAAAACCAACCAGGCCCCTCGAACAGAAATTCCAATAACTCACAGACCATGCGTCCGATTGACACGACGTCTATCACATAGGGTTCCATATGATGAGATGGATCTACGAGATACATCAACTCGAGGCATCGTGGTAGTTGATGTATCGAGGTATGGCTCGAGGAGAAGACCCTCCTGCAATCGAGTGTGCTGTGTACGGGAACCCAATGGGTGACTGCAATGAGACTAGACCTGGATCCTCCGTGGGTTCTACAGTGACGAGACTAGACCTTGATCCTCCGTGGGTTCGAAAGAAATTAGACTGGACCTCGATCCTTTGTGGGTTCGACAGTGACGACTTTTGAACCGAGATCCCACATAGGATCGACAGCTCCGACAGACTTTTGTTTTCGGTTTCTACAGAAATCATTCATTCGATAGTGAATGATGATTCAGTGGCTACAACTAATCATCTCTTACTCTCTTTTAAGTTGTGTATACCTTGTGTGAGCCGAGTCATTCCTTCGTTTTTACCTCCATTATGAGATGAGTACTCTTGACGACATATGTATATGTATAGGCATATACCTAAGTGAGGGTGGATGTTTCTTCGTGGATGTGTTGTGGTGAAGCCCGTGTGTATTTCTTCTTTAAGCTATACCTATGGGATACACATTGTGTTGTACATTCATTGTGGAGTGTTTCTACACTTGTGGAACATAATGTGGTTGGGCTGAAGAGTTGGAGCCGGTTCGTGATTGGTAATATAGGTATATGTATGGGAATATACCTAAGTAGGGATGGTTGATACTTTGTGTGATTGTATATTTATTCTGTGGTTTATCCTTAGTGGATTCTAGGGGACCTTCGGGGGTCTCGGGGTCCCCTACTGAGTATTGTTATACTCACCCCTCCACGGGCTTTTCCCGCACCTTGTTGTGTTCTGTGCAGACGACAGTCAGCAGTGATCGAGGCTGAGGGTGACGGACGGGAGGCTTCTCGGAGCTGGACTAGACGGGACATACCTCAGGGATGAGTTGTTTGAGATCTGTACCCACCCTACAGGCATGATTCCACGGTGGATGATCCATGAGCTGTTTTCTCTTTTTCTTGTATTTGTTTTTGTTGTTCTTTTGGGTTAGTATACTAGCCCACCTACATTTAGAACACCTATCTTTTCTATATTAGTTCTTACTGCTTCTACTGCTTGTGTTTAGACTCTATGTGATACAGGTTTAAAGGCAATGCCTTCCCTTTTTATGAGGGATTCTCCTTTGGTTCTAGTCTCCACCCCTGGCCTATGGAAGGCGGGCTAGGGGTGGTCACAACACAAGCCCCAGGGATGGGTCCTGAAAAATTGGTATCAGAGGAGTCAGTTCTACCACAGAACTTGGAATATGATTCTTTTAATGGAAATAAAGTTAAGTGTTTTGGGTGTGGTTATCAGTTTAGCGAAATCGGTGTTGCTGTGGCGACCGACGTATCCTTACACTAGGACTCTTACTTCTGATTTCCACCTCATTGAACGAAAACATGGATTGCGTGTGTGTTTCCTTTGATAAGTTTTCTTCATGATTACTTTGAGTTATCTCACCGAGTATATTGTTTTGACCGTGGCACACCTATTTCTTTTCAGGATGTCTTCACTTATTCAGTCTACGTGGGTTCCAAGTGGAGAGCACGATGGTAGCCCACTGAGCGATGAGGCCACGGTGCAGGGACCAATCACAATGGAGGCACCAGCGGTACGACTAACCGCCGGGCTACTGTTTCTACCAACCCCAGCAGTAGAGGGTGAGCGTTGCTTGAGCGTGTTTCACAGGTTCCTACGATAGAAGCCTCTGAGGTTTCGAGGCGAGATAGATTTCCAGATAGCTGGGTACTGGATGGAGTTTGTAGCATGAGTTATCCAAACTGTTGGAACACCCACAGACTTGATGGTGCACCTAGCTGTTAGTCTATTTCATTGAGTAGTTGATATTTGTGGGATCATGATGCTCCATTTTAGAGACGAGGCGACCCTCTCCTGGGGGAACTTCAAGGGTCTTTTCAGGGTGGAGTTTGTACTAGTTACTCAATGCTCTGTGCGTGCCCAGGAGATGCTACACTTGCTACAGGGAATTCTGACAGTAGCCGAGTCATCTGTAGCAGGCAGTAGGCAGATGACACGGGGGAAAAAGCGGGTTAGATCTACTGTTAGATGACCACAAATTGTGGCATCAGGGGTGCGGGGCACCTGAGGCCGAGGGAGATTTGAATGGAGAAGGGTCTGTTTTTTCTTGTAGGGAATGTGTTCCTAGGGGGCGTGACTGTCAGACTCCCCGCACAGTTGATCAGCAGGCGTTATAGGAGACACCGAGACAAAGGAAGCGACATGATCTTGAGCATCAGATGAGTGGTAGAATAGGCAGTGGAGCAGGTTGTTCAACAGACGGTGGTCAGAGTCATCGAGCACTACAACCACCACCCCTAGCCGGTTCACCTCGAGCTCTGGCAGCAAGTGGACAGAATCCGGACTAGCTTGAGGCATAGAGGCCTTTGTTCATGATGCTTCTAGCTTCATTGATGTCGTTGGTTGTGGTTGCTTTGATTCTTTGTACTTTTTTCTGCAGAAATAAAAGATAGTGGTCCTTGTGACGTTTTCTTTCCTGCTTTTTTGTGTGGTTGATACTGAGAGGTTTCGTCTAAAACTTTTGACTTGACCCTCAAAATCTAAATTTTAATTGGGGGAGACCCAGTGACCACACACTGTTGCAGACAGTGTGACTCAACCCTTGGAGGTGAGTGTAATGGTTGGATCTCTTGGTAGTAGCGTCGAGGCCTTACGATGTCGTCCATGGCATGAAATAGTACCATTCATGTCAGGATTGACTGTATTAGGAAAATAACGTGGTTCATCTAGGGGATCAGACCTGATTTCTCTTTTCGGAAAAGGAGAAATCTTATCAGCTCTTGTAAGACGTAGGCGAAGAAGGATGTACTCGAGTTCTTTACAATTGGCTAGTCTCACCCATAGTTCGTTGAGCGAATGGATTACAGTTAACTCTAATATCAATAAGATCAGCTGTGTCTTCTCGTAGAAGGACCTAAACCTGAGACAATGGAATTGGCTTGAGCTCCTCCAGGACTATGAATTTGAGATAGTCTATACTCCTGGGAAGGGGAACGTTGTAAAAGATGCTCTAAGTAGAAGATTAGGAATTCGGCTGCTAGGGGAGGCGACAGAACAGCTGGAAGAATTTCAAATATACTTTGTGGATAGAGATGGAGCAGCCTTTTTACAGTCTCTCACATTCACTCATCCACTTCTTTAGCGAGTCATGGAGACACAACATAGGGATGTTGACTGTGAGATACGACATGCTCAGATATCTCTAGGGTAGACACCTGATGGATTTTCTGAAGGTGGGGAGCACTTCATTCTCTTCGGAGGACATTCCATGGTACCAATTTCACTTCAAGAGGAAGTGTTGAGGGAGTTACAAACATCTCCTTTAGCGGTACATCCAGGAGTTGCGAAGATGTATCCAGACCTCCGATGACAGCATTGGTGGCCAGGTATGAAGAAGGCAGTAGCAGAGTTTGCCTCACGATGCCTCATTTGTCAGCAAGTGAAGGCAGAGCACCAGGTTCCAGTATGATTTGTTGATCCCATAGAGGCCCCAGAGTGGAAGTGGGATGAGATATCCATGGATTTTGTGATGGGAATTCCATGTACATCCATAGGAAACAACTCAATATGGGTGATCATTGATCGACTCACCATGTCGGCCCACTTCCTACCGTTCAGAGAGTAGGGTTCAGTAAAGATCCTAGGGAACCTCTACATATGGGAGATTGTACGGCTTCATGGTGTGCCATCGACAATCATCTTTGATAGAGATGCTTGTTTCACTTCCCATCTATGGAATGGGTTGTAGGAGGCTTTTGGGACATAGCTTCACTTGAGCATCGCCTTCCATCATTATACGGATGGTCAGACTGAGAGGACCATTTAGACTCTCGAGGACATGCTCCGTGCAGGTGTCCTTGAAATCAATCACAACTGGGAGGATCACATAACCTTGGTAGAGTTTTTATATAACAAAAGCTATCACTCCACCATCAGGATGACACCTTTCAAGGCACTTTACGACAGACCATGAAAATCGCCTTTTTGCTAGACTGACCCAGGGGAGTCAGCACTTATTGGACCAGATATGGTGTAGGCTACGACAGAGAAGGTGTAGATCATCTTGGAGTGGATGAAGACTCCACAGAGTAGGTAGAAGTCATGTGCTGATAGGAGATGAAGACCACTAGATATTGAGGATGGAGACCACGTGTTTCTACGGGTCTCACCTTGATGATTTCTATAGAGATTTGGCTGAGGCGACAAGTTATCTCCACGATTCATCAGAACTTTCCAGGTCCTCAGCAGAGTAAGCGAGGTGGCTTACCACTTGGATCTTCCACCTCAGTTTCATGAGGTGCACGACGTCTTCCACGTATCTTAACTAATGAGATATGTGAATGAACCTTCTCACATCATCGACCATGGAGAGATGGACATCGATGATGAGGAAACATTCATGGAGGTTCCAGTGAAGATTGAGGATCGATAGGAGCATTCCTGGTGTGGACGGTCGATACCTCTGGTGCGCGTTTGCTGGCAGCACACGATCCTCTAGGAGAGCAAAAGGGAGTGGGAGTCTCAGATGCGTGCTCAGTACCCCCATTTATTTCCATAGTGTGAGCTGTAGTTTACAGGGACGTAAATCCCTGAGGTGGGGAAAATGTAATGACCCAGAAATTCAATGGAAATTTTTTTCATAAATACATGGGAATTTTACGAGTCCGCAGTTTTTGACGGCGCTTGATTCTGAGGCCCGGTGAGCCCCGAATCAATTTCTCATGTTTTGTTTAGGTACGTTTAGTAAACATACGAGCCAGATTTTATATTTTTTTGAACCTATGCTCGGAACTAAAATCGGAGGGCACCGTTGAACTCGCAGTGTCGGTGATTCCTTAGTGAGACCATCACCGCAGTTGTGTTTTAACGAGAATGGAAGTTAGTTTTTGGGATTTTTAATTAAACTAAATAAAAACAAAAGTGTTACGTTATTTTTATTTGTGACGGTTTAATCCTCCAAGGGGAGGTTGGAGGTGGGGCCCACCCCCGGCTAACCTCCATTGGGAGGATATTATTAGCTGGGGCCCACATGAGATTTAATCCCTTGTAACTCTCTATAAAGTGGGGGAAACCCTTGAACTTCCCCCACTTATTAAGTGTGCCAACCCATGAAATTAATTAATTGAACTCTTCATTTAATTAATTGGAACCTTTTGAATTCATTTGATTTCATTCCAAAAAATGAAACAATATGTGATCTATTAATTCATTTGGGGTTGGAATCTTTTCTGTTTTTTTGTGGAAACTTGGGAGAGGAAGGGCTCTTAGAGGAACATATCCAATCCAACGAAGAACCCGAAGAACGCTGGTGACATCCTCCCATCATCGACTTCTTGCTTGGACTCCTCCTCTGACATCTTCTTCCCTCTTCAACCGAGGCAAGAAGTGGAAGCACCGCCTCCCATTAAGAACACCGAGGACGTCATCTTCAACTTGCCTTTTCCAAACACTTATTCTTTTGATGTTGACGAAACGACACCACCTTCCCGTGGCCCTGTTAATGATCGTCATTCAAGGAAGGGGGTTTTGAGTAGTTATATTGATCTCGTTCAATGTCGTTGAATGCATGGATTGAGATATTCCTATTGATACCCCCACAACGTGGAGGTCTCGGAATGCATGAACACGGTCGACCATCCCCCTTTGTTCTATCTCGTTTGACTGACGACCGCGGAGCGGAGCAGCGGCGGCCGACGATGGACCGATCATGAAGGAAACTGGCGACGCAAGGCTGCCGGGTTTCCAGAAAGGCCTGCCACCGTCGTGCCGCATGGAGGAGCTGAGGGCCATATCCAATCTGGGCCGTGGAGGAGGTGGCGCGACACCATCGGGTCGCGCCGGTGGTGCGGAACTGGCTGGCCGCTCAGCCAGCCGGACAAGGCAGGACCCCTCGAGTCCCGTGGGGAAAATGAACTGATGCCTAGTGCCAGTTTTGATTGGGCAAACAGGGGGTGTGTAACCCCCCACATGTGGCTCATCGGGCCACTTGACTAGCTGGATGGGGTGTACGTCCAGCCAGCCGGGCCCCACGCCCAGCCCGCCGGGCGACCCGGCCAGCCAACCGGGCCACGCGGCAAGCCAACCGGGTTTCCCTCAGCCGAGCCGCCCTCGTTTGGGCCTCCCTCATGCCAGGCCGCCCTCGGCTGGGCCACCCTCAGGCCGGGCCATTTTCGGCCGGGCCGCACTCGTTCGGGCCGCCGTCAGGCCGGGCCGCCCTCAGGCTGGGCCTCCATCGGGCCGGGCTGCCATCGGGCCCGGCCGCTTCCTCGGACTGTGTCAGACCCTCGGATCGAGACAGACCCCGGCCCGGACCGGGTCGCGTCGGGTCTCTTCGATTGGTTCGGACCGGACCGGGACCCACTATGGCCAATTTTCTCCATTCCACCCAAATTTTGGGCTACGGGTGACCGAATGATGAACCGTCTGTGGAGATGGAAGGATTAGAGTAGGAAAATTCTTTTGGTATACCCCACTTGAGGTTTGGACACAATTGGGGTATCGCCGGGTTGATTTGATCCTAAAAACCAACTGGGCCCCTGGAACTGAAATGTCAATAACACATAGACCGGGCATCCGATTGATGCGCCGTCTGTCACGTTGGGTTCTTTATAATGAGACGGATCTAAGACATACATAAACTATAGAATTCATGGTAGTTTATGTATCGATGCTTTGATCGAAGAGCAGACCCTCCTAGAATCGAGCGTGCTATGTACATGACCCCTTTGGCTGGCTACAATGAGACTGGACCTAGATCCTCCGTGGGTTTGATAGGGATGGTACTGGACTTTGATCCTCTAGGGGTTCGATATCGATGATACTGGACTGGGATCCTCTATGGGTTCAAAATCAACAAATTTTGTACAGAGATCCCACATAGGATTGACAGCTTCGATAGAATGATGTTTTAGGTTTCTACAGATATCTGCCATTCGACAGTGAAAGACAATTCAGTGGCTACAACTAATCATTTCCTACACTCTTTTAAGTTGTGTACACCTGGTGTGATCTGAGTCATTACATTAGTGTTTACCTCATGTATGAGATGTGTACTCTTGACGACTTTGGTATATGTATGGGCATATACCTAAATACGGGTGGATGTTTCTTCATTGTTGTTTCATCATGGATGTGTTGTGGTGAAGCCCACATGGATTTATTCTGTGAGCTGTACCTATGAGATACACCTTATGTTGTAATTTCTTTTTGGAGTGTTTCTACACTTGTGGAATGGAATGTGGTTGGGATCATGAGTTGGAGCTGGTTTGTGATTGTTAACTTAGGTATATGTATGGGCATATACCTAAGTTGGGATGGTTGATACATTGTGATTGTATCTTTCTAATGTGGTTTATCCTTAGCGGATTCTGGGAGACCTTCGGGGGTCTCAGGGTATCCTACTGAGTATTGTTATACTCACCCCTGAATGGGCTTCACCCGCACCTTGTTGTGTTCTGTGGAGACGATAGTCAGTAGTGATCGAGGTTGAGAGTGACAGAAGGGAGGCTGCTCGGAGCTGGACTAGAGGGGACGTACCTCAGGGATGAGTTGATTGAGATCTGTACCTACCCTTCTGGTAGGATTCCCTGGTGGATTATGCATGAGTTATTTTCCCTTTTTACTTGTACTTGTTCTTGTTGTTTAGTTGGGGTTTTATACTGGCCCACTAACTTTCAACACACCATTACGTTCTATATTAGTTCTTGCTGCTTCTATAGCTTTTGTTCAGACTATGTGTGATACAGGTTTAAAGTCAATGCCTTCTCTTTTTATCAGGGATTTGCCTTTGGTGCTAGTCGCCAGCCCTGGCCTATGGAAGGTGGGTTTGGGATAGTCACGACACGGGTCCCAAGGACGGGTCGTGACAGATAGAATCTCACAGATTTCCCCTTGTCAAATCCCAAGATGGTATCAAACGAATTATTAATGTTATAATTCATGTACAGGGGAAGTTAAATCTCATCGATATTGTGACCCAAACCTAGTACGCCGAACAACCCCATTAAGATCTTAGAGTCGCCCACCTAACTCTTTGGGAGTTCTCTAGTGTATTAAAGGGATAAATATAAATTACCCCAAAGAATTATTATTTTTTTCATTATATTTTATAAAATTATTAATATATTTTGATCTTATTATTGTAACATTATAAATGATTATAATTTTTATTCTATATAACATGAATTTTATTTTTCGTTAATATACATATTTGACTAATGAATTTATTTTTGATGAATAAATTTATCTTTAAAATAAATAATATTTTATTGAAATATTATTCTTATTTAATTTTTATAAAATATAAAAGTTCACATATTTTTTCGGAAGTCAAACATTCGTTTAATAATGGTTCACAAACGGTTATTGTTAAAAAACAGATCATTTTTCAATAAATGTAAAATATTATTTTAAAATTGAATGTTCACATATTTTGAAAATTATTTAAATATAATAATATTATTTTTGGAATCACAAGGTTATAATTATCCAAAGGATAATGTTTCACAATTTTTTGAGATAGTCTATTTTTCAAGTAAATATAAATTACCGTATAAATATACTGTCTCTATTATGAAATCATAACGACACTAACATGATGTAATATATACTATAAAGGGTATCCAAGACCAAATAAATGTTTACAATTTTAAAAAATATGATCTTTTTATTATTTTATTAATTTTAAAAATCTTTTATGAGTCATCCATACCACTAATATATTTTAAGGTTTTAAAATAATTTTTTAAGAGTGTGACTAAACTTAACATATGAAAGGGAATTTAATTAATATGTTAGTCACTATAGCTTTTAAAATAATTAAATCCTTATTTATAGTTGTAAAATCGTGGAAAAAAATCATGGTATGTTTTATGGTTTTGGTTATTTTGTTATATAGAGTCGAAAACCTATGTTTGTGAAATATTATAGAATTACCCTCTCTTTTCTGATATAAACCCACCCAAGATCCTATATATCATCACTAAATAAATATATAGGACATAAATATTCTACCATTCTTTCTCTATAATCCTCTCAAGGTGACCCAATATCTCATGGAGCCCATTTTGATGCTTTTGGAGTGACATGATCAAGTAAGGGATCTTTTCTGTTCTCTTATTTATTAAAGAATAATTTTTAAATAATGTATTTTATCATCATTTAATTATAATGTGTAATTTTGGTCCACATCCTTATTAATTATTATTGTGTTTCCAAACTATCATTTACCCATTTCACTATCATCAACCTATTTTATGATATTTTATGTTGTGTTGTTATGATGTCACAATTTCATAAGGGATCCTCTATTTCTCCCCTATATTAATAAATTTTCTTCATTTTAGGCCCTTTTATTATCAACTTCTAATGTTGGGATGTGTTTTTTCACAGAACTCATACATAACATATGATTTATACATGACTAGATACCCTATTCACCGACATTCATCCCTCCTGTGATCATTTATGTCTCCATGTTATGCTCCAAAAATTTCCTCACAAGAATCAATATCTTATACCAAATTCCTATCAATGGTGTTCTCCTTTATTAAAATATACTCATTTTATTTGGTAAAAACTTGTATGTATTACACACTAATTGAGTGTGTAACAAAACATTAACATAAATGAATCAATGTAGTATGATCTATGTTGCACACTTCTATATTTGAATGAAATGAATGTAACGGGTCCACCCAGAATTATATAGCACTCTAGTGAATAGGTTAATGTTTTGTATCATGATACATAATGTTGGAATAGGTATTGAAACTAATTATTTAATGGTACATTTTCCATCCTTATTTCTTGACATTTAGCCTTGACATTTGTTTATGATGTAGTGTTTTTTTGTTCCCTCATTTCCTTGGTTATGATTATCACGCTATATCATGCCTTATTATTCATGTTGATTTTAGTACCAATTGATAGGAATATTTTATTACATATATTATATTATTCTTGTTATGTTTTGTTTTCTGTACTCTTCATTATATTTAACCCATTTTTTATGTTTGTCCCCAGGTTATACCATGCAGTTTTATGTTTGAATGAGTTTTTTCATCATGTTAAAGATGTTCTCAATAATGATGGTGTATTACATATTTTAGGTTGTTATGTAATTGACCTATTTATTAAAAAGTCTATACATTAAAATAATTATGGTTTAATTATTTGTATGTTTATGTAATAAATCAAGTGTTGTTATGAAATAAAGAGCATGGTTTTTATAGTATATCTTATTCTATTAAAAATGTCCAACTATGCCCTCTCACCCACTTATTAAAGTCTAAACCTATCCTACCCTATTTATAGATCTAAAAACAATTTATTAGATAATAATTACCCATGTATATTAACTATTTATTTATAAATTATCTATAAGAATTATTTTGATTAGGAAAAACTCATCGAAGGAATTAGGTATAATCCTAATGAGGTTCTCTGAATAAGTTTTAATTAACAGTATGTGGAAACCACT
Organism: Viscum album; assembly: GCA_963277665.1. Lineage (NCBI taxonomy): Eukaryota > Viridiplantae > Streptophyta > Magnoliopsida > Santalales > Viscaceae > Viscum > Viscum album. The sequence goes on along the minus strand of OY728141.1, from coordinate 1,957,411,839 downwards.
ATAAAATATTTTTAAAATATCATCAAATTTTAAAAAATTATTCCACATAAACTGACATTTTATTATGTAAATATAATAACATGTATCCATCGAAACATCCATCAATTTTGAAACAAAACTGTCAAGCGTATTTACGATAGACTACCTCATCGTGAACTTATGTTATTAATTTTCCATCACTAAATCCTATACATGGATTTAATGATATATTTAATTTTTAAATATAATAATTCTGAAATTATTATACCTTTTTAATTTTAATCCCACATATACCTTCTTACCTCTTATCCCATGTGAAAAAATAATTTCACCCATGTTTACAACAAACTACTCCCTCACAAACTAATGTGATGTGTTTTTTATTTATATATTGATGGGATAGTAATATTGATATATTAATTAATATATATAAAAATTTTAATATAATTATACGTATTTAATTATTATATCACATATATCTTCTTATGTTCCATCCTTTGTGGTATTCAATAATTTCATTTCTGTTTAGAGCCAACTATTGACTCGCGATGTGATGTGATTCATTCCTCACATAATCATTACATGGAAGACAATATTTAGAGGGTTGAATAATAATATATTATATATATTAGATAAAAATTATTATTTAATATAATTATATTATTTACTATTAGTTTATTTATTCCCTTATGAAAATGGGAACATAGTTCATCCCTACGTACAACCTGCCATATCAATGAACGATGTATTTAATTTTCTATGTGTAAATTTTATTGATGATTTTAAATTTATATACTGAATAAAAATGATATTTCATCATAGATAAGATAATGTATATTATATTATAATAATAAAAGTATGAGGACCCAAAATAAAAATTCCACACAAAGATGTATAACAAAATAATAATTACCTAAAACATGATTTCAATAAGAAAGGGTTCAAAACAGTTAATAAAAGGCCCTATGTAAATTTTATATTGTATGATATATATATAATTTTTTCTATATAATATATTCATAATAAATTAGTATTTATTTTATAGGATTTTTGAATATTAGGATGGCTGTCGAGAGGAAAGGTAAGGGATGTCCATTCATTCTTTTATTTTAGGGAGGCATATTCCATATTCACCACAAATTTCATTTTGGAGGTGTATATACTACTCCATGAAAATATTGTATAATGAATATTTTTATCTCAATGATATTTAATTATTAATTTTCTGTTATTCTTTAATGGGAATTCTGATTGAAATGTTACCAAATATGTAAGTGGGTTTTTTCTCAATTTGTCTTCTTTGGGACATGTGTTATTTTGGAAACATATCTTATATAATTATGTATATATAGAGATAATTTTACATTTAATATCCTGAATTTATTTATTCATATGAAAATTTATGTTTCTTTTTCTATCATTCTATAATGGGGCTTTTAATTCCAATGTTACAAAAGTGGAAATGGTTTGATGTTACAATTTCATTGTCTATAAGGACAGTTTATTATTATTCTTTTGATGATACAATATTATGAACTATATCTCATGGGATTTAGGTCATTTCCCATCCTATGGTTATTTTATGAAATTACATTTTTCCCTTAATTTTTCTTTTTTTATATAATAATTATTCCAAAAGATTATTTTTTTAATGAAAACTTATCTAATTTCACTCTTTAATAAAAAAAATTTCATTTTATATCCATGATTTCAAAAAACAATTCATGAATGTTTTCATATACATATTTTATTTTCTAAAGTGATTTTACTCTTTTTTATATTATTAAAATATTTTTTAAACATGATCTTCATTTCATTTTTTAAATAAGTCCTATTTTGATTTTATTGAAAATGTGAAAAGAATATTTGTTTTATTGCGCACCTAATTAAAAGTACTTCCCACTGCTATGACTGCTAATTTATTTCTAGCTTCCATTACTCGTTTTCAATGTTCTCATAAGGGAAAAATTTTCATTAATAATTTGTAAATTTTGAGATTTTAATTATATAAATTCAAATATAAAAGTATTTTCCTCATCAAATATTTCATGTTTCCTTCAAAAACGATTTTAAATCCATGAGAACGTCTTTCGATCTAATATATGGTATACTATGGATATGATCCAATGAAAAAATCCCTATATATTTTTTGATTATTTATGTTTATGAAACACATTCATTTTAAATAGTCTACATTATAATAAACGTATTATTAAGATCATATTTAATGATGGGTTCTGACATGAAGAATGTTTAATAATCATATGGAACACATATGTATTTTTTTCATTATGTGATAGTGGTAATGTCATAACCAATGACGCAGGTATGAATATATCCCAAGACATGTGGGGGATATATCTCCCTCTAATCCATTGGGTAAAGACATATTACTCGTGAGTAAAAATGTTATGTGTGAACCTGTATACATGTTTACAATGTTATGTGAGAACAAGATTACATGTTCACAATGTTGTGGGTGAACCTAATTACCTATTCATATTGCTATATGTTACCATGATTAAATTTCCACAATGTTACATGTGATCCTAATTTCATATTCATAGTGTCATTCATAGACCAAGATTTCAAGTCTATAAGGTTATGCGTGGACTTGGTTACATGTCCATAAGTTTATGTGATTTCTTGATTTCTTGTCCTTAAAAAAATAAATGAATCAGTTTTTATTTTTTACACGTACAAAATGTTATAAGAAAATGTGAAATCCAAAAATTAATGTCTTAATTACAATGTTATTATATCATGGCATAGGTACATCGATTCCATTGGGATTCATGTTTTCTAAACTATAATGATTTATTCCAAGACTCGTGTTTCTAATATCTGGTATGCAGGTTTGTTTTTTCAAATGTTATTATCATCTTCCTAAACACTTATTCATATGTTATGTTAATATATCCCATGTTTAAGCTTACATAGAATATGATCTCACCATTTATATGGTTTTATTCCCCAATACATTATGATATGTTTAATATGTGACATGAATAAAGAGGTTTCTAGATATGAAAAAATTGGTGGTAGAATATGTAGTTGACCTATTAACTAGTACTATATGTTTCCATTTTTTCAATGGTTTTAGACCAAAATGATACTGGAATGGATCATTGTGTTATGTAATACATATTAATATATTATGATGTAATATTTATGATTGACTTGTTTCAGGTCTTTTCCACTGGTATTTGCGAGTGGATTAGTTAATCATTGTAAACTATGATGAGAAAACTAATGTGAAACTATGAGAAGAGTCCCCTTTTGTGGAAGGATAATTTTGATGGGCTCATAACCCGTGGGAAATACTCCCTTAGAAAAGACTATTTGTGACAGTATTTAATTCTTGTATCAAATTATCGTTAAAAAAATTATTTACGATGAGAATGTTTTGCCATTGCAAAAACCCTTTGGCGCGTGTTGTGCGCCAAACCCCAATAAAGGTATATGCGACCTCAATATACCCCCATCTTGAATACCTTCCGTCAATATGGTTATTTATGATGGGTGTTTACTCCCTTCAAAAATACATTCTGTCATTATTTTTATTTGCAATGAGATTATCTCCCATCGCAAATAAGCTATCGTTAGAAGGGTATTTGTGATGAGACCCATCACAAATACCATTTTTACCGCCGATGTAATTAATAATGGTTCGTACTATTTTTTATAAGACGAATCACACTCAAAATAGTTGCAAATTATATAACCTATATATACTCCGACCAGAATTTTTTTATTCTCTTCTCCTCTGAACTCCCCTTTCCTCCTCTTCAATCATAATAACATACATAAAGATTTAAATGCTTTAAATTTACCAAAGGATAAACATTCCATCTTTTCATCTTCTAAATGTTTTTTGTTTTTAGGTATTTGTTTAATGTTTTTATGTTTTAAATAATTATTTTAATTTAAATTAGTAACATGTATTATAAATTTGAAATATTTATATTTGATTATATTTCGTTGGATTTATTTTTCATTATCTAGTTTTAAGTTATAATAATTATATTTAATTATAGGTATTTTGTATTAATTATAAATATTTTTTAATTATAAGTATTTTTTATTAATTAGTATTATTTATTAGTACATTGTAATAATTAGTAGTACTTTTTGATAGTAAGTAGTACATAGAAAAAATTAAGTAATATATTGTGGTAATTTGTAATAATTAGTGGTAATTAGAAATAATAAGTGGTAACTAGTAATAATTAGTCACAATTATTTATAATTAGTTTTAATTAGTTATAATTAGTGGTAATTAGTAATAATTTCTAGTAATTAGTGGTAATTTTTAATAATTAGTAATAATATGTAAAAATTACTAATAAATAGTGTTAATTAATGGTAAACATTGTTAATAAGTAATAATAAATGAAAATTAATAATAATTGTTGCTAATTAGAAAAAAACAGTAAACATTAGAAGAAATTAGTGGTAATTAGTAATTATTAGTGATAAATAAATATAATTAGTTGTTAATACCAAAAGGGGCCTAAATACCATAGGGGGGTGAATCTCGGTATGGATATTCTATTTCTAAATTTTTCCGGCCCCACTAGATCTTGACCTCTTTATTGTTAGGTTGAATTTGTTTTCACTTGTGTGTTTATATTGATCACTTATTTTTATCATTATCTGATTTTGATGCTTTAAATGCAATGCAGGAAAGCAACCAGATAGACACAATGATTTTAATGTGGTTCACCCTCACTGGGCTATGTCCAAGGAGCATACAACGACGATGTGCCGTTATACCAAATCCACTAAAGCTAAAAACCAATAATGTTTGAGCTAGATTACTTATAGGCCTAGGCTCACTGTCTTTACAATTTTTAAGGTTAGATCACTGCTATCCCAAGGGTCACTCCCTATTTCTCTCTCTCTTGAACACTATCGGTAGAAATGATAACCTTCATATGCTTTCTTTGCTCACTGAACATGGAAGGAACACACTCACAGTTTATAGACCTGTAGGTCTGTTCATTTGCATGAATACATGCTTCCTCTACTATTGTTAGATGAACTTTTAATGTCTAACTTTCATACACAAGTGAATACCACTTTTCCCCTGACCACTAGGCACCGACCTTTGGGAAGTACCTTCGCAAATCACCCAACTTTACGAAGCTCCCAATTTCGTGAAGCTCAAGAAATATTTCGCGAAGTCCCTTCCTTTTTTCGAAGCTCACACCTTCATAGAGATGAGGCTATCATGGGGCTCATGTCATCACAGAGCCACTTCCCTCTCTAAGCTCACTAAGCCAGTGCATATCACACAACTTTTGCATACCTAAATTGGCCTATGTGAAGCTCCTTCCTTTTGTGAAGCACACATCCTTTACGAACCTCCTTCGCAAGCCAAGAGAAAAAGATTTTCTTCGAAAACTATCTCTACTTCTCTCGAGGGGGTTGAGGCCTTTTTATATGTGATTCCACCAACCCTTGAACCTTTCGCACGATGACAACTCCATTTCAGCTCAAATCGCGAAGCTCTGAATTTTTTACCCGAATTCTGTCAATATCATGAAGCAACATGATAATTTATTTATCTCGGAACGTTCCATCAATACTGTCACGCCTTCTTTGTAAAACTCCACTTGAAATTCCCTTCACCGCCGAGACTCTATTCAATGCTTCCATTTGCGATGCTCATCGTAATCGCGAAGAATCACCATCAAAATTTTTCATTTCTTTGCAAAATCCAATCCATGAAGTCCATCTTCACGTAACTCAGGCCTTTTCCATATTTAAATTAGATATTTAAAGAAATCAACATATCTTTTTCAACATGGATTATTAACAACATCTCTAGAACATTACAATTCATCATGGAAACCTGCATTATCAACAAACACAAGCAGCCTAAAAATGTTACAATGATGCCTTGTGGGATTTTTTCCAAACATTAGTTGTAATTGGTAATATTTAGTGGTAATTAATGATTATTTTTTTTATCAAGTAATAATTATTTTCATTTAGTAATAATTAGTGGTAATAATTAATAAATAGTAATAATAAATAAAAAGTTGTAATAAATAGTAAAAAGTAGTAATACATTTTTATAAAATAACAATAATTAGAAATAATTATTAATTAATTTTTATAAAAAAAATTAAATTAGTAATAATTATTGGTAATTAGTAATATTTATTAAAAATTAGTAATAAATAGTGATAAATGAATAAAAATTAGTAAATTGATATATTTTATAAAAAAGAGATAAAAATAGCATAAATTATTATCAATTATTTTCAATGAATAAATTTTTTATAAATTTATAAAATAAATTTAAATATATAATTTTTTATAAACTAATTAATGTAGTTTAAAATAATAAAATTTATTAAAAATGAATGTGAAATAATATAAATTATTAATAATAAGTAGAAAAATGAAAATGAAATAAGTTGTCAATTTTCCGGTCATGAGGAGTGATAAATTTGGACACGGTTGAGACAAATTAGTCATTTCTCAGGACTTGATGATTAGAAATGCTATGATGTACCTGTTTTAAGTAATTCATATATAATTTTATTACATTATATAAAATTATACAAAAATTTTGTTGTAATTTCCAAAAAAAAACATCTATAATTTAACAAAATTAGTTGTAATTTACAGTAAATTACAGGTAATTAGTAAAAATTAGTAAATATTAGTAAACATTAAGTGATATTTATTAGTAATTATTAATAATTAGTGGTTATTTGTAATAATTTGTGGTAAGTAGTAATTGTTAGAGTATATTAGTAACAATTAGTAAAAATTAGTAGTAATTAGTAATAATTATATATACTCAGTAATAATTAATCTTGTTTAGTATTAATTAGTATTAATTGTAACACCCCAGATAAATAAAGAATATGAAATTTTCATATTTATACATATTTGTGAATAAAATATTAATATGACTTTAAAGGGGATGCTATGCTCGATGGCGTACCCAACACGCAACAACGAGTTTCTTGGGAATCTTACGTTGCACTCTAATAATAAAATAATATTATTTTAAATGGTAGTTAACATGTAGTCGTTGTATTGGCAGGAATGGATAGAAATAACTAAAATATGATTATATATGTTTTTAAATTTTTTTACATTTATCCAATAAAAGATAAAGGCATAAAATACGGAAAGAATTCAATTTTAGGCGTATATGCCCTAGTTTTCACTAAATGTTCACTTATCGCCTTTTGATGGAGAACCATCATTAAATATAGTTTTGTTCACTCTTATACATCCTTTTGGACCAAATAAAACTCTTCTTAATAATTGGGAAATCAAAATTTACTTTGTGTAAATTTTTGGTATCTTTCTGATAAAGTTCATTTTTTTAATAAATAGTGTAAAATGTTGTATTTTAATTCAAAACCTAATTTTAATCTAATTTATTTATATGATTATATTATATTTTGAATTTATTTTAAAGTAAAATTATAATATATTTTTACCATTAAATCCAATAGTGGTCGTTGGAATTAATTTCACTTTGAAATCAGACTTAAACTAGTGTCAATCTTTTGATACTTATTGTTTCATAAAAACACGTTATTTGCTCTGACAGCGGGAATTAATTATTAAATTAATTAATGTGACTTATATGTTTTGAATTTTTTAAAATAGGATTAATTTTTGAATTCGGAATATCAAATATAGATTAGGGTTAATTTTTGGGATTTTTCTGAAAAACTTCAATTTTTGATGAATAGTGAAACAACTAAGTGGTACTTATAAAAACTGATTTTTCCGTTTAAATGAAATTTTTCCATCTTTGTGTTTTGAATTTCAAAAATCAAACATACATGGTTGTAATTAAGAAGTAAAATGTGGTTAAATGGGATAAAAATAATTTTTTGGTAAATAGTAACTTATTATGTTTTTAATCGCGATTAGAGGTAATTAGTGTAGTTTAAGGTAAAAATAATGTTTTAATAATATGAAATGAACTTTACACATGTCCTAACCTCATTAGATGTGTCATGGCCGACCAATAAAACCCATGGGTCAGCTTGGGGACCCCATGAAGCCACTTTGGTTGGAAAAGGACATTAATATCTTTTTATTTAAAGTTAAAGTAAAAATGAGACAAACATGAAATATTTTACTAAAACAATTTTTACATGGGGTTATACAAATCTGATTTTTGACTATAAATATTCATTGGAAAGATAAAAATATTTCCTACATCATAGTAGTTTTATTATAATTTTTATACATTAAATAAATTAAATTATTTATTACATCATGATGATACAGCGATGACCTCATTATTTAACGATTTAAATAAAATGGAAAGATAATGTAATATCTAAGACCTAAAAATTTCCAAAACCTATTGGATGAGTGGATTTCGAACCCTTATCACCGTATACTCGAAAAAAATCAATGTGGGACCTCCTAAATCTGAATACCATTTTAAGTTAAAGTGACTTTTCTTTACCTTCCAAGAGTGTCCCTCCTCTCCTCTTATAAAAGGCCCCCATCTCTACCACCTTACCCACACTCCCAAAGCCTTTGGCTCGGCCAAAATCTTCCAATTTTGTCTCTCCACTTCCCTCTCTTACTCCATGAAGCCTCACTTTGGGCAGAAGTCTTCCCAAGGAAGCCTTTGAGCTCAAACCAAAGGGAGTTAACCGATTTTAAGGCAATGTCTTCACTTGAGTCCTTTTGTTTTATTTTGCTTCCCCAACCACCATAAACTCTTTTTATTCATTTATTTTGTAACAATTTCAGTATGATAAATATACTAGGATGTTGTTGTCACGACCCGCCCTCGGGGTCCGTGCCATGACTACCCCAAGCCCGCCTTCCATAGGCCAGGGGCTGGCGACTAGCACCAAGGCGTAAATCCCAGTAAAAAGGGAAGGCATTACCTTTGAAAAGTAAACAAACACCACAGAGTAAGAAAGCGGAAAAGTAAACACTGAGTAAAACAGAGTACAACTGAAGTGCAGAAAAGTAAATGGGCCAGTATAAAAACCCAAACTGAAAGTAAAGTACAACTCGAAAGGGAAAATAGCAACTGTAAAGTAAAAGCCGCTACACAGAGCTGTCCACTGGTAATCCCACCTGAAGGGTGGGTACAGATAGCTCCACTGCTCCTCGGGTCCCGCCGTCTGCTCCGAGCACGTCTCGCCCAGTGGTCCACCTCCAGGTACTGTCCTGATCTGCAAGCCTCAACCACGATCAACGCTGTCCATCGTCTGCAACCAACACAACTTAGTGCGGGCATTGCCCGTGCAGGGGTGAGTATAACGATACTCAGTAGGGACCCTGAGACCCTCAAGGTCTCACTAAAACCAACAAGTATTACCACAAGAAGATCTCAACAGATAACCTCTACATAGGTATATGCCCATACATATACCTAAGTTATCAAGTAACCCATCTCAATCATGAGGAAACACAAGGATTGGGAAATCAACGGATAACCACTACCCAGGTATATGCCCATACATATACCTAATTTATCAAGTGACCCATCTCAATCATGAGGTAATCACAAACGTCAAAAGTCTCAGCTCAAACCAGGATTTTCATTATCGAAACCGTAACTGCTGAAGAGATCCGTCTCTGGAGTGTACAGAGGTCCTGTCACGACTCCGAGGTACTGCTCACTAACCTAAGACTGCTGAGGTGCTTCTCCTGACGAGTACCGCGGGCCAGCTACTACAACCAAGCGCTCCCATGTGCCTCTACAACCAAGCGCACCTCTGTCGTGGGTCTGCCGCTACAACCAAGTGCTCCCATGTGCCGCTACAACCAAGCGCACCTCTGTCGTGGGTCTTCCGCTACAACCAAGCGCTCCCATGTGCCGCTACAACCAAGCGCACCTCTGTCGTGGGTCTGCCCCTACAACCAAGCGCACCCCTGTGCCGCTACAACCAAGTACACCTCTGTAACACACCGGGTCGTCCGATCAGTAGTCGTCGGGTCTCAGTCAGCTACACGGTCTCCGTACTCCGCACACTCGTCACCGGGAGGGTCCGCTCCACGAGCTAATGGTCGATACTCCAAATATCACAAGTCTTGCAAGGAAGTATCTCAAAGGACCACCTCGTCGTAGGGGTCTCAACGCAACAGACGGCGCATCAATCGGACGCCCGGTCTGTGAGTTACTAGCCTTTTCGTCCCAAGGGCCCGGTTGGTTTCGTGTGTGAACCAAATCCGGCCGTAACTCAACTATACCCCGAACACTCAAAGGGTATACTCATAGGGACCGTTTCTCAACGTGATCACCAATGCCGCTGACGGTTCGTCAAACGGACGTTCTGTCAGAAAGGTATCAGCTTTTCCATTTGAGGGGCCCAATTGGATTTCGGTGCGATCCAACCCGGCCACTATCCAACTGTATCTAAAACTCGGGCTGAGAATGCCAAAATATCCGTCTCATCAAGAGAAAAACAACGAGACAAACGACGCGTCAATCGGACGCCCGGTCTGTGAGTTATTGGCTTTTTCGTCCTAGGGGCCCGGTTGGTTTTTAAGGCAAAACCAACCCGACCATACTCCACCTGTGTCCAAACCTCGGGCGGAGTATGCCAAAAGATCCATCTCACTAAGAGGAACTCAACAAAGCTGACGACACGTCAATCAGACGTCCGTAGCTCAAGATATGAGCGTTTTCGCTCCGAGGGCCCGGTTGGTTTCGTGTACGAACCAACCCGGCCGAACTCAAAGTTTTCCGAAACTTTGAGTGCGATATACCGATTTGACAGTCTCGATCCAAGGATCGCATCGCCGCTGACGGTTCATCAATCGGAGGTCCGTAGATCATGTTATTGGCAAATGACCGAAGTCGATTCGAAAACGGGGGGTCTGGGTCCGGGCCGACCCGGCCCGGTCGGCGGTGCGGCGCGGCCCGGCGCGGCGGCGCGACCGGGGCGCCGCTCGGGTGCCACGCGCGGGGGGCAAGGCCCCCGCCATTCCTCAGCTGGCGGCGTGGCTGGATGCCGCGCCTTGGAGAAAACAACCCCCCTCACGTGGGGGCCTGCCTTTGAGAAAAACGGGGGGGGGGGGGGGGGGCGCTGCCCCCCTTTGTGAAACCGACCCCCCCCCCCCATTATGGGGGGGCGTTAGTTGGCTGGCCGGGGGATTAATTTTCCCCGGTTTTCCTCCCTTCCGGCCGGCCCGACCTGGCCGGCCGATTCTTCCTCAACGGGACCGGCAAGAGCCTGTCCCCCTTACGGCTTCGGACACTGGCGGCCCGGCTGGCCGTCGGTCTTCTCCTTCCGCCGCGGCCCGGAACCGGCCGCGGCCTTCGTCATCCGGCGCGGTGCGACGACACCGCGCCCCTCTGCCGCGACCCCGCTCTGGCCACGGCGCCTTTGGTTTCCTTCGACGCGGCGCGACGGCGTCGCGTTCATGATAATTTTTCCATGGCGCGGCGCGACGGCGTCGCCCAATAATTGTCGAATGATTCCCGTGTGGTGTGACGAAACCACGCCATCTCGTTTCATCCGCAAGACACATTCAAGAACAAGGGAGGGGGGTTTCGGCCGTGTTTGTGCGGTCTGGCCCCCTCTCGTTAGATGATAACACATAATCATTTATCCTCAAGATTGTCATGCTAGAACCAAGAACGAGAATAAATAAATTAAACAACAACAAACCCCTACCTAGGTTTCAAGAATGATGATCGTCAACGACCCGCGGAAGACGAGCGTCGCGGTGGTCGGCGTCGCGGGAAAAGGACGTCGACGTCGTGAAGCGAGGATTCGAAGCTCTTTGACGGAGATTTCGTCTTGGGAAACCGTTGCGGAAGAGATGAAGCGGAAGGAGACGTCGTCGGTGTCGCGGGTATGGCGTCGTGGAAGGCGGTTCCTGAGAACGTGGCATTCTTCGTCGATGTCCGAAAGTCCTTCGCGTTCTTCGCCAAAGTTTGAAGAAGAAGGAGAGAATTCTTCAAAACCTCTCAAGATGGCTAAGGGAACCAACGAAAATAAAATAAGCTAAGGCTTATTTTATTCACACAATTAAAAATTTGAATTTCAAAGGTTTGAAATTCAAACAACTCAACTCCATTAATTAACCAAGTTGTCAAGTTAATTAAAGAGGGGTTATTGGGAGATAAAAAAAAAGAAGATGAAAAGTTAGGGTTCGTGTGGGCCCCACCACACTTAATCCTCTCAAGGAAGGTTAAGTGGGTGTGGGTCCCACCCCTAACTTCATTTGAAAGGAGTTAACCAACAAGTTAAAAATAAAAAGTGTTTCCACATTTTTATTTAACTTCTTATAATTTCTCCCAAAACTAACTTTCATTCCGCATAAAACGCAGCCTCGGAAAAGGTCTCCTTAAGAAAATATCGGTGCTGTGAGTTCATATGTTTCCTCGGATTTCAATTCCGAGCACCGGATCAAAAGTTTGAAATTCCCGCTCGTTCGTTCACTGAACGTACCCGAGCCAAACTTCGGAAATTGATTCTGGGCACTCTGGGCCTTGGAATCAGGTGCCGTCAGAAACCGCGTTCTTGTAAAATTCCAAAGAAAATTAAGAAAAAATTTCCCTTGAATTTTACGGGTCTTTAAATTACTCCCACCTCAGGGCTTTACGTCCCCGTAAAGATACATCAAAACTAGGGAAACAAATGAGAGTACTGAGCACGCAACTGAGCCTCCCGCTCCCATGTGCTCTCTTGGAGGTTCCCGTGCTGCCATCTGATGCGCACAAGAGGAATCGATCGCCCACGTAGGACCCGCTCCTGTCGATCCTCTATCTCCACCGGGACCTCCGTAAAAGTCGCCCCATCGTCAACGTCAAGCTCCCCATGGTCAATGATGTGCGTCGGGTCGTGCACGTATCTCCTCAGCTGAGATACGTGGAAGACGTAGTGCACCCAGTGCAACTGAGGTGGTAGAGACAGGCGATAAGCCACCTCGCCAATCTTGCTGAGGACCTGGAAAGGCCCGATGAAGCATGGAAACAACTTGCCGCCTCGGCCAAAACTCCGCAAACCACGTCGAGGTGAGACCTTCAAGAAGACGTGGTCACCATCCTCGAACTCGAGTGGCCTACGTATCCTGTTAGCATATGAATTCTATTGGCTCTGAGCTGTATTCATCCCCTCCTGGATGACCTAGACTTTCTCTATTGAGGCCTAGACCACCTCTGGTCCCACAAGAGATGCTATGATTTCTTCCTTGCCGATAAGATAAATCTGGTCTCATCCCCTGGATGAACCACGTTCTTCGCCTAATACTATCAATCCCGACATGGATGATACTAACCCATACCAAGGATGATGTCGTTAGGTCTCGACGCTACTATAAAGAGATCCAACCGTTACTCTCGCCTCCAAGGGTTGAGTCACACTGTCAGCATCAGTGTGTGGTAACTGGGCCTCCTCCAGTAGGTACTTCTCAAGTGAGGGTCAAGTCAACGGTCTACACCAGAACCTCTTAGTAACAACACAAGAGAGGATAGGGAAGTAAATGCCACAAGAAAAAGTGTATTTTATTACTGCAGCTCCAGTACAAAGACACAAAGCATCTACAAACATACATAAACAAAACTAGAAGCAACATGAACAAAAGTCTCCAGGTCTGGAGCTAGTCCCACTCCTATCCATCTGCTCCCAGAGCCCCATGATCATAGGCCTCTACTGCCTGAAGTTGAGCTCTCCCATGTCCTCCTGTCCCCTACGGTCAAGGTGGACCTCTTGGTGGTGGTGGTAGTAACACCCGGAAGCGTCATCCACCTCCAGCTGCATGGCCAGCTCCCCGGCCATGGCCGCCTGCTCCTTGCGGCCCGCCCTGATCGAACCTCTACCTCTACCTGGGGGGTCCTTCGTTCGTCTACTGGTCATCCGTATGGTGGGTCAGACAGTCACAAGCCATGTGACCAACCCCGCCGCAGGAGTAACACTGCCCTCTCATGGCAAGTCGTTTCCCACCCTGAGTGCCCCGCGCAAACGATCCAGAGTCATGCTGTCGACCACCTGTAGGTCCAGTCCTCTTGGAACCCTGAATCATCCGTCTACTGCCCGCTGTAGAAGACTCTGCCGCATGCCGGTAAGTGGTGGGTCCTGCTGCTGGAGACTGTTCATCAAGGAAACTCTCCACTAAGAGGGCTCGCTCCAACACCCCTACCTGAGTCGGAATGTTGAGGGAGATCATCGAAGACGTGATCTCATGCCTCAGTCCCTGCTCAAAGGTTTGGGCCCGGAAGAATGGGTCATGTACCATGTCGGTCGAGTAGCATGAAAGATCAGTAAATCTTGCTATGTACTGAGCGACCGTCATGCTGCCCTTCCGCAGCTGAAGAAGCTCCTGGATACGCACCGCACGAAGGGTGGCTGGGACGAACTCCGAGCGGAAGAGTCTCTCAATGTCCGTCCAAAGTAGAGATGCCTCATCGTGCACCTGGAGCATCAAGCTCCACCATCGTCCTGCTGCTGCGTGTAGTAGGCTCGCAGTGAGGATCACCATGAGGTCTACAGGTGTCCTCACTAGCCTAAAAACTATTACCACTGCCTCTAGCCAGTCTTCTGCTGCCTGGGGGTCCGTCTCCCCACGAAACCTAGGCGGTCGCTGGCACTGGAACTCGTGCAGAGCTCCAAGGCGACGTGCATCGTCAGCGGCTGGTGCTGGAAGCATCGGTGGCTCGGCGGGTAGAGCTACCACCGGTTCCACTGCTGACAAAGGGCCCTACACCGAGGCCTCGTCGATCGGTGGGCTGTCGGCATGCTCGACTCTCGGAACCCTAGCTGGCTGCCATCGTGGGGCCTTCCTGAGGAGGAAACAGGTGCGCCACGGTCAGAACAGTATACCTGGTGAGCTGATATATGAAGTAATCACAAAGAAAACTTTGAAACACACACGCAATCAATGTTTTCGTGCATTAAGTCGGAAATCAGAAGTCAGGGTCCTGGTGTACGAATACGTCGGCCAACGCACCAACACTGGATTCCCTGGACTGATAACCACACTCAATACGCTAAACATTATTGGTTCACATAGAAAAGATCAGAGTTCACGGTAGAACCGAACTCCTCTGATACCAATTTGTCACGACCCGCCCTCGGGGTCCGTGCCGTGACTACCCCAAGCCCGCCTTCCATAGGCCAGGGGCTGGCGACTAGCACCAAGGCGTAAATCCCAGTAAAAGGGAAGGAATTGCCTTTGAAAAGTAAACAAACACCATAGAGTAAGCAAGCGGAAAAGTAAACCCTGAGTAAAACAGAGTACAACTGAAGTGCGGAAAAGTAAATGGGCCAGTATACAGACCCAAACTGAAAGTAAAGTACAACTCGAAAGGGAAAACAACAACTGTAATGTAAAAGCCGCTACACCGAGCTGTACACTGGTAATCCCACCTGAAGGGTGGGTAAAGATAGCTCCACTGCTCCTCGGGTCCCGCCGTCCGCTCCGAGCACGTCTCACCCAGTGGTCCACCTCCAGGTACCGTCCTGCTCTGTAAGCCTCAACCACGATCAACGCTGTCCGTCGTCTGCAACCAACACAACGTAGAGCGGGCATAGCCCGTGCAGGTGTGAGTATAAAGATACTCAGTAGGGACCCCGAGACCCTCAAGGTCTCACTAAAACCAACAAAGATAACCACAAGAAGATCTCAACAGATAACCTCTACTTAGGTATATTCCCATACATATACCTATGTTATCAAGTAACCCATCTCAATCATGAGGAAACACAAGGATTGTGAAATCAACGGATAACCACTACCCAGGTATATGCCCATACATATACCTAAGTTATCAAGTGACCCATCTCAATCATGAGGTAAACACAAAGGTCAAAAGTCTCAGCTCAAACCTGGATTTTCATTATCGAAACCGTAACTGCTGAAGAGCTCCGTCTCTGGAGTGTATAGTGGTCCTGTCATGACTCCGAGGTACTGCTCAGTAACCTAAGACTGCTGAGGTGCTCCTCCTGACAAGTACCGCGGACCAGCTTCTACAACCAAGCGCTCCCCTGTGCCGCTACAAATAAGCGCACCTCTGTCGTGGGTCTTCCGCTATAACCAAGCGCTCCCATGTGCCGCTACAACCAAGCGCACCTATGTCGTGGGTCTACCGCTATAACCAAGCGCTCCCATGTGCCGCTACAACCAAGCGCACCTCTGTCGTGGGTCTTCCGCTACAACCAAGCGCACCCCTGTGCCGCTACATCCAAGCGCACCTCTGTAACACACCGGGTCGTCCGATCAGCATTCGTTGGGTCTCAGTCAGCTACACGGTCTCCGTACTCCGCACACCCGTCACCGGGAGGGTCCGCTCCATGAGCTACTGGTCAATACTCCATGTATCACAAGTCCCGCAAGGAAGTATCTCAAAGGACCACCTCTTCGTAGGGGTCTCAACGCAACAGACGGCGCGTCAATCGGATGCCCGGTCTGTGAGTTACTAGCCTTTTCGTCCCAGGGGCCCGGTTGGTTTCATGTTTGAACCAAATCCGGCCGTAACTCAACTATACCCAGAACACTCATAGGGCATACTCATAGGGACCGTTTCTCAACGTGATCACCAATGCCGCTGACGGTTCGTCAAACAGACGTTCTGTCAGAAAGGTATCAGCTTTTCCGTTCCAGGGGCCCGGTTGGATTTCGGTGTGATCCAACCCGGCCACTATCCAACTGTATCTAAAACTCGGGCGGAGAATGCCAAACGTTCCGTCTCATCAAGAGGAAAACAACGAGACAGACGGCGCGTCAATCTGACGCCCGGTCTGTGAGTTATTGACTTTTTCGTCATAGGGGCCCGGTTGGTTTTTAAGGCAAAACCAACCCGACCGTACTCCACCTGTGTCCAAACCTTGGGCGAAGTATGCCAAAAGATCCGTCTCACTAAGTGAAACTCAACAAAGCTGACGGCACGTCAATCAGACATCTGTAGCTCAAGATATGAGCGTTTCCGCTCCGAGGGCCCGGTTGGTTTCGTGTACGAACCAACCCGGCCGAACTCAAAGTATTCCGAAACATTGAGTGCGATAAACAGATTCGACCGTCTCGATCCAAGGATCGCATCGCCGCTGACGGTTCATCAATCGGAGGTCTGTAGCTCAAGTTATGGGCAAAAGACCGAAGTCGATTCGAAAACAGGGGGTCCGGGTCCGGGCCGACCCGGCCGGCGGCGCGGCCCGGCGCGGCGGCGCGGCCGGGGCGCCGCTCGGGTGCCACGCATGGGGGGCAAGGCCCCCGCCCTTCCTCAGCTGGCGGTGCGGCTAGATGCCGCACCTTGGAGAAAACGGCCCCCCTCACGTGGGTGCCTGCCTTTGAGAAAAACGGGGGGGGGGGGCGCTGCCCCCCCTTTGTGAAACCACCCCCCCCCCTCATTATGGGGGGCCGTTAGTTGGTTGGCCAGGGGATTAATTTTCCCCGGTTTGCCTCCCTTCCGGACGGCCCGACCTGGCCGGCCGGTTCTTCCTCAACGGGACCAGCAAGAGCCAGTCCCCCTTCCGGCTTCCGACACCGGCGGCCCGGCTGGCCGCTGGTCTTCTCCTTCCGCCGCGGCCCGGAACCGGCCGCAGCCTTCGTCGTCCGGCGCGGTGCGACGACACCGCGCCCCTCCGCCGCAGCCACGCTCCGGCCGTGGTGCCTTTGGTTTCCTTCAACGCGGCGCGACGTCGCCGCACAATAATTGTCGAATGATTCCCGCGTGGTGCGACGGCACCACGCCATCTCGTTTCATCTGCAAAAAACATTCAAGAACAAGGGAGGGGGGTTTCGGCCGTGTTTGTGCGGTCCGGACCCCCTCTCGTTAGATGATAACACATAATCATTTATCCTCAAGATTGTCATTCTAGAACCAAGAACGAGAATAAATAAATTAAACAACAACAAACCCCTACCTTGGTTTCAAGAACGATGATCGTCAACGACCCGCAGAAGACGAGCATTGCGGTGGTCGGCGTCGCGGGAAAAGGACGTCGACGTCGTGAAGTGAGGATTCGAAGCTCTTTGATGGCGATTTCGTCGCGGGAAACCGTCGCAGAAGAGATGACGCGGAAGGAGACGTCGTCGGTGTCACGGGTATGGCGTCGCGGAAGACGGTTCCCGAGAACGTGGCGTTCTTCGTCGATGTCCGAAAATCCTTCGCGTTCTTCGCCAAAGTTTGAAGAAGAAGGAGAGAATTCTTCAAAACATCTCAAGATGGCTAAGGGAACCAACCAAAATAAAATAAGCTAAGGCTTATTTTATTCACACAATTATCAATTTGAATTTCAAAGGTTTGAAATTCAAACAACTCAACTCCATTAATTAACCAAGTTGTCAAGTTAATTAAAGAGGGGTTATTGGGAGTTAAAAAAAGATGATGAAAAGTTAGGGTTCGTGTGGGCCCCACCACACTTAATCCTCTCAAGGGAGGTTAAGTGGGTGTGGGTCCCACCCATAACTTCTTTTGAGAGGAGTTAACCAACAAGTTAAAAATAAAAAGTGTTTCCACATTTTTATTTAACTTCTTATAATTTCTCCCAAAACTAACTTTCATTCTGCATAAAACGCAACCTCGGAAAAGGTCTCCTTAAGCTAATATCGGTGCTGCGATTTCATTAGTGTCCTCGTATTTCAATTCCGAGCACCGGATCAAATGTTAGAAATTCCCGCTCGTTCGTTCACTGAACGTACTCGAGCCAAACTTCGGAAATTGATTCCGGGCACTCTGGGCCTCAGAATCAGGTGCCGTCAGAAACCGCGTTCTTGTAAAATTCCAAATAAAATTAAGAAAAAATTTCCCTTGAATTTTACGGGTCTATATAGTTGTTATAAGAAGTATTCGAGCTACACTTTCACACACCTACATCTAATGGTTAAAGAACATAATGTTTCCGTGGATGGCGAATTTCGGCCTACCGAAACGATGATTGTTCAACATTCTTTTAACACCTTAAAAGGTGGCCATTAAGATGACAATATATTTATATATGATATATAATATGTTTTTGTTTTCTTTAAGCTTCTTTATTTTTCATTTTGGGCATACCTTTATGGTTTCCATTATGGGTAAACGCGATATCTTCATTTAAGGAAGTGCGGACTACCGCCCCCTCAAAGTGATACGATTCGTTAATTACATATGTGGGATGTATAAAGGATGGATTTAAAGTTATTATATATGATGTTATACTGGAATTATAATATACCTCTATATCATTATTATTCCATTCCATAAAAATATGAAATAGAAATGAAAGTAGCGTTCATGCGTACGTACGGCTTACCGTATCCATGAACGGTGCATTTCATTTATTATCCCCAAATGTAATGTTCTATTATAAGTACATGTATATAATGGATATATATGATGAATGATACATCTAAATTATGAATATAATTCTGGAATTAAAATATACATACCTCTCATTTAGTTTTAATTCCATTAATATGACATAGAAATGAAAGTAGCGTTCATGCGTACGTACGGCTTACCGTCTCCATGAACGGTGCATTTCATTTCTTACCTCTAAATGATTATTTAATATTATAAATACATGTATATTCTGGATATATATGATATATATGATATCCAAATCATGAATATAATTCTGTATATAATGATCATTTGACAACACGAACAACATGTAATTGTAAGAAGTCCACTTTCGACTTAAGAACCAAATATCGACAAAACATACATTATTAACTTAAATGATTACATAGTGTTTATAACATGGAAATAAGTGATCTAAAAGGAATAATTAACTAGAAAAAGGTTCTTAATAAAGTGTAAATTAACTCAAGTTTATTATTCAGGACGTTAAAGAACGATTGAGTCAAGTCAGACCCGAGGTAAGGGATCCTACTCCTCTCTTTCTTTTTAAGTACACTCTTTTATGTCATTCCTTCTAAGCTCATCTTTCTTGTTATTGGGATGTTATTTTATATTAATATTACTGTAATGTTTATTTTTATATGATGAGAGACCCTATTCTTTCTCATCAACCCATTTTGGATGTTTTGAGTGGCGCCGTTAGGCTGTCGAATTTTCGTAAGAGATCTAACCTATCTCTTTCTCTTTAAGTACTCTCCTTTATGTCACTTCTTTTAAGTTCCTCTTTGTTATGATGGGGGATGTTCTTTTATATTCCTCTTACTGTACATTTTATTGTAATGTGATGAGATACCCTATTTTATCTCATTAATCCATTTTTGGAAGTTTTAAGTGGCGCCGTTAGGCTGCCGAGTTTTCGTAAGGGATTTTTCATCTCACTTATATTCCCGTGAGATTTATGCTACATTTGCCCCAATTTTCTTTGAGTTGTGTATGTACTGACCATTATTTTACTCATTGTGTAATATTCTTTCATTTATAAGTATTTACATCAATGTTTTATTTTCCTTCTTTCACGGGGCGTATGTTTCGAAAGATACCCATGTCGGTAAGGGAACCTTTCGCCCTCCTCTTTTTAAAAGACTTCGTCTGTTATGTCTTTTAATTCACATACTATTATGTTGGGATATGTTCTTCTATATCCTGATTGATGTAAATTTTATGTCCAAGTGATGAGATTCCCTTTTTATCTCTCATCAAATCATTTTCTGAATTTTTGAAGTGACGCCGTTTGGCTGTCGAATTTTACCAAGGGAACTTTTTAACCCAATTTCGATTTTTTGGGTTCAACATGTTGTTATTGAATATGTCATCCTTTGAATATGTGTGAATGAACTTTTATTGTTTTACACTTAATATCCAATTATATTGGGTGTATTTATATTTGTCACACAAAATTTTGAGATTGATTTATCCTTAATTTAAGGATACCTTCTTTATAAGGGATTTCATCACATTTTACATCTCTATTGAGACTTCATTGTTGTTATGCACAAATTCACTCTTATATGGTGTATATACTGTCCTTTGGAATATTTTATCATGAATCCATTTATTCTCATTATATTATAAAGTTCTGATTAAATGTTATTCCTCAATTATTGTATTCAAGTGTCTCTAATTTTGGTAAAAACCCTTAAACCAAAATATCGCTTTAAATGTTTTAATGATTTGTTCTTATTAATATCCTTGTTTTAAAAATGGTTTTAAGGATTTATTTATATGGATATTAATGGTTTAAAATGTTAAAATATTCAAGGTGGTATGGGACACTTTTATTCAAAAATCTCTTTATTAAATGTTTTAAATGGTTTTGAAAATGGTTTTTTTAATGGATTCATTATTTCAATATCCTAAAATGTTATATTGTGATTGAAATGTGGAAATGTTATATTTCCTTTATGAATGTTTTATGTGATACATTTATGGTATGGTTCTTGGGAATTGTTATGAAAACGGGTGGTTCCGTGATAAACTAAGGGCAGGTGAGCCCGATATAGCTCTCCATTGCATTGGGTAACGCGAAGGGGTTAAACATTAAGGTTTCTCCGAAGAGATTTAGGGAATATACTATGATGGGTATTCCAAACGTAACCAAGAGGGTTACTCCCTACGTAACAATGTGATGAATGCCTCAAGTTACCTTTATGTCTTATGATTTCTATGATTTATCCATGATTTTATGAGGTATGTTAAAGTGCTTATGTTTTATGGGTACAATATGATTTCATTCTTATGTATACATGTACTCATGTTTCCTTTCCATATTTTTATATCCCTTACTGAGATTTTTATGCTCATCCCATGTTTTTGAAATGTTTTTCACAGGTCAAGGGAAGGGTACATAATATGATGATAGTGTCAAGGAAGTGTCAAGAAATAATCCATGTTTTATTTTAAATATGTTTACGTTGATGGAATAAATGAATACTATCTTTTATGTAACCACTTTGTTTAAATGTGGAATGTAATGCATGTTTTATGATCTAATTCTCTAAAACTATAAACCTGAAAAGATCCTCAATGTGTAAACTTGTAATAAGTCAAGATTAAGTAAGGTTTAAGGATTGGGCTTTATAGTTGGTATTAGAGGTCGGTTTAGATAACTTTAAGGGTTAGGGTATTCTTTAAGCATAAGTGACATTACCATAATGGTTAGGATTTCAGAAAGAGTCCTAGTTTTAGATAATGTGAATGAGTAAGTATATCTTAGTGTTTACCTTCCTCATTAGTACATGATGGTTTTGTTGATATACTCACACTGACATTTCTGTTTTTAGAGAATGGATGGATCTAGCAGGCACCAAAGAGACAACAGGTTTGAAGGAAACTGTGGTGGTTCTCTGATTAAGATACTAGATAAAATGGAGGATTCAATGAGGAAACTCGTGGTTGTTCTAAACCAAATATCAAGGAGTCATGATCAACCACTAGAACCTTGATATGTTCTGTAATGCATCATGTACGAGATGACCAATCGATGTGCAAGTTCAGGTAATAATTATAAAGGTAACCATTAGAGTTTATATGATCCTTACTTTTGAGGTAATTATGGGTTATTATATGATATGCTGGAAAATGAAAGGCATGAGATAAACTTGAGGTTAAAATATGTTTTGATCATTTTTGATGATTTTATCTCTTATTGGGGAATGATTTAAGAATTATATAGTTTTGGAAAAAGGACAACACGCAGACCATGTGACAACCCATCGCGTTGGACAAAGATGCAGGAATCGAACCCACAACCAAAGTGCGACTGGTATTTATCGCCTACCACTGGACTACGTGAAGTCCCTGGTTAGTTTGACTGATTCTTTTTATTATATGATTTTATGAATTAATAGTAAGTTGATTTTGGGTTATTTAGGAAAATGATTAACCTATCATGGAGGATATGTGATTAGGTTAGTTACTTTTCAATATGAGACTTTAGAAGCAACTGATGTTCTTTGGAGATAAATGTTACGATTTAACTTGGAAGACTATGTTACTAAATCCATCAAATATTTGGGTTTCAATCTTAGATTGGTTTACTTTGAAGTATTTTATGGACAAATTGTTTATCAGATGGTCCTCGTTGAACTTTGGGTTTTGTTGGACAAATTTTGGAGATTGAGCATAGATTTTCTTTTTAATGGGTTATCCTTTTCTGGATTATCTGACCTTGTACTAACCTTTTTGGTTTTGGTTTTGGTTAAAGCCTAAAGACATGGGATGTATAAAGTTCTCTTTGGTGGATTAGGTGATTCTCTAGAAGTTGATTATAGTACTCTTAATGCGAACAAGTCTCCCTAAATACTCGTCTTTTGGAAAACAAATATGAGTTTGATTAAAGAATCTAGTAAAAGTTGAAAGTCACCATGATAAGTGAGTATGTTTCCTTATGAATAAATTCCTCAATAAAAAGTAACTTAAAGAAAAAATGTTGTCTATTAACTTTTCCTACTGGGGAATCGAATACCGTTTAACCCATCACAAGTTTGTGATTTTTTTATAGTTAACTTTCTCCTAGACGTGTTTACTATCACTCTCCCTCAAGAACATGACCCTTTGCTTTTTCATCCATGTCCATGTTTTTATACATATTGGTTAACTCGGGTGACCTCTGTACTTGTCTTCCTTTATTTTAAAGTGATTGTTTTACCGACTCTTGTTCCGATGTGGGACTTTCAAGGATGTTTCCAAGCTCAATTTTAAAAATTGCGAGGACGCAATTCCCAAAAGGGGGGAAGGATGTAACACCCCAGGTAAATAAAGAATATGACATTTTCATATTTATCCATATTTTTGAATAAAATATTAATATGAATTTAAAGGGGACTCTATGCTCGATGGCGTACCCAACATGCAACAACGAGTTTCTTGGGAATCTTATGTTGCACTCTAATAATAAAATAATATTATTTTAAACGGTAGTCAACATGTAGCCGTTGTATTGGCGGGAATGGATATAAATAACTAAAATATTATTATATATGTTTTTAAATGTTTTTACAGTTATTTAATAAAAGATAAAGGCATAAAATACGGAAAGAATTCAATTTTAGGCGTATATGCCCTAGTTTTCACTAAAGGTTCACTTATCGCCTTTTGATGGAGAACCATCATTAAATATAGTTTTGTTCACTATTATACATTATTTTGGACAAAATAAAACTCTTCTTACAAATTGGGACATCAAAATTTACTTTGTGTAAATTTTTGGTATCTTTCTGATAAAGTTCATTTTTTTTAATAAATAGTGTAAAATGCTGTATTTTAATTCAAAACCTCTTTTTAATCTAATTTATTTATATGATTATATTATCTTTTGAATTGGTTTTAAAGTGAAATTAGAATATATTTTTACCATTAAATCCAATAGTGGTCGTTAGAATTAATTTCACTTTGAAATCAGACTTAAACTAGTGTCATTCTTTTGATACTTATTGTTTTATAAAAACACTCTTTTTGCTCTGACAGCGGGAATTAATTATTCAATTAATTAATGTGACTTGTATGTTTTTAATTTTGTAAATTAGACTTCATTTTTGAATTCGGAATATCAAATATAGCTTAGGGTGAATTTTTGGGATTTTTCTGAAAAACTTCAATTTTTGATGAATAGCGAAACCACTAAGTGGTACTTATAAAAACTGCTTTTTCCGTTTAAATGAAAATTTTCCATCTTTGTGTTTTTAATTTCAAAAATCCTACATTCATGGTTGTCATTAAGAAGTAAAATGTGGTTCAATGGGATAAAAATAATTTTTTGGTGAATAGTAACTTATTAAGTTTTTAATCGCGATTAGAGGTAATTAGTGTAGTATAAGGTAAAAATAATGTTTTAATATTATGAAATGAACTTGACACATGTCCTAACCACATTTGATGTGTCATGGACGACCAAGAAAACCCATGGGTCAACTTGGGGACCCCATGAAGCCACTTTGGTTGGAAAATGACATTAATATCTTTTTATTTAATGTTAAAGTAAAAATGAGACAAACATGAAATGTTTTACTAAAACAATTTTTACATTGGGTTATAAAAATCATATTTTTGACTATAAATATTAATTGGAAAGCTAAAAAATATTTCCTACATCATAGTATTTTTTTATAATTTTTAGACATTAAATAAATTAAATTATTTATGACATCATGATGATGCAGCGATGACCTCATTATTTAACGATTTAAATAAAATGGAAAGATAATGTAATATCTAACACCTAAAAATGTCCAAAACCTATTGTATGAGTTGATGTAGAACCCTTATCACCTTATCCTAGAGCACATTAATGGGGGACCTCTTAAATCCTAATACCATTTTAAAATAAAGTGGCTTTTCTTTACCTTCCAAGAGTGCCCCTCCTATCCTCTTATAAAAGGCCCCCACCTCTACCTCCTTACCCACACTCCCAAAGCCTTTGGATTGGCCAAACTCTGCCCATTTTGTATCTCCACTTCCCTATATTACTCTTTGAAGCCTCACTTTGGGCAGAAGTCTTCCAAAGGAAGCCTTCGAGCTCCAACTAAAGGGAGTTACCCGATTTTAAGGTAATGTCTTCACTTGAGTCCTTTTGTTTTATTTTGCTTCTCCAACCCCCCTAAACTCTTTTTATTCATTTCTTTTTTTAACAACTCCAGTATAATAAATATACTAGGATGTTTTTATAAGAAGGATTAGAGCTACACTTTCACACACCTACATCTAATGGTTAAAGAACATACTGTTTCCGTGGATGGAGAATTTCAGACTCCCGAAACGATGATTGTTCAACATTCTTTTAACACCATCAATGGTGGACATTAAGATGAAACTATATTTATATATGATATATAATATGTTTATATTTTCTTTAATCTTCTTTATTTTTCATTTTGGGAATACCTTTATGGTTTCCATTATGGGTAAACGCGATATCTTCATTTAAGGAAGTGCGGACTACCTCCCCCTCAAAGTGATGTGATTCGTTAATGCCATATGTGGGACGTATAAAGGATGTATTTAAAGTTATTATATATGATTTTATACTGGAATTATAATATACCTCTATATCATTGTTATTCCATTCCATAAAAATATGAAATAGAAATGAACGTAGCGTTCATGTGTACGTACGGCTTACCATCTCCATGAACGGTGCATTTCATTTCTTATCCCCAAATGTAGTGTACTATTATAAGTACATGTATATAATGGATATATATGATGAATGATACATATAAATGATGAATATAATTCTGGAATTAAAATATACATACCTCTCATTTAGTTTTAATTCAATTAATATGACATAGAAATGAAAGTAGCGTTCATGCGTACGTACGGCTTACCGTCTCCATGAACGGTGCATTTCATTTCTTACCTCTAAATGATTATGTAATATTATAAATACATGTATATTCTGTATATATATGATATATATGATATCCAAATCATGAATATAATTCTGGATATAATGAAAATTTGACCACACGAACAACATGTAATTGTAAGAAGTCCACTTTCGACTTAAGAACCAAATATCGACAAAACAAACATTATTAACTTAAATGATTACATAATCTTTATAACATGGAAATAAGTGATATAAAAGGAATAATGAACTAGAAAAAGGTTCTTAAAAAAGTGGAAATTAACTCAAGTTTATTATTAAGGACGTTAAAGAACAATTGAGTCAAGTCGGACCCGAGGTAAGGGATCCTACTCCTATCTTTCTTTTTAAGTCAACTCTTTTATGTCATTCCTTCTAAGCTCATATTTCTTGTTATTGGGATGTTATTTTATACTAATCTTACTGTAATTTTTATGTTCATATGATGAGAGACCCTATTCTTTCTCATCAATCCATTTTGGATGTTTTGAGTGGCGCCGTTAGGCTGCCGAATTTTCGTAAGAGATCTAACCTCTCTCTTTCTCATTAAGTACTCTCCTTTATGCCACTTCTTTTAAGATCCTATTTGTTATGATGGGGGATGTTATTTTATATTCCACTTTTTGTAAATTTTATTGTAATGTGATGAGATACCCTATTTGATCTCATCAACCCATTTTTGGGTGTTTTAAGTGGCACCGTTAGGCTGCTGAGTTTTCATAAGGGATTTTTCATCTCACTTATATTCCCGTGAGATTTATGCTACATTTGCCACAATTTTCATTGAGTGGTGTATGTACTGACCATTATTTTACTCATTGTGTAATATTATATTATTTATGAGTATTTACATCAATGTTGTATTGTCCTTCTTGCACGGGGCGTATGTTTCGAAAGATACCCATGTCGTTAACGGAACCTTTCACCCTCCTATTTTTAAAAGACTTTGTTTGTTATGTCTTTTAATTCACATACTATTATGTTGGGATATGTTCTTCTATATCCTTATTGATGTAAATTTTATATCCAAGTGATGATATTCCCTTTTTATCTCTCATCAACTCATTTTCTGAATTTTTGAAGTGACACCGTTAGGCTGTCGAATTTTACCAAGGGAACTTTTTAACCCAATTTCGATTTCTTTGGGTTCAACATGTTGTTATTGAATATGTCATCCTTTGAATATGTGTGAATGAACTTTTATTGTTTTACACTTAATATCCAATTATATTGGGTGTATTTATATTTGTCAGACATATTTTTGAGATTGATTTATCCTTAATTTAAGGATACCTTCTTTATAAGGGATTTCATCACATTTTACATCTCTATTGAGACTTTATTGTTGTTATGCACCAATTCACTCTTATATGGTGTATATAATGTCCTTTGGAATATTATATCATGAATCCATTTATTCTCATGATATTATAAAGTTCTGATTAAATGTTATTCCTCAATTATTGTATTCAAGTGTCTCTAATTTTGGTAAAAACCCTTTAACCAAAATATCGCTTTAAATGATTTAATGATTTGTTCTTATTAATATCCATGTTTTCAAAATGGTTTTAAGGATTTATTTATATGGATATTAATGTTTTAAAATGTTAAAATCTTCAAGGTGGTATGGGACACTTTGATTCAAAAATCTCTTTATTAAATGTTTTAAATGGTTTTGAAAATGGTTTTTTAAGGGATTCATTATTTCAATATCCTAAAATGTTATATTGTGATTGAAATGTGGAAATGTTATATTTCCTTTATGCATGTTTTATGTGATACATTTATGTTATGGTTCTTGGGCATTGTTATGGAAACAGGTGGTTCCGTGATAAACTAAGGGCGGGTGAGCCCGATATAGCTCTCCAATGCATTGGGTAGCGCGAAGGGGTTAAACGTTAAGGTTTATCCGAAGAGATTTAGGGAATATACTGTGATGGGTATTCCAAACATAACCAAGAGGGTTACTCCCTACATAAGAATGTTATGAATGCCTCAAGTTACCTTTATGTCTTATGATTTCTATGATTTATCCATGATTTTATGAGTTATGTTAAAGTGCTTATGTTTTATGGGTAAAGTATGATTTCATTCTTAGGTATACATGTACTCATGTTTCCTTTCCATATTTTTATATCCCTTACTGACCTTTTTTATGCTCATCCCTAGTTTTTGAAATGTTTTTCATAGGTCAAGGGAAGGGTACATGATATGATGATAGTGTCAAGGAAATGTCAAGAAAGAATCCATGTTTTATTTTAAATATGTTTACGTTGATGGGAAAAATGAATACTATCTTTTATGTAACCACTTTGTTTAAATGTCGAATGTAATGCATGTTTTATGATCTAATTCTCTAAAACTCTAAACCTAAAAAGATGCTCAATATGTAATCTTGTAATAACTCAAGATTAAGTAATGTTTAAGGCTGGGGCTTTATATTAATTGATTTTTATTAGTAATAATTTGTATAATTTTTTATAAAAATATTAAAAATAACATGCAATTAGTAAAAAATAGTGGTGATTTGTAATAATTAGTTTTAATTAGTAGTAATTAGTGTAAATCAATAATAATCAGAGGTAATGGGTAATAATTAGTGGTAATTACTAATAATTAATGGAAACTGGTAATAATTAATAGAAATTTGTAATAACTAATGGAAATTAGTAATAATTAGTGTCCATTAGAACTAATTTGTGGTAATTATTAATAATTAGTAAAATTTAACAAAAAATGAGTAATAAATTGTAATAATTAGTAATAAATTATTATTAATTAATACATAAAAGTAATAATTATTCATAATATGAAATAATTATTAATTATTTTTTATAAATTTTTGTAAAACAATAAAATTTTCTATAATATAATAATTTACAATAAATTGAGATAAAATAGCATAAATTAGTAAATTGTAATAATTTACTATCAATTTATTTAAAATATTATATATTATTATAATTTAATATCTCATTCTAAATTTATAAAACGAATTTAAGCATATAAAATTGGGAAAAACGAATAATATTATTTTACATTACAATTTTTTTTTTAAAAATTACTATGAAATAATATATATTTTTACAAATTCCTTGAAAAGCTAAAATGAAATAGGCTTTTAATTTTCATGTTAAATGGGAAAATATAGATATGGTTGACACAAATTGGTCATTTCCCATGTCCTAAATATGTGATATTCTATAATATACACATTTTTATTCTTTTATAATATATTTTTTTAATTTTTATTAAATTATACTAAGATTTTCGGGGTAATTACTAATAATAGTTGTAATTACAAAACGTTAGTGGTAATTTACAAAAATAATAGGGCATTAAGTATTAATTTCATGTAAATAGTACAAATTCATTATAACTAGTAATGATTACTAAAAAATAATTTTTATCAATAAATATTATTTTTAATTAGTAAAAAACATTTAATTTGTGGTAATTTACAACAACTAGTTGATTTCAGTACTAATTAGCACTAATTAGTAGTAAATAGATAAAATTGGAAATATTTAAAACTAAATTAATTCTTTTATTTTGTACTTTTTTGGAATGTATTTTTAATCTATAAAATCAATCAAAAAAAATTATTTATTTTATACTTTTTGGGTAATATGGAATAATAATGTTGAAAATAGTCTTTATACCATTATTTTGATTGGATAAATCTTCTCTAGAATAAAAATGTTTATGGTTTAGATGTTGTATAAATGAATGGTGTTGAATATATTTTTTTATCATTTTCTTCATTAAAAATCGAATTTGTTTCAAAAGGGAAATATATGCATCCATATAAGAATTATGATCTAATGATGTTTGACACATTTAAAAATGTTGGGGGTCATCTATTTTGTTTTAATTTTTTTAAAATATTATGTTATTTTCTATCAAAAAGTTGAATATAGGTCTCAAGATAATTTTAACAATTTGGTTCTCAAACAATTACTATTTCAAATATTAGTACATGATGTTGATGGTGTTTCTTTTTAACACACTAAAACTTAGGAGGAAATTAATTTCTCCCCTATGTTAGAAAAATATTTATACTATGAGTTTTGTAACATAGTTGATGAAACATTATATACGAGTTGTTGGATAAGAAAATTTTAATGTGGTTGAAAAATTTTGGGTCATTAAATTATATAATGGCATGTCACATAGCTATTTTGATCAGTTATTATCAATGGCTAATGCACTGTTACCTATAAGAAATATGTTTTCTACAAATTTCAATCAAGGTAAGAGGCTAAATCGTAATTTGTGTATTAGTTATCGAAATATTCATGTGTTTTCAAATGATTTCAACATATATTATGTTGAAAATAAATTGTTAATTAGTTGTACTATTTGTGGGAAATTAAAGTACAACGAGTATCAACTAGGGATGTTTGGATTGATTAATGTAAAATAGTTTAGGAATTTCCTTCTTGTACATATACTATATTGATTATTTATGTCTCATAACACATCATCATTGATTTCCTGGAACAAAAACAATATTTCTACAAGTATAAGCATGAATCATCCTTGTGATGGTGATTCATGGAATCATTTTGACTATGCAAAACCTTCCATTTCATTAAATTACTAAAACATGTGATTGGAAATTTTTATTGTCGGTTTCTATACATTTGGTTTGGATGGTAATCAATATTCATGTTGGCCCATCTTTGTAACTTCTTAGAATTTACCTCTTTGGATGTTGATGAATGAGCCACATATATTTTTGACCATATTAACTATAGATCATCCAAAAAATATATTCAATTTTGGGTTAACCCCATTGGTTGATGAGTAATATTTATCATCATGTAATGATGTCGGCACATATGATGTTATTGTGAAACAAAATTTCACAATGAATGCTTAATTAATGAAGATAATTACGGACATCACAAAAAATGACATGTTATCTAGTTAAAGTAAACATGGTTTAAAATCATGTCCCTGTTTTATGGCTGGAATTCAAGAAATTATGTTCATCAATTAGAGAAAACATTATCTTTTTAACTATCATCATAGTGTTCTTCTGATTGGTCACCAATTCCAAAGGAATAGAAAACATTTCAGAATTGGTTAAATTATGATAGATAGACCTACAAAAATTACCTCACATATTGATTTAAAATATATTATCTTCTTATTACCTCCCATTACCTTTAAACGGACGATAAACTAATAAAAAATATATGGTATTGGGAAATATTACAATTGGGTTAGATGAAGTATTTTTTAGATCTTTCATAATGGTATGATTTTTTGTCCTATCACATATTGGATGTCATATATATTAAGAAGAAGTATTTTTATAAAATATTTTATATAGTTTTGACACACCTAGTAAGAGAAAATATAATTTAATGGAATGATTAGATATTTTCCAATTTTGCAGGCAACATGAAAATGAGTTGTTTGAAAATGAAAGATTACAGAAGTTGATAAAGAAAAAATTAACCTATTCACCTTCCAAAAAACCCATTTATTATTATTTATAGTTTACACTATAGTATACGAAGATGAAGATGAGGATGAATAGTTAAATAATTACCTCTTTAGTTATATTCAAAATAAATAAATATATATTACTCATTTTCAATTATTTTCTGAAAAAATTCATTTCATGTTTTTGATGGCTGACGAGACATTGCATGTTATCTTTTATAGAATCGGGGTGGATGCATGATGTTATAGATTCATTAACATCTAACCCTAAAGTTCCAATAGGATCATCATCAATTAATTGGTGTTATGGTCTTGTGTGACTGATGATTCTTGACCATATTACCAAGAGGCAATCACATCTTTAATTCAATACATGCATGAAGAGGTATGTCTAGTTGTGTATTTATGTTAGTTTTTATTAATTTTCTTTATATTATTTATGTACTAATTCTTTTTTTATTTGATTAATTTCATTTCACCAATTTATAGATATTGTTTTTGGACAGGGGACTGCAATTTTACTAAAATAATTTTAGAGGCATGGGTGATGTGATACGTTATTCTATTTAACGTTTCCCACCACATGTTTGATCATTAGATGGTACATAAATAAATAATTGTAATTTGTCAATTTATTTAATTATTAACTTTCTATCGTTAATGAAATGAAGGGATTAAGGTATCATGTCGATGAGTGCATGAAGAGTTCCATCAATGACGCATGAGAGGTTTGTATGCATGAGTAATATTGTGATTTTTTCACATATGATGATGAAATCAAAGAAGATGGCGGGAGTTATAGGTTTTGATCGGTCTTGGTGTTCCCATAAACCCAATTATATCTCATATTAGTTTTGGGATGGATTATGTTCAATCAATATGGGATACTATTTTTTTGGAAAGTATTATTTGGTCGGTAGAACTGGGGGAGGTATGATGTGATGAATCATGCTGGTAATCATACATACAGTTCACAATTATGACATGAGATATGTAATTTTTTTAATAATTTACATAATGGTAAATGTAAATTGTTTTATTATAATCATATACGAAGATGAATATCTCTATATTATGGTGTTTGGAATTTATAAGATTATGTTCAAGGATTCTATTAATGGGGAGATTATATGTGGTTTCTAGCCACAAATTATGTTGAGTATTTTTTTTTAATTTCTTGAATAAACTAAAAATAATATTATTTGTATTTTAATTTCAAATATCTATTGAATGAGGAATATGAGGATGTGACCACTCAGAAAAATGATGAGAGTGAAGTAGAGACCGAGAGTCAATACACTGATGAGGTAGGATTTAATGATGCAGTATGGATTATAGCGAGACAAAAATATTTTTAGAAAGGCGGAGTGGTTCATATTAGGTCTCGAATGACACCTAGTAGATTTTATGTTACTGCCATGGTCATCTCTTAGCTCAAGGGGTGCTTATGGAGAGTCTTCATCCTCAG
Source organism: Viscum album (assembly GCA_963277665.1). Taxonomy (NCBI): domain Eukaryota; kingdom Viridiplantae; phylum Streptophyta; class Magnoliopsida; order Santalales; family Viscaceae; genus Viscum; species Viscum album. The sequence goes on along the minus strand of OY728141.1, from coordinate 1,957,378,761 downwards.
TATCACAGTATTTGGAGTAATTTTGAGCTTATAGTGATGTTATTAAGGCCTTTTATAGGGAGTTGGATGAGTTCTTATGAAAATAGCATCAGTAAGGGGAGGTTTTTTGATGATGGAATTTTAGAAGGCTTAGTACATTTGACGGGTAGTTATGAGTTTAGGGATGGAGTTATCTCCCACATATTGTACAAGATGGCCACTCCCCCTCCCCTACATAATTATTGATACATTATGATCATGTTTGTCATATTAAAATATAAACAAAAATATTCCTTGTAAAATATTTACTATTTCATATTTTTAAAATTGTATTTAGTTAATTTGTTTGAAGTATTTTGATATTTTGATATTTTTTATTTTATTATTTTTATTGTTTTTTATAATTTATAATTTTTACTTTTTAAATTTCATAAACATAATTTCTAATGGTTATTTATGACTCCATAATAAATTATATGTGATGTGTACATCGACCAATCATAATAAAGAATACATTGAAAAAAAAAATTAGTTAAGAAAGCCCCATATACTAAAGTATATTTTTTGTATGGAACCTTACAAAAAATATGTTGTTATAATGCATTTTTCTATGATGGGTTATTTACGAAGTGAACATGTCAAAAATATCTATTTGTTACATGGACCCATTAAAAACAACACAATTCAAATAATAAAAATTTTTGTTGCACAAGATACCTAGGAATATGTTAAAGTAAAAATCCAATGTATACGGAAATTTCATTGAATATTGGTGAAGGATATAGGGAGTGTTTTTCAAGAAATTACATCCCTATCGAGATACTACAAGTTAATGTGGTTGAAGAATAAACTAATCTTAGGGAAATAAATATGAAAGAGTCCAATCAGGATCAACACATGAATTATTTAGTACTTGAAAATTGGCCTTTATATTAACCTATTTTGACACTCCAACAATATATTACATTAGAATTCATAAATAATTTATGAACCATCATGAAGAATTTGAATAATTTATGAACCATCATAATTTCAAAAGAATCTTTCTGGATTTGTACATCTTATAAATGATTTTTCAGAATTATGTGGTTTTACTCAATGATTATTAAAACATAAACTATTCTTTGTCGTTTAAGTCAATGATGTGAACCAAAAGGAACTCAGTTAACATTGTATGTGATTGAAAATGTATTGGTGAGGAACCACATGGGGTAGTGAATGGATTTAAGGATATTTTTATTATTCTTAGTAATCTATCATGAGAAATGATTAATAACTATCACATCAACAAAATCTCAGACTCACCATATAATTTACGGATAGTGTTTAACGAGAGATCGAGAGGTGGAGACCAAAAAATAATTTATGCTTCTTATATGTCGATAATTTGTGAAGACTCACTCTAGGGAATATCACCAAGGTATAAGAAGTTGTTTTGAGTGTGTAAAATGACACAAATAAAAAAAATTATAAGGAAAAATAAAATGTGTTGTCAATGAAAAGGATCAGAATAATGGTTTTCCCCAAGGAATAATAAATGGATAAATGCTATAAATGTGGAATGTATGGGAATTATAAATCATAATTTCCCAAGGGCAATTATCATAATAAGAATCAACAAGGTGGTACAAGTAATGGATATACATCTGATAATGAAGAGACCACGGATGACATATTAAAGGAATGAGATGTTATAACAGTATTTTTTATGTTAAACATGATAAAACATATTAAATTGTGGTTGATGAATTTTATGATAATATTCATATATAATATTATAGAAAATAGATATTAATAATAAATTTATGAATCATATTTAATGGGTTATGAAATAAGTGGAATGATTTTTGTGTTTATGAATGAGAATTTATGAATTAATATATATGAATGATAAATTAAATAAGTATTATTTTGAATAAGTTATACATTATGGATTTTCAATAATATTTTTAATGGTAGTGATCAATTAGAAAATTAATTTAATTGAAATGAGTTATTTTATGGAAAACGATAGATTAAGGAAAGATAACACTTAATATGATGTAGATATTGAGATAATTGTGTTTAGTTTGGATAACTAGACAATTAATATGGAAAATTAAATGGGAGGGAACTGATTACCCCATAAATAATTATTGTTTTTTCATAATGTAAATATATGTTACATGTGATGAAGTATATAGAATATTTGAATTTGTGGAATATATTCCCTAATCTAGGTTTTATATAAGGAATAAGGAAATAGGTTAGAGGTTTTTGATGTATTGTGGTAATTCAAGTTTTAAGCATGCTTCAGGAGAATATAAAACCAATTGATTCATATATATAGGCTATAATAATTATGTGAAGCATAAGAATAGTTTGGGTAATAATGTTTAGTTGATTTTGGAAAATATTGTGAGTGTATATATAATTTATTTATTTTAAAATGCTTACATGATTAAACATTTCTAGAATGGATTATGTTAATCATTTAATGGGGTTTTAGAGATTAATGTACTAATTTACTATAGAATTATTTATTCAAATTAGAAAATATATGCTAAATATTTCTAATGATGATAATTACAGAGAAACTGAATAACTTATCATTCTATTACGTATCTTGTGATCCATTTATACTTCTAGCATAACATCTTCTTCATCATTTCTTGTAGTAAGAGATAAAGTGGAAATTTATCAGAGAACAACCAATGTATGAAATTGATCTTAAAACATAATGGAATGATAAGACCATGGTACATCAATCCCTTTAAAATTATTGATCATATTTGAATTCTAGCCTATCAATTGTCACTTACAATGACTCATGTCCAGGATTTTTTCCATGTATCTCTCCTGAGGATGTACATAAATGATCCATTCCATTTATAGAAATCATATTTCATACCATTGGATCATGATCTTCCTTATATGAACCATCTTGTTGAGATTGATTATTATATAAGGAAAACGACAAGAATAAGGGAAACTGACCAATTTAATGTTTATCGGTGATACCACCAACTTGATGATGATATGTACGAAAATGAGGATTTAATGAGGTAGTTCTTTAATAATTTATTTTTACCAGAGTAACTAATGTGGGAGTAAATTTTCATTTTATGGTTTTATAATGTATCCCATTTAGATTTTATGAAATATTTCTTAAAAATAAATTCCATTTCTTCAATAGATACATTACATGAAACACCTAGTTTCAAAAAAATGTCTCATATAAATAAAAAATAATTAGTTAATATGATAATTTTCTCATGACTATTGGTATGGAAGGTATGAATAAGATTAACTAAAATTTAAAAATATGTAGTTTTCATATTTATATAAAATAAATTCGTTGGTGGTCAATTAATTATAAATTAAACTAAAAAATCATTTAAAAATAAACAATATATTTTTATGATAAATTATTTTAATGCGCAAAAACATGTTTAACTGAATAAATTAACTAAATAATTTCTCCTTAATTAATTTAATGGAATATTTATTTTATATATTAAATCAAATGGTTAAAAATTATCTTGTGTGTTTTTAGGCATGTGAAAAGTATAAATCTAATTTTAAACAAAAAAAATAGTTTTTCTAAAAAATAGGTCTATCACCTTTTATAAACATAATTTAAATTTTGTTTTTTACAATATTAGAAAAAAAATATTTTTTAAAATTAAATTTATTTTTAAAATAATCATTGAATAATTATATGAGGGTAAATATTAGAGTATTTTTTTTGAAAAGGTCATTTTTTGTGGATAGTTAAAAAGAATGATTTTCAGTGAAAAAAATTAATTTTCATTTAAGGGAATTACAATATCACTTATTATTTAACAAATTTTTCAAATTTAATTTAAATATATTTTATATAAATTAATAAAACTAATTTTTTCAGAATCAGTATGATATTGAATTTGGATATTAATACTATTTACACTTATAAAAAATTTGTATTTGGGAAAACTTTTTTTGTCATCATCCATGAGTTTATTTTTAAATTGAAATTTTCAACATTGGGGAATGGAATTTGAAAAAATTGATTCCATATTTGGAATAATTATAATAATAATATCAAAGAAAAAAATATTTAAATTGAATTTTAGCTATAGTAAAAATTAATTACAACGATTTCTGTTAAAAACCATTTATTGGGGTTGAACCAAACATATAAATGGTAGAATGAGTTAAAAAGTCCTACCAAAAAAAAAATTATTCTAACCATATAACTTATATGGTTGACAATATCTCATATAGATATATTTTATATGTGAAAATTAATGGTATACATTATTCTTTCCAAAATTCTAAGTGTGATTTCTCCCCCACATATAAAAGGCCACTAACTATCATCCACAACTTAGAGATAAAAAAACCATTGGTTTTTCCATGAATTAACCGAATATCCTTCCTAATTACCCCTCCACATCCTAGATTACTTTTTTTAGGATACCCCCTTATGAGGAAATTAGGTATAAATGAAAAATGTTTTTTGAAGAATTAGTAAAAATATAAAAGTTGTGTTTTTGTTTAATTTCTTATTCCCACACCATCAAATATTCCTCAAATATTTTAAAGTAAAATCAAAATATGTAAAATATAATGATATTTAATTATGTTTATGGAATAACTTATATCTACTTAAAACACTATTAAAAAGGAAATAAAGTAGTTTATTGTGTGTAAAGAGGACTTCCACCTCGAGAATCTTTGTTATTCATTTTCCTTCACCACCAATAAAGGATGGATATAATGATGTATTTAATTTATTTATATATGATATTTATATACCCATATATTTTTAATAAATCATATAACTTATTAACTCCCAACCAATTGGAATTTAATAATGTCATCGTAGTGTACGACAAACTATTTCTTTATGAACAAATGTGATGTGTTTTTAATTTCTATATTAATAGGATGGTAATAAAGACATATTAAATGAATATATATTTAATTTTTAACATAATAATACTTCTATAATTTTTATACCCCATATAAATTTTTACATTCTATTCTCTAGGGGTTATGATAATGTATTTTTTATGGACTACCGCATCACAAAGCGATGTAATTAGTTATTCACAAACACATTACATGAAAGGTAATAAAAATAGGATTTCATAAATATATATGAAACGTATGAAATAAAATTTATTATTAAAAGATCACTATGGGAAAAAATGCTTATTATGACGGGGTAGTTGCGATGGGATTTATTCTCGTCTCAAAAACTCTGATGAAAAGAGTATTTGTGAGGGGAATATATTCCAGTTGCAAATGGTCAGTTATTTGCGACGAAATTACAGGACCCGTCGCAATTGTAATGGCGTGGGATGCGCACCAAAACCCAGGAAGCCTATTTGCGACGGGTAGCCTCCTACCCGTCGCACGTACCCGGCGGTGGTAAATAGTATTTGCGTCGGGACAATTGTCCCATCGCAAAAAATTATTCACCAGGTGTTATTTGCGATGGGTCTCGTCACCAATACCGTCCTCGGTAAAGCCTATTTGCGACGGTTGCCTTCGACTCGTCGCAAGTACCCGGTGGCGGAAAATACTATTTGCGATGGGTAAATTGTCTGGTCGCAACAAATTATTCACCGGGTGGTATTGGCGACAGGACCCGTCGCCAATACCAGCGGTGGTAAATAGGAATTTGCGATGGGGATATCCGCCCGTCGCTAATGGTGTGTCATCAAGCTGATATTTGCGACGGGATCGTCGTAAAAAAACTTTTATCTGCCACCCGTAATAAATGCGGGCGAAGGTATTTGCGACGGGATACCGTTTCAAATAAGACCGTCACAACTAATCTAACCTATATATACACCCACCCGTTTTTTTCAATAACATTTTGACCTCTCTTCCCCTTTCTCTCTAACTTTCAGTTCTGTGTAGAATTTTTTTTGTTTTAATTTTTTCTTTCGAGAAGCGGAGAGAAGGAGTTAGAAGATGCAGATTACTTCAAAATATCGAAGGTATTTATTATTTATTATTTTTTAAATTATATTTAATTGTTAAATTATATTTAATTATTAATTTTAATTTTTAATTGTTAATGTTAATTTTTTTTATAGAATGTTTAGTAGCTATATAGTATAATTAGATTAAGTGGTTGTAACAAATAATACTTGTCTAGATACGAATAAGTAGACGCAGCTCTGGCATAGATGTACCTAGGAGTGAAAACTCTGACAAGTTTTTTCGAGCTTGACTCGGGGTAACCTGGTACATGACAACTGGCCTTGCGGCACTCTTGGTTCGACACTCCCGGAGGATGTTTTGGTAATAATTAGAAATAAATATATAATTATCATATAATTTGGAAATAATTAGATTTAATTAGATTTAATTAAAATAATTATCATATAATTAAGAAAATAATTAGATTTAATTGATTATAATTAATTGAAAAACAATGAAAATAATTAAGAAAAAATTAAAATAATTAGGAAAAAATTATATTTAATTAGGAAACAATTAGATTTAATTAAGAAACAATTAGATTTAAATAGGAAACAATTAGATTTAATGAGGAAACAATTATATTTAATTAGGAAACAATTATAATAATTAGGAAACAATTACAATAATTAGGAAACAATTATAATAATTAGGAAATAATTATAAAAATTAGGAAACAATTAGATTTTACTAAGAAACAATTATAATAATTAGGAAACAATTACAATAATTATGAAACAATTATAATAATTAGGAAACAATAATAATAATTAGGAAACAATTAAAAATAATTTGGAAAAAATTAAACATAATTAAGAAACAATTAAAAATAATTAGTAAAGTCTTAAAAATAATTAGGAAAGACTGAAAAATAATTAGGAAAGACATAAAAAGAATTATCAAATACATAAAAATAATTAGAAAAGACTTTAAAATATTTAGGAAATAATTAAAAATAAATAGGAAAGACCTAAAAACAATTAAGAATGACTTAAAAACAACTAGGAAAGACTTAAAAAGAATTTGTAAAATTAGCAAGCGTGATTGACTGCTCTTTTACCTCAATTTTCTTTTCATTTGTGTGTTGAGGCATGACAAGAAACTTCTTCCTCCACATTTCATATCTGCTTTGACTGTGAAAATTATCAACCTCCTCACCAACATATTGAAGAGAAGGTTGATAATTTTGACAGTAAAAACAGATATTACATGTGGAGGCAGATGTTTCCTGTCAAGCCTCAACACAAAATGAAAAGAAAATTGTGGTAGATGAGCGGTCAATTATGTTTTTTTTCTATTCAATGATTGATTAACCACCTGACCTATATGCATATCTTCACATTTCTAATTAGTAACAGAATTAGTAATATAATTAGTAACACAAATGGTAACAGAAATAGTAACATAATATAAAATATTATATTAATCTAATATTAAAAGGTAAATAATACTAATAATATATTTATTTTATTATTATATGTTTAATATTTATAAAAAAATATTAATATTATTAAAATTATAAAAAATTTATAAAAAATTACAATTATCAATATTTTCAACAAGTTTTGCTTTATTCTTAACATGTTCAAATCTTAAAGGGTCACCAATTTTTAGGTCATGCCCAATAAAAAGTTCGTGTCAACCGTGTCCAATGTAAACTCTATAATTGTTCTTGCTTGGATGATCACCACTCAAGTGGCATTGCAATAGGACAACCCAAGTCATGTCTTTCTCATTACTTGTGTCATCCTATTACAACACTACTTGCGAGGTGATCAACCATGTAAGGAAAATTATATAGTTTAAATTGGACATGGTTGACACAAACATGTTATTGGGCATGACTTGAAATTGACGACTCTTTAAGATTTGAACATGTTAAGAATAGAGAAAAATCTGTTGGAAATATTCAGCTTTGTAATAATTAGTAATAATTAATGATAATTAATCAAAAATCAAATAAATTCAAGTATATGGTTATAAATTGGCACAATTTCCATCGAATTGGTGGCCACCTTTTGTTCAACATCTCATATCCTTGCTACTTTCTCTCACTGAAATCAGTATGAATAATGTGCTCTAACGTATGTCAGAGCAAGTTTTTCATACTGATTTCAGTCGAGAGAATGTTAAAAAGAGATTAGCCATTGGAAAAATCAGAATAATTAGTAATATAATCTCCACAACAATGATTAAAAAATTTTATTTCATTATTCAACCATATTTCATTTTTCAAGTATTTCTAAGTATTGATAAATTAATAATAATTAGTGGGAATGATTATAAACTAACTATTTCGCCTATAATTATTGGTAATTACTAAGAAATAAATGTTATTATGCATCTTCTATTTTTAGTATATTGTTTTTCTTATATCAATTTTTAACAACATTAATGGTTTTAAATTTTTTAGAAACATATATATGAATATGGAACAAGGAAATTGGAATCAATCATTATTAGATAATCGTGCTTGGATAAATCAGTGCAGAAATCAAAACGGTTCTAGTTTAATTCCTGTATATGTTGATGGTGTTGAAGCTTTCTCATCATTTGCATCATCAAACCCAGAATTTGTTTTAGAAGGTACAATTATGTGTCCTTGTAATAAATGTGCTCTAAGAACATTTTATACATTTGACATTTTTGGGAAACATCTCTTGAGTTATGGTTTTCAATCAGATAATATTTTTTGGTATCAACACGGTGAACGCAGTTCGAGAGAAGATACTAGTAATTTGATTCCAGATCCATCACGGTTTCAAAATGTAGTACATGATGTTGCAGGGTCATCCGTTCAACAAACAGAAATCAAGGATGATGTTGATTTACCTCCTGAGATGGAACCATCTGAATTTGATGAGTTATTCAGGTCTACTGAGGATGTATTATATCCGGGTTACAAGATAAGAAAATTAGAAGAAGTTGCAAAATTTATGGCTATTAAATCCAATAATGGAATTTCAAATAACTGTTTTGATCAGATATTCCCTTTGGTTAAAGCACTGTTACCTGAATGAAATGTGCTGCCTGCTAATTATTATGAGAGCAAGAGACTAGTTCATAATCTGGGCCTTAGTTATCAAGATATCCATGCATGTTCAAATGAATGCATCTTATATTCGGGTGAAAATGGGTCATTGAATAGCTGTCCCACACGTGGACAATCATTGTATAAAGAAGCTCAATCAGGGGAGTCTGGATTGATTCCTGTAAAACAGTTGAGATATTTCCCGCTTACACCCAAGTTGCAGCATTTATTTACGTATCAGAACACATCGACAATGATGTCATGGCACAAAACCAATATTTTAAATGGTAAAAGCTTGATTCATCCATCTGATGGTGATTCATGGAAAAATTTTGATCAAGTGCATCCATCTTTTGCTTTAGAATCCCGGAACGTGCGATTGGGTCTTTCTACTGACGGGTTTTGTCCATTTGGATCTTTTGGTAGTCAGTATTCCCGTTGGCCTGTCTTTATAATTCCGTACAATTTGCCTCCATGGATGTTGATGAAAGAGCCTTATATCTTTTTGAAATTATTAATCCTAGGACATACGAAAAAGAATATTGATGTTTATTTGAAACCATTGATTGGTGAGTTAAATTTATTGTGGAGTCATGATGTTGGTACATATGATGCTGCTGCGAAACAGAATTTTGTAATGAAAGCTGCTTTGATGTGAAAAATCAGTGACTTCCCGGCATATGGCATGTTATCTGGCTCGAGTACACATGGTCCAAAATCATGTCCTTACTATATGGGATACAACAAAGCATTTATGCTCGTGAATGAAAAAAAACCTTGCTATTTTGATTTTCATCGTAGATTTCTTCCAACCGATCATCCTTTTCGGAGGAATAAATCTCATTTCAAAAAAGGCACAATTGAAAGAGATGAACCTCCAAAAATGATATCAGTTACAGAGTTACAATCAGTTGTATTTTCATTACCTTCCCCCACTTTTGGACCGACAATAAACCAACATAAAATAAATGGCTTTGGGAAACAACACAATTGGGAAAAACGGAGAATTTTTTGGAATCTGCCATATTGGTCTGATTTGTTGGTCCGACCAATGTTGGATGTCATGCATATTGAGAAGCACTATTTTGATAATTTATTTCATACAATTTTGGGTACACCGGGTAAAACCAAAGATAATATAAAAACACAATTAGATATTTCGCAAATTTGCAGGCGACCGGAACTTGAATTGTTTGCAAATGTTAGATCACAGAGATTAATTAAGCCGAAAGCAGCTTATACACTAACCAAAGAGAGTCTCTTATTATTTTGTCAGTGGATTTCAGATTTGAGACTTCCAGATTGTTATGCTTCTAACTTGGGTAGATGTGTTAAAAATGGTCCTATTACAGGATAAAAAAGTCATGAAAGTCATGTAATAATGGAATGACATATGCCTATTGGATTAAGAGGTTTGTTGAATTCTATGATTTTGGATTCGATAACAGATATATCATATTTTTTCTGAGACATGTGTGTGGAGACAACAGACAACGATACACTAAGAAAACTGGAAGAAGTTTTTGTTGTAATTATATGCAAACTGGAAAAAATCTTTCCTCCACCTTTCTTTGACTCAATGGAACATTTGATATTGAATTTTCCACATGAAGAAAAATGTGGAGGTCCGGTTCAGTTTCTATGGATGTAACCATTTGAGAGATGCATGCCGAAATTGAAGAAAAAAGTCCGTAACAAAGCATCAGTTGAAGGCTCAATTGCTGAAGCTTATTTGCAAGAGAAAATTGCTTTATTCTTCTCTCATTATCTTGAATATGAATATCCCTAAAAATTTAACCTCTTGGGCCGGAATGAGGGGAATGTTGATGATGATATGAACAATCAATTATCAGTTGTTAATCAGCCCGAACTTGGCTTTGGTGGATTTCATGATAGATGGCTTTGAGATGATGAACATCATAGAGCTCATACATATGTTCTACTCAACTGTGAATAAATGTCACGAATTGTACAGTGAGTGCTCCTTTCCCTTATTCTATAGATTCTGTTACAGTAAATTAATCATATTGTATTTGTAGGTTATATGATGATCATATATAAAAACAATTTCCACAAATTACAGCAGTTGGCTTAGAAGAACATCGGCAAAAAATTGTTTCTTACTGGTTTCAATAACTTGTAACATACATTATTTTTTGGTTTTACATATAAAATCAAATTATTAATTGTAATAGTGATAAATAATTTACAAATTTTCAGGTATCTGTACATGCTGATATGATTGATAGTCGATTGCGTATATTGAGTAGCCCACCATCCAAAATGGTTAAATCTTATAATGCATTTTTGATGAATGGTTATCACTTTCATACACGTTCATATGGGGAATCGAAGAAAAAAATGAATAGTGGTGTTTGTTTGATGGGATCACATCATAGAGATATTGAAGTTGACTTTTACGGAATGCTTGAAGAAATTATTGAACTATGTTATTTGGGACAGAATTATGTAACAATGTTTAAATGTCGATGGCTGGATACTGAGAGAGGCTTGCGTAATCATCCGACTCATGGAATTGTTGATATTAAACATAAAATTCTTCTTGCAGTAAATGAACCATTTTTATTGGCTCATTAAGAACATCAATTTTTTTATGCAAAATACTGTGTTACTAGAAAAGAGTTGGATGATTGGTGGAGTATAATAAAAGTTAAATCTCAAGAAAATCTGTTTACTCAAACTGAATTTGGTTGCACTGAAGTGCAAGGAAATGAAAATTTTCAGGACACTCCTCAAAACACATCTTTTTCACAAAGAGACATGAATATCAAGATGACACCCCACAGTTAAGGGTCGATGGTGACGATGTTGTCAATGATGTTACAAATGAATTTTAAATGACAAGAGATGATAAAAGTGAAACTAATATGGAATTTGATGATGTTGATGAGGAAGATGGAGACATTGACATTGAAAACTATGAATATGATTATGAAGATGAACATTGACACAGTAAAATTCTTGTTATAATCATAACAAATATATATATCTATACATAATAGTTATTTTCAACGGTTTTCTAATATAAAAAATTTCATGTTTCAGACGAACTCAGAAACATATCGCCAGTTGTTGGAGGTTGATCTACCTATGGATGATGAGGTTTTTGAGTCATCTGACCCTCAGGATGTTGGTACTACAGGGAGCACTCAGAGGGGGTGTGGTCTTTCCAGACTAATGATTCCAGATCCTATCCTGGAGCGACGTCCACCTCTTGGATTCGATGTGCACACGCGGTGGTATGGTAACCGGTGTATTTTAGTTATCTTTCATTATAATTTATTAATATTATAATTGTTTGATTATTGTTTCTTTTTCCACAGTTTTACGCATATAGCTATTGGAAATTGGAGCGCTATCTTGTGCAATTATTTTTCTCAGCCCTAGCTAACATGGGATCAGATTTCCACTGATCTGCAGGCCGCCATGTTCGATCATTGGCTGGTACGCAATTAGATATTATTTATTTTGAAATTTAATTCATTAATAACTTTATATTAGGGTTTATGGTATCCATCGATGAGAGCATGCATGCGACTATCCACGCGGCATGGGTGGTGTCTATGCGTGACTGTTTCCGTCAGTTTTTTGCATAATTTGAGAAAGATGGCTGTGCAGAAAGCCAGAGTGATAGAATTTGATGAGTCCTATAGAGCCCACCGACCAGAGTAAATTTAATCTCATGTTTGGGATGGATTATGTACACACTGTTTGGGTGGTGGATTTGAGAGGATATCTGCATTGGGTCGACAGAATCGGGGGAGACAAGAGGTGACGCATCGAGCCAGTAGTCGTACATTCCGTGTGCATAGAGAGCATATGGTAAGTACTTTTTTTAAATATTTTTTACAACTTTAAATACAAATATTTTATTTTATATTCATATAGGAAGCCAAGAAGCACGATATTTCGGTGTACTGCATTTATCAGAGGATGTACACTGACCCGGCTACTGGAGAGATTAGAGGTGACTACCTGCGTCAGATTGTGGTCAGTATTATTTTCTTTTCAGTTTGAAAATTAAATGCATATAATATTTTCATTATTTTAATTTCTAATTTAATGTTAAGGAGTCATATGAGGCCGCGACCTCTCAGACACATGCTGAGAGTCAAGACGAGACGGGTGATCAGACTAGTGCCTACCATTTTGATGAGACGACATGGATGCAGGCGACCAAGTATGGCTTCGAAAATGGATGAGTAGTTGGTATCAGCTCTCATTTGACTCTTGCATCTTATTACGGTACTGCTGCGATGTCGGCATCCAGCTCGAGAGGAGCTCATGGAGAGAGATCATCTTCTGCGTCACAGTATCAGGAGCAGCTGCGTGCTCTGAGTCAGCTTATAGAGGATTTGCTTCAGGGGCAGGAGTAGATGTGTCAGCAGCACGATGAGGAGATGCGTCTATGGCAGGAGCAGATGCGTCAGCAGCAGGATGAGGAGAGATGTCGATATGAGGAGCAACATCAGGAGCAGATGCAGTATATACATCGTCTGACTCATAGTTTTGGGATGGAGTTTCCTCCACCACCTCCTGCAGGTCCTCCAGATTATTCACCCCCAGTGATTTTTTTAGATGTAATAAACATTTGAGTTCATAGATTATTATCATATTAACTATTTACAATTCCTCTTTCATATTGGTATGAATATTGCACGATTTAATTTGTCTGTATTTTTTTAATATTTTATTACTTATTAGTATTATTTTTAATGTCTGCTTATTTTAGTAATATTACTTTTAATATTTTATATTTATTGTTAATATTGATAAGTTTATAATTTTATAATTTTATTAATATTAATAATATTAATATTATTTTTTCATAAATATGTATGTTTATTTTAATAATAATAATAATATATTAATTTCTAATATTAATAATATTAGTATTGTTATTTTTATTTTTTGACATTAATATTTCATAATATATAATATAATATTATTTATATTCATATTATTTTTTATATATTAATATTTCATAATTATATTATATATTTTTTTTATTATTAAAATTATAATAATATAATTTCTTTATATTATTAATATTAATATTATTATTATATACCAAATTTAATAATAATAATATTATATTGATTTTTTATATTATTAATATTTGTATTATTATATTATATTATATTATTTATATTCATATTATTAGTAATTTATATTAATATTTCATAATTATATTTTATATATTATTTAATTTATATTATAATAATATAATTTTTTTATATTATTAATAATAATATTATTTTTATATAATATTATACGAATTGTATTAATTATTTTATTTTATTTATTTTTTTAGCATTTGCGACCGAAATATTGGCGACGAGATTTCCTGTCGTAAATATTTTTTTACTGTAACATTTGCGATGGGAAGAATACCCGTCGTAAAAACATTTCTGCGATGGTCCGTCACAAATACCTTTTTTAAATTTCACATTTGCGACGGGTCAGAAACCCGTCACAACTAATATATCTGCGATGGCATGTCACAAATACCTTTTTTATATATAAACGAAAACCCATTTGCGACGGGGAAAAAATACAGTCGCAAATACTCTTTTTGCGATGGGACCGCTGCAAAAACACCTATTTGCGACGCCGTTTTCCGCAAAGGGCGAATTGCGACAGAGCCCCGTCGCAAAAGACCTTTTGCGATGGGAGCTCGTCGCAAATCGCCCGTCGCAAATATTCATTTTTCTTGTAGTGGATAATATATTATTAAAATTTATTGATTCACATCCTTTGGGAAAACGGAAATGTCGTTAATGTATATGTACGAACCACCATCTATTTAAATGGTGTTTTTCATTTTCAATATCTATCTTTTATAGATTACTCTAAATATAAATATATACATATATATGAAATATATGGTATTTTTATCATGGTTAAAATTATGGATATAATGTAAACTTGATCAATTTAATAGGACCAAAAATTAAAAATCAAAACTAGATGAAAAACAAGGTGACTATTACATGAAAGGTGATTTTTACAATGAATTTATAATATATGGGTAATAAAGTGTCATAAGAAAATTAAATATTGTATGATATATATATGTGTGTGTGTGTATCTTTATTGAATATATTTATATAAACATATATTTTTTATAAAGGAGGTTTTAATGTGTATAGAAGATGATGATGATTATGGTATTGGATTTCTAGTCTATCTTTTATTTTTTTGGGACATGGGTCATATTCACTAATTATGTATTTTGTGTAGTGTATGCACTTACCCACAAACTTGTTATATAATGAATTTACTTATTTTTTTTTAATTTTTATAGTTTCATATGATGATATCCAGAAATTGGTCTTACAATTCAATTGTTACATATGTGTGAATACATTTTTGTCTCAATTTATCTTCTTTGGAAAAAACATTTTCTTATGCACCTGTCTTCTATTGTGATGAGAATATAAATTCCATTTTTCATGTAATATCCCGAGGTTATTTATTTTCATGATATAATAAGTTTAATTCAATGTTATTCATTAATGGGTCTTACGATTCAAAAGATACTAAATTGGTAATGGGTTGAAGTTACAATTTCACTATTTTTTAGGACTGATTATAATATTTCAATAAATGAAAAAATATTATGATTATTTAGTCACGAAAATAATTTCATTTCTTATCCTAGGTTTATTTACTAGGATTTATTTTTTTCCATTCGTATTATTTTCATTATTTACTAAATATTCTAGAATATTTTCTTAATAAAAACTAAAATTATTTTTCACTATGATAGAAAGGACACTTCATTTCATATCAATCTATTATAAATTTTTTTCAATAATGTATTGATGTTCCTCTTTGATTTTTAAAATACATTTTTATAATTTTTTGACTTTTCCAAAATAAGTAATCTTCTTTAATTTTCTTAAGAATTCCCTATTTACATTTACCAAAAATATGAATGGGATATTTGTTTTATTTTTCAAGACACAAACGAAATTTCTCACTATCAAAAAAATTATATGATTTCAATAATACAATAATGTTTTTCAGGATATTTTCAGTGAAAATTTTATCCATAAAATTAGTGAATTTTGAAGAATTTTAATAAATTATTTTATTTTGATAAGGTACATTCCTCGATAAAACTTCCACTTGATCTTTCAAAATAATTTTCCATCTAAAATGAAATCATTTTATGTTACATAATATCAAGTTGGTATATGATTCAATGATACAATCCTAATAATTTCTCTAAATGGTAATTTTCTATCACGTCATCTTATTTAAGAAACCAATTTATTTTCCTTAGGTTATTCTATTATAAATGGGCAATGAAGACAATTTAATTTCAATTGTTCAGATATGATGAATTTTGTATAATATTAGGGAACACTTATGTATGGTGTTCTTTATTTGGTGGTGGTTACATTATAACCAAGGATGGTGTTTACATTATAATAAAAGATAGATGGGGAAATATCTCCCTCTATTGTGTTGGGTAAATATGGGTAACTCTTGATTATTTAAGTTAAATATGAATATTATTTCATGTCAAAATGTAATGTATAAAACTTATTAAATGTTTAAAATCTTAGGGGTGAACCCGAGTACAAGGTCACAATGTTATGTGTGATCTGATTACATGTTATCAATGTTATGTGAAAACATATTTACATAGATCACATGATTATTATTTTAACAAAACATTATGTCTATATATTTTTATGTAGACATGGTTACATTTCCATATGTTTACGTGAGGGCCTTATTTCATATCCAAAATGAAATGACTATTCCTATTTCTATTTGTACAAGTTCACAATATTATAAGGCTGTGTTTATACCATAAACCCATGTGTTATTCCAATGATTTGAAAACATAGATTTTTTACATTGATTACTTTATTATAAATTTATTATTAACTACCAATGTTCATTGTATTACACTTTTATTAAATATCCCATGTAGGAAATGGTATTCAAATATTATTTGCCTCTTCTAAAAAACATAAGGTCATGTTATGTTAATATATCCCATGATTAACATTACTGATCTTCTAAACTCATCTATTTTATGTTATATTCCCCATTTTATGGAGATATATTTTATTTATGATAAGGCTATAAAATTTCCCATATATAGAAATATTATTGAGAGAATATATAGTTCACGTAAGAACCATTTTTTATATTTCCATATTTCTAAAGGAACTATTCATATATGATTATTTAATGGATCATTAAGTTATATAATCAATATTCTTATATTATGAATTAATATTTTTTATATAAGAATTTGGGGTTCATTGAACATTTCTTAGGACTCTAGAAAATTAAACATAGCTATGATAATTATGGTGTCTTTGATAAATACGAGATCCTAAACACTATATTTTTTATGTTTTTTATGAGAAACTAACTAATTTAAATTCAAAATGATGTGGGTATCTCATGGAAAATCTAGGAAGACTTATCGATGATTCTAATTTAATTTTGATAAAAACCGTGACATGAATAAATTACTTGGAAATTATTTCTTATTATGAATAGTGTATTGGATATTAATTATGGACCACAATCACAATATCAATTGTGTGGAATGCCTTGAGAAAGCCCTAAATTTTATCATGTAATGAATTTTGTAAACTCATAGTATGAAGCCTTATTATTGAAGAAAACCCATTTACTAAACCCACCATGGATCCATATATTGTATTACAAAAATGAATTGCATAGAATTTCAATTTTGGTTTACCTAGTGCTCTCAGAAAACTATGATTCATTATATGATAGTCCATGAATGGCTTGAAATTCTCAGACCTGAAACACCGTGGGTAATCCCCTTAGATTACAATCATGACCTATTAAATGAATTAAGTATATATATATTTTGTTTCAATTAAAAATTTTAGGATATTAATTCCACTTTTTCAACCCATTGATTTAAATAAAAAAACGACTTCTTAAACATTATAGATTCATCACTGTCTCTAATATTTAAGACTAATAATTATGAATTCAAAATATATTTAGTGTATTTGAAATGGGGGTTTTCAGGAATGCATAGAATAATTTTTTGGATTCCATATCGTTATTTATTATTGGATGCTAAGGTAACATGGCTAGGATACCATGTACAATTAAAGGATAACCTGACCAATGATATCCGAAATTTGATGAAGTATGAATGGATGAAACTAATGGAAAACTAACCTATACCAATGGTTTGGAACCGTTGGTATAGGCCTCCAAACCGTTGGTATAGCCTATACCAACGGTTTGGAGAACCGTGGCGAAGTAAGCCGTTGGGATAGGTCTATACCAACGGTTTTGGGAAAACTGTTGGTATAGACCTATCCCAACAGTTTTCAAAACCGTTGGCATAGGTAATATGAAAATCTATTCCAACGGTTATATAACCGTTGGTATATGTATTTAAAAAAAAATACATTCGGTGTGATTTGATCCCTGAACCCTTCGTTTATAATAGAACGACTTAACCACTAACCTAATATGACTTTTTTAAACATAATTTCATAAATATATATATTTATTATAATAATTATTTGAAATTTAGATTTATATAATGTTCTCGGGCAGTAGAACTGGAAAAAAAAATCAAAGCACCTATCCCAACGGTTCGCAAAACCGTTGGGATAGGTGCATATTTTTTTTCGGGTTGTATGCTGGATTTTGGGACACCCTTTCCCAACAGTTTTGGGGAACCGTTGGGAAAGGGTTGCGTCTTTCCCAACGGTTCTCCAATACCGTTGGGAAAGGGGTGTTTTGAGCTCCCTTTCCCAACGGTTTGGGGGAACCGTTGGGAAAGGCCCACCCCTTTCCCAACGGTTCTCCAAAACCGTTGGGAAAGGGGTGTTTTGAGCTCCCTTTCCCAACGGTTTGGGGGAACCATTGGGAAAGACCCATTGGGATTCTCCAAAACCGTTGGGAAATGGCTGTTTTGAGCTCCCTTTCCCAACGGTTTTGGGGAACCGTTGGGAAAGGGTGCCTATACCAACGGTTTTTACAAACCGTTGGTATAGAAGTGTTGGGAAAGATCCGATTTCCAGTAGTGTGGATTGAAATTATATAAGGATCCTGAAATCGAAAATGTTTCATGTCATTTGGGGACATAAAATTATTACATAATCAGAACATTACATTTTATATTCACATACAAAATTTCTATTAGAAACAATTTTTGTGAACTACTAATTTATACTAACACACTATTTATTTTTCAAATTATTACCTAGGAAAATATCATGGGTATATGAAAGGATAAATGGAAGCTCCCTACTATGAACACATGATTTCTATAATATGACAGGGGGATGAGAGAGTTGGACCGAGCATTGAATCGTGATTCTCTTATAGCATGTCTATTTTTTCCATTTATTATTTTTCTTATCATAGTTCTACTTGAATGAATAGATACATTACATGTTTGACAAATACCTTTCACCACCCAGAATAAATCACTTTATAGTGATACATTACTATATTTTTCCAACATTTCATTTTGTCTATTTTAGTGTGTGTTGTATATAGTCATGATGTGTTACATTATGATATATAGGGTATACTCTCTATACCATACCTCTATAAACTCTTGTTTCATGTAGGTAGCCTTTGGAATATAATGAGGTTTACATGGTGGATTACATAATAATAGACTGGTTTGTTCTTAGTGAACCTGATTGGGGATGTCACAAGGTGGTATGAGAGTTATTTTTTACCTTAAAAAACTATTTTAGTTTTGTAGATAGCATTCTTAGTTTTGTTATCAGATGGTAATAATCATTTACATTATAGCAGTAGTCCAATGATTTTGGTAAAAGCCCTGTTTTTAGATAAGGGACTTGTTATTATAGAATTATCTTATTATAGTAGTACTATTTTAATATTTGGGTGACACACATGTTTTATGATGTTATGATTTATGGAATTTATACCCTTGGGAAGGTATGATAAGGGAGAATCTGTTAATTCATAATCATAGGCATGTTGGGATTTATAATTCTTTCATATTACTTATCATTCATATTTTAATTCTTATACTACTTAATGTCAAATTGACATGAATTTGTTGCAATGATTGTAATTTCTAACATTTCAAAGAAATTAATTGGAAAATTATAGTGGATTCATCAACCTAATGGTTCTTCCCAACATATCTTGACGATGAAATTTTATTTAACCAACATTAATATAATCAAATCTTTAAAAGAATGGTCAAATAACATAAAAATTTGACCTAATTACAATTAAATATAGTACCAATTAGAACATTTACGGTGTATACCTCTATAACATATATATGAATTCAAATTTCACTGAATCATTACTTATAGACTTGTAAAATTAATACACCTTGGGAGAAATTAGTTATAGTAAAATAAGATACATGTTAAAACATAAAGAGTGATGGTCTCTATAAATTGGGATTGACAAACCATATAACAGAAAAATTATGATAATGAATTTACATATTTCTCTATAGTAAGACCATTTCATTGCTTATTAATAGTTCTCATAATTGTTTTTCACCAACTAAAAGGGTGTAAGGTAAAGTGATTCTCTATCTACCATCCATTTCTCCATAGTTGAGGATTATTTGAGTAGACTTCTCACCCAAATGATGGATTATGGCATTATCAAACCTATACATGCTTCAATATATCTAGAAAATCATACTCATTTGTTGTATGCTGGTAACATGATCTCTTTTTGGAAAGTTACTAAAAGAAACATGATAATCATAAAGGCAGACCTCAAACACTATGAATAGGTCTCAAGGATGGTCATTAATTGGAACAAGTCTAATATATATTTTGGAAATACCATACCTACTGCTTTGAGATCTCAACTCTTGATAGACCATGAAAATATAGAAATATCTATTCCTATGTTTTACTATTAAGTTATTCTCTTCTAGGGATACTTAAGCCCATCCACTTTCTAAACATTGTGGATAATATCAAAAATAATCTTTCTTCAAGGAAAGGGAAGTCTTTCTCCATGGAAGGTAGAATTGTTTTGGTCAAGAATACTACTATTCCCAAACTAGTTTATTCAATTATGATTTATAAATGGAAAAATTATTTTCTAAATCATCTCAATATATTCATTATGAATTTTGTGTGGAGTGGAAGGATTCATGAAAAGAAATTATTTACGGTTTCATGTAGTAAATATTTAAAAACCCTTGACTAGGGTGGATGGAGAATAAAAAACATCATATTATTCATTGAGTCTCTTCATGCCATGTTCACATGGAACCTTCTTTATATTGTATTGGTGGATCACAGCTTTTTTATACAAAATTTCATTGATAAATTTAAAAAGGTACTACATACCTATATGGGTGCTTCTATTTGTATGGCTATTAAATCCTCTTATGATAATAAGATGTCACATTCAATATTGATTTCTTGGAGGGAGTCTTTTATGAATTTCTGGCTTGAAATTTGGATGGGATCCCCACATATTGATTCAGTGGATACACAAAATTTACCTATTGATATATATATTTCTATTAAATAAATTATATCTCTTTTAAACATATGGATTTCTTGGATTCACCTTAATATGATCAATAACAATATTTTTTCTCCAACAATGGTTACATTAATCTCAGAGCTTGCTCAAAATGGAACTCTTGATTCCAAAACATATTATTATTCCATTTTCATACATTTTAATGAGTTTATTCTAGATAAAATTCTATGATAATCCCCAAAATAGTATTTCCATGGTGACCCATATTTAGATAATTTCTCACCATAAATTATGTAATGATGATTCAATATGATTTCATGGCATTGTTTAACGGTCTAGTTGCAGGTTCTGCAATCAACTCCAGGAGGATATCATGAAATTATTCCTATATTATACCATACCATCATCCCTATGATATGTGTTATTGTATATATTTGAAATTCATATACATAAATTTTTCAATGTTGCAGCAAGACTTCAGTTCTGTACAAAAGTGTAGTTCGTGCCTCAACTCAGGATGTCGATTCCTTCCACTACAATATAGATCAATCATATCATTTGGTTTGGATGTAATGATATCATGCATTAAATGAATGGTTTTCCAAACCAAGATGCTCTTTCTCATATTATCTCAACATCCATGGAATTTTAAAAGCTTCAGCTAGAACACTACCACAATACCGTGCATGACTTCAAGATTCCCCATAAAATTGGAATGCATGGGAAATTCAAGAAATAGATTTGTCTCTTCGAAGTTTTCTAGAAGGTCCCTCTTCAAGGAAGGATTAAAATAAACATTTAAAGATATTAAAAAGAAAAATTGGGACCTACATGATGTTTGGATATTTATAGAGAACTCATTGACAATGCCCTTGGTGGTTTCTTATGTACATGTCACATTTCTTCCTCTATTGAGGTAGAAATGCTTAGTGTTATTCGTTTTGTCCACTATGCTCATCTTAAATCCATGGAAACGTCTTGTTTGAAATTGACTCCCCCACTATAGAGAAAGATATTCGAAATGGTCTGATATATATATCTAATAAGATCAATATTAAATGGATATACTTCTTCGCGTCCCACTTGATTTGAAACAAAATTACCACTCCTGTTTTTATGGATGAAATATCCATGGCAGATGGACTCACAAAAAAATAATCAATTTTGATTTAACTTGGTTTAATGATCTTTCTTCTGACCTGATCTAATTTTATGAGAAAAATTATAATAAATTGAGTTTTTTTAAACTTATGTTGTATTCCTTGGTTTTAAAAATTTTTATCTTTTCTGTTTGGCGGGGAAATCCCCCAAAAAATTGGCGGACCATCTGAATGGGTATTTGGGGTTAGTGTAATAGGTAGAATAAAATAATTTTAAAATTATATGTGTATTTTAGGTATCGTGAAATGGATCCTGTAATTTATTTTCAAATATATAATTACCATTATTTTAGAATTGTTTTTTATGAATTGTGCTTGGAATTGAAGATACATGCCTCAATGATGGCCTTTGGTTAAGTACTGGGATGGTGGTGATGAACTTTCTCTAGATGTGGTGGGGGAAGAAACCACCCATAATAATACCTATAATGACACCTATGACACATTCCATTGTTCCAGTGATCATTCCTATACATAATACTATTAGTTAGATTATATAGGGTTTAATATAACATGTACAGTACATAGAGGGAGCTATCGTAGCTACACCGACCACATCCTAGTTGACTAGGGAAATCCAGTAGTAGTACTCACTTTCATTCATTGGGATAAGTGGTCCAACAAGATGAAAATTATTGGTAAGAATATATGAATTGCATCCTATAGTATTAATAGACACCGCTATATAGGATAGTGAAGATTTAGGTTTATAGGATTCATGAATAAACCAATTAATGAGAGGACATTGTTACTCAGATATGTCTTCATAAAAGTATTGTTCTGAGGGGACTATTGACTAGATTCATCAATTACATTCTCCCTTAGAATTTTAGGGATGATCCAAAGATGGAATTCATGATTTTGGATAGAGGTAGTATTTCCATTGTATATTACTTAGTTCTATTCACTATACTCTTGTTCTTTTCACCCACTCTTATGTGTGATGAGATAGGTAGGGAGATCCATTTTGAGGAAAGTATCAGGTATTCTATTAGATATTTAGTGAATTCATTTTTAATGTTTACAATCTCTAAGATAGTAAACCATGATTCTGTCATAGAGAGAAATCTATTGGATGAAGATGTTATTGGTCAGGGTGGTTCAACACATTGTCGAATGCGTGGAACATATAGTTATAGGATGAATCGACATTAGAATTATTGAATGGTTGGTGGATACCATGGATTATTCTATTGAATTTATATTATATGTCAATACTATGGTAGGTACGATAACCTAAGGCATCAATGTGGAAAGGACATAGTAGAGTGACATGCTTATGGTAAGATTGGCCCTATCAATATATTATATAGGACCTTACGATCAGTGCATATTGAGTGTATATATATATAATTTCATAGTTTTTGAGTGGGATCAATAGAATTATAAAAATAAAGATGATAGAGAAAATCTAGTTGATTCGTCTGAGGTAGTGGTCTAGGATGAGGAAACTAGACATAGGATGTTTTGTACTAGTAGAGATGGGCTTCTCATTGTGTTTCTTTAGTACCATATTGTTATGGATCCATCTAGTTACTAGTAATACATCATATAATCATTTATAAGAGGACCATACCTTCATATATGATAAAATTTCTACAATAATTTGAAATAGTTACATATGTTTTTCATGTATCAATACATCACTTGTATATTCACAGTGACTCCCTTGTCATTGAAAATGGTGATATGGATATTATAAATGATGCATTAATTGATAATCATCACTCTAAGAGACAATATCATAATGGGAAAGCGTTATATGGTTTTATTATTCCCTTTGGTCCATGTATTTTGGAGGCATAATGGTTTAGATGAAAGTACATATAAAAAATAATAAAGATTATAGTTAAATTTATAAAGATGTTTTGACCATTATTATTTTTGAGATACATAGATAAGTGATATAAGAATATAGTTTTAATTTTCAATCAACAGAAATTGTTTATGTTCTATCATTAATATTAGAGTGTTTTATATTTCTAATGTATATAATGGTATTTTTTGTTTCATGGTTTTTTGGTTCTTCATGTGTTTGGTTAATAATAACATGGAACAGATGCATCTGAGAGTTATCCAATATAGAGACATGGATTTTCCAAGACCAAAACTATATTTTTTTTGGAATTGGAGGTTTTAGATTACTGTTTTAATGTTTCCTAAAAGTAAAGTGATGTTTTTAGGATTTTTAATGAGGCCAAGATGTGGTTTTTCCTTCAATATGTTTTTTTGTCTTGATATTGGTGAGGTAAATCTATGGGAGTGGTTTTAAACATTTGGATGTTCTGGTTTGTTGTTGAACCTAAAATAACCAATTATTTATATCCTATAAATAATAAATAATATTTGGTAACCTACTTTTCACAAAAAAAATTGATATTAATTATATGAATATATTTGAATAATTTTTTTAATTAATCGAATATGGTAATGAATTTTATATCATTATATTTATAATAAAAATAATTCATATGAGGTAACACGAAAACATGGTTTTTTTTTAAAATTAATTAGTTATATGTATATCATGAAATGATATATTTGATATTTTAAAATGTTAATAATACAATATATACCTAATTTTTTAATTCATCATATAGAAATTTACATATTATGAATTTATCATCATTCTCTTAAAAGATTAAATTTCAGTTGAAAATTGCAGGATTTATGAAAATTATAATTTCCAGAACATTACCACGATATATGAATACCATAAAATATTTTAAAAAATAATTAAATATAAATTTTTTTTTTGAACATAATTAATCATTTTTAAATATTATTTTTAAATATAATAAATTATGAAATTTTTTCAATAATAAAAAAATCTTACTTTAATATAAATAATTAAAATGTTTTTGTGCTTTTATTTTAAATAATTTTTTTTATTATTACATAGATTGGTAGGTGGTTTCAATCTTACATAAATTAATTTTTTAGATAATAAATAATATATGCACTTTGAGTAGTTAACAATATTAATGTTATCTCAAATATGAATTATATTCTTATAAACACACTTTTCCTAAAACCTAATATTTTAGGTTATGTATGTTTCTTTGGAAATAGAAATATATTTAACATAGTACATTTAATTGAGAATATTAATCTCTAATTTAAAAATAATATTTTAAAATTAGGTTATGATTTCAGTTTTAATTGTGGTCATTTTAATTATCCGCAATGGGTAAAAATAAAATTTACCTATGTAAAAGTACACATGGTTAAAAATAAAAATTATATGGGAAAATATTAAAATCACTCTAGGATACATAAAAATGATATTATGGGAGTAATTTTTTACCTCAAATTTTCACACACTCAATACCATAAAATTATATAAGTATTTTACATTGAATTGTTTAGATATTTAAATAAATATGTGAAGGATTATCCCAAATTTACCCCTCCCTTCACTTATTAAAGGTTAAAATTCCACCCCTTAATGCTACACCATCTCATTCAAATAACTCATTTATATCATCAATTTTACTCCCCATAAAACACAATCCCTTTATCTTATTAGTCTTGTCCCGCATATTTCATCGAATCAATATAAATTCATGTGGACTTGCATGGAATATAAATGTCTCCATTGTATGCATTATATCATTATTTTGTTTTTATTCATAATATTGCAATTCATAATGTCTTATAACGATAATAATGGGATGAAATCTGTGTCATTATGATACTGATATTTTTTATAATAATTTTATGACCCTTATTTATTCATTTCCATGTACATAGGAAAATAATAGAACATCAATTGTGTGCGTCAGTGTAAACTATTGTCTTTATGAATATATTTTTTTCATTTTTCATCCAAATTTTTTTTATTTTTGAAAAAATCCAAATGTATGGGTTAAATTAATAAAAAATAAAAATATATCAGCAAAATTATTTTATAATGATATTATGTCAACATAAACACCCACATAGCCAGACTCTCCAATCGAATTAGAGCATGTTTATGTTTGATTCTGTTTAAACAATTACATAAATGATTATTTTAAATTTGATTATATATTACTATGTTAATATGAAAAATAATATTATAATAAATTATTATTAACACAATTATTGTTTTATGGTTGTATAAATATTATATTAATTAAATAAATTTATAATTAAACTATATTTTTCCTTCCTTAAAATAATCAAAATAATCTGACACCATTTCCATTTTCACAGAACATATCTAAATATATTATGGAGTGGTATGAGAGACAAGAAAGTCATTATAGGTTATACATAATTTGATATTTAACAATATATTAATTGTTAACTTGGTATCAATTAATGGGTAATAACATCAGATTTGTAATGAATGTTACATAATTATTTTTTTTAACACATGATATTGAAAAGATATTAAAATAATCTAATGCATGAATAAGATTGTTATTAATGAAGAATATAAATTAAAATGTATTTGAATATGGTTCTAAAATAGGTAATTAATATTTTTATCATTTTGTTACTTGATATTAAATCTCATATCTAGTAATCCAAGGTTATTTTATGGGACTTTGAAAGTCAAAATCCATTTTGAGTTATGAAATTTCGTTATTGAAATTAGTTTTTTCATGTCAATCCATTTCAAAAGAAATTATCATTTTTGACATCACGGTTAAAAAATTACAAAACAATTCCAATACCATGAATTCATGTCTTTTCATCTTTGTTAGAAACAATGGAATTGGTTTTAAAAGAGACATGTAACTACAAAATTTGAATTGATGAACACAAAATGTTTTCCAAAATAACGGTTCATGACATGGTTTTTATTATCAAAGAAAATGATCTACCTTTAATGGAGACTATATTTCATGTTCCACCATTTTTATTCCTCTACTATTTGATTATATTTGGTTATCATGTTTTCTATCTATAGTTATTTAATTAATAATGTTATTTGGATAATTTTTGAATTCTAATTTATTTCCATGATTTGTTAATATGATGATTTTTAAAAGTAATTAATCCCCTTTTATGGGGTTTGTTATGATGTGATTATTTATTTTATGTAGCACATAAAAATCTTTATTTTAATATGGGTCATACATATTTAATTTCAAATTCAATGGGTAAAGTCTTATATCTCATCAAAAAGAAATGTAATATGAATTTTGTATAATGTATCTTGGTTCACAAATAGTGTGTGGGATTAAATTTATATTTTCACAATATTTAATTAGTAAATGGGTTTGTGTGTATCTAGGGTTCAAAAAGATAAAAAATTCAATGATAAAATTGTTATATTTTATTTCCACCACTACATGGATCATGTTATATGATTTAGTTTTTACTTCATCATGGAATGGGAAAAGAAGTTATCATTAAATATTTTATATATATCATTCAGAATAATAATTTACACTTATGGATTTATTTTATTTTATATCAGATCTTTTCCATGTACATGATATTCTATATGATTATGATCCGACCATTATGGCCTTTGTTATGTTATCCATTACATAGTGTTTTAGCTCAACCTTTCTTATGTCTTCCCCTTATTAGGTTTTAAAGCGTATTATGTATCACAGAATGTCTAGTAGAGGATTTATACTAAATATAAATGATGACCTCATGTCTAATATGTTTTTTTGTTCCAAGCCTCCAAGACACTAAACCATTATACCCTTGAGTTGTGGAACTATTTGTCGAAATAATGATTAAACCACTTTTCCAGTTATTATTTATATATGTTTATCATGAGTATCAATATTTTTTTGATATTAAGGTTTTTTATTTTGGGTATTAGGATGAGACAAAAATAGAGAAATTACTAAGGATTTGTTTAAGATATCATAATGTATTTTTGTTAAAGTTGGTATTATGTAATTTTCCAAAAAAAAATAACCCAATATATAAAATATCAAGTTGATCCAGATATAGAATAGATTCACATAGGATTAACCATCCTAAACTGTGTTATTTTTTCTTTGAATTGATCATCACCTTGATATATAATGAGTTTATTTAAGCCATCACACATGGAAAGAAACTATTAAGGGGATATTTTTAGGTTAATTGTGATTTTATTTATGAACAATTCAAATGGATTTCATTATCATGTTAAACAACATGTCAATGATAACCTTGTTTGTAGATAATCATTGATAACTTAGATTAATAATTAAAGAAGTTAATGGGGAATAATATACTCAATATTTATAGCTTATATATTATATGATCAATGTTTTCCTAATTATTCATTTAGTAATTTTTGTATCCCCACCATGAACATTCCTTAATCAAAGATATATATAGAACAAGAAGGAAACAATTTAATGATGTATAAAATAGAAAATGCAGTGATTTTTAAATTAAGACAATAAATGGAGTTAAAAATCTTAGTGAAATTCTCACTCGACTCTGTGATGTTATGAATATCAACATGAATAATGTAGAATATACAAATAAAAAATGAAGGGAGATTCTTTCCATAGAATCTTTTATGCATAAATGACCACCATCCTTTAAGGACCCTCTAAACCCATTAATTAATGAGTAATGATCTGATTTGATGAAAATGAAATTTCTAGTGGATTATTTATTGGTATATGATAAGGACGTTTTGACCCTCCATCAACTATGTTGAGGGGTTAACCCATAGTGGAATCTCATTATAAATACAATGAAAATGGACGAATTTGGTTATATGATGTGGGGGGATTTTAAGGGAATATTATATGAAAAATATTTCCCTCATACTCTTCATACAATAATGGGATGAAAATTACTATAAATTAAACCAAAATGAGATGGGCTTGTTGGATATTATGAGGAAAACATTGTGTAACTCAAAATATAAGTAACGGGGTCAATCGTTAGGCTGGAAAAGGTTATCGATGTATTCTCTGACGACCTAAAGTTCAGTCATTATATATATTACGTTGTGAGGAAATTTTCAAGTTAAATAGATGCTTTTATATGTTTAAAAATTGTTAAATAGAATATAGAGACCCTCGTGATTATAGAGAATGGAAGAGAAAGATGGAGAAATACAGAATCCCATGTGAAAAGCCTCATGGGATTAAGAAAGATCTATTATCCACATGTAAATTATGTAGTGTCAATAACATAAATCTTTACCATAACTGCATTGGAAAGTGTTATAAGTGTGTAAAGTAGGCCACATAGATCTTTATTATCCATGAAATTGAAAGAGGATGAATTACACAATTGAAGAGATGAATACCCCAGGTGAGTAACCACCCACTCATTATCTATTAAAATTCTAGGAGAATGATAATTATGTGAATCTATGTCCTAACTGTAGAGATAATGAAGGGAATATATATAATAATCATTCTAAACTAGGGAAGTATCAGGGGGAATTTTCCATCACCATAAAAGAAGTGGGAAAAAATAAATATGTAGTGAAAGGTATTGTAAATATCCCCACTATAAAAATGAATATGTAATTTTAATCTTATTCTTTACTTTGTTGTATATCTTATAAGTGTGTTGAGAATTTAGATTCACCACCTAAAACATTTAATATCAAGCAACTCATGAAAATACCCCCTAGAATGACAAATGGAACTATGGTGTAGAAATATTATCAAATCATTATTTTTTAGATGATACTTCTAGAAACATTATTTTTCATATATGTAGTATATTTTTATTTAAATATTGTTATGGGATTAATTTCCTTATATGTAGCTTATATAAAATTCCAATAGAGTTTATCCTCATTTTTAATCGCTAACCATCGAATTGTCTACTATTAAGAAAATAATGGTGCAAATAATTTTTGGTAGATAAATTTATTATAAGTGTCTTGATAATGAGAAATAATAGGATCAAATATCAAATTATATTGGAGGGAGACATCATTGAGAACATTTATTTTTCATTAGAATATAATCATAATGGCCCAGACCTCTTTGGCCTGTTCCTTTGTAGAAATTTTGTGTTTGAGGTATTCTAGGAGTTCATGTTGGCTTATCCCAAACACTATATCAAATTTCTAGTCATGTGAAGAATGTTTCTAATTTTGTGTACAATGTTTCTAGGTTTCGGTAGGTGTACACTTTTTCCAGCCGTCATTAGGGGTACCGTGTTTCCATAGATCAGTAGGTGTACAATGATTCTAGATGTTGGTAGGTGTATATTGTTTCTAGGCATCAGAAGGTGTACAATGTTTCCAGACATCGGTATGTGTACAATGATTCCAAATGTTTGTAGGGATACAGTGCTTCTAGAAATCAGTAGGTGTACAATGTTTCCAGGCATCGGTAGGTGTACAACATTTCCTGGTGTCTATAGGTGAAGAGTGTTTCGGGACATCAGTAGGTGTATAATGTTTCCAAGCATCGGTAGGTGAATAATGATTACAAGCATCAGTAGGTGTATAGTGATTCCCGAAGTCTGTAGTTGTACAATGTTTCTAGGCATCAGTAGTTTTACAGTGCTTCTAGATGTTGATAGGTGTACTGTGTTTCTAGATTTCAGTAGGAGTACAATGCTTCCTGGCATCTATTGGTGTAAATTATTTCTAGACATCGGTAGGTGTACAATGTTCCCAACATCATACAGTTCACCCATTTAGCATTTTCATTGAAAAAAATTCATTCATGGCCTTGTTTTAATATATTTAAGTTCGATTCAAATCTCATAACTCCTATCTTATTTTTCTTAAATATTTGGATTCCTTTACTTATTCAAACCTCATGGTTTAATGTGATCAACTTTTAATGAAAAATCGATCATATATTTTACCGCATATCTATTAATACGTCTAAAGGGTTGATATATCTTCCTACCTTATCTTACATTCTTGTTCCCTGATGTGAGACTCTGGAACAGTTCTTTTTTCCCATCGAAGTGGTGTGATCGAACCTTAATCCTTATATCATTTTACCATTGAATTTTCTTCCTGCTGCATGCACACCCCCTAATTTGGTGCATGCATCATGTGTTGATCCTTCATCGATAAAAGGTAGGATCTACCTTCCTTCTTGTGTTTTCATCGATCCTTCTTATCTTGGTTCCCCTTTCCATATTATATCACGTTATCTCAATGATTCTAATAATTGTTTCTAGGGTGTTGGTTGGTGCAGCCATGCCAGATTTTCCTTGGGTGGATGCAGTTGTCACAGGGGATGCGGTCGTGATCGGTTGCCTGAATTGTTCTCCTATAAATAAGGTTAAGAACATTTTTGAGGTATGGGATTCACTATTTCACTTTATTATTTTATGCACAAGCATACTTTTACCATGATTCATCCCACTAGAACATAATTGAATTGTCATAATAAATATTTAAAGCAGATAAATAAATTGGTATCTATTATATGTTATTACCACTTGTTTTGTTGGATAGTGTGATATCTATGATTCCCTTGTTATTCAGCTCATTATTGATGGAAATTGGTAAAAATGTAAACTAAGATTATTTTTTGTTATTTTTCAAATATAATGACTCATGTAAATGAATAATGTTGTTGATTGAGTAATCATGATTAATTATTTTTGATAACTTAATGTATAGGTTGGCCATAGTTGGAACCTAAAAATAATAAAATGGTTAATTCAATATGGATTAAAGATCTAACTATTTGATAAAAAGATAATTCCTGGTAGGGTTTTGAGTTACCCTCGTGATTTCAAGGATGACTACCTTATGCTTTGGAGCCATGAGTGCCCATTATGATTGAATGGAAGCTGCTTTGTTTAAGGCCCAAGATCCCAGATTATATAATGTTTGTTTCCTGATGCTTGTGTTCTGATGTGATCCTAGGTGGATGTTGTGATATGTGGGAGTAGGTAAGGACATTTTTTTGGCAAACAGTTCTCACTTAGAGTGGTGAGATGCATTGGTTTATGCATGTGGGTGTCGGGGGGGGGGGGGGACACCAGAGATGTTGAAATAGATTGGATTTGAAGAATATTGTTTATTTTTTTTTATCTTCTTTACATTCCCCACTACTCATGGCAGCTGATTTTTTTACCCTCCTCCCAAAATGTTGAGAAGTTGTGTGTGGTATGCCATCTGCTTTCTATGATTATCTTCTTGAGGGAGGATGGGTCTATACTCCTGTTATAGTTTTCAATGACTTGACGAGTAATACATCTACTTATTTTGTTATGACCCCCATGTTTTTGGTATCTTATAATTATTTTCTAGAATGAATGGAAATATGGGAAATTAGTAATTATGTTAATAAATAATTGAATAAATTATGTTAATACATGGGGTTGGAGATTTTTGGGATGCAATGTTGAGGTTGAAATTTAAATGAATTGTGGATCTGTGTTGGAATGCTAATGATATATAATGTTGAATTTATAATAGATAATTAATTTTTAAATTATAAATTTTTGTAATATGAACAAAACAAAATGGGATTGAATTAATATAACAAATCTCCTTAAATGGTTGTGTGCATATTGGATACCTATTCTTAACAGTGGTAGTTGAGAGTCTGAGAGACGTTAGATGCAGTTGAGTCTAAGACTATGTTATACCGATAGTGTGGTTGTGAGTTATAGAATATTCTGTACTTTTTGTGTTTCTAAATGATACTATACCTCGTTTGTTATGAAACCTAACAACCTATGGATTCTGATCCTTGGGGTGTTTTCACTTATATTTTGGTTGGAGGATGGATGGATGACTACCCTTTTTTCCCATCTCTCTTCTCTCAGTTATTACTTATGCTAGTACACACAATGGTTAGTTTTCCCTCATTTATATTCGTAGATGGCTATAATGGCATGTGGTTATTTAATCCTGAATATTCTACATATTGTTTATTTGAACTACTATAGCTGTAACATGTATTGGTTGTGATGGCTTGAGGGTCCTTACTCAGTGTATGGGCAGTAATGGATTTTGGTATAATACCTTATGTATGATACAGATTATGAGAGTTGTGGTGGATCCCAGAAACTACCAGGTTATGTTTGTTATGTGGATGTAGTGGTTGTGTTTCACGAGCAACATATCATTGTGATTCACCCTGGTTCATTTAGGAAAATATTTTTGGAGAGAGATTCTTAGGACGTGCAACATTGGGGAGAAGTAGAAAACATGTTGGGAAGTAGTAGCGGGATACCCTTGATATTCATAATAATATTATATAATATTGTATGGGATACATGGCGAGTGTAGCCACTGTGAGGTTGAGAACTTAGTATACCTGTTTATATAGAAATGTAGTTTCACATGATGTTCAAGGTGCTTTACCATGATTTCTTTACATTATCACGAGGGGCTCTAGGGAGGATCCTACAGATTATATTATTATACTCCCCCAACATATATATAAACTATTATCTAGGTCAAATAGAGAGGGATGGAAATCAATTTGGTTTCTACTATCATGGGGTTGTATGAGTTTTTCGTGCTTTGTGGTCATTGTTGTTTTTAATTTCATTTGGTACTTTATGTTTTCCGTTTTAGTTGTAGTAGTTCTTGTATGAAATTACATTTTTGTAATTGGAATTTATTTTATATTTGAGTTTGAGATGGAGTTAGTTGGTTTCTGTCTTATCTATCTCTTTCACATGTGATCTCTTATAGGGCAATGCCTCCCATTTGTGTGTTTACTATGCCCTCGGTGCTAGTATCCAATCTGATGCCTTCTGAAGGCAGGACTCAGTGGTCACTATCACCATTATCTCATTTTTGGCCCATGAAGGGTACACGTTGTGGGGAGCGGTCTTGAAAAATTGGTATGAGAGGCCAGGTTAAAGGATATGATGGAGTTTGGTGTTAGGAATAGCTATGGTTGCATGGGTTGGTAGGGAAATTGTTATAGTTATGTTTACCATGTCATGTAAACAGTAGAGGCCGGCTAAGACATAGGTGTTTTGGCCCACCTATGATCTGATCCACGACACATTGAATTTATGGTGGCTACTAAATGAGGTGGTATTGTTTATAGGGTAGAGAAATAGGAATGGATCATGCATCATTCTACTTTGTGCTGGTGTTTGAATGGGTATACCATGTGATTGGTTACACTAAAATGAAAAAATAAAATAAAAAACATAATGAATTAATTATGAGTCATCCATATTCTAGGTTTATGTTCTCTATTTTTTTTTTGCAGTTATGGCTTCGGGTTGACATCCTTGTTAGGTTTTCATAGAAGTTGCCTGGTAGGATTTTCTAACCGATCGCCGTAGGGTAGAGGTTGATGACGAAAAGACTTGGGGGAGGAAAATCCATGAGTTTCAACACTATTGGCTGCAGAAGTTTGAGGGATCCATTTCAGATGCAGTTATATAAAACTAGTTATAGGAGGTTGAGATAGCCTTCAGTTCAGTCTGTGCTCAGAAGGACCACTAGGAGACTTTGGTTATAACGATGCTAAAAGGTGAAAAAAGGAAGTGGTTGTTCCTATTCCTTGGGGATCACGAGGAGTTATTGTTCTCTTGGGTGGAGTTCTGAGAGAAGTTCAGAGTCGTGTTTCTTTCTTCGACCATGAAGGAATTTAATTGCTAAGAGCTATATAGCCTTCAACAAGGGATATCCTATGTGCGAGAGTAAAAAATTCATTTCATGAACCTTTTATGATATTCATCGGACCTGTTTCTATATGGGGAGGCTAGAGAATGTCATTTCTAGGAGGCTTCACATACATTGATCTAGCTCCACATCACCCCATTTATTCTGAAGACTTATATGGAGGTGTTGAAGAGGGTTGAGGTCATTGTGGGGGCATTGGACAAAACCCTACCAACACGAGAGGGGAGTCATCATGATTCCTCAAAAAGTAGAGTTGTGGTCCGGTGTTCTTGGTTTTCATGGAAGAAGAGTTTCCTTTCTACTGTGGGTAGTTCCCAGCACTCAGAATCTCATTTCTCAAAGGGTGAAAGATCTAAACCCTATAACAAGGGATCATGTTATTATTTTTCTTATGGAGGAAAAGGTCATTAAAAGAGGCAGCGCCTTACCATAAATATAAGTCATCGTGCACTATGTGATTTGCTATAGGTTCTATCATTGAGGCAACTCTATCCGAGGCAATAGCAGCAGGTTTCACTAGAATTGGATCAGAAGCGAGCTAATGGTGTAGGTAAGGGACAACCTCATGATTCAACCCAGCCTTAGATAGCAGAGCACATCCATGGTGGTGGTCTTCATCAGGGTTAGAGAGGGCATAGAGAAGGTCTTAATTAGCCTCATTCTTTGGAATTACCAGCACTAAGTGAGCCAGACGACGTTCGAGGTACCCTTTTCTAGTTTTCTAATTGGGTGTGTGCATTTTATGATTCAGGAGGGACACACTCCTTCATATCACCTTCCCATTTCCATGCTTTGGGGATCAAGGTAGAGAGTCTTCCGGTTCCCTTAGATTTGTCTACACCGGTTGGGGGTCGAGCTGACTTGTTTGAAGTATGTAGAGACTGTGATGTAGTGTTGGGGTAGCCCCACTCATGGAGAGATTTCTAATGTTTATGGATATATCATAAGATGTAATCCATGACATGTATTTTTAGTATGTAGTTCAGGATATCATGGATTTAATCAAGAGGAAGGTGATGTTCTTTGAAGATGATGGAGAACCAACAGTGTTTGTTGGCGTGCGAGACCCTTGGATGTGTCTGAGGCATATTCTGTACCTATCATCCTTTATGGCTGAAATGATGCTGATTTCATAAGTGGTTCAATAGTTGTCATTTCCCAGGGTCATACAAGAGTACCCAAATGTCTTTTTAGAAGAGTTTTTAGCATTACCCCCTCAACAAGAGATCATTTTTTGGATTGAGCTATAGCCATGAGAATATATTATGTTTATGTATCTATATAGGATGGAACCTTCTGAGATATTGGAGCAGTATATGCAGCTCAAGAGTCTGTTACTATTTGGTTTTGTTCGGCAGAGTGTGTCACTATGGGTTGCAATAGATCTTTTTGTAAATAATGCTTATAGCTGTTTGTGGTTGTGTATTGATTATCATTACTTAAACAAAGTGGCAGTGAAGAATCTTTATCCACTTCCACAGAATGATGATTTATTCTATCATTTGAAGGGTGAATGTTGGTTCTCAAAGATCAACTTGGGGTCTAGATATCATCAAATGTGTACGAAGGATAAAGATACCTCGAAGACAGCTTTTTGTAGTCAATATGGAAATTATGATTTCTTTTTAATGTCGTTTGGTGTGAGGAATGCTCCAGTTGTGTTCATGGGATTGATCAATTCAATGTTCTATGAGTTCCTAGATAAGTTCGTGGTTGTTTTTATTGATGAAATCCTTGTGTACTCTGCGTCTAATGAGGAACATATTGAGAATTTGCATGACATTTTTGGGATTTCTTCGTCAAGAATAGTTGTTTGAGAAGTTGTTGAAGTGTGATTTCTGTGATCAAGAAGTCCATTTCATGGTTAATTATGTATCCTAGTGTAGAGTAGTTTTGGATTCATCAATGATAGAATCTGTTGCATCTTGGACATCCCCAAGACAGTGAAAAATCTGTGAACTAATTGTTAGAATAGATCAAGCATTTGTGTGGACTGATCAGTATCAAGAAGCTTATGGGTATCTAAATGAAAAGTTGGTTAGTGTTTCAATTCTTTTCGTTCTAGAATATGCAGTTTAGTTGGATGTTTTCTATGAATCTACACATTAGTGGTTAGCATGTGTTCTAATTCATTAGAGATCGATCGTTTCTTATGGGTCTTGGAAGTTTTGTCCCCACGAACATAACTATGGAACCCCTGCTCTTGAGTTGTTTCACGTGGTATTTTTTATGATGTTGTGAAGAAATTACCTCCTTGGAGAGCGCAATGTGGTTTTCACCAATTATAAGTTCCTGAGTTATGTTTTCCCCCTGTGTGACTAAAACATGTAGTAGCATCAATGGATGGAGTTCATATACAAATATGACATCGAGATATCGTATACACTTGGAAAGGGGAATGTTGTAGTTGATGCACTGAGTTGGAAGATACATAGTGATATAGTGTATAAATCTGGTGATTCATGGAGTATGATAGAATAAATTTTATCATTAAATCTCAAAATGGTAGAAGATGGTTGTAGATTTTTTCCTATTCAGATAACGATGTAGTCATCTCCAGTGCAGTAGGTGGAAGATTCTCCCTTCAGGGGCCTAGATGTGGAGGTGTGGAGAGACTGAGTTGATTATGGTGAGGACCCTGATGGTTGGTCTGAAGAAGAAAAAAACCCTGTGTTGTATCTGGGATGGATTTTTTTCATTGGTTATGCGTGAGATCGTTCTCAAAAAGTTCCATAGATCACCTTTATCAGTGTGTCCTAGCATTCAAAAGATATACCAAGCCTTGAGGAGTCAGTTTTGGTGGCATGGGCTAATGTGTGTAGTTGTAGAGTTTTTTCCTCAGTGTTTGGTTTTCGATAAGGTGAAGGCCAAACACCATGTCCCTAGTGGATTTCTCCAGTTGTTAGAAATTCTATAGTGGAAGTGGGAGGACATAGTAATGGACTTTTTTACTGGTTTACCTCAAGATTAGGGAGGTGATGATTCTATTTGGGTGGTAGTGTATCATTTAACAAAATCATTCATTTTCATAGCAATCAAAGAGTCTAGATCAGTGAAGTTTTTGTCAATGAAGTATTTGGAGGAGTATCTGAGACTCCATGGATTCCCAAGGATGATCATTTCCGATTCAGATCGCAGTTTTACCACTAGGGTGTGGAGAGGCACCCAATAAGATTTTGATTCTCAGCTATGCCTCAACAATTCTTCTCATCCATAGACAGATGGTTTGATAGAGCCGACCATCCATCGCATGATGATATTTTTCACACTTGTGTCCAAGATTTTTGAGGTTCATGGATGAGGAACTTACCCATGGTGGAGTTCACCTACCACAATAGTTTTCACTCCAGCATTGGTATGGCACCTTTTGAAGCTTTTTATGGATGATCTTTCCATTCTACATTGTGATGGATTGGGGTTAGAGATTCAAACATTCTTGGACTGGAACTAGTGCAGAATACAACCGAGTTGGTTCATATGATTCATGATTGGATGAAGGCAGTGCAGGATCATCAAAACACATATTCTCATCAAAGGATAAGAGCATTGGAGTTTGATTTTGTGGATAACATGTTTCTAAAGGTCACTCCCCATCATGTGTTTTGAAATATTGGTAGTGGGAGTAAGTTGTCTCCATAGTTTGTTGGGCCTTTCTAGGTGTTGGATCGTGTTAGAGTCATGGAATATCAAGTAGAACTTCCCATGCAGGTGAGCCAGATGCATAATATTTTCCATGTGTCACAGCTCCATCATTATCTTCATGATGAATTTCACGTCATCGATTCGGGTGTGGTCGATGTTGACAATGATGTGACCTTTCAGAAGTGGCCAATAGAGATCCATGACTGCAAGGAGAAGGTGTTGCATTATAGTCTTATCACGATGGTTCATGTCCTGGGGCGACACAGTGGTGTGGAGGAGTATTCCTTAGAATGCTAGTCACATATAGGTTCTAATTACCCCTAGTTTTTATGTTTAACTCATTTTCATGTAACTATGTTTTCTTTGGGGTTGTAGACCATTCGTGTTTATGAGATGACTTTCTTTTGTTTGTTTTTTTGTTGGATCGCTTTTGAGATTTATCTCAATTAGAGGTTGTTCAGACCCCTTTTTTATTTCCTTTTAGGTTGGTTCTGAATTATCAAGAATGGGACTATTTTTAGAGGTATATGATGAAATTACATGAACCTCTCCAGTCCATTTGTTTTGTTGAAATTCGGAGTTTGAGGTTTTCTGGGAGGTCAAGGAAGCTTATCCCCAACACCTTGCCTAATTTCAAGTTTTGTGAATAGTGTTTCCAATTTTTTATATTGTGTTTCCAACTATCGGTAGGTGTAAATGTTTTCCAAAATTTGGTAGATGTAGAATGTTTTTTTGGCATTGGTTAGTGTATAGTGTTTCTAAGCATCAGTATGTATAAATTGCTTCTAGGAATTCGTAGGTGTACAATGTTTCTAGGCATAATTAGGTTTATAGTTCTTCCAGACATCTGTATGTGTAATGTTTATCTAGGCATCAGTATGTGTACATTGTTTCCATACATCCATATGTGTATTAATGTTTCCAGACATCTGTAGGTGTACACTCTTTTCAAGTGTCGGTAGGTGAATAGATTTTCGAAATTTCAATAGGT
Organism: Viscum album; assembly: GCA_963277665.1. Lineage (NCBI taxonomy): Eukaryota > Viridiplantae > Streptophyta > Magnoliopsida > Santalales > Viscaceae > Viscum > Viscum album. The sequence continues at coordinate 1,957,338,997 of OY728141.1, read as the reverse complement.
GTATCGTGCTTTCAAATATTAGTAGGTTTACAGTGTTTCCAGACATCAGTAGGTGTAGAGTGTTTCCAGATGTCACTAGGTGTACATTGAATCAAGAATCAGTAGGAGTACGACATTTCGAGACCACGGTAGGTGTACAGTGTTTCCAGCTTCCTACTGTATCACCCCTTTAGCATTTTCATTAATAAAAAATTAAATTAATTATTTGTTTTAAGGGATTTGATAAAAATTCAAAGCCCATCACTACAATAATAATTTTCCTAATTCTTGGGATGCCTTTACATGGTCAAACCCCAAGGTTTAATTTGATTATCTTTTAATGGAAACTCCAGCATATCTTTAACCACACCTCTATTAAATATCAGGAAGGGATGAGATATCTTCCTCCCTTGTGGTACTTTCTTGTTCCCTTGGGTGAGACACTCAAAATTTTCCTTCTTCCCATGGGACTGGTGTTATCGAACCATAATCCTTGCATCGTTTTCCTCTTGATGTTTCTTCCTGCGACATGGACACCCCCTATTCTGGTGCATGCAACAATTGTCAATCTGTCATCAATAAGAGGCATGACCTACCTCCATTATTGAGTTTTGTTCTGTAATTATTCTCTCATTTCTCCATTCCATGTTATGGAATGTGATCTCTATGATTCTAATAGATTTTTCCTTAGTGACGGTTGGTGAGGCCTTGTCGCGGTAACCTCGGGTGGATGTAGTTGTCACGAGGGAGGTTCTCATGATTATTTTCATAGATCATTCTCATGTAAAGAACATCAAGAACCATTTTGAGGAAGGGTATTCATTGCTTCTCTATATTATTTTACGTGAAATTGTTTTGTTATCATGATTTAGCCTATTGGACCAAAATGGAAACAACATGAAAAATAATATAACTTGATAAATAAATTGGTATCAATCGTATGATATTGCCTCTTGTTTTCCTAGATAGTGTGATATCTATGCCTGCCTTGTTTACCATGTCAGTCATGATGGAAATTAGTAATGAATATATGCTAGGAGTAATTTTAATTATTTTTCTATGATAAAGAGGCATGTAAATGAATCTGGTTCTTGATGCAGTAAGCATGTTTAATTATCTTTGATAACTTACAATTTAGGTTACCCATAGTTGGAAGCTACAAATAAAAAATTGGTTAATTCTAGATGGATTAAATCATTTTATGTTTGATAAAATGATAATTCCTCATAGGGTTATATGTTACCCTTTTGTTTGTAAGGCCAAGTGCCTTGTGCTTTGGAGCCTTGAGTGACCATTATGATTAAAGGACAGATGCCTTGTTTATTGGCCAAGGGGAAAGTTTATATGATGTTTGTTTCCTATTACATCTATTGTGATGTGATCCTGGGATGATATTTCGATATGTGGGCGTAGGGTGGCCCATTGGTTGTGGCAGCAGTTGATGCCTTGAGTGGCATGTTGCATCATTTTATTCATGTGGGTGTCGAGGAGGACAATGGAGAGGATGAAACAAGATGGATGTGAATATTGGATGCTTGTTGAATGTTGTTGGTTATTTATCTACATTAAATTACACACTTCTCAATGAAAATACCTTTTCTAAACTCCTCCTATAAAGAGTTTATGATACAGAGGTATGTTACATGATTTCCATGTTTAGCTTATCTTGGGAGGATGGGTCTATATTCATACTATAGGTGGAAAAGAAATAACGGGTAGTTCATCTACTAACCATGTTGAGCCCCTTGTGTTTTATAACTTAATAATGTTTTTCAATAATTCCTTGGAAAATGGGAATGTAATAAATCTATTAATAAATTTTTTAAATAAATGACGTTAACTCATGAGGTTGGAGCTTGGTGGGACGCAATCCTGAGGTTGAAACTTAAAGGAACTGCAGATCATGGTTGGAATGATAATGAAATTTAATGTGTAATTGATAATGGTTACTCAATGGTTAAAGAATTAATTAACATAATGTGAAAATAATAAAAAGGAATGAAGTAATTTAATAAATCAATTTAGATTGTTGTGTGCTTATAGAATACCTAGTCATAATAGTGGTTGCCGAGAGTCTGAGAGAGGTTATCTATAATTGAGCCTAAGACTTGGATACACCCATAGTGTGGTTGTAAGAAATAGTATATTCTATACTTTTATTGTTTCTATATGCTACTCCACCATGTTTGTTTGTGAAACTAACACCCCATGGATTCTGATCCATGAGGGGGTTGTATTTTCCTTCATTCTGGAGGGTTGATTGATGACATACTACTCCCTTTTGGCTTTTCTCTCTTCTCTTGGTAGTAAGTTCTGTTAGTAAGAACAACATTTAGTTTACCATATATGTATGTGTAGATGGATGTAATGGATTTGGGTTATTCATAAACAAATATTATGGATATAGTTCCTAATGGACTATTATAGTTGTATTGTCTATAGGATAGGATGGATTGAGGATCCTTACTAGGTGTATGGGTTGTAATGGATTTGGGTTTAATTCATGATGTATGATACATGTTATGATAGCTATAGTGGCTCCCAAAAACAACATGGTTACTTATTTAATGTGGATGTATTGTTTGTGATTCATGAGGTGCACATTGGGGTGCTTCTCTTAGGTGTATAAGGGAAAGTCTTTCTGGAGAGATATGATTATGATGTGTGACATTTGGGAAAAGTAAAAAACCAGTGGGGTAGTAGTAGTGGGGTACCCATGATGTTGTTTATTATATTACATACTCTTGTATGTGATACTTGGTGAGAGTATCCATGGTGAGGATCCAAACATAGTATAACTATTTAGCTGACACGTTAGTTTCACTTTTCTTCACTATGCTTTAACATGATTTCATTACTTTTTCATGAGATGATCTATAGAGGGTCCTACCGAGTATACAGTTATTCTCCACCAATGTATATATAAATTGTTTTTCATATCACATAAAAACGTTTTAGATAAGTCTGTTTACTACAAACTTGGGGTTGCAGGGGCTATTTTGGATTCATGGTTGCTGCTATTTTTTTATTTTGGTACATGCAGTTTTCCCTTTTAGATGTAGCAGTTCTTGCATGAGATTACATATGTTTATATATAATTTATTTTATATGGAAGGCTGAGTTGGAGTTGGTTGGTGTCTGTCTTATCTCTCTCATTCACATGTTTTCTCTTAGAGTGTAATGCCTACCATTTGTGTTTTTACTATTCCCCCTGTTCTAGTCACTAACTCGGGGCCTACTATAGGTGGGACTCGGGGGTGACTATTTACCATCCCCCATTTCCATCCCCGGTGGGGCACAACTTATGGGGAGGGGGTCGTGACAATAATTGTGTATTTCTTGATGAATTATTTGGTACTTCCACAAAACATGTGGTGGGTTTCCTATTCATACTCATCCAAGGACCTTTACAAATATAAAAACAATATATATAATGACTCCTATTAAATTAGGGGATTTAAAGAGGAACCTACAAAAAATTGGAATTAGGGAGTTATACACCCCAGTGCATCCCAATGGGGGGAACCAGTCAACATTTTTAAAAATAAGGATATATGAATTCTTCATTGTATTGATTATCATGAACTTAAAAAATCAAGACAAAAAACTAGTATCTTGTACCCCAAATCGATGATCTAATATCTAAACTCTTTTGATCTCATTACTTCTTGAAGATTAAAATTTGATCTCGATAAAACTTTTTGTGTGTCCAAAGGGATAATATTTCCAAGGAAGCCTTCCATATGAAGTATTAACACTATGAATTTAAATTTATAGGCTTTGGAAACAATAACTCTCTCGATATACTCATGTATTTATTTAATAGTGTATTTATAGGATACCCCGATCAATTTAAGGGTGTGTTTATTGATGAAATTTTATATACTCAAATGAATGGAAAAGCATTATGACTAATTGAAAAATAATTATGACCTCTAGAATGGAATAGTTTTATGATAAATTTATAAAAAGTTAATTTTATCTATATAAGGTGTAATTCTAGGTCATGTAATCATATGAAAGGGAATATCAGTAGAACCATAAAAGATATATGTTAACGGGAAATGGCCTAGAAAGGCCTTTGTCATTGAGATCTATAGTTTTCTAGGGTTAATATCATATTAGTGAAGGATTTCATGAAATTTATCATTGCTATAAAATAAACTAAACAAGTTTACATAGAAGGGATTAAAGATCTTTTATACAATCGAATGTGAATAATTTTTTGGGGAACATTATAAGTTTTCGGTAATTTCTCCTAAACATACATTTCACTAAATTTGTTAAGGGTTCTGTAATATATAGGTTTGATTTGAAAAAAAATTGTTTTTCATCCTCATTAAAGATTCTATGTTAATTTCGTATGTTTTAGACCAATTTAAGACTCATGAAAAATTACCTAATTAATGATTTAGTGTTGGAAGAAATGATATTTTCATTAAAGATTTGGTAATATTATATATACTGAGAAAACAATGAAATATATACCTATCATATGTTTATGAAATATATGTTCACATTGAAAGAATTTAATATACAAAAAGGATAGGTTTCCTTTGGATTAATGATTTTGACAACTCAATATATTACCCCATGGGAAATTAAAATGAGGTGGATGATGTAATCTGAATAAATAACCATGCTAATATATCAATGATGATGATTAAATATTACCAAATACTCATGGATTTATATTATATGAATCATTAAGACATAATTTGGGAGATACATCCTATATTTCTGAACTGAATGTTTAATCTTCCAGTCACTTAATGATCTTTGAATCCTAGAAATATGTTGTAGAGCTTCAAAAAGGTATTGAATATTTTTGAGTTCAACATTGATAAATATGGAGTTATAAGGTATGGAAAAATGATATTTGTCACATAATATCTGAATAATATAATGAAATTCCAGAAGATTCATAAAGGTAATCCTTTTATACACATCAAGGAAGTACCAAATGATTAATAGAGATCTAAAACAAAGATACTTATTGGATGTTATAGAGATAAATATTGTAAAATTAAATTAAAAATAATTAGTATTCAAGGAAGATAAGGATAAAAAACAAAAGTCAATAGATATGTTTCATCCACTACACATTACAATATGGAAATTTGAAAACATAACCAATTACTACATTATCAGACTCCACAATTCATCTAATGTTTATAATTATATTTGGGTTATAGATGATCTTTTATAAATTTCAATGCATTATATTTCCATCAAAGAATATTTCTCCCATTATAAAATTTCCATGTCATATATTAATAAAGTGATGGTATTTAATAGAGTTCCATATTCTATTAAATCGATTGGGTTCTATAGTTTATCCCAAGGATCTTGATAATTGTTCCGAATGATTTGGAGAAAGAGATGAGATTTGGAAATATATATCATCCTCATATAGATGGTTGGCCTAAGTGGATAATTATAACTCTAGAGGACATGTTTAGATATTTTTTAGTGTATTTTAGATGATGTTGTGGTCAACACCTTCCCTCGGTAGAGTTCTCGTATAATATAAATTTCAATATAGAAATTAGATTGAACCATATTAGGCTCTATTAGGGATTATATGTGGGGAACCTCCCTTTTGTGTTAAGGATAGAGGGAGGAGGATGATTGGTCCTGACATTGTCTATGAATTGAAGGATATGTTTCAAAAAATTCAGTAGAACATGATCATAACACAACATGGGAAAATGTTTTATGTAGATAATGAATGATTATATATAGATTTTGAGATTACTAAAAATGCGTTCCTTTGAATATATCAAGGGACCATGATACAAGGTGTGGGAATAAAGAGAAGTTGCTCCATAGAGACATTAGGCACTTCAATATCCTTGATCATGATGGGATTGAAGTCTATTTATTTTTAGAAAATTCACACCTATATAATGTACAATAATTGTTCCATGAATGATTATTTATAATATATAATCCCAACCATATTTGATAAGATCGTTTTATTTTCATCCGAAACATGATCTATCCTATAATGAATAACCTTTGGAAATTCAGGATTGAAGAGATATGGTGCTATGGAAAAAGACTAATCCTATCATATTTGTACTAAGTAAAAAACAATAATATTTTTAGACACTACATGGGAATACGGGGATGTGATTAATGAAAATTAACTTCAGGTTTTATCCATGTATCTAAATTTTGAGGACATAATTCTTTTAAGGGGGTATAATGTAATCCAATGAGATTTTTGATCTAAATAAATTCAATGTTTGATGAAAAGAATTTCACAAAACATTTTAAATTAATGAGGCATAAAATATTAAAATATCATTAAAATTAACTTCATATCATATAGAATTAAATATAATTACATTTAGAACATAAATAGTTAATATGAGTTAATGATAAAATATTTTATTTTCAGTATAAGATAATATATATATATGGTAAATTATTAACGTTTAGTGTTTTAATCTGAATAAATAATTCTCATTTTCAATTCATTAGATGAAAATTTGAGAATTTTCTAAAAATGTTGATTTTTTTAACAATGTGGGATTTAGGAAAAATATAATGTCAATGACGTTGTCACTATGTAATCATAACATTGAATATTTGAGAAAAATTAATGAATTAAAAAATATAGAATGAAATTTTTAACATTTTAATATTTTTTGTACATTTAAAACCTATTCCATAATTTTAAAAACAATAAAAAATGTTAGATTAATAAAAAAAATATTTTGGCCGTTTCTTTTAATTATTTAATATTTTTTTACATAATTAATTTATTCCCTGTATTCAATGTTATATAACCATATTTTAATTTATAAAAAATTGATATATATCATAATAATTATTATTATTAACAATAAACCTCACATAAAAAATGTAATATTAAACACATAATTTTCTAAAAATCAGTTATAATTTATTAAGTATGTTTATTTTTAGAAAAAATTTTCATTACCATAGTAAATTTAATTGATAAAATTAGTTCTTTATTTAGTATTTTATTTATGAATTTAGGTGGAAATTTATATTTTATTTTTTAGTATTTTAATAAAATACCTTGGGAAAAATAGATGTCACATTGGTAAAGGGATACATGAATAAAAAAAGAGAATGGGAAATCCATTAAATCACTCCTAGAAACCTCCAAAATTAGTATGTGGGATAAATTTTCAACCCCAAAATGTACCACAATACATACATTTTATGTATTTTACCATGAAGAGTGTAGAGATATATTAAAATAAGTAATGTGTGTTTCTAAAACAACAATTTTGTACATATGTAAACAAAGAAACCTTCACCCCTTCAAGAACAAAACATTAATCAAATTCCCCTTGTAAATATACAATTTCAATCTACCTAGAACCCAATAAAACAAAAATAAAACACTGGTCATAAATTATTATACAATTTTCTTCAAATTGTAGGGGACTTCTATGGAAAAACCAAGTCTCTAACATACACAATATCTCCTTTTTGAGGATTCTCTAAATTTTATTTCTCTTCTCAACATCATATCACCATAATAATGTAAAAAATTAAATTTAATTATAATAATTATATTATGTTATAATAATTCAACACCCATAATTATTCATTTCTATCGACTTGTACGAAAATTGCAATTCAATTGTGTGTGTGCGCGGTCTACTAACCCCACATAGAATCATTTTTTCATATTCATTAAGGGTTTTAAATATTTATCCAAAAATAAAAAAAACATTTCACAAAATCATTAAAAAATAAAAATAATATAATTATTCTTATTTTATAATTATATAAATCCAAAATAAACACTTAATTAACCATACTCACCAACCGATAAAATTCATGTTCATGTTTTGGTTAGTTTAACAAAAACCATGAAAGAGGCATTAAAATATGCTAATGGATCACTATAGAACCATGAAAAGCCATATAATTATAATTTTATAATGAAATCATTATTTTTATATGGTCTGAGAAATATTATATTGAGTATGAAGTTTGTTATTCATGTATGTTTTTTATTCTAAAAAATCACCATTATATGCCAACAAAAATAACATTTTCTTGTAGCGTAATGAATTAAATTATGGAGTTGTATGAGAGACATAAAAATTAACATATTTTTCATATTATAGTGTCACTAATTATTTGTATCTATGGGTATGGTATTAATGAATGTGAACAAATTCATCTTAATAATGATTTCAAAAATAGTTTACATTATTAACACCTATTATTGAAAAAAGATTTTAAAAATAAAATACATGAAGAAGATTTTTATTAATTAAGAGTTAAAATGAAAATATAACGAAATAATGTCTCAATATATATAATTAATATTTTTATCATTATTATATAGGATGTTAAATATCATCTTTGGAAATCAAGGGTCAAATTAAGTCACTTGGAAACTAAAACTCCATTCTTTATGTTAAACAATTTATTATTTCCAACTATGTCTTTTAGTACATTAATTTCCAAATAATATTATATTTTTTACTTTAGGGGTACAATATTTTTCAATCCAATTCTATTTCCATGTTTTTTTGCTAAATTGTTATTGAAAACAACATATTATCTTGAAAAATGTCCCATATCTATGATTTTTTAAAAAATTGTCAAAAAATTGTTTCAATTAGTGATTTAGTTTCAATTATCTCTAGAAATGAAATACCTATAATGGATATTATGTTTCAAATTCTACCATTTTATATTATTCGATTACGTGATTAATTTATTTCATCGCATTTTCAATATCAAAAAATATATTTTGTGGTGTTATTTAGATTTCTTATGAGCACCATTTTATTTACACGGTTCCTTCTATGATGAATAATAAATTTCATAAAATAAATTTTTTATTATATGTGTTATTTAATAATTCGATTAATATTTTTAATGGGCACAGAAATATTTGAATTATGATATTGGTGAGACATATATCTCTTTAAAATGCACGGGGAAAAGTATTGTATTGCATGTGATAATAATGTTATTTAATAGTTAAATAAGTAGCTATGTTCACAATGGTTGAGTATTATGAAATTTGTCTCTACTATATTTTTTTTGAGTGAACAGGTCTATAATAAACCAAATTGTTATAACTAAAAATCCACTAAGGATTTAATAAATTTTTTTATTATGAATTATAGTTTACGAAAAAACATGGTCTTTTTGGATTTAATATATACTATTGGTTTTAAAAGTCTGTTAAACATTTTTACCATTGATAATATAGTAACTGAAAAATGGTCACATGATTAGACTAAATTTAGAGTTTTAATAAATAATATTAACACAGAAAAATGAAGTGATAGCCTCATCCTATAGGATCGTACCCTATAAAGACCATTTATTTGAGCTTTCGAGGGAGATATAATATTTTTAATTTCCCTTCATAAATCCCAAATCATATCCAACAACTTAATCATGAGGAAAACCATTTATGAGACATTTTCAAGATCATCGAGATCACAACAAAAACCATGTTTTCCAAAGATTCCCATGAAAGTCTCACTATCACACACCTTACTCTCGAGATATTTTTAGGTGTATTAAGGGGATATGTATCAAGACCTTAGCAATATGAATATGTAAATTATTTTTTATAGAATAATGAGTATAGTTTTATCTTATTATTTTTATATTAAAATGTTTTTTATTTTGATATAATAAGTCAAAAATATGATTTTCTAGTAATTTTCAAATTCAATTAAGATACATATTTTGATAAATTGATGTATTTTTTAAATATAAAATATTTTAATAAAATATTATTAGTAAATAATTTTTATCAAATTTTAATGATCATCTCCTTTTTTATAATTGAAATGGAATTTTTAGAAGTGTTTGAAAATTGTTTTTGTAAAAAAAATTCATTCCATAATAAATTATGATTTAATATTTGATTTTAAAGATTACATACTTAGAATTTTTTTTTCATAAAATGAATATAAGCTTTGGAATGATATTTATGAAATTTTCCAATGGTAAAGTGTTCATTATTTTCTAATACAATCAATTTGTTTGTTAATATAATAAATAATATAAATATACTTCACGTATTATGACGTAATAATGACCAAAATATTTGTAATAAATAATTTAAAATAAATCCACAAAAAATATATTCTTTCCATTTAATATAATGGGATTTTTTATTAGATTAATTTTATAAATCCATTTTCAATCCTTCAAAAGAAATAATATATTTTAGGGTTTTGAAAACATTTTTTCAATGTTTAAATCACTTATACAATATAAAGGTAATTATTTAATTATGTTAGGCATATAGAATTATAAAATAATAAAAATCAATACCATTTGGGGAAGACAATGTGAAAAACCATGATAAGTTTTGTTGTTTTGATTATTTTATTATTTCGATTCGAAGAATAGGTTTAAGAAATAATAAATAATTCTCCACTAATTTACAATATAAAACAAACCAATTTTCCATTGCTCTTCAATCAAAATTCATTAATAACATCCTTACTCACCCCTCCCCACATTATAGCTCTCCCATGGCGCCCTAAGATCTCATGATGCTTCTTCCCATGCATTTGGTTTCACACACATAAGTAAGGTATCCTCTTAGTCTTCTCTTTATTAATTCCTTTTAATTATCTTATACCTTGAATTTATAATTTCCCATGTTTATATGTGTATTTACTTGTCATATTACATGAAATTTAATATAAAATTTATTATATATTTATTTCTCTCTCATTAACCCTTTTCATTAATTTTTAGGTGACACAGTTATGCTGCCGAAACTTCAAAACAATTTTCCATGATAAAAAAATGTCTAGTAAATATGATACCCATTTCCTATAAAGGGTATTAAATTTTGTACCCAAAAAAATATTTTAAATGGGGATTAAATTTTTCTATTCCACAGTACTTGATCATGTAAGAAAATATGTTTATAAATGAATACTTGTTGCATAATCTAGGTGGCACGATTAAGAATGAGAATAAAAAAAATGACGAGTGTGTTGAGAATTTTATAGAACTCCAATTAATTGGGTAATGTATATTATAATGGGAAATCACATTGGTAAATAGAATGAACTAGATTTCATTTTGGGATATTTTCCATCATCATGTATTGACAGTAATCCTTGAACTATGTTTATGATATAGTTTTTTGAGTTTTTACCACATTTCCTAGGTTGCATTTATGTTATTATGCTATATAATGTCTTAGTTTTCATTTATATGATTATCAATCCATTTATTACACATTGATATTCCCATTTCCAAAAATGTATTACATTAAACAGGTTATTCCATATTTAATCCCTTAATGGTCTTTATAGATCACCCATTTTTTGTCTATGTCCATAGGTTATCACCAAAACAATTAAGTGAGGTCATTTTAAAGTATATTCAATAAATATAATGTTTTCCCAGTTTTAAATTTGTATGTAATTTTAAAAACATTAGAAAATAAATAATAATTATCGATCATCTATATTTTATTATGTGATCTTAATGTAATAAATAATAAATTATTCTATAAAAAATAGATAGATCAATTTTAAAGGGGCGATGATGAATGCATCGGCTCCTCTCATGATGATTCCGTAGATCTGGTGAAGACATGTTATGCTCCCCCTCTCGATCGGAGGGGGGAGTTTTGTGGCCGCTTGAGAAGGGTAGGCCCCTCTCCCCGCTCTCATATACTGTCTTGCTTAAGCCTTTCATAAGGATTCATCTCTCCCTAATGATTCCATATCATTTCGAGGAGGCACCACAACTTCTCCTTCTCCCGGCTGAGAACAATATCTCTGTAGATTTTTGAATGTTATCCCTAGTCATGTAGTTTCCTCATCAATGCCCATCTTTTGATGAGTTTGTGTGATTTGTCCTTGAATCAAGGGAGCTGTAGATGAGGACGGTTGTTTGTCTACTTGATTATAGGCATATAATGATCAACTTTGGGTTGGAGGAAGACATGATTGAGGCTTGGACTAAGTCTCCTCAAAGATGAAACTATTTTACATTCTTTATGTTTTGGGGGAGTTTTGATTTCCACAGGCGACGAGATCCTGCGACAATTTCAACTTGAGAAATTCTCCATAGACTACCAATATCTTTCCAAAATCCCTCGATTTATTATCCAGTTGGAAATATTCTTTGCAGATACTTATGTTCGGGTAGTCGAACTGAGTCTGTGTGTCACCCGATATGTCCACAGATCTGTGTGGAGGTAGATGTCTCAATACCACTGGTAGATTGTGTTTGGATCATGGACAACAAGGGGTTCTGTTGGAGACACAGTGTCTTCTTTGACTCGTGGATGCAATATTGTGTGGAATGCGATCGATTTGGTCATCTGGATTTGGTTTGTTATAGTGTGGGAGGATGGCTGGCATTTCACAGGCGATTGCAAGGAAAAACTCTAATGGTGGTGATGACATTGGATAGGCTCCACCTATAGGCACAACAATACTGTGGAACCTATAATAGTGCGAGGTTGTGAGAATAGAGGAATGGATGGTCTTGCAGAGCGAGTTGGTCAAGGCATTGTTGTTGACTGGGGTGAGCATGTGGGGAGCCCCTATCTCGGTGAGGTAATGTTGGGTACAAACATGGAGTAGGCGGCATGACAACCTGCTTGAAAAATGGTGAGTTTGTAGGATTGTGCAATGAAGGATGTGTGGGACTCACTGAATCAATTAGTGAAGCATCTTTTTGAACAGATGAAATGTGATCTTGGTGTTGATGACCTTCCCTTGCTGGAGGGTGTTTCTGGTCAAGTGAAAATAGATTCTTTCAGTCTAAACTGTGAGGAAGGAGGACTGGATAAGGGAATTTCCATGGGTGGACATGTCCTTTCTATCAGCAGGATTGTGGGCTTGGTGTAGAAGGAGCCACGCAATATGATGGTTTATCCACAAGTGCATGTGGTCTTGACCCTATAGATTGGTTCTAGTAATCCATAAAAGGATGCAGTAGATGTCTTGAGGATGGAAACTTTGGATTAATTTAGCAATGTGAAACCTTAATGACTTGATTCGATTAATCATAATAGGTTCTCTTAGATGATTGGAGGAGAGTCTCTGATAACCTTTGAAGGTGGCTTGATGATGAATGATGTTGGTTGCAGGTGCTTTATCCTAGTGAATATCACTGGTAAATTGGTGAAAGTCTATGACAGTGAAAAGGAGAATGATAGAGGTGTTTCAAGGCCTTCTTACAATGATATTTATCAGGGTGGTTGGACTGAGATTTTTAAATGTGAAATTTTTTTGACTCCTCCATCAAAGAGGAGGCCAAGACAGGGCTATTCATACATGAAAAATCCCATATCTACCAGATCCTCATACAATAAGGAAAATGAGGGTGCCCCTAACTCTAAAAAGAGTCATGTGAGAAAGAAATCAATTATGGTGAAACTCTCTATGGAGTAGCTGGAGCTCATAATAAAGTATTCCATGGTTTTTAATCCATATGATATGAACTCAGAGTGGGAATCCGCAACTATGGAGAATGAATCATATTATGGATGTGGTGGGGATTTTTATTACTATGATATGTAGATGATCTTTTCTAGTCATAACTGATGTTGGGATGTGGATGAGTTATATGTCTATACTCTTTTCCTTGCCTTCTGTACTTTTATTTTATTCTAATAAAGGGTTCGAGGTCTTCCTCTGAATAATAATTCCAAGTAAATAGAAGGGTTTTTATAGTTGGTATTGAAGGAAATTATTATTTATTTGTGAGGATAGGATTAGAACACTCAAGTGAAAACATTTGGGATAAGACAAATTATAAGAAAACATCCCAAAAGTTTGGTAAATATAGAGTAAGTGGTTTATCATTAAAATAAATCTTTTTCTAGATAATAGAATCAGATGTGGCTCATGCACAGAAGTACATAGTGGTAAAACCAAAAAACACCATGTTGAGTTGACTTAGCTACAAACTAGGGAATGCAAATGTGCCTTAAAACACACCCAATTTGACACCCTCGAGGAAACTTATTTGCTAAATTCATAACCTCAATCTCAACCATAATTAATGGAATAAAAAATTCCCATAAGAATATATTTTTGGAATACATCATGAATAACATAGATAGAAGCCTTGAAATTTATAAGTTAGGAAATAAATTTAATTTATAAGTTACCCCTTTAATTTAATTGGATTTCACTTTATGTTTTTAATATTTTTAAAATAATAACCCCCAATTTTAACATTATTCTAACCAATGGTAAAAATTTTGAGGAATTAGTTATATATTCAAAACGACATGTAATGTGATGAATTCCCTAAAGAGATGCCCAACATGCTAGGAGCATGAATCACAAACGTTGTCATAATAATCACTTTAGTGACACAAATTTTTACTAAAATTCTAGATCACAAGGAGTTTGAAAATCCCCCTAAGATATTACAAGATACGATTGATAGATTTATGTGACAAAGGATTCTAAATTTCAATGGACCATTTGATCCATTAATCACAGAACAACGGATAAACTAAATTGAGATGATATTCTACAACCATAAATGATATAAATGAGATGTTTTTCTATTGGATGTTTATCATAAGGAGGGAGAATATGATCAATGTTTTATGTTAATCAATATTATGAAGCATAGAGAAGAGATTAAATAAATTTTGTGGAATGAATTCCAGAAAATGTTTTTTAAAAAATATTTTCCTCACAGTATGAATTCAAATGGAATGAGATTTCTTTTTTCCTCTAGATAATATTATCAATATATTAGTGATTATTTGGAAAACAACACATTACATTAATGTTATGCCTATGATTTTGTACTTATACCTTAATTTAAGGTTTATCTCAGTTTTTGGGGAGTAAAATGTACAATATGAAAATATATGGTGGTCTAAAACATTGATAGATTTGAATAAATTTTCTGATGTACCCTCATTTCCAAAATAGTGATTTGTGAATCTCAAGTGTATCATGGGGATAAGAATTAGAAAGATAATTTTAATTCTAGCTGCCTAATTGAAAAATTTAGTAGTGCCAATAAATTTTCACATCCCAGTTGTCTAAAGTGTGGAAATAAGCAACATGTAATTTGGTTACAGGAGACGAGAAGATTCTTTAGGTGTGGTAAGGAAAGGAACCTAGAAAATGATTTCCAAAAGGAGAATACCACTATTTAAAAAGTTAAATTAAAATCTCTAGTCAACCCTAATGGTATTTTTCATTTCTTCAACATCATGTAAACATAGATCATTAAAAACCAATTCACTATGAGAAGGGATTTTATAGATAACCAAAAAAATAAAAGGTAGTGAGGGTGAGATTTTTGAACCACAACATCAAAGGTTGAACCAGAAAATGATGTGATGACATGTAAACTAGTTATTCATTATATAATATAAACATATTTTTTTGTTATAGTTATACAAATTACTTCATATCATGAATGTTTAGTTGAATTATTCAAACACAACTAAATATTATGGAAGTAGAGAATTCAACGAAAATGGAGGATGTGAAAATTAGTGCATCCCATGTATATAAATCCACCTAGTTGGGACCTCAACATCCTACAGGACATTATCATTCTATATTTGATGGAATTTTATATAAATCTTTTCTTGGATGGGATTTACCAATATAGATCCAATATAAATTGTCGTGAGAAGGAAATCACTCTCTATATTTTGAATCGACCCCCCGATTATGTATAAGTGTAAGGGAGATGATGAATATTATTTAGCACCAACTTCTAAATCATAAATATTATTTCATTATGATAATGTTTACCTTGGTTAAATTATTTTTTATGGAACTAATCAACCCTAAAGACATTCCAATTTTGTGGGAATACAATGAAGTGTTCCCCAAGGAATTTTTTGGACGTCCTCATAGCTAAAGGGTTGAATTTTTAATTGAGCTTATACCCGATAGTTTGATGTTGGAGACATGGTATCCATCTGCATATCTCAGTGGAATAAATTCATGCTATATAGGTAGAAGGAAAAGCTTAGTCCAAGATACATAATACCATTTTAAATTCATGATCACATCATAGTGGTGGCCTACTAACTTGCCCACCCATTTAACCTATCTAATGTATATGATGTACTAATTGTATCTCTCTTGAGAAATTACATAGAATACCTCTCACATGTACTAAATATAGAGGTTTTTCTATTAGTGAATGACCTTTCATAGGGGAGATTCTATTAACTATATAATCAAATAATAAAAAATAATAAGATATGTACTATAAACCATCAAGCTCTATATCCATAATAGATGAAAAATATTTCTAATATGAGACTTAATCAAGCAAAATCATGTAGTGGAAGAGACACCCCATGCCATCTTTATATCTTCTTATAATATATTGGGGGTATACCTTAAGAAAAAAGAGCAAAAAACCGAATCCAGACACATCACAAACAATAACTCAATGTCTAAAAAAACTTAAAACAAAATTTCATCAACACTTATAATATAAAAACCCATAAAGAAATACCAAAACACAAAACAGGGACATCAAGAAACCCTAACATAACAAAACAATGAAATTTTATTCTTTGAAAAAAATTTGATTTTTTTTATTAAATTAGGACATAAAAAATGTTATTCTATAACACATCATATATATATATATATATACCCCACACACAATTATATCTAAATTTATGAATATGTACAATCATGAAATTACCAAAAACATAAACTCATATCTGTACAATTATAAGGAACCCTAGGGGTTAATAAAAAGGGTGATTCCATCTTAAAACATTTCTATATTAATCACATCAAATTTATAAAGATTGAAATTACTCGTGAAAACAAAATTTTATAAGTAAATATATTTTTTTGTTCATCATTATAGAAAAATTAAAAATAATAAATAATTCCAATATGATTTTTAAACAACCCAATGATTTTGTTTTTGGAAATACAACATTGTATGAATTCAAATTCAAAAGGAATAGTTAGAAATTAATAGAATACAATAATAGGGATCAATTCTTGAGAACAAACACATTAAGAATCAAAATTATAAAAATTATAAAGAGGCAAATACTTTACAATTCTTATCCATAAATATTGGATGACCATGATACACCCTTATGAATCTCACTAGAGGATTATATAAGAAATTTCATGGTCTATTAAGTGTGTTCTATATCATGCACCAACAAGACCCCTCATAAAATTCATTCAAATATTTAGTTTTTATCTAATAACCAATAAACGATTAATGGAAACTAAGAACAAATCACATATTAGATACATGAAAAATATATGACGACCTTTAAAATTTAAACATCCTTTCGAATATGTGTTGGCCAAGCACCTACCCATCACTAACCACATGAATTCCAAAAATCCGATATCTAAACTACCTGAAAACCCCAACGAACCAGGGTTAAATTCATGAGAGTCCCATATATCATATAGAGAAAATAACATATCATCACTCATAACATTTATTCATGAACCACCCCCAGTAAACCCCAAACTGTGTACTACAGCCTTCCCACAACATGGCCGGAAAGACATTACTGATCCTTCCTAGATTTAAATTAGTGTTAGGAATCATGAATAACTCAATTGGGGAGGTTTATCAAATGAAACAACATAAGACCAAATAAAATTATTCCAATTGAGTGATAAAAAAATTTAAACTATACATTGCTCCATGTTACCCCACAAGTCTCCACCAACCATAAAACTAAACTCGTTCCCGAAGAGACACAAGTCAAACTCAACCAAAAACATAAAAATGATAAGGTTATAGGATTAGAAAATATTTTTTATTAGCAGGGATTCCCAAAGAGAAACCAAAAAATTTCATATTTTATAAAAGTGGTAATAGTTTCATTCTAGTTTAAAATATAAATGTATAAATTTTGGTGTTTCTTTTTATATGAAAACAAGTAGCATGATTAGTTTTTCCAAAAAAAGTTCCCTTTTTAATTTTAAATATTTTCTAAATAATGAATGACTTACAATAACGTATTTTCATTAAGGGACATTACAATAATGAATCATTTTAGTAAGAAAACAAAATTGTCAAAAACTATTTCAAAAAAGTGCAATGAAATATAGGAATGTTGTTTTAATGTAAAATAATTTTGTGGGATATATGGAGTAGTCATAATGGTCTAGAATAGATCCACATACATTCAAAAAATAAATCGATTCCAGTGTATTGTATGAACAATCAACTCACCCTTGCAATTAGGGTAACCTTTACTAGTTTGACCAATGGGCATCTCTAATGAGAAAAGTTAGTCTATCTAAGGTCCACTAGTAAGATCTTCATACATAACTCCAATAACATGTTTACCGTGATCTCCCTACTATCCCATAAGGATTCCCAAGAAATTAAAATGGATGTCAATTTTACCAAGAAATCATATACATACATATAATTTTTACACAAAATACCTCATTTAAATCATCACATGTTAACACCTTTCAAAATCCTATCACATATCCCTATTACAAGAACAATGAACAAGACCGTTACCTTTCATACATCACATTTTACAAATTCAGAACATATCAAATTTCCAAAACAAGTTTTATTCCTAAAGAAAGTATATTGTATCAAAAAAATGTTCCATTGTACCAATGTGTCCGTATTATTTTGAAAGGAAACACTTTTCTAAATGAAAACATTATTTTTCCAAAATATTTCATGTTTCAATATCAAAATTCACACTTGAAAACATATACACCATGATATATATCTATATATATCTATATTTATATTTATAAAAACTTTTAACCAATGTATATGTTCCCCTATCCATGAGTAATAATTTTTAAATAGGATAGATATATATATATGTGCATGTATAAGTCAAATTTATCAAATTTAATGACTAAGAAATCCTTTGGATGATCCCTAGGAAGCCAAATATGATATCAAGATTTAATATAAATACATTAAAAAGGAAAACATAACTTTGGGAATTTTTATTTAACATGTTAAAAGTATTTTGGAGAACATTTGCGCATTTATAATGCATAAAAATTATGATTTTGTTTGAAAAATACTTTTAAAAACAAATATATCAAAGATTTGGGTAATACATAAAAAACAAGAGTCATCCAAATCCAAACATTCAAAAAAAAATTCAATAATATAATATATTCATAATATAATTAAAATACCCAAAAAAGCAACATAAAATAATTTTTTTCTATTCAATGAATTAATGATAAGGAAAACTACATCAAAACATATCCACATTAACCATGGTCCATCAAAACAACATCACCAGGGTCCCAGGTGGGCATGGAAATTAACATAAACCCGAAATTCACAAAATAAAAAAAATTAAAACTATTCTATAAAGGAAATAAAATGAAAGTAAATTATAATTTGGTGCAGAAAATATATCCTTTGACAACCGTGAAAAAAGCTGTCCTCAACTCCTCCCTCATGAAATATAATAACCATGAATAACACAAGAAAACACAAAATTTTGTTTAGGTTTTTGAAATGTTGTTCGCAAAACATTTATGATAATTAATAAACCAAAATTGGAATGAATATGGTAGATTAGAATATTATTATGTAAATAAAGATGATCACACTAAAAATGTCGACAAGAGTAGGCGAATAACTAATAAAAAAAGAATGTCTGACATGAATCTTGGGTGCTCTCCTAGGATACTAGAGTGCAAAAATAATTAGATGGGGAGAGGGGACTCATTTGGGGGTTACTTTTTTTATGTGAAACAATGAAATTTTAATTAGTTTGAATACATGAAATGAAACATGTTTAAATTTCATAGTATGAAAAACCATGTTGCAACTATACAATCTCTACATGGACTCTACAGAAGATCGAATAGGAAATCAATACATTTTTGAAAACCATGGTATAGTATTGTGAATGGATTGGAAAAATTATAGGAGTTGTCATCCAATAGAGATTATGTTTACCGTAACCCTGTAAAATGCATTAGATACCCCCAAAAAATTGATTTGGAGAAAATCACCTTGAAATAAATGGAAAATAAATTGGGAGTCATAAATAATTAAAAATTGTAGAAGTGTTGGGTCGAGGTGAGACATATTTGGATTTCAGAAGTGAATTTTTTTTTCCAAGGGAAAGTAAAGGGGGATTTATATTTAGGATAGGTTTGTTTTAGTATTGGAATATTGATTATTTTTTATTTTGGGACTCAGATGTTTTAGTGGTGGTGATTCTATTATTCGATATTATAATTAAACAAATTTGGTTTCATTGAAATTATATACCAGAAAAAACTAAATAGAATAATTGAAAAACCTCAATAATTGTAATGAATCAAGAATTATTTTTATTTTATTAAAATATCCCTTATTATCTCAATTTTTGATCATAATATCAAACTATTATTTTTAAATAAATTATTTTTCTCCATAAAAACAATTTTTGTTGAAATAAATGTTTTAAAATATTTTATATTCATGATAAAATCAGATTGTTGCCATGAAAGTTGTTTTATTTTTAAAAAAATTAATTTCATTCTCACATTAATCCCAGGAGTTTCACATAACATGATAACCCCATGGCCAACAATGATAGAATAGGGGCTAGAAACTAGCACTGAGTAGGTATATACCCCAAATGGGAGGCATTTTCAACAGTACCTGCACACACACACACATCTAGAAGACCAAAAAGCAAAAATGTAAAAAAACTATGTAAAAAGTATGAATACCACTAAAATACCAATAATATATTAAAAATATAAGATGAATGGAATGTAATTAGGGCACGAAGACAAGCCACCTAAAAAAAAGTCCGCCAAAGTGAATATAAGACTTCCATTAACTCATCTATAGAAAACCATAAATTAAGGGTAGGTGTAGGATTGTTTTCAAAAGTTGCAGGATCACACCTCAACCATATGAACACTCTAAGAACAACATTTTCCTCGTATAACTCAAACTCCATCAATGTTTTAATCATATATACAAGATATGACATGTGTGGGAAAATCCTGTGCATGGGTGAGTAAAACAATACTAAGAAGGACACCCCAAAACAAGAGAGAAAATACCACTAAGAAATACATGAAGTACATCAAAAAAAAGAAATAGAGTACAAAACAAAGGAATTACAAGATGTATGGTCAATACGGTCAGCACAGACTAGTATAAGTCTAACAGTTGAAGAGAAGGATTTTTAGTTATTGTCCAAAGAGCACTCACTCTCTATGACACAAAATGTATCAACAATGCATGGAGCATCAATGGTTCTCACAACGTTGATGCCATATGGAGCATCAATGTTGCAGAGAGAATCAACAACACATAATGAGTCATTGGTGAATGGTGTGTCAATGGGTTATGTTTCCCCAAAGTCACATAGTTACCAAGATCACATATTCATATTCAGCAATAGGATTCCACTCACAGCACGCTTTTTACGGGAGAACCAACACCATGGTCTATTAGGTCATAAAAAAATTTGAAAAATATTCATTAGAGTTTCTCAAAAGGACCTCCTTTCTACAAGGGTCCCAATTCCATAAAAGAATCATCAAATGGACTACCCATATGAAGGATATGTTCAATTTAGTAATGATTTCTTACTTCTGTTAGGGTCCGAGCTGACCAGACCCGGTCAGTATGGGTGGGCATGATAGGCTACTAGGCCATGAGATCTAATTGAATATACCAATAGAACACCCTAGTTCTCTAGCCTGGCCCATGTCATGCGGGCTGGATTTGCTTCATTGGATGCGACCTACCTTGGCCACATCCATCTGGTCCACGCGGTCGCTCGACAATGTGTCCAGTTGGCTCCCCCAGTCTATGTGGTTTTAGGCCGTGATTTAGGTAGTCCTCATGCCTCGTCTTCCATGTCCCACCGAATCACCACCACCAGGGGGTGCTCCATCCGAAGTGGCTCTGATCTGTGGCCCTTAGTCGATGCCCCCTGCATGCACCACCACCATGAACCCACTTCGCCAAGGTCCTTCTAGTACTACTTCCCATTTTCACATTTGGTCACCATACCAGTGGCCTCCATCCACATTCTTCTAGTCTCATCGTCCCTTTCAATGTTGGTGCTGCCTCCGCCACTATATGCCCTGCATGGATCCTTGCTCTACCATGCTCTACCCAAACCGTCTGGAGCTACCGGCTCGCACTTTTGAGGCCTTGCGCTACAACCTCCATGAACCACCATGGGAACAGATCCCCAATCTCAGATCGTTGTAGCCTCGATTAAAGGTAGAACAATCCATTAATCATAATTCCTGAAGAATGAGAAACATAGCGATTTGGGGAAAGAGACACAGCATGTGAACAGCCATTTGGACAGATATTTTCCACGCATGTGTTGGCCTTGATCCATTCAAGTTAGATGCATTAATGCAGAATTAAAAACTGATAACCATAATGATCCAATACCCACTTCGTCCGTGCAATAATTTATCCATCCTATAAGAATAAAAGAACCACAGATCTTCCTATTCATGGGTTGGTAGAGGATCATCATTTAAATCTATGGTGGGAAAGGAAATCACAATTAAAATCAATATCTTTCTTCAAGATGGATCAGTAGTTGATGAATAATGGAGTTATGTGCTAGTTTTAATCCTCAATCTACTGGCGTTCATATTCATTCATCAAAGGGTATTCAATCTCTTTGCCTCAATATAATTTATCGGGTTTTGGCGATAACCCTAGATTCTTGAATAAGGGAATCAACAAAAATAAACCAACACAACGTCATATAAAATATTATCTATTAAAATATTTTAATGATGTTTATGTCCACTTCTAACTTTCATAGATGTGCTATACTGGATGATGTTAATCCCTACCTAAGTTAATTTCTCTACTCTAAACATAACAGTTCCCTTCAATTTCTGATATGGGAACCTATATAGATGTTATTCTCGTTTAAAAAAACCACCCACACGCTTTAATAAAAACATAACATTTTTCATCATATCATTCTGAGTACACTGTTCTTAGAATCTCACACTATATCTGCACTTTGACTTGGAATTTTCCCTAATAAATTTTATAAATGAAACTATAGAAAATTATTATTTATTAAATTCTCCCCACCATAGGGCTTTAACCTCCTGAAATCCAAAACAAGGTATACTAAACAAAAAAACGAGGGTACTGAGCACAAATATGAGCCTCCCACTCCCTAGTGCTATCCTAGAGATTCTTGTGCTACCACAGAACATCCAATAGATGAATTGAACACCCACAAAGGATCCAAATCAGTTTATCCTTGATCTCCGCTAGGTACTCCCAAAAATTCACAACAACATCAATATCCTACTTACCCTGGTCAATGAAATATGATGTATCATGAAGGTAACTTATCAGATGTGACAGGTATAAGGAATCACACACATAGGGAAACTATGGGGCAGAGATATGAGGTATTCCACCTCACCAAATTTTCTCAGAATTTGAAAAGGGTCGATGCAACTTATAAATAACATACGGACCCAACAAAATCACTGTCATCCCCATCGAGGTGGGACCTGAAGGAACACATAGTATCCGTCCATGGACTATAAAGGCCTCTATGTACTATCATACTATGAATTTTTTGTCTCTATGTAGTCCTTATATGATCCTAGATGATTTGAAAATTATCAATGGTAGTACACACCAACTCTAGACCCAATAGTACTGACTCCCCTAGTCTCATCCAGCATAGCGGGGACCTGGATGGTTGCATGTACAAGGGCTCAACCATTGTCATACCAATGGTGGAGTGGTAGCTATTATTGTACACGAACTCCACCAGTGAAAAGTGATCCTCCAAACTACGACCAATGTCTAGGATGCAAGCTCATAAAATTTCCTCAAGAACATGGATGGTCCCCTCCATTTGGCCATCTATATATGGATGAAATATCATTATCTAGTGCATTTGAGTCCCAAATGTCCCTTGAAATACCATCCAAAACCAGGATGTGAAACACGCATCATGATTTATGATAGTCGTAGATATAACTAGGTGAAGTTAAACTATCTTCTACACATAGAGGCATCCCAAGCTCTGTATTGAACTCTCCTCAGGGATAAGTAGGATACAGGCCAACTTGGTGAGTCAGTCAATGATCTCCCTGATGGTATCATTTCCCCTATATGTGCGTGGTAAACCCATCAAGAAGTCCATTAATATCCCACCAAAATTCCTCTATAGGATCTCATGTGGTTGGGTCAAACCCGCTATAAACACATGCCTACACTCTAATATCTATAATGTGAGGTATGTATAAATGCACTCTATCACTACCTTCTTCATCCCTTTCTAGAAAAACTAACATTAGAAGTATTGATACCTTTTTACCACTCTTGGATGTAATACCAAATAGGAATTATGGACCTCCCTTAAGACCTCCTATTACAACATCATTGGAACTACTTTTCAACCTCTAAAGAGAACAATTATCTCTCTACATTTGAAATATTCATTAAGGGCATTCCCTGTGGACATATGAGCATGTAAAGTCTCACAAATAGTTCCTTCGAGATATGCCTCCCCAATTCACTATAAGAGTGGATGGGTATAAACCATCGACTATAGGTAATCGTATCTATCTCCACCCCTAAAGGATATCTACAATGCAGAATACTAATATGAAACCTTACATAGACACTACAAGATGGATCACTTGATGAGTGCATCGACCACTACATTCCTCTTCCCATTATTAAAGATAATCCCAATGTCATATTCATAGAGGATCTCTAGAAATTGTCTTCATTTCATGTTCATATCTTTCTGAGATATGATATATTTGATATTTTTTGTCAAAGTAAATGCTAATCCACAAACCAATTAGGAAGTGTTGACACATCATAAATATGAATAATATTGCTGCCATCTGAAGATCATTAGCTACATAGTTCTGGTCATGTGGTCTCAAATGTCATGAACCATTAGCTATCATTGCTTTCCCCTACACCAGGACATAACCAAGCCCAGTATCTAGTGGATTGTAGAATACTACCTACTCAACAACCTTATCCAAAAATCTCAAGATGGTGGTGCTCTTCAACCTCTTCCTCATCTTCTGAAAACTCCTCTATTTCATTTTAATCCACGTTAAATGTTTCAAATTCCATTTCAATGCCACCATGGGTGATAATAATCTAGAAAATTCAGATACAAACCTTAGTTAGAACCCAACCAAACCTAGTAAACAGTACACCATAGTAACACTCCTGGGTGGACCACAAACATGCATCGCTTAAATCATTTCTAGATCTACTAAAACTCAATCTTCTGAAATATTTTTTCCTAGAATGTGAACCTCTCAAATATAGAAATGACACTTCAAGAGTTTCCCATAAATAAGATACTTTCACGTTGTGTCCATAACCAGTGTCAAGTGTATCACGTCCTCATCCTTGGATGATGTGTACACAAGGATTACATTAATAAAAACCACGATGAACCAATATATGTAAGGCTGCAAGATCCTATTCATGAGTCCCATTAACATTTTCTGGGTGTTATTCATGAAAATTACAACACTATGTACTCATAGTTGTTGTTCTGATAGCTAAAGTATTTCTTTGGTATATCCTCACCTCACACACCAATATTGTGATATCATGATATGAGGACTATCATTGAGAACCACCTCTCTCCCTACAGTTTATCGAAGCAGTCTTCAATCCTTGGTAGTGGATAATTATTCTCCATGGACACTAGATTCATGTTTCGAAAATATACAAATAATCTCAAGCTACCGTCTGCCATCTTGTAAAACAAAAATAGGTCTGACGAAGGTGAAACATTGGGTATCATGATGCCCATACTCAACAAGTCCTCAATATGTACCCTCAACTCACGATGGTCTGTATGAACCTTCATATAATCATTTGTTGATATCAGTTTCATCCTAGGGTATAGATCAATGCAGATGTCTACCTATCTATAGGGAGGTAATCCAGGGTAATTCATAAGAAAAACAACCTCATACTCCTCCAACAGGATCAGGAATTGGGGACTCCTCTCATCTATAGAACTAAGGGTGAGGCTAGCCAACTTGTGAGTAACCGACTGATCCCTCCTATGAGTAACTCTATATTATGCTTCTTGTGTTTCCTTTTCTCTAGAAAAATAAAATTTGGTACCATCATCACAGACACACCACGCGCTTCTCTAAAAATAGTCAAACTGGGCATAAACTACAGATTACCATTCCATATCAGGAAAGACATCGTAAGGGCTTGATGCTTACACCATGATATAAAAACTAAAACTCTATCCCCCCTTGAGTATGGACACTATATCGACACTCGTGTGTGTTATTAGAATCTTCCCCATAGTAGACTAACTGTGGCAATCGATTCAAAGGTTCCATAGGAATCTCCTTGTCTCGAACAGGGTTCATGGTGAGAAATGATAAAAATACACCTATGTTTATCAAAACTACATATTGGGTGGAAAATAAACCAATTTTACCTCTAAAACTATTTATATAATTGGGTTTTTAATCCTCCATCACCTAAAGGTGTACTCGTCCCATTCCAAGAGCTCCCAGAGCCCATGGTGGACCACAAGGGGGGTGGTGGTGTTAGTACGTCGAACCTCCTCCAATCGCCTGCTGTTCTACCTGGTTCTCTACCATGCCCACCACCCTACTGACCAACCTAATATTGCCTCCTCATCTTCCAGGGTACACCTTCATCTTTTTTCCAATCTTTTGTATCGCGAGTCAGGGAACCTCGGTCCTTGTGTCCCCAACCACCGCATGAGTAGTACAACATGTCCTTTAGTTGTCCTTCTCTTCCCTGGGAGCCCCACAACACTGATCCCATGTCATAGGGTCATCCCCAGGAGTGCTTGAAAAGCAGGGTCTCTGCATCTGCTATTGTATACCCAACACTAAAGACTCAGCTACTTGCTTCCCGCATGTATCTCCCACTCTGGGCATGTACTCTACCATAATTCTCTTCACTAGCAGGACTCACTTCAGTACCCAAAACATATGTTGGGATGTTAATGGATATCATGGATGTCATGATATCATGGAATAGATCCACTTATATGATCCTGAACAAGAATAACAGGTCCATCACTATATATGTGGAGAAGATAGAATGATATTAAAATATTATGGAGTACACCACTACTGTATGACATCCTTGCTGCAGATGAAGGAGCTCCTGTATTCACATGGATGAAAACATCATTCAAAACAACTTATTACTAAAGAGTAACTCAACGAATACCAAATATAGAGTTATCATGTCATTCATCTAGATAACTGAGCTCCACCATCACCCCACTAATCCCTGAGTAATGCTCACGACTTGATGTACCATTTGGTATGAAGGCATCCTCAGAAGGCAGAATACATGAGTAACTACCTCTATCAAATACTCATCTACTTGGGGGTCTATCTCACTCCAAAACCATTATGTTTTTTCCACTAGAAATAATGAAAATCTCTCAATATGTGTGAATCATCTAACTGTAGTGATGGAAGTAACTGATGCTCTCTAAAAGGTGGTATCACCTATACACCACCTAGGGTGATATCTCTAGTATTTGTTTCTATACTAATGCCTCGTCACTAGGTGAATCATCCTCATTATCACACATCAAAAACCTAGATGACTATATATGTGAAAGCATTCTAAAATATATCAATCTGTACCATAGTCAATAGAGTATACCTGGTGAGGTACTCAAAAAGGACATTAGGGAACTCTCAAAATCTTACATGATGTGTGTACCATATATTGTACCTACAACAAATGTTCTAATGAACTAAGTTGAAATGATGAATTCAGAGTCCTAGTATATGGATATGTAGGGAACCACACCAACACTAGATTCACTGGCCTGAATGTCGAACTTGAAACACATGATATTAATCCCCTTCCCAATCTCACAGACTCATGGTTCATTAAGTAGAACTGACCTCCTTCAAAACCACTCTGTTAGGAACCATCCTAGAGGGTCCCATTTTGTGACTACCCTAATCCCACCTCTGATAGGCTTGGGGATGATGATAGGCACTGAGTACTAATATCTCTCAAATGGGTGACATTTTCCTAGAACATGTACAGATGCACACTTCTCCAAGAACAAAAAACAGAAAGGTAAAAAAAATAAACAAGCATGAATTCCACTAATATACCCACAACATATTACCATAGTAGGATAACTAGAAAGTAAATAGGGCCAGAATACAAGGACACAAAATGAAAATTCTACCAAAGTGATTATACGAGATCCTATAACACATTCACAGAAAACCCTACATAATGGGTTGGTGTAGGAAGACTGTATAAAGATGTAGGAGCACACCTCACCTATATGATCACTCAAGTAACCACCTGGTCCTTTTCCATCAAGGACTATGACAAAGTGTTGATCGTCTTCACAAGAAATGATATGCACGGGTAACACCCGTATAGGGACGAGAAATACAATACACATTAGGACACCCCAAAACCACAAAGGTAATACCACTATGAAATACATGAAGTACAAGACAATGTAAACACATGAAGTACACCACTAAGGAAATTCAGGATGTAGGGTTATTAAGTTCATCTCACACAATTATAATTCTAATGCACTAAGTGAGGGATTTCTAATTCTAGTATATAGATCTCTCAGACTCCATGAAACTAGAAGTGTCAAATGTGAACAGAGTATCAATGGTGCAAGGAGAGTCTATGAAATATGGAGCATTGATTCCTCACTAAGAATCAATGGTGTATGGAGCGTCGATGGAGTACATATAATCAGTGGCCCCGAAGTGGCGATGGCACTCAGGTTGTTGATGGTGCATGGAGCGTTGATGGAACAGTAAGCATTGATTGTGCACAAAGATTCAATGGCGTGTGAGGGTTCAATTGGTCATGAATCCCTGAAGTCACATAGTCCCCATGATCACATAGTCACAACCAACAACAAGATTCCACCCGTAGAATGCTTTTTTAGGGAGAACCTAGACCTCAAGCCATTAAAAACTAACTTCCACAAAAAATCACTAAGAGTATCTCAAAAAGACTCTCTCATTGTCAGGGTAACAATGCCACAAAATACTATTTAAAAAAACTTTCTATTTAAACGATATGGACAATTTAGTAAAATGGTTCTAGTCGGGTCCTTTCCGACCGGAACCGGTCTGGCCGACCCAAACCCATTTCTTGGGTCGTCCTGAACAATCCGGGACTCATTGGCCACTAAAGAGGCTCACTTCCACACCCCTAACCATATCATTCATGCCTTATTTTCTCCACTAGATGCTTCCCACCCTGGAAACATCCCTCT
The DNA here is from genome assembly GCA_963277665.1 of Viscum album. Classification (NCBI taxonomy): domain Eukaryota; kingdom Viridiplantae; phylum Streptophyta; class Magnoliopsida; order Santalales; family Viscaceae; genus Viscum; species Viscum album. The sequence goes on along the minus strand of OY728141.1, from coordinate 1,957,309,773 downwards.
ACTCTATATAGTTTCCTCAACATGTGGCCATCTAGCTCCCACAATCACGGTGGCTCTGGACTATATTTTACATGGCCTACCACCTCGTCATCCTGGTCCACCAGATTAAACATTGGTGTGGCTCCCACGTCCAACATATCTATTAGACACATCCCTATTCTACTGTCATGGACTCCTTCTGTGGTCTTAATTCACCGCCGATGGCCTATGACATTGCGATCCCCCTCTCCGATGTGGTCTCACGTGGACAACATCCTGTCATCATTGTTGGCGACATTGCTGGTAGCCTATAGAAGTGCTCCACCTGGCCCGACCACCCTTTGGTAGCTTGGTGCTACCTACTCCATCTTCAACCATGTTAGTGGCATTTCCCTAAAACTCTCCACGTAAAACAACCCGAGCCTCTGCCTACGACCGTTACCTTTTCCTACTATACTATTGTGCGGCCACCTCCTTGAACCATCGTAGGATCATATCCCCATTATCGGATCGTTGTGCCACAGATCAAGGGCTCAATGATCCATTAATATTAATTCATATTGAACAAGGAATGTAGAGATTGAGGGATAGAGGTAAATCACATGGAAACCCAATAATATGGATCTTTCCCTTTTTTGTGTTGGCCTTGATATATTCATGTTAGATGTTTTAACAAAGAACAAACAACTGAAAACAACAAGGATCTAACACCCATCTAATATGCACCATAATTTGTCCATCCCATAAGAATTAATGAACCATAGATAAACCTATTTGTGGGTTGGTCCATGTTTTTCCTTGGAATATAACATGGAAATTTAAATCACAATGAAAATCAGCATCCTACCTCGAGGTTTTATCAGTCATTGAGGAAGAACAGAGTTCTGGATCATCATAGATCTTTGATCCCCCTGGTATTTTGCGTCGTTCGTCTGAGAGGATTCCATCTCCTTACCTCTTAGTAATTTCTATGGTTATGGAGATAACACAGGATTTCTAACAATGGGTATTAAATAGAAGATACCAACGCAATGTCAAATAAAATAATTTTTATTAAAATATTTTAATGGTTGTTATGTCCAGTTTCTAACATTCACAGTCAACTCATGTCCGTCGATGTTAAGACACTTATAAGGTAAAGTATCTACACAGAATGCAATGGTGCCCTTAGATTTATGATCTAAAAACACATTTAGAAGTTACTCTCATTTATAGAAGAAACTAGGCACATTATTTGTTAAAATATAATATTTTTCATCATATCATTCCGGAACATGGAGCCTCCGAATCTGTTGCCGTATCCGCGCATGGTCTCGGAATTTTCCCAATTAATTTATAAATCAAACCCAATGAAAATTATAAGTCATTATATTCATTTTTATGGACCAAAAAATAATAATTTTTAAAAAAATAACAAAAAATCACTCAAAAAAGTTTGAAATTATTTATTTAAAAATGGAAAATAGTAATAAATTAAAAATTATAATTTTAATGATTTCAAATTTCATATGAAATATTTTAATACATATAAAACATTTTATTTAGAGTAAAAATCATTTAGTTTATCTATGATTATATACATTTCTTTTAATTATTTTCTATTCTTTTCTATATTATTGGAAATAAATTTTTTATAGTTCAAAAATAATATATGAAACTACTCTTTATAATTATCTGTAATTTTTCAATTAAAAATATAACTGACAAGACTGTTTTACTAGATTAAACTATATATGTTACGATCAAAATTATATATCAGCATCCACTTTTTGATTCAAAAAAATAAATTACCAAACATCTTAACCATTTTTTTAAAATTAACTATATATAATATGAATTATATTCTCAAATAAAAAAAATATTTCATAGTGGTATTTTTTAATAAAACATGTTACATAATGTTTTAATGATCTATTTATAGGATAATAAAAAATATATTGTACTTTTTTAAGAAATAGAGTATAATGAATTAATTTCAATGATAATAAGAAAATGAATTTAAAATGAATTTAGTTATTAAAGGGAAATAAAAATTTTAATAAATATAGAATATAGTAAGAAAGATATAAGTATATTTTATAATGATGACAAATTGAAGAGGATAAACATGTGGGATAATGGTAACTATTGTTCCCCTATTAGCAATCACTTGTGGGTTTGAGTCCTAGGATCTGATCAAATGTGACTGTTTTTCTCCCATCTCATGGATAACCCTTTTAAAAAAATTTATTTTTGATAAATAAAAAGCATTTATACATGAAAAATATATAATTAATTATGATAGGCTGTAATTACATGTATAAATGTTTGGTTTATATTATGAAAAAGTAAGGAATTCATTATAAATATAGATTTATAATTTAACGATGAAAAATTATATAAATATTCATTGGAAATGTTGGATGATAGATTCTAACCCCTTTAATAAGTTTAATTATTTAATTTTATATATTACTCACGGGTGAAAATTTTAATGGTATCAATAAGATAAACAACACATAATATATAATATCAACCTCACAATCTTGGGAAAGTCTACGAAACTCAACAATTCATCAATGATAGATATATCCTAATTTTAAAGGGAGAGAGAGAGTTCATAACTAAAGTGAGTTCATAATTATCATTTCATTGATATTTGATAAAAATGTGATTTGGGACATTAAATTATATTTTCATATTCCAACTATTGATATGAACACTATATAGGGATATCCAAGTAATTCCCTACACCACATAAAAATCTATAAAGGGTAAAAAAAACTACATCTAAAAGAACTTATTCCCCCAAGCCTTTATCATAAGAGTTATGTACCTTCAATTAAATCATTTCACCGATGGGTGTTTTCATGAGTAATTTTTATATCCATTATTTGATTTACTAAATCAAATTCCATATAAAACATTTACAATATGAATAAATGTAATGCTTTATATTCATGTAATAAATTTTCATATCTTGAGTGTAGAGTAAGTTTACCTTTAACTACATTATAATCATGATCTAGTTCATAAATTTTTATTGCACAATATCTTCTTTATTACCATTTTATAAGAGACTATTGATTCTTATTATCATTGTAATTACATAGAATGGGGAATCAATTTAAATAAGGTATATATTACTTTTATTGTAGGAATTTTAGTGTGGCTAGGTAAATAATTAGGAAAATTATATCCTCCATTTAATCGACTAACTTCACCATCTATTTTTGGAAATCACTATATTGATGGTCAACCGTTCCTAAAAGGAATTTTTTTCACATATCATAGATAAAATCACGTGTGGTGTATTTCCAAATTTTTTACTTATGGGAAGAAAAATATTCTTTCCTCTTTCGTATTTATCACATGAACGTCCTAAAAAATCATTTTTATCATATTTGGTGTGTTTCAAAATTCATCATCATTCATTTTATTAATCACAATATTATATTATGGGTTAGTCATAACCATAGGATTATTCACATTGTCTCCTATCTCGTTTAGTTTCTCATTAAGAAAGTCACCAAATTTTCCATCACACCCATTGATATCTTGATGCCTCTTTGTTCCAAACATTTTTTAAAATAATTTTTTCTATTGGAATGAGAATAATTAATTTAATAAGCTTTCAAAAAGTTTAAATGTTAACAAATAAGGACATAATATTAATGAAAATCCATTCCCTTACATAAGAAATTTCTAGGATATAATCTTGGTTTTTCATTGTCTATTTCAATTATATTCTGTAACTATATTAGAAAAATGTATAGAAATCCAATATAATCGTTTTGTAAGGAGAATGTAATATAAATAGATAATATCCCCTAGGAGTGTCTAAATATTTTTATAGTTTGGATCACTTGGTGTGCAATGATTGAAGATGAAGTTAATAACTATGTAACATTATTCATGGCTATTTCTCGTAGGTGAATACATTCCACATATTTCATATAATTGTTATTATATAGATAGGGATATAATTACTATAAAACCACATACTCTACACATAAGAAATTTTTTAATGACCCATCCAAATTGGATCCGTGCCACATTTTCCCATGCCTCCCTTTAATAGGACACGTGTTGGAGAGCAGAACCGAGTAAGAAAATAACGAGTATGACATGCCTTATCTTTTTTACATCCACACACAGAAATAGAAAAACACACTTATCCATTCCCTTATAATAAAGAATTTTAATAAAATTGACAACCATGCATACATTCATCTAATTCCTATAACCACAGAATGATAAGAACTAATTAAAAGTAAAAATAGCAAAATACAACACCACCACAAAGAGTCAGAAACCACCCAAACCTATTTGTTAAATGGGTAATAAAATTAAGTTACCATATAAACTCACATCGATCTGTTCAGTATCGCAAATAACCACCTAGTCTGGATGCCACTAGGAATTCATCAAGATGTTGGTAATTTATAAAAGACATGACACGTGTGGGGAATGATTGGGTATGGGTGAGTATATTAATACCCACCATGACACCTCAAAACCAAAAATCATATAATTAAAGAACATTAGTATGATCTATAAGGGTATATATTCAAAAATCATATAACAAGAATATCCCGCTATACTCAACAAAGATTTGGAATCTCTAGGTCATGCCACAATCATAAATCCTTTGTAGGATTATGACTGAATGGTTCATAAATATCACTCATCTAGGAGAACATTGTCAATGAGTTAGATAGAACAGATGACGTTTGTCCAAGAGGTTGATCAAATCCAGCATTTCTAGGATATTTATATTAAGAATATTTGAATACATAACATATACATACATGGATCACTCCCAAGAAGATGGAGTATACTGAAAACTCCATATGAATTACCCCTCTATGTATGGGATCTGTTCTTGTGTAGTATTTTTAACAATGATACTAAAAAATCCCTCAAGGTAATAATGGTGATATAGGATCAAACTCAATGCCTCTGAACAACATTCTAACAAATCTATCCATGAATCCCTGACATGGGATCACTATCAATATTGTAGGAGGTGATTCAATACAAACCCCAAGGAATGGATATAGGGAACACACCCAAAAAAATATCTCAATAATACAGAGGAAAAGGGCTCCAATATAATTATGAAGAGGTACACAATGTGTAATAAGTTTAAATGATGTGTCCGTATAGAATTGGGTCCTTTCTATGAAAAAATTCTTGTTCCATGTCCACATAAAAGTATATGGAATTCCCATGACCTTGTACTTCTTCCCGCGTCCAAGTACATGGAAAGCATGTGTACATTCAAGCCGTCTATGTCAGTGTACGCTCTATGGTTCCCACCAAACCACCTAGAAAGTCACCACTAATTATGTGAAATGGGTCACATGTAATGTGAGCCTTACCTTCACATGGAAACCATAGCCTCCATATATGGGTCCCAAACACTATGGAATCAAGGATTACCTATAGTGCAGCTCAGGATTTCTAGAATCACACTTTTCCTCCAACCATGGATTCACCTGCTCTTTAAGCACTATAACTTGTCTGAATTTCACCAGGAATGGTGGATCTATTTCATCTAACCATTTTAATCTCCATTCCCCAGATTCCATCCATCCAATTAATTTTAGAATTTATGCTCCTTCATTATTTTCACGACCTCATGGACTATGAAAACCCGAGGGTCCCCAATATGGTCTGATATATTCCCCACTAACACAGTTTCACGATCCTCATGCAATAACAAATCCATTTATTTAATATCAGACTGTGGAACCTTGAATTGGGTGTGAAATGATCAATTACTCGGTATTTATGTTGAAGAATTTGTAAAATGAAACCTCGATGATTAAAAATGACAAAGGGGACAAACTAAAAATCAAAACATTAGTAACAAACTAACTACATTATTTTTAATAGAATCAATACATTTCCATTAGAATGAAAAATTATGATTCAACAATAATGAAAAGAATCTCCCAACAAAAGCACCCAAATAAACCCATCCAACAAAATAATTGATTCGTGAATCAATCCATTGGTTGATTAAGTACTGTTTTTTGATGATATAAATAACAAGGAAGAAAACCAAAGAAAAAGTGTTCTACCACACTATTGATTTTTCCCTTATGAAAAACATATCTACTCTATGTTCACTTGTATGATCCTCTATTTCAATATTTTACTGGTAATCAATCCTCGGCCAGGTCATCATTCTCCAAATGAATCACATTCATCCCTCTCAAATGACTCTCCAATGATTTATAGGATTGAACAAATAAACCATAAAATTTTACATAAGCAATATTATATAGATAAGCATTTTTTTATTCATAATGTATTAAATAATTAAATTTTATTAATTAATTTTCTCTCTAGGACCATGAAGAATTCTCCACAAACTCTCCACTTAGATGATTGTTACGTATCTCTTAAATTCAAACACTTCTTTTTAAACTCAATTGTTCCCTCATATTTAACCTTTGATCCTTCTTTGTTAGGTTATTCTATTTTTTTTTCTGAAAACGTCATATGCATGAAATTTAATATATTTGGAAAAACTATTCTGCGAGCAGTAGGGCTCAGAATCACAGTATGTCATAGAAGATAGACTAGAAAATTAACCATAAAATATCCATATAGTATAATGAAAATTATAATTCATTAACTTCTCCCCAAAATGAGGTATTAATTCCCAAAAACCCAAAAAAGTGGCTACCCAAAGAGATTTGGGTACTGAATTGGAATATGAGATGCTCACTCCCAAGTGCTCTTCTTAATATTCAGTTGCTACGACCAAACATATACAAAATGAATCACCTGCCCATGAAGGTTCCTATTAAGTTTATTTGTATCCCCGTTGAGTATATAACAATGGTATCTTTGTCGTAGAATTCTCTCTTTCACCAATTTCTATGGGGCGAGGGTTTGTAAATGTACCTCCTTAGCTGGGAAATTTGGAAGACGTCATGTACGCAGTTTAACTATTGTAGTATAGCTATGGGGAACTCAACATCACTGACTCTATATAGTTTTTGGAATGTACTAATGAATTGTGGATTAAAAGGTGAGGCACAGAGACCACTTTATTGAAAAAACAAAAAGATGTAAAAGATATAGATGAACAAATCAAAACCCCAAGGGTCAAAACTGAAACAGAAAAAGAGACACTACATCACACATAAGAGCACATGTTCATACTATGTTTTAAGATGATACCACCCTTTCCATGAGGGAGAAGGACCCTCCTCCATGTCTTGATGTTCGACCATGAGACACCCTCATCAGCCAAGAGCTTCGCAAGAAGATTCTTTTTCTTGTTATTAGATGAGTAGAGACACTAATTCTTAAAGCCACACATTTTTTTATTTCATAACACTACTTACCAACTTTAAAGAAGGATGATCAGATAATAATTCTACTTGTACAACCATATACCAAAGTCCATGACTCACAAAGGTCTCATGAAAAGCCAGAGAGGGGACATGCATTCCCGGCCCTAATCCGAGAACCATAGTAGCCTCATATACAGTAGGAGATGTGAAATGCATTCCCTTCCTAGAACCAGAATGCGCAACACCATGACTAGTAGGAGAAGCATGAAAGACTAGAAGAGTTAATATGATTAGCAGGAATAGGCTATGATTATTTGGGAGCCAAAAAACCAACACCCTCAAATCATGCCCTATAACCAGACCCAGTAAAGAAGAAAAATCTCCAAACATGCCCAGGTGAAACAATGATGAGCAGAAGAAAATCAATGCTAGAAAAACTTGCAAATTTCCACCATCCCTACAAAAAATAGCTTACAGAAGTCTAAAAATAGGATATTTCTCACCATCCATTTTAAGAAAATGATTAAGATTCTCCGGAGTCTGATCAATCCCAACAATGTCTAATCCATTTATTACTTTATTTTCAAGACCATCAGCAACCAAATTGGATTCCCTATAAATGTGAGTGATGATATGATTCAGGGAGAAAAGAGAATCCATGAAATTTCACCAATGAATAGTTAGCTTCTAATCCAAATGAGAAAGACATATCTTGATGGATGATACAACAATAGTAGAGTAACTCTTATACTATAAATATTTTACAACCACGATCCTTGGCTTGCTCCACCGTAACAATTAGGCCAAGCATTTCGGCCTCAAGTGAAGAAGGAAGACCCAAATACCCATGACAAAATCCTCATAGTCCACGTTGAGGTGGAACCTATAGAGAGTCATGGTCCCCTTCCTCAAACACTAATGAAAAACATCTTCTGCCTTCATACAACTTATGATGGTTCTATCCAGTACCTATCCACTCAAGGATTATATGAATATTCTTATAATTATCTCACATAAACCATGGGCCCTTGAGTACCTATTCTCCGGGGTTAATCTAGAATTGTGGTGACATGTAGATTATCTCAAATCAATCCTTGAATGGTGTAATAACTACTAAAAAATTGTCCATTAATATTGGGACAAATGGCCTTTATCAATGGTTGAAAAGTGATGACTATGTGGGAAACATTAAAATACCAAGATTTTTATCTGGGCTTATAAAATCATTTTTAATGGAATTTAGTTAGTGTTTTAAAAGTTCTAATAAATGTGTCTGTTATCAGCACTTTTAATATATATTATAAAGGGTCGTACTCTAGTTTACTATTACAAAACACTGCATCACCAGAAACACACTAGATATTAACAAAAAAATGTCCCAATAAAGAATTTAAATGAAATGAAATTTATACCTCAAATACAATAAAAATAAACAAATTTTATCGATATTTGATAAAATGGTTTATAAAACTACATAAATACAAAATCAAGACTAACTATCATTACTTCCACAATTTCTATTGGCGTTCATTATATTGTTGCCAACATTACATGAGTAGTTTTGAAAAAACAACCTCAAATAAAAAAAATCAACCAATATAAGAATAAATATTATTATGAGGAATAAATAAATGTAATAGATTAAAAACTAATATGAAATAATACATTAATTATATATACAATGATTTTATTGTGAAAATATTGAGATTGGCTCTATGATTGACTAGTGGAGGGAACTTGAAGAAAAGTGATAAATGTCAACACTACTGGGGAGAGTGGTTTTCTTAGAGAAGAAGTATGTGGATGTTTTGGTGCAGAAAGGGATGAAATATAGATAGATCACCCCAAATAAATCAAAATGATCCACCTATATATGAAAAAAATTATTATGTGAGTAATACTAAAAAAATAAATTAAACATACATGTGAAATAAAAAATTAATTATAGGGAACATATTTTTTCTATATAAACAGCCATATTGCCTCAATAATTGATTAATGATAGAATCATTGATCTTCATGAAATGTTAGTTCAGGTAACATGAAAGAATGTGAAAAATGCACCACTGTAGTAGTAAATAGGTTTTAATAGAGAATGAGCCTAAAAGTCTGGTAGAACACCACCACTCAGACAAAAGTATCCACCTATATTGGAAAATAATTATTATATGAGTAATTCTAAAAATAAATAAATTAAACATAAATATGAAACAACACATTAATTTTATAGACATTGATTTTACTAAAAAAGCATCAAGTTTTCCCCTTTTATTGAGAAAAGACAACATTGTTCGTATTCTTGAATAGACATGACACATGGGAGAAACATTCATAAATAAAAAAATCTACCAAGAATAATGAAAATTAAATCAGCATTCCATTATATAATATTTCCATAAAATTGACAAAGTATATCGTAACATTAACTTTAAATATATTCAATGGGTTTCCTTCATTATATTTTTTTCTTCTGAGGGATTTTTAACATCATCATGTATAGAAGAAAATTTCTCCATGAATAGTCTAACAATATAAATTAAATTATGTTAATTTAGTAGATAACATATAATATTAGGAGGAAAAACATAATATATTAGAAAATAATTTTGTCTCCTAAATGAACTCTCTAATTTTTTTTCAAGGATTCAAGGATTTGGTTCCTCTATAGAGAAACAAAATAACTTCTTTGTGGTCCCATCTAACATAAAATATATTTTCTATATTGGGAACATAATTATCAAATTCTAATGTCCCTATAAATGGGTCATCATCAATTGAATGTTCATCTGAGTCAAAATTTTTATTATTCACCAACAGTACAATCGATAAATTCTTTTTTTATCATAGACATAAAATGCATCCACATATTGTGATTATATTATGAATATATCAGTCATTCCCCCTTAAACAACAAAATTCACCTTCAAAAATCCTATTTTTTTCAACATTCACTCAATTGATATTTTCAATCTATTTGCAACAAAATAATAACACTTGAAATGTTGTATAATCCAACTTGTATATCTAATCGAAAGGAAAATATATTTCATATTTTTATTAATTGGATTCAAATCCTTAGAAATAGATATGTGGAACACTTCATCCACAAGTGTAACACAAATGGTTTTCATAATATTGAAGTCATATTGTTCTTTTATATATAATGTATAACCATTTATTATAAAACTAGTGTCAGATATAACATTTCCATTATGTACTTTGGAAAGTTATTTAAGTTGTTTTACAATTGTATTTATATTTTTAGATAACTCCAGATAAATTTTATCTCTAAATCTTCTTAAAAATTGTCAATTATGTTTATTTGATAACAAAAAATAATCCCTTCATGGATTCAAGTCTCTATGAATTTATTTTGGGGCTCCAATGTATGCATCAACATCATAACTATTATGTAATATGTAATGATGTGCTTCTACTCACCCTACCATGTTAATTGTAGAAACATATCATATGAAAATCCCTATTACCATAATGTGTTCCCTAGGATGAGAGTTTGGGGGACCAATGGTTTCAAAATCTGATAGGTAATTAGTAGAGAAATGAATAGCTTATTCAAAAATATATCTTTATGCAATAAAACATTCTAGCTTACATTGATCCTTGACATACCCTTTCTAAATCGTCATATATCATTCAATGGGGTACATTTATCTGTAAGGAATAATACCACATAGTTGAACATATCTTACAAAGTGAACCCTCAGGTTCACTATAATATCAAAGAAAGTTGGTGGGAATAAAATATATATTTCACACAATATATCTAAAATCTACTTATTCATGATGGGTTACTCCACCAGGTATACAAAGGTACCTCATAAGGATTTGAAAACAGTATATTGTGGTTAATGTCTATCATACATTTTGAGGTTTAATTAAACAAAAATAAACATAAATTAAATCTTTCATGAAATCATGATATTATTGTGATTTTAGTATTTGTAACTTTAATTTAGTCATTGACATGGGATTATTTATAATTGATGAATAGCACTGTGGAACTTTTACATTTGTAAGGAAAAGGAAATATATCAATTTTTCCTGTCAGACGAGTGTGTAAGCTACTGGCGGTAAAAATTATACCCTTTACCCATCATCGATGCCATCTATTCCCTTATCCCCATATCAATCATGTCCATCCATGCCTTGATTTCATCGTTCATTTTTTCATGAACATTTATTAACATTCCATTAACACTACGAAATACCATTTTTTCTACAAGAGTGAAAACAAGAAAATTTATGACAATCAAAAAATTACAATTAGGTAATTCAAAAAAAAATTGATCTCTTCTTCTAACCATATTTTGTACATTTTTTAAAAATGGTCTACCAAAACAATTTCAATCCTCTATACTTTTTGTAGGTTTGATCACACATTGTTGGATCCAGTGTTGTAAATTGTTCAATATTTCCATAAAATGATATCATCCAAGATCTATATTTTTTTCATTGAGTTAAAAATTTCCAATATCTTAAAAATAAATTCTTTGAGGAGTGTTTTAACTGAATAGAGTATGTGAGTTTCTTTAAAATGGGACAACCCAATATTTCTTTAATGTTATATCCTAAAAAAATTCCACAAGAGGTGAGGTAATTTATCATTTCATACAACGTGGAACTAAAAGTGAAATATATTCTTCAATGAGATTCATATATTTGTACACCTGTATCCCATATCAATTTTAGATCTTCAATCAATTGATACAAGTAGACATCAATATCATTACCATGTTTCATTTTTTTCACATATAAGTAGAGTGAACATAAAGTATTTAATCATCATTCCTAACCATTCATGTCGATGGTTTCTCAGCTCATATCCGAATTTAGGAAACTCAAAATAAATTTTCTTCCACTGAGGAGAATATACTAGATGACATGGGTTCCCATATTTAATCCTTTTATACAAATTCCATGTTAATTGTATTTTGGATTCTTGAAACATATATAGTCTTATGAACCATCGAATTATAGGAATTTACAATATTATTTTTGAAGGACTTGACTCATATTTCTTGTATCAATATACGCCACAATTAGGGAATTTTATGAGTGATTCATGGTCCCTGAGAAACAATATGCAATCATTTGGACAAAATGTGTTTTTAGATACCATTCCCATTTAATGTAATAGTATTTTAACATCATATGTTTGGAATGGTAGTTTATTTTTATTCTAGAATCATATATTTCAAGAGAGCATGTAGTTTTGTAAAGATTGCGTCAATCCATCCACTGCCAGTTTTCATATTATATAACATCAATACACCTGAAAATGTTGTATATTTAGTACCACTGGTGTAAAATGATTTCTTAGAACATTTATTTATCTTCAAAATAATATTTTTACAATAATGAAGGTCATCTTCAATTTCCATTGTGATTTTTTCCCTGCGATCTCCATCATCTTTCACAAAGGTATCCATATGAAATTATTCACAAACCGTGGTATCATCCCAACTCATGTAGACAATAGAGTTTCTCTTTGTTTTTTACAAAATTTATAGATTTGATCTATTCCATGACAAATAAAATGTTCTTCCCACTATTCCAAGATAATTTTTCATGAAAAAAATTTATTCCTGGAATGAAGATTTTAGAAGGGTCGTACAGATACTCTCTAAAAACCATGATGAAAACTTCCACTCCATATTAATACTTGTTTGTCAAAATATTACCGTGCATCCATTTTAAATTTATATCCATCCAATTGGGTTCATAAAGGATCAAAGTTATACAGTAAAAAAATAAATACATATAAGATATGCATTATCAAAATTGAAAGTTATAGAAAATTATAATAAGGTAAATATTTACTATTTCAACTATAATACTTGAGCAAGTAGATATTTAAAATACAAAAAAATTCTTTTTGGAATTTGAAAAAATAGAGGGAGATAATGATATATAATAAATGACATTATCACTAAATATAATATGTGTAAACTGGAAAATGGATTGTGTAATGACCCTAGCTAGAAATACCCAAATAACATTCAGTTAAATCATCTTGTGATGTCTAACACACCTCAACGTTACTAAGGGAATGATTAAAAATAAAGTGAAAAAAACAAAAAATGGGAGGTGGTCCCCCACAAAAAAAAATCAATTTGTAAGTGAGGTCAAAAAATATTATAGAATGACCCTTGGGGTCAAGGACCTACAGACCCAGAAGCATCATTTCCCAATATAGGCTTACCTGTTAGAAAAACAATTATGGATATAAAGTATGAAATAGCTATATAGACACACATACATGTCACAAAGTATAAAAACTAACCTATAGATTATAAGAAATATAAAATAGATAAATTCTGATATTCAAACAAAATGTGTACTGTAAAGTTACCGTAATGATTCAAAAACTGAAGGCTTGATGTGATAAAACCTCTTGTTCTTAATTGGGTATGACCCCTTTGAATCTTCTCGAGAAGAAAACTATATACCATAGTGATTTTTAAGAGGAACTAGATCCTATGATACATATAGCCAACATTGGAATATATATCACTCAAAAAACACGGTTGCCGAAACATATCACCTCAAGCTGCATATATATTGTGGTGTCCATGAAAGGTGTTACCAAATATATAATCATCATAGAATCAACAATGTGCCTCAAATTTGTTGTCAATAAAAAAATATAAATGAAAATCCTACCCCATCGTGCTCGGCTAGGGTGGTAGGAGAGGGGGTGGGGGTTAGGGAATCTTCATAGGGATAAGTCCCTGAGCAAGTAATTAACCTATATTTTAATTTCCATGTTGTGTGCCACTTTCACTATTGTACCCAATTTAAAAAAATACAAATGATAAATTATACGTGTTTATATGAATATATAAAAAAATATTATGTAATAATATATAAAACCAAGTAGTAAAAAATGAGTAAATCCATGGTTCTGTGTCAGATATGAACAATGGATTGTACACTGATAGTCAGTAGAAACAACAGACCAAAAATTGTTCCCCCAAGAGCATGTCACAAACAAATCGTAATAAAAGGGTCATAAAAAAATCATAGAATGAGAAATCAAAAATGAAACCAAAATTACACAAAGAAAATTGGAATCCCTAACTAGTTAGATTGAAGAAAATCTTTGACCCTATTCAAAAACTCTAACATCAATTTAACACCAAATTTTAGATGAGATGTAGGATAAATAGAGGATGTTGAGTAGTGTGATTCGATCATCGATTCACCGAGGAGTGCCATCAGTAGCTATCTTCGGCAGAATGCTTCTATATCATGGCAGGTTCGCAAAAGGTTTACATTTTAAACATAGACACATACACTTTTATCAGTGCTAACATGTAAGAAATGATAAAGATCCCTTTCAATAATTCTAAAAAATTTCTGATAATATAAATCTTTATCCGCGCTAAAGTTATAGAGTAGATAAATATTTATTTTATCTGTTATTTTCATAGCACTGGCAAAGGATTTATAATTATAATTAGAAATAAAAAATTGTGAATATTTATATATACATAATAAATATATATATCAATAAATTTAGTACATATATTAGTTTTAAAATATATTTATTATAATTTTATAATTATTTATTTATAATTATAATACTATTTTTTATTAATAATATTGATATCATTATATTTATTTTTATAATTAAACACACACACACACACATATTTAAGAAATATATATAAATAAAAATAAAATAAATATATTCATTATTTAAGTAATTATTTAATAATTTATTAATAATTTAAATATATATAATTATTTAATTATAAATATATACATATGTTTTAAAAAATATTTATTTATTTATAAAAAAAATATATAACTGTAATACTATTTTAAAGGTATATTTATAATTATATTTATTTAGAAATATTTTTTACCAATATATTTTTAACATTATTTATTAATATTTAATTTTAAGTCCAAGCATATATTTTAAAAATACGTGAAATTGAATAAATAAATAATAAGTAGACTCTAAAAATATTTATAAAATGGATATGGTTTGTGTGTGTGCATTGTAATATATAAAAATTAAATAATTATGTATATGTGAAATCAGTATAAAACACATTTGATATGTATTAAATTGAAAAATAAAATGACATTCCATTATATGCGAGTACTATATTAATAGCTAATATTTTTAATTCATAATAATTTTCAATTATAAACCATTATTCAATAAATATATCACTATTTAATGTAAATCACAGAAATATTTTGTAAAATATAAATCATATTTATATACATTAATTTTTATCAATATATTTAATATATAATATTTAATAACATAAATTATAATAATAATATAATTAATAGAATGCATAATATTTAATAATGTATAATCAGACTATTCATTTTTGAAAATAATTATTTAATTATTAATATTTTAATATTTTTTAATAAACACATTTTTTATTTTTTTAATTATTTAATTATTTCATTTTATTTATTCGTACCCTTATCATCGCTAAAAATGAACTGATTGAAGAAAAATTTATCATCGCTAAAAAAACACTAAAAATGGGTACACTTTATCAACATTATAAATAATGAGTTGATAAAAGATACCCCTTATCAGTGCTACAAATAAAGTGCTGATAAAGGATAGCCTTAATTAGGCTAAAAAGAAAGCCCTGAAAGTGGTTCCCTTTATTTGTTCTAAAAAAGCACTAATAAATGGTAAAATTTACTAGTCTTTTATTAGTGCTAATAAATATACCATTAATCAGTGGTTTTTGTAGTGCTTATAAATACCCATGCTGTTAAAGGCCTATTTTTGTAGTAGTTCATACTAATGTATGAATCGTAGATGTTACAGTATGAAAACTCCTCCAATGGTTTGTGGTACTTCCAACAATAGCTAAAATCTATCATCAAAGATCACAACATGTTCACCAAAACATAAACAGTCCGCTCAGTCGGGCTATCTGTATGGGGGTGAAATGTTGTGGTCAATCATAAATGAGTACCAAAAACATCTTAAAATCCATTCCTTAAAAGATATGTGATTCTGACATCATATTTAGAAATTATCTTTGATGGAACTTCATTAATATGTACTATCTCTTACACATTGAGGCATCCCAAAATCTCTACTAAAATATTCTCCTAGTTGAATAGGATGTTGTTATACATGGGCGTCTATCATTGATCACCAAAATGGAATCATACCCCTAGATTTATGTTGTAATACCTTCATTATGTTCATGGATATCCAATCCCAAATCCACTATAGCACCTCAAGGTGTTGATAAAACCCCTTTGGAACCAATTTATCAACCTACACTACCAAACAAGTAAGGAATCTAGAGACAAAATCCACAATTCCATTCATTATCCTTGTCTACTAGAACATACATCAATGGTCTTGGTATATTTATTCCACACCTAGATGTACCAAGAAAAAATATTTATGAAACTCTATTATGACCTCCTTCAGCAATGTCACAGGTACTGTTTTTCATCCTCAATGATGAATGACATACTCCCACCTTCATAATATCAATCAAGATAATGTACAATGTATATCTGAGTTTGTATGATCTCATAGTCAATAACCCCTATTTGTGCCTCAAAAAATTACTACAATTGTGGAGGGTTAACAACCACTATTTGTAGGTAAGCTGCAACACCTCAATCCAAAATGGATAACTATAATCAGAAAATTTCTATAACGCCACACTACGAAATTATTATCATGATCTATTAATTATGGAAGTATCTACATACTTACCCTTCTTATGAGTATAGAAAATATCAATTTCATAATCCTAGAAGAATTATAGACATCACCCCAATCACAGGTTTACATCCCTCTTAGATAATATATGATTGACTCCTTTGTGGTTAGAATAGATGAAAAATAAATGACATAACATGTAATTTCCCCACATATTTTGTCGAAGGATTACCACTACTAACTCAATATCATGGGTTTTTTAGTTCTCAACATTTGGTATCAACAAAAATGAACTATAGTAAATCACTACCTTCTTGTACATAGAAACACAACCATGTCCAATTCCAGATGTATCACAGAACACTATGTAATTGTCCCCCTCTAGAAATCTCAAGATGGGATCACTTTTAAATATCTATTTCAACTTTTGAGTGGTCTTCTAGAACTATTATATCTCCAATAAATGCTTCCCCTTTCGGTTCAATGTATTTAGGGTTGATATATCCTATAGAAATTACGTATAAATATGTGGAAATAGCCCTCCATCTTAAGGAATATCCACACCTCAATTAAAATTTTGGGTGTATCCCAAGCTAAAACTACCTCAACCATTTCCGATAATAAACCATCCACCATCCTACAGATCCATAGATAATTCTTACAACCAAGAGAACAATCTGGTCAATTGGTGTCATCAAAATATGATCAAATCATGTCCTTGCCTCAAGCGAGTCCTATGTTTCCTCTGGGTTGGTCTCTCTTCGAAACCTGAGGGGTCTCTATCTTTGAAACTCAGGAAGAGTTCTGATCATGTATACCTGATTAAATTTTTATGGGGGTACCATCTACTATCCAATAGTTAGTGGCATAGTTAATGAACAACTATGAGATAACATCTATGGAATTTTCCCCTGTATCGATGCCTCATCCCTGAGGGGATCATCCTTACTATCATGATGTTGAATCCCAGAGGAAATATTTTATATTGAAATCATTAAATAAATCATGATGTTTCATAGTCAATGATTATATCAAATATTCAAAAAATATATGATACACATATGAGGATCACTCACAAGTCCATGTGGTATACCTAATAATCCACCTAGAACAATCTGTTAGGTAGAGGATCATCACCGACATACTGTTGGTCATGAAAATACGAAAAACATCACCCATGGATAGAGGATGATAGATTATTACACTATAGGTATTATGAATGTATTCAAACAACTCTATCAAAGATTTCAGGCTGAAGGGATCATTTTCCAATGTGGAGGATTTGATTCCATTCTAACCGTTTGGTTATTTATATTTGAAACACATCGTAAAAAATATTTTCGAATATTTTGAGGACAAGTAAATGAATACATGTTTTAAGGGGTACATGATATGTACAAGGATTACCTATGTGTCCCATTGGAAATAGGTTCTTCCCATGAAAAACCACTTTTGTCCATGTCCTTATAGAGGTACATGAAATTCACTTGACTGTGTACTACATACCATTTCCATGTAGATAGTTAAGCCCTGTACATCTAGGATGACTATATCTGTGTGAGAGTACATGACATGTCCTTGGTAAAGCACTCTTGGCCATGTCTATGGACACTGTAATGTAAAAACCGAGCTACCTATGAAGGGATCACATTATGTGTTATAGGTACCCCAAGTCATGTGATCCTTAACTTCACATGGAAACCCTAACCACCATACAAGGGGGAAACATGCCTTTTAATCCAATATTACTTGTGGTGTAGATTGGTATATCTATAATCCTTCTATTCGTCATCCCATAGAGTCATCCACTCTTCCTGCACTAGATCCGTCGATGAATCCCAACAGGTATAGTAGATCTGGTTCGAAAAGTCATTGTACACAATGTTCTCTTAATCTCAATCCACAAATTCATATGAGAATTAATAACCATTCATTCTCATCACTGTCGCACACAACACACAAACAATTGGGTCTCCAATATAGTTCGATCCATTACCTACTACCACACTCACATGATCCTTCCACCATACCCAGTCCAGATGTTTGATATCAGATGGACTCTCTATGAAAATGGTGCATAACAATTGATTCATCGATATTTGGGTAGAACAACCTAGAAAATGAAAACCCAATGATAAATGGGGAAAATAGGGGTAAATGTACATTTACGAACAGAAAGAAAAAAATGCAACCAATTTTCTTGTTAGTATTGAGTCATTGTTATTAGAATTAAAAATACTGATTCAATAATAATAAAACTAATCTCCAAATATAAACCCTAAAATAAATTCATCACAAAAAATGATTGATTCATAAATCTATCAATTGGTTTATTTATTTTCCTTCATTGTAGAAAAAAATAATGTGGATGAAATAAAAATAAATAAATTTCATAAATATTTTAATAGCTATGCATAATTAATAACAGAGAATCACTATGATGGTTGATGAGATCCTCTAATTCGTTCTCACATAGGTTATAATTCTTCAATCCAATCGTCCTCTTCAAATAGAATCTCATTCAACACTCTCCAAAGGGTCCATAATGATTTTAAAGGATATGCGTCTATCCCTAAAATTTTTCCACTAATGTGATTATAGGGGGAATTATTAGGTCATTGCATCATAATAGATTCAATAAATTAGTCTTGTTAATTTAATTACTATCCACATCTATGAGGAATTTTGAACAAATGCTCATTGCAGATGATTTTTATTCCATACCTTGGTTAAAACCCACCTTATGAATAGAAAATCCCCTCTGATATCTTATATAAGACTCTATTTGTAAATTATTCCAATATTCAGGAAAACATCACACATATGATATTTAACATATTTAATTTATCTTAAAAAAAATTATTTTGGGAAAAATGGGTATTGGAATCTCATGCAGTCTCAACATCTAGTCTAACAAATAATTCATACAATATCTAAATTAATAATACATGTAAAATCCCAGCCATTACAAAAAATATAAGAAGTCTTCCTATATTTAGACTTATCCATGGTTTTTTCACTACATTATTATAATAGCATTCCCAAAAAACTCAATACTTCTCTAATACAAAGTAATGTTTATGAAGATAAAATAGATATATGTTTTACATTATTATCTTAAATCATTACATCTCATAATGATCAGACAATATAGAACCAAATATAATTTCTATATTCCATGATATCTTTCAGTTATTTCATAATAAACTTTATTATATAAACATCTCTTATGAACATATCTACATAAGAAATTCTTGAGCATGTAATCTAAGACATAATTTCTTGTGTGGTAGGAAATAAAGAAGTTGTGATATAAATTTATCAGTAAGGGAAATCATATCAATGGTAAAAAAATTATTATACAATAAGTATGAGAGAAAATATGAGCAGAGGAAAATATCAAAATAAAAAGACTATAAAATCATAGTATATTTCCATAAGAAATTAGATAACATAATAAATCATTTAATATGATCATATGATCATAAAAGAACATAAAATAAGTAAAAATCATAATCCCAATCTTGGGATAATGTGAAAAAATCATAAATAATTTGAAAATAATATCTCAATATGTCATACTCTAGGTATTTGGCTCATCTAGGAACTGTGGAATAATTATATGTGTAATAAATCATCACATTCTGAGAAACCCCAATCATTCCCACCTATTATGTATTAAAAAAAACTAAATCATGTCCATGCATTATTATCCCATGAGAAATAAAACATTATGCAATTGTTTAAATAGTGATTGGGTTCCCTACCCATCATATAATTTTCAACCATATATTAGTGTGACACACGAATTCATTATTTTATGGTGTAAGAAAGTAAAATGCAAATAAAATAAGTATTATAAAATTTTCAAATGGTATAATACTATATGACATAAAGAGATTGATTAATTGAATATAATACATAACACTCCATGTGGTGTATTTAAAAATGGAATTTATAGGGTGAATGATGAAATATATCTCAATTGGAGAGGTATTTATGAGATATAAATTAATATGACTAAAAGCATAAAAATATCATACAAATATTTTTTTATGACTCTAAAAATCAATGATATGAATGCCTTTCAAACTATAAAAATACCATTAATGTTAAAGGAAATAAATTCCTAATATCCCTAGAAATGAATATAAAATAATGTTATATTAATAGGAAATAAATTTTATATCAATAAATTTGTACTGTAAGATAGAAAATGTGAATGTCAAAATAATGGCCATTTTTAATATTAAAATAAACTTGATTAAAACCATCATTGATAAAAGATTAATGAAGACGATTGTTTTCATGTTTTAAGATGAAGAATGAATATTATTGATGTTAATACATATTTTTTATTCAAATAAAATGGATTTTTTTGTAAATAAATACTATGGAAATGAATGAGAAACAACTAATAAAGATTTTACAAATTAATCTTAACAATATCATATTATGTGAACAAAAACATTAAAGAAATATTTTATGGGAAAATGTAAATTCCCAAAAAAAATAAGAATTATATATAAACATCATGATGTGAGAAAATATGTCCAACTTATAATACAATTCTCTGTTAATTATTTTTATGAACCGTGGAATAAAGATCAGTCAAGAAAAATTGTTACTAAGATAGTAATTTATGATGTATGTATATATCAATAGAGATATTATTTGAATGAAATTATAATACACATAAAACATGTAGAAAAATACATAAAATTATCATAGGTTATAAGTCATATAATCATAGAATAAAATAATCAATTAATGGAGGATATAACTAAAAGAAGGGAAATTTAGTTATGAAGCCCCACACATATTCGTTGCTGAATCAAAATCCCATGGGAAAATATTCACAAAATTGAATTATAATTCATATAAAAAATAGTTCATTTTGTATTAATGAATGATATATATAGTCATTAAACCATGTAAAATAGGAATTGGAACAAAATTTAAAATATATATCAAAAAATAAAAATTGTGATAAAGAATCCATGCCCTTAGTCCTATTTTATTTCATCATGTTTCTGCCGAATTTATAATATTTTTTTAATTAAAAGTAAATAAAAATTTAATTATCTTATCCTTTTGTAATTATATTTTCATTATAATCGTTGGAATATTTTAAATTTCTATTTCCTTTTAGAAAATAAAGGATTGATGTCAGGTTTCCTTTTAAATAATATCGTATGTTTTCATGATTTCATAATTCTAAAAATTATAAATTAATAATTTTATTAAATTATTTATATAATATTAAAAATGTGTAAAATAAATTTATATTTCATAATATAACTTGACCATAAATTTTGGTGGTGTTAGGTAAAGCATTTAAAACATTCCCATCAACGGTCGAAACAGGAGATTATCATAACTTGTCAAAATAGAGGGAAGTGTATTTTATAATAAAAATAGATTAATATAAATATACCAATATAAAAATAATATTTATATATTATATTTCACTATAAGAAATATTTTTTAAAAATATAAAAATATAAATTTATGGGGATTGTAGAAAGAATAAGAGATAAAATAATTAAAAAGAATTTGACTTACCTCTTCAATTATGATTTACACATTTGTTCTAGGCCAAAATTGTTTGAGTTTATTACCCCCAGAACATGCATAATAGGGATAATGAATGTAGTATAGGAGAAATGGATATGTCATAATCTCTGAGAAGTGAGCAATAATAGATAGTCCATGTTAATGTTGAGGGGTACTAATATTATAGTAAGGATTATTTTAGGGTTAAAGTATAAATTATGTAATCACTTAGGCATATTTCCCTTGAGTGGTTTGGAATTTACACCCACTTATATTCTTTTAAAATTAAGGCATTTACTTCTATATTCTAGGAAAATCTATTTTACTATTAATAGAAACCCTTATATGGTGTTCTGATCGTTTAAACATTACACCAACGAGAAAAATCAATCAACACACCCAAAGGGGTAGTATTCTATAGGATGGAAACCACTAATAATTTAATATGGATCATTTCAGTTCCATACAAAGGTGAAATTAAATAAATAGGGGAAACTACAATTTAAGGCATCATTGAAAAATGAATGGTTACTTGCATGTTGGAATATAATATGAAAACTATTAAACATTTAGTGGAAATGTCTATACCACCTACCATTGGTTCGTAGTGCTCTACATTTTAATTGTAGGCCATTCAATCAGAAAATAATGGTATAAATCATAAGAATAGATAAATGCCCTAAAAATATGAGATAAGATCTCCAACCAAATTAGTGCAATAGTTGGGAAGAAAAATGAATATAGGAAGAATAAGGAATAAAGATATTACTACTGATGATATAACATTTCAAACATAGAAAGAAACATATCCGAGATAGGGATGTTTTTGTGAAGCATATATCATTCTTGAGAGTGCTCTAAAGGAAAGGAATGTTTGTTCGCTGGAAAATAAAATGAGGTAGAAAGAACGAAATATTTTTCGATATGTTTCATGGAAAATTGTAAATTACACCTTAAATAAGGGCCACACTATTGGCCAAAGATTCCAACACCCATTTTCCCTTCACTTCAAAAAACACCCTTGTATGGGCTATATACAAGGTTTGACTAACCATATATAGACCATGCAAACCTCTACTAGGAATATTGTACAACTGACATGGGCGTGAAAATCGGGTTTCATGGTTTTAGATGAACCATGTGGACTCTTTATGTGTGAAATTTTTCCCACATAGTTTAGTTTCATTGTCAGTAAAAACTATGAACTAACTTTGCGGTTCATTTGATTTCAATAATTCCTAGAGTTTTGGGATCCGATCAAGCCCTAGTCACTCCTAATACATTCCCTATGACATACATAATATTTTATCCAAAATATAAATAATGGTTTAAAACAAGAATCATTTGAGTCATTCCTTCTTTGAATTTAATATTGCTACAACCTCACCACATTAATGAATCTCCTCCCTGGGTTCTCATTCTCTTTGTAAAAAGGGATCATGAACAAAATGTTTTGACCACTGGGCACAAAAATCATCATCCCACTCATAGGTATTGTCATATACTTTGATGTACTGATCCAAGCACCCATACTAAATGAACTAACCATCCTAAAAGAGTCATCACACTTTTATCTATGATTCAAAATGGGTACACCTCAAATTAAGAACCCACATCCAACTCAAACACATCTTGATGTAGAACATGTGATAGGTGTAGAGAATACAGATGGATCTTAGACACATGAAAAACATCATGCATAGAATGGAAGTTATAAGGGTTATATATTTGGTAATCCATTGGTCCAATTAGTTCCAAAAACCTTAAATGGTTTAAATAATTGAGATGAAATATTACCTTGAAAGTGGATTTTTTGATGGACCATCCTAGTAGAAACATGAATGAAAACATGGTCCCCATCAATGAACTCAAGAGGCGACGTATGATGGTTGGAATGTGACTACTTTCTAAAATAAGAATTCAACATGGGCTTCCTGGTCACATATATCTACTCTAAGTCTCCTAAAAGAGACATGGTCCAAGAAGTTCTTCCTCCCCTACCACTATCCAACAATGAAGAGACATGCATGGCCTACCATATAGGCCTCATAAGGATCCATATACAAGATATCATGAAGGTTATTATTATAAAAGAACTCAAATATGGGTATTTGTTTCTCCAACTAATCCTTCAAGTCAAGGACACTTGCACATATCATGTCCTTTAACACCAAAATCATTATCTATGTCTCCCTAATTTTTTGAGGGTGATTGAAAAGGTTTATAATCACATGAATACACAAAGCCTTCAATAACCATTTCTATATCTGTTAAGTGAATCCAACATTACTATTACATAATATAGAACATTGATATATATGAAAGTGTATGACCTTATTGATGTGAATACTCTCAAGCTCTTCTATCATGAAGGACACTAAAATTGGTATGAAATGTGTGACCTTCATCAACTAGTAAACAACTACCCAAAAATTATCATTAACTCATGGTTATCTTTGAAACACCCCATGATTTCCATTGAGACATCATCCCACTTTGACTCCGGAATGGAAAAATTATATTGATGTCATTACAGTCCATGAAGTTCCTCCTTCACCAACTAGTTGGTGGAGCATCAGGTAATAAAGTTGGATATCTCCCATTTCATAGTAGGCCACTAATAATGCTGACATAAGTCATGATACAACTTGGTGATATCAGGAAGAACTGCTAAAACTAAGGAATGAGATACCAACATGAACTCTTCTCAGATGTCTGTTGGGACCCATAAAATTCCACATATGCGTATGGTCTTATCCTTATCCATGGTCATACTAGAAGATGGATCATCATTTAAGACACTCTATATCAGGACTAGTCCATTAGGAATGGAGTACACCGCATCCATACCTATTCTAGAAGGGCATGGGTCACTGCTAATGCTAAGAGGAAGGTATGACTGTGATTATCATGAACATCAAAATTTATATATAAAAAATAAGTCCATGAGCTACCATTAACCACATTCTTCCAAAAACAAAAAAAAAACAACCTTTAACTATTGTCATATTTATCAGTGCAAGATTTTTTTTCTAAATGGAATATTTATCAAAGATAATAATTTTTACATTTTATCAGTGTTTTTAGTGCTGACAATGGAAACCTTTTCATAGCTTTATAATTAGCACTGATAAACGGTACCCTTTATTAGCACTTAAATTTTAGCGATGAAAAATATTTATTTCATAATATCTCTTTTAGAATTGATAAAGGTTCGACTAAATAAAATGAAATAAGTTAATATAATAAAAATACTAAATAATTTTATTAAAAAATATTACCAATTTTAATAGTTAAATAATTATTGATAAAAATGAATAAATTGATTATATAGTATTAAATATTAAAATTTTTTAATTAGATAATTATGGAAATTAATGTTATTAAATTGTATATAATAAATATATAGATATAATTTAATGTATATAAATACGATTTATATAAAAAAATTATGCTCTTTATATTAAATAGTATAATATTTACTAAATAAAGGGTTATAATAATCAATTAAAATCAATTAAAATTATTGACTAATTTTATAGTACTCAATATATATTTGAATATCGTTTGATTTTTCAATTTGACATAGATAAAATCTTTGTTATATTTATTTCAAATATAAAAAATTAATTAATTTTTATATACAATGAACACACACAAAACATATCCATTTTTTTCAATACTATTAAAGTGTACTTATTCTTAATTTATTCAATTTCACTCATTTTTTACATATATGAATGCACATAAAAATAGCAATTCATTAATAATGCTAAAATTAATTTTTTATTAATTTTTTTTAAAAAATTGCAATTTTACGTTAACAATATTTATAAAACTATATATTTATAATTATAAATAAATATATTTTCTGTTTAAAAGTATTTACATAATTATAGTTATGTAATAATATATATTTATAAAATTATTAAATTTATAATTAATTTACATAAATAATAAATATATTAAATATATTTATATTTATATATATATATTAAATATATATATTTATATATATTTATATATAGTTATATGATTCTAAATAATGAAATAATATAATTTTTAAAAAATATCTCTATAATTATAAAATTATAATAAATATAATTTAAAAGGAATATATATAATATATATATTTATATATTAAGTATATATAAATATTTTCCTTTTTTATAATTACATTTTTAAATTGTTTATCAACGCTTCTGTAAAAAGTGCTGATAAAGACGAGAGTTTATCAGGGAAAAACAATGTGGTGAAAATTTTTATATTTTTCGGTGCTATAACATTAATACCATTAAATATTCCTTTAATAAGTGCTGATGTAATAAGCACTGATATAAGGATAGATTATTAGTGCTTATTTCTAATCACTGATAAAAGTGTCCCAATCTATTTAAAAATCCCTAAAATTTGCGATCCCATTGTGATATTATAGGTTTTCATTAGAAGCCACAGAATTCCATTGATCCACATTGGTGAGTCGAAGCTCAAACTCGATTAATCTACTATCTCATGTTTCTCAAAATTTTGGTCTAACATCTGTTGTTCAATTGAAGTTAGTGTTTCGGAAGAGGGTCTCAAATTTTCTTCTACATAGCATGGTAGGCTTCACTATTTTCTTTGTATGTTTTTGGTTTTGTTTTGGATGATTTATTATATGATATGATTATGATATGTTGTTTATGATTTTTTTGATGTGTGGTTTAAGGAACTATTTGTAGTATGTTGTTTTTATTAACTACCAATGTATGATTCATTGTTTATACATGAGACTAAACCTTGGATTTATTCATTTTTATTTTACTTCAATGTTTTCTCTCTAATTTATAAATTAATTTTCCATATATATGTATATATAAATGTATGGAAATATTATAGAATATTCTTCTTAATTGACTACTGATTTGAGGCACATTGGTGGTTCCTTAATGATTATATATATTCTGACACCATTCATGGACACCTAAATGGAAATGCAACTTTAGAGGCTATTTCTCAAAAACAATGTTAGTGGAATGTGATATGTTCCTCTATTGGGTATATGTATCATAAGATCTAGTTCCACATAGAATTCACTATACTCCTTAGTTTTTCCATGGATTAGATTCAAAGGGGCCATCCCCAGTTAAGCACATGAGGTTTTATCATGTCAAGCCTTCACATTTTGAATCATTATGGTGATTTTAGCTCATGTTAGGGTTGAATATTAGGTTTTATCTATTTCATATTTCTTAAAAAATATAAGTGATTTTTTATACTGAAATGACACATATTGGTGTTTATATAGCTATTGTATAATTTATTCCTATAATTTGTTGTCTAAAAATTATGCATATATTATGTAATGGTGATTTTGGGTCTTCATGCCCATTAACCCCATGGGTCATGATAAAATTTTATTCAACCAATTGTAGTAATTTTTTCTATTGGGGGGGGGCTCCAATTTATGGGTTTCAAACCCTATTTTTTACCACCATTTAGTTACTTTGAAGTGTGTTAGATGTCATATATTTATCTGATGTGGTGTTGTTTGTGTAATTTAGGACATGTTCATTACTCTATGCATCTTCTAGTTTACATCTATTATGTTTAGTGATAATATAATTTATTATCTTACATTATCTCTCTTATTTAATATTATTCATGATGATTCAACATAGTGTATCCATCCCTGTCCTTATCCTGTATCATCAGTTTGGAGATGTAGATAATAACATGATTTATCATAATTATGATGCATCCCCTATGTACCTTTTATAACCATCCCTCTCACTCACACTCTCACTATGTGGTTGATAATCATTTATAAAGGATTCCAATAAATTTGACATATATTCATGGTATAATATAATGCATTAGTGTCTTTATTGCATCTGTAAATTTTACTATATATGAGATTCTCTATCTTTAATTTTGATCATCAGTAAGGTGATGTAGTAAAGTAAGATCCGTTATCTATAGAAATAAAATAATATTTTTTATATTTTAATGATTACTAATTGTGTTGTTATTAATGATTATATTATATAACCCACTATTTTTTCAAATCCCAATAAGCATTATTGTTGAATTTGGAATATCTAGGTACTCATTCATTCTAGGAAAAATGATATATATTTACCTTGGCATATCCTAGATGGAAATGTGAGAGGGGGTAGTATCTTAATCCTTGAGAGACTGCACCAGATTTAGAAAGAAGAATATTGTTTTTTTAATCATGGGCTTCATCAAAGTATTAATCCCTCTGAAAAAATATTTATTTATTTAGAAATGTAACTGAATTATACCAAAAGGATTATAGTTCTATACCTTTTATCATTATAATTATTCCATGATCCATAAAACCACTGATCTAGTTGATTTGATGTGAGTTTATTATTGTTATTTATCATATCTGAGTTTCTCATTACACTTTAATTGAATGTATTATATTTTCATATTAAAAGGGGATTTAACATTGATTTTAGGTGGAATAATTCTTTTCTTAAACTCAATTACCCATTTTATCCAACATATTGAAATTCTTTGAAATAATCAAATGTTAAGTTTCCCTTAATAGAATTTTCTATTACATTCAATTTTGATAATGAAAATTTTATGTGTACTTATTTATATATTGTATAAAATTAATCTTTTACAAACCTAATAGGATGGATATGAACAAAAAATAGATGCACGTTAATCTTTTAACAAAATAATATGAAGATGGAGTTAAAGAGTTCATAATGTTTTGAAGAGATCTTGAATATGACACATCAAAAATTATATATCCCTGTTTATGTTGTTGTTTTTAATGAAATATTATTCTGTAATATATTTAATGACATTTTATTTTTCTTGGAATAGATCAAAGATATATATTTTGGACTAAACAAGGGAAAAAATTGAATGTTTACATCGATTAAGAAGCTAACATAAATTATTAGTCATTTTAAATGAATACATTTTTAAAAGATAATGGAGATCGCATGGAAGAAATAACAATGGAAATATACGATGACCTTTGTGATTGTCCAAAAATGTTTGGGTAGTTAAATAAATGTTCCAAGAAACTATCATATACCGGTTGTACTAAATAAAAAACATTTTCAGCTGTATTGATGTTTTTTAATTTGAATGTCAGAAATAGATGGAGTGACTCCATCGTTACAGAGCTACTTTGTCTTATGAGAGATATCATACTAGAGGAAAAAGAACTATCATTCCAAACATATGACTCTAAAAAAGTTTATGTTAAATTGGAATGATCTATAAAAAATTGTATGCTCATCCAAATGATTACATTTTCTTTTCCAAGGACCATGTATCAATCATAAAATTACCTAAAGTGTGGAACAGATCGATAAAAGAAAAATAAATCAAGTCCTTTGAAATATATTTGGTACATTACTACCATTCCATCATTTAGAAGACAACATGGATTTCCAAAAACCATGAGACAATTAACATGGAATGCATATAAAGGAATTAAAGATAGGAACCTACGTCATCCAATATATTTTCCCTAATGGATGAAAACAGATAATGAGTTTCCTAAATCTAAAGATGATCCTTGAAACATTATTCTGGATTTATATATTGATGGAATAAATCCTTATATAGTGTAGTGTATTACTCACAGTACATGGCCCATCATGTAGGTAAATTATAAATTGATTTCATGGTTAGGCATGAAGCACAAATACATTGTGTTTTCTCTGCTTATATCTGGACCAAATCAACTGAGAAATGGTACTGTTGCCTTTTTGGGTCCTTTTATCAAATATCCGAAATTGTTGTGGGATACAAGTGTTACAAATTATGATGCTCTTAGAAGTGAATAATTTACATTGATTTTCATATTGTATGTAATGATAAATGGTATCCCCACTTATGAAAATTTATCAGGATATAACATTAAAGGAATGTCGGGGTGTGCGATTTGTGAAAAACATACACACTCATTCGGTTTAAACATTCCTTTAAGACTGTGTTTTTATGACAATTTAATTTTCTTCCTATACAACATAAATACTGATCCTAGATGACAAAATTCGATGGGAATATTGAATAAGGTACAACAACATCCTTAGTAGTGGATGATAAATTGTAAAAACATGTAAATAAGAGTGACATTGTTTTCTGTATACTAGTTTCGAAAAACATTTTGAAATTAGGTTGGAAGAAGAGATAAATTTTTATGGAATTATCAAATTGTAATTGATTTTATGTCAATTTTTTTAGATTAAATTATTGTCAAAAAAATGTATTTCATAGTTTTATTGGAAATTACTAAATATTTTTGGAAAAATAAAAGCTAGCATCAAGGATTGGTTGGACATGATTAGAATGTGGTTAATGGAAGAGTTGGAACCAATGAAGGGTAAATGGTGGAATTTTTATCTTCCATCATCTTACACCCTATCCAGATAATAAAAATTTTAGTTTTTCATTTTCATTACAACTGTAAAAGTACCACAAGTGTACTAATAAAATATCAAGAATGTCATGCCAATGACTAATTTGTAGTTACAAGGACTAAAATCACATGACTGTCATATTTTGATATATGATTTAATTCTTTTTTCTTTATATTGCATTCTTCCTCAAAATGTAGGAGATACATTAACTAGAATTTGATTCTTTTTCAAATCCATATTTAGTAATTTCGCAGAACTGGTGAATAATTACATTTGGAGAAAATATATTTCAATCATATTTTATGAGTTTATATGTTCTTCCAACCATAATTATTTGATATAATAGTCTACCTAACAGTTCACATGGTCATTGAGGTTCAAATATGTGGTTTTTCCATTAAATATGGATGTACCCCATTTAAAAGTATATGATGACTATGAAAGGGTCTGTTAGGAATTGAAGTCAGTGAGAAGTTTATATCAAAAAATGATATATTATTGAATAAGGTATTAAATTCTATACCAATTAACTATGATAGGTTGAAAGCATCAGGCTCCTAATGTATTGTCACAGTGAATGACTTATTGGAAAAGAGAGGTTTGGATGAGTTTTTGTTACAATTACCTTGACACCATGGGAGAAAGGACATGTTTACATATTACATAATAGTTAATATGTTCATCTATACAGTGAATAATATAAAAAAAAAATTAGATATTTGAATCCATCATGGCCGGAATGATAGATATCAATTACTCACAATCAATAATTAATATAATGGTCAAGAGATAAAATTTATTAGGATTTATTTGATAATCCGAATTCAACTACCGAATGAATTCAATGGACAGCTATAGAAACAAATTTAAATTCTATATCTCATAATGGTTTTATAATCAATGGTTATACATTCTAAAAAAATAACAGGATGACTTCAGAATGATGAAAAATAGTGTTGTTAGGCTTATAGTTGATGTGATGCACATATCTGGTTCCAAGGATATAAATCCAATTTATTAAAATATATAATATTTTGGTATTAATGAATTTTTATATGATTTGGTTTGTACACCACTTCAGGTGCCTCTTTAGCATTGAAAATGGGTTGATAATATCAATGGAGTGAAAGTTGATGATAAGGGATTTATGAATGTGAGTTTAAGTGTGGACTGGGAAAAAATGAGTCATTCATAATGGCATCATAAGAAGAGCATTTATTTTATGTATCTGGTCCAACATAGAATAATTGGTCAATTATCCTACTAGAAACTAAAATTGATGTTGAATTAGGTGAAAATTCAATCAAGGACGACCCTTTCATTGGGACATCTCAATCAGTTCATGTTGGTCCCAATGTGTACAATGCATTTTTTGTTAGAGGGGACCACCAAGAGGGGATTCATATTTGAAATATAGGAAAAAACTCCATGATAAATTTATAAAATAAAAAGGGTTCGGTGAGAAGGTAAAAGTGTTTTGTAATATATATTTTTTACTCATAATATTATATGTTATCTAATGCATTAACATATTCGAAATTAAATGTTTTACTCCTCATACAGACAATGTATCATACACATGATGTAGTTTTAATCCCCGGGAAGAAAAAAATTTATTGAATGAATCCCTTTGGAAATATGTGATGGTATGGTTTAAATATACTTTCTCTTTTTTGTCGAAAAATTATATATTAGAATGTTGATTTAATTTTAATTATTCTTTGTAGTGTTTATTTATTTTAGAATAATTTTTTCCATGAGTCATGAAATTGAAAGAAGATAAATGATTCTATCTCTGCTCAATCACAAAGGTAATCCTGATGTTTTTACAATAATATCATTGTTCATAAAAATCATGTATTTTTTAATATTTATGTTTAGTTTATTTATTTTTAGTATTACCAGCATAGTAATTTTTTTTCCTATACAGTTAAATTAATTTTTTCGAGTTGGTGTGATATCCCATCTGTCATGCCTTTCTACACCAAAAAATCTAATGACTTATTCTCCATCCAAAAAATTTCACCCCTACCATTGTGTATTTGTCAGTGGCATTCAATTTAAATCTACTAGCATTCATGGAAGAGAAATGACACAACCTCTACTCAATTATAAAGAAAATCTTGATGTTTTTATAGTAGAATCTTTGTACATATAATTAATATTTTGCTCCATATTTATGTTTTATTAATTTTTTGTATTACTAATATAATAACTTTTTTAAATAATGGTGGATTATTTTATTTGATTTGGGCTTCTCTATCTATCATTCATGACATTATGCACCAAAACGTCCTTCTTCTCCCTAAAATCCATTTCACCCTTTCACTGGTGCATTTATCACTATCTTTCAAGATACCTCCACCACCTTTTTTAGAAGATCAACAAATCTACTTCTACCAAATTACAGATGTAATCTTGATAAATGAATAGTAAAATTATTGTCCATATAATTAAGGTATTTTTTCATATTTATGAGTAATTTATTTCTTTTTAGTATTACTCACATAATGATTTTTTTCTTATACAGGTAGAATTTTTTGTTCTACACGGGGTTCTCTATTTATATTTCATTACATTCTGCACCAAATCATTTATATAACTCTTCTCTCTCAAAACATTTTCATCCCTACATTGGTTAATTTATCAGTTTTAGTCAACTTACCTCTACTCACTTTGCTAGAAGAGTAGCGAGGGTGCTGTGAATCAATAACATATGTAATCATGATGTGTTCAAAATAACATTATTATCCACAAAACTAATGTATTGGTTCATATGTAGGTTTAATTTATGTATTTTTAGTATTACTCACATAATAATTATTTTCTTATATATGCGGGTTCTTTTGTTCGAGTTGGGGTTTCTATATATCATTGATGTCTTTCTACACTGAAACATCCACACACTTTTTATACCTTGAATCCAATAAACCATGTAGTATTGACATTTATAACATTCTTCCAAGTTCCCTCCACATATAAATCATAGAGTTAATCTTGATATTTTCATAGTAAAATCATTATCCATAGAATTATTATATTATTTGATATAAATGATTATATTTTTTTTGTATTACTTATAATATTTTTCCTATATGTTTGCATTCTTTTTTGGAGTTTATCTGGTCTATTAAAAGATTCTCAGGTTGGTTTGGATGTTCAACAAAATAATTCAATATAAATCATGGTAAAATTGATATGTAGGATTTTTAAAACTTTGGGACATGTAATAATCACTCGCACCTCACTCTGACAAACGATGTGACTAGTATGACTCAAATTACATATTTCTATTTAAAATTGACATTAATTTTAGTAAAAAATGCAACTAAAATAATAAAAAACAATTAATAATATTCATATTGTAATGACACTTTAGGAAAATGATCCATATGTCATTTGTGGCATGTAAGAATCATCTTCATCTCAATATGATACATAATGTTCTTGATATGACTAAATGTGTTTGTTAGTAGTTAAAAATCGATCATTGACATTAAAAAGTGTCAATCACTGAAAACTGATAAAAAACATTCATATTTATCTATAATTTTTGGAACCAATTCATAAATTATTTTTGATGTATAGGAACTGATCTCATGTCAAATAGATACATGATGTGATTTGAATCTATCAATGTTAGTGTTTCATGTTTAAAATTATATTCTATAAATAAATTGGAGTGATATAATCTAAAACTAGAAAAAAATTCAGATTTTTTGGATACTTTAGGAAATCGATCCATAAGCCATTTGAGGCGTGTATGAACCGATCACTACTCATTCAGATGAATAGTGTAATTAGCATGACTCTTTGTGCATCTTAATTTAAAATTGATATCAATTATAGTAAAAAAATTGTCTAACTCAAAAATGAAAAAAATTATTTATATTGTATTGATACATTATTAAAATGATCCATATGTGATTTGAGACATGCATGAATCAGCTGCACCTCAATCTGATGCATTTTGTGACCTGTATGACTCCAAGTGCATATTTTTATTTTAAATTGACAGAAATTTTGGTAAATAGTCTAACTAACATACTCAAAACTTATAAAAAAATCATATTGATTAAATACATTAAGAAAAAAATCCATAGGTCATTTTTTATATGTTGGAATCAGCCTCACCTCAATCTGTTATACAATGTGATAGGTATGATTCAATGTAGGTGTTTCAATTTTAAATTAATGTTTTAGTAAATAAGACAAGTCACATACTAAAAATAGAGAAAAAACATTAATATCATTATAAAACATTAGTAAAATGATCCATATGTCATTTGGGACGTTTAAGAATCCATTTCACCTCAATCAGATACATTATGTGACCGGTATGACTCAAAATGTTTCTTTTTATTTTACATTGGCATCAATTTTAGGTAAAATCTAACTGAACCACTCCAAAAGCATGTATACACATTTACATTATATAAATTCATTATTTGAATGATCCATAAGTCATTTGTGATTTGTATAAATCATCCAAACCATAATCTGATACACAATGTGATTAGTGAGAGTCAAAGTATGTGTTTCAATTTTGAAATTATATTTTAGTAAAAAAGATAATTGGCATAATCAAACCCAATAAAACATATTCATATAGTTTTTAATCATTAATAATACAGTCTATAAAACATTTAGGACGTGTAGGAATGAGTCTCACCATAATTTGATGCACAATGTGGACGGTATGACTCAAACTGAATCTTTTTATTTATAATTGGAAATAATTTTAGTAAAAAGTCAAATGACAACTCAAAAATGGGTAAACACATTCACATTGTTTAAATACATTTGTTAAACGATCTATAAGTCATTTTTTATGTGTATTAATTAGCCACACCTCAATCTGATACATAGTGTGATCAGTATGAGTCAATGTACGTGATTATATTTTAAAATTTCATTTTAGTAAAAAAGAAAAATATGTACTCAAATGCAAGAGATTTAAGTTATATTGTTTTAAATTTTTTTTATAATGATAAATATTTAATTTATGACATGTTAGAATCCACCGCATCTCAAT
This sequence comes from Viscum album, assembly GCA_963277665.1. Classification (NCBI taxonomy): domain Eukaryota; kingdom Viridiplantae; phylum Streptophyta; class Magnoliopsida; order Santalales; family Viscaceae; genus Viscum; species Viscum album. Next base: position 1,957,273,812 of record OY728141.1, on the reverse strand, counting down.
CCGACGTACAATGCGACTGGTATGACTCAAAGTGAAACTTTTTATTTAAAAGTTTCATCAATTTTACTAAAATGGACAACTATCCAACTCAAATCCAAGAGAAAACATTCAAATCATTATGATTCATTATAAAAATGATGCTTAAGTCATCTGTGATGTGTTGGAATCTGACACACCTTGATCTTACCTGTGATGTTCCTCATATGACTAAAAGTGTCCACTATCAGTATAAATTCGACATTTTTGTTCAAAAAGTGTCACTCACTGAAAATGAATGAATCATTTTGGGATTTTATTGATAATTTATTAAAATAATTCAGAATTTATTTTTTACATATAGAAATCTATTCCTTGGAAAATGGATACATGATTTGATCAGAATGAGTAAAAAGTGAGTGTTTCCATTTGAAAGTAAAATTTTAGTAAATAAATTTTTACATACTCAAAACCATGAAAATCCCTTCATAATTTCTTATACCTTAAGAAAATGATGTTACATCCATTTAAGATGTGTTGGAATCATTTGTAACATAATCCAATTCACAGTGTTATCAGAATGACTCCAAGTGCATATTTTTATTTAAAATTGACATAAATTTTAGTAAAATTAACTCTTTTTATTAATTTATCTCTTTATATTATTACCAAAATAAGAATTTATTTCATATATAGGTGTGTTATTTTTCACGAGAAGGGGAGGTTATTTTGGAAATTGAATGAGTCGGGTCAGGATTAAAATACATACGCATATTCTAGTTTTTGAATGTTTGTAATAATTTTTATTTTTGTAATTATATAAAAAATGATTGAAATGCCAATAATATAGTGTTTTTTCCATGTCCTTTGGTTTTAAATTTCATTTCATTAAATTCAGTTATTGTTACTTATTTCTATTGATACGTGGGGTGTTTTGTGGTTTTGTGGTGTGTTTTTATAACACATTGCAGTGGTGTTGTAGTTGTTGTTGCAACACACTATAGTATGGCCATTTTCAATGATTTTAAAAGCACCAATAAAGGTGTTTTTTTATCACTTCTATTAAAAGTGATGAAAAAATATCCATTATCAGTTATTTTATAAGTGTTGATAAAATAAAATTTATCAAATTTTTTATATGAACTGATAAATGCTTCCTTCGGTGGTGCTAAATTAAAGCGCTGATAATGGACCACTTAATCAATAACAACAGTTCTCTTTATTACACACATAAACATGATATACTGCATAAAATCATCACTTAATACAATAAGGATGATTGATAGGTCGAGTTTATTAAGGGATTAGGAACATTACATAAAAACTTATAACATAAAACAAAATATCTTTGTTGAAAACATCCTTTAAATAACCACAATATTCCCTCGTAATTAGAATTGCATTGGATAAACTCAGGACATACATGTGAAAAGGGTGAGCTATAAATCCCATTATGGGAGTAAATAATGATAACATTAAAAATAAAATACATGTTAGGCACTAGGAATATCAATGGATCATAAAAGAAACACGAACATAAAGGCATGATATAGCATGATTATCATAACATGGAAATGTGGCAACACAACTTAACATGCAATTAGCATGAGCCAGGGCTCATTTCAAATGGATCATGAGAAAACCCTCATTGATATTGAATTACCAAGTGAAAATCCTCATTTTACTTGACATACCATAATACTAGTCTTTACCCAATTCATTGGATCACTATATGGGTGTACCCTTCATAATCATTTCATTTCATGCATAAGTGTGCCATATAGATCATTCAACATGGATTCATTAAACAAAGTCATTTATTCCATGATACAAGAATGTAGAATTAATACAAGAAACTATTTAATCCATACATAAATGTTTATAAAGGCTAATACACATGATAGAGAAATGGGCATGGTATTCACTACACATTGACTATGTCATGGAAAGTCACAGTGTGATTTTGGCAACATAACGTCGTGACATAAGAATTCATAAAAATGGTTGATGAGATATATAGGGAAATATTATCATATTAAAATGAAATTGAGATTAATTTAGTCATATAGATACGTTTCCCAACTTATTTAATGGAATTTATATTCATAATACAAAAGAATTTCTTGAATGGTAATGAGGAGAGAGAAATCCCTTATAGAATTTTGACATTGTAATGTGTGTACATGGGAGGCATTAATGAGAGATAAATGGGTCTCTCATCATTAAAAAATAAGGATTGATGTATGAGATAGGTGTGAAGTTATACCCCAGCATTTATAATTGAAAATAAATTGGAATAATAATATTAAGAAACATGGATAAAATGAGAAAGGAAGGAATCCCTTATAGGGAAGTGTAATCCCAATGGCTTTGGAATGGATTGAGAGAGGCTTCATGGGAGATTACGGAGCCTTTTTAAGATTATAGAGAGAGGAGGGTAGATATTGGACAAACTCTAAAGGAATTTTGTGAAGGGGAAGTGGGAACATGGGTGGGTTTATATAGGAAAAGGGATGGAATTATTTATAATTTAGGTTTGGGACACCACACATTAAATTAATCAAAACCACAAACCAAAATAGTGTTTTTTCCCATGGTTTTTTCAAATGGGTAGTAGAAAAAAATATTTTATAAGTACAGTGGCCGAACATATTAAAATAATATAAATTTTATCCAAATAATTTTTTGAATATGTGAATTTTCACTTTAAAATGAAAACTGACATTTATCGAAAATTAATGGGTTTGGATGAAAACATCATTCAAACCTTAATTAAAATTGTAATAGTATTCATCAAAATTATAAGATCATTTATATTTAATAAAAATTAATTTAGTAATAATATTTTATTTGAATATTATTTAATTCAAAAATATATTAATTCATCAAAATAGAGTTCTAAGTAGATGTCAACTAAAGATACAATTTGTGCTTCAAAAAAAATTTACCAAGTAACAATAATAAAATGAATGTATATTGTTTATAGAAAAATAATGTACAATGTGATTGTTCTAGGGTATTTTTACATAATTCATTAACACACCTGCATAAGACCTTATGGTATGGTGCATGATGGTGAAAGACTCTTGCGGTGGCTTAGATAATATCACTCGAGTGTTAATATCTATCGACTTCCACTTATCCCGTAGGGGGTTCCGTTCAAGCTTACCATGTTAAAGCTCGACATCGAATAGGTCAAGAGAAAATCCCAATGATGCAACCTCATTTCCAAGCTCTGAAAAATGGGCTTCGTATAGGCAAAGTCTACTGGATGAGGCCATCACATCCTTGGAATGAGGAAATTCAATTTGTTGAAGCCAAATATATATACTAATCATGCAATCACTGTTTATGGGCTATATTTGAAATTATAACAATTATTTTGGTATTTTTAAATCCAAAAACATAAAACCAAGGATGTTCATATTTTATATAACCATTTTTAATAATAATTAATTTAATTAGATCAAGGGAAACTTTCATTAACAAATATTTGGGTTGTTAGAATCTTCCCACCTTAAAAAATTGTTTCCTCGCAATTTGATGACATACAAAATGATCTCTGAAATTTAAACAAGAATACATGGTTTCTTAGCCACCACCATTAAGCATTCCCCAACCCTCATTATCACATCAATCATGAAGAGTGATGGTCCACTTAGTGCAACAATACCTCTATGCACATTCAAAGTCTTCCACTTCTTCAGTCCAGATGCACTCCGTTCAACTTGGATCGTACCAATGGAAAATATGATGCACTTTTTGAAAAAAATTGTTTCTAACATATTGTTTTAAAACATTACTATGTACCAGATTTTTGTAAAATATAATGAAAGAGTCAGATTTGAAAATTTTTAAATGCGGTTCTTCTAATATATTTTCTATGTTTTCAAAAAGACTGGAAGACAAGACAATATATATATATATATATGCTACTCAGAAGTCCCCCTCTTCAAGAAGCTATTCTAAAATCAAACAACGAATTAAACTCTCTAGAAAGGGTAAAATATTTGAAAATACCATGAAGGTAACTCCCTCATCTTGAATGGTGGTAGATTTGGGAGCTAAATATTTAATCAGAGTTGATCCATGATCCCTGATGATTACATTCTATAGATATGGTGTTTGATATTTCATAGAGCATGTTGCAAGATATTTGGACATTGGAAAATGTTTCGATGCTATGTGAGCATGACTTCGCAATAATTATAGCTAGTAAAACCTCAGGAAGGGACAATAGTGTTATATGAGGTTCTCCCCCTTCCATCACAAAACTATCCTTTATCCTACTAATGAAACATATTAAATTTTGAGTTACCCTCTAGACAAGAGGAAATTGTGATATTAAACTACATGAATTCTAAATAATTATTTTTCCTTAATGAAAGGAATGTTAGGGGTAACACATAAAGGGTAATCCAAAGACAAAAATGGATGACTTATGAATTAATTTTATTTCCTGAACATATGAATCTATAAGATTTAATCTATGTTATCCATGGTCTACTCCCCAATATATATTTTTAGGGGAATTTTTCCCTTAATAATGGTTCATACTAATCTTGTGAATTTACCAAAGAATATACTCTAGGATTGTCGTATTCAAGAGTGTATCAAGGCCCCTGGTCGTGTACCCAGATACCTCAGGTCAAGCCTGAAACCCATCATTAGAGTTTCCACTCCACAATACATATGTACTAGAGTTTCCTCTAACTAGTTGTATCCAGACAAAAATGTATTTTCTTGACAAACAACTTAGTTATACTCACCAAAATTTAGGGATGTTTTTATTATACATAGTCTTATCCCAAAGGCTTCACTAGGTTCTTCTATTCCTAATCCTAAAAATAACTAAACCTATCCTCTAATAACAAATATAATAACCCTACTCTTTATTACACAATTAAACTTGATTTATTGCATAAACTCTTCAATTTATACAAAATGGAAGATCTAGAGTTCTAGTTTCTTTAGTGATTTATATAATTACATAACAACTAATAACATTAATCACAACAACTTTTTTGGAAATATCCTTTACATAACCACGACATTCCCTCATACATGTCATTTCATGGGATAACCTGATGATATGCATGTTAAAACAGAAAGCTATAAAGCCCAGAAAGGGAGTGAAAAATGCTCAACATGAGGAATACAATACATTTTAGGAAACAATCATATCAATAGAGCATAAAAGACACATGAAAATAGAGGAATGATATAGCATAATTATCATAACATGGAAATGTGGCAACAACACTTAACATCTAATTAGAATGAGCCAATGATCATCGCACATGGATCATGACTAAACCCTCAATTCAATTGAATTAGCATGAGTAAATCCTAATTGTACATTAATTATCATTATTAAATCCTCATCGCACTTGACGTATCACGATACTAATCTTTATCCAATGCATTGGAGTTCTGTGAGGGTGAACCTTTCTTAATAATTTCATTCCATGCATAAGTGTTCCACATAGATCATACAACATGGATTCATTAAAAATCCTCATTTATTCCACAATAAAGGAATGTGTAATTAATACATTAAAATCTATAATAAATATGTAAATGTTCATAATGGTGAATACCCTTGATAGAGAAATGGGCTTGTGATTCACTACACGGTGACTTTGTCTTGGAAAATCACGGTGCAATTTTGGCCGCATAACGGAGTGACATATGAATTCATAAAAATGGTTGATGAGAGATAAAGTGGTATCTTATCATATTTAAATGAAATATATAGTAATGGGGTCATATATATATATCTTCCAACATATGTAATGGAATTTAGATTCATAATACAAATGAATTTCTTGAATGTAAATGAGGAGAGAGAAATCCTTTACAGAGTTTTAGCATTGTAGCATGTGTCCATGGGATGAATTAATGGGAGTGAAATGGGTCTCTCGTCATAATAAAATGAGGTTAGTATGGGAGTGGTGTGAAATCATACCCAAACATTTATAATTGAAAATAAAATGTTATAACAATATAATGAAACTTGGAAAAAATTATAATAGAAGGAATCTCTTACTTGGATGTGTGATCCAAAAGGCTTGGGAGGGTCTTGAGAGAGGCTTTTTGGGATCTTGGGGATCCTAGGGACGATATTAGAGAGAAGAGGGTATAGGATTGATGAACTCAAAAGGATTTTAGTAATGAGGAAGTGGGAGTTTGGGTGGGTTTGTATAGAAAAAGGGAGGGATTTCTTTATTAAATTGGTTTTGGACAACACAATTTAAATTAATCAAAACCACAAACCAGCCCATTTTTATTTCCCATGGTTTTTTCCAAATTGTAGTGGAAAAGAATATTTTATATGTACAATGGATGAACATATTAAAATACTAAGGTTTCTTATGTGGAGGTGAGTCACAATCTTATAGAAATCAGTTTAAAAGGCTACAATGTTTTATAAGTCTTGTATGGTCCACTCAAGCATTGTAAAATAATTAAAATAAACCTAAAATTACATTATTTTAATGGTAAAAATATATTGGCCTATCATATCATTTATAATATTTTATTAAATCACTATAGGGTAATTATGATGTCATAAAACACATTATATATTTAAACAATATTTAATATTTATCCCAAAATTTGACTCTCAGAAAATTATGAAAAATTAACTATTGGATACTTTTTATGCCCAGATTCCAAAAATATTATTCATTTTATACAAAAAAATTCTAAATATTTTAATTTTAAAATCTTATATACAAACCGACATTTATCGAAATTTTATGGGTTTTGAAGAAAACAACTTTCAAACCATAATGAAATTTACAGCTGTATTAATAAAAATTATATGATCACTTATATTTAATAAAAATTAATTTAATAATAATATTTTATTAAAATATTATTAAATTAAAAAATCCATTAATTCATCAAAATATATTTTTCAGTAGAATGATAACTAATAATAATATTTTTTCTTTTAAAACAATTTACTAAGTAACAATAATAAAATGAATGTATATACTTTATACAAATATAATGTACATTGTCGTAGTGTTAGGGTCTTGTTACATAACCCCTTAAAACAACCACATAAGACCTTAGGCTAAGGTTCGTGATGGTGACATACTCTTTAGGGGGCTTGGATAACATCGCTCGAGTGGTAATCTATATCAACATTGAATTCTCATGTAGGTGGTTCCGTTTGAGATTAAAATGTTGAAGCTCTGGAAAGAATTGGTCAAGAACGAATCCCAATGACAAAACCTCCTTTCTAAGCTCCGTCAAATTGTCTTCGTATGGGGAAAGTCTATTGGATGAGTCCATTTCTTCCTTTGTTTGAGTAAATTGGATTTGTTAATGCCCTATATTTATACTTATTATGTGATCACTATTCAATGACTATATTAGCAATGGTAACGATTCATAATGGTATTTTAAAATCCAAAATCATAAATCAAAGGAATTTAATATTTTATATAACCGTATTTCATAATAAGATATTCAATTAGATCATGAAGATGTTTCATTGAGAAAATTTTTGTGTCGTTACATTATCTGTGATTTTTCTGCACTGATAAAAGGCCATGACTTTTAACATCACTCACATAGTCAGTGCTTATCATGTGCTAATAAAATCCATTTATAGAACTATTAATGGAAAGATTTTTAGTAGTATCATGAAATTTATTTGTCTGACTCTTCAGGCTTAATTAATTTGAAACCATATTTCCTTTTCTAGACATATATGGATGCTCAAAATTGAAGAATTTCATGTATTCATCCCATATTCACTTCCTATGATTCTGATCATGCTATGTACATAGGTATACCGTGTCTTTATGATATCTATAAACAAAAAAATAATCCCCATGAAAATAATGTCTGCATCAACATAATGAATGGACAACCACAACTAGCATGTTTTCATGTGTTGAGTAATTCCTTTAATTAGGCCTCTACTGAGGAGACCCTTATGTTACGAATTAGTAATACTACATCGAAACATCCCCAACATGATACACTATGTTTCCTAATTAACCATGTATCTCATTCATTTATTTTAAAAAATCATATCCATCCCTTAATGAATCCTTCACTTAAAATCCTAAAAGTATATTTTATAATATTCTGATCATATAAATTTCATAAAATTCTTAGTCTATACCATATGTGGCATATCGAGGCATGAGAAATCCTAGATGAAGTGTTTGTAATTACCATCAATCCCCAATACTCTTTCAATATAAAAAATGTTCATTGGATTATCACAGGAAACTATAAATATAACCCTATCAGGGACTACTAATATGCCTGACTCTAAGGTTGTTTAACCCTTAATGTGGACTTTATTGATCTTTGTGTAGAATTTTGGGAGGTTTTCATAAAGTTAGTTCTCTCTTAGATTATTCTGCATGGTCTCAAGATGTTGGGAATGGTCATGTCGAGTGTGAGAATACCCTATGATATCTTCCCTAAAAAAATACCAAAAAATAATCTTAGATATGTGGGAAAGCCTTATTCATTAGAGACAAGAAAACAACATGCACTTTTTTAATACTTAATTATAGTAATAGATACTCATAATGGCCATACCTAAACTAGAAATATATATGAGGTATGTTTGATTTCATCACACATTCCTGATGATACGTTGACAACCAATATATTTTTGAAAACACTATCTCTCCTCATAGATGATCAAAGTGTTTATCTATTGAAGGATGTAGATACCAACTCAATAATGTGGCCTATTTCAGCAGTTAGTAATCCACATGTGGCCTGATGGTATAACCAACCTTCTTGGTAAAAAGGACATGTGAACATAATGACGAATTGCTGGTAATGATAATACCATCATCCTCTATGTCTTCAAACTTCTTCTTGAACTATAGATGTTTCGTAGGTACCATCCTATAAAAAGAAATGGTCACCTCTGATAATCTTGGACATAAAATAGTGGATATGTCTACCTCTCTCACTAGAGGTATCCTAGAAAAATTTTCAAGTCATATGTACCTGAAATGATCCACTCCAATATGTAATATAGTATGTTGTTACCCCTGGCCATACATGAAAATACTAGAAACATGGGATATCACTCTTCCTAACCGCTGAAGATGAAGCCCATCATGAGACACATGAACATCATATTATCCATCATGAACATGTCTATCTCTCTTTGGCGATGTAAGATTCACCATCACGTGAAAAAGTAAATATGTGATCAATGGGTATCTACATTACCCTTCAAATAAATATCATCAAACCATTCATATCAACATAGAATATATTGAACAAAAAATAACCCATATCTCAAGGAGAAAATCGATTAATTAGTGAATTTCCTCTTACTAGATACCCAATGGGGTATTGAGCATCATCGTTCCAAAAAATTACTCTATTTATTGGCCCAAAATCTCTAAAATTTCCCTAGATTTAAATGATTATGATGTAAATATTTCAAATAAAAAATACACAAAAGTAGAGGCTACTAGAATAGTACCATGAACATTAGAAGATTCAATAATATCTTCCTCTGACGTAGTTTTCTCTACATGTAATAGGCCTATACCATCGATGAGATTTCTAATCTGAATTCCCTATGAATGTAATCTCTACTTGCGCTACGAATACTATGTCTAATTCCATCTTCCTTGACTACCACCTCATCCTGAGCTGATAATGAAAATCCATCTTCCTGCAAAGAGAAATATTAATAGTCCCCCTCCAGAGTGAGGAGTCATTGTCGAAAAACTCTAACTATTAATTGCTGGAAATGTCTTACAGATGCGTCGTAAATTTCCCAGCCTACTATATCTTATTTACTCAAGTAAATATCTCATAGACTAGACATTCTTTTATTCTTATTTCCCACACTGATGAAATATAATGAATACATTATTACACATATCCTAATTTCCACTACTCTATGTAAACATATTCATAGTGTTATTTTCATCATCTTGAAGAACCACAACTAGATATTTGTTCTCAAACGCCCTGGATCACACTGCTGACTTCAATCAGATTTTGATTAGTAATGAGGTCATAGATGACAATCATAGATATAGTGGTCAACCAAAAAAAATTAACCTACAATCATATGACATATATCATCATATCATAAAATATCTTAATGGTCATAAGTTCGTCTCTAGATAAAGTTGGTGAGAACCATTCAAACTCAGTAAAAAAAGTTGAAGACTCTATTACAGTCATACCACATTGTTGAATGTTTATGAACATTCTATCTCTTTCAAATCACAATGTTTGTAGAAGGGAGTAATCATCGAAGTCTATCTGGAAATCCATATAAATAATATCTCTATAACACTCTACCTCGATATTGACATTCCTCCATCAATTTGAAATGTTCCATAGAATATAAGTTTGGAGTTTGATCCTATACTCTTGATGATTCTCCAAATTACTAAAAATAGAAAGCATCACCTCTATCCATGACTCAAAAAAATGTGGTAAGACATCCCTCAAGAATGTGGGATGATTCTACTTTTGAAACACTTGAAAAAACATCTATTTTAAATTAGGCTTGATAAAATCATTACATAGAATGCATCATACGAAGGAAACCTTCCTAAAACTAGGAATAATTTCCCATATCAACAATAGTAGGTGCTGTTATAGCTGAAAAAATATGTGGTAACACTAGAATCTCATAACCTAACACCTATAGAGCATGATTTTCACTGCCTTCCAGGAGTATGATTTGAGGCCTTCATAATGTAATGATTCTACAATTTGAAACACATTTATTAGAGGTGAATTTATTAGTTTAATGGATCAAAGATAGAGAATAAGATATGAACATAGCCTTCCTATAAAAATGGAAAAACCTGTATACCTCCACCAAAATTCAATCCTAGTTGGTAATGGAAAAACATAATAATCATTAAGAATAATAAGAGATACACCCATCTAAACACTACTTAGGATAGTGCATGGCTTATGTTTTATATCCGACGATAGTGGTTCTGTTATGTGGAGGGTAAATTTCATGGAATGGAACAAAACACCCTTTACATTTATAAATTTATCCAATTTAGTAGTAACTATTAATTCCTAAAGATTAATTTCAATTAATTACATACTATATTTGTACTGGATCGGACCTCTCCGGTCCATTAATTTGTGAAAATATGGTCTTTGAGGTGTTCCGGGAGGTCAAGGTAACTTATCCCTAGTATTTTTTCCAAATTTCATATTCTTTGAATAGTTCCATCAGTGAACTGTTCTATCGGTAACCTCTAATGGTAACCTCTATTTCCATTTCCAAATTTCCAATTCTTTGAACAGTTCCATCAGTGAACAGTGTTCTATCAGTAAGGTTTTGTGAACAGTGTTCTATTAGTAAGGTTCAGTGAACATTGTTCTATCAGTGAAGCATCAGTGAACAATGTTCTATAGGCGAGGTTTATTGAACAATGTTCTATGAGTGAGGATTAAGTGAATAGTGTTCTATCAGTGAGGATTTAGTGAACAGTGTTCTATCAGTGAGGTTCAATGAATAGTGTTCTATCCGTGAGGATTCAGTGAACTGTGTTCTATCAGCGAGGATTCAGTGAACATTGTTCTATCAGTGAGGATTCCGTGAACATTGTTCTATCAGTGAGGATTCAGCGAACAATGTTCTATCAGTGAGGTTTAGTTAATAGTGTTCTATCAGTGAGGTTCAGTGAACAATGTTTTATCAGGGAGGATTTAGTGAACAGTGTTCAATCGTTGAGGTTTAGTGAATAGTGTTCTATCAGTGAGGATTCAGTGAACAATGTTCTATCTGTGAGGTTTCATGAACACTGTTCTATTAGTGAGTATTCGGTGAATAGTGTTTTATCAGCGAGGTTCAGTGAACAATGTTATATTAGTGAGGTTTATTGAACAGTGTCCTATTAGTGAAGTTTTGTGAACAGTTCTATCCTTGAGGTTCCATGAACAGTGTTTCTAGAATGGTGAGGTCTATCAGTAACCTCTATCGGTAACCTCTAACGATAGGTGTACAGTAACGGGAGGTGTAATTTTTCAGTAGGTGTATAGTAACATTAGGTCTATAGTGTTTCAAAAATGGTGAGTTCTATTAGTAACCTCTATCAGTGATCTCTAATGGTTGGTGTACAGTAACAGTAGGTTTATAGTAATGGTTTGTCTACAGTGTTTCCAGACCAGTGAGGTTCATGAACAGTGTTTCTAGCTTCCTACAATTTCACCCCTTTGATGTTTCCTTTGACGTAAATTACATTTAAAGCCTTATTTTCAAGACTCTTAAGGCCAATTCAAAGACCATAAATCCAATGTTAATTATTCCTATGGATCGGGATGTTTTTACTTGATCAAACCGCATGGGTTAATGCGGTCCGCTTTTAATGGGGAATTAAGCGTATCTTAAACTGCCGCCTTAATAAATCTTCAAAAGGGACAAGATATCATCCTCCATTGTTCTTTCTCTTTGTTCTCATCTATGAAACTATAGAACATTTCAATCCTTCCCGTAGGAGTTGGACAATTAAGCTTTACTCCTCGGATTAGTTCCACTCTATTTTGATGCATCCGAGCTATATTGGTCATTCTTTGATATAAGGTATGTTTTATGTTGTTGCCTCAAGTTTTTCTAGATAGTGTGATATCTATGCATGCTTTGATTAGCTATTTGTTCTTGATGTAAATCGTTAAAGAACCTAAACTGAGATTAATTGATAATTATTAGCTAATGATTAAGAGGCATGAAAATGAATCTGGTTCTTGTTGTAATTTGATGTTAATCAAATTAGTGTAGTAAGCCTGGTTATTTATTTTTGATAACTAACTGTTTTGGTTTCCTGAATTTGGAACCAAACAATTATAAATCGGTTAATCCAAGATGGATTAAAGAACTAGTGGTTGTTAAAAGATAATTGCTTGTAGGTTTCTGAGTTACCCTCTTGTTTTTTACGGGCCAGGGGCCCAATTATGAAGATGTTTGTTTTACTACTTCTAGTGTTTTAATGTGATCCTGGATATTTTTGGTGATAAGTGGAGGCATGGAGGCCCTTTTGGTTGTAGCAGAAATGATGCCTAGAGTGGCGAGATGCATCGATTTATGCATGTGGGTGTCGGGGAGGACACTAGGGAAGATGGAATGGGATGGATGTGTTTGTTGGATGCTTGCTGATACTGATTGGTTGTTTATCTGCTTTACTATTCCCCACTGATCACGGAATCTAGTCTTAATTACCCTTCTTTCGAAAGTAGCGAAGACACACGGGGTATACCAGGTGCTTTCTGTGTTTAGCTTCTCAAGGAAGGATGGGTATATGCTCTCTCTATAAGCAACAAAGACTTGAAGGGTAGTACATCTACTCACTGTGTTGATCGCCCTTGTGTTTAGTAGAATATAATTTTTTTCTTGAATGCATGGGAATGTGGGAAAGTATTTATATAATGAATAATTGAATAAATGGTGTTAACCCATGGGGATGGAGATGCAGGAACATAATGATGAGGATGTAATTTTTGAAGGATATTTTGACTTTGGGTGTGATTCTAATGAAATTGAATGTGGGATTGTTCATGGTTAATTAATGTTTAAATAATTAATTAACGTACAACAGAACTGATAAAAAGGGAATTAATTATTCTAATAATGCTCTTTAAATGGTTGTGTTCTAATAGGATACCTAGTCTTAGAACCAGTAGCCCAGAGTCTGAGAGACGTTAGCTGTAGTTGTATCTAAGACTAGGTAATGTCTATAATGTGGTTGTGAGGTATAATATATCCTATAATTTTTGTGTTTCTATATGCTACTCTACCCTGTCAGTAAGGGAAACTGACACCCCTGGGATTCTGATCCGTGGGGGGTGTTTTCCCTAACATTTCGGTGGGAGGATGGATGGCTGACTACCCCATTTGTCCCCACACTCTTCTCTTGGTAGTTATTGGTGCTGGAAGGAAAATTGGTCAGTTTTCCCCATATATGTGTGTAAATTGCTATAATGGCCTTTGTTTATTCACACACATATATTATGGATATAGTTTTTTTTGTAATACTATAGGTGCAACCTGTATAAGCTGTGATGACTTGAGGATCCTTACTCGGTGTATGGGCTATAATGGATTGAGGTATAATACCCGACGTATGATACATGTTTTGCGAGATGTGGTGGCTCCCAGAATCTACCTAGTTACTTTGTTGTGTGGACGTGGTGGTTTTGTTACATGAGGTGGATATTGTGGTGCCTCGCCCAGGTGTCTGTGGGAAAGCCTTTTTGGAGAGAGATGCTCCGGACATGCCATGTTCGGGCAAAGCGGAAAACTAGTGGGGAAGTAGTAGTGGGGTACCCTTGATATTTATTATTATATGATATATTTTTGTATGCATTACTTGGTAAGTGTACCCATGGTGGGGTTGGGAACATAGTATACCTATTTAGGTGGTGAGATGGTTCCACTTGTTGTTCACTGTGATTTAGCTTGCTTTGTTTACTTTCGCAAGAGAGGCTTTAAGGAGGATCCTACTGAGTATACTGTTATACTCACCCTATGAAGATATAAACTATTTTCAGGTCACTTTTAGAAGGTGAGATATCAAGATGGTTTCTACTAGATTGGGGTTGCAGAAGCTGTTCGGGCTGGTGGTTTATGTTGTTTTTACTTTTTTTGGGAACTTGTAGTTTTTCCATTCTAGTTGTAGTAATCTTGCATGAAATTACATATTTACACTTGGGTTTTTTTTTATATTTCAGTTATGAGTTGGATTTGGTTGGTGTCTATCTTATCTGTCTCTTTCGCATGTGTTCTCTTAGAGGGTAATGCCTCCCATTTGTGTGTTTACTATAACCTCGGCGCAAGTCGCCAATCTGGGGCCTACGGGAGGCGGGACACGAGGGGTCTTTATCTCCCTTCTCACATTGCCGACCCAGGAGGGGTACACATTGTGTGGAGGGGGTCGTGATAGAGTGGTATCAGAGGTCTAGTTGAGGGATTGGATAGAGATTGGAGTTTGGCACAGTTGAGGTTGCATGGGATGGTAGGGAAACATCAGCTTTCATGTTTAGAAAGCGAGGTAAACACTGGATACCAGCTGAGACATAGGTGTTTATGGAAACCTATGATCTGATGTATGGACCTTTAAGTTTACAATGGCTACTAAAGAAGGTGATACTAGTTGCAGGGTAGAGACCTAGGAAAGGATCATGCATCATTATTCCTTGTTCACGTGTTTGAATGGGTAGAACTTGGGATAGATTAACCTAAAATGAATAAAAGAAAACAATTAATTAATTAATGTTGAGTCTTCCATATTCCAGGTTTAGGAGCTCTAACAGTTTGTAATTTCATAGGTATGGCTCCAGGTCGGCGTCCTCATTAGGTTTGTGTAGAAAATGCCGAGCAGGCTGTTCCAGCAGATCCCCGTAGGGTAGAGGTTGACGACAACGAAACATGGAGGAAGACACTCTGAGAGTTTCATCAACAGAGTCTGCAGAAGTATGATGGCTCTATTTCAGATGCAGTCATGGAGGACTGGTTAGAGGAGGTTATGATTGGATTCAGTTTGATTTGTGCTCGTAAGGAGCACTGGGTGTCCTTGGTTGTGACGATGCCGAGGGGAGCAGCGAGGCAGTGGTTGTTCTTGTTCCTCGGGGATCGTGAGGGGTCAACAATCTCATGGGAGGAGTTCCGAGACAGGTTTAGAGTCGAGTTTTTTTCTTCGATTGTGAAGGCGTCCAGTCGCCATGAGATTTGTACCCTTCGACAGGGGACCTCTATTGTTCGAGAGTTTGGAATCCATTTCAAGAACCTTTTACGATATTCTTTGGACCTGTTACCAGATGAGTTGGCTAGGGCAAGGAATTTTGAGGAGGCTTTGCATCCATAGATCTAGTTCCAGGTCACCCCATTTATGTTGAAAACATATCTTGCGGTACTAGAGAGGGAATATGTTGTCGATAGGACTTTGGCCCAGACTGGATCATCGTGAGAGGGTAATCGGCATGATTCCTCACAAAGAAAAGATGTGGTCTGAGGTTCTCAGTTTTCAGGGTAGATGAGTTTCCATTCAGTTGGGGTTAGGTCCTAGCCCTTCACATCTCATTTATCCATAGGTATCAACTCTCAATCATATGCCGAGGGATTAGGCGCTTGTTTTTCTTGTGGTGGTCGTGGCCATCAATAGCGGAAGTGCCCAACCTTTCAGAGCGGTCATCATGCACTAGGTGCTACTCTCCAGGTTCCTCCATTGAGGTAGTTCCAACCGAGGTAGTAGTAGCTAGTTGCACCAGCTTTTTATCAGCATAGGGTATATGGGGTAGGCATAGGACATCCCCATGATGCTCCCTGTCCTCAGAGAGTAGATCACGGCCGTGGTGGTGGTCGTCATTAGGTTCAGAGATGCCGTGGAGGAGGTCATAGTCAGGTTCATGCTCTAGCATTGACAGATCCATATGATCTAGATGTCGTTCGTGGTACCATTTCCTTGTTTTCTACCTTGGTGTATTCCTTGTTTGATTCAGGAGCCTCAAACTTTTTCATATCAACGACCATTGTCCATGCTTTGGGACATCAGGTAAAGAGGCTTCGAGTGCCCTTGGCGTTGACTATGCCAGTTGGAGGTCGAGATGACTTGTTTGATGTATGTAGAGACTGTGAGCTAGTGTTGGGGAAACGCCTCTCTTGGGGAGATTTCCTATGTTTACTAATAAAACCATAAGATGTCATCCTCAGCATGGATTGGTTGTATTCAGTGGATGCTATCATGGATTGCTTTAGGTATAAGGTTGTCTTCTTTGGTGCAGATGGAGAGCAAGTGGTATTTGTTGGTGACTGAGATCCTCAGATGGGTGATAGGCACGTTCCATACTTATCATCCATGATGGATGAGATGATGATGAGTTCTTCAGAGGTTAAGCAGTTCACGTTTCCTAGGGTCGTAGAGGAGTATCCTAATGTCTTTCCAGAAGAGGTTGTAGCATTACCCCCTCGACGAGAGATCAATTTTGAGATTGAGCTACAACCAGGAGTGTCTCCTGTCTCTATGTATTTGTATAGGATTCCCCCTTCTGAGTTATGAGAGAAACGTATACAACATGGTGGTCTATTACAATGCGGTTTTTTTCGGCCATGTGTGTCCCCATGGGGTACACCAATTTTGTTCGTGAAGAAGGCCGCCGACAGTTTTTGGTTTTGTGTCGATTATTGTCGCCTAAACAAAGTGACAATAATGATTTTCTATCCTCTTCCACAGATTGATGATTTATATGATCAATTCAATGGTGTCAGTTGGTTCTCAGAGATCGACTTGCGGTCAGGATATCATCAGATGCGTGTGAAGGATCAGGATATCCCGAAGACTTCTTTGTATTTTCGTCATGGGCATTATGAGTTTGTTGTAATGTCGTTTGGCGTGACTAATGATCCAGCTATATTCATGTCATTGATGAATGTTGTGTTCTATGAGTTCCTAGACATGTTCGTGGTTGTCTTCATCGACGACATCCTTGTGTATGCCACATCTGAAGAGGAACATGTAGCGCATCTACAACCCATTTTGGGAGTTCTTCACAAACATCAGATGTTCGGGAAGTTGTCTAAGAGTAAGTTTTGGGATTGAGAAGTCCATTTCATGGGGCATGATGTGTCCCAATAGGGATTAGTTGTGGATCCATTGAAGATAGAAGAAGATGTGTCTTGGAAAGCTCCCAAGACAGTGTCAGCGGTGCGAAGTTTCCTTTGTCTCACATGCTACTATAGGAGGTTTGTAGCCGATTTATCATGATTTGCGACTCCACTAACTACTTTGACTAGGAAGGATCAGACATTCATATGGATTGATCAGTGTCAGGAATCATTCGAGCATCTAAAGGAGAAGTTAGTAAGTACTTCATTCCTTTTCATTCCAGCTGAGGGAGTTCAGTTTGATATTTTCTGCGATGCTTCACATCTGGGGTTAGTCTGTGTTTTCATGTAGTAGAGGTTTTTTGTTTCTTATGGGTATTAGCAGTTGCGTCCCCATGAATGAAACTATTCCACCCATAATCTTGAGTTGGCAGTCGTGGTGTTTGGTCTGATGTTGTGGAGACATTACCTCATTGGTGAGCGCTTTGTAGTTTTCCCAGATCAAAAGAGTTTGAGGTATGTTTTCTCCCAGCGTGATTTAAACTTATGAAAACGTTGGTGGATGGATTTATTGTTGGAATACGAATTCTAAATATCGTAAACACCTAGAAAATAGAATGTTTACTTGATGTGCTGAGCCTAAAGTCACACAGTGATGGTGTACGTGAAGCAGGTTATTCATTGAGAGTAATGGAAGAACTTTCAGTAATTCATCTTGATATGGAAGAAGTTGGGGGTAGAGGTTGTCTTTTTTAGATGACGGTATAGTCATCCCTAATGGAGAAGGTGGAAGAGTCCCAATTGGGAGATCTAGAGGTGGAGGTTTGGAGAGACTGAGTTGTTTCTGTTGAGGCCCCTGATTGTTGGTCGGAGGATGAACAACACACAGTGTTATATCATGGAAGGATTTTTTTTACCTTGACGATGTGTGAGACGGTTCTCAGAGAGTTCCATAGTTTGGCTTTAGCAGTACATCCTGGCGTGAAAAAGATGAACCGATCCTTGATGAGTCAGTTTTGGTGGCCTGGGCTGAAGCGTGCAGTTGCAGAGTTTGTTTCTCGATGTTTAGTATGCCAAAAGGTGAATGCTGAACACTGTGTTCCTGGTGGTCTTCACCATCCATTAGAGATTCCTTAGTAGAATTGGGAGGACATCTTAATGGACTTTTTTACAGGTTATCTTGAGCTCCGAGAGGACATGAGGTTATTGGGGTGGTAGTGGATTGTTTAGAAAAATCATCCCACTTCATAGAAATCATGGAGTCATACTCAGTGGAATTTTTGTCGAGGAGGTATATAGTGGAGGTGGTGAGACTTCATGGAGTCCCTTGAAAGATCATTTCTGATCGAGATCCTTGTTTTACCTCCAGGGCGTGGAGAGGTCTCCAACATGATTTTGGTTCTCAACTATGCCTTTGCACTACTTTTCATCCTCAAAAGTTTTGTTAGATGGAGAGAACTATCTAGCCTCTTGAAGACATGTTATGCTCTTGTGTTCGTGATTTTGGAGGCTCATGGGTAAGGAACTTACCCTTGGTGGAGTTCACATACAACAATAGTTTTCACTCCACTATCAGTATGAAATTTTTTGAAGCCTTTTATGCTCGACCATGACGTTCTCCATTGTGATGGACTGGGGTCGGAGAGATAGTAATTATCAGACCAAAACTAGTGCATAATAGAATAGAGATGGTTCAGGTGATTCATGAGTGGATTAAGATAGTGTAACATCGCCAGAAATCATATTATGATCAAAGAAAAAGTCCCATAGAGTTTAATGTTTGGGATAATGTGTTTCTGAATGTGACTCCCCATCATGGGAAGCAAAGGTTTGGTCTTCGAAGTAAGCATTCTCCCTGGTTTTTTGGGCCTTTAGAGGTGTTAGCTTGTGTTGGTGGTGTGGCGTATCGAGTAGCACGTCCCCCACAGATGATTCAGATACATGATGTTTTACATGTATCATAGCTCTGTCATTATCGTCCTGATGACTCTCACATCATCGATTTGGGAGATATTGATGTTGATGATGATGCAACCTTTGAGGAGCGACCCATGGAGATAAAATACCACAAGGAGAAGGTGTTGCGCAAGCGTTCTATCCCTTTAGTTCGTGTCTTTTGGCGACACTGTGGAATGTAGGAGAGTACCTGAGAACGTGAGTCACAGTTACGTGCTCAGTACCAAGAGTTGTTTGATCTTTAACTCTTTGCATGTAAAAATGTTCCCTTTGTTGTTAGACATTTAATGTTTTATTTATGAATTTCTTTTGTTGATTTTGTGTCTTGCTCTCTTTTGAGAGGTATCTCGATGGGTGGTTGTTCGGCCCCAGTATCTTTTTTTGTGTCTTTAGGTTGGTTTTGAATTATCGGGGACGAACATGTTTTGAGAGGTATCTGATGTAATGGTCTGGACCTCTTTGGTCCATTACTTTATGAAAATATGGTGTTGGAGGTGTTCCAGGAGGTCAAGGTGACCTATCCCTAGTAATTTTTTTCCAAATTTATTATTCTGTGAATACTTCCATGAGTGAACAGTTCTATCTGTAACCTCTAATGGTAAACTCTCTTTCCTTTTCCAAATTTACAATTCTGTGAACAGTTCCATCAGTGAACAGTGTTCTATCTGTAGGGTTCAGTGAACAGTTTTCTATTAGTGATGCTTTAGTGAAAATGTTCTATTGGTGAGGTTTAGTGAATAGTGTTCTAGTAGTGAGGATAAAGTGAAAAATTTTCTATCAGGGAGGATTCAGTGAAAAATGTTCTGTCGGTGAGGTTCAGTGAACAGTGTTCTATCAGTGAGGATTCAGTGAACTGTGTTCTATTAGTGAGGATTCAGTGGACAATTTTCTATCAGTGAGGATTTAGTGAACAGTGTTCTATCAGTGAGTTTTAGTGAACAGTGTTCAATCGGTGAGGATTCAGTGAACAGTGTTCTATTGGTTAGGTTAAGTGAAGAGTGTTCAATAAGTGAGGATTCATTGAACATTGTTCTATTAGTGAGGATTCAGTGAACAGTGTTCTATCGGTGAGGTTCAGTGAAGAGTGTTCTACCAGTGAGGATTTAGTGAAAAGTGTTCTATCAGTGAGGTTCAGTTAACAATGTTCTATCAGTGAGGTTCAATGAACAATGTCCTATCAGTGAGGTTTTGTGAATAATTCTATCAGAGAGGTACCATGAATAGTGTTTCCAGAATGGTGAGGTCTATCAGTAACCTCTAACGGTAGGTGTATAGTAACGGTAGGTGTATAGTAACGGTAGTTCTACAATGTTTCCAGAATGGTGAGGAGAATCGGTAACCTCTAACGATGACCTCTAACAGAAGGTGTACAGTAATGGTAGGTGCATAGTAACGGTGTGTCTACATTATTTCCAGACTAGTGAGGTTCATGAATAATGTTTCAAGTTTCCTAAAGTTTCGCCCCTTTGACGTTTCCATTATCATAAAATACATTTAAATCATTAATTTAAGGACCCTTAAGTCCAATTCATAGACCATAAATCCTACATTAATTATTCCTATGGATCAGAATGTTTTTATTTGGTCAAACCACATGGGATAATGCGATCCTCTGTTAATGGGGAATTAAGAGTATCATAAACTATTTCCCCATTAAATATTCAAAAGGGACAAGATACCATCCTCCCTTGTTCTTTATTTTTTGTTATCAGCTATGAGATGCTTGAAACTTGCAACCCTTCTTGTAGGAGTTTCATAATCAATCTTTAATCCTCGGATTGGTTCCGTTCTATTTTGATGCAACCGAGTTATATCTGTCAATCTTCGTTATAAGGTATGTTTTATAGTCGTTCCTTTGGGGATCATCTCCTCTTTTTTATCCTTTCCATGTTATAGCATGTAATCCCCATGCTTCTAATGGGGTTTTTCTTGGGGTTTGGTTTGTTTTTCCATATCGTGGAATCCTCAGGTCGATGTAGTCGTCGCGAGAGGAGGATTGTGACCCGTTGTGTGGATAAAAAACGTGGGAAACTGTTTTAGGTAGGGGATTTGTTGCATCTCTTTTCTATTACGTGCAACTGTATTGTTATTATGTTTAATCCCACCGGATGAAAATGGAATTAACATAATAAGTATTTTAACCAGACAAATAAATTGATATCGATCAAATGTTATTGCCTCATTTTTTTTCTAGATAGTGTGATATCTATGCTTGTATTGATTAGCTGTCCCTTCTTGATGAAAATTGGTAAATAATGTAAACTGGGATTAATTGTTAATTGTTGGGAATAGATAAAGAGGCATGAAAACGAATCTGGTTATTGTTGTAATTTGATGTTAATCAAATTAGTGCTGTATGAATGTTTATTTATTTGTGATAACTTACTAGTTAGGTTTTCCAAATTTGGAACCAACCAATAATAAATCAGTTAATCCAAGATGGATTAATGAACTAGTGGTTGTTAAAAGATAATTTCTTGTAGGGTTTTGAGTTACCCTCTTGTTTGTTTAATGGCCAAGAGCCCATTTGTGAAGATGTGTGTTTTACTTATGCTTGTTTTTTTGAAGTGAGGATGGATGGATGTGGTGATATGTGGAGGCATGGGGGACATTTTGTTTGTGGCAGTAGATGACAACTGGAGTGGTGACATGCATCGGTTTATGCATGTGGTTGTCGGGGACAACACCATGGATGATGGATTGGGATGGATGTGTTTTTTGGATGCTTGGTGATTTAGATTGGTTGTTTATCTGCATTACTTTTCCCCACTGCTCAAGGCATCTTGTCTTACTTACCCTTATTCCGAAAGAGGTGAAGACATGCTATGTAAGCCACATGATTTCCGTTTTTATCTTATCAAGGATGGATGGCTATATTCTCTTTATATAAGCGAGAAAGGCTTGACGGGTAGTACATCCACTCACCGTGTTGACCCCCCTTGTGTTTAGTAGCATATAATGTTTTTCTAGAATTAATGGGAATGTGGGAAAGTATTTATATAATGAATAATTGAATAAATGGTGTTAACCCATGGGGATGGAGATGCTGGAACATAATGATGAGGTTGTTATTTTTGAAGGAACAGTTGACTTTGGGTGGGATGCTAATGAAAATTAATGTGGGATTGTTCATGGTTAATTATTGTTTAAAGAATTAATTAACATAGAGTGGAACTGATAAAAATGGAATGAAGTAATCTAATAAAGATCATTAAATGGTTGTGTGTTTATAGGATACCTAGTCTTAGATGTAGCATCGCGGAGTCTGAGAGACGTTAGCTGCAGTTGTGTCTAAAACTAGGTAATTCCCATAGAGTGGTTGTGAGATATAATATATCCTGTACTTTTTGTGTTTCAATACGGTATTCCACCCTGTCAGTAAGGTCAACTGACACCCCAACGATTCTGAGCCCTGGTAAGGGGGTGTTTTCCCCAACATTCCAGTGGGAGGATTGATGGATGGCTACCCACTATGGCCCCGCACTCTTCTCTTGGTAGTTACTGGTGATGGAAGGAACATTGGTTATTTTTTCCCCTATATTTGTGTATTGGGCTGTAATGGCTTGTGGATATTCACACACATATATTCTGGATAATGTTTTCTATGTAAAACTATATGTGTTACGTGTATAGGCTGTGATGGCTTGAAGACCCTTACTCAGTGTATGGGCTGTAATGGCTTGTGGTATAATACCCAATGTATGAGACATGTTATGCGAGCTGTGGTGGCTCCCAAAAACTACTTGGTTACTTTGGTCAGTGGACGTGGTTGATTTGTTTCATGAGGTGCATATTGTGATGCTTCACCCAGGTGTCTGCGGGAAATCCTTTTTGGAGAGAGATGCTCAGGACATGCGACTTTGGGGAAAACAACAAAGATGTGGGGAAGTAGTAGTAGTGTACCCTTGATATTCTTTATTATATGATATATTCTTGTATTTGTTACTTGGTGAGTATAGTCTTGGTGAGGTTGGGAGCTTATTATACCTATTTAGGTGGTGAGTTAGTTCCACTTGTTGTTAATTGTGCTTTAGCATGCTTTCTTTACTTTTGCACCAGAGGCTTCGGGAAGGATCCTACTGAGTATAATATTATACTCACCCTACGTATATATAAACTGTTTTTCAGGTCAGCTGGAGAAGGTCATATATCAAGCTGGTTTCTACTAGCTTGGGGTTGTAGAAGCTGTTCGGTCTGGTGGTTGTTGTTGTTTTCACATTCTTTTGGGTACTTGTAGTTTTTCCCTTCCAGTTGTATTACTCTTGCATGACATTACATTTGTGCACATGGGTTTTCTTTTATATTTCAGTTCTGAGTTGGAGTTGGTTGTTTTCTATCTTATCTCTATTTTCCACATGTGATCTCTTAGAGGGTAATGCCTCCCATTTGTGTGTTTACTATACCCTCGGTGCTAGTCACCAACCTGGGGCCTACAGGAGGCGGGACTCTGGGGTCATTATCTCCCTTCTCTCATTTCCGACCCTAGAGGGGTAAAATTTGTGGGGAGGAGGTCAGGACAATATATATATATATATATATATAACAAGGTTCAGTTAGGTGTGTATCCATTCCCAATTCATACTGGTTATATTACATATAAATTTCATTTGACATGTCATTTAACTACAACGTTACATTTGCATCCAAAATCAACATGTAACAGGTCATAGGAAAAGATATGGAGACATGAATCAATATTCATGATTTATGAAAATTATTTCTTTGTATGTTACTTTTATAAATCATGAATTTCAATCCACTAACATTGTTTTAATACATAGGACCAAAAGGTACAAAACCCACAACATGGTATAATTTTCCAATTAAGGTTTCACCATCTATATATACAGAAAAACACCATTTATATTGATGTATGAACTTTAATTTTACAGAATTATTTCATCATAAAAAATAATTATCATATTTTAAATACATAATTGGCCACAAAAAGATACCTATAGTTGGAAAATGTATAAAATAATTACATATGGCTTGAAAAAAAATGCATGGAATTAAAATTATATGGTTCCTATGATGATGAATCTAATAATAACTTCTTTCCATTTTGAGCCTTGGAAAATGTAATTTTTATGAATAATATTAACTATGATAACATATAGATACATGTGTGTTTCCTAATGGTGAAATTGTATCTATTGTAATAGGAGCAATTCTTAAAATTAGTATCCATCATATGTAATTTGGGTTTCCCCTGTACTCGAGTTAGAAACTCCTAGGAGAAATCTCATTTCCAAATTCCCATACATCATTGTCTCCTATATAATACACAAATTGTATTAAAAAAAGAATCATTGATTCCAATTTTTATTTTCTTGACGTGAGATCCACTAAAACAATGCCCCATGCCAATGGGCTTATAGCCTCAAGCACACCTCCCAATAAAACAAAGTCTAATAACTATTAGTGAGGTTATATGGGGGTATGGTGGGGACACTATACCCTCTTGATATAGTGGAACATCAATAATAATTAATAAATAAAATAGATGAAGCATTATATAATGAATAGAAATGTGAAACCAAATTCCATTATAAAATTTCTAGATATAAACAACCAATCCATAATAATATTTAAATGCTATAAAATGTGTCATGTAAAAAATGATGTCATGTCATGAAGATATAAAAAAGTAGAGTATATGGGATATAAGGAACATATGTGTATGATACTTTATATACAAAAATAAAAAAATACAAAAGATAACACTACAAAAATCATGATAATAATATTGGTCCTCTGCTTCCAAAATCCATACTATTAATGTACCAAGTCATCCTTCCCTGATAGGGAACTTAAACTTATCCACACAGGATGTCAGGAAGTCCACTATTGTACCTTAGGAGGAAGAAGTAGGGTGTGAGATAAACTCAGTATTCTCCCACCAATTATTTCAAGAATAATTCATTAACTATACATAACATAATAGTGTAAAGGTATAAAATTTAATAATCACTGATAAAATTAAACACAATTCAACTCAGGTTCTTATAGGACTCCCAGCAGATTTTTACCTACTTTAGGATAGGCTAGAATAAGTATCTCCTTGGTAACCATAAAATAATATATAAGTAATCACATATATGTATATATACTAATATAAATACATGTATATACACTATATATGTAAGTTAATATATATGTATATACATGGATTCAACGTGATAGATGGTCATAGTGTATGACTAATTCATCCTAGACTAATCTAATGATATATTGGCTCTTGCAAGTGTACTGTCCCTAAAACTTACATTAATGTGGGAGGACATGATTGGAACTCGAGATAGTGGCATATGTCTTCATTCCCAAAACATAAATGTAAGATAACATAGAACTTCATGCCCATCATAAATTTTAGGTAATAGTGAGATACATCCTTCCCAATACCCAACATAATTGAGTGTGAAACACAATTCTAAATAGAACACTTAAACATTGTTCACTAAAGAGTATCCACGGTCTAATAATGAATAACAGTATGGATTTCCATTATAGCCGGTATAATCATTTTAACCCACCTTCCATGGGCTTGATATTTTATACAATTATTATTTATAAAAATTCAACACATGGTGTGGCCTTCCAACCAACTTCTATTTATGTAATATTAGTATATTTAACACCAAATCAATTGAAAATCAATTTTAGAGTTAAGGAAAACCCATATAAGGGGATTTGTTAACTTAAAATGTTTACCCAAGGTGAAAATCCTCCAAAAACCCAAATGGGTGGTTTCAAAGAGCTAGAAAATAAATAATAATTTAATAAGGGTTCATGGGAGTGGTATAAAATAGTGAAATTAATTAAATAAGGAAAACCATATTTAAATTCATCAATCATAAATTCAATTGTGAGAATGACAATGATAGATACCTTTAAAACACATAAAATATTATGAAAAATGACTAGCCTACCTACCGTAGGTTTGTTGCACTATCCACATACAATGTAGATCTATAAATCGAGCTAGAATAGGAGAAATGGGGTGAACATACCAATTACCTAAAAATTGGGAATAATATCTCGCACAAAAATTTTGATAGAGAAGGGAAGATAAAGTTGGATTGGTAGAATGATGTGTAAGTAACTTACCATTATGTATTCATTGCTTTCAGTGATGATGATAACATATTTTGGTTGGAGTTTTTATTGACAATCAAAGAATTGCATTGAGAGTGATCCATGGGAGAGGTTCCTCTCAGGATAATTAAATAAGGGTGGTAAAAAAAATAAGTGTTAAAAATTTCAAGGTGAATTTTTAAATTGCTCCTTAAATAGGTGTCCACATGGTTTGGCTACATGGTTGGAAAAATAATTCAAATATAGTTTTTCATTATATTTCCATTAATCCCCCCTCCCTCACATGGGCTATCCATGTGGTTTGAATAACCACGCACAGAACCTAAAATAACCCTATATAAGAATCTTACACCACCCAAATAGTTTTATGGCCCTAGTGTCACAGTTATAAAAAATAGTGTGGTCTCTAACTGTGTAATATGTTACCTGCATGGTTAAGTTTCATGGTTAGAACATTGCATGTGCTAACCAAGTGGGTCAATTTGTTTCATCAATTTCTAGTTTTTAGAGCTATGAATAATCCTATAATTCTTTTGATACCTTCATTATGTGATAATGAATGCTTCATAAGATATAACTAGGGCTTAAAAATGAAAAACAATTGATGATTAAATTCTAGAAAAAAGATGTCATTGTAGATGAATCATATATGGGATACTTAAAATGATATACATAGGAAGAGGCATGATAAATTGTACCCATATGAAGATTATATATCTATAGGAATCCTATATTGGATTCCCAAAGTCAAAATGTACTATAATGCATCCCCTAGGATGACCATATCAACAATAGTGAGGTGGAACCATCCAAAACATTACACTCTTGGAAAAAAGATAAAATGGAATCTTGGACATAGAGATAAAATACTCAATAATCATACTAGAGATGTGGATCATAACCCATTTAAGATCAAGGGTCACACTTTCATGTGATAGCGGGATTCAATTACCTAAGAAAGAACCTATCTACTTGGTTTGAAACACCTCCATTGAGTCCAAAAATCCCCTCAATAGTTTCACCATCACAATATATGTAGAAAATACTAATAATGGACTACTCATAGGTCCAATCATGAATTTAGGGAGAAAATATATGAAAAACCTTTAAAAGTTTATAAAGGGAGGAATACACATGATATATACCCAAGTACACAACTTATACCCTCAATCACTGACATGTGCATTTAATCTTGCCATAAATGGAATGTAAAACCTAGGTACATGTTGTTTAGGATTGGTAAATGTTTTTGAAAATATACAAGTTAGATTACCATGAATATATCATGGCATGGAAATGTGATTTTCTTGGTCATGTACCTCTATAAGGCGTGCGACCCACATGGGATCTTGTCGTGTACTCTACACGACCATGTTCCCCTACAAAGGATGTCTGGCCAGGAACTATACTACACACCCAATTACAGGTACGGGGAATTTAAACCCTATTAATTTCATGTAATTCTAAAATTTTCATCTTCTAGAAATGATAAGTACACAGTGACTATGTTACAAAACTATACATAGTGTGATTGTGGTTTTTATAGGGGAAAACAGACCAATTGGCCATAAACTACCTTTTTCCTCATAAATGGTATAGATCGACCCTAAAGGGGTCCTATAAAATAATAAAATGTTTGTCACAATACTAATAAATTAATCTATTGTTATTTATTAAAAAACATAAAATTGCCTTTCTGTTGGGAAGAATTCATCAAATTCTATCTTGTTTCTGCGATGCACAGCCGCCTATCGATGATCAGATACCTCTGAATCTCCACAATTGATCCTCCATTAATCTAACTCTCTCATAAAACCTATCAATTTCTTTCTTGATTTCATGTACATAGACCATAGGCTATCACTGTGAAAATCCATTGGGAGAATAGAAAAAAATAGTAATGGAAAAGGAAGAATATAATAGAAAAAGACAAAGGTGTTTGAACTCAACCCTGATGCACAAAAAGAGTTTATGTATTTCTTAGTATAGAAACCATTTTTCAGAAGCAATGGTAGAGAAAAATTCTCAATACACTACATTATTCATTATATATTTCAGAAGAAACACGTGAAAATACATTAAAACTTCATTAAATTTGTATTATATTTTAATTGTTCGAAAAACATAGAATGGTTCTAAATTCCACCTACCACCAATCCTAGGGTATACACCATATTATGTGACTATTAAAGAGGAAAAAGTATGTTCTCAGGATAGTATATAAGAAAAATCACAATCAACCCATTAAAACTATGATAGAATAAATTCTAATTTCTAATCAAATTCACAGTGTTGAAAAACACTGGTCCCATTTGTATCCCCACTAGAATCCATCTCATCCTTTAGAAGGCACCGTGGAAAAAATAATACCCATTATCTCATCCCTACATTATGTGAAACTATACTGTCTCAACTATATAATTTCAAATCACATAGTGTTAACAACTCTCTTACATGGGGGCTACTAAAGGGTTACCGATCTAGTACTCTCCACCATTGGAGAATCCATATTTTCTCCTTATCAAACTAGAAAAAAACTCAATGGAACATTATTATTCCATCAAAAAATTCAAATCAAAATGAGGGCCCCACCCCAAAATGGACAATGGTTCACACACCACCATATTTATTACATTATACCACTCCTAGAAACAAATTCCAACATGTTCCTTTATCAAACCAGCAATGATATTTAAGAAGAAAAGATTTATTGCATAGACCCAATGCTCTCTTATCATACTCAGGATTATTTCAAGATAGAGTGTGATCATATATCATTAAGAGTAAATTAATATTCTATTTATAGGCATGTATATATTTCCCAAGACATTATCACATAATGTAAGGTACACCTTCCACTAACCAACTCGTGACACCAGATCTCCCCAAAATGTGCGTCCAGGTCCAAACATGGGTCATCCTTCTTATGTTACATAATTTATTTCCAATTTATCCTCTACAATAGCGGTATATTCATAATTAATACCAAACACCCATGAAACCCATTCCCATTTAATGTCTTTGAAACCATCAGTCTTAAGCTCAAATATGACTATTCACTAATCTATGATTTAAATTGTTTCAAGAATTACTACTGTATAAAATCACCACTCGACTCATACTCTCATGAGTCAACACAAAGATAAAATTACCATGATGCAAAACACAAAAGTCTCATTAATATAGATGCTCCCATGGTACTACTCTTCAAAATTAGGCACATTTCCCATGGCACGATTTATTCCATTACATCTCATCACCTGGTCTCATTCAATTCAAATGTATCTACTAATACTCTAACAATATTTGATATAGAAAAAGCTATAGTATCTCATAAAAGTAATAAAAATAATGTTTCTCTTAAAATCCATACATCAAAATCCAAATGAAATAACATTACTATATCATAAAACCTGTGCACTAACTACAAATTACTCTAAAAATGAATATAACCAAGATCACTCCATGAAATGTCCTCCATAAACCTATGCTAACCAGCCTCATATGTTGAACTCGATAAAACTAAACATCAACCAATAGGGGTCCAAGTATCAAATAAGGACCTATATGTCTCCCACAATGCCCTATCAAGGAATTCACTCATCAAATTCATAATATCTAACTAGATTTTCCATAATATATATATTTTATAATGATGGTTAGGATATAACTAAAACACAAGGCTCAAAACTGTCAACATCATCCTACTAGGTCATTGATCCACATGAAGAATCCTCCTAAGAAACTAATCCCTAAATGTCATGATACCAATGTAGTCTAGATACAAAACTAAAACTCATGGAAAATCCATATATGGTAGTACCCCCGAGAGGTACAGTCCATGAGAAATTTATTGGTACTTATCAGAATTGTAATTAGAGATCTAACTAGATAACAAAAATAATGGTCAATTAAGTATAATGAGATTTTCTAATATATTGGGAAAACTATATATGTTTTTAATAACACATTAAATAATAAATCCTAAAAAACACACTACATGGGGTAAAAAAGGTAATAATATTACCTATAAACATACAAGGGTCAGTGCACTGCCCATAAATGTCGACTGAGTAATCATCCTCACCATAAAACATCTCACCATGCTTCCAAATTTCCTTTAATTAAAAGTTAATATACATGACATCATCCAATTGAGTATAATTACATAGGGAACCTATAATTGAAAACATAATTGAGGGTTTTTATTAAACTTTATACAATAGGCATAATTCATTAGTAAAATCAAACACTATTATTCCTAAAACATGTGAATCCTTTATGACAAATATGATGCATGATACACCTCTTTCCCTTGCTGATCAAGAGTCAACAATAATCACAAGAAAATTATTGATAGTCAAGATCAGATAATCATTCAATAAATCTTGAAATCCATACAACTTGTGTGTCTCTCAATGAAAAATTCATGTAAACCTATAACATCATTTATCTAAAGATAAATATCATACCCCTATAAACATTGGAATATTATAAAAATATTTGTTCTCGATTCTCCAGTCAGATATCCATCACATGTTCTGACACAACACTAATAATAATATTTATGATATTCTAAATTGTAATACAAATTAGAAGAAATAACAATAATAAAAAATTTAACATATTGTCCTAGATGCCACAAATCTAGTACCATGAGTCATCTATTCACTAGGTCTCAATAACACCTCCCCAAATGCCAGAGGATACTTGCTAGAAATGAGGTCTGAGGGAGTGATAGCGTAGATACTATGACACCATATAAGAATATGAAAATAATGGAAATAAATGGATATCAAGATTATTAACAAACACGTGGAAGAATAAATAAATATAACAATGATGAAATAATAAATGGAATGCATTAATTTCCAAATTAGCTAAGTCATACCTACAATATTGATCACCCACTAGGCCGACATTACATATATAAGAGTTAATATGAGTAATAAATATAAAATTACAAGGATATTATATGAAAAAATAGATATAAAATATAATTTATCTCAACATACATGTCCAATTATTCCTCATTGATTATTCCCAAGCCTCATCATATCCAAGCCCTACCACAAACTGAACATCTTCTCGAGGACCTGAGTGCAATTTAGACCTAAGAATGGTTTGATAGAAAAACACCATAGAGAACCACTAATTTGGAACCACACATAGACAATAATATTATATGTATGTAAATTTGAGCTAAACATGAGGGTAAAAAATAAAAATATCACCAAACATATATATACAAAAAATGAAATATATAAAATAAACCACAACTGATCCTCAAGTCCTGATCCTGATGAACCATACCTACATCAACCTATATTGGAATCTATCTGAGAAACATGTCAATATATATATATATATTTATATGTATATATATCACAACAAATTTATATACTTAATTATATACTATGTAAAGGAGATATATATACCAAATAGCATAAATAAAAACTACCAACAATCAATCAATGAGTTAGTAATACTTGTCGACAAATACCTTGTTTATCCAGCACTAGAAACATCTCTCAAAAAGAATCATCAAAATGGGGGATACATATAGAATCCTTAGGATCTATCATACTCGACAATCATCAATATAAATAATTATCACATGTACTGACAAAAAATCCTATCAAAATAAAATTGCATCAGCATTGGACTATATCAAATATATCTAGTGTCTGAACTATGAGGGTTAGGACCAATGACCATTAGATAAAGAATCATATTCATGTCTATTGAATTCATCCATTAAAAAAATATTATAATATAGAAATACTATGGCCCTAATACAATTTCATCGACCACAGATTCCTTATTGAGTACACCGAGGACATCTATAGAAACTCAGGGTAACATATACATTCATGGGCTAAGAACCAAGGTCCTTGGACTAGGATTCCTCCTCGATTATATAAATAACACTAAAATAAATCTTAGTATTATTTATACCTACACGGTCTGGGAACCAATTCTATTGACCAAGGTATCCTCCTCAAGTCTATAGACTACACCCATAGTAAAGTGGGTAAACAATGTTATACAATTAGACATTGGAAATTACGTACAGAAATTCATCTAATAGAATAAATACCATCAAATACATATACATAAACATCACCAATAATAAATATATATAACATCTTGATATTTTTTGAAATATTTTTTATAATTAATTTATTCATTTCTGTATATTCTTCATTTCACATGACAATAAATATAGATTTTTTTTAAATGAAAAAACTATGTTTGGATTGAATTATATGAAAAACCATGTTGATCATGAACTTAATGAAACAC
The DNA here is from genome assembly GCA_963277665.1 of Viscum album. Classification (NCBI taxonomy): domain Eukaryota; kingdom Viridiplantae; phylum Streptophyta; class Magnoliopsida; order Santalales; family Viscaceae; genus Viscum; species Viscum album. Next base: position 1,957,240,892 of record OY728141.1, on the reverse strand, counting down.
TTAGATTATCTTATGGTACACAAACTATGTTTGTCTTGTATTACACCTAATAATGATTCCCTTTGATAGCTTTAGTTACATGCAAGTACTAGATTTACCAAACTATAACGAACTACTAATATTATCATTAAAAATTTATTCTAGGAATCACCTAGAAATTAGAATGGATGTTATGGACAATATTCAATGAATTGAGAACATATGATATAAAAATGTCAAAAAAATGAATCCTTTGATTTTCAATAAGAAAAAAATGGATGTAAAAACTATTTTGAAAATAAAGAAATCCATTTTCTAATAAAACTATTTTCTATCTACTAACACCAATTTTCAATAAATTAAAAAACTCACTATTGATGAATGTTTTTTTAAAATATTTATATTGTATAGTAATTAAATGTTTTTGAAATTAATACATTGGTTTTTAAAAGCATAAGATAAGAATAAATCTAATTTTAGGATTAAATTGATATATTTTTTAAAAAGTTAATTCTACTAAATTCTAATAGAGAAACCATTTTGAATACTTTTTGACACATAAATATATATATTTTTTTGAAAATAACATAATTTGTTAATTTGAGATATCAAAATATACTTTGGGATAATTCTTTTTCATTTTTAGATAATTTTTATTTTTGATGAATAGTAAAAAAACACTGAATTTTAATGGAAATATTCATTATTATCTAATTTATTTTTATACTTAAATTATATTATAATTTTGTTTAAAGTATATATTGATACATTATAAAATAATTAATCAAGTTTATTTCATTGTTTTTTTTTAAATTCTTAATTGATATAAAAACATTTCGAACCGTTGAACTATTCATTTTAAAAACTCATCATCTCATCCCATCTAGAAGAATTATTTTAATTTAATTTCTCTAAATTATATGATCAGAATTTGGAAAACAGTACTCCATATTTTAAATAATAATAATATATAATGTCAAAAAATTTCGTCACAGATTTTACCAAAAATATATCTGGAGGTTATAAAAATTATTCACATTGATTAAAGTTAAAACGAGCTTATATAATAACTAAAATAGTAATATTAGAAGTTTAAATGATGATATAGTTGTTTAGAATATATTTTCTGGACATATTTCTATCATTTCACCTCTAAGGACTTATAATGGTTTATTTTTATCCCATCGGGACATTTAAATCATGGGGATCACTCAAATATTTTCAATAATAGACAATGTGTTCTTTTCCCTACACATAGAAGGCCTAATCTCCTCCCCTTCTCTTCACATATCCTAAGTTATTTGTTTTGGAAAGACCCAAAAAAATACTACCAAATTCATTCGATTCATCCTATAGTCTTAATTTGGATTAGATATCCAACCATGGTATCCCTATGCCGAAAACAAAAAATAATTTCTCAAAGAAGAGGTAACATCCTTCAATAATAAAATTGTTTTTATTTATTTCTACAATAACTAAATTATTATTATTCTGTATTTATAAAATAAAATCATTGTCATAAGTATACATATATTTATAATTATAATTTTTCAACAACCAAACACAAAGAAAATCATCACATGGGATACAGAAGCATCATTCGTGTGTTTGGAGGACTACCGCCTCATGAACCGACATTGCTAATTCTCCCATTTCCACATTTCATTGATTGAATTAATGATGTAAGTTATACTTATATATGATATATATGATAATTTTTATGTATTTATTATATTATATATTTTATAAAACACATAACTTCATTCTTACCATTTTTTGTAAATACGATAACTTTATTTGTGGATGTGTGGACTACAACCTTTTCATAGGGATGTGATTCATTAAAATTTTACAAGGATTATATTAAGGATGATTTTAACGAATTTATATGATATATATGACATAATATGTCTACTATAATTATATTATATATATTAATGAACATATTTTATTGAATTTCATTCTTTCAATATGCCATGAAAATAGAAACAATGTTTATGCGCACGTAAGGCCTACCATGTCCATGAATTATGTGTTTCATTTAATATTTCTATATTATACAGATGATTATAAATATATATATAATGAATAAATATTATATTTATATCAATTTTATGATTAGTGAAAATTTAAATGATAATCAAAGTTAGAGGCTCAAGATTAACAATCCCAAACATATATGAAAAACAATATAGTTATTTCCCGAAACTAAACCCTAACATGAAATTATTAACAAACAGTTAATATAAAATAATAATAAAATCATATATGGTATGATATATAATAATTTTTTTGATTCATAATAAAAAAATATTAATTATTCCGGTAGTTAAAATGTGTGTGATGAACGTCAAGACATATTGTATGAGAATTTCATCTCACATTTTTTTATTCATTAGATAAATGCCATATTCAACACCAGTTTCATTTATATGGAGTATATAAAAAAATAATAAATGATATATCATAAATTTTATTTATTTAACGACATTTAAATTTTTAGTTTATTTTATTCATTAATGGGAATCAATATTCTAATGCCACTCAAGTAGTAAGGGTTTTCTTATCTTGTTTTTTTTCATTCAGATACAAGCCATGTTCATCACCTATTTATCAAATATTGTGGGTATACATCCCATGTATTTGTTTTATTATTTTTATACTTATATATATTTTTATTTCAAAATCCATTTGATTATCTTTGTTTAATGGTGTTTATGGTTCAAAAGTTACCAAATCAGTAATGTAATTTTGTCTCAATTTGCCTTGGCTGAGACACATGCCAGGTTATGAACCTATAGTCTAATGATGATGTGTATATAGTACCCTTTTACTTTTCTTATCAATAATATTATTATTTATATAATATTTCAAGTGTCATTTTTTTATTTTTTAATGTGTATTGTGATTCAAAGATAGTAAAGTTGTAAAATTTCATTACAACAATATGATCGTATATCGGGATTTTTTGTCATTACATTTCCAAATATTTAATATTATGATCCATATTTCATTAATTCTAATGAATACTATTATGATAGTGTGGTTAATGATATATTCATGTAATTATACATTTTCCCACTATTTGGTAATAAAGTCAATTAAGAACATTTTTATGAAAATCTGAATTTATTTCTCTTGTCGGTCAGAAATATTTTCTATTCATAAAAGATGTTTTATAAGAATGTTTTCTTGATTTTCTTAAAATTATATTTTATATTTTTTTACAATTGAAAAAATTTTATATTATTTTCAAGGAATCATTATTAGTAATTAAATTTATTTTCCATGAAAAGGCATAAATATGTTTGAAGGTTCGTTGATTCTTTTTCAATGTTATTTCTCATGAAAAGGTTTTCCGAAATGTTTTGAAGAATCATTTATCTGTTTTAATGGAAAAATGTTATCAAATTTTTATATTGTTAAATTTTTTTAAATAATATTCAAATATTCCATTATATGTTTTGATGGAAAAAATGATTAATTTTTTTTGTTTAGAAATAGTTTTAATTTTTTTAAATGATTCCATTATAATATTTTAAATGTTTTTTCAAAGAAAATGATTTAGATATTGTTTCATGTTTTTTAAATTGCTTTTTAATGATTGTTTATTTTCCCTCAAAAATTCTCATACAGATCTTAAAAAATCCTTCTCTATCTAAAATGGAATCCTTCAAAATATTTTAATCTTTATTTGGTACATGAACCATGAATACCATTCTTATTAGTTATTGAATGGTTTATGTTTCGATATAATGATGTTCATGAAACCAATTTCTTATCTAGGGGTTATATTATAATACCACAGTGTTAATAAATACAAAATTTTGAGTTCTGTCAAGAATTCACACTGAGGATCTTTTCAGGATTAGTGTTTTAGAGAACTATTCAATCACTATTACAATTACATCTCATAAATGACAAAGTTGACACTACAAAATTATCTAATTTTATTACAATAATAAAACACCTTACATAAAAACAATAATTCTTTTACTGATAAAAATATCCTTGAATTCTTCCTTTCTATTATCCTTCCTTATACCCTGTGAAAACATTTCAAAAACATGGGATTAGAATAAAATGCTTAGTAAGGGATAAAAAATACAGAAAAAAACTAGTTCATGAATACTTGAAAATCAAATAAATATTACTTTTCAATCATAAAACATAATCTATTTAACATACCTCATGAGATAATACTATTTATGAATACAAAATGGAAATCATAAATCATAATGTTAATTTGTGGCATCTATAACATACTAACATTATAGACTTCACAGATACATAGGGAGTTACATTTGGAATATCCATCACAGTGTATTCCCTAAATATATTAAGAGAAACATTAATTTTTACCTCTGTCATGTTACCCATTTCATTGGAGAACTATCTCAGGCTCACCCACTATTGGGTTTTCACTGAAAAACATGTATTTATAAATAATTCCCATGAACCATAACATAATCATAACATATAAAACAAGCATAAAGGAAAGATAAAATTTTAACATTACAATCACAATATATCATTTCAAGATATTTATAAAATAAATGCACTATAAAAACCACTTTCAATACAAAAATTCATGAAAATGTTATTTAGAATTTTTTTTCCTTTAAAATATTTATGGCTTATTATGAAGGTAGATATCAAACAATGCTCGCAGTAGTGGAAATGTTTTTCTCATCATATAAATTAAAAAGAAACATTTTTTTTTGTCATTTTGTAAAATCATTCAAGGAAAAAAAATCCCTTTGAATAAAATTAAATGTAATAGGGTTTTATACACTGTATAAATTAATGTCATGTATAAATCAAAACATGACTCAATGAGAAGAGTTTGAGACGAAGTCCCTTACCTTGAGTCTGACTCGTCAGGTATGTTCCTTTTTCAACTAGGATACTAAAAATAAGTTAATGTCTACTTGATTCTGAACCATTTTCAAGTTCATTATGCCTTTTATATCACTTATTAGCATGTTATTAATGCTATATTATTATTTATGTTAATTCCATTGGTTTTGTCGATATTCATTATATATTTCAAAAATGAACATATTATAATTACAAAATATCCATGTAGTACAAAGTCCATTATTTCCATATTGTTATCAAGGATTTAAATATCATATATATCTAGTATATATATGTATTAATCATAGTACAAATAATTTGGAGATAAGAAATAAAATGCACCGTTAATGGAGACGGTAAGCCATACATACCCATGAAAGCTACATACATTTTTTTCATATTTAAATGAATGGAAACTAAATGATAAATATGAATATTATAATTGTAGTATAATATAATATTTTACGTATGTTACATAAGTTTATAAATTCCATCCTTTATATGCTCATTGTATGACATCAATATGTTATATAACTTTGAGGGGCTGTAGTCCACACTTATTCAAATGAAATTATCATATTTTCACATTATGGAAAGCATAAAGGTATGATTTAAATATAAACATAGAAGCAGAAATAAAATATATATCATAATATATATCATAATTATTTATTTTTTCCTCAATATTTCCACCATGAAGGGTGGTAGGGGAAAATTGAGCAATCATCATTTTGTGAGGTCGTATTTTGCAGTCCAAAAAAAACAGTAAGTTCATATCCATTATATGGAGAAGGGTGTTTAAGTGTAGTTAGAATAAATCTCGTAACAAAATACTAGTATATTTAAGATACTGGTGTTGTTATGTAATAAATTAATAATAATATAATTGAAAGTGAATAAGTAAAATAATGGAAAAGAACTTTAGAGAAGACACCACCTCTTAAAACGTGCATGTCCCTTGGATTTGTGCCAAAAGGATTTCTAAAACTACCTTATGCCTAAGGTAAACATTCATGGAGAATGTTAGGGATGTTGGGATCTTATATGAGAATAGTTGTAATGATCCAATGTGATTGAGAGTTGTGATTAAATGGGTAGGGGAGATGCCGTTTTATAAGAGTGAGGATGGGCACCAAATGAATGTTTTGAAGTATTATTTTATTATAAAAAAATTTCGGTTTCAAAAAGTCACCAAGTCATTTATTACAAATATAATATTCTTTTGGGTCGAAAATATCTCAACCAATAGGTTTTAGACATGTCAAGGTCCCAAATTTGACCTTAGCATTCCACTTTAACCCTAAGTTAACTAATTTAACTCTTACCATGTCTTCTTGTATATTCAAATCATATAAATCTTATAGTTACTATAAAATGACAATAGAACCTCAAGTGTTTAATAAATTACATTTTCAACATTATATATTTCATTTGGATGAATCATTTATTTCTAGGACTATTATATCAATTAATAAAATAGTATGTGTTTTAAAAACCCATTTTTGTCAATTTTTATACTATTCATATCATTACTTTTAAAAAACTATAACAACTTTATTCATTCAAAAAAACATCATTAATTAAAATAAAATAATTAATAATCATCTATAAAATTATTTTATGGCATAAAGAGTTTTAAAATATATTTATTTTAATATTTATAATATCATTTTTTTAAATTATTCATTAATAATATAATCACTACATCATCATTGTGTCATAAATATATTCATTTATCTAATGTATAAAATTTAAAATAATAAACCAAGATGTTGTAAAATTATTTACCTTTATAATGAATATTTATAATTTAATATATCACTTACATTACCCCATAGAAATATTATTTTAGCAAAAAATAAATGTTTATGTTATATATTTCATTACTTCAAATTAATTCTTATAAAATGACATTTTCGCATCAAAGTGGCTCTATGGGGTCCCAAAATCGTCCCAAGGATGACCATGGCCAGAAATATCTAATCCAAAAGTATTATAACACTACTTAGAGTCGTTTATTATTATTATTATATTATTTTTTACCCTTATTTACTAGATTTACCCTATAACCATTGTAAATAATATAATAACTGAAGTTAATATTCATAATATTAATAAATTGAAGGTGCCTATTTATAAAATTTGGACATACTTATTCTAAATATAAAATCAATTTATAAAAATTAAAAACATAGAATTTAATGAAATTAATTTAAAATTAACCCTTGTGGTCAAAACCAAAAAGCTTGTTTTCATGAAATTAAAACTACCAAAAGATTGACAGGAGATTACATCCTATTTTAATGTGGAATGACTTCCAATGACCAAATGGGATTAAATGATAAAAATATAATCCAATTATAATTTAAAACCTATTAAAAGGTCAATATAAATGTATAAATAAATTATATGAAAGGCATTTTTGAATTAAAATGTTGTGTTTTCACTATTCATTAAAAAGAGAACTTTTTCTGAAAATCACCAGAAATTTATCCAAAGTCAAATTTGTTGTCCCGATTCTATAGAAGAAGTTTATTTTGTTAAATATAACATATGAAAGTGAAAAAAACAATATTTAATAGCATTATCCATCAAAACGTAGTAAAATGACTGTTTAAAAATAATAGAGTATTTCAGGTTTAATATCAGAATCATTCTTATTTTAACCCTGTAAAACATATCAGATAAATGTGAAGACATTTAACAAGCATATATAATCATATTTTATTTAGTTTTTTTCCCACCTATACAATGAATAGGCACAAACAACCCTTTAAAATAATAACATTATTATTTCATTTTTCGCTACAACTCAATGTTTTGTGCAACGTAAGATTTCCAAGAAACCTACTCTTCCGTGTAGTGTATGTTGTCATAAAAACCATCCCCATTAATGGGGAAATAATATCTTATTCATAAATGTTAATATAAATAAAAAATATATTGTTAAATAAATATCTGGGTTGTCACATCCTTCCCCCTTTTAAGAATTGTGTCCCCACAATTCTATTCACTTATCAAGTAAGTGGGGGTATTGGCCCCTCTTCGAATTTTTAGATTACCATGTTTCTTACTCAACCATATGGGTTTTCCATAAAACCATTACCTAATGAATTAACATATTCCACATCACTTTCTCTCTTGGGCCAAGAATCTGGTCTGATTGATCCTCATAAGGAAGATTCTCTTCCAAGTGAACTACCTCTAGACTGAAAACAAGAGATGGATCCGATATATAAATTCTTAATATTGAAACATTAAAAAAATTTTGTGCCTCGAATAAACATGGAGGTAAATCTACTCAATATGAAACTGATCCAAAATTCTCCAGAATTTCATTGGGTCTAATGAACCTCAGACTCAGCATTCCCTTCGAACAAAACGCATCACACTTTTCCATGGACAAACTTTGAGAAAGACATGATCACCAACCTCGAAAGAAAGATCCCTCTTTAGGTGACCCACATAACTTTTATTCATACTCTGAGCTATCCTCATGTGCTTCTAAATAAAATGAACTTTTTATTCCATCTCTTATACCAATTCTTATCCCATAAACTTTCTTTCACCTACTTCATCCCAAAAAGCTAGAGTTCGACACCACTTTTCATATAATGCCAAAAACGGTTACATTTATATATTAGAATGAAAATTTTATTATATGAAAACTCCTCCAAACATATATGTTGGTCCCAAATTCCCTGATAATCCATTGAAGAGGCATGTATCATTTCATTCTATGTTTTAATTGTTTGTTCTAACTGTCCATATGTTTGAGGATGAAAAATTGTACTAAAATTTAATTCTGTTCCCAATGACTTTTAAAGGATTTTTCAAATATTATATGTTAACCAAGGATCACGATATGATACAATGGATAGGTAAACTATATGTTACCTAACTATATCATTAATATATAATTGAGAAAGTTGATCTAGAGACATAATATATCAAATATGAAGAAAATTAAATGATTAAGTCAACCAACCAACAACAACCCAAATTTCATTTTATCCTCGAGAATTCATTCGTAATCCCACTATAAAATCCCTGGACACATTCTTCCCTTTCCACTTTGGAATTTTAAAGGTAGAAGTATCCTGTTTGGTGACTTCCATTTTACTTAAACCTGTTGAAAAGTTGCACACTTCATAGTAATGTCAGTAATATCTCATTTTAGTCCACCAGACCAGTAATATTACTGAAGATCCCTGTACATTTTAGCCCTACCTGGATAAAATGAAAACATAGAACAATGATATTCACATAACAACCCTTTCTTCAAGTATGAATCCCAAGGCACACATAACCTCCTTATAACCCTCAAAACAAAATATTTATCAATGTTTAATTAAGGTAACTTACCTTCTAAAAAAATTCTACCTTTTTCTACAACTCGCTATATTATTTCAATGATTTCTTAATTCTGTCTCATAATGATTATTTTACTACCACTTGAGAAAAAATAGAATAAATCCCTACACTAACATCTTACAATAAAAATTCATTAGATAAAAAACATAAAGAATCTCATTTCAAACATAGCGTGGTTAATGTAACATTACTCTTTCTAATGCAATCTTCTGCCACATTAATTTCCTTTCTTGGATGGTAATTGATTGTGTAATAATAATCCATGTTTGGTTTGCTTTAAAATTGGGAATTTATCCAGTGAATGTGGTAAGACAGTATGTCCAACTTCTCGCAAGACTTGGGTTGTGAAGGGCAAGCTAAAGATAGAACTGGCAAATTGAAAAAGAGAGTCTATGAAAGTGATGGCACTTGTAGGACCCTCGAGAACTAAGAACCCCTTTGGTGAAGAAATCGAGGATGTTGAAATTCCTTTTAAAGCTCAGTCTCTTTCCATGGACAATGTTGAGAGTGGTTTTGAACCTGGACTCTTCCAGGTTCTTGTTGATGATGTTCATTGTGTTCAGAATGACCCTACTAAGGAGGATAATCAGGAGATTCTTTCTAAATATGACCTTGATTCATGCCCAGCTAAGAAAAAACCCTTGCTGGAGGCTAATTAGAAAGCTGATCAAATTAAAGAGGACTTCCTAAAATCAATCTCTAGAAAAGGGAATAAACAAATTGTTTATGTAGATGGATTCATTACTCACAATCCCAAAAAAAACTAGGAAGTGTAGAGATTACACTCCAATGGAAAGAAAAAATTTCATGAGGTCACTCGATAATTATAAAAAGGAAAATGCTTTAAATTCAACTCCAACGAATTTGGTTTACTAGAGTGCAAACCTCTATGGAGATCTCGCTTCAAACACTCCTTCACAACCAAATATCGATCCTCCTTTTGAACCACTTGATGATAAACTAAATGAAGTCTCTGAACTGGCGGTGAAGAGTGTGGATCAGGATGCTGTGGAGGTAACTGAAAATTTGGACTCTCGACTAGAACAACTAGACGAATTGACTAATTAGAGGCTCAGAGGTGGTGAAATTTCTGAGGAAAAATATATGGATATAAAATGCTGACTGTTTAATAAGAGGTTGGTGCATGAATATAGCCAAATTCCCTGATTTTCTTTGTCCAGTTCTGCTCTTCTCTCATGGAACGACTCTCTGCTCTTATGTCACGGATATTACTGCATGTCCTCTTCCTTGGAGCTCGCTTGGAGCAGCCACACTTACTGATTTATGTGTTTGAGATTTTTTTATCTACTTGTTATGCTCTCTCTTTTGGGTTTGTGTAAACTCATTACATATCGAGTTTGTATTGCAATAATTATTTTTTAATAAAACTTTGGGGCATGAGTTGGGTTTCCAATTCATGTCTCTATTTGTGTTAAAAAAACCGCTATGAAGCATATGAAATTAATTGATAATTCTGCATAAGGACACTACCATGTACTTTCAATGAAGCATCACTATATATAAAAAATTCACCATTTCCAGATGGTTGTTTCCACAACAATATCATTCAATAATTTTCTTTTCAGTTCCTAAAGACATTCATCAAATTCAATTGTCTAGATGAACATATCCCATTTTAGTTTTAACATAGTCAGTGTGCTATATAACCGTGAATTAGTTTTGAAAAACATCAGGTAATAACATACTAAGCCAGTAAAACAATGAATCATGGTTATATTTGTGGGTCCTGGCCATTATTTAATAACCTTTTTTCCTGGATCAACATTTTTCCATCTTTAGAAATAATGTGACCAAGGAATGATTTTTTTGTAACCAAAACTCACACTTGTTTAATTTTCCATATATTTATTTTCATTTAATGTTTGAATAAAAACCATTAAAATAACTTCATGATCCTCTTTACTTTTAAAATATACCAAAATATCATTAATAAACACAACCACACATTTATCCAAGAACTCACATAAATTTCAATTCATAATATCAATGAATAAAATAGTTGCATTGGTTAACCCAAAATTCATAACTACAAAATCATAATGGCCATATCTTGTATGAAACATGGTCTTGATAATGTCTAATTACATTACATTCAAATGGTTATACCCCAAACTCATGTCAATCTTGAAAAAATTTTGAGCTCTATTGAGATGATGAAATAAATCATTAATAAGAGGAAAATGATACTTGTTCATAACATTTATGTTATTCAAGGCTCTATAATTAATGTAATGTATAATTTTACCAATATTGTTTTTAACAACTATGATAAGAGAACCCCATGGTGTTGTGCTAGGTCAAATTAATTATTTATATAATAACTCATGCAGTTGTATCATTAACTCTAAAAGTTAAATTTATTATATTCAATAAGGGGTTTTTGAAATTGGAATAGCATCAGGAAATAAGTCAACTATGAATTCAACTTCCTAATCAGGTATTATACCAGGAAACTCATCAGTAAAATCATCAAGATACACATTTAACACTGGCACATCATTAATCAAAATAATTCCTTTGTTTTCAACAATATGTGAAAGGTAACATTCATATTCATATAATATTAGTTTCACAGCTTTTAGATATGTTATCTAATGTGAGGGTTCATTCTTGTACAAAAACATAAATTTTTTCTAGAAAGAATCGTTTTTAGCTCTGAAATAAATCTTATAATAACACAGGGAAATCCAATCCATGCACAAGATTACATAAAAATGTACTAGATTAAAAATAAATAGGTTTTCTGGCTGATTATATCAGCACACAAGTATAGGAAGGTTCATATAATTTCATTTTGTATCAACACTTCCTCTTGGTTGTATTACAAAAAGACCAAGATTCATATCTAGAGATTGAATTCCCAATTTACTAGAAAATTTATGAGAAATGAAATGATTTGTACACCCTATATCAAAAAACACATTGGAATAATCGGAATAAACAAAAAATGTTCATGATACTACATCATTTGATGACTGAACATCTATTGAAGTTATTTCTAAGGATTTCACAACTGCTTTCTGCATGTAGTATGGTTGGCTTACTTTATTTAATTTCTTCATTTGAAAACCATCTGCATAATGACCAATTTCATTTCACTTAAAACATTTTATAGACTATAAATAAGATTTATACTTACCATTACCCTAATATTTTATAGTGCAATTAGGATCCATATTTCCCATTTTACCACATTTGATGAACTTACTATAATTCAAAAGGAATTCCCTATTGTTCTTGTTACCACAATTTTCATCAACTATATACTTAAGTTTCTGACCATCAGATGTTTTGGAAGATTTCTTCCATTTTGAATTCCACCTCAACATCTTATTATATTGTTTCTCAAAGAACACCTGATTACTAGAAAAATCCATTACCACCTTCCCATCACATAAAATAAGTCTTTCATAAATGTTAATCTCATGAGAAGCTAAAGCCCTTTGATAATTTTTAATTAACCATGAGTAAAAATGACTGATTTTACTATTATGATCCTTTATGAAATTTGGAACATACATTGCCAGTCGCGTGAATTTTTCTTCATAACCAGTCATTGAGTCATCCTCCAACCTCAATTACAAGAATTGTTCATCCTTCATAAGTCTAACCACCTTAGGAATATATTTTATCAAGAAAAATACCATTGAATTAATCCCAATCAAGAGCATAAATATCTTCACTATCTGTGATATGTTTATCTATTTCCACCAGTGATCATCTTCCCATTCAAAATAGTAAATATCAAGACTAACCTTTTAATGTTCAGAACACCACATGACATAAAAAATCTTTTCCAGTGCATTTAAACAACCTTTATCTATCACAGGGTCAAATGATCATTTTAATGATGGTGGATGTTGACTCATGAAATGATCCACTATTGAAATTTTCCTCTATGTTTGATCTGACTGATTTTGTGCATGGATACCACCACCATTTATAGCATGAGTCACCTATTCCATCACTGAAAAAAACTATTATGTTCTGATTCTGATCATCTCAGGTTGCTGATTTGGAAGGTTGTTTTCTTCTTGATGTCATCCCATTATAATTTCCCTATTTCCTATATGGATAACCATTATAAACACATAAATATATTAGGCGAAGTAAAATTAAAATATTCAGATTCTATATCATTTCAATCATACCATAAATGAATTTATAGATATTAAATTAACCATATTATAACTCATAAAGTCTTATAAACTGACCCCAGAGACCAACTGAGTGTCCCTAACCATATAAATTAAATAATATTGATTTAAGTCATGAATTCATATTGATGATATTTTTAGGTTTAGAGTTTTAGAGAATTTGGAGATAACTATTACAATTAAATCACAAATATTTCAAAGTAGACAGTTATACTTTATCAAAAATTTTATAAATATTAATCCTCTTAAATAAAAAAAATAATTCTTTTCATGATAATAATCTTCTTGAATTCATTCCTTTATCTAACCCATCCTTATACCCTATTAATAAAATTTGAAAATCATTTCATGAGCATAAAAATATTATTAAGGGATATGAAATAAGGATAGATACAATAGTCAACGAATACCTACAAATAAAAAAATCATATAATTTTCTATCATAAAACATATGCTCATTAACATACCTGATGAAATCATAAGATTTATGAATAATGAATAGAAATATTAAATCATAACGGTAACTTGTGGGTTCTATAACATATTAACATTGTATCATTCATAGCTTCATAGAGTGTTACCTTTGGAATACCAATCACTGTATATTCCCTAAATATCATAGGGGAACATTAACATTTATCTTTGTCACGATACCCAATGAATTGAAGAGCTATCTTGGGCTCAACCACCCTCGGTTTATCATGGAACCACCTATATATATAAATAATTACCATAAACCATAACATAATCATAACACATAAAACTAGCGTAAATAAAAGATAGCATTTTCACATTGAAATTAAAATATAAAATTTCAAGATATTGGCACAATAAATGTTTTATCAAAACCATTTTAAATACCAAATTACATGAAAAGGGTATTTTGTATTTATATTCCATTGAAAAATGTTTGAGCTTGTTAATGAGGACATATATCAAATAATGATCCTGGTGGTGGAAATGTCATTGTCGTGGAATATGTTAAAAATAAAAATTATATTTTTCATTTAGTATAAAACATCATATAAAAAAAGATTCTCAATGAAGGAAATAAAATGTAAAATGGGTTTATACACCATATAAAATAAAGTCATGTATAAATCAAAATATGATTTAATGAATGAAGATTGAGGTGAATTCCCTTATCTTGATTCTGACTCACCATGTATGTTTCTGGTTATTCCTAAATAACAAACATAAGTTAATTTATACATGCTTCATTACCTATTCATTTTTAGTATTCCATTTATATCTCTAACCAACATGTTATAAATGTTAAATAATTATTTAATTTAAAATCAGTCATTTTTTAGATATTCGATACTTGAGAAAAAATAAACATATTATAATTTATAATTGTCAATATTGTTGAAATTACATTATCACTATATTGATATTAATGATTTAAATATCTTATATATTCATTATATTTGTCTATTTATAATATTACATAACTTTTGGATAAAAAATATGAAATGCACCATTCATGGAGACGGTAAGCCGTACGTACGCATGAACACTACTTTCATTTCCTATTCACATTCAAAAGAATGAAATCTAAATGATACATAGGTATATTATAATTATAGTATAAAATCATATTTTATATACTCTACATAATTTCATTAACTCTATCCATTATACACTCCATGTGTGGCATGAACAATTCATATCATTTTGAGGGGGCGGTAGTCTGCACCTGCTCAAATGAAATTATCATATTTACACATTATGGAATGTTTAAAGGTATGATTTAAATAAAAAAAGAATAGAGGAAATATAAATATAGTTCCATCATAATGGAGACCATGAGAGGTCGTAGGGGAAACTTTATCATTCATTGTTTCGTGGGGTAGTATTTCGCCTTCCATAAAAACAGTATGATCATATCCATTTAATGGAGGTGTGTGTGTAAGTGTAGTTAGAATACCTCCTATAACCACATCATAGTATATTGAGGATACATGTGTAGTTATGTAATCAATGAATAAGAATATAATAGTGGGTAATGAAGTAAAATAATGTAAATGAACTTTAGAAATGACGATACCTCTTAAAACGAGTAACTCCCTTTGATTCGAGCCAAAAGGCTTTCTTGAATTTACGTATTCCTATGTTGAGGATACTATGAGGAATAGAGAGATGTTGGGATTTTATTTAGGCATATTTTTGATAAGTCAAGTGGGTTTAGAGATGTGATTTAATGGTTAGGGGTAATGCCCATTTATAAGAGGGAGGGGTAACTTTATGAATGTTTTGAAGTTTTTTTTATTATAAAATGATTTTCGGGTTTAAAAGGACTCAATGTCATTTATTTCAATGAAAATATTTTTTGGGGTCAAAAAACTCTCAACCAAGAGGTTTTAGACAAGTCTAGGTCTCAAATTTAAACTTGTCTTTTTTCTTTAACCCTTAGTTAACTAATTTAACTCTTACCATGTATTATTTAATATTCATATGTTATGGTCAATATAGTTACAATAATATGACAATAGGACCAAAACTAGTTCATTAAGTATTTTTTCAACATAATTAATGTAATTTTTTAATCATATATTTTTAGGACTATTATAACATTTAATAATATAGAATTTCTTAACTCATTGGTTCCAATTTTATACTATTCATATCATGAATTTTTAAAAATCCAAAACAACTTCATTATTTCCTAAAAACACCATTAATTAAAATATAAAAAGTAATAATCATCCATAAAATTATTGTATTTCATAAAAAGTTTAAATTAAATTTGTTTTATTTTTTATAATCTCATTTATTTAAGTGATTCATTAATAAGGTAATTACTACATAATCATTGTGTACTAAATATATTTATTTATTTGATGTCAAAAAATTATAAATAAAATTCCATGATGAATGAAGTATTTTAAATATCTAAGGACTATTTATAGTAAATTTTATATCTTATATTACCACATAGAAATATGTTTTTAGTAGAAAAGATATGTTTATGATATATTTTTCGTTACTTTTAAATTAATACTTATAAAATGTCATTTTTACATCAAAGTGGCTCCATGGGGTCCCAAAATCTACGCAAGGATGAACATGATCAGATATATCTCATCCAATAGTATTATGATACGTGTTAGGGTTGTTTAATATTATTATAATATTATTTGTTACCCCTATTTACGAGATTCAACCTTTAACCAATGTAAATAAAATAATTACTGGAGTAACTATTCATAATGTATAATAATAAAAGGTACCAATTTAAAAATATTGGACCTCCAGATTTCAAATATGGAATCTATTTCTCTAAATTCACAACACATATATTACAAAAATTAATTGAAAATTTATTACTATTGTCAAAACCAAAAAACTTGTTTTTAAGAAGTACAATATACGAAAAGATTAACATGTGTTTATGTACCATTTTAATGTGATATTAATTCAAATTAATAAAATTGGATTAAATGAAAAAGATATATATCCAATTAAACTTTAAAAACAATCATAAATATAATCTATGAATATTAATAAATTAAATGAAAAGGTAGTTTTGAATTAAAATGTGGTATTTTTCACAATTCATTAAAATTTTGAACTTTATCAGAAAATTACAAAAAAATTATCCAAAGAAAATTTTGACCTCCCAATTCAATAGAAAATGTTTTTTTCATATAGAATAAATTAATGTGACTAAAATATAATTAAACAGGGTTCTCCATCAAAAGGAGGTAAAAACCCCATTTAAAAATATTAGAGTATTTCTAGCTTAAAATCAAATTTTTTCTTTTTTTAAGCATCTAAAATTTATCAGATAAATGTAAAGAAATTTATAAATAATGTATAATAATATTCTAGTAATTTATATTCATTCCTACCAATACAAATGAAAGGCTCTAACTACCATTTAAAATAATAATATTATTACATTATTTTTTGGTATAACTCAAAGATGTGTGCAACGTAGGATTTCAAAGAAATCCTTTATTGCGTGTTGAGTAAAATATTGGAAAAAGCATACCCTTTATTGAAAAAAATATCAAATTCAAAAATATTAATAGAAATGAAAAATTAATATTCTATAAATAGCTTGGTTGTTACATATATGATTTTAAAACTTGCTTATATTCATTTGTTAAGATTTGATAAAATGGTTATGAAACACGACTCTTTTAAAAAGGTTATAATGTGATGAAATTTTAATGATAAAACTTTCATTTCATGGGTTATGAAATGATGTTTTTCATACCCATTGCTTTTCATTGATTATGAAATGATGAATATTTTGTTATCTTTTGAAACATGTATGCATGATTTTATTATGTGACAGTTGGGACCGATATCTCCCTCCAATGAATTTTTTAAATATTTATACCTTATAAGATAATTTTGGGAATATGTATATGGTAATGATCCACCATGGGAAGATTGTTTCACTTGATCCACTCTGAATAAGAGGATACCAAAGGAGATGGTGGTGTGTCCCGCCCATAAGGTATTGCATCCAATGTGTGAAAAAGATTACATGTTCACAATGTTATGAGTGAACCTTATTTTGTGTTAAAAATGGTATTCTTGAACAAGAATACATGTTCATAATTTTAATCATGGAACTAGATTCATGTCCATATGATTATGAATGGACCTAATAACATGTTCACAATTTTATGAATGAACCTTATTACATTTTCACAATGTGAGGTATGAACCTGATTAAACGTTCCTAATTATATGAATGGACTTGGTTCGATTTCAATATTTTTAGGCATGGACCTAATTACATGTACAAAATTTAATTAGTGAACCTTATTAGTGGTTCAAAATGTTATGTGTTGACCTGGATTCATGTCCATAAAATTATATAGGGACACGATTACATGTACCTATATTAATGATTGAACGTATTCAATTTATACATGTTCAAAATGTTATTAGATTATGTATATGTCAGAAATTTATGTCTTCGTCCTGTGATAAGCTATCATGGTTTATATTCACGAGTACATTATCATTAATCTCTAATGAACTATCAATCTTTATGACACACCACTTGTTTTTCATCAATGACATTTTTCCTGTGAACCTTGTAAGATATATTAATGATCATATACCCTTATGTGTATCTTATATATTCATGTGATCATATATTTAAATATATCAAGTTTACTACTTTTTTAGTATCTGAGCTCTCCCTTTGTAATGTTACTTTTCACCAGTTTATAATGAAAGCATTTCAACATGAGTGAATAAGGTGAATATCATTATGGGATACATATTATACCATTCACTAAGTTATAATACATTTAGTTCCATGTTTCCTTATACACAAAACTATTATGGTACACAAACATGTACTTTTGTAATGTGATGAATAATCACATAAATTGTTGTAATATCTATATATGTTCATCCTGGGTCCCAATATTTGGTATTAATGGAATTTTTTAGTAATCCTTTGGAAGCTATGAAGAGAAAACATTAGTTATATCCATTGGGATACTTATATGGATATGTCAAGGGATGTATCTAAGGATAAACCAATGTTTTCATATATTAGAGAACTAAGTGTTATGATTTAGACAACATATAATTAGTTTTTTATGATTTTGTGGGTTTCTTCTATAATAAGTATGACTCACACTATTCATTTTGATCTCTTTCAATATCAGGGACTAGAAGTAATTTGGTAAACATTGATTTTTTTTTTCTTATAATGTATAGGAAATTTGAAAATTGATTCCCTATGTGGAAATATCATGCAGAGAATCAAGAAGGTATAATTATTATTATTTATAATCATTAAGGCAATGAGACGATGAATGACAAGAGAAAGGAATTGGATGATCTAAGAGTATTGTTTACAGTAAATGTAATATAAATGTTTTAATTTAGGTTAATTAAACTTAATAAATTATTTTTATTTCATATTTTAGGGAAAGGGTATTGTGGAATAATATGATGAATTATCAGTAATGGTTTAAGAATATAGTCAGATGATAGAAGTATATATGGTTTGGAATTCCAAGGCTATTTTATATGAATCATCAAATATATATAATAATATTCATTATAAATATCTCATTTAGGATATAAATAGATATTTTTAATGTAGTTGGTGACATAGATAAAGGATTTAATGGAAACGTGATATTTTTATTTAGGGAGGGTAAGTCTTAATATGATCCTGATGTTGAGATAATAATGTTTGGTTAAAGAAATGATGGATAAGAATAATTAAATTTGATTTTATTTATTACCTAAAAATTGAAAAAGTATTTTATGAAAAATTGGGTTGTTCTATAATGGATAGAGATTAAGGAATTCTTGGATTTTAGTAATATATCCAATAATCAAGGGAGTTAGAATGAATAAATTCTTTCAAAAAGTTTTTATTGCAATTTATGTTATTAAAATGTTTCAAGAGAACACATGAATACAGAATTCAATAATTTGGTATGTGATAAATAAGAGATACTTAATGATATATGGAGGAACAATGAAAAAAATTATTTCTGAGAAATTTAGCAACCTTAGGTTTTGGGAATTCATCAATCAAATGGGTAATATGATTAACCATTTATGGACTAGATTATATTAAAATTTAAATGTGTTTATATAGATTCATGTATTATCTTTCCATATGAGGATTAATACACATTGGATAACTAGTGATATCCTTTTAGATGTAATTCTAACATGGAAGAATAATAATTCTACCTCATAATCTATAATTACATAATGAATTAAAATTTCTCCTTTATTTATTAGAGTAATATATGAAGTGTAAATTGATCATGGAACAAAAAAGGGTGCGGTTTTCCTCAAATAATTTAAGTACCACTTTTCATGAAAATTCATTAACTTTAGAATAAAAGTTCGTTAAATAAACTTTTTCGTTATTATAATCAATTCTGATTATATCAATGACCTTTTTTTCAGCCACATTGGGTTATGGTTTTGTGCTCATTAACATTTTTTAACCATTTTTTCTATCACTCTCCATTAGAAATTGTTAGTAAGATTTATCTTACATGAATATGTTTTCACTTTACACCAATGTTCTCTTAATTGGTAACATTATAATGAGATATTTTGCGTGACCATTATGATTCCAACAGTATATTTTCAATGTATGTTTTAGTATTTATTTATATTATGTTGGTTACTACAAATGAAAATTTCATGAATTAGACCCTTGATAACCCATACATATTTTGGGGGAAAAATTAATTTTAAACGGATTAGAATGTTACAGCATGAGTTCTTTTGAGATATATTTTCTGAATTAATTTAATCAATTCCCTATTTTTTTCATTTCACAAGACACTACACATTAATTTTATTAAATCTAAGAACTATTTTTGGATAGTACTATTTGAAACCCCATGTTGATCATGAAATACATGCAATACTATGATTATCTTTCTGTACAAACAACAGTATGTTTAGATTTTTTAGACACAATACTGTGTACCTTCAATATCTAGTGTTACATGAAATAATAAGTTTTATCAACCAATAACATAATATTAATATTATAATTAAAATATTATTATAGAAATCACTGAGCCATTTTAATGGAATTTATAAATATGACCAAATAAATTATTAAAATATGATTTAAAAATCTATGTAAAATGAATATTTTGATTTTGAAATATAGAGAAATTAAACTAAGAATAGTTTTAACCTAAATTCATCCTTTTTCTAAAAAAACTATATTCCTGTATTGAAAAATCATTATATTTAA
This sequence comes from Viscum album, assembly GCA_963277665.1. Taxonomy (NCBI): domain Eukaryota; kingdom Viridiplantae; phylum Streptophyta; class Magnoliopsida; order Santalales; family Viscaceae; genus Viscum; species Viscum album. Next base: position 1,957,219,775 of record OY728141.1, on the reverse strand, counting down.
ATAAATTATACAATCCACTATTAATGAATGTTTTTATTAAAATTTATATATAATATATTCAATAGTTTTTTGAAAGTCATCCAATTTGTTTTATAGGTATTAGATAAAAATAATAATAAATTTATTAATAAAATGTAGTATAATTCTAAATGGTAATTTTACAACCATTTAATCGATAAGGAATTTAAACTGTATTTTTGGACACATTTATAATTATAATTATAAAATATAAAGTTCATATTTTGAAATCAAGAAATCAATATTTACCTTGTTTTATTTTTAAAATTATTCAAATAAGATATATTTTTTGACTAATAGTTAATAAACACATAATTTTAATTGAAACATTCAATTTTTGTCTTATATATTTAAATAATTACATTATAATTTTAATTGGATTTAAATAATATTTTGTTAAATTAATCATTTATTAATATAATTTATGTAATTTTATTTTATTTCACATTAAAATTCTATATAATAATGTTACCCACTTTTGAGAATTTAACATTAAAAACTCATTGTCTCATCCCATCTATAGGATTAATTTAAATTAAATTTTAGATAATTATGTGAATATAAATTGGAAAAAATTATTCCATATTTGGAATTAAAATTAATTATAATGCTTAATAAGGTCAACCTTTTTTATGAATAATATTAGACAATTTAATTCAAATTAATCATAGTGATTTTGTTAAAAACAAACATAATTAATCACTGAACAAAGAAAATATGGTGTAAAAATGACAATATACTTCAGTAAAGATTATTTCTCAACATTTTTTTCCTTCAAAACTATAAATATTAATAATTTATGATTTTGTACTATTGGGTGACATGTTAAACGTGGGGACCACTCAAATATTTTCACGAATACCAAATGTGTCCTTTTCCCCACTTATAAAATGCATCCACTCCCCCCTCTCTTCAAATAAGAAATTCCCTTTGGATCAGTACAACCATAACCTAATATCCTCCCAAAATACCTCCCTTCATCCTATAATTCTCCCTTTTAAATTATAGCTATCCAATGAATCCCTTTGGTGAAAACAAAAAGGTGTTACTCAAATATGAGGTAACATCCTTCAACAAGAATTGTATTTTTATTTCATTCTCCACCCCTCAATTATTACTATACCATTAATATATTATATATCAATTATCATAAATATACTATATTTTTTTATGTTAAAATTTTCATCCAACACTCACACACACATCAAATAACTTGATCTGCAACAACCATTCATGTGTACAACGTACTGCCACCTCACAAACAGATTTCTCTCATTCTACCATTGAAACATTTAGAGTTTATAAATAATTATTTAGTTTATTAATTTATCTGAAATATATGATATTTATTATGTAATTATGCTTCTATTACTGTTATATAAAACATTCCATCATTATATATATATATATTTTTTGGAATACTATATTTTTGTTTGTGGACATGTGCACTACCGCCACCGCAAAATGATGTGATTCGTTCACACATAGCATGAAATGTATTAAAGATAATTTTAGTGAATTTATATGATATTAATTAAATAATAATTCTAATATAATTATATTATATATATGTATACATATATTTCATTTAATTTCATTCATTCAATTCGCCCTGAATGTGGAAACAATGTTCATGCATACATATGACCTACCACCTCCATGGATAGTGTATTTCATTTCATTTTTATGTATTGTATAGATTATTATAAATTAATATATTATGAAAATATATTATATGTATATAATGGATAACATTATAGAAATAATTATATCATAATCCTTGTATGACAATCAAGAACAACTGGTCACAACTTGTACAAATAACAAGGTAGTTTTTACCTGAATGAAAACCCTAATAAGGACTTGTTAATAAATAGGTAATATAATGTCATATTAAAAGAATATATGGTATGATATATAATAATATGGTTATTTTTAGATGAGTAACAAACTTACATTTGATATACATGCGTTTTTAATGTGTGTGAAGAAATTAAAAACTTAATGTGAGGGAATTTCATCTCACTTTGTTATATTTGCGAGATACATGCCACATTCACGTCCCATTTATTTTATGTGGTTTATATACTTATGTAATAAATTTTATATCATGAATTTCTATTATTTATTATTATACACATTTTAATTTATATTTTTATTTCTTTGGGATGGTGATTCTATATTACTCAAGAAGTAAGCGTTTTCTTGTCTCACTTTTATTTTTCTATGATACACAATCAAGGATCACCACCAATTTATTATATGTTATTTTTATAATGAAAATGGATATGTTTTAAGAATAATATATTTATAATTATTGGGAATTAAAAATCCATTTGAGTATCTATCTTTCATGTGGTTTAGGGTTCAAAATTTACCAAATCGGTAAAGATATTTTGTCTCAATTTTCTTTCATTGAGAGACATTCCATGTTATCAACATACTATTTTAGAAAGTTGTATATTCTTAAATTTGACATGATATATAATGAATATCAATATTTTAAAGATATACCAAGTTCATTTAATTTTTTTCCATTAATGGAGCATATGATTCAATGTTATCAATCTATAAATGATTTATTACTACAATCTCATAGTTTGTTAGGATTGTTTATGATTATCCTCCATTGCATGAAAACTTAAGATAAATGTATCATGAATTATAATTAATATTATTCTTTGATATTTATTAATAATATAATCTTGTAATTGTACAATTTTTCACTCTTTTTTACATATAATAATTAAGGAACACTTTTAGGAAAATCCATCTTTAAATATTTTTTTGGTCAGAAACTATTCTATTTAAAAACCATGATTTCAAAAAATGTTCCAAAAATTATTTTGAAATTATATTTTAAACATGTTTTCATTGAAAAATTATAAAAAGTATTATCAAAGTTTAATTTATTAGTTTTTAAAGTAATTTTAATCAAAAGGATTTTAAAATGTTCTAAATATTTCAGGAAATGTTGTCAATTTTATATTCAAATATAATGTTTTTAAAATAATTATATCCATCCTTTATAAATATTCAATGAAAACTATAATATTTTTAAAAAAAGTTCAAATTATTTTCCAATATTCCTTTATATGTTATCATGGAAAAACGTTTCCATAACTATTTTATGTTTATAAATTATTTTAATTGATTTTAAAAGATCCTGTTATATGTCTTCCAGAATAATTTATAAATAAAAATATTTTTAAAATGATTCATTTTTAAAATTGATTTTCAAAGTATGATTATTTTCTTTAATAAATACTCCATTATCATTCAAAATCATTCTCCATCAATGATGGAATCCTTTTAAATATATTAATCTTTATTAGTACATGATCTAAGAATACCAATAATATTATTTATTGAATGTTTTTTTATGCCATGATGTTTATTCCACTTATTTCTATTTCTTTAGTTATATGACATTGATACCCACTTTGTTTTACAGGCTATAATTTTATTTAATGATTATGAAAACAATCTATTTTCCATTGGATATGATCTGATTAAATTTTTATGATGCCCATTTCAATTCATGGGTTATCATATGATGTTTATGAAACCCATCCCTTTTTCTGGGTATATATATGATGAGTGTTTTATTATCTCTTTGTATATGATTATATTTTTTTATTATGTGATGTGTGGTACATATATTTCCCTCAAATGTTTAGGGTAATTATTTATATCTAATTTGATAATAATGGGAACAAGTCGACGGGATTCAACCTATATAGGAAGAAGGTGTAACCTGATCCAATATAAAAAAGAGCTACCACTAGGGATGGTAGAAGATGTCCCCTAGGAGTTATAAAAACCTATGTGTGAACCTGATTACTTGATCAAAATTTTCATAGTGAACCTTATTCTCTGTTCACAATTTTATGTGAAAACCTGATTAAATGTTCGTAATATTATGTGTGGACCTGGTTGCATGTCAATATGTTTATGTGTGTCCCTAATTACATGTTTAAAATGTCATGAGTGAACCTTATTACATGTTCACAATGTTATGTGTAAACCTTCTTACATGTTCAGAATGTTATACATAGACCTGGTTTCATGTCCATGTGTTTATTCGTGGACCTGATTACTTGTTTTCTATGTTACCATTAAAAAATATAATGTGTTCATAGTGTTATTCTAGGACCTATATCGATGTCCATAAGTAAATGAGAGGACCTAATTTCATTTCCTTTACTTATTTAGTGAAGATGTATCAATTTGTACATGTTAAAAATAATATATTTTGATGTGTATTCCATTAATCATTTTCATTTTCCTGTTATATGATTTCATGTTTTATATAATTTTTTATATTATGATTCATGTTTTATGAATTTCAAATATTCAAGACATGCCTCATGTTTATCTTCTATGATAGATTTTGTATGAACCTAGTATGATATGTTCATGATCACATACCCTTACACATATTTAATAGTTTCATACGATCAAGTATTTATATCTATTATAACAATATTTTCTAAAAATATTATATAACCTTTTATTATGTTTCCTATCCCATTTATTGATAAAAGTTATTATCTAGGACTATATAAGGGGAACTAATTTATAGAAGAATTTGGAGATCTTTCCCCAATTCAGAAGACTTTTTTGTTCCATGTTTCCATAGATGCTAAAATTGTACTAACATCGGTCATGTAATTTTTAAATGAGATAAATATTATTATAAATTGATGCAATATAAGTTTATGTTAAGACTGGGTCATTATAAGATCAAAGGAAGTATCTTTGGGTATCTATAAAATATACCACATCACATTAGGTCATCAACCAAAATCCAGGACTCTCATCTATACATCATATCAGGATCAAAAATATTTAATAGAATGAATACTGAAAATAGTAAGGGTGGTATAATTCCTAAACCACAACTACTTCCACAACCTCATAGAGTTATAAGTTCTATATGGGTTCTATGTTGCACCAACTACCATCTCTTCCCCAACTCATGATCTAAATGCTCAAGATTGGTCAAAATTATTAGCAGCCATTTGGTCCTTTTTGTTATGACATAGACAATTCATCTTAGTTAGGATCCTTGGAGAGAGTGAATTGAAAGAGGATTCATACTTGGGACTCTTAAAAATAGTGAAAAAATACATTGGAATCTTACATGGGATCTTCAAAAAATTATACATAGGAAGATGAATCCTACATGAGATCCTAAAAATGAGTAGGCACATAGATGGATCCTAAAAGCGATTCCCGAGGTCAATATGTACATTATTTAATCTCACATGGGGTCCTTAGGGACTCTAGTAAGGCAGAGGAATCCTATAATAAATACTCAAGGTCATAATATAAAACTAACTCTTCACCAAAAAAGAAAAATCCTTGAACATAATACTATAGAAATGGCTCTAAGAGCATCTTAGATAAAGGGTATCATTGTCGTGAGATAATATGATTCAATTACAAGTGGAAGAACCCCTATATTTAGTCTACAATTTCTCATTGGATTCCTCAAATACCACAAAAATATTTTTCATAATGATCTACACATAAATATACTCAAAATCGACAAATATTAAATATAATTCGTTCAATAGGGTGTAATGATTTGAAAAACCATCAAAAGGGTACCAAGGGAGGAGTACATAGAGTGTATACCCTGGTACATAACAAGTACCCTTGAAGCCTCACCTTGGCATGTATTCTAGATAGACATGGAATTTAAATGCCAAGTACAGTTTGAGTTTGTCTGGAATACTGCATATACCCAACAAGGGATACATACCCATCAAACTTTCATGGTATTTCCATTAAAAGTTCTTGGCAGTGTACCTTTACATAGTGTGCGACCCACATGGGGTCTGGATGTGTACTCTAAATGGCTATATGTCCCCAAATGGGATGTTTGGATTGTTAATTAGATAGATGGACGACTACTAGTACATGGTGTGTATACCACATAGACTAAATATAATTCAATAAAGGATAACTACCTTAAACATTAAGAACACATGGAATGTGTTCCAGAACTACATACCATACGATTGGGAATTATGAATCAGAAACTCCTCAATTTATCCTGTAACCCCTGTTTCTCCTAAAATCTATAGATAAACTCGAAATGGGTCTAAATAAAAGAAAAACAATGTTTAAAACTATAAATACGTATATATAATTTATTTAAAAGAATAAAAACGACATAACATTGAGTGGAATCTAATGAAGCATTTATATTTTCATGATCCATGGTGGGTACATGATGATCTGACACCTCCCAAGCTCCCGGGTGGCACATCCATTATTCTACCACCCCTCTCTCCCTTTATATCACAGTCACATTAATGGGGATTCCCATATGGGGTATACCAATGAATCAATCTTTAGGATTTAAAAAATCAAGGATATAATGGGAGGAAAATAAATGAAAAGGTCTCCAACCTACCCCAAACACAAAAACAAATTTTATTCATTGCATAAGACAAACCTCGTATTCCAAAATCAATGACAATGATGGAATATTCATATGATTCTATGAAAAAATATATATCTGAACAAATGTGTCTAAATAAATTATCATTTAATTAAATATATATTAGATATTATATATTTCAGATAATTTGGAAGGTTTCATAATTCCACCAAAATGTTATCCTAGTATATACACCCTATTCAAGGACCAAAAGGGTGGTAAAGAAAAATATATGGGGTCGCATTCTAGGGTAAAATGGAAATTTAACCCCATATAAGAATCTCAACGAAAAAAATCAAATTTCTTCTGATATTCAATGTCCATAAAATCCATGGTCCTTAAAAATACCACATGTTCCTTTTCTGTTGAATGGTTGAACTTTTCCACCACAAAACACAATCAACTACTGTTTGTGTAGATACTTATGTCAGGGACTAGTGTGAGGCTTGTCTCCCATTATGATTTAGTTTATATTCTATATTTTTAAGGGACAATCCATCCATGAATTATGGTTATACTATGTTTTATAATGGTATATATCACATGAGAGGATCATGTTCGGGCATGTATTATGCGAAGATAGAGTTGGGTAAAGGTTATTCACCACATGTAGTGGTATTTCCAATTTCATGTAAAAGTAAACTTAGTTTCACAATGATTTCATGATGGAATGGATTCCAATATATCATTAATGTAATAATGTTTATCTTGGGTATTGATATGTCTACAGCATGATTAAAGGTAGTTGTGAAATTATATAAATAATTTTTATTTTTTAATAAATTTAATATGGATTTTTTTTGAAAATTATTAGAAGAAAATAAATTTTGGGTGTAAAATCTATTTAAATGAATATATGTAATATCATTGAATCTATTAAATAATATTTATAATTCATAATATTTTAATGGATGTCTTTGGAAAATATAATCAAAAATATTATATATTTTTAAAAGGGAAATCTAGCAGAATTTTGGAGAATATCTTGGTGAACCAAAATTATTAATTCTATGAAATATATTACCATGTTCTATAATCCACCCCTATCTTATTTCTAGATGATCAATAATTCACCATTAATGTTATAAAAGTCTTCAAGAACTCCATATATCCCTTCAAATGATCTCTAGACTTATGAATTTCATCACTATCTCTTAAACTATATTTATATTGTTTTCTGAATATTCATTCTAGGAAAGGGATACATGAATTATATCTTATATTATCTGAATGTGTGGAAGTATAATTATTTATTATTATTTTAAATTATTTAATCATATTTAATGTTGATAAAAATTTGTAACATTACATAGAAAAAATTAGAATGTATTATCCCAAAAATGGAGAATTATTTGATTCATAATATTGATATTAAAGAAATAATATGGGATATTTTTCACATATATCAGTTTTATGGGTTTCCTAAATTTTTTATATATTATCGTATCTTCAACTATCATGGTGGTTGTGGTTTAGAAAAACAATTATTTTTGAAATTTTGTTACTATCATACTAATAATATTTTGTTGCAATGATTTACTACAGTGCCTTATAAATATATATTTATTATTCCTTGGTATTTTTAAAATATGTATCGAATGATATTTTAATTTTTATGTCTAATTCATAAATCTTTTTCAGATATGGATTACTGGTTTTTTGTTTATTTATCCATTGAAAGTGAACGAGTTAATTCAATAGGTTTGTTAAATGGTCTCTTGATGTGGATAATGTCTTGGGGATGTGATCTCCCATTGTAATTTTAAAAATATTTTTAAGGAACTTGTTATATTGACTTAGTCTCTTAATGAGTTTTCATTCTTAAAAATATTTTTCTTACATATTATGAATTCTATAGGATTTTAGAGCATTGATATAATGGTTGATACCCTATAATGGTTGGTATAATCTAAGAAAAAAAGGACAGATTTTCTCATATATATAGTATAGTTTGACATCATTGATTTTATTATTTAATATGATGTAAAAAATTATTTTTGGTTAACTCACTGAGATAATAGGAGTGGTTTTTGACATTGTGTTTCTAATTGAGTCATTTTGGATGCATGATTATAAATATATACCTTCCACATGATTGATCATTTTTGTTCCAAAAAGAATGTTTTGTTCAGTTCTAAGCATTGATTTTTTTTCATGTGTTAGCATATAATTATTCATTCGATTCCAAATATATATTCAATGGTAAATTATATCATCAATTCAACCCATTGGATATAGTTCTTTAGGGAAGTAATAATAAATTATAAATATAGTAATGAGAACCATGGAATTGATGGTTTAATTATCTATTAATATTATATATATAATATATAAATTGATTATTTAATATAAATATTGTTGTAATGTGATTATATTTTTTTAAAATCTGAAATTTTAATGGTGTTTAATGAAATGAAAACTTTTAACCATAATTAATAATGGTTTATGTTAATTTTGAATTGTTGATGATGTTTCCATTGATTTCAACCCTATATGACCTTTTTTGAGATCATTGAGAAGTGATTTTAATGATTTTTGAAGTGTTTTGAAGTGTCTATGGATGATTCGGAGTCACATGAATATGTTTTAAATATATTATCTTGATCTGTAATATTGTAATAGTCCATAATATTATGACTTTTCATCGTATGAATTTAAGTGGCCATAAGCCTTATATTCTATATTTCTCAAAAATAATCTATTTAGTGTAATATATTTATCTATATTGATCTAAATAGTTGAAAACATATTTATCATATAACTTTGGTACGATGATAAGACCAAACTGTAAAATATGAGATCACATATAATTTTGATTAATGACATGAAAATAACAATAGAGTTAAGTGGATGACATATATATAGGAGTGCTAGACTCATTTTGATTGAATTAGAGGAAATTTTATTACTTTTAGATTCATTAGAAGACATTTTTCAGATTATATGGCACACCTTTTGAATTATGAAACATAATTCTTCATCATAACACTTCATACTATAAAACTATTGTAGAATATTTATTTGTCATTTTAATGTGAGAAGGGGTAACATATAACTTTGAGGGAAATATGAAAGTATATGAATATTCATCTATTCATATTACATTGGATCATATAAATTTATAATTCAAATGAAATTCAAGTTATCCAAAAAATTTAAAAATTCATGACAATGTATAACTTCATTTTAAATCATTTATTTGAGTGTAAAAAATCACTTTGCACATGAAATTAAAATTAAAATGATAAACAAAAACAGGTTCATTTTACAAAATTTAAAAATCATAAGAAAATGAAAAAATATATCTAATGATTCTTTCATATTCATGTATACTGAAATTATCATTTTATCAATAAAAATCACAATTCAATAAGATATTATTAGGAGTTTCATTGAGATTAAATTAGAAGGATAGTGGGAAACATAAATGGGATTTCATATTGTATATTTGATATTATATTTCATTAAATTTGTTTTATTTTTCATGGAATACTTTTCTATTAAATAATCATGGGAGTTTACAGAAATCATTATGGAAAAATTATTCCTGAAATAATGTGAATATAAAATAGAATAACTAAGAATAAAAAAGTTTTTATAACTTATAAACAAATTCAATATGATAAATTATTGAAGAGATATATATTTAAAAAATTCATCCCATGATCCATTATTCTCTACAAGGATATCTAGAAAAAATATATATATTTATATTGATTTAGAAGATTTCTTTAGAGAAGGAACAAAATCAATCAGTGTATGAATTCTCTCATGAATTGATAGTATATTCTAAATTGAAGAGGGGAAGATATTACTAATACAATAAAAAATAATGTATTAATGAATTTGAGCTCCCATAAGAAAAATATCATGTAATTAATACAAATAATTCTAGAAACACCTTTAATATTTGATTCATGACAAATCAAATAAAGTGTCATAAATGAATAATTTATTCATATCTAAACAACGCCATGATTTCATTTAAGCGGAAGTGGATGAAGCCTTCAAACATAGAAATGTGGAAGAACCATTATTGAACATTTTACAGATTTTTTTTTTATTTTTTAGTCATTTAATAATATAGTTATGATAAAATTCATGGATCAACCATAGGTTGATCATGGTAAGGGGTAGGATCTCATATCAAGGTCAAACCTTGTAAAAAATATCATGGGATATTTTTATTCTTAAATTCATAAATAAGAGAGAGGATGAAACTATAATAGAAACTGAGGAATCTAAAAAGCCAAATCGATTTAATTATGAATTGCAATGATTTTTTAAAAATAAGTACCCTTTATTAGCCCATCCCCCATTATGTGGTAAAACATCTTATCAGGGAACAAAAAATGGTATTCCGACTAAAGTAACACCTAATATTCTACTGTATAATATTTTATAATGGGGAATATTAATTTTTAAAATATTATATGCATTCCCTTTCTTATTATAATGAACACTCATAGAGGTATAATTGAATGATACATTTGTTTTACACATGAAATCGAAGTGGATGATTTTGATCCAATTGGATCTCCACCAAATGAAATGTACAATGATATGAAATTTGTATTAAAGTTGAATCTAGAGATATATTGGAAAGAAATGAATTATATTTTTTCATGTTATCTAAAAATTCGTTCAAAAAGGATATAGGGATACAGACATCAAATTAAATAGTATATTTTTTGTTAGTGTGCATGTTGGAAATATCAATATCTATTTCAAAAAAATTAAATTTAGAAAAAAAATATAAAGATATAATAGTGAATGAATATGGTTATGTTGATGATAATTAAATAAATAGATATAGTCAAACATATTCGAGGATTTAAAGAAATGCTATATTATTCAACAATAATAATACATAATGATGAATTTTCATAATATATTTTACTCAAATATCACACCATTTAAAAAAATGCAATATATATCCATTGATGAGATATATAATAAAATCCTAATATATGTTCTGATAATAGATCATGTTTTAATAATGATAGAAAAATTTTACAATTCTTTTAATGTTATTAATAAATTAGTGACCATGGAATATGGGACCCCAAGAGACTCAAATATTAATGATGAAAGTAATGAATAATTGATTCATGGCATGGTTATCTTATCAAAAACCTCCTGAAATTCTTCTTTAAATATAATTTGAATCTTCAAAATGAATATTTTGAGTGTGGAATAACTGGAAAAGTATCTAGTGATTGTCCAAAAAAAATTAAGAACACATAATATGAGGATGAATCATGTGATTTTTTTTAAATAATGTGTATGAAAATATTGGGCAATGGACATAAGAAAAATAATGCTAGTATATTGAATATGTTAATGAAAAAAATATATATGAAAAACATGTAGGATAAATATATTTATTCATAAAGTTAGGTTGTGATAGTAGGGACCCCAATGATACAGAACACGAATAGAGAAGTGGATAAATATCAAATATTAAAGAATAAGATGAATAAAATTAACCATATAGGATTCATATATTGAGGATAGAGCATGAATACTCTATTTAATGAAATAATCATCTAAAAAAAGAAGTTAGAATTTTCAAGAAGGATGTTTTTAGAAAGAATAATGCTGATGTAATGCTTTCTAATAAAGAAAATGAATAAATTTATAAGATACAATGTCTATATAAAAAATTTAATTGGATGAAAAATGTTATAAAAGAATAAGTGAAAAAAATATAATAAATAATAAAGAAATAATATGTCATTTTCAATGTTCTTTAAGGGGGAAACCCAAATTGGAAAAATAATCTTGGCTAAGATATGGTCACTAAAGTAAGGACTACGTCATAATAATATTTATAATTAATGTACATCCACTAATGAAAAATCTAAATCATTAATTTCTAGAAATATTATATCATTTTGAGATAAAAAACTCTGTTATAAATTAAAAAATGAGAATTAGGGGTAGATAAATAACATGAGAGAGAAGCAAATATATCCATGACAATGGAGAACTATTTGAAGAATCCTTATTTATTAAATGAAAATTTAGAAATAATGATTTAGTTATAAAAAACAATTATATTTTTTGGTAAATCTCAACAATAACATATATGATCTAGTTTATGAGGCTATTGTTAGTGTTTTTGATGATTTAGACATAAATAATATTTTTTCTGGTATTACATGTCTGTTTTTTAATATTAATTATGTACATATTTTATATGAAGTTACCCAAAAAGAGAAAATCAAATAACTAGTGAAATGACATATTAACAATGCGAACACATATATGATTCCTATAAAAATTTGTTTAAATTGATTAAAGAGATATTTTGAAGGTGTCACAAGATATATTACCATACTTAGGAACTTTTCAAGATGATTTTTGGTCAATAATAATATAATTATATATTTAAGAATATTAAATATTGAATTATTAATGAAATATAATCAATTATAGATATTTCTATTTAGGATATCAAATTTAGTAGACGCCAGAATCATGATAATGGGTTTTCATCACCTATAATAGTAGATCAAAACCCATAAAAATTGTTAAATAGAATGATGGAGTTTATGTGACCTTTGGGAATCTGAGGCCATTAAAAATAATTAGTATTTGTTAAATAGAAATTCATCTATCAAGACTGAACTCAGAAGATGGTTTTTTGATGTGTTCAATGATAAACTATAGATTTTTAGTGAGCCATGTGAATAAGTAAACGAGGGAGCCATCAACAAGAATAATCACCACATTAAATTAATTAATTATGGATGTGTTTTTACAATAGTAGAAGGAACAAATGTGAATTTAATATATATTAGAGATCCTGATAAATCTTATTTTCTAAATTATATATAATAGTATAGTCCATGTCTTGAATACTAGGTAACATAGGTTATAAAAAGTTGGCTGAGATTTTAATGTAAATGTGGTGACAGAATTTCCAAAATTTATATGAGATAAAGATTATTTTTTTTAAACCTATCGTATGGGGAAATTGATCAATCTGAAGCACAAAATTGTTTCGAGTCAATCCACATGAAATCTTCTAATAATTTACAAATATGTTTTTGGATCTATGAGTCACTAATACAAAGATGTTTTTAAAACCTATCGTATTGGTAAATTGATCAATCTAGAGTACAAAATCTTGTTGAGTCAATCCACATGAAATATTCAACTAATTTACAATGATTTTTTTGGACCTATGAGTCACTAATACAAAAAATATTGATTACATTTCATTAATTTTTTTAATATACAAGGATGAAAATAGTTCTGTTTTAGAATCATATTTTATTTGTAGAAGTTATGTTCATGATTTATATAAGTGAGGTTGAATGGGATCCTGGAAATTAAATTATGAAAATGAGAAATAATAATTTTCAGGAGTATAATGTTATTCCATTTTAACCATTCCTTAAAATTTATATGATTCTATGTCAATATAAACCCCATACACACCTCAAATAATAGAATTTATGAAATAATGAACATAACCATTAATGAAATTGGGAGAAAAATACTTATCAAATATGAAAGATCAGTGTTCATTTAGTGATAATATGTTTCTATAGCTATTAAAATTCCATATTGATTTTTGGTAAGACAATACCAAATATAACCTTGTACATTATTTCTTATAATAATAATATTACAATAGTGAGTTACTACATATTATTTATCAAAATAAAAATATGAATTAAGTAAAGATTGATGAATGAGATGAGGAGGGTATACCTCGTGGTTATACATCCATAAGAAAATGCTACTAATGATTGAATGAGACTTCACATTGTGTTTGATTGTTATGTTGTCAAAAGTATTTAAAAATACTGACATAAAGATTTTTCTGGGTAAAATAAAACTTGAATAAAGGAATGAATCCAATAATAATTTTTCTTAATATAATGGACAAAAATATATTGAGTTGGGTTCAAAAATAGTTGGGGTAAATTTTGACTAAACTAATGATAAATATGATGTTACTGAGATTGAGAAATAAAAGTTTCAATGCTAGAGGATGTATGTGGAGATATATAATATCGTAGAAGAATAATCATCCCTTATAATTACATGATGGATATTGAGATTTTATGGATCTATATTAGATGTTACTTAAAAGAGAATTAGGTTTGAAAGTTATAACACTCTAAATTATATAATTGATCCATAGTTGATGTAGAGGATTTTACATAAAAATCATGGGTTGTTCCTAAATATGTGGTGCTGAATTATATTGAGAGAAATTATAATGGGGAATTTTTTAAGGTCTACAGAAAATTTATTTTGGTACTAAGTTGGTTTTCATGAACAACATTAATGAATCATTTTATGTCGCTAGAAACTATTATAATCTTATTTGAAAGGATTATACATAAGTTATGATAATTTACATTATTGATTCCTCTAAATAATAGAACAAAATTGAATCTATAAGAATATTCCATGATGTGTAACCTTATAATATTATATAATGTATCATATGGATATAAAATCAACATTTTAAAATTGTGGGTGTCGAGAAATATGTATATTGTGCAACCTAAATTTTTTATAATTGGCAAATATTGCACAAGAGTGTTCAAAATATAGGAGAAAATTTATCTGTTAAAACAACAACCATTCCTTTGGTATCCAAGACAATATTGTTTCATGAAAATGATAATGTTTATCAAGGAAAAGTACACAAAAATAAAATAAATGAAAACATATACAAATATTTTTAATTTTTTGGTTGATGACAACATTTTATTGGTGATCACGAGAACTCTCATCTTGATTTCTCAAATCAAAATAAACAAAATCTTGACCTAGGCATGATTTTGTAGTTAAGAAACTTCATGGGATATTATGTGATATAATAAAGGAAAAATATTTATTCTTATCCAAATAGAATCATAATAATGTTTTATTGAAGTTGATTGATAAGGGGGATTCAAATATAGAGTCGATATTAATTATAGTGGGACTACAATTATCTAATGATTTTAAAGATAAGAATATGAATCAATGAAAATTTTAATGACTTATTGGGAATTAATTTTTGGTAAAAAAGTACAAACATTATATTTTAGATTAAAAAATATTTCTCAAAAGGGTTATTTCTTATAGAATATAAAACAGTTTTCTATAATACTTAATTTTATAATAGATATAACATGTTTCACAGGATGGAAAATACTTTTAATCTATTTATATTTATATATGATTTAAATGTATGTAATTTTGATGATAAATAATTAAATTTAGGTGTAATTACCTATTGGGGGCAGTTTTGTAACATAGAACCATAAGAAATAGAATTTTTTCACACCATTAACTAATGATGTGGAATATACTGTTATCAATTGTTATAGACCTAAAATTATTTGGGTAAAGGTGGAATAATTTATGTTTAATGCGAGGTTTGATAAAACACTCAAAATTAATTATGGTATTGAATATATTATTTAAATTTCTAAAAGTCAGATGAAATACTCATTGTCAATGAATGTTGATATCATATTTCATTTCATCATGGAGATAGTGGCCAATTGAGACCTCATATTGGAATTTTATTCTACTACATACCAATTTTTTGGAATTTCAACCAAGGATTCACTTTGAGATAAGAATGATACCATGATGATGAATATATGTTTTTAGCACCTCTGACTTCATTATGATTCATTTGGAAGGACCACTATTTAGTCATTGATTATGTTTATAAAGTGGGGAGATTTTTCAAAACAATATCCTCAAAAAAATACCTTTTGTATTCTTTTATATTCATATTAAATTGTTATGTATATTGAATAAATGGGGTTTAATTTAATAAGGTAGTACATGGATTTTTGTGGATATCATTTTAACACATGTAAAAATTATACATGTCAATGGGAGATAAATATCTCCAAAACCACTACTCTATCAAGTAGTGTGGTGTAAAGATAAATATATTTTGAAAAGGGAAATTATTTACTGACTCTTGAATAAGAAGAGGAGTTTTGAGATGATACTGAGAAATAATATTATATGTTAACTAGAAATCCAATGGTGGATATTGAATTTCCCTTGAAATGTTTTGGGAGGTTGCCTTTATTGTAAACCCTTTATGTGGTTATTATTGAGATCTATGAGAATAGTTTTTAAAATGAATTATTATGGATTAAAGTGTTTTTTTATGCTCTTGAGTAACATTAAAAATCATCTAATTCTTGATATGGAATTAAAATATAGAAATTTCAATGAACATATGAAATTTCATTATACAAATTTGTCTATTATAAGACCCAATAGTGTGTCATTTCTCATCCCCAATACATTAACTATATGCCTTTCCATTATTTGGCACTAAAAATTTGAACATTCCCAGATCTTTTGGATTTGGAGTGATAATATGAATTTGGTGTGGTAATTTTGATCAAAATTTGTCATTGATCTAATTTAATAAAATGTAAAAGGAACTCAACGTTTATCATACACATTGTTGTCTTAGTCTCCATAATATTACTTTAGAGGGTATAATAGAATATTGAGATTTAGTTCGTAAATTTTTCCTGATTATATGAATATATTTTTTAACTTATAACTCATATTGATTTATCATAATATATCTTCATATTAATTCAATGGACCATATGTATTCAAAATCAAACTTTGATAATAAGATCTTGTATTTCATTGAGGGAAAGGAAAATCATATAAAGTTTCTCAATCAATAAAAATATAATTCATATTATATCACAAGACATAATAAATTCATGTTGTAAAAAATATGAAAATTCATTAGAGTGCATGATTTCAGTATAGATATTTTATCTTCACGAATTAATTTATTGTTTATATGACATAAAATTTCATATGATAAGAAAAAATGAGTTTCGTGAATTAGAAATTATATAGAAATATGAAACTAAATCTAATAATAATATCATGTTTTTTAACCACATAATATCATTATATGAATCAAATACATGATTCAAGATTTTATTAATGTTAGTTTGAATGATCTTAAATGAGAAAAATTTTGTAATGATTTTCAAGGGTCATAAAATTCAATATTTGAAATTATCATCCATGGTAATAGATAATATTATTATGGGATTCATTGTCATGGTGAGGTTCGTTGGAGTTTCAAAAAACCATAATGACAATATTATTCATGAATCAATGTAATTATAGTAGGGAAAATGATGAATAAAATGGTTTTTGAGAATTATGTGAGAATTCGATGAACTATTGTATTGGAGAGAGAAAAATTGAAGAACATCAATATATACACTATTTTTATTACTAAATAAATCAGTGAAAGTAGTTTAATGTTATAGTAATATATAATATTATTGTTTAGAATTTGTAAGATTAGTTTTTGTATGAAAAATATAATTCATATGTTTTTTTCTTAATTGGTGATAGGAAGTCCACATGCATCTGCTTCACATCATTTGATCAAGTAGTTGCGGTCCTTCTAGAAGATGATATGGAATTTTAGGTAACACCATATTGATGGAAAAGAAAAAAAAGTCATCCAATAGAAAATGAAAAATATATGAGGAAAATGTGTTTCATATCTAAAAAGAATAATAATTCAAGTAATATAATATTTATTAAACCTTAATAGAAATATAGAATGATAAAATTTCCTCTAACCTAAAATTAAAATTTCAAGAATTTTTAATTACTATAAATTATATTGATAATAAAATATTTGAACCAACTATCATGAGATCCCCAAAAGAGGTTATCTCTCACATAAATGATGAACCATGAAAAAATTATCAGGTTCTATTAATCTTAATTTATTCATTAAAATGGTTTAGGAGGTGATTAACAGAGTTAATATCGACTATGATAAATCCATGTGGTTCAAATTTGATAAGGAATGAATTTGTAGAAGAAATTACTATTTATGAAACCCAATTCTCAATATCTAATACATGAACTATAATGGTTTATTGAATTATAATAATATCTAAATTACTATATGGATGTTATTAATTATTTTAATATTATTAATATGGATAAATTTAGTTCCAGAGTATAGTGGTGGCTATTATGTGTCATGTAAGATGATATCTATCATTTGTGTCTAAGGATATGTAGTATCACATAGTATATATTGCTGTGTTATATTATTTTATTTTATGATTTCCTACACTTCACCCCTGATTTAGTAGGCAATCAAACCCCAAAATGTTTTTGGGGGTTCTTTCCTCAACATCTCGGTTATGTAGGAAGAATTGGGTCACTTGACCCTATCCCCTGCAATCCCACTATCTACAGTATAATATGTGGGAATACACGGTTTTTGAAAGAATAAGGTAGATTTTATAGAACCACATGTTCTATCATGGATCTCTTTTATCTATAAATTTGTGTTTATGTTGTATTGGATTAACATTATATCCCAATATTGAATCTGATCATTATAGTTATAGCTTCCCATGGATGTATATTCATGGGATATGATGTACTAGGGTATAATGAATGATTAAAAAGCTATAGAGGATTCTGAATTACTACTTGGATATAGATGAGATGATGGTGATGATGTTATGAATGATTGTATGTGATAATTTATGTATATGATTTTATTTCCGGACTATGATCTAGAGGACTCAGGGAATGGATAATCATAAAATATTAGTCATTGGGTGCATGAGATTGATACATCAGTAGTGAAGTAGAAGTGGGGGACCATATATATATATAAATATATATATTTGTGTGTGTTTTGTTCTATGGTTTGGTCTTTTTTGATATTGATAGTCTTTTAATCCTCCTAAAAACTAGAGAGATCCATTGCAAGGATGTGATTTATTTTAACCTATGTAGGTAGTGACATAGTTTCATTTCTTATTCACTAGGGCTAAGTATATTTATTTTATATTATTCATGAATAGTTATAGGGGGTATCATACTAATTATACTTTTTTCTCACCCCATATATATATATATAAACTCCAGTTCAGGTGTGTATGAGATAGTTAGTGATTGAGGTGGGCATTGTTTGCTCTTGGGGATTCTGATTGAGTTTTTTATCTCAACCTTCGATATTCCATTTCACATTTTTTATTTTTTCCAATAATTAATATAATTATATACATGTATTGGATTTTTATTTATTTATTCATGTTGTTGATTTTTGGAATCTCATATTATCTATTATTTCCAAAAAATTATAAAGAAGGGCTAATGCCTCTGATTTCTAATAATATTCCCTTAGTGCTATTATACCACCTATGACATATTGGAGGTGAGATTTAGGGGTTATTATCACTCACTTAATTAATTAATATTATGGTCACCCAGGGATTGAGGTCATTAAATAGTTTTATAAAAACTAATATTTGAGATATTTGATGGAGTTCGGTGATAAGAACATGTAAGGTTGAATGGGTGGGTAGAAAAAACATATCATATGGGACTCATATTTTATGTAAATAACATGTGCTATCTATGAAATAGATATTTTGATACTCATATTATTTCACATAGTTACCTTAAACTTTACTAAAAATGTAAGGTGAACTGATTCTATTTGTATAGTAGATACCTTTGTAATGATCATGCATCCTAGTTACCTATCTGTTTTTTATTTTATATATACAATGGGAAATTATTTTGAAATTTAATTAATTTATTAAAAAACCATAATAATTTTTATATTATACGTTAAGGTATTCACTTATGATTGATCTCTTAATGGAAAAACTCTATGTCACAAACTTCATTAGGTTCATATTGAATATGTTTTCTAATATTTCACAACAGAACACAAATGAGTCGATGTTATTGAAAACAATGGTTGGTTGAGGACACTGTGTGTTTTATTTCTTGTACCTAATTAAGGATGGGTATTTTATTTAGTATTAGGTTATGGAATCTTATTTATAATAGTTATAGATTTCCTTTAATTCGATAGACTCTCTTAGGGATAACTAGGTTTTGTTAGTTGTGACAATGATGTATGGGGTAGGTTGGTAGTGGGGGGTTTTGTTCCTCAATGATAGTGAGAAGAAAAATATTTTCTAGCAAAATTCTATGTCATTTTTATTACACTAGCCACCAAGGTGACATGTCGACATGGTATTTATTCCCTTAATATATGGTGTTCTTGAGGCACCCCATACCTACTCACCATGTTCCAAATCTAAAACAAAAAATTTATAATTTTAATATGATAAAAATTTATGTGATCCATTCTATATATATAATTATTTTATATTGTTTCCATAAGAGAAAAATTACATTTCAAAATAAGAACTCAATCACATGAATGAATGATTCAGTGTCATTGAGGATAATCTACAAAAAAACTTATGTAATTATACTTGTTCACAGTTTATTATAACTGAACCACACTAGACCCCCTTATAGACTCATAATTAGTTATAATCATTTAATAAACTTTGAATTTAAACATATGAAAGGAATGATCTCAAATTCGAACAGGAAATCATATTATCATTTCATCAAGGGTCAAATCATAATAATATGATAAAATATGTCAATAAAAAATATATTATTAAAAGAAAGTGAAAAAATAATAGATTTACATTATGTCACCATAATTAGATATGTAATATAAAATTATAAAACAAGAACAAGGTCATAAGAGTTTAATTAAAAAAATATTATCCATGTTGAATAACCATAATCATATATCATATAAATATTGGTAGACAATAAAACATTACCAGATAAGGAATCATGGAACAAACATAACCATAAAGATTCAGAATGTTTTGATAAAACTTTTCATTTCTCTGCCAAATGGTGTGAGAATGAATCTAATGCCCACACAATTATTTTTCCACAAAACCTAAGATGTGCGTACATTACTTTCTAATAAAACCAATGAATATAATACTTTATATTCTGAATAGAATCATTTGGTCCACATGTTATGTTGTGTGGAAACAAATAGTTCACAGGCCATACATTGTAAAAAACAATGATATCCACAATTAATTATCTCATGAGATATAAAATATATACATTTAATTAGAGGAAATTTATAGACAACAACTATCACATAATGATGATATAAAATAATTATTCACCAGGATAATAAAATAATGAAAATTTCATTAGATCATTATTAACATGTTGGAATTAATTGGGTTTCAAGGAATATTTTTAAACAATCACTATAATAAGAAATCCAAATAAATTAGAAGGATTTTATAATAAGAACATATAACTAGGGTTACATAAATTTGTTTAGAGGATGTATATATAAATGAAAAATCCCTCTTAATATTATTAGATAATCTATATGGAACAATTAAAAGATTTATTCATTTTAAAATTCATAGGAACCCATTCGAAATGATATTATTAAAAGTAAATAATTTGGACTGTATAAATTTTTTAAATAAATTCATTAAAAAAATATGTAATTAAAAAACAAAAAAAGGAAATATTTATTCCAAACTCTTAATTTGAGAAGACATAAAAACTCTAAATAATTAATTCATAAAAATTTAAGCCTATAAAATCTCAATAAAAATTTTGAATTCCATTTTAAAATCAGGAATTTAATTTTATAAAATATTTATATGAAACTTTCCATTTTTTTGTAAATCACTCTGAATTATAATAATTTGGTAACTATTTTTAAAAATCTAGGTGACACTCAATAATGATGAATAATCATAATGATGAAAAAAATTATAAAATATTTTTTACAGAATGTTATTTCCATAGTAATTATGAACAATGTTACAAGTCACATTAAATATTAATTTCATAAAATTCCAATTGAAAATTTTCTAAAACATTCACTTTTCAAAATAATCGTCACTATTCAAGCCTTGAGAGTAATTCTTTTTATTCAATGGAAATAATTTTTGAAACATATAATGATTAGTTGGTAAAAGGAAAGAGTTTTTATCATTTTAAAAATAAACTTGTTGAGCCCCATATCATTAAAATGAATAGAGTATATTTAAAATATTGGTTAATATGACATATTTGTGATTGAATATAAAAATGGATAACATTTGAGGAAATAATGAACATGGATATTGAAGAGATGGATCATGTTTACATAGAATAATAATTATTCTCAGTATCATTGAATTTTATAAATAATGAGATCCATCAATATAATTCCCACTATTAGAATGGGTAAAAATATTAAAATATTATAATGGAATAAAATAAATACATTTTTTAAATCCAAAATGAAAAATTATTCATTACGAATCAAGAAGGGATGCTGTGTTAAGAAAACATATAATAAAAACATAATTGATCTAAGATTAATTTAAATGGGAATTTACAATGGAGTAATATAAATCCCAAATAAAATACAGAATAAATACCTCAAAACAAAATAATAGTTGATAATTTATTAACCATGTATTAATGATGTTTAAAAATAAGTATTATAACACAATCAAAGTGTATGGAGTTAAGAAACACCCTTAATTTTTATTCCTCATCTATAAAAAAATACTTTAACATCTTGTATAACGATAATAAATCTCTTAATCACATAATTAATGAAATTATTATTACATAAAACTTATTATATTCATAAATTATAGTCATGTATAGAATATATTAATAGTTAGGAATATTTTGTATTTGTTATGAGTTGTCTTTAATTTCAATTATATTTTAATGAATTGTATTTTTAATGTTGATGAAAATTCATTGATACATAGTTAATAATTTATATATTATATTAGGATCTGTAAAAGATGCCTTTTAGGGACTTATTATATTCCAGCATATCAACACGAGAGTTTTATTGGCAGTTTATGGAGATGATATCTGTGGAAATCGAATTAAGGTAATTGTTTAAATTTCAATGGGTGTTATAATAATTAAATGTTAAATTATCTTATAAACATTCATGAAAGGTAAACCTAATATTATTTTTTCTTTTATGTTTAATGATTATCATATTTAGGTTCTCATAATCATCTGTGGTATAAATTTATATCAATTTTCAAGTAGGTGGTTCAATCAACCCGAATAAGAACACGCTATAATCAATTACAGAGTATGGTTAGAAAAGTGATTATTATCAAAAAAATATAATTAATAATGAATTTTAATGATATTAATAATATGTTTTAACGTGTTAAATCATAATTACCTAGTGTTTGATAATGAAAATAATAGATGTATAGAAAATGAAAAACATCACTACGTTGATAGAGTAGAGCGCATGTACACACATATGATGTTTTAATTTTATACAGAATGCACTACTGGAAAAATAACCTATACCAACAATTTAGAACCATTTGTATAGGCCTCCAAACCATTGGTATTGCCTATAAAAACGTTTTAGAGAATCGTGGCCAAGTAAGCAGTGAGGATAGGTCTATACCAACGGTTTCCAAAACTATTGGTATGGGTAATATGAAAAATATATACCAACGGTTCCATAAAACCATTGGTATATGTATTTCAAAAATGAAGCATTCGATGGGTTTTGAACCCAGTACCTGCAGTTTATTATTGAACGACCTTACCACTAAATTAAATTGACTTTTGTGAACATAATTTCATAAATATATATTTGTATTATCATAACTATTTTAAATGTTGATTTATTTAATGTTCTTGGTAAGAATATTAAACAAAAAATAAATGTAACTATAACAATGGTTCTCAATATCGTTGGTATAGGTTCTTTGATTATGGGAACTATACCAACGGTTTTGGACAAACCGTTTGTATATGGCGGACCTATAGAAAAGGATTGGCCAAATCGTTGGTATAAGGTATCTATAATGGAGCTATACCAACGGTTTTTCCCAAAACCATTGTTATAGGTCCATATAAGTGACATATTCCAATGGTTTTGGCCAAACCATTGGTATAGGTCCAAATTAGTGACCTATACTAATAGTTTTCACAAAACCGTAGGTATAGGTCGTATTTCTAGTAGTACTGAGAGAAAGGTATGAAATAGTACTGTTATTTTATTAATCTAAATCATGATATAAGTATCATATTAATCCATTATGTAAATATTTATGGCCATCCCTATAATTTGATTTTGGTATTTAATTTCATGGAGGTGGATGCCTGTAAATATAGACATACTACATTATTTTTTTTATATTTAAAATAGAAACGGGAAGTTAAAAGGTATTCCATAAAAATAATAAAATTACCTACACTAATAACATTTTTGTAATTATGTTTTAGGTTTAATATTATAAATGGATGATTTATAAAAAAATTAAAAAATGACATAGATATAAAAAATGATTGATCGATAATTTATTACCTCACTCTTCTAAAAATATCCATTGAAAATTAGATTATGGTTGTGAAGAGTTGAATTCTGAGAAGACTATAAACTCTAAACAATGGATATAAGTGATTTTTTATGTTAACATCGTTCATGTATAATAGGCTTCATGTGTGATAGGAAGAGGCATGATGATGGATCCATTTGTATGGGAGAGGAGTGGCATTGTCTAAATAACATAAATGGGAATGTCACTAATAAATGGTTAGGAAGATAAAATAATAGAAAATAATAGACTAGGGGATGTTTAAATGTTTAAAAGTTACCAATCATGAAATTTATACTTTTTCCCTATAAAATTTCAATTATTTTAATCTTATGTATTTTAATTTTACTAATTTTTTATGTAGGTAACTGACATTTACCTTAGTAATTTACAATTAATAAATAAATATAAAATGTGCCATATTAAATAATTTGGACCTAATTATTCTAAATTTGAAATTAATTTTCTCAATAAGAAATTGTAATTTTATAGAAAATTTAATTTTATACTATTTCATGTAACACATAAATATAATTATATTGTGCAGAAAATTTTTATGAATATATTTTTTTATTTAGATAAAATTAGAATTGTTGTAGAATTAAATAATGTTATTAAATTTATTAATAAAAAATAAATTATTTTTCTCTTAATGTAAATATAAAATGCGATTGCACAATGATGATACATATTTTTTTTAAAAAAAACTAATACATGTTGTTATTATTGTGAAATACATCATAATGGTTTTAGAATTTTAAAGATGGGTTTTAAAAATTTGTCATTATTTTATAAATGACATATTTTTCATTATAAATGTATAATTTTTTAAAAAAATTTGTTTTATAAGCTTCTTATCAAAATTATATCATAAAATGTCATTACTTTGGTAGTATATGCAAAATTAGTATGTTTCAGTATTCACCAAAACCACACCCCTTTAGGAAAAATATTAAAATTTCATCCAAATATAATTTTTACAAGTAATATTATAAATAAAATATATTTATTAAATTTATTATTTCCAAAAAAATTTAATTTAGCTTTTATATGAAATCCTATGATATAATAACAATGTTTTTAATGTTAAATGACTATTCTAGGATAACATTTTCTGATTTTTTATTACATATTAACAATTAATTAAATTAGTTTTAATATATTATTCACCTTGATTATATTTTATCCTCATTTTAACATAATATTTTTATTTTAATTTAATAAAAACACATTTCTCATATAATAAATTCTTAATAAAATACATATTTAGGCATAAAATAATCATATTTTTTAATTTTATACTTTAATTAAATTTTCCCATGAATTTGTGTTAAAAAGGAACATTGAGAATCATTTAATTAATTACTAATAAATGAGGAGTATATTTTACATATTTAAATAATTTATTCATTGATAATTGCATGTTTATTTCATCTCAATATCAACTTAGATAAAATATTGAGGTCATCTTGTAAGTCCTAAACATGAGATACGTTATAGAGTCCACTATAGTTTGTGGTTCAACTATCAAGGATATCATATGAATTTTAATATTCATGAACTTCCTTAATATTAGAATTCTCTCATACTAAGCTACATCTTATATAATCTCATCAAAATAATCCTTATAAGTTAAGATTTAGCTACATGATTCCACTTCTCCTCTTTCCACCTAAATTTCATAATGTTATTATACCAATTTATACCTTATAATTTAATGGTAATATTACAATTTCAAAAATTAATAATTCAAATTTAACTTATCACATTTCTAATCTAGTTATGTGTTTCATGTGTAACAAGTTGTTCAGTGATATGTTTAAGGTAAATAGTTACTAGAAACTCATGGTGTTAAATTCCCCCTTAAATAAATCACATCCTTATAGTGTTAATTATCAATTAATAATAAAAATTATAAGGGAAACTCAATGATGGTCATGATATAAGATACAACTTCTTAAGATATATAAATATTACTATCTTGTGTATGGGTAGGGTCCAAAATATGGTTCGTTAATTGTTTCTAGAGGTGTAAATTTCAAAAATTCATTTACATGATCCTCTCCTGAACAAAATAATGAATCCAAAATGGGGATGATACTATAAAAAATAATATTAAATGATCTTTGGAATATTAAGATTCAAAAATGATATTCTATTACCAATGAGAACTTAATTTCCACCTATGATACATTCATTTCATCTATGATATAATTGGACCAACCTATAAATAATTTAGTTTATCCAAGGGTTTCCATTATAAAAATACTCATAGTTTAACTATCCTATATTAATTATTTTCTCATGTCATGCATAAATATTCATAAAGATGTTTTCAATCACAACTGAATGTCCACCATGAGTGTCAAACCTATTTTGAAAATCCGCATTTTTTTGTATATGAGGTAATGATATAGCTAATTCCCCACTATCATTCTATTTTATTATCCCTAGGTACAATATTTCCACATTTTCATCGATATATAATATCTAAAGATGGATTTTATTACTAGGGAAACCACATAATAATAATTTACCAAAATATTTTGATGCTACCCTATAATTAACATAGTATGTATGGTATTCCATAATTTTCACTTATCTTAATCCCATTAATTAATAATATAATCCCAAAAAATATCTATACAAATACTCAAAAATTAATAAAATTTGAATTTATACCAACTGAAGAACCAATGTCCTATAATCCCATTTATGGTTGTAGAATCACATATAATAAATATAGAATTTTATACAATTTGAAATTATCTAAGATATACTTATTTCTATTTTAAATAAATTCCATAATAAAGTATTTATATCTCATAATGTTCACATAATCCCAATAACAAAAGGTTTAGTGTATTTTAGTATCATTAACATATGAATATTTTTTCTTGAGACTTATAGCCCTTTATCCATAATTGTACTGCACTATGACATTTTAATGACAAACCATAGATTATACACATCTTTATATACTTTAGGAATGAAATATATGAAATATCTTAGTTAAAATTATTTGTCAGGGAAATATTGTCGACATGTCATCAAGGGATAGATCATAAGAATATGATAAAACATGTGAATGGGTGAAATATATAAATAAACAAGTATGAAACAATAATAGTTTTACATATTCCATTATAGAGGGACATGAAATATCAAATGAACAGACATGTACCATGAAATAAGAGTGAGGAAAAATAAACATGATTCAAAATGAATAATCAATGGTATATAAAAAATAAACATTCAATGACATTAAAAAAACATAGATTGAAAATATTAATCTAAAACAAGAAAAAGAATTCATACCATTGTGAGAAAATTCATGATACAAACACACTATGTTGTGAGAAGAACCATGATTCCCATGATTCTTATCTCGATGAAACCAAAGAAGACAAAAATTTATGGTTTGAGCTAACACAGGATGATTATGCGTTATATTGTTAGAAAACCAATGATGTCCAGGATACATTATCACATGATTTAAAAATGTAACCAATTCATTAGTGGAATTTAATAATCCCAAAACATCTGATAATAAAAATCTTAAATGATTACTCCCCATAATCAATAAAAAGTCCACATTTCATCATAGCATAGTTAACAAATGGTAATGAATATTATTATAAGGAAAAATCACAAAAATATATTTCTCATATGACATCTACAAAAAAGGTGGGTGGTATCATAAGAAAATATCAAAATTGTAATATCTGAATGATGAGAGGACATTTATATACATTAGAAATACCCTTCGAATGTTAATGGATAAATCACTTTTCAAAACAATCATAATTATCCCATTTGAGATTATTGAAAACTTATTAAATATGATTTTATTAAAATGACATATTTTCAGCAAGATAAGAATTTAAGAATTTTACATTAAAAATAAATATGGCTTTTGAAAAAAAATCCATTAAAGAATAATTCTTTTATAAAACATTCATTAAGATTCCATAAATACATTGATGACATATATCTTAAAAGAATAATCCATTAAAATTATATTCAAAATCTTGTATTCCATTTTAAAATGAAATATTTTAATTTTTAAAATATAACAATATTTCAACTTTCATTTAATGTAATTTTGAAATGAAATCAATTATAAATTCATACTAAAACATTGAAATGGTGGCTTATAATGAAAAATACTCCTAACTATGATTGACAAAAAAAGTATTCTTTAGAAATTTTTTTTACCATATTTTTAAAATATAAAGTTATGAGTCCCATTAAATGATAATTTTCAGAAAGGTGATATCAATTTTATTAATATGTTTACTATTGAAAAAATAATTTATAGTGGAATCATGAAATAACCAAATATTGTTTCAAATAAATTGTGGAGTGGAAGATAAAATGTAAAACTAGTAAAAGAATGTCCTTTCTAGCATTTTGAAAAATCGTTTTTTAATAAACATCATAAAAATAGTTATAAATTATTTATTTTAAAATATGAATATATAAATTTTAATTACACCAAAATGTAAAAAATAATTATATTTATATATATTAAAAAGTAGACCAATTGAAGTAAGAGTGGGCATGGATATGAATGATAAAGGGTTTAATTGTGGGTCATTAAGATTATTATTAACAATCTGAAAAATTATAAATAAAAAAATACATTAAAATAATTCCTTATAATAAAAGGTGGAAAGGAATTATAATATATTCCTTGAACATAAGAAAGAAATCTTGTTAAACTATACCAAAATATTAATCATTATAACTAAATAATAAAATTTGGGTTTGGAATACCCTGAAAAAGAAACATATTTCTGACGTAAGAATGACTATAATGAGATTTTATAATGGATAAATATGAATACCTAAAAAAACAAAATCTAAATCAAATCATAGGGGATAATGTAGCCAAATTCTAATGATAGAGGTCAAAATGATTTGTAATATCTTAATGAAAGGATATTGAATTAAGAAACACCATAACCTTGTATTCATGATTTGGGGAATTATCTATAACCACCAATATAACCAAAATAACTATAATAATTTCTTATATAAATACATTATTCAGGAATATTAAATTTTTTATTCATACATTTCAATATATATTTCTTATTTACTAGTATGTTATCACATATTTTCATTATCATATGTTTGTAATTTTATTTCTTTTCGATGTGTTATGTAATGTCGATATTTGTGTATATATTTCTTACTGATTTAACAAATAATTTATTATTCATGTTAATGAAATTTTTGTTCTATAATTACTTATAAAGTGAGATTTTTATCAATGGGTGATTTTGTTTTAGTTCACTGAGATATAAATAATTACGTAATTGTTTCAGAAAACATATAACGAATAAATGGTTCTATAATAATAATAACATAAATATTAATAGAGGCATTATATTTTATAATAAAAAATATTGTTTTCCTATTTATTAATAATAATAGCAGTGGATATTTTCTTATAGTTATCCATTGAAGCAATTTATTGAATTTTTCATCTTGGTGGATAAACTATCCCAAACAAAAACATCTTATAATATATTGTTGAGTGTTGGTTGGAAAGCATTTATCTCTGAATATTATAATTATTATAGAAGAATAATTATATTATATATATATATATATATATATATATTTAATCTTAATCTTATTTTTTATAGTTATATTTTTATTAAAATAGAGAGATAAAAAATACATCACTTTTTGGATGTGATAGTCAACACGTAAACCTAGATGATGCATTCATTATCAGTAGAAGAGGAGAAAGGAATAATAGTATTCATTTATATATTTTTTATACTAAATATGATATAAATATCTTATAAAAATATTATATAAACATTTATAAATTTTCCAATAAGTTTGTGATGAAAATTGAAATAAATTATATCATTGTGGTGGTTGTCCTCACCTATGTAAAAATGTTGTTTTATTTTTATTATCAAAAGAAGAATGGGTTGATAAAAATTATTTTAATAAAATAATATAATTCATTTTATAAATAATAGAGGTTTCTTTATATTACAAATAAAATATTTTAATTATGGGTGTTTGGTTAATAATTTTATTTACTGAAATAGATATTGAAGGATTTGGAATATTTTACCATACGGCATGGAAAATAACAATAGAAAATGGATTATGGGTATCTACTGTAATATATTGAGAATAAAAAACCTATATTACATATTTAAATGTTTGTGATAGTTAATTTTTTTACTTTGGTTAAATCCATGTGGCTTGGGTGTGAGGATAAATGGGTCGGTGATGACTCTGTTCGTAAGAGAGAGGAGCTTCATTTTTGTAACAATATAAAAGGAAAGTCACTATTAAAAATAAAAGTGGATGAAATAAATGATGATAGTAGAGTAAGGTAAGGTTTATGGTTGATTAATGATCAACCATACATTTACCTATGGGGTTTAATCATGGATAAATTAATTACAATAATATTTTTCCCTTTTAGTATTTTTGAATTTGATCAAGGGAACTAATAACTAAGTAATTTACATTTTATTCCAAAAAATAAAATTTATAATTTATATAACATATAAATAATTATTTGAATTATAAAATTAATTTTTTAAAGTGAAATTTATCTGATTATTAATTGTCTTTTAATAATATTTAAATTAATGTGTAGAATAATTTGTATACGAAAATAATATTGTTAAAATTAGAAGATTAAATTAGGATAAAATTATAAATGTTTTTGACTTACATGAAATTGATTGGTTCATTTTTTCTCAAAATAATAGATATTCTTATTTAAAATAATCCAACAAGGATTTCCACTTTCTTCATAATTATTTAAATGAACCAAATTATAATTAGTTTTTATTTTAGTAAACTATTAGTTATGCTTACAGAATAATAAATTAAGAATCTCTGAATTCAATATTTTTTGAATGATTGGTTTTAATCTATAAATATAATTTTTTTCAAAAAATATTTCGTTAACATTCATATAATTATCATATTTGTACAATTCCACAAATGTTGAAATATTTTCAAAATATGTAATTTTTTACAGTGCACCCAAAATTCAACCTTCTTAAAAAAAACTAAAAAGTTATTCCTTACATAATTTGATCAATATAGTAAAACTATTAATTTTTTAAAATTAAAATTTTATAATATGAGAATTTATCAGTTTAATAAAATTATAAAATATAATTAAAACATGTTTTTATTAGAAAAATTACTTTTCTGAATATTATCTTTTCATATTCTTATATCGAATAAACTACTATTTATGTTATTTAGAATTTTATATTCTTATGAATAATTCTTTATCATCATATAATAATAATAAACTTAGTATTAATAAAAACAAATTGTTCATAAAATGATATTTTTAGTAAGATTCATTTTAATTGATAAAATGAAATTCTGGGTTATTTATTTATATTAGATTGATTTTTTCAATGAATTATTATTTAAAATGACTGATATTTCTATTAAAAGATAAATTGAGACATCAATAAATACCTATTATACATAAATAAATTAGTATATTGAAAATTATATGTTAATAAAATCTTATTTTTTACATAAATAAACTCTAAAGATAACTAAATAAAACCTAAGAATATAAAAATATCTAGTGGTTGTTATGGGTGGTGGTTACAATAGCATGAATATTGTAAAAATTTATTTGATCATGATATTCTCTCACATGTAATTTCATTGATAGAATAATTATTGGGGTTTGGCCTATTCTTGGAAAAAAGAAAACACTAGTGAAGCTACCTCGTTTCCAACCACAGAATAATGATCTTTATAAGCAATACTTCTAATACTTCATGTTATTTCTCCATATCTCTATATTAATTTCCTAATTTTGTTATATATTCATACATGGTAAGTTAAAAACTGTATTAAAACTGAAAAATTTACTAATTCTATTATAAATTATCACATTTTAATTTCAATTAATTTAAATTTGAGAAAAAAACTATTCAATTAAATTTTTAATGGAAATTCTCTTTAAATTAACATGTAATTACCATAAAAATGTGTTGGAGCATAGAGTTTATTGTTTGAACCATGTTCATTATGATACAAACCTTATTTTTGGTGAGGTAATTTAGTTTAGTAATTTTTTGTGTATTTCTAAATATGTATATATAAAGTGAAAGATAACCCCATTTATGTAGATAAATAACCCTAATGGGATAAAATGAAAATTTATTGATAAGAAACTATTCATTTCCATAGTGTAACAGGAGGGGAGTGGTAAATATTGTTTACATCGTAGAGTTGGGAACATATGATCTCATTTTTCTAGATATAAGATGTTATTGATAGTTGAGTGTTTATTTTAACCGTCTTCAAAATTTTCAATAGATTCAATAGTTCTTAGACCCTTTCTAGTTTTTCAAGAATGGATTTTTATTCTAATATATTTTATGAGGATTAAAAGAAATTGTGGTTGAAATTATTTGGTAGTAATTATAGATTTAGAGGTACTATCTAGGGACTCATTTTGTAGTAGTATCCTCTATGGTGGTTGAAATCAGAGAGAGACGCATCATTTAATCAATATTGAAGGGATAAGACAAGAGGAGGATAACCCTTTTATTCAAATCTTCTATAGGAACAACACAAATAGTTTGATGAAGAAGTCCATCAACTCCATGGTCACAGAGTTTGGGGAGATGGTCATAGTCAAATGAATTCCATAGTGTTTCTAGTGATAGGTCATCCAGATATCATTCCACTTATTATTATAATATTTTCTATTTAGGTATATACCTTGTATGATTGAGGAGATATATAATATTTTTTTTATATCCAAATATTCTATGGTTTGGGACATAAGTTGGAATTATTTATAGTTCTCTTGGTTTTTAATTTGACGATTGGAATTCAAGATATATTATATGATGTGTTCATCAATTTTGATTTTATGTTGCAGAAGAATTTCTCATGATGAGACATTCTATGTTTACATATACAACTATATAACATTATCCTAAGAATGTATAGTATATATTCAGTGCACAATAATCACGATCCCATTCGGAGGAATATCATATTCTATAAAAATGATGGATAGAAGGTTGAATTTTTAGTGAGTGATACCATTTGATGGGTCACAGGTGTGTTGGGTCTCCTCAATCATTGATGGTTAGGATGATGTTGTGTTATATAAGAGATCATTTGGTGGTGTTTCCCATGGGTTTGTAGGATTACACAAATGAATTTCATATAGAGGTCGTTACATCTCCCATTCAATGTGACATTGAGCTTTAGTTAGATCTATAAATGGGAGTTATTACTATATCAATGCCAATATATTGGATGATCCCATTGAGTTTTAATAGTTATGGTCATATATATGCCATATTCTATATATATAAATCATTTTACATACCATGTCACCTTTGAGTGCTAATGTTTTTTTTCTGGAGAATGTATAAATAAGTCTATTTTTGTATTTATTATTATCATTCTAATCTTTTAATATTTAATAACCACTATCCTATCGCATATATTGATAATTTATTCATCACATCGAAGGACGACATTTCATTCCTGATGAATAGTTTTTAGTATGTAAATCATCATGTATGGGAGAATAATGAGGATAACCCAATGTTGACTTTCCAATGTCATTATAGTAATTAATAGTTTTTTATTCAAATCATAGTTATGAATTCTCAAATCACGCTTGTGGGATTGATGAATGGAATGTTACCATAATTTATCTTTTTATTAGATTTTATCTTTTTTGATAACATTATTTGGTTCATTGTGTTAAATAATGATCACAAAGATCATATTTAACCAATTTTAGAGTTTTCCATCACCAGAAAATATTGTTGAAGCTGTTTGAGTGGGAATTTTGTGAAAGTGAGGTTTATTTCTTATTATATGTTATCTATCAGCATGATGTAATCATTTTTCCTTAAAATTAATTCAATTTATTTTTGGGAAACCCTCAAAAAATCTATTGAGGTCTATATAATTCATTTTATTACTATTAATTATAGGTGTTTGGCACCTGATTAAACTTTTATCATGATTTTTAATTTAGATTTTACTAGAAAGGATATGGTGTTTATGTTGACTAGTTAGTGAAATGATACTTTTTTTTAAGGGGATACCTTTTAATTCAATGGTATATTAAATTTTAGAGTAGGTAATTTAATTTTAGGATTACAATGATGATTCATATCTTCTCATGGGATGTGTTTCGATGAAGAAGATGGTTGCTACCTCTTATGTTTCAATATATGTATGATATCATGAATGTAACTACTTCACTAATTACCATAAGATTTTGGTGTTGTTATTTAATATAATATTGACATTACCTCATTGGTGAGATATTTTTGGTCTTCACATGTTACAATATTTTGATGTATATCTTTTCCCAGCATGGCATGGATAGGTTACAATGATTACAAATGAAATTCTCAGAGGGCTATGTAGTTTATATTTACTATACAAATAGTAAAGGTATTATTGAGGTATAATATTTACATATGGAATATCACATTGATGTAGTCATTGTACCTATCGAAACATGGAGAGTGATGAAGAGTTTTCTATGTTGTACATTTAATGGGATATTGATGATGGTAGAAAGATTCATTATCAAAAGATAATGTAGTAATCTTTGGTGTATCAGGTACATTAGTCCTTGATGGTAAATTTTAAATTTGTGGTATTATGATAAAATATTTTTTGTGGAGACACTTCTTGATTATGAAATGTGGATTGTCAAAATAGCGGGTTGTTTGAAAGGAGGATCTCCATCACGTTGGTGATTTCTGAAATGGTGCTTCACGATTACTTCAATTTTTTCGTGGAGGTATATAATAATGATTATAATACTTTTATAGATTATGAGGTTAGTTTTGGAGGTATGTCATGATGAGATTAATAATATAGTTTTCTCTTGTTTTTTAGGGTTTCAAAGTGTGATTACTGTTAAATATATTCATGTTAGGTTCCATCAGCTGCTTCATGTTCCTTGGTGAAACTGGGAGGAAAATTTTCTATAATTCATCCTTACTTTTTCTCAACCATAGTGAGGCTATGATGTTATATAAGTGATTATATATTCGTGATAATTTGTGATAAAATATAGAAATTATAATGGTGGTCTGTGTACTATTATTATTGAGTCATCATTTGAAGAAAGTGATGCATCTTCATATAGATTTAAACATAAACTTATCTAATCATGATCCTTGGATCAACTCAAGGGTTGGGAGTGGTCTCATGAATAATTATGTCCCTCAATACACTATATCTCTACATTTAATCCTAATAGATAGTCATATATAGTTAAATATCCAAAATTAAGTGGGCATGTTGAGCTTGTACAATATTAATTTTGGACATTCACAAATGAGGGTCCCTCCCTTTGTATAATTTTCATAAAATAATAGTTATAAGTTAGCTATTGGAACAAAAGATTTTGAATCATTTTGTATAGAATCTTACCAATCCAAATTTTGTTGGATTAAGGACATAATGTTTGATGTAATTAAATAGAAATGGGTGAATGGAATGAAATATAAGTTACATGTGGTATTTATGTGAATGAAGGTATTATAATACCTTCACAGTTATGATTATTATTCAATGATAATTCTTAGTAAGTTCAATTTTATAGATAATATGTTGTTGAAGGAGTCTCCACTTCATGGAAATTAATTGTTTTTGTTATTGTATATAATCTTTTTAGTGGCTTGTTAGAACGTTCAATGTTTGGACATGTGTTGGAAATGTAGAATATCATATAGATTTTCCTCACCATATGATCCAAATACATGGTAGTTTCCCTGAGTTGATGCTACATTTTCATCTTCATGCATATTCTCATGTCATATATTTTGGTGAGCAGGTGTTTTAGGATGATACATCCATTAAGGAGAAACCTATGGAAATCCAATGGATCTGTGAGAATTTTATTCTTCTTATTTTAATCCTTGGGACTATATCCTATGGAATAATAGTAGTGTAGAGGGGAGGTCATCAGGGAAGGAGTCAGATATTCATGCTGAATATATAGAGTTATTTTGATGGTTGACCTTTCTTTATAGGGATTATTTTTCTAGATATATTGATATTAATTTTTATAACATCACCTGTTTCTCTAGAATATATATTATTTTACATTTATATGAAATCATTATGATTGGTTTGATGTGTTTTTTGTTGCAATATCATATAAAGGTATCTTGTTTGGTAGTTTTTTTGAAACAATTATTTTATTCCATGGGTTTTGTTATAAATTATTTTGGTTTTGAATTAATATAGTTGTATCTGATATAGGGGACCGTAGCTCAATATCCATCCCATTATATTTTCTAGAGGCATTGATGTTCTGAGATGGAGTTCAAGATTGTTTTGGAGGCCAAACACGTGGTTTTTAATTGAAAATTAATTTTTTATAAAATTTTCATTTAACTTTTATAGGATAACTTCCCAACACAATGATAAAATATCACAACCTATTATAGGAAAAAAATTATTTCCATACATAAGGTTGTGTCCTTTAATGCATTATCCGTATAAGGGAAAACATGTTTATGAGTCTTAATCATCCAACAAGGAAAATAGGTGATCCCCACATCAATATCTTGTGTGATGGTAGTTTCCCATTTTTTATTGTGGAAGATTCTACCTTGAATAAGGGTTGTCAGTTCTTAATGGAAGGTTTATCCTGAGATATGTGAGGGTAGATCTTATGTGAGATAATTATGTTATGGTATGTATTTCTTGATGTTAGAGCAAAAAAATGTTATCCATATCATGAATACATATTTACTGATTCAAGTAAAGGTCAATTTAGCTTTTCATATCCACCATGAGTGTAAGGAATTTAAAATAGAATATGGATAATGATTCTAGTCTCATGTCATTGTATGTCTTCAATATACATACATATTTTATTTTTTATGTACAATAAATTTTTATTTCATTCTATATTCAATATGAAATATATATTTAGGGAAATTATATTAATATAAACTATAATCCTAGGAAATATAAATATATATTAGAGAATATTAGTAAAATAATCGACAATATTTTATCATTATTACAATTTTAGAAAAATATTTATATGGAAATATGAGGGAAATATATTAACAATGAAAATTGAATCTATTAAAAGGAAAATATGGACATTTTTTATAAATATAGATTATAAAATTACAATCTATGAGTCAAAAAACAATATTTTTCCCTTGTTTAAATATCTTGCATTCTCTCAAACTCAGAGGATCATGATATTACTTTTCAGGATGAACATGTATTCAAAAATATCCTCAAGAATTTCTTATAATGTAATGAAAAATTCATATCATCACACACTCTTCCATTATCTTGTGAAACATTTTGTGATTCTTCTTTCAATGTTGTGGATCTGTTACATCTCTTTTATTTTATACGAATGTTTGATTGTATCTTTTTTATCACTATTGTTAAATTTTTAATCAAAATTAATAAAGATACTATTATATATTGATTCAACAAATGAAATGAGAAGGTATTTTAACCTATAATGGATAATTTTTCATTTAAATAAATTGAAATTACGGAAAATAAATAGAGATTTATCACATTATAAAATCTTCATCTGGAGTTCCACTATAGTTGGTACATTGAGAGGGGTATCCACATGATGTATAGTGCGTATTCTCATATGGAAGATAGTACTGAATAGTAGCATGGGTCTACAACAGAACTGTGGGGGGTACTATATCCCTATATTATAGTGCAGAAACAAAATAAATAACCAAACATCATACACAATAGATTACACAGAATGAATAAATAACTGAAACAAGATATGAAAAAATGAATGTATGAAATGGAATGATTGATCATGTCATACATACAACAAACCACCCACAAGGATTTTAACATAACATACAGAAAAAATGAAAATAGGTTCCACTGCAACTCCATGCCAGACCTACCAATCACCTAGAACCACATTAGTTATCCTACTCAACCAATCAACACTCAACATGAGCCTAAAAAAAACAAATCCAACAAAAACATTTGTGGGTTACTTAAGTACCCAAGTCAATGGTGTCCTAGAAATGGTGGGAGTAAAACACAGTAGTCCACCACCAACCGTGTCTAAAGAAAATATCTGTATAATAATAGTTTCTAAATATAAAAAGAGAAATAAAAAAACATGGATTTTAATTAAAATATATTTCATCCATTACACATTATTTAAATTATCCATTTTCACTCTTAGTTCACAGTAATACAAAATACCATAAAAACACGCCCCATCCAAAGGAAGACATTTAATCCATATACCACATGAACCATAGATTATTAAATAGGGTGCCTCAATCCAATATCCAATTGGGATTTAGATCCACAATTACAACCCTCCCAACCCTTGTATAGATCTTCACTTCCATTTTCATATATTTATTAACACAATGTCAATTATCATAAAAGATTCTATAAACTGGGGCACCTGGACCAGCAGTTTGGCCTGCCTAAACAGTCATCTTAACAAACAAGATCATAATTCCATAAATCCGATTAGGATTTATCATGTCATGTTTGACCATCCCAAACTATTAAATTAGTAAACATTAAATTTCATTCAAGATGTCCATGGTCTATTACCTTCATCATATAAAATAAATTCACAAATAAAAAATTTACTATTTACACAAATAAATATCTATTAGTTGTTCTTGAATCCATTTAACAATTTTAAACACATTCCAATTTACCCATATACATTGTCATTCTTAATAACAATAATTAAGCTGTTCCATAAATAAAAACATGTATCAAAAGAAACAAAAGAACTTTTCAAAAAACAGAAAACATAAAAACCAAAAATTTATATGAAACACTTTCCAACCACAATTTAATACATGGGTCATTCCCAATGAAGGAAAAAAAGCTCAAAGAACAATTTTTCCATTTAAACCTCCAAAAAATTTATCATAGAAGCATTACTGAAAGGTAACCACAGACTCATTTCAAATGAACATTTGAAATCCTATTAAAATTTATTTTAACAAACCACATTGAGGTCAACACCTCATTTAAAAAAATCAATCATATTGAAACATAACTATCAATATTAAACACCCAAAACTTTGTCAGACCCCAAATCATATATTTCTAACAATTTCACAAGCGTCATATGAATTTTAATCAAATAATAACACATAAAATAATTTCAATCCAACACCTAAAACCACACTTCACCCTATTATGAAATGGCTCACCCTTTGTGTGACTCTATGTTTGGTCAAACAAAAACTCATGGATACAATTATATACATTAAAGGCTTAGGTTTCAATCATATGAGAAAAATAAAATTCTTAAATTAAGGGGTCACACATAACACACACGAGATCAAGGAATAAATTCTCATCGCACATATAAAATAATTTTCAGAACTATCAGTAATGTTCTTAGACTGAATTACTCTTTAAAAATGTTTTCAAATAATTTCTAAGCAATTATAGCCCTTCCAAGTCCGATCTATAGGGCGACCAAACCACATGGAACAGAATTGGTCTATTCACCACCATGCAAGATATTGTCTAACACAAAAAGACAATAAGTAATTATTTTTGACAACTATAATTAATTAACTGACCTCACCCCACAACAGAATAATTTTGGAAGGCTCAATCGGTCATGAAGCTAAAATAGAATAGAATAAAACCACTCACCATTGAACCATGACATATCCCTGACCATGTTTCAGGACAACCACCTAAGAGGTGATACCATTTGACCACATCAATAAATTAAACCATTTAGAATGAACTATCAAAAAATTTCCCTGATCACATACCATCAAAAATATAATGAAACGATGTGAGTAATTCATATCGGGATATCCTCTATACAAGATGACCAAAATCCCCTTGCAAAATGGGTGATTCAATCATGGTCTAGTGAAATAGTCAATAAAACATTAACTAGGGAACTATGAAATTAGTGATATATCAGAAGAGGGTGACATGATATCACCAGAGGAAGATAAATCACCTGAATGTCTAATGGAACACCACCAAGACATATCATTGTAGTGTATAGAATAAGGGATAATGGATGGAAAAGCCTCGCCTTCTTCATGCACAAGAGTGGAGAATAAAGGGGATGGGTGACTTAAGATCCAATATGTGTAAAATAATAATAAACCATTTTAATGAAAATATGGGTAGTTTCATGGGTTTTCTACTTAGTTGGAAAAATTATGTGCCATCCATGTACAAACCTACTATCTAGTCATTATGCCTCGTATGGTTAGATTTCATGGTTTGACAAACTGTAGTCCAACCTTGCTGTCAGAACTGCCTCCATGTAGTGGAAATGTGCACAATTTATCTAGAAATACACACAAATTGTGAGACATGTATCAAATCATCCTCAACCTCACATGGTATCCACTTGGACCATGCATGGGTTTCAATTATCTATGTAGAGACCGTGAAACCCAACCATGATCAGTTGAAAATGAAATGCAAAGTTCAAAAGAATCCTGGTGCTGAAAAATTCCTCCTAAACCTTTCACAATAAACTATGATGCATATCTAGATAAATCAAATAAACTAGAAACAACACCTAAAACCTCCCACACCAATCCTAGAACCTGAGCTAGCCCCTAAGTAGCATTCATTGTATCAATAGAACTCATCCAGGATTTACAACTCTCTGAACTTCATACAGAGTCTTCATTCATGATTGGAACTTCCCGGTAATAGAAAGTAAAATTCCATTAGAAATTTCATTACAAATTTTTATGGGATCTTATAACCTCCTCACTATAATTCTTCCCATACAAGATATGCCTTGATGGTCATCCAACTGAATCACTTGAAATATTACAATCACCAAATTCAATCCAACAACCACATTCCATATATAATAGCTTGAATCACTAATGTGGAAAGAATTCCAACTCAAGGCTCTCATTTAACCAAAACCCATATATCCTCCCATTTAGAATCCTAAGCACCATGGTGGAGCATACCTGAGACCATCTATCAAAATCATTGATCAAAACAACACCTAACCAAAATTCATGTTGTGATGCTCCCAAAAATACGGTATATTTTATAACTACCGACATCTAATGTCGGACACTCCATCATCTAGAAATTCCAACAAAACAGAACTCATGATCCCACCACACACCCAGAATAGCTCTAAACCTACGATTCCCCAACACCAATATGAAAAAAAACTTCATCGACACCCATCCTCTTCATCTTAATCTGCCCATAGAAAA
This sequence comes from Viscum album, assembly GCA_963277665.1. Lineage (NCBI taxonomy): Eukaryota > Viridiplantae > Streptophyta > Magnoliopsida > Santalales > Viscaceae > Viscum > Viscum album. Next base: position 1,957,177,809 of record OY728141.1, on the reverse strand, counting down.
CCCTCACCTTCATTCATTCACAAACTAATAACAAACATCCTTTTCCACGAAAGTCGAACCCAACTCAATCTTACATTTCATTCCCAATACAACACATCAAACATGAATTTCTTCCTTTTTCACCCACAATGTTGACTAAACCAAAACTATAAATCCTTGACCAAAATTTTCCCATTGCTCCCATTTCCATTTTCCCACCCTTAGCCACCACATCTTATCACTATTCCCTCACACTTAGGGAAATTTCATAGCCCCCCCAACCATACCCATGGAAGCCCATTCCAAAAATACTTTTCACAACCACCTATTTCTAAAATCCATATCTTTGCATGATCATCTTCCACCACTAACTATCCATTATAATTTTCTCAAAAGAAAAACATGCACCTCATAGGTTCCCCACTAGTATCACCATGCCACAATGATTGATCCCTGACTAATTCTACACTCCCACAACCCACCCATGAAAAGGGTCACAACACTGCAACTGACACATCACTCCCCACCATAAGAAAATAAATATCTCCATCTCACCCAAAAACCACACCCACTTCAGTCTACGTACCAATGAATATTAACCACGGTATATATGGTGGGGAACATTCCCACCATAATGACCAAATGAAACATCATCCGTCACCCATCATCAGTCTCAGATAATGACACCCATGGTGTTCTCCGACATCATGTTTGTCCCGAGTTACTCACCCTTAAAGATTTTATAGTTCCCTTTACAATATAAAAATACTCATTCTCTAATCCATGAGTGTAAAATCCATGAAGCCCTATATCCATCCTTGAGAGATTAAAGTATCTAAGTGTATAACCATTACCCTCTCAATGTTCCCAAAATGATGCTAGTATTTTATGCCTGATCATAATTAATTATGAATAATCTAAGATGTTAGTGATGAATAACAAAACCCCTCATCCATTTTTGGTGTCACATATATCCATATGGATAAGAAAAATCAGTCAAATCTCCCATGCCTCCCTGTCTGGAGTGGTCTGGTCACACCAACAATAGATGTCACCCAACTCATTGTTTTCCGATCTACGAAAGTACCTTAGATTACATTATCATGATTCCTAATCGAAAAGAAAACAACCCATCATGTCATCACATGATCAAACCTCCAAGATACCTTCAACAATTAACCATTTCACACACTATGGTGTGACTATATCAAAGAACATGATTTTTAATCTTGAAAGTCTCACTTTATGAAACCTCAGCTGATGAGCTCTATTCAATAACTATACTGACTCAACATTCTCATATATCCCAAAAAACACCACCCATGGTTCATTAAAAAACCAAAAACAAACCTCCAAAAAACACACTTCTATGAACTCTCCAGACATGAGTTACATACTGACGTTTTTATAAGATTATTCTGGCTTGCATCATGTTCTTAAGGTTGAATCAAGAGTAAACCAGGCTAGGAACCTAACTGGTCCTACCATTAAAACCTTCCACTCCATTTCCACAATATATATCAAATTATTTCCCATATCATGAAATGTGGAAACCTACATCTGCCTCATACTAATTAAAATCTCACATGTATAATCACTACCTGAATCAGAATCACCCATAAGATACTACATCTCCTCGACTACCTCTTAATCTCTCCATCTAACATATAACCATTAATCATAACTCATCTTCAAAACAATTTCCCAGGATAGATGTCAAAATGAACATGTCAACCCAAAAACCAACCACCATGACAAACCATCAACACTCATGTGATCTTCCTCAATACCGAAGTCATACCTTTTTCCCAAAATGTAGTACTGGGATATACCCATCAAGCTGCACTAGAAAATTTCCCATGAAATCAACTCATCCCTATCACACACAATGGAACTATAACATAAACTACCAATCACATGGGTCATCCATAAAATCTCCAACACACCAACCACTTGAACTGGAGCTACGTCATTAATGATACAAGATTCAATGACACAAGTTCTATGATATCTCCCTGAAGGCCACCACTCATGTGGCATTAAGATTAACTCATCTAACCATCACATGAAATAATCATGTAAACACACACTCCTCTAAGGTCTCACAACATATGACATCCAACATCCCATAATTAAGGAGTATGTCTGATCTAAGCATTAGCACATCAAACTTCTCTATGGAGGACATGAAAATACAATAATTTCCAAAAAACAATAGACAAGAGCGTCCAAAGATCTCATACTACCAATTTACCGACCTAATATGTCACCACACCAACAGCAGATAAGGACCCCATAAACACGCTCACTACTGAAGGACCCATCATCGATCCACATTACCTTCTATAATATAAAAAAACAATTAATTCAATCAATAGAAGTACTATAAAATGTTCACCATACGTTCATAACTTGATGCACGAGACCCCACCTAGATCTATTTGAGAAGAGTAAAACCCAGGTCACTGGCTTATTTCCAATAGTCCCAGACTATATAATCCATAAAAACCTTCCAATTCAAGAATTATGTGTGTTTCTCAAAGAAAAAATCAAATAAAACAATTACATCACAATGAAAAATAACAGCTCCAACATTAGTTTACCAGACCATCCAAATTGAATAATTATTTGAAAAACAATATCATAGTAACCAAATCAATCTATTAATAACTCGTATATCTCATTTCTACCAATCCAAAAACTATTAATACAATAGGAAAAGGAAAAGCTGTGATAGCACTTTCTATCATCCTTTTCATGCATGCCATTGTACCTGGTTCCCTACTCTGGGTCATTACATGACCTTAAGAAAGCCTCCTCATATTCCAGAGGGTACAGACTCAAAGTGGGGACATAAAATGGTACTATGATGTGACTATACCCCCATATAATTACGGAAAATTAGAGTAAATATAAAATATGATACACACTAGAGTATAGATAATGAATAAATAACTAAAACATGTTTAATAAAATGAATGAAAAAGGGGATGAACAACCATGTCATATATATAACCAACCACACAATGGACTTGTTACAGAACACAAAAAATAAAATAAAATGAAAACATGATCCACTATGTCTCCATGTGATACCCTCTAGTCACATAAAACAACACAAGAAATCTTACAAGACCTAACCAAAATCAAGGTGTTTCTTTTCCAAAAAATTTCCCTGCAACAAAAACATGTGTACTTCATGGGAAGACAGGTGTTCTAGTGGACCTAACAAGGTGTGAGTAAAACATAGTGGGATACCAAAAATAGTATCTAAAGAAAATACATGTATAATAATACTCTATACATATAAATAGTGAAATAAATAACCCAGTGTATTAGTAAAATATATTTCCTCTTTTAAAAATTATTAAAATTATTCATTGTGATTCTTTTTTCAATGTATTAACATATTATATAGATAAGATCCTTGGCCAAAGTCATACATCTGATCCATATACCACAAGGACAACAAATTTCTCTTCATGGAGCCTCATTCCAATATCCAATTAGTATTTTAATCCGCAGGTCCAACAATTTGAACCTTGATATGAAACAACAATTACATACCTCTAGATTCTGGTACACCATGCCCATCCTCTAAAAAATATGGTGCATCATGGTGCCAGGAGAATCAATATATCCCAAAAAAAGTCTCATGTTTGAAAAGTTGATAATCAATCTATGAATCCAACTAGGATTTATATTTCTTGTCTGGCCATCACCAACAATTCCTTTATGAATAATTACATTTCATTGAACATTTACTTGGTCAATTAATTTCATCACATAAATGCATTCCAAAATTAAATAATTTCACTCTTTACTGTGTACATATATAATAAATGTTCGTAAAATAATTATGAAATTATAAACACTTTCCTTTTACCCATATCCATTTTCATTATTAATCACTACAATAATCATGGTCCAAATACATTTATAATAACACATGGATAAGAAGAAAACAAACCCTGTTTGAAACATTATAAAACACCAAAACAAAAAAAATCCATTACTCAATATGAAACTACCATTTTAACATGGGATATTCTATTTGGAGGCCAATCAATTTCCTAATACTATTATTTACAATTAAAATACCACTAGAGTCATCATATCACATTAAGTAAAAGAGAACCACAAACTCATATAAAATGATAATTTTTAATCCAATTATAAATTGTTTAACAAACCAATTGGAGTTCATCATGTTATCTAAAAAAAATTCAAAACCAAAATTTCCCTCTTTGAAGCCCAAAAATTGTATATAATCTTATACAAAATTTGAAAAACATTTAACGAGACTCAAAATAATTTTCATACATTCGTAACACATAAAATCATTTCAAACCGACCATTACAAACCCACTTCCAACTTTCTATTAAATGGATCAACACATTAAAGACTCTAGGTTTGGTAAAAAACCCCTCATATAGACAATGGGATCCATGAATGGTCTTGATAACAATTATATGGCCAAACAAAATTTGAAATCATTGGAAAACGAAAACCATACATGGGATCATGTACATAAAAAAAATTTCACAAATAAAATAATAATCAAGAATACTAGTAAATCTCTTTGACCACATAGCTCATTAAAAATATTATGAAAAAAATTTGCAATGCATGTTAGCCTTTCAAAGGCCTATCCATGCCTCATCCAAACCACTCAACACAAAATCAAGTTAGTCACCACAACTACTAAACTAATATTACACAAAAAGACAAAACATATTTAGTTTTGATACAAATAATTAATTAATTAACCAAAAACATGGAATGATGTTGGAAATATCATGGAGTCATTGAGCCACATTGAAATCAAAGCCAGTAACTCAAAAACTACTAGTTGCATGACCCTGACAACATTTTGGGAAATTTCCACAAGGTGATACCATTTCAACACTTAATTACAGTAAAACATTTTGAAAATAATATGAAATAACACCATGATCATATACCTTAATAAATCACCATGAAATTAAATGTGTAATCCCTATTGAGATCTAAACTATGATATCTGACTAAAATTTCAATTTCGATACAAATTAATGCACTAAGATTTCATGGAATCATCAAAGAATCCCTTATAAGGTAACTCCAAAATTAATCAAAATTATGAAAAGGAATAATGGTGATCACCATAGGAAAATAACTCACCTCGAACACTAATTTATCTCCATGAAAACACCTCCACTAAGAGTATTTAATAAGGGAGGAAGGGATAATGAACCTACATTCGTTTTCTCATGTGAGGGGAGATGAAATGGGAGGGGTGACATAGAATGTAGAATATGAAATGTTGTAAAAACACTCTTTTAACGAAAATATGGGATGTCACATGTTATTTCATTACTTTTTTCCAATCCATGCACCAACTGTGCACACCCTTAATGTCCATCTCACATGCCCCACATGGTGAGGTTGTACACTTTGAAAAACCATTTACCAACTGAATTGTTAGCACTAACTGACTAATATAGGAAGGTCCATGGTCTATCTAAAACCATTTACAGCCCATGGGTCTTGTTTCAAAGCCTCTTCATCCATGCATGGTTTAAAAATAGGCCACACAAAGTTTTCACTTAACAATGTGAAAATATTGAAACCCAACAATTATCAATTAAAAATGAATATAAATCCACTTATGTAATAGGGTGCAATATAGTTCCTCTTAAACAATTCACACCAAACTATTTACCCTTTCAATAAAACTACAAAATTATAAAAACATAACCTGAAGCCTCCCAAGACCATATTCACACCTTGAATACCTCCCGATCATCATTTATTGTTTCAAAATAGAACATTGAGGAATTTTAACTCTCTAAACACCATTCCATGTCTTCATTCAGGATTTGACCCACCCGGTAAAGAAAATTCAAATTCTTTCAAAAATTTCAATCCATCTGAATGTGGGATCTTACCCACATGCTATATTTTCTAATTTTTATTTAGTTTTATAGATATGGTTTTATATTTTTCATGATTGGCATTTTTATCATGGATTATATTCAGGATATTTTATAAGTAGTGTAATGTTATACCTTTTATATAATTATTAATATGGTGGCTTAAACATTTATAATTATTCCCCCATGAAATTTGTGAAGTATTGAATCAACATGAATGGAATTTTAATGGTTTTTTATAGATAAAAATTTTATATTTCTCTAGGATGAATATTAATGGATGCAAGGTATATTTTATAATTAATTCAAGGAGGTAGTTAAATGGTTTCATGATGAAGAAAAAAATTTAGGGCTAAGGCGGTCAATTTATGATTGAGATAATCATAAATACATAAATTAAATGGAATTAGTTACCATTGATTATGTTAAGATGAAATTAGTTTTTCCAACATTTTATGTTATTTCTAGGGTATTAGATTCTTCATTTGTCTGTTGATAACATGGAACGATTGGAATAATTGTATAATAATGGGATGGTTTTCCTGAGATTTTATTGGTGGTAGATATTGATGATTGAAGGATAGAATGTAATGTGTGAAATGAAATGGTGGATTACATCAAGTAATTAATTAATAGTTTATGTATGATATTTATATTTTATTGATGCATTATAATTTCATTTAAATATCTTTTTTATGAATATTTTTTTTTGATTCTGAAGAGCTTGTTGTAGTTGGTTCATTACATATATGGTGTTTCTTCGCAAGTTCTATCATTGAATGAGTCTGGGATTACAGAAAATTCTGGGAATGGAAAATTGTAATAGTAAATCAACCCATAGGATGAATATTTATAGATGATAGTAATGTTAAAAAAATCACACACTAATGTGATCCATAGAATTGATAGAGGAATGCTGAATGAACATGGTCATTGAATGTAGAAATTTTGTTATAAATATAGTGTTTGATGTATGGTAATTCTTGAATAGTCTATTAATATATGTGAATTGAAATATGGTTTGACAAAACTAAATGATTGAACCTAACTTACTGATGGTTTATTGAAAGATAATAATTTCAAAATTACAATTTTGAATCTATTGAAGGTGTTAATAATGAAAAATTTAGTGATTCGAGTTCTTATAGTATAGTGGCGTCTATAGGGGGTCTTGTGAGATGTTAACACTAGTTTGAATCTAATAAATTTAGTATCCCTTAGTGTGGTTGTGTGTAATATGTTATATAATTTTCTAATTTAATATGATTCTACTCCTGTGTTGTTAGGGAAACTGAAATCAAAATGTTGTGGGGTTTCTCTAATATCCAGATTGGAGAGAGAATAGTTGTATGTATTCTCCCTCTATCTAGAACCCCTCTACTATAGTATAAAATGTTGGAATAATTATGATTTTTTGGGATAATGTTAGGGTTATTAACTCACATGTGTAAATATGAATCATAGTTTACGATAATTTTTTTTGTGTGAGATATAATTTCTCAATGTTATAGAACATAATTGTATTTGATTAGGTTATCAATAACTTACCATTTTTGTATATGCATAAGATTAGAATGAATGATGTATAATGCATGATACAAGGGTTGTACTGGCTTCTAAACATATACATTGTTATAGATGAGATGATGACGATGGAGTTATGATTTGTTGAATGTGATATATGATGGCTATTATAATATTACTGAGTATAGGGAATGAAGACTTATAGGCGGTATGAGAAAATGAAATGAGTTATTGGGGAATGAAAGTGACACATTTCCAGGTAAGTGGATGTTTGGAACCATTCATATACATACATACATACATACATACATACATACATACATACATACATACATATATATATATATATCTGTATGTGTGTGTGTGTGTGTTTTGATATGGGAATTCATCTTGAATGAATTACAAGGTAAGTAAGGCATGGCCCAGAAGGGTTTTAGTTTGTACTTCTTTATAAATGCATTGTTTTTTTTAATTCACTGGGATTTAGTATGATTTATTCATTTTCTATAAAAAATGCTATAGGAATGATATTTTTATGTATAAATATATGCTCATCCTATATATATAATTATTCATGGATGAAATAGATGGTGATGAGGTTGGGGATTACCATCTTGTGGGGTAGTTATTGGTGTTCATGGGGGTTTCCTAGTATATTACACTTTACAATGAAATTATTTTATTCTATAGATGACATTAAATTTTAATTATTTGATTTCTCCCTTATTTATTCGTAGTGTTTAATGGTGTTATCTTTTCTTATCTCTTACTCTATTAAATTATATAATAAGGGTATTTCCAACAATTTGAAATTATACTCAATTAGATTATGTCTCCAACCCATGTCCTATTCAACTTGGGTATTAATGTTCACCATTTTTCTCTTCATTATCATCAAAGGTGGGGTGACAGTGGAGGTGGGTTCATGGAATTTCTAAATTCAAAAGTGTTTTTAACTAAATTTTCGTTCATTGAGTTATGGTCTTTCAAATGGAACATTATTTGTATAAGTTGGGTATATTTTACCAATATAATGAATTATATTATACTTCATATTCTTTTTCTGAGCATTTATATTTTTTCTCAAGATTTTCTACATAATGGATTTTTAGATGAATTATTCTTCCTTAATATATATCTTTCTTAATAAAAATGTAATTTTCTTATGAATAATTTTCATCCTCTATGACGATTATTTCATTTCCATGTTCAAATTATTTCTATCAAATTTTTTTATCATTATTATTTTGGTATCAAAATTTATGGATAATGTATAGTTATCATTATATTTATTGTTACCAATTTCAAAAATTAATCTTTACAAATTTTAAAATGATGTGGGTCTCAATTAAATTATTTTCAAATATTTAAAAAGAATTTGCATCTAAATATTTATATTTTCTCTTCCACACAACATTTCTGAAATAATATTTATTTAATTTAATCAATCCATTGTTTAAAATGTTTTCTAAATAATTGTTATAAATTTATTTCTATCTCTTTCTTGAAAATGAATTTTTAATGTGACTAATAATATTATCATTTGATGAAAAGGGAAAAAATTTATTATATAATTTATTTTCATCAATTTTCATACCAATTACTCTTTTTCTCCAAAGTTTCTATCCAATATTTAGTTATATTTGATGAATCAACCTTTAAATGAATTTATGAAATACATATTTTTGTTTATTGAATATATTTATTGAATTTACCCAATTAAAGATTTAATTTTACATAACCCCTTTAGAAACTGTAACAAAAACCATTTGGTGTGAAAGTATTTTTATTCTATGAAGATCGCCTTATTGTGAAAATCTTACGGATGATTAAGAATTAATATATGAGTCTTTTTATCATAATTTAATTCACTGGTTGATGTTTTATATCAAATGAGATATTTATTCTCATTGAATAATTAATGTGGTTTTCTATGTTCATGTGAATATGAATGGTCCTTATATGATTATCTATATTTATAAGAATGAATGAGAAATTGACAAACCTAGTTATGTTCACAATATTGAGCATGAAATTGATGTTGTTATCTATTATCATAAGACTATTCATGGGCATGATCCAATTATCTATTACGATAATATTGATCATGGACTTGATATGGTTATATTATTTCATTATATTTACTATTTATGTGACTAAATTTTCTATGTTCTAAATATTTTGATTAATTTTTCTAATTTTTATTGGTATTTAAATTAAAGATTAACTTGATATGATCCACTAAACATGATTATTGTACCATGATTAGACACTCTTATTCCTTGGTGTATGTTGATGATTTTATATTTCAAAAACCACGTATAAAAAACATGTCATTTGAAATAATAACTTTATCCCTTGATCATGGTTTCTACTGCTTATGATCTCACCAATGATGGTATGATATATGTTATTCCCTTACTAAATAATTGATCCCACCCTTTATTTTTTCTCCATTAACTAGGTTATGAAGAATAGTATAACATATGATATGTTTAAAATTGGTTATCGGACATAGATACCCACATTGATTTGTTATTTTTAGTAATTTCTTATCGCATAATTTATTTTTCATATTTTTTTAGGATAATAGTTTTATTTAATGACTTTCATATAAAAATTGGTTATGATAAATTTTTTATTTTTGTTTTTCATGAATTATAGGAACATAATTTTTTCCCCTTTAATAAAATAGATAGAATCTAAATGTATCATACAGATCGGGTTCCAACAGAGTTTCCAAAAAACATGTAATTTTATTGATTTGGTATTTAACAATGCTTTATATAGAGGTTGTATAATTTTTATATGGTATAATTGTGTTGGAAGACCATGGTTATGTCAGGAATATGTTTTCTACTATATAAAAAATGATGTATTTCAAACAAACTATTATGTTTAGTATCACCATGGGGATAGGAGACAATCATATACTCCTCCTGAAGGAAAATATAAAAGAGGAATAGAGAATTTCATATTTGATCAGTTTACATTTGTAAATCACGAGAATATAGGTCATATTCTACTACAAGAATGAAATAATTTCAATACACATTAGGAAATTATTGGAGATGATGATGTCGAGAGAGTGAAAAATTTAAAGGATGGTGCTAGAACTGCAATATATCAGGAATGTACAAAAATGACCATGTTTGAATTTTTAAAGCATTTATATCCTAGAAAAACCATGTATGGAATTTTTAATACCACCATTGATTATATTCTTACTATTATTAAGGACTTTCTTCCTAGTGGTGAAAATATTCCCTCAAATAATTATATGAAATAGAAGATAAAGAAGTAGCTAGGGTTTGTTACTAATAATGTTCATGCTTGATTATAACGACCCATACATTACATACATTGTTATTACTTCAAAATTGAAGAACACTTATTACAACATATATCAAAACTAGGAAGGGACCATATAGGTATAGAGTCTTTAGAAACTGGGAAACATAAACAACTGGTTCATAAAGCATCTACTTTGCCTCCCATTTATTTCATCATATCTAGAGTACCTTTTTGGCATATCCAACTTAATAACCTTCTTCCTAACTTGGGGAAATAAAACATACAAAAGGGTGAGCTCAAATGCTCAGTAAGGGTAAAAAAAAGAAATATCAATCACATCATATACATAAGAATATAACTTTTGGAATTCTTAACCTGCAAAAGAAATCATAATTTCATAACATGGGATAAATCATAGTAGTGAAATGTAATCCCAATAATCATAACATAAAACATGAAACTTTGTGGCATACGCACATAATCATAGAGAATCATTTCGTGTTAGTCAATAATCATTGCCAAGACTATCTTAGTGGACAATGTCCATTTTTGAACCGAGTTCACTTCTCGTTTCAGTCCTCTTTCACTAAACCGGTTTAACCTGCCGTTCCCGCCATGTCTATCTCATGAGATATAAAATCTTTACCCAATGCATTGGAGGTCGATATAGGTCCCACCCATCTCATAATGATACCATTCTTATGTGTGCCACAAAATCATAAATCATACATCATTGCATAACCCATGTAACAAAAAATTGAATTATTAAACAACATGACATCATAAAACAATTCATATAAGATAAAGGAATTCATAAAAATAATTCCATCACAACATAATCAAATCAATGTAACAATAGGGATAGAAACAGAACCCTATATTATCTTAGATGGAAAATAATTTTGATAAAACACTTGAACTCCATTCTTGAGGAAAATATCCTTTCTACTTCAAAAACATTTTCCATTCTTATCATGTCATACAATTTTAAACTAATAGAAGTTGATTAAAAATAAACTTGAAAACTTGTAATGGAAGATTCTTGGAAATAATTTATTAAAAATCCATTCATGCCGTATAAGTTAAAAAAACATTCTTCTTGTACATTTGTCGGAAAAGTCAAAAAGTACCTCGTACGAAAAACGACAAAAGATTCCTTTCATATCTTTTACTAAAAACTCACCGAAGGGTAAAATTGGATTTAAAAAATTGTATGTGGATGGAAATAATATTAAATATTGAGGAAACATGGATGTGGAAGATGAAATACACCCCAGTAAATACTAAATTATAAACAATCTCGGATAAAAATGAGATTATGATATTTCCCTTACCTTAGGTCTGATTTGCCTCGTAAGTGTCAGAACCTCCTGTATAATTATTTAAATAATGTTATTGACTTATTCCAGAATCATAATTATTGTTATGATATCATATATGGTCATATTCTTAGCTTCTTAGTAGTAATATTTCATTGCTACTTGTTATTTGGGTGTTTATAAATTTTTGTTCTTATACGTGTTTTGTCGAATAAATTATTATTATTCTATTTAGGTTATAGATACATCATTTACAGAATGGTATTAATGTAATATATATCATATTAATTCATTCAATTCATTTATATAATCATTATGCAGTGAAGATCATGTAGAACGAATCACATCACATCGTGGAGACGGTATTCCGTACGTACGCACGAGCGATGATATCGTTCCCATGATCGTGGAATTGTATTGGAGTGTATGTATACTATTTCAGAATCAATATCACTTTAAAATAATCATATATATTAATTATTAACACCATTATACCCATCCAAGTAAGGTGGTGTGTGAAAATAGATTACACCACGGCGTGGAGACGGTATTCCGTACGTACAGACGCGGGGTGATTTCGTTTTCCATAGGATGGATAGATATTGAAATAGTGTTGTTTAATACTTATAATGACATATAAGTATATTAGTGATAATGATGTTATTACTTAATAATGAATCAACTAAATAAGAAGATGTTGAAGAAGAAAGAATTTGGAAAGGATCAGTCATGGATATTACCTCTTTTTGAAGCACCTCTTTGAGACCTCCTCTTAGGACACTAAAATTGGACTTTGAGGAAGACCAAAACCTCTAGGATGTTTCTAGGGAATTGGGGAAGTGAAATTGGCAGGGTTTGGCCGAGATTGAAGGCTCAAATTGGTGTGAGGAGGATATGGAGGAGGTTCCCTTTTATAAGGGAGGAGAGGGGAACCTTTGGAAATATAAGAAATATTAGTTTATATTAAATCCCAACCCCACTTAAAAACTTCCAAAATGACTCATATACGAATATTAGATGAGACAGGGTTGTAATCTCATCCACCAATAAAATTTAGACATGTTAGGAATTTATTTTAAACATTACCAACCTGATTTATCCTTATTTATCAATTTAATTTTATTTGTGGTAATAATATTCTAAATTTTAAATTATTATTAATAATTACATATATGTTGTGAATTTTCCATAATTTGACACTTTATGACATTGTAGACCATATAAATTTTAATTTATATTTTTTAATATCTTTTGTGATTTTTAAACAATTTTATAATATGTTATTTTTATAAAATAACAATAGTGTCAATTTTGACACTATTCATTTATTTGAATTTAAATAAAATATATACAGAAGATATGTTCGAAATAAAAGCTTTAATAGATTAATAAAATTTTATATGTATCTATAAAATTAGTGGAGAACATTAAATAGTGCATATAATAATTATTTTAATATTGTAAAACCATTTTTTTGATATTTTAATTAATAAAATAATTTCAACATCACTATTGTGTCATACTTAATGATAATTATTTAATCCCTAAAAATTATAAATAAATTTTTATGATGTAGATAATTGTATTAGCATTCTGGATACTATTCATGTTCGAAGTTTCATTATGTTTATCACCAAATTAAAATTATTATACTTATATGATTTAAGAAAGTGACATGTTGTCACATTCTTTGGTTTTAATAATAATTAAATTATTTTCAAGGAAAAAAGTCTATTAAATGAATCTAATCCGACCCTTAGGTGATATGGGTCGACTTTTAGTCATCCAATAGGATTTTGGCAGGTGTTAGGATAACTTTATAATCTTATATTTACCCTTAATTACCCGATTTACCTTTAACTATGGTAAATAAAATTTACCGTAGTTACTATTCATAATGCCCAAAAATAAAAAGTAGCCTATTAACATATTTTGGACCCACTGATTCTGAATATGGAATCATTTTTTCTAAATTCAAAACATATAAGTTGCAGTAATTAATTTAAAATAAATCCCGTTGTTAAGAAAATGGGTTTTAGAAGTTAAAACATTGCCAAAGATTGAAATGTTTTTACCTATGAATTCAACGTGAAATTAATGCTAATGAAATACATTATATTAAATGGTAAAAATATATTCTATCTAGAATTTAAAACTATTAAATATTATAATTTAACCATATAAATTATCTCAATGAAAAAAAGTTGTTTTTAATTAAAAATTAGTGTATTTTTACTATTCATCAAAATATGAAAGTTATCAGAAAAATATCAAAAATTTATCCAATGTAAATTTTTATATCCTGATTCTAAATACGAATTTTATTTTGTCAAATTGAACTTATAAATGTTCCAAAAACTAGATTTAATGTGGGTGCGCCATCAAAAGGCGGCGAAACTATATTTTTTGATAAATACTTATTTTACCCAAAAAATTATTTTATTCTCTTACCATGTTCTAGAAAATGTGTAAGATGAATAATAATGTTATAAAATTTAAAATTCAGTTAATACTATTCATAATGCCTAGTTTATAATATTATAAAAATATATTGTTTTTTAGTGGAACTCGGTATTGCGTACTACACACGCTATCGAGGAAGGTCGCGATTGCGTGCAGCGAAATATTCCTTTGATGATTTATATAACATAAAAACAAAATATTTCTCATAAAATTCTCAGGTGTTAAATTCTACCCCCCTTCAAATTAATTTCGCACTCAAAATTCGTCACTTTGTAACAAACAGATGAGGATACCTCTCCCTCATAATATCCTCAAGCTCCCATGTAGCTTCTTCTAATTGGTGGTTCCTCTATAAAACATTCACCAAGCGAGTGGTCTTGTTTTGTAGGACTTTTTCACTACGATCCAGAATCTGTATCTGTTTTTCTTCATAAGAAATATCTTGCTCCAGCAGTACAACTTCTGAGCTGAGTACATGTGAAGGATCAGGTATGTACTTTCTCAAGAGAGATACATGGATCAAATCGTGAACTTGAGAGAGATTCGGTGGAAGTGCCAATCGGTAAGCTACTTTCCCAACACGATCCAGTATTTCGAAAGGACCGATATATCTAGGGCTCAACATCCCCTTCTTTCCAATTCTCATGACCCTCTTCCAGGGAGATATTCGTAAGAACACTTTATCACCCACTTCAAACTCTAGGGATTTTCTTCGGTTTTGGACAAAAATTTTCTATCGACTCTGAGATGATATTATGTGTTGTTGAATAGATCAGACCTTTTCTACCATATCATCAACAATATCAGGTCTTAATAGCTTTCATTCCCCAACTTCATCCCAGCAAGTTGGAGTCCTGCATTTCTTTCCATAGAGAGCTTCATAAGGAGCCATCTGAATACTGGAGTGAAAGCTATTATTATAAGAAAATTCCACCAAAGGTTGGTGTTGATCCCAACCACCTTTGAAATCCATAGAGAAAGATCTCAACATATCCTCTAGAGTTTGAATTGTTCTCTCAGACTGACCATCTGTCTGAGGATGATAAGTAGTACTGAAACTCAACTCTGTATCCAGAGTATGTTGAAGACTTTGCCAAAAGATTTGGGTAAACCTCGGATCCTGATCAGATATAATAGAAAGTAGTACTCCATGCAATCTTACCACTTCCTTCACATATATCCTGGCATGCTGATCAAGAGAGAAATCCTCTCTAATAGCGATGAAGTGTGCAGACTTTGTAAGACGATCGACTATGACCCAGATAGAATTATTGCCTTTGGATGTTTTAGGAAGTCCTGTGACAAAGTCCATAGTGATGTTTTCCCATTTCAATTCAGGTATGGGTAATGGTTGTGTCATCCCCCTAGACTTCTGTCTCTCAGCTTTAACTTTCTGACAAACCAAGCATTAAGAGACATATTCAGCAAAATCTCTTTTCATGCCATCCCACCAGAAGTACTCTTTCAGGTCCCTATACATCTTTGTGCTTCCAGGATGAATAGAGAATGAAGAACTATGAGCCTCATCCAGTAGCTCCTTATTTAATTCGGGGATGAGAGGAACACAAACCCAATTCCTAAACTTTATTATCCCATCACCATCAAGGTTGAATTCAGGAACATTTCTCACCTTCTTTTGTAACTTGACATCTTCTTTCTGTGCCTCTTTAATCTTCACATGTATAGATGGTTGATCATTAGTTTGAGAAAGATATGATTTTTCCCCATTCATTATAATTCCAAGATCCATGCTTTGTAAATCCATAAATATTGGATCTTTTGTGATCCTCATCATGGATAAACTGGCATGGTCTTGTCGACTTAATGCATCTGCCACCTTGTTTTCTTTCCCAGGGTGGTAATGAATTGAGTAGTAGTAATCCTTAATCAGCTCCAACCATCTTCTTTGGCGCATATTCAGCTCTTTTTGTGTGAAAATATACTTTAAACTTTTATGATCAGTATAAATATCACACCTTTCACCATAAACGTAATGCCTCCAAATCTTTAATCCAAAGATTACCACAGCTAACTCCAAATAATGAGTTGTGTAATTTTGCTCATGTATTTTCAACTGTTGTGAGGCATAAGCTATCACCATATCATTTTTCATAAGAATACACCCCAAACCCTTCTTGGATGCATCACTGTAGATCACAAACCTTTCTCCACTACAAGGCAGTGTGAGCACAGGTGCACTGGATAACCGTCTTTTCAACTCCTTGAAATTATCTTCACATTCCTCCGTCTAAACAAACTTAACTCCTTTTCGAGTCAACATCATGAGTGGATTAGATAATCATGAAAAATCTTTCACAAAACGTCGGTAATATCCAAAAAAACCAAGAAATATTCGGATCTCAATCACTTTTGTTGGTCTCGACCATCTTTCGATAACCTCTGTTTTTGCTGGATCCACAAATATCCCCTCTTTTGAGATTATGTGACCCAAAAATGAAACTCTTTGAAGCTAAAATTCACACTTGGTAAATTTGGCATAAATCTTCTCCTTTCTCAGGGTCATCAATATAATTCTCAAGTGATCTTCATGTTCTTCCTTGCTATTTGAATATACAAGAATATCTTCTATAAAGACTACCAAAAACTGATCAATATATTCTCTAAAGACTCTATTCATCAGATCCATAAAGATAGCAGGGGCATTAGTAAGACCAAATGGCATCACTATAAATTCATAGTGTCCATACCTTGTATGGAAAGTCGTCTTTGGTATATCCTCCCTTTTGACCCTTAATTGGTGATACCCTGAATGAAGATCAATCTTGGAAAAATATTGAGCTCCTCGTAGTTGGTCAAATAAGTCATCAATGTGTGGGAGAGGATATTTGTTCTTGATAGTGATCTTGTTAAGTTCTCGATAATCAATGAAGATTCTCAATGATCCATCTTTCTTCTTAACAAACAGAACAGGTGATCCCCAAGGTGACGCACTAGGGAATATGAACCCCTTATCAAGATTCTCTTGGAGTTTCTTCTTCAATTCCTGCAACTCAATTGGGGCTATTCTATAAGGTGTCTTTGAAATAGGAAAAGTACCTGGTATGAGTTCTACTGAAAACTCAACTTCACGATTTGGTGGGAGACCTGGTAATTCCTCCGGAAAGACTTCATTAAACTCCGGTACAATGGGCATATTCTTAATCCTGAGTTTTGCACCAACCATTTGAGATAAATAACCTTCATTTAGTGGAATCAAGACCCATAAGATGGAAGAAATTTCCACTGGAACGTTATGTTCATCCTTGCATCGATAGACGATCATAGATTGATCTGGAATATGAAATGTGACTTCCCTTATTTGGCAATTGATATGAGATACATATAAAGAAAACCAATCCATGCCAAGAATCACATCAAATTCCACTATAGGAAGGATCAGAAGATTTGAAGGAAGATCTTTCCCACAAACTTCAATCGGGGAAGAATTATAAACTTTTGATTCGACCGTTGTTCCATTAGGAGTTGTCACAGCTAACTCAACATCTAACTATTGAGGTAATACGGTTATATCCTTAGAAAATTCTTCATAAATAAAGGAGTGGGTGGATCCAGAATCAAATAAAACATTTTCTACTTTAGAGTGGATGGTAAGTGTACCTTTCACCACAACATTATCTTACTCCACATCGCTGATAGAAATTGCATGTGAATTTCCTTTGTCTTTAGCCTTAAGAGTTTGTTGATGTCGACCATCATCATCAACCCTTGGATTTGGGCATTGATTGGCATAATGCCCCATCTCATTGCACTTGAAACATTAAAGTGTAGTAGGTTCATTCTGTGTGTCCCTTCCTTTGTATGCATCATTAGACATCTTCTTCCCATCATTGCGGCATTCAAATTCACGATGACCTTCCTTTCCACATTTGAAACATTTACTTGTCCATTTAAGAAAACTCCCTCCATGTTTCTTTCCACACATTGAGCATAAGGGAAATCTCAACCTCTTTTCAGTGTGCTCTTTAGATTTTACTTTGAATTCCATTTTACCCTTCTTATCAAACCCATATGACTGATGGCTTAGTCCAATATCCATCTCGACTTTGAGAGCACATTGAACGATTTCCTCGTAGCTATTGAAGTCCCTTATGGATAAAGCCCTTCGAAGACCTTTTTTAAGCAACTAAAGAATCGATCGATCTTACTCTCAGGTTGGATAATAATACCAGAAGCGTACCTTGCAATTCTTGTAAAATTTGTTTCATAAGTACCAACAGATTCATCATCCTTTTGCTTCAGTTCAAGAAACTCTTTCTCCATCTTTGTTTGGATAATACGAGGAAAGTACTTATTGAAAAATATTTTCTTGAACTCGTCCCATTCCATGGACTCAATTTCATCCCTTTTCCTCGTATTCTTAATAGGATTCCACCATTGATCAGCATCTCCTTCCAAACGATACACTACTAGAATGACTTTATCATTTTCAGAACATTGAAGAACTGAAAATATCTTTTCAGTAGTACTAATCCATTGTTCAGTAACTAATGGATCAGTAGATCGGCTGAAAGAAGGTGGACGCTGCCTTATGAAGGATTCAACAGAATGTTGCTCCTTCCTTTTCTCGTTTGGAAGTCCTGCATGATTCACAGCTTGAGAAAGTTGGGTGGGCATGGCTACAAGATTTTGCATTCCAGCTCCCATAACGTTTGGTTGCTCAGGAGGACAATCATTGCATTGCCCGTCGCATTCCGCATTAACACGGTTCCTTCGGGTTCCATCCATGGACTAAAACCAAGATGAATAGTGTGAGCAACACTAATTATAATAGGAAAACCACATAGTCAAGAATAAAATTTCACACTTAAGGTCTTAT
The DNA here is from genome assembly GCA_963277665.1 of Viscum album. Classification (NCBI taxonomy): domain Eukaryota; kingdom Viridiplantae; phylum Streptophyta; class Magnoliopsida; order Santalales; family Viscaceae; genus Viscum; species Viscum album. Next base: position 1,957,158,477 of record OY728141.1, on the reverse strand, counting down.
CCTAGGTTGTTCCTGGCCATTTCTAAAACACTAAGATTGTGTTCTATGCTTAGACTTATCCTTAGGATTCCTACTAAGGCTTTCACATCCTAGTTTCGAAAGGTTGACTATACCTTTCCTCTGATACCAAATGTGACAACCGAGTCCCGGTGACAGCACAACCACCCCGCCTTAACATAGACGTCGGGTCCTGGCCCACCAGGTACCACCAGTTGCCCCGTAGACACATTGGGCCCACCCCAGGGTCCACCCACATGCCTGAACGGGTCATCTGACTAATGATAGTCCCCACAGGCCAACACATGTCCTTTCCAGTGTGCATTGTCCTCACTTGCACACACAGTGGGAGACTTTCCAGGATGTCACCCATCCTGATCACTACTCCAAGCCAAGCATGCTTAACTGTGGAGTTCTAATCAGACAGGCTCCCGAAAATGAAGGTGCACCTTGTTGACATGAGTCATATGATTTAGTCATTTAACCATTTATCATTTGGGGATGTTACAATCACCCCCCTTTAGAGCACAACGCCCTCGTTGTGGGCCCTACATCTCAACCCAGGCAGTGCACCACACTTAAGGCTGGGTTTCTCCTCTGATACCAAATATAACGAACCATACTTTACATACATTGTTATTACTTCAAAATTGAATCACACTTATTACAACATATAACAAAACCAGGAAAGGACCGTATAGGTATAGAGTCATTAGAAACTGGGAAACATAAACAACTGGTTCATAAAGTATCTACTTTGCCTTCCATTTATTTCATCATATCTAGAGTCCCTTTTTGGCATATCCTACTTAATAACCTTCTTCCTGACCTGGGGAAATAAAACATACAAAAGGGTGAGCACAAATGCTCAGTAAGGGTAAACAAAAGAAATACCAATCACATCATATACATAAGAACATAACTTTTGGAAATCTAAACCTGCAAAAGAAATCATAATTTCATAACATGGGATAAATCATAGTAGTGAAATGTAATCCCAATAATCATAACATAAAACATGAAACATTTTGGAATACACACATAATCATAGAGAATCATTTCTTGTTAGTCAAGAATCATTGCCAAGACTATCTTAGTGGACAAAGTCCATTTCTGAACTTAGTTCACTCCTCGTTTCAGTCATGTTTCACTGAACCGGTTTAACATGCCGTTCCAGCCATGTCTATCTCATGAGATATAAAATATTTACCAAATGCATTGGAGGGGGATATAGGTCCCACCCATCTCATAATGATACCATTCTTATGCGTGCCACAAAATCATAAATCATACATCATTGCATAACCCATGTAATAAAATGGGATTCTTAAACAACATGACATCATAAAACAATTCATATAAGATAAAGGAATTCATAAAAATAATTCCATCACAACATAATCAAATCAATGTAACAATAGGTATATAAATAGAACCCTATATTATCTTATATGGATAAGAATTTTGATAAAACACTTGAACTCCATTCTTGAGGAAAATATCCTTTCTACTTCAAAAACATTTTCCTTTCTTAACATGTCATACAATTTTAAACTAAAAGAATTTGATTAAAAATAAACATGAAAACTTCTAAACGAAGCTTCTTGGAAATAATTTTTTAAAAATCCATTCATGTCGTATAAGTTAAAAAAACATTATTCTCGTACTTTTGTTGGAAAAGTCAAAAAGTACCTCGTACGAAAAACGACAAAAGATTCCTTTCATATCTTCTACTAAAAACTCCCCTAAGGGTAAAATTGGATTTAAACAATTGTAGGTGGATGAAAATAATATTACATATTGAGGAAACATGGATGTGGATGATAAAATACACCCTAGTAAATACTAAAGTATAAGCAATCTCGGATAAAAATGAGATTGTGATATTTCCCTTACCTTAGGTCCGATTTTCCTCGTAAGTGTCTGAACCTCCTTTATAATGATTTAAATAATGTTATTGAATTATTAAAGAATCATAATTATTGTTATGATATCATATATGGTCATATTATTAGCTTCTTAGTAGTAATATTTCATTGCTACTTGTTATTCGGGTGTTTATAACTTTTTGTTCTTATGTGTGTTTTGTTGAATAAATTCTTATTCTTCTCTTTAGGTTATAGATTCATCATTTCCATAATGGTATTAATGTAATATATATCATATTTATTCATTAAACTCATTAATATAATCATTATTCAATGAAGATCATGTAGATTGAATCGCATCACATCGTGGAGACGATATTCCGTACGTACGCACGAGCGATGATATCGTTCCCATGATCGTGGATTTGTATTGGAGTGTATGTATACTATTTCAGAATCAATATCACTTTACAATAATCATATATAGTAATTATTTACACCATTATACCCATCCAAGTAAGGTGGTGGGGGAAAATAGATTACACGACGGCGTGGAGACGGTATTCCGTACGTACGCACGCGCGGGGATTTCGTTTTCCATAGGATGGATAGATGTTGAAATAGGGTTGTTTCATACTTATTATAACATATCAGTATATGAGTGATACTTATGTTATTACTTCATAATGAAACAAATAAAGAAGAATATGTTGAAGAAGAAAGAATTTGGAAAGGATCAGTAATGGATATTACCTCTTTTTGAAACACCTCTTTGAGACCTCCTCTTAGGGCACTAAAATTGGTCTTTGAGGAATACCAGAACCTCTAGGATGTTTCTAGGGAAGTGGGGAAGTGAAATTGTCAGGGTTTGGCCGAACTTGAAGGCTCAAATTGGTGTGAGGAGGAGAGGGAGGAGGTTCCCTTTTATAAGGGAGGAGAGGGGCACCTTTGGAAATATAAGAAATATTAGTTTATATTAAATCCCAACCCCACATAAAAACTTCCAAAATGACCAATATCCTAAGATTAGATGAGATAGGGTTGTAATATCATCATCCAATAAAATTTAGACATGTCAAGAATTAATTTTAAACATTACCAACTTGATATATCCTTATTTATCAATTTAATTTTATTTGTGGTAATAATATTCTAAATTTTAAATAATAATTAATAATTACATATGTGTTGTTAATTTTCCATAATTTGACACTTTATGACATTTTATACCTTATAAATTTTAATTTATAATTTTTAAATATTTTTGTGATTTTTAAACAATTTTATAATATGTTATTTTTATAAATTAACAATAGTGTCAATTTTGACACTATTCATTTATTTGAATTTAAATAAAATATATACAGAAGATATGTTCTAAATAAAAGATTTAATATATTAATAAAATTTCATATGTATCTAAAAAATTAGTGGATCAAATTAAATAGTGCATATAATAATTATTTTAATATTTTAAAACCATTTATTTGATATTTTAATTAATAAAATAATTTCAACATCACTATTGTGTCATAATTAATGATAATTATTTAATCACTAAAAATTCTAAATAAATTCCTATGATTTAGATAATTGTATTAGCTTTCTGGAGACTATTCATTTTTGAATTTTCATTAAGTTTATCACCAAATTAAAATTATTATACTTATAAGATTTAAGAAAGTGACATGTTGTGACATTCTTTGGTTTTAATAATAATTAAATTATTTTCATGGAAAAAAGTCTCTTAAATGAATATAATCCGACCCATTGGTGATATTAGTCGACTTTAAGTCATCAAATAAGATTTTGGCAGGTGTTAGGGTAATTTTATAATCTTATATTTACCCTTAATTACCCAATTTACCTTTAACTATGGTAAATAAAATTTACCGTAGTTACTATTCATAATGCCCAAAAATAAAAAGTAGCCTATTAACATAATTCGGACCCACTGATTCTGAATATGGAATCAATTTTTCAAAATTCAAAACATATAAGTTGCAGTAATTAATTTAAAATAAATCCCATTGTTAAGAAAATGGGTTTTAGAAGTTAAAACATTGCCAAAGATTGAAATGTTTTTACCTATGAATTCAATGTGAAATTAATGCTAATGACATACATTATATTAAATGGTAAGTATATATTCTATCTATACTTTAAAACCATTAAATATTATAATTTAACTATAAATTATTTCAATGAAAAAAAGTTGTTTTTAATTAAAAATTATCGCATTTTTACTATTCATTAAAATATGAAAGTTTTCAGAAAAATATCAAAAATTTATCCAAAGTAAATTTTTATATCCTGATTCAAAAGAAGAATTTTATTTTGTCAAATTTAACTTATTAATGTGTCAAAAACAAGATTTAATGTGGGTGTGCCATAAAAAGGCGGCAAAACTGCATTTTTTTATAAATACTTATTTTACCCAAAAAAAATTATTTTATTCTCTTACTATGTTCTAGAAAATGTGTAAGATGAATAATAATGTTATAAAATTCAAAACTCAGTTAATACTATTCATAACGGCTAGTTTATAATATTATAATAATATATCGTTGTTTAGTGGAACTCGGTATTGCGTACTACACACGCTATCGAGGAAGGTCGTGATTGCGTGCAGCGAAAGATTCCGTTGATGATTTATATAACATAAAAAAAATATTTCTCATAAAAGTCTCAGGTGTTACATTTATTGATAGATTGTAGTTTAATTTTGTAGGAAACAACTTATAGTATCAAATGTAGAATGTCCGGATGAATGGAAAATAAAAATGGAACCCCATATCATGTTCCCTAGAAAGTCATGTTGAACGTTCCACTAATTCACACACTTCTGAATATATTATTATCTCCAAAAATCTCAACAAACATGAGATGTAATAATTCTATGATTATTAAAGGAAATGATGAGATTATTTATAATGTATATGGATTATCATGGATGGAATTTGATTCAAAACACCGTGATTTTGTAGCTATGGCATGCAATGCAGTGTTGGGTTTGTCGGGTGACAGTTTTAATCTATTTGGTGAGATGTTTTTCCTCATAGCACACGTCCTGTTTTTATATATTTTTATAATCATCCTATGTGGATGTCTATGAAAAAAACTATCACCTTCATATGTATACTAATATCTTGACATTCCGGTTCTGGAAATGATATAAACGTGTATTTATAGCCATTACTAATAGATTTCAGGTAGCTTTAGAAAATTAGTGTGTGAAAATTTGATACCTATTCCAAAAATATATCTCAGATTCATGATCCCCTTATATGGATTAGAAATTATTTCTTTACACATGCGATGATGCCTGATTGGAGATCTAAGGGATTATTATAATCTCATGTATATATGTAGAATATGTGATCGAGAAGTCTTAAATATCATCATAGTCTAAGATTTTTGAGGCATTGATGATTCTTTCCATGGATCATCAATATAAGAAGAGTCATTGATTTTTTGATAATACGTTTGACACTAAACAACCACCACAACATATGTTAGTTTGTGATGTTCTTAATGAATTGAAATATTTCATTTTTCATTAGGTAATGGTGAGCTTAAATATAAAAAGGGGAAGAATGTTGACACTGAAGCCATATACAATTGGAAAAAGAAAATAATACTTTTTTTTAGATTCTATATTCATCTTCAAAATTTTTTTCTTCTTTATACATAATTCCCATTGAAAAAAATATTTGAATCCATTACTTTAATTCATCCAAATTTAAATTAGGATACCAAAAAATGAATTCCAATATCATTGGCACATGTTGGATTGTGGAATTCGACCAGAATTGCATCCAATGTGTGTCGGTGAAGAAAAATGGAATGTTCCTTATGCTTCTTATGTGATAAAAATATCAGAGAAAGATTAATTTCTAATTGTTTTAGAAAATATGAAGGATTCTAATAGATATTCCTGAAACAAATTAAAATGATTCAACATAATATATTAGAAATAAAAATCCCTAAAATAAATGATTATAACAATCTTCTTCTTGAATTAATTCCAATTACAATTTTCCATTTTCTATCCAATAATGCATGGGTGATAGCGATTCACTAGTGAAATTTTTTAAGAGACCATTTTTTTTAAAATGTTATCAATGTCCATCCTAACAAAAATGCAGTATGAGGAACAATTAATTTGGTGTGAGATGGAAAAAATTTCATCCATTATTTTTCACCGACATACTACATGTAAAAGTTTTTCTTCCAAAAAAATAACTTCTTGGGGATCTAGTTGATTTTTTGTTGATGTATCCTACTAAGGTAAATATGTGAACAATGAAATCAGATGTATAAAATAATAATTATCCCAAAGGTTCAATTGTGAGAGGTTATCTGACTAAAGAATGCAGATATTTTTGTCTAACTTATTTATCTAATGTTATCACAATTCATAACCATACAATATGAGATGAGGATGACCAATATAGAGAAATTGATCTAGAATTTTTATCTCTTCCCCAAGCTAGAGGAATTTTTATGTCTTATACATTGGCTACATTGATCCTTGAAGTGCGGGGTATGGCACATCACACCATATTGTTCTGAAATGGTTTTTTTGATAACATTATCCAGCATGTTATATGGATATTTATATGTAATCTCATATTATTTAATGTAACATATTCCTTATACATTTATTTTAATTTTATATAAGGAACATAAAAAAATTATAATTAGAGTTCATCGACCATTTCCTTTGAGGAGTAGGCTTTGTATTTTCTAGAGTTTCCTTCATGGTTGATATAAATTCATTGAACATTAGTTTAAGGATCTTATAATATGTATATACATTTATTTGTATTATTCATATATATTTTATGTGTTCATATTACATACAGACATTTTTTTCTGATGCATTAAGAGAGCTGTATTTTATTCCAAATTATTTGGTATCTGAATCAAAATATAAATTATTTAAAATTTATAAATTTGTTAAAATTGATTGAGTGGTAAAACTGAGAACATTTAATCATGGTGTTATGTAAACTTCTATAACATATTTTTATGAAAGTGTATCAGATAATAGGACTCAATATAAAGATGTGTTTAATTATGTAATTTTTGAGAAAATATGATTATTGGATTACTAACCTCAAGGTAGAGTCCCTAGGATAAAATATAAATGGGTTGATTCAATGCGGGGACTTTAAACTTTTATTAATGATTGTGCATTCAAATTTATTGACATGAGTCGATTACCTCATAAAAATGAACCATATATGTTGGAATCAGCAAATAAACAAGTGTTTTATGTTAAATGTTAGCTGAGATCATATTATGGTGTCATTAATGAAGTAATCCCAAGAAATATTTTTCATATGTTGTTGATGAAATTTACACAATTGACACACCAATTAGTGATAACGAAAATATTAAATTTCATGAATTAAAATTTTCCATTTTGAGAGTTCATGTTGATCCTAAAGTACTGGTGGATAATATATTGTAGATACCATATTTTTTCTCTATTCATTTAGTTTATAGTAACATGAGTTTCTCATGATAGTATAATTTAATTACATATGTTTATTTTCAATTTGGAATGATGAACTAGTATTGGATTTTCTATTTTCATTTCATTTAATAAAATTTAATTCAATTTAGAAAACTAGGTCTAAATTTAGTCTTTATAAAATGTATAACATTGTTCTAAATTACTTTTACTAAAAGATGTTATGAAATTCATGATCCCTTCTTCAACATCTAAGTTGTAATTTTGATTTATAAAAAGCTTCTAAGAAATGTAAATTTTATTCTTATGTATATTCATCCAAATACTTTACAACTTCAAATAAAGTTACTATTTCATCACAGTCGATAGGTGAAAATGCATTTGTTTCCTCTTTTTCATCCCTAAATGAGTATAATAACTGTAATGTTTTTCTCCCGATTTAGATATAATGTCATGTCAATTTTCATTGTCATCTTTTTTAGGGAAATTTGATTCCACAAGGGTTGATTCCACCTCCAACTATCATGGTTTCGGGTGGGGATACTCTTAGACATAGATAGATCACATGTCAAACTCGTTCCCATATTTACCCACCAACATACACCCAATCTACCAATCTTTTATACCATCCCCATGAGTCTCTAGCGGTGTTCTTATCCATGCCTCCATAATCAACTTATCTACTCTCTTATTCACATACCATGTCTATTCTTCTTCTAGAGACAATCCCACTAATACCTCGGTCATCGAATTTATCCTCTTCTTCCCATACTCTGTCTACATGGCCTCCACGGATGTCCCCACCTTTAACATATCCAATTCAATGATGTATCCACAAAAATACTTCCCATATTTTTCAATGTATACAATGCATCCATTTTCTACCATTCATCTAGAATTTGATGAGTATTTTTCTTCAAATTCCACTCCAGTGTATAATGACCACCAATTACATGAATTAGAATAGAAACTTCCTTCAAAGGATGCTAATCCAGGACAGCTCATAGATCTGTCAGAGTCTATTGATCATCCTCCTATATGAATTTTTTTTGTAACTCTGTACAATTATATCAAATAATTTTTATCTTTTTGCTATTTCTTATTTACCATCACCTTTTCTTATTCAGTGGAACCTTCTACTTGTTTATGCGGGCACAATCGAATGCAAGAACTTGGAATCCTTTGAAATTAATAATGGTGGATTAAAATGATGAAAATAAAACGGTTGGTAGAAATTCTATAAAGCGATGAAGTTACATGGACACTTTATCCAAGTACCACGATATTATTTTTGTGGAACAATTATAATGGAAACATATCAATAAAGACATCAAATAAATGCCCTGGGAGAAGATATGGGTAAGAAAATTTTATAAATTTATACCAACTTTATTGTTGTATTTATATTTAAAAACATGCTCATTGTATAATCGGTTTAGGTTTTCTAATTGAGTTGCTACTAAAACTGCACGGTTGATGGATCTTGGTGTGTTATTGTGGTCTCTCAAGCAAGAGTTGTATGTTTTTCAAAAGATCATATTTGTCTCTGATTTATATTGAATTCCCACACATCCTGATAATCAAAAAAAACAATAACAAAAACTTATTTCACATTAGAATACTAATTATTTATAGGTATAACCAATAATTAATTATTTACATATATTATTTAATTTTTATTACATGTTTTGTATTTTATTGAAGAATAATCAGGGAAAAATGATAGTGATTCAATGAAATAAGCACACACATTGGGGCACACTATAATTACCGAGTATAAGAAATATTACATACATTAATCTAAATTTAAATAATTTCCCAATTTATATTGTTACTTAGTTTTAGTTTCATGATGAATTTAGTTTTTTATTATCATTAGTACCTTTAATAGATTGATGAAAATACCCCTTTAAAATTTACATTAGGTCTATAGGCTAATTTTCTATTATGCAGAATGGAATAATCTCCAATTGGCCTATTGTTCAAGTTCACAATTAGGCCTAATGGCCAGTATACATACATGCCTATAAAAAAATTTGTCATTAGGCCTATAGAATAATTATACATTATCCCTAATAGGCCTAATGGAATAATTTACAATTTTTCTATTAGGCATATAGGCTAATTGGAAAATGGGACATTATGCCATTAGGCCTAATTGGCCAATTGAACATTATACCATTAGTCCTCACTGCTAATTTCCTGATAGGCCTAACAGAAAATTGTCCATATAATGAATGATAAGGAGCTAATATTATGAAATGAATATAAAGAATTCAAATTCATGATTATTGAATGTTCGTAATGAGTACCTATAAAGAAATAGTTTTTATGATTATATTTTATATATGATATTATCATGAATATTTTTCTAATCAATTATGAATATTTCATTTATTTAAAATTGAATCCATTTAATTATTATTAAATATTATTAATTTTTTTACATTTTTAATATATGTATATTAATCAATCTCATTTACACCAATCCATATTAGGGATCAAAGTTCATCTACATCGAGATAAATTATTTTTCTAATATAGAAAGGAAAAGGAATGAAGTGTAGTAAATGAAAAAATATATATTATTTTTAATATTTACATTTAAACTATTTTTAAAAAATTACCAATTATATATCTTTTTTATATTTTCAATTGATTATCCTGGGGGAAGTTGATGATAAAAGGATGACAAAATTAGGCAGAATAACAATTTGATTCAGGTATTAGGTGACCAGCACCAAAGAAGAGTCTGATATCATCCAGGTAAAATCATCATCCCCAATTGGTATTGGTCCTCATTGGAATCCTATCAAGGATCTTATAACCTCATTCTATATAGCGCTCGTTCAAAAGTAGTTAAATCCCAATAAATGCCTTATAAGAGCGTTAATGAAGTAAATAGATGCACGAAATAAGTAATATGATCAATGAACAATTCTTGAATGTTATGTCATTTATAAGGCAATTAATTACAATAGAAGCTGCTACTACTATTGATTAATATATGGAATTTATGTGTTCTGTAAATGATTCCTCAACTAATTCCAATGAGGATCCTAAGGGTGATCGAGCATAAGGTGGTGGCAATGATTCTATTGATGATGTTGTTGCTCTAGATGATGTTGTTGATGAGGATGTTTCTATAGCTAATTATGATGAAGATCTTGAGGACAAGTATATTTATGATAATAAGACATTTATCCCCTCCATTTTCGACATAGAATGAAGAACTATTGTGCATTTATTAATGACTTAAATTGATTAGTTTTATGTAAGCATATGTTTGTATTAGTATTTTATAAGATTATAAAACTACTAAAAGTGGTTTGCTAGATGATAACTGTATAAAATTATCACTACACTGAATGTATCTTTTATGTCTTATCTGATGTGTAGGTTATGGACAGGGCAAATGAAGTCATTGTGGTGCTACTACAAAATGCAGGCAGTTACCTATTATAACCATTTGTAGAATCATGGGTATAAGTTGTCCTATTTGAATATATATACCCACAGTTTTTAAAATTTGTCTATATATCTATACCCGCGGTTTTATTAAAACCATGGGAATTGAAAACATCAACGTGACAAATATACAAATTTTGTATAGGAACAATTGGTATAGGTATCTTTTGATTCCTTAACATGGCATGATACCTAAAAATGTGGGTATAACCGACACCCAAGGTTATGGGGGCGTAACCTATAGTTCAAAACTGTGGGTAAAGGATCCTTTTGAAGTATTGATTTATAGTGATTGTATAGACGAAATTTAGATCAATGGTGACAATTGTTGAAGTATATTTATAGGATCGTTGTGATACTAGAGCTATTGACCATGCTTGGTGGATTACCATGAATATTGGGTGTTGGGACCACTTGAAACAATCACTTCTTCTAGTTTTTGTCATCTCAATAACTCATATAAGATTGGTTGTATATTTATTTCCATTATATCATTTTGTCACCCTACAAAACTATGTTTTATTTACTAGAGTTTGTTATAAGATATTTTTCTTTACTCTAGATGTTACATTTATTCTAATATATCGTAACTATTAAATGGAAATGTATGTGTTCATAAGTACATGTAATTTATGATATAGAAACCCATTTCAATATTATGCCAACATGGTGATTTTCACTGTCACTTGGGAAATTGGGAGTGCGATTGGGGTGTCAAACATGTAATACTACAAACCCAAGTGATTTCTCAGTGGGTCGGGACCTGAATATTATCAGTGATTTTTATAAAGTATTACCAGAGTTGAAAATATATTATCCTTGTTTACACATAAAGGATTTAAATTTACATTTTCAAATGATTGTTATAGAATAACTAAGTGACTGGATGATTGATTAATCAATTCACCATTATTATCCATAACATCAAGTAAGTAGGTTTTTTTATATATTAAATGATTCAAAAAATAAAATGACTACAAAGTTTCATTACTCAAAATAATAGAGTTATTTTTTACACATCAATCTAATTAAAAACCCATGTTGAAAACTAGTCAAATCATGATCTAGAATTGGTAGTTGTAATATTCACATTGAATATATTAAGACACAATCATTATAGTGTACGATGTGACACATATACATATCAAAAAAATTGTTTATTATATTCATATAGGAAGAGATCAACATGAAACATATGAGATTCGAAAAACTACTCAAGGACCATGACTGTGAAATACAATACCACCCTAGGAAGAAAATAATTTGTGGTGGATGCATTAAGTAGGATTGATCCTGGATTCTTATATATAATGAGGATAGAAAAGAAAATAATATTTATGTATTTAGTATAGTCGGATATTTAAATTATTAATTAAGGCGGAAGATAATCTCTTTAATGAGTAATTTCCCAAAAAACTATAATTTTGGGGATAGATAAGTATCAAAAATAAGAAATGGTTCTTAAAAAGAAGATTTAATCCATAATAGTTTAAATATTTGAAGATATCATCTATGAATATGGTGTGTTCATGTTTATAAAGAGTATTTGTGTACCCTTAATACCCGATCTAATGAAGGAATTTCTAGATGAATCTAATTTATCAAATTTTTCTACACACTCAAGTAATATAGATGTGTCCCTGGATCCTAAAGGATGATTTTGGTGGGAATACATAAATTAAAAATTATATACTATTTTAAATATTTTGGTTATTACAGAAATTAAATTCTCATAGAAAACTCAAAAAATGATGTATAATACTCCTCCCTATATTTATGTGTAAATTGGATAATATTATTAAGGATATTGTTCCCAAAATAAATAATAAAAATAATAAATTATTTCATTTGGGTAATTATTAATCAACTCTATAAGGCATCGTAATTCTTATTAACGAGGGGGATTTTCCACTAGAATTGTTTTCATAGATCTATATCAATAATGTTGTGGGACTCTATGGTTCACCTTTATCAATGATATTTGATTAAGACCCATATTTCAAATGATTTATTTGAGTTTCAAAAAATAATTTAACGAAGATATTCACATAAAATCAACTATCCAACCACAAAACTATTGCAAGTCTGACAGAACTATCATATCATTTGAGGATTTATTGGGATCAGGGTCACCTAAGATACCAAAAAAATTTAACATGTACCATCAACTGATAAAATTAGTGACAAAATTAGATTCCAACTGAGTATAAAAATTGGTCCCTATAAGTAGTTGTATAGAAAATGATATTTCATTCTAGACTACTAGGATAAAGTTGTGGAAAAGGGCCTCGTTGGTATAGAACTCACAAAATATTTTACTATGAATGTGAAAAAAATCTAAAATAATATCAAGGCTTATTAGAGTAGGTAAAAATAAATATAGACAATTGGATGAAAGACCTGGAATTAATAGTATGAGATATTTTATTCCTAAAAGTATCAATATTTAATTATATTATATGGTTTGGAAAGGCGTGGAAGCTAAGTCCTTTGTATATTTTGAATTTTAATATTTTAGAGATAACTGAAGATATATCTTATCATTTTTCATTTCCACCCAAACCGTATAATATTAATTATATATTTCATGGATCAATTTTAAGGTTTTTTTGTGATAGGTATAATTCACCTACTCACCACTATTATAATATAATTGGAACATAATTTTCCAAATAATGAAGAGCGGTTCCTGATTCCTGAAATTCGAGTGAATTTTTTATAGAATCAAGAAACTAAAGTGGTGAATGTAATATGGAGGGTTCACAATATGGAGGAAGAAACCTAGGATCCAAATGAATAACTAAGCAAGAATAACCTAAAATTATTATTGTACTAATGTAAAATCCAATTTCTATAACATTCTTATTTAGTAAGCAAATGTGTGACCAGAGATTCAACTTTGGTAACATAATAGTTATTTATTATTCTTTGAAAAAATAATTCATATTCAATTTTTATAATAAACTAATTAATAATAATGAATGAATGAATATTAATATAATTTCATGTGTACGTACTAAAAAATGTAGATTTATTAGGAGAAGAGTTTTGAACATTAAGTGATGAATTTCATATTTTTAATCTAAAAAGTAATTTTATGTAATAATTTAATTTCAAATAGATATATATTTATTTTTAATAAAACGAAATTGAATTTTAAATAATGATATATAACATATTAAACAAGTTCATTTACATTTTTATGCATAATTTGTTTTTGTGGTAATTGTTATTATGGTAATAGTTAGAGTGTTATTATCAATGAATTTTTTTAATTTCTGCATAATTCTAACAAAAAAATTAAATTGATTTGTTATCATTTAAATATATAATGCAATATTTATAAATATTAATATACTTATAATCACTTGTTTAATTACTAACCGATAATGTATAAGTATAATAATGATTAGTATTTTAAAAACCATTTTTCTATAAAATTTATTTTATCTCATGTATATTATAATTTAAAAGATGAATTTCACATATTTTTTAATAGAAATTAATTTATTGGATCCCAAATTTTGAATAATACTATAAAGATTTGATACTCTATTTCAACATTTATTTTTTTTGAAAAATAATTAAACATGTTTATAATTGGTAATAATATGTAACCTACAATGGATTAATTTTTTTTAAAAATACATGACAAAAAACCTTATTGAAGAACATTTTTCAATTTTGAAATCATCCCCATATATAACCCAAATATCCAAAGTCCTATAAAACCAATCTATTAGGTGATTCCTCCTTTACCCCTTACATAAATTAAATTTCCAAGGAATTATACCTAATTTACTTCATTCGATGGATCTCTCCACCACCGCTTCCAAACATCTAAAAGCAAAAAGATACCTCTTGAATGTCAACCCATTTATCCACTCTGAAATTAACTGTTTACTTTTAAAAACATCAAGTTCCATAAAGGATTACTAAGTTATATATTCTATAAAAACTAGTGTCATGGAGTTAATTCTTTATGTGAGGCATTTTGATCCGCCCATTTCTATTTTAAATTATAATTTTTTTATTGTATTATAATTTTCCTATATTTCTATTCTTTTGGTTCCACAACATGTTCTCCAATCCAATTTTTTATAGAGTTGATTCATTTCCTCTCTTAATATTTTTTTACGAATATGTTATTATGTAATAATAATGATTCCAATCCTTATATATACCTTTATGTTTGAAATCTTTCAATTTCATTTTCATTTCTATAAAATGTTTCTATTCTTTATTTTTAATATTTTTGATTGATATGAGCAATTTTTCCACCATTTCCTCTTTCTATATAATTTTATTATCATGTAACTATCCTTAATCAATCCTCTAACCATAAAACATCCTAATTTTTTTAATATAATGATAATGTTATTATCTATCACTTTTTTGATATAAACAATTTGTTATTGGATTTTTAATAAATTCATATAGGGGTAATACCCTAATAAATGTTGACTGGTTATTAACATGACCTTCACTCCATGCACTACTTTTAGAAAAACAAACCTTATAATTTAGAACATACCTTGGATATTCATTATATGATTCATTAGATATTTATATACCATAATAGTGGATTATTTCCGATTTATATCCCTAAAATATATTGTCACTCTTAGCTAAAACCTTTCTATCATTCCATTGATAAGTTTTCCATCCATGACATTGAAAAAATCTATATTTTTTTGTTAATTATAGGATATTCACTCAAATATCCATATTTTTCATTTAATGGGAAAATATTTAGATATGTTAATATATTCATTGATTTTCAATTATTTATATACGAATTTTTATATGAGACAATATCATATGTATTTTTTATAAATTCTATTTTTATGATGGATTCACATGGCTTGTTATGTGATGTGTGGGGGATAGAATTATATATCCCTTTAATGAATTAGTACGTATCATGAGAAAATTAGGTTTGGTTAATTTATTGTATTTCTTACTAATATAACTATTGATCCTTTCCATGATACATTAATCATATGTATGTTATCTCGGTATTGGGCATTGATGGTAGGATTAAGGTGTTAAACATTATTCATTCCATTACAATAAAATATGTTCATGTAATTTTATCCATGGAAATATTAATATCATTAATGGAATTACTCAATTTTTTTAATACTACTTATTCCAATTTTATGTTATGATTGTTTTCTATTTTTTCTACCACTTACTGAGAGCTTAATCTCACCCTATTATATTTTTTTCATTTTCATAAGAAACCACAATGAATAATATATGTGACATATGAAATTTCTGGGATAAATAATATTATTTTAGTTATTTAAATGATGTATCATAAGTTATCAATTTCATGTAGTATTGATATATGTATGAGGTTTCTTAAGTCTATGATACTTTTGGATTCTATGTATTATTATATATGAATTTTATACAAATTTAATAAAAATCCACTATCTTTGGGGTAATTGATTCATGGTGTTACATGTGGTAAATGGTTTGTGAAGGATGAATATTACATTTTGATAAATCATGGATGGGTGATGAGGTTATAGTGTTATTTTTTCCACGTATATTAGAAATATTATAATGATATTTTATTAATTTCATGGAGTCTATTAATGTAAAAATATGTTCTTGTGATCAATCGGACCTGGTTCCCACAATAATAACCAAACTCAGTGGTCCACAAGCCCTCAAGTTATCCTCCCCATATTCTTGAGGCTACCAACTAGCAGTTATGGTTAATAGTGGAGTACTGTGGGAACTATAACCCCATAATAAGAGTGTATCACAATGGTATAACCATATCAATGAATAGTGGATTTATAAGAAATAACATGATAACTGAATAACAAACATCCAACATATTAATAAACATGTAAACACATCCAATAGTGTCAGATAAAAATTATTATCATTGAATTTTATATGAAAAACATTAAAATACATAGAATATGACATCTGATATAATACATGTGTCACAATTGAAAAAGTATAAAAAAGAAACTATCCCCAGATAGCATCACGATATATATCCATTTCATGTTATCCCTTACACCTATGAAATAATAGGTCATGTATCACTAATTGGGTTCTTTCCCATATACCTACCCACATTAATTATTTATGTCGTGATATCCAACATCATCATGAATAGTATGTGATATAACACTTAGTAGGCCACCACCAATGATGTCTATAATAATTCCTGTTTGGTCATATTAACTAAAGGAGGGTGAAGATATAACATGGGTAATAGTGATAATAATAATTGTGATATTTTTCATTCAAAGGGGTTTCCCTTTTATAATGAAACTAAATAAAAAGTGCCATCTTTAAATTTTGATACTAAACATCGATGAACTATTCTAGCTAATTAGGTAATTGGCGTAATAGGGCTAGGGTACATGGAGTTGAAATGTCTAAGGAAACACAGTGATCTATGTATGTGATTAAAATTTTATCAAAGGGGTATTAATTCCCAATAAATCACAAAGGTTTGAATATAAGGAGTGGGAATGTCCATGAAATTATAATAGGTTGGATCCAATGAGAAGAAATTTATATGGAATTATTGAGAATAATGTAAAACATGTAATCAGATTCCAAGTGTAGAAATTTACATGGGATCAATGTAAAATATTTATGTTGGATCCAAAGACTTGGAAATTTCAAGGCATACTAGCATGAAAAGTAAATTTTTTTTACTAGATTCATAGAGTATAAATATTCAAGGCTTCGTAGAAAGATATTTCATTGGAGCAGAAATTTCCGAGGCATCCATGTTGGACATCAGTTCCCTAACGGAATCCTCCAATATCAATGTACCCAAATCATTTACCTTTTCATAAATAATTTTATTCATTGTTTCAGTAATCCATTAATAATAAAAAATAATCCAACAAATTATATATTTGATATCCTACACATACAAGTGACATGGTTCTATAAGGTTATTAAAAAAATTTCAATTATATTAATTACAACATGAAATTGTAAATTATGACATGCAAGCTCAATACACCATTGGGTGGTATAATCATTGTAAAATTGAATATCCCTCCCAATGGGAGGTTTGGGGTTAGGTTTAAAACATATTTCATCATATAATGGTTTCATGACATGTCTAAATTATGAATTTATCATTTATCTAAATGGTCTAATATTTTAGGAAACAACGCCATGAATGTATCTCATGCAACATAAAAAAATATGGTGTAAAAAACATACCTGAGGAAAAAGTTATAGACCAACTAACTTAGGATAAAAGATGATTACTCTTCTAGTATCACCCACTTATTCTGTCCATATTAGATGAAAATAGAATAATCAATGAACAGCTTGAAAATAGGGCATTAAAGCCCACAACAAAATCACTTTTCAAAGAGAAAGTAAAATAGTGAAAGGAACCTAAGTAATATAAAATACACCATTAGTGTAAGAACCTGGTTTTTTCTTTGAAAGTCTTTGGAATATTCTTGATGATATTCCAGAGCAGCGCCTTCAGACGGCGTGCGATTCCGAGCCCCAGAGTGGCCGGAATTAAATTTTCAGTGCGTTCACACTGGAAACGCTAAATAAATGAGATAACTCCTAAACGGTGTTCCGGATCATGGATCCGAGTGTACGGATGGGTCCGGAATGGGGTGTTTACCCTAGGAACGACATAAAACTTGTCGGTGCGGGATGTTTGGACCCCTCGCCCGCTTCTGGAACATTAAACGGAATAATTAATTAATTAATTAATTCGTTTAATAGAAAAACACTAGTATCTCTTAAACGGTGGCTCGGTTTGGAAAACTGAGGGCACCGTTGAGTTATGAGCGTGCCGTTTACCCTACCAGTGGTGTAAGTATCGCGGTCGCGGGTCGTTTGTGAAAAATGGACCCAGGGGCGTTTTCGTAATTTAGCAACTTCGGACGTTAAATTTTATAACTTTTGAACGGGGTTTTGGAATAAAATTCTGAGACTGCCTTTGTTCTCAAAGCGTTATTCATAGCCTAGGGGAGGCTAAATCCCGACCTCGTCGGGAGTTCGGGTTCGGGGCTGTCGGGCGGGTGTTTAAGTGATTTGTACTCAAACACCCCCCCCCCCTCTTCTTCTTCTTCTTCTTACTCAAACCCCCCTCCCCCTCCTTCACCTCCGGCATGACGAGCTCCGGCGAGACGCTCCGGTGAGGTAGCTCCGGCAAGGCGGCGGTTAGGCGGCGAAGCTCCGGGCAACGCCCACGAGGTAGGGTGATGTTTTTGAGTTTTAATTACCGAACCCCCCTTTGAACCCAGATTTTAGTGTTTATTTGTTGATTCCACTTCGAGAAAATTCCATGGTAGTGTAGTACACATTTTACCCTTCCCATCGCTTCTTTAGGAGTTGAGATCGGAGTTCGGAGGAACCTGCGGAGCCTCGTCTATATTTGCGGGTTTTTGTTTTTGTTCAGGCCGGTTTTGGGGTGTTCCGGCGAGCCAGGGTGGCGGTCTGGCGAGCGGAAGGCGGTCCTGGGGGAGGCGGTGGCTTCGGTAGGCGGCGCATTCCGGGGCGGCGGTGGCGCGGATTGGCGCGACGGTGGCTGGGGCTTCAGGCAGCGCGGCGGCGAGCGCCTCGGGCGGCAGGCGGCGCACACCCGAGGCGAGGGTGGACCGGGGTCGCGGCGTGTGACCCAGCGCGGGGGAAAAGATCCACGGCCTGCGGGTCTTCACGCGGGACGACCGGCCACGGCCGGTCCGAGCGTGAACTGCGGGTCCGCCGCTGGCCCGCGCGGTAAAGCCGCCGGCCGGCGCAGCAAGCCAGGTCGGCCGGTTCGGGCCGGCCCAGGCCGGGTGGACCAGCCGACAAGGCCGGTCCAGCCCAAGGGCTTGACCCCTCTCACTTCAGACACCAGTAAATATCGCTACGGGTGTCCGTTCTAAATGCCGTCTGTGGTAGGGTAAACCTCGTCTCGAGGAATGTGTTTTAAGATGGTTTTGGGAATTTTAAACTCCTTAAACGAGGGGCTGCGGAGGCGCAACATGTCTTTAAGTGGACGAGCGTTTTTCCCAAGATCTTGTTTTGGACGGCGCGGACGCGTCTGACATCCGATTTGAGCGCCGTCAGTGGCGTTGTGACCCTGGAACTGAGGTGGAGGTTTCCGGGGCGGTTCCGGGAGTTGAAGCCGGAGTTGAGGAATGGGCCCCACGGCCCATCTTCTGAGTTGCGTGCAGCTTTTAGCAGCTTTTTCACCGGATGTCCGTTCGGGGCATGCGAGCAGTCGTTTTTGGGTGTATTTCCGAGGGGATTGCAATGGTACAATCCGCCTGCTCAAATTCGGCACGATGTTGCGGGGCCCACGAGGTCTGTTTCAGTGTCGACGGTGATTTTTTCCATCTTTATCACCGAGCGACCGTTTTGGAAAAGTGAGTAGTCCATCTTTTGTGATTTTTCGAGAGGATCGCAACAGTGCTATCCGTTCATTGAGTTTCGGGACCGGAATACAGGTCCCACGTGGCACCGCTCGTGTGCGGTGCGCCGGAATGCATCTTTTTCTCTGGATACCCGTTCGACGCAAGTAAGCAGTCAATTTGACGTGCTTTTTTAGAGCATTGCGATGGTGCAGTTCGCCCAACTTTTTTTCGGGGACGTGGTGTGGGTCCCACCAGACCCAGCTACGGTGAATAGTTCCCTTTTCACCGGGTGTCTATTTTGGGCGATTGAGTACTCAATCCCCTGTGTTTTTTCGAGGGGACCGTAGTGGCGTGATCCGTTGGTTCAGTTTTGGGATCTTGGGGTGGGCCCCACACGAGTTTGGTTACGGTGAATAGTACCTTTTTCACCGGTTGACCGTTTCATGAGAGTAAGTAGTCTATCTCGTGTGTTTTTCCACGAGGATTGCAACAGTGCGATCCGTTTGGTTGTGCGGAACCTTATACGTGATCTTATTAAATGTGGAAGAATGAAAGGTGCTCTGGTGGCGGTTCGTCCTACCATGTTTGTAGCGGACCCTTGGCGTGTGACCGCGCACTCTTGAGAGAGTGATATAAATGGTTCACAAGACGTGGTTGGTCGTGCCTGGGCCTTTGAGGTGGAGTTGTTACGTCACGCCTTCGCGCTGACGTTGGGTGTCGTGTGCATGATAGCCTATTGGCTGGAACGAGGTAAACTCTGGGAGTATACGGGAGCGCTTGGAGTTACGTGTGGTTTGTACCTGAGATGTTCGTGCGCTTGGTTGGGGTTGACTTGGGGCCACACGTTGTGTGGGCCCCATGTGCGTGCCGTGTTCTGCCTTACGTACTTTGACCTCTCGCAGCGTTGAGGGTCCCTCTGTGTGTTTGTTTGACCAGCAGGGTGGAGCTCTTCCCCTGGCTCTGTGCTCGTTGGTTTGACCAGCAGGGTTGAGTGGTCTCCCCCTGGTTTCGTCCTCGATGGATTGGCCGGTAGCGGTGCTAGCCACCCAGAGCTGGGACAGGCGCTGAACCCCTCAGGGTGAGTTGTGCTGGAGTTGGGTGGTTGCACGATACCCACTCCGCGTTTGGTTGGCCAGTGTTGTACCCTTCAGTGGATGTGGCCATAGCAGTTCTGAGTTTTACCCTCCAGCGGGGCTGGGCAGTGGGTTACTCATCGGCTTCTAGGGTCTACCCTCCAGCAGAGACTAGGTAGTGGGTCACCCGACACTTAGGGTCTACCCTCCAGCAGAGACTAGGCAGTGGGTCACCCGACGACCTCTTAGGGCCCACCCTCCAGCAGGGCTGGGTAGTGGGTCTCCCGTCGTCTAGTTCCAGGTCTACCCCCAGCAAGACTGGGTAGTGGGTCGCCTATCGACTTATTCCAGGTCTACCCTCTAGAGGGGCTGGGCAATGGGTCACCTGATGATTTAATTTGGTTTACTGTCCAAAAGGGCTAGGTAGTGGGTCGCCTGATGATGTGTTCGGGTTTACCCTCCAGCAGGGCTAGGCAGTGGGTCACCCGATATTTGATTATGGTTTACCCTCCAGCGAGGCTGGGCAGTGGGTTGCCTGACGATGTATTAGGGTTTACCCTCCAGCAGGGCTTGGTAGTGGGTCACCTGATATTTGGTTATGAATTACCCTCCAGTGGGGCTGGGCAGTGGGACACTTGTTGGCATTCCAGACTCAGTCCTTTCTATTAGGCTAGTCTGTGGATTTCCTCCGTGGTTACCGGAGCGGGACCCTTGGTTGTACGGGTCGATGTTGTGACGACTTGACTTTGACGAGACCTCTCGACTGCAGGGCAGTGACGAGGTGGGGTTTGACTTTCCCTAGAACTCTCAAGTACGAGGGGCACTTTCCCCACCGAGACGCGTTCTTGCGACGCGATCTAATACCGTGCGGGCGAGTCAGTGTCGCCCAAAGAGGATAGTGTCGAAGTGCGGTGATTGACCCCCTTGGCTTGTAGTTCGGGGCAGACGTGTGGGATGCTGGGCATCGATGGAGTTTACCTCTAGGACTGTTGGCGACTCATTTTCTTTGGCTGAGCTACGGGACGGAGATCCCCTTACGACGATGTTTGGGCTTCTCGATTGAGCAAATGGATATGTATATACCTTGTTTCCGGTACCCACTCCTTGGGTTTTGGATACTCTCATTCAGGAGAGGCGAAGACGCACGGGGTATGCCACGTGCTTTCTGCGTCCAGCTTCTCGTGGTAGGACGAGTCTTCTATCTTTCTCTTGATGAGTGGAGCTGTTACTCTTTACTACACCCTTGGTTGTACTCCTTTCTATTCCTTGTTCGCTCTACTTCTCGCCCTTCGGTACCTCCTTTGTTGCTCCCTCGAGACTTTGGGGTATCCTACTGAGTATTTTTATACTCACCCCTGCTTGGGCTTTGCCCGCACTTGGTGTGCCCTTGCAGACGACGGACAGGTGGAGCGTGACTTCGGTGGAGCGTAGGATTTTGGGAGCATGGACCGCGTGCGGTGGTCGTGGCCGGGTTCCAGGTGGGAGACCCGTTATTAGTTTCTTTTGTTTACCTGTTGCCAGGTTGTGGCACTTTTCGGTTGGGTGCGTGTTTTTCCCCTTTTCTTTTCAGTTTGTACTTTGTACTGTTTAGAGGTCGATGCACATCAGTGGTTTATATATATAGCAGTTGTTCTTTTTTACTCTGCTTTTTCTTTCTTTACTCTGCACTTTTTCTTTGAGTGTGCTGCGTGTATGTGTACAGGTG
The DNA here is from genome assembly GCA_963277665.1 of Viscum album. Classification (NCBI taxonomy): domain Eukaryota; kingdom Viridiplantae; phylum Streptophyta; class Magnoliopsida; order Santalales; family Viscaceae; genus Viscum; species Viscum album. The sequence continues at coordinate 1,957,135,519 of OY728141.1, read as the reverse complement.
CTTAGGCAAAGGCCTCCCTGAGTTGTTGTGCCTTCGGTGCTGGTCGCCTGCCCCTGGCCTATGGAGGCGGACCTAGGGTAGTTGCGGCTCGAGCCCGAGTAGGGTCGGGTCGTCACAAAGTGGTATCAGAGGTGGTTCGTTCCTTGGGATGTTGCGCGGACGTTCCTAAAAGAGGAATTGGTTGGGATTTAGGGCAACAGTGTTAACGTATCTCGAGAGCGGCTCTCAGGACAGGGAGTCCAGTGATGGTGCGGTGACCGCCGTATCCATTCACCAGGACCTTGATAACCTGCTTGTCGACTCGGCATGCTGAGACACTTGTTGCAGGGAAATTGGATTGTGCATCACATAGGATTGATTCTTTGACTGTCCTTCTTGAGTCAGCTCCCCATCATTGTTGTTGTTGGTATATACATGTATGCTTGTTTGAGTGCGGCACTCCTTGATAATATTCAGGATGTCTCCGTGAGGATAGCCAGCTAGGATACCAACTTTGGGTAAGTGACGACGACCCTGTGATCTATGAGGCCTCAGTCCAGAACCCATCATGCGAGCCCTTCCTCCGGGTGGGTCGGTAGCAGCACCCCCCACCTGTTGAGCAGCAGGTAGTTTCCGCAGAGCAGGCTGAGCTTGAGGGCAGGTTGAGCGTGCTCCGCGATTTCCAGCAGCAAACACCGCTGAGGTTCAGTGGTGAGCCAGACCCTCAGTGTAACACCCCAGGTAAATAAAGAATATGACATTTTCATATTTATCCATATTTGTGAATAAAATATTAATATAACTTTAAAGGGGACACTATGCTCGATGGCGTACCCAACACGCAACAACGAGTTTCTTGGGAATCTTACGTTGCACTCGAATAATAAAATAATATTATTTCAAATGGTAGTTAACATGTAGCCGTTGTATTGGCGGGAATGGATAGAAATAACTAAAATATGATTATATATGTTTTTAAACGTTTATACATTTATCCAATAAAATATAATGGCTTATAATACAGAAAAAATTCAATTTTAGGCGTATATGCCCTAGTTTTCACTAAAGGTTCACTTATCACCTTTTGATGTTGAACCATCATTAAATATAGTTTTGTTCACTCTTATACATTCTATTGGACCAAATAAAACTCTTCTTGAGAATCGGGACATCAAAATTTACTTTGTGTAAATTTTTGGTATCTTTCTGATAAAGTTCATTTTTTTTAATGAAAAGTGTAAAATGTTGTATTTTAAATTCAAAACCTATTTTTAATCTAATTTATTTATATGATTAGATTATCTTTTGAATTGGTATTAATGTGTAATCTGAATATATTTTTACCATTAAATCCAATAGTGGTCGTTGGAATTAATTTCACTTTGAAATCGGACTTAAACTAGTGTCAATCTTTTGATACTTATTGTTTCATAAAAATACGCTATTTTCTCTGACAGCGGGAATTAATTATTAAATTAATTAATTTGACTTATATGTTTTGAATTTTGTAAAATAGACTTCATTTTTTAATTCGTAATATCAAATATAGCTTAGGGTAAATTTTTGGTAATTTTTCGAAAAACTTCAATTTTTGATGAATAGTGAAACCACTAAGTGGTACTTATAAAGACTGATTTTACGTTTAAATGAAATTTTGCCATCATTGTGTTTTGAATTTCAAAAATCCGACATACATGGTTGTCATTAATAAGTAAAATGTGGTTCAATGAGATTATAATAATTTTTTGGTGAATAGTAACTTATTAAGTTCTTAATCGCGATTAGTGGTAATTAGTGTAGTTTAAGGTAAAAATGATATTATAAGGATGTGAAAACACCATGAAACTTGTCTTACACCTATTGGGTGAGTCATGGCCGACCAAGAAAAGCCATGGGACAACTTGGGGACCCCATGGAGCCACTTTAGTTGGAAAATGACAATAATAACTTTTTATTTAATGTAAAAGTAAAAATGACACAAACATAATATGTTTTACGAAAAAAATTTTTACATGGGGTTATAAAGATCATATTTTTGATTATAAATAGTCATTGGAAAGCTAAAAATATTTCCTACATTATAGTATTTTGTTTATAATTTTTAGACATTAAATAAATTAAATTATTTATGACATAATAATGATGCAGAGATGACATCATTATTTGATGATTTAAATAAAATTGAAAGATATTGTAAAATCTATGAGCTACACATGTCCAAAACCAATTGGATGAGTGTATTTCGAACCCTTATCACCTTATCCACGAATTATATCAATGTGGAACCTTTTAAAACCGAAACACATTTTCAAATAAAGTAATATTTCTTTACTTTCCAAAAGTGCCCCTCCTCTCCTCTTATAAAAGGCCCCCACCTCTACCTCATTTCACACACTCCTCAAGCCTTTGGCTCTACCAACCCCTGCCCATTTACTCTCTACACATCCCTCTCCTAATCCTAGAGGATTCCCTTTGGGCATAATCCTTTCAAAGAAATCCTTTAGGCACAAATCAAAAGGAGTTACACTTTTAAAGGTAATTCATTCTCTCATGTTCATTTGTTTTATTTTGCTTCTCCAACCCCCTAAACACTTTTTATTTATTTCTTTTGTAACAACACCAGTATCTTCAATATACTAGTATGTTTTTATAAGATTTATTCGAGCTACACTCTCACACAACTACATCAAATGGTTAAAGAACATACGGTTTCCGTGGATGGCGAAATTGTGCCTCCCGAAACGATGATTGTTCAATACTCATTTAACACCTTCAAAGGTGGCCATTATGATGTCACTATTTTTATATATGATATATAATATGTTTATGTTTTCCTTAAGCTTCTGTTTTTTTCATTTTGGTCATACCTTTATGGTTTCCATTATGGGTAAACGCGATATCTTCATTTAAGGAAGTGCGGAATACCGCCCCCTCAAAGTGATTTGATTCGTTAAATACCATATGTGGGAAGTATAAAGGATGGAACTATGATATTATATATGATATTATACTGGAATTATAATATACCTTTATATCATCATTATTAAATTCTATAAAATACGAAATAGAAATGAAAGTAGCGTTCATGCGTACGTACGGCTTACCGTCTCCATGAACGGTGCATTTCATTTCTTACCTCTAAATGATAATGTAATGTTATAAATGCATGAATGTACTGGATATATATGAAATATATGATATATACATCAAGAATACAATTCTGGATATAATAAACCTTTGGCCACACGAACAACATGTAATTGTAATAAGTTCACTTTCGACTTAAGAACCAAATATCGACAAAACAATTATTATTAACTTAATGATTACATAGTGTTTATAACTAGGAAATAAGTGATATAAAAGGAATAATAAGCTTGAAAAAGGTTCTTAATCAAGTATAAATTAACTCATGTTTATTATTCAGGATATTAATGAATGATCGAGTCAAGTCGGACCCGAGGTAAGGGATCCTACACCTCTCTTTCTTTTTAAGTACACTCTTTTATGTCATTCCTTTTAAGCTCATATTTCTTATGATTGGGATGTTATTCTATATTACTCCTACTGTAATTTTTATTTTCATGTGATGAGAGACCCTATTCTCTCTCATCAATCCATTTTGGAAGTTTTGAGTGGTGCCGTTAGGCTGCCGAACTTTCGTAAGAGATCTAACCTCTCTCTTTCTTTTTAAGTACTCTTCTTTATGTCACTTCTTTTAGGCTCCTCTTTGTAATGTTGGGGGATGTTATTTTATATTACTCTTTCTGTACATTTTATTGTAATGTGATGAGATGCCCTATTTGATCTCATCAATCTATATTTGGAAGTTTTATGTGGCACCGTTAGGCTGCCGAGTTTTCGTAAGAGATTTTTCATCTCACTTTTATTCTCGTGAGATTTATGCTACATTTGCCACAAATTCCTTTTAGTGGTGTATGTACTGCCCATTATTATACTCTTTGTGTAATATACTTTCGTTTATGAGTATTTACATCAATGATCTATTGTCCTTCTTTCATGGGGTGTATGTTTTGAAAGATACCCAAGTCGGTAAGGGAACCTTTCACCCTCCTCTTTTTTAAAAGACTTCTTTTGTTGGGTCTTTTAATTTACATATTGTTATTTTGGGATATGTTCTCATATATCCTTGTTGATGTAAATTTTATGTCCAAGTGATGAGATACTCTTTTTATCTCTCATCAACTCTTTTTGATGTGATGTCGTTAGGCTTTCAAAGGAACTTTTTAACCCAATTTCGATTTCTTTGGGTTCAACTTGTAGTCATTGAATATGTCATCCATTGAATATGTGTGATTGACCTTTTATTGTTTTACACTTAATATCCACTTATATTGGGTGTATATATATTTTTCACACATATTTTTGAGATTTATTTGTCCTTAATTTAAGGATACCTTCTTTATAAGGGATTTCATCACATTTGACATTTCTATTGAGGGTTCATTGTTGTTATGCACAAATTCACTCTTATATGGTGTATATACTGTCCTTTGGAGTATTATATCATGAATTCTTTTATTCTCATGATATTATAAAGTTCTGACTAAATGTTATTCCTCGATTATTGTATTCAAGTGTCTCTAATTTTGGTAAAACCCCTTTAACCAAAATATCGTTTTAAATGTTTTAATTATTTGTTCTTATTAATATCCATGTTTTCAAAATGGTTTTAAGGATTTATTTATATGGATATTAATGGTTTAAAATGTTAAAAGCATCAAGGTGGTATGAGACTTCGTCTCAATCTCCTTTCGTTGAGGCATATTTTATTTTATACACAACTTTCTTTTATACGATGTATAAACCCCTTTGACTTTTACGTTTATTCAAAAGGAATATTTTTTATATGAAGCGTTTACTAAACGACAAAAGGGAATGTTTTTGTCGTACGTATGCGGCGACAACGACTTCTCCGCCGTCGTGACCGTTATTTGAGTTTCGGCTTCCTCTACAAGCCATACCTTCTTTTTAAAAGAAAAATAAATAACATGTTTTACTTTTCTTTTATTTTAGTATTGAAAATGGTTTTCATAATGTTTTTATATCAATGTGTTGTATTGATATCTCGTGATTGAAATGTGGAAATTTTATGTTTCCTTTATGCATGTTTTATGTGATACGATTATGTTATGGTTCTTGGGCATTATTATGAAGACGGGTGGTTCCGTGATAATCTAAGGGCGGGTGAGCCCGATATAGCTCTCCAATGCATTGGGTAACGCGAAGGAGTGAAACGTTATGGTTTCTCCGAAGAGATTTAGGGAATATACTGTGATGGGTATTCCAAACATAACCAAGAGGGTTACTCCCTACGTAAGAATGTTATGAATGCCTCAAGTTACCTTTATTTCTTATGTTTTCTATGATTTATTCATGATTTGATATGCCTATGTTTTATGGGCAATGTATGATTTCATTCTTATATATATATGAACTCATGTTTCCTTTCCATATTTTTATAACCCTTACTGAGCTTTTTATGCTCATCCCAAGTTTTTGAAATGTTTTTCACAGGTCAAGGGAAAGGTACATGATGTGATGATAGTGTCAAGGATGTGTCAATAAAGAATACATGTTTCATTTTAAATATGTTTCCGTTGATGGGAAGAATGAATACTATCTTTTATGTAACCACTTTGTTTAAATGTGGAATATAATGCAAGTTTCATGATCTAATTCTCTAAAACTCTAAACCTGAAAAGATCCTCAATGTTTAATCTTGTAATAACTCAAGATTTAGTAAGGTTTATGGTTGGGGCCTTATAGTTGGTATCAAAGGTCGGTTTAGATAACTTTAGATGTTAGGGTATTCTTTAAGCATAAGTGACATTACCATAATGGTTAGGATTTCAGAAAGAGTCCTAATTTTAGATAAATTGAATGAGTAAGTATATCTTAGTGTTTACCTTCCTCATTAGTACATGATGGTTTTGTTGATATACTCACATTGAACTTTTTGGTTTTAGTAAATAGCTGGATCTAGCAGGCACCAAAGTGATAATGGGTTTGAAGGAAACTGTGGTGGTTCTCTAATTAAGATACTGGATGAGATGGGGGATTCAATGAGGAATCTCATAGTTGTTTTAAACCAACTATCAAGGAGTCATGATCAATAACTTCAACCATGGTGAGTTCTCTAATGGATCATGTACAAGATGGCCAAATCGATGTGGAAATTCAGGTAATAATTATTAAGGTAACCATTAGGGTTTATATGATCCTTACTTTTGAGGTAATTATGGGTTATTATATGATATGATGGAAAATGAAGGGCATGAGATAAACTTGAGGTTAAAATATGTTATGATTATTCTTGAAGATTTTATCTCATTTTGGGGAATGTTTTAAGAATTATATAGTTTTGGAAAAAGGACAACACGTAGACCGTGTGACTACCCGTCGCGTCGGACAAAGATGCGGGAATCGAACCCACAACCAAAGTGCGACTGGTATTTATCGCCTACCACTGGACTACGTGAAGTCCCTGGTTAGTTTGACTGATTCTTTCTAGTTATATGATTTTATGAATGAAGAGTAAGTTTATTTTGGGTTATTTATGAAAATGATTAACCTATCATGGAGGATATGTGATTAGGATAATTACTTTTCAATGCGAGACTTTAGGAGCGACTAATGTTGTTTGGAGATAAATGTTACGATTTAACTTGGAAGACTATGTGAGTAAATCTTTCAAATATTTGGGTTTCAATCTTATATTGGTTTAATTTGAAGAATTTTATGGACAAATTGATTATAGAATGGTCCTCATTGAACTTTGGGTTTTGTTAGACAAATTGTGGAGGTTAAGAATAGATTTTCTTTTTATAAAGGGTTATCCTTTTCTGGATTATCTGACATTGTACTATCCTTTTTGGTTTTGGTTTTGGTTAAAGCCTAAAGACATGGGATGTATATAGTTCTATTTGGTGGATTAGGTGATTCTCTAGAAGTTGATTATAGTACTCTTAATGTGAACAAGTCTCCCTAAATACTCGTCTTTTGGAAAAAAATATGAGTTTGATTAAGGAATCTAGTAAAAGTTGAGAGTCAACATGATAAATGATTATGTTTCCTTATGAATTCCTCAATAAAAAGTAACTTAAAACAAAAATGTTGTCTATTAACTTTTCCTATTGGGGAATCGAATACTATTTAACTCATCCCAAGTTTGTGATTTTCTAGTGGCTAACTTTCTCCTAAACATGTTTTCTATCACTCTCCATCAGAACATGACCCTATGTTTTCTCCTCCATGTCCATGTTTTCCTACATGGAATCCTATTATGGGTTAACTCGGGTACCCCCTGTGCTTATCTTTCTTTATTTTTAAAGTGATTGTTTTACCGACTCTTGTTTCGATGTGGGACTTTCAAGGATGTTTCCAAGCTCAATTTTAAAATTGCGAGGACGCAATTCCCAAAAAGGGGGGAAGGATGTAACACCCCAGGTAAATAAAGAATATGAAATTTTCATATTTATCCATATTTGTGAATAAAATATTAATATGACTTTAATGGGGACACTATGCTCGATGGCGTACCCAACACGCAACAACGAGTTTCTTTGAAATCTTACGTTGCACTCTAATAATAAAATAATATTATTTCAAATGGTAGTTAACATTTAGTCGTTGTATTGGCGGGAATGGATAGAAATAACTAAAATATGATTATATATGTTTTTAAATGTTTATACATTTATCCAATAAAATATAATGGCTTAAAATACAGAAAGAATTCAATTTTAGGAGTATATGCCCTAGTTTTCACTAAAGGTTCACTTATCACCTTTTGATGTTGAACCATCATTAAATATAGTTTTGTTCACTCTTATACATTCTATTGGACCCAATAAAACTCTTCTTGAGAATCGGGACATCAAAATTTACTTTGTGTAAATTTTTGGTATCTTTCTGATAAAGTTCATTTTTTTAATGAAAAGTGTAAAATGTTGTATTTTAAATTCAAAACCTCTTTTTAATCTAATTTATTTATATGATTAGATTATCTTTTTAATTGGTATTAATGTGTAATCTTAATACATTTTTACAATTAAATCCAATAGTGGTCATTGGAATTAATTTCACTTTGAAATCGGACTTAAACTAGTGTCAATCTTTTGATACTTATTGTTTCATAAAAATACGCTATTTTCTCTGACAACGGGAATTAATTATTAAATTAATTAATGTAACTTATATGTTTTGAATTTTGTAAAATAGACTTCATTTTTGAATTCATAATATCAAATATAGCTTAGGGTGAATTTTTGGTAATTTTCTGAAAAACTTCAATTTTTGATGAATAGTGAAACCACTAAGTGGTACTTATAAAGACTGATTTTCTGTTTAAATAAAATTTTACCATCATTGTGTTTTGAATTTAAAAAATCCGACATACATGGTTGTCATTAATAAGTAAAATGTGGTTCAATGAGATTATAATAAGTTTTTGGTGAATAGTAACTTATTACGTTCTTAATCGTGATTAGTGGTAATTAGTGTAGTTTAAGGTAAAAATGATATTATAAGGATGTGAAAACACCATGACACTTGTCTTACACCTATTGGGTGAGTAATGGCCGACCAAGACAAGCCATGGGCCAACTTGGGGACCCCATGGAGCCACATTAGTTGGAAAATGACAATAATAACTTTTTATTTAATGTAAATGTAAAAATGACACAAACATAATCTGTTTTACGAAAACAATTTTTACATGGGGTTATAAAGATCAGATTTTTTATTATAAATAGTCATTGGAAAGCTAAAACGATTTCCTACATTATAGTATTTTTTTTATAATTTTTAGACATTAAATAAATTAAATTATTTATGACATAATAATGATGCAGAGATGACATCATTATTTGATGATTTAAATAAAATTGAAAGATAATGTAAAATCTATGAGCTACACATGTCCAAAACCAATTGTATGAGTGGATTTAGAACCATTATCACCTTATACACGAATTATATCAATGTGGGATCTTTTAAAACCGAAACAAATTTTCAAATAAAGTAATATTTCTTTACATTCCAAAAGTGCCCCTCCTCTCCTCTTATAAAAGGCCCCCACCTCTACCTCATACCACACACTACTCAAGCCTTTGGCTCGGCCAACCCCTGCCCATTTAATCTCTACACATCCCTCTACTCATCCTAGAGGATTTACTTTGGGCATAATCCTTTCAAAGGAAGCCTTTAGGCTCAAATCAAAAGGAGTTACACTTTTAAAGGTAATTCATTCTCTCATGTTCAATTGTTATATTTTGCTTCTCCAACCCCCTAAACTCTTTTTATTTATTTCTTTTGTAACAACACCAGTATCTTCAATATACTAGGATGTTGTTATAAGATTTATTCTAGCTACACTCTCACACAACTACATCAAATGGTTAAAGAACATACGGTTTCTGTGGATGGAGAAATTGTGCCTCCCGAAACGATGATTGTTCAATACTCATTTAACACCTTCAAAGGTGGCCATTATGATGTCACTATTTTTATATATGATATATAATATGTTTATGTTTTCCTTAAGCTTCTTTTTTTCATTTTGGTCATACCTTTATGGTTTCCATTATGGGTAAACGCGATATCTTCATTTAAGGAAGTGCGGATTACCGCCCCCTCAAAGTGATTTGATTCGTTAAATACCATATGTGGGACGTATAAAGGATGGAACTATGATATTATATATGATATTATACTGGAATTATAATATACCTTTATATAATAATTATTCAATTCTATAAAATACGAAATAGAAATGAAAGTAGCGTTCATGCGTACGTACGGCTTACCGTCTCCATGAACGGTGCATTTCATTTATTACCTCTAAATGATTATGTAATGTTATAAATGCATGCATGTACTGGATATATATGACATATATGATATATACATCATGAATAAAATTATGGATATAATAAACCTTTGGCCACACGAACAACATGTAATTGTAATAAGTTCACTTTCGACTTAAGAACCAAATATCGACAAAACAATCATTATTAACTTAATGATTACATAGTGTTTATAAATAAGAAATAAGTGATATAAAAGGAATAATAAGCTTGAAAAAGGTTCTTAATCAAGTAGAAATTAACTAATGTTTATTATTCAGGATATTAAAGAATGATCGAGTCAAGTCGGACCCGAGGTAAGGGATCCTACACCTCTCTTTCTTTTTAAGTACACTCTTTTATGTCATTCCTTTTAAGCTCATATTTCTTATGATTGGGATGTTATTTTATATTAATACTACTGTAATTTTTATTTTCATGTGATGAGAGACCCTATTCTCTCTCATAAATCCATTTTGGAAGTTTTGAGTGGTGCCGTTAGGCTGCCGAACTTTCGTAAGAGATCTAACCTCTCTCTTTCTTTTTAAGTACTCTTCTTTATGTCACTTCTTTTAGGATCCTCTTTGTAATGTTGGGGGATGTTCTTTTATATTCCTATTTCTGTACATTTTATTGTAATGTGATGAGATTCCCTATTTGATCTCATCAATCTATATTTGGAAGTTTTATGTGGCACCGTTAGGCTGCCGAGTTTTCGTAAGAGATTTTTCATCTCACTTTTATTCTCGTGAGATTTTGCTACATTTTCCACAAATTCCTTTGAGTGGTGTATGTAATGACCATTATTCTACTCTTTGTGTAATATACATTCGTTTATGAGTATTTACATCAATGATATATTGTCCTTCTTTCATGGGGTGTATGTTTTGAAAGATACCCAAGTCGGTAAGGGAACCTTTCACCCTCCTCTTTTTTAAAAGACTTCTTTTGTTCGGTATTTTAATTTACATATTGTTATTTTGGGATATGTTCTCATATATCCTTGTTGATGTAAATTTTATGTCCAAGTGATGAGATAATATTTTTATCTCTCATCAACTCTTTTTGATGTGATGCCGTTAGGCTTTCAAAGGAACTTTTTAACCCAATTTCGATTTCTTTAGGTTCAACTTGTAGTCATTGAATATGTCATCCATTGAATATGTGTGATTGAACTTTTATTGTTTTACACTTAATATCCACTTATATTGGGTGTATATATATTTGTCACACATATTTTTGAGATTTATTTGTCCTTAATTTAAGGATACCTTCTTTATAATGGATTTCATCACATTTGACATTTCTATTGAGGGTTCATTGTTGTTATGCACCAATTCACTCTTATATGGTGTATATACTGTCCTTTGGAGTATTATATCATGAATCCTTTTATTCTCATGATATTATAAAGTTCTGACTAAATGTTATTCCTCGATTATTGTATTCAAGTGTCTCTAATTTTGGTAAAACCCCTTTAACCAAAATATCGTTTTAAATGTTTTAATTATTGGTTCTAATTAATATACATGTTTTCAAAATGGTTTTAAGGATTTATTTATATGGATATTAATGGTTTAAAATGTTAAAAGCTTCAAGGTGGTATGGGAATTCATCTCAATGTCCTTTCGTTGAGGCATATTTTATTTTATACACAACTTTCTTTTATACGATGTATAAACCCATTTGACTTTTACGTTTATTCAAAAGGAATATTTTTTATACGAAGCGTTTACTAAACGACAAAAGGGAATGTTTTTGTCGTACGTATGTGGCAACAACGACTTCTCCACCGTCGTGACCGTTATTTGAGTTTCGGCTTCCTCTACAAGCCATACCTTCTTTTTAAAAGAAAAATAAATACCATGTTTTACTTTTCTTTTATTTTAGTATTGAAAATGGTTTTCATAATGTTTTTATATCAATATGTTGTATTGATATCTCGTGATTGAAATGTGGAAATTTTATGTTTCCTTTATGCATGTTTTATGTGATACGATTATGTTATGGTTCTTGGGCATTATAATGAAGATGGGTGGTTCCGTGATAAACTAAGGGTGGTTGAGCCCGATATAGCTCTCCAATTCATTGGGTAATGCGAAGGAGTGAAACGTTAAGGTTTCTCCGAAGAGATTTAGGGAATATACTGTGATGGGTATTCCAAACGTAACCAAGAGGGTTACTCCCTACGTAAGAATCTTATGAATGCCTCAAGTTACCTTTATGTCTTATGTTTTCTATGATTTATTCATGATTTGATATGCCTATGTTTTATGGGTAAAGTATGATTTCATTCTTATGTATATATGAACTCATGTTTCCTTTCCATATTTTTATAACCCTTACTGAGCTTTTTATGCTCATACCAAGTTTTTGAAATGTTTTTCACAGGTCAAGGGAAAGGTACATGATGTGATGATAGTGTCGAGGATGTGTCAAGAAAGAATCCATGTTTCATTTTATATATGTTTCCGTTGATGGGAAGAATGAATACTGTCTTTTATGTAACCACTTTGTTTAAATGTGGAATATAATGCAAGTTTCATGATCTAATTCTCTAAAACTCTAAACCTGAAAAGATCCTCAATGTGTAATCTTGTAATAACTCAAGATTTAGTAAGGTTTAAGGCTGGGGACTTATACTCAGGCAGCAAAGGGTTGGCTAGAGGCAGTGGTTAGCCTTTTCGGGCTTGTGCAGACGCCGATAGATCAGAGAGTGGCTTTGGCAGCCACCCTTTTTCTAGGAGCAGCTTGGCGTTGGTGGAGTCTGATGACTCAGTTTTTTTGACGAGTCGTCACTTTCGTGGGACGACATTCAGTTATTGTTTTGTGAGGAGTTTTTCCCCTCCTGATTGCACTTCGTTCGGATTCAGGAGCTCCTGCAGTTTCAGCAGTGAGGGATGACGGTGGCCGAGTACGCGGCTAGTTTTGCAGACCGTGCACGCTTTAACCCGGACTTGATCCATGACGAAAACCTCCGAGCGCGGAAGTTTGAGCAGGGTATCCGCCGAGAGATTCATGCTGTCATAATACCCTTGGGCATTTCCACATATGCCGAGATTCTAGAGCAGGTGTTGGTGACAGAGGGATTCCTGTCATGTTTTGCGGTTGGTAGTGGCAGTGGGCACGACAGAGCCAGGACGTCTGTCATAGCTAGCAGGCGCCGGAGGACAGGTCCTCGATGCCGGTGGCCTTCCCACTGCCGGTTTCGGAGATGTGGTCGTACACCACAGTGGCGCCAGAGGGCACCTGGGAATCCTAGAGAGTCGGTGCTATGCTTGTGACGGGCAAGGTAACTTGGCACGAGACTGCCCGACCCGAGTTTCTGGGACCTTTGGGCAGGCAGCAGAAGCACCACCACGACAGAGGCAGCATCGTGATCGGAGTAGTGCCCAGAGAGTTGGTGCTAGAAGAGGAGCGGGAGGAGCTGGTAGATGGGGACGACTTTACGAGATCTCCCCATCGCCACTTGGCGGTCCACGTAAGGCTTCGGGAGCTGACGGTTGGGACCACAGACAGCCGCGAGCTTTGGATGTCTACGATTCCGCAGAGCACGGGATAGTGAGAGGTACCCCTTGTGACCCTTATACTTCATGTAGTAGAATTGTTCAGCTCTGTGTGTGAAATTCTTTTCTCCCGGCTCCTTGTTTGAGGTGTTACCAAGGTGACGCAGGGCGTCGGGTGTAACCCTGTGGTGGTAAGGAGAAAGGCGCGAGACCTTTTCCTTTAGTCGATGGTGTTGACTCATTCGCCTTTTGAGTGTGTAAGAGAGCATCGACTGTGGAGCCTCCAGCGTGACCAGATATCCTTGGGTGTTTCACCATATGGATATTATGAAGGAGGGAATCACCTGGCCTTGTTCCAGGTGCGGGCGGTGATTCCAGACGCAGCGGGAAACCTAGAGGTTTGACCGGGGAGGTGAGCTACCCCCGAGGGCCTTCGGGCAGTTTGAGATCGTGCAAAGGGATGACGAGGTTCCCTACCGCCTTTCCCTACCCCCAAAGTCTGGAGTGGGTGCACGACATCGGCAAGGGCTGACCTCATAAGAACGGATCGACTCTTGGGTCTGTGTGCGGTGACACAGAGCTGTGTGTGGGTTCTTTTGGGTATGGGAAATCCAGGTGTGGGCTTAGTACCCTGTCTTGCTCCCTAGTTTTGCTTTTCAAGGACGAAAATCTTGAAGGAGGGAATGATGTAAGAACCCGGTTTTTTCTGTGAAAGACTTTGGAATATTCCTGATGATATTCCAGAGTAGCCCCTTCAGACGGCGTGCGATTCTGAGCCCCGGAGTGGCCGGAATTAAATTTTCAGTGCGTTCACACTCGAAACGCTAAATAAATGAGATAACTCCTAAACGGAGTTCTGGATCAGGGATCCGAGTGTACGGATGGGTCTGGAATGGGGTGTTTACCCTAGGAACAACATAAAACATGTCGGCGCGGGCTGTTTGGACCCCTCGCCCGCTTCTGGAACATTAAACGGATAAATTAATTAATTAATTAATTCGTTTAATAGCGAAACACTAGTATCTCTTAAACGGTGGCTCGGTTTGGAAAACTGAGGGCACCGCCGAGTTCAGAGCGTGTCGTTTACCCCAGGAGGGGTGTAAGTTTCGCGGGCACGTGCCATTTGTGAAAAATGGCCCCAGGGGCGTTTTCGTAATTTAGCAACTTCGGACGTTAAATTTTATAACTTTTGAATGGGGTCTTGGAATAAAATTCCGAGACCGCCGTTGCGCTCAAAGCGTGATTCTTAGCCTAAGGGAGGCTAAATCCCGACCCCGTCGGGAGTTCGGGTTCGGGGCTGTCGGGCGGGCGTTTAAGTGATTTGTACTTAAACACCCCCCCCCCTCTTCTTCTTCTTCTTCTTATTCCTCAAACCCTCTCCCCCTACTTCACCTCTGGCAAGACGAGATCCGGCGAGGCAGCTCCGGCAAGGCGGCAGTTAGGCGGCGAAGCTCCGGGCAACGCCCATGAGGTATGGTGATGTTTTTGAGTTTTAATTCCTGAACCCCCATTTGAACCCCGATTTTAGCATTGATTTGTTGATTCCACTTCGAGAAAATTCCCTGGTAGTGTAGTACACATTTTACCCTTACCATCGCTTCTTTCAGAGTTGAGATCGGAGTTCGGAGGAACCCGCGGCGCCTCGTCAAAGTTTGCGGGTTTTTGTTTTTGTTCCGGTCGGTTTTGGGGTGTTCCGGCGAGCCAGGGTGGCCGTCCGGCGAGCGGCAGGCAGTTCGGGTGGAGGCGGTGGCTTCGGCAGGTGGCGCATGCCGGGGTGGCGGTGGCGCGGATCGACGTCGTGGTAGCTGGGGCTTCAGGTGGCGCGGCGGCGAGCGCCTCGGGTGGCAGGCGCTGCACACCCGCGGCGAGGGTGGACCGGGGTCGCGGCGTGCGACCCTGCACGGGGGACAAGATCCGCGGCATGCGGGTCTTCACGCGGGATGACCAGCCACGGCTGGTCCGAACGTTGACCGCGAGACCGCGGCCGGCCCAGGCCAGGTGGACCGGCCGGCTAGGCCGGTCCAGCCCAAGGGCTTGACCCCTCTGACTTTAGACACCCGTAAATATCACTACGGGTGTCTGTTCTACATGCCGTCTGCGGCAGGGTAACCCTCGTCTCGAGTAGTGTGTTTTAAGATGGTTTTGGGAATTTTAAATTCCCGAATCGAGGGGCCACAGAGGCGCGACACATCTTCAAGTGGATGAGCGTTTTTCCCGAGATCTTGTTTTGGACGGCGCGGATGCGTCCGACGTCCGATTTGAGCGCCGTCAGCGGCGTTGTGACCCTGGCACTAAGGCAGAGGTTTCCAAGGTGGTTCAGGGCGTTGAAGCCGGAGTTGAGGCTTGGGCCCCACGGCCCGTCTTCTGAGTTGCGTGCAGCTTTTAGCGGCTTTTTTACCGGACGTATGTTCGGGGCGTGCGAGCAGTCGTTTCTAGGTGTTTTTCCGAGGGGATTGCAATGGTGCAATCCGCCTGCTCAAATTCGGCACCATGGTGCGGGGCCCACGAGGGCCGTTTCGGCGTCGACGCTGATTTTTTCTATCTTTATCACCGAGCGACCGTTTTGGACAAGTGAGTAGACCATCTTTTGTGCTTTTTCAAGAGGATCGCAACAGTGCGATCCGTTCATTGAGTTTCTGGACTGGGATACGGGTCCCACGTGGCACCGCTCGTGTGCGGTGCGCCAGAATGCATCTTTTTCTCCAGATACCAGTTCCACGCAAGTAAGCATTCAATTTGACGTGCTTTTTTTTGAGAGCATTACGATGGTGCAGTTCGCCCGACTTTTTTTCGGGGACGTGGTGTGGGTCCCACCCGACCCGGCTACGGTGAATAGTGCCCTTTCCACTGGGTGTCTGTTTTGGGCGATTGAGTACTCAATCCTGTGTGTTTTTCGGAGGGGACCATAGTGGCGTGAAACGTTGGTTCAGTTTCGGGATCTTGGGGTGGGCCCCACACGGGTTTGGTTACGGTGAATAGTACTTTTTCACCGGTTGACCGTTTTAGGTGAGTAAGTAGTCCATATCGCGTGTTTTTCCGCGAGGATTGCAACGGTGCGATCCGTTTGGTTGTGCGGAGCCTTATACGTGATCTTATTAAATGTGGAAGCATGAAAGGTGCTCCGATGGGGGTTTGTCCTACCATGTTTGTAGCGGACCCTTGGCGTGTGATCGCACACTCTTGAGAGAGTGATATAAATGGTTCAGAAGACGTGGTTGGTCGGGCCTGGGCCTTTGAGGTGGAGTTTTTACGTCACGCCTTCGCGCTGACGTTGGGTGCCGTGTGCACGATAGCCTATGGGCTGGAACGAGGTATACTCTGGGAGCATACGGGAGCGCTTGGAGGTATGTGTGGTTTGTACCTGAGATGTTCGTGTGCTTGGTCGGGGTTGACCTGGGGCCACACGTCGTGTGGGCCCCATGTGCGTGCCGTGTTCTGCCTTACATACATTGACCTCTCGCGGCGTTGAGGGTCCCTCTGTGTGTTTTTTTTGACCAGCAGGGTGGAGCTCTTCCCCTGGCTCTGTGCTCGTTGGTTTGACCAGCATGGTTGAGTGGTCTCCCCCTGGTTTCATCCTCGATGGATTGGCCGGTAGCGGTGCTAGCCACCCAGTGCTGCTACAGGCGCTGAACCCAGGGTGAGTTGTGCTGGAGTTGGGTGGTTGCACGATACCCACTCCGTGTTTGGTTGGCCAGTGTTGTACCCTTCAGTGGATGTGGCCAGAGCAGTTCTATGTTTTATCCTCCAGCGGGGCTAGGCAGTGGGTTACTCATTGGCTTCTAGGGTCTACCCTCCAGCAGAGACTGGGCAGTGGGTCACCCGACACTTTTAGGGTCTACCCTCCAGCAGAGACTGGACAGTGGGTCACCCGACACTTAGGGTCTACCCTCCAGCAGAGACTGGGCAGTGGGTCACCCGACGACCTCTTAGGGCCTACCCTCCAGCAGGGCTGGGCAGTGGGTCGCCCGTCGTCTAGTTCCAGGTCTACCCTCCAACAAGCCTGGGCAGTGGGTCACCTGTCGACTTATTCCAGGTCTACCCTTCAGCGGGGCTGGGCAGTGGGTCGCCTGATGATGTAATTTGGTTTACCATCCAGCAGGGCTGGGCAGTGGGTCGCCTGATGATGTGTTAGGGTTTTCCCTCTAGCAGGGTTGGGAAGTGGGTCACCTGATATATAATTATGGTTTACCCTCCAACGGGGCTGGGCAGTGGGTTGGCTGACGATGTATTAGGGTTTACCCTCTAGCAGGGCTGGGCAGTGGGTCACCTGATATTTGGTTATGAATTACCCTCCAGTGGGGCTGGGTAGTGGGACACTTGTTGGCATTCCAGACTCAGTCCTTTCTACTAGGCTAGTCTGTGGCTTACTCCGTGGTTACTGGAGCGGGACCCTGGGTTGTACGGGTCGATGTTGTGACAGCTTGACTTTGAGGAGACCTCTTGACTGTAGGGAAGTGACGAGGTGGGGTTTGACTTTCCCTAGAACTCTCAAGTACGAGGGGCACTTGCCCCACCGAGACGCGTTCTTGCGACACGATCTAAAACCGTGTGGGCGAGTCAGTGCCTCCCATAGCGGATAGTGTCGAAGTGCGGTGATTGAGCCCCTTGTCTTATAGTTCGGGGAAGACGTGCGGGATGCTGGGCATCGATGGAGTTTACCTCTGGGACTATTGGAGACTCATTTTCTTAGGCTGAGCTACGGGACGGAGATCCCCTTACGACAATGTTCGGGATTCTTGATTGAGCAAAGGGATATGTATATACCTTGTTTCCGGTACCCACTCCTTGGGTTTTGGTTACTCTCCTTCAGGAGAGGCTAAGACACCGGGGTATGCCATGTGCTTTCCGCGTCCAGCTTCTCGTGGTAGGATGAGTCTTGTATCTTTCTCCTGATGGGTGGAGCTGTTACTCTTTACTGCACCCTTGGTTGTACTCCTTCCTATTCCTTGTTCTCTCTACTTCTCGCCCTTCGGTACCTCCTTTGTTGCTCCCTCGAGCCTTCGGGGTATCCTACTGAGTATTTTTATACTCACCCCTGCTTGGGCTTTGCCCGCACTTGGTGTGGCCATGCAGACGACGGATAGGTGGAGCATGACTTCGGTGGAGCGTAGTAGCTTGGGAGCTTGGACCGCGTGCGGTGGTCATGGCCGGGTTCCAGGTGGAAGACCCGTCAGCAGTTTCTTTTGTTTACCTGTTGCCGGGTTGTGGCACTTTTCGGTTGGGAGTGTTTTTTGCCCCTTTTCTTTTCAGTTTGTACTTTTTACTGTTTAGAGGTAGATGCACATATGTGGTTTATATATATAGCAGTTGTTCTTTTTTACTCTGCTTGTTCTTTCTTTACTCTGCACTTTTTCTTTGAGTGTGCTTCGTGTGTGTGTACAGTTGCTTAGGCAAAGGCCTCCCAGAGTTGTTGTGCCTTCGGTGCTGGTCGCCAGCCCCTGGCCTATGGAGGCGGGCCTAGGGTAGTTGCGTCTCGAGCCCGGGTAGGGTCGGGTCGTGACAATTAGATATACAATGAGATGAAAATATCTTGAACCATATGTTTGATGTTGAAACTAGATCGAATCATTGGAATAAGTATTTAAGAAGAAGACAAGGGATGTTGAGTATTTGTCAACTGGAAATGGGAATTAAAGAGGTGAGGTGTGTTAAATAATGAGAGGAAAAAATGGTCATTCCCCCATTAAATTACAGGATTTTTAGTTTGGTTTCATGGATGGAAAAATAATTTTCCATTTTTTCCTTTATATACTTCAATAAACCCATCGCCTGGTCATTCTACATGTTTATACAGACCATCCACCAAACATGTATTTCAACTCTAATAGAAAACGATACAAATGAGAATTAGTGTGTGTCTTAGGTTGAATGGTTTACTTAAACAGTGTGGCACGTAGTAGTGGGCTGTACCACCCCACATGGTTTACATAACCTATGTGCTTTTGATACATGATTTATACTAAATTTGTATCCTAACATCATTGTTCTAAAAGTCATGTTCTAGGATCTACACAAGACATAGACATCTAGGTTTCCTCTGTTACCCCACTAGGAACAACCATAGTAATATAAATGAAGATAATTAATTGAATTAAAACTTCTTTTCCATCTCATGAAAAGTTAGTTTTAAACAATCTTCTACCTTAATGTAATTCATCCCCAAATTTCCCATTCAATAATGTTAAAAACCATCAAAGAATAACTCCATCCATTGGGAACATACATTGGTCACCATATTCCTAGTCTCATTATCTATACAGTCATTATACCATAACACACATACTATAAGAACTATCCATACTCATAGAAAAATCATGATATGATCAGTAATATGGATATGATTATCTTCAAATAATGTGTCAACCTCTAAAAGATCCCTCTTAGGTTGTAAAATATAGGAAATATCAAATTGATATCAATGAAAATGCTATATGGTAAAGACATCAGGAATATTCTGATACCTTTGACATAGATTCAATCGATAGTCTACCTACCAGAATCACATTAGAATTCCAAAGGTTCTATAAAATTGATGAATAAATTCACTTGTTTTTTAATCCTTATATTCTACATTATAGGTGGTTTTCCTAAGAAATCTGCACACCCATTTCAAAATCTAGTGGAAGAGAAAGATGATTAGTGTATGACTTCTTCCTAGAATAATATGTAGACATCCACTACATGATCATATGGATCTCCTATGAAGTAACTTGAACATGACTAAGATCCAGTATTGATGCCTCGTCAACCTCCCACTATCAAATGGGTGAATGGAATGACTTATAGTATGTGAACACATAAGGGCCCATTTGTATGGTCTCCTAGAATTTTTTATGATAAGAAAACTCAGAGAGAAGTATGTGTTTATCCCAAGAACCTATAAAAATGAAAGAAGAATTATGAGATAATTTCCTTCAAAACCTATATCATACGCTTGAATAGACTCTTGGTTTGTGGGATATAGTATGTAATTAGCATTTTCTATGAACATTGTTCCCTCAAATAACCCTTTCAGAACTATGATATGATACGATCATATCGGTCTGATATGATTGAATCATGAATGTAGATCCTACCATACTCATCCACTGAAAGAGTCTCACGAATCATCATGAAATGGGAGACCAATTTAAACATGTAAATGATCACTAATGCAACATCACTAACCAATGTTGATCAAATAAATACCATCATAAAATTCATGGTGATATCATCTCATTTGTAAATGGGTATAGAAACCAGCTGTCAAAGACCAATTAGGTGTTGGTTATCCACATTCACTTATTAATAGGTGGAAAACTTCTTAAAATACCTTGATATCTATATTTTCATTCCTAGAAACTAGTATTTATGGTGTATGAATCAATAAATATTAGTAGAAAAGGGATGTACTACCCAAAGTGGGGCACAACATTCCTGCAACAACTCATATTAGATGACTGATGGAAGATTGAAAACCCCTATATACCCAGAATTTCATCCTCACTTATGATCCAACTAGGTAGCGGTTCCCCACCTACCACACTCCACCATATATCCATTCCCCTAGAATCTTATAGATGTATCATACATACCATATCCAAAATGGTGTAAGTTTACACTAAGGGTGAGAGAATGAACATCCATTGTCTATCATGCACCACCATGGCCATCTCAAAAAAAATTTCCATATGTTTCCATCCACTATTGACCTCCTGAACTGACTATTCTGAGTCCTCGTGCTCAATGTATTGACAAATCCATTTCCATCACCATGAATGTAACCAAGATCAATGTCAAAATATTATATGTATTCATACCACCTTAGATACCTATGATTAAACTCAAACTGAGTTAATATATACATGAGGGTTTTTTTGTAATTGCATGTCAAAAAATGTTATCTTTATATGAAAGTACTTCAGAAACACATGAAATGAAATAGATCACCCATCATTTGATCATGATTCATGTAGTTCCACTTGTGTGTCATCAATTTAAGAGACTTATACACTACAATGTACTCCTACGACATCAGATATACCCTAGAACAATGCATTATGTATCAAAATATACTATATAGCTTCTTATTTTCTCCAGTAGAATTAGGATCGATGCTAAAATCAGTATCCCATTCAGCTACTGAATAGATATCTCATTGGCTTTTGACAATGAGAAAGTCCAACCCTTCTTCATGAATCCCATAATATGTGATTCTTGGCTTGAAAAGTATTTTATGCATTTCTTTTAATAAAAATTTATCCCCAAAAACTTCATATATTATAGATATTCATGAGATTCTCCTAGGAAATTACATATATCACCTTCTATAGGTCAACTGATATAGCTATATTTTAGAATATACATTTTAGGAATTTAATTTTATCCATCAAAACATGTATTTTTTTAAGATTATCATATAATTCATATTTTCTCAGTGTATCCAATATGATCTCATGATGTTAGACATGTTCATATTGAGTGATATAATAGTCCAAGAGATCATCCATGAATACCACCAAAAAGGAATTGAGATGTGGATAGAAAACCTGGTTCATCAGTTCTATGAAATTTTTTGGTGCATTTGTGAGATTGGACAACATGACCAAATTCCCAAATAGCGCATACATACTATGGAAAGCTCTTTGAGGTAAGTCTAACAGTCTAACAAACACCTGATGAAGACATGATCTAAGAAAAATCCTCAAAAACACTCTAGACCCTCTTAGTTGGTTAAAGATATCATCATTTCAGATAACAGGACAACTGTTATTAGCCGTCAACTATTTAAATTTCTTATAATCCATGAAATTCTTATGGGAATTCTCCTCTATATTGATGAAAGGAACTGGAGAACACCATGACGATGTACTAGGACATATAAACTCATTTTCCAAAAAGTACTTTGGATACCTATTGAGCTCCTGAAACTCAGTAGTAGGCATCCTATAAGGATATATGCGTACTATTGAAGCTCTAGACAATTTCTCACTGGAAAACTCTACATCTACTAAAGTAGGTAGTCCTAAAAATACATTTGGTAAAAGTTCACTAAAATGGTCAACCAGTGGATGTAAATTAGACTGACACATCCCCTAATCATCTAGATATAAGCTAAAAATATGTATTTTCATCCCCCAGTCTATATTTATAATGTTACACTTGAATCAAATGGACATACCATTCACCATTATTTAATAAAAACTTCACCCTAAGGGGATGGAAATGTAACCATCTAGTGACAGAAATCAATGTATGAAGGATACATGACTTTCTAGTATCTCTTAATAATGATGAAAACCCAATCAACTAATATAAAAATGGGTATAATATTATGAGACAAGACACCTATCAAAAGGTTGAACCCCCTACACTGGAATACACTCCTTTGTTGTATCCCCAAAAGAGTATCATGTGGCATTAAACCATGAAAAAACTGAAAAACGAGCACAGGGATCCCACAACATTGAAAAACATAGTGGAGGGAGAAAAAGATGTATCTAAAAGAGATGATACAAATGTATAATATACTAAAATAGTACCTCTAAATGTAGAAGGTCAAGAACTATACTCCCCAAGTATCAATTGTTCTGCATATATCAAGACAAAGTAATTGCACTGTGATATATCTTGACTACCCTAAGCATTAAATCTTTACTAGAGATATAAAAATTGTTTTTAGATGCCTTGATCCGGACCAACTCATTGATCTAATCAGAATGTTTCACTCCTCCTTACCAAATAAAAAGTTGTTGACCCCAATACAGAATTTTGAGACATTTTAAAATCTCTCCCACTATCATTTGGAAAAATATTCCTAAAAATAGCTATATATTGATCATATCATTAGAATCATGACACTAAAATAATATTTTATCATAATAGCTTCTCAGGTTCCCCTACCTCCCACACTGATGATATAAATTAGTGATACTAAAACTCAAACCTTGGATGGTACTCTCCTCAGAAGAAACCTCCAAAGACCACTTCCATCCACCATACATGGAGACAATGGGTTGAAAATCTGATCTAACCAATTATGCACCCCGATCTTCCCTTAATTTATGTTCTATAATTAGTGACCAATTTATTATTTTTGATATGGTAGTAGGTTGAAATACAATAAACTATGATTGGATTTTCCATCAAGAGACCATCCTCAAATCGTCAAGTTTTATATAAATTTTAACAAAATAAAATAAATTTAAAAAATGGAGTTCCATTATATGGGAGGAATAGACCATGATTGACCATAATCCCATATCTGGATGCATAAAATTTCTAGAAATATCTTCCCTCATGTTATTAGAAAATAAATAATCATAAAACGAAATCAGAAAATCCCTCCAAGACATATAGTTCCAGTGATCCACCTGATTAGTAACATAACACCATATTTTGGATGAATCCCAAAGCATATACATATTCATATTTACCCTCCTATCATGAGGTTTCTAGTGATTCAATAAAATTGTTAGAATTATTTCATCCTTCCTTTTTATTTCTTATCTTTTCATTACATTTTACAAATAGAAGATATTTAAAGACAAGTGACTTGTATATGAGGAACAATGAAACCTGAAATCTTAAAACACCCATTTAAATACCCTTGAAAATAATCCATAAAATTTCATTATATGTAAAATTACTGAATCTCATAACTTGAAGTCATACACCAATGGAAAAGGTGAGCCGATGTCCGAATAAGGAAAGAATGGAAATCAATTTAATTGTGACATCAATAAGAACTTGATAAAAAACATGAAGACATGTTAAATAGAAAGATAGGAATATCATAATATTAAAAACATTATTCATAACTCTAATATATTTCTAAAACAATAAATTTTAACATTAATGAACATATCACAATTGTTTATCCCCAAGGTGTCATGAAAATTTACCAAGTTTATTCACCAAGTTGTCGTGAATCTTGTCATATCTAGAGATTTAATTTTTTACCCAATGCATTAGAGCGCTATTAGCTAACACCCTTAAATTTTCTTTAAATTCATTTGATACACATAGATCAAAATCAAATATTCCATAAAAAACCAAAAAAGAATCAATGAAATGGGTTTCATGTCAAAATCATTACGTTTACAAAATGCTTAAAAATAAGATCATTATGTCATTTATAACCCATGGATAGGGAGTGAGGGTTATATGTATGCCAATTCTATAATAAAATAGATTAATTTTATATATTTATGAATACCTCAAGAAATAAAAATATATTTGGAAATTCACATAAATAATACCTGATGATTTCTTGAGAAAAGGAGAGATATTTTGAGACAAAAAATCTACAACATAACAGCTATATAACATGGTTTTAGAAAACAATAAAAGAGGGGAAAAGTGTCTCATATACATAAAGGATTAATTTTACAATATAGGGATAGAATAGAATATAAATATGATAATGATGTGGATATTTTAATGACATACTACATGGAAAGGAAACTTTAAAGAAGTTAGAAAATGAAATTTCTATTACAAAAAATCAGCAGTCTAACGACATCAAATAATAATACAAAAAATAAATTGATAAGGGCAGAAATGGTTTGTCAAAATTTGGACATGAAATTTATAGTTATAATAATATATAATAAATTAAACCTATATAAGAATATGGAGATTAGAAGACATAACATAATTGAAATCATGACTAAAAGAGGCTTGTGAAAGGCTCCATTACCTTGATGTGTAGCTTCAAAAGATCAATGGTTGGGACCTTGGGGGGATTTAAGGAACCTTGGGAGGACTCCTTGGGAGGTAAAAAGGTCAGAGAGTAGTATAGGGGGATTCTGGAGTGAATTTAATGATGGAATGGCTGGTATTTATAGAAAAAGTGAGGGTATAATTTATTAATTTCCAAGGGACACCTCATCAGTGGTATTTGCAAAACAATGTGATTTCCCATTGTATTTTTCCTTGGTATTGGCCACTTGGGACAGATCATAACTTATCATACAATTAAAAAGAACACCAGAAATATTACATCATGATTACATCATAAATTATGTCATTAAACATATCGAAACTCAAAACTGTATTCTGAATATTCATTGAAAATTCAACTGTTTTAGAAAAATCCCAAAAATCCACCCTAAATTTTTTTTGATGCTCTGAATTCAAAACATAACTCCATTTTGGGAAAATGAATTTCGAATTTTGAGATATTTAATATTAAATTATAAACAATATTTAACTGAATAAATACTAATACTTAACAAATATGTTCTGAAATAGTTATTTACTCATGCTATTATATCACATTTCCATTCAAGATGCCTAAATTATATTTATACATTCGTAAGTGGGGTTACTATTTCATTGGTCACATTTCTATTCATAAGGGTAATACAAATATTCAAACTTTACTATTCACTACAAATTATGTTGATCTTATTAGACTCTAAATTTTATTCTGGTCACAAATGTTGAAGAATCTTTTTTGAAAATCATTTCACATTATTAATTATTTAATATATACAAAAATATATTAAAATACCATTTTTCTAAAATTCACCAATAATATGAAACTTCAGTAAATTCATCCTACATTTATCTAGACATTTTATATTAAAAGACATTACCATAATAAGAAATAATATTATTATTTATACAAAAGGAATACACATAGTATCTATGGTCTAATGTTATATCCCCTTATAACACCTGCATAGAACCTTAGTGTAAGATGGGCTATGGTGATAGAATATTTGGGCGGCTCTGAAAACATTGTCCAAGTAGTGATTTCTATCAGCTTAAACTTCTCCCTTAGGAGATTCCATTCAAGAATTTCTTTTTGAAACTCATCATGGGCTTGGTCCAAAGTGAATCCTAGTAATGAAACCTCCTTCCCAAGCTCCGATAGATGGGATTCGTGTGGCCCGAGTCTACTATATGAGGCAATCAGATTTATTTTGCGTGTTAATTAACAAAGATCACTTGTATTTATAAACAATAATCATAACATCAAGAGTATAGTTTCCAATGGTTGTATTGACCAACGATCAAATAACTATCAAAAACCAAATGTATCATTTAAATTATATTCACTTCATTAATTAAAGTGTTTAGTTATGTTGAGTATAAAATAATGCACAAAACATTGTAACAAATATTATTCAAATGTTTGGGACGTTACATTATTTCCATCTTAATACATTTCATGCACGAAATTTTAACTTGTACCCTCAAAAGAGAAATGGTTTGGGTACTTATTCTAGACAGACTCCTCTAGTTCCCATGTATCTTCATCACATTTTTGGTTTCACAACAACAACTTAGAAAGGTGGGTATTCTTGTTGCGCTGAACCTTGTCCTTATGATCCAAGACCTCTACCAGCTACTCCTTGAAAGAGAGTTCGTGTTCCAATTGTACCACGTATAGATTTAATACATGTGAAGGGTTAGGTATGTACATCCTCAAGAGGGATACATGGTAGACATCATTAACTTGTGATAGATTTGGAAGAAGTGCAAGCCGATAGGCTAGTACTCCCACACGATCAAAGATTTCATAGGGGAAAATATACCTTGGGATGATCTTCCCTTTCTTCCCATACATTTTGACTCCCTTTCAAGGTTTAATTCATATAACTACCTAGTCACTAATATAAAACACCAAATCCCTTTGATTGTTGTTGGCATAGCTCTTTTTCCAACTATGGCCAGCCTAAATGTGTTGCTGGATGGCATGGAATTTTTCTGTCATCTCTTGTACAAGATTAGGCCAAAGAAGCATTCTATCAAAAGCTGCATCACAACAAGTATGAGTTCTAAATCACATCCCATATAGTGCTTCATAGGATTCCATTTAAATGCTCGAGTGTAAGTTGTTGTTGTAAGGGAACTTAATTAATGGGATATGTTGATCCCATCCACCATTAAATTCCATTGAACTTGTTCTCAGCATTTCCTCGAGGGTTTTAAAAGTCCTTTTATATTTTCCATTATAATGGGGTTGATAGGCCATTTTGAAACTCAATTTAGTACTCATAACATGTCGAAGACATCCCCAGAATATTAAGGTGAACCATGGATCATTATCAGATATTATCTAATTCCAAACACCTTGTATCCATACCACATCCATCACATAAATCCTGGATTGTTTATCAAGAGAGATATCTTCATGAATAGATATAAAATAGGAATTCTTGGTGACATGGTCCACAATATCCCATATAACACTATTTCCTATGGATGTTCTCGGGACAGTAGTGATGAAGTCCATAATGATATTCTCTCACTTCCATGCTGGTATGGAAAATAGTTGTAATACCCTTTTAGGGAGTTGTGCTCTTCCTTCACTTGCAGACAACCAGGGCACCTTGATGTGTAGTTAGAAATATCCCTTTTCATATTATCCCACCAATAATGATCACAAAGTTCCAAATACATTTTTGTGCTTCCAGGATGTGTAGAGAATGTGGAGCTATGAGCTTCATCCATCATCTCCTACATTATTTCTAGAAAATATGTAACACATTGTCTTGTATTAAATTTAAACACACTATCTTGATCAATATTGAACTCAGGAAAAATTCCACCCTTCACAGCCTCCAACTTCTTTTGTAAAAAATGATTGTATTTCTAAGCTTTCTAGATCATCAATAGTTATTAGGGCTGAGAAATCATTTGGGTTTGGGTTGATGATGTCCCTTCCCTTATAATTACCATGTCTAGCCTTACTATTTCATTGATCAAAGTTTCTCTTTGAATCCTCATCATGGAAAAATAGCTGGGTTTTTCCTGCGTAATGAATTAACAACTTTTGTTCTCTTTTGGGATGATAATGAATTGAACAATCATAGTCTTTATGAAGTTGGAACCATCTCTTTTGTCTCATGTTCAATTCCTTTTGTGAGTAAATGTACTTTAATCATTTATAGTCAATGTATATACCATATTTATCCCCATAAAGATAGTTCCTCCATATCTGTTTTTCAAAAATGACCACAGCCCGTTCTAGATCATGGGTATGACAGTTCTTCTAATGAGTCTTCAACTATCAAGATGCATAAGCAATGACTTTGTCATTTTTCATGAGGACTCACCCAATCCCATTCAGTGATGCATCACTAAAAATAATGAATCCTTCTCCACTTGGGAGAAGTGTTAACATGGGTGTAGTAACTAATCTCTTCTTCAGCTCTTGGAAATATTCTGCACACTCCATTTTCCATATTAACTTGAACCCTTCTCTAGTTAACTTTGTTAATGTATTAGAAATTCATGAAAAGTTTTTCAAAAACCTCTAACAATATCTAGATAATCCATGGAAACTACGAATATCATTTATTTTTGAAGGATGAGGCCACTCGTCTACAAATTTTTTCGTTACAGGGTCAACTATGATTCCTTCATTGGTAGCAATGTTCCTGAAGAAAGCAACATGTTGTAACTAGAATTTATATATACTAAACATTAAAAAATACTATCCTTCCATAGAGTTTTGAAAATAACCTTAGATTATCCTCATTATCCTTGCGACATTCAGAATATATCATAATATCATCAATAAAAACTACCACAATGATATAATGGTTGTCCTTAAAGACTATATTCATCAAATACATAAAAATAGAAGGTGCGTTAATCAGTCTGAAGGGAATAACAAAAAATTCATAATTCATCAATTCTAGGAAGAGGGTATTTTTTTCTTTATTGTGTTCCCATTCAGTTCTCTATAATCAATACATAACTGCATTGATCCATCCTTCTTCTTCACAAAGAGAACAGGTGCTCCGTAAGGAGACACGCTTGGTCGGATAAACACCTTATCCAAAAGATGACATAGTTGTATCTTTAATTCCTCTAGCTCCAAATTTTCCATCCTATATGGTGTATTTTATATCAGATGAGATCTACGTATGATTTCAATGTAGAACTCTAACTCTCTTTTCAGGGGAGGTCTTGGTAACTCCTCGTGAAATACATCAATGCATTCCTAGAGGGCGGGGAAATTTTATATCCTTATACTACCATTTTCTTCTTCTTCTTCACCGATCAACCCCATAAAGATTGATATAGGATTTTCTTGTAGAC
Source organism: Viscum album (assembly GCA_963277665.1). NCBI lineage: Eukaryota > Viridiplantae > Streptophyta > Magnoliopsida > Santalales > Viscaceae > Viscum > Viscum album. The sequence continues at coordinate 1,957,106,121 of OY728141.1, read as the reverse complement.
AATGATCAGGTTGAGATATATATCCTTAGAAGATAACTGAAGTTCTTCCATCCAAGAGTTTTGATATTTCCTTTCTTCTCCATTTGATCTTAGCATTGTACAATAAGATCAAGTCTATCCCTAGTATAATGTCAAATTACTTCATTGGAATGACTACTATATTTGAAATAATATTTTTCTCACTAATGTAAATACTAGAGTTTTAAAACACTGATGATGCTCAGATAATGCCACCAGGAGTCTTTACTGATAACTATACTTTAAGAAAATCGGTGGTGGATTCTAAATTCATTGCAAACATGGATGAAAGAATGGAATACATAGAACAAGAATCAAACAACGTACTTTCTAGATTTGAGTGAACAATAAGAGTTCCTTCCACCACATAATTTTGTTCTTCAACATTAGCCATTGTGATAGAAAAATCATGACCATTCTCACTTTGCCTTTGCTGATGGAGAGGGTGATTCCCCCCCACTGCCCTTGGATTTGGACAATGACTGGAAAAGTGCCCAAGTTGTCCACACTTATAGCATTGGAAATCAGGTAGGGCCTACACCATCTTCCCCTTATAGTTAGAATTTGGGAGTTGAGGTTTCTCCTCACTATGACAATTCTGCGTGATATGGCCATATCTTCTACCATTCTAGCACTTACCACTCTTGAGCATTCAGTTCCCCGAGTGATTGGTCCCACAATTTTTACACATGGGTTATTGTAGTTGATTTCTGAATATTCACTTATTGAGGCTCCTCCCTATCTTGGCTCCATTTATACCTTCATGTCATTGGTTTTTTGAGACCACTGCATCTTACTGAACTCCAGTTGGACCTTCATCACACTTCGTACGATCTCTTTATAGCTGTTATAGTCTCAGTTGGATAGATTCTTCCGTAGATGAGGTCTAAGTACACCATATAATATATCAACTTTAACAGTAGGATCATCGACAATTATTTAGGTATAATGGGAAATTCTAGTGAAGTTCATCTCATTGCTTCCCACATAATCATTATTCTTATACTTTATCTCAAGAAACCCATTCTCCATTCATGTTCTCATGGAATGAGGGAAATACATAATGAACAAGATCCCTATGAACTCTTCCCAGAGCATATCTTTAACCTCCACTATCGACCTCATGTTTTTAATCAGTTTCAACAACTTATCAACATCTCATTTTAAGTGGTAAACATCAATGATGACTTTATCTTGTTCCGAATAGTGGAGCACAAAAAGATCTTCTTGATAGAGCTGATCCACTGTTCAGTAGTGAATGGGTCAGTAGATCCACTAACGGTTAGTGGTTTTGACACATAATGGACTCAAAAGAATGTTGTTTCTTTTGTGGTGAGATTGGTCTCTCATCTGGATTTGAGTTTTTCCTATAACGTGAGTTATGTGGAACATCATTCTCATGAATGATTCCAATCTAGATTCTACTGGAGGGCCGTTAGCGCATGGTTCATTGCGGTAACCATTTTAACAGTTCCACCTATTTCTCACCATTTTATAAAACAATAAAACCATAGTGATAATCTCATTTCATTGATGAATCTTTTAACTATACAAGATTTTATGTCTTAAAACATCATGCATAATCAATTAAAGTTCTCAATAAATCCTTCATAATGATTCATATAAAGATTATGAGTAACCAATCATATCCTCTGAGTGTGTCAAACAAGGAGTGCATCAAGGCCCATTTTCATGTACCAGGATACCCCACGTCTAGCCCAAAAATTCATGTTGGAGGTTTCACTCATTGGTATTTATTTTACAGAGCCACATCCACTTGTTCGTATCCAGACCAAGATTTATTTGTTCAGAACCACTCACTTAATATTTCAAAAAAATACCAAGAAGTTAATCTATGTTTAAAATTTTATATAGGGTAATTATTAATGATTTAATAGACTAATTTCAATAAATAACTAATATATCCTTTGTAACAAATTATTGAGTCCTACCTTTTTATTACATAACATTTCATTACATTTTACAAATGGAGGATCTTTGAAGTTAAGTTTCTTGTAAATCAGCAACAATAAAACATGAAAACGTATTGCACTCATTTAAATACCCTTGAAATTCTTCTTTAAAAGTTCTTCCTATGTAAAATTACCGCATCTCATAACTTGGAGTTATTCATCAATGGAAAGGGTGAGGAGAAGGCCCAGAAAGGAAAGCAAGGGAATCAGTTTACTTGTGAAATCAATAAGAACTTAATAAAAAAACATAAATACAAGAGATATGAAAAAATATACACATTATAATAAAAAGAAAATTAATCATAACATGAATATGTGGATACAACATTTAATTTAGAAATTACTGAACATATCACCATGGTTCATCCTAAAGGTGTCGTAAAATTTAGCCAAGGTTATTCACCAAGGTATCATGAAACTTTTCATATATAGAGATTAAATTCATTAACCAATGCATTGGAGAACTATCAGGTAGGATCCTTAATATGTATTTATTTTCTTGTGATCCATATAGATCATAATCAAACATTTCATAAATTACACAAAGATAATCAAATAAATGGGTTTTATGTCAAAATCGTGATGTTTAAAAAGTGCTTAAAAATAAGATCATTATGTCTTTTATAACCCTTGGAAAAGGGGTGAGGGTTATATATATGCCAATTAAAAAATAAAATAGATAAATTTTATGTATTGATGAATACCCCTGAAATGAAAATATATTTGGGTATTCAAATAAATAATACATGATAATTTCTTGTGAAAACGAGTGAGATTTTGAGACGAAAATTCTGTAGCATAACAACTATATAATACGGTTTTAGAAAATATTAAAAACAGATGGGGAAAGGGTCTCCCATACATAAATGAATCAATTTACAGTGGAGGTACAAAATAAAATTAAAATAAAATAATGGTATGGATATTTGAATGACATTCCTCATTAAAAGGAAACTTGAAAGAAATAAGAAAATGTGATATCATTTATGAAAATTGGGTAGCCTAAGAACGTTACAAAAAAATTCAGGAAAAAAAATTGATGAGAGAAGAAAGGGTCTCTCATTATTTTAAAATGAAATGGATTGTAATAATAATATATAAGAACGTAAACCCACATAAGAATATGGGAACTAGGAGATATAACATAAAGTAAATCATGACTAAAAGAAGAGGGTGAAAGGTTCCCTTACCTTGAAGAGTACTTCGAAAGCTCAAAGGATGGAATAGTGGTGTCATTGTGGGAACCTTGGGAGTACTACTTTGGAGGTATAATACTAGATATTCATTGACGAGGATTTTGGAATGAAAGGAATGAGGGAATGTCTTACTATTTATAGGAAAGGTGAGGGAATATTTTACTAATTCCCAAGGGACACCTCGTCGGTTGTATTTGCAAAACCATGGGCGTTCCCATGGTATCTTACCAAGGTATTGGCCATATGGGACCCCTTATAACATATCTAACTATTCAAAACATGACCAGAAATATTATATCATGATTACATCATTAATGATTTCATTAAATACACTGAAACTCAAATCTATATTTTAACTATTCAATAAAAATTTAACTATTTCAGAAATATCCCAAAAATCCACCATAACAATTTTTCAATTATCTGAATTAAAAAATGAACTCCATTTTATGAAAATAATTTTCTAATTATGAGATATTTAATTTCAATGTATAAACAATATTTAACCAAATAAATACTAATACTTAATTAAGACGTTCTGAAACTTTTATTTACTTATGAAATTATATCACATTACCATTCTAGATGCATAAATTACATTTATACATTCATAAGTGAAGATACTAATCCATTGGTCACATTACGATTCATAAGGGTAATAATAATATTCACAATTTACTATTGAATATAAAGTATGTTGATCTTTTTAGAACATAAATTTTATAATTGTCACAACTATAGAGGACCATTTTTGGAAAACCATTTCACATTATTAATTATTAAAAGTGTCAAAAAATATTCTAAAATTCATTTTTTCCAAAATTCATCAATATTTTAGAACATCTATAAATACATCCTACATTTATCTATACATTTTAAATTCACAATATTTACCGTAATAAGAAATATCAAGTTTATTTATACAAAAGGATTATACAATGTAACTAAGGTCTCATTATATAGCCCCTTATTACACTTGTATATAACCTATGTGTATGATGTGCTATGGTGATGGAATATTGTGGAGACTCAGAGAACATACCCTGAGTCGTTATTTCTATCATCTTTAACTTCTCTATCAGGTGATTCCGTTCAATCTTCATATGTTAAACCTCAGCTTGGGCATGGTCCAGAGCAAAGCCTAGTTATACAACCTCTTTATCAAGATTCAACAGATGGGATTTGTATGGACCGAGCCTATTGGATGTGGCCATCAACTCTTCTTTTGATATTAATTAACCAAGATCACTTGTATATATAATCAATAATTGTAATTTTATGATTATATTTTCCAACGGTCATATTGACCAACAAGCATATAACAGTCGAAACCCAAATCTCTCATTTAAATTATAATCACTTTATTTTATTAAAGGATATAGTTTTTTTAGTATAAAATAACACCAAAAAATCATATATGATATCATATTAATTTATATTATTCTTGTATACAACCTATCCATAACAAACACAACTTATGTAACAAATCATATAAAAGAAAACGAGTAATATAACACCAAAAACAATGATAATACTAAGATATTATTAACAAAGCAATGTTAAAAGATCATATATGATATCATATTAATGTATATGATTCTTGTATAATTTAATAACAACTATTTAACCATTATATAAGATGTTAAACCACCCTCAACCAAGAAAAGTAAAAGGTAAGGGTTTATTTCAGAATCTCTTCATTATCTAAGGTTTTTATACGTAATTATCTACTGGGACCTCTTTATCATCCACATCTATGTTTCTTAAAAATGTATTTTAAAACATTCTCAATATTTTATAGACTATGGGTAAAAGTAATTAATACCCTTGTTGACTTTTTATAAGATGTTTATAAAGGAATCTTTCCGTCATTTTCCAAACTATGTCCTTTTTAACCTTTTCGACAAAATAAAGGTCAAAATGTTTTTTTACCTAATACAGCTGGTGCAACTATTTTCTACCGTTATAAACTCATCGAAGCTTCCTATACAATCATATAAGAATATTTTCAAAGTAAATGTTTTATTTTATAATTATGTGACCCTTAAATGACTTCAAAATAGAAATAGATATTTTTCTAAAAAGGGTTTTGATTTCATCTATGTCAACATCCTTTGATGGATTTTACGTTTATTTGGAGTTGATTTATTATGATACAAAACATCGATAATGTATTGAAGGTTTTGTGATATGTTTGACAGTGGATGTGCTATTTTTATACCATTAATGATTTATGGTTAAATTATTGACATTTCGTATGCTAGTTTTAATATGAATGTTTATGATATGTTTAAACCTTTTCATATGAGGAATGTATTGGACTTAGTAAGTGATGGGTGGATCCTGCTATAAATCCTCGATGCATCGGTAAGTCTCATGAGACAAATAGATGTGGAATTGGCCAAGACCCTTTCCCAATATGATTTATGGTTTTGCCCAAGGGCTTAATCATTTTTAGAAGTCATGGCCGAGGCCTTGACAAAATGTTTCAGAATGTCCAGCATTATACATTCCCTCATTAAAGAAATAATATTGATGGTTCATGTAGTCATTCGACTTGTAGAATACTCGTGACTATGTCTTATTATGGCATTATTTACTCAGCTCATATTATTTCCATAAAAGTATTCATGTTTATTATTGGTAAAGGCATGTGGCTTCAATTATTTACCATGCTTAATATTTATGTCATTTTCCACTGTATTAATTATCCTTACTGGGCATTTGAGATCACCCCTTTCTATGTTTTTTTTCCAAGGATGTAAACAAGTATTTTATAAATGACCTGTAGGGATAGTGTAAGGGGATATGAGTGTAGAGACAAGATGTTGTTGTATTTTTCACGTTATGATGTAATGTAAACTTTATGAATGTATCTAGGGATTCCAAGGCTACTAAACTAATCGGTCTTTCGAGACTTGATCTTTTGTTATCATGCCAATGTTATATAATAATGCACCGACTCCGGGTAACTGGGGTCGGGGCGTTATAGTTGGTATCAGAGGAAGTTTAGTACAAACCATGAAAGCTAGATTTAGATAAAATCTTATTAGAACATAGAGCCCTAAGATAGAATTTGGGGATTAGTATAGAAGAACTTCCTAGAATTTTGGTATTGTAGTAATTTCGTGAGTTTTCCAAGCAATAAATCCCTATCTAGATATGATCAGGTAGAGGCGGCTCTGGCACAGATGTACCTAGGGGTAAAACCCAAAAACACCGCTTTGATCTAGACTCGAATGGGAACTGGTGCACGACAACGGGCCTTGTTGCACTCTTGGTTACGACAATCTCGGGGGATATGCTTAGGACAATTCTCATTTTCTTTACAAAGCATTATGAAGGGTTTATGAGTATATAATTCCTTAAAGAAAACAATTTTTTTATGATTATGGATTATATCCATAAAATTTTGAATTTATGTTAAGTGTTTTAGAAGTTTGGAATTATATATTTTTATTAATAAACTAATATAGTATATGCAATTGTTTAGAAATGGTGGCTAGTGGAAATAATGGAAACCTAATCAATGCACGCACTCCATGTAGGGATTACCCTCCTGCTCAAGATAATTATAGTGGAGCTTGTGATGTAACTGGTGCTGATCAACTAATCACCATACTGGGATAACTCACTCAGGTTATGAATAATAACTTTACCCGAATGGAGCACCCAGATCCATAGAGTGGAGGATCAATGATAGAACGTTTCATGAGGCAACAAAAACCGACATTCAATGAGAGTACAAATCCATTAGTGGCTAAGAAATGGATAAATTCCTTAGAGAAAATATTCCATGCCTTGGAGAGTAGGGAAATAGAGAAAGATAGCATGGCAGTTTACCGCCTCATTAGAGATGCTGATCAATTGTGGTCATTGATTCAAAACACAAAGGAAGATGATGAAGAATAAAATATGTAATAGAGGTAATTCAATGATATTTTCTTAGAAAAATACCTTCCTCGTGAACATCGAGTGAATATGGGAAGTCAATTTCTATGTCTGAGGCAAAAAGAGGATGAGATTGTTGCAAAGTATGAGGCTAAAATTATACGGTTAGTGAGGCATGCTACATATTATATACGTAATCCAAGAAGTAATATTGATCGTTTCATTTATGGGTTAAAACCATTTCTCTATCGATCAATAGTATCACAATCCTTCTCATCGTATTATGATATTGTCTCGTGTGCTTTAAAGAGAGAAAATGAATTCTCTATGTCTTATGACTTTAAATGAATTCAATAGAAGAGGAGATATGATGAACACTTTGGGAAAGGAAATATGGAATCAGGGAAGAAGGGAAGAGTTTAATTTCTACCCTGTGATAATTGCGGAAAGAAGCACCCTGGAGCCTATCTAAAAGGAAAATGAGTATGCAACAAATGTGGACAGAAAGGTTATCTAGATGGTTATTATAAAGGGGAGAAATATGCTACCAATGTTTAATGATAGAATTTCAGAGAGATGGGACATTATGAAAATTAATTTCCTCATCATCAGGGAAACTTACCTCAGAAAAGGACAAGGGATCAAGGCCAATCTCATTAAATCACTACTACTAAGGTCGAATCCCTGAAAGACGCGGTGGCAGGTAATTTAATAGTTTACTCAAGTTTATAAAAGTCTATATTTGATTCCAAATCATAAAATTGTTTCATATATTCCCAGGTTTCTAGGAATATTAGATAATTTCAATTTGATTTAACAAGAGTGTTTTCAGTTAAAAATCCTAAGGGAAGTATCATCGCAACAATGTTTTGTGAATCCTTTCCCATTAGAGAATATAAATTTTCATTATCTACTAATATCATCATCATACCTATGATTGAGTTTGATATAATCCTCAGTATGGATTGGCTTTCGGACCATGATGTGGAGATTTATTGTAAGAAGAAGGAGGTTACAGTTTTTTATGATGAGGATAAGGAACACCTTATCTTTAGACAAGAATCATCACCACTGAATTCTTATCTAGATCCACCCCTAGTAGCTCAACTAAATTCAATTATTGGGGAGGAATATAATGAAATTATTGTGTGTAAGGAAAGGAATACTCAATTAGAGGTTGTACCTATTGTGAAAGAATATATAGATATGTTTTCAGAAGACTTACATGGACATCCTCCAGAATGAGAAATTGAGTTTTACATTGATTTAATTCCTGGTTCAAGGCCCATATCGAAGACCCCTTATAGAATGGCCACTGTAGAATTAGTTTAAGTAAAGAAACAACTAGAGTAATTGAGTAATAAGGGATTTATTCACCCTGGTGTTTCTCCATGGGGAGCTCCTGTCCTTTTTGTTAACAACAAAGATGGATCTATGAGGTTATGTATCGACTATAGGGAAATCAATGATATAAAAATAAAGAACAAGTATCCCCAACCTCTCATTGATGATTTATTTGACCAACTGCATGGAGGTCAATACTTTTCAAATATTGATTTTCGATCTGAATACCATCAGTTGTGTGTGGAGAAGGAAGACATTCCAAAGACAACATTTCGAACCAGGTACGGGCATTACGAGTTTACTGTAATGCCTTTTGTGATTACAAAGGCACCCTCTATTTTCATGGATGTAATGAACAAAATTTTCAGAGAATATCTTGATGATTTTATAGTGGTATTTATTGATGATATCTTGGTATATTCCAAAATCTACGAAGTCCATGAAAATCACATGCGCATTATCCTAAAGACTCTTAGAAGACATGAATTATATGAGAAGTTTAGAAAGTGTGAATTATGGCTTTAGGAGATCTATTTTCTTGTCCATATTATCTTGAAGAATGGAATATCTACTGATCCTTATAAGAACAAGGTAATCCAAGAAAGGACAACCTCGATGAGTATAACTGAGGTACACCGTTTTATTGATTTAGATGGTTATTATCGGCATTTCGTCCATAATTTTGCCCGATTGGCTAACCCATTAACGAAGCTCACACATGAAGGGGTTAATTTTTTTTTGGAAAAAAGAGTGTGAAGAATGTTTTGAAGAACTGAAGAGATGACTTTTCAATGATCCAATATTTAATCTACCATCGGGGAATGATGGGTTCGTTATTTATAGTGATGCATCGAAGAAAGGACTTGGTTGTGTCTGAATGTAGAATGATAGAGTTATTGCCTATGCATCACGAAAACTGAAAATTCATGAGAAAAACTATCCTACTCATGATCTTGAGTTAGCTGTAGTAATAATTTCTTTGAAGATATGGTGAAATTATCTCTATGGTGAAAATTTTGAGATATATACCAATCACAAGAGTTTGAAGTATACTTTACTACAAAAATAACTCAACATGAGGCAATGGTGATGGCTTGAACTACTCAAGGAATATGATTTCACGATACACTACCACTCGAGGAAGTAAAATAAGGTAGAATATGCTTCAAGTAAAAGGATCATGGAATTTTGAACAATATGAGAGTTGAAAAGGATCCTATATACATGGATCTAATAAATATGGATATGGAAATCACCATGGAAGGTGAAACATCAATGCTTTTTCAAATGGTTTCCAAACCATATTTACTAGAAAAGATAAAGAGTTATCAGACCGATGATGAAGAGTTTCAAAAAAATATTTAAGCTATGAATGATGGGAGACTGAGTGACTTTGTGTATGAAGATGTAATTTAGAAATTTGGGAAGATACTTTGTGTTCCAGATATATGTGATATAAAAAGAGAATTGTTGGATGATTCTCATAGTTCCAATTTCTCTATACACTCTGGGAGCACCAAAATGTATATAGATTTAAAGTTACATTTTTGGTGGGACAACATGAAGAGTGTTATTGTGGATTTTGTGTCAAGATGTATGGGATTTCAACAAGTGATAGCTGGAAGGAAACTTCCTGGAAGATTCGTGCAACCTCTTCCCATACCTGAGTGGAAATGGGATAATTTCGCGATGGAATTTTTCATGTTACTACCAAAGACTCCTAGAAGGAATGATGCAATATGTGTAATTATTGATCCTCTTACCATATCAGCACATTTTCATGCTTTAAGGGATGATATACCACTTAAAAATCTTTCAAGACTATATATTAATAACATTTTGAGGCTTCATGGAGTACCTTTATCATTTGATTCATATTGTGATCCCCGTTTTAATTCAAGATTCTAAAAGAGTCTTCAGAAGGACGTGGATACTGAACATCATTTGAGCACTGCCTACCACCCTCAAACAGATGGACAATCAGAACAGACTATTAAAACCTTAGAAGACATGTTGAGATCATGATCACTTGACTTTCAGGGTATGTGGGATCAATATTTACCTTTGTTGGAATTTTCCTATTACAATAGTTTCCATTCAAGTTTTTAGATGGCACCATATGAAGCATTATATAGAAAGTGATGTTGCACACCAACCTGTTGGGATGATGTTGGTGAAATAAAACTCATAGGACCAGAACTGGTGGAGGAAATGATGGAAAAGGTGATGGTAATCCAAAACCACATTAAAGCATCTCAAAGTAGGAATAAAATCTATGACAATAACCGAAGGAAGTATTTGGAATCTCATGTGGGAGATCAATTTTTTTAAGGTATTTTCATGGAAGGGATTTATACGTTTTGGTAATAAAGGTAAATTGTGTCCTAGGTACATAGGACCATTCGAAATTCTAGAATGAATTGGGTCTCTAGTTTACCATTTGGCAATGCCGCTAAGTCTCTTCAAAGTTCACGACGTGTTCCATGTATCACTATTGAGAAAATACGTGCCTGACCCAACTCATGTACTCACCTATGAGAAATTAGAACTAGAACCTGATATGTCTTATTGCGAAGACCCTTCCAAGATTCTTGATACGAGAGAACAAGTGCTGAGAAACCGGACGACTCATCTCGTAAAAGTTCTGTGGAGAAACCATCAGATGGAAGAGGCAACTTGGGACCACGTGGAACTTATGATGAAGAACCACCTGAGTATTTTTATTCAGTAGTATTATAGAAATTTTGAGGATGAAATTATTTAATTGAGGGGAGAATGTAATAACCCAGGCTTCGACGGTACACTTCTTTGAGAATAATACAGTATCGTGTGTTGTACGCAACATCGAGTTCAAACACACACCACAACCAATCAAACTAGCCATTATGAATAGTAATACTGACTTTTTGAAATTTTATACTTTTTATCTATCAAAATGGATTTTATTTTTGGATTTGGAATATCGAAATTATCTTAGGGTGAATTTTTGGTACTTTTCAGATAACTTTCTTATTTTGATGAATAGTGAAAAGTACTAAATTTTAATTAAAAAACAACTTTTTTAATAGAAATAAGTAATAGTGATAAATTATGAATTTGAGTGATTTTAAAGAATATTTTGAATATAGTTTTACCATTTAATACAATTTTGGTCATTGGACGTAATTTCACATTTAACCCGGACATAAACAATTGACAATCTTTTGATAGATATTATTTCTTAAATACACGCTTTTTGTTTTGACAGCGGGAATTAATTTAAATTAATTTCTGCCACTTCTGTGTTTTGAATTTTGATAAATGGATTCCATATTTATAATAATGAGTTACAAATTTTATAAACAGGTGACTTCTATTTTTAGACATTTTGAATAATTATTTCGGTAAATATTTTATTTACCATGGTTGAAGGGTAAATCTAGTAAATAAGGGTAAAAAAATAATATGATTATAATAATAAATTACCCTAAAACATGTCATAAACCTATTGTTTTTATACATGTCCGACCATGGTAATCTTTGAGTCGATTTTGGGACCCCATAGATCCACCTGTATGTGATAATGACACTTTATATTAATTAAGTTAAAGAAAATACAAAAATGACATAAGAATATATCTTTTAGAAAAACAATGTTTACATAGGGTTATATATTTTATATTTTTGAATATAAATATTAATTATAAATATAAATATATTTCTTAAATAATGGTATTTTATTTATAATTTTTACATATTGAATAATTAAATTTATGTATGACACAATAATAATGCAGTATTTTCTTTATTAATGAACGAATCAAAAAATTAGTATTATAAATGTTAAAATAAATATAATTTGAATGCTTTTATGAAATAAACGAATTTAATTGGTTAATATGACATGTTATTATAGCTTAAATGATTTTTTTTCGAATTAATAAAGTTGTTATGACTTTAACAAAAATCAATTATTAAATATTGTCAAAATTTACATAAATGAGTATTTAAAATAAATATTATATTATTAATTGATATTATATTCTTAAATATATATGGTTCTGCCAAAGAATTTATAAAATTATAGGTGAATTATTAATGGACCACTTGGGGGACTCTTGGAATTTTAATGTATGTTTATTGGCTATATAATATTAAAATACAAAGATACATGGTAAATTTCAAACTATTTAACTAAGAGTTAAATAAAAAAGTTAAAGTTAATATTGTTACCCAAACCTATATAAAACCTATTGTTTGAGTGGTTTTTGACCTATAACCACCTTAACCTATAACTAATCCACTTTGGAGCCACTAAAAACCGAATATGAAATTATTATAAAATAATATTTCTAGCTTTTCCTAAGGTGCCCCGCACCCCTCTTATAAAAGGGAACTTCCCCTTCCCTCTAATTCACACCTTCAATGAATTTTGGATCGGCCAAAACCTACCCAATTATTCTCTCAACTTCCCTAAATTCAACATAGAGGCCATAGTTTGATCATAAATCCATCCTATGGAGCCCTTTTCATAAAATAAAAAGGAAGAACTCGAAGAAGAGGTAATGTTTTCACCACCCTCTTTCAAGTTCCATTCTTCTTCAGCTTCTTCTTTCTTTGATATTTCTATTCTGAAATAATAACCCCAGTATATACTATGATGTTATTATAAATATGGTATAACCAAATTCAGTATTCTATCCATCCTTTGAATGACATGTCACCATACGTGCGTACATACGACTTACCGTCTCCACGTCGTTGTGTAATTATTATTCAAAACATTTTTTTGGATGGGTATGATAATGATGTTTAATTGATGTAATAATAAATATAACAAGATAATGATTCTGTATGTATGATATATCATCCAAATATATATATTTTTATATCAAAATAATGATATTGTCGCTCGTGCATATGTACAGACTACTGTCCCCACGAACACGATGAGATTCATTCCCCATCGTATCCATGCATGTATAATTATCATTTGATGAGTAAAAAAATGTTTAAGGACTTGATATCATTCTTTATATGAATATTATACAACCTATTAATAAAGAACACGACTTATGTAAGAAAACATATAAATGAAAATGAGTAAGATAACACCCCAAACGACGATAACACTAAGATATTATTAACAAAGCAATGTTAAAAGATCATATATGATATCATATTAATATATATGATTCATGTATAATTTAATAACATATATTTCACCATTATAAAGGAGGTTAAACTACCCTCCACCAAGGAAAAGTACAAGGTAAGGGTTTATTTCACAATCTCTTCATTATTCGAGGTTGTTTATACGTAATTATCTATTGGGACGTCTTTATCATCCACAACCATGTTTCATACAAATGTATTTCAAAACACTATTACTATTTTATAGACTATGGGTTAAAGTCATTTATACCCTTGTTAACTTTTTATAAGATATTTATAAAGGAATCATTCCGTCATTTTCCAAACAAGGTCCTTTTTAACATTTTCAACAAAATTAAGGTAACAATGTTTTTTTAAACTTATACGGCGGGTGCAGCTATTTTCTACCCTTATAAACTCGTCGAAGCTTCCCTTAAAAGATTATAAGAATATTTTAAATGTAAATGTTATATTTTATAATTATGTGACTCTTAATTTATTTCAAAATAGAAAGAGATATTTCTCTAAAAAGGGTTTTGACTTCATCTATGTCAATATCCTTTGATAGATTTTATGTTTATTTGGAGGTGACTTATTATTATACCAAACTTACATATTGTACTGAAGGTTTTGTGATGTGTTTGACTGTTGATGTGCTATTTTTATACCATTCATGATTTATGGTTAAAGTATTTACATTTCGTATGATAGTTTTAACATGAATATTTATGATATATTTAAACCTTTTCATATGAGGAATGTATTGGACTTAGTAAGTGACTGGTGGAGCCCGCTATAGCTCCTCTATTCATCGGTAGGTCTCATGAGAAAACTAGACATGGAATTGGATGAGGCCCTTTCCCAATTTGATTTATGGTTTTGGCTGAGGCCATAATCATTTTTAGACGTCTTGGCCGAGGCCTTGACAAAATGTTTCAGAATGTCTGGAATTATACATTCCCTCATTCTGTAAATAATATTGATGGTTCATGTGGTCATTAGACGAGTAGAATACCCATGATTATGTTTTATTATGGCATTATTTACTCAGCTCATATTATTTCCATAAAATTATTCATGTTTATTATTGGAAAAGTCATGTGGTTTCAATTATTTACCATGCTTAATATTTATGTCATTTTCCACCGTATCACTTATCCTTTATGGGCATTTGATCTCACCCCTTTCTATATTCTAGTTTTCCGAAGATTTGAAGAAGTATTTTATGAATGGCCTGCAGGGATAGTATAAGGGGATATGAGTGTGGAGACAAGATGTTGTTGAAGTTTTCTCTTTATGATTTAATGTAAATATTATGTATGTATCTAGTGATACCAAGTATACTAAACTAATCAATCTTTTGAGACTTGATATTTTGTGATCATGCCAATGTTATGTAATAATGCACTGAATCTGGGTAACTGGGGTCGGGGAATTACAGTATCTACCTATAGACACCCTTACACGGTTATGGGAAAATGATAGAAACAATCGGCATCGCCCATGCATTTCACCTCTTTTAAAGAACCTATAGCACACACATGAGAATTCTAGATGGGTTTCATGGTATCCTCAAAAATTTCAGCTATTGAAAGTGGGATGAAAATCTATTCATAGCATAATGAAATCATGAGGCATGTATGGTATATTTTGTATCAATAATGTGGCCCCTATACCATTTCCAAAAACTCATGCTCCAAGATCTAAACATACCCCCGATAACAACATTAACACCATGACCCCAATAGAAACTCCCATAAAAATAAAACTGTATAAAATTAATGAAAAAAGTATACACATATCATGAAAAAGATAGGTTCTTATAGTAAGGGAATGCCATATTTAATTAATGTGATTATTTAAATGTGAAACCTTTTTAGATAGCCTAAGGGTGATAATAAAAAGATTATTGAGGTCTAAATCCATTTATAATATATTATATTTTTATGGACATTTTGATTAGTGGTGAGGTGGAGATAGGTTTAATCCAGATGATAAATTTGTTTAATATAAAATCATTTACTTGGAAAATCTATTACAAGGTGGTGATTATGTAGGATTTGAATATGTAAGATAATGAATGGAAGGTCCATATAAATGGATACATGAAAATATAGTGATAGTCACTAGGGGTTAACAACTACCCTATAAATTTTGATTTCCGTAGTAGGAGTCCCTGATGGAGAGACATGGAGAAAATTAATAGTCCATACAAGTGAAAAAATATAAGACCAATGGATTAAAAATATTGTGGTCGGTTTTACTTAGGAGATCCATTAGTTTATACAACAAAAAATAGCTTGATTATTTATAGGTGGATAGCTACCCAGATGAATAAATTAATTAATGAGTTTATTAAAGGTTGGTTGCTACTTTATGTGGTAGTATTCAAAAGAGTTCAATACGGGTTGATAAAAACTATTTTTTTATATTTCTAGATGTGGATATTTGAATATGGGTTCTAATAAGTGTAATGATTTGAAAAAAGTAGATTTTTTTTTTGCTTCATATGGATGTAGAAGGGCTATTAATATATACTGTATTTTGTTGGTTTAGTGATCTATTTTATTAATTATTTAAATTGTTTTATTAGAATTATTGATTCACATTGACACATTAGAGTTCTCGGGAGGAACATATTTTGTTTGTTATTTTTCAGAACCCTAATTTTAAAAATTACTTTCATATTACATGATTTGATTGGGTTGAGGGTTTAAGAATGCATTGAAAAAGCCATTAGAGAAATGTCATTGGAGTAAGACTACATTGTATATTTTTAAGCTATAGATGTGTGTATATTGATATAATTATATTTTATTATTATAATTATTTTGGGTTGTATAGAATTAAATTAATTATAGTTCATTATTCACATATCATTAATGAGATTTCATTTATATTAATAGTTTTTTTATGTTTATAAAAAAGGGTAATTCCTTCCGAATATATTTGATATTTCTCAAATTGATATTGTTTTAATCCTTTGTAATCATAAATTCATGCTTTGGGTGTTACACAATTCATTTTTCCATCACATGTGGTAATGAAAAAAATGTATCATAGTTATTATTTTAGGATGATTTTTGATCAGTCACAAGTGAAGACAACCTTTGTGGTAATGTTGTAGTATAATGGTAAATCATTAAGTGAATTAGAAAATATAAAACATCACAACCTATATGGTCCCTTGAGAGATATTAAAGGACTCTATAACCTATAAATCGATAATTAGGTAATATTATATTGACTCTAGGGATATATTTATAGGTGTGGACTCAGTACACATATAGTTCTAGGTGATAGTGATTATTGTTGTGTTTTCCTTGATATGGGATTTATATAGGAATAAATGATGTGATTATATGGTTATCAATGTTATATATGTGTTAATTTAGTTAAAAATAATTTTATAAATATCTTGTGGATGCATTTATATATATTACATCTAGTAATTCATGATTTGGAAAAACAAACTTGTGTTGAACAAGAACCTATAAATGTGCATTAGAGTGTGTAAGGAGTATCTAAGAATGATTTTAAGATATAAAAGAATGAGTTTTATAAGTTTATTTCATATAATTATTAGTGTAGGGATACAAAATTTGTCAAATGGATCTAGAAGTAATTATTCCAAATATAGACAAACTAATTTTCGGGGGTGTACTTGATCCTACCCAAAGCCTCGAGGGTCAGGATAATTCTTACTAGATGCAGATATACTAGTATTTGGTCTACATGTATGCATGTGCTAAAACATATCATATTATGATATATATTATTAATTTGAAAATAAAAATATATATGTAAATTTTATTTAATATATTTATTATGAAAATAAAGGAGTGACTGGATTTTCGCAGTTAAAATTTTAAAATCATGACATTGTGGGTCCAACTATACATGAATAAAAATATATATGTTTATTCTAAATATATAAATTTATGTAATATTATTAATTATTAATAATTTATATGATTCATAGTATATAATTTCTAGAACATGAATGTCTAGACTCTGAATGGATTAAGTGTTCATAAAATGGTATGGTTATAGTTCTGAATTCAAGGGTAGTGTTACCTCGCCAATGTAGCTTAAAAATTTCGGGAAGATGAATGGATATTAATAGTGACTCATACTATATAAAAAACCATTATGAGGGTTTTATTATAATTCATGATACATTAAACTATTAAGTTAAGGGTTACCTAAAAATTAATGGAATCCACACTATAGATGATCATTATGTTCCTAGTCTATTGTGATGTTCATTGTTTTAGTGGGAGATGAATGTTTTGGTGTATCTCAATGAGTCTATGATATGATGTGATTTATTTTATGATATCTTGAGGAAATAATTTTTTTCAATGATTCTTAGGAATGAGGGAAAACTATTTTTTTAGGTATAACAAGAAATTTATTCAATTTGAAAATTTAATTGAAGATATAATGACCAGATATGGTACTCCCTAGTATTTTTATAGATGAGAAATTGATTGATTTTTATTTTATGGATTATTCAAGTCATAAATTACTAATTTTATTTTGGATAATTTATATTTGTTATTTTAGGAATATATTATTAATCGATGAGATGATTGATAATTTTTTACACTGATGTTATTATTTATATGGAGTAAAATACATGGCGTTTCTCAATGTGGGGATAAAGGTATGATTTTATATATTTTAAAAATCAATGATCAAGTGAAGAAATGTATTTTGATCTCAAATTAGATATAATTTCATTATTATGGGTAGTATATTTGAATTTTGAAATACTTATGGAATTTAATGTTACTCTTTTATTTTTTTACCCCATTGTAACTTTGTATAACAATTTGTTATGGCCAACAAAATAAGGAAAGTTGTATTTATTGTAGTTATCATACCGCACATTAAGTCACATAAACCACTATAACAGTAATATAAATTATAAAAACATGTTACATGATAGTTAGTAATACCATCATTGGACCATTCTAGTATATAATTTCATAGATGAGAAAAGTGTATGGAAAACTATAGATAATGTTGATATAGGTAGCTCAGATAACATAGAGAATATTCAAACTAAGGACACATTAATTTATCAATGCAATAGAATTTGAGAATATATTGGATGATTTGTCAAATTACAATTAAATTTATCAGTTAGACTAATTACCCTGGAATCTAATACTATTACAAATACAAGAGTTATATCTTATCATTTTAGTGGATTGGTTGCATTCCACGTATTCTTTTGGGAATATTTTTCAAAAGTGGTTACATTCTCTAGTTTATATGGTGATAATGTAGTGATTATTTAGAGAATCAAATATCAATTTGGGGGTAGAGATAAATTGATCCACGATATGTGATATCTCAATTTTTTTAATCAAAGCTTTTCGGAAATTGATGTGACGATGAGAATGTGTTTTTCATGTTTTGAGGGAGTTTTTATAGTGAATGAATCATTAAACCATTATTATTTAAAAACATTGAACATATCTTAAAACAAAAAAATTCCATGGATCAAGAGTTTAATGTCATTATAGAATTAAAAACACTAATAAAACATCATAACATATAACATCATTGAATTTATTTTTTCAAAATTAAATAATATAAACTCCTACAAGAAATTTTAATAAAGAACTGTATAACCAAGGGAAAAATGAAAAGGAAATGCTGATTTATAAATCCCATTATGTAAATAAACATAATAGTGATGCATAACATTGATATGATAAAATGATATTAGAAATATAATGACAATAAGTAGTTAATAAAGGGATAAGGAAATCAAAACATAAGAGAAATGAGTAAACATAATCATATCATAAGATCATGGAATCATTATAAATGTTGAAAATACAAAAAAAAAGACATCATATGTATATTTCAAGTTTCTCTTCCTCATTAACATAACATAGTTGCGAGGATAAATAATGATACACAATAGTTTTAAGGGCTCACTAACCACACTCTAGAATGTATAATTATATTGAACCATTACATTATTCATTTTGGCATATATAATTTTGGCCCCACACATAAAATAATGAAAATAAAACTTCTGTGTCAAACATGATAAAAATAAACCATATATAAAAAATAGAAAAAACACCTGAAAAAGAACACAGTTTCATGCTATTTTCTTAATTAATATATTAAATATATAAAATAAGGATTCTGATAATTATTTTTTTAAGAAATTCAATTATTGAAGGAACATATTCCCTTATTTTGGTGTCTCATAAATGAAAAATCAATGAGATAGTATTAATTGGTAACAATAAAAAATATACCACTTTTGGTGATTCTTTATCGAAACCAACAAAGTATATTTTAGATAAAGAGATAAAAATTTCACGTTAAAAGAAAAAAATGAAAATATATGGTTATAGAAAAATTAACTTGGAATGGTACTATATTTTAATGGCTCAACAAAAATTTATGTTTATGATGGCTGATGTTAGATATGAATTTGGAATTTCACCTTCAATCAAGTTTCACTAATAGTTTATATATTTATGGAATCATATAGCATGCGTAACCCGAGTAATGAAAGTTATATCAAACTAGGTATATATGTAATTGGAATGTTCAAAAAAGAAAATTAATATGTAATTTTTTTTTATATAAATAGGATAATGTATATATAAAATGCAGCTGTATATTTAGAAGGGATATGTGGAAGATCTCATAATATTCTACCTGATATAGTTTTTCACTTGTACTTAGAATTTTATACAATTAAATTAATTAGATTAAAACTGATTATAGTAAACTTTATCATTTCCCATTAGTATAATAATATTTATTTAATTTCTTATGTTGTTCATCTATTAAATATTTTTCACTCTTGTTAGTTACCAGGACTACTTTGGAAAGTTTTACATGATGCTTCAGACATATTGACTTTGTTTTTGTTGATCCAAATAATATATTACTGATATAAATAATATCAAATGAGTTCCAAATATTATTTAATTAGATAAAATAATTTTTAAAATTCATAAATGATAGGTGATATTGGAAAAATAAATGTGTCATTCGGGTGGAGGTGGTTGTTTACAAATACACGTGAAAAACACCTTCCTTTTCAATAAAATTGGTGAGATGCATAAAATATATTAATAATTTAATAGTTATAATTGAGATATGAAGAAAATATTTACACACTATGTTCGTCATTAGTACCAGCCATGAAAGTAAGTCATTAAGATACAAATTGTGTGGCTTCTTGGAGGTAGTATTCTATATATACACATGATCAACTATGTTTTTCATAGTATATAACTAGTAATGAATAAATTTTATTAAACAAATAGTATTTAACATCACTATATGAGTTATTCTCAATCAACTATATTAATGGGTTTATAAAATATTATCATATGTAAAAATTAAAAAAAAATTAATAAAAAGAAAAAACACTCACATCAGAGATATATATATTCCTCGTAACCATACATAGATTTGAATGGCATAAACATTTTGTGGATAAATGCATTAGGAAATTTTATGGACTTCGGTTTGATTTAATTATCATGGATTTTAAAGTGTAATTTGAATGGAAGGCTTTTTTTTGTAATGGGCAGAAGTGGAATCATTTTATAAGGGAATAAAAGTGAACCTTCCATTGAAATGAATGTTAGTAGAGGGAAACAATGGAATGAATGGAAGGGTAGTTGAGGTAAGTGAGGGAATTTTGTAATGAATTATAGATAAGGCTTTATAACCTAAAAAATGACTTCAAGAAGTGATATTGGCCATATTAACTTAGAAAAATTCATGCTAAATTTCATTAATTTCTTAAAACTATATAATCCCAATTAAATATTAATCATGTTAATTAATTTGTTTCTCCTGAAATTGAAAATTTAAATTTAAATCGAATAATATAATATATCAAAAAAATTATAAAAAAACTTCACTTATATTCTTAATTTTATTTCATTAGTTTACAAAAATTATATATAAATGAGATGTATAGTATTATGGAAAAGAAATTATTAAATATTTAAGTCATTCTTATGTTATAATAAGATCATAATTATTGATAAAATTTTCTATTATTATAACTTTTCCTTGTGTACCAAAATCTAAAATATTTTATAAAAATATTAAAAAACTAACTAATATGATTTTGGTATTCTAAATTAAAATCCGTTTTTAATTTTATTTATTTCTGGTAATAAAAATAATATATAAATTATTTAATAGGGAATAAAAAATGTGAACAACTTTTATCTTAAATTCATTTTTAAACACTAAGCACTCCCTATATTAATTCTTACCATGTTTCTATTTTAATGAGTTTAATTATTTTACATTTCATGTTTATATCATATTTTTTTCATAATTTTCCATTATACATGATTTAATTAACTTACTAATGTATCACATCATTTATTTTAATTATGGTGATGAAGTGAATCAAATAATGAATTATTTGAATGATAATATATTTAATTGAATATTATGATATTATATTATTCCATACTTACTAAATTTCACCACTAAAATTAGATTATATTTAATAAGGTGAAAAACATCAGCATACTTCTACTTCATTGAATCACTTGGTTCCCACATTTCCTCTTCAAACATATGGTTTCTATGAAGTACTTTGACAAGGTGTAATTTCTTATTGTGTAGTAATTTTTCTCTTTTATCCACATCCTTCACTAGATTCACCTCATAAAAGAGATCATCCTACAGTAGATCCATCACGTGATTTATTATACATGAGGTGTTTTTAATGTACAACCTCAAGAGGAATGCATGGAATACATCATGTTCATTGGTCAGGTTCAGAGGGATAATTTTTTGATACACCAAAACTTTTATGCGACCAATAATCTATTAGGGTATAATGTATCACATGCATATCATACCATTATTACAAATCATTATGTCTCATTTCAATGTATTTTTCAAGAGATAAAAAATTTTATTCACTATGAAATCATGTTCTTATGGATAGTTATTTGTATTAAACTTCTATCTATTCTATGCATAATTGATTTTTTATTTAATGATATTTTCCATTTCTTCTATATCTCCTACCATCATTGGTCTTAGAAACATTATTTATCCTACACAATCAAATAACAAATGTGTCATAAATATCTTCCCATATGCTTTATATAGGTGTTGTTGAATGCTTGAGTGAATCCTATTTTTTAACGAGAACTAAAATATAGGAAGATATTGATCAAATAATACTTTTTTCTATAGATAAATACACAGACATATTCTCAAGAGTCTCAATTGTAGATTTAAAGATGATAGGATATACTAATGTTCAACTCTGTGATTATAGAATTCTAAAGACACTACCAGAACATTGGGCATAATCTCTAATCTTGATTAAATACAATTGATAGTGATGTCCAATAAAATCACACCACTTATCTAATGTATATATTTTCCAGGTGATTGGGTAGGAAATCCTCAATAATATTAATTATGTGATAAATCCATGTATGGTGGTCCCCCATTACCCATATAGAGTTGTTCCATTATGATGTATTTAGAAACACCATGAAAAATTCTATAGTGAGGTTTTCTAATATCTATATTGGAATGGTAAATGGTCACATCAAACCATTGTAATTTTACCTCCCATGTTCACATACTCACACACAATACCCCTTGATGTATATTACACAATATTATTCATTATATTGTCATATTAATAGTGCTATCGTAGAACTGTATATGTCATTGTGCTTCGATGGTGGACGGATAATACTTATATTTTTATTTATTAAGAAAATAATTCTATAACTCTTTCTATAGCATACACAAACCCTCATTGTTAACACCACTACTCATTTATCATCTACCATGAAATGATCATTTCCAATCCTCTTCAAATATAAGGCTGTAGAAAATTCTCTATATTGATATTATATGATTTATTTTATTTTCATGATTGGTAGTTTATTGATAAATAAAAATTCTTGACCAGATATAACCAGCTATAATAGTGTATACTATGCTCCTTCAATGTGAATATATATCTATGGATCTTATGATAAGTTCCTATATGAAATTTATTTTCATAGAGATAATTAATCCAAATATCTAATGTGAATATCTCTACAATCAACACTAGATAATTCATTTGACAGATTCTATCACAAACATTTAGTCTCATTTAGGCATATGATACCACCAAATCATTTTTCATCTATATACATCATATGACCTTGTTTTGAGACTATTTATACACCATTTAATGTTCTTCGCTAATAGGTAGAGTGAGTAATGGTGAAATTATAAGCCTAATATTTTAATTCCATGAATTTATCTTCACAATCATTAGTCCAAATAAATATTACTCCCTTGTGAATCTTCTTGGTTAGGGTGTTTGAAAATCATGAGATGTATTTAAACAGTCATACAAGAAACCCATATAATAAAAGGAATATATTATTCTCTATTTCCAATGATGTCCTGGGATACTTCTCAATTTATTTTTTCTTATATGGTTTTAGAAATATTACTTTTATAGTGAAAACAAGACCAATTAATTCCCCTTGTTCCATTTATAACATATATTTTTTATACTTTTCATATAACATACCCTTATCTTATCAATAAAAATAATCAAATTCTCTTCATGTTCCTCCTTACTATTTCATTATATGGAAATATCATATACAAAGACTACCAAAAAATTTATAGGGTAATTTATAAAGACTATGTTCATCGAGTTCATGACCATATATAGTGCATTCATGAGTCTAAAGAGAATAATTCTAAAGTCAATGTTCTCATACATTGAAATAAAGGATGACTTAGGAATATCCTATTTATTTACCTATAACGGTTGACAGCCTAATTGAAGTTCCACTTTATCAAATCATTGATCTCCATGCAATTGAACGAATAAGACATCAATCTACGGAAATAGATACATCTTGTTAATTGTGATCTTATTATGTTTTTTATAAACAATTCAAAGATTCAACGACCCATCCTTATTCTTGAAAAAGAGAACATGTGTTCCCCATGGTGAAATAGTTGGGCTTACAAATCACTATTCCTGAATTTATGTACTTTTTTTCAATAATTCAACCATGTTTGTTGGGGGAATTATAAATGATGTCTTGGATATTGGGAACGATCTGAGTATAGGTTGAATTGATAAATCCACCTCTTGATTAGGTGGAAGTCAATGTAAGTCTTCATGGAATGAACCAACATACTCCATTGTAATGGAAAAATATTTAACAGTGGTCCTCTATGTGGATTATTGATATGACTATTAATAATGAAAAACTGTCATACCTTTAGAGAATATTCCAAATAATATTTTCCCTTATCCTCAGACATATTTTTATTCTTAGAATAATTCATAATATATAATTTGTTTTTCTTTTCCCTATAGTTTAATTGGAATATAATAAAACATGACATGTCAATTCCTATTATATCATGTCACGACCCAGGTCCACCAAGATGAGGGAAGGGACAACATATTTCCAGACCCTTCCTCCCTCATGTTGAAGGAGAGATAACGACACCCGAGTCCCACCTTCAATAGACCCTAGAGAGGTGACTAGAACCAAGGATATAGAATAAAACCTAATATTTAAGGTATTAATATTTTTATAGAAAAGGATCTGGAGATAAGACAGATAATCCTAGGAAACTCCGAAAACTAAAAGTTAAACTAAATCCATAATCCATTCCAATATGCATCTTCCAAAGAAAAACCCATACGAAGTACAAGAAAACTCAAAATTAAATGTAAAAAAATAAATCAAAATGGAAATAACAACAGTCCCAATGTCTGAGCTAGTGCGAACCCTCATGGTCCCTGAAGTCCTCCTACAAAACATAAATCATTTTTATATATGAAGGGTTGGTAAACAGGTATTATCAATAGAGAGAACTAAAATCTCTCATGCAAAAGTGGGGAGAAATTATAATGCCCTGTGAGAAATGGATAAAACCAAATAACCTTTTAAGGAAACTATCCACCCAATGTCACCAAGGAAAAATCCCCAAATAACACATGTTATGTAAAATAATAGCAATAACACATCGATATTTGGGTACCCCGCACCACTTTCCCATTGGTTATTGAAGACATCCTATGCATCATACCCCCCCCCCCCTCTATTTTCACTACAGTCCCATAGCTGCCCCAACAACAACCTTCTGGGCCACCATAACCACATATAAGCATGAAAACACCTTGGCCACCACAACCACTTGTAACCATTCACGCAAACACCTGGGCCATAACCACTACTGTAACACCCGAAGACAAATGTGCCTCATCCCAAAGACACTTTTGAAACAAACCCGCCTGCACACACCTTGGATAACCACCAAAACCACCTTTCCCAAATAATCATGGTCTATAATGGACCTCATTCCATCACATCCTTCCTAAATATTCATGGGATATTCTGGATAGGGAGCTATAAAAGAGCTAATAACTCACCACCCATATGTGTGTTCGGAATAACACCCCCCCCCCCCCCATGAGATGAGGGTGTTCAGAACGAAGTTATCAATGTAGGTGGGGTGAAAATAAGAAACACAAGAAAAAAATTTATACGTAATGGTAGAAAAGAAATCATCCCAAATTAATTCTTCTAAAACAATATGATACACAAACACAATCGTTACTATTCCTTCATAAGAAAAACATCCACTACTAAAGTAAAACTCATTCCTAGAATGAAATTCCACATTGAACCCATTCGTGTTATCATATTCAAGTGATTTCATTTAAATAATTCTACACTACCTGGAATCTAATAGGTATTGGGACAGTACATGGAAGGAGAAACTGATGAACGAAAATTTATGAATTCACACCCAGTTCTCTCATGAAGTCACAACAAGAAATGGGATATGTGAGATCCCTCGATGTACTAAAACCAAACCCAGGCCCCAAAAAACCCCAAATCAACCTGAAATTCACAACCAACAACTTCACAATAGGGGATACCATCCTCATCCATGTCACCTCACAAGAATCAAGAAGAATAACCATATATATCACTAGAATATAGTAAGGGATTTTTTTGAATTTTTAAACAAACCATTCGTTAATTTCCTCTTTCCCATGTTGTTAACTGGGGTGATCACATTAATATTCATGTTCATTGGAAATCCATTTTATCAACAAGGTTTACATGATTAACTTGTTTCTAGGATACAACCATTCAATCATAGGATTATCTAGAAAACAATAGTTCATTAGTGCGCAATAAAGGACCACCAACGACCACAATTTTTAGTGGGAATATGTCCGTACAATACAATATATAAAAGGAAATGTAAAAGAGTACAACAACATCCTCAAAAACGCCCCTTAATTTATTAAAAAATAATTCATATAATCTTTAAGGTATGGTTTCATTCATCTCCATTGAAGCATTGTCGTACCCACCACACATGATACACAGTTAGGAGAGATTAAGGAAAAACCCCACTTGAATGATCAATGATTGATGTTTTTCTCCTCATGCCAAGAATTGGGTATGAACAAATTGTAGGGGGAACTCCATGGACTCTATGAGTGAGTAAGAAAGGCTCCAGCATGGGCTCACAACTATCCTCAAGAAGAGGGACTCCAAATGCACCAAGGAATATAAAGAGACTAGTCAATAAGATGAAATAAACATCGTGTGATAAAAGGTAATATCCTGGAGTCACATGATATGAAATATTTAATGGAATTAAAGGTGTGTTGTGGGTTCAACACGTGATTGGAAGGTTTCACATGTTGGAATTAATTATTATTTAATAATTCTTCTTAGAGAATTGGAGACAGTGGATTTGAGTTAAAGGGTTTTCTTTAAATGAAGAAAATAGCATAACTTGGGAAGAACTAGAAAGTATGGGAAATGGGGCAAAACAGGGGGAAAAAGACACAGTTTTTGATATTTTGTGGGTGACTTTTCCCTTTGGGGGATTTTAAATATCATTAATGGGAATTAAATGGATTTGAAAGGGGTATTAAAACACCTTTAAGTCAATAGATAAGTTGTGGGAGCCCAATTGGAAAAAGTTGGAAACTAGGAAAAAAACAAAGGGTGAGACACTATTTTGTGAGACATCATAACGGTGCCATCATTTTAGTGGAACCCTGTAAGCAGTGCCACTATTTTGGTGTGTGGCTATAATGGTGCATCCTCTACGGTGCCTCCATCACGATGCCATCGGTTCGGTGGAACACTATAAGCGGTGCCACTGTTTCAGTGTACAACCCTGAAGGTGTGAATGCTATGGTGACACCTTCACTATGCTGCCATCATGGTGACACCATCATGGTACCACTATCAGGGTGACACCGTGAATGGTTCCACCATCGTGATGCCTCCATGACCAGTGCCACCATTTCGGTGGAACCGTCTGGTGGAACCAGATTTTTGAGAAAACTCCTTAATGAGTCGCCATCTAGGACATTACTTCAGATACACCTCAAACTATTCTCATCATCAAGAATCCAAAAGTGAACTGAGATAATAGAGGGAGTCAAATTCACATTTTGTAAAATGCCTCTTAGGAGTAATCCTCCTAACCATATATGAACACCTCTCCTCTATGCTGATCAACTATAGAGGCACTAAAATTTCCCTCCCATAAGAAACCAAAACAACTTTTAATGCTCACACTGTTTAGTCATATAGATTATGGAATCCCTACATCCATGTCATGATTCTATCCACATGGGGCAGCACTAACACGCCCACTTGGGTTTAAATGCATCCACCATAATGCCTCTCAATTAGGTATCTGGTCCTCCCCTCCCCACAATCCGGACTCTTCAAACACATTCAATGAAACAATGGAAACAACCCATATCATAGTTTACAAGGTCAAGAACTAAATACTAATCATGTATAAAACAAAATTGAAAAATAACTCAAAAAATATTTGAGTACTAGGAACACATATGTGCCTACCATTCACAGGTACTCTCTATGAGGACACCATGCATCCATAATATATGAATCAAGTGAATGGTTCATCCATGAATCAATTTCTCCTCACTATCCTCATTCCTCA
The DNA here is from genome assembly GCA_963277665.1 of Viscum album. Taxonomy (NCBI): domain Eukaryota; kingdom Viridiplantae; phylum Streptophyta; class Magnoliopsida; order Santalales; family Viscaceae; genus Viscum; species Viscum album. The sequence goes on along the minus strand of OY728141.1, from coordinate 1,957,077,533 downwards.
CTGGTTGCTCTACTAAAATAACTTCTTCCTCAGTATCCAGCTTCCCCCAGTCGAGGATGTTTGAATCATCATGTAGATACCGATAGTGTTAAGACACCAAGAAGATGCCATGCCCCTCAATAGCGACAGTGGTAGCATATACTGATAAACCACTTCACCGACACGCCGCAACAACTCGAAGGGTCTGAAGAACCTATTAGAAAGCTTACATCCCATGTTGAACCACTATTCCCCACGTTGAGGGGAGACCTTCAAGAATATGTGGTCCCTAACCTCGAACTCCAAGGGTCTCCTATTATGATTTACATATGACTTCTTCCGGTCCAATGTTGCCTTCATCCATTCCTATATAAGATGATCCATCTATGGCATGCTCTGAACCACCTATGGGACAAGAAAATTTTCTTACCCGACCTCTGTCTATCACACAGGCAAGAGACATGGCCTCTTATACAAGTTTTCGAACGGTTCCATGCTAATGGTAGAGTGATAACTATTGTTGTAGGAAACTCTACCCGAGGAAAGTGTCGCAACCATGATCCCTCGAAGTCCAAAACACATTCCCTTATCATATCTTCCAATTCCTAGATGGTCTGCTCCATCGGCCAATTTGTATTGTGGTGGAAAGCAGTGCTGAGGCATAGCTGGGTGCAAAGATCATGTTTCGATCTTTTCCAAACCCATGAGGTAAACCGTGTATCTGGATCTGAGACTATAGACCTCAGAACATCATTCAACAACACCACCTTGTCCATGTACCTCTGTGCAATGAAATCCACATAACTCAACTCCTTGATTTCCATTATTTGAGCTGATTTTTCCAGCCAGTACACCACTACCCAGATAACAATGCATCCTCCTTGAACCCTAGGTAGTCCGGTGACAAATTCCATCAATATGTCATCCCACTTCTACTCAGGGAAATCTAAGGGCTGCATCAAACCTCATAGGGCACGGTTTTCATCCTTCAACTTCTAACACTAGAGGAACTTTTCCATAAACGCATCCACTACCTCTTCACTCTGGTTCACCAAAACTGACCCCTTATGCCCCAAAACATCTTGGTAACTCTTGGGTGTAACTCCAAGGATGAGCTGTGGAACACACTAAGAACTCTATTGTGCATTTCCACATGGAAAAATTGCATTCCATAAAACAACATCTGATTCTGTTTTCCAACTAACCGTCCTTCCAAAGCATTTCCCTGGTTAACATGTTCACATGTGTCTTCATCCTCTACAATCCCCCATTGAGACTCCTCGAACTACTACACCATAGGGAACTTCACATTCATTTGGAACAGAAAAATTTTTCCATCCTCCCCTATTGCATCTAGGTGTAGAGAACCCAACTCCTCCATCACCTACCAATCATCTACCAATTCTCAAACTGCATCCTTTTGTGACATTGTTCACAAGGCATTAGACACCACGTTCCCCTTTCCTGATGGGTAGAAAATAACAATGTCATAGTCATGAAGAAACTCAATCCACCTCAGCTACCGCATGTTCAGGTCCCACTGGGAGAAGATATACCTCAATCTATTTTGATCTGTGAAGACCATGAAGTGTTCCCCGATGAGGTAATGCATCCAAAAAATTAGTGCAAACATGACCGTTGAAAGATCCAGATCAAGGGTGGCATAGTTATGCTCAAGGGGATGTATCTTCCATGAACTATATGATATCAACCGATGATGTTGCATCATTACACACCCGAAACTGTGACCCAAAGCATCACAAAATACCTCAAACATCACCCAATATTATGGAAGTCTCGGAACTGGGGCACTAACCAACTTCCCCTTCAGAAAACTAATGTATTCCTGGCACTGATCACTCTGTTCAAAAGCCTAGACTTTCTTTGGGAACGCTTTCTAAGGCGCTGCATCTTAGGAGAAATTGGGCATGTATCTATGGTAGTAACCTTCTAGACCCAGGAAACTATGAACCTCTGCCACGTTCTTGGGTGTTTCTCAAGAAACAACCACTTCAACCATCAACACGTCCTCTACTATTACATTCATGGACATTGTGTGTTCAATGAAGTGCACCTCTCAGGTCCATAACATACACTTGGACAACTACTGTAACGACCCAATATTTTTGAGTAGTATATTAACTTACCCTTAATGATTTAATAAGATGTTAATGGTTAATGCAGAAAGAGGAGTCGATGGCTTCATCCAGTAGACTCGAACCTTATGAAGCCCACTTATCAGAGCTTGGGAAGGAGGTGGCATATTTGGGCTTCGCTTTGGACCAAGCCCAATCCGAACTCCAGCGTGTCAATATTGAAAGGAAATGCCTGCGAGATAAGTTCAAGTTAGTAGAGATTACTACTAGGGCAATGTTATCTGAGCCTACCTCGTATTCTCTCACCATATCACACCTTACACTTAGGTCATATGCCTATGTTATAAGGGGATATGTGATGAGACCCTAGATTCTTTGTGTAATACTTTGGGATGAATGAATTAAGATTTCCTCCTTTAGTGATGTTTGTGAAACTTCAAATGTCCGGATAATTTTAGGATGTATTTTATTGATGAATTTTGAAAGAAGGATATTTTAAAATATTTATGTAAACCCTAAATAATTAATGATGTGTAATGATTTTCAAAAAATGGTCTTCTACAAAAGTGTTCAGTAAAGAATTTGGAGTCTAATAAGATCAACTTAATTTTTGATGAATAGTAAATTATGAATGTTGATTTTACACTTAGGATTAGTAATGTGACCAAATGGATTAGTAATTTCACCCAAAGAAATTTTTAATATAATTTAGACACCTAGATTAAGTAATGTGATTCAATAAAATGGGTAAATAAAAGTTTCATAAAGTATTAGTCATGTATTAGTTTTTTTGGGTGAATAGTGTTTTTAATTAAAAATTTAATTAAAAATGATTAGAAAATTATTTTTATATAATGGACTTTATTTTTGAAATCAGAGCATCGATATTATATTATGGTAATTTTTGGGGATTTTTCTGAAAAAAATGAATTCTCGATGAATAGTGTTTTTATTTAAAAATTAAATTAAAAATATATAGAAAATTATTTTTATAAAATGGAGTTCATAAATGTAATTAGAGCATCGATATTTGGTTAAGGTGAAATTTTTGGATTTTTCTGAGTAAGATTAATTTTTCAGTGAATAGTAAAAATGCAGTTTTAGGGTTTCAGTATGTTTGATGACATCATAACTGTGTCATGATGATGTCATGAGATATTTTATGGTTTGTACGTCCAAGGTTGATGAATTATTGTTTTGGGGGCCCCATGTGGCCTAACTCCATGGTGAATGCCAAAGGAGAGCACATGGTATTGAGAGAAGCACATGTGAGGTGTCCCTTGGCCATTAATGCCTGTCCCTTCACTTTCGCTATAAATACCCTCCCTTTCCTCCTTTAGTTTTCACTCCCAACTCTCCCCCAACGAAGATATGGTCTCATTACCTCCCAAGGAGTCCTCCCATGGTGCCCCAAGCCCTCAAGGTCCAAACCTTTGAGTTTTAAGAATTACGTTTTAAGGTAAGGGATCCGACCTCTCTCTTTCTTTTCATGTAATCTCTTTTATGTCATTCATTTTATGCTCCATGTTATTATGTGAGAGGATGTTATTTTATATTCATCTTCCTGCCCTTTTAATGTTTATATTATGTGATTTCCCCTCTTACTATCATCATTTCGTTTTATGAAAGTTTAAGTGACGCCGTTAGGCTGCCGGATTTTTAAGTGATTCTTTCACCCTTCTCATTTTTCAAGTTCGGTTTTCATGTCAAGTCTTTCAAGTTCCTTTTTATTATGTTCGAGTATGAACTCTATATATATCATACTGATCTCTTATGATCATATGATGAGATACCCTATTTTATCTTTTCAAATTCATTTTTTATTGAAGTTATGTGATGTCGTTAGGCTGCCGAATTTTCATAAGAGAAATCTTATTTTTGTCTCACTTCCATGTTTTTCATTTCATATGGTATATCTTTCAAATTTCATTACCATGTTCTTAAATCCCTTATATTCTGTCCCCCTACTATTTTATGGATCATTTATGAGTGGGTGACCCATGTCCCCTCTCTTTTCAATGTTTTCTAAAACCTTGTAACATAGCCGTTATGCTGCAGAATTTTTATCTCAAAATGCCTCTCTCTTTTCTCAAAATTATTTTCTGTTATAAAGTGAATATTCAAAGATATTTTTTCTACAAAGTTATTCACATATATATCAAAATGTTCTATTTTAAATTCTGGGATTTACATACATGAGACCCATTTTCCTTTTCAGTGGGTTTAAAGTGACGTAAAGACCATGTCTTTAAAGCAGTTTTTAAAACGTTATGATAATGAAATGAAACCCATTTATTTTATGCTATATGGGTTATTTATGAACCGTTTGATGATGATATATGTGGATCACATGATAATAAAGGCAAATTTAAGGGTGCGCCCTGATAGCGCTCCAATGTATTGGGTAATGATGTAACCACTAGAGATTACAATTTTCACGATACCTTGGTGAAAAACCTTGGTAATTTTCAAATGACACCTTGGGGATGGACCTTGGTGATATGTTCATGATTGTCTATGTTAAATGATGTTGCCACATCAAGTTATGAAAAATGTTATTTTTATTATTAAATGCCTCATGATTTCTTTATCATGCCTTAAAGTTCTTTTCATGTCCTTATTGAAGTATATCAAGTTCACATGTAAAATGTTCCTCTTGTTTCCCTTATTGGGCCTTCTGCTCACCCTTTATTTTGATGTATGTCCCCAGGTTATGAGATGCAGTAATGAACCTAGGATGAACTTAAGGAGAATCCTTTCAATTTTTTAAGAAGAATGCTTCATATTGTTTTCATGTTTTTTGTTCCTGGTTTCCAAGACACTAAACCTTAAAGATCCTCAGTTTTGTGTAATGTAATGAAAGTTTATGTTATAAAAAGACCGGATGCGATAGTTGGTATCAACGGATGGTTTAGTTATTTTTGGAAATTAGGATATAAAAACTTTTGGAAGAACCCTATAGGAAAGTTTAAATGTAGTAAAACTTCCAGGTATTTTTGTAAGTATTGAGTAAGTGGTTTATCAAACAAATACATCCCTGTCTGGATACGAGCAGGTGGAGGCGGCTCTGGCATAGATGTACATAGGGGTAAAACCTGAAAACACCACTTTGAGCTAGACTCGAACGGGAACTGGTGCACGATAACAGGCCTTGCTGCACTCTTAGTTACGACACTCCCGAGGGATATGTTTGGTCAATCACAAGCTTTTTATGAATCATTATGGAGGAATTATAGAGAAGTGTAATTGTCTAAGCATGAAGTCTTAGTTAAATGATTCATAAATGAAATAAGTTTCTCACTAAGGTTTTATTCTTTTAGAAAATGGTGGGAAATAGGAGGAACCATGCCGATGGTGACCGCAATGCACCATGTGCTGACGGCCCTCCGATGGAAGCCGGAATGGAAACATTCATGCGAATGATGAACCAACTGACTCAAGTTATGAGTAATAACATGAATCAAGATGAGAGGCCGATCTCACCATGAAGGGAACAACTTTCTGTTGAGTCCTTTATGAGTCAATGACCACCAACATTCTGTGGATCTACTGACCCATTGGTTGCTTAACAATGGATAAGCCCCATTGAAAAGATCTTTTCTGTACTCCATTGTTCGAAACAAGAAAAAGTCACCCTTGATGTTTACCACCTAGAGGGAGAAGCTGATCAGGGATGGTCACTGATCAAAAACACGAAGCCACGAGGAGATATGGAAGCTATGGAGTGGGAAGAGTTCCGGGGAATATTCTTTAATAAGTATTTCCCTCGTTCGATGAGAACGAGAATGGAGAAAGAAATTCTCGAGCTAAAGAAGAAGGAGAATGAATCTGTTGGAACCTATGAGATGAACTTCACAAGGCTTTCCCGTTATACCTCAAGCTTTGTCATGTACCCTAATGGGAAGGTTGATAGATTAATTGGTGGACTACGACCTCATCTACAGAAGAATCTAGCCAACAGGGACTACGATTTCTATGAAGAAATAGTTCGAAGTGCTATGAAAGTTGAACTAGAGTTTGGGGAGACACTGTGGTCTCACAAATCTAATGAGAAGAAGAGAACTCTAGAACCAATCCTGGGAAGAAGTTTTGATCAGGAAAGAGGTGGAAAGAATATGAAACATGCCACATGCAATAAATGTGGGAAGAAGCATTCGGGGAACTGCTTGATCGGAAGTGGTAAGTGCTATAGGTGTGGAAAAGAAGTCCATATTTCTCGGAATTGTCATAGTGATGTGAAGCCTCAACTTACCAACACTAACGATAGAGGATAGATGGATCTAGCCCTACCCGAAGTCACATGATCCAAGTGTGGACAGCTTGGGCACTTTGCTAATCAATGTCCAAATCTGAGGGCGGTGGAGGGGAATCACCATCAACCTCAGCAGAGGCTAAGGGAGCAAGGTCGTTCTTTCTCTATCACAACAACTAAAGATGAAGTTCCAAACGATGTGGTAGCAGGTACTCTTGTCGTCCTCTCAAAACTAGCAAGTACTTTATTTGATTCTGGTTCTACGCATTCCTTTATTTCCTCCAAGTTTGCAAGGAATATAGAATCAATCCCCGAACTGTTAGAGGTAGAGTTGTCAGTCAAGACTCCAAGTGGGATTATCCTTGCATAAATAGTATTTAGAGACTCTAGTGTTTACTTTGGTGAGCACAATATTATCACAAATCTAGTAGTCATTCCCATTATGGAATTCGACATTATACTAGGGATGGACTGGCTCTCAAAGTATAATGCTAAGATCAAATGCAGAAATAAGGAAATCTCAGTAGTCTTGAATGAATGACCTACAGTTATATTCCATGGAGAGATATCCCGAACTGAACCCTATCTAGAAGCACCTCCTATAGCTTTCTTTATGGAGTTAATCGGTGATGATAAAGAAGGAAAAGGGAGCATACAAATAGAAGATGTTCTGATTGTTCAGGAATACATGGATGTATTTACTGAGGAGTTACCTGGACCTCCCCCAGAAAGAGAGGTAGAGTTCTCCATTGAACTCGTACTTGGGTCTCAACCGATATCAAAGACTCAGTATAGAATGGAAAATGTGTAGCTAGAAGAGTTAAAGAAACAACTCCAAGACTTGTTGGAGAATGGGTTTATCCGACCAAGTGTGTCTCCTTGGGGAGCACCCGTTCTCTTTGTGAAGAAGAAGGATGGATCAATGCGGCTATGCATTGATTATAGAGAACTGAATGGGATCACAGTCAAGAACAGATATCCTCTTCCAAGAATTGATGATTTATTTGACCAACTTTGCGGGGCTCAATTATTCTCTAAGATTGACCTTCGATCTGGTTGTCATCAACTGAGGGTGAAGAAGGAAGATATTCCAAATACTGCCTTCCGATCAAGATATGGGAATTATGAGTTTACTGTTATGCCCTTCGGCTTGACTAATGCTCCTGCTATTTTCATGGATTTGATGAATAGAGTCTTTAAGGACTACCTTGATAACTTTTTGGTAGATTTTATTGATGAAATTTTGATATATTTAAAAAGTCATGAGGAGCATGAAGGTCATCTGAGGGTTATTTTGAAAACTCTGCGGAAGGAGAGGCTCTTTGGAAAGTTCAGCAAGTGTGAGTTTTGGATACAACAAGTGGCTTTCTTGGGGCACATCATAACCAATGAAGGAATCTCGGTTGACCCTACAAAGACAATGGTTGTGGAGGAGTGGCCTCAACCCACAACAGTAACTGAGATTCGAAGTTTCCGTGGTTTAGCAGGATATTATAGGAGGTTTGTGAAAAAAATTTCATGACTTTCTAATCCACTAAACAAGTTGACTCGAAAAGGGGTTAAGTTCATCTGGACAAAGGAATGCGAGGAATGTTTCCAAGAGCTTAAGAAGAGGTTGGTTACTGCACCTGTGTTAACACTACCATCTATCGGAGAAGGATTCATTATTTTTATCGATGCATCTCTGAAAGGTATTGGTTGCGTCCTCATGCAAAATGACAAGGTAATTGCTTATGCATCTCGACAGTTGAAGATTCATGAGCAGAATTATCCTACGCATGATCTAGAGCTGGCGGTAGTTGTTTTTGCTCTAAAGATATAGAGGCACTATTTTTATGGGGAGAAATGTGATATATACACTGACCACCAAAGTCTAAAGTATATTTTCACACAGAAAGAATTGAACATGTGACAAATGAGATGGTTGGAGCTTATTAATGTCTATGATTGTTCAATTCATTATCACCATGGAAGAGAAAATAAAGTCGCGGATGCGTTAAGCAGGAAAGATCATGTTGTTCTGGAAACAATGAGGATCCTAGGAGATCCCTTGATTAAATATCTAGTAAAACTGGACATGGGAATTGTAAGGGAAGGAACATCATCAACCTTATCCTAAATGATTTCTCAACATTTATTACTAGAGAAGATCAAGAAGGCTCAAAAAGAAGATCCTTTGCTGTAGGAGAAGTTTGAGGCTGTAAAGGATGGGAAATTCCCTGATTTCAATATTGATCAAGAAGGTGTATTGAAATTTCATACAAGACTATGTGTTCCATATATTCTAGAGATAAAGAAAGAATTGATGGATGAAGCTCATAACTCTACCTTCTCTATACATCCGGGAAGTACTAAAATGTATAGAGACCTTCTTGATCATTATTGGTGGGATAACATGAAGAGGGAGATTGCTGATTACACTACAAGGTGCTTGGTGTGTCAGCAAGTAAAAGAAGAACGACAACTTCCTAAGGGGGTATTACAACCGCTACTCATACCAGTATGAAAGTAGGATAATATCACCCTGGACATTGTAACAGGTCTCCCAAAAACGTCCAAAGGAAACAATGCGATATGGGTTATTGTGGACCATCTCACCAAGACCACCCATTTTATCTCCATTCGGGAAGATTTCTCTCTGGATCAACTTGCCAAGATATACGTGAAGGAAGTGGTAAGTCCTTATAGGGTACCACTATCCATCGTGTCTGATCGTGATCCAAGATTCACATCAAAATTCTGGAGAAGTCTTCAACATGCTCTGAGTACTGAATTGAATTTTAGTACGACCTATTATCCTCAAACAGATGGCCAATCTGAAAGGACTATTCAGACACTCTAAGACATGTTGAGATTATGCCCAATGGAATTTAAAGGTGGATGGGATCAACACATCCCATTAGTTGAGTTCTCCTATAACAACAGCTTCCATTCGAGTATTCAGATGGCACCCTATGAAGCTCTGTATGGAAAGTGATGTAGAACTCCTACTTGTTGGGATGAAACTGGTGAGAGAAAGCTTCTTGGGCCTGATCTTGTGCAAGAGATGACAGAATAGTTTCATTCCATCCATCAAGACATAAAGGCTGCTCAGAGTCGGCAGAAGAGCTATGCTGACAATCGTCGAAGGGACATGGAGTTTGGTGTTGGCGACAAAGTCTTCCTTCGAATTTCTCCGTGGAAGAGAGTCATGCGGTTTGGGAAGAAAGGGAAGCTCAGCCCTAGGTACATTGGCCCCTATGAAATCTTTGATCACATAGGAGAAGTGGCCTATCGTCTAGCACTTCCACCGAACCTAGCTCAAGTTCACGATGTCTTCCATGTATCTCTTTTGAGGAAGTACATACCCGACCCTTCGCATGTACTGAACCCAGAGGTGGTACAACGGGAACATGACCTCCTTATGAGAAGCAGCCAGTGGAGATATTAGACCGTAGAGACAAGATTCTACGAAACAAGACTACCCACCTTGTGAAAGTGTTGTGGTGGAATCATAAATATGAAGAAGCGACTTGGGAACCTGAGGAAACAATGAAGCAAAAGTACCCTCACCTTTTCGACTAGCCCTCAAGTATAAATTTCGGGGACAAAATTTCTTATGGGGGAAGAATGTAACGACCCAATCTTTTTGAGTAGTATATTAACATACTCTTAATGATTTAATAAGATGTTAATGGTTAATGCAGAAAGAGGAGTCGATGGCTTCATCTAGTAGACTCGAACCTTATGAAGCCCACTTATCCGAGCTTTGGAAGGAGGTGGCATCTTTGGGCTTCTCTTTGGACCAAGCCCAAGCCAAACTCCAGCGTGTCAAGATTCAAAGGAAACGCCTGTGGGAGAAGTTCATGTTAGTAGAGATTACTACTAGGGAAATGTTATCTGAGCCTCCCTCAGATTCTCTCGCCATAGCACACCTTACACATAGGTCATATGCCGGTGTTATAAGGGGCTATGTGATGAGACCCTATCTTCTTTGTGTAATCCTTGGGGGTGAAGGAATTAAGATTTATTCCTTTAGTGATGTTTGTGAAACTTCAAATGTCTGGATAATTTTTGGATGTATTTTATTGATGAATTTTGAAAAAATGTTATTTTAAAATATTTATGTAAACCCTAAATAATTAATGATGTGTAATGATTTTCAAAAAATGGTCTTCTACAAAAGTGTTCAGTAAGGAATTTGGAGTCTAATAAGATCAACTTAATTTTTGATGAATAGTAAATTATGAATAGTGATTTTACACTTAGGATTAGTAATGTGACCAAATGGATTAGTAATTTCACTCAAAGAAAGTTTTAATATAATATAGACACCTAGATTAAGTAATATTATTCAATAAAATTGGTAAATAAAGGTTTCATAAATTATTAGTCAAGTATTAGTTTTTTCGGGTGAATAGTGTTTTTTAATTAAAAATTTAATTAAAAATGATTATAAAATTATTTTTATAAAATGGACTTTATTTTTGAACTCAGAGCATCGATATTATGTTATGGTAATTTTTGGGGATTTTTCTGAAAAAAATGAATTCTCGATGAATAGTGTTTTTATTTAAAAATTAAATTAAAAATATTTAGAAAATTATTTTTATAAAATGGAGTTCATAAATGTAATTAGAGCATCGATATTTGGTTAAGGTGAAATTTTTGGATTTTTTTTAGTAAGATGAATTTTTCAGTGAATAGTTAAAATGCAGTTTTAGGGTTTCAGTATGTTTAATGACATCATAACTGTGTCATGATGATGTCATGAGATATTTTAAGGGTTGGCCAGCCAAGGGTGATGAATTATTGTTTTGGGGGCCCCATGTGGCCTAACTCCGTGGTAAATTTCAAGGGAGAGCACATGGTTTGGAGAAAAGCACTTGTGAGGTGTCTCTTGGCCATTAATGTCGTGTCCCCTCACTTTCCCTATAAATACCCACCCTTTCCTCCTTTAGTTTTCACTCCCAACTCTCTCCCAACGAAGTTCTAGTCTCCTTACCTCCCAAAGAGTCCTCTCAAGGTTCCCCCAAGCCCTCAAGGTCCAAAACATTGAGTTTTAAGAGTTACGTTTTAAGTTAAGGGATCCGACCTCTCTCTTTCTTTTCATGTAATCTCTTTTTTGTAATTCCTGTTATGCTCCATGTTCTTATGTGAGAGGATGTTATTTTATATTCCTCTTACTTCCCTTTTCATGTTTATATGATGATAGATCCTCTCTTACTCTCGTCATTTCGTTTTATGAAAGTTTAAGTGACGCTGTTAGGCTACCGAATTTTTAAGTGATTCTTTCACCCTTCTCATTTTTCAAGTTCGATTTTCATGTCATGTCTTTCAAGTTCCTTTTTATTATGTTGGGGTATGATCTCTATATCTATCATACTGATCTCTTATGATCATTTTATGAGAGACCCTATTTGATCTTTTCAAATCATTTTTTTATTGAAGTTAAGTGACGCCGTTAGGCTGCCGAATTTTCATAAGAGAAATCTTATTTTTGTCTCACTTCCATGCTTTTCATTTCTTATGGTATATCTTTCAAATTTCATTAACATGTTCTTAAACTTATTATATTCTGTCCCCCTACTATTTTATGGATCATTTATGAGTGGGTGACCCATGTCCCCTCTCTTTTCAATGTTTTCTAAAACCTTGTTACATAGTCGTTATGCTGTAGAATTTTTGTCTCAAAATGCCTCTCTCTTTTATCAAATTTTTTTTATGTTATAAAGTTAATACTCAAAGATCTTATTTCTACAAGGGTATTCACATATATATCAAAATTTTCTATTTTAAATTCTGGGATTTACATACATGAGACCCGCTTTCCCTTTTCCGTGGGTTTAAAGTGACGTAAAGATCATGTCTTTAAAGAAGTTTTTAAAACGTTATGATTATGAAATGAAAACCATTTATTTTATGATATATGGGTTATTTATGAAATGTTAGATGATTATATATGTGTCTCACATGATAATAAAGGAAAATTTAAGGGTGCGCCCTGATAGCGCTCCAATGCATTGGGTAATGATGTAACCACTAGAGATTACAATTTTCACGATACCTTGGTGAATAACCATGGTAATTTTCAAATGACACCTTGGGGATGGACCTATGTGATATGTTCATGATTGTCTATGTTAAATTATGTAGCCACATCTTCAAGTTATGAAAAATGTTATTTTTATTATGAAATGCCTCATGATTTCTTTCTCATTCCTTAAAGTTCTTTTCATGTCCTTATTGAAGTATATCAAGTTCAAATGTAAAATGTTCCTCTTATTTCCCTTACTGGGCCTTCTGCTCACCCTTTATTTTGATGTATGTCCCCAGGTTATGAGATGCAGTAATGAACCTAGGATGAACTTAAGTACAATCCTTTCAAGTGTTTAAGAAGAATGGTTTATGTCGTTTTCATGTTTTATGTTCCTCGTTTCCAAGACACAAAACCGTAAAGATCCTCAGTTTTGTGTAATGTAATGAAATTTTATGTAATAAAAAGACCGGATGCGATAACAACCCATAGAGATGGTTCTATAAGAGGGCCTCTAAAATCATCCTTAAATGATAGAAAATATCCTCCTCTGATCTCGAGTAGACCACGATGTCGTCAATAAACAAGACTATATACTGGTCCACATATTCTAGGAATACAGAGTTCATGAGTCCCATGAACATGACTGGCATGTTTGTAATGCCGAATGGAAAGACCACGAACTCATTGTACCCATATCTATACCTGAAGGCAGTCATCAAGATGTCACGTTTCATCACACTCAACTTGAGATATCCTGACTGTAGGTCGATCTTGGAGAACCATCGAACCCCCATCAACTGATCAAAAAGGACATCGATCCCCAGGAGGGGTTAATGGTTCTTTAAGGTCTCTTGGTTTAGCCTTTGGTAGTCTATACACAGCCTGAGACAAACATCTACCTTTTTTTCAAACTATTTTGAATCACCCCATGGTGAAACACTAGGTTGGACAAAACCCTTTTTATATAGATCTTCCATCTGAATCCTTAAGTCTTGCAAATTAGATTAAGTCATCATATAGGGAGCCATCGAAATCGTATGGGCACCTGGTTGCAAGTCTATGTTGAACTCAAAATCATGTTGAGGGTGTAGAGTTATCCCCTCTCTAGGGAATATGTCTAGGAACATACTAAATATCCCCGAGACTTCCACCATCTTCGTATCTTCCTAATCAATTGAAATCTCAACTAATAGGGATAGAAGGTTATCCAACCATACGATGTCCTACTGGAAACCTCATTCACCAATGAGAGTCACTCATTGTCTGCCCATATTTGAAAACATGACCCTTATTTATAAGTATTTGATAATAGACCACATAGATGATATCTTTTTTATGCCTAAAATGACATCATATAGTAGCATCTACAAAAAAAGAATGTCCCCAATGGACTGATGTTGCTCCAACATCTATCCACATCCCTGAAAAAATAAGACAAGTTGGTCTTACCTCAGACTAGAATACAAAAAACTAGGGGCACATAAAGTATATTTATATCTAGATCTATAATATGTGATAGAATGGGTGAAAAAAGGAGTACGAAGCTCTTGAATCAACCATGGCAGTGGAAAAAGTGCTAAACATGATGATAATACCTCGAACATCTTCTAGCCCTGCTGGAACTGCTGCCTCCATGGAATGCAACTTCCCACGACCACCTCCTATATCCCTCGACTCTCATTCGCCTCCCAGTCCACGCCCCGATCGAGTTTTTGGAGGAGCACCCTGAAGTTGGACTCCTCCTATAGCATCTTCTCTCAGAGGATTGGAAGATCACTATCCCTATGGCTGCTACTGAAAGTGTCTGGCTGGAAACTATTGCTGTTGAGGTGGCTGCTGATCCTGCCGACCCCCACTGTACAACACTAGGTCTGAACACTGGTTCTGAAGGTGCCCATTGCTACAACAGATTAATCTTCTTGATCCTGGGCCGGCTGATAAAGGGCGAGGGCTGGGAGATCAAATCTGGAACTACTAGAGCTAGCTCAACAATGGCTGAAACCTGGAAGGCCCTAATGTTGGGATGTGTACTGCATATGGCAGCCAGATTCATTCATGACTCACCTTCACCAAGATGAGTGACGGTACAACATATTTTCAAACACTTCCTCCCTCATGTTAAAAGATAGATAATGACGCCCTTGTCCCACATCGAATATGGCCCAGGGTGGAGACTAGAACCAAGGGTATATAATCACACATAAAATTGAATTCGTTACCAGTTATATAGAAAAATATCATGAGATAAGATAGTAAATCCCCAAAAAACTCCAAAAACTAAAAGTAAAAATAATTCCAAAATCTATTCCCATATGTAGGTTCCAATGGTAGACCCATACGAAGTATAAGAAAACTCAAAATTAAAATTACAAAATGATTAGAAAATAGAAAAAGAGACTGTCCCAATGTATGAGATAGTAAGGCCCCCCACGGTCCCCAATTTCCTCTTAGAAACCTAAAAGCAGTTTTATATTCATAGGGAGAGTATACATTTATACTCATTAGGGAGAGCTAAAATCTCCCATGCCCAACTGAGGATTCATTCAAATGCCTCATGAGAAAGGGAGAAAACTAAAGATCCTAGAAAGGAATATATCCACCGATTCTCACCAAGGCACACTCCCCAAATATAACAAATTAGTTAAAATAAAAGTAATATCACATCGATATTTGAGTACTCTACACCATATTCCCACTTGTTATTGATGATATCCTATGTTTCAGACCTCCCTCGCCATTTTAACTGTAAGCCCATTACCATCCAAACAACATCCTTCTGGGCCACCACAACCACAGTTATACTGACAAACACTAGGGCCACCACAGACACACATAACCATGCCTAAAAATACTTGGGACAGAATAATTACTACCACACCAAAAAAAACTTAGGCCTCATATCAAAGACACTTGGGAAACAAACCAGCTTGCACACACCAGGGAAACCACCACAACCACCCTTCCCAAAGTATCATGGGCTATAATGGAATACATTCCCTCACACCCAACCCATAGATTCTTGGGCTAATAAGAAGATGGAGAAAAAAAAGGGATAATAACCATCCACTAATAAGAGTTTTAGAAAAAACAATCTCCCTCATGAGATGGGGTTGTTCATCACGAAGTGCTCAACATAGTTGAGGTGCGAATAAGAAACAGAAGAACTAAAATTAGACACATAGGTAGATAATACTCTTCCCCACGTAAAGGTTCTGAAACCATCCAATACACAAACACCCTCATTAATTGCCCTTCATAAAAAACAAAATACCCACAACCAAAGCATAGTTCACTCCTATAAAAAATTGCCAATTTGACCCATTCTTGTTATCATATTTAAGTGATTTAATTTTAATAATTCTCCTCTACCGAGAAACTAATAGGTATATCCATAAGACAAGGAAGAAAAAATATCCAAGCATCAATTTAAGCATTCACACATGGTTCTCTTATAAAGTCACAAAGAAAAAAGGGATCTGTGAGATCCCTTAATGTACTCGAATGAAACCATGCCCAAAATTATGGCCCGAGATGGTGTAAGGATCAGAAAATTCCACGTAATTTTTTTAATTATATGGGTATTTTACGAGTCTGCAAAAACTGACAGTGCATGATTCTGAGGCCCGGTGTTCCCTAAATGAATTTCTGAATGTTTTTTCGGGTACATTCAGTAAACGTGCAAGCGGTTTTTTGAAACATTTAATTGGATGCTCGAAATTGAATTCTGAGAACACTGTTGAACTAGTAGCGCCATTATTCACTTAAGGAGACATTTTCCATGACCGCAATGGGTTGAAGGAGAAAGATAGTTTTTAACTTTTTTGTGGAAATAAAAATAAAATAAGATAATCTTCTATTTTATTTTTGTTGAAACCTCCCAAATGAATGTTAATGAGGTGGGGACCACCTTCACTAAATCCCCCATTTTTAAATTAATGGCGGTGATGACC
Organism: Viscum album; assembly: GCA_963277665.1. Lineage (NCBI taxonomy): Eukaryota > Viridiplantae > Streptophyta > Magnoliopsida > Santalales > Viscaceae > Viscum > Viscum album. Next base: position 1,957,061,237 of record OY728141.1, on the reverse strand, counting down.
CAATCCCTCTTAATGAGAGAAACACCTTGAACTACCTCATTGATGAAGATTTAACCCATGGTATTCCTCTAAATTTATTATTCCAACGTTGTACAATTAATTGTACCAACAATTTATTGTGCCAATGTAAATTAGATTTATAGAATTACTTTAATAATTTGGTACAATTAATTTTTTAGGATGGAAATTGTTGGAAAAGGGATAATCTTGGGAGAGCATGAAAAAACTCATCTTCAACAATGAACTTCTCCTCCAAACGAAGAATTCCATCTCCATCAAATAATGTTCTTTGGAGCTAATAAAAAGGATGATGCACAAGCCCGACATCATAAGTGTGTTGTGGAGGTGAAGATCATTGGCACCCTCTTCTCCTTTACCATTTTCATGCCGCGACACATCAACGAACCTTGGAGGTAGGGTTTTTGTTTGCATTTTTTCCTCTTACCCGTTCTTGATGTTCTTCGTGAGTCATATTTTTTCGAGCTGCTTGATATTTCCCTAATGTGGAGGGTGTGGTCCAAATGAACGTGGCCCAACCTATACATAATCTTTTGAAGCAATGTTGTGTTCTTTACAATGGTGGAGGATGACAATCGACAATGATGGGGCACGGAAACGGTGGCTGGCCCACTGCCGGCCGCGAAGGAGGTGATGGTGTGACCGCGCTGTTGGATCGAAAATGTAGATGTATATGTATATTAGATAGAACAATATAAGAGGGGGTGAATTGTATGTTTAAAAACATAAAATTTAAACACTTAAAGTGATTAGTTTAAAAGATCTTAAACTAATACAATTCAAACAACCAAAATTGTATTGAATTTAATGATATGATGTAATGTAATACTATTAGAAAAGTAAATTAATCGTATTCAAGATGAATACAATAATCAGAGTAATAAAAGTGTGAGAGATTCTACCTTAAAGTGTATAGAATCTATTAATACAAAATGTAATAGAATAATTTTAATTGAAAAAATTACAATTAAAAGTGTAATGAAGAAATAAAACAATAAAAATTCCATTATAATACAAACAACTGCGGAAATGTAAAAGTATTAAAATTATTTTCACCCAAAGAGAAGGGTTATCCTTTCACCTTGGATAAGAGGTCTGTCTGACCACCACCTTGGTATGCCCTCAATATGATGATCGGTTCGTCTATCTGCCTATCCTCGGAAGCCCTCGATACAATGATCGGAACATCTGTCTACCTATCCCCGACAACCATCGATTTTGTAGGTAATTGGTACCTATGTCTTTCAATTACTCAAAAGCCCTTGATACAATGATCATACGCTCAAAGAACAAATCATGAGAGAAGTCACAACGTCTCTCTCTAGAACTTGACAGAAGCGAAGTATCTCAATTGTATCACCATTGTTCACCGTTTTTCTCAGTTGTTCTCTCAGCTTCAAATGACCTCCTATTTATTGGCATCAGGTTATAATGGTCACATTTCCTCCAACGGTCATAGTTCACCAAAAAACTTGGAGGAACTTGGACACCTAACATTATAACGGTCATATTGAAACAGAAATCACGACATCGTTTTGATTAGTTTGTAACTCACTCAACGACATTGTATTGGTTAAAAAAAGATATATGAAGATGATAAAAAGAGTATGATTAATATGAAACATGTGTTTTTGGATAAGTACCAAAAGAATTAAGTAATGAAAGTATGAATAGCAGAGTCAGTACGATACGATTGACATAGTTAGTATGATACGTTTGACTGAGTCAGTATGATATGATTGAACGAGTCAGTACGATGCGATTGACAGAGTCAGTACGATACGATTGACAGATTCAGTACGATATGATTGATAGAGTCAGTACGATATGATTGACAAGGTTAGTACGATACTATTGATAAAGTCAGTATGATTAAAAAGACATTTGTGATTTCCAAAACAAGATATAGAAGTCAAAATAAATATTTTGACTCAACAATATCCCCCGTTTTGGAAGGCACAACACACAATGTAAAGAGAACAAGAAATACTTATCTCCACCTGAGTTATTGGATACTCTTTTGAATATGAATTTGAATACAACTAACTTCCCCTTAGGTGTATACTTTCTTAAGGATTGTATTCATAGATTTTCCTTGGTTCCAAAGTATTTGATTAAATCAATCTCCCTTTGTAAAAAATTCTCCCCCTTTATAAAACATTCTCCTCCTTTGTGGTTTACAATAACAATGGGGTCACTTTGAGTTGCCTGAAAGGGTTAGAGAAAGGAATTATAGGACAAAAGAAAAGAATCATAAAAGTTATTACAAAATAATGATAGTTTCCAAAAGAAAAGAAAAAAAACAACAGTCATTTGTTTTCTCTTTCCTTCTCCTTCATTATGAGCTCAGGAAGAACATCTTTCAGATTCATTATTTCTTTCTTGTTTTCAGAAATTGAACCACCCTGAGTTCTGAGAATCTCTTGTTGGTCCGCAAAAATCTGATCCAAATTCTTGATAGTCTCCTCCTGGACTCTGATTACTTCCTCAAGGGTATCAATTCTGTCTTGTAGATTCTTGTTATATTTGGATAACACAGAATTTAGTTTCTTCAACAAAACCATTTCATCCTTGAAAGATGACACCTTCGATAATTCAGACGGAAAAACATTCATTCTCTCTTGAAATTATTTTACTAAAGGAATATCGTCTCCATGATTTATCTGATTCAGCCTTTCAACAGTTTCTTTGTCAAGCTTATTGAATGCAATCACAATATCATTTTACAACCTCTTTATATCTTCAATTTCTATCTCATGGTCATTTACCGAGCTTTCTGTTTTATATGACCACTTGGTCATCCTGTTGCAATCTTTCTTATGAGCAGCCAAGCTTTCAGAAAGAACTTTCAAATCGGCTTCAACTGACAAAACATTCCTTCTTAATTCTCTTACTTAACCAAACATTTTTTTTTGATTGTTAGTAATGAAATCAATTTTCCCTTCCATCCTGGGAAAGTAAGGAATGGTCTTTTCAACCCTTCTTAAATCATGAATAATATAATCACTCTTCTTGAGAGAGATTTTGTGTTCTAAATCAGTATCCTCATCGTACGAAGGCAATTCATTTTATCAGATTGAGTCAACAATTAGCTATTTTCCTATTGGTTTTTCTTTCTCTCTTCTTTGTTCTTCTACTTTGTCACTAATGACAATAACTTTTTCAGTATGGGAAGATTGAGAACCTTGATTTGCTTGAGGGGGTGTTTTATCCGATGTTTCAGAAGTTTCAAAAGGTGCTTGATTGGCATGAGGGGTTTGTTGAACACCTTCACTCTTCTTTTGAACCGATTCCTCTCTACTCTTCTTCGAACTCTGAAGGAATTCTAAATGAAAATCTCCTTCCTCTTCTTCAACTTCTTATATCTCTTCCATCATTTATTTTCATTTTTCTTTCTCAGGAAGGCTCTGTACGATGGACTCTTGATGAACTTCTGCGGTAGGTTGAGAACTAGCATCCTCAACTACTTTCAAGATATTTGAAACATCAAATTTTTGTGCTTTTCTTTTCAAAAGAACCTTCTTCTTCTTTTCAGCCTGAAGGGTATCCTCAACCATTAATCTCCAAGAAAAGCTTTCGGCTGGATCAAGTCCAACTTTTGATCACCTTCTTTCTCTGTTCCTTATCCTTTCTCCATTTGGCTACAACCTCTTTATTGTACTTAGGATTCTTCTTTGGCTTTGAGTTGGTTTGCGGATCAGACTTTTGGAGAACAACAATAGAAGGAATTTCTTTGGATGACATAGGTGTCGATTGAATTTGAGCTGATTCAGCTTCTACATCTCTTATAAAAAGTTTTAAATTTGGATCAAAACAAACATTCAACTTTTTCAACGTACTCTTACTATTCCAGGATGGATTCAGATCTATTAGCATTCCTTTCGAATGAATGTTGCAAAAAATCATGCTCTCAAGAATAAACATTGTAAGGATATCTGGATATATAATCATTTGGGACTTAATTCCTCCTGTCTTGACATTCTTTATGGTTTCAAAAACATATCCCATGAGATTTACTTTTCTCATATTTAGAAGATAGTCATGAATTACAATATCAGAAACATTCAGAGTTTCTCTATCCCCTTTCCTTGGGATTAGAAAACCATGCATCCATAAAGTCATAAACCTGTTGTCTGGAGAAAGATGAGCCACTTTTCTCTTCTCTTCATTTATAAAAAACAATGACTTCTCATCACTTTCTCTATTAAACGTACCAACTTCCTCTGGTAGTTTATGAGATGGACAGAAAGAATCACCTTCTATTGGGACATTCAGAAAATGAGCTGCTTGTTTCACAGACATGGACAATCTTCTATCATACACAACAAAATTGATAGTCATGTCTTTGTTGAAAGATACAGTTTTATAGAACTGACTGACTTCATCAAAGAGAACCGGATCTTGAGAAATAGGTCTTTGAATACATAAATGCTCCCATCCTTGAAACAAAATGATTCTTCTGATTGTGGAATCATACAAATCAAAAAAGTCCCAAGAAACTAACCTTTCTCTGAAAAAGTCTTTCTCTGTAAATGTCTTTGAAGACATTTCGGCAGGAGTATTGGCAGAGGACTGGGACATATAGGTGCTTCCGATGAAAGATCATATGATGACTTAAAACCAGTGGATCCGAGCTTCGCCTCCAAACCTGAAAAACCAATGTGGGTTTGGGGAGGGGGGGTGGTATATTTATAGGTGATATAGGGGAGACTGTTGATCTTCTATAGTTAGGATTAGAGAAAAAAAGATCTATGGTTAGGATTAAAATGAAAGAAAAAAACATGGAAAGTACCTGCCAGAGAATGTAAGGAAATTATTGGTTTTAGTAGAGTTCAAAAGAAAACACAACAGTACGAAGTAAAAGAATACTATCAATCGTCATACCGATGGAAAACAAAGTCGTTACCATTAACTGACGAACCGATGGATAAAAAACTGTTTACCATGAACTGACAAGCCGATGGAAAAAATATTATTACCATGAACTGACAAGCCGATGGAAAACAATATTATTACCATAAACTGACAATATGATGGAAAAGAAATTCATTACCATGATCTGACGATACGATGGAGAATAAATTCATTACCATGATCTGACGATATGATGGAAAAGAAATTCATTACCATGATCTGACGATACGATGGAAAAGAAATTCATTACCATAATCGGTCGATATGATGGAAAAGGAATTCATTACCATGATATGATGATATGATGGAAAAGAAATTCATTACCATGATCTGGCGATATGATGGAAAAGAAATTCATTACCATGATCTGACGATACGATGGAAAAGAAATTCATTACCATGATCGGTCGATACGATATAAAAGAAATTCATTACCATGATTTGATGATACGATGGAAAAGAAAAAACACATAGAAGGAGAATAATAATTAATGATCATAAGATAAAAGGAAACATAATAGGAAAACATAGTAGGAAATGTTCTCCCCTTTTTAAAAGGAGTTGTTTGATGTAAGGAGAAAAATAAAACAGGAAGTGGATATGAATGATTATTTTAATGTAATCATTCTTAGCTTCTATTTTATAAACTCAAATCTATCATAAGGTAATGGTTTTGTGAAAATGTCAGCAAGTTGTTCTTGTATTCTGATAAATTGTAAAATAATTTTTCTTTTTAGTGTGTGATCCCTAAGAAAGTGATGCCTAACATCTATGTGTTTTGCATGAGAGTGATGTGCTGGGTTCTTACTAAGAGCTATGGCACTAGTATTATCACATAGAATTTTAGTTTTGGAAAAACTAAATCCATATTCAGTGAGTGTGTATTGCATCCACAACACTTGAGAATAACAAATTCCAGCTGCTACATATTCAGCTTCAGCAGTGGAAAGTGCTACTGAGTGTTGTTTCTTTCAGGACCAAGAAACCAGAGAATCTCCTACGAAATGAAATGTTCTAGATGTACATTTTCTATCTATTCTACAACTGCCAAATTTAGCATCTGAAATTTTTTTTAAAACAAAATCATTTCCAGAAGAATAAAAGAGACCTAGGTCCATAGTGCCTTTTAAATACCAAAAGATTCTCTTTACGGCTTTTAAATGAGACTCTTTGGGATTAGATTGGTATCTATCACATAAGCATACAGAAAACATTAGTTCTGGTCGATTAGCTGTCAAGTATATAAAACTTCCTATCATACCTATAAATATTGTTTGATCTACTGGTATCCCAGTTTCATCCAGATCAAGTGTATTTGAGGTACCAATTGGAGTGCTAATTCTTTTAGTTTTATCATATCCATACTTTTTGAGTAATTCTTTGATATACTTATGTTGGGATATATATGTTCCTTCAGATTTTTGAGAAATTTCAAAACCTAAAAAGAATGTTAACTCACTCATCATACTCATTTAAAACTGAAACATCATTAAAGTTGCAAAAGAATCAGTTAAAGATTGCTGAGTTGATCAAAATATGATGTCATCAACATAGATTTGAATAATCAAGACATTTTTTATTTCCATTTTTATAAAAAGGGTTTGATCTGTTGTACCTTTTGTATAATTGTTTTGTAAAATAAATCCAGTAAGTCTCTCATTCGATGCTTTAGGGGATTGTTTAAGACCATATAGAGCCTTGGTAAGTTTAGAAACATGATCAGGATGTTTTAGGTCTAGAAAACCAGGAGGTTGTTCAACAAAAACTTCTTCTTGAACAAAACCATTTAGAAAAGAACATTTTACATCCATTTGAAAATGTTTGAAATTAATATATGCTGCAATGGATAATGGAATACAAATAGATTCAAGTCTAGCTACCAGAGCATATGTTTCGTCATAGTCTATTCCTTATTGTTGATTGTAATTTAAACAATTACAACTGTGATACAATTGAGATACATTTCTCGTGTGTGGGTCTGATGATGTACTGACGATGTACTAGGATCCAGTTTGGGATTGAAGATGTACTAACGTTGTACTAGGATCCTATGTGGTCGGATGATGTACTAACATTGAACTTGGATCCTGTGTGGGTCTGACTATGTACTGGGATCCTGTGTGGGTCTGCAATTTTGAATCCTTCATGGTTCATCCTCTTAACAGAGTAAGATGATTCAGTAGTTACATCTAATCATCTCAACTATTGTACCTTAGTTATACCTTGTATGAGCTGAGTCCTTACCTTCAAGGTGATAACTTTGTGGTATTCTTATATGTGCCATAGCTATGTTGTACTTACCTTTATGGTATTCCTACTTTTGTGGAATAGTTGAGGTTTGGGATTTTGGGTTGGACCCTATGTTTCTTCATGTTTGAGATGGGTGTGCTAGATAGCTTAGGTATATGTGTTGGCATATACATAAGTAGGGTTTTTAGTTGATTTCATTCTTTTTTGATTATCCATTGTGGATTTTGAGAGACCATGAGGGCCTCGAGGTCCCTAATGTGTATCGTTATACTCACCCCTGCATGGGCTATGCCCACACCTTATTGTGTTTTGGGTAGACGACGGACAATTCTGGTCGAGGCTGAGGGTACAAGGACTGGACGGTGCCCGGAGGTGGTCCATACGGCCTATCGGTACGTAGAGGATACGTGAAGACATTGAGTGTTGAGGATGTGATCTATACCTACCCTTCAGGTAGGAACCTCTAAGGATGACCATGTAGTTATCTTTATCTTTCTTCAGAAGTATTGTATTACCGTTGTACTTGTACCTTTACTTTTGGGCTTGTATTCTTGCCCTCTTACTTTCAACACTTTTTTTCATAACAGTTTACTTGTGTTCATGTCTTGATGTGTGCTTGGTTGTGTGTGTTTACAGGATATAAAAGAAATTCCTTCCCAGATTGAGGGAATACGCCTTTTGGTGCTAGTCACCACCCCCTGGCCTGTGGAAGGTGGGCTTGGGGTAGTCACGGCACGAGCCCCAGGGGGATGGGTCATGAAAAATTGGTATAAGAGGAGTCGGTTCTACCGTAGAACATAGGACTGATATTTCATTTAATGTAAATAACATTAAGTGTAGTGAGTGTGGTTATCAGTTTACAGATCCCAGTATTGGTACGAAGATTGATGTATCCATACACCAGGACTCCAACATCTGATTTCCGACTCAGTGCACGAATACCCTGATAGCATGTGTGTTTTCAAGAGTTTTCATTGTGATATCTTTGAGTCAGCACACCTATTATAACATATTGATCCTGGAACACCTATTTATTTTCAGGATACCTCCATGCAGACAGCCATCGGGGGTTCCGTGTATAGTACGCAGTGATAGCCCACTGAGCGACGAGGCCTCGGTGCAAGGCCCTCTTCTTTTAGAGGCACCAATGGAGCCCCGACGGTACCATTACCCATTGGGCCACCGATACCACCATCCCCAGTAGCATAGGGTGCATGCCAATTGAATGCTTTGCATGAGTTCTAGTACCAGAGGCCACCATGGTTTAGGGGAGACACAGACCCACAGGTAGCAGAAGACTGACTAGAGGTCGTGGTGAGAGTTTTTCGACTGGTAGGGACACTAGCAGATCACATGGTGTTCCTTTCCGCCATTATTCTATAGGTAGTAGTTGGAAGATGGTGGATTTTGATGCTCTAGGTTCATGACGAGGTGATGCTTCACTGGGAAATCATTGAGAGACTATTTCAGGCAGAGTTTTTCCCAGCAACTCTTCGCACAATGTGCATGTAAGAACTTCTTCATCTACAGCAGGGATGCATGACTATGGCTCAGTACTCAACAAGGTTCACTGACCTCTCACACTACTCCACTGATATGGTGCAGGACCCATTAATCAGGACCTGAACCTTTGAGCAGGGACTCAGTTGGGAGATCAGTGCTTCGATGATTTCTTATAGCATCCTGACATATGTAGGGGTGTTAGAGAGAGCCCTCTTAGTGGAGAGTTTACTTGCTGAGCAGTCACCAGTAGTGATACCCACCACTAGTCATTACGTAGTGTAGTCTTCTGTAGCTGGAAGCAGACAGATGTCACAGAGGTCCAAGAGGACCAGACCGATAGGTGGACGACCACATGACTCAGGATAGATTTTGCAGGGTACCAAAGACAGAGCCCATCATTTCAGAAACATGAAATGTTTCATATGCACTGGGAAGGGTCACATGGATCATGACTATCCGACCTTATATATGGATGATCGTCAGATGGCCGAAGGACTCCCCAGGCAGAGAAAGAGGCTCAGCCGAGGTGGTCTGTAGGGAGCATGCAGACGTGGTAGAGGACATGCCAATGCAGCTGGCGGTGGGCGACGATTCGAGATGTTACCTCCACCACCACCAAGTGGTCTACCCCGACCACATGGAGCAGGTAGACAAGGGCGAGCTCAGCTCTAGGAAGTTGAGGCATACGATCATGATGCTCTAGAGATGATATGAGGTACGATCTGTTTCTACTCCACCTTAGCTGCACTACATATAGAAATTGGTTCAAGTCATTCTTTTATTTCCACTGCCCTCGTTTGGATATCAGAGATTCTGACGGAGCTGTTGGCTCAGTCGTTTTGGATAAAGACTTCTACAGGAGTGTATTCGAATAATACACATTGGTTCTAGAAGTGTGAGATTACTCTAGGAGGCTAGAGCTTCGGCTGGGATCTCCTAGCAGTGGCGTTGAAGCCTTATGACATCATCTTGGGTATGGACTGGTTATCTACAGTCCATTCTCATATTGACTGTATTAGGTGCAAAGAGTGGTGTGTTAGCTTGGAAGGGACTAGGGTTACATTCACCTGAGATACGAGAGCATTGCAGTACAGGATGGACTTACCTGGAGGAGAGTGCAGCTGATCAAACAATAGTGGACTAGCCTTACCCTTGGAGAGGTTGATGTGGATAGTTCAATGTATCCTGTAATGGTGGACTAGTACACGTAAGTCTTTCCCTGATGATGTTATGGGTCTACATCCTAAAAATAGGTGGACTTTTACATTGACTTGTACCCTAGGATGACACCGATATCCACACCAGAATTTCGGATGGCTCCTATGGAGCTTCCTGAGCTACGTGTAGAGCTGGAAGACTTACATGGGAAAGGGTTCATTCGGCCCAATGTTTCTCCTTGGGAAGCCCCAAATATTTTTCCAAGAAGGCAGGTGGGAGCTTGAGGCTTTGTATTGACAATCGGTGCCTGAACAAGGTGACCGTGAAAAACAAGTCCCCACTTATGAGGATTGACGACATCTTTCATCAGTTGAAGTGAGAAGGATGGTTCTCGAAGATAGAACCCAGACCTGGCTATCACCAACTCAGAGTACAAGATGAGGATGTGTAGAAAATGGGTTTTAGATGTTGTTAAGTCCATTACGAGTTCTTGGTTATGACATTTGGCATGACCAATTCCCCAATAGTATTCATGGGAATCATGAACATGATATTTTACCCATACCATGGTCACATTGTATTAATCTTCATTGATGACATTCTGATCAACTCGACTACTGAGGAGGAGCATGCCTATTCGTTTCAGGTAGTTTTGGACAAACTCTGAGAGCACCACCTTTATGGTTATCTCTCGTAGTACCAGTTCTAGATCTGAGAGGTACACTTTCTGGGACACGTCATCTCAGAGGCTGGAGTTGCAGTGGATCGAGTGAATATTGAGGCAGTACATGATTGGGAGCCACCAAGGAGTGTGATGGAGTTATGGAGTTTCTTGGGTTTTGATGGATACTATCAGATTTTTTTTCCAGATTTCTCTAGAGTTGCATCACCTTTATCAGCATTGACAAATATTGTTCAACCCTTCCTGTGGTCAGGGAAAAGTCAAAGGAGTGTTCAGGAGCTGAGGTATTGGCTGACTAGTGACCCCATCTTGAGGCTTCCAGAGGAGGGTGTAGGGTACGTAGTCTACTACAATGCATCAGGGACAAGGCTCAGATGTGTCCTGATGTAGGAGTGAGCAGTGATCATCTATGGTTCTCGACAGGTGAGGGAACATGAACAAAACTACTCTACCCATGACATGGAGTGAGCTATAGTGGTCTTCACCTTGAATATGTGGCGACACTATTTGATAGGCGAGTGTTTTACAGTCTACTTAGATCACAAGAGTCTCAGGTATATCTTCTCATTGAAGGTCCTGAACCTGAGATAGAGACATTGGATTAAGTTCCTCTAGAACTATGACTTTGTGATAGTATATATGCATTTGAGGGGGAACGTTGTAGAAGATGCACTCAGCAAGAGATCTGGTATACAACTGCTAGGCGGGGTGACAGAGAAGCTGGCCGCTTTTCAGATATCCTTTGTGGATCGAGATGGAGAAGCTTTTCTTCAGTCTCTTACAGTAACTCCCCCACTTCTTCAACGATTTATGGAGGGGCAGTGTTGGGATACTGACTGCGATGCTCGACATGCTCAGATATCCAAGGGACAGGCACCTGATGGATTTTATGATGGTGGGGAGCACGTCATTTTCTTCAGAGGACGTACCACAGTACCTGTGTAACATCGAGAGGAAGTTTTGAGGGAGTTACACACATCCCCTCGAGCAGTACATCCAACAGTAGTGACTATATTTGGGTGATCGTCAACCGACTCACCATGATGGACTACTTCCTACCGATTAGAGAACAGGGTTCAGTAGACAGCATGAGATGCCTCTATGTGTAATATATTGTGTGAATACATGGAGTACCATTGAATATTGTATCTAATCATGATACATGTTTTACTTCTCATCTATGGTAGGGGTTGCAAAAGGTTTTTGGGACATAACATCATTTGAGCACTGTCATCCATCCTCAGATGGATGACCGGACATAGAAGACCATTCAGACGCTCGAGGACAAGTTGCGTGCTTTAGTCCTTGACTACGGTCACTACTGGGAGGATCATTTTTCTTTCATGGAATTTTCATACAACAATAGCTATCAGTCCACCATTTGGATGGAACGTTTTGAAGCATTGTACTAGCAACCTTGCAGACCACCTTTGTGTTGGATAGACTCAGGGGAGTCAGCACATGTGGGACTAGTGATGGTACATGATACCATAGAGAATGTTTTGATCATCCAAGAGTAGATAAAGATTTCACAGAGTAGGAAAATGTCTTATGCTGATAGGAGATGGAGACCTCTAGAGTTTGATGATGGTGACCACATCTTTCTAAGGGTCTCACCTCGATGAGGTTTGCAGAGATTTGGCTGGGGAGACAAGTTATCTCTGAGATTTTTTGGACCCTTCTAGGTCCTCAGTAGGGTTGGAAAGGTGTCTTACCACTTATCACTTCCCCCTCAGTTTCACCGGGAGCACAAAATCTTCCACATATCCCAGCTGAGGAGATACGTGCACAAACCTTCTCACATCATCGACCACGATGAACTAGATGCTGACAATGGGGCGAAATTTTTGATGGTTCCAGTAGAGATTGAGGATCGATAAGAGCTGGTCCTTCATGGGTGGCCGATACCTCTTGTGTGCATTCGTTGGTAGCATGAGAACCTCCTTAAAATCACATAGGAGCGGGAGGCTCAGATTCATGCTCAGTACCGCCACATGTTTCTTTAGTTTGAGTTGTGTGTTATGGGGACATAAAGCCCTATAGTGGGGATAATGTAAAGACTAGAAAATTCCATGTAATTTTTTTAATGATTTTGAAATTTTAGGAGTTCATGAAAATTGAAGGGGTGTGATTCCAAGGCCCGATGTGATTGGAATGAATTTTTGAACTTTTCTTCTGGTACGTTCAGTAAACGTTCGAGCAGGTTTTTTAATCTTGTAATCCAGTGCTCGAAATTGAAATATGAGGACACCGTTGAACTCACAGCGTCAGTATTCACTTAATGAGACCTTTACCTAGACCGTAGTGGGCCAAGGGTGAAAGATAGTTTTTCACTTTTTTAGGGAAATAAAAATAATACAAGATAAACATATATTTTATTTTTGTTGAAACCTCCCACATGAATGTTAAATATGTGGGGTCCACCTGAACTAAAACCCCCATTTTGAAATTAAATACGGGGATCACCCGAACCCTCTTATGGAAGATAACCCTTGAACTCCCTCATTAATGAAGTGTTAACCCATGTACTTCATACAAATTTATTATACTAATCTGGTAGATTATTTTGTGCCAATGTAAAATAAATTCATATACTTAATTTAATTAGTTGTCACATCTGTTTCTTTATTTCGGGTAGGAAATTTTTTGAAAACGGAGAAGATTGGGAGAGCATGGAGATACTCATCTTCAATGAAGAACTTATCCTCGAAACGAAGAAGGTCATCTCCATCAAATATCATTTTTCAGAGCCAAAAATAGGATGACACACAAGCCCAACTTCAGAAGTGTGTGACGGAGGTGATGATCGTTAGCACACACTACACATTCAGCATTTTTGTCTCATGACACATCAACAAACCTTTGACATAGGGTTGTTGTTTGAATTTTTTCCCCTTACCCTATTCTTGATGTTCTTCGTGATTAATGTTTTATCGACCCGCATGGTATCGACCTAACGTGAAGGGTGCGTTCCAAACAAACATGGCCCAACCTCTCCGCAATAATTTGATGTTTGTTTGTGTTCTTTACTATGGTGGAGGATGAAAAAAAACTGGTGGGGCACGAAAATGGTGGTTGGCTCACCACCGGCTGCGACGAAGGCAACGGCTCGACCGCACTGCCCGACTGAAGAGAACCGCAGCTAGTACTGTGGAAGTGAACGGAGGACGGCCGGTTGAGTCGGCCACCGGTGACGGCCTAGAGGGTGAACGTTCTATATAGAGATGATGGAAGGTCATCTGACTCACTACGGAGGACCGCCGCACATGGCCACCCCTCCGCACTGTGGCCACCCTGCACCACGGGCCGCCCAGCACACGCCAGGCCACCCAGTATGGGCCGGGTCAGACCGAGTGGGCGAGGACGACCCGAACCAAACTGGGTCGGCCCAGGCAAGATCAGGCTGACCGGGTCAGACCAGACGCGAACTAGTTTCGACCCTCTACATTCTTTTGGCCGTAACTTGGGCACTGGGAAACTGTTTGAAAAACTTTCTACTATGCCAAAAATCATATAACGAGAGGGTCCTTTTGGTATACGCAACTTGATATTTGGATTATGTTGGGGTACAGTCAGGTTGGATCGAGCATGAGTCCAACCAGGCCCTCAGAACTAAAAGGATAATAACATACAGACCGGGAGTCTGATTGATGCACCGTCTGTTGAGTGGAGAACCCTTTTACATGGAGGTCCATTATAATAAATCGTCATCGGACTTCGTGGAATTTAGAGTACCGATCAGTAGCTTTAGGAGCGAACTATCCCAAAGATGAGAAAGTGTAGTGAATTTACCATGTAGCTAGATGTTACGATGTACAAAGGATCCTATGTAGGTCTGACGATGTACTGACGATGTACTGACGATGTACTAGGATCCTGTGCAGGTTTGACAATGTACTGACGATGTACTAGGATCTTGTTTGGGTCTTACGATGTACTAACAATGTTATAGGATATTGTTTGGGTCTGACGATGTACCGATGATATACTAAGATCTTTTGTGGGTTTGACGATTTATATACAATGTACTGGGATCCTGTGTGGGTTTGACGATGTACTGAAAATGAACTAGGACCCTATGTGGGCCTGACAATGTATTGACGGTGTAATAGAATCATGTGTGTGTTAGACGATGTACTGACAATGTACAAGGATCAGGTGTGGGTCTGATGATGTACTAACGTTGTACTAGTATCCTGTGTGGGTCTGACGATGTACTAACATTGAACTAGGATATTTCTTGGGTCTGACGGTGGATTAAGATCTTGTGTGGGTCTGTTAATTGGGATCCATCGTGTGTCTTCCTCTTAACAGAGTAAGATGATTCAGTAGTTAAATCTAATCATCTATACTACTATACCTAAGTTATACCAAGTATGAGGTGAGTCCTTACCTTCATGGTGATAGCTTTGTGGTATTCTTCTGTGTGGAGTACTTGTGTGGTATATACCTTCATGGTATTCCTACCTTTGTGGAATAGTTGAGTTTTGGGATTTTGGGTTGGACCCTGTGTTTCCTCATGGTTGAGATGGGTATAGTTGATAACATAGGTATATGTATGGGCATATACCTAAGTAAGGTTATCACCTGATTTCATTATCCGTGGTTTATCCACTATGGATTTTGATAGACCATTAGGGGCTTAGGTTCCTTACTGAGTATCATTATACTCACCCCTGCACGAGATTTTCCCGCACCATGTTGTGTTTGGTGCAGACGACGAATAGTGATGATCGAGGCTGAGGGGACCCGGACTGGACAGTGCCTGGAGGTGGACCATACATCGTTTCGGTATGTATAGGAGACATGCGGACTCAGAGTGCTGAAGATGTGATCTGTACCAACCCTTCAGGTAGGAACATCGGAGGACGACCCAATACCTGTCTTTCTCATTCTTCAGACGTGTTGTATTTCAGTTGTACTTGTACATTTACTGTTGGTCTTGTATTCTAGCCCCTCTTACATTCATCACTATTTTTGCTATAACTTTTACTTGTGTTCGTATCTTTTTGTGTGCTTGGTTGCATGTTTTTAGAGGATATAAAGGGAATGCCTTCCCAGTTTCAGGGAATACGCCTTTCGGTGCAACTTGCTAGCCCCTGGCCCATAGAAGGCGGGATTGGGGTAATGATGGCACAGGCCTCAGGGGACGGGTCATGAAAGATGGACCCAAATTTATAAACAAAAAACTACACAATGAAGGATACCGTCCCCATTCATTTCACCACACTAGAATCAAGTAGAACAACCATATATGTCACCAATATTGAGCAATGATATTTCCATATTTTTAAACACCCCACTCATTAAGTTCCACTTTTTTTTGGTTAATAGGGGTGACTAAAAATGGTTTCTTTTTCACTAGGAATCCATTTAATCAATTGGTTTTCCGTGATTAACTAGTTTCTAGGATACAACCATTCAATTACAGGATTATCCAGAAAACAGAAGATCATTAGTGTTCAAGAATTGAGCACCAGCTTCCAAGATTTATTGTGGACATAAGCCCTTAAAATTCACAACATATAAAAAAATTTAAAAGAGTACATAAATATAATCAAACACACCCCTTCATTATTTAGAAACCATTTATTACATTCGTTAAAGTTTGGTTTCATCCATCACTATAAGAATATTATCATTCCAACTTATCATGATACACCATTAAGAGAGACGAAGGAAAAACCCCACTTTGATGATCAACAGTTGATATTTTTCTCATCGTGCCACGAACTGGGGTTGCACGACTTACAGGGGATGAAATTCAAGGACACCAAGAGTGATTAGGAAAGGCTCCACCATGGGATCACAACATTCATCTTGAATAGGGACTCCAAATAGAACAAGTAAATGAAAAGAGATCAGCCAGGAAGAAGAAAGAATCTTTGTGTGATAAAAGATGTGATCCTGGGGTTATGGGATATGAAATAATGAATGGATTTAAAGGATAATTGTGGATTCGCAACACGTATCGGTAGGTACACACAATGGAATTAATTTTATTTAATAATTATCTTTGGAGAAGTGGCGATAATGGTTGTGACTTAAAGGGTTTTCTTTAAACAGAGGAAAATGCATAACAGGGGTGGAAGTAGATATTATAGGAAAATGAGTGACACTATAGAAAAAGCCACATGTTTTGATAAGTCATGGGTCACCTGAACCTTGGGGGATTTCAGATATCATTTATAATATTTAAATGGATTTTAATGTGGTATTAAAATAATTTTACATCAAAAGATATGTTGTGGGGGTGGAACTAGAAAAAGTTGAAGACTACTAAAAAACAAAGGGTGGGACACCGTTTGTAGAGACACTATAATGGTGATACCATTTCCATGTTCCAACATGATGGTGAAACTGCTACGGTGCCATCGTCATGTTGTCTCCATGACCGGTGCCACCTTTTGGTGGAACTGTTTGGTGGAACCGAGTTTTTTTGGAAACCTCTGTAATGAGTCACTATCTGGGCTATTACATATCATGAAATTATACTAAAGTAATTTTAATGCATAACAATTAAAAACTCATCCTAGAAATAACCAATTAGTAATATATATGTTCTAGATATACAATAATATTCCCATAAGAAGATTTCTCAGATAATTTAACCATTTTATGGGGAAGTTTGAAAGGTTCTACTAAATTTTTATGATATTAAATAATGAATTTGACCAAAATCAATGATTGATTTTACTCTCTATGACTGAAGAATATCATACCTATAACCACATAATTATCTTACTCTTACTATAGTAGTGATATAATATGTTTTCCCTTTATCTCTTAGTCTTGGAAATTGTTTTTATTGACTAGCTTCAAAAACCACAGGATTTGTGCTTTTATTTTCACAATTCATTATTTTGATAATCATGTAACATAGAAAAATTGATAGTGGATTGATTTATAAATTTCATTCTTCAATCACATTTGTGGTATTTTTCACTCACTTCAATATCCAATAGTAATATAACCCTCAATTACACGCTTGAATAAATACATTTTCCACTTCATATAGTTTCTAGGATGCTTTATTCGACACATTCCACTTGTAGAACATTAGATCTTCATAACATTATAGGTTTTATCTAGTGATTATACATGCTTAATCTCCATTATCGTTTTCTTATTTATAGTCCACTGACAATTACCCATATCTTTCACCACTTTTAAGGAACATCAAACAACATTTTACTAACAACCATAATCTAGAACCACAAATTTTTGTCCAATTCTACGGCTAAATCCAATATATAAATTGTAATTATTAGTTTCAGGGACCATGGAAACCCTAGAATCCTAACAGAAAAGTATCTTGATTTTTTCCAGGTAATTCATACAGATTATTCATCCTTTTTCTTAAGTTCATGAAACAACCACTCCATTTTTTGATAGAATGTGTATGCGAAATACTTATTGATAAACATCCTCATGAATTTTTTCCACTACAAGGATTATATGTATTTTCTACTCTTTATATATTGAATAGTTTCCAGCACATTTCAGTTTTGAGCTCAATGAGATAAATAACATGTATAACCTACTCTTGTTCATATCATTAAATCAAATAGTATATATTTTCTACTGAGTTAATCAACTATTTATCAATTATGGGATCAATAGATACAATAATGTTTATTTAGTCTGTGTCATATATAGAAATCAACTATAGATTACTTTATTGGATTATTTCTATGTGATTCATGTAATCATTAATAATATGATTTTGTTGTGCCAATATATCAATGGAGTTATCATTTCCTATTCTTGTCATGTTATGAATTTAATTGGGGAAGTCATCACATTGATTGTTGTAGATATTTTTAACATGATTATTCTTTTTTATACATTTTTTAAATGAATGAATATTAAGGATTAGAATAATTATATTAATAAATATATACAAGGTAATATATAATGATAGAAAGAGTAACTCATAAATGATGGTTTAATACAAACAAAACAAAATCTTGGAAAAAATCTTTATTACCATTAGACATATTCTAATTATGATCATCACCATTTAGTAATTTTAAAGTCAATAAATTTTTTATAAATCAATCATTATGGTTTAAATAGATAATTTGAATTAACTGAATCATATACCGCTGGAGTGTTAAACACGGTCGAAGATAATGCCTTTTAATCTTGCACTATAATGATGGTTGAGATATACTTGATGATAACATTTCATAGTTATTACCCCTAGATGTAAATATTTTGAAACAATACCCACTTGTAATCACCATATTGGTGGGGTTTTCAAGGAATAACACAAAATATATACCTTAACAATACCTTAGGATCTTACTATATCCTTAGGCATATCTAGAGGGTTTTTTCAAATATTCTATTATCCCAAATATCAAACGTTACTATCCATTTATCTAATAAAAATGATGGGGTCCTAAACTATAATTATTTTATTACATATTATTTATCATATGAAAAAAAATCTAAGGAACTGGTGTTTATTGTCTTTGGAAGATTAGACACATATATATAACATCATAAAACATATTATCATTATCATTATTTAGTTTCATTAGATTTTTCCTAACACCCATTGTACCTATTAATAAAATATATAATAACCATGGGATATTTTTATTGAGAAGACTTGTCTAGAAACCATAGTAAGTTAATAAACATTAAAAAGGAGCATAATATCGGGGTATCTTGATAGCATAAAGAGAATTATCATAATCATGGAATCATGGACTTATGAAATGAAAACATAAGTGCATGGAGTAATCATTAACCTATAATAATAGTCTGGAATCATATAAAATGTGGAATATAATTAAACAAATTACTTAATAAACATATATCAAGGCTCCATACCTTATTTACATAACATACATTTTCATTCAAACTTCCCATACACCATGGATAGGTAGAATCACTACCCACCGAACCTGATATGTCATGATATGGAAATATTACCCACCTTATTAGATAAATATATAAGTATAGGATGGGCCATAACATAATTAAAATTTTATATGTGTGTTCTACATGGGTAAAATAAACCTTACATAAGTCACATACATACTAACAACCCCTGAGAACGAATTGGGTTTCATGATATTTTCCCATGGGAAATCATAAAGGAATAATATAATGATTTCCAAGAGAAGAGGGAATTACATATCATTATACATTTAAATATGAATAGAAAATAATTATTGATCATGGAGTCCCACTATAAATAAATTTATTAGATGTTCCAAATAAGTATGATTAAAAAATTGGCCACATTGGTGAATCCTTCTCAAAATAAGAAATGTTTATTTTAGATAAATAGGATTATACTATTCTATTAATATTAAAATTGAACATGAAGGGTTCAAAAAAATCACATAGTTATTTTGTTATATAATATTTATTTAAAAACACTTTACTGTGTTGATGTTTAATATGAAATAACAATTTTCAATATTCCCTTACATTGGGATTTCTTAAAAGTGGGTATTCTAGAGATAAAAAATATATATATTATATTAAAATAAACATTCCATTCATAAATATAACTAATTTTTAGATGAATATTCAATACATTTCAAAATATATATCTCAATTTACCAAAAGTGTTTTGTTGACTTTGTAGACTATAATCAAAATAATCATATGTCATGAAAGATCTTTATCATCACCCAGAAAGATCATCCCCTATGGTACACTTCATTGACATTCCCTACATAAATTATTTCACCATTACATGGGGATATGAAACACAAGATTTAGTGGGTTCATATTCTTAGTATGGGTAAACATTAAAGATGTCCACATAACATGAGCATAATATAATGGTAACACAAGAATATCCATTTAAAAACACGCCCTTCATATCATAGATCAGAAACATAGGTCGGGGAATAAATCATGAATGTTAATAAGACATGGATCATAATGAAATCTATGAAAGTGATCCACTAGAACATAACATTGGTATATAATATATTTTTGTAAAACACATAAGCTTATCTAATTGTGACCTTTTATAAATTGAAATGGTTTTTCTTATTTATTTAAGGATATGAAATTAGGACCTTGCATAAACATAAGGTCCTGAATCTAGGTCCTTGGATAACCTTAGAGACATGAATATAGGTCTTCAAAAAAACTTAAGGACCTGAAATCACGTCCATAAATAACATTATACACTTAAAATAAGGTCAATTCATATCCTTATAGACATAAAAACCATTATCATTATTAATCATATGATCATGAAAACTAGGTCCACAAATAATTTTATCAACATGAAATCAAGATGAAATATAACATATTTACAACTGATTAATCCATAATTACCCAATGAATTATATAGATAAAATGTACCCACAAATACTTGGGTTATAATGGAACCACCCATCCTTGGGTTTTAAAGACACCACCCATCCCTTATTTATAACAGATCCACAAATTCTTGGTATATAACAGAACCCACCATCCTTTTTTTTATAATGAATCCACTGATCCTTAGTTTATAATGGAACCAGATATCACAATTGAAACCATAAAAATGTGTTTCACATGGTCTTAAAGAATTAATCATATTATTAATTCATGAAATGATATGGGTTTTGTAAACATATCATAATATCACAACCCATGGAAAAAAATGGGTTCAATAAGCATTTCATCCATTAATTATATCATAACCCATGGAAAAGGAATGGGTTTCATAAACATATTTTCATTATAAATATAAAATACCCCATGAATAAATAATTATTGTGTTATATTATAATTTCCCTATTATTTTTTAAGTAGCAATAAGGTATTTCATCCTATTTGTAAATTGATTTTGAATGATAACATCTAACATTTACATAGGATAATATCCATACAACTTTTAAATAAATTATTCAATTTTATAAAACATCCAAAATATTAAATAACCAATTTATTTTTTGATAAAAAATAAATAAATAAGTTAATTATTTAAACCATTTAATATTAATTATGGTGGTAAATATCAATTATGTTGTACACGTTAAAATAAATATTCCTTTTACAATTTTGGTAAAAATATAGAAGGTTCTTATCTGGAAGAAGTCACGCTGAATCAATATAAAACAATTAATAAAAATTCAAAATTAGATATAAATGTATTTTAGACATCATTTTATATTATTATCTAATTTATTTATTTAATTTTTTAAAAAAATGTACAAGAAATAAAAATAATTTTCAACAGAAGAGAAAAATAAAATTTCTTTTTCATATATACATTATTTAGGTATCTTTAGTAAATAAAGAGAGGAAAATGATAGTTAACATTTTATTTAATATAAATTTCTATTTTAGAATAAAATTATAGAATATATTTTTATATAAATCATAACATTTCATCATTGGAAAAATTTCACAAACAATCTTGTTAAACAATAATATTGTAACATAAAACCATTACCACATTGGTATATTTTGAGGCATAATCTACATGACATAAAAAATATTATATGGATATATAAATCCCCTGAAATATCATTATAATTATTATAAAATACATTAATGAGAATTATATACTAAACATAAAATAAAGAAGTTTTGAATATGGAATGTGTCTTTAAAAAACCAAAGTGAGATGAAAATCATTTACACTATGACTTTAATTCCTTCATACAAACATGAATGTCATATATAATAAATATAGGATTATATTATATACATTCTATAAATGTATATATATATATATATATATAATACCATATATGATTTTCTTATGACTATTTATTACCGGTTTATTAACAATTCCATTTTAAAACAAAATTTGTTGAATTATGTGCTTTTTTATATTTGTTTTTGTTCGATATTTTTGGTACATTTACATGGAACAAAGATCAACTATGTGCTGAATAATAAACATGTTATAAATATAATAATTAATAATTATAAATTTATTTATAATATTTCATTAAGGATATATATATATATAACTAATTATAACATTCATAGAGATATTAGACCATATGCATGCATGAACATTGTTTCCCATTATTTAACCGATGGAAAGAATGGATGTTTATTAATATTCCAAATTATCAAAGTAATTTTTATGATATATTTATCATATATATTCGTTCAATCTACCCTTATAACCATACAAATCATAATATGATAAAAAACATATCACAATGATTCATGGAGGTGGTAGTCCACAATTAAGCATGAGCGAAGTTATCATTTTCCAATGGTAAAGAAATTAAGAAGGTATATGTGATATTATAATTATTTAATTATAATTATCTCATAAATATTATATAATTATATTAAAGACATCATTATATTGGTCCATGAGAGGAAATAATGTATAATTAATTACATCTCTTCAATAGGTTGTAGTCATATGTACAAAAGATTTATAGTTTCTTTTCAGAATAGATAGAATACCCAATGGATGATGGTAGTAAAATATTGTAAATAACACCTCAATATATGGTTGATAATAATTTTAATATATTATAATTATAAAAACATGAATTAATGTTGTACGATAAGAAGTAAATATGAATAATCTTAGTGAAGAATGTTAACTTCGATTAGTAAAACCTCCTTTGGAACTCATATTGAGGATCATAGAGATAATATTTTGTGAAGAAAATTGGATTTATAATGTGGATATGAATTATTTGGAGATATTTTTAAAAATTTTATTGACCAAAAGAGCTTAATAGGTTTGAATAAGTGATTAGAAGAGGTTTTTTTATATTTGAGGAGGTGTGGCATTTTTTTATTACCCCAAAATATTAAACAATGTGATATATCTCTAAAAAAAGTGAATCAAAAATCGGTAAATAATGGTTTTTATGGATTATATGGTCAATAAAAACCTCCACCTAAAATTAATACACATGTTTTAAACATTTAATTAACTAAATCTCCAATTTACACACTTTTACAATTTTAGTTTTCTCTATGGTTACGAGCCTCTTTTTATTTACATTAATAATTAATCCACTAATTGTAAAAATTAAATTACCCATAAAATATGATTTTATCACATGGATTATTAATATTAAAAACAATATGATAAATAATTAATCTATTTTTCTGGAAAATTAATTTTATCACATGTTCATGTAACACGCAAACCCTATATTTACCCATAAACACAATAATTGATTTTTATATTTTTTTAATATTTATTTTGAAAAATAATTAATTTGATCTTGTGATATAATTTCAATTATTCTGATTCCAAATATTTTATCCATTTTATTAAATTTAGTCCATATAATTATCAACATTCAATTTGAATGAAATCCCATATAGGTGATGAAAAAATAGTTTTTAAAGTATAAATTTAATTTAATTAAAAATAGAAAATATTATTGAATAAAAAGAAATATATAAGATTAATTATAATAATATTTAAAAAAATTTAATTTTAAAACACTTTTCACGAAAAATGGTACTTTTAAATTTATTTAATGGGAGTGTATTCTTTTATAAAAATAAGTATTTTTCACTACTCATCCAAAAATTCAACTTTTTAAAATATGTAAATTTATCTCCTATATAACAATAACATGACTCTTTATGTTTTATTATTTATGATAATAGATTTCAGAATTTTAGAAAAAATAATTTTATAATAAGTTTGAAAAATTTAAATTAACAAATATTTAAGAATAAAATATTTTTGGCATTAAACTAGATTTATTCATATCGCATGCTTGAAAAAACTATTATATGAATGATAAAATAATTTATTGAATATATAAAATATAAATTACATTAAAATAATTCACTAAAAATATTAAATTTAACATATTAAAATAAAATAAAAATTTCTTGTGAAATTCTTTTCCGGAAACGCATTTGTTTACTTTTGAATTTATTTTATTTTAAAATTTAATCAATTGATATCAAATTAATTGATATTATTATTTTTTAAGCATATAATATGAATAATTTAATTATTAATATTCATAGAAAAATATATAATGGATATGTCACAATGGTCAATTGGAAATAATAATAATAGTGGATATGAGTTCGCTAAAACTAGATTTCCATGTAATATATGGTGTAGAAGAAAATAAATCTTTGGAAAAAACATTATCATAAAATGTTAAGGTGTCACTTGTATATAAACAAAAATTAAATGGATATTAAAATAGTTATATATATAATGGACATATATATAGAAATATATTATGTACTTAAGAAGAAATTGTCATAAATGAGAGAAAAAGTTATAGAAAGCATAATGAGAAATTTGTACGGAGAGTATGAAAGATCCCATAACATTATGTCTCTAGGATTGTGAACATTTACGTAACATGAAATATATTTATATTAATTTCATCAATAACCTTAGTATGATCCTTATTCATATATAATTAGTTTCATAGAGAATATTTATTTTTAAATCATAATTTATTAAATCATTCCCTCATTACCAACTTTGGTATGGTCAGTATATATGGGTCCCTCTGGACCAATTAAATGTTCATAATATTATCATGAAAATAAATTCATAGCCTCAATAATATAATTTTTTTTATAAATATCAATTTTATCAATAAAATCATTTTCAATGTCATCATTTTTTGGTGATAATGGAAAATGAAATGTGATAGTGACATAGAGGTTGTAGTCTATTTGTAAAATGGACCAAACCATTCATTTCCCATCAAATGAGATTGTGGTTAAATAATTATTAATGTGTTAATAATTATAATTTATACATTTAAAACATATTATTTGACGATTTCCATCCTCAAAAAAATCCATGAAAGGCAGTGTTGGAAAAAAAATTATTCAGATCACTTCATGGATATTGTTGTTCTCAAAAATGTAGAATCGATATTTATTTTCAAAATAGTCGATTCATGGGGATTAGTAATTTTCTGTAAATCAATATTTTGAATTTTAATGATAAAATTTATTCTTAACAAAATATATTAATGGTCTCACAGATGGTAAGTATATGAAATAAAATTATAAAAATGAATACTATGAAGAAGAAACAGTCACATTGGGGTCTTTTATTTTTATCAGAACTCATTCTTGAAAATTTAAGACTTCATAAAAATACGGGTGGACAAAGGCATTAGGATGTGTAATGGAATTAAATAAGATTTAATTAGGTTCTAGTTTTATGATGAATTCAAATTAACAATAACTTATAGAAGGGGAGGAAGTCGAATCTTCTTATAGGTGGAGAAATTGAACATTCTAGTTAATATAATGTAAGGTAAACAGTTAAAACATAATAGAATTAACATAATTTAAGGTAGGTGAGAGAAGGTTGATAAATTGTGTAGGTAATAGTTTATAACATATAAAATTAATTTTAGATGATATATAGGTTATCTGAACATTGGTAAATTCATAAATAATATATTAATCTCTTAAAGAAAAATTAATTATAAATAAATATTGGTTTTGAAATATAATTTATAAAAAAATAAGTGATTTTTTTAATATTAAAACATATAATATATCGCAAAAAAAAACGTTTATAATAAAATATTACTTAAGAAAAAAAATTAACCGTGGGATTATAAACATTTTATATTAAAATAAATAAATATATTTATAGACACAAAATGGTTTTGTAATTATTTATTTCATTATTATGTTATGATAATATCATATTTTGTGATAAAATATAAAAAACCCACCATTTTTAAATGTTCACAAGAAAACTAAATATTTCATAAATATCAGAAAAATTTCACGTATATATGATTTTTGAATTCTAATTTCAAATTTAACTTAGTTTTTTAAAATCATGCCCTAAAAATTTTATATTTATCTTAATTCATAAAATAAAAAATAAAAATAAATAATCATTAAAAACATTTTAATCATTAGGTTTTTCAAATATAATGTCAAATTAATTTATTAATTTAATGAATTTGAATATTTTTTTAAAAAAAGATAGATTATATGTTATAAAAATTATTTCATATAAATGATTAAATTAATTTAATAATGTGTCACACCATTTATTTTATTGTTTGTGAAGAAGGATTTTGATATCAGAATTATTTAATGGAAAATACATATAATGAAATATTTGGATATTAATGTTTTTATATTTGATTCTATAGGATGGTATTAGATTATGTGTACTGTGAGATTTGTTTTTGGATTAATATATATCTATTTGATTAAAAATTCCAATGGTGGCATATGATATGGTACCAAATGATTTCCATGTATTGATAATCTATAATACTAATTTATTGAATGATGATTTTATTAATAAAATTGTATTCCATTAGATTATATTGTTACCCTAAATCTAGTAACCTTAAGATTGTGTGTTAAAATATACATTGGATTAAATTAAATGAATCACATTCTAAATGACCAAATAGTTTTGTTGACTAGTTCAACTAGGTATATAATGAATTCCCATATTACATTTCGAAACAAAATTTAAACAATATTTGTTTTGATAATTACATTTCCCTATATAATATCTATAAATATCATTCATTGTACTCTTCTTTAATTCCATGTAAATAAAAAAACATTGTTGAAATCAAATTATATGTATAGGTTAAGTATAATTGAAGCAATGTTGAATCAATAAGTATAATCATAGAAAGACAAATAACAGAAAACAAATTCCATATAATAAACATTATAACATTGAAATGAATTCAAATATATCATAATGTTGGATGTATAACTAATTATAAGATAAGGATTAATTAATATGGAATGGTAAATAACTAAACACAAATTCAATTTAATGAATAAATAATATTTAAATGCATATGCATATAATGTCATTTATAAAATATCATGGATAATAAGATTATAAATAGTAAAATTTTTTAGGTAAATAACCAAAAAAAATTCCATTTAATCCATACACTATAAATTAAATTTATCCCGATATAATATAATTGATAAAATGTCCTTGATAATATGATAAGTCATAATCAAATTGGAAAGGTAAATAACCCAAAAAATATCCCTTTAATAAAAAAAATAAAAAATAAATTTATCTAGAGATATTATAATTTGAGAAATATCATGTACTATAATAATTGAATTATTAATGAAGTAAATTTGAAATAATTGTATGTCATGTTAATAGGAACTAGTTACCTATACTATCAAGACCATTCAAAAAACAGTTTTATACTATATATAGATTCTTTTTAATTTATATCTTTCTTATTCATGTCATAATAGTATATATTCATCGATGAGATTTTTTTAATTAATCCAACATATATATTCATATACAATTCATTATTTATATATGTAATAATCAATTTAATTCATGAAAAATATGTCTCCCCATTAAACATCCTTGTTGAACAAATAATGTGGATTATCAGTATTTACCTTAATGAACAAATTACATTAAATATTGAACACCATATTTAGAAATGATATACATTTAAAGAAATAAACAATGAAATTATAAATAAAATGTACATTTAGTGTAAAATTATTGTCCAATGATTATAAGAAAATAAATATATCAAGGGAAGTTTAATGATTACAAAAATGATTTAATATTGTTAATCTTAATACATTCTATGGTAGAAACTACCAGAATCCATTAATAGAATGAATATGTATTTCAACGTTTTGTGTCATCATAGTCCATTCCATTTCCATTTTTGGTGGTTTGATTTCTTTAGAAGAGGTTCCCATATTTTATGGTTAATTCTAGAGCGGTAGGGGTGTCGCATAGAGAAACCACACTATGTAATGATTACATGAAATGTAATGGTGGTTCATGGATTATACAGATGGTTAATTAATGGCTTATAAACCACCTCAAGTATGATCTATGAGTTTTCTTACATGTCATGTAATTTAAATCCATGCCATGTATTAATTAATTTTTGGGGAAATATTTTTACCCGATAAATATGGAACTTTCCAAAAAACTCATTGTTTACCAGCCATGTGAATTATAGATGACATAAAACCGGTATGATTCTAGGTTTATGTTATTTTTATCAGTTTATTCCATTCATTTAATTTTCGACACTCCCTCTATATTTTTGTAATAACCCTATGCTCCCTAAAGAGTCATTTTATCCCTCTTAACCCATTCTTCAATCCATTGGTTATCGGGGGCTTTCATTGGAAATATGTTTGAATCCATTCTCTTGTTTTAAGATATTTTATTACACTCCTCTCCTAGGGATTCACTATGGTGGTGTCTTTTTGTTTTGGGAATGCGTTGGGATTCATTTTTATGATATTTGGGTATATTTTAGGATGATCTATGGGTGTTGTGTGCCGTTGTGGTTGTTAGGTTTTCTTTTTCACCCTATGTTGCACAGTGAGTTGGAAATATTCCATGTGATATGTAATAAATCATTAATCATTGTTGTGTGTCATTAAAGAGGGGATTAGTTTTTTTTGTCTATGGGATAAGTTTTCCATTTATTAAATAATCAAAAAGAATTATCAAATTGAAATTGAAGGGTAAATGGGAATTATTCCCTCGCTTTTATGGCTTTGATAAAATATTCATATGGTGGATTGTATAAGATTTATCTATTGATGAAAATTATGGTCATTAGAGGACTTATATTCACGTAATGATATATTTTGTGATAGTACATTCTATTGTGATTATTGTGACATCACTCTAAAATGTAAATTGGTTACCCACTTATATTTTTCTATGGAAGTTATTTTCCCATGATTATGATATGTGATATAATTTCCCTTAAATAATGTGGAATGTGATATAATCCCCAATATTAGATCTATAAAATGATATTTGATATACTATGTTTGTAGTCATGTGGTGGGGAGGCGATATGTGGATGATGTGTGGTTGGGTAATGTGAGGATGATGGTTTGGGGTTCATTTTTTTCGGGAGGTGAGGTGGTTAGTATATGGTCAAGAGTTTTGGGAAGTGAGAATTTTTGTGTGTGGCCATGCTATTGGGGTTGTGAGGTGGTTGGTGTTTGGTTGTAACTTTTCAGTAGCCGGGAGTTTTTATTCTTCCATGATTGTGGGTGGATGGGTGATGGTTTAATGGGAATGATGAGATACATGAGATGTGTGGTTTCATTATTTTAGATGATCAGGTAGCGATGGAGTAACATCATAAATTTTTTTAAAATAGAAGTGGTTTTTGTTTGGTTAATGGGATTAGAATGACTTCTGAATAATTAAGTGGTGGTTTGTATGGTAAAATGTGTCTTTTGATATATAATAAAATTAATGCATTGATTAAATGAAATTGTTTGGTAATGTGAATGTGGCTTGTGGACTATGTTTGTGGCTATAAGGATATACTTATATACACATTTTAATATTTATATACACCCCCACTCATGTCGTGAACTATGTTTCAACACCCGTATAGTCATGCTGGGGTGTTTTTCCTCACATCTGGTGTGGAGGAATGATGGATGGTTACCTAAAATTTCCCACAATCTCTTCCAAGAGACATTAGTATTTCACAAGATGTGATGGTTTGAGGACTTTTAGTGGAATGTATTTTGGTTTTGATTCCCAGGAGTCTTCATGCGAGCTATTATGTGGTTATGCAAGTGGGGCTGTGAGCCTTTGTTTTTTCGGGTGAGATGTGACAATGACCATGTTTAGATGAGTTGTAAGAGATGAGAAATGGGGGCTTACATTGGGGGTCAAACATAGTAGGAGGATGGTATGAATATGATTCCATTCATTTTCGTGACTCCTTACTACTATTGTTATGGTTGTGGATATGTGATGACACAGTTGTTTTTAGGTGATCAATGATGTGGCCACTCTTAGTTGGCGTTGATATCAGGTGTCTACGATTGTGATTAGATGTGACAATTCTTGTGAGGAGGTATTTTATTTGAAAGATATATGAGTTCCATTATGTAATAAGTTGGGGTGTGAGAGTGGCATATCAATGGGAAAGTGGTGTTGTGTACACCTCATTTATAATTTCTTTATTATATTATATTATTTGTCTTAAATTATTTTTTAGAAGAGCCTTGTTGATGCTAAGTTTTGTCTATGTATGTTTTTAAGTTATTTTTGGTTCCCTTATTTTCACATGGGTGTAATTGAATGCTTTTCTCACAAGTGCATGATAGTCCCTTTTTTCATATTTTTTATAATTTTAGGCTCACCCAATGTATATAAACTTATCTTTGGGTTTCCAAAAATATTCCATGGACTTTCACGGAAATTCATTCCTATACAATTAGATTGTTTTTTCGATATGTTTTATTTTCTTTCAGGTATTTAAATTGGAGACCTTTATCCATCTCAATTTTATATACAAAAGCTTGTGGGATAGTTTTGGATTCTTTTTTTTCTATTATTTCATAGCATTTCTTATGTATTATTAATCATATATCCTAATAATACATTATTATAATGGGAAATGCATCCTATTTTAGGGGGTTTTCATACAGTAGACGCTAGTCCCCAACATGGGGCCTATTGCAGGCAGGGCTTGGGGGTCATTATCTATAAGGCCCCAGCCTTAAACCTTACTTAATCTTGAGTTATTACAAGATTAAACATTGAGGATATTTTCAGGTTTAGAGTTTTAGAGAATTAGATCATGAAACTTGCATTACATTCCACATTTAAACAAAGTGGTTACATAAAAGACAGTATTCATTCTTCCCATCACGGAAACATATTTAAAATATAACACGGATTCTTTCTTGACACATCCTTGACACTAGCATCACATCATGTACCTTTCCCTTGACCTGTGAAAAACATTTCAAAAACTTGGGATGAGCATAAAAAGCTCAGTAAGGGTTATAAAAATATGGAAAGGAAACATGAGTTCATATATACATAAGGATGAAATCATACTTTACCCAGAAAACATAGGCATATCAAATCATGAATAAATCATAGAAATCATAAGACATAAAGGTAACTTGAGGCATTCATAACATTCTTACGTAGGGAGTAACCCTCTTGGTTACGTTTGGAATACCCATCACAGTATATTCCCTAAAATCTCTTCAGAGAAACCTTAACGTTTCACTCCTTCGCGTTACCCAATGCATTGGAGAGCTATAACGGGCTCACCCGCCCTTAGATTATCACGGAACCACCTGTCTTCATAATAATGCCCAAGAACCATAACATAATCATATCACATAAAACATGCATAAAGGAAACAAAAAATTTCCACATTTCAATCACGAGATATCAATACAACACATTGATATAAAAACAGTATGAAAACCATTTTCAATACCAAAACAAAAGAAATGTAAAACATGGTATTTATTTTTCTTTTAAAAAGAAGGTATGGCTTGTATAGGAAGCCGAAACTCAAATAACGGTGACGACGGCGGAGAAGTCGTTGTCACCGCATATGTACGACAAAAAAAAATTCCCTTTTGTCGTTTAGTAAACGCATCGTATAAAAAAGATTCCTTTTGAATAAACGTAAAAGTCAAAAAGGTTTATACACCGTATAAAAGAAAGTTGTGTATAAAATAAAATATGCCTCAATGAAAGGAGATTGAGACGAAGTCCCATACCACCTTGAATCTTTTAAAATTTTAAACCATTAATATCCATATAAATAAATCCTTAAAACTATTTTGAAAACATGGATATTAATAAGAACAAATTATTAAAACATTTAAAACGATATTTTGGTTAAAGGGGTTTTACCAAAATTAGAGACACTTGAATACAATAATCGAGGAATAACATTTAGTCATAACTTTATAATATCATGAGAATAAAAGGATTCAGGATATAATACTCCAATGGACAGTATATACACTATATAAGACTGAATTGGTGGATAACAACAATGAACCCTCAATAGAAATGTCAAATGTGATGAAATCCCTTATAAAGAAGGTATCCTTAAATTAAGGACAAATAAATCTCAAAAATATGTGTGACAAATATATATACACCCAATATAAGTGGATATTAAGTGTAAAACAATAAAAGGTCAATCACACATATTCAATGGATGACATATTCAATGACTACAAGTTGAACCCAAAGAAATCGAAATTGGGTTAAAAAGTTCCCTTGACAGCCTAACGACATCACATCAAAATGAGTTGATGAGTGATAAAAAGTGTATCTCATCACTTGGACATAAACTTTACATCAATAAGTATGTATGAGAACATATCCCAACATAAAAATATGTAAATTAAAAGACCCAATAAAAGAAGTCTTTTAAAAAAGAGGAGGGTGAAAGGTTCCCTTACCGACTTGGGTATCTTTCAAAACATACACCCCATGAAAGAAAGACAATAGGTCATTGATGTAAATACTCATAAACGAAAGTATATTACACAAAGAGTATAATAATGGGCAGTACATACACCACTCAATGGAATTTGTGGCGAATGTAGCATAAATCTCACGGGAATAAAAGTGAGATGAAAAATCCCTTACGAAAACTCGGCAGCCTAACGACGCCACATAAAACTTCCAAAATGGATTGATGAGAGAGAATAGGGTCTCTAATCACATGAAAATAAAAATTACAGTAAGTGTAATATAAAAGATCATCCCAATAACAAGAAATATGAGCTTTAAAAGGAATGACATAAAAGTGTATACTTAAAAAGAAAGAGAGGAGTAGGATCCCTTACCTCGGGTCCGACTTGACTCGATCGTTCTTTAATCTCCTGAATAATAAACATGAGTTAATTTATAATTCCTTAAGAACCCTTTTTCAAGTTCATTATTACTTTTATACCACTTATTACCATGTCATAAACATTATGTAATCATTTAAGTTAATAATATTTGTTTTGCCGATATTTGGTTCTTAAGTCGAAAGTGGACTTCTTACAATTACATGTTGTTCGTGTGGCCAAATGTTTATTATATCCAGAATTGTATTCATCATGTAGATATCATATATGTCATATATATCCAGTACATTCATGCATTTATAACATTACATAATCATTTAGAGGTATGAAATGAAATGCACCGTTCATGGAGACGGTAAGCCGTACGTACGCATGAACGCTACTTTCATTTCTATTTCATATTTTATAGAATAGAATAATAATGATATAAAGGTATATTATAATTCCAGTATAATATCATATATAATATCATATTTCCATCCTTTATACATCCCACATATGGTATTTAACGAATCAAATCACTTTGAGGGGGCGGTAGTCCGCACTTCCTTAAATGAAGATATCGCGTATACCCATAATGGAAGCCATAAAGGTAAGACAAAAATGAAAAATACAGAAGAATAAATAAAGCATAAACATATTATATATCATATATCAAAATAGTGACATCATAATGTCCACCTTTGAAGGTGTTAAATGAGTATTGAACAATCATCGTTTCGGGTGGCAGAATTTTACCATCCACGGAAACCGTATGTTCTTTAACCATTTGATGTAGTTGTGTGAGAGTGTAGCTCGAATAAATCTTATAAAAACATCCTAGTATATTGAAGATACTGTTGTTGTTACAAAAGAAGTAAATAAAAAGTGTTTAGGGGGTTGGAGAAGCAAAATAAAACAAATGAACATGAGAGAATGAATTACCTTTAAAAGTGTAACTCCTTTTGATTTAAGACTAAAGGCTTCTTTTGAAAGGATTCTTCCCAAAGGGAGTCCTCTAGGATGAGTAGAGGGATGTGGAGAGAGTAAATGGGCAGGGGTTGGCCGAGCCAAAGGTTTGAGGAGTGTGTTAAATGAGGTAGAGATGGGGGCCTTTTATAAGAGGAGAGGAGGGGTACTTTTGGAAAGTAAAGAAATATTACTTTATTTGAAAATGTGTTTCGGTTTTAAAAGGTCCCACATTTATAGATTTAGTGGATAAGGTGATAAGGCTTCGAAATACACTCATCCAATAAGTTTTTTACATGTGTAGTTCATATATTTTACATTATCTTTCCATTTTATTTAAATCGTCAAATAATGATATCATCGCTGCATCATTATTATGTCATAAATAATTTAATTTATATAATGTCTAAAAATTATAAAAAAAATACTATTATGTAGGAAATATTTTTATATTTCCAATGAATATTTATAATCAAAAATATGACTTGTATAACCCCACTTAAAAATTGGTTTAGTAAAACATATCATGTTTGTGTCACTTTTACTTTTACATTAAATAAAAAGTTATTTATGTCATTTCCCAACCAAAGTGGATCCATGGGGTCCCCAAGTTGACCCATGGCTTGTCTTGGTCGGCCATGACTCACCCAATAGGTATAGGACATGTGTCATGGTGTTTTCACATTCTTATAATATCATTTTTACCTTAAATTACACTAATTACCACTAATCGCAATTAAAAACTTAATAAGTTACTATTCACCAAAAAATTATTTTTATCCCATTGAACCACATTTTACTTCTTAATGAAAACCATGTATGTCGGATTTTTGAAATTCAAAACACAAAGATGGCAAAATTCCATTTAAACGGAAAAATCAGTTTTTATAAGTACCACTTAGTGGTTTCACTATTCATCAAAAAATGGAGTTTTTCAGAAAAATACCAAAACTTCACCCGAAGCTATATTTGATATTCCGAATTCAAAAATGAAGTACGTTTTACAAAATTCAAAACATATTAGTCACATTAATTAATTTAATAATTAATTCCTGCTGTCAGAGCAAATAGCGTATTTTTATAAAACAATAAGTATCAAAAGATTGACACTAGTTTAAGTCTGATTTCAAAGTGGAATTGATTCCAACGACCACTATTAGATTTAATGGTAAAAATATTTTCTAATTTCACTTTAAAACAAATTCAAAATATAATCTAATCATATAAATAAATTATATTAAAAAGTGGTTTTGAATTAAAATACAACATTTTACACTATTCATTAAAAAAATGAACTTTATCAGAAAGATACCAAAAATTTACACAAAGTAAATTTTGATGTCCCGATTCTTAATAAGAGTTTTATTTGGTCCAAAAGAATGTTTAAGAGTGAACAAAACTATATTTAATGACGGTTCTCCATCAAAAGGTGATAAGTGAACCTTTAGTGAAAACTAGGGCATATACGCCAAAAATTGAATTCTTTCCATATTTTATGACTTTATCTTTTATTTTATAAATGTAAAAATATTTAAGAACATATATAATAATAATTTAGTTATTTATATCCATTCCCGCCAATACAACGACTACATATTAACTACCATTTAAAATAATATTATTTTATTATTAGAGTGCAACGTAAGATTCCCAAGAAACTCGTTGTTGCGTGTTGGGTACGCCATCGAGCATAGCGTCCCCTTTAAAGTCATATTAATATTTTATTCACAAATATGGATAAATATGAAAATTTCATATTCATTATTTACCTGGGGTGTTAAATCCTTCCCCCCTTTTGGGAATTGCGTCCTCACAATTTTAAAATTGCGCTTGGAAACATCCTTGAACGTCCCACATCGGAACAAGAGTCGGTAAAACAATCACTTTAAAATAAAGAAAGATAAGCACAGAGGTCACTCGAGTTAACCCATACTAGGATTCCAAGTATGAAAATATGGACATGGAGGAAAAAACAAAGGGTCATGTTCTGATGGAGAGTGATAGAAAACATGTTTAGGAGAAAGTTAACCACGAGAAAATCACATACTTGTGATGGGTTAAACGGTCTTCGATTCCCCAGTAGGAAAAGTTAATAGACAACATTTTTGTTTTAAGTTACTTTTTATTGAGGAATTTATTCATAAGGAGACATAATCACTTATCATATTGACTTTCAACTTTTATTAGATTCCTTACACAAACTCATATTTTCTCCAAAAGACGAGTATTTAGGAAGACTTGTTCACATTAAGAGTACTATAATCAACTTCTAGAGAATCACCTAATCCACAAAATAGAACTATATACTTCCCATGTCTTTAGACTTTAACCAAATCCAAAACCAAAAAGGCTAGTACAAGATCAGATAATCCAGAAAAGTATAACCCTTTATAAAAAGAAAATCTATTCTTAATCTCCAAAATTTGTCCAACAAAACCCAAAGTTCAGAGAGGACCATTCTATAATCAATTTTTCCATAAAATTCTTCAAAGTAAACCAATATAAGATTGAAACCCAAATATTTGAAGGATTTAGTCGCATAGTCTCCTAAGATAAATCATAAAATTTATCTCCAAACAACATCAGTTGCTCCTAAAGTCTCGTATTGAAAAGTAATTAACCTAATCACATATCCTCCATGATAGGTTAATCATTTTCATAAATAACCCAAAATCATCTTACTCTTAATTAATAAAATCATATAACTAGAATGAATTAGTCAAACTTACCAGGGAATTCACGTAGTCCAGTGGTAGGCGATAAATACCAG
This sequence comes from Viscum album, assembly GCA_963277665.1. Lineage (NCBI taxonomy): Eukaryota > Viridiplantae > Streptophyta > Magnoliopsida > Santalales > Viscaceae > Viscum > Viscum album. Next base: position 1,957,024,428 of record OY728141.1, on the reverse strand, counting down.
TCACACATTAGTTGTGGGTTCGATTCCAGCAGCTTTGTCCGACGCGACGGGATGTCACACGGTCTGCGTGTTGTCCTTTTTCCAAAACTATATAATTCTTAAAACATTCCCCAAAATGAGATAAAATCTTCAAGAATAATCATAACATATTTTCACCTGATGTTTATCTCATTCCTTTCATTTTCCATTATATCATAGAGTAACCCATAATTACCTAAAAATTAAGTATCATATAAACCCTAATGGTTACCTTAATAATTATTACCTGAATTTCCACATCGAATTGGCCATATCGAACATGATGCATTAGAGAACTCACCAAGGTTGAAGTGGTTGATCATGACTCCCTGATATTTGGTTTAGAACAACCACGAGTTTCCTCATTGAGTCCTCCATTTTATCTAGTATCTTAATCAGAGAACCACCACAGTTTCCTTCAAACCTGTTGTCTCTTTGGTGCCTGCTAGATCAATCCATTGACTAAAAATATAAATGTCAATGTGAGTATATCAACAAAACCATCATGTACTAATGTGGAAGTTAAACACTAAGATACACTTACTCATTCACTTTATCTAAAACTAGGACTCTTTCTGAAATCCTAACCATTATGGTAATGTCACTTATGCTTAAAGAATACCCTAACCTCTAAAGTTGTCTAAACCGACCTTTGATACCAACTATAAGGCCCCAGCCTTAAACCTTACTTAATCTTGAGTTATTACAAGATTAAACATTGAGGATCTTTTCAGGTTTAGAGTTTTAGAGAATTAGATCATGAAACTTGCATTACATTCCACATTTAAACAAAGTGGTTACATAAAAGACAGTATTCATTCTTCCCATCACGGAAACATATTTAAAATATAACACGGATTCTTTCTTGACACATCCTTGACACTATCATCACATCATGTACCTTTCCCTTGACCTATGAAAAACATTTCAAAAACATGGGATGAGCATAAAAAGCTCAGTAAGGGTTATAAAAATATGGAAAGGAAACATGAGTTCATATATACATAAGGATGAAATCATACTTTACCCATAAAACATAGGCATATCAAATCATGAATAAATCATAGAAATCATAATACATAAAGGTAACTTGAGGCATTCATAACATTCTTACGTAGGGAGTAACCCTCTTGGTTATGTTTGGAATACCCATCACAATATATTCCCTAAAATCTCTTCGGAGAAACCTTAACGTTTCACTCCTTCGCGTTACCCAATGCATTGGAGAGCTATAACGGGCTCACCCGCCCTTAGTTTATCACGGAACCACCCTTCTTCATAATAATGCCCAAGAACCATAACATAATCATATCACATAGAACATGCATAAAGGAAACATAAAATTTCCACATTTCAATCACGAGATATCAATACAACACATTGATATAAAAACATTATGAAAACCATTTTCAATACCAAAACAAAAGAAATGTAAAACATGGTATTTATTTTTCTTTTAAAAAGAAGGTATGGCTTGTAGAGGAAGCCAAAACTCAAATAACGGTCACGACGGCAGAGAAGTCGTTGTCGCCGCATACGTACGACAAAAAAACATTCCCTTTTGTCGTTTAGTAAACGCATCGTATAAAAAAGATTCATTTTGTATAAACGTAAAAGTCAAAGGGGTTTATGCACCGTATAAAAGAAAGTTGTGTATAAAATAAAATATGCCTCAATGAAAGGAGATTGAGACGAAGTCCCATACCACCTTGAAGCTTTTAACATTTTAAACCATTAATATCCATATAAATAAATCCTTAAAACTATTTTGAAAACATGGATATTAATAAGAACAAATAATTAAAACATTTAAAACGATATTTTGGTTAAAGGGGTTTTACCAAAATTAGAGACACTTGAATACAATAATCGAGGAATAACATTTAGTCATAACTTTATAATATCATGAGAATAAAAGGATTCATGATATAATACTCCAAAGGACAGTATATACACCATATAAGAGTGAATTGGTGCATAACAACAATGAACCCTCAATAGAAATGTCAAATGTGATGAAATCCCTTATAAAGAAGGTATCCTTAAATTAAGGACAAATAAATCTCAAAAATATGTGTGACAAATATATATACACCCAATATAAGTGGATATTAAGTGTAAAACAATAAAAGGTCAATCACACATATTCAATGGATGACATATTCAATGACTACAAGTTGAACCCAAAGAAATCGAAATTGGGTTAAAAAGTTCCCTTGACAGCCTAACGGCATCACATCAAAATGAGTTGATGAGAGATAAAAAGTGTATCTCATCACTTGGACATAAACTTTACATCAATAAGGATGTATGAGAACATATCCCAACATAAAAATATGTAAATTAAAAGACCCAATAAAAGAAGTCTTTTAAAAAAGAGGAGTGTGAAAGGTTCCCTTACCGACTTGGGTATCTTTCAAAACATACACCCCGTGAAAGAAAGACAATAGGTCATTGATGTAAATACTCATAAACGAAAGTATATTACACAAAGAGTAGAATAATGGGCAGTACATACACCACTCAATGGAATTTGTGGCGAATGTAGCATAAATCTCACGAGAATAAAAGTGAGATGAAAAATCCCTTACGAAAACTCTGCAGCCTAACGGCGCCACATAAAACTTCCAAAATGGATTTATGAGAGAGAATAGGGTCTCTCATCACATGAAAATAAAAATTACATTAAGTGTAATATAAAAGATCATCCCAATAACAATAAATATGAGCTTTAAAAGGAATGACATAAAAGTGTATACTTAAAAAGAAAGAGAGGAGTAGGATCCCTTACCTCGGGTCCGACTTGACTCGATCGTTCTTTAATCTCCTGAATAATAAACATGAGTTAATTTATAATTCCTTAAGAACACTTTTTCAAGTTCATTATTACTTTTATACCACTTATTGCCATGTCATAAACATTATGTAATCATTTAAGTTAATAATATTTGTTTTTCCGATATTTGGTTCTTAAGTCGAAAGTGGACTACTTACAATTACATGCTGTTCGTGTGGCCAAATTTTTATTATATCCATAATTGTATTCATCATGTAGATATCATATATTTCATATATATCCAGTACATTCATGCATTTATAACATTACATAATCATTTAGAGGTATGAAATGAAATTCACCGTTCATGGAGACGGTAAGCCGTACGTACGCATGAACGCTACTTTCATTTCTATTTCGTATTTTATAGAATGGAATAATAATGATATAAAGGTATATTATAATTCCAGTATAATATCATATATAATATCATATTTCCATCCTTTATACATCCCACATATGGTATTTAACGAATCAAATCACTTTGAGGGGGCGGTAGTCCGCACTTCCTTAAATGAAGATATCGCGTATACCCATAATGGAAGTCATAAAGGTAAGACAAAAAGGAAAAATAGAGAAGAATAAATAAAGAATAAACATATTATATATCTTATATAAAAATAGTGACATCATAATGGCCACCTTTGAAGGTGTTAAATGAGTATTGAACAATCATCGTTTCGGGAGGCAGAATTTCACCATCCACGGAAACCGTATGTTCTTTAACCATTTGATGTAGTTTTGTGAGAGTGTAGCTCGAATAAATCTTATAACAACATCCTAGTATATTGAAGATACTGGTGTTGTTACAAAAGAAGTAAATAAAAAGTGTTTAGGGGGTTGGAGAAGCAAAATAAAACAAATGAACATGAGAGAATGAATTACCTTTAAAAGTGTAACTACTTTTGATTTATGCCTAAAGGCATCCTTTGAAAGGATTCTGCCCAAAGGGAGTCCTCTAGGATGAGGAGAGGGATGTGGAGAGAGTAAATGGTCAGGGGTTGGTCGATCCAAAGGCTTTAGGAGTGTGTTAAATGAGGTAGAGGTGGGGGCCTTTTATAAGAGGAGAGGAGGGGTTCTTTTAGAAAGTAAAGAAATATTACTTTATTTGAAAATGTTTTTTCCGTTTAAAAAGGTCCCACATTGATAGAATTAGTGGATAAGGTGATAAGGCTTCGAAATCCACTCATCCAATATGTTTTTTACATGTTTAGTTCATATATTTTACATTATCTTTCCATTTTATTTAAATCGTCAAATAATGATATCATCGCTGCATCATTATTATGTCATAAATAATTTAATTTATTTAATGTCTAAAAATTATAAAAAAAATACTATTATGTAGGAAATCTTTTTAAATTTCCAATGAATATTTATAATCAAAAATATGACTTGTATAACCCCACTTAAAATTTTTTTTAGTAAAACATATCATGTTTATGTCACTTTTACTTTTACATTAAATAAAAAGTTATTTATGCCATTTCCCAACCAAAGTGGATCCATGGGGTCCCCAAGTTGACCCATGGCTTGTCGTGGTCGGCCATGACTCACCCAGTAGGTGTAGGACAAGTTTCATTGTGTTTTCACATTCTTATAATATCATTTTTACCTTAAATTACACTAATTACCACTAATCGCGATTAAAAACTTAATAAGTTACTATTCACCAAAACATTTTTTTTATCCCATTCAACCACAGTTTACTTCTTAATGACAACCATGTATGTCGGATTTTTTAAATTCAAAACACAAAGATGGAAAAATTCCATTTAAACGGAAAAATCAGTTTTTATAAGTACCACTTAGTGGTTTCACTATTCATCAAAAATTGGAGTTTTTCAGAAAAATACCAAAACTTCACCCTAAGCTATATTTGATATTCCGAATTCAAAAATGAAGTCCGTTTTACAAAATTCAAAACATATTAGTCACATTAATTAATTTATTAATTAATTCCCGCTTTCAGAGCAAATAGCGTGTTTTTATAAAACAATAAGTATCAAAAGATTGACAGTAGTTTAAGTCTGATTTCAAAGTGGAATTGATTCCAATGACCACTATTGGATTTAATGGTAAAAATATTTTCTAATTTCACTTTAAAACCAATTCAAAATATAATCTAATCATATAAATAAATTATATTAAAAAGTGGTTTTGAATTAAAATACAACATTTTACACTATTCATTAAAAAAATGAACTTTATCAGAAAGATACCAAATATTTACACAAAGTATATTTTGATGTCCCGATTCTTAATAAGAGTTTTATTTGGTCCAAAAGAATGTTTAAGAGTGAACAAAACTATATTTAATGACGGTTCTCCATCAAAAGGTGATAAGTGAACCTTTAGTGAAAACTAGGGCATATACGCCAAAAATTGAATTCTTTCCCTATTTTAAGCCTTTATCTTTTATTGTATAAATGTAAAAATATTTAAGAACATATATAATCATATTTTAGTTATTTATATCCATTCCAGCCAATACAACGGCTACATATTAACTACCATTTAAAATAATATTATTTTATTATTAGAGTGCAACGTAAGATTCCCAAGAAACTCGTTGTTGCGTGTTGGGTACGCCATCGAGCATAGCGTCCCCTTTAAAGTCATATTAATATTTTATTCAAAAATATGGATAAATATGAAAATTTCATATTCATTATTTACCTGGGGTGTTACATTATCACTCTCCCCTCATTATGGTATCTTTTGAGGGAGGAGGTTATGAAATAGTGGTATCAAAGGTGATGGTTTAGTAATAGGATGCATTTTATGTTTTAGGTATAATGTAAATTTCATGTGTTGGCATGGAATCAGTGCTAGTTGACCTTGTTATATTATATAGGATAGAGAGACTGATTATGATAGGGATTTTAGGGACCCCTTGATCCAGTACATTGATTATTCTCATTTTTAATGTCCCTGAATGGTGGACCTCCTTGCATGATAGATACATAGAAGAGGTACATTCATCATGAAGTCTGATTTTCTTATTTTAACTGCATTATTATAAATGTTAAGATTGAATAATTTTATTTAAAATGAAAATTAATAAAATTACATAAACTCATAAATATAAAGATTATGATTTTTTACCCATATCTTAAGATAATTTTACACATGTGGATCGGGTATTTGAGGTTTAGTAGGATGATCTAGTTGATCTTTGTATGGTTGACCTAGGTGAGTTGTATAATAAGTGGAATAAGAAGTCGTTCTCCATCCAACGGTTGGCTACGGGGAAGTATAAGTGAGGTGTATCAAATGTAGAGATAGAGAGATGGATAGAGGATCAAAAGATTTCATTTAGTTCAATCTGGGTCCTAATGTAATATTGGATCCCTTAGGTAGTCATTCATATACAAGAAGCTTCACGTCATTGGTGGTTTTTCTATCTAGGAGATCATAAGGAGGTATATTCTTGATGGGACAAAATTCAAGAAGAATTTTGGGTAGAGTTTCTTTTATCAATGATGATGTAAGTGAAGGGGTATGAGCATATTTACCTTAAGTAGGGTAGTATGCCAGTGTGGGATATTGGTATCTGGTTCGAGGGCCTTTATCATTTTCCCAGACCTTTTCCTGATGAGGATTATAATGAGAGACATCTTGAGGAGGTAATCTATCCTTCTATAAAATATAATGTTACACAGATTATATTTCCTATATATATATATATATTCTATTCTATGAAGGAAGATTTGATTGAGTGGATAAACTCATGATGTGGTTTTCCACAAGAGGGGAACCAACAACATATGATGAGGTGTAGGGTTCAATGTAAGAGGTTTAAAGGGATAGGACCTTTGACATTTCATGTAGTGGGGAGTCGAACTTAGCTGTTTCCGTTCCACCCTTCTGAGGATAGTTGTATCCGTTCTATTCTAAGATAAATAAGGAAATTTATCCCCTTTTGAGTATTATAAATATAAATAAAATTGGTTTTCAATGGTCCTATATTATTAGTTTGGTAGAGGTGGATCGGTTCTGTTTCATCCCCAGCAGTAATTTCCAATTATCCTATTAACGTAGTTGGGGCTGCATGATTTTTATCTGGCCTGTAGAGATGGGATGGGTAGTGGTAAACCGCATGAGTTTATTCATGTTCAATTATATTGATATGATTGTGTCCTTAGAGGAGGATGAGATCATATAGGTATAAGTGTTGGGCATGGTCAATTGAATGCAGTGGTAGAAGTAGGGCTAGAGTGGACAAAGATCGCTAGATCCATGGTCAATTTTTGTAGTACCCTTGTTTGGAATTTGTTTGATTAAATATAATGACACTAATTTTATTGATAATCTCTATACCATGAGTTGGGACAATAAATAGAAAGGATTTCCACATCTTTAGTGTTGATGACTCATGTTGGAGGCTAGACCAGCTTGTTTGATGTGTGTTAGTGGTGTAGAGTAAATGTGGTTTCAGATTAGTCCTATGAGTATTTTTTTCATTTTACCAATGCATCCATGCTATGTTTTCTTATTCATCTACATTTTTTAGTTTTTAAATTATTTTATGGACCACATTCATAAGATAGTCATTTTCATATATGTGGATGTCCAACATGTGGTTTTCATTAGCAAAGGGGGTTTTTTGTGTCTAGTAAGTGTATTTAGGAAGTTCATTCTTTTTTGGATGGTTTGTTTGTGGAATTATGGATAATGGGATATTGGATGTCCCATGGGAAATTGAGGGGGGGTGGGAGGGTTGGGTGGATGTTTTTTCCTCTAAGGTTTTGAAACGACCTCATCAACATGATGTTGATTTCAGGATAGATATGCAGTCTGGTGCTTCTCTAATTTGGATGGGCCCTTATCTGATAAAACATTAAGAGTTTTGATAGTTGTATGATTCATAATAATGATATGATGCATAAGGGTTTTATTCAGTATAGTGTGTCATCATGGGGTTCTCTAGTGTTTTTCTCTTGTAAAGAAGCTAATATTTTGAGGTTGTAGATAGGATAATGATGGTTGAATTAGGTGATGGTCAAGTATCGTTACACTCATTGAGGATATAAAATCATTTGAACAATATAAGAGGTAATCATTGGTTTACTATGATATATCTAGGTTCCTATTCCACCATTTGAGGGTGAATGAGGGGGGTATACTGATGACAACCTTCAAATGTTGGTATTTGAACATCGAGTTTTTAGGCATGTTGTTTGGTGTTATGAACATAACAGTAATATTCATGGGGATTATGAACTCCTTGTTCTATGAATTCCTAGACTAGTTGATCATCATACTCCTCGATGATATCTTCATCTACTAAAATTTATAGGAGTATCAGAAAAATCATCTTTGAGCTATCTTGTAGGTTCTTTGACATGAAATATTCTATAGAAATTTTCAAATGTCTTTTTTCTCATTAGTGGTGTATTTCCCTAGTGACGTGGTGTCCCATCAGGATGTGTAGGTAGGCTCCTCGATGTTTTATGTAGTTATTTCTTCAGTATACATCTAGTACATGGTTGAGGATCATTGATTCCATGGTTTTCTAAGCCATTATTGGATATTTCTACACATTTTCATTAATGTTACAATCCCATTGAAATTATTGACCATGAAGGACTAGGATTTGGGTGGACTATTCATTGTCAGGTAGTTTTTAGTTACCTGAAGGTGATGTTGGTAAATGATTATGTTTCTTGAGGTCGGGTTATGTTTGTGGTTTTTTGTGATACCACTCATCTAGGTTTGGGATTAATTTTGATGAATTATAGAGTAGTGAATGCTTATGGGTCTACATAGTTGCATCCACATGAGTGTAACTATGCCACCAATGATTTATGGTTAAAAAAAGTTGTTATTGTGATGAATTTGTGGTGGAATTACATCATTTGGGAGATATTTTGTCATCTTCACAGATCAAAATATGATGAGGTAAATATTTTCACAGCAATAACTAAACATGAAAATTATTAGCTGGATAGTGTCTCTTTGGGATTTAAATTTTTTATCACCTAATGTTATGGAAAATGGAATGTTGTGGGAAATGGACAGAGTAAGATGTTGGAAAATTGTTTTTTTCGAAATTCTATCTGTTCTAGGAGAGTGATGGAGGAGTTGGTAGAAGTTCACTTAGATGCATGAGTGGGTGGAGGTATATGATATTAGTTTCACATGAGAGTTCAGTATTATTGGATATAGCAGGTGGATGAATCGTAGTTGGAACACTCAGAGATAGAAGTACCAATTGATCATGTTAGCTATGTAAGTTCTCTAAAGGGATGTTTGGAGGAATCGTTAAACCAGATATTGATCCATGGGAGTTTGGCTATTCTGTTATTAATGCATGAGAAAGTCATTCATGAGATTCATATATTAAAATTGGTGGCATGAAAAATATATTTAATGTTTTATCATGGATTGAGGGTGCAATTTTGTGGCCCATGACGAAATATTATGTAGAGGAGTTTGTGGAAAAGTGTTTAGTTTACCTCAACATAAAAGTCGAGTATTCTGTTCCTAGTTGTTTCTTGTAGCAATTAGATGATCACAAGTAAATAATGGGATGAAATATCAACGGATTTCATCACAGGTATAGGTAGATATTAGGGAGTTTGTGATGATATATGTGTGATCATGGGCCAGTTGGTGAAATAATCCATCTTTAATCTAATCCAGCAGTCGAGCATAAAGGATTCATTATTTAGGAGGTATACCGATGTGTTGGTGTAGTTTTATGCAGTTCCATGGTCTATTGTCATAGTTCAATGGACTATTGTCTTTTATTTGGATGCATTATGGTTACCATTCATCAAATGACATGACTCAATTTGAATATTTTTATGAGAGATCATTATGTTATACATTGTGTCAGATAGAGGTTGGGGAGGCCGGTGATCATTGTCCCAATGTGGTGAATAGAACAACAATGGAGGTTCATATACTTCAAGAGAGGATAAATGTTTTGAAAGACCCCTTTTTTTATAGTCTTGGTTTTTTATTCTCAGTGGAAGGAATATTTTAAGGGGTATATTATGTAACATTTTCTACGTTAACTCACCATTATAGTTCTTTTTTGGTGTTTGGAATAATTCAAGGGAGGTTTTGAGTGTTTTTGGAGCAGTTTGGAGGAACAAGGGTGCTACACTAGGGAACTCACATCATATAACATTTACAAAACATGTAAAGGTGGTTCATTGATTGTATTGATACTGAATTCATGCATTATAAATTGATAATAGGGATCCCTGAGATGTAATACATATTCTTTTAGAGTAATTCACCTTGTTTATTAACTAATAGTTGAGGTTAAATTTTTTATGGAAATATCTAGATTTTATGGAAAAAACATGGGTTACAAATAGTGTTAATTTTATTTGATATGTATCCAACTAGATTTCAGGTTTTATGTTAATTTTATCTAATGATTCATTTCATTCGGCCATTTCCTATCCCTCAATTTTTATAGACAAACCCTATATTCTCGGAGGAGGCATCCTAGATCACCTCTCAATTTCTTCAATCAATTAGTTCTGGTGGTAGTTTGTTGACGATCAGTGGAATGCCTTTCTCTCCTATTTGGTTGTTCTCTTGGATTGTTCTCTCCGAGATTATCTATGATAATCTTGTTTTGGTTTAGTGTGTGTGTTGGTCTATATTTATATGATTTTTTGGTGGGTTTTATGTTGATCCATGGGGATTATTTTCATTGGTGGTTTATGGGAATTATTCCTCTCCATATAGTACAATGTTTGTTGAAAAAGCTTCCATGATTTTGGTAATCCCTCATCTCATATAATTGTATATCATACTGGAGGTAATTTTATTTTTTTTTTCAATGGGTTATGGGTTTTCTCACTTAATCAAAGATAAATAATTAGCTAATTGAAATTTAATATAAAAGAAGGGTGATTATCATTCCTTTACAGATTTTATAGGATTATGATATGATTAATTATACGAGTATGATGCCCCACGGAAAATTTCGGTCGTTGGGGGTTTGTGAGGGCTTGATTGTTTGTATTTTGACTACATTGTCTATTTTTATTAACATTATATCCCCCTAAAATGGAATTTTTCTATCAACTTATATTTAAAAATGAAATTATTTCGATGGGATTATAGTATTTTTAATAACAACCAAAAAATAATTTCAATTGTGATAAAATAACCTCTATTATATCTATTAAATGGTAATGGATGTCATATGTTTCATTAAGTGGTGTGGGGTTGTGTTGTGTGATGGATGTGTTGTTTTTGAATATGGGAATGATGGTTTTATGATCATTCTTTTTGTAGTGGCAGTGTGGTTGGTGTTTTCTCTTGCTATTGTGGTTATAGTGTGGTTGGTGTGTGGACATACTTTTGGGGTAGCATGGTGGTTTCTTTCTATCCATGTCTTTGTGGTGTTGAGTTGGTTGTTCTTTACATGTACATATTAGGCTACTAGATGATGGTATGATGGGATTGTTTTGAATCATCTGTTGTGTCGTCTCTTAATGTTATATACATGAGTAGTGATGGAAAAACATGTTTTGTAAAGCCTTAATTAGCTGGGGTTTTTGTTTGGTTAATTTTATGAGAATGACTTATAAATATTAAATTTGTGGGTTGTGTGTAAAAAGGTTTTTGATTATAAACATTTAAAATAATAGAGTGATTAGTTGTTATTGGCTCGTAACATGAATGTGGATTGTGGCTTATAGTGTGGTTTTCTTCTTTTGGATAAGGCTGTAAATATTGGAATGTTGTGATTTATTATGTGTTTTTATGATAACCCATAGGAATGTATTTCTTATATCGATATATGTATATAATTTTATATTCATTTTTATTTTTATATACAACCCACTGACATCGATCACTTTGTGATTACACCCGTAAAGTAAAACATGGGGTTTTCTCTCAGAATACATTGATGTTAAAAAATGGATAGTTTCCCACACTTTTTCCTTTATTTATTTCAAGTGATGTTGGTAATTCACCAGATATGATGTTTAGAGGTTATTTAGTAAAATATATGGTGGTATTAATATCCTTACATCTTCAGTTTATTTTTGATGTGGTCGGGGTTGGGGGTTGGCATGCCCATCTATCTATGAACATTATATGATATAGCCTAGGTGTCTGTGGGTATGATGATATGAGAAGTGGAAGAATAGGGTTTGGGTTTGGAATGGTATGAAGGGGTAACAAGTTTATTTCCATTTAGGATCATGATACCCTACTACAATGTTTATGGTTTTGGATGTGTGATAGCCTAGGATATATCGGGAATGATGTGATGTGGCCTATCTTGTATGGAATTAAGACTAAGTGTCTACATGCATTATTTGTTGTACACATTTTTGTGGGGTATTATGGTATGAAGAAGATGCAGGATTTCCAATAATTCTTTATTTGGTGGTGTGATATAAGCCTACTGGCGGGAATGTGGTGCGAGGTACACATCTTCGATATGCATCCTGTTATATTATATTGCATGGCTTGCATTATTTGGTGAGTGTACCTTGGTGATGTCAGGTTTGGTTAGTTAACTATTATTAGTTCTAATTATTTCTACAATTTTATAAATTTTTAATCAGTTTTCATCATTTACATGTATAAGATAGAATGTTTTCTCAACTAAGTGTACTTATATGGCCACTATACATATATAAACTGATTTTCGAGATTCTAGGAGGAAATGTGTACCATAAAATACATTACCAGCTCAGACAATGGTTTTGATTCTAGGTCACTACTATAGAGTTTCATTTGGTTAGTTAATTTGGAATTTTTTATCTGTAATAATTTTATTTATACATTCATGTGTGATATCCTGGGATTTGTTTCATGATATAGAATTGTGGTTCATGTGGATGTTTCATCTTATCTCTCGATCATATTTATTATGGTGTGTAATTCCTCCAATTTCATGAAATTTTAATTCCATGAGTGCAAGATTCCATCCTGGGTACTATTGTAGGTGGTATTAAGGGGTTATTATCTCTCTCCCCTCATTGAAAAATCATTCTTGGGGGAGTGTCGTGAAAAATATAGTATCAGCTAAACATATCCCTTGTAAAGTATTTATAATATAAAGGGTTGTTTCATGGATAAATATAAATACCATTTTAATATCATTAAAATCATTCTTTTGGAAAATTTCATTTCCATCTTGAAAATAATTTTTCAAAACTAAATGATCACAAATTATTTTGGAAACACTATTCATCGAAACTAAACTATGAATATTTCAAAGGAAGTACGAAAACATGGAGAGGTCATGAATGATAGAAAATTCAAAATATATTTTAAATTTAAAAAATGGGTTTAAAAGAATTTAATAAATAAATTTTAAAAGGAAATAATACTTTTCGAAAACATTTTAAGAAAATATAGTTTAGGATGAAAATGGATTTCCAGCCGAAGAGAAAAAATAATGTTGGGATTTCATAAAAACATTATATAAATTTTATTAATTTCCAAATATTTTAGAAATTGTAATATTATATAATAAATTCATAAATAACTATAGGAGTTAAAAATTAATTTTTTTATTATAAAATGACCATATACTTCCCATAAAGTAAAATTCAAGATTTATAAATATTGATTAGAATGAAGTTGTGAAATTAACCATTGTAATGATCGTAACAACGAGTTAAGAATTTATCATTGGAAAAGTTATACATATCAAAATTATATACACATAATAAATATATAAATAAAATATAATAATATAAAAATCATTAGACACATAACCATATGATGGAAAACATAATGAAGAAGTAATATAAACTTATGAAAAGAAATTGTTTTATCAAATTATTTACCACTTGGTAATTTTTAATTCAAATACCCTTGTATTATGTAATTAATTTTAAGTCATAAAATACCATTAACTATTAAGGAACCATTATAATATATTTTTTATGGTAATTATGTACACCATATATAAGAAATATGGTTCACAATAATAATAAACTACTCAATGAAGAGAAATTGTGATGATGTCCCTTAACTTTTTTCCAAATAGTCATGTGTGTTATTTATATTCCTAATTTATGAAATTATATTATTCAGTTACATTACTAACAACCATTCCACGATTACGCTTCCTTTTTTATCACCATTGATCATGTTATATAAAATTACATATTCAATTTAAATTATGTTTTGTGTTTCGATGATATTTGACTATGCTGTCTAAAATGACATCAGTAGGTTGACTATTAGTCTAATAAGGCATTATTAGACCATATCCCAAATATTTATCATAAATATTTATCATATATTATATGAATTATACTTTTAGGAATAATCATGAATTATTTTTTTGAAAAATGATCTTTGTTACTAAAGATAACAAGGTTGGTCTACATATTCATGAGTAATGTTTCAATTTTTCAATGATCATTATGAAAAAATGGTAGGTAACATTATAAAATTGGTGAAATCCCAAACCATCTCAGCACTAAGAAAATTGGTTTCCCGCTGTGACCCATGGCCTTAGGCGCACCTCCATGTATATTAGAGACTACTTACTAGAAACAAGTGTCAATTGGTGGTACTATTTGGAGACTATAACATCAAGATTAGAGTCACACAACGGTATAATAATAATTAAAATATAGTATAGAATGTATTAAAATTAAATATAAATAGCCGAATAATAATATAATATTTCAATAAAAATAAAATGGACTAATCCAATTCCATATATTGATTTAGGTAATGTCAGGTGTCATTAAAAGGTACATGTAGTAGCAAATAACAAAAGAAAAAAAACCCAAACCTCAACTCCTTAAGAATCATGAGTAAGAGCCCAATACTATTCTCATTATATCTCATGTACAAATCAGAACACAAGAAATGATTCCATATATCTATGAGAAAGAGTATCTTCTCAGTTTCTGTATTGCACTAAAGCAGGTAGTGAGGTAATAATCTCATTAGGTTGGCACCCATACTTTCTATCCCAATATACTAAATGATATATAATGTAATTTAGTGACTATTTTATGAAGAGAAATAGGAAAATTATGATAAATAAGTGAAAAATATCACTCCCAGGTTCATAAGGGACACCTGGTGAATATACCTACTTTGACACCCTGCTAGGTACTTATGTGAGTGGCTATATCCTCATCCATCCTAATGGATCACCCAAAATCAAGAGCATATTTTTTATCAGGAATGAATAACTCATAATATTCTATAAATATATTTTCTCTTCCATAAGGCTAAGAAAAATATCTACCTCATGAATAACAAGAATCTCTTCCTGAAGTATTGAGTGACAATTCATCTACCCATCAGGCATCCAAAATAAACATATAATATGCCCTCTGGAATTCAATATCAAGAATATCAAACATAAGGAGGTATTAAATCATTCACCAAGACACCACACATTATGTTACTATTCTTGTAGCCCTAAAAAATCCATAATAATCATACTCTATGCCCTTGGGCATCATGTTTTTGTACACTTTTTCCTTAGCTGGTACCGAAGAACATGCACCAATCCCTAGATCATCAACATTAAACATTAGTCGGATTAAGGACAAATAAAAATGAAAAATAGAATCAAACCCTTAGGAATAAATCACATTGATTTCAAATAACCTCAAAATCTATTGAATAAAAATAACAATTATAGAATCAAATATACCTAATGTATCATCATAACACACAATTTCCAATTTATAAAAATTCCCATCTATTAAATAAATTCATTTCATTAATATGGGTTTCTAATAAACATAAATATTCTATCAAAATTTTCTAATTAATCATTCGACCCCATGTTCATTAATATATTAACTAACCATTTTGGACAACATGAACTTATCTTAAGAAGTCACACAAATGAATATTTTTATAAAGGAAAATTCAATTCCAACAAAAAAACAATTCCTCAATTTTATTATAGCAATTTAGATTCCAAAATTAAAATTCATAACAATGTCCAAGGATGGAAAACAAATCGGGTGCTTGTAGGACTCATTCTCTTTTCCTATGGACCCAGAGGAATTTAATGGAGGTTTAAAAAAAGTAGTATCGTTTAATCAGGATTATCCAACATATCTGGTCAGTCCCATGGAATGCTGATGTGATCTAACATATCACATTTATTATAAATAATTCCATCAAATATAAAGGGATTTTGTTTAGTCCACCCAAAACAATTCCATTTAAATTAATTCCATAAATTCCATAAATTCATTACAATAAGGAAAAACCATCATGCATTACCCGTCTCATTTAAATAAATGTTGTTTAATCCATAAAAAAATTAAAAACCATTTGACAAGGCTCAATGGGACTCTTATGAAGATCTCTAGTTAAATGGGAAACTACCAACATGGGTAATCCCATAAAAAATCAAGATATTTGATTATAAAACAGAGGAATTTTTTTTGACATTAAATAGTAACTTTGATGGTGTTGTTGAAAAATTTTATATTAACTAGTTGGGTATTCCCATTTTTTAAAACATGTTATTCAATTTATAAAATCATCCATGAACATAGAAGGTTTCCTTGATCATTTATCATTTACTTTCATATGGTGAACACCATTGAAGAACATATATAATGGCTATGTTATAAACATGCGACATTTAAATAGAGATAACAAGGCACAACGAACTACTAATAAATCTAGCCAAGAAAGATAAATAACCATAAATTATAACTCTTAGTTTTTGGAGATAGTGAAACTCTATTAGAGGATTTTTATTATAAAAACCAAGAATTTTTTTATCAATCAATATTTTATCACATTTTACATTAAAATAATTAAACATATGAAATAAACAATTTAGTGGAACTTAATCCAAATACCAAACTACATTTCTAAAAAACTAAGGATGATGTGATAATTAAATTAATTATTTATTTGATAAAACTAAAGGGCAATGGAATTATCCCCTACAATAACATTAGACCAATCCATGCTGATACTTTGGTATTTGACATTCTAACACGAACATTCTCCACACATCCACACACATACCTTAATATATATATATATACATACCTTAACCCAATGCACATATTTACCTCTCCATAAGGGAATACATACATGGGAGATATATATACATACATAGTAGGTATATGATCTCAAGTCTTTAAAGATAATCAAAACTCACTACAATCAACATATGAGAACCTCAATACCCCCCAAGGACCCTAAACAAAATATCGTAAAAAAAAAAATGCATGCAAAACCCTACCTCAAATGGAAAAAATAAGACAAATCAACCTAAAACAAATCCCATTAAATGGAAAACCACAAAACCCCAACCTAGGATTCACGAGGACGCATATGCATACCCTAGAACGAGAAGAAACAAGAAATATCAAAATTTTACAAAACCCTAGGTTTGATCGTACCTCATTGGATGATGAGGAGTATAATAACGCATTAATTACTTACATTTTTTTATTTCAGAATTAATGTATATTTATTAAAACATATAACAAATCCATTATAGGATCATATAGGTATAGTGTCTTTAGAAACTGGGAAACACAAAAAAAATCATTCAAAAAAATCTACATTGTCTCCTGTTAATTTCATCGTAGCTAGAGTCTTTTTTGGAATATCATACTCAATACCCATCTTCATGACCTAGGGAAAATGTACATATAAAATTTTGAGCTCAGATTCTTAGTAAGGGTACACAAAGGAAATATCCATCATATCATATTCATAAATACATAGCATTTGAAAATATTATACTGCGTATAAAATATCACAATATCATGTCATGGGATAAAACTAAAATAGTGAAATGTAATCCCAATAGTCAAAATATAAGACAAGAAACGCTATTTAATAAACACAAAATCATATAAATTCATCTCAGATTATTCAATTCTAATTGAAAATACCATTATAGCGGACACACTCCACTAGTGAGTCGAGTTCACTCCTCGTTCCATCCCTGTATCACTAAACCAGATTTAATTTCCTTTCCATCCATGTCTTTCTCATGAGATCTAAATATTTACCCAATGAATTGGAGGGAGATATAGGTCTAATTCATATAATAATTAAACCATTCTTACATGTTCCACAAAAACAAAAAAACTTTTACCATAGAAAAACCAATGTTATAAAATGGGATTTTTAAAAATCATTCCATAATAACATATATAAAACAACTAGATTTTCCAAATAACATTCCATCATATCAAAATAAAATCATGGTAAAATTATGGATATAAATATAACCCTATTTAATGAGTTACATCATATATGGAAAATAATTTTGTGAAAACACATGAAATTAATTCCTGAAGAAAATATCCATTTTTTAAAACATTTTCTTTTCTCAAAAAGTCATGATATTTAAAATTAAAGAATTTAGTTAAAAATAATACTGAAATAATATAGAGTATTCTTCATGGAAATAAAATGTCATGAAACTATAAAAATATATTCATCCTGTATTAGTAAACAACATTCTTCTCAATCTTTTATCAGTAACGTCCAAACAATAACTCATGTGGTAAACGTAATAAAGATTCCTTCCTAACCTTGTTGAAAAAGTAAAATTGGGTAAAAATGAAATTAAAATACATAGAATAATAGAAAAAGTTTTATGAGAATATTCTTATAAAAATGGAAATTGATGACAAAGATAAAACCAGTGAATACTTACGTATAATCAATCTCAGATAAAAAAATGAGACTTGAAACGTTATCCCTTAACTTAGATCTGATATACTTCGTATGCATCTAAAACTTATAAATAATAATTTAAATAATGTAACATATTTATTCTAAAATCATAATAATTTTTAATATGAAATTTATGATCATATTTTCATTTGTTCGTTAGTATCATTTCATTATTAATCATTATTTAGTTATTAACTACTTTAGGTTCTTATGTATGTTTTTTCGTAGAAGTTATTATTCTCATTTTTAGTTATAGATATATCATTTAAATAAAGGTATAAATATAATATAAATATATTTTATTCATTCAATTAATTTATATAATCATGGTTTAATGAAGATCATGTAGACCGTATCACATCGCACTGTAGAGATGGTACGTCGTACGTACGCACGAGTGATGATATCATTCCCAAAAATGTTAAATGGTGTTGAAGTGGATGGTGTATTGTATCTCTTAATTAGTATCATTTTATATTAATCATATATATATTATTTCCACCATTATATCAATACATGTATGGTGGTAGTTAAAAACAGATTACCCCACGGTGTGGAGATGGTAAGACGTATGTATGCACGTGCGGTGATTTCATTTTTCATAGGATGGATAGAATGTGAAATAGGGGTGTTTCATATTTAAAATAACACATCAGTATATTAGTGATACTGATGTTATATGTTTACAATGAAAACCCTAATGGATATTAAGTAGAGAAAGAAAAAATTTGAATGAATCGGTAGAAGAGATAACCTCTCCCTCGACGTGCCTCCTTAAAATTTCATCTTAGGGAACTGGAGATGATTCTTTGATATGACCCACACCTCTAGAATGTTACCATTGAACATGATATTAGAAATGTGTAGGGTTTGGCTAAGCATGAAGGCTCAAAATGGAGTAGAGTGGAGAGGGAGGAGGTGTCATTTTATATGATTGTGGAGGGGCACTTTAGGAAACTGTCAAAATATTATATTATTATAAATTAAATATTGACAAAACAATTTCCAAAACATATTAAATTTAATTATGTGATAATTTAGGTACAAATAACCTTCTTCAAATAATTTTGACACATGTTTTGAATATTTTTTTATCCTTATATATTTTTTAACCCTTATTTTACCCTTTTTAATCCTACCATGATATCATGTTATTCAAAATGTTCTGGAAAATGTTGTTACTATATCATGTAAAACTACCAAAAAAATCTATTTAAGAAGTATTTGGACTTATATTAAACATTTTTCAAATATTTTAATTTTTTAATATCGTTTAATTATCTATTTTATGTTTTATGTTATGAATAGTGTCAATTTTAGACACTATTCATACATAATTTTTTTAAAAATTCATAATAACCTGATTAGTAAAGAAATATGGTATCAAATATAAGATAATATGTCAATATCTTCCATAATATATTTCGATGACATCAAAATATTCAAATTAAATTTTTATAAATATAG
This sequence comes from Viscum album, assembly GCA_963277665.1. Taxonomy (NCBI): domain Eukaryota; kingdom Viridiplantae; phylum Streptophyta; class Magnoliopsida; order Santalales; family Viscaceae; genus Viscum; species Viscum album. Next base: position 1,957,004,459 of record OY728141.1, on the reverse strand, counting down.
ATAAATTTATTTATTTGAATCTTCTAGAAATGAGGTAATCACTACATCATAATTGTTTAATAAATAAATATATTTATCTAAGGTATAAAAATTATAAATTAAATACGATGATGTATTAAATATTTTTATCTTTCTAATTAATATTTACTGACCTCAAGATCAGTTATATATGACTATATTAAAATCGATTTAGTTAAATATATATGTTTAGGTAATAATTATCTTTACATTAAATTAATTCTTATAAAATGTCATTTCAACATCTATTTGAATCCATGGGGTCCCAAAATCGACCCAAGGATGACCATGGTCGAAAATATCTAATGAAGTAGTATTATGAAGCGTTTAGTGGAGTTTTATACTCTTAGATTTTATTTTTACCCTTATTTACCCTATTTTCCCATTAACCATGGTAAATAAAATAATTATTGAAGTTACTATTCATAATATCCCATAATAAAATTTAAATATTCACCCAAAATGGTCCATATGATTTCAAATATGGTATACACTTTTCAAATTCAAAAATTGAGGTTGTATTAATTAATTTAAAATTCATCCCATTGTTGAAATCAGAAAACGAGTTTTAAAAGTTAAAACGTTGTCAGTGATTGAAATGTTTTTTTCCTATGAATTAAATGAAAAATTAATGCTAAGGACATGCATTATATTAAATTATAAAAATATATTTAATTTATACATTAAGACCATTCAATATTATCATATAACCATAAAAATTATCTCCATGAAAAAAGATTTTTTTAATTAAAATTTAGGATATTTTTACTATTCATAAATATATGATTGTTATCTGAAAGATTTCAGAAATATATCCAAATTAGAATTTTAAATCCCAAATCAGAATAACATGTTCATTTTTTCATAGATAAATTATTAATGTTTCAAAATATTAATTTAAAATTGGTTCTCCACTGAACGGTGTAAATTTAACCTTTTAAAAAATAGGTTTGTATGCATAAAATAGGGTTTGTTCATACCCCATGACTAAAAGATCCATTGGATGAATATCAATAATATTTTATTATGTATATAACACATATATCTAATTAATATTATATATTTCATTACAAAATTTGATTCACTTCACAATACAAATTTCTAATGGATTTATATTTTTCATAAATAATTAATATCCAATGAATTCGTAATGAATTTTATTAAATTAAGTATAATTATTCCAACTAACCTAATAGGTAGGTTATACTAGTAATTTTATAGTTTGTTCATCTTGAGTTTAATTTAATCTCATGATTGCGTGCAATGCATGATGAAAATGAAAAAAATATATACAAAAAGATATTTTAAAAAAACAATTGGTTATTACTTTCTAGTGCCCTTAAACTAAATTTTGGACATGAAATTAGTCACATGTAAAAAACAGATGAGGATACTTCTCCATTCTCATATCCTCATGTTCTCATGTATCTTCTTTGAATCGGTGGTTCCTCCATAAATATTTATCCAAACGAGTGGTCATGTTTCACAGAACGTTTTCTCTATGATCCAGAATCTTTATCAATTGTTCTTTATAATAAAGATATTTCTCTAGCAGTAGGACTTCTGAGCTTAGTACATGTGAAGGATCAGGTATAAAAATTTGTATGAGAGATACATTAAAGACATCATTAACTTCATAGAGATTCTATGGAATCCCCAATCAGCAAGCTACCTTCCCAAAACAATCCATTATTTCAGAAGGACCAATATTCCTGGGGCTAAGATTTCCATTGTTTCAAAATATCATTACTCCATTTTAGGGAGATATTTGTAAGAACACCTTACCACCCACTTAAAACTAAAGGTATTTTCTTCAAATGAAAGCATAGTTTTTTTTCATCATAGATCTTCTCTTATGTGTTGTTGAATAGATCTAAATTTTCTTCCATTTCATCAAAAGGATCAGGTCCTAATCGATTATTTCCCCAACTTCATAACAACATGTTGGACTTGTCAACTTCATTCCATAGAGGTATTCATAAGGATCCATCATAATACATGAGTAAATTCTATTATTGTAAAATAAATTCTACCAATGTTAGGTGTAGATCCTAACCACCATTGAAATCTATAGAGCAAGATCTCATCATGTCTTCTAGAGTTTGAATTGTCCTCTCAGACTGACCGGCTATCTGAGGATGACAGGCATTGTTGAAACATAACATTGTATCCAAATCATAATGAAGACTTCTCCATAACATTGAGGTATACCTCTGTTCCAGATCATATATAATGGAATGTGGTGCACCATGTAATCTCACCACTTCATTTACATATATCTGAGAAAGCTGATCAAGAGACAAATCCTCTCTAGTAGCAATGAAGTGTGCCTAATTTGTACGGGGATATACTATAACCCATATAGCATTATTTCCTTTGGATTTTTATGGAAGTACGATGACAATGCCCATAGTGAATTTTACCTTTTCTATTATAGTAAGGTTAATTGCAGTAACATCCCTTTAGAGTTTTGTCTTTCTGCCTTAACATGCTGAAAAACCATGCATCGAGAGAATATTCGGTGATATCAATTTTCCTTCCTTCCCACAAGAAGTACACTTTTAGTAATTTGTACATCATTGTGCTTCTAGGGTGAATAGAGAATGATGATCTATGAGCCTCATCGAATAACTGCTTTAAGTTTGATATGGGAGGAGTACAAATCCGGTTCTTGAACCTTATTATTTCATCACAACCATGGTTGAATTTAGGATCATTTCTCAACCTCTTTTGTAACCCTACATCTTACTTCTGTGCCCCTTTAATCTACACTTGAATATATTGTTGAACATTCATTTGAGAAAGATAATATTTCTCTCCTTCCATTATATTTTCAAGATCCATCCATAGAAAATCCATAAATAATAAATTGTTCTTGATCCTCATCATGGATGAGCTAAAACGATCTTATCGATGCAATGGATCTGCCACCCTATTCACTTTGCCACGGTGGAAATGTATTGAGTAATCATAATAATTAATCAACTCCAACCATATTTTTTGGAGCATATTCAGCTCCCGTTGAATTAGAAATTAGTGTATTCATTAATGATTAGTATAAATATCTCACCATTCAACATAAAGATAATGCCTCCATATATTTAGTGTAAATATTACAATGGCTAACTCCAAATCAAGAGTTTTTAATTTTACTCATGTATATTCAACTATGGTGAGGCATAAGCTATCATCATATATTTTTTCTTGAGAACAAACCCCATCCCCTTGTTGGATGAATCAGTGTATATCAAAAACTGTTCTCCAATACAAGGTAGTGTGAGCACATGTGCACTAGCTGACCTTCTTTTATCTCTTTGAAATTCTCTACACATTCCTCCGTGCAAATGAACATAACTCCTTCCCTAGTCAACTATGTGATTTTATTAGATAATCATGAAAAATATTGCACCTAACCTTTGTAACATCCATCCAAACAAAGAAAACATCAGATCTTAGTTACTATTGTTGGTCTTGACCATATTTCAATAACCTCTATTTTTTCTAGATCCACATATATACCCTCTTTTGAGATTATGTGACTGAAAATTTAAATTTTTTAATGCCAAAATTCACACTTTATAAATTTTGCATAAAACATCTCCTTTATTAGGGTATTAAGCACAATTCCCTACTGATCTTCATGTTCTTTGTTTATCTTTGAATAGAAAAGAATATCATTTGTAAAGACTACCACAAACTGCTCAAGATTGTATCTAAGGACTCTATATAATAGATCCATGATGATTTCAAGGACATTAGTTAGTCCAAAATACATATCTATAAATTCTTAGTGTTCATACCTTATACGGAATGTTTTCTTTGGTATATCCTCCCTTTTGACCATTAATTATGATATCCGAAATAAAGTTCAATCTTGGAAAATTATTTTCCTCTTCGTAGTTGGACAAATAAGTCATCAATGCACTAGATATGATATTTATTATTGATTGAGATCTTGTTAGGTTCTCGATAATCAATGAAGAGTCTCATTGATCCATTCTTCTTCTTCACAAATAGCATATGTTCTCCCTAGGTGATACACTAGGTAGTATGAAATCCTAATCAATATTCTCATTGAATTTCATCTTCAATTCCTAAAACTAAATTGGGGAAATTCAATAATGTTTCTTGAAAATAGGCAGAGCACCTGGAATGAGTTATATTGGAAACTTAACTTTCCGATTTGGAGTAAGACCTTGAAATTACTCTGGAAAGAAAAAATAAAACTCTAATACAATTGGTGTATTCTTAATCACGAGTTTCCCCCCAACCATTTGAGATAAATAACATTCATTTATTAGAATCTAGACCCATGAGATGGAAGAAATTTATACTGGATGGTTACATTCATCCTCACATCGATAGATATTCATATATTTATCTAGAATATGAAATGTGAATTCCATTAATTTTTAAATTGATATTAGCTACATTCAATGATAGCCAATTCATTCTAAGAATCACATAAAATTATTATACTGGAAGGATCATAATATTTTTTGGAAGCACATTCCAACAAACTTATACCAGAGAAGAATTATAAACATTTGATGTGAATGTTGTTCCCTTAAGAGTTGTCACAGCTAACTCAACGTCAATTTGTTGAGGTAACATGGTGATACCAAAAGAAAATTCATTAGAAATAAAAGATTTTTTACATCAAAAATCAAATAAAACTTTTTATAATTTAGAGTGGATGGTAAGTATACCTTTCACCACTTAATTATTTTGCTTCACATCACCAATAGTAATTTCATGTGACTTTCCTTCTTTTGGTCTTAAGAGTTTGTTGATGTCGATCATCATCAATCACCCAAGGATTAGGGAATTGAGTGGTATAAATCACCATTTCATTGCACTTGTGACATTGAATTATAGGAGGAGAATTATGCGTATCCTTTTATTTGATCACATCAGTATACATCATTTTCCAATATTTTTTCCATTAAATTCCCTATGAAATTCTTTTCCACACTTAAATGATTTACTAGCCCCTTTCAGAAAATCCCCTCTATGTTTCCTTCCACACATTGATCATAAGGGAAAAATCATCTTCATTTCAGTGTAGTATTTAGATATTCTTTTTAATTCCATTTTTATATTCTTATCAACTGATAAGACTAATGGGTTACTCCATTATCCATCTCAACCTTGATATCACATCCAAAAATTTCCTCGTATCTATTGAATTCCCTTATGGCTAATGGCCTTTATAGACTTGGTATTACGCCACTAAATAATTGATCAATTCTACTCTCAGTTTAGATAATAATTCAATAAACATACCTTTAAAGTCTTGTAAACTTTTCTTCATATATACCAAAAGATTCTTCATTCTTTCTTGTATGTTAAATGAACTCTTTATCAATCTTTGTACGAATAATATGAATAATGTACATACTGAAAAATAAATTCCTGAACTTGTCCCATTTCATGGAATGAATTTTATCTTTTGCCTTGTAATCTTGATTAGATTCCACCATTGATTAGATTCACCTTCCAAAAAATATACTACTATGATGAATTTATCATGTTCATAACATTGTTGAACTGAAAATATCATTTTTAGTGAAGATGATCCATTGTTCACCCACTAATGGATTTGAAGTCTCACTGAAAGATGTTGGATGCAACCTCATGAAGGATTCAAAAGAATGTTGCTCCTTCATTTTCTTGTCTAGAAGTCCAACATGATATATATCTTGATGATGTAATGTGACCATAACTAAAAGATATTTCATTTCAACTCCCATAACATGATGTTTGTCAGGGGGAAAATTAATACATTTCCAGTTGCATTCAGCATTAACATAGTTCCATTAGGTTCCTTCCATTGACTAAAACCAAGAATCGTAGTGTGAGAAACACTAATCAAAATAGGAAAACCACATTATCAAGAATAAAATTTCAATTTAGTACACAATAGGGTTTATCTTACATTATTCATTGTCATTTATAAAACATTAGGATTGTATCCAATACACATACATATCGTTAGGGTTCAAACAATGGATTTCTTATCTTAGTTTCATAAGTTCAAATATACCTTTCCTATGATACTAAAAGTAGTGACCCTTTATTTACATAAATAGATATTAATTTTTAGATGATGTATATTTATTAAAACAAATAAAAACCATGACCTTATAGTATAGATATAGTGTCTTTTGAAACTGGGAAACAGAAAAAACTAGTTCATAAAACATCTGCATTGTCTCATGTTTATTTCATCGTAACTAGAATCCTTTTCATAATATCATACTAAATACCATTATTCATAACCTGGGAAAAAATCATATAAAATTCAAATACTAAATTATCATTATGGGTAAACAAAGGAAATATCAATCATTTCATATTCATTACAACACACCATTTGAAAATCTTATCCTTTATACAAAAGATCACAATATCATGTCCTCAGATAAATATTAAATGTGAAATGTAATCCCAATAGTCAAAACATATTACAATAATTTTTTTTAATACAATCATAAACATATAAAATTATCTAATATTAGTTTTGGTTCATTTCCAAGACCATCATAGTCGACAAAGTCCATTACTAAACCAATTTCACTTCACATTCCACCCTGTGTCACTGAACCAGATTTATGTGACATTATAGACATATCTATAACATGAGATATAAATAATTAACCAATAAATTTAAGGGCCATATAGGTCCCACCCACATCATAATTAATCCATTCTTATGTTTTCCACAAAAACATATAATATTTTATCATAGCATAACCCATGAAAAAATAGGTTTCTTAAACATTATTATATAATAACTTATATAAAACCAATGGATTTCCGAAATAACATTCCATAATAATGAAATAAAATAATGGTAATAATAGAGATAGAAATATAACCCTATTTAATTTGTCATATCTAAGTTTTAATATAATTTTTAGAAAACACTTGAAATTAATTCCATAGGAAAATATCCTTTCTATCTTTTCAAAAATGTATTGTTTTCTCAAAATTTCAGGCGATTTAAAAGAAAAAAATTGTTTGAAAATAATCTTGAAATAATATAGATGAATATTCATTGAAATAATATGTCATTAAATGGTAAAAATACATTCATGTTGTCTATGTTAAAAAAAAATTTCTCATACTTTTGTTTAGAAACTCCAAAAAAACCTAGTATGGTAAACATAAGAAATATTCCATCCAAACCATGATGTAAAATTAAAAATGGGTAAAAATGAATTTAAACATACATAGAATAATAGTAAAATTTGTATTAGAATAATCTTATATAACATGGAAATGGATGATAAATATACACCCAATGAATACTTACACGTAATCAATCTTGGATAAAAACGAGATTTGAAAATGTTATCCCTTTCCTTAGGTTTGATATGATTCGTATGTATCTAAAACACATGTAGAATGATTTATATAAAAGTAAGTATTCTTTATACAATCATAATAATGTGAAGGATAACATTTATGATCATATTTGTATCTGTTTTATTTGCAACATTTCATTGTTACTCGATATTCAGGTAATAACAACTTTATGTTCTTACGTATGTTTTGTCAGATATGTTCTTATTCCTATTTTTATGTTATAGTTATATAATTTTCAGAAATGTATTAATATAATATATATCATTTTTATTCTTTCAATTCCATTATATAATCATGGTTTAATGAAGATCATGTAGAATGAATCAACTCGCACCGTGGAGACGGTAAGCCATACGTATGCACGAGTGACGATATTGTTCCCATAATTGTTGAATGGTATATAAGAGGTTAGAGTATATTAGCTAAGAATTTGTATCATGTTATAATAATACTATATAGTAAATACTTCCACCATTATACCCATCCATGTATGGTGGTGGTGAATAACAGATTACACGACGATGTGAAAATTATATGTTGTACGTAAGCACGTGTGGTGATTTCATTTTTTGTAAGATAGATAGAAGGAGAAATAGGGTTATTTTATATTTATAATCACATATCAGTATCATATTGAAACTTATATTAATAGTTTATAATGAAACAACGAATTAATAGAAAGTATAAGAAGAAATAAATTTGAATGCATCAGTAGAAGAAATTACCTCTTCCTCGATGTGCCTCCATTAAATTTCTTCTTAGGTCACGGGAGATGGACTTTTGAGAAGAAAAGAGCATATAGAATGTTAACATGAAAGAATATAATATAAATGTACAGGTTTTGGTAGATCTAGAAGGGTCAAAATAGAGGAAAATAGAGATGGAGGGGTACCCTTTCATAAGAGAGGAGATGAGTACATTAAGAAACTCTCAAAATAATAATTTATTATAAATTCAACTTCAACATAAAATTTTTCAAAACGAATTTAATTAAAATATAAGATGATTTAGTTTTGAATACTCATTATAAAATAATTTTTAGACAAGTTTATAAATTTTTTTATCCTTCTCTTTTGGGTGTAACCCTTATTTTTCCATTTTTAATCTTACTATGATGTCATTTTATTTACACATTATGGGTTAATATAATTAACCTACCTTGTCCAACGACCCAAAAAAAAAGTTATTTATGAAATATATGCACTTATATTAACCATTTTATGAATCTTATAACTTTTTAGAATTTACAATAATTTAATAAACTATTTATAAAATATTATAAATATCATTAAGAAAAATATAATATGTCAATATCATTCAAAAAATTATTTTATGAAATCAAAATAACAAAATTAAGTTAGTTTTAATATTTATAAATTCATTTATTTGAATCTTCCCATTAGGAGGTAATCAGTACATCATAATTGTGTCAAAAATAAATATATTTATCTAATGTATAAAATTTTTAAACAAATACCATGATGTAAGAAATATTATTAGATTTATAATGACTATTTATAGACATGGATTTCAGTTATATATCCCAATATTAAAATCTATTATTAAAATATTTGTGTTTATGTTATTATTTTATTTACATTAAATTAATTCTTATAAAATGTCATTTTCACATCCTTGTGAATCCATGAGGTCCCAAAATCGACCCAAGGATGCCCATATCTGAAAATATCTTATCCAATAGGATTAGGATACGTTGTAGGGTTGTTTTATATTATTAAAGTAATTTTTTGTTACCTTTATTAACTAGATTTACCCTTTAACCATGGTTAATAAAATAATTAGTAAAGTCACTATTCATAATGTCAAAAAATAAAAGGTACTTATTCACACAATTTTGAAGTTTTTCGCCTATATATGGAATCCATTTTTCCAAATTCAAAACATAGAAGTTGAAAATATTAATTTAAAATTAAGCTCGTTGTTGAAATGATAAAATTAGTTTTAAATGTTATAACATTACGAATGATTGAACTGTTTTTACCTGTGAATTCAATTTAAAAATAATACTAATGGAATAATTTATATTAAATGGTTAGAATATATAATATTTATACATTAAAACCAATAAATATTATTACTTAACCATAAAAATTAACTCTATGAAAAAAATTGTTTTTAATTAAAATATAGCGTATTTTTAATATTTATCAAAACCTTAATGTTATCAGAAGAATTTAAGAAATTAATCCAATGTAATTTTTAAATCCCAATTTAAAATAAGATTTTTATTTTATAATATAAATTTATTAAAGTGTCAAAATCGTAATTGAATATTGGTTCGCCTTTTAATGGTGTAAAAATAACATTTTATAAAAAATATATTCTTATACATAAAATATGGTTTTATTCATAACCTATGACTAAAATATCCATTGGATGGATAAAAAAATAATTTTATTAAGTATATAACACACATATATCGTTAATTTAATTACAAAATGTAATTCACTCAGAAAAACAAATATCTAATTGTTTTATGTTTTTCAAAAATAATTAACAGCCAATGACTAAATAATGCATTTTAATAAGATAGTATAATTTATTCCAGTAATCCTAATAGCTCAGATATAATGGTAATTTTATATTATGGGTATCTTAAGGTTTTTTAAACTCATGGTAAAGTGAAAATAACGATACCTAAGAATTACAATTATTTAAAGAATGTATTTCATAATAACATCTGAGTGTTATAGGTAGGCCAATAATCGGCATGAAAAGGGGTGGAGGAGGGTGGATAATACTCATCTTGAGGAATTATATAGGACCCATAATGAAATAATTGGAGAACAATTATCTTAAAGGAAGTTACAAGGGGGGAAGGAGGTTGTACACTGTTGGGGGTTCTCCAAGGGTGTGTTTCATACCGAAGTGGTCATACATGGTGCGGTGTTGTGCCATGGGTAAGGGGACAAAGGGAGATAGAATTTCCTAAAACCAAAAAGAATAATAATAAACTATAATAATAATAATAATATTAACAATAATAATATTATAATAATAATAATTATTATTAAAACCATTAATTTTTTTAATTCTCCCCATTTTTTTATTAAATTTTAATTTTATTACTTTAATTTCGTTAAAAAGCGCATTTTAGTGTTCCAACAATAGCAATTCAGATCAAAAACATTGATTGTAAAATGAACCACCTAGAAAATAAAATATCCAAATATCTTTTCTTTTTTTCTATTTCAAAAGCACATGATGTCACAACCTTACCACTATAGAACTATTCATCCTAGATAAACCATTAGGAAGAACGAAAACAACACCCAATCTACACGGGTCATTGAGCTTCATTGAAATTGTTGTGTTGTGTTTCTAAATTCCCAATGCACCTTTATGAATGGATTAAGGTTGAATAACATCAACCACAAAGATGTGAGAGAACTCCCATTTTTTCAGCCAAAACATTGAACTGATTCTTATTCGAAACCTTTTAGCAAGAGGCATGATCACATCATCCTCTTATTAAACATCTAAGAAAATATACTTCAAACCAAAAGCTTAATAATTAAATAAGGTCAATTAATATCCATAGAACTTATCACAATCGAAATTGACAACAAGACATGCCCCTAATAATTCAAGTAGTTCTTTACATGTTTATAGAAATATTCAGACATTTGATTCCTCACTGACCTTATTTAACCTAGTCGAGATATCTCCTCATGAAATTCCATGGAAAACATAAACTGCACTCATATCACTAGATGACCTAAAATAAGTGGTCCTTCGTAGACTGATCCATTGAAAAAGAAAGAAATCTTGTAAATCCAATATGGCTTTCCATTCATGAATACACTCAACATACACTATTATTTTTTAACAAAAATCAACATGGGATCTCTCATTCACTATGAACCCGCTCCCCAAAGTCCAAAATGAACTTTCACTGATGTTACCTCGTCAAAACACCACCTACAACACTAATTAAATGCCCCATATATCCTTGTATATATATGTATTTAGTGTAGGGAAATAACTCAACTTATTTCATAATATTTTTTTAAGAGTGATACATTTGTAGAGATCCAAGACGTCCAAATCAAAACATTGACTGATCCCAGAGAGGAATTAGCTTGATAGTTACATTTGAAGAATTCAATGGTGTAAAATATTTCCTCGAATTAATTCCTACCTGATAATCCAAGGGTCACTTAAGAATATCCATGCATTTATAAGAACCAATTTTTGAGTGTGAAACACCAAAACAATTCACCCAAACAAGAAAAACATCTTTTCAAGTTCAATATGACATATGATTGTTGCTCTCGTAGTTCATCAAGGATGACGTCAAGATAGGGGATATGACTATCTCCTAAGAATAGTACACTAAGAGGATATTATGGATTCTAGTCAATCTCACACAATTTTAGTAAATAAGAACATTCAGACCATAACGGGTCGACTCATGTTGAGAAAAACATGGATTTAACTTTTACTACATCATCACAATGGATCAAAATTCCATTTCCCACCCAAGGAATTATGTGACAATTTACACTTTAAAAAAAAGTTATCCAAGACCAAAAGTTCTAACAAAGGATGTAAATGACAAACCACACCAGGTTAAAGTTGTCGAGCAAGCACCAAACATATTTAAACTTGTAAGCCTCAACGTCATTCAAGCATACCTAACTATTTTAAATGGTCCTCTTTGGTTATATCTATTCTACTTCGATGGACACATTTAATGAAACCATTATGGGGCTCCTATAAATCATTTTTACAATGTCAAAGAACTTTTACAGGGAAAACAAACCTGAATTGACCGACATGTCAAAACAACTGAGTCTCGAGATAGTTCACATAAGCATTGGGATGATCCTATTTATTTAACGCACAAGTAAATATACTCTATAAATGATAGAATTAACCCAAAAAGAACATAGATTATTGATTTCAATGAACACAACCATTTTATTACAATATTTAACACTCGAAGGGAATCACATGTGTGGACGCATACTGCCCTAATTTTTCTTTTGAAACCAGAACATCCTGGTTATTATCCATATGTATTCATCCATATGAATTAATGTAATAGATGGTACGTACAAGAGAATTACCCAAAGTTATATTTTCCCATAATAACATTGACCTAGATGAAATTATTAAAATTCATATATCACTGAGGAAGAAGGAAGGGTCAAGTGACTAATGAAGTGGCCAGCCGTGCCTGAGGACTATTTAACCAGCTGAATCTAGGAATTACTCGACACCCACACCCTTAAAGAAGGGAAAGGTATACATGAAAATCCATCAAAAAAGGGAATCTTTTAGATAATAAGAGTACTTCTAGGGACAACAATATTCAAACAACAATCAATGCTAGATAATATCTTCACATTGACATGTCATTTATGTTCTAAGGGTACTACCTACTAAGGGATATCCCTATATAAAGAACAAGTGTTGACCCTATCTGCAGGTCACACCAACTAAAAAGTCGTAGGGATCAACTTCATACCATTTAGGCTATAGATAAAAAGAAAGGACTGTGGAAAATGCTCATATTTCCATTCCAAGGGAACTCAAATAGAATAGATCAAGATAACCTTTCATATGGTTTTAAATTATAGACACACATACAGGTTCTATTTTCATGTAATTTCATTTGTTAACATTTTAATCTATAACTATTTAAAATATTTAACTAACACATCAATGAAAAGGAGACATGTTTCAAAAAACACCCTTTATAAAATATTGTACACATATTTAGATTCTATTATAATTAGAAAATTTATCGAAATAAAGTTACTTTAATTGATAATGTTACCTTAGAGGGTCCCAAAATCCAATTGTCTTACTATCAAGCATCTTAATATCAGTTTCTTAAGCATTGACATTATAAAAAACCATTAATGGTTATCATGTTAGAACCATTCCTCAACTATCATACAAGGGTAAATTTGGGTATTTTTGAAGATAAGTAATTCATTTCAGATTAATATTTAATAGGATTAAAATTTTAAAAAAGTTTCTAAACATAAATATAATGAATAAGGATGATTCGATTTCACTTGTACATTTACCCACCTAGATGGTCACATACACCAGGTTATTGAAAATTAGCTCATGTCATAATCACAACCATTTAAATCCTCAAATGTGACAAATTATATTTATCCCATGAAATAATATAAATATATTAAAACAATCATCTTATCACAAATATCTAACATAGAGAAACATGTTGTAAACATAGAAGCATAGCTTACCAATCCTGCCACACAATCAGAACCAGCAAAAAACCTATATATTCGACTGGTCGTCCTGGAATATGCATAGATTGGTAATTATAAATGTTTCTAATATGATTCATGTAATGATTCAACCTTTCTATACCAAGACAAGGGAAAATAAAATAAATTCCATAAATCAATAAGCATCAAAAAATACACCAATAAATATAGGTGAAATCTTATTCAACTGCAATATCAAACAACATGGACAATTGTCCCAATCCTATCCACATGGTAATTTTCATATTCCTTGGGTGATTATTCGTATGGGTCACTATTTTGAAAGTGAAAACACATTCTTACTTTCTTATATACAATCCCAAAATAGTTATTCAAAAGGAAAACCTATGTTGATACAATATTGTAACATCCTGACTTGACTAACCCCTAATATGGTGGCCAGACCAGTGGGTCACATGGCCTCAAGAGCACCTTCATATATGCTAGTGACGTAGACTAGTCGGTATGGTCTATTGATATTATGGTGGGGAGACATGACCTTCATGATCATAGTCAAACAATGATATAATAATAATAAAATAAAAAACGATAGTTGAAGTATTTATATTAAAGACAGACACTGAAGAACAATATAATATCAGAATGAAAATAAAATGGGCATCACCAATAATATATATGGATGTATGTAATGTCATATGTTACTGCAATTTACATGTAGTACAAAATATTAAATGAAAATAAAAAAAACAACAAAATCCTAGAGAATATTGAGAAAGAGCCTTATCCTTTGCTCCATATGTCTAATGTACATTGTACATCACATGTAGTTAATTCAAAGTCATACATAAAAAGATATACTTGGGTGAAAATAGGCGCTCTAGTTGGGGGCGGTATAATAATCATATTAAGAAATCATGCACAATGTCAAGCCCAATCCATTTCCAAATATATAATTTAATGTGTTGAGAATGTATATTCACAATAATAAAAAAATGGGATGAATAAATAAATAGCCTTCCTAGGTTTCTACGGAGCACAAGGAAGCTATAACTACATCAACACCCTGTTAGGTATTTATGTCTGTCGGTAGATCATCCTACATCAGAATGGATCCCCCAAATTAGTGGAATATTCTTCTTCTAAGAATGATTCACATAGAATATACCATAAATATATGGCCTCTTCCACCAGTCTAACCCAAATATCCCCCTCATGAATTTCTAGTATCTCAACCTTAGGCATAATGTGATTGTGCATAAAACCCTAAATCATCTAATGTAAACACAAACACTGCCATCTTCCATTCATTACTAGTGTTTATATCCCTCAGGTAGTACATAAACATGCCCCAAGAACTAAGGCATAGTGTGACTATGCATCTATCCCTTAGGAATTCGATATAAGCATACAATCTACCCTCAGGATACAAGTACCTATGCACCTTGCCCTCCGGGGGTATAGAAGACCATACACAAATCCCTTGGGCAAACACATTAATCATGATTTGTATCCAGAAAATCTAAAAATGCCAAACTTCATCAAACCATTGATTATTAATAACATTGATGTCACATAAGTTCAAAATCTATGAAATACAATTCACAATTCATGTATTAAACATCCCAATTTTATCTTTATAAGACACAACATAAATTTTTTAATAATTAAAATCTATCAAACAAATTCATTTCATTAATCCAGGTTTCTAATCATCATTAAAATTATTTCAGACATCTTTAGTGAATAATTCTACCCTATGGTTGTTAATATATTAATTAACTATATTAATTGTAGTGATTCTACCATAATAAATTTCATAGTTTAATATTATATAAATTGAAAATTATAAGGTATCAATCAAACAATCAATCTAATTTATTATAAGGTTTTAGTGTCAAACAGACCATTTATTAATTATTTTCATGGGTGACACACATATCGAGTAGATGGGGGTCTTAGCCTCCTTGAATATAGACCAAATGTAATTTAATGGGGTTTTGAAAAAAAATTTAAGATTATAGTTTAACAGAGATTATACAATTTATCTTGTCATTCCTGCATCATTTAGGTGAAATCACACATATCGTGATTACTAGAAATAATTTAATCAGATAAAAAGAGAATTTTATACCAGAGATAAAATAAATTTAAATTAATTTATTTAAATCTGTCAATTCATTACAAGAATGGAAACACATCATGAATTATCATTTTCATTTAAATTCATTTCATTATTCCATCAAAAACTGATAACCCATTCAAAACAGCTCAATCAATCTCTTAGGAGGTTCCATGGTTAAATGGGAAACTACCTACATGGTTTTTACAATTAACAAATAAATCTATTTAATATAAAAAAAATGAATTTATTTATCAATGTTCCAGAGTCAAATAAATGGTTCCATTGAAAAATGTTAATTTTTATACTTGGGTATTCCCATTTATTAAACATGATATTACATTTATAAAATGAACCATATACTTAGAAGGTGTCCTGGTTCAATTAACATTTATTTTTATGGGGAAATCTCCACTAAAGAACTTCTATATGGTTTATGTTCTAAACATTACACATTCCAACAATGATAACAAGGCATAAATAACTACAAATCAATATGTCCATGCATTCTAAATAAATAGAAATAATCAAAATTACTATCTTAATGTATTGAACCTCCATTGGAGGGGTTTTATTATAAAAACAACGAATTTTCTTATCGAACAATCATTTATCAAATTTATCACATTAATTGTGAAACATACTAAATTCGTATTTAAGAGGATGTTAATTGAAATACCATACAACATTAATTAAAAACTAAGGATTCTGTGATGTGTAAATTAATTAATGAATTCATAAAAATAAAGGCAAATGTGATAGGAACCTAACTCAAATGTAGACCAAGCCAAGATGACACTTTTTCATTGGAATCTCAAAATCAAAGTCACTCAAAGCTTGTAAACACGTACATTCATATATATATATATATATATATATATCCCTTAATTCAATACGTGTATTCCCTTCTACATGATGGAATTCATATATGGATGATATATATATATATATATATAGACAAAAGTATATGAGAGCCAGTCTTCAATGTCAGTGAAATATCCACAAAAACACAACTCTAGAACATCCAAACCACCATAATACCCTAAATAAAATCTATGTAGGAAATAAAATTTTGTAAACACTTACCACTGATGTAGGAGGCAAGAAGAATCCAACCGAAACACGTCACATTCAATACAGAACACCAAAACCCACATATAGAAGTCCTGAAAAACCTTGCACATACCCTAGAACAATAAGAATTACTAGAAATAAAGATTAACGGTAACCCTAGGCTTAGACGTACGTCATCATGAAATAGGTAGGAACAATATTGGCTGAAAAATTAAAGGAGGGATGAGAATAATTATATCAAAGAATTAGAGAGGAACCACAATGAAATTAGTAGAGAATGATGATCCAAGCAGAGGCCACAAGGGTGGGGGTCATGATCTGTAGAGGGACCAGCCAGAGGTTGTGTCACACACAAGGGCTCAGTTAGGGTTTTGTTTCATGTCGTGGGTAAGGGGATAAAGTGATATAGGTTTTCGTAAAACCATAAAGAAATAATAATCTTAATAATATTAAATCATTTCATTGTTTTTTAATTTTCTCCATTTATTTCCATGAAATCTTAATTATGATGATTTTAATATCTTTTAAAAACACACATCATTGTGTTCTGGTTTTTTTATTATGTTTCATATCCCTATTAGTAAAACGACCCATCCAGCAAATGAAAAATTAATATTTTGTTGTTTTTTAACAATTTCAAGAAAATAGGACATTAAAACAATAAATAATTATAATAATATAATAGTAAAATATTATATATTTTAATATATTTATATATATCATCCATGTTTTTTGACAATGAAAAAAGAATCAAAATTATTTGTGATTTAGGTATTGTACATGTACAAAAAAATGTCATCATTAATCAGTGACTGATATTTTAAGAATGAAAATGATATATTTCCATTTCAGAATAATAAATATTTCATTAATATAATAATTATTCCATTTATTTATATTATGATCATTAATATTACCCTTATTTACTTTTTTTCAATACATTTCATAAAAATTACTCAAATCACTTATTGAGGTGGTAGTAAGTGTTACATGCAATAAATGTTATCATATCGCCTACAAAATTGAAACTAATAATGTAATTTATATTATGTAATTATAATATTTTTATACATATGTTATGAATATAATGTATATACTTTTTATCTATCATTAAATTAAACCATGATAGATATTGAAGGAAAATATGTCAAATCAGTTCTCGAGGGGGTAGTTCATTATACACATGAGAGACTTTATTTATTCATGTATGTGGGAAGAAGAGATTGATATAGTTCATTCTATTAACAAGAAAATATATCTATATTTTGGAGAAACTATTAAAATTATAATGTAATAAATTATTAAATTTTTATGGAGGTGGAAGATGAAATAATAGAAAGGCATATTGATAGGAATATTACCTATTCTTAGACCACATATTCATGATTTTGACATAGGTGTTCCTAGAAAGGCTATGTGACCATACTAATTATTCTTTTACATGGTTATAGAACATTGGATGTTTATTGGTGGGAAATTTTCTAAACCAAATTTTTTTAAGGTTTTTAAAAGTTATGAGAGTGGGTGGCCCTTCATATGTGACTCGATTGGTAGTCATATAACCTTTGAAAAGAAAAAGGTGTACCTTCAATTTTCTCATTTCAAGAGAGTAAAAAATAAATTAGTATATTTAATTAGATGTGAAAAGGTATAAATATTTCCATAAAAAGTTTTTTAGATAATTTTAGGCCATTTTAACCCATATCTTTTTAGTCTAACACCACAATAAAAACAATTTTACCTTACCCAACATAATTAATTTTTTCTTTATTATGTCTTCATTTTTTTCCAAAATTAATATGGGAATATGGATATTATAATTTATTCATATTTCAAAAATTTAATCATTTTTTTTAAAATTTTTTCATATAATTGATAGAATGAAATTTTAAATTATACACCAAAACATGATGAAAATGTGGATTTGTAAAGAGAAAATTATCATAACCATAGAAGGATTTATTATCAAATTTCAATATTATTTTTATTAAAAGTGACTAAAGTTATTAAATATATTAAAATAGAGAAAATAATATTTCATACCAATTTATAATGATATTTTATATTCTCTATTTTTTAAAGAAAATGCAGTTTTTAATACAAATCAATTTTTTTACTATTTATCAATAAATGAAACATTTTAGAAATATATTAATAATTCACAAAAATATAATTATGATATTATGATTTCAAAACATAGGATTATTTTTTAAACTAAATATTTGGAAAATGGAAGAAATTAATTTTAAATCCTCTCTATAAAGCATGACTAAACATTGTTTCAGAAAAAGAACACTTTATTCAGAAAAATCATTTTATTTTAATTAATTATTATATTTTTACAGTCAATAAATAAACATAACAAACAGAAATTTTAGTTTACATAAAAAAATAGCATTTTAGTGTAAATGGTACAACATTATACTATATTACAGTTCATTTAAACGTGGGGTTTCATGTACTAGAAGTTATTTTATATATTAAATTTAATGAAATATAATTTGTGGGATGTTTATTCTTGATGGAAGGTAAATTATATAATATAAAATTTTATTATTTTATATGTTATGGATGTAAAATTATCACCACCATAAATAAATTTCACTATCCAAATTTAAACATGACTTTGATAATATAGGGTTTAATATTTGAATATTCCTTTTTTTGAAACCCCAAATCATAAAAAAGGTTAATTATACATCCTCTTAATAAGAGGAAAAGGTTATTACAAAGTTGATATGGAATAAAATATTACTAGGTTTTTAATTTGGATATCATTTTTGGCATGTGATGATATTTACATGGAAGAAATGTGTAAAAAAATTTAGAGTGTGATTGATGTCATTGATCACAGGAAAGTGAATGATCAGTGGAATGTTAAGAACATAAAAACTATAAAACTATTATGATTTCAAAGAAACTATTTTCACAAGTCAATAATAAAATATGATATTTCGTTTTTATATATTCTCTTCCAATCATTGAGTAGTTGTTTTACTGCTAAAAATATATGGAAATATACATAAATAAAACATTTCATCATAATAATAATTTTATCCTTCAGTTGTTCTTCAATCAATTTGGAATTCATCAATTAATTCAAGAAATAAATATTGAAAATTTTATTTTTTTTCCAAAGTGCTAAGATTCACATTTAATAGCACTTAATATCCATAAAATAGTAAAAAAACTTCACGTATTACCCAAACTATTTCCAAAAAAAATTGTTAGCGCAAGTGATCTAATATAATACATTCATCTATAAACCCCAATTGTAATTGTCCTAGTTCATCATTAATATTTATTTATAAGAATGTTTTACTAAAAAAGGCATATTGTTAGGACATCACTTAGGATAGTGATAAGATCTAAATCCTATTCATCCTTTGGTTCTAGGTTCATTCCTCATGGCATTCACTTAATACAGTATGTTTTACTTTTTTAAATATATATTCATATAATTCACATAAAATATCAAAAAAATAATATAAAACATAACAATGAAAACATAAATAATAGGATAAAACATAATGGTAACAATTATCTTGAATCTAATGTTGAAAATATAAATGAGTTATTTATCAAATAACTCATTAATATACAAATCCACTAGTTTTTATTCCTATAAAAGACTCAAAAAAATATTCTTAATCATTCTAAACTCTCATCACCAAATTCCAAAAAGGGGTGTTTACGGAATTTAATTTATGATCCACCATAAAATCATAACCCATGATGGTATAAAAAACATTTTATATATTTAATACATATAATTTCCCAAAATTCAACATAATCCATAGATGAATTAAGATTCTCATAACTTAAATATCATTAATAAAAAAATATTTTAAAATATAATTCTTGAAAGTCAATACATAAATACATAATCAATTTTTATTTAAACATGATTCTATGCTTAATCTATGGGTTAATAATTTGGATATAACATTGATTAGGATAATTCCCTGGTTTTCCACATATAAAAAAATGAACTATAAATAGATCCCTATGAAGAGATTTATTTCCATCCATTATACCTTTCATTTTTTCCCCGATATTTCATTGGATTATTCCCATGTTTTCACACAAAATGTGTTGTAATTTTTATTTTAGACTCTTTCAAGTGTACCCCTTTCTAAATTTATATTATGAAGTAAATTGATCCTTCTTTCCTATAAGGTCTCTACTATTTGACCTCATAGTAATCCTTATATTATCTTGGGAGTTTTAGAGTTGGGTAAGGTATGGTTTGTTGATCATATAATTGGATAACTAATTAAGAATAATCATAATATCTTTTAATCCTATTAGAAACCCAATTTTTTGGACATAGTCACCACATTTTCCTTCATGGTTAATGTTTACATGATTCATTCTATTTACAACCATTAAATATACCTAAAATTAATGTTTAAGAAACAACAATTGATGTGGGAAAACCATATAATCTTTAATAGTAGGTTTACATAATGATACATTATGTTTAATATAGTAAAACATATGTTAGATATTGGTCATTAATTATCATTATATTTTCAAAAAAAATTAATTTTTTTAATGATAATGTGAAATTTCCAAATAGTATCACCATGGAATGTCAAATGATGTGTATAAAAAGGCCCATTTTTAGGCACCATGTAATGATCAAGTCAATCCCAATGCACCCATTATAGAGATATTACCCCTAAGTTCAACTATTTTATATATAATTTCCCTCTAAGTATCCATACTGGGAAGTATTTATATGAAAAAAACTATTCAATCCCTTAATAAAACAATAAGATGTTGTTTATAAAAATACTCGATTTTTTTTCACAGGGTTATGATCCTTAATTTGTGATTTCAAAAATCTAGTTCACAATGATTCAATTAGGCCTCATTATGATAGAAAATTTAATGACAATGACTCCTACAACCTAGAGCTCTAAGCCATACTAATTATAGGAGAAAAGATATAGGAAATCACATCATGAAGGTTATAATAGTTTAGATTCCTTGTGAAACAAGATACATCAATGATTCCCCTATTAAATTTTAGTCTACCAATTAAACCATTCTCTAGAAATAAAATTATTCCCTCAGGCATTAACTTTCATATTAATCATAGTACATTTCATAAATTTCTTTCAATGGAATCAAAATAATTGTGAGGTCAAAAAATAAGTAATGGTTAATTATAATATAAGTTATTGGTAATTAATAATCAAAATCATAGAAAGGTAAATAACTAAAAATTTTCTTTTTATAGATGAAACTGATAATGAAATTCATCAAGAGAAAATATCTTTTGTGAAAATTTCATGTATAATAAGATAAGTCATCATAAATATGGCATTGAAAATAACTAAACACACATTACATTTTATAAATAAACAAGAATGAAATTCATGAAGATATAATATAGTTGTGAAAATTCTATGTATAATAAGATTAGGAATAACCAAAATTAAATGATAAATAATTGCAAAAACATGCCATTTTATAAATTAACTAATAATGAAAAGTATCTACAGATAATATCATTGTGAAAATATCATGACTTTTATGATATATAATAACAAACATTTAATTATAAATAAAATTTATTCCCAAAAAATTTCATAAATAAAATTACAATGAATCTCATCCATATATAATATCATTTGTCTAATTACCTTGATAATATTAAATTAATTCATAATATAGGTAAGGATTTGTCATTAGATTCCATATTCCAAGGAAAATGATACCTCTAATATCATAAGCATTCATAGAATTGTTTAATAATATAAGTATATTCCCATTTAATGATATCTTACTCATTCCCCTCATGAGACTATAGATACATCGAGTGGCAATCTATAACTGCACCCACCCATATCTGTATTTCCAAAGAATTAAATTTATATAAAATAATCAATTTTGTGCATGAACAATGTGACATTGAATTTCTATTTTTAAAAAATAAAAATGTTTAATTTTTTTAAAAAAACATTTGAAAAAAGAAAAAAAATAAAAACAGTTTTTTGGATGAAAACTGATTTATGACTTAAATGAATAAAAATGATAGATTTTCAAAACCAATGTCAAATATATTAATAAAAAATAGTTTAAAATTTTTAATATTACATGATAAAGCCATTAAAATATACAGTATAATGAAATTAAATGTGTTTAATATACTATTATTAAATAATATCTTTTAACTAAAATCCATGAATATGAAATCTTGATTATAATATGACTGTGATATATGCCCTTACAAATAATATAACATTTCTATTAAAGATTATCAATAACTAAGTAATTTGTATAAAATGTAAATCGAAATAAAATTGGTGTAAATACTACATATGTGAAAAAAAATATTACACACACAATCTAATATTATCAAAGACAATGAAGAAGTAATTTAACCCAGTGAGAAAAATTGATTTATGAAATTCTTTACCACTTGTTGGCATTAATGTCAAATCACCATGGAGAAAAAATAAAAAATTAAATAAAAAATAAAATTTTTATTAAGTAATAATGTTATTATATACAAAATATTTATCATGCGAACCATATATACAAAATTAGGTTCACAACAATAAAATATGCCTCAATGAAGAAAAATTGAGAGGATATCCCTTATCCATGTCGGACTCATCACATATGTTTTTTATATCGTGAATTATAAAATTATATTAATTTTTTAATTTATTAAGACAATTTTTCTTGTTTATTAGTCCATTTAGTTCATTTACTGTATTTATTTTAAAAATTTACATAATAACAATTGTTTTTCTTTGTTGTTTCGGTGATATATGGATTTTCTTTACCAAAATGACTCTAGTAGATGAAATAATTGAATACTAGGGAATTATTTCAAAAACTATAGAATAGAAATATTGAAATAATTATTATATTTTTAAATAAAATAAACTTCTCATACCTATAATTAATGATGGTTTTTATATATGATTTATATTTTTATCATAGTGATGGTAGGCCTTTGGTACACAATAGTGACATGTCCAATTTTTTACAACCATTATGTAAAACATTTAAGTAATATTTATGCATTGATGAATTATTATATTATAATAAATTCCATATTTTCTTATTTTAATCTACATATATATATCATCAATGTGGTTTGGTGATGGAAAGGGGATCATTTCGCTTGCTAAAGGTGATAGCTCACATACGCATGAATGACGTTATCATCATTCAATGAGTGAAAAGGTGAGAAATAAAATAATATATTGTCATTTAATGATGATAAATATGTCATGAATATCATAATTATTTCATTTATAAAAAAAATAAATTATATTTATACGTATTATCTATCATTTAATGTGTTACTAAAAAAACAAATCGCATTGCTTCACATGGCGATACTCTTCCACACACATGATTGAAATTATCATATCCCCCAAGGAATAGAAAGTAAATTGTATAAAAAAATATAGAAAAATTATCAGTATATTTATGATAAAAATATCATATATATATATATATATATTTATGTCTATAATCATACCTATTCATTAAAGGATTTTGAAAAAAACGTGTCACATCAGTTTGTGATGTGGTAGTCTACCATACACATGAGAGACGTTATTATTTACTATTTGAGGGAGGAGGATATGTAAACATTTAATTTCATAATCATAATATACCCTAATTATAGCGGGGATGTGTTTTTTGTTTTACAATCCAAAATTATGAATTTTTGATTTTTTTGGGAGAAGATAAAAAACCAAAACCCATAGTTATTAATTTTCCATCTTCTTGTAATGCATAATAAGGATTATACCTAAAGTATTACTATAATTGATTTCACAAAAAATGATTCTAGGATTATGTTAAGAAATATTTTAATTTATTTGGTTATGTATTTTCTGAAAAAAAGTGTTATATGGTGTGAATAATAGATGAGAAGAGATGGACTTTTATAAATGAGGTGAGGGGCACACTTGTAATTCTTGGAATGAAACAGGTGTACCATTGTTTTTCACATGAAAAAGGGATAGAAAATTAATTATTATAAATATTTATACCTTATATTTTCTAAATATTTCAAAAAATATATATTTTAGAATACTTATTAAGACATTTTAACCGTTATCTTTTTAGTTTTACTCCTCAACAAAACCATTTGTACCTTAATTGTAGTAAATAATTTTCACTCATTTCATATTTCATTTTGTTCAAAAAATCATATAAATTTATTGGATAATATAAATTTCCTAATTCCATATTTTAAAGCCATTTCTTCAAACTCAAATCATAGAATTTTTGGAATTTAATTAAAAATTATTCCCATATAGGGGAGGAAAAAGTGGGTTTTAAAAGGAAAAAATATCATATGTTCATAAATTTTAAATATCAAAATCCAAATTGAATTGATTACAATGACATAATGTAGATAAATTAAAATATAATTAAACTATATTTTAATAAAAAATATTATTTACCCTTTAAAATAATAAAATAGTAGTTATCAATAAATAAAATATTTTCAAAATTCATTGAAAAATGTAACATTTCTGTAAAATGCCAAATTGTTTACTTTGAGATAATTTTGATTGGATAATTTTAAAAATTGAATTTAATTTATTCCAATATTTTTTATAGAATTTGAAAATAATAATTATATATTATATCTATAAATCCCAATGAATCCATCTATTATATATAATATAGTTTGATATAAAAAATTATTGTTATTTTAAATGATTTTTTTGTACTTATTATTAATATATAACCATAATATTCATAATTTAGTTGTAAATTGACATTATATCCAAATTAATTGCTAGGATATAATGGTATACTATAATTAGTGTCATTTTGATTTAGGTTTATGTGTTCAACAAGAAACTAAAGAGAATTAATTAAAAGAAAAATATTTTGTATGTTGTTTAAGATTGGTGTGACGGGTCATATACACTATAGAATTGAATGTTATTAGTTTATAAATTAACGGTGTCATGGATTATCATATATATTTTATAGATGAATATGGTAGCCAATTATTGTGTATAGATTATAAATGATTGAATATTTTGACAATGAAGAATATTTATCTTTGTCCTACTGGAAAAGATATTTTGCACAAGATGAAAGTGGGGGTGGAATTATAAGATCAATTTATGATATGGTCATCATAATTTTTTTGCTAAGGATGAATATATTCATAAGAAAACTTATATAATTATATTTATATATTTTATGTTTCTACTGATTCTATATGAAGTTATTAATTCTTCACTTGTATTTATGGTGTTGATGAATATGGTGTTCCAATTATATCTTCATGACACTAGGTTAATACATATTTATGAAATTTTACATTATAAAGTGAGAAACTAGGACTATGAAAATCATCATTGGAAAATATTACAGTCACATAGGAATCATTAACCATATCAAATGTTGTAAATGTGTCTATTTAATACACATCATGTTCTATTTTTGGTTTATGTCATTTTTTAGGGAGAGGTAATAGAAATATTATTATAAAATAGGTAATTTTTCAATTTAGCCAACTAATTACTATCAAGAATGGAAGAACTTTATATACCATAGTTGGTTATTAAATGATGGTCCTATATGTGTTTTCAATGATTACAGTCCCATTATCAATTATAACTCAAAAATAAATTTCCTTTTCTGGGATTAAGGAGTGATAAGATGAATTGAAATGTTTGAAAGATATGTTACGCGGAGAACCAATTAATTTATCTCGGGAGAAGGGTGGTTCATATGATTTTTATTGTGTTGTCTTAAACTAGTGTTTTGGATTTTATTTGGGATATAGAAGATGGTAGAGATGGATTATTGTTCTAGTACATTACATCCTCTTTAATGTAATAATGTCTCCCACAAAAAAATATTATTTTTTTGATATATAAAAATATTTTTTGAAAAAATATTTTTTGAAAAAATTATTCTATTTTTATATGGATTTTAAAATTTTTGGATATATTTATTCATTGGAATATACGATTTTTTAGTAGGGATGGTTGGATGAATTATTTAAGGTAATGATTTCAAGATTACATATACTCCAAGAAAGGGTAATTTTGGAGCCATGTCCTTGTTCTAGAAGTATTAGGATTAGGATCCTCAGGGGAAACATGAGAAATCGAATTCATTAGAGTTGTTGGCATCTCATTATATATTTTTTAAAGAGATGTATGAGAGAACATACCAGTACCAAATAATGGTAGAGTTGTAATTTTTGTAATACGATGATTATTCTATGATAATAGACCATGTTGTTTTAATTGGGAGAGATATAATATATAATAGAGATTTTGTTCTTGGATTGCATGGTGATGTGGGGTATCAAGATTTGTTCCGTGGAAATTAATTTATTATCTTTATTATATGAAAGGTCTATATGTTTGGGATTCTTTGTTAATATTTATTAGGTCATCTATGTGTTATTAAGATGTATCATTATTTTAAATGGATTTATTTGTGTTCTATGATGAAAATGGTGTTAGGGAATTTTATTTTTCTACAAATTTTTTACTAGGACATGAAATATTAACATCAGATTCCCATGGGACTAATGCAAACCATTTAAAATACTTATTCAAAATTTGAGAAAATATATATGAAATTCGTTATATGTTTACGACATACCATAAAATAGTTTGATTAAATATGTTTTCTTGTGGATATGATGAAAAAAAATTAAACTTTTATTTCGAATTAATTAATCAATTTTAGTGGATAGTTTAGTGATGATTTATATATTTAAGTTGGTGAAGCTTCATGTGGCTCTATTGTTGTTTTTAGTACCCAGAGTTTGAATAATATAGCCCTTAATTAATAATTGTTATGTATATAATGTGGTTGTGTAAGGTTTGGGAGAGTAGGGGGGATATTTTGATAGGTTATGGGGATTTTAAAAGGGTGCACAGTTTAATCTCAGTTAGGGAAAACCGTGAATCTTCTCTAGGAAAACAAGAACACGAAGGCAGTTGACCATGGGTTGGTACATAGTTAAGGATCATGGTTTACTAAACCATTTAGAAACTGCATGTAAATTTTGAAACGTTAAATAGTAGAATTTCAAATAGTTGGAGAATGGTTTTACAAATAATGTGGGACAACTATATGGGGTACCATTGGGGGGAGAAATAGTTGTACAATTATCAAAATGTTTTCCTAAACTTGTTGCTAAATGGTGTGATGGATAAAAAGAGGCTTCTTAAAAAATAGAGTTCACATAATTTTATCACTAAACAACCCATTTGAGCCCTATTTCAAACCTCAATCAGGATTTCCACCTCTACAATACTTGGGAACCTCTAGGAATTATTTTTTAAGGGATTCAAAGTGTTCTTGTGTACAGTAATGTCAGATCATCCTTAGTATGTCTCATTTCTTATTGTTTTCTTGGTTTTTCTTAGATATACCCTTATATCTCCCTGTTTCTTAGATATAGTTATTTTATGCATAGATATGGGATTTTTCTCTAATTATGGTTATAATTTTCCATTTTGAAGTTATCAAAAGGGATCTAATTATGATTTGTTGTTATTTCCCTCTGATTTGGTGATTGTTTGTGACTTTTCTCATTTTAGAGAAAACCCTAAATTTATGTGGATTCACTCTCAACTCCTCTAAGTAGAACTATAATGCATGATTTGAAATTAAATTACATTATTTAATTTTATCATTAAATTGAAGTGAGAATCTTTATTGAATCATCATCGATGATGATTTGTGAATTTTCTAGAAATTCTTATATTTTGGTGAAATATGCTTCATTGTTGGATTTTAAAATGATTATTTCAAAATCGGTTTCTTGGATTACATTTTGAATGTTTTTTCCATAAAAATTCTTTTATTAGAATTGTCTTTGGCATGGATGCTTGGAAATGATTTTTTAATGGATGAATGAATTTTTTTTGGAGTTTTGGTTAATATGTTGTTCGAGAAAGATGAGGAAATGGATTTGGAATTTTTTGGTTAAATTGTTGTTTGGCATGAATTCTGGATTACGAGTTTCTTTTATAAATATTGATAATTTTATTGTAATTGTTTTAAATAGATGATTTGTAATGGTTTTTCATAAATGGTTATGTGTGAGTTGAAATGGGGATGGATAGTGGTTTTGATGTGCCACAATCAAAGGGTTGGAATGTCGATGTGATGTACCAAAATAAAAAGGGGATTGAACCCGTGCAGGTGAGTTAGTGCCGCCTAAAGCGGATAATATCTCGACATAGGAGAGGGAATTCTTAACACCTATGATTAGGGTTATTGGTTGGGTTCCTGTTATAACGAGAACCCTAAGAGGTATCTTGTTGGGTTCCTCTTGGTTGGTTTTTAGATTCTTGAGGATGAGAATGTTTTAAGAGGTATCTGATGTAGTGGCTCAGACCTCTCCGACCCATTCCATTGTCAAAAAGAAGGTCATGAAGTGTTCTAGAGGGTAAAGTGGACTTTTCCCACACTTTCCAGAATTTTGTAAGTACACGTCGTGTAGTGTGAGTACATGCAGTGTACCACCTTGCCGGGTATACCCCGTGTTCAAGGTTGTGTCCTTGCCGTGTGAAATAAATGGGTACACGTCGTGTACCCCAGACTACACGTCGTGTAGTCCCTCCCCACGTATGCGTTACGCTCAAACATTCTGTTGACCAGTCAATGGTCATGTGTAGTGTTGGATTTTTATCCTTTACGTGTGAAATAAATGGGTACACGTCATGTACCCCAGACTACACAACGTGTAATCCTTCCCCGTGTACGCATTACCCTCAAACCGTGTGTTGACTAGTCAACGGTTGCAGATCCATGTTTGAAGCAGTATGGTGACCATGTGAAATGACAGAGTACACGCCATGTACCATAAAGTACACGCAGTGTACTTTTTATTTTCTCTCCTACAAAAGGAGGGGTCCCCTCCTCCTTTTCAACTCACACCTCTTTTCCCCGTTTATCTGAGCAGAGCTCTCCCAAGAGACTCGAAGGAACCTTTTCTTCTATAACTTCTTCATCCGAGCTCCGATTTACGATCCGTCAGCGGCCATGGGATCGTAACGACGAAGCAGAACTTATGAATTTGGGTCCATTGTCTTTCCTTAATCCTTTACTTTCAAAATTCCACCAAAGGACGTTTTTTCGGGACTCGACAGAAGTAACGGACACCGACAGATGTCTTCTAAAGTTGATCTAGGGGAGCATTGTGACCAGAACCTATTGAGGTAGGGATCTTACCTTCATCTCTCTAAATTTTGCATCATAAGGGGCGGGTATCCTCCTGTTTAAATGAGAAACGGTTGAACCAATAAATAAAGATAATAACTGGTTAAAGAACGGGGATGGGGAAGTTGTTATGTTTATCTTTATATCCTATGATATTATGTTGTGAATTGAATCAGATTTTGCCTACTGGAAATCACGGTCGTTGAGGTCCTTTTCATGCACAATTAAATGTTCCCCTCTCTTTCTAGATAGTTTTTTGGAAGGAAACTTCATTTAATGTGGAAATATTGTTAATCACGTAATTTTGGCTGATTAGAATCTGGAACCCTTGGGTGATCACCCCGGTTGAACAAAATGGACTAATGAAAATGTGGGTGTTGTCTTGGATACGTGGCATGTGATGGGGGTGTCTTGCGGGTTGTTGTGGATTGGGTGAGTAGTGGGGCTATATTTGGCTTGGTTGTGGGTTGGCGTGAATGCTATGTTGGTGACGGGAAACAGGGCTGCGATAAATGGTATTTAAGGGATAATGATGTGTGAGTTTTGGCGTGTTTGTGGTTATGGTGGTTGGAAGCGGGGCTGCAGGGACGGGACTGAATGTGGACAGACTATGGGTTGTGAATAATAAATAAAAAGTGGAAGAGTTAATGAATGGTGGTTCATGGTAATGGAATGAGAATAATAATCAATTTGTTGGTTGGTTAATAAGAAGGGACTTGCTCTGTTGCTTGTGTTTTCCTAACATTATTTGTTGATGGTAGGGATATGTTTCACGAACGACTGATACAGTTGGTTGCGGTTGGTTTCCCAGTAGATAAGGAACTAAATAAACTAATTCTTCTAAAACATGAAAACCTAAATAGGGTTGGGGTTGTTGTTGTATGCATGCTTCGTAGTAGCAGTTCCGAGGAACGTGCTCAGTTTCTCTGTTTAGAAGACATAGGATGGGCTGAGTGTTTTGTATATATATATATATATATATATATCTGTATCCTTGTGTTTTGTCACACCCCACCCATGTAGAGCACTTAGTCCCGAACACTCCCATTTCATGGGAGATGGTGTTTTACCATAGTTACTAGCTCCTTCCTTCTCCTTCTTCCATAGGTTGTGATGGCTTGAGGCGACCTTACAGCTAAGACCCTTTAGGTAGGTTTCGATTGGGGTGGTTTTAGCCCAAAACTCTTCGGGCATGTTTTACTATTTCCCATGAACCTTCGGAATGAGGCCCAGGTGTGTGCGGGCAGGATACGTGGTTGTGGGGCCCAGGTTTGTGCGGGCGGGATACGTGGTTGTGCGGCCCAGGTGTGTGCGGGCGGGATACGTGGTTGCGAGGCCCAGGTATGGGTGGGCGGGATGTGTTGTTTGTGTGGCCCAGGTGTGTGCGGGTGGGAAGAGTGTGGTAGCGTCAGGACGTTCGTCGTTAGGAAGAGCAACTAACTAGTGGGAAATGGTGTGGGGTACCCAATACTCTTGCTTTTTATATACTACTACCTGTTGTGATTGTGTTTTTGGTGAGTGTGGCTGGTGAGGTTGGGTGGATAGAATTTCTTGTTAGGTTTCTTCTATTGTTCTCATAGAACTTTTGGATGTCTCCCCACTTGTGCATGAGAAATTTAGGTTTCCCTACTGAGTATACTTGTATGCTCACCCTACGTTTACTTTCAGGTATCCAGGTGTACTACCAGGGCCGTGCGGGACCCTACTAGGCGGACAGTTGGAGTTGTTGTAGTTTTTGTACTCTCCTTTTCTTTTGGTATTGAACTTTTGATATTTTTTTTACTTGTACCTTGTTTTAGAACTATTTAAACATGAATTTGGGATTGGGTTGGGTTTATTTCTATACACTTGTTCTTTTCCTTTTGGTGGTTGACTTGTCCTATTTCCAGATCTTAAATAATAAAAAGGGTAATGCCTCCCATATTTGTGAAAACTCATACCCTTGGTTCTAGTCGCCACCCCGGGGCCTACTGAAAGTGGGACTCGTGGTTCATTATCTCCCTTTCACCATTTCTAGATCAGGAGGGGCATCTTTGGTGGGAGGGGGTCGTGGCAATACTAGAAGAATAAATAGTTAGCATAATTTATTTTACTAGTAACATATTCAATTCATTTATTAAATTCTTGGTCAATCATGGTATTTTTTTGAAGTTTAATTTCACTACAAAATGAAATTATTATGTCCCAAAAAACCCATCAATGATACCATATCAATTTCCATTAATGAATCCATAGGATGATATTTAGTTTTTAAACCCCAAAATATGTTTTTTTTGCACGAAGGTGTTCCCCATTCAAAAATCATTTTTTAGTTATTGATATTTCTTTCCATGGGATGGATTTCAAAAATAAATGGTGTGGTTGTATATGATTATCCAATTGTTAAGGATAAAAATTCATCGTGTTGGATTACCAAAAAATTATTTTTATTTGACGTCTCTATGTCATTGCATTGTTAATTCTAGGTTTTTTAAATGTATTTCGAGGAAATAACAAGAATGATTGGACATTATAAATAACTTTTTGGACATCCTGGGTCATACCCAAAAACCATGGATATAAAAGAAGTATGATCAAAACCAGATAACAAAAAAGCACCAGAAAACCAAAATACCTTCTAAAACATCCATGGTCTATATTATGACTATATGACCAAAACGAATCCGGATTATGTATAAAGGACATACCACTTCCCATTACAAGGGTTTCAGCTATATAATTCTATGTTATTGTGAAATACATGAAAATTTAAATAATGATTATTTTTTAAAAAAA
The DNA here is from genome assembly GCA_963277665.1 of Viscum album. NCBI lineage: Eukaryota > Viridiplantae > Streptophyta > Magnoliopsida > Santalales > Viscaceae > Viscum > Viscum album. Next base: position 1,956,971,669 of record OY728141.1, on the reverse strand, counting down.
TCATAAAAATCGTTCATTGATGTGACTTACCTTGATGAATTCATTTTTAATGTTTTAATCTTGACATTAGAGGTTAGGTATATTTTTACACATTAGTTTTTTAAATATGACTAAATGTATGACTCTATTGAGAGAAAAACTATTTGCTGTGGGACTATGGTTTTGAGGAATTACTAGCTTATATTTTTAATATTTTTCTCAAAATTTTATGGTTGAAAACCTATTTCTCATTATATAATCATGCGGGGAGTAGTGTATTCAGTTAATTAAAATCCATTAAATTAATGGTTGTTGTGTAACTTATATGTGGGTGACAATTTGATACATGTAATTATGATTGGATTCTATTTTTTGGTAAGTTAAAAATACATCTATATGTATAAATAATCAAATATTTAAATTGTTTGCACATATTAATTTTTTTTATAGGATAGTAAATCTAAAACAAACATTTTTAAAGCATGAATACTTATTATAGAAAAAATTCAGGTAATAATCATTTCATATGTTCCAACTATTGTGGACTTATTATTTATTTTGTTTAAATGAAAAGGTGAGATATGGAAAACCACTCAAATAATATGTGTAACATTTCAACCAAATAAAACTCATATAAACAAACATTATCATCTAATTAGTTTGGGAATGGTAATGATATGTTGTTAGGGATTATCATGTGTAAGGAAATTTTGGTACTAGAAACAATAATCAGATTATATCCCATTTAAACTATTAGCCATGGGTTACACTTGGATGAAAAAACCCTAAGAGAAATTGGATACCAAATCAATATGGATGTGTTTTTCATTTATATAGATTTGTGGAATTGTTTTCCCACTCATATATCCTTGTGTTATATGTTATTGGATATTCTTGAGGCCAAAACAAAATAACAATGTTTCGGGAGAAAATATAAGGCCACATAATTCATAGTTAAATGGGGATATTGTCCAAAAAAATTAATACGGTTTATGGGTCCTTTATTTTTATGGTTTTACATTCATCAGTGGTTCAAGAAGAAAATTTGAAAAATATTTTACTCACTCAAATATATTCCAATGTTATATATTTTTTCATGCATCATGATTATAATTCTGAGATATCTTTTATATATGAACTATAATGTAATTCTATTGTACTAATAAAGGCTGAAAAGTGTTTCAAATGTAAAAAATTTAGGGAATTATAACTTGAATGATATACAGATTAATTTAATAAATTTTGAGTTATGAATTTTGGATACTAGTTTTGTATCACAAAGTTTATCTACTAATCATATAATTTAATTCTTAGAGAAATGATGAAATTTTATGTAAACATATATCATGGAAATGGGGATGGAGATACTACATTTCAGCTTGGCATTTCTGATCGATGTCAATCTAGTGAATTAGTTTTGGAATTAGAATACTATTAAAATCTTATCATAATTATGATTATTTTTATTTCTATATTATTTTTAGATAATAATGGATTTTCATTCAGTAATAATAATAATTATATATATATATGAATGAAATTTTTTATGAAATTAGGAATATGATGAATCATTTACAAATTCTATATATATTTATTCCTTTATATAATTTTTAGGATAAGATGGCTGAGGATGAATCTAACAATATTAATGATTATAATTTCCACCTTGGGAATATTTTGTTAGTAACAATTATAATCAATCCTTAGTGTTTTATTATAGGAATCATTTAATTATGATTTTTTCTGATAACAATAAATTTTATTTATTTGAAAAATGACAAAATTATTTTTTATTTTAAATGATGATAATGTTAATAATCTATAGGAACATATACATAGTGATGTGTATTAAAAAATGCATACACATTAATTTGGTGTATAGATGTGCTTCATATATATTAATGGCACCTATAGTCAGTATAGTTATGTGTTTCTAATGACAGGCATGTTTAAAATCATTGAAAAAATATATTTTTACATAATTGAAAAAAAAATCAACTATGTCAAGGTTTTTGGATTATACAATCGTATATATGGTAAATTAATGACCCTTGGTAGATTTCCAAAACATTAAGAGGGTGATGGGGTGAATTTAAGGATGTACCAAAACAATAACTCTATAAAAACATTGATTTATCACCAAGTTTAATTATATATGCATCTTGATGATTTTTTATGGTATAATGGTAGAATGGGTGATAAGGTAGAGTCATTAAATAGTGGTGAATATAAGATTTATGGACTCTTATTATCGAGTGGCGAATCTCGGGTGTGAATTGGTATTGATCTCAATGCAAACATTCATATTTTATTATCAATAAAAAATTTGTCTGAGTAGATGTCCTACATATCCAAGTATATGAATGAATTATAATTTTCAATATGTAAATTGATCTATACTTCCTCAACCATAAGTGCCTTCTAAATTTGGATCTTATGTTCACGGTTATGCTTACCCTAAAACCTCATACAATCCCTTTTTATAATACAGTATTTAATGAATCATTAGACGATTCAACGTTATATGATAATTTATCACACATTGTTCTTAGAGAGACAAACGTCTATTTATATTTTGCACATGTGTTTCGGCATGGATTCTTCCCTCAGGGGATGAATCATAGATCTGCAAGATATAAATATGTATTCTTGAAGATTCTTCACCACTATTGAGTATGTAATACTTCATTACAATATTTGTACTCTATCTACACTTAAATATTTACATATTCATAAAACATATGATAGAATGGTTGTTTTTCATGTCATGTGAAAATATTGAGTTATTATTTTAGTGTGATATAAATGATGTGTCATATCCACTACAACATGAACTGATCCATTGCAGTGTGATTAATTCTATTGTGGTATGAGACGATTTGGTTCTAAAACCAACACAAAACTTATTTTTAAAGGCTTGGTACTCATGGAATATTTACAAAACCCAAAAGATTAGAGAAATATTTCATTTATTGTCATATATGACTAAAATATGTCACACATTCCTCTTAAATATATATGTTGAATCCATCTCAAGTGTAGTGTGTGGTCCTGCATCATAGTGAAAACTTGAACCAAAACCATTCCATCATTGATTAACTATATCCTTACCATCATGAGGATAATTGACTCAAAAATACTCAATTTCATTTCATATTATATCAACACTAAAGATTATCCAACTCATCATGACCAATTTTTAAATAAATTAAATATTAAAATAATTCCAAAACACATGAAAAAAACTCCTCAAAAAAATACTCAAGAATTTCACAAATGTGAAGGTTATCAACGCACAACACCATTGGATGTAATTTTCTATGTACGATTACACCAACCATCAATGTAACATCAATAAAATATTCAAAATATATCAATTGAAACAAAATAATTGGTCTTATTTTCGAAAACACACCATGAGCGGATTCTCCCCATTTTAACAAACATGTAATTTCACCAATTATGGATGAATCTTAATTATCTTAAGGTACCATAAATCCTAACAATTGTATTTTTTAGAAACATGAAAATTATTTTAAGAGAGCTGTAAGATTATGTTTCAGCTACCAAAATGTAACACCCTAGGTAAATACAGAATATAACATTTTCATATTTATCTATATTTGTGAATAAAATATTAATATTACTTAAAAGTGAATGCTATGCTCGATGGCGTACCCAATACGCGACAACGAGTTTCTTTGAAATCTTACGTTGCACTCTAATAATAAAATAATATTATTTAAAATGGTAGTTAACGCATATCCATTGTAATGGAGGGAAAGAATGGAACTAACTACAAAACGATTATATATGTTTGTAAAATATTTTTAATTTTATCCAATAAATGTTTGAGGCGTAAAATACAAATGAATCCAATTTTAAGCATAAATCTTCTAATATTCTTTAAAAGGTCGATTAACCACCTTTTTATGGATAACCCTTTTTAAATATACTTTTGACAATTTTATATTTTTTATTTGACAAAATAAAATCCTTATTTAGAATCTGGACATCATAATTTAATTTGTGTAAATTTTTGTTATTTTTCTGATAAAGATAATTTTTAGTGAAAATGTTGCATTTTAATTAAAAAAATCCTTTTAATATAATTTATTTTTATGGATAGATTATATTTTTAATTTATATTAATGTGTATTAAGAATATATTTTTACCATTTAATCCAATGGTGGACATTGGAATTAATTTCACTTTGAAATTGGACTTAAACTAATGTTAATCTTTTAATAGATATTGTTTCTTAAAAACACGCTATTTGTTTTGACTGTAGGAATTAATTATTAAATTAATTAATGCAACTTATATGTTTTGAATTTTTTAAAATAGAAATCATTTTTGAATTTGGAATATCAAATATAGCTTAGGGTGAATTTTTGGTATTTTTCTGAAAAACGTCAATTTTGATGAATAGTGAAACCACTAAGTGGTAGTTAATGAAACTGATTATTCATTTAAATGAAGCTTTACCACTTCTGTGAATTTATTTTCAAAAATATGAAATACATGGTTTTCATTAGAAAGTAAAATGTGGTTCAATGAGATTAAAATAATATTTTTGTGAATAGTAACTTTTATGTTTTATTAATCGCGATTAAAGGTAATTAGTGTAATTTAAGGTAAAGATAATGTTATAATAAAATGAAATGACCTTGACACATGTCCTACCCTTATTGGATGAGTCATGGCCAACCAAGACAATCTATGGGATAACTAGGGGACCCCATGGAGCCACTTTGGTTGGAAAATGACATTAATAACTTTTTATTTAAAGGTAAAATTAAAATGTCACAAACATGTATTGTTTTACTAAAACAATTTTTACATTGGGTTATAAAAGTCATATTTTTTACTATAAATATTCATTAAAAAGATAAAAATATTCCCTACATCATGATATTTGTTTTATAATTTTTATACAATAAATTAATTAAATTATATATGACACCATGATGATGCAACGATTACCTCATTATTTAACGATTTAAATAAAATAAAAAGATAATATAAAATTTAAGACCTACACTTGTCACAAACCTATTGGATGGGTGGATTTAAAAACACTATAACCTTATCCTCAAAATATACCCTTTTGTGACCATTAAAATCCGAAAAGCATTTTATAATAAAGTAATATTTTATAACTTTCCAATAGTTCCCATCCTCTCCTCTTATAAAAGGCCCCCACATCTACCACCTTACACACACCTCTGAAACCTTTGGCTCGGCCAAACCCTGTCCATCTCATCTCTCCACATACCTCTCTTATTCATTGAAGCCTCACCTTTGGCAGAATGCTTTTCAATAAACTCTTTTGGTTCAAACCAAGAAGCATAACCCGATTTAAAGGTAATGTCTTCACTTCTGTTTTTTAATTTTTATTTTGCTTCTCCAACCCCCTAAACTTTTTATTACTTTATTTTTTAAAAACACCAGTATCTAAAATATACTTGGATATTTTTATAAGATGTATTCGAGATACACTTACACACACATTCGTCTAATGGTTAAAGAACATACTGTTTCTGTGGATGGCGAATTACTGCCTCCCGAAATGATGATTGTTCAATATTCTTTTAACACCTTTAAAGGTGGTCATTATGATGTCACTGTATTTTATATATGATATATATGTTATTTATGTTTTCAATATGCTTCTGTATTTTATATTTAAAAAATACCTTTATGCCTTTCATGTTGTGAAAATTCTATAATTTCATACGAGGAAGTGTGGACTACCGCCCCCTCAAGTGATGTGACTCGTTCATGCAATAAATGGAATTTATAATGAATGAAATTAATGAAATTATGTTACCTATAAAACATATACATTATACTATAATTATAATATATATATATCTCTCTCAATTATTTTTAACTCTATTAATTTGACAAATAAATGAAAGTAGCGTTCATGCGTACGTACGACCTACCGTCTCCATGAATGGTGCATTTTATTACTTTTTATCTCCAAATGGTATAGAATAGTATAAAATGAATATTTACTGGATATATATGATATTTAAATCATTAATAATATTCTTGAGATGATTTCATTATAACTACATGGACAATCATTTTCAAACAAGTTCATTTTTGACTTATGTACCAAACATCGACAAAAATGTCTGATATGAACTCACATTATTGACCAATTATTATATCATTATAATATGTGATATGAACTGAATAATAATATTTAAAGGAGGACCTTAAGCAGTTATAAATTTACCAATGTTTATTATTCAGGAATATAAAGAAACGAACAAGACAAGTCGGACATGATGTAAGGGATCATACCCCTCTCTTTCTTTTTAAGCACTCTCTTTAACGTAATTTATTATAAGCTCATATTTCTTATGTTTGGGGATGTTATTTTATATTACTCTTATTTTAATTTTTATGTTCATATGATGAGAGACCCTATTTTCTCTCATCAATCCATTCTGGATGTTTTGAGTGGCGCCGTTAGGATGCCGAATTTTCGTAAGAGATCCAACCTCTCTCTTTCTTTTTAAGTTCTCCCCTTTATGTCACTTCTTTCAAGATCATATTTGTTAAGTTTGGGGATGCTCTTTTATATTTCTATTGCTGTAAATTTTATTTTAATATGACGGGAGACCCTATATGATCTCATCAATCCATTTTTGGATGTTTTAAGTGGCGCTGTTAGGCTGCCGAGTTTTCATAAGGGATTTTCATCTCACTTTTATTCCCGTGAGATTTATGCTAAATTTTCCACCATTTAATTTGAATGGTGTATTTACTTCCCATTATTATACTCTTTTTGTAATATAATTTCATTTATGGGTATTTACATATTCATCATATGACCATTCTTCAATGGGGTTTACGTTTTGAAAGTTACCCAAATCGGTGAGGGGAACTTCACCCTCCTCTTCTTTAAAAAGACTTCTTTTGTTATCTCTTTTAAATTACATCATATTATGTTGTGATATTTTCTTTTATATCCTTATTTCTGTAAATTTAATTTACAAGTTATGAGATACCCTTTTTATCTCTCATCAACTCATTTTCTGAATTTTGAAGTGACGTCGTTAGGCTGTCGATTTTTTGCAAGGGAACTTCTTAACCCAATTTTGATTATTTGGGATAAAATTGTACTCCTTGAATATGTCATTATATGAATATGTGTGAATAACCTCTTATTGTTTTACACTTAACATCCACTTATATTTGGTGTATTCATTTGTCACACATAATTATGTAATTGATTTATCCTTAATCCAAGGATACCGTCTTTGTAAGGGACTTCGTCTCAATCTCCCTTCATTAAGACATATTTTGTTCTAATAAAAGGATTTCTTTTATACGGTGTATAAACCCCTTTGACATTTAATTTTATACAAAAGTAATCTTTTTCATTGAAGCGTTTTAATAAATGACAAAAAGGAATGTTTCTTTTAACGTACGCAGTGATAACGACCTTTTCCGCCACCACGAGTATTATTTTGTCTTTGGCTTCCTCAACAAGCCGTAATGTTTTTAAAATGAAATAAATAACATATAAACTTTATGTATTTTTGTATTGAAAATCGTTTTTATAATGGATTTGTTTTTTCAATATATATATGTGATATATTGTGATCAAAGTGTGGAAATGTTTTGCTTCCATTATATTTGTTTTATGTCTTATGATTTTATAATGGTACTTGGACATTTGACAGGTGGTTACCAGATATACCATATGACAGGTGGTTCCATGAATACCAGGATGGGTGGTTACGTTATAACCTCCAATTCATTGGGTGTGGAAGTCGGCCGTATGGCTATTCCATTTTGCGATATGTGTGGATGTCGACCGTATGGTTATTCCATTTATGTATATTTATGTCCCAAGTTAACTTTATATGTTTTGTGTTCTTAATATGTGTTTTATGGTAATATTTTGGTTACAAAAGGGTAAGTAATGATATTTTATTCAGTGAAGACTTTTTTTACTACTTCATATAGGGGAAAAGTATTACTTTGATAATGTATTCATGGTTTACTTGTTGTTTTGAAAAAACTTACAATTTTTCTTATTTGTGTATCCCTTACTAATCCTTTTATGCTCATCCCAAGTTTTTGAAATGTTTTTCACATGACTTAATTTGGATTAGGGTCAAGGATAATATCAAGGGAAATTAATAGTATATAAATCATGGGACTAGACATGACTCTTGTGTTCAAGAGTTTTTATTTTGTGAAAAAAATGGAAGCTGAGTAGAAGTGCCTTATTTGTAATCTTTGAGATGTAATAGTTATGTATTCATTTTCTAAAACTCTAAACCTGAAAAGATCCTCTATCTGAATTATTCATTTAATTAAATAGTAATTAATGTTTAAAGCCGGGTCCTTATAATTGGTATCAGAGGTCAGTTTAGATAACTTTAGAGGTTAAGGTATTCTTTAAGCATAATTGACATTACCATAATGGCTAGGATTTCAGAAAGAGTCATATTTTTTTGATAAAGTGAATGATTAAGTATATCTTAGTGTTTATCTTCCTCATTAGTACATGATGATTTTGTTGATATACTCACACTGACATTTTTGGTTTTAGTAAATGGATTGATCTAGCAGGCACCAAAGTGAAAATGTGTTTGAAGGAAACTGTGGTGGTTCTTTGATTAAGGGACTCAATGAAATGGGGGAGTCAATGAGAAATCTCGTGGTTATTCTAAACCAACTACCAGGAGTCATGATCAACCACTTGAACCTTGATGAGTTCTCTAATGCATCATGTACGAGAGAACCAACTCGACGTGGAAGTTCAAGTAATAATTATAAAGGTAACCATTATGGTTTATATGATAATTACTTTTGAGGTAATTATGGGTTACTGAATGTTATGATGGATTATCAACGACATGAGATAAACTTGAGGTTAAATTATGTTATGGTTAATTTTGAGCATTTTATCGTTTTTGGGGAATGTTATAAAAATTATGTAGTTATGGAAAAAGGATAACACGTTGACCGTGTGACAACCCGTCGCATCAGACAAAGATGTGGTTATCGAACCCACAACCAAAGTGCGACTAGTATTTATCGCCTAACACGGGACTACGTGAAGTCCCTGGTTAGCTTGACTAATTCTTTTTTATTAGATGATTTTAGGAATTAAGAGTAAGTTCATTTTGGGTTATCTATGGAAATGATTAACCTATCATGGAGGATATGTGATTAGGTTAATTACTTTGCAATATGAGACTTTTAGAGTAACTGATGTTATTTGGAGATAAATGTTAATGTTTATCTTCGAAGACTATGTGATTAAATCCTTCAGAGATTTGGGTTTCAGTCTTAGTTTTGATTACTTTGAAGAATTTTATGGATAGATTTTTATTGAATGGTCTTTGTTGATCTTTGGGTAGTGTTTGACAAATTTTGGAGACTAAGAATATATTTTTTTATCCTTTTTGGGTACTATCTGATCTCATACTAACCATTTTGGTTTTAGGTTTGGTTAAGGTCTAAAGACATGGGAAGTATATAGTTCTCTATTGTGGATTAGGTGATTCTCTAGAAGTTGATTATAGATCTCTTAATGTGAACAAGTCATCCTAAAAACTCGTCTTTTGGAAAAATATGAGTTCGTGTAAGAAATCTAGTAAAAGTTGAAAGTCAACATGACAAGTAAGAATGTTTCCTTATGTTTTAGTTAAGCTCATAAAAAAATTCCTCAATGAAAAGTAACTTAAAAACAAAAATGTTGTCTGTTAACTTTTCCTACTAGGGAATCAAATACCGTTTAACCCATCACCAGTTTGTGATTTTCTTGTGGTTAACTTTCTCCTAAACATGTTTTCTATCACTCTCCATCTGAACATGAACCTTGGTTTTCTCATCCATGTCCATGTTTTCCTGTATGGAATTCTAGTATGGGTTAACTCGGGTGACCTTTGTACTTCCCTTTCTTTCATTAAAAGTGACAGTTTAATTTACTCATTTTCCGATGTGGGGCATTCAATGAATTTTCCAATCCTATTTTTTTTTTAAAATTTCGAGGACGCAATTACCAAAAGGGGGGAAGGATGTAACTCCCCTGGTAAATAAATAATATGACACTTTCATATTTATCCATATTTGTGAATAAAATATTAATATTACTTTAAAGGGAACACTATGCTCGATGGCGTACCCAATACACGACAACGAGTTTCCTTGAAATCATACGTTGCACTGTAATAATAAAATAATATTATTTTAAATTGTAGATAACGCCTAACCATTGTAATGGAAGGAAAGAAGGGAAATAACTAAAAAATGATTATATATGTTTGTCAAATATATTTACTTTTATCCAATAAATGTTATAGGCGTAAAATGCAAATGAATCCAATTTTAAGCATAAATCTTCTAATATTTTTTAAAAGGTCGATTAACCGCCTTTTGATGGAGAACCCTTTTTAAATATACTTTTGACAATTTTATATGTTTTATTTGAAAAAATAAAATCCATCTTTAGAATCTGGACATCAAAATTTACTTTGTGTAAATATTTGTTATTTTTCCGATAAAGATCAATTTTAGTGAAAATGTTGCATTTTATTTCAAAACCTCCTTTTAATCTGATATATTTATATGGATAAATTATATTTTTAATTTATATTAAATTTTATTTAGAATTTATTTTTACCATTTATTCCAATTTTTGTCATTGGAATTAATTTCACTTTGAAATTGGACTTAAACTAGTGTTAATCTTTTAATAGATATTGTTTCTTAAAAACACACTATTTGTTTTGACAGCGGGAATTAATTATTAAATTAATTAATGCAATTTATATGTTTTGAATTTTTTTAAAATATACATAATTTTTGAATTCAGAATATCAAATATAGCTTAGGGTGAATTTTTGGTAATTTTCTGAAAAACATCAATTTTTGATGAATAGTGAAACCACTAAGTAGTAGTTAAAGAAACTGGTTTTTCGTTTAAATGAAACTTTACTACTTCTGTGATTTGATTTTTAAAAATCCGACATACATGGTTGTAATTAGGAAGTAAAATGTGGTTCAATGAGATTAATTTTTTTTGGTGAATAATAACTTTTATGTTTTATTAATCACGATTAAAGGTAATTAGTATTATTTAAGTTAAAGATAATGTTATAATAATATGAAATGACCTTGAAACATGTCCTACCATTATTGGATAAGTCATGGACGATCAATACAATCCATTGGTGAACATGGGGACCCCAGAGAGCCACATTGGTTGGAAATTGACATTAATAACTTTTTATTTAAAGATACAATTAAAATGTCACAAACATGTATTATTTTACTAAAACAATTTTTACACGGGGTTATACAAGTAATATTTTTTAATATAAATATTCATTAAAAAGATAAATAATTTCCTAAATCATGATATTTTTTTTATAATTTTTAGACACTAAATAAATTAAATTATTTATGACACCATGATGATGCATCGATTACCTCATTATTTAACGATTTAAATAAAATTAAAAGATAATGTAAAATCTAAGACCTACACTTGTCACAAAACTATTGGATGGGTGGATTTATAAACCTTATCACCTTATACTAGAAATATATCATCTTGGGACCTTTAAAATCCGAAAGTCATTTTATAATAAAGTAATATTTTATAACTTTCCAATAGTGCCCCTCCTCTCCTCTTATAAAAGGCCCCCACCTCTGCCACCTTACACACACCCTTTAAGCCTTTGTCTAGGCCAAAACCTACTAATTTCATATCTCCACATCCCTATCTTCATCATTGAAGCCTCACCTTTGGCATAATTCTCTTCAAGAAACCCTTTTGGTTCAAACCAAGAGGAGTTACCCGATTTAAAGGTAATGTCTTCACTTGTGTTTTTTTGTTTTATTTTTCTTCTCCAAACCCCTAATTTTTTTTTATTCCATTGTTTTTTAAAAACAACAGTATCTTCAATATACTTGGATGTTTTTATAAGAATTATTCGAGATACACTTACACACACAACCGTCTAATGGTTAAAGAACATACTATTTTTGTGGATGGCGAATTACTGTCTCTCGAAATGATGATTGTTCAATATTCTTTTAGCAACATTAAAGGTGTCCATTATGATGTCACTATATTTTATATATGACATATATGGTATTTATGTTTTCAATATGCTTCTCTATTTTATATTTAAAACATAACATTATGCTTTTCCTGTTGTGCAAATGCGATAATTTCATACGAGGAAGTGTGGACTACCGCCCCCTCAAGTGATGTGACTCGTTCATGAAATACAAGGAATTTATAAAGAATGAAATTAATGAAATTATGTGACCTATAAAACATATATATTATACTGGAATTATAATATATATATCTCTCTCAATTTTTTTAATTCCATTAATATGACAAAGAAATGAAAGTAGCATTCATGCGTACGTACAGCCTACTGTCTCCATGAACGGTTCATTTCTTTTCTTTTTATCTCCAAATGTTATGGAATAGTATAAAATGAATATTTACTGGATATATATGATATTTAAATCATTAATACTATTCTGGAGATGATTTACTTATAACTACAAGGACAATCATTTTCAAACAAGTTCATTTTTTACTCATGTACCAAACATCGACAAAAACGTCTGATATGAACTCACATTATTAAACAATTATTATTACATTATAATATTTTATATGAACTGAATAATAATATTTAAAGTAGTACCTTAAGAAATTATAAATTGACCAAAGTTTATTATTCAGGAATATAAAGAAATGAACAAGACAAGTCGAACTTGATGTAAGGGATCATACCCCTCTCTTTCTTTTTATGCACTATCTTTTATGTCATTTCTTTTAATCTCATATTTATTATGTTTGGGGATGTCCTTTTATATTCATCTTACTTTACTTTTTATGTTCATATGATGAGACACCCTATTTTCTCTCATCAATCCTTTCTGAAAGTTTTGAGTGGAGCCATTAGGCTGCAGAATTTTTGTAAGAGATCCAACCTCTCTCTTTCTTTTTAAGAACTCCCCTTTATGTTACTTCTATAAAGATCCTATTTTTTATTTTGGGGGATGTTATTTTATATTCCACTTTCTTTAAATTTTATTTTAATATGATGAGAGACCTTAATTGATCTCATCAATCCATTTTTGGATGTTTTAAGTGGCGCTGTTAGGCTGCTGAGTTTTTGTAAGGGATTTTTCATCTCACTTTTATTCCCGTGAGATTTATGCTACATTTTCCACCATTTACTTTGAGTGGTGTATTTACTTCCAATTATTATACTATTTATGTAATATAATTTTATTTATGGCTATTTACATATTCATTGTATGACCCTTCTTCAATGGGGTGTACGTTTCGAAAGTTACCCAAATCGGTAAGGGGACCTTTCACCCTCCTCTTCTTTAAAAATACTTCTTTTGTTATCTCATTTAAATTAAATATTATTATGTTGGGATATGTTCTTATGTATCATTATTTCTGTCAATTTAATTTAAAAGTGATGAAATACCCTTTTTATCTCCCCTCAACACATTTTCTGAATTTTGAAGTGACGCCGTTAGGCTGTCGAATTTTTGCAAGGGAACTTCGTAACCCAATTTTGATTCTTTGGGATAAAATTGTACTCCTTAATATGTCGTTCTATGAATATGTGTGAATGACCTCTGATTATTTTACACATGACATCCACTTATATTTGGTGTATTAATTTGTCACAGATAATTATGTAATTGATTTATCCTTAATCCAAGGATATCGCCTCTGTAAGGGACTTCTTCTCAATCTCCATCCATTGAGGCATATTTTGTTCTAATACAAGGCTTTCTTTTATATGGTGTATAAAACACTTTGACATTTAATATTATACAAAAGGAATCTTTTTCTACGAAGCGTTTTACTAAACAAAAAAAAGGAATGTTTCTTTTAATGTACACGGTGACAATGACCTTTTCCGTCGCCGCGAGTATTATTTTGTCTTTGGCTTCCTCAACAAGCTGTAATGTTTTTAAAATGAAATAAATACCATATACTCTTTTATGTATTTTGGTATTGAAAATGGTTTTTATAATGCATTTGTTATGTCAATATATTTAAGTGATATATTTTGATCAAAGTATGGAAATGTTCTCTTTCCATTATATTTGTTTTATGTCTTATGATTTTATAATGGTACTTGGACATTTGACGGGTGGTTACGTGATAAACCATATGATGGGTGGTGCTGTGAATACCAGGATGGGTGGTTACATTATAACATCCAATGCATTGGGTATGGAAGTCAGCTGTATGGCTATTCCATTAAGTGATATGTGTGGAAGTCGACCATATGGTTATTCCATTTAAGTATGTTTATGTCCCAAGTTACCTTTATATGTTATGTGTTATTTATATGGGTTTTATGGTAATATTTTGGTTACAAAATGTTAAGTAATGAAATTTTATCCAGTGAAGAGTTTTTTTACTACTTCATAAAGGTGAATATTATTACTTTGATAATGTATTCAAGGTTTACTTTTTTATTGGAAAAAACTAACAGTTTTCCTTATTTTTGTATCCCTTATTGAGCTTTTTATGCTCATCCCAACTTTTTGAAATGTTTTTCATAGGACTTAATGTGGAGTAGGGCCAAGGATGGGATCAAGAGAAAGTCATGCTTTATAAAACAAGGAATTAGATATGACACTTGTGTTCAAGAGTTTTTATTTTTTGAAAAAAATTGAAGCTGAGTAGATGTGTCTTCTTTGTAATCTTTGAGATGTAATAGTTATTTCCTAATTCTCTAAAACTCTAAACCTGAAAAGATTTTCTATGTGAATTATTCATTTAATTCAATATTATGTAATGTTTAAGGTCGAGTTCTTATACAAAAACTCATGTTTCCCACTTGAGCGTTACTTATTAAATGAATCCACAATCACTCTTACCTTTCATGAAAATATCGTATTTTTTTCACCCACTTCAAAAAATTAAAAAGAAATATTTTTTATATAATTATTTCAACTTTCTATGATTTTGTGAGAAATGTCACTCCCAATAACACTACCAAAAAATTTGAATGCATCATTTATCATGTTCTTCGTCAAGATATCTAGAAAACTAAACTCATTTGATATATATTCCACCTAAATATCACCATGCATCATATTATTCTGGGTCTAGAGGTATTTGATGTTATTATACATAATCGTATAATGATACACTATATTTATTGACATATTGATCAAACATTGAGTTCCATTCAAATAAATTATTAGTTTTGATACATTCACCCTCATTTATATGATTTTTGACTTCATCAACTACATTCTTGACAGAGATTGACTTTCCATAACATATACATCTTCCATGAATCTCAACATGATAAATGATTTTTTGGAAAAAAATTATCATGATGGTTCTTTTGTGATTATTGCGTTTGTTGAAATGGTTTTAGGTTGTTAATGAAGGGTAGTTGTCTAATGAGGTATGAAGACTTTTCATGAATGTCTGATCCCATATATAGCAGGAATAATGAACCTGATCTGATGAAAAGAATAAATATTGAACTAGATCACATGAAAATCCTGATTAATGAACCAAATCATGAAAAATGTGTGAATTATTATCTAGATCTCACATAGAGAGAAAATTCTGAATCTAATCATAGACAAAGCCAGAATGTAGAACCTAATCTCACATAGAGTGTGAATGCTGAAATGAGGTTAAAAACAACAAATCTTAGAATTATTCTCATTTTGAGATCATGAACATCACTCATAGTTGTCTTTGGAACTGGTTATGGTTCAGACATAGACTTGGAAGGAAACAACAATGAAAATCGCAAGATTAAATCATGATATTGTGATGGGATCATGCGAATTGGGTGTTTGACTTTGAATCTTGCAATGGGATCTCACACATCAGTCATGATTTTATTTGGATCCCATAATGGGAACTATTACAGTTCGTACTATTTTCTATTGGGCTCATGAATGGATATTTCACAACAACCATGATTTTCTTTGGAGATCGTTCTCAAATCATGAGAAAATTAAAAACAATAATCTCACAAAGAGAGAATGTAGACTAGGGTCTTGGAAATAGTTCTAATGAGGACCTTCAACTCGCAAAAAGAGTGAATATGGACCTATGAATCATGAAATTTTAAAATGCGAATACAGACTAGGGACTCTCACAATGCACAAATATGGACCATAGACTAGCTATATGGGATCACACCCGAACCTCATTGATTACAAGATTGCCATGATGGGACAGTTCATTGTTATTTTTGGAGTTAAGGTGGAGTATTTAGTCATAAAAAACCCTAAACCATCCTTCATCATTGATGATTTTATTTATAATAGATTGATCTAATGCATTTCCCGGTAAGGATTTTTGTGGAGAGAACAAATGAAATAGGTTCATATAGAGTTCTCGCGAAGTATGTATACATGAATCAAATCAAATAAGTCTTTCACTTTAAATGAACAATGTCTCATACAAAGTGGACTATAACTAGAAGTTTTTATGTGGGGTTCATTCCAGGTGTATTGCACAATGTAAAAATATGGTTCACGTTAAGGGAATCGGGAAAGCGGACTTACAGGAGGGAATCACGCAAAGAGAGAAATTAGTCTCACACTAAGAATTCATGATCAATGTAAAAGAGGAATCCTACAATTAACTCATATTCATTGTGAAAGATGACTCATGTATGTAATTCGTGATCAACATGAATATAGACTCACAAATGTGACTCAGTCTAGAATCTATCTCTAGGGCCTCATGCCATGGTCCTGGGAAAGGGACTCACAATATGATCTTGTTCATTAGGACACACAATAGGGTCATTCACAGGGATATCACAATATATTATTGTTCATGGAGATCCCCGATTACATTTCAATGTGAGATGTATCACTGTTTTATGTGAATTCTAATGGATAAGAAGAAGATATATCATCTACACTATTCAAAATATTAATAGAAAGAGGTTATTCACATCTATATTCAATCCATTTAACGGAATACATAGAATCAATCGAATATACATTCATTAGTAAAAATTAAGGCACCTACAAGTCCATAAACCATGGGGGTATCCTTTCTGGAGCAGTATGTATTAATAAAGGAAAAAGGTTATCCATTCCACTAGTAGTGAGATAGAAAGAGGGACAATGGTAGTTAACCTTTGGAATTTTATTAGCTAACCATAAACCTTGTAAAGGAAGTGATCCTTGGACTAGAGGTGATCTTACTTGATCCTTTTAATTTAAATGTGAGCCTTAGTGGATTTAGTGCATCAACACATTTTTGTTGTATTTTCCATTGATGTAGCCCAATGAGAGACAACCAAGTAAAAATTTATATTCCCTTGTTCTTGTTTTCTTTGTTTCATTCATTGCATCCTCATTCGATAAATTTTGGATTTTATATGTGAAATATAATATCGAAATATAAAACAAAGTTACCATTATAATAATGAGGTCATGATCATATGGGGAAAGAATAATTTTGAAAAGTATATCTATAACATGATTCACCCCCTCTTTGGGTATCTAAGGTCCTGGTGGTCATAAAAATTTATATAAAAGAATAAGTTTCTTTTGATTGATTTTTTTCGATAACAGGGTCTTCTATACTATTGGAAATAATTTTTTTATTTTATCGTATCTCATCAATCAATGGAAAGGGTAGAACTACAATGAAGAATAATAATCTAGGTGGTGTTCCTCAGTGTGGATGTGTTAATAAAAAATATGCGATTCAATTAATGGAAACCAACAATGTACTAGAGAATTGTTGGGATGAATCATACATATAAAATATATATTCTGTCAATTATATTATAGTAATGAATGAATTAACTGATATTCCATGTTTTTTTTAAATTACAAATGATGAAGAAAAACCAAGAAGGAAAAAATTATAAGTTTTCTATGAAATAAAGGATTTGAACCATAAATTGGATGAAGAAATTAAATCTATTGGTATCCTAATACAAAGGTAAGAAATTGAATTCAACAATATAAACTGATTAAATAAAAGGTATATTAATGTAGAAAAACATATAAGAGTGAAGAACGATTCTCAAGATAATGAATTAATAAAACATGAAGGTGGTCAAATGGTAGAAATTATAAACTCATATAGAATTTAAAATTTGAATGAAAAACATGATGATCGTGCAACACAAATTTTTGAACTTTTTTAAGAGATATAGATGCTAAAATAGTATAATTCATTCCATAATGAATATATATATAATATGATTTCAAAGATAAAGGAGAAATAATAAATTATAGATTACCTATCACATGAATTGTAAGATGACTTGACAATAGGGAAGAATCTCAAGAGATAACATAATGATCAATGTGAATCAAGGCATAAAAAGATTCAACATTTTGTAGAAGATAAAATCAATCAAGAATGATGTGGGTTAGTCTAATGCTAAAGACAAGTCCATGTTGAACGATTATATGACATTAATATTTTATTATCCTTTGATAGGTGATAATGAAATAATTACAAAATATTCTTATTCTAATGAAAAAAATATAAAATGACTTTTTATC
This sequence comes from Viscum album, assembly GCA_963277665.1. Taxonomy (NCBI): domain Eukaryota; kingdom Viridiplantae; phylum Streptophyta; class Magnoliopsida; order Santalales; family Viscaceae; genus Viscum; species Viscum album. The sequence continues at coordinate 1,956,953,125 of OY728141.1, read as the reverse complement.
CTGGGGGTTTTTTAGTTTTTAAAAATGTGATATTGGATATGATGAACACTAACCAATGCATGATGCAATGATATTTTCCAATAATTAAATGATTAGAAAAATTTATGTAGATACTCAAATTAAACCTATGAAGGATTTTACAGGATGTAATAAAGAGATGTGTGATTTCTATGGGATGAATGATCATATTTTATGTTTTTGTTTCAAGGCATCACAATACTTTTAATATTTTGAAAATAGAAATATTAATAAATTAGTGAATAAATAGAATCTCATTGAAAAATCATAATGTAACGTCTCTTAAAAGAATTTAGTTATTAATTTCAATTACTATGGAAGACAACGAAACACCGTGAGTACATTCCATGAAGTCTGTGGGATCAATTTTAGAATAAGAACACTGATAGTATCCAAAATTTAGTAGGGAAATGATGAAATGAGGAATTCCATTAATGGATGCCGCTTTATACGTTATTATCAAGGGAATTTGGAAAGTCATTGCAGTAGGAATAAGTGTTTAAACGAAAAGAAACCTAGAATGAGATTCTAAACAATGGCAATGTGTAATGAATGATCAAATATTGGAAGACAAAATGATTAGATAAAATGATTTTTTACTACCTCAGGTAAATAATAAGGCTATCAATAAAAGAAATAATAATCAACATCTCTATTACACTGAAAATTACTCTTTTTGATAGAATATGAAAAATCCTAGATAAATATGAGATGATATGCTCTTGTTTTGATCACGATGAATACCAATTCAATTGATTAATCATCCCCCAGAAGGATGGGTGGTGTGCCAATGAGAGTTGATAAAACGAAAAGTGAATAATGGATGCCTTGAGAAATCCACAAATAATACCACAAGGTGATAATTGAAGTTAGGAGGAAGAGACATTTATTAAAGGATGAATCAAGAGTATAAGATAAGTGCAGGGAATCCTACTCAGAGAATGAATCATGAAAAATGAAATTTTGGGGGAGAATCAAAAAATGAAAATTTTTTCTAGTGTTTTTAATCACAACATTGTGAAAATGATGAATCCTATAGATCCTATATATCATACAAAGAATTAGAAATTTATTTGCGAATGTCTAATCATATGCTCAAAATAGTAAAAACTAATTAGGAAAATATATCAATAACAAAAATAGTATAGTTCTTTGCTAGAACGTATCAAAGGGTTGATCCATTAGGATCGAACATTATCCTATTCTTTAGGATCCTATATTTCCACACTCCCTATGTGACAAAATATTAGTTAGTAATGTTCAAGTGTTTCATATTTTAGGGGAGATAAAATCCATGGGGTAGTTTCATCATAAGAGGAAAAGTGGGGATGTGATGTGAAACATATTTTCAACTAATTAAAATCAGTTACATGAGACATAAAATATATCTAGAATAATTCATTGAAAGGATTTAATATTGAATAGATTATTGAGATATAAGTAATTAATTGAGTGAAATGGACAATGATGTTGTTATTAACATTATTAATTGATTCCTAGAATGAGTTCTGACTTAGTAGGATTAATGGTTATTTAGATATCACATTAATATGTAGTATGTTCACCTACTAAGAATATTATTGAAGGAATATATAACAAAAAAATTATATTGTGATGTAGAATTATCTCAAACTATAAGTCACATGTAGAATATTTGAGGGTCAAAATTGTGGGCCTAACAACCTGAGTAGTTTCCCACCAAATGGTGAGCATTCTATCAACTAATCATATGAATAATATCAATGGAATATAAAGGATAAGAGTTTATACTTTCATAATTCATAGAATATTGATTGGTCGAGAAGTAGTAACAATCATGTATTTCATGATTCAATATTTTATTATAACAATATGGTATCATATTACTATTTTCATGATATCAAAAATCAACAAGAGAAGATTAAAAGTGATTCAAAAAATATTCTTCCCATTATGAAGAGTAATTAAACATTTAAAATTAGAAAATTATTGGTATTAATGATTTACATCAGTTTAATAGTAGAGGTTTTCTGGGAGATTTTTTTGAAGCTAACAAATAAAAAATTAATTGGGAAAAAAATTCTCCTTTCCAAGAAGATGATGGGAGATGCAGCAATGATTTGAAAAAAAACATGATAATTGGGAAATGAATACACTCAAATAGAGGGTATTGATGTTTATGAAACATTTTCACCAATTTCGAGGCAAGATACGATTATATTATCATTTGTTATAATAGTAAAAGGATTGTTCAAATTTTTACCAATGGAAATAAAGTTAGAATATCTGAATGGGGTACTAAATGTATACCTTTTTATTGATAATCCTGATGGTTTTATCATTCATGAAGATGAGAACAATGTTCTTCGACTGAATAAAGAGGTATATGTGTTGAAGTATGCACCGAGTCCATGGTACTCAAGGCTAGATGAGTTATTCAAAAAGAGAATTTTTCAGTTTGCTGGGGTTTATTACAACCATTATGTCAATAGTGACATTAATCAATATATGATGTTGCTGGTATATGTTGATAAAATAATATTTGTTGGGTTAGATTAATTTTAGGGCACTCAGTTTTTGGAATTCATGAAAAGTAAAATTGAAATGTAAATGACAGGTGAACTAATGTTTTTTTTGGATTATAGGGGACATAAGGGATAAATGGTGCATTTATCTCATAATCTAAATATCTCAAATAGGATTTTAGAAGATTTGTAATGTATATTTTGAAGAGAAGAAGATTCTTAGGCCTATATGGATGAAAATCATGGGATTATAAATGGAATGATGTAAACTTAACCAAATATATGTAAATTATTATCAACCTACTATAATTGATATAAACAAGACTTGATGTTATTTCTTACACATTCCATGTTGTATGGTTGCAAATAAATCCTAATGATACATGCATTATTATAGTTAAAATAACACATTGTTATATTAGGGACACATTGGATTTTAGTTTTTTTTATATATGAAAAATATAGAAAATAGTTACTGGACTACACATATATAGACTGGGCGAAATTAGGAGATAATAGATAATCAATGTCATCTAGTGTATTCTATGTTGGAGGATTTTTTTTTATTTTGTGGAAATGAGTGAAGAAATATTTCATTTCATTGAGAACCAAAAAGGTAAATACAATATGGCCACAAAAGAGCATGCAAAATTATTGTGGATGACATAGCAGCTTGATGATATGGGAGTTGAAGTGAAGTCTCTAATCGTAATCCATTGAGATAATTCATGTTCTATAAATATTAAAAAAAATCATGTCTCTCATTCAAGGAAAGATCCCATTGAAGTAAACTCTCATTTTATCCAGGAGAAGGAGGAGAAAGGGCTTGTGAAATTTGAGTATGTTCCTACTTCACTACAGGTTTTAGACATTCTAAAAATATCCATACCTGAAGAAGCATATTAATTACAATGACTATCTCTTGGATTTCCTATGACAACCCAGACATGAAAAAATCTGGATGTGTGACCCCCTATCGCTAAAGTGTGTTGTGTTTTCCTTGATATGACGATCTGTGTTCATTACCCAATTGTGGACCACAATGAAGAAGACTTCAAGATCAATGATAATGGGGGATTATACGTATAAAATGGGATATAATTTCATAATCAAGATAGGGGTATAATATAAGAGGGGGTGTTTTAGTGAATTCGGGGATCAGTGTAGTAGGGGGTGTTTTAAATCGTAGAATTCCAATGATGATTGATCAAAAGATATATATCTTGAAAGATTAGTGTCACGATGAATGCATCTGAGCGGTTTTGGAATAAAGTGATTCATTGATGATATTATCATGGTAATCTTTTTTCTCACACCGAGCATGACTCGTGTAGTCTTAGAGTCTGTGTTGAGTAAATATCTAATTTTTATCAAAATCACATGAAGTGAAATTTTATAAGTTTATGGAAGAAACTATAATAGGATTTAAAAATGTAAAGAGTTGTAAGACATCTTAAAGGGGGGATTCTAAGGAATAAAATCACCAATGATCGTGATTTTAAGTTGATTGTGTTTGTTGACAAGTTTTGAGATTGTGAACAAAGTCTAGTTTTTAATGAATTAATGAAGAGTTAGCATGAATGATTGATCTCACGCAATTCATGAATGTTGAACCAGATCTTAAAAAAAGAGCAATTGATGAACCTTTCCTCTTTCAAAGAATTATTGGTAAACCTATTATCATTATAAGTTTGATTGATGAACCAAATTTATTGAAAAGGGTTAATTTTGAACCTGATCTCAAAAAACTTGTGAATTTTGAACTTGATCTCACTTAGAAAATGAATAAGGAATAGAGGTTCACAGATCATGAAAGTTATAATTGATCTCATAATGAGTTCATATACATCAATCATTTTTTTCATTAGAAATCATGATGAGTCCAAAAAATAATTATAATGAATCAAAAATTAAAAACACAATACTGACTTGTGATATCATGATGGGATCTTGCGAATAACATGTTTGTCTTCATGTCTCATAACGAGATCATATGCAGCACTCGTGATGATCTTTGGATATCAGGATTTGATCTCGTCCAATGGTCATGATTTATTTTGGAACTCACAAAGGGATCTCACGTTTCACCTATGATTGTCTTTGAAGCTCCAATCACATCTTTTACAATGGAAAAAATTATCTCATGCAATGTACCAATGAAGACATGGGATTCACTGAAGGAATGAATGTGGACCAGAGAATCACACAATGTGAAAATATGGACCACAGAATTAGTGGGTGCTCATTGATTAGAAGTATACTCATTATTTAAAATATATGGTCCCTTTATTTTATAAAATTATGTAATATTTTATCTACATTTTATAATTTGTGTGAAGTATTAATTTTTTCATTCCACTAGGATAAAATAATTTCCCCCCTAAATTTTCTAGTTAAAGAGGAACATAATATGTATTTATTTGAACACGTGGAGCATAAAACAACAATAATGATGACTAATAACCAATTTTCCATTTAATGTTTTTAACAATATCTTTGGACCTAATACATGTTCCAGCATATGTGGGGTGAAATTAGGATTCACATATAGGATCCTTTTACATTCCATAATGTGGAATAGATTGATTACATGTTAGGATAATAGAATGATGACTTAGGAATGGGAACTTGATTTGGGTATTATCTTACATGAATAACATTTCATGTATTAGCTTTATATGGTTGTATTAATTTTTTATTAAATTATATTTTGGTAACATGTTGGATTCATGGTGTATTATGGTACCCTAACAACCTAGACAAAAATACATGTGGTGAATCATCCACCCTAGTCACATTGGTTGTATCTTGTCCACTATAATCTTGTTATTGATATATTTTTCACCCTACATCAATTAAAATTTTCGAGCTTCATCATCTAGTTTTGAAGGTCATCTACATTTTTCACCATCCACATGAAATTTCATATGTTTGTATAATTATTATCTTATAGTGTTTGTCCTAGTGATGTTTCATCCCCCCAGGGACTCATTCAGGTGGTATGCAATCCACATAGGATTCAATGTTAGTGGTGTAGTGAATAAAATATTTGTTGCACTAGTGGTCTATCATCATAGTATGTATTTTTTCTTGTTAGTGAATTGTTTACAAAAAAAATGTGGTGTCACTAATGCCTTTTTCAAATGGATACAAGAGATTTTTGTCTATCATCCACATATTACAAGGAATTGGTGGTATATAATCATCCTAGTTCATATGTCTCCAGGGTTCCTTATTCACCAAAGACACGAGATTGTATCACATAATAAACCTAATAATTGATTGTGGTGGTTTATCATCCCTTAGATATTTGTGAATCCTTGATCATCTTGAGATTCATGATTCTCCTTTAATTATTTTTTGAAGACGGATACGTTACTTTGTATGGTGATATATCATTCAAATTATTTATTAAATGATGTTTTTATGTCATTATTCCTCAAGGTGTATATAGGCCATGGTTATAAAAAGAAATTTGTGACCAGAAAATGATTGTATGGTCATATGTGATTTATAATTATTACTAAACTAGTTGAAAATTTATTTATTTAATACTTTTTCTGTTATTATGACTTTATATTGAGCACAAAATTAAATATTATAAACTTCTTAGGGACACAATAAGTGATTCCATATTGAGTGGCACTGACACCTAGGTGATTTGGAAGAGTGCCTGTTAATTTTTTTCATGAACCATGTATCTTAAAGGAACATGATTCTTGAAAACTTCGATCTTGTGGGGATTTTTAGATGTTTGGGATGAGTCCATTACAGAACTCAATACTAGTTTTGGATATCGATATTAGTTTTTTTCACCTTGTTGTATATGATATACCCACATGACATCTTTATTTATGTTTCACAGCATTTGTGGTACGTATATTTGTCCTTTTTTATAAAACATGTGTTGATATTTATAGTTTGATAGTATTTATTTTCGTTTTTTTCTTTTTATATTGTTATATTTGAGTAAGGGTTTACATAAAATTACTTCTACAATTTTATAGGGTTTTTTTATGCAAGGGTAATGTATCCCCACATTTGATATTTTCACCCTCACCTCTAGATGATAGAATCCATATTTTAGGGAGATATTCTTGAAGTTTGTACTGCATAGATTAGTCTTGAAAAGATTATCCTCAATAGTTATTCTAAAGAAATATATTTTAGAATCATATAGGGTGATCTAAAATCCTTATTTTACATTCAATGTAATCCAATTCTGACTAATATTTCTATAGAGCTTCATCAAAATCAATATTAATAAATCATAATTATTTGGAATAATGTTTATTTTCTAAATAAAATACAAAAAATCTATTGGCAATTTTCCTACTATTATATTTATAAAAATGAAAACACTATCCATTGGGGTTGTAACTAGAAAACATTTTTCTTTTATCTCTCCTGTTAAACATTCCCAAATGTTATAAATATATCTTTTAATAATAAGTCATTCTGAATATCATTAGTTGTTAGGGGCATGAAGTCATTGAGAATCATAAAATAATATTTTTTTTCGAGTAAATCAAATCATATTAATCATTTTATAAAAATCAACCTCGAAACTATTATGGCTTGTAATTAAAAAAATTATTGTACCATGCTCTGATAACTTGATTCCTCTATGGTAAATAAGGTTTTGTTTTTTTATTAGATAATATATTTTATTGGGATTTCTAGGGAGTTATATGTTCAATAATTATTCCATGATTATCAATATATACCTCAAAATATTCATTATTGTGTTCAGATCCAATGTTGAAGCATAATAATCTCATAACATAATCCAATTGAATCTTCAAAAACCATTTAATGTTTATACAATTTAAAAATATTTTGATTTAGTTTATATAAATTATTAAAAATTTATATGATTAAATTGATTAGTAAATGTGATGAAATTTGTTTCTTCATTTTCCATCACCAAACTCATAGGACTGGACACTTATGAGTTTGAAATCTCAAAATATTCTTTTATCATTATATTCATCCTCATATTGCTCTTATCTAGTAATTTTACATTGTAAAAAATATTATAATTTTAAATCTATTTCTAATTTCTTTTTTTTATTCATCTTGACATCATAAATGAATAACATAGAAATATTCTTTTTTCCCAAATGAATTTGTTTATGATTGCATAATTAATTTTCCTTTCGCATATTGATGAAACATGAACATCGATAATTTGTAACATAAAATAAATAAATATTTTTTCTTTATCCATTTCAAAATTTATGCAATCCTTCAATTTTCATTATCAAAAATAAGTAAATACAAAATATCCCCTTATTCCAATAGTCATATAATAAGAAAAATATAATGAAATTCTATTTCAACCTATCAATAGAGAGAATATAAAAGGATTTATTTTTAAAAATAGTGATGAATCCAACTTCATGGACATTGAGTTATCTATAACATATGAATGTAAAAATTAACCCAACATAAATGTGTACATCTTTATTTAAATTAGGATTTTCAATCATGTTAGATGCGAAACAACAATCTTATATTCATGGATTCTCTCATTTATATATATGTTAGAATCCTTGAAAACTATTAAATTCCATTTCATTTTACTCATCATAATTGATTTATAATTTTAATTTTTCCATTAGATATTAATTTGAATATAAATATATGTGTTTGTGGTTCTTCTAGGATGATCAGAACTCCCTCATGTTTCCTTGATATAATTAAATTTATTTTTTTACTTTATATATTCTTTTTTATATTGTACTGGCTTTCCCTAAAGAAATTATTATTTACTCCAAAAAAAATAATATACTCTTTTTGATTGGATATATAAATATTCAAAAAAAAGAAAATATATGATTTTCTCCCTTATACCTCAACACTCAAACTACTTACTTCAAATAGAAATCTCCTTGGGTGATTGATAGATTCATTAGAATATTCTTGTTGAGTTTCTTTCAAGAATAAAACTTATGGTTTATTCTCAATGTTCCCATGCATTATATCATTCTATTTCCCCATGAAAATTCTATTAGAATTATAATTGGTGTTATTAATCTCCTAAAAAATTACATTTAAATTCCTATAATGATAATTTATTTCAAATAATTCCTTATAAGAGCTATGATTTTTTCGGGCATTACATTACAATATTATATGGATTATTTTCTACGGATGGTGGTGAGATGAAATAATATTTAATTTTTTTGACACAAACATTATTTTTTAAAATATATTAAATATATTTAATATCTCACATGTGTAATTTTCAAAAAAAAAAATTAATGACTCTTAGAAGGGTACTAAGATTGAAAATCAGATGCATAAATGATCTCAACGCATGGGTTTAAAAATAGGTAGAACATAATCAGGGAGCGTGTTAGATGTTTGGGTCAGTCATGGTCATGGGAGAATGTTTAAATAAACTACTTGATTAAAATATTATTTTTAGTTGTTTTTTCAGGATCTATCTTTTCCTATATATGTAATTCTATGAAAAAATATAAAGGAAAAATGAATAAACATGATCCATTAGTGAGAGCATTTGATTATCATTCTTGGACTAACAAAATTTGAATCATTGGTCAACAAATACAGTGAAATATAATTTGAGGATATCACCTATGAAAATAATTATAATTCATTCTCTATTATTGGTTGATCCATCAAGAGTTATTAAATTTATTTTATATGGATTTATCCACGTTTGATTATCTAGATGAAATGTAAAAATAAATTAAATAACAAATTGATTTGTGCACCAGTAGTATTGTAATTATGGGTTATATATTATTTGGTATTAGGTATTTTATTTTTGATAAAATTATTATATCTTTTTCATTATTTAAATAGAAATGAATCTAGACCAAAAATATCATTGATTATGGTATGTTCCCCATGTTTTTTGATCATCTATTTCCTCATTCATCACACGTTCATCATAGTAATTCTTATGGCCCATGGTTCAAAAAATTCACATAAATCAATTATTCCATGCTTGTTCATTATTGTAATTGATATATACTGGTATCTCAAGATCCTTTATTTTAGAGGATGGAGCTTCTTACTGATGATAGTGGATCATGATATGTATGACAATATATATTCTACCCAGCTAGGTGTGTCATAAAGATGATTCATGAGAAAAGGTGATTCCCATTTTAATTAGACAAGTAGATTTTAGTGATTTTTGAATTTGAAGCACAATCATTCTAAATCATCTATCTCAGGATGAGATTAATAGAGTAAGTAATGGCAATAGTGGTATTGTCATATGTAGAGGATGAACATTAGATTCTAGAAAGTTTTGGGTTACATGTTGTTTAATCCTTGGAAACACGTCATGTTGGGAAAATTGTTAGGTGGCTAGGGATTATGTGTATAGATATGGATCACACTCCTTGAGGTCACTACCACCCACAGTGTGACCATCGAAAGCTATATCATCATCTACATGATGTACAAAACCGAGATTTCTAGTGAAGTTACCCAACATGTGGACCATGCAACATTATTTGTACACTATGGATGGTACCTGGACATGTAAAGGAGGTACATTCCCGAGTGAGTGGGTGGCCCCTCATGTCATGTGTGGGGGGACACATGCTATGTACACGGATAGAAATATGGGAATAAGACATAAAACACGGGTAGAACCTGGGGCCGAAGGGACACACTCTTTAAATCAAGAAAACACTTTGTACTCATTTAAGGATGTCTTGGAATGCTTTTCATTATAAAATTAGACAAGTGTCTTTAGGTTATGTCCCCTTGATCTTTCTATGAGGTATTAGTATTTTGTCACATCATATGCATTGGATGGAGAAACCTTCAGAGGTAATTTAGTAATGGATACAGGTATTGGAATATTTCTAAGAGGCCTAGATTGATATCCTCTATCAATATCATTATTTACCAATGTGGGGATCTTTTTATTTTTTTGAAGAAAAACATCATGGGAATCGAACCCCTATATAGTGGGTTATTCCTTATTGGGTTGTTTGTATACCACATATACTTGTGTATGATATACATTTGTGTATAATTCTCTAAAAACATCTGTTGTCTTCATTCATAGAGAGACCCAATGAGGATAATGTCTTAGATGGATTCCATCAGTGTAATATAACTCAGAGAGTGTGCTCCCCCAGATTATTTTTACATGGAACCTTCAAACAAGAATACTAGGATGGAAATATATTTCTGATCTTACCTTGAGACAATATGTGTAAAATGAGTAAATTTGGTTGTTTTTTCATATATTTCATTAATATATACCTATGATGAGATGACTATAATCTCCTATGTTATATTATTTTTTATTTTAGGTTATCCTAGAGATTATTTTTATAATCCTCAGTACAAGATCTTTTCCCACAAATGTCATCTCTCACGTAGATGACTAAAATTTTAACGTAGTCAAAGAGGAACCAGGTCCTTGTAGAGTTTAGTGATCTACAAAGACTAATGTCTGCTCCAGGGGTTACATTAGTAGTATTCCACTATTAATTTATCAGATGGTATTTTTCAGTCTAAATTTTTGGGCTTGTATTGGCCCTTTGCTGTCCCTAACTTATTTTAATACTCTAATATTGGGATACTAGATGAATGATTGAATGGTAGTTAGATTTTTTCATTGAAATATTCTATAAGATTTAAATTTTTTGTTTGGGTTGTGCAAGTATATTAGGCTAAGGCCTCCCATTTTTGTGATATGCCAACATGGAACGGGTTTCTTGCCCCTGACCTGTTGCAGGTGGGATTGTTAAAGTTTCTACTCAGGCCTAGTTGGGTTGGATTGTTAATGGGTGGAATTAGAAAATGTTATAAATTAATACTAGAGACTATGATATATGTTAAAGTTAACAGGAAATAAAGTTATATCCTTTATGTTTTAACCCAAGGCTATAAATTACAGATTCAGTGTGGTGGCCAGACTATCCATTCACCTAGTCTCTGTCTCTCTACATGTCAACTCGATACAACTAAGCACTAGTTTTAGTGAAAAAAAATTACTATATGCATCATATGGGAATGTGTGGTGGTTTTTATGTCATTCTAGAGTCATATATTAAAATTTACTCATTGTTTTTGGTACATATATCTAATATAGATTCCTCCATTGTAATTTCCAAAACATATTTAATTTTTTATAATAATAATGTGATAAGAATAATAATTATTTTTATATTAATTTTGTATAACATTGGTACATTTAAAGAAATACTTTCAGAATAAAAATAATTCCATGTTTTATTCAATAGGAATGAGGGAACCTTACTTTTCTATAAGGGAAACGACACTCAGTAACCTAGAATACAATCTATGAGACCTATCAAAATCACTGGGGACCCCCAAACACAACAAACATTCAAAGAAATCAGTGAATGTATTTTTTGTATGTCACAATGAAAACCCATTTGGAAAGAACAATAGAAATCATACTAAGAACTTAGGGGATGTAGAGCACCATCTTCACCAAATTGGTTTTGATGTTGGGACACCCTTGAGCATGTATTTATAAGGCCTTGACGTTATTTATGACCATTGTTGACAATTTAAGTCTTTATATGAACACTGGTTTTTATAAAAGTCATAAAATTTTATTACAATTATGTATTTTGTTTATTATTTTGATCATTTTTAGTAATTTAAATATTTATGTATTTTTTTAATATAATTATTTTAAATATACTAAGTATTTTAGTATGAAATTAATATTAAATGTTTTAAAAACGAATTATTGTTATATCTTTAAAAATTGTATTAACTTAACATATCATTATATTTTGAATGTATAATGTTTCAATTCTAAAAATGAAATTAAAATCAAGTTTTAGATTAATAAAATTAAGTATATTGTTTATTTTAATGAAAATAAAGATTGATTACTTGATATTTTGACATCATTGGTTTTAGATGTAGGTATAACGTATATTTTGATTTTTAAAATTTTAAAATTTGAAATGGAACAAAAACCGTGTTTTTTATTTTAAATGTACCTATATACATGGTCTACTTTTTAATCAGAGGTTATACAAAAAAAAGTGACCCTTTAGGGGCAGCCATCTACCCAACCAGTGAGGCTACTTACACAACTCCATAAGTAGTGGTTGGCCGGACCATGTCCCACCATCAAGCACAAGTTAGCCATGAGGGTGTGAACACCCATAGGGGTGCATAGGTATTTCTAGGTGGAACCACCGTGCAGGGTGGTACGGTGGCAGAGGGTGGCTGTACAGTGCGCCAGCAGTGACAAACCGGTATGAGGTGCGACTGGGGAGGGGGAGCGGAGTTCATTGTCCTTTGGTAGGGAGATCGAGGTATATAAGGCAGACTTGAATCCCTATCTATTTCGATGTGCAATGTGGTTTCTTAAATGGGATCTAATCATGACCATTCAATATATTTGCATGAGATCTCGGTCATCCAATCCATCTCGACATCAATCTCCACCAACTAATCCTTTCATCGTCGTTTTCATCGGTCTTCGGACCAGGAAGTGACTTATTTCATCCAATCATCTGTTTTAATCATCATGGCATCACCAGCACTGTTCGATCCAATGCCATAGTTTATCTTTACCATCGTTCGGTTTTTATAACTGCAGAACCTTCCTCATCAATGTGATCATCATCTGTTGATCTGAACTATCAAAATTTTCCCACATTTTCCCTTTCCTTACTGTTTTTACACACACCATACCAGTGGCCTCGACCCAATGTTTTTCTCCCCAGACATTTCTTTTTACTTCTCACATGATCCTCTTTCACTCTCCTCGTACCATGCTCTAAATTTCTACCCATAAGTCCCATTTTGGCCATTTTTTCTATTCCCTTATATGTTTCCAAAAACATTATATATATATATAATAAAATCACCAATTAGTTTAGGGTTTATCATAATTAGGGAGTTAAACCTGGTTATCTGATGTTCATTTCATTGGTCTTTGTTTATATTTCATGTATGAATCATTATGTTTGAAATATATACATATACAACATACATAATCTTTAATTTCACCCATAACTCTTCCCAATTTCTTCCCCTCAACTTAATAACACCCACTACAAGACTCAATCCCCTCCATGAATATAGGTAAGGGATAATTTCATTTTTTTATTTTATATTCAAATTGTGTGTATACAGTTATGTATATATACCAATATATATTTGTATATTTAAAAAAATTATTCTATTTTTATGATTCTCGAATGATGGTCATTTTTTAAATGGTTTTCTCATTGCATGTTCTAATATTAAGTTTTATTTTGCACTTATTTTCCTATTACAAAACCATTATATACACTATATGTACAAACGATTATATATATATACAGACAAACATTGATCCTAAGTAAAATTATCTTTTCCGAATACTGATACAAATGTTAAACAAATTATTTTGATTTATGAAATGATTTCAATGATTGAATTAAACTTTGTTTTAGATATGAAATCCCATATATACAATCTTTTTAAATACGGTTCATACAGCTTTAAAAATCCTAAATTATTTTGGGATTTCAAAATATTTATTTGTAATATTTATTTGATTCTAATAATTAATATATTTTTTGTGATGTTTTATGTATATAATGATTATAGGGTTTTCCGCAAAAATATAATTTTAGTGGTACATATGTTTTCTTATAAACATCATCCTCAATCAATTTTATGGGTGAACATTCATTTTAAGAAGTAGTTTTCCAACCAACTTAATATACATAAGGATTGTTTTGATTATGAAAAACCTATATATATTCTTATATCTTAAAATATTGATTTCATATGGTTTTCAATGGTATTAAATATGTTAACAAGTTATATAATTATTTTCATGTTTAAGTATTAATATATTTACACTCTCTTTTAACATGTTTTTCACTCATAAGTAAATCCATGATTTTGATTTTTTTACATGGTCTTAATGTATTTTTGAATATGAGTACAAGTTGATAATTGAAAACAATAAAAAACCCTGTTTTGTTATTGTATGTCCAATTTTTTTAAAAGGGAGTAGTAACATGATATCATTACATGTACAGACCCAATTTATAATTATAAGATAAAGGGTGGAATTATATTTTTTTAATACAAGCATATTTATTCATGAATACATATCTTGATGTGTTTCCAATTATTTTTTATGTTTCAACACCTCACATGATATGGAAGTTTTACAATCATAAGTAATAAATTTTAATTCTTGGAAAATTTTGAATTTTAATGTTCGTGACATAACGTGTATGACACTTCCACTAACAGTGTATGGTTTAAACAAGAATAAAAAGTATCTAAAAATTCAAAAACATTTATATTGTTGTATAAAAAAGTTTAATTTTAAGAGACAATAGTATGAATGAAATTATTATTATTTTAGGTGAATATCCATTATTTTATGTTCCCTAGTTATTATCACATGTAAAAATTCATTTCAATTTATCATTTCATGTCACTATTAAATTTGATACATCCATATCCTAAAACTGACTAACCTATACATTTTTACATTTATTACACAATTCATTTAATTAATGAATATGAATGTAATTAATGAAAGAAAAAATTTTTTATCACTTCATAACTCTTGGATTAAGAAATTAAATATTTAATTTTATATGGGAAACATTCAATATAAGTCCATAGTAGACATATAAGGCATTTATGTGACTTACATTATTGATTGGATCTCCCAGATTGAGCTCCAATGCATTCGGTAATTTCGAGTCGCATGAGGAAAATTATATTGACTTTTTACACATATGATCTTGGCACAAGGGTTTGACAGAATGATTTTTTACAGTCTTGGCATGAGGTCTTGGCAAAAATATTTTGATGTTTGGAATTTTACATCGGCTCATTATGTGTTTGTTTATGACCAACCAAGATATTATTGGACTAGTAAAATATCACTTGTTGAATAATCTTTTACTTATGATAATGGTGATGTGTTCATATAGAATAATGAAGTATGTAAATGGTAT
The DNA here is from genome assembly GCA_963277665.1 of Viscum album. Lineage (NCBI taxonomy): Eukaryota > Viridiplantae > Streptophyta > Magnoliopsida > Santalales > Viscaceae > Viscum > Viscum album. The sequence continues at coordinate 1,956,937,635 of OY728141.1, read as the reverse complement.
GATTTTATAAGCAATGTGTAGAAACGATTATCATAATGATTTTACATAAGATGATATTACATATTTCATTTCATGATTTTCATTCTATGTGACCAGTGATTTAACATATTGATCATACGTAACTGTGATCATGTATTATTTCATGTTCTAATTTGTAACTACCAAAATTTCATGTCACTCTAATTTATGTTTAGTCAACTCTACGTCCAAATGGAGAAAATCATGCATATTGAACATGCATGCTTATTTTTTATCATGTTTTATTTATATCATTTTAATAAATTTATAAATACATAAGTATTAGATTACCCAAATATGATTTCTAAAATATTTTGAAAAATGATGATCGAATACAATAAGAAATATTGTTTTCATTCATGAAAATGTCTAATAAATTTATAATTATATTAAAGGGATTTTTTTCTTAAAAATGATTTACTATATTATTTTCATATTAGTTTTTGAAAACTCTTTAATAATAATTTTAAATGATCACCCTATTTTTTCAATTTATTTTTACAGGGTTCATAGATTTGTAATGATTTGAGTAATCCTATGTGATGGATACAATATGAAGTTTACCCTTGTTATGTTTCTTATCAAATGTATCAGTTTTATCTTGTTTTCCAAATCCTAAACTGAAAATATTCTTTGTGATGGAATGAGATGTTTAATTTTTATCTGCATGTTTTTATAAAAAAATTACACACCATATTTTAGGAACCAACTCCAGAATTATGGGGTTGGGGTCATCAAAGTTGTTATCATAGGATATGTGTAGACAACTCTGGTAAATTATAACATTACTAAAAATTTGTGTATGACTTTCTATGTATAAGAATTTTTTAAAATTTTCATATGGAAGCCGAAAAAAACCAAAAAATCTTTTGTCTCTTCCTACATAGATTATAGAGGCTATTCCTTCCAAGTAATGCTTAGAAGACTATGAGCCCTTTGAAAATAATATTTTGATATTAAAACTTCTCTACCATGTATCTGACTCACCTCACATACTTAATCTCTATCGAGGATATGGTATTGATTATTTCCTCGTGATGCATGCCCAATTTTCATCCTATGCACGTCAGGGGATGTACTTTGAGAGTCATTTTGAATTTTTTTACTATAACATAAGGGTTTTTATCCCTAATGGATTTACAAGAAGCTGTAAGAGTGGGAGAACTCCTTGAAATATATCTATGGCCTATCTCATCCTATGGTCATTTTGGTCGAGTAAGGGACTTTGAAAATCTTGAGGTCGAGTCCTTTCATTCGTTGTATAGACATCAAGTCCATGCTGATGTCTCCAGTCTTCAAACCCCTCATGACTCAATCCTGATATAGTATACATGTTTACATGAGTATGCCCCATGTTTCTTATGTGGCATATGGACAAGAGAAATCAAGGTGTTTCAAACTGTGCTAGGAATTCATATAACCTAATACTAAGGGAATTGCCGACACCAGTTGTATTTGTGAATAGACATAATAGTGGATGGTATAAGGTCACCTTCTGTGAGTCGAAATATAATTGAAAGGACACAATTCATTTATTGGGGGGATTTTATTCACTCCCCTTACATATTTAATTGTTATTAATAATAATTTTATACTTATTAGTTTTTTTATTTTTTTTTGGTTTTGTCTAACAATGGTGCATCTAAAATAATACGCTGGAAAAATAAAAAAATACATGTTTTATTTAATAGGAATTATAGAAAATTACTTTTCAATATGGACAATGATAGTCACTGGGCTAGAATGCATTCTAGGAGACGTATCAAAATAACAAGGAGACCCCCAAACACAACTAAAAGACCAAAAAAATAGTGAAAGTACTTTGGGTCCGTCATAATGAAAAACTGTATAGAAAGAACAATGGAAACTGTATTGAGGATTAAGGGGATGTAGAGGACTATATTCAAAAAAATGGTTTTGAATTTGGAACACCCTTAAGGATGTAATTATAATCCCTAGAAGTAAATTGTGACCATTATTTACCATTGATGTCTTTATATGGCCGTTGGTTTTTATAACGGTCATAAAATTTTATAACCGTTATGATTTTTTTTAATTTGACTATTTTAATTATTTTGAATATTAATGTATTTCACATATATAACTATTTTAAATATTCAATTTATTTGAGTATATTAAGAATTTTTAATATTTTAAAAATTCTTTAATGTTATTTCATTGAACATGGTATTAATTGAACTTACCATTAGATTTTGAATGTATAATTTTTTAAATCATAAAATGAAGTTGAAAACATGTTTTAGATTAATATAATTAAGTATATAGTTTGTGTTAATAAAAATTCCAATTGATTACATCAATTTATTCTTTATTTGGTTTTATATGAGGTTATATGGTATATTATGATTTTGTAAGTTTTAAATTTTGAAAAGGATATAAAACCAGGGGTTCTAATAATAATGTACCTATATACATGGTTCACATTTTTTATCAAGGGTTATACAAAAAAGCGACCCTTTAGAGATATCCATCTAGCCAGCTATTTGAGGCAACTCACACCACTCCCTAAGGAGTGGGAGGCCGAGCCTTTCCCCCCAGCTCACACATGCCAGATGGGAGGGTCTGCGCGCCCACATTTACGTATATGTGTGGTAAGGTGGTGCCACCGTATGGGGCGGCACGTCTGCAGGTGGTGGGAGCAGGGCATGCCCACAGTGAAGAACTGCTAGATGACGATATCTGGGAGGGGGCAAGGAGTTCATTGGATTGTGGAAGAGATATCGATGTATATATTCCAGACACAATACACTCTCTGTTTTATGTGTGATGCATTTTTTAAAGGGGGTTTAATCTGGACCATTCAATCTTGTCTTGTGAGATCTCAGTCATCCGATCCATCCAACCTTCAAAATCAACTGACCACTCCTTTCTACATGGTTTTCCTCAATTGTCCAATCCGGAAACAACTGATCCCATATGCTCATCTATTTTGAAGACTTCCATATCAGTACGACCATATGATCAAATGTCGTGGTTGATCTTGATCATCCTTCTATTTTTATAAGCACATAACCTGCCTCAACCATTTGATCATTCTTGGTTGATCCAATCCATCCACTTTTTCCGCATTTCCCTTTCCTTCCTTCTTCTTCCTCTCTCTGTACCAATGGCCTTAAAATTTTGTTTTATTCCTCTTCCTTTCAGTTTTTCTTCTCCCATGACACTCCTTCACTCTCCTCTAACTCAGTCTTCAATTTCTACCAGTAAGCCCCATTTTTGTTTTTTAATTTTCATTGGATTCTTATATAAGATTCAAAAAACATTATATATTTATATATATACTATAAAATAACTGATCAGTTTAGGTTTTTCCTTAATTAGGGTGTCATCCCAAGTTTTTAGAAGTCAATTTCATTAGTATTTTTTTATATTGTATGTATGAATAATTATGTATAAAATATAAACTAATATAGCTTATTTGAAACCAAATTTCACACAAAACTATACCTGATTTCTTATCATGAAATTACTAACACCCACTTCTCGACTCAATATCATCCTTCAAGACTGGTAATAAAATATTTTGTTTTGTTTTCTATATGTAGCTTGTGTGTATATGGTTATGTATGTATAACTATATATTTATATATGTTAATCTATGGAACTAATCCTAATCTATTATTATAATTGTAGAATGAAAGACATTTTTTAATGGTGTTTTTAATGCATGTTATACATTTAATGGTTATTTTTCATTTATTTCCCTATAGTAAAACATGTATATACAGTATGTGTACACATGGAAAAATATATATACTCCTAAATGAATCCAATTTGGGGTTTCCAAAAGTTTATATAAATGTTTAACAAATATTGTTGAGGTATGAAAGGATTTCAAGTATCTAAAAAACTTCGTATTTGATATGCAATCCCTTATATGAATTTTGTGTTTATATGGTTCATAAAACTTTAAAAATCCTAAATTATATTCAGTTTTGTATATATTGATTAGTAGTATTTATATAACGTTTCTAATGCGTATAATATTTGTGGAGGTTTTCTAAATAATCATTTTACGGATTTCCACAACTACAAATATTTAGTGGTATATATGTGTTTTTGTATAAACAACTTTCTCAGCCTATTCAAAGGGTGAACATTAATTTTAAAAATGGTGTTTTCTGACCAACATAAATTACATATGGATTATTTTCATTATGAAAATCTATTATATATAAATATATATTTCAATCATTATTTATTATTTTTTAATTGGTATAATCTATGTTTGTATATTGTATAATTGTTTTCATTTTTAAGAATAAATATATTTATATTCTCTTTTTACATGTTTTACACTCGTAAGTAAATACATGATTTTGATGTTATTATTTTTACATGGATTAAATGTATTTGTTAAAATGAGTACAAATTCATAATGGAAAACAATTACAGAATCCTTGTTTTTTATTATATGTCCTTCATTTTTATGAGGGAGTATTAACCTGATATCATTACATGCACACACCAAATTTATAATTATAAGATAAAGGGTGGAATTATATTTTGTTAATAGATACATGTTCATGTATAAATTCATATAGTGAGGTGTGACAAAATATTTTCTTATGTTTCAACACCTCACATGTAATGAGAGTTTTATAATCATAACTATTAAATTTTAACACGTGGATACTATTGAATACTATTAACTGTGACATAAACTGTTGTACACATCCATTAATATTGTACGGTTTGAAAAAGACTAACATGTATCAAAAATTCAAAAACATTTAAATTGTTGTATGAAAATGGTTCACTTTAATGAGATAATGGTTTGAATGAAATAGTTTTTATTTTTTGTGAAAATAATTTAATTTATTGAACTAGCTATTATCAAATGTGTAATAACATGTCACTTTGTCCAGGCATATAACTGTTAAATTTGATGCATCCATGACCTAAAACTGAAAAGCTTAGCCATATTTACAATTATTACATAATTCACATTATTTAGGAATATGTATGCAATTAATGAAAGAATGAAATTTATCTCCATTGATAACTCATATATTAATAATTTAAATATTCAACGTTGAAAGGTACACGTGGTATATAATCCCATAATAAAAATATGAGGTATGTATATGACTTAAATAATATGATGGGTGTGTCCAAAAAGTGCTTCAATGCATTTGGTAATGATGAGTCTCATGAGAAAAATTATGTTAAGATTTTAGCCATATGGTCATCACAGAAGTCCTTGACAGAATGATTATGTGCAGTCTTGGTGTGAGGCCTTAATAAAGGGATTATGTTGTTTGTAATTATAAATCCCTTCATTAAGTATTAGTGTTTGAACAACTAAGTCATTATTGAACTATTAGAATATCCCTTGGTTAAGAATCCTTTACATATGATAATGGTGATGAGTGTATATGGCATAATGAAGTATGTACTTGGAATGTTTTTATAAGAAATTTGTAGCCTCTATTATAAAAATTTTGATATTGAAGTTGATAATCCATAGGACATTTCTTGATCGTCATTTTATGTGACAAGTTATTTAACATATTGTTCATGAAAAACTCATAGAATGTATTATTTCATGTTCTAATTTGTACTTACACCTTTGGCATGCCACACTATGTTAATTTTAGTAAACTCTATGTCTATATGTATCATTTCATGAATTATGTATAAGTATGCTTATTTTGTATCATGTTTTATTTATAGACATCCAAAAAATGTATAAATAATTAAATATGAGATTACCCTAAAATGATATCAAGAATTTTTTATAAAAATGATGGTGACGTGCTATAAGAAATGAATTTTGATTTCAAGAACATGTCTAATGGATGTATAATTATTATAAAGAGACGTTTTTCATAAAAATGATTTATTAAATTATACTCCTTTTGGTTTTTTTATAACCCCTAACTGAGTTTTTAAGATTCTCACACTATGTTTTCAATTTATTTTTATAGTGTTGGTATGTTTTTTAGGAATTCAGTACTCTTATGTGATGGCAACAATTTGAAGTTCATCTATTCAAGTTATTGAAGAAATGTATCTATTGTATCTGGTTTTCCAAAACCAAAATAGAAATTATTTTCTATGGTGGAATGAGATGTGTTGTAATGGCCCGGACCTCTCTGGTCCATTACTTTGTGAAATGTTGGTGTTGGAGGTGTTCCGGGAGGTCAAGGGGACTTATCCCCAACACTTTGCCAATTTTCTAGTTCTGTGAACAGTGTTTCCAGTTTTATGAACAGTAACAGATCAGTGAGACAGATCAGTTTCACAGATCGGTGAGACAGATCAGTGTCACAGATCGGTGAGACAGATCAGTTTCACAGATCGGTGAGACAGATCAGTTTCACAGATCGGTGAGACAGATCAGTTTCACAGATCGGTGAGACAGATCAGTTTCACAGATCGGTGAGACAGATCAGTTTCACAGATCGGTGAGACAGATCAGTTTCACAGATCGGTGAGACAAATCGGTGAGACAGATCGGTGAGACAGATCGGTGAGACAGATCGGTGAGACAGATCGGTGAGACAGATCGGTGAGACAGATCAGTGAGACAGATCGGTGAGACAGATCGGTGAGACAGATCGGTGTGACAGATTGGTTTCACAGATCAGTTTCACAGATCGGTGTGACAGATCAGTTTCACAGATCAGTTTCACAGATCGGTGAGACAGATCGGTGAGACAGATCGGTGTGACAGATCAATCTCACAGATCAGTTTCACAGATCGGTGTGACAGATCAGTTTCACAGATCAGTTTCATGTACAGTAACGGTGGGTGAACAGTGTTTCCAGACTCCTACAGTTTTGCCCCTTTTGACGTTTCCTTTGACGTAAAATATATTTAAAGCCTTATTTTAAGGGCTCTTAAGGCCGTTTCAAATGCCATAAATCCTATATTAATTATTCCTAAGTCTTGGAATGTTTTACGTGGTCAAACCGCGTGGGTTAATGCGATCCGTTTTTAATGGAGAATTAACCGGATCTTAAACCATCACCTCGTTAAATCTTAAAAAAGGGACGAGATATCATTCTTCCTGGTTCTTTCCCTTTGTTCTCGATTAAGAGGCACTAGAACCTTTCAATACTTCCCGTAGGAGTTGCACAAACAACCCTTACTCCTAGGATCAGTCCCGCTCTGTTGGATGCAACCAAGCCGTGTCGATCATTCTTCCACATAAGTTGTCGCGAGGGGAGGATCGTGACCTGCTGTGTGGATAAAGGACGTCAAGAACTCTTCGAGGTAGGGGATTCATGGCTTCTCTAATTATATATGTGCAATCGTAGAATTAACATGATTTATTCCTTTGGATCACAATGAAATTGACCTAATTAAATACTTGAACCGGATTAAAAGAATTGGTTGATCGCATGCTGTTGCTTTATACCGTGATAACGGTTTGCCTCATGTTTTCCTAGATATAGTGATATCTATGTTTTCTTTGATTTATTGTTCGTTCATGATTGAAATTGATAACGAACGTAAAGCCGGAATTAATTGTTGATTAATTGGCTAAAGATAAAGAGGCATGTAAATTAATCTGGTTGTTGTCGTTGTTGTAGTTGTTCTAATTTGAGGATAATCAAATTAGGGATGTAAGCATGGTTATTTAATTGTGATAGCTTACTGATTAGGTATCCATATTTGGAACCTACGAATAACAAATCTGTTAATTCAATATGGTTTAGAGAACAGATTATGTGGTAATTTCAAAAAGGGTTCTGAGTTACCCTCTTGTTTGTTAAAGGGCCGAGAGCCCATTTTGTGATGTTTGTTTTCCTGCTGCTTGTGCTGTGATGTGAGCCTGGATGGTTGTTGTGATATGTGGAGTCATGGAGGCCTTATAGTTGTGGCAGCGGATGATGCCTAGTGTGGCGAGATGCATCGGTTTATGCATATGGGTGTCGGGGAGGACACCAAGGGTGATGGTATGAGATGAATGTGATGGTTTGATGTTGGTGGTTGGTTTGATTGTTTATCTTCTTTACTTTTCCCCACTGCTCAAGGCAGCTGGTCTTGCTTACCCTCTTTCCGAAGGAGGCGAAGACACGCGGGGTATGCCACGTGCTTTCCGTGTTTAGCCTCTCGATGGAGGATGGGTCTATGCTCTTTCTATAGGCGGCAAAGACTCGACGGGTAGTATATCTACTCACCGTGTTGAGCCTCCATTGTGTTTAGAAGCATAGGATGTTTTTCTAGAATGCCTGGGAATGTGGAAAAGTATTTCTGTAATGAATGTTTAATTAAAGGGTGAAAATCCACGGGGATGGAGATGCTGGAATTTAAAGGTGATGTGAATCTTAAAAAGGAGCAGTTGTTTTTGAAAGTGACGCCATTTCAGTTAAATGAGGAATTTTTCAATCTTAATTAATGCTTAAAGAATTAACTAATGTACAGTGGAACTGATAAATAAGAATGGAGTAATCTAATAAAGCTCTTCAATTGGTTGTGTGCTTATAGGATACCTAGTCTTAGAAGTAGCAGCCTGGAGTCTGAGAGACGTTAGCTGCAGTTGTATCTAAGACTAGGTAATGCCCATAGTGTGGATGTGAGTTACTTATATACTCTGTACTTTTTGTGTTTCTATACGCTACTCCACCCTGTCGGTAAGGGCAACTGACACCCCGGGGATTCTGAGCCCTGGGGGGGTGTTTTCCCCAACATTCTGATGGGAGGTTGAATGGCTGACTACCCCCTTTGGCCCCGCTCTCTTCTCTTGGTAGATCTTAGTGCTGGTAGGCACAGTGGTTAGTTTTACCCATATATGTGTGTAGAGGGCTGTAATGGCTTGTGGTTATTTCACACACATATATTCTGGATATAGTATCTTATGGACTACTATAGGTGTAACGTGTATAGGCTGTGATGGCTGGAGGATCCTTACTCGGTGTATGGGCTGTAATGGCTTCAGGTATAATACCCGACGTATGATACACGTTATTCGAGCTGTGGTGGCTCCCGGAAACTACCTAGTTACTTTTGGTTGTGAGGATTGTGTGGAGCTTAGCCCAGGTGTCTGCGGGCAAGCCTATGTGGTGCACGTGGTGCAGATTGTGGAGCTTGACCCATGTTGATACGGGCAAGCCTTTGGAGAGAGATGCACAGGACGTATGTCGTTGGGGCAAAGCGGCAAACCAGTGGGGAAGTAGTAGCGGGGTACCCTTGATATTCTTTACTACATGCTATATTCTTGTATGCGTTACTTGGTGAGAGTAGCCTTGGTGAGGTTGGGAACATAGTATACCTGTTTAGGTGACGAGTTAGTTTCACTTGTTGTTCACTGGGCTTTAGCATGCTTTCTTTACTTTTGCACGAGAGTCTTGGGGAGGATCCTACTGAGTATACTGTTATACTCACCCTATGTACATATAAACTGTTTTTCAGGTCACTTGGAGCAGGTTGGAGATCAAGCTGGTTACTACTAGCTTGCGGTTGGAGGAGGAGTTGTTCGGGCTTGTGGTCGCTGTCGTTTTACTTTCTTTTGGGTACTTTTAGTTTCCCCTTTCAGTTGTAGTACTTTTGCATGACATTTCATATATGTACTTGGGTTTCTTTTACATTTCAGTTATGAGTTGGAGTTGGTTGGATTCTATTCTATCTCTCTCTTCTGCATGTGTTCTCTTAGAGGGTAATGCCTCCCATTTGTGTGTGTATTATACCCTCGGTGCTAGTCGCCAACCCGGGGCCTACTGGAGGCGGGACTCGGGGGTCATTATCTCCCTTTTTACATTGCCGGCCCAGGAGGGGTACACTTTGTGGGGAGGGGGTCGTGACAGAGTGGTATCAGAGGTCTGGTCGAGGGATAGGATGGAGTTTGGAGTTAGGCACAGGTGAGGATGCATGGGATGGTAGGGCAACGGTGTCATTCATGTTTAGCAAGTGGGGTAAACACTGGAGACCGGCAGAGACATAGGCGTTCAGGGCCCCCTATGATCTGTTGCACGGACCTTTAAGTTTACGATGGCTACTAAACAAAGTGATACTGGTTGCAGGGTAGAGACCTAGGAAAGGATCATGCATCATTATTCCTTGCGCCTGTGTTTGAATGGGTAGACCTTGGGATAGGTAACCTAAAATTAATAAAACAAAATAATTAATTAATTAATGTTGAGTCTTCCATATTCCAGGCTTAGGAGCTCTAACGATTGTTATTTTACAGGTATGGCTCCAGGTCGGCGTCCCCGTCAGGTTTGCGCAGAAGGTGCCCAGCAGGCTGTTCCAGCAGATCGCCGCCGGGTAGAGGTTGATGACGATGACACTTGGAGGAAGACACTCCGAGAGTTTCAGCGCCAGAGTCTACAGAAGTACGAGGGCTCCGTTTCAGATGCAGTCACAGAAGACTGGTTGGAGGAGGTCGAGATAGGCTTCAGTTCGATTCGTGCTCAGAAGGAACACTGGGTGTCCTTGGTTGTGACGATGTTGCGTGGAGCAGCGAGACAGTGGTGGTTCTTGTTCCTCGGAGATCGTGAGGAGTCAGCGATCTCATGGGAGGAGTTTCGAGACAGGTTTAGAGTCGAGTTTCTTTCTTCGACTGCGAAGGCATCCAGTCGCCAGGAGCTTCTTACCCTTCGACAGGGGAGCTCCAGTGTTCGGGAGTTTGGAATCCGTTTCAGGAACCTTCTACGATATGCTTCAGACCTGTTACCAGATGATGAGGCCAGGGCGAGGCATTTCGAGGAGGCTTTGCGTCCGGATATCCAGCGTCAGGTCACCCCATTTATGCTGAAGACATATCTTGAGGTGCTGGCGAGGGAAGAGGTTGTTGAGAGGACTTTGGCTAGGACCGGATCATCACGATAGGGGAATCGTCATGATTACTCAAGAAGCAGAGCTGTGGTCAGGGGTTCCCGGTTTTCAGGACAGAAGAGTTTCCGTTCACCTGGGGGTAGGTCCCGGCCCTTCCCATCTCATTTCTCCGGAGGTAGCAACTCTCAGACCTATGCCAAGGGATCAGGCGCTTGTTTTTCTTGTGGTGGACGTGGTCATCAGCAGCGGGAGTGCCCAACTTTTCAGAGCAGTCATCGTGCACCAGGCGCTCCACTCCAGGTTCCTCCGTTGAGGCAGTTCCAGCCGAGGCAACAGCAGCAGGTTGCACCAGCTTTCGATCACCAGAGGGTAGATGGAGCAGGCAGAGGACAGCCCCATGACGCTCCCCGTCCTCAGAGAGCAGAGCGCGGCCGTGGTGGTGGTCGTCATCAGGGTCAGAGAGGCCGTGGAGGTGGTCGTGGTCAGCTTCATGCTCTAGCGTTGCCAGCTCCAGGCGAGCCAGACGTCGTCCGAGGTACCCTTTGCTTGTTTTCTACCTTGGTGTATGCCTTGTTTGATTCCGGAGCGACACACTCCTTTATATCCCCTACCCTTGTCCACGCTTTGGGACTTGAGGTAGAGAGGCTTCCAGTGCCCTTGGCGTTGACTACGCCAGTTGGAGGTCGAGCTAGCTTGTTTGAAGTATGTAGAGACTGTGAGCTAGTGTTGGGGCAGCACCGCTCTTGGGGAGATTTCCTATGTTTACGAATACAACCATATGATGTCATCCTCGGCATGGATTGGTTGTATTCGGTGCAGGCTATTGTGGATTGCTACAGGAAGAAGGTCGTTTTCTTTGATGAAGATGGAGAGGAAGTAGTGTTTGTTGGTGAGAGAGATCCTCGGATGAGTCATAGACGAGTTTCATCCTTATCATCCATGATGGCTGGGATGATGCTGAGTTCTTCAGAGGTTCAACAGCTGGCGTTTCCTAGGGTCGTAGAAGAGTACCCTGATGTCTTTCCAGAAGAGGTTGTATCCTTACCCCCTCGACGGAAGATCGAGTTTGGGATCGAGCTACAGCCAGGGGCGTCTCCCATCTCTATGTCTCCATATAGGATGGCCCCTTCTGAGTTACGAGAGCTACGTATTCAGCTCGATGGTCTATTGCAGTGTGGTTTTGTTCGGCCAAGTGTGTCACCGTGGGGTGCACCAGTCTTGTTCGTGAAAAAGGCTGATGGCAGTTTGCGGTTGTGCGTCGATTATCGTCGCTTAAACAAAGTGACAATAAAGAACCGTTATCCTCTCCCGCGGATTGATGACCTATTCGATCAACTGAAGGGTGCAAGTTGGTTTTCAAAGATCGACTTGCGGTCAGGATATCATCAGATGCGTGTAAAGGATGAGGATATCCCGAAGACTGCTTTCCGCTGTCGTCATGGGCATTATGAGTTTGTTGTAATGCCATTCGGCGTGACAAATGCTCCAGCTGTTTTCATGGGGTTGATGAATGCTGTGTTACGTGAATTCTTGGACAAGTTTGTTGTGGTTTTCATTGACGACATCCTTGTGTACTCCACATCTGAAGAAGAGCATGCAGAACATCTACGAGCTGTTTTGGGAGTTCTTCGCCAACATCGGTTGTTTGGGAAGTTGTCCAAGTGTGAGTTCTGGGCTCGAGAAGTTCGTTTCTTGGGACATGTTGTGTCCCAACAGGGAGTAGCTGTGGATCCTTCGAAGATAGAAGCAGTGGTGTCTTGGTCAGCCCCCAAGACCGTGTCAGAGGTGCGAAGTTTCCTTGGTCTCGCAGGATATTATAGGAGGTTTGTGGCTAATTTCTCCCGAGTTGCGACTCCTCTGACAGCTTTGACCAGGAAGGATCAAGCGTTCATATGGACTGATCAGTGTCAGACAGCTTTCGAGTATCTAAAGGAGAAGTTGGTAAGTGCTCCAGTCCTTTGTCTTCCAACGGAGGGAGTCCAGTTTGATGTTTTCTGTGATGCTTCACATCTGGGGCTAGGCTGTGTTCTCATGCAGCAGAGGTCAGTTGTTTCTTATGGGTCTCGGCAGTTGCGTCCCCATGAACGCAACTATGCCACCCATGATCTTGAGTTGGCAGCTGTGGTGTTTGCGCTGAAGTTGTGGAGACATTACCTCATTGGAGAGCGCTTTGTGGTTTTCACCGATCATAAGAGTTTGAGGTATGTTTTCTCTCAGCGGGATTTGAACTTGCGGCAGCGTCGGTGGATGGAGTTCTTGTAGGAATACGACTTCAAAATATCGTATACACCTGGGAAGGGAAATGTTGTTGCTGATGCACTGAGCCGAAAGTCACGTAATGATGTTGTGCATGAATCTGGTGATTCCTGGAGAGGGATGGAAGAGCTAGCAGCTTTGCATCTTGATATGGGAGAAGTTGGAGGAAGAGGTTGTCTTTTCCAGATGACGGTGCAGTCATCCCTGATGAAAAAGGTGGAAGAGTCTCAGTTGGGTGATCTAGAGGTGGAAGTTTTAAGAGATAGAGTTGTTTGTGGGGAGGCCCCTGATGGTTGGTCAGAGGATGAACAACACCGAGTGTTGTATCATGACAGGCTTTTTGTTCCCTTGGCAATGCGCGAGACGGTTCTCCGAGAGTTCCATAGCTCGCCCTTAGCTGTACATCCTGGTGTGACGAAGATGTATCGATCCTTGAGGAGTCAGTTTTGGTGGCCTGGGCTGAAGCGTTCAGTTGCAGAATGTGTGTCTCGATGTTTAGTCTGCCAGAAGGTGAAGGCCGAACACCGTGTTCCTGGTGGTCTTCTCCAGCACTTAGAGATTCCTCAGTGGAAGTGGGAGGACATCTCAATGGACTTTGTTACAGGTTTACCTCGAGCTCCGGGAGGACATGATGCTATATGGGTGGTAGTGGATCGTTTAACTAAATCGGCCCACTTCATAGCAATCAAGGAGTCGAGCTCAGTGGAGGTTTTGTCGAGGCAGTATCTGGAGGAGGTGGTGAGGCTTCACGGAGTTCCTAAGACGATCATTTCTGATCGAGACCCTCGTTTTACCTCGAGGGTGTGAAGAGGTCTCCAGCATGCTTTTGGCTCTCAACTATGCCTTAGCACTGCTTTTCATCCTCAAACGGATGGTCAGACAGAGCGAACCATCCAAACTCTTGAAGACATGTTGCGCTCTTGTGTTCTTGATTTTGGAGGTTCATGGGTGAAGCACTTACCTTTGGTAGAGTTCGCTTACAATAATAGTTTTCACTCTACCATCGGCATGGCGCCGTTTGAAGCCTTGTATGGCCGGCCATGCCGTTCTCCGTTGTGCTGGACTGGGGTCAGAGAGTCAGCAATTCTCGGACCAGAACTAGTGCAGAATACGACGGAGATGGTTCAAGTGATTCGTGAGAGGATGAAGACAGCACAAGATCGTCAGAAATCTTATGCGGATCAAAGAAGGAGACCCTTAGAGTTTAATGTTGGGGATCATGTGTTTCTGAAGGTGACTCCCCGTCGTGGGCAGCGAAGGTTTGGTCGCGGAAGTAAGCTTTCTCCCCGTTTTGTTGGGCCTTTCGAGGTGTTAGCTCGTGTTGGAGCTGTGGCATATCGAGTAGCACTTCCCCCTCGGATGAGTCGGATACATGATGTTTTTCATGTATCGCAGCTCCGTCATTATCTTCATGATGAATCTCATGTTATCGATTGGGGAGAGATCGATATTGATGATGATGCAACCTTCGAGGAGCGACCTGTGGAGATCCAAGACCACAAGGAGAAGGTGTTGTGTGGGCGTTCTATTCCTTTAGTTCGTGTCTTGTGGCGACACGGTGGCATGGAGGAGAGTACCTGGGAGCGTGAGTCACAGATACGTGCTCAGTACCCAGAGTTGTTTAATGTTTAACTCCTTTCATGTAATAATGTTTTCTCTGTGGTTGGACCTTTCATGTTTTGTTTATGTACCTTTGATGTGATGTTGTGAATGAATTGTTTGGGTATGGATTGTTTGTTCCCGGATGTCATAGTTTTGTTCCAGCTTTCGAACAACTCATGGTGGTTTTCCCCTGAGAGGTATCTTATGGGGTGGTTGTTCGGACCCCTCTTTTCTTCTGGGTTGGTTTTTAATTCTCGAGGACGAGAATGTTTTGGGAGGTATCTAATGTAATGGCCCGGACCTCTCTGGTCCATTACTTTGTGAAATGTTGGTGTTGGAGGTGTTCCGGGAGGTCAAGGGGACTTATCCCCAACACTTTGCCAATTTTCTAGTTCTGTGAACAGTGTTTCCAGTTTTATGAACAGTAACAGATCAGTGAGACAGATCAGTTTCACAGATCGGTGAGACAGATCAGTTTCACAGATCGGTGAGACAGATCAGTTTCACAGATCGGTGAGACAGATCAGTTTCACAGATCGGTGAGACAGATCAGTTTCACAGATCGGTGAGACAGATCAGTTTCACAGATCGGTGAGACAGATCAGTTTCACAGATCGGTGAGACAAATCGGTGAGACAGATCGGTGAGACAGATCGGTGAGACAGATCGGTGAGACATATCGGTGAGACAGATCGGTGAGACAGATCGGTGAGACAGATCGGTGAGACAGATCGGTGAGACAGATCGGTGTGACAGATCAGTTTCACAGATCAGTTTCACAGATCGGTGTGACAGATCAGTTTCACAGATCAGTTTCACAGATCGGTGAGACAGATCGGTGAGACAGATCGGTGTGACAGATCAGTTTCACAGATCAGTTTTACAGATCGGTGTGACAGATCAGTTTCACAGATCAGTTTCATGTACAGTAACGGTGGGTGAACAGTGTTTCCAGACTCCTACAGTTTTGCCCCTTTTGACGTTTCCTTTGACGTAAAATATATTTAAAGCCTTATTTTAAGGGCTCTTAAGGCCGTTTCAAATGCCATAAATCCTATATTAATTATTCCTAAGTCTTGGAATGTTTTACGTGGTCAAACCGCGTGGGTTAATGCGATCCGTTTTTAATGGAGAATTAACCGGATCTTAAACCATCACCTCGTTAAATCTTAAAAAAGGGACGAGATATCATTCTTCCTGGTTCTTTCCCTTTGTTCTCGATTAAGAGGCACTAGAACCTTTCAATACTTCCCGTAGGAGTTGCACAAACAACCCTTACTCCTAAGATCAGTCCCGCTCTGTTGGATGCAACCAAGCCGTGTCGATCATTCTTCCACATAAGTTGTCGCGAGGGGAGGATCGTGACCTGCTGTGTGGATAAAGGACGTCAAGAACTCTTCGAGGTAGGGGATTCATGGCTTCTCTAATTATATATGTGCAATCGTAGAATTAACATGATTTATTCCTTTGGATCACAATGAAATTGACCTAATTAAATACTTGAACCGGATTAAAAGAATTGGTTGATCGCATGCTGTTGCTTTATACCGTGATAACGGTTTGCCTCATGTTTTCCTAGATATAGTGATATCTATGTTTTCTTTGATTTATTGTTCGTTCATGATTGAAATTGATAACGAACGTAAAGCCGAAATTAATTGTTGATTAATTGGCTAAAGATAAAGAGGCATGTAAATTAATCTGGTTGTTGTCGTTGTTGTAGTTGTTCTAATTTGAGGATAATCAAATTAGGGAAGTAAGCATGGTTATTTAATTGTGATAGCTTACTGATTAGGTATCCATATTTGGAACCTACGAATAACAAATCTGTTAATTCAATATGGTTTAGAGAACATATTATGTGGTAATTTCAAAAAGGGTTCTGAGTTACCCTCTTGTTTGTTAAAGGGCCGAGAGCCCATATTGTGATGTTTGTTTTCCTGCTGCTTGTGCTGTGATGTGAGCCTGGATGGTTGTTGTGATATGTGGAGTCATGGAGGCCTTATAGTTGTGGCAGCGGATGATGCCTAGTGTGGCGAGATGCATCGGTTTATGCATATGGGTGTCGGGGAGGACACCAAGGGTGATGGTATGAGATGAATGTGATGGTTTGATGTTGGTGGTTGGTTTGATTGTTTATCTTCTTTACTTTTCCCCACTGCTCAAGGCAGCTGGTCTTGCTTACCCTCTTTCCGAAGGAGGCGAAGACACGCGGGGTATGCCACGTGCTTTCCGTGTTTAGCCTCTCGATGGAGGATGGGTCTATGCTCTTTCTATAGGCGGCAAAGACTCGACGGGTAGTATATCTACTCACCGTGTTAAGCCTCCTTTGTGTTTAGAAGCATAGGATGTTTTTCTAGAATGCCTGGGAATGTGGAAAAGTATTTCTGTAATGAATGTTTAATTAAAGGGTGAAAATCCACGGGGATGGAGATACTGGAATTTAAAGGTGATGTGAATCTTAAAAAGGAGCAGTTGTTTTTGAAAGTGACGCCATTTCAGTTAAATGAGGAATTTTTCAATCTTAATTAATGCTTAAAGAATTAACTAATGTACAGTGGAACTGATAAATAAGAATGGAGTAATCTAATAAAGCTCTTCAATTGGTTGTGTGCTTATAGGATACCTAGTCTTAGAAGTAGCAGCCTGGAGTCTGAGAGACGTTAGCTGCAGTTGTATCTAAGACTAGGTAATGCCCATAGTGTGGATGTGAGTTACTTATATACTCTGTACTTTTTGTGTTTCTATACGCTACTCCACCCTGTCGGTAAGGGCAACTGACACCCCGGGGATTCTGAGCCCTGGGGGGGTGTTTTCCCCAACATTCTGATGGGAGGTTGAATGGCTGACTACCCCCTTTGGCCCCGCTCTCTTCTCTTGGTAGATCTTAGTGCTGGTAGGCACAGTGGTTAGTTTTACCCATATATGTGTGTAGAGGGCTGTAATGGCTTGTGGTTATTTCACACACATATATTCTGGATATAGTATCTTATGGACTACTATAGGTGTAACGTGTATAGGCTGTGATGGCTGGAGGATCCTTACTCGGTGTATGGGCTGTAATGGCTTCAGGTATAATACCCGACGTATGATACACGTTATTCGAGCTGTGGTGGCTCCCGGAAACTACCTAGTTACTTTTGGTTGTGAGGATTGTGTGGAGCTTAGCCCAGGTGTCTGCGGGCAAGCCTATGTGGTGCACGTGGTGCAGATTGTGGAGCTTGACCCATGTTGATACGGGCAATCCTTTGGAGAGAGATGCACAGGACGTATGTCGTTGGGGCAAAGCGGCAAACCAGTGGGGAAGTAGTAGCGGGGTACCCTTGATATTCTTTACTACATGCTATATTCTTGTATGCGTTACTTGGTGAGAGTAGCCTTGGTGAGGTTGGGAACATAGTATACCTGTTTAGGTGACGAGTTAGTTTCACTTGTTGTTCACTGGGCTTTAGCATGCTTTCTTTACTTTTGCACGAGAGTCTTGGGGAGGATCCTACTGAGTATACTGTTATACTCACCCTATGTACATATAAACTGTTTTTCAGGTCACTTGGAGCAGGTTGGAGATCAAGCTGGTTACTACTAGCTTGCGGTTGGAGGAGGAGCTGTTCGGGCTTGTGGTCGCTGTCGTTTTACTTTCTTTTGGGTACTTTTAGTTTCCCCTTTCAGTTGTAGTACTTTTGCATGACATTTCATATATGTACTTGGGTTTCTTTTACATTTCAGTTATGAGTTGGAGTTGGTTGGATTCTATTCTATCTCTCTCTTCTGCATGTGTTCTCTTAGAGGGTAATGCCTCCCATTTGTGTGTGTATTATACCCTCGGTGCTAGTCGCCAACCCGGGGCCTACTGGAGGCGGGACTCGGGGGTCATTATCTCCCTTTTTACATTGCCGGCCCAGGAGGGGTACACTTTGTGGGGAGGGGGTCGTGACATGTGTAATTTTTAACAGCATGTTTTTATAAAAAAAACTACATACCATGTTTTAGGCACCGACTTTGAGCTTCTGGGGTTGGGATCGTCAAATCTGGGATGTTTTATTTCTATCTTTCATTATTAGGATCATTAAGAAGGTCCCATGGGAGATTAATCATTAAAAAGGAACATATTAAAAAGGTGTTAACTATTGATGGAACACTAATATCTCAACCAAATATCAAACATCATATGGTACTGGTAGTACCTAAAGATGAGGTGTGTATGTTGTGCATGATTCCTGAGTTACAGTGATATTGGCTTGTCAGGTTCAGAGGTAATCAAGACTCCTAGGAAGATGAGGACTCTCTTGAGATAGTCATATGAGTCTTCCAAATTATCAGGACATCAACATACAAAATGGAGGTATAATAAGTGAGGCATCTCCATGGATATACATGAGAATATTTGGGATTAGAGACCCATTCTTATGAATAGATGATTGTTTCATGGTCATACATCGAGTAAATTTTCAGAGAGGGGTTTCCCTAGCTACATTTAAGGGTGTGTGCATCAAGGAGATTCTACAGGATCTATAGGGAAGTACAATTGTGGCTGATTTTTTACAGAGGTTCACCATCGTATCTTAATACTCAAGGGATATGGTGTTTGAATTTTTATTCCTATCTTGGGTCTTTTAGAAAGGACAAGGCAGAGGTAGTTGAGCGAACATGGTACCCCAATAAAGTTCAACCTATATTGGATTTCATTAGAATGATTTGGTGTTCAAAATTTTCTTAAAAAAATTGGTGTTGACATTTGAATCCTATAATGGGAACTTGGGAAGTGATACTTCAGTGGAACAGATCCAATGGAAAACATTAGGACCTAGATATGCGAGACATCTCTGGAGGTGATCCCCTACTAAAGGGTACGTGGTTTAGGGATCACATGGTGGATCCTCTCAACCATGATAGATGTGAAAATACAATCATAATAGTTGTTTATATCTATGGAGGGATTTACCGATCAACCATGGAAATTATAAAGAACAATGGATTGTCTACATTGGATGATGCATCAACATGAGTATGTTTCTCTGCTGGGTGGTGCATGTGGTATAGAAGCTAAGAGGGAAGTTGAATGTTGTATAAATTTTCACATGTTACAGACATCCTAGTGTTTATCCCTACTAGGATTAGATATATTATGGTTAGGTGTGATTATAGCTAAAGTTGGTTAAGTATTGCGACCGAGAGGCTCCATGAATAATATGAGGTATGATACATGTCTCCCCTACATTTTATGTTGTTATGGTACTAAGTGGATTGATCCATTTCATTCATTCCACTTATTTTGTTTGAGACATAGATGTTTGGGTTGAGAACTTGGCTTGGCCTATTCCCATGGATACTCCTACTAGAGGTGACTCAAGGGTCATACAATTATACCGTTGATATGACATGACTCATGGAGGTGATTGACTCTTTTGGGACCTCATTGTTGAAATGAAGAGGCCTTATGATTTCATCTTAAAAATGTAATGGTTTTTCATAGTTCATGACCATATAGAATATTTACAGTAATGGATATAGTGTTTTAGCATCAATGGGGTGATATTTTTCTTTATTTATGAAAATGAAACCTGGGTAGATTCAGACTAGCTCATTCATATGAGGGTATTTCAAATTTCTCTAAAATTGGGGAGCACGACTCTTGGTGCATAGGTTGTTATGATATTCTAGATTCATGTAGTTGTTGAAGAGTAAAAGTAAATCCTTTATGTGGATGTTCTAGTATTAACTCTTCATTTAAAGATATAATTATATATTTATCTACACCTCAAGATGAACCTGATATCTATATCATCATATCAGATGGATCTACTATAGCTTTGGAGATGAAGGTGTAGTTGCAGGACTTATAAAAGATTTTCTTTATTAGGCCAAGTGTTCCACCATGAGAAACTCTATAATTTTTACTAATAATGTGGATAAATGTATGTGTTTGTCTGGGGACTTGAATTTTCAAAACCGGGCGATCCTAAATAATAAATTTTCACTTTTGAGGACTGTTGACCAATTTCAACAGTTATGTTGGGCATGAAGGTTCTTAATGATTGGCTTCAGATTAGGTTATCACGAGCTATATGTATTGGGTGTGGTTTTAATGAGGATGGGTTTAAGATGACGTTATGATCATTTTGATTACTTGGTGACACTATCCAGTATGCCGAACACCCTAGAAGTGTTCATGGGACTCATGTATTGGACCATTCATCATTTGTTAGACCAGTTTGTGGTATCCTTCATTAGAGATATCCTTGTGAAATAAGTGTCCATGAAGGGTCACTTGAGACACATGAGGAAGGTACTACATGCACTCCAGGATAACCATCATTACAAGATGATCTCAAAATTCTAGTACTGGATTCAGAAGGTCCACTTCCTAGGATATGTTATCTCAGTAATGGGAATAACAGAAGATCTAACAAAGGGAAGGCTATGTTAAAATGGGATCCATCTTAGAGAATTACAAAGTTATATAGATTACTTAGGATAGATTGGAACATTCATATATTTTACCTTATTTCACCACGATATCACCTTCCATGAAATATTAGACATTAAGGGGGCATCCATTCATGCGGATGGTGAGGATCCAACTAGTTTCTTAATATTTTAGAATGCTATTTGGGAGTTCCCCAATTATGAGAACTCTATAGGTGGGTTTCATGTATTTAGTGTTCTCTGATGCATCACGGATATGTATTAGTTGTGGTATGATGTGGACTAAGGGGTAGATCACATATGGTTTATGTTAGTTGAGACCACATGAGTATAACAACATGACCAAAAATCATGATCTAGTTGTGGCATTCTTCATATTGATGGTGTGGGGACAAAACCTTATGGGGGTGATTTATCATCTATTATAAACACATTAGTCTCATATATATATATATATATATATATATATATATATTCAAAAGGTTCATAACCTGAGACAGTGGAGTTGTATAGAGTTCCATCGGGATTATAACTTCTAGATTTTGTATAATCTTGTTTAGGGGGAACATGGTAGATGACACTCTCAGCTAGAGATCTTATTCATAGATACTATGTGATGAATAAAAAATGTTAGCCTCATTAAAGTTATATTATGTGGATGGGGATGGATCAACATACCACCATTTGATGGTTCTTATCCCTCCACTTTTATAATGATTCATTGATTCACAACATGGGGATTCCATCTAGGAGACCTAGTGTACTCAGATATCAACAATACATGATCATGATAGATTTTTTGAAAGTGGGGATCATTTCATTACTTTTTAGGATAGATAATGGAAACATTTTTTCTAATAGAGGAGGTGATAAGGTATTTTCATACATAACCTTTATTAGTACATCCATGTGTTACCAATATATTTCAATCTATTTATAGGAAGTTCTTGAAGAAAATGTTGGAGAATAGAATTTCAACATTTGACTTATGATGCCCTACATGTTCGGAAGTAAAGTCTGAGCAACATGATTTATTAGGTTTAGCTCAACCACTTAAGGTTTTAGATATGAAGAGGTATGGGATATCAATAGATTTTATTATGGGGTTACAATGATTGATCAGAATAAATAATTCCATTTAGTTCATCATACACTCCCTCACCAAGTTGTATCACTTCATTTGTATTTGATAGTAGTGTTTATTATAGAGATCGAGACACCACTTCATGTAAGAGATAATCCATATCCATGGATTTCCACCCATGTTAATTTCAATCTATTATTATCAAGTCATGAAATGATTATGGATTCGATTTTAGTAGTCCATTGGGACATAGTTTCAATTTAGAATAGATTTTGACCCCCAGGATGATAGCCATAATGAGTGAACCATTCAGGCCCTAGAAGAAATTATATTTAATTTAATGTAAAAATTTTCCATTGTAAAGATTATCACCTAGCATTTGTGGATTTCATTTACAATAATATGAACCATTACGCCCTAGGTATGTCACCATTCGATTCCTCGTATGGGTGAACCTATTAGTCACCATTATGATAGACTGAGATGGGAGACTTAGCACTTATGGCCCCAAATTTTGCAACAGCCTCTACAAATAAATTAAAAAAATCATACAGGAATGGATGAGGATGACAAAAATATATCAAAAGTCTTATGTTCACCAATGATGGATACCTTTGGAGTTTACAGATGGATACCTTATGTTTATCTAAGTATCACCTCAATGCAGATTGTAGTGATTTAGTTGGGGTAGCATGAAATCTTCGATATTCATTGGACCTTTCTAGATTGATCATAGATTCTGTTACATTCCATACAACTTATCTCTACTCCCGAAGTTAGATTGGGTAGAAGATGTCTTCCACATGTCATAGAGGTTGAGTTACATGCATGACCTATAACATGATATTGAATGGG
Organism: Viscum album; assembly: GCA_963277665.1. Lineage (NCBI taxonomy): Eukaryota > Viridiplantae > Streptophyta > Magnoliopsida > Santalales > Viscaceae > Viscum > Viscum album. The sequence goes on along the minus strand of OY728141.1, from coordinate 1,956,914,647 downwards.
GAGCTAAAAATCATGGATGGAAATACCTGTATAGAGTACCCTATATAGATTGAGGAATGGATTTAGATTATCCTTTATTGATAAGGCATTCCAGGATTCTAGGTCTCATAGAATCATGAGAATATTCTAGAGAGTACTTAGGAGTGGGTGAACAATGTGCCTTCTTTGTACTGACATCCTTTTGTATTGTATTCTATTTTCAACTTCTATGAAGTAAATACATAATGTGGGGATAATCCAAAAACTCTTATTTTTATATTTTTCATTAGAATAATATATGGATTATTTTCAGAGTTATGTTCTCAATCAACATGAGATTTCAGGACCTAGTGAAAGGAGAATTAATTTTGGAAATATAAAAATTTATTTTAATTTCACACTCGTTTAATTTTATAGAAAATGTGAAATAAATCATAAATATATAATATGATTGTAAATGTAAGGAATTAGTTGAGTTTAGAGTAGGGTTTTATCCTAGGAGTCAGATGAACCTAGAGAATATTGGTCTTTCAGATTGGGAACATTTATGTGAAAATTATTATATAAATTAATTGACTAAATTTTTTTAAAACAATTATATGAACATACATCACCAGTAAATATATGGGTATATTTAAATTTCATGCATATCCATATAACCCCAGATTCAATAAATAGAGTGTTGGGGAATAATTATTGGGTGAAAAACAACCAGATCATCGATTGACGATTTGTGTACAACACAATTCAAAGATCTTTCTAAAAAACAACACAAATTCATTCTTTATTACAGATCGATCCATGCCATGTTAGGATGTTTTTTTTCTATGGAGTCAACCAAATTTTATTATTTAAATGAAAAATATAAATCAATTAAATATCATATTGATTCATGGATTAAAAAGATTGCATGTATGGGATAGAGATTTTCCATGATTTGGAATATATTTATTGATTAATTTATTATATCGTTAATCATCATTTTATCAATCAAGGCTAACCTAAACATTGGATGAGGTCCATTCCTCACATATGAGTATTGTGAATTTCATAAAACGTTCTGTGTACATATATCATGAGTAACGTTTTAGGACCACAATTCGTTGAATGCCTAGAAATTAATCATTGTCTGATTATTCATTGGAGAAACAGATTGATATCATTGGAGTGAGATCATTTGTGGAGTGTGATGGAGAATTGTAGTGATGATAGTAGGTCCAGGTCAATCTGCCAATTGTCTTTAATTCTTTTTGGGTGTGTGGTAGTGGTGAGATATAATGAAAAATAATTCTCATCTAAATCTGATAAGAATATCTCGATGATCATGGGAGGTGAGGCTTGATTGACCTGGTCTGTAATCTAGTGGTGAGATCAAGGGGGAAACCCGAAGTGACGGAACTATGACCATTTATGGAGGAGGAAACCTAGATTGTAGAATGTTCCTAGTTACATTGTAACACCCCAGGTAAATAAAGAATATGAAATTTTCACATTTATCCATATTTTTGAATAAAATATTAATATACCTTTAAAGGGGACGCTGTTCTCGATGTCATACCATATACGGAACAATGAGTTTCTTGGGAATCTTACGTTGCACTCTAATAAAAAATAATATTATTTTAAATTGGAGTTACCGCCTAGCTGTTGTAATGGAGGGAATGAACAAAACTAACTAAAAAATGATTATATATGTTTGTAAAATATTTTTACTTTTTTACAATAAATGTTAGAGTATTAAAAATGCGAATGAATCCAATTTTAAGCGTAATCATTCAAATATTCTTTAAAAGGTCGATTAACTACCTTTTGATGATGAACCTATTTTAAATCCACTTTTTGAAAATTATATGTGTTATATTTGACAAAATAAAATTCTTCATTAGAATTGGGACATCAAAATTTACTTTGTTTAAATTTTTGGTATTTTTCAGATAAAGTCAATTTTTAATGAATAGTGAAAAATATTGTATTTTAATTCAAAACCTATTTTTAATGTAATTTATTTATATGATTAGATTATCTTTTTAATTGGTTTTAAAGTGAAATTAGAATATATTTTTACCATTTAATCCAATAGTGGTCATTGGAATTAATTTCACTTTGAAATTGGACTTAAACAAGTGTCAATCTTTTAATAAATATTGTTTCTTAAAAACACGCTATTTGTTTTGACAGCGGGAATTGATTATAAAAATAATTAATGAAAATTATATGTTTTGAATTTTGTAAAATGTACATCATTTTTGAATTCAGAATATCAAATATACCTTAGGTTGAATTTTTGGTAATTTTCTGAAAAACTGCAATTTTTGATTAATAGTGAAACCACTAAGTGGTAGTTAAAGAAACTGATTTTTCATTTAAATGAAACTTTACCACTTCTGTGTTTTTAATTTCAGAAATATGACATACATGGTTTTCATTAGGATGTAAAATGTGGTTCAATGGGATTAAAATAATTCTTTTGGTCAATAGTAATTTTTAAGTTTCAATCCTGATTAGAGGTAATTAGTGTAGTTTAAGGTAAAAATAATGTTTTAATCATATGAAATGACCTAGACACATGTCCTAACCTCATTAGATGAGTCATGGACGACCTATAAAATCCATGGGTCAACTTGGGGACCCCATGGAGCCACTTTTCTTGGAAAATGACATTAATATCTTTTTATTTAAAGTTAAAAATAAAAACGTCACAAACATGAGTTGTTTTACTAAAACAATTTTAAAATGGGGTTATACAAGTCATATTTTTTACTATAAATATTCATAAGAGATATAAGAATATTTCCCACATAATGATATTTTTTTTTATAATTTTTATACTTTAAATAAATTAAATTATTTATGACACCATGATGATGCAACAATTTCCTCATTATTTAACGATTTAAATAAAATGTAATGATAATGTAAAATATAAGACCTAAACATGTAAAAAACCTATTGGATGGGTGGATTTCGAAACCTTATCACCTTATCCTTGAAATATACTCTTTTGGGACCTTTAAAATCCGAAATGCATTTTATAATAAAGTGATATTTTATAACTTTCCATTAGTGCCCCTCCTCTCCTCTTATAAAATGCCCCAACCTCTACCACCTTACACACACCTATAAAGCCTTTGGATCGGCCAAACCCTGACCATTTAATCTCTCCACATCCCTCTATTCATCATTGAAGCCTCACCTTTTGTAATAATCTTTTCCAAAGAAGCCTTTGAGCTAAAATCAAAAAGAGTTACCCGATTTAATGGTAATGTCTTCCCTTGTGTTCTTTTGTATTATTTTGCTTCTCCAACCCCATAAACTCTTTTTATTTATTTATTTTGTAACAACACCAGTATAATCAATATACTAGGATGTTATTATGAGGATTATTCGAGCTAAAATAACACAAAACTCCATCTAATGGTTAAAGAACATACTGTTTCTGTGGATGGCAAATTACTGCCTCACGAAACGATGATTGTTCTTATCTTCTCATACCACCTCTCATGGTGGCCATTATGATGGAACTATATTTATTTATGATATATATTATATATATTTACCTTATATGCTTATGTATTTTATATTTAATACATACCTCTATGCTTTTCATGTTGTGAAAATGCGATAATTTCATTTGATAAAGTGTGGACTGCCCCCCCCCTCAAGTGATGTGACTAGTTCATTCAATACATGAAATGTATAAAGAATTAAATTGATGAACTTATGTGATATATATAACATATATATTATACTGGATTTATAATATATATATATATATATCTCATCTATTTTAATTCCGTTAATGTGCCAAAGAAATGAAAGTAGCATTAATGCGTACGCACAACATACCGTCTCCATGAACGGTACATTTCATTTCTTATCTCCAAATGTTATCTAATATTATAAGTACATATATATAATGGATATATATGTCATATATTACATCTAAATCAAGGATATAATTCTTTAATTATAATATATATATCTCTCATTTAGTTTTAATTCCATTAATATGACAAAAAATGAAAGTAGCGTTCATGCGTACGTACAACCTACCGTCTCCATGAACGGTGCATTTAATTTTTATTATCTAAAAATGTTATGTAATAGTATAAAATGAATATTTACTGGATATATATGATATTTAAATCATTAATACTATTCTGGAGATGATGTACTTATAACTACATGGAAAATTCTTTTCCAACAAGTTCAATTTTTACTCATGTACCGAACATCGACAAAAACGTTTGATATGAACTCACATTATTAACCAATTATTATAACACTATAATATTTGATATTAACTGAATAATAATATTTAGTGGATTTCCTTAATCAATTATAAATTGACCAAAGTTTATTATTTAGGAAAATAAAGAAATGAACAAGGCAAGTCAGACTTTAGGTAAGGGATCCTACCCCTCTCTTTCTTTTTATGTACACTCTTTTATGTAATTTCTTTTAAGCTCATATTTATTATGTTTGGGGAGGTTATTTTATATTCCTAATCCTTTAATTTTTATGTTAATATTATGACAGACCCTATATTATCTCATAAATCCATTTTTGGATGTTTTATGTGGTGCCGTTAGGCTGCCGAGTTTTCGTAAGGGATTTTTCATCTCACTTTTATTCCCATGACATTTATGCTACGTTTGCCACTATTTACATTAAGTGGTGTATGTAATGCCAATTATTATACACTTTGTGTAGTATAATTTAATTTATGGGTATTTACATCTTCATTGTATGACCCTTCTTCCATGGGGTGTACGTTTCGTAAGTTACCCAACTCGCTAAGGGGACCTTTCACCCTCCTCTTTTTAAAAGACTTATTTTGTTATGTCTTTTAATTCACATAATATTATGTTGTGATATGTTCTTATATATCCTTATTTATTTAAATTTTATGTCCAAGTGATGAGATTTCATTTTCTCTATCATCAACTCATTTTTTTAATTTTAAAGTGACGCTGTTAGGCTATCGGTTTTTTGTAAGGGAACTTCTTAACCCACTTTCAATTCTTTGGGTTAAACCTCTAATTCTTGATTTTATTATGCCAAGATTATGTGTGGAATAAATATGTTGTAATTTCCACAAACCTTTTTGTAGATATACTATTTATACACATAATCATCTCATTGATAAATTCTTACGAACTTGTATGGGAAATCATAACTCAATCTCATTTCAATGAGTTAAATATCTATGTCATTGGTTTTTTTCCATGATTATGTGTGAATTACCTCTGATTGTTTCACACTTGATATCCACTTATATTTGGTGTATTTATATTTCTCACACATAATTATGTGATGGATCTATCCTTAATTTAAGGATACCATCTTTATAATGGATTTCATCTAAATTTACATTTCCATTGAGACTTCATTGTTGTTATGCACCAATTCACTCTTATATGGTGTGTATACTGTCCTTTGACATATTATATAATGAATCCATTTATTCTCATGATATTATAATGTTCAGATTAAATGTTATTCTTTAATTATTTTTATTCAAGTGTCTCTCATTTTGTTAAAAACTCTTTAACATAAATATCATTATAAATGTTTTAAAGATTCATTATTCTAAATCATTATCTTTAATGTACATCTTTTCAAAATGGTTTTCAGTATTTAATTATATGGACAATAATGTTTTAAAATTATAATTCCATAAAAAGAATAAAAGTGGTATGGGACACTTTGATTCAAAAATATCTTTTAAATGGTTTTTGAAAATGGATTGATTAATTCAATATCTTGGAATTACTTATTGTGATTGAAAATGAAATGTTGTTATTTTTATATTTTCAATATTTTATGTGTAATGATTGTACTTGGACATTTAATGGGTGGTTACGTGATAAACCATATGACGGGTGGTTCCTTGAATACCAGGATGGGTGGTTACATTATAACCTCCAACGCATTGGGTATGGAAGTCGGCCGTATGGCTATTCCATTAAGTGATATGAGTGGAAGTCGACCGTATGGTTATTCCATTAAAGTATGTTTATGTCCCAAGTTACCATTATATGTTATGTGTTCTTTATTTGGGTTTTTGTTGTAGTATTTCGGTTACAAAAGGGGTAAGTAATGAGCATTTATTCAGTGAAGAGTTTTTTTACTACTTTATAAAGGTGAAAAGTAATACTTTGACAATGTATTCTAGGTTTACTTGTTGTTTTGAAAAAATAACAGTTTTTCTTCTTTGTGTATCCTTTACTGGGCTTTTTATGATCATCCCAAGATTTCGAAATGTTTTCCACATGACTTAAAGATGAATAGTGTCAAGGATGGGATCAAGGAAAGACATGATATCTAAAACATGGAACTAGAAAAGTTTCTTTTTAAGAGTTTTATTTTATTTTATGGAATCTTAGTAGAAGTTTCTACAATGTAATCTTTTGAGATGTTATAGTTATAACCTAATTCTCTAAAACTCTAAACCTGAAAAGATACTCTATGTGAATTATTCATTTAATTCATGATTAAGTAATGTTTATGTCCGGGGCTTTATAGTTGGTTTCAGATGTCAGTTTAGATAACTTTAGAGTTTGGGTATTCTTTAAGCATAAGTTACATTACCATAATGGATAGGATTTCAGAAAGAGTCATAGTTTTTAGATAAATTGAATTCGTAAGTATATCTTAGTGTTTATATTCCTCATTAGTACATGATGATATATTCACCCTGACATTTTTTTGGGTTTTAGTCAATGGATGGATCTAGCAGGCACCAAAGTGACAATGGGTTTGAAGGAAACTATGGTGGTTCTCTGATTAAGAGACTGGATGAAATGGGGGATTCAATAAGAAATCTTGTGGTTATTCTAAACAACTATCAGGAGTCCTGATCAACCACTTGAACCTTGGGGAGTTCTCTAATGCATCATGTACGAGAGAGCCAACTCGATGTGGAAGTTCAGGTAATAATTATAAAGGTGACCATTAGGGTTTATATGATCCTTACTTTTGAGGTAATTATGGGTTACTATATGTTATGATGGAATATGAACGACATGAGATAAACATGAAGTTAAATTATGTTATGGTTATTTTTGAAGATTTTATCGCTTTTTGGGGAATGTTATAAGAATTATATATTTTTGGAAAAAAGACAACATGTAGACCGTGTGACAACCTGTCGCGTCTGACGAAGCTACGGGAATCGAACCTACGACCAAAGTGCGACTGGTATTTATCGCCTACCACTAGACTACGTGAAATCCCTGGTTAGTATGACTTATTCTTTTCAATTAGTAGATTTTATGAATTAAGAGTAAGTTGATTTTGGGTTATCTATGGAAATTATTTACCTATCATGGAGGATATGTGATTAGGTTAATTACGTTTCAATATGAGAATTTAAGAGCAACTGATGTTATTTGGAGATAAAAGTTAATTTGTACTTTGGAAGACTATGTGATTAAATCCTTCAAATATTTGGGTTTCAATCTTAGTTTGGTTTAATTTGATGAATTTTATGGACAATTGTTTATCTAATGGTCTTCGTTCAACATTGGGTTCTTATTGGAAAATTTTTGGAGATTAAGAATAGATTTTCTTTATATAAAGGATTATACTTTTGTGGATTATCTGATCTCATAATAAAAATTTGGTTTTGGATTTTGTCTAATGAAATGGGATATATATAGTTATCTTTTGTGGATTAGGTGATTCTCAAGAAGTTGATTATAGTACTCTTAATGCAAACAAGTCTTCCTAAAAACTCATCTTTTGGAGAAAATATGAGTTTGATTAAGGAATCTGGTAAAAGTTGGAAGTCTACGTGACAAGTAATTATTTTTCATTATGATTTAGATAAGCTCAAAACTAAATTACTCAATAAAGAGTAACTTAAAACAAAAATGTTTTCTATTAACTTTTCCTACTGGGAAATCGAATACCGATTATCCCACCACAGGTTTGTGATTTTCTTATGGTTAACTTTCTCCTAGACATGTTTACTATCACTCTCCCTCAGAACATGACCCTTTGTTTTTTCCACCATATCCATGTTTTCCAACATGGAATACTAGTATGGGTTAACTCAGGTGACCTTTGTAATTATCTTTCTTTAATTTAAAGTGATTGTTTTACTGACTCTTGTTCCGATGTGGGATTTTCAATGAAGTTTCCAAGCCCAATTTTAAAATTGCGAGGACGCAATTCCCAAAAGGGGGGAAGGATGTAACACCCCGGGTAAATAAAGAATATGAAATTTTCACATTTATCCATATTTGTGCATAAAATATTAATATAACTTTAAAGGGGACGCTTTGCTCGATGGCATACCTAATACGCAACAACGAGTTTCTTGGGAATCTTACGTTGCACTCTAATAATAAAATAATATTATTTTAAATTGTAGTTAACACCATGACGTTGTAATGGAGGGAATGAACAGAACTAACTACAAAATGATTATATATGTTTGTCAAATATTTTTACTTTTTACAATAAATTTTAGAGGATTATAAATGCGAATGAATCCAATTTTAAGCGTAAACATTCTAATATTCTTTACAAGGTCGATTAACTGCCTTTTGAGGAAGAACCCCTTTTAAATCAACTTTTTGAAAATATTATGTGTTATATTTGAAAAAATAAAATTCTTCTTTAGATTTGGGACATCAAAATTTACTTTGTGTAAATTTTTGGTATTTTTCCGATAAAGTTCATTTTTAATGAATAATGAAAAATGTTGTTTTTTAATTCAAAAACTTTTTTTAATCTAATTTATTTATATGATTGGATTATCTTTTGAATTAGTTTTAAAGTAAAATTAGAATATATTTTTACCATTTAATACAATATTGGTCATTGGAATTAATTTCACTTTGAAATTGGACTTAAACTAGTGTCAATCTTTTAATAGATATTGTTTCTTAAAAACACGGTATTTGTTTTGACAGCGCGAATTGATTATTAAATTAATTAATGCAACGTATATGTTTTCAATTTTTTAAAATGGACATCATTTTTGAATTCGGAATATCAAATATAGCTTAGGGTGAATTTTTTGTAATTTTCTGCAAAACATCAATTTTTGATGAATAGTGAAACCACTAAGTGGTAGTTAAAGAAAATGATTTTTCATTTAAATGAAACTTTACCACATCTGTGTTTTGAGTTTCAGAAATCCGATATACATGGTTGTCATTAGGATGTAAAATGTGGTTCAATGGGATTAAATTATTTTTTGGTGAATAGTAACTTTTATGTTTTAATCGCGATTAGAGGTAATTAGTGTAGTTTAAGGTAAAAATAATGTTTTAATAATATGAAATGACCTAGAAACATGTCTTAACCTCATTAGATGATTCATGGCCGACCATGACAATCCATGGGTCAACTTGGGGACCCCATGGAGCCACGTTTCTTGGAAAATGACATTAATACCTTTTTATTTAATGTTAAAAATAAAAATGTCACAAATATGAGTTGTTTTACTAAAACAATTTTTAAATGGGGTTATGAAAGTCATATTTTTTTACTATAAATATTAATTAGAATGATAAAAAGATTTCCAACATAATGATATTTTTTTATAATTTTTGGACATTAAATAAATTAAATTATTTTTGACACCATGATGATGCATCAATTGCCCCATTATTTAACAATTTAAATAAAATGTAAAGATAATGTAAAATATAAGACCTAAACTTGTAAAACACCAATTTAATGGGTGGATTTCAGAACCTTATCACCTTATTCTCGAAATATATTCTTTTGGGACCTTTAAAATTTTAAAATCAGTTTATAATAAAGTGATATTTTATAACTTTCCAAGAGTGCCCCTCCTCTCCTCTTATAAAAGGCCCCCAGCTCTACCACCTTACACACACCTCTAAAGCCTTTGTCTCAGCCAAACCCTGCCCATTTCATCTCTACAAATCCCTATCTTCATCATTGAAGCCTCACCTTTGGGAATAATCCTTTCCAATGAAGCCTTTGAGCTCAAATAAAAAAGAGTAACCCGATTTAAAGGTAATGTCTTCCCTTGTGTTCTTTTGTTTTATTTTGATTCTCCAACCCCATAAACTATTTTTATTTATTTATTTTGTAACAACAAGAGTATATTAAATATTCTAGTATGTTTTTATGAGGAGTATTCATGCTACACTAACACACACCTCCGTCTAATGGTTAAAGAACATACTGTTTCCGTGGAGGGTGAATTACTGCCTCACGAAACGATGATTGTTCTTATCTTCTCATACCAACTCTCATGGTGGCCATTGTGATGGAAATATATTTATTTATGATATATATTATATATATTTCCTCTATATTCTTCTGTATTTTATATTTAATACATACCTTTATGCTTTTCATGTTGTGAAAATGCGATAATTTCATTTGAGAAAGTGTGGACTACCACCCCCTCAAGTGACGTGACTCGTTCATGAAATACATGGAATGTATAAAGAATTAAATTGATTAACTTATGTGAAATATATAAAATATATATTATACTGTAATTATAAAATATATATATATATATATATCATCTAGTTTAATTCTGTTAATGTGCAAAAGAAATGAAAGTAGTGTTCATGCGTACGCACGGCTTACCGTATCAATGAACGGTACATTTAATTTATTATCTCCAAATGTTATGTACTATTATAAGTACATATATATAATGGATATATATGTCATATATTACACCTAAATTATGGATATAATTCTGGAATTATAATATATATATGTCTCATTTAGTTTTAATTCCATTAATATGACAAAAAAATGAAAGTAGCGTTCATGCGGACGTACGACCTACCGTCTCCATGAACGGTGCATTTCATTTTTATTATCTAGAAATGTAATGTAATAGTATAAAATGAATATATACTTGATATATATGATATCTAAATCATTAATACAATTCTGGAGATGATGTACTTATAACTACGTGGAAAATTCTTTTCCAACAAGTTCAATTTTTACTCATGTACCGAACATCGACAAAAACGTTTGATATGAACTCACATTATTAACAAATTATTATAACACTATAATATGTAATATTAAATGAATAATAATATTTAAAGGAGGTCCTTAATCAATTATAAATTGACCAAAGATTATTATTTAGGAAAATAAAGAAACAAACAAGGAAAGTCAGACATGAGGTAAGGGATCCTACCTCTCTCTTTCTTTTTAAGTACACTCTTTTATGTAATTTTTTTTAAGTTCATATTTATTATGTTTGGGGATGTTATTTTAGATTCCTAATCCTTTAATTTTCATGTTAATTTTATGACAGACCATATTTTATCTCATAAGTCCATTTTTCGATGTTTTAAGTGGCGCTATTAGGCTGCAGAGTTTTCATAAGGTATTTTTCATCTCACTTTTATTCCCATTAGAATTATGATATGTTTGCCACTATTTCCTTTGAGTGGTGTATGTACTTCCCATTATTATACAAATTGTGTAGTATAATTTCATTTATGGGTATTTACATCTTCATTGTATGACCCTTCTTCCATGGGGTGTACGTTTCGAACATTACCCAACTCGGTAAGGGGACCTTTCACCCTCCTCTTTTTAAAATACTTCTTTTGTTATGTATTTTAATTCACATAATAATATGTTGGGATATGTTCTTCTATATCCTTATTTATGTAAATTTTATTTCCAAGTGATGAGATTCCATTTTCTCTCTCATCAACTCATTTTCTGAATTTTAATGTGACGCCGTTAGGCTATCGGATTTCTGTAAGGGAACTTCTTAACCCACTTTCAATTGTTTGCGTTAAACCTATACTTCATGATTTTATTATTCCAATATTATGTGTGGAATCCCTATGTTTTAATTTCCACAAACCTTTGTGTAGATATACTATTTATACACATAATCACCTCATTGATAAATTCGTACGAACTTGTTTGGGAAATCATAACTCAATCTCATTTCATTGAGTTAAATATCTATGTCATTGGTTTTGTTTTTCCATGATTATGTGTGAATGACCTCTGATTGTTTCACACTTGATATCCACATATATTGGGTGTATTTATATTTCTCACACATAATTATGTGATGGATTTATCCTTAGTTTACGGATACCATCTTTATAATGGATTTAATCTCAATTTCCATTTCCATTGAGACTTCATTGTTGTTATACACCAATTCACTTTTATATGGTGTGTATGCTATCCTTTGAGATATTATATCATGAATCCATTTATTCTCATGATATTATAATGTTCAGATTAAATGTTATTCCACAATTATTTGTATTCAAGAGTCTCTCATTTTGTTAAAAACTATTTAACAAAAATATCATTATAAATGTTTTAAAGATTCACTATTCTAAATATTTATCATTAATGTCCATATTTTCAAAATTGTTTTCAGTATTTATTTATATGGACATTAATGTTTTAAAATTATAATTCCATTAAAAACTTCGAAGTGGTATGGGACACTTTGATTCAAAAATATCTTTTAAATGGTTTTTGAAAATTGATTGATTAATTCAATATCTTGGAATTACTTATTGTGATTGCAAATGAAATGTTTTTATGTTTATATTTTCAATATTTTATGTGTAATGATGGTACTTGGACATTTTACAGGTGGTTACGTGATAAACCATATGACGGGTGGTGCCGTGAATACCAGGACGGGTGGTTACGTTATAACCTCCAATGCAGTGGGTATGGAAGTCGGCCGTATGGCTATTCCATTAAGTGATATGTGTGGAAGTCGACCGTATCGTTATTCCATTTAAGTATGTTTATGTCCCAAGTTACCATTATATGTTACGTGTTCTTTATATGGGTTTTTATTGTAATATTTTGGTTACAAAAGGGGTAAGTAATGAGCTTTTATTAAGTGAAGAGTTTTTTTACTACTTCATAAAGGTGAAAAGTATTAATTTGATAAAGTATTCTTTGTTTACTTGTTGTTTTGAAAAACTAACAGTTTTCCTTCTTTTTGAATCCTTTACAGGGATTTTTATGCTCATCCCAAGTTTTTGAAATGTTTTCCACAGGACATAATGATGAATAGGGTCAAGGATGGGATCAAGGAAAGACATGCTATCTAAAACATGGAACTAGATATGTTTCTTTTTAAGAGTTTTATTTTATTTTATGGAAACTTAGTAGAAGTTTCTACTATGTAATATTTTGAGATGTAATAGTTATAACCTAATTCTCTAAAAATCTAATCCTGAAAAGATCCTCTATGTGAATTATTCATTTAATTCATGATTAAGTAATGTTTAAGGTCGGGACTTTATAGTTGGTATCATAGGTCGGTTTAGATAACTTTTGAGGTAAGGGTATTCATTAAACAAAATTTACATTACCATAATGGATAGGATTTCAGAAAGAGTCATAGTTTATAGATAAATTGATTGAGTAAGTATATCTTAGTGTTTATATTCCTCATTAGTAAATGATGATATACTCACACTGATATTTGTTTGGTTTTAGTAAATGGATGGATCTAGCAGGCACCAAAGTGACAATGGGTTTGAAGGAAACTGTGGTGGTTCTCTGATTAAGAGACTGGATGAAATGGGGAATTCAATGAGAAATCTAGTGGTTAATCTAAAACAACTATCAAGAGTCCTGACCAACCACTTTAACCTTGGTGAGTTCACTAATGCATCATGTACGAGAGAACAACCTCGACGTGGAAGTTCAGGTAATAATTATAAAGGGAACCATTAGGGTTTATATGATCCTTACGTTTGAGGTAATTATGTGTTACTATATCCTATGATGGAATATGAACGACATGAGATAAACTTGAGGTTAAATTATGTTATTGTTATTTTTGAAGATTTTATCGCTTTTTGGGGAATGTTATAAGAATTATGTATTTTTGGAAAAAAGACAACATGTAGACCGTGTGACAACCTGTCGCGTCTGACGAAGCTACGAGAATCGAACCCACGACCAAAGTGCGACTGGTATTTATCGCCTACCACTTGACTACGTGAAGTCCCTGGTTAGTATGACTTATTCTTTTCAGTTAGATGATTTTATGAATTAATAGTATGTTGATTTTGGGTTATCTATGGAAATTATTAACCTATCATGTAGGATATGTGATTAGGTTAATTACGTTTCAATATGAGAATTTAAGAGCAACTGATGTTATTTGGAGGTAAAGGTAAATTTTTACCTTGGAAGACTATGTGATTAAATATTTCAAATATTTGGGTTTCAATCGTAGTTTGGTTTACTTTGATGAATTTTATGGACAATTGTTTATCGAATGGTCTTCGTTGAACTTTGGGTTTTTATTGGACAATTTTTGGAGATTAAGAATAGATTTTATTTTTATAAAGGATTATACTTTTGTGGATTTTCTGATCTCATACTAACTATTTTGGTTTTGGATTTTGTCTAAAGACATGGGATATATATAGTTCTCTTTTGTGGATTAGGTGATTCTCAAGAAGTTGATTATAGTACTATTAATGCAAACAAGTCTTTCTAAAAACTCATCTTTTGGAGAAAATATGAGTTTGATTAAAGAATCTAGTAAAAGTTGAAAGTCTACGTGACAAGTAAGTATGTTTCATTATGATTTACTTAAGCTCAAAAATAAATTCCTCAATAAAGAGTAACTTAAAACAAAAATGTTTTCTGTTAACTTTTCCAAATGGGGAATCGAATACCGTTTAACCCACCACAAGTTAGTGATTTTCTTATGGTTAACTTTCTCCTAGACATGTTTAATATCACTTTCCCTCAGAACATGACCCTTTGTTTTTTCTTCCATATCAATGTTTTCCTACATGGAATCCTAGTATGGGTTTACTCGGGTTACCTTCGTACTTGTCTTTCTTTATTTTAAAGTGATTGTTTTACTGACTCTTGTTCGGATGTGGGATTTTCAATGAAGTTTCCAAACCCAATTTTAAAATTGTGAGTATGCAATTCCCAAAAGGGGAAGGATGTAACTCCCAAATTAAATAAAGAATGTGACATTTTCAAATTTATCCATATTTGTGAATAAAATATTAATATAACTTTAAAGGGGACATTTTGCTCGATGGCGTACCCAATACGCAACAACGAGTTTTTTGGAAATCTTACATTGCACTCTAATAATAAAATAATATTGTTATAAATTGTAGTTAACGCCTAGCCGTTGTAATGGTGGGAATGAACAGAACTAGGTAAAAAATGATTATATATGTTTTTCAAATATTTTTACTTTTTACAATAACTGTTAGAGGATTAAAAATGAAAATATATCCAATTTTAAGAGTAAACATTCTAATATTATTTACAAGGTCGATTAACTGCCTTTTGATGAAAAACCTCTTTTAAGTCCACTTTTTGAAAATTTTATGTGATATATTTGACAAAATAAAACTCTTATTTATAATTGGGACATCAAAATTTACTTTGTGTAAATTTTTGGTATTTTCCCGATAAAGTACATTTTTAATGAATAGTGAAAGATGTTGTATTTAAAATCAAAAACTTTTTTTAATCTAATTTATTAATATGATTGGATTATCTTTTTAATTTGTTTTAAAGTGAAATTAGAATATATTTTTACCATTTAATCCAATAGTGGTCATTGGAATTAATTTCATATTGAAATTGGACTTAAACTAGTGTCAATCTTTTTATAGATATTGTTTCATAAAAACACGCTATTTGTTTTGACAGCGGGAATTGATTATTAAATTAACTAATGCAAATTATATGATTTGAATTTAGTAAAATGGACATCATTTTTGAATTTCCAATATCAAATATATCTTAGGGTGAATTTTTGGTAATTTTCTGAAAAACATCAATTTTTTATGAATAGTGAAACCACTAAGTGGTAGTTAAAGAAACTGATTT
Organism: Viscum album; assembly: GCA_963277665.1. Classification (NCBI taxonomy): domain Eukaryota; kingdom Viridiplantae; phylum Streptophyta; class Magnoliopsida; order Santalales; family Viscaceae; genus Viscum; species Viscum album. The sequence goes on along the minus strand of OY728141.1, from coordinate 1,956,898,816 downwards.
TTTGTTTAAATGAAACATTACAACTTCTGTGTCTTGAATTTCAGAAATATGAAATACATGGTTGTCATTAGGATGTAAAATTTGGTCCAATGGGATTAAAATAATTTTTTTGTGAATAGTAACTTTTAAGTTTGAATCGCGATTAGAGGTAATTAGTGTAGTTTAAGCTAAAAATAATGTTTTAATAATATGAAATGACCTAGACACATGTCCAAACTTCATTAGATGAGTCATGGCCGACCAAGAAAATTAATGGGTCTACTTGGGGACCCCATGGAGACACTTTTCTTGGAAAATGACATTAATACCTTTTTATTTAAAGTTAAAAATAAAAATGTCACAAACATGAGTTGTTTTACTAAAAAAATTAAATGGGGTTATACAAGTCATATTTTTTTACTATAAATATTCATTAGAAATATAATAATATTTCGTACATAATTTTATTTTTTTTATAATTTTTAGACATTAAATATATTAAATTATTTATGACACCATGATGATGCAGCAATTGCCTCATTATTTAACGATTTTAATAAAATGTAAAGAAAATGTAAAATCTAAGACCTAAACTTGTCACAATCCTATTAGATTATTGGATTTTAAAACCCTATCACCTTATCCTTGAAATATATTCTTTTGGGACCTTTAAAATCCGAAAACCATTTTATAATAAAGTGATATTTTATAACTTTCCAAGAGTGCCCCTCCTCTCCTCTTATAAAAGGCCCCCACCTCTACCACATTACACACACCTCTCAAGCCCTTGGCTCAGCCAACCCCTACCCATTTCATCTCTACACATCCCTTTTTTCATCATTGAAGCCTCTCCTTTGGGTAGAATCTTTTCCAAAGAAGCCTTTGATCTCAAATCAAACAGAGTTACCCGATTTGAAGGTAATGGCTTCCCTTGTATTCTTTTGTTTTATTTTGCTTCTCCAACCCCATAAACTATATTTATTTATTTCTTTTGTAACAAAACCAGTATATTCAATATACTAGGATGTTTGTATGATGAGTATTTTAGCTACACTAACACACACCTCCGTCTAATGGTTAAAGAACATATTGTTTCCGTGGATGGAGAATTACTGCCTCACGAAACGATGATTGTTCTTATCTTCTCATACCGCCTCTCATGGTTGCCATTATGATGGAACAATATTTATTTATGATATATATTATATTTATTTCCACTATATACTTCTGTGTTTTATATTTAATACATACCTTTATCCTTTTCATGTTGTGCAAATGCGATAATTTTATTTGAGGAAGTGTGGACTACCACCCCTCAAGTGATGTGACTCGTTCATGAAATACACGGAATGTATAAAGAATGAAATTTATGAACTTATGTGATCTATATAACATATATATTATACTGGAATTATAATATATATATATATATCATCTATTTTAATTCCGTTAATGTGCCAAAGAAATGAAAGTAGGGTTCAAGCATACGCACGACTTACCGTCTCCATGAATGGTACATTTCGTTTATTATCTCCAAATGTTATGTAATATTATAAGTATATATATATATAATGGATATATATTTCCTATATTACATCTAAATGATGGATATAATTCTGGAATTATAATATATATATCTCTCATTTAGTTTTAATTCCAATAATATGACAAAAAAATGAAAGTAGCGTTCATGCGTACGTACGGCCTACCGTATCCATGAACAGTGCCTTTCATTTTTATTATCTACAAATTTTAGGTAATAGTATATAATGAATATATACTGGATATATATTATATTTAAATCATTAATAATATTCTTGAGATGATGTACTTATAACTACATGGAAATTTGTTTTCCAACAAGTTCAATTTTTACTCATGTACGGAACATCGACAAAAACATATGATATGAACTCACAGTATTAACCAATTATTATAACACGATAATATGTGATATTAACTGAATAATAATATTTAAATGAGTTCCTTAATCAATTATAAATTGACCAATGTTTATTATTCAGGAAAATAAAGAAACGAACAAGGCAAGTCAGACTTGAGGTAAGGGATTCTACCTCTCTCTTTCTTTTTATGTACACTCTTTTATGTCATTTCATTTAAGCTCATAATTATTATGTTTGGGGATGTTCTATTATATTCCTCATACTTTAATTTTAATGTTAATATTATGAGAGACCATATTTTATCTCACAAATCAATTTTTGGAAGTTTAAAGTGGCGCTGTTAGGCTGCCGAGTTTTCATAAGGTATTTTTCATCTCACTTTTATTCCCATGACATTTATGCTACGTTTTCCACTATTTTCATTTAGTGGTTTATGTACTGAACATTATTATACACTTTGTGTAGTATAATTTCATTTATGGGTATTTACATCTTCATTTTATGACCCTTCTTCCATGGGGTGTACGTTTCGAAAGTTACCCAACTCGGTAAGGGGACCGTTCACCCTCCTCTTTTTAAAATACTTATTTTGTTATGTCTTTTAATTCACATAATATTATGTTGGGATATGTTCATATATATCATTATTTATGTAAATTTTATTTCCAAGTGACGAGATTCCATTTTCTCTCTCATCAACTCATTTTTTGAATTTTAAAGTGACGCTGTTAGGCTATCAGATTTCTATAAGGTAACTTCTTAACCCACTTTCAATTCTTTGGGTTAAAGCTCTACTTCTTGATTTTATTATGCCAAGATTATGTGTGGAATCCCTATGTTTTAATTTCGACAATCCTTTGTGTAGATATACTATTTATACACATAATCATCTCATAGATAAATTCTTACGAACTTGTATGGGAAATCATAACTCAATCTCATTTCATTGAGTTAAATATCTATGTCATTGGTTTTGTTTCTCCATGATTATGTGTGAATGACCTCTAGTTGTTTCACACCTGATATCCACTTTTATTGGGTGTATTTATATTTCTCACACATAATTATGTGATGGATTTATCATTAATTTAAAGAAACCATCTTTATAATAGATTTCATGTCAATTTACATTTCCATTGAGACCCCATTGTTGTTATGAACCAATTCACTCTTATATGGTGTGTATACTGTCCTTTGACATATTATATCATGATTCACTTTATTCTCATGATATTATAATGTTCGGATTAAATGTTATTCCACAATTATTTGTATTCAAGAGTCTCTCATTTTGTTAAAAACTCTTTAAAAAAAATATCATTATAAATATTTTAAAGATTCATTATTCTAAATCATTATCTTTAATGTCCACCTTTTCAAAATGGTTTTCAGTATTTAGTTATATGGACATTAATGTTTTAAAATTATAATTCCATTAAAAGCTTCAAAGTGGTATGGGACACTTTGATTAAAAAATCTCTTTTAAATGGTTTATGAAAATGGATTGATTAATTCAATATCTTGGAATTAAATATTGTGATTGAAAATGAAATGTTGTTATGTTTATATTTTCAATATTTTATGTGTAATGATGGTACTTGGACATTTTACTGGTGGTTACGTGATAAACCATATGAAGGGTGGTGCTGTGAATACCTGGATGGGTGGTTACATTATAACCTCCAATGCATTGGGTATGGATGTCAGCCGTATGGCTATTCCATTAAGTGATATGTGTTGAAGTCGACCGTATGGTTATTCCATTTAAGTATGTTTATGTACCAAGTTACCATTATATGTTATGTGTTCTTTATATGGGTTTTTGTTGTAATAATTTGGTTACAAAATGGGTAAGTAATGAGCTTTTATTCAGTGAAGATTTTTTTTACTACTTCATAAAGGTGAAAAGTATTACATTGATAAAGTATTCTTGGTTTACTTGTTGTTCTGAAAAACTAACATTTTTCCTTATTTGTGTATCCTTTACTGGTCTTTTTATTCTCATCCCAAGTTTTTGAAATGTTTTCCATAGGACATAAAGATGAATAGGTTCAAGGATGGGATCAACGAAAGACATGCTATCTAAACCATGGAACTGGACATGTTTCTTTTTAAGAGTTTTATTTTATTTTATGGAAACTTAGTAGAAGTTTCTACTATGTAATCTTTTGAGATGTAATATTTATGACCTAATTCTCTAAAACTCTAAACCTGAGATGATCCTCTATGTGAATTATTAATTTAATTCATGATTAATTAATGTTTAAGGTTGGGTCTTTATATACATGGTATGTAACTCGGGACTACACTACATGTGGGACCCCATGAGCGGTGACTAGGGTTCACTTGTAAGGATAAGGATCACACAGTATGTTGTACTTATCAATTGTTGTGGAACCATATCTATATGGATCAGTATTTATATGGTGTACATGAATTTAAATCTGAATAGAGTTACAGGATGTGGGGGCCATTCCACACTCATTTTATACCCTTAATGGAAGGTCGGTTGGTATATAAGGTACCCAAAAAAAAGATCATGAGGCCCCATGCACAGTGTGCGAATAAAAAAATTCCTTGTACTCAAACTATAACATGGGAAAAATTTGTGATACAAGGGTAGAAACCGATGCCAAAGAGAAATTATGTGTACGTCCCGTACATGCAGTGTACTCCATTAATGTAGGATTGGATACCATGTAATTTTTATCTTGGAAACGTTTTGTTAGTGTATGTCCCCTTTCTCATTTACCAGAGAGTTTATTATAGAGATTTATCATGTTACTTGGATGGAGATCCCCTCATAGGAACATCTGTATTGGATAGATTTCATGGATGCCTTTTGTGAGGCTCAGATTAAAATACAATTTCGTCATCATCATTTTCCTTTGTGGGGTTTTCAGTCTTCTCTTGATCAATAAAACATAGGTCCCCCCCCCACAAGGGTTGTTAATCTAGTTTTAGTTATTCGTATACAACATTGACTTAGGTTTGATCTCTATCTGTGTATCATTCTTATAATACATTTAGTGTGTACTTCTTATGGTGAGACCCTACGAGAATTTTTTTATATAAATATCAACAGTGATATCAAATTTATATTGTCTGTTCTCCCAGACAAGTATTATATGGAACCTTAAAGAATAAATCCTTGGCCATAAATATAGTTGTAATCTTAGCTTATGACTGTGTGTATACTATTATTATACATGGTTATTCTTATTATATATTTTTACATATACCTATAATTATATGACTATTAATGTTAACACTATAAGATTATTGATTTCATGTTTTCCAAGTAATTGTTTTTTTATAATCATCCGTGTATTTGATTTTCCCACATGTTTAGCGTCTTATATAGATGAACAACCATATAATGGAGTCATATAGAGACTAGGACTGAGGTGGCCTTAGTGAGAAATATTGAACGATGGATGTTGCTGTGGTTACATAGACAGAAGTCCTCGACGACTTCATATGATGGGGTTTTTTACATTTTCCTTAGTATGAATTTCAATTGGCCCTATTCATTACATTATATTTTTCTACTCTAATTGTGGGATTTCATATGTATGGATTCATGGTTATTGGTTTTTTATAACATCATTTTACATGCTTGAAAATTTGTGTGTCTGTGTGTGAACATCTACGTTGGGATACTTCCAACCATGTGTGTGATGTGACTACTTTTCCATAGTCACCAACTATTGGCCTACTGAGGGTTAGCTTCAGGTAGTCACTGATCATGCCCCATTGGTAAGGTTAATTACAATATTTATGTTCTTAGGAGATGATACAACACTCTCCTTCCCTGTATTTTTACTTCGATAATTTGTAGTAAAGGAATAAATTTCCAAAATGATTATTTATGGTACCATAATATATTACCAAATTTTCAAAGTAGCAAAAAAACTTGTTACATTAATTTTATTTTTCCCTAACATCATTGAAATTATTTTTAAACACAGGGTGTGCTATTATAAAAGATTTTTTAGCATCAAAAACATTTAGATCATGATTGTTTACTTCTTAATTTTATGAAAGGGTTTTTTATTTTGAAATATCATATTTATTATTCATAGGATCAATAATTTAATTGAAATATCCTATATTTATTTTGAATTCCACATGAGTATCTATAATTAATTTATATTTTTACAAATTAAGAGATTTCCATAATAAATAAATCTATGAAATTTTTGAATTATTGTATCCATCGATGTTTATATAGTCCTTCAAGTGTACAAATAGTTCCATTTATAATTTGGTCTATTTTTCATTTCCTTGAAACATAATTCTTCATATTTACCAATATCATTGTCATTCTAAACTCGATGGATCATATTGAATTTTTTATTTATCCATAAAAGTCAAAAAATATATATATTATGTCCTATTTTTATTATTTTTAGTTTTCCCACAAAATATATGTCCGTATAATTTGGTAAAACATTATTCTTACTTATGTTATTGACCATGATTTTTCTTTTGATTATGATTTAACTATAATTATTTTTTCCACGTCATTTATTTTTGAAACCAGTTGAGTTTTTTCATCAACTTAATCTTCATAACATATCATATGGATTTTTTTACTGTGTCTAATCATATCACAATTAAAGAATAGTAATGGAATTTCATATTTTGATTTACCATTTTCTTGTTGTATATCATATAAAACTATGTATTCTGGAATATTAAATTCCATATAATCATCTTTTAAATGATCATCATCCTTAAAATAAAAATTTGGAAAAATATTTTTTAGACTATTTATACATTAAATTAAATATCCTTATCTAATTTAAAATTTCTTTTATTGTGTTACACCTATATCACATCATAAGAACTCATGAAATTACTGAGTTTATCTGAAGTCCACTTATCCTTGTTTGGAAACTCAATGTTAACAATCAATGATTTGAATTTATCTATGTGGATTACCATTAAATTCTTTACCCAAGTATGATCCCAGAGAACATATCATATATATGTTAATTTATATTTCAATTTTGAACAACCACAGAAAAAATCGTCCAAATTTTCATCTTCTCTGATATAGAAATATTCATATTGATCATGCTATTTCTATAACTAGGAATCCCTTACCTTATTATAGCCTTATTTTTGTCATGGAATTTCTCAATATCCAATTAACTATTTATGTCCATATAAATCATGTCAAAACCTTCATTATGAGGGTTGAGATTAACACATTTATTTCCCTACACACAACTTCAATATTTTTAATGTCTTATATTATATAGTTTTCCCAAACAACATTAAGATTTATTCTAATCTTGGTGATATCAAGAACATATATGAAAAGTGATATAAGAATGAGAGACATCCTCTCTTTCCAACAATTCAATCCTATTCCACTGAACATATGAACTCATTTCTAATGATGTTGTTCATTGACTCTATAGATATGTTTTATCGAAGATATATATAGTAAAAAAAGTCAGTTCAAAAGGTGTTTTTTAAAAATATGTTGAATTATATATTACTAACAAATCTACCTAGAATATAGTGTTTTACATTTGTTGTGGATGAATGTGTGGTTAACCTAAAAAAATACACTCAAAAAAATATGATTTCCCATTATCACATAGAGAATATTGGTATTGATGATGATATGTAATGATAATAAAAATAATGGAAAATAATTCACACAACAAATGAGTGACTATAAGTTTTAAATACTATTCTTATAATGTATGCAACACCCTATTTCAAATTATTATGATTCCAAAACCCATATGGAATTCTTCTATCAGTAGAAAATTTAGACATGAAAATGGATCCAAACTCCATGTATAATAATTAATTTTGAGTATTAATATTTTGATCAATCACCACTTCCCAAAAATTATGTGACTTTAGAATATTGATCATGTGTGAAATATCGTTCTTCTACATAAATATCGAACCCATCATCAATGCAAATCACATTTGAATGAATGATAACGTAGATAAATATATGATAAAAATCACTTAGAAATCAAATTTATTAGGACACCATCTTATTTATAGTGAATAAATTGTTGATACTTGACTATTTCCCATGTAGGAAAGACTCATATATCAAAAATATATAGAAATATTATTATAATGAACTTATATCAATATTACAAGATGGAAAACATTATTTCTACAAGAGAACCTGATTTACTCTTATCTAATTGAATATTTGGAAATCATTTCACGATGAAACTATAGTACGTGCAATTTGAGAACAATAAATTATTTTTTTCCATCAACAGAAATAATCATCATGAAGAATACACTATAACATGAACCTATATTTCGTTATATAAATCATTTCATTTTGGTGTTAAAATATTTGGATCCAAATCTGAAAAAAAAATCACATGGTCTACAATTCATGGTGTATTTATCTCTATAAAATCAATAAGTGAAAATATTCCTAGAGTAATGTATATGATTGCAACATTTCACACCATAATCTCAACTCCTTCATGGTGCAGGAATCCCAGCTATTGTGTGAGTTACTACATTAATATGAAATTTTTTATCATATTAAATCCAAAAAAAATTATTTTGTTCCTTCATGGTTTGGTTAATGTTTTAAAAAAAGAACTAAATTATATTTCATTTTCTCCAAAACTTGTAAGACCCTCCAACTCATCAAAGAGGATGTTGTTAATAAATAAAAATGAAGACCCATCAGAAAATCCCAATGTAATTTCATTGGGAAACAAGTATTGGATTTACTTAAATGTAATGATTTTTTACACATCGAATCTTTTGAATGAAATTTGTCTTTGAGATTAATACAATCCTGAATATAAGATAATGATATATTGAACATTTCACAATTGATATTAACTCCAATATCCATTTTTTATTATTCACAAAATGTGGGTATTATAACAATTTAGACTCCCATAACCATCGGAAAATCATTACTGTGAGTTGAATGTCATTATGTGAATTTAGTTAATATTTGATCCTAGAGTTACCTAATCCTCAAATACATTATGAAATTGTTTCATAAAAAACTCTACCCTAAACCCCAGAGTGGAATGATGTGTCTAGATGAGTAACCATAACCTGTTATGAATGGTTTAGTAGTTGATAAGTTGATGTGACTACCAATATCATTATTTGGATATTTTATGGAAAATGATTTTTTTTCTATTTATCCGTACTCCAGGTTAAATAGTCAAAAAATACTATATGAGATATAGAATGGGAAGTATCCTGATTTATCCTTTTTATATAATATAACTAATCAAAAAGTGAAGGTGTCAAAAAAACGTATATTATTTTATATGAAATATATAAATATTTGAGTTATTAGGACTAATGTTAAATGTGTGGATGCTTATGATCTACAAATTGAAATTTTTTCTAAAATGAAAGTTGAGTTGATACTAAATTGTGATGTAGAAACAAAATTGAGGTTACACGAAAATCCTTATGTATAGGTTGGATTTTTTAGGATCCCATGAGATATGGATTTATTGGTGAAAATGATAATGTTCCTAGATGATGAATGTAATATGGAAAAAGATACTATTGAGGGTTCTAATTTTTATAAAAAGATAAATTATAAAAAATATGATTTAGATTACGTATAAACTAAACATTTATTGAAATATATGGAATACCATGTAAGGTTATGATATATTGGATTGAAGTAAATTTTCCATAAGAAATCAAACATTAATGGTAGACCATGACACCCTGACTCATGAAATCTAGATATGGTGAGTGTTTCAAAATATTTTCATAAGATAAAAGATATCAAATCATGATGGATTTAATTTTTTAATTTTCATAGGAGACTAGATTCACAAATAATTCAAAAAAATGCATTTGAAAACAATAAATGAAACATAAATTTATTGTGAGAGAAATGGTATTTACTCTATTATATCCCAAAAATCATTCATTGATCACTTCATGGAATCCTAGTGAATGAAAAAATAACAAAGGGTGAGCACATATACTCGGTAATATAAATCATTTAACAGAACCTAGAATAGTATTAATAAAGAATATATAATATAAAAAAGATAAAAAAAATAAAATATTCCATATAAATTTTACTATGAAAATGGATATTTCCATATTTTAAATAAAAACATAAATAATTACATTGATAATAATAATAAATTTCCTAATTATTGAATTAATGCATAATCTAAGACATCATAATATTTCCATCAAGTAATCATTTGAAGATATCATACCCGAATTAGAAATAAAAAAGCTAAATACAAAACAATGTTTGTCTCGTGAGACCTACCAATCCAACAATGGGATATAAAAGTCCCTTAAAATCACTTTCTAAGACTAATTGAGTTGTCTTATCAAATAAATAAATAATATATGAATTCATAACCAACCTAAACAGTCATTTTGAAAAGAAATCCTAATAAATGATAATATATTTCCTACTCAATAATATAAAAAAACTCATCACAATACATCAAGAGTAAAATATTCAACGGTAAAAATAGATTATATACTCCATAAATCAAAAAATTCATCAAAATATGTTGAAATAGGTTAATATAAGTTTAATATAAAAATTTAAAATTTTTATGAATATAATTGAAAAAAAATATATATTTTCATTTGTAAATAATAAAATAAATGATTCCATAATATCAAGAAAATTCATTTCAGTGAATATAACCATTGAAAAATGTGGTTTAATTCTGAATTAAAAAAAATCTATCAATAAAAATTAAAATAAATATTATTTTAAAACACTTGGAAAAACATATAAAGTTCATCGTTCAGAATATGACAAAAATATTAATTTTAAAAAAATGAATGAATTTTAAAATATGTATTAAAATGAATTTAAATTATTATTTTATTATATTTGAGATAATATATGAAATTTATTTAGAATCATAGATAAAGAAGAAAATGACCATCAACCAAATATTAAATAAGGATGGATTATAGTAAAAATAATTTTCTCATTCATATTTTGTAACAATAGATGAAAATAAAGGGGAATCATGTTAAATCTATATATGAAAAATGAAGATGAGAATATATTTATTTAAAAATATAATAACCTTATAATTTCTTCTAGTGGTTAATTAATTAAAAGGCATTATAATACAAATATAATTGTGGAATGAATCCTAACATTGGACTTCAGCTAGATCAGATGCATTATATCCTCATGAAAAAAAATTATATTTTTTAAATACTTTATAATGAAACATTTTTATGTATATGTCAATTGTTCATGTCTTTTAATATTCATTTTATATTTATTCATTTTAGCATTCTTATTGACGTTTACAATAGAAAGTTGTTTGGTCAATTTATCCAAATTTATATATGTATATTTTCAAATGATAAAGGTGTTATGAGATAGTTCCATATTATCAAAAAATTTACAACTTTAATATATATAATCATTTCATTTCACTATATTTTCAATCATTAATTTATTTTTCTAATAGAAAAACAAATCGCATTGATTCGTCGAGGTAGTATTCCACATGCATGAACACATTATGTTATCATTATTGAACACATTAAAGGGTAAAAATTTAAATGATAAATTATATTTCTAGATTCATAATTATGTGGGTAATATCATGTATATGTTTGTTATTTCTATATTTTTATTTATCCTTGTATTGTGCCATTATAAATTAAATTACACAACATTGTGGATATGTTAGGTATTAAATATGAACAAGAGAAGTTTTCATTTTACAGTGGATCAAAATAACATAGAAAATAGTTTTAAAATTAAAATAAAATCTTCTATATATGATGAATATGATGATTTAATTATGTTAAAAATCATATTTATTTTTTATAAGAGGCTTAAGTTAATATAAATTTAAAAAACAAGGTAAAAACATATACATATTCTTATTGTATTCTCATTTGATTAGCAACTTAATTATTTTAATAGTGGCCTTTTGGTGAGTAAAAGACCATTAAGATATGGCAAGTGATTTCAGTAAGGTATTTTTGAAGGTCATAGTAGAGTTATACAGTTTATTTATGATTTATAAGGTAGAGGAGAGGTTCCATTTTATAAGTGAGATGGGTGGAAAACATGTACATAATTGAGACATTATTATTAAATATATATCAGACATAATAAAAGTGGATACAAATAATCATATATTCTATGACGATAAGGACCATGTAAAAATAAAACCAACCAATGAGATATATGCATGTTTCTTATGTTATCTTGATTTTTAATCCCCATATTCTTAACTCTTAAAACATATTTTACCCTCAACCAAATTGAAAATAATCTACCCTGGTTAATCATCATTATGATAAAAAGATATATTAAATTATTAAAAAATTTAAAATTATACTAATTCTTGGTGTGAAATCTATTTTACATTATTAATTTCTTATAGGATCTAAATAATACATTTAATATATATTAGAAAAATACAAGGAATAATTTTTAGGAAAAGGTTTTTATACATAAAATGATTTTAAATAAAGTTAATTTATAACATTGATTTCATTGAAAGTATTTAGATTATGTTTTTTAAGAAGAAAAATATTAAAAAAATTATTTTAACCTTGTAAATATAACATTATGGGTGAATGTCTTGAAATTTTTTTTATTTGAAATCAAAATATTACGTCAATTTACAAAATAATAATTATATATATATATATATATGATCAACATTATAATTTAATTATATATATATTACATAATAAATATTTATATTATATATATTAATTGTTTCATAGAAAATAATGTTATTATTATATCAACATAATGTTACAAAATTGATTTTTTTGTAAAATTGGTATTTTTCACTTTTTTCCCAAAAGTCCAATATTTATACAATGTCAAATAAAATTCCCTTAATATAGTTGTTCAATTATTAAATAAAAAATAAAAAATATTTAATCAAAATAAATTTACTATATTTTGGAATTTAGGTTATAATAACTTTCTTTAATAATGTTATGTTTATTATGCTATAGTTTCTTTAGAAATTAAAATTTAGTTACATAAATTGAAGCATGGGTATTAGAATCTTCCCCCTTAAAAAATTCTTTATTGGAATTTATTTAATGTCACCTCATGAAAATATGTGTGTATTTCTTCATATTAACTTTCCCCAGATCCCACATCCCCTATACAATCTTATTTTTTTCAAAAGAAGAATTAGCAGATGAGTTATATGGTCAACACTTTCCCTATTGTGTGAATAATTTAGACATGATATTCATAGTAATATAAACAAGTTTCCAATTCTATTTCTTCAATGCAAACCACATTTATTGGTTCTATTTTCAAGATCCTTAAAAATTAGATATGGAACTTATCATCAACATTAGTGAGGTTAGTACGAATTTCCATATGTTATTCAACAATTCAAATTCATTCCTAAATTTAAAATTGCTCATTTTTCCTAGGAGTTAGTTAATTTTTTTTGAGGAACCATATTACACCCTTAAATTGATATAAAATCAATAAAATAATATCTCCCACATTAGATTCTAAATCCTTCCATTGGTTATCTATATAATTTTTTTTAGAACTTTTTTCGGCTATAGTATGATTCTAAATAATAATCAAATTTTCAATATTCTCTTGTATGATATATGGGGGTAAAAGCCTCCTTTCACATGGTCCTAATACGTTGGATAACCGAATCCTTTTCCATTAAATTATTCATATATCTCCATTATTATTTGGTAATAGAAGTTAATATTATGTTGAATTTAGAGTAATGATAAATACTAATCCAACATATCAAAAATGTTTATTAAACAAAACCTAATTTTTTTTCTAATGTATTAATATTCCTTTGATTCCACCCATTAGTTTACTGATGATTAGAAGGTTTCTTAATGTCACCATCCATTATAATACATTCAATGAATGATGATGTAAAATATGGGATGTGGTTAGATAAAATTTTAAATGGCTCATCATGATGTCTAACATCATCATTATTATAAATCCACACGGGGATATGACGCGGTAGATTATAACACCCCAAGGATATAAAAATAAATTTATTGTAAAATGATATGCAAAAAAATTGTGTCTATGAAAAACAAAAACTTGTTATTATAATTATTTAAACAATATTGTTATAAAATTTCCCTAAAACAAAATTTTTCTGCTCCTATTATTTGAATTTCGAAAAATTGACTTACACTATTGTGATCAGTATGTAATTTAGAGTATGGTAGGATCATCTTATTTTTTTAGTGAATAGTAACTTGAACCTTTTGAATTGAAATGTTACCCTTATGAATATTAAAATGACCCTTATGAATAATAACATCAAACATGATTTTATAAATATAATTTCTGAACATTATAAATTAATATATGATATAATGGTATGAGTAATTGAATATGTTAGAAATTAATAATTAAGTTTTGGTGTTTTGGTATCTAATAAATCTTTACTAATAAATATATAATTCAGAAAATAATTTGAAATAAAATTATATTTTATAAAATATATTCATAAATTAATATTTTCTTGTCCATTGATTTTTGGACAATTTAATAAAACACTAGTTAAATTTTCATCATTTTATAAAAATAGTTATAATTTAAAAAAACATTATTTCTCAAATAAATGATAATTTCAATTACAAATTTAATTTTACATATTTTAATAAATTATTTCATAAAATGGTGTTAATTTTTTAATTATACACTTAAAAAAATTTATATGGTTAATTTTTTTCCCTTTTGGGAACTAATTGATTTTTCAGTGAATAATAAGATATTGTAATTTACATGTTAAATATGTTATAAGCAAAATAAAATATTCCTGTAGTCATGGATGTTGAAAGAAACCGTAGTTCAAACAAACATTTACTAATTACAATATTTAGTCACAATAATCAATATTATTACTTATTTTCATCAAAATAATAAAATAACGAATAAAATACTAAGAAATCACCCATCTCCTGCACTATAAAAATCTCCCCTCACCCCCTCTTCTCCTCAAAAATTTACGCCATGAATATTTCCAAAATCATATTAAAATTCAATTCCCCAGTCCACCACCCAAATCTAGGAGCTTCTGGTCTTTCTAAAAGAATAGAAACTCTTTCATTAAGGAGGATCACTAGTAGGATAATTCAAAAAGAAAACCCTGTTACTTTTTCTATTTATTTCATTTCAATTTCATTTCATTTCTTATCCAATCCTAAACTCTTCTATCCAAATGATCATGGTAACTCCTATATCATCTATTTAAATTAATGATATCATCCAATGTATTATCAAACATAAATATTCTAAATCTCTCTATATTTCATTATGAAATGATATCATCTCCGGTAAGGTGCTAATTTACCACCTTCATGGATGACTATAATTTGTTCTTCAATTTATTCTTCGAGGCTAGTAATGAAACCCTTTTTATGGACGAAACATATTATAAAATTTCAATTATATATTATGTGTGGTTATTTAATCAATATATATATATAATGTTATATTCCTTTCAACAAACAATATATAATGTTATATAATATAAAAAACTAGTTCACTGTGACCGAGAAACCGCTAAAATAAAACTAAATGATTATCATTAACTTGTTACCTATTGATTCATCATCACATATGGAAAAAATATAAAACAATAATTATTAAAAATTGGTTTGTTAATTAATTATATGTTATTTTAATTCATTATAATTATAAACATTTCACATGTACATCATTACTCACATACATGTTTACAAATCGTGACTACCATAGAAACAAACTCTCTCGAGCAAAAAAATGTATCTTATAACTCAACAAAAAGGCCATAAATGAAATTAGTAAATGAATAATAACTAAAATACACGTATATATAGTTCATAATCAAAAAATTAGTATATTTAATTTGATTATCTAAGCAGTTATGGTTATGTTAAGATCACATTCAGACCTAAGGTAATAGGTTTCTACCCGGACCTCCAATTTCATTCAAGTTTCTCTTTTTTCACTTTACCCCTATTAAATTATTAATTATTCTTATTAAATCCACATATTTTTTGTGTTAATGTTCAATATATATTTATTACAATCAAGATAATTTACTATTCTAATGGGAGTTACATGTTTTAAAAGTATATTTTTCAAATTCTTCTTGATAAACAAGCCTGATTCAAGGGATCTTCTTGAATTCTTCCCTATTATCCAGTGAACTTTATAATATGTTTTATACCACCCATATTTTTTGAAAATCACTAATTTTATTATGAAAAAACTATATTAGTTATCTTATGTTTTTATAAAAATATTTATCCAAATGAAATTTTCTCTGAAAAGTAAATTATATTTCCCTTTAGTATTACTTGACGATTTTATAAGATTATTTCCATATATTTCAAAAATCAAGTTATTTTTATGCTTAAGTGGGATAAATATTTTATGATATCGTATACCTTATTTATTTAATGGTTTGGGATTATTGGGACTGTGAATGTGCTATCTTTATACCATTCAACATATTTCTTCGAATGGTCAGTGTTTATGTTTGCTCAATGTAGAACGTTATTTACATTTCATCTAATATTTTCAATATGAATGTATACATTGATTATATTTTTACCCTTACATATGAATAAATCATTAGAAATTGTTAGTGATTGGTGGAGCAAGCTATTCCCCTCGATGCATTGGTAGGTCTCAAGGGACAATAAACATGGGGTTTTACGTAATATATATGGTTTCATGGAAGGGGACCTTACAATACGAGTATGATATAAAAAATTATGTATACCATCATTATGAAACTAGAATTTGATATTACATGGGAATATTTTACAATAATAATATCCCTACTTATGTTTCATTATGGAATTTTTAATTCAACTTTTATTCCTACCCTATTATGCTCAAGATTTTGATTGCGTGTAATATATTATTTAGTTATTTATCATTAAATTTTTTTTATTATTCCATTATACTACATACCCTTATTATGCATATGAGATAACCCCTTTTTTTTTATTTTCCCCACGATGCCATGGTGAAATTTATAAATGTCATGGCAAGGTAATCATGAAGAATAATATTGTTTCCAAAGGAGTTTCTATGTTTTATTTCCTTCCAAGATGTAATGTTTAACTTATTTATCTGATTGTTTTTCCAATGATACTAAAATAATAATTAATTTTGAATAAAAATTCCTTGATTATATTCTATTGAAATTAGTTAATTCACCATCTCTGGGCTTCTATTGTCTGATCATTATACATTGTATCAGAGGAAGTTTAGATGTAACAATGAAAACAAGATTTAGAAATACAAATTGTTCAGGGAACGTAACTCTAAGATTCATTTTGAGTACAATCATAGAAGAAGATCATAGAATTTTGGTAAATTAAATATTATCTGTGTATTCCTAGAAATACATCCATTTATTGATAGTACAAGTATATGTAGTTATTCCATAGATTTACCTAGGAGTAACAATGCCAACAAAGTGATCCAAGCTTGACTCAGGGAAACCAATTACACAAAAATAGGCCATACTATGAACCTGGATTGACACTCCCAAAGGATATTATTATGATAATTCACATTTTCATTCAAACCATTTTGAAGGATGTAAATGTGAATATTCCCCCAAGGAAATCATATATATTATTAAGATATTATACAAGCATAAATTTCCAATTTATGTTAAGTGTTTTTATAAATTTATAGTAAAAATTATGATCCCTAACCTAATTTAGTGTATAATATTATTTATAATTGGTACATAATGGATGAAATGGAAACCGCATGAATGAACACATCCCATGTAAGTATTTACATCGTATGTTAGATAATGATGTAGGTATTGGATTTGAGACTGTGTTGATAAACATATAATTATACCAGGACATCTTACTTAGGTTATCTACAATAACCTTACCCGTATGGAGCATCCTAATCCACAACGTAGAGGAAAATGTTACACTTCTTTATGTAACAATGCCCTTCATCATTAAATGGGATCACTAACCCATTTATAGTGGATTAGTGGATAGGTTCTCTAATTAAGATATTTATCAATTTATTATTTAATGAAAGGGACAATGTTATCATTATAGTTTATCATCTTTGAGGAAATGTGAATCAATGGTGACCATTAATTCAAAACAAAAAGAAGGGGGATTATATCTCAATTATATAGTGGAATAACATTAAAGATGTTTTACTGCAAAAATATTGTCCTAAAAAATAGTGAGTTGATATAGACAAGAAAATAATGAGTCTAATACATAAAAATGATAAGAATGTTTCCATATATGAATCCAAATTTATAAGATTATTCAGGAATGTTGAGGACTCAATACGTAATCCAAAGAAAAAATGATGATAAATTATTCGACGGTTTAAAACCATTCCTATAAAGGGAACTAGTCTCCCAAAATTTCTCATCCTACGAATACAGTATCTTGTCATACAGAGATTAAAAAATAAATATTTACATCTTATGAAATTAAATAAATAAAGACAAGATGTGGCAGGACCCGACCTATAATAAGGCTCGAGTCACAACATCCCCAATCATGCCTCCATATATCAGGAGGTTGTGAAAAGCACCAATGGAACAAAACACTCAGGGTGTTATTCTCCAAATAACCTATACACCTACAAATCCAAATCAATGTGAATTTTTAGTGGTATGAGGAAAAAATATGAAATGCTACGATAAATATACTAAGCATGAGTAATCTGAGAAATCGTACAAGTATAGTACAATAAACTAGTTGGAAAAGTGGTTAAAATCATGAAAAACTAAAGAAGTTCCACAACCTAGAAGAAACTGAAAAGTAATTTAGCTGAGAGTGCCCCACTCCTGGATACGAAGATATGACCATTTGACATGGTAAATGTACTTGTATCCTTAAGCTCCTCTAAATCCACGATCAACCTATCTACCATATGCAAAAGGTGTGACACGTCCTATAAATTCCCTGGTAGGGGTTAGTTTGAAAAATTTTCACTATGAAAACTAAAAAACGAGTAGGGGGAGAAAAAAGAGATACTGAAAAAGGGGAAATCAGAAGATTGGACATGGTACAGTAAAATGTGTGCAGCTCAACCCGATAAGAGATTCAATTAAGCTCATCCAATCAGAAGGATATAGAAAGGGAAAGAACATGTAATTATCAAAGAGTCTCCTCTAACTATAAAAGAAGCCTATACTCATCCGAACACAATAATCTAGACACATAAATCAAATGGAATACCCCACATATTATCACCTCCCTTATAAGGAGAGTTACCAAACCCCAAGATGTTGGAAATTCAAATAGAATATATATATATATACAATGAGTTAAATAAAACAAGACAATAGAGTAAGGGAATCACTATCTCTCATACCATGAATGTGTGTATCCAATAGTCCCAGTAGTCACCACCATTGATGCCCAATATCCAAAAAGTTTACCATAAACAACAAGTCAATGGGACTCAATATCCACACCATTATAGAATACACATTGGGTGAAACTATCTTAGACTAATGGTTTTAGGTGATTTCACAAGGACACATCTTGTGGGGAAAAGCATTCAAAATCCTCACGAGTCTAATGGTGCGTCTAAGCATGCCCCCTCACTATGTCACAAGGTCGAGAGGTCATCTCAATGTCATGTATCCATGCCCAGCTAGCTGGAGGATGTGAGTCGTCATTGGGAATCCATGACCTAGTACAATGGGGGTGGGGGTGTGGGGGTCATCACATATATTTTGATGGGGAATAAAAGCCCAACCTCAATGAAGGGTACTACCTGTAATGAATTGTCAACGTGACCCACTAAAGAGACCCTTTAGAGGAAAGTTCACATTTTCCATTGGGGACTAGTAAACGACCCAGCTAGAGGTATTCCCAGAACAACCATTAGGGACCACTACCTATCCCAGTTAGAGGTAAACCTAATACAACTCTTACCATCCCTACAGGATGGTGCCTCTCAAAAAGCATTAAGAAACTACACTATCCATCCCTGTTGGATGTTAACATCCATGAAAACACTGAGTAACCTCACTATCTATCCTTTTTGAATGGTAACCTCTTAGAAAGAACCTAAGAAACAAATAGACCATCCTTTCTAGATGGAGCCACTCGAAAATTATCGAGGAACCACAGTGTCCATCACTGTTTGATGGTAACCCCTTGAAAAGAACTTAGGAACCACACTTCTACCCCTACTAGATCATGCCTCTCAAAATACTGTTGTTGAGGTCATTGTACGACACACCGGGAAGGCCTCACACTTTTAAAATATCATTCCTTATTGTAAAGTGGTACATGGTGCGTGTGGGCCCCATAAAATTAGTGACCCCTACTCATCATTTGGCATATACTAAACCATTCATAGGTTCTAAATTTTGAACCACAGCCCATGGTCATGCCAAGAAACTCACAGAGTATAAGGGACTTCCAATTAGAAGGAAAAATAGAGAATGATGCTCGTTGTTGATCTGGATGGCCAACAATGTAATTCATTAGAATGCCTCCTTAAGAGGCCCTAGAACATTTGATAACATCTCTTCATACATCTTCTCCACTATCACAAGAGTGGATACAAAACTAATCTGAGGGTTATCTCAAAACACAACATAATGATCTTCCACTAATATTCCTTTCATGTAACCATAATTAATGAGATAAGAATAAAGGCTCTATATATCCAAATTTATTACACAATTGGGACCCTGCTAGAAAAACCCAAAATATTAATTATTAATTCACTCAAAATATAAATCTGATGGAAATGTAGTGTTTCAATGCATTGTACATGAAAGGAATCTTGTGTGGACCAAGCATCGATTCAAAAATTAATTATATGGATCATTCCATTGAAATCCTCATATAAAACTAGACAGGATCAACTAATCATTCCTCCAAAATGGATACCTAGTGAAAAAGATGCATTTCATCACAAGATTCCAGATCCAGACATCATGGGGCACACACATAGATCTCAATTTAGAATCCCGATATTTGTCCCAATAAGGATGCCTCAATTTCAGGGTTTTGACACTACTGATGGCACGTTATTCCGATGTTGTATGGGAGAGTTACAACATATGCAATATTCCACAACCGTAATAATAATATTTTTGTAGGGTGTTTTGTGGGCCCAAAGCACAAACCTGAATTAAATATCCATCATTAGTCCTGAATTGACCATGTTAAATATTAGGTCACATCATTGCTGGCAACATGTAGATCAGATGTTGTACACATGAGTGAGAGAGAATTATTCAAAATGGTATTCAAATGATCGTATCATCGATGGGGTCATGCCGCCAATGATGGCATGTCAAACAGATACCCCACATGGGACAAACATGAGTTGAAATGAATTATTATTATTATTATTATTAATTTTTTAGTCCCCTTCCCCCCTAGGGTTTCCCTTCACCCGGTTTTCCATGTCGGTCGCTACCCCTACACACCATGTTCGCCACCCTCCCATCCTACCATCGTTCCACATACGACAAGTTTCCACATCGACCACTTCCTAGCATTTGTAGCTACCTCCAGCCACACACCATCACACACCCATTGCCTCACCAGATCTATGCTCTTATCATGCTGCCCCAAACCACTGGACCACCATGCTCGTGCCACCTCAAACATCCATATTTCCTTGCCCACACAACCACCTAAATAATAGTACCACAGTGACACTCCAAGGCCTCTCAAGCCTTTCAAATCCTCTCCCCACTGGCTACTACCCTACTCATATTGTCATAGAATGTTTTCCTCCTGATCAAATCATATTTGACCTGACCAGCCCCACCTTCATCCCACTGTACCAATTCCTCCAATTTTTTTATCATAGAACTAAAAATGCATTAGTGATCCTCACCATGGGTGCTTCATAGTGCCAACCTCCACTCACTAATCCGTCAGTGGTTTGACTCTCCTGAAAGTGGGAGATGAGAATTCGTGATGAATGAGTGATGAATAGAAAAATTTATGGGTTTAATCACATATCGATGACCTTATCAGTGAGACCATTGATGATTGATAAAAAATGTGAAAACATGAGGACAAAATGTTGGTTGTTTATGTTATAACACCAAACAAATATTAAATTTAATAATACTACCTCGGATTAATTGTATTATCACTCCCGATGCATTTTCTCCACTCCCATTGAAGTTATATGAAGATCAATCACCCATGATTTATCAATGAATGTATTTATAGATGGTGAGAGATATCTTTTTGGAGATAGAGGGGGGGGGAATATGTAGATAAAACTAATCCTAAGTTCCTAAATCCTTATTTATAATAATACACTAAAGACCCTAGATAATGGATATAAATTAGGAAACTCCAATTCCTCTTTATTTCATGTCGCGACTAGGTAAACCACCCCATTATGAACTGAACGGTGGTCCTAGAATTCAATTCTGAGACTCCAATAAAAAATTAATTGATATGAAATTTGAGATAAAATAATTTAGTTTGATTCCTCTAATTAGTATTTTCCCTTGTGTTACGTTTCTCATAGAACTCTCACACCAACAAAAGTTATGCCCCGCCAAGGCTAAACAACACATTTCAAACTCAACAGTGGCATCAAATTTCTGATATTAGTTATTTTTTAGTTCTTAATCCATTTCATTTTCATTAATAGTATAAAATATACTTAATATATTTATAAAATTCATTATTATAACACCGGACCATGGAATTCCACTCCGTCTTAGTTCCTAGCACTGGAAATACATAGGGAAATATTCTATCACCATATGAGGAAAAAACAAGTCTCTAACTCATTAAATCCATGAAGCATTTTTTCCCTGAAAAGAAATAATGGGAAGGAACTCAAGATACTGAGTCCATACATGGATCTCTTGCATCCTGGGAATCTCCTGGATATTTTCATACTGTGACATCATGTGAACCAAGGGATGGTCTTTCCTTATAAGGTCTGCTCCTATAGATGATGTGTTTTGGAAAAGGCATGTATCTCCATGTTTATGACCTATGAGATACATCATGTTATATCTCTATATATTGGGTATAGATAATGGAGGTAGGAAATCACTCCATCCATATTAACAAACTTGAACAACCCAAAGAAACATATGGGATAACATTTTTCAAAAACCAAACCATTACATCCAAAATCATTATCAGAATCATTATTTTTCCCAGGAACATAGTGTCGTGATTCCCTCATTCAGAATATTCAACTACTAAAACACCAATGGACATCTAGTTACAAAATATTTCACAATCTATGTATCACAATCTAGTCAGTCTTATGTTCTCAGGAAGTAAAAGAGTCATCACCATTGAATAAAGAGAAAAAATAACCTCATAATGCACCAGGGTCAGCTAAAGGGAAGATAAATATTTAGAAACATCCTAAAATAGGCGGGTCTCAATCTTCTTCCTAAGGGCATCTGATGCAAAATTTACCTTCTCAGTGCATTTGATATCTTCAATTTTTGTCCTATATGAATTTACAACCAGTGTTGTTGTCTCGGGTTCAAGTCTTACAGGGTAAAGATGTACCCAAAACTTTGGTGGTTGGAACATACCAAATATTGATCTCTTTGAAGATAGATTTTCCACATTCTCACAATGAATACTACCATTATCAACACTATATCACGAGTCACATAGTTATATATATGGGGTATCTCCCACCTCGACTGGTACCTAATCACTATTTTATCAAGGATGACAGTGATAATGAAAAGGTACTAATGAATGTGTTATGTTAGTAAACTCATCCAACTGAAATAAGTTAGACATGGAAAGCACATGGAATATCCTACGTGTCTTCTCTCTCAATGGAAGATGTGTAATCCCAAAACTAGGTACACCACTATTCCCAATTGTGAAATTCCAAAAAACATGAGTTAAAAAAGAAAAAATATACTCGAAATGATTGTACATTAATGGAATATCCACTTCACATCTTCTCCATGAACACACTAGTCAGGGGGACTCATCCAACACACTTCAATACTATCTCCTTTTTATGGAATTGACAAGAACTCACGGTTTTAATCTAATCACAAAAAAACATCTTGGTGGGGGAATTACCCCTCTTATACACGAATTCAAGAATAAAATGAACAACATTGACATAGGGTTACAATAATTCCACACAACACCCTGGTGGAAAATAAAGAGAGGATTTGGGAGAAAAGTTTACTTTACATAGTTTCTAAAAAGTTAAACTAAAAAAAGTATAAATGAAAAGGTGAATACCTCTTATCTCTTAATGATCTGCATGATTGTAGGAATCGAAAGGTTGTGGATATCCATGGCCCCAACTACCAGCTTCATGAGCCTGGTGTAGGTCATCTACAAGTTGTGGAAGGACCTCATTACATCACCCTATACCTCCAGCACCTCATGATCCTCTGCTAGAATCCCCTCCCTATGGACCACCCTTTCCCTGATCAAGGTGATGTATCTACCATGGTGTTCCAGTTGAAACTCACCTAGTGTTCTCAAAATGTCTATTCGGGTAGTCTCATTCCACATGACCTCAACTATCACAAGCATAACACCAATCCACTCTTGGCTAATACCACACTTTTCACTTCTTTGTCCCAATAAAACTACATTCCTAATATTGATTAAGGGGAGGCATCATTCGGCGAGATCTTGTCTTCCGAAACCAACTAGCTATGAAAGACATTTAAGAACTATTTCTCCCACTACCACAACCAACTATTTAGAGTCCCTATAAATGAAATTTATCTGTCCACATATCCTTCTCTAGAACCCCCTCATAGGTGAAGACGCACAAGGGTATTTTGATAGGTCAGAACTCTCTACGGAGTCCCTTCTCAGACCTTTATTCTCAGTTGTAGCTTTCAAAGATCATTCCTATAGAGTATAAGGTGAGTTTTATTAACCTAGTAGTGTACTCCACCACCATCATCCTTTACTGATAAAACTAAAGGAATTCTTGAATCTGAATAGAGTTTATGACAGAGCGGTTGTACTCATTACGAAACAGCTACTAGAATTCATCCCGAGTGAGTACCGACTCATCATGTATCTGAGTAACCATGCTCCAAGAAATTCTATATGATTTATAGAAAAGGCTCGCTTCTAAATCCAACATCTGATCTACTAAATTTCAGTAACATCCTAAAGAGGTATACCACTGACTCTAAACAAAACCGTTGTTGTTTGAGGGTTCATATCACTGTAGAACATCAGCGATCTCTAGCACTATAACTCAACTAGTGAGCTCGGCATTCACATGTCCCCATCATATCATGCAAAGAATATGTTCTTCTCAATGGGTGAGGTGTTGCTACCTACCCACCCTAAGGAATGGGATCACATGATGGATCCTAAATTGGGTCTTTATTGCTCAAAGGCTCATCATCACGAGTTGCATCTAGTATCGTAGTTAGCAATCGTTGCAGAGACATCCTGACTATTATCATGGAGTACCAAGGTCAGATGAGCATATATATATATAGACACACAAACACACACACACACACACAGATATATATATATATATATATATATATCAATAAAAATGGGGAGATGAATCAAGATGGATAGTCAAAGGCTCTATCCTATATGTGTTATTTACTATTGTTTCCCGTAACAAGTGTCTCAGGGTTACGAGATGATAATAGGGTAATTACGGTCATGGTGAATGGATACATCGACCATCTGTGACATCACTGGACTCCCTGGCCCAACACCAGCTCTCAAGACAATTTAAAACAGTTTCCATATACCCTACCAAGACTATTTTAGGAAAAATTCAAAACAATATCCCATGGTTAGACATCATTTGATACAACTTTTTTAAGACCTGACCCATGTCCTCCAATGAGTAGAAACTACCCCAAGTCCGCCTCCTTAGGCCTGTGGTGGCAACATGTGCCGAAGTCACAAACAATATGGAGATGCCTTTTCATATGAACATATAATCATAAATAGAACCCAAACATAATGAAAAAGTGTAGAGGGAATGGAAAAAATGAAACAATTCTATAAACAAATAAATAATTATTGAACCGTTAAACAGAAAAAGTACAATAGAGTAATCTAAATTAAAAAGGGAAAAATACACACCAACAATTAATGTTACAAAACCTAGAAGAAACAGAAATGTAATGCAGTTTGGAGGGCCCCGCTCCAGGATCCCTTGTTTTGACCACTATATACGGTCCAAACACTTGTATCCATAATCTCTTCTATTGTCACGACCAACCTGTCTATCTTATGCATAACGCACAAAACATGTAGGAAAATCCCATTCATGGATGTTAATAAAAATAATTAGTAGGATGCCCTAAAAGGAGAAGGGGGATACATAAAAGATAATCAGAAATTGGAAATGAAATAGATGGTACATTATACAGTAAAAGGAGTGCACCTCAAACCAACAAGAGAGTGAATTAAGCTCATACAAACACAATTAGTTCAAAAAGATGATGATTATAACTAAATTTGTTGTTATTTACATATCCATTTGATTATATTTTATTTAATCGGGATTATGGTTCAAATGTTACCAAACATGTATTTTAATTATGTCTCAATTTGTATTAATTATGATATATTTCAGGTTATGTACCAATATATTTCAATGGGGTGTATATATTACCCTTTTACAATACATATCATTAATATCATTCTGTAATTATATTATATGATTCATTTAATTTTATTATCTCAAGGGTATTTTGAGTATGTGTTACAAAAGTCATTGTATATTATTGCTACAATCTATTTGTTTATTTGTATTATTTAAGATTTTGCGTACATTAATGAAATCTTATGGTCCATATCCAAATCACACTAATCAATTTTATTCTTTTCTGGTTATTCATTATATATTCACGTAATGAAACCATTTTTGAACACTATGAATTGTATGATAATTAATAATGTGTTTTTAAGAATATATAACTTCATATATCTCTTCGGTTATAAAATTATGTTCATTGAAACCCATGTTTTAAAAGAAATAATTCTTTCTTGTTTTTATTTTGTAAATTTTTTTTTCGAGATTATTTTACTGGTTTTCTAGAAAAAAATTTAAAAATTATTTGAATCCTTTTTTCTATATTTTTTATTTATTTCCAATGAAATTTGGCTTCAATATATCTTCAAGGTTCGTCTATATGTATTCAAAGAAATATGAAATGAAAAATGTTATCGAAATGCTTGATATTTTGAGAAACTAGTTTTTCAAAGTGAAAGATATATAATTATTTAGAAAATTATAAAATAAAAATATGATGCATTCTTTATATGGAAATGATTTTTGAAATAGTTTTAGGAAATTTTTGTTTAATGAAAAGAAAAATATTCTTTATACATATTCAATGTGATCGTTTAAAATCCATATCCATAAAAGATGACATAACCTGTTATACTTTTTTAATTTTTGGGATATTATCTTAGTATACTATTCATATTATTTCTTCAATGGTTTAGGATTCTATGGAATGATGTTCATGACACTAATTTCTCTTCTATAGTTTATATATTTTAAAAGTCACTTCTTTTCATTGTTTTTCAATGATAAAATTATTATGATATTTATCAATATTCCATATGTAATGATATGATGTAAATTTTATGATACCCATTTAATTTCAAGGGTTCTTATATGATGTTTATGAAACCCTTTTTTATGGGCCACGATATGATGAATGTTTTAATATGTTTTGGATCATGTTCGTATGATTTTATTAAGTGACCATTGGGACCTATATCTCCCTCTAATGCATTTGGTAATGATTTATATCTCATGATATAATGATGGGAAAAAAGTTAACGATCTCAATATAGAATGGGAATCAATAGTGTCCTAATCCACAATGGGAAATTGGTGTCTTTAGATATACTACGGGAAAATGTTGTGTCCTAATCCATAAAGGGGAAATAGTTGTGTCCTTTCCAACTATGTTGATGTTATTTTTTTTATCCTTGACAAAAGAAATGGTTTTATATTGTTATAATGTTTCCACACTTATATGACATGAGATAATGGTTCAAGATTGATTTATGATGAATTATCACGCTTATTATTCCTATCTTAGGAACTTTAAAACTTTATAACATGACTATTTATTATTATCTATCATATGCTTGGTATGATATTCTATTGTCAAGATCATTTCGGCATTCCCTTGTGATAATGTTATTCATACATGTCTTCCTTATTTACCCTTATTGTGCATCTGATCTCAACCATTTCTTATGACTTCGTTCCTCATACTATAAAGAAATGTTTTATGTATGAGTACTATAGAGAGATATATTAAATGATGATACTGACGATCTTTGACCGTATTACAATATAATGTTTCAAAATTTTCCAAATATACTAAACTCTTATGGTCCTCGGGCATGTATTTTTGTGTTGGGATAACTATAATATAAAATATTATAAAATCCAGGAATGTTAAAACTATTTCACTATATGGTTGACCACAATGAAATCATAGAGATGAGAAGATTTATTGTTAGGAATTTTCAAATAAAGTTTAATTATAATGATGATTTTAATTTAATGTTAATCGGAATTCAAATTTTATGAATGTGATATATTTTGAACTAGTCGTTAAAATGGAATTATGAGTGTTTGAGCATCCTGATATGTTGTTTTTTGTATTATTTGAGTGGTAATAGTTGCTTCAGTTACTCATGCAAGTCTTCATATCATTGTGTTATAATTTTTTTGTTTTTTGGAGGATTGTGGTTAGTGTTAAAAGTCGCATGTGTACAGTTTAGAAGAAACCATTTTCATCATGACTGGGTTCCCTATACCAAACATTATCAGTACATTTGATTACCATATCATGTATAATGTAAGATATGTATGATGTTTATATATCATTATGGTGTTGATATTTATGATTCCACTGTTAATTGGAAATGTAAATCGAATAATTGTCTTATGAAAATATTATAGTTGACCCCATGAAATTTTGAGAACCTTAGTATTATATAATGTTAATATTGAAAAAATCAAATGGTGAAGATAAATCATACCGACTGGAAATAGCTAATGTTTGGATATCTAGTTTTAGGGGATTTTAATCATTGAGACTTCTTATCATGAATTTCACACTTGGTTCTCTCTAGTGGTTGAGATTATGGGGTAATATACACCAATATGAACACCACATGTTTAGGGTTTCATTTGATTTTTCTATTTATAGACATGTGCATTTGTCTATGGACATGAAATCAGTACCAATCTATGACATTTTGTTGTGTAGTGGGGTGCTAGGAAAAAGAAATGAGAATGAAAAAATGGAAACATAGCCTGTGTTGGTCACATTATTGGTCAAATGATGTTGGAAGAATGATCAAGATATATTTTTTCACATCCAATTTCTGGAAGAAATATATCTTAGGCCCGGTTGAGCAGGATAGTTGTATAATCATAAATCCATGTCCATAGTATTCGAGGGAAATTCCATCCAGTTGGATCAAAATAATAATAATGAAAGATAAGATGATGACACCTATCACATTTATCCTTCATGATATGTTTAATGAAAAAAAAATTATATTGAATAGTGTGTGTACATAGGTTGGTTTTCATTTCATGGGATTCTTCTTATCTCATTTGGGGCCTTGATGTGTTGTAAGACTCCTCTCTTGGTATGTGAATATTAAACAGTACAATCATGATAAGATCCTAGAGGCTTACACAGAGTATCATATTAATGGATCTTTTCAATTTTGGTGAATATATAAATTGGAAAATGTGGGACCCACAACATTACTTCCAGTTTTCACCAAAAATGTATGATCACTGAAGGAATAAATAAATTCATATATTTAATGTTAATAATAATTTTCATTGAATTTATATATAATATTTCATTAATAGTTTTAAAATAAATACATAGAAATATTATTTGAATGAATATCAGTTTAAAATATTCAATGTTCATTTAATATTTATATGAATAATGAGTCAATGTAATGACTCAAGTTCTATAATGTAATATATATATTATTTTATAAGTGATAAAAATATAAATGATATATATCACTAAGTATAATTGTTATAATATAACTTTTATATAGATTTTAATTATTTGGGGGGCTTGGGATCCATAATTTTTAATTATTTATAATACACTATAAGTAAGAGGAGATCATATGCTAACATATTTTTCATGGTGAGGTTTTGAGTGATTTTCCTTCCACTTCGGCTTTATAGAGATAGAATCTTTTGATATAGGTGATAGGGATGGGTCTCCCACTCTAGAATGGAAATAATAATTATTTGTTGATCATTGGTGTGTTGACGGATTCCCTGGATCTCCTAGATAGCACCTGAAATTCAACTATCAGGGCTATGAGATATTTTTGAAGCGCATGTGGATGATCTAGAGAAATTCAAGTTTGTATTCTACATGAATTGATTTTTGGTGACTAGAAAATGATGTTTGGAACTTATCATTGAACTAGGTATTTATGGTATAATTTTTTTGGCTTAAAAGTCTTCACAGGTAATCCCCGGGCATAAACCGAAAATGACGTTATTACATCGATCATCAATGAAAATATTTAAATCACAATCTCAGTAGTAGTTACTACTCACACCAGTTCTAGAAATCGATATAGTAGATATGAGTGTTGATTTCAACAAAATGGTAAAAAAATTAAAGTTTCAAAAATTTTAATAGAGGGTATCATTTTGGTCCCATGATACAGAAGGTGATTCAATTTGACACTAGTTGGTCAGTCTGCATCGATCTAAATTTTTTTAATTCAGAATGAGAAAATCATCTAGGTTTTAAATCATTATGAACACACACACACACACACAGAGATGTATATATGATATGTTAATTTCAAAACTGAATCCATTGGTCTGGTATGTCAAACTTGAACCAGACACTGTTTTGAATTCTAATCACCAGAATTGTAATTTTCTACACCAGATAGTTTTTCACCGATGAGTGTTTTAATATTATTATTTTTCTTATGGATAATTTTTAGGCTTCGATATTATTACTATTAAACAATAAACTAAGAGGGCATGAAAAAAATTGAGTTTCTCTAATATGGAAGAACAAAATGTAAAAAAAAAGTCCCAAAAGTGTGTCTTATTCTCCACCTGACTGTGATGCCAACCATTCTTTTTTGTCTCCTCTCATCTCCTTCTAATAAAAAAACACGGGTTTGATAAAAAAACAAATATCCCTCCCTTGAGAAACTCATACTGCTTAAAAATCGACCCAGGATTGCCTCAATTTTTTTCCCTTGACCAAGATGCTTCATGATGCACCCCTTGTGGTGCCACCTCCATAATGTGCCACTAGGGAGTTGAACCACTAGATCAGACCACCACAAACCACCTACTTTGGTCCTTGTAGTAGTGATTTGTGCACCACCCACCGCTAAATATGTCGACCACTAGAAGACAGTCGCTACACCCATCCGGATGTGGATGTCTATACCATCCATCCCAAGCTCCCCTCCGTCAAATTGGTACCTCTCAAATCAAATCCCTCATTGGATTGCCCTTTTTCCAGTGAATACTGAGTCAATTGACAGGACTAGCATCACATGTTCTATTTCCACTTACGTGACCACCCACACATGACGTTTTCAGCCGTAGTGGCACCACATCATGGAGACACTCCACTTAGCACCATCATCAATCACCCCATGGTCCACCATCTTCTATACTACCTAGGACAATGATGTCCAACCCTTTTCATGCCAATACTTACATGTTGAGGTTATCACTAAACCCTTGTTGCCCGAGGTATTCCATTGTACCCTATACACATACCAGATTCACGCCAATACACTCCGAGAAAGTCTGTCTAACACTGTATGCATATGGGCAGGCCTACACATTCTAGAACACCATTGTATGAGGTAATCATGGGTCTAAATGGGATTTTGTGGATTTGGACCAACCCGCATAGGCTCTGCTCAGGTTTTTGGGTTCTGAAAAAAAAATTAGTTAAAAAATAAATTATTTAATTTATTTACTTATTTTTAAATTAAATTAAATAAATATTAATATTTCGACTAAAATTTATATTTAAAATTGTATGTTCGATTAATTTATTTTAGGATTAAAATTAATTTAATCAATTAATTTATTTTTTAGAATTTAAATTAAATTAATATTGGGACCGAAGGAAATGAATTTTTAATTAAAAATAAATGTTTATGTTTAAACAAATAAAATTCCCTCATTTCAAAAATATAATGAAAGTATATTTTTTTATGAATTTATTTTTATACATGATTTTAATTGGAATAGGCTGATCATGACCCATAAACTAAGTAATGCATGTATGGTTTTTGTTTATTTATTTAATTATTGAAATGGTGGTTTGAAAAAATTAGTGTAATAACTTTTTATTTGTGTTTTTTATATGTTTCATTATATTTATAATGTCCTACATGTATCAGGGGTTTGAATTAGTGGTAAGAACCCCATAATACTACATTGAGGTTAGGGGTTCCGAACCCATTAGAAATGGTACTGTAGCAGCACTATAGCTGCAATAAAGAAGAATTTTATATAGTAGGTAAAGATAAGCAAAAGAGGCACTATAGTGGTGGTGGTAACAATATTTGGGAGTTTAGAGATGTAATCACTATCGTGAGTACTATAGTTGCACATGTAATGTAGTAGATCATTTCAATGATGGGATTTTGGATCAAAATTATGGGCTTATGGGCCATGTATTGGATTTCATGCCATCTAGGCCTATGAACCATGAAATGGGATTTATTCCAACTTGTCATATAGGCCATGTATTGGAAAAATAAGGCTTGATGGATGGGTTATCTCATTGGGAGGCCATGGCCTTCCTTTCTAGCCTATGTGTGTGGTGTGTGTGTGTGTGTGTCTAATTATAATTGTACCCCCAATCTGCTAATGTAACACCCCGAGATTTTATGAAAAATATTATTTTTAATTTCATTATTGTCTGGTGTTGTACGCTACACCAAAAGGAGCTTTCACAACCCGCATCCTTGACTTGCCTTGAATTACACGCAATCGCGACCTTCCTCGATAGCGTGTGTAGTATGCAATAACGAGTTTCACTAAACAATATGCTATTAAAATATTATTAAAACTAGCCATTATGAATAGTAATAACAACTTTTTGAAATTTTGTAAATTTTATTTTTCAAAATGGAGTTCATTTTTGGATTCGGAATATCGAAATTAGCTTAGGGTGAAATTTTGGTACTTTTCGGATAACTTTCATTTTGTGATGAATGGTGAAAATTACTAAATTTTAATTAAAAACAACCTTTTTAATAGAAATAATTAATAGTAATAAATTATTAATTTGAGTGGTTTTAAAGTATATTTAGAATATATTTTTACAATTTAATACAATGTTGGTCATTGGATGTAATTTGACATTTAAATCAGACATAAACAAGTGTCAATCTTTTGATAGTTATTATCTCTTAAGAACACGCTATTTGTTTTGACGACGAGAATTAATTTTTAAATTAATTAATGCAACTTATATGTTTTGAATTTGGTAAAATAGACATCAATTTTCAGTTCATAATATCAAATATAGCTTAGGCCTAATTTTTGGTATTTTTCTGGAAACTTTCATTTTTTGATGAATAGTGAAACCACTAAGTTGTAGTTAAAAAAATGAATTTTTCATAAAACATAATTTTACCGCTTCTGTGAGTGGAATTACAAAAATCCGAGAGACACGGTTGATTTCAGTAAGTAAAATACAGTTCAATGAGATGAAAATAATTTTTGGTGAATAGTAACTTTTTACTTTTTTTACCACGGTTAAAAGTAAATAGGTTAATTAAGGGTAAAAATGATATTATTATTACCCTAACACGTGTCCTAATTCTATTGGATAAGTGTAATTCTACCCAAAACAACCTTAGGAATAAATTATGACCATTTAGGCCCACTTGGATTAGATTAGAACATTTATTGTTAATTTATTTAAAGAAGGGTTAAAATAGTTAAATCAATGTTTAATAAGTATATCATTTTTAATATGGGGTTATACATAAGATAAATTCTACTATAAATAGTCATTAGAAAGCTAAAGAAATTTCCTAAATAATGGTATTTTATTTGTAATTTTTAGACATTAAATAATTTTATTTATTTATGACACAAAGATGATGCAGTAATTATCTTATTAATGAAATATTGACATAATTGATGTCATAAATACCTAAATAAATGTAATTTGAGACTTTTTATGAATTCCACTAATTTTTTAGGTTAATATGACATGTCAGTATTGATATAATTAACTTTTTTCGAAGTAATCAGTCTGTTATAATTTTCAAAAATATCAATTACTAAATAGTGTCAAAATTGACAATAAAATAGTTTTTAAAACAAATATTATATTATTAATTGTTATTTTATTCCTAAAAATATAAGGTTCATCCAAATGACGTATATAAGGTTATATATATTAATAATAAACAACTTGGGGTTCGTTTGGCTTCTTATTGTAAGTTTATTAACCTTATAGTGTAAGAACACATAAAGACACAGTAAAAGTAAAATTATCTAACATAATGTTAAATTTAAATGATAAGGTTAATATAGGACCCTAAACTTGTCTAAATTCTATTCGATGAGAGGATTTCGACCCATCCCCACCTTATCTTCTAAATAAATCAATTTGGATCTATTTAAAACCGAATTTGTCTTTATAATAAAATAATATTTTTAGTTATTCCAAAGGTTCCCCTCTCCTCCCTTATAAAAGGGCACCTCCTCCCTCTCTTCCTAACACCACTTTGAGCCATCAAGCTCGGCCAAACCCTACCAAATTCTCTTCTACACTTCCCTAGAAACATCCTAGAGGTCCTGGTCTTCTTCAAAGACCAATTGTAGTGCCCTAAGAGGAGGACTCAAAGGGGAGCTTCAAAGAAGAGGAGGTTCGGACACTTACGATGCAAATCGGACCTAAGGTAAAGGATAATTGTGAAAATCTCATTTTTATCTGAGATTACTTATTCATAAGTATTTACTGGTGTTATTGCTATCATTCATGTCCATGTTTTATAAAATTGTATTCATACCCATTTTGACTTTTACCCCATGGTATGGAAGGAATCATTCTTTTGTTTACCCTACGAGGTACTTTTTTACCTTTTCCGAAAAAAAGTACAAGAAGAATGCTTTTTTAACTTAAACAGCATGAAAAGATTTTTACAATTTTATAATGACTTATTTTCATGATGCTTCCTAAAAATATTTCATGACTATTTTCAACAAAAATCTTTTCTTTTAAAATTGCATGATGTTTTGTGAAAAGAAAATGATTTTGAAGAAGAAATGATATTTTCCTCAAGAATTCATTACAAGTGTTTTATCAGAACCATTTTCCATCTAAGATGAAATTATTTCATATGTGTATGTTTCAAGTGTAATGTCTTTATGATTGACATGGTTTCACTTTTCTTATTAGGAAATGATATCCATTTCTTTTATATGGATTATGTGATGATGGGATGATGTTTATGAAACCCATTTTATTCGTTGGGTTATTATGAATGATGTATGTTTATTTTGTGGCACAGGTAAGAATGATTTCATTATGAGATGGGTGGGACCTATATCTCCCTCCAATGCATTGGGTAAATATTTATATCTCATGAGATAGACATGGCTGGAACGACATGTTAAACCGGTTCAGTAATACAGGACTGGAACGAGGAGTGAACTCGATTCAGAAAGGGACTTTGTCCACCAAGATGGTCTTGGCAGCAATTCCTTGGCTACTATAGAAATCATATCCTGTTCTTAATGGTTTCCACAATTACATGTTTTGTTCCCATGCTATTTTATCATTATTAATGTTTCTTTATGATCTATGCCTTACGTACTACCATGTTTTATGTCATTGCTCAAGATTGTTATGTTTAAACATTATGTTCATGTTTTTCAGTTCAAATGTATATGGTATGTTTTATTTTATCCATGCTTACCCTTACTGAGAATTTGAGATCA
The DNA here is from genome assembly GCA_963277665.1 of Viscum album. Lineage (NCBI taxonomy): Eukaryota > Viridiplantae > Streptophyta > Magnoliopsida > Santalales > Viscaceae > Viscum > Viscum album. The sequence continues at coordinate 1,956,862,963 of OY728141.1, read as the reverse complement.
CCCTTTTTATGTTTTCTTTTCCCCAGGATATAAAGAATGGTTTTAGGTAATAAAAAAGGGGAAGATCTTTATGGGAGATGTTGAAGATCTTTCACCATGATTAGAAGATTACGTTCTGAGTTTCCAAAGACACTAAACTATTACGATCATTGTGTGTGTGTTTTTGTTATGTACTATGTATTCCGCAAAAGTAATGTAATGTCCTTGTACGTCAAGCTTTGGGTCTCTACAGTTGGTATCAGAGGAAAAGTTTAGTAATCCTTTGGAAACTAGGATGCGAAAACGTTAGTGAGATCCCTAGAGTTATTTCTAAGGTATGTCTAGGGATGTCCCTAAGGATAAGTATACGTATAGAATATAGTCCTAGAACTATGGTAATGATATTAGATTAAACCAAAGATGTTAGATATTGAATTTACTCCCCCTTTATTATGATTTTTTCCTCTCACACTATTCTTTTTGGGTTTTAGAAAATTTCTGGAAACAAGATGATTCACGATAATGTAGGATATGATGGACAATGGAATGATATTCTTCATGAGCAACCAAATGAAATGGGATTTTGAAGTCCAATCATCATTATTATGCCGAATCATCAATCTTATAATATGATCAATAAAGTAAAATTTGGTAAGTTTCCTGACTCGACTAATAAGAGAAAGATGGAGTTTCATGATGATCATAGAGGAAAGAAAGTTCAATTTCCCCTATGTAAATCATGTGAGAAGAGGCATCAAGGAGAATGTTTCAAAGGAACTGGAAGATTCTTTGGGTGTGGAAAAGAAGGACAAAAATCATGTAAGTGCAAATGAAAAGGTTCAGTTAACACCAGGGATGAGGATAATGGTATTGCTACGACATCAACAATGGTTAAATGTTTTAAATGTGGAATGTACAGGCATTATGAAAACCAATTCCCTAAGGGAAAGTCTCATGAAGAGAATCAGTATGGTTGTATGAGTAGTATTTATGTTGATGATGATGAAGAGACTACAAATGATGTGTGAGATGAATGAATTGTTGAAGCTTGGTCAATGGTTTAAGAATGTAGTGGAATGATTACATGTTTATCATGTGTAATGTTGTATAAGTAATCTCATGGTACTATGGAATAAAGAGACATCTAAGGATTGTTACACTATTGTCTTTCCTTGAGTTTTGAAAGTGTATGATTAATGGTACCAGTGTCCATGAAAGGTTATTTAGATATTTTGGGAATGTAGATGATATGCGCATAATGAAGGGATAAGGAGAAAATTAAATGTTTTAGAGTATTAATGATGTCATGACTGATATAAGGAGAAGGTTATATCATGGTTTGAGTATATAGAATTTTTGGATTTTGGTATGTGGAAAGAGTTAACTTTTGACAACATTCATGTTTTCACTAAGGTTTAATGGGTATTTATGTTTCAAGAGAATACACGATTAAGGTATTCACATGATTGGAATGTGACCAACAAGATATATGGGGGATAAATGATGGTATTCACATGCTTGGTTGATGACATTTCAAGTAATCGTTTTCTTTATACTATGATCTTGGACTGAAGTATTTTAGATAAGCCTAAAAATTAAAATGGATTATGTTGGGCATAAGTTAGTATTGTTTAAGGATATAACTTTTTTTTGTTTTTATAGGATGTTATAGTAATGTAGTTTTAGAAAAAGGACAACCTGCAGGACGGGAGACAACCCATCGCGTTGGACAAAGCTGTGGGAATCGAACCCACAACCGAAGTGCAACTGGCCTTTATCGCCTACCACTGGCCTACAGGAAGTCCATGTTTAGTAGAAACTAGTTTTATTATATTAAGCAGTATGATATATGAAGTATAAGTCAATTTTAGGAACCATATATGATTAATCTCACTATAGATGGACTTATGTATTTTTGATTACTTTTATAACCTTTTGTTTGAGACAGATGGAATGACCCATCATTCTATCACATGATCTGCTAACACATCACGAATAACAAATTCAACTTCATTTCATTAATGGATGAAGTGGAAATTGTTCAATTAATGAACAATAGTGAAATTGTACCAAAATCATGTAAGTATTTCTTTTAATTCATCAACTTTAGGGAAATGATCTTGACAACCAAAAATGTTGTCCTAGTGCCCTTATATCTGATGAATCAGATGGTACCTTAGATCAACACAAATCTATGGATTTGTGATTGCTATCTTTTCAATAGCCATGTTCTCTAACACTCTCCATCAGAACATGATGGTTAGATTTCTCTTCCATATCCATATTTTCACCTATGTGGAAACCTAGTGATTAGTTTATTTGGGTAACCATTACATTTCATACTTTTTTTTAATGATTGGTTTTGGTATTCCTTTTTACGATGTCGGTTTCTATTAAAGAAACTTTTGAGAAGTAAACCATTTATAACCCCGACGAATTTCGAGGGCGAAATTCATTTTAAGGGGTTAGAATGTAACACCCCTAGATTTTATGAAAAATATTATTTTTTAATTTCATTAATATCTTGTGTTGTACGCTACACCAAAAGGAGCTTGCACAACATGCATCCTTGACTTGCCTTGCATTACATGCAATCACGACCTTCCTCGATAGCGTGTGTAGTATGCAATAACGAGTTTCACTAAACAACAATATACTATTAATATATTATTAAAACTAGCCGTTATGAATAGTAATAACCACTTTTTGAAATTTTGTAATTTTTTTTTCAATGTGGACTTCATTTTTGGATTCGGAATATCGAAATTAGCTTAGGGTGATATTTTGGTACTATTTGGATAACATTCATTCTCTGATTAATAGTTAAAATTACTAAATTTTAATTAAAAACAACCTTTTTAATCGAAATAATTAATAGTGATAAATTATTAATTTGAGTGGTTTTAAAGTATATTTAGAATATATTTTTACAATTTAATACAATGTTGGTCATTGGATGCAATTTCACATTTAAACCAGACATAAACAAGTGTCAATCTTTTGATAGTTATTATCTCTAAAGAAAACGCTATTGGTTTTGATGACGGGAATTAATTTTTAAATTAAGTAATGCAACTGATATGTTTTGAATTTGGTAAAATAGACATCATTTTTCAGTTCATAATATCAAATATAGCTTAGGCATAATTTTTTGTATTTTTCTGGAAACTTTCATTTTTTGATGAATAGTGAAACCACTAAGTGGTAGTTAAAAAATGAATTTTTCATAAAACTTAATTTTACCGATTATGTGAGTGGAATTTAAAAAATCCGAGAGACACGGTTGATGTCAGTAAGTAAAATGTGGTTCAATGAGATGAAAATAATTTTTGGTGAATAGTAACTTTTTACTTTTTTTACCATGATTAAAATTAAATAGGGTAATTAAGGGTAAAAATGATATTATTATTACCCTAACACATGTCCTAATTCTATTGGATAAGAGTAATTCGACCAAAAACAACATTAGGAATAAAATATGACCATTTAGGCCCACATGGATTAGATTAGGACGTTTATTATTAATTTATTTAAAGAAGGGTTAAAATAGTTAAAATCAATGTTTAATAAGTATATCATTTTTAATATGGGGTTATAAATAAGATAAATTAGACTATAAATATTCATTAGAATGCTAAAACGATTTCCTACATAATGGTATTTTATTTGTAATTTTTAGACATTAAATAATTTAATTTATTTATGACACAATGGGATGTAGTAATTATCTTATTAATGATATATTGAAATAATTGATGTTATAAATACCAAAATAAATGTAATTTGAGACTTTTTATGAATTACAATAATTTTATAGGTTAATATGACATGTTACTATTGATATAACTAACTTTTTTCGAACTAATCAGTCTATTAGGATTTTCACAAAAATCAATTACTAAATAGTGTCAAAATTGACAATAAAATAGTTTTTAAAACAAATATTATATTATTAACTGTTATTTTTATTCCTAAAAATATAAGGTTCGGCCAAATGACTTGTATAAGGTTATATATATTAATAATAAACAACTTGGGGTTCTTTTGGCTTCTTATAGTATGTTTATTAACCTTATAGAGTAAGAACACAAAAAGACACGGTAAAAGTAAAATTATCTAACTTGATGTTAAATCAAAATGATAAGGTTAAAATAGGAACCTAAACTTTCTTAAATTCTATTGGATGAGAGTATTTCGACCCATCGCCACCTTAGCTTCTAAATAAATCAATTTGGAGCTATTTCAAACCGAATTTGGCTTTATAATAAAATAATATTTTTAGTTATTCCAAAGGTGCCCCTCTCCTCCCTTATAAAAGGGCACCTCCTTCCTCTCTTCCTCACACCATTATGAGCCTTGAAACTCGGCCAACCCCTGCCAAATTCTCTTATCCACTTCCCTAGAAACATCCTAGAGGTACTGGTGTTTTTCAAAGACCAATTTTAGTGCCCTACGAGGAGGACTCAAAGAGGTGCTTCAAAGAAGAGGAGGTTCGGTCACTTACGAAGCAAATCCGACCTAAGGTAAGGGATAATTGTGCAAATCTCATTTTTATCCGAGATTACTTATTCGTAAGTATTTACTGGGGTTATTGCTATCATCCATGTCCATGTTTTATAAAATTGTATTCAAACCCATTTTTACTTTTACCCCATGGTATGGAAGGAATCATTCTTTTGTTTATCCTACGAGGTACTTTTTTATCTTTTCCGAAAAAAGTACAAGAAGAATGTTTTTTAACTTATACGGAACGAACAGATTTTTACAGTTTTATAAAGACTTATTTTCATGAATATTCCTAAAAATATTTCATGACTATTTTCAACAAAAATCTCTTTCTTTTAAAATTGTATGACGTTTTGTGAAAAGAAATTGATTTTGAAGAAGAAATGATATTTTCCTCAAGAATTCATTACAAGTGTTTTATCAAAACCATTTTCCATATAAGATGAAATTATTTCATATGTGTATGTTTCAAGTGTAATGTCTCTATGATAGACATGGTTTCACTTTTCTTATTATGAAACAATATCCATTTCTTTTATATGGATTATATGATGATGGGATGATGTTTATAAAACCCATTTTATTCGTTGGGTTATTATGAATGATGTATGTTTATTTTGAGGCACAAGTAAGAATGATTTCATTATGAGATGGGTGGGACCAATATCTCCCTTCAATGAATTGGGTAACTATTTATATCTCATGAGATAGACATGGCTGGAACGAAAAGTTAAACTGGTTCAGTAATACAGGACTAGAACGAGGAGTGAACTCGATTCAGAAAGGGACTTTGTCCACTAAGATGGTCTTGGCAGCAATGCCTTGGCTACTATGGAAATCATATCATGTGCTTAATGGTTTCCACAATTTCATGTTTTATTCCCATGCTATTTTATCATTCTTAATGTTTCTTTCTGATCTATGCCTTACGTACTTCCATGTTTTATGTCATTGCTCAAGCTTTTGATGTTTACACATCATGTTCATGTTTTTAAGATCAAATGTATATGGTATGTTTTATTTTATCCATGATTACCCTTACTGAGCATTTGAGATCACCCTTTTTATGTTTTCTTTTCCCCAGGATATAAAGAAATGTTTTAGGTAAGAAAAAAAGGGGAAGATCTTTATGGGAGATGTTGAAGATCTTTCACCAAGAGTAGAAGATTACGTCCTGAGTTTCCAAAGACACTACACTATTACGGTCCTTGTTTGTGTGTTTTTGTTATGTACTAAGTATTTCTCAAAAGTAATGTAATGTCCTTGTACGTCATGCTTTGGGTCTCTACACCTAATATATATAAGTGCCATCATTTCAAATTTCTCTGTTTTATATTTTAATCCCAACTCCCCCTCGCATGCGTGCTAGTTCTATTTTATAATGATAAAGATAAGAACATATGTTCTTCATGTTGAGTTTTGGAGAAGCAATAGACATGGTTCTGACACAACCAATTGTTGAGCACTACTACTCAAGTTTAAATTAGTGTGATACAAGGAGTTACCCCTATTGTCTGGGATGAATCATTATTCACTCAATGATACAATCATTAGTATAGTGTCATGATAAAATCATGAGTTTATTCATACCATGTTTATTTTTTTTTTGTACGTGAAGATTACACATGATCAAAAATAATAATAAACAAGCACACACATATAAAATGAACATGTTTCCCAATGAATATTTTCTATTAATTTTAAGATCAGTTGTGTGTTTGATAACATGGTATATTTTTATTACATAGGATATTATTTGATATCATCATTTTAAAATAATAAATCCCTAAAATAAATCTTAAGTCGTAATTGTCTTCCTTCATTCAAATTTGAACTAATCTGGGTTTTTAGGTTGTTCATCTTCCAATGTTGAGGGAGCCTCTTCCAACTATAAATTTGTTATGAGAGTGATGGGCTGATAAAAATAATGTAATCATAAAACAAGTATCCAAGACTATCTTGACGAAACATTAATGGAAATTGTTGAGTAAACCATTTTTATGGTTTTGTAAGCTGGGACATAAATAAATAGATCAAGAAACCATGAGTTAATATATTTGGATAACAAAACACATACCTTGAACTCTCTAAGTAGTGGAATATCCAATTCTTGTAGACTATTAGGGGAGTCTCAAGGATCCAATATATTAGAATACTCAATTGGTAGAGTATTCTATTTCTAGTGCACTTGGTTCCAAGAATTTGATAAAATTGTGCGATACATATAATGATTTAATTAATTAATCATCAATTTTTAAATTAATAATCATGGTAAATTAAAAATTCTTCTGTATTTATTTTTGAATAAAAGGAAATTATATCTCAAAAATATTGTGATATAAAATGGAAAAAGTAAATGTCCAATATAAAACAAATTTCCATTGGTACTACAGGTGCATCTTCATAACACAATGATATTGGAAATTCAAGATGTTGGTGTCCCTATACCTATTAAGCCACCTCCTAAACCAATGGTGTTTAATTACTTATTAGAAACTCATGTATACCATTTTATTGTTATATGAATATGTTATCATAAAATTATACTTTCAATTGTGGTCACGACATCAGGACAAGGAAAATATAACATTTAGTCTCATTTATGATATGTTTACAAGGAGAAAGAGAAGAACATATATTAATTGGTAACATTTACACTTCATCTGTGTAAATTTAATATCACATTATAATATTTAAATTTATCATATTATAATGTAAATTTCACCCAGTGTATTTAGATTCTATTATGATTTAAAAGTGACCAATATTTGGAAAATTCTTCGTTACATTATAGTTTAGGTTTACCATGAAATAATAACCTTAATTAATGATTTTTCATTAATTATTTTTTAGAACTAATTGAATGAAAATGATAACAGTCCAAAAAATGTGGAACTGCAATGGAAACATTGCAACATATTTCAAATAAAATTGGTATTATAGTGGAGGTTATTTTCATTGAATATCATGATATAATCCAATGTATGATAAATGTAATGAATATAATTGAATAAGTAAGTATGCACTTCTTCTTTACTGAATATTCATCCTTCAAATCTAGGTTTCAGTTTTAATTATTGGGTGATAAATACAATATGATTATCAAATACATGTAATGAAATAAACTAACCATGTATATAATGGAATCATTACCACAAGTATGGTGTATTATACAATCATCTGAGAATGTTTTGTTCTTATATAAGTGGTGAAATGTACATGACTTCTATTTTCACAAATAAAATTTTCTAGTTGAAATTTTTTTAATTAAAAACAAAACATTAATATCACATTTACATTGGACACCGTTATATATTATTGAATGTTTAGGAATTCATGTTTTATTGTTTCAAATACTCCAAAAATATTTCATTGATACATGAATCATAAAAAATTTGATTTAACTAAATAATTATAACAATTATATATCAACATTTATAATGATATTTATTTTTCAAGAAAAACAAAATATAGAAATATAGGATATTTTTAGTAGTGTATTAGGATCATCCAAGACAAACACCTTACTTATTATCAATGTGTAATCTTATTTATATTGGAAAATTAAACCTTTAAAAATTATTGTACACCATAGTTCTTTAAATGTTAGTCCAAGAAGATATAATTAACTACAATAAGAGTAATATTATTATAAATATAATTTGTTAAATTATTTTATTTGATTAAAGAATATGAACTTGATGTATGATATATGCATGGTAAGAAGATATGAGTTTCTTAAGGGTGAAATGCTGAAGAATGTATTAACCACGTACTAATCAATCAATATAATGTTACATGGAGTAATCCCTAAATGTGAGTCAACTTTTCTAAATTTGTACTATGATGCAAATATGTATGATTGATAATAATGTCTTACATGTTATCATTTATCTACAAAAATTTGTGATGAGAAATTACTAGTTGCACATTTTCATATAAATTAGAGTTATGATCTTAGGATTATCAACGTTGTAACTTGAAAAAAAGTTCATTATATTTCAATAAGTTCTTAAAATATAACATTATTATCCTATATATGTATGACTACTATAATGAAAAATGGATAGCATTTCATATAAATTAGAGTTATGATCTTAGGATTATGAATGTCACAACTTGAAAAAACATTCATTATATTTCAATATGTTCTTCAAATATAACAATGTTATCCTGTATATATATGCCTACTATAATGAAAAATTAATATCATTTGAGTCCCATTATGATTGAAATCCATTATGTCCTTAGGAAACATGTTTATATGGAAAGAGTTTTTTAGAATATTAACAATAATTCAATAAGAAAAACCCAATGTGTATCTAATGTATTAATCCTAAACGATTCAAAGATTATTATAGAAAAACCAATGATAGAATGACATATTTATGTGGTTGTGTATATTTCTATAAAACGGTACATATAACTTGTAGAGATAGTGGGAGCCATATTTACTTTGGTTTAGTCAATGTTAACCATGCATATGTAGTTGGAATGTGAACAAATTCTGAATGTTCATTTGGAATGGAATATTGTAAAGACATGTGTTTTGAAGGAAGGTTAAAACCATAGTGATTGTTTTATATTCACTGTGGGTAGTGATCCATTATTCAATGAGAATATTTTTTTTATAATTATGTAGTTTGTAGAAATCATTTGAGATTTATTATAACAACTAAAATTGAATAATGGATTCCATGAATTAATTTTCAAGTTGATTATTATATTTAATATTAATCTAGGTATTCATGTGAACTGATATATGGGTGGTACAAGTGTGGTATCTCTTGGGATTGGCTTGTTATATATAATCTTTATTCATAGATAAATCATTTTTTCTCTTTTATAGCTAATATATATGATATTTTAACTGAGTATTTTATTTCAAGACCATTAACCATTAATGTTGTATGAACAATAGAACCAAAATGTGATTGTGACATCACAGAATTCCCAAAAGGGTACAAGTTACAAAAATCCAATTTATTATTAATTTAACAATCTATATCATCAAATATTCATTTGGAATGAATTTATTCCATATGTATAACAACGTTTAGTAGGAGAAACATTGTTTTCATATTAAAATATGTTCAAAAATATATAGAAATAAATTTCTTCTTATAGTTATTTATGACCAAATGAAAGAATCTTGATAGATTTTGACTTAATGTATAGACATATGTTATAGGGAACATGATCTATTGAGGTAGATCTTAATGTTTCTTAGACCTAGTCAATCTTACATATATTGACATGGTATTTAAATATACATGAAAGATAAATTCAAGATATAATTGTTACTAACGACAGAAGGCATAAATCTCTCTAATCAGACATGCCTGGGAATGTTAGTAGATTAATTTTGTGAGTTTCATTCAATATTATTCTATATTGAATCAATCACATATTCCATTATAAGTAAAAAAATACTTGGAAATATAATCATTAGGGTATAAATTTATCATTTATCTCTAGGATAATGGAAATTTAATTAGTCAGAAAAATCCAGTTTTACATTAATAAGTTCAAAAGATATATACATGGTAGTTGCACATATTTGGAAACTAGTTTTGAGGGGAGAAAAACTAGTGTTTTTTGTTCAATATGATATAATATCATAGTAAGGATGAGGTAATGGTCTAGAAAAGTTCATTTAATCCAATATGAGACATACCTATAAAGAAATAGTATGTTTAATATTCTATGGAATCTAAGAATCATCTATTAAACCCACATATTTGTTTCATTTCCTAGAATTGTACCTAGTATGTAAAGTGTTATCATAATGTAAATTATAATTATATTAATAGTTATGATTATTTATTTTGACAGTGGAAAAATTCTATATACTCATTTTTTCAATCAAATGAGAGGTTTTACTCATGGAGATGAAGCATTATATAAAAGAATAGTCATTAAGATGAAAAAAGGAATACCCAGAAACTAAATTTTTTACCCATAAAAAACACGATCAAAATAATGTGAGTGTTATTATGGTAGGTTATCATGTCTTTCTCTAGTGTAAGTAGGTGTATTTTAAAAATGGTTGCCCTAGAACCCACATTATAATTAAATTTTATTACCATATCGTGTGTACAGTGTGCTATACAAGATGTTTAATAATTATTATAGTGTAGATATTTCTGTGTCAATTATTAAATGGTAATGTAAATAGAATAATTATTATATAAAATGGTTTTAGTAGAACCCATGATATAATGATAAAACTGATATGTTTTGATGTTAATCTTAAACACATGCCATGTGGTAATGATACATCATAATGACTAGATATAGTCGTTGTTGGACTCTATGGTGTAGGGGGATCATAATAAGTGAGAGTTATTATCATTAATGTCACACTTGACGATCATAGGATGTTGATATCCATATGAATGACCATCCAATAGAAAGATACATCTTTGGGTTGTCATTGGACATTCCCTTCTATGTACTTGTGTATTGGTCTCATGAACTGATATCGTTACCAATGTGTCCCATTTGATCGCTAACTTTGGTGCTTTTAAATTTTCGTGACAATGAAATCATAGTGTGGTAGTTTGTGTTGGGTGTGTCATTGGTGGTATGGAATTTATTGAATGATCATGATAGAGTTTTTCTCTTTTGAGTTGAGGAAGTAATATATCATGGTCTATGTTAATAAGTATAATAGTACCTTTATAAATACATGGCCATTACAGTTGAGGGTAATTTTTTAAAGTTAGAAGAACAAAATAAAAAATCAATAATTGAAGATGATACATCTGAACATCCTTCTTTATGAGATATTAAAAGAAAAAGAGATTATATAATATAGTGCATGTTCATATGTTGGATTTCATGACTATGAAAATGCCTATTTCTTTTGGGGCCTTGATGTGTTGCATGATTATTATCTTGGCCTTTGAATATTATTCACTACTATTGAGATAAATTCCTAAAGATCCACACACAACAACATATTAAATAATCTTTCATATTATGGTGAATATGTATATTGGACATGGTGGAACGCACCATTGTAGTCTGAGTTTTCCCCATGTTTGTACGATCACAAAAAAATAAGATAGTTCAAATTAAGAATAATTGAAAAAGAATTAATGTATTATACGTATTTACAAACAACAAGTTAAATACATGGAAAATATTATTTGAATGAAAATTAGATTAAAATATTCATAGTTCATTTTATATATACGGGAATGAAGAATCGATTTAAAGATACATTTTTTATTATTTAATATATTTATTATATTAGAAGTGTTAAAAAATAAATGATATTTATGAGTCATCAATGTAGATATAATATATTGTTAATATATTGGGTTAATTACTTGGGGGCTAGGGAGCCTTAGTGGGCAATTTAATATTAAAAAGTAAATAGGTGGAGTGGCTATTTCCAAAGAAAATCCTGGTGAGATTTTCAAAGATTATAAAACCGCTCCCACTTTTTAGAGAGAGAATCTATTGATCCAGGTGATATGTATCGATCTCTTCATCGTGCATCAAAATAACTATTATGAAGTGATCATTAGAGCATCTAAGGCATGATCACATCTTCTTTCACGAATCTTCAATTTGAAGATAATCACTCTAGTAAATTTTTAAATAATGTGTGAATAATGAATGTGATTTTGGATGGGAATTCTTCAATTAATGTTCATCGGTGATGAGTTGATGTTTAGTGTAGATTCAGATCGAACCAGGTATTTATGGTTTACATTTTGTTTCTTAATACTCATAACTTGTGATCATTGGGCTTAAACAGAGGGTGTGAGTTGTCGACAATGACACTTTTATGCCATTTGTCGGTGAAAATTTAAAAATCCTAGTCCCAAAATCTTATCTTTTCCACCTCAATACATTTAAATACTATATATAGCATGGTTAATATGACCAGTAATTGTTGGATTTTGAAAAAACCATGCTCATTTATGAATCAAAAATATGCATCTTAGTTTGGGATGGTGATTTGGGACATGAATTGATATTGTCTGTAGATAAATCATGTGAAATGGTTAATATGAGGAATGTTATAGTTCTCACTGTTGGGGCATATTTTGGAAAACCATGTTTAGCTATTTTAGAGGAGTTTCCTTGGAGTGTTCATACAACACAATTGGTGCATAGTTTGGAAAAAAGGGAGTCCAAACCATGGAAAACATGGAAGGGTATATTTTTTAATTTTTTGTATTATATTCCTCCAAACCTAAACGCCTTATACCATTAACCTCATAGAAAACAATCCTAGTCTGCTACACTCCTCCCATCATTTACCCACCATCGATTTTTGTTATTATGTGGTTCATTTTATTAGGATTTGGAGGATACATCTCCTTAGATTCCTTCCATTATTCTTCCCCTCCCTAATTTTATAAATATTAGTTTCACCTTGTAGGGTTTTGATTAACATTCCAATAGATCACAAAGAAATAAGACATAGGAGATGGGGAATACACTTAGTCCTTATAGAGCATGCCATGAGACAACCACCCCATATCATGTTTCAGGGTTTCATCAATGACTAACCCCATTTTCCAATTTATTGGTCATGTAATTAGTGATGTGTGTTAATGACCAACATGATATTGGTATTATGAGTCTAAAATGATCCACATATAGATTATTTTTTGAGGTTTCATCTAGAATAATTTTTTTAATGATTTGAATAACAATTATTCAATTTTGAGTAAATTTTTATTTTTAATTATTAATTAATAATTACTTTTGATTTAATCAAAATTAAATAAATTTGAATTTTTTGTTTGAGTTAGATGGTTATGAATTGATATGATGTTATATTGGACATCTTATAGCAAAAAAAATGTTATCTTGTCCTTGGTAGCTAGAGTAAACCCTTGAGAAATAGATTTAAATCATCTAATTGTGGTAGGTGGTTCCAAATTTTACCTCAACTACACATTATTCTATGTGTATTTTAAAGTTTTCCCATACAGATTCTATTTGATTACTATATAAATTTACTTATGTACCAAAAATATTTTCTTCCTTAGTTGACACCATTTGACATGGATTGTGACTTATGGGGAGTTAGATTCTAAATAAAATCATTAGAATTAATGTGACCGTTATAATAGACATATTAACCTGGATTTTTTATAAGAAATATTATTGTAATAAAATTAAATATAAATGAGTTTTGAATGAATATGTTGGGTGATTCAAATAGTTATTTAGAAAATAGGTTTTTAGAAATGGTATTTGAAATTGTTAAATGACCTGAAAATTGAAGATCATTTTTAAAAGGTGATTTTTTAAACAATTCTATAGTAAGAAACCAATAAGATATTTTTATTTATATATTTTGAATGATATATTGTTTTACAAACCATTGGGTAAAAGATAAGTCTAAAATGAATTGTATAGTGAGATTTCATAGAGGTGTGGGATGGTATGTATTTTAATTATAACTTGTTTATCCATAGGAAAACTATTGTTATAGATAGAATGCCTTGTGTTTCTTCCCATGGATTTAGTCTTGGATATTAAATTGGTGTAATTCCTATTGTGATCATTGATTATATTAGGGTTCTCTCTTGATTTCATTGAGAGTATCATTATTTAGATTAAATTACATAAAAATCTATGGAATACCACAAACTATGTTAAATTCCTCACTGATTCATAACATTGAATTTCAAAGGTAGACACTTCCTTGATTTTATTGGATATATTATCTATTTAATTTTATATATTAATTTATTGGATCCCATCAAGGGGCCCTATGAATTTCATATGGTTGGAGATATAGAAATAGATTAATTATATGAGATGGAATATTGTTGGTGTGTACCGAGATTTTATTCCAACACGATACTCTAAATTACTTGGATTGTAAGTACATTGGATTGAGTTTAGAGAGTTCCATAGTTGTTTTCCATGGATTATTCTTGATGTAATATAGTGGAATATTATGGATGAATTCCATAGGCTCTATATTTAAATCCGAGAGAGAAATTCTTATTAGATCTCTTTTGAATTCTCTTTTGTTTTCATGTATATGGATTCCTTGGTCATTATCCTTTCAATCAACATGAGTTGGGAGATCCATCATCCAAATTCGAAATACACCGGTATCAGATGATGCAGGATGGTCGGTCCTTAGGTGTTACCATAGATATTGGGATCATTGTTTGTATACTATCCATTGATTCATTATTCTTATAGGTGTTTATGAATTATTAGTGGCACATCATCAACAAATTTTTTTCTTCAAATATTTAATTTTTGTATTCTATTGGTGGGTTGATGCTATGTTTTACTCAAATCATTCACGAGATACAATGGAAATTATGTACTCTATAAGACATTGGTCATGATCGTGGGACTACGAATCGAGTGAGGACCTATGTTGGTACTTATTGATCTACATATATGGTTTGAGATATATGATTAGACCGTATAGGACTATATAGAAACTTGGGATATGATTTTAGATATATTTTTTTAACTATGATATTATTGTACTACAAGTGTACGCTGCACCCATGGGTGATCCACTTGGTATATATGAAATATTCATTAATTATTTTCCTTGAATTTATATTTATTTCAATTACAACTTCCCTAGTTGTGGTTATTATCGGTGTGGTCGTATACTATTTAATTTATATTCCATTTCACACTCTAAAAATCAAGTAATTGTATCGAAATAGTAACCTCATATTCCCTCACCACTAGTTGGTTTCTCATTCATTATGAGGTTCAATTTCTATGTCTATGTGGGCACTATCTTGTGGCACCATATTAGTATATTTTGATTTAAGGAGTTACAAATTTTTTTATCCATAATTTCATTATTGTACTACTGATGGTTTCATTAATATAGAGAGTAAATCAGATTTAATATGATAATAATGTAGTATTTTATTTGAGAATTGAACCCATGTCCACATAAGGTAATAAACACATCCTTCACAAATAACATCAAATTATAGAGGTCATTGAGAGGGGTGAATCAATGATTGATTTTCTATATAGTAGAATATAGAATAGCTATTGACAACCCATTAACAAAAAAAATCATGAATTTCATGTTGAATCAGGTGGTATATGATATATTATATAAATTATTAAATGGTTTTAAAATATATCTTTTTCCCTAATAATATAAATCTTTATTTATCATTTATTCATGTTTGGTAAAAACATTATATGAACCATGGAGTGATAAAATTCTATCAAACTATAATATTGAGTTGTATTATATTTAGAATCACCATTAATTATAATGTTATGTTTTGATATTTTACTTTTTTCATTACTTTAATCACTTATGTTATATATTGTAGACTCATAAGATAAAAATAGAAACATATAATTTTTATTGATCCATGAAAGAATATATAATAGAATATGCTATGACATGGATATACATGAAGGTACATACTAAAAATGAATCATAATTTTAATTGGATATCATGGTAATTAACATGGGAACCATCATATATTAATTTATTACTATCCTTTTCCTTAATGATGGATTAACTATTTGTTTTTGTGTATTATGTTGATCATGGTATCAGTTGAGTTAAACAAAGATGGAATTTCTCCAATTAAAAAACCATAATATCTAATCCCATGATAGAATTATAATGAGAAAAATCTGGGACATTTCTATTTTCATGACATGTGATTTTGTTATCTAAATTGATATTTGACATGTGACGTATTCATTTGAATAGATCAGTATATTTTAGAGAATCAAATATATATTGGTTATAATATATTATAATTACATGTTTCTGGTCATTATATAATCAAATATCTTACCAAAAGTGACTAAATATTCATCATTATAATGTATATGATATACCTTTTAGTGGATTCACTCATTTATAAATATACCATTTATTGATTGAGATCAACCCAAAACCCTTTCCTGATTGAGATGAACATATGTTTTTATAGAAGAAACTATTGGAATATGATTATGGTTTTGGTGATTCATTATTTCAATGAACAATATAATGTACCTCAATGACACGTATAATTTCATTGAATAATGTTTATTTCAATTATAAAGATTATTTTTGGAAATTATAGAGAGATGATAGTATCAATATTAATGTTCCAATGAAGTATTTTTTCACGAAGTCAATATTTAGATGATATAAATAAGATTATTAGTAAATTGATCTTATGATTCAATACTTGTTTTATTGTTGAAACATTGTTATGTACAAAATGAATATTATGATTTCCATTCAAATTCTGATTTTCATGAATATGAAAAGATAATTATAATAAAAGGTGTTTTTTTGTATAAGGATGGGAATAAGATTCCCAAAAAAATGAAGAAATTTTTTGGACGGTGATTGATGTGATTCGTAAAAAAATTTGAAATTGAATTATATTATACAAAAAATTTATTATTTTCATTTTATCCTCATATAAATAAAATTTCCATCACACAAGCCTTCTTATTCAATCCTCGACCAAGGGAACATGTGGGACAATGGTCTACCACAAAAAAAGGGAACAAGACAAGGAGGGAAAACATATTGAGGATGGAATGCCTCTGTTTAAATACAACTAGAGATGCAACATGGAGTGTAAGGGAGTAGTGGAACACCCCCCATGATGGGAAGTATGAACAAAAAGATCCGAAAAGGGGAAATACCATCATAGGTTTGGTAGAATATCCTAGTATTCAGTGCTAGTGAGCTGAAGGTATGAGATATGCAATAATCCGTGGCCCCGATAAATCAAGAAAAAAACTGGTATGTGGTGAAATTGTCACTATTAATTTATAAATTAAAACATATCGATAAAATATGATCTCTCAGATGTGAAATACTGACACCATGTGATCACTATAAATAATATTTTCCTCCCCCCCCCTCACTCAATAGATCTATACATCAAGGATTTTTACCATGTTTGATCCATAGTTATTAGGTAATCGATCCAGTTTGAGATTTTATCCCATGATCAATATCCTAATTAAACTTTTGAAATATTGATGAGTTAAATGAGAATACCCCCATGAAATTCATGTACATCAATGAAAAAATTCCTAATCCTATTCCATTTAATAACATCATGAAGTTGGTTATTTAGATAGAAGAAAAAATCGAATTTATTTAAAAGAAATAGTGAAAACCATCAGGCATGTATCATTTCATTACATGCTATAAAATTGAATGATGGGGAAATTAAATTATTTGTTAAAGGGCCAATTCTGTAATCATGATATGATGAAGTGAAACTTTATTCTCTTATGTATTAAAAATGAAATCATTGAATAATTATCCACGTTATTTTCATTTATAAGGTGATGAAATGATATGTGATCCATGTTTGGCAACTGAATAGAGAAAAACCAAAACCTTTTACTATTTAATGATTAAAGATACACAATGTGAAGAGTAGTGAATACCAAATCCTTCGAATAATTAAACGGGTAGGGTTATTTTTAGACAATGTAAATGAGTAGAATATTAATGAAATTAAATCCTGTGGGTATTTTGAGATTCATGAGTTTATAATAGATGTATTGTGGATTATTACATACCCACATGTGAAAAATAGGACACCCAGACTCCTTAGAAATTTGAAATGAAGAAGAATTCATGGGGATAGTGTGTTACAGTGGTTCACACAAATGGTGATATGTGAAATGGAATCCATTTGGTGTTCTTGATGACTTCTATGTTGAAATATAATACCAATCATTATTTAGTTGGTTAATTCAATTATGATAAATATATATTCCATCAATTTATAGGTATTCAAAACGAGTTAATATAACACACATCACAATTTTGGAATTAATATTTTAATGCGGAATAAATTTAAATGTGGATTAAAATTGAGAATCAAAATCATGTAATTTATTGATAACCATGCACTACAATTGTTTTGTATAAATATTTTCCTTTACTTGAAGAGATATAAACTATTTATTTTAGTATCATTTTAATTCCCTGATATGTTATTGTAACAAAGTGAGAAGTGAATTTTTGTGCATCTAATATACATATCATTTTGAGGTCAAGACATAATTATAAGGAAGAATCACTTGAGCATTGTTCCACCAATGAAACTGACCAAAATATGTTATTAGAGATATTTGACCAATACTAGCAAGAAAAAAAGTTTCATTTATTGTACATTGGGATGTGTGAACCACCATAAATGTGAAGGATGATTAAACAATCATCCAGTAGTGGATTAAGCCTTGAAGAATGATAAATTACTAGATGAATATGAATTAGAGGAAAATTATTGGTTAGATGTGGGATTACAAGACATATGGGGGTATAAAAAAATGAGGTAGAAGAGTTTGATTAATGCGGTTCTACACAGAATGAATTGGAGGTTTCATTACTGGGGGGGTGTAACAAGTTTCTACCTAATCCATTATAATAACTGAAGTATTATTATAGTAGAGAATCTATGTTGGGTTTATAGAAAACATGGAAAAAAGAATGCCTTTTCAACAGAACAATTTAAATATTGTGTAAAGATCTCTCTATTATTTTTACTCTACAGTAGGTGATATTGATAGATATCAATGATTGGATCTATAAACATTATAATTTTAATAGGATGGGTTCAATGAAAAAAAATTATAAATAATGATTGTACCACTAATTCTCCCTCTTGTTGGTTCCTAACCTGGCATAGGGCTCAACCAATATCAAAATATGTTAGAAATAATCCAAAAATAATTTTAATGTTTAGAATAAAGTCTATGTTGATTTAGTGAATTTTTTATATTGTTGTGTTATGTGCATTAAGAAATTGAAAAATATGCAGTGAAATTCACACCATCATTCTCTATTATTCTATATGATATTTGTTCCCATAATATATGCATATGGATATATATATATGATTTCAATCAAACAATCATTCCATGCTTGTCATCATATATATATTTTTTGTTAACACGTCATGAGATATTGTTTAATTATATCATTTATTGTAAAATAAGACTAATCGTTAGATAAATAAATCACATTATTGTTTTGTAAAGATACATAATTGATTAATATTTTCTTATTGTATTAAACATATTGATTCCATATGGTTTTGTTATTTGTGGGAGGATATTTATTTAATTATAATTATTAGAATTTTTTAAATTATTAGATCTTTCAAATAACCAAAACATAGTCATTATTTTGAAACACTATATTTTCCATATAGTAGGGTGATATAAAACATATTTTTTAGAATTAATGTCCAATGGATTTTAATAATGATTCTAGGGACCAGTCGATACCATTTGAGGTAGGAAACCTTTATTTATTGCGATGAGTACTCAACTAATCTAAATTCCAATAATGATTTAAATATTCTGAAATGAGACTTTTCTATTTTAAAATATTCATTTTTTTCTCGTCGATTCCTCTTCTAATTATAAAGGAATAATATACATGTATAATTTAATTGAGAAATACACATTTATATATCCAAAAAATATCATTGTTTTGTATTTTACAATATATAAAATATGTAACAAGAAGAATGTATATAGGTTTGGTAGTGGTGGTAGTAATTCAATATTTTAAGAACCCTTATATAAAAACTCTATTGTAAATATTTCATATTGGATGAACAATTTCATTCAATTAATGATATGGTTTTGATTTAATTGGTTATTTTGATGTACATTGACTAAATTATGAGGTTATTTTTTAAAATTTTCCAAGGATTAGAGAATTTGAGGGTATATTATGGCTAATCATGAGGAACTGATTATAGTAGACCTATGTCGGGGTGAGATGTATTTATGATATTTCACTGTGCTCCTAGGGATATTAATTCTTGTTTTTCTTATTTAGTGTTATAAATGGATAGTTGGGGTCTTATTCCCCTTATAATATTTTACACTATTATGTGATTTTTTTAATGAATTTTAGATGGTATAAATAATTATGTGGATTTTAATTTTTTGAAAATATGATGGATTATCATTGTTTGTATTGTGTGGTGGTGATTATGTATGTTTTTATAAAAAAATTCTGGAGGGTAACTTTCTTATTAGTGAACAAATAGTAATATAATGAAATTCCCCAAGTCTGGACAACTTCCAAAGGAATACATGATTTGATGAGTAGAGTCCTTGAGGGTAAACACCACGAGAACAATGAGAGTCTCTATGGTTGAAAAAATTTCCATCCATATTGTTATAAAAATTACATATTTAGTGATAAATATAAAGGTTTTTTTCAAAGAGAGGGTCCTTATGGGTTGACACTATAAATTTTTTTGGGTCTATATGGTTGGAAAAATAAAAATAATATAGTTATATATTACATGTTCCCATTGGGTTGATAAATTTTGGATGTGGTCATATTCTTGTGAGGTAACTATAATTAGACAACATCATATTTATTGTATTTGTAACGAATGGGACTTAGGTTGATGTGTAATAGAAAATTGTTTTTTTATGAAAAATGATATGATTTTGTGGCTCAATATGGAAATGGTAAAATTTATGATCTTTTTGTTATATTTAATAGTTGGTATATTTTTATTTATATCATACATAAATTATTTAATATGATCATTCCTATGGACACATAATTATTTCAAATAATGACCTATGAAGTGTATTAATATACTCATCCATTAATTGTGAAATTAATTTTCTAATTACCATGATACAATTGGTAGTGTTTTTAGGATTCTATTGATTTATAAATGGGAGACATATTATTGTTGGTAGATTACACTATACAATTGAAATAGTATATATATGTTTATATTGGTATACTTTTTACGATATTTTATTTTCATCATTTAGGGTTCTATGACATGACATGAATATTAGTACATTAATTATATATCTTGTGTGGGTAATTTGTATTCTAGTGTAATGGATTTTTTATAGTAAATTGGAATAACCTCCCTATATTTGGTATATTAAATGTGTAATTCTAGTTATTTACCCATGGACATTAAATGATGTGATTTTGGGTTAATAATTTAACTCATTTCTAACACAGCTGGAGTGACAGCATGGGATGGAGGAGTCATGAATTCCAACATAAAACATTCTATAAATAATCTCATAACTTGTCATTTAATATAATTGGATACTTGAACTACCATCCTACTTCTTCCATGGAAATATAGAATTTGAAAAATATATTTCACTTCACATCCTATAAATATTTGTTGAATTCGATGGGTGACCTAAATTCACCCTATTTTTCATATCAAGATTTTGAAAACCAACCATCCCATATTATCTCCATGAAAAAGAATCATACTTTTATATATGTACATAATTTAAAACTATCCTTTAATAACAACCATCCAATTTATAGATAATTCTATCGTAAAAATAGAATTACTCAACTATATAATAAAAATGTTTGGTGGAATGTATTTGAGAAGTCGTTATATAAAAAATTTGAATAACTCATATTCTATAATGAGTAGATTATTATGATTCTCATAGAGAGACATGTAAATTTAATAGGAACATGAAAGATAATTCAATAATATTGACCATAATATTAGCGAATGGTAGTGAGATAGAAACACTAAAGAGTAATATTTCAAAAAATTTATGGACAATTAAACCATCTTTTTTATTTAAATTATATTTGTTTTTATGTGGAAATTTAATTTTCCAACCAAAATAAAATTTAAAAACTTTATTTCTCAAAGTATAGGAAAATTTATTATTAACTAAATGACACTATTTTTTATTTGAAACACTGGAAAATATATATTGTAAAATATTACTAGATAGAAACTAAATCAATGTGAAATTCTATAGTCCGTAGAGCCTCAGTATTGATATAATAAGAATATTATATATTTTGTATCCTAAAGAATAATATTTTTTATAAAATGGAATATTTCATAAATGGTGTCTCAAATGGGATATCCACAAACATAATTAAATAAAGAATTTTGGATTCTCTGTTATCAAAACATTAGAACATTGTGTCCCATGTGTTTAGAAATATCAGAAATCGATGTGTAAGGACAATTTTATATATACCAGCATACATTAATTATTTTATTTTATTCTCATCTCATTTTTATTCTTTCTCCTTAGTATGAAATAATGTTCCTAATTCATGTTTCCATCAATAAAAATTATCGATTTTATCTCATTTTGACCCGTTTTTTTTTGCAATGCCATCGTGGATTGAAAATAACTATAATTTGAGAATATTCGAATAGAATATGAAATAAAATTGTATTTTTAATTAATTTTATTGGAAATTAAAGATGTTTATTTAATGTGGGATGTAATATAGTTAAACCACTCATCCACCATTATTTTTCATTTCAATTAATTCTAGGAGATCTTGAAACAGCATTGCATGAATTTGTTTAAGCTCTTGTGATCTAGTAGGATATCCCTTACCTATTTCTAGGAACGATGATGTGTTCTCTCTTATTATTTCTAGAAATGTTTTTATGATTATTTTTATTGTTTTATAATTTTTTTATTTTTATTCCTTTTATTTTATTCTCAATTTCTAAAAAAATGTCTTAATTATGAAATATAGAACATAATTTCTCAACAGATAATTGATATAATTATCATAGGATATTTTCATTCTATTTTATGAAGATTAAAATATTTAATTATGAAATTATAAATAGAGAAAATTATCAATGAATAATCTATTATAATTATCAATAGATATTTATGTTGTAAAATCATTGAAAATTATTTATAAAAATTATAAAAGGAAAATTTCCATGAATTATATAAAGATAATTATAAAAAGATAGTCATTTTGGATTATCTAGAAATAAATTATTAAAATTATCAAAGTATAGTTATGTGAATTATTTAACAATAATTATTAATAATTATCAAATATTAATTTCTACAAATTGTCATATGATTATTTTTTTAAAAAATATATAAATATAATTTTGTGATATTATCAATGGAATATTATAATGATTTATAAATGATAGTTATATAAAGTCTGTAAAATTATTTTTTTGAGAATATTATCATATGATATTTATAAATATATTATTTATTATAAACCGATAATTTTAAGAATTATCCTCGATATGCATGTAGGTTTATAAAAGAATATATATTGAGGGATAAATTGTATAATTTCAGAATAATATATAGGGATATTTATAATATTCCAGGTTTTTTATAATTATTCATTGGGAGAATATTGATAGCACATGTGTTGGATGAAAATGATAATTTGGATTTTATCTAAAAGATATAATGTACTATCTCAAGTAATATTTGATTATAAATGAAATAAATTAGACAGATTTTTTAATAGGAACCTATGATGATACTCAAGTAATAACATGTCAACAACTAACAACAAAAAATACTAGGTTGAGGTGTCCATAATTTTTTATTTTTTCAATTCTTCCATCAAACTATATATGGTGGTTTGTACATTCAATCGGCATCGAAGACTTCAACATAGAAAGTTTTATATATCTTCCAACATCTTATTTCATCATGAATCCATGTTATAATTTCTTCATTATCATAACTGATAAATTTGAATTATTGTGCTCACATGTGGTTGTGTGTTTATCATAGGAGACCAATAGTGATATTATTTCCATGGGAATATCAAGTGTATATTTTACCATGTTTTATATTGATTCGCATGTGGATATCTGATGCTACTATATTTCTTTTGATTCCATGACATGTATTTATTTATACAATGAGTTCCAGTGAATTATATTACCTTCATTTGTTAGGTTTTTGGTATACTTGATATTTTAACATCATGGAATATTTACCACATTAGGGGGAGTGTGAATGATGTGTAATGACAATGATGATAGAGCATGGTATCCTTGTGGATGAACGTAATTTGATAACTTTAATATTTTGAGTGGCATGACCACATGATTCCTTATGGATCCAAAGTTGTCTGCCAACTTGATTAATTGTGTATTATATGTAGCACATTAACTTGAATCCTTGTGGACTTCAAGTATCATGTCAACATTATGCCTTTTGGATTCCAATTTTCATTTCATTGTCCTATTTTCCATCCTATGATAATTCTCTAATGACTTGAGATTCCCTTTCTAGTATACAACACAAGAAGGAATAATTGTGGGTGGAGGATTGGATAGCTCAAAACTGATCGGTTTGGATTTCATAATGTTTTTCTTTTTATTAAAATATTATATTCATATAATATACCATGAATACATGACCTCACATCATTACAGACACATTGGTGGTGTCCTTTTGAGTTTTGTAATCATACCATACATTGAGATTATTGGTTCTCTTAAATATTCAATTACTAAAGATATATATAAGGGAAAGGGTTTGAGGGTGGATTGTGGAGCATAAGAGAATGAATCTATAAGCGGATTGAGGTAGTGTAATATGATGAGATTTTGTGAAATATTTTTTTCGAATAAAGTTAAATATTTTTGATATTTTTCATTTCACACAACTGTAAATATATCTTGTGTTATATGAAATTACTATGTTTATCTTGATTTTTATTCCATAAAAGTTAATCATGAACTACATTCCACAATTTTATTATCTTTCATAATAAGAAACACAATTTCTATCTTGTGTTATAAGTAAAGTTGATTTCATTCGATAGTCTGTGTCACAACCCAGACCTTGTTTACCAAGCTATAGCATACTATAAATTTAATTTTTCTAAATATGATTAATGTCATCACCTAGACATTATGATGGATATTATGAGTAAAACATTATTTAAACATGTGGATAAATTGAACCCTTTTATCTAGAAATGAAAGTAAGAACTATTTGAAAATAATGTAAATACATTAAAACGAAAACAACATTTATTTGATTAAAACACCATTGAACATAAATAAATAAAAAAAATTAACTATTTTTGAATGTTTTTAATTAAGAAATTATTTTTATAGTCATAAAATAGATTTTATTCACATAATAGAAGAAAAAATTCTATTTTCTGAATAAAAAGATGTATTTTTTAAAAGGGAAATTTTACTTCCTTTTAATGGGGCACCTAATATAAATAATATTTTTGAAACATATATAATTTATATTTGAAAAATCAATCTTCATTTTCGCACAATGAATATATAAATTTTACTTTTGGTGAATATATGGTTTTTTAGGGGTTTCATTTTTTGATAAATTATGATAAACATTGAATATCAATTTAAAACTATTTTTTCATTTTATTTATTTATATGGATAAATTTTATTTTTTTGGGTATAATGTATAATTAGAATAAAAATATAAAATTTAGTACTATTTATTTCATTTTATTCAATTTTACTTAGAAACTATATATAAAAACTCATCAAAATTTTGAAGGATTCATACTTAAATGCATGTATTGTCATCTAATATGCGTGATTAAATACAAATTAATTTATTACAATTATGTGAATGGAATTTGGATAAATATATTTCATATTTTGATTCATAAAAATTTTTAATGTCTAATTAGATCAATATTTTTTTAAAATAATATTGAACTTAAATATTATTAATTTCATGGATTAAGGTAAATTTATGATTAACAAGGGCCTAAACCATAAAATTAAGGGCCCAAATGACCAAGAAACATGTCCAAAAGTTTTTGAATGTATTTATTTATAACTTATGCACACATTATAGAATTAGGTTCATTATTGGTGCCAAATTTCATGTGAAAAATTATTGTAGAATCCCTATTTCTGAAAACAAAACAAAAATGAAACTCCTTGCCCACTTTAAAAAGGTACCCCCAGTCCCACTTATTCAAACCTCTCATGTCCTTTGTATATAAGAACCCAGTTTTAACTCTGATATGTATACATTATAATTTTGGTATTGATATTTAATATGGATGTAATATAGATTACTAATGAGTTATAAAATGTCTTAGGGGTGTTTGGGGCCTTTTCGGATCCCAAAACCCATATTTTGTGGAAACATGACATGTCGTACAGTTTTCCCCAGGTTTGACTAACCATTCAGATGGCCATTTTATAGATTGAACCACTTCCCATGTTTTCGTCAAATGTTCATGTGTCCTAGTCATTCAAAGTTCCCTTCTACCTTTGTAATCACACATGAATGATGAACTATTTTTAAAACCATGTAGTAAAACCATGCACATGCTATTTTTCTAGGTAATTTTTCATTTTTCCCTTAATGGTATAATTATAAACCCTCTTCCCCATAATATGTTTTTTCAACCAGATTTACATAAATTTATCTCATTTTTTATCCTTTTGAAAATCTATTCGAGGAATCAAGAGATATCCTTTGTCTAGGATTTGAACAAGCTTCCATTCATAATGTTGGATGTGCAACAGTAGCTACTTGAGTGCTATAGAGCCATTTCTCCTTCTCTATTTCTCTCAACTGAGTTATTGTGGTGTTAGAGTTGTTCTATTTTTCATAGATTTACTCTGATCTGATTGGAATCATGTTCTATTACTGGAGGAGGAGAGTCATACAAGCCTAACGTGGGTTCCTCGTAAGTGCTTCTGGTTTTTTAATAATCAAATTATTTATTTATATCATTTAGCTTTATAAAAATTTTAAATACCCATATATTTTCAAAGAAGTACCAGCTTAGCTTTATCTTTCATTCCATCTCATACTTCTTCTCCAATTGGTTGATCACTAATGTTTATAACTAAATAATAGTGACAATCATTGCATTAGGGTCCTACTATTGAGTCAAGAATTCCTCTCCCTTATCCTTTTGTTTTCAAATATTCATTTTTCATGAAACATTTATATATATATGTTTTATGGAATTTTTATAGGTACATTATTTTACAACATTTAATATTGAATTAGTTGGTTATCATTGATTAGAATTTTACTCCTTATTGCACGTATGTGGTCCCTTATTTTTTTAAATTATTTAATATTTTTATCAACATTTTAGAAATCGTGTTAACATTTATTTTATTGTTCATTCCACTGTGATAAAATATTTTTTCACTATTTTCCCTCGTGAAAGGGGAACATAAAATGTCGTTAGTGATAGATGTGGAGCTTGAATCAACAATAATGATGACTGATAACCAATAGTCCTTTTAATTTTATTGAACTATATCTTTGGACGTAAACCATGTTCCTATGTTTTTGGGATGACATTAGGATTCACATATGGGGTCTTATTACATTCCACAAGTATGAATAGATTGAGTACATATTAGGATAATAGAATGATGGATTAGGAATTTGACCCTGATTTGGGTATTGGATAACTTGAATAACAGTTCATGTATTAGATTTCTATAGATGTATAATTTTTTTATTAAATGTTATTTTGGTAACATAATAAATTCATTGTGTATTATGGTACCCTATTAACCTAGAAAAAAATAGAGTTGGTGAAACATCCACCCTTGCCTCATTGATTTTATCTTATCCACTAGAAATATTTAGTGATATATTTTTTTACCCTGTATCAATATAAATTGTGGAGCCTCATCACCCATTTACGAAGGATATCTTAGTTGTTCATGATCCAAATGAAATTTCATATGTTTGTATAATTTTCTTCTTATAGTGTATGTCATTGTGATGTATCATCCTCTCAAAGGATCATTCATGTGGTATAAAGTCCACTAAGGATTCAATATTAGTGGTGTAGTCACCGAAATAGATGTAGCACTAGTGGTATATCGTCATATCTTGTATTTTTTAGTGAATTGTTTACAAATAAATGTGGTTTCACTGATGCCTTGTTCATATGGATACATGATATTTTTGCATGTCATTCTCCTATAGTGTGGTATTTGTTTTACATCAACATTCTAGTATGTATGTCTCTATGGTTCCTATATGCACAAAAGCTTTGAGATCGTGTCACATGATACACCTGAGAATGGACTGTTGTGGTGTATCATCCACTGGATATTAATGAATCCTTGACCATATTAATATGTCCCATTCTCCTTTAATTTATTTTTGGAGATGGATATATGACTTCAAATAGTGATATATCATCAAATTATTTATTAAATGGTGTCTAATATGTCATACATCTTAAAGGTATATTCAAGCCATGGTAATTATATTCAATATTTTACCAGAAAATGAAGGTTTGGTCATATGTTATTTAGGAAGAGAACTCAAATTTTTTAAAATTCATTTATTAAATATATTTAATGTTATGATAACTTCATATTGACCATGAAATTAAACTTTATATACTTATTGGGGACACAATTGGTGGTATACAAATGAGTGGCACTGACAGCTAGGTCATATGGAAGAGTACAAGTTAATTTGTTTTTCATGAACATTGTATCTACAAGGGCCATGTTTCATCAAAAGGTAGATCTAATGATGTATGGTCAATGTTAGGGATGGGTCCATTACAAAACACAATACTAGTTTTGGATATCTATATTAGTTTTTTTCAATTATTTTTATATAATAAACCCACATGACATTTACAATTATGTTTTACAATATTTGTAACATGTATATTAGTTCATTTGGTAATAACCCAGTTTTTCTTCTAAAGGTACTGGTTTCTTCTTTCCCTTTTTGCTTAAGTGTTTTTGAGAAAATAAGGAAAAATCAATAAAATTCCGAAATACTGTGACTACATGTCGTTTACTTTTCCACAAGCTGTGTACTTTGGCCGTGTGGGATAGGTACACAGGGCATGTAGGCCTATCGGCAATGAAGGGTGTAAAAACGGACTACACGACATGTATAGGGCATTCACATGCCATGTATTCAGTCGGTAGGTGAATAGTAAGGAAGCGGAGGTAGCCACCAGTGGAGCGAAAGTACACGCCGTGTAGTCGGGGATACACGTTGTGTGCTCATGTTGACAAGTGAACAGCTCGACAGTCAAAAAGTAGCCGCCAGAGGAATAGTTAAATGAGAAAATTTCACACAGTGTAATTTTGTGTACACACTGTGTAGTTTGTTTTTTTCATTTAAAATGGGCAGTGGCCTCCTCTATTAACAGAGGAATCTTAGAACACTGGAGGTGAGACGGAGGGACGACCAGATCATGGAGGATCTCCCGACCACACACCAGGAACCCGATTCCTACGCCATCGATCTCCTTGGAACCACATGGGTGATACCTTCCTCCTCCTTATGTGTTTCTTACCAATTCTATCTCAAGGGAATGTTATTTGAGTTTAAACGAGATTATGTTCATCTCAGATTTGAGCAGACCTCGTTTGTTTCGTGAGGCGTCGTTCACGTATACCGATCAGGGGTGATCAAGGTAGGTGGTGTGGTGTTTAATTTCCAACTACTATTTGTTTTTGTGTACAGTTGTGCTACTAACCCATGGTTGCGGTATCATATTAATGAGGACTTTGTAGAAAGTTATCTAGAATTGCGTAGATAATCTATTAATAAGATTAAACATTTGTTTGGGACCACTGCTTGGATCCAGGTCCACCTCAGGGTGGTGTTCCTCTGATTATCCATTTGGCCAGGATACTAGAGGGTATGTCATGTTTATATTGTACATTTCATTTTCTTGAAAGAAAGTGTATATAAATTATTGTTTTTTCATTGGGCTCAGCCCGGTTCCCTTAGCCTGAGGGTAGTGTTCTATTATCTTGAGGGCAGTGTTTCTTAGCCTGAGGGCAGTGATTGGTTGGCCTAAGGGTTACCATTGTTTATGCATGAGGTATGTAGTCTTTTTTCATGAGGGAAATCTCACATATGCCTGGGGGAAATGATCGTTATTCATGAGGGAAATCACATGTGGGTATTGGTTTTGTTACTTGAGGGTAAGGATAGAACGTCTGAGGACATAGCTCTTTATAATATTCAATGAGTTTATTTTCTATGTATACCTTCCAAGCTGAAGCACAAGCTTGGTGGTAATAAGAAATAATTAAAAAGGCAAAGATAATGGTAGTGATAGTTACTTTTATGTACATACTAGTTACCAGATTTACTTTTACACACTGTTGTTGCACATTTTCACTAACAGTTTGGAACGAGCCTTTGGTGGGTGCCTACTAGGATTTATTTATCACACTCTATTTGGGTCATGTATTCAGCCCAAACAGACTATATTGCAGTAGGTTTCGACCAGTGAAAGCGTCCCTATACAGGTACATGATTGTAGTATAGGAGTCTGAGAGCAAGTGACCGAGCTTAGGCTTGTGATGCTACTTTGTTCTATTTTGTTGTAACTCGTACATTGAGTTTTATTTTATTATACTACAGTGTATCATGTTCTGGTTGTTTTCATAGAATTAGTGACATGCTGCATCTTTATATGTATGACTGTTGGTTCTCTTGTTCTTTAGTTTTCCATTTTAGTTCCATACTGTTTACTACTTCTGCTGTTGTATGTTATTTGTCTTTTCCTCTATGCTACACTTTGAAAAATGAGGGCATAGTTCCCCCACTATCGGACCTAGGCCCTCACTGCCAGTCACCATCCTCTGGCGTTTGGGTAAATGCGCTTGAGTTCATGTGACCGACCAGGTTCAGGGAACTCATTGAGTGGAACCCGGATTCGGGACGTTACAAAGTGATATCAGAGGGGTTGTTTTCTTTGACATACTGTTTGGAGCCTTAGTCAGTGATAGAATGGAAATGGTAGTTGTTAATAAGTTGTTCCTGGGGGTAGCTAACCTGCGTACAGGGTAAAGCCAGTCTACCTCAGTTATTGCAATTTTTCTAATTTAGCTATTTTATAGTTGATTTGATTTTCACCATTGGGTGACAAAATTGTGTTGTGCTGTTTATATTTAATATATTGGTTCTATTTTGTTGAAACCTGACGAGATGATGTTATTCCATATAATGCATCATTTTGGAAAATGCTAGAAATCCCATGACATGCATTCTTCCATGCCATGTAGGTGCATTTGAAGTTGCATGTTGTTGTCATAGTTGTTGTGCTAGAAAAGCATGGTGTGGTGACAACTGCTTTGATAAATACCTACTATTTGAAAGGGTATTTTGTGTGAGGATGAGAAAATGAATGCAAAACGTTTGTTTTTAAGGAGTATGGGTCCTAATTGACCAAAATTTGGTGGATCATTAACAGTTTATCTTATTATAACATGTATAAGATGCCAAAAATCGATTCGTGTGGAGTATGGGACCTCCTGGATCGGAATGTGGCACTTAGGTGTTGTCTTCAGTGTTTATGGGTTCCAAATTAGTTTATATGGCTTGCTTTTCCGAAAACCCAGAATACACGCTGTGTAGTTTTGACTACACCCCATGCCTTATTTTGTGCAATAAGAATAGAAAAAGTTTTGAGTACACACCGTGTACCCTATGTACATGTGGTGTAGTAGCTAACCGTGTCATAGGCTATGTGGGAAGAAACATGGGATGGGAAAGTTCTAAAGGGAACACGCCGTGAAGTTATTTCACATGATGTGTTGTGTATACCCTGTGTCTGTCCATGCAACTAAAAACCCTGACGGAGGAAATCATTTCTTGTACATGCCGTGTCAAGGATGAACACTCCGTGTAGTGGGACCTGGGGGCCCGACCGTGTAGCCAACAAACATGGGTCGATGTTACCTCTTCTTTAACACGTCGTCTACCTGTGGGACACATCGTGTAGTCCTTACCAGGGAAAACCCATGTGGACTTGGCCATATGGTTGGGAAGACAGAGTTGTGTGCATTCCATGTGTTAGTGTAACACGCCGTGTAGTGTCAGTTGAGTGGGTAGCCATGTCACTACAACACGACGAGTTGGAAATTAAGCCATACATGCTGTGTCTATCTAGGACACGCCGTGTAGTTTTTTTAAGGGGAGTTGTGTGGCTAAGCCTTGTAGAAAAACTCAAGTAGGGAAGGAGGATTCAAGTATACGCCATGTGTGTAGAAAACAGTATATGTGTTTGGGGTGTTACATGACCATTTTTAGCTGGATTACATGCCCATGTGGATGGCTTGTGAGAACACACCGTGTAGTATTTATACACATCATGTAGTCAAGTTTTATAAATCTTGAATGCTTTTTTCTCTTGTTCCTTCCTTGGTCTCCTATTTTTTCAGTCTTTGATAATATTCATATAAGGAGTGTGTTTGACCTTGTAGAGTCATGCCACCGAGACAACCTCGAGATGTTTTCCAGGAGAGAGAAAATGAGTATACTCCAGATATGATGGACCATGGGCTACTAATGGATCCTCCAGTAGAGCCAGATGCAGCGCCAGCCGTTATATAGGACAATGGCGAGGAGGTGCAGTTATGCGAAGGCTTCATGCGGTTTATGAAGACCTTCCATGGAGCACCATAGGCCACCCCATCTATGGAATAGCTAACCCGTATCTTCTAACACTAGCTTCCTCCAACATTTTCAAGGGATGGTGGACCACAGGCTACGGAGTCTTGGTTGTATTCGATGCAGACGATATTCGACCATCTGGAGACGCCTCATGGGAGGAGGTTCAAGCTCTCTGCATACATGCTTTGTGATTTCTCCAAGATTTAGTGGGATGTTACCACCCAGTCTGAACATCACCATGACATGGAATGGGATGATTTTCAAGAATATTTCTATGAATGCTTCTTACCAGAGATGCTAAGGGTAGATTGAGCTCGAGTGTTCATGATTCTGCAGCAATGCGCCATGTAAGTGATGGATTATTTTTCTTCCTCCATCGAGCTTTAGCGTTTCATACCCGTTCTGGTGGTTGATGAGGCGTTGAGGGCCACACGATTTGAGAATGTTCATCGGAGTGACATCTGAGCGCTAGTGAGCGTTTTCATGTTGCCTACCATGAACTCTCTTGTTAATCAGGCACTGATCAAAGAGAGGAACCCTGCAGGAAGCTAGTGGTGTGGGCCATGGTGGTTCAACACCAGTGTCAGGTACAATTTTTTCTGGCAAGAGGAAGAGGTAGATGAATTTCCCTCACGGTGGTAGTACTAGTCAGTAGAAATCTTCAGGTGGCCTGGGCATTTGCTACCAGTGTTGTAGAGAGGGTCACAATAGACCTTAGAGTCCGCATGACCTAGTGGAGTGCGATGCTTGCGGTAATATTGTTCATTTGCAGTGATTTTGCAGGGCATTCATACAGACGACTAGTGAGAGGGGTTCTATGCAGAATCCGCATGAGGGAGCAAGACCAGCAGCTTCTTACCAGTCGGGAAATTGGGATACGTCAGGATGTGCAGGAAGAGATGGGGGCCATGGAAGTGGTATCTAGACACCAGGATCTCAGAGACAGAAGGGCGGGTCAGCTCAGGGTAGCCAAGCTGTGTCAACGGGCCGCGACACCGGGAAGGAATATACAGTGCAACAGACCCAGTAATAGGACCTTGTACATTCTATTATCAGAGGTACTATTTTAGTAGCTTCAGTTTTATCTTCTGTACTTTTTGATACGGGTTCTACACATAGCTTTATATCTGTGCTCATTGTGGAGATCCTTGGGATCTCTGTTTCTTCTTCTTCTTCTGATGTTATGAAGCTAGACACTTCTTTGGGAACTAGAACGGCTGGTTAGTGTCAATGTAGGGAGTTACCCATATAGGTTGGTGGGTGTCACTTTCTATGGTACCACTATGTCTTAGAGATGACAAGCTATGATGTCATTCTTGGGCTGGACTGGTTGGTACCCTTCTGAGCCTTTGTGGATTTATATCATCGCAGGTTGAGTTTCACGTCACTAGAGGGTGGAGAGATTCTAAAAAATGTGAATGGGATTTCCAGGTGAGCTGAGATGGACCTAAGCATCGTGGGAGAGGTGGTGTGACATCCCAGATTGTGAGTTTATACCTGGATGATCTGGGGACTTCTCATGAGGATTTCCCTCCTGTGGTTGATCGTTTTAGGGATGTCTACCATGATAACTTTTCGGATCTACCTCCAGAGTGAGAGGTGGATTTATCTATTGCGCTTGTTTTAGGAGCACACCTGTGTCCATTCTTCCTTATATGATGGCTACACTAGAGTTGATGGAGCACAAGAGGCTATTAGAGGAGTTATAGGAAATGGTATTCATCTGACCCAGTACTTCTCCTTGGGGTTATTCTGTCCTTTTTGTGAAAAAGGCAGACTGTACCCTCAGGCTTTGTGTGGATTATCAGAAGTTGAACCAGTTGATGGTTAAGAATCAATATCCCTTGACAAGGATTGATGAACATTTTTATCATCATCGAGGAGCACTAGTGTTCTCGAAGATTGATTTGAGATCCGGATATCATCAGTTATGTGTTAGACCATCAGACATACCGCTTATTGCTTTTTCAGAGTAGAAATGGTCTATAAGAGTACTTGGTTATGTCGTTCGAACACATGAACACGCCAACAGTTTTCATGGCTCTGACGAATCGTGTGTTCCACCAATATCTGGACTCTTTTGTGGTAACCTTAATGGAATATATCTTGTAGTAATCTCACACTCAACACGATCATGACACCCATCTTGAGATCATTTTGATTACCCGGAGAGAGCATCAGTTGTATGCTAATCACTCAAAGTGCCATGTTTGGATGGACTAGATACACTTCCTGGGTCAAATCATCTCAGAGGCAGGATTTTCGGTAGACCTAGAGAAAGTTAGAGCAGTAGTTTCCTAGGAGTATCCTAAGAAAATGTTTGAGATACGGTGTTTCATGGGGCCGGCTGGTTACTACAGATGCTTTATACGGGACTTCTCCGAATTAGCAACACCATTGACGGGTTTGACTAATAACGGTGTGATGTTCATTTGGCCAGAAACATGTGAGACCACCTTTCAGGAGATGAAGGGAAGGTTGAAATCATCACTAGTCCTGATACTTCAAAGCAAGGGAAGAGCTATACAGTTTACTTTGATGCATCAGGGATTGGGATGGGAGATGTGTTGAGGCAGGGCGATCGATTTGATACGTACGGGACTTGTCCGTTGAGGCCACATGAGAGTAATTACCTGACACATGATCTCGAGTTCGCTATAGTTGTTCATGCATTACGTTGTTGGAGACATTATTTATTGGGAGAAAATTTTGTGGTCTTCATGGACAACCAAAGTCTCAGGTATATCCTTAGCCAGCGTGACCTAAATTTTATACAGTGAAGGTGGGATTAATAACTTCATTCCTTCAACTTCGAGCATTCCTATACACCTAGTAAGGGTAATGCAGTTGCTGATGCACTGAGAAAGAAGACTCAGACACAGGCAGTTCATGAGGCCAGTGGTGAGTGGAAGTTTAGGGATTTATTCTCTGAGATACATCTAGAGGTGTACGACAGTCCGGGGAAAACCTATCTTTGTTCCATATCCATGACTTCTACCCTCCTGGATAGAGTGAGGATGAGGCAACTATCAGATTCAGAAGACCTATTTCTATGGGAGTCGGTCGAAAGTGAGGACCCTCCTCTGGGATGGACGATAGGTGATGACGAGGTACTACGTATCCATGGATGAGTGTGGGTTGCAGGGGATATACATGAGGAGATGATGTTGGAATTTCATGATTCGTCTTGGGATACACACCCCGTGGTTACCTAAATGTACCATGACTTGAGACATCAGTATTGGTGGCCGGGTATGAGGAGAGAGGTAGATAGTTTTGTTACGAGATGTTCCACCTGTCAGCAGGTGAAGGCGGAGCATCAGAGGACAGAAGGATAGTTACACCATTTTCCCATTCTGGAATGAAAATCGGATGATGTCGTGATGGATTTCATGATCGAGATACCTAGGTCACTCGATGGAATGATCATGTGTCTGTTGTTGTTGACAGACTCACGCAGTTAGCTCAATTTTTGCCGATCAAGGAGACCTTCGGTGTTGACGAGCTCGGTAAGTTGTATATCTGAGAGATAGTGGTCTTCATGGGTTCCCACGTTCTATCATTTCAGATAGGGACACCCACTTTATGTCTCATTTCTGGCAGAGTATTCAGAGGGCACTAGGTACACTTGTGCTTCTGAGCATAGCTTACCACCCTCAGACTGATGGCCAGTCAGAGCGTACGATAAAGGTGCCTGAGGAAATTTTTCGTGCATGTGTCCTAGACTTTGGTGGATCATGGGAGAAGCATATATCACTAGTGTATTTTGACTATAATAATAGATTTCAGGAAGCTATTGAGATGGAACCTTGGGAGGCTTTATATGGTAGGTCGTGTCGATCACCCTTGTGCTTGATGGAGGCAGGTGAAGCCGCTTTACTAGGACCCATCTCATGCAGGAGAATTTAGAGCTGGTCTAGTTGATTCAGAAAAAGATGGCTACTGTATAGTCTCTTTAGAAATCTTATGCTAATCATCGTAGAAAACCCTTAGAGTTCATGGGCAGGGATCAGGTTGTGTGGAGTATGTCACCGGGGTTAGGACACAGGTGGATCAGAAGACAGGGTAAATATTCACCGAGCTATGTGGAGTCATTTGAGATTCTAGATAGAGTTGGGCTGGTTACCTGTCAGTTGCAGTTACCACAGTGGTACTAGGCCATTCACAACATCTTCCATGCATCTCAGTTGTGCCATTATCATTTAGTCCCATATCACGTCTTTCATCTTGAGGAGGTTGTGCTACATATCGATTCATCCTTTGAGAAGCATCTCATTCGTATTGTTGATAGGAGCACAAAGGTTCTCCGAGGCCGGTTAGTTCCTCTCGTACAGGTTCTAGGGCAGTATGGTCGAGGGTAGGATGAAACCTAGCCGTGGGAGACCGACTTATGTGCTCCGTTTCCAGAGTTGTTCTAAGATTTATCATTGCCTCCCTTGGAAGGCCAATTCGGGGTCAAATTTCTCTAAGGGGAGATGTTTTTAAGAACTCAGTTCTTCTTCTTGAGGTTTGTGGTTCTTCGTTTCCCTTTTTCTTAAGTGTTTTTGAGAAAATAAGAAAAATGGGAAAAAATCCAAAATTTGGTTACTACACGCCGTTTACTTTTCCACACGCCATGTAATTTGGCCGTGTGGGATGGGTACATAGAGCGTGTAGGCCTATCAGCAATGAAATGTGTGAAAAATTACTACACACCATGTATAAGGTTTTTAAACATCGTGTATTCAGTCGGTAGGTGAATAGTAAGGCGGTGGAGGCATCCACCAGTGGAGCGACAGTACATGCTATGTAATTGGGAATACACACCGTGTGCTCATGTCGACAAGTGGACAGTTCGATGGTGAAAAAGTAGCTTCTAGAGGAACAGTTAAATGAGAAAATTACAAGTTGTTTACTTTAGAGTACACGCCGAGTAGTTTGTTTTTTCTCTTAAAACAGTTTGTAGCCTCCTCTATTCATAGAGGACGCTTATAATGCCGGAGGAGAGAGGGAGAGAAAGCCATAGGTTAGAGGATCTACTGACCACATACCAGGAACCCGATTCCTAGGTCGTCGATCTCCTTAGAACCGCATGGGTGAGACCATCTTATCCTTTTGTGTTTCTTACCAATTCTTTCCCAATGTAATGTTATTTGAGTTTGAACGAGATTATGTTCCTCTCAGATATGCGACATCCTCGTTTGTTTCGGGAGGCGTCGTTTGCCTATACCGATCAGGGGAGATCGAGGTAGGTGGTATAGTGTTTAAATTCCATCAAATGTGTGTTTTTATGTACCGTTGTGCTTCAAACCCACGGTTGGGGTGTTGTATGGCTGAGATATTTGCTGAAAGTTACCTAGAATTGGGTAGATAATTTATTGATAAGTTAAATTTATTTTTGGGATCACTGCTTGGATCCTGGACCACCCCGGGGTGCGTTCCTCTGTTTAGCCGTTTGGCCAGGATACCCGAGGGTATGCCATGTTTATATTGTGCGTTTCATTTTATTAAGAGAAAGTGAATATAAATTATTATTTATGCTTTGGGCTCTGTCCATTTCCTTTATCCCAAGAGAATTGTTCTATTAGCCCTAAGGGCAGTGTTGCTTAGCTTGAGGGTTGTGTTTGGTTGGCCTGAGGGTAACCTTTGTTTATGCCTAAGGGAAGTAGTCTCTATGTCTAAGGGAAATTTCATGTATTCCTTGGGGCATTGATCGTTATGCCTGAGGGAATTCACCTGCGAGTACTGGTTCTGTTACCTGAGGGTATGGATATCATGTTTGAGGATGCATCTATTTAGAATATTCACTGAGCTGATTTTCTATGAATACCATCCAAGACAAAGAAAAATCTTGGAGGTAATAAGGAATAATTAAAATGGCTATGAGACTGGTAGTGATAGTTTTTTTTGAGTACATACTAGTTACTATATTTACTTTTCCACACTACTGTTGCACATTTTCACTGACAGTTGGGCATGAGCCTTTGGTGGGTGACTACTGGGATTTATTACTCACACCCTTGTTGGGTTATGTCTTCATCCCAAACAGACTATATTTCTATAAGCGTCGACTGTGGAAATGGTCTATATACATGTACATGATTGTAGTAGAGGAGTAGGAGACAATGTGACCAAGCTTAGTCTTGCGATGCTGTTTTCTTCTGTTTTGTTGTACCTCATACTTCGAGTTGTATTGTATTGTATTGCAGTGTATCAAGTTCTGGCTGTTTTCATAGAATTAGTGCCATGCTGCATCTTTATATGTTTGACTGATGGTTTCTTTTTCTTCAGATGTCCATTTCTGTTGCA
Organism: Viscum album; assembly: GCA_963277665.1. Taxonomy (NCBI): domain Eukaryota; kingdom Viridiplantae; phylum Streptophyta; class Magnoliopsida; order Santalales; family Viscaceae; genus Viscum; species Viscum album. The sequence continues at coordinate 1,956,824,006 of OY728141.1, read as the reverse complement.
TATTGTTTACTAATTCTGTTGTTGTATGTTATTTATCTTTTTCACTGTGCTACACTTTGAAAAATGAGGGCATTGTTTTTCCACTATCATATATTGGCCCTCGCAGCTAGTTGGTAGCCTCTGGTGTTTGGGGAAAGGCACTTGAGGTCATGTGATCAACCCGGTTTGGGGCACCTGTTGAGTGGCACTTGGATTCGGGATGTTACACATTTTAATAAAATATTTGATCATATTTATAGCTAGATATTATTTATTTTGGGTTTTAATCATTTTATATTGTTATATTTGAGTGAGGGTTTACGGGAAATTATTTTTAATATATTTTGATGGTTTTTTTGTATTTGATGGTATAATATCTGCACATCTGATATTTTCACCATAACCTCTAGTCGTTAGAATCTATCTTTTAGGGAGACAATCTACTAGGTTTTAATACATATATTATTCAAAAAAAGATGAAACTCAATAGGTATTCTGAAACAATATATATCAAAACCATAAAGGGTGTTCTAGAATCCTTAGTTTACATACAATGTATTCTAGTGCTGAATAATATTTCCAACAGGAGCTTCATCAACATCAACATTAATAAATAAATATGATTATGAATAATATTTATTTTCTAAAAAAATATAAAATATATAGGAAATTATGATATTATTATTTTTATAACAATTATAACACCATCCATTGGGGGTGTAATCAGAAAACACGTCTCTTTAATCTCTCCCATTAGAAATTTTCAAATTATATACATTTGACATGCTATAATAAGCTATTATTAATTCCTTTAGTTTTCAGGGGCATAGATTCATTGAAAATCATAAATTATATAGTGTTTTGACTAAATCGTATCTAATTAATCATTTATCCAAACTCTATGCACCAACAATCATGGCTGGAAATTAATAAAATTGAGGTTACTATGCTCAGATAACATTATTCCACCATGTCAACTATAGTTTTTTAGTTCGTATAATTTATTTTATGGGTAATTTTTCGGAGTGATATATTCAATCATTACTCCAATATTATCAATATATACCTCAAAATATTAATTTTGGTATTCAAATCCATTGTTAAAGAAAAATAATCTCATAAAATATTCAAATTTATTATCAAAAATCCGTTAAATATTTCTTCTGTTTATATATATTTTTATATATTTTATATAAAATCAAAAAAATTTATAAGTATGAAATGATTAAAAAATGTCATGAATGTTTTTTCTCTATTTTTCATCAGCAATCTTATAGGACCAGACACTTATGAGTTCACATTATTAAAATATTTTTTATCATTATATCCATCATCTTATTCCTCTTGTTCACTAATTTTTCATTGTGTCAAATTTTATGACTATTGATACATTTATGATTATGTTTAATTATATTCCTCCTAAAATAATAAATGATTAATAGAAATGTTATTTCTCCCAAATGGACATGTTTTTTATTGCATAAATTATTTTCCTTTGGCATATTGATGAAACCTGAACATCGATAATTTGCATCAGAAGATAAAGAATTATTTTTTCATTATCCCTTCCCAAATATATGTCATACATAAATTTCCTTATGAATAATCATGAAATAAAAGATATCCCCTCATTCTAGTAGTCATTGAATAGGAAAAATCTCAAGAGATTGCCTTTCAACATTCCAACATAAAGAATTTCTTAGGATTTATTTTAAAAAATATTGATGAATCCAATAGCTTTGACATTGAGTTATCCATAACTGATGCAAGTAAAAAATTAACACATCATACATTTAGAAATATTTAATTACATTTTTATATTCAATCATGATAGATGCAAAATAACAATCATGTATTCATGGATTCTCTCATTTATAGATTTGTAAGAAACGTCAAGAATAGTTACATTATTTTTCATATTACACCTATTAATTGATTTTTAATTTATATTTTTCATTAAAATATTCATTTCAATATAAATACATTTGTTATTGGGGTTTCTAGGTTGATCAGACCAAACTTTTGTTTCCATCATATAATAAAACAAATTATCTTTATAGTTTCTTTTGAATGTTGTCCTATATTGCCTCTATGAAATTATCAATAAATCCATCAACAAAATGTTTTTTGTGGTTGGAGATATGATTATTTAGAACAAAGAACATATAATTTTCACCCATATACCTCAAAACACAATCATTATAATTCATAGAAAAAATTCCTTCCGTGATTGAAAGATTCTCTAAAATATTCTTGTTGAGATTTTTTGAGTCATAAAACTTATGATTTCTTCTAAATATTATCATGAATTATATCATTCTATTTTGCCATGAATATTATAGTAGGATTATATTTGGTGTTATTATTATCCTAAAAAAATTGTATTAGAATTTCAATAATGATAACTGATTTCAGAAAATTATTTGTATGATCTTTAATTTCTCTGTGCATTACATTTAAATATTATATTGATTCTTTTCAGAGATAGGTGCTAAGATGACATAGGATTCTATTGTTTATCAAAGCATAAATTATTTTTTGAATTATATTAAATATATTTAATATCTCACATGTGTACTTTTCTTAAAAACATTGAATTAATTTTAAAAGGGGACTCAAATCAAAAATTAGATGCACAGTTGATCTCAAAGCATTGGTATTTAAATAGGCATCACATAACATTGGAGTGTGTTGGATTTTTGGGTTTTCCATGGTCATGGGAGAATGTCTAAATAAATTAGTTGATAAAAATAATATATTTAATTAATTTTCCATTATCTAACTCTTCATATAATTAAAATTCTATGGGGAAATATTAAGGATAAATGAATAAACAATATCAATTAGTGATATCATTTGAGGATCGTTCATGGCCCAACAAAATCTGAATCAGTGATCATAAAATAGAGTGAAATATAATTCTAGGATATCACTAATGAATATTAAAATTAGTCATTCATCACTAGTGATTGATCTATCACGTGTTAGAAAATTTATTTTAGGTGTATTTTTCAATGATTGATTGTTCAAATGAAAAATAAGAATAAATTAACTAATAGATTGATTTGTGGACCAGTAATAATGCGAGTATGGGATATATATAATTTAGGATTAGGTATTATAATGTTTATTATGTTATTATATATTATTTCATTATTCTCATAGAAAAAATTCTAGTACAAAATTCTCATTGTTTGAGGTATGTTCCTCTTGTTTTTTTGTTCATTTATTCCCAGATTCAACACATGCTCATCATAGTTTATTCTTATGGACCATGGTTCAAAAAATAACCATAAATCAATTATCACATGCTCATTCATTGGTATAATTTATTGCTACTGGTAGCTCATTATCATTTATTGCTTATGATGGAGGTTCTTACTGTTAAATGTGAATCAAGATCTGTATGAAAATCCAAATGCATCCTAGTTGGGTGTGTCATCAAGGAGATTCATGGACAAACGTGATTCCAATATGAATAAGATGAATATATTTCCGTGATTTTTGAATTTGAGGTTCAATAATAGTAGATCTATGATCTCGAAGTGAGATTAGTAGTGAAACTAATGGAAATAGTGGCATGGTATTACATAGAGGATGAACTATAGAATCTAAAATGTTTTGGGTTACACGATGTGTAATCCCAGGAAACAAATCATGTAGAATATCTTGAGAAGTGGATGGGGATTAAGTTTATATATAGGGATCACATTCCTTACGTTCACTACCACACATAATGTCAAATAGATAGTTAGCTTAGCATCTACAAGGTGTACACACCTGTGAAGTCGAGTGAAGTTATACACCATGCAGACCATGAAACATGATTTATACACCATGGAAGGTACCTCGACATGTAAATGAGGAACATTCCATAGTGAGAATGTGGCCCCTCACATCATGTGTGGTGGGACACATACTGTGTACTTTGATACAAACATGGGAATGTGACATAAAACATGTGTAGAACCTGGGGCTGAAGGGACTCACTGTATACTTCTTGTAAACACTATGTACTCATTTAAAGATGTCTTGGAACCATTTTCATTATAAAATTAGATATGTTTCATTAGGTTACATCCACTTGAGCCTTTCCATGAGGAATTAGTTTTTAGTCACATAATATGCATTGGATGGAGATCCCTTAGGAGGGAGATCAGTAATGGATAGAGCAATTGCAATATTTCTATGAGTCCTGGATTTGAAGACTCTATCAACATAATTATTTACCAATGTGAGTTCTTTGTAATTTTTTGAAAAATATATCTTGGGAATAAATCCCCAATAGGTTGGTTTAGTACATATTTGGTGGCCTGTATACCCCATAGACTTGTATATGATCTGAAAATGTGTATAATTCTCTTCATACATCTAGTTTGTTTAGTCATAGAGAGGCCCAATAAAGATAAAATCATAGATGGATTCAATTAGTGTAATGTCACTCAAGGAGTGTGCTCTCTGATATGATTTTTACATGGAACCTTCAAATAAGAATCCTAGGATTGAAATATTGTTGTCATCATACCTTGAGACTATGAGTTTAATATGAGTAATTTTTTTTTCTTTTCATATATTTCATGGATAAATACATTTGACGAGATGACTTTAATCTATTATGTTATATGATTTTTTTGTTTTCCTACAGAGTATTTTTACAATCTCCACTACATGTGATTTTCCCACACTAGTCATGTCATATGCATATGACTAACATTTTTACATTGTCCTAAGGGGACCAGGTCCTGGTATTTTATTGTGATCCACATAGAATGAGGTGTATTCTAGTGGTTAAATTGGTAGTATTCAACTAATACATTACATGAATGGAAATTTATAGTCTATTTTTTTGGATTTTACTTGGATCTTTGCATTCCCTTACTTATTTTGATACTCTTATTCTAGAATTTTAAATATACGATTTAATGGTTATTGGTCATTTTAAATATAAACATTCTACATGATTTAAAATTTGTGTGTGTAGGTACATTAGGCTAAGGCCTCACATTTGTGTTATATGCCTATGTGGAACTGGTTTCCCACCTCTCACCTATTGGAGGTGGGATTGCAGTAGTTGTTGCTCAATCCCACTTGGGATGGATTTTGAATGATTGGAATTTGATAATGTTCTATATTAATAACAGATAAAATGATATATGTATAGGTTAAATGGAAATAGTGTAATGCCTTTTTCGTTTTAATCAAAGGATATAGATTCCATATTTGGAGTGGTGGACAACTTATCTATTCACCTAGTCTCTGACTCTCTACATGTCATCTCAATACAACTAACCAATGGTTTTTGTGAAAAACATTAGAATATGAATCATATAGAAATGGGTTGTGGTTTTTATTTATACCAAACCTTCTCTTTATTACACACTTAAACATGATTTATTACATTATTAACTTCACTTGATACAACATATAATATTTATAGTTCTAGTTTATTTGAATCTTAGGAAAATTACAGACCAACTTATAACATAAAACACAACATCTTTTAAGAAAAATTTCTTTACATGACCTCTACGTTGCCTCGTACATAGCATTTCATGGAATAACTTGAGGACATTAATAATAAAAGGGTGAGATATAATGTATAGTAATGGTGTAAACATGGAATACCATGAATAATTCAATATTTGTTAGAAAATATTCATATCAATAGAGCATAAGAAAAAATGAACATAAAGTCATGGTCTAGCATGAGATAACATGATAAACAAAACATGGAAATGTGGGAAGAACATTTAACATGATATTATCATGAGACAAGTCCCATTTCAAATGGAGCATGAGAAAAAACTCATTTCACTTGAATTATCATGATAAAATACTTGTTGCACTTGATGTATCATGACACTAGTCTTTACCAAGTGCATTGGAGCACTATCACGGCACACCGTACATGATCATTTATTTTCTTGCCTAAATGGGCCACAATGATCATACAACATATACTTATTAAACATCATAATTTATTCCAGGATAATAGAATTTTTAATTAATAAATGAAACTCTATAATCAATAACTAAATGTCCATAAATGAGAATACACTTGATTGATAAAATGGTATGGTATACACTACATAATGAATTTGTATAGGAAAATCGTGGTAAAATTTCAGCAGCTTAACGACATGACAAAATAATTCATAAAAACAGTCGATGAGAGAGAACATGGTTATCATCATATGTAGATGAAATAGATTGTAAGAGGGGTCATATAGATACTTGTACCAAAATAAGTAAGGTAATTAGGATTCCTTATAAAAAGAATTTTTGAATTTAAATGAGGAGGGAGAAATTCCTTAACAAATTTCATCATGGTAATTGGTGTACGTGGGAGGAATTAGTGAGAGACAAAGGGTACTATAATCATTAAAACATAAAGAGGTCTTCATAGGGGGGGATTGAAATCATACCCCGTCATTTATAGTTGAAATTAAAAGGGCATAACCACATTAATAATTTTGAATAAAATGAGGAAAGAATGAATACCTTTCTTGGATGTGTGATCCAAAGGATTGGGAGAGGCTTGTGAGTGACTTCATGGGATCCTGGGTCACCTTGAGAGGATTATAGAGGTTTGAGGGTAGGAGTAGGTTTAGCTCCAAAGGATTTTAGTGAAGAGGAAGTGGGAGTTTGGGTGGGTTTATATAAGAATAGAGAGGGAATTCATTATTATATAGGTTTTAGACCCTACATATTAAACTAATCAAAACCAGAAACCATCCCATGGTTTTTAAAATGGTTTTTCCAAAGGGGAGGGGAAAAATTATCTGTTATGGAAAATGTCCGAACATATTAAAATATTATGGTTGTTTATGTGGAGGTGAGTCACACTCTCAAGGTATTGATTTTTAAATGATAAAAAAAATTTATAAGTTTGGAGGGTCCACTAAGTCTTTGTAAAATAAATAAAATAAACATAAAATCACATTATATTAATGGTAAAAACATATATTGACCGAACATATCATTTATAGTATTTTATTATATCACTGTTTGGCCCTTATGAAGCCATAAAATAAATTATATAATTAAACGGTGTTTAAATTTTACACAAAAATTTGACTGTCTCGGAAAATTATGAAAAATTCAGCATTGGATTATTTCGACATCATGATTCCTAAAATTTTATTCATTTTATCGGAAATTTTTTCTAAATATTTTAATTTTTAATTTTTATTTCAAACCCATAATTTATAAAAAATCCATTGGTTTTGACAAAAACCACTTTAAAACCTTAATAAAAATTTCAATTTTATTCATAAAAATTATTCGATCATTTATATTTAATAAAAAATTAATTAAAAATGTAATATTTTATTAAATTAATTTTAAAATAAAAAATCCATTAATTTAAAAAACGATTTCTTAGTTTAATATTAACTAAAAATTCTTTTTTTGCATTCAAAACAAATTACATTGTAAAAATAATTAAATGAATGTATATTATTTATACTATAATAATTTACATAGTCATAGTGCTTTGGTATTTTTACATACCTCTTTAAAACACCAACATATGTTATTAGGGTAAGGTGCACAATCATAACCGACTCTTGGGTGGCTTGGATAACATCACCAGAGTAGTAATATCTATCATCATCAACATCTCCCGTAGGCGGGTCTGCTCAAGCTTAACATATTCACACTTGACTTTAGCTAGGTCAAGAGAAAAGCCCAAAGACATCACATTCTTTCCGATTTCCGACAAATGGACTTTGTAAAGAGAAATTCTACTAGATGAGGTCATCGCTTCCTTTGTTTGAGTAAATTGTTTTTTTAAAGCCCTATATTGATACTAATCATGTGATCACTATTCAACAACTATATTTGCAATGATAACAATAAATAAATATATTTTAAAATAGAAAAACATATAACTAATTAATTTCATATGTTATATGAACATTTTACATAATAATACATTTATTTAGATCAAGAAGGATTTTCATTAAAAAAAGTTTGGGTTGTTAAAATCATTCCCCCTTATGAAATATTTCCCTCAAAATTTCCCTTTCCCACATGAAAATAGATGTGTGTAGCTCTAGCTCATTACTTCTTATAGTACCCATGTTTCTTCTTCAAACATGTGATTTCTCCATAACACTTTCACGAGGGGTATTATCTTATTTTGTAAAACATTTTCCCTATGAACTAAGATCTTCACCGGATAATCTATATAAGAGAGGTCTTCCTCTAATGGTACCCCCTTTAGATTGAGTACATGTGATGATTCAGGTTTTTAATTACTCAATAGTGATATATAAAATACCTCATGTGGTTTAGATAGGTTCGGAGGGTGGGCTAGTTGATAGGGAACTACTCCAATGTGATCATGGATCCCAAAAGGGATGATGTACCTTGGACTAAGCTTTCCCTTCTTCAAAAATATGATAAATTTCTAACATTGTGATATGCATAAGAATACAATGTCTTTGACATCAAAATCATTGTCTCGTTGATGATTATTAGTATAACTCTTTTGTCGAATTTGATTAGCATTAATATGCTGCTATATAATCATAACCTTCTCCACCATTTCATCGAGCATTCTTGGACCTAGGAGTTTTTGTTCCCCAACTTCATCCAAAAATGTTGGTGTTCTACACATCTTCCCATACCGTGATTCATATGGTGCTCTATGGATGCTTGAATGGAATGTTTTGTTGTAATAGAAATCAACTAGATGATTATGTTGATCTCAGACTCTTTTGAAGTACATTGACCATGATCTCAACATATCCTCTAGTGTCTAGATAATCCACTCAGATTGGCCATCAGTTTGAGGATGAACAGCCATGATGAAGTTCAGATCAGTATTCATAGCGTCATGGACACTCTTCCAGAACATAGAGTAGAATTTTAAAGAATAAGAAGATCACTGCATTTAACTCTAGATAATGTTTAGGAAGGTTCTGCTCAATAAAATTCAATTTCCTTGAAGAATAGGAAATTACTTTTTCATTTATCATCATCACACAACTCAAGAACTTCTTTGATGCATCAATGTATACAACAAATAGTTCTCCACTTATAGGTAGTGTGAGCACATGCACAGTGATAAGACTCATTTTTAACTCCTTTAAGCATTCTTCAAATTAATCTCTCCAAGAAAACTTGACTCCCTTTGGAGTAAGATTGGTAATATGGTTTTAAAATCATGAGAATTTTCTCACAAATCAAAGATAATATCCAACTAACCTCAGGAATATATGGATATCCATTACTGATGTTGGACTCGACCATCCCTCTATTGCATATTACTTCAAGGGATCCATAGTTATCCCATATTTTGGGATTATATGACCCATGAATGTGACCTCCTTCAAACAAAACTCACACTTTCAAAAATATTCATATAGATTCTCCTTTTTCATGGTCTATAGTACAGTTCTTATATTATTATCATACTCCTCCTTGGTTTTGGAGTATATTAGAATATCATATTTAAAGAATTGCACAAACTTGTCGATGTAATTTATGAAGAATCTATTATAAAGTCCATGAATATTACAAGAGAATTAGTGAGTCCTAAAACCATTAATATGAATTCATCATTCCCGTATATTTTACGAAAAGAAGTCTTGGGGATATACTCCTTCTTCACCCTTAATTGGTAATATCTTGACTGCAAATCCACCTTTGAGATGTATTGGGCCCCAAATAGCTGACCGAACAAGTCATAAATTTGGGGCAGATGATACTTGTTATTTATCATTATTTTTTGGATCTCACATTAATCATTACAAAGGTGCATGGGAACATCCTTCCTCTTGACGAAGAGGACTGGTTCACCCCATGGTGATGCACTTTTTCATATAAACCCTTTATCAATATTATCATGTAGTTATTTTTTCGGCTCCTTAATTTCCTCAGTAGCCATATCATGTGGAGTCTTGGATATTTGAAACACCCCATGTATAAAATAAATTCATAATTTATCATCTCTTCTAGGTGGAAGACCATGAAATTCTTCAAGAAACACTTTAGTGAATTCCCTCACAATTTTCATGTCTTCGCGAATGGTTACTTCCTTAGACTCAATCATCTGAGCCATATACAATAGCTGTAACACCCCAAACCCAGCTACCCAGAGTTGGTGCATTACTTTGTAACATTGGCATGATCACAAAAGATCAAGTCTCGAATGACCGATTAGTTTAGTTGCCTTGGAAACACTAGATACATTCGTAAACGTTACACGACATCATAAAGTGAAAAACTACAATAACAAAGTCTCCATAGTCCACACTCATATCCTATTCTCACAATCCCTGCAGGTCATTCATAAAATACTTCTTCACATCCTGGAAAATATTAAAACATTGAAAGGGGTGAGCTCAGATGCTCAGTAAGAATAACAATATTGCGGAAGCTTTCATAAATAAACATAAAAATTTAAGGCAATGTATAACTAAAACAAAAGTCTTTTAAACTTGAACATCAACATAATATGGCAAAAGTAAAATGAGATAATGCCATTCACTTCTTCACATGGATATTCTACTAGTCAAATAATCACATGAAATATCAATAACCACTTTCATAATGAGGGAATGTATAATGCCGGACATTCTGAAATATTTTGTCAAGGCCTCGGCCAAGACGTCTAAAATGATTAAGGCCTTGGCCAAAACCATAAATCAAATTGTGAAAGGGCCTCGGCCAATTCCACGTCTAGTTGTCTCATGAGACTTACCGATGCATCGAGAAGCTATAGCGGGCTCCACCCGTCACTTATTAAGTCCAATGCATTCCTCATATGAATAGGTTTAAACATTTCATAAACCATAACATAATCGTATCACATAAAACATGCATAAAGGAAACATAACATTTCCAAATTTCAATCACAAGATAACAATACAATACATTGATATAATAAAAACACTTTCAAAACCATTTTCAATACCAAAATAAAAGAAAAGTAAAACATGGTATTTATTTTTCTTTTAAAAAAAGGTATGGCTTGTAGAGGAAGCCGAAACTCAAATAGTGGTCACGGCGGCGGAGAAGTCATTGTCGCCGCATAAGTACGGAAAGAAAAACATTCCCTTTTTTTCATTTAGTATAACGATTCATATAAAAAATATTCCTTTTGAATAAATGTGAAAGTCAAATGAGTTTATACACCGTATAAAAGAAAGTTTTGTATAAAACCAAATATGCCTCAATGAAAGGGGATTGAGACGAAGTCCTTAAAAAACATTTTTTCAAATAAAGTACATATATAATGTGTATTCACTATAAGTACACATAAATAATGTACAAATACAATATAGGACATAATAATATCATGACATAATTTTAAAGTAGGAGATTAACCCAAAGAATGGAAGTTGGGTTAAGAAATTCCCTTACCTCGTATCTGACTTGACTCAACCGTTCTTTAAACTCCTGAATAATAAACTAGAGTTAATATATACCTTATTAAGAACCATTTTCAATTTCATTATCCTTTTTATATCACATATTACAATGATATGAACATTATGTAATTATTTAAGTTAATAACGGCCGTTTTGTCGATCTTTGGTACTTGAATCAATAATAAACTTCTTATAATTACAAGTTGTTTATGTGGTGGAATATCCATTATCTCCAGAATTATATTAATTATTTAGATGTCATATATATCATATATATCCACTATATACATTCATTTATAATATTACGTAACATTTAGAGGTAAGAAATGAAATGCACCGTTCATGGAGACGGTAAGCCGTACGTACGCATGAACACTACTTTCATTTCAATTTCAGATTTAATGGAACAAAATCATAATGATATAAATGTATAATATAATTCCAGTATAATATATTGTATAATACCATTTACTCCATCCTTTACACATCCCACATATGGCATTAACGATTCAAATCACTTTGAGGGGGCGGTAGTCCGCACTTCCTAAAATGAAATTATCGCGTTTTACCCATAATGGAAATAATAAAGTATGCCATAAATGAGAAATAGAGAAGCATAAGTAAAACATAAAAATATTATATATCATATATAAAAATAGTGACATCTTAATGTCCACCTTTGAAGGTGTTATATGAGTGTTGAACAATCATCGTTTCGTGAGGCAGAAATTCTCCATCCACAGAAACCGTATGTTCTTTAACCATTAGATGTAGGTGTGTGTAAGTGTAGCTCGAATACTTCTTATAACAACATCCTAGTATATTGAGGATACTGGTGTTGTTACAAAAGAAATTAATAAAAAGAGTTTAGGGGGTTGGAGAAGAAAAATAAAACAAAACAACATTGGAGAAGACATTACCTCAAAATCGGGTAACTCTTTTTGATTTGAGCCAAAGGCTTCCTTGGGAAGAGTTCTGCCAAAAGTGAGGCTTCTAGGTGTAAGAGAGGGATGTTGGGAGAGTATTTGGGCAGATTTTGGCCGATCCAAATGGCTTGAAAGTGTAAATTAGGTGGGAGAGGTGGGGGCCTTTTATAAGTGGAGAGGAGGGGCACTCTTGGAAAGTAAAGAAAAGTCACTTTATTATAAAATGTGTTTCGGATTTTAGAGGACCCACACTTATATAATTGGAGAATAAGATGATAAGGGTTATAAATCTACTCATCCAATAGGTTTTTGACAAGTGTAAGCTTTGGATTTTACATTATCCTTCCATTTTATTTAATTCGTTAAATAATGAGGTCATCGCTGCATCATCATGATGTCATAATTAATTTTATTTATTTAATGTATAAAAATTATAAAAAAAATACTATGATTTAGGAAATCCTTTTATCTTTCTAATGAATATTTATAATCAAAATTTGGACTTGTGTAACCCCACTTAAAAACTGTTTTAGTAAAACAACTCATGTTTGTGTCAATTTAATTTTAACATTAAATATATATATATTAATGTCATTTTCCAACCAAAGTTGCTCCATGGGGTCCCCAAGTTGACCCATGGGTTGTCTTGGTCGGCCATGACTCATCCAATAGGAGTAGGACAAGTGTCAAGCTCATCTCATATTATTAAAACAGTATTTTTACCTTAAACTACACTAATTACCTCTAATCGTGATTAAGAACTTAAAAGTTACTATTCACCAAAAAAATATTTTGATCTCATTGAACCACATTTTACATCTTAATGACAACCATGTATGTCAGATTTTTGAAAATCAAATCACAGAAGTGGTAATATTTCATTTAAACGAAAAATCAGTTATTTAACTACCACTTAGTGGTTTCACTATTCATCAAAAATTGAAGTTTTTCAGAACAATGCCAAAATTTCACCCTAAGCTATATTTGATATTCCGAATTAAAAAATGATGTCTATTTTACAAAATTCAAAACATATAAGTTGCATTAATTAATTTTATAATTAATTCATGCTATCACAACAAATAGCGTGTTTTTAAGAAACAATTTATATCAAAATATTGGCAATTGTTTATGTCCAATTTCAATGTTAAATTAATTCTAATGACCACCATTGGATAAAATGGTAAAAATATATTCTAATTATAACTTAAAACCACTAAATAGTATAATTTATCACAATAAATTATTTTGATTAAAAAGTTGTTTTAAGTATTTTTCACTATTTATAAAAAATTAGAAGTTCTCAGAAAAATACCAAAAATTCAACATAGGCTAATTTCGATATTATGAATTCAAAAATGAAGTCCATTTTGAAATATAAAATATCTATAATTTTAAAAAGTGGTTATCACTATTCATAACGGCTACTTTGATTAGTCGCGGTGTTTTAGAACTCGAAGTTGCGTACAATGCAAGATATTGCATTATTGAATGAGAAGCGTATCGTAGAAGCTCAGGGTGTTACAATAGTTCATAGGGTTTTAATATCCACGCTTGAGATGATGGAGCTAATGAAGTTTCATCCTCCTCCTTGTAGTTGTACATAATTAGGGGTCAATTCTATATATGGAGAGTGATTTTCGTCTTAGTAAAATTTATGTTTGATCTATATTAGGATACCCAATCCATTCCCATAATTCCATCAAATTCCACCAGAGAGAGTATGAAGAGGTTCACCGGGATGTTCAATCCACAAATTATGACATGGGAGGAGTTATATTCATGGTAAGCAATGATTTCCCGATTTTATGTACTCACTAAAATCTTTTCTTCATTGATTTATTGTGGTGTTGGTATTTTTCTACTAAACATTCGGGATATAAAAGAATTTGTAGAACCAGAATCAAAATGAATGTTATCTATTCATGAAAAAATAACTATCTTACCCATCAGCACTTCATTGTTGGGATTCACTTTGGCAGTAGTGATTGAAAAAGCTCACCTTTATTTTTTTATAGGTTGCTGGTTACCTTTTAAAAACCATGGCTTAGGGTAATGCGTTACAAAGTTCCCTAGATCATTGCAGTTGACATAATGAACAATGCATTGATGGTAGAGCGGAGAATTCCTCTCCTTAGATTCCAACGTGGGTTTTTTCTACCGACAATTAATATCCATGTGACCTTATCTTACACACCAAAATAAATTCCTTGAACTCTTCAAGAAATTTCGTAGGTGCTTCATTACGCACCTTTGGCAAGTGGGGTGCTAGATTTTCTTAGTGCCATTGGATTTATCAATAAGACTGCCAGAATTTAAGTCCACCTTACGATTCTTATCCCAATGATACCCCAGAGATTTTACGATCTCCATTTCGACATTGAGGGTACCTTGGATAATTTCTTCATAGATCTCGATTTCATGGATCTATAAGTATTTCCGTAGGTTAGGTTTTATCCCACCAAAGAAATGGTCAACCATGCATTCTTGGGTAATAACCAAGTCTAAGGCATATCATGCAAGACTTGTAGTGTTTCCCTCGTACGCTCTGATACATTCATCATATTTTTTCTAGAGGGAAAGAACTTCCCTTTCAATATTATTTCAGAGGGTGTAAGAGAATTATTTATCAAAAATCCTTTTCCAGAAATCCTTCCCTTCCAATGCCACGATGTCTTACTCAGACTTCATATTATTAATCAATGTCCACCATTTATTAGCATCATGCTCCATAAGATAAGAATCCAAAAGAACCTTCTCTTATCCAGAAAATTGAAGTATGGAAATGAAATTATCAATGGAGTTGATCCATTGTTTAGTGATTGAGGAATTAGATGACCCATTAAAAGTAGGAGGCCTTTGTCTCATGAAGCTCTCAATTGCAACTTGTTCTTTCATAAGTGGTCTGAACATTCTTCTAGACCCATGATTCTATTCAAAACATGACTTAACAAATAGAGTATCATGAAAAAGTTCACAATTCGGGCTCTCATTTGATTGGGAATCTCATTAGAACAATCATCACATTGATCTTCAGATCTACTATTATCCCGAGTCCCCTTATGATTGATAATTGGCTGGAATAAAAGCAAGGATAGGGGTAACACATAAAAGGGTATTCCATTGAAAAAAACAGTTGACTTATAAATTAATTTTAGTTTATTCACTTAGGAATTTATAGTCTTCATTCTATGTTATCCATGATCTAATTCAAAACATATATTACAAGAGGATTTTTTTAATTCCCATGTTAATAGATTATACTATGCTTATGCATTTTACAAATCATATCCCCCATGTTTTTCATAACCAAGAGTGTAGCAAGGCTCATTCTCATGTACCAGGATACCCCAGGTCAAGCCCAAAACTCTTTGTTGGATTATTCAATCCTAGGTACATATGTGCAACAACATCCTCTACCTGCTCGTATACAGATAGGGGTGTATTTTTTTGATAAACCACATACAAAATAGAAACAAAAACTTATGGGTGTTTTTATTTTACTTAGTCTTATACTTTAGGCTTTCACTAGGGTTTTCTAATCCAAATCCAAAAAATTACTAAACCAATCCTCTGATACCAACTATAATAACTTTTCTCTTTATTACACAAAAAAACACGATTTATTACATAAAAACTATCAATTGATACAACATATAATATCTAGAGGACTTGTGCCTTTGGGGATTAGGAAAATTACATAACAACTTAGAACATCATACACAAAATCTTTACTGAAAACTTCCTATAAATAACCCCTACATTCCCTCATACTTTGCAGTGCATGGGATAACCTGAGGACATGCATAATACAAGGGTTAACTATAAATCCCATTAAGTTTGTAAATAATTTATAACATGAAGAGTAAAATACATTTTATAAAATACGAATATCATTGGGGCATAAGAGAAATACGATCACAAAGGCATGGTCTAGCATGATATAACATGATTAACATAATATGGAAATTTGGGAACAACATTTAACATGATATTATAAGGAGACAAGTCCCATTGCACCTGTAGCATGGGTAAACCATAATTTCACATGATGTATCATGATAATAAACTTTACCCAATGCATTATATATTTCTTAGGGATCACCTTTCTTAATCACTTCTTTTTTTTGCTTAAATGTGCCACATATATCATACAACATGGATTCATTAAACATCATCATTAATTCTATGGTAAAGGAATGTGGAATTCATACATGAAACTAAATAATAAATATGTAAATGTTCATATAGGTGAATACCCTTTATAGAGAAATGGGCATGGTATTCACTACACAATGTCTTTGGCTTAAAAAATTGTAGGCCAATTTCGGCAGCCTCATGGTGTGACTTTGGAATTCATAAAAATAATTGATGAGAGAAGAAGGGATGTTTAATCATATGTAAATTAAATTGGTGGTTTGGGGTTCATATATATACATGTACCATCATTATTAATATAAATTTTATTCATAATACAAAATAATTGCATGAATGTATATGAGGAGAGAGAAATTTCATACGGAGTTCAACATGGTAACAGGTGTAAAATAGAGGAATTAGTGAGAGAGAAAGGGGTCTCTCAAGATCAAACAAACAAGAGGGAAGTATAGGGGATGTGAAAAATCATACCCCATCATTTGTAATTGATATTTAAAGGGAATAACAACATTATGAAACTTGGATAAAATGAGGAAGGAAAGAATCCCTTACTTCGAAGTGTGATCCCAAATACTTCAAAGGGGCTTGAGAGAGACTTCTTGGGAGTATGGGGAACCTTGGTAGGATTATAGTGATTGGAGGTAAGGGGTTGGTTGAACTCTAAAGGCTTTGTGTGAAGAAGAAGTGTGAGCTTGGTTGGGTTTATATAGGAAAGGATATCGAATTCTTTATTATTTATGTTTTGGACCAAACACATTAAACTAATCAAAACCACAAGTCATCCCATGGTTGTTTCAATGGTTTTTTAAAAAGTGGATGGAAAAAATTATTTTATAAGGCCAATGGCCTTAATTTTTAAAATATTATTTTTTCTTTTTTGGCGGTGAGTCACACTCTCAAGGATATCATTTTAAAAAGATAAAATGTTTTATATGCCTTGGAGGGTCCACTAATGATTTGTAAAATAAGTCAAATAAAACTAAAATCACGTTATTTTAATTTTAAAACATATATTGACCGAACATATCATTTATTTTATTTTATTACATAAATATTGCGTCATTATGATTTCATTAAACACATTATACAATTAAATGATATTTAATTTTTTCCTCAAATCTCGATTGTCTTAATTTTTTTTGAAAAATTCACTATTGGATAATTTCGATGTCCTGATACAAAAAATAATATTCATTTTATCTAAATAGTTTTCTAAATATGTTAATTATCACTTTTAAAATTAAAAACGACATTTATAAAAAATTCATGGGTTTTGACAAAAGAAACTTTCAAACTGTAATAAATATTACAATTGAATTTATAAAAAATATAAAGTCATTTATATTTAATAAAAATTAATTTATTAATATTAATATATTTTTGAAATATCATTTAATTTCAAAATCCCTTATTTCATCAATATATATTTCTTCGTTGAATATTATTAAAAAAATATTTGTTCTTTAAAAACTATTAACAAAGTAAAAATAATAAAATCAATGTATATTATTTATGAAAAATTAATGTACATAGTCATAGTTCTATGGTATTGTTAGATATCCCCATAAAACACACACATATTACCTTAAATTATGGTGTGTGATGGTGAAATACTCTTGGGATGGCTCAAATAAAATTGCATGAGTGGAAATCTCTATCCACTTCAAGTTCTCTTGTAGGCGGTTCCACTCAAGTTTAATGTATGTGTGATCTAATTGAGATTGGACAAAAGAGAATCCCAATGATTCCACTTCAATTACAATATCCAATGAATGGTCTTCGTATGAATCAATTATACTGGATGAGGCCATCACTTCCTTTGTCTGAGTAAATTGGATTTGTTACAGCCCTATATTTATACTAATAATGTGATCACAGTTCAAAAACTATATTTGAAATGGAAAAAATTCTTTATATTATTTTGAAATCCAAAAACATAGAATTATGGATGTTAATATGTTATATTACCATTTTTCATAATAAGACATGTAATTAGATCAAGAGGAATTTTCGTTAACAAATTTTTGGTTTGTTATAATATGTTCTTCATGAGTAATATCTACAGATATACTCATTGTTTATGGTACATATATCTATTTATAGAGTACTCAATTGTAACTCCCTGAAAATATTTAATTTTCAATTATAACAATTTGATAGTTATTAGTATTCTGATTATTTTTCTTTTGTTTACCAAGGGTGAATCTAAAATTAAATACTCATATAATAAAAATACAGCCATGTTTTATTCAATAGGAAATATGGAACCTTACATTTCCATAATGCCAAAGTACCTTAGTGACCTAGAGTTCCTACTAAAGGACCTAATAAAATCACTAGGAGACCCCCAAATAGTACAAACATACCTAGAAAATAGATAAATTCTATTGGGTTTGTCATAATGAAAAACAGTATGGAAAGAACAATGGAAACCATACTGAGCATGGAGAGGATATAGAGAACCATCTTCACAGAATTGGTTTTGAAGTTGGAACACCCTCAAACATGTATTTATAAGTCGTTGAAGTTAATTTTAACCATTTTGACCACTGAAATCTTTATATGACCGTTGGTTTTTAAAACGGTCATAAAATATTATAACTGATTAGTATTTTTTAGGTATTTTTAAAATTTGATGTATTCTTAATATTTAAGTATTTTAAATATAAAAGGATTTTAAATATACTAAATATTAAAGTATATTAATAAATTTCATATTATTTAAAAAATAATTAATGATATATTATTGAACATGGTTTCAATTGAACTTATCATTAGATTGGGAAATTATAATGTTTCAAAACATAAAATGAAGTTGAAAACATGTTTTAGATTAGTAAACATAAGGATATGGTTTGTTTTAAGGAAAATAATGATAGATTACATAATTTAATGATTTATTTTGTTTTATATGAGCTTATATTGTATATTATGATTTTTAATGTATTAAAATTTGTAACGGATCAAAAATAATGTATTTTTATTAAATTTGAACCTACATACATGGTGTATATTTTTTATCATGTGTTATTCAAAAAAAAGTGACCATTTAGGGCTAGACATCAAGCCAGCATGGGGAGGAATCTCACACTACATTCTATGGAGTGGGATGTTGAGACTTGGCCCCCATCCGACATATGTAGGCCATCAGGGTGTGCGTGGCCACATGGGTGCATAGGTTTTGCAAGGCGGTGTGAATGTGTGGGGTAGTATGATGGTAGTGAGTGGGAATAGAGTGCACTTACAGTGAAGAACCGGTACAGGGAAGTACCATGGAGGGGGGATGGATTTCATTGGTATGTGTTAGGGAGCTCGAGGTATAAAAAGGATGACAAGAAACCTTCTCTATTTCCTTGTGAGATGTGTTTTTTTAACGGGGGTCTAATATTGACCGTTCAATCTCACTGTGTATGATCTTGGTCGTCTGATCCATCCGGATTTTGAACTAAACGGACCACTCCATTCATCACGTTTTTCTTCATTCATTAAATTAGGTAGAGAATGATCTCATCCAACCATCTATTATAATAACTGTTGTATCACTACGAACATCCAATCCAACGCTATAGTTGATCTTGACCATCCTTCTATTTTTATAAAAACAGAACCCACCTCATTTGTTCGATCAGCCTCAGTTTATCTGAGCCATCCATTTCTTTCTACATTTCCCATTTCATAATTCTCCTTCATCTCTCTAAAATAGTGTCCTAGAACCATGGTTTTCCTCCACTTACTTTTCATTTTTCTTCTCCTGGGACACTCATTTACTCCCCTCGGACCCAACTCTCAATTTCTACCTATAATCACTCTTTTGGACTTATTTTTTATTTTCTTTCTCTTACCTTATAAGTTTACGCAAACTTCATATATATATATATTAAATAAAATCACTGATTATATTAGGTATTATCTTAATTAGGGTGTGAGACCTGAATTTCTGTAGTACATTTCATTGGTATTTTTTATATTTTGTGCATGAATCATTATGTTTTAAATATATTTGTATAAAACTTATATAAACCCTAATTTCACACATAACTCTACACAATTTATTACCCTCAACTTACCAACAACCACTTCTTGAATCAATCTCCACCTTGAAGATAGGTAATGGATTATTTGATTTCGCTTTCTATATGAATATTGTGTTTATGAAGTTATGTATATATACCTATATTTGTATATATGATTATTTATTAAACAAATATTTTTTTTATAATTCTATAATGAATGAATTTTGTTTTTAAATGGTGGCCTCAATGCATTTTATATTTGTAAGTGTTATTTGGATTTTATTTTCCTATTGAAAAATCCATATATAAAATTGGTGTACTTAAGGTAATATATATATATATATATATATATATATATATATATATATATATATATATATTTCTGTGTGTGTACTATGATCCAAATCTAGTTTGGGTTTTCATAATGTTCATATAAATGTTAAACAATAGTTTTTTTGTATGAAAGGATTTCAAGGACCGAATTAAACATTTTTTTCGATATGAAATCCCTTATATACAATTTGTTCCAGAACAGTTCATGCATCATTCAAAATCCTAAATTATTTTGGTATTTATAAATATTGGTTACTATTATTTATTTGATTCTTAAAATGAATATAATATGTGTTTATGTCTTCCAAGTAATGAACTTTGGGTTTTCCAAAACGATATAATTTTAGTTATAAATATATATTTTTTGTATTAACATCATACTCAACCTATTTTAAGGTTGAATTTTTTTTTAAAAGGGGTTTTCCGACACAATAAATTTACATAATGATTTTTTTGAGTATGAAAAACCTATATATATATATATATATAAGTATTTAAATATTGATTTCATAAGTTTTTAAATGTTATTAAAAATATTAGTAAGTTGTAAAATTGTTTTCAAATATTAGCATAAATATAATTATACTATCTTTTTTTTCATGTTTTTCTCTCATAACAAAATCCATGATTTTGATGTTATAATTTTTACCTGGCCTAAATGTAATTGTGAATATGAGTACTAATTTATTATTTTAAATAAGAACCGAAACTTGTTTTGTTATTGTATGCCCATAATTTTTATGAGGGATCATTAACATAATATCATTACATACACACACCCAATTTATAATTATAGGATAAAGGGTGAAATTATCTTTTTTTAATACATCCTTGTACATGAATAAAAAAGTATAGTGTGTTGTGGCCAATTATTTTCTTATATTTCAACACCTCACATGGAATGAGTTTTTTACAATTATAACCATTAAATTTTAATTCATGGATTCTAATTAATATTAAGGATTGTGACTTAACAAGTTTGAAAATTTAATTAATAGTGTGTGGTTTAAACAAGAATAACAATTATCACAAAATCAAATACATGTAAATTGTTTTATAAAAACGTTTCAATTTTATGAGATAATGGTTTGAATGAAAGAGTAATTATTTTATGTGACAATCCATTATCTTATGTGCACTAGTTATCATCAAATGGGAAAAGCATTTAACTTTTCCCATGCATATCACTATAAAATTTGATGTAAAAATAACCTAAAACTGACATTCTTAGAGAATTTATATTTATTACATAAATCACTTAATTTATGAATATGAATGTTATAAATTCATGAATAAAATTTATTTCTACAGATAACTCATGGATTAAGAATTTAAATATTCAATGTTGTATGGGTAACTTTGAATATAAGCCCATACAAGGTGTATATATTGGAGTTACATGATATGATGGGTGTTCCCATATAGTGCTCCAATGAATTGGGTAATGTTGAATCTAATGATAAATTTTATGTTAGGGGTTTACCTGTACGGCCCTAGCACAAGTCCTTGAGAGAATGATTATGTATGGTCTTGGTGTGAGGCCATCACAACGAGATTATGAAATCTGTTATTACCGATTCACTCATAATTTATTTCTATATGACCAACCAATTGATAATTCGACTCATATAATATCCCTTGGTTAGGAATATTTTACTTATTATAATCCTAATGAGTGAATATGGAATAATAAAGTATGCACTTGGTATGTTTTTATAAAAAAAATTGTAGTATATATTATCATAATTTTGATACAGAAGTTGATATTACATCTGTCATTTCATGATTTTCATTCTATGTGATTTGTGATTAGACATATTTTTTGTGCTCAACTCTGGGAATTTATTATTTCATGTTAAAATTTGTACCTTCACATTTGGCATGTCACACTAAGTTTACTTTAGTATACTCGAAGTCCATATGTAACATTTCATTCATTTTGTTCAAGTACACTTATTTTGTATCATTTTCTATTTATAGACTTTAAAAAAAGTATAAATACCTAAGTATGAGATTACCCTATAATTATATCTATAATATTTTAAAAAATTATGGCGACTTGATATAAGAAATGTTGTATTATTTCTTGAAAATTTCTAATGTATGTATAATTTTATTAATGGGTTGTTTTTCTTCAAAATGGATTATTATATTATTTTCATAATGGTATTTTGAAAACCATTACTATGAATTTTAAATTATCACCCAACATTTTTAATTTATTATTAATGGGGTAGTAGATTTATTAAAATTTGAGTACTCTTATATGATGTAAACAATATGATGTTTATATTTGTCAATATTTTGATGAAATTTATAAGTTGTATCTAGTTTTCCAAACCCTAATAAAAAAATATTATCTTTTATAGAATTATAATTTTAATATTTATCATCATGTTTTTATAAAAAAAATCACACAAGGTTTTAGGAACCAACACCTAGCTTTTTGCGTCGAGGTCGACAAAGTTTCTATTAGAGAATTGATTTATCCAAATCCTGAAATTTCGAATAAGACTAAAAACTTATTTATGAAACTATAAGTATATTTATTTATTAAAATGATCAATTGGATGATAATAGAACACCAAATAATCTCTTGTCTCTTCTTACTGAGATTATAGATACCATTATTTGAAGGTCTTGTTTAGAAGACTATGAGCCCTTTGGAAATATTCATTTTACATGAAAACATCTCTACTATTTATATAACTCTCCATGTATACCTCATCTCCATTGAGGGTCTGAATTTAATTATTTCTTCATGAGAAATGCCAAATTACCATCCTATGCACATTAGAGTATATAATTTGAGGGTATTCTTAAATTTTTTACTCTTGCCAAAGGTATTTTATACCTAGAATATTTCCAAGATGATGCATGAGCGGGTGACCTCCATGAAATATATCTATGTCAAATCTCATCCTAAGGTCAATTTGGTCGTGTAAGGGACCATGAAATTCTTGTGGTATTTCCCTTTCTTTCGTTGTACAGACATCATGTCCATGATGATGTCTCCCAGCTTCACACCCCTCATACATCACTCACATGAAACTACAGATGTCTACATTAGTATGAACCAAGATTATCATGTTGTATCTAGACCAGAGAAAACAAGGGGTTTGAAACTGTGCTAGGAATTCGTATAATCAATAACAGGGGAAATCGATGACACAGGTGGTACTTCTGAAAGGACATCACAGTGGATGGATGAAGGTCGATGCTTGTGAGAACGAATGGAATTGCGAGTACACAATTATTTTAAGGGGGGATAATGTTACACCCTAAACATATTGAATTTTTAATAATAATAGTTTTATAAATATTAGTATTTTTTTTAATTTTTTTTAACAATGGTGCATTAAAAATAAAATACATTCAAAATAGAAATAAAGACATGATTTTCTAAATAGGAATGTTGGAACCATAGTTTTCCGTAAGGCCAAAGACTCTCACTAACCTAGAATCCCCGCTAGGAGACCTATCAATATCACTGAGAGACCCCCAAACACAACAAATAGAACTTGAAAATAGTGAAAGTCTTTCAGGTCGGTCACAATGAAAAACAATATGGAAAGTACAATGGAAACCATACTGAGCATTAAGGGGATGTAGAGAACTATCTTTATCAAATTGGTTTTGAATATAGAACAACATTAATCAAGTATTTATAATTCATTGATGTTGATTTTGATAGTTGTTGATGGTTGATGTATTTATATGATGTTTGGATTTTATAACGGTCATATAATTTTACAACTGTTAGGTGTTTGTTAGTATTTTTGATCATTTTAAGTATTTGGTTTATTAAATTATTTTAAGTATATAACTATTTTAAATATTCTATGTATTTGAGTATATTAATGATTTCAAATGTTTTAAATATTCTTCAACATAATACCATTGACCATGGTATTAATTGATCTTAACATTATATTTTGAAAGTATAATGTATCAAAGTATAAAATTAAGTTGATTTTTTTAAAGTAATAAAATTATGGATATTTTTTGTTTTAATGAAAATAACAATTGATTAAATTAAATTTGTCTTTTTTTGGATTTAGATTAATTTATAAGGTATATTATGATTTTGAATGTTTTATTAATTTTAAAAGGATCTAAAACCATGTATTCCATTAATAATGTACTGCTGTACTTTGTTTACTTATTTTTATGAAGGGATATACAAAAAAAGAGACCCTTTAGGGATATCCATCTAGACATCCTGGGAGGTATCTCGCACCACTCTCTAAGGAGTGGGAGGATGAGACTTTGACCCCCAACCAGTATAGGAAAATCATGAGGGTGTGCACTCCCACATGGGAACATAGGTGTTGGATGGTGGAACTATCTTATGGGGTGACACGATGTCAGATGTGGGTGCATAGCACACCCACTGTGAAGAACCAAAATGGGGAAATACTGGGGAGGGGGAAGGGATTTCATTGGAATGTGGTAAGGTTATCTAGGTATATAAAGCAGACTCAACACCCTCTCTCTTTCGATGTGGGATGCCTTCTTTAAAGGGGGATCTATATGGATAGTTCTATCTCATGGTGCGACATTCGGATTGTATGATCCATTTAGACATCGAACTGCCCCAACCACTCCCTTCTCCACATTTTTCATTAGCTTTTAGAAGAGGATGCAACTGATCTCAACCGCTCATCTATTTTCAAAAATGTGGTATCCTTTTGACCATCTGATCCAATAAAACTGTTGTTCTCGACCGTCCTTCTGTTTTTATAACCATTTAACCTGCCTCAAAAATTTGATCATCCTCAGTTTATCTGATCCCTCCAATTTTACTACATTTTTCATTTCCTTATTTTTCATTCCCTTGTCGAACCAATGGCATTGACCCATGGGTATCCTCCTCTTCCATTACGTTTTTATTCTACTATGACCCTCATTTACTCTCCTCAGACTTGGCCCTCAATTTCTACATGTAAGCCCTCTTTTGGTTATTTTTTTTCATTGTCTTACCTAATATGTTTCATCAAACATTATATATATATATAAATCACTGATTTTTTATGGTTTATCTAAATTTGGGTGTTAGACCTAATTTTCAGAAGTCAACTTCTTAGGTATTTGTTTATATTTTATGTATTAATAAATTAGTATAAAATAAATACATATAAATCGTATATAAACACTAATTGAACACAAATATCTAAATTATTTCATGTCCAAAAATTAACAACTCCCATTTCATGACTCAATCTCTTCCTTGAAGACTGGTAAGGGATTATTTAATTTTGTTTTCTATATGCAACTTGTGTGTATATGGATATATATATATGCCTATATATTTATATATTTTAATCTATTTAAAAAATCGTATTCTTTTTTTATTATTCTCGTATGAAGGGATTTTATTAAATTGTATTATTAATTCATGTTATACATGTAATTGTTTTTTTCATTTATTTTCTTATTAAAAAACCCTTATATACACTATGCGTACATATGGTTATATATATATAAACCGTGATCCGAATCCAATTTGTGTTTTCCTAAGGTTGATATAATTGTTTAATAATTTTATTTGATGTATTAAAGGATTTAAAAAATCTTATTAAACATTGTATTATACACAAAACCCCTTATATACACATTGTGTATATATTATTCATACAACATTCAAAATCTTAAATTATTATAGGTTTTATAAATATTGATTAGTAGCATTTATTTGACGCTTAAAATGCATAAAATATTTGAGGTGGTTTTCTGAATAATGATTTTGGGGTTTCCCATAGACATATATTTTGAGTGTTAAATATGAGTTTTTTGTATAACGAGCATACTCCACATATTTTAAGGGTGAATAGTCATTTTTAAAAGGGTGTTTTCTGACCCACATAATTTACATAAGGATTCTTTTGATTATGAAAATCACACACACACACACACAGATATATATATATATATATATATATATATTGTGTCTGTGTGTGATTAATTTAATCTTGATTTCATTAGTTTTTAATTTGTATAAGCAACGTTAGTAAGTTGTATTATTTTTTACATATTTGAGGGGAAATATATTTATGCTATCTTTTTACATGTTTTAAACTCATATGTTAATCAATTATTTTGATGTTATTAATTCTACATGTCCTAAATATATTTAGGAGTATGAGTAGAAATTGATAATTTAAAAAAATAACAGAACATTTTTTGTTATTTTATGCCCAAAAATTTTAAGAGGGTTTATTAACCTGATATCATTAAATACACACACCAAATTTTTAATTATAAGATAATGGGAGGAATTATCTTTTGTTAGTACAAACATGTGCATGCATAAATACTCATAGTTAGCTATTCCCAATTATATTCATATGTTTCAAAACCTCACATTAAATTATAGTTTTAGAATCATAACTGTTAAATAATAATTCATGGATATTATTGCATATTAATGTTTCTCACATCACATGTTTGACACTTCCATTAATAGTTTATGGTTTTACCAATAATAAAAAGAATCACACATTCTTAAACATGAAAATTTTCTAATGAAAAAGGTCCACATTCATGAGATAATGGTTTGAATGGAAGAGTTATTATTTTAGGTTACAATACATTATTTTATGTGCACTAGTTATTATCTCATGTGAAAAATCATTTCACATATTCCATGCATTTCATTGTAAAATTTGATGCTGGCATAACAAAAAACTGAAAAACCTAGCCATTTTAACATTTATTACATAATTCACTTCATTTAGGAATATGTGTGTAATTAATAAAAGATTCAAATTTATCTCTCTTGATAACTCGTGGATTATGAATTTCAATATTTGATGTGGCATGAGACACATTGAATATAATCCCATACTAGGCATATGAGGAATGTATTAGACTTAAATGATATGATTGGTGCACCCAGATAGTGCTCCAATGTATTGGGAAATGTTGAGTCTCACGAGACAAATTATGTTCGGTTATTACCAAAATTTCCTTGTGACTAGGCCTTGACAGAATGATTATGTATGGGCATAGGGCGAGTCCTGGACAAATATATTATGTAGTATGGAATTATACATTCCCTCATTATTTATTAGTATGTAACTAACTATGTGATTATTCAACTAGTAGAATATATCATGGTTTAGAATATTTTACATATTATAATGGGGATGAGTACATATGAAATAATGAAGTATGTAATTCTAATTATTTAATATTTGTAGCATTTATTATCAGAATTTTGATATATAAAATGATATTACATCTATCATTTCATGATTTTCATTCTGTGTGATAAGTGATCTAACATATTGGTCGTGGGAAACTCTGAGCATGTATTATTTCATGTTCTAATTTGTACCCACACCTTTGGCATGTCTCACTAATTTAATTTCAGTCAACTCTAAGTCCATATGTAACATTTCATTAAATTCATACAAGTATTCTTATTTTGTATCATGTTTTATTTAATGACTTTTAGTAAATTTATAAATATATAATTATGAGATTACCCTAAAATGATTTCTTTATTTTTATTGAAAAATGATAATGATGTGGTATAATAAATGTTTTTTTATTCCATAAAATTTTCTAAAGTATGTATAATTATTTTAATGGGATATTATTTGAAAAAGGATTTATTAAATTATTTAATTAATGGATTTTTTAAACCCCTTACTGAGGATTTAAAATTATCACCATATGTTTTCAATATATTTTTATAAGGTTAGTAGATTTGTCAAGACATTAGTACACATATGTGATGGAAAAAATATGATGTTTATCATTGTCGAGTTATTAAAAAAATGGATTAGCTTCATCTAGTTTTACAGAACCTAAAATGAAAATATTCTCTATGATGGAATGAGATGTCTAATTTTTATCATAATGTTTTTATAAAAAAATTACACAAAATGTTTTAGGCACTAACTCTGGACATCTGCGGTTGGAGTCGTCACATCCAGGATTATTAATATCTAGCATTCATTATAAGGATCATAAGGATGGTCCCCTGAGTGATGAATCATTTATACCTAGACATATAAAATTGGTGTTACCTCTTGTTGGAGAACCATTACCTCCACCACATATTGAACACCTGATGGAACTGTTAGTACTAGAAGATGAGGTGTGTATGTTGTAAATACCTCATGAGTTTCAACAACATTGACCCAACATGTTTGGAGGCAATCCCTACTCCTTGGAAGTTTATGACTCACTTGATATGGTAAAATGAGTCTTCCAAATTATTAGGACACTTCTATACTAGACGGTGGTCTGATAAAAGAGGCTTCTCCAATTATATACAAGAAAATATTAGGGATTTTGGACACATTATTTTTATGAGGTGAGTGTTTCATGCTCATTGTTCGAGTGCCTTATCAGAGAGCGGTTTTCTCCGGCAACATTGAGGGATGTCTGCATCCAACAGCTTCTACAGGTTCTACAAAGAAGTATAATTTTGAATGAATTTTTAAGGAGGTTCACCATTGTATATCGACACTCGATGGATTTGGAGTTATAATTTTTCATTCTATCTTGGAACATTAAGAAAGTACAAGGTAGAGACATTTGAGCCAACTTGGTACCTCAATGAATTCCTAACTATGTTAGGGTGTGGTATAATGATGTGGTGGTCAAGAGTTTCTTGGCCATGTAGACATAGACCTTCGATTCCAGTAATGGGAAATTGGGAGACGAGACTTCAGTGGCATGGATCCAACAGAAAACATTGGGACCTAGACATGTGAGACATTTCTGGAGGCGATCCCCAAATAGAGGGTATAGAGTTTAGGGATCACATGATGAATCATATCATCCAAGAGAGTGGTGATTATATTCTTGTGATGGAAGTGTATATCTTAGGTGGGATTGACTGATCAACCATTCAGATGATAGCGAACAAAGTATTGTATGTAGTGGATGATGCAATGACAGGAGTAGGTATCCCTATAAGGTACTGGAAGTGGTGTATGAGCTAATATAAAAACTATATTTTGTATAAATTTTGACATGTTGCCACCCCACCCTGAGGTTTTATAAACTTGGATTTGGTAGCTAATGGTTTGGTGTGGGTATGACTAACGGTGTT
Organism: Viscum album; assembly: GCA_963277665.1. Lineage (NCBI taxonomy): Eukaryota > Viridiplantae > Streptophyta > Magnoliopsida > Santalales > Viscaceae > Viscum > Viscum album. The sequence goes on along the minus strand of OY728141.1, from coordinate 1,956,794,146 downwards.
CAAAGATTATGACCTAGAGGCTCCCTGAATAATGTAAGGTATGATACAATTTTTACCTACATTTTTTGTAGTTTGTGTAGAATGAGGTTTGAGCCATGAATTAAATCTACATATCTATTATGATACATATAGGTTCGGGTTGAGACTGTGGATCATCCTATCCCCTTGGATACTCCTACATGAACCGACTGAGGGATCATATAAATATACCAATGATGTGACATGACTCCTGGTGCATGGGATGTTAAGATCATCTAGTTTCATGTAGTAGTGGAAGTGTAAAATTGCATCCTTCATGTGGATGTTCTAAGTTTACCTCCCTGTTTATAGGTATAATTCTATATTTATCTAGATCTCATGAAGAACCTGATATCTATATCTTCATACCCGATGGCTCTACTAGAGCTTCAGAGATGAGGGTGTAGTTGGGGTACTTATAGAAGATCTTCTTTATTAGGACGCGTGTGTAACCCTGAGAAACCGTTGTATTTTTTTACTAAGAATATGGATAATAGCATGAGTTTTTTTGGGGACTATAATTTCATATACATGTTGATCATAAATAATAAATTTTCACTTATGAGGATTAATGACTTATTTGATCAATTGAGTTGGGCATAAAGGTTCTCAAAGAATTTCCTAAGATTAAGGATTCACAAGATATATGTACTAGGTGTGGTTTTAATGTGGATGGATATAGGATGACATAATGGTAATTAGGATTACTCGTTGACACTATTCAACATATCGAACACCCAAAAAGTGTTCATGGGACTCATGAACTAGACTATTCATCCATTATTAGAGTAGTTTTTGGTATCCTTCATTGGAGATATCCTTTGGATCTAAATAAATGGGAGGGGTCACTTAATACACATGAAGAAGGAAATAGATGTACCCCAGGATTACCATCCATATGGTATGCTCTCAAATTTCATCTATTGGATTCAGAAGGTCCACTACCTAGGATATGTTATCTTAGTAAAGGGTATTCCAGTAGATATAACAAAGGTCAGGGCTATGTTAGCATGGGAGCCATCCTTGATCACGAAAAACATACATAGATTCTTTAGGATGGATTGACACTTTCATATATTTGTACCACATTTCATGAAGATATCACCTCCCATGAAATCTTTTACATGAAATGGGAAACTATTCATGTGGTTGGAGAGGTTCCAACTGGCTTTTTAAGATTTGGGGAAGATATTTGGGTGTTCATTGATCATGAGAATTCTAGAAGAGGGTGTCATGTAAGTAGTGGTCTCTGATGCTTCATCGATATGTCTTGGTTGTGTTATGAAGTAGAGTATGGGGTTTATCACCTATGGTTCATGTTAGTTGAGACCACATGAGTTTAAGTACATGACCAAAAATCATGATCTAGTTGTGGTAGTCTTCCTATTGTTGTTGTGAAGACACTACCTTATGGGTGGGTGATTTATCATCTATTCTAAAGGCAATAGTATCATATATAAATATATATTACCTCAAAGGGATCTTAACGAGAGATAGTGTAGATGGATAGAGTTCCCTAAGGATTAGAACTTCGTGATTTTATCTAATTTTGTGAAGGGGAACATGATAGATTATTTTCTCAGCTAGATATCTTGTTCTTAGATACTATGTGAGGAATCAAATAAGTTAGCCTCATTAAATTTATATTTTATAAATAGGGAGGGATAATCATACCTTAGGTAGGGGGTTCTTATCCCTCTAATTTTATAATTATTAAGGGATTCACAAAATGGGGATATCGTTAACGAGACCCAACATACTCAGATATCCTCTATACATGCTCTATATGGATTTTCTGAAAGTGGGGATCATTTCAATCCTTTCTGAGGATGGATAATGGAAGTATTTGTGCTATTAGAGGAGGTTATAATGGATTTTCATACTTCACCCTTATCGTTACTTCCATGTGTGACCAATATGAGTCCAAATCAATATAATAAGTTCTTATAGCAAAGGATTAATAATGGAGTTACAACGTTTGACATTTGATGCCATACATGTCATGAATTAAAGCCTGAAAAACATGTTCTAGTAGGTTTTTCTCAACCCCTTAAGGTTCCAGATAGAAAGAGAGATGAGATATCCATCGATTTTATTATGTGTTTACCATGATTGTTCAGATAAAATTATTCCATCTAGTTCATCAAAGAAACACTCACTATGTAATCTCACTTCACTTCTATTTAATTAGAGTGTCTATTAATGAGATTGAGACACCACTACAAGTATGACACAGTCCATATCCATGGAGTTTTACTAATGTTCTTTTCTATCTTGGATTCTCACTTCATTCCATGATTATGGAGTGGATTTTAGTAGTCCATTGTGTCTCAGTTTCATTTGAGAATAGATATTTATCCCCAGGTAGACTTGCTAACAGAGTAGAACAATTAGGTATTAGAAGATATTATATGGTATTTAATGTTATAAATTGTCTATATCTTAGTGTATGACCTATCATTGGTGGATGTTTTATAAAAAAATATAAACCATTACACCATAGGTATGGAACCATTTGAGTCTTTGTATGGGAGAGCCTACTAGTCACCACTATGATAGACTAACCTGGGTGACTCATCACATATGGCCTCAAATTTGGGAAGATTCTCTACCGAGAATGTACAAAACATTCACAAAATGATAAGGATGACAAAAATACTTCATATTCCTTATGTTTACCAATGATGGATGCCTTTGAAGTTTAATGAAGGATAACTTATATTCATTCAAGTGACACCTCAATGTAGATTAGAGAGATTTAGTTGGGGTAGAAAGAAATATTTCATATTTATTTTTCATTACAGATATCTCATAGCGTCAGTGAAATTCCTTATAACTTAACTCGACCCTCAAGTTATACCCGATACATTATTTCTCTCACATGTCACATTGGAGGAGTTACATGCATGACATATCACATGCAATCAACTGGGGGTGCTAGATATCGAGGATAGAAATGTTTTTATAGATTACCCAGTATTTATTGAGGAATGGATGTAACAGATCCATCATGGATAAGGTTTTCCTTGAGTTTATGTCTCATGGAAGTGTGAGAATATTCTAGAATGTACATTGTAGTGGGGGAACAATATGCCTTCACAGTACTAAAATCCCTTTGTATTTTATTTTGTTTTTAATTACTAAGAAGTAAATTCACAAGTTTGAGATTGTTCATGAACTCATGTTTTTCTATTTTTACTACTAAATATTATACAGATTACATTTAGAGAAATGTTCTCAAACAACATGTGAATTCATGACCTAGTGAATCTAGAATTCATTTTTGAAATATTTGAATATATATTAATTCACATATGATCAATTCTATAGAATATATGTAATAAATCATAAATAGAGACCCAAATTTGAAATCTAAGGGTGCAATTGAGTTTAGAGTTGGGGTTTATCCTAGGAGTCAGATGACCCCAGAGAATATTGGACATTTTGGTTCAGCACATTCATGTGAAAATGTTTAAATAAAATAATTGAAAAAAATAGTTTATTTTTTAAAATTTCATTGACCATACGTCACCAATAAATATGTGGTTATATTTAAATACCACTCTTAACCACATAACCATAGATTCATTAAACGGAGTATTGGGGGATCAGCCTTGGGTGAACAATAACTAGATCATTCATCGACAATTGGTGTGCACCACAATTTGGGGGTCTTGCTGACCAAAACCTCATTAATTCATTCTTTATTAGTGATCGATCCATATCACGTTATGTCATTTCTTTTCTTTGGATTCAACCTTATTTTATTATTTCAGTGACACATATGAATCATTTAACTTTTAAATTGATTCATGGATCAGGCACATTGCATGTATGAGATAGATATTTTCCAAGATTTGGAATATATCTTTTGATTTTTTATTATATCTATATTCAACACTATAATAATCAATGCTAACATGAACATTGGATGAGGTCCCTTCCTCACACATGAGTGTTGTGAATTTCATAACACATTCTTTCCATGTACATCATGAGTAACTCCTTAGGCCAACACTTTTTTGAATGCCCCGAAATCAATCATTTTTTGACCATTCATTGGAGAAATAGATTTATACAATAGGAGTGAGATCAATAGTGGAAGTTGATGGAGGTTTATACCAATGATAGTAGGTCTGGGTCAATATGACGATTATCATTCTTTCTAGTAGGGTGTGTTGTGGCGATGAGGTGTAATGAAAAAATCACATCTAAATCTGATAGGCAGATCCCATCAAGCATGGGCGGTTAGGCTTGATCGACCTGATCTATGATCTAGGGGAGAAATCAGTGTTGAAACCAAATGTGACAAAAATTCATTCAAATGTGGAGGAGTAAATATGTATGTTAATGTGTTTATGGTTGCATGGTATGTAATTAGGGACTACACTCCCTCTGGGACCCCATGAGCTGTGACTAGGGTTCATGCGTACTGATAAGGATCACACGATATGTGGTACCTATCACATGTAGTGAGACCTTATCCATCTAGATCAATGTTTATTTATAGTACGTGAATTGAAATCCGAGTAGAGTTACAGGTTTTGGGATCAATTCCACACTTTATGTATACCCTAAATGGAAGGAATATGTGTATAGAAGGTACACACACAAAATACCGTGTGGACACATGCACAACATGTGGCTAAACACATTCCCAATACTCAAACACTAACACGGAAAAAACCTATGATACAAGGGTAGAACTCGATGCCAAAGGGAAATTATGTGTACTTACATTACACGCTGGATACTCCATCAATTATTTCTTGGATCCCATGCCATTTTTATCTTGGAAACATTTTTTTAGTGTGTGTCCCCATGATCATTTACCTGAGGATTTATTATAGAGTTATGCCATGTGCATTGGAAGACGATCCCCTATTTGGAACTTCAATATTGGATAGATTTCATGGATTCCATCTGTGAGGATCAGATTGAAATCCTATTTTGTTATCATAATTTTCAAAGATGGCATTCCTGGCCTTTTCTTGATTAACAAAACATAGGGTTTTCCCTCACATAGCATGTTAATCGAGTTTTTGTTCTTTATATACAATAATACATTAGGTGTAATCTCAATATGTGTACCATAATCAGCAGTCATATAGTGTGTAATTATTAGGGTGAGACCCCAGGAGAAAATAATCTTAGATGGATCTCATCAGTGGTATCAGATTTATGGAGTGTGTTCTTCGTGACGAGACTTATATGGAACCATGAAGAATATATCCATTTACATAAATATCGTTTTTATCTTACCTTAAGAATATAAGTACATTGTGATTATACATAGTTGTTTTTATTAAATTTGATTACATATACCTATAATGATTTGACTAATAATATTAATGTTTTATGATTTTTGAATTCTATTTTTCCAAATAATTATTTCTATAATCATCCTAGCATGAGATTTTACCACTTTTTTAGTGTCTTATATTGATAAACAACCTTTTAATGGTGTCCAATAGGGACTAGGAATGAGAGTATCATAGTGAGAATTATAGGCCAAGGTGTATTCCTAGGGGTACATTGACAACAGTCTATAATGACTTCATAGGTTGGGGTTTTTCACATTTTCAATAGCTGGGATTGTATGATGCCCTTTTATTTCCAATATATTTTCTATACTCTAATTGTGTGATTTTATATGTATGGATTCAATGTTAATTGATTTTTTATATCTCATCGTTTTATAGGCTTGGAAATATGTCTCTGTGTGTACAAGTAAATGATACTACTGCCACCCATGTGTGTGATGTGACTACTTTTCCATGGTTGCTAGCTACTGGAATACTGGAGGTCAGCTTGGGGTAGTCATGCCCCATGTCCCATTGGGAGGGTTCATTACAATTTTAATGTTTTTAGGTGATCATACAATATTCAACTGAACAGTATTTTTACTACAACAATTTGTTTTATAAGAATATATTTAGAAAACCATTATTTATGGTACAATTATCTATTATCTGAGTTTCCTAGTAGAAAAATAACTTTTTATATTGCTTTTTCCCTAATTTCATTGAAAATATTTTTAATCATATGGTGAGAAATTACCAAATAATTTTTATAATCGAACACATTTATATCAAGATTGTTTACTTATTACTTTTAAGAATGTTTTTTATATTTAAATATCATACATATTATTCATAGGATTAAAAATTTAACTGAAATTTCATGTATTTATTGTGAATTATATTTGAGTATCTGCAATTTATTATAATTTTAGCTCATTAATAGATTTACATCATAAATATATCTATGAAATTATTACAATATTATATCCATTGATATTTTATTTTACATCAAGTATACGAAGAGTTTCATTTCTAATTGGTTCTATTTTTTTCCTCGTAACATCATATATCGTGTACCAATATTTTTGTCTTCTAAACTCGATGGATAATATTGAAATTTTTTATTTATCCATAAAATTCATTGAACATGAATATTATGACTCATTTTGATCATTTTTTGTTTCCCCATCAAATATATGTCTCCATAATTCAGTAAAACATTATTCCTCCTCATTTTATTGACCAAAAAAGTTCATTTTTAGAAGATTTAACTATAATTATTTATTCCGTGTTATTTATTTATGAAATACTTTGAGATTTTCCATCACCTTTATCGTCATATTTATCTCAGGGATTTTATTATGTATCCAATATTTTTTAAATTAATAAAAGTTAATGGAATTTTAAATTTTGATTTTCCTTTTTCTTATTGTATATCATTTGAAACTATGTATTATTGTCTATTGAATTCCAAATAATCATCTTTTGAATTAGATTCATCCTCATGATAATTATTTGGATATAGCTATTTTGAGACTTATTAAAAATCAAATTCAATATCCTTATATAGTTTTAAATTTCTCTTATTGTCATACACTCCTCTCACATCATAAAGAATCATGGCATTACTTAGTCTATCTATATTCCACATATCCATGTTTTAAAACAAGACATAATATATCAGTGATTTGAATTTATCTGAGAGGATTCTAATCAACTTCTTTACTAGATGTACATCCCAAGTGGTTACCAGATGTATCTCATTTTATCATGCCGCATATTATAAATCAAACAAAATTAGAAAATATAATACCTATTATACTCCCTTTCCAGTTACAAAAATATAGTAATTAATCTCGAGATCATGTATATCCTCATGAATAACTACCTATATAGATATAGTTTTTATCAAGAATAGATATTCAATTAATTAAATTTTGGTGAATATATATTTTATTTCATGAATATAAATAACACCAATAGAAAAATTAGAAATATATATAAGAAGACTCAATATGGTACTTTATAAGAAATATAACCATGTAAAATATTATAACACATTAATTTAAAAAAAATTAATCTATAACATAAAATAGGATTATACAATCATGACATCTTATGGCGAGTTGACTTTATAAATAATATGAACACACTGAGAATTCAAAAAATATACTTTCCCCTTTAAAACATAGTCCTAATAACTTCTTTCATACATAACAACAAACTAAATCGATTAATGACTTAATAGATAAGAAAATTTTCATAATAATAAAACCTATGATAAATTTAAAAAAAATAATTAAATATAAATTCATATAAAATAATTTTAATAATAAATAATTTTCCAAGTTGAATTTTTTTGATAAATTTTATTTCTATTATATTTTATATTTTAATTTAGAAGATTAATTAATAAATTTTTAAATATTTATTTCAAAAAAATTAACCTATTTGTTTGATTAATAATAAAATATTCTCTACATGAAAATATTTCTTATTTTGAAAAAAAATTAACGATTTCATAATAAATAGTTAAAAATAATTATTTTTTAAAACCAAAACTTTTATGAAATTATCAAAATTATATTTTAATTCAATGTTTTATAATTTTTTTTATAATAATGATATATTTTTATATATAAAATATTTATCTTAAATTAATATAATGTATTTCTAATGTTATTTTTTTAAAAATTTTAAAGAAGTAGAAATAATATTTTACTCTAAAAACTGTTTTATTAACATTTATTTTCAATAAATTTTCATCAAATGTATAATTAAAATCCAAAAAAGTGGTTTATTATTTTAAAAAGTAATTTTTTAATATGTTAAACTCCATTTTTGGTCATAAATTTATGAGTACTATGATATATATTAATGGAAAATATAATAATAAAACATTTATTTTCATGTACTTGTTTTATTCATATTGTTTAATTTTTATCTAATGAAAAAAATTAATCTCATCTTATAAATGGATCTATTATAAGAAATTCGATTTATAGTCATTAATAAATATATTTTACATCATGTAATGGTGCTAGGAACTTTAATCCAATATATATATATAGGATAAATTTAAGAGTTTATTTTCAATTATTTTGAAAATATATTAGAATAAATAGACATTAAATTAATATTGGTGAAAAAACTTTGGTAAGATGTTTTATTTTATATTTCTAGTAAAACAATGTTATATTGTTAAAAAATAGTAACCCAGATAAAAAATAATCTATAAAAGTTAAAATATTATAGTAAATTATATCAAATTTTTTTAATAATGGTATGGAATTAAATATTTAATCTCATATAATCCTAATATCACCCAAAAACCAATTATTAATAACAGTTCAAGTAATTGAACCTTGAAAAGTTTAATTCTATTATTGAAAAGTAAAGGGTATTAAAAAATTATGACTTTCCTAACATATAAAATGAAAAAACATAAACTCATTCAGAAATTCAAATTACCTTCAAATTATAATTAGAACCATATAAAATTTCAATCAGATATAATTAACATAAATTATAAAATTCTTCTGGTCAACATAATTTATCACATGTCCTTCAATTTTAAGGATTTCGACAAGAAAAATTTCATGGTCTCAAATTTAATATAAATTAATCCTTACCTTTCCGTCTTAATAATACTATTATAATGATAAAATAACCATATAAATATAATTTATATGTTTATTTTTAATAATTTTTTTTATTATATTAATTGAACAACTCTTATCTATTACTTTTTATTCGTTCCGAAAAATAAAAGTACATCGTTTATTAGTTTTGTGTATTATCGCCTCTATGAAGTGACATCTACCATATTTAAAAATTTATTAAATTAAATTGTTATATAGAAATAAGTGATAAAAATTATGAAAGATATAATATAATAATGAATATAATAAGAAAAATTATAATTCACGTCCATTTCTTGTCATTTTTTGGGAAATGAAGATGATAACTATGTTTAGTACATAATCTCACATCCATGAGCTAATTGATTTTTTTTTATTTTTTCGTCATTATATTCATCATTAATCAGAAATAATAAAAATATTGTTATAAATATAATAAATTCTAAATAATAACATTTATCCAATTATAATCGTATTTAAAAAGCCCATTTCTTTACCATACTCAACCAATGAATTTTAGTATGTTCATGATTTGGTCAGTCATCCACCAACAAAAAAATATTATGAAACAGTAACATGGATTAACATAAGAATGTATATACAAATATTATTACATATTTTCAAAAAAAAATTATTATTTTATTGTTTTGTAATGGATATATTATAAATTTAACTACTTATAATCATATAATCATCAGTCAGAAAAACTAGAAACATAGTATTACACCACATAAATTTTCACCTAAACATAAGTAATAACTATGTAAAAAATAAATTTCAAATGATAATGAATGATCTATATTAAATTATATATTAATGAATATGTATCCTAAAAAATTGTCTAATAAATTTAATTTTATTATTTAGGAATTTACAATTTTTTCCTTAAAAAATCCGGACAACAGTTTGAGTTTCTTGTCTCAATTTTCAACCCTTCATAAATATTTCTTATAATACACCATGTTATCATTGGATCGGGGTATCCAATTCATTATTAATACTTTTTTATCACAATCCCCTCTTGCGTAATGTCATTTAATGTTTCATTTTAATTTATATCCTTCAAGTAGATTTGATGTGAAAATTTATAATATCATAAGTGTTTGGGTAAAGTAAAATTTCAAATAATGTGTCTTAATTTTTATATTGAACTCTATTATTCACTGTTGATTTCATTTTCCTATTGAGGTATATTTATGTTATTTACTATTTAACTTATATGGTTCTATAATTCTTACTTATAACATAATAAATAATTATTTTTACCATAATTATTATGTTTTCAGTAAATGTTAGTTGTCTCAATTACCTTTTATTGATGCATACTACCATGTGTAATTACTAAAACATTTATTAAAGTGATAAATTTTTTATATTAAAATATTTCATAAATAATATCAATTAATCATGTTTTTTCAATGTTTATTTCTAGTCCCTCTATTGGGTTCTAATAGTCTAGTGTTTACATAGTTAATAAAGGGTTTTTACCTCAAACTACTATATTTTGTTTGGGTTTGTATTATTACCTTGATTTAATTTATATGGTATATATTCAGCCTATTTTATATATTATTAAATGAAATATATTTCATTAGTTGTATTTTTAGTTCAGTTCATGAACTCTTTTTTTATCACTCATTCATGGGGGTTTGATTTTTATGTTACTCCAAGCATTGTAGAATTAGTGAATCAAATTATTTATTGATGACTTAATTTCATATATACATGTTTATGATCTTATAATCTCCATTTTATATTTCCAAAAAAAAATTCATGTTTTAATTTCTCTTTTTCTTCAAGAATGGTTTTTCATTTCATTGAAATGACTTTATTTCATAAAATATCCTCTCAAATAAAAGTATAAAATGATTTTTTACCATTATTTCCAATAGATCATTCTAATATGTGTCCTTATTTTCATTCTATGTAATGTCTTATTCTACTCCTAGGAAGTCAAATATGGATTAATTCATGTGATACACTTATTTATCACCAAATCTTATCCAATGGAAATTTTATTTCCATATATACAAGGATTCTTTTATATAAATGGTTGTCAAAATATTAAATGGGTTTAAATATCTTGGATATATTCCTTGTCTTTCTATCAAAAGTTTCTCTAAAAAAATTATGAATTTTTAAAATAATTCTTATTTTATATTCGATAAATGTGATGTTTTATTATATCTCAAAATTCTCCATTACACCCATTTTGAAGTAGAATTTTCCAATGAAATTGATGAAACATTATATTGTACATTAATTATAAAAATAAAAAAATTCTTTCTTTTTAAATCATATTCATAATAATACATGTCGCACCACTTTTAAAATTATTTTTGGTTCTTCATTGTTTTATGAAGTAAATTAATTTTCCACTGATTTAGGAGAATTATTTTAAAACGTATTTCCATAGAAAGTAATTCATTTTCAACCTTCTTTTTTATTAAAATAAAAATATTATTTTAAATTTATTCTTCAACTACCTATTTATTATTTACATATGATTTAATAAATTAGATATATTAAATATCTAAAATTGAAACGATCCATCACAATAATTCTATATGCTTTTCATATTTAGTGTATGTTCCAAATTTTCTTTTAATGACATTCCTTTTTGAACACCCCATTCTTGATGTAATTGATTGAATGGTGTTGACCATGATTCCATTAATCTACTGATTAGTTAAAAATTTTAGTAAACTATATAAAATGTTTGTAATGTTCTCGAACCGGAAGCCACTAAACCGGTACTTCGATACGGGTAGTTACATAACCTTAAGCGTGCCTCCCTGTATGAAAAAGGCTGCCGACTAGCAGCGGGGGTCTATGTTGTCAAGTAGGGATACAATACCCCCTTTCTATCAGAGTAAGCCAAAACAGAAATAATCCAGTAACTGAAAAAATAATAAATAAACAAGGAACATGTATAACAACCATTTCCAACAATTAATACTCCATGTCCTACTACAAGTGAAAAAGTGAACAAAAAGACCAAGATAAAGACAACAGCCAAAATCAACAAAATACTCCCGCCTGTAAATCTGGATCCTCCACCAAGTGCTACCCATGTCCACTCAACTATCTAGCAAGGATCCTTGCCCTTCTCCAGACTTGCAAACATGATGTATGCTCGGGTACCCAACGGCGGCCCGAGCAGGGTGTGAGTACAACATAGTAGGCCACCACCAATGTTGTATACAAAATATCTAGTATGAACAGTTAGTGCACAAAAAAATAATATGAATGATATTTTTCAAGTAATTATTTAATGTTACATTAACCAGTTCAGAGAAAAAGACATTTCCACTTCCATTACCATTCATTTCACAACAATTATCATAACTTACAATTTCATCACATTTCTATGGGTTAATCACATACATTATGTCACATGGGTCTAAGACCAACAATCACATAAGAGAGGTTAAAAAATCATTATCTTATCTCACTAGGAATAACCCCCTCATAGCAACTATATCATCACCTCGAACCCTCATTCAGGGTGGATGCAACCATTAAGAGAATGGATCCTTACTCCCCATTCCTAACACCTCCATTTAGGGTGGAGTTCAGAGCATCAGTCTTCACTTGACCCGTGGGCATAGATTCTCACGTCATACCCCACTCTAACAATCCATGTGCACATGCTTATATATAAAATTAACCATCAACCCACCCTACAATTTCCCTTTGACCAACACTATTCACAATGAACCATACGGGAATTCAGATTATGCCTTAAACCGTTAACACATTACCAGTTCACATCATTTAACCATTCACCCAATTCCCATGTGTTATGGCTATCTAACTAAGCATTCAACACTAAACCCATAACCAATCCCATTATGTTCCTTAATCAGTTTACACATTAACCCATTTAACTCGTTCATCATTTCCATGAATCAACCATTCAACCCATTCCAAATAACCCTTAGGTTATTTCCAAGTCTAGGTGCGTCACCTAACTTCTATTCCATGTTCAAACAATCTTGCCAACATGTTCGCCAAGGGATTTACCATTTATTACAACAAGGTCATTGTTTAATAACAATCCCTAATATCGAGAAAAGCTGGCACACCCCATGGATAGCCCCAATTAGGTCAAGTCATCCTCCACGCATCCCATGGGGATCTTGAGGGTTCCCATTTACCATTTTTAAGTATCCATTATACCAAACACATCCAGGTTGATAAAATCTCATCAAAAGGAAACCATGAGAAAAGACACACACGCATAAATCCATAATAAAACTATGGGATAACGTTTGTAGAACACCTTCCTTGAAACCACATTTGAACGCAATCTCAATTGAGTCCATAGACATCAATATGACCAGCCTATAGAGATTTAACCTAGAACTCACCCAAAAGATAGTGTTTTAGAGCCTCGGAACAAGAGGGGAAAAAATACATGCCCTAAACATTAAAGAGAAGAAAGGATGGGATTAGCCATACCTAGAGATTCGATTTGCATCCAACATCGCCAAAAACACTTTAGAAACGAGGGAGATCGAACTCTTGGAGCTCTGAGGTGATTTGGTTCATTCCGATGGTGATGTATGAGGAACGGAGAGGAAATCCCGAGTGGGTTCTTAAAATCCCGGGGTGGAAATATTGTAATTTTTCCCAACATTATGAGGCCGCACGGTTTGGCCGCATGGTTTGAAAAATGGTTGTCAAACAGTGTGCATGCTACTGTCTGGAGGTGGAGGGGTTGCACAGTTTACATGGGCAGGCCGGATGGTTTTCTCTGGCCATGCACGGGCCATGCGCCCAGGCTTGTCTTGCCCAGATTTCCTTTCTTTCATGCCCTGAGCCCCCGAAACACCCCCAAGACCTCTCATAATTTCCTAAGACATCCATTGATCCCGGAAAAAAGGGATTCATCCAAAAATAATGAAAAAATACCCTTACATTAACTGGGATCATACAACCTCCCCACCTTATAATGGCTCATCCTCGAGCTAAGTTTCCATCCCCCATTGATCCACCAAAGAGAAGAGTTCATGCCAACGAGCCCGCATATCTGATTCTCGCTCCCAAGTCTCATCCTAAACTTTCCCATGCTGCCACAGTACTCACACTAATGTAACAACCTTTCCTCGCAAAAACCTTTTCACTATGATCCACCACACGAATCGGATGCTTCTCAAAGGACGCATTAGCCTCAAGCTCCACATCCCCAACATCGACCACATGAGATGGGTAAGGGTGATACCATCGATGCTGTGACACATGAATCACATCATGAATCCCACCATACCACTATGGGGGATCCAATCCGTAATCCACTAGTCAGATCCTTCCCACAATCTCAATAGATCCCACATACCTGGGTGCCACCTTACCTTGCTTCTGAATCCAACGGTGACCCAACCACGGTGACACCCTACGGAACACTTTATCACCCCTTTCGAACTCAAAGAGGTCTACGCCTCCGATCTGCATACGAATTCTGCCTACTCTAAGTCGTGGAAATCTGCTTCCTGATAAACATAACTCTCTCTGATGTCTCCTGCACGAGACTTGGCCCAAACCACATAGATTCACTGGCATCTAGCCAACACAATGGAGATCCATATGGCCTCCCATAGAGTGCCTCAAATGGTGCCATCTAAATCATAGCCTGCAAACTGTTGTTGTAGGAAAAATCAACTAACAACATGTGCCTCTCCCAGGAACCACCAAAGTCCAAGACATAAGCTCTTAACTTGTCTTACAAAATATGGATCGCACAGTCCGACTTCCCGTCTGTCTGTAGGTGGAAAGTCATACTCAAAAACACCTGTGTGCCAAGAACCTTCTGTAACCCTTTCCAGAAATGTGATGTGAAACGCAGATCTCGGTCAGAAACTATGGTTTGCGGAACACTGTGCAACCACACTATTTCGCGAACATACAGCTCACCCAACTGGTCAACTGTAAAGGTCTCCTAAATCAGTAATTAATGAGCCACTTTCGTTAACCCATCCCCAACCACCCAGATTGAATCATTCTTCTACGGCGTCCTTGGAAGACCCACGAAAAAATCCATTGTTACATTATCAAACATCCATTCCGGAATGGGAAATCGATGCAACAGACCACCTACGCATTGATACTCGACCTTCATCTGTTGACAGGTAAGGCACCATACCATAAAGCCCACAAATTCCTTCTTCATTCCAGGCCACCAAAACTTTCTTCGGAGATTATGGTACATCTTGGTCAAACTAGGATGCACTGGCCACTTTGATGCATAGAACTCATGCATCAACTCTTCCTGCACACACATTGGCACAACCACATGATCACGAACATGAAAAACTCATTCCACGCAGACAGCTCAACCAGAAGGTACCACCCTACCTTTATGCTTTTCCTTCATGACCAAACACCCATGATCATCAAGAGGAACTTCCTTAACTCGACTCAAAAGAATCAAATCCATCGTTAAGGAAGAAAGAGTGACCTGACCACTCTCCTCCTATACCTCTAGGTGCATCTTTGAAAACAAAGACATCACCTTCCACTTGGTGCTGGACTCCTAAACCACCTGATTCTGAACCTTCCTGCTCAGTGAATCAGCAACACTATTTCCCTTTCCCAGCGTGTAAAAAAACTAAATGTCAAAACACTGGAGATATTCAACCCATCTTTGCTACTAAAGGTTCAGATCCCATTGTGAGAAGATGTATTTAAACTCTTATGGTCATTAAACCCAATAAATCATTCTCCCAACAGATAGTGCCTCCAGAACATCAAGGCATACACCACTGTAGCCAACTCAAGGTCATGAGTGGGATAGTTCCACTCATGGGGTATCAACATCCTTGACCCATAAGCCACAACCCGCTCATCCAGCATCCACATAGCCCCATGTACGACTCCGGATGAATAAAAAACACGATGTACTTCTTACCCAGCTCAAGTAAGATCAAGATATGTGTGGAATTCAACCACTTCATCAACTCTTGGAAGGTGTTCTCACAGGCCTCAGACCACTCAAACCTGATTCCTTTATTGGACAAGCCTGAGAGTGGTGTTGCCAAGTGAGATAAATCCTGAATGAACCTTCAGTAATACCCAGCCAAACCCAGAACACTCTAAACATCAGAAACACTCTTGGGATGCTCCCAAGATTCAATTTTCTGCACTTTCTCTAGTTCCACTGATACAACTGCCACCAAGATGAGGTGACCCAGAAAATGAACCTCACCTATCTAGAATTGACACTTTGATAGCTTGTCTTATAGCCGATGCTCTCTTAGTGTACCTAAGACGATGTCAAGATGTTGGGCACGATCATCCTAGGTTTTTGAGCACACTAAGATATCATCAAGAAAGAAAATCACAATATGATCTATATAGGGATGAATTATTCAGTTCATAAAAGCCATAAACACCGATGGTGGATTGTTTATACCGAAAGGCATTACCACAAACCCAAACAACCTTTACTGACACCAGAAAGATATCCATGGTACGTCAGAAGGCCTCACCCTCATCTGGAGATTACCTGGCCTCAGATCAATCTTAGAAAACACTGATGCACCCCTCAACTGATCAAATAGGCCACCAATCCTAGGAAGAGGGTACCGATTTTTCACTGTCATCTGATTCAACTTTCGATTTTCAACACACAGCCTCAACGACCAATCAGCCTTATTTGAAAAAAGCACAGGAGATCCCCAAGGAGACTTACTAGGACTGATAAACCCCTTACGATCCAACTCTTCAAGCTGAACCTTTAGTTCCTAGAGTTCTGCAGATGTCATTCGGTATGGTGGAATAGAAGTTGGCTCTACTCCCGGAAGCAACTCGATTGTGAGACCGACATCCCTCTCGGGTGGTAACCTTGAGAAATCCTCAAGAAACATATCTCGAAATTGATACACCATGATAGGAATATTAGATTGTTCCCCTCCATCACCATTATCAAGCATGATACATGCCACTTGAGCAGTGAGTCCACTAATCTGTTGACAAAACAGCCCTGCATGCCCTGCTCGATCATCCTATTCGCCACGTTGGACATAAGCGTCACCCTCAAAAACTTGAATGATACTCTACGATGACAACATTCTATGAGTGCCCGATACAACACCAACCAATCCATTCCCATGATTAGTTCAAACCCTAACATATCGAGAATGAACAAGTCCCACAGAAAATGATACACACCAACATCCAAGTCACATCCCATGCACTACTTGATATCCTCAACCCGCACCCCCAATGGGGTGTCCATTGAAATCACTCCACACACCCCCTCCAGAGGTAAACCCAACACTACATCATGTTGTGCAGAAATAAAATAGTGTCTGGAACCTGTGTCAAACAACTCACAAGAAAAGGTAGAAGCTACAAGGATAGTACCTCGAATAGTTTATCGTCAGGCCTCTCCATCACTAGGTGCAAACTGAACTTCCTGAAGGTGACCTGCCCCTCTACCCTGAGCTCCATCCTGAGCATTCCGCGCTGCACTTCTCGGATGGTATGAGCGATCTTTCCATGTAGTTCCACGTACACCACCCCTGCCAGTACAGCATGTGGAGGTCTAACTACCTTCCTGATACGGGGCAACTGATCCCCTTCCCATACTTGGTACCTACTTTTCATCATCATGGTCACCCGCCTAACGAGGGTTCCTGCAGAACCTCTACAAAAGCCAAATCATGATGCACGAACGACACTCAACTGGAGGTCGATGACACCGACCACACATATGCCCCGGAATACCGCCCTGATTACTAAACTCCTAGTTCGCACTCTGAGAGGCTGACCATCTCTTTTGACAACCATGCTGGAAACATTAAAAACGATGCTTCTGATATTCGGAAGATGAACCACTTGTCCGCCCAGCTGGCATGATAAGACCACCACCAGAAGCTCCCTTCTACTTCCCTTTAGAGATGAGTGTTTGATCCATCACCTATAAAAACATCTTCATGAAGAAGATATTTACTGGAGACCTTATCTCATGCCTCAGACCATCCTGGAAATTCTTTTCTACCGCTGCCTCATCCCCTACTAACACTGGGACAAAGCGTTGAATATCTGTGAAGAGTCTAGCGTAGTCCATCACCGATAGTGATCCTTGATCCAGGATCAAAATCTCCACAGCCTTCTCCTGCATCAATTCCTCTGGGTAGAAATTCTCTAGAAACTTCTCCTATAAAACCTTCCATGACATCCCCTCAGCCTGCTTGGTCTGAGCCAGAATGTCCCACCGACGCCTTTCCTGGCCACGCGACATATAAACAGCCACATTTACTCACTTTTCAATAGGGTACTATATATGTTACAATATCTTTGGGACAGACTCTAACCAAAACTCCGCTGCCACTGGGCCAACCTCTCCGGTGAAGGTCGGAGGGAGCTGCAGCTAGAACTCCCTGGTCAGCTCAATCATACTCAGTGAAACCCACCCTGGGTCCTGATCCATAATTTGCATATGGCGAGCGAAGATCTCCTGGAAATATTATTCTCCACCTTCATTGATCACCACATATTCGTGATCTTCTATTGGAGGAGTGTTCTCAGCAACATCCTCTCATTGGCCAACTGGTAACCGACATCGTGGTGGAATCTCTCTACATTTCCAAGCACGATATTTAGCACGCAACCCATAAAACATTCACGACTTAATCAAAAGCACTTTACTAGCTACAACAACCCATTTTCGTATACTAATTCATGGACATTAACACCTCAAATTCATCGCCCCGAACATCCCTACCGTGGGCCATGGTCTACATGGGGTAAACAACCATGCACTACCACCAAACTCACAGAAAATTTTACAAGAACATTTTTTAAATCATTTCAAACCCTAATATTTCATTAAACATCATTTACCCACTTGTTTTATTTCATTTTTCTCATTATTTCTCAGTTTCATGAAATGCATGATGCACCCTACTTTCCTGCCTCACACACCCACCCCGTGCCTGTGCATAACACAATGCATGTCACCTATCTCCCTAGGTGCCTACAATGATGCATGAATGCAAATCCTCGTTTCATTAAGGCCACGGGAAAAATATTATAAAACAGTCACATCAAACCACATGTGCATCACCCAATACTGAAATATCATCAACTGTAACAACACACAACCAAGAACAACATTTCCCACATAGGGTGACTTGGGTTTTCCCTCGTACAAGGGTTAGATACTCCCATGGATGAGCTCATTTACTATGGCCAATCACATCTTAACCCTTGGAAACCTATATCAACTAATAAGACCTCAGAGAAGGAGAAGAAAGAACTCCTCTAAAACCACTTTGTAACATTCCCGACCCAGAATCCACTAATTTGGTGCTCCGAGATGGGTAGTTACATAACCTTAAGCACCCCTCCCTGTACGCCAAAGGCTACAAAATAGCATCGGGGGTCTATGTAGTCAAGTGGGGAGACTATACCCCCTTTCTAACAGAGTAAGACACAATATAAATAATCCAATAGCGGGAACAATGATCAATAAACAAGGAACATGTATAACAACCATTTCCAACAAAAAAAATTCCATGTCCTACTACAAGTGAAAAAGTGAACAAAAAGCCCAAAATAAAGACAACGACCATAAACACCAAAATGGTCCCAACTCCAGGCCCGGATCCTCCACCAAGTGCTACCCATGTCCACTAAACTATCTAGAAAAAACCCTTGCCCTTCTCCAGACTGACAAACATGAAGTCTGCTCAGGTACCCAATGGTGTCCCGAGAAGGGTGTGAGTACAACTCAGTAGCCCACCACCAACGGTGTCTAAAAAATATCTAATATGAATAGGTAGTTAATGTAAAAAGAATATATAGGATAATTTACAAGTAATTATTTAAGGTTCCATTATCCAGTTCAGAGTCGAATCCATCGCCACTTCCATTACCATTCATTTCACACCAATTATCATCACTTACAATTTCATCACATTTGCATGGGTTAATCACATAAATTATGTTACATGGGTCTAAGGCCAACAATCACATTCAAAATGGTAGACACATAGTTATCTTATATCACTAGTACTAACCCCCTCATAGAAACAATATCCTCACCTCAAAGCCTCAGTCCGGGTGGATGCAACCATTAAGAGAACAGATCCCCAGCCCCCATTCCAAACCCGTGCATTTTAGGTGGAGTTCAGAGAATCATTCTTCACTCAACCTGTGGGAATAGATCCTCAAGTCATACCCCACTCTACCAAGACATGTTCACATGATTATATATACAACTAACCATAAACCCACTATACCATTTCCCTTTGACAAACACCATTCACAAAGAACCACATGAGAATTCACATTATTACTTAACCCATTAACACATTACCAATTCACATCATTAACCATTCACCCATTTCTCATGTGTTATGCCTATCTTACTAATCATTCAACACTAAACCCATAACCGATCTCGTTATGGTCCTTAATCAATTTACACATTAAACCATTTGTCTCATTTAACATTTCCATGAATCAACCATTCAATGAATTCCAAATAACACTTAGGTTATTTCCATGTCTAGGCGCATCACCTAAATTCTATTCCAAGTTCAACCAATCATACCAACATTTTCATCAGGGGATCTACCATTTATTACAAAAAATTCACGTTTTTAATAAAAATCCCTATGTCCAGGAAAAGCCGGCACACCCCATGGATGGCTCTAATTAGGTCAAGTCATCCTCAACGCATCCCATGGGGATCATGAGGGTTCCCATTTAACGTTTTTAAGCATCATTTATACCATACACATCCAGGTTGATCAAATATCATCAAAAGGAAACCATTATCAAAGCCACACATGCATAAATCCACCATAAAACAATGACATAACGTTTATAGACCACCTTCCTTGAAACTGTTGTTGAACGCACACTCAATTGAGTCCTTAGACCTCAATTTGACCTGCCTTTGGAGATTTAACCCAGAAATACTCTAAAATATAGGGTTTTAGAGCTTCAGAACAAGAGGGACAGATGATACAAACCCTAAATCAAAAAGAGAAGAAAGGATGGGATTAGCCTTACACAGATCTTCTATCCACATAGAATGACACCAAAAACGCCTTAGAAATGAGGGATATCAAACTCTTGGATCTCTTGGGATATTTTGTTCATTTCTATGGTGAATAGGGAGGAATGGAGAGGAAATATCAAGTGGGTTCTTAAAATCTCAGGGTGGCAATTTTGTAATTTTTTCCAACTATAAGAGGTTGCATGGTTTGGCCGCATGGTTTGACAAACCGTGCGAAAACCATGCGTATGCTACTGTCTAGAGGAGGAGGGGTTGCACGGTTTATCTGGGTAGGCTACACGGTTTCCCCTGGTAGTGCACATGTCGTGCGCCCAGGCTTGTCTTGCCTAGATTTCCTTTATTTCGTGCCACGAGCCCCTGAAAGACCCCCAAGACCTCTCATACGTTCAGAAGACATCCCATGAAGTCCAAAACAAGGGATTCAACCAAAACATAACAAAAACACAACATTCCCAAAACTGAGATCTTATAATGTATCTATATGTTATTAAAAATATATTTTTATCATGATTTATGAGTGTTTTCATTGAATGTTATAAACATTCATTAGACACCGAGTTAGTTTTCATGGGTTTATCATTTTACGATTTCTTATGGAATTATTAAGGATTCATTAATGAGATTCCTTTTGAAAATAGGATGAAACCCATTTTCTTTCCATGGGGACTTTATGATGTGATGCATGAAACCCATTTCCATTTCGTAGATTCATTATGTTATGAAGAATGATTTATTTCATATGGATGACATATGTGTGGATAATAATGGGTAGGGTTATATATCACCTTCATTTGTAGTGGTTATAAGTTCATATCTCATGTAACTTGATAGTGAAGGAATAATTTTTTTTCTCTGGTGTGTCAATGGAAGTGTGGGAATCTAAAAAGGGATTCTTTTATATAAACATGGGTTTTTCCACATTTCTCATGTTAAATTTTTTCCTTGATAAGGGGAAATATAATTAAATTATCTTACATTATAGCTTTCCATATCCCATGATTTATGATCTATGATTTGTGAAGTATAACTATTATTATTTTCTTCAGTATGACCATATTCTAATCTTATTATCACTTATGATCTTTTTTAGTTCTTAATTATGTTTAACTATACTAAAAATATGAGATCACGACTTTTCATGTGTTTTTATTTCCCTATTTTACACTGAAAATTAATACATATGATGTTTCTTTATTTAATTCTTATATGATTATTTCATTGGACAATATGAACACTTGTTGTGGATTACAGAGTTTCCTATATAGTGGAAAAAATTTCCATTAGTAGAAAATTACATTAGTTTTGTAATTTAATTATTTTCCTAAATTCTCTAAAAATATTATCCTAAAAGAACATTGAAACAGAATGTATTCATTATGTCATTGAATTGAGATGATAATTTTTTGGGAATCATAGTCGGTATTTGAGTACGTTTTAGAAAAAATTAGTGAATATGATATTTGGTAATTGTAATTTAATGGTTGAAATGTTCATTTTTATCATAATTAATATGGTATAGATAACCCTTTATGTTTGTTGAAGTAATATTGAATATTTCTAGGATTGTGATTATAAAATATTATTTAAAACCCTGAGAATAAATCATAGTGCTAATTCAATGTATATGATAACATCTAAAAGATCTAATAATGTATATATTAGTTAGTTCTCTAAGAAAATACATCACTGTGAAGATAATAGATAATAGGTGTAATGATGGAAAATTTTACCCTAGGGGTTATCACCATTAAAATGGTCTCTGATTATCAACTCAATATTCATTTATATGTTCAATGAGTTGGTCTAAGATAAAAAACCTAAATAATACCTCTTAGAGGATATAAATTAGTTAGCCCCATTTTATTTACAATACTCTTTGAAAATTATATTTTTCAATTACTTTATTAAATTTGTTTATAGAGTTTGAGATCACACATCATAAAGGAAAATAACTTTTACCAAGGAAGTTATAGTATTAATAAAATGTGAAATAATTTAAATGAAGGTATAATAGTTTAAATTGTTTTACTCATTAGGGAGGGAGTATAATTATTTTTATTTTATAATAATGGTTAATCAAATTATATTAGACATTATCAGAATCATTTTGATTTTAATATTTTCTTAAAACCAGATCAGGAATATTATGATACGGAAGATATTTATCTATAAACTTCTAAGACATATTTTTAGATGAATTTTTGAAATAAAATGTGGAGAATATTTATATATTCTTAGTATTTTGGGAAAGATGTCTTATAATGTCATCCCAATGATCACAATGTCAATATCTATTAGATGAATAATAACGAGTCTAGATTATAATTATATACCCTTATGCTTTATTATTACTATCTAATAATTATAATTTATAGATTCGATTTATTTAGGTGGTGTATGTGATAACTAAATATTTCATAATATATTTTCCTTTAATTAAAAATTGCATTGATAGTTTATTTGACACTAAACACTCATCCAAAAGTGATATCTATAAAATATTAAAAATTATTTCAATAACATGTATAAAACATATTTTTTATAAATTAATTTTATTAAACTAGATATTCATTTAAAATGTTATTAATAATTCTTATAATTATAAATTTTAATTTTTCAATAAAAATAGTGTTTCATTAATTATTAAATAAATCTTTAAAATATAAATTTATAAAAAACAAAATATAAATTTGAAAAAATTAAATCCATTTAAAAGATTCTATATTAACATATTTTGTATTTTTGATATTTTATAAAATAAGATATTTAGGTAGATCGTTAAAAATTATTGATTTCACCAAATCATTCACATTGATAAAATTAACATAATACAAGATTGACATCAATTTTCTTAAATTTTATCTATGGGTGAAACAAATTCATATGTAAAATTAATCATTTTGAATTATTATATTGAATTTATGAATCCCTTGACTATCATTTTGGAATCAAAATTAATATTTTACTATAAGAACATATTTATTCTCTTATATTAAAAATAAGTTTTCCCAAATTTTAGAAATTAAATCAATATGAGTAGATTTAATATTTTATATCAACATGGTAATTTTATATCAAACATAAAATTTCATTATTGTTCATAAAATATTGATTACTAATATTAATTTTAATTACAATTGTATTTGTAAAATTGTAATTTTGATGTAATATTTTTATTAAAACTTAATACTTTTTATATTGTAAAATAAATTAGTATGTTATCAATAATTAATTTTATATTATCAATAAACCTATATTAAAATATATTATAACTCATTTATTTGGTAATAAATAGTAAATAATATTTAGAACATATGATAGTAACATTTTTCAACAAAAAGTGTTTCTCTATATATAAAATTAATTAATTTAAAAGTATTTTTTCATATTAACTTAAATTTCATTATATTAAATGGATATTAAATTTATACTCATAAAAACTATTTTTTAAGGGTTAAATTTTTATTTATAAATAAAAAATGTGAGTGGAAATCAATTACCACTGTAGAAATAAATAAAGGTAATAGTATATCATTATAAAAGAAAATTACATTAAAATGATAAAAAAATGTGTATAAGTACATGGATGAATCTTTATAAATACCACATAACCCCAATATCCAAAATTTCATACATTTATATTAAATGACTACAGAATAGTGTAATGATATCATTGATAATTAATCAGTATTTGAAAAATACCCATTTTCTCCTCCAATAAAAGGGGGTCACATTCACCCTTTTAATGATCAAAATTCCAAAAAATGCATGAAACCCAATCCATTTTTCTTCTAATTTATTTCCCTATAATATTACAAACCATTTGGTAATGATATTATTGTTTATAATCGTTAATTCTATGGATTTCATCTAGAGAATGTTCATGTTCTCAGAGTATGTATTACTAATTACGTACCATTTCTTTATAACATTTATCTTCTAAAACAGGTTTAAAATGTTAATATAATGACCTTAGAATCATTAGTGTAATTAATTTTTTTATATTAATTTTAAAACAATTATTTATTCCTTCTCATACAGATTGATATACATAATAATGTCGATTGTGCTACATATGATCAACTCTATCCACAGAGAAATGTTTTTCAACTTCCACCACTACTTATCTTAATTGGTTTTAAGGATTCATTTCATGAATATATTTCAACTATATAATATAATAATTAATATTAATATATAAATAAGAATCCAACTTAATGTCTCCTCATTCATTATGAGATGAAAACATTAATCGTCTGTTGTGTGGAATATTACATCCACAATGTAACGTTTTTCATTTAAAATATTGATTTTAAATCTTTACCCAAAACACATAATATATGATTAATATAAATAAAAAATATAAAAAATATCATTACGATTAGTTTTTTAGTATATTATGTAAAAATAAATAATTTCACAATCTGAATCACCCATCATATTATGATGTGTTTGTGTTGGGGTCACTCTATATATAAGCTCAAAAATGATATTAAACACTACCATGGATGACTACATGAACAATAATTTTATTATAATATAATTTTTAAATATATAATTGTCGAGTTCTTGATGGGATATCTTATTTATTTATCTTTTTAATAAAATATCACCCTCTATCTCTAACATTACTGAAATAAGCAAAAACCCCAACCAATTTCGAAGAAAAATAGGAATATTTTATGAAATAAATAAATACAATAAAAAATATACCATATTAAATTAAGTATTGAAATATAATATTACAATAAATGTATATATTAAGCATTTTTGTAGTATTCATCATGTAAGGGACATTATGAAATATAATAATTACTGTTTTAAGGGATCTTATACTTATTTTTACTACATAATTAATATTTAATATTATACATCATGTTCTCTTGGAAAATGTATTTATACTACTACATTAATAATTCATATCATGATACTATAATTATACATGGTACTTCAAGTTTCACTTCATAACATATCATTATGGGTTTTTTATTTGAATGTCTCTAAAATCATAAGGGTTTCTTTTCATATAATTATTTCCAATTAGTTACAAACATACTTGTTGAAGTCTATTGTTCCAAGAGTGATTTATAATACATATGATTAATTTTTAATTTATTTCTGCTTTCATTTATATTGTAGTATAATAATGGGTTATAACCCAATTGTTAAATGATTTTTACATCCAATAGTATGTTACATGTAAGGGGTTTTGGTATTAATCTCCTTTCATTGATCCATTCTATTAGGCTTCACAAATAAATTTAATTGTTATGGTATAAATATTTCCCATTTAAAAACCTCATGAAAAATAAAATATATTTTTATGTTCAAAAAGTTTATTTCTATAAATTTTATTTACATTTATTAAATATAGTTACTACCCATGTGGTATGAGTGATTTCATCTATAACTCATTTCATTGAGAAGTTATTATATTATGCACCTTATTTTTATTTTATGGATTATATGGGGGATATTTGATTTACTATTCTATTTAATATTTTTCATTCAATTTTTTGAGTTTTATTTAATCCCTATCAATCATTAATTCAAGGGGTATTTATTTAAATATTTTGTACGTCATAATATATTTACATACCGAAATTATTTATCCCTAAGTCATTAGATATCTTCTATGTTATGTTGTTATACATCCAATTTAATCTATCTATTTAATTTTTTGAATATTAATTTATACTTCTCATATTTGAGGTATCTTTTTTTCTTTAATATCTACTTTTTTGATGAAATATATTATTAAATAAAACCATTATTGTGTTAATAATAACACTCATTCAATCTAATAGATATTTTTTTCCATGTCCATTTTCTTTCCACACTAATGTTTTACAGACTTGTTGGGAAATAAAATATAGATAAATTCTTTTCATCCTATTACTTATCATCATTGATTTTCAAATTGAAGTTTTATTTCACAACTTAAAATGATAATTTTATGTAAATTTGTTTCCAAAATACTAAATGGTATTATATATCAGGGATATATTCCTTATCTTCCACTCTATATTTTCACAATCAAACCATTATGAATTTTCCATGATTACATTATTTGCTATTTCAATAAACAATTATTTTAATATATCATAATATTTTTCCTCCTAATCCATTTAAAATGAATTCTCAAAATCAACTGATGAATTTTTCACATAGATTTTTTTTTCAAAAAATATTCAAAAAGAAAAGTGTTTTAAAAAAATATTTTAAAATAAATTATTTCAAATTAATTAAAATATTATTTTTCCCAATTAATTATTTTAAAATGTCTTTTAAATTACTATTATTATTTAATTTTAGATAAAATGGGTTTTAATGAAAACGGTTTTTTATCCCTATATATAACAAACAATTGTACATTGTTTCCAAAAATACATTTCATATAAGCGTTGATTCATTTTTCATACATTTCAAAATGTGAAATAATAAATCTCTTTATGTGAAATGATAAATTACCAACTTTCTCTTTTCTAGTTTTCTTTAGTATATGACCATGATTTCTCTTATACAACCTTTTCATTTATGAATACCCTTTTGATTCCATTGATTATTTGGTGTTCACCTAGATACAATTCATGGATTGATTGGGGAAAATTTTTACTAAATTGGATCCCATAATCAATATTGTGTAAATGAAATATTCTTTATTTTGATGTATGATGTTTATTCACCTATAAATATATTTAAAATCATTGGATACTTATTTATTTTCCATTGGTTTAACATGTTAGTAATATTGATGCAATAATGAATGCTTTATTAATTTTATTCCATTTGAAAATTATTGAAACCATTTATATTTCAATTTTTTATGATGATATGAATAACAAAACACATTTTTCTTAAATTTTTTCTTTATGTTACATTAAATTATATTTTTATATTTTCAGAAATATGTAGGGATGATGATTTGTGGGATCCTATGTCAACCACCAATGCATTTCTTAAATGTTTGTTTCTCTTAAGACATGTATATGTTTGGATAGGTCAGTCTCTATAATGTTTGGGTTTATGTGTGTGACTCATAATGGGGATGTTTCCATATACCATGGTTGTACCCAAATTATCAAGTATTTCATATATATTTATTATGAATAAATTTCATGATATATCATTCTATTATTATATACATTCTTTAATTTTCTAAGATATATTCTTTATTTTGAATAAACCACTACTATTTCATGATTATAACCATAGGATAATCATATTTTCATATATTAAATTGGATTTTTATCACTTATATTAACCCATATTGGGAAACTAAGATCACAAATTCAGTATATTTTTAATTCCATTATATCATAAGTAATGTAATTTGTATGATTTTTGTTTAAGAGATGATTGTTTGGAAAATTTGTGTGAATTTTTTAAAACATGTTATAGATTAACTAGTTTCTTATAAAGTGGAAAAAATTATCGCCAGTATAATGAGATAAGAGTTTTGTAAGCTACTATTTTGTATTAATTGACTAATACTCTAAACCAAATGTGATATTGGAATGCATTTTAGGAAAATATATACCTTAATTTATGAGAATGATATGGGCATATTTTTTTGAAAGCATATAATAGATTATAAATTAAATAATAAAATAGTGGGAATTAACTTTGGTAGATAAGTCATCAACCCCACCTTGGAATGGCTAAAATAGACATGCTAAATTATCCCAACACTAATCCTTGTCTCTATAACAATTCCTCAAGCCTTTTCCAAAAATATAATAATTTTAATTCCATTGGTATTATTGTGTAGTGTGTGATTAAAAAATTTAGGGATCCACCAATATTCCATTAATATAAAAATCATACTATTTGTGAGTGTATTCAATAGGGAATTAAAAAATAACAAATTTAAACAGCAAATTCTGGTAATTATGATCAAACAGGTAAAACATAAACTCTTAACTAGAATGCATTATATAAAACTGGTATATTTCATTAACAAGCACTCTAGAATACCTAAGATCAACACCAGTGTGTGATAATGACATTCAAGCTAGAGACCTATAAAATATGTTTCAAATATAACTACTCAATAAGTCTATAACACAACTAATATCTATGGAATATATGTACACACCATGGGGTATGATGATCATGTGTACCGAAAAATTCCAATTAACTCAAAGGTGAATCTAAATCATAAGGTGACAGAACATAGGCTTTCTTATATGGATGGAATAAACCACACCATGGGATGCAATATACACCTGAATATTCCCATGAATCTAAAATCATGAAACGTAAAAAAAATTGGTTACCATGATAATGGTTCCCGATTTCTTTTTTAAGAAAATAAATACAGTATTACTATTTTATGGGTTCTTGAGTCTCATCGATATACTCAAGCCTCTAATAATGTGTAACGAAACTCATAGTAACACAATGTCATTATAGTAAGGGATAAACAATAGGCATAGTTTTCCAAATCCCACAGCTATGCACCAATATATTCTAACAAAATCCCATATTCCACACATCATAACACATACAATATAGAATCATTATAGAAACCATTATATCTCACACACCTAATGGTTTATATTCTATTCCTTACCTCTGTATAGTAACCATACCAATTTAATAACCATGTATTTCAAACACTTCTTTCAGAGACTACCATTATCCGACAAAAAATAATCAAATATATATTATTATCCATTCCAAGTGAAATCACCAATAATTTCTTAGATCAATTATATATATAATAAGGTTACACAACATACTATTTAGTTTACAAGTCACAAACACTATTCCACTAGAACAATAATATTAACGCATCACATGAATCCATGGAGATCAATGCCTATAAGAGTTATTCAGTTTTTCCACCCTCGAAACAATGGACCATATAATATATCACATATAATTGTTTCCTATCAAATTTCAATACAGTCATATAACACAGATACATATTGGGTTTTCTTTTTTCTATAATGTATTGACATTGTGTCATAGAAAATGTGGTAAAAACAAGGTATATGGACTAAAATTGGTTCCACTTTATATTTTCCATCTATTATCAAGTAATACTGTTATCAATTATAAAATTTTCAAGATAAATCCACAAATTTTTAATAGTTATACCACCACATCATTCTTAATACACAACTATCATAAGTGGATACTTACTTCACCCATCATATGATAGGAGAATGATGTTGTATTAAAAATTTTACAACACTCTTAAGACAGTTACAAAACAACATGAGTATCATGACAATAAATGGTTCCTCATTTTTGTTTTTATTATTAAACATATATAAGGTGTTATCTGACACAATGAAAAGATAACCTACTCTATGTACACATATTTAAACACCCTTGATACAAGTAAAAGGTTATGATACAATCCACAACATGAGTTCATTAATATATTATTTGAAATAAATAATATTCATAAACTAGTAACTATACCTATGAATCTCACATTCATATTCCCTAAAAAAATATACTCTATATACACTCATAAACAAAAAAAGATAACTTTGTGTGCTTCTTGCATATTTTTATTGGACTATATCCTAGGAGAACCACTCATCGATTAATTTTCAAGATCAAAGTAATATTAGTTTATGTTACATGTTCATTTATTAGGTTATAAAGTCCAATAAATTTTTTCTACATACATATAATATAATTTCTATAATTAAAAATTTAAAAACAATCACGGAAAGATCCATGAGAAATGATTTCTCACAAAATCCTTAAATGAAAAAATTAAAACAACTCCGAGAATTCTCCATGTAGTTTCATGAATAACATACCTTTTATTTAAATTATTTTTTGGAGATAGTGTATCTCTAATTTGATGGTAATTAAGGGGATAATTCTTTATGGTGACATAATAATATCAAAATAGTGAGAAATAATGTGAATAATTTATATTATTATGTCTTCTAGAATATTCACTTAAAAACAAAAATTATTAAACTGAATACAACATTTCATCATGAAATCCAATATTTAAATACATAATCCCAACCATATTATATTAGAGAAATTAATAAGCCAGTACATGGAGGATATGTGGAAATAGAATAACATCTACAAACTCTGAAAGAAACCACGCTTAATTTTATTTTCAATTAGAAACTAAAGACAGAAACAAAGGTAAGTGGGGTCACTACTTTGGCTCATGCAAAGAATTTTATTATTATACAAAAATTTAATCCATCAAAAAATAAACAGAAATAAGAAATTTATAACAAATTAATCACATTCATGACACTAAGAACATGGATGATCATAATTTGTTATCACAAAACTAAAATTTAAAACCACCACAATAACGCATTCAAGTCAGAAAAAATCAATTATCTGAATAAAACATTTATGAAAATGAAAAACACAAATATATTATATGGTTCATGATGATAACTTAATCTTTATGTGAATCTTGATTAAATTTGATTAAAATAATTAATAGGACTGATTACAATTATAAAAAAGTAACCATTTAGTTAGCTTAACTCATCGTAGTGATATCTCTTAATCATATTTGAAAACAATCCCTTTTTTGAGTTCCATACATGTGCTTCAACATGAAACAATAATATGATATGTGTGTGATGAGTTATTTATTCTTTATGATACATGAAATATCTCATCATTAGGTAAAATCATCCCAGTACCTCAGTGTTCCAATCTAGTTAACCATTCCTCTTCTAAATATATCACCATTATTGGAATTTATTTATCTGCTTGTATATGATCATATAGTAAAATGGAACCTGTAGTACCATCCTATAACATTCATTGAACCACTAATATAGCATATCCTCTCTGTCTCTATGTGTTCATCGGAAATGAGGTCAATTTTTTTTCATTCCGATGATATTTCATTCTATAATCATGTTAATAAAGATCAAACCTCAACAATATCTTAGATGAGATTTTTCTTATTTTTTAATATATATGTAACACCATCATACATACATATATTTTCCATAGAAAATTTTAAGGTAATATACATGGGACCACCCATGAATTCATTATGGACAATCCATACCTACAAATCTGCAATAGTTCTTCAATGCTTCATTTGTCATATCATTATCAATATCTCAGCTATGTTTTACATCCCTGTAATAATTTCTAGATACAGAACCCATTCTGTAAATATTGACTGAATGATGTGATATTTAATCATAATATACTTATTCTATGAAAAAATCATTAGATATTTGGACATGTGAATTTCAGTATATTGTTCAAAAAAATAACATCTCAACATATAGTGATTTTCGAAGATCCTCAAATAACTACATCATATATACCAAATGATTCATTTATTATATTAATGTGATGTAATATGATTCCATTGTTGAATGTGTGATATTCAATTTATGATTGGATATCGAACTTGTCATATTTTCCCCCAAAGTGAATTTATATCCATGCATATTCTTTTTGAGAATCTAAATATCGTCTAATTACAATGTTGGAAAAGAATCATCATGTCATTGATGTAGTAAATAAAAAATCCATGTCTTTTAATCCTTTCATATACAAGCGGATCCATTTCATAGCATCCTAGTATTACCTTATGGTTTTAGATAAGAACATATAGATTACATCCATTTCTAATGAAATTTATAGATAATAATAGTTCATAAAATACAAACAACATCTAATAGATAATTTACATGGAAGATTCACCATGTATCATACATTAACATTATTTTGTGGTGAATTATCCTTACTAATCATAAATTATTCACCAGGGGTGTATTCACATTTTTCACATCCAAAAAATTAAAGTGTTCCACCAATATATGGACATAGTAATCCAAGGACAATTATAGTATACAAGAACATCAATTTCAATAAAAATTCATTACAAAAATCATTTTTTCCAGATAAAAATATTTCATTTTGAATAATGTGAGAAACTCATCCATTAGATGAAAAATAATTTCATTCAATGGAACGTGTATCATTATATAATCTACATAAAATGTATATATTATGAAACTAACATAATCAACTAACATCTTATAAAAAGAATGATCTGGATTTCCATGAATGAACATGAATTCCAACATTAAATTTTTAAACGAAAAATTCCCAAAAAAAATTATATTCATAAATCTACTGTGTATGTTTGATCTTAGACTCATGTTTTTAGTTTCATTGATCACATAAATAGTCTGGATACTCTTTAAAGATATCTTCATATAAATATTCTTGAAGGAATGATTCATTTATATATATCTATCAAAAATAAATTTTTATAATTAAAACGTTCTAGACATGGGTTGGATAGTAATATGGTTAACAACCAAGAAAAATAATTAACATTAATACACTTTTTTCTAATATTCAATTCAATTTTCAACTATAATTACTTTTATACATATTCCTACATCCCTCTTCCTCCTTTTTACAATAAAATCATTTAATATTTGTAACCATCTTTCATGCAAGACGCACCATAAATCATATTATTCTGATACATGTAGGCACTCAAGTTAATTCCTCATGTGGAAATCCCCTTTCATCAAATCATTTAAAATCCTTACCGAAACCTAGATTTCAATCTCCCTATATTGATTAGGTTATCAATATTTTTCACACTAGGTTAAATAAAAATAGTTTTAGGATATAAAAAATAACATATTACAAAAAATAGAAAACAATATCCATTTTGATCTTTTAAATTTGAAACCATATAAAATAAAACATAAAAAAATTACAAACTTTTAATACACAATATATATTTTTATTATATAACATAAAATAGAAATAATTACTGAAAAATGATGTATATAATTTAAGAAAATATAAGTGAATGGATAAAATATGTGTTAAGGAATATTTTATTAGTTAACAAATTTTAAATATGTTATGTGGTTTTTAATTTTTTTTCTTTTGTAATGGAAAATTTCATGTATTTTTTACCACAAATATTTATTTATTAAAATAATTCCTAAAAGTAGAGTAATTTTTATAAGAAATTTAATATATATTGTTAATGATTTATAAATTTATATACATTATAAATGTTTGATAATATTTTAAATATTTAAAATGAAATAATAATTAATATAAATAAAAATTATAAATTTATAAAAGTTTAAAAAATTATAGTATAAATATTATAAAAACAATATATTAAAAATGTAATACATATTATACTTTTTATATAGATATTAAATTCTTTTTTTATTGTAACTCTGAGATTTTTGTTTAGTATGATTAGAAGTTAAATTTTATATAATTAAAATTTAAAAAATTCACATATATTAAATGGACTAATATTAAATATTTGTTTTGGGAATTAGATAACAGATGATAAATGTTTTACATTCAACATTATAAAATATATTTAAAATTTTATATGAATAATATATTAATTTTATCTGTAGATTATATATAATAATATATATAAATAATAACACAATGTAATGTACACAGAAATAATTTTATCCAATTTATTTAAAACTATCTTGTGTTTATAAATACATACCAAATCATAATTTTCACTGGGAATAATGAGATGAATTTTCATCGAGAATATTAGGTCATCCAAAATATCTATTTTTTATATTATTAAGCTAAAAGTTAAATAACTTATTATTTCACATAATTGTTTTCAAAATTTTATACTAAACTATTAATATTAATCAATTCATCCTCAACAATGATGATATTTTATACATAATTCCCATAGTAATTATACATAATATGTATTATAAAAACTCTAATCAGTGAATCCACAAATGTCATTCATCGAGACAAATCATGTTAAATTTTATTAGTTGATATAAATATTGAGTTTAGAATACTATAGTAATTATTTTAAAAAATAAACACGTATAATAGAAAATCACTTAACACTAAATTTATATCATTTAATTTGTGTTCTTATACACCAATACCCACATAAATTATCATTGGATGGAAATTTATTGTGAGATATAATTTTATTCATTATCTATAAAAATATCCAAATATAAAAAAATAAAATAATTAACATTATAGTTTTTATGTAAAAATAATGTAACACCAAAAGTTACTAAAAAGAACATTAACCACTTATATTAACATATCCATTTTCTATATATACTTTTACATTGAAATGTTTATTTGAATATGTACCCACTTATTGTTTGATGAAACTTAATGGACAATATACATAATAAAAAACAATGTATATTATGAAAACCTATATTAAATTGTAATTATGTAATATATCAATAAAGATATTTCCAAAAAATTATCGAATCCTCATGAAATGATTTTAGATACAATGGTATATGGAAGAAATTATTACATAAATTATTATTTATTTTTCATAGAATTATTCAAATAAACGTTTTAAAAAAAGAACATTTTAATAGCACAATAATAAGTCATAGTAGAAATTAAAAAAATGTGGTTGATTAATCACCTTTACAACAATTTTAGACCATGTTGCACTAGTTAACTCTAGTATATTGTCCAAAATTTCATAAATTTTGTATTATATTTTTATAATAACCTCTATTTTATGTTATATTATTTTGATGTGAAATAATGTTAAAGATTGATGATAAACATAGACATTAGAAAAATATTTCTTGATGAAGATGCATTATATATGATAATCTAAATTAAATTCACAGTGGTTAATTTTTGAATCATTGTACTCTTATAATATTTTATGATTTATTATTAAACATTTATAAATATATTATATTATCATTACTATATATTTAAATTATTTATAAATTTTAGTTATCGAAATATGTTGAAGGTAATGATATTTTAAAAATATTACTTATCAAATTGGATTTTCTATACACATTTGATGACCAAAATACACATATGGGAATACTATTAAATTAATAAATACAATGATTAACAATTACTTGAATATGATCTATCGCTAATTACAAATAAAATAAACTTAATTTTAATGTATCCCCATATTAAAATATTTATTAATATGAAGATAATAAGTATGATATTATTTACTTTATGTATTTTCATTCTTGTTGAAACATTTTTCATTCAATAATACATCACTTCCTCAAGAATTATCTCTGATATAATCATTATTTTAATTCTTACAAAAAGAAAATAATGAAAATCACTGTCTACACCCAAAGAAGGATTGTTCCATGTTCAATTTATAACTATAAACAAAATATGAGAATATCATATATTGAGAGTCAATGAACCAAATTTATAATTTATAGAATCGTCTCTACACATTCCTCTCACATATCATGGGGAATTTTTTTCATATCAGCCTAGAAAAATAATTGAGTCACTTTTTCACCTCTATTTCATTAAAATAATGATGGTTTAGAATAATATTTGTAAATTTTAAATGTCAAGGTGATATATAAAAAATTATTAAATGGATACTATATTTTCAAAACATTTAAAACCTTATTAACTAAAAAATTACATCACATCAAAATAACTATATTGTAATCAAATTAAAAAACTAATGATTTACATAAATCCAAATTATACATTATAAATCATGTATCGATGGGTTACCTATATAAAATAAAAGAGGTATTCTTTTTATAATGTTTTAATTGTATACTATATGTAATTAGAAAAAAAAATAACAAAATCTCCTTCTAGAGAGGGAAATTTAATTATCATAAAAA
Source organism: Viscum album (assembly GCA_963277665.1). Lineage (NCBI taxonomy): Eukaryota > Viridiplantae > Streptophyta > Magnoliopsida > Santalales > Viscaceae > Viscum > Viscum album. The sequence continues at coordinate 1,956,757,521 of OY728141.1, read as the reverse complement.
TCATAATTTTCAATTATATATTTTTAAATTTATTATTTTACCATAAATAAGAATCATCCATTCTATACATTAAATTATATTGTATTGAATAATATTTTTTTGATAATTATCATACTATTTAATATAGAAACCCCTAAAATATATTGTACTATGATAGATATAACTTAGTCATGTTTTCATTGTCAATATTTATTGATATTGTCCAATACAAATTTTTTAACATATTTCCTCAACAAATACGTATAAAATTAATCAAAATGGTAAATTTTTCTCCATTACACATATATACACAAGTTGGAAAAATATTTTATAACACACACACACACATTATATATATATATAATAAAATGTCAAATAATATCACAGAATTACTCACACATAGACACCCTTGAGTTTCAAAAACTCGTATATTTTTATTTAATCATTCCACCTTACATATATTAACCAATTTAAGGAAATTTGTTTTTGGATTCAAACTATTATCTCTCATTTTATCGATTATAGTACAATGTTAAATAGTGATGTGGATGAAAAAGACACCTAAAACATATATTAATTGATGTTGAACTCCAATTAAAATCCATAGTCTCTAATATGTATCTTTAGAAAATGGTTGTGTAAATGTAACATTAATTTTTTCCAATTTATGTATAAAAATTATCTAAAAATGATTTCATCCACCAATTTATGTATAAAAATTATCTAAATCATTAGGTTTTATAATTGGCTTATCATCCATATATACTATTTCATTGATTAAGTAGAAATGACAATTATATTTTATCTATACATTGAGTTAAAAAATTATGCTTCTCCATGTTATAGGGAGCACAAATTTTTCTAATGTGAAATATACCATGTATAATTGAATTTTGATCACATTCACGTCTCTCCCAATCAATTTATGATATTATAGAAGTATCCAGTTTCCATTGATTAAAATATAGAAACACAAAATCTATATAATAATTCCCATTAAAATGATTTAATTAATTTTAATTATGTGGGAACCCTTTAGTGTACTATGATATCAAATACAGAATGGAATGAAAAAAATGATTTCCAATCCTAATGTTTTCTATGATAGAAAAAGTATGATGTTTTTTATAAACTCTATATTATTTAATTAATTACCATTACCATTTTTTGGGGTATTTCTCCCTATTACATATAATTATATATAGATTTTTTTAATCTTCCATTAAAATTTTATTAAGTGTTTATCCAAAATATTTTCCTTGGGAAATAAATCTCTATTTCATTATTTAACTTATTTGTATTCTAATAAAAAATCACATTTATCAAGGAAGTGAAATATAATAATTGTATTTTATCACAACAATAATAATATTACCAAATCAATCAATTTATATAATAAAAATGTTTTCTTTATCAAGAACAATAAGGATGATTGTCTTCTAACTGAAATCCTTAATATAATGTTTTTTATAGTGTAAATTTTATAAAATATATTAAAATCAACATTGATTTCAATTTATAGTCCAATATTTTTGAGGAATTGTTTTTGTAGTGGAAATGGTTTTTTAATTTGATAACATTTTCAGAAATATTTCAAAATAAAAGTCTATAAATAGGATTGATATAGTCATCATCTCTATGATCTATATTCTTAAATAAATTTTTATCTATTCATTCGACAAATTTTATATCTACATTCAGAAATGATAAAAAGAAATATTACTAAGATATTAAGACATTATAAGGGAAAAAAATTCTTATCAAAGTCAAATATTTCACCAAAATAGTATCACTGAAAATGAATATATCAATGTATATATCATCTTCACCTCTATTTTTGAAGAAACATAAATATTTTTCTATTGAAATTATAATATATTTGAATTATAAAAAAATGACAGGTCTAATTATTTTCAATATTATATTATTATTTTTTTAGGTACATATGTCTATTGATGAATCATCCATACTTATTTTAAACAATTTTTTCTATCATGAAAAATCAAAGTGAAATATGATGTTTTCAGATAAAATATCTATATTCCAAGATTTTCAATTTAATGTACAATGATGATGTTCCCCATATTTTCTCAATCATGTATTAAATTAGACACATCATTATTCTTTACATAAAAATTCCATGTCACATTTTTTATAATTATCTTCATATTTTTTTTATTTTTTTATTTACAATATATTCTTTAACATAACCATCACCTTCATATCTTTCTACCGCCTAACATCTTATTTTTCCCATACCAAAAAATACTACTAAAACACTTTCCCATTAATTGTTTCACAAAATATTTCATGATTTGTTAATGTAAAAATATGAATATCATCGATTTGATGAATATAAAAAGGAGATTCTTCTAACTCTATAAATATAAAATTTGATAAGGTTTGGGTCATTTATAATGAAAATATATGTATGTATAAAGAAATTTATATATTTTAATATAATTTTCATCTTATATAATGTTTCTCATAGAGATATATTTATATTAAAATTAAATTAACAAAAATTGGATCGCATATCCCATCCGTTAGATCAAATAAATGAAGCATTTCTTGTTTATCCAACATGGTCTAAGCCACCACTAATAAATTTTAATTTATATTATCATCAGAAAAACTTTAGGCTATATGGTGTAATGTAATCATGTCATATTCCATGACACAATTAGTCATTCTTAAAATTTTTACTCAAATATTGATCTCTATTACTATATCTGAAATTCATAACAACATAGACATATTTTATATTTATAATCAGTTTTCATATATTAAAACTCTCTATAGAATCAAATTTCTTTATTATAAATTTAAAACATTTTCTCTATCATCAATCATTTTAAAATGTTATTATTCACTTATCTCCCTGAAATTATTTGAACTTCATCAGTTTATATATATAAGTCTGAATAAATTATGAGATTGTAGTTGTTTTTACATTTTCATTCTTATGTGATGAATTAGTTATATGTTATTTCTGGAATATAACAAATCACTATTTATGTTATATTCCTAGAGTATAATAACTCAATAATGTTATTTTTATGGTTTTTTCATGATTCCTTAGATAATATAACAAAAAAATTATTCTATATATTAATGTAATCCTTTAAACTCAAATAGAATTGTTATTTTTAGAATATCCCACTAGATATATGTTGTGATTCATTTGTTTCACCCTAATAAAATTATAACATTCATTTCCACTCATTACTAATAATTCATTTATCATAAATATAATGTTAATTCCTTCATCATAGAGTTTTAGGTCGCTAATAAGTTGTTCTTCAATGTACCATAATAAAATTCTACATTAATTCGAAATTAATATCCCAAAAATATTTTGATCAAAATAAAATATTATAATGAGATATATATCAAAAAATTGTTACAAACTATTTTTTCACTTCCAATACCTCTTTATAAAATATTTTTATAACTTTTAATGTGTGATGAACAACCACTTTCAAATATAAAATTTAAATCCTGATAAATATGAAGATACTTTGTTGTGGGGTTATAATAATTTCTCTAATTGATCCAATAATAATTTTTCATCTGATCAAAACTATAATAAATCCAATAATTTTTATGAATGTAATTTTTTCTGTATACCTTTTGTTTTATTAATATAAAATACTTCTTATTTTATCATATTTTTTCCTTTATTATTGAATATAATCTCTAAATTTGAATTATTAGTTATTCTACAATTGCCATACAATTTTTATACACGTCCCAACAAATATTCTCATGAAATTTTATAGTATATTTAGAAATTAAATTGATAATAAAAATATTCTTTATTTTCCATTAGATCATAACCAATTCATTAATTTAATATTAAATAAATCTTAAAACAATTAATTCTATGATTTTTGAGAATTTGAGTACAAATAATTTCTTTCATGATGGATAATATAATAACTAAAATTGTTGAATATTGGAAAACAATCCTCTCCACCCATTGGAAATTATCGATCTTCTCACAACTATTTTTTGAAATAACACATGAAATTACATAAATTATCATCATACTTTAATGTGTTTCCTAAAAAATATTATGTTATTCTTATTTTTACTATATTTTTCAATTAAATACATCATCAAGATTCTAAAATATTTCAATAGAGATATTATAAAATTTTAAGTTCATCATCCACAACTGTTCCCTTTCACCATATGCATTCAAATACTTATTTGTTTTTTCTTCATGTACCTTTTTGAACATCATATTATCTTTCATTATGTTGGATATATTCATCAAAGATTCATTCAACTTAACATTTTTGTTTTTATTCCATGTTTATATATCCTTACTCCCTATGAGCATAAATTTATTATTCATTCAACTTAGAAAGCTTTAAATTTTCTCCATGATCACTAATTGGAGAGCCATCATTATGTTATCTGTCGTGACTATATTCGTCAACAATTATTGAAAAAAGATTGATTTTTTTCATATATCATGATCATAAGTTTTTTGGAAATAACATTGATTTAGTGAAATTTAATTTATTTTCCTTATTGTAATCCATCTTGATGAATCACTATCATCAGAATCATAATCTTTATTCAATATAAGAATATTAGAGAAAAATTATCTAAATAATCCTCAAAAATGACACTTAAATAGAAGAATAACATGATATTTTTCATTTCCGATTTAAAAAATATTTGACATAATTGACATTATTTAATAGAAACTTTCCTCAATAACATTATCCAAAACACGTATTTCCACCTTTATTAGGATCATTTTGTGTATCCAACTTCTAAAATTATTTGAGGAAAATTTCATTATTAACATTATAAATCTTATTATAATATCAACATTTCTCAATCATATAAAAAATCATTCAATAGAAAATTTAAATTAAGGGAAAATAATTAAACTAGAAACAGCATGAGAAGAAATGTTTACATTAAAAAAATTCTAGAATAATGTAATGTATCTTCTTGAAAAATATTTAATGTTCTCGAGTTTATCTATAAAATTGTATCCTAATAAAAAAATCACTCACTAGTTTATTGAAATGTTTATCTATCTATTCACTAATGACACATAAATTCATTAAATTTTTCTTGTCTTATTTAACGATGTGTACCAATTAATATAAAATTCAATTCATAAATTTCTTTATGAATTAACCAAGACAAATTTTACTATATATATTCCTATATCGTTTCAAAATAAATTTTCTAAAATTACATATATGATATAATTTATAATTCGACTCTTATTATCAATTTTTAATTATAATTTTCTAAAAATGATATAATATAATAAGTTAAAATTAAAGCATAAGTTACAATTTATACCATATCAATACATAATGAAATAATATTTGTTATTATTACCTCTCTAAACAAATTTTAATTTTTCTTATAGCAATATAGAATCCATTTAATACTCATTGAATTTAAGACATCAAATATGGAAACAAAATCCAGATCTCATCTTATCTGCAATATTAGAAAACCCACCACATTAGAAACCAAAAAACACCTAAAGGTAACCTTGATTGAATTGATACAAATTATGTCAGATCCAATTTATAGATCAAACCACAATAAACATAATATGGGAGTGAATCAGGGAATAATTTCCCTCTTTAATTTCTTTAATAACAATCATGCAATGTTCACTAACTGACACAAAAAACACTATTTTATGGGGAACATTTTTAAAAAAGCATAGTAAAAAATGACATAGAGTATGTAACTAATTATATAGTTCACTAATGGATAATTAATATTTATATAATGGGTTGACTTAAAAACCTGATGGTCACATTATTCACTTGGAAATTATAGTTGATAAAAATTCTTAATGTACGATATTTCATATGTTAAATATTATTTTTTAAAATTATTTGTTGTACTATTGTATTGATGTATAATCAATATTTTTTAAACCCTTATATATGTTAATATGAATTCAATTATTCGAACTAAAATTTCACCCTTTAATGTAGTCATAAATTTTCCAAACATTTACTCTGATACAATATGTTTTTTACATCAGATGATAACAAAATAATGATAATTTTCTTCACACAATAATTTTATTTATTCATTCTTCAATTTAGACCACTAAACCGAATTTAAATTTATCTTCCTTCAAGAGTTATTGAAATAATGTTCGAGCATCGTGAATATAATCCTCAATTACTTCTAATGTCATTTGGGCAAAGTAAATTATCTCTCAATCTTATACATCATATGATCCACATTATATAAATATCTTCTCCTAAATTTTTGAAAATCTAGGAACATATTAATGGATTTTAAAAATCATATCATAGTACCATATAATTTGATGTGAGAAAAGATTTTTCAATTTTTTTACAACCATCCAATGTAAATAATTACTTCCATTCTAAATATTTTTGGTATTACATTTAATATTTAATGATTTATTAAAAAAATAATTATGAGTCACAAACTAAATGGTTACTTTAATTAAATACTGGAACACCTATTTTCATTATGCGATTAATGTAAACCATAGATGCATGGGACTTGTCTTCTAAATTATTCCTTTATTCTGTTATCAATCCTTATAGGTGTTTACGGGGTGTTTTGGGGAATTTAATTGATGTGGGTTGATTTATTGTCATCTATAGAGCCATCACAATGAGGTTATTTTCCTTCTGTATATTTTGGAGTGCAACTATACAGTTTTTCCATGGTCCATGAATTTATACATTGGTCAATTTTTAGATTTTCCTTTTTTGAGTATAGATTTTTTTCAGAGAACCACATTGAGAGAAAAACCCATGGAGAACATGGTGGAAGGATTTTTCAATAGAAGTTACCGAAATAGAAATGGGATATAGTTATTTTCCCACATTGCAAGGAATGGTGTTGAAAATTCATATTTAGTCACCCAATGGGAAACAATAATACCACCATGCAATGATGATGGGTATATTATCCAGACCCATCATACCATTAAATTGGCATCTTGATCTGTGGGTCACATGGACTCATGTTTCTCTCCCATTGTTCCAGAGGCTGCCGAAAAGATGTGAGGGTCGTGGGAGGTGATAGTGGAGAGATTATTCCATCATATCAAAGATGAAGAAATGGGGAATTTGATAAAATAGAAGGGAACAGTATAAGAAATAAATATTAATGATAATTAAGTGAAATATAAAATTTATTTAACTAAAAAACCAGCCATCACCATTTTATAAAAATCATTTACGATGGACGATACATAATCTAAAGTAATCGAAAGACAATATTAATTACATAATTATACAGAAATAAATAAAAGATATTAAACCCCCATGGTTGATCACTATGGGAATCATGAGCTCTAACATGGTCTTTTACTCCTATCTCCCAGATACATGAAATACAACAGTCAACCAACCTACTTGTTAATGTTGAATCCAAGGAGCGAATACATTGCATCATGTATAACTATATGATGGATCCTACAATGTCATACTAGGAATCCAAAGTTATATAATTATTTGGTTATAGGCATGTCTCAACCTATGAAAGATTTATCATTTTATTCTAAATGGGTTCCTTGAGATCTCATGGAATTCCCTGAGGAATCCTAGGTTAGATCAAGTTAGAAAACTCAGATTTTGATAAATAAGTCATATATTATTCCTAAAGATGAATTAATTACACATATTTAGTGTGAAAAGGATAATTAGGCATGAAACCGTATAATCAAGTCATATGTAGTCAATATATTCATTTGGTTCAAGTCTTGAGTTTCATTAGGGTGACGAGGCCACGTAGTTTGAAACCATTTATTTAAACCATTTAATTCATTTCTAAAATTCAATGTTCACTCCTCTACATTTCATAATCACGGTAAGGGGTGCTATAGACATGTAACCAATTATTTTATTATTAACCTATGTCTCACCATATAATTCATAAATTTGAATCCTTGTATCTACCAACATATAAGTATAATAATCCATTTAGTCTGTCCATGTAATTCCTACATCTGAATCCATTCATAACGAAATGTATATCAGCATTCAATTTACAAAATCATGAAAGTTTTATTTATTTGGGTACATGAGTCACTTAGGAGGTGTTAGTGGAAAAATGAAATCACCTACACAGGTAATTTTAATCTACAAACTGGGCCAAGAACATAGATGGTGCCTTCGATATTTAGTAATTTAAATTGGAAACACTCTTTTTATAATGCCATTATGGGCCCCGTCTTGAATATTCCATATCTCAAATATAACATCAAGACATAGTAAACATCGATACAATAAGCACATAATGTATGAAGATATAATCACTACTTTTTAGCTGGAATCCATTCAAACTCAGATGGAGGGTTTTAATTTTTAAATCATGACATTTATCCTCAATCGATTCCTTTATAAAATCTTGATTTTCAATAATGAAAGATACTGAATTCACATTTAAGAGGAAATTAATATAATTACCATACTACATTAATTAAAATATAAGGAAGGAGTGATAAGTAAATAGTTAATGTGTTCCTTAATTTAATGTCGTAATGAGAGGGTCCATGCATCGAAGAGTAACCAAGCCAACACTTCAGTTCATAACACATTATAACTCATAACTACCGGTATATCCACTAAAAATGTGCACCTTCACATGCATATAAGGAAACCTAGACCCTACACATACATCTTCATGGACATGATCATGTGCGAGGGTATACTAATATATATGATTATATTCGCATACATATCTTCACTAAACTTCATATGCCTTTTCATATACATACATAGGAACAAATAGACCTATACATGTATATTCACTACCATGGATGAATATACACATAACAGGGAACATAAATATTTATATATACATACCTATGAATACGCAACCATTCCACCTTTGATTCAGCCACTTGAAACAACATCGTAGGGTCTAACACACCACATAATAATTACTAAAAACCTAGAAACACCCAATAAATTAAAATAACTAGGTTGAAAAAATAAACATGTATAAATCATTACCTATGATGGCTATGGTGAACCAAAAGAACACAAAAAGATTCATCTTTAGGGGAATTTTTTGGAATACACATGAACATGACCTGAGAGGCCATTAACACACCCTATTGATGTAAGAAACACAAAAATTGGTCAAACCATAATCATTTGGTTTTAGTCGAACGAGATAGGGAAGTAAGACGACAAGAAATCTGCCCAATTTGGGAGTGGCAGAGAACATGAGACCTTACCTTGATGCTTTGGATAAAAATATTCAAGAAAAACTAAACAATTGAAGATTAGAGAGGGATTCTATGAACAGTGATGTGTCATGCAAGAACATGATTCATCCAGTTGGATGTCATGCCCGGTATGGAGGAAAGGATTACCTTTATATATTTCATAAAAAACTAATACTCATAATAATAATAATATTATTATTATTATTAATATTATTACCATTAATAATTCATTTATTATTTTTTAATCTCCCCTTAATGTCATTTAAATAATTTTCATTGTAACATTAAAATTAATTCGATTCTTTAAAACATGGTAATCCACACAATTTGACACACACCGTTTTACAAACCATTAGACTACCTTGATGTGAATAGTGTGGAGGCACAACCTAAATTGGTAGATCTTACATGCCAGGAATATGGTTTGGAAAACTGTGGGTAGACCCTGTACACCAAAACTACCCTCTTTGAACAAGGCCACCCGATTTCTTACAGTGGTCTGCATGGTTTCTAACAAACTGCACATCCTCTACATCCATTCCAAACTATTCTTTTTTTTGGTCTAGAACCCAAAAAAAACACCAAGATACCCAAGAAACTTCTTGGTAATTTAATCTAATAGAAAAACATAATAATAATTCATTCATACTCGTGGAATTGAGTTCTGATGATGGTTTTAAATTTGACCAGTCCAATAAAAAAAAAGTTCAAAATCCGTTATTTTTTTTGGGTTAAAAATGATGGAACTCTACAATATCCCCATCAAATAACATCTCATACATGAGAATACTACCAAAAACAATTATAATGAAACCTTACATACAAGTGTCATAATGTCAAATTTTAACTATCAACTTGGTTTTTTACACCTAACACACCATTAAGCATTAAATAATCTATCACACCATGATTCCATGATCTCATTACAAATAAAACTATGAAACTAAGCTTACTAGATTTTTCTATGATAGAGACATGATCACATCACCATATCGATAAACATATGACCAATAGTGCTCGTAGATAGAGGTCTAAACTTATGTGAAGGGCCAATTCCATGAATTTGTAACTCCACTTTTGGGATTTATATACAAATCACTCCTCTATGCATCCTACCAATCCTCCTTGCATGATTTCATTAAAAAGGAAGGGTCGAATCCTGATCACCCTAATCAAAACTGAACAGACACGATTTCTTAAATGAAAATTCATACCTTAAATCCATACACACATTAACCTAGAAACATTCATTAAAATAGTTCCATATGACCGCACAAATATTTCAAATGATTAGAGAATGAGTTGATCCAGTTGGCCATGTTAACTCAAATATTCCAGACATTCATGGTCATCACATTTCAAACTGAACCACAATTCTATCCTCCACAGAATATTGCATTAAAATGAGCATGTTCACCAAATCCCTTACATGACCCTAGTGAAGCTTCCTAGGTCATTCCATCACTCGATCACTTAGATTGGAGTATTAGGAACAATTCAAAGGAAGTTAACAATATATTTTAAAATGAATATTTTTGTACCATACCGCAATGTCAATAGTTTAACATTAACTATGCCTATAGTGGCATCTTACGCCTGGACAAGTCAAATAAAATGGTTATAGACCATGAGTCTTACCGATCAGTTTCAACATGGGAACCCAAGAATCACATAGGACATAGAATGCCTTAATATAAACCACATGTTAGAGTGAAACACTGAGAAAAATCACCCAATAAGATCAACTATAGAGACCCGACCTTTCTTACATTACTATACATCATTTTAAAGATAAAAAACAGAATAGTATTATACATAGAGGGTCCAATGATTTAGTGTATTAGGAAAATTATGACCATACATAACAATTACAACATCAAGCATAAATAATTATTTAATTCCTTCTTCAGTAGATTACTATTGGTACTTGACCTATCCTTAGTACATGTAGTGACCTGAGGATATATGTCAAAAGGGGTGAGATAAAATCACAATAAGAGGATATATAAGAACAATATATCAATGGGTGATCATAACCATAACATAGTAAAGGATCATGAACATGAGAAGAAGAATTAATAAGATACTTGATATGTGGCAATGTGTAAAAATGAAACATCAGGTATTATTGGTTAACTACCACTCATACATGTGAAAAAATATAGAATTTTCTTCACACATAATTTCATTTTAACTCATGAGATTCATCACATTACATAATGAATTGGAGTGTTGTATAATTCTAGGTGCACCCATCACATTAAAACATTCATATTGCACTATATAATTCGGGGAACACCCCTCACATCATAACATTATCATTTATCATGCATCCACCAATGAAACCATATCAAAAATTAATATAAATAAACCATGAAAAAGAAGGGGTTTCATCTCATAATAACACATTCATAAACATTGGGTTCCCAAAAAAAAAGAGGGAATAACATACATGTTACAAGAACCGTCAAACATGAATGAGAAGAAAGACTTCTATTCTCAAACAAAATGATCTTTTTGAAAACATATTGTTTGACATAAACACCAGTGAAAAACATGAATATCCCATAAAAATAATGTCCATGAAGAAAAAATTATTTTTAAGGAGTAACTAGATCCAAAAAAGAGTGATAGAAGGAGAACCCGATGTATGAAAGTTGTGTTCGAGAATTTCCCCTTTCCTTGTATACGAACACATTCTTCACATTAAAGTCCGGTATAACCACATTAGATTCATTAGATAAATATTGTAAAAACATGTGTACATAATTGTTGTTAATTTTGGATTCATTATGTTTTTTATTGGCCTTTAGATGAGTTATTTAGTTTAAAAACATTGTTCGAGATTGTTCATTTTTTTTGGGTTTTTGAGCGGTTCACATGTATTCATTAATGGAAGTTCATGTAGAACAAGGATAAACATCAAGAACATATATTTCATATTAATAATGATATTAAATAATTTAAAATGATCTTATAATTAATTATATTATATACCAAGTGGATGAATCATTGGATGAGAATTAAATGATGATTGTTTGGGTTAATTTGGTAGGTTTTTTGACCACAACGAACTTGTTTGGTTTAATCAATTAGTAATATGTACATAAGTTAGTTCTGTAAAGTAAAATAGGAAATAATAAATATAAAACCGTCTGTTTCAACCATAAAAATGGATTCATGACCATATCTGAAAGTATTAAGGGAGAAAAGAAAACATTTCATTCTTGAAGGAGATAGATTAACACCGCACGAACAACCTTTTCTTTTATAAACTAAAAGGAATAGGTAAAGGTGGTTGGATGGAATAATATCCCATTAGTATCATAACATTTCATTATATGTAGCATAGAGGAGTGAACATACCATATGGATAATGATAGTTTGGGAGAGAATAAGAAACTAATGAGAAATTGAAAGGAAATTAAAGGAAAGAGGAAGAGAAATTACCTCCTGAATCCTCCTCTTGAGATCCTCCTTCATGGACATAGGCTTCGTCTTTTAGTTGGACTAGAAGCTCTTGTCCATGAGGATGTGGCTAGAGAAGATTCTTAGGTAGTTTTTTGGAAATCATTGAATCTTGATAGGTGTGAGGAAATGAGGTTGTGAAGGGTGGTTTTTATATTGGAGGGGAGATGGGACTTCTTAATATAAAATTCATTAGTTTATTATTTCTGCAAAAGACAAGGAATAGTTAGTATTCCATGACCAAAAATAGTAATTTCATCTTGTGATCCCGAACCGAGTCTTCTTAAATTAGTATAACATCATACATGACTCTATAATTAACACATTTAGCTTATATTGTAAATTATGGTATTTCAAAATTCATAAAAAATAAAGTATTTCATGAAAATCCCAAAAAATCACCTGAACCATTTTTCAATGTGTAGAATCCAAAATTAAATATCTATATATGATTAATTTAATATTTAATTAATAATATTAATTTTCCTGAAAAAAATAATTTTTAAAATTAAAACTGATTTTATAATGCTTTCAAAAATTACATAACGTCTTATAAAATTATGTAAATTCTAAAAGACATAGATTTATTAATTTATGAACACATGTTATGTAATACAGTTTCTTTTAAATTAATTAACTAATTCTAATTAATTATTTTTTACTTACAAAAATAGTAATACTTTTACTATTTTCAAATTGTCACTTATAAGATAAGTTAATTTTATTTAATTATTCAATGGTAAGGTTACTGTTATTTTGAGCGGTTTACTATTTTTAAGGGTCAAATTACTATTCATAATGGTAGGTAACTATTCATAAAGGTATGTTAATATTCAACAAAAAATATTTTTGTTTTATTAAACTCAATAAATCATCTTGAACACAACCTTGTATTTCATATTTTTGAAATTCAAATCATAAAAGAGAAAAAAAATATGTTTAATGGTCACATAATATTTAGTATAATTATATGTCATCATGATTCCTAATGTGATTTTACGATTATGAATAATTATAAGAAGGGAATTTCATTGAAAAAACATTGGGTCGTTACATTCTTCCCCCCTTATGAAATTTTTCCCCCAAAATTTCATTTTACATAAATAGGTGAAGGTATTTATCCTTTATCACCTATTCTGGTTCCCAAGTAGATCTTTCAAACTTATGGTTCCCCTATACAACTTTGACAATATAGGTTGTCTTGTTGCATAGAAACTTATCTCTCCAGTCTAGAATCTCAACTAGCTGCTCCTCATAGGAGAGATCATCTTCCAGGTGTACCACCTCTGAGTTTAGTACATGTGAGGGGTATGGTATGTACTTCCTCCGGAGTGATACATGAAAAACATCATGAGCTTTTTCCATATTTGGTGGAAGTGAAACCTGATAGGACACAGATCCTATGTGGTCAAGGATCTCAAAGGGGCCAATATACCTTGGTCTTAACTTCCATATCTTTCAAAATCACACAACTCTCTTCCATGAAGATATTCGAAGGAAGAATCTATCCCCAACATCGAACTCCAAGTCTCTTTGATGGTTGTCTGCATAGCTCTTTTGATGACTCTGAGCAGCTTCAATGTGTTTTGGGATGACTTGATCCTTCTCTATCATCTCTTGCACAAGATCGGGTCCAAGTATCTTTCTTTCTCTAACTTCATCCGAATAGGTTGGAGTTCTACATCTCCTTCCATATAGAGCTTTCTATGAATCCATATGAATACTCGAGTGGAAGAAATTTTTGTACGAGAACTCAACCAATGGGAGATTTTGATCACATCCACCATTGAATTATAAATAGAATGAAACTAGCATATGATCAAGAATCTGAATAGTCCTTTCAGTGTAGAGACCCGAAGCTTGACGTACATGGACTTTACATTACTTTTGCGGAATACTTAGTACATAACAAAAAAACACACACAAGGACCGTAATAGTCTAGTGTCTTTGAAAACTCGGAATATAATCTTCTAAGCATGGTGAATGATCTTTAATATCTCCCATAAAGATCTTCCCTTTTTTTCTTACCTAAAACCTTTCTTTATATCCTGGGGAAATGAAAACATAAAAAGGGGGAGCTCAAATTCTCAGTAAGGGTAATCATGGACAAAATAAAACATACCATATACATTTGCACTTAAACACATGAATAAAATATTTAAACATCAAAAGCTTGAGAAATGACATAAAACATGGAAGTACATAAAGCATAGATCATAAAGGAACATTAATCATGATAAAATAGCATGGAAATAAAAATTGTAATTGTGGAAACCATTAAGCAGATGATATGATTTCCATAGTAGCCAAGGCATTGCTGCCAAGACCACCTTAGTGGACAAAGTCTCTTTCTGAATCGAGTTCACTCCTCGTTCCAGTCCTGTATTACAGAACCGGTATAACTTTCCGTTCCAGCCATGTCTATCTCATGAGATATAAATCTTTTCCCAATGCATTGAAGGGAGATATAGGTCCCACACATCTCATAACGAAATCATTCTTACTTGTGCCACAAAATAAACATACATCATTCATAATAACCCGATAAATAAAATGGGTTTCATAAACATCATCCCATCATCACATAATCCAAATAAAAGAAATGGATATCATTTAATAATAAGAAAAGTAAAACCACGTAAATAATAGGGACATTATACTTGAAACATACACATTTTAAAAAATGTCTCCTTAGATGGAAAATGGTTTTGATAAAAAACATGAAATGAATTCTTGAGGAAAATATCCTTTCTTCTTCAAAATCATTTTATTTTCACAAATTCCATGTAATTTTAAAATAAAATGATTTTTTTGAAAATAGTCATGAAATATTTTTGAGGAAGCTTCATAAAAATAAGTCTTTATAAAACCATTAAAATCCTTTCATGCCGTATAAGTTAAAAAACATTCTTCTCGTACTTTTGCTGGAAAAGTCAAAAAGTACCTTGTAAAAGAAAGATTCCATACATACCATGTAGTAAAAGTCTAATGGGTAAAAAGGAATTTAAACATACCTGAAACCATTTTTAGGAAACATGGACATGGATGAGAACAATAACCTCAGTAAATACTTAAGAATAAACAATCTCGGATAATAACGAGATTGGAAATGTTATCCCTTACCTTAGGTCCCATTTGCTTCGTAAGTGTCCGAACCTCCTGTATAATGATTTAAGTAATGTTATTGAATTATGACATAATAATATTCATTCTTATGATATCATATATGGTTCACTTATGACTTTATATTACCCGTTCTTTTGTAAATTCCATGTTAAAGAGTGTTTTGGTTAAAAGCGTTTCATTCGTCGTCCGTGTTTTGACTTTTAATTATTCATATGATTACTTAGATCATGATTACTTAATTACAGAATATAAAACATGATTTATATATATAATATATTCAAAATATACATATATATAATAGATTGATAAATGGAAAGAAATACACCGTTCATGGAGACGGTAGGTCGTAAGTACTCATGAACGTTGTTTTCGTTTCCTTATTGAGTTGAATGAAATTAAATAGATGAAATACATATATATATACATAAATCCAGTATCATTATTATGTCATATATTTCATTATTATCCATTATATATACTTTATAATCATTCTTGAATGGTTAATCATGGAAAATGAATCTCATCGCGTTCGTGGAGACGGTAGTCCGTACGTACGCACGAGCGATGATATCATTCCCATGACCGTGGAATTGTATTGGAGTGTATGTATAATATTTAAAAATCAATATTACTTTAAAATAATCATATATAGTTATTTATTTACACCATTATACCCATCCAAGTAAGGTGGTGGTGGAAAATAGATTACACCACGGCGTGGAGACGGTATTCCGTACATACGCACGCGTGGTGATTTTCGTTTTCCGTAGGATGGATAAATGGTGAAATAGGGTTGTTTCATAATTATAATAACATATCAGTATATGAGTGATACTGATGTTATTACTTCATAATGAAACAACCTAAGAAGAAGAAGTGGAAGAAGAAATAAAGTTGAAAGAATCGGTAACGGACATTACCTCTTCTTTGAAGCGCCTTTTGAGTCCTTCTCTTAGGGTACTAAAATTGGTCATTGAAGAATACCATGCCCTCTAGGATATTTTTAGGTAAGTGGAGAAAATAATTTGCCAGGGGTTGGCCGAGATTTAGGTCACATAGTGGTGTGAGGAAGAGAGGGAGGAGGTTCCCTTTTATAAGAGAGGAGAGGGGCACCTTTGGAATAACTAAAAATATTATTTTATTATAAAGCCAAATTAGGTTTTAAATAGATCCAAATTGATTTATTTCGAAGCTAAGGTGGGGATGGGTCAAAATACGCTTATCCAAAAAAATTTAGACAAGTTTAGGTTCCTATTTTAACCTTATCATTTAGATTTAACATTATGTTTAATAATTTTACTTTTACCGTGTCTTTTTGTGTTCTTACACTATAAGGTTAATAAACTTACTATAACAAGCCAAACGAACCCCAAGTTGTTTATTATTAGTATATATAACCTTATCATAGTCATTTGGCCGATCCTTAGATTTTTAGGAATAAAATAACAATTAATAATATAATATTTGTTTTAAAAACTATTTTATGTCTATTTTGACTCTATTTAGTAATTGGTTTTTTTGAAAATCATAACAGAATTATTAGTTCAAATAATTTTAATTAAATCAACACTAACATGTCATATTAACCTAGAAAATTAGTTGAATTCAAAAAAACCCTCTAATTACATTTATTTGGGTATTTATAACATCAATTATGTCAATATTTTATTAATAATATAATTACTACATCATCTTTGTGTCATAAATAAATTAACTTATTTAAATTCTAAAAATTAAAAATAAAATATCATTATGTAGGAAATATTTTTAGCTTTCTAATGAATATTTATAGTCGAATTTATATTATGCATAACCCTATATTAAAAATTATTTACTTATTAAACTTTGATTTTAAATATTTTAATCCTTCTTAAAATAAATTAATAATAAATGTCCTATTCTAATCCAAGTGGGCCTAAATGTTCATATTTTTTTCCTAAGTTTGTTTTTGGTCGAATTTCACTTATCCAATAGAATTAGGACATATGTTAGGGTAATAATAATATCACTTTTACCCTTAATTATCCTATTTACTTTTAACCGTGGTAAATAAAAGTAAAAAAGTTACTATTCACCAAAAATTCTTTTCATCTCATTGAACCAAATTTTACTTACTGACATCAACCGTGTCTCTCGGATTTTTGAAATTTTATTCATAGAAGTAGTAAAATTATGTTTTATGAAAAAATCATTTTTTTAAAAACAACTTAGTGTTTTCACTATTCATCAAAAAATGAAAGTTTCCAGAAAAATACCAATAATTAGGCCTAATCTATATTTGATATTATGAACTGAAAAATGATGTCTATTTTACCAAATTCAAAACATATCAGTTACATTACTTAATTTAAAAATTAATTCCCGTCGTCAAAACAAATAGCGTGTTCTAAAGAGATAATAACTATCAAAATATTGACACTTGATTATGTCTGGTTTAAATGTGAAATTACATCCAATGACCAACATTGTATTAAATTGTAAAAATATATTCTAAATATACTTTAAACCCACTCAAATTAATAATTTATCACTATTAATTATTTCTATTAAAAAGGTTCTTTTTAAATAAAATTTAGTAATTTTCACAATTCATCAGAAAATGAATGTTATCCAAAAAGTACCAAAATTTCACCCTAAGCTAATTTCGATATTCTGAATCCAAAAATGAAGTCCATTTTGAAAAAAAAAATTACAAAATTTCAAAAAGTGGTTTTTTACTATTCATAACGGCTAGTTTTAATAATATTTTAATAGCATTTCGTTGTTTAGTGAAACTCGGTATTTCATACTACACATGCTATCGAGGAAGGTCGTGATTGCATGTAATGAAAGGCAGGTCAAGGATGTGTGTTGTGCAAGCTCCTTTTGGTGTATCGTACAACACAAGACATTAATGAAATTAAAAAGAATATTTTTCATAAAATCTCAGGGTGTTACATTCTACCCCCTTAAAATGAGTTTCGCCCTCGAAATTTTTCGGGGTTATAAATGGTATACAACTCAAAAGTTTCTTAAATAGAAACCCACATCTTAAAAAGGAATACCAAAACCAATCTTTAAAAAAAATGTATGAAATGTAACAGTTACCCAAATAAACTAATCACAGGGATCCCACATAGGTGAAAATATGGATATGGAAGAGAAATATAACCATCATGTTCTGATAGAGAGTGGTAGAGAACATGGCTATGAAAAAGCTAACAATCACAAAGACATAGAATTGTGATGATCTAAGGTACCATCTAATTCATCGAATATTAGGTCACTGAGACATCATTTTTGGGTTTCAAGATCATTTCCCTAAAGATGATGAATTAAAAGAAATACGTTCATGATTTTGGTACAATCTCACTGTTGTTTGTGAATTGAACAATTTCCACTTCATACCTTAAATAAATGAAATATAATTTGTTATTCATGAAGTGCTAATAGATCATGTGAAGGAATGATGGGTCATTCCATCTGTTTCAAACAAAATGTTAGAAAAAGTTATCAAATATACATAAGTCAATCTATGGTGAGGTTAATCATATACGATTCCAAAAATAAACTTATACTTTATATATCATACCACATAATAAAATAAAACTAGTTTCTACTAACCAGAGACTTCCTGTTGGCCAGTGGTAGGTGATAAAAGTCAGTCGCACTTCGGTTGTGGGTTCGATTCCCACAGCCTTGTCCGACGCGATGGGTTGTCGCCCGTCCTGCAGGTTGTCCTTTTTCTTAAAACTACATTACTATAACATCCTATCAATAATATCAAAAAAATATCTATCCTTAAAAAATACTAACTTATGTCCAACATAATCCATTCCAATCTTTAGGCTTATCTAAAATTCTTCGGTCCAAGCTTATAGTATAAAGAAAATGATTACTTGAAAATCCACAAAACAATCACATGAATGCCATCATTTATCCCTCATATATCATAAGATATATCTTGTGGGTCAAATTAAAAACATGCGAATACCTTAATCATGTATTCTCATGAAGAATGAATAACCATTAAACCATTGTGAAAACATGAATGCTGTCAAAATTTAACTCGTTCCACATACCAAAATAAAAATTTTCTATATACTCAAACCATGATATCACTTTGTCCTTATATAAGTCATGATCTCATGAATACAATCAAACATCTCATTATCTTCATATCCCTTCATTATGCGCATATCATCTACTTTTCAAAAATATCTGAATAACCTTCCATGGTTACCGGTACCATTCAACGTATACTTTCATATACTTTAGGAAAAACAATAGTGTAGCAATCCTTAGATGATTCTTTATTCCATAGCACAATACATTATTATTTATAAACATACAATCATTCCACTAACTTCTTAAACCACTAGCTAAGCTTCATCATTTCTTTCATCTCATATTTCATTTGTAGTCTCTTCATAATCATCCACATAAATACTACTCATGTGACCATGCTGATTCTCTTCATGAGATTTTCCCTTAAGGTATTGGTTTGCATAATGCCCATACATTCCACATTTAAAACATATAATCATTGTTGATGTCATAGCAATACCATTATCCTTGTACATGGTGTTAATTGATCCTTTTCCTTTGCACTTACTGGCTTTGTGTCCTTCTTTTCCACACCCAAAGCATCTTCCAATTCCCTTGAAACAATCTCCTTGATGCCTCTTCCCACATGATTTACATGAGGGAAATTGAACTTCCTTTCCTCTATGATCATCATGAAACTCCATCTTTCTCTTATTATCTGAGTCGGGAAACTTACCAAAGTTGATATTATTGATCATATTATGAGATTACTGATTAGGCATAATAATGATGTTTGGACTTCCAAATCCCATTTCATTTGGTTTCTCATGAATAATATCATTACATTGTCCGTTATATCCTCCATTATCGTGAATCTTCCTGTTTCCATCCATTTTCTAAAAACCAAAAAGAATAGTGTGAGAGGCAAAAATCATGATATGGAAAACAACATAGTAAAGGGGGAGTACCCCCAATATCTAACATCTTAGGTTAAATTCTAAGATCGTTGGCGCAATTCTAGGACAATAACCTATACCTATACTTAACCATAGAGACATCCATAGACATACCTTAGAAATATCTATAGGGATCTCACTATCGTTTTCGCATCCTAGTTTCCAAAGGTTGACTAAACCTTTCCTCTGATACCATCTGTAGAGACCCGAAACTTGACATACATGGACATTACATTAATTTTGTAGAATACTTAGTACATAACAAAAACACACACACACAAGGACCGTAATAGTGTAGTGTCTTTGGAAAATCGGAATATAATCTTCTAATCGTTGTGAAAGATCTTCGATATCTCCCATAATGGTCTTCTTTTTTTTCTTACCTAAAACCTTTCTTTATATCCTGGGGAAATGTAAACATAAAAAGGGTGAGCTCAAATGCTCATTAAGGGTAAGCATGGATAAAATAAAACATACCATATACATTTTCACTTAAAAACATGAACATAATGTTTAAACATCAAAATCTTGAGCAATGACATAAAACATGGAAGTACATAAAGCATATATCATAAAGGAACATTAATCATGATAAACTAGCATGGAAATAGAAAATTTAATTGTGGAAACCATTAATCACATGATATGATTTCCATAGTAGGCAAGGCACTGCTTCCAAGACCATCTTAGTGGACAAAGTCCTTTTCTGAATCGAGTTCACTCCTCATTCCAGTCCTGTATTACTGAACCAGTTTAACTTGTCGTTCCATCCATGTCTATATCAAGAGATATAAATCTTTACCCAATGCATTATAGGGAGATATAGGTCCCACCCATCTCATAAAGAAATCATTCTTACTTGTGCCACAAAATAAACATACATCATTTATAATAACCCAATAAATAAAATGGGTTTCATAAACATCATCCCATCATCACATAATCCATATAAAAGAAATAGATATCATTTAATAATAATAAAAGTGAAACCACGTAAATCATAGGTACATTATTCTTGAAACATACACATATGAAATAATGTCCCTTTAGATGGAAAATGGTTTTGATAAAACACTTGAAATGAATTCTTGAGGAAAATATCCTTTCTTCTTCAAAATAATTTTATTTTCACAAAAATCCATGTAATTTTAAAAGAAAATGATTTTGTTGAAAATAGTAATGAAATTTTTTGGAGTAAGCTTCATAAAAATAAGGCTTTATAAAACCATTAAAATCCTTTCATGCCGTATACGTTAAAGAAACATTATTCTCGTACTTTTGCTGGAAAAGTGAAAAAGTACCTCGGAAAAGAAAGATTCCATACATACCATGTAGTAATAGTCCAATGGGTAAAAATTACTTTAAACATACATGAAACCATTTTGAGAAAACATGGACATGGATGAGAACAATTACCCCATTAAATACTTACGAATAAACAATCTCAGATAAGAACGATATTGGAAAAGTTATCCCTTACCTTAGGTCCGATTTGCTTCGTAAGTGTCTAAACCTCCTGTATAATGATTTAAATAATGTTATTGACTTCTTACATAATCATATTCATTGTTATGAAATCATATATGCTTCACTTATGACTTTATATTACCCGTTCTTTTGTAAATTCCATGTTAAAGAGAATTTTGGTTAAAATCGTTTCATTTTCGTCCGTGTTTTGACATGTAATTATTCATATGATTACATAGATCATGATTACTTAATTCCAGAATATAAAACATGATTTATATATAATATATATTCATAATATACATATATATAATTGATCGGTAAATGGAATGAAATACACCATTCATGGAGACGGTAGGTCGTACGTACGCATGAACGTTGTTTTCGTTTCCTTATTGAGTTGAATGAAATTAAATAGATGACATACATATAAATATACAGAAATCCAGTATCATTATTATGTAATATATTTCATTATTATTCATTATATATACTTTATAATCATTCTTGAATCGTTAATCATGGAAAATGAATCTCATCGCGTTCGTGGAGACGGTAGTCTGTACGTACGCACGAGCGATGATATCATTCCCATGACCGTGAAATTGTATTGGAGTGTATGTATAATATTTAAGAATCAATATCACTTTACAATAATCATATATATTTATTTATTTACACCATTATACCCATCCATGTATGGTGGTAGTGGAAAATAGATTACACCACGGCGTGGAGACGGTATTCTGTACGTACGCACGCGTGGTGATTTTTGTTTTCCGTAGGATGGATAGATGGTGAAATAGGGTTGTTTCATAATTATAATAACATATCAGTATAATAGTGATACTTATTTTATTACTTCATAATGAAACATCCTAAGAAGAAGGAGTGGGAGAAGAAATAAAGTTGAAAGAATCGGTAACGGACATTACCTCTTCTTTGAAGCGCCTCTTTGAGTCCTCCTCTTAGGGTACTAAAATTGGTCTTTGAAGAAGACACGGACCTCTAGGATGTTTCTAGGGAAGTGGATAATAGAATTTGGCAGGTTTTGGCTGAGAATGAAGGCTCAATGTGGTGTGAGGAAGAGAGGGAGGATGTGCCCTTTATAAGGGAGGAGAGGGGCACCTTTGGAATAACTAAAGATATTATTTTATTAGAAAGACAAATTTGGTTTTAAATAGCTTAAAATTGATTTATTTCTAAGCTAAGGTGGTGATGGGTCGAAATAATCTTATATAATATAATGTAGAAAATTTTAGGTTCCTATGTTAACCAAATAATTTAGATTTAACATTAAGTTAACTAATTTTACTTTTACCGTGTCCTTTTGCGTTCTTACACTATATGGTTAATAAACTTACTATAACAAGACAAAATAACCCTAAGTTGTTTATTATTAATATATATAACCTTATCTAAGTCATTTGGCCGAACCTTAGATTTTTAGGAATAAAATAACAATTAATAATATAATATTTGTTTAAAAAACTATTTTATGTCTACTTTGACTCTATTTAGTAATTGGTTTTTGTGAAAATCATAACAGAATGATTAGTTCTAAAAAAGTTAATTAAATCAACAAAACAGGTCATCTTAACCTATAAAATTTTTGGAATTCATAAAAAGTCTCAAATTACATTTATTTGGGTATTTATAACATCAATTATGTCAATATTTCATTAATAAGATAATTACTGCATCATCATTGTGTCATAAATAAATTAACTTATTTAAAGTCTAAAAATTATAAATAAATTATCATTATGTAGGAAATCTTTTTAGATATCTAATGAATATTTATAGTCGAATTTATCTTATGTATATCCCTATATTAAAAATAATTTACTTATTAAACATTGATTTTAAATATTTTAACCCTTCGTTAAATAAATTAATAATAAATGTCCTAATCTAATCCAAGTGGGCCTAAATGTTCATATTTTATTCCTAAGGTTTTTTCGGTAGAATATCACTTATCCAATGGAATTAGGACATGTGTTACGGTAATAATAATATCATTTTTACCCTTAATTATCCTATTTACTTTTAACCTTGGTAAATAAAAGTAAAAATGTTACTATTAACCAAAAATTATTTTCATCTCATTGAACCACATTTTACTTACTGACATCAACATTGTCTCTTGGATTTTTGAAATTCCATTCACAGAAGCGGTAAAATTATGTTTTATGAAAAATTCATTTTTTTAACTACCACTTAGTGGTTTCACTATTCATCAAAAAATGAAAGTTTCCAGAAAAATACCAAAAATTAGGCATAATATATATTTGATATTATGAACTGAAAAATGATGTCTATTTTACCAAATTCAAAACATATCAGTTGCATTACTTAATTTAAAAATTAATTCCCGTCGTCAAAACAAATAGCGTGTTTTTAAGAGATAATAACTATCAAAAGATTGACACTTGTTTATGTCTGGTTTAAATGTGAAATTACATCCAATGACCAACATTGCATTAAATTGTAAAAATATATTCTAAATACACTTTAAAACCACTCAAATTAATAATTTATCACTAGTAATTATTTCTATTAAAAAGGTTGTTTTTAATTAAAATTTAGTAATTTTCACTATTCATTAGAAAATGAAAGTTATCCGAAAAGTACCAAAATTTCACCCGGAGCTAATTTTGATATTCCGAATCCAAAAAAGAAGTCCATTTTGAAAACTAAAATTTAAAAAATTTCAAAAAGTGGTTATTACTATTCATAACGGCTAGTTTTAATAATATTTTAATAGCATATCGTTGTTTAGTGAAACTCGGTATTTCATACAACACACGCTATCGAGGAAGGTCATGATTGCATATAATTAAAGGCAAGTCAAGGATGCGTGTTGTGCAAGATCCTTTTGGTGTAGCGTACGACACAAGACATTAATGAAATTAAAAAGAATATTTTTCATAAAATCTCAGGGTGTTTCATTCTGATTGGCCATTGGTTTGGGGTTGATAGGACATAGTGAATTTAATTCAGCACTCAATGCATGTTGAAGGCTCCTCAAAAGTTTAGATATGATCCTTGGATCACAATCAAGGACAATTGATTGTGGAACACCATGCAATCTCACCACTTCCTTGACATATATCTTTGCAATTTTTTCAAGTGAGAGATCATCCCGACTAGTGATAAAATGGGCAGTCTTGGTGAGTCATTCAAACACAACCCATATTTCATTATTTCCCTTTTATTTATTTAGGAGACCCGTGACAAAGTCTATAAAAAACATTCTTCCATTTCTACGTGGGTATAGGAAATGGCTACATCAACCCTTTAGACCATTGTCTCACAGCTTTAACATGCTGACATAACAAGCACCTTGAGATATATTCTACAATATCTTTCTTCATGTTATCCCACCATAAGGTTTCTCGGAGATCATGATACATATTGGTACTCCTAGGATAGATATAGAATTTTGAGCTATGTGCATTTTCAAACAGCACCTTCTTAATCTCGGGTGATGAAGGCACAGAAATCCATGTTCCAAACCGAATCACACCATCATCATCCATATGGAACTATTGCAGCTTCCCTTCCTTTACTGCATTCACCCTCTTTTTTATCTCCACATCATCCAGTTGTGATTACTTAGTCTTCTTTTAGATGGATGTTTGCACAATCATTTGGGAAATGTAGGATGTATCCCCTGCAATTATGATTTCTAAATACATCCTTTGCACATCCAAGAAGATAGGTTATTTCTCAATATGTAACATGGATAATGTAAGATGTTATTTTCTACATAGTGCATCTTATACATTGTTCTCCTTTCTAGATGATAGTGAATAGAGAAATCGTAATCCTTTATTATCTCTTACCATATCCTTTGATGCATATTGAGATCTTTTTTGTGTGAATATATACTTTACGCTATTGTGGTCAGTGTATATGTCACACTTCTCACCAAAAAGGTATTGCCGCCAGATTTTCAAGGAAAAAATCACAGCCTCCAGCTCTAGATCATGCATCGGGTAGTTTTTCTCATGTATCTTCAACTACCATGATGCATAGGCTATAAGATTGTCATTTTTCATGAGTAAAAAACCCCATTCTTTCTTTGAAGGATCACTGTATATCACAAAACATTTTACACTTTTAGGTAGTGAGAGTACAGGTGTAGTGATCAACCTTATCTTTAGCTCCTTGAATCTTCCCACACATTCTTCCATCGAAACATACATTACCCTTTAATTGTAAACCTAGTTAGTGGGATTGAAAATCCTGAGAAATTTCTCAAAAGATGTAAATAGTACGCAACTAATCAAAGAATAATTTGGATTTTTGTAACACTAGAGGGCCTGTTTTATTCCTCAATAGCATTTGTTTTTTGAAGGGTCTACATAAATTCCCTCACTTGTGATCACATGTCCCATGAATGTGACTTGCTTCATCCAGAAGTCACACATGCTGAACATTGTGTACAACTTCTCCATTATCAATTTCACTAACACAAGTCTTTGATGTTCTTCATGTTCCTCCATACTCTTTATGTAGATGAGAATACCATCAATAAACACTACCACAATTTTTTCTAGGGAATGTCTATAAACTCTATTAATCAAATCCAAGAATATTACAGGGGAATTAGTAAGTTCGAACAGCATCACCAGAAACACATAGTTTCCATACCTTGTATGGAAGGCAGTCTTCTATATATCATCCTTATTCACCTTTAGCTGATGATATCCAAAATAAAGAAAAACCTTTGAAAAGTATTGATTTTATCTTAACTGATCGAATAAGTCATAAATCATTGGAGGAGGATACTTTCTATTTATATTGATCTTTTTGAGTTCCCAATAATCGTTACACAGCTGCATTGTTCCATCCTTCTTCTTCGTCACAAAGAGCACTGGCACTCCTCAAGGAGACGCACTATGGAAAATGAACCCTCTGACTAGATGTGCTTGTATCTACTTCTTTAACTATTATAATTTTATTGGATACATGATACATGGATAGTATGAGATAGGATAAGCTCTGAGTATGATTTCTATTAAATACTCTACCTCATGATCTCGGGGAATTCTGGTAAACTCTTTGTGAAATACATTACTGTATTCCATCATGATGGGAATTTCCTCAAGGTTGGCACTTTCCTCTAACTCAACCACTTGGGTGAGGTATGATTCTTCATAGGGAATCAACACCCAAACCATGGAAGGATTTTTCAAATGAGATTTATGACATTGCTTTCATTTGTAGAGGAGAATGGGACGGTTCAGAATATGAAAAGATATTTACTTTTCATGATAGTTGATATGTTCTCTATATAACAAGAGCTAATAAATTCCAATTATAGCATTGAATTCTACCAAGGGAATTATTACAAGATTCACTGGAAGAATCTTCCCACATACGCCAATAGGAGAAGAGTCAAACACATGGGATGTGATGATTACATCACTTAGTGTTTTTACAGATATCCCTACTTCTAGGTTTCAGGGCTTCGATTCTATAGTTCTAGATAACTTGCAAGATATAAAGTAATGTGTAGAACCATAATCAAATAAGAATATTTTCATTCTTGATTGAATAGGAAGTATACCTTGAATGTCTTCATTATCCTTCTCCACTTCTGTAGTAGTGATGGCATAATCCTTCCCTTGTTCCGTTGGATTTGGTGGTGGATGATGTTGATTACCCTAGAAAACTTGAGGTTTAGTGCACAGTCTTGGATAGTGACCTATCTCCCTATAGTTGTAGCATCGAACCATGGGTGGTTATCTCATTTCTTCCTCCACATTCTCCTTATTTTTCTTGTCTTTTACACACTCTTGAGAATGGTTTCCTTCTTTCCCACACATGATGCACTTACCTCTCTCTTTTAGGCAGTTCCCAGAGTGCAATTTCTCACATTTTTGGCATGGGGTTCGTTGAGTTTTCTTTCATAATTTTTCATTAGATACAAAGTCTTGAAACACCATCATTTTTTTATTATCACCATATTGATGGGACCATTATCTAAACTCCATCTCCACTTTGAGAGCACATCAAACAACATCTTCATAACACCCAAATACATGAATTGAAAGAGAGTTTCGAAGGATTGGTTTTAATCCACTAAATAATATATCAATATTTCTATCATTGTAGATAACAAAACCGGAGGTGTTCCTTGAAAGCCTTGTGAAATTATCTTCGTAGTCTGTGACAGATTCTCCTACCTTTTTCTTGAGCACTGTGAATTCTCTCTCCATCTTCGTGTAAAGAGTTCTTGGGAACTACTTGTTAAGAAACATTATCTTAAAGACTTTGCATTCCATATCTTCAATTTCCTATTTTGGAATGTTGTTCTTAATGTTGAGAAAGTATTGTTTTAAAAAATTCATAATGTTTTTTTTAAAGAGAGTGATTGTTGAGAACAATACTCTATATCATTATGATGATATTGATGGTCAAAAATATCCTTAATTGTTTTCTAAAGATTTTATTTTTTCAGTATATTTCAACACTTTATTATTAATTTTTTATTTCTGGATGAAATATTTATGTTCTTGAATAACGAGATTTAATTGTTAAAGTATTCTCATTAGCATGTTCTGAAGTCACTGTTCAGGGTCTACATATTCAGGAATTTCTTATACGTGTTATGGAATCACTATTTATACCCTACATGTGGAAACATAGCGTAAAGAAAGGAACACGCTATTTACATTACAAGTAATCAGAAAAGTACGGTTAATCAACCATTATGTTATTGGAAAAGTATGAAAAAGAACCCCACTTTTGGAAAGAACCCGATGTTTGGGATATTAGAAAAGTATGGAAGGAGAACCGTACGTAAATGTTAAACTTTACATTTGTTTCTCAAAAGTATGGTTCATCAATCTTACTCTGTAAAAAAAATTACGTTCCTTATAAAAGTATGTATCAAGTACCTTTCCTTTGGATGTTTATAAATGTATGGATCATTTATCATATGTTTTAAAGTTGAAGAGAAAAGTTTGGATGGCAAACCCTGGGTTTGTGATCAACCATACATTGACAAACCTTACTTTTGAAGGCTATGTCATCAAACTTATATTTATGATCTACATTACATTTAGAGGATTCATTCTGTACAACTCCACCATAAGTTTGTTGTTGGAGAATTTAAAGTTGATATTATTTTTAGACAATCTGCAAGCGAATTATCAGGCTGATTTTAAGCCGGATTAAAAGCTGATTTTAAAGCGCATCTTTGACATGTTCAGCGCCGTTTAATGAATGAATTAAATGGATATTTTCATGTAGAATTACAAGGAGAGTTATGAAAACTCTGTAAATTCAAATGTTTGAATTAACCAAGTAAAAATGAAAAGATTGTGGATTTGATTTTTGTATATGAAGTATTTGTTATATCGGTTTTATTTTAAGTTGTTGGTAAGTACGAACTGAAAAGAGTGATCAAGAACACAAGTGTAGATACATCTATCAATATAAGCTAAATTTTCTATGAAATTAAAAATAATAGATGAAAAAATAGAGTCAATCATGATATACAATTCTGTTGATTACGAAGAGTGATAAAAGCACTGTTTGTTAAAGAAGAAGATACATGAGAGAAAATTCACATATTCGACATTGAGGATCAATTGTGATTCTGCTACTACTAAAGTTGTGATTTCTATTGCTATATATACTACAACGATATCAACTAAGAACGAATCTTTCTTTAAGATCATTCTTTATAAAGACAACAATCCATTTACATTCAATTGAATTATATTGAAATTGTGAAGAACAATTGGGAGAGTATTTTCAAAGAAAAAATACTTTTTATATTGAGTGACCAGCTTCTCATTCTACGTTGTGTAGGTTCCGTGATTCAACCAGATGGATTTTTTTTCATTAAATTGTAAAGGTGTCATCTTCCTGGACTCAGTTGTTGAATGGTCTATTGAGATGAGGACAAGATTGTGAAAATCGCCAAGCTCGTAGAGCAGAGAATTGGTGGAGGGTACTAGGGGATTTTGTTCCCCAAACCACTATATATCATGTGTTCCTACATTTCATATTTCCACTTCATTAATATATTTGATTAATTATATATGACAGAACATGATCTCAGAATGATTTCGAAAAGACACAATTCACCCCCCCCCCATCTGGTGTATATTTAGTCTAATCTCGATGCAACAATTTTTATCAAAGTTTGGGATTTTGATAAAGATATGACAAGCTAAAAGAGATTAAGGATTACATGCAGATTAAGATGACAGATAAAAGAGATGGAATGTCTATGGTCAGAGCACCATACTTCAATGGAGAAAACTGGGGATGCTAGAAGTCAAAAATTATTATCTATCGGAAAAACCTTCGATACAATTTATATTCTAAGATACTAACTCCATATGAAATACCTGAAAAACATGAGATATTTTGTGCAGATATGGAAGAAGAATATGATATGAACTCGAAGGAAATGAATGCAATTATATGTGGTCTATGACCTGATTAATTTAACGGAGTATCCCAATGCCCAACAACATATGAGATGTGGCAAACTATTGTTGTTTCTTATGAAGGAACTAAAAATATCAGGGAAATGAGATATGCTACTGCTAAGCTTTAATTTGATACAGTTAGAATGGTTGAAGGTGAAATAATTACTCAAATGAATGGAAAGATGGAAGATATTTTCAATAATATAAATTCCTTGGGAGATCCCATTAAACAACCTGGTCAATCATTAAAAGTACTGAGAGTACTACCCACAAGATAGAATGGAATATCTACTACAATCAGACAGTCGACACCTGTCAAAGAATTAACTATGAGAGAACTGATTGGAACACTAATGATGTATGAAGGAGAGATTCAAGATGAAGAAAATGAGCATAAATTGTGTATCAAGAGAGATTACACTGCCTTTAAAGTGTCATCACAAAGCAAAAAGATAAAGAAAAGTGGAAAAGTAAAATCCTAATGTTATGATTTATCAAATTCTTATGTGGAAATGGCTCAACTAGCTAGAAAATTCACTAAATTCTATAAAAAGATAAAGTGACTCAGAAAATACTTTTAAAAGGATGACAAGTAAGTTAGATGTTATGAGTGTAAGAAAATTTGGCAAATCAGACCTGATTGTCCATAGTTAAAGAAAGACAAGAAGAAGAAGTTATTCAAAAGAATGATTATCATCATATGGACAAGAAAGAAATGAAGGCTACATGGAGTGTATCTGATGACTCCAGTATCACTTCTAAATCAGACTCACATAAGGAAGAAGTAAACTTGGAATCCAACATGTGTTTTATGGAAGAAACAGATGAGGATCAATCTTAATACTATTAAGAATATAGTTCTGAATTTAGTTACTCTAATGAAAAACTTGCAGCCTACTGCAATATGCTTGAAGAAAAATATGATTATCTATTTAAGAAGCATAAGTTTGTAAGGAACATTCATAAGGATTTTTCTGATGAATGAGATGCAATTCTAAATCAATTTAAGGAGTTAACTAATAATTATAATTCAATTAACATTGTCTATACAGATCATGAAGCTAAAATAAAAACTCTAAAAGTAGAAGTAGAAACATATTAAAATGCAGCCCTTCTTTTTACCAAAGGAGAAAATTTCTTGAATGAAATTCTTGGAAAAACTGTTTTTAAGAAAGAAAGATTTGGAATTGGAAGTAAAGGTGAAAAACCTAAGCTGTACAAGAAATATTTTTTTGTAACCTCAAAAGATTAAATTTTAATTACTTTTGAAAAAGGGGACATATTTCTAAAAACTATTTCTTAATAAAAACTCAAATAAGTTGTATTAATAATGCCTTTGTTTCAAATAATTTTTTTATTCTGTTGATTTTAGAAAAACAAAGCAAGTCTGGATTCCCAAATCTTTGACAGCTAACACAATTGGACCCTATAGAATATGGGTACCAAAGAAACATGTTTAAATGCCTTTTCAGTAAGCAGGTCATAGAAGAAAAAATACCATATGGTATATGGATAGTGTCTACTCAAGGCATATGAGTAGAAACTCATCGAATTTCTCTACACTCACTCAAAAAATTGGTGAAAATGTCACTTTTGGTGACAATGCCAATGGTAAAATCATTGGTATTGGAATAGTTAGAGATCTAAAAGATGTATCAATCAACCAAGTACATTATGTACAGGTATTGAAAAACAATCTGATAAGTATCTCTCAACTCTATGATGATGGTTATAGTGTTGATTTTTCTAATAACTCTTGTACTGTTTTTAAAAAAAACTGCTTAAATTTAGAGAACCATGAACTGATAATGTATACATCTTGGATATAAATTCCTTTTGTAAACAACAAGTAAATTTCTTAACATCTAAATTGAATGAATCTAGGATCTAGTATAGTAGACATGGGCATTGTAATGTATATGTTTTAAGTAAATTATCTAAGAAACAATTAGTTTCTGATTTTCCAATACTCAGATTTCAAAGTGACAGATTCTGTGATGCATGTCAACATGGAAAAAACACAAATCAACCTTCAAATCTATTAACAAGTTGCTACAACTAATCCTCTAGATCTTATCCATATGTATTTGTTTGGATCTTCAAGGGAATCAAGGTTGGCTGGTAAATTTTATGTATATGGTTTAGTTGATTATTATTCAAGATTTACATGGATTTTCTTTTTGAAATTTAAAAATGAATCTTTTGAATTATTTAAAATATATTTTAAATTACTCAAAATGAAAAAGTTTTTAATATAATTTCATTAGTAAGTGATCATGGTGAAGATTTTGAGAATCAAGAATCTAATTACTTTTTCTCAAACATGGGTATTATATATACTTTCTATGCACCAAGAACACCTCAACAAAATTGAATTATTAAAAAATGAAATAGGACTATTCTTGAAATGGCTAGGACTATGCTAAATGATTACAATCTTCCTACCTATTTTCGGGATGAATCTATAAGTACATCCTGCTATATAATGAATAGAGTTTTAATTAGACCAATTTTGAAAAAGACAACCTATGAACATTAGAATAACAGAAAACCCAAAGTAAATTACTTTAAATTTTTTGGATGCAAGGTTTACACCTTGAACACCAATGAATGTCTTGGTAAGTTCTATCCAAATATGATGAAGGAATTTTCTTAGGATATTCAGCTACCTCCAAGGTTTATAGATTCTATAATAAGAAGTCAATGGTTGTTGAAGAATCAGTTCATGTGTAATTTGATGAATCTGATCCTTTTGTGAAAAGGACTGGTCAAATGGATGAATCTGACTCTAATGATAACTTGAAACTTGAGAACATGAAAAATTATTTGAAAACGATATAAATGAAATTCAATCTAGTTCAGAAGAACATGATTCTGAAGAACCTATATGTGTACTACCTAGACAGAATAGATCCCTAAAGAATCACCCTTTAGAAACAATAATAAGTAAATTAAAAACATGAATAAAAACTAGAATAAATATAGTAAATCTTGTATAATTATCTCCATTTCAATTCCAAAAAGAACAAAAACTATAGAAGAAGTTTTAGATGATGAAACCTGGATGATAGTAACACAAGAAGAATTAAACCTGTTCAAGAGAAATGAATTCAGGGAATTAGTTGAAAGGAAAAAAAATTATCTAGTGATGGGAACAAAATGCGTCTTTAGTAATAAACAAGATGAAAAATGAATAATAACTAGGAATAGAGCAGGACTTGTAGCAAAAGGATATAATCAAGAAGAAGGTATATACTATGATGAGACCTTTGTACCTATATCTAGGTTAGAAGCTATTAGAATCCTTTTATACTATGCATCACATATGAATTTTAAATTATTTATAGATGGATGTTAAGTCTGCCTTTTTAAATGGTTATTTAATGGAGGAAGATTATGTTGAGAAACCTCCAAGTTTTGAAAATTAAAAAAAATAGATTCTG
Organism: Viscum album; assembly: GCA_963277665.1. Classification (NCBI taxonomy): domain Eukaryota; kingdom Viridiplantae; phylum Streptophyta; class Magnoliopsida; order Santalales; family Viscaceae; genus Viscum; species Viscum album. Next base: position 1,956,723,373 of record OY728141.1, on the reverse strand, counting down.
TTTTTTAAACTTACTAAAGCTATTTATGGATTTAAACAAGCACCAGGAACTTGGTATGAAATATTAAGATATGTTCTTTTGAAAAATGATTTTACTGTTGGAATGGAAGAACCAACACTATTTAAGAAAAATGTTAATGCTAATATTTTATAGGTTCAAATTTATGTTGATGATGTAATTTTTGGATCATCTAATAAATCCCTTTGTCATGGGTTATCAAATATAATGAAAAAAAATTTCAAATGAGTATGATGGGAGAATTAAATTTCATTTTAGGACTTCAAATTTATAAAAAGGATTTTGGAAATGTTTTGAATCAAAGAAAATACGTTACTGATTTACTTAAGAAATTTGGACTTGAAAATAGTAAGATATATACAACTCCTATGTGTACTAATATAAAACATGATTTGGATGAAACTGGAATGTCAGTTGACAACAAGTTATATAGAGGTATGATTGGAAGTTTATTATATCTTACAGCTAGCAGGTCAGATATAATGTATTCAGTATGTCTTTGTGCTAGATTTCAATCAAATCAAAAATAATCCAATTTAACTACTGTTAATAGAATTTTTTGTTATTTAAAAAGAACTGTTTTTCAATATCTAAATTATCCTAATACATCTGATTTTAATTTAATTTTATATTTAGATGTATACTTTTGGTGTTTTAGATTAGATAGGAAAATAACTTCAGGTACTTTTCATTTTATAGGGAAATCCTTAGTGTCATGGTCAAGTAAGAAACAACACTCAGTTGCCCTATCAACAGCCAAGGTAGAATATGCTTTTGCTGGCAGTTGATGTGCACAAGTGTTGTGGATGAAAAACACTCTTATGGATTTTGGACTAAATTTTAATAATACACCTATTTTATGTGATAATACTAGTGCTGTAAATATTTCAAAAAATTATATTAATCATTCTAGGAATAAGCATACTGATGTTAGATGTCACTTTTTAAGAGATCATGTTATTAAAATATATATATATTTTTGGAATTTGTTAATACTGAAATTCAGTTAGCAGATATCCACTATATTTACTAAACCTGGGTGTACCCAAGCCTATGTGTCACCACCACAAGCAGCCACATCACCAATTTTCCACTACCAATTACAATTATACCCACTACCTTCCTCACAAACACCCGCGGTGCCCTTCATTTCTCGACAACCATCCACGGCTTCCTCGCGTTACGCATCCGCGCTTAGGGTTCAGCTCAACGAGCTTCTTCCTCCCACAGATCGCATGCGACGACGGCCGTACCTGAAACACCTTCACCGCCTTACGCCTTCAGCATTATCGCCCATCGTGAACTACACTCCACAGAAACCCTAGCCTCCATTGTCCTGGATTTCATGGTCAATCCAAAGTTTATCGACGTCCGTCTTCAACATCCTCCTTCTACCGGTTTATACTCTACCGTCCTTTTTTTCCTTACGTCGATCGTCATCGGGATTGTGTTCTTCGTACCCGTGGGTTCGCGCAAAATCTCGACACGGGCGCCGCCTAGGGTTCTCAGTATTTCTTTCTCCTCTCTCATTTTCGAGACTGCTCTTCGTCAGGTAAGGTTCTCACTCTCTGCAACTCCTCCCGGAAATCCCACCTCAATCTTCTTTGGCTATGTTCCCTCTTCCTTTTTCTCCTCACACAAACCACCGTCGAACCATCCTCAGTGTTTGATTCTTATAGATAACTGGGTCATCCTTCAAATCCGCTTACTACCTTCGTCGATAGCTTTGATTTCAACACCGGTTTTGTCCTCCAGCTCCTCCGCTCGACCTATGCTTCCCACAGAACCATGCCTGCATCGTGATCCCACTACAGGTTCTCGCAGAACAACGCAGGAATCATGCTCCTGCTCTTGGTTTCCCTCTGATTCTCCTCTAATTGTGTATTTTCTGATAATAGTACTCATATGTTTTCAATATTCTGTATGAAATTCAAATTAACTTTCAATTTTGGAAACATTCATTATCTGCAACTACTGATTCATTTGGGTTTCAACTCCTGTTTTATTTTTTCATTCTTTTGAGAAATGTGAATTGAATTACCTCTTTATTGTCCATGGAAATTTTGGTATATTATTCTATAAATACCACCATTTTGGGCGATGTCATGGGGATATTATTTTGATGTTGTGCTGCAAGAGACTTTCAATACAGAACCATATCGATCAGCCTTGCTTTCCTCTATTGCACCAACGAAGTTGTTCTATAAGAGAAATCATGGACCAATCCCAATTTTTTATTATGCATGGATGTTCTAGCATAGAGGTAGTGAGTTCTTCACAATGTCAGTGTTCCCCCGTAGCTGGACAACTAAATACTCTACATCAATTTCTTGATCTGGAATTTGCATTAGGTACTAAAATAGTGACTACATCATTGAAGTGTCATGTTCAGGGAATTTATACTCATGGCCTCTGGAATTTTCATTAGTTACAATGACTACGTCCCCACTGGCATCTCTATATAGTTCTGCCTACTATATCATTATATTACTTGGATATATCACTTAGGTGCACCTACATTCAGATGGCCATGAAAATTACATAATTTCTTACACATTGTGTAAATCATAGTGTTTCAGGATTTTTTATATGTAACTGTTTCCATATTAGTTGTACATAGATATTTATGAGATTCATTGCACCTGTTGTTCTCTCATATGTTGATGTCATTCATTGCCCAGGTTGTATGGAACGAAAAATGGAAACTTTTTTCAAAAGATATCTTATATGTACAATAAAGATAGTTACAAATAGAAGGTACATGAATGTTTATCCCTTATATATGCATGAATGAAAATAGAATATGCCTTCTTTTTAGTATTTATTTTTTTTAGCATTGCTGATTTTTTAGGATATATTCGTTCTGTTTAAATCCCTAATGACGTCACATTTTTTCGTGGATACTCCTACGTCCCCACTGACTTCTCTATATAGTTATACCTACCATATCATTATATTACTTGGATATATCATTTAGGTGTACCTGCATTTAGATGTCCATGAATTTTACATAATTTCTTTCACATTGTGATAAACATAGTGTTTCAAGATTTTTTATATGTAACTGTTTCCATATTCGTTATACATAGATAATTATGGATTTATTATTCAATTATTTCCGAATTTCCCACACATACTATTTTTATGCATTATATATGCATAACCATTTCCATGTTTCTTATGCACAGGTGTTTCCAGATTTCTTATGATCACCATTTTAGGTTCATATGGACAGTTTGATATTCAGCATTAGTATGTACTGAATGAATATCGATAAGCTATGAGTTTTGACTACATTAATATGGCCAAGGTAATCTTCAAAAACCATGAGTTTCAATGTGGGTGGACATTACTTTTGATTATGTATTTCTTCATAATAAGTGTTTCCATATTTCTTATGGAAAACTATTTCCAGATTTCATATGAACACCATTGGAGGTTGATATGGATAGTTTGATATGCGGTATTAGTATTACTGAATGAATCCCTATAGGATATGAACTTTGACTACATAATATGGCCAAGGTAATCTTCATTAGTATGTCTTCTTATTTTTAAACATTAATGTATCTATATGTAAACATTTTGGATGATTTTATAGGTGCTGAAATGACTGGATCATTACCTCTTATTCCACAAGCCAACAGTTTGGAGTGAGGCATGGACTTGATGGTATGTTTAGGGTTTCCTTCCTTGAAACCTTTATTTGAATTCTTATTTTTAGAGAATGGAATTATGTTTATAAATATAAATGATCTATTTTTAAATATAATCATCATGTATTTTTAGTTCTGTTTCAAACTATATGTTTCATGTCTCTACATATATTCCATATGCATTGCATTTGAATTCTTGAAAAATATAATTTCTTATTTACTCATCGAGTTTGACTGAAAATGACAATTCTAGCTATTACACCTATATTTATTTCTCACTACTGCTTTCTATAGTATGCACTTTATAACTATTCAAAATAATTATCATTCATAAACTATGAATTGTATGTATAAATTTTATGAATCAATATGCAATTTTTTTATATGATCTGTACACACACACTTCTCCATAAACATTTTTCCACCAAGTCATTATAAAAAGTAGCCCATATAACCTTCTATAAGTCATAACATGCATTTCTACTCCAACATTTAAAGCATAATGTGGGTCTGTCAGTAGAAAATTTTAAGTGAATTATCATGTCAATGGACTCATCAATGAGTAGTGAGTAGAAAATTAACCGGGTCATCACTTCAAATTCCCCCTTCAACTTGAAATAGTATAGGAGCATATCTAGCACAACAATTAGTCGGGATTTCTCTGGACCATCCTATTTGTATCATGACAAGCAATGAATCCATATTCTCCCTTAATGGTCGAGACTGATATTCAGACATGCTTGTAATGTTGATAAATATGATTCTTGTCTATCCAGATTGAGAACGAGTATGGGCATCATGATCCAATATCCGGAACAGCTGTTCATGATTACATGACATGGGCTCCCAGCATGGCTGTTCAACAAGGAACTGGGGTTCCTTGGTTGATGTGCAGGCAAGAAGATGCCCCATGTCCTGTTGTAAGTAAATTTATACCCTGACATAGAATCCCTTGTGGTTCGATTATATATCATTTTTGTGTCATGGAACAATTGCAATTCACTGGATCCTTCTCAGCATTATGGGGTTGAGGCAAGGGTATATTTATCATTGTTGGTTATGACCTTATGTTAATCCCTCCTAAACTTCCATTTAATAATGAAGTGTAAACAGAATGTTTTAAGGCTTAAATATCTAATTTTTGTACAAAGTATACTTCAATGAAAAATATACCTTTCACAAAGATCATTCTAAATGTCATGGACGTCTACTTGATGATGGTGACAGATAAACACGTGCAATGGTTTTTATTGTGACACATCCACTATATTTACTAAACCTAGGTTCTTCCATCCTTATGTGTCACCACCGCAGCAAGCCACGTCACCCAAATGGATTATTCAATCATCAATACAATACATATCCTGCTTTGATTCACCAATAATTTCCTGTACTTCTTATGCTTGGTCAATATTTCTGCTTCTATAATTTTTTCCATGTCTGATGTATTTCCTCTATCACATCAAAGTGTGCTCCATTATAGGTATGCCTATAATGGTTTGATTCAATACACATTTTTTGTAGTTTCATTCATGCAGATTTACATTGGTGTTTTTATAAATGTATTCGATTATTAAAACTGTATTTGATTAAATACATAGTGAACTCACTGACATTGGGTACAATAAATCAACCATGCATATTTCATCCAGTCAGGTATATAACTATACTCTTGATGGACTTTTATTTTTATGGAAATATTGTAATTTAAAAATGTGCATTTTTTGTGCCCATTTTCATTTTTTCTATAATTAAAACATACAATGAATTTATTCATTTCAATTGAATATCAATTAAAATTCTTTGCAGATTTCATATACATAAGTATTTTAAGGTTGCTTATATATAAGTGTTTTCATATTACAAATTGCTTAAAAGGATTCCATACATTATTGTTTGTAGATTGCTTATATATAAATTTTTTCATATTGCATATTGCATATTGCTTATACTTAATTGTTTGCAGATTTCTTATACATGAGTTTTTTCTTATACAAAAGTGTTTTGAGATTGCTTATGCATAATTACTTGAAGATTTCATATTGTTTGCAGATTGCAGATTAGCATATTTCATATTCTGTTAGTGATGTTACAATATAAATGTTTAGTATATATGTACCATAATTTTTTATGAATAACTACCATATCTTTTTATTACATGGATATATCATTTAGGTGCACCAGCATTCAGATGGCCATGAAATTTAAATAATTTCTTACATAAGTAGAAAAACTAAGTGTTTCAACATTTTTTATATGTAACTATTTCCATATTAGTTATACATAGATATTTATGGATCGATTGTTCAACTATTTCCCAATTGTTAACACATAGTGTTTTTACACAATTCATATGCACAATTATTTCCATGTTTCTTATGTGTAAGTGTTTCCAGATTGCTTATGATCACCATTTTAGGTTGATATGGATAGTTTGATATTCAGCATTAGTATGTACTGAATGAATCTCGATAGGCTATGAGGTTTCACTACTTTAATATGGGAAAGTTATTCTTCAAAAACCATGAGTTTCAATATGGGATGAGATGAGTTTCGATTTGTATTTCTTTTTAATACATGTTTCCATATTTCTTATGGAAAACTATTTCTAGATTTCTTATGATCACAATAGGATATTGATATGGTTAGTTTGATATGCAGTATTAGTATGTACTGAATGAATCCCTATTGGATACGAGGTTTGACTACATAATATGGACAAGGTAATCTTCATTAGTATGTCTTCCTATTTTTAAACATTATAGTATTGGATCATGTATTTAAGAGTAGTGGATCATGTATTATACTGATTGGAGATGCTTATCTCATCAGACAGCCTGTGATCCCAACATTGGGGCATGACGATGGCCAATTTAACTTCAGGGGCGACCATTGATGATTTGCAGGTGATGTTTCAGTTGTATCTTTTACTTGAACATCCCACCACTCGGTACTGTCCATCCAAATTTCTATTTTTGCGTATAAAATGATTATTTAGATGATTTTATGTTTTTCTTCTATGATTACATATAGTTACAAACCATGGGTTAGCCATTTTTCTAGCCTAATAATTCATTTACATCGGTAGAAGGCAGCAACTAGGTGAGGGTTTGGAAATCTGGTGTGGAATCCCAATGAAATTTCCTTTACTGTAGGTATGTCAATTGATATTCAATGACGTATTAAAATAATGTATTTCATGGTAACATTTTCTACATTCTTGGTTCACATATCCGACTCTTTTTCCTTTTTTCAAGGATGTTATGCAGCTTGTGGATATACTTTGGATTTTTTTGGTATGATTTTGATTCTGCATGGATGTTATAGCATAATAGATGTAGTGAGTTATGTACATTTTTAGTGTTCCCCCTTATATGGTGGGTTCTCATAATTTTCTAGAAAAGTGTTTATTTCTCTAAAAAAACTGTTATTCCGGCTATATATGGATTATTGTATCATCAATACAATACATCTCCTGCTTTGAGTCAATAATCATTGCATGTAATTCTTTTGCTCGGTCAATATTTCTGCATCTATAATAAAACTGTATTTAAATTCATAAGCATGACTTCAGTGAACCATTCCATGGTGGAGATGTTGTATATGCAGTTTGTGGATTGCAGATTTCTTTTGTCTAAATATTTAATTCTTTAATTCTATAATGCTCTATCATCAAGTGTCTTTGTTTCTGCTTCCTTACTATTCACAAACAGGTTCGTGAGATGGAATATTGTCAACAGAAATGTATGATGGTCTCATGTGGAACCTTTAAAAAATTACTTCGATGGGAGACTCAGAACAGAAATGCATTTCTTATGGAAAACTATTTCTAGATTTCTTTTGATCACAATAGGATATTGATATGGTTAGTTTAAATTCATAAGCATGACTTCAGTGAACCATTCCATGGTGGAGATGTTGTATATGCAGTTTGTGGATTGCAGATTTCTTTTGTCTAAATATTTAATTCTTTAATTCTATAATGCTCTATCATCAAGTGCCTTTGTTTCTGCTTCCTTACTATTCACAAACAGGTTCGTGAGATGGAATATTGTCAACAGAAATGTATGATTGTCTCATGTGGAACCTTTAAAAAATTACTTCGATGGGAGACTCAGAACAGAAATGCATTTCGTCCCAGAATGAATTAGTAATCTACATCATAAATTTATCATTGTTTCTCCTTCCATACTTATGTGTTATTTTTTCTTCCAGAAAGTTTTTGAAAGTTCAATTTCATCTGTAAACTTCTCTCAACAGTCACCTACAATTTAGGCTCACTCCTCACTTTGTTTGGAACCATTCTTTAGGAACATGTCATATTGATCCACCATTGTAATTGAATGACTGTTAAAGTATTTAACAACCCCAGATCAAAAAATCACACAATCAATCAGCCCCTGGATATTCATTCTGACAGAAAAAATTATTAAAACCACCATTAATAGTGTATGTATAATGTGTATGTAATATTTTTTGTGTCGCAGCATAGGATGTGACCATGATAAACTATATCACAGATGGGTTAATACTATTGCTGAGAGAGATAATGGATGATACTATATTTACCAACTACATGTGTTATATAATCCTTTTCTATGACTACTTTTTTATTTCCTGAGATGTCATTGTAATCCAACTTTTAATGTGTCCTTACATTGTTTTATTTTGACAGGATCCTGTTAGTGTAATTATGGTGGATGAGGCCCATGAAAGATCCCTTAGAAAGATTACTTATTGGGACTCCTGAAAAAGGTAATTTTTTTTAAGATCAATCTATGTGAAATTTTTCCAGAAACCAAACATTTCATGTGTATCCTTTTTTAAGTTATCATCATAAATCTAGATCCAACATTATAATCCCAAACTTCATCTCATTATCTCATCAGCTACAATGTAAGCAAAATCAATGTCTGCATTTTTTTTCAGAGTATGTTTTGTTTCAAGGACTAATATGTGATACAGTTTATCCTTTCTTTTTCTGTGGTGGGTGTTTCTGTTCAATCAGGCTGATCACACCTATTTTATTTATTGAAAATTAGCATAAATCATCAAGGAGTGGATGCCCCGGACCTTGGATTCAGGGCTGAACCTGTTATCTTATATGATGGTAGATTATAAATTTTATATGCTGGATGATTTTCATGCATCACGTTTTTCATGCTGGACGGTGTTCATGACATGCTGGATGGTTTTCCTAAAAGGCATTTTTTATCAGTTTTTTTGCTCGATGTTTTATCATTAAGATGGATGTTAATCATTATGGAATATGAAAATGGTGAAGGTTTTTGATACTGGATGTTTTAATGCAGATTTTTTAGTTTCTGTTACTCATGGTAGACGTCGTTAATAATAGGATGTTATGTTCTACATTCTGTTTTTTGAAGTACATGACCGGTTTTCTGGATGTACGTTACCTATTTAATGACATTTCTTTCCCTTTTACTCATCATTAAATGTTTACGGTGTTGTTTCGCTGTAATATAATTGTTTTACCAGTAGTTGTGAATACAACAACATGAATTGGTAGTGAATGCATGTATTGTGTCGTAAATTCGAGAAGTTAACCTCTGTTTTACCAATAGTTTTTGTGTCTCGCAGCACAGGATGTGACCATGATAAACTATATCACATATGGGGTAATAATATTGCTAAAAGAGATGATGGATGATCCTCTATTTACCAACTACAGGTGTAATATAATCCTTTTCCATGACTACTTTTTTATTTTCTGAGATGTCGTTGTAATCCATCTTTTAATGTGTCCTTACATTGTTTTATTTTGACAGGATCCTGTTAGTGTAATTATGGTGGATGAGGCCCATGAAAGATCCCTTAGAAAGATTACTTATTGAGACTCCTGAAAAAGGTAATTTTTTTGTAAGATCAATCTATGTGAAATTTTTCCAGAAACCAAACATTTCATGTATATCCTTTTTCAAGTTATCATCATAAATCTAGATCCAACATTATCAACCCAAACTTCACATCACTATCTCATCAGCTACAATGTAAGAAAAAACAATTTCTTCTTTTTTTCAGAGTGTGTTTTGTTTCATGGACTAATATGCGAAACAGTTTATACTTTCTTTTTGAGGGGTGGGTGTTTCTGTTCAATCAGGTTGATCACACCTATTTTATTTATTGAAAATTAGCATAAATCATCAAGGAGTGGATGCCCTGGATCATATCTAACGCCTTAGTTTGTCAAAAACCACAATCTTTGTTTAACACTGCATGTCTGAGTGAATACAATTCCTTTACAGATGTGATCACCTAGAGTATTACTGACATGCATAAGGTGTTATTTTACTATTTAGTAACATTTTTTTTCTGTTTTCTGGTCAGGAAAACAGCTGGACAGCAACTCACGCACCTATTGTAAATCAAATCATTTAGTTATTGGAAGTAGAAACAGACATCTAGGTTTTTTTTCTTAGTTTGTATTAAAGTATTTGATGGTTTCAACCTACATATTTATAGTGTATGCAAGACATTTCCGATTTAATTTAATGTGCAGGTATCACTAAAAGTCATTAAATGTGCAGGTTTTATTTCACTATTATCCAAGAATTGAATTACTCCTCTCTGCAATGGACCTTTGAGAGACTATGTATATAAATATTTCCTTTATTGGTGCACTCCATTACTGATTTTATATTATTGAAGAACATATTTACAAATAACAGAACATGTGTTCTGAACCCCCCACCCAAATGCAAGTCACCATCTTACTATCAATACATTGACATCCTCTTGTATGACATTATTTTAGTACGTCAAATTTGATCAATCCCATGAAAAATTCATTGTTAATATGTAAAATAGGAACTACATTTAAGAAGAAACGCTAATGTGTTTATTATCTTGAGTTTTGATTTGATCATGTGCAATTCTATTATAGGATATATCTGTGTTTTGAACTAATATTTTTTAGTTTCTCATCATTCCAGTGCATGTGAAGGGGGTGCATACCCGGATGTGGTGGTTCCTACTCTGAAAACCACACCCACTAATGGGCTGGGGTTGACCTGCAAAAATTGTCATGTTATTGACAAGTTAGATACAACACATGTTTGGGGTTTATAAACCCAAAAATTCTTATCCCTTTCATTTAATTTTACTTCCTTTAGTTAATTTTCTACTTAATAACAATTTTTTCCTCTTTTATGGGCCAAACAAAATCTGGACAGCACCTCAAACTACTGTTAAAGATCGATTTATACTGTTGTTAGAAGTTGAAACAAACATCCAGGTTTATAATAACTGCTTCCATACAATTTTGTCTGAATTTTTAATTGAAGTACTGTGTTTTAACTATTTTTTTAAATGGTTTTCTTTTAGATAAGGTTCCCAATAATATTGGAGATGGGTCATGGTGTCTGCAAGGTTGGCAGTGGGCTGTCCCAAGCATGTCTTATCAACACCATTATCAACACCATTATCAACACCATGTCTTATCTTTGATTTATCTATCATTATTCATTTTAGTCCCCCATTACAGTTATTGTGATCGAAATTTAAAATAGATTCAATTTTTCATCAAAATTTTAAAACCCATATACTTGCACTCTATTCTTTTTTCTTTGTCAACTATTTGAATTGTGTCTTTATATTATTTGCACTCTTATTCCATTATCATACACCATTACTTTCTAATTAAAATTTACTCAATATTACTATTTCTTATCAACATTTCTAAATACTAATCTCTTATTAATAGAAAAACCAGTAATCACATATGCCGTGCAATAGCACGGGCGAGTACTAGTTTTTACTAAACCACTTCCCATTGCAAGGATTTATTTTATTAAGGGGGAGCTAGGTTTAATTAATTTTAAATGAAATTATAATTTTATTCATTTTAAATATGTTTTTTAAATATAAAATTGTTATTTATTTTTAAATATTCCACAAAAAAATTTGTTTTTAAAATATATGCAATTATTATTGAAAACACGAAAATCAAGGCTGTCAGAACCTTTCGAATTCTGAATCGTTTCATTTCCATCAAAACCCTTTCGAACCCACGAAACTGCACCACTGATTTTCAACCCTAATCTTCGACCCTCTAAAACCATAAAGTTCAAAAATTCAGAGATTTTCACAGAAATGGAAAAGACTAAGAGATCTGATGAGTCCGAGACTAGAAATTCCAAGAAACAGCGCTCAGAAGGGAGGAAAATTATACAGGGAATGGTGATTGATTTAGAATGGCTATTTCAGACTAACTTGTTGTTAAAACAAGACCTGTCATTTCGGAATCTTGAAAAGACCATTAATAGTGAGAATACATAATTCTTGTATGAAGTAGAGATTCTGTATTTGTTTAAATCTCTTCAATTTAGTTTGGGAGATGATTATAACACCATGATTGCTAAGATAGAGGATTGAAATTTTTCAATCTCTTCAGTTGAAATTAGTGAGATACTGAACTTCCCTCTACTGCAGAATAATCTATGGAATTTTTTGTCGAGAGGACAGAACTAGTGAAAGAACCTCATATTCAATTTGGAATTCAAATAGATGCTGAAGGATAGAATGAGGAATAAGATGTGGCTATTACAGAAGTTGAACCTAAAATAATTGATGTTGATAGAAAAGAACCAGAACCTAATGTTTAAATTGAAAAAGAGGCAGTTCCTGGATAAGATGTTGCTTGTCCTCAATTAGTTTAAGATGAAATAATTCAAGAGAATCAAATAGAAGAAGTGATAGATGATGTACATGATGAAAACCCTTCATATGTACAAACAAAAATTATTCAAGAGGATTTTTTTTGGAAGAGTCTGGAAAAGTATCAGAGGAAAAATTTGTGGACCAACCAGTTAGAGCCGACAAGGAGAGAAAAGTTGGTGAATCCTTACCACTAGTGTTAGTACATCACTTTCATGCTGAAAAGGAGAATCAAGCACAAAGTACCTCTGAATCAGAAAAATGAGGAATTTGAAGAAATATACAGGGAGTTGTCAAGAGTGAAGCAAGAGAATGATGCTCTAAGGAGTGCCTTGGAAACAAAAAAATTAAAATTCCAGAGGCTACAGAATAGTACAGTTTTAATGCAAGAATTTGAAATTTTTAAGAAGGATATGCCGAATGAGGATTCTAAATTAATGTCTGAAATGGTTATGAAGTTAGATTTGTCAAATCTCAAATAATTTATGGATACAAAGTTGGAATCTCTCAGGATCGATGGGGCTGGTGGTTTAGATACTTCACCAAATTTGATCAGAATATTTAAGGAAATAACCAATGTCTTAGTTGATATGAATGAGAGGATGGATGATTTGTAATGAAATAGTGCTCCTATTTTAGTGCTGCTAGACAATCAACAGTTTTTAGTTGAACAGTTCATCTCACATTAACCAGGAATCAGATCTGTCTTGGATATGTTAACAGAGAAGTTGTCTTTGTTTTTAGAGAAGGAATAAAGTCAACATGATTTTTTCACATTCAACATAACTGAAGACATTCATTTGTCTCAAGAGAATGGGTATCTTATTGTTATAATTGGTGATGAAATGATGAGGTGAATAATGGAGCAGCTATCAGAAATCAATGAAGTAGTTCAAACAAGATAGACCCTATCTAAACCCTGACCAACCCATGATTCATGTATTTATCAATTCTATACTTTAAAATATTTTCAATGACAATCTGTTTCACTATATATTTGTGTGTTTTTTGTATTACTGTCTTTGATTAGATATGACAGTAATCCAGATTCACTAATTGATAAATTGGTAGATATATAATTTACTTTTGTTTAGTTCTACATTAATATGTGTTATATTCCATATTTTGTCATTTGTTTTGATATCATAAAAGGGGTAGAAATTTGGATAAACACAAAATTTTATTTTAACACATTTACATTTTTTTACATATTATTTTAGGGATAAATTTGATGAAATGTTTTCATTAAAAACAAAACACTTTTTATTAAAGAAGAAATACACATTTTTTCTCTAAAATCATTTAAGAGGGAGAAGTTTGGATAAATATTTTAAAAAAGTTGTTTTATGGGGATATTTTTTTCATTAATTTTATTTTTAACTTTTGAAAAAGGGGGAGAAATTTATTTTTATGATTATAGATAACAAAATTTTTATTTATTTTTTAAATAATCTTTTTAAAATTAAATATTGATTTATCTAATCGAAATTCCAAACAATATGTAATTAATTTTGAAAATTCATTTCATTTATTATTTTAGGGGTTTTTTGATCATCAAAAAGGGGGAGATTGTTGAGAAAGTGTTGTTTTCAACAATACATTATGTTTTTACTTAAAGAAGGAGATTGTTGAGAACAGTACTCTATCTCTTTTTGATGATTTTGATGCTCACAAATTCCCTTAATTTTTTTCTAATGAATTTATTTTTTAACTATATTTCAAGAATTTATTATTTATATTTTATTTCTAGAAGAAATATTTATGTTCTTGAACAACGAGATTTAATTGTTAAAGTATTCGCATTATCATTTTTTGGAGACACTGTTCATGCTCTACATATTTGGCAATTGGTTAAGCATGTTCTGGAATCACTGGTTATACCCTACATGTGGAAACATAGCGTAACGAAAGGAACCTATTGTTTACATTACACGTTATCCGAAAAGTATGGTTAATCAAACATACGTTGTCGGCAAAGTATGAAAAAGAACCCTACATTAGTAGGGAACCATACGTTTGGGATATTAGAAAAGTATGGAAGGAGAACGGTACATAAGTGTTAAATGTTATGTTTGTTTCTAAAAAGTATGGTTCATCAAACATACTTTTGTAAATAACTTACCATTTATTATAAAATTATGGATCATGTACCTTTCGTTTGGAAGCATATAAATGTATGGATCATTTATCATACATTTAAAAGTTGAAGAGAAAAGTATGGATGACTAACCCTACGTTTGTGATCAACCATATGTTGAAAAACCTTACGTTTGAAGGATATGCTATTAACCTTAGGTTTATGATCTACGTTACAGTCATAGGATGCATTCTATACATCTCAACCTTAAGTTTTGTGTTGGAGAATTTAATGTTGATATTATTATTCAACGATCTTCAAGCGAATTAACAGGAAGATTTTAAGCCGGATTAAAAGATGATTTTAAAGTGCAACGTTGACGAGTACAGAGTCGTTTAAGATCTAATTGAATGGAGATTTTCCTGGAGAATTACAAGGAGAGTTACGAAAACTACGTAAAGTCAAATGTTTTAATTATGTGAGTAAAAATGGGAAGATTGTGGATATAATTTTTGCAGAGGAATTATTCGTTATATTTTTTTTATTTTAAGGTGTGTGTTAGTTCAAATTGAAAATAGCGATCAAGAACAGTAGAATAAATACATCTATCAATATACAAGATCTGTTGTAGACATTCAGAAGAAGGGAAGAAAAAATAGAGTCACTCACAATATAGATTTTTATTGATTACAAAGAGTGATAAAAGCTATGATTGTTAAAGAAGAAGATACATGGCCAAAGATTCACTTATTAGACATTTAAGATCAATTATAAATCTGCTGCTGCTGAAGTAGGGATTTGTATTTCTATATCTACTGTAATGGGATCGCCTCAAAATGACTCTTTTTTTGAAGTTAAGTCTTTCTGAAGATGACAATCTATTTATTGTCAGTTTCATTCTATTGAAATTTTAAAGAACAACTGGGAGATTATTTTCAAAGAACAGATACTTTTTATCTTCAGTTACCAGCTTCTAATTCTATGCTATGTTGGTTATGTGATTGAACTAGAAGGTTGTGTTTTGCATTAGATTGTAAAGGTATCAACTGCCTGTACTCATTTGTTGAAAGGTCTGTTGATATGAGGACCAGATAGTGAAAATCACCAAGCTCTTCCCTGAACCACTATATATCTTGCATTCCTGCATTTCATATTTTTTCTGCAATAATATAACTGATTAAAGGTAAAGGACAAAACATGATCTCAAAAATCTCTTTGAAAAGACACAATTCACAACCCTCTTGTTTATATTTAGTGTAATCTCGACCCAACACTTAATCCAACCCACCATTGATTAGCTTCTCTATCTAGAGGATAAACGACTAGTGTCACCCTTTTCGTCTTAGAATAGTGAAGCATAAAAAAGATATTCTACATGGAGTTGACCCACCATTCCTCAACTAGTGGATCAGTAGATCCACTAAACGTTGGTGGTCATTTCCACGTTAAACATTCGATAGCTAATTGCTCCCTCTTGTGTGAAGTAGGATGTTCCCCATTATTAATGTTATTTTTCATAACATAAGATAGCTGTGTAAGAATTCACATGATGTATGCAACTCCACCTTCCAAATCATTGGGGATGTCATTCAGGAAATTGTTTCATTGGCCCTCGTTTGAGTTTTTGACCTGATTTCTCCGAGATCCCACCATTTTCTAAAATAGAAAGCATAGAGCAAATCATAAGTCCACAATTCATGAATAACGTAATCATTTTCACAATTTAGACTAAAATCATAACATATGGGATCCATATGTAACTCTTCTCGTATACGTATTGGTACATTGTCTCATACTAGAGGCTTTATATAGGGTTCACTAATCATAATTCCCAAATTAAATAAACCATTCCTCTGATACCAACTATAGAGACCCAACCATACATACATTACTATTACATTATTTTAATGATCAACAACAGAATAGTGATACACATAAAATATTCAAAGGTTTAGTGTCCTGGGAAAACTTGGACTATACATAACAATTACAACACCATGCATAAACATTTATGTAATTCCTTCTTCTATAGCTTCTTATTGGGACTTGACCTCTTCTTAGGACAAGTATTCACTTGATGATATATATAATAAGGGCTGAGCTAAATTCCTAGTAAGAGGATATATGAAAAAAATATAACAATCGGTGAGCATAAACATAACATATGCAAAGGATCATGAACATGTGAGGAAACATTAATAAGAGACTTTAAATATGGAAATGCATAAAAATAAAACATCATTTCTTAGTGGTTAACTACAAAACATTCTTGTGAACAAAGATAGCATCTTTTTCACACAAAATTTCACATTAAATCATGATATTATTCAGTTTACCCGATGCATTGTAGCTCTGTATAATTCCGGGTGAAACCACCAAATTTTAACATTTATATGGAGATATATAATTCCAATAACACATGTCACATCATAACATTATAATTTATCATGCCTGCAACACTAAACATATATAAAAAATTAACAAAACTCTCCCATGAAAATTAATGGGTTTAAACTCATAAGGACACATTAATAAACATTGAGTTCCCAAATGAAAGAGGGAATAACATATAAGTAACAACAATCGTCAACCTAGAATGAGAAGTAAAAGGTGTGTTCTATGAAGAAGAGTTATTTTGGAAACCTTTTTTTTAACATAAACACCAGTGAAAAAAATTTATATCCCAGAAAAAGAAAGAAAATAATGAACAAATAATTTTTAAGAGTAACCATATAAAAAAAGAGTGAAAGTGGGAGAACCCTAAGGATGAAAGTTGTGTTCGAGAATTTCCCCTTACCATGTATCCAAACGATTTCTTCATGTTAATGTCATATATAACAACATTATATTCATTAATTGAAAATTCCATAACCTTGAGTACATGAATATGTTTTATTATGGTTTAATTAAGTTATTTTATGGGCCTTTGGATGAGTTATTTATTTTAAAAATATTGATCTGTAATTTTCATCTTTATAGTTTTCTTGAGCGGTTCACATGTATTCATAAATGGAAGTTTTTGTAGAACTTGGATAACATCCAGAACATATATTTCATGTTATTAATGATATTATAGAAGTTAAAATTATTTTATAATTAAATATATTAAATAAGAAGTGAATGAATCATTGGATAAGAAATAAATTATGATGGTTTCGATTAATTTGGGTCGGTTTTCGACCACATCGAACTTGTTTTGTTTAATCATTTAGTAATACTTACATAAGTTAGTTACAAAAGATTAAATAGGACATAATAAAAGGAAGAAGGAAAGGGGGTTGGACGGTAAAATATCCAATTATTATCATAAAATTCGAGTATATGATGGTTAATAGAGTTATCTTTCCATGTGTATGAAGATTGGTAGGGAGAGAATAAGAAAAGAACTTGAAATTGAAATGAAATTAATGGAAAGTGGAAGAGAAATTACCTATGGAATCCTCTTTTTGAGATCCTACTTCATAGAACAAGGCTTTGTCAATTTATGAGACCAGAAGCACTAGGATGTGGGGAAGGGGTTAAAGAATATTCTACGATAGAGTTTAGTATAGGCATAATGCTTGAGAGGTGTGAAAATATGATGGTGTTAAGGGTGGTTTTTATAGTGGAGGGAGAGGATATTTCTCAGTTTAAAATTCAATAACCTATTATTTCATTACATGACATGGAATACTAAGTCTTCCATGACCAAAAATAGTAATTTTAGGATGTGATCCAAAACCAAGTGGGCTTACATCAGTAGAACATCATACATGAGTCTAGAATTAGTTTATATAACATATTTGGTAAATTATGATATTTCTCTATTCATAAAAAATTCATGTATTTAAGAAAAATCAAAAAAAATCACCCCCACCATTTTTTTGACCTGTAGAAACCAAAAATAAATTTATATGTTGGAATAAATTAATATTAAATTTTAAAAAATAATTTAACTGAAAATACAGTTTTTAAAATTAAAAATGCTTGTATAATTCTTTCGAAAAATACTTAAGGTCTTATAAAATTATCTTAAATATTAAAGATAAGGATTTGTTAATTTATTAGAACATTTTTAGAAATACATTATCTTTTAAATTAATTAATTATATATAATTAATTATTTATGACTTAAAAAATATCAATACTTTAACTATGTTCAAAATGGCACTTATAAGATGCATTAATTTTATTTAATTATTCATGGGTAAGGTTATTAATATTTTGGATGATTTACTATTTATAACAGTCATATTACTATTCATATGGGAAGGTTACTGTCCATAAGGGTATGATAATTTTCACCAAAGATTATTTTTGATTTATTAGACTCCAACAATAATCTTAAACAAAACCGTGTATGTCATATTTTCGAAATTCAAAACATAGAAGTGGAAAAATTATGTTTAATGGTCACATAATATTAAGTATAATTATATAAAATTGTGATTCCTAATTTGATTATACTATAAAACTAATTATAATAAGTGAAATCCATTGATAAAACATCGATTCGTTACATTCTTCCCCAATTATGAATTTTCACCTATGAAATTTTGATTTACTTAAACAAGTGAGTGTACTTATCCTTCATCGCATCTTCTGGTTCCCAAGTATCTTTTTCAAACTTATGGTTCCTTCACAACACATTGACAAGGTGGGTTGTCTTGTTGCGTTGAACCTTATCTCTCTTTTCCAGAATCTCTATCGGCTTCTCCTCATAGGAGAGATCATCTTCCATCTATACCACTTATGAGTTTAGTACCTGTGAGGGGTTCAACATGTAATTATTCAAATGTGATATAAGTAACACATCATGAACTTGATCCATATTCTGTGGAAGTGCAAGATGATAGGACACAGATCCTATGCGGTCATGGATCTCAATGGGGACTATGTGGCTTGGGCATAACTTCCATTTCATTCCAAATCACATGACTCTCTTCCATGGTGATATTCCGAGGAGGACTGTATCCCCAACATCGAACTCCAAGTCTCTTCGACAGTAGTCAGCATAGCGCTTTTTTGGAACTAAGTAGCTTTGATGTGTTTCTAGATAACATACACCTACTCCACCTTCTCTTTCACATGATCAGGTCCATGTATCTTTCTTTCTCCTACTTCATCACATAAGGTTGGAGTTTCACATCGCATTCCATATAGAACATCATATGGAGCCATCTGAATGCTCGAGTGGAAGCTAATGTTGTATGAGAACTCAACCAATGGGAGATGTAGATACCATCCACCATTAAATTCTAGAGAGCATTCTCTTAGCATATTTTCCAGCATCTGAATAGTTCATTCAGATTGGCCATCGGTTTGGGGGTGTTAGGACGTGATAAAATTTAATTCATTACTCAAAGCTTGATGAAGGCTCCTCTAGAATTTAAATGCGAACCATGGATCACAATCAGAGAAAATTTAGAGTGGAACACCACGTAGTCTCACCACATCCTTCACATATATCATTTCATGTTATTCAAATGAGAGATCTTCTCAAAGATTGATAAAATGGGCAGTCACAGTGAGTTGGTCAACCACAAAGCATATCGTATTATTTACCTTTGACATCTTCAAGAGAACTGTGACAAAGACAATAGAAACATTCTACCATTTCCTCTGACTCAACCATTTGGGTGATGTATGCTTCTTCATAGGGAATCAACACCCACACCATGGAAGGATTTTTGAAATGAGATTTATGATATTTCATTCATTTGTAGAGGAGAATGGGATGGTTCGGAATATGAAAAGATATTTCATTTTCCTAATAGTTGATATGTTCTCTATATAACGAGAGCCAATCATTTCCCATTATAGCTTCAAATTCCACCATGGGACTTATTACAATAATCGCCGGAAGAATCATCCCACACACGCCAACAGTAGAAGAGTCAAACACATGGGTTGTGATGATTGCATCACTTGGTGGTTTTACAGATATCTCTACTTCATGGTTTCAGGGCTTCAATTATATAGTTCTAGATAACATGCAAGATATAAATTAATTTGTAGAACCAGAATCAAATAAGAATATTTTCATTCTTGATTTAATAGGATGTGTACCTTGTATGACTTCATTATCTTTCTCCACTTCTGTAGTAGTGATGGCATAATCCTTCCCTTGTTCCCTTGGATTTGGTGGTGGCTAATACTGATTACCCTCGAAAACTTGAGGTTTAGTTCATTGTCTTTCATAGTGCCCTAGCTCCCTACAGTTGTAGCATCGAACCATGGGTGGTTCTCTCATTTCTTAAACCACATTCTCCTTCCTTTTCTTGTCTTTTCAACACTCTTGAGTATGGTTTCCTTCTTTACCACACTTCAAGCACTTCCCTGTCCCTTTTAGGTAGTTCCTAGGGTGAAACTTCTCACATTTTTGGCATGGGGTCATTGAGTTTTCTTTCATCCTTTTTCATTAGATCAAAAGGCTTGGAACTCCAACATTTTTTTATTATCAACATATAGATGGGACCATTCTCTAAAATCCATATCCACTTTGAGATCACGTCAAACAACATCTTCATAACTCCCAAATTCATGAATTTCAAGAGACTTTCGAAGGTGTGGGTTTAATACACTAAATAATCTATCAATATTTCTATCATTGCAGAAAACAAAACCTGAGGTGTCCTTTGAAAGCCTTGCGAAATTTACTTTGTAGGGTGTGACAGATTCTCCTACCTTTTTCTTGAGCACTATGAATTCTCTCTCCATCTTCGTGTGAAGATTTCTTGGGAACTACTTATTACGAGACATTATCTTAAATACTTCCCATTCCATACCATCAATTTTATATTTTGGATTTTTGTTCTTAATGTTGAGAAAGTGTTGTTTTCAACAATTCATAATGTTTTTATTTAAATAGAGATATTTTTGAGAACAATACTCTATCTCTTTATGATGATTTTGATGCTCACAAAACCCTTAATTGGTTTCTAAGGATTTTATTTTTTAAGTACATTTCAAGAATTTATTATTAATTTTTTTATTTCTGGAAAAAATATTTATGTTCTTGAAAAATGTGATATAATTGTTAAAGTATTCAATTTAGCATGTTCCAGAGTCACTGTTCATTCTCTACATATTCCAGAATTCCTTAAGCGTGTTCTGGAATCACTAATCATACCCTACGTGTGGAAACATAGTGTAAAGAACGGAACCGCTATTTACTTTACAAGTAATCAGAAAATTATGGTTAATCAACCATTATGTAATCGGAAAAGTATGAAAAAGAACCCCATATTAGGAAAGAACCCTACATTTGGGATATTAGTAATGTATGGAAGGAGAACTGTACGTAAGTGTTAAATGTTACGTTTGTTTCTCAAAAGTATGGTTCATCAACCTTAATTTTGTAAACAACATTACATTTCATATAAAAGTATGGATCATGTACCTTTCGTTTGGGAACATATAAATGTATGGATCATTTATCATATGTTTTAAAGATGAAGAGAAAAGTATGGATGGCCAACCCTATGTTTGAGATCAACCATACATTGACAAACCTTACATTTGAAGGATATGTCATCAACCTTACTTTTATAATCTACGTTACGTTCAGAGGATACATTCTATACAACTCAACCATATGTTTGGTGTTAGAGAATTTAAAGTTGATATTATTATTCGACGATCTGCAAGTGAATTATCAGGCTGATTTTAAGCCGGATTAAAAGATAATTTTAAATCGCATATTTGACATGTCCAGTGCCGTTTAAGGATCGAATTAAATGGATCTTTTCATGGAGAATTACAAGGAGAGGTATGACTACTATGTAAATTCAAATGTTTGAATTATGCGAGTAAAAAAGAAGAAGATTGTGGATATAATTTTTTCAGAGGATGTATTTGTTATATCGGTTTTATTTTAAGGTGATGGCAAGTACAAACTGAAATGAGTGATCAAGAACACAAGAGTAGATACATCAATCAAAATACGAGATCTGCTCTATGACATTTAGAAGAAGAGATAAAAAATAAAGTCAATCACGATCTACATTCTTGTTGATTACGATGAGTGATAAACGATATGTTTGCTAAAGAAGAAGATACATGATAGAAGATTCACTTATTCGACATTGAGGATCAATTGTGAATCTGCTACTACTGATGTTGCGATTTTTATTGCTATATCTACTACAACGGGATCAACTCAGAATGACTCTTTCATGAAGATCATTCTTTCTAATGATGAAAATCCATTGAAATTCAATTGCATTATATTGAAATTGTGAAGAACAATCGGGAGAGTATTTTCAAAGAACAAATACTTTTTATCTTGAGTGACCAGCTTCTCATTCTATGTTGTGTAGGTTTTGTGATTGAACCAGAAGGATGTGTTTTTCCTTAGATTGTAAAGGTGTCAAATGCCTAGACTCAGTTCTTGATTGGTCTGTTGAGATGAGAACCAGATAGTGAAAATCGGCAAGCTCATAAAGTAAATCATTGGTGGAGTGGACTAGGGGCCTTCTGTTCCCAGAACCACTATATATCATGTGTTACTACATTTCATATTTCCACTTCATTAATCTATTTGATTAATGATATTGGACAGAACATGATCTCGGAAAGATTTTTGAAAAGACACAATTCACCCCCCCTATAGTTTATATTTAGTATAATCTTGATGGAAAAATTGGTATCATAGGTTTGGATTTTGATAAATATATAACAAGCTAAAAGTGATTAAGGATTACATGCAGAGTAAGATGACTAATAGAAGAGAGGGAATGTCTATGGTCAGAGCATCATACTTCAATGGAGAAAACTATGGATGCTGGAAGTCGAGAATTATTATCTATCAGAAAAACCATGGATACAGAGTATATTCTAAGACACTGACTCCATATGAAATACCTGAAAAACATTAGACATGGAGTGCAGCTATGGAAGAAGAATATGATATGAACTCGAAGGTAATGAATTCAATTCTATGTGGTCTAGGACCTGATTAATATAATAGATTATCTCAATTCCCGAAAATATATGAGATGTGGAAAACTATTGTTGTTTCTTATGAAGGAACTAAAAATATCAGGGAAATGAGATATGCTACAGCTAAACATTAATTTGATACATTCAGAATGCTTTTAGGTGAAATAATTACTGAAATGAATTGAAGGATGACAGAGATTTTCAATAATATAACCGCCTTGGGATATCCCATTAAACAATCTGGTCATGCTTTAATAGAACTAGGAGTACTGCCCAGAAGATAGAATGAAATCTCTGCTATAGTGAGACAGTCAGCACCTGTCAAAGAATAAACTATGAGAGAACTGATTAGAACACTAATGATGTATGAAGCAGAAATTCAAGATTATGAAAATCAGCATAAAGTGTTTATCAAGGGAGACTACACTACCTTGAAAGTGTCATCACAAATCAAATAGATGAAGAAATGTCCAAAAGTGAAATCCAAAGGTTATGATTTATCAAATTCTGATGTAGAACTAGCTCAACTAGCCAGAAAATTCACTAAATTATACAGAAAGAAGAAGTTCTTTAGAAAAACCTTTAAAAAGGATGACAAGGAAGTCAGATGTTATGAGTTCAAGAAAATGGGAAACTTCAGACCTAACTGTCCATAGTTAAAGGAAGACAAGAAGAAGAAGTTCTTCAAAAGAATGATTATCAATATATGGACAAGAAAGCAATAAAAGCTACATGGACTGTATCTGATTACTCCAGTATCACATCTAAATCAGACTCAATGAAGGAAGACGTAAATTTGGAAGCCAAAATGTGTTTTATGGATGAAACAAATGAGGTTCAATCTTAATACTCTTCTGACTCTAGTTATGAATCTAGTAACTCTAATGAAAAACATGCATCCTAATGCAATATGCTTGAAGAAAAATATGATTCTATATTAAAGAAACAAAAGTGTGTAAAAAACATTCATAAGGATTTTTTGATGAATGAGATACAATTCTTAAGAAATTTATGGAGTTAACTGATAAGTATAATTCAATTAACATTGAATATACATATCATGAAGCTAATATAAAAACTCTACAAATAGAATTAGAAACATATAAAAGGGAATTCCTTATTTTTACCAAAGGAGAAAATTTCTTGAATGAAATTCTTGGAAAACTGTTACTAATAATGAAAGATTTGGAATTGGTAGAAAAGGTGAAAGACAAAAGAAGTAAAAGAAATATTTTTTTCCAAGCTCAAAAAGAAAAAATTCTAATTACTGTGGAAAAAGGGGACATATTTATAAAAACTTTTTCTTAATAAAATCTCAAAAAAGTGGTATTAAGAAAGCTTTTGTTTCAAATAATTTGTTTTATTCTGTTGATTTTAGAAAAACTAAACATGTCTGGATTCCCCGATCTTTGATGGCTAACACAACTGGACCCAATAGAATATGGGTACCAAAGAAACTTGTTTAAATGCCTTTGCAGGAAGTAGGTCATAGAATAAAAAGGACCATATGGTATATTGATAGTGTCTACTCAGGGAATATGAGTGGAAACTCATCTAATTTCTCTACACTCACTCAAAAAGTTGGTGGAGATGTAACTTTTGGTGACAATCCCAAAGGTAAAATCATTGGTATTGGAATAGTTAGAGATCCAGAAGCTATCTCAATCAACCAAGTACATTATGAACAATTATTGAAACACAATATGATAAGTATCTCTCAACTCTGCGAAGATGGTTATATTGTTTATTTTTCTAATAACTCTTGTACTATTTTTAAAAAAACATCATAAATTTAGAGAACCAAGAACTGATAATGTATACACCATGGATTTTAAATCCTTTTGTAAACAACAAGTAAATTGCTTAACATCTAAAGTGAAAGAATCTAGGATCTAGCATAGGAGACTTGGGAATTGTAATGTATATGTTTTACATAAATTATCTAAGAAAAAATTAGTTTCTGATTTCCCAATACTCAGATTTCAAAGTGACAGATTCTGTGATGCATGTCAACTTGGGAAAAAACAAAAATCATCCTTCAAATCTATTAACAAACATGCTACAAATAAACCTCTAGAACTTATCCATATGTATTTGTTTGTATCTTCAAGGGTAGCAAGGTTGGCTGGTAAATTGTATGTATATGATTTATTTGATTATTATTCTATATTTACATGGATTTTCTTTTTGAAATATAATATGAAGCTTTTACTTTATTTGAAATATTTTTTTAAATCTACTCAAAATGATAAAGGTTTTAATATAATACCATTAAGAAGTGATAATGGTGGAGAATTTGAGAATAAAGAATATAATTATTTTTTCTCAAACATGGGTATTAAATATACTTTCTATGCACTAAGAACACATCAACAAAATTTAATTATTGAAAGAAGAAATAGGACTATTCAGGAAATGGATAGGACTATGCTAAATTAATATTGTCTTCCTACCTATTTTTGGGCAGAAGCAATAAGTACAACCTGTTATATAATGAATAGAGTTTAAATTAGACCAATTTTGAAAAAGACACCCTATGAACTTTAGAAAAACAGAAAACCTAAAGTAAATTACTTTAAATTTTTTGGATGCAAGTTTTACACCTTGAACACCAAGGAATGTCTTGGTAAGTTCGATCCAAAATATGATGAAGGCATTTTCTTTGGGTATTTAGTAACCTCCAAATATTATAGATTCTATAATAAGAAGTCAAGGATTGTTGAAGAATCGGTTCATGTGAAATTTGATGAATCTGATCCTTTTGAGAAAAGGACAGATCAAATGGATTAATCTGACTCTAATGATAACTTGAGACAAGAGAACATGAAAAATTATTTTGAAAAAGATATAAATGAAATTTAGTCTAGTTCAGAAGAACGTGATTCTAAAGAACCTATAAGTGTACTGCCTAGACAAACTAGAACCCTAAATAATCACCCTTTAAAAACAATAATAGGTGACTTAGAAACATGAATAAAAACTAGAATAAATATAGTAAATCTTGTATAATTGTCTTCCTTTCTATTCCAACTAGACCCAAAGACTATAGAAGAATCATTAGATGATGAAAGTTGGATGATAGTAATGCAAGAAGAATTAAACCAGTTCAAGTGAAATGAAGTCTGGGAATTAGTTGAAAGACAACAAAACTATACAGTGATGGGAAAAAATGCATCTTTAGGAGTAAAAAAGATGAACACAGAATAATAACTTGAAATAGAGTCAGACTTGTAGCAAAAGGATATAATCAAAAAGATGGTATATACTATGATGAGACTTTTGCACCTGTAGCTTTGTTAGAAGCTATTAGAATCCTTTTTGCCTATGCATCACATATGAATTATAAATTATTCTAGATGGATGTTAAGTCTTCCTTTTTAAATGGTTATTTAATGGAGGATGTTTACGTTGAGAAAACTCTTATTTTTGAAACTTCACAAAAACCATATTCCGTTTTTAAACATAATAAATATATTTTTGGATTTAAACAAGCACCTAGAGATTGGTATGAAATATTAAGATATGTTATTTTGAAAAATTATTTTACTGTTGGAATGGAAGATCCAACACTATTTAAGAATACTGTAAATTCTAATATTTTATTGGTTCAAATTTATGTTGATGATCTAATTTTTGGATCAACTATTAAATCCCTTTGTCATGAGTTTTTAAATATAATGATAAAATAATTTCAAATGGGTATGAAGGGAGAATTAAATTTCATTTTAGGACTTCAAATTTATAAAAAGGATTTTGGAAATGTTTTGAATCAATGAAAATACATTACTGATTTACATAAGAAATTTGGACTTCAAAATAGTATGATATATACAACTCCTATGTGTACTAATATATACATGATTTGGATGAAACTGGAATGTCCGATGACAATAAGTTATATAGAGGTTTGATTGGTAGTATATTATATCTTACTGATAGTAGGCAAGATATAATTTATTCAGTATGTATTTGTGCTATATTTCAATCGAATCCAAATGAATCCCATTTTACTACTGTTAAAAGAATTTTTAGATATTTAAAAGGAACTATTTTTCAATATCTACATTATCCGAAAACATCTGATTTTAATTAAATTTAATATTTAGATGTATACTTTGGGTGTTTTAGACTAGATAGGAAAATAACTTCAGATACTTGTCATTTTATAGGGAAATCCTTATTGTCATGGTCAAGTAAGAAACAACATGCAGTTGCCTTGTCAACAGCCGAGGCAGAATATGTTTTTTCTGGCTGTTGTTGTGCACAAGTGTTGTGGATGAAATACACTCTTATGGATTTTGGACAAAATTTTAATAATACTCCAATTTTATGTGATAATACAAGTGATATAAACATTTCAAAAAAATTTATTAATCATTCTAGTACTAAGCATATTGATATTATATATCACTTTTTAAGAGATCATGTTATTAAAAAAGATATATTTTTGTAATTTGTTAATACTGAAATTCAATTAGAAGATATTTTTACTAAACCACTTCCCATTTCAAGGACTGATTTTATTAACGGGGAGCTAGGTTTATTTAATTTTAAATAAAATTCTAATTTTATTCATTTCAATTATGTTTTTTTAAATATAAACTTGGTATTTATTTTTGTATACTCCAAAAATTTTTTTTTGTTTTTATAATCTATGACATTATTATTGAAAACACGCGAATCAAGGCTATCAGAACCTTTCGAATTCTGAACCGTTTCATTTCCATCAAAACACTTTCGAACCTGTCAAACAGCACCACTGCTTGTCAACCCTAATCTTCGACCCTCGGAAACCCTAAAGTTAAAAAATTCAGAGATTTTTGTAGAAATGGAGAAGACTAAGAGATATGATGAGTTTGAGACTAGAAATTCCATGAAACAACGATCAGAAGGAAGGAAAATTCTAAAGGGAAAGGTGATTGATTTAGAATGGCTATTTCAGATGAACTTGTTGTTAAAACAAGCCCTGCTATTTCAGAATCTCGAACAGACCATTTAATAGTGAGAATACATAATTATTGTATGATGTAGAGATTCTATATTTGTTTAAATCTCTTCAATTTATATTGGGAGATGATTATGAAACCATGATGGTTAAGATAGAGGATAGAGATTTTTCAATATCTTCAGTTGAAATTAGTTAGCTACTGAACTTCCCTCTACTGTAGATCAATCAATGGAATTTATTGTCGAGAGGTCAGAACTAGTGGAAGAACATCAGATTCAATATTGAGTTCAAATAGATGACGAATGAGAGACTGAGGAATAGGATGTGGCTGTTACAGAAGTTGATCCCTAAAGAATTGATGTTGGTAGAACTGAACCAGAACCTGAAGTATATATTGAAAAAGAGGCAGTGCCTAGAGTAGATGTGGCTAGTCCTCAATTAGTTGAAGATGAAATTATTCAAGAGAATATAATAGAAGAATTGATTGATAATGTACATGATGAAAACCCTTAATATGTACATACAGAAGTACTTCAAGAAGATTTTTCTGTGGATGAGTCTGGAAAAGTCTCAAAGGATAAATCTGTGGACCAACCAGTTAGATCCGATAAGGAGAAAGAAGATGTTGAATCCTTACCACTAGTGTCAGTACATCACTTTCATGATGAAAAGGTGAATCAAGCACAAAGTACCTCTGAATCATAAAATGAGGATGTTGAAGAAATATACAAGGAGTTGCAGAGAGTGAAGCAAGCGAATGCAGCTCTTATGAGAGTATTGGAAACAAAAAAATTAATATTACAGAGGCTACAGAATAGTGTAGTTTCAAAGCAAGAATTTGAAATTTTTAAGAAGGATATGCTGAATGTGGTTGAAAAATTAAAGTCTGAAATGGTTATGAAGTTAGATTTGTTATATCTAACATCATTTATGGAGACAAAGTTGTCATCTCTCGGGATCGATGAGGCTGGCGGTTTAGATACTTCACCTGATTTAATCAGAATATTTAAGG
Source organism: Viscum album (assembly GCA_963277665.1). Taxonomy (NCBI): domain Eukaryota; kingdom Viridiplantae; phylum Streptophyta; class Magnoliopsida; order Santalales; family Viscaceae; genus Viscum; species Viscum album. Next base: position 1,956,694,064 of record OY728141.1, on the reverse strand, counting down.
AAATAACCACTGTCTTAATTGATATGAATGACATGATGCATGATTTTCAATGAAATAATGCTCCTATTTCAGTGCTTCCAGACAATCAACAGTTTTATGTTGAACAGTTCACCTCACATTAACAGGAATCAAATCTGTCTTGGATAAGTTAACAGAGAAGTTGTCTTTGTTTTCAGAGAAGTAAGAAAGACTACATGGGTTTTTCAGATTCAACATAATTGAAGACATTCATATGTCTCAAGAGAATTGGTATCTTATTGTTATACTCGGTGATGGAATTATGAGGCGACTAAGGGAGAAACTATTAGAAATCAAGGATGTAGTTCAAACAAGATAGACCCTAACTAAACCCTGACGACACCATGATTCTTGTATTTGTCAATTCTATACTTTTAAATAATTTCAATGACAATCTGTTTCACTATATATTTGTGTGTTTGTTTGTTTTACTATCTTTACTTAGATGTGCTAGTAATCCGGATTCACTAATTGATAAACAGTTAGATATTGCATTTACATTAGTTTAATTCTACATTAATATGTGTTATATTCCATATTTTTTCATTCGTTTTGATATCTTAAAAGGGGTAGAAATTTGGATAAACACAACATTTTATTTTAACTCATTTATATTTTTTACATATTATTTTAGGTATAAATTTGATGAAATGTTTTCATTAAATAGAAAACTATTTTTATTAAAGGATAAATACACATTTCTTCCATTAAAATCATTCAATAGGGAGAAGTTTGGATGCATATTTTAAAAAAAGTTGTTTTTTAAGGGAATATGTTTTTCATTACATTTATTTTTAACGTTGGAAAAGGGGGAGAAATTTATTTTTATGATTATAGATAACACATTTTTTATTTATTTTTGAAATAATATTGTTAAAATTAAATATTGATTTATGTAATCAAAATTCTAAACAATATGTAATTTAATTTGAAAATTCATTTCATTTATTATTTTATGGGTTTTGGGATCATCAAAATGGGGGAGATTGTTGAAAGTTTTTTGTTTTCAACAATACATAATATTTTTACTTAAAGAGAGAGATTGTTGAGAACAATACTCTATCTCTTTATGATTATTTTGATGCTCACAAATAACCTTAATTTTTTTTCTAATGATTTTATTTTTTTACTATATTTCAAGAATTTATTTTTTATTTTTTATTTCTGGAAGAAATATTTATGTCTATGAACAACGAGATTTAATTGTTAATGTATTCGTATTAGCGTGTTCTGGAAACACTATTCATGCTCTAAATATTTGGCAATTGGTTAATCATGTTCTGGAATCACTATTCATACCCTACATGTGGAAACGTAGAGTAACGAAAGGAACCCGTTGTTTACATTACAAGTTATCAGAAAAGTATGGTTAATCAAATATACGTTATAAACAATGTATGAAAAAGAACCCTACGTTAGTAAATAACTATACGTTTGGGATATTAGAAAAGTATAGAAGGAGAACCGTACGTAAGTGTTACATGTTACGTTTGTTTCTCAAAAGTATGGTTAATAAACATTACTTTTGTAAAGAACATAAAATTTCTTATAAAATTATGGATCATGTACCTTTCGTTTGGATGCTTATAAATGTATGGATCATTTATCATACGTTTGAAAGTTGAAGAGAAAAGTATGGATGGCCAACCCGTCATTTGTGATCCACCATACGTTGACAAACCTTACTTTTGAAGGCTATGTCATAAACCTTATGTTTATGATCTATGTTACTTTCATAGGATTCGTTCTATACAACCCAACCTTACGTTTTGTGTTTGAGAATTTAATGTTGATATTATTATTCAACGTTCTGCAAGTGAATTAACAGGCAGATTTTAATCTGGATTAAAAGATGATTTTACAGCATGTCTTTGACGAGTGAAGAGTCATTTAGGATCAAATTAAAAGGATATTTTCATGGATAATTACAAAGAGTGTTTTGTATATAGTGTAACGTCAAATGTTTTAATTACGTGAGTAAAAATGCGAAGATACTGGATATTATTTTTGCAGAAGAAGTATTCATTATATCTGTTTTATATTAAAGTGTGTGTATGTTCGAATTGAAAAGAGTGATCAAGAACACCAGTGTAAATACATCAAACAAAATACAAGATCTAATGTACGAAATTCAGAAGAAGAGAAGAAAAAATAGAGTCACTCACAATCTACATTTATATTGATTACGAAGAGTGATAAAAGCTCTGTTTGTTAAAGAAGAAGATACATGGCTGAAGATTAACTTATTAGACATTGAAGATCAATTATGAATCTGCTTCTACTAAAGTTGCGATTTGTCTTTCTATATCTACTGCAATGGGATCGACTCAGAATGATTCTTTTGTGAAGATCAGTGTTTCTGAAGACAATGATCTATTTATTGTCAATTGCATTCTGTTGCAATTGTTAAGAACAATCGGGAAATTATTTTCAGAGAACAAAATTTTTTTTTCTTCAGTTACCAGCTTCTAATTATATGCTATATAGGTTCTGTGATTGAAGCATAAGGATGTGTTTTGAATTATATTGTAAAGGTATCAACTGCCAGTACTCATTTGTTGAATGGTCTATTGAGATGAGGACCAGATTGTAAAAATCACCAAGCTCGTGGAGTAGAGCGTTGATGGAGTGGACTAGGGGCCTTCTGTTCCCCAAACCACAATATATTGTTTGTTCCTTCATTTCATATTTTTTCTGAAATAATATACCCTATTAAAGATAATGGAAAAAACATGATCTCAAAAATCTTATTGAAAAGACACAATTCACCCCCCCCCTATGGTTTATATTTAGTATAATATTGACCCAACACTTAATCTTACCCACCATTGATCAGCCTCTCCATATAGAGGATAAACGACTAGTGTCACCTTTTCTGTCTTGGAATAGTGAAGTATAAAAAAGATATTCTCCATGGATTTGACCCACTATTCCTCAACTACTGAATAGGTAGATCCACTAAACGTTGGTGGTCGTTGCCACATAAAACATTCAATATCTAATTGCTCCCTCTTGTGTGAAGTAGGATGTTCCCAATTATTAATGTTATTTTTCATAACCTGAGATAGTTGTTTATGAATCTCTATGAAGTATGCAACTCCACATCCCAAATCATTGGGGATGTCGTCCAGGCAATCGTTTCATTGGCCCTCGTTTGAGTTGTTGTCCAGATTTCTCCGAGTTCCCACCATTTTCAAAAATATCAAAGGTTAGAAAAAAAACATAAGTCAGCAAGCCATGAATAACATAATCATTTTCACAATTTATACTAAAATCATATCATATGGGATCCCTATGTGACTCTTATTTTATACGTATTTGTACAATGTCTCATACTAGAGGCTTTATCTAGGGTTCATTAATCCTAATTCCCAAATTAAATAAACCATTCCAATGATATCAACTATAGATACCCAACCATACTTAAATTACTATTACATTATTTTAAAGATCAACAACAGAATAGTGATACACATAAAAGATTCAATGGTTTAGTGTCCTGGTAAAACTAGGACCATACATAATAATTACAACACCATGTATAAACATTTATGTAATTCCTTATTCTCTAGATTCTTATGGGTACTTGACCTCTTCTTAGTACATGTATTCACCTAAGGATATACATAATAAGGGCTGAGATGAATTCCCAGTAAGAGGATATATGATAAAAATATAACAATGGGTGAGCATAAACATAACATATGAAAAAGATCATGAAAATGTGAGGAAACATTATTAAGAGACTTTAAATGTGGAAATGCATAAAAATAAAACATCATTTCATAGTGGTTAACTACCAATCATACTTGTGAACAAAGATAACATCATGTTCACACATAATTTCACATTAAATCATGATATTATTCACTTTACCTGATGCATTGTAGCATAGTATAATTCCGAGTGCACCCGTCACATTTTAACATTCATATGGAGCTATATAATTATGAGCACACCTGTTACATCATAACATTATAATTTATCATGCATGTGACACTGAACATATTTAAAAAATGAACAAAACTCTCCCATGAAAATTAATGGGTTTAAACTCATAAGGACACATTAATAAACATTGAGTTCCCAAATGAAAGAGGGAATAACATATAAGTTACAAGAACCGTCAACCTAGAATGAGAAGTAAAACGTGTGTTTTATGAATAAGAGTTATTTTTGAAGAAATTGTTTTTACAAAAACTCCAGTGAAAAAAATGTATATCCCAGAAAAAGAAATAAAATGATGAAAAAATAATTTTTAAGAGTAACCATATAAAAAAAGAGTGAAAATGGGAGAACCCTAAGGATGAAAGTTGTGTTCGAGAATTTCCTCTTACCATGTATCAAAATGATTTCCTCACATTAATGACCTATATAACAACATTAGATTCATTAATTGAAAATTACATAACCTTGAGTACATGAATATGGTTCATTATGGTTTCATTAAGTTATCTTATGGGCAATTTATTGAGTTATTTATTTTAAAAAATATTGATCTATAATTTTCATCTTTATAGTTTTCTTGAGCGGTTCACAAGTATTAATAAATGGAAGTTTGTGTATAACATGGATAAACATCAAAAACACATATTTCATTTTATTAATGTTATTATAGAAGTTAAAATTATTTCTAATGAAATATATTAAATACGATGTGAATGAATCATTGGATAAGAATTAAATGATGATGGTTTCGATTAATTTGGGCAGTTTTTCGAGCACAGTGAACTTGTATTGTTTAATCATTTAGTAATATGTACATAAGTTAGTTACAAAACATTAAATAGATCATAATAAATATAACACATTCTGGATCAACCATAATAATTGTTTCATGACCATATCAGAATGTATTAATGGAAAATAGAAAACGTGTCCTTCTTGAAAGAGATTTATTAACACCTCAAGAACAAGGTTTCTCTTTTATAAAATAAAAGTAAGAAGGAAAGGGGGTTGGATGGTAAAATATCCAATTATTATCATAAAATTCGAGTATATGATGGTTAATAGAGTTACCTTACCATGTGTATGAAGATAGGTAGGGAGACTATAAGAAAAGAACTTGAAATTGAAATGCAATTAATGGAAAGAGGAAGAGAAATTACCTCTGGAATATTCCTTTTGAGATCCTACTTCATAGACCTAGGCTTGGTCTTTTTATGAGATTATAAGCACTAGGATGTGGGGAAGGGGTTAAAAATATACTTCTGTAGAGTTTAGTATAGGCATAAATCCTGAGAAGTGTGAAAAATCGATGGTGTGAATGGTAGTTTTTACAGTGGAGGGAGAGGAGATTTCTCAATATAATATTCATTAACATATTATTTCATTACAAGACAACGAATACTGAGTCTTCAATGACCATGAATAGTAATTTTTTGATGTGATCCAAAACCAAGTGGTCTTACATCAGTAGAACATCATACATGAACCTATAATTAGCTTATTTATCATATTTGGTAAATTATGGTATTTCTCTATTCATCGAAAATTCATGTATTTCAGAAAAAACAAAAAAAAACCACCCCAACCATTTTTTCAACATTTAGAGTCCAAAAATAAATTTATATATTTGAATAATTTTATATATAATTTTAAAAAATAAACTACCTGAAAATCAGTTTTTAAAATTAAAACTGCATTTATATTTCTTTCGAAAAATACTTAAGGTCTTAGAAAATTATCTTAAATATTGAAGACACGGATTTGTTATTTTATGAAGAAATATTTAGAAATATATTTAATTTTAAATTATTAAATTATATATAATTAATTATTTATGACTTACAAAAATATCAATACTTTTACTATGTTCAAAATGGCACTTATAAGATGACTTAATTTTATTTAATTATTCTTGGGTAAGGTTATTAATATTTTGGGTGATTTAATATTCATAAGGGTCATATTACTTTTCATACGAGAAGGTTAATTTCTATAAGGGTATGATACAGTTCACAAAATATTATTTTTGATTTATTAGACTCCAAAAATAATCTTGAACAAAATCGCCTATTTCATATTTTCGAAATTCAAAACATGAAAGTGGAAAAATTATGTTTAATGGTCACATAATATTTAGTTTATTTATATAAAATTTTGATTCATAATATGATTATACTATAAAAAATAATTATAATAAGTAAATTCCATTGATAAAACTTTGGGTCATTACATTCTTCCCCCTTATGAAATTTCACCCATGAAATTTGGATTTACTTAAACAAGTAAGTGTACATCTCCTTCCTTGCATCTTCGGGTTCCAAAGTATCTTTTTCAAACTTATGGTTCCTCCACAACACATTGACATGGTGGGTTGTATTATTGCGTAGAACCTTATCTCTCTTGTCCTGAATCTCTATTATCTTCTCAGCATAAGAGAGATCAACTTCCAACTATACCACCTATGAGTTTAGTACTGGTGAGGGGTTAAGTATGTAATTCCTCAAAAGTGATATAAGTTACACATCATGAACTTGGGACATATTCGGTGGATGTTCAAGCCGATAGTCCATAGATCCTATGAGGTCATGGATCTCAAAGGGGACAATATAGCTTGGGCATAACATCCATTTCATTCCAAATCACATGACTCTCTTCCATGGTGATATTCGAAGGAAGACTGTATCCCCAACGTCGAACTCCAAGTCTCTTCGACAGTGGTTAACATAGCGCTTTTTCCAGAACTAATTAGTTTTGATGTGTTTTTGGATAACATAAACCTTATCCATCTTCTCTTTCCCATGATCTAGTGCATTTAGCTTTATTTCTCCTACTTCATCATATAAGGTTGGAGTATCACATCGCATTCCATATAGAACATCATATGGAGACATCTGAATACTCGAGTGGAAGATGTTGTTGTATGAGAAATAAACTAATGGGAGATACAGATGCCAACCACCATTAAATTCTAGAGAGCATTCTCTTAGCATATTTTCAGCATCTGAATAGTCCAATCAGATTGGCCATCTGTTTGGGGGTGTTAGGACATGATACAATTCAATTCATTACTCAAAGATTGTTGAAGGCTCCTCCAGAATTTATATGCGATCCATGGATCAAAATCAGAGAAAATTTAGAGTGGAAAACCACGCAGTCTCACCAGATCCTTCACATATATCATTGAAAGTTGTTCAAACGATAGATGTTATCAAATATTGATAAAATGGAATGTCAGAGTGAGTCGTTAAACCACAATTCATATCGTATTATTTCCCTTTGGCATCTTTAGGATACCTATCACAATGTCCGTAGTAATATTCTACCATTTCCTCTGACTCAACCATTTGGGTGAGGTTTTCTTCTTCATAGGGAATCAACACCCACACCATGGAAGAAATTTTCAAAGGAGATTTATTATATTTCTTTCATTTGTAGTGGCGAATTGGATGGTTTAGAATATGAAAAGATTTTTCCTTTTCCTGATAGTTGATATGTTCTCTATATAACGAGAGCCAATAAATTCCCATTATAGATTCGAATTCCACCAAGGGAAGTATTATAATATTTTCTGGAAGAATCTTCCCACATATGCCAAGAGGAGAAGATTCCAACACATGGGTTGTGATGATTTCATAACTTGGTGTTTTTATAGATATCTCTACTTCATGGTTTCAGGGGTTCGATTATATAGTTCTAGATAACATGGAAGATAAAAATTAATGTGCCGAACCAGAATCAAATAAGAATATTTTCATTCCTGATTTAATAGAAAGTGTACCTTGTATGACATCATCATCTTTCTCCACTTCCGTAGTAGTGATGGCATAAGACTTCCCTTGATCCTTTGAATTTGGTGGTGGCTGATGTTGATTACCCTCGAAAAATTGTGGTTTAGTGCAATGGCTTGCATAGTGCCCTAGCTCCCTACAGTTGTAGCATCGAACCATGGGTGGTTCTCTGATTTCTTCCACCACATTCTCCTTATTTTTCTTGTCATTTCAACACTCTTGATCATGGTTTCCTTGTTTACCACACTTGAAGAACTTCCCTATCCTTTTTAGGTAGTTCCCAGGGTGCAACTTCTCAAATTTTTGGCATGTGGGTCATTGTGTTTTCTTTCATCCATTTTCAATAGATACAATTTCTTGAAACTCCATCATTTTATATTATCACCATATCGATGGGACCATTCTATAAACTCCATCTCCACTTTGAGAGAAAATCAAACAACATATTCATAACTCCCAAATTCATGAATTGAAAGAGCCTTTCGAATGTGTGGTTTTAATCCACTAAAGAATCTATCAATATTTATATCATTGTAGATAACAAAACCTGGGGTGTGCCTTGAAAGCCTTGTGAAATTTACTTTGTAGGTTGTGACAGATTCTCCTACCTTTTTCGTGAGAACTATGAATTCTCTCTCCATCTTCGTATGAAGATTTCTTGGAAACTACTTGTTAAGAAACATTATCTTAAAGACTTCCCATTCCATATCATCAATTTCCTATTTTGGAATGTTGTTCTTAATATTGAGAAAGTGTTGTTTTAAACAATTCATAATGTTTTTATTTAAATAGATAGATTGTTGAGAACAATACTCTATATCGTTATGATGATTTTGATGCTCACCGAAACCCATAATTGTTTTCTAAGGATTTTATTTTTTAAGTATATTTCAAGAATTTATTATTAATTTTTTATTTCTGGAAAAAATATTTATGTTCTTGAAAAACGTGATTTATTTCTTAAATTATTCACATTAGCATGTTCTATATTCACTGTTCATGCTCTACATATTCAGGAATTGCTTAAGCGTGTTCTAGAATCACTATTCATACCCAATGTGTGGAAACATAGCTTAAAGAAAGAAACCTGATGTTTACTTTACAAGTAATCAGAAAAGTATGTTTAATCAACCATTATGTTATTGGAAAAGTATGAAAAAGAACCCCACAATAGGAAAGAACCCTACATTTTGGATATTAGAAAAGTATGGATGGAGAACCGTACGTAAGTGTTAAATGTTACGTTTGTTTCTCAAAAGTATGGTTCATCATCCTTACTTTGGTAAACAAAATTACATTTCTTATAAAATTATGGATCATGTACCTTTTTTTGGAAACATATAAATTTATGGATCATTTATCATATTATTGAAAGTTGAAGAGAGAAGTATGGATGGCCAACCTTATGTTTGTGATCAACCATACATCGACAAGCCTTACATTTGAAGGCTATGTCATCAACCTTACAATTATGATCTACGTTACCTTCAGAGGATGAAATCTATAAAACTCAAAAATACATTTTGTGTTAGATAATTTAAAGTTGATATTATTATTCGACGATCTACAAGGGAATTATCAGGTTGATTTTAAGCCTGATTAAAACCTGATTTTAAAGCGCATTATTGACATGTTCTGTGCCGTTTAAGGATCGAATTAAAAGGATCATTTCATGGAGAATTACAAGGAGAGTTATGAATACTCTGTAAATTCAAATATTTGAATTATGAGTGTAAAAAGGAGAATATTGTGGATCTATTTTTTGTAGAGGATGTATTTGTTATATCAGTGTTATTTTAAGGTGTGGGTAAGTATGAACTAAAAAGAGTGATCAAGAACAAAAGAGTAGATACATCTATCAAAATACGAGATCTGCTCTATGACATTCAGAAGAAGAGATGAAAAAATAAATTCAATCAACATCTAAATTTATTTTGATTATGAAGAGTGATAAATGTTCTATTTGTTAAAGAAGAAGATACATGATAGAAGACTCACATATTCGACATTAAAGATCAATTGTGAATCTGCTACTACTGAAGTTTCGATTTTTATTACTATATCTACTACAACGGGATAAACTCAGAAGGACTATTTATTGAAGATCATTCTTTCTAAAGACGACAATCTATTTACATTCACTTGCATTATATTGAAATTGTGAAGAATAATCGGGAGAGTATTTTCAAAGAACAAATACTTTTTATCTTGAGTGACCAGCTTCTCATTCTATGTTGTGTAGGTTCTGTGATTGAACCAGAAGGATGTGTTTTTCCTTATATTGTAAAGATGTCAACTGTCTGGACTCAGTTGTTGAATGGTCTATTGAGATGAGGACCAGATAGTGAAAATCGCGAAGCTCGTAGAGTAGAGCATAAGTGGAGTGGAGTAGGGGCATTCTGTTCCCCAACCCAATATATATCATGTGTTCCTAAATTTCATATTTCCACTTCATTAATCTATTTGATTAATGATATTGGACAGAACACATTCTCAGAAATATTTTTGAAAAGACACAATTCAACCCCCCCCCCCCCCTCTAGTGTATATTTAGTATAATCTCAATGCAACAATTGGTATCATAGGTTTGGATTTTTATTAAGATATAACAAGCTAAAAGTGATTAATGATTATATGCAGAGTAAGATGACTGATACAAGAGAGGGAATGTCTATAGTCAGAGCACCATACTTCAATGGAGAAAACTATGGATGCTAGAAGTCGATAATTAATATCTATCGTAAAAACATTGGATACAGAGTATATTCTAAGATACTGACTCCATATGAAATACCTGGAAAACGTGAGACATGGAGTGCAGCTACAGAAGAAGAATATGATATGAACTCGAAAGCAATGAATGCAATTATATGTGTTCTATGACCTGATTAATTTAACAGAGTATCTCAATTCCCAACAACATATGAGATGTGCCAAACTATTTTTGTTGCTTAAAAAGGAACTAACAATATCAGAGAAATGAGATATGCTAATGCTAAGCTTTAATTTGATACATTAAAAATGGTTGAAGGTGAAATAATTACTAAAAAGAATGGAAGGTTGATAGAGATTTTCAATAATATAACTGCCTTGGGAGATCCCAATAAACAAGATGGTCATGCTTTAAAAGTACTGAGAGTACTACCCATACGATATAATGGAATCTCTACTACAATTAGACAGTCGACACCTGTCAAAGGATTAACTATGAGAGAACTGATTGGAACACTAATGATGTATGAAGGAGAGATTCAAGATGAAGAAAATGAGCATAAAGTGTGTATCAAGAGAGATTACACTTCCTTTAAAGTGTCATCACAAAGAAAAAATATGAAGAAAATTGGAAAAGTAAAATCTTTATAAGGCCCCAGCCTTAAACCTTACTTAATATTGAGTTATTACAAGATTACACATTGAGGATCTTTTCAGGTTTAGAGTTTTAGAGAATTAGATCATGAAACTTGCATTACATTCCACATTTAAACAAAGTGGTTACATAAAAGACAGTATTCATTCTTCCCATCAACGGAAACATATTTAAAATATAACACGGATTCTTTCTTGACACATCCTTGACACTATCATCACATCATGTACCTTTCCCTTGACCTGTGAAAAACATTTCAAAAACTTGGGATGAGCACAAAAAGCTCAGTAAGGGATAGAAAAATATGGAAAGGAAACATGGGTACACATTTACATAAGAATGAGTTCATACTTTACCCATAAAACATAGGCATATCAAATCATGAATAAATCATAGAAAACATAAGACATAAAGGTAACTTGAGGCATTCATAACATTCTTACGTAGGGAGTAACCCTCTTGGTTACGTTTGGAATACCCATCACAGTATATTCCCTAAATCTCTTCAGAGAATCCTTAACGTTTCACTTCTTCGCGTTACCCAATGCATTGGAGAGCTATATCGGGCTCACCCACCCTTAGTTTATCACGGAACCACCCATTTTCATAACAATCCCCAAGAACCATAACATAAACGTATCACATAAAACATGCATAAAGGAAACAAAACATTTCCACATTTCAATCACAATATAACATTTTAGTATTTTGAAATAATGAATCCAAAAAGAAACCATTTCCAAAACCATTTAAAACATTTAATAAAAAGATTTTTGAATCAAAGTGTCCCATACCACCTTGAAGCTTAAAATTTTAAACCATTAATATCCATATAAATAAATCCGTAAAACCATTTTGAAAACATGGATATTAATAAGAACAAATAATTAAAACATTTAAAACGATATTTTGGTTAAAGGGGTTTTACCAAAATTATAGACACTTGAATACAATAATTGAGGAATAACATTTAGTCAAAACTTTATAATATCATGAGAATAAATGGATTCATGATATTATACTCCAAAGGACAGTATATACACCATATAAGAGTGAATTGGTGCATAACAACAATGAACCCTCAATAGAAATGTCAAATGTGACGAAATCCCTTATAAAGAAGGTATCCTTAAATTAAGGACAAATCAATCTCAAAAATATGTGTGAAAAATATAAATACACTCAATATAAGTGGATATTAAGTGTAAAACAATAAAAGGACATTCACATATATTCAATGGATGACATATTCAATGACTACATGTTGAACCCAAAGAAATCGAAATTGGGTTAAAAAGTTCCCTTGACAGCCTAACGACATCACATCAAAATGAGTTGATGAGAGATAAAAAGTGTATCTCATCACTTGGACATAAAATTTACATCAATAAGGATATATGATAACATATCCCAACATAACAATATGTAAATTAAAATACCCAACAAAAGAAGTCTTTTAAAAAAAAGAGGAGGGTGAAAGGTTCCCTTACCGACTTGGGTATCTTTCAAAACATACACCCCATGAAAGAAAGACAATAGGTCATTGATGTAAATACTCATAAACGAAAGTATATTACACAAAGAGTAGAATAAAGGGCAGTACATACACCACTCAATGGAATTTGTGGCAAATGTAGCATAAATCTCATGGGAATGAAAGTGAGATGAAAAATCCCTTACAAAAGTTCGGCAGCCTAACGACGCCACTCAAAACTTCCAAAATGGATTGATGAGAGAGAATAGGGTCTCTCATCACATGAACATAAAAATTACAGTAGGAGTAATATAAAAGAACATCCCAATCATAAGAAAGATGAGCGTAAAAGAAATGACATAAAAGAGTGTACTTATAAAGAAAGAGAGTTGTAGGATCCCTTACCTCGGGTCCGCCTTGACTTGATCGTTCTTTAATATCCTGAATAATAAACTTGAGTTAATTTCTACTTCCTTAAGAACCTTTTTCAAGTTCATTATTCCTTTTATACCACTTATTACCATGTCATAAACATAATGTAATCATTTAAGTTAATAATATTTGTTTTGCCGATATTTGGTTCTTAAGTCGAAAGTGGACTTCTTACAATTACATGTTGTTCATGTGGCCAAATGTTTATTATAAACAGAATTGTATTCATGATTTAGATATCATATATGTCATATATATCCAGTACATGCATGCATTACATAATCATTTAGAGGTAAGAAATGAAATGCACCGTTCATGGAGACGGTAAGCCGTACGTACGCATGAACGCTACTTCCATTTCTATTTCATTGTTTATAGAATGGAATCATAATGATATAAAGGTATATTATAATTACATTATAATATCATATATAATATCATAGTTCCATCCTTTATACATCCCACATATGGTATTAACGAATCAAATCACTTTTAGGGGGCGGTAGTCCGCGCTTCCTAAAATGAAGATATCGTGTTTCACCCATAATGGAAACCATAAAGGTATGCCCAAAATGAAAAAAACAGAAGCTTAAGGAAAACATAAACATATTATATATCATATATAAAAATAGTGACATCATAATGGCCACCTTTGAAGGTGTTTAATGAGTGTTGAACAATCATCGTTTCGGGAGGCAGAATTTCTCCATCCACGGAAACCTTATGTTCTTTAACCATTTGATGTAGTTGTGTGAGAGTGTAGATCAAATAAATCTTATAACAACATCCTAGTATATTTAAGATACTGGTGTTGTTACAAAAGAAGTAAATAAAAAGAGTTTAGGGGGTTGGAGAAGCAAAATAAAACAAATGAACATGAGAGAATGAATTACCATTAAAAGTGTAACTCCTTTTGAGTTGAGCCTAAAGGCTTCCTTTGAAAGGATTCTGCCCAAAGGGAATCCTCTAGGATGAGGAGAGAGATGTGGAGAGAGCAAATGGGCAGGGTTTAGCCGAGCCAATGTCTTGAAGAGTGTGTGAAGTGAGGTAGAGGTGGGGGCCTTTTATAAGGGGAGAGGAGGGGCACGTTTGGAAAGTAAAGAAACATTACATTATTTGAAAATGTGTTTCGGTTTTAAAAGGTCCCACATTGATGTAATTCGTGGATAAGGTGATAAGGGTTCGAAATCCACTTATCCAATTGGGTTTGGACTTGTGTAGTTCATAGATTTTACATTATCTTTCTATTTTATTTAAATCGTCAAATAATGATGTCATCGCTGCATCATTATTATGTCATAAATAATTAAATTTATTTAATGTCTAAAAATTATAAAACAAATACTATGATATAGGAAATCTTTTTAGCTTTCCAATTACTATTTATAATCAAAATTTTGACTTGTGTAACCCCACTTAAAAATTGTTTTAGTAAAACATATCATGTTTGTGTCAATTTTTCTTTTACATTAAATAAAATGTTATTTATGTCATTTCCCAACCAAAGTGGATCCATGGGGTCCCCAAGTTGACCCATGGCTTTTCTTGGTCGGCCATGACACAACCAATAAGGTTGGGACATGTGTCTAGGTCATTTTATATTATTAAAGCATTATTTATACCTTAAACTACCCTAATTACCACTAATCGCGATTAAGAACTTAATGAGTTACTATTCACCAAAAAATTATTATAATCTCATTGAACCACATTTTACTTCTTAATGACAACCATGTATGTCGGATTTTTAAAATTCAATACACATTAGTGGTAAAATTTCATTTAACTGAAAAATCAGTTTGCTTGATTACCACTTAGTGGTTTCACTATTCATCAAAAATTTATGTTTTTCAGAAAAATCCCAAAAATTCACCCTAAGCTATAATTGATATTCCGAATTCAAAAATGAAGTCCATTTTACAAAATTCAAAACATATTAGTCACATTAATTAATTTAATAATTAATTCCCGCTGTCAGCGCAAATAGCGTGTTTTCATAAAACAATAAGTATCAAAAGATTGACACTAGTTTACGTCTGATTTCAAAGTGAAATTAATTCCAACGACCACTATGGGATTTAATGGTAAAAATATTTTCAAATTTCACTTTAAAAACAATTCAAAATATTATCTAATAATATAAATAAATTATATTAAAAAGTGGTTTTGAACTAAAATACAACATTTTACACTATTCATTAAAAAAAATGAACCTTATCGGAAAGATACCAAAAAATTACACAAAGTAAAATTTGATGTCCCGATTCTTAGTAAGAGTTGTATTTGGTCCAAAATAATGTTTAAGAGTGAACAAAACTATATTTAATTATCGTTCAACATCAAAAGGTGATAAGTGAACCTTTAGTGAAAACTAGGGCATATACGCCTAAAATTGAATTCTTTCCGTATTTTAAGCCTCTATCCTTTATTGGATAAATGTAAAAACATATAAAAACATATATAATCATATCTTAGTTATTTCTATCCATTCCCGCCAATACAATGGCTACATGTTAACTACCATTTAAAATTATTTTATTAGAGTGCAACGTAAGATTCCCAAGAAACTCGTTGTTGCGTGTTGGGTACGCCATCGAGCATAGCATCCCCTTTAAAGTCATATTAATATTTTATTCACAAATATGGACAAATATGAAAATGTCATATTCTTTATTTACCTGGGGTGTTACATCCTTCCCCCTTTTGGGAATTGCGTCCTCGCAATTTTAAAATTGCTCTTGGAAACATCCTTGAAAGTCCCACATCGGAACAAAAGTCGGTAAAACAAACACTTTAAAATAAAGAAAGATAAGTACAAAGGTCACCCGAGTTAACCCATACTAGGATTCCAAGTATGAAAATATGGATATGGAGGAAAAAACAAAGGGTCATGTTCTGATGGAGAGTGACAGAAAACATGTTTAGGAGAAAGTTAACCACGAGAAAATCACAAACTTGTGATGGGTTAAACGGTATTCGATTCCCCAGTAGGAAAATTTAATAGACAACATTTTTGTTTTACGTTACTTTTTATTGAGGAATTTATTCATAAGGAAACATAATCACTTATCATATTGACTTTCATCCTTTATTAGATTCCTTACACAAACTCATATTTTCTCCAAAAGATGAGTATTTAGGAAGACTTGTTCACATTAAGAGTACTATAATCAACTTCTAGAGAATCACCTAATCCACAAAATAGAACTATATACTTCCCATGTCTTTAGACTTTAACCAAATCCAAAACCAAAAAGGCTAGTACAAGATCAGATAATTTAGAAAAGGATAACCCCTTATAAAAATAAAATCTATTCTTAATCTCCAAAATTTGTCCAACAAAACCCAAAGTTCAATGAGGACCATCCGATAAACAATTTTTCCATAAAATTCTTCAAAGTAAACCAATATAAGATTGAAACCCAAATATTTGAAGGATTTAGTCACATAGTCTTCCAAGTTAAATCGTAACATTTATCTCCAAACAACATCAGTTGCTCCTAAAGTCTCACATTGAAAAGTAATTATCCTAATCACATATCCTCCATGATAGGTTAATCATTTTCATAAATAACCCAAAATCAACTTACTCTTAATTCATAAAATCATATAACTGAAAATAATCAGTCAAACTAACCAGGGACTTCACGTAGTCCAGTGGTAGGCGATAAATAACAGTCGCACTTTGGTTGTGGGTTCGATTCCCGCAGCTTTGTCCGATGCGACGGGTAGTCACACGGTCTGCGTGTTGTCCTTTTTTCAAAACTATATAATTCTCAAATCATTACCCAAAAAGGGATAAAATCATCAAAAATAACCATAACATAATTTAACCTCAATTTTATCTCATGCCTTTCACTTCAGTCATAACATATGGTAACCCATAATTACCTCAAAAGTAAGGATCATATAAACCCAAATGGTTCTTTATAACTATGTCCACAAAAGAAAAGATAACTATTCCTTGGATAAAATTTTCCTATATTAAACATCAGGGTTACACATAATATAAAAAGTCTTCTAATGTAACCCCATCATCAAAAGAGACTTGATAATCTTAAGAATTTCACCATAACTCTTGAAGCCCCTATATGTTGACATCTTACTCATTCAACATTCCTCATGATCCATTATCCATTCCTTTCCAACCTATTCCGAAATACCTCTTTCCTACAAACAAAATCATGAATCATATCCTAAGATTCCAAAATAAGAAAACAATAGTCATGAAATAGTACATACCTTTGATTGGTCATTGTCAGTTTCTTCATCCTCAATTGGAATGGCATTAGGTATTGGTAAACGAACATTTGTACGCTCTTGGTGACCCCATTCACGAAACTTCTTCATAGGACATGTGTTTGCATAATGACCATGCACACCACATTTAAAACATTCAATTGATCCCTCAGAAAGAACTTCTTTCCCTTTCCTCGAGTCAACTGGATGCTTCCTTTTTCCATGACAGGTTCTTGATTTATGACCTTCATTTCCACATCTATAGCATATTTCTGTCCCTTTGAAACATTTTCCTAGGTGTTTCTTTCCACATCTTTGACACATAGGTTTTTGAACACACATACCTTTATGATTATTTCCTGTACTTCCTTAGGGATTTGTTTCTTGCATATATGATGCCTTAGAGAAAACTCCAAGGTTTAGGTGGTCAATCATGACTCCAGATAGTTGGTTGAGGATAAACAGAAGAGTTCTCATTGCATCTCCCATATCATTCAGTTGCTTGCTCAAAAAGCTGTCACAGTTTCCTTCACATCCACTGTTACTTTGGTGCCTGCTAGATCCAGCCATTTACTAAAACCAAAAAGGTCAGTGTGAGTATATCAACAAAACCATCATGTACTAATGAGGAAGGTAAACACTAAGATACACTTACTCATTCACTTTATCTAAAACTAGGACTCTTTCTGAAATCCTAACCATTATGGTAATGTCACTTATGCTTAAAGAGTACCCTAACCTCTAAAGTTATCTAAACCGACCTTTGATACCAACTATAAGGCCCCAGCCTTAAACCTTACTTAATCTTGAGTTATTACAAGATTACACATTGACGATCTTTTCAAGTTTAGAGTTTTAGAGAATTAGATCATGAAACTTGCATTACATTCCACATTTAAACAATTTGGTTACATAAAAGACAGTATTCATTCTTCCCATCAACGGAAACATATTTAAAATATAACACGGATTCTTTCTTGACACATTCTTGAAACTATCATCACATCATGTACCTTTCCCTTGACCTGTGAAAAACATTTCAAAAACTTGGGATGAGCACAAAAAGCTCAGTAAGGGATAGAAAAATATGGAAAGGAAACATGGGTACACATTTACATAATAATGAGTTCATACTTTACCCATAAAACATAGGCATATCAAATCATGAATAAATCATAGAAAACATAAGACATAAAGGTAACTTGAGGCATTCATAACATTCTTACATAGGGAGTAACCCTCTTGGTTACGTTTGGAATACCCATCACAGTATATTCCCTAAATCTCTTCGGAGAAACCTTAACGTTTCACTCCTTCGCGTTACCCAATGCATTGGAGAGCTATATCGGGCTCACCCGCCCTTAGTTTATCACGGAACCACCCGTTTTCATAACAATGCCCAAGAACCATAACATAAACGTATCACATAAAACATGCATAAAGGAAACAAAACATTTCCACATTTCAATCACAATATAACATTTTAGTATTTTGAAATAATGAATCCAAAAAGAAACCATTTCCAAAATCATTTAAAACATTTAATAAAAAGATTTTTGAATCAAAGTGTCCCATACCACCTTGAAGCTTAAAATTTTAAACCATTAATATCCATATAAATAAATCCTTAAAACCATTTTGAAAACATGGATATTAATAAGAACAAATAATTAAAACATTTAAAACTATATTTTGGTTAAAGGGGTTTTACCAAAATTATAGACACTTGAATACAATAATTGAGGAATAACATTTAGTCAGAACTTTATAATATCATGAGAATAAATGGATTCATGATATTATACTCCAAAGGACAGTATATACACCATATAAGAGTGAATTGGTGCATAACAACAATGAACCCTCAATAGAAATGTCAAATGTGACGAAATCCCTTATAAAGATGGTATCCTTAAATTAAGGACAAATAAATCTCAAAAATATGTGTGAAAAATATAAATACACTCAATATAAGTGGATATTAAGTGTAAAACAATAAAAGGACATTCACATATATTCAATGGATGACATATTCAATGACTACATGTTGAACCCAAAGAAATCGAAATTGGGTTAAAAAGTTCCCTTGACAGCCTAACGGCATCACATCAAAATGAGTTGATGAGAGATAAAAAGTGTATCTCATCACTTGGACATAAAATTTACATCAATAAGGATATATGATAACATATCCCAACATAACAATATGTAAATTAAAAGACCCAACAAAAGAAGTCTTTTAAAAAAAAGAGGAGGGTGAAAGGTTCCCTTACCGACTTGGGTATCTTTCAAAACATACACCCCATGAAAGAAAGACAATAGGTCATTGATGTAAATACTCATAAACGAATGTATATTACACAAAGAGTATAATAAAGGGCAGTACATACACCACTCAATGGAATTTGTGGCAAATGTAGCATAAATCTCATGGGAATGAATGTGAGATGAAAAATCCCTTACAAAAGTTCGGCAGCCTAACGACGCCACTCAAAACTTCCAAAATGGATTGATGAGAGAGAATAGGGTCTCTCATCACATGAACATAAAAATTACAGTAGGAGTAATATAAAAGAACATCCCAATCATAAGAAAGATGAGCTTAAAAGAAATGACATAAAAGAGTGTACTTATAAAGAAAGAGAGTTGTAGGATCCCTTACCTCGGGTCCGCCTTGACTTGATCGTTATTTAATATCCTGAATAATAAACTTGAGTTAATTTCTACTTCCTTAAGAACCTTTTTCATGTTCATTATTCCTTTTATACCACTTATTACCATGTCATAAACATAATGTAATCATTTAAGTTAATAATATTTGTTTTGCCGATATTTGGTTCTTAAGTCGAAAGTGGACTTCTTACAATTACATGTTGTTCGTGTGGCCAAATATTTATTATAAACAGAATTGTATTCATGATGTAGATATCATATATGTCATATATATCCAGTACATGCATGCATTACATAATCATTTAGAGGAAAGAAATGAAATGCACCGTTCATGGAGACGGTAAGCCGTACGTACGCATGAACGCTACTTCCATTTCTATTTCATTGTTTATAGAATGGAATCATAATGATATAAAGGTATATTATAATTACAGTATAATATCATATGTAATATCATAGTTCCATTCTTTATACATCCCACATATGGTATTAACGAATCAAATCACTTTTAGGGGGCGGTAGTCCGCGCTTCCTAAAATGAAGATATCGTGTTTCACCCATAATGGAAACCATAAAGTTATTCCCAAAATGAAAAAAACAGAAGCTTAAGGAAAACATAAACATATTATATATCATATATAAAAATAGTGACATCATAATGGCCACCTTTGAAGGTGTTTAATGAGTGTTGAACAATCATCGTTTCGGGAGGCAGAATTTCGCCATCCACGGAAACCTTATGTTCTTTAACCATTTGATGTAGTTGTGTGAGAGTGTAGCTCAAATAAATATTATAACAACATCCTAGTATATTGAAGATACTGGTGTTGTTACAAAAGAATTAAATAAAAAGAGTTTAGGGGTTTGGAGAAGCAAAATAAAACAAATGATCATGAGAGAATGAATTACCTTTAAAAGTGTAACTCCTTTTGAGTTGAGCCTAAAGGCTTCCTTTGAAAGGATTCTGCCCAAAGGGAATCCTCTAGGATGAGGAGAGAGATGTGGAGAGAGCAAATGGGCAGGGTTTAGCCGAGCCAATGGCTTGAAGAGTGTGTGAAGTGAGGTAGAGGTGGGGGCCTTTTATAAGGGGAGAGGAGGGGCACTTTTGGAAAGTAAAGAAACATTACATTATTTGAAAATGTGTTTCGGTTTTAAAAGGTCCCACATTGATGGAATTCGTGTATAAGGTGATAAGGGTTCTAAATCCACTTATCCAATTGGGTTTGGACATGTGTAGTTCATAGATTTTACATTATCTTTCTATTTTATTTAAATCGTCAAATAATGATGTCATCGCTGCATCATTATTATGTCATAAATAATTAAATTTATTTAATGTCTAAAAATTATAAAACAAATACTATGATATATGAAATCTTTTTAGCTTTCCAATGACTATTTATTATCAAAATTTGGACTTGTGTAACCCCACTTAAAAATTGTTTTAGTAAAACATATCATGTTTGTGTCAATTTTTCTTTAACATTAAATAAAATGTTATTTATGTCATTTCCCAACCAAAGTGGATCCATGGGGTCCCCAAGTTGACCCATGGCTTGTCTTGGTCGGCCATGACACAACCAATAAGGTTGGGACATGTGTCTAGGTCATTTTATATTATTAAAGCATTATTTATACCTTAAACTACCCTAATTACCACTAATCGCGATTAAGAACTTAATGAGTTACTATTCACCAAAAAATTATTATAATCTCATTGAACCACATTTTACTTCTTAATGACAACCATGTATGTCGGATTTTTAAAATTCAATACACATTAGTGGTAAAATTTCATTTAACTGAAAAATCAGTTTGCTTGATTACCACTTAGTGGTTTCACTATTCATCAAAAATTGAAGTTTTTCAGAAAAATCCCAAAAATTCACCCTAAGCTATAATTGATATTCCGAATTCAAAAATGAAGTCCATTTTACAAAATTCAAAACATATTAGTCACATTAATTAATTTAATAATTAATTCCCGCTGTCAGCGCAAATAGCGTGTTTTCATAAAACAATAAGTATCAAAAGATTGACACTAGTTTACGTCTGATTTCAAAGTGAAATTAATTCCAACGACCACTATGGGATTTAATGGTAAAAATATTTTCAAATTTCACTTTAAAAACAATTCAAAATATTATCTAATCATATAAATAAATTAGATTAATAAGTGATTTTGAACTAAAATACAACATTTTACACTATTCATTAAAAAAAATGAACCTTATCGGAAAGATACCAAAAAATTACACAAAGTAAAATTTGATGTCCCGATTCTTAGTAAGAGTTGTATTTGGTCCAAAATAATGTTTAAGAGTGAACAAAACTATATTTAATTATCGTTCAACATCAAAAGGTGATAAGTGAACCTTTAGTGAAAACTAGGGCATATACGCCTAAAATTGAATTCTTTCCGTATTTTAAGCCTCTATCCTTTATTGGATAAATGTAAAAACATATAAAAACATATATAATCATATCTTAGTTATTTCTATCCATTCCCGCCAATACAATGGCTACATGTTAACTACCATTTAAAATTATTTTATTAGAGTGCAACGTAAGATTCCCAAGAAACTCGTTGTTGCGTGTTGGGTACGCCATCGAGCATAGCATCCCCTTTAAAGTCATATTAATATTTTATTCACAAATATGGACAAATATGAAAATGTCATATTCTTTATTTACCTGGGGTGTTACAATCTTAATGTTATGACTTATCAAATTCTGATGTGGAAATGGCTCAACTAGCTAGAAAATTAAATAAATTCTAATGAAAGAAGAAGTTCTTCAGAAAATCCTTCAAAAAGGGTGATATGGAAGTCATATGTTATGAGTGCAAGAAAATGGGGCACATCAGACCTGACTGTCCATAGTTAAAGGAAGACAAGAAGAAGAAGTTTTTCAAAAGAATGATTAGGAGCATATGGACATGAAAGCAATGAAAGCTACAAGGAGTGTATCTGATGACTCTAGTATCACTTCTAAATCAGACTCAGAGAAGGAAGAAGTAAATCTGGAAGCCAACATGTGTTTTATGGAAGAAAAAAATGAGGTTCAATCTTAATACTCTTCTGACTATAGTTCTGAATCAAGTTACTCTAATGAAAAACTTGTTGCAAACTACAATATGCTTGAACAAAAATATGAATCTCTATTTAAGAATCACAAGTTTGTAACGAACATTCATAAGGCTTTTTCTGATGAATGAGATACAATTCTAAAGCAATTTAAGGAGTTAACTAATATGTATAATTCAGTTAACATTGACTATACATATCATGAAGCTAAAATAAAAACTCTACAAATAGAAGTAGAAACATATAAAAGTGCAACACTTATTTTAACCTATGGAGAAAATTGCTTGAATGAAATTCTTGGAAAAACTCATATTAAGAAAGAATGATTTGGAATTGGCAGTAAAGGTGAAAAACCTAAGCTGTACAAGAAATATTTTCTTCCAAGCTCAAAAAGATTAAATTGTAATTACTATGGAAAAAGGGTACATATTTATACTTAAGAAAACCTCAAATAAGTGGTATTAAGAAAGATTTTGTTTCAAATAATTTGTTTTATTCTACTGATTCTAGAAAAATAATGTAAGTCTGGATTCCCAGATCTTTGATGGCTAACACAACTGGACCCAATAGAATATGGGTACCAAATAAACTTGTTTAAATGCCTTTTTAGGAAGAAGTTTATAGAAGAAAAAACACCATATGGTATATGGATAATTTCTACTCAAGGCATATGAGTGTAAACTCATTGAATTTCTCTACACTAACTCAAAAAGTTTGTGGACATGTAACTTTTGGTGACAATGCCAAAGGTAAAATCATTGGTATTAGAACAGTTAGAGATCTAGAAGCTATATCAATCAACCAAGTAATTTATGTACAAGTATTGAAAAACAATCTGATAAGTATCTCTCAACTCTGTGAGGATGGTTATTGTGTTGAATTTTCTAATAACTGTTGTAATGTTTTTAAAAAAACTACTTAAATTTAGAGAAC
The DNA here is from genome assembly GCA_963277665.1 of Viscum album. Lineage (NCBI taxonomy): Eukaryota > Viridiplantae > Streptophyta > Magnoliopsida > Santalales > Viscaceae > Viscum > Viscum album. The sequence goes on along the minus strand of OY728141.1, from coordinate 1,956,670,106 downwards.
CAAGAATTGATAATTTTTACATCTTGGATTTAAATTCCTTTTGTAAACAACAATTAAATTTCTTAAAATCTAAAGTGAATGAATCTAGGATCTGGAATAGGAGACTTGGGTATTGTAATGTATATGTTTTACAAAAATTATCTAAGAAACAATTAGAATCTGATTTTCCAATACTCAGATTTCAAAGTGACAGATTCTGTGATGCATGTCATCTTGGAAAAAAAACACAAATCATCCTTCAAATCTATTAACAATGTTTCTACAACTAAACCTTTAGATCTTATCCATATGTATTTTTTTGGATCTTCAATGGTAGCAAAGTTGGCTGGAAAATTTTATTTATATGATTTAGTTGATTATTATTCTAGATTTACATGGATTTTCTTTTTGAAATTTAAAAATGATGCTTTTACTTTATTTAAAATATTTTTTAAATCTACTCAAAATGAAAAAGGTTTTAATATAATTTCATTAAGAAGTGATCATGGTGGAGAATTTGAGAATCAAGAATTTAATTCCTTTTGTTCAAACATGTGTATTAAATATACTTTCTATGAACCAAGAACACCTCAAAAAAATTGAATTGTTGAATGAAAAAAAAGGACTATTCAAGAAATGTCTAGGACTATGCGAAATGAATACAGTCTTCCTACCTATTTTCGGGCTGAAGCTGTAAGTACAGCTTTCTATATAATGAATAGAGTTTTAATTAGGCCAATTTTGAAAAAGACACCCTATGAACTTTAGAATAACATAAATCCTAAAGTAAATTAATTTAAATTTTTTGGATGCAAGGTTTACACCTTGAACACCAAGGAATGTCTTGGTATGTTCAATCCAAAATATTATGAAGGCATTTTCTTAGGATATTCAGCATCCTCCAAAGATTATAGTTTCTATAATAAGAAGTCAAGGATTGTTGAAGAATCAGTTCATGTGAAATTTGATGAATCATATCCTTTTGAGAAAAGGACGGATCAAATGGATGAATCTGACTCTAATGATAACTTGATACTTGAGAACATGAAAAATTGTTTTGAAAAAGATATAAATGAAATTTAGTCTAGTTCAGAAGAACATGATTCTGAAGAACCTATAAGTGTACTACCTAGACAGACTAGAACGCTAAAGAATCTCCCTTTAGAAACAATAATAGGATACTTAGAAACATGAATAAAAACTAGAATAAATATAGAAAATCTTGTATAATTATCTTCCTTTATATTCCAACTAGAACCAAAAACTATAGAAGAAGCTTTAGATGACGAAATCTAGATGATAGTAATGCAAGAAGAATTAAACAAATTCAAGAGAAATGTAGTCTTGGAATTAGTTGAAAGACAACAAAATTATCCAGTGATGGGAACAAAATGCTTATTTAGGAATAAACAAGATGAAAAAGGAGTAATAACTAGAAATATAGAATGACTTGTATCAAAAAGATATAATCAAGAAGAAGGTATATATTATGATGAGACCTTTGTACATGTAGCTAGTTTAGAAGCTATTAGAATCCTTTTAGCCTATGAATCAGTAATGAATTTTAAATTATTCTAGATGGATGTTATGTCTGCCTTTTTAAATGCTTATTTAATGGAGGAATTTTATGTTGAGAAACCTCATAGTTTTGAAAATTCAAAAAAACCATATTCTCTTTTCTAAACATACTAAAGCTATGTATGGATTTAAACAAGAACCTAGAGCTTGTTATGAAATATTGAGATCTATTCTTTTGAAAAATGATTTTACTGATGGAATGGAAGATCCAACACTATTTTAGAAAACTGTAAATTGTAATATTTTATTGGTTCAAATTTATCTTGATGATGTAATTTTTTGATCAACTAATAAATCCCTTTGTCATGAGTTTTCAAATCTAATGAAAAAATAATTTCAAATGGGTATGATGGAATAATTAAATTTCATTTTAGGACTTCAAATTTATATAAAGGATTTTGGAAATGTTTTGAATCAAAGAAGATACATTACTGATTTACATAAGAAATTTGTACTTGGAAATAGTAAGATATATACAACTCATATGTGTACTAATATAAAACATGATTTGGATGGAACTGGAATGTCAGTTTAAAACAAGTTATATAGAGGTATGATTGGTAGTTTATTATATCTTAATGCTAGAAGGACATATATAATGTGTTCAGTATGTCTTTGTGCTAGATTTCAATCAAATACAAATGAATCCCATTTAACCGTGGTTAAAAGAATTTTTAACTATTTAAAAGGAACTGTTTTTCAATATCTACATTATCCCAAAACATCGGATTTTAATTTAATATCATATTTAGATGTATACTTTGGGTGTCGTTGATTATATAGGAAAAGAACTTCATGTACTTGTAATTTTTTAGGGAAATACTTAGTGTCATGGTCAAGTAAAAAACAACACTCAGTTGCCCTATCAATAGTCGAGGCACAATATGTTTTTGCTGGTAGTTGCTGTGCACAAGAGTTGTGGATGAAAAACACTCTTATGGATTTTGGACTAAATTTTTATAATACACCTATTTTATGTGATAATTATAGTGCTATAAATATTTCAAAAAAATTCTATTAATCATTATAGGACTAAGAATATTGATATTAGATATCACTTTTTAAGAGATCATGTTATTAAAAAAGATATATTTTTGGAATTTTTTAATACTGAAATTCAATTAGTAGATATTTTTACTAAACCACTTCCCATTACAAGGAATTATTTTATTAAGGGGGAGATAGGGTTATTTAATTTTTAATAAAATTTTAATTTTATTCATTTTAATTATGTTTTTTAAATATAAACTTGTTATTTATTTTTATATACTCCACAAACAATTTTTTCTTTGTTTTTAATATATATGAAATTATTATTGAAAACATGAGAATTAAGGATGTTAGAACCTTTAGAATTCTGAACCATTTAATTTCCATCAAATCCCTTTTGAACCCGCAAAACTGCACCACTGCTTGTCAACCCTAATCTTCGACCCTCTAAAACCCTCAAGTTAAAAAATTCAGATATTTTTGCAGAAATGGAAAAGACTAAGAGAGATGATGAGTCTGAGACTAGCAATGAAAAGAAACAAATCCCAAAAGGAGAAAAATTCTATAGGGAAAGGTGATTGATTTAGAATGTCTATTTCAGAGGAACTTGTTGTTAAAACAAGCCCTATCATTTCAGAATCTCGAACAGACCTTCAATAGTGAGAATACATAATTCTTTTAGGAAGTAGAGATTCTATATTTTTTAAAATCTATTCAATTTAGTTTGGGAGATTATTATGACACCGTGATGGATAGGATAGAGGATAGAGATTTTTCAATCTCTTTAGTTGAAATTATTCAGATGTTGAACTTCTCTCTAAAGCAAAACAATCAATGTAATTTGTTGTCGAGAGGTCAGAACAAGTGGAAGAACCTTAGATTCAATCTAGAATTCAAATAGATGCCGAAGGAGATACTGAGGAATAGGATGTGGCTGTTACAGAAGATGAACCTGAATGAATTGATGTTGATAGAACAGAACCAGAACCTGATGTTTAAATTGAAAAAGAGGTCGTTCCTGGAGTATATGTGGCTATTCCTCAATTAGTTTAAGATGAAATTATTCTTGAGAATCGAATAGAAGAAGTTATTGATGATGTTCATGATTAAAACCATTCAGATGAACAAACAGAAGTTCTTCGAGAGGATATTTCGGTGGAAGAGTCTGGAAAAGTCTCAGAGGAAAAATATGTGGACCAACCAGTTAGAGCCGATAAGGAGAAAGAAGATGTTGAATCCTTACCACTAGTGTTAGTACATCACTTTCATGCTAAAAATAAGAATCAAGAAAAAAGTACCTCTGAATCATAAAAATGAGGAAGTTGAAGAAATATACAGGGTGTTGTAGAGAGTGAAGCAAGATAATGCTGCTCTGAGGAGAGCATTGGAAACATAAAAATTAAAATTCCAGAGGCTACAGAATAGTACAGTATCAAAGCAAGAAGTTGAAATTTTTAAGAAGGATATGTTGAACTAGGTTTAAAAATTAATGTTTGAAATGATTGTGAAGTTATATTTTTCATATCTCAAATCATTTATGGAGACAAAGTTGGCATCTCTCAGGATCGATGAGGCTGGTGGTTTAGATACCTCACCTGATTTGATCAGATTATTTAAGGAAATAACCACTGTCTTAGTTGATATGAATGACAGGATGCATGATTTGTAAAGAAATAGTGCTCCTCTTTCAGTTCTGCTAGACAATCAATTGTTTTTAGTTGAACAGTTCACCTCACATTAACCAGAAATCTGATCTGTCTTGGATAGGTTAACAGAGATGTTGTCTTTGTTTTTGGAGAAGGAAGAAAGACTACATGAGTTTTTCATATTCAACATAATTAAAGACATTAATATGACTGAAGAAAATAAGTATTTTATTTTTATACGTGGTGATAAAATTATGAGACGACTAAGGGAGTAGCTATCATTAATCCAGGAAGTTGTTCAAACAAGATAAACCCTATCAAAACCTTTACCAACCCATGATTCTTGTATTGATCAATTCTACACTTTTAAGTATTTTCAATGACAATCTGTTTCATTATATATTTGTGTGTTTGTTTGTTTTACTCTCTTTGATTAGATATTCTAGTAATCTAGATTCACTAATTGATAAATAGTTTGATATATCATTTACTTTAGTTCAGTGCTATATTAATATGTGTTATATTCCATATTTTTTCATTAATTTTGATATCATAAAAGGGGTTGAAAATTGGATAAACACAACATTTTATTTTAACTCATTTACATTTTTTACATATTATTTTACGGATATATTTGATGAAAAGTTTTCATTAAAAACAAAACACTTTTTTTAAAGTATAAATACACATTTTTTCTCTAAAATCATTTATAAGGGAGAAGTTTGGATAAATATTTTAATTTTTTTAAGGGGATACATTTTTCTTTACTTTTATTTGTAACTTTTAAAAAGGGGGAGAAATTTTTTAATGATTATAGATAACACTATTTTTATTTATTTTTGAAATAATCTTTTTAAAATTAAATATTGATTTATCTAATCAAAATTCTAAACAATATGTAATAAATTTTGAAAATTCATTTCATTTATTATTTTATGGGTTTTGTGATCATAAAAAATGGGGAGATTGCTGAGAAAGTGTTTTTTTCAACAATACATAATGTTTTTTCTAAAGAGGGAGATTGTTGAGAACAATAGTCTATCTATTTATGGTTATATTGATGCTCACAGATACCCTTTATTATTTTCTAAAGATTTTATTTTTTACTATAATTCAGGAATTTATTTTTTGTATTTTTTTTTGGAAGAAATATTAATATTCTTGATCAACGAGATTTAATAGTTAATGTATTCGCATTAGCATAATCTAGAAACACTATTTATGCTCTACATATTTGGAAATTGGTTAAGCGTGTTCTGGAATCACTGTTCATACCCTACGTGTGGAAATGTAGCGTAATGAAAAGAACATGTTGTTTACATTAAAAGTTAACAGAAAAGTATGGTTAATCAGCCATACGTTATCGGAAAATTATGAAAAATAACCCTATGTTAGGAAAGAACCCTACGTTTGGGATATTATAAAAGTATGGAAGGAGAATCGTACGTACGTATTAAATGTTACATTTTTTTCTCAAAAGTATGGTTCATCAACCTTACTTTTGTAAACAAATTTGAAGTTCTTATAAAAGTATGGATCATGTACCTTTCGTTTGGAAGCTTATAAATGTATGGATCATTTATCATACATTTTAATGTTGAGGAGAAATGTATGGATGGCCAACCCTACGTTTGTGATCAACTTTACATTCAAAATCCTTACTTTTGAAGGATATGTCATCAACCGTACATTTATAATCTATGTTACGTTCATAGGATGCATTCTGTACAACTCAACCTTACATTATGTGTTTGAGAATTTAATGTTGATATTATTATTCAACGATCTGCAAGCGAATTAACAGGATGATTTTATACCGGATTAAAAGATGATTTTAAAGTGCGTATTTGTCCAATGAAGAGCTGTTTAAGGATAAAATTATAAAGATCTTTTCATTAAGAAATACAAGGAGAGTTACGACTACTTTGTATTTTCAAATGTTTGAATTTTGTGAGTAAAAATGCAAAGATTGTGGATCTAATTTTTGCAGAGGAAGTATTTGTTATATTTGTTTTATTATATGGTTTGTGTAAGTTTCAATTAAAACGTGTGATCATGAACACTAGATTATATACATCTATCAAAATACAAGATTTGTTGTACAACATTCAGAAGAAGAGAAGAAAAAATAGAGTCACTCACAATCTACATTTCTATTGTTAGGAAGAGTGATAAATGCTCTATTTGTTAAAGAAGAAGATACATGGCTTAAGATTCACTTATTAGACATTGAAGATCAATTATGAATCTGCTGCTGTTGAAGTTGCTATTTTTATTTCTATATCTTCTGCAACAGGATCGACTAAGAATGACTTATTCATAAAGATCAGACTTTCTAAAGACGACGATATATTTATAGTCAATTGCATTCTGTTTCAATTGTGAAGAAAAATCAGGAGATTATTTTCAAAGAAAAAAAATACTTTTTATCTTTATTTACCAGCTTCTCATTCTATGCTATGTATGTTCTTTGATTGAACCAGAAGGCTCTGTTTTTCCTTAGATTGTAAAGGTATCAACTGCCTGCACTCAGTTGTTCAATGGTCTGTTGAGATGAGGACCAGATACTGAAAACCACCAAGCTCGTGGAGTAGAGCGTTGATTGAGTGGACTAGGGGACATCTGTTCCCTGAACCACTATATATCATGCGTTTCTGAATTTCATATTTCTACTACAATAATCTATCTGATTAAAGATAAAGGGAAAAACATGATCTCGAAAATATTTTTTAAAAGACACAACTCACCCCTCTTGTTTAAATTTAGTATAATCTCGACCCGACACTTAATCCAACCCACTATTGGTCAGCCTCTCCATCTAGAGTATAAACGACTAGTGTCAACTTTTCTGTCTTAGAATAGTGAAGCATAAAAAAGATATTCTCCATGGAGTTGACCCACTATTCCTCAACTAGTGGATCGGTGGATCCACTAAACGTTGGAGGTCGTTGCCACATAAAACATTTGATATCTAATTTCTCCCTCTTGTGTGAAGTAGGTTGTTCCCCATTATTAATGTTATTTTCCATATCCTGAGATAGTTGTGTAAGAATCTCCATGAAGTATGCAACTCCACCTCCCAAATCATTGGGGTTGTCGTTCAGGCAATCGTTTCATTGTCCCTCGTGTGAGTTGTTGGCCTGGTGTCTCCGAGTTCCCACCATTTTGTAAAATAGAAAGGTTAGAACAAAACAGAAGTCAACAAGTCCGGAATAACGTAATAATTTTCACAATTTATACTAAAATCATAACATATGGGGTCCCTATGTAACACTTATTGTATACGTATTTGTACATTATCTCATACTTGAGGCTTTATCTAGGGTTCACTAATCCTATTTTCCAAATTAAATAAACCATTCCTCTATTACCAACTATAGAGACCCAACCATTCTTACATTACTATTACATTATTTTAATGATCAACAACAGAATAGTGAAACACATATAATATTCAAAGGTTTAGTGTCCTGGGAAAACTAGGACCATACATAACAATTTCAACACCATGCATAAACATTTATGTAATTCCTTCTTCTCTATATTCTTATTTGGACTTCACATCTTCTTAATACATGTATTCACCTGGGGATATATATAAAAAGGGGTGAGCGAAATTCCCATTAAGAGGATATATGAAAAAATATAACAATGGGTGAGCATAAACATAACATATGCAAAGGACCATGAACATGTGAGGAAACATTAATAACAGACTTTAAATGTGGAAATGCATAAAAATAAAACATAATTTCGTAGTGGTTAACTACCACACGTACTTGTGAACAACGATAACATCTTATTCACACATAATTTCAAATTAACTCATGATATTATTCACTATACCTGATGCATTGTAGCGCAGTATAATTTTGAGTGCACCCATCACATTTCAACATTCATATGGAACTATATAATTCTGAGCACAATTGTCACATTATACCATTATAATTTATCATGAACATGACACTGAACATATATAATAAATGAAAAAAAATCTGCCATGAAAATTAATGGGTTTAAACTCATAAGAACAATTTAATAAACATTTATTTCCTAAATGAAAGAGGGAATAAAATATAAGTTACAAGAATGATCAACCTAGAATGAGAAGTAAAAGGTGTGTTCTATGAAGAAGAGTTATTTTGGAAATTATTATTTTTAACATAAACACCAGTGAAAAAAATATACATCGCAGAAAAAGAAAAAAAATGATGAACAAATAATTTTTATGAGTAACCCTATAAAAATACAGTGAAAGTGTGAGACCCCTAAGGATGAAATTTGTGTTCGAGAATTTCCCCTTACCATGTACCAAACGATTTATTCACTTTAATGTGTTGTGTAACCACAATAGATTCGTTAATTGAAAATTCCATAACCTTGAGTACATTAATATGGTTCATTATGGTTTCATTATGTTATTTTATGGGCCTTTGGATGAGTAATAGATTTTAAAAAATATTGATCTGTAATGTTCATTTTTATGGTTTTCTTGAGCGGTTCACATGTATTCATAAATGGAAGATTGTGTAGAACTTCGATAAACATCCAGAACATATATTCCATGTTATTAATGATATTATAGAAGTAAAAATTATCTTATAATGAAATAGATTAAATTCTATGTGAATGATTCATTGGATAACAATTAAATGATGATGGTTTCTATTAATTTGGGCAGTTTTTCGACCATAATGAACTTGTTTTGTTTTATCATTTAGTAATATGTACATAAGTTAGTTACAAAACATTAAATAAGAAATAATAAATATAACACATTCTGGTTAAACCATAAAAATGGTGTCATGACCAGATCTGAAAGTGTTAATGGAAAAAGGAAAACACGTCCTTCTTGAAGGAGATAGATTAACACCACAGGAAGAACGTTTTTCTTTTATAAAATAAAAGGAAGAAGGAAATGGGTTTAGATGGTAAAATATCCAATTAGTATCATAAAATTCATTTATATGTTGGTTAATAGAGTTACCTTAACATGTTTATGAATATAGGTAGAGAGAGAATAAGAAAATAACATGAAATTGAAATGAAATTAATATAAAGAGGAAGAGAAATTACATCTGGCATCCTCCTTTTGAGATCCTACTTAATAGACCTTGGCTTGGTCTTTTTATGAGACTATAATCACAAGGATGTGGGGAAGGGGTTAAAGAATAGGCTTCGGTATAGTTTTGTATAGGTATAAATCTTGAGATGTGTGGGGAAATGATGGTGTGAAAGGTGGTTTTTATAGTGGAGGGTAGAGGAGATTTCTCAATATTAAATTCATTAAATTATTATTTCATTACAAGACAAGGGATAGTGAGTCTTCCATGATCAAGAATAGTAATTTTATGATGTTATCCCTAACCAAGTGGTCTTACATCATAAGAAAATCATATGTGTCCCTATAATTTGATTATTTAGAATATTTGGTAAATTATGGAATTTCTCTATTCATCGAAAATTCATGTATTTCAAAAAAATAAAAAAATCACCCTAACAATTTTTTTGACATGTATAATCCAAAAATAAATTTATATGTATGAAAAATTTAATATTTAAATTTAAAAAATAATTTACTTGAAAAAAACAGTTTTTATAATTAAAACTACTTTTATAATTCTATCAAAAAATACTTAAGGTCTTATAAAATTATCTTAAATATTGAAGAAATATATTTGTTAATTTATGAACACATTTTTAGAAATAAATTTTATTTTAAATTAATAAATTATATATAATTAATTATTTATGACTTACAAAAAACAATTCTTTTACAATGTTCAAATTGTCACTTATAAGATGAATTAATTTTATTTAATTATTCATCGGTAAGGTTATTAATATTTTAGACGATTAAATATTCATAAGGGTTATATTACTATTCATACAAAAAGGTTATTATCCATAAGGGTATGATACTGTTCACCAATGATTAATTTTGATTTATTAGAATCCAAAAATCATCTTGAACACAACCATGTATGTCATATTTTCGAAATTCAAAACATAGAAGTGGAAAAATTAATTTTAATATTCACCTAATATTTAGTATAATTATATAGAATCTTGATTCCTAATGTGATTATACTATAAAAAATAATTATAATAAGTGAATTCCATTGATAAAACTTTGGGATGTTACTTTCTTCCCCCCTTATGAATTTTCACCATTGAAATTTTGATTTACTTAAACAACTGAGTGTACTTATCCTTCATCACATCTTCTTGTTCCCAAGTACCTTTCCCAAACTTATAGTTTCTCCACAACACATTGACAAGGTGGGTTGTCTTTTTGCGTAGAACCTTATCTCTCCTGTCTGGAATCTCTATCGTCATCTCCTCATAGGAGAGATCATCTTCCAGCTATACCACCAATTAGTTTAGTACTTGTGATGGGTTTAATATGTAATTCCTCAAAAGTGATATAAGTAACACATCATGAACTTGAGACATATTCGGTGGAAGTGCAAGCCGAAAATCCATAGCTCCTATGCGGTCAAGGATCTTAAAGGGGAAAATGTATCTTTGGATTAACTTCCATTTCATTCCAAATCACATCACTCTCTTCCATGGTGATATACAAAGGAAGACTTTATCCCCAACATCGAACTCCAAGCATCTTCGACAGTTGTCAGCATAGCTCTTTTTCCAGCTCTAAGTAGCTTTGATGTGTTTCTAGATAACATATACCTTCTCCGTCTTCTCTTGCACATGATCAGGTCCATGTAGCTTTCTTTCTCATATTTCATCACAAAAGGTTGGAGTTTCAAATCACATTCCATATAGAACATCATATGGAGCCATCTGAATTCTCGATTGGAAGCTATTTTTGTATAATAACTCAACCAATGGTAGATGCATATCACATCCACCATTGAATTCTAGAGAGCATTCTCATAGCATATTTTCCATCATCTAAATAGTCTATTCAGATTGGCCATCAGTTTGGGGGTGTTAGGATGTGATAAAATTTTATTCAGTACTCAAAGCTCGTTGAAGGCTCCTCCAAAATTTATATACGATCCATGGATCACAATGAGAGAAAATTTAGAGTGGAACACCAAGCAGTCTCTCCACATCCTTTACATATATCCTTGCAAGTTTTTCAAGTGACAGATCTTCTCGAATGTCGATAAAATAAGCAGTCATGGTGAGTCGGTCAACCACAATGCATATTGTTTTATTTCCCTTTGACATCATAAGGAGACCTGTGACAAAGTCCAAAGTAACATTATAAAATTTTTACATGGGTATCGGCTATGGCTGCATCAACCCTTTGGACCTTTTTCACTCTGTTATAACCTATAGACATACCAAGAACCTTGAGATATATTCTGAAATCTCATTCTTCTTGTTATCCCACCAGAAGTGTTCTTAGAGATCATGGTACATATTGGTACTCCCCATATTGATAGAGAATTTCTAGTTGTGTGCATTGTCCCACATTTCCTTCTTTATCCCGGGTGATGAAGGCACACTATGCCGTGTTCCAAATAGAATCACACCATCATCTTCCATATGGAAATCTAACAGCTTCCCTTTGTTTGCTGCCTTCACCCTCTTTGGTATCTCCACATCATCCCATTGATCTTCCTTAAACATTTCTTTGAAGGATTGTTGCACAATAATTTGGGAAAGGTTGGATGTATCCATTTCCCTTATGATTTCTAAATCCATACTTTTTATATCAATGACGATAGGGTCTTTCTAAATCTGTTACATAGATAGAGTAGAAGGTACTTTTCTACATAGAGCATCAGCTACCTTGTTGGACTTTCCTGGATGATTGTGAGTAGAGAAAACGTAATCTTTAATTATCTCTAACAATATCATTTCATGCATGTTGATATCCTTTTGTGTGAATATATACTTTAGGATCTCGTGGTTGGTGTATATGTCACAATTCTCACCATAGAGGTAGTGCTGCCATATTTTCAAGTAAAAAATCATGGTTTCCAGCTCTAGATCATATGTACAGTTGTTCTACTCACGTATCTTCAACTGATGTGAGGCATATCCTATCACATTGTCATTTTTCAAGACTACACAACCCAATCCTTTCATTGAATCATCAATGTATATAACTAAACATTATCCACTTTTTTCTAGTGTGAGCACAGGTGCAGTGATCAGCCTTATCATTAGCTCCTTGAAGCTTCCCTCACATTCTTAAATCCAAACATACTATACCCCTTTCCTTGTTAACATAGTTGGTATGAATGATAGTCGTGAATAACTTCTCACAAAACATTGATAACACCCCACTAATCCAGAAAAATACTACGTATTTCTGTGACATTAGAGGCCCTGATCCATTCCTCGATCTCCTTTGTTTTTGAAGGGTCCACAAAAATTCCCTCACTTGTGATCACATGTACCTATAAAGTCACCTACTTCATCCAAAAGTCTCTGTTTCTATTCTTGGCATACATATTCTCCTTCCAAAATGTCACCAAAACATGTCTTAGATATTCTTCATGTTCCTATTTGCACTTCAAGTAGATGAGAATATCATCAAAAATCACCACCCCAAATTTGAAGAGGGGATGTCTAAAGACTCTATTAATCAAATCCAATAAGATTTTAGGGGCATTAGTAAGTCTGAAGGGCATCAGCAGAAACTCCTAGTGCCCATAAATTGTATGGATTATAGTCTTTTGAATATCCTCCTTCTTCACCTATAGCAGATGATATCTAGAACAAAGATCTACCTTTGAGAAGCATTGAGATACTCTTAACTTGTCGAACAAGTCATCAATCCTTGGAAGAGGATACATGTTCTTTATTCTGATCATGTTAAGTTCCCAATAATTGATACACAACAACATTGTTCCATCATTCTTTATCATAATGATCACTGGCGCACCCCAAGGTGATTCACTAGGGAGTATGAATTATTTGTCCATATGCTCTTACAACTGCTTCTTTAACTCTTCCAGTTTGATTGGATCCATCCTATAGAGACACATTGAGATAAGATTAGCTCCAGGTATGAGTTCTATTGAGATCACTACTTCACAATCTGGGGGAATTATGGGTAACACTTCGGAAAATATATCACTATATTCTCTCAGGATGGAAATTTCTTCATGGTTGGAACATTCCATTGACTCAACCATTTGGGAAATGTAAGCTTCCTCATAGGGAATCAAAACCCCCAGAATGAAAGTATTTTTCAAATGAGATTCAGGATGTTCCTTGCATTTGTAGAGGATCATGTGATGGTTCAGAATATGAAAATATATTTCCTTTTCCCGATAGTTTATATGTGATCTTTATAATGAGAGCCAATCCATTCCAATTGTAGAATCAAATTCCACCAAGGGATGCATTAAGAGATTCACTGGAAGAGTCTTCCCACTTATTCCAATAGGAGAAGATTCAAACACTTGGGTGGTGATGTTTGAATCACTTGGTGTGTTCACAGATATATCTACTTCAATGATTGAGGGCTTTGATTCTGTAGTTCTAGAAAGCATGCAAGATATAAATGAATGCATAAAACTAGAATCATGTTAGACTATTGACCTTATTGAGTGAATATGAAGTGTTCATTTCTGGAATCATTATATTTCTCCACATCCGTAATAGTGATGGTACAATCCTTCCATTGTTTTTTAGTCTTTGGTGGCAGATGACGATGATTAACCTTGAAAACCCGAGGTTTAGTACACTAGCTTGCATAGTGCCCTAGCTCCCAACAATTGTAGAATTTAACCATGGGTGGTTCTCTCCTTTCATCCACCACATTCAACTTCCTTTTCATGTCTTTTCGACACTCTTGAGAACGGTCTCCTTCATTCCCACACGTGAAGCACTTCCCCATCCCTTTGTGGCAGTTCCCATGGTGCAATGTCCAACATTTTTAACAAGTGGGTCGTTGAGTTTTCTTTCCACCTTTTTCATTAGATCCACTGGCATGAAAATCCATCATTTTTTTATTATCACAATATCCATGGGACAATTCTCCAAACTCCATCTCCACATTGAGAACACATTGAACAAATTCTTCATAACTCTCAAAGTCTCAAATTGTAAGATCCTTTTGAAGGTGTGGTTTAAATCCACTAATGAATCTATCAATTTTGGTATCATTATTGATAACAAAACCTGATGTGTACCTTGATATCCTTGTGAAATTCACTTCGTAGGTTGTGACTGATTATCCTTCCTTTTGCTTGAGCTCTACGAATTCTCTCTCCATATTCTGGTGAAGAGTTCTTGGGAAATACTTGTTAAGAAACATTATCTTAACGTCTTCCCATTCCATCTCATCAATTTTCTCACTTGGATTGGTGTTATTTATCTAACCCACTATTGATCGGCCTCTCGATCTAGATGATAAACGACTAGCGTCACCTCCTTCATCTCCGAACAGTGAAGAACAAAAAAGATATTCTCCATTGAGTTATCCCACTATTCCGCAATATGTGGATCAGTAGATCCAGTAAACTTCGGTGGCCATTGCTGCATAACACATTCGATATCCAATTTCTCCCTCTTTGGTGAAGGAGGATGTTCCCCATTATTATGGTTATTATTCATAACCTGAGATAGTTGAGTAAGAATCACCATGTGGTTCTGAACTCCACCCCCAAAATCATTGGGCATGTCATTCAGGCAATCATTTCATTGGCCCTCGAATGAGTTGTTGGCCTAGTTTCTCATATTTCCAACCATTTTCTAAGATAGAAAAGGATATAAAAATCATAAGTCAACAATTGAAGAATAACTTATTCATTTTCATAATTTAGACTAAAAGCATAACATATGGTATCCCTATGTAAAGCATCTTGTACACATATTTGTACATAGTCTCACACTAGAGGTTTTCTCTAGTTTTCACTAATCCTAATTCCCAAATTAACTAAAACTTGCCTCTGATACCAAATATAGAAAACCAATCATTCTTACATTGTTATTTATTCATTTTAAAGATAAAAAACACAATAGTATTACACATAGAGGATCCAAAGTTTAAGTGTCTTGGGAAAACTAGGACCATACATACCAATTAAATCATCAAGATTAAACATTTATTTAATATCTTCTTCTTTAGATTCTTATTGGAACTTGACCTCTCTTTAGTACATGTAATCAACTAAGGATATACATCAAAATGGGTGAGCTAAAATCATAGTAAGATGATATATAAGAACAATGTAACAATGGGTGAGAATAATCATAAGAGAGGGAAAGGATAATGAACATGAGAGGAAGAATTATTAAGATACTTTAAATGTGGAAATGTATAAAAATGTAACATCATGTTTTAGTGGTTAAATACCATACATACTTGTGAACAAATCTAGCATCTTATTAAATCATATTTTAAAATTACCTCTTGATTCCATCTGTTGAGATCTCCTTTAAGGGACCTATGCTTGGCCTTTTGATGGGACTAGAAGCTCTAGGACCTGGTGAAGGGGCTACAGAGGATGCTTTTGGAGAGTTAGGGAATTTATTGAAGCTTGTGATGTGTGAGAAAAGGAGGGTTTGATGGGTGATTTTCATAGTGGAGGGGAGATAGAATTTATCAATATAAATTTCAATAATTTATTATTTCTACACAAGACAAGGAATAATGAGTCTTCCATGGCCGGGAATTGTAAATTTATCATGTGATCCCGAACCATGTGGGAATACATAAGCCTAACATCATGAATGACACTATAATTAGCTTATTTACCTTATTATGTTAATTATTGTATTTCAATATTCATAAAAATTCATGTTTTTCATAAAAATCCCAAAAATTCACCCCAACAATTTTTCAACGTGTAGAATCAAAAAATATATTTTTATATATGATTAATTTCACATTTAATTAAAAATAATAATTTACTTGAAAAAATAATTTTTTTAAAAATTAAAATCGATTTTAGAATTCTTTCAGAAATTACTCAAGCTCATAATGTTTTCTTAAATCTAGAAGAAATATATTTTTTAAACTATGAACACAGTTTAAGAAATACATTTTATTTTATTTTAAATAATTAATTATAATAAATTATTTATGACTTAGAAAAATACCAATACTTTTACTATGTTCAAATTATCACTTATAAGATGACATAATTTTATTTAATTATTGAAGGGTAAGGTTATATTATTTTGGATGATTTACTATTCATAAGAGTTAAAGTAATATTTATAAGGGCAGGTTACTATTCATATGTGTATGTTTCTATTCACCACATTTTATTTTTGTTTTATTTATGTCCAAAAATCATCGTGAACACAACTGTGTATGTACGATTTTTGAAATTGAAAACATTGAAGTGGAAAAATTATGTTTAATGGTCACATGATATTTACTATAATTATATTTCATTGTGATTCCTATTATGATTATTCTATAAAGAAGAATTATATGAAGGATATTCCATTTATAAAACCTTATGTTGTTACATCAATAGTTTAAAGATATAATATGGCATCAGAAAAAATCTCTCTAACTGCATGAAGGATGATTCCAATATAGGGGAAATGCTCATTTGAATGATGAATGCACTAAGAGTTCGTTCATGGATTCCTAACAAAGTTACTGAAATACTATAATGGATATCAATCAAAACACAACTATTATACTTTTTAGAAGAAACACAATTTCACAAGATGATGCATCAGTAAATCTAATCACTAGCCTTTCCTACAAGAATTTCTATGATTTCTCATGATTTAACCAATTATGTCATCCATGAACAATGGTGTTTTATAGAGGTTTCACACACCATAAACGCAATCAAAGTCATGCTGTCGAGAAAGCACTACTATTCACAATCAAAAATTTCCCCATTTTCTTCTAAGTAGAAGCGACTATTTTCAATGGTCCTCTTTGATTATGTTCATCCTACTTGGAATGCACACATTTACTAGAACATATATGACACTACCAATATTTGGAGTGACCAAATAGTTAAATGATAAATAGATAAAGTGGAAGATCACAAGCATGCTATTACCAAAACACCATAACCATATTTTTGACTTTCCTCTAAGTCACACTCACGTATGTTAATGCATGCCCAGAAAGATAATCCAATGAGACCATCATGTCAAAACACCTGAGACTTTAAAATGTTCATCCTATGCATTGGGAAAAAATTGATTCTTTATTTCTCAAGTCACATTACATGGATATGACACTAGACTATACTCAACATCATAATAGATTTATTTTATAGTCGTATTCTTCATTTGACCATTAAACTAGATCAAAACGTGACCAATCAACCATTAGTAAAATTAATAGTGGGAAAATGTCCTATAAAACATATGACCATGCCCGTGGTATATCTAACGTACAATAAATGGGCATCACTCACTTATCACACCCATAAAAAGGCCAATGAAGCCATGACCACCCATCTGAACAAGGGTGATATTAAAAACCTGATGTCTTTCTCAGAAAAAACCTGAATACCAGCAAGCATCATAGTGATTGTGGAAGTAAAAGTGAATTTATATCATACCGGGGATACCTAACACAATCTATCCCCTTACACAGTACAAGCATTGAACATAACACATGGTCACATCAAACAAATGTCACCATGTTCAAAATCCATCCATCTTAGCCATTTCTAAAAGTAAAAAATTCCCCATGTAATGAACTCACATTTATTTTCCAAGGAATCTGAAATATAATCTTTAATTTAATTTACAAGGGGGTTTGAAAAGAGGACACCCCATATGTGGTCCTTTTTTAAGGACATTACATTTTTCCCATTTTAAATATTTAATTATTTTAAATATTTAAATAATAAATCAATGAATCATAGGATAGTATTTCAAAAATTCTTTTCAATGTTAAAAATTCATAGATATCATTACATTATTAAGAAATTTTAAAAAATAATACATTTTTAATAGTTATAGAAACCAACTTGGGTCCCATTTTATCCAACCTAGGTTTCAGAAAATGTAACCTAAAATTAGTTGTTAATTCATTAAAATTTCTAGAAACCATATCGGGTTATATCATAAGTTACATGTCCTAATAGACCTACATGGGACATGTTTCTCATTTTAGAACGTTACAAATTTCATTAATGATGAAGATTAATCAAAGCATTACAATTATACCTATTTAAAAATAAAATATTCCATTACTTTTAATATTTCATTTTCAACATAACGAAGTTCCCACACACATTATGGATTTCAAATTAGCAGAAATTAATCAAAATCATACTCAATTTGGAATTCAACATGACCAAATAAAATTGTTCTGTTATATGGTTGGCCATCTACCAATCGATAAATCACCCATATACTTTATTGTATGTAATTTGTCTCCAATTTATAACCCAGTTTATCATTTTATTTAAATTTTATTTTCCTTTTACAATGGTTCTAATACATGGGTTAAATTTTCTCAACTATAAGGATCGCATACACCATAAAACTGAAAACCTTCTCCCATTATAATCGTAACAATTTAATTCAAAAAAATAATCCAGTTATATAACAATAAAAGCTACTATATCGATATAATCTCTAAAATAGAGAAAAATGATGAAATCATAGTAGGATCACATTCTAATCACTTACTCAAAAAATAACAATCATAAAACATAGAAAGAAGTCTAATGAATTACCTTAACAGGTACAAATCTATGCATTGCATATCTCTCAATGCATGAAATCCAAAACAGAAAGAAACTTATAAATGAAACTAGATGACATGGAATATACATGGAATTTTAACATCCAATGTGTCTAGTGTGATGCATGAAATACAAAATCCCAACCAATTAAGGGAAAGGGTCAAAATACCATTCCCAAATGGCCTAGATGCCTTCATTTTTATTTATTTTTGATTACCCCCCTTTCAAGTGATGGGGGAACCCTTACAAGGACTGTAGGAATAGAGATTACTTAGCCTATAGGTTTAAGAGATTACATGACCCTAAGGTCTTAGAGAATTCAAGTAGACTATAACTATAAGGAACTACACCTCCCCCACATCTACATCATGATAGTATCTTTCCACTATCCCATGGATGTTTGGCTAGGCTTCTCGTGCAAGCATAGTTTGATCCTGTTGGCATAGTCATGCCCTCACATTCTTAAAAATCCATTTGGTTTTCCACTAGTGATTTCACTAGGACGGAAACCTCCTCTAGGGCTGCTCTTTTTTTGTAGAGTATGTCTGGGGAAACTACATTGTGCATGTGGCCCGGAGTCCTTGAGGTGGACTAAAGGAATTAATGGTGGCCCAAAAGCCTTACTAACCCGAAGGTCTGGGTGGCCCGATGGCGTTGAAGACTCAAAGCCGAAACTTGTGGCCCATGGGGAATAGTTCTGGTGCTACAGTAGTGAACAAAACCTGCAACAATACACACACAGTACTGCTACAGTAACAGTTACAATACTACTATAGTACCACTAGAATTATGCCTCCCTCAGGTTTTGAACCTAGGTCTCCTTGATGCACGTAAGGATTCCTCACCAACTGGGCTGAGGTTCATCTGCTAAAAATACCATAAACTCATATTACATGATGTATTGGAAATTATAGTGGTCACTCATGGTGAAATCATATCAAGTATAACAACAAAGAAGCACAAACAAAAATTTGTAGCCCTGGACACTTGGTCATTTCCCATACGTGGGGTGATTATTCCAATTCACAACTATAAAATATGCACTTCAACATTCTTTTTATCTATTATAAAAATCCTAAATTGTATGATTAATGACTAAATTTCTCTGATATATCTTTGTAACATCCCGACCAGGCATAGTATTATACTTGTAACTAAAACATTGGGTAACATGGCCTCAAGAATGCCTCCACACATGCCAGAGGCTGCCGACTAGTAGATAGGGTCCTGAGGGATGATAATGTGGAGACTATAACCTCATATTGGATTATTACTATTGTGGAATCAGAATAATTAGTAGATTATTGAGAAATCATTATGTAGAAATGAAAATTTAGTAGAAGGTATATTTTATATAACTACAAAATTGACTAACAATTGGTTATACAGGGAATGGATGATGGATGATACATAATAAAAAGAAGTATACAGAAGATATTATTTACATTAGAGTACACAAAATAATTAAAAGCCATCAATGATCCACAAGAAATATCCATGAGAATTTGGAGCTCCATCTCAGTCTGTTTCTCCTAACTCCCAGGTACATGAAATAAAAAAATAAACCTAGATTCTAAAAATATAGGGTCTACATGAGTACCAAGGGTACCCGATCAGGGGGTGAGATATAAATTTGAGTATGTCAGCTCCCTCATTTTCAATCCAAATCCAGATTGTGCAACTTAATTTACACATTGTGTAGTTATAAAAAATAACTAAAAAAGAATAAATAAAAAACAAATTTCCAGGTTCCTATGGGTCACAAAACTATTTTACCTACTTCGTCCCTTAGCAGGAATCTGAATAAATAACTAGTTTATTAATTGATTATTACCAATTTTTAAATAAGTAACATGTTTGAAATAGTGAATGTTTCAATATTTAAGGGTTCAACCTATAAATATATTTAATAATGATGTTTCAATGCAATAACCAATGAAACGTAGACCTCAAGGGTCACCAAATCAGTAATAATTGTTTCTATGAAAATGGTAAGATTGTAATACAAAGACAATAGTAAATAGAAGTCCTCAATAATACACCTACCAACTCCTTATTGTTCATCAATTGTAAATGGGCTTATGCAATGACTAGGGAAAATGGGCTTTAACCATGGAACCCTCTTGTCAATGTTGGATCCCAGGAATGTATCTAAGGAATACTAAATATCAACATGGGGGATCCCATAGTGGCATAAAAAGATTAAAATGTTAGAAAAGGATCGGGTTCTTGGAGGGTCACAATATTAGAAAGTCATATCATTGAATTCGAAAGGGAATCCTCAAGTGCTCATGGAATTCCCAAAGGAATCCAATGTGAGATCATGTCAGACCACTCCAATTTCGATAATGACATCATATATAAATCAAATGGTTCAATAAATTACCTTTTATTATTGTGATAAGGATAACTATGCATGAAACCATTTAATCAAGACATAATTAATCAATAAGTTCATTTGGTTCTAGACTTTCCTACCATTAGTTTGACAATGCCTTGCAGAATGAAACCATTCATTTAAACCATTTAATGAATTTTCAAAAATGAAGGTTCACTCAACTATGTTTCATTATCATGGTATGGGGTGAAATGGACATGTAACAAATTATTTTTTAATGTACCTGATTCTATACATGGTATTTATACATGATAATACATGGGTCACACAAGGTATAAGTAAGATAAATCATTGTGTCCATCCATCACATTCCTAAAGTGGAATACATGTATCACACAAGGTTTAAAATAATTCTATTTACCAATAAATGTCAACTATATTTATAATTCACCATGGGCCACATAAGAGGTGTCAGTGGAGAAAAGGCAATCACCTACATGAGTAATTCTAATTTACAAACAAGGCCAAGAAGTAGATGGTTCCTCTATTCTGTAATCATATTGTAAAGGAAATTCCATTTTTTAATATTTATTAGGGGCCTTGTCCTAAGATTCCAATATCTCAAATTTCAAATAATGGCATAAAAATATCATTACAACAAGCCAAGGAAGCTTAATGATATAATCAATAACTTTGAGCTTCAATATAGTGCATCTCTATCATAGGGGTTTTATTATAAAATCATGACATTTATCTTCCAAAAATATACTTATAATATTTGACATCTCAAAAAAGAAACATACACATTTCACATTTAAGAGTAATTTAATATAAATTCCATACCTGATTAACTAAAATCTATGTATGGTGTGATAAGTAAATACTTAATTCATTCTTTAAATTAATGGGGACACGAGATTGACCATACCAAAAAGATGAACCAAGACAACACTTCATTAATTTACACTTTTTATCTCAAAGTTACTATTTTCCCCACTAATAATATAAACCTTTGCATATATATGTTGACATTGATCCCCAATGCACACATGTCACTGGACATGAACATGTTAAAGGGGATCCTTACATATATTCTTATATGCACATACTCATCTCCACTCCCCTAAATTTTCATTTTTATATATATACATTGGAACACCTATCCCCAAATATGTATATTAAATTCCATGGATTAATATACAAATATCGAGGGAAGCTATATATATTTACCTTTGCATATGTAGTCATGTTACCTCAGACTCGGTGACTTGAAACCACACGGTAAGGTCCAATCCACAATAGAATAATTATTAAAACCCATGAAACTACCATGGATGCAATATCAAAAGGGGGAAACCAAACAGTGGGTATAAATATTTACCTTGGATGATAGTGGAAAACCAAAACATCATGAACCACTTCACCTTCATCGGTGGTTGTGGGAATCACCTGAACATGACACGAGAGGCCATTCAAATGCCCCATCGAAGGAATAAGCCCAAAATATGGTCAAACCCAAATCCTGGGGTTTTTTACAATTGATATAGGGAAAGGGTAAGACCAGATATTAGACCAAACTGTGAAGATGAGAGAACCTATGATCTTACCATATTTCTATGGATATAAATCATCATGAAAAAGTAGAGAATTGAAGATCAAAGAGGGAGGCCATAGCTAGTGGTGCATCACATGTAAGGGGGATTTGGTCAAGTTGTTTTGCACTTGGTAGGGATAAATGGATTCCATTAAGGTTTTCAGTAAATCCTATATTAAAACTAATAATAATAATAATAATAATAATAATAATAATAATAATAATAATAATAATAACACTACTAATATTATTGTTATTAACATTAAATATTTCATTTTTTATTTCTTATTCTCCTATTAATCTCATTTAACTAATTTTATTTTTATCTTTTATTCAAATTTATATTTTAATATAGGGTAAACTGCATGGTTTAACTTGCATTGTACTCCAAATTGGTCACAATTTGTGTTATTAATAGTGTGATAGTTCTGCCTAAAAAGGTAGACTGTGTGGGCTAGTAAAACAATTTGGAAAATGATGTGAATCCTTTATGCATCACCACTGCCCTGTTTGAACAAGGAATCACGGTTTCTTTCAGTGGGACACACGGTTTCAGACACAATATGCATCCTTTATAGCCTTTCAAAACCATGCATTTCTAATTCCGACACCCCCAAAACACACCAAGGTGGATGGGAAACATCATATGCCTCTTATGGTGTCCAAAAATAACAAATTAATGAGATCCAACTCATGGAATTTATTTCCAATTTATAGTTATAATTTTTACCCATCTAGTAAATGAAATGTTCAAAATCATTTGGATTTCTGTCTGCTTCAAAAACATTGATCTCTATAGTTGGTGTGGTAGTTCTATTTTGGGGAAAAATCTTGTTTTCGATAGAGTTATGGGAAATTAAAAGTCAAGCCTTAGTATAATGAATTCTTGGAATTCATGTTCAAAAAGCCTAGATATTTTTCCCGACACTATAGTGTGGTCGAAGTTAGAAATAATAGGGCGTAAAATGATATCCTCTACACTATGGTGTATGTTTTGGTGTAGGTTAAGTTGTTAAAATGTGGTTTTTTGATATTTGGGGTCTTATGGGCTTTTCAAATAGTGGGAAACCCTATCTCCTTTGACTAATAAATAAAATGTCAATTGTAAAACACACCACACTATAGTAGAGGCTTGTCATTCCTTCTCCATAAATATAGGGTGTGATTTTCTTTGGATTTCTTTTTATATCTACCATAAAAACCTATTTGAATATCAGTCCACAATTTGAAATAAATTCATATTCATTGAGGATATGAGCCTAATTTTTTTGTGATCATAAACTCTTGAGTCAATGTACACATTATTCTTTTAATATTCATTTTTCCTTTTTTTCATAAGATCAAATTTTTACAATTTTTATAAATACTCTAATAAATCAAATTTATATTATTGTTGGTCTATTAGGGGAACATTTAATAGAGGTTTCATTAATATTTTACGATGTTTAATCTTTTATTAATCAATTCTTAATCAGATAATATTGAATTCTCAATCTCAATGAAGTTTATTCATTACTTATCATTTGTTTAAAATGTGGATGTGAGAGTATCATAGTTTATATTATTATATAAAATAGTTAAATTTTCATAATAATTATTAGAAATGAATAAAAAATGAATATATTATGGAATGGGATGATATGGTTATATGTAGTGATGTTTTATTGATGGTACCTATTGATATTTTATAGATACTATGTTATCTAAAACCCATTGTTATTTTTCTTTTTTAGAATAGTTTACTTGATTTAAATTGAATAAACAATGTAAATTTTAGATAGTGAGGTGGTTAATGAAATATGATTACAAATATAACGAATCACACCCATTTGAAATTGTTGAAGAATAAATAACTTCTAAAATATTAATAATTGTTACTGTTAGGTATTGAGAGATTATGAGGTTATGTTTTTTAATTTAGAAACCTATAATAATTAATCATTTAATTCAATTTTTGATGTAAATGGTTTATGTTATGGGGATAAATGTTAGGGGTTGTGCGTTTTCAATATTATTTATTAAAGAATCATAATACTTTGTTTTATGCACCTAGTTCTCAAATTATTTTTCTTGAAAAGAATATATTTTTATTTAAGTGTTATTAAAGATGGTAGAGAATTATTATGGGTTATGTTTGGGTTTTGGTATAGTTTTGATATTAGGTTAGAGATTGATAACATAAGTTGAGGGTAGGATATTTCTATTTCCTATCATTGAGAAGAGTTTGACAATATCATGGATATAATCTGTTGATAGTTGGGGTTTCTTGTCTTTTTGATATTTTACATAGATGGTTTTTTTCTTGAAAGCTATAGTATTTTTCAACAATAACAAATATAGTTTATTTGTGAACTATAATTGAATTTTCTTATGGTAACTTAGGATAAATCCTAGATTACATATAGTTTGGAATAGTATATAAATAAATAATGAATTTAATGGATGGGAGTTGATGTTGGTAAGTTGGGATTATATAAATAATTGGTTAGTAGAATTAAAATATTTGAGAACATGGAATATATATCAATAAATTATATTCTAAAATATTAAGCGTGATATATTTTGAAAAAATGATGGTATTAAACCTTTATTTGTAATGGTTTTTACAAAATTGAAGTGGTTATTTTTAATTACTAGTGAATATGGATAATGATATTGAATCATGATTCTTTTGTTCATATATGAGATTTTGATTTTAGGTAAATGGTTGTAGAATATGAGTTCTATGGGGGATGACATTAGTAGTATACTATTTAGATACATACATTATCTATGTGAGGTTGGGTGAGCTATATATTTGTATATTTTCTCATTTATATTTTCCAATACTAGAGTTAGGTGGTGAAGTGATGCCCAATTGTATTGGGAATGAGTGATTTTCTCAAATCCAATTTACTGCTGGATTGGATGGATGAATTCTCCTTCCCGTTAAATCTTCCATTTAAGAATCATGATGTATAGGGGTAACCTAAATGAAATTTCATAATGTATATGGTATATTCCTACATGTTCTATGATGGAACTCTATATCACTATAAATGTCTTTGTAAGATATAGTTGAATAATTTTATGTCACTAACATGTATTACAACTATAGTTATTCTGGTTTCCAATAGTCTTACATTAATGGGTTATGATGGATTGGTATACAATTATAATTAAATGGGATATAATGGATTTCAGAATTAATAAATAGTTATATATGGGATGTTTACGAAGAGTTTAAGATGATTTTTATGGAGTCCAACATATTTTCCTATATTTTTCTATATGGGTCAAGAATGACGTATTAAAGGTATTATTACATAGGATATTTTGACTTAGGGTATGAAAAAAACATCCTAGTGAATGAGTGGAGGGGGGGTACCATTCCGACATTAATTTTTCATATAGATATGATTAATTTTTAATTTTTGTAGTGAGAGATCCATGCTAGGGATGGAATAAACATTTACCAATTTATGTGATGATTTAATTTAATTTTTTGTAATAGGGATTTATTAAAATTAAATTACATTTATATATGCGGTTCCATGGAGGATCATAAATTTTATATAGGCAGGATTACACTATGTATATATAAACTATTTTCATTGTCCACCATTATTACCCAATGATCAAGCTGGGAATCATTGGCTTGGAGTGGTTATTACTTATCTGTTTGCACTATGGTCACATCCTAGTGTTTTTTGTATTTAAAGTTGATTTAAATTATACATGTGATTATTTATGTATTAGGATTATTATTTATTTCTTATTTTTAGTTTTGTGGGTGGATCACATGTTCTCTATTTTCATAAAATCTATATAAATATAGTAATTATTCCCATTTTATACATTCTAAGACCTTAATACTAGTATAAAACAAGTCCTATTGGATGTGGGATTCATGGAAAGTCCCCATTTTCATTATCATACTAGGAATGGTACCCTTTTGAGGTGGTATTATGGTATATTCTTATCAGATATGATGGATGAGATATATGATATAGTTTATTGAAATAACATGGGGAGTATTTCATGCTATTTTTAGGAAAAAAATTGTAGTTGTACAGAATACATGTTATAGAAAACATAGACTAACTATTAAAAACGTCATTAGTGCTCCATGTGATATGATTTGAGGAAATTCATGTTTTTTTATCATAGTATTGGAATTGAAGTTTGGTGTATGATAGAGAACCATGAAAGGATTATTCATTAGGAATTTATATCTCCAATATTAAATTGGGTATACAACGTATAATTTGGTTGAATTAAAATTAACTAAAATTAAATATTACATCATATTTTTTTAATAGTCCATAAGATTTGTTTGTTTTATGTAATTGATCTATGTTGATGTTCATGATGGGTTTTCACTAATGATTCCTAGAAATATTTTCCACAATAGAAGTATAGAGTATAGGGAACTGTTGAAAATCATTATAGGATGGAAATCAAATAAGATTAATTCCTGATTTTACAAAATTAGTAATGATATAGATCATATATAGTTGAAACATATTCGTTGGGGGATGTGGATTTTACCATAGGATTGATCCATCAAGGTGGTGCACTAGTTTTCATTGGATATGATGATGTTTTATCCGGGTGATCAAAATTGGTGGATATTATTCCTTAAGAATTGTGAAAAATCATTAGATTCACGAGAGAAGTTCTATGAACTATTTTAGGAGTATATTATATCTATGATGGAAAATTGTAATTGTGTGGAAGAGATTCATTCTATCCTCCATTGAAATTATAGCATGTTGATGTCAATTATATGGTATAATAACCACTCAAGAAATTATTTATACATTCCTTTAGATGAGGAGGATAGGGAATGTAATTTCAAAGTGGAATTGAATATAGAGATAATGTGATATTTAACCTAATAATATCTATAACATATAACAAGTAGTTGGAGAGGGAAGAGGATATATAGAGGGTTCTCGATGAGATCATATTATTATAGGATCATGGACTCATGGACTCCCCATGGATTATATCTAGGATAAAAAATCATTGTTTTTTAGTCTATAGATGATCCAGTTTGATGGGAGTTGGTTCCAACCATTTTAAAACTATTTTACTAGCGCTATAATTTCTCATGCCTCTACAACAATATTGGGAATGAAATTTCAAATTTGTGGAGTTTATGACTATTATAATCATGAATTATTTTCATTGATAGTCTATGTGGATATAAATGCCCCCTTCTTTCTCATTAATTGAAATGGAATCCTCCAAGTATGAAATACACAAAGGATATTCAATATTTTGATTAGTAGATAGTGGATGGGGAAGGTAGATAACAACCCCATGATTCCCGTCATATTAAGAGATTGAAATCATAGTGAAACATCATAGGTGGTTTATATTTGGGAATAGAAATTCATGAATCTATACATGGTGAGATGAATTCCAAAATGATTTTAGTGTCAGAGTTCCTAATGTAGTTTACAGTATAATAAACTTTTATTAAATTTATTCTATGCCTTGTTTGATATGAAGGACATAAAATTCATCATTTCACATAGATAAATTCATAATATTGGAAATACACAAAATAATCTTCTAGTTCCATTTCTGTTGAATAATATAATTATAAATGGAGCTGTTTTTCTAGATATCTATGTATAATGTTAGTTGATGATATTTAAAAACTAATTTCATGGATATTTAATTTGTTTTTGGATACAACCATATGATGTAATCCTTAACAATGATTAAATTTATTTTATTCAGGTATTTTATATTTCTTAGAAGGATAGTTACATTCTATAACACAAATTGATCAAAGGTTGTTTTTTAGAGAGATAGAGTCTCATACATGCTAGAGGAGTGTTAAATAATTATATAATATATTGGATGGGATGATATTGAGTTTAATCATGGATTATACAGTGGTGTTTCTTAGGGTTATAGAAGAGTACCCATATATTTTTTTTAGAATATATTAAGGTACTAACAACTCATCCTAAAATCAATTATTCTATAGATTTGGAATTATGAATCACTCTAAAATAGAAATAATCTTATAGAATAAAACTTTGTAATTTTTTAAATCAAAATACTCTAATTTATGTTCTTCATCAGTAAGGCTTTGTATGCACTAGTGTATCATATTGGGGTAAACTAATTTTTTTTTTTAAGAAATAATATTGTAGTTCTCAATTTCATATCTATTATTATAACATAAATCTAGTGATAGTAGATATATAAACCCCCTCTATATATTTATGACTTATTTCATCATTTTAGGAGGGTTATTTTATTCTGTAAGAATGTTTTTTAGTCTGGATATAATCAAATTCAATTGATTGATCATATTATTCTGAAAATTTTCTTCAGACATCATTATAGACATTTTAATTTAATTATAGTTTCATTTACTATTATGAATCTCATATTTCTTTCATAACACTTATGAATACATTGTTCCATGAGTTTCTATAGCTATGTATGGTAGTGTTTATTTATTACAACATTGTTTATTAGGTTTCCACTGAGGAAAATAGAGATGATTTTGTATCTATTTTGGGAGTTCATCATAATTAATTTTTTTAGACTATAAAAGGGTGAAATTTCAGAACCAATGGAATATTTAATGGGAAAAGCTTTGTCATTTCATAGTGTATTTATGGACCAATAATATACAATGGGAATTATTTTATATATATCCACAAAAAATATTATGAAGTAAAATTTCTATTAAGTAATTTTTTGTCAATACATGACATTAGTTCCTGAGATTACATATATTTTAATTCAATGATATATCTTACAAATAGGGATATGTTATTCATGTGGTCTAACTAGTTTTAGGATGCTTTTATGAATTTAATAGAGAATTTTCCAAGAGATATCGTTCATCATTTTCTATTGGAGGTAATTTCATTAGTGGTCTATTTTGATGCATTGATTACTGGTTATTATTAACTCTTAATATAATATATTGTATATATCTTTTATGGATATTAGTAGTTATGTAATAATGAATATTACTATGCCAACCATGATATTGAGCTTGATTCAAATTGGTTTTCACTGAAATAATTATGTTCTTTCCACATTCATGATTTCCACATGATTATAATTGATCATATGTGACTATTACATTTCATCTCCCATCACCAATTTATTTTTCAACAGTGATGGTGGATGGATATCACATATTATTTTGAATTCAAAATGTCATATACACTACATAAATAAAAAATTTTATGGATTCCTTGAGTAAGAAGTTACTTGGTGACGTTTTTATTTGATTCTAGGGATATTTGGAGACTAATTGAAGGGATATCAGTGATTAAACAGTATAGAGGATAGAAATATAGTAGAGGGTTTCTTAATTAGTAGACAATTCAATTTTCATTAGATTAAAATGTGGTACTTTCCTTGATGTGGGATACTGATGTGCAGATTTTTCATGATCAAGTTGTATATTGAAATGATCCTAAGGGATGGTCAAAGTGTGATGAATATCTAGTGTTGTTTTAATAAAATCTATTCATTCCTTTAGTATTTTCTATGTTCTTCTCTATGTGTTTCCCAATTCACCATTTATGATATATCTTTGTGTGGAAATATTTACCTAACCTTGTGTTATTTGTTTTGATGGCCTTTCAAAATGATATTAGATACAAATTATACCTCTTTATCTTAGGTTTTGATGAGGTTTAAAGTTCAGCATCATGTTCTTGGTGGGTCTTCAGCCACTTGATATTCCCTAGTAATTGTTGGAAGATATCTCAATGGACATTGTCAATAGATTTACATGATTTATAGAAGGTTGAGATGTTATATGGATGATCATGGACCTCTTAATAATGTCAGCTCAATTTCTATTGATTAAGAGGTCGATCATTGTGTATGTTTTGTCAAGGAAGTATCTGGATGTGGTGTTGGGTATAACTGGGGTTTCAAAGATGACCATATTTAATCATGAGCCCTAATTCATATATATTGTTTTTATTGGTCACATTCACACATTTTTATCTTCATTATACATAAAAAACTATTTTTTTCATAGTATGGATGATTTGGTAGAGCAAAGAGTTATTAAATTTAGGGACATATGGGATGTATAAATTTTAAAATTGGGAGGTTTATCGGTGAAGAACCCTCTATTATTATATTATTCATAGCAAAATAATCATCAATCCACCATTGGTAGAAAAATATTATAATAACTATATTGAAGACCATTCCAATATTTATTATGTTAGACCAAGGATGTAGAGTCACCTATTATTAGAATAATTTTATTAGAAAATAATATATTAGGTTGAGTTACTGAGGGGATGAATTAAGGTAGTATAGGATCTCAAATATTCATATGATGATCATAAGAGGAGACCAATGGAGTTCAAAATTATATATTATTATTTCGGTAGGTTTATCCTAATCAATGTAAAAAAGAAATATTTAATTGGAGAAATCATTCATACTTATTTTCTAGTCATTTTTAAATATTTTTCATGTTATAACTATTGTGTATTAGTTAGAAATTCAATTTAATATTATCCGGATTCATGATATCTTTCATATGTCCCAACTTCAATGAATGCTTTATTTTTATTCACATTCTATCAATTGGGTAATGTTTAATATTTAGGATTATATGACCTTGGATAATATATTTTTAAGATTTAATATTATTAGGAAGATCTATTTAATAAGTGTGATATTTTCTTTTTAGTGGAATTTGGCCGAAGAATGGATTAGAGGAAAGAAATTGAGAGTAAGAGGATTTGATGAAATCTCAATATAAATAATTTTATATTATTTTTTTAATGAGATCGCTTTTTTTATATTTTCCTCTTTAATGTAATAACATATTCTATTACACGTTTCTATGCTTTTTCCTCAATATTTGTTGGTGATTTTTTATAAAACATTGATACATGGGACGTATGTCATGGAGTTTCATTGTTTTAATTTTCCTTCCATATAATTCATTTTTTTATATTCACATGGATGAGAATTTTTAGAATGGAATTTTGTATAAGGGGCCATTTTTTTTTCAAATCACAATTTTAGGTTTTCATTATATTTAGTGCTATCATGATGGAATTTGGTGGTGTTTTTTAAGGTTATATTGTGGTATTGTACATAGAGAGGGCCACCATGCCATGGTGGACAACCTAATAATATATTTGGTTATGCTTTTGGTTTTTTTCTATAGGGAAATAATATTTTATATTCATTTTCGTAGAATGGTCATTTCGATTATGGCTTTTCGAATTAGGGTACACCATATGAAGTGAAATTCCAAGTTCAGTTGGTGAGGAATGAGCTTTTGCTAGAAATTTTCATCATCTTAAATTTTTATGAAATTCACTATGATAGTGGAGGGTATGGGTTAGTTAAGTTCGTAATGAGACTATTTGTGGGAAACAGGAACACTATTGTGCTATGCAAGTAATAATGGTGGTTCATAGGTAACACATGCTCGAGTAATGAGTGGGGGATGGGAAACAAAATGTTGGGTCTCAATATGAACCTGCCTTGGGAGTTGTAAAAACTTATATAATTATTAATTAAATCAATTTAATGGTTACTAATTTTTTAGAATTATATTGATATATATATACATTAAATATATTGTGGATTTTTTAAATCAAAAAAGAAATAGTTTTAGTCAAAAACTTCTATTGTAAGGTTATATTTATAAGATTAATTTATAAAATACATAAATTTTAATTTAAAAAAATGAATTTAATTTTTTAAATTATTATATAATACTTATGATAGGATAATATGTTTTTGATTTTTCAAAGTACAAATTGACATTTCCTTGAAGAGTGAAAAATATTTTTTTTAAATGATATTTTTCTTGATTAATTTATCAAATTAAAAATTACCATAATGTTTTGAATAATATTTAATGTAAAATATATATTATATTGTTTTATATAATCCACATAATTACTTTTGAAACGAATTTATACTGGATTTCAGAATATGATTAATTTTGGGATTAAACATGATTTTGATTGAAAACCATTTTCATGTGGTTAAAGTTAATATAGTTTAATTAATTAACACAAAAAAAGTATGACTGTATTAAATAAATTTTATATACTAGAAATATATAAATATGAATTTAAATTCATATAATAATAATTTCTTTTCATACAGTTAATATAAAATCGTACTTTTCAAGAAATGTTAATTTCATGTCAATCGACATATTCATCGATCCTACATGTTTAATATTAAATAAAAAATCACTAAATTTATGAATGAAATTTAATAAAATTGATTAAATATTTAGTGTCATAAGAATTCAAAAAATAAAAATATTTTAAATTAAAATTTTATCTTAATGAATATTTAACCCAATAAAAATTTATTATCGAGGGTAAGATTAAAACGAGTTAAAATGGGTTGAACTAATTAGATAAGATTAAACATACCATAGAAAGTATTCTAAATCCATTTTAATAGAAATATTTCATCCTTATATTATCTAATTTACTTATAATGACCCTATCTATCTTATGAAATGTAAAAAACATGTGAAAATTTTATTATTTTAATATCATTCTAGCATGTCCCCTCCCACACATATAATATATAACCACTCTACTCTCAACATCATTCCATGAAATCTATTTTCCTTTGAAAATAAATTTAAAAATACCCTCTTAACATCGCTCCCCACAACATGATCCCCATCACTGATAAAAAAATATCCCAAGATTGATTTTTGTTCCAACCCAATGAGGTTATCTAAAGAAGAAGTATCATACTAAGGTGAGCATTTTGTATTGTTTATTCTATATCATCCTTATATTCCTACGCAAATATGATATTATAATAAAAATTGTTTCTCAAATATATTTATATTATTTTTTGATAATGTTATAACTGAAATCGATCCCACATTCCATCAAATGCGATGATAAAATCATCATTAATGTGTATATTAGTCGACCACCTCAAGAATTAATGTGATTAGTTTTTCATCATCGAAACTCATGGAATGATAACATGGTAATATTATGAAAGTTTTAAGACAATAGAAAACCATTTTGATAATAATTTATGATTAATTTTATTTGAAAATTGAAAAATTTCAATATAAAAATTTAATTGACAGTTTAAAAGCATTTAGTAAGCATAAAATCATTGATAAAAACTTTTAATATTTTATGGAATATTTTTGGAGTTAGAAACGATGTTAGTGAGATATTTTTAGTACTATAGAGCCTCAATGTATATAAAATAAAAATATTATATATATTATATTATGTAAATGATATATATTATGAATAATTAAATATCATAAAAATGGTGCAATGTTTTAGAAATAAAACTGTACCACTCGACCTGGGAGGAGGGGTTTAAACTAGTTGAGATATCACAACTGTTATCATAAAAAAATCTTCCTAAATGAACATGAGGAATGTTTACTTTTTTAATTTTATTAAATTATTTTTTTAATATAATTTAATATCTCCAAAAAACATTGTATCGTATAAGAAAATGAGATCCCATCCATGTTTAAGAAATGAATTTTACCCAAGATGGACAGTAAATTTTATGTGAATTAGATGTTTGGTCAGTTCGTACATGATTAGAATTTAATTATTTTTTTTCTTATTTTAAGTTTATGAAATAATTAATATATATTAAATATTGAATCTTATGAGAAATATGAGACCACCGTTATGTCTGAGTCATGATGTTTATATTTGGTAGGACTTAACTTTTATTCATATTAGTTGTTTTGTAACATCAAATACAATAATACACTTATAATAAAAAATTATAAGATTATTTAAAATTTAAATAAATAATATACAATTATATAAAAAATAAGTCATCTTTTTCACATTTTAAAAATGGAGAACACAATTGATGATGGAACATCAATCCAAAACCTTCAAAATAAAATTGTTTTCATCAATTCAAAATATGAAATTCCTTAAAGGGATGAATCTAATCACTCCACCAATAGCATTCCAAAGAAATTGAAGATTAATTAGAAACGATAATGATAGATATTAGGGGGAATATTTAATAATAATAATTAATATTGTTGTTGTAGTTTTTTTATTATTAATTAAAGAAAATGATATTTTTGTGTCAAAATTAATAATAATATATATATATACATTTGGTGGGTGTATATACAGATGTGTATATATATATAATCGGTATATAGGGGTTAATATATATATATATTAGTGTATATATATTTGTGTGAGTGTGTGTTTTTGTTTGTGTTTCTATATATATATTAGACGTGAAGATAAATATATCTCTTTTAATTAATTTTATATATATATATATTAAATGGATGATTTAATATATGTTATAAAGTGAAATTAAATTGAAATTCATGAAGTTAATAAGGTTTTTATGTCAAATAAAAAATGAGAAATAAACTATAAATAAAATAATAAATTATAAAATACTTAGTTGATATGAGAGGCATGACGAGGGAGACTAAATTAATGATTTACTATTTAGAATATATATTCAATGTGGATGTTGCAGGAGGTGCCTAATAGATTAGGTGTTGGATTAATTCCTTCCCAGGAGTCACGTCACCCAATTCCTCTCACTCCATCTCTCTTATTATCAATTTTATTATATTTTTTTATTATTTCAAATATATAAATTCAATAGCATTATTTAATATTGGTCCAAATTACATGAATAGGGTCATTTTATTTTTATTGATGAGTCGAATTTCATTCTTATTATTGTATTTAAAGAGGTTCGGTAATTTATCGATTTTTAATTTAATTTTTTTACCAAATATAGAAATAAATAAAAAAATTGTCAAATAGGGGTTGTTCAAGAAGTGGATGAAATTTAATCATCTTAATATTGTGGGGAAGTGTGTTCCATGTGATAAAAACCATTGTAATCCTCAATGTAGACTTGTAGAACCATGAGGTGAGAAGTTACCTTCATACATGGGCTTCTGTTATACGTGTTTTCATGGTTTGATTATTGTGTTGGAATATTTAATATCCAATATTTACATGTGATTTCATGTTAGTTTTTGTGTAGCATGGGACACCATATTACCTTGCTTCATGATAATTTCTATGATTAGTAGATTCAATTTTGATGTTTGATTTCATGTTGTATTTTTTATCAATCTATATTTTCTGATGAAGTGTCCCTTGATACATGTTCCTTTATATGTATTCCATGATATTTTTCATTGATGTCATTTAAATGTTTCCTTGAGATATTTCTAGTATATGACGTGATATTTTTGCTTCGCACGGTAACTATGAAATAGGTGTGCCCATTGTGTCTGAGTAGCCTTAAAGTGTGAGCCTATCCAGATGCTTCAGGTGAATAGATGATGAGGCTATAATGGCTATCTAATCATGATTGAATACTATATAATTTTAAGGGGGAATAACTATAATATGTTATTCAACTTGTATGTGATGACTAGGGTTATGATGATCATGAATGATCTGAAAATTATCATAGCAGTGGGGAATGATGGTCTATGGGATCCAACCTAGAGATATCATCAGGGAATGATTGCATATTATAGCCTAATATGGAGTCCTATGGCATGTACGGATATTGAAAACCCTGAGGATGGCTCTAAGGTTGGGTCATTTTCTTGCTTTTTTCTATGTTTTCTGGCATTGAACATAAGGAGGTATGAATGGGGGTTTATGGTAGCTTGGTTTGTTAATGATCGCTAAATTTTTGATTATATGTTTATTCTAGTGTATCATTGATCATTATTTTGGAATACACTATTATAAATTATCACATCTTGGTAAGGATACATGGATAGTTTCCTATTGAGTATTTTACCCACACCCTACTGAAGAATTTCAACATTCATGTAGATTTCATTAATGATTTGGGGAAAGGCAAGGGACCAATTGTGGATAGCATAGTAGAGGAGCATGGAGCATGTAGAAGATCAAGATTGATTAATAAATACATACTACTTATTTATCATCATTATCTAGTTTATTTCATTTAGACGGTTTTTTCACTTATGGAAGATTCTCTAATTCATTTGGCATTTATTCCATTTATTCAATTTTCTACATTTTTACACTGATTGTTTATTCATTGATTTGTTATTGTTAATTATTATCCTATATTATGTAATTATAAAGATGGAATAGTCTCATCAATATTATATTTAGATCATCATTACTAGTTGTATGCCCCTTGGATATGGTGAGGCATGCAAGAGGTTATGTGTAATTCTCGCTCGAACTCGGTTGTTTGGGTCATGATGTTACAAAATGGAATCATATCTAACTGGACTCACTAACATATTTTTGTCATTACCATGGGATTAGATAAGTTATATAGGATATAGGATATATGAGATTCATGCACGGTATCCTTATTTGTGTCTATAAATAACTGAATTGGGGACCTCGAGGCTTTCATAAATTATGGAATTTTTTTGTTACTTTTTATTAAACTTATCATGGGTGATGCACATTATGTTAATTTTTTGTTTTAGGGAATTTAGTTGCATGAATCCATAATGAATAGTAATTTTAGATCACATTACATGTATATAAATAATTTTTTGTTTCATTTTTTTACAATTATATTCCATAATTTGTGATATATTTTAAATGTGGTTTTTCCTTATATGTTATATATTTTACATGTATTTATAATTATTGTCATGAATTAGTAGAACTATGAATTTTTTCATGTTAGTATTTATATGATGATTATGACTATGTTTCTTTTATTAAGTGTTTACATTGAATTATATAAGATTTAACCTTGATTTTGACATGTGGAAATTTATTGGATGCTGGCTAGAATACTTCCCCATGGGAGGAGGTGTCAACATTTTTGGAATACGTTGAAGAGAATGTGGATAAGTTAAAGCACATATTGGATGTGTAGTGAGTTTGATACCCTAGTATCATATGTAACCAAATGAGATAAATGATTACATGTTCAATTTGAATGACATTCATTTGGTAGTTACAGTTCATGTGCTAAAATTACATCGACATTACCTCTTTTGTGGGAGATGTTTTGTCTACACAAACCATAAGAGCCTTTACTATATCTTCAAACAAGGGACCAAAATCTGTGTCGAATATAGTGGAATTACAATATGTAGACATTTTAATTTGATATTGTAGATTTTTTATTGAAATTTGATATCATTTCATATTCTCTTAGACTTAAGATCCATGTAGAGTTGGAGCATGGTGAGTTTTCCTTAGAGGATATGTGACATATGGTGAGATCGTTGTCTAACTAGAGGTTGGATGCTTCTAAGGATCAAGGATCTAGGAATTCATAACCTTTATATTTTACATCTTCACTTTTGGAATCAATAATGACTGGTCAAGATTTTGAACCATACTATACATTGATGAGGGTACAACTAGATAGTGATGACCCAAAGACTAGATTGTTGATGGATTTAGAGAATGTGTTCTTGCAACATGAATTATTTGAAGTAAATTATTCCCTTGGAAAAGAGATGACAAGAGATTAACATATATATATATATATATATATATATATATGGAAAGAAAATGATGCTGTTATGGAGATGTATCATGACTTCATGCAGCAGATCATATGGATAGGGATGAAGAGAAACAATAATGATTTTCTGTCCAAATTCCTTACAAGTTACAGGGTGGTGGTCGATAATTGTGTCCTATTGGGTTATTGAAACCCCTATTGATACCTATATAAAAGTGATAATAAATCATTATGGAATTTAGGTATGTTTAACCTTATATAATGATCATTTTTTACATAGTTTATGTGATTATCGACTAGTTAATAAAGTCTTCTTAATTTTTATCAATCTGAGAGACTCACTTAGTTGAGGAGTTGGGAAATATTTTTTTAATAGATATTGTGTTCCTTCATGCTGTTACCTTGAGAATTTTTTCAAATATATATCCATGTTTTATGTTTCACTTTTGGAAGATCATGAGGAAATCCATAAGTATTAAGGTTGTATTGATATCTTTATACCATCCTAAGGCCAATGGAT
The DNA here is from genome assembly GCA_963277665.1 of Viscum album. Taxonomy (NCBI): domain Eukaryota; kingdom Viridiplantae; phylum Streptophyta; class Magnoliopsida; order Santalales; family Viscaceae; genus Viscum; species Viscum album. The sequence goes on along the minus strand of OY728141.1, from coordinate 1,956,631,372 downwards.
TGTCCAAGAAGACTATATCATATCCGCAGATATGCATCCAACATTAAGGATAGAAATCAGTGGAGTGTGGGATTTTTATCTAGAATTTATTCAGTTTTCATTAAATGAAATTTAATAAGATTTGATATATATGGAACATTATATGTATCATTATGGGAGATAATTTTGATCACCTATTATTAGCATGAGGAAGGTCTGGAAGTTGTTATAGGAATATTTAGAATAGTGGGCCATTGAGATAGTGAATTTAATTCTAAAGATTTTCATGGATACTCAATGAAGATATAGATATTATTACAACTGTATATGGAGACCATTGGATTTTTCTATGAGAGAACATATTTTTATTGTGACTCCTTAGTTGAGACTGAGATGTATGAGTATAGAGGGAAATCCAACACCATGTTATGGTGGACCCTTAAAAAGTCACTGAATGAGTGGGGTTAATGTTGTACCAGTTGGATGTTACTACATGATATTGAGGAATTAATGTTTTGTTCCTTGTTTATCTAATTATGAGGTACATACATTATCCTATAAATTTTATTTATTATGTGGATTCTATTATCGAGACTGATTATTTTTAAGAGGTGTTCCATATATGGATTGCTACTCAGGGCATGAAGGTCCTTGAAGAAAGTGATACCATATAGAGACTCTGATTTTCATACATTATATTTAAATCATTTTAATGATAAAAGAGATAAAAAAATTACACCACATGGATCCAATGGTTTAGTGTCTTGGAAAAACTAGTAGCATACAAAACTATTAAAACTTAAAACATAATAATTTATTTAATTTATTCTTCTCTAGGTTCTAATTCACCATTTAGTTATCCACAATGAATGTAAACACTAGTGGATATTCCTGAAAAATGGGTCAAATAAAAGGAATGTAAGAGGATAAGAACATTAGATAATAAAAATGGGGTGAGCATAGTCATTATAATCATAATATAGGTATAGTATCATAAATATGATTATAAGAATTAATAAAAGTCTTGAAATGTTGCAATTTATAAAAATTAAACATCATGTCTGAGTGGTCAAATACCACACATTGTTGCGAACAATGATAGAATCATGTTCATGTATATTTTAATATACTCATGTGTTTATTTTCATTTCCCAATTCATTTTAGTTCTATATAATTTGGGATGCACCTGTCACATCATATCTTTTACATTATGTTATATAATTCAGGGGAAGCCATAACATCACAACATTTATGTTATTATGAAATTCAAATAGAATATACATCTACCTTGTAAAAATAATAACCCATGGAATGGAATGTGATAAATTTCATAAGATTTAATTAATATATTTTGGATTTCAAAATGAAATAGGGAATATCATACATGATATATTAATCATCAACCTTGAGTAAAGGAAACATTCTTGAGAAGTAAAAGGTGTGTTTTTTTATAGATGTGTTCTTTTAGGAAAAAATGTGTTTTTCATAATCTAAATTATAAAACATTTGTATCCAATAAAAGTGTATATAGTGATGAATAAAGGATTTAATGGAATAATTATACTCAATATTGGGAGATAGAGGGGATGCCCATTGAAATAGAGTTGGGTTCACGAATTCCTCGCACCTTCTGTCCAAACGATTTCATCACATCAATGTTCTATATAATCACAAAATTTTCATTAATTAACACATAACAAACCATTTATTCATGTAATTTATTTAATATGGTTTTATTAAATTATTTTTTTGTACATTGGATCGGTTATATTGTTTAAATTTGTTGTTCATGAGTGTTATTTTTTCTTAATTTTCCTGAACGGTTCACTTGTACACATGAATGGAAGATCATGAGGAACATGGATAAACAACCAATATTGATATATAAATTTTATTAATGATAATATAGTAGTTTAAATGGTATTATAATGATGTATGTTATATACCATGAGGATGACTCATTAGATAATATTTAATTATAATCTTTTTAGTTTAATTTGGGATGTTTTTTGGATCAAAATAAAAATGTTTTGTTTTATCATTTTGTAATTTGTTTAAAAGTTGTTGACATAACATAAAAAGTCTTAAAAACAAATTAAAATCAGTCTTTAACAATTTAATTTTATTAATTTCATCATTTAAGGAATTGATGGAAAATGGAAGTGCATCGCCCATGATGTAGGAAATCAGCACATTATGGGTGACAATTTAATTTTCATAATCAAAGAGGGAGAGGGATATGTATAGTGAATAATATTCTTTTAATAATATATGATAAAATAATATCAATCATACTAGAGTTATAATGTCATTTGGATAAGTGAATTTAACGATAAGTGAATAAATGAAATAAAATTTGAATGGAAATTTAATGAAAAGAGATAGTGGAATTACCTCTTGAATTCTCCACCTGAGATCCCTCTAAAGGCACATTAGATTGGAATATGGATGAGACAAATATCTCATTAATGTGGGGTAGGGTATTGGGATGTTTTTTAGGAATAATTCTGATTGGTCTTGAATCATGAGAGGTGTGAGAAAATTTTTGTTGTGGGGGATGGTATTTATAGTGTAGGGGAGGGGGTTTTTCATAAATATTTAATTCATTGGATTATTAATTTCTCTCCTGAAATGAAATAGAGATGATTTTATTAATAAATACAGTACATAATAAATGTTAGTTTGATATTTGGGTGCATACATCACTCATGTTTTCAAGAATAGTTTATTTATCTAATAATGTATTAATCCTGTAAATTACCATATTTTACTATTCACAATCAATTCATGTATTTCAGAAAAATTTCAAAAGAATCACAATATCCATTTTTAAATGTGTAGAATTCAATAATGAAATCCATTTTATGAAACAAATTTATAAATATTATTAATGAATTTTTTTAATTAAAATCCTAATTGACATCCAAAATACAAATTTTAAAATTAAACTATTTTTTCTAACATTTTGAATAATTAGTTAAGGTTTCTAAAAATTTTCATATAATCACATGACAAAAAAATAATTGTGTAATAATATATTTTATGAAAATAAATTTTCTTTAAAATTATTTAATTAATCTTAAAATATTAATTACATACAAAAATACTAATGCTATAATATAATTAAATCATATTTCCACTTATAAGATGGATAAATTTTATTTTTAAGATCATTGGTAAGGTCCCTATTTAAATTCCCATTTTATTATTCATAAGGCTAATATTACTAATTATAAGGGTTAATTAATTATTCATTAGGGAATTTTCTATTCACCAATAATTATTTATGTCATATCGGACACCAAAATGCTTACTAATTGCAACCTTGTATGTCAAATATTTTAAATTCAAAACACAGAAGTTGAAAATTTATGTTTAATGGTCACATATAATAATTTAATAAAATTAATAATTATTTTCCAATGTGTTTCCTAATGTGATTTTTTGTGAATCTGTTATATGAAAACGTTATAAGAAGGTATAAATTACATTGATAAAAGTTTGGGTCATTACATTCATCCCCCCATTTGAAATTTCACCCCCAAAATTACATTTTACATAAACATGTTAGGGAACTTCTTCTTTATCGCATACTTTGATTCCCATGTTTCTCTTGTATAGATATGGTTCCCCGACACTACATAGAGTAGGTGGGGTTTTCATTTTCATAGAACCTTATCTATTTGGTCTAGAATCATTAACAGTAGCTTCTCATAAGACTAATCATCTTCCACCCATACCACCTCTGAGATTAGTACACGTGAGAGATCTATAATGTACTTCTTCAAGAGTAATTAAAGAAACAAATCATGAAATTGATACATATTTGATGGAAGTACATGTATTAGGCCATGACATGTATGCGGTCAAGGATATCAAAAGTTCCAATCCACCTTAGGCTTGGTTTCCTTTTCTTTCTGAACCACAAGACTATGTTCAATGGTGATAATCAATGTACGACATTATCTCCAACATTGAACTTCAAGTCCCCTTGATGGTTTTCATAAGAACTCTTTTTCATAATCTGAGAGCTTTGGTATGTTGTTGGATTTTGTGAACATTCCTTGTCATATCTTGTACAATATCAGGTCCATGTAGCTTTCCTTCTCAAAATTTATCCCAACATGTTTTGGTTATACATCAATTTCTGTATAATTCTTCATATATACCATCTGAATACAGGTGTTAATGCTATTTTTATTTGATAACTCATCCATATGGGATATGTTGATCCCATTAAGAATTGAATTCTAAAAATCTTGCTCTTAGAATATCTTCATGCATCTAAATAGTCTTTTCAGATTAACCACTAGTTTGAGGGAGATAGGCCATGATGAAATTTATTTCAATACCTAAAGCATGTTAAAGACTACTCTAGAATTTATATGTGATAATTGGATCATAATTATATACAATCAAGAGTGAAACACCATGCAGTCTCACCAGTTGATTCACATATATCTTTTCAAGTTGAAGAAGTGAAAAGTTTTCCAAAATAGTGATAAAGTGAGATGTCTTGGTGAGTCAGTACACCACAAACCATATTGTATTATTTCATTCGGATGTCTTCGGAATAATTGTGACTAAGTCCATGGTGAAATTATCCTATTTCCATAAGTGTTTAGGGAATAATTTAATCATCCCATTGAAAAATTTATCTCTACTTTTAAATTATTACATATCAAGCACCGTGATATATATTCATCAATATTATTCTTCATTTTATATCACCATTAGTGCTACGGGAGATCATAGTACATCTTGGTTCTACAAGGATGGATAGAGAAAGTTGAGCTATGTACATTTTCTAATGGATAATTCTTTATCCTGAGTGATGAAGGCCCATAAAGCTGCATTCCAAATCAAATATCACCATCATCATCATATGTAACTCTTGTAGCTTCTATTCCTTTGCATAATTAACCATATTTTGTAACTCTAGATCATCACATTGTGCCTATTTATCCCTCTCCTATATAAATGGTTGGTAAAACATTTGTTCAGGGTTTTATGTATTCCCTGACCTTATGATTCCAAAATCTATCAATTTCATATCCATAAAGATATGGTCCTTCTCAATCCAAAACATGGAACGAGAATCAATTTCTTTTCTACTAAGAGCATTATTTACCTTATTCTCCTTGTCATGATGATAGTGGATAGTGTAATCATTGAAATTTATTTTATCTATCCATCTCCTTTGAAGCAGTTTGATCGCCTTTTGTGTGAATATATAATTTATTCTCTTTTTATCTACCTATATGTAACAATTCATACTATAAATGTAGTGAAAACTGATTTTAATGGTAAAAATAATATTTTCTACCTCCTGATATTGCGTGGGGTTGCTATATCGATGGATATTTTACTACTGTGCAACACAGGCTATCACATTATCATTTTTAACGAGTATACAACCCAAGCCTTTATTAGAATCATCATTGTATATCACAAAACCTTCTCCATTATACAGTAATGTGAGTACATGTGTAGTGGTTAACCATCTCTATAGCTCTATAAATATTTCCATACAATCTTCCATATAGAAATACTTCACCCCTTTCCATGTTAACATGGTTATTGTTCTTAAAAACTGTGAATTTTTTTGCAAAATACATCTGTAGTACCCAGATAATCCAAAAAACTATGGTTTTCATGGATACTAGAGGGTCTGGGCTATTCCTCAATCACCTTTTTTGAAGGGTCTAAACAAATTACCTCACTTGTGATCAGAAGTCCCAATATTGTCACTTACTTCATCCAAAATCCACACTTTCTTAACATGGAATAATACATAATCTTACTCAAATTCAAAAAAAATCCTTATATGTTCTTCATGTTCCTCCTTTATCTTGGAGAAGAATATAATATCATCTAAAACCGCTAAAAATATTTTTTTTGACGTAGTTTATAATTAATATTTTCATCAATTCAATAAAGATTATACGATAATTAGTATGTTTGAATGGAATCACCAAAAAATCATAGTGCGCATACCATGTATGGAAGGAAATATTCAAAATAACATCATTCAATAGCATAATATGATGGTGTCTGGAATGAAGAGGAACCTCTATGATGTATTTATCTCCAAGAAACTGATCTAAAAAGTCATCAATCCTTGGACGAGGATACTTCTCCTTTATGTCGATCATGTCGATTTCCCAATAATCGATACACAACCACATGGATGAATCTTTACTCTTCCAAAAGTGTACTAGCACAACCCAAGGTTATTCACTAGGGTGTATAAACCCCTTGTCCAGATGGTCTTGGAGCTACTTCTTTAACTCTTCCATTTCAATAGGATCCATGCTATAGGGAAACATTGAAAAAGGATTATTTCATGGTATGAATTTTTTTGAGAACTCTACCTAATGATCTGGTGGATGTTTAGGCAACTCTTTTGGAAATGAATCACTATATTCCCTCATGATTGTAATTTTTGATAGGTTCACACACTACTTTAACTAAAACATTTGAGAGAGGTATGATTCTTTACAAGTAATCAACACCCACACCATAGAGGGATTTTCCATGGATATCCCTATGATTCCATAAATATTTAGATAAGTATGGGATAGTTTGGAACATTTAATGATATTTCCATTTCGCGAATGTTTTTATGTTCTCTATATAATGATAGCCAATCCATTACCATTATAAAGTCAAATTTTACCGAGGATGTAATCATGAGATTCTCTGGAAGAATCTTCCCACATACATCAATAGAAGAAGAGAAAAACAAATGGTTAGCAATGATTTAACAGCTTGGTGTTTTTACAGATATCTCTACATCATTGTTTTGAGGCTTCAATTCAATAGTTCTTGAAATATTTCTTGATATAATGAAATTCATCAAACTAGAATCAAATAATACATTTTACATTATTGAGTGAATATGATGCATAATTTTTATGACATCATTTTCTTGATCCTATTTTGCAGTTGTGATGGCATATGACATCCCATAATACTTTGGCATTGGTGGCTGATGAAGATGATTACCCATGAGGATCGACGTTGTTTTCACTGACATGTATAGTATTTTTGCTTCAAATAGTTGTAGCATATGACCATGGGTGGTGTTGTTTTCTCCTATACCACATTCTCTTGACTTCTTTGGAATTTTTGACACACTTGATCTTTGTGTCATTATTTCCCACACTTGAAGAATTTCCCCAACCTTGTGATGATGTTATCAGGATTATTATTCCAACATTTTTGACATGTGTGCGGTTGAGTTTTCATTCAAACTTTCTCATTATATCCTACGACCTAAAATTCCATCTTTCTTTTCACATCACTATATCCATGGGACCATTTTTCAAAATCTATCATTACTTTGAGAGAACATAAAATGAATTATTCATTGCTCCAAAATTCTCTAATTGATATATCTGTTCGAGGGTGTGGATTTAATCCACTAATGAATATACATGTTTTTCTATCATTTTTCATAAAAAACCCTAAAGGGTACCATCAAAACCTTGTTAAATTAACTTCATGGGTTGTCATTGATTTTCCATCATTTTGATTTACCTCTATGAATTATAACTCTATCATTGTATGATGATTTCTTGGGAAATACACATTTATAAAAATAATCTTAATGTCTTCGCACTTCATATCCTAAATTATGTCTTTTCACTAGGTGTTCTTAGTCAAATCAATCCAATTGTCAGCAACTCCATCAAGAGAATAAACTACCAGAGTCACCTTCTCTATCATAGAATATCTAACCCCCAAAAAGACCATCTACATTTAGTTAACCCACTATTCTGTAACAAGTGGATCTAACTATCCACTAATTATTGGCGGTCATATCCACATAAATCACTCACCATCTAGTTTCTCCATATTATGTGAAGGAGGATGTTCCATAATATTATTGATACTATTCATAACTAGAAAAAACTAGGTAAGCATCACCATGAGGTTTTGAATTACACCCTTTAAAGCATTTGTGTTGTCATTTGGGAAATCACTACGTTGTCCCTTGAACATGTTTTGACCTAATTTATCCTTCTTCCCACCATTTTCTGAAATACAATATGTCACAAGAAATCCTAATTCAACTATTAATGAATAAATAATTTATTTCTTTATACGATTAACACTAAAAGAATATCTTATAGGTTTCTGATGTATAGTAATACTTTTTTGGTTCTTACATATATTTAGTCTCATATAATAGTCTTCACTATGGTTCCCTAATCTTAATTCTCAAATTAAAAAAATCATGACTCAGATACTAACTATTGTGACCCTGGTTTTCATATATTACATTTAAAACATTTTAATGATTAAAACAAAAAAAACCCTTTCACTATGAGGATCCAATGTTTTAGTGTATTTGGAAAACTATGACAATACTTAACTTTTAAAACTTAAAACATAAAAATTTATTTAACTTCATCATATTTAGCATCGTATTGGCCCTTGAGTTCTTCTTAGTGCATGTAAGAACTAGAGGATATATATTAGAAAGGGGTGATATAAATGACTAATAAAAGGATTAGAAAATGACATAATAAAGAATTGTTTGAGATTAATCATTATAATCATAACACATGCATAGGATTGTAAATATGATAGGAATAATTTATAAAAGGCTTGAATTCTGGCAATGCATAAAATTGAAACATCATGTCTTATTGGTCTACTACCACACATAGTTGTTAACAAATCTATCATTATGTTCACATATAACCCACATTACTCCTTAAGTTACCTACAATAACCGATTAATTGGAGAACTATATAATTCTATGCTCAACCATCACATCATAACATTTACATTACACTGTATAATTACGGCACACCTGTCACATCCAACATTTACATTATCATGAACGCCACATAGAACATTTATCAATCATGAACATATAATAACCCATTAAAAGGAATGAGTTTCATTTACTAAGAATACATTCATAGACTTTCTATTCCTAAATTAAAGAGGGAATAACATTCTTTATAATGTAATCGCCATCCTTTAGTGAAGGAAACTATCTTGAGATGTAAAAGGTGTGTTTTTTTAAAGAAGAGTTATTTCGGAAAACAATATGATTATCCTAAACTCATGTAGAAAAAGTATATGTCCTAGAGAAGGTAATATAATAATGAATAAATGATATTTAAGGAATAAAAATACTGATTGTGGAGTGAAATATTGAATAACCAATGAAAGAGAGTTAGGTTCAAGAAATCCCTTTACCCTGTGTCTGGACATCTTCATCACATTATTATCCAATATAATCACATTAGATACATTAGTTAACACATATAGAAACGTTTATACATGAAATTGGCTTATTATGGTTTTATTAAGTTATTTTGTGGTCATTTGGATGTGTTATTGTGTTGAAATTCATAGTTTGGGAGTGTTCTATTTTCTAAGTTTTCATAAATGGTTCACTTGTACACAAAAATGGAAGTTGGTGTAGAACATGGAAAAACCTCCAAAATTCATATTAAATGTTATTAATGAAAATAATATATTTTAAATGGTCTTATAATTATTTTTTTATATACGATGAGGACTAATCATTAGATAAAATTTAATGATGATCGTTTTAGTTTAATTTGGGCTATTTTTGGATCACAACAACCATGTTTTGTTTTAAAATTTAGTATTATGTATAAAAGTTGTTTCAAAAACATAAATTGTTTTAGAAAATAAATATTAAAACAATTTTAAACCATTTAATGGTTTTATTTATTTCTATGAAGGCATTGAAGGATAAAGGATGTGCATCACCCATGATGTAGGTAAATTAACACATCCCAGGTGATGATTCCCTATTCATAAACAAAGAGAGAGAGGGGATGGAGTATAATGAATAATATTCTATTAATAGGACATAATATCCTTCTATCAATAATAATAGAGTTGTCATGGAATTTAGATACGATAATTTGAGAATTAGAGAAGAGAAGAAATTATATTTTAATGGAAATTGGAAGAAAAGATAGAGAGGGATTAAATCTTGAATTCACATATTAGGAACCTCCTCTCGGAACCTTGGATTAGTGATTGGATGAGACCAATAGCTCATGTATGTGGGGGAGGGGCCATAGAATGTGTTTTCATATAATTTGTACAATTTATTGAAGCTTGAAATGTTTAAGGAAATGTTTTTTTGAGGGTGGTATATATAGTGGATGAGAGAGTTTTCCTCAATATTTAATTCACTAGTTGATTAATTTCCCCCAAGAAAATAAATAGTAATAATTCCCTTACTAAAGAAATTTTTTATGGAAGGTGAGTTCTAGATTTGGGTTCATACATTACACATGATTTTAGGAATAGTGGATTTACCATATAATGTATTGATAAATTAAATTAATATATTTGTATTATTCTGAAAAAATTCAATTATTTCAGAAAAATACAATAAGATCACCCAATCCATTTTCCAAAGTTTATAATAAAAAAATGAACTACATTTTATGAAATTAATTTTCTATGTAAGATAAATTTTTTTTTGATTTTAAACATAATTTTTATAAAAATACTCATTTTACTATTAAAACTATTTTCTATCATTCTGAAAAATTTATTATGGTCTCATAAAAGAATCATATTAACATAATAAATCAAAATACTAGATTATAAATATAGTTTCTAAGAAACAATTTTCTTTTAAATTAATAAATAAATCATTAAATATTCATGACTTACAAAAATAATAACACTAAAATATAATTATAACCTATAGTCACTTATAGAATGGATAAATTTTTTATACTATCATTGGTACGGTTTCTATTCACACGGTCTATTTACTCCTCTGTAGGGTCGTATTCCTCATTATAAGGGTAACAATACTATTCATAATAGTATATTACTTTTCAACTAAAATTATGTTTTCCCATTGGTATCCAAATATCTTACTGATTCCACCAGTCTATATTATATATACGAACACTACTAGAAATACATGTATTTGCGACGGGTCATTTCCGACGGGATCCCGTCGCAAATGGCCTTTTGCGACGGGGCCACGTCTCAAATGACCCGTTGCGGAAAATGGTGTCGCAACTAATTTTTTTTTGCAACGGGCCCATCACAAATAAATGTTTTGGCGATGGAAAATGGGCCCATCGCAAATAGATTTCTAGTTTTTTAAAAAACAATTCTTCAACGGACCAGTCACAACAATGTACTTGCGACGGGCCCTTTTCTCGTCACAAATAGTTTCTTCGAAGAGACTATTTTCAACGGGCCCGTCACAAATACTTTATCCCGAATTTATCACGGTCAACGGGTAAATAGTTATTTGCGACGGGACCCGTCGCAAATAATAACCTGCCGACATACTATTTGCGACGGGGGTATATTTCTACCGCCAATATTTTTTACCACCGCTGGTTATTTGCGACGGGTGGTAACCCCCCGTCGCAAATAACATTCCCGCAGTTTGGCGTGCATTGCACGCCAATCCTTTTGCGATGGGAAAATTCCCCCATCGAAAATATGTTTCTAATGTGACTATTTGCGATGAGATTTATCCCCATCGCAAATAACCCGTCGCACAAATACCTTTTTCCCGTAGTGGAAAATCAAAAAAATGAAGTGGAAAAATTATGTTTAAAGGTTACATAGAATATTAGTTCATTTATGAATGATATGGACTTAGTTTTCCGATTTTGATTTTATGTGACTATACTATATGACAATAATATAATATGTGAAAATTCAATCAATAAATGATTTGTTAATTACATATCAGCGGTCCATATTCAGTGGCTACATCGATAGATCTAGGAGTATCTGGAAAATTACGAGTATGATATCCAAGCTAAGTGACCAATGTTTTTTAAATAAGAGATCTAAGGATAATTCTTAAGGATGTTAAGTCATTAAATTGATAGAATATAAATATCCTGAATTTTTATGTATAATAAAACCCATATTGTTGATAATTTATTATTAATGTTAATGGAAATGTAATTTTTCAAAAAAAAAATACAGATGGATTATATAATTGTTGTGTGTAATAGTAAAATAATAGTTATCACCTTGAAATATTGAATGTAATATTTTTTGAGTTAGGCTCTGAGTTAGTGAGATATTTCTAGGCACGTATAGTGTCAATTTAAATGGAATAAATGTATTAAATATATTATATAATATACATGCGATTTATCAAAAATATTTTAATATCTTCCAAAAATTGTGTCGTGTGACGGATATGGGACCATTTTTAGGTATGTGATGTATGGTTTTTCATATGTGGTGTATAACCTTTGTTTACATTAGATGTTTGGTTAGATCACAGGTGAGGATAAGTTATTTTATAATTCTATTGTATTAATTTTCAAAAATAATTTAATATCTCTCAAATAGGGTATCATATGAGAAATATGAGGCCTTTATTAGGTCTGGTGTATGTGGTGTAACATAGAGGGTTTTAAAATTTTTCATGTTAGATGTTTGGTCATATCACATGTGAGGATAAGTTATTTAATATTTTTATTATAATAATTTTAAAAAATAATTTAATGTATCCCAAATCGAGAGTCGTATAAGAAATCTGAGACTAACGTTTTGTTCGTTACATGAGGCTTACCCAAGCTGGAAAAAAACCAATATGCATGTGGGGTGTTTGGAAACATCACAAAGTATAGTTCCATTTAAATATATATTTATTTACTCATACATTAATAGTTAATTAAATAAATATTTTTGAATTATATCATCAAATTCATAGATTCAATATGAAGTCCAAAATTGACGATTCATGTTCAATCTAGAATTCCAAAAATTCAATAGTTTTCTCCAATTTAAAATTTGTAACACAATAATGGTATGAATCTAATCACTATGTCATTCTGATTCAAAAGAAATAGAAGATTAATTTGAAAGGAGAATGGTGGAACTATGGTGAAATATTTAATAATAATAATAATAGTTATTATTTTTAATATTATTAACAAATGGGGAAAATAAAATGTTTGTTAGAATTTTTTTTATATAGATATAAATGAAAAATACATACGAATAAACATATATATGTATGTCGGAGTATATATGGTTATATATATATATATTGTGTATATTTCAGTCATATATACACAGACAGACACCCAGATATATATATATATATGCGAGTGTATATAAATGTATTTATGTGTGTGTCTATGTTTATGGGATGTGAAATATATAAATATATATATGAATAGATTTTAAATATATTTATTAAATGGATGTGTTTATAAAATTTTAAAATGGGAATTTAAATGAAATTAATAACTGAATATGAGATGCAAATCAAATAAATAAATTAATACAAGTGAAAAATAAAATAAATAATGATTAAATGTTTAATAGATATGAGGAAATGGGGAGAGTGAAGAAACTAAAGATTTATTAATTTGAAAATATATTAAAAGGGGGTTAAGGGGGAGGCACATAATGGATTAAGCATTGGATGAATTTCACCCCAAGTGTCACGTCACCATCTACCTCTCACTCCCTATATCTTTTTGTCATTATTTTAGTTTTTTTAATTTTAAGATTATAAAATCAATATATATTGTGATAAAGATTGGAATTATGTTCCATCAGTGTCATTGGATTCATCCCAATGAGTAGATTTTTATTCATATTCTTTTTTAGTTGGTGAGGCAATTTGTATAGTTTCATTTTTTATATTTAAAATTAAAAAATATAGAGATAATATTATATAATATAGAAATGTGGATGTTTCAAGGAGTCAAAGGAATGAGATTATCTTATGGATGAGTACGAGCATAGTTCAGGTTATGATGGTTGTTTGAAGCATCGATGTTGACTTAGAAAACCTTGAGGTATAAAGTTCCTTACCTTCACATGCACTGGTTATAAAATTTTCCAAGCTATTATTATCATGTCATAATATTTTATATCCATTATATACTATTGATTGATTGTGGTTGTGTTTGTGTTGCCCTTGACATCATAGGAATTTAATCCATGAATTTTTTTGATATATTTAGACTCCATATTGATGTTTTATTCACTCATCATATTTATCCAGATTTTATATATTTTCAGGATGTTGGACTCGAAATTTATGAATAGATATGCATTCCTTGACATATGACCTTAATATGATGCCACAATATCCATGAGTTTTGTTTGTCATATGATGTGTTGTTGTTGCTTGTGCATGGTACCTATGAAATAGGTTCACCAATTATGACTTAGTAGACATATATAGGGATTATTTTAAAATTCTACAAGTGACTTGATGGAGAGAATAAAAAGGGAAATGGGATATGATGATCATGAGTGATATGGCACTTTTTCTGATTAACATGGTGCATGATGACATAGAGTGATTAAATCAATGTGGAAATAATTGGGCATAATGTTCAATGTGATCTGACCTAGAGATTGTGGTGGAGCATGATCACCCAATTTCTCCTACCATGGAGGTCCATGGTGTATATGGCTGTTATTTGTATTGAGGCTAGCCCTGATGTTGAGACGTTTCCATGTTTTTTAGGATGTTTTTCAGAATTAAACCAAAGAAGGAGTGGTTGGGTGATTGTGAAGTCTTGTTTAGTGCATGGCATATCAGTTATTCATTGTATGTTTATGTTATAATTTCATTGGAAATTATTATACAATACAATATTATAATTGAGCACACCATATTAAGGATACATATTTGGTTTCTTACTATGTTTTGTACTCACACCCTGCTCAGAAATTTCATTTCACTTGTAGATTATATAAGGGATCCAATAAAGGAAAAAATCCTAATGGTGGATAGAAGAATAGTCGGACATTGATCTACTACAATAATGGATAGATTATATAGGAACTTATATATATATTTGTCAACATTATCTAATATATTTTATCTGGATATTATTTCCACCTATAGGATTTACACTTATTTATTTGTCATGTATTCAATTTGTCCATTTTTTATGATGTTTTATATGATTGTTCATTTATTGTGTTATTATTTTTCATAATTTAAATTTTTTATGGAATGATATGGAGGGTATAGTCTCTCTAATATCATATTTAGAACTTTGCAATTAGTAGGAATCATCGTGCATTAGGGGGTGCGCATGAGGTCATGAGACATTTTGGCTCGGGCCCGTTGGTTTGGGTTAGGATCATACATTACTGAGTGAGTTAATGTATATATATGTAATTTTTAGAATAATTATACTCCAAAAATTATGATATCATGTACACAATATTACTATTGGTTGGAGTGGATACTCAAGAGGAGGGGTTAATTGAGTACCAATTAATATTTCTGTTCAAAATATCTCTATTAAAATCCCCCAAATTGAATAACAAGATAAACTGTAGTGAATTTGTATTAGATTAAAGAGTCAGTTAGGATCTCAAGATATTGATTAGTTGTCAGTTAATTAAATCTGAATATTAATTTACTTTTGAATCTAACCTAATGATTTACAATATATACAAACACTTTCTATATTAACTATCAATGTAACATTAAAACAATTTTATATTTCAAAGTAATTGGTAGGAGAAGATTCAATATAGGTTAAAACTAAAATATGTAAGAACAATAGTTTTAAAACAAGAGGTTTATTCTAATAACGAGACTTAGTCCTCTAAAACAATTTATATAAATTTTTATCCACACCATGGATCGGGGTAAAGAACAGTATAGAGACTATCCAGGTACTAATACCACTACCACTGTTCTTCGTGGAAAAACAAAAACAAGAGAACATTGGCTATCCATGTCACACCTAACCTCTTCCACAATTCACAGTGGGATATAGTAATGTATAATATGTTTGGAGTGAAGATTTAGTATCCTCTAGTTCAGTCCAGGAGTCAGTGTGTAAAAAAAACACACTACTCAAAAAGTAAATGAATGAAACACAATTGAGATAAACTGATAGAGATGAGTTTTGAGTGCTCTATGTTTTGTGAGTGAAGCTCTGGACTCAATGGATTGATATAAATGAAGCTCTGAGTCCTTCTCTGGTTTTTTCCAAGAAAACAGATTATTGTAGTTCTTGTTTCTTCACTCCAGTGTAGGTGTTCAGCTTGAATGTGAAAGTGTTCTTTGTAATACGTCAGCTTCTTCTTTGAACTTGTTTTGTTGATAAGTATGAGTATTCTTCAAGTTCCTCGTGTGTTCTTATTTTCATGTATGTGTGTGGATGGGAAAAATCTTTTTATTTGCCTCTTTGCATCTTTTTTTACTACAGCTCGATCTTCCTTATTTTCCATGAGATCCAGCAATGGGAATGATTAACTTTTCATAGGTAAGAGTTATGGTTCCCTGACACGCCAACAACTATCATTAAATATCATTAATTTCATTAAATACAAAAAATATTACCATTGGAATTAAATAAGAGTTAATAGAAATTCAAACAGTTTTCATGACAATCAGTGATTCATGAGATTGGTAGGTCATATTGAATCTTCATCAGTATCGGTATGTCCTTGGACCCGCATCGACATCGGTAGGTCGTGATTAGCATCAGTATCGGTAGGACATGATCAACATCGGTATCAGTATCTCATGATCAGAATCAGTATCAGTAGCTTGTGATCATCATCGGCTTCAGTAGCTTGTGATCAACATCATCTTCGGTAGCTTGTGATTAGCATCGGTATGAGTGTTTCCATCATTGCAATAGTTCATCATCAGTGCAACCGTTCATCATCTGTGAGACCGTTCATCATTGGTGCGACCATTCATCATCGTTGTGACCGTTCATCATCGGTTCGACCGTTCATCATCGGTGAGACCATTCATCATCGGTGCGACCATTCATCATCGGTGCGATCGTTCATCATCGGTGTGACCGTTAATCATTGGTGCAACCTTTCATCATCGGTGACTAAAGAAAATAACTAACGGTGAGTCATAAACATGAAATTCACACTAAGTGTCTGTTCAATCCACAATACTTCCAGGTCATCAGTAAAACATAAATTAACATATACAAACATTATGTAGAAAAGATCTAGACATATGTAAATACATTTAGAACAAATTAAAGAAAAGGATAAATTGTCATAAATAAAACAATGATTTTTTATTATTAAAATAACCATTTCACAGAGAGTTCAACAATCGCCCACTTTTTTATAATCACAAATCAATGGCATAAATAAAGAGAGAAGAGAGTATGCCATTTCGTATGCTCCCCCTATATAATAGGAATATATGCCAACAGATAAACAGATCAATGGAGAATGACATCAGAGTATAAACAAAGACAGAATATATCAATATAGCATTAAATAAGTAGTCATTTCGCCCCTTTTATAGTTATATATTAATTTCTCCGCCTTTCATCATTTCTACCCCATTCATTATTTCTCCCCCTTTCATTATTTCTACCCCTTTAATTATTTCTCACCCTTTCATTATTTCTCCCCCTTTGGGATTATCAAAAAGAAGGGTAGAAGGAAGATAATCATGAAGAAAATGACACTTAAAAATAACTTCTGAGAAAGATTACAAGAACCAGATACAAATGTTAAAAGTACAAGAAATAGACACCATATCAAAAATTAATGGCAGACTACTTCTTTTGGTGCAATGGAGCTTTACCTTTCAAAGAAGGAGGAATGGATGGTCTAGAGGGTGCCTTGGTGGAAGGATGATCTGGCCAGATGGAGAGACGAGGCAGGACAACATTGGCTAGTTGCACAGTTGGTGGTAAGGTCACATTCTTAGGATTAGAAGATCTTTCTGAAGGTGGCTGCTGAAAGACTGGTCATATATTTGATAGAGCTTGAGACACTGATATCTGACCCGGAGAATCATCTGATGAACTAAGAGGCTCTGCAGTATGAAGAACAATTTCCTTTAGATTCACATGAAGATATGGTTTTAGAAGATTGATAAAATCTAGAATTACATCACCACCATATTTCATATCCTTTTCAAAGTCATCCTTTTTCTGCATGAATCTTCCCAGAGTAGGAGTGAAATCCTTCAACTACTGGACTTGAGCCTTGAAAGCTTTAGTGACTAGAGGGAGCCTCAAATTCTAAGCCAAAACCATAAACTGATGGTTCAACTCATGATTGGTATAAATCATATAAAATTATTGATCCACATTCTCTTTGATCTCTTTCTGATCCTTAGTATCATCAGCTGAATACAACGTCACCATTTTGTGGATATGATCACTATTGTCTTTCATCTTTTTCAAGGAATCCAAATCTAGGATCTGCCCAAGAGCTACTAACTCTTCTTTTATAATATCATTTAAGGTATTGATTTCATGACCAGTGGTCTTGGATATTTTGTAGGACCTGGCCTGAGTAACAATCTGAGTGATCTCAGCTTTTAACTTCCTCAAATTATCTTTCTTCATGTTTTCAACCAAATTTCTTAACACTTCCATCATACCGGAGATGGTTGATCTAAACTAACCTGACAAAGAGACTACACCAATTCTTAAATCTTTGAGAGTTTGATTTAGAGAGGTAATATGCCTTCCAATCAACTCACTAGTATTGTACAGGTCCGGCTTAATGATACTTACAACTCTTTGAGTCAAATCACCCATAGTAGCCTCAGATAAATTCACAGGATCAGGAGAAGGAGCATTAGAAAATTCATATATTATTGTCTCTTTAACTTCTTAAAGAATCGTAGATTTAAATATGTCATGATTAGATTATTCCATTGTAGGATCAGGTCTAGATTGAGAAACTAAAGGACCAGGTCTGTCTGCTGTCACGTGCATATACTCAGCAACTAATCGAGCCTTAACTGAATTGCTTACACTTGTAGTATGCACTTCTTCTTCCTCTTCCTCTGGATAATCTAAACCTAGAAATGTAAGACCTAGGTGTTCTTCCCATGCATCTTTTCATGAAGGATACAGCGGTTTTAAAAACCTAGATCTTCCAGAATTTTTAGGAGAGACATCCTCATCCACATCAATCTCTGACTGTACTGTCCTTTTAGTCTCAAGAATATGTTCTTGCTCATTTAGTTGGGGTTTAATATCTTCATGAATCACATTTTTACCATCCACTGGTCAATTACTTACATCATCATCATCATCAGTACTATCATCTTCAGTATTATCACTATTACTGCCATCACCCTCATCAACATCTTCACCATCATTGACCAATTGTTAATTTGAAATGTCATTACTACTGGATTCATACTTCATAGAATTTGATTCTTCAGTCTCTCATTCTTCTTCATCATCAAAAATAGGTTCTATCTCTGGTAACATGAGAGGTGGACTAGCTGGTCTAAATAACATTCTTCTTTTCTTTGGAATAACCGTATCAGGATCACTCCTATCATCAAGAGGTGATTCAGGAACCTTTTCAGTATCATTTTCTTCATCATCTTCTTCTTCTTCTCTTCCCTTCTTACCAGACTCACCAGTTTCCTTAGGAACTACTTCTTCCTCTTCTTCATCAAAATAAACCACTTCTTCAACAAGTTTTAACTAGGATCTCTCATCCCTTTTGGTCTCGTATGATGATCAATAGTATTGAAAGAGTCATACAATTTTTCTTAACCAAAGCCTTCTTCCTTGGGTTTCAGTTTATTTTCATCATTTTAAAAATATCCTTGTTAATAAAAACGCTACTACTGGATGAGATACACTCATCTCCATCATCAACACAACCCAAGAACATCAGCATGGCAGATAATTTCTTAGATTAGAACGGGTTTGTAGCTTTCATGGATGGCTTCACCATCTCAGCAATATGGACAGGAAAATATCTACAAAGGTTGACCATTTCACCATTCAACAACAGAAACAACCGAAAAACATCTTGATACATTACAAAAGAAAAATCACCTTTTATAGGACAGAATTGGTGTTGAATAAACTTAAACAGAATTCTACTCTCATCATCCAACTTAGCAGTAGTTATTCTTCTGGATTCAGACTTACCAGTCAACATCTCAAGAGATTTATCCTAAAAAAGTATTCAGTGGTAGGAAGGATATTTCTAGTGTAATACTCATATCTTCCATTACGATTTACTCCAAAACATTCATCCCACAGCTTTACTTAAAAGTTTATCGTTTTCCCTTTGATTATAGAAGATTGTCTTGCAGCTTCTACTCCATCCAAAACAATACTTATGTTCAGATAAAATTCATGCACTAACATTGGGTAATATACATGGTCATTATCACAGAACAAGTCTGTCCATCCATGTATTTCCAAAATTTTTGGAGAGAATATTTGCTGGATAACACCCTTTTGGAACTTATTTCCTTTTCAGGAGTAACAACCCGAGTTTCCAACTCTAGGTTCACTGACCATTGAGTCGTGCTTCTCGATTCTCCTCAAGTTCATTTCATAGGAGAGTAGCATTCAAATTCCTTGATTTGCCTCTTTTGTTGGCCATTTGGAGGTTCAAGAGTATTGATCGGTTGGAATGGTTCGAATGGTTCGGAATGTTTGGGATTCAAAAATGTAGATAAAGTTAGGTGGGAGATGGTTGGTCAATAGTCTTTAGAAATAGCCACGGGTCATTCTTTTTATCATTTAGGGTTACAATAATAATTATAAACAATAATAAAAATTTAGTAAAACAACATCGTTTTGAAAAACACTAACGGTTTCACAAACCGTACAACTCAATCGGTAGCACATATCAGTTTCACTGATCGGTTTCACATATTGGTTTCATGGACCAGTTTCAAAGATCGGTTTCACAGATCGGTTTCAGAGATTGATTTCACAGGTCAGTTTCACATTTCGGTTTCACATATCGGTTTCACAGATCGGTTTCATAGATCAGTTTCACAGATCGGTTTCACAAATCTGTTTCACAGATCGGTTTCACAGATCGGTTTCACAAATCAGTTTCAATGATCTATCATACCTAAATCTTGTTTAGTAATGTATAACCTTTCAGAGCTTATGGGATTGGGAAAAATATCCACAAACTGATGTTCAGAGTCAATAAATTCTAGAGAAATATCACCCTATTGATAGTGATCTCTCAAAAAGTGATGTCTAACATCAATGTGTTTGGTCCTAGAGTGAGACACAGGATTCTTAGAAATTTTAATTGCGTTAGTGTTATCACAATTTATAGAAACATGTATAAATTGATATACATAGTCCAACAGAGTATGTTTGATCAACAAAATATGTGCACAACAACTACTAGAATCAATTTATCTTGCTTCAGAAGTAGATAATGCAATAGAGTTCTGTTTCATACTACACCAAGATACTAGAGACTCTCCTAAAAGATGACATGTTCTAGATGGTCTCTTTCTATCCAACTTGCAACCAGAAAAATCAGCATTTGAATAAATCATTAAGTCAAAGTGTTGTTCTTTTCGATAAAATAATCCAAAATTGGTAGTATTTTTGAGATATTTGAAAATCCTTTTAACAACAAGCAAATGATATTTTTTAGGATTGGCTCGAAATCTTTCACACATAAACACACTAAATATAATATCTGGTCAACTAGCAGTAAGATTATGTAGACTCCCAATCATACGTCTATAATTGGTTTGATCAAGTGGTTTCCCAGTTTCATCATCATCCAACTTATAGGTGGTACTCGTATGTCTGTCATTTCCCATATAACTATCAAAACCAAAACGTTTTAAAATATACTTTGTATATTTAATTTTATTTAAAATAATACCATCCTTCTTTTGAAAAATTTCAAATCCAAGAAAACACTTGAGTTCTCCCATTAAACTCATTTCAAATTCATTTTGCGTAATCATTGAAAAATCTGTACATATATAATGTTTGGAAGATCCAAAAATAATATCATCAATGTAGATTTTTACAATCAAAATATCTTTGGAAATTCTTTTAATAAAAAGAGTGGGATCAGAAATTCCTTTAGTAAAACCTTTTTAAATAAGAATATGTTTAAGTCTATCATACCAAGAACTTGGAGACTGTTTTAAACCATATAGATCTTTAAAAAGATTAAGAACATGATTTTGGAAATAGGGGTTTGTAAATCCAGGTATTTGTTGAACAAAAACATTTTCAATTATAAAACCATTTATTATTTAACTTTTGAAATCCATATGATATAACTTGAAATTCAGATGAGTGGCATAGGCAAGTAGAATCCAAATAGCCTCTAATATAGCTACATGAGAAAATGTTTCCTCATATTCTATTCCTTCCTATTGACTATATCCTTGTGCAACTAGTCATGCTTTATTTCCAACTATGTTTCCTGACTCACCACCATTGTTTCTAAAACCCCATTTATTATCTATAGTCAAAGTGTCCTTTGGTCTTTCTACTAATTCCCAGACTTTGTATCTTTCGAATTGATTCAACTCTTCTAGATTTGACATTACCCAAAATTCATCTTTGATTACATCATTGATATTTTTAGGTTCTAACTCTGAAAGAAAGGCTTGATGTTAAACCTGAATTCTTAGAGAAGCTCTAGTCAGAGTCTCTCTATCAAGATTACCAATAAATGCATCTAAAGGACGATTCATTAGAATCCTAGTTGTTCTAGTCATGGTAGGAATAGAAATTTTTGAGCATGTGTTTTTTTCAACAATACATAATATTGTTATCTGAAGGGGAAGTTTATATTAATTCTCTATCACTTTATAAAAATTTTGATGCTCACAAATACCCTTAATTATTTTCTAATGATTTTATTTGTTAAGTATTTTGCAGGAATTTATTATTTTATTTTACTCTTGAAATAACGGGAATTTATTACTAAAGTATTCGTATCTAGCGTGTTCTGGAAACAATGTCCATGAGCTACTTATTCGGAATCTATTTGAGCGTGTTCTGGAAACACTATTCATATTCTACATGGATAAACGTAATGTAAGGATGAAAAGCATGTATAATTTTTGAGATAAGGAAAAATTATGGTTAATCAACCATACGTTATCGGCAAAGTATGGAAGAGTAACCCTACTTTAGGAAGGAACCCTATGTTTGAGATATCAGAAAACTATGGAAGGAGAACCATAAGTAAAAATTAAATGTTAGGTTTATTTCTCAAAAGTATGTTTCGTCAGCCTTAATTTTGTTAACAACCATACGTTCTTGGAGTAGTATGGATTTTTTATCGTACGTTTGAAAGTTGAAGAGAAAAGTATAGATGACCAACCCTACGTTTGGAATGAACCTTACATTTGTTGTCAAGTTTACATTGTCAACTTTACATTGTCAACCTTATGTTGTGAACCTTACATTTGAAGACTATGTCATCAAACTTAAATTCAGAGGATGCATACAGTTCAACTCAACCATACGTTTGGCATCAGAGAATTTAAAGTTGATATTTTTATGCAATAGTTAGTACGTTGATTATTAGGCGTATTTGAAGCTGGGTTTAAAGTAGATTTTAAAGTATGATTTTGACTGATTCAAAACCGTTTTATCAATTTTTTGATCGAATTAAAAGGCGATTTTTATGCCAAGTCTTCAGGGAAGTTAATACTACTATTGAAATTCAAATTTTTGAATATTGAGAGTAAAAAATGAGACTTTTGTGGCTCTAATTTTACAGAAGAAGTTCATATCATTCTTTTATTTATATGGGATTTTTGAAACTGCATCGACAATTATTGATCATGTGTGATATTTTGATTATTATGAAAAAATAACAAAAATACTACAGAAACATACCGATTTGCTGTTTCAAAAGGAGCATCAAAGCTCTGTTTGTTAAAGAGGAAGGAACACGATAGAAGATTTACATGTTCTATAGCAAAGATCTACTGTGGATCTGTCTCTGCTAATGTTGTGAATTTTTTTTATATTTACTTCAACGGGATCGACTCAGAACACCTCTTATGTGAAGATTATTATTTCTAAAGGCGACGATCTACCTTCTATAAATTGGATGCTATTGCAATTGTGAAGAACATCTGGAAAGTATTTTCAGAATACGAAAATAATTCTTTTCTATTCTTTAGTGATCGACTTTTTGTACTAAGCTGTGCAGGTTCTTTATGTGAACTAGAAGGCTTTGTATTCTGTTGGATTTTAAAGATGTCAACTTCCTGTACTCAGTTGTGAACCGGTCTATTGAAATGAGGACCAGATAGTGAAAATCACCAAGCTCGTAGAGTAGAGTGTTGGTGGAGTAGACTGGGGGCCTTCTGTTTCCCGAACCACTATACATATTGTGTTTCTGCTATTTATATTTCTATTGTATCATTTTATTTGATTAAAGTTAAAACACAGAACACAATCTCGTAAAGATTTTTGAAAAGTCACAATTCACCCCCTCTTGTGTTTATTTGGAGTAATTTGATCCAACAATTGGTATCAGATGTTGAGCTTTCTGACAAATATTTAACAAACTGAAAGTTATTATATACAGGGAAACATGATTGATATAAGAGAGGGAATTTCTATGGTCAGAGCACCATACATAAATGGAGAAAACAATAGATGCTAGAAGTCACGAATGATTATCTTTATGAAAAACCTTTGATACAGAGTATATTCCAAGATTCTGACTCTATATGAAATAACAGAAAAAACTAAAACATGGAGTGCAGCTACAGAAGCAGATTATGACATGAAATTGAAGGAAATGAATGAAATTATATGTGGTCTAGGACCTGATGAGTTTAATAGAATATCTCAATTCCCAACAGCATATTAAATGTGGCACACTGTTATTGTTGCTTATGAAGGAACTAACAATATCAGGGAAATGAGATATGCAACTGCTAAGCATAAATTTGATACATTCAGAATGGTTGAAGGTGAGAGTATTACTCAAATGAATGAAATATTGACCGAGATTTTCAATAACGTAACAGCCTTGGGAGATCCCATTAAACAAGCTGATCAAGATTTAAAAGTATTGAGAGTACTGCCTACAAAATGGAATGGAACCTCTACAACAATCATATAGTCGACACCTGTCAAAGATATAACCATGAGAAAACGGAATGGAACATTAATGATTTATGAATATGAGATGAAAGATGAGGCAAATGAACATAAAGTGCTTATCAAACGAGATGATACTGCCTTGAAAGCATCATCATAGAGCAAAAACATAAAGATGAAGAAAAATGTAAAAGATAAGACAGAGAGTTCTGATTTATCTAATTTTGATGTGGAATTATATCAGCTAGCCCGAAGATTCACAAAATTCTATAGAACTAAGAAGGGCTTCAGAAAATCCTTTAAAAGGGATAACAAGGATGTTAGATGCTATGGATGCAAGAAAATGGGGCATATCATACCAGACTATCCTCAGCAAAAAGAAGACAAGAGAAAGAAATTTTTTCAAAAGAAATGACTATGAGAATAAGGACAAGAAATCCATGAAAACTACATGGAGTTTATCGGAACACTCCAGTAGTATTTTTCAATCAAACTCATAGAATGAGGAAGAAAATCTGAAATCCAACATGTGTTTTATGGCAAAAACAGATGAGGTAAAATATTACTAATCTTCTGACTCTAGTTCTGAATCTAATTACTCTAATAAAAAAATCATACTGCAATATGCTTGAAGAAAAATATTACTCTCTATTTAAGTAGAATAAGTCTTTAATGAATTTTCATAAGGCCATTTCTGATGAAAGAGATACAATGCTAAAACAATATAAGGAGTTAACTGAAAAATTTGATTCAATTAATTCTAACAATACAGATTATAAATCAATGATAAAATCACTACAAACTGAAGTAGAAACTTATAAAACTGCAGCCCTTGTTTTTACTAAAGGATAAAATACGTTAAATGAAATCCTTGTAAAATATTTCATTAAAAATGAATGATTTGGAACTGGTAGTAAAGGTGAAATACCAAAGATGTACAAAAACTATTTTATTCCAAGTGCAAAAAGGAAAAATTGTAATTACTGTGGAATAAGGGGACATATTTCTAAAAACTGTTTCTTAAGACAACCCCAAATAAGTGGCATTAAGAAATATTTTGTATGAAATGATTTATTTGACTCATGTGAAATTAGAAATGCAAAGCAAGTCTGGATTCACAGATCCTTGCTAGCTAACACCACTGGACCAAACAAAATATGGGTACCAAAGCAATCTGTGTAAATTTATTTGCAGGGAGAAGGACACGAGAGAAAAAAGGACATGTGGTATATGGAAATTGGCTTCTCAATACATATGAGTGGAAACTCATTGAATTTATCCACACTCACTCAAAAAGATGGTGGACTTATCAATTTTTGTGACAATTACAATAGAATAATCATTCGCATTAGAATAGTTGGAGATCCAGAAGCTATCACAATTAATAAAGTAATTTATGTACAAGGATTGAAACCAAATCTGATAAGTATATCTCAACTATGTTATGATGGTTTTTCTGTTGATTTTATTAACAATTAATGTTCTATTTTCAAAAAGAAATTTCATAAATTTAGAGCACCAAGAACTGATAATTTGCATACCCTGGATTTAAATTCCTTGTGTAAACGGCAAGTAAATTTCTTAACTGGTAAAATGAATGAATCATGGATCTGGAATAGGTGACATATACATTGTAATATATATGTTTTAAATAAGTTATCTAAGAAACATTTAGTTTCTGATTTACCTAGTCTCAAATTTGAAAGTGACAGATTCTGTGAAGCGTGTAAACTTAGAAAGCAACACAAATCATCCTTCAAATGTGTTAACAAAATTGCTATATCTAAACCTCTATAACATATCCATATCTATTTTTTTGACCTTCATGAGTATCAAGCTTGGATGGTAAATTATATGTATTTGTTTTAGTTGATGACTATACTATATTTACATGAATTTTCTTTTTGAAATTAAAAATGAAGCTTTTACTTTATTTGAATGTTTTTGTAAGGCTGTTCAAAATGAAAACCTTTTTAAAATAATTTCATTAAGATGTGATCATGGTGGAGAATTTTAGAATCATGAATTTAATTTATTTTGCTCAAATATGAGTTTTAAACACAACTTCTCTACACCTAGAACACCACAAAAAATCGAATTGATGAATGGAGAAATAGGACTATTCCGGAAATTGCTAGGACTATGCTAAATGGATACATTATTCCTACCTAATTTTGGGCAGAATCTATAAGCACAACCTACAATATAATGAATAGAGTTTTAATTAGGCCTCTTTTAGAAAAGACACACTATGAACATTAGAATAACAGACTACGTAAAGTTAACAACTTTATTGTTTTTGGATGCATGGTTTACATATTGAACACCAAGTATAATCTTAGTAAGTTAGATCCAAAATCTGATGAAGGAATCTTAGGATATTCAGCTACATCCAAATCTTATAAAATCAATAATAAGAAGTCATGGTTTTTTGAAGAATCAGTTCATGTGAAATTTGATAAATCTGATCCCTTTAAGAAAAGGAAAGATCAAATGGATGAATCTGACTATAATGATTACATGAGGCTTGAGAACATGAAAAATGATTTTGAAAAAGATATAAGTGAAATTCAGTCCTGTTCAGAAGAACATGATACTAAATAATCTATAAGTGTGTTTCATAGATAGACTAAAACCCTAAAAAATCACCCTTTAGAAACTATAATAGGCCACTTAAATATAAAAATAAAAAATAGGAGAAATAGGAAATCTTATAGAATTCTCTGCCTTTCTATCCCAATTAGAACCCATGAATATAGAAGAATCTTTAGATGATGAAAGCTGGATGATAGCAATGAAAGATGAATTAAACCAGTTCAAAATAAATGATGTTTGGGAATTAGTTGAAAGACCACAGAACTATACAGTGATAGGAACCAAATGGGTCTTTAGAAATAAGAAAGATAATCAAGTAATAATAACTAGAAATAAATCTATACTTGTAGATAAAGTATATAATCACGAAGAAGGTATAGATTATGATGAGACTTTGAACCTATAGCTAGACTAGAAACCATTTGAATCCTCTTGGCCTATGCATCTCATATGAACCTTAAATTATTTCAGATGGATGTTAAGTTCTTCCTTTTTAAATGGTTATTTAATGGAGAAAGTTTATGTTGAGAAACCTCCATGTTTTGAAAATTCTCAAAAACCAGATGCTGTATTTAAACTTACTAAAGCACTCTATGGCCTTAAACAAGCATCAAGATCTTGGTATGAAATAATATGATCTTTTCATTTGAAAAGTGATTTTACTGTTGGAATGGCATATCCAACACTATTTAATTAAACTATGATTTCTAATATTTTATTAGTTCAAATTTATGTTGATGAGGTAATTTTTGGATGAACTAATAAAATCATTTGTCATGATTTTTCAAAGTTAATGCAAAAATAATTTAAAATGAGTGTGATGGGAGAACTAAATTTTTTTAGGACTTCAAATTTATCAAAATGATTTTCGAAATGATTTGAATCAAAGAAAACACATTACTGATTTATTGAAGAAATTTGGACTTGAAAACAGCAAGACATATACAATTCCTATGTGCACTATTATAAAACATTATTTGGATGAAACTGTAAAATTAGTTGACAACATGTTATATAGAGGTATGATTGGTAGTTTGTTATATATTGATGTTAGCAGGCCAAATATAATGTATTTAGTATGTCTTTGTGCAATATTTCAATCAAATCATAAGGAATCTCATTTAACTGATGTTAAAAAAATAGATATTTAAAAGAAACTATTTTTCAATATCTTCTTTATCCCAAATCATCTAATTTTAATTTGATTTCATATTCAGATGCAGACATTGGGAGTTATATATTAGATAGGAAAAGAACTTCAGGAACTTGTCACTTTTTAGGAAAATCTATAGTGTCATGGTCAAGTAAGAAACAACATTCAGATACCCTGTCAATAGCTGAGGCAGAGTATGCTTATTCTACCAGTTGCTGTGCATAGTTGTTGTGGATGAAAAACACTCTTATGGAAATTAGACTAAATTTTAATAATACCCCTATTTTGTGTGATAATACTAGTGATATAAATATTTCAAAAATTTCAATTAATCATTCTAGAACCAAGAATATTGATATCAGACATCATTTTCTAAGAGATCATGTTATTAAAAAGGGTATATCTTTGGAATTTTTAAGTACTGAAATTCAATTAGCCGATATTTTCACTAAACCACTTCCCAGTGAAAAGTTTGATTTTATTAAGGGGGAGATAGGTTTATTTGATTTTAAATAAAATTTTATTTTACTATAGTAGTTCTTTATTTTAATTCTGTTTAAAATAATTTAGCTATTTTGTTTTTCAAACAGAATAAGTTTATTTTCCCCACGTAATCTATTTTATTTATTTTTAAATATATGTAATAATTATTAAAAACACGGGAATCAAGGTTTTCAGAAACCCTTTCGTCTTCTAAATCGTTTCATTTCTACCAAAACCTTTTCGAACCAGAAAATCGCACCTCTGCTCGTCAACCGTAATCTTCGATCCTCTAAAACCATATCCTTCAAAACATCATAGATTCTCGCAAAGATAGAAAAGACTAAAAGAGCCAATGAAGCCAATACCAGTAGTGCCAAGAAACAACGTTCAAAAGGAAGAAAAATATTACAGGGCAAGGCGATTGATCTCGAATGGCTATATCAGACAAATCTCCTGTTGAAACAAGCACTGTTGTTTTAGAATCTCGAACAGACATTCAACAGTGAGAATACAAAATTTTTGTATGAGGTAGAGCTTTGATACTTATTCAAATCTATACAGTTTAGTCTGGGAGATACTGAGGATAATATTATGGTTAAGATAGAGGATATGGATTACTCAATATCATTAGAAGAAATTGGTCAAGTTCTCAACTACCCTCATGAAGGAGTTTTTCATTTCAATTTGAAAAAAGTTGGATATTCTGTGAATAAATATGACGAGAGAATGTCTTTTCTCTTTGGTATAAAGACTGTAAATAAAATGTTTATCAAGGATTTCGAGCCTGATCATAAAATTTTGGTCAAATTTGTGAAAATATGGATTGCATTGAGGATTTATGAAATGGAAAAGATATTATATCCCGATATGTATATAATGCATATTTTTCTCCATGATACTAAACTCAATTTTCCTGGGTATATGGTTAGATACCTAAGATATTTTTGTCAGAGTGATTCCTGAATGAACTTTTATCCTTTTGGTCAATTCATCTCCAAGCTGTTGTTTACGAAGCACATGGTGAGGCTGGTGGATGCCAGAGTACGATGTCATCACAGTAAGGAGTTTAATGCTGGAACTTCAAGAAATATTGGCTATTTCTAGAGTACTATCAAAAGAAAACTTTTTACAGTAGGAGTATATGATGAATCAGT
Organism: Viscum album; assembly: GCA_963277665.1. Lineage (NCBI taxonomy): Eukaryota > Viridiplantae > Streptophyta > Magnoliopsida > Santalales > Viscaceae > Viscum > Viscum album. The sequence goes on along the minus strand of OY728141.1, from coordinate 1,956,601,179 downwards.
GATTAATCTAGCTAAATCTGCAATGTCCAAGGAGGGACAAGCTGAATCGAGAGTCAGCGATGGGGCAAAGAGGATCCGATTTAAAGAGGAAGAAACTGAGGAAGAAAGAAGTCAGGAGGGACTTCAGACTCAGAGGAGAACAACAGATTTAATCTCTTACAACCTTTTTAGAGAAAAGGTTGTTTACCAAATTCACGAACATAATGTCACTGTTATAGATCCTGATCATGAAATAATTGTAGTTGAAATATCAGCACAATAGGTTATAGCTGATGTTTCCATTTTACTTCAACAAGAAAAGGAGGCAAATCCTGGTGAGGAAGTGGCCAGACCTCAAGAAACACTATAGGATATCGTTTTTGATATTTCATTGGAAGGACAAGTTGCACATCTTCGTGATGAGCATGCTTCTGAAGCTCACACAGAAGTTCTTCAAGATGATTTTTCTATGGGAGAGTCTAAAAAGGACTCTGAGGAAAAATCTGTGGACCAACCTACTCAGGACAAGGAGAAAGAAAAATATGATACTGAATCATTTACTTTAATATTGCTGCATCACATAGAGCCTAAGAATCCGAATCAAGCACAGGTTGATTCTGATTCAAAGAATAGGGTAGCAGAAGAGTTGTACCAAAAGATATCTCAACTACAATGTGAGAATGATTTTATGAGAAGCACCTTAGCATCAGAATAGTTGATATTTTAAAAGCTTAAGGAGAGTTCGGTTTCAAGGCAAGAAGTTGAAGTTTTTAAAGAGGATATGCTAAATGTTGTTTCCAAATTGAAATCTGAAATGGTTATGAAATCATATTTCTCAGAACTTATGATGTTTATAGAGACACAATTTATATTATTTGGGAATAGTGCTGCTAGTGGATCAGGTACTTCACTTGATTTAATCAGATTATATTAAGCTATCACAGCCACAATGAGCAACATGAATGACAGGTTGAAAGATATTTAGGGAAACATTGCTCCATTATCTATTCTATTAGATAATCAGAAATTCCTTGTTGATTAGTAGACATATAGTGAGCCAGGAATCTGCTCTATCTTAAATAAATTCACAAAGAAGCTGTCATTGTTTATGGAGAAAGAAGAACTATTTCACGAGTTTTTCAGATCCAATCTCATTGATGATATTCATAAGACTCAAGAGGCTAGAGATCTTATTATTCATCTTGGTGATTGACTACTGAAATGGTTAAAAGAACAGTTAGTAGAAATCAAGTATACCGTCCAATGAAGATAAAACCTATCTGTTAACTACCAAAACCATGATTCCAGTATTTATTATTTTTATCTTTTTAATGAAAATGCATTTCATTATATTTACTTGTTTTACTGTTCTTATTTCTATATTCTAGTAAAATATATTGAATTATTACTAAATTGTTAATAATATCATATAATTCTTGATAGAGCTAATATTTTAAATATTTTTAATGTCTATTTAAATGATTTAATGCTCTCCAATTTACCAATTTGATCTTATTTGTATCAATTTTCGATTTAGAGTGTGTTTTGGGATAAAAAGTTTAAATTTCATAATTCTGGATTTTCAACAGATTTTTATTAGAAGAGTATTTTGGTCATTTATCATAAAATACATTTCCAAATTTTGTGAATCGAATTTTTTGTAACCCTTATTTTATTTCCCTCATCTTTGTCTTCAGGACCAGGAATAGATTCATGCATTTTGATGCCCAAAAAAATCAATGAATTTGACAATTTTTTCGGGCGGACTGCGTTGACCGTACATTCGTAATGGAAACATATTTAGCCCTAAACACCTTCAAATGATGCGATTCTACTTGGATATGAAGGAGGACTCCCATACGCGTCTCCAAAAGGAAGTTCAAGCCGTTTTGAAGCGTTTATGATGACCCATGAGTGATATATATTTGAAGGAAACATACATGAAGCTTCATCCAGAGAAATCTATTTACAATAAAAAACTCATAACTCCTTCAATACGCGTCCAATGAATCCGAAATTCGGATCGTGGATGGAAAACACATGTATGAACAATATTTATGAAGAGGTCCATGCGTGAATCATCCAATTAATGGGTCTAAAATGCGACAATGTTTTGATGAGAAAATCTACCTATAAAATGAGAGGAGCTCCTACCTCTAAATCATATTCCATTCTTCACCACACCATCTGTCACAAAGGGAGTTGGATTGAGAGAGAGAAGGGGAAGTGGGTGATTTTGATCATTAAGAATATGACATCCTTTGAAGATTCAATATTGAAGATGAAGGCTACTCAAGTGATGGAAGACTAAGCGACAAGTGGTTGCAGACGATGACACCCGAAAGACACTCTCTTCCGAGTTTGGATTTTAATGTGTAATCTCTTTTTGAATTTCTCTTGAACATATATTTTTGAATGAATCTGGTTGTTTTCTTTCTTAAATATATTTTCAACTCATTTTTTTATCGTTTTTCTATCTATAAAGTAGAACAATTGACTTCACTATTTAAAATTCTTTGGTGAGGTTTTGCCATTGAGCATAGCGAATTCGATTAGGTTCAATTACTTGGAGATATTTAAGTAATTGAATCAATTCTATATGGGGGACCACAATAATATTGAAGTCATAAATAGGATGTATTTTCATATTTAAGTGTAAACCTGGGGGTCCTTGGGGGTACATTGAGGAATTTAAAATAAGAGATGTTTTTTATATAAAAGGAAGATGAGAATGTACGAGAGGGTGAAGCTTGTATGCGACTATTGTTTTCATTCATGATTTCTAACCCACATTATCTTTCCTTTAAAATTATTTCACTTAAGTATTTAATTAAAATTTTATTTTCAAATTGTTAATCAAATCCCCATTTTTATTTCTGAAAAAAAAAATAATAACAAAAATGACAGTTTTGCAACTCGAACTGCAACCTCCTCGAGAGACAACCCTGTGGTCACCACTATGCTACATTAAAAGGTAAAATAATGATTGATGGTTTTTTGACAAAAATAGTGTCATCAACAGGAGTCGTTTCCAGGGAGGTTGCCAGAGTTGATTTTATTTTAATTTTTTTTTCTTGCATGACTCGAACTTCTGAACTGAACTTGTTACCTTTAGATTCTGAAATTGATAGAACATTTCACACTCGGGTTAGAGGTATTAATCCCCATTTTGAAAGTTGTGAATCTTCTACCAATAAAACTAGGAGGGACATAGTTGAAACTGAAATCCAAATGGCTGAAAATAGAACTTTCAAATAACTCGCTTCGTCCTATGACAAAAATCACGAGAATCTTGTAGAGTACCATGATGCCCCTGCTAGTTTTGAAATCAAGTCTGATTTCATCCACTAGCTTCCCAAATTCAATGGGTTTCCTGTTGAAGACCCACACAAACACCTCCAAGAATATAGTTACCTGTGTGTCAATATGAAACCTCATGGAGTCATTGCCGATCAAATGAAGCTGAGGTCGTTTCCTTTTTCTCTAGATGGAGTTGCTAAGGAATGGTTTTTCTATTCTCACCCAACCTTGATTAGGAATTGGAATGAATTAAAAAAAATTTTCCACGAAAAAAATTTCCCTGCGTCTAGAACTGCCTCCATTCGAATGGAGATTTGTGGAATTAGGAAGACACAAGGATAAACACTTCATGAATAATGGGAAAGGTTCAAATGTCTTTGTTTTAGTTTCCCCCATCATCAAATCAGTGACCAGCTTCTCATTCAATACTTTTATGAAGGATTGTGTCTCACTGATTGAAGTATGATCGATGTTGCTGTAGGAGGAGCTTTAGTTGATAAGACACCAGCTACTGCTAGGATTTTAATTGCAAACATGGCCCAGAATGCCCAACAATTTTGAACCAGAGGCCTTCTTCCTGTCAAAGCTGGACAAGAATTCCCTACTGCTAGTCCCGAAAACAACACAATTGCAACTCAACTATCAGATCTTTCCACCATGGTAAGGTCAATAATGTTGTCTAACACCCCACCAACCCAACCCAAACCTGATGTGGCTTTCTAACTACATGTACACTATGGGATTTTTTCTTTAAACGAACATTTTAGTGACCAATGCCCGCAAATGCAGGAGCCTCCTGAGAACTGCAATGTAGTTTTTCCTGGAAGACCATTTCAACCAAACCAGCAATGAACATTTCAAAACATTCAAAATTTCAATCAAGGGTGGAACAACAAATCAAATAAAATATTTCTTCAACCTGATCAACTGAGAGGATTATTCCACAGAAAATCAGGTAACAATCAACCAAGATATTTCAATGAGCAAGAAAAATCTCATTCTGGAATCAATTTTCACCTTAACCCTCCCACTCAAAATTCTGATAGGAACCCTGAAGAAGCAATGAGGAAAAAACAAGAAGAAATGAGGAAACAATAAGAGGAAATGAGGGAACTAAAAGAATACCCAAAAAAAAAGATAAAAAAATTAATACCATGATGACTCAGATGGGTCAACTTGCCTCTGTTATTAATTGCATAACAAATCAAATGAGTGGTGGTTTACCCTCACATCCACAAGTAAATCTGAGGAATAATGGGAAGGAAAATGTGGGTGGAATTGATCTTAGGAGTGGAACAAAATTGAACAACCCTCAGATTGAGAACATCAATCCTTCTTCTGATACTGTTGATGAACATACTACCCTTGATAAAAATGTTAAAAAATATGAAGTTGATAGAAACTAAAATTCAAGAGAGGAAAAATTGTTTGAAATAACAAAGAATGATTGGAAGAGGATGTATGGTCCTTATGTTCCTCCAAAACATACTTAGAATACCACAGAAACATTCAATCCTCCACTAGCTTATCCAAGGTGTGAACCCCCACCAATGTCATGTGCTGAAAAAGAATTGGATAAGGAGGTTTTGGAAACATTCAAGAAAGTCCAAGTCAATATTCCATTGCTCGATGCTGTAAAAAAAATTCCGAGGTATGATATGTTTCTTAGAGATGTGTGTACCAACAAGAGAAAGTTCAATGGAGGTGAAAGAGTAAACTTAGGAAGGAATGTTTCATCGATGATTTAACATGCACGTCTTGTCAACTGTAAAGACCCTGTGACATTTACCATTCCCTGTACCATTGGGAAATGTGAATTTGAAGATTTGATCCTTGATCTAGGGGCCTCAATCATTGTCATGCGACATTATATCTACTCATCTCTTTAGGTTGGAGACTTTAAACCCTCTAAAATTATCATTCAACTTGCAAACCGATGTACCACCAAACCTACTGGAGTTATAGAGGATGTTCTCGTTCAAGTGCGAGAAAAGATTTTTCCTCTTGAATTCTATGTTTTGGATATGGAAGATGATCAGTTCAGCACACATGCTCCCCTCATCCGAGGGAGTCCATTTATAAAAACGGCGAAAGCGATCATCAATGTTCACAAGGGAACACTTTCACTAGAATTTGGAGGCGATGTTGTTCATTTCAACATTTTTCATTCAATGAAACACCCAGTTGATGATCATTCAACTGCCCATGTAAACATGATTGATTGGTTTTCATCTGGCATGTTACCTGTTTTTTTTGTGATGACATACCATCTGATGTGGAAAATGATTGAAATTTGTTTGATACTGAATCACATCAAAATGAGGATGAAATTGGAGACTGTGAATAGTCTGGGGATATTGAGACTAGATATCTGAGAAATGATGAAGATGAATTTCTAGAAACCACTGAATCTGTTAGTGGTATTTCTGGTGAGGTTTTCAATTTTTCACATGAAAAAAGTCTTGAGATCATAGAAAGTGATCACCATGATGAACATGGAGTTTCACTAAACAATCAAACTTCTAAAGAGTTCCCTATTATCAATGAAACCAACCCACCTATTATAGAATTGAAACCCCTTCTAGATAACCTCAAGTATGACTTCTTAGGTCATAATGAACAATTCCCTGTAATTATCTCAAAATATTTGTCAGATGTCCAGAAAAACCAATTTTTGGAAGTTCTCAAGTCCCACAAGGAAGCCATAGGATGGACTCTCTCTGATCTAATGGGAATCAGCCACTCAGTTTGCATGCACAAAATTTTACTGGAGGATAACGCTAGACCGGTAAGACAATTTCAAAAAATACTAAACCCAACTTTTCTGGAGTTTGTGGAGAAAGAAGTCACCACCTTGCTGGCTGCTGGAATTAGTGTTCCCATATCTGATAGTCAATGGTTAAGTCCAGTTCATGTTGTTCCTAAAAAATGTGTATTTACAATCTCAAGGAATGAATTTGGTGATCTTTTCTCTATAAGGCTTCCAAATAAATGGAGAATGTGCATTGATTACAGGAAACTCAATTTGGATACATGGAAAGACCACTTCATATTACCATTCCTTGATGAAGTCCTTGAAAGACTAGCCGGAAAAACCCACTACCGTTTTCTGACTGGATTCTCTGGATATTTTCAGATTCACATTTTACCTGAGGATTAAGAAAAAACCACCTTCACATGCCCATTTGGAAATTTTTCATACAGATGGATGCGCTTCGGTTTATGTAATGCCCCGGGAACTTTTCAAAGGTGTATGATAATAATCTTCTCTAAATTTTTGTAAAGGTGCATGGATGTTTTTATGGATGACCTCACTGTTTATGGATCATCTTTTGACAGTTTTTTAAAAAGCATGGAACGTGTCCTTAAAACATGCATTGAAAAGAACATTCTTCTAAATTATGAAAAATGTCATTTTATGGTTTCTAAAGGGATCGTTCTTGTACATGTTGTGTCCCGTGATGGAATTCAAGTTGATAAATCCAAATTTGAGGTCATTTCTTCATTACCATACCCAAAAACTGTGAGAGATGTGAGATCCTTCCTTGGGCATGCTGGATTTTATAGGAGATTCTTTAAAGATTTCAGTACGATTGCACTTCCATTTTCCATATTACACAAAAAATATTTCACATTTGTCTTTGATGAGAAATACATAAATTCGTTTCATTAGCTGAAACAAAGACTGATAACCCCTCCCATTGTTCAACCTCCAAAATGGGACATTCCCATTGAAATAATGACAGATGCATCTAGCTTTTCTCTTGGGGCAGTATTGAGTCAAATGACAGAAAATAAATTTCATGTGATTTCCTATGCCTCCCGAACTCTTGATCAAGCCCAATAAAACTACACAACAACTGAGAAAGAACTGCTGGTTGTTGTCTTTTCTCTAGACAAATTTAGAAGTTATCTGCTGGGATCGAAGGTGATTGTTTTTACTGATCATTCTGAAATCAGATTCTTGATGAAGAAACATGATGCAAAACCTTGAATTCTGAGATGGATTTTGATTTTACAGGAGTATGATGTTGAAATAAAAGATAAACATAGATGTGAGAACCTTTTTTCTAATCATTTGAGCAGGATACCATCTACTGAGAATATAATATTTTAGATGAGTTCCCGAATTAATGAAACCATTCCAGATGAGGATTTATTTGCTGCTCAAAGTGAAATACCACGGTTTTCTAATCTTGTAAACTAGTTGGATTCTTATGAACATCCCCATTGGTTTTCCAACAATGAAATTGATAATCATCGGAGCAATTCAAAGAAATACATTTGGGATGATCCTTATTTATGGCACATTGGTAGTGATCAAATTATACGAAGATGCATTCCGAACTCTGAATTTCAATCCATCCTACATTTCTGCCACACATTAAACTGTGGAGGACACTTTGGACCACAAAGAACAGCAATAAATGTTCTTCATTCTGTATTTTATTGGACCAACAATTTTAGAGATTCTTACGAATTCTACAGAACCTGTAAAAATTGTCAATTCCAAGGAAACATTTCCAAGGAGAATGAGATGCCACAAAACCCACTTTTGTTTTGTTTTGTTTATTATGTATGGGGAATGGATTTCATTGGGCCTTTTCATAATTAATTTGGATATCTCTACATCTTGTTGGCTGTTGATTATGTGTCCAAGTGGGTAGAGGCTATCCCCACCCGAACTGATGATGCTAAGATTGTGTCTAAATTTTGGAAAGGAAATTTGTTTTCAAGGTTTGGATTTACAAAGTTTCTAATTACAGATCAAGGTACCCATTTTTTTAATAGGACATTGGAATCACTTTTGAAGAAATATGGTGTTAATCATAGGGTCTATATGCCCTATCATCCTCAAACAAATATAATGGCTGAGTTGTCTAATAGGGAGATCAAACAGATCCTAGAAAAAATAGTGAACCCAAATTGAAAGGATAGGAGTTTGAGACTTGATGATGATCTTTGGGCCCACATAACTACTTTCAAAACCCCCATTGGAATGTCACCATTTTGATTGGTCTATGGAAAAACTTGTCATCTACCAGTTTAGTTAGAACAAAAATCCTTTTGGGCTGTAAAAAAATATAACATGAACCTATATTCTGCTGGGAAAGAAAGAAAATATTTTTTGAAGGAGCTGAAGGAGATCGGAAATAATGCATACGAAAGCTCCAGGTTATACCAAGAGAGAAGAAAAGCCTTTCATGATGGGAGTATTCTCAACAAACACTTTAAAGAGGGAGAAAAAGTTCTGTTGTTTGATTCCAGATTGAAACTCTTCCCAGGTAAATTTCGTTCCAAATGGTCTGGCCCATTCATTGTTACTCGTGTTTTTACTTTTGGTGCAATACAGATTAAATATCCAGACAAGGAAACATCATTCACTGTCAATGGTCATAGGATGAAGATATTTTGAAAAAAAATTCAAGATCCTCCAGGGGAGGAGATTCAATTTCATGATGTAGAATATAATTGATGACAGGTTGTGTATTTCCTTATCATTTATTTTTGTTATGTCTTTAATTTCTAGAATTTCATTCCAAAAAAAACTATACAATGAGGACATTGAATAGTATAAGTGTGGGGGGGACACAATGCTGGGTAGATTAGGTTTTTACAAACTTCTGTTTGATTTTTTTTTTCAAAATTTCATTCCATTTTTTTCATGTTTCTTATTTTTAAAGAAAAAAAATATTTTTGAATTTCTTGAATTTCATTTGAAACTCATGCCAAGGAGTGATCCAACTGATCCTTTGAAACTGAACATAAATGAATGCTGGAAATGACATTGTCTCAAGTTCAAAAATTTGGAAAATTCTTGAAATGACCACTGATTTTTAATTCTCATGGAACATATCACTGACATTGTGATTGAAATTGTCATTCTTGTGAGGCCTTTGAACCCATTTTTACATCTTCTTCACATTTACCTCTTTCTTGAGATAACTAATTCGTGTTTGTTTAAACTAGAACTATATTTATTTCTATCAATACTTGAGGGCTGAGATAATTTTGATTAAAATTATTGATGAATTGTTTTTGAATATTGGAGCATCATTTTCAAGATTATTCTGTTTATTTCGGCCTTCCTGGAACATTTTACCCTTCTTGATCCCTTAGTAGCCATGTATAGCCTGTTAGGTTAGCAAAAATTACAAGCCAAATTTCGCATTCCAACATGCTCTGGAAGTATAAATGCATGATCTAGTTGAACTTAAGTGGGGGGGGGGGAATATGACTCATGACGTGCTACCTCATTTGGTGTTTCTTTAGGAGAACATTTAAACAATGAAGGTGTATTTTTGATGCTGGAATATATTTTTCTGAGAGCTGTGACTATCTGGAGCTCTCAAATGAAATGGAGGTGTGCCTGTCTGGAGCTCTCAAATGAAATGGAGTTATGCCTGTCTGGAACTCGCAATGGAAATATGTTGTGCCCAATATGGAGATTTCAAAAAAAGTCATATTTTCTACTGAAATATTGATGGAATGGGGTAGAAAATAGATGATCAGAGCTGATTATTTTTCATAGGATAATATGGAGGAAACTACACTTGAGTAAAAATTAGAATCATTCATTTGTGCTTCAAAAAGAGACAACCCTCCTTCTTAAGCCACACAATTTTTCACATTTGAATCCTACCAACCCCAAGCCACAGAAAAAAACCTTGTAAATTAATCATGATAATCACATGTTCATGGATCGCGTAGGGTGGAGATGTAGAAATTTATCATGCATATGGTAATTATTGCATTAGTTGGATGAGAAAATCCTTGTTGCAAATCTATATTGTGTGCTGAGAGAAAATGAATTTTAGGTAAGTGTGTTCTGTCTATGTGAAGACAAAAGAAGTGGAAATGGATTGAATGATTTGAATTTATAATTTGGAATATTTTAATTTAATGATGCATGATATATTTTTAATTCTTTTTGGTAAAATGGTAAACTCCATTGGTGTGTGTTTTATTTTTCATGATTTCGTGCTCATCTGTCTAGGAGTCTAAGAGCCAAGTGTGAGGAAATTGATAGAGCTAATATTTTCAATATTTTAAATGTCAATTTAAATGATTTCAACCTCACCAATTTACCAATTTTATCTTATTTGTAACAATTTTGGATTTAGAGTGGGTTTTGGGATAACAAGTTTAAATTTCATAATTCTAGATTTTTAATAGATTTTTATCACAAAGGTATTTTGGCCATTTATCATAAAATACATTTAAAAATTTTGCGATTCATATTTTTTTTAACCCTTATTTTATTTCCATCATCTTTGTCTTCAGGACCAGGAAAATATTCATGCATATTGATGCCCAAAAAAATCAATGAAGTTGACAATTTTTTCGGGAGGACTGCGTGGACCCTACATTGGTAATGGAATCATATTTCGGCCTAAACACCTACAAATGATGAGATTCAACTTGGATATTAAAGAGGACACCCAGACGCGTCTCCACAATGATGTTCAAGCTGTTTGGAATCGTTTATGGTGGACCTTGAGTGATAGGGATTTTAAGGAAACTTACAGGAAACTTCATCCAGAAAAATCTATTTCCAAAAAAAAACTCATAACTCCTTCAATATGCATCCAATGAATCCTACATTCGGATAGTGGATGGAAAACAAATTTATGCACAATATTTATGAAGAGGTACATGCGTGAATATTCCAATTAATGGGTCAAAATCGCGACAACGTTTTAATGAGAAAAGATTCCTATAAAAGGAGAGGAGCTCCTACCTCTAAATCATATTCCATTCTTCACCAGACCATCTGTCACAAAGGGAGTTGGATTGAGAGAGTGAAGGGGAAGGTGGATATTTTTATCTTTAAGAAGATGACATCTTTTGAAGATTCAATATAGAAGATGAAGGCTTCTCAAGTGATGGAAGGCTAAGCGGAAAGTTGTTGCGGACGACGACACTCGACGGACACTCTCTTCCGAGTTTGGATTTTAATGTGTAATATCTTTTTGAATTTCTCTTGAACTTATATTTTTTATGAATCTGGTTGATTTTTTCTTAAATATATTTTCAACACATTTTTTTATCGTTGTTCCATCTATAAAGTAGAACAATTTACTTCGCTATTTAAAATTTTTTGGTGAGGTTTTCCCATTGAGCATAGCGAATTCGATTAGGTTCAATTACTTGGAGGTATTTAAGTAATTGAATAACTTCTATAGGTGGGATGGAAATTATTTTTAAGTCTTAAATATGATGTATTTTTAAATTTGTGTGTAAACCTGGGGGTCCTTGAGGGTACATTGAGGAATTTAAAATAAGAGATATTTTTTATATACAAGGATGAGGGGAGTGTCCGAGAGGGTGAAGCTTGTCTACGACTGCTGTTTTTATTCTTGATTTCTAACCCAAATTATCATTCCTTTAAAATTATTTCACTTTATTATTTAATTAATTTTTTATTTTAAATTTTTTAATCAAATCTCTATTGTTATTTCTAAAAAAAATTTATAACTCAAGTGACAGTTTTGCAACTCGAACTGCAACCTCCTCGAGAGACAACCCTATGGTCACCACTGTGCTACATTAAAAGGGAAAATATTGATTGAGGGTTTTACGAAAAAAATGATAACATCACTTCTGTTCAGTGATACATTAATCTGTGTTCTATTCCATATTCTATCATTCTTTTTTATATAAAAAAAGGGTGATAAATTTGGATAAACACAAACATCTTTTCGTTTGGGGGAGTAATTCATTTTATTGGGGAACAAATTAAAACATGGATAAATTAAAGGGAGATATTTATATTTTCAAAATTTCAAAACTATATGTAATTAAATTTATGTTCGGTTAATTTCATTAATTATTTTATTGTTTTTTTATCATCAAAATGGGGGAGATTTTTATGCTAGTGTTTTTTTCAACAATACATAATATTGTTATTTGAAGGGGGAGTATATATTAATACTCTATCTCTTTATTAAACTTTTCATGCTCACAAATACCCTTAAATATTTTATAATGATTATATTTTTTTTAGGAATTTATTATTTTATTTTACTCATGAAATAACAGGATTTTATTACTAAAGTATTCATATCTAGCGTGTTCTAGAAACATTGTTCATGCGCTAATTATTTGGAATCTGCTTGAGCATGTTCTGGAAACACTGTTCATACTCTACGTGGATAAACGTAGTGTAAGGATGAAAAGCTTGTATAATATTTGAGATAAGGAAAAATTATGGTTAATCAACCATACATTATTGGAAATGTATGGAAGAAGAACCCTATGTTAAGAAGAAACCCTATGTTTGGGATATCAGAAAAGTATGGAAGGAGAACCATACGTAAATATTAAACGTTATGTTTATTTCTCAAAAGTATGGTTCATGAACCTTACTTTTGTAATAAACCATACATTATTTGAAAATTATGGATCTTTTATCTTATGTTTGAAAGTTGAAGATAAAATTATGGATAACCAACCCTATGTTTGGAATAAACCATACGTTTGTTGTCATGTTTACATTTTCTGCTTTACGTTGTCAACCTTATGTTGTGACCCTTGTGTTTGAAGACTACTTCATCAAGCTTACGTTCAGATGATGCATGTAGTTCAAATCAACCTTACATTTGGTGTCAAATAAATTAAAGTCGATATTTTTATGCAATGGTCATTACACAAATTATTAGGTGGATTTCAAGCCAGATTTAAATCTAATTTTAAAATAAGATTTTGACTGATTCAAAACTGTTTTATCAATGTTTTGATAGAATTAAAAGGATATTTTTATTTCGAGTCTTCATGGAAGTTACGACTACTCTGTAAATTCAAATGTTTGAATATCGTGAGTAAAAAAGGCGACATTTGTTGATATAATTTTACAGGAGAATTTCTAATCATTATGTTATTTATATGGCCTTTTTGAAACTGTATCAGCAATTATTGATCATGTGTGATCTTTTTATTATTCTGAATAAAACAGGAAAATGGAGACTACTGAAACATACCGATCTGTTATTTGAAAAGGAGCATCAAAGCATTGTTTGTTAAAGAGGAAGGAACACGATAGAAGATTTAATTGTTTTATATCGAAGATTACTGTGGATGTGTCTCTGCTAAAGTTTTGAATTTTTTTATATTTACTGCAACTAAATCAACTCAGAACATCTCTTATGTGAAGAGTATTATTTTCGAATGTGACGATCTACCTACTGTCAATTGCATGCTGTTGAAATTGTGATGAACACCTAGAAAATATTTTCAGAATACGAAAATATTTTTTTTCTATTCATTAGTGATCAGCTTCTCGTACTAAGCTGTGTAGGTTCTGTAAGTGAACCAGATGGATGTTTTTCTTGTATTGTAAAGTTGTCAACTACCTATACTCAGTTGTGAACCGGTCGGTTGAAACGAGGACCATATAGTGAAAATCACCAAGCTCGTGGAGTAGAGTGTTAGTGGAGTGGACTTGGGGACTTCTGTTCCCCGAACCACTATAAATCTTGTTTTCCTGCTATTTAAATTTCTACTGCATCATTTTAGCTGATTAAAGTTAAAAGGCAGAACACAATATCATAAAGAGTTTTGAAAAGTCACAATTCACCCCCCTCTTGTGTATATTTGGTGTATCTGATCCAACATAAATTTAAAGTTCTTCTATGGGTTTGGGTTCAGCATGAGTGAATTTCGGAATACTTACAGAACTGGTTGTCATTACAGCAAGTTTATTGATATTATCACTGAGGTTTAGAACAACCAACTCTTATTCATGATTTTCAAGAGGAGGATTTGGTTCATGTGGATCAGTTTCATCAAATTTGATATTAACATATTCTTCTAGACACTTGGTTATCTAATTAAAGACTCTATAGGCTTTTCTAGAATGTGAATATCCAGAAAATATTCCTTTATCACTCTTCGATGAAAATTTGTCTAGATTATCCTTAGTATTGATAATGAAGAATTGGCAACCAAAAACATTGATGTAACTTACTTTAGGCTTTTTATTATTCAAAAAAATGTAAGGGGTCTTCTCAAGAATAGTCCTAATCGAGACTCTATTCATAATACAACAAGCTGTATTAACATCTTCATCCCAAAAATAAATAGGCAGGTCATATTCATTAAGCAATGTTCCTGAAATTTCTTGAAGGGTTCTATTCCTCCCTTCTACTACAGCAGTCTGTTGAGGTATCCTATGGGAAGAGAAATTGTGACTATATCCATTGTGTGAGCAATAAGATTCAAACTCGGGATTTTAAAACTCACGACCATGGTCACTTCTTAGGGTCTTAATGTTATGTCCACTATGGATTTATACAGACTTGGAGTATTTAGTAATGTAAGAACAAGCTTCACTTTTGTGAGCTATGAAGTATACCCAAGTATATCTAGAAAAGTCATCTACTAGGACATAGACATAGTGCTTCCCACTTAAACTAGAAAATCTAGAAGGTCCGAACAAGTCCATGTGAACCAAATCAAGAGGCTGAGAAGTGCAAACATCTTTCTTTGATTTAAAAGAAACTTTATGTTGCTTTCCATTTTGACAGGGATTACAAACTTTGTCTGGTGGGAAATCAAGTTTGGGTAGGTCTCTAAATAAATTCTTTCTAGTCAGTTTTTTAAATGAAATAATTTTGCAGTGTCCTAATATTTTGTTCCAAAGCAATGATTCCTTATGTAAAGCAGTTAAACAAGTAACATTTTTCTTGGCTAAAGTATTTAAATCAACATCATATATATTTTAATTTCTCAATGTAGAGAATACTAGAACATTTTTGGAATTGAAAACATTACCAGAATAATTTTCAAATTGGACATTAAAACCATCATCACATAACTGATAAATACTTAATAGATTATATTTAAGTCCATAAAAAAATAAAACTTTATAAATTAAAAATGAATTAGTGTTACCAATCTGGCCTAGGATGATGATTTTCATTTAGATTTATCAACAAAGGTGACATGGCCTCCATCAACTTTGATTATTCTCTTAAAGAATGAGTAGTCCCCAGTCATATTCCTTGAACATCCACTGTCGAAGTACCATATCTTATTATGAGAACACTTCAAACAAGTTTCCTACAAAATAGATTTAGATAGAAAATGTTTTTGGTAGCCAGATATTCTTTGGTCCACATAGGTTAGCATGCAAAGCTTTAGGTATCCAGATTTGTCTTATGGGTTCCATATAATTTACAAAATCAATATATTTTTAAAGATAAACTTTATTTAATCTATAACTATGTGAGTATCTAGCACCATTCTGTCCAGATTTAGGAATAAATATATTTTTAGTAAATTGTCTATGTCTAGAATTATAGTCTAAACTAGTAGTATACATTGGTGCCACATGCTTTCCTAGAATTTGAGTGAGTGTATCTTTTCCATTTGTAAATTTTTCTAAGTCCTTTCATAATTTCACATTAGAAAATTTTAGTTTAGTATTTTTATTAAGTAATTGAGGATTATTTTCCTTTTCTATATCAAGTTAAGATTTAACGGAGCTGGTTGAAGCAAGTTGTTTCTTCAAGGTCTTATATTTGTCCTTCAATTCATTACAGGTTTCTTCTAGCATATTACAATATTCAAATAACTCTTCACTAGACATATTTTCAGATTCAGAATCAGATTCAACACCAGAATAATATGAATTTAAAGCATGAGTATCTAATGTTACCTCAGTGGTGTTTGTCATAAAACTCATATTATCCTTCTGAGAGTCTTCATCCCTAGTAGAATCAGAATTACTTGAAGTGTCCTTTAAGGAACTCCTTGTTGATTTCATTGCCTTATTGTATTTAGTGTCCTTGTATTCATGTTTCTTCATTAATTTAACCTTTGGATAGTCTTCTTTTACATGTCCTTTCCTTTTTCACTCATAGAATACAATTTCATCACTTTTATCAGACTTTATCCAATCCTACTTCCAAGGACCCTTTTTGTCATATTTTCTTTTGTAATTTGTTTTTTAAATAATTTCTTCTTCATATAGAATTTCTTGAATCTCCTGGCTATCTGATCCATTTCAACATCACTGTCAGAATATGAACTATCAATTATTGAGCTTTCAGTAGGTATGTGAACTTTTCCCTTGCCCTTGCTCTTTGAGGCAGTAGACATAAAATCCACTGAATTGCTTTTCGGTTTATAAACATCTTCCTTATTTACATTAATATATTATTCATAAATCATATGCATACCAATAATCTCTTTAACAAGAAATGTACCAATATCACATGATTCTCTAATTGAGACATATGTGCATGTCTATCGGTCTAGAAGACATCTTAGAATTCTAATGATTTTTTCCTTTGCAGGAAAATTTTTTCCAAGTGAGCTCATAGTGTTGATAATTTTATTGAACTTGAGATACATATCAGAAATAGGTTAATCCGACTTCATTTTAAAATTATCATATTTAATGGTAGAGGTGTTCAGTCTCATTTCTTTGAAATTGGTTGTTCCCTCATGGGAAACACCTAAGGTATCCCAAATTTCATAAGCAGTTGTACAAGAATATATGTGATTTAATTCTTCATCTCCTAAATCAAAATAAAAATCATTCATTGCTTTATAATTATTATTGTCATTAGTTTTAGTAGGTTCATCCCATGTAGTTATTTCATTTTCTAGAATTTTATATTGAGTCTCTATAGCAGTCCAGATGTCAAATCCCATACTTTCTAAATGAATTTTCATTTTAAGTTTCCAATAGGCATAATTTGTACAATTAAAGAATAGTGGCATGTTGGTTGCAGAACCCTCTAATCTATTTTCCATAGTTATATTTTATCATATATATTTAAAGAGATAAAATTTACAACTAACAGAATTTTAAGATCTTTAATATACAACTAAAATCACAGTTGAAAACAGAGTAGTTTTAAAACTTTGATAAACAAAAAAATCCTCTGATACCAAATTTTGGTAGGAGTGGATACACAAGATGGGGGTGAATTGAGTTCTAATTAAAATTTTTGATTAATATATCTCTATTAATATCCCCCAAATTGAATAACAAGATAATCTGTAGTGAATTTTTATTAGATTAAAGAGTCAGTTAGGTTCTCAAGAGAATGATTAGTTCTCTGTTAATTCAATCTAAAGATTAATTAACTTTTTAAACTAACCTAATGATTTACAATATATACAAACACTTTCTAGATTAACTATCCAAGTAACTTGAAAACAATTTTATATTTCGGAGTAATTTGCAGCGGAAGATTCAATATAGGTTAAAACTAAAACAAGTAAGCACAATAGGATTAAAACAAGAGGTTTAGTCTCAAGCCGATAATTAGTCCTCTCAAACAATTTATATAAATTTTTATCCACACCCTGGATCAGGGTAAATAATAGTACAGAGATTGTCCAGGTACTAAGAACTCTACCATAGTTCTTCATGGGAAAACAAAAACAAATAGCACATAGGCTATCTAGGTCACACTTGTCTTCTTCCACAATTCACAGTGGGATATAGTATTGTATAAGAAGTTTGGATTGAAGATTTCGTATCCTCCAGTTCAGTCCAGGAGTTAGTGTGTAAAAACTACACACACTGCTCAAAAATTAAATGAATGCAACACAATTAAGCTAAACAGATAGTGATGAGTTTAGAGTGCTCTATGTGTTGTGAGTGAAGCTCTGGACTCCTTGGATTGATGTAAATGAAGCTCTGAGTTGTTTTATGGTTCTTTCCATGAAAACATAGTGTCGTAGTTCATGTTTCTTCACTTCCAGTGTAGGTGTTCAGCTTGAATGTGAAAGTGTTCATTGTAATACTTCATCTTATTCTTTGAACTTGTATTCATGATAAGTATGAGTGTTCTTCAAGTTTGTAGTGTGTTATTCTTTTCATGTATATTCGTAAATGGATGAAATCTTTTTCTATGCCTCTTCGCGTCTATTTTTGCTAGAGAACGATCTTCCTCATATTCCATGAGCTCCGTCAATAGGAATGATTACCTTTTCATAGGTACAAGGTACAGTTACCTGAAATGCCAACAACTATCATTCAATATCATTAATTGAATTAAAAACAAAAAATATGATCATTGGAATTAAATAAAAGTTAATAGAAATTCAAACAGTTTTCAAGACTATCGATGAGACATGAGATCGGTAGGTCATTTTGAATCTGCATCGGTATCGGTAGGGCCTTGTATTAGAATCGGTATCGGTAGGTCCTGATCATCATCGGTATCGGTTGGTCATGATCAGCATCTATATCAGTAATTCATGATCATCATTTGTATCAGTAGCTTGTGATCAGCATCGGCTTTTGTAGCTTGTGATCAGCAACGACTTCGTTAACTTGTGATCAGCATTGGCTTCAGTAGCTTATGATCAACATTGGTATGAATGTTGCCATCGGTGAAACCATTAATCATCGGTGCAACTGTTCATCATCTATGAGATTGTTCGTCATCGGTGCGACCATTCATCATCGGTGTGACTGTTCAACATCGGTCCGACCCTTCATCATCGGTGCGACCATTCATCATCGGTGCGACTGTTCTTCATCGGTGCAACCGTTCATCATCGGTGCGACCATTCATCATCGGTGAAACCATTCATCATTAGTGACTCAAGAAAATAACTAATGGTGAGTCATAAACATGAAATTCACACTAATTTTCAATTCAATCTAGAATACTTCCAGGTCATTGGTAAAACAGAATTTAACAAAGATAAAAATTATGTAGAAACATATGTAAATACATTTAGAACAAATTAAACAAAAGACTAAATTTTCATAAATAAAACAATGATTTTTGATTATTAAAATAACCATCTCACAGAGGGATCAAAATTTACATTCCATCCCATGGGGATTTTGATAAAATCTCTCATTGGTACAACGAATTAATGCCTCACAACGCAATGTGATTCTTTTTTTCAAAGATACATTACATAGAAGTAAATAAGGAAAAGGATAATGAATATAAGTGATATATGGGAAAATATTATGATGTTATTTATGTTTTTATATTTATGAAAATATATTATGTCATTTTATTTTTTTTCATTCCACACGTAGAAAAATGATAACATCATTCGTGCATATGCCTGGCCTACTGCCTCCACGAAGAGATGCGACTCTTTTTTCATCACCAAATCACATGGATGATGTATATAGGTATATTAAATTAAATAACAGGGTAATTAAAAGATTATTATCATTATGGAAATATAAAATGTATCTTACCGTCATTATATAATGATCATTCAATATTGGAAATGTTACTCTGGAATATTTATGACTTAACAGATCAATGATTGTAATGTAGTTCATTTTCATGAAATCTTATTTCATTATTTGTTTTAAAAGTATTATTTATTTATAAAAATGATAAATAATCCTGTATAATTATACTAACATTATTTAAATAATTACCTCTTGGACAATAGTCAACCTACTAATGTCAATTTTGACACATAAATCGTCAAAACATTCAGGGTATGGTCAATTGAATAAGTAATCATATATATAATGGTAAAAATTTTAATAGAAATAATTATATGACATAAAACTACTCTTAATAAATTTATTAATTAATATCAGTTTAATATTCAAGAATATAAGTAATGTACATGACTAATCAGAGTCAATGTTTGCAACGTTGTTTCAATTTCATTTCATTAGGACATATTTTAATGTTTTGCACCTTTAATCTTTTATGAGATTTATATACCACCCAAACTAACATTTTATAAAAAAAGTTTCTATTTTAATAATATTTAATGTTTTTTTACTATTATTGTTTAATGTGAAATATGGTTTAGGTTTTTATTAATGTAGTGTGGGACTTTCCATAAAAAATTATATGTCAAGGATTTCCTTAAAGTATCTTCGTCATCAATGTACATGTTTTTTGAAAGATATAATAAAAGTGATATTTTTTAAATGATAGCTTTATAACAATTTTTTTATTAATTTCATTTTTTTCATAAAATGTATCATTTGTATAGAAATTTTGACATTATCTTCAAATGATAAATGGAATGTTCTGTTTTAACGTATGTAACGAAAACATTTTGTCACCTTACTATCACTATTATTTTAATATTTTATTCCATTAAATGATTTCATTTTTTCCAATAAAACCCACCTTTCCAAATATTTACATATTTTTTAAATGGTTTTATTTAAATTGTTATTTTTTTTATTTTAATGTGTTTTCTATTTTTGTTTAAAGTTGTTAATCAAAATCTTTTAGATAAAAAAATTTATGTTTAAAATGTTTTATTAATTATATAGTATTTTATAATTAGATGAGAAATGGGTGATCCCAAATGAGAGTATACAAAGGATTTTTCCCTTTAATAGCTCATGGGTGACCCTGGTATTTCATAGATGATGGGTGCACCCAGAAAGTGCCAGGTGAGCCCGTTATTGATTATATGATGGTTATTACATGATATCACTCCAATTAGTGGACTAAGATTCCATGTAATAGTTCTCAAGAATATGGGTGTTTTCCCAAGTTTTCTCTTATTTATTTAACTATGAAATAATTATTTGTGATGTGGGCAATAAATGGGTTATAAATGTGATGCCCTATGTCACCATAATTTTTATGAATTTCTTGCTGTTTGACTAATTAATTTTTTAGATAATTTTTTTTCATGTATAAAAATATTCTTTATTATCTAAAATAACATTAATATTATGGTAAAATTTTTAAGGGTTTTAATGTTTTTCACCGGATAAATTGACTACTTCTTCTAATGTCCCGTATTGAGAATTATATTATCGTACAATGTTTTGAAAAAAATCACATGGTTTAATGATGGGTAAAGCAATTGAATAAGTCATATTGAAGGTCTTGATGTTTTTTCAGGAAAATAAATATTAATTTATTTTAAAAAAATCATATTATGGGAAAAATGTATACAAATCGAATGTGTCCACTTATAATTTATGTTTTCTATTATGTATTTGTTATGCCTTAAATCTTTAAAACTATAATCCTAAAATATATTTGGGAATTTAAAAATGTGAATTATATTTTAAATTAACTAAAATATATAATTTTTATAGTATGATTTTTATAGTTTGTATGATATAATTTATTAATTAATTTTTGGGATTGGGATAATTTTAATAGCATTGAATTGAGTAATTTCACATTATAGTTATGTTGACATGATATATAATTTGAATATTAACATAATTTATCATATCATATAAGTTAATTTAGAATTATTTAAATAAATTAATCATGGATTCTATATTGGGAAGGTATCAAGATGATAATATTCATCCAAATTGGAATCCAATAATGGTAGGAATTCAGAACATATCAGTTTTTTACACTTATGGCTTAGATGAGGTAGGCCATAAATTGTTGTGGTTACCATGCCAATGAGATTCCGGATCATCAAAAAATGAAAATGATTTTAGTGGATAATTTTATGAGACATAATCAAGTATATTGAAGTCAATCCTAAAAACATTTGGTATCAAAAGGAAGGATCAATGCACTAGATAATATATTCGATGCAAATGGATGTTCATAATGCAAATAGGTAACCGTTTTTGTTAATAATTTTGAATGTGAAATTGATTGATGGATGCCTTCGTTAAATAATACTAGTGGTAATTTTTATATTGATTCCATGGAATGAAAAAAATTAAATAATATATTTATAAAAAATATTAAATGTTTTTTAAAATAAAGATGGAGAAACAATTTATGATTTTATGATAATGTGATTGCTGTGTATGATAAAAATGATTCCATGATTAACTAGGTATGAGATTAATTTTATTTAGGAAACTGATATTAAATCAAGTAGATCATAATCAAAATTAATGTTTTTATTAATAACATTTTCCATATGAGAATTTAATTTTTATGTTAATGTTTTTTGCTGTGAAGTGAAAGTTGAGATGATGTTTTTAGGCACATAACATCCACGAGATGAATGGATTAACAAAATTTTATGGTAGTACGAATAAAATAAAAATTCAACTATTATGTCTGAATGTAATCCCCCAAAATATTCCATATATGGAATACAAAATTTCTTGAAATTTTGTACTATATTTGGAATGTGTTTCTATTATGGTCAGTTTGGTCATATCGCACGTCATTATAATGAAAAGAGATGCGAGCAATAAAAGTAGAGGGTAACTGATAGACATTTAATAGTGAGGTGTTTCACCTTTTATGATTTTGTAATTTTAATAAAACATGTTTGAATTTAGTTACATATGATAGAACTATTCTAGACTGAAAGAATAGATGGGTGTAAAAAAATTATACTATACAGGTTGATGTGGCGTTATCAAATTAAATGGTGATAGTTTTCTTAGTTATGTATTAAAATAATTAAAACACCATGATTGAATCTATATATTCACATTCATTCATTAAAATAATATTTTGATGAAAATTGGAAGGAACATATCTTGAAATTTAGATGGAAACAGTTTACAAAAACTACTAGAATAAGTATTAAAGAAACCTAGAGTTATAAGAATATTCCAACTATTGTTAGTGGGGTGTTCATTCATATATATCATGTTGACCAATCCATATTTGAGTTTCATATCATTTTGGGCATGTAATATCTTATATTTTATCTTAATAATGTATATTTTAGACCAATGAATGAATTTTTCAATGATTACATACCTTTTATAAATTACTATGAAGTTGAAATTTTTTTCATTGACGGAAGAGAATGTTACTCATACCATATTGATGAATATAATCATGTTATTATTTTTAATGATGTTCCTATTCTGAATTAATAAATGTATGTTTTTCTTGATGGAATGACTAGTGGTAATCCATATTGGGATGACGAGTTTACCTTTTATGTTGTTCCTAATGATATCACAATTTCAAATCCCCATAATCAAATCAATCTTTTTGATCTTTTAAAATTAAAAATTATTTTGCAGTAGTAGTTAGATAATGGTTTCATTATATACAGAACTGACACATGTTGTACATATGTTTTATTTGTAAAAAATAATGATGTTTTGATGAGGCTTTTCATTATTTTCATATCCTTGAATAAAATCACCGTAAAGAATTAGTATTCATTTCCTCATATAGATGATTTTTCTTATCATCTATTGTGGGTGATATTTTTTTTCTATTATTGATCATATATCAGGGTACCATAATTTCAAATTAAATTTTGAAGATATTTTAAGCACAATATTTTATATTATATATGGGGATTATGAGTTTTACTTACACCCATGGTTTATCAAATGAACATACTGAATTCCAGGACATTATAAATTTATTTTTCCAATAGGTATTGTATTTAATTTTGGTTATGTTTTTCTTTATGATGTTTTAGTTTATTCTTTAATTTAAGAGGAACAATGCAGGCGCATAAGTTTTGTTTTTCCTATTATAAAATAAAGTAACAATTTGAAAATTTTAGTATGACATTATTTTTGCTAGAAAACAATTATTTCCTTGGTTACATTTTTCTATTTATGGTATAAGTGTTGAACTTACGAAAAATGTTTTTGAGTAATGTCCATGTCCCAAAAATTTCTTAGGGAATTTTAGTTACAATTTTTTTCATTTTACTAATTTTATTTTATTGATAACATTGCATAGTATTTTATCACATCAACTTGGATAACTATAAAAGCATTTGAATAAATCTAAATAAAATAATTTTATCATCACTATAAGGAACAAAAATAAATATTAGGGAATTATCTATATTTTTTTCTCTACCTATTAAAATTTTGGAGCTATTATCTAAAATTATTCTTCATTGATTAGACATGAGTGTATGCAGACATAGAATGATCATGTAATTTCTCATTAATTATAGAAAATGAAAATTTGGGAGTTATATTACCTAACTCATGATATTGAATTAATTGAAATGGTTTTTATTTAAAAATTTTGAGTCATCATTTGTAATGTTTAAATTATGAAATATATAGTGATTTTTTTTAAATTTATATAATCCCCCAGAATCAATTGAACATTAAATATAGAATCTATATAGAGAAGATCAAAGATTCTGATTTTCTTATTCAATACCATCTTTCAACAGAAAACTAAGTGACTGATACATTCTGTCAGAAAAAAAATGATTCATTAACCATGTGATTTTTATAACTGTATCCATTGGTTTATGATTTGATGAATTTTTTCATTGAAGTTATGGATGTCGAAACCTGCTTGGTTTTTTTAGAAATTTTTACACTCGTCTCTATTTGAATGAATTAATAAAATACATAAGAATCTAAATTTTTTAGAAAATGTAGAATACTTAAAAAAGTGTAAGTTTCCTAATATTAATCTCAAGGAAGAATGTGTTATCATATTTTCAAAATGATTATTTGTTCCTTTCGACATTCATTTAAAGAGTGTTTTATTGAGAGAGGATTATAGTCAACTGTTTTCTATTCATCCTTGAACGGCTAATATATAAGGATATATTATAAATAATTACTAATGGGATGAAACGAAAATATAAATTTATAATTATACAATTAAATGATTTACTTTTTTTTAAGTTATAATATAGTTAAAATTTCATAATGCAGTAATTCAATAATTTTTAGTAATAGAATTGAAATAGTAAAATATGTCATTTGACGTCTTGTAGGGATTTCAAAAGACACCTTGAGGTGATAATGAAATTTGGTTTATTTTATAAATTAACAAAATCTACAAATTTCATTCCAACTTGATATAATATTTATCGTATGAAACTAATGAAATTTTTTTACAATATATTGAGTTTTTTTTCTATTGTATCAAACAGTGATCCCAGATTCACTTTCAAACTATTGAAAGGTCTTTTTAAATCATTAGATTATGAATTAAATATCAATAAACCATTTTATCCTAAATATTATTGATAGATAGAGAGAATATTTCTGAACCTCAGATATATGATTCATTATTATTTAATGGATTACTCGGGATGCTTGGATAAACATCATTCTTTGTTTATTTTTTATTTTCATAAACTCAAATCCTTTTTTTCATTTTCATAATAATCCACTTTAAGGGTGAGTGTAACCTTAGAATACTATATTCATTTTTTTCCTTTAATAAGAGTTTTCAAATCATGTTTACAAATAGAACAATTTGAGGTGTTATATGAAATGTGGTGTTATATGCCAGATTATTTGGATGTAGTATAAGAAAGGAATTTTATGGGACTAGAGTTTTCAAAGGAAATGGATAATAAGTGTTCGTTGATTTAGTAACATATTTAAATTTCTCAGAGAATGTATAAAGGTTTTGAGAATAATATGAGCAATGATCATTCTTTTGAGGAATGTGATCATGTCATTCACAAAGTATCTGAATGAAAATGTATTATACATTTTCGAAAAAATTTAATTATATTTCCATGGAACATTGGTCCATAATAAATCCATGAGAATGATAGATCAGATGACTACTATGTGGTATTTCATTTGATTTTATCTTAGGTATATAAAATATTTCCTTTTCTAATGTTAAGTAATAATATTCTGGATAGTTATAATGTTTTAAGCATTAAAGTTGTGTTGTTGGTATAGAATATTTCATATGGGGAAAACATTATGAATATTCATGACCATGAATATTTTTTTATATTGTAATGTAATTAATCTCATTATCTTTTTTTGAGAAACCTACATGGTTAAAGGGGCATCATGGGAGTCATTAAATCCTCAAACGGAATGATATGCCCACTAGTTTAATATCTATAACATTATGAGGATGAAATATGAAAAAGGGGTAGGAATTTGACATCCAAATTAATTATATAATAAATAATTATTAGTTTTATAAATATTTAAGATATTGATAGTTATATTTATTGTAAAAATATTAATTTATTTTTAAATCAAATAAGATGTGGATTTAATCGGACTCTTTTATTATAATGTTTTTTTAATATTAATTTGTAAATTATAAAATAATAATTTTACAAAATTAATTTAATTTTTGAAGTATATATATAATTATTATCTTAGGCTAATTTTTTTTAATTGTCGGAGTATATTTATTTTTTTATGTAGTGAAAAAGGATATTTTCTTGAAAATTTCATTTCATATAAAAAATAAAATAAATTATAATTACCATTATGTTTTGAACATGATTCTATGAAAATTATTTAATATTTAATTATATTTGTTACTATTAATTAATTTTTAATCCTCATTATATTGGATTTTAGTAGAAGTTTATGGTTTCGTTTAAAATGGTATTTTTCTAAAAACTATTTTTTGTGCATAAGGATTCTACATTTTAATTAATTAAAAAACACTAATAATTAATATTTTTAATGAAATTTATAGACTATAAATCTATAAATTGAAATTGAAATTAATATAATGATTTTACTAGTCATAGAGTTAATATAAAATGATATTTTAACTGAAATATACAGTTCTTGAAAAGCCACTTTTTCATCATGTCTTTAGGTTTAATTTAATAGTAAATTGTTCCATGTAATTGAATTTAACTTTTCTAAAAAATTTCAATATTTGTAATCATAAAAATTTATATTATATAATATGTTTTACATAATTATTTTACACAATGAATGGTGAAAATAGTTAAAATAAATTAAAACCTCGAAGGATACAACATGTTTAACGGGGATTATACTAAATGATTTTGGGGAAAATGATATAAAAACTTGTCGAAATTAAATTTCAAGGGAATATTTTAACCCCATATACAATAATATTTTGTACTTATCCGTTTTTTTAACATTTTTTCATTTTAAAGATGCAGGTAAACATCATTATTTTTAGAAATTCCATTTGTGTCCTCCACCCAACTTATAAAATGCCACCCCAGTCCTCTCATATTCACACAATTAGTGACCATTTTATTTTCCCACAATGGCCAAATAAATTCATTACAAACCCCTTCACCCCCACCCCCATGACCTAGATTCCCTTGTTTGATCAAATATCAATCATAAGAAGGATATTGTTTTAAATATATAGAGGTTGTTCAATATGGGAATATCTATCGAAATATGAATGGTTATATTATTCATTATTCCACATATTTTGAAAGTTCATTAATTATTAAAATATAATAAAATAGAAATATAATATATTATAATATGTTATTATTTTCGTTTTATTACCAAAATACATATCCTCAACCGTAAAATTGTATATTAAATCAACATTAATTTGTATGGTGGGATACCATCATGCGTACTGAATTAATTAATTTTTCATCATATTCTCTCATAGTTTTTATAATGACAGAATTAATGAATAACAAATATATCCTTAAAAATTTACTACATGAATTTTTAAAACCCTTAATCTATCTTACATTCAACTGTCTATGGGATATGATAATTCCACTCGTGCGTATGACAGATTACCGCCTCCCGAAGAGATGCACTTTGTTTCTTATTAAAGAATTACATAGAAGGTAAAAAGAATAATTTTAATAAATATTTGTCAAATATGTGAAATTATTATGTTATTAGTGACATATTTATAATTATTAAAAAATAATATATCATTTTGATTCTTTCATTTCTACTCAATGAAAAATGATTATTTCATTCTTGCGTACATAAAGACTTCTGCCTCCACAACGAGATGTGAATCTTTTTTAATTATTACATAACTTGGATGATTGATATAAATATATCCTAAAAAAGAATATGTTATGTATTATTTTATTTTCATTTTATAATTATAAAATATTGTATAAAATCATTCTATTATTTTCATTGACGAATGGATATGTTTCTCATGTGTGTGTATGACCTACTATATCCAAGAATTTAGCATCCTTAATCATATATAACCATTTTTAATGAGTTGTTTGTAATGTATGATTTATATTTTAAAAAATAAAATTATTTTATGATTATGATTCTAGAGATGTTAAAATAATGACTTATTTGGCCATAGTCAAGAAAATAAATTCAATATCGAAACAGAGTCCAAATATCATAAAAACATTTTAAATAACCATAATTGATTATGTAATTATATTAGAATTGTAATAAGGGAAATAAAAGGAATCATGAAATTTAAAAAATTTCATACAAATTAAATTAATTAACATATGTTTATTATTTTGGAATATAAATAACATTTGTGATGAGTTGAACTCATGGTAAGGGTCTCCATCTCAATGTATATTCATTGAGGAACATTTGTTTTTGTAATGCACCTATATTCATTCATGAAGTTTATTTAATACCCCCTCATGAAAGTTTATATCATTAATATCACTATTTTCCTGATTTTTAATGTTTTTATTGTAAACATTTAATGTGGTTTACGATTCATATGTTTCCAATGTTGTAAGGTATTTTTCTTTGAAAAATCCTCTTGTAGTGTTTTCCTTATAACTTCACTTTTTATGCCATGTAAATTATTTTAAATGATTTTATGAAAGTGATTAAATGTAAATGAGAGTTTTATAAGGTAAATTTCTTTCCATCATTCAATTTTATTCAAAATCGAAATCTTTTTATTGAATGTTTGATATTCCTTACAAATGACAGAAAGAATTTTCAATTTTAACATATAAAGTGACCCCAAATTTTTCCACCACCATAACTATATTTCAATGTCTTAAGTACATTACAATATATCATTTTTATTAAAATAAAAACCAACCATATCTTTTTCTATAAATTTAATTAATGAATTTTTATTTTCTAAAACCAATTGATTTTTTATATCTGAAATAATTTCGCGTACTTTTGTCAAAGATTTTTCCAATGATTATATTATAAAATAGTGAAAGGATATTATTTTTTATTAGTGATATGATACTTCATAATATTTTGTGAAACTAATGATCCGTATACATATTATTTGAAGGGTTGAACATCCTTTTAGCTCACAGGTGATCCAGTTATAGCTTATATAATGGGTAGACCAATATAGCAATGGGTGAGCACCTTATACATGTAGCTATTTAATTTTCTAAGAATTGATTAACATGTTTTGGATAATATCTATTATAATTGAAAAATAATTCTATTTGTTTTTATGTGGAAATAATTTATTTCATTATCTCAATGGAAATTGAGATTATGGTAAACATATGATGGGTCTTAATTTTTCTCACTGGACTAATGGACTTCATATTTTCTATGTACCTTACTAAATACTTTCTGTTAATACCATGATTTTTAAATTTATTTAGTATGTTTTAAGGATGGGTAAAGGAAAATAATAAATCAAGTCAAATGATGTGATGGTTTTTCAGGAAAATAAATCAAGGTATATTTATAGATAAAATTATTATTAAAAATCAGATTTTAATCAAATTTGTACACTTTGTAAGTGATGGTCTCTATTATGTAATATAAAATAAATAACTCTATAAAATTATAATCCTAAAATATATTTTGGAATATGTTAATTTGAAATATAGATAAAATACACTGGAAAGTGGATTTGTTAAGGCGGGGTCTTTATTCTATCAGAGTGTTGAAAAAGTGAGGGGGTTTTCACAACATCTTCATAAATTTATTAGGGATGAAATTATATCACACAAAATGTGGTTCAAGGAATTCTTCTATTCATGTTATTTAAAATATGTTTTAAAAATATGTATGATTATGGGAAGTATGGCCCTTTTAAAAAGTTATAAATTTGATCTCCTTCAACATAGGGGAACCACAAACCAATGAACGGTCACCCCTATGTAGTTTTGAATAGTGAAGCCTTTACATTAAGCATGGGGCCTAGTTCACCATTGTTTGATTTTTAATAACTGCTATTAAACCATAGTTGAATAATATTCCTCTTCATAGTCATTAATTATTTCCTTTGATGTTATAAAACATTGGGTTTCTTGGGATAAGAATTATTGAACTATGGTACACTCACTTTTCATATTCCTCTAAACGTCATCGTTTCATTGTTAATGATTTCTGTGTTGTTTTAAATCCAATTATTGGGGCCAGAATTTCAAAATACATAAATTTTATATTATTCAATGTTATTTTTAATGATTTTTTCTTATATTTTGGTACTGTCCGATCCTATATTCTTTCATTATTACATGGATAGAGTTAAATGTTTCATCTTTTTGTAGGGTTTTCATTAAATATTCTTTATATAATTTTTTTATTTTATAGTATTATAATTATAGGTATTTAGGTAAATAGTCAAACCAACCTAATATATATATTTACTAAAATATATGCAATAAGGGAGAATAGAGTGGGATTTTGTGATCATATGTGGGGATTTCTTATAAATAGATACTATTTATATTATATGGATAGTGTCTTATTTATTTTCTTTGTTTTTTGTTTTTGTATAGTATTGTATATATTCATTAAATATGATAAAAAATTATAAATATGTAATGATGAAATGGTTAGTATTCCATAATGTTGATCAAATTATGATGTAACAACCCATGTACTTACATCACAATTTATTTTCATTATATAATTATATAGTTTAATTTATTTTAAAAGTATAATGAAATAATTGATATTTTGTTAAATTTTTAGAATCCATTACAAAAGAATAGTAAAATCCTCTATAAGATTACAACCAAAATATTTATATCATATATGTTAAAAAATAATAAAATTATATTATGGAATAAGTAAATACATGTTTTCCAAATGATAAACTATTTTTTGGTAATTTTAGTAAAAATACTTGTTTATTTAAAATTTTACAATAAATATTATAAATTAAATGAATATTCTTCTTTATGAAATATACAGATAAATAAATATTTTAATTCATTTAATTATAATATAATTTTATGACACCTTAATTATTTTTAAAAAGTGTCATAAAATCAGTTATAACATTAAAATAAGTTTAATTTATATTAAATGAGGATTTTAATTAAAAAAATAAATTTATTATATTTAGAATACTATTTTCATAAAATGAATATACATTATAAATTATACACATTAAAAAATGGTTATGGTGATTCTTGGAATATTTCAAAAATACTTGATCTTTTGTTGAATCTTAAAATACAGTAATTTATGATATATATACATTATAAGTGAAATACACCATTCCATTAGTCACTTCTGATGTAAGAACCATAATATATTACTCCACTAAATTATATTTATATATTTAGTGATAGAAATATATCTATTTATATTCTACAGCAAAAATAATAATCTACTGAATAAAATAATGTGAAAACACCCCTCTCATCCAATATAAGTACCACCCATTCCAATGATTATCCTCAAACCTCAAAATCCTAGATTATTTTCCAAATTCTACCCAATACACTACCTAAACCTCTCTCCCACTTATTGGAGTGATTTTATTATAAAAATATCAAATCTTGTTTCCCTATAGATATTCTCACACCGGATAATTCAAGAGGTAAAATCCTCTTTCATTTCATTATATTTTGTTTTGAATTTATTTTCATTTATATTTCACTCCACACCATGCATCATACATGTGACGTGATAACTCTTACAACATAAATATATGGTAATTTTATTATTTTAATTTAATTTCCACCATAAAACCTCTCATATTCTTCTGTTATTATAGAAATTAAAATCATCATCCGTGATGTGTGGATTAATCGCTTTCATGGGAAAATAATTTTCATTTCCATTTACCACCTTCAAGGATGGTCACAAAAATTATTATGGTTAAATAATTTTATTTAAAGATATTTTAATTTATATAATGTTCTACAAACAATATATAAACATGGTGTTTTAATAAATGATAGAAATTTTTAATAGTAGTAAGTAACTATAAAAATAAATTAAATCATTTTCATTGATGTTTTTTATAATGATTCATCCTCACATTAGAAAAGAATGATATATGTTATCACATAATCTTATGGGAAAATTTAAGTACTTTTTATTTCAATGCCTGGGTATCTACTTCTATTTGAAAAGAATTTCCATAATGAACCAACCATAGAAATAGTGGTGAAAATGCACCCGAAACAATGAGAATAATAAAAATTATTAGTAAATTGTTGAAAAAAAGTTATAAAATTATGTATAAGGTATAAAGAATATGAATATAGTCCGGTAATAAATTAATAAAAATATATAAACCATTATATAGGTTATTGGAACACATTTTATGTAAATCTTACCCATGTTAAGTGATAATCTAGAAAAAAATATCCTTTAAATCAGAATTTGTACTAAATTAAAAAGAACTATTTTTAGGATGAATTAGTTCATGTTTTATGATTGTTTACTATTTCCTGGGATTTTTTATTAATATTGGGACATATATCTCCCTCCAATGAATTGGGTATGTTTTTTTTGGAATTTTTCTTTAATGGTTATTCCTAGTGTAACTACGATGGTTACACCATAAGGTAGCCATGGGGGGAACATTGTAAGGTATCAATAAGGGATAAGAATTATAAAATAAACATCTGTTTTAAATTTCTATTTATGTATGTTATGAAAATTATAACCCATGTCACATGAATGCTTTATATATATTTTCTATATTTCATGGAAATTTTCTTTTCAAAAAAAGTATATGATTCCTTACAGATGAGAAATATATCTTTGTGAGAATGATTTCTTATTCGTATAATATTAATGGAAAACTTTTATTAGGCCCCTTACTAAGCTTTTGGTTCTCAACACATTTTTTAAAAAGATTTTCCATAGGGACTGGGGATGGGTAATTTAATAAAACAATCCAACTGATTGTTGTGAAGAATTTTCCTATAAATAATTAATGTTTTATTAAAATAATTCATATTTTGGATGAAATAAACAACATTTTAAAATTATCAACTTTTTTATGATTGTGGGATGTTATGTATGAGTTATAACATAATTATTTAAATCTATAAACTAAAAATGTCTTCGATAATTTATGAATGTCAATTCTAAATGAATTTACTATTTTATGTAATGTTTAAATATGGGTCGTTATATTTGGTATGTGAGAAAAAATTAAATAAGATTATAGGAATGGATGATGTTAACAAAATAACATAAACTACTTTTAAAGTAGAATTTACCAGTTTATGATTACCATGTTTATTTATCCAGGATACATCAATTCAGAATGGTTTTCTGCATAAGAGACATGGAAGATGAAGTGGGAATGCATGGTGATGATGATATCTTTTTCAATCTACAACACATAAGGGAGGGAATTGGAACCCTGATGTTTTTTATAGTACTGTATCATTTAAGAAAGGCTATATATTATTTCTTAATCCATACAAGAGAATATCTAGAGCTGCTGAATATTAATATGATGATAATAGAACAATTTACAGTCTAACTCCATATTGCTTTCAGGGGATATTTAGATCCACTTGGGGATGAAGATAATAATAATTATATTGAAAAGATATTTTATGTCATGGGGTATTCTTCTGATCAAAATATTAGTGCTTTGATTTACTATTTTGAAGGTCATGATGACCAGTGGTTGTTAATGTTTAACAATATCAGAGATAGAGAAGAGATTGAATCCTTCAAATGTGAAGAAATTTGGAATAGTTTCCTTGTAAATTATTTTCCTAAGGTGGTATGACAGGGGATGGAAAAGATATTCCATAAGTTGATAGAAATGGGATAAGATTATAGGTTCATTAAACAAGAAAACATCACTTGATTGGTTCTGCATTCTATAAATCTTATTTGATATAATGAAATTAAAATCAATAATTTTTATTCTATATTGAGGAACTGATATGAAATGACATTTCTTCCCATGAATTCAAAATTTAGGTGAAACTAGTCTGATATATTGAGAGGGTAAAAATTTAGTTTAATAATGAACACATGTACATTGAATAAAATCATATGAAATTTTCTATATGGAATGCATTGGGAAACAATATATCCAAAAAATATGAAGGTAATAAAATCAATTTTATCGCTTTTTGAATGAATGGAAAAACTCACCCTAGAGAATTACTTAAGAAATATTGGAAGTGTTATTGATGTGTTACATTTGAATATATGTCCTAATATTCCAATGAATATGATCTTATAAATATTTCCAATAAGAAAACTATAAAGTGTCATAAATGTGATGTGATGTGTCATTATTAAAATACATACCCAAAGAATGATCTGAATGATGAAAAGCAGACAGACTGTAAGAAAAAATGGTTTTGTGAAATATTTATTGACTACTTGGGAAGATATAAATCCTTCCAATGACGTTGTATCAAGAATATTGTTTTTTTACTCTAAATTTTCTAATTCCTTGTTTGATAAGGGGGTCCACGCATTCCTTTATTTATCTGAAATGTTTTGGTCGATTGAAAATTTCACATCAGGAAATGAATCCATAGAATATAGTTATAAAACAAATAGGTAATATTGAGGAAAAATGATTTAAAAGAATCATTCAATTGTTTTTTATGGAAATAAATTAATTTCAAACATTGGTGTATTACCCATAGTAGAGTTTGTTGTAATTATAAGTTAAAATTTTATTTCTATTTACCATGATTATACTAATTATAGGGATAATGAAGGTGTTTTTAGGAATAGTTTAAGTTTTTATGCGTTAATGAACTCGTAATATTGATAAAATATTAGGAAGGTGAGAAATTGTTAAAATATGGGAATGAAAGTTATCTTGCACATATTTTTGAAAACCGAACCATTAAGATTAATGACGTGGTAGTGGTAAATGAATACATGGATTCTTTTTCTAATCAGTTTCCTGGTGTTATACCGGATTGAGATATGGAATTTACTATTGAATTAGTTCCTTTTGATAATCTAATTTTTGAAGCCCCTTATCAAATGTCACCAGTGGAATATCTTGAATTGAAAAACTAGTTGTTGGATTTTCTTAATAATGGTTTAATTTGACCTAGTACATCACCTTGGGGTGCTCCTATTTTTATGTTATAATGAAATATGGTTACCTAATGTTGTTCATTTATTATAGATATTTTAATAACATTAGAGTTTAAAATTATTATTTATTGCCTCATATTGATGAATTGTTTGAGCAGATCCTTTGAGATCATAATTTTTCCAAGAATTACATGATTTTTTAGTACCGTCAGCTAATTGTGAATGAGTATAAAATTCCAAAAACGTCTCTTCATATTACATATTATAATTATGAGTTTTTTAATTCACTTTGGTTTAAAATATGCACCTAATATATTTATTGATATCATTAATTGAATATTAGATGAATATTTGGATATGTTATTTCTTTATTTTATTGAAGATATTTTGGGGTTTTAAAATTTTTATGAGGATAATGAAATAAAATATATTAATTTTCCTACAAACCAATATAGAAAAAGTGTTATTTGTGAAATTCAGAACCAATGAATTTTGGTTGCAAAATATTTGTCATATTATGAACATTATAAATAAGGACTATGTAATAGTTGATCCCACCAAAACTAAAGTTGTTAATGAATGGCCAAGTCCTACAATTATTGCTATGATTTGTAGTTTTTCTTGGATTAGAAGTATATTACATGAGATTTTCTAAAAACATTGCATGATTATTTGGCCCATTGACTAAGTTAACCTGAAAAGTAGTTAAATTTATTTTGGTAAAATATTGTGATGTTTTCATTCAATGACTTAAAAGAAGATTGTTAAATGATCAAATTTTGGATTTTTCTTCAATAAATTGACTCTATTTCATCTATAGTGATGATCTATTCAAGGGATTTGGTTGTGTTCTAATGCATAATGATCACATAATTTCTTATACTTCAAGGCAAATGAAACCTCATGAGCTGAATTATACCACCCACGATAAAGAATTTTCTACTATAATATTCACTTTAACAACTGGGAGACATCATTTATTTGGATCCAAATGTGAAATATATATTGACCATAAAATTTTGAAGTATATATTCTCTCTAAAGGAATTGTACTTGAGGTAGAGAAGATAGATTGAACTGATAAATGATTATGATTGCACGATAAACTACCATCCTAGAAAATAAACCGATTTGGTTGATTCCCTATGTCAACAACATCACGGTACATTAACCATGTACATTTGGAACAAGTCACCATGAATCCTGATTTGATTTTTAATTTGATAGAAGTTATTGGTGTACGAACTTTATCTGTTTTGTTTTAGGTGTCTGTACAATCTTCTCTGTCATACAGATTTAAAAAAGCATAGAAGGAATACTATTAGTTAAAAAAATGTCAGAATTGGTGATAAAGGGAATGTTTCAAAGTTTTAACGTTGATAAAGATTGTATTTTGTGATTTGGGAAGAGATTATGTGTGCCTACTAATTTGTAGTTGAATAAAGAGTTATTATATAAATCTTATAGTTTAGGTTTTTATTTCCACATGAAGGCACAATTAATTATAGAGAACTTTTTGGCATATTTCAACCTAGATTGACTGAAAATATATATTTCTGAATTTACCAAAAAAATGTTTGACTTGTCAGTAGGATAATGTAGAGAGACAACTACTAAAGGATATGATTCATCCTTTTCCAATGACATAATGGAAACAAGAAAAAAATACCTATAATTCATGGTGGTACAAACATATACATATAAAGGTAATAATGTTATTTGGTTTATTGTATATTGAATTAATAAATCTACACATTTCCTTCCCATTTTAGATAATCAATCTTTATATCAACATTCACAATTGTACCTCAATAAGATTTTTAGGTTACATGGTGTTCCTCTCCCTATTGTATCTGATTGTGATCCTAGGATCACTTATAATGTTTTGAAAGTCCTTATGATGTTTTTTGGATCTGAAGAAAATTTTAGCACTACCTTCCATCACAAATATGATGGATATACCAAGAGAATAATTTAGACCATGAAAGTCACGCTTCAATATTATTCAATTGAATACTGGGTAAGTTGGGATAAAAATATTTCATTAGTTGTGTGTTCTAATAATAATAATAGTCCTAACTATAGAATTCAGATTAATTTTTATGATGCATTGTGTGGAAATCAATGATGAACTGTAGCAGTTTGGGATGATGTCTGGGAAAGCAAGATGATGAGACTAAAATTAGAAGATGAGGTGACTTAGAATGCACAGGCGATCCAAAAACATATAAGGACATCTCAGAGTAAGAAAAAAGGTAACAAACATATACAAATGAAGGATATTTTTTGAGCTAGGTGATCAAGAATTTCTCAAAGACTCTCTAGGGAAAAGTTTGACTCATTTTTGAAATAGGTAAAATATGATTCCAAAGATCACTTGGCCCTATGAAATCTAAGTTAACATTGGATGAGTTTCAAATTGAGTGAATTTTCATCCATGTTTCACCCAACAAAAATATGTTTTTTTTATGTTTTGATGTTAAGAATGTATGTGACAGATTCATATCCTATTTTTTTCCAAGAAGTAGTTAAAATAGAAGAAAACCTTTCTTGTGAGGAAACTCCTGTTTATATTTTTGACCATAGAGGATATGTATTACTGAATAAGGTAATTCGTCAGGTTAATGTTTTGTGTTGAAACCACATTGATAGAGAAGAAACACTGGAATATAAAAATACTATGAGGAAAATGTATCCTAACCTATTTAATAAGTGGATTAAAATTTTGATTACATAATTTTATTATGGTGGCGATAATGTAACAAACCAGTTACTTATAAAATAATTTGTTTTTGTTCTAGATGTAAATAGTTAAATTCCTTATAAGAGAATAAAAAAATATGTCTTATTTATTGTAATTATAAAATCGATACTAATTGAATAGTCACCTCATCTATGAAATTAAAAATAAAATTTATGTATTTTATTAGATAAAATATTATTTATTTATTCCAGGGAAATGTATAAAAATGGTTTGAAAATTATAACATAAGTGTTGATATTTTTATGGAACATAAATGTAAATATAAATTCTTATAATTAATATAATGAATTAAAAGAAAATATATCATCATAAAGTAGATTTAGATATTAATTTTTTTTATTATAATTATATGATAATTTTATGAGACCATAAATTTATTTTTCAAAGTGTCACAAAATCAGTTATATTTTTAAAATGTTATTTTTTTGTGTAAATTATGAATTAAATTAATTAATAAATACCTCATATATATTATATTATTTCAATAAAATGGAGTTAATTTTTTAGTACTACTCATCAAAATAGTAATTTGTGAATTTTGTAGATTTTTCTAAAATAGATGAATTTTCATTGAATAGTAAGATATCGTATTTTACAGTATAAATACATTGTATGTTAAACATAATATTTCATGTGCCATTGATGATGTAATCACTATAATCTAAATATCACATAAGTTATTTTAATATATTTATTGAAGATAAATTAAATATTCATATACTTGATCCAATATTGTAAACTAATTAATAATTTAATAGGAAAAATTTTCTCTCATCCACTTTAAATACCACCCCTCACCACCACATCTCCTCACACCTCCATGTTCTTAAAGATTGTATAAATTATTTCCAATAATCTTACTGAATGTCTCATCCTAATCAAGGAGCCTTTTATCTCAATAAAATACCAAATCCAATTTCCCAAAGATGATTCTCAAAGAGAAGAATTCAATAGGAGAAATCCTCTTTTATTTTCATTCATTTTATTTTCAATTTATTTTCTTTCCTTTTTCTCTCCTCACCTTCCCTTATCCATGTGACATAATAAGTCAAATAACATACATATACAATAATTTACTTATTTAGTTATTTAGTTATTTATTTATTTATTTATTTCGTATTTATTTATTTATTTTATTTATTTCATATTTTTTTCATTTATATCGTATTTACTTCATATTTATTTTATTTATTTCGTATCTATTTTATTTATTTAATTTATTTCAAATTTTCTTTATTTATTTCATTTAGTTCATATTTATTTTATTTATTTATTTATTTAATTATTTATTTTGTATTTATTTTTTTTAATTCGTATTTATTTTATTTATTTGGTATTTATTTTATTTATGTCGTATATATTTTATTTATTTCGTATTTATTTTATTTATTGGATTTATTTTATTTTATTTATTTATTTCATTTATTTTATTTATTTTATTTTATTTATTTATATTTTATTACATTATTTACTTTATCCATGCATGTATGCAAATTCCCATGCACATTATTTTATTTATTTCGTATTTATTTTATTTATTTCCTATTTATTTCGTATTTCTTTTATTCATTTTTTATTCATTTTTTATTTGTTATTTATTTTATTTATGTCGTATTTATTATATTTATTTCATATTTATTTTATTTATTTAATTTAATTTATTTAATTTTTTTATTTAATTTAATTTATTTTATTTCTTGTATTTTATTTATTTCATTTTATTTTATTTTATTTTATTTATTTTATTTATTTATTTTATTTACTTCTTATTACATTATTTTATTTATCAATGCATGCATGCACATGCCCATGCCCATGCACATGCAATATAAAGAAATACTATGTTTGGTGAGATTTGAACCCCTAATCTCTTGCATATTTTCGAAAGACATTACCACTCCATCAAACTCGTCATGTAGTTAATAAACAGAATTTAATATACTTATATATACTAATTGAAAAAACAAATAATACATAACTAATAGATATAAACTCAATAATAATTAAAAAATAAGCAATAATCAATAATTGGTAATCAATAATTAAAAATTAAAAACTATGAAAATAAAATAATAAAATAATAAAATCACAAAATTAAAATAAAAAATAAAAAATAAAAAATAAAAAAATAAAAAATAAAAAACAATAAACAAAAAATAAAAAATAATAATAAACAAATATTAAATATTAAATATTAAATAATAAATAATATTAAGTAATAATAAATAATAAATAATAATAAATAATAATTATAAACAATAAATAATAATAAATAAAAAAATAAAAAAATAAAAATAAAGAATAAGGAATAAATAATAAATAATAAATAATAAAAAATAAAAAATAGAAAATAAATAATAATAAATAATAAATAATAAATAATAAATAATAACTAATAAAAATAATAAATAATAAATAACAATTAAAAAAATAAAAAATAAAAAATAAAAATTAATAAACAATAAAAATTAATAATAATAAATAACACATAATTAAAAATTATAAATAAATAGAAAACAAATAATAAATACTAAATAACAAACAACAATTAATAATAGATAATAATAAATATATTATAAATAATAAATAAATAATAATAATAATAATAATAATAATAAATAGTAAATAATAAATAATAAACATTAAATAATAAATAATAAATAATAAATAATAAATAATAATTTATAATTTATAAATAATAAATATTAAATATTAAATAAAAATATATTAATAGATAATAATATATAATATATAATATATAATATATAATATATAATATATAAAATATTATTATTATGATTAATAAATAATATTTAATAAAAAATATATTTAATAAATAATAAATAATAAATAATAAATAATAAATAAATATAAATAATAAATAAATAATAAATAATAAATAATAAATAATAAATAACTTGTAAGAAAATTTTATTAATAATAATAATATTTTATTATTAATAATAATGAATAATATATAATATATAATAAATAATAAATAAATAATAAATAATAAATAATAAATAACCAATAAAAAATAATAGACAATAAATAAATTAAATTATATTTGAAATAATAAATAATAAATAACAAATAATAAATGAAACACATGAGAAAGTATGAAAAGGTATGATAAGGGATGAAAAATCATGAAAACACTTGAAAACGGATGGAGAAGCATGTATAAGGAAGCATTAGATAGCATTAGAATGCATGAAAACTCATGACAAATCTGGAAAACCCATTACGAATTCAACACAATTATCATAATAACCCACAAAAAACCATTGATAAAGATAAAAAGTCATGGAAACCCAAATAATCAGTAATAAATGGAGCAATCGTTAAAACCATTCAAAATGGTCATAAAGTGAAAAAAACATTAGACTCACGTTAATAGAGATAACTTATAATTTGAGAGTCCATTCCAGATCTTTGACTAGTCATATCAATGATCCTGAAACGATCATCGAGCTGATGGGTGAAAGCGACCAAATGGACCGGCGGATCAGAAGTTACGACCATTTAACAAAAGCTGATGGGGAATGGGAGCTAGAAACGAGGCATTGAAAAACATAACAAACCTGATACCCACTAAAAGGCCATAACATATGATCCATGAGTCCATGTGGTTTCCGCAACTAGTCACACTGATGCTCATATAATGAACTATGATTTGGAAGGTGGAGGAGTCCGAACTGACACGCAGATCGAAAGATAGGTCCATTTGAAGACAAGTTCCACGAGATACCAGTGACAGAAACGGGTTTTCAGAGGCCATCGGAGGGGTTTTTGTGTCGAAAAACTCGACAGAGGGTTGTTCGTGTCAAACTAGCGCATAAATCTCTTTGCCAGCTTCGATTTGAAATGTGGTAAATCCCAAACAGACACCTGAAGCGAAAGTTATGACTGTTTAAAGTTAGAGATCTTTTTTAAACATTCTTATAACCCTCATGTCTTCCGCACCATAGACCGTCTCATGGTTTTGAATATATGTGCCACTAGATCTCTTCATGAGCTTCGATTTTACTTGTCGTGGCGTTCCAATGGACGCCCAGATCAAAATTTATCGTCGTTTTTGTGATTTTCGGGTTTCTCATATTTTTTTATTCTTTTCCTTTCATTTCGCGGCGGTTTTACCCAAACTGCTGCTATTTCAGAATGATTTTTTTTAAAAACCGCTGTTATTCATTGAAATATTAAAAAATAAAATAAAAAATTTAATATATTTCACAAAGGGTTTTAAACCTCCACGAAAAAACGCCGTGAAATTCCCATTTTCTTGTAGTGCATGGAAACCCTGAAATAAATTCACCTGAACCAATGAAAATCACAAAATATTATTAATAAATGGGTACAATGTTTTTTTCTAAATTGTATAAGGTATTATAAATATAAATATAGTTATTTATTAGATTTAATAAAACTCTTTAAGATATTACATTGTAGGTTTTAACATGTCTTTTAATTCAAACCCGAGGTAAGTGGATTTCCTTTAAAAATATTCATTTAAGTATTTATTCCAAAAAAATTCAAATATAATGTTTTTTTGATGACTGTTTTCATGTTTTATGATTACTTTTTGGTGCATAGCAATTATTTGTTGTTATGGGTGGGACATGTATCTCCCTCCAATGTGTTGGGTATTTTTAGGTTGTATGTTGACCGTAATGGTTATTCCAAGGGTAACAACGATGGTTACAATATATGCATTCCATGAGGGATACATGGTAAGGTAGCTGTGATGATAACAAATTAAAAGGTATTAGAATGGGTAACAATCCTATGTATGTATCGTAATGAAATAATTCTCCAATTTACCAAAAAATTTATTTATATTTTCTTTGTTTCGTTGAAATCATATGTTCTCAAAACGTATGTATATGATTCATTACAAGTGATACATATATCTCTATGAAAATTATTTCTAATGTTTATAATTATACATGGAATATCTATATTTTTTTTATTATGTCCCTTATTGTTCATTTTTCCCATCCCATGTTTCAAAATATATTCCATAGGGATTATGGATGATTAAGAAAAACAAAGATGCTAAGAGAATGTAGTCAATGATTTTCATGAAAATAATTGATGGTAAATTAAAAACATTAGTATTATTGATTAAATTTAATGTATTTTAGTATAATACAAATTATATGCTTATGCGATGTTATGTAGGAGTTATGACCTAATTCATAAAAACTATAAACTGAAAAGATATTTTGGAATGTAAGAATGGGATTTCTAAAATAATTTACTCTCTTATGTAATGTTTAATGTAGGTTTTATATATGATCCCTATAAATTTATTAAATATCCATGATTATATTATGTCATAATTATTGATTTGATTAGATATTGTTAGTTACTAAGGATAAGTTGATTATTGTCGATACCAATAATTAAATAATTGTTTAATTCATGTATTGTATAAAAATGATTTTTAGAGATAAATATTTGGGGTAGTGTGATCACTCACTTATTCATTAAAGGAATGTATGCCTTAGTTTTATGCCCTCGGTTTCCCCATGATTGTGTGTGTTAAAAAATAAACTTTTGTTCCCATGTATGTGTTCTCTGTGATAGTAGATTCATGAAATGAATGATGTATTGTATTTTGTTTTCATTGGATAATAGGTATGTTGTTGATGACACATGTTAAATAATGATATTTTTCTATAATTCTCAAGGAGATTGAGGAGAAATTATGATGGATAACATAGTTTGATTGATGTTCCTTCCATGTTTGTTAGGTTATTATTATTTTTTTTTGTATGTATGGGCTGAGAGAAATTATTTATTGGTATGATTTAAATAATCTTTGTATTGTAGGGTTACCTAATAGTGGGTTTTTCTAGTTCCAACTAAATACAACAGTTGATTTATTCACTCTGATTGTATCTCATAATATTATCTTCTAATAGATGATATGGTACTCAAATTATCGAATAAAAGATAAATTAATAATGAACCAATGTGAATGATGTTGATATTGAAAATGTGGTATAAAAAACTAACTTATGGTGGAATTATATGCTTCGTGAATATTGTTTGAAATCAAGAAATTATAATGTAATTTATGGGGCATGTCATCAAGTGATTAAATAATGTTATTAAAATATAATTTAAAATTGGATTAACGAAATAATGAAATATAATTTCAAATAGCCTGTGAATATATAACACTATGAGAACTCATCCTGATATTGTAATTGAATGGGAACTTGTTTTCGTGGAATTGGTTTCCAAATTAGGTTCCAAGTGGGATGGTATATTCAATGGAGTATATTTTTATGTATTTTTTCTTATTATGGTTTTACATGAAATATATTCCTATTTTTTCTAATTTCATACACTCCACTATGAAATTTTAGTGTCAATTTGATGCCCAAATGATTTTGGTATGGGTAATTACCTACATATCAAAGCTAGTGAGGGAATAGATGATTGATTTCTCCCTCCACATTACTCTCCCTTCGGTGTTACATGATTTGGAGGCATTGTAGGCTGTAATGGATTATGATGTAGGGTATGTGTCTTCATTCGATGTAAGGGTTCCCAATTTATCTGTACTTATATATGTGCTCTATAATGTAATGTTGTTATTATTCCTATATATAATCTGAATATAG
Source organism: Viscum album (assembly GCA_963277665.1). NCBI lineage: Eukaryota > Viridiplantae > Streptophyta > Magnoliopsida > Santalales > Viscaceae > Viscum > Viscum album. The sequence goes on along the minus strand of OY728141.1, from coordinate 1,956,556,746 downwards.
TTACTATAGCTTCCAACTGGTGTACTAGCATGGTTGTTGAGGACATTACGTATAATTCAAGTTATATTGGTTGTAGGGACATTGATACATAATTATTAGTTATTTACAAGATGATTACAATAAACTTTTTACGAGGTTCATAGGGTGTATGATATGATGTTTTATTTTTTCTTGGGGTGAAAGATAACATATGGAAGGGATTTAACATAAGATTTTTGGAATTGTGGAATGACAGGGACAAACAATTAGGGAAGAGGACGATAAAAATTTTATATACATATATATAATGATATGTATATTATTAGTAATTTTTGTTATAATTTGAGAATTATATACTGAGGATGTGATATAGTTTAACCTATTTAAGATATAATTTGTATTCCAATGTTAACCAACTATTCTTTAGTATTTTTTATTTGCATATTCACTATTAGTTTCAAATTAAACACTAATAAATATACCAATATTCTCAATATATGTATATATAAATTTTATTTCAGGTTTTTATTAGTCGATTGGTATTATATCTTGGCCTTACTAGCTTGGATTTGTTTTATAATCATTCATAGTTCATGGTCGATACGTAATATTAGTTTTGGTATGTATATATGTTTTCCCTTATCAATGAGATTACATTTTAATATTGATATTGGTATTCATTTATTTGTAGGATTTGATTGGTGGGACCTATATTGTATATTTTACAATATTATATTTAATGAGTTTAATGTCTCTCATTTATGTGAATTCTATACAATTAACACATGTATCTAAGCATGTAAATTTTAGAGGTTAGTATTGATAGTCAACCTTATCATCTCTTCAGCCAGGCTTGGTTACTAGTGGATGTGGGATTGATGATAGAAGTGTCCATTTCATATATAATATCAATGTACATTACCAAATTTGTAGGGATCCTCAGACCTACACTCTCATATCTTGTGGAAAAAATACATTCATTAAATACATGTTTTGATATAAACTACATATTCATAGAAATAACTATGACATAATTTCATTACATAAAAAATATTTAATTACATATTCTTCCACAACCATTTAGATATAGAGATTTAGATATTTATGAATAATTATAAACAACTAAATCCCATATCAATCTCAATTAATTGAAAATTTTTCAACTATTTATAATTCTTCTCAGTCCACTATAATTCTCTAACATCTACCATACCCCCCCACCCCAAATGGATATTATTCTGGTAAAATCATGTGGATTAATATTCGACATAACCATGAGAAATAGAAATATAAGAATGTGTGAGATCAAAAACATAGTAACAGAAAACAAAAAATTAATCAAATCATGGTATAAACATGGAGAAAGAATTATTGACAGAATAAGTAATCAAGATAATTAATTAACAAACTTTAACTGTGATTTTAATGTATTGATGTATTTAAATGAAAATAATTACATCACCAATATAACTTTAACTAAATTTATGGTTATAAAATTCATATTGTTGGCTGAAGTTATCTTACCATTAATACATCAACCACAACCTAATTATTTCCTTCTTTTTGCATCCAAGAATTCTTTTTTTCATAACTATGATGATGTAATATTAAAAAATTGGGAATGAATTCACCAAATACCCAAATATTTTTTTCCTCATGATATATACTGATTCATCATTGGGATAAATAATATCACCCCAACTCATCAATATTTTATCCTCGATGCCTTCATCATATGAGATAATGATAATACAACACATCATAAAAATATCCAATAATCACCCAATTTGGAATAAAAAATACATAATATTCCAATACATTTCACCATTTTATGAAAAGGTATCAAATGATCTTAAACAATTTAGTGAAAGAGTGTTGGTTTCCAAACAACACAAAGTCGACTATCCGAATACATAAATAAGCATTCATATTAGAATGAAAAATATAAATATTTTCAATATTTCCCAAAACATTAAATATAATATTATTTCTATATTTTTATCCCTCAATCTAACATAACATATAGTAAGAGATATATCATTATATTTGTAAATTACCCATGATGTAAATTTATGGAAACAATTTTTTCACCCATAAATCGATGAAATGGAAAACTGGGTATTAATAATCTGAATGCTTTATAATAAATGATATTTCTATTAATAGTGGAGGTCTAGGAAGTATAATGTGATTTGTGGATCATATAATCAATATATATATATTTTTAAATATTCTATCTAGATAATGAAGTTGGATGGTTTTAAAATAATATACCCCTAACCTGGCAATGGAAATTTGGAATGATGTTGACATAAGTGATAAACAACCTTTCAAATGAATGCTTCAAATGATAAAAAAAAAGGATCAAGAATCTACTTGTTTTTTACCATGATTAAAATCCAAAAAATTATAAATATATAAAATTCATGTTATAAAAATTCCATGATTATAAATACTTAAAATTGGATAATGAAAATAGAGGTGAAAACCTAAAATTATTTTTGAAAGCACTATAAAAATAAACATAATATAGATTTATTTGTGTTAATATTTCTAGAAAATTCTAAAAATATTAAGTTAATGATTTTGGGGAAAATTTATCATCAATGTTGGATCAATTAAAATTAAATAATGTCTCTTATATAAATTTTGAGACGAACAAAAATAATTTCATTATGTAATTAACCTTTTTGATACATCAAAATTACATTTTTAGGAAACCAAAATTAAAAAAAATGTGTGAAAAAAGTATTTATATTAAAATTTTAATTAACTAACTAGGATTATAAAATAACATATATTAAAAAATTGTGGTGGGGATTCCAAACATGTAATAAAAATGTTCAAGATAAAACATTACAACTCAATGTACTAAGATTTCACCTATCATATCTCCCAATGAAAACCAAATCCATTATGTCAGAAAGTATTCAAAATTATTTTTGTTGAACGGATTTTAATATTATGAAAATTTTGATATAATACACTATAATACAATTTGGGGTATAATTTACCCATCTTATATAAAATTTGTGATGATAAAGGTCATACTCATCGAATGAATGTTGAATTATAAATATCCATACTATCGGGAATATAACCGAATAAATAGAATTTGATTATGGTAATATGGTTTCAATAGTAAATCCCATGATGTAAATATATTATGATAAAAAAATACATGGTATGTAGATACACAATGAAAAAAAATTGTGAATAAAATTTATTATGGTCTTAATGAATCAGAACTCGGACCAAGAAATATATTATGACATTAGAAAATTTCATATAAAACACAATTAAAGGACAAAATTTAAAATGAGATATCAAATTAAATTAATAATTAGTGTATTATTATAAATAAAACTAAAATATTAATAGATACATAGTTCCCACAATAATTTAGAGTAAAATAAGAAATATATCTCAATTGGTGACAATTTTATAGAAGAATCCTTATGTTTTGTACAAGCTTCTATGAATGTAATTTTTCCTCATATATAAAAAACTTGGTTTTCATATTTAGAAACATAATAACATATTTAATACCCATGTTCATTTATTATATTTATACTATTCACTCTCTATATTATTTTTAGTTACTCTGTTTTTACATATTTTTCACAACAGGTGCTTATTTTTTCACTACTTCTACTAACGTCTTAATAGTGGTGTTTATATTATTTATTAATAAAAATAATCTCTACTATTTTTTTATTGAAATATAGATGTAAATGTGTATGATATGTTATACTATAATATTGGGTGAATTGTGGGTTTAAAAATTTTGTATTTAAACTTTTAAGAATCAACATAGTTTAAAAGGTCTTAAACTAATACAATTCACAATAAAAAAATTGGACATACAGGTCCTGGATTTGATGGACAATATATGATATTATATGGTAGGTTATTGAAACTGTTTTACTTGAAATGAATACAATGATTCGAGTAAAAAAATGTAAATAATTATACCATACCTCATATTGAATCATTTAATACATTATGTATTTTATTTATCATAACTAAAAAATTACAAAATAAATGAATATGTATAGAAATATGAGAAGAATTATTTCATTTCTATTAAAAAGGAATCATAAAATATAAATTGTAAAAATTATTTAAAACCAAAGAGTAGTGTATCCTTTCTCTAAGGATAAAAGGTCTGTCTTACCCCCACCCAGGTAAGCCCTCGATATGATGATCAACATATATGTCTTCTTATCCCCTTATGACCTCGATGAAGAATGTAATTGGCACCTCTATATTTCACAAACATGAAATCCCTTGATACAATGATCGATAACACCTTCTTCTTATCCCTATAAGCCCCCACTCATTATCACAATGATCAGTCACACAGAGCAAAAAAATGTTATTGAAATACAAGAACTAGGAAAAAAACATTCACATCTTGTATTATTAAGGCTTTCAGATGAAGCAAGAGAGATATCACACAGTCTCTCCCTATATCTTATAATATTCAAAATTTGTGATCTCTGGTTCAAATGACATCTTTTTTATAGGCCTCTAGTTCCAACGATCACGTTTGCTATAGTAGTCATATTACTCTAAAAAATTCACAAGGACATGGACACCAGACATTATAATGGTCTAAAAAAACAGAATACACGACATTGTAATGATTGGTATATAACTAACTTCAAAACATAGTTTTGGTGAGAAAATAAGTGTTTACAATGTTATTGTACAATGAGTATGAGAAAATGTGCATTGTATTGGAATAAGAAATAAGTAAAAAGCATTATAGGAGTACGATACTCAACCTAGTTACAATTATTAACCTGGTTACGATGCATATCATGGTCATGATTCATATAGTTGTTACGATACTTGATGTGGTTATGATTCATATTGTGGTTACTATTTATATCGTAGATACAATACATGAAATGGTTATGATGATTAACATGATTACAATGAATATCATGTTTAGGATTCATATCATAGTTGTGGTATTTAACATGGTTACGATACATATTGTGGTTACGATTCATATCATGTTTATGATTCTTAACATAGTTACAATGCTTAACATGGATAATCTGAATATTGTGTTTATGATTTATATCGTGGTTACAATTCATAACATTATTACAATGAGAAAATATATATGTGATTATGATGGTATAACAACACTATATGATTATGATAAGAAAACAACATATATTAATGCTATATATGCAATTACGATGAGAATACATTATATATATAAAAAGAAATAATTTGTGATTTCCAAAATAAAAAGATCAATGGGAAATTCGAAACACATTTTGACTTAATAATCACCACCATTTTGGAAATCACAAAACAAAACAAACAATAAAGTATTATCTCCCTCTGAGTTTAATTACTCTTCTGAATGAAATAGTAATTATGAATAATTCAACACTAGGAAATATATATCACTGAGGATCACATTCACTTTACATTTACTTGTGAGTTCCCTCCTTAACAATGCATTCACCCTTTTTTCCTTATCATGAAAGAAGTTTCTTATCTTATAAAATATTCTACCCCTTTCTATTTCAAAAATAATATGGGATAACATTCATGTCCTACAAATGTTTAGAGAAACAATGTATAAAACTATATATATAACACTGAATGAAATAATGTTTTACTACAACGTGAGTTCAAAAATTAATTTTTTCCCCATGGGTTTTTCTAGGATAATGATCATTGAATTATTCTTGTTAGTGAATTATTTTATATCCTCTAGAAACATGTCAAGGGATTGTTGATGACCCTTCTGCCTCACATCATGTTCTATAATAATACCTTGTTGCATTCAGATCCTATCTTCATAAAGGTGATTAATTTCTTCATTTACTTTGAGCCTGACTTCCTGGGTATTGAAATCATCCAGTCCGAGTCTGTAGGCCTTCTATAGGATTATGAAAATATTTTATAGAAAAAAAATTCATTACATTCATTCTCCAATTATTCCTTCATAAGATCATGCTCTTCATAGGTAGTTCCTTTTAATGTTCCAAATCTTTGAAAGACATCATGTTTTTCATTCAAATCAAGAACCAAATTTTGGTAGACTGAATTGGATCATATACTCACTTCAAAAATTAATCAAGCTTATCAACATGATATTTTATATTGTCATCAATGTTGTATAACCACTTTAAAACATTATTATAAGCCATTATATGCTCAACCACATGTTATTCGAATAATTTGAAATCTCTTTTATGATTTAGAAATCTTTCAGTCAGCATCTTAACAGAATATGTTCTTTCATTATGACTACTTGAATAGATATTCATTCTGGATTCAATTTTGGAAAAAATTGTAAACTATTTTCCAATATATTCCTTTCTTGTCCGATTTACTAAACTCCCTTCATTTTTATTGTTCTTTCTGAATCCGTATGTTTTGTGTATTCTCGAAGATCACTGATATGAGTTTCAATTCCAATATATCGAGTAGGATTATTCCAATTCTTATTATATTATTCTTCTTCTTTATAAAATATTTGAATGAATTTCATGGATGGTACCCTTTGAAAAACATCATTGGATGTCTAAGGATGATGAAATTGAAATTAAAATGATGGAACTTCTTATTATTCTACCGAATGATTTCTCTTTTCTGCATCATCAATATCATCAACATATTATTCTTATTCATTTCCTTTTTCCTCACCCAATTATTCTTAATCTTCTTATTCTTCTTTAGATTCTTAAAATAGACATTGTGTATCCAAATGTTTAGATTCATGTTTCCCTTTACCTTTCACTGTTGGATCTGATTGATTCTGAAGAAGTGATTCCCATATCACGATTCCAGTTCTGGTTTCCTTTGCTAATTTAATAAGACTATCTATATCAATTGCACGAGACTTCCCCTTCTTCATTATCTTCTTCTATTATTCTTCTTTTAATTTTTCCTCAGTTATTGTTTCACATCCATAGATTCAGCTGGATCCAAACCAAATTGAGGATCCCCATCTTTTGTTTCTTCTTTATTCATCCTCTACTCTGCTGCAACCTCATCTGATACTGATTTTTGTTTATTTTATTTATTTTCTGTTGTTTTTATAACTACCTTTATTTTGTTTTAAGATTACTTGGATATCATAGAATGGTTTTCACTACCTTCAACTACTTCTTTTCCTTTATAAGCTTCAGGATCATAATCAAATTTTTGGAATTCATGATTGAATCGTAATTTGAGCCTCATTATTGTATCCTTAATGTGGACAGGATCCTTGGAAGATATCATATCTGACATGTTTTAGACATTTCACATATATAGGAATTAATTCATAAACATACTTTGAATGGTGGGAAACATTATCACCTGAGACATTATGGCTCTAGATTTATCTTTCATAATATCAAATAAAATGAATTCCATCAGATTGAACATCCTCACATTCACTAAATAGTCAAGCACATAAATATATGAAACATTACATGTTTCCTTATCAGTATTTATTAGTACTAGAAATATGTGGACCTAGAAGGTAATTAAATTATTATCGGTTGACTGACAATTAACCCTCCTCTTATAATCATGAATTTCGAAAAGTGAATCCTCCGATTTCCTTTTATCAAAAGTCCCATCATGTTCTTACAGCTTTTGGAAAGATATTGGTAATCAACCTTAGATGGAATTCCATTGAACATAGATTCTTGTTTTTTAAAGGTTGTATACTTATTGTAATAAAATATAAAAGATATCCTAATTCCATTAACTATCTCAATTGTTTTGAAAAATTGTAACACATCCTCAAAATATAGAAAAACATGATATGAATCAAGTATTTCAACACAAAGGGATTTCCACCACCAGAAAAATATTATACATTTCAATGAGGAATCAAAAGTCTCAAGAGACTAATCATTCAACTCGAAAATTCATAGGAGATAAATATTTTGAAGACATTTTTTTGGAGATGAAGTAGTTGACTCGAACTTGAAATACTATCTCAAACATTGATGTTTCTCCTGGTTAAGAAAGTTGAGGAGTTACATTATTACGAAAACTGAGGAAAACTCTAATTACGAACCATGATGATTATTTATAGAGAATCATGACTTGAGATAAATTCAGAGGAGTTAGATGTGGGTTGGGTAGAAAGGGGTTCTATTAAAAAAGAAATTTATGGATAATATTAGATCTAAAATATCCAATGGTTGAAAATTACCTCGAACTCATGAGGTTTTTCTTAAATGTACATTGTATTCAGAATAAATATGATTAGGAGTTAAAATAAAGAATTGAAAGAAAATCTATTTTAATAAACAAAATAATGTTTTAGAAACTGTACCTATTAGAGTATTAGGATATATATTGGTTTTATTATATTATTCATATAGTTATAATACAAACAAAATTGTAACACTGAAAAGAAACATGACACCGATAAGAGTTATAATCAAGTATCGATAACATAATACCAATGAACATGAATCCTATAAAGATTAAATCAATAATTATTAAACTGATAAACAGGAAACCGATAATAATGAATCTGATAAACATGAAAAAGATAAAATGTAAAACCTATAAAAAGTGAAACCAATTATAATGTAGAAAATGTGAAACTAATTAAAATGTGAAACCGATAAAAGTGTAACACATTAAAATGAACAACCGATAAATGTGAAACTAATTAAAATGTAAAATTCATAAAAGTGAAACCGAATGAAATGTAAAACTGATAAATGTGATGTGTACTCCACCTTTGAAAAGGGGTAACATAATGTAATGGCATTTTTTAAACAAGCAGTTGAAGTGAATGATTATTTTATAGTGATAATTCATAGAATTTAAATAAGGTATTGAAATCTAATAGAAGATAATGTTTTGGTGAAATTATCCACAAATTGTTCTTGAATTATAATGAATTGAAAAACGATCACTTTTTTTGTGTGAACTCTAATAATGTGATGCCTAATATCTTGGTTTTTTTTAACGTGAGTGATGTGTAGGATTTTAAGTAATAGAAATGGAACTAGTATTATCTAATAATATTTGAGTTTTGGAAAAGCTCATTCCATAGTTAGTGAGTGTGTGTTTCATCTAGAACAGATGATCACAACAACATCCATCTTTAGTAGTGGAATGTGCTACTAAATATTGTTTCTTCATAACAATGATACAAATTAATATCATAAGAAATGACATTTTCTTGATGTACATTTTCTATCCATTATACCACCACCAAAGTTAATATCTGAAAAACATTTTACAACAAAATCATTCCCATATGAGTAAAATAGTCTAAAATCTAGGGTTCCTTTTATGTAGAAAAAAATCATTTCCACTGCTTTTAAATGAGTTTACATTGCATTAGATTAATATCTTTAACATAAGCATACTGAAAACATTATATCCGGATGACTAGATATTAATTATAACAATCTTCTTATCTTACCTCTACAAGATGTTAGATCTATTGGTTTCCCATCATCATCAAGATCAACTATATTTGAGGTGGTAATTAGAGTTTTTATACTATTATTTTTTTAATATACATACTTTTTTTGTTTATATTAGATATAATTATATGGGATATATAGGTTACTTATGGTTTTTAAGATATTTTAAAACCTAAAAAGAATGTTAACTCACCAATCATACACATTTCTAACTCTAATATCATTATATTCCCATAGTAATCAATTTAGTATTGTAGATTTGATCCAAATATAATGTCATCAATATAAATTTAAACTATCCAAACATTTTTTCTATTTTTATGAAAAGTGCTGGATCTGTTGAACCTTTAGCATTATTATATTTTAAAATAATTCATGTTTGCCCATCATACCATGCTCTAGGGGCTTGTTTAAGTCCATAAAATGATTTGGAAAGTTTGAAAACATGATCAGAGTGTTTTGAGTGAATAAAACCTTGATTTTGTTCAAAAAATTGTCTTCTTGTACACAAAATTAATAAAAAAAATTTACATCCATTTGGAAAATATTGAAGTTAAATAATTCTACAAAGGGAAATATAATACGAATGGATTCATGTCTTGATACTCAAGTAAAGGTTTCTTCCTAGTCTATTCACTCTTGCTGATTATAGCCTTTAGTAACATATCTTGCTTTATTTCTTATAATGACACCATTTTCAACACATTTGTTTCTGAAAAACAATTTTTCACCAATTATAGTAGTTTCTTTAGGACTTTCCAGCAAGGGCCAGAAATTATTCCTTTAAAATTCATTTAGTTCAACATGAATTGCTTTAATCCCATCCTCGTCACCTAAGGCCTTGTTAATAGTTTTCGGATCAAATTGGGATAGATAATAATGAATTTATATTTCGTTTTGTAAAGAATTTCTAGTCTTTAAAGGTTGATTTACATCACCAATGATACTATAACTAGGATAATTTCTAATAAACAATTAAATTTTGTTTTTTAAAACCTTATCATCAATAGAAGGTAGAAATTCTTCTCAACTAAATATTTCAGAAACATTTTCTTGAGTTATTCCATTTTTAGATGATTTTTTAATCAAAGGATAATAATTAAATTGTGAAAACACATCTCTTGATGTTGGATGGTTTTTTTAAAAAATTGGATTAGTTTCATCAAAATTAACTTTCATTACTTCATCAATAGTATATGTGTTTTTATTAATAATCATTTAATCCTTTGAAGTAATGGAACAACCTAGAATGATTCCTTCACTTGATTTAGGTGAGAATTTATGTGGGATATCTTTATTTTTCAATATGAGTACTTGGCATCAAAATTCTGTGAATTAAGAAAAAATTAAGATTTCATACAATCCATATTTCATAAGGTTTTTTATTATGAAAATTTATAATCAAAACATGATTTATAGTATAACATGTAGTACTTATAGTTTCAACCTTCAAATTCTTATCAATCGAATATTCACACAACATAGTCATTGCCATTTCTTGAAGAATTTAATTTCTTCATTTAACATCACCATTTTACTTAGGGTTTCTTAGAGTAGAAAATTTGTTATTAATATGTATCTTACTACAAAATGTTTTAGAATCCAAATTTTGAAATTCTACACTATGATCACTACAAATAAGAATCAGTGGTTGGTTTTAATAATTTCTAAAATGTGATCTAAATGTTTTGAAATAGAAAACGAAACATTTTTTTCTAGAAAATTGAACCACATTAATCTACTATTGTTACCACCTAAAACAAATACATAATATTTCCCTTAAATACTACTAGTTTGTGCAGGAACAAAAAGATCCATGTGCACTAACTATAATTTATTAAAAGTAGAATCATCATTTATTATTTAAATGAATTTTTATGTAACTTTATATAATGAAAAGGTTTATAAAGTTTTATAGAATCAATATTGAGATCTGGTAGATCCTTAACAAGAATTTTCCTTGAGTGTTTACAATGGTTCGTAAGGTTATAGCGTCCTAACCCTCTATGCCATAACAATGATTGGTCAACAACGTCACTTAATAAATGTATGTTTTTGTTCCAATGTTCTTCTACGCTATGTGTGTATAAATCTCATGTCAATGGATAGAGAGAAGAAATTCATTCTTGGAATTGTGAACTAATCATTTATGAATCCTAAAATTCACATGGTAACCTTCATCACATTATAGACTTCTGCTTATAATGTTGTTCTTAAGAACATTATCAAACAGAACATTTGATACTAAAGCATTTCTGAAAAGAAAAATATTACATATACCAATGATCTTTATTGAGAATTATCTCCAAAGTCCACTCTTCCACCTTTTATTTCAATGATAATCTCAATGAAATATTTATCTCCATTCATATATTGAGAACAAAAAATATCTTTGTACTTGATATTCTTGTTGTTGGTACAAATTTGTTCTTTCTAAAAAATAAAAAATTTGTTTTTGGGAACAAAAAAATATTTGGATATAAAAATTTTAGATAAAATAATTTTAGGATTCCAATATAGTTTTTCAATGTGTGATTTTTGAAATCCTAATGATCGGGTTTTATTATGGGAGTAATTTCATTCCCACCATCAACCACTATGAAAATTAGTGAATAATGAGGCACTTTTAGAATGTTTCTTCTTTAAATATTTTATTTTATGAAAAGGAAAATATGGTCTAAAACGACCTACTCTTTTACATTCATAACATGTATCTTGTGTGTCTTTCTTGTCCGTTATATATTTTTTTGTACCTATAATGATAATATTTTTTTCCTAGTATCATCTTTATTCTTCATGAAATAATGGATAATTCATTACATGAATGATCACATTCACATGATTGTGATGTAACAAAAACTTTATTAGAATTGGGTCTTATAACACTTTTGTTGTATTGGAATTAGATTTAGTAGTAAGAGCTACACTTACATTAGAAATATTATTCTTAATCAAATATAAATGTTTTTTCATTCATGTATCATGCTAAAAACGGTACCAATTAATTCATCAACTGTGATTTGATTAACCATTATGATCTCATGAATAGTTTTCCTTTTTGATTCCTACTCATTGGGCATTATATTAATTATCTTGTCCAAAATATCTTCATCATCATGAAATTTTTCTCCCATATATTGAAGCCTATTAACACATGTCATAATCCATTGTTGAATCTTGCAAACGTGTTCTCCATAGTGAAAAAAAATCACGATCTTCCGCACAGAGCACTGATCTTCTGGTTTATATAACATCAGATATTCAGAAATTTGTGACTCCAAATTTCATGGAGATGTAGTTGGCTGATTCACATGATAATACATGACTATATATATATATATATATATATTCATAATAAAATAATTAGATAGAGTATTCTTTTCCTTGTAATTCAGTTTATATTCTAGTTTTTGTTGGTTGTTGATGGTTTTAAATCCTTTTTTGGATTTTTGTAATCTACAGTGTTCATCACAAAATTATCTAGTACAGAGTCAATTAAAAAATTCATCATTCGATCTGTCCCATACTCATAATCATTAAAATAAAAAATAGGTTGACTAGATGGGATAATAATGTCAATTGATTAAATATTCATTCTCATCATCTAAAAAAACAACACATTTCCACTTGACATGTTAGTTTAGTAAGTATGTTTATACAGTTGGTATATATCAACAATATATCTATCTTATATAAAGAAATAAAGAAATTTAAAAAAATAGTGGAAACCATCCTTTAATACCAATTGTTTGATTGAAATATTTATGTAAATGTATTTGATATAGAACAGTACAAGAGAGATGAATTTTATTTTTCAAAACATTTTATTTAATGAAGGTTTCGGGGGAAGTAGACGCGTGGTTGGGATGAGACCCAATTTGATTATTACCATGATCAATGATTATTCCGGGATCAATACGATTATGGAATCTAGTCTCCATGGAATATAATCAAAGATTTATATAAAGAAGAAAGAGTCATGAAATCTTTATAGAGGATTTTGCGCATCATGTTTATAATTAATTTAATTAATTACATAAAGAAAAATAATAACTGGATCATTGTTATTTCTCTTCGTTGATGATGTTGACCATCTGGAACGACCCGTCTAGATTATCTCATAGTTCAAGTAATGATTCAAACTAGAATCCCTCTAGCGATGATCCACACATTTTCTGATGGCCTCTAATTGACGTCACTCATTCTCCGGGTGCTAGCATAATGAATCAATTGTCTTGTATCGGTCGTTCTTGATTTCCTGTTCTTCGACATTAAAGAACGTCTCTCGTTCTTGATAGGGGAGAGAAGTGGATTCAAGAGAGAAGTTTTTTTCCCAACAATTCTCAATTCAATAGGTGTGTAGTGTGGTGTATGCCACGATAGGCGTACTTGCCTATGTATATACGTGGAATTTCTATTACAATATTAAATTGTATAACAACAATTAAATATATTCATGAACTTGGAGAAAACCCATGCATTTAATAATAATTCCTCTTTATTATTTATGGTGATCCAACTTCTGAAAAATGGAATTATAAATAAAATTATGTGTCACAAAATAAAAGAAGTATTATTTTAATTTGAACCAACTTGTTAAATAATTATTTACCATCTTGAAAATAATTATTTAACTACCGTACTGACATTTTTTCACTCGAACTCCACATACATTTATTGAACATCCGAATAAATAAATAACTAATTTATTCTCTTAAATAAATATTCTATTTAAAAACTAGTAAATAAATATTTATTAAATGTTCAATAACATAAATAAATATATTTAATTAAATTTACGCCATCATTTTATCTTGAATAAAAATTTTACATGGTCATGAGAATATTATTTATTTTAATAATTAATTTTAAATATAAATAAACCGTGACCACCAAAAACACATAGTGTGTGAGCCTCCAGGATTGGTTTCCATTGGCATTTGAATGGCTTGCCTAAAGTCCAAGATTACTGTATAACAATAGATCAATGCACCCAAGAGAAAGAACCTTTAGTCACAACAACAACATGCTCATATGAATGCTCACTGTTTAACATAATCCCTTTGTCGCAATATCTCACCCAGAAGGTTTTATGACAGTGTCATGAGCTTTTATTCTTGACATGTCGTTCTTTGACTATTTGAAATAAACTCGTCGTTACAACATGGCCATGTAATTTCACGTGACGATTCTATTTTAATAAATATACCAAGATATCAACTTCTATAAATGGAAGGGATGAATCCTTCCTTGATATATCACTTTATAACATGCCACTCGTGGACACCCAACGTACTCAACTTCCCGACAACTGTCTGTGTGATGGTTCTAGTAAGTAAATCAATGTGCATAAATAATGACACATAATAATGATAATCATAAAGTCTATGGAACATTACACACTCTCACATATAGAAATATCTAATGACACCAAAAAATTATGAATTCCTACTAGTGTGTCTATTCTCATAATCTTTTATCTTAGAGAGTGCAATGTGTGAACATCATGAGAGGAAGTCCAATCTGCACATGAGTACTCACACCTGAAAATATTCATGCTATGTGTCCCATCATATCATGTCATCCAACAACAAAACAATTTTTAAATATATTTTTATTGCATTTCAAGGTTCTAATCATAGTAGGGAACTTCCATGACCATATAAATGCATCAAATACTCTAGGACATTATTACATCATAGTCATGCAGAACAATGAACAATATGTAATAATACATTAAATATCCATTTAATATAAGTAAAACCAGTTAGTTATAAGACACCAACACTTTCAAACTCCCACTTGGACTAGAGAAAAATGCCTTCGAATTTTAGTCTTCTATACCTCACATAACGATCATGTTTATGTTGTGTTAAGGCTTTCGTCAAAGGGGTATGCCGCATTGTCTTATGTGGAAATATAGCTCACTACAACTACTATGCTTTGAGAAAAATCCCTCATGAGATGATACTTCCGATGTATGTCCTTCCTCCACTGATGTGACCTTGGCTATTTTTCTAGATCCACCGCTATAGTATTATCATAGTACAGTGTGATAGGATCTTTACTGTTGGGTATCACATCCATCTCCTAGAAAAAGCTTCTCATCCAAACTAATTCTTTAGCTACCTCTGAAGCTGCGATATACTCAAACTATGCTATAGAATCTGTAACCACACTCTTCATTGAGATCTTCTATCTCACTTCACCTCCATTCACTGTGAAGATTTATCCCGTTTTCAAATTCATGTCATCTTGATCAGTCTAGAAACTAGCATCTACATATCCTATGAGGAAAATTTCCTCATCTCCTCCACAAACTAGAAACATATCCTTATTACACTTTAGATACATTATTACAGCCTTAACAGCCATCCATTGGTGGATACCCAGGTCATCTTGATATATGCCTACCAGACTCAATGTGTAGGCGACATCAAGACTAGTATATATAATGGCATAAACAACTAACCAAATTACTGATGTGTATAGATTCCATTCCATTATCATCATTTCCTAATGTGTATGAGAACCCATTTTCCTAGAAAGATGAATGCCATGCCACACTGGCAACACTCCCCTCTTGGATTGTTCCGCACCGAATCTCTTCAGTATCTTATGGATGTATATACATTGAAATAGGCCCACCAATCTCTTGGATCTATCACGATGTATCTTGACCCCAAAAATAAATATTTCCTCTCACAAATATTTCAGGTATAAGCATTGATTCAACCATTCCTTAAAAAAATATAAGACCCAAATCTTATTTCAAACCAGTAATACGTCATCAACATATACTATTAAGAAAATAAAAACACTCCTACTAAAATGTTTGTAGACACTAGACTCAAATTCCTTCTTGATAAAAACATATTATTATATGGATTCATAAAAATGAATGTTCCTGGACTTGGATGTTTTCTTTAATCCATAAATAGATTTTTGTAACTTGCATACAATATTGACATCCTTTGGAGTCACAAACCCTACAGTTTGTGTCATGTACAAATCTTTCTAAATGATCCTTTTATGGAATGTTATTATGACATCCATTTTCCAAATCTCATATTCAAGGTAACCTGCTATGGAAAGTAGATTTATGATAGATTTCAGCATTGAAACTAGTGATAATGTTTCATCATTGCCATTTCATTAATGTTGTAGAGATCCTTTGGTAGACACTCATGCCTTATAGGTACTGACTTGTCCTTCTATGTGTAATTTATTCTTGAATACCCATTTTCAACCAGCATGCTTTACATCAACCGGAGGATCTATCAAAATCCAAAATTGGTTTTGGTACATTGAATCCATTTCATAATTCATGGATTCTTTCAAAATGGCAATGTTTGTGCCACTTACTTCTTCCTTGTGGGTTATAGGATCATTATTAACTAATAAAGAGTCACTATCCTCATTAACTGGAAAATTTTACCATTCCAGTTCTCTAACCTCTATTTTACACTTACGCAAAACTTGTGTCTCTGGAATAGATTCTTCATCCACTGGGCTTTTTTGAAGTTGTTCCTGTACCATCTCTTGTGTACCTTGTTCCTCGACATCATCGAAGTCAATCTAGCTCCCACTATCTCTTTTTGAGATGTTCTCCCTCTCAAGGTATATGTCATGCATTCCAATATAACTTATCTGTCCAAGGGGGTTTATAGGTAATATCCCCTTGATTCCTTAGGGTAGCCTATAAAGGTACACATTGTGCCTCGGGATGTGAGTTTGTTAACTGAAGATGCCTTACCAAATTCTTTTCTACCCACACATGCAAATTCGATAACATGGATATCCATACACTCCATAACACATATAGAATACCATTTATCTACTTAGTTGGTACGTGGTTTAGTATATGTGCCACTGTTTGAAATGCATATCCCCAAAAGGATAATGGGAGACTTGCATGAATCATCATTGATCTCAGCATGTCCAACATGGTGTGGTTTCTACTTTCACTCAAACCCTTCCATTGCAGCGTGTTTGTAGAATTGAGTTGTGATAGGATCCCAAACTCTTGTTAGTAATCAATGAATCTTGATTA
Source organism: Viscum album (assembly GCA_963277665.1). Lineage (NCBI taxonomy): Eukaryota > Viridiplantae > Streptophyta > Magnoliopsida > Santalales > Viscaceae > Viscum > Viscum album. The sequence continues at coordinate 1,956,539,289 of OY728141.1, read as the reverse complement.
AGAAATTCTCCACATTGGTCTAAGCGGAGTTTCTTAATCTTCATACAATGTTGGTTCTCAACTTCATTCTTTTATTCTTTTGACTTTTCAATAGAACATCACTTCTACCTCATTAAGTAGATATATCCTTTTCTATTCAAATCATTAGTAAAAAATTTTAAGTATGAGCACCCTCCCCTAGCATCAACTCGAAATGGTCGACAAACATCGGTATGAACCCATTCAAAAAGTTCTTTTGAACATTCACCTTTCCCACTAAATTGGGATTTGGTCATTTTACCTAGTAAATATGCATGACATACACCAAGTAGTTTTAGTTAGAAAGAATCTTAATATCCATCTTGATGTTACTTTTTCAAGTGTTTCTCATTTATATTACCTAGTCGTTGATGCCAAATTTCAGTGGTGTATGAGTCATGTGAAGTATATTTGGTATCGATTTCCATTAATTGGTTTGTGTAATCCAACATGTAATGTCTGTTGTATAAATCTACCCTACCATAAAAAATGCTATCTTTGTAAATGAAGTAACATTAATTTACAAACTTGAAACCATGTCCATTTGTTTGTAATCTGGATACACAAAAAATGCTTTTTTTACATAAGGCACATAACAACAACCCTTTAATTCTAAGATCATCCGAGTGGGAAACATGAAGTGGTATTACCTGACAGCAATAGCAGCACGTCTGGCTCCATTGGCTAATTTTAGATCAACCTCTCATCGATCAATCTTCCAGAATCTACATGGTTCCTATATTTGGATAATAATGTGAGCACCACGAGCTGTATCTATTACAAAATTTGTGGAAATTGATAGATTTCATTGGTTAACAAATACACATGAATCTTCCCCTTACTTCTTATGATGGGTTTAGTTCTTCTTCTAGTGGCCCTTCTTTCTACATGCGAAAAAAACCTTATCTTCCCTTGTCTCCCCTTTGATCTTCCTTTCCATGGAAGGATATGATGAATCTTTGGGCATAAAGCTCATAACATTCCCTTTCCTCTTATTCACAATAAGGACAGATGGCTTCTCATGCTTCATATATTTTTTCACTAGGATAATGAGGATAAAAAGGGAAAATAGAGACTTCTCAATGTATTTCATATTGAACTTGACAATAATGTTTGAGAAGCTCCAGGTGACTAAAGAGAGAATGAGATCGGTGCCTAATTATTTGGGGAGTTTAAACCATAGAATCTCCAAGAACTCAATGTAGCTAATGTGCTTGATTACATGAGGTCCAGTAGGGGATCCTTCTCCATGGTTACCATGAAAGAGTGCCTTAGAGATATCAATCCTTTCATGTCGTCTTCTATCTTGGTAAAGACCACCGAGGTGCTCGAGCATGCTATAAAGATCCTTGTTTTTAGGAGACATCATGAGCTTACTATACATTGATGATAGCGTCAAACATTGAACATCGACCACTTCATTCATATGTTTCTTATCAGCCAATAAATAGTCATCACGCACTTCATTTGTAGGCGGATCAGGTGATGTTGACTCTAGAATGTAAGAATTCCATTAATGATGTATGATAGCCCGAAGCCCTCTAAACCATTCTAGGACATTACTACCATTGAGGATGTTGCCTTTATCCTGAATTTATCATAGGGACATTGTGGTTGATGTGTTGGTCAATTTTATTCTACAATTAAAAAACAAGATCATTAGTACTTTCCTGATCACATTTTATAAGAAATAAAAATTATCATTTAGTCTCCCACTATTTTATCATATCTCAATAGCCCTCACCATTGAACTTGGAATGTTTAGTTTCAATGACATTCTAGTGGCATGGATCCATATTCAACTTTTCATAACCTAAACAAGTGGTGTTGAAGCTATTAGAAGGTACTTAGGTAGCCATGTCTTTGCCAACTACAGGATTGCAACTCCTTGATATGTTGAGTGGACACACCAATCCTAAAATCATGAGTCTGGATTTACTCAACTCTTGCCTCCAATATTACAAAATGTCAAGAAAGGGCTACTCCTCTTGAAGTAATATGGTTAATCCAACCCAAAACCATTCATAAGGGATTCCTGTATAAAGGTAACTTTCCCAACAATGGTTGTTCAAACACGAAGTTTTATTGAGTTTTTCCATTGATCAATTAACAGAAGGGTTGTTCTGATATAATATTTTATGTTATGGATTTTTTATCTTTTATGTGTAAATTTATTTTTATCATTATCACACACATGTTAATATTTATTGGAAATTATGTAGTGATTGACCATGTCTTTATAATATTTATGCTTATGTCTAGTTTATTTTAGTTTCATCTTGCATGATTGTTTAATTCATTAATTATGTGATCGCGACAACACATCCATAATGATAAACCATGAAACAGGCAGAAATAAAATATTTTAAATGGCATTACCATGAGCTTTTCTAATGGTATGTTTATCATGTGGTTGATAAACAAACCCTGGCCTAGGGGAGAAACCCCTTGAACCCTTTTGGTTCATGTATACAGCTTCCAACTGTCCACCTCCATATCTCATGGGATTGGTTTCTTCTTGGCTCCATATTGAACCACCTCAACTAGCATAGAAGTTCCATCCCTTATATTTTCCTTTTTTAACTCACATATAGGTGAGGGGTAAAAAAGGGTTTTACATAAAAGAAACCTTAGGCACATAATCCCTACATATTAATGAAAAGAAAATTCACAGAACAAAAAATTTAATTGAAATTAATAAATTAAAAGAAACCATCCACATACCAAGGTCTTGGTCTAGCTCATGATCATCCTTACATGCAAAGATATTTACACATAATTAAAACTAGCAATCAATTACTTAATTGTAATTGTTTAAGATAAATATTTCTCGAATCAATTAAATATGATCCATAATTAATCAATCCTTTTATCTTAAACCCTTTTATAAATTTCATTTAGATGCTCATCCATCAAAATTTTAAACAAATAAATTCATTTAAAATTATCTTTGTATGTAATTTGTACCATGGAGGAAACCCGGTGAATTCATATTCATATCTACCCAATGAGTAGAAATGATCATTACGCAGATGTTATGATAAACACATATATATAAAACACCTATAATGTATTGTGACTCAGCTTTATTCCAACACGATGGTGCACGTATCAAGGGTTTGTAAAATATAATAATAAATTTTAATAAATCTTTGTAATTTGGATTAGTATACGATGTGTAGTTCCAACTTTATGGAGTGTATTATTTTTCACCATCTATGCGATGTACAAGGCCAGGGAAACGATGTGTGACTATACATCAGAAATCATCGGAGTACACGGCGTGTCCTGTGGGCCAGACGCCGTTTAGTTCAATGTTACACAGTCTCCAACTAAGCAGTCCATGTATGGGGTACACGGTCCAACCATAACCTGATGGGACTACACACCATGTCCATTGGGCCAAAATGGAATGTAATCCGGAAAACATGTTCCACCTGTTCCTGGTCAACACACAGAGTCATTTAAGACTTAGACGGACTCCAACACATGACTTGGTTTGGCAGACCAGTCCGATGCATTGAATCTTAACTACAAGATGAGTACTAACGAATACAGACCGTGTGATCTACTGTTTTATTTCGAAGTAACTTTGGAACCTCTAGATGAGATCCTAAATTTTATTTTAATCAAAATTATAAGAAAATATCATTTCTGTAATGTGAACGAGAATCAAAAGAGGAGAAATAGATATCGAGATTCATATTTGCAGAACGATAAACATGAATTGAAACAACTAAATTATTAAAGGTATAAGTGAAATAATAAAAATTTCATGTGTTCCATTCACCACTTTTATTTCAATGAGTAATTTTTAAAAATTAAAAAATTTGATTAATCTGTGTTTAAGTGAAATAATAAAAATTTCAGAAAAAAATAAATATAATTTTCCCCTATAAGTATATTTGATGAAAATGTCGATTTGAATTAATATTCAGTATTTTACATTATTCGTCAAAAAAATGAAAGTCCACAGAAAATAACAAATAATAAACCAATCAAAAATTTTATGTTTCCATATTAAAAATTGATTTTATTTTTACATATAAAAATTATAAAAGTTCGATAAATTTATTTGAATGATGGTCTCCATTAAAAAGTGGAAAACTATATTTACTACTGTATATGTTATTATGTGTAATATTTTGTTTGTTCCTATATTAAGTCCATAATATTCATTCAATGAATGAAAACTACATTTTATTGAAAAAAATAAAATATATATTTCACTAATATCATTAAAAAATATTAATAAATATAATTTACAATGATAAATTACATTGTGTGTGAAATACTAGTTTTAAAAATGCATTCCCTTTATCTAATGTTGGTTCTTATATTCATCCATAATTAGTTTTTAACCAATGAATTAATCCTTTGATTAAAATATTATTTTTAATCATATTTATAATATCCAATGTAACAACCAGGTTATATCTTATTATATCAAATAATATTATTATTAATAATACATTATAGTTTGGTAAAACATAGACTTACATGTAATTCATGCCATCCAGTTATGTCATCCTTGCATGTATTGTGATATAACCGAGCATTCCTTATAGAGAAAGATAAATTTCATGTAGTGTCTACTGAATTTTGATCATTGTGTTTCATATAATGTAAGTGAAATTTATATCTCCAATATAAAACTATTTTTCAGTGTTGTGTGCTATAAAAAGTAAAAGAAATATTTAATCAATTTTGGAAAAATATTTCCCAAATTAATTGTGTGTTACATACACAATATAAAATAATTTAGGTACTTAATAATATACCAAAGCCTCAATGAAGGAAATTTGAGATGAATTCCCTTAAAAAATGGGAACGTTCATGTAATATCCCCTTTCATGAAATAATTTATAAATATACATTAAATACCATTATATATTAAGGATTTATGACATTATATGTATAAGGCTATGATTGTACATCATATAAAAGAAATTATATCCATGAAAATAAAATATTCCGTAATAAATGGAAATTGAGACGAATTCCCTTACCTAACACTTAATTTTGGTTGAATGTTCTTATAAAATTAATTTATACATAGTTATTAACATGTCCTATAATAATATTAATATTCATAATATCATATAAGAACACTTTATTTGATTTTTCCAACCGTTAATTTATAATAGATCAAATTACAATTGTTTCAGGTGTTAAATTCCAGGTTTCTTCTTTCCTGCTTTATAATGAATGTGCTAGATACTGTCTGTGTTATATAGTTCCATCATCTCAAAAATAATAATAATGGAATAGTTATAATATTTAATAATTAATTATACTTTTAATACCAATCATGTTATATGTTTTTGATAAATTATGTTTGTTATGTTTAGGGAGATGGTAGGTCTAATGTACACATCAGTACCACTTCATTTTTCCCAACTAACATTATAGAAAGTATGAATGTGATTTTTTATATTTATAGATTTATCAAAATATCACAGATACCATATAATTTCATTAAATATTAATATATATCATCCCCAGTGTGTGGTGATAAAAAATATAGTCACATATCTTCATAAATATTGTAGTCCACTGATAAACGATTGATGTTTTCAACATTCAGTGAGTGAAAAGGTATAAAAAATGTTGATATTTCATCTTCCTAAAATGATAAATTTTTCTGGAATATCATAATTATGTCATGAATATCCCATTTTATTATTATATTAATCCATATTATGTTCCATGTAACGTGTTGGTGAAAAAAATATAGCATCGCTTCATGAGGCGGTGGTTTGCAGCACGCACATGCGACATTATTGTATCCCCTACAAAAAAGAAAATAAAAAAGTTATATATGAAATTATTAATCTAAAATTATAATTCTATTATAAATATAGTATATATATATATATAATTTAAATCCATCATTATAACCATCCCTAATATGTGTTAATTGTAAATGTATCACATCTGTTCGTGAGGTTATAGTCCTCTATATAAACTATTGATGTTATCGTTTCCCATTTGAGGGATAATAAGATGGATATAGGTCAACCCTTAACATAGTTACTTCTTAGTATATGGTATATTAGGGTGTTATTATATAATCATCGATGAGTAATATTGTAATGAGGTGGAAGAAGAAATAAAACAAACCCACATAGTTAGGAATTCTTCTTCTTCTTGGACCACTGCCCTAGATTATACCTAATGTATTCTTATAATGTCTTTATAACCAATAAAAACAAACTAGGATTAGGAAATTTATTTTGGGAAGGAAATTTATGAAACAAAGTTATTTTATGGGGTGAATAAGTGAAAAGTGGGGTGGCCTTTTATAAGGGAGGTGAATGGCACACTTGTATTTGTTAAAATTAAAAAGTTGTACCCATGTTTCATTAATGAAAAATATTCCAAAATAGAGTATTCTTAAGGAATAAATTTTTATGATTCAAATATGGGAATAAAATGTATTCAATAAAATTTTTTCATCATTTTGACCCATATCATTTCAGTTCTACACCCGGTAAACCTATTTTTACCTTAACCGTGATAATTAATTTTTACAATTTTCACTATTCGTTTCTATAAAAATTTATATTGGCCATATTATATAATAATTATTATTTTAAATCCAAATATGGAATTCATTTTTAAAAATTTAATTCAAATATATGGATGTATCTGATTGGTAAATATATCATTAAATGCGATGAAAAATCTAGATTCCAATGTGAAAAATATCTTATTTATAAAATGTTTTAATATAAAATTTAAAAATTAATTTTTTTTAAATGAAATATTTTTATTAAATATAAGTATTATTAACCTAATTTTAAATTAAACCCATTTTAAAATAAAATTTATCCATTTAAATTATTTAACAAAATGGATGTTTTCAATTAAAATAAGTATTATTCACTATTCATTAAAATATGATACTTTGTAATGAAATCTCTCAAATTCACAATTATATAATTTTTATATGGTGATTTAAGAAATTAATATTCTATTTTATAATATTTTTGTATATTTTTAAATTTTAATCTCAAAATAATGTCACAAATTGATTCTAAACAGTCGTTTTAGGAAAATATTATTTTTTGAAACCATTTGATTTTATTTTAAATGATAATTCATTTATTTATAAAAAATATATTCCCATAATGTTATGAATTTGTTTATTAATAGTAATACCCATAAATTTAATGGCATGGTTATAATGGTGAAATATATTATATATCATTTAGATTCAAAAATTCCTATTCTCTAATATATCGAATAGAAAAAATTTAATGAAATATATTATTTGGTGTTTTTATGATCGATGTAAGAAGAAACATGTTATAATGAATAAAATTTTATTTTTTAGTAATTTGTGGTCTTATAGGAAACATTAGAAGATTATTATATTGATGATGAACATTTTTTAAAAGAATGCTTTGAATGATACGCCAGTGGAAGGAATCAAGAATATAATTGTTTGATATTATGAGTTCTACAGCAAATAATATAAATATATTTATTAATTAAAGTATAAATAATATATACGAAATAAATTGAGTGAATGTACTTTTTAATTTTAAATTGAGTAAAGTGGTGATACCTTAAATGACATTTTAGGAAACATTTTTAACATTTACCTAAAATACTATTATACATTTATGTTTTGAAATTATATTTTGAAATGTTGAGTAAAAGAGTTTAAAAAATTCATTTCAAAAATAACATCCAGTAATGTATCACTGAAAGTAGAATATTTTTTCCCTTTTTTAATGTGGATCCAAAGATAAAGCATTTGATTATTAAATGAACCTTTGTAATAATCAAAATTATAGTTTTTTAAAACTCATAATGTAAAAAATAGTAATAAAAAATTCTTTTATAAAACAAAACTCACAAAGAAGATTATATAATATCATATAATAAAATAATATGTTTGGAGAACCTAATAATGGAATAAAAATCTAAATTTTAAAACATTATCACTCAATGAATGTGGATTAGAGCTTTAAATAACCCTTACAAGAACATATTCCAAATTGATTGAAATTTTCAATAAATATTTTTGTTCTCTATGTTTAAATCCATTTAAATAATGAGAGAATACAACATAATAAAATAACGGGTAAAGTGTATTATACTTTATTGAAATAAATTCATGAAATTCACTTTACATCAGTTAATAAATGTATGGTAACCATATATCCCTACTATTAGAGAAACAAATAATCTGATATCCACATGAATTAGGGACCCTGATTTGGATTCAAAATACAATAAAATTAAATTATTATTAAAAAATAATTCCATTTGTAGGAAATACATCATACAATGAAAACACATTTCAGAAAATCTGTTTGACCTCAAAGAATTAGTATAGAAACCATGAAATCCCTTAAAAACATTGACACCATCAACTTCAGGCCATAATGCGGATATTATTTACAATGAAATGAAAAATCACAAAAATATCAAGATAATTATGATAAAAACATTATGCGGGATTATATACACCATTACATATATAATATCGTGTAAAATATAAAAAATATCTTAATTGGATTAAATTTTAGATACAGAACCCTTACCAATAGTCTTGACATAAATAAATATACATTATACTCATGTATCACAAACATATTTGTCATTATAAGTTTATTTATAACCTATGAAATAACCTTTTTCATTTATAATATACATATGTAGTATTTCACTATATGAATTTTATTTAGTTTTTTTACCAATTTTCCCATATTGGTCTTTTATTATGCTGATAATTCGTATTAATTTAATAAAAATGGGGACTATATTCAAACATTTTAAAACAATCATCATTACCAGTTCATTTAATTTAATCTTTGTTATGATTTATAATATTTAATGATTTATTTAATTCCTTTTATGAGGGTTTTAGTTTTTATTCTTGAAGATAAAATTGAAAACATGCATATTTCAGTGATTATTAATGAGAAAAGGGTGTTTCATTAAATAAATATCCATTCAATGATTAAAAATACAGGAAATAAATATTTAAACATTATATTATATTATAAATAAAATTATGTTCCCATTGAATTTCGTTTATAAATTCATGGAATTATTGCAGTATTGTTGTGAGAATGACACAAAAATGAATATAGCCAAATAAAATGAATTTCAATGAGGTTATTTAGTAGTATTATCTATATAAAAGATCCTGAATAATATTTTATTTTATTTATTATTATGACATAATTTAATTTTATGGATTTAGAAGAGGAATTAAAGGCCATGAAAAAATTATGTACTATCGTCCAAAACATTTTCCTCTTAGAATTCTTATATTAAATGATAGAATTAACTGGGATATTTTTTTGAACATATCATTCATAGTTCTGATATTTTTTTTATAAAATAAACTTAATAATGAAATAAACATAATATTTATATGCAATCCCCATTCTTAGTACCATCCATTAAATGAGGTAATGAAAATTAGAATGCATCGTTCTGTGAGGGTGTAGTCTATGCAAACACATCAATTATGATTTCAATTTCATAGAATAAAAATAGTATTATGGAATATCATTTTATAATATTTAATAATTTCTAAATACCATTCTTTAAAATATTAAAAGTCATTTATTGTGGTTAATGATAATGAATCATGATTATATGTAGAGGTTGCAGTCTTCACACACACACATAAATGTTATTTCATCTTTTAAATGAAAATAGTGTTAGTGTTATACAATTATTTTGATAACATAATGAAAATAATTTGTTTAAGAATGCATAATCATGTTCAGCACTATGAGATTATATTGGAGGATCCATTTCAAATTGATAAATTTTACCAAAATAATGTTACCATAAGGAAATGGAAGAAAGATAGGATTAATGGTGATGGGAAAATCCTAGGATTTTAATAGGAAAAATAATTTTAGTATTGATATTTATGTAGTGGATAATGGTCCTTTTTTAATGTAAAAATGAATGATATTTTTGCATATACCCAATTATTTATAATAATGGGAAGTCACTATCATGGAAAAAGGGATCAATGTTGAAAAACATTGTATTGGGGAAAGTATAAGACCAATAATGACCTCAAAAACACATTACATCATAATTTTAAATTATATTTTATAACTGTGAACTAGGTTAAATCCATTAAACACAAATGTTCTCTTATCATGATTTTTTTAATTATGTTATTTAACCATTATATATAAAAATTAAAAATTACTTTTTTTAAATAATTTTTAACTATATATTAAAAATTATAAATTAATTTAATGAAATTTAATTTCCCAATGTGGTATAATGTAATTTTTAAATAGTAAATTCTTAATGAATTAAAATTAATTTTGTGAAAAGAGTGAAACATGTTTTCAAATTTCAAATATTGTTTTATAAATTAAGCACAAAAATTTTACATTCATGCTTTTAACTTTAAAGAATAATTTTTTAATATATTTATTTTCAATGTATTACATTACTCTTACAATCTAGAAATTAATTTAACAAGACCGTTATTTTCACAATCCATCTAAAAATGAATTTTTAAAAAACATTCTAAATTTTCACCATATATTAAAAAGGGAATTATAAGATCGGAATTGACTTTAATTACATCATATAAAATTATAAAAATTACTGTTTTAGCTTTTTTATTAAAATGTGACATATAAGAAATTCTTATTTTATAAGAAAGTTTATTTTCTAAAATATTAACCATTATCATTCATATTTCCAATCATATTCTAAATAAATTATTATTAACAATTATTAAAATATAATATATATTATCATCCTTGATAACATGTTTATCTAATTTTAAATTAATATTTTATAAAAAGAAAATATTTCTAAAATGCATTTCTAATCATTAAATGATAGTATAAGTTGTTTTAAAAATATTAATTGAATTTCATATGTATTAACATTAACATATAAATTCCTTTATATAAATTTTTATATATAAAATACCCTCTATGTATTATCATTAATATATCATATTGGATCTAGTGTTCTTTCATAATACTTAATTTTTCATATAAATATATTAACCATTCGTTTAAGTTTGATTTAGCGTATAGAGAAAACTATTGGACATAATTAATTTTCAAAAGGTAATAATATAGTAAAATCATCAGTTACATTATTTGTCCCCAACTCTATCTTAATACCCTTGTTAAAATCAAAACAATAATATTTCATAAATCACTTTGTGTCATTGTCATTTAATAAACATGTTCTTTCAACAGGATCAAGAATCATTTTTTACAATCATCAAATCATGATGTTTTGAGTAATATCAATGTGTGATACATAGATAATATATTTTTCTAGAAAATACACTAATATAAAAGAAAATTATATATATATGTAGTATGTTATGTTATATATGTCGTAAAATATTAAAAAAATCATCCTTCCTCGTAAAAAATCAATTACAAACCATTATAATATGACTTCAATATGCTCCTCACTAAATTTTAACAAATTCATTATAATTTGAGTTCAATAAAATAAAAATATAGGGGCCTATTATTCATTTTAAATAAAAATATTTTTTAATACATTCTTCTTCTTGAAATCTCATCCTCTTCAAACATGATGTTACATGGTTTTTGAAAAATAGTTAATAAGAAATAGTGATGAACTAAAATATTTTCATATATATAAACATTTCATTATATTATTGACATATATGAAGAATTATTGCACTTATATTAATATGTTCAGGTTAGAGTGGAAATACCCAAGATGTGGTGTGGGTTTAATTTAGTTTCCAATAAAAACAATTTTTTTTCAAAAGGAATAAAATAATAACACAAATTTTGCAATATAATACAAGTTAACATAAATAGTAGAGTTATATAATTTGACCTTTTATAAAAGATTGTTATATGTCTGATCATATTTCAATTCAAATTTTTTTTAAAATATAATAAATTTTAAAAAGTAATTATTCGAATCAAACACAGTACATAAAATGAATTTTTTAAGAAAATAATCAAAGTATTGTTTTATTATTATATTTTAAAAAATAACACTTGATATTTAAAATATGTGAAAGCAATATTAGAAAATAACATAGTTGAATTTAAAAAAAGGATTATAGTCTTATAACCATAACTAATTCCCTCTAATTGTAAGTCACCAACTACCAAAATATTTATTGTATAATAAACTTAACCACAACAAATAGTAATTTTTTGTGAAGGAGAAAATGTTAACAGTCTCATTAGGAAAATATAAACAGAACATGATAGGTAAAATAAAAAATAAAGAGAAAATAACAAAGAGAGTGAAAATTTTGCGCATCTTAGTCTTACCAGCATCAGTTTTTCTGAAGTCTTTCAAAATTCCCCATGAATTCATTCAACCAAATTTTCAATGAAACTATAGAAAAAAAGTGTGTCATTGATGTAAGAAAACTAATTTCATCTATATCACCCAATTGGTCTATTTTTGTCGACACATAGGTGTATTTGGGTATCATTATATCACAATGTATATTTGTAAAACATTGTCTTAATTAGAAAAAAAATATTATACATGAAGGATTCTTATAGATTTATTACATTCCATCTTTAAAAATTATTTGTTGTAGGATAATAATATAATAATTCTAATAATTTTATTAAAATATTTATTTGTTATATCTTAAATTCCTTTAAAAAAATTTATGGATAAGTTTCCCAATAACCCTTCTTAAATACACTTGCCTATGATTTCTATTTAATCCAATAATATATCATTTTGTGAAACTAATTATTACGTAAATTCTAATTTATTTCACTTGAATAGAATGACAAGAGGTAAATCCTATAATAGAATAAATATCCAATGGTTGATTGTTTTCTGAAAGTTGCATCATATGGAGGAAGCCTCTCCTAATATTATTTTTTATAGAGGAATCCTTTTGTTCAAGTAGTTTCATCATCCGATGGTAGCATTATATCCTTATGGTATGGTACCCGCATATGTTAATTCATATATTTGGCGGTGGAAGTATATCGACTACACAATGTTACAAACTAGCGTTAGATTATTGAGGTGAAATAATTGAACTAGTTGTAGAATCTTGAACTAACAATAGATTTGGGTGATAGCGGAGATTAACTATTTGTATCGTAAATGATTTAGTGTAAGATAGTCATGTAAGATAAAGAATTTTCTAAATTTTATTTTCTTTGGCCAATTTTTTTCTATAATAATATATAAATCATAATAGAGACATAATTTATGTTATTTGAGATCATCAAAATAACGCGTTTGTTAGACTAAGAAAACAATATCTCCCTTTTCATGATCATAAATCAAAGAATTCATGATCATTAATAACCCGTTAAAATAATTTTAATATATGAATGAAATGATATAATATTCATAAAATTCATTTTTTTTGTATTGAATATACACAAGTCATAAATATATATTATTTTTCCTCATTTGGGACTATAAAAATGATAGAAATAATTTGAAGGCAAATAGTAGACACAAATTTTTTTTAAAATAGATTTTTAAAATTAAAATTTAATTTTAATATTATATATAAAAAAATGAATTCAAAACATTTATCCCTATCAAATCCGAATTATATTTTGAAGAAGAATAATTCTACATGGTAGAGGAAGGATTTTAGGGTTCCTTCCTCTTTCCAACAAATGCAGGAGAAAAAGTGGAATTATTAGGGGAAAGTGACCTCAATACAATAGAATATGAAACTGAACTAGGTTAAATCATAATATCAATATTTAAAATTAAAAATGGACTAAAATATATAGAATCAGTTTTCAAGGGTGTTGAGAAGGGTGATGAAATGGATGATGTAATTAATTAATACTATAGGTGTAATAAAAGGAGTCCTGGTGGGGTGGAGAAATGGATAAATCAACTTAATAGACTAGGTGATCATCCTACAACCATTCTCTATCTCTCTGAAAAATCTTATCTTATATTTCATAAAAATCATGATTAGAGAATCAAAAGTCTTTAACTAATTCCCTATGTCTGTGAATTCCATTTCTATTAGAATTATCCTCATATTTTCTCTCATGAATATAAAATGAGAATTAAGATCATGTATATAAAGAATCTTATAATCATTCGACTTAATATATATATATTGTTTATTTGTGATTTTAATACGTATTTAATCATTATCTTACATGATAATAGATTTAATCACCCTGTGATTTTTTACTTTGTAGCTCATCATGATGAGAAGAAGATATGTCTCGCAATTCAACTTCTACCTCATCTCTAAAAATGTATTCAATCAACTCCACATTAATAGGGGAACATGTATATATAGGTGGATATATAGATTAAGACTCCCCAACATATGTTAAAAAATATTCTTTCTTGAAGAGATAAATCTATCTATTGAAATTTTGTTTTTTATTTCTAGTAGGGTATACTAAATTACATAAATCTTTTAATGAATCCACTTTTTTCTCTATTTCCATGGGTGACATCTTCATGAAAAGTGTTGGTTTGATATGAGACACCACCTGATAAAAAATCTAATAGGTCTCACAATTTCTACGATAAATTTCATGAGTAAAAGAATATATAAGAATCTGACTGAGGTTTGATAAAAAACCTGTATCAACTTCATCTATATAATCATTGGTAAAAAAATTTAAGTAATGGGGATTCAGAGGAAGAGGTGAATACCACTCTTTAATATGCACTAAATTGTCCTCATGAACAATTTCCATAGCATTACCTCTATATGGAAATGTCTCCAAAGACTACTCTTTTTGAAAAATTTAAACTCATGATCCCATAGAATCCTTTTGTAAAATGGAGATGGAATACCTACCATGCTCTGGTGCACATCTCTTATCATCATCATCCTCCTCCTCATAATTAGAGATTTTATACCTGATTCCCATAATAGTTTATCTTTCATTTTTCTCCCTCTTAGATAGTTCATTTTCGTCATCTCTTTTTTAAACAACTAGCTCAATATGGCTTCAAGAAGCCTTCCAATCTAAAGAAACACATTGATCATTCTCACCAGACTCCAAACATTTTAATTATTATGGGGAAATTACCTTACAATACTTAATTGTATAATTATAAAACTCATAAATAGTTTTATATGGATTTGATATCTCGTCATCATCTCCACCAATTACCTCATTCACGAAATCATTTTATATATCAATTATATCATTCAGTATCTCTAATATTGATATTTCTTGATGAAAACCATTTGAAACTACAATTTCATCTAATTTATCATCTTCAACTTCTATTATTTATTTGAAATGAATTAATTTTGTTTTATTATGTTTCCTATATGATATATAAAAATTATAAAATAATTAGTTCCACTCAATTATTCCACTAAAATAGGGAATAGTTCCTCTACATTGACTACATATTTCACATCCTCATCATCATCACTAAAAATAACATCACTATTTTCATTAGAGGAATACTCTACAGCCTCATGTGGAAAAAATCTTTTTTTAGACAAATCTTTTATCCCTTAAGGTTTCACCATTGGTTTTAACTTATCATTCACCATGCAATAATCTACCACCCTTATTTGCATCCAAGAATTATAGTTAACATTAATTGTCTTTCATGTGACATGGATAGGAAACAAGTCATAACACTTAGATACCATTTCTACTTCATCATTAAAAATTCCAAAATCATTTAAAATAGTATAAATCATCATTGGCTAAGAAAAATAATTTTATTTTTTTGAATGAATGTAAAAATATATATTTATAAAATTAATATTTTGAAACCATAATTTTCCTCCAATTTTCTAATGAAACAATGATAAAAAATATTGATACCTCATTATACTAAAATCCACTTCATAGGACACAAAATCTATTGAATGAACATAAACAGTAACTACTGTTATCTATCGAAATATAAAATAGACGATCTCTAAACATCTTCATTCATACAGATGTAATGTTGAAAATACTTATTTTAATAAGCTTTCTTGATTTATGGGAAAAGATCCTTGATAATCCTCATGAATACCTTTATGAGGAACAATTATACATTTATCCCAATTAATCAACTAAAAAAACTTCTTTCCCATCCAATCTTTTTCTGGTGAAATATATATGTTCTTCAAACTCAAACTCATCATGCAGATAGAATCCTTGAATTATCCAAGTTTTCAATTTTCTATTATTCCTTGAAAACCATTTTACCAATCCCATATCTAAAATCTCATTCCAAATATGTTTCATTCTTTTAGAAAATAAAAGTTTATATATTTCCATCTCAACTAAATTTTTTTGATATTTATGTAGTGGGGTTTTCATTTCAATTGGATGGATCTACTCCCTTCTAGACATCTTTAATGTAATGATTCATTTGGAGATACACCATGATGAATAATTCACAAGATTTTTCATATATATGATTATTTTAGGATGATTTTGAAAATTCATGAGTCTATAAAGAATGGGATAATGTTATAAATTGTTATATGAGAGAAAATATACAATTCAGACTATTACATAAGTATTGTTATCGTTACATATAAATTTTTTTAATCTAATTAAAATAAATAACATAATAATAATTTGGAAGAAATAATATATTTGATTAAAAAAGTAAGAAGAAGAAAATACTTGGATTGGTATATTTTCAGACATTAATTCCTAATGGAATAACACAATGGAATCACAACTACTACAACATAACACCAGTAGCACAATAATGATAGAACAACCATGGTATCATAACCTGATTGGCATACTAATTTTATCATTATGGTGTATTATTCCATTTGTGGCATATACTCATAATATCATACCTATAGTATATCATTCTGGTAGTTATAATGTTTTACTTACCTCTAAAAAATAAAATAAAATATAAATTTTTTTTATGAAATGTTTATTGTCCAATTTTTATGTACAATATAGAAAATTCTTTCTAAAATCATTTTCATTGTTAATATGTTAGTAAGTTGATTTTCAAATCCAATGATTTCTAGTGTTATAGCACATTTTTTAAAATGGTCCACCTAAAATTCATGTCTTATATCAATATTAACTAAACAAGAATGAGATACTTGGTTATTAGAAATACTTATATCAGCTATAGTGACAAAATTTATAAGGATATATGAAAAATAAAATTTATTGAATAGTAATGTGGGTTTCATTCACAAAATATATGCAAAAAAATTTCCAATATCAATATACATATCCTCAATAGTTGATAATTAAATAGAATTCTATTTTTGATAATAATATGAAACTTGAGACTTTCCCAAAAAGTTACATGTTCATGATTTTATTTTATAATGTAACACAAAAGAAAATAATTTTCTAAATAACTAACAAAATAAATTTATCTTCATTAAAATAAAACATTTATATATTGTTTTTATTATTTATGTATTTAAAAATTCAGTTATTAATGTGTAAATGTAATTCTTTTGGGTTTGATTGAAAATGTTAATACACACACACACTAAACACAATATCGTGGTAAATAACATTTATGTATTGTATATTTACAACCATACCATTATAAAGGGTTATGATTAATTGGTTATCCAGTTTCATCATAATCCATTTTACAATATCTATTCATTAGAGTATCCCCACCATTAGTTATATCCTCAATAAAAATTATAACTCTCTCGAATGGACCGAAGGCCGTCATTTTTATTGATTTTTTAAAACCACCATTTCTAGCGATGAGGGGGAACCCTTACAAGGCCCATAGGCTTAGAGATTACATGGCCCATATGCTTAAAATATTTCATGAATCAATGGTCTTTTGTAATTATAAATGAGTATAAATACAATGAACTACCTCTCCCTAGTATCTGCATCATGATTGTAGCTCTCCACCTTTGCATGGAAATCTGGGTAGGCTTCCCGTGCTAGCATAGGCTGGTCCTGATGGCCTAACCATACCCTCTGATTCTTCCAAATCAATTTGGTTCTGCTCTGCTGAGTGCACTTGATCTGAATCTTGATCTAGGGATGCTCATTTTTTATAGAGTCTTTTTCGGGAAACTACACTAATCATGTGGCTTAAAATCCTTGAGGTGGCCTGAATGACATATTGACATGATGTCCTGGGTGCCCCGAATGCCATAAGGACTCCAACCCCAAACCAGTGGTCCTTGGTGAAGAGTTATATCTACTAAAGTACCTGCTAGAGTGTCTACTATAGTACATACTACCGTATTGCTGTAGTATAGCTATAATACCCCTAGAATTATGCCTCTACTTGGTTTCGAACTTGGGTCTCATGGATGCACATAAAAAGTCATCATAAACTACGCTAAGGCCCATGTGCACAAAAAAATTATAAATCTATTATTTTAATGTTATTAATTTAAGATTGCTCCTTAATTACTTTCGAAAATATGATTTCAATGGAATAATTTCATCTCATTCATCAATCTAATTTAATCTAACATTTCATTATTTTTTAAAATGTATTACACTTGGAATTTCTAATCGATTAAAATAAAGAATCATCAAAAAATATTTAAATGACTAAAATATCATCTAGTTTTATTTTCATATATTTTTAAAGATCAAGATTCCTTTTCAAATACCTTTTAAAATTTTCAATCAATTTTCACATAATACCATTCTATAAGATCATCTTTTTAAAAATAAAAATATTTTTATGTTTAATTGAATGGTATGAAAAATGGGGGTTCTGAAATCTAGGGGTTATTGCAAAAACAAATTCATCTTTATATCTATTTTATAATATTCTACTAACATCCATTAGTGGTAATTTGACATCAAAATGTGATTTATAAATAAGAAATATTATGATATCTTGTAGTATAGTTACTAGTACAACGGTTGCGTCATTGTAAATACCTTCCTCGTAACTGAACCCTTCATAAAAAAATTTTATTTTATTTCTAATTATATTAATTGAATCATCTACTATGATATCAAAAACCAATATTATTCTAAAGGTCATTTATTAATTAGACCATTGAACTAGTCTCTATAGAATATTTATTTCAAGCTCGTATAACGTTTCATTAGTTTCTATTACACATAATTTATCATTTATTTCTTCAGTGATGTCCTTATGTTCAATATGTGACATGAATGCTAGATATTCAATCTGATTTTGAAGTGTATCTCTAGTATGATATATGTGTTTGTGTCTCCTAAATCATAATGTATTGGATAGTATCTATGAGACATAAAGGATGTAAGAATATAAGTATTGGAATAAACATTATCTATTTCATGTTCATATTCAAACAGTTCCTTATAACTAATATATTTTTCTACTCCATGATTGAAAAAAATTGTAAATAGTTTACTATTTATATTTATGTTATAAAGGTTATCCCAAAATCCCTCTAACATCTTATTAAGATCATATGGATTTTTTTCTTTAAATATTATATATAGATATCCCTAAAAAATCATCACACATTTTTTAAATAACATGAAAAACTCAATGGTTTTTCAATGTCCAAAGAAAACCTTTTCATCACTTTTGGATGTAGAATTGTAAGATGTATCATCTGTATTGAGTGTAAAATATTTTGAACCTGAACACCATATGAACATAAATTTTGGGTTTCTAAAATTATATAAATAATATAGGGTTATTTTTAATTGTTTTATAACTATAAATCTATTAATAATATAGAAATATATATTCATAGCCTCTAAAAAAACAAATAAGTATATCATACTCATTGAGATTAGTCTAGTAAGTAGTTTGAATGGTTTTATATACTATTTATACAACACTATTCTGATATGGGGTATCAAGAGTTGAAATTTTTGTGTCTATAGTTATGTTTAGATAATATAGATTCGACATATTTATTTCAAAACATGGGGCCAAAACTGCATCTTAATTTTTGAACTCTATGTCCAATACGATTGTCTATATATTTTTCTTTCATGAAAAATAAGAATATTATTACTTTTTGTGATATAAAAATAAAACATCGCAAATTTATAAATGAATGAAATTTTATTGTACGTAATATGTGAAACACATCAACAAGTTTAAATCAAACACAAATTAGATTTTATTAAATTTAATGTATTCGATAGCTTGCATAACATGCAACCCAACCTCAAAATGAACCATAATATAGAATAATATTATAACTTATATGTTAAAATTTAAAAATAATCATTTCAATGAAAAAAGAATGTTTTCTGAAAAACAAAATTTTTCTAAAAGATTAATTAGTTGATCATGGAACACATAATTGAAATTTAATTTTAACAACATATAAAAAATTATCTGATAAAATAAATTCATTTTAAAAATCATAGTATAAAAATTATCATTGGATTAATTTTTGATATTTTTTTGAAATATTACATTCATTAATGAATAGTGAGAAATACTAAATTTTAATTGAAAACTACATATTCATTTCAAATATTAATCAAATTAAATAATATTTTTAATTGGTATTAATTTAAAATTATTTCAATTATATATAAATTAATACAATTTTGGTCATTTTATTAATATTCATAATTAATTTTGATAAAAAACACAATTAATGTTTTTTTATTTTTTATTTAAAACCCATTTCTCATCACATATGTGCGATTAATTTTTTATTAACATTTTCTATATAATTAAAAGAAATTTTATAAAATTTATTCCTTAGAGGAATACTAATAATTTATATTTTATAATAAGTTAACGTTGATTTTTACCAAATTCAATTATAAAGATAATAAAAATTAATTAACACACATAAGGTAAAAATAAAAGGCCAAAACTCTCCCTTTTTCCTTACACCATAAAACCAGTTTTCTTTATCCAATAAATTGAAAAATAAATTAAAAAATTATCTCATATCATTATATAATCTTTATTTTGGGCATAAATGATCTTTAAATTGCTTTTCATCTAGATCCAATGTATATACCCGTAGAAGAGGTAATGTTATTCAAAGAGAATTTTTATTTTGTTTATCACAAACATAATTGAATTATAATTAATCCATAATGATATAAAAATAATAAAATAAATATATATGTATTTTTTTATTTTTGATAAACTACAAAAAACCCACTCTACTTCAACAAAATGTGTAACAGAATGATCATTCAATAGTATGGCGGTCTACCACCTCACCGACCAATATTATTCTTTTTTCTATTACAACCTAACACTATTCAATATGATGATGTATAAAAAGTATATATATATATATATATATATATTATATTTTTAACATACTTATAAATATTGGGTCCTTGTATCATATATAAAAATTTACATTGGATTTTTTAGGTGATATGATAATGTCTCTTGTCTGTATGGTGGACTACTGCCTTTTGTAGCGATGGTGATAAACGTAAATTTCATTATTATATGTGATATATAATAAATTGTTTTATATTTTTGGAATATTTATCATTTATAAAATATAATACATCATTATCTTTGTGACAACAAAATATGATTGTGTCGCTCATGTACATGTGGACTTCCACATTCACGAGGTGATGTTGAACTCTTTTCATCTCCACGCCACATTGATATATATATAATTATATTTAAATAAATAATATTTCATTCAATATTTTTCATTCATTATATAAACAATATTATTACTTTGATCATTCCTATAATTATAATTGAAAAATGGAAATGTTACTCACACATATGTCTGGCCTACCCACTCCAACATTGTAATGTAGTTAATTTTTTGTGAAAATATTTAATTTTTTATCTTAAAATTATATTTTTCATAAATATTATACTTATTTCATAAATAATATTCAGTATATATTTATAAAATTACCTAAAAAACAAACAGTTAACTTTTGAAGTCATTTTTTGACATATAAGTCAAATATCATTAAGACACTAGACATAACAATAAGTCAATTAAGTAATTATATAATACAATGTATTGAGTGTAATAAATGTAATAATAAAAAAGAAAAAATATATTAACAATGTAAATAATTAATGATTGTTTCTTATTCAAGAATATAATGAACTTACATGAGATTCATACACTTGGTAAGGGATTTTGTTTCAATTTCATTACATGGAGACATATTGTAATGTTACCCTGATAATTTTTTTAATTGGTTTACATACATAGAATTTGAATTTTTATATCATGGTTGATGAAATATTCAAGGTAATTTATGTTTCAAATTTTATTATTTCATCCAAGTATATTTTACTTTAAAATTACAATATTTAAAATAATTTGATAACTCTATTTCATTTCATTGGGTTATTTTACTTTTTAATCTTGATTAATATTATAAGATTATTTTTATAATTACTTTTGATTATTTTACATTGTATTTAAACTTTTAATGGTCCAGAGATAGATTATAAACATTATATTTTCATTTATAAACTCATTCATTAATGTTATTGTTGTTGTATAATTTTGTTTCATAATCTAAATCTAATCTCGATTTTTTATTCAAGATTTTTATTTTAACATAATTATTTGATCATTTTATAAAACCTCATTTTATTATCATTTCTTAGTTATTCAGGTTATTTTCCATTAATATTACAAATTTTACTCTCTTAAGTGCATAAAATAATTAGAAAAAGGTTTTTAATTAAATCAGTCTACATTTCCATTTTCATCAAGGAATTAATTTAATCTAAAACCATGTTTTCTTAAAATGGTTCAAAAAATGTTCTTATCCAAGTTTAAATGATTTATTTAAGAAATTTTTACCCATTTTTAATTTTTTTATGGTATCTTCTTTTTGATTTCCATGATCGTAACTGTTATAACATATTTATAGTGAAAAATGAACGTTTTTTACATATACATCAGGTATAATATTACCCACCATCAAGACCAAAATTTCATTAAAGATTACACTAACATTTTTGAAGTATAATGTTTAATTAATAATTTCCTCTATTATTCAGGGAATTCATAAATGTAAAAAAATATCATTCAAATGGATTTTTAAATTTTTTTATATTTTATAACATGATTTTAAATATAAAGAAATATTTTCCAAAAGAATATTTTTAATGATATTTTAATGGTATTACTAATATTCAATGATAACTACCATTAATTTTATTTATAATCCACTTTTTAAATGTTTTATTGATACAATCCCAATTCTTCCTCGGGTTTGTGTATTACTATTTTGACAATGTGTAGTATTTACATTCACATCCTTGATTAGTTTTTATTATTAATAAAATTCCCTTGACATGATCAGTTTCAATCCATCAGTGAACATTATATTTACACTAAATATACATACTATTCATCATGTATATCTTTATTTAATAAACCATATATAATTTCTACATATGGTTTTCAATATTGAATATCAATTTTTTATCCGGGGAGATAATGATAAATATGTATTCATTACTAAACAGAGATGTTTAGAGATAAGAAACATTATTTTTGAATTATATCTATTATTCAATACATGCGGAATAATTTGTATTTCCCTGTAATGGAAGGGAATGGTTATAGATATTCCATCAATGAATTAGTAGTCTCATTTGAAGAAATAGTCATCCATAATTAGTTAAATGGGTTTCTACGTAGCAGTTTCAAACTACCAGGATGATATATATTGATGGTTGACATATAATGTTCATGACACCCATGATGTCCAATAATTATTCATATCCCTAATTAAGAATTTAGGTTGTTATCAACCATGAATTTTTAATGTTATTATCTATGTATTTATTTAACTATTATTCTATTGATAAAAATTTATTTGTTTTTAGTATTTTGCATTACCTTATTGATTACGAATTATCTAGCTATGATAGTCATGTTATTGATTTAATGAAATCCTATTTCTGTTATTTAAATTTTAAAATTTATTTTGACTGTAAAATTATTTAAATGGAATGTTTGTTTAATTAATTACCTTCCTATAATGATTATGCTCACTGATTTCTGATAGATTTCAATGTACATAATCCTTAATAAGAATTTGATATAACCATTAATTTTATTCATTTCCTAGGAATCGAAGAAGTGAACTATGAATGATATTAAAATAAAATATATAATAAATGATTATATTCTAAAATAATATTTTATTCGATTATTTTGATGTAATATTTGAATCATATATGTATCTAGTTACCAAAACTACCAAACTACTTATTCCATCGGGATATGGTTCCCTGCATATAATGAAAATGTAATAAAGGATTCACTAGCTTCAAGATACTAGGGGCAAGCCTACTAAAGTAGGTATTATTGGAAGTTTATTAGAAAAATTAGGATCCATATTTAGAGAAACATATATTTTGTATCATTACACCACAATATACTTTGAGGATAAGTATAGAAAGACATCCAATTTTTTTTGTAATATATAATGTGGTTTTCATGGAAATGCAATCCTATCAGGATGTAATAAGTGGATGTGGATCTAGAGTAGATGTGTCTAGGGGTAATAAATATTAAACAATATAATTGTTAATTACCAAATCGTCTCATACTTCCAAACAATGGGCCTTAATTCACACTTGGTTTAAATATCTTAAGG
This sequence comes from Viscum album, assembly GCA_963277665.1. Lineage (NCBI taxonomy): Eukaryota > Viridiplantae > Streptophyta > Magnoliopsida > Santalales > Viscaceae > Viscum > Viscum album. The sequence continues at coordinate 1,956,514,801 of OY728141.1, read as the reverse complement.
GATGTGCTTCAAATAATTCGCAATTTCATTAAATTATTATTTAAGGATATGATTATATGATGAAAATTAATTCCCTATTTAAACCATAATATTATGTATTCAAAATAATTTTCCACAATATAGGCATCATAAAAATGATTATACAGGTTTCTCAACTTTTATTATTGTTTGTCATAATATGCATTTTGGTTTATGTCACTGGTTGGAACCCAAAAAAATCACACTAACAATCAATATGAGGGAAAATGTGGTGAATATGGGATACCAAATGGGATGATGGTGGTTGTGAAGGATATAATGATAATTCCAAATCATTTATCATGAAATATGATTAACATCATATATATATACCAACTCTTGAAGTCACTAATGAAGAGATGGATGGACATTTCTATGAACTTGGATTTTAGAGGCCATGGGGAAAATAATGTTATTTTTTTCAACTAAAAATATGTAAATAGACTCCCATGAATGTGTATCTATGTAATGGTAAAATTATATATGTGTGGAAAATAAGATCATAAATAAAATTATTTATGAGGAATTATAATGATTACGATGTGGAAATAAATCTAATCCTAAGGATCCATTTATAGTTATTTTTCTAAACTATGTGGTGATTGGGAACTATTTGGATCAATGAACTCATCTAAAAGTTAAATTCTAGATTAGTATGATCATATGTTCCAATGAAAGGGATGAAGTGTTTATAAATTTAGATTAAAAAATATAAAATTTTAATGTATTTTATCCACATGTATTTTCGTTATAAGAATCATGAAACATCTATGGATTGTTGTAAATATATGAATAAAAAGTGTATTCGTTTACTTAAAAGTTCTGGAGACATTCATTGGTAATGATTTTCAATTTGACCATATGTTGAATGTCTTAAAAACCCCATTTAGGTTTTTTTATGGGAGTCTACCTTAATTGAAGATATTTTTGAGGAATTTTTAGAAATTATATGTTTTAGTGGAAATGTTATTTGAGGTATAATTCCTTTAAATTATAATGAAATAAGTTTCAATGTATTGTTACCCTTTAGGTGTAATATGAAAATTAATTATATTTTAATAATATCTAAATAAGACAATTAAGCATGGCGAAAAAGTTAAATTTTATTGAAAAACATAGAAAAAAGTTATTAAATGATTAATTTTATTTCTATTATGTTGATATTATTTTTTCAGAATGTTATTGGAAATACTTTAATATATTTTAAAAAATGGAAAACCCACAAATTGGGTGATGACCATTATAATCTGGAAGGCAATGGGGACAGAAACCATTATCAAAGAATGATAATAGTCCAGATTCTACCACGAGACTATGTGATGTACTAGTTAATATGATATTGTTTATATTTTAAAGATTTGAAAAAGTACTTTTAATGATTTTCCAATTGAGTTAATTTTCATGTTTAGAGATTACTTTATTTTATTAGATAACTTGTGTTAGCCATATCAATTTTAGAAAACATTTAGACACTTAGGGAAAGACTCTCCACTCATTTAATGACATTATGATTTGTCGCATGTAAATTTTAATTTTTAGGAATAAATAAATTATATTTATGATATTCATTTTTTGGAATAAGGGATAAATTTGATATTTAATGATGAACAACTAAATGAATTAATTATCCTCATGAAATAAAAATATACCATGTAAGTTTATTTCCTTATATTCATAGAGCATAAAATATTTTCTCATCATTAAAAAAACGACCTTGGAAAAAAACGTTATCAGATTTATATATTGTCTGATGAATAATATGGTCTGTTAAATAATATTATATTTATGGTCTGTAGCCCCTTAAAATTCAATTTATCTTTCACCAGATAATGATCGATGAACACAATCACTCAATAATTATTTATGAATTTTGCTTATGTCTATATATCCACATTCAAAAAATGGCCCCTACTCCAAAACATAGTTATGTGTTATTCTATTTGATCTCTATACTCCCCATTATCTCTTATTAAGATGTTATTTTATTACCCCTCTATTATTTGGGTTTCCCAAATATGGTATTTCACAATGTTAAAACCATGATTACAAAGATAATAGTAAAATTATGAGGGAATAGTTTATTTAATATTGGGAAAATGTAACACCCCAAAATTATAAAAGAATAAAATATTATTCAATAGATTATGTGGCATAGAACACAGATATTAAATAGCATAAAAAATATATTTCGTTAAATTTAATATCTTTGTTAGCTTGTGGATCATGCCACCCCGAATTTAAAAGATTTGTGACATAGTATACCATTATAGACTAGTTCATTCATAATTGGTTATTAATACTAAAAACTGATAAATGCATACTTTGGTTACCTATTTATTAAAAATAAAATAAGTATCATTTATAATAAAAATATTTTTTATGAAATCTGAATTTTTATAAAAGATGAATTAGCCATGAATTATGAAAATAATTTAAAATTTATTTTTAAAACTTTTAGAACATCTATTTAAAAAACTAAATTATTTCTTTTTATAAAAATATAAAAATATTCTTATGATAATTTTGGTTGATTTTTTTTGTATATATCATTTTTTAATGAATAGTAAAAAATACATACATGAAAATGAAAATTACCTTTATGTTTTAATTAATTTTTATGATAAAATATATTATGAATCAGTTATAATGTAAAATTAATTCATTAATATATAAAATAATCTAATATAGGTAGTTTTAGTCCCTTTAATCTTGAATAATGATATTAGACATTTGAAACCATTTAGCATATTCTATTTGAAAACCTAATTATTGTCAGGAATACATGATTAATATTAAATAAATTTTTTCTTACTTATGTGAATAAAATTTTGAGAAATGGATTAATTATTTATAATCTTCAAAATATATAATTTTTTATAAGGTCAACATAATTTTTTCCCAAATTAGTACTAAATAGAGTAAAAAAAAATTTCTAGGGTTACAGTTAAAAAGGACTCATTATGATATAAACTAAAATGGTAGGAAATGTTTTTTCTAAAACTTATATAAAATTTATTTTAACAAATTATTTTGTACCTATTATTTCTAAAATAAATACTATTCTATTTAGAACCCTGTGGAATAATTAAAAAGTTGGTGTAATTGAATCAATTCATTAATTACCATTATATCACTGACCTCAATTATTAAATAGAACCCCTATCGTCTATTATTTAAAAAATAAAACCATTTTTTTACAAAAATAACAAAAAAATATCATTACAAAATCCCCTTTAACATCCTATAATAACTAATTGGGGGTATAATACCCATAAGAAATATTTTGGTTAAACACAATGAGGATACCTGAAAAATATGTAATGTTCTTTAATATGAATTTTTGTTTTATTTAATAATAATCATTTTTCTATTTATATAAATCCATTGTTATATAATAAAACTATTATATTAAATATTATTATGTTTTTACATTATGGTTTTCACCTAGAACCGCATCCACAACACTCACATGGTTTATGAAATCATATTTTCTGTGTATAACAGACTACTTTATAACAAACCAATGTCATTCATTATTCCATCACCTCCACTCACAGTTGGGTATGATGATGTATTTAATTGATATATCTAATATTTATATAAGAATCACAACACTATATCAATTATATAATATATAACTTTTTTTCATTACATTTGGTATGGGGTAGGATTATATCGCTTGTGTGTATATTGGACTACCGCCTTATGAACTAATGTGATTCACATTTCCCAAACACATTACATGGAAGGCGTTGATGATAAATTTAATTAATATATGTTATTTAAATTAATTAATTATTTTATTATTTACATATTTATCATTATTAAATAATAATATATCATTTTCTTTCTTACACTGAAACATGAAAACATCGCACTTGTACATGTGGACTACAACATTCCCAAAATGATGTGACTGTACATTCATCACAACACCGCATGAATTATATATGTATATATATTAATTTAAATAATATTTTATTTTTGATATTTATAACATTATTTAATTAAAAATTTACTTACCTATATTCTAGGATGATCATTAAAAATTGACAATGTTACTCATGAGTATGTACAACCTGCTACCTCCATGATTGTAATATAGTTAATTTATCAATACCATATTTCATGATTGGTATTAATAATATAATTTTTAAATTAAAATGATATATATTTCAAGATTATAATTATTTATGTATATATATAATGACCTCTTATATGGATTGTCACCTTCAAAAATCATTTTTCACACATAAGTCAAATATTATAAGAAACAAACCTGAATTTATATCAATTAATTAATCCTACATAAAAAGGTAATGAGTAAAATTAATACAAAAAATAATATTGAAAATACATCTTATCATAATAATAAATTATCATATGGTTATTTTTCAGGATGATAAAGGATGTATTTGATGATTCCACTAGAGGGTAATGGATTTCATTTAAATTTTATTTCATTGAGGTATATTGTAATGTTTCCCAAATAATTTCTTCTATATGAATTATGTAATAGAATATTAAAATTTTATATCATGATTTAATAATAATTCACGGTATTTTATGATTCAATTTGACTAATTTCATCAAAGGTTTTTTTACTTGAAAATTTTCAATTAGTAAAATAATTTATAACTCAATTTATTTTCATCGGGTTATATTTTATCATGGTTGTGGTTGATATTATAAGATTACATAACAAATAAATATTAATTATAATATGTTTTATTTCAACATTATTTATGTGTATTTATAGTTGATCAATATAATCATTTCATTGATTAATTCTAACAGCAATGCCATGATAATTCTAAGGGCTGTTTCACAATCTCATTATAATATAGATGCTTTATTCTTGAATTTTAATTGAAGGAAATTGTTTTATCATTGTCTAATAAACCCATTGAATATTCTTATACTTTTTCTTATTCATTATATTTTCATGTAATTGTTCCTTTCTCCACTTTTCAGAGCATAAAATAATTAATAATATGTTTTTATGAAATAAAACATCATTTTACTAATAAATTGATACAAAATATTCCTACAGAATCATAATTTATAAATCTATTTCAAAAAGAATTTTTATCTGTTAAAAATGATTTATTAAATAAATTTTTTTAACCGTTTTTACATTTTAGTTTTTTTAAAGGAATCATCTTTAATTTTTCTAATAAACACACATTTATACAATTTCTTAGTGTAAAAGGAATGTAATTTTTAACTTCTACGACACGTACCAAATTAGCCACATTCATGAACATTATTTCATTGAAGATTCCATTTAATTTTTACATAGAAATTTTTTCTTTTTTTACCAATATCATATAAATTAATTATTTTTAAATGTTATTTTGAAAGAAAATGATTTGTATCATGTTTTATATGTGAAAAAAGTGATTTTTACAATTAAAAGTATAGTTTTCTCAAGATTTTTTTAAATATATTTTTATTGAATAAATATTATTTAGAGATAAAACACATTATTTGAAATATTTTATACTGTGTTTTTGATGTACTAATATTATCCTTATTATTCATTCATATTTATAATTATTATTTTGATAAAGGATTGGATTGAAATTCAATTCCTTGACTCATTAATCTAGTCAGTAACATTCCATGGAAATGTTCCCATTAAAAATATAATTAGAAATTAAATTTCCCATAAATATCCATATTATATATAATTTATATGTTTCTACATAAATTTCATTTCATACTATATATAATTCTCTACATTGAATGTAACTTGACTTTCATGGGAAATAGGGATAAATAATTATTCATTACTCAACATGAATATTTTTTGAGAATGCATGTGGTTTAATAATTGAATTGATTATTAGATAAATGTGGAATGATTTATGAATGAAAGAAATGGATTGGGCCCAGTAATATATATTCACTCAATTCTTTATTAGTCTCACGGGAAAAATTAGTTGGATATCGTTAGTTAAATGGGTTTCTATACAATAGTTTTATACAGTCTTGAGGATATATCTTGACAGTATATGTATAATGATCCTGGGAAACATGAAATGAAATAATTAATATTTTTTTCCGTAATAATTCTCTTATAATTATAAATTATATTTTTGATATTAAATTATCTATATATGAATTTCATTCTATGATAATTTATTTAATGATTTCCATTTTAAGTAAATTACATTTACATATTGAGTATGCACTATCTAGTTATGATAGTCTTGTTATTGTTTAATTTTATTGCGTTTTAATCTTTTACCATGAAATATTGATTATTGTAGTCAAATTATTAAATTTGAATATTTTTTCTGTAATTTAATGTTCCGTGTTTATTCGCACATAGATAAATAAATGATTCCACTTTAATTAACCCTTACTGATCATTTGAGATCACCCTTATTTTTTTACATTCCCCTGAAATCCACATTGTGTACTAAAAAAGATATTCAATAATATCAATGATGGAATAATGATATTCTAGAAAAAAAATTGTGTAATTTGTGTATTCAAATTCAACATGAGAATCATGTATGTATCTTGTTTATGATTACTAAAAAACTATTTACTCCATTGGGATGTGATTCCTTGTATTTTATTCCAATGTATTATATTATGCATCAACTCTATGATACTGGGGTTGGGTAGCTATAAAAATGAATAACATGGTTTCCTTGGAAAATATATCAACTAAAATAAATTATTCATTCATCCCATTTAATCAATTAACTCTAGAGGATCCAAACAAGTCTATGTGAACCAACCCTTGGTGTTGTGATGTTGAAACCTATTTCTTTGGATTAAAATAGATTTTATTTTTTCCCTTTTAGACATGTGTTTCCGACATTGTCTTTAGGGAATTAAAGTTTAGGTAGATTAAATACTATTTATTTTCTAGTTAGTTTCCATTGTGTGATTTGGTGTCAATGAAATAGTATCCAATTCCAAATCTTGGAAATATTATTATATTCTCATAATTAATAAATATTTTGAGAAATAATGAGTTAAAATCATGAACATAAATATTGTCATTTCATAAAGAAGTCAAAAAAATCATTATAATAATATAATATTTTTGCATTTGTTTCTAAATTAACATATAATCCATTGTCCTAGACGTCGGATTTTATATTACAATATATTTTAATCCATCATAAAATTTTAATTTAGAAACCATAATAGTATTTTAGTTACTAATTTGACCACATGAACTTATTTTTTCATATTAATTATTTACAAATGTAATATAAACCACATCAATAATGATAAGGTTCATGAAGATTGTGTAGTCCAAAAACATGTGTCTATAATATAAATTATCCAAATTTTGTATATTCATATTGGTACTCTTCAAAAAGGATTACTTTAACATTTTTAAAATAATAAATTATGTTGGTATGCCTATTTCCATGTGTCCAAAACTTTTAGTAACAAGAAAATTACAAATCCAATGTAATTTAAATAATTTAAAATAAATATATATTTTATAATTATAAATGAAAACATTATTATGTCTATAATAATAATAAATACTAACAGAAATGGAATAATGAGAACAAGGGACAAATTTATTATTATATATCTTATTCTATCTTGGTTGGCATCAATTGGAGTTGTATATATGGGTGTGGTTTGGTTTCAAATAACATGAGTAATATTTTTTCTACCATAAATTAATATTTCTATATCCATTATAAATTTTTCATTAGAAATTATAATTTCATTCTTACAAATTAATTATTGAAAAATTTTATCATTTTCAATTATAAAATTATATTTACTATGAGTAAAAAAATCTTAACGCATCATTAATATTTTATATTCTTTTTTAACTCATTAAATGTATAATCATTAATATTATAATGTATTTGTAAGTATCTTTTGGATATAGATTATTTAATTTTTAATTACAGTTAACATTGAAAATATTTTTAAGTTAATTTAAAGAAATATATTTAATACCTTTGAGGTGTTTTCGATGAAGAAAATGTTTAAAATATCAATTTTTCATCCCTATATGAGTTAGAGTCACTTGAACACTCCTCTATAGTTATCAAAAATGGTTTTGTATAATTTTTATTACATTTTCATTTATCCTCATTTTTTATTATATTTTAATTATGTAATGTCTTTTTTAATAATCTGTTTTATTTTATGATTACAGTATGTCACTCTATTAGTGGATTCAAACATTTATTACTCTTTTTTAAAATTTCATTTTCTATCTTACATTACTCCATTGATAATTTTTATTATTATTTTGTTCTTTCTATATAATTTATTAAGTCATCTAGATAACTGACTCATTTCTTTATCACTATTTCCATGTGACTCATCATCACATGAACATCCATCATTGATCTTCCCTTTACGAATTGAATAAGAAGACTTAAAGGGTTTAACATCCACTAGGGTTAATGTCTTATTTATATTTTACATTCAGTTATTTTTCAGAAATCATATTCTTTATATGGATTTCGTTCACTAGTAGTTATTTGATGTCACAAGATTTTGTAGTGGAAACTAATGTTCCTCTCTACTAGTCACCTAAATGTCTTACCCATTTCATCACTTGGTACTTGGTAGAAATTTTCATTCCAAATGAGTTATTAGTGTTCAAAATATAATTAATATAGAGATACAAGTAAATAACCTAAACCTTATATCTGAAATTCAGTGGTTACATTAATACATTGAAAAAATATACAAAAAATCACAATCTTACAGACTGATTTGTTTAGTATTATTTGTAAAATAGTTGTATAATTTAATAATATATTAAATTTTAAATCATAATATAGGAAATTGATTTTACATTTTTAATTAAATTATTCCCCTTACTTTATCACTACATATTAATCAAAAAAATCTTAATATCATAGGAAAAATCATTATAAAGTGGTGATATCATATGCTCATTAAGCGTAAGAATACATTTGAAGTTATGAGTAAATAGTTCATAAATAACATATCCAGAAAAAAATCTAAAACAGAAGACATTTAATAAATAAATTTTTCATAAAATGGTAAGAATAAATTATGATAAGATAATTAAATATAAATAACCACATGTGAATGAATCATAATCATGAATATTATACAAATTGAATATTACAATTTAATATGATAACTGAATTAATAATGATGCAGTCCATTATTCTAGATGATTAAAACATAACATCAAGCACTCAGATTATATGTCCACATAATTGGGTAAGGCCTCTCCCAAAACCTAGACTATTTTTCTTATGAGATATACCGATGAATCGAGGGGATATAATAGTCCCCACCTCTCTATTATTATGTCTAACTCATTCATAAAATTAAATGTTAGATACATTAAAACATAAAAAAATTATTTTCCTAATATAATATTAAATGTAAATACATTCCCAAATCAATAATATCAATGATAAAAAATATACAGTAATATGTTAAATGATATCAAAATAGAACATATAAAGTCAAACTAATCATATTACATCAAAAAAATAAAGAGGATTATATTATTATAATATATCGATAGTGAATCATAAATATATTAAATACTATAAGTCACTAATGTAAGAATCTATCTTAAGTAAATTCATGATGAATATATCATCTTCACAATGAAATTCACATTTTAATACTAAATTTCACAAAACATTTGAAAATTGATGTTATATTAAATTAAAAATTAAAAAATAAAAAATAATAAATAAATTTCTTATTTTTCATTAATTATATAAATTCCATTCATAACATATATGTTAAAATAAAAAATCCATTATCTTTTTCAATAGGATCCTAATGAGCATTTTTATGAAAATGACATGAAGATTCCTTTCAAAAATAATGTAAAAAGTAAAATTTGAGAAAAATTTATTTAATATAATTTTTAAATAATATAAAAAACCTTTTTTAAAACATATTTAAAAAAAATGAACATGGATTATAAATATTCCCTAGTGGATACAAAAACATAAACAATCTCTAATAACTATGAGATTAGAAAATAAATATTTACAACATCGGTATCATTTCAATGATAAGGGACATGAATGAAATAACTGATGATGGATATGTAGATCTATATCAAAATCGTAATATTAATCATAAAATGAATTCTTGGGAATAATATACTCTGCCAAAATATGATAAATTTGGAATAAGAAAAACAACCCACATAAATAATGTAGACATGAGAAACCCTTAACATAGGTATTACTTCATTAAAACATGTTCAAGGAAGCTATTTAATGTTTTTAAACATGTTTATATTGTATTATAGAACTATATATATATTTATAATATCTTATATTTTCCTTTAACAAAGTAATAAAACCCTTTCAATAATAATATTTTATTATTCTCCTTGTTTCTGGAGTTAAATACCTTGTTATCACTGGCATGTTTAATCACGATTTTCTTGGTTCGTTCACACCGGATTAAGATTCATCCAGTATAAAATTATATTAATTTTATAAATATCACAATTATTCATTAAATAATATTTTAAAATCATTATTTAATGTTTAACATGTAAAATTCATTTCATCGCATGTTGGAGACAGTAGGTCATACACACGCATGAGTATTGATATCATTTCCTTAACAAATGACCTTTTAAATGATTTCATAATATATTAAATTTAGATAATTGATTTTATTTTATAAATAATAAAATATAATAATTATTTATATAATTATAAACATCCATGAAAATTGGAGATAAAAAATTACACTATGACATGGACTGGGTAAACAATACGTAGGCTCCCACAATGCTTCCATTATATGTAGGATTGATAAAATTTGTAATATGCCTATTAAATAATAAAAATAAAATCATGGAATATATATTATATTATATTTATTACATTATATTTTAAAAAAACATGAAGAGTAAGTATAAATACAATTAACCATGATTTTTTTGTATAGATGTCAACCTTCTCTTAAATAATCTTCCTTTGGATCTCTTCTTAAAGACAATAGAGTTGGTATTTCTGGAAGAAGAATACATCTAGAAGTAGGTTAAATATGTTTTAAGGTTAACAGTAAGGTATTGATTATGATATATTGCATAATGCGGTGTATATAACATAAATATGAGGCTTCCTTTTTTAATTTAATTGAGGGTTACATTCAAAATTTCTCAAAATATTAAAATATAGTAGACTATTCAGGAACCCAATTTTAAAAAATGGACTATAAATTAATTGGGGATTAAATTTTAAACAATATATTATCTTCTTTTTATTCCTTAAAATTTTAATTGTTGTCAAATTAAAAAAATAAAATATTAATTCTATTAAATATCATTAATTATATCTATCTTCACATAGAATGAAAAAATAACTTTCAAGTTAAAACATATATATGAAGTATAAAATGAGTTTAACAAAATTGTTTTTCTATTTTCTAATAATGAAAAAATAAATTGTCAATTAATATGAACATAATCTATAATTCATTGTATAATTATTACTATTCTCACTAATCAATTTAATAGCTTGGTTATAATGGTTGTGTCAAAATAATAAAATTTAATAGTATATCATTGTTCATTTAGGGTTGGTGTTGTGTGTAGTAAAATTTGTTAATTAAATATAATATATTCTAAAATCTCATTATTTTGCATTCTACCCACGTTGAATAATATTTTCTCTAAAAATATGTAACTGGGCTTTGAAAATTATAGTTTTGTAATTGAAAATTCTTTTTTTGGAAACCAATATCATATGATAAGTTAATAAATCATCTTCTTAAAAAGAGCGAATGTAAAATATGAATTTCAATACAAAACAAATATTTCAAATTGGAGAACATTTGTGGGACGTGAAAAAAATGAACATTCAAGATAAATATAAATATTATTTTATGATGGAGAGTGATAGAGAACATAGTCATTGGAATAGTAACCATCAAAAAACAGTATGTATGTGTCAATTAAAATAACAGGGATTTCTCAATATGACAAGTAAACAATACATATTATTGTTAAAAAGTCATCTTCTTATGGTTGATGAATTCTTTTAAAATATTTAATGAAACTTTATATAATTTATTTCATCGTATTACTTAAATGTTATATCATACTTTGTATTTACCTTTATCTATTTCCGAATCACCTCTTACACTACAAAATGGATATTCCAGATGAATGATTTCATGCGAACATCACATTTAATGAATCATAGGATCAAAAAAAAATTCCTTCAAAATACAAATATTTTCTAAAACCAAAATGGATAGAACACATTATTAATAATAAATAATTTCACAATTTTATCAAATTTTATCCAATAATTAGTTAATCATAACAATAATGAAAAATACATCTTCAAAAATTCAATGTCAATAAATTTAGAAGGAAGCTCCCGAAATTTACAAAATAAATATAATGTATCTCTTGTTTTCAAATAAAATAATTTTTAATAACTTGATCAACATAATTCATTAATGAAAAAATTATTTTATACTATAAAATATCATGATAAAAAATATATTCCATAAATCTAAACGTGTATTAAAACCTGAAAAAGATAACACAAACATTCAAATAACTATCCAAATTAATGGTCGTCAATAATATAAATTTTCATTATTATATCAAAATCAAGAAGATATTTATGGTTATATTTCTAAATTCATGTTACTTAGATATAACTAAAATACAAAATAATCCCTTCTCTTGGTAAATATTATTATTCAGAATGAACATCCAAATCCTTAATGAGTAATTACTACAGTAGAAAACTTTTTTTCCCATATTTCTTATAATCATTAGATAATTGTTGAAGTACTCAAATAAAAAAATTATTTAATCAATGCATAATAAAATTAATAAATTCACTTTTTCTTTGGTTAGATCATAAGATTAACCATGATCTATTAGTATATTTTGAGTAATAGTCCATTGAAGATTAAGGAATTATCATATATAGGAACCCATAACCATAGACTTTAATCACTGAACACTAAATTTTTTCCAACATTATAATCATGACAATAGTTATATTTTCTAATTTACATGATGAAAAATAATTTTCCTATTAATAATATACCATGTAATTTCCTTTAATAATTGTCGCATGTTGGAAAATATTTCATTCCCTACATCTCTTTATCCAAATTTTCCTCATTGTCCTCATATTCTAATCATTTGTTCTGTTGTAGTAATACATAGGAAATTATTTCACCATCCATTTAGAACGTGATAATATTCACTCATATGATGTGAATTCTAAAGAGACTAGTTAGATTTGAAATGTTGTCTTAATCCCATCGAAAAAATGATCATTTGTACTTTCTAGATTATGTTGATTGATGTTGTTCAAATTTATTCTCCTAGGATCGATTATTAAATGAGGGAATACAATAGATTATATCATGACAGTATGAAACATAATCTGTACTCTCAAAAATAGTGATACACATAACTTAATTTGAAAATTTAGGTATTAATAATATGTAAATAATAATCTTGGTATCTTTGGAATATTTCCAAATTATATTATAGGTTTTCATTATTTAATATCGGTTTCCCTCAATATAGTTCTCATGGTTTCTTATGAACATTCTCAGTTACCAATTATAAATTCCCCATCTTAATAACCAAGAGTGAGTTGTTACATTAGTGCATTATCACTATTCCCATGAAATAACATCTCAAATAACTAAATATTTTATTTTTCATTGTAAACTAGTTAAATAATTGAATCATCTATTAAATTTTAAAATAAAAATACAATGATGAATCTTTTTTTATAATTTCTTTTCCCCCAAGGTGTATCCCAACATATCAATCACAAAACACATCCACATATCATGGGTAAAATTAAACATAAGAAAGGGGTAAGCTCATATGCATAGTAACCGTTAGCGTTCAACCAAAGCTACGAGTAAAAAGGGCATAAAATATTTTATGAAAAATAACAAAAACATATTCCCTTTAATAAATAAATTCTTCACAAAATGAATACAATAAATTCTAATCAAATAATTCCATATAAATAATCACATTATAATGAATCTAAATCATAGTTATTATATTGATCAAATAGTCACATCAAATATTTTAAAGTGAAATAATAATAATTGTATTCATAATGTATTATTTCTAAAACATACATTCAATTACTCAAACAATAACTACAAATAAACAGGTAAGGCCTCAATCTAAACCCAAACTTGTTTTTGTCATAAGAACAATCGGTGCATTGAGGGGAAATAGTGGGCCTCACATGTCACTTACAAATAATAATAAATGTCCCATTTAAAAAGGGATAAAAATAACAACATAAAAATTGTATTAAAACTATTCTATAAATATTAAATACATTCCCCATTATATAAGAAATAATAAACCAATGATGTAAAATGCTTAATGATATAAAAATAGCACGTCCCCTATCAAACTGATCATAATTCATCCATATAAAGAATAAGGATGATATTTTTATAACATATCCCCATTGGATTGAAGGTAAATTAATGTTTTTAACTCCTAGACGAATACAAATATATTTAAAAACATTCTTGAGGAAAATATCTTTTCACATTAAAATTCACTCTTTTAAATTAAAATTTCTAGAATATTATGGAAATTAGATACTTTAAAAATAATCATTGAAACTGGTTAAATAATCTTTATAAGACATGACTTTCACACCATCTCAAACATATGTTTATTTTATACCTGATTGAACAACTATTCTTTTATCTTATTTGAAAAAAATAAAAACATTCATTTTTTTTAAAATGACATATTAATTTCATTGAAAACATTTTTGGAAATTAAAATATAGGTAAAATGAAAATAAATAAATGTATGCAAATAGAAAAAAAAAATTTGGACTTTTTTTTATAAAAAAACAATATTGGAGAGAAATATTCCCCTATAAATATTTAAATATGATCAATCTCGAATAATGATGAGTTTATGAATTAAACCCTTATCACTTCATAAGCCCATATAAATAAAAAATATAATATAGATTTATAGATCCCATAAAATATTTATTATATAACATTAATGGAATTCATGGGACGAATATACACCCAATATAAATGAAAATTGGTGAATAAGTAATATGTCCCACTGAAATAATTGTGTGACAAGAAACTGTCACCTCATGACGGAAATCCATAAAACATGTTCTAACCTCATGTATAATGGTTTTAAACATGTTAATAATTTGGATGATGAAGTTATTAATATATATAATATCTTATTTTATCATATTAAAACATCATAATTCATGTTTATTAATAATATTTCGTTATTTTCCTTATTATAGGTGTCAATTTCCATCTTTTACCTTGCATGTTTTTTTATGAATGTCACAATTATTTTTCAAAGGATATAAATCCATCATATTAATATTTTTATTTATATTATAATTTATATATTTAATAAATATATAGTTTTAGATCTATTATTTAATATTGAACCTTGATAATGAATCACATATCATCATTGAGATAGTTGGTCGTACATACTAATGAGCGATGATATCACTATATTATGGATGAGATTGTAATAGAGTTCATGATATATTAAATATAAATAATATATATGTTAATAACAATAATATATATAACATATTTCCATCATTATACCAATCCAGGTAAATTGGTGACGAAAAACAAATTATTACATGACGTGGAGACGTTGTGTCGTACACACCCACATGGAGTGCATTCGTTTTTCAGAAGATGGATAAAAAAAATTGGTTATATAATAGTAATAATAATAAACTCATAGAATATATATATATATATATATTATCTATTTATCACGGAAAAAATAAATCATAGAGGAAAAATGAAATAAACATGAATGAGTGGGTAAATATGATGACCATCTCTTAAAAATCATCCTTTTAATCTCTTATTATGGACAATAGGGATGAGATTTTGGATGAATAATACCTCCAAAAACATGAATAAGGATGTTCGAAAGGCGCATATTTATGGATTATTTGGGATATATGGCACATTTTTGTGTAATGATGTGAATGAGTAGGTTTTATTTTATAGTTAAACTGAGGGGTTGTTTTGGAATTTGCCTAAATATTAAAATATTATAAAACAACTCTAGAGAGAAATGTTTTAAAAGGACTATAACTGCATAAGTGATGAAATTTTTGAATATATATTATTACCTTATGATTGTGTAATTTTTATAAAAAAAATAAAAAAAATATTAATTCATAATACATAATTATTGAAAAATTTGACAGGATTCATTTACATTGAATTAAAATACCATACGAAAAAGAAGGAATGAGAATATAATTAATTAAATAACCTCTAATACGGAATATAGATATAAGAATTACTTTTAAATATGAACTCATTCAAATTATATAAAAATTATTATTTTCAAAAAAAACTACACATATTTTTTCATTGAATTAAAATTACATTAGTGTTGTGTAAAAATGTAAGGTAATTATTTATTCAACAAAAATAAAAAAATTACTATAAAGTAGATAAATATTATACCATTTATATTAATATTTTAAATGGAAAATCAATTGATTAATATAATATTTGAAATATTATAATTATTGAAAACAAGTGTATTACTTGATTCACATTTGATTAGTAAAAATAATGTGAGGATCACAACCACTTACTAAAGAAAAAATGGGTCATAAATCTCAAAAAATAATGATTATGGAAGAATTTACTATGGTAATAAAATTTAGAAATCATTTTATGTAAATTCAGGGTTCTTTTGATTTTATTTAAATTCATTTTATTTATTTTCCCATTAATTAATGAATTATTTCATCATTATTATAAAACACCGTAAGGTAATTATTCATTCACAAAAATTTAAAAATATGTTACCATGATGAATATAAATATTTTAAATTTCTAAATACAATTTCAATTTGAACATATGATCTAGATAACCATTTATTAGAAATGTTATTCATGTTAATAACAATGGCATGATAAGTATAAAATTTCTAAAAATAATTTATTATAACACACTTAATGTCAACAAAGTTTCCCTAAATAGTTATAAATTTAAGCCATATCTTATTATGGTAAATATATAAAAATACAATAAAATTAGGACAATTATTAGGATAAATTAATAATCATTATAATAGTATATTTACCCTTAATTACCTGATTTAAATTTAACAATGGTAACAAAAATTACTATATTACTATTTAAATTCTCTAAAAATATAATGTACCTATTAAATAAATTTTTTACTTTGCATTAAAATGTTTAATTCCTTTTTTCATAATTCAAAACATTGAAGTGGCATAATTTAATATATAATTAAATAGGGAAAATGTAACGAAAATAGTTTTTTGGGAAATAAACCTATTTAAAAATAAATATTTTTTTATACCAAATTCAACCATGAAATTGATCCCAATGAAAATAATTATATTATTCATTATATAATATTATAAATTTTACTTTTAGATAAATATAAAATATATCTTCTTAATTTGTGAAATCAAAATCTGGTTTTCATTAACAATTGGTATTTTTCACAATTCACATGAAATAAAATATTTTTTAAAGAATACCCCAAAATCACAAATATATAATTTTGATATAGTGATTAATTTTTTTTGGTTATTTATATAAAATTAATTTTCTAATTTTGCGAAAAACTAAAAATACTTATTTTCACATATAAAATAAAAAAAAAATTTGATTAGAATAGTTATATGAAGAAGAAAATGACTTTACTAAATAATGGGTGTTCATTTTTTATTAATTAATATAATATATTTTTTCAATTTGAACATCATATATATTTCATAATATATTTATTCCTATGAATATTTGATAATTAAACAACATGGTTATAACATGAAAATTGAAATAATAGAATTTAATAGTATATATTTTTTCTTTTTGGCTAAATGTTGTTATAACAAAAAAATTTAAATTAAATTTCATATATTCTAAAATCTTGAGATGATACTTACTATTCAGTAATGGATTAATTAGTCTTAATTTTTAATATATCATATTTAATAGTATATATTTTAAATGGATTTGTTTAAAATTTGAAGTACCCTAATGAGATAGATAATGTGTATACAATATTTCAAAATGTATCTAGACATGAATATTTTATATTTAATTCACCATTTCCAAAATATAAATATAATTATATCAAAGATTTAAAATAATACTCATATGAATCAATAGTCGTATCTATCTGATCATGTCTAGTGACATTGGATTTTTCATATTTATCTTCAACATTAGACCAAATATCAATTAATATACTATTTAAATTCACTTATATCATTATCATTAAATTATCATAGTTAGTAACATTTAAATAAAGTGGTAAATTCGTTTAATATATTTATTTTCATTGTTTTTTCGTAATGATGTAATTTGTTTACAATCCTAATATCTTCCCATTAAATACATATATATAGTATTACAAATTATTTTAATGAAAAATATTATACTATTTATTGAATTAGTTGAAACCCTCATGATGTGGGGAAGGGGTGAATTAATATCCATTTAAAATTATATCTTAATTTTTTTAAAAGAGAAATACCCTAATTTATAAAAAAAATCATAGTTAACAAAATCCATACAATTATATTGTTTTATCTTTTTGACAGGATTTTTAAATGATTAATCATATCTTAGTTAAAATATTTTGTAAAACACCTTATCTTTTGTTAATTATATACTAAAAGTAGACATAGAATATGAAACAATTTTCAAAACAAGATATTAATGATATTTTTTTATTATTTTTAAAACATATACATGATAATATTTATAACATGTGGAAACAAAACAATATAATCACATAATAGAATTTAAATAAGGGGATTAGGCTTTAACCATAAGATAAACACCATTACATAGAAATCAAATGTTTTGAAGTAATTTTTTATAAAATAAATTGATCCACAAACCAAATAATGTTATTAAAAAATTAATCTTGGACATTACAAGATTATAAAAAAATAATCTACCATTTTTCTACATGGGATAAAAAAACTTCAGTTCACAAACATCCTCTTCCACAATTATACATGGATTATAAATGAAAAAAATTTCATGATATTTTATATAACGCTCCAATTATATATACGAAATATGCTTATATAATTATAGAATAAAACCCTTATATTAAAATTTATGATAAAACATAAAAAATTATAAAGCGAGTTAAATTTTAATCCACCACATTCTGATCATCTTTGACGTTTCTAATTTCTAGGTAATTATTCTTGAATTGATTTAACTGAATTTCCAATAGAATATCAGGAAAAAAATCGTCTAGGATTTTGAATGATTAATTTTCTCTCTATTGGCCAATTGATCTCTATTCTTCCACATACTTGTGTTTCTATGTATCAGTATGTCTATTTTATATATTTATAACTAAATCTTACTTAGAAAAATTAGAAAAAACAATACTTATGGGGTTCATTTCAATTTAATGCATTATTAATGGTCTAATTATTTTTTTCGCATGATAATTATAGATTAATCATAATAGTTATACTTTGAGAATTATTTAGAAGCTCTATATTGACTTCAAAAAAAATTATTTTTTAGAAATATTCCTTTTTAAATTCAAATGTCACTAACTTGTATTGAATTATTTAATCTATCGACTAGAGATAATATGTTTGATCGAAATTTTAATGTTTTTTGGTAGAAAAACAAGAATGGGCATAACTATTATGATGAGGAAAATCTCTAATTAGAGATTCTTTTTAGTGGATGTATATTCTAGAAGTAGAATCATGTAATGGAATATTACATTGTATAGCTTATTATATTTGAAATATCAATGTATGACAATAGTGGTAGCTTCTTGTGGTATAAGGAGCATCACATGGAAGTCAGTTTACTTACTAGGGGTGATAGATCCACATGTTGAAAGAAAAAATAGGTGGTAGATCATGACAGTCAAAGAATTGAATTAGTGGTAGCATCTTGTACAGATAGAATCATAGAGTGGTAGTTTAGATTAATTCATTGTATCGTGATACTACTGGTGATATATATCCATGGTTCATCATGATTTACCAGGTTATTAATTTTTGTTCTTAAAGTGACTTAGCTATCATAATATTTGAAAATTTTCAGAAACAAAGTATATATGATTTGATATCATTAAAATCAAGATTTTCCTTGACTAAACCAATAATATATATAGTTCTATTTCAAAAAAACCCATAACATGTCAATAATATTTCATATTCTAAATTTAAGGGTCATAAGAACTACTAAAATAAACAAAAAATATCTAACAAAAATAAAATGTAATATAATTTTCTAATCCCTTACTAACCACTCATATTTATATGATATATTTCTATTATTTTTATTATTAATCAGTTTTATTTAAATATTTAATAAATTAATTAATTATAAATTTTTTAAAATTACTCACATATATTTTAACCCATAATTATTATTTAAATATTTGGTATATTTTATTTGTAAACGACCTTGATGTAGGTTTTAGGTGTCAATTCAGTTCAACTTCATTGTGGTCAACCTCTATTTGATCAATCTGGTATAATGGAAATGTTTCTTTATTAATTGTCATAGTTTCATCAGATTTTTGTATAGTTAATTATCCCATGTAGTATTTATTGTTCATTATAGGAAGAAAAAACATTATGTTCATCTTTCATAAAATGAAAAAAAATATTTTTTCACTAATATTTAATATATATATATATAATTGTTTAATTATAATATAAACCTAAAACAAGAAGAACCTCATATCCCCCTCCCCATTATGAACTATTTTTCCATTATTTTATTATTTATATAACTTAAAATTATTAATACTTCTCTTTAAAAACATTATTTATTTCTTAAAATCAATGCATATTTTAATGTATAACAATTATGTAAAAAACATCTGAAGAATTATATAATCTTGACGATCATACTAAGAGATTACCCTTCTCTTCCTCATTATCCAAAAAAAATTCAATATTGCTACACTGACCCATTACATAATTTTTCATATCAAAATTGTTTCAAGATAAAATTTCATATTTTAAATCTCATGTTACATTAAGTTATTTTTAACAATAGGATTGACATAACATCCCTCAACATATATGATAATGGTATTACAACCAATTGGAAATGGATGAATTTTTTGATAATAGTATACCAATTATTTGATTTCCCGTTTTTAATGGTCACATTAGACAAAAGAAAATTATAATGCACTATTTATGTTTTACAAAAATAGTATTTTCAAAATCATTTTCATCCATATAAAAAATATGTAGTGTGAAGACACATATTTATCCAAACCCTCAACATTTAATCATAGATTAAAAGTAAAAATGTATCAGAAAATATCAATATGTAAGAAAAATATTTTTTTGTCACTATACTTCGATTTTTTGATTTTGATGATATATGAGTGGAAATGAATTTACTAAAAGAATATTACTCTAACCCCTAGACCATAATAAGATTACCAAAAATAATAAAATAATAAAATATTAAATATTAAATAATAAGAAAACAAATTATAGATATAATAATTTCTTTATAAATAAAAAACTAGTATTCATCATATACTAATAAATAGGAAAATTGAATTATAAAATATGTCACATTTATAAATCCCATCATTTTTCCTCAACTTTTTATATTCATTTCAATTTTTATTATAACATTCCCCAAATAATATCCCAAATAATATATTAAAAACATTCAATATTCCTAAAAACAAGAGTGAAAATTTGGTAAAAACATTTCATGACTATTTACCAAAAAACTAATGGAATCCTGATTGATACAATGTATCTTTCTTTTATAGGGACATGAGAATGAATAGATATAACATACAAGAGTAAAATATTAAAGGGATTTTTTGAAAAAAGGGATTAAGTGGACAATAGGATTAGACCATGTAATGATACATTCAGTTAAAAATGAAACTCTCTTTTCAAATTAATGAATTCCATATTTAATAGTTAAATATTAGAAACCAAATTCTCTTAAATGGTAACATAACACCATTATATGATATATAATGTCTTATTTGAATGATCATTAAGAATCATAACCATTCAAGGAATAATTAATATAACATCGATGTATGATTATTTTATGTTAAGGATTGTGCTTTAGTTCGACTCAAAAAATCAATGGAAGTGATATCCTTGAAGTGTAATAACATAACCTATGAAAATTGTTTATCAGATAATCCAAAAAATATAGTATAATTGTCCATTTCCCAGGAAAATAATAAGATTAGATTCAATTACAAATTCATGAGTGAAATTGTTTATTAGAGAAAATAAATCTCGTTGATACCATATGTCAAACAATGATCAGTGAACCAACCCTATTGAATCACATAATCACTTACAATTCCCATTGGGGATTCACTAGAGTTATAAATGGTAATGTATCTATACCATAACATTATTTTTTTATTTTTTATATTAAAAAATTATTATATATATTTTTTATTATCACTATATAATTATTAAATAATATTTCTGATAAAAAAATTATGTTAATATGGAAAAAAATAAATTTATGTTTGTAAAATAAGATGATTCAATCTAGAAACACTTTTTGAATAAAATTATTTTTTAAAATTAAATTATTATTATTTAAAATTATATATATAGAATAATATAAATTTTTATACATATTATAATATATTTTTATGATGTTAAATATAAATTTTATATGTTTTAGAAAACTATTATTTTAAATAATAGAACCTATATTTTTTTATAAATGAGGAATTTGAATTTGAAGTGTAATTAAATTTTTTTGAAAACTATTTATTTATGAAATATTATTTTTAAATCTTCTTGTCAAAATTTTCCGATAATTAAAATTGAATGATTTTCTAATGATGAATAATTTTTATGTCAAAAGTAAATATTTTATGTATTATGACATCATAAAATCAAAAAATTGGTGTACTACATAATATAATGAGTATCCATGACCAAAATTATATTTCCCCTGTAAAATAATGTGTTATTATGTCAAATGATTAATTTAAAAAAACATAATGAATCCTCCAATGCCAATATTATATTTTATGGTTTTCAAATTATTATTTATAAACATGACCCACTTTATCAACATCAAGGGAATGATTTTAAGGAGGAATGTTATCATCATTATAAAATAATGAACTAAACTAATCATTAGAAGTAACAATTTGAAAATATCATTCAATGGTATGTGGTGTTTATTAATTTATCATGTCAATTCCAATACCAATTTTTGAAAATAAATATAAATTTCTCATCTATATTCCTATGAAATCCCACCCAAACACCCATTACTGTTCAGTAAAACCCCTTGGAAAATGATTTTATACTTACATTATCTCTTTAAATCCCCCATTATTCCCCCAAACACTTAATTTCATATTGTAAATTATTTTTAAAAAATTATCAATATAAAGGATCATCTCCATCATCTATTTATTAATGAACCATAATTATATTATTTATTTTTTATTTATTCATATTGGGATATGTTTTCAAATATCCCCTAGACATTTTTTATTAATTTTAATTGATGTGATTCCCCTTTCACTCTCATTCAACCAATTCATGAATTTCTATGTACCCATGTCATGTAGAGGAAATTATCCTTAGATATTCCATTAAAAACCATTATTTAGTGAAAACACCTCTTTATTTACACAAAATAGTATTAACCATGAAGTACCTATATCTTATTTATTGGGGGAATTCCTTGTATTATTCTAGCTTGGGAGTCACTAAACTGGTTCCCCTGTCTGGTTACAAACATGACATCAAATTCGTCTCCCCAAACACCAATGGTTTCTGACTATTAGTGGGAGTATAGGGTAGTACTAAGGGGAGACATTAACCCCTTATCTGAGTTATTTATATCATGTTAAATGACTAAGTATCATAATATATAGAAGATAATAATAGCTTAAAGGAGTAAATAAATATGAACAACTCAAACAAACATGAAACAAATGTATATATATATAAACATAACTGTACAGATACTGAAATTCTATAAGGCCCAAATAGCCATGTCATACACATAATAAATTATTTTTTAGATTTCACCTTGTATAAAGATTTAATACTTATATGAATATTTTATGATCCCAACATTGAAATGACATGAGATTTTGATTCTTAGGGACTACAAAATCATTCGTTGAAATATATTAAATATATTAAATACCACTCATGTTCATATTATTTAAAATGTAGTAAAAAATTGAAATTGTATACTTTTATTATAAATCAGTGGACATTGAATACTTTAGAATGTGAGATTTAATATTTTATCTTTTTAACGATTTTTTTCAGGATTTTTTTTAAATTCTTTCATAGGAGAATAAATAAAATATTTAAACTAAATTATTTGTTTTATTTTTATTGATGAATTGACCTTAAATCCTCCATATATCCAAAAATATGCAATTATGAGGAGATATTAAGGTTATTCGATAATCATTGAAAACATGGAGGACTATTATATGAGAGAATTACTGCTAGAATACATCATATCATATCAAATAGGGGTCCATGTTCCAACACAGTTCAATGATCCCACCAATAGAAACGATATGGATTTCTTATTCATCATTAATTAATCAATCTCACGGTTTGATGGTATAATTGAATATTTATCCCCATTTTCATATCTTACAATGAATGACAAATCAATTAACTAACGAATTTATTCATGGATATGTCGTTTTTGGAGATATGGGTTTTTCCCTGGATATGGGGGATAATTAACATTTATGGATAATTTCTATATACTATTTATTTGTTCATATATAAAAGTATTGAGGCCAACCAAAACTATAATCTAGGTTTTTTACTCATATTTTGTTTTTTGTTTTTCTCTCCCCATTCTATGTGCATTCATCAATGGAATTTACTTTATCCTCTAAGTCGATAGATATCTAGTGAATGAGCATTCACATTTGGTATTTTGAACAAAAAATCACTTCCTCTAGTTTTAGATGGATATTCAATATCATGGTTAATGTATATTGCTGTCTAAGTAGATCTATATAAGGAATTAGAGTTTTTGTTAACGATTTTTGGCATGTGTCACTAATGCGATATGTTAGTAGCCTTTTTCTAAGTTGAAAAATAGGCTAGAATCTAGCTAACACTCATAAATAACTCACATGGATTGAGATTTTTTTTCTTTGACAATATTTGTGGTAGATCCATGAATATTGGGTGGTTCGGGTATCATCTCAGGAAAATGTATAAGATTATAGAATATCTCAGGATATGCATCTTTTTATCCATAATTACAAACCATGTGGGACCCCTTGAATGATACCTAGGTTTTTGGAAAAGAGATAAATATGAAATTTAATTTCCTTCTGTCACAATCCATGTACCCATTCCCAATTAGATCAGTGTGTATAGGGTGTTAAATCTAATTAGAATGTATATCCCCACACCCCATGTTTTTTTTCCTATACATAATGAACATGGGAATGTACATGAGAACAAGAAGGCTATAGACCGACTTCCAGTCCAAACATCAACATTATATGTACCTCAATGAACACATGATATATTGTTGAATAGAACATTCCATGTGAGAAAAAGACATGGTATGTTCTATTCATAGAGAGACATGACATGTACCTATAAAGATACTTCATACAATCTATTAGGATATGATATATTTTTATAAAAAAATCACTTTTTCATACATTAACATTAAATTTCTGATAGGAATATTTAAAAAATAAAAAAAATATTCTTAAATACCATATTAGAATATTTACATTGGAAACATGGAAATATAAAAATGGGTATATAAGTAAGATATATTTTCTCTTAATATGTTCTCTTTGACTAGAACCCTTCTTGGAAACCTGATACATAATACGTATCTTTCTAACATTGGGAAAAGAAAAACAAAAATTAGTGAGATCACATGTTTGGTAAGGTTAATTAAGGGAGATATTTAAGCATGAACATGATCCCAATGGTATTAGAATTTTTTCATAACATTAAACGATTATATCCTTCATATAGAATATCATGAAAAAGAATCATGACATTTAGATTGGAAGTTCATAAGATATGAATCCTAAAGGATTCAAGTGCATAATCAATGAAAGCATAACAAAGGAATACAAAAGAAAATTATGGAAGACACATAAACATGTAACATCATTCCCAATTAGCCAAGTCACATTACCAATAACTATTAGGGAACATAATTAGGACAATAACTACTAGGTAAGACACACCACCATTCCTAGTCTCTTTCTATTCCTTTTGAGGAATCAAGATTCCTCATCTACCCAAAGTGGAACACGTTTCCCCAAATTCCTATAGTGGATCAGGTTTCCCCATCCCCCATAGTGGATCTGATTTCCCCATCATCCCATAGTTGATTTGGTTTCCCCATTATCCCATAGTAGATTGGGTTTCCACATCTTCCTATAGTGGATCAATTCCATCCAGATGATTCCTATCATTATCCCATGAGATATCAATCATTATAAATGAATTGTATGGCGATATAGGACGAACCCATCTCGTTTTAAAATTATATAGAAATGTTCCAAAAATTAAAAAATAAATATATCATAAGTCGTGAAATGAAATTTGTGTCATAAACATGAAATCATATCATTACTATAGAAAATAGATAGGTTTAATAATCATTTTATAGACAAATAAATTGTTAATAGAAGTGGGTTTAATGAGAAAAATATCCTTGGTAGAGGAACATGTTTCACACAATAAAACCCATGAAAGAGAATAATGTTACATAAACAACATGCCATTAATACATAAATAATTCATAAAAAAATATTAATGGAGCCACTGAATCATTTCATAGAGATGGAAGATTAACCCCAACATATATCATCACAGATCGAAAATAATTTGGAATAGTCATTTTATAAATATTTCTTGAGGAAAACAAAATTTTTTCTTTAAAAACACTTTTACAAAACATAATAAATTTGTGATATACTTTTTCATTGAAAATTGAATTAATAACGTATAATTTAATCTTGTATGGCATACAAAATTTATAAAACAGTTTTTTCTCTAAAATATTCTTATAAGATCATATTTAAAAAATCCTTTGAAAAAAATTATTTTATTTTTTGAAATGACAGTTTTCAAAACTGATGACATTTTGTCACAATGTTAAAAAATCAAGACAAAACTACGTTACAGGTTTTGAAACATTTGAAACATAACCTCTATGAAATAGAGAAAATAAAATGGATATGTATGTACATATAAATTTAATAATAACAATAATTGAATTTATTCATCGGTATATTCTACACTACAAAACAAAATGAGTAGTGAATGAGGCATAAATATCACAAAAATAAAAATGATACTAGAAATACCATTATATTATGTCTAAACTCTCATCATACTCATAATTAACATCTGTGTAATATAATATACATTTATTATAAATATTTTATAGAACCATATTGTTATTTCTAATTCTATATATCTTTTAATTATAATTTTACATTACCGTCATATAAATAAGTCCATGATAAGGTTTCTCTTCTAGTAATATCTTCGTTGTTTTTTGTTCATGTTTTAATATATTTTCCTTGATCATATTACATAGGTCGTGATTTACATATTTCAAAAATAAAGAAAATTATATTAATATAATAAATATTTAGTATAAATTAATTTATAATAATATATATAATATATAAATATGAAATGTAATATACCAACTATGGAGACGGTAGGCCCTACGTATGCATGGATGTTGTTTTCGTTTTACTGTCATATTTAATGAAATAACATAATTGAAATATATGTATATATATGTAATAATTTTAGTATACATATTATATCATGTATATCATGTGTGTTATCTGAATCAATCCTTAATCTATTACATGTAGAGTATTAACGAATCACATCACATTGAGGAGGTAGTAGTCCACACATCCCCAAATGAAATTATAAAATTTACCTGAGATGGAAAGAATGAATGTATATATTTTCAAATAATTCCATAATAATAAATATATTATAAATCATATATATATAATAAAAATATAGTGTTTCGATCGTAATTCCCATCTTTGAATGGTTATGACGGAAAAGTTAACATCATTGTTTTCTTAGGAGGTAGTTCACAATACACATTAACATTAAGTCCATTACCCATTTCATGGAAGTGTGTGTATGATTTGGTTGAAAGCCTAATATGAATACATATTAGTATATATTTAGTATAATTAGTTAATTATTTTATCATGTAATATTTTGAATTTAGTTCATGGATAAATAAAATAACGGAAAGGATCTTGAAGAAGGATGTTAACACTTTTTTGGTTAATTCCATTTTGTTTTCAAGAAAATGAATCATTGGTTGGATTTCAGTCAAAATGGATGCTTCAAAGAGTAAGATAAGTATTTTTCTGTTTAATTTGGAAGATATTTTCAGATCATATGTTCTATGATATGTGCGATGAAGTGGGATAGGTGGTGTCCTTTTATAAGGGAGGGATGGGGCACATATTGTGATTTTTATAAAAACTTACGGATAACCACATTTTTACAATAAAAAGTGATAAAAACCCAAAAAATACAACAACAAATGGATTATGGCCTAAATATGTCAGTATAATGGTTTTTTGACAAGCTGAATGCTCATTTTTTACATTACAATTAAGGTTTCATCCCTTCATATGCTTAATTTTACTATAATCACTATAATTAATCTTATTCATTATCATTAATATTTTTGGTCAAAATTAAGTTGTTATTAATGGAATAAAATTTAATACTGAATATAAATATTTATTTTCATTTTAATCCATTCAATTCAATGAATAAGAAAATTTATATGTAATATTAATATAGTAGACATGGTGAGAAATTGGTATTATAAAGTAAGAGTGGTCCAAAGGTCATTAATCTATCATATCTAAAGAAAATATAAAAATTATTACAATGAACTAAATTTAATTAAAATCTATATAATTTATCTATATTGACATTAAATCCTACATAAAATATAGTATAAATTTATTAATAAATTATATGAAAAAAGTCATTTTGAATTAAAATTCATCATTTTTCACTATTCATCAAAAAAGTAGTTCCTCGTAAAAATACAAAAATTTCAATCAAAGATATTTTTGAAATTTTGAATTATAAAACTATGTTCATGTTATAATATTAAATTTTTAAATGTTTCTAATATTAATTTTATCATTGTTCAAAGAAGGACATAAAAAAGTAAATCATTTAAGAAAATAGTAATTTTGGGCATATCAATACTTTACAAATAATTTTATATCATATTATCTATATGTTAATTTTTAAAATTTTGTTATTATTATTGATATTAATATGGTGATTGGAAATGTTATAACTATCCTATTTAAATAATTATAAAAATAAAATTTTGTTTCATAGAAATTGAGTATTTTGTGCAACACAAGAGATGTCTTAGTAGCATGCATCGAATGATTATGTTGGTATAATCTATAAATAATGTTTTAATTAGTATATTGATTAACTCCATAAATCAAATAAAATTAATATATTCAAAAAAAATTCATAAAAACATAGCATATTACATTATTCCCTCTTTAAAATGAAATCCCCCCTCATGATTTTTCATTATGATACAAACAAATGTCGATATTTCAGCCTCTTCATATCCTAAATTTCCTATATATATTCCTATAACTGGTGATTTATATAAAAAACATTGACCATGTGAGTGGTCATATTGCATATAACTTTCTCTGTATGGTCCAAAATTTCAACTGGTTGTTCCTTATAAGAAAGATCACGCTCCAGCAGTATGACATTCGAGTTTTGTTCTTGCGAAGTGTAATTTATTTAATTTCATAGGATAAATGAATTGATCATGTCATGGTGATGAGGTATATTTTTAGGAAGTTACAAAAGATATGATACCTTTCTCATACAATCTTTAAAGTCAAAGGGACAAATAAACATAAGACACAGATACCCTTCATTCCAGAAACTCATAACGTTCTTCCATGGATATCGTTGTAGAAACACATGATCAACATCATAAAATTATAGGTTAAACCAATAGTTATCATCATAACATTTTTACTAACATTAAGATGCCTTGGTATGATATTGAATGGTTCTATACATATGAACCTTTTATTTAGCTATCTAGGGTCCCAATATCAATCATTCCTAAACATCATCCCAACATGTTTGAGCTCTAAATTTATTCTCATAGTGGGATTCATAAGAATCCATCATAATGATTTAGGTAAAGATATTATTGTATGAAAACTAAACTAAAATAATTAGTTGACCCCAACCACCTTTTAATTCAAATGAACGAGATATTAACAAATCATCTAGGGTTTGGATTGTTCTTTCAGATAGACTATCCATCTTAGGATAAAATGTTGTTCAAAAACTCAATAATGTATCTAGTTATTTTTGAAGACTTTTACAAAACATTGAGGTAAACATCATATCCCCCTTAGATTCCATGTTTAGTGGTACTACAGGGAACCTTACCACTTTATTTAGGTATATCATTGAATGCTAATCTAGAGTAATGTTATACCTAGTGTCATCGATGTGTACTAAGATTTTTTGGTGATCGACTACCACCAATATCATATTAATCCATTTAGTGGTTTTAGAGAGTCCAATGACAAAAACCATATTTATGTGTTCCATTTTACATTTTGGTATGGTTAATGGTTGTAACATCACCTTAGAATTTTTTCATACTACCTTTTCATGATATTATACCAAGCATTGATATAATTTTTTTGATATATCCCTTTATTCGATATCACCAGAAGGATTCCATAAAATCATTATACATAATCAAACATCTGTGATTAAATGATAAAGAATAACTAATATATTCCTCCAAAAAATTCTTCAAATATTTCCTGTATTGAAATCCTAAATAGTACTTAAACTATTTCATTTCATACTGATCAAGGTTAAAATCTAGAACTGATCTATCATTCTTTTTCTTCTCTACACCTTTCTTATAAACCACTTTAATTATCACATGGATAGAGGGTCGAACATTCAATTGAGAATTATATGAATTTTCACCTACCATTAAGAGATCCAGATCAGTCCTATTCAATTCAGTAAATATTGAATCATTCAAAAAATAATAATGGACAAGTTATCATGATCCTTTCAAATCAAATAATTTGCCAATATATT
Organism: Viscum album; assembly: GCA_963277665.1. NCBI lineage: Eukaryota > Viridiplantae > Streptophyta > Magnoliopsida > Santalales > Viscaceae > Viscum > Viscum album. The sequence goes on along the minus strand of OY728141.1, from coordinate 1,956,483,580 downwards.
CCCTTTCCAAGGTTGGTAATATATTGACTAGTTTTAATCCATTATCATATCTAACCATCGTTTAAGGAGAATGTAAAACTACATATATGAGAATATATATTTTATTCTTTTATGATCATTATATATATATATATCAATTTTCCCCAGAAATATTATTCCTCTATTCAATTAATTCAAAAATTACTGATGCTAACTTAAAATCAAGAGATGGGTAATTTTTCTCTTGGATCTTCAATTATAGAGAGGAATAAATAATAACCATATTACATGGCATAAGAACACATTAAAATCCGTTATTGGATGCATCACTATAGATTAAAAACCATTCCCCATTACTAGGAAATATAAGCATAGGGGCGTTGACCGACCTTCTATTTAGATCCAGGATATTTTCCTCACATTCAACATTCAAAAAGAATATGATACCCTATCTTGTAAACATGATATGAGGATTCAGTTGTCATGAATATTCTCCTAAAACCATCACTAATATGTTGGTAGTCTGGGAAAACTATGGATCTCAGTCACTATGGTATGTATTAGGAACCAATTCAACAGCCTCCATCATTAATGAATCTACCGCTATAGTATTTATCCATATTTTGGTACCAGAAAATTTATCCATTTATTGCAAAAATGTCCAGTTTGAATTTTTTTTAAGATTATCTTCTCCCTCATAGTCTTTACAAAAATTATCAAGTGGACTTCATGCACCTATATACTCATTAATAATATAATCTATAAATACAACCACAAACTGATCCAGGTTTTCTATAAAGACTCTATTCATTATATCAATGATGATTGGTGGGTGAAGTATAAAAAATCACTTTATATTAATATTGTCCATACCTTTTACGGAATGATTTCTTGGAAATATCCTCATTTTACCCACCCAATTGATGATATCCAGAAATAAATTCAATCATGGAAAATTATTGAGCTTCACATATTTGATCAAACAGGCCATCAATACGAGCATGATGAAACTTGTTCTTGATCATAATATTGGTGAACTTATGAATAATAATTTAGAGCCACATTGATCCTATTTTCTGTTTCAAATAGAGGATGGGTTCACCCTAGGTGACACACATGGATGAATGAATATCCTATCAAGGCTTTCATGGAGTTTCTTCTTTATTTATTACTACTCAATTGGGACTATTCTATAGGTAGAGAAAAAAATTTATGGAACATGGTAATACTTTTATTGAGAACAAATCTTCATGTTTGGGTGAATGTACATGAAACTCTACTGAGAACACAATCAAAAACATATAGAAAAATAGTCATATCATTGATTTTGATTTTCACCCCATCCATTTGAAATAATTATACCTTTAGAATTGGAATTAAAACCCATGTAGTATATGTAATCAACAAAGTATTTTCAAACATATCATCTCACTGACATATGATCACTTGCTGGTTTGAAATATCACACATAAAATCCTTTGCTTGATAATTTATTGGGGAATTATTCATGTTAAAAACATGCCTATGATGACATCAAATTCATCTAGGGGAAGAATGACAGGATTTCCCTAAAGTATATTCGTACAAATAAAACCTGGATAAGAATAAAAGACATGAGATACAATTATTATACCATTATAGGTTTGCACTAATAATTCCAGTTATAACCATTTTGGTGGTATATTTATACACATGGTAGTTTATATAGATAAGAATGTGTGGGTATATCTAGAATCAAATAATACATTAGCATTTCTATACTGTATGTTATCTGTACCATTATCCATGTCGTTATCGCACCCCTCATCATAAGTATTTATCTCATGAAATTTACCGTTGTCCCATGGATTAATTGGTTGTTTACACTAATCATTATCACCAAACCATGGGTTTGGGACCTTGTGAGAATAATTTCCATCCACCTTAGACATAGATCACTGATTTTTGGGAGTTTTACTCGATGTAGATTTTCATCTACCAGAATTATTCGCCATCATCTTCCCATTAGTGCAACAGTAAATTTCCATTTGGAATTTCCTTTCTTAGAAAAAAACAATTATTAGTCCCCATATAAAAAATAAATCCATTTACATTTTCACCCTTAGAGAAGAATAGAATTCTCATATTCTTTTATACAATGTTTATATATTTTAATTTGAACTTCATCTTACATTTCTGATTCAAACCATGTGATTGATATGTAACTACAACTCCATTTCATATTTTATTTCACAATGTATAATATCATCACATATACTAATGTATCTTTCGGAAAATTATATTATTTGGCTTTCCTTTAATCAAATAATTAACATATATAATTTAGGTTTGGGTTGGATGATAATTTATTAATATTACCTGGAATGTCATTTCAAATTAGACTCTTAGGTATCAATAGATTAATCATACTTTTTATCCACTAAATGATCACTTTTGAAGAATTATTATGAATATCATGAGGAATGAACTTATTGAAGTATATGTTTTGGAACTTATTACAATCATAATTTCATTTTTTTCATCGTATTCTTAATTATATTTCAACATTGGTCTGTTACACCATCTAACCAAAAAATCCAAAATGAATTTTTCATGGACCAAAAAATGGGGAATGGAGAATAACATTTCAGTGGTACTGATCAAATGTTCATTAAAATGTGGATAAGAAGACCCAATGAATGATTTTGGATGATTCCTTAGGAAGGACTCAAAATAATGTACCTCCCGCCATTGCTTATTTGGAAGCTGAGAATCACTCATATCCTGAGAAATATGTGTGGTCATAACAATTAGGTATTTCATTCCACAAACCATATAATTTGGAGTCATGGTAGAGGAATCATTTTTTTACAGTCACCATTAGTGTGGATCCTCAGGTTCCACCTAATGATTAAAACCCAAAATCATATAGTATGAAACAATGTTCATTATGAGGAACCACAAAATCATGAAAACCCACTTACAGGTAATCTAAATTTGAAAACCCTACTTAATTGATGAAAATATATGTTTATTCTAGGTTATGAATAGAAAAATAAATTTTAAATAATTCATTTGGGTTCATAAACAGTGGAGGAATTCCAAATGCATATAACTTAGGACTATCAAACCAGGTGCACAGTATGTCCTTTTGTCACATGCCAAGTTATGCTTGAGTTTATCCTTCCACACCTTTTCAAAGTTGTAACTCCTAGGTACATATTTTACAGAACCATTACCACTTTTAGTATATATATATGGATTTATTTCGATGAAACCATTCTCTTTATCTGTTAAAAAATTCATGTACATTTTATTATACTTTCCCATATCCTTAGACATATCCATAGATATGTCCATAGGGTTCTCAATATTTTTTTCTCATACTATATTCTAATGGATAACTAAACATTATATCTGATACCAACTATAGTGGTCAACACAATTTCAAAAATTAACATTACATCACTCTTGAGGAACACTTAATCCATTACACAAATAAATTCCCAAGGACAGTTTAAGCATAGTGGCATTAGAAACACATATCCATAAACTCTTCTACATAAGTGATCTATATTATATTCCACTAGGTTATACATTACTATAAACATTCCTATACACATCATTCATAATACATATATTCCAAAAATTGAGGAAAGGAAACATAAAATTTGCTGAGATCAGATTATCAGTAAGGTAAAATAACGGATATATGTAAGCATAATGAGAATGAGATCATAACATTATATGATCATATCCTACATATAAAATATCATAAACCAGAATCATATAATAAAGATCAAAATTCTAGAAGACATGAATCATAATGGAATCACAATCATACAATGATTAGACAAAAATAAGACCTGGAATTATGATATACACATAAACCTGTAATATCATTCCATATAATCCAAATATTATTTATAGAACATATTTGGGAATATATTTGGGACTATACCTATTGGTAGTGACTCAAAAGCATACCTGATTGCATTCCATTCTTTATAATGGATCTGGTTTTCCCAACATCCCAGAGTGGATCAGGTTTCCCCATATTCCCATTGTCGATCAGGTTTTCCAATATTCTCATAGTGGATAAAGTTACCCCATATTACTATAGTAGACTATATTTCCCCATAACCCCATATTGGATTTTGTTGCCAACTATTTTCATTTTGGTTCAATCCCATCAACCAAATTCCCATCGTTATCTCCTGAGACATAAATCATTTTTCAATTAATTGGAGGGAGATATAGGTCCCACCCATCTCATAAATAAATAATACAAAGTGTTTCCAAACAATCATAAAAAATCATATCATAGTCAATTAAATGAAATAGTTTTCATAAACATGTAATCATATCATTACCTTTATAAAAGAGATAGGGTTCATATTAATTTCATTAAAAGATAACACGTGAGAAAAAGAGGGTTTCAAAATCAAAAATCATATAGATAAGGAATGGATTTCAATGACATATAACATTTGAAAGTGAAATATGTTTTATAAACATATTTCCATCAATACATAAATATTTCAAATATTGAATAAGAATGGAAATGTTGGATCATTTCCTATAAAATTTGAGTAACATTAAAACATGTAATCATTGATGAAGTATAATTTGGAAAGGGCATTTTAAAAATATTTCTAGAAGATGTTATCATTTCTAATTTCAATAATGCTTTTTTAAAAACATTGTATATTTTCCAAAAAGCATTTCTTTAAAAATTTATTTTCAAAATTATAATGGAAACATGGGATCCATGAATTTTTTTTAAATAACTTATCCTTAAAAATTATAATAAAATATAATCAATAAAAACATGATTTATGTCATTTTTTATTTTTTGAAAATGTGTTTTTAACTCATGGAATTTCTCCGAAGTAGGCCAATATACACAAAACACCATTAAGAATTTGTTTACTATTTAATCATAAACCCCATGAAAGATATATCATAAAATGGATATTAAATTACCCAAAAATTTATCCACAAAAATAATATAATATATTCATGTGAAATTTATACAATAGACAAATGAAATTAGTGGTTAATAAGGTGTAAATCTTACAGAAATAAATGTGAGATAAGAAATACCTTTACCTTATGTCATAAATCTCATCATACTCGTACAATACTCATTTATAATAAATATTTTTAATTAAAAATATTTTAAAAATATATAATTTCATATATAATACAATATATGGTTTGAATATTTCTTTCTATTACCATATTATTAACAATTCAAAGTTATGTTTTCCCATTGGGTAATATCTACTTTGTTCTTCATACATGTTTTGACTTATTATTCTTGGTAATATTATATATATCACGATTTCTAAATTTACATAATGTTAAATATGATATAATTATCATATATATTCATTATATGTGTATTTATAATAATATATATAATATATAAATTTGAAATGGAATGCACATTTCATTGAGATGGTATGTCGTACATATACATGAACATTGTTTCTGTTTTATTTTCAGATTGAAAAAATGAAATTACATGATTTATATATATCACCATTTTAGAAGAATTATTATATCATATATATTATATATTTTTACTGAACCAATCCTTAATACATTCCATGTAGAGTGTGAAGGAATCACATTTCTTTGAGGAGGCAATTGTCCACACTTCCAAAAATGAAATTATCATGTTTACAGTAAATGAAATTAATGAATTTATATTATATAAAATAATTAAATTATAATAAATACATATAATATATCATATATATATATATATGTCATATAAAAATAGTATGTCCATCATAACTCCAAAAAATGATAGGTTGTAATGAAAAAACAGACAATATTGTTTCATGGCATTATAGTTCACTATTCACAAGTAGGATAAGTTCATTTCCCATTTGATTGAAGTGTGTGTAATTTTAGAAAAATATTTAATATAAAAACTTATCTATATATTTTTTTATAATTTTAAATCTTTTTAATTTTCGAATATAAATAATTGAAGTAGTGGATAATGAAAATAAAGTAAAGGATCTTGAAGAGGTTTGTTACCACTTCATTCCGTGTCAACTTTTGGTTTTCCCCAAAGGGCTTACATAGTTAGATTTTTTACAATGGTGTGCCCCAATGAATATGTTAGGGATTTTGGGAATTGAATTGGATTGATCGTGGGTGATTGTATATTGTTTTAGGGGTGTAAAGAAAGGTTAATGTTTGTGGCCTTTTATAAGGGAGGGTGGGGACAAACATAATATTATCTAAAACATGTTAGATGTACCAATGTTTGTACCTACCAATGATCATTAAAACCCAATAATAATAAAAGTCTTATGGAATTAATATGGCTATTAAATGTGTTTTTTGTAACTATCTTGGACATTATTCCCTTAACATTATGGTCTAGCACCTTTTTATGCATAATTTTCTCTTATCCACTATAATAAATTCTAATCACATTCACTAATATTTTTGGTCAAAAATTATATTGATATTATTTGATAATAAATATTATACTAAATACAACTTTTTTTTGTTTATTTGTCAAATTTCCATTCGAAGAAGTCAGAAAATTATGTTTAATTATATTCCTAAAAACGTGGCAAGAAGGAGGGTTTTTTATGTGAGAATGTTCAAAAGATCATGAAAATTTTATATCTAAATTAAATGTAAAAATTAATATAACAACATAAATTTTATTAATAGATATATTATTTTTCTAGTATCACTTTAAAACCAACATAAAAAATAATTCAACTATATACATAAATTAGAAGAAAAATGAGTTTTGAATTAATGTTTAGTATTTTTCTCTATTTATCCAAAAATTATTTTTCTCATTAAAATCCCAATAATTCACCATAATTTTTTTTATTATAAACTCCAATATGAATTTTAATTAATCAAATTCTTCTTCTCAATGTATCTAACAATAATTTTATTATTGTTTATAAAATGTTATAAAAATAAATTTCTTTAAATAAAATAGTATTCTCAAATGTATAAAGACATTACATTTAATTGTATTCCATATAATCAAAATGATAATAATTAAATAGTAATTATTACTATACATATTTCTATTTTTAATTAATATTCTATAATTTTCCCATTTTAATTAATTATAATAAGAAAATGTTGTTTCATAGAAATTCATTTTTGTGTGTAACATCAAAGAATTGATTGTTGAGTTTTGTGGAAGATTTTTATGTAATAGTGTATAAATACATATTGACTTACTATTGTGTGAAATGATATACATTAAATAAAATTAATTTATTAAAATAAATGATTCATGAAAACCAATATTGTTTCTAGAATAATCATTCTCCTTAAATCAACATCATTGTGAGCTTTAGTGACATTCACTAGACCAATAACAATATAATGAGTTATTATCATCCATCCATATGAGTTATTGGTGTGGAAGAACATTACCATCATAATGGGTGACCCCTCTACAACTTCATAATTATCAGTGTTCAATGATAGAGAATCCTATATTTTGAAGTGAGATTCTTCACTTCTCTTTAATAGATATATCCGTGGTTTGGGGAATGTGACCCCTCGAGATGATAAGAGAGATCCTCATGTTTTTATTCATTCCATAGTTGATGTTTTTTTTAAATTTACATGACCCAAATTTACAGAGTTTTAGATCTCCTAACAAGTTGGATTTTTCTAGTAGGTTCTGGTGTCCCCTCGGTGGGCCTTTGGCAATTTACCCCTATCAATATTTGGAGATATTATCATTATAAAGTTGTATTAGTCTGATGGTGTGTGTATCTCAGATAAAACATCTCATTTTCTTAAGTTCTGCTCCTTGCCTGGATCTGGAAAGGGTGTTCTCCCTAATTCATTCCATCTAGGGTAGAAAGGATGTGGCATCATATAAGTAAATCCCAATATAGTGATATATGTTTGATGGAATACATTAGGTATGGAGGGGATCATATAGTGACATCTACATGATGGGAATTATGTTGAAACCTCACAACACTTCTATCAAAAGATGTGGTTATGATCTTGTGGGATGTCGAAATAATTTGATTATATCAATATATTTTATTATGTAAAAAATATCATATAATGACATGAATATCATTGATTCTTCATGTATAGTGATTTCAGGGTGTCCTAAAATGTATTATTATACTTGACCATGTATGGACTCTATTGGCATATGTCATTTCCGATGCAGCTGAAAAAACATGTTTATAGTCCTTGGTGGACTAGGAGTAGCTGGATCTTGTGCGATAGACATATCAAGTGTTATATTGGAGTTTCATTTGATATCAATATCCACTTTCAATGAATAAAATAATTCATTATCAATTTTTGGAATATTATTTAGAAGATTATTATTCTTTTTAGTAGTTTTTTTGTATTAGGATTACGGGATTACACATGCATGCTTACATTTTTCTCAATTCTTTTACATTTTATCATTGTATGTTATTAGATAGGTTCCTATTCTTATAGGTAAATTAGGAAAATTCCACCCATGTGTGTGATATGCCTTTTTAGAACTATTCATCATCCACTAGCCTATTACTGTCATGCTTGGGTTAGTTGCATTTCAGGAGTATTGTGGTTGGGTCATGAAATAATGGTATTACTGGGGTACCTAGCCAAAAAATTTATGACACTACCAAGGTTTATGACTAGATGTTTTATTTTATTTTTTCTAGCTCATTGGTTTGGTATAGGAACTAGGGAAACAATTTAATTTTTTTAAATTTGATCTTAGTCCAAGATCTCTAGTGTTGGCGTGTCTACCAATGTATCCACTCACTAGGACCACAAAAACATGCATATTGTATTTGTAACATGTATCCATTGGTTATAGGAAAAGCAGCGGTACACACATTATATATGAATAGGTTGTGGTTCATTCAATATTTTTGGGTCATATCTCAAGGTATAATAATTTATCATTGAAAAAAGTTACGATGTATTCATAACGATAGCTAGTGAGGATTCCAAAACCATGGTGAGATTTGAAGCTATTATTTAATTCGGTCGACAGGCATGGGCCTAGTTATGAGGTAGGATTTCATCAGAGGGGATAGTTGGAAGATCATACACACATTTAGTAGTTTATCATACAAGCTCTGAGGGATTTGGTGGATTCAACATATTAGTATAAGAAAAGAATGGATTAATATATAATAGATACCAATGCACAAGGTTCAAAAACATATCATGGGAATCCAATGAAGGTATCACATTGGATGCAGTGTCGATAAGAACTACCAATATCATTTTTGGAATGAATGTTAAGGAACATGAGGATTCATTTATGATTTAAGGGTAAATAAATTCTCTACATATTAGTTGTTTCCATTCTTTTGATGGATGATCAAATATCATGCTAGATTGTCATATGTTTTTTCATAAATTAGATATATGGATACTGAATCAACTAGGTAGGGGAAATAGTTTGAGAAAATAGCTCTATGGGGAGGTGGACCATATAAAGGAGTTGTGGGTGTAGTAGGAGGTGGTAGGTGATTATATTTTATGCTACTGACACTACACACTGGTGATCAATTTCAGGATAACGATGCTAGTGTTATGGATCTTATATAGTAATAGGTGTTGGATATTATTCAACCAAAGATTACAAGACTATTTTGAGGTACATTTTATGTCCCATGTACTCTTATTGTAGTACTTAATGGCACAAGCATGATCCACTCTTATTCCTCCTTTATTTGAGTTCATTTCCTGGGAGACATGGTATGTAAGTAGTTAACTATGTTAATGATGATTGGAATGTATTTTTAAGAGAATTAAATAAGGTAAATTCACCCATATAAATGCATTCATGAGATGTGCTCAAGACCATGTTCGTGAGATAGTTCATACCAAAGTGGATACATTGAGGTGTGGGGGATTATTTCAAATGACTTATGTGTTGAATTTCTATTGATGTGATAAGGAATTGGTTAAAACTATAGATGTGGTAAATAGTATGGAAAGAGAATGTATGAGTTCTATTTTGTAGATTCTCGTTGTGGCTTTTAGGTATCTTTGAGGTCTGACATGTGTTCTCACTGCCCCAGTTTTAGTATTCACACTATTTAATGTGACACTTATAAATGTGAATATCCCCTTTTTCATACTAATTGATACTAGTGGATATTGTTTTATAGAACCACATGTTTTAGAGATCACTAAATGGGATTTGTGTTTAAACCCTTCTACTAATAGTATGACATAACTCTGGGAGGAGAGTGAGACTCAGGATAAAAATCTTCATAGGGGTGGTGAGACCCTATGATATTTTTCATAGCATGGAACAATTTCGTACTATATGTGCCTAGTTTTCTGTAGATGTTGGTCTCTACGTTATATCATCTTATTGTAAATATGTTCTCCTCTTTTGATAATTATTTCTCTAGAACAGAGAATGATGAACTCATGTGTATGAGGTTATGATGAACTTCTTATTAGTTCACTGGTGATACCCTTGTTTAAGTGGATTCCAATTTACAATTTTTTTATACAATGGTGGTTGATTTTTTGGTCATATTTCTTAGAGGAGTGTCAGGTTAATATCCATAATGAGTGTAGGATACAAAAATAAATAGAAATATGGATTTATCCTAATTTTTGTTATAGAATAATAGATGTAACCATTAAAGAAAAGTGTTCTAAGAGAGTAGTCATAAATTTCTAAATAAATGGGATTTATAAGGCCTATTTTTTTACCTAGTTATCCCATTTTTGGTTTTCATGAAATGTATATGAGTTTTTAAGGATGAGTATGTATTTTTTTCCCTTTTACTAAATTAAAATTGTTAAAGTTACCACTATTAATAATAAATGGATTCTCATACCAGTATTTTTAGACGAAGTTATTCTTATAGTTTAAACTCGACAAAGCTAATATCCAACATTGGTTTTGGAGAAGGATATACAATTAGTGGATTTTTAAATCCACTGTGGTTGTTTTTAGGGAGTGGTGATTCCCTTTGGTAACTTCTACCCCACAATAGAATCATGAGCCTTAAATACTATATCCTTAACCCTTCTGTGGTTTTTTCACAATATTCACATTTAATGGAATCCATTTGTACTTATTATCTCAGTTGAAGCATTTGAGGAACTTTAGGATGGTGTTTCTTACCTAAAGTTGATATTCATTACCCTTTACCCCATCTGTAAGACCAGTAGGTACGACTCATGGAAATCTATTGAGATATGATTCATGAAAAAATATCTATTAGATAATTTCATGATGTATTCCTTCAAAGAGGAAACCACATCAACATTTTTTCCAGGTTGAATGGAAAATCAATAAATCTTGTTAGAAGAGCAGCTGAGAAGGTTCTTATGCCTTAATAATACATCTAGTGGAGGTAATGATGTAACTTGGTCTAAAGACATTAGTTTTATATCCTATGATCTTATATTATGTTTTCATGTTAATCATTTTGATTCTTAGATATCTATGGGTGATGAAAAATATATCTTCATGGAATTTTTTAGGCACATGTGCTTGAATGTGTTAGACTGAGTTCATGGAATACCCTTGTTGATCATTGTGGAATTTGATACATACATCATAGATTGAAGAGTAATATGATATTATAATTCCTTGGGGAATCAGTTTTCGTTGGTCATATTGTTTTTATCTAGTGAGTTGGCTTGGTTAGTAAACCTATTTGCTTCCAATAAACATTTTTTGTGTGTGCACAGTTTTATGGGCCATAGTTAGAAGGATAATATAACATCATTTGAGTTTTGTATGATATTGATTACCACTCCGACATTGTGTTAGATGTTTTTTAATCAATGTTTAAGACACCTTCTAGGAAACTATTGTATAGGTTATAGATAGTGGATAATAGCTCTTGGGTCCTAGTTTGTGTGCAAGTGGTGGATGTAATGGGTATGGTTTATCTAGGGAAGGATTAGGACTAACCAGTAAATGTCAATAGTTTTTTATAGATCAACATTTTCGGCCATTCAAGTTTGAGACTCACAAATTTTATACAATGGTGATAAGTTATATCTTAGGTGCTAATGCATTTATTTTTCTACTATTGTGATAAGTCATAGATGTGATGTATTACATAACCTTGTGACCAAATTACTTTTTATTTCTCATTGTTCATCAAAAATCATAATAGGTGTAGTATGTGTATAAATCACTATATGACATAAACATGTGTAAGGTAGGAAATGATGGTGGAGTTTCCATTTTCCAAAAATGGGTGGGGTTTGTGGAAACTGTTTTTATTGGGCGTGTGTTTGTAGGCATCATAGGAAAGCATCAAGAGAACTCATGGGAGTGGGAGCCTAGTTGTGAGCTAAGTATCCCAAAATTTTAGCATATCGATTACTTTTTAGTAATGAAAATACATTTAGGTGTGAATATTGTAATGTCGTATATTTTTTTGTGTAAGCCTTTGGAATATATTAATTCTTATTTTGGGAGTGATACTCTTAGATGTTAAGAGATTCTAATTCCAAATGTTCTCATAATTCAATTTGGAAATATATTAAAATTATTAAATATCATGCATGTGATATTTTCTCAAAAAAAAGTTAATTAATCTTAAAATGAGTATTGGATAATATGTTTGATTACTCAATTGCGTTTATAGAGTAGGTTTTATCCTAGAGATGTCTTATATTATTTTGGTAATGGGCAGTTTTATAAATTGTAGCTACATGTGAATAAATAAAATAAATAAATATATTTTTTATCTTATATATTTAATTTTCAATAATGTAGTGAAATGAAATAATCTTTTAATACATTATTATGAGGCGAAATCCGGGTTGGTTTCTAAACCCTAGAATCATAGAGAACCGTTGGAGGAGAGTGTTCTTGGAAGAGAAAATTAGATCTGATCAAATTGAGGAATTTTTCCCAATGTAGATTGAGGATCATGTAAATGATTATGATTCATATTAATTCTTCATTAGTAAAAAATACTTCATATTTTAGGGAATTTTATTTTTCATTATTAATCCCTGTTTTATATCTAACAATGACTGTGGATTAGTCATCTAATGGATTGAATCGTGGATCAATCATTTTTGCGAGTATGGGTTTATTTTTATAGGATTTGTGGATTATAATTTTTATTATTTATTGGACATTATTTAAACATTATAATGGATATAGATTATGGCCAACATGAAAAAAGGCTGAGGATATTTCCTTAATTTATTTTGGTGTTTTTATCTCCCCATTGTACGTGTCTTCATAATTGGTGTTTATTTAATCTGTGATAAGTTGAATACCTAGTGAACTATTTTCTACCATTCAGTCATTATCAAAATGGATCTAAACCATGGGTTTTTTTTATGGTGATTCAATGTCACTATTTATGGTATGTGACTATGGGAGAAGATCCACATAAGGACAAAGTGTTTTTAGTTATGGTTTTTAGCATGAAACACTAATGAGATGAAACAATGACCTTTTTTGGTTGAAAAAATTGGACTGTATCTATCTAATGATAATGTAGAACTCAAATAATTCAAGATACATGTTATTAAGAAATGTTTGGGTACATAAAAATTATGGGGTCGCATATCCATCAACATGTGAATGGATCTGGGATTTTATAAAATCTATGTTTATATGGAATGTGATCCAAATTATATGCCATGCGAGACCCCATAAATGGAAACTATGGTTTTGGTGGATAGATAAATACCACTCATTATGTCTCTTCATCACTTGATGTTTGAACCTTTCTAATCAGTTAAACCATTACAATTTACACATTCCCAATATAATGTATTTCCATTGACACCATGTGTGGTGGAATACGTGTCATTTACATGGGAATATACATGGTAATGGGAATATAATATGTCAAGTGACAACCCATACTTATACCCAACATTTACCTCAAGGGGCAAGCCATTTATTGATTGAAAGCTACGTAAATGTGGGTCTAGGACACAGGCAGTCCCAGGATTTGTGAGATACAATGTGTACCAATATGTATTGTCTTTCAAATCATTGTTGATAGGTTCGATTTTACGTTACTCTCATATCAACATTGTTGTGAGCTTGTGTGACTTCCTTGTAACAGTCACCGTTTAGTGAGATCCCATCGTCCATTCCTATAATGGAACAATATGAAATCATGTTCTGTTCAAAGTGTTAGACACCAATATATATTAATGATGCTTACTGCAATTTGGGAGAGATAATCTAATCTAATCATAATCTTTATCATCTTTATTGACATATATCTTAGCGTATAGGTTCATGTATCCCTCAGAGTTACTTGGAGTGATCCACATTTCACTACGTTTCCTTATACAAGGTTTGTTAGAATTATTTTGACCATTATTTTAATAAAAATTGATCCCCCTATATATGAGGGTGTTTCCTATATGTTTTGGTATCCCCCAGTGATTCATGTGCATTGAACCCCTATATGTGTATCTAAATTAGATCATTATGATGGTCTATTATCTTGAATGAGTTTTTATCTCGAATTAATCTTCCCATTTTGGAATATGTTTCTTCTTTGATACACCTGAAAAAATCATCCCCCAAATTAATGCCATATGGGATGGTAAGTATGTTGTATCATCCTTTCAATTATTTATATAGTGATATCTCTTATATTAAATTCATCAATGATGATAGTAATCAAGGAGTGAGATCTCAAAGATAAGAATTATCATGAAACCTCAAAGAGGTTGTATCGATGGGAACACATGTTCCCATGTTTGATGTGAAAACATTCAATGAATATCTATATTTTATATTATCATTCAAATATCAAATGATGAACCTATTACTCATGATCCTTTTTCATTAGTGATTTCAGGGTGTCCGACTATGTGTTGTTATACTGACCCCTACATGGGTTCTTACCAAAACTATCATGCCTTATGAAAATGACACACATTTTTCAAAATAATTAGTGGACAAGGAGTAGTTGGATCTTGTTGAAAATATAGATAGTGGTATATTCCACTATTTACTTTGATTATAGTCCCCACCTGTGAAATAGGCCATTCAATTTTTCTAGTTCTTTTTGGGCTTGTTTTGTCCCCCTTTTTATTCTTTCCATTACTTTTTTCCATACTCTTTTTGGGGTATTATTGATAAATGGATTCATTTTTTCATTTTTTGTATACCTTTTAGCATTGTATGGTCTTGAAGATAAATTTTTCTATACATGTACTATAGGATAACTCCTATGATGTGTGTGATATGACTTTTTGGCGCTAGTCACCATCCCCTAGATTATTGGAGGTGAACAATGGGTAGTTGATAATTGGGACACATTCTTCCAGGCCATGACAAAATCAACCTCCAAAATGGATGGTTTTGTAACAAACTACAATAATGTAATCTAATAAAAAGTCTCTATATAATCTCCTAGCCATAACCCATCCAATCACCTGATACCATCAAAGAAAATATATATATATATTCCTCATCCTAATCATGTGAAACCAATATATGTTTGAGATATGGTTATCTAGACATGTTTAGTGGTAGCCTAATATGGTTATGAGTAAACCTCAATAGGAAACCACTAAGAGAGTCTAATGAAAAATAAAATAGTTAGAGTAATAGTATATTTTGAAAAATAGTCGAATAAATAAACATTTTCTAAATGAATGAATTTTCAAAATAAAACTACTATCCATCATTTTTTCTCTTTTCCTTCATCTTCCATAGAGGATCATGGGCCAACAAACCTGCATTGATTCAAGCTAGTCGTTAGAATCACAAAGCATAGGATAACACCTAATTCAAAATCAAGAAGGATAATCCCATTGTTAATTAATCTTTGGGAGGAAAAACACATCATCATTAGTGGTGTCTAAAACCTCATTCTAGAACATAAACCATATACAGGAACTTAAGAACTTAAAAATAAAGACATCTAAAACAAAATAACCCATGGACATGGGAAGCCACTCAATCTTTTCATCCATGAATGTGGAATGCCATATCCATCATCATAATTCATGGAAATAGAATTCCATTTAGAATATCGACCATAGGTGTGGTAGTTCATTTCATACGTCATGAATTATATATATGTAATTGCATGTGCAATTTTAACCTCTGATGTGATGATCCATGTCCAACCTCCATTATCTTAACAATATTTAAAAAAAAGGTTTAACATTTTATATTGATAAAACATTAAAAACATGCAACAAAAATTTTTAAAACATTTTTATTTACCAAGGTCCCAAAAAGTGTTAAAAAAATTGGATACTAAATACATTTTAAACATCAAAACATCATTTCAACAATCATGGAAAATGATGGATCTCAAATATATATTTAATTTTATTAAAATCAAAGTTAAAACATTAATCATTTCATTAACATTTAATAAAAGACCAACACATTTATGTATAATAAATATTTAAAAATAATTATTACTACACTTTCATTAAATTTCATCTTCACATAAATTTCCAATCAATAGTTAAATTTCATTTAAAACCACATTTAAAATAATTTGGAGTTTAACACCTCACATAAAAACATATCCACAATTGTAAAAATAATTCTCACTCTGAAACCCATATCAATTTGAAAACCTAATACACATGGTGAAACCCATTTCAAGATCCCCTTTTTCATATCACAAAGCATTACACACAAAATAATTCCAATTCCAATGGTTATCAAACCTCATGGGTGGTTGTAGGTTTATTATCATAACACCAATAAGTCAAATGTGATCTGTGGGAGGTCTAAAGAAAAATATTGATTCCAAGAACCATATACTGAGTCCAACAGAAGTAAAATTTCCTCTAATGATTATTAAATAAAATACATCAAAAACACATAGTTAAATAATCAAGCTATATGAAAATAACATAGACCAAATACCCCATCTATGAATCTTTCCATTACATTTCTAATGTTTGGAAACAATAATCATTCAAACTTCTCAACACTGAAGTGGGCTAGTCTTGATCACTTGGGCTCTATCCTTACTCTAGGAAACCAGAATTAATTAATTTTCACTATTATAATTAACATATAAATTACACACATACTCAGTATAATGAAGAAGAATCCACTAGGTACTCACCTCTCATTGAAACACCAATATTCCACGTTGGGAGGTCCAAACTGTAATCCCAAAGCTATTATTGAGAAAAAATAAAATTCTATGTGATTAAAAAAAATAAATTCAAATAATTTATCATAAAATAGAATTTAGAAATTTCACCGTTAATATATAATTAAAAAAATTGAGTTTAATGATGATAAGATGTCCTCTTGGTATATCCTTTATGCACGCTAACCAGAAGTCCACTGTGAAACAAATTATTCCACTATACACCAAAAAAATCATCCTCAAAACCAAATAAAATTTTTAAAAAATAATATAAACTAAATGGGAAGATAAATGAAAGAATCCATAAGATAATAACCAGATAATAACACTAGAGAATCAACATTCCCACTGAAAAATAAATAGGTTACAGAAGGGGGGAAGTGGTTTGGAGAACCAGTGGATAGTGTACCATAACATGTAGAAGAATATGAGAAGTGGACTATAAAACTAAAGGTGAATTTTTGGAAATTAAAACATTTAATGATGTTTTTGGAGGCCTAACAGTTCGGTGCATGGTTTTCCATAACGTTTCCCAACCATGTGGATGCATATGTTCTAGTAAAATCCATCCGCTTAGATTGGACACAGAATTTTTCAAAACTCTAATCTAGTTATGCACACCCCACTACTACCCACTAAAGTAAGGTATATAGTTTTTATGAAACCATGCACCATCCATGAACCAGTCCCCATTATCTCTGACGACATCACATGAGATCCCCTTTTTATTTTATTGTGAACCTAAATCTTTGATCAAATAGTCCAACTCGACCATTCTCAGTTCATAATAAACTAGGAATCCTCGAAGTATTATGGTATCACACGGTTTATCCAATGTTTTGGACACCTAATTTTTAACCTTGGGAATAGATCTTCAATACTACATAAATGTTACCCAACTTCTATAAAATTCATTTAAACAGCTAAGCTACTTCACAAGAATCCATTCCCATCTCAAAATGTCATATTGAATAATTTTAACTCTAAGAATTATAGTGCCTGACTTCTCCCAAAATTTACCAACACAATAACAAATATTTAAATTCCTTCAATATTTTTCAACTTTTTGATAAATTGGATCTCACAACCTCCCTATAAAAACAATATTCATTCCCAATATGTCTGAGAATTCATCCATTTTCACTGTTTGAACTACATTGGTTAAAAATTATGCCAAACTACCTCGTTCATTTTCTAAATTCCTGAATCATAACCAAGGCAAAACATCCAACTCGTGGAACTCAATTTTCACCACCTGTTCAGTTTTTTGGATCTACTATGCTCCCAACAATAATCTTCCACTTATAACCACCAATATCCAATGGATGGGACTAACAACATTAGAAACACACCAAATACTCAAAATCATACTCCAACAATGTACCCAACATAGTTCATAACATACCACAACTCATCATCTATGGTTACACAAATCATCCTCAGCATCCATCCTCATCAAATGAAATCATATATAGTGGATAGATAACTACCGTCCATTTACCAAATATTGAATTAATCATCATATCCTTTAAAGACCAATTAAATTTACAAATCTACTCAATGTCTCCAAAACGACATGTTATATGTGGTTTGAAACAAACTACATCTATATATTATACTAACTAAAATAAAAAATAATCCTCTAATAACTTCTCCAGAAAAATTATATCTAACCCACAGTGTGTCACCACCCCACAAGGCCATAATTCATTCACCCTTTGATGCATATCATGACCACTCAAACATTCTTACTAGAGTCCAAACTCAACTCATAGTGATGTTATATAGTAATATTCCATACCATGCTTACACCATTATAATGACATACCACACAACCATTATCCACATAAGATTCCCAAGAATGATTACACATAATCATTAAAAATTACCTCATCTATTCCTCATTGCCTGCACATTTCCACCTTGACTGAACCATGATCATTCATACAAACACAAGACACTTCCGTCACAATTTCTGCCCCTCCAAAAATAAAGCCTCACTCCCCGCTATTTTAATTTCATTTTCACTACCTCACTGAATAATGGTAATCACCATGCACCAATCATTAATAAATGTTGAACACAAGAATTGAATATGGTCATTTTACTCTCACCCATGTGAAAAAATGAAATATCAACTATTAACCATTCATATATTCAATGATTTGAAACCATGGTATTCATTGATATGTAATCCACTAAAAATAATCACTAACAATAAAATGATGATGCACCGCCCACCAGATATCTTCAAAAAAAATTATGATTGCTATCTCCATGTAGGCCATTAATCCAATCAGAAAAGACATTTGGATCTGAAGGTATATATTTTTTATCTCTCTTAGAACCCAATGAATAATTTCAAGATATTTAGGATGATAATTTCTAAACTAGGAGTATACAAAGATTTCATCGATGTATACCACCACAATCTCTCCCATCTCTAATGTCTCTTATGAAATCTTGGACATGTCACATGCACTCAATGGCCTTGCGCCACCCACTATGTAAAAATCAAATCACATCATCATTATTTCTTCTCATGTATTTCAACCTTACTCATGAACATCCTTTGTATACTCCCATACCGTTTGATCCACAAAACAAAATACAAAACACATCACCATGAGACCAACCATCGAATGCATGATGAAATATAAAATATCACAAACTAATTTGTAACTGAACAAGGGAACCTTTTTACAACATTAAAAAAGTCACATTAAAAAAATATCATCTCACAATCCCAATAAACATTCTATTTCATCCCCAAATTAATATTTCACCATACGAAGAGCACATATAGTGATTTCCATGGAATGTGACGACTCATCGATCCAAAACAACTTGCATGACCACTCAAAAGATGATCATCATTTAGGTGTTATAATAAGAACCATTTATCTTTCATCAAATTCAAGAAGGAATTTTCATATCTAAATGAGTTAGTTACTCTAAAGATTCAACCCTCAATGACCACATACCCTCATCCAACATCCTGTTATCCTGATTCAAATGCTAAAACATTGCACAACTGACCTGCAACACCATTATGTGGGAAGAGAACCAATATGGGAAATCCACTCTTGAACCAATGACAAGTCTTAAACATGAAAATGCAAGTGATGTTTTTAAAAAATCCATTCAAAATTCCAAAAACTAATACTAGGTTTCACCCACGATGCACCAATGTCATATGTACAATTACACCAGCTAATACTCAGTTAACTGATGGAACACATAACTTGTTCAATTCCTCTCTCGAGAAAACCACAAATTTTAATGGAACTAACTCCTATAAGTGGAGTAATGTCAAAGAATTTCACTATGATCACCCACCTATAATTACTAGGGATACCTCATAATAAGTCATTATACCCTATAACCTACATCTACACCCACTCCTAGGAGTCCAAAACACATGGTACGTCATCTGTGGTCTCATTCAAGGGTCACATGAAATCGATTTTTCAAAACATAAACATCTAGTATATAATATATAAATGAAATCAAAAGCTATGAAAACCATCCATAACCAGGTCACTCATCCTCTCAAAGCATCTATAGATCAGGTTCCTCCCCGGAAGGCCATTTCACAAAACTGATTCCAAATGAAATATACCCCAAGGATCTATAAGTGAAATTCCTATACAATAATGACCCACTAGGGTCACTACAACTAATGTGCATGAGGAATGTATTAGATTTCTCATCTTTGAGCATATCAACATAAATCCACATAATTGGTCATAAAAATATTGATAAAAATATTAGTATTGAGAAGTCAGATTCCTCCAAGTAAATATATAGGAAATTTCCATTCGATAAGTGGTTGAAACATTAAATAATTTCTCCTTTGTCATAAAAAAATTCACAATTGATGCCTATAACTTATCTATCCTATGTACCCACCCTGAATATGAAGAAACATTTTTCCTCTATAGGCCAAAATTAGTAAATCCATAAAAATTCATCAAATCCATAATAGATGTGTTTCTATCGAAAACAAGATTATATGAAACCATAACAAAAAAATATCAAGAATATAAACCCTAGACCATGTTAACTTGGAATTCCTTCTGAAAAATGTCTTCATGACACACTATTGTGATATCCATCATAACCTCTAACCTGTCATTGTGTCCTAATTCTACCAAACCCCAAATATGATAGAAATTGGAAGGTATCAAATTTTATGAAACATTGTAACATCCTGAACCGGGAGCTACTATACTGGTTCCTACATCAATTTATTCTTATTACCTCAATCTCACCTCCACATATGCCATTAGCATCCAATTAGTATTGGGGTTCTATGGTAGTAGTGTGAAATGAATATACATCCTAATAAGAGTGGATAATAGATGGTATTATAAAAAGTGACACATACTCCTAAGAAGAATTAGAGTGAGTGCGAATATATAAATATCAATAACAACAATAAAATGGAAATTGAATTGATAAATATTTTAATGTCTCTAAAAATAATGAATTTCAGAAATTCCAAATAGAAAATGTCATTTATAAAATGAAAAGACTGTTATTCTAGCGAAATTATATAATAGAATAAAATATAATATTAACATTGATCCAAAACTCCTCTATTTTAGAACCCATCTAATCATCTTATTCCATGAAATCATAACCCTCAAATGGTATTTTCACAAACTAGTGCCTAAAATAGATATGTGAGAGATGGAATGGTACCTATGTGTGCTTGATACTCAATTAGAGTGCGAGTAAAACTCAATAGTCCACCACCAATATCCTTTAAGGAAAATATTATTCAAATAAATAGTTTTTGTATATTAATAGTGAAATAAATAAATACTAAATAAACAATGTAATATCCCAAATATATCTTTTTCTTATAAAGTTATATATTGTCTCTGGTAATCTATGGTGACACTCAAGAAATCCCACATGAATCAACCCCCTTCAATCAGTTGTATCATGTATCATAGTGTAACCATGCATCAAAAAGGGTATTACTAGTTATCATTTAAATTTTTTAGGTAAAGAAAATAAAAATTAGTTCTTCCTAGAACCTTAGTCTAAAAACTAATCCTTATACAAACCCATAATAAATGTATGAAATATTATGTCTTACAATCTAAATCATTATAATGGAACATCGTGTTCAACTTATCAACTATTAATGAGGAAAACCAAATCTGACATCCAAAATCATATACATGAAACTCCATGTACACTATCTATATATGATGTGAAATTACATGTTGGAAATTAAGTATCATTTAAATAGAAGTCCATGTACAATTTCATTCATAAATGTGGAGTTTCATATCCTAAATTTAGTTTCATCCAGTAATTTATCAAAAACAATTTTTATCATTTTGTTTCACGAATCTTCAAAAAAAAACTATGACCAAGAGGATATCATTAACTAATGTGCCCATATTCCTTTAAAAACAAAAACATGGTGTGGATTGATAAACCATTTTACAAATTAAAAAATAGTTTCAACACAATTTTAAAAAGTGGTAAGTCACCCATCCTTGGAAAACATTATAAAACCTCCCATAAAACAGGGCATATTCGTTATTATCATTCAATTCCAGATAATTGACTTTATTATAGTTAATACATTTTTAAATAATCATCATGAAATATTTGAAAAATGGAAGACAAACACCCATTCCCAACATAGCTTTTAAATTCATTTCAAAACATTTTTCAAATAATTTCTTGTTAAACACCTCACATAAAAAAACAACTTTAGTATAAGGCCTTCACCATTTTAAACCAAAAAATGTGTCAAAAACCATGAAAATCGTGAAAAAGCGTTTTGATCCTAATATGATCTTTCAAAAATGTAACACCTAAAAACAACCCATTTTAATAGGTTGGAACAACACATGTTGTGTCATAGTTCTGTTCTCATAAAACCAAAAATCCAGCAGGTTCGATCAGAGGACTAAGGTAAACAATTATTTCTCAAAACCATATATTTAATATAATTGCATAATAACACCCCTTATGGGATTTAACACATGTAATATATACAAACCTAATTATGTTCTCAGGAATATGGTTAAATCAAATAGACATATTACTTTATCAATTAGGCATTCTATAACATTTCCATAGTCTGGTTTTCTATTTTAGGGCTCACACAATCCTTGTCTAAATTATTTGGTGACAAAAATGTGTTCATCAAAATCACACAGTCTCCATTATCATGAAACAAATAAATTATTCATTATAAAATTATAATTAAATAATTAATAACATCCCAACTCATTATATTGTTTGAAAACACGTAGAAATATCACCTCTCATTGAAGCCATATGAAGCCACAACAGCAGGTCCGTAATGGATTACAAAAACCATTCTCAGGAAAATCCAAATCACATGATTCCATAAATACTATTATATAATTTAATTTCTTATCAATAACCATATAAAATATACAATAAACTCATTCCTCAATGAAATTCAATGAAATGATGAGAGGTAGTTATATTGGGATATCTTCTACCCATGTAAACCAAAATCCCCATGTTAAATGGATGTGTCCACCTTGCTCTAGTGGATTCATCAAAAAACCTAATCCAATGAACAACAAAATAAAAATAAAGGATATGTAATATAAAAAAAATTCGTATTTAAGAGAAAAAACATTCTACAATTCCAAGTAATTGCCATGAACACACCACAATCTAAATTGTCATCAATGGAGTATGTGGTTAGAATATAATGTGGTCTGTGTGCACTAAATTGGGGAGGATGATGGGGTGGCCTAAAAACCCATGAGTTAATTCTGTTAAAATATCCTTATTAATGATTTTTTACAAAGCCACAATGTCTAGTAGCATGAATTCCAACAATTTGTGCTAAAAATGTGGTTATCTTTTTCCATGACCAATCCATATGCATGGTTTGGATGCATGGTAAATCAAACATTGAATACCCCTTTTGATCACTCTAAAATAATGTGTGTAGATTTTTTAAAATCGTGAACTGGTCATGAACCATGCACCATGCTCCCCCAATTTCTCATAGTTTCCCCATTGCCTCTAAATTATTATCCCAACCCATTCTAAAATCTTGCATCCCAACCATTATTAGTTTAAAATAAACTAAAAATCCTTTGAGTATCATGTTGTTCCATGGTTTCTCTTAAATTAATCACCCCAAAAAATTCACATGGGATACAAATATCTCATAAATCCTAAAACATACAGAAAATCCACTAAGTCTCATCTAAAACCCTTAGGTTTGTCATGTGAAATATTCCCTATCTCAAAACACCATAATAAATCATTCCATCATTCATGATTCTAATTATATTCTTATCCTATAATGGATCCTATCAGTAAACAAAATTTCAAATTCCTCCATGAATTTTTTTACATATTCTGACACCGGATCTTACACCCAAATGTGTATCCCTCATTCCTTAATCTTGGATTTAAAACTAAGGAAATATATTTTTATTTTTAATGATATATGTGGATCATTTTCAAGTAAACCTGTAATGAACATGATATGTGGCCATTAAATTATATAATCCCTAAAATGCACTGGGTAATGTACTTATCTGATAAGATTCCATGTATTGTTAATAAGAGCTCATAATGAATAAAAATTAAATTTTATTATTTCAATCACATTTATGGAAAGTGAGAAATGAAACATCAAACACAAAAGGATATAGAAGAGACATTGAAAATGAATTTATTTATACTAGAATCCATTTCCATAAAAAAATTCTAGGAGATAGTGTTTACCCGAGGGCTTGGTTTATCACATATTATATCGTTAAATGTAGAGGTCAGCTTCTCCCACGCCTATATATAAATATCGATTTTGATCATCCAATTTTTAAAAACCCCTGAAAAGAATCATATTTTACTGGTCAATCTAGGTGTATTTCTCTTTATTTAGAGTCACCCTCATAGACCTCCCTCTCGTTTTGGTTGCTTCCTCTTCAGAAGAATTGAGTAACAGAACCTTCTTGATCACTTCTTCTTCAAAAAATTGATTTAAATCCAACGGTTATTTACACATACTCCCATATTTTCATTGACAAATGGCCTCAATTCCCATGTAATCATGGTTTTTATTTTTTATTGATCAAGTCTCTAAAGGGGGTTGAAAAGATTGGTAATAATTCCTACCCTTACTCCTCCTATTACACATGTTACTACTCATTCATGAAGCATACTCTAGGGAAAAATATTATTAATTTCATTAGGCTTCTCCATATGGGCCCTATTTGTATATTCTGATTCTTCTTGTTCTGTTCTTAGAACATCAATAAAAAGGTGTTTAGGGATGTTTCTCAATTGAATTGGATTCTGGTTCTTTGGAATAGATACCCCTGCATTGGAAACTAAAATTTATCAAGCACATCTATTGCATACCAATGCCTTACCATTTGTTGGATGCCACTACCCAAGCTATCAACCTATGTATAAGAAGATGCGACAATATCCTCTTCACCATCTTCCAATTGAACCACAAAAACATTACTCTCACCCATTTGAAACTCTCTTTAATGTGAATATTTATAAAAAAATACCATGTGTCCTATATCATTTATATTTATTTAGAGAGAATAATGAGTGGATAAACTAGAAAGTTCCTTCCTTAATCTACTAATGATCATAGAGACCATGGGGTTATCCTGAACCGCCAATGCCTCTTTCCCTTTAGCAACATCTAACCTACTCAAACAAGAATCCTTTCCATCACATTAAACCAAACCATCACAAAATGTTAGTTTACGAATCTTGATCCATTGAGACACTGTCATGAAAATCCTCCTCTACAGACCCCACTTTTACCCATAATGTAGTCAACGATGACTGAGAAATTCCCTGGTCCTTTAGCAAACCACCTAGAGAATGAAAACCTAGAACACTACCTTACATACGAGTAGGACACTTCTCCAACAATCCTTCATTAAGAAGAACATCTGATTCCTTTCCACTACCTGGTTAATAAAAAATGCTGTTATTTAACACCTAGTTTTCCACTCTCATGGAATGGGATATTCTATGAAAAATTAACATGTTATTTATGAACTATTATAATGGTAAAATAATTTACCCCAATATTTTATATTAGATAATAAATCATGGTCTAAATACATTGGAAAATTATAAATTATTTGGTTATGGAGTATATTTTATTTTTTATTTTTCCCATAAATTTTCATTGTATCTTTTTTAAGTGTTTAACGTTGTTGACATTTTCAAATCAAAGACTCATTTAGATGAATTAAATTATTAGAACTAGAATGTAATAGTGAATAGTTCCATTATATTATATTTATTGACATTAAATCTATAATGTATTTATGGTTCCAAAAAAAATTCACACCATGAAATCTTATTTGAGAAATTTATACAAAACCTCTAAATATGAACATAAACTTATCAGTAAAGATGATAAATGGGTTATTTATTATATCCTAATAATATAACTCATTCAGAATATAAATTTTTTGAATGAGTTTAAAAAATATCTTATGTTTCAAAATTTTTAATAATTTGACTCTATTATTTGAACAGACTAGATTTCCATGTACAAAGACAATATAAATTGATAGGGGAAGGGAATCACCATATGTATTGAAAATTTCCCATAGATCCTATACATGTCAATGTTATAGGATGAATCTACTATAGTATAATCGTATATAACACCGATATTACTGAATAATGAATTTTTTTATGTAACTCAAATGATTTAGAATAAAAAAATATCAACCTTCATGGAAATCCCATTGTATGGTTGTTAACTAATGTAAATCATGACTAATTTCCTATCCTCCACATACATGTAAGTTTTTGTTATCAATCAAACATATACCATGAAAATTGATAAAATTCAAGACAACATATATAATGGTTGTTTTTAAGATGATAATCTTAAGAAACAATAATATAAGAATTAGTACCAGGGGATACTATTACCAATTAATTCACCATTGAGAGCACTAGACTTATTTTTAAAAAAGATGGATGGGTCAATGCTCATATTGATAAATTATGGTGTTTTCAAAAAATCATGATAATGAACAATTATCCTTTTCCCTGGATGAATGTATTTTCCAACAGTCTATATAGATCCTATTACTTATCTATGACAGATTTGTGGTGGGGATATTATCATGTAATAGTGAAGAAGGAGGATATCCCCAAGACTTTTATCATATAAGGTACTATAATTATGAGTACTGGTGATTCCATTTGGAATCATTAATTCTCACAAAATCACCAGAGACGTTTTAAGAGATACATTATTCATTAATTTGGAAAATTTGAGTTAGTCTATATTGATGGTATTCTTATCAACACAAAAAATAAAGGAGGAGTATAACAAGTATTTGAGTCACATAATTTTTTTTTGAAAATGTAAAATCTATTTGTGATGTATAATAAATTTGAGTTTCGGATAGAGAAATTTACCTTCATAAGAAATTTTATCACCCTAGAAGGAATATCTATGGACGATTAAAAAATTATGGCAATTAATGGATAGTCGAGTACAACCTTTGTGATATAATTATAATGTTCTCGTGGATTTGATACTATCATTGACTTGCGAGAAAATTATTATTTTTGTCAATACCTCTTATTAAGATAATTTCTATGGGTGTCAAATTATTCATTAATTTTGAATGTGAAGAGAGAATTAAATAGCTTAAAAAGTGATTAATCAGTACAAAAATTCTAACATTACCCACTAGTGTTGAAGTATTTTTGATCTACTATGATGCATCGAAAAAACCATTGGTTGTGCAACCTAGAAAATTGATAATGTAATAGCTTATAACTCCATCCGATTGTTAATCGTAGAGTATAAATACACAACACATGTTATGGAATTGGATGTAATGATATTTGTGTTGAAGATTTGGTGATATTTTATCAATGTAATGATTTCTGATATATATATATATGGACCATAATTACATAATGTATATATTCACTCAAAAGTTGATTTAATATTATCCAATCGTGGTTGATAGATTTGATCAAGGATTATAATAGTTCGATCGATTTCTAACCCATGATAGAAAATAGAAAAAAAAATATTTTTATAAATAAAATAGACCCTAAACTCTATCCATGATACAGATTATACAGATTGTAATATTTATTAACATTCAAAGGATAGACATGGGAATTATAAAAGTTTCTTCATATTAAATTTCATAAATAAAAACTATATCTTCCACAACTATGAAGACCAAGGAGGCCAATAATGATGATCTACTTCAATTTAAAAAAAGTAAAAAAATATTGCAGAGCACAACTTTATTAATGATGGAGTTATTAGTTTTAAGAACATTCTATATTTCCCATAAAAACATGAACATATGAGGGATCATCTTGATTATTCACATAGATCATCCTTATCTATTCATCTAGAAATCACTATGATTATAGAGATTTGAAAAAAAATGTCCAATGGGATTACTTAAAGGGGATATTTCGAAAATAGTATCATGATTCATAGCATGAAAATCATTCAATGATTCACGAAACAAGTATAATGGTATGATAGAACAATTTTCCAAATTATTATTCAAAAGGGAAACATTAAAATGAATTTCTTTCATAGGACTACCTATGACCCCTATAAGAAAATAATTACTTTTGTGGACTATAAAATTAACATACTAAGTTTTTTCAATTCATTACCATCGTGGAATTTCTCCCTCTTGAAAAAATAACCAATAAATACATAAGGTAATTGTTAAGAATTCATTGAGTTTCACTAATTATTATTTCTGACCAAGATTCTTCTTCTACCCAAAGGTTATATATAAACCCTTTAGCAAGCTTTCGATATAGTGGTGATCTCCGTAATTGCATATCACCATCATATGGATTGTTAGTAATAACGATCCATCCAAACTATGGAGGATATATTCACATCATATTCAATGTACTTCAAAGGATATTGGGATCAACACCTTCCCCTAGTTGAACACCCATTTCACAATTGGTTCCACACTATAATTCAAATGTATCCTTGTGAGGAACTATAAGGGAATTGTTTCCAGACATTATCATGATGGGATAAAGAAATAGACAGGAAGCTGACGAGACATTATATAATCCAAGAATTTACACATAAGGTTAAAAACATTCATGTTCATATAAATTTGAAACCTAGAGTTTCTGGTCAGATATAAAGTGTCCATTCATATATCTCAATCGAATAAAGCCTTATGGTTTATAAAGAGGAGAGTTATGATTCACATATAAACCAACCACAATGATATCATTTATCGTATCATAGATGTGGCTTGTTAATTATAATTCCCACGTAAAATTTCAAAAGAACCAGAAGTGTTCCACATATCCCATGTAAGTATGATTAAGCAAGATCCCTCACATGTATAGATCTTTAGAGGTAGTTACATTTGATAATAATAACTAATTTGAAGAGCGTTTTGGTTGGGATCATATATCATAGATACAATTTTCTAAGAAATAAATCATGTCACTATATAAATGTATGGTAGTAAAAGAACATATTTTTGGATGAAATATGGGAACTATAAGAGGCTATAAAATAGAAATACCTGCATCTATTTTATTATATGATATAATAATTTGGAGAGTGATATTTCGAACTTTTTAAATAAGGTAATGACCAAAAAATTTATAAATTGAATTACATATTCAAATGAATATAAGCCTTATTAAATATATTAATAATAGAAAAAATATAATGCTTTGGTAACTTTTCACTGTTATCAGTTATAACCCATAAAATTTAATATATCAATAATAAACAAAACCTTTTATAATATAGTATTAATATATTGATTGTAGTAATATTATATATTATGTGTTATGACTATGTCTAACTGACACATAAATGGATGTTATATCCTTGACCTGTAGGATTAAACCCCATAAAGTTCATTTATCAGAAAATCCTATTGATAAATAATCACTGGGATTTTTCCATGATAAAAAACCAAGGTAAAATTCAACAACTAAATCATGGGTGAATCCATTTACGTATATTGGTCATTTTCATCGAGATATTATCCAAAATAGTGTTAATCAAACCACCCATTAAAAATATCACCATCCCACGCCTAACAATTTAGGCATTAAACGGTGTAATAAAGGGAAAACTATCTAAACCCTAAATGTTTTAATATTGATTCTTATATATAAATTTTTGATTATATGTTTATTTTAAAATTAATTTAAAATAAATAAAGTACATGTTGGAATAATATTATATTTTTATATCACTAACCAAAATTTTTATTTTATGGAAATATTTGGTATCCATTTAGAAACACATTTTGATGAAGTCAATAATTATTGGAATAAATGTTATTTTAATAAAATATTAATATTTATTAATATTTATTTATATAAAAATTATTATATAATTCTATAATTCAATTCTCTATATTTATAAGGGTTATAAAACTGTTGTTTGAAAAAAAATTATTTCATTAAAATATTTTTTAACATAAATTATTAAATTATAATATTCTGAAAAGTAATTATTAAATAATAAATTTTATTTTTGAATTCATCACATTTTTTAATCCAATGATGAATTTACCATATGATCACACAACAATTAATTTTTGAGATAAATAACAAATATTGTATAATTTTATGGTATGAATTATGAGATAATAAAAGATAAAAAATTTATTTAATAAATACATTAAATAATTTCAAAAAACAAAATTATATGTCCCCATTAAAATAATGTTTTTATGTTATTTGATTAATTTTATAATTCATTAATAAATCCTTCATAACATTAATTATATTTTATGGTTTTAGAATAAACTCTTTATAAAAATGACTCAATTAAACATCACCGATTGAATAATTTTATGATTAGGGTCTTAAACATATAGGGAATTTAAAAACACTCATATTTTGTAGAAAACATGGTAAAAATATGTCAGATATATTTTGTTCTTGATTACTTTTTTTGTGTTGATTTAAAAAATGGATGTCTAGAAATTCATAATGAATTATCATAATTTTGATATATAGTTCTACCCAACCTCCCATTCTACATCCATAAAACCCCATTTACAGATATGGTATTTTATAATTTCCTCTATAAAACACTCATATAGTTTCCTCAATCTCTTAATAAGGTATTTCCATGATTTTTGAGGTACCCTCTCCAGGTAAGGGATCCTCTCTTTCTCCTCGTTGTTCAAGAACCTTCATTATATTATTCAGTTTTTTCCAATTATTATTATTGGTATATGATTTAACAACATCCATATTATTTATCATTTTATTTAAATGTGATTATATTCCCATTTCACCCACTTTTATACATTCAATTAATCATCATGTACCGTCGCTATGCTGATAAAATTATCCTGTGATTTTCCATACAAATCCTTTTTTTTGTGATTACCCTTATCCTTTTACATTAAATTGTATTAACCTAAATCAACTTATAACTCATTGGGTTAAGAAATCCATGAATATAACTAGATTTTTTAAATTTTTTTTTATTGTGATGAAGAAAATATTTATATTTAATGGTCTATGTTGCAATGTTATGCATGCACATGTTACAAATTTTATTAATGGTCCCATAACTATATATCCCTTTAATGCACTATGTTCTTTTTTCATGTCAAAATATTCCATGTAAGATTCATGGATGTTTTTCATAAGCATGCTATTTTATAATTTCATAGTTATTATCCTTTACTTATATTTATGTGGTTTAGATTTTTATTTTTTCCACATTCCCATGTTTCCTTTATGTTATCATAATTTATCATTCATTGATGTTAATGTCCATGATTATGAATCCACTAATGTTGCATTAATATACCAGTTCACTCACTTGTACTATTTAATCATATGTTTTTATATCTCTAACCACTTAAGGGAAAATATTTCTCACCACATTATTGTGTGTATCAATATGTTATCATGTGTAGTTTTAGATGGTTAGTGGAATATACGTCAAGGATATGGAGTTTTTTAAACATAATGTTGATTTTTTAATATAATTACTTTAATATGTACCCAATTGAGGAAATTCACAAGGATTCATAATATTTTATAGTTGAATTATGTGTATTATTACATAATAAATCATGAAATAATGTTTACTAAATTATGGGTATCCACTAAAAGGATGGATGGATGGTTTGACGGTGACAAGCTATGAGATTTAGAGAGATGAAGGGATTTAATAGTGATGAAATTGAAGGATTGGAAAGTGAATATATAAATGGGTTTATAGGGTTTGTAATATAGATGAGGGAGGAATTCTATTGTGATTGATGAATTATAAATGATGGAATATATGGAAAGGTCACTAGTGAATTTATGGAAGGAAGAATGGATTTGAAATTATAGTTTGAGAGGGAGTTAAAGATATGATAAAGCGAGTCATAAGATGATGTTTGAGGTATGAAAAATGTATTCATAGTTTTCTTATATGAAAACAAATATAAATACAAATATTATTAAATTTACAGTGAAAATCATTCATAGGTAACCAATAGTTCTAAAAAATTATTATAAAATAGTAATAAATTTTTTAATTACATCAATAAAAATACTAATTAATATATAAAATGTTATAAAAAACCTATATAAAATAGAAATGACTGAGTTGTTCAAAAATTCATTTCTGGAAATATAGATAAATTTACATTAATTACTTATTACATGGTAAAATGATCTATCTATTCCTCTGAGAAACAATACTAAAGAAAAGTACTATTACATTTTTTTGTAGAATAGAGATAGTAAAAACATCTATAATATTGTGTAAATATTTCCAATCATCATAGAATTATTATTTATGGATCGGGGATTTTTTATGAATGAAATAATAATTCCCCTTATTAGAAAAAGCCTCAGTATTTTATCTATATAATGTAAACCATATTTTATTATTGGTTTTTATTTAAAGAAGAATCTAGAGTAAGATAAATATTATATTGAGACATGATATATTGAAATATGGGAAATATTTATGAACCTATATACTGTGTTTTTTAATTTTAATTTACATGATATATTTTATATCAATTATTTAATTACATTATAGTGTACATTAATATTATGAAATTGAAATGAGATAATACACATATTTTACATGAAATTATTTTTACATTTTAAATCATTTTATTTTCTTATTAATTTCAACCAAATATAATGTTATTTGATTCTCTTCTAATCATGTGATTTATAATTCTTGAATAAAGTTGAACGTTATCACCTATAAAATATGTAAACATTATTGAGTGATATAAACGAATCCAATGAACATATCTATATATTAATATGAGATGTATAATTTATACATTCTTAGATTACATGTAGTGACACCAACCCCAATAGTCCATATAGGGTGTCAATATTTTTAATTTTTCATAAGATATAAAGAATTGCATCTCTATATACCAAATACTTTAGTAGTCTTCGTAAACTAGTAGCATGCCTGAAATTCCAATTATATGTGAAAACATAAAAAACAAAATGTATTTTCATTGTATACTCCATTATTCAATATATAATATTCTTGCATATCTATCACAAATAAATCATGGTCTCTTTAGTAAAATGAAACATTATATATGAGTGAGATTATAGGATCAATATAGGTAATCATATAGAGTAATATTAAATTAAATAATTAAAAACCAATTTGTAAAGGTAAATAAATGAATCCCATTCCATTTAATTAATTGCATGAGCATAATATGGCAAGAATAAAGGATAATCAAATAGATCCATATAAATAATCACACGAGGTTGAAAAATGAAACATGAATATTGATACAAATAAAATTACCACATGGAATATCAAAAAATATTATAATGATCTAATGCATAATTTTAGATCTATGAATCACACCATGGAGGCCTTATTCTAGGATATCAAAATAAATTTGAAAGGCCTCTAGAAAAACCAAATCTAGTTGGATCATGATACCTAACAATACATTAAGGGGATAATGTGGGCCACAACAACCACTAACTATGTCCAATTCATTAATATTATGAATGGTGTAAAAAATCCACATAAAAATTTATATTGGAAAAGGCATATGAAATTTAAATACATACCCTAATCCAAAAACATAAACATAAACTATCTAGAGTAAAGTAGTGAGTCTTTATAAAATTGAACATCCCAGGTCACACATATTGTAAACCATCCAATAAAATAATAAAGATTGTAATAATACAAAATATCCTCTAATAATCATTAATAAAATACATGGTTCGTGTCATTGGTTAATAGTAATATCATGAAATGATCATTAAAAATATATTTAACAAAAATTACCATTTATTTTTGAATATCACCTTTAAAAATTGTGCACAATTTTTTTTTGAAATTATATTTTATTAAAATTGACTAATTTATATTTTTAAATTAATCATTAAATCATTTACTTTTCCTAAATGTATAAACTTTTGTTAATTCCATATATGTTAAAATTAATATTTGTTTTATATTTTTTATAAATTCCAAACATGAAATAATTACAAAACGATATGAGGAGCCATTTAATTTTTTTTATAAAATTATAAATTGGTAAAATATATATTTAATTAGTTGTTTATATAATGATAAAAAAATTGAAACATTTTTTGATAAAACCAGTTTTGATGAAAATCATTTTTCAACTAAAGTGACAAATAATGTCGGATATTATTATGAAAAATTTCCCGAACCGTTTATATACCAAATAGTTCAAAAATGGAACTCTTAGATTAAAAAAACATTAATAACCATATGTTATGATAATGGATTTATTTTAATATATTAATTTCAAATAATTCCCCCAATTGATTTGTAAATAAAAACAAACTAGAATAATGAGGACGTTTTAATATAAACCCCTGACCCTTTGGTATCTTCTGAATCATAATCCCTATATATTAAATGATATTAAATGAGAAATTAAATAAAATGAAGATAAAGAAATTCATTATATAACATATCTAAGGGGAAATATATACTCTAAAAAAGTTAATGAGTGGTGCATATGGCATAAGTCTTACTGAAGTAAATGTGAGACAAGAAACCATTACCTCAGGTATGATTTCCATTATACATGTCCATACATCTGGTAAATTTTATTTATACGTGTATTAATTTATACTATAATCATAATCATGTAAATAATTTCATATATTATCCTCTTATTACATTTTACCACCCGTTTATTAATAATATTTCATTATTTTTATTATTTCTATTATTAATTGCCTTATTTTCACATGAAATTTTTTTCATGAATGTTCTGAATCATATGTATTGGATATATATATCATTCATAGAATTATAATAATATTATAAATAACTTGTTTAAATGATATATAAATTTTTATTACCAATTATGAATTTTGGACTTGGAAAATGAATCACATTACTTCATTGAGGCGATAGGTTATAAAAACTCACAAGCGACAATGTCATTCCCTTAACGAGTGAATGTATAAAAAAATATGAGAATTATTAATTTTAAATAATAAATATCACCTTTTATATATCATGTATATTCATGAATTTTATCTTTATCACATTCAATTTAAATAATATGTGTTAAAAAATCACATCACTTCATGAGGAGGTAGTCCACCGTACAGAAGATCGATGTTACTGTATATGAAATTGATTGAAATTAAAAATTTATAAGTAATATAATAATTATATGAGTATAATAACATAATAAATAACATATACATATGATAAATAAATCATTATATACATTTTGGAATGTTTGTGATAGAAAATGAACTACATTGGTTTGCGAGGCAATAGTCCATCGTACACACAAATAATGATTTTGTATCCCATTAGTTAAAATGGGATAATGACTTCAGTTATTCCGTTAACATAGTAAATAAAATTTAATATGGAGGGTAATGATTTTATTTTATCATAATGGTCTAATAATAATTGATGGAGGTGGCAGGATATATGAAATTAAATGCATGGTTAGGGATCATACCTATTGTTCAAAAACATCATTTGGTTTGCGACCAGAGCATTCGAAGTATAAATTTATGAGTAAAATAAGGATTATAGGACAATAGGTGGGAATTTTGATATTAATTATGACATAATTTTCTAAGCCAATATATTTTTTAAGAGTGAATATGAGTGGATATGGGGTGGCCTTTGAAAATTGAGGTGAGTAGTAGACAAATAATTATTGAAATAAAAATGGTTTATCCATGATTTTTATATTACATAAGTATCAAAAAAAAAGAAATCCTAAAAATATAAAATGGAAATTTTTTAAATAAATAAATCAAAATTAAATTTAAGTTGTATAGTGTAATTTTTAACCCTTATCATCTTAGATTTCCAGCATGGATAATTAGTTTTTACCTTAACCACAATAAATATTTTTTCTATTTTTAATAATCATTTTAGTAAAAAAATTATATAAAAATTATTGGATAATATAAATTATTATTATTCCAATATATAATCAATTTTTCTATTTACTATTCACATAAATAGAATTAGATTATTTAATATTCATGCCGCAAACACGACGATAATGCATTTCTTCAATAAGAAAATGTTGAAATGATTACAAATTATTTATATAATATATCAAAATTAAAATGATGAAGATTTCCTAAATTGGATAAATAGAAATATAATTAAACAATTATTTTAAAATAAATATAAAATAAAATTTATCATTGCATATAATTTAATTGAAATGGATGTTTTCAATTAAACATTATTGTTTTTCACTATTATCATAAAATTAATCATTTAATGAAATTATGAAAAAATCTAAAAAAATATATTTTTCACATGTAAATGTAAATAATAAATTAAAAATTTTTAGGTAAATTTTCTAAAAGTGGAATATATTGATTATGATATATTTTTACGATGCGTAAGTAGACCTCCTTTTAGAAAAATATAGTATTAGAGTAAACATTATCTTTCCATTAATGTGATTCTTATTTTAATTAAAATAAATTAATAACCCCTGAATTTATTTTACAAAGGTGTAAACCATATAATCTTCACTATTTAGTTCGTAAAAATTGTACTTGAAATCATAACAGGTATTTTATCATGGACATGATTAAATAATATTATTTTAATAAAGAATCTCCATTGATTGAAACCTGCTGTTACATGAATTGGATGTTACAGAAGGCATTGAATTTAATATATATATATATTTATATATCATAAAGTATCATGAAGTGAAATTATGATCGGTGTTGTGAGTCATATATGCTATAAAACATGATGTTCATATTTTTAAAATATTTCGGTGTCACATTATCCAAATCTTAAATAAAATGTGTCCTCAAAATTTAATCTTAATATCAATAGTCTAGGGTCTTTATTTTAAAATACATTCATCTAAAACCCTCATCCTAATAAGGGGTAATCAAAAATTCTATCAATTATAGATGAAGGGACGTAAAAAGGTTATATTGTATAACACATAACTAGGGTTCTCTGTATGAAACATTGGATGAAAGTGAAATTATGGATATTGAAGAAAAGTTCAATTAATTATATATATTGATAAGGGTCAATGATCATAGAAAAGTTATTGATCAATGAAATTTTAAAGAACAAAACCATCAATATGTGATGATTTGAAAGACCATCTATTCAATATAAATGAAGGTATTGAGATAATTTAATTTTTATATCCTTTTCATAATGTAGAATAATTGCATTATCATTTAGACTAATAAGATAAGGAAATATATATTCTTGAAATATTTCTATTTCATATAAACAATTTCATCTTTTGTATAACAAAAGAAACCCAAGTATTCCAGAGTAGGTGGAAATTTTATTAAAAATGAACATTAATAAGGGATCACATCACCAATTATTGGCACTTTTAGTAGTCATGAAGAAACTAGATACATACATGGTTCCATTATTACATTTTTAATAAAAACATATTACAAAACTTGGGAATGTAAATTTATTCCTAGAACATATAAAAATAATTCATTTTCACAACTTAGTGATGGAAAAAATAAATGGATGATCTCAAACACTCCATAAGGTTTATATGAAACAATTATAAGTGAAGTAATGTTAATAAGATATAGACCAAATGTCAAGGTAAAGATTCTGAAAAAACATATCCCATCAATAAACTGAAAATGAAAATTTATCCATTGATATTATCATAGAGAAAATCTCGTGGAATGTAATAAATGAAATATTTATATTGACAATTATTATTATGTTCACATCTTGTATCTGGACCATGAACCATTATTTTTACAAGATGTTTTATGTTTGTTATCCAAAAACCATCAAATTGGTTTGGAAAAAAACATAATGGGTATTTCCCTAACTGTATTATCTTTTGAGACATGTTGAAGGATTAAGAGTACATAATGATCCCCATCCTTAACTTCAAAAACAAATCATTATTCATATATTGATTTGATTCATGAGCAATATTAACTAAAAAAATATATGTATTAAGTATAAGATATATTTTTTTCATTATTTCATAATTCAAAGTAAACACTTTGTGTTAAAATGGTCTACAGTTTAGATAGTAATCAAGTCAACATACAACGAAATTTCAAAATTTAAGAGGAAAATAATTTTAAATAAATGATCTCAAATGGTATGTAGATAAACCACAAAAAAATAATTAGGTGCAGAATATTATGTATGTCTCAATGAAATTGAAATTGAGACGAAAACAATTGACTTATGTCTGAATTTTTTCGGTATGTGATCTTAATGTCCTAGATAATCATATTAAAAATGTTAATTAATTAATTTAGTATATTTTTTAATTTATTCAAATTATAATTATTATTTTAAATACATTTATATCCATTTCTAGGTGTCAGAAGATACAATTTTATCATTTGGAAGCATTTTTTTGGTTTTAATGATTAGTTTACTTGTATATATTTATGGAAACTCATATATATTAAGAATATTCTTCCATAATTGAAATAATATTTTATTATTTTACTTCTAGAATATTATGCCGTTATATATTTCATTCATTTATATGGTATAATGATGATACATTAGATAAAATGTTATTGATAATTGGTTAGAATATTTTGGTTCTTTTTTTATCATCACTTACTAGTTTTGTGTAATAAATTAATATAATGTATATATAAGAATTCCATAACATTAAATAATCTTTTATAAAAAATTTAATATTTTTTAACCATATGTTTGGTTTTACAACAATAAGTTTTTGTGGTATTAAAAAAACATTCCATCCATAAAGTCGGTCAATCGGGACCTCACTGATGATGTTTTCATTTTTAAAATAAAATTTGACAGGAGAAGATACTTGATAGTGGATATTTCATTAATATAACAATATCAATGTATATAAGTTATACTTTTGATACAATACATGTTTTTATGGATTAAATGAAGAGGGAATCGTAAATAAAGCTAAATTTAAAAGGAAGAAAAATATAATGAAAGAGTTCTTTAGGGTTGGAAATTTTCTCGATAATAACCTCCTTATGGAAAATGGTTTTCATATTTTTTTGAGTCCAGAACCTCCAGGACGTGGGGAAGGGGAATGGGATGTGGACTGGTCAGAAATTTTACAAGGTTGAAGGCTTATGGGGTGTGAGGGGAAGAGGTGGTGAGGTGGGGTATATACAATACATGAGATGGGTGTTTGTCGATTATATTATTCATTAGTTTATTACTTTGGCTCAATATAATAAATATTAATGATTCTATTTATAGATTTGGAAAGTATATTAGAATAGTTCATGATTATGGTACATATGTTAGTGATGAATCTAGGAATGTTATATTTAACTTATAATATGTATATTTTATATATTACTATGATTTACAATTCAGATAAATTGAATTATTTTACAAAAATGGGAAAAATAACCGTAATTTTTTTTTGATGTTTATAATTAAAAAACTCATTTTTATGAATTTTTTTCTCTATATGAGAAATTAAATTTTTTAATCCTCTTTCACATGGAAAATAACAATTTAATTTTATAAGTTATTTTATAACACATTTACAAATAAACTAAGGTCTCAAAAAATTATATTATAATCATTATAATAATGATAATAATTTTTTAATATATTTAATTAATTTAAATTTAAATTTAATTAATTATAAACATTAGAAAATTGAGAATAAACAGTTGTCTTTTTTAAAATTAAAAAAATGTAATTAATAATTTATAAAACATTTGTTTAATTATACTATGATATAATTTTATCATATTAACATATATAAGATTCTATAATATAATATAAACATTCATTTGTGATGTTACTATTCAAATTGTCATATTATGGTTCCAAATGGTTATATTACTATTACTACAGTCATGTTACTGTTTAATATTATAATACTATTGGTTTACGTATGGTGTTCTATGCTGAATAATGTATTGAATGAGATTATTTAATAAGAAACATATCATAAAATCATATAATGAAATATTCTTCCCTACATTGAAAATTTCAACCTTGAAATATCCATGAATATTGTCATTGAATCAAATGTGGGTGGTTATTCTTCATAACATCCTCATGTTCCAACATTTCTTCTTCCATTTAATGAAGCCTCTAAAGAACCATTACAAATTGTGTCATCCTATTTATCAAATCTTTCTCCCTTGTATCATGAATTTGGATAGGATATTCTCAATATGAAATAATTTTGGTTCTTGTACTATTTCATCATAGGTGAGTAAATTTCTTACATTTGGCATTTAAATATTTAATAATAATATGTAGAACACATCGTGAACATTGGAGAGAATTGGTGAAATTCCTAGTCAATAAGATACAACTACAATTCTTTTTATAATTTCCAATTGTCTAATATATATAGGGCATAGATTCGCTTTTTTATCAATGCTTAATACACCCTTTCAAGGAGATACATTTAGAAAAACATGATGTACCACATGAAATTCCAATTCACTTCTTCATTTTTTACCGTAACACTTTTACCTAAATTGAGCTTATTTAATAAGATCTCAAATAGTAATTACCTTTTTGATTATATCATTAATACATTTTTGGTCTATATGCTTCATCTCACCAATATCCTCTAAACAATATTGTGTTCAGTATATCATTCCATACAATGCTTCATATGATTCCATTTTAATACTATAATAAAAACTATTATTTAAGGAATGATAAACCAATGGTTATTAATAATCAAAAATAGATTTAAAGTCATGTGATCATGATCACAACAATTCTTCCAAAACATGAATTTTCCATTCAAAATATCCTTCTATTTCAGGGTGATAAGAAATACCTATATGAAGTATAACGACCCACACTTTACATACATTGTTAATACTTCAAAATTGAAGCACACTTATTACAACATATGACAAAACCACAAAGGACCCTATTGGTATAGTGTCTTTAGAAACTGGGAAACATAAACAACTGGTTCATAAATCTTCTACAGTGTCTCCCATTTATTTCATCATATCTAGGGTCCCTTTTAGAATATTCTACTTAATATCCATCTTCCTGACCTGGGGAAAAGAAAACATACAAAAAAGGGTGAGCTCAAATGCTCAGCAAGGGCAAATAAAGGAAATAAAATCATATCATATCTTTTTGAAAATCATAACCTGCAAAAGAGATCATAATATCGTAACATGGAATACATCATAGAAGTGAAAATGAGATCCCCATAATCATAACATAAATATGAAACTTTGTGGCATGCACACATAATCATGGAAAATCATTTCTTGTTAGTCATGACTCATTGCCAAGACTATCTTAGCGGACAAAGTCCATTTCTGAACCGAGTTCACTCCTCGTTTCAGTCCTGTATCACTGAACCGAAATAACCTTCCGTTCCAGCCATGTCTATCTCATGAGATATAAATCTTTACCCAATGCATTTTAGGGAGATATAGGTCCCATCCATCTTATAATTAATCCTTTCTTATGTGTGCCACATAATCATAAATCATACATCATCGCATAACACATGTAACAAAAATGGGATTCTTGAAACATCATGACATCATAAAACAAATCTTATAAGGTAAATGACTTCATAAAAATAATTTCCTCAAAACATAATCAAATCAATTTAATAATAGGGATAAAAACAGATCCCTATATTATCTTAGATGGAAAATAATTTTGATAAAACATTTGAACTCCATTCTTGAGGAAAATATCCTTTCTACTTCCAAAACACTTTTCTTTTCTTAACATGTCATAAAATTATAAACTAAAATAAGTTGATTAAAAATAAACTTGAAAACTTATAAAGTAATATTCTTGAAAATAATTTTTTAAAAATCCATTCTTGCCGTATAAGTTAAAAAAACATTCTTCGTACTTTTGTCGGAAAAGTCAAAAAGTACCTCGTACGAAAAACAACAAAAGATTCCTTTCATATCTTTTACTAAAAACTCACCGAAGGGTAAAATTGGATATAAACTATTGTAGAAGGATGGAAATAATATTACATATTTAGGGAACATGGATGTGGATGATAAAATACACCCCAGTAATTACCAAATTAAAAACAATCTCGGATAAAAGTGAGATTGTGATATTTCCCTTACCTTAGATCCGATTTGCTTTGTACGTGTCCGAAGATCCTGTATAATGGTTTAAATAATGTTATTGACTTATTCCAGAATCATAAATATTGATATGATATCATATATGGTCATATTCTTAGCTTCTTATTAGTAATATTTCATTGTTACTTGTTACTCGGGTCTTTATTTCCTTTTGTTCTTATGCGTGTTTTGCCGAATAAATTCTTATTATTCTTTTAAGGTTATAGATACCTTATATCCAGAATGGTATTAGTGTAACATATATCATATTTATTCATTAAATTAATTTATATAATTACTATGTAATGATGATCATGTAGAACGAGTCACATCACATCGTGGAGACGGTATTCCGTACGTACGCACGAGCGATTATATTGTTCCCATGATCGTGGAATTGTATTTAAGTGCATTTATAATATTTAAGTATCAATATAACTTTATAATAATCACATATAGTTACTCATTACACCATTATACCCATACTTGTAAGGTGATGGTGGAAAATAGAGTACACCACGGCGTGGGGACGGTATTCCGTACGTACGCACGCACGGTGATTTCATTTTATCCGTAGGATGGATAGAAGGTGAATTAGGGTTGTTTAATATTTATAATAACATATAAGTATGTAATTAATACTCATGTTATTACTTTATCATGAAACAACTAAATAAGAATAAGTTGAAGAAGAAAGAAATTGAAAAGATCGGTAATGGATATTACCTCTTCTTTGAAACGCCTCTTTGAATCCTCCACTTAGGGAACTAAGATTGGTCTTTGAAGAAGACCAGGAACTCTAGTGTTATTCTAGGTAAGTGGAGGAGGGATTTTGGCCAGGGTTGGCCGTGATTGAGTGCTAAAATTGGTGTGAGGAGGAGGGGGAGGAGGTGCCCTTTTATAAGGGAGGAGAGGGGCACCTTAGGAATACCTCAAAATATTATTTTATATTAAAGTCAAAATCGGTTTATAATGGTTCCAAAGGGGCTTATTTCGAAGGTAAAGTGGGGATAGGTCAAAATAATATCAACTAATAAGATTTAGACAAGTTTAGGTAATTATTTTAACCTTATCAATTAGATTTAACTCTAAGTTAAATAATTTAACTTTTACCGTGACTTTTTGTTTTCTTACACTATATGGTTAATACAGTTACTATAACATGCCAAAAGAACCCCAAGTTGTTTATTATTAATATATATATCCTTATCTAAGTCATTTGGCCTAACCTTATATTTTTAGGAATAAAATTACAATTAATAATATAATATTTGATTTAAAAACTATTTTGTGTCAATTTGGACACTATTTGATATATGATTTTTTTGAAAGTCATAACAGAATTATATGTTCGAACCATGTTGATTAAATCAACACTAATATATCATATTGACCTATAAAATTAGTGTAATTCATAAAAAGTCTCAAATTACATTTATTTGAGCATTTATAACATCAATTATGTTATCATTTCCTTAAAAGGGTAATTACTGCATCATTGTTGTGTCATAAATAAATTAATATATTTAAACTCTAAATATCATTAATAAAATATAATTATGTAGGAAATCTTTTTATATTTCTAATGAATATTTATAGTCTAATTTATCTTATGTATAACCCCATATTAAAAATGTTTTAGTAATTAAACTTTGATTTTAACTATTTTAACGATTCATTAAATAAAATAATATTAAATGTCATAATCTAATCCAAGTGAACCTAAATGGTCATATTATATTCATAAGGTTGTTTATGGTCGAATTAAACTTATACAATAGAATTAGGACATGTGTTATGGTAATAGTAATATCATATTTACCCTTAGTTACCCTATTTACTATTAACCCCGGTAAAAAAGTAAAAAGTTACTATTCACCAAAAAAATTATTTTTATCTCATTGAACAACATTTTACTTACTGATATCAACCGTGTCTGTCGGATTTTCGAAATTCCATTCACAGAAGTGGTAAAATTAAGTTTTATGCAAAATTCAGTTTTTAACCTACCACTTAGTGGTTTCACTATTCATCAAAAATTGAAAGTTTTCAGAAAAATACCAAAATTTCACCCTAAGCTAATTTTGGTATTCTGAATCCAAAAATGAATTCCATTTTGAAAAATAAAATTTATAATATTTCAAAAAGTGGTTATTACTATTCATAACGGCTAGTTTTAATAATATTTTAATAGCATATCGTTGTTTAGTGAAACTCGGTATTGCGTACGACGCAAGCTATCA
This sequence comes from Viscum album, assembly GCA_963277665.1. Lineage (NCBI taxonomy): Eukaryota > Viridiplantae > Streptophyta > Magnoliopsida > Santalales > Viscaceae > Viscum > Viscum album. Next base: position 1,956,438,705 of record OY728141.1, on the reverse strand, counting down.
AGGAAGGTCACGATTGCGTGTAAAGAAAACCAAGCAAGTGTTGTGTAGAAAAAGATTCCTTTGATGATTTATATAACATAAAATTATCGGGTGTTACATTCTACCCCCCTTAAAAATAATTTCGCCCTCGAAATTCGTCACTTTGTAACAAACAGATGAGGATACCTCTCCCTCATCATATCCTCAAGCTCCCATGTAGCTTCTTCAAGTTGGTGGTTCCTCCATAAAACTTTCACCAATCGAGTTGTCTTGTTTCGTAGGAATTTTTCGCTACGATCCCGAATCTCTATCGGTTGTTCTTCATAAGAATGATTTTGCTTCAGCGGTACAACTTCTGAGCTGAGTACATGTGAAGGATCAGGTATGTACATTCTCAGGAGAGATACATGGAACACATCGTGAACTTGAGAGTGTTGGAACCACTTTGTGTATAAGGTTGTATTTGTTGTCAATAGTTGTCAATGCAGATCAAAATGAAGAAGATCATGAAGTACTCCGATGAAGTAGAGGAGTGGTGATTCAGATGATTGTTGTGCTGATCTTAAATTCAAAGAACATGTGTCAAAGGTGATACATTGCTTACAATAATGAAGAATGTGAGGAGAAATCCATTCGAGGATGATTAAAGAAGAATGAGGTTTTTGGATGAAGACCATGCAATTACTCATGATTGCATGAGAACCATGATAGAGACTTCTTGACGGATTGAATCACATGTTTTGCATGAAGTTGATCATGACAGCCATGCTAGAGACTTCTTGACGGATTGAATCACATGCTTTGCATGAAGTTGATCATGACAGTTGATGAAGAAGACAATGTGCCAATGAGTTTACTTCTGAGATGGCCATGCGGAGATTGCAATTATGAGATGGCCATGCACATCACATTGTATCAGAAGATAATGGTACTAAAGTTGTTCCTCCAAAGAATACATATCACAATAGTGGAGTTTTTGATAAAAGCCAAAGAGTTGCTGAAGGATACAGATCACCAAGAAGAAGTGTTGTTGAGGTGATCGTGCTTGTTGACAAAGAAAACAAACGACATACAAATTTGTTGACAAAGGAGATTCCATGGTGACATGTCGAGTTCAGGAGTTGGGGTCAACGATCTATGTTTGATTCATGAACATCGACAGAGGAATGGATGATCTGGAGGCGGTACAAAAAGAGCAGATACAAAGTGGCGCCGTTTTCCAGTGTTTGCCAAATTTCAGGGCCTCAAATTCAACAAATGAAGAATAGTGATTTTGGCAAAGGGACTTGCGCGCCGTGCTCTTGGAGGATAAAAGACTTGCGCGCCATATGTTTTTGAGGATCAGAACATCAAAATTTGGATAAGGAAAGAAGGTCGCGCAAGTGTTGGTTGGGTCGCGCAAGTGAGTTGCGCGACAGAGTTTATTGAAGACAAGACTTGCGCGCCGTCGAGGGACTTGCGCGCCGCCGCGCAGGGGGTCCAGTTTGCCTATAAATACTGGACCACCCCTCCTCATTTGGAATGGAGATCAATACTTTGAGATTGTTCGAGCTCTCGTCGCGCAGGTGGTTGAGCCGCGCAAGTAGGGGTTGCGTGCCGAGTGAGGGTTGCGCGCCCTAGAACATTTGGGGGAGAAAGGAAGTGTGTCGCGCAAGTATTAAGTTCAATAAGGCAGTGTCGCGCAGGTGCTTCAGTGTCACTTGCGCGCCAGTTTAGACTTGCGCGCCTGAGACTTGCGCGCCGACGGGAGACTTGCGTGCCAGGCTTGAAAAGGAGACCCAGACACTGTTGAAGCACGCCCGCCTTTCTGGAGCTGCACAAGAGCTAATGATTGCCTGATACTTTTGGTGAAAAGTGCGATTGAAGAATAAATTTAAATGATACATGCATGATCTCATGCATACATGGAGAACTGATTCTGACAACGTCGAGTAAGCTGAGATTCATTAAGAAAGCAATCACATCAGTGATTGTGATTTAGGCAAACGAAGACAAGGGGATCTAGTGCATTCAGTCATTGCACTAAAGAAGAAAGATTGAACTATAAAGAGCATCAACTCTAAATCCTGATGCAAGAAAAGTCTCATGCGGAACAGGAGACAAAGAACATCAATGCACATTTATTGAAGAGACCTTCACGTCTATAAACTGAGTGGGACTTCACCAACGGCAGTGATCCAGGGGGAGTCAACGGGAGTGACCCGAGGGATGCAGTGAGATATCCCAGAACAATTGTAAAGGCAGTGAGCCTGGGACAGAGTGACTGTACCCGAACCTTTGTAATCTACAGCTAGTGAAGCATAGTGGATTTAGGTACGACCGACAACCTGTCGGCATATGCTCCTTGGACGTAGCCCTTAGTGGTGAACCAAGTGAAAATAGTTGTGTCATCTATCTCTGCATGTGAATGTTTAATTTCTGATCATATCCATCATACAGGTTTAAGTAGTTCCTACCAACGTGGGAACAAGATCCACAACGTTAAGAAGAAAAAGTTGCCACCCTGATTCACCCCTCCCCTCTCAGGGTGACCCGGGGTCCTACAAGTGGTATCAGAGGGAGGTTAACGTATGTTGGATATTCTCCAGTAATTCTATTGAGAATAGGATTTGAGTTTCATTCCTAGAGTCAACAATGAAGAGCAGTCTTGATAATGACGCAGTCATTTCTGAGCAGAAATCTATATCCACCAAGACATTGAAAAATAGGAAAAAGAAAGAGAAGATGATGATGAAGAAGTTCCCCACATCCAAAGAAGATGCAGTGTCTTGTTCTCCATGCCATTCCAATAATGAAGAAACATTAGGCTTGGAAAGTATCAAGCAGGTGGCTCAGAACTCATTCAGAGGAAAGGATTATACCCCTAATTCAAGCTTTCAGGAAAAACTCAGAACATATCTGCATGATATTCCAGAAGAAAGGGTTGTTATTATCTGTAGCCTATTTCAATCTATGCAGGTTGAGATCACTAGACTTGAAAGGGAAGCGGACAATATGGAAAAGGGGCTGGAAGGAAAAATTATGGAAAGTATGAAGCTCACCAAACGGGTGAAAGCCCTTGAAGAAAAAGGTGAAGTCAGGAATACTCTAGAAGAACGGATCCATGCACTTGAAGCTGAGCTGAAGAAGAACAATGAAGTCAAGAATTTTTGTCTGGAAGAAACGTCCATTAAATTCAGGGAACTTGACTCTTTGTTACAAAACAAAGTTAAGATGCATGAAGATGAGGTTGAAAGGTTGAAGAAGAATTGTGAAGAGAAGATGATCACGATTGAAGATCAAATGATCATCCTCAATATTGTGGGTCAAAAATTGGAAGCTCAATTGACCAAGATTGAGAACACACATATTGAGACCTCACAAAAGAATGAAATGAGTGATGCTTGCACTCAATGTTCATTGGAGGAGTCTAAAGCTGAAATGCCTCCAACATGTGACAAGAAGATTATGACAACTCTTGATTATCCACATCAAGAATCAGTTGATTCCGGTACTCAATGCTCAACGGAGGATTCTATTGTCAAAAGACCTCCAACATGTGATAAGAAGATCATGACTTTGCTCATTGATCTATCATAGGCAACTGAGAAAGTGAAGGTACCATCCAGACCATCTTGTACTCATGTTTCTAAATACACTCCAACAATCAGTGCAGGTGGGAAGAAAAGCTCTAAACAAGTATGGATGAGGATAGGTGAGAAGAATAAACCTACCACCACGACTAGGGTGGATAGGAAGAAAAAGGAGGAAGCTTCTTCCTCAAATAGAGCACAAACTATTAAGCAGATGGCCCAACAACTTAATACTGAAGAAACAAAGAAGAAAAGATTTGTGGGCCAATGTTGGGGCTGCAATAGATTTGGGCACTGTGCACTGGATTGTTTTTATAATCCCTTTCATGGAAAAGCACAGGGAAAGCCTATATCAAAGGAGAGGAAGGCAGAGAAGAAGAAGCAACATCCACAGGTCCAGAAGCATCTATTTACAGCAAACAGATTTGGAATGCTTGATAACATCTGTGATGTATGCAACGGCAGTGGTCATAAGAATGGTGCATGCCTAGGTCAACAGATATCCAGAGCTGATAAGAACAGAAGACCACACAATCCATCTATGTATGAAGAAAGTACCTTGGGAAGAAATCAAAAGAATATGGCGAACACATCACTCCCCAAGAAGATATCAAGTAGGCAAGCTGAGAAGACCCAGGATTTTAGATCCATGAAATTGAAGGGTCATTCATCCAAAAGAAACACTAAGTGGGATGAATCTCGGATGAACCCATGTGGAAGACCTAAACGAGCTGCAAAAGTTCCACATGACATATTGGTCATCTGGCCAGAAGATTTGAAAAGAATAAAGAAATTTGAAGATGAGATGGCCAAGGCTGGTGACAAAGGAAAAGGAAAACTTTCACATGATGAAGACACAGTGCAGGAGAGATTGCAAACAAAGAGAAACACACGTGTCAAAGAAGTTCTTTGTGAGAGATGCAAGAAATCTGGTCACATTGCAAAAGGTTGCCTATCCTTAATACCAGAGCAAGAAGCAGTCCTTAAGAGGAGTAAGAATGTATCATTCATGATGGCTGCTAAGCAAAAAAACTCTCCACACAAAGCAGAAGAGAATGTGAATAGAGCCATGCCACACCGACAGATGTCAGAACACATGTTCAAATGTGCTGGCATGAAGACTGGAGTAAACAGAGGAACATGGTTGAGAAAAGAACCTCAACCAAGCAAGTCTTCTTGATGAAGAAATAAGGAACCACCTTATTCCCGTAATCATTTGTGTATTGTATTTGTGCTAATAATGCAGGGAATTGAAGGTGAAGTATGCTCTCAGGGGGAGAACCTAAGAAGTAGTGAATGCTGTCAACTCTTGATAGCAAAGCTGAAGAAGTTTCCATCCTTAGTAGATTCTTCAATTGATATTCAAATATTATGATGATGAAGGATCACTCTTGATGAAGATGATGAGGAGTGTTTCCCTTGAGGGGGAGAAAAATGAAAAAGCTTCCATAATCACTGCTTCAATCAATATCAACTCCAGCTGGACTCAAAAGTAGTTACTCTGTGAATTTCTTGAAGAACACGCCAATGGAGAAGGTATGTCATTTCTCAATCACTATCCCTTGGTTACTCAGATCAAATATTATTTTACAAAGGGGGAGTAACTGAATTGATCAGTGACATAAAGAGAATGGAAGTGCCCCAAGGTCACTTATCCTGCCAATTGCACTTGAATGTTTTTGATCTATTTGCTGAAGTGAGTGTAGGAGTTTCAGGTTGATTATTCTCTATCATAGTTGATCTTCTTCTACCTGGAATTAAAGTGGTGAACCCTTGAAGACAAGATACATGAGTTATCATCTAATGTTGGTATCATGATCTGTGGATAATGGACAGCCTTGTTGACTTAATCAAATCCTCTTGTTTTCTACATCGAGCATTGCTCAAGTAGACTTAGAGTGAAATGATTAATCAAACATTGCTCAAGTGTGGATTGATACCCTCCCGACCATGTGCTTTGTATTTCTTGTCAATAAGGGGGAGAGAAAGTGAAATGAAAAGAAATGTTGATTTGCTGAGAAGATTTTCATTTTGACATTGACAGATTCATTTCAAAAGATGTATAAGGTATTGACAACAAAATACAAAGGGGGAGATCGAGAAAGTGAAATGAAAAGAAATGTTGATTTGCTGAGAAGATTCTCATTTTGACATTGACAGATTCATTTCAAAATATGTATAAGGTATTGACAACAAAATACAAAGGGGGAGATTGTTGGAACCACTTTGTGTATAAGGTTGTATTTGTTGTCAATAGTTGTCAATGCAGATCAAAATGAAGAAGATCATGAAGTACTCCGATGAAGTAGAGGAGTGGTGATTCAGATGATTGTTGTGCTGATCTTAAATTCAATGAACATGTGTAAAAGGTGATACATTGTTTACAACAATGAAGAATGTGAGGAGTAATCCATTCGAGGATGATTAAAGATGAATGAGGTTTTTGGATGAAGACCATGCAATTACTCATGATTTCATGAGAACCATGCTAGAGACTTCTTGATGGATTGAATCACATGTTTTGCATGAAGTTGATCATGACAGCCATGCTAGAGACTTCTTGACGGATTGAATCACATGCTTTGCATGAAGTTGATCATGACAGTTGATGAAGAAGACAATATGCCAATGAGTTTACTTCTGAGATGGCCATGCGGAGATTGAAATTATGAGATGGCCATGCACATCACATTGTATCAGAAGATAATGGTACTAAAGTTGTTCCTCCAAAGAATACATATCACAATAGTGGAGTTTTTGATAAAAGCCAAAGAGTTGCTGAAGGATACAGATCACCAAGAAGAATTGTTGTTGAGGTGATCGTGCTTGTTGACAAAGAAAACAAACGACATACAAATTTGTTGAAAAAGGAGATTCCATGGTGACATGTTGAGTTCAGGAGTTGGGGTCAACGATCTATGTTTGATTCATGAACATCGACAGAGGAATTGATGATCTGGTGGAGGTACAAAAAGAGAAGATACAAAGTGGCGCCGTTTTCCAGTGTTTGCCAAATTTCAGGGCCTCAAAATCAACAAATGAAGAATAGTGATTTTGGCAAAGGGACTTGCACGCCGTGCTCTTGGAGGATAAAAGACTTGCGCGCCATATTTTTTTGAGGATCAGAACATCAAAATTTGGATAAGGAAAGAAGGTCGCGCAAGTGTTGGTTGGGTCGCGCAAGTGAGTTGCGCGACAGAGTTTATTGAAGACAAGACTTGCGCGCCGTCGAGGGACTTGTGCGCCGCCGCGCAGGGGGTCCAGTTTGCCTATAAATACTGGACCACCCCTCCTCATTTGGAACGGAGATCAAGACTTTGAGATTGTTCGAGCTCTCGTCGCGCAGGTGGTTGAGCCGCGCAAGTAGGGGTTGCGCGCCGAGTGAGGGTTGCGCGCCCTAGAACATTTGGGGGAGAAAGGAAGTGTGTCGCGCAAGTATTAAGTTCAAGAAGGCAGTGTCGCGCAGGTGCTTCAGTGTCACTTGCGCGCCAGTTTAGACTTGCGCGCCTGAGACTTGCGCGCCGACGGGAGACTTGCGCGCCGGGATTGAAAAGGAGACCCAGACACTGTTGAAGCACGCCCGCCTTTCTGGAGCTGTACAAGAGCTAATGATTGCCTGATACTTTTGGTGCAAAGCGCGATTGAAGAATAAATCTAAATGATACATGCATGATCTCATGCATACATGGAGAACTGATTCTGACAACGTTGAGTAAGCTGAGATTCATTAAGCAAGCAATCACATCAGTGATTGTCATTTAGGCAAACGAAGACAAGGGGATCTAATGCATTCAGTCATTCCACTAAAGAAGAAAGATTGAACTATAAAGAGCATCAACCATGAATCCTGATGCAAGCAAAGTATCATGCGGAACAGGAGACAAAGAACATCAATGCACATTTATTGAAGAGACCTTCACATCTATAAACTGAGTGGGACTTCACCAACGGCAGTGAGCCAGGGGGAGTCAACGGGAGTGACCCGAGGGATGCAGTGAGATATCCCAGAACAATTGTAAAGGCAGTGAGCCTGGGACAGAGTGACTGTACCCGAACCATTGTAATCTACAGCTAGTGAAGCATAGTGGATTTAGGTACGACCGACAACCTGTCGGCGTATGCTCCTTGGACGTAGCCCTTAGTGGTGAACCAAGTGAAAATAGTTGTGTCATCTGTCTCTGCATGTGAATGTTTAATTGCTGATCATATCCACCATACAGGTTTATGTAGTTCCTACCAACGTGGGAACAAGATCCACAACTTTAAGAAAAAAAGTTGCCACCCTGATTCACCCCTCCCCTCTCAGGGTGACCCGGGGTCCTACAGAGAGAGATTCGGTGGAAGCGCCAATCGGTAAGCTACCATTCCAACACGATCCATTATTTCTAAAGGACTGATATATCTGGGGCTCAACTTCCCCTTCTTTACAAATCTCATAACCCTCTTCCAGGGAGATATTCGTAAGAACACTTTATCACCCACTTCAAACTCTAGGTCTTTTCTTCGGTTGTCGGCATAACATTTCTGTCGACTCTGAGCTGCCCTTATGTGTTGTTGAATAGATCTGACCTTTTCTTCCATTTCATCAACGAGATCAGGTCCTAATAGCTTTCTTTCCCCAACTTCATCCCAGCAAGTTGGAGTCCTGCATTTCTTTCCATAGACAGCTTCATAAGGAGCCATCTGAATACTAGAGTGAAAGCTATTATTATAAGAAAATTCCACCAAAGGTAGGTGTTGATCCCAACCTCCTTTTAAATCCATAGAGCAAGCTCTCAACATATCTTCTAGGGTTTGAATTTTTCTTTCAGACTGACCGTCTATCTGAGGATGATAAGCAGTGCTAAAACTCAACTCTATATCCAGAGTATGCTGAAGACTTCGCCAGAACTTCGAGGTAAATCTCAGATCCCGATCAGATATAATAGAAAGTGGTACTCCATGCAATCTTACCACTTCCTTTACATATATCTTGGCAAGCTGATCCAGAGAGAAATCCTCTCTAATAGCAATGATGTGTGCAGACTTTGTAAGACGATCAACTATGACCCAGATAGCATTATTGCCTTTGGATATTTTAGGAAGTCCTGTGACAAAGTCCGTAGTGATGTTTTTCCATTTCAATTCGGGTATGGGTAATGGTTGTAACATCCCCTTAGACTTTTGTCTCTAAGCTTTAACTTGTTGAAAAACCAAGCATCGAGAGACATATTCAACAACATCTCTTGTCATTCCATCCCACCAGAAGTACTCTTTCAGGTCCCTATACATCTGCGTTCTTCCAGGATGAATAGAGAAGGAAGAATTATGAGCCTCATCCAGCAGCTCCTTCTTTAATTCGGGGATGGGAGGAACACAAACCCGATTCCTGAACATTATTATCCCATCACAATCAAGGTTGAATTCAGGAACATTTCTCACCTTCTTGTGTAACTCGACATTTTCTTTCTGTGCCTCTTTAATCTTCACATGTATAGATGGTTGAACATTCATTTGCGAAAGATAAGATTTTTCCCCTTCCATTATAATTCCATGATCCATCCTTTGTAAATCCATAAATATTGGATCTTTTGTGATCCTCATCATGGATAAACTAGCATGGTCTTGTCGACTTAATGCATCTGCCACCTTGTTTTCTTTCCTAGGGTGGTAATGGATTGAGCAGTCATAATCCTTAATCAGCTCCAACCATCTTCTTTGACGCATATTCATCTCCTTTTGTGTGAAAATATACTTTAAACTTTTATGATCAGTATAAATATCACACCTTTCACCATAAAGGTAATGCCACCAAATCGTTAATGCAAAGATTACTGTAGCTAACTCCAAATCATGAGTTGGGTAATTTTGATCATGGATTTTCAACTGTCGTGAGGCATAAGCTATCACCATATCATTTTGCATAAGAACACACCCCAATACCTTCTTGGATGCATCACTGTAGATCACATACCTTTCTCCACTATAAGGCAGTGTGAGCACAGGTGCACTGGATAACCTTCTTTTCAACTCCTTGAAATTCTCTTCACATTCCTCTGTCCAAAAAAACTTATCTCCTTTCCGAGTCAACATGGTGAGTGGATTAGATAATCGTGAAAAATCTTTTACAAAACTTCGATAATATCCATCCAAACCAAGAAAACATCGGATCTCAGTTACTTTTGTTGGTCTCGACCATCTTTCGATAACCTCTGTTTTTGCTGGATCCACAGATATCCCCTCTTATGAGATTATGTGACCGAAAAATGCAACTTTTTGAAGCCAAACTTCACACTTGTTAAATTTGGCATAAAGCTTCTCCTTTCTCTGGGTCTTCAATATAATTCTCAAGTGATCTTCATGCTCTTCCATGCTCTTTGAATAGACAAGAATATCATCTATAAAGACTACCACAAATTGATCAAGATAATCTCTAAAGACTCTATTCATTAGATCCATGAATATAGCAGGGGAATTAGTAAGACCAAATGGTATCACTATAAATTCATAGTTTCCATACCTTGTATGGAAAGCCGTCTTTGGTATATCCTCCCTTTTGACCCTTAATTGATGATACCCTGAATGAAGATCAATCTTGGAAAAGTATTGAGCTCCGTGTAGTTGGTCAAATAAGTCATCAATGCATGGGAGAGGATATTTGTTCTTGATAGTGATCTTGTTAAGTTCTCGATAATCAATGCAGAGTCTCATTGATCCATCTTTCTTCTTAACAAATAGAACAGGTGCTCCCCAAGGTGACGCACTAGGGAGTATGAATCCCTTATCAAGATTCTCTTGGAGTTGCTTCTTCAATTCCTTCAACTCAATTGGGGCCATTCTATATGGTGTCTTTGAAATAGGCAAAGCTCCCGGTACGAGTTCTATTGAAAACTCAACATCAAGATTTGGTGGAAGACCCGGTAATTCCTCCGGAAAGACATCATCAAACTCCCGTACGATGGGCATATTCTTGATCGCGAGTTTCTCACCAACCATTTGAGATAAATAACCTTCATTTAGTAGAATCAATACCCATAAAATGGATGAAATTTCCACTGGAAGGTTATGTTCATCCTTGCATTGATAGATGATCACAGATTGATCTGCAATATGAAATGTGACTTCCCTTATTTGGAAATTGATATGAGCTCCGTATAAAGAAAGCCAATCCATGCCAAGAATCACATCGAATTCCACTAAAGGAATGATCACAAGATTTGCAGGAAGAACTTTCCCACAAACGTCAATTGGAGAAGAATTATAAACTTTTGATGCCATTGATGTGTCATTAGGTGTTGTCATAGCTAACTCAACATCTAATTGTTGAGGTAATACGGTGACACCCTTAGAAAATTCTTCAGAAATAAAAGAGTGGGTGGATCCAGAATCAAATAAAACATTTTCTACTTTAGAGTGGATGGTAAGTGTACCTTTCACCACTTCGTTATGATACTCCACATCGCTAATAGAAATTGCATGTGACTTTCCTTTGTCTTTAGCCTTAAGAGTTTGTTGACGTCGACCATCATCATCAACCCTTGGATTTGGGCATTGATTGGCATAATGCCCCATCTCCTTGCACATGAAACATTGAAGTGTAGTAGGTTCATTCTTTGTATCCCTTCCTTTGTTTGCATCATTAGACATCTTCTTCCCATTATCGCGGCATTCAAATGCCCGATGACCTTCCGTTCCACATTTGAAACATTTACTTGTCCCTTTAAGACAACTCCCTCCATGTTTCTTTCCACACTTGAGAATAAGGGAAAGCTCATCTTCTTTTCAGTGTGCTCTTTAGATTTTCCTTTGAATTCCATTTTCCTCTTCTTATCAAACCCATATGACTGATGGGTTACTCCAATCTCTATCTCAGCTTTGAGAGCACATCGAACGATTTCCTCGTAGCTATTGAAGTCCCTTATGGCTAACGCCCTTCGAAGACTTGGTTTTAAGCCACTAAAGAATCGATCGATCTAACTCTCAGGTTGGATAATAATACCAGAAGCATACCTTGAATGTCTTGTAAAATTTGCTTCATAGGTACCAACAGATTCATCATCCCTTTGCTTCAGTTCAAGAAACTCTTTCTCTATCTTTGTTCGGAGAATACGAGGGAAGTACATATTGAAAAATAAGTTCTTGAACTCGTCCCATTCCATGGACTCAATTTCATACCTTTGCTTCGTATTCTTAATAAGATTCCACCATTGATCAGCATCTCCTTCCAAACAATACACTGCTAGGATGACATTATCATGTTCAGAACATTGAAGAACTGAAAATATCTTTTCAGTAGTACTAATCCATTGTTCAGCAACTAATGGATCAGTAGACCCGCTGAAAGAAGGTGGACGCTACCTCATGAAGGATTCAATAGAATGTTTCTACTTCCTTTGCTCATTTGGAAGTCCTGCAAGATTCATAGCTTGACAAAGTTGTGTGAGCATGGCTACAATATTTTTCATTCCATCTCCCATATCGTTTGGTTGCTCAGAGGGACAATCATTGCATTTCCCATCGCATTCCTCATTAACACGGTTCCTTCGGGTTCCAGCCATTGACTAAAACCAAGAAGAATAGTGTGAGAAACACTAATTATAATAGGAAACCCACATAATTCAAGAATAAAATCTTCACGCTTAAGGTCTCATCCTAGGTTATTCATGGCCATTTCTAAAACACTAAGATCGTGTTCTATTCTTAGACATATCCTTAGGGTTCTTACAAAGGCTTTCACATCCTAGTTTCCAAAGGATGACTATATTGTTTCTCTGATACCAACTATAACGACCCATACTTTACATACATTGTTAATACTTCAAAATTGAAGCACACTTATTACAACATATGACAAAACCACAAAGGACCGTGTAGGTATAGTGTCTTTAGAAACTGGGAAACATAAACAACTGGTTCATAAATAATCTACAGTGTCTCCCATTTATTTCATCATATCTAGGGTCCCTTTTAGCATATTCTACTTAATATCCATCTTCCTGGCCTGGGGAAAAGAAAACATACAAAAAAAGGTGAGCTCAAATGCTCAGCACGGGCAAATAAAGGAAATAAAAATCATATCATATCTTTTTGAAAATCATAACCTGCAAAAGAGATCATAATATCTTGACATGGATTAAATCATAGAAGTGAAAATGAGATCCCCATAATCATAACATAAAACTTGAAACTTTGTGGCATGCACACATAATCATGGAAAAACATTTCTTGTTAGTCATGACTCATTGCCAAGACTATCTTAGCGGACAAAGTCCATTTCTGAACCGAGTTCACTCCTCATTTCAGTCCTGTATCACTAAACCAAAATTACCTTCCGTTCCAGCCATGTCTATCTCATGAGATATAAATCATTACCCAATGCATTGGAGAGAGATATAGGTCCCACTCATCTTATAATGAATCCTTTCTTATGTGTGCCACATAATCATAAATCATACATCATCTCCTAACACATGTAACAAAAATGGGATTCTTGAAACATCATGACATCATAAAACAAATCATATAAGGTAAATGACATCATAAAAATAATTTCCTCAAAACATAATAAAATCAATGTAATAATAGGGATAAAAACAGAACCCTATATTATCTTAGATGGAAAATTATTTTGATAAAACATTTGAACTCCATTCTTGAGGAAAATATCCTTTCTACTTCAAAAACACTTTTCTTTTCTTAACATGTCATACAATTATAAACTAAAATAAGTTTATTAAAAATAAACTTGAAAACTTATAAAGTAAGATTCTTGTAAATAATTTTTTAAAAATCCATTCTTGCCGTATAAGTTAAAAAAAACATTCTTCGTACTTTTGTCGGAATAGTCAAAAAGTACCTCGTACGAAAAACGACAAAAGATTCCGTTCATATCTTTTACTAAAAACTCACCGAAGGGTAAAATTGGATATAAACTATTGTAGAAGGATGGAAATAATATTACATATTGAGGGAACATGGATGTGGATGATAAAATACATCCCAGTAATTACCAAAGTAAAAACAATCTCGGATAAAAGTGAGATTGTGATATTTCCCTTACCTTAGGTCTGATTTGATTTGTATGTGTCCGAAGCTCCTGTATAATGGTTTAAATAAAGTTATTGACTTATTCCAGAATCATACATGTTGATATGATATCATATATGGTCATATTATTATCTTCTTATTAGTAATATTTCATTGTTACTTGATACTCGGGTCTTTATTGCCTTTTGTTCTTATGCGTGTTTTGCCGAATAAATTCTTATTCTTATTTTAAGGTTATAGATACCTTATATCCAGAATGTTATTAGTGTAACATATATCATATTTATTTATTCAATTCATTTATATAATTACTATGTAAGTATGATTATGTAGAACGAGTCGCATCACATCGTGGAGACGGTATTCCGTATGTACGCACCAGCGATGATATTGTTCCCATGATTGTGTAATTGTATTTAAGTGTATTTATACTATTTAAGTATCAATATAACTTTACAATAATCATATATAGTTACTCATTACACCATTATACCCATCCTTGTAAGGTGATGGTGGAAAATAGAGTACACCACGGCGTGGAGACGGTATTCCGTACGTACGCACGCGCGGTGATTTCATTTTTTCCGTAGGATGGATAGAAGGTGAATTAGGGTTGTTTCATATTTATAATAACATATAAGTATGTAAGTAATACTGATGTTATTACTTTATCATGAAACAACTAAAGAAGAAGATGTTGAAGAAGAAAGAAATTGAAAAGATCGGTAATGGATATTACCTCTTCTTTGAAATGCCTCTTTAAATCCTCAACTTAGGGAACTAAGATTGGTCTTTGAAGAAGACCAGGACCTCTAGGATTATTCTAGGTAAGTGTACAAGGGATTTTGGCAGGGTTTTTCAGTTCTTGAGTGCTCAAATTGGTGTGAGGAGGAGGGGGAGGAGGTGCCCTTTTATAAGGGAGGAGAGGGGCACCTTAGGAATACCTCAAAATATTATTTTATATTAAAGTCAAAATCGGTTTATAATGGTTCCAAAGGGTCTTATTTAGAAGGTAAAGTGGGGATGGGTCGAAATCCTATCAACCAATAAGATTTAGACAAGTTTAGGTTATTATTTTAACCTTATCAATTAGATTTAACTCTATGTTAAATAATTTAACTTTTACCGTGACTTTTTGTTTTCTTACACTATATGGTTAATACACTTACTATAACATTCCAAACGAACCCCAAGTATTTATTATTAATATATATATCCTTATCTAAGTCATTTGGCCGATCATTAGTTTTTTAGGAATAAAATAACAATTAATAATATAATCTTTGATTTAAAAACTATTTTGTGTCAATTTTGACACTATTTGATATATGATTTTTGTGAAAGTCATAACAGAATTATATGTTCTAACAAAGTTGATTAAATCAACACTAATATATCATAGTAACCTATAAAATTAGTTTAATTCATAAAAAGTCTCAAATTACATTTATTTGAGCATTTATAACATCAATTATGTTAACATTTCCTTAAAAGGGTAATTACTGCATCATCGTTGTGTCATAACTAAATTAATTTATATAAAGTATAAAAATTATAAATAAAATATCATTATGTAGGAAATAGTTTTAGCTTTCTAATTAATATTTATAGTCGAATTTATCTTATGTATAACCCCATATTAAAAATGTTTTAGTTATTAAACATTGATTTTAACTATTTTAACTATTCATTAAATAAAATAATATTAAATGTCATAATCTAATACAAGTGGACCTGAATGGTCATATTATATTCATAAGGTTGTTTTTGGTCGAATTACACTTATCCAATAGAATTAGGACATGTTTTAGGGTAATAGTAATATCATATTTACCTTTAGTTACCCTATTTACTATTAACCGCGGTAAAAAAGTAAAAAGTTACTAATCACCAAAAAAATTATTTTTATCTCATTGAACCACATTTTACTTACTGATATCAACCGTGTCTGTCGGATTTTCTAAATTCCATTCACAGAAGTGGTAAAATTAAGTTTTATGCAAAATTCAGCTTTTAACCTACCACTTAGTGGTTTCACTATTCATCAAAAATTGAACGTTTTCAGAAAAATACCAAAATTTCACCCTTGGCTAATTTCTGTATTCCGAATCCAAAAATGAATTCCATTTTGAAAAATAAAATTTAAAAAATTTCAAAAAGTGGTTATTACTATTCATAACGGCTAGTTTTAATAATATTTTAATAGCATATCGTTGTTTAGTGAAACTCGGTATTGCGTACGATGCAAGCTATCAAGGAAGGTCGTGATTGTATGTAAAGAAAGCCAAGCAAGTGTTGTGTAGAAAAAGATTCCTTTGATGATTTATATAACATAAAAGTCTCGGGTGTTACAGAAAGTCATGTATCCAAATAATTCTAAAGACTCTTCTAGAATTTTGATACAAAACATGGATCTCGATTAGACAAAATTGATTCAAGTGAACCATGATGTATTTCCACTTCATTAATATAGAGTATTTCTAGGATATACAATAGAAAATATTCCTTATTGTGTGGAAATTTACAGATGTGGTATGTCAACAACTATAACCCTTATTTCATTATTACTTCTAGGTGCCATTGGTAGTCCTATGTCAATGTCCATCATAATTTCATTCCATATCCACATATGAATAGTTAGTGTTTTCTTGACTCATGTAGGATGTTGTCTCATTTCCTTCACATATTGAAAAATTAGAGAGCTTGATACATAGTAGTCAATTTCTCACTTCATGTTATCCCACAATAAATTTTCCATCTAATCACTATTAATCATGGGGAAAAAATATAGAGATGTTTAAGACATGAAAATTATCTATTTGTTTTTTATCTTGGGTATAGGTGGGATCCATAAATTATTTCCAAATTTAGAAATTTCTGATCCATACATGAATTTTTCCTATATTTCATCATTAAGGGAAAAAAATTTCATAGAAAATTCCAATTATTATATTGAGTGATTTTTATCTTCTCTAGATAGGATAGATTAGAAATAATTAAAAAATGTGGTGATTTTTCTCTTTCCCTAACAATTCTAATATACATATTTACTAAATCCATGAATATAGGGTCTATCTCAATCATTATTTCGGTCAACGATCAATGATATTTCATTCTTAATTCATCTTATAATTATTTTTATTTTCTTGGGTGGTATCGTATTGTGAAATAATATTCATTGACTAACATGTGCCATTTCATTTTACTTTTGTTGAGTTATTCCTATGGAAATAGGAATTTTAAACTCTAGTGATAAGTATATATTACACAAATTTCACCATTGAGAAGGTGACCCCATATCATTAGCGTAATGATAGTGGATGATAACTAAAGATAATGAGATGGGTAATTTTGATCATGAGTATGGTGCTACTTTTATGTATAAGAAATAACATTATCATTCTAAATGATGACACAACCTAGTCCAGTCTTCCATACAATACTAAATATGAGAAACCCATCATTTCTTGATAAAAGAGTCAAACTTTTAGAATTGACCAATATTATATTCATTTAATTATTTCATCCTTTAGGTTATTTCGTATATTCCACCATAAACCCTTGAAATTTCTTATTGGTTAATGATATTTCCAATCATGAAAAATAATGATTGAGACAATGATTGTAACCAGATAAACCAATTGAACTACATACCTCAGTTCTGTTTAATTTCAAATGAAATTCATGTATTACCTTTTCCTCTACAGGATCCGTTGTGATTCCATCATTAGAGATAATATGTACATCAATAGAAACCATTTGAATCTAGAATTCAATTTTTCAAATTATACCATATAAATATTTTCATCTTAGAGTCATTATAGAAATCTGAAAGTGTTTCTCATGCTCCCCATATCTTTTGTATTATATAAATATGTAATTAATAAACATAAAAAAACATTCAATGTACTATTTTAAAACTCTATTAATTATATATATAAAATAGAGGGTGTATTAGTAAGTGAAAATGACATTAATGTAAAATCATTGTGTCCATACCCAACATGGAATGATTTCATAAGAACATATCCCTTAATGAAACACAATTTATGATATCTAGAATGAAGGTAAATAATTAGTAGAAATTGAGATCCATGGAGTGGATCAAATAGATACTCAATTCAAGGAAGAAGATACTAGTTTTTTATTATAATATAATTGATTTATAAATTTTCAATGGACAACCTGATGGATCCATCATTCTTATTATCAAAACGAATAGGGTTTCCAGATGGAGAAACACTAGGCTAAATAAATCTGTTATTGCTTAACTCCTCTAATTATTTCATCAACTACACTAATTATATAGTGTCCATCCTATAAGGAGTCATTGATATTTGTATTGAAACAGTGATTAATGAAATTTGATACACAACATCATACTCAGGGGGAGTTCATTGAATTACATCTAAAATATATCGATGTATTCCAATAAATTTATTTCATTCTCAATTTATAGATGTCCTTCCTCATCTATATATGTTTTTTATCAGCCTCCCCAACTATTTAATATTGTTGAGCTGCTAGGGAGGAACTAGATATGAATTAGATGACGAATCTTATTCTCTAAAAATAAGATTTTATTCATTTTCCTCAAATATCATAATTTCCTTCTTCATGAAATATATTTTCACACCATGATTTCCATGTTATCCAATAATTAGGATTATATCAATGTATAAAATATTTATTATGATATGTTAAGTAACTAAATCACGTTTATATGTCATATCCTGAGTAAGATATACAAATATGGTAATGATCTAGTCATCTCCAACCCTAACTAACTTGACTTTCTCATACAGGTATTCCCTATGTTTTACATGGGTATTGATTTCTTTCTCTATATATGGCACAATTTATAAAAAAATGGAATTCAATAAATTATGTTATGAATCAAAATGAAAAATATTTGAACTAGAAAAACACGTAACATGAATTAAAAATTGATACATTGATAATCACATATCACAAACATTGCACTCTGCAGGAATTTTAATTTGAAACACTTTATAACTATTTTAAAAAATATTTTGAAATATTCAAACAATATGACCCAGGAGTGTCAAACCAACAATGCAATAAGGCCTATTATCATGTAACAAGTATGAGCAAGTGAGGCCCGACACACCTTGTCTGATTTTTTACCCCTAGGTATATCCGTTTCAAAACCACATCCATTTGTAGTATCCATACGAGGATGTATATACAAGAACACCCATATAATATCAACCATAACAAATTTCAAGGATGTTATTATATTCTTATCGACATTGTCTATCATAGGGTTATGTTCCCTAAACAATGTTTTATAAATATAGTTACCAGAGTTGATATTAACCTTGATCCGATTCAAACTAAATCCACCGCAACCCCACTAGCTAAGATTCTATTACTGTTTTTTAAAAAGGAAATAAACCTAGATATCACATCCCTAAGGATATATGAATTTTATAGTCTTGAAGTAACTATATAGGTAAATGGTTCTTTAATTTCATTAGTAACCCAATATATTATAAAATAAAATAAAATAATCTGATTCATGTCATTTATTCAAAAATTCCTCCTCAAAACATGGGGATAGAAAAAAAATAAAAGGGTGTGATCAAGTGATTAGAAAAGTTTATATGAAAAAATAATAAGTGACGTAATGTCATTAAGGTATAGTCATTATGGTAAGGTAAATAATCATAAAAACACATACCGTTAATAAACAATGAATTATAATGAACCCATATATTATTGCATATTGAAAATCTCATCAAATTTAATAAATTAATACAAAATGATGAAAATTATTACTATTTATATGTCATATATCTATAAAATGAACCATTTTAACATCAACATGGTTTAGTCCGATGGGTTAATCCCATTTTATTTTGTTTAGAAACAAACACGAAGGGTTTATCGTAGATTTCGTTGACTCCTGAGATCTATTGATGCATCGAGGAGCTATAAAAGTCTCCAACCATCATTGTATGTCAATGAATCCATCAAACATAGATTCAAGTCATGAACTATATAAATTACTGAAAAATATTTATTGATTGAGGCTTACAATATTATCATTATTTCACCATTCAATGTAATCACCGTATTAAAAAATGGGATATTATTAAGGAAATAATCATATCCATTATAGATGAATGTATGGATATTTAAGAGGGATATAATTTTATATGAAAAATAACCTCAAATGGGTAGTATATATAACTCAAAAAAATTATTAGATTCACAATACCATGTATGTATTGAGGAAATTGAAATTGAGATGAAGTCCTTAACTTATCTATGAATATGTTATGCACTTGATCTTATTGTTCTCGATAATATTAATAAATCCATAAATTAATTATTTCATATCCTTTTTAAAATTAATTTTTTTAGACTAACTGCATGGAAATCATTAACGGGACTTTTTATGAGTTATAAGGTACTAGTTTTTCATTCACGATAGTTAATTTACTTGGATTTCATGGTTGGTTTTCTTGTATACATGTATTGAAAAGTCATATAAAATTAAGACAATTGAATAAAAATAAAAATAAATTTTACAAATGAGCTTAATAAAATATAAAATGGTTATATATTTTATTTGGTAATATGTTTTGAGGATAATTTAATACATAAATTTTCAGTGAAAATCCTTTAGATTATTTTATCATTTTTTTTCAACCATCATGTACTAGTTTTGTTTTGTAAAGTAATATTATTTATATATACATGTTCATGAACATTAAATAAGGTATGATTCATATATTATAATCTGTTTTAACATGATATATGGTTTTGTGACCAAAATTTATTTTTCAATTGAAAAACAAAAACACATCATCCAAGATGGTTGTAAATTAGCCCGTCACAGATGATGTTTCTAGTTTTTTAATAAAAGGGTAGAGGGGAAGAGACATGATGGTAGATTTCCCATTGAAATAATATCATTCTAGTGTATATAATATAGTGTTGTTATCCTGAATGTATAGATATAGGATGTGTGGATAAAATAACAAAATAAATGAAATTGAAACGAAATGGAAAGAGATTTTTACCTCTTGAATTATTCTCCTTGGGAGCCCTCCAAGGGAAATTGATTTTCATATTTTGTTGAGACCAGATCCTCTTGGATGCGTGGAAGAGTATCTGGAATAGTATTGGAAATAAATTGTACAAGATTCGATACTTAATATTTGTGATGGGAAGAGGTGGTGAGGGGTGGTATTTGTATTCTATGAGAGAGGTATTTTTTGATAATATTATTCATTTATTTATTATATTGGCTCTAGAAAAGAAATAACGATGATTCTGGGAAACAAGAAAATAAATATAAGAGGATTGTTCGAGATTACAGTACTTATTTCAATGATGAATAATAAAATATTTTATTAATCAAATAATTTATATATAATATAAATTACCATATTTTACTATTAAAAAACAAATGAACTATTTTATAAAAATACAAAAAATTCACACAAACAATTATTAGATTGGAATAATTCAAAAATTTACTCTATTTTACAAAACTAATTTTATAAATATGTGAAAATTATTTTTTAACTAAAATCATCAATTATTTTGAAAAATATATTTTAAAATTATTAAATATTTTATAACACGTTGAAAAATTAGGTAAGGTCTCATCAAATTATCTTATAATCATAAGAAATAAATATTAAAATTTGAATACATTTTATGAAAAGAATATTTTTTAAATCATTATATTAATTATAAAATTGAAAATAAAAATTTATGTGTTATGAATAAATACTCACTTAATAAATAATTCCAAAAATATTTATTTACGTGTACTATGAAATAATTATAAACTATTAACATTTACAAGATGACTAATTTTAGGTATAAATTTCTTGGTGAGGTTAACGTTCTAATGGTCACCTTATTATTCTAAATGTCATGTTTCTATATAATATTATAGTACTATTCATTTTATATCAGGGTTGTCTTCAATATATGGAATCAAATAAATTTATTTTAGAAGATATGTTCTATTAAATATAGAGGTGTTATATTTTGGTTGCTCTTTAATCATTTTCTAATTCATTTCTACTGCATCAAATTAATATACATGGTTATTTTTTTAGGCATTAAGGACTAAAATAATATTTTAACAAATTATAAGATCTAAAAAAGTGTGACATGTCTTTCTATCTATTTGTAAATATTTTCTAATACAATATCATTAACAGATGTTATCCAATAAAATACATTAATCACTAAATCTCATAAGTAAGAGTAGTCATTCAACAATCATATTTTTCGAATGAGTTTTTTTAACTAAAAAATAACATATTAACATAGAAATAATGTAGTTCAGTGGTAGTAACTAAACCATTATTTTCCTTTGATTGTCGTCCAATGCCCCAAGTCCTTCGAGGATGCTATGGATTTTCACACAACATTGAATTTTTCCTTTTTCTAAATCAATTTTAAAATAATTTCTATAATTTTATGAAATTTTAATAGAACCTAATTACCATAATATGTGAAATTAGATAATCATTAATGGTTATTAATAGCTACTTAAAAAATCATTTCTATGAATCACTTTTCTTGGTATCCTAAAACATGTGTTTTTAAATCCTTAAGGAAATACCAATAGAGTGCAGTCATTATAAATTTTTGTATTCCTATTACAAGATTATATTTGATTAATATAACACAAAATCATTAATCATGATTCCAAAAAAAATCAAAATGTCAATTCAACTTCATCTATAGTAATATAATAAGCATGACATTAATATCTTAACTTATTGTGTGGAATATTTCCGTGAATCATGGGGACTTAAAATGAATAGTTCTATATATCCTTACAATGGAAGAATTTTACATTGTATTTTTATTCATTCCATTTAAATTGTTAGAATGTTGTCTATTTTCTCGATACTTGATGAAAAATCATTTTCCTTTAATGCATGAATCATGTTTATTCTTACACAAGAATTACATGTCGTAAAACCCTTATTTCCCAAATTATATTTATCATTATATTTTTATGGATTACTCATATTCACTTTTATAACTTTGACGAAATTAGTTTAAGAGAAATGTTTCTATATTCTCATATCCCATTATTCTATATTTTATATGATGAGAAATTTATTGATGGTAGTTCCCTTTGAAATATTGTCATAATCCCATCATTTTAACGGTGAATCATAAATTTTTAATTACATATAATGTACACATTATAATTGTATAACCTTTTGATATATCATATAAAAAAATAATCATTTCCTAATTATTTCTATCTTAAAGTAAAAAACTCGCTTTCCATATCCACTCATTGCTCAGAGGGAAAATATTTTTGCAAAAAGTGGAGCTTGAAATATTTACACTCCATGCTTTTATTTTCTTCTTAAAAAAATAGTATTTTGATTTAATTTCCATAACTGATCAAAAAATCTAGAGAGGAAATGAAAATTCCATGTTATACATCTCCCTATCACTAATTCATATATTGAAAAATAGATTCTCTATGGAACATATCCTTTTATCATCGAAAAATTGATTTGTAATCGAATTGACGGTTGAAGATTGATAATAAATAAATCATTCTAACATCATAAAACAATGTGGTTTATTAGAATGATTCTCCATAATTAAATGTTTATTGTTCATAACATTATTCAACTACCCCCATATTGTTTTATATTGATTGGTTCTAGATACAACTCAAACTATAGATTCATTTTATATTCTAGGAGGGACACATATAAATTGATTCTGTGTATTGATAGAATTATCATTCCATTGTTATTCAAAATTTAATATCAATGTAATATATTAGATTTTATCATAATATTGTGAATCATAATTTATAATTTCAAAAATATAGAAATGATTATCCTAAATTGGAATATTTATTCATAGATAATATCATAATCACAAACATGGTTTCTATCGGGGTATCATTATTTTATACTCCTTCATAATAGTTTGTAAAAAAATATTAGTTTTCCTAAGAATATTTCTTATGTTCATTAACTATTTATAATATAATACCTTCATTCATGCACCATGTGATTATCTGGTCATTCCAAATTCACCATTTTCACATTTTTACCCCTATGTAAACTTCTTCCATAACCACATCCAACTGTAGTATCTAGATAGTAAGGTATTTTCTAGGAAAACAACATAATCAGTTCTTTACCAAATCATCATGATTTTATTATATACATATCCTCAAACTATGTCATATGTTTATGTTTAAAAATCTATTTTTTACTATATCTAGTTACAAATTATACTAAAACATATCCCCTACTACCAACATTATTGATTCCAACACCATTATCCCATATTGAGTGTCTACTTTATTATCTTTTAATAAGATAAAGGAATAAAATCCCGAATGACTAAATACATGATATGTCATAGTAATTTTAATACATAAATCAGATTCATATAAAAAATTTGAACAATAAATAAAAATAGTATTTTCTTTGAGAATTACATTATTAATAACAGTATATCCATGTATATCAAACATAAAACAGTTCATATTATCCTAAAAGAAATAAAACATAAAAATGTGAGATGTAAAATTCATAGTAAGGGTATAATTATAGAAGATTCTATGAATAAATAAATCATAATCATTATGTAATGGTAAATTAATGAAACATAGTCCATTAAATCAATAACATTATACTAATGTGAAATGAATATATTATGGTTAAATAATTCAATATAAATGATTACATTAGCTTTTCAACAAAACCCTGGAAATCCTAAATTATCAAATATTCGAATGGAATATCAATAAATGAGTTCATTATTATGTTATTCATAATTTCATACATCTATAACATACCTTTTAGGCATTGTGCTATGATAACTAACTAAATGGGTCAATCCTTTGCTAAAATAGAATATAATTTGTTTCATGAGACTTATTGATGAATAAAGTGGCTATTTTGGGATCCTCCATTGAAATACGAAATCTAATTCATTCTTCATATGGATGGGGAGAAACATTATAATCACAATCATTAATATAAAAAACTAATTTATTAAATGACAATACGTCCCCAAATAGTAATGAAAATCTTAATCCATCTAGATTAAAAATAATTAATGGTAATAAAATTGTACATCCCCAATAAAATTTTTGATAAAATATAAGGAGAAAATATAATTATAGTTTCAATTCAACATATTATCAGGTATATTATAAGTAAAATATATATTTTATGTATTTTATTAATAGAAAATAAATGAAAATATACTTAAAAAATTTTATAGGAAAATAACTTTTGTATTTTAAAAATAAAATTTTAATACAAATTGAATGAATTTTTTTTAAAAAAATTACATTCATTTAAAAAATAAAATAATATAAAATAATTATTAAAACATTTCTTTTTCATGTTGGTGGAAAATTATATTCATGGTGTACATGATAAACCAAAGATTCTATTAACATTTCCAAAAAATCCAAATATGATTTTTTTTAAAAATTATATAAAGATTCATTTAAAAAAACTATAAATGAATAAAAAATATATTAATTATTTTTTAAAAAAAGTTTAAAAAATATTTTACAAAACATTTTAAGTGGGCATTGGTATTGATGTAAATGGATTTCCGACTAAAGTGAGAAATATAGTTAGATTTTATTTGAAACATCTTCTGCTCTATCTTATATAAAAAAGAGTGAAATATTAGTAATATTAGATGTAAATTTTAATGATTAACCATATATGATGGATATAGATTTATTATAATATATTTATATCAAAAAATCCTCCCATAGTACACATAATCATAAATATTTAAAAATTATGAGATTTTGAAATATTCACTTATTATAATGGTATCGTCTGAACTATATGCCCTAGAAAATAAATGTTATAAAATTAAAAAATATATAAAATGAATATAAATGGATTCATGATATAATATATTAATTTTTTAGTATATACACTAATCAAATAAGTGTTTAATAAGGCATATGTCTCACCTATCTAAACCTAAGATGAGAAACCCTTACCTGAGGTCCAATTTCCTTCGTATGTGTCTGTAACTCGTATAAAATAGTTTTAAGAAATTTAATAATTTATAACAAAACAATAATCAATTTTTTAATAAAATATACGGTACTATAATTAAATTTTTACTTCATGTTTGTAAATAATATTTCATTACTTTAATTATTTCTAGTGTCAATTCCCATACATTATCTTATGTATTTTTTCAGGAATATTTTTGGTATTATAAACAGTATATATACATATATATCATATCTATAATTATAATAATCTTATAAATATAATTTTTACTAATTTGATACTTTTTTATCACTATTTTTGAATTTTGGTCAAGGAAAATGACTCATGTCGCTTTGTGGAGATGGTATGTGTTATGTATGCTTGAGAGATGACAACATTAAATTAACAACTAAAAACATATAAAATTTGTGATATATTGGTTTAAAATAATTCTTATTATGAAAAATATGCCAAAAATATTTATTAATTTTTTCTTTATTAAATTCCATTAATAACAAAAGTTTAAAATGAATAACATCACTTCAAGCAGTGGTAGTCCTCCGTACGTGTGTGGTACATTATCAAATTTTAAACTAAATGGAATGTGAAATAATATTTGAGATATTAATTTTAAATAAGTATAATAATGTCATAAATAATAAATATATATATATATATCTTAAAACCATAATAACAGAAATCCATGAAATGTGGTGGTGGATAATGATCTGGATCTCTTTATGTGGTAGTAGTCTTCCACACACACAATTGATGATTATATAACCCATTTTATAGAAGTAGATAATTATTATATATTTTTAATTGAAAATATAACATATTAATATATTTATGATAATTATTAAGTTATATCATTATATTCTAATAATAATTTAATTATTTTCAATAGTAAATGAAATAAAATGCAAGTTTAGTGACATCGCCTCTTCTCTAGAGTTCTTTTTTTTATTTTCACCGAAAGCCTTATATGGTTGTATTTAGGGCCCAAAAAGTATAAAAGGATGAATGGATTGACCTATTTAAGTTATTTTGATATATAATTTCTAGTAAATTGGTTTATTTCATTTTATGTGTAGACGATAGGGGTTGGCCGTTTATAAGTGAGGTGAGTGGCACATTAGGAATTTTTAAGCAAAAAACAATGTACCAACATTTTTATATTTCCAAAATGTTAAAAAAGGGCTATATTTGAACCTATAAGAAATAATTTAAAAATATATGAGTAAAAATGAATTTTGAATTCGTTTTGGTCACTTTTAGAGCATATTTTATTAGCATGACCACCTAAAAAAAAGTTTTAAACATAATCGAAGAAAATATATTTTAATCTTTTTACTATTATTTTTTGTCAAAAAATTAGTAGAAATAATTAAAAAAATGTCATTTATTTTGATTCCAAATTTATAATCCTTTCATATAAATACCATTTACATATGTGTAAATATAAAAATTGATATTATTCCTGTAGATGTGATCAGAAAAATTGTATGATTGAGAAAATGATCAAAAGATTAAAATGATATTATATAAAAACTAAATATGAAAATGATTTAAATCACTCAAATTGGAATATTATAAAATAAATTGAACCAATTTTACATTAAAACCATTATAAAATATAATTTATCTTTTGAAATAATTTAAATGAAAATTATGATTTCATTTTAAATTTAATACTTTTTTACTATTCATAAAAAATCAATCATTTTAGAAAATTTTCACAAAATCAAAAAATGATAATTTTGACATGTATATTTCAAATAAAATACTATTCAAATAATTTTTTCTATGTATAAATAATTATTTTTAAATTATTTTTGTAAATCTGACTATTCTGCCTTATAGAAAAATATTATTAGTTTTAAGACATTTCTTTCTCTTTTGACTGATATATTTATTTGTAATAAATATATAAACATTGAGTTTATTTTATAAATTTTTAAATAATTTTATTTTATTATTTTAGTTGTTATTATGCATACCCACCAATATAATGGATTGGTGGTACTTTTAATTCTTATATAATAATATATTAATAGAGTTTCATGTTACGTTCGAACCCAATATTCTGCGAATTAAATTTATTTAAATAAACTGATTTTATTTTCATGTAAATATATGATTATGTATAAGGAAGTTCCATTATCATCAAATATTGATGTCTTTTTCTTACCTGATAGCAAACATGATTTTATTTTTGTAACAATCAATGGGTGTTACATTATTCATATCATGAATTATTTTCATGAATAATGATTATATTATGTGCAAATATAATACCAAACAGGAGGAACATATTAATCTATTATCAATGAAAGTATATATAATGGTTTATTGAATAAAAATATATCATATAATTCCAACATAACCAACTGTATATCATTAAGCATTGTATATTTTTATAGTATTCAGAAACTACTACTAACATAATAATGGACCCAACTGTTCATGTAAAATAAATGCATATATGATTAATAATTCCATACAGATGAATAAAATTAAATTTAATCATTAATGTGAATAATTAATTAATTAATTTTTATTTGAGATATTTTTATAAAATTCCATTTGTTATGAATTCATATTTATTTGAGAGTGGAATTTATTGAGATGTCCCAAAAACTAGTACTATTTATTACATGTTTGGTGAAAATTTCGTTTAACACCATATTTAATTCTTTCCATAAAATACCCAATGAGTTTAATAAATTAAACCATGAATTACTTATAAAATACTCCAAATAATATTTCATAATATGAAAAGAAATATTTTGTAAATGAAATTAATATTTAATACACAATGTTATCAAAATGAATCCATCAAATACTTAAAAGAATCAAACCAAAATATAATACTATTCAAATATTCAATTCATTTTATAATTATTAATAAATGATTTCATAATCAATTTCAATGATGATAAACTATAATTTTTTTTGAAATCAACCATCATTTCTTAATCAAATATAAAATAGGGTATAATTGTAGGATTAAATTAACAGTATATTTATCATAATTGCTAGAAAAAAAATTGTTTTGTATGAATGGTCATTTTCATTATAATATGTCTAATTTTCTGTCCCTATATGTGTTTCTATGAATCATTTAGTGTAACACACTCATAAATATCAACCCACACAAATATTACTTTATGTAATGCTCAATCAAGATATAAAAAATAAACATAAATTTTTTTGTAATTTTAAATATATTATACATAAAATAACATTATATGAAATTTTAGAATATCAAATCATTAATGAAAAATATTATCATGTATTCAAAAATATTATACTATATTAAATTATATCATTTAATTTCGATGATAACTCCCTTATAATATGGTGTTAAAAAAATTATTTTGTGTAAATTCCTTTTATTTTTCACATAATAACATTAAATTATGAAAATATATGAAATTATAAACCAAATTTTTTTTCTTAAATTTAAAATTTTCTTCCCTAATTTAATATGTAATGCCATTTTTTATGATTTTATTTTTATTTATTTTTTAGATAACAAAAATATGATCAATATAATAACTCTTTTATATAAATTTAAAATTCTATGAGATTATGTTATAATTTTAATGTTATATAATATTTTTATTAAAAATATAATAATGATACTTTGTCAGTTCCATAAAAAATAATATTTTAAAAGTAAATTTTATTTAAAAAGTAAATTTTATTTTAAAATTAAATTTTATTTTTTTATGGATTACATATTTTCAATTACATTATTTAACTTTATATTGAGAAAAAATCATAAAGAATTTAATGTTTTAAAAATATTTTTGATTATATAAAATTATTATATAGAATATAAAGTTAAATATTGTTATATCTGTAAACTATTTCATAATAATATCATGTTATTTCTATAAGTACATTTTCATTTTTAAATACAATATGTTTTTTCAATAATAACATTAAAATATACGACATAAAGAAATGTTTTTCATTAATATATCTGTGTTTGTGTGTCTGCGTGCATGTATGCGTATGTGTATACATACACATGCATATATACATTCATTTATGTATATATGTCTATATTTTTGTGGCTATATGTATATTTATAATTATATTCATATATCACTGTCTACCCAATGAAATATACTCTATAATAAAAATTATAATATGTGACTTTAGTTCATTTTTATACAATAAAAAACTCAAAACTATATTTAATTATGTAAATGAATTTTTTTCTTTATAAAAAATATAATACAATTTAAATTTACATCTTATTTTATGATTAAAAATAAAATAATCAAATTTTTTTTCCAAAATTGTTTAAAAAAAAGATTTTTTGGTAATAATATTATATTATAAGATAAAAATGTAATATAAAAATTTATTTAATTTATATAATATTTATTTTTAGTGTAATATTTTTTTTAAACAAGGTTTTATTTTTGTATATCATGTTCACATAATAAATTACACATATATTTTTTTTTATTTTATAAACATTTTTTATTTTCTGTGGAAAAAATATTAAATAACAAAAATCTATATAATGTTATGTAAAAAAATATATCTTGATCATCTTATAAAAAATAAATAAATATATTATTTATTATAATTATATTTTACATACGATGTTATATGATTACATTTTTAAAATATATAAAATATTTTATTGAAATATATTCCCTAACAATGTCATTTCATATGTATCATTTTTTGAAAAAAAAACATGATTGGTTTCTTATTTTATGGTATTCCAATTAAATATTTGATAATCATAGGATAATAATTTCAAACCACATATTCATATAAAATTATTTATTAAAATACATAGTAAATATAAATTACTATATATATATATTAATTATATATTCAATTATTTTAAAATACATATAAACATTCTTCTATAACATCTCACATTAAAACTATAATATACATTGAATAGGAAAAATGTTAGATTATATCCACGAAATTCATAAGATAAAGATGACATTGAATTATTTTGGAACATTATCAATACATTTAGCGAAATAAAATTCTTACTCAATTATTATAACAAAAATCCTTTTCTAAAATATTTATCACTAAATGTAATCACTCATTTGATAGATCATTCAAGAATGAGATGAGGAAACCGAAACGTATAATGATTGATATGAAGTAAATATACGAAATTTTTTAATTAACAGAATATATATATGATATAGCCATTCACTAATTGGCTCAAAGTTTTAAAAACGGATATTTAGAAAAAAATATCCTGACATCATCATTAAGAAAAAAAATTTGAAAATCAAAGACTGAAGAGAAACCATAAAAAAATATAGGAGGCCCATATCATATAAGGATCCGCCTATGGAACAACCATAGCCACAAAACACACTTGTTGATGATGATGTTGGTATATGATTGGTGGGATTGTTACATAATAGTAATCAATGAATATCTAGTAGTGTGAGAAATATCAATTGATATCTTTTGATATATAAGAGAGAGATAGAGTATAAATATGGACAATAGGTTGGATAGTTTCGGTGTGAACTGATGAGGTAATTTGGAAAAGTATGTGATTGATGGGATAATAATTTTTTTGTTTTAAATTAAAAAAAAACTCCAATTTTTTTTATTTTGGGAATTTTTTGAATGATAATTGATTATTTGACCCCTTGTTGATTTTCCATTTCTCTTTACATTGTCAATTAATAGCTGAAATGGTTGGGAATTATTGAATTTATTTATTTCAAATTTACATTTTTTGTATCAATATTTCTAATGATATATTTTTTGAAAATTTATGATTAACAAGAATACAAATCGATTGGGTCAGACTGGTTTATAGTTTCATTAGGGATGCGAAGTAATATATCAGGAAGATCATGTCTAAAATTATGGGAGTGACTATTTGATTTTCTTCGTTGAAATCTAATATTACAAAAAACATTGATTAATAGAAGGTGATACCTTCCATGAGTTGGGTAGATTCCATATATGTCCTTTTCTTACACCATAAATATGAATTATAAACTACAAAAACTCATGAGAGATTTCATAAAAAAAAATTGATTTTCAAAAGAAGTATGATATACTATAAAATTATTTTTTTAGTTGTGTTCATTGAAGCCCAGAAATTAAATTATAAAGCATGAGTAATAATAAACATTCTATGGAAAATATGTATAAGTGGTTCAAATAATGAAAATTTATTGACTAATTCATAATAAAACAACACTAAATTTTGAGTAATGTAATTTTTTGCTTCACAAATAATTGTTCTTTAAAAACGGCTATTACTCTTTATTGTGAAAAGTTATTAAAATAAATGTTTTGTAATTTTATAAATTTTATTTTAAAAATTTTATACCATTTTTGAAATTACAATATCAAAATTATCATAAGGTGGACTTTTTATATTATTTTGAATTTTTTTCAGTTAATAGTAAAAATATACAGAATTTATAGAAAACTATATGCCCTTTTCAAGTATCTATAAAGCCTCAATTTTTTGAATAAATTTAAATGTTTCAATATTTAATTTTTATTAAAAATAATACAATTTTTTTCCTTATAATCTACATCATTCATTAATTTTTTCAATAAAATTTATATAGTTAAAAGGTATTTTTCAAGAAAATAGTTTTGGTCACGTTTTTTGAGATTATTTTAAACTACATTTCTACCAATTACAGTGATTGAATTTTATAAAATGAAATCCATTTTTTTGAATCATCATGTATATATTTTCTTAATTTGATAAATTTATTCTTTTGATATAAATTATTTAATTTTGTTAAATTTTTACCACTACTATGATGGGAACATTTGTTAAAGTGGAAAAAAACTAATGTTAAATTCCCTCATAACAACCATACCACAATCAGTTAATATGTTTTATAAGTTAAATTCATCCATATTCATCCAATATTATAAAATATTCCATTTTGGTGCAATTTTCCCCTTATACAGACGTTTATACTATTCTAAGTAATGTAAAATTTAAAAATACCTCTTTCGTTATTTTAATATAGACAATATTTTGATATAGGGATAAGAACCTCAATTAAATGGTTAGAATATATTTTTATTGTAATTTAATTCTATATTATATGGAAAAAATAATTATCTTAAATGATTATGCAACACATACACAATTCTTCTATAATACATATAAAAATCAATTAAATGAATTTAAATTTTTTTTAAATAATATTTTTTGGAGTTATTATGTTGAAATAATTATTTAGATAAATATAATTTATTATTAATTTGATAATATTATTTCTGAACTAAAATAATTTATTGATATATTTTATAAATTTAATCATGGGAAGCATCCCAAAAAGGGATTTCATGGTATTTAATGTTGTTTTAAATTTCATTAAATGATTTAAAATGAATAAAAATATTATCCTTTCTGTACTTAATAGGATATGTTCTATCATATATTTCACTTTTACCATTATTTATAAAATTTTATTTTACTCTGTACTTCTCGTCCCTTGAAGATTAAAAAAATATTTTGACTGTGGTAATCATTAAAAGGATTAATAGAAGATTTAAACTATTTTATTAGTGTCAAAACATCTACAAAACAGTTCCAAATTTTTTTGGGTACAATTATTTTATCTTATCTTCATCTTATATTCGAAATATTTCAATTTATTTCAATGTGATCTTGAAAAATAATTTTCCATCATTTAATATATTATGTAATTAATTTTGTTCCACTATTCATTCTTATAAAATGACAATAATCGTGATCTATTACACACACTACATGAGATACATGAATCAAACGGCACCTAATAAAAACTTATTATCCTCTTTATATTATTTCCAATGGGGTTTCCTTCCTAAAATTTTATCTCATGGGTCATTACAGAGGGATCAAATGCGGGCTCTTCAAAGAGGATGTAATTATCTCTGTTGATGGATTTCATTAAAAAAAATTTCTACCTCTATACATTATTTCATAACTATACCAATAAAAAACATAAGTATCTTACATATACTAAGATGTCATTGTTTTAATATGATAACCTTAATCATTCCTTTTTTCATCAATTTGGAAAGAAAACCACTATTCAGGTGCATCAGTGGACTACACCCTCACGAAATAATGTTTCTCATTTCACATCACCATTATTAATGGAATTTTATTATGATAGATTTAATATATTCATATAGTATTCTTGAAATAATTATGACATTGGAAATATCATATATTACATATCTTCTTACATTTCTATTAGTAAAAAAATTATAATGTCAGTCATGAATAAGATTGGACTACCACATCTACAAAGAGATGTAATTTATATTTCTAATATATCATTAATTAATGATTTGAAAATTTTATATAATGTATAAAAATGATAATTATTTCATGATTAACATTATTCAAATTATTTAATTATGATCCTTTTGACAATGTTTATTCTGGGGATTGTTTTCTTGGATTCTAGTCTAAATGTCCTAAAAAAGTCTGATATAAATAGAACTGATTGAATAACAATAAAAGAAAATATAATAAATGAATACAAAGGATAGAAATAATTTAATATGCTTTAATACTATTTTAATTAAATTATAAAATTAATAAAAAATTATTATATAGAAGATAGTGTAGGTATGTGGATAGTTGGGTTGAGGTTAATGGTTTATTAAATGAATTTCTTATCATTGGGTTATATTACATATTCATTTTAGATATTATTAAAACATAATTTTTTTTAATGATGTATAATAATTTTTTTTATTTTTGTTGTTTAAAATTATTACACATAATCATATAAGTGATTAATTCTCACATCATCAGTATGATTATTAAAAAGGTTCTTTATCTCTGTATTATTTCATGGAGATATGTATTTTCTTATGTACCTATTTAGGTTTATTAGGAATATATACTAATACATGGGATTTTTATATTATTAATACATATTTAGTCATGGTATTTAATGATAAATTTTGAAATTATTAATCTTATAATTGTTTCTTCTAATTCTAAAAATGATGAGAGGGTTCATTATCGAAAATTATCTTTTTAGGACACGTGCTAGTTTACACACCTATCATGTTTTATAATTTATATATAATACCCATTTTATATATTTTAACATAAATAATATTTTATTAATGGTTATATATTTTTATATTGATATTATTTCTTTAATTGTATTTTTTTATTCATTTGTTAGCAAAGTGGTAAGGATTTTACATTAAAATAATTATTTTTACCTATACCTGTTATGATTACATTTTAGATGAACAAATAAAACAATCTATCCAATTAAAACACTATGTATTTTATTCCCCTATAGTAAATTTTATTGGTCATATTTATTCCTTTTATTTTCAGCTATTAAAGATTGTTTATTAATTTTTATTTTATCTGATGAATAATTTTTTTTTACATTTAGAGGATTATATGTTTTTGAACAGGTATTATGAATATTCATGTTATTTGGGGAAATGAAAGTAAAATTTTATAAAATATATGATCATGGTATATAAATTTTGGTTTGAAAATAATTTTTATTATTGATATATGTCAGATTAATAATGAAAGGTATCCTGATCAAATATTTCTTTTTTTTATTCATAAAATGTTTGGGAATATTAGTTAATCATTTTATGGTTATTTATTTATGGAATTATTTACATGAAATTTTGGTGATACTATTGATGCTTGGAAATATAATATTGTATTTCTCCATATAATGGTGTACTTATCGTACATATTTATAATGACCCATTTATTTCGTACATAAATATTAAATATCATTATATGAATATTAAATATATATCACAATGGTCAACACTTGAGTTGTAAATGATTATTGTCCATGGAGGCGAGAAACATATACATCTTATTTCACAATGTATCTTCATCATCTCCTAGAAAATTATTCTATCATTCTATAATTATTTCATATACACTACATAAAACCTTCCATCATAACATGATAAAATAAAAAATAAGAATATGTGGTCTATAATGAACAGTATGGATAAGTATAAGAGGTATTATTTAAGGTTAATAAATTAATATATGATGATAATAATGGTATGATAACATGGAAAAAATTTAAAAAATTAAATCTAAATCAATATATGACCAGTAATCTGGAGTCCTGGTATAATTATATTTAAAAAAATATGAAATAATTTTTATGAATGTTAAATGAATACTTTTCAGTCGTGAACCCTAATAAAAATAACCCAAATATAATAAAAAACATTATTTCATAAGTGTAATTATAGAAAATAAATTCCTTATTTATTTTCAATCTCTTAACGATCATTGGTGACAATGTTTTATAATGTAATTCCCTTCTTAGTTATTTCCCAAACTATATCAGGATTAAATTTTATCTATAAAAATTAATTATATAAGAGTATTTTTTTAACATTTTCATCTCTTAAATTTTTTTCAACTCTTTCATCATTAACTAATTTATTATAGGGATATAGAATTTTGGCCCCATGCATTACATGTTAAAAATTATACATATGAAGTCCCTATGTATTTAAACTATTAATTATATCATCATAGTGTAATACATATAAGGGAAACATATTTCATAAACACCAAATCATTAAATCCAATAATAACTCATGGAAAATGATCTGGTTTAATAATGGTTTCAATATATCTTAACATACATGTGGGAAATAAAAATGTTTCATAAAATCAACATTAAATCATCATTATTAACATAAGCCACACATAGATATATATATTTGATTAATTAATAATACCATATCCCCAATTAAGAATGAAAATCATTACTGGATGTTGAAATAGAATAATAATTATCAAATGAACATTTTAACGATTCACTGAAATCATGTGAAAAAATTTCATTTTTCTTCTGAAAACATGTTAAATAAATTTTTATAAAAACTAAAAACATTAATTGTTAAAATATATATTAATATTTTAAATGTATAAGTAAAACCAAATAATGGAATTATTTGAATAAAATCCATTTATACAATATAAATTAAAATTTAACATTATTTTCACACTTTTCTAACAATTTAAAAACGATCTATGTCGAATAATTTCATTGAAAATATCATTTTAAACTATTGAAAATAATGTATTATAATATTAAAACAACCGTATTTAAGTCATTTCTTATATTGGTAAAAAAATCATCAAAATATATTTTAAGAGAATGGATATGGAATAAAAATATCATCATCCCAAAAATAAAGGATTATGAATTTTCAATATGAAAATTTTCACAATCTTTTTATGTAGAAAATAGAGGATTTTATAGTACCTTAAATAACTTTAATAACCATATTATAAGGAAAAATATTCGGTTTTATTGGGTAATATCCATACAATTCACTTAAACAATAATTTATCATATAGAATCCCTAAATGATATGATATTGTAACAAAAGGCATTACCACATTTGTATCTTATGAATAATAACCCCATGAAAAAATAAAATAAATTAAAAATATAAATTACAATAATATAA
This sequence comes from Viscum album, assembly GCA_963277665.1. Lineage (NCBI taxonomy): Eukaryota > Viridiplantae > Streptophyta > Magnoliopsida > Santalales > Viscaceae > Viscum > Viscum album. The sequence goes on along the minus strand of OY728141.1, from coordinate 1,956,401,615 downwards.
AGTTATTAATGATATATATTATAAATTTTTTGGTACAAGAACCTCCTAATAAAAACTAATTCCATAACATCGAACAAGTCTCAATGAAACAAATTTTTGAGGAATAATCATTTCCCTTAGTCCAACATGATTCTTAAGAAATAATTCTTTCAATATAATAAATATATATTTATTAAAAATATATTGAATAAGAATTATAATATATAAATTTATATTTAATATTTCTCTATAATATTTATTTATGATTTTATTAAAATTTATTCATTAAAATAAAGATTTTTATGAAATGTGGCCCATTTTCGAGGAATGTTTCAGTTCAATGTTAATGATATTATTACTATGTATATGGATTCATCCTACCTAAAATTTTTTTAATGAAATAATTATTATATTTATTTATTATATAATTTTTTTGACATCTTATATATCGAGGTGATGAAAATGAATTATATCACTTCGTGGATATTGTTGCCCTTACTTATGAATAGGGAAATCTTCCACATTTAAGTTAATAGAATTAATTCATTTCAAATAATGTTATGACATTATATATTAATTATTAAATAATAAATATAATATATATTTATAAATTATGTTATTATTACCATAAATTTAATTAATAAGCAGATATAAAATCACATCGCTCCTGATAAGTGGCAACCAAGTGCTATGAATGACCAATGTAATAATTTTCCAACAGATGGAGATTGAGATGGATAATGGATATTAAAAATATATTATAAAATATTATAATAGGGGATATATTTATTATTTTATATATTAATGGTAATGATATAATTCAAAAAAAGTTAAAGAAGAAGTAAAATGAAAGTGGTATATTAAAATGATTACATATTCTTTAAGAGACCTTCATTGGGATTCCTTTTAATATTCCTAGGGATGATCTTTTAGGGTGACCACAACCTCTAAAACTTATATAAGTATTTCAATAATATTTTTTGATAGGGTTGTACAATACTAAATGTACAATGGTGTTCTAATTAATATAGGATATGGGGATTACTTTTCCATTGAAGGAAAAACCATAAATTGAGTTATATTAAAGATTTAAATATAATAAATTATATTTCATGTGAGTGTTACCCAAATTGGAAAATAATAAAATTATAATAGTGACTAATATTTTAATTACATCATCACATAATATTTTTATAGGTTATTTTGTAATTTTAAACTTTTTCTTTTAGTTAAAAGCCTCCTTTAGAAAAAATTAAACATAACCCTTTTAAAATATTTTCAACTCCATTGGGGTATAAATTAACATACACAGTATCAATTGGCTGAGAAATTCATAGGGGAATACATTTTAAACTATATAACATACCCATTCTTCTATTTTAGTGTTTTGATTAATTTATATAATTTAATAATATATTAGTTAACATAAAATACCCCTAAAATAATTTTATGAACTATTCATATATTTTGTCAAAAAAGATATTATAAAATCTATGGATTTGGAATAAAATGTCTTTAAAATTAATAAATACATTGTTTTTAGTAAAAAATCATGTTACACTAAAACTAATCCAAATAATATTAATTTTTTTGATTTTCATCCCATTAATTTTTATTTTTCTACTTCCAGTACAAACAATATGTCTATGTTGGTTTCGCATCTATGGATTATACCATTGGTAATGACCCAAACATTCATTAATGGAAATTTATCATGATCTAATTAAAGGTTTATTATGGATTTATAAAATTTGAACATCATTGGTTTCATTTTTCTAGATTTTAAATTAACGTTATAAATTGTGACTGTTGGTAATATAGTCGCTGAAAAATGATCACATGATTAATATAAATATAGGGTTTTAACAAATCCAATTTACTCAGACAAAGGAAGTGATGGCCTCATGCAATATAATTGACCAGTACGAAGCCCATTTGTCAAATCTCGTAATGGAGGTGGCATCATTGTTCTTATCTCTTGACCAAGACCAAGGTGAGCTTGAACACATTAAGCTTGAGCGAAACCAACAACGGGAGAACTGGAAGTTAAAAGAGATTACCACCCGAGCGTTATAATCTGTGGCACATCAAGAGTATGTCACAATTTCAAACCTTAACCTTCAGTCTTATGTGGGTGTTATAAGTGGTTCTATAACAAGACACTCACACTATGAAAATGTACATTATTTAGGTATAAATAGTGTGCATAAATTTTATTATTGTTACTTTATGAATAGTTTTTAAAGAAAAAATTGTATTTTTAGTTAATATTCAACTAAGAAATATATTTTGATGAATTATTGTATTTTTTAATTAAATAATATTTTCATAAAATATTATTATTAAATTAATTATTATTAAATATAAATTATCATATAATTTTATTAATTCAATTGTAATTTTTATTAAGGATTGAAAACTGTTATAGTCAAAACACATGATTTTTCAAAAAAATGTCAATTTTTATTTTAAAATTATAAATTAAAATATTTATAAAATTATATAGATAGAATAAATATTTTTTTTATAATCAGAATGCTGAAACGATCCAAAAGTGAATTTTTCATAATTTTCTGAGATAGTCAAATTTTTTGGTAAAAATTAAATATCGTTTAAATATATAATGTGTTTTATGACATCATAATGATCCAATAGTGAGTTTATAAAATAAAATAAACATTATTTTCGGCCAATATATGTTTTATCATTAAAATAATGAGATTTTATATTTGTTCTTTTTATTTTTCAAAGATGTTGTGGACCCTGGAAGACTTATAAAACATTTTGTCTTTTTAAATTGTTTTCTATAAGAGTGTGACTCACCTCCACATAAGAAACCCTAGTATTTAATGTATTTCAGCCATTTTACTTATAAAGTTTTTTAACACTCCCATTTAGAAAAAACCATGGGCAAAAACCATGGGCTAGTTCTTGTATTGATTACTTTAATGTGAGTTGTCCCAAACCAAAAAATAAATAATTCCCTCTCTATTCCTATATAAAGCCACCCATTCCCCCACTTACTCTAAACTAAAATCCTTTTTATTTATTCCAAAAGCTTCACTAATCTCTCTATAATCCTCCAAATGTTCCCCAATCTCTCTATAACCCTCTCTCAAACCTCTCCCAAGCCTTTGGTATAACACTTCCAAGTAAGAGATGTATTCCTTATTCATTTTGTCAAATTTTCTTTAAGTTGTTATGCCCTTTTTTCAATTACAAATGTTGGGGTATGATTTCTCACCTCCCCAATTCTATCCTCTTTATGTTTTTATTATGGGATACCCCATTATATGTTATTAAAGCCTCCCATGTACACCCGTTACCATGCTGAAATTCTATGAGGGATTTTTACTCTTCTCTTTTACATCGAAGTAATTTTTTGTATTATGCATCTAAATTCCATTACATTTGTTGGTACATGTATCAATATAACCCCTTACTATTAATTTCATGTACATATGATGAGACACCTTTATCTAGATCATCAACCATTTTCCTGAATCCTTATGTCATGTCATTGTGCTGCCGAAATTGCACGGTGTTTTTTCAAGCGAAGATCATTGTGTAGTGAATACCATACCCATGTCTCTATCAAGGGTATTCAACTTTATGCACATATACCTATTGAATGGTACATTTATGTATTTATTCCACATTACATAATCATGGAATAACTTGTGATGTTGATTGATTCCATGATATATGATCCATATGGAAAACTTATACATGAAATGAAATGTTTAAGTAGTGTGTGCTCTGATTGCACTTCAATGCATTGGGTAAAGTCTATTATAATGATATCTCCTGAGAAATGGCTTTTTAATAATGCTAATTCAAGTGCAATGAGGGTTTACTCATGCCTCATGTGAAATGAGGGTTTACTCATGCTGTATGTGCAACGACACTTGGCTCTTGCTAATTCCATGTTAAGCGTTGTTTCAACATTTCCATGTTCTGATTATCATGATTTATCATGATTTTATGTTCATGTTTCTCTTATGAACTATGTATATACCTATTGTAGAAAATGTATTTTATTCCTCATGTTATTACATTTTTATTCTCTTACTAGGCTTTATAGATCACCCTTTTCTTATGACTGTCCTCAGGATATCCCATGCAATGCTAAGTACGAGAGAATATAGTGGTCATGTAAAAGAAGTTTTCTATAAAGATGTTGCATTTAATGTTTCAAGTTCTTATTTTATGATCCTAAGCCCCAAATACACAATAAATCTCGATCTTCCTTGTTCTATCATGTGAAAAGTTTATGTAATAAATAATCATTATGTTTGTAATAAAAGAGTAGCGATGTTATAGTTGGTATGAAAGGGAGGATTAATTATTTTTGGGATTAGGATTTGAAAACCCTAGTGACAAAATTGATACATAAATAACAATAATAAAAACATCCCTATGTATTGGTGAGTATTTATTATGTGGTTCATCAAACAAATACATCCCTGTCTGGATACGATCAAGTAGAGGCGGCTCTGGAACAGATGTATCCTAGGGTTAAAAAGCGAAAACACCATTACGAGTAATACTCAAAAGGGAAATGGTGCACGAAATGGGACTAGATACACTCTTGATTATGACACTCCCATGGGATATTTTTTGGTAAATTCACAGGCTTAGTATGAACCCTTATTAATGGAATGAAAAAATGCCCCTAAGAATAAATTTCAAAAAATTAGATCATAAATAACATAGATTGAAGTGTATAGATTCACAATTTAAAGAAATAAAAGTTATTTATAAGTAACCAATGTTTTCCTTGGATTACCCTTTATGTGTTTTCCATAACATTACTTATATTTCCTCCTATGTATGGTAATAGGAGGACTCGGGCTAACAACCGTTATAAAGATCAATGTGATGACTTTGCTAATGAGATGCCCAATATGATGGGAGCGGGAATCATGAACTTTGTCATGCTTCATTCTCAGTTAACTCAAGCACTGAATAATAGTAAATGTCAAGAGGAACGTTCAACCCCCCCCCCCAATAAAGAATAAGTCACTATTTAGAGCATCAATAGACAAAGTCCTCCTACTTTCAATGGGTCATCTGATCCCTCAATTGCCAAACAATTGATCAACATCATTGAAAATAACATCTTCATACTTCAATGTTCAAAAAAAGAGTAGGTTCTACTGGTTACATATCATATGGATGGTGAAGCTGATCAATGGTGGATGTTGATAAAAAATAAGAAGCCTAAGGAGGAGATCGAGGCTTTTTAATGGAAGGATTTCTAGAAGATTTTTTCCGATAAATATTTTCCATGCACCCTCTGACTTAAGATGAAAAGGGAATACCTTGAACTCAAGAAAAAAAGACAAAGAATATGTCAGAGAGTACAATGAAATCTTCAAAAGGCATGCATGATACAACTTCTACTTGGTTGTTACTCTCGAATACAGGGTTGACCGCTTATTTGGTGTGCTGAAACCTAGCATTAGAAAAGTGTCGGTGATCCGTGACTTCGAAAACTATGAGGAAATTGTCTAATCTGTCCACAAGTTTACAATAGAGATTGGAGAATCTCATGGGTATCGTGGGGATAAGAAGCATAAGGTGGACTTCAATTTTTGTGGTCTGATGCGTAAATCCAACAGTGCTAAGAAGATCCAGTACCACACTTGCCAATGGCCTGGAATGAAGCACCCCAAAAATTTCTTGAAGGGGATGAGGAAATGCTTTAGGTGTGGAAGAGAAGGGCACCTAGCTCTTAACTGTAGACAAAAAAACTGCAGCTGCAACAGAAGAGAGGAACGGTCTGTTTGAACATTAACGTGTTGTTCATTGATACAACTGCAAAGAACCAGAGCGTCTTGCAAATGAGTGGCCAAATAAAATGGTTTTCAGAGGCAATCAAAAACCTCCAAGGTAGCGAGGGAGTGATTTTTCCATCACTACTACTGAAGTAAACCCATACAACGAAGTGGTGACTTGTACACTAGTTATTCATTCACGAACAGTGAACATACATTTTGAATCAGGTTTTACGCATTCTTTTATATCCCAAAATATAAGTAGAACAATCCTAGCACCACCACAAATCATTGAATTAAAGATGTCGATGATTATGACAAATGGGTAAATTATTTCATCTGATGAATATAACTCCTCCCTTGTCATAATATGGGGATTTAATTTCCCGATGAACCTCATCATACATTCTTTGGTGGAATTTGATAAAATTCTTGGCATGGATTGGCTTTCCTTTTATAGAGCCATGATAAATTCCCAGGAGAGGGATATCACTCTCTATGTAGAGAATCGACCCATGATTCAATACAATTACAAGGAGAAAGTAAAATTTTATTTAGCTTCATCATCTCAGACTTGAATATTACTTCCCTATGAGCATGCATATATGGCTATGATGATTGAGTCTAAAGAGGTATCCATCCATAAAGACATGTCTATTGCGTGGGAATTCACTGAAGTGTTTCTCAAGGAATTTTCTAGTCTTCCTTCAAGAAGAGTTGTTGAATTTTCAATTTATCTATTACCTAGGGCGTTACCAATATCCAACAATCTGTATTAAATGGTTTTTGTGGAGTATGAGGAGCGGAAGAAAAAAATACAGGAGAGTCTAGATAAAGGGTTTATATTCCCATGTGCTTCAACATGGGGTGCTCCATTCCTCTACTTCAATAAGAAAGATAGGTCAATGTGCCTTTGCATTGATTATCGTGAGCTTAACAAAATCATGATAAATAACAAGTATCCTCTTCCACGAATTGATGAATTGTTTTATTAGTTGTGTGGAGAATAATCATTCTCCAAGGTGGATTTGTGGTCAGGATATTATCATGTAAGGGTGAAGAAAGAAGATATCCCAAAGACTATTATTCGTACAAGATACGGGCATTATGAATTCATAGTAATGCATTTATGACTCATTAATTCTCTCTCAATATTCATTTACTTGATGAATATATTATTTAGGGATTACCATGACAAATTTGTGGTAGAATTTATATAGAGTATTCTGATATACTCTGAAACCAATGTGGATCATGAGAGGCATCTATGAACTCTACTAGAAACCTTGCCGAAGGATAATCTCTATGAAAAGTACAGTAAGTGTGAGTTCTGGTTAAAGGAGGTCTCATTCCTAGGCCATATCATCAAAAGCAATGAGATATCTATGGAGCCCTCTAAAAAAGATTCAATTGAGTGATGGTCGAGTCCAACATTAGTAATTGATATCTATACAATCATGTGGTTAGTTGGATATTATCGGTGATTTGTGAGAAATTTCTCAAGATTTCCCAACCCTCTTTCCTAGATAACTCGAAAGGGAGTAATGTTTTTTGGGAGTGATAATGTGAAGAATTTTTCAAGGAGTTTAAAAGGTGGATTATTAGTATGCCTATTCTCACATTAACAATAAGTGGAGAACTTTTTGTGGTATTCAGTGATGTTTTGAAGAAGGACATGGGATGTGTATTGATGGAAAATGACAAAGTCATTTCCTATGCTTCAAAGCAATAGAATGTTCATGAGTAGAATTATCCAACACTTTATTTGGTGTTTATTGTTGTGATCTTAGTCTTAGTAATTTGGGGCATTATCTCTTTGGGGGATGTGTGAAATTTATATGGACCACAAAATCCTCAAGTATATATTCATACAGAAATAGTTGAACATGGACAAATGAAGATGGTTAGAGCTGAGCAGTGACTATGAATTCTCATTCAATTACCACATAGGGAAAGAGAACAAGGTGGAAGATGCTATATGTTTAAAGAACCCAATAATTCTATCATTTATGAGAATTGAGAAGGATCCAATTTTCTTAGACGTGATGAAGATGGACATGGGAATAATAAAGAAGGGAACTTCATTAATCCATTCACAAATGATTGATCAAACGTATCATTTGGAATGTTTAAAAGATTATCAAAAGGATGATGTAGGAATTCAGAATAATGTGGAAGCTATAAATAAAGGGAAATTGTCATAGTTAAATGTTAATGAAGAAGTAATTGTGAGATTTGGGAAAAGACTATGAGTTCCATCATGTCTAGAGATAAAGAAGGAACTTTTGGATTATGAAAATAGATCAAATATCTCAATTCACTTAGGAATCACAATGATGTATCGAGTTCTATGAGAGCAATATTGATGGGATAATATGAAGAAGGATATTGTTGAGTATACATCAAAGTGCCTGGTGTGTTAGAAAGTGAAGGTATAGAGGAAGAAGTCTAAGGGGATGATGCAACCATATCACATACTAGCATGGAAATTGGAGAACATAAAAATGGTCTTTGTCACCGGGCTTCCGAAGACATCAAAAGACAACAATGAAATCTAGGTTGTTGTGGATCGTCTTACAAAGTCCTGACACTTTATTTCAATTCTGGATGATTTCTTATTGGATCAACATTCATGGATATATATCAGGGATGTGGTAATGCTGCATGGAGTACCACTATCTATTGTATTCGATCGAGATTCAAGATTCACCTCTATGTTTTGTAAGTGTCATCAAAATGCTCTGGATATGGAACTGAACTTCAGTACGACAAATCATCCTCAAACTGATGGCCAATATGAGAGAACTATTCAAAAACTAGAGGATATGTTAAGATCATGTTTTCTAGACATCAAAAGAGGGAGAAACAAAATCTTTTACTGGTTGAATTATTCTATAATAACAGTACCCACTCGAGCATCTGAATGGTAACTTATCAAGACCTTTATGGGAAGAGGGGTAGAACACATTCATGTTGGGATGAATTCGGTGAGAGTAAGCTTCTAGGGCCAGAATTGGTCGAAGAAATAGTGGAGAAGGTAAAAACCATTCAACAACATATCGAGGGATCCTACAATCGACAGAAGAGTTATGCATAAAACCATCGATCAGTCCATGAGATTAAAGATTCAGACATGGTATTTCTAGGAATATCTCCATGGAAAAAGGTCATAAGTTTTGAAAAGAAAGGTAAGTTACGTCCTAGGTAAATTGGTCTCTTCGATATTTTTGATCGTGTTAGGTTTGTGGCCTATTGACTAGAACATCCACCTATTATTTCCAAAGTACATGATGTATTTCATGTATCCCCCTTAAGGAAGTATATACCAAAACCTTCACATATACTCTCTTCTGAGGTAATACATCTAGAGGATGATCTTTCTGATGAGGAACAACTACAAAAGATCATATATCGTAGAGAAAAAGATCTACGGAATACAACAATACCCCTCGTCAAGGTGTTGTGGAGAAACCACAAGTTTGAAGAAGAAACACGGGAATGAAAGGAAGTGATGAAGCATAGTTACCCACATTTGTTTTGGAGTGGGAAAAGGAAATTTTGAGGGTTAAATTTATTAAGGGGAGAAGAATGTAATGACCCAAACATAAATTAATGTAAATTTCTCTTGATCTAATTAAATGTTTATTATGGTAATAAAAAATGTGAAAATCATTGGTTTCCTGTTTCCAAATATTAAAATAATGTTATATATTTTGAATTTGGTTAATATAGTTGTTGAATAGTGTTTACATGATTAGTATAAATATTGGACTCTAACAAATCCAATTACTCAAACAAAAGAAGTGAAGGCGTCATCCTATGAACATTCCTAGTACGTAGCCCATTAGTCGGAGCTAGGAATGGAGGTGGCGTCATTGGGCTTCACTATTAACCAAGCCCATGTAGATCTGGAAGACGTTAAGCTTGAGCGGAACTGACTATGGTAGCAGTGGAAGTTAATAGATATTACCATCCAAGCGATGTTATCCTAGCCACCCCTAGAGTCTGTCAATATTGCACACCATACCCTTCGGTCTTATTCGTGTGTTTGAAGGGGTTATGTAACAAGACCCAAGCACTATGAAAATGTACATTATTTTTGTATAATGAAAGTGCATTCATTTTATTATTATTACTTTCTAAATAGTTTTTAAAGCACAAATATTATTTGAAGTTAATATTCATCTAAGAAATCTATTTTGACGAGTCATTGGATTTTTGAATTAAATAATATCTTAATAAAATATTATTATTAAATTAATTTTCATTAAATAAAAGGGATCAGATAATATTGTTAATGCAATTGTAATTTTTATTAAGTTTTGAAAACCGTTTTTCTCAAAACCCAAGAATTTTTTATAAATATTGGTTTTTATTTTAAAAGTGAAAATTAACATATTTATATAATTATTTAGATAAAATGAATATTATTTTTGGAATCAGTATGTCGATATTATGCAATGGTTAGTATTTCATAATTTTCTGAGTGAGTCGAATTTTTGGGTATAAATTAAATATCATTTACATATATAATGTGGTTTATGACATCATAATAACCCCAACGTGATGTTATAAAATACTATAAACATTATTTTCGGACAATATTATTTTTTGAATTACAATAATTTGATTTTATACTAGTTTGATTTATTTTACAAAGCTTTTTTCGACCCTCCAAGACTTATAAATCTTTTTGTCTTTTTAAATTGTTTTCCTTGAGAGTGTGACTCACCTCAACATAAGAAACCCTATTATTTTTAGAAGTTCGTCCATTGACCTTATAATTTTTTTTCACTTCCCTTTGGAAAAAAACATGGGAAAAAACCATGTTCTGGTTGGTGGTATTGATTATTTTAATGTGAGGTGTTCCAAACCTAAATAATAAATAATTCCCTCTCCTTTCCTATATAAACCCACCCAAGCTCCCATTTCCTCATCACTAAAATCCTTTTGAGTTTGACAAACCCCTTAACTCCTTTATCTAGAATCCTCCAATGGTTCCCCAGGCTTCCAATAAGCCTCTCTCAAGCCTCTCTCAAGCCTTTGGGATCACACTTCTTATTACCGTATTTCTTCCTTTCTAATTTTTGTCAAAATTCCTGAAAGTTGTTATGGCCTTTTTTTAAAATTAAATTTAATAGTGAATGATTTCAATCCTACCCCATAAAGTCCTATGTATGTTTGGAAGAAGGGATACCCCTTTCCCACTCATTAAATCCTCCCATAAACACTCGTTACCAAGCCGAAATTCTGTGAGGGATTTCCCTCTCCTATTTTACATCTACGTAATTATTTTGTATTTTTCATCTAAATTATATTATGTTTTTTGGAAATGTATCCATATTACCCCATTACTATCCATTTCATGTAATATGAATAGACACTCTTTTCTATCTCATCAACTATTTTCATTAATCCTTATGTCACACCCTTATGCTGCTGAAATTACACCGTGTTATCCCAAGCCAAGATCATTGTGTAGTGAATACCATAACCATTTCTCTATCATGGGTATTCGCCTTTATGTACATATATAAATTTAATGGTACATTCATTTATTTTTTACACATTATATAATTAGGGAATACCATATTATATTTATTTATTACATGTTATTGGATCCTTGTGGCACACCTATGCATTAAATGATATGAATAAGAAGGGTGTGCCCTGATAGTGCTCCAATGCATTGAGTAAAGTATAGTATCATGATATGTTATGTGAAATGGGTGTTTACTCATGATAATTCAAGTGAAATGAGGGTTAACTCATGCTTCATGTGCAATGATGGTTTAATCAGGCTCCATGTGCAATGAGCCTTGGCTCATGTTAATTCCATGTTAAGTGTTGCTGCAACATTTCCATGTTATGATTATCATGATTTATCATGTCTTTAGGTTCATGTTTCTCTTGTGATTCATTAATATGCCTATTGTATTGAATTTATTTTATTCCCCATTTTATTCTATGTTTATTTCCTTATTGGGCATTATATCTCACCATTTTCTCATGCATGTCCTATGGCTTTCCAGTGGAGTGCTAAGTACAGGAGATTGTACTGGCCATGTAAAAGATGTTTTCAAAAAAGATGTTGTATTTAATGATTTATTTTTCTATGGAATGTTCCTAATCCCCAAGGATACTAGACCTCTCGATCTTCCATGTTGTATCAATTAAATATTTTATGTAATAAATAATGTTTATGTTTGTAATAAAAGATGAGGGTCAATATACCATCACTAAACTTTTTCATTTAAAATCAATTATAAAAATAATTTAATTATATTTAAAATAATATTATGTATTCAATCATGAAATGATATTTTCCCCAAATTAACATTTAAATAATATTTAATAAAAAAGAGGGACATTTTAGAAATTTCTTTTAATTAAAATAATATAATTTTTTATCAAAGTGAAATGTCCCAAATTTGAATATTTTAAAATATATGACATGGATGTACAAATAAAGTATCTAATTTAATATAGGCAGATTTATGGATGACTTAAAAGATATATTTAATTCATTTTTCCTTATTTATCATATTTTACCCTTTTTGAGTTGATGAATTTCCCAATAGATACTATTCATAATGCATAAAAATAAAGAGAAATATTTACTAAATATGATCCTCTACATACTTAACATGGAATAAATTTTGTAGGATTAATTTTTTAGAATTCAGTGAAATCTCTTTTAGTACAAATATATAAAACCCAATAAAACCATGTTGTAATAAAATTTCACTTTTATAAATAAAAATGAACATAAAAATTCTAATATAATGTAGATTAATATGGGAATATTAATTTCATAATTGAGAAATAAATATTATGATACATTATAAATAAATATTCAATTGAATTTTCTTCTATATTACACGATTAAAAAAACTACAATATTTTTTAAAATAAATAATTATTTTCACTATTCAATGAAAAATGAAACTTTATTACAAACAAAAAAACAAAAAATATTATTTTTATTATTATATAAAATAAATTATTAATTTATTTATGTAAAATTTCGTTAAATTTATAAAATTAATATTATTTTCAAGGTATTAAATAAAAAAAATGTTTTTTAGAAAATATATTCTTGAATCATTAAAAAAATATGTTTTCATTTATTTTATAATAACAATAATTAAATAAATATTAATTCAATCAAATGTAGATTTCATATAATTATTGATTAAATATTATTTACAAATATTTATGAATTTCATCTCTTAATATTAACATAAATTAAACTCATATAAATCAATTTATGAGAAATATCTAAGTTATGTTTGAATTATTTTCTCTCATTATAATGAATTTTGTTTTAAATGTTCCTAACAACTATATATATAATGGATACATATATATAATTATTATCTTTCTAATGACCATATATATATGTGTCATATTAAATTTTAATATATATCCTTATATACATTACTAAAAAAATACATTTACATAAATAATATCATATATATTGTTTACCAAATTCATTACTTAATTTCCATAGATATTGTTGGTGTAACAATATTCATTTTTAACAACACATATAATGTACTTATGTTCATATAATTCATTTATATATGTGAATTTAATTCAACTCTATTTTTCTTCATGTTTTTATACTGAAACATCATAATGTATTAGTGATTATTGAGATATATGATTGGAATAAAATAACAATGGTTCATTTTAGTTAGATGTAACTTTTATCAAATTATATATAATTATAAAAATAATTTAACAGGGGTATACATATTGAAACATCTTGTTGTTACATTGTACCCCTTAACTAAAATTTAGCTTCACTATTTTATATAACTTACATGAATTAGGGTATCATGAAATAATAATATAATCTAATGAATATTTTATAATTATATGGAATTTAAATATCAATGGTAGAAAAAATATTATTTAATAAATAATATTATCTAAAAATTACATGAAAATTTATAAAGAACAATATATTATAGATACAAAACATAACAGTTGAGAAATACATTCTACATAAGAATCAATAGATTTTTATTCTTCTTATGTAAGTTAATGGAATCAATTACCATCATGATAGAGTATATGAGATATCATGAATACATGATTTCACTATATAACATAACAATAATTTTATCCATTTATTACTATTAATTCTATAGTCCATCCCTGCTTTTACTCTTATTCTATATAATATGTAACCATACTGATTTTTTTGATGCATAATGCCATACAATTATATTCTGACAGATCATATGCTACCCAAATGAATGAAAAATAATTATTAATATCATTAGATGTTAAAAAAATATAAATTCTCAGTAAAAGTTATCCAATAAGAATAAATGTTCTTACACAAATCATACCAATCTCTAAAATAATTCCATATGGTAAACACAAATCATTCCATAAATAACTAACTTAAAATATCTTCAAAATATTGTAGACCTAAAATGAAAACCATTTATTTTAATGGATTTTGTTTAAACCCAGGTAATGATATAATAAATTGTATTTTTTTTATTAATATAAACTAGGTAGTTATATTCATTATAAAACTATAATGTAATTATTAATTCAAAAATGAAATAGGTTTAATTAAACTCTTTTATTATAAGGGTTCATGAATGTTTCATTAATAATTTTAAGAATTTTAGTTTTATAAAATTAATTTAACTTTATAAATCATCATTTTAAAATTGATTTTTGGAGATTTTTTGGGATTATTTAGAAAATATAGACTTTTCCTGTGAATGGTGAATACTAACCTTATTTGAAAATATGTCACTTCTTTTTAGAGAAACTATTTAAATTAAATTTATAAATATGTTTTAAATAATATTTTAAATAAAATATGTTTTATTTAGTTATATTTGACCCACTTAATTAATTGTTAATATTTTTTGTATATTTTTTTTAATATTTGTTAATTTTCCTATTTAAGAACTATTTTTTTACGAAAAGTTTTTTAATGTGAAAAATTTTCTATGTTTTTAATAATTAATAAACCCTAATAATGAATAATTTATTTAATTTCATATATAATATAATAATAAATATTGTTTTATATTCATATAATAGTTATTAATATTTATCGAATAAAAATAAAATAATTATATGTCTAAAAATATATTTCTAAAAAACCTCATTTTCAATGCATTTGTGGGTTTAATTTTGATGTTAACTTATTTCACATATATGAAATGACTATTAAAAAAATTTTCTAGGTGAAATAATAATAATTAATATTATTTAATAAGGACAATAAATTTTTTATAAGAATGAATAATTAAAATAGAAAAAATATTTTATCACGATTAGGGTTAAAACATGTTTTTTGAGGGTTAAACAGAAAAAATGTAAAAAGACATAGAAACACTTGAAAATCCTAATTTTTGGAAATATTTCAACCTTTTCCCCTATAAATATTTATATTATTTAATTTTTTGTTCCTTTTTAAAATTCAAACAGATGGTTACATTTTATTCCCTTCAAAAATTTCTTGGGCATCCTCTACCGCACATAAAAAAGGACACCCTCTTATTTACTCTTCTAACCATCAAAGATACTTTTTTCAGACATGAAAATATAATAATATTTCTTACCAACATCCTAGAGGCCTTAGTTTGGTCATAAATGTATCTAAATTTTTATCTTGGTTCTTACTGAATGGGTTTTTTTGAAGAGGAGATATCGTGTGTAATCAAGCATCTTTATCTTATTTCTTCTCCAATCTCCTGCAAATATTGTTCTATGGTCAGGTCTGAGAAATTTATCTTTGATGGTATGAAGAGGATATTATAGGGCGGTGAATTTTTTATGTTGGGGGAGGACTCCCAATATATTTTTAAATGGAATAAAATGTAACCTTGTGTTTGACATTCAAAAAGGCACAAAAATGGAAAAATATACATATTTTTATGAGATAAGGGTGAAATATTTCCATATTGTTGTAATTATTATATCACATATAAATTATTAATTTTCATTATATAGTGGGATACAATAACTTTATTCGTGTGTACATCGGACAACCTCCATGTAAAGCGATGTGACTCATTTTTCACAAATGATTTTTAATTGACGATACAATGATAAAATTATTATAAATTTGTGAATTATGTGAAATAATTATTATATTAATGACAAATTTATAAATTATATATATATATATATATCATTTACTTTTACCTTTACCTTAAATGAGAAAATATAACCTCATTTTATGTATGTGTTGAACCCAACTTCCATAAAGATCTTTGATTAATTTTCATCACACAAAAATTCGATATATATATATAAGTATATTTAATTAAATTTGTTGTTTTTTAAGATATAATGGTTATTCATGAAATGGAAATTAATACGTACTCCATTTCCATAATGATTGTGGAAAAATGTAAACCTTACTCTTACATATGTATGGATTTACGTCTCCATGATTAGAACATCATCATTTCATTCATAAATAGGTTTCAAGATTTGATTTAAAATTATATTTTATGTATAAAAAAATTCATAATATATTTATAAAAAATTTAGATGATTTAATAATGATCTCTTTTACAAAATTCTACGACCAAAATATAGTTTTGGCACATTTTTTAAATATTATCAAAACTATAGAAGTGAACTTAAATGATTAAATAACAGTTTCTAGAATGGTATGAGATATAATGAAATTAGTAGGAATATTTTAAAAAATATTATCAAAATAAATTGTTGACATAACTTTATTTATTCAATAATATAACGATCATATATGACGAGTAAGACTCATAGTAATGAATATTGTCTCAATTTCATTTTATTTAGGCATGTCTAAATGTTGTTCTCATATATTCAATAATCACTTCTATTTACAACCCCCATTGACCTTATATAACATAAATTTATCTATTCTAAATATATTTATAGTTTTTTTATTACCATTCATTCATGGGGATTACAATTCAAATGTTTCCAATTTTTTATAATACTATTTATTAAAAATACATTTTAAAAGTCTTACTTATATCTCTATATTTAATCAATGTATAGGTTTTTCAAATTTTTATTTGATAGAAATTTTTTTAATATCAAATTCTAGGAACAATTTATTTTTCTTTTATTCAATGTTATTCATAAAATTAATCTCCATATGGAATGTTTGACTTTTATTAAAAATGAAAAAGAGGAATTTTCTATTCTATCGAAAATGGAGAGAACAATTTTTCCCACTGTCATATGATTGAATTGAATATTAGCATAAATTAGAAGAATTAATTACTTATTCAAATAAAAAATGCCTCTAACATGGTTTTTTTAATTGATAATTGGCTGTTAAAAGCTAAGGGTATTTTGATATTTGTATGTAATTAGAATTAGTCGTTAAAATAGTTTTTCAAATGTTTTATGGATAAAAATTGGAACCATAAAATATTTTCTTCATATATTATTAATGAACATTATAAGAGAAATATGTGATCCTAATATAGCATATATAAATGGATTGTCCACATTATATCACATTGGTGATCCAAATGTCGCTTATATGAATGGAACACCTAGATAGCACCATGTGAGCCTGATGTAGCTTATGTCAAGGGTCCAACAAAATAGTGATCTAATGTATTAGGAATGGTTCTTTATATTAATATAATTAAGGATGGGGTTACCAAATTTTTTCTCCAATGAAATTTACTTGGTTCTAGCTATTTTTGATATCGTTTTGAAATGGGTTATAAATGTGATGCATTAAGTTTCAAAATTAAGTTTTTTCTGGTTAGAGGTATTAAAGATTTTATTAGAGGAAATTTTATTTTTTCTCTCATATAAATTATATATTTCATTCTTTCAGATAAAATTGTGATAAATGTATACATTTCATGGGTTTTATTTTTTCCCTGGACTATTGGGTTTCATTATTTTTATCTCCCCTACTATACATTTTATGATCATTCCATATTGTATTATATATTATTCAGAAGTTATAAATAAGGGTAATGGAATAGAATATGTCCTTTAGAATGTTGCAAATATTATTTACGAATAGAAATGAAGATTAATTTTAATCATTTTATAATATTAGATGAATTGTTACTAATCAAATTTTTACACTTTGTAATTTATGGTTTTTATTATGTATGATTTATAACATGGTACTCTTAAACCATTAACATAAAATATTGTTTGGAATAAATTAATGTTATTTCTATTATATAGAAACAGGTATATGTAATGTTTTATGTAGGGACCTTATGGATGATATCAATGAAAAGGAATAAAAAAATTATAGTTTTGGATAATTTTAATAACATACATTAAAAAGATTCTACTTTATAGTTAAGATGAAAAGATACCAAATTTGATGATTAACATTTTACTTCATCAAAACTATGTTAATTTAGAGTGGTTCCTAAAAGAGGAAATAGAAAATCTATAGTATGAAGGAAATTAAATGTAAATATTTCTCCGAGTTAGTATACCGAGATGGTTGGAATTGGAACGTACTAGTTTATTGTTGTGATAGATCAATTAAAATATGCATTAAATGGTGGAACTATCCATACTGGATAGAAACTAGATCATCCACAGAGGATAATGGTGATAATATATCATTTTATGTGACATAATCTTATATATATTAATAAAATCTCAGATCCAGTTGTAGCTGATGGATGGATCAATTCACTGCATATGATATTTGAACACATATGATTTTCAAAACACCAAAATAAAACTATTTCCATTTATGTTTTAAAGTGAAGCTGGTTGATGGTGTTCATTGTTAAGGAATTACAAGGTTTGAGTTCCTCTTGATTCCATGGAATTGAACACATTTAAATATCATTTTATTGTGAAATATTTCCTTATTTTTTTGGGATAATGATGGAGAAAAAAATTTCAATATTGATGAATGATGATTAATATTATATTTTAATATATGATTAAATCTTAAAAATATAGGAATGGTTTTTTCAATTTTATTTGGATTATTAATGGTAATATTATGAGATTATTCCTTGGTTTGGAACCCAGTTTTTGATGCTCTTGGGCCACATCATAATTTAAAATTTCTGAGAAAGGTGGTTCATTATGCTGATTCTATTGAGATGGTGTTTGTCGAGTCTTATGTTCCCTGAGATGAAAACATTATGAAATATTCATAGTGGTAATAAATATAGAGGAAACGATATAAATATATTTGTAGTAAGTTCTTAAAATTTTCATAGTTTGTCAAGATATATAAAAATGAATGTTTGATAGAATATGGAATGTTTTTCTAGTTTGGTTAGTTTGGTCACTAGGCACATGATTTTAAAAAAATAGTCATAAACAATCAATGAATGGGGTAAATAATATACATCCATTCACAAGGTATTTTAGATTAAATTAGTAGGCTAATTGAGCAAAAAACGTCTGTATAGATTCTTTTAAATGATGTAAATCATCATGATTAAAATTGATATGTGTAGGTAAGTCATATTATTCTATAAAAGTTGTCGTCAGACTGTCGAATGGAGTGTTAATACTAATAATGTGTTCATTAAAATTACTCTAATGACATATTTTACTATATAACATCACATTCATTAGTCAATTAGAAACCTAGATGTGTAATGGGAATATCAACAAATATTAATAAAATACATATGTTGTTGATAATTTTGGGTAGAAATATTAAATAAACATTGATTTATAGAAATGATAATATTATTATCAATCAGATAGCCTTTTTGGAAAATAATCATGAACTCCTTGTAGTAGAGTTTGGATTCATTTGAGTTATATATTTTCATTCTTTATATTTTAATATGATATAATTTTTAGTAAATAATGTATTATTTAGTGATTTTATACCTTTCATTACTTACCAAGAATCGATGAAATCATTATATTTTTATGTGAAAGTTACCAAGATTTTATTATAGAAATAAAAAACTATTCAAATTAGTGATGTTATTGTAGTGAAAAATACATTTATGATTTGTTGAAATGCATACCTGGTGTTATTTCTAATCAAAAGGTGGAGTTCACAGTTGACATAGTTCGTATTCTAGAACTATATCAAAAACTTATTTTCGAATGGCTCATGTAGAATATTTAGAACTGAAATGGAAATTGCAGGATTTTCCTTGTAAATGATTCATTTGATCTTGAACTTCAACCTAGCATGAACCTATTTTTTATAATATATAAATATGGGTCCATGAGGCATCACATTGACAATAGATATTTGAATAAAATCAGTATAAAGAATAAGATTCATTTTCCTCATATCATTGATTGTTTATTAGATCTGGGGAAATTAGTATTATTCCATGAAATTTCTATTGCTTGGGTACTATCATTTGATGGTGATGAATGTTTATATTTGTTATATAATTTTACTAACAAGATATGGTAATTAGGAGTTTCTGATTCTTGTTTTTAGGCATTCTAACCCATATCATGTATTTATGAATCATATTAATAGACTATTCTATGAGTTTGTGGATATGTCATTGAATATCGATTTTGATGATATTTTGGTAGATTCTAAAACATATAAGGAAAATGAGTTGGACATATTGTAACACCCGAGCCTTTTATGAGAAATATTTTGTTTTTATGTTATATAAATCATCAAAGGAATCTTTCGTTGCACGCAATCGCGACCTTCCTCGATAGCGTGTGTAGTACGCAATACCGAGTTCCACTAAACAACGATATATTACTATAATATTATAAACTAGCTGTTACAAATGGTATTAACTGAATTCTTAATTTTACAACATTATTATTCATATTACACATTTTCTAGAACATGGTAAGGGAACAAAATAATTTTTTTGGGTAAAATATGTGTTTATAAAAAAATGCAGTTTTGCAGCTTTTTGATGGCGCGCCTACATTAAATATAGTTTTTGACACATTTATAAGTTCAATTTGACAAAATAAAATTCTTATTTTGAATCAGGATTTAAAAATTTACTTTGGATAAATTTTTGATATTTTTCTGATAACTTTCATATTTAGATGAATAATAAAAATACGCTAATTTTTAATTTAAAAAAACTTTTTCCATTGAGATAATTTATATGGTTAAATTATAATATTTAATTGTTTTAATGTATAGATAGAATATATTTTTACCATTTAATATAATGTATGTAATTATCATTAATTTCATATTGAATTCATAGGTAAAAACATTACAATCTTTGGCAATGTTTTAACTTCTAAAACCCATTTTCTTAACAACAAGATTTATTTTAAATTAATTACTAAAACTTATATGTTTTGAATTTTGAAAAATGGATTCCATATTCATAATCAGTGGGTCCAAATTATGGTAATAGTCTACTTTTTATTTTTGGGCATTATGAATAGTAACTACGGTAAATTTTATTTACCATAGTTAATGGTATATCAGATAATTAATAGTAAATATAAGATTATAAAACTACCCTAACACCTGCAAAAATCTTATTGGATGACTAAAGGTCGACCCATATCACCTAAGGGTCGGATTAAATTCATTATTATACTTTGTTCCATGAAAATAATTTAATTATTATTAAAACCAAAGAATGTGACAACATGTCACTTTCTTAAATCTTAGTATAATAATTTTCATTTGGTGATAAACTTAATAAAACTTCAAACATGAATAGTCTCCAGAAAGGTAATACAATTATCTACATCATAGGAATTTATTTATAATTTTTAGGGATTAAATAATTATCATTAATGATGACACAATAGTGATGATGAAATTATTTTATTAATTAAAATATCAAATAAATGGTTTTAAAATATTAAAATAATTATTATATGCACTATTTAATGTGATCCACTAATTTTCTAGAAACATATGACATATTATTAATCTATTAAAGCTTTTAGTTTGAACATATCCTCTGTATATATTTTATTTAAATTCAAATAAATGAATAGTGTCAAAATTGGCACTATTGTTATTTTATAAAAATAACATATTATAAAATTGTTTAAAAATCACAAAAATATTTAATAATTATAAATTAAAATTTATATGGTCTAAAATGTCATAAAGTTTAAAATTATAAAAAATTCACAACAAATATTTAATTATTAATAATAATTTAAAATTTAGAATATTATTACCACAAATAAAATTAAATTGATAAATAAGGATAAATCAAGTTGGTAAAGTTTAAAATAAATTCCTAACATGTCTAAATTTTATTTTTTGATGATATTACAACCCTATATCATCTAATATTCGGATATGAGTCATTTTGGAAGTTTTTATGTGGGGTTGGGATTTAATATAATCAAATATTTCTTTTATTTCCAAAGGTTCCCCTCTCCTCCCTTATAAAAGGGCACCTCCTCCCTCTCCTCCTCAAACCAATTTGAGCCTTAAATCTCGGCCAAAGCCTACCCATTGCACTTCCCCACTTCCATATAATCATCCTAGTGTTTCTGGTCTTCTTCAAATACCAACCCTAGTGCCCTAAGAGGAGGTTAAGAAGAGGCGCGTCAAAAAGAGGTAATATCCATTACTGATCCTTTCCAAATTCATTATTCTTCAACATCTTCTTATTTAGTTGTTTAATTATGAAGTAATAACATAAGTATCACTCATATAATGATATGGTATTATAAGTATGAAACAACCCTATTTCAACATCTATCCATCCTATGGAAAACAAAATCATCGCGCGTGCGTACGTACGGAATACCGTCTCCACGCCGTGGTGTAATCTATTTTCCACCACCACCTTACTTGTATTGGTATAATGGTGTAAATAATTACTATATATGGTTTTTGTAAAGTGATATTGATTCTGAAATAGTATACATAGAATCCAATACAATTCCACGATCATGGGAACAATATCATCACACGTGCATACGTACGGAATACCGTCTCCACGATGTGATGTGATTCGTTCTACATGATATTCATTTCATAATGATTATATAAAAGAAAATAATGAATAAATATGATATATAGTACATTAATACCATTCTGGAAATGATGTATCTATAACCTAAAGAGAATAATAAGAGTTTATTCGACAAAACACGCATAAGAACAAAAAGTTATAAACACCCGAATAACAAGTAGCAATGAAATATTACTACTAAGAAGCTAAGAATATGACAATATATGATATCATAACATTAATTATGATTCTATAATAAGTCAATAACATTATTTAAATCATTATACATGAGGTTCGGACACTTACGAGGAAAATCGGACCTAAGGTAAGGGAAATATCACAATCTCATTTTTATCCGAGATTGTTTATACTTTAGTATTTACTAGGGTGTGTTTTATCATCCACATCCATGTTTCCACAATATTTAATATTATTTACATCCACATAAAATTGTTTAAATCCAATTTTAATCTTCAGTGAGTTTTTAGTAAAAGATATGAAAGGAATCTTTTTTCGTTTTTCGTACAAGGTACTTTTTGACTTTTCCGAAAAAAGTACGAGAAGATTGTTTTTTTAACTTATACGGAATGAATGGATTTTTAAAACATTATTTCCAAGAATCTTCCTTTACAAGTTTTAAAGTTTATTTTTAATCAACTTCTTTTAGTTTAAAATTGTATGACATGTTAATAAATGAAATTTTTTTTGAAGTAGAAAGGATATTTTCCTCAAGAATGGAGTTCAAGTGTTTTATCAAAATTCTTTTCCAACTAAGATAATATAGGGTTTTTTTCTATCCCTATTGTTACATTTATTTGATTATGTTGTGATGGAATTATTTTTATGAATTCCTTTATCTTATATGAATTGTTTTATGATGTCATGATGTTTATGATTCCCATTTTTATTACATGGGTTATGCAATGATGTATGGTTTATGATTTTGTGGCACACATAAGAATGGTATCATAATGAGATGGGTGGGACCTATATCTCCCTACAATGCATTGGGTAAAGATTTTATATCTCATGAGATAGACATGGCTGGAACGGCAGGTTAAACCGGTTCAGTGAAACAGGACTGAAACAAGGAGTGAACTCGGTTCAGAAATGGACTTTGTCAACTAAGATAGTCTTGGCAATGAGTCTTGACTAACAAGAAATGATTATCTATGATTATGTGTGTATGACACAAAGTTTCATGTTTTATGTTATTATTATTGGGATTATATTTCACTACTATGATTTATCCCATATTATGAAATTATGATTTCTTTTGTAGGTTAAGATTTCAAAAAGTTATGTTCTTATGTATATGATGTGATTGGTATTTCTTGTGTTTACCCTTACTGAGAATTTGAGCTCACCCTTTTGAATGTTTTATTTCCCCAGGTCAGGAAGAAGGTTATTAAGTAGGATATGCCAAAAAGGGACTCTAGATATGATGAAATAAGTGGGAGGAAAAGTAGATGCTTTATTAACCAGTTGTTTATGTTTCCCAGTTTCTAAAGACTCTATACCTATACGGTCCTTTCCAAGTTTTGATATATGTTGTAATAAGTGTGCTTAAATTATGATGTAATGACAATGTATGTAAAGTATGGGTCGTTATAGTTGGTATCAGAGGAAACGTATAGTCAACAATTGGAAACTAGGATGTGAAAGCCTTAGTATGTATCCTAAGGATAAGTCTAAGCATAGAACACAATCTTAGTGTTTTAGAAATGGCCATGACCAACCTATGATAAGACCCTAAGTGTGAAATTTTAATCTTGATTATGTGGTTTTCCTATTATAATTAGTGTTTCTCACACTATTCTTCTTGGTTTTAGTCAATGGCTGGAACACGAAGGAACCAAGTTAATGCGGAATGCGATGGGCAATGCAATGATTGTCCCCCTGAGCAACAAAACGTTATGAGAGCTGGAATACAAAATCTTGTAGCCATGATCACACAACTTTCTCAAGAAATGAATCATGCAGGACTTCCAAACGAGCAAAGGAAGGAGCAACATTTTGTTGAATCCTTCATGAGGCAGCGTCCACCTTCTTTCAGCGGGTCTACTGATCCATTAGTTGCTGAACAATGGATTAGTACTACTGAAAAGATATTTTAAGTTCTTCAATGTTCTGAACATGATAAAGTCATCCTAACAGTGTATCGTTTGGAAGGATATTTCGATCAATGGTGGAATCTTATTAAGAATACAAGGCAAAGGGATGAAATTGAGTCCATGGAATGGGACGAGTCCAAGAACTTGTTTTTCAAAAAGTACTTCTCTCGTATTATCCGAACAAAGATTAAGAAAGATTTTTTTGAACTGAAGAAAAAGGATGATGAATCTGTTGGTACTTAAGAAGCAAATTTTACAGGAATTGCAAGGTACGCTTCTGGTATTATTATCCAACCTGAGAGTAAGATCGATTGATTCTTTAGTGGCTTAAAACCAAGTCTTCGAAGGGCGTTAGCCATAAGGGACTTCAATAGCTATGAGGAAATCGTTCGATGTGCTCTCAAAGTCGAGATGGATATTGGAGTAACCCATCAGTCATATGGGTTTGATTAGAAGAGGAAAATGGAATTCAAAGGAAAATCTAAAGAGAACACTGAAAAGAAGATGATATTTCCCTTATGCTCAAAGTGTGGAAAGAAACATGGAGGGAGTTGTCTTAAAGGGGAAAGTAAATGTTTCAAATGTGGAAAGGAAGGTCATCTGGAATTTGAATGCCACAATGGTGGGAAGAATATATCTAATGATGAAAACAAAGGAAGGGACACATAGAATGAACCTACTACACTTCAATGTTTCAAGTGAAAGGAGATGGGGCATTATACCAATCAATTCCCAAATCCAAGGGCTGATGATGATGGTTGATGTCAATAAACTCTTAAGGTTGAAGACAAAGGAGTGTCACATGAAATCTCTATCAGCGATGTGGAGTACGATAAAGATGTGGTGAAAGGTACACTTACCATCCACTATAAAGTAGAAAATGTTTTATTTGATTCTGGATCCAGCCACTCCTTTATTTCTAGAGAATTTTCTAAGGATATCACAATATTACCTCAACAGTTAGATGTTTAGTTAGTTGTGACAACCCCTAATGGCACAACAATCGCATCAAAAGTTTATAATTCTTCTCCTATTGAATTTTGTGGGAAAGTGCTTCCTGAAAATCTTGTGATCCTTCCTATAGTGTAATTTGATGTGATTCATGGCATGTATTGGATTTCTCTACATGGAGCTCATATCAATTTCCAAAGAAGGGAAGTCACATTTCATATTCCAGATCAATCTATGATTGTCTATCGATGCAAGGATGAACATAACCTTCCAGTGAAAATTTCTTCCATTTTATGGGTATTGATTCCACTAAATGAAGGTTATTTATCTCAAATGGTTGGTGAGAAACTCACAGTTAAGAATATTCCCATTGTACGGGAGTTTGATGATGTCTTTCCGGAGGAATTACCGGGTCTTCCACCAAATCGTGAAGTTGAGTTTTCAATAGAACTTGTACCAGGTTCTTTTCCTATTTCAAAGACACCTTATAGAATGGCCCCAATTGAGTTGCAGGAATTGAAGAAGAAATTCCAAGAGAATCTTGATAATGGGTTCATACACCCTAGTGCGTCACCTTGGGGAGAACCTGTTCTGTTTGTTAAGAAGAAAGATGGATCAATGAGACTCTGCATTGATTATCGAGAACATAACAAGAACACTATCAAGAAAAAAATATTCTCTCCCACGCATTGATGACTTATTTGACCAACTACGAGGATCTCAATACTTTTCCAAGATTGATCTTCATTCAGGGTATCACCAATTAAGGGTCAAAAGAGAGGATATACCAATGACGGCTTTCCGTACAAGGTATGGACACTATGAATTTATAGTGATGCAATTTGGTCTTACTAATGCCCCAGATATCTTCATGGACTGATGAATAGAGTCTTTAGAGGCTATCTTGAACAGTTTGTGGTAGTCTTTATAGTTGATATTCTTGTATATTCATAGATCAAGGAAGAACATGAAGATCACTTGAGAATTATATTGATGACCCTGAGAAAGGAGAAGCTTTATGCCAAATTTACCAAGTGTGAATTTTGGCTTCAAAGAGTTTCATTTTTGGGTCACATAATCTCAAAAGAGTGGATATCTGGGGATCCATAAAAAACAGAGGTTATCAAAAGATGGTAGAGACCAACAACAGTGACTGAGAGCCGAAGTTTTCTTGGTTTGGCTGGATATTATCGATGTTTTGTGAAATATTTTTCAGGATTATCTAATCCACTCACCAAGTTGACTCGGAAAGGAGTTATGTTTGTTTGGACTAAGGAATGTGAAGAGAATTTCAAGGAGTTGAAAATAAGGTTATCCAGTGCACCTGTTCTCACACTGCCTTGTAGTGGAGAAAGGTTTTTGATCTAAAGTGATGCATCCAAGAAGGGTTTGGGGTGTGTTCTTATGAAAAATGATATGGTGATAGATTATGCCTCACGACAGTTGAAAATACACGAGACAAATTACCCAACTCATGATTTGGAGTTAGCTGTGGTAATCATTACATTATATATTAGGAGGCATTACCTTTATGGTGAATGTGTGATATTTATAATGATCATAAATGTTTAAAGTATATTTTCACACAAAAAGTGCTGAATATGCACCAAAAAAGATGGTTGGAGCAGATTAAGGATTACGACTGCTCAATTCATTACCACCCTGGGAAAGCAAACAAGGTGGCAGATGCATTAAGTCGACAAGACCATGCCAGTTTATCCATGATGAGGATTAAAAAAGATCCAATATTTATGGATTTACAAAGGATGGATCTTGGAATTATAATGAAAGGGGAAAAATCATATCTTTCTCAAATGAATGTTCAACCATCTGTACGTGTGAATATTAAAGAGGAACATAAAGAATATATCGAGTTACAAAAGAAGGTGAGAAATGTTCCGGAATTCAACCTTGATTGTGATGGGATAATAATGTTCAGGAATCGGGTTTGTGTTCCTCCCATCCCTGAATTAAAGAAGGAGTTGTTGGATGAGGCTCATAGTTCTTCATTCTCTATTCATACTGGAAGCACGAAGATGTATAGGGACCTGGAAGAGTACTTCTGGTGGGATGGCATGAAAAGAGATATTGCTGAATATGACTCTCGATGCTTGGTTTGTCAGCAAGTTAAAGATGAGAGACAAAAGTCTAAGGGGATGTTACAACCATTACCCATACCCGAATGGAAATGGGAAAACATCACTATGTACTTTGTCACAGGACTTCCTAAAACATCCAAAGGCAATAATGCTATCTGGGTCATAATTGATCGTCTTACAAAGTCTGCACACTTAATCGCTATTAGAGAGGATTTCTCTCTGGATCATCTTGCCATGATATATGTAAAAGAAGTGTTAAGATTTCATGGAGTACCACTTTTTATTATATCTGATCGGGATCCGAGTTTTACCTTAATGTTTTGGCGAAGTCTTCAGAAAACTCTGGATACAGAGTTGAGTTTCAGCACTGCTTTTCATCCTCATACAGACGATTATTCTGAGAGAACAATTCAAACTCTAGAAGATATGTTAAGAGCTTGCTCTATGGATTTCAAAGGTGGTTGGGATCAACACCTACATTTGGTGGAATTTTCTTATAATAATAGCTTTCACTCAAGTATTTAGATGTCTCTTTATGAAGCTCTCTATTGAAAGAAATGCAGGACTCCAACTTGCTGGGATGATGTTGGTGAAAGAAAGTTATTAGGACCAGATATTGTTGATGAGATGG
Organism: Viscum album; assembly: GCA_963277665.1. NCBI lineage: Eukaryota > Viridiplantae > Streptophyta > Magnoliopsida > Santalales > Viscaceae > Viscum > Viscum album. The sequence continues at coordinate 1,956,373,166 of OY728141.1, read as the reverse complement.
TAGAAAAGGTCTGATAAATTCAACAACACATAAGAGCAGCTCAGAGTCGACAGAAAAGTTATGCCGACAACCGAAGAAAAGACCTAGAGTTTGAAGTGGGTGATAAAGTGTTCTTATGAACATCTCCCTGGAAGAGGGTCATGAGTGTCACGACCCGTCCTCGGGTCCCGTGTCGTGACTACCCCAAGCCCGCCTTCCATAGGCCAGGGGCTGGCGACTAGCACCAAGGCGTAAATCCCGGTAAAAAGGGAAGGCATTCCCTTCGCAAAGTTAACAAGCACCACAGAGTAAGCAAGCGGAAAAGTAAACACTAAGTAAAAACAGAGTACAACTGAAGTGCGGAAAAGTAAATGGGACACTATACAAACCCAAACTGAAAGTAAGTACAACTCGAAAGGGAAAACAGCAACTTTAAAGTAAAAGCCGCTACACCGTGCTGTCCACTGGAAATCCGACCTTAAGGGTGGGTACAGATAGCTCCACTACTCCTCAGGTCCCGCCGTCTTCTCCGAGCACGTCCCGCCCAGTGGTCAACCTCAAGGTATCGTCTTGCTCTGCAAGCCTTAACCACGATCAACGCAGTCCTTCGTCTGCAACCAACACAATGTAGTGCGGGCATAGCCCGTGCAGGGGTGAGTATAACGATACTCAGTAGGGACCCCGATACCCTCAAGGTCTCACTAAAACCAACAAGGATAACCACAAGAAGATCTCAACAGATAACCTCTACTTAGATATATGCCCATACATATACCTAAGTTATCAAGTAACCCATCTCAATCATGAGAAAACACAAGGATTGTGAAATAAACGGATAACCACTACCCAGGTATATGCCCATACATATACCTAAGTTATCAAGTGACCCATCTCAATCATGAGGAAACACAAAGGTCAAAATTCTCAGCTCAAACCAGGATTTTCATTATCAAAACCGTAACTGCTGAAGAGCTCCGTCTCTGGAGTGTACAGTGGTCCTGCCACGACTCCGAGGTACTGCTCACTAACCTAAGACTGCTGAGGTACTCCTCCTGTTGAGTACCGCGGGCCTGCCACCCCACATAGTAGTTCTTCCCGCCGGGGTCTGCCACCCAACACAGTAGTTCTCCCCCCTCATAGCCTACAGATGTACTCCTCCTGTCGAGTACCACGGGTCTGCCACCTCACTTAGTAGTGATCCTCCGCTATGGGTCTGCCACCTCACAAAGTAGTGCTCCCCACTGGGCTACGTAAGTCACTCCGAATCGAATCAGACAAGCAGTCTTCAGGCCTCTGCCGGCTACACGGTCTCTGTACTCCGTACGCTCATCTCTGGTAGGGTCCGCTCCACAAGCTACAAGTCGATACTCCAAGTATCTCAAAGTCCCACGAAGAAGTATCTCAAAGGACCGCCTTGTCATAGGGGTCTCAACGCAACAGACGGTGCGTCAATCGGACGCCCGGTCTGTGAGTTGTTAGCCTTTTCGTCCCAGGGGCCCGGTTGGTTTGTGTGCGAACCAAACCGGCCATATCTCAACTGTACCCCGTACTCTCATAGGGTAAACTCATAGGGACCGTTTCTAAAGAGATCACCAACTCCGCTAATGGTTCGTCAAACGGACGTTCTGTCAGGAAGGTATCAGCTTTACCGTTCCAGGGTCCCTGTTGGATTTCGGTGTGATCCAACCCGTCCATTATCCATCAGCATCCAAATATCAGGCGGAGGATGCCAAATGTTCCGTACCGTCAACAGGAACACAACTCAATAGACGGCACATCAATCGGACGCCCGGTCTGGAAGTTATTGGCTTTCTCGTTCCGGGGGCCCGATTGGTTTTTTAAGGCAAAACCAGCCCGACCGTACTCCACCTACGTCCAAACCTCAGGAAGAGTATGCCAAAAGATCCGTCTCACCAAGAGGAACTCAACAAAGCTGACGGCACGTCATTCGGAAGTCCGTAGCTCAAGATATGAGCGTTTCCGCTCCGAGGGCCCGGTTGGTTTCGTGTAGGAACCAACCTGGCCGAACTCAAAGTATTCCGAAACCTTGAGTGTGATATACCGAAACGACCATCTTGATCCAAGGATCGCATCGCCGCTGACGGCGCATCATATGGAGGTCTGTAGCCCGAGTTATGGGCATTTGAATCCAAACCGCTAGGTAACGGGGGTTTCGGGCCCGGGCCGTCCCGGCCCGACACCCCCCGGTTGGCCCGAACCGTGTCGACCCGGCCCGGCCCAGTGCGGTTCGGCCCGGCGTGGCTCGGCCCGGACCGGCCCGGTGCGGCCCGGCCCGGCCAGGCGCCGGTCCGACTCAAGGCAGCACGCTGGGCGCGCTGCCAGCTCGGCCTTCGGCCGAGCTGAATGAGAAAACGGGGGCCGCCTGCCCCCCCCCCTTTGTGAAACGCGCCCCCCCCCTCATTATGGGGGGCCGTTTTGGCTGGCCGGGGGAATCAAATTCCCCCAGTTTTCCTCCTTCCGGCCGGCCCGACCTGGCTGGCCGACTCCTCCTCAACGGGACCGGCAAGGGCCGGTCCCCTTCCGGCTTCCGACACCGGCGGCCCGGCTGGCCGCCGGTCAACTTGTTCCGTCGCGGCCCGGAACTGGCCACGGCCTTCGTCATCCGGCGCGGTGCGACGGTACCGCACCCCTCCGTCGTGGCCCCGCTCCGGCCGCGGCGCCTTTGATTTCTTTTGATGTGGCGCGACGGCGTCGCGTTCTTGAATTTCATTCCACGGCGCGGCGCGACGGCGCCGCGCAATAATTGTCGTGCGATTCCCGTGTGGTGCGACAGCACCACCCAATCCCATTCTATCCGCAAGGAAAACAAATATGAACATAGGAGGGGGGTTCATCCGTGTTTGTGCGGTCCGGCCCCCCTCTCCTTAAACGATAACATTATTCGTTTATCCTAGAAGTTCCACATTCTAGAATCAATAATGGAAATAATTGAATAAAACAACAACAATCCCCTACCTCGGTTTCAAGTGCGGAGCACGTCAACAAGCTGCGTAAGACAAGCGTCGCGGAGGTCAGGCGTCGCGGGAATCGAACGTCGATTCCGTTGACGTTGGTGGAAGAAGTGCTCGGTGAAGTTGAGTCGAGTCGAGTCGACACTCTCAGAATACTTTGTGGGTGGCGGTGCTTCCCTTCCTTGCTCCGGCTGAAGAAGGTAGAAGGTGTTGTTTCACGTTCTTCGGAGACGTGGAACGTTCTTCTTCGAGAGGTTGAAGGACTTCCAAAAGTTCTTCTCCTCTCCTTAGTTCTCTCAACAAAGTTTATGCCAACCCAAAGAGAAGAATAGAATCTCTCATTTCAATGTTGGAAAAAAGATTTCAAAATAAATAAAACACTCAAAATAATTAATTATGTTGGTTTAATTAATTAAATGCAAAGTGTTGGCAAGAATTTCAAAAGTTTGAAATTAAGATAACTCTTCTCAATTAATAACCCAAGTTGTCAAGATTAATTAGAGAGGAGTTATTGGGAGTTTAAAGGGGAGATGAAGAGTTAGGTTCGTGTGGGCCCCACCACACTTAATCCTCTCAAGGGAGGTTAAGTGGATGTGGGTCCCACCTCTAACTCCCTTTGGGAGGATATAACCAACACGGACAAAATAAAATGTGTTTCCACATTTTATTTAACTTCTTTTTAATTCCCCCAAAACTAACTCTCTACCCGCATAAAACGCAACCTCGGAAAAGGTCTCCTTAAGTGAATATCGGCGCTGCGAGATCATCGGTGCCCTCGGAATTCGATTTCGTGCACCGGTTCAAAAGTTAGAAAAACCATCTCGTTCGTTCACTGAACGTACCCAAGCCAAACTTCGGAAATTGATTCCGGGAACACCGGGCCTCGAAATCAGGTGCCGTCATAAACTGCGTTCTTGTAAAATTCCAAAAAAAATTAAGAAAAAATTTCTCGCGAATTTTAAGGGTCTTTACATTACTCCCACCACAGGGCTTTTCGTCCCTGTAAAGCTTCATCACAAACTTATGGAAACAAAGGCGGTACTGAGCACGCATCTGAGCCTTCGGCTCCCATGTTCTTACCTGGAGGTTCCCGTACTGCCAAAGAAAGCTCACCCGAGGAATCGATCGTCCTCGTAGGATCCACTCCTGTCGATCCTCGATCCACACTGGAACCTCCGTGAAAGACACCCAATCGCCATCGTCCAACTCCTCATGGTCGATGATATGCAGAGGGTCGATCATGTATCTCCTCAGTTGAGATACATGGAAAACGTCGTGCACCTAGTGCAACTGAAGTGGATGGGCCAAGCGGTAAACCACCTCGCATACCCAGCTGAGGACCTAGAAAGGTTCGTTGAACCTCAGAGATAACTTTCCTCCCTGGCCACATCTCCGTAAACCTCTTCGAGGTGAGACTCGTATAAGGACGTGATGGTCATCCTCGAACTCTAGAGGCCTCCAAGTCCTGTCAGCATAAGGCTTTTGTCGGCCCTTTTCCGTCCTCATCTGCTCTTGGATGACCTGGACCTTCTCTAGTCTCACAAGAGCTGCTATGATTTCTTCTTTTCCGAAAAAGATAAATCTGGTCTCATCCCCTGGATGAACCACATTCGTTGCCTAATATAGTCAGTCCTGACATGAATGATGCATTCATGCCATGGATGACGTCGTAAAGCCTCGACGAAACTACCAAGAGATACAACTGTCACTCTCGCATCCAAGGGTCGAGTCACACTGTCGGCATCAGTGTGTGGTCACTAGGTCTCCTTCTGTAGAAAACTCAAAAGTGAGGGTCAAGTCAACAGTCTTAAATGGAACCCCTTAGTAACAACACAAAAGAGGACAGGCCTGAAAACATCATAAAGGTAAGCATCTTTTATTATTTCAGCTCATAATACAAAGATACTACACAATAGCAACATGAAACTAGAAGTACAAAGGACGTATCTACTAGTTCTGTTCATGTCCATCTGCTCCAAGAGCTCCATGATTGAAGGCCTCAGCTGCCTGAAGCTAAGCTCTCGCATGTCCACCAACTCCCTACGGTCGGGGCGGACCTCCTGGTGGTGGTGGTGGTGGCAACACCTCGAAGCGTCGTCCACCTCTAGTTTCCCGGCCAGCTCCTCTTCCATGGCCGCCCTGATCGAACCTCTACCTCTGCCTCGGAGGTTCTTCATTTAACTGCTGGTCATCTGCATGGGGGTTCGGACAGTCACATGCTATGTGACCAATTCTGTCGCAGGAGTAACACCTCATGGAAGGTCTGGCTCTATCACTTCCCTTGGTTCCCCGCACTACCGACCCTGAGTCACGCGGTCGACCACCTGTAGGTCTGGTCCTCTTGGAACCATGCATCATCTGTCTACTTCCCTCTACAGAAGGCTCTGCCGCATGCCGGCTAGTGGTGGGTCCTACTGATGGAGACTGCTCAGCAAGGAAACTCTCCACTAAGAGGGCTCGCTCCAACACTCCTGTCTACGTCGGAATGTTGTGCGATACAACCGAAGCTCTGATCTCCCACCTGAGCCCCTGCTCGAAGGTTCGGGACCTGAAAAATGGGTCTCGTACCTTGTCTGTAGAGTAGCGCGAGAGGTCTGTGAATCTTGCTGAGTACTGCACCACTGACATGATGCCCTGCCGCAGCTGAAGTAGCTCCTGTATACGCACCGCTCAAAGGGTGGCTGGTACAAACTCTGCCCGGAACAGGCTCTCGAAGTCTGCCCAAAGAAGTGTCACCTCATCATGCATCTAGAGCATCAGGCTCCACCATCTGCCTGCTACTGCCTGGAGAAGGCTGGCAGCAAGGATCACCATGAAATCTGTCGGCGTCCCCACTAGCCTGAAGACTATCACCATTGCCTCCAGCCAATCCTCAGCCGCCTGCGGGTCCATCCCTCCCTAAAACCTGGGTGTCCTCAGGAGCTGGAACTCATGCAGTGCGCTCAAGCGACGTGCATCCTCTGCTGCTGGGGATGGTGGCATCGGTGGCCCAACGGGTAGTAGTACCGCTGGTGCCTCCGCTGGTGCCTCAACTGGGATAGGGCCCTGTACTGAGGCATCGTCGCTCGGCGGGCTGTCAGTAGGCACCACTCTCGGGGCTCTAGCTGGTCGTCCATGGGGAGGCATCCTGAAAGAAACAATGTGACACGGTCAAAATATTATACCTGGTGAGATGACCTGGTTTGAGATTACATTTAAATAAAACTTCTGGAAAACACACACGCAATCAGTGTTTTCGTGTACAAAGTCGGAAATCAGTTGTCAGGGTCCTAGTGTATGGATACGTCGGCCGCCCGCACCAACACTGGACTCCCTGAACTGAAAACCACACTAGGTACTCTTAACACTATTGCTTCACAAAAAGAAACATCAGAGTTATAAGTTCTGCTGTAGAACCGAACTCCTCTGATACCAATTTGTCATGACCCTTCCTCAGGTCCCGTGCCGTGACTACCCCAATCCCACCTTCCATAGGTCATGAGCTGGCGACTAGCACCATGGCGTAAATCCCGGTAAAAAGGGAAGGCATTGCCTTTGCAAAGTAAACAAGAACCACAGAGTAAGCAAGCAGAAAAGTAAACACAAAGTAAAAACAGAGTACAACTGAAGTGCGGAAAAGTAAATGGGCCAGTATACAAAACCAAACTGAAAGTAAGTACAACTCAAAAGGGAAAACAACAACTGTAAAGTAAAAGCCGCTATACCGAGCTGTCCACTGGAAATCCCACCTAAAGGGTGGGTACAGATAGCTCCACTGCTCCTCGGGTCCCGCCGTCCGCTCCGAGCACGTCCCGCCCAGTGGTCCACCTCCAGGTACCGTCCTGCTCTGCAAGCCTTAACCATGATCAACGTTGTCCTTCGTCTGCAACCAACACAACGTAGTGCAGGCATAGCCCGTGCAGGGGTGAGTATAACGATACTCAGTAGGGACCCCGAGACCCTCAAGGTCTCACTAAAACCAACAAGGATATCCACAAGAAGATCTCAAAAGATAACCTCTACTTAGATATATGCCCATACATATACCTAAGTTATCAAATAAACCATCTCAATCATGAGGAAACACAAGGATTATGAAATCAACGGATTACCACTACCCAGGTATATGCCCATACATATACCTAAGTTATCAAGTGACCCATCTCAATCATGAGGAAACACAAAGGTCAAAAGTCTCAGCTCAAACCAAGATTTTCATTATCGAAACCGTAACTGCTGAAGAGCTCCGTCTCTGGAGTGTACAATGGTCCTGCCACGACTCCGAGGTACTGCTCACTAACCTAAGACTGCTGAGGTACTCCTCCTGTCGAGTACCGCGGGCCTGACACCTCACACAGTAGTGCTTCCCGCCGGGGTCTGCCACCCAACACAGTAGTGCTCCCCCCTCATAGCCTACAGAGGTACTCCTCCTATCGAGTACCATGGGTCTTCCACATCACATTGTAGTGCTCCTCCGCTATGGGTCTGCTGACTCACAAAGTAGTGCTCCCCACTAGGCTACATAAGTCACTCCGAATCGAATCGGACAAGCATTCTTCAGGTCTCTTCCGGCTACACGGTCTCCATACTCCATATGATCGTCTCTGGGAGGGTCCGCTCCACGAGCTACATGTCGATACTCCATGTATATCAAAGTCCCACGAAGAACTATCTCAAAGGACCGCCTCGTCATAGGGGTCTCAACGCAACCGACGGTGCGTCAATCGGACGCCCGGTCTATGAGTTGTTTGCCTTTTCGTCCCAGGGTCCTGGTTGGTTTCGTGTGAGAACCAAACCGGCCATATCTCAACTGTACCCCGAACTCTCATAGGGTAAACTCATAGGGACCGTTTCTCAAGAGATCACCAATGCCGCTGACGGTTCGTCAAACGGACGTTCTGTCAGGAAGGTATCAGCTTTACCGTCCCAGGGGCCCGGTTAGATTTCGGTGCGATCCAACCCAGCCACTATCCATCAGCATCCAAATATCGGGCGGATGATTCCAAAAGGTCCGTATCGTCAACAGGAATGCAATGCATCAGACGACGCGTCAATCGGACGCCCGGTCTGGAAGTTATTGGCTTTCTCGTTCCGAGGGCCCGGTTGGTTTTTTAAGGCAAAACCAGCCCGACCTTACTCCACCTACGTCCAAACCTCGGGCAGAGTATGCCAAAAGATCTGTCTCACCAATAGAAACTCAACAAAGATGACGGCGCGTCATTCGGACGTCCGTAGCTCAAGATATGAGCGTTTCCGCTCCGAGGGCCCGGTTGGTTTCCTGTACGAACCAACCTAGCCGATACAAAGTATTCCTAAACCTTGAGTGCGATATACCGAAACGACCGTCTCAATCCAAGGATCGAATCGCCGCTGACGGCACGTCGTTTGGAAGTCCGTAGCCCGAGTTATGGGCATTTGAATCCAAACCGCTCGGTAACGGGGGTGTCGGGCTCGGGCCGTCCCGACCCGAGACCCCCCGGTTGGCTCGAACCGGGTCGACCCACCCCGGACAGGGTCGACCCGGCCCGGCACGGCCCCGCCTGGCCCGGCCCGGCCGTGCGCCGGTCCGGCTAAAGGCAGCGCGCTTGGCGCGCTGCTAGCTCGGCCTTCGGCCGAGCTGAATGAGAAAACAGGGGGCGCCTGCCCCCTTTTGTGAAACGCGCCCCCCCCTCATTATGGGGGGCCGTTTTGATTGGCCGAGGGAATTAAATTCCCCCGGTTTTCCTCCTTCCAGCCGGCCCGACCTGGCTGGCCGGCTCCTCCTCAACGGGACCGGCAAGTGGCGGTCCCATTCCAGCTTCCGACACCAGCGGCCCCGCTGGCCGCCGGTCACCTTGTTTTGTCGCGGCCCGGAACCGGCCGCGGCCTTCGTCGTCCAGCGCGGTGCGACGGTACATCGCCCCTCCGCCGTGGCCCCGCTCCGGCAGCGGCGCCTTCGATTTCTTTTGACGCGGCGTGACGGCGTCGCGTTCTTGAATTTCATTCCACGGCGCGGCACGACGGCGCCGCACAATAATTGTCATGCGATTCCCTCGTGGTGCGACGGCACCACACCATCCCATTCCATCTGCAAGGAAAACAAATATGAACATAGGAGGGGGGTTCGGCCGTGTTTGTGTGGTCCGACCCCCCTCTCGTTAAACGATAACATTTATTCGTTTATCCTCGAAGTTTGACATTCTAGAATCAAGAATGGAAATAATTGTATAAAACAACAACAATCCCCTACCTCGGTTTCAAGTGCGGAGCACATCAACAAGCCGCAAAAGACAAGCGTCGCGGAGGTCGGGCGTCGCGGAGGTCGGGCGTCGCGGGAATCGAACGTCGATTCCGTTGACGTTGGTGGAAGAAGCGCTCGGTGATGTCGAGTCGACACTCTCGGAATACATTGTGGGCGGCAGTGCTTCCCTTCCTTGCTCTGGTTGAAGAAGGTAGAAGGTGTTGATTCACGTTCTTCGGAGACGTGGAACGTTCTTCTTCGAGAGGTTGAAGGTCTTCCAAAAGCTCTTCTCCCCTCCTTAGTTCTCCCCACAATGTTTATGCCAACCCAAAGAGAAGAATAGAATCTCTCATTTTAATGTTGGCAAAAATATTTCAAAAGAAATCAAACACTCAAAATAATTAATTAAGTTAGTTTAATTAATTAAATGCAAAGTGTTGGCAAGAATTTCAAAAGTTTGAAATTAAGATAACTCTTCTCAAATAATAACCCAAGTTGTCAAGATTAATTAGAGATGAGTTATTGGGAGTTTAAAGGCGAGATGAAGAGTTAGGTCTGTGTGGGCCCCACAACACTTAATCCTCTCAAGGGAGGTTAAGTGGATGTGGGTCCCACCTCTAACTCCCTTTGGGAGGATATAACCAACATGGATAAAATAAAATGTGTTTCCACATTTTATTTAACTTCTTCTTAATTACCCCAAAACTAACTCTCAACCCGCATAAAACGCAACCTCAGAAAAGGTCTCCTTAAGTGAATATCGGCGCTGCGAGATCATCGGTGCCCTCGGAATTCGATTCCGGGCACCGGTTCAAAAGTTAGAAAAACCCACTCGTTCGTTCAGTGAACGTACCCGAGCCAAACTTCGGAAATTGATTCCGGGTACACCGGGCCTCGGAATCTGGTGCCGTCAGAAACTGCGTTCTTGTAAAATTCCAAAGAAAATTAAGAAAAAAATTCTCTTGAATTTTACAGGTCTTTACAATGAGATTTGGAAAGAAGGGGAAGTTGGGCCCTAGATATATCGGTCCTTTCGAAATACTGGATCGTGTTGGGAAGGTAGCTTACCGATTGGCGCTTCAACCGAATATCTCTCAAGTTCACGATGTGTTCCATGTATCTCTCCTGAGAAAGTACAAACCTGATCCTTCACATGTACTCAGCTCAGAAGTTGTACCGCTGGAGCAAGATATTTCATATGAAGAACAACTGATAGAGATTCTTGATCGTAGTGAAAAATTCCTACGAAACAAGACCACTCTCTTGGTGAATGTTTTATGGAGGAACCACCAATTAGAAGAAGCTACATGGGAGCTTGAGGATATGATGAGGGAGAGGTATCCTCATCTGTTTGTTACAAAGTGAAGAATTTGGAGGGCGAAATTCATTTTAAGGGGGGTAAAATGTAACACCCGAGAGTTTTGTGAGAAATATTTTGTTTTTATGTTATATAAATCATCAAAGGAATCTTTTGATGCATGCAATCACGACCTTCATTGATAGCGTGTGTAGTACGCAATACCGAGTTCCACTAAACAACGATATATTATTATAATGTTATAAACTAGCTTTTATGAATAGTATTAACTGAATTTTAAATTTTACAACATTATTATTCATCTTACACATTTTCTAGAACACGGTAAGAGAACAAAATAATTTTTTTGGTTAAAATAATTATTTATCAAAAAATGCAGTTTTACCACCTTTTGATGGCGCACCCATATTAAATCTAGTTTTTGACACATTTATAAGTTCAATTTGACAAAATAAAATTCCTCTTTTGAATCAGGAAATAAAAATTTACTTTGGATAAATTTTTTATATTTTTCTGATAACATTCTTATTTTGATGAATAGTAAAAATACACTAATTTTTAATTAAAAACAACTTTTTTCATAATTTATATGGTTAAATTATAATATTGAATCGTTTTAAAGTATAGATAGAATATATTTTTACTATTTAATATAATGTATGTCATTAGCATTAATTTCACATTGAATTCATAGGTAAAAACATTTCAATCTTTGGCAATGTTTTACCTTCTAAAACCCATTTTCTTAACAACGAGATTTATTTTTAATTAATTACTACAACTTATATGTTTTGAATTTTGAAAAATGGATTCCATATTCAGAATCAGTGGGTCCAAATTATGTAAATAGGCTACTTTTTATTTTTGGGCATTATGAATAGTAACTACGGTAAATTTTATTTACCATAATTAAAGGTAAATCGGATAATTAAGGGTAAATATAAGATTATAAAATTACCTTAACACCTGCAAAAATCCTATTGGATGAATAAAAGTCGACCCATATCACCTAAGGGTCGGATTAGATTCATTTAATAGTCTTTTTTCAATGAAAATAATTTAATTATTATTAAAACCAAAGAATGTGACAACATGTCACGTTCTTAAATCTTATAAGTATAATAATTTTAATTTGGTGATAAACTTAATGAAACTTAGAACATGAATAGTATCCAGAAATCTAAGACAATTATCTACATCATAGAAATTTATTTAAAATTTTGGGGATTCAATAATGATCATTAATTATGACACAATAGTGATGTTGAAATTATTTTATTAATTAAAATATCAAACAAATTGTTTTAAAATATTAAAATAATAATTTTATGCACTATTTAATGTGCTCCACTAATTTTATAGATACATATGACATTTTATTAATCTATTAAAGTTTTTATTTAGAACATATCCTCTGTATATATTTTCATTAAATTCAAAAAAATTAATAGTGTCAAAATTGACACTATTGTTATTTTATAAAAAAAACCTATTATAAAATTGTTTAAAAATCACAAAAATATTTAAAAATTAAAAATTAAAATTTATATGGTCTACAATGTCATAAATTGTCAAATTATGTAAAATTCACAACACATATGTAATTATTAATAATAATTTAAAATTTAGAATATTATTACCACAAATAAAATTAAATTTATAAATAAGGATAAATCATGTTGGTAATGTTTAAAATAAATTCCTAACATGTCTAAATTTTATTGGATGATGAGATTACAAACCTATCTCATCTAATCTTCGGATATGAGTTATTTTGGAAGTTTTTATGTGGGGTTGGGATTTTATATAAACAAATATTTCTTATATTTCCAAAGGTGCCCCTCTCCTCCCTTATAAAAGGGCACCTCCTCCCTCTCATCCTCATACCAATTTGAGCCTTCAAGCTCGTCCAAAACCTGCAAATTTAACTTCCACACTTCCCTAGAATCATCCTTGAGGTTCAGGTCTTCTTCAAAGACCAACCCTAGTTCCCTAAGAGGAGGTTAAGAAGAGGCGTGTCAAAAAGAGGTAATATCCATTACCCATCCTTTCCAAATTCTTTCTTCTTCAAAATCTTCTTCTTTTGTTGTTTAATTATTAAGTAATAACATAAGTATCACTCATATACTGATATGTTATTATAAGTATGAAAAAACTCTATTTCAACATCTATCCATCCTATGGAAAACCAAATCACCGCGCGTGCGTACTTACCGAATACCATCTCCACGCCATGGTGTAATCTATTTTCCCCCACCACCATACTTGGATGGGTATAATGGTGTAAATAATTACTATATATGGTTATTTTAATGTGATATTGATTCTGAAATAGTATACATACACTCCAATACAATTCCACGATCATGGGAACAATATCATCACTCGTGCGTACGTACGGAATATTGTCTCCACGATGTGATGCGATTCATTCTACATGATCTTCATTGCATAATGATTATATAAATGAATTGAATGAATAAATATGATATATAGTACATTAATACCATTCTTAAAATGATGTATCTATAACCTAAAGATAAGAATAATAATTTATTCGACAAAACACGCATAAGAACAAAAAGTTATAAACACCTGAATAACAAGTAGCAATGAAATATTACTACAAAAGTGCTATGAATATGACCATATATGATATAATAACAATAATTATGATTCTGGAATAAGTCAATAACAGTATTTAAATCATTATACAGGAGGTTCAGACACTTAGGATGCAAATAGGACCTAAGGTAAGGGAAATATCACAATCTCATTTTTATCCGAGATTGTTTATACTTTAGTATTTACTGGGGTGTATTTTATCATACACATACATGTTTCGTGAATATGTAATATTATTTCCATCCACCTACAATTGTTTAAATCCAATTTTACCTTTCGGTTAGTTTTTAGTAAGAGATATGAAAGGAATATTTTGTCGTTTTTCGTACGAGGTACTTTTTGACTTTTCCGACAAAAGTACAAGAAGAATGTTTTTTTAACTTATACGGCATGAATAGATTTTTAAAACATCATTTCGAAGAATCTTTCTTTACATGTTTTCAAGTTTATTTTTAATCACTTCTTTCAGTTTAAAATTTTATGACATGTTAAGAAAGGAAAAATTTTTTGAAGTAGAAAGGATATTTTCCTCAAGAATGGAGTTCAAGTGTTTTATCAAAACTCTTTTCCATCTAAGATAATATAGGGTTCTGTTTCTATCCCTATTGTTACATTTATTTGATTATGCTGTGATGGTATTATTTTTATGAATTACTTTATCATATATGAATAGTTTTATTATGTCATGATGTTTAAGATTCCCATTTTTATTACATGGGTTATACAATGATGTATGATTTATGATTTTGTGGAACACATAAGAATGATATAATTATGAGATGGGTGGGACCTATATCTCCCTACAATGCATTGGGTAAATATTTTATATCTCATGAGATAGACATGGCTGGAACGGCAGGTTAAACCGGTTTAGTGAAACAGCACTGAAATGAGGAGTGAACTTGGTTCAGAAATGGACTTTGTCCACTAAGTTAGTCTTGGCAATGAGTTTTGACTAACAAGAAATTATTCTCTATGATTATGTTTGTATGACACAAAGTTTCATGTTTTAAGTTATGATTATTGGGATTACATTTCACTACTATGATTTATCCCATGTTATGAAATTATTATTTCTTTTGCAGGTTAAGATTTCCAAAAGTTATGTTCTTATGTATATGATGTGATTGATATTTCTTTTGTTTACCCTTACCGAGCATTTGAGCTCACCCTTTTGTATGTTTTATTTCCCCAGGCCAGGAAGTAGTTTATTAAGTAGGATATTCTTAAAGGGACTCTAGATATGATGAAATAAATGGGAGGCAAAGTTGATGCTTTATGAACCAGTTGTTTATGTTTCCCAGTTTCTAAAGACTCTATACATATACGGTCCTTTCCTGGATTTGATATATGTTGTAATAAGTGTGCTTAAATTCTGAAGTAATGAAAATTTATGTAAAGTATGGGTGATTATACATATGGATTGTTTTGAAAACATTAAAATAAAATAAACTATAATGGAAATTTTTTAGTGTCAGTTATGGATCCTAAAAGTGTCATTCCATGGGTATTTTTTTCAAATATAGAATTACCACTTAAATTACTAAAACTAATGTTTTTGGATATTGGAAATGGCAATGAAATGTTTGATATATTATGATTAATAATTTTTCATTGGAATACTAGTATAGTTATTTTAAAAAACATTCTAGGTTGTTTATCCCATTTACTAATTTAACATAAAAGGAGTGAAATTTGTCTAAATTGAAGAATGCGATGTCTCGTTTTTAAAAAAAAAGTAGATTGGTGAATGATTCAATTTACACATTGAACACTATATATGGTTATTTTTTCATCTAAATTTACACTTCATTAATGTGTATTGGTTGATTTTTGATGCAGAATGATAAAGTAATTCCTTTTACATAACGTAAACTAAACCCTCAAAGTTCTTGTTATCTTATCCATGATCTAGATTTATATATTATTTATCTATTTGAAAATATAGATAAATAATTATATGGAATAATGTGTGAGATATATAATTATCACAAAATTTTGATTCATATTTTTACAGAAAAATATATAAACATGAGAAGATGAAGAATCATGGAATTAATCAAGGATTATGATTTCATGATCCATTGTCATCGTGGAAGGGAAAATAAATTTGACATTTCCTTGAAATAGAAAAATAATGCTACATTGACCATAATATATTTGGATCATTTCCGTTTGGTTAATTATTTGTTCAATGTTATCCAAGATGTTTTGGACATAGGAAAATATATTGTGTTGTTTTGGGTTTTAGAATAGTTAACATTGTCAGAATGAATTACATAAGCTCAAAGGGAGATCATGATTTTCTATAAAAGATAAAATATGTTAAGAAGGTTATGTTTCTACTTTTTATCTTGATGAAGAATGTTGCAAAGAAATTGAATGTTATTATATATTAATTTTGATATCACTTTTAATAGTGATTTGTTGGGTGAAGCTCATAGTTCACTATTTATTTTTCTTCAAAGAAGAACTATGATTCATCGAGACCACTGAGAGTATTATTGGTGGGATGGTATAAAAAGAGATGTTGTTTAATTTATAATTCTATATTTTAATTTTCATCTTGTTAATGAAGAATGAAAATTAATATTTTGAATCATTTATCCTTTTATATTGTTTGAGTGTAAATGGTTATTTATATCAATGAATTTTTTGGAAGGATTTAAAAATAAATCTCGGTCATATAATGTCAATTACATTATTGTTGATCGACTGACTAAATTTTTACATTTCACTCTTATTCGATATATTATGTCTCTATATAACCATTCTCAACTATTTCTATAGGTGTTAATCAGGTTATATGGAGTTCATCTATCTATGGATTCAGACTATGATACCGTGTTTAATTATAATTTATAGAAATCACCAAAAATATTACTTGGTATTGATTTAAATTTCTCTATAGATTTTCATCTTCAATAAGATTGATATTCAAAGAGAATGAATAATTTCAAGGAATATATTCTTTATTATTATAAAAATGATTACCAACTATTTTGGGATTTTCATATTTCAATGGTTGAGTTTTCTTAAAACAATAGTGTTCATTTTAGTATATAAAAAAATCCTTATAAGGAATTATATGGAATGATGTGTTGTATGATATTTATTGGGATGAAGTATGGGAATAGACGTTAATGGGACAATAGTCGGTAGAGGAAATGGATGAGAAAGTGGATTTTATTTAGCAGTAAATATGGAGATCTCATATAATATAGGAATGTTATATGGATAACCAAAGGAAATATCATTCTTTAAATTTAGGTTATCATTTTTTTCTTGAAGTATCTCCATGAACACGTTTTAGGTGTTTTGATAAAAAGTGTAATCAATTACATGGTTTATTGGAGCATAAAAATCATTGAATATTTTTGATTAGTTTCCAACTCTCTTTGCCTTCTTTAAATTTTACACTGGGTAGACAACATTTTTCATGTTTCAATGATTATGAAAATTGGGCTGGATTACTCTCATTTTTTGACCCCTATAGTAGATCGGTTTGAAGATATTATTTATTATTAGGTATAGCATGTGGAGTTGTCAAAATGATATGGTTAAAAATGTAGCTTGGCTATCTGAAATGTTATGAGGGAGATATATCCCCTCTTTTAAGTAAGTGAATAAATATATGGGGGAAAAATTTCCAAAATGGAGGATAATGCAATAACCTAGTTAATGAGAGAATAAATCATATTCATGTTTATTAATAAAAAAAATATACCTTTATATTAATTATAAAATTGTTATTTAATTTTTAAATTTAAAAGTAAATAATTTAGATTAATCTATAGTTATAAAGATTTGTTTAAATTATTTATTTGAAATTTATATTTTTTTAAATTTTTAAATTTGAAATTCATTTTTTGATTTAGAATAATAAAATTAATAGAAGATGAAAATTTTAAATTTTTAGCAAGTATTTATTTTTTGATGAATAGTGAAAAATACTAATTTTTTTAAAAATGTCACTTTATTAAAAAATATTACGTAATTTTAAATTAACATTATGTTTTAAATATTTATTTCTGAAAAATAAATATAATATAGTTATATATCATCCATTTAATTAAATTTCAATTGTATTAATATTGGATTATAGTATTTGTGTATTATTTATTTTATGAAGGGCTTTTTCATGAATAGTATTTTGAACTATATAATATTTCTCAAATAAAATTCATTAATAGAAAATAATTAGAAAAGATTTAAATTAAATTTATTTATAGCATAACAATGAATAATAATTTATATTCAAAAAATGATCACTACTATTTATATTGTTAATATAATGTAATCTTTTTCTTAAAATATATTATTTTTGAAAAATAGCTTCTTAAATGTGTTTTCTGGTTTAAAATTTAAATTATATTCATCAAATTTTATGTATTTAGTATGGAAATTTTTCTAAAATTTGGATTAAATATCATAATTTTTATCTAATATGGCCAAAATATATATTTTCACTATTAATTTTTAAAATATTAAAAATCATTAACCTCAGATATGGTTAAAACATTTTTACCTCACAATAATCAAATTTTACCAGGGGTAAAATGACCTATAAATAGCTCATAATAAAATTTTATGGGATCAAATAGTTTTAAAAAATCTAAGGTTCTATAATGACCATTTTCTTCCTTTTGACTTGTAATAAAAGGAGTTACACTTTATCATTTTAAACAATTTCAGGTCTGTCATCTCCCCCTTTTGTAAATGGCCACATTGTCTCCTCTTCTCATAAAACCATCAAAGCTCGTTGGATTGACCAATACCTTCTCATATATCTTCGATAATTACCTCATCACACCCCATAGTCCCATTTTTTCATAAATCCATCATAGGAAGCCTTTCGGTACTTACCTATGTACGTTGTCCAAAGAAGTGGTGTCATGATTAAAAAATCATCTTTATTATGTTTCCTTTCTGAATCATTCAAATATTATTCAATTATAGTAATATAATCA
Source organism: Viscum album (assembly GCA_963277665.1). Taxonomy (NCBI): domain Eukaryota; kingdom Viridiplantae; phylum Streptophyta; class Magnoliopsida; order Santalales; family Viscaceae; genus Viscum; species Viscum album. Next base: position 1,956,355,103 of record OY728141.1, on the reverse strand, counting down.
CTCTAGAATATCCCATATACATTTATTTTATTATTTTAGTGTAATAAACATAATCCATATTCTCTTCCACAAAATTGGATAAGAAATCATCATTCATGTGTACGATAGACTACCACCTCATGAACCGATGTGATTCATTTTTCATCATCACCTCTCACAACCTGTTATAATAAATTTTTATTGTATATATTGTATTTTTGTAACATAATTATACATATGGAATTATTTTATAACATAAAAAATTTTAAACTACATTTTATGGGGGATATGTTAACATTGCTCGTCTGTATAGTGGACAACCACATGATGATGTGATATGATTCAGTTTTCAGTAATACTTATCATGGAAGGTATTAAAAATAAAATAAATGAATATATGATATATATGTTAAATAATTATTATTTTTATTGTTATATTTTTCATTTTTAAAAATAAATTATATCATTTACTTGTACAATTCCATTCACCATTAAATGTCAACGCCATTCGTGTGTTCATGTAGACAACCATCACTATGAAGTGACGTGCTTATTTTTAAATCATCATATCACATGAATGATATATATATATATATTTATAATTAATGAAATTATGTTTTTTTAGGAAATTTTCACTGTTATTTGATGGTAAATTAATACTTACCACATTTACATTATGATCTTAAGAAAATTCGAAGTGTCACTCATGTGTACGTATAACCTATCATCTCCATAATCGTAATGTTGTTCATTTTATCCATTTCCACCATTACTGATTTATTTAAACAAATATTTGATTTATAAAAAACCTAGAAATTTCATGATAACTATTTTATTGGTGATTCAATATTGACCACTTTATCTATAGTCAACCAACAAATTCATTTTCGACACATGAGACAAATATTATCAAAATGTTCAAAGTGAACGTAGTTGATGAAGTAATTGTTTATGGAATTATATGATATAAAATAAAAAGAATAATAAAAATTAAAATATTTTTTATGATATTAAATAATTAACATAACTTTATTTTTCTTGGAGAATAAGAATGTTTGTGAAGTGTTTTACTCATGGTAAAGGACTTTCTCTCAATTACCTTTCAAGAGGCATATGTTTTTGTTATAAACAAATATTTTTATATTTAGTTCACATCTGAACCCCTATAAAATTTTGAATCATAATTTGTACAATTATCATGATATTAATATTTTTTATTGTCGATATTTTATAGGGAATGTGATTTAAATGTGTCTGGTGTGGTACGTGACATTTCTTAAAAGATCATATTTTAATTTTTTCCTTCTGAATCACTTTTTCCCCATGTACATGCATTTAAATTGATTTTATGATTAAAATTATTTTTACATTATAGTTTATAATGGAATTATTTTCCTTTATTTCAATATTATTCTGAAAATTTATCTTTTCCATTATTGGATAAATTCATTAAAAATCTAAAATTTAATGTTCTATTTTAACATATACTATGACAATGACATCTAATACTACTATAATAATTATTGGATGCTTGTATTCCATTACAAGAATTCATGTGTTATTTAAATAAAACCTGTCTTTGTAGATATTTTGATATTAATAATTTTTTATTTAATCCAATGTTCATTTTGAAGTATGCCTATCATTTTCATATGAGTTTTTAATAGTTTTTCAAATGTTTTATATAAGAAAAGTAAAAGAATAATTTTTTTATTGAAATTTTACATGGGAATTATATTATAAATGGGTGAACATAGAACCCCAATTATTATGGTTTGAGCTCCATTAAAACATATGGGTGAGCCGAACATATTTTACAGGATCGGTGTGCCCATATAGATTCTGATGTTCCCAATATAGCATATTTTATTGGTCTTCTTAGATAGTGCTCCAATGCATTGGGTAGTGTTCTTTGACTTAATAGATATGAAAGAGGGAGTTACTAGAGGAATTTCCAAATGAGTTTAACTTTAATCTATTTATTTCTTATATTTTTTTAAAACTAGTTATGAATGGGAATATTAAGGTTTCGAAAATTGTTTCTACTCTCCTTCTACGGGATTTAAGGATTTTCATTTAATAAAAAGTTTTTGTTTTTTAATGTTGAAATTATTTTATTCATCTCTCAAATAATACTATGATAATAGTAAAAATTTAAAAGTCTTTCATACTATTGAATAGACAATCATTTTTCAATCATTTTTAGTCCCTTACTAATCTTTTGTCCTATAATACCACATTTGAAAATTTATTTCACAATGTTTAGGTACAGGTAATGGAAATTAATAACTGAGGATAAATGTCGGGATTTATTTTCATGAACACATTTCATGTTTTATATTAACAGCATTATATTATGGGAAAAAATTGAAAAATTGTATCTTTCAACTTTTTAATTTATGGTTTTTAATATGTATATTCCATAATATAATTCTCTAAAATATGAATCTAAATAGTCTTTTTGAAATAATCAAATATATTTCTAGTTTAATTACACTATAATATATAATTTTTAGTCTTGGTCCCAAAATATTTTATCAAATATCCCCCCATTATCAATATATTAATTATCTCCAAATAATACCAATGACTCATAAGGTCATATACAAAAAATGTAAATACGATAATCATATACGTCCCAAAATATGAAATTTTTCTATCAAATGCATTGATTAATAAAAAATAAAAAATAAATCATATGTTATCAAGGATATTAAAAAAAAGTATCCAATTTACATTATCAATATCAATAATTAAATATTCCCAAAAAATATTATTGTCTCAACATTTGGAACATATTAGATTTATCTATACCACAATAATTTTTTTTCAATAAAATCACCTTACCAGTAAATCAATTTTATATGTTATCTATACCAATGAATTTATTCTTTAATCGCATTATATCATTTCATATATCTATCATTATTCATATAAATATAATAATTCCAAAATATTATTCTAGAGTCCCAATACATCAACTTTATATAATTCCACATTAATTATTTTCAAACCATACTCCTTTTATTTTCCTTAAATTTAACCCCTTTATTATGGAATTTAAATGTATAATTCCTATATTCCCTAAACATAAGACATAAAATTTTTATATAACCATAGGATGAAATTTACTTTCCTCTTTCTTTCTCTTTATTTTTCCTAATAATTACAATATATATGCCCTTATTTCCAAACATTGACACCTATAAATGGTTATTGTTTCTGACATGAATGACATGTATGAAGATGAATAATATTTTATTAATGTTGATCATCAACTAAACTCCCATAAAGATCCATTTTTTCTATGTTGTATTTTTTAGGAAACTTTACCAGGTTGAGGATATTTCTCAAATAATGAGAAAGTCGGTTAATCATAATCACTATGTAATGTATTCTTTCCCACCATTCAATTTATTTCTCATGAGGTTAATAATTCCATTATCCATCGTATTATTCATTATCATTAATCCTCCATAAACTATCCATTATCAACAAAATAAAAATCATAGCGTGAGGAAAAAACATCATTGTGTGAAATAAAAAATTACTCAAAAAAAATTCATGGGATGTAAAAACAATGACCAATTCAATTAATTATATGTTATATTATATTTAATATAAGTAATAAATAGACATGATATATTCAAATAGTTCAAAATTATTCATAAACAGAAAGTCAATTATTATAATCATATCAACGAGGTGTGTTTAACTAGTTGTGTAATTATAGGGCCACTCATTGTGCACTTATGATCAACAACATAATACCAAATAATCCCGTTTCTTGTTTATTACACCAAGGTGAATATGTTCCACAACTGTATTCACCTGTTAGTATCTATAATTGAATGTAATTCCTATGAAAAAATAAAGTTATCCTAAACATTTGGAAAAATAATTACATCCCTTGGAAAAATAGTGTTATAAAATATATATATATATATATATAAAACATTTGGATGTTATCATGTACTTAGATATATAAACTTGGTTTTTAAAAATGTTGTTCAATAATTTTATAAAAAAAATAACTAGAACCTTCTCTAATACAATGTATATTGTCCATATAATTTCATACTTAAATATTAAATATTTTTAGATGATTATTAATTATATATTATTATGATATCCTCGCTAACCAAGAATTATTTGTGTCTATTGAAAAAAGATACATAAACAACTTATTTTATAATGGATCTTCAGCGTCACCTAGAAAATTATTTTCTCATTGTACGATTCTAAATCATACCCTATATAAAAACTTCCTTAATATGTTATGGAAATGAAACATAGTAATCAATAATATATGTTTCCAAGAAATGGTAAATAGAAGATATTCCAATTGATGATAATAAATGAGAATAATATATGTATAAATGTATGATGACTTGATCATAACAAAAAAAATGTCATGCAGAATATATCAATGATGTGAAACCTTTAGTCACAGAATAATTGTTTTTTTGAATCATTAGATATAAGTCATGATAATTTATAATATTCAATAATAAATAATGATCCATGAGAATATAAATAAGAATTAACAATATGTTTTTCCTTGTATATATGACTAAAAAGTCATTTACATAGATATAGTTCACATTCATAACATTCATTGTGGAAAATATCAATTAATGGAAATTCCTACCAATTTATTTCCAACATTATCACAGGATTGAATTCAATATTATTGACTCTGTCATCTCTTAGGTGTTTAATAACATCATTTCTATTTAAGAGTTTCTCTACTCCCTCACCATAACTCAATACATTATAGGGATGTCAATTTATTGGACTGTCAATCATATAATAAAAACCTTACATATGTGTCCCGTAAGATCAAAAAATCATAATCATATAACTATATAAAAACCATTGGAATGGAAATGGGTTTTATAGACATGTTATTATTCCATTAAACATATGTTATAGGAAAAATTGGTTTCATAAATTTTTTATCACACCTAAATTAACCTGTAGAAAAGAAACGTGTTTAATAGAATCATCAATAAATAGTAATAATCATAAGACAACCCTCAAAATAAATTGGATGGCATGAAAATATCATATCATTACTTAATCATAATAATCAATAAAATATGTTGAAAAATATGAAAAATAACCTAAAATAACATTCGATACTTTCTATGAAAACATAGGAAACAAAAAATTTATTTTCATATCATTTTAATAGATTTATTTCAAAAAATAGAAGGTGATTTCCCCTAAAAATAACCATGTAAACATGTAAAGTAAACTTCAAATAAAAAAAATACATCTGGGGTGGGGGACTTTATCCAAACCATATATGTTAATAGTTATCATTATTTCCAAACTTATGTAAATTTCAAAAATAGATTGATCCGAAAATTATTCTTCATAATTATTCCTTGCAAATAAATTTATATAATAAAATGTTAATAAAAATTAATTATTTGAAAAAACATCAATTATACGTAAAATGTTTCAGAATATTTTTTGAAAAGCATAGATATATAAAAAAGTATCAGTATCCAAATTGGAAATTTGGATAAAAATCATTGAAAAATTTCCTCAATAATTTTAAGTATCAATGGTGTCACGACCCGTCCTCGTGGCCCGTGCCGTGACTACCCCAAGCTCGCCTTCCATAGGCCTGGGGCTAGCGACTAGCACCAAGGCATAAATCCCAAAAAAAGGGAAGGCATTGCCTTTGAAAAGTAAACAAGAACCACCTAGTAAGAAAGTGGAAAAGTAAACTCTAAGTAAAAACTGTAACAAGCTGTGCTGAAAGTAAAAGGGGCCAGAAATACAAGCCCAACTGTAATGTACAACTGAAGGGAAAAACAGCAACTGAAAAGAAAAGTCACAGCGTCGAGCCGTCCTCTGGAAGTCCCACCTGAAGGGTGGGTACAGATAGCCTCCACAGCTCCTCGGTCCAGCTGTCCGCTCCGAGTACGTCCCGCCCAGTGGTCCACCTCCAGGTACAGTCCTGCTCCGCACGCCCCCACCACGATCAGCACTGTCCGTCGTCTGCAACCAACACAACGAAGTGTGGGCATAACCCGTGCAGGGGTGAGTATAAGCTACTCAGTAGGGACCCCGAGACCCCCGAAAGTCTCCCGAAATCCACAAAGGATAATCCACAAAGGAAAGATACAATCACGAAGTAACAACCGACACTGCTTAGGTATATGCCCATACATATACCTAAGTCATCAATTCCTGTTCGGCTCCAACGTCCGAGCCCAAGCACAACTCAGTCCGCACAGGAAAACAAATGTAAACCCACATAGGATAGCACAACATAATCCACAAAGGAGAGTAAACAGTAAATCCACATAGTATTGCTCAACACAATCCACAAAGGAGTGTAAACAGTAAATGCACACAGGATTGCTCAACACAATCCACAAAGGAGAGTAAACAGTAAAATCCACACAGGATAGCTCAACACAATCCACAAAGGAGAGCAACACAAGATTCAGCTCACACAGGTATACTTCTTAGGATGATGATAAAGATGATCACTTATCCATCTAAGTCGTCGGACCCACAAAGGGTCGATAGGTACTAACCCCCGCAAAGACCCACACAGGATCGGGCCCACACAGGACCTGTAGGCGCTGGCTCACGCAGAACTGCTGAGCGCTGACCCACACAGGATCGGACCCACACAAGATCGGGCCCACACAGGACCTGTAGCACTGATCCACGTAGGATTTCTATGTGCAGTAGTCGTCGCAGTCCACTGAGGATCTCTGCACAGTCGTCGTCGCAGTCCATTGAGGATCTCTACACGGTCGTCGCTGTCGAAGTAGCAGTCGCAGCCAGCACTAGGGTTCCCACACACAGCAAGCTCGTTCGGGAGGGTTCACTCCACGATCCGAGAGGCTGATACATCAACTGATACAGAGTCCGAAGTTGATGTATCCAAAAGTTCTGTATCGTCAACAGGAACTCAACGTCGCAGACGGTGCGTCAATCGGACGCCCGGTCTGAGAGTTATTGGCTTTTTCGTTCCAGGGGCCCGGTTGGTTTTTAAGGAAAAACCAACCCGATCGTACTCCACATGCGTCCAAACCTTGGGCGGAGTGAGCCAAAAGATCCGTCTCACATAGTGGAATTCAACAAAGCTGGCGGCACGTCAATCAGACGTTCGTAGCTCATGATATGAGTGTTTCCGCTCAGAGGGCCCGGTTGGTTTCGTGTACGAACCAACCCGGCCGAACTCAAAGTATTCCGAAACCTTGAGTGCGATATACCGAAACGACCATCTCGATCCAAGGATCGTGTTTTCGCTAATGGCGAGTCGTTTGGAGGCCAGTAGCTCAGGTTACTGGGATTTGACCGAAATGGTCCGAATACGGGGGGTCCGGGCCCGGGCCGACCCGGCCCGGCCCCCCCTGGGTCGGCCGAACTGGGTCGACCAGAACCGGGTCGACCCGACCCGGTCCGGCCCAGCCCGGTACGGCCAGACCAGGGCGCGGCCAGGCCGGTCGGCCCGGCCAGGCTCGGCCGAGCGGCCGCGCGGCGCGGGGGGGAGCCGCCTCCCCCACTTGACAACCCCGCGGCACCCGCGGGGTGTCGCCCTGGACAGCCGGACGCGGCTTTAGCCACGTCCCGCGCGCGCCGAACCCACATGGTCGCGGGTCAGCGGGCGCCGTCGCCGCCAGCCGAAGCCACGGCGGTTCTTCTGGCGGCGCGCCGGAGCGCCGCCGCCTCCGGCCGCCGGCTCTGCCGCCGGCTTCCGCGGGCCACCGGAGTCGCTCTGGTGGTTCGTTTTCCTTCCCGACTGCGCCATTGTTCCTCCCGGGTTCCGTTCTTCACTACGGGATCATCAAACTTCCTTTGGGGCACGTTCCGTCGTTGCCCGTCAAATCCGTACATCAACGAAGAACGGCAGAGGGTTGTCGGGCCGTGTTCGTTTGGCCCGCACCCTCCGTGTTATAGATAAACAACATGAAAAATATATTCAACACAAGAATCAACAATTTTAATGGATTAAAATTGTTCTTATTGTCTGGTTCTCCTTTTTTAAAACAAACGATCACAGGTAAAAGGAATTATTCACAACAACCCCTACCTCGTATTCATCGCCGTACGCACGTTCTTTGCGGATTTGTTCGTCGTAGAAGGAGGGGATCGTCGCGTCGTCGCGGAAGGGCGTCACGTCGTCGCGGATTCCGGTGTTGAGTCGGCGAACTCAACGGACCAAGAAACAACAGATTTAATTTAATTATATAAAATTAAATCCGTGTTTTGTTAAAAAACAAGGGAGATTTAAGAGAATCTCGAAGTCTCTTACCTCAAACAGCTGATCAATGATTCCGTTGTGGAGGAAGAGACGTCGCAGAAGAACATTGCAGGAAGGGAGCGTCGGCGTCGCGGAACACGGCGTCGCATCGTCGACTTCCGTGGGTTTGGCGTTCTTCGTCGGAGGCCGACGTTCTTCGTGTTCTTCGTGTTCTTCGCGAAGGAGGATGAAGGCTCAAGAACTCTGACAAAACCTCTCAATGAGTAATCCTCCAAAAAGATTTGTTGGTCTTATTTTATTATTACGCCAACAAACGAAAAAGGGTAAGTAACGACCCATCAATTCGTTGAATTAATTCATCGAAAGAAACCGCCCATTTAATTCACTAAATAAACCGCCCTATTAAATGGTGCGTTAAGGATTTAAGAAAACGCGTCAGTTGACATTCATAAAGACAGGTTTTCGCGGGTGCGTTACTTAGCGGAAAGAAACGACAGGGCTCGTGCGGGCCCCACCTCACAAATATCCTACCAAGGGGGTAGGATATTTCTAGATCGCACCCTATCCGTTTTAACTCAGTTTAAGTGTCTTTCAAGTGGCTTCAAGTGGCTTATGTGAAATAAAATAAAGTTGTCGCAAAATTATTTTATTTCTTAACTATTAGCCCGAAAATTAAAAACCACACCCGAGCAAACGCAACTCCGGAAGAGGCGTTTCTAAGCGAATACCGGCGTTGCGATTTCATCGGTGCCCTCAGAATTCGATTCCGGGCACCGGTTCAAAAGTTAGAAAAAACTGCTCGTCCATTCACTGAACGTACCCAAGCCAAACTTTGGAAAATGATTCTGGGCTCACCGGGCCTCGGAATCTGGTGCCGTTAGAAACATTGTTCTTGTAAAATTCCAAAGAAAATTAAGAAAAAAAGTTCCTTGAAATTTACGGGTCTTTACATTACTCTCACCTCAGGGCTTTATGTCCCCGTAAAGATACATCAAAAACTAGGGAAACAAATGTGGGTATTGAGCACTCATCTGAGCCTCCCGCTCCCAAGTGCTCTCATGGAGGTTCCCGTGCTGCCATCTGATGCGCACAAGAAGAATTGATCGACCACGTAGGACCCGCTCCTGTCGATCCTCTATCTCCACCGGGACCTCCGCAAAAGTCGCACCATCATCCACGTCTAGCTCCCCATAGTCAATGATGTGCGTAGGGTCATGCCCGCACCTCCTCAGCTGAGATACGTGGAAGACATTGTGCACCCGGTGCAACTGAGGTGGTAGGGCCAGGCGATAAGCCACCTCGCCAACCCTACTGAGGACCTGGAATGGTCCAATGAAGCGTGGAGACAACTTTCCGCCTTGGACAAATATCCGCAAACCACATCGAGGTGAGACACGCAAGAAGACGTGGTCGCCTTCCTCGAAATCTAGTGGCCTCCGCCTCCAGTCAGCATATGACTTCTGCCGGCTCTGAGCTATCCTCATCCGCTCCTAGATGACCTGGACCTTCTCTGTCGTGGCTCGGACCATCTCTGGTCCCACAAGTGCTGACTCCCCAGGGTCTGTCCAGCACAAAAGAGATCTGCAAGGTCTATCGTACAACGCCTCGTATGGTGCCATCCCGATAGTGGAGTGGTAGCTGTTGTTGTACGTGAACTCCACCAAGGGTAGGTGGTCCTCCCAGCTGCGACCAAAGTCGAGGACACATGCGCGGAGCATGTCCTCGAGAGTCAGAATGGTCCTCTCTGTCTAACCATCCATCTGAGGGTGAAAGGTGGTGCTCAGACGTAGTCGCGTCCCGAATGCCTCCTGCAATCCCTTCCAAAGACGGGAAGTAAAACGAGCGTCCCGATTGGATAAGATAGTCGATGGCACACCATGAAGCCATACAATCTCCTGAACATAGAGACGCCCCAAGCTCTCCACTGAGCCCTGCTCTCGGATGGGTAAGAAATGTGCCGACTTGGTGAGTCGGTCAACAATCACCCAAATGGAGTCGTGACCTCTGGAAGTGCATGGAAGTCCAGTCACGAAGACCATATATATCCCGTCCAATTTCCACTCCGGGACCTCCATGGGTTGTACCAAGCCTGCTGGTACCTGATTCTCTGCCTTCACCTGCTGGCAGGTGAGGCACCGTGAAACGAGTTCTGCCACATCCTTCTTCATGCCCGGCCACCAGTGCTGTCGTCTGAGGTCCTGGTACATCTTCGCCACACCATGATGTACCGCCAAAGGAGAAGTGTGAAACTCTCTCAGCACCTCCTCTCATAAAGCGACTGGTACCAAGGTACATCCCCTGAAAAGGACGTTGTGCTCTGCTCCAAGGGAGAAACTATCAGGTGCCTATCCCGAGGATATCTGTGCATGCCGTGTCTCACAGTCAGTGTCCCCACGTTGTGCCTCTCTGACCCACTGTAGATTTGGAGGAGAGACTGTGAGAGACTGAAGGAAGGCTGCTCCGTTGCCTCCTCAACTAGCTGGATGCCCGTCCTCCTGCTGAGGGCATCGGCTTCCACGTTCCCCTTCCCAGGAGTATAGACTATCCCAAAGTCATAGTCCTGGAGGAACTCGATCCCTCGCCGATGTCTCAGGTTCAGGTCCTTCTGAGAGAAGATGTACCTGAGACTCTGGTGGTCAGAAAAGATTGTAAAGCGCTCGCCCATCAGATAGTGCCGCCATGTCTTCAAAGCGAATACCACTACTGCTAACTCCAGGTCATGGGTAGCGTAGTTCTGCTCATGCGGCCTCAACTGACGTCATCCATAGGAAATTATGGCCCGCTCTTGCATCAGGACACACCCGAGTCCGGCCCCTGATGCATCGCAGTAGACTACGTATCCAACTCCCTCCTCAGGCAACCTCAAGATAGGTGCGCTGGTCAATCTCTGTCTCAGCTCTTGGAAGCTCTGCTGACATCTGTCTGACCACATGAAGGGTTTCCCCTTCTTCGTCAAAGCTGAGAGTGGCGCCGCAAATCTGGAGAAGTCCGGCACAAATCTCTGATAGTATCAGGCTAGACCCATGAAACTCTTCACCTCTGTCACGCTCCTGGGTGGCTCCCAAGCTAGCACTGCCTCGATCTTCGTTGGATCCACTGCAAATCCCACCTCATAAATGACGTGCCCCAAGAAGCAGACCTCACGTAAGTATAACTGACACTTCGTGAGCTTTCCATAAAGATGGTTCTCTCAGAGTGTGTCTAGTACAACCCGCAAGTGGTATGCATGCTCCTCCTCCGTGGTCGAGTACACAAAAACGTCGTAGATGAAGACCACGAAAAATCGATCGAGGTATGGTTGGAAGATCCTATGGACGAGGCTCATGAACACTGCTGGAGCGTTGGATACGCCGAAGGGCATAACCAAGAACTCATAGTGGCCATACCGACACCTGAATGCCGTCTTCTCCACGTCCTCGTCTCGAACTCTGAGCTGATGATAGCCTGATATGGGTTCTATCTTCGAGAACCACCGTGCTCCCTTGAGCTGATCGAATAGGTCATCAATCCTCGGTAGCGGATACTTGTTCCTCACTATTACTTGGTTCAGGCGATGATAATCGACACACATTCATAAGATCTCGTCCGCCTTCTTGGCGAACAATATCGAGGAAGCCCAGGGTGAAACGCTGGGTCGGATGAACCCCTTGCCCTGCAAGTCCTCCAATTGTACCCGTAACTCTCGAAGCTCAGCGGGGGCCATCCGATATGATGGAGTGGATATCGGGGATGTCCCGGGGTACAGGTCAATATAAAAGTCTACCTATCTGCAAGGAGGTAGTCCTGGAATGTCGTCGGGGAAGACGTCCGCATACTGATCCACCACTACAGGAAAACTAGGACTCCACATGTCAACTGCTCCAAGTATGAGGCTAGCCAACTGATGAGTGATGGGTTGTCCCCTCCTATGTGAGAGTCCATCCTGTGCTGCAAAGGCTCCCTTCTCGCCGGTGAAGGTGAAACCGCTCCATCGGTGCACACACATCGCACCTTTCACCTAATGTAGTCAATCTGTGCGTGGACCGTAGATAACCAATCCATGCCCAAGATGACGTCGTAAGGCCTCAACCCCGCTACAAGAAGATCCCAGCCAAAGCTCTCGCCTCCAAGAGTAAGCTCACAATGCCGGTACTAGTGCGTAATCGTCGAGTCTTCTCTCGTAGGGGTCTCTAGCCGTAAGGATCGAGCCAACGGCTCTGTCGGAATATCCGAGCTCCAAACAAGAGCAGCGGTTATGAAAGATTGACTCGCTCCTGTGTCTATAAGAACTGCATCAAGGGTGGAATAGACATAGATCGTACCTCGAATCATCTCTGGCGCGCCGTGGTCGTAGGACTCTGCTGCCTGGAGCTGTGCCTATCTTTGCCCGCCAGCTCCCTGTGGTTGGGGCGGACATCCTGGTGGTGGTGGTGGCAGAGCCTCAAAGCGTCACCCACCACCTGCTGCTCGGCCAGATCCTCTGCCTCTTCCGCCTCCTCCCTGAGGACCACCACGGTCGACCCTCTACCTCTGCCTTGGTGGCCCCTCCACTGTCTGCTGCTCCTTGGTATGGCGGTTCGGGCCGTCACGAGCCATGTGGCCCTGCCCGCCGCACGCGTAGCACTACTTGCCTCTCGGAAGGCTGGCTCCGCGCTATGTGCCCTGCACTGCTGAGCCAGTGTCCCGAGGTCGTCTACGAGAGGGTCTGGTCTGCCTGGAACCCTGAGTCATCCGTCGGCTAGCAGCTGCCGAAGAATCTGCTACCTGCCGCCCTGCGGTAGGTCTCGCTGTGGACTCATCCAGAAAGCTCTCGATCAGAAGGGCTCGCTCTAGCACTCCTGCCTGGGTCGGGATGCTGAGGGAGATCACTGATGCCCTTTTCTCGTGTCTCAATCCCTGCTCGAAGGTCCGGGCCCAGAAGAAGGGGTCCTGTACCATGTCATTTGAGTAGAGAGAAAGATCGGTGAACCTCGCCGCGTACTGGGCGACCGTCAAGCTGCCCTGCCGCAGCTGAAGAAGCTCCTGAATGCGCACCACATGGAGGGTGGCCGGGACGAACTCTGAGTGGAAGAGGCTCTCGATGTCCGTCTATATGAGAGAGGCCTCATCGTGCACCTGGAGCATCAGGCTCCACCATCTTTCTGCTGCTGCGTGCAGTAGGCTCGCCGTGAGGGTCACCATGAGGTATGCTGGTGTCCTCACTAGCCTGAAAACTCATACGACCACCTCCAGCCAGTCCTCGTCTGCCTGGGGGTCCGTCTCCCCACGAAACCTGGGTGGTCGCTGGCACTGGAACTCGTGCAGAGCTCCGAGGCGATGCGAATCGTCAGGGGTCGGTGCTGGAAGCAGCGGGGGCTCGGCGGGTAAAGGTACCGCCAGTGCCTCTGCTGTCAACGGGCCCTGTACCGAGGCCTCGTCGCTCGGCGGTCTGTCGTCGCACTCTACTCTCGGAACCCTAGCTGGCTACCGTCGTGGGGCCATCCTGAAAAGGAAACATTTGCACCACGGTCAGAACAGTATACCTGGTGAGCTGACACAAGTAATCACAAAGAAAACTTGTAAAACACATGCAATCAATGTTTTCGTTCATTAAGTCGGAAATCAAAAGTCAGGGTCCTGGTGTACGGATACGTCGCCTGCCGTACCAACACTGGACTCCCTGGACTAATAACCACACCCAATATGCTAAACACTATTTCTTCACATAGAAGAAAGATCAGAGTCTGCGGTAGAACCGACCACCTCTGATACCAATTTGTCACGACCCGTCCTCGGGGCCCGTGCCGTGACTACCCCAAGCCTTCCTTCCATAGGCCAGGGGATGGCGACTAACACCAAGGCATAAATCCCAAAAAAGGGAAGGCATTTCCTTTGAAAAGTAAACAAGCACCACAGAGTAAGAAAGCGGAAAAATAAACACTAAGTAAAAACTGTAACAAGCTGTGCTGAATGTAAAAGGGGCCGGAAATACAAGCCAAACTGTAATGTACAATTGAAGGGAAAAACAGCAACTGAAAAGAAAAGCCGCATCGTCGAGCCATCATCTAGAAGTCCCACCTGAAGGTTGGGTACAGATAGCCTCCACAGCTCCTCGGTCCAGCTGTCCGCTCCGAGTACGTCCCGCCCAGTGGTCCACCTCCAGGTACCGTCCTGCTCCGCACGCCCCCACCACGATCAGTGATGTCCATCGTCTGCAACCAACACAACGAAGTGCGGGCATAGCCTGTGCAGGGGTGCGTATATGCTACTCAGTAGGGACCCTGAGACCCCCAAAGGTCTCCCGAAATCCACAAAGGAAAGATACAATCACGAAGTAACAACCGACACTACTTAGGTATATGCCCATACATATACCTAAGTCATCAATTCCCGTTCGGCTCCAACGTCCGAGCCCAATCACAACTCACTCCACACAAGAAAACCAACGTAAACCCCCACAGGATAGCACAACACAATCCAAACAGGAGAGTAAACAGAAAATCCACACAGGATTGCTCAACACAATCCACAAAGGAGAGTAAACAGTAAATCCACACAGGATTTCTCAACACAATCCAAAAAGGAGAGTAAATAGTAAAATCCACACAGGATAGCTCAACACAATCCACAAAGGAGAGTAACACAGGATTCAGCTCAAACAGGTATACTTCTTCGGATGACGATAAAGATGATCACTGATCCATCTAAGTCGTCGGACCCACAAAGGATCGATAGGAACCAACCCCCGCAAAGACCCACACGAGATCGGGCCCACACATGAACTGTAGCACTGATCCACGTAGGATTGCTGAGTGCAGTAGTCGTCGTAGTCCACTGAGGATCTCTGCACAGTCGTCGTCGCAGTCCACTGAGGATCTCTGCACGGTCGTCGCTGTCGAAGTAGCAGTCACAGCCAGCACTAGGGTTCCCGCACACGGCAAACTCGTTCGGGAGGGTCCGCTCCACGAGCCGAGAGGCTGATACATCAACTGACACAGAGTCCGAAGTTCATGTATCCAAAAGTTCCGTATCGTCAACAGGAACTCAACGTCGCAGACAACGCATCAATCGGACGCCCAGTCTGAGAGTTATTGGCCTTTTCGTTCCAGGGGCCCGGATGATTTTTAAGGCAAAACCAACCTGACCGTACTCCACATGTGTCCAAACCTCGGGCGGAGTGAGCCAAAAGATCCGTCTCTCATAGAGGAATTCAAAAAAGCTGACGGCACGTCAATCAGACGTCCGTAGCTCAAGATATGAGCGTTTTCGCTCCGAGGGCCCGGTTGGTTTCCTGTACGAACCAACCCGGCCGGACTCAAAGTATTCCGAAACCTTATGTGCGATTTACCAAAACGACTGTCTC
Organism: Viscum album; assembly: GCA_963277665.1. Classification (NCBI taxonomy): domain Eukaryota; kingdom Viridiplantae; phylum Streptophyta; class Magnoliopsida; order Santalales; family Viscaceae; genus Viscum; species Viscum album. Next base: position 1,956,339,564 of record OY728141.1, on the reverse strand, counting down.
AATCCAAGGATCGCGTTCCCGCTGACGGTGAGTCGTTTGGAGGCCCGTAGCTCATGTTACGGGCATTTGACCGAAAAAGTCCGATGACGGGGGGTCCGGGCTCGGGCCGACCCAGCCCGACCCCCCCAGGGTCGGCCGAACCGGGTCGACCCGGTACAGCCCGTCCGGGGCGCGGCCTGGCTCAGCCGAGCGGCCGAGCGATGCGGTGGGGAGCCGCCGCCCCCGCGTGACAACCCCGCGGCACCCGCGGGGTGTCGCCCTGGACAGCCGGACGCAGCTTCAGCCGCGTCCCGCGCGCGCCGGACCAGCGCGGCCACGGGTCAGCGGGCGCCGCCGCCTTCGGCAAGTGCGGCGGCAGTTCTTCCGGCGGCGTGACGAGGCACCGCCACCGGCTTTCGCGGGCCACCAGAGTCGCTCCGGTGGTCCGTTTTCCTTCCCAACTGCGACGTTGTTCCTCCCAGGTTCCGTTCTTCACTGCGGGATCATCAAACTTCTGTTGCGGCACATTCCGTCGTCACCCGTCAAATCTGTACATCAACGAAGAACGACGGAGGGTTGTCGGGCCGTGTTCGTTTGGCCCTCACCCTCCGTGTTAGAGATAAACAACGGGAGAAATATATTCAACACATGAATCAACAATTTTAATGGATTAAAATTGTTCTTATTGTCCGGTTCTTCATTTTTAAAATAAACGATCACGGGAAAAAGCAATTATTCACAACAACCCCTACCTCGTAGTCGTCGCCGTACTCACATTCTTCGCGGATTTGTTCGTTGCGGAAGGAGGGGATCGTCGCGTCGTCGCGGAAGGGTGTCGGGTCATCGCGGAATCCGGTGTTGAGCCGGCGAACTCAACAGACCAAGAAACAACAGATTTAATTTAATTATATAAAATTAAATCCGTGTTTTGTTAAAAAAACACAAGGGAGATTTAAGAGAATCCCGAAGTCTCTTACCTCAAACAGCTGATCGAAGATTCCGTTGCGGAGGAAGAGACGTCGCAGAAGAACGTTGCAGGAAGGGAACGTCGGCGTCGCGGAACACGACGTCGCGTCGTCGACTTCCGCGGGTTCAGCGTTCTTCGTCTGAGGTCGGCGTTCTTCGTCTTCTTCGCTTTTTTCGCGAAGGAGGATGAAGGCTCAAGAACTCTGACAAAACCTCTCAATGAGTAATCCTCCAAAAAGACTTGTTGGTCTTATTTTATTATTACTCCAACAAACGAAAAAGGGTAAGTAACGACCCATCAATTCATTGAATTAATTCAACGAAAGAAACCTCCCATTTAATTCACGAAATAAACTGCGCAATTAAATGATGCGTTAAGGATTTAAGAAAACACGTCAGTTGACTTTCATAAAGACGGGTTTTCGCAGGTGCGTTATTTAGCGGAAAGAAATGGCGGGGCTCGTGCGGGCCACACCTCACAAATATCCTACCAAGGGGGTAGGATATTCTTGGATTGCACCCTATCCATTTTATCTCAGTTTAAGTGGCTTTCAAGTGGCTTTACGTGGCATAAGTGAAATAAAATAAAGTTGTCGCAAAATTATTTTATTTATTAACTTTAGGCCCAAAAATTAAAAACCAAACCCGAGCAAACGCAACTCCGGAAGAGGCGTTTCTAAGCGAATACTGGCGCTGCGATTTCATTGGTGCACTCAGAATTCGATTTCGGGCACCGGTTCAAAAGTTAGAAAAACCCGCTCGTCCGTTCACTGAACGTACCCGAGCCAAACTTCGGAAAATGATTCCAGGCACACCGGGCCTCAGAATCAGGTGCCGTCAGAAACTGCGTTCTTGTAAAATTCTAAAGAAAATTAAGAAAAAGATTTCCTTGAAATTTACGGGTCTTTACAAATGGGATTAAAGTTTTAATATTACATAAAAATTACATATATAAACACCATATTAGACAAAATATTAGGTATTGAGTGAGAATATCAAAATAATGAACTTCAATAAAAATTTCTCATAATAAATTCAACAAATTAATGTGATTGTAACATAAACCATTAATACATTGAAAAATTTTGAATCATATCATGATGACATAAATAAATAAAAATGAAACGTCATTTAAAATGAATAAATATATGTTTTGGATGTAAAATATCAAATATTAAATATATATAACTCATAAACATAAATAGGTTAGTAACATCCAATATATCTTAATAGAACAATATTGAGATGATGAATAATTAAATAATGTCTATCTTTATACATAATTAGTCTAAGATACCGTAAAATAGATATAAATTTTATTACTTATTTGGTAGAGAAATAATCATAAAAAACATATTTAATGAAATTACAATATAATTCTTTAATTTTTTATTATAAGAAATTCTTCCATAAAATGAACATTCAAGTGGAAACTACTCTTTTTTCCATGCATGTTTTGGTCTGGTGGTTATGGAACCAACACCTGGGTTAATGATTCATCATATATAGAATATAATTTTTAATATAATGATTATGTTTATTCATTTTAAACTATTTTTTAAACAATTTATATGAATAGGTGATAAGAAATGAATTAAATCATGTCTTAACAATAATAGCCTATATGTACGCAAATGTGATGTTTCCCTTTTTTGATGGATAGAATAAGATAAATTAAAATTGTAATCTAGTTTTAAAGAGTAGATATGATATCATTATCATCATATATATTCATTAAATATAACATTATTACCATCCATTTAAATGGAAAATAAAAAAAATACATATCTGTCAAAGTGGATGCTCATACGTAAACATGATATGAGTTACATTTTCCTAATAGGTTTAGTTGGAGAAGGATAAGGGTTTCGATTTAAGAAAAATAAAATCCTAGTATATGTGAGATACTAATTTTATTATGTGGTGTTGTTTGGGATATAATTGTATTAGTGAAAAAATATGTACAATAAAATATATTAGTTTAAATGATTATTGCCTCTTTAATATAACTCCATTGGATTTCTAATTAAGGATCATTGGGATGGCCTTTGTAGAAACATACCTTAGAAACCTAAATCATTATGTTGTGAATAAGTTTTCTCGGCTTTTTATCAATATTTTGGATCATGGTGGTGGGAATAAAACATGAATGGTTATGTCCTTTATATTGAAGGAAATGATACACTTTTATTTACATAAATTATATTTATATAATAAATTTAATTTCCTCGGAATGTTTTATTTTTTCGTAAATATAAAATATAATATAAATTAAGGGTTAAGTCCCTTCAAATAGTAAATATTTTATAGTTTTATGTGGAATTTTAAACATTATCTTTTTTAAAAAACTTTGTTAAACACATTTCTCCATAACCATTATTAAATATTTCAACACTAAATCGGTATGTGTTTACCTATAATGTAGAAATTACATTCCATAGAGTAAATGGACAAATGTTTTGACAATATCCCATACCACGTGTCCTGTTTCATTAAATTTATGATTTTAAATCATTTAAAAATATTTTATTTAATATTTAGTACCATTAAATTCATTTTTAAAAAAATTAAATGTTAAGACATTAACGATGTCAAAAATATTATGTAATTAATATATAAACTATTTCAACATCAAACATAATATCATATTAACAATAAAATATATTTGAAACAATTATTAATCTAATTTAAATGCTATTAATTTCATGGAATTTGATTTTTTAACAACTTCTAGAAAAAATATGTCACCGTTGTTAAAATATTTAAGATAATTATTCCTTCATTAAAATTGAATACAATATACATCATAAAAATAATCAATTTTATTTAAATTGATTTATTATATTCTTTTAAAACACATTCTAACCTCTATGTGAATATATAATATTAATAAAAAACAAGAGAGTTACTTTTTTATCTTTTCGTTTACAAAAAATAATATAAATCTAATTATTAATGAAAAATTCACAAAAATTCTAAATTATAGAAAATATTTAGGGTTTTACATAATTAATATCATCCAATGAAATGTAGGAAACATAATGGATAATTTTTAATCTATACTCTATAGTTTTAAAATTTTTATCGCAGTTTTCTCATTACCTGGTTGAAAAATGATTCTGAGGATACTAATAATAATAATTATAACAAAAAGGGAATTATTTACCTATTTTAAATCTAATGATTCGGAAATTTTAATCCATTCTCTAATATTATTTTATAATATGTGATATAAATCAATTTTAGTAACAACATGTAAAAAAACGAAAATCAGTTTTCAAAAAATTGTCTTTCCTGGAATAAAAATGAACATTAATAAAAATACAATAAAATTTTGAATCATATTTAATTAGTAGTGATATTTAAAATAAAACGTAACATATTTCACATTAAATAAAAATATAAAATAGAATGGGACATTTAAATTACCTTATTTACTTAATTAAAAGGACGATGTTACAAAATCATTATTGTTTCTATTCACGAAGATTTAAAAAATTTTAAAAATTCCATAGTATTCATAAAATAATAATATTTACATAAAAATATAAAAAAAATATTTTCAATTTTTAAAATAAATTATATATATATTGTTTAAAATAATTATAATTCCCCTGCATAAAATGCCATTTGACATATTTTTAAGAAAATTATTCTTCCAGAATAAAATGACATTAATATAATATCATTAAATATAAATATAATTAAATTATTATTAATCAATTTAATTAGATATTTAAAATATATATATTTTTTATTAATTTGGAAATATTTATTAATTTAAATTTATATTATAAAAATTCTATGTACACAAAAAAACAATTTTATAGAAAATATCTCGACCAACCTAAAATGATTTTATGTTCCTTTTCAAAATAATTTAGTTCAAATATATCTAATAGATGTATCTATAAAATAGGTATGTGTCAAAAAATAATATATACAATTGTAATATCTTATTAATATTTATATCCTTACATTCTTCACAAAAACTATTCAATAAACCTATATCATATAAGGTAAATAATGTCATTTATTGTTTAACGTATATGAATTGATTTTGTTGTGGGTATTAACTTCTTATTGAACCATGGTGATACAAATTATAGTAGTAAGGCCCTTCCCATACTCATTAACTTCACTAGGGGAAAAATTCTAATAACCTTAGTAGACATCCCCAAGATTCCAAATTCTGGGCAAAATTCCATGGGCTTATGAAATGTTGTGGGATGATCATTCATGTAAATGTAAAAAAATTAACAAAACTACAAAATAAAAACCCTATACTTTAAAAGATTCATTATTAAAAAAATGAAATAATAACACAATAAAATAATATAGGAACAAAAGAAAATAAATAAAGGTTCAAGTCTGGGACTCTAAATAGAAATACAATTTCACTAATGAGGAACCATCCCACACCATGTTGCAGACACTCCCAAAATATAGCCTTATCGGCCAAAAAATGTCATCAATGATGTCTCGAATGAGTTCTGGAACCCTAGTAACCCGATAACCAACCCCTCCATGAATTAACTCAAAGGGAATTTCTGATCCCCAGGGGTCGATACCTAGAACCTAAAAACATAGAACATGCAAGAGGGGATGATTTTTTCACAAGTCATAGCGGAAGTAAGAAAAGAAATTCAATATCCATATAATTGAATATCCACTAGGAGTATAGTATAAGAATGCATGAAAAAATAAAAGGCCAAACTACTACATCTTAAGTACCAAAAAATTGGATAATAGACCTAAGATCCATAAAGGGACAACTCACCATGTCCCAAGATCAACAACTGGATCCTCCTCCTAGAGATCCCTTCTCATTGCTTCAATCTAGAAGAAGGAATCTACAAACACAGTAATGAAAATGTATTGTGTGACCCGAATCCTAGTAGGATACCACCATCCATAATAGATGGGAAATATATATTCTTCCGAGAAAATATATCAATTTTAAATAACAAATTGTTTGGAAATTCCAAAATAATATTTTAAGAAAATATGCTATAAATATTTAAAATGATGGAAAATATATCTAAATCATATGATTTTACATTAAAAAAGATAGAATATTTATAACAATTTCTTAAATAAATCATTATCATAAAATAGTTTATGTTTATCTTACAATTTCATGTAATGTTGTTTTACCACATTGGAAAATATTATTACCTCAAATATAAAAAAAAACCGACAAACATGGTCGATTTCTTTGTTGGTATGATAGTATAATCCAGCTATAGGATTCCACAATCTCTACATGATCCCAGAAAAATGATACTCTCACATCCCCCTTATACTGGCTAGAAGTGACTCGTCACCCTCCCTTCAAGAATTTGGCCTTCCACAATTATTTTCTAGACATTTATATAACATAGAGCATATCCAAATAACTCAGCAACTACATATGACTTCCATTCCCTCTCAAATTTTGGGATATTCATATTATGATAGAATTAAATACAATTAAATGCCATTTTTTAATTTCAAAATAATAATTTTCCATTTAAAACCAATTTGGGTTTTAATAAAACAACATGCCATTTTAACATTATCAAACCACATAGACTATAAAATCATTTTAATCCATTTTCAATGGTTTTCAATTCAATGAAAAACAATACAATTTTGTCCTATTTCATTTACACAATTAAATTAAAAAATATAATTAGAGAAATTTCAATCAAATCAAAAATTTATATTCAACAATTTATATCAATCAATTTCTATAAAACACACCCCAATTTATTAGAATTGGGGGTTTCCCAAATATCTATTACATAACCAGTAAAAATCTCCTCATTCACTAGAATCATGTTTTTTATCAATTTAATTGAAATAATGTTTTGGAAAGTGAATTTAAATTATTAACTGAAATAAATAATGAAATTTATGGATAATAAATTTGGGTAATTTGGATAGAACCATATACCTTTTTCTAAACAAATACACTATAAACAACACACATCAATGAGAAAGAAGGTGGATAAATGCTAAATACCCAACCTAGAAGCCTGATTCAACACCTTAGGAAATACATCCATTAATCCCAATATATTATATTGAAATCCTAATAGAGGATACAGAGAGATAGATGATGAACAATGAAGAATGCTTACTCGGATATCACCATCAAAAGCAATGATGATTGATCAATAAAATAACTGATCTCGAAGGGTTTTACAACTCCACAAATAACTATGGATGTTTTTGTGTCCAATAAAGATGTGTTGGATAAGATTGAGTAAAGAAATAACCATGTGATGACTCCATTTTATAGCTGTGGTGAGGGAGTTACATGGCTTGTAATCTAGCTACATGCTGTGAAAGATTTAATTTTTGTAACAGCAGAGAGATAGATGATGAAAAATGATGAATTCTTACTCTAATATCACCATCCAATGAAATGATGATTTATTGCCAAAATATTGGATCTATAGTGGTTTTACAGCTCTAGAAATAACTGTGGATGTTTTATGGTTAAAGTAAAATGAATTGGATAGGATTGAATGATGAAATAACAATGTGACAAATCCCTTTTGTAGATTCTATAAGGGACTTAAACTACGTGTAATCCAATTACATGATATGATTGTTTTAATTACAATAAAGTCAGAGACGTTTTAAATTTGTAACTTCCATGTAATTTTTGGGTATTAAAAGTCGTCTAATCCATTACATGTTGTGAAATCCTCAGTTAACATTGACATGGGAAGAAAAAGTATCATCATGAATTAAAGGCTGAAGAGTGAGTCATATGAGTGATTTGTCACTTTTTCACAACATGTAATAATTGTTCACAATTTGAAACCCTCAATTTCAAGAATTCCTCTTTCATGCCATGTAGCCGGTGACAACATACACGTCATGTAACCCCATTTCATGACGTATAATTCTATACCATCCCATAGTTAAAATCAATAATAAATTGAGTTTCCAACCATACTATTACTTCACCATGTAAAGAATCCTCTCAACTAAAACTCAACCCTACTCCATTAATGATAGGGGGAAACCATGACAAGGTTAAAGATGTTCTGTTCTATTCAGAAACAATATGTTTCAACCTCCCTTCTATTAAAAAAATTTCTCCTCAGAAAGCCTACAAGGATGATTCCATGCCAAAGAGTTGAGGCCACCATTCTCTAATCGGTACCGTGGGTTCTAACATCACATGACTATAAGAACCATACTAACATAGAACATGAACCAAAGTTCTCTTCCAACCATGATGTACCTTGGTTTTAGAATCGATATTCCTGACTGTTCACTTAGTCATTGAGAAATTGGGATCAATATCAAGATCACTCTATCTCAAAATATGACAGATATTAGATCGTTTATTTCTAAATTGTGATACATGGAACACATTATTTTTCTATGTTAGTTATCGTGGATGTTATAGATGGTATGATATTGTCCCCACATGTTCAAAAATATAGAAAATTCCCAGAAAACAAGGATAAATCTACCCTTTCCTCCCAAGTAATTGATGACACAACTAGGGTGAAAACGTCATGAAAACCTGGTCACCAATTAGAATATCCATATAACTATGGTGAAGATCAACAGAAGACTTATATTGTCTCTATTCTATTTACATACTCTAGTGAATTAGCTAAATATTTTTTTATCATCTACTGAACCAAACATGGACCAAACAAGGAAATTTCTCCAATATTTAACCACCACACCATATATTTACTTGGTCGACCATACAAGGCCTCAAATGGTGACATGTTGATCACGTACTGGTAACTATTTTAATGAGAGATCTCAACCAGTCTGAAGTGATCATACCAATCCCCACTGAACTGGAGAAAATAAGGGTGAAACATATTCTAAATAATCCATATAGCTCTTTCTATCTACCCATCTAACTATGCATGGTAGGTCATGATCAAACATACCTAAGATCCCATTTCCACCTAAAGGACATTCCAAAAGTGATATGTAAATCAAGGATCCCAATCAGAGAATATAATATATGGAAATTCATGAAAACAAACAATCACATCTATTTTGAATTTCCCAGCACCTCAACATTGGTTGTATCTTGAATGGTAATAATGTGTTTTTACTTAGTCAAACTATTGATCACAACCCAAATTTCACTCTTCTTCATCTGGGTACGAGGAAACCTAACCACAAATTCTGTAGATATTTCATCCCACTTCCATGTAGGGACATGAAATGGTTGATGCATCCCTGAAGGTTTCGGGTGCTCGACCTTCACATGTGTGCATTTATAGAACTAACAAACTCAGCAATGCCCCATATCATACCTGACCACTATAACTGGAACCTCATGTAGTAGAACATCTCAATAGTATCTAGGAGCATTTCCCACTGGGAAATATGAAAATCACCCATCACGAAACATCCTTGACTCCAATGACACACAGTAATATTGATGATAACACATAACATCCTCCATAGAGAACTACCGTTGGGCTACTGTCTCCCTACCATAAATAGATTCTCTAATAGAACATAATTAAACATCAAGCATTTGGTCATGAAGAATCATCTTGAGAAGAGATGATGTCAAATTAACAATAAAAAATGAAATTTCATCCCCTTTTAATACACTGTAATATGCAACTGTGTAAAGAGATCCATCATGCTCCCCTCCTCTGATGATTCTTTCACATCATGGGTTAGAAGATTCCAGATCAACACATTTACAATGAAATTCCATTTACCTGAGGTATATCCAATGTCAATTTTGAATTTTTTAGGTACTCAACCCAATTACGCTAGTAAAGGTTCAAATATGATTGACATAAGATATAACATAACATTTTTTTTCATAGAACATGACAAACCCTTCTCTATAAAGGTAATGCTTCCAACTCTTAAACATATGCATACATGAATGAAAAAAACAAGTTCAAGGTAGTGGGAAGAAAAACTCTTCTCCAGTGGCCTAATTTGATGATATCCTTATGTTACTACATGATCACCATTCATAAGAACAGAACCGTTGAATGAAACCGATGAAAAAAAAAGACCACATAACAATGCATGGGATCTCGAAGAGTTTACAACAACACAATAGTCAAAATAAATATCATCACAAAAAATGAAATATGACATTTATCATCCATAAAAATCTCCCCCTCCCAAGTTAGAGAAATCATCAAAGAAGAAAGCATTGAGAAGTCCATCATTAACCTTCTGTCATTTCTGGATAATCCCATGAAGATCTGAATTTTGAAGGAATTTTTTGGTTTCTCCCAATTAATAACAACCCTTACCTTTTAAAGATAAAATGATATACCATGTTAAGGCACCATGTATACTTGTAATATCACTTCCTGATTCTAGAAATGGAACTTCAATATCATGGAATAATGTTTGTGATTTCTCAGAAAACATATATCTTTTCTCATATATTTAACATGATCCTTGTTGGATTTATAGTTGAAGAGGATTTAATACATAAAGGAAACCAGAAATGTTTTCCACATACTGGTGGATAATCTTGTTAATCAATTCCATGAAAATTATAGAATCATTTATCAGACTAAAGAGCATAATATAGTACTTATAATCGATGTTCGGGACTTAAAAGATAGTTTTCTGAATGTCAGATAATTTTATACATAAGTAATGGTATCTATATATATGATCAATATTTAAAATTCTATTTTAAAATTTCACCTGATAAAATAGATCATCAATCCATGGAAATAAATACAGCTTCATTATAGAAACTCCTCCAATGGACCGAAGGCCTTCATTTTTTTTGATTTTTTATAATCCACCTTTCAAGGGGTGAGGTGGAACCCTTACAAGGCCCGTAGGAGTAAGTATTACATGGACCTTGGGCCTTAGAGGAATTCATTGCATGCAGGCTTCAAACATTACATACAACCCAGACTAACTACTTGGAACTTCTCCTCCCCCCATGTTCATCGTGAAATTAGCTCTCCCCCTTCGCATGGCTGTTCGGCTAGGCATTCCCGTGCATGCACTGGATTTTCCCGATGGTAGGTTCCATACCCTCTCATTATTTCAATCCGTTTAGATTCTACTATGGTGAAAGTTCTTTGCTCATCCTCCATGTAGTGCTAGTTCCTTGTAGGTTTTCTGGTTTGCATATGTACTTAAAGATGGTCTGATGGCCTTGAGGTGGCCCTAAGGCCTTACTGACCCGAAGGGAAAGGTGGCCCGAAGGCCTTAATGGACTCAAAGACCAAATTGGTGGCCCGAAGGCCCAAACAACGGAATATTTACAACTACTACAGTGCCTAACAATGACTTCTACAGTTCGCGCTACAGTACCTACTACAGAACAACACAGTTCCTGGTACATTATCTACTATAGAAACGTTACAGTACCCAGAAATTCTGTCTCCAAGTGGGTGTATAAAGACATTCTCCAGAAGGCCATCCAACTAGGAATTTAGCACTATCAGTTCTGTTGGTCCAAGGTAGTATGATGTAATTGAAATTTTGAAATTACATAGAGTTATGTAAATGTAAAACTCGAACTGCCTCACCAGTGAAAAACTTGTTAAATCAGAATAAAACACATTGTAATACTCAATGATAACTAGATGGAGATCCCCAATCACTATATCCCACTCCATATCGAAATAAGAAATTGATTTAAAATTCCCCAACTCTAGATAATAGGGTACCTCACTAATTTACCTTGGGTCTCATTATCCTTGAATGACAAGAGGCACTCCACTAGGTGTTTTAGGGTAGTCCCATCGAAGATTAACGATCAATTCTTTCTTTAATAGAGGTGATCCAATCCATAACAAAAATTATATTAAGATATTTCTTATTGAGAACCATAAAACTCGTAGTAATCTTTATGTATGAACGAGAGATGAATCAAGTGGTACAATGGAGACCTTTCTCTCTCTTTGTACCAAGGGGTGTAATAATATCCATTTCAGATGATAAAATTACCATAATAAGATTAATCATATTAAAAATATAGTTCGAAATAAATGATTATGCTACACTAGTATCAAATAGAGTTGACACTAATGATGATGCTATAGTAATGGTAGCTCTCATGGTGGATGGGTTCATGCCCACATCCTAGGAAGACTCTTCCACTTCATGAAGAAATATCGCTCCATGTTCCGGTGGATGGAACCCTTTTTTACAAGAATAATCTGATGGCCCTTATGTTTTAGGAGAAGCTGATGACCCAGTTCCACTACACAGAGTAGAGATGCGATGGAAGAAACTATGAATGTTCCATAAACATATACATGAGCAATAGTCCTTGGGTTCCTCAGCGTATGACCTCTTAGAATTTATTGTCATTACACAATGGTATAAAACCAATGACTTCTTCCTCGTGTTGTAGGAGGTCCAGATTTACCCTTTCCATGAGAACATTCATGGGAATCATCACACTTCTGTTTCTCAATGAAGGAATTAATGATTCCATTAAGAGAAATGAAAACACTTGACAACCTTTACTATATAGCATGTTCCATATAAAGCATCATCTCCCTATCTAAAACATCAGCATAAGTGGAATGTTTTAGTATGAAAACTAGAGGAAAGATAAATGATTGGTGTCCCAACTCAAATCTGCGAGCCTTCATTATGTCAATAGATACTCTCTAAGGAGAGAACTACACCAACTCAAGAAAATGATTTGAATACTCATTCATGGTTCTATAAGCCTACTCTAGCTTGAAAAACTACATAGTCTTTTCCAACACCATTTAATCGAGATAGAATTTATATGTTAAAATAACATTTATGTCTATCCACTCTATTCTCTCATGATTAATAGTTTTCACCATATTTCCCCTTATCTTCTACTCAGTCCCTCCATCACAAGGAAGGAACACATAACATTGATCTCATCTGCTGTTTCCATGAATTAAAATAGATTTTATACCCTTCCCAAGCACACCTCAACATGTTGAAGATCATTGGATCCATTGAATATTGGCGGCTTCTAGTAAAGAAACTTTTTAGAATAATTTCAATGTTCATCCCACTAAGGTTATACAACTAGATCCTAAAATCTGACTTGAGGTAGTTTATGTGTCAGAGCATGGACAGTTCCCATGATCACATAATATAGATTTGGATCCAAAACATTTTTCTTTTGTTGAGGATCAGCAGCTACTTATTCCTAGATCTAACTAACATGTCTTCTCAGAGTCATGATATTACACATCACCAGTAGGATACATTGAATACAGTTGATATCACTCAATCATTATAATGAGGTAAACATAGATCTCAATAGATAGAACAATATGATTTTGATTTCAATATATACAAATATAAAATATTAAATATAACAAAAAAATTCCAGATGTTGTCTTTACCTAATTAAACATTGTGAGTGAAGAATCATTATAGTGATAGATGGATAGAAACTAAATTTTAATTACCTATTATGTCATAAAAATATTTAAAAATTTCAAATTTAATTCATTAAAAAATCATTATAGCCTCATCTGATACCACATCATCTCAAACCAGCTTTAATACCATGGTAACCCAATAACCCAGCTAGACCTGACATAAACATAAGGGAATTCCGAATCCCCATGGTTCAGAAACTAGCCCCTTGCATCATAAAATATAAAAGTGGGAATGATTTACCCCAATAAATAGTGGATGGATGACATAAATGTCAATATTAATAGAAAAGAAACACCACTAGGAGTATAGTTCCAAAATTCTACAAGGCATAAGATTTCCAAAATACTAGAACTTGAGTACCCTGAATATGGAAAACATCTCGAAGGAAACTAAGAGAAAAACTCTCCCTGTCCCAAGCTCAACAACTGGGCCCCCCACAAATAGATCATTTCCCATTCCTCAAACCTCGAAGAAGAAAGACTAAAAACACTGAAAGGAAACAGTAGCCAGTGAGCCTACTCCCAGAAGGATTCCACCAAATATTCCTTAATATATTCCCAATATAGATTATCGAATGAAAATATTTGAAATTTCAAAATAAACTGTTTTTTCATTTCAAAAATCAAATTTAATGAAAACATGATATAGATTTTAAATGTTTATGGAGAATACATGTAAAGCACACGATTTTACATATCAAGAGATGGAATATTTAAAATAGTTTCATAAATAAATCATTTACATAATATAGTTTCTGTAAATCTAGAAAAGGAATGTAAAGAAGTTTAATAACATTGGAAGATATTTATATCTCAAATATAAATAAACATGCAAGAATCATTATCATCTTCCAACTCGGTAGAATATTATAAACTATAAATTTAATTATTAAATCTCTATGTGATCATATAAAAATGTACATACTCATGTACCACTAACACTATCCATAGGCAACTCGTCACCATCCCATAAGGGATGTTACCTGATGTAGGTATGTTTTAGGACATTGTAATTGGATAGAGTATATCCAAATAACTCACCAACTACCTAAGTCATGCATGTTCTATAACATGATTAGAAACGTACATTAAGACGTCATAAAATATATTTAAATCCCATTCTTCAATTTAAAAATCATAATTATTCCATTTATAATGAAAATGGGTTTTAATAAAAAAAACATTACCTTTTCACTATATAAACCCATTGGGATTCCATAAAATCATTTTAAACCATTTTATCATGATTTATTTCCATTGAAAAAAAATTCCATCATTTTCATATTTAATTTCAACAATTAGGCTAAAAATATTAATTGGAAAACTTTTGGTCAAACCAACATTTTATATTCAAAATCATAAATAGACCACATTCCATAAACCACACAACAATTGAGTAGAATTAGGGTTTTTCCAAATACTCATACAAAAACCATTTCAAATATCATGATTCACTAAAATCAATTTTTTCAATTTGATTGAAAAAAATATAAAAATTTAATTAATATAAAAAATGAAATAAAAATTTAATTTAATAATAATCAATTTGGATATTCGTGATAAAAACACATAAAATTTCCTAAAACTGAACACTTTGAATATATTTTATTAACGATAATAGAGGATTAGAAGATCTCGAATCCCAAACTAGATACAAGATCCAACACCTGAGGGAATATATCTATCAATCCCATGATGATCCATCGAAATGTAAAGAGTGGATAATGTGATATAAATAAAGAACTATGAAAATTCTTACTCAAATATCACCCCCATTGAAATGAATGTTGGTCACCAAATGAATGCATCTGAAAGGGTTACAAGGGCCCATGAATAACTAGGGAAGGTTTTTGGGTGAAGGAAAAGGAATTATAGAGGATTTAATAAAGATATATATAGGTATGCCTCTCATTTTTAACCGATATCAGGGCGATATAGTTTTTTTATTCCAGTTACACATCATGAATGTTTTAATTTCCATAACAAAAACGACAAGTTGAATTTATAAATCCCCATTATCGTCGAGGTATTACATGACATGTAATCCATGACACTTAAAGAAATCCTTATGTAATGAAACCACATGAATAAAATGCGTCTCGATACACTAATGTTCAACGCGTGATTCAAAGGAGTGTTTTTTCACTTTTTCATAATGTGTAAACATGGTTAATGACATGAAACCCTTCACACATGATTTCAACAATCTGGAATTTTTCTATTGGAAAACATACACATCATGTAACCCTTTTTTACTATGTGTAATTCTATGGAACAAAATAATTAAATTTCTATTGAATGCGGGATTCCATAAAAACTATGGCATCCCTATTAAAAGCATCCTCTCAACTCAAACTCGACCATACTCCATTAATGAAAGTAAAAACTCGTGACATGTTTAAAGACGTACCTGATAGTTTGTTAGTAGAATGCTATTATAGATACCTAATTGGTATTAATTACACATAACCCTTACATATAACACAATAGATGAAACATTTAAACACATTGATATTCCCCAGTAGGGGTGGTGGTAATATCACATAATTGGATTTCAAAAAATCCTACCAATCACAATTTACTAGGAAAATAAAATATCTACACATATTATTAAAAATAGATGATGATAATATAAAAAAAATTTATGAATTGAAAATAGATAAATAAATATGTTTAACCAATTCATTCATTCCACATTGTCTATAATATTCTATTATAATATCTATTCAATCTTCCCCACTCACAGAAAATTTCATGCAAATAATAATCTAGACACTCATGATCAGATTTCTCTCTTTTAATCAATCTTTAGTAAGTGATATTACCTTATGATATTACAATCCTACTTGACAATAGAGATAAATATAAAAATGCCTCATATAATTAAATGAAAATACACAAATACATCTAATATAGTACCATCAACCACATAAAATTGTTTTCTACAGAAAAAATTTATTTTGAAAACCAAATCATTAAAACAAATTAATTAAATAATCAAATTAGAATATTTGAAAATAAAATTTTAAAATTGAATTAAAATAATGTTCTTCAACATAAAATATTAATGATATTTCCAATAAAATCATATATATTTTTAGAATGGTCCAACCTAATGAGTTCACAAATAATATCATTGGATTTAATCAACATACAATGATTAAGGTTGTGCAATGGATCATTAATTTTTTAATGGATCAACCTAAACATTTCTTCACATTATCGAAACCTAATAAAACATCACCCCCAAAAATTCATATATGTAGATATGGTCATAGAAACATATCAATGATTTCTTGTGAGGAATCTCCTATGAATCCAAGATATGGAAGAAAGAGACCCCTTCCATTGATTTCATAAACACATGCTCAAGAATTCATTGTCAATAGTGATCAAAAATAGATGTTAACTAAAACATTAATAGGATAATATAAGATATCTATATGAATAGGTTAACAACATATGAGTAAAATCACAACCATTTTGTAATGTTATTTATACTAGTTGTAAATAATTTACAATTTATTCTTTAGATGTTACACTGTAAATCCAACAAGGGACACTTATGAAAAAATAACTATAACCTTAGTAACATTTCTATAAAAAAATTATTCTACCTAAACTATTTTTAAGAAATAAATGAGTTTTAATCCAGTAAAAGTAATTCCATTTATACTTTAAATATTCTTTTAGAATCCTCCCAAACAATTTACAATATAAAACCATAATTTATAGTATAACTTGGACATATATATTTTTTCAATTTCTAGACTATGGTTCTTATCCTCTTTCAAAATTACAATAACTAACCCATCTAATCTAAACTAAAAACCAAACATAAACAAAGGAATAACTAAAAAATGGGTTATTGTGTTTCCCCCTCTATTTTTCTCTATCCATGGGATGCTAGAAAAAATCATGGAATTTTTACCACATGAACATTTCCTATTCCCATGTTTCCACTTGAACCTAGACATGATTCAATAAAACATACACCAAGAAAATAGATTTCCCTTGAAGGTTCATTTCCAATTTTTTCAAAACCCATACTAGTTCTTCGTGAAATTTCACATTAATTTCTAGTGTAACATGTTTCATACTAATCATATTTAATTTGCTGGGATGATCCATGATCATTTGATAAAATGTAAGATGTTAAGAACAACCCTAACTCAATGTAGTAACACAAAACAATATAAAATATTCAGAAACAATTTTTTTACTTTAAATAGACTCATTTTTCTTGGAGATAAATTCTAATGTCTCCCCATTTATTGATGACCATGTTTTGGTGACCCATTCAAGAAAACATGGTCAGTTATATCCAAAATACGGTTTTGTAATAATTATCATTATATGAATTTTGCATTCTTTATTTCATAGACATCCAATTTAGAACATTTCAAATTTCACAATAACCTCATATAGAAGACTCAGTCATATTGAATTTTCGTGTCTTGATTCAGTCCAACACAAAGAATATTGAATTGGATGGCATTATGATGACTAAAATGTGGATACATGATTTTTTCATGATAAATATTATTAGAGGATAATTATGAATAGGTAATATGATACCCAGAAAAACCAACAATGTCCATGAAACCTATTATAGTGTATCATGAAATTTATAAATTGTTAATTTCAATGTCCCGTCTATCTATGGATGATATTATATGGTCATAGACAATTGACTTCTAATAGACAATTTTATGGACTTCCAAAATTAAAAATTAAATGGTGGACTCTTTCAAATAAATTCATAGATAAATCGTTATGTAACAAGACCACATATCTTATATAAAATTTCTCATAGTCCTCTACCACTTTATTTTCCCTGATTGGGATAATGTGTTACGAAATAGTGTATATATAAACTAACACACATAAATCATCATCTTCTTATTCCATTCCCAATAGTAATATTACAAAATCTGTCTCAATTTTCTCCCACTTCATCTATGGTGTAGTCATAGACTATATCATACCATCTGGTCATCTATTTTTTGGTTGTACCTATAATAAGGAGAGAAATTTCCTCTCATAGTTTGAAATCTTTTATTTTGTGCCTACCCAAAAAATATATGCCTTTATCACATTGTGTATTTATTGTCAAATTGAATGAATTGACCATTTGGAATGGTGGTTTTACAAAATAATTTGTTATTGAAATGATTTAAGGAGTAATATTTCATTCTAGAAAGTTCAATTAAAAGACATATTCATTGATCCTATCATCAGAATCTACCTAATATTTATGTTTGACCTAATTGTCGAAAAAACTGAATCTAATACATCTGTATCTTTTACCATGTCTATCATGTTTATAAGGATGTTTACTAAGAATAAAACTTTTTTACTCTCCTGGTGCGTCAAAATATATATTATTATATGTATTTTTTTCATTATATCTCATCAAATAGAATCTTCTCATACAACTTCATTATACGAATTCCAACTAAAAACATTTACTATAGAATTTCCATTACTAGTTGTGGATACCATGTAAAATAATTCATCTGGAGGAACACCAAACATATTTGTTTCCCCCTATTCATGTATTTCATAGAAAATATGAATTTAAAACTCAAATGTTTTGTGAAAAATTTGAACTGTTATCTAATTATGTAATGAAACTATGTATTTAAGGCATGACAAAACATATCCAATTCTAGTACATGAATATGGTAAATAATATCAGAAATTATAACTTACTCCAACCATATAATACAACCTTTTATATCTATATGAGAACACATCCAATGCTGGATCGGGACATATCACATTATTCTTCACAGTTTCTACTAGGGTGTGGATAGATTATGATTGGTAAAGAGGTGAGAAAACTCTTATGTTCTATATTCATTACTAAATTTCCTCATTTCATATGAACAATACACATTTCCTTGCACAAGAAGGCATGATGGGTGACAATATTGTAAAATCTTTAATAAAGAGGTGATAATATAATAATAATAAAAAAATAATTCATACCTAAAAAAATAATTTGGTGTCATCCAAGAGACTACTGCTTCGATCACCTAAGGGTAAACTATTATTACTTCATCATAAATATGATTCTTGAGGAAATTAAAATATTGAATCTTGAAATTTCACGTAGAAAACTTATCATAAAAGAAATGGTCTCATAATATACTCTATATAATTTACAAGAACTCTTCATGGATGTTCATATTTCAAATTTATACCTTATTATCATAAAAATTTAAATAAAGAAATGAATCAAGGTAAACATGGATGATTTTTTTCATCAAATTCATAAATAAAAACATATTGTTTTTAAAAAAATAGTTTGATGACATGTTAACAGTGTAAATAGAAACTATAAAACAACGTCATTAAAATATCTCCTATGTAAAATCTATGATATTGATATCTAGAGATAATAAGACTTTTAGCTTACCACATGGATCCCTTAAATAGATCAAATATGTTGTCTATTTTTAGAAGATGATACTGATTTTGGATTTTAAGATGATTCAACATATGATAATCAATACATATGCGGAGTGTACCATCTAACTTAGTTATGAATAAAATCGGTCCAACCCTATGAGATATACAAGGTATTATAATGGACATACATTCCAACTTCTCTAGATAAACCATTGTTTCTCGCTCTTTTTTGATCCAATATTTAATAAATAAGAGAAATATACATTTTTTCAAGGAGTAGTTCAATAGTATATTCAATTTACCTTATGAATGGTAACCCTAGAAAAATAATTGGAAATGACATTCAGGTATTGATCCACTATTTTAGGAATATTCTCACTACTAGCTTCATCATATTTTCTTGGGGTCAATTCAACCAATTATATAAGGTTGGTTCCTTCATTTTTTAGTAATGATCTTAGTCTTCCAACATTTATATACCAATCCCATTGGAGTAGGTAATGGTCTCTATCTAGGGAAGTAAGCTTTACCTATAAATAATAACAATCATTAAGGGATTTCAATCCCACTAACGTGTGTCATCTAAAGACTAAATCGGAAACATTGATATCTAAGAGTGTAAATTACTTGTTAAAATTCACTACATCAATAGTAATGGAATAGTCTATGCATTTGAAACATATTAGATCCCAATATCTAATGGATTTATTGATACTCATTACATGAGGTTTGATTTCAATAGGCAATCACAATTATTTAAACATAAAATAATTATTGAATAAATGTTAACTACCTGTATCAAAAATGACATTAATAATAGAATATTTTAGAGTAATGTAACCTGAAATATTAGAGGGACCCATTTTTTCATCAATATTGTATTATTTATCTCAATATATATGGTGGTCATCTTACATGGGATATATCTTACTTCCCTATATAAGGATCAACATAGAAATGACGTGTCCTTGGAGAAATACTAGTTCACTTCTGTTTGTGGAAGAAATCTAGTCTTATGAGGATGTTCTATCCATTCATAAAATAGTTATGTCTATGTAGAACATATTCCATCTATCAATCTATGATGCATTGGGAAAAATTTCATAATACAGGCTATCTTGCTAAAGTGGTTGAATTTTTGGGGTGGTGTAATACATTCTTTCCCCGAGATTGAAAAGGAACTACACTAAAACAATATGGTTTAACATCTGATACTCCAATAAAAGTGACTAGTTTTCTAGTGTGTTTTTGAGGTGTTCTACCCCCATTACTATTACCAATGGAAACCATCGTACTACAACCTACAAAATTACCAAAAGTAACCCTTTAATCCAATTTCTACCTTTTAACCATTTATATATAATCAATAATATATGGATAATATATATTGTCTCAAATCACTGATCTCAATCCCAATAAAAATATATTTTCCAATAAAGATGTAGTCGTAGATAATTCCTTCTTTAAATGAACTATGTTTTTATAATTATTTAAAAAATCTATAAAAATGAATTTTCATATCTTTAAGCTGAATAAATAAGTTGTTCTTGCTATTTTAAACATGTTGGGGTAGAATTTTTTTAACGAATAATTATTAAAAATCATCCCACATAAATCTTTGGTTATATTTAGTATGAAAGTGAAATCCAACTATTTTCTTGTTGGAACAACCAAAATAGTGGTTTCTAACTTATTCATTGTAACTGTCAATGTACCAAAAAAATCATAGAATATATTCATTTGGTTTTTCTACATATCTTCTTTTTCATGCTCAGAATACACTCAAATCACTAGTTTATTCTACATTAATAATTATAGCTAACGACACTCTCTTGTTTATTATTTATTTTTTATCATGTGAGTAGTATCAAATTCATTTATAATACTATATAGAAGTTAATTTTTCCACAATGGTTATGGTACAAAAACATTTTCGAAAATATCTTCCTACAAGTTTCTATTTTTTCATCATGGTTCCTTTTTTTAAAATCATAATAATATACAATTTATATCATTTCCCTCTAGGAAATAATGTCATGAATAAACTCCAAAACATTTTTATCAGATAGAATTATCGTGAGGAACTATTATTGCAACCATCATTCCAATACTATCCCCATTTATAAAAATTACAAAATCATTTGAATGATATATAAACAATGAATTCATTATGGTATGTCTCAATAAAAACACAACATATTCAATATTTAAAAACATTACCCACAATAATGGGATAACGACACTCATATATGTGTCTTATAAATCATTTGTTCCAAAACCAACCTGGTAACATGTAGCTCATAAAAAAAGGTTAAATAATTGTCTTTTGGATTTATATTTCTTATTATGATAATCAAATATACTTACTACCAAACAAACACATATAACGAATAAAACATATTAAAAATATAAAATATTTACCCAAATCATAAAATTACAAATATTTAATGTGTTACTAACCATTGGTAACATACCAAAGACACCCAGATATGTCAAAAAATTCTAAGGGCATGTAAATCATTTGTGGATGATTTCCCCTTGAATGATAAAAAATATGATGACACAAAATAATATTCATCAAGTCCTCCAAATTATGAATGGATTAAAAATTATATATGATATTGCAATGCCAATACTAGAAAATATCAATATAATTGTAAAAATGAAACAATTTTATAAGGCTAAGACTCTTAATATAAATTCATGGGCACTAATGTGGCACTATCAGAAACTATGATGCATACACTCCCCAGCTTCAGCTTCTTCAAAAAAACATGACAATGATGACCAAAACTATGAATTTATGACACATGATTCTTTCCTATATCTAGAAATAATACATCTAAAAATAAACTAATTTTTTTATGAAGGGGGTTTCGAAGATTTTCCCAGTGGTATCCAATTAAAATCTAGAAAGAAAAAAATAGTTTATAAAACTTTAGATAAAATAGTAGGTTTTAACATAAAATTAGTTTATCAAAGTAAAATAGTAACAAAATTAAATGAAATGAAATCAATATTTCCGCAATCTCCATCACTATTTCATTGGCATACCCGTTACATGTTCTATACTCACACATAGGCCCATGTAAATTAATATCCAAAAAATCATGAGTAGAAATCTATATTTCACCCTGTCAACACTATGTATCATAACCTTGTTTCTTTCTAGAAATAACTGAGCACCAATTCTATTTCAAAAAATCCTCATGCGGTATAATATGAACACACATTACTATGTATTTGAATACTATCATCTATATAACATTTTTTTCATAGAGAACTATTCTTTTTCTAATAAAATACTTTAAAGACATTTAATTGAAAAATATTAAGATAATTTTTAATAACTAACCTTTTGAAATCACAATAAAACCAAATTTTTACACTAAAATTTCTGATATTTTTTTAAATTGATGAAGAAGTTTAATTTATCATGATTCATGCCACTATGTTCTATAATAAAGAATTAGTAGAGAATAAACCTACCTCAATTTTGATTTCACAACAGATCATAACGATTCCATTGTAAAACCCCTTTCTTCATTAATGTTATAAAATCCTAATAAGAAATCACTACCAAACATATAAATTTATAGATATGGTATTGCACACTTATCTAATGTTCTAGGTGAAAAACCCCATGAGATCAAATATGAGGAAGAATGAGAATACGCTAACAATTTATTTCCTTAAAAATTCCAATTTATTCATTTCAAATAGATTTTTGATGTAGGAGTACCCCAAAAAATAACGTGGTTAAGCCTTTAAATATATAGATAAAATAAAACAAAATATAATAAATATTTCACCAACAATAAAATATAAAATTAATTGGACCTAAATGATCTAAGGGATAAATTTACAATTTAGGTGTAAATCCAACAAGGGTCCCTTATGCAAAAATACCCACCATCTAAGTAATTTTTATTGGAAAACACCTCTTATTGAATAAATTATTTATATATATTAATTTTTTTATTCCCTAGAAGGGAAAAAATTATGATTTTAATATTTTTCTTTCATCTTCCATGAAAAATTTATGTTGAAAAATAATATTTTAGAATTTGAATTTCTCCTATTTTTCCCAACTTCTACACATTGGATCTTCTCATCATTCATAAATATTGGAAATAACCCATAAAATCAAAACCCAAAACAAAATTTTAACAATGGGATATTTCAATCTATGGGTGCTAAATTAGGTTTTTAAAATTTTATATATATAGATATTTACTCCATCTCTACCTTATTTTATGTTCATTCAATTTGGATTATCAAAAATTATTACTGGTATTGTAATATTTTTTCAATAAAAGTATTAGTGTTCATTTTAGTTTCATGTTATGTGTATCACGGAATAAAAAAAATAATATTTATTTTTTATATAGAAAACAATTTGAAATATCATGGTGATACAATATTTATACAACATGTGATAACAATTTTTTCTTTTTCTAATTATTATAGGGATAATTTGATACACTTTGATGGGTATTATTATAAATTTATTGTTATTTTAAGTGCTTCTATCCTGAAATGTTCATCATCAATATTAATTTTTCTAGACTAACTGATTATATTTTGTTCAAAATCGATCAAAGAACATCCAAAGGATTAAATTATGAAAATGATTTTTGGAATAAATAATTTAATTATATTTCCTTTTGTTCTACATTATTTATGTAAAATAATCCCTCAAATATAGGGAAATGATCATGTTATTAAAATCTCACCATATTGATCTTATTTTTAATGAGTTTTTCCTTTTCATTTCCTATAATATTCATGGTTTTGTGGTCATTAATTTTTAATGAATATGTTCTTTATCACCATTTATGACGTTTTGGTCATTATCTGTCTCATACATGTCTATATATTAAAATCATAATTATATTCTCTATATTAAAAGAACCAAATTATGTGTTGATTTTTGTGGCCTTTTTCCCAATTTGAACACTTAAATGATGATTTTTTATCTCTTTCATTATTGTGGGTGTTAAATAATGTTATATTCAAATAATACACTTATTATTACTGATAAAGAAAAATTTTATGCAATCTATTTACATGGTGATAATATGGAGACAAAAAAATTTCATTTAAAATAATAATAAAATTGATATCTCTTTAAACATGAAACACTGTGATTTATGTGTACATTGATATACTATAAAAATAATATATTTTAAATTTCACCATTATAACATAGTCATTGAATTTGTAGTTATGAATTGTAAGAATTTTATTATAAAAATATGTAGAAATATGAATATAATGAAAAAATGAAGATTAATTCCTTAGAAATAAAAACAAATATCTTAATAATGATTTCTTATTCTATGATAACACTTTTTCTTTAAATATGTTTCTATTGTATTCCATGAGAAATTAATAAATTAATATACAACTAGTTTTGAAATTTTATTTGCAAAATGATGTTATTTTTGAAACTAGAATATTAAATTTACCTTCATGTAAAATTTAGGGATTTTTAAAAATAATAATTTTAGAAAAGGATTAAATGTTATCCCAGAGAAAAGTATATTTTCTAAAAGTAATGAAATTGAAAGAGTCTAAAATAAAGAGTTTTCCAATGATCCCTCTGAAATAGTGAACAATTATTAAATGGGATCTCATTCTACAAAATATGACCAATAATGTTAACTCCATTATTGGCCAAGCCAGCTCCTAGAATTGGGGACTCCCTAGATTAATGAGTTATCTAAAGTCAGTGGACGAGAGAATATCCATTAAACTAATCAAATGAGATGTAAAATTCCAATTGAGTTCAATACAAGACAACCAAACTTTTATAATGACGGTGGTGGAGTCATTTTAAATCATATAAAACATTCTAATCATAGTAATCATTAAAGTGGTTAATATGAGGTTAAACTAAAATGAAATGGTTAAAAATAATCTAATATTTTCGAAATTTTATGTGTTAATATTATTTATACATATCATCATCCATTATTATAAATATTACATTTTCCAACATGAACCTAAAACTAATTTATATTAGTTTTTCATAATAAGAAATTCCAATAGTTTCCTTTTCTATATTAGTTAATTAAATCATCTCAACAATCTTATTCACACATCATGAGATATGTATCTCCACTAAACCATTTTAAATACACTTATCTACTTCCATATCTATATGTTATATGTTTAGGTGTACTTAACATATTATTCCTGAGGTGTATAATGAGATATTTAATATATGTTTTTCAAATAGTAGGTAATCATCTCTTCCATTTGTTTTAAATTTACTTAATTTTTTAAATAAATAATTTATTTATAAAGAATTAAGTTATAATAAATTCAGCATCTCTCATATAAAAATATGTTATTATATTTATGAAATAACCTTTATCCATTTTTTCCATTAAAGTTAAACTAAACCATCAATCAATTCTACGTATAGTCTACGACCTCATGAAATAATGTATTTTTTTTATCATAACCGATAGAAAAAATTTGTTATAATGCAGGATTTTATGGTTATATGTTATGTTGGTTAAATGATAATTATTGTTGAAATATATTTTATTTCTTACCTTCTTACCAATACTCCGATTAAAAATTGATTATGTAACTCATGCTTATTTGTGCACTACCACATCCATGAGGTGATGTGATTCTTTTTCCATTTCCACCTTTTATAGATGGATCTAAAACTATATATATTGTCTAAAAATTATTAATATATAATTATTAATATTATTTATTTTATGTAACCATATAAACTTTTACCATGGTCAACCTACCAATGTTTTCCTATTATTATGAACCAACCTTCCTCAAAACATTAGAAAAAAACTGATCTGATTTAATAAATATATAATGAATTGTACTAATTGAGATAAAAGGGATAATAAAAAAATACATCAAAAATAATTTAATAATCAATTAATTAATTCCAATATGTTTATTATATAGGATATAATGGAGATACATGTCAAGATGGACTGAAAGTAAGGGATTACATAATATATTTTCTTTTCATTTTTTATATTACTTATTCATTATATATTCTTTGAAAAAAAATTTATGTAATGAATAAAAATTTTCTATTTTTTACCAATTTAATATTGATTAAAATTTATTGAAAAATCAATTCATTTATTAATTCTCACAAAAATATTAAACTTTATGAAGTTTTATTCATCGTAATATTGTTTCGTTGATACATGTTTGATATTACAAATCTATTTGTGTTTATGAAGTATAGATACTACGTCATTGAAATTTTATATCAAAGTTCCTTAATTACTAAAAATATTTTATTTTAAAAATAAAATTATTTCAACAATCATGGTTTGATTCTAAAGTTATAATGTTTCTAATGGTTTGTTGTCGTATATTCTATTCTTTTTTATTTAGGTTATATTAAACACATGTATTGTTTTATTAGGTGTATATACTAATAATTTGATATTTAATATGACGAATATAATTATATTCATGTTATTTAATTTTTTTTTGATGTTATTATTTATGGGGTTTATTATTCAAAATTTAACAATACATTAATGGTTTTATATTGCAATAAAACTTTTTAGAGGGATTGTTTATGCTCAATTTGTTTATGAAGAAATGATATGATCAAAACATAAAAAATATTAGGTACTTTTATATACTCTATTAAGATATGGTTATACTATTTTATCTAATCATTTTTCCACATTAAATTACTAAATATACTGAAAGAATTATTTTATTGAAAACATTATTTATTTCTCTCTTTATTTATGATTCCTTTTCTTTCGTATCTATGATATATTTAATATCATTTAAAAAATATTTTGACAATGCCGTTGTTAATATTTAAAATATTTTTTACCTATATTTTACTCTCTATAAATTTATCTTAGTAGAATCATATTTTCATTTTGAAAATGATCTACATTTGACAATTACCAACAATTTAAAAGGAATCATTAATTTTACTTATAGAAGAAGAGAATATTTTCTTTCAATCAAAACATATCTATTCTCTAATTATTCCTTCACAAGTTCCTTATAGTTATTTCAAATAAGAAAATTTCATTATTAACAATCCATCAAAACATTATGGATAGATTATGATTTTTTACAGGGGAATGTATTGATATTTCTTATGTTAGATAATTTAATATGGATAGTATTTTATTAATATGTCATGTTGATTATGTTTTATTGTTAATTATTTTGAAGAATGAATTATAATTAGTATGTGATTGGGGGTATACGATTACATTTCCCCTCAATTCATCATTATTTATCATGATACAAATTAATTATTGTATTTTGAATATATATTTCTCATTTATGTATGATGTGTACCCTTATGGCCTTAATGGTATGTTTATGACTCCCTAGAACAGGGCATCGATGGTATGTTTAATATTTCTACCATTATGAATTACAGAAATATTAAATCATTTAATTATTTAAATTATATTATTTGAACATATATTATATATATGGATAAGATTCAATAACACTTGATTATATGAAATTATTTTATCAACATTTATTCCTTCAGTATTACTCATGCCTAATTTATTCTATGAACATTTTCATGGAATGAATTTCATTGCTGAGCATATAAGCTCGCCAAAATATTTTACATAATTTCCATGGAATTACATGAATTTTATTAAGATTGAAATGTAAGGATATGAAATAGGTAAAAAAATTCTCAAATAAATTAATATGTTATATTTTATTTTTTTCAAATGTACACTAAGTTTTAAGAATGTATATATTTTATTAGAGCTAATAAAATATTAGGTCATTTCTGATGTGATCCCTTGTAAATTTTGACAATATAATAAATCAACAATGATATTAGTGTTACTGGATTAGGCGTGATACATTGATTGAATGTTTGGGTGATTTTCTATAATAACACATTTGCATGAAATTACATGTTCATGTATGGGTTGTGTTTTCCAATTCAAAGGCGATATATTTATCATAATATTGCACAATAATTCAGATGATCTCTAGTTTAGTTTGACTCAATGTTACTACGAAAATACAAAAGAAATCATTGGACTTGTTGTTTCCAAAATAAGAAACATGGGTTTAAATAAATATGGGTGTAATTTCATGTTTTTATTTCATACATAGGATTCATCATTCATCTGGACACAAAGCACATGATAAGAAGTTTATTAGAGGATGATGACTGCATAATAGTTGACAAGTGATATGGGTTGGAGTCTATTGTATTTTCTTTTATATTTTTATCACCTATGATTTGCCAAAGAATATATCATGTTCTTATATTATGTTTGTTTATAAATTTTATTTATGTTTTCTATTGATACACTATTTAATGTGTTTTAACACATTTTCCAATATGAATTTCTATAATCAATAACAAAATGCTTCAATAGATAATTTTTCATGACTGTAGTTTTTAATAGGATCAATGTATAGATGGATCATTAGAAATTTTCAATAGTTTCATACGTGAACCATAATGAGTATATTTGAGGACATTATCTTCCCAATACTTATTTATTCCCTCAACAATTGTAAACAACTTTTGGAATAAAGGGAGGTATACTTGAATTACAATGACAATCAAGAATTGTTAATATTTGGGAATTTAGTGTTGGAATTTTATTTTTGATAATTTCAAATATTTGATTTTTTACAGAATTTATTATATAGGGTGAAATTTGTAAAATATCTATGTGGATTTAGAGAAATTTGGATATTGATGGTTATATGCACACAATAATTATAAGTAACATAGCATGGTATGAATAAGTAGTATGGGATTAGTGTTATTGTATTATGTCATATGAGTTATCATAGTATTTAATAAGATTAATCATGAGATGGAGTAAAAATTAATGTAACATGTAAACACAGTTATTGAATTATTCATTTTAATATTTTTTATAATGTTATATATTATATAATTTTTTTTAGAAATTAATATACCCATAATCCATTATAAATTTTGTTTACCATAAGTATATTATGTTTACAGGATTTAACATACAACATAATGAATTATTAATAATATAAAATTATTGATGGTTTATATTTAGAAATGTGATATATATTATAGAAGTTACATCTTTTAGGTTGTTTATGAAATGATTGATGTATTTAGAAAATCTCTAAAAATAAAATAGTTTCAAATATTTTGGTGATACAATTATGTGTAAAAATATATGATACTTCTATAATTATGTTATTTTCATCATATATGGTCGAAGACCACTTCACTACATTTTTTGTTTTTTTTCAAATAATTTCCAATCATCTAATGATTGAAAAGAGGACATTCCATGTTTTTTAGATATTCGAATAATATATGGATACCAATAAGAAAAATTCACCATTGGATATTATTAAGAGACATTAACCATGTATAAATTGATGATGAAGGCTCATCATAATGGTGGTGTTCATCATTTACAATATGTATCTTTTAAACCTATTAGGGTATACCTTGTGGGAAATGAGTTTCATTGTGTAATTTTTCTATATTTGGTTATGGTGATTTTTCATAAAAAATGATAATACCCAAATTTTCCCATTTTTTAATCAAATTATAATAAATGTTACTAATCATAAGGCCCTTAATGTTTCCAATATATGAAAACTCATGGTGGATACACACAATCATAAGGAGTATCCACAATATGTGAGTATAAAAACCCCAATTTTAGGTCACCACATGATAAAAAGAAACTATTATTTTATGATCATATTTGTATGATCTTATGTTGATATCAAAATTGATATTCATACATTAATTCTTCCTTTTAGACAATAAAAAAAATATAAAAACACAAAATATATATTTATAATTTCTTGAAAAAGGAATAACAACCATATTAATAATTTAGATCATGAGTGAAAAATAAAACACTATGAGGAATAATTTTAATGACTTTAATTCAGGTTAATAATGATCACGATACTCATAAATTATTTCAAATATAATTCTTTAAGGAATAAAATAGTGTATCAATCCCTCACATTGTTGTTGATGGATGAGAAATGAATGAGGTATCACATATTCACATCACTATGTCAGGACATAAAAGAAAAAATTATAAAATACATATATGGCTATATAGAGATGAATAAATCTCAATACCTCTTCCCTTCCTGATGAAGTGGAGAGGGAAAATAACCACATGTAATGTTATTAGAATACTATGTTGGATTGAAAAATGAGAGTTAATTATGCGTGCTCCCTCTAAAATATGTAGAGTTTTTAAAATGTCATCCAATTCATGGACATACATTCTTATTATGGGGAAAAATTAGAATCATAAATATAGTAATTTACTAATAGGTAAAATATTAATAAAATTTAATGTAGAAAGATAGAAATGACAAATAAATATTTTTAAACAATAAAGAAACTTTTGTAGTAAAAATAATAATTATTATTATTACCAAATACCTTACCATTATGTATGTTAAATGAAATTATAATAAATTACACGTATTCTTACTCTGATTCATAATCCATTTTATTAGAAATTTTAAATAACACCATATTAGTCATTATTTATCTCATATTCTAATAGATAAATCTGAAACATTAATTAAAAACCATTTCATTACATTAATATTGATACATAATTGTCAATGATAACATTCCAAAATATCGGTTTCATTTTGGGAATTTTTTATTCCCATTTGGGATGCCTAAAACCACTTCCATCATTTACTCAATCTTTTATATACTCTAACATAATATAACATGAATTAATTATGAATTCTTATAAATTTTATAATGATATGGGAAGTCCGTCATATTCTATCATTAGTTATAACTGAATTTCACTCTAAAACATAATATATATAATGAATTATTTGGATTCAATTTCTACCTAACTAGAGAACATGATGTGGAAGAAATATATCATTGGATTACCATAATCACATATTCATGGATATCATTTCAAAAAATTTACATGGTATGGAAATGAATTTATAAATAAATAGATTGAAAAAAAATTAGGTAAATGGTATAACATTTGAAACGTTTTTTAGGATGACTGATAAAGAGATGAATTAATTGAATAATAATTTTTAATATATTTTTTTCGAAAAAATGATGAAATTAAAATAAAAACATACTTTATAAAGATGAAAATAATAAGTGATAATAGATACTCAAATTGTCTCCATGTATAATATATAAATATAACACAATCCTCTATAAAAAACTAATCAATAAAAACAAATACACTCTTTACATCCATCTAATTGACATAATTCTTACAACAAAATTTTATTACCTAAGGAATGTATAGTGAAATATTAAAATTAAAAAATATTTGGATAAACTAATTTAATATTTTTTATTAATATATATGTCAAATCACTCAATAAAATAACTCCTCACTACACTTTATATAACATTAATTAATTCATAGGAACCCACTCTCAGCAAACATCATTTAGGATTAAATCAAACATCACATCAAATTAAAATGAATTTTATGGCCACAAAAGTACATGGTAACCTCATATGAGCTACATAATAAATTATAGACTCAAAATGGTCAAATTATTCGATTATGATAGAAATAGTCTCCTATGAGGTTCCACTTATTCTCACCTACAAATATTCATCATCTATAATCGATCCACCATCAATGCTCAATAATAGAAATAAAATTCATATAATACTAATTGAATATTGGGATAAATATTAAAAAAATCTACTTATTTGAAATTATATATGGTGAAATAAGTTGATATATCACTATGTAACTTCCATGTTCTTGTGATATATGATATTATATTACATCAGTGCATCTTCATTTCCCTACAAAAAAATATGATATTGTAGTTTCTATAATAATGAATGTTGTTTATGAATAAGATATAACATATTTAGATAAATTTTAAATATCCAATTATTAGTTAAAAATACATTATCATATTGGTAATAAATTAGAAAATGTTATTCCATGAAATTTTTTATGGACAATGAATATATTAAATGAATATATTCCTTATTCAACCATTATTTTATGATCTTGTTTTAAATAGGTAGATTATATGCGTGAAAAAATATGTCAAAAATAAAAATTACTTAATTAATTATATCTCTCTCTATATTCTCCAAATACAATGTGAGGTGATAAAATTTCATGGAAGAGAAGAAAATCCTAAAATAACCAATTATTATTTCATGGATGGTGGATCACATAAATATGAAATAATAATTTTCCTACAAATTATTCATCATTAAAAAAACATTATAATTGAAAGAATTCTTTTTATAGAGGTATTTTATACATCTTGTCTATATATATATAACATTTCATTAATTTTCATAAAAAATATCTCAAGAATATATTTATATTTTCACACATAATTTAGAAAATTATACTTTTAAAAACCCTTTAAGACTCAAAATTATAGGATCTGAAATTATCAATTAAATTTCAATAATTATCAACCTAAGAGCCTCACACTCATGAAACCGAAACCCCATTATGATAAATGTCCATCAATAATCCAAAAAATGACATCTTTCACTCACAATATCATATCCTATCAATCTATGTATTTCTTTACATAATAAAAATATCATCTTTTTATCTACGTTCTAACATATAATATAAAAATAAAAATAAATTACATAATCCTTTCCATATATTTAGGTTACCAATATTATAGGTAATATAGAACAATTTTACAATAGAGGGGTACGTTATAAGGAAATGTTTTTCGGATGCATCCACTAGGGCCACACGATGTACTTTTTTCCCAGATAATAAATTTATAAATCCCACAATACATCTCCACCATTGTTGGCGATTCCATCTCCTTAACCAAATTGGTATTATGGGATTTTTCTTCCTCCTTTCATGATTTCATTACAATGCTTGTCTTCCTTTTCCGGTTCTCCCATAAGGATTTGATTCATGTTCAAAAAACTCATTCCTGATGTTATCTCATGTTGGTAAACTCTTAATAACACTAATTCTATCACTATAAATAAGAAACCTTTGGTTAGAGTATATATTTACAATCAGAGTAAATTAGAATATTTTGAGATTAACCATTGTGGTTTTATGTAAATTCTTCTTCTTTTGAGCCCAGAGGCATAATGTTTGTGAGTCATCTTGGGCACTAAACCTAATATATCTAATAAAAACCCCAACATTACCAAAATTTTCATTACATAACCTTTGTGGAATATGTAAACTTTATAAAAAGATACACGAGAAGTTAAAACTTGTCCAGTGACTTTGGGAACATGTAAACATAAACATTAGTACATAAATGTGAAACATTATCTCCCACTAGGTTCATTTTGACTTGTACCCTTCATAGACACATAGAACATAATACATTTCTTCAAAACTTGGGGTTGGACACATAAAAAGGGTTGTTCTCAAAATGCTTAGTAATGGTACACATGGGAGATATTTAAGTATAAACATGAGCATAATGGTATAAGAGAGTGATAATGAAAATATAAGATCATTGCCCGACATAACAAAGATCATGGAATAATTATTGGTAGTTTATAATTCATGAATCAAAATAAAATTAATTGAATAGTCCATGAAATCTTAAAATAGGAATATGACATGGAATTATGGCAACACATTAGTATATATCGATTTCCATTGCAGCCAAGACATCACTGACTAGACAATCTTATTGGATAATGTTATTCACTAAACTAGCTAACCCCATTCAATCCTTGTATTACTGAATCGAGTAACCCTTTTTCCAACCATTTAATACTACGCTGAGTAAACCTAATTCCAGCCTTATTTTATCTCATAGATATAAATCATTACCTTATGAATAGGTGGGATATATTGGTCCCACCCATCACATAATGATGTAAGACATACATGTTCCCGAAGATCATAAATAAACATATCATAACCCATTAGATGTAATGGTTATCATCAACATGTATACATATAATATCCTATGAAAATAGGAAGGATTCATAATGATTTTTTCATAAACATAACCCTTGAAAAGAAGGAGGTTTCAAAAGCATATAACCCATTAAAGAGAAACAATTTTCATAAAATCATGAGATCAAATGATAATAAATTGAGAGAAATAATATGAATTGAAACATTGAATAATTTCCCTATTAAATAATTAATAATACTAATGTATTACATATTAGAATGGAAATAATTTTGTAATATCTATTAAAAACATTCCTTCAGTAAAATTTCCATTCTTATTTGAATAATTATTTTCAGTACAAAAATCATTTTAAAAACCATTTTCATTGAAAATATATTCATGAACATATAAATGAATATTTTAAAATAATAAATTTAATTTAAAATCCATTTTTCCTTGCAAATTATTTTCAAATATATTTTGAAGACATTTTTGAAATCTGGTTTTTTCAGTACAATCGATTTCTGACTAAAGATAATTGTGGTCTGATTTTTCTAAAACATTATCTTATGTTTTAAAGAGAAGAAAAATGGTACTAGAAAATGAGGATATAATGAAATAAAATAGGATATGGAATCTAAAAAATATTCATGAACTATTTATCATATGATCTCATCAATGCAAGAATAAATATAGTCAACATTGAAAAAAAACTAGAAGATTCTCTAATCAAATTCATATATCTTGGTGACATTTTATCATACTCTCCTGTAAGAAAATGAAATTAAATGATGGTTATGATATCATGAAAATATGGAAATCCATGATATAACTGGTAAATTGTAATTATATACTCCTCGATGAAGAGTTTATGAGCATGACAAAATAGTAGTCTCAAAGAATGATAAATAGGGACATAACTATTTTACCAATTTGGTTACTTTTAATAGTTAAACACACAATGAAATAAGGATCATAGAGTGGAAATTTGAATACCCAAAAATTAATGTAAAATATAAATAGAATACAGTAATGTTATGAACATTCCCCAGATAAAATAAAATAGTTGCAAACATAGCTTATATCTCACTTGAATTAATAGTGAGATGAATATCCCCTTACCTTGTGTCTTTACTCTCTTCGTACTCATATATGATTCCGGTATAATAGACATAATATTATAATAAATATTTCATATAATAATATTAGTATATCTTTTAAAATATATTTTTTGATTTTAACATTATATTACCTTCTTGTTAATGATCTTATGGTATGGTTTCAATTTGGGTAATATTCTCTTTGTTCTTCACATGTGTCTATATTTTTTATATTACTATCATTATATTTATATCATTATTCTAGAATGTAGAAAACTATATAAATATTATTTATATTCATTATATGTATATTATTGTAATCTAGAGAAAAATTATGTACATTATAGAATACACCATTCAAAGAGATAGTTTGTTTTACGTAGTCATGAACACTATTATCCATTTTATAATCATATTGATGGAAAGAATGTAATTGACAAACACAAACATGCACACACACCCACAAATATATATATATATATATATATGTTTGTGTGTAATTATATATATCATTTTTCTATAGGATTAATATATTATATATAACATATATATTCGTTAAAAACATCCTTAATATATTCTATGTGGTGTGTGAACGAATCACATCTGTTTGAGGGGGAGATAGTCCACACTTCCTCAAACGAGATTATGTTATTAACACCAAATTATAAGTAAAGAGATGTGTGTTGTAAAAAGAAATAAATAAGATTAAATATATAGTAAATATAATATATTATATATATAAAGTGATTTTTCATCATAATTTCCACCATTTCTAGTGGTAAATGAGAAATGGACAATCATCATTTCATGAGGCAATAGTTCACCATACACAAAAATAGTATGTCAAACATCCCATAAATATAAGTGTGTGTATGTGTAAGTAAGAACATTTTCATAATAAAATCCTTGTATATGTTTGATACTGGTGTCTTCATACTATATTGTAATAAATACAGTAAAGTGGGTGGAAAAATAAATTAAATGATCTTGAGATAAGATGTTTCCCCTTAAACAGGTAACTACTTTTGGGTGGTAACAAAAGGATTATTTGATAAGTGTTCTTCCAAAAGTTAGTATTCAATGTAAAATGATGGATTATTGGGAGACTACCTTAGAAAATCTTGGATGATCATAAAAGGTTTTAGAGGTGTGAGGAATGGGTAGAGGTTGTGGCCTTGTATAGGGACGCAAAAGGACTCATTTGGAGTTTCTAGAAACATGTATGGTGTGCGCATGTTATTACCTAAAAAAGTAAAAAAAAATTAAAAAAACCAATAAATTATGTTTTAGCGCCGAAATATTGAAAACATGTGGTTTTTGGAAATGTTTCATTATCATTTGAGCCCTTAATTTTAAGTTTTAGTCCCTAATTAAGCTTAAATTGACCGTAACTGCTATGATTAATTATGCCACCTTTCCTATAAAAAATCAAAAATAAAAATGGGTTTATAATAATCTAAATATTATAATGAATACAATGGTTTATGTTGGATTTTTACAATTCACTTCATTGAAGTGGAAAAATTGAGATTAGTTCTAATCCCACCGATGGGTCGAAATAAAAGGGTTTTAATATAGGAAAAAGATCTAAAGTTTGTTCGGATTATATATTTAGTTTAAACGTGAAATTGATCATATATATATTTTTTATTAGGTGAAATTTTTATCTCAAGTATCCTTAAATCATATTTATAATATTATTTATCATTAATAATTAATTATACAAAAATAATGTTTTTAACTAAAAATAATTACTTTTAACTATTAACTAAAAATTATTGTTTTTCAGAAAAAATTAAAATTTCACCATAGGATAATTTCAATGTTCATTATTAAAAACATTATTTTATATTATAAAATTAAATATTAAAATGTTTCTTATAGTACATTCATGATTAGAAGTAGTTCATTCGTGAAAATAATGTTTTAAAACATAGAAGGGCGTTACCAAAAAGCATATAATTTAATATCAATTTGTTTTATTTATATTAAAAATTTATAAAAAATATATTTGAATTGTATTTGTTACTATTAATATTATGATGATTAATTTATAGGTTATAATTATCTTATTTAAACATTTAAAGTTATAAAAATATGTATTTTGTAGAAACTCTCTAATGTGGGTATCGTATGCCAACACAAGGTTTCCAGATGATGCCAGCTTTTGCCAGCTTTCACTGGATTCCATGGACCACTTTCAAGGGAAAGGTCCTCACACCATTAGAAGGAATAAAGGGAAAAACTAAAGTAGAGACCCAGGATAATGTATTGTGGTTCGGTGGAAAAACCAAAGGGATTCAAAGATCACTCCCACTTTCCAAAACCAATGGATACTAGGTCAGCCAATAAGGGTAGAAATATGAAAAGGTCAACTCTAAAGAAGGGGAGAATGTGAAACGTATGGGGAATTTTTGAAGCTTATCCTACACTTCAAGGAAGAAATTCTTGAATAAATGGTATGACCCAATGTATTAGAGGAGGAGCTTAAAAGGATTTAGGAACAAAGGCTGCTAGTGGATTCCAATGAGGATAAAGAAGTGTGGTTAGATAAACAAGATCAAATCCTTGCCCAAGGCTTCAATCATAGTAAAATAAACTCAAAGGAATTCATTCACACAATGGAATAGATGATCACTCACTTTGAAGAGCTTATCAGAGAGGATCCAGATACCTAGGTTAGTACGTTGCACTGGGATCTTTTTAGAATAACTGAGTAAAGTACTATTAGTTTGGTGTTTAATAATTTTTTGAGCTCTTTTAGCATGTAGTGGTGCTTGGTTGTGAACTTCGGTTTCCCCATTTCTCCTAAAAATTTCTTAATAATTAAAATTAAAATTTTGATGGATGTAATGTACACCATGTTAGTGTTTTGTGTGAAATGAATCATTGAATTGGTTTATTGAATGATATAAATGAAAATTAAATTTACTAGATAAAATTGTTCCGTAAAAACTTGTGGTGTTACATTCCACTCCCCCTTAAATGAATACATCCATCAAAATCCATCACATAGGATAAAAAAATACGGATAGTTCTACTTCATTATATCCTATGGTTCTTAGATAGATTCCTATAACTAGTGATTTCTCCAAAAAAAACATTCATCAGGAAAGTGGTATTGTTTCTAATAACTTTCTCTAATCAGTCTATAATTTCAACAGCTTTCCCCTCACAAAAAATATATTTCTCTAGTGAGATGGAATCTGATTTTAGTACATATGAAGGGTTGGGTATGTACTTCATCAGGAGAGATACATTGAAAAAATCTTGGTCCTTAGATAGATTTGTAGGAACTTCCAAATGATAGACTATCTTCCAGATATGATCATGAATCTAAAAGGGACCAATATATCTATGTATTGGTTTTACTTCCTTCCTTAATCTCATAATATTCTTATATGGTGATATTATAAGAAAAACATTATAGAAACTTCAAACTCTATATCACACAAATGATTGTCACCATGTGTTTTCTACTAACATTGAGATTTCTTGATATGTTTCTGAATGGTTTTAACCTTCTTGACCATGTCTTTAGTAATCTCAGGTCCCAATAGATTTCTTTCCCTAATCTCCTCCCAACTTTTCGGAGCTCTACATTTTATCCCATAATGTTATTTTTATATGGTGCCATCTCAATGATGAATTTAATGATATTTTCATCAAAACTCAACTATAGGAAGGTGTTGATTCTAACCACCTTTTAAATCTAGAGAATAAGATCTCATCATTTCCTCTGGCGGCTGAATAGTTATTTTAGAATAGCCATCTATTTTATGATGATAAGAATTAAAAAATTTCCATTCTGTATCAAAATATTTATGAAAACATCTCTTGACCATTATGGTTAACCTGAGATCCTAATCTGATATAATGGAATGTGGTACTCCATGCAACATTACCACTTCTTTAATGTATGTTCTGGAAACCTTATCAAAATAGATATATTCTTTGATAGTAATGAATTGTGATGAAAAAATAAGGTGATCAACTACCACCCAAACAACATTATTCACTCTGGAGGTCTTTGGTAGTGTATGAAAAAAAAATCCAAAGTGTTTTTCTACAATTTCCATTCTGGTATGGGTAATGGATGCATCATCTCATTATAATCATTCTATTTAGCCATAACATTCTAGCATACCAAACACTAAGATATGAACTCTATGATATCTCTCTTAATTCAATCACACCATAAGTATTATTTCATGATTTATATATATTCATACTTCCATTGTGTATAGAAAATGAATAACTATGAGCATCCTCTAAAAGATCCTTTATCAAATATATCATGGAAAGAATACATAAACTGTTCCTAAACCATGTCATTCCATCTTGGTCAAGGTTAAACTCAATAACATTTCATACCTTCTTTTTCATCTCTTCGTCTTCCTTCAATTCCTCTTGACACTTCACTTGGATAGATAGTTGAGCATTCAATTGCAAAAGATGTCATTTTTATATTTTCCTTCATGATTTCTAGATGCATCCTATCAAAATCCCAAAATATTAGATCTTTTATGATCCTCATCAGAGATAATCTTGCATGATCTTTTCGACTCATAGAATCACAATACATGAAAAATGACATATATCCACACATCAATTTCCAAAATTTAATTTGTTTGTGGCTATAAGAATGATAAGGCCACGGGGAGATTCCCCCTCATGTCCACAACTCCCTCTAATTTTCCTCTCCCACCCTCATGCTCAGCTCCCACCCTCGCGCTCTTAATTTCCTCTCCCACCCTCACGCTCTGGTCTCCTCTCCCACATTCGTGCTTTAGATTTACTCTCCCAAAAACCTTATCCTTGGCAGATATTCACCTGATCAATTCTCCCTCGTCAGATCCTCATCGACTTCTCCATTGTGGTTCCTCCA
This sequence comes from Viscum album, assembly GCA_963277665.1. Taxonomy (NCBI): domain Eukaryota; kingdom Viridiplantae; phylum Streptophyta; class Magnoliopsida; order Santalales; family Viscaceae; genus Viscum; species Viscum album. The sequence goes on along the minus strand of OY728141.1, from coordinate 1,956,298,969 downwards.
TCCCTCTTTGGATTCTTCATTCTCAGTTTCTCCATCCCTCACACATTTCTTCCCTACCCCATAACCTTCTTCATGCATTCCTCCTACTTTTGGTGTGTTGGCCAGTGTTTCCCCTCTTCACAAGTAAACAACCCATCCTCTGAATGATCAAACTTCCTTTCATCACGATTGAGATCCCCTCTAATTTCGTTCAGCGATTCACTTGAGATATGTTCCCTTATTGATTTTTTAGCGTTTCTAGTAAATTTTTGTAAAATTGGAAGTCTATTTCAGTTCATTGGTTTGTGTTTATTTATGAATATACGTTTGGGATGTGATATGTAGTTAGATTTTATATACTGTGTTATTGGAGCACTTTTGGAATCATTTTTATGTATAATTTCATTTGGGATTTTTGTATAGGCATTTTCTATTTGATTATATTTATGTATCTTCTCCCACATTGTTTAATTTCAGTTGAATCTATACCCTTTTATGGATATTATCTTATATTTTTTTGTATGGATTTTTAAATATCTTTTTTCTATATTTTTTTATTTTTACATTAATATTAATGGGTGAAATAATTCCCAAAAGGATTTTCTCAATACCAATGTACTTGTTTTTAGCATAGTGGTATAAGGAACCCCCATTAAGTCAGTGGTGGGTCAGGTTATGTGTCTATTAAGATGGTATTTTTGTGAATGTTCATTGTAAATGGTATTAGATCATAGGATTCAATATAGGGACCTTGGTTCTCTAATCAAACTCTTTTTATTGGGGAGATTGGTTATTATTTAGATGGGATTGTCATCAGCACTTCAGTGGTTTTTCATCAGTGGTTTCATAGTCACCATCCTTCATAATGACTCATGAGATTCCGTGGTTAGTGGTGTTTGAGGTACGAATTTGTAATTTTCCATTATTTTTTGTGATGATGTGAAAATTCAAATTTGTATTCTGTGAGTTACCTTGGGTCTCAGACTAAATTTTGTGATGGGAAAAAAATTTATTCAATGGATAATATTTTTTCACACAGTCAGATAAATATGTTAATGAATAAATAGTAAACTTTAATGACATTATAGGGATTATTAGATAAATGTACCATAACCTATCTAACTAAACGTATCAGTAATGCATGGTCTTATATCTCGCTTCACTAGATGTTTAGACTAATCTTTTGAAATTTAATTCAATAGTAGTTCAGTCATGGTGGGTCTTATTATATGTTGACAATGTAAATTGGTTTTTACAAGGATTTGTTTTGTTCCCCTATTTTCATATGATTGTTCATACTATTTTTTGTAAAATATAATTTCTTTATTAAAAGTTAATTTACTTTGACATGAATAATTTAAGCTTTTATACAAAATGGTTTTGAATTTCATGAAAGATTTGTGTTTTGGGGGTTACTGCATTTTGTTTATGTATAAAGTGGAATATATTATACCTGTTTTTTATATCTTTTTTTATATTGGTTGATTTGGTTATAGAATTTAGAAAATGTTTTAGTTCTAAAAATCATTGCATATACAATTGAATGATAATTTTAGATCACTTGGTCTGTCTTCCAAATTTTTTTCATTGGATGTTGATCATGTGGTTAATATTTAAAAAAATAATTAATTGTGCACGAATTTATTAGTAAAAAGTTTGGAGAATGGTATTAGATCATTCAAGTTGATTCCATATTTTATAAGGGAATTAGTGGTTTTTAAAATTGGGATAAAAGGTTTTGGGAATTCCTTCTAAAAGTTGAATTTTAAAAGAAATAAATTTATTCCAAATGGTTTCGTGCATCGAAAAAAATTGGAGTTATCAGAAAATGGATTTTTTTATTTGGGAATGTGGTGTCATTTAAATAAATCTAATATTTGGAATATGTGTTTCCTTGTTTTCTTGTGCTTTATGGGATTTCTCCCATCCTGCAGGTTGGCACCATTTGATTTTGTTTTAGAAACACGACACATTGTGGTATATGTTTTTTCCCTTAAAACATGCCTCCCCGAAAGGTATTTGGCTAATTGGGATATTTTATCATCAAGGGTAGTCATTTAATTATTGATGGATCTTGCTAATTTTCAGATCAAATATTAAATTTTTGATAATTTTTTTATGATTGAAGGTATTTTTGGTGAAACTTTCTAGTGAGGACCAATCTCCATATGTTTTCATGTGTTGGTCGGTTTGGGGGATTAGTGCCTAATTTTAGATTCTTGTATCCTTGAGTTAGCTTCCAATTTGTATGACCCTTTGGTCGTTCATTATGTTTCCCTTAATTTGATTTATCTATTCTGAGATGCCAATTCCAATGTTTTCATATTTCCATGTATGGAATCTTGGGAAATGTAGGGCTTGTGGTGAATATAAAATGAATAATGTGATAATGAAAACCATTTTCAGTTATGAGAAATGGGATGGGAGTCTAAAATCATAAAATTCTTTTACGTTAAACTGTTGATGTCAACAATGAAAAATAGTGACACATACAAAGAATATGTGGTTAAAAAGTTATCCAATATGTTAATTAAAGGCATATAAAATATAAAATCAATAAACAAAAGTATAAATTAATACATATGCATCACATGTTAAGTTCAAAATATAGAAACATTTGGTATTATTAATATCCTAAGACTCTAGGTTCACATCCACAGGCTCCCACCTGATGTTTTCTATATGTATGTCCTCATTAGGAGAGATCTACATAAGATGGTTGGTATTATCAATAGACTGAATAGTGACCTATTATGGATAATATGAAACCAAGGTGGAAACTAGCAACCTATATAGAATGGGTTGGTCTAAAATAAGAGGAGTCTCATATGGGGTACAGGGTACGTCATGCTCAAATACTATTAGGGAACTCTACATGGTAGTTGTGGTGTGTGTTAGATTTTATGTGGAGGGCTACCCATTAATAACCTTTATAATCTAAAAATATGTTCTTTTTTTGGTATTATGGTTAAAAAAGGAGTCCTCTTCACCATTTTAGTGGCATGTCCCTTCCCCATTCTTTGGTAATCCATAAAATACTCATATTTGAAATTGGGCTACATATATCAACAAGAATTTGAATATAGTGTTGGCTTCTTGGGCCATTGATTTCAGTCAGAATAGGGATTGGGGTTGATAAGTCAATGGAAGAGGAAGGCTATAAGTTCATGAGGTTCTTAGTGAGATAAAATGGGTGGACTAGTGGCTCAGTGAACAATAAACCACAACCCAATAACATAACATGATGTTTATTGATATGAAACTTGATAGAGGAATCCATGTACTGAAACCACACCTCCAATGTGAGGGTGGGAGAATATTGTTTGGCCTGGGAGACATATACCCCATTTTTAGTACCTTTATGGCTGATCCTATATCCTAATGTTCTTATAGTTAGATCCCCACTCTCAATAACAGTGTACTCTAGTGCCCACTTATACTATTTCTTGATCAATATAAATAGGACCAACCTAAGTAGAAGATAAAAGTCAATAAAATATAATTGGAACAAAGATTATAATGGGATTGGGGCCTCAAAAATGATGAGGTTATCTTCCACATGTGTAATAATATTTCCTCCCACTGGTGTAACATCATTCCATTTACCTATTAAATTTAGAATGAGAGGATGTGTTATAATCCTTAGGTGGAATCACTAGAACATCAATTTCTATAAATATGTTCCAAGGGAATACTAGATCATTGAGGTATTATTTTCATAAAGACGAGAATAACATACTGAATAAAAAATAAAGACAACTAGTTATATATGACGCATTTAATGAAAGTCAATACTAACCAAACTATATGTAAAATCAGAGTGGCGGAAATAGTTTCTACAAATTAAGAATAAATAATCAATAAGAATGATTATCATTCACCAAAATATTGTCTAATCATATTACCAAAATAGTTTTAAAAATCCAAGTGGATTGAGTAAGAATATATGAATGAAAATTACCAACATTATAAAATTGATAAACATATATAAACATAGAATAAAGGTCAATTCGAGATGAAGAACTTGTTTAAAAATAAGGTTTCAATATAGAAAATCAATGCAGATATAGATTTTATACATACAAGGATTGGATTTTGTAGGTCAAGATCAATGTCTAATCCTTATTTCTCAAATATAAGTGCTGATGGTTTTTTACATTATTCAAATAATTTGGTGATTTTTTATTTTTTAATAGGAAATTGAAGGTGATCTTGGAAAACTAAAGAGGTTTATTATTAATCATGTTATTCAGTATTGGTATTGACATATCAATCTAAATAATATTTTTTCATTTTGGGTTTTGGATTCATGTATCATTTATCATGTAATATTGAATCACTGATCATATATATGTAATAAGTCATTATATCTCATTTTCCACACTATTTTTATAGGGGGTTTCTTATAATGAGCCTGGTTTTATTCACCACCATCGATGAAAGTGAATTCGACATAAAATTTGGTTGTGGTTTATTATGTTTTTATTCTTTTGCCCAATTTTAATTAGGGTATTAGTGATATTTGGGTTGTTTATTTTTTTGTAGTGCATTTTTGATTTGGTTGAGGTGGACTCGAGTCTCCATTAACGAACACATACAAGTATAAACATATATCCATGGACCCCCTTATGCATATTTGGCCATACAAATATGTACATAGAGGGATATGTATCCTTATATATGTGTGATGTTTCATATTCTTTTAAGAGGAAAAAAAGAAGATACAAGTTGTCATCGTCAAAAGAAATGTGCCATGAGGTTGAGGTAGGTCAACTCTACCTAGGCCTTTCATTTGATTTCTATAATTGCCTAGTTTTTTAAAAATCATGTTTCCATAATTTCTTTGTTGTTATAAAAACTTGTTTTTAATAACCACTAGCTTTTTCAGGATTGAATATTAATATAGCCCTTGAACTTATTTATATACATTGTTCAAATAGGTTAAAAAATGGAAGTAGTTTCTAGATACTAGAATAGAAGATCTAAAGACCATACATTGATCATCCTCAGATTCATTCATGATGTCATTCAACTTCCCCTCAAATTCATCATAAAAGACCACTACTTAATTTTACAGAACTATTAGTTCCAATACCATGCTTCCTGACATCTTCTCTGGTATCATGGAACTCACCCATAATATTCCTCTTGAAATATTTCATATGGAATTTTGTGATCATTTCAGACTATAAGAAATGAATCTATAAGGATACATAATTCAATTTTGTAGGAAATTCATCAAATACACTCTAAAAAATTGGTCCAACTGACTATTCTGAGGTGGAAGTTATATAGGATGGAAACATTTTTATGAAATCAATCTAGATTAATAAAACTCATTATATTGTCTATAGGATTCCCTTCATTTTAGTACTGAATGACTTAAACTCATCACAAACATCTTGAGACAGGTCTAATTGCACCATTGGACAATTTTGGGACATGTACCTTTGAGAAACAACCATAACACCAAGATCATTGAACTCGGACATAGAAGTATAAACATCCTTCAAATATCTAACAAGACCATTCACATCCTTGACTTCATTGAAGCCTACTTCAGAAAAAAAAATTGAATAGGAGGGAATGATTGAAGATTTCTAATCAACTTGTTTTGGGTAGTCATTAACCCGAAAACCAAGTCAAAATCATCCTTAAAAATATAGGAATTTTTAAGTTATTTAATCTTATAATGAGTATATTTTAACTCCTATTACCTGATTGTAATCCCCTCAAATATTATCAATCTCATTTAAAATATCAAAGGCAAAATATTACATTTTATAACTCTATGAGATTATACAAATAGAGGGTGATTCATCAGGCATTATAGGAGATGGTGATGGCATAGGTGGCGTATGAGAATGATCAACGGCATCCGTAACCATATCATTAGTTTGACCTACAATAGAATATGATCCAAGGATAATATAACAATTTGATTATGCACCACTTCTGGTTTAACTCAGCCTTCTACAGTTTAAACAGTACGCATATTCACAATGTCCCATTTTTCCGGAATAATAATAGTTGTCTCAATAATGTTCTCTTCATGTTGAACTCCATATGGGGTAGCGTGGAGTGGGAAGGGGTTGGTTGGTGTGTAGGTGGGTGGGGGCAGGGGTAGGGGCAAGGGGTAGGGAGTGTCCTTGGGGAAGGGGGTTTATACTGGGGGGCAGGGGAGGAGGTGTGTAGCTCGGTGGGTAGGGGGTAGGGGGTGTACTAGGGATAGGGGGAGGGGTGTGGGGTGGGGAATGGGGAAGGGGGGAGGGGTGTGCAGGGGGAGGGGGTGAGTTGGGTGTTCAACCCTGATACTTTCTCTCATTTCTGTAGGATCATTTTTTTAGGGAGTGGATTTGAATATGTAGGAAACCTGTTATTTACTAAAAGATATGGGCTGTTGTTGGGGTGTCTAGGAGGGAGGGGTAGGGTGAGTGGGGAGGAAAGGGGGTGTATAGGGGGAAGGTGAATTTGGAGAGGGTGGGGTGTCCACGAGGTAGAGCGGGGGATTTCTATGGGGAGGGTTGTCTGGGAGGGGGTGTTATGTAGGGTCTGGTGTACAGGAGGGGGTGTGTCCAGGAGGAGAGCTGTCTGCAAGCGGGAGGGGTGTCCAAGAGGGAGGAGTCTACAAGAGGGGGGGGGGGGTTCTAGTTGGGAGGATTCTTCCAGAGGGGAGATGGGGGGGTCCAGGATGGAGGAATCTGCAAGAGGGGGTGTCCAGTGAAGGTTTCAGGCGTAGCGGAAGCGCGTGGGTGGATATGCCCACTTGGGATTTTATTTTGTTAGAAATGATCAATCCGGTATCAATAAGACAATAAACGCCAGTCTCCATGGATCGAATCACAAAAAAAGACAAAATAAGATGGTTTGTCCCGGAACTACAAACAAGGATCGTTACAGGTTGATTATAGTTAATAGAATTAATTATAAAGAAATACCTTTTGGGTGTTCTTTCTTCGTTGATGTTCGCGATCATGCTGTCGATGTGATCCGTTGTTGTGTCATAAAAGCCTAGTGTAGACTCCCTCTAGGGGTGATCCACATGTGTACCTTGTATCTTTGGACGTCGCTAAAGGATTATCTAGGTGCTAGAGTGGAGAAGCCTTTGCTTACGTTGTCTACCTTAGATCGTCTTGATCCGATGGAAGAGGATCTCTCCCGGTATTGAGAGCATTATTTACGGAAGAGGTTCTTTTGGTCTTGAAATAATTCTCCAGAGATGTTGTGCACAATGATTCTCCTGTGTCGGAAAAGAGTTGGGGTTGTGAGGATACTTATAATCGAGTTTGAGGTTGTAGAGTTATGACAATAAATAAACGCATTACGCGTTTCATTTTTTTCATTAACTCTTATTGAAAACCCCCATGTCCAATAATTAATTCCATGACATGTGCTCACGCTGATTATAATAAATGTCATTTAATAAAACGATATTATATCCTCAAAATCCCGACTGAAAAAACTACACGGCGTGTAATAATAAATACACAACGTGTACTTGTTTTTCATTGAAAACTACACGACATGTATATTAAATGTGCATGGCGTGTATATCTTGTTTTCATTTATTCATTTCCTTTCCAAAATAAAACTACACGTCGTGTACATTTAATAATACATGGCGTGTACTTGTTTTATTTTATTTTTCCACCATCATTTAAAACAACTTAGACTTCCTGGAATAATTATTAATCCACGTACGAGAATAATCATTATTCAACTTGATAAACATGGATACACTTAGTGTGTGACCCTCTAGGCCTCTTTCACGTTGACATTAGGCAGGCTTGCCTAAAGTTGAAGATTAAAGTCGACAAATGGGTCAAGGCACCCAAGAGAAAGAAGTTGACGCCGCATTGACGTATCACCTCATACGAACGCTTACTGTGTAATTTAATCCCTTTGTATCAATATCTCATCAAGAAGGTTTCATGGCAGGGTCATAAACCTATATGCTTGATATATCGTTCTTTGACTACCTGAAATAAACTCGTCGTTTACACCATGGCCATGGAATTTAATGTGACAGTTCTATTTCAATCAAAGGGCCAAGATATCAACTTCCATAAATGGAATGGAAAAATCCTTTCTTGACTTATCCATTAACAACATCTCACTCCTGACGCACCCAACATACCTTACATCCCGCCAACTGTCTGTGTGACGGTTTTCATCAGTAAATATAAGTGCGCGAGTCATGATATGAGTTAATGATAATCTTTCAGTCTAAGGACCATTACACACGCTCGCAGATAGCAATATCTGATGACACCAAGACATGCAGAATTACTACTGGCGAGTCTGTTATCATAATCTCCCATCTTGGAGATTACCAAGTGCGAACTCCATGAGAGGGAGTCTCTTCTTCTTACAAGTACCCGCACATGACGGTCTGTATACTATGTGTCCTATCATAGTATGTCATCCAACAATAGAACTTTATTTAAGAATATTGTTATTGAATTTCAAGGTTCTCATCATAGCGGGGATCTGCTATGACCTTATTAATGCAACTAATATTCTAGGACATTATTATATTAAAGTCATGCAGAACAATGAACAATATATAATAAGTGACCATTTATGTAATCAAATTACAAAACAGTTGGTTTTGAGGACAACAACCCTTAAAAACTCCCACTTGGACTAGAGCGAACTCCCTACGACTTTTAGTCCACTAGACCTCACATGATGATCTTGTTTCCGCTGAGTCAAGGCTTTAGTCAATGGGTCTTCCACATTGTCTTCCATGGAAATAATGCTCACTGCAACTTCACATCTCTAAGAAAAATCCCTCAAGATATGATACTTCCGAAGTATGTGCATTGTCTGCTGATGTGACCTTGGCTCTTTTGCATGTGCCCCCACCACAGTATTGTCAAAATAGAGTGTGATAGGATCTTTACTGCTCAGTACAAAATCCAACTCATGGATGAAGCTTTGCATCCACACTGCTTATTTAGCTACCTCAGAAGCTACGATATACTTGGACTCTGCTGTGGAATCGGCCACCACACTTTGTTTTGAGCTCTTCCATCTCACTGCACCTCCATTTGATCTAAAGATGTATCCAGTCTGCGACTTCATGTCATCTTGATCAGTCTGGAAACTAGCATCTACATGTCCTCTGATGACTAGTTCCTCATCTCCTCCATAAAACAGGAACATATCCTTAGTATGCCTTAGATACTTAAGGATAGTCTTGACTGCCATCCAATGGCGGTCTCCTGGATCAGCTTGATATCTGCCTACCACACTTAATGCGTAAGCAACATCTAGCCTCGTACGGAGCATAGCATACATGACTGACCCAATCACGGATGCGTAAGGGATCCTTTCCATCCTCTTTCATTCCTCATGTGTCTGAGGACACATTTTCTTGGAAATATGAATGCCATGTGACATTGGATACAATCCTCTCTTGGACTGTTCGATACTGAATCTCTTCAGTATCTAGTCAATTTATGAACTTTGACTCAGGCCCAGCATTCTCTTGGATCTATCATGATGGATCTTGATCCCATGAATATATGCTGCCTCGCCCAAGTCTTTCTTGGAGAAGAATTTATCTAACCATTCCTTAACTGACTGTAAGACAGGTACATCGTTTCCAATTAAGAATATGTCATAAACATATACTATTAGGAAAATGACTGCAATTCCACTAAACCTTTTTTAGACACAAGGCTCACATTCATTCTTAACAAATCCAAATTCTATAACAGCTTCATAAAATCAAATGTTCCACGACCTTGATGCTTGCTTTAATCCATAAATGGATTTCTGCAAATTGCATAACTTGTTGGCATCCTTTGGAGTCACAACCCCTTTAGGTTGTGTCATGTAGACATCTTCCTAGATGTTCCAATTAAGGAAATCTATTTTGACATCCATTTTCCAAAATTCATAGTCAGGGTAAGCAGTAATGGCCAATAGGATTCGGATGGACTTCTGCATTGCAAACGGTGAAAAGGTTTCATCATAGTCAATTCCTTGACGTTGTCTAAACAATTTTGTAACCAGTCGTGCCCTATAGGTGCTGACATTCCCCTCCATGTCCAGTTTCTTCTTGAATACCCATTTATTACCATTAGGCTTTACATAAACTAGAGGATCTACCAATATCTAGACTTGGTTTTGGTACATGGTATCCATTTCAGAATTCATGGCTTCTTGCCACATGGAAACGTATGTGCCTTCAACTGATTCCTTGTAGGTAAGAGGATCATCATTGTAAACCAACAATGAGTCACCATCCTCGGTGACAAGAAAACCATATCGTTCTAGTTCTCTCACCTCTCTCGTGCTCCTATGCAGTTCCTGTGTCTCTGGAACAGATTGTTCTTCCACGGGGCTTTGTGGAATCTGTTCTTGTACCAACTCATGTGTATCTTGAGCCTCGACTTCATCGAAGTCTATCTCACTCCCACTATCTGTTTTGGAGATGTGCTCCCTCTCAAGGAATATGGCATTTCCTGCCACTATAACCTTTTTTTCTAAGGGGTTTTATATGTAATATCCCCTTGTTTCCTTGGGATATCCTATAAAGATACACTTTGTGCCTCAGGGTGCATGTTTGTTACCTGAAGAGGCCTTAACAAATGCTTCACTACCCCACACTTGTAAATTCGATAACACGGCTTTGCGTCCACTCCATAATCCATATGGAATACCATTTATCGATTTAGTTGGTACTTGGTTTAGTATGTGCACTGCTATTTGTAATGCATATCCCAAAAAGGATAATGAAAAAATCGCATGACTCATCATTGATCTCACTATGTCCAACAGTGTGCGGTTCCTCCTTTCACTTACACCATTCCACTGCGGTGTTTAAGGAGGAGTTATATGAGATAGAATCCCAAAATCCCGTAAGAAATCAATGAAGTCTTGATTAAGATATTCTCCTCCTCTGTCTGAGTGGAGTTTCTTAATATTCTTACAAAGCTGGTTCTCAACTTCATTCTTTTATTCTTTGAACCGGTCATAAGAATATGACTTATACCTCATTAAATAGATATATCCATATCTACTAAAATAACCAGTAAAAGTTATGAAGTATGAGAACCCACCCCTTGCTTCAACTGGAAATAGTCCACACACATCTTTGTGAACTAATTCTAGAAGCTCTTTAGCTCTCTCACCCTTCCCACTAAATGGGGCTTTGGTCATTTTTCCTTGTAGACATGCATGATATACACCAAGTGGTTTTAGTTCAAAAGAATCTAAATACCCATCTTGATGTAATTCTGTCAAACGTTTCACATTGACATGACCTATCCGGTGAGGCCAAAGTTGGGTGTGGTATGAGTCATCTGAATTAACATTGTTATCGATTTCCATTACTTGGTTGGTGTAGTCTAACACATTAAGGCCATTATATAAATGTGCCATACCAAAACAAATGCTATCTTTATAAAAGTAGGAACATTAATTTCCAAACATGAATATGAATCCATCAATATCTACTCTAGATACTGAAATAATGTTTTTAGTAATAGAAGGCACATAATAACAACCTTTCAAAACCAAGACAATCCCGGTAGGCAATGTGAGGTGGTAGTCTCTGACAGCTACAGTAGTGAGTCTGGCTCTGTTGGCTGCTCATAGATCTACCTCCCCTCGATCAATATTCCTGAATCTACTTGGTTCCTATATTTGGATACTGATGTGAGCACCACAAGCAGTATCTAATACCCAATTAGTAGAAACAGATAGATTGCATTCGATAAAAAACACACCTGAATCTTCACCTTGCTTCCTTGGATGGGTGCATTTTTTCTTCGAGTGGCCCTTCTTGCCAAATGCGAAACAAAGAGCATCCTATTCCTTTTCCTCCCCTTTGATCATCCTTTTCATGGAAGGCCTTGAAGATTCTTTGGGATTAAATCTCTTCACCTTCCCTTTCCTTTTATTCACCATAAGGACAGAATCATTTTCATGCTTCATGTCATTGACCACTTGGAGAATAAGGATAAGAAGATCAGATAGAGACTTCCCAATATTGTTCATGTTGAAATTAACAACAATGTTTGAGAAGCTCTGGGGGAGTTATGCGAAAATGAGATCGGTACCTAGTTCATCAGGGTGTTTAAACCCTAGAACCTCCAAGTGCTCAATGTATCTAATGAGCTTGACTACATGAGGCCCATCTGGGGCACCCTCTCCAAGCTTGCTCTGAAATAGAGCCTTGGAGATCTCAAACCTCTCATGTCTTTCTATCTCCTGGTATAGACCATGAAGATGCTCGAGCATGCTATAGGCATCCATGTCTTCATGAGACATCATGAGCTCACTAGACATTTATGATAACATCAAACATTGAACGTCGAGTTGATCGTTTAAATGTTGATCATAGATTAGGAAATCTTCATCACTCGCCCCTGGGGCAGGGGAATCAAGAAGTGAGGACTCCATCACGTAAAACTTTCGTTCATGGTATAGGATAACCCGAAGGCGCCTAAACCATTCCATAAAGTTACTGCTGATGAGGATATTGTCTTTATCTAGTATTGATCGTAGAGAAAATGTGGTTGACGAGTTTTTCATCTTGATTCTACAATTTAAAAGAGCAGATTTATTAGTAAATTCTTGATTACATTTTTATGAGAAATTTTATTAATTCTCCCACTATTTTATCAAGTCCCAATGGACCTCACCATTGATCTCGGAATGTCCAGTTGCTTTGACATTCTAGTGGCAAGGATCCATATTCCCCTTCGCATAACCCCAACAAGGGATGGTAAAGATATTTGAAGGTATTTTGGTAGGCAGTTCTTTGCCAACTATGAGCTTACAGTTCCTTGATCTGTTGAGTGGACTCCCCAATCCTGAAATCCTGACTTGGATTTCCTCAACTCTTACCTCCAATATTACATCAAGTCTATCAAGGGCTACTTCTCTTGATTTAATATGGTTAAGTCAACCCGAAACCATTCATAAGGGATTCCTTTATAAAAGTAAGTGTCCCAACAAGGGTTGGTCAAACATATATTTTTATTGAGTCTTGCCCTTAATCAAGTAACGGAAGGCTTGGTCTGACTTAATATGGTATTTGAGGTATTTTATTCTTTATGTGTATCTTTGCATTATCACATTCTTTTTAATATTAATTGATGATTTCTTAAGAGATTAACCATGTTCCGATAATGTTTACACATAGTCCGGTTTTTATTTTATTCCATCTTTTCATGCTTGTTCATTTTTTTAATTATGTGATCGTGACAACACATACATAATAAATAAACCATGAAATCAGACAAAAATAAAATAATATGGCATGATCATGAGCTTCTATTTTGTTATGTTATCTAGTGGTTTTGATAAGCTAACCCTGACCTAGGGATAACACCTTGAACCGGATGGTTCGTGTTTTGCAGCTCCCATCTGTCCACCTTTGTATCTTCTTGTGTTGGTTCCGCCTCAGCTTCAGGATTTGAACCGTCTCTTTTGGCTTGGGAGATCCTCCATTACATATGTTTACATTAAAGAAACCATGGGCACAAAGGCCCTACATTTTACTAAAAGAATGATCGTAGGCCAACAAAATTAAATTAAATAAATTTAAATGAAACCATACACATACAAAGGGTCTTTGGTCTAGCTCATTATCATCCATAGTATGCAACAACATTTACGCATATTTAGAATTCAAATTCATTCAATCATTCTTTTATTTAAGATAAGACGTGCTCGAATTCAATTAATTATGATCTTATAATTAATCAATTCTTTATCATAAATTCCATTCTGAATTTCCTTGAGATTCTTCTCATCAATATTCCTTGTACGGGTCTTTGTACATTAGAGGAAACCTGGTGAAATTCCATTTCTGGAAAGTACACAGCGTGTAGTTTATAATTACACGGAGTGTATTTTTCTTTTCACCATTTATCCAAAGTACACACCGGGGCTTTGGCGTGTTTTCTGTACTTTGGAAATTTTAGAGTACATGGCATGTAGATGAATCATACATGGCGTGTACTTCCTTGTTACGCGGTAACCGACCTGGCGATCCCGTGTGCACGGTACGTGGATTATAATTGTACACATTTTCACCTAGGTCGGAACGGACTACACGTCGTGTTGTTCTAACATACACGCTGTGTATTCCTGTTTCCACACACCGTTCTATTCTGGTCAACACGGCATGATTAAAACTTAGGCATAATCAATTCACACGGCGTGGTTTGGCAGACTAGTGTCGGTTCGTTGTACCTAAGTACACGACATGTAGTTTTAATTACATGCCGTGTAATCCCGTGTTGTACAGACAGAAAGATCGGATCCTCTGGATGGGTTCCTCATTTTTATTTTAATCAAAATTAAAATTAAAAGGTCTTTTCTATGATATGAAACGAGAAACGAAGGAGGAAGAATAGATCTCGTTAAGTCAGATTTACAGAACGATTTATTTCGAATTGAATCAAATATGAATGTGTAAATTATCAACAAAAATTAAATAACTATAATCAATGCTGTAACCTCCCTCTGATACCATTTGAAGGTTACGGGCGCAACGGAAGTGCGTGGGTGGATATTTCCACTTGGCTTTTTGTCATTAGCAATGATAAATATGGGATTAATATGACGATAAATGCCAGTCTCCATGGATCTAATCACAGAAAAAATCAAAGAAGATGGTTTGTCCCAGAACCACAAACAAGGATCGTTACAAGTTTATTATAGTTAATTTAATTAATTATAAATAAATACCTTTTGGGTGTTCTTTCTTCGTTGATGTTCTCTATCACGTTGTTGATGTGATCCGTCGTTGCATCGTAGAAGCCAATTGTAGACTCCCTCTAGCGGTGATCCACATGTTTACCTTGTATCTCTGGACATCTCCAAAGGATTATCTGGGTGCTAGCATGGAGAAGCCTCTTCTTGCATTGTCCGCCTTAGATCGTCTTGATCCGATGGAAGAGGATCTCTCTCGGTCTTGAGAGCGTTCTTGGAGGAAGAGGTTCCTTCGGTCTTGAAATTATTCTCTGGAGATGTTGTCCACAATGATTCTCTTGTATCGGAAAAGAGTTGGGGTTGTGAGGATATTTATAATCGAGTTTGAGGTTGTAGAGTTATGACAATAAATAAACGTGTTACATGTTTCATTTATTTCATTAACTCTTATTGAAAACCCCATGTCAAATAATTAATTACTTGACATGTGCTCATGCTGATTATAATAAATATCATCTATTAAAACGTTATTATATCCTCAAAATCCCGACTGGAAAAACTACACGGCATGCAATAATAAATACACGACGTGTACTTGTTTTTCATTGAAAAGTACACGGCGTGTACATTAAATGTACACGACGTGTATATCTTGTTTTCATTTATTCATTTCCTTTCCAAAATAAAACTACACGGCGTGTACATTTAAAAATACACGGAGTGTACGTGTTTTATTTTATTTTTCCTCCATCATTTAAAACAACTTAGGCTTCCTTGAATAATTATTAAACCACGTACGAGAATAATCTTTATTCAACTTGAGATACTTGGATACACTTAGTCTGTGACCCTCTAGGCCTCTTTCACGTTGTCATTAGGCAGGCTTTCCTAAAGTCCAAGATTACTGTCTAGCAATGGGTCAAGGCACCCAAGAGAAAGAAGTTGACGCCGCATTGACGTATCACCTCATACGAATGCTTACTGTGTAATTTAATCCCTTTGTCTCGATATCTCATCAATCAGGTTTCATGGAAGTGTCATAAACCTATATTCTTGATATGTCGTTCTTTGACTACCTGAAATAAACTCATCGTTTACACCATGGACATGGAATTTAATGTTACATTTCTATTTCAATCAGAGGGCTGAGATATCAACTTCCATAAATGGAAGGGACAAATCCGTGCTCGACTTATCCATTAACAACATGTCACTCATGATGCACCCAACGTACCCTACATCCCACCAACTGTCTGCGTGACGGTTTTCATCAGTAAATCTAAGTGCGCGAGCCATGATATGAGTTAATGATAATCATTCAGTCTAAGGACCATTACACATGCTCGCAGATAGCAATATCTGATGACACCAAGACATGCAGAATTACTACTGGCAGGTCTGTTCCCATAATCTACCATCTTGGAGATTACCAAGTGCAAACTCCATGAGAGAGAGTCTCGTCTTCTTACGAGTACTCGTACATGATGGTCTATATACTATGTGTCCTATCATAGTATGTCATCAAACCACATAACTTTATTTAAGAATATTGTTATAGAATTTTGAGTTCTCATCATAGCTGGGATCTTATATGACCTTATTAATGCAATGAATATTCCAGGACATTATTATATTATAGTCAGCAGAACAGTGAACAATATATAATAAGTGAACATTTATGTAATCAAAGTACAAAACAGTTGGTTTTGAGGACACCAACCCTTACATCCAGGGGGGGGGGGATTCTACAGGAGGGTGGGGAGTGTCCAGGGGGTTTGAAGGGGGAGGGAGATTTCCAGGGTGGGGAAGGTTATTTAAGGTTGGGGCCGCCATTGAGGGAGGGGTTTGAAAGAGGTTGGGGGTGGGTTGTCTAGGAGGGGGGCTTTGCAGGGGAGGAAGGGGGATGTCGGGGGGTGTCGGGGTGTCTAGGGGGGATTGCAGGGGGAGGGGTCTTTGCTGGGGAAGGGGGTTGTATGGGGGCTATCCAGGGGAGCTTTGCAGGGGAGGGGTTGTCCAATAGAGTGGTTATGTAGGGTGGGGGTTTACATTGTCCAGGAGGGAGGGGTGTCCAGGAAACATGGATCTTTAAGGGGGTTGTCCATGAATGGGGATTTGCATGGGGGTGTCCAGGGGGCGAGGGGCTGACCAGGGGGGAGAGGGATGTCCGGGGGTGTCCATGAGGGGGGGGGGTTTGAATAGGGGGAAGGGGTGTCTAGGGGGATGTGTAATCTATGGTAGGGGGAGGGGGTTATGTTGGGTGGGGTTGTCCAGGGGGAGGGGTCTGTAGGAGGGGGCAGGGTGTCCAGGAGGGGGCTTTGTGGGGGGGTGGGGTCCAGGGGGGAGGGGGATGTCCAATATAGGGGGAGGGGGTTATGTATGGTGGGGGCTATCCATGAGGGAAGGATATATAGGATGGGGGATTTTCAGAGGGAATGGGGGCTGCAAGGGGTGGGGTTGTACAGGTGGGATTTGCTGGTGGAGGTGAGGATTTGCAGGGGAAGGAGGCTGCAGGGAGAGCTATCAGGGGGATCATTATAGGGGGAGGGGGAATATCCTGGCGAGGGGAAGGGGATATCTGTGGGAGGGGGTTTTACATAGGGTGTTGAGTGTCTAGTGTTCATCAGTGATGGGTGTCTAGGAGGAAGGGGGTCTGTAGGGGTTTGTCTAGGAGGGGGGATCTGTAAGGGGAGGGGCAGTAGGGGGGTTGGGGGATGCCTAGGGGTGGGGTGTCCAAGATGGAGGGGTCAGTAGGGGGGTTGTCCAAAAGTGGGGCTTTGTTAGTGGGAAGGGTGGGGGTGGTAAGGGGGCTTTACTGGGGGTGAGGGATATCTAGTGGAGTATTTTCAAGGGGTGGGAAACTACAGGGGGTTGTATAGGTGAGGTGGGTGTTTGGGGGAGGGGTTGTCCAGAAGGGAGCAATTATGGGGAGAGGGTGGGGGAGACTATTTTGGGGGTTGGGGTGTTTTTTAAGAAGGGGGGATGTCTAGGTGCTTTTGTAGGGGGGCTGCATGGGGGGGGGGGGGTTGGCAACATTATGGTGAGTGGGGGGTATGGGAATGGGGTTGGGGAGGGGGATAGTTTTTTTCGATATTCAGACCCTATAGCCACAATTTCTAAATGTGGCTATATTTATATTGACACGGTTTTTAACTATACCTATAAGTCTAATGACACGGTTATAATCCATGGAAATAAAGTGTCTTCATGCTATGGTATAGCCACAGTTCTAAATTCTGGCTATAATGATATTACCACGGTATGAATTCTGGTTATATACCTAAATCCATAGTTTGAACTATGAGAATATACCTATAGCCACTATTCCAGAACATTTGTATATATCTTGGCCAATATCCATGCCAATCATAGCCCCACATCCTAAAACTATGTCAATTACATATGTCCATATTTTGGGGACCTGTAGACACAATTTTAGACGATGGATATAGGTCGAATTTCAATTAGTGTTATCCACATTGTTTTCCTTCCAAAGGTGGAAGTGTATTGAGAAATCTTAATCCTTTATCAACTACAACCAAAATCTTTGGTGCATGTTCAACTCCATCTATGTGAATATATAGTTTTGTCTTTTATAAACTGTATATAGATCACACTTTTCCCTATATAGATAATAACTCCATATTGTTAATAACAATATTACTACTGCTAACTCCAAAACATGAGTTGGGTAATTTTTTACATGAATCATAGAGTTTCTTAGGCATAGGATATCATCCTGTTATCTTTTATAAGAACACATCCTAATCCCTTCTTCAACAAATCACTATAGATTAAAACCCTTCTCCACTATATGGTTGTGTAAACATATGTGCACTGACCAACCTTCTCTTTAGATCCTAGAACGATTCCTCCCATTTCTATGTCCAAAGTAACAAAACACTCTTTTGAATTAACATGGTCATATTTTCATATAGTCATGATATAGTCTCTTCAAACTCTTGATAATATCAACCTAAACCATGAATTATATTGATCATGGTCCCCATGAATTTTCTATTCCATCTTTCAATATCATTCGTCATTCAAAGATCTACTAATCTAGAATCTCTTTAGATTATGTGACTAAAAATGAATCCTTTTTCTTCCAAAATTATCACTTTGTAAATTTTGTTGACAACTTGTCATTCCTTTAGGTCTTTAGTACAATTTTCAAAAAATAATTATTCTCTTCTTATCTATTTGAATAGAATATAATATCATTTACAAAGACTACATGAGACTTGTTGTTGTAATCTATAATGACTCTATTCATTAAATTCATGAACATAGCATGGGATTTAGTAAGACCAAAAGGAATAATGATATATTCACTATTCCCTTACACTGTAAACAATGTCGTTGCCTATATCCTCCATCTTGACCCTAAATTTATGATAACTGAAATGCAAGCCAATATTGGAAAATTATTGAGCTCCATATAGTTGATCAAACATGTCATTAATATCTTGAAGAGGATACTTGTTCTTTATTGTGATCTTGTTAAAATGTCAATAATAAATATAGAGACGCATTTATCCGTTTTGATTTTTCACAAAAAAAATTAGTACACCCCTAGGTTGAACACATTTCTAAACAAATCACTATCCATGGTTTTCTAGAAGTTGGTTCACTAATTATGAAAACTCTCTCATGGCCATTCTATAAAAATTCTTTGAAATTGACATTAAAGTTGGTAAAGAAATATTGAGAACTCAACTGTATGTTTTGGTGGAAAACTAGGAAAATCATTTAGATATGCATATTCCAAATCCCGAACAACTTTAATATCATATATGTTAGTGTTCTACCCAACCATTTTCATTAAAAAACCCTTTTTAATGACAATTAAGACCTATACACTTAATGCAATCTACATAAGTAGATCATATGCATCATCACATTGATGGATGATCATTTGAGGGTTTGAAATATCAAACATAAAATTCCTTCATTACTAATTGATGTGTGATTTATGTAGAGAATAAAAATCCATACCTTAGATGAAATCAAATTCGACCAATGGATGAATGATAAGATTTACATGAATCACATTAAAAACGAACTTTTATCGGAGAGGAATCATACAATTGAGATGCAATCGTCATTCTATAAGGGGTTTTCACTGCTAATTTAACCACTAATTTTTATGGGGGAGTAATAACAACATTATAAATAAATTTTGATACGAATGAGTGGGTAGATCTTGAATAAAATTGTACATTAGTAGCTCTAGAGTGGATGGATAGTGTACCTTTCATCATGTCATTATCGCACCCCTCATCTGTTACGGTGACTTCATGATATTTCCACTTTTCCATTAGCATAATATGTTGTGGATGTGGATTATAATCACCAGACCGTGGGTTTGGGAATTATATATCAATGTTACCATTCTCCTCACATTTGTAGCAATGAATCGTTGGTGGTGAAATATATGCAGATTTTCCCCATTAACATTTTGTGCCAGCCTCTTCCCATCATCTCATCAATCAATTTCTTGATGGGCTTCATTATGATACTGAAAACATTTAATAGACCCCCTATGGAAATTTACACCATGCATCTTCCCAAACCTACGGTATAAATGGAATGTCCATTTACTTTTCTCCATGGTTATTAGAGTTTATGTTAAACTACATATTCCAATTTTTTCAATCCATGTGATTTATATGTGACTCCTACCATAATTTCATCCATTATTGCACAAAAATAATCACTTAGTATCTAATAATGTCTATTATGGCCAACTCCCTTTTGAGATATGTCTTTAATCCACAACATAACCTAGCAACTTCGCATTCATGTTGGGCGATAATTACTAAAGCGTACCTAGCATGTCTCATGAAATTAGAATCATAGGTACCAAAATATTAATCATCCATTTGCCTAAAATAAAGGAACTCATTCTACATCTTTGTATAATGAATTCACCAAATGTTATTATTGAATAATAAGTTCTTGTACTTGTCCCAAACTATTTATTTAGTCTCATTTTGCTGCATCATATTTTTTATTTGATTCGACTACTATTATGCTTCTATTTATAATCAATAAACTTCTAGAATGAATTACTCATGCTCTTAACAATGAAGAAAACATAATATATTTTTAGATGTATAAATATATTTCTCAGAAACAAGTGGATATGAAAACCCATAAAAAAAGGTGGACATTGCCTCATTAAATGCTAAAAAGAATGTTGGTCCCTCATTTTCAATCAGGGAAGTCCCCCATGATTCCTATCCTGAGAAATATGGTTGATCATAACAATAAGATTATGTATTCCTATTCACATGGTGTTTAGTTCCCCAGGAGGACAGTCATTTCATTATTTGTCACAGTCTCTATTAATGTGAATCCTATTAGGTTCCAACTACGAACTAAAACCAAAATCATTGAGTGAGAAATTGTTATCATAATGTGGAAACACATGATCATGAAAAAAACCATACATGATGTATATATTATGAAACCTTCTTTAATCTATAAAAAAATATGTGTATCATGGGTAATTCATACCTAACCTATAATTAAATACATCATAATTATTCATAATGAGTTTGTGAGTTCCTGAAGCATATCCCCCAATAGTGTCAAATATGGTGTACAGTAAGGCATGTTGTCATGTACCTGATTACCCCATGTCAAGCCAGGAAAATATTGTTGGAGTTGGTGGCCCTATGTATAACAGTTCCAAATCCACATCCAATGGTTGTATCCTGATAAGGAAGCATTTCTCGAAAATCACTCACTCCATCATCCACCAATATTCCATGACATTTTCCTATAAATTGACTCACCCCTATACATATGCATAGAGAAGTCCTTAAGATTTCTTACTAAGGATTTATCATCCTAGATTCCTAAGGATATCTAAAATTTTCATATGATTCCATCTAAAGAGACCTTATCATTATAAAATTGAACATTAGATAAATTTTTCAGATTACATAAACATTATACAAATAGATGCAAGACGACCGTACTATTCTAGTGCCTTTTGAAACATGGAATCATAAATATTAGTATATAAATGACCAACATTATCTCCCACTAGGACCCTCATGACTGGCACCCATCTTATACACGTCAAACATAATACAAATCATAACAACCTGCGAAAGAAAACATAATAATGTGTGATATTAAATTCTCAATATGGGTAAACATGGGATACATATGACTATAAACATTAAAATAAGGGTAAGGGAATGTTTTTGGTCTCCACTGGAGCCTCCTCAGAGGTAAGGTCTCTAAGTGGCTTAAACTGCAACTCATAGATTCAGATAAATCATATCATGTTGACTGATTTCCTATCATTGTACTGGATTGGTTTCTCACATTTCCTTAAAAGTGTTTTTCATAATCAAAAACAAATATTTGGAGGGTTAGAGAATGTGATCATGAAAATATAATATCATACCCTGCATAAAGAAAGATCATTGAATAATGATTGGATGTTCATAAGATATGAATCACAATGTAATATGGAGAATATTAAATGAAAGCATAACATAGGAATAAGACATAGAATTTGGGAAAATTATAAGCATATACTGATTTCCATAGTAGCGATGTTATTACATCCAAGACCATATTAGTTTAAAAAGTCTTTTATTAAACCGGCTAACCCCTGTTCCAGCCCTATTTTATTTAAATTATTAACCCTCATTCTAGTAATGAATTACATAACATAGTACCCCTCATTCTAACCATTGTTTATATCATGATATATAAATAATTACCCAATTAATTGTAGGGATATATGGGTCCCACCCATCTCATAATGTAATCATATATGCATGTTCCACAAGGTCATAAAGAAACATATCATAACCCATCAGATAAATTGGGTAACATAAACATGTAAAAATATCATAACCAGTGAAAATACATAAGTTTCATAATCATCTAATCATAATCATACCCCGTGAAAGCAAGTGGGTTTCAAAAGCATATATCCCATTAAAGAGAAAGGGGATTCGTAGAATCATTCAAGAAAATCATAATCCATTCAAATAATGAATATTAATGTAAAAATAGAATAATTTTCCTATAATTTCATAATTAATAGAAATGTATCTTATACTGTATGGGAAATAATTTTTAAAGATCTTTTAAACAAATTCCTTGACAAAAATATCCTTGCATCTTTGAAAACATATTTTTATTTAAAAAAACCTTTTTAAAATATATAATCTGAAAATAGACATGAATACTTATAATGGAATATTTTAAAATAATAAAATAGTTTTAAAATAAATTTTCCATTGAGAATTATGTTCAAGTATCTTTTGAAAACATGTTTGGAAACATCGTTTTTGAATATATTTTATTTTCATCCAAAAAGAGTGGTGGTCAGATTTTACTAAAACATTAACATAAGATCCAAAGAGTGTTAAAATGGTTCTAAAAATTAGGGTATCTTGGAATAATATAGGATATGAAAACTCATTAATATTCTTGAACTACAGATCTTAATATTTCACCAAAGGAATCATAAACATATATAAACATTAAAAAACATGGAGATTGTCTCAATAAATCATTAATACATGGTGACTTGAGATCATACACTCTATGTAAGAATAAGAAATTATATGAAGTGTAATATATCTTGAAAATTATGATATTCAGTGTATAACATTTAAAATGGATGTATATACACCTCAATGAAGATTTTACAAGCATAACAAAATAGGAGTCTCAAAGAAGGAAAATTGAGATAGAACTGTTTTACCAATTTGGTGTCTTTTGATAGTTAAAATACATTAAAAAAGGATCATAGAGTGGATATGTGAATACCAATAAATGTTAGTACGAGATATATAGATTAAAATCACGGTCATTACAAACACCACATCAAAGGAAATAGTGGAGAACATATCATGTATCTCAAAGAAATTAATAGTGAGATGAAAATATCCTTCCCATGTTCCCTCACATTCTTCGTACTTAAACAATATTCATGTATAAAAAATGTTATTTTATTATAAATAGTTTTCAAATTAATATTCTTATATCAATTACTTTATATGACATTGTTATGACTTTGTATTACCCCTTGTTAATGATCCAATG
Organism: Viscum album; assembly: GCA_963277665.1. Taxonomy (NCBI): domain Eukaryota; kingdom Viridiplantae; phylum Streptophyta; class Magnoliopsida; order Santalales; family Viscaceae; genus Viscum; species Viscum album. The sequence goes on along the minus strand of OY728141.1, from coordinate 1,956,275,230 downwards.
TTTACGTTTCACTTCAGGTAATATTTTCTTTGTTCTTCGCATGTGTCTAAATTTGTTATATCGTTGATCCTAATACTTATATAATGATTCTATAATGTAGAAAATGATATAAATATCATATAAATATATTTTATTTATGTTATAATAATCTATATCATAATGACGTATGTAATGTAATACACTGTTCATAGAGACTGGAAGGCGTACGTATGCATGAATGATGCATTCCATTTTTTTGTCGTATTGAAAGAACGTATGTAAATGAAATATATATATATATATATATATCACTATTACAGAATCATTAATATTTTATATATATCATATATGTTCATTAAAACCATCTTTAATACATTACACATTGTGTGTGAATGAATCACATCACTTTGACATGGCGATTGTCCACACTTCCCCTCACAATATTATAGTTTTAATACTAATTAGAATGTAAAGAGGTGTGTGTTATAAAAAGGAATATATAATATTAAATACATATTAAATATAATATATGATATATATAAAAATATTTTCCATCATAATGGAGTAACTGCATGACCCTAGCTACCCAGAGTCGGTGCATTATGACAAAACATTGGCATGATCACAAAAGATCAAGTATCGAAAGACCGATTAGTTTAGTAGCATTGGAAACACTAAATATATTAATAAGTCTTTCATTACATCATAAAGTGATAAAAAAATTACAACACATCTTGTCTTCATAGACCACACTCATATCCCCTCATACTATCCCTGCAGGTCATTCATAAAATACTTCTTCACATCCTGGGAAAAAAATAAAACATTAAATGTGGTGAGCTCAGATGCTCCGCAAGGATGAAAATATACCGGAAACATTCATAAATAAACATAAACAGTTAAGGAAATGTATAACTAAAAAAATCCTTTTATAAACGAACTTCATTATAATTGGGAAATGATAAAATGAAATAATTCCATTTAATTATTCACATTGATATTCTATTAGTCGAATAATCACATTCTATATCAATCACCACTTTCATAATGATGGAATATATAATTCCTGACTATCATAACCACATAGTCAAGGCTTTTTGCCAGGTCAACAAATAAGATTTTGTCAAGGCCTTGTCCCAAGACAATAGTGTTCTCATGAGACCTACCAATGCATCGAAGATCTATAGGAGGATCCACCCGTCATTATTAAGTCTAATTCATTCCTCATATGAACATATTTAAACATAACATAAACATTCATATTAAAACTAGCATACGAAATGTAAATAGTTTCTCCATAAACCATGAATGGTATAAAAATAACACATCCATATTCAAACATATCACAAAACATTCAATACAATATGTAAGTTTTTTATAATAATAAATCAACTTCATATAACCTTAAAATCCATCAATGGATGTTGACGTAGATGAAATTAAAACTATTTGAGAGAAATATCTCTTTTTTGAAATCATTTAAAAGACACATAATTATATAAGAAGACATTTACTTTTAAAATATTCATATAATCTTGTATGGTAAGCTTAAATGATTTTATAACTGTAGAAAATAGCCGCATCTCCCGTATAAGTTAATAAAAGACATTCTAACCTAATTTTATCGAAAAAGGGTAAAAAGGTCCTTGTTTGGAAAACGATGGAAAGAATCCTTAAAAAACTTCTTATAAAAAGTCAAAAAAGGGTAGAATTGACTTTAAACCATATTTGGTAAAATATTATGAATTTTTTGCAATACATTTTTAAAAACATGGATGTGGATGATAAAGAGGTCCCAGTAGATAATTACGTATAAACAACCTCAGATAATGAAGCGATTTTGAAATAAACCCTTACCTTATTCTTTTACATGGTTGAGGGTATGTTAAACTCCAATATAATGGATAAATAATTTTTATTAAATTATACAAGAATCATATATATTAATATGATATTATATATGAACTTTTATCATTTCTTTGTAGATAATATCATAGTATTATCGTCGTTTCGGGTGTTAACATACTCATTTTATTTTGTATGTTTTGTTTCATAAGTCGTGTTTGTTAGGGATAGGTTGTCTATTATTCGTATTAATGATGATATCAAGTCCTTAAACATTAGTTTTAATCATCTAATGTGAATTATTTGGGAATGCATACGATTGTGAATGAATCTTATCGCATTCATGGAGATGGTAGTCTGTACGTACGCACGAGTGACAATATCATTCATTTGATATTAAAAAATATATAATTGGATGGTATATCATATATATGGAGTCATTATCATGTTATATTAATTATTTACATCAATTACACATCATTATCATACCCATCCAAATATTAATGTTTTTAATAACAATTACACCATGATGTGGAGACGGTAAGTTGTACGTACGCACGTATGGTGACATGTCATTAAAAGGATGGATAGAATACTGAATATGGTTGTGCCATATTTTTAAGAACATAAAATTATATATAATATACTATTGTTATTAGTTTATAATGGAAATAATAAATAAATAAGAAGTTGAAGAAAAAAGCAACTTGAAAGGGGGTGGTTAAATCATTATCTCTTCTACGGGTTCTTCCTTTTGATTTGATAAAAAAGTATCCATAGGTTGGCTTTATGAAAAATATAAGGCCTCTAGGATGAAGGAAAGAAAGTTTATTTGGTATTTTTTCAGAGTTTGGATGAGCCAAATGGCTTTTAAGGTGTGAATAAGCTTGTAGAGGTGGGGGGCTTTTATAAGAGGAGAGGAGGGGCTCTTTTTGAATGATTGAAAATATTATTTTATTATAAAATGGTTTTCAGATTATTAAGGTCCCACAATGAAATATTATGATTTTAAGGTGATAAGGGTTAGAAATACACCCATACAATAGTTTTTTACAACTGTAAGTCTTATATTTTACATTATATTTTCATTTTATTTAAATCGTTCATTAATGAAGTAATCGCTGCATCATCATGGTGTCATAAATAAATTAATTTATTTAATGTATAAATATTATAAAAGAAATACCGTTATGTGGGAAATATTTTTAGGTTTCCAATTACTATTTATAGTATAATAGATCATTTATGTAGGAAAAATTAAAATAGTTTTACTTAGGTGTTATATACTTTTGTTATATTTTCCATTCATTAAAAAATAAAATGATAAAATGTCACTATCACACAAAAGTGATTCCATGGGGTCCCTAAGTTAACACAAGTCATCCCATGGTCAGCCATGACACAAACAATAGCATTATCACACATGTTGGGGTCATTTTATTTTATTGTGATATTTTTTTATTACCCTTAACTACCCGATTACTAATTAATCCTGATAATTAATGATAATTTTCGTCGTTACTATTCATAATGTCCAAAAAGAAAAGAGCCTAAATTACATAACTTGAACCTTATAATTCCAAATATGGAATCCATTTCACCAAATTCTATACACAGAAATTTCTTTAATTAATTTCAAAATTATTCCCGCTGTCAAAACAAATAGAGTGTTTTTCAGAAACAATATCTATAAAAAGATTGACAATTTTTAATGTCCAATTTCAAAGTGAATTTAATTCTAATGGCCAAAATCATATCAAATGGTAAAAATATATTCTAAATATACATTAAAACCACTAAAATTCATAATTTATCACTATTAATTATTTCCATTAAAAAAGTTGTTTTTAAGTATTTTTCTCTATTCATTGAAAATTGGACGATCTCAGAAAAACACCAAAAATTAAACATAGGCTAATTTCAATATTCCAAATCCAAAAATTAAGTCCATTTTGAAATAAAAAATTATATAATTCAAAAAGTGGGTATTAAATTTCATAACGGCTACTTTGATTGGTCGATGTGTGTTAGAATCTCAAACTTGCGTACAATGCAAGCTATTGGATTATTGAAAGAGAAGCTTAACATGGAAGATTGGGGTGTTACATTCTCTCCTCCTTCAATAAATTGTATGCTCACAATTTTAAATTGTTCTTTCAAAATAAAATGTTGAAAATATAAAATACCTTTGTGGAAAACCCACATCAGAAATAAGGTTAATAAAATTTAGCCTTAATAAGAGGGAAATGGAAATGAAAAAGTACCCACCAAATTATGATATCGATTAGGAGAACATTGGTGGAAATAATGGACACATAATTGGAGGAAAGAAGTAAATATTTGTAGGGAGTGATTGAGTTCATCAATCACAAACAAGTGTAAAATTGAGGGCCTCAAAGCCTTCATCTATGGTGATTTAAAATATCATCAGTTCATCAAAACATATGGTATTAGGACAACACATTTTATGGTTTTAATATCCATTTAAAAAAGTTTAAGAATTAATCTATTCATAGAATAAGAGAGAGTTATATATATATACATGACAAGTAGAGTTTCAACCATCAACTAATTTCTACAATAAACTCATATTTCATTAAAAAAATATAATAGAACTCAAAAATATTATATTTATCTTAATCGTAAAAGGTTAAAAATATTAACCCATACCATTTATATTATGAAAACTTTTTTTAATAAACAGGGACTTCTTGTAGGCTAGTGGTAGGTAATAAAGGCATGTCGCACTATGGTTGTGGGTTGGATTCCTACAGCTTTGTCAGACACGACAGGTTGTCCCCCGACCTGCACGTCATCCTTCTCCTAAAACTATAGTATTATAATATTACAAAAATTAATCTTTATAAAATTTTTAACCATAAAAAATACTATCCAAAGTTCAAATTAATCCATTCCAACCTTTATAGTTATCCAAAATACCTCTGTCCAGAATTTCTATAAAAGATCTCTAAATTCCAAAATCAATTGTAACATCAGATTCCCCAAACAAAGTAAAGTTTCTCTTATTGTCACATAATAAAAATTTTATTACCTTCATCATATTAAAACCTTAATGAAAACTACATGTAATACAGTACAATCCTTATATATATCACATTATTCTTATAACCATAAAATTTATTGAGTCCAAAAACACAAATACAACAATTATTCAACTTCATTTGTAATAAAAATATAAGCTTGGCCTTGCTCCCTTAGAGTTTTCTGAGGTAAGTTTCCATGGAGATTAGGGAATTCATTTGCATAATTTCCCATTTCTCTATAATTATATAATTCATCATTGACAGCCTCTTTCTTTCCCTTGTAATCACGAGTCTGGTGACATTTTTCACCACATTTGTAACAAACTTCCATTCCTTTTAGTCTTGTACCGGGGTGTTTCATACCACAATTATCACATTATGGAATATCATTATTTCCCTTTTCCCTTTACCTGTCTCTTGCTCCACCGTTCTCTTCTTCTCTTGCTTTAATTTGTTGTCAAAAGACTTAGACAATTCCTTTTCTGTTTTGATAGCACATGAGACAATATCATCATACGATGAGAAGGATGGTGATATTAAAGCTCAATAGAGAAATGTTTTTAACCCATCAATGAAATGATCAATCTTACTTCCTGGGTTACGTATATAATCTGTAGCATGCCTCGTTATCCTTGTAAAGTTAGACTCATATTTGCAATATTCTCTTCCTCCTTTTGCCTCAGACTCTAAAATTGAATTTCTATATTTGCTCGATGGTCATGAGGAAAGTATCATTCTAAGAAAATCTCTTTAAACACTCTCCATTCAATACTTGATAGTTATTCATCTTCCTTTTTGTTTTGAATCAATGACAACCATTGATTAGCATCTCTAGTGAGGCGGTAAACTGCCATGATAACTTTTTCACTTTCAGTACTCAATAAGGCATGGAATATATTATCTAAGGAATTTATTCGTTGCTCATCCACCGATGGATTTTTACTCCAATTGAATGTCAGTGGTTTTTGTCTCAGGAAGCTATCTAACAATGATCATCCACGCTGTCGATCTGTGTGCTCCATATGAGTAAGGTTATTATTCATAACCAGAGTGAGTTGTCCCAGAATGGTGATAAGCTGATCAGTACCAGTTGTATCACCAGCTCACTATAATTATCTTGAGAAAGTGGGAAATCTCTACATGGAGTGTGTGCATTGATACGGTTTCCATTCCTTCCACTAGGTTCTATTTCTAAACAATTTCATAATCGAGATTAGTTTATGCATAAAAATACATAATAACAAACTTTCAAAACACTTCACATAAATTGAAGAGTTTATGGATATAATCCATAATAATAAGAATGTTTTCTTTGAGGATTTATATACTCATAAACCCTTCTTAATGGTTTGTAATGTAATAGTGAATTATCCTAAGCATATCCCTCGGGAGTGTCGTAACCAAGAGTTCAACAAGGCCAATTGTCGTGCACAAGTTCCCATTCGAGTTCATCTCAAAGAGGTGTTTTTGGGTTTTAGCCCTAGGTACATCTGTGCCAGAGCTGCCTCTACCTGGTCATCTCCATACAGGGATGTATTTCTTGGAAAACTCAAAAAATCTCTACAATACCAAAATTCTAGGATATTATTCTATACTAATCCTAAAATTCTTTCTTAGGGATACATTCTCTAATCAGAGTTTATCTAAATATAGCTTCCAATGTTACTACTAAACTACCTATGATACCAACTATAACACCCCGACCCCAGTTACCCAGAGTCTGTGTATTAATTCATAACATTGGAATGATCACAAAAGATCAAGTATCAAAAGACCGATTAGTTTATTAGCCTTGGAAACACTAGATATATTCATAAGTCTTACATTACATCATAAAGTGAAAAAAAACTACAACACATATTGTCTTAATATACCACACTCATATCCGCTCATACTATCCTTGCTGGTCATTCATTAAATACTTCTTCACATCCTGGAAAAAATATAAAACATTAAAAGGGATGAGCTTAGATGCTCAGTAAGGATAACAATATAGTAGAAAATTACATAAATAAACATAAACATTTAAGGAAATGTATAACTAAAACCAAAATCCTTTTAAACATCAACTTCATTATAATTGGGAAAAGATAAAATGATATAATTTCATTTACTTATTCTATTGGATATTATACTAGTAGAATAATCACATGAAATTTCAATAACCACTTTCATAATGATGGAATGCATAATCCCAGAATATCATAACCACATATTCAAGATATTGTTCCAAGACACCAACTAAGATATTGTCAAGGCCTTGTGACAAGACACTATTTTGTCTCATTAGTTTTACCGATGCATCAAGGAGTTATAGCGAGCTCCACCCATCACTTATCAAGTCCAATGCATTTCTCATATGAACAGGTTAAAACATAACATAAACATCCGTATTAAAACTAGCATGAAAAATTTCAATACCTTCTCCATAAACCTTGAATGGTATAAAAATAACACATCAACAGTAAAACATATCACAAAACCTTCAATAAAATATGAAAGTTTTTTATCATAATAAATCATCTTCAAATAAGCTTCAAATCCATCAAAGGATGTTGACGTAGATGAAATCAAAATTATTTTAGAGAAATATCACTTTTTTGAAATCAATTAAAAGTTACATAATTATAAAAGAAAACATTTAATTTGAAAATATTCTTATAAGATTTTAACGGAAGCTTCAACGATTTTATAATGGTGGAAAATAGTCGCACCCTCTGTATAAGTTAAAAGAAGACATTCTTAACTTAATTTTTTTAAAAAGGGTAAAAAAGACCTTTTTCAGAAAACGACGGAATGATTCCGTTAAAAAATTCTTATAAAAAGTCAAAAAGGGTATAAATGTCGTTAAACCATATTCTATAAAATAGAATGAATGTTTTGAAATACATTTTTAAAAACATGGATGTGGATGATAAAGAGGTCCAAGTAGATTATTACGTATAAACAACCTCAGATAATGAAGCGATTGTAAAATAAACCCTTACCCTGTACTTTTCCTTGGTTGAGGGTTGGTTAACCTACTGTATAATGGCGAAATAATTGTTATTAAAATATAAAAAAAGAATATACATTAATATGATATCATATATGATCTTTTAACATTTATTTTTAAAAAATATCTTAGTATTATCGTCGTTTCACGTGTTTACTTACTCGTTTTCTTTTATATGTTTTATTACATAATCCGTGTTTGTTTTGGATAGGATTTATATTATTAATATCCATAATGAAATTATGTCCTTAAACATTACTTTTAATCATAAAATCAGAATTAGTATTGAATGGATACGATGGGGAATGAATCTCATCGCATTCGTGGAGACGGTAGTTCGTACGTACGCATGAGCGACAATATCATTCTTTTGATATTAAGATAATATATAATAGGATGGTATATCATATATAAAGAATAATTATCATGAAATATTTATTATTTACATCAATTAAGCATCATTATCATAACCAACCAAATAATAATGTTTTGTAGAACAATTACCCCACGACGTGGAGACGGTAAGCCGTACGTACGCACATATGATGACATGTCATTAAAAGGATGGATAGAATAAAAAATAAGGTTGTGAAATATTTATAATTAAATATCATTATACATTATATACTTGATTTATTATTTTAGAAAGGAAATAAAAAAGAAATAACAAGTTGAAGAGGATAGGAACTTGAAAGGGGGTGGTGAAGTCATTACCTCTTCATCGGGTTCTTCCTTTTGATTTGATCAAAAACTCTACCTAGGATGAATATCTGATCAAAATAATGCATCTAGGAGTAATGGAGGAAATTTACTAGGGTATTTGGATAAAGGTTGGCCGATCCAAATGGCTTTGAAGGTGTGAATAAGGTTGTAGAGGTGGGGCCTTTTATAAGAGGATATGAGGGGCTCTTCTTGAAAGATTGAAAATATTATTTTATTATAATATGTTTTTCGGATTATAAAGGTCCCAAAATGATATATTTCTAAGATATGGTGATAAGGGTACTAAATCCACCCAAACAATTGGTTTTTGACACCTGTAAGTCTTAGATTTTACCTAATCTTTTCATTTTATTAAAATCTTTTTTTAATGAAGTTATTGTTGCATCATCATGGTGTCATAAATAAATTTATTTATTTAATGTCTAAAAATTATAAAACAAATACCATGCTGTATGAAATATATTTAGCTTTCCAATGACTATTTAATGTCTAAGGGATCTTTTTTGAATACATTATTAACATTGTTTTACTTATGTGTTACATACTTTTGTTATATTTTCCTTTCATTAAAAAATAAAATGATAAAATGTCACTATCACACAAAAGTGATTCCATGGGCTCCATAAGATGGAAAAAGGCATCCCATGGTCGGCCATGAAACAAAAAATAGCATTAGGACACATTTTGGGGTCATTTTTTTGTTATGATATTATTTCATTACCCTTAACTACCCGATTACTAATTAATCATGATAGTTAAAGATAATTGTGGTCGTTGTTATTCATAATTTCCAAAAACAAAAGAGTCTTAATTACATAATTTGAATTTTTTGATTCCAAATATGGAATCCATTTTACCAAATTCTAAACATAGAAATTGAAGTAATTAATTTAAAAATTATTCTCACTATCAAATCAAATGACATGTTCTTAGGAAACAATATCTATCAAAAGATTGTCAATCGTTTATGTCCAATATCAATGTGAAATTAATTATAATGATAAAAATTGTACTAAATGGTAAAAATATATTCTAAATATACTTTAAAAACACTCATATTCATAATTTATCACTATTTAATATTTCAATTAAAAAAGTTGTTTTTAAGTATTTTTCACTATTAATCAAAAATTGGATGTTCTCAGAAAAATATCAGAAATTAAACATAGCATAATTTCGATATTATGAATCCAAAAATGAAGTCCATTTTGAAAAACAAAATTTATGTAATTCAAAAAGTCTGTATTACTATTCATAACGGCCACTTTGATTGGTCGTAGTGTGTAAGAATCTCGAACTTGCGTACAATGCAAGCTATTGGAATATTGAAAGAGAATCGTAACTTGGAATAATGGGATGTTACAACGGCCACTATTATTTATGGTAATGGAGAAAAAAAAATCGTTTTGTGAGTCCGTAGTTTACCGTACATAGAAACAATATGTTCTACATATATTAGGTGGATGTGTGTGTATGTGTAGGATATAAACATTTCATAACAAATATTATATGTATGGTACTAGTTTTTTCACATATTAATTTAACAAATAGATTAGATGGTGGGGGAAATGGAATGGAGAATGAGAGAATTCATTAACTTTTAATTGGGTAACATCAATTGGTTTGTGAAAAAAGGAATCATTGTGAATATTTATAGCCAATGGAAGGATTCTTTATAAAATATAGGATTGTTGGGATGCTAATTGGTTATATCTTGGACGAAATTATATGGTTTTAGAGGTATGATGAATAGGTTGATGTTGTGTCCTTTTATAGGGATGGAAAAGGACTCACATGGAATTTCTAGAAACCAGGTAGTTGTGTACTTTTCCTTACCTAAAAACATCACAAAAAATAGAAACAAACAAAATGGAAGGGTTATGGATGATCTATTGACAAAAAATGGGTTATGGACATGTTTTTAGGTCATTTGGGCCCTTTTTATTAATGTTTAGTCCCTAATAAGATTAATATGGTTTTAACCACTATCATTATTTCTAATCACATATACTAATCATTTTCGTAAAAAATTAACACTGTCTTATTAGACACTATATTATATGCTTAATATAGTGATTTATTTCATATTTTTGAAATTGACTTCATAGATGCTAAATAATTATGATCAGTTCTAATCCTATAGATAGGTCTAAAAATGGTGTTTTAAAGTCAGTAATGAGAGTATGTTCTCCATAGGGTACATCGATCAATATCCGGTTTTTAGTGTCTTCCCATATGAATTGTGATAATAATATTGGATTTTATAGTAGTGAGATAATGTGTTCCCCCTAGAAGTAGATGATTACACATATGGATTTGATGTTGATTATGGAACGTGTTCCCCTATGTCGTGATATGATAACAATTATGTATTTGATGGTTATGATGGGGATTTCAGGGTTGAACATCATGAAGGTAACCAATGTTCATTTAGTTTTCAATATAGAACACCTTGGTGATGACCTACATACCATGTTAGTGAATAGATATCATGACCCAAATAGTTCAATATTATAGTTTTAGGTTATTTGACTGGACCTATACATAAATTATAACATAATTTGGTAATGATGCTCACATTGTAGAAAGATAATAAATGATGGATGGTGTGGGGATTATGAAAAGAAGTTAATTAGTTTTAGGTTTTCATTATAGGTGTGGAATTCCATCCCATGCGGTGGGTGATAGTGTGGATCTTGCACATGGAAAATTCCCATAGAAGGTGTTCCATTCCATAGTGTGGGAGGAAGTGGAATCCCCTGGTGATCATATATGTGGTATCCAATGTTCATTACAAAAGGTAAGAGGTTTGGGTTCATCTGATACTAGTCGTGCATGGATTATCCATCATTCAATTTTCAGCGTTAGAATATATTTTTGCATCATGTTTTGACGAAACAATCATGAATTTAAGAATCATATGACTAAAACTTAGGGTTATACAGTTTTACATCATGAATCTTAGAGAATGTTGAAGCCTATACACATTAACACAATTTCCATATATGAGAGGAAGATATAGAAAAATTCCTCTCATCAAATTTTATTTAGATGCTTCCCCTGATGAATCCATCTTTGAGTATTACACATCTACTTCTCATGCACCTATGGGTTAGGTATTGTGTAAACACTCATGTGGAGGAGTTTAAATTAGGATTCCCAACATAAGTGTGACCATTATTATGAGAATGATATATTACTGTAACTATATTTATGATAAAATGTCAATTATATAGTCCATTCTGAGCTTTATGAAAGGAGGGAAGAAAAAAGGGATGATGTTACCAGCCACATATGAATTGGGAGTGTGAATGAACTAGTTTGAATGGAAATAAGGCACTTGGACACTCAACATGAATATAAATATGTTTTGAGGAAGGAGGAAGTATTTATACATCCCAAATGCTATTTTTTTAAACACTATAGTTGTGTGTTGATGTAGGGTTTCACGAACTATGGTATTTAGATCATTTATATAGAATGGAATTAAGGGAATTGATCAGTGAATCTGCTAGAGTCACACAAAGAATGTGTTTTAATGATGGGAAATTATCTTGTATGAACCCCTATAAAAATTAATGGGCATATCATGAATAAATATCTAAAAAATCTAAGAAAAACTTGGGATCATGTGAGGTCAGTTACATAAGGTCTATACCTATGGAAATCCATGGGAGTTCATTATTGCAAGATTCAATGAAAGTGGGGTTTTCATGAGTGGGAGATGATGATTCAAATTCAATATTTCATTACTTCATCTAGGATAGGTGATGTTCTACCTATAGAAAAAATGGTTGTAATTATCTGATTATCACCAACTAGGTTATAAAACTAGTTTGTGCACTTCCGGTAACTTTTTTTGTTGGGGTGAGACCATGTCAGTGAATGTTTTGACATCACCATTTTCGTGAAACGTTATTTATGAACCATTGATAGGATTGCATAAAAACATGTGAAACTACATAAAATTGGATTTATCATTGTTTTAGCGATCATGGATCACTATATAAAACTAATCATTAATGTCACTGTTCATGCAAAGGTATGATGTGGGGGAGAAAAAAAATTCTCCAGAAATTATTGTTTTGTGAACCTAGTTTCATGGGTGTGAAATAATAACTTTGTTTTGAGTGTATATATTTATTTATGGAAATATGAAATCTATGGGATCAATTCATGTTTTTTGAACCATTAAATCTACCATCCGCATTGAATTGGAGCAGACAAGGGACCATAATGTAGATTTACAAGGGAAAATGCCGATATATTAGATAAATTCTATTTTTTTGCACAACTCCTCCAACAATTCACAAAAAATGGTTTAATGATTATAACAACATGAAATTTTATGAAAAATATTTTTTTTAATTTCATTAATGTGTTGTGTTGTACGCTACACCAAAAGGAGCTTGCACAACATGCATCCCTGACTTGCCTTGCATTACATGCAATCACGACCTTCCTCGATAGCGTGTGTAGTACGCAATACTGAGTTTCACTAAACGAGATATTATTATAATATTATTATGAACTAGACGTTGTGAATAGTAATACCTACTTTCTGAAATTTTATAAATTTTATCTTTCAACATGGACTTCATTTTTGGATTCGGAATATCGAAATTAGCTTAGGGTGAAATTTTGTTACTTTTAGTATATATGAAGTATAAGTCCATTTTAGGAACCATATATGATTAATCTCACTATAGATGGACTTATGTATTTTTTGATAACTTTTCTAACCTTTTGTTTGAGACATATGGAATGACCCATAATTCTATCAAATGATCTGATAACACATCACGAATGACAAATTAAACTTCATTTCTTTAAGAGATGACGTGGAAATTGTCCAAATAATGAACAATGGTGAGACTATACCAAAATCACAAATGTATTTCTTCTGATTTCAATTTCATCAACTTTAGGGAAATGATCTTGAAAACCAAAAATGTTTTCCTAGTGCTCTTATATCTGATGAATCAGATGGTACCTCAGATCATCACAAATTTATGGCTTTGTGATTGATGTCTTTTCCATAGCCATGTTATCTACCACTCTCCATCAGAATATGATGGTTAGATTTCTCTTATATATCCATATTTTCACCTATATCGAAACCCAGTGATTAGTTTTTTTGGGTAACCGTTACGTTTCATACTTTTGTTTTTAAAGATTGGTTTTGGTATTCCTTTTTACGATATGGGTTTCTATTAAAGAAACTTTCGTGTAGTAAACCATTTATAACCCCGACGAATTTCGAGGGTGAAATTCATTTTAAGGGGGGTAGAATGTAACACCCCGAGATTTTATGAAAAATGTTCTTTTTAATTTCATTAATGTCTTGTGTTTTACGCTACACCAAAAGGAGCTTGCACAACACGCATCCTTTACTTGCCTTTCATTACACGCAATCACGACCTTCCTCGATAGCGTGTGTAGTACGCAATACCGAGTTTTAGTAAACAACGATATGCTATTAAAATATTATTAAAATTAGCCGTTATGAATAGTAATAACCACTTTTTGAAAATTTGTAAATTTTATTTTCCAAAATGGACTTCATTTTTGGATTCGGAATATCTAAATTATCTTAGGGTGAAATTTTGGTACTTTTCGGATAACTTTCATTTTCTGATGAATAGTGAAAATTACTAAATTTTAATTAAAAAAACCTTTTTAATCGAAATAAATAATATTGAAAAATTATTAATTTGAGTGCTTTTAAATTATATTTAGAATATATTTTTACAATTTAATAAAATTTTGGTCATAGGATGTAATTTCACATTTAAACCAGACATAAACAAGTGTCAATCTTTTGATAGTTATTATCTCTTAAGAACACGCTATTTGTTTTGACGATGAGAATTATTTTTTTAATTTAATTAATGAAACTGATATGTTTTGAATTTGGTAAAATATACATCATTTTTGAGTTCATAATATCAAATATAGCTTAGGCCTAATTTTTGGTATTTTTCTGGAAACATTCATTTTTTGATGAATAGTGAAACCACTAAGTGGTAGTTAAAAAAATGAATTTTTCATAAAACTTAATTTTACCGCTTCTATGAGTGGAATTTCAAAAATCCGAGAGACACGGTTGATGTCATTACATAAAATGTGTTTCAATGAGATGAAAATAATTTTTGGTGAATAGTAACTTTTTACTTTTTTTTACCACGGTTAAAAGTAAATAGGGTAATTAAGGGTAAAAATGATATTATTATTACCCTAACACATGTACTAATTATATTGTATAAGTTTAATTAGACCAAAAACAACTTTAGGAATAAAATATGACCATTTAGGCCCAATTGGATTAGATTAGGACATTTATTATTAATTTATTTAAAGAAGGGTTAAAATAGTTAAAATCAATGTTTAATAAGTGAATAATTTTTAATATAGGGTTATAAATAAGATAAATTAGACTATAAATATTAATTAGAAAGATAAAAATATTTCCTACATAATTATATTTAATTTTTAATTTTTAGACATTAGATAATTTAATTTATTTATGAAACAATGATGATGCAGTAATTATTTTATTAATACAATATTGACATAATTGATGTTATAAATACCCAAATAAATGTAATTTGATACTTTTTATGAATTAAAATAATTTTCTAGGTTACTATGACATGTTATTATTAATTTAAGTAACTCTTTTAGAACAAATAGTTCTGTTATGATTTTCACAAAAATCAATTACCAAATAGTGTCAAAATTGAAATAAAATAGTTTTTAAAACAAATATTATATTATTAATTGTTATTTTATTCCTAAAAATATAAGGTTCTGCAAAATGACTTATATAAGGTTATATATATTAATAATAAACAAATTGGGGTTCGTTTGGCTTGTTATAGTAATTTTATTAACCTTATAGTGTAAGAACACAAGAAGACACGGTAAAAGTAAAATTATTTAACTTAAAGTTAAATCAAAATGATAAGGTTAAAATAGGAACCTAAACTTGTCCAAATTATATTGGATGAGAGGATTTCGACCCATACCCACCATAGATTCGAAATAAATCAATTTGGAGATCTTTAAAAACGAATATGACTCTATAATAAAATAATATTTTTACTTATTCCAAAGGTGCCCCTCTCCTCCCTTATAAAAGGGCACCTCCTCCCTCTCTTCCTCACACCACATTGAGCCTTCATGCTCGGCCAAACCCTGCCCATTTATCCTCTCCAATTCCCTAGAAACATCCTAGAGGTCCTGGACTTCTTCAACGACCAATTTTAGTGCCCTAAGAGGAGGACTCAAAGAGGCGCTTGAAAGAAGAGGTAATGTTCGTTACCGATTCTTTCAACTCTATTTCTTCTTCCACTTCTTCTTATATAGTTGTTTCATTATGAAGTAATAACACCAGTATAACTCATATAATTATATGTTATTATAAGTATGAAACAACCATATTTCACCATCTATCCATCCTATGGAAAACGAAATCACCACGCGTGCGTACGGACGGAATACCGTCTCCACGTCGTGGTGTATTCCATTTTCCACCACCACCATAATTGGATGGGTATAATGGTGTACATAATAACTATATATGATTATTGTAAAGTGATATTGATTCTGAAATAGTATACATACACTCCAATAAAATTCCATCATAATGAGAACGATATAATCGCTCGTGCGTACATACGGACTACCGTCTCCACGACGCGATGAGATTCATTCTCCACAATAACCATTCATGAATGATTATAAAGTATATATATTAAGTAATCAGGAAATATATGACATAATAATGATACTGGATCTATGTGTATATATATTTATATCGTCTACTTAATTCCATTCAACTTAATAAGGAAATGAAAATAGCTTTCATGCGTACGTACGACCTACCGTCTCCATGAATGTTGTATTTCTTTCCATTTACTTATCTATTATATATATGTATATTCTGAATATATATTATATATAAATCATGTTTTATATTCTGGAATTATGTAATCATGATCTATGTAATCATATGAATAATTACAAGTCAATACACGGACGACAAATGAAACGATTTTACCCAAAATGCTCTTTAGCAAGGAATTTACAAAAGAACGGGTAATATAAAGTCATAAGTGAACGATATATGATATCATAACAATGAGTGTGATTCTGGAATAAGTCAATGACATTATTTAAATCATTATACAGGAGGTTCAGACACTTACGAAGCAAATCAGACCTAAGATAGGGGATAATTTTTCAATCTCATTTTTATCCGAGATTGCTTATACGTAAGTATTTACTGGGGTTACATTTATCATCCTTGACCATGTTTTCTAAAAATGCTTTCATAAAATGTTTACAATTCTTCCATGTATGTTTAAAGTCATTTTTACCCTTTATTGACTTTTTACCACATTGTATGAATGGAATCTTTCCTTTGCTTATCCTATAAGGTACTTATTGACTTTTTCGACAAAAGTACGAGGAGAATGTTATTTTTAACATATACGGTGTGAACTGATTTTTACGGTTTCATAACGCCTCATTTTCAAGAAGCTTCCTCTACAAGACTGCATGATTATTTTCCAAAAAACCCGTATATTTTAAAATTGCATGGAATTTTGAGAAAAGAAAATGATTTTAAATAATAAAGGATATTTTCCTCAAGAATTCATTTCAAGTGTTTTGTCAAAACTATTTTCCATCTAAGATGACATTATTTCATATGTGTATGTTTCAAGTAAAATGTCTCTATGATTTAAATGGTTTCAATTTTATTATAATGAAATGATATCAATTGTTTATGGTTTATGTTATGATGGCATGAGGTTTAAGAATCCCATTTTATTTCATGGGTAATGATATGATGTATGATTTATGATTTTGTGGCACACGAAAGAATGATTTCATTATGAGATGGGTGGGACATATATCTCCCTCCAATGCATTGGGTAAAGATTTATATCTCATGAGATAGACATGGCTAGAATGACATGTTAAACCGGTTCAGTAATACATGACTGGAACAAGGAGTGAACTCGATTCATAAAGGGACTTTGCCCACTAAGATGGTCTTTCCAGCAATGCCTTGGCTACTATGGAAGCCATATCATGTGCTTAATGGTTTCCACAATTACATGTTTTATTTCCATGCTATTTTATCATTCTTAATGTTTCTTTATGATCTATGCCTTACTCACTTCCATGTTTTGTGTCATTTCTCAAGCTTTTTATGTTTAAACATTATGTTCATGTTTTTATGTTCAAATGTATATGGTATGTTTTATTTTATCCATGCTTACCCTTACTGAGATTTTGAGCTCACCCTTTTTATGTTTTCTTTTCCCCAGGATATAAAGAAAGGTTTTAGGTAAGAAAAAAAGGGGATGATCTTTATAAAATGTTTAAGATCTTTCGCCATGAATGGAAGATTTTATTCGTAGTTTCCAAAGACACTAAACTATTACGGTCCTTGTGTGTCTATTTTTGTTATGTATTAAGTATTCCACAAAAGTATTGTAATGTCCATGTACGTCAAGATTAGGGTAAATTTTATTGAATTTTTTAAATTTTATATTTCAAAATGGACTTCATTTTTGGATTTGGAATATCGAAATTAGCTTAGGGTGAAATTTTGGTACTTTTCTGATAACATTCATTTTCTGATGAATAGTGAAATTTACTAAATTTTAATTAAAAACAACATTTTTAATCGAAATAATTAATAATGATAAATTATTAATTTGAGTGGTTTTAAATTATATTTATAATATATTTTTACAATTTAATACAATGTTGGTCATTGGATGTAATTCCACATTTAAAACAGACATAAACAAGTGTCAATCTTTTGAAAGTTTTTATCTCTTAAGAAAACACTCTTTGATTTGACGACGGGAATTAATTTTAAAATTAATTAATGCAACTTATATGTTTTGAATTTGGTAAAATAGACATCATTTTTGAATTCATAATATCAAATATAGCTTAGGCCTAATTTTTGGTATTTTTCTGAAAACTTTCATTTTTTGATGAATAGTGATACCACTAAGTGGTAGTTAAAAAAATGATTTTTTCCTAAAACATATTTTTACCGCATCTGTGAGTGGAATTTCAAAAATCCGAGAGACACGGTTGATGTCAGTAAGTAAAATGTGGTTCAATGAGATGAAAATACTTTTTGTTGAATAGTAAATTTTTTCTTTTTTTACCACGGTTAAAAGTAAATAGGGTAATTAAGGGTAAAAATGATATTATTATTACCCTAACACATGTCCTAATTCTATTGGATAAGTGTAATGCGACCAAAAACAACCTTAGGAATAACATATGACCATTTAGGCCCACTTGGATTAGATTAGGACATTTATTATTAATTTATTTAAAGAAGGGTCAAAATAGTTAAAATCAACGTTTAATAAGTAAATCATTTTTAATATAGGGTTATACATAAGATAAATTCGACTATAAATATTCATTGGAAATATAAAAATATTTCCTACATAATGATATTTTATTTGTAATTTTTAGACTTTAAATATGTTAATTTATTTACGACACAAAGATGATGTAGTAATTATCTTATTAATGAAATATTGACATAATTGATGTTATAAATACCCAAATAAATGTAATTTGAAACTTTTAATGAATTCCACTAATTTTATAGGTTAATATGACATGTTATTATTGATTTAATTAACTTTGTTCGAACTAATCTTTCTGTTATGAGTTTCACAAAAATCAATTACTAAATAGTGTCAAAATTGACATAAAATAGTTTTTAAAACAAATATTATATTATTAATTGTTATGTTATTCCTAAAAATCTAAGGTTCGGCCAAATGACTTAGATACGGTTATATATATTAATAATAAACAACTTGGGGTTCGTTTGGATTCTTATAGTATGTTTGTCAACCTTATAGTGTAAGAACACAAAAAGACAGGGTAAAAGTAAAATTATCTAACTTAATGTTAAATATAACTGATATGGTTAAAATAGGAACCTAAACTAGTCTAAATTATATTGGATGAGAGTATTTAGACCCATCCCCACCTTATCTGTTAAATAAATCAATTTGGAGCTATTTAAAACCGAATTTTGAATTGTAATAAAATAATATTTTTCGTTATTCCAAAGATGCCCCTCTCCAACCTTATAAAAGGGCACCTCCTTCCTCTCTTCCTCGCACCACTTTGAGCCTTCAATCTCGGCCAACCCCTGCCAAATTCTCTTCTCCACTTCCCTAGCAACATCCTAGAGGTCCTGGTCTTCTTCAAAGACCAATTTTAGTGCCCTAAGAGGAGGACTCAAAGACGCGCTTCAAAGAAGAGGTAATGTCCGTTACCGATTCTTTCAAAGGTTGTTTCATTATGAAGTAATAACATTAGTATCACTCAAATACTGATATGTTATTATAAGTATGAAACAACCCTATTTCACCATCTATCCATCCTACGGAAAACGAAATCACCGTGCGTGCGTACGTACGGAATACCGTCTCCACGCCGTGGTGTAATCTATTTTCCACCACCACCATACTTGGATGGGTATAATGGTGTAAATAATAACTATATATGAATATTTTAAAGTGATATTGATTCTGAAATAGTATACATACACACCAATAAAATTCCATGATCATGAGAACGATATCATCGCTCGTGCGTACGTACGGACTACCGTCTCCACGACGCGATGAGATTCATTCTCCACATTAACCATTCATGAATGATTATAAAGTATATATAATAAGTAATCATGAAATATATGACATAATAATGATACTGGATTTATGTGTATATATATGTATGTCTTCTACTTAATTCCATTCAACTCAATAAGGAAACGAAAACAGCATTCATGTGTACGTACGGCCTACCGTCTCCATGAACGGTGTATTTCTTTCCATTTACTGATCTATTATATATATGTATATTCTGAATATATATTATATATAAATCATTTTTTTATATTCTGAAATTAAGTAATCATGATATAAGTAATCATATGAATAATTACAAGTCAAAACACGGACGACAAATGAAACGATTTTACCCAAAACTCTCTTTAACATGAAATTTATAAAAGAATGGGAAAAATAAAGTCATAAGTGAACCATATATGATATCATAACAATGAGTATGATTCTGGAATAAGTCAATAAAATTATTTAAATCATTATACAGGAGGTTCGGACACTTAAGAAGCAAATCGGACCTAAGGTAAGGGATAATTGTGCAAATCTCATTTTTATCTGAGATTTCTTATTCGAAAGTATTTACTGGGGTTATTGCTATCATCCATGTCCATGTTTTATAAATGTTTATTCATGTATGTTTAATTTCCTTTTTAACTATTTTGACTTTTACCCATGGTATGGAAGGAATCTTTCTTTTATTTACCCTACAAAGAACTTTTTGACTTTTCCCACAAAGGTACGAGAAGAATGTTTTTTTAACTTATACGGCATGAAAGGATTTTTACAGTTTTATAAAGCCTTATTTTCATGAAGCTTACTCCAAAAGATTTCATGAATATTTTCAAAAAAATCTTTTTCTTTTAAAATTAAATGGCATTTTGTGAAAAGAAAATTATTTTCAAGATGAAAGGAAATTTTCATCAAGAATTCATTTCAAGTGCTTTATCAAAACCATTTTCCATCTAAGATGGCGTTATTTCATATTTGTATGTTTCAAGTATCATATCTCTATGATTTACAAGGTTTCACTTTTCTTATTATGAAATGATATCCATTTCTTTTATATGGAATATGTGATGATGGGATTATGTTTATGAAGCCCATTTTATTTATTGGGTTATTATGAATGATGTATGTTTTTTTGTGGCACAAGTAAGAATTATTTCATTATGAGATGTGTGGGACCTATATCTCCGTCAAATGCATTCGGTAAAGATTTATATCTCATGAGATAGACATGGCTGGAATGGAATGTTAAACCGGTTCAGTAATACAGTACTGGAACGAGGAGTGAACTCGATTCAGAAAGGGACTTTGTCCACTAAGATGGTCTTGGAAGAAATGTCATGGCTACTATGGAAATCATATCATGTGCTTAATGGTTTCCACAATTACATGTTTTATTCCCATGATATTTTATCATTCTTAATGTCTCTTTATGATCTATGCCTTACGTACTTCCATGTTTTGTGTCATTTATCAAGCTTTTGATGTTTAAACATTATGTTCAAGTTTTTAAGTTCAAATGTATATGGTATGTTTTATTTTATCCATTCTTACCCTTACTGAGCATTTGAGCTCACCCTTTTTATGTTTTATTTTCCCCAGGATATAACGAAAGTTTTTAGGTTAGAAAAAAAGGGAAGATCATTATGGGAGATATTGAAGATCTTTCACCATGATTAGAATATTACGTTCCAAGTTTCCAAAGACACTAAACTATTACGGTCCTTGTGTGTCTATTTTTGTTATGTATTAAGTATTCCGCTAAATTAATGTAATGTCCATGTATGTCAAGCTTCGGGTCTCTACAGTTGGTATCATTGGAAAAGTTTAGTCAACCTTTGGAAACTAGGATGCGAAAATGTTAGTGAGATCCCTAGAGATAGTTCTAAGGTATGTCTAGGGATGTCCCTAAGGATAAGTATAGGTATAGGATATAGTCCTAGAACTATGGTAACGATATTATATAAAACCAAAGATGTTAGATATTGAAGTTACTCCCCCTTTATTATGATTTTTTCCTCTCACACTATTCTTTTTGGGTTTTAGAAAATGGCTGGAAACAAGATGATTCACGATAATGGAGGATATGATGGACAATGGAATGATATTCTTCATGAGAAACCAAATAAAATGGGATTTGGAAGTCCAAACATCATTATTATGCCGAATCAGAAATCTCATAATATGAACAATAATGTAAAATCTGGTAAGTTTCCTGACTTGGATAATAAGAGAAAGATGGAGTTTCATGATGATCATAGAGGAAAGAAAGTTCAATTTCCCCTATGTAGATCATGTTGGAAGAGGCATCAAGGAGAATGTTTCAAAGGAACTGGAAGATGATTTGGCTGTGGAAAAGAAGGACACAAAGCCAGTAAGTGAAAAGGAAAAGGTTCAGTTAATACCAGGGATGAGGATAATGGTATTGCTACGACATCAACAATGGTTAAATGTTTTAAATGTGGAATGTATAGGCATTATGCAAACCCATGCCCTAAGGGAAAGTCTCATGAAGAGAATCAGTATGGTCGTATGGGTAGTATTTATGTTGATGACGATGAAGAGACTACAAATTATATGTGAGATGAAAGAATTGTTGAAGCTCTGTCAATGGTTTAAGAATGTAGTGGAATGATTACATGTTTATCATGTGTAATGTTGTATAAGTAATCTCATGGTACTATGGAATAAAGAGACATCTAAGGATTGTTACACTGTTGTCTTTCCTTGAGTTTTGAAAGTGTATGATTAATGGTACCACTATCCATGAAAGGTTATTCTGATATTTTTGGAATGTAGATGATATGCGCATAATGAAGGGATAAGGAGAAAATTAAATGTTTGCTAGTATTTTTGAGCTCATGACTGATATAAGGAGAAGGTTATATCATGGTTTCAGTATATAGAAGTTTGGATTTTGGTATGTGGAAAGAGTAGACTTTTGACAGAATTCATATTTTCACTAAGGTTTAATGGGTATTAATTTTTTCAAGAGAATACAATGATTAAGGTATTCACATGATTGGAATGTGAACAACAGGATATATGGGGGATAAATGTGTGTCTTCACATGCTTGGTTGATGACATTTCAAGTAATCATTTTCTTTATACTATGAGCTTGGACCGATGTATTTTAGATAAGCCTAAAGATTGGAATGGATTATGTTGGACATAAGTTAGTATTGTTTAAGGATAGAACTTTTTTTGATATTATATATGAGATGTTATAGTAATTTAGTTTTAGAAAAAGGGCAACATGCAAGACGGGCGACAAACCATCGCATCAGACAAGGCTGTGGGAATCAAACCCACACTTGAAGTGCGACTGGCCTTTATCGCCTACCACTGGCCTACAGGAAGTCCATGTTTAGTATAAAATAGTTTTATTATATTAATAATTATAAAATATGAAGTATAAGATCATTTTAAGAACCATATATGATTAATCTCACTATAGATGGACTTATGTATTTTTGATAACTTTTATAACATTTTGTTTGAGACAGATGGAATGACCCATTATTCTATCACATGATCTGCTAACACATCACGAATAACAAATTCAACTTCATTTCATTAAGGGATGAAGTGGAAATTGTTCAATTAACGAACAACAGTGAGATTGTACCAAAATCATGTAAGTATTTCTTTTAATTCATCAACTTTAGGGAAACGATCTTGAAAACCAAAAATGTTGTTCTAGTGCCCTTATATTCGATGAATCAGATGGTACCTTAGATCATCACAAATCTATGGATTTGTGATTGTTGGCGTTTCCATAGCCATCTTCTCTACCACTCTCCATCAGAACATGATGGTTAGATTTCTCTTCCATATCCATATTTTCACCTACGTGGAAACCCAGTGATTAGTTTATTTGGGTAACCGTTACGTTTCATACTTTTGTTTTTAAATATTGGTTTTGGTATTCCATTTTAAGATGTGAGTTTCTATTAAACAAACTTTCGAGGAGTAAACCATTTATAACCCCGACGAATTTCGAGGGCGAAATTCATTTTAAAGGGGGTAGAATGTAACACCCCGAGATTTTATGAAAAATATTCTTTTTAATTTCATTAATGTCTTGTGTTGTACGCTAAACGAAAATGAGCTTGCACAACACGCATCCTTGACTTTCCATGCATTACACACAATCACGACCTTCCTCGATAGCGTGTGTAGTACGCAATAACGAGTTTCACTAAACGAGATATTATTATAATATTATTATGAACTAGTTGTTATGAATAGTAATACCCAATTTTTGAAATTTTATAAATTTTATCATTCAAAATGGACTTCATTTTTGGATTCGTAATATCGAAATTAGCTTAGGGCGAAATTTTGGTACTTTTCAGATAACTTTAATTTTCTGATGAATAGTGAAAATTACTAAATTTTAATTAAAAACAACCTTTTTAATCGAAATAATTAATAGTGATAGATTATTAATTTGAGTGGTTTTAAATTATATTTTGAATATATTTTTATAAATTAATAAAATGTTGGTCATTGGATTAAATTCACATTTAAACCAGACATAAACAAGTGTCAATCTTTTGATAGTTATTATCTCTTAAGAACACGCTATTTGTTTTGATGACAGGAATTAATTTTTAAATTAATTAATGCAACTAATTTGTTTTGAATATGGTAAAATAGACATCATTTTTGAGTTCATAATATCAAATATAGCTTAGGCCTAATTTTTGGTATTTTTCTGGAAACTTTCATTTTTTGATTAATAGTGAAACCACTAAGTGGTAGTAAAAAAATGAATTTTTCATAAAACTTAATTTTACCGCTTCTGTGAGCGGGATTTCAAAAATCCGAGAGACACAGTTGATGTCAGTAAGTAAAATGTGGTTCAATGAGATGGAAATAATTTTTGGTGAATAGTAACTTTTTACTTTTTTTACCACGGTTAAAAGTAAATAGGATAATTAAGGGTAAAAATGTTATTATTGTTACCCTAACACATTTCCTAATTCAATTGGATAAGTGTAATTTGACCAAAAACAACCTTAGAAATAAAATATGACCATTTAGTCCCACTTGGATTAGATTAAGACATCTATTATAAATTTATTTAAAGAAGGGTTAAAATAGTTAAAATCAAAGTTTAATAACTAAATAGTTTTTTATATAGGGTTATAAATAAGATAAATTCGACTATAAATATTCATTGGAAAGATAAAATTATTTCCTACATAATTATATTTTATTTGTAATTTTAAGACATTAAAAAAGTTAATTTATTTATGACACAACGATGATGCAGTAATTATCTTATTAATGAAATATTGATATAATTGATGTTATAAATACCCAAATAAATGTAATTTCAGACTTTTTATGAAATCAACAAATTGTATAGGTTAATATGACATGTTATTATTGATTTAATTAACTTTTTTAGAACTTATAATTCTGTTATGATTTTCACAAAAATCAATTACAAAATAGTCTCAAAATTGACATAAAATAGTTTTTTAACAAATATTAAATTATTAATTGTTATTTTATTCCTAATAATCTAAGGATCGTCCAAATGACTTAGATAAGGCTATATATATTAATAATAAACAACTTGGGGTTCGTTTGGCTTGTTATAGTAGGTTTATTAACCTTATAGTGTAAGAACACAAAAAGACACGATAAAAGTAAAATTATCTAACTTAAAGTTAAATATATATTATTAAGTTAATATAGGAACCTATACTTGTCTAAATTCTATTGGATGAGAGAATTTCGACCCATACCCACCTTATCTTCAAAATAAATCAATTTGGAGCTATTTTAAACCTAATTTGGCTTTATAATAAAATAATATTGTTAGTTTTTCCAAAGGAGCCCCTCTGCTCCATTATAAAAGGGCACCTCCTCCCTCTCTTCCTCACACCACATTGAGCCTTCAAGCTCAGCCAACCCCTACAAAATTCTCTTCTACACATCCCTAGAAATATCCTAGATGACCTGGTCTTATTCAAAGACCAATTTTAGTGCCCTAAGTGGAGGACTCAAAGAGGCACTTCAAAGAAGAGGAGGTTCAGACACTTACGAAGCAAATCGGACCTAAGGTAAGGGAAAATATCACAATCTCATTTTTATCCAAGATTGTTTATACTTTGGTATTTACTGGGGTGTATTTTATCATCCACATCCATGTTTCCTCAATATAAAATATTTTTTCCATCCACCTACAATTTTTTAAATCAAATTTTACCCTTCGGTGAGTTATTAGTAAAAAATATGAAAGGAATCTTTTGTCGTTTTTCGTACGAGGTACTTTTTGACATTTCCCACAAAAGTACGAGAAGAATGTTTTTTTAACTTATATGGAATGAATGGATTTAAAAAAAATTATTTCCAGGAAGCTTCCTTTACATGATTTCAAGTCTATTTTTAATCAACTTCTTTTAGTTTAGAATTGTATGACATGTTAAGAAAGGAAAATTATTTTTTTAGAAAGGATATTTTCCTCAAGAATGGAGTTCAAGTGTTTTATCAAAATTATTTTCCATCTAAGATAATAAAGTTTTCTGTTATTATCCCTATTAATACATTTATTTTATTATGTTATGATGGAATTATTTTTATTAATTACTTTATCTTATATTAATTGTTTTATGATGTCACGATGTTTAAGATTCCCATTTTTATTACATGGGTTATGCTATGATGTATGGTTTATGATTTTGTGGCACACATAAGAATGGTATCATTATGAGATGGGTGAGACCTATATCACCATCCAATGCATTGGGTAATGATTTTATATCTCATGAGATAGACATGGCTAGAACGGCAGGTTAAACCAGTTCAGTGAAACAGGACTGAAACGAGGAGTGAACTCGATTCAGAAATGGACTTTGTCCACTAAGATAGTCTTGGCAATGAGTCTTGACTAATAAGTAATGATTCTCTATGATTATTTGTGTATTCCAAAAAGTATCATGTTTTATGTTATGATTATTGGGATTACATTTCACTAATATTATTTATCCCATGTTATGAAATTATGATTTCTTTTGCAGGTTAAGATTTCCAAAAGTTATGTTCTTATGTATATGATGTGATTGATATTTCTTTTGTTTACCCTTACTGAGAATTTGAGCTCACACTTTTATGTTTTCTTTTCCCCAGGATATAAAGAAAGGTTTTAGGTAAAAAAAAAGGAAGATCTTTTGGGAGATGTTGAAGATCTTTCACCACGATTAGAAGATTATATTCTGAGTTTCCAAAGACACTAAACTATTACGGTCCTTGTGTGTGTGTGTTTTTGTTATGTACTAAGTATTTCGAAAAAGTAATGTAATGTCCATATAAGTTAAGCTTAGGGTCTCTACAACGATGATGTTACTATGGATTCCCATTCTTATAAATATTGAAAGCGGGACCCATTTATGGATACCTTGTTGTGATCCTGACAACAAAAGCTCAGATCCTAGGTCTACAAAATTACATTATCGTAAGAGAAATTTAAACATATCAGAAATGACTAAAATGATTATAAGTCTTTGTAAAATAGGTACAAATATCAGATTTTCATTAATATTGTAAAAATCAAATAAAAAATAATTTTATTTGATAACATCAGTATTCAATATACTGTATATGTTCATATCAATCAGAAAACACTTCTTAATATTCTAGTGAAAACAAATCGTACGAAAGGGTTGATATCACATTCTCAATATGGTTATCATATAGATGATGGTATCATGAACAAATAATTCATAATCAATATTGAAATTTTTACAATTATAATAAATTCCATTTAATCAAAATTTTGATTATATTATGTCATTATTATATGATGATCAAATAATTCCATATAAATAATCACATGAGATAGAAAGTAAATTGTGGATATTCCAACTAATGGAATACACAATGATGGAAATCGAAAATTACCATTGAGGCCATGTCCAAAGAAATATAAATAAATTGTTAAGGCCTCTTCTAAAACCCAGTAAATTGTTTTCATGAGATATACTGATGCGCCGAGAAGATAAAATTCATCCAAACCATCACTTACTAGGACCAGTTAATTACTATTATGAAAAGGGATAAAAATTATTATTAAAAACATTCATATTCAAATCCTTAGATAAAAAATGTTAATACATTCCCTAATCAATTGACATAATCATTAACAATGAAGAGAGAAATGGTGAATGGTGAATAGTAATAAAATTATATAGCCCAAGTCTAACATATCATAAATCTTCTAGAATAATAATAATAATAATGGTATTATTACAACATATCCACTATGTAAAATATATAAATTACAGGGTTGATGTAATTACTGAATAAAAATACCATGAAAAATCCATAAAATCACATTTTGAGAAAAATTACAATTTCATTTTGGAAACCAACATATGAAATAGAATTTTCAGAAATACATTTTGAAAATACATTTCATTGAAAATTTAATTTTATAACTTCTTGAACATGAATTTAAAAAATTATTTTTTAATAATGTCGAAATTATTTTCATGTCATACATGTTAAACACTGATTCCATTCAGAGTTTTTTTTGGTAAAATCCACAAGACCAATACATTGGTAATTATTAACGATTAATTTTATAAAAATTTGTTAAAAAGTTAAAATGAGTAAAAATAAATTAATTATAATTTTTTAAATTTTAAAATCATTTTTTATAAATTTCATAGATACATTGGTTTTGATAAAATTGAATTTCTGACCAAAAAGAAAAATAATGTTGGATTTTCATAAAAATAATTATCAATAATTTTATGTACCAAGTAGTATTATAATGGAATTATTAGTTTAAAATGTTCATTAAATTCATTATTTAAATTTAATTTATTTATTTTAATATAAAAAAGGAAATTAATTCTCCCATAGTAGATGTAAATATAAAATATCATGAATAATGATGAGATTGTGAAATAATGCATTACCACTTTGGTAACATCTAATCCTATGAACCATAAAATAAATAAAATAAATTTAAACATTATATACCATTAATATAAATATATTAATGGTATAACGTATCACGGAAGAAGTATATCCACCATGGAATTGAAATAATTGGTGACTATGTTATAAGTCTCATGAAAGTAAAAGTGAGATGAGAAAATCATAATGATTGTATTAATTCAATTGTATGGGTATAAAAATCATGTATAAAAAATATAGTGTTTTTTAAAATAAATCAAAGAGTCATATTCATATATCTCTTACAATATATGTATTTCTTTTCGTTTTTCATCACCCTTTTAATAAAATTTTATTATTAAACTCACTATTTCAGGAAATAGTTGCTTCATCTTTGATGTATGTTTTGGTTCTCTAATTTTGGTTCTTTTAATTTTATCATGGTTATATCATATCAAGAAATTTAATAATTATATATATAAAATATAGATATTTATTATATATTTATGTATATTATTATAAAAATTTTCGATACAGAAAATGGATTACACCATTCATAGAGACTATATGTCATACATACGGATAGAAAATTATTCCATCTTTTTCACGATGTATAAAATGAAAAGAAAATAAATATTAATTCTCATTTTTGTAATTTTTATTCTTTTATGCGTACCATTTATATTGATAAAATATATTATTTATACCATCAATATAAAAAAATGAAAATATTTCACATTTCTATGTGGAAGAGGATGTCTACATGTACTCATGAGTGACATTATTATTTTTCAATGGATTTTAAGGTAATATGTTGGATGCGATATTATATTTATATAAGTATGTTCCCAAAATAAATATCACATATATTCTTTAAATTTTATCATTACTACAATTCGTTTAAGAGTTTGAAAAAAACAAATTTCATCACTTCCTGAGGTGGTAGTCCATCTTATAAACATGCGACATTATTGTATCACTCACAAAATGGAAAGTAATAAGGTATATTTTATTGGAAAATTTCATAAGTAAAAAATTAAAAAAAATACATGTTTAATTTTTAAAATTCATCATTAAATCAATCCTTAGAAAATCATAATGGAAGATGAATAACATGGGTATATGAGGTGGTAGTCTGTTGTTCACATGATTGGAGATTTTGTAACATATTAGGTGGAATATAAGATGTTTATTTTTCAGGAACATTAACTAAAAACATTTTACTATTTTTAAACTAGTGAGTTTATTATATAATCATGGTTAAAAAATAATTTAATTTTTTGGAGGAGGAAATAATATAAAATACTCATTGGGACATTACAACTTCCTCAGACAACTACATTTGGATTGCACAAATTAGATCAGAAGTTGTATTTTTCTAAAAATGCGGATTCTAAGAAGAGAGGAAATAATTAATGATTTTTTATGGATAGTACATGGTATATGAAATGTTTTATGTATATTTAAGGAGGAGATGAGATAGGGTGGCTTTTTATATGTGAGGTTTGTGGCACAATTGTAATTTTTGAAAAAAATGGTATATCAATATTTTTTCAAATACCATAAAGAGAAAAACAATATTATAGAACATGAATAAATATGGTAATAATATATTTATAGAGTGGGGTTTGGATACATTTTGGCACATTTATAATAAATATCATTTTATCATAACCACTATTTAAATCAATTTTTACCATAATTGCGGTAAATAATTTTTATTATTTTTAATATTTATTAAGGTAAAAAATGAATTTGATCTTAATAGATAATAAAAATTATTTTAATTCCAAAGATGGTATTTTTTTTCCAAATAACATTCATATAATTTTTATATTTTAAATTTAAATCAATCCTACTAACGTAATGAGAAAGCAAGTTTTCAAAGTGAAAATGTTCGAAAGTTTACAAAGTAATTATATCAAAATTCTATATGAATATGATTCCAATTAAAAAAATATATAAATACTTATATATTGAAAATAATGATTCTTTAAATATAATTCAAATTTAAATTACCTTTATAAATCACTTAATCATAGTGGGTTTTTTACATAATATTAAGTATTTTTTACTATTCATAAAAAAATAATCTTTCTAGATGATCATAAATAAATCACCCATGATTGTATTAACATATTGATTTAAAAAGAAAATTATTTTTTGAAATATATTTTCTAAATTTGATAAAATAAAGTAAATTATATGTTTAATCTGTGACTTTTATAACTATTAAAAAATTATAGTTTTTCTGAAAAAAAAAGTAATTTTCAAATTGTACATATTCTATTTATAATCAAATTTTAACCATTTAATTTGATTTATACATTTTTTTAGAATATGATTTTAATAATTAATTTTATGATATTAAAAATATATACATAACCTCTAGGATATAATTTCATATTTATAAAATAACATTTCAATAGATTACCATATTTTGTTTAAATCCAATGTTTCATACATTTATTTTAATGGTTAGGGCCAAAGTCTCATTATTTATTAATATAGAAAAGAAATGACCTCATCTAACTTGGTAGAGAGAGACCCATTAACTATAACAAAGGATCAGGGGTATGGATGAACATTTTTTTTGGCATAAAGGGCCCTACAGTGAATAGTACATGTACGATATATGGGATGTTACAGTACAGCAACTACTACAGTTCTCACTACAATTCCTCCACTTCTATAGTTTCACTAATTCTACAGTTCCACCTCTAATATTGTAATGCTATAATTCCCTACTATATAACTTCTATGGTACATGATAATTTTATCCCTGCCTAGAATCGATACTTGGCCTTTTGAATATGAAGTAAGAGCCTTTACCACATGGGTATTTGTTTGTTGGAATCCAATGTCTCATTCATATTATGCTATACGATGAATAGAATTTAGTGAAAAATAAATATATTATAAATTCTAAAGATGATTTATTATAATATAAGGTTGGTTTCGATTATCATACACACTATTGAACATGATTTTACAATTATAAAAATATCTAGGTATTACATTCCACCCCTTAAGTAATTTTCATCATCACATTTTAATCCTCATCATGATAATCATGGGTTTCACAATTGAAATTATCATTCATGAAATACATCGTCATGATATGTGTTAATAAAACATCTTATTGATAATAGAGAAAGGTATGTGTGATGGGCCTCTAAAATAATGACATAAATATGTATCGAATTTGGATAATATAGGTGTAATGTAATGATTAGTACATAGATGAAAAGTATAAATAATTATAAAAGATAATTTCTAAATATACCAAAGGTTCAAAAAATATAATGGTATGATTATATATTTTTTTCTTCAAGATACATTTCATATAGTTGAATAATTCCACTATTATTATAATAGATAAATATATATATATATATATATATAATTTAATCCATTGTTTTTTATTTGATCTATTTCTATATAACTTTTTACTACCTGAATGGAATTTACTAGTTGATTTTTTTATACCTAAAACATTAAAAATAAATTTTAACATTTCATAAGATGAAAACATGAGTAACTAGTTATTCCCCTTATCTTTTACAATTATAAATTGAATAGAACATGTTATCCAATAAGACCCATATAAAAAATTATTCCATTTCATATATAGTTAACCATAAGACTCATGAAAAAAATATCCCTAACCAAATTCAAATACTGAGATTTTTTAGGGAAGGTCACTATATCAACATTATATTACTCAAATGATATAAAGTGGCCTTTGATGACAATTTCCATATGTGTGAATTTGTTGATAACCAAAAACATTTATAAAATCATAAAATCATTTAAAAATAAAATATATGGCTGTTGAATTTATTGAGAATATTATTTCTAGAAGTGAACCCTATAAATGATATCATAATCCATTAAATTAGAAATCAATTTCATGGTAACCAATACTATCCCATTAGCATATCATTTACATCATTATCTCAGCTTAAAATACACATTATGTGTTAACTTACTTTATTAATGTGTTATCTATGAAGATCAACATTCCGCTTAATCACATTTTTTTTGTACTATTCAACGCATGGTTTCAAATACATAATAAAATATTTTTTATTATAACTATGAAAAATTTCAACATTATGATAAATAGAATATTATCAATAAAATTAATATAAATTTTCAAAATATATTTCTTGGGTCCAAATATAAAATAATAGTAATCATTCAACTTTGACTATATCAACAAAATAATCTTGACATTGAACCATTAGCTTCTTCTAACATTTATTTTGTTGAATCTTAGGGAATTTCATGGAGTTATTCCCCATATCAATACACATAACGAAATATACATCTATGGATTCTCTATTACCATTAAAATAATTATAAATATGGACTTTTATCCAAACATTGGGAAAACAATTTTCCATTTAGGTATGTTTTGAGGTGTATATTTCCACAAGTATAAAATATAGGGAAATCCATATTTCTTTTCTCCTTGTATAGATTTTTTCTATATATTCCACTTATTCTATCAATTATCTTCAATGAAGAATATATACATAATTAATTAACAATATTTTAGTATATGAAAATATTTCTTTATGTGATGAAAATAATTAGGTGTCCAATTTCATTTGAATCATTGTCCTAATACCATAAAAGAAACTGTCATTTTTAGTCTGTGGTTTACATTCATTGATTCATTTTACATCACTCTTACCAAGAACCATTTATAATCAATGAAATACAATGTATTAGATTATAATAATGTGATACATATTATATAATTCTATCACTATTGAAACACATAGCATAAATTGAAACATTTTTTATAGATAATCTCATAATCATAATGATGGTTTCATTGGGTAAATAATTATTTTAAACTCATTTATAATTGAATGAAAATCAAACATTATTTATCATAAGAATTTACCTCATGAGTTTAAAAACTATCATATAGTAAATACTATTCTCATTTACTAGATGATGATTAGGTTAAAATCAATGTGCACTTTTTGGAGTTATTTTCCATAGGTACCTCAGTTCTAGAACAAAAATCACTTGTAGTATATATAAAGGGTTTCATTTCCTATTAAAACCCCCCTAAATATCTTCCATACCCAACCAATATGATGATCATTTACATATATACACTCAAATTCTTCTATAGGGTTGTGTTCCTTAATAGTTTTTTCTTATATTGAGTTCCCAATATTTCTACTAAACATTCTCGCATACCAACTGTAGAAACCCTGATCATAGTATCATAGTGCTAGTGACTACATTATTACACTGTATTATGATACATGGTATCACATCATGGATGAATGAGTATTTATGTACTCCTAGTAAACTAGATACAAACATTAAATCATTATTACAATTGAAAACATAAAATAAAAAAGTATATTCTTTGTGAAAGACATTATTCCTCATAGATAATCCCATTATATAAATAAAAACATCCTATGATCATGTGTAGAATAAAACATAAGACACGAGTGATCACAAATTATTATTAAGGGTAAGAATAAAGTGGAATCTATCATGAATAAATAATGTTTAATAAATAATTCAAGATAAATAAATAAAAAAATTCCAGTTTCTCAATAACATTGTCAAAATAAGAAGGGAATAAATGATAGATAAATAGGATTATATAAGAAATCACATTAGCCTAAAACTTATCCATTTATATTGTAACTAAACAAGTAATCTCATTGTATATTAATAATTGAATTCAATATGATGGAATGCATAATACCAGATATCTAAGACATGCCACAATGCATTTTTTTAAGATATCTAAATAAATGTGAATCTAATTGTATAAAAAACAATCTAGTTTGTCTCATTAGACATAATAATGCATCAATGGGCTATAGTAGGCATCAACATTCACTATCCAATGTCTAAAAATGTCGTATATTAATGTGGTGATTCTTAATCAATATAGAAATTCATGTAGAAAAACTAACAAATGAAAATAATATTCATTTGAAATATCATTTTACATCTTATAAAATATGAATTTAAGCATTTATTAGCCATTATGTTGTAGAATTACATTAATTTGATACATTTTAATTAATAATTCCTTTTACAATTTTGATGAAATCCCAATGGGAATATTGGAAAAAATACATTGAAATTCCATTGAGAACATTTTCTAAAAAAGTAAAAAATTATAAACATTTCTTTAATAAACAATTTCTAAAAGTTTTTTATCATCTTTGATTGAATTCTTATATATCATGGGATTTTATAGAAATGGTTTTCTAACCAAATAGAAAAAAAGTAAGCTATTCCTAAAAAACTTTCTAAATCATATTAAGTACCATATAGTATAAAAATAAACAATTACCGCAAAATTTTAAGGAATAACTTAATGGGATGAAACCATTTCTATTTTAAGATATAAATATCAAATAATTCACCCAAAAAAACATATAAATACAAACAACCTAGAATATTATTTTTATGGTGAAATAAACTCTTATCACTTTGTTAACATTTGAAATTAAAGCCAAAAAAATTAAATGACATGAAATGGAAAATTTATATACTTAAAGATAAATTTATTAATGACATAAAAAATTAAAATGGAATTAAATACACTATATAATGGTAATTAGTGATGAATATAGAATTTGTTTCATGGAAGTAAATGCGACAATATAAACCCTTACCACTTTTTTGATGTCATTAGTATGTGTTTGAACCACCTGTATAATAAACATAATTTTATTATAAATATATTAAAAATCCATATCGATATATATAATACCATATATTATTTACTTATAGTTTTTTATCATTTTTTATTCATTTTTTTTGTTAAAATCAATGTTCTAGGTAATAATTCATACATCTATCCTGTATGTTTTCTCTCGGTAATTTGTGTTCTTTTAATTTTATCATGGATAAATCATCCAAATAGTTAAACAAATAAAAAAATATAATAAATATTCCTTTTATTTGTATGAATATTAATCAATAATTGTTCAGAATGGAAAATGGATTACACCATTCAAGGACATTGTGGGTTTTATGTTTGCGTGAGCGATTATTCCACTTATCTCATAAAAAATCCAATAATATATAAAAAAATATTTATTCTCCATTATTGAATGATTATTATGTAATATATAACATTTATTTTTAAATAATACATCCATATTACCATCTATTGATATATAAAAATAAAAACATTCCACACCACTACTTGTAGGAGACAGTACACACATACACATGAGAGATGTTATTGTTTTTCAATCGATTGGAAGGTATGGAGTTATATTCATATTAAATTTTAAAAATTATGTTCACAACATAATTATCATTTATATTCATTATATTTTATCCTTACTACCTTCAGTGTAATGCTTAAGAAAAAAAGAATCACATCGCTTTGGGAGGTGGTAGTCCACTATACACACATGCAACGTTATCATTTCTCTCAAAAAAATGGAATGTAAGAAGTTATTTGTGATAATAAAATTATTAAAGTATAATAACATCATCAATATCATCGAAATATGTTAAATATTTCCTAACATGCATCCTTTAATGTTGTTGACTATAAACTAATAACGTCGATTTCCATGGTGGTCGATTGACGTAAAAAGGAGTTATAATTTCAATACCCATTTGAAGGAAGAGGATATTGACATAGTTAATATAATTAACAAAAAATATCATTATATTTAAAATATATATTTTATTATATCAACAGGGTTTTAAAAAGAAATTTTGGCGGTTAAGTAAGAAATTAAATAAAATACTCAGTTATGGTTGTAACCATTTCATTAAAAAAAATTGGGGTTCACCAATATTATTCCTTTGTTGGATTTACGATAAAACAATGAATTATATAATGAGAGAATATAAAAAATGATGTTTTTTTAAAATGTTCTTTTTAATTAAATTGGTTTTATATGATTCATTAGGAGAATAGATGTGGTGGAAATTTATAAGTGTGGTGAGTGATGAACTTGTCATTTTGAAAAAAGAAAAGGTTTATCCATGATTTGAACATAAAAAGGGATAAAAAATATAAATTCACTATAAAATAAATCATAATGTCAAAATATGTCAATAAAATGTCTTTTGAAAATGTTTTGCATCATTTTTAACCTTATCAGTTTAGTTTCACTCCATTATAAGTTAGCCTATACATTAATTATGGTAAATAATTTATATTATTTTACTAGTATTGAAAATAAAAAAAATTAATTTGAACATATTACATAATGTAAATAATTCTAACTCTAAATAAATAATCATTTTTTACAGATAACATTTTCTTAATCGGTAATTTTAAATTTTAAAATAATCCTGTAAATATGATGTGAATGTTGATTTTCATAGAGAAAATATTCCAATGTTTACAATGTTTTTATGAAAACATTCAATATGAAAATTAGTACAATGAAATAAATTCTATTAATATGTATATAATTGATCTAATTTTCCATTAAATCTAATTTAATATATAATCTTTTTTATAATGAATTTATTCAAAATTGCAGTTTGCAATTAAAATTCAACAATTTTCATTATTCATTTAATAATATATTCTTTTGTGAAATTTCAGTAAATGTATCACAATGAAAATTTTGAAATGTTGGCCTAGAATCTAATTTTTACATTGTGAAATATATTTTCCAAAATATTTAAAAATTAATTTTAAATTAGGATCACAAGGCATGACAATGACGAATTTTAGAAAAAAATCGTTTTCTAGAAAATATCTATTTTTCATTCAAAAGATTTATATTTTTTTATAATAAATTGATATTATTATTTATTATTTTATACATGTTTTTACATTATAATTTTAATATTTGTGGGAGAACTATTCATAATAAAAGAAATAATTCTGATATTAAAATTCATGTGTTTAATGAAAATTATGTTTGTACAATATCTAATATCATTCAAACCATAAATTGAGTGAATTTCTATATATAAATAAAATTTATTTCATTTTAAAAAACTATCATAATTTATTTTCAATTTATATTCTCTTATAAATATATTTTTTAGTTTTAGGCATGCTAAAATAAATGATAATCTTATTTTGAATGTCATTGGGTGTTACCCACCTGACATCCATGTGGGATTAGTTGTGTACCTCAAATTGAACTCAGAAACTTGTAGAAAAAAACCCTATGCATTAGTCAATGTAATTAATGTAATACCATATTAGATTAATGGACTTGTGTTTTCAATCCATCTATATTCATAAAGTACCTAGAATATTCTCAATCAAGTGTTATTTTCACAAAAAATCCCCACCTAGTGTTACCTATTGTTTGTGTTTTCTCTAAACATATGAAAAATAGACAACCCTACTCACAAAGCAATTACTTATGTTTTTACTACTACAAGAAGGGTGTAAATAGAATATAATCATAAAATCTCTCATGATTGGAGATTTTTTCATAGAACACTCTCCTACTAAGTATGATTACATATTCATAGAGGGGGTACATGTTGAAAAACTAGCTATCATTTTAAAATTTGAGGCTCCCTGGTGATGTGGCAATCCCATCCGAGGAATTAAAAACACAGTGGTTTCTTTTCATCCATCCCGATGAAATGAACCTTTGTAATATCATATTTATTGGTCACCCGAAAAATGAGAATGTTAATGTTGTATTTTACACCCTCAGTTGAAGGGAGAGAATAGTCAAAGGGGAACAAACAGTAGCCGATGAGTTCTGTGCCCACTATGTAGAAATTATTTAGAAAAATATTGGATAAAATAGCATGGGATGGTATAAATGTAACACCCTAGGTAAATAAAGAAAATGAAATTTTTATATTTATCCCTATTTGTAAATAAAATATTAATATTACATTAGAGGGGACGTTGTGCTCGATGGCATACCCAATACGCAAAAACGAGTTTCTTGGGAATCTTACGTTGCACTCTAATAATAAAATAATATTATTTTAAATGGTAGTTAGCGCCTAGCCGTTGTAATGGCGGGAATGAAAAGAACTAACTAAAAAATGATTATATATGTTTGTCAAATATTTTTACTATTTACAATAAATGTTATAGGATTAAAAATTCGAATGAATCCAATTTTTAAGCATAAACATTCTAATATTCTTTAAAAGGTCGATTAACCACCTTTTGATGGAGAATCGCTTTTAAATCCACTTTTTAACAATTTTTTTGTCATATTTGACAAAATAAAATTCTTCTTTAGAATCGGGATATCAAAATTTACTTTCTGTAAATTTTTGGTATTTTTCTGATAAAGTTCATTTTTTAATGAATAGTGAAAAATGTTGTATTTTAATTCAAAACCACATTGTAATCTAATTTATTTATATGATTATATTATATTTTGAATTTGTTTTAAAGTTCAATTAGAATATATTTTTACCATTTAAACCAATTTTGGTCATCAGAATTAATTTCACTTTGAAATCAGACATAAACTAGTGTCAATCTTTTGATACTTATTGTTTCATAAAAACACGTTATTTGCTCTGACAGCAGGAATTAATTATTAAATTAATTAATGCAACTTATATGTTTTGAATTTTGTAAAATAGACTTCATTTTTGAATTTGGAATATCAAATATAGCTTAGGGTGAACTTTTGCTAATTTTTTGAAAAACATCAATTTTTGATGAATCGTGAGACCACTAAGTTGTACTTATAAAAACTGATTTTTCCGTTTAAATGAAAATTTTCCATCTTTGTGTTTTGAATTTAAAAAATCTGACATACATGGTTGTCATTAAGAAGTAAAATGTGGTTTAATGAGATGAAAATAATTTTTTGGTGAATAGTAACTTATTAAGTTTTTAATCGCGATTAGATGTAATTACTGTAGTTTAAGGTAAGAATAATGTTTTAATAAACATAAATGACCTAGAAACATGTCCTAACATCATTGGATGTGTCATGACCGACAAAGAAAATCCATGGGTCAACTTGGGGACCCCATGGAGCCACTCTGGTTGGAAAATGACATAAATACCTTTTTATTTAATGTTAAAGTAAAAATGAGACAAACATGAAATGTTTTACTAAAAAAAATTTTACATGGGGTTATACAATTTATAATTTTGACTATAAATATTCATTGGAAATAAAAAACGATTTCCTACATCATAGTATTTTTTTAATTATTTTTAGACATTAAATAAATTAAATTATTTATGACATCATTATGATGCAGCGATGACCTCATTATTTAAATATTTAAATTAAATGGAAATATAATGTAAAATCTAAGACCTACATATGAAAAAACCCTATTGGATGAGTGGATTTCTAAAACATACCACCTTAGCCTCGAAACACATCAATTTGGGACCATTAAAATCTGAAACTCATTCTAAAATAAAGTAACATTTATTTACTTTCCAAGAGTGCCCCTCCTCTCCTCTTATAAAAGCCCCCCACCTCTACCTCCTTACCCACACTTACAAGGCCTTTGTCTCAGAAAACCCCTTCCAATTTTGTCTCTAAAAATCCCTATCTAACTCCTTGAAGCCTCACTTTTGGATGATGTCTTCCCAAGGAAGCCTTTGAGCTCAAACCAAAGGGAGTTACCCAATTTTAAGGTAATGTCTTCACTTGTGTCCTTTTGTTTTATTTTGCTTCTACAGCCCCCTAAACTCTTTTTATTCATTTCATTTGTAACAAATCCAATATCTTAAATACACTATGATGTTGTTATAAGAAGGATTCGAGCTACACTTACACACACCGTCGTCTAATGGTTAAAGAACATACTATTTCTGTGGTTGGCGATTTTTTGCCTCACGAAATGATGATTGTTCAATATTCTATTAACACCTTTAAAGGTGGCCATTATGATGTCACTGTATTTTATATATGATATATATGGTATTTATGTTTACTTATTCTTCTGTATTGTATATTTAAACCATACCATTATTCTTTTCACGTTGTGTAAATGCGATAATTTCATATGAGGAAGTGTGGACTACCGCCCCCTCAAGTGATGTGACTTGTACATGCAATACATGGAACATATAAAGAATGAAATTAATGAACATATGTGACCTATATAAAATATATATTATACTGGAATTAATATATATATATATCTATATCATTTATTTTTATTTCCATTAATATGACAAAGAAAAAATGAAAGTAGCGTTCATGCGTACGTACGGCCTACCGTCTCCATGAACGGTGCTTTTCGTTTTTTATCTCCAAATGATATGGAATAGTATAAAATGAATATGTACTGGATATATATGATATTTTAATCATTAATACTATTCTGGAAATTATTTACTTATAACTACATGGGCAATCATTTTTAAAACAAGTTCATTTTTGACTCATGTAACAAACATCAGCAAAAACGTCTGATATGAACTAACTTTATTAAACAATTATTATAACATTATAATATGTGATATGAACTGAATAATAATCTCTAAAGGAGGTACTTAGGCAATTGTAAATTGACCAAAGTTTATTATTAAGGAATATAAAGAAACGAACAAGACAAGTTGGACTTAAGGTAAGGGATCTGACTCCTCTCTTTCTTTTAAAGTACACTCTTTTATGTCATTCCTGTTAAAGCTCATCATTCTTGTTATTGGGATATGTTTTATTTTACTCTTACTTTAATTTTTATGTTCATATGAAGAGAGACCATATTCTCTCTCATCAATCAATTTTGGATGTTTTGAGTGGCGCTGTTAGGCTGCCAAATTTTCGTAAGAGATCCAACCTCTCTCTTTCTTTTTAAGTACTCTCCTTTATGTCACTTCTTTTAAGCTACTCTTTGTTATGTTGGGGTATGTTATTTTATATTCCTATTTCTTTTAACTTTATGTTGATATGATGTGATACCCTATTTCCTCTCATCAATCCTTTTTGGAAGTTTTAAGTGGCGCTGTTAGGCTGCCGAGTCTTCGTAAGAGATTTTTCATCTCACTTTTATTCCTATTAGATTTATGCTACATTTTCCACAATTTCCTTTTAGTGGTGTATTTTCTGCCCATTATTTTAATCATTGTGTAATATACTTTCAATTATGAGTATTTACATCAATGTTGTATTGTCCTTCTTTCACGAGGCTAATGTTTCGAAAGATACCCATGTCGGTAAGGAAACGTTTCACCCTTCTCTTTTGAAAAGACATCTTTTGTTATGTCTTTTAATTCACATACTATTATGTTGGGATATGTACTCCAATATCCTTATTGATTTAAATTTTTTTCCATGTGATGAGATACCCTTTTCATCTCTCGTCAACTCATTTTCTGAATTTTGTAGTGACGCCGTTAGGCTGTCAAATTTTTGCAAGGGAACTTCTTATCCCAAATTTGATTCTTTGGGATAAACATGTAGTCCTTAAATCTGTCATTCTATGAATATTTGTGAATATCCTCTGATTTTTTTACACTTAATATCCACTTATATTTGGTTTATTAGTTTGTCACACATAATTATGTAATTGATTTATCCTTAAACCAAGGATACCATCTTTGTAAAGGACTTCGTCTCAATCTCCTTTCATTGAGGCATATTTTGTTTTATACACAACTTTTTTTTTACGGTGTATAAACCCCTTTAACTTTTATGTTTATCCAAAAGGAATCTTTTTATACGAAGCATTTTACAAAATGACAAAAGGGAATGTTTTTGTCATACGTATGCAGCGACACTGACTTCTCCGCCGCCGTGACCGTTATTTGAGTTTCATTTTCCTCTACAAGCCATACATTCTTTTTAAAAGAAAAATAAATACCATGTTTTACACTTCTTTTATTTTGGTATTGAAAATGGTTTTCATAAGGTTTTTATATCAATGTGTTTTATTGATATCTTGTGATTGAAATGTGGAAATGTTATGTTTCCTTTATTCATGTATTATGTGGTATGATTATGTTATGGTTCTTAGGCATTTTTATGAAGACGGGTGCTTCCGTGATAAACTAAGGGCGGGTGAGCCTGATATATCTCTCCAATGCATTGGGTAACGCGAAGGAGTGAAACATTAAGGTTTCTCTGAAGAGATTTAGGGAATATATTTTGGTGCGTATTCCAAACATAACCAAGAGGGTTATTCCCTATGTAAGAATGTTATGAATGCCTCAAGTTACCTTTTATGTCTTATGATTTCTATGATTTATTCATGATTTGATGAGTTATGTTAAAGTGCCTATGTTTTATGGATAAAGTATGATTTCATTCTTATGTATATATGAACTCATGTTTCCTTTCCATATTTTTATAACCCTTACTAAGCTTTTTATGCTCATCCCAATTTTTTTTTAAATGTTTTTCATAGGTCAAGGGAAAGGTACATGATATGATGATAGTGTCAAGGAAGTGTCACGAAAGAATCCATGTTTTATTTTAAATATGTTTCCATTGATGGGAAAAAATGAATACTATCTTTTATGTAACCACATTGTTTAAATGTGGAATGTAATTTAAGTTTTAAGATCTAATTATCTAAAACTCTAAACCTGAAAAGATCCTCAATGTGTAATTTTGTAATAACTCAAGATTAAGTAAGGTTTAAGGCTGGGGCCTTATAGTTGGCATCAAAGGTCGGTTTAGATAACATTAGAGGTTAGGGTATTCTCTAAGCATAAGTGACATTACCATAATGGTTAGGATTTCATAAAGAGTCCAAGTTTTAGATAAAGTGAATGAGTAAGTATATCTTAGTGTTTAACTTCCTCATTAGTACATGATGGTTTTGTTGATATAATCACACTGATATTTCTATTTTTAGTGAATGGATGGATCTAGAAGGCACCAAACAGACAACAGGTTTGATGGAAACTGTGGTGGTTCTCTGATTAAGATACTAGATAAAATGGGGGATTCAATGAGGAAACTTGTGGTTGTTCAAAACCAACTATCAAGGAGTCATGATGAACCACTTGAACCTTGGTATGATCTTTAATGCATCATGTACGAGATGACCAATCGATGTGGGAGTTCAGGTAATAATTATAAAGGTAACCATTAGAGTTTATATGATCCTTACTTTTGAGGTAATTATGGGTTATTATATGTTATGATGGAAAATGAAAGGCATGAGATAAACATGAGGATAAAATATGTTATGATCATTTTTGAAGATTTTAGCCCGTTTTGGGGAATGTTTTATGAATTATATAGTTTTGGAAAAAGGACAACACGCATACTGTGTGACAACCCCTCGCGTCGGACAAAGCTGTGGGAATCGAACCCACAACCAATGTGCGACTGGTATTTATTGCCTACCACTGGACTACGTGAAGTCCCGGGTTAGTTTTACTAATTCTTTTTAGTTATATGATTTTAGGAATCAAGAGTAAGTTTATTTTGGGATATCTATGGAAATGATCAACCTATCATTGGGGATTTGTGATTAGGTTAATTACTTTTCAAAATGAGAATTTAAGAGTAACTGATGTTATTTGGAGATAAAAGTTAACTTGTACCTTGGAAGACTATGTGAGTAAATCCTTCAAATATTTGGGTTTAAATCTTAGTTTGGTTTACTTTGAATAATTTTATGGACAAATTGTTTATCGAATGGTCCTCGTTGAACTTTGGGTTTTGTTGGAAAAATTTTGGAGATTAGGAATAGATTTTGTTTTTATAAAGTGTTATCCTTT
Organism: Viscum album; assembly: GCA_963277665.1. Taxonomy (NCBI): domain Eukaryota; kingdom Viridiplantae; phylum Streptophyta; class Magnoliopsida; order Santalales; family Viscaceae; genus Viscum; species Viscum album. The sequence goes on along the minus strand of OY728141.1, from coordinate 1,956,230,400 downwards.
TCTGGATTATCTGATCTTGTACAAACCTTTTTGGTTTCTGTTTTGGTTAAAGTCTAAAGACATGGGAAGTATATAGTTCTCTTTTGTGGATTAGGTGATTCTCTTGAAGTTTATTATAGTACTCTTAATGTGAACAAGTCTTCCTAAATACTTGTCTTTTGGAGAAAATATGAGTTTGTGTAAGGAATCTAATAAAAGTTGGAAGTCAACATGATAAGTGATTATGTTTCCTTATGAATAAATTCCTCAATAAAAAGTAACATAAAACAAAAATGTTTTCTATTAACTTTTCCTATAGGGGAATCAAATACTGTTTAAGCCATCACAAGTTTGTGATTTTCTTGTGGTTAACTTTCTCCTAAACATGTTTTCTATCACTCTCCATCAGAACATGACCCTATGTTTTCTCCTCCATGTCCATGTTTTCCTAGATAGAATCCTAGTATGGGTTAACTCGGGTGACCTCTGTACTTATCTTTCTTTATTTTAGTGTGATTGATTTACCGACTATTGTTCCGATGTGGGACTTTCAATTGAGTTTCCAAGCCCAATTTTGAAATTGCGAGGATGCAATTCCCAAAAGGGGGGAAGGATGTAACACCCCAGGTAAATAAAGAATATGACATTTTTATATTTATCCCTATTTGTGAATAAAATATTAATATTACTTTAAAGGGGACGCTATGCTCGATGGCGTACCCAATACGCAAAAATGAGTTTCTTGGGAATCTTACGTTGCACTCTAATAATAAAATAATATTATTATAAATGGTAGTTAACGCCTAGTCGTTGTAACGGAGGGAATGAATAGAACTAACTAAAAAATGATTATATATGTTTGTCAAATATCTTTACTCTTTACAAGAAATGTTAGAGGATTAAAAATTTGAATGAATCCAATTTTTAAGCATAAACATTCTAATATTCTTTAAACGGTCGATTAACAGCTTTTTGATGGCGATCATCTTTTAAATACACTTTTTAACAATTTTATGTGTTATATTGGACAAAAAAAATTTATCTTTAGAATCAGGATATCAAAATTTACTTTGTGTAAATTTTTGGTATTTTTCCGATAAAGTTCATTTTTAATGAATAGTGAAAAATGATGTATTTTAATTCAAAACCACTTTGTAATCTAATTTATTTATATGATTAGATTATATTTTGAATTTGTTTTAAAGTTCAATTAGAATATATTTTTACCATTTAAACCAATTGTGGTCATTGGAATAAATTTCACTTTGAAATCAGACTTAAACTAGTGTCAATCTTTTGATACTCATTGTTTCATAAAAACACGCTATTTGCTCTGACAACAGGAATTAATTATTAAATTAATTAATGTAACATATATGTTTTTAATTTTGTAAAATATAATTCATTTTTGAATTCGGAATATCAAATATATCTTAGGGTGAAATTTTGGTAATTTTTTGAAAAACATCAATTTTTGATGAATAGTGAAACCAGTAAGTGGTACATAGAAGAACTGATTTTTCCGTTTAAATGAAAATTTTCCATATTTGTGCTTTGAATTTCAAAAATCCGACATACATGGTTTTCATTAAGAAGTAAAATTTGGTTCAATGGGATTAAAATAATTTTTTGGTGAATAGTAACTTAGTAAGTTTTTAATCGCGATTAGAGGTAATTAGTGTAGTTTAAGGTAAGAATAATGTTTTAATAAAATTAAATGACCTAGAAACATGTCCTAACCTCATTGGATATGTCAAGTCCGACCAAGATAATCCATGGGTCAACTTGGGGTCCCCATGGAGCCACTTTGGTTGGAAAATTACATAAATACCTTTTTATTTAATGTTAAAGTAAAAATGAGACAAACATGAAATGTTTTACTAAAAGAATTTTTACATGGGTTTATAAAAGTCATAATTTTTACTATAAATATTAATTGGAAATATAAAAAGATTTTCTACAGCATAGTATTTGTTTTATAATTTTTAGACATTATATAAATTAAATTATTTATGACATCATGATGATGCAACGATGACCTCATTATTTAACGATTTAAATAAAATGGAAATATAATGTAAAATATAAGACCTACAAATGAAAAAAACCTATTTGATGAGTGGATTTTCAACCCTTATCACCTTATCCTCGAAAAAACATCAATTTTGGACCATTAAAATCTTAAACTCATTCTAAAATAAAGTAACATTTCTTTACTTTCCAAGAGTGCCTCTCCTCTCCTCTTATAAAAGGCCCCCACCTCTACCTCCTTACCCACACTTCCAAAGCCTTTTTCTCGGCCAAACCCTGCCCATTTTGTCTCTAAAAATCCCTATATAACTCCTTGAAGCCTCACTTTGGGCAGATGTCTTCCCAAGGAAGCCTTTGAGCTCAAACCAAAGGGAGTTACCCGATTTTAAGGTAATGTCTTCACTTGTGTCCTTTTGTTTTATTTTGCTTCTCCAACCCCCAAAAACTCTTTTTATTCATTTATTATGTAACAGATCCAGTATCCCCAATATAATAGGATGTTGTTATAAGAAGGATTCTATTTACACTTACACACACCTTCGTCTAATGGTTAAAGAACATATTGTTTCTGTGGTTGGTGATTTTCTACCTCACGAAATGATGATTGTTCAATATTCTTTTAACACCTTTAAATGTGGCCATTATGATGTCACTGTATTTTATATATGATATATATGGTATTTATGTTTACTATATGATTCTTTATTTTATATTTAAACCATACCTTTATTCTTTTCATTTTGTGTAAATGCGATAATTTCATATGAGGAAGTGTGGACTACCACCCCCTCAAGTGATGTGACTCGTACATGAAATACATGGAACGTATAAAGAATGAAATTAATGAAAATATGTGAAATATATAACATATATATTATACTGGAATTAATATATATATATATCTTATATTTTTAATTCCGTTAATATGAAAAAGAAAAAATGAAAGTAGCGTTCATGCGTACGTACGACCTACCGTCTCCATGAACGGTGCATTTCGTTTTTTATCTCCAAATGATATGGAATAGTATAAAATCAATATTTACTGGATTTATATGATATTTTAATCATTAATACTATTCTGGAAATTATTTACTTATAACTACATGGACAATCATTTTTCAAACAAGTTCATTTTTGACTCATGTACCAAACATCGGCAAAAACGTCTGATATGAACTAACATTATTAAACAATTATTGTAACATTATATTATGTGATATGAACTGAATAATAATCTCTAAAGGAGGTCCTTAGGAAATTTTAAATTGACCAATGTTTATTATTCCAGAATATAAAGAAACGAACAAGACAAGTTGGACTTGAGGTAAGGGATCTGACTCCTCTCTTTCTTTTAAAATACACTCTTTTATGTCATTCCTGTTAAATCTCATCTTTCTTGTTATTGGGATATTCTTTTATATTACTCTTACTGTAATTTTTATGTTCATATGAAGAGAGACCCTATTCTCTCTCATCAATCCATTTTTGATGTTTTGAGTGGCGCCGTTAGGCTGCCGAATTTTTGTAAGAGATCCAACCTCTCTCTTTCTTTTTAAGTACCCTCCTTTATGTCACTTTTTTAAGCTCATCTTTGTTATGTTGGGGGATGTTCATTTATATTAATATTTCTGTATAAATTATTTTGATATGATGAGAGACCCTATTTCCTCTCATCAATCCATTTTGGAAGTTTTAAGTGGCACCGTTAGGCTGCCGAGTCTTCGTAAGAGAGTTTTCATCTCACTTTTGTTCCTATGAGATTTATGCTACATTTTCCACAATTTCCTTTGAGTGGTGTATGTACTGCCCATTATTTTACTCATTGTGTAATATAGATTCATTTATGAGTATTTACATCAATGTTTTATTTTCCTTCTTTCACGGGGCGTATGTTTCGAAAGATACCCATGTCGGTAAGGGAACCTTTCACCCTTCTCTTTTTAAAAGACTTGTTTTGTTATGTCTTTTAATTCACATAATATTGTGTTGGGATATGTTTTTATATATCCTTATTGATTTAAATTTTATGTCCATGTGATTAGATACACTTTTTATCTCCCATCAACTCATTTTCTGAATTTTGTAGTGACGCCATTAGGCTGTAAAATTTTTGCAAGGGAACTTCTTATCCCAAATTTGATTCTTTGGGATAAACATGTAGTCCTTGAATATGCTATTCTATGAATATGTGCGAATATCCTCTGATTTTTTTACACTTAATATCCACTTATATTTGGTGTATTCGTTTTTCACACATAATTATGTAATTGATTTATCCTTAAACCAAGGATACCGACTTTGTAAGGGACTTTGTCTCAATCTCCTTTCATTGAGGCATATTTTTTTGTATACGGAACATTCTTTTTTATGGTGTATAAACCCCTTTGAATTTTACATTTATTCAAAAGGAATCTTTTTATACGAATCGTTTTACAAAACGACAAAAGGGAATGTTTTTGTCATACGTATGCAACGACAATGAATTCTCTGCTGCCGTGACCATTATTTGAGTTTCGGCTTCCTCTACAACCCATACCTTCTTTTTAAAAGAAAAATAAATACGATGTTTTACTTTTCTTTTATTTTGTTATTGAAAATGGTTTTCATAAGGTTTTTATATCAATGTGTTTTATTGATATCTTGTGATTGAAATGTGGAAATGTTATTTTTCCTTTATGCAGTTATTATGTGGTACGATTATGTTATGGTTCTTGGGCATTGTTATGAAGATGGGTGCTTCTTTGATAAACTAATGGTGGGTGATCCCGATATAGCTCTCCAATGCATTGGGTAACGCGAATGAGTGAAACATTAAGGTTTCTCCGAAGAGATATAGGGAATATACCGTGGTGGGTATTCCAAACGTATCCAAGAGGGTTACTCCCTACATGAGAATGTTATGAATGCCTCATGTTACCTTTTATGTCTTATGATTTCTATGATTTATTCATGATTTTATGAGGTATGTTAAAGTGCCTATGTTTATTGGGTAGAGTATGATTTCATTCTTATGTATATATGAACTCATGTTTCCTTTCCATATTTTTATAACCCTTACTGAGCTTTTTAAGCTCATCCCAAGTTTTTCTGAAATGTTTTTCACAGGCCAATGGAAAGGTACATGATATGATGATAATGTCAAGGAAGTGTCAAGAAAGAATCCATGTTTTATTTTAAATATATTTCCATTGATGGGAAAAAATGAATACTATCTTTTATGTTACCACTTTGTTTAAATGTGGAATGAAATGTACGTTTTATGATCTAATTCTATAAAACTATAAACCTGAAAGGATCCTCAATGTGTAATCTTGTAATAACTCAAGATTAAGTAACGTTTAATGATGGGGTCTTATAATAAATATTTTGAAATTTTAGTTAGATTAAACATCACCGAAGAGGGGGAGGAAATTTACAAGGTGTTCTTCACATTTGAAGATTATGGAGTCAATTTATGACCTATTGGATTATAAAAGATAGTAAGATGTCCCAATTCGACATCCACCACCAAATAGAGTTTCATTAGATGATTCCAAACTATTGTTCCCTAGACACAAAAACCATCCAACTTCATCATGTGGATGTGTTTTTTATTCTGGGAGGTCCATTTTAGTAGTGACATCCCACTAGTGAAATTCAAATATGATTAATTCCTACAAAACCCATTGATTTTTTGGTATGGAACATACCCACCTCATAGAATATATACTTTTTCTTAAGTTTGACTAGGTTATGAAGTATCACCTTCTATTCCATTAGGAAATATACTTTATGAAATAACTATGCATGTTCCAAAATGAATAGGATGTGAAGATGTGATGTATACTAATGTAGTGTCCCATATCATGATAGAGGAGATGGATGGGGTTTTACTGATTGATTTTAGAGAAAATTTGAAATCCAGAATAGGGCTACAATATAAAGGAATAGAATTTCGCAATCAGATATATGGTGTTTATAGACTCATTTTTTATTTTTCCCCATTACCGGTGATTTATTCCCATACGTGCTATATCGTAGGATTTTTTAATAAAGATATCTTAGAGAAGGAAAACCATGTGAACTTGTGATACCAATTAATTTTATGCACTTTAACCTTATATTTAATGTTTAGAGGGGATGTATGCTAGCACACATCTATAGTCTTCTCTAGTTCCTTCATAGATGGGTTGCATCAATATTCAAGGTGTATGAGTTCCATATTAAAATCTATCCCTCATATGATGGAATGAGGCCTTTGATCATAAATATTTTCGGGGTTTAACAGGTAATTATTTATAAGGTAGGGGTCATGATCATAATTTTACCTTATGGGAAGCTAAATTTTCATCTATTCCAGACACCTTTAGGGGAGATGATTGATATTTTGTTCGGGACTCTATATTGGCAGAAGTTCCTTCATGAATTCCTTGGTGGAGCATTGTTTCTCATATATATGTCAACCCATAGTGTGAGCCCTACACTACATCTCATATTTCCTTGCAATTCAGATACATTAAGATGTTGTTGATCTTATTCTTTATGTGGATCCATGATGAAGGTAATCCTTATATATTTCATCTTCTTTGGTAGATGTTCATAACATAAGGAACAAGGGTGATCATCATGATTCCACCAACAAACCAAAATGATGACCTCTCTACAAATTATTCTATAAATTTGATATAATCATACCCCAATTCAATCATGTATCATAGTGTAAGGAGGTCCTTCCTATCAGGTGAACTACATGAGAATAAGGGGAAAATGTGTTTATCATCAAAGTGATCATTAGGCATCGTGGGATCAAAATAGAAAAACAGTGTGGGAAGGTAAGTATTCGGCTATACCCCCACCTTTAGTTGTGTGGGGAATATATTGAAGTATCCATGAGTGAATTATAACTTTTTTTGTTTTTAGTGGCGAAAATAGGGATATATTGGAGAATAACCAATATAGACTATATCATCATTCCATTGATTACACTTTCCCCATGCTCTAGGTGTTGTGGTATATGATGAGGTTGTACATGACTGTTGAGAAAAAATGGTGGAGTCTCACCCAAGATGGGATCGAACATTTAATTTTTGTGAATTCCATGATCAAGCCCACATGTGTTTCCCTAATGGATTTTCCAATCTAGGGGATTTTTATTTTTTTATTCAATCACTGGGAGGTGAGGTGTACCATCACCATGATTGAAGTGATGTTACGGGGATCCCTGAAGAAAAATTATCTACTGAAATGCCAAACAATGTTGCATCTTCCAATATATTTGAAACACACAATATTTATGACATGGTGAAATTGGGCGTTGCTACAATATAATCATTCTTTCAATAGATATTATATAGGGTAAACCATAGACGATATATCTAATGGATGATTTTGAAGATGAATATTTCCTCAAATAACTAGGGATGAAGAGGATCTTCCAATGTCTAAGGATAAAGAGATAGAACATTCTATGATTTAATTAGATTTTGAGGCCATCACCTAGAGGACTTCCAAGATTGTTTGATCATTTTATAATGGAGGCCACAAGGGGAACTAGTTTGAATTAAATAAATGGGAGGATAAAATGTTTATGATCCTCCCAAACTCATGACATTTTTTCGTTAAATTCCAATAATTTTTAAATGTGTTATTTTTTAATATTTCTAAATCATATAAATGAGACATCCAAATAAATCTATATACTGATTTGAGACATGATTTATTTGGGAAAGAAGAGATAAACAAAATATTTCACATCGATATAAGAGTTCAATAAAAGATCCAAACACTCGTGGTATATATTTTTATTGACCAAAAAAGGTATCCAATATGGGAATGTTTTGGTTAGACAGTTGGGTTCTCTATATAGATAATTGTTTTAACATGTATATGCATACAGATGGAGTAACTATGATGACCAATTATTTTTACACATAATATTACATTATTAAAAAATATAAATATCCAATAATTAGAAAACATGAATCATAAGGTCCTGGTTTTATTTCAATTCATTTTTATTAATATATAAAACCTGAAAACCACTTATTATTTTACATAGTGATCTCCCAAAATAAAGTTTCTCTCCTAAATAAGCAATGGATAACCTGGGAAATACCATTAAAAGGAATAAATACCATATTGAGGAAAATAACCATTAAAAATTAAAATTATATTTTGAAAAAAAAAATTCATAAAATATTTTGGTTATTATTTTCAATAAAAATATCTTTTGAACCATATAATGGAATATTCCAAGAAAATAATTCTCATGAAGTCTTAAAATAATATTTATTCCCTATACATTAAAAACAATGATTCCTTTAACTTTTTCAGTAAAAGTAATAAACTCTAATTTTAAAAATCGATAAAAATATTCCTTTTAATTTTTTTAGAAAATGAAAAAGTGGTATAAATTATTTTTTAAGCATCATAGAATAATTTTCATAACATTTTTGGAAACATTTTTTTCCAAATAGATGTGTTTTCGACATAAGAGGTAAATTATGTTATCTTTATTAAAAAATTATCATTCATTTTAACTACCAAATAGTTTGAAATAAAAATATTAGTTCAAAATTTCATAAATAAAAATATGAGAATAAAACATAAGGTTTTTACTAGGAAAAAAACATAATTTTTAAAAATTGTTGTTCAATAATAAACAATATTATTTTAAAGGAAGCTGAAACAAAAATAATTAAATATTTTCTAATATTTGAATCAAAACATCCCATGAAGGTAGAAAATCAATTTTAATAAAGATTATTTTGAATTTATAAGGACTGAAGATATAATTTTAAAAAATTTAGTATATTTACATTTTAATTTAGATTACATTTGAAAAATAATATGTGTCTTAATGAAAGATGTTTTGATAAGAATACCTTACGAAGATCATATAATTGACATGGGAGATAAAAAATGAGATGAAAATGTGTAAAAAATGTAAATCTAAAAAATTAAAAAATTAAATATAATCATAAATAATTATAATGTTATTTCCCACATCTTCTAGGAATAATATAATCAATAATGTAAATATATAACATTGTGAATTGAAATTGAGATATGAAATTCCAAAGCTCACACTTACCTTTAGTGGAGCACTCCATACCCTTCTTTATAGTGTCTTTAAACAAGATATTATCATATAAAATAAACATATTGTTATTTATATTATTATTTATTTTCCATTTTTTAATATCTCACTACCGTTCGTTTAAAATCATTTATTATCACTACTGTTTTGTGTGTTAATTTCATTGTTTCTCATGCATGTTTTGTCGTTAATGATATGATTCATGAACATTGAGACTATTTTCATCATATAAAAAATTGATTTAATGTTATAAAAATATTTGTTGTTAATTTTATGTATCATAGGTTTCTTATTATAATTTTTAACGTGGAGAATTAATCAAATTGATTCGTGGAGACTCTAGTTTGTATGTACACATGAGCATTGTAATCATTTTATTATTGGATAAAAGATTTGGACTCAGATTGTATATTAATTTTATTGGGACAATATAAAATCATATATATCAAATATATACAATAAATTTATCATTTTTTACCTTCTATTTAATCATTAGGGAGTAATGAATAACATCCCATCTCAAGGATGTAGTCCCACATACCCACAATCAATGTTATTGATTTCTCAACGGGATATAAAATATGAAGGTATTATTGATATTATAATTCAATAAGAATAATTATATACAAAATATCGTATATAAAATTTTTATATTTCATTATATCCTTCTGTCTCATCTGGTCATGGAAAACAAATTACATCAGTTTGTGAAGCAGTAGTTCATCATAGACACAATCAACGGTGTCATTTATAATTTGAGGGTTTAAGAGAGTATTGTGGGAAATGAAATTAAAATAAAAATTTAATAGAATATTCAATATATTTATGTTATTATTTTATAATTTTTTATTAAATTATGAATTATATGTAATAAATAAATAAATAGAATTCTCTCCTAAGGACAATGGAACTTTATCAAAAAAATTATTTTTATTTGCACCAAAATACATTATATAATGTTTTTGCTTCCAAAAAGGATTATAATATTACTAGAGGGAAGTAGAAAATTTCTATAGTTATTTATTTTATAGATTAATTTCTTTTTTAAGTGTGGAATGGATTAGAGAGTGGCTTGCCTTTTATAAGTGGTGGAGAGGACACGATTGGAATATATGAAAAGATGGAATTACACCCATACCTTTCTCAATATCCAAAGATCTAAAATATAAATAAATAAAACATCATATATGATAATGTCAAAATATGACCATAAAAAGGAATTAGTCATTTTATAGGTCATTTTATACCATTATCATTTTAGTTTAACCACAAGTAAACCTGGTTTAACTTAATAGTGGTAAATAATTTTTACAATATAAATTATTCATTATGGTAAAAATTATATTGTCCATATTAAATATTATAAAATTTTTATATTTAAAAAATGGAATCAATTTTCTAGAATAAAAATCACATAATTTGATTATTTTAAATTAAAATTAAATTTATATAAATGTCAAAAAATAGTTTTTTCACTGAAAAATGATAAACCAATAAAATGGTTTTATATAATAAATAAATAAGAAATTTATTACAGTAACCAAAATTAGATAAATTGTATTATAATATAAACAATATTACATTCAAGGAAATATAAATAAAAATTTCCATTTTAAATAATTTATATTAAAATAAAATTTTTTATAAAAAATCATCAGTTTTGACTATTCATCATATCATTGTGAATTAATATTTCCAAGTTAGGGTAATGGTATGCCTGAAAAGGACACATAGAATGATGCACCTCATAGAGGAGTTCATAATGAAAATGGAAATGTTATTTGGATCTATCCATTTCCATAACTACTGGGTAAAATTGGATCAACTTTGTAACACCAATAAATTCTCCAATTTAACCTTATATTAAATATCAAGCATGATACACTACACGAAGCACATAAGGTGATATAATAATATGATTCATTAAAATATTTTTACTATTTTAATGATATTTAATAAATTCTATACATGCTTATGTACTCAGCTTCGAGTTACATTGTGCTACATGTATGAAATACATTTATTGAAACCATACATTACATGCTAGACCAAGATGTAACTATAAATTATTAGCATATTATTATTTAATATTATAATATTTATCAGATGCATTAAATTAGAAGTTATGAATAGATTTCACTAACTTATAAAATATATTATTATACATATATAAGATTAATTTGTATGTTCAAATTTAATTATAAATGCATATAAAACCAATAAATTATAAATGGACTCTTTTTATGTAAAACCATTTTTATGATCACAAAGTTGTTTTATCTTGATTAATTAAATTTAAAAAAATTTGTGAATTATTTTAATTAAATATATATTTTATATATATAATAAAATATTTTTTATTTCAATACCATCATTTTTACCAATATATTATCACGACAAACCCAATTTTAGGCATAAAATACAATATTTTTATTAAGGTATTTTTAATGCCTTTTAACGGAAAACACATTTTAAATATTAATTTTGAAAATTAAATTAAATTAATATTTGAAAATAGACTAAATCGTTGAATGTGAAATATATGAACTCTGTTAGGGTGAATTTTTTATGTTATTTTGAAACATTTTATTTTTAAGGAATAGTTAAAAATATCGCATTTTAGTTTATAACTGCTCTTTCATGTGATTTATTTATAAAGATAAATTGTGTTTTATTTTGATTTTAAGGTATAATTATATATTAACCTTATCTATTAATCCAATTTATATTATTGTAATCAAATTAACTTTGAAATTTACTATAAAAACATATCAAACTATTGGATGTTTATACATTAAAAAACCAACATTATCGCCCCACATGATCAATGAATTTTAAATTAATTTCCGCCACTTATGTATTTTAAATTTTAAGAAAATTATTCGATATATTAAATAATAATATTTCATAGTTTCTAATATCTTCCAACATTCTTCTGAACAAAAATATTAGTGAAATTAATTAAAACTATTTACAATTAATATGGAAAATGTAAGCTTTATAAGTAAAAAACCATTAATTGAAGTGCCCAAATGACCTATCAACCTATATAAATCCAATTTTATGGACATATTTCACCCATAAACATCACATTAGTAATGAATTTTTTTTTCATGTCTTTAGTTATGTGATAACAACGGTACACCAAACATGTTTCCAAAAATACAATGTTAGTCCTTTTCCTTCCATATAAAAGGCCACCACATCTCCGCATTCCACAAACCTATAAAACCACTTAGGATCATAAAATTTATTTTCAAATAGATTCCTAATATCTCTACCCTTACTCCATGAATCCTCTTTATGGGATTGATTACTTCCAAGGAAGCCTTTTGGTACAAACCAAAAGAAGTTACCAGATTATTAGGTAACATCTTCCCTCATGTTTTTTGGTTTAATTTCCATTATCCAACCACTAAATTAACAGTATTATATTATAATATAAAAAAATTATCATAAATATGTTATTATTTTTGTATATGGTTTTGAATACACTTACACACACCTCCATATAATGGGTAATGAAAATATTGTCTCTATGTATGGGGAACTAATCCCTCACAAAATGATAATCGCTCATTTTTCATTTACCAATAGTTATCATGGCCAATATATTTTAAATTATGTTTATATATGGTATATATTATTATTATTTTGTGTTTATGTGTATATATTATTAATTTTTTGCAATTATTTTTTCTTTTCATCTTTTGTAAATACAATAATTTCATTTTACGAACAGTTGACTACCACCCCATCAATGAGATATGACTCATTCATTCCATACAAGGAAAGTATGAAGGATGTTTTTAAGAAACCTGTGAAATATATATAAAATATATATTATAACTTAAATATAATATATATATTTATCATTTAGATTTTATAGTTTTATTACAAAAAGGAAACGAATGCAGCGTTCATACATATGTATGGCTTACCTTCTCGATTAATGGTGGACTTCATTTCTCATCTCGAATTATTATTGAATAATATAAATAAATATGTAATTAATATATATGATAATTATAACATGGATTAAAATACATTGATGTTGAGACCATTATCTAATTAATGATAATAACTAACAACAAGTAAAACTTACTCATAAAAACTAGGCAATTAGCCACTGAAATAGTAAAAATAATGAATTATAGTTAACAAAAGGGTAATAAAATATTATAAAATGTTAATATATGATAATTTAAACATTATTATGGATATTTTATATTTCATTAACATATTTTATAATATTATACATGAATATAAATTCTAAAAAACCAAAATAATGGTCAAGGTAATGGAATTTTGTTTGAAATTACATTCCATTGATACTTCATTGATATTATGCACCAATTCACGTTTATTTAGTGTATATACTACATTTTTAGTGTTATATAATTTATAAACTACTTATCATGGTATTATATGTTTCATTTTCATTCATACATTCTAGATATTTTGATTTAAATGTTTCAAAGGTCCATGGGACACTTTTGAATGTTTAAAAATTATTCTCCTCAAGAATGTTCTTAATGATAATATTTAAAATTACACATAATTTTGTAATAATATTCCTTTTAAAATTACTTGAATATAAATATTTTTATATGATTGATATTACAATTTTCTAAACCATATATCTTTTCATAATAATTTTTTTACATCGACAGTTATATTATTAATTGGCGAATTATTGATAAATTTGTATCTTTTATTCAATACAGATATTTGATAAGGAATATTGCCTTTTGATAAAATCAATTATTTGATATGGGGTATTATTTTTACAAGAAATGAAGGGTGTATCATAAATATTATATACATCCTTAATGAATCAATAGTTTTTACTGAGATGATTATGTTGGTTGAATTAAAAATGATTCTACATATACTTTTAAGCTATCCGGAGGATGGATCCTGAAAATATAGGTCCTCATGTGACTAATACATTACATACAATAATAATAAATTTACTTCATATATATTTCAATTATTATTCATCCGTGATATTTTTCATCTACATATCTATAGATACATATCATTTTTGTTAATTGATTAAATAGAATGTTATTTCTTTTCATACCTTTCCATATAGAATATTCATTATCAAGTTATTTGAATGGCATGTGTATCTGTTATATTACTTAGAGTGTAGACTTATTCATATTTAGTCATTAGTGCTTCTTCTTTACTAATCATTTCTGAGCATTTCATATCACTCTCATTATGTTTTATTTCCAATTGTTATGAAGAAAACATATTTGAATAAGCTTTCAAGGATGTAGTTTAATTTAGATAATTATGTATCATGTTTTTAATTTCTTTTTACCAATATATTATAAGTATTGTGTATGTAATTTATATTTCCAGGTCTAGTAAATTAATTGGTATTATAGTATTTGAGTCATTATAATCATTCAAATTTAATAAAATAATACACTAGCTCTAGGATTCTAGGTTTGGTGTGTTAAAATTGGTATCATATGTAGTTTAGTAGAAACCTAGGGAACTATATTTAGAAAACATTGATTCGGTAGAACAACCATATGTTAGATGTTGAGGATAAGTATAGAATAAAATCTTTTATTTTTTATAAGTTAGTTTTTATGTGGGTATTTATAGAAATACATCCTTTTCTGGAAAATATATGTGCATGTTGTTCTGGAACACATATTCATGGAATACAAACACTGACATTGTGGTCTAGGCCAAACTAGGGAAAACCTAATACATATAAAAAGGCCGTACTTGTAACATTTTTTTAACACTCCTAGTGTATATACATAGGAGTGTTCATATTTTATTTACCCACCATTAAGAATGAGTTAAAATTATTGATTTCCCGAATGCAACCAACCACATATGAATCTAGGATTCATGACACGTAATGTTATGTTATGTGATAAACCATATTTAGAGTTAGACAACGTTCACAACATTATGATACAATCAGGTGAATGAAACTATTTTGAAAAGGAACCTAGATGGTTGATTAGTATCAGTACTCATGGGAAATGTAGGGATTTCCCACTATAGAAAACAAATAAAGCGATTTTTGGATCTGAGAATGTAATTGATATATTAGGGAAATTAATTCAAGTTTTGACAAATATCCATGCTCGAATAAATATTCCTATTCTATTGTGATAATCTCTTATGTTTGATCAATTTTTTTATTTGAAAACCCAATATATTTTTGGAATTACTAATCCAATTATTTCTGAGAAATGGGTCATGTCTTAAAAGAATTTATTTACAGCCATGGAATAAATAAAAAAGGAAATGGTCACACTTGCAGTCTACTGTCTCCAAGTCTATATTTATGAATTGTTTTCCATGATCTATAATACTATGAATGATAATTAAATTGATCTTTGTGGGAATTAAGAGCTTAAGGATCAATTCATCAATACATAATTCCCTCACAATCAACAAATTGAGATGAAGTGTAAGTTCATTGGCATAACGAAAAATGATGAAGAAAATGTTGTAGATTATGATGATACCATTACAAGGTTATATAGGTATTATGCTGATTATATATAAGATATGGAGGAAATATCCACCACTTATTTTAAGGAGTTAAATTTAGTCTCTGAAGGGTTCCAGTGTCTCATAACATTTCTTTATTGGAAAAAATAACATTATGATCATTCAATATGGAAAAATAATTCTCCATGTTCTATGGATTCAAAGAAAACCAAGATAAAAAGAGGTATTCTAAATACCATTTAAAGGTGAATGGGTCAAGGAAGATGAATGAAATGAATTATTTTACAACAACTGATAAATTTGGAAAGAAACACCGAAGTAATTGCAAGAATGGATTGGGGGTTTGTTGTAAGTGTGGATAAATGGGTCACAAGGAAAAATAATTTAAAGGAATGATGGAAAATACATCTACTCATTGTTCCAACATCAAATAGACGGGGCATTGTACAAATGAGTTCCCCAACAATCAAGAGAATATACCCAAAAAAATTTAAGTGATCAAGGTAAACTATATGTTATTGAAACAAATTAACTAGGATCATTAATGTACTTATATTTTTTGATCGATGAAATTTGTTGTGAAAATATTTATTTCTCATTATATTATTAATGAAATATTTATGTATTTCGTTGTATTACTTCTTCAATAATAATTTTAGATCATATACTCAATGGTACAAAGAAAATTTATTCAGTTTAAAGTTAAACTTTTTAAAAAAACACACATGATTGATGGAAATATATCCATTTATAGGTTCTATGTGTTAAGATAATGGTGAAGAAATGATTGATTTTGATAAGTGATGACTATCATGGAATTGATTAATGTCATTTTAAAAAGTAATTTATGGTATTATTAATGCAGTCAAAAATGACATTGGATTAATGTAATATATACAATAGCCTATGTCTTACTTATGGAATATGTAAGAATACAAGTGTTCAATAAGTATTTATGATGATTTCATTTATTAAAAAAATTTAGGAGGACACATGATGAATTAATACCCTTGTTAGGAATGTGAAACATTAGATCGATGTCAATATGATAAAAGGATAATGATAAGTTCATTTTATAAATTTTGTTAGTCTCTTTTAGAAATTACTGGACCATAATATGTTTTAAAAGTTAACCGTTTATAAAGTTGTTTAAGATGATCATTAGATGAGATTTTAGAGGTTATGGTATTACTTAACCAGATGATGCATCATATGATATAAGTTGAGCTAGAAATAGTTCATGGGGGTAATAGATGAAAAATATTTTTTAAATAGAAATGTATATTAACATATATTTATATAGAGTGAATCATTTCCTTAACTATAAAAGTAATAGTTCGGAAACAAAATTGTTGCCTTATTATCATCATTATTGATGATATCAATTACCCTTATTCACATCTATGGATTATGTTTTTTAGTCAAAAAAATTCATCTAAATATGATAAATAGAACTCTATATCATAAATTGATTATTGGACATTTAATTCCTCAACCATGTTTCCATTTCCCAACTATATTCTCCTACTATGGAACCTAGTTACGTGACAGTTGTACATTCCATTTTATATTATTAAGAATATGTCATAATAAGAATTTTTATGATGCGGGACATTGAACAATTGATTACAAAGAATCCCTCTATCATCAAGATCATGTTTAAATTGTGAGAAATAAATTTAATTAAGGTGAGTAGAATGTAACACCCCAAAATTCTAAAATAATTATCTAATTTTCAATAGTGTGCATAACATGTGGCACCATGGACTTAAGAGGATATAATTCAACAATAATATCAAATATATTAATATTTTTAAATAGAAATTATATATTATATATTTAGTAATACATTGGACACCTTGTTAAGGTATGTAACATGCAAGATATACTTTCTTCAAAAGCTTACATTACATGCAAGACTGAATTTTATGCACACATTATAAAAATACTATCATATAATATAATAAGACATTACCAAGACCCATAAATTAGAATTTATGAGTATTATTGAATAATTTATGAAATATATTGGTTATAATAATATAATATTAATTTATTGGTCCCAATATTATTAGAAGTTATTATTGGATCGAATTAAATATAAACAGAATGTTTTTATATAAAAGAATATTTATGTTCACTAACATGTATTATACTAATAATTAATGGAATATAAATTAAGGAATTATTTTATTGAAATATATATTATATATATTCAATAAAATATTTTTTTGTTTATCCCAAGTAGTTGATAAGAATATAATCACAACAAACATAATTTTAAGAAAACAATTCCATATTTGTATCAAGGCATTTTTTCCAAAATTTAATGGAGATACCATTTTAAATATAAATTTTTACACATTAATTGATTTAGTATGTAAAAATAATAATATAATTTTAAATATAAACATAATAATTTTTTTAGGAATATTTTTTGATGTGTTTTAGAAACATTTTATTTGTAAATTAATTGTAAAAAATAGGATATTAGTTCAAAACTGATTATTGATCTGATTTATTTATGATGATAACCTGTTTTTATATTGTTTTTAAATATTAATTTTACAATATTTTTACCAATTAAAAAAATTTATCTTATTATAATCAATTTCTCTTTGAAATTTACAATAAAAAGATAAATACTATTGGATGTTTTACTTTAATAAACTGCATTCTCGTCCCACTTACAGTATGAATTTAAAATTTTATTCTACCACATATATTTTTTGAAGTTGAAAAAATGTATTACATAATTTGATTCAGAAAAATTTATAATTTCAAATAATTTGAACTTGTTTTTTTATAGAAAATTAACGCTGAATGTAATGATAATAACATTCAATTATAAACGAAATATTAAGCTTAATAAAGGACTAAACCTTTATCTAAAGGGGACAAATTACCTAGAAACTTATCAAAAACATATTTTAAAGAAATATATTAACCATAAATATAAACACTCGGCCTTAAAAATTACATAAAATTTAATTAAATGAATAATTTACTTTGAGGATCTTTTCAGGTTTAGGGGCTTAGAGAATTAGGACATGACTATTACATCTCAAAATATTAAAAGGTAGACACTTCCATACAGTTTCCACTTTTTTTATAAAATAAAAACTCATGAATAAAAGAGTCACATCTACTTCTATTTTTTAGACAGCATGAATTTTCCTTGATCCCATCCTTGACCCTATTAATATTTATATCCTGTGAAAACATTTCAAAACATGGGATGAGCATAAAAAGCTCAGTAAGGGTTATAAAACAATGAATGAAAACATTTTTCATAAATACATTCAAAACATCAAATCTTTTACTTACAATGTGAAATCATAAGATTTATGAATGTCATGTAGAAATCATAAAACATAAAGGTAACTTGTGGCATCCATATCATACTTACATTGTAGCTATCACAGCTACATAGGGAGTTACATTGGAATACCCATCATAGTGTATTCTCTAAATCTCTTAGGAGAAAAATTCATGTTTACCTTCATCATGTTACCCAATGAATTGGAGAGATATCTCAGGCTCACAAGCCCTAGTTTTATCACGGAACCACCCGTATATGTCAATAATTCCCAAGAACCATAACATGATCATAACACATAACATAAGCCTAACGGAAAGATAAAATTTCCACATTCCAATAGAAACATATAATTTCAAGATATAGAAATAATAAATCCTTTATAGAAATCATTTTCAATTCCAAAATACATAAAATGAGTATTTTGTATTTATTTTTCCTTTTAAAATCATTCCGGCTAGTTAAGGAAGTCGAAGATCAAATAATACTCGCGACGGAAGAAAGGTCGTTGTCACCAATTACGAAAAAAAACAATCTTTTTTTTGTTTAGTAAACCACTTCATATAAATATATTCCCTTTGAATGAAAGTAAAAGTCAAATGTGTTTATACAGTGTATAAAAGAAAATGGTGTATTAAAATATGATATGCCTCAATAAAATAATATTAATAGGAAGTTCCTTACCTCGTGTCCGACTTGACTCGATCGTTCTTTAATATCCTGAACAAAAAACTAAAGTTAATTTCAACTTGTTTAAGAACCCTTTTCAAGTTTATTATTCCTTTTATATCACTTATTACAATGTTATAAACATTATGTAATCATTTAAGTCAATAATGTTCGTTTCTTCGATATTTGGTACTTGAGTAAAAAATGAACACTTTATATTTACAAGTTGTCCATGTGGTCAATAGTACATTATATTTATAATGAAATTCATTGTTTAGAT
Source organism: Viscum album (assembly GCA_963277665.1). Lineage (NCBI taxonomy): Eukaryota > Viridiplantae > Streptophyta > Magnoliopsida > Santalales > Viscaceae > Viscum > Viscum album. Next base: position 1,956,210,549 of record OY728141.1, on the reverse strand, counting down.
ATCATATATATGATATATATCACGTATATACATGTATTTATAATAGTAGATAACATTTGGAGGTATGAAATGAAATGCATTGTTCATGGTGACATTTAGTCGTACGTACGCATGAACGCTACTTTCATTTCTATTTATTATTTTAATGGAATTAAAACATAATTATACTTAGTTATTTTATAATTCCAGTATAATATCATATACAATATCATTAACTCTATCATTTATACATCCCACATAAGGCATTAACGAGTCACATCACTTTAAGGGGGTGGTAGTCCGCACTTCCTTAGATGAGATTATTGTATTTACCCTATATAGAAACCATAAAGTCTTGATATAATTTAGAAGTACATTAGAATAATGAAATTATAAATATAATATATATCATATATAAATACCGTACCATCATAAGGCCACCATGAGAGGCGATAAGATGTAATTGAACAATCATCGTTTCGTGAGGCATTAGTTTTCCATCCCCAGATACATTGTATTCTTCAACCATTAGATAGAGGTGTGTGTAAGTGTAGTTCGAATATTTTCCATAACAACATCCTATTATATTGAGGATACTATTTTTTTTACAGAAGAAAGGAATAAAACGAGTTTAGGGGTTGTAGAAGTTAAATAAAAGAAATCAATTTAAGAGAAATTGTTACCTTTAATTTGGGTAACTCCATTTGGATTGAACCAAATGACTTTTTGAAGTGCCTTATGCCTAAGGTAAGGCTTCTAGGAGAAGGATATAGATGTAGGTAGCTTAATTGGGTAGAGTGTGGACGAGACAAATGGCTTGAGATGTGTGAGGAATTGGATAGAAATTGACAAATTTTATAAGGGAGATGAGGGGCTCTTTAGGAAAGTGTGAAAATATTATTTTATTATATAATGATATTCGGTTTATAATGGTCCCAAAAACATTAAGGTCTAATATAAGATGGCTAATATTCGAAATAAAATCATCCAATCAGAATTTTACATGTTTTGGTTAATATTTTTATCATTATAAACTTATTTATTTAAATCATTTATTAATGAGTTAAATACCACATCATTATTGTGTCATTAATAAGTTAATTTATTTGATGTCTAAAAATTATAAAAAAAATACCATCAGGATGGAAAACGTTTCATATTTACAATGAATATTTATAGTCTAAATTATAATTTATATAACCACTTATAAAAATTAATTACTAGTATATTTTTGTTAATGTCATTTTTGTCTTTACATTAAATTGATTAATCTAAAGTGTCATTATATTTCATAAGTGTCTTCATGGAGTCCCAAAGTAGACCCATGTATGCCCATGGTCGGCCACCACTCATATAATTAAGTTAGGACAAGTGTTATGGTAATTTTTATTTATTATAATATTTTTTTAACCTTGAATTACCCTATTTACCTTTAAACGCCGTAAATAAAAGTCAAAAGTTACTATTCTCTAAAAATTATTTTCATCTTATTGAACCACATATTACTAACTAATAACAACCATATTTTTCAGATTTTAGAAATTCAATTCACAGAAGTGGTAAAATTTCATTTAAATGAAAAATTCTGCATTTTTTAACTACTACTAAGTGGTTTCACTATTCATCAAAAAATGATGCTTTTCAGAAAAATTCCAAAAAAATCATCCTATGATATATTTGATATTCCGAATTCAAAAATGATGTTTATTTTTCCAATTTTAAAATATAAAAGTTTAAATAATTAATTTTAAAATTAATTCTCATTGTTAAAACAATTAGCGTGTTTTAAGAAACAATATCTTTCAACAGATTGACACTTGTTTATGTCAAATTTAAAAGTGAAATTAATTCCAATGACAAAATTTAGATTAAATGGTAAAAATATATTCTAATTACACATTAAATCCAATTAAAAATATAATATATGAATATAAATAAATTATATTAAAACATAGTTTTGAATTAAAATACAATATTTTCACTATTCATTAAAAAAATGAACTTTATCGAAAAAATTACAAAAAATTTCACAAAGTAAATTTTGATGTCCCCACTCTAAATAATGATTTTATTTCGTCATATAAAATGTATTAAAGTGACCAAAACAATATTTAAAAAGGGTTCGCCATTAAAAGGTGATAAATCGGCCTTTTAATGTAAATTATGCTTAAAATTAGAATCATTCACATTTTAAGCATCTATCTTTTTATTGTATAATTTAAATATATTTAACAATAATGTATAATCATATTATAGTATTTTTTTTCATTCTATCCAATACAACGGCTAGGAGTTAACTACCAGTTAAAATAACAAAATTATATTATTAGTGTGCAATGTAAGATTCCAAAGAAATTCGTTGTTGCGTATCGCGTATGATGTCGAACATAGCAACAATTTTAAAGTAAAATTAATATTTAATTCGAAATTATTAATAAATAATAAAATATATTATTCTTCATTTACCTGGGATGTTACATCCTTCCTCCCTTTTGGAAATTGTGTCCTCGCAATTTTTATTCACTTATCAAAATTAGTGGGGGTATTTATCACGCAGAGTATTTTCAGATTCCCACATTTCCTCTTCAACCTTATGGTTTTTCCACAAAACCTTTACCTTGTGAATTATATTATTTCACAACACTTGCTCTCTACGGACAAGAATCCGGACTGGTTGTTCTCCATAAGAGAGATTTTCTTCCAACTGAACTACCTCTCAGCTCAAAACATGAGTTGGATCTGTAATATACATTCTCAACATCGAAACATGAAAAACATTGTGTACCTAGGGTAAACATGGAGGTAAATCCACTCTATACACAACTTATCCAACTTTATCCAGAATTTCATATGTTTCAATGATCCTCGGACTCAACTTTCCCTTCTTACCAAAATAAATCACACTTTTTCATGGAAAAACTTTGAGAAAGACATGATCACCTACCTCAAAGGGAAGAACCTTCCTCCGGTTATCTGCATAAATTTTCTGTCTGCTCTGAGCTATTCCCATGTGCACTTGAATCAGTTGAACCTTCTCTACTTTATCTTCTACCTATTCTGGTCCCATCGAATTACTTTCACCAACTTCATCCCAAAAAGTTGGAGTTCGAGAATGCTTTCCATATAATGCATCTAATAGAGCCATCTGTATACTGGAATGAAAACTATTATTGCAAGAAAATTCAACCAAAGAAAGGTGTTTGTCCTAGGTTCCCTGGTAGTCCATCTAAAAGGAATGTAACTTATCTTCCAATGTATGAATTGTTCATTCTGACTGCCCATCTGATTGAGGATGAAAAGCAGTTCTGAAATTCAATTTAGTACCCAATGACTTCTAGAGTCCTTTCCAAATGTTTGAAGTGAACATGGGATCACGATTAGATGCAATAGAGAGGGGAAATGCATGCAACCTCACTATCTCTTTATCGTACAACTGAGCAAGTTGATCTAGAGACAAGGTATCCCGAATAGGAAGGAAATGAGCAGATTTAGTAAATTGATCAACAATAACCCAGATTGCATTAGTACCTTGAGATGTCTTCAGAAATCCCACAAAAAAGTCCATTGATATATTTTCCCATTTCCACTCTGTCACAGGTAGAGGATGAAGCATTCCTCTGGGTAAATGTCACTCAACATTAACCTTCTGACAAGTCAAACACTTCATAGTAAAATCAGCAATATCTCTTTTCATTCCATCCCAACAGTAATACTCGTGAAGATATCTGAACATCTTAGTACTACCAGGATGAACTGAAAACAGAGAAATATGAGCTTCACATAACAACTCATTCTTCAACTTTGAATCACAAGGCACACATAATCTATTTCCAAATATCAAAACTAAATCATTATCAATGTTAAAATCATGAAACTTAACCTTCTGAACCAACACAACCTTTTTCTGCAACTCGCTATCTTCCTTCTGCTCTTGAAAAATTATGTCTGACGGAGATGATTTCACTAACAACTAAAACAAAATAGGATAATTTCATAAAACAAAAACATCTATGAAAAATTTCATCAAATCAAAAACTAAAGAAACTTGTTCCAAACGTAACATGGATAATGAAGTATTACTTTTTAGAATCAAAGAATCAGCCACATTATTTGCTTTTCCAGAATGATAAAGGTTCATGCAATTATAATCCTTGATTAATTGCAACCATCTCCTCTATCTCATGTTCAATTATTTCTGGGTAATTATATATTTTAAACTTTTGTGATCAGTATATATTTCACACTTCACTCCATACAAACGATGCCTCCAAATTTTTAAATCAAATAAAACTGGAGCTAATTCAAAATCATGTGTAGGGTAATTTAACTCATGTGGTTTCAACTTAGGTGAAGCTTAAACAATTACCAGATCATTATGCATAAGGACACATCCAAGTAATTTCAACAAAGCATCACAATAGATAAGAAACTCACCATTTCTGGATGGTAGGGCCAAAACATGAGCATTCACCAATCTCCTTTTCAATTCCTAAAATCATTCATCACATTCTTTTGTCCAGATGAGCGTAACACCTTTTCGAGTTAACTTAGCCATTGCACTAGATAACCATCAAAAATTTTCAAAAAACATCCAGTAATAACCAGCCAATCCAAGAAAACTAATGATCTAGGTTATATTTGTGGGTCTTGGCCATTATCCAATAACATTTATTTTTAAAGGATCAATAGTTATTCCAATTTTTCAAAAATTTTGACCATGGAATGAGATTTTTTGTAACCAATACTCACACTTGCTGAATTTCCCAAAAAGTTTCTTTTCATTTAAGGTTTGTAAGACAACCCTTAAATGACTATCATGTTCCTCCTATGTTTTGGAATAAACCAAAATATCATCAATGAACACAACCAAAAAAATATCCAAGAACTCATGAAAAATTCTATTCATAAGATCCATGAACACAATAGGTGCATTGGTTAACAAAAAAGGAATAAATAGAAATTCATAATGGCTATATCTAGTACAAAACGTGGTCTTCTGAATATCTACTTCCTTTACTTTCAACTGATGGTACTCCGACCTCATGTCAATCTTTGAAAAATGCTGAGCTCCCTAGAGCTGATACTAATTCATTCGATGGACCAACATCTGCTGAAGTAGTTTCAAAGGATTTAACCACCCCTTTCTGCTTGTAGTCTGGCTGCTTTCCTTTAGTTGAGTTCTTTGTTGGACACTCATCTGAATAATGACCCATTTCATTGAACTTAAAACATTTTAATTACTGAAAATCAGATTTTGTCCTACCATTACCCTGATATTTTTTAGTGCAATTACGAGCCTTATGCCCCATTTTACCACATCAGTATCACTTAAAAAAAATCCAAAATACATTCCCCATCATAATTTTTAGCACAATTTTCACAAATTTTAAACTTAAGTTTCTTACCATCAGACATTTTTGAAGAGTTCTTCCCTTTCGCCTGCCACCTCGACCTCTTATTCAGTTGTTTTCAAAGAACACCTGATCATCAGCAGACTATATTTCCACCTTCTCCACACAACGAACAAGATTTTCATAACTTTTGAGCCAAATTAATTTCGTGAGGTGTTAGTTTTCCATCCAGAGAAACATTCTGTTCTTCATCCATTAGATGAAGGTGTGTGTAAGTGTAGTACGGATATTTCTCATAACAATATCCTAGTATATTGAGGATATTGGTGTTGTTACAGAGTGAAGGGATAAAAAGAGGTTAGGTGTTGGAGAAGTAAAATAAAAGAAAACAATTTCAGAGAAACTGTTACTTTTACTTAGGATAACACCCTTTGGTTTGAACCAAAGGACTTCTTGAAGTGCCTTATTCCTATGTTAAGGCTTCTAGGATGAGGATAGAGATGTAGGGAGCATAATTGGGTAGAGTTTGGATGATACAAATTGCTTGAGAGGTGTGAGGAATTGGATAGATATGGTCTCCTTTTGTAAGGGAGAGGAGGGGCTCTTTAAGAAAATGGGAAAATATTATTTTATTATATAATGATATTCGGTTTCTAAAGGGCCTGAAATCATTAAGGTCGAAGATAAGATGAATAATATTCGAAATAAAATCATCCAATCAGAATTGGAGATGTTTTGGATAATATTTTAATCATTTTAATCTTATTTATTTAAATATTTTATTAACGAGGTGAATACTGCATTGTTATTCTGCCATAAATAATTTAATTTATTTTATATCCAAAAATTATAAAAAAATACCTTTATGTATGATATCTTATTAGCTACCTAATGATTATTTACAGTCGAAAAGATAATTTATATAACCCCTTAAAAAATTAATTACTAAAAGATTTTTGTTAATGTCAATTTTGTCTTTACGTTAAATTAATTATTCTAAAATGTCATTATCTTAAATAAGTGGGTCCATGGGGTCCCAAAATCCACCCAATAATTCCCATGGTTAGCCACTACTAATCCAATAAGGTTTGGACAAGTGTTAAGGTGATTTTGAATTATTATAATATTTTTTTAAAGGTTGGAGGTGAAGACTCATTTATTAATAATGAAAAGAAAAGACCTCTTTAACTAGGTAGAGGGAGACCCATTACATATCCTAAAGGCCTACTGGGAAAAGACCTCATTTACCTTGAATTACCCTATGTACCTTTAACTACAGTAAATAAAAGTAAAAATATATTATTCAACAAAAATTGTTTTCATCTTATTGAACCACATTTTACTAACTGATAACAACCATGTATGTTGGATATTCAAAATTCAATTCACAGAAGTGGTAAAATTTCATTTAAATGAAAAATGAAATCTTTTTTACTACTACTAAGTGGTTTCACTATGCATCAAAAATTGAAGTTTATCAGAGAAATACCAAAAATTCATCCTAAGATATATTTGATATTCCTAATTCAAAAATGAGGTTTCTTTTTCCAAATTTAAAACATTAAAGTTTCATTAATGAATTTTAAAATTAATAACCATTGTTAAAACAAATAGCGTGATTTAAGAAACTATAATTATCAAAATATTGACACTTTTTTATGTCCAATTTCAAAGTAAAATTAATTCCAATGACCAAGATTAGATTAAATGGTAAAAATATATTCTAATTACACATTAAAACCAATTAAAATGATAATCTATTCATATAAATAACTAAGATTAAAACATAGTTTTGAATTAAAATACAATATTTTCACTATTCCTTAAAAATGATCTTTATCGGAAAAATTCCAAAAATTTACACAAAGTAAATTTTGATGTACCCATTCTAAAGAATGATTTTATTTGTTCATATAAAATGTATTAAAGTGACAAAAACTAGATTTAAAAAGGGTTCTCCATTAAAAGGCGATAAATTGGCATTTTAATGTAAATTATTCTTAAAATTAAATTCATTCACATTTTAAGCCTCTAACTTATTATTGTAAAATGTAAAAACATTTAACAATCATTTACAATCATTATGTAGTTAGTTTTGTTCATTCCCACTAATACGATGGATAGGAGTTAATTACCAATTTAAATAATAATATCATATTATTAGTGTGCAACGTAAGATTCCAAAGAATCCCGTTTTTGCGTATTGAGTACGCTATCGAACATAGCATCCCTTTTAAAGTAGAATTAATATTTAATTCACAAATATTAATACATATGAAAATATATTATTCTTCAATTACCTCATATGGTACAATATACCATAAATTAAATATTTTGGTTTTTTATGATTTTTTAGGTCATAACATGTGTACACAAAACATGATTTCAGAAATTCCATGTTAGTCTTTTTCCTTTCCTATAAAGGGCCACCACATCTATCGATTAAATATACCAATAAAACAACCTAGGATCGTCCAATATATACCCAAATAGCATCCAAAACTCCCTAGACATAATCCTTGAATCCTCTCTTTGGTATGGAAACCTTCCATGGAATCCTCTTTATGCAATCTAAAACAAGTTACCAGATTAAGAGGTAATGTCGTATTTGGATCTCTCTAGTTTCATTTACATTATCCAAACCCTAAAATTTATTTATTACAATTTTATATAAATTCATAAGTATCATCAAAATACTATAATTATTTATGAAAATGGTTCTTCCTACTGTTACACATTCTTTCTACTGTTACACACACCTATATCTAATGGGTAACAATCATATTGATTCTATGTATGGGGAACTACGGACTCGCGAAACGATGATTATACTTTTTTCCATTACTATCAATAATGGTGTCCATTATGATGATCATTATGTTTATATAAGATATTTATATTATTTTTTCATGAATTCTTTTTTTTTCATTTTTATTTCTATCATTATTTTTTCTTTCCATCTAGTGTAAATATGACTATTTTGTTTGAGGAATTGTGGACAATCGCCCCCTCAAGGAGATATGACTCGTTCAAACCATACATTAGACATATAATGAATTTTTTTCATGAAAGTATGTATAATATATAACATTAATATGATATTGTAATTATAATATACAAATTTTTCAATTATATTTTATTTTTTTTAAATGAAATAGGAAATTAAAGTAGCGTTAATGCATACGTATGACCTACGATCTCCTTGAATGATACATTTCATTTCTAATTTCCAAATAATATAGACTACTAAAAATACATATTTACTGAATATATAATATAAATAATACATGTTTTATATTATTAATGTGATGAAACTATGATCTAATTAATGATAACAAAAAAAGGTAAAACATACTCAAGAAAACCAGGTAATTAACCACCGAAATAGTGAAAAGAATTAAATAGTGTTAGAAAAAAGTTATTAAAATATTACAAAAATCCAATATATGATATTTTAAAAATTATTATGGTAATGGAATACCTTTGTAACATATTATAGGCCACTATAAATGAGGATAAATACCACACAAAACAATTAGATTAATGGAATGGGACTTTCATCTAAAATTACAATCCATTGAGCCTTATTGGTTACTATGCACTAATTCCAATTTATTTATTTTATATAATGAATTTTTCATGTTATATAATTAATACACAAATTTTAATTATATTATAAGTTTCATTTACATTTATACATTCTTGAAATTAGGATTGAAATGTTTCAATGTCATATAAGACAGTTTGGAATTATTAATGATTATTCTCCGCACGAATGTTCTAAATGATAATGTTCGCAATCTCAAATACATTTGTAATAATTTTTCAATGTTAAATAACATTAATATACATATTTTTATAGGATGGATATTATTATTTCTTAAAACACATATATTTTCACAAATGGTCTATACATGGGGAATTATTGATAAATCCTTATCCTGTATTCAATATAGATATTTGATAAGTAATATTTTTTATTGATAAATTTTTATTATATGGAGAATGATTTGGAAAATCAATGTATGGTGGATCCTAGAATTGTATATCTTCTTGATTCATTGACATGTTTTTATGAGATGATTAAGTGGGACAGATTAAATAGGACTCTACCAATAGTTTTAAACTTCATGTAGGATGGATCCTGATAGTATAGTCCACATGTTACTAATAGAAGATGTCTAATAATTAATCATTTCCTTCATAGATATTTCAGTTATTATTCATTCATGAAATTTTTCATCATCATAAATATGGATAAATTTCATTTTGATTCATTGATTTAATGTAATTTTTTTTCATTTTTACCTTTCTAATTTTACTTATCTATTTATTTGAATGGCTTGTGTTCTGAGATAATCTCATTACCATGAAAATTTATTATTATTTTTTACTTATTTCTTCTAGTTTACTTAAGCTTAATGGGAGTTTTATTTAACCCTGTTTATTTTACATTTCTAGATGTTATGATGAACAAATATTTGAATATGATTTCAAGGATATAGTTTATTTCATTTTATTATGAAACATGGTTGTAATTTCAAATTAGCAATTTTCTGGGTATCATGTATGTAATACAAATTTATAGTAAAACTAAATTGATTAGATATACATGATTTTTTTCCTTTTAATCATTCCAATGTAATGATATAATTCATAACCTCTGGGATTCTAGGGTTGGGGCGTTAAAACTTGGTTTTTTTGAAGTATCATGTTGGATCCTACTACATTTTCAACCTTTTTTACACCCTCAATATTTTAACCCAAATCAAGAGAGGCACCTAGATAAGGGAATTCTGGTATTTCCAAAGATTTACACTATATGTATACAACATAATATAAATATGATCCAATTTCCGTTATAAATAAAATTTCAAGCCATTTGTACCATGGGTTCAAAAATATATTTTGGTCATTATTATAGGAAAATTAGTTTTTAATAGTTTAAAGTCATATATCCTTGACCATGTAGTCAAGTCACAAAATATTGTGTGTTTCATGGAAAATTATTTAAAAAGGATGTGTTGAGGGTTAACGAGGACCAATTCATGAGGGAAAAAATCTTATACTACGAGAACATACATTAAGGTCTTCATTCATGGAACTCGACTCATTGTTTATAGACATTGAGTTAAGACCATGGGAACCAACCTTTATAAACAATTATTAGAAAAATTCCTCCCCAACTCCTAATCTCGTGTGAGTCATTCTCAGTGTGAGAAAGAAGGATAGGCCCGGATGTTCTCATTTTTTTCATGGGAGAATGAAATAAGGAGAAAAATAATCATACTCTGAGAAGTCTCAATAGTACTAAAAACCATATTTTTTTTATAAAAATGCACATGAGTATGACCCATGGGGTGTTGAGATCCCCACTAGAGTAAGGGGGTATGAATTGAATGTAAATCGCAATGTCCAAAACTAGGATCATGAAATGGGGTGACTAATATGTTGGAATGACTTTTGACCTTGCTTGAAATAGAAATTCCATGGCTAAACTAGTAAAGTATTTGGTGAAAAAAAAAACAGAGATCAAGTTGTTTACCATGTTGAAAACACATGAAGTATGATCTGGTACTATGATTCTTTCATGGAATGAACCCAAGATGATAGGTGAGATAGTGTGTTCAAACACCATTTCCATTAGACGGTTTGTTTGGACTGATGGAATGGTGAGGATCCAAATGAAATGCAATGAGTTAATGTGGAGATGGACCCTAGATAAGAGATGTAGTAATCGATATGTATCCATTGGGATAAAGAATCAATCAATAAATTTGTTTGGAACATGGTTTACCATGGTGGAATAGTGGAATCATATCTATATCTGACATTTAATCATCTTATATAGGTCATATGTGGTGTCCCGGGATTGTTAAATAGGTTATGTATACATTCTAACATCATGTTCATTGTTCATTTGTTTCTCTCCTACTAAAAATATTATATGAGGCTACCCATGTTTACCACTTTAGTAAAGGCAATAATTCTACATCATGTGATGAGGATGCTAGAATTGGATCATCTCACCGTTATCATATAAGGAATCCCATGATTACCAAATGTTGTATGTCTATAGTATAAAATCATGTACTATGGATGTTGGTTTTAGGTTCATCTCATACTTAATCAAATAAGGCATCCTATTTTCATCACATTAGGTAAGGATACAATTTTATATCATGTATTCAGGTATTTGAACATTGTATTTTAGATTCATGTAACTCGGATTAAGGATACTTCTAGTTTATGGTCATGAATATCAATCAATAAGTTGTGGTTGTCATAAAGGGGATGTTGAAGCATGAATGAGGGAAGAATTCGAATTCCAAAAGTTCGAAGGAGATACAGTTCCATAAAATCTTCCAAAAAATTTAAAATTGGTTCATATCAAGATACAATGGAAGAGGAACCCATATTGAGTTGTTAAGGGGGTTTGGACACATTATATGTGATTTAAGAATCACTATATAACCCATGGGAATTTTAATAAATCAACTTGGTGTTCTGAAACATAGTGTATTTGAGACTGATTCTACTGGGGGTTTGTCCTATCTAGTGAGGATCCGATGAAAAAGAGATGGGGCATGGGATTCCTGAAACATATTATGGGATGTAAAATATAAAAATAAAGTGTCATAGGGGTCTGAATTAACAATGTTAAATGTCATAATTCTTGGACCTTGTGGTTTTTTGAAACATCGAGGATGTTTGAGTGGTGAAAAATAGTAAATGCCTAACCAAAAGAGGATGGCTAGGAGGACATGATCCAGATAAAAAAATATTTAAACAAATGGAACATAGTTTAATTTCATGAGGATTATACATCGGGGTTTTCCAAAATAGGATAGTGATAAGGTTGGGCATCGTATGTTAGATCTACACTCCCTATATATCCAATTAGGCATGTGAATCAATCCAATGATAATAATAAAACACATGATGGAAGAAGACAAATGGAAAAAAACCGGTGTCCTTTTGGTTGAGTACATTTAATAGTCTCATATTATTCATATTAGGAATCTTATATTCATCACATAAGGTAATAATATAGTTCATCATAATTTTAGGATATTGGTTTTTTTGAACAAAATTTTTTCATATGAGGATACCTGTATTTTTTATATGGGGTGAGGATATAGTTTAAAATATTATTCTGATGTTGTTTTTTTGTTCATCTCAAATGTTTCATATGAGACACCATACATTATTTATATAGGGTAAGGTCATAGTTAAACATCGCATTATGAGGATAATGAAATTTTTAGAATAGATTTGTGTTACTCGGACTATAGATACTCCTAGGTTATAGTCACAATGTATGGACCATAGGAGAATATAGTAGTTTATATTCACTGAGATCTGATCATGATGTGTTTTAGTTTATGTTCAGGGTGATTTAACCAATAAAATTAATTCTATGTACATTTTGATTATAATTTCACTAGTTGGAGTGGTTATATGCTCTCTATCATTGAAATTAATGAGTATAAACCATTTGAATAGACCTTATGGATATGTTATGATCCTTCCCATTTGGGCTCCGACATCAATATCATTTTATAGGGTCTCAAATGTGTTCTGAGAGACAATACCATTGAACTATAATAATATTATTAGAGTTCAAACTTCTTATTGAATGCTCATTATGTTTGGGTTCATCTGTATATTATACAACGCATTAATCCTATTTTCCACAAGGTATTCAAAGGTAAACTAGATGTACATATTTGATTCTATCTACCATATTCATTTCATAAAAACACATTCAATTCGATTGACACAGAATCATAATCTAAAAAACTACCTCTTTTCTATACATTCAGGTGTATGTGGTTTCATAGGTGGAATTCATTGTTGGTCTCCAATAGGTCTTGTGGGAATTAGTGAGTTTATCTGGAAAACTCTTATTGTTACACACCACAATATTTTTTAGATATTGTAGAGGGGTTTTTTAAATTCATTTATCATTCCATTAACATATGCATGATAGAATAATTTTTTATTTTATGTGATTTTGTACTTAGCCTATAATATCATGAATATTGTACATTAGAAATTATTGAATTTTTTCATCAAAATAGTTTTTGGAAACCAAAATCGATAAATGATGTGGGAGTTAAAAAAAATTGATCATAGACAAATTTTAACATTATTGAGGGGGAATTATTTTATACACATTTAAAATAAGTCTATTAGAGTCAATATGAACCATCCACATCAAGTTGTCGTTGGTTGTTATGGACCCATAATGTGAAGTCCCTAATGTCAAATTTTAAAATACTATTTGGAAGGGTGGAAAATATTTGGTGGTTTATTAAAATTGTTGGCCTAAATATAACTCACATGGAACATCTGGGTGAATATAAAGCATTCCAAATTTAAGGAGGAGGAGAGTAATGCAACATCCAAATTTGGTGGGAGTGCATCATTCTGTCATAATGGTAACCTCAATATCCATTACAGACATATTCTATAACATCATGTGTCTAGAATACTTTGATGTAATAATGAATAATTCTATTGAACACTCACCAATAGAAGATTTCCTCGTGTTTAGGTATACAATGGTGGTTGAATTCAAAATATCAGCGAAATATTATCTCACAATTGGCTTACCTCAATGGAGGATGCTGTGTTTGAGATACATGGTAAAGGGAATTATCCATTCATGAATTGCCATGATCAAGATGGAATTAGAGGGTCTTGGAATAGATGCATCAATATAAATTTTTAATAACTATATATTTTCATCATATTAAAAAGGGTTCGACATTAAAAGGTGATAAATCGGCATTTTAATGTAAATTATGCTTAAAATTATATTCATTCACATTTTAAGCCTATAAATTTTTATTGTATAATGTAAATACATTTAGAAATCATGTATAATCATATTGTTGTATCTTTTTCATTCTCTCAAATACAACGGCTAGGAGTTAACTACCATTTAAAATAACAAAATTATATTATTAGTGTGCAACGTAAGAATCCAAAGAAATTCGGTTTTGCGTATCGGGTATGATATCGAACATAGAAACACATTTAAAGTAAAATTAATATTTAATTCAAAATTGTTAATGAATAATAAAATATATTATTCTTTATTTACCTGGGATGTTACATCCTTCCTCCATTTTGGAAATTGTGTCCTCCCAATTTTTATTCACTTATCAAAATTAGTGTGGGTATTTATCCCTCATAGTATTTTCAGATTCCCACGTTGCCTCTTCAACCATATGGTTTTTCCACAAAACCTTTACCTGGTGAATTATATTATTTCGCAAAACTTTCTCTCTACGGTCAAGAATCTAGACTGGTTGTTCTTCATAAGAGAGAATTTCTTCCAACTGAACTACCTCTCAGCTCAAAACAAGAGATGGATCTGGAATATACATTCACAACATCGAAACATGAAAAACGTTGTGTACCTAGGATAAACATGGAGGTAAAGCCACTCTATACAAAACTTATCTAACTTTATCCAGAAGTTCATATGTTCCAATGAACCTGGGACTCAACTTTCCCTTATTACCAAAATAAATCACACTTTCCAAGGAGTAACTTTGAGAAAGACATGATCACCTACCTCAAAGGAAAGAACCTTCCTCTGGTTATCTGCATAAATTTTCTGTCTGCTCTGAGCTATTCCCATGTGCACTTGAATCAATTGAACTTTCTCTACATTATCTTCTACCTATTCTGGTCCCATCAAATTACTTTCACCAACTTCATCCCAAAAAGTTAGAGTTCGACAATGCTTTCCATATAATGCCTCAAATAGAGCCATCTGTATACTGGAATGAAAACTATTATTACAAGAAAATTCAAGTTAAGAAAGGTGTTTGTCCCATGTTCCCTGGTAGTCCATCGAACAAGCAAGTAACTTATCTTCCAATGTACGAATTGTTCATTCTGACTGCCCATCTGATTGAGGATGAAAAGCTGTTCTAAAATTAAATTTAGTGCCCAATGACTTCTGGCGGCCTTTCCAAATGTTTGAAGTGAAATTGGGATCACGATTAGATGAAATAGAGAGGGGAACTCCATGCAACCTCGCTATCTCTTTATCATACAACTGAGCAAGTTGATATAGAGACAAGGTATACCGAATAGGAAGGAAATGATCATATTTTGTCAATTGATCAACAATAACTCAGATTGCATTAGTACCACGTGATGTCTTCAGAAATCCCACAAAAAAGTCCATTGATATATTTTCCCCATTCCAATCTGTCACAGGTAGAGGCTAAAGCATTCCTTTGGGTAAATTTCACTCAACATAAACCTACTGACAAGTCAAACACTTCACAGTAAAATCAGCAATATCTCTTTTCATTCCATCCCACCAGTAATACTCCTGAAGATATCTAAACATCTTATTACTACCAGGATGAACTGAAAACAGAGAAATATGAGATTCACATAACAACTCATTCTTCAACTGTGAATCACAAGGCACACATAATCTGTTTCCAAATATCAAAACTAAATCATTATCAATGTTAAAATAATGAAACTTAACCTTCTGAACCAACACAACCTTTTTCTGCAACTCGCTATCTTCCTTCTGCTCTTGCATAATTATGTCTGATGAATATGATTTCACGATCACCTGAAACAAAACAGGAGAATTTCATAAAACAACAACATCTATGAAAAATTTCATCAAATCAAAAAATAAAGAATCTTGTTCCAAACGTAACATGGTTAATGAAGTATTACTTTTTAGAATCAAAGCATCAACCACTTTATTTTTTTTCCCGAATGATTAAGGATCATGAAATCATAATCATTGATTAATTCCAACCATCTCCTCTATCTCTTGTTCAATTATTTCTGAGTAAATATATATTTCCAACTTTTGTGATAAATATATATTTCACACATCACTCCATACAAACGATGCCTCCATATTTTTAAAGCAAATAAAACTGGAGATAATTCAAAATCATGTGTGGGTTATTTAACTCATGTGGTTTCAACTTAGGTGAAGCTTAAACAATTACCAGATCATTCTGCATAACGGCACATCCAAGTACTTTCAACGAAGCATCACTATAGACAAGAAACTCACCATTTCTGGATGGTAGGGACAAAACTTTATCATTAACCAATCTCCTTTTAAATTCCTAAAATCATTCATCGCAGTCTTTTGTCCAGATGAGTGTAACACCTTTTCGAGTTAACATAGCCATTGGACTAGATAACCGTCAAAAAATTTCAACAAACCTCCAGTAATGACCAGCCAAACCAAGAAAACAAATGATCTAGGTTATATTTATTGGTCTTGGCCATTATCCAATAACTTTCATTTTTGAAGGATCAAGAGTTATTCCAATTTTTGAAACATGGTGACCAAGTAATAAAATTTTTTGTAACCAAAACTCACACTTTCTAAATTTCCCAAATAGTTTCTTTTCTTTTAAGGTATGTAAGACAACCCTTAAATGACTTTCATGTTCCTCCTATGTTTTGGAATAAACCAAAATATCATCAACGAACACAACCATAAACATATCCAAGAACTCATGAAAAATTCTATTCATAAGATCCTTGAACACAACAGGTGCATTGGTTAACAAAAAAGGCATAACTAGAAATTCATAATGGCTATATCTTGTACAAAACGTGGTCTTCAGAATGTCTACTTACTTTAATTTAAAATGATGGTACTCCGACCTCATGTCAATATTTGAAAAATGTTGAGCTCCCTAGAGCTGATACTACTTCATTTGATGGACCAACATCTGCTGAAGTAGTTTCAAAGGATTTAACCACCCATTTCTATTTGTAGTCTAGCTTCTTTCCCTCAGTTGAGTTCTTTGTTGGACACTCATTTGAATAATGACCAATTTCAATGAACTTAAAAATTTTAATTACTGTAAATCATATTTTGTCCTACCATTACCCTGATCTTTTTCAGTGAAATTACGAGCCTTATGCCCCGTTTTACTACATTAGTATCACATAAAAAAATTTAAAAGGCATTCCCCATCATAATGTTTACCACAATTTTCACAAATTGTAAACTTAAGATTCTTACCATCAGACTTTTTTGAAGAGTTCTTCCCTTTCTCCTGCCACCTCGACCTCTTATTCAGTTTTTTTTCAAAGAACACTTGATTATCAGCAAACTATATTTCCACCTTCTCCACACAACGAACAATATTTTCATAACTTTTGAGAATCATTCTCGTTTACCTCTGTCACGTTACCCGATGCATTGGAAAGCTATCTCGGGGTCACCCACCCTAGTTTTATCAGGGAACCACCCATATACGTAAATAATGCCCAAGAACCATAACACGATCATAACACATGACATAGCATAAAGGAAAGGTAATATATCCACATTGTAATAGAAAGATATCATTTCAAGATATTGAAATAATAAATCATTTCTCAAAATCATTTTCAATACCAAAATATGTAAAATTTGTATATGGTATTTATTTTTCCTTTAAAAAACATTCCAGATTGTTAAGGAAACCAAATATCAAATAATACTCGCGGCGGCGGAAAGGTCGTTGTCACCTCTTACGTAAAAAAACATTCCTTTTTTCTCATTTATAAAAATATTTCTTATAAAAATAATCTCTTTGAATGAAATGAAAATTCAAAAGTTTTTATACCGTGTATAAAAGAAAATCATGAATTAAAATACTATATGCCTCAATGAAAGTAGATTGAGACGAAGTACCTTACCTCGTGTCTGACTTGACTAGATCGTTATTTAATCACCCGAATAATAAACTAAAGTTAATTTCAACATTATTAAGAAACTTTTTCATGTTTATTTTTCCTTTAATATCACTTATTAAGATTTTATAAACATTATGTAATCATTAAAGTTAATAATGTTTGTTTTTTCGATATTTGTTACTTGAGTCAAAAATGAACACTTTATATTTACAAGTTGTCAATGTGGTCAATTGTCCATTATATCCAAAATGAAATTAGTTATTTAGATATCATATATATTATATATATCCCTTATATACATGTATTTATAATAGTACATAACATATGGAGGTAACAAATGAAATGCACCGTTCATCGAGACAGTAAGCCGTACGTACGCATGAACACTTCTTTCATTTTTATTTATTGTTTTAATGAAATTAAAAAATAATTATAGAAAGGAATATTATAATTCCAGTATAATATCATATATAATATCATTAACTCTATCCTTTATACATCCCACATAAGGAATGAACGAGTCACATCACATTAAGGGGGGTAGTCCACACATCCCCAAATGAGATTATCGTATTTAACCACTATGAAAACCATTAAGGCTTGATATAATTGGGAATTACAGAAGCATAATGAAATAATAAACATAATATATATCCTATATAAATACAGTTCCATCATAATGGCCACCATGAGAGACGGTAAGATGTAATTGAGGAAGCATCATTTCGTGAGGTGTTAGTTTTCCATCCACAGAAACATTTTGTTCTTCAGCCATTAGATGAAGGTGTGTGTAAGTGTAGTACGGATATTTCTCATAACAACATCCTAGTATATTGAGGATACTGGTGTTGTTATAGACTAAGGGGATAAAAAGAGTTTAGGGGTTGGACAAGTAAAATAAAAGAAAACAATTTAAGAGAAACTGTTACTTTTACTTAGGATAACACCCTTTGGTTTGAACCAAAGGACTTATTTAAGTGCCTTATTCCTAAGTTAAGGCTTCTAGGATGAGGAAAGGGATGTAGAGACCATAATTGGGTAGAGTTTGGACGATCCAAATTGCTTGAGAGGTGTGAGGAATTGGATAGATATGGTCTCCTTTTGTAAGGGATAGGAGGGGCTCTTTAGGAAAATGGGAAAATATTATTTTATTATATAATAATATTTTGTTTCTAAAGGGCCTAAAATCATTAAGATCGAAGATAAGATGAGTCATATTCGAAATAAAATCATCCAATCAGAATTGGACATGTTTTGTATAATATTTTAATCATTATAATATTATTTATTTAAATATTTTATTAATGAGGTAAATAATGCATCGTTATTCTGCCATAAATAATTTAATTTATACGATGTCCAGAAATTATAAAAAAAATACTTTCATGTATGATATCTTATTAGATATCTAATGATAATTTACAGTTGAAAATATAATTTATATAACCCCTTAAAAATTAATTACTAAAATATTTTTGTTAATGTCAATTTTGTCTTTACGTTAAATCAATTATTCTAAAATGGTATTATCTTTCATAATTGGATCCATGGGGTCCCAAAATCCACCCAATAATGCCCATGGTTAGCCACTACTAATCCAATAAGGTTTGGACAAGTGTTAAGGTGATTTTGAATTATTATAATATTTTTTTAAAGCTTGGGGGTGAAGACTCATTTATTAATAATGAAAAGAAAAGACCTCTTTAACTAGGTAGAGGGAGACCCATTACATATCCTGAAGGCCTAGTGGGAAAAGACCACATTTACCTTGAATTACCCTATTTACCTTTAACCGTAGTAAATAAAAGTCAAAAGTTACTATTTAACAAAAATTGTTTTCATCTTATTGAACCACATTTTACTAACTAATAACAACAATGTATGTTGGATTTTCCAAATTCAATTCACAGAAGTGGTAAAATTTCATTTAAATGAAAAAAGTAATATTTTTTACTACTACTAAGTGGTTTCACTATGCATCAAAAATTGATGTTTTTCAGAAAAAACCAAAAATTCAGCCTAAGATATATTTGATATTCCTAATTCAAAAATGATGTTTCTTTTTCCAAATTTAAAACATTAAAGTGTCATTAATGAATTTTAAAATTAATTTCCATTGTTAAAACAAATAGCGTGATTTAAGAAACTATAATTATCAATATATTGACACTTGTTTATGTCCAATTTCAAAGTAAAATTAATTCCAATGACCATAATTGGATCAAATGGTAAAAATATATTCTAATTAGACATTAAAACCCATTAAAATTATAATCTATTCATATAAATAACTAAGATTGAAACATACATTCGAATTAAAAAACAATATTTTCACTATTCCTTAATAATGATCTTTATCAGAAAAATTCCAAAAATTTACGCAAAGTAAATTTTGATGTCCCCATTATAAAGAAGGATTTTATTTGTTCATATAAAATGTTTTAAAGTGACAAAAACTAGATTTAAAAAGGGTTCGCCATTAAAAGGCGATAAAATGGCCTTTTAATGTAAATTATTCTTAAAATTAAATTCATTCACATTTTAAGCCTCTAACTTTTTATTGTAAAATGTAATTACATTTAACAATCATTTACAATAATATTGTAGTTAGTTTTGTTCATTCCCTCTAATACAATGTCTAGGAGTTAATTACCAATTAAAATAATAATATCATATTATCAGTGTGCAACATAAGATTCCAAAGAAACCCATTTTTTGTGTATCGAGTACGCTATCGAACATATCATCCCTTTAAAAGTAGAATTAATATTTAATTCACAAATATTAATAAATATGATAATATATTATTCTTCAATTACTTCATATGTTACAATAAACCATAAATTAAATATTTTGGTTTTTTATGATTTTTTATGTAATAACATGTGTACAGAAATCTTGATTTCAAAAATTCCATGTTAGTCTTTTTCCTTTCCTATAATGGGCCACCACATCTATTGATTAAATACACCAATAAAACAACCTAGGATCGTCCAATATATACCCAAATAGAATCCAAAACTCCCTAGACATAAACCTTGAATCCTCTCTTTGGTATGGAAACCTTCCATGGAATCCTTTTTTTGAAATCTAAAACAAGTTACTCGATTAATAGGTAATGTCGTCTTTGAAGCTCTCTAGTTTCATTTCCATTATCCAAACCCTAAAATTTATTTATTACATTTTTATATAAATTCAAAAGTATCATAAAAATACTATAATTATTTATGAAAATGGTTCCTCGTATTGTTACACACACCTATATCTAATTGGTAACAATCATATTGATTCTACGTATGGGGAACTACGGACTCGCGAAACGATGATTATACTTTTTTCCCTTACAATAAATAATAGTGTCCATTATGATGAACATTCTGTTTATATATGATATTTATATTATTTTTTCATGAATTTTTTATTTTTTTATTTTTATTTATAACATTATTTTATTCATTCCATCTAGTGTAAATATGATTATTTTGTTTGACGAATTGTGGACAATCGCCCCCTCAAAGAGATATGACTCGTTCAAACCATACATTGGACATATAATGAATTTTTTGCATGAAAGTATGTATAATATATAACATTAATATGATATTGTATTTATAATATACAAAAATTTCCATTATATTTTATTTTTTTAAATGAAATAGGAAATGAAAGTAGCGTTAATGCATACGTATGACCTACAATCTCCTTGAACGATACATTTCATTTCTAATTTCCAAATAATATAGACTAATAAAAATACATACTTACTGAATATATAATATAATTAAGACATATTTTAAATTATTAATGTGATGAAACTATGATCTAATTAATGATAACAAAAAAAGGTAAAACATACTCAAGAAAACCACGTAATTAACCACCGAAATAGTGAAAAGAATTAAATAGTGCTAGCAAGAAGTTATTAAAATATTAAAAAAATCCAATATATGATATTTTAAGAATTATTATGGTAATTTAATAACTTAGTAACATATTATAGACCACTATAAATGAGGATAAATACCACACAAAACAATTAGTTTAATGGAATGGGAATTTCATCTAAAATTACAACACATTGAGACTTATTGGTTACTATGCGCTAATTCCCATTTATTTATTTTATATAATGAATTTTTCATGTTATATAATTAATAAACAAATTTTAATTATATTACAAGTTTCATTTACATTTATACATTCTTGAAATTAGGATTGAAATGTTTCAATGTCATATAAGACAGTTTGGAATTATTAAAGATTATTCTCCGCACAAATGTTCTAAATGATAATGTTCGCAATCTCAAATACATTTGTAATAATTTTTCAATGTTAAATAACATTAATATACATATTTTTTATAGGATGGATATTATTATTTCTTAAAACACATATATTTTCAAAAATGGTCTTTACATGGGGAATTATTGATAAATCCTTATCCTGTATTCAATATAGATTTTTGATAAGTCATATTTTTTATGGATAATTTTTTTTTTATATGGAGAATGATTTGCAAAATCAATGTATGGTGGATCCTAGAATCTTATATCTTATTGTTTCATTGACATGTTTTTATGAGATAATTAAGTGGGCCAGATTAAATAGGACTCTACCTATAGTTTTAAACATTCTGTAGGACGGATCATGATAGTATAGGTCCACATGTTCCTAATAAACGATGTCTAATAATTAATCATTTCATTCATAGATATTTCAGTTATTATTCTTTCATGAGATTTTTCATCATCATAAATATGGATAAATTTCATTTTGTTTCATTGATTTAATGTATTTTTTTTTTCATTTTTACCTTTCCATATTGAATTTTACTTATCTATTTATTTGAATGGCTTGTGTTCTCAGTTAATCTCATTACCATGTTAATTTATTATTATTTATTCCTTATTTCTTCTAGTTTACTTAAGCTTAATGGGATTTTTATTTAACCATATTTATTTTTCATTTCTAGATGTTATGATTAACAAATATTTGAATATGATTTGAATGATATAGTTTATTTCATTTTATTATGAAACATGGTTGTAATTTCAAATTAGAAATTTTATGTGTATCATTTATGTAATACTAATTTATAGTAAAACTAAATTGATTTGCTATACATGATTTTATTCCTTTTAATCATTCCAATGTAATGATATAATTCATCACCTCTGGGATTCTAGGGTTGGGGCATTAAAACTTGGTTTTTTTGAAGTATCATATTGGATCCTACTATATTTTCAACCTTTTTTACACCCTTAATATTTTGACCCAAATCAAGGGAGGCACCTTGATAGGGGAATTCTGGTATTTCCATAGATTTACACTATATGTATTCAATATAATATACATATGATCCACTTTCCGTTATAAATAAAATTTCAATACATTTTCACCATGAGTTCAGAAATATATTTTGGCCATTATTATTGGAAAATTAGTTGTTAATAGTTTAAAGTCATATATCCTTGACCATGTAATCATGTCACAAAATATTGTGTGTTTCATGGAAAATTCTTTAAAAAGCATGTTTTGAGGGATAACGAGGACCAATTCATGACGGAAAAAATCTTATACAACGTGAACATACATTAAGGTCATCATTCATGGAACTTGACTCATTGTTTATAGACATTGAGTTAAGACCATGGGAACCAACCTTTCTAAACAATTCTTAGAAAAATTCCTCCCCAACTCCTAATCTTGTGTGAGTCATTATCAGTGTGAGAAAGAAGGATAGGTCCGGATGTTCTCATTTTTTCATGGGAGAATGCAATAAGGAGAAAAATAAGCCTACTCTGAGAAGTCCCAATAGTACTAAAAACCATAATTTTTTATAAAAATTCACATGACTATGACCCATGGGGTGTTGAGATCCCCAATAGAGTAAGGGGGGATGAATGGAATGTAAATCGCAATGTCCCAAACTAGGATCATGAAATGGGGTGACTAATATGTTGGAATGACTTTTGACCTTGCCTGAAATGGAAATTCCATGGCTAAACTAGTAAAGTATTTGGTGAAAAAAATGGAGATCATGTTGTTTACCATGTTGAAAATACACGAAGTATGATCTGGTACTATGAGTCTTTCATGGAATGAACCCAAGATGATAGGTGAGATAGTGTGGTCAAACACCATTTCCATTAGACTGTTTGTTTGGATTGATGGAATGGTGAGGATCCAAATGAAATGAAATGAGTTAATGTGGGGATGGACCCTAGATAATATACATAGTAATCGATATGTATCCATTGGGATAAATAATCAATCAATAAATCTGTATGGAACATGGTTTCCCATGGTGGAATAGTGGAATCATATCTATATCGGACATTGAATCATCTTATATAGGTCATATGTGGTGTCCTAGGCTTGTTAAATAGGTTATGTATACATTTTAACATCATGTTCATTGTTCATTTGTTTCTCTCCTACCAAAAATATTATATGAGGCTAACCATGTTTACCACTTTAGTAAAGGAAATAATTTTACATCATGTGATGAGGATGCTAGAATTGGATCATCTCACAGTTATCATATATGGAATCCCATGATTTCCAAATGTTGTATGTCTATAGTATAAAATCATGTACTAAGGATGTTGGTTTTAGGTTCATCTCATACTTAATCAAATAAGGCATCCTATTTTCATCACATAATGTAAGGATACAATTTTATTTCATGTATTCAGGTATTTGAACATTGTATTTTAGATTCATGTAGCTCGGATTAATGCTAATAGTAGTTTATGGTCATGAATATCAATCAATAGGGTGTGGTTGTCATAAAGGGGATCTTGAAGCATTAATGAGTGAAGAATTGTAATTCCAAAAGTTCGAAAGAGATACACTTCCATAAAATCTTCCAAAAAATAGAAAATTGGTTCATATCAAGATACAATGGAAGAGGAACCCATATTGAGTTGATAAGGGGGTTTGGACACATTATATGAGATTTAATAATCACTATATAACACATGGGAATTTTAATAAATCATCTTGTTGTTCTGAAACATAGTGTATATGAGGCTAATTCTAATGGGGGTTTGTCCTCTCAAGTGAGGATCCGATGAAAAAGAGATGGGGCATTGGATTCTTGAAACATATTGTGGGATGTAAACAATGAAAATAAAGTTTCATAGGGGTTTGAATTAACAATGTTAAATGTCATAATTCTTGGACCTCGTGTTTTTTAGAAACATCGAGGATGTTCGAGTGGTGAAAAAGAGTAAATGCCTAACCAAAAGGGGATGTCTAGGAGGACATGATCCAGATAAAAAAATATTGAAACCAATGGTACATAGTTTACTGTCATGAGGATTAGACATGGGGGGTTTTCCAAAATAGGATAGTGATAAGGTTGGGCATCGTATTTTAGATCCACACATCCCTATATATCCAATTAGTCATGTGAATCAATCCAATGATAATAATAAAACACATGATGGAAGAAGAGAAATGGAAAAAAATTGGTGTCCTTTTGGTTGAGTACATTTAATAGTCTCATATTATTCATATTATAAATCTTATGTTCATCACATAAGGTAATTATATAGTTCATCATAATTTTAGGATATTGGTTTTTTTCAACAAAATTTTTTCATATGAGGCAACCTGTATTTTTTATATGGGGTAAGGATATAGTTTAACATCTTATTATGATGTTGTTTTTTTGTTCATCTCAAATGTTTCATATGAGACACCATACATTATTTATATAGGGTAAGGTCATAGTTAAACATCCCATTATGAAGATAATGAAATTTTTATATTAAATTTCTGTTACTCGGACTATAGATACTCCTAGGTTATAGTCACAATGTATGGACCATAAGAGAATATATTAGTTTATATTCACTGAGATCGGATCATGATGTGTTTTAGTTTATGTTCAGGGTGATTTAACCAATAAAATTCATTATATGTACATTTTGATTATCATTTCACTAGTTGTAGTGGTTATATGCTCTCTATCTATGAAATTAATGAGCATAAACCATTTGAATAGACCTTATAGAGATTTTAAGATCCTTCCCATTTGGGCTCCGACATCAATATCATTTTACAGGGTCTCAAATGTGTTCTGAGTGACAATACCATTGAACTATAATAATATTATTAGAGTTAAAACTTCTTACTGAATGCTCATAATGATAGGGTTCATCTATATATTATACAACGCATTAAGCCTATTTTCTATAAGGTATTCAAATGTAAACTAGATGTACATCATTGATTATATCTACCATATTCATTTCATAAAAAACATTAAATTCAATTGAAACATAATCATAATCTAAAAAACTAGCTCTTCTCTATACATTCAGGTGTATGTGGTTTCATAGGTGGAATTCATAGTTGTTCTCCGATAGGTCTGGCGGGAATCAGTGAGTTTATCTGGAAAACTCTTATTGTTACACACCACAATATTTTTTGGATATTGTAGAGGGTTGTTTTGAATTCATTTATCCTTCTATTAACGTATGCATGATAGAATAATTTTTTATTTTATGTGATTTTGTACTTAGCCTATAATATAATGAATATGGTACCTTAGAAATTAGTGAATTTTTCCATCATAATAGTTTTTGGAAACCAAAATTGATAAATGATGTGGGAGTTAAAAAAAATTATCATAGAAAAATTTTAACATTATTGAGGGGAACTTATTTTATACACATTTAAAATAAGTCTATTAGAGTCAATATGAACCATCCACTTCAAGTTGTCGTTGGTTGTTATGGACCCATAATGTGAAGTCCCTAATGTAAAATTTTAAAACACTATTTGGCAGGGTGGAAAATATTTGGTGGTTTATGAAAATTGTTGGCCTAAATATAACTCACATGGAACATCTGGTTGAATATAAAGCATTCCAAATTTATGGAGGAGGAGAGTAATGAAACATCCAAATTTGGTGGGAGTGCATCATTCTGTCCCAATGGTAACCTCAATATCCATTAAAGACATATTCTATAAAATCATGTGTCTTGAATACTTTGATGTAATAATGAATAATTCTATTGAACACTGAGAAATAGAAGATTTCCTCATGTTTAGGTATACAATGGTGGTTGAATTCAAAATATAAGCGAAAGATTATCTCAAAATTGTCCTACCTCAATGGAGGATGTTGTGTTGGAGATACATGGTAAAGGGAATTATCCATTCATGAATTGCCATGATCAAGATGGAATTAGAGGGTCTTGGAATAGATGCATCAATATAAATTTTTAATAACTATATATTTTCATCATATTAAAAAGTTGTGGGGAGGTGAACCTTAAATGTTCCAAATGAATGACAAAGTTATGTAGATCAGGATCTATGAAAGGTATTTCTTATATTTTTAGAGTGTAAACAGAGTCATTCAATGACTACAAAATGTCATTCACCCTTAGATTTGAATGAAAATGAGACAACACCTGATGAGCCTATTTCCATAGGGGAATAAGCTATTGATATTGGACAATGAATTTCTCCTTGATATGCTTTAAGGACATCCCAATGTCTCTATTTATATAATGGTGTTATAGATATTGATGTTCAATACAATACTAGTGATAAGGGCCTAATTATTAGTTCTTCTTCCAATAACATGGATGTGTATGATCGAGTGACTTATTCTACAGTGATGAAAACAATTCCCTAGCCCACTATATTGATCATTTTGTTTTTTATCCTTTTATTGTTTAGACTCTAGGATACACCATAAAAATTAAACTTCCAATATAGAATAACTCGATCCACATAAAGAAGAGTATCATCTATGAAAACAACATCTTGGGGTAATTCCATAATAGTAATATGAAAAAAATGATGTTTACTTAGTATTATTCATTTATATATTTATTTATGAAAAACCTAATGTTGAACTATTAGAGGGTTAAACCCCAATGTGGAAATTTCCTTGTCATTATGGGGAGATTGAGTATGAAATTTGTGGATTTTTCTCATGAAACCCTTTGTATATCATTTTGATTAAAATAATGCAACAAGTTTTACACTATAATGAACAAAATAAGTATTCTATAACAACCCATTACTCTTATAACATATAAACATTATAACAACATTTTTCCTTTTCATTGTCTTGGTAGGGAAAAGATGAAATTGGGAGGATAAATATAATATTGATGTCTGGTATTTTTTGGATTCTTAAAAATAACATGTCCTATATTAAACCTTCAATATATTTACATAGAGTCTAATATGGTTACAAACTATGTAAATAAAAAAATTTAATAATTTTTTTTTTTCATGAGGTTACCGGTTTTTCCATCATTTTGAGAAATTTCAGTTTCATGAAGAGTACTTTGGTAACACGTTGTGTAAAACACAAAGATTTGTTTTAATATAAGAAACATGTATGATATTTTTAATTACTCAAATTTATGATTTCACTGTCTCAACCAAATAACCATTACCTGACTATTTTGGATCCCTAACACACTTTTGAATCATCTTGATTAGTAATTGATCATTGTTGCGGTTATGATTTTACATTCCAAGTTTGTGTTCACAATATATCTTTATCTCTTTTTCATTTTCACATTGTATGTTGGATATATCATATTGTAATTGTTAGATCTATAACATGTGATGTTGAATCTTATTTATAAGTGGAGTTCGTAGATCTATTACGCTTTCATTCTAGTTGGTGTTTTTAGGTATTGTATTTACATAAAATGTATGTGGTTTCGTTATGATGGAAAATTTTCATTTAACATGTTTTTTCTAGATTTAGTGAATTTTTTTGATTTAAATTAATTTTATTGAAAATAATTGAAATTGGTTTATTTAAAAAACAAATTACAATGAATTAAATTATTTGGTTTTGGAAATATTTTTTTCATGCAATTGGGGAACCCCCCAATTTCGGTGAATTGGGAAGTATTTTATAAAATGATGGAAACAAGTGAAATTCCAATTATTGAATTTCAACTTCAAATTTTTATTGATGAAAAATTGTCAAAATTTATTTGATCAAATTTATTTTAATTTTTTTATTAGAAATAGTTAAAAAATGGTCTTGATATTAACCTTTATGTTTTATCATGAAAGAATGTAATGTTGTTTTATAAAAATCTTGAGTTATGGCTTCTGAATGGAAAATAGAGTATTTGAAATGGAAAATGGGATTAATTTTATTTTACAAATATTTAAATTGAATCACCAATTATTTTTTAATACTGGAGGACATTCAATTCTTGTGTAGTAATTTAGGAATTGGTATGACACGTTACGATTTACTACATTTCAAAACCTAAATGAGGCATGTAAATTACCTTAAGAGATGGTGAATAGCCCTCTTTGGATTGTATTCAATGGGGCATATATACATATTTATCTTTCTACTTGTGTATGAGGTCATTATATCTTAGAACTATCATAACATCTAAGGCATATTACCATGTTTCTCCCTTTTTTAATCTCATTTTCAAATATGATATTTTTTTGAATGGCATTAAACGCCATGAGATTTTTATAATTTTTTTATATAAAAGGTGTTTGTTTAAGACATATGTTAAAATTATTTCCATCATTTGAAATTTATTCCATATTTTTACATGTAAAAAATTATTTTTATAAATATGCATTTAAAATTCCTTACATGTTTATTTAAAAATCGAAATCTCTTTGTTTTGTTAATTAAATTTTAGAATCTATTATAGAATATTTGGTGAGGCCCTACATGCATATTAGGCCACTCACTACCTAGGAAATGGGGTTTTTTATCTCCATCCAATTTTGAGTAAGGGTAATGATCCACATTTACATGATTCTAGCTATTGAACCATAGACATAGAGAGCTACGTCTGTTGGGAAATTGTCTGGATAATTTCATTTAGCTCATTATTTTCTATTGTAATTTTTGTTTTTTACCTATTTTATTTTAGGTAAAATAATAATAATTGAGTTTTTTTTATGAAAACTGAATTATTAGCTTGCTTTGATAATGTTTTTGGAAAAATCATTCCCACATTATTTTTTATGATTCTAGGTGCTTATAGACAACCCCTAGGGATTGGTAACACCCTTCAGGATATGTCAGAAATTTCTCAGTAATCAAGTCACTAGGGTACTCTGGTTGGTTTATGACAATGTGGTATCATTAAAAAGTTTCAATTATTATCTTTTAACTGGTATGTATTGTGAAATAATATCAATACATAAGAGGTATTTGTGATGGAGTGCCAAATAATATCTCATTGCAATTAACCTTTACTCACTAGAGGTTGTTAAGGAAATTCATCATGTGGATTGGTTCTGGGTTTTTACTAATTTTTATATGTATTGGATTGAAATCCAAATCATGTTGGTATATCATTTGGGAATCATTTTACCTTGTTCCTCTGTTTGAGTGTAATATGATGTCTTCCATGTTATCTACTAACATTGTGTCACATCGTGACTCTTAGAAATCATGTGAATCAGATCTAGGAGTAAGATGAAACTCAACGTAAAATATAAATTAATCTTTTTTACTAGAATATGGTTGATGTGATTGGGAATATACTATCCAA
Source organism: Viscum album (assembly GCA_963277665.1). NCBI lineage: Eukaryota > Viridiplantae > Streptophyta > Magnoliopsida > Santalales > Viscaceae > Viscum > Viscum album. Next base: position 1,956,179,981 of record OY728141.1, on the reverse strand, counting down.
GATCTTTGAAATGCACCACCACTAGTTCTCAATGAGGCTCTAACTGTGGAGAGTCCGGGGGATGGTCTTGTGAACCATTCGCATGAGTTCTTTTGCGAAAAGCCACTGGAGTTCAATGACTCAAATGATCTGTAATATAATGTCGATTGTTTTGGAATAATGGATCATTTTAAGTTTCTTAGACACACCCAACAAAATCAAGTTTATGTGTTCCACCTTCTTGATGGAAGGACTGAGCAGAAGATGTCATGGCATGATATTGACGATGAAGAAACTAAATGGCATACAGTTGAAGGAATTAATGTTTATTTTCACTAAAAAATTCTATCTGGAAAAAATTCTATTAACCAATTCCATTGAGTTCTTCAATATTGATCAAACCCATAGGCCCGTTATAGATCATGTGAATCATTTTAAATATATAGTTCAATTTTCACCTACGACCGTAATAAATGAGAAGATGATGACCTGATGGTTGGAATTGGAACCACGATAGGATACTCATCTTCAATATTTATTATTGAAGATAACCTCTAATTTTGATATACTAGATAGTGAAATAATGGTCAAAAAGGATCTGGATGGAATTTCAGGGTTATCAGTAGTTTCGTTCATTTCTAGTGGAAACATTGTTTCTTTTAATGAATAGTGGAACTGTATTGATTCTCATGGTGGTTCAAGATATCATGGTCATTCCAATATTCATGAAGATCCTGAAACAAGTCTATTTATTTGATACTAATATGGAAACTTAGTTATTTGAAATAGGGCTTCCACTAATGATCCTAGTAATTGTAGCTCCTTCAGACAGTTAAGTCACTTAAAGAGTTTCTGCCATGTATTTTCCACTCAGCATAGTGGCACATCATCATCATACACTTACAAAGCTATGGGGAAACCAGATGATTCTTGTACAAAAGTAATCGAGCCTCATGCATCTATAAAAAAGCTTCGTCACATAGTATAACAGTCTCTAGAGGATGCAGATACATGTCCAATGATCGTGAGAGGTTCCATTGCTATAGATTCATCATTAGTAACTACAATATTTGATACTAGTGGGTTGAAATCATTTATTTCATTCCACATTGTTTTTGTTTTTAAATATTCCTGTGGAGATTCGGTAATGTGAAATGGACATTAATACACCCCCTAGTATGAGGAGAGATCAGGGTCTCCATAGTCACTCTTCTGTTTTCTCCCTATCTGTTATCACACATTCTTGGATTCTTCCAATTCTCAATAGGATTCATCTTGATGTCATACTCAAGATATATTTTCACATTTCAAATTAATCCTAAATTTATTTCTATATTCAACAGGTAAACTTTACAACACTCAATGGTGTGTGTTGTGGATTTCATATAGAATGGGATCCAAGTTTGAGTTGAGATAGACCTTATAATTCACATTTGGGGAAAGTGATATCTATGTTTTATATTAATCTAAAGTGGTAATATTTCAATTATGATCTTCAGCTAGTGGTATTAGAGATTCCTAACATGTTTCCTTATAAATTCTACGGTTTCTCACAAGTAAGTGATGTTTAGTTTTCAATTGACATAATTCAAGTACACAACCAGTTTTTATTCCCCCTTACGTCATTGTACAAGATGAATGGGACAAGATGTAGTCCTAGTAGGTAATTCTTCTTGATAAAGGCTCTATACACATGATTGTGTCAAAATGTGTAGTTTTAGTTCTGTTTTCTATGAATGGTGATGGTTCACATCACCATGGTCTTGATTGCTGAATGTTCAATCATGTTATAGTATTGAAAAAATATTTGTTACCATGGATTGATTATCTATTTGCCCAATATAATACGGGGAATTGGTTCTCAATGATTGATATCTTCTATAGTCACTATCAGTTTAGGATAAATTAATTTGACATTCAAAAAACATCCTTTTGGAGTGGGTACAAACATTAATAGTACCTTATTATGCACATTAGTCTAATCATTGCAACCAAATAATTCTTGGATATGATGAATTTGATTTTCCATGAGTATCTTGATACCATAATTATGGTTTTTATTGATGTCATCCAGGTTTACTCTATGTCCAAGGAAGATCAAGTAAATTATTGGAGAATATTTTTGACAATGTAGATAAATCATCTACTTTATTCCAATCCATCGAAGTGTGATTTCAAGATTACAGATGTTAGGTAACATGGAGATGTCTTTTTGGACCAAGGAATATTAGTTTATCCTATTAAGGTGATGAATTTTATGACTTGGGAGCAACAAAGAAATGTATTCGAGAATAATATCTTGATGGGAATATCCAGATATTAGCTCTGGTTCGTGAATGAAATATCAATGTTGGATTCTTATACGATTGCACAAATGTCAGTGGGAGTATAGTTTTCATGGAATTATATGTGTTATAGTTTTTTTGTTGAGATGAAAACTCATTTACTAATATTCCAGTTTTGAGGCTTCTAGAGGATGAGTAGGAAAATGTGGGCTTCATTGATGCATGAGGTTCATTCTTGGGATACATTCTTATGAATGGTGACCTTTTTGATTCATACAGAGCTCATTATCTTAGGTCACATGAGAATATTTATCCAACCCATGAACTTGAACTTGCAAATTTAATTCACACATATCAGATTTGGGTTCATTACATTTATGGTAAAATTATTACCATGATTTTAGACCACACGAGCTTGATTTAAGACTTCTCTATGAAATAAACGAATATAGGGCAATTTCATTAGTTGTAATACCATCAACTATTCGACATTGACATCACATATTCCACATGGAATGAAAATTTCAATGAATATTCTCAAAGAGGGAAACATTAGACCAAGGTAGTGAAATGATCATTTGAATAGTGGAACATGATGGCTCTTTTATCCTTGTTTCATATAGTCAATTTATAAGAGGATGATACTTCTTTACCCAGTGTTCAGTTGATATATTCTCTTATGGAATTGGTAATTTATGAACACGATCTTGATGATGTGTTCTAAATAATTATATACTCTCTTAATGTTGGGGATATCATTCATGATTGGTATTTCTTAAAAGAGGTAATTATGATCTTTTAGAACTATTATATGGTATTTTAATTTGTAAGTAAACTATTATGGGGGATTTCTATAGTTTCCAATGGGATGTGCATCCACGAACCATGATATGTTCTTCAATATGAACAAGTAGTTTTTGGTTGATAAGTATGAGATGGGGTCATTGTTACGTTTGTCTCTAATTACTATATGTGCCAGAAGGATAAGGTTATGAACCTAAAAACATTATGTTTTCATCATACAATTCTAGTCCATACATGGAAGTGGGATAGAATCTCTATTGACTTTGTGGTTGGCTTTCCGCATACCCTAATAAATAAGAATGTGATATGAGATATGATCGATTGGATGGTTGGACCAAAACACATTATAAAAATTCTTGATATAACCAATGTTGAGGAGTCATGAATTTTCTATGCGAAAGAGATTGTTTTTTTTGTATTTCATTTTCCTATAGCCTCTAATACAGATCCTCAGTTCGCTTATCATTTTTTGAGAGGCCTTCAAGAGGCATTGTGATCTGAAATACATTTGAGATTAACATACCATCCATCGTCATATTTACATACATATTGATCTATCTATATTATTTATGATATGCTTTATACATTTGTTCTTGGACATAGTGGGTCTTGGATAATCATTGTTGGCTAGATGAGTTTGTTTAACAATAGTCACCAGTCTGTGATCATAATGTCTCATATTGATGTCGTTTAAGGATGACCATTTAAATCCCTATTATGATGGTCGAAGATGGGTGAATGTTCATTGTTTTTACCATCTATGCTTCAAGAGATGAGATCAATTATTTTATTGATTTATCTTATAATTATTATGGTAAATGTTAAAGTGAAGTCTTATGTTGAACATCACCATCTACTATTCGAAATATCTATGGTTTACTAGATATTTGTGAATTTTTCACCTCTTATGTGTCATTTATGACTTAGGAGGGAAGGGAATAGTTATCCTCATTTTTTGGGACCTTGTGAGGATGTTGAGTAGGTTGGTAAGGTTAGTTACCATTTATAACGTCCCCTATAGTTGTCTTAATACATAACATGTTACATGTATCTAAGTTATGATAGTATTTATATAATATATCACATGTTCTTAGCTCAAGGGATATTGCGGTTGAGTCAGAATTATCTTGGACTAAACGTACTGTCGTGATATTTGATTTTGAAACCATGTTTTTTCATGGGAGAGTGATACCTTTATTTTTTATACTATGGAAACACGGTTCTGATTCTAGTGAGAAATTGGAGCATAAGGCGCTGATGAGAGATCAGTTGCCTCAGATTATCTAGATGGAAGATTCAGGATATTATTTTGGGGAAATAATGTTTTTGTGTTTTGGAGGTTGTAACATCTGATTTCTCTTCTGATAAGAATATTTTAAAAAAATTCATTGTTCTCCTTTTTCATTTTCAAGAGAGAGAGGTGAAGGAATTGAGAGGATCCCTATAATGGTGAAGTCATAGATCTTTTGAATCCTCAGTGAAAACTGATCACCTCTGAATCATTATAGAGATTTACATGTCGTGAAATACTATTTAATATTTTATAAATCATAAAATGATAATATTTTGTTTTTATCAAGATGAAATGGGTCTTTTTGGTTATTATAAGAATTTTAAATTTGATGACATGTAATTTGGTTACACATCTTGTAAAAACCAAAGATTTTTTTAAACTAGAAACATTGATGGACATCTTATTCACTCATCTATATAATTTTTTTCTCTCAACCCAAGATCCTTACCTATGATATTTTGGAGACCCAAAACCCTTTACAGTGTTCATGATTTGTGATTGATCATTGTTTCAATTATAGTGTAACTTTTTGAGTAAGTGTTCTCCATATCTATTCATCCATTTCTATATATCTCCTTGGATGTTTGGTTGATAATATTTGGATTGATGGATCTATACCTTGTGTTTTTGAACCCTGTCTCCAGGTTGAGTTCAAATATTATGTTCCTTCTTTATAGTTAGTGATTTTTATTGCCGACATTGTGTTTCTGTGGAAGGTCGGTGGTTTTGTTATGATAGCCAAATTTGATTAAGCCATACTTTCTTAATTTAATTTAATTTTATTGGTTTTAATTCAAAATCTTAAAAATATTAATAATTGTTTTATTTATAATACCAATTCCATTGAAATGGGGAATTGGGTTTTGGAAATTTAGTTTTGGCAGAAAATTGGAAAACCCCCCAATTAAAATGAATTGAGGTGCATTTGAGAAATTTATGATAACTAGTGAAATTTAAAATTTGAAATAGGTTTGATGGGAAAAATTTTAATCTAAATTATTGAAATTTATTTCAAATTTCATTTCATAAAAATGGAATAAAATTATTTTGGTAGGAAACATTGGGTTCCAATATAGAAAATGGTTTTTTTTATTAAAAAACCATGTTATGGTTTTTGAATGGAAATTTCAATATCCGAAATTGTGAATGGAATAAATTTTATTTTCAAAAAATTTAAAATAAATCACCCATCATTATTTTTGTACTAGATCACATGAATTTATTAGGTAGTTAGTGAGTTATTTGGATGACACTTTATGAATTACAATTTTTAAAAACATAATCGAATCACATAACATCCAACAGTTTTTGGTGATGAGTCATCATTGTCATGAGTTCAAAGGGAAATATATTCATATTGATGTTCCACAAATAGTGTGAGGGCTTTATTTCTTAGAACTATCATAGAATCTTAAGTGTATGACTATATTACTCGCCTTTTGTATTTCAATTGAAAAATCCCACTATTATCAATTGATATACATGTCGACACATTTATATAAACAATAATATATGAATGGTATTTATTAAAGAAATATGATAAAATTATTTACATCATTCGAAATCTATTCCTAATTTTAACATGTAAAATATTATTTTTTAAATAATATTTTTAAATACCAAACCTATTTATTATAAACTTGATACCACATTATTTGGTAACTTAAATGTTATCATATATTATTGAATATTTAATGAAAACCTACATGTCGTTTAGCTCACAACCAACCTATTACTTTAGGTGACTGTAGATTATATCCTTTTATGTTTGAGAAATCGTTAATCGCCACTTGGAGGTGGTTCTATCTAGAGATCCAAGGACACTGAGAGTTTCATCTATTTAGACATGGTCTTATTTCATTTGTTTTTCTAGTACTTTGTTATATTAACTTTAATTTTTATTACTTATTTTATTTCTAGTACACTACTCTTGGTGGATTTCCTTTTTTATGCATATTTTCTTGTATTATTCCATCTGTAATATTTGTGTAAAATTGTTCCCATATCATTTTGGAATGATGTCAGGTGGTAGTCGCTGATCCGGGGGATTTGGAATTCTATTTGGTATATGTTAGGATCACCATTGTTATCAAATTACTAGGATTCACAGGTTTGTTTGTGATGGAAACTCTTCTCTATGGGTGAATGACTAGCCTCTATGTCTAAGAGTATGTGGATAAGATAATATAGGTTTTCTTCCCAACATATTTGATTTTTTGATCTATTGGGGAACAAAGGCATCATTATTATGTGGTAATATGGAGGACAAGAGAGTTTCATTAGATGGGAGGCATATGAACAAGGGGATGTAGATTATATAGCTTGATATCATGAAAATTAGTATGGATGTCCTCATCTGATTGGTAAATCAGACCATTTTTATTATCCTTGATACCATCCCACACAATCTAGATAAATTTTCAAGATATTTCAAATTATATCATAAGTGGTTTTAGTGTCCTTACATGTCCATTGGGTTGTGTGTGGGAAAATAAGTTGGATGATTCCCTCGATTTTCATTGCTCAATCATGAATTTTTGTTACGATGAATTTGAGAAGCATTTCAATGTTATCCCCAAATTCAGACATCAGAGGGTTCATTTTCATGGGTTTGTAATAGAGGAAGTTGAAAATACATTCAAATTATCTGATATGGTCTAGGAACTAGTGTTATTTTATAACCAGTTTATCTATATGACATTCCACCATTATCTCATGGAGTAGTTTGAAGATATGATGTAGAGAATATCGGTAACTAGCTCTAATATTTTTTAATCCAAAAGGTATCACATGGTAATAAAAGGTTACCCGGGGAGCTAAAAATGTAGTAAATGCATCATCCTCAATAGAAATCTTGATATAATAATACCATGAATATCTATTCCTCAAGAAGTCTTAGAACCCATACATAGAACAAGTTAACAGCTATATCATTAGATGGGGAAATTCATCAATTAGACTATGGTAGCTGAGGTCATGGATGTTGATAAAAACTATGATCTACACATTCTTCTTCTTGAATGGAAAAAAGCTGGTTAGATATTTTGTGTAGTGGACCTCTATGATAAATATAGATTTAATATGATTTCTATCATTTTCCATGACTATGGAAATTTGAGACATGTTCATCATTTTGGGATGCCATTTGAACACATGTTGACCCAAAGGGCTGCTATAGAATGTAACAACTACATGATCCCCATGATCTATTTTTCAAAAAAATATACAGCAAAAAACATTTTCTTAATGCCTTAGGAAGGAAACAAACTATTTTCCCCACTGGTGACATGGATATACTAACTTGTTTTATCCTTGGGTGTTTCTCATTATAAAGGTTCTGCAAAGTCCACTCATCAAATGTCGTGGGGAAAACCCCATAAAATTTTGGAGGGTATTCATATAGTTAGTTCAATTTATGTATGAAATGATGATAAGAGTGAGGAAGTAACTGTCATAAAGATATTTACATTGAGATAATATCTGAAGCCAATATTATTGGACATGATTCTTCAACGAGGAACTCTTTCCATGAGGAGAAATTTTCATGAAGAAATTTTAGTGATCTAATTCCATGAATTTTTAGGCCTTGACATCCCCTCTACTTATCAATACAATGATGATGAGTTTACTACTATCAAGTAAAACATGCATTGTAGAATATGTGGGAATGTTTTGGATCAGTGGACATGGAGGGAAGTAAATGACACTTTAATGGGGTGGGACTTATGGTATTTTTCAATCATGTACAGTGAATTATTAAACATTAAATTGTTATCCCTTATTTTTAGGAATGTTATATAAACTCCCGTGTCTGATGTTGTGGGTTCCAAATGACTAATTTTGTGACCAAATTTATTTTTTATGTCTTCCACATGATCTTTTGTGGAATCCTTTTGATAATTATTCGTTTTTATGTTTTTGACCCCACTGGTTTTAATTTTATCAATCCCATACACTTCATCTAGAGATTGATTATCATAATTTTCCATTGGGGAGACATCACATAGGAGAACCACAATTCATTAATTAATGGGGTATTTGAAAAATTTATTGTATGAAAGGTGGACCGCTGCCTAGAAATGAATCCAATACCTTCCCGACATCACATTTTTTATAATTTCCAATGGAAATATAATTAATTTAGTCCTTTATATCATTCCATTGAATATACACTACAGTTGAATCTTTTGTGTGTATTGTACTCACTATTATCATACCCTAAGATCGTTAGCATAGAGGGATTAAATTAATGTTTTATATAGATCAGTTTTTGGAAAATCCATATACAAATGAGATATTTTATATAATAGGTGTCTGCATGGAAATAGTATATGTCAACACCATTAAACATGTATGAGTCATATAATTGGTTCATGTTCCCCTAAGTTGAAGAATCCTCATCTTTCCATAAAAAAATAAGTTATTGTCCTAGCATTCCTCCCATTCACCCTATTCATTATAATAGTCTTTGGAGGTAGCATCCTCTATCTCAAACTGAAGGGGGGTCATCAAATATTCGATGAGGGATTCACACATTTCCATTGAAAATCATAGGGACATGATGATAAAGATACTCTTGAGTATTTTGGTAGGGAACTTTAATGCATCATTCATCTAGGTGAGGGGAATGTTTTTCTGTAGAATGATATTTTTAATATGGGTATAGTAGGCTCTATTAAATAAGGAAAAGGATCTTGTCTAGTGTTGGATATATGATTCTTTTGGTTATCTAGTAATATATAAATGTCTAAAGGTGATACACAATATAGTTGAGGTTATACCTTGGATTGATATAAAAGATCATGGAATTGTTACTGATGAGTTTTTCAATATACCAATAAAGTAGTGTGTAATGGAAAACCTAACAAAGAAAAATAAAAGGTTAGTAATTATTGGGCCCAATGTAAGGTCTTATTTAAGGTTTCCTTGTATCAACAAATTTAGTCTAAGATGACATATTGGTTATTATATATACTTATTCATCATTTTCCTCTACTTTGAAAAAGTCATCTAGGTTAATATGAAGAGGTCACATTCCATTATTGAAAATTAAGTACTGCATATATTTCTACCTATTGATGATATTATTATAGGTGTACACTTTCTCGTAATTAGTGAAATACTATAAATCCAAATGTACTATGTTCACATTCCTCAAAATGGGGGTTATAATGCTTCCAAGGGTGCGGATAATTTTAGAAATTGTTATGGACTATAGTATTCCATAGTTTATTAACATTGCTTCTTATAAGACATGGATGGTTGTGGAATGTATGTGGAGGAAACTGTTAGAGGAGGAATGATAATTGTAGTATGTTTTTGAAATATAATGTTGTAATGGATTATACAATGGGTGAAAAATACCATCTTACAATACAAAAGGATATTTTACTTCTGAATTCCATGACCTAGGTCCTACTTCCACTCAATAGAGTATTCGTATTCACTATCAATTCTATATGAAACATGTTTCACTAGTGTTGGGATGTCAGCCAATTCTAATGAGCCACGGTTTACATGTTCATTGAGAAAATAATTGAAGATATACATTTATTTTATGGTGTGTCCAAGGATCTTATGGTATGTGATGTGAATAGTATAATTGGTATGATTACACTCTTGGGGTCACTTACATTCTGGCTTCTGAAGATTAATTATCCATGGAAATAAATGAAATATCCTAGTACATTTTCATCCATTAAGGTGAGAGTCTTGTTCCTTATTTCAATGAAATGAACCTTTGGTACAAGGATCTGATGAATTTTTAGTGTGATATTTCATTATGAGGCTATGACTATGGAATAATTGGATTCATTGGTCAAGGCTATGCTCGGTGGTGATGCAATTGGTTAGGAAGATTTTCTGAATCATTCAGTTGGTTTACTGTCTTGGGAGCCTCTTCATGCTTGAAAAAAGTTGTCCCTATTTTCACAGTCCATTTCATATAATATATAATGTGTAATTTGAGAGCCATCTATTTGGTCCAGTATAAGGCTTCTTCATATGATAATTATTTTATAGAGAACTCCAAAAAAATAATGGATAATTTAGGGAGATTATATGAAGACCATACAATAATGAATATTTTCCACATACACCATCCGCAACTATTCTTGGAAAACATGAAATGTAAATTATGTATAGGATTTCCATCCCTCAAGAAATTCATTAATCGACTATGTCATAGAGCCACTATCTTAATTTTGGGTGGTCACTAATCATGGTATTGTGTGGGGGTGATGTTGAAATGATGGATGAATTTTGATCAGGGATCCTCCCATCCTGCAATGGATCTTGACGCTAGATAGGTGTACAACACAAATGTAGGACCATGGAAGGTCTATAAAAAACCTTGTATTTTGGTATCATCACGGTGTTTCAGAATCCCCACTACGGGGTCACACCGTAAGGCAAATTGGTCATGATATTGTAGAAGATCACCAGTACTAGTGGATGGGGTGAATTAGGATTTGCAAAAAACAGTTGGTAACTGAATCTAGTATACACATTTCGGACACGAGTTCCCTTTGATTAGAGTTGAAACATTTATTATTTATAGATCATAAATATGTGCAGTTAGAGTTTCTATTTCATCATCCTGGTGGGTACTTCTAGTCACCATAACCCAAATAGACTCATCAACATTAATAGTGATATGAGAATAATCTCAAGGCCAATAGGCATACTTAATTGATGAACTAGGTCTCCCAAATCTAGTCAATTTTACACAGTCCCTTGAGTCATTATAGATTAGTTATTTACGTATGTAGGGTGAAAATCTAGTTTCCTATCATATAAGTACATACTTCCATACTTGATGGGAGATGGGATCCCTTTTGATATTGTAAAGACTCGGGAACAAGTCTCAAAAAAGGTAATTAGTAAGACACTTATATCCCTATAGCTCTAGGTTAAAAAACTATTATAGTGGATCCTATCATTCATTCCACAAGAATATAATATAGATTAGTAAATTTAACACCATATATTTATTTTGATATATCAGAAATCTTGAAGAAATGTATCAGTAGGGGACTCCCAAAACCCAACACCTATATTGGATGACAACTGTGGGCACCTATTATGGAATCCGATTTGTATTGTATCTCCCAATGGGAAATGTGATCCCTATAATTCCCAATGTTGGTGATTAAATTACTATAATCCTTTTGAAGGTCATTAATGACTATATTCACCATGGTGTGGAAATAGAGAAAACATCAATATCAGTGGGTGGGTGTATTGGTGCTCCATTGTATCCATGGGATATTCCAGAATTAGGGGTGGGGGGTACAATACTACCCCATCCAATAATTATTACTTTTTTCCAAACTCTACCATTAATATTTGTATAATATTATGTCTCTTTATATAGGTATATTATAGATTTATGTGGTGTTTATATGATTCATTGAACTAATTAACTGAGAGTTTTCTAATATCAACACTCATTCACTATTGGTGAATGGTTGTAGGGTGATAGTGGATTCCTATGATTGTAAACTAACATTCCCAATGATTCTTGAACATTTCCCAGAAATTATGGGGGAAACATCCACCTATTCCATATTGAGGGACTCCGAGATAACTATGATCTGGGTTGCGGGTGGATAGAACAAGGCATATAGTTGGTATATTACAATGACTCCTCACATGTCATCTTTTTTTTCCTACGAGGTGGGTGAAATTATTTTTCATCCCAAACACTAATCACATAATGATAATATAATTGTTTTTACATTGAGACAAAAAAAATTAGTGATTTATTGGGAGAGGGAACTTAACTATAAATATGTACACATCATATTGTTATGTCTATCAGAGGTCGGGTCAACTTCATGATCATATATATAGGATGGGGTGTTTAATACCACTTAATACATAAGATCATTAAAATTACCTTGGGTCTCATTATAGTGATAACCATCATATGAGGGTGTCAACCCACACCCTGGCATTTCTCCAACTTCATGTGTGATGATAGTGAGGATGGAAACATATGTTGATAGAGAAAAATGCACTATATGTCCTAGGAATAGTTAAAGAACATCCTCCACCTACATCTACCTATAGAAAGATTGTTGGATTTTTTATACGTTAGATATACATCTCATAATCGTTATCCAATAGTCTTCTCCCCAAAACCCTGGTTATAAAGGTGAGGGTTCCCATGAGGATTCATTGGTCACCCTTAATTTTGAGAGGTTGATGGTGACATGAGGCATTTTAGTGTCCTACCTATGATGGATTGGAACCTGATAAATCATAATTATTTGATATTCCTTTGGGATCCCCCAATATGTTTTGAATCCATTTTCATGGGCACGACCCCCATTGTTGTTTTTCCTGCTTACATCGATATGTATCGTTAGAGAATGGATATCTTTGGAAAATGGAGGAAATGCACGATAGTTTGTGGTAGTGCATGGAAAACCCCCACATTAGTGGGTTTTAGTTTTTGGATGACCTCGCCATTGTTCGATGATGGTATAGTGATGACTTCCATATTGTTTTTAGGTCATGAGGGGAAGTCCTCTGCATTGGTTTGTGGGGGAGTATGGAATACCTCTGCAATAGTTAGTGGGGGGGGGGACCTTTGAATATAAATTATTTATCATGGAATGGAACATAATGTTTTTGGATGGTTTCAATTACTGAGAGAGACATCCCATCCCACCTAATAGGTTTATGGGGTCATGATCCAACATTGGTGAAGGTCAATCCTTGCTCTGTACATGCAGGACTATGATGGAATGCACTATAGGTGGATAAGGCCACTAAAGGCATAGAATATTTACCATACTGAGTATTTTTTTGGTAATAAAATAGAATTGGCACTTATTGTTCTATACCATGTATGAAAGATAATGGATGGAGTCGATCCACTGCTTGACCTGTAGTACTAGTTGGTGCTATCACTGAGGTGTCCATATAGGATCCCTCTATAGATGTTCCCAACTTGTTGTCATGATAGGTAAAACTCAAGATAAAACATACCTCCTCATCAAAACATAGTGAGCTATCATAATGAATTGATGATTGGATCCCAAACCCCTTTTCCATTATAATGGGGGGTCTCTATGCATGGTCTTTAGGAGAAGTGTTGTTGGCATAGTGCTGATTCATCCGGATAATGGATGTTTATATCTCTATTGGGAATGATCCCATATTTTTTATATCGTAGATCAAGGGTTTTGATCACCCTCATATGCATGATTTCAGAGTGAGAAGTGTGGTGTGGGTTCCCAATAGTTGATTATTTTTTGGTAGTCATGGAATGGACATTAACATGTGATATATCTATACCCACAATTCCCTTACCTCCATGCATGATGGCATTCATTCATTGATCCCCTATAGCATGAGTCATGTAAAGTATGTGGAATCATACATCAGTACTGTTATGATGGTGGAGATACCCATTTCCACATTATCATATATTATTTGATATGAAGAAATGATCCACATTTGTGATGTCACAGATTAAGGCTTCCCCGCATTATCATCATTAATCCTTATGAATGATTCATGTCTGGAAAAATTCTACATAGATACATCTTGGACCAAAAATTTATAGATATAGAAACATGATAATTTAATGGTTCCTCATCTTTTCAATTCCATATAGCTGGAGGATAAGAGCTTCAGATCAGTTCCATGTTTTTTGAACTTTTTGTTTTTGATTCATGATGCTTGTGTTTTCCCCACATTATTTCTGTAACACCCCGACCCCAGTTACCCAGAGTAGGAGCATTAGTTTAATACATTGGCATGATTACAATTAATCAAGTCCCAATGGACTAGCCAGTTTAGAAGTCTGGGAAAATAGATTACATACATGAATGTTACATTACAAATTATAACATACAAAACAACATAAATAATACTTTATGAATGCCATTATTCCCTAGGTTTAACCCTGAATATCAATCACAATACATTTCTTGGAATCCTGGGAAAATTAAAACATAGAAAGGGGTGAGATCAAATGCTCAATAAGGGTAAGCAATATAGTGGAAACATTCATAAATAAGCCTAATCATTTAAGGCAATGTATAACTAAAAAAATAGCCTTTTAAACTTGAACTTATGTATGATATGGAAAAAATAAAATGAAAAAATTCCATTTACTTATTCTCAAGGATAATATACTAGTTGAATAATCACATGCAATTTCGATAACAACTTTCATAATGATGGAATGCATAATGCCAGAATATCATAACCCCATATTCAAATAATTGTGCCATGACTACAAATATGATTTTTTCAAGGCCTTGTTCAAAGAAAATAGTTTGTCTCATGAAAACTATAGATGCATCAAGGAGCTATAACGGGATCCACTCGCCACATACTAAGTCCAATGCATTCCTCATATGAAAATGTTTAAACAAAACATAGACATTCGTATTAAAACCGGAATATGAAATTTTGATACTTTACCCATAAACCATGAATTGTATAAAAATAACACATACACATTCAAACATATCATAAAACCTTCAACACAATATGAAAGATTTGTATCATAACATATAAAGTTCAAACATGTTTAAAATCCATTAATGGATTTTGACATAAATGAATATGATTTTTAAAAGTATTTGAGAGAAATATCCATTTTTCATGAAAACATTTAAAAGTCAAACAATTTAGAATAGAAGACATTTAAAAACATTTTTCAATCAAAGTGTCTCAAACCACATTGAACCTTTTGAATGCAATTTTAAAACATTCAGGTCCTTTTAAATAAATATTTATAACAATTTTGAAAGCATAGTCATTAATGATAATGGTTTAGATGAATAAATCATTAAAACATATAAAATTATGTTTTAGTAAAAATTACCTTAAAATAATCCCATTGAAAACAATTTCATTAAACATGGATATGGATAATAAATATTTCCCAGTAGATACTTTTAACACCCCGAGATTTTATGAAAAATATTCTTTTTAATTTCATTGATGTCTTGTGTTGTACGCGACACCAAAAGGAGCTTGCACTACACGCATCCCTGACTTGGCTTGCTTTACACGAAATCACAACCTTCCACGATAACGTGTGTTGTACGTAATATCAAGTTTCACTAAACAACGATATGTTATTAAAATATTATATAAACTAGCCATTCTGAATAGTAATACCCACTTTTTGAAATTTTAAAAATTTATCTTTCATAATGGACTTCATTTTTGGATTCAGAATATAGAAATTAGCCTAGGGTGAATTTTTTCTATTTTTTTGAAAACATTTAATTTTTATGAATAGTGAAAACACTAGGTTTCTATTCAAAAATCTAATTTTTTGTTTAAATAATTAGTTATTTTATTTAAATTTATTTTAGGTCAAAATTGATACATAATACCTATTTATGTTTAAATTAATTCTTTGGAGTCATTTTATAATAATTTTAGATATATAATATTTTTATTAAACTTTTCACTGTCTTTTACCCACCCACCTCCCAGGAAAATTTGAAAATTCACATAAAACATAATTTTACCACTTCTATGAATGGAATTTTTAAAATCCTAGAGACACGGTTAATATCAAGGACTAAAATGTGGTTCAATTGTATGAAAATAATTTTTGGTGATTTGTAACTTTTTAATTTCTTTTACAGCGGTTAAAAGTAAATAGGGTAATTAAGGAGAAAAATGATATTATTATTTCCCTAAAACATGTCCTAATTCTATTGGATAAGTTTAATTCGAACCAAAAAAACCTTAGGAATAAAATATGACCATTTAGGTCCACATGGATTAGAATAGGACATTTATTAATAAATTATTTAAAGAAGGGTTAAAATAGTTAAAATAAAAGATTAATAACTAAATCATTTTTAATATAATGATATACATAAGATAAATTTGACTATAAATATTAATTAGAAAGATAAATATATTTCCTACATAATGGAATTTTATTTTAATTATTAGACATTAAATAATTTAATTTATTTATGACAAAATGATGATGTAGTAATTGTCTTATTAGTAAAATATTAACATAATTGATGTTATAAATATCCAAATAAATATAATTTTAGACTTTTTATGAATTAGAATAATTTTATTGGTTAATATTACATGTTATTATTGATTTAAATAACTATTTTTGAACTAATCATGCTGTTATTAGTTTCACAAAAATCAATTACCAAATAGTGTCAAAATTGATATAAAATAGTTTTTAAAGAAAATATTATATTATTAGTTGTTATTTTATTCCTAAAAAACTAAGGTTCGGAAAAATGAATTAGATAAGGTTATATATATTAATAATAAACAATTTGGGGTTCGTTTGGCTTTTTATAGTAAGTTTATTAACTATATAGTGTAAGAAAAAAAGAAGACACGGTAAAGGTTAAATTATTTAACTGAGAGTTTAATCTAAATGATAAGGTTAAAATAGTAACATAAACTTGTCGAAAATCTATTGTATGAGAGGATTTATACCCATACCCACATTAGATTCGAAATAAATAAATTTGGATCTATTAAAAACCGAATATTACTTTATAATAAATAAATACTTTATGTTTTTCATAAGGTGCCCCTCTCCTACCTTATAAAAGGGAACCTCATCCCTCTCCTCCTCACACCACTATGAGCCTTCATGCTAGACCAACCCCTGAAAATTTCTTTTATACACTTCCCTAGAAATATCTTAGAGGTCCTGGTATTTTTTAAAGACCATCTTTAGTTCTGTAAGAGAAGGTTAAGAAGAGGTGCTTCAAAGAAGAGGTAATGTCCGTTACCGATTATTTCAACTTTATTTCTTATTTTACTTATTCTTCATTAGTTGTTTCATTATGAAGTAATAGCATAAGTATCCCTCATATACTGATATGTTATTATAAATATGAAACAACCATATTTCACCTTCTATCCATTCCACAGAAAATGAAATCACCGAATGTGCGTACTTACGGAATACCGTCTCCATGCCGTGGTGTAATCTGTTTTCCACCACCACCTTAATTGGATGGTTATAATGGTGTAGAAAATAACTATATATGATTATTTTAAATTGATATTTATTCTGAAATATTATACATACACTGAAATAAAATTCCACGATCATGGGAATGATATCATCGCTCGTGCATATGTACGGACTACCGTCTCCACGATGCGATGAGATTCATTCTCCATGTTAACCATTCATGAATGATTATAAAGTATATATAATGAATAATAATGAAATATTTGATATAATAATGAAAATGGATTTATATATATATATTTATTTATGTCATCTACTTAATTCCATTCAATTCAATAAGGAAACGAAAACAGCATTCATGCATACGTATGGCCTACTGTCTCCATTAACGGTGTATTTCTTTCCATTTATCGATCTATCATATATATATATATATGTATATTCTGAATATATATTATATATAAATCATGTTTTACATTCGTTAATTAGGTAAATTAGTACATAAGTAATAATATCAAGAACAACAAGTCGAAACACTTACGATAAATGAAACGATTTTACCCAAAATGCTTCTTTAACATTGAATTTACAAAAGATCGGGTAATATAAAGTCATAAGTGACCCATATATGATATCATAACAATTAATATGATTTTTTTAATATTTCAATGAAATTATTTAAATCATTATACAGGAGTTTTGGACATGTACAAAGCTTATCAGACCTAAGGTAAGGGAAAATTTTACAATCTCAATTTTTATCTGAGAGTGTTTATACTTCGATATTCACTGGGGCATATTTATCATCCACATACATGTTTCATCAATGTGTAATATTATTTATATCCTAATACATTTTTTGAAGTCTAATTTTACCTATTGGGGAGTTTTGGTAAAGATATGAAGGGAATATTCTGTCGTTTTTAGTACGAGGTTCTTTTTGACTTTTACGTCAAAAGTATGAGACGAATGTTTTTTTAACTTATACGACATGAAATTATTTTTATGGTTTTATAAAGCCTTGTTTTCATGAGGCTTCCTCCAAATGATTTCAAGAATTATTTTCAACAAAATACTTTTTTTTGAAAATTGCATGATGTTTTGTGAAAAGAAATTGATTTTGTAGAAGATATGATATTTTCCTCAAGAATTCATCTCAAGTGTTTTATAAAAACCATTTTCCATATAAGATGAAATTATATCATATGTGTATGTTTCACGTATAATGTATCTTTGATTTACATGGTTTCAATTTTTCTTATTATTAAATGATATCCATTTGTTTTATATGAATGATGTTATGATGGGATGATGTTTATGAAACCCATTTTATTCTTTGGGTTATGATGAATGAATTATGTTTATTTTGTGGCACAAGTAAGAATGATTTCATTATGAGATGGATGGGACATATATCTCCCTCCAATTCATTGGGTAAGGATTTATATCTCATGAGATAGACATTGATGGAACGGTACGTTATTCCGGTTCAGTAATACAGGACTGGAACGAGGAGTGAACTCGATTCAGAAAGGGACTTTGTCCACTATGATGGTCTAGGAAGAAATGCTTTGGCTACTATGGAAATCATATCATGTTCTTAATGGTGTCCAAAATCACATGTTTTATTTCCATTATATTTTATCATGATTAATGTTTCTTTATGAACTATGCATTATGTACTTCCAAGTTTTATGTCATTACCCAAGATTTTGATGTTTAGATATTATGTTCATGTTTTTAATTTCAAATGTATATGATTTGTCTTATTTTATCCATAATTACCCTTACTGAGCATTTGAGCTCACCCATTATATGTTTTCATTTCCACAAGATTTAAAAAAAAGGTTTTAGGTAAGAAAACCAAAAGGGGAAGATCTTTATGCGAGATGTTGAAGATCTTTCACCACGATTAGAAGATTACATTCTGAGATTCAAAAGTCACTAAACTATTACAGTCCTTCTATATATGTTTTGTTATGTATTAGGTATTCCGCAAATGTAACGTAATGTCCATGTACATCAAGATTCGGGTCTCTACAGTTGGTATCAGAGGAAAGGTTTAGTTAACCATTGAAAACTAGGATGCGAAAACATTAGTGAGCTCCCTAGAGATATTTCTAAGGTATGTCTAGGTATGTCCCTAAGGTTAAGTATAAGAATAGTTTATAGTCCTAGAATTATGGTAATGATATTAGAATTAATCCTAAGATATTAGATATCGAAGGTACTCCCCCTTTATTATGTTGTTTTACCTAGCATGATTTTTGCATCTCACACTATTCTTTTTGGGTTTTATACGATGGATAGAACCTGATGCAACCGTGTTGATCAATGTAATGGACAATTCCATGATTTTCCTCCTGAACAAACCAATCTTATGGGAGATGAAGTGAAAATTCTTATTTCTATACTTACGCAAACTATGAATCATTTTGGACTTTTGAATGAGCAGAGAAGGGAACAATATTCTATTGAGTCCTTCATGAGGCAACGTCCACCTTCTTTCAATGGGTCTTCAGATCCACTTGTTGCTGAACAATGGATAAGTAACATTGAAAATATATTTTCCATAATTCGCTTTTCAGAATATGATTAACTCATTCTAGCTGTTTACCGTTTAGAAGTTGAAGCAGACCAGTGGTGGACTCTAATTAAGAATACAAGGCCTCAAGATGAAATTGAACCCATGGAATGGGAAAAGTTAAAGAACTTTTTTTTTCAGTAAGTACTTCCCTCGTATTATTCAAACAATGATGGAAAAGGACTTCTTTGAGCTTAAGCAAAAGGATGATGAATCTGTTGGTATATACAAAGCAAATTTTACAAGGCATGCAAGGTACGCATCTGGCTTTATCATCCAACCTGAAAGTAATGTTGATCGATTCTTCAGTGGCTTAAAACCAAGTCTTCGAAGGGCATTAGCTATAAGAGACTAAAGTAGCTATGAAGAAATTGTGCATTGTGCTATCAAGGTAGAAATGGAAGTTGGTGTTACATATCCATCTCATGGTTTGGACAAGTAACGAAAGATGGTTTTCAATGAGAAATCTCAGAACAATGGTGAAAAGAAGATGAATATTTCATTATGCTCAAAGTGTGGAACGAAGCATGGTGGATATTGGCTTAAAGGGAATAGAAAATGTTTTAAATGTGGAAAATAAGGTCATCGAGCAGCTTAGTGTCGATGTAATGGAAAAAGGGTTGGTAATGATGTGAATAAAGAAAAGACTGCAGAGAACGCACCAGCAAGACTTCAATGCTTCAAGTGCAATGAAATGGGGCATTATGCTAATAAATTTCCTAATCCAAGGGTTAATGATGATCGACATGAGCAACCACATAAGGAAATGAACAAAGGGAAGTCACATGTGATCACTATTGGTGATGTTGAATATGAAAACGAAGTGGTGGAATGATTAAGTGTTTATGTAATGGGATTCCAAAATAATGTTGTATCATTGAATATTAGAATATTTATGTATTGGTCTATTGTGGTTTTCAATAATTTTATGGTACCGGTAACCCTGGAAAGTGATTGAGATATATTTGGAAAGAAGATTATATGCACATAATGAAGGGATAGGGAGAAAATGAAATGTTTGACTATATTCATGAACTCGTGACTGATATAAGGACAAAGTGATATCATGGTTTCAATATATAGAAATTTTGGGATTTTGTTACGTGGAAAGAGTTAATTTTTGACAGCATTCATGTTTTCACTATGGTTCAATGGGTATTTAATTTTCAGGAGAATACATTATTAAGGTATTCACATGTTTGGAATGTGACCAACAAGATATATCTTATACGGGGGATAAATTATGGTAATCACATGCTTGGTTGATGACATTTCTTGTAATCATTTTCTTTCTAATATAAGATTGGACAGAAGTATTTTCGATAAGACTAAAGTTTGGAATGGACATCATATAGTATTGGTTAAGGATATAACTTTTTATTTCTAAAATGTAATGATTGTATAGTTTTAGGAAAATGACAACCTGCAGAATGGGCGACAACTCGTCGCATCCGACAAGGCTGTGGGAATCGATCCCACAACTAAAGTGAGACATGCCTTTATCACCTACCACTAGCCTATAGGAAGGCCCTAGTTAATAGAAACTAGTTTTATTATATTAAGCGTTATGATAGATGATGTATAAGTCCATTTTTGGAACCATGAATGATTAATCTCACCATAATATGGACTTATAACTTTTGCTAACCTTTTGTTTAAGATAGATGGAATGACCCATAATTCTATCACATGATCTGATAACACTTCAAGAATGACAAATTCAACTTCAATTCAATTTTTAAATGATGTGGAAATTGTACAAGGCACGAACACTGGTGAGATTGTACCAAAATAAAGTAAGTATTTCTTCTAATTCTTCAACTTTATGGAAATGATCTTGAAAACCAAAAATGTTGACCTAGTGTCCTCATATACGATGAATCAGATGGTACCTTAGATCATCAAAAATTTATGGCTTTGTGATTATTGGTTTTTTCTTAGCCATTTTCTCTACCACTCTCCATCAGAACGTGATGGTGATATTTTTCTTCCATATCCATATTTTCACCTATGTTGTCCTATATGGAAACCCAATGATGAGTTACTTTGAGTGACTGTTATGATTATAAATTATCTTTTTAAAATGAAGTACTTGTATTCCTTTTTACGATGTGGGTTTCTATGACAGAAACTATCAAGTAGTAAACCATTTATAACCCTGACGAATTTCGAGGGAGAAATTCATTTTCAGGGGGGGTAGAATGTAACACCTCGAGATTTTATGAAAAATATTCTTTTTAATTTCATTGATTTCATGTGTTGTACGCTACACCCAAAGGATATTTCACTACATGCATCCCTGACTTGGCCTGCTTTACATGCAATCACAACCTTCCATGACAGCGTGTGTTATAAATAATATCGAGTTTCACTAAAAACGATATGTTATTAAAATATTATATAAACTATCATTTAGGAATAGTAATACCCACGTTTTGAAATTTTAAAAATTCTATCTTTCAAAATGGACTTCATTTTTGGATTCAGAATATTGAAATTAGCCTAGGGTGAATTTTTGGTATTTTTCTAAAAACATTCAATTTTTGATGAATAGTGGAAACATTGGGTTACTATTTAAAACAGAAAATTTATTTAAAGAAATATTTATTTTATTTAAATTTATTTTAGGTCAAAATTTATACATAATACCTATATAAGTTCAAAGTAATTCATTGGAGTCATTTTATAATAATTTTAGATATATAAAATTTTTATTTAACTTTTCACAGTCTTTTACCCACCTCCTAGGAGAATTTGCAAATTCACATAAAACATAATTTTACCGCTTCTTTGAATGGAATTTTGAAATTCCAAGAGACACGGTTAATATCAAGGACTAAAATTTGGTTTATTGATATGAACATAATATTTGGTGAATAGTGACTTTTTACTTTTTTTACCACCGTTAAAAGTAAATAAGGTATGTAAGGGAAAAAATGATATTATTATTACCCTAAAACATGTCTTAATTCTATTGGACCACTTTAATTAGACCAAAAACAACCTTATGAATAAAATATGACCATTTAGGTCCACTTGGATTAGATTAGGACATTTATTATTAATTTATTTAAAGAAGGGTTAAAATAGTTAAAATCAAAGTTTAATAACTAAATCATTTTTAATATAGGGTTATACATAAGATAAATTCTACTATAAATATTAATTAGAAAGATAACAAGCTTTAATAGATAATTTTATTTTATTTACAATTTTTAGACATTAAATAATTTAATATATTTATGACATAATGATGATGCAGTAATTATCTTATAAATGAAATATTAACATAATTGAATTTCTAAATACCCAAATAAATTTAATTTAAGACTTTTTAAGAATTAAAATAATTTTCTAGGTTAATATAACATGTTAGTATTTATTTAATTAACTTTTTTAGAAATATTCATGCTATTATGATTTTCACAAAAATCAATTACCAAATAGTGTCAAAATTGACATAAAATAGTTTTGAAAACAAATATTATATTATTAGTTGTTATTTTATTCATAACAAACTAAGGTTCGGCCAAATGACTTAGATAAGGTTATATATATTAATAATAGACAACTGGGGGTTCGTTTGGCTTATTATAGTATGTTTATTAACCATATAGTGTAAGAAACAAAGAAGACACGGTAAAGGTTAAATTATTTAACATAGAGTTAAATTTAAATGATAAGGTTAAAATAGTAACCTAAACTTGTCTAAAATATATTGGATGAGATTATTTAGACCCATACCCACTTTATCTTCTAAATAAATCATTTTGGAGCTATTAGAAACCGAATATGACTCTATAATAAAATAATACATTAAGTTTTTCCTAAGGTGCCCCTCTCTTCCCTTATAAAAGGGCACCTCCTCCCTCTCCTCATCAAAACACATTTACCCTTCAAGATCAGCCAAACCCAGCCAATTTCTCTTATCCACTTACCTAGAAATATCCTAGAGGTCCTGGTCTTCTTCAAAGAACATCTTTAGTTCTCTAAGAGAAGGTTAAGAAGAGGCACTTCAAAGAAGAGGTAATGTGCGTTACCGATTCTTTCAACTTTATTTCTTCTTCTACTTATTCTTAATTAGTTGTTTCATTATGAAGTAATAACATAAGTATCACTCATATACAGATATGTTATTATAAATATGAAAAAACCCTATTTCACCTTCTATCCATCCTACGGAAAATGAAATCACTGTGCGTGCGTACATACGGAATACCGTCTCCACGCTGTGGTGTAATCTGTTTTCCACCACCACTTTACTGGGATGAGTATAATGGTGTAGAGAATAACTATATATTATTATTGTAAAGTGATATTTAATCTTAAATATTATACATACACTTAAATAAAATTCGATGATCATAGGAATGATATCATCGCTCATGCGTACGTACGGACTACCGTCTCCACGACGCAATGAGATTAATTCTCCATGTTAACCATTCATGAATGATTATAAAGTATATATAATGAATAATAATGAATTATATGATATAATAATGATAATTGATTTATGTATATATATATTTATTTCATCTACTTAATTCCATTCAATTCATTAGGGAAACGAAAGTAGTGTTCATGCGTACGTACGACCTACCTTCTCCATTAACGGTGTATTTCATTCCATTTATCGATCTATCATATATATATATATATATGTATATTATGAATATATATTATATATAAATCATGTTTTAAATTCTGGAATTATTTAATTCATTATATAATTTATAATATCCAGAACAACAAGTCGAAACATGTACGATAAATGAAACAATTTTACCCAAAATGCTGCTTTAACATGGAATATACAAAAGAACGGGTAATATAATGTAATAAGTGAACCATATATGATATCATAAAAATGATTATTATTATGTAATAAGTCAATGACATTATTTATATCATTATACACGAGGATCGGACATGTACAATGCTTATCGAACCTAAGGTAAGGGAACATTTCACAATCTCAATTTTTATCCGAGATTGTTTATACTTCGATATTCACTAGGGAATATTTACCATCCAAATACATGTTTCTTAAATTTGTAATATTATCTCTATCCTAATACAATTCTTTAAGTCCAATTTTACCTATTGAAGAGTTTTCGGTAAATATATGAAAGGAATCTTCTGTCGTTTTCAGTATGAGGTTCTTTTTGACTTTTTCGGAAAAAGTACGAGAAGAATGTTTTTTTAAATTATACGGAATGAAAGGATATTTATGGTTTTATAAAGCCTTATTTTCATGAATCTTCCTCCAAAATATTTCATGACTAATTTTCCACAAAATATTTTTCTTTTAAAATTGCAAGACGTTTTTTGAAAAGAAATTCATTTTGAAGAATAAAGGATATTTTCCTCAAGAATTCATCTCAAGTGTTTTTATCAAAACCATTTTCCTTATAAGATGACATTATTTCATATGCGTGTGTTTAATGTATAATGTCTCTATGATTTACATGGTTTCACTTTTTCTTATTATAAAATGATATCCATTTGTTTTATATGGATTATGTTATGATGAGATGATGTTTATGAAACCTTTTTATTCTATGGGTTATGATGAATGAATGATGTTTATTTTATGGCACAAGTAAGAATGATTTCATTATGAGATGGGTGGGACATTTATCTCCCTCCAATGTATTGGGTAATGATTTATATCTCATGAGATAGACATGGCTGGAGCGGTATGTTAATATGGTTCAGTAATATAGGACATGAACGAGAAGTGAACTCGATTCAGAAAGGGACTTTTTCCACTAAGAAGGTTTTCGCAGAAATGCCTTGGATACTATGGAAATCATATCATGTGATTAATTG
The DNA here is from genome assembly GCA_963277665.1 of Viscum album. Taxonomy (NCBI): domain Eukaryota; kingdom Viridiplantae; phylum Streptophyta; class Magnoliopsida; order Santalales; family Viscaceae; genus Viscum; species Viscum album. The sequence continues at coordinate 1,956,154,248 of OY728141.1, read as the reverse complement.
TTTCCAAAATCACATGTTTTATTCCCATGCTATTTTATCATGATTAATATTTTTTACGATCAATGCCTTATGCACTGCCATGTTTTATGACATTAACCAAGATTTTGATGTTGAAACATTATGTTCATGTTATTAAGTTCAAATGAATTGGATTTGTTTTATTTTATCCATGAATACCCTTAATGAGAATTTCATCTCACCCTTTATATGTTTTCTTTTCCCCAGGATTTAAAAAAAGGTTTAAGGTAAGAAAACCAAAAGGGGAAGATCTTTATGGGAGATGTTGAAGATCTTTCACCACGATTAGAAAATTACGTTCCGAGTCTCCAAAGACACTAAAATATTACAGTCCTTCTGTGTCTGATTTTTTTATGTATTATGTATTCCGCAAATGTAATTTAATGTCAATGTACGTCACGATTCAGGTCTCTACAATACTTATGTAAAAATATACTAAGATACTAATGAAATTGTGAAATTAACCCTTACTAATGTGGTAACATTTGAAACATGAAACACATGAAAGAGTTATCATACAATGAACATGTAAATACAAATAAATTAAAGTGTATTACACAATTAATTCAATTATGGATAGTACATACACCACACAAAAGGTAATAGTGGCAATATGGCACGAATCTCACGGAAATAAGGAGTGATATGAAATCCCCTTACCTTGCACTTTCATTTAGTCGAGGGTACGTTTAACCTCCTGTATGAAGATAGAAGTATGTTATTAAAGTATAATAGAACCATATTAATATATATGATATCATACATTATTCATTTATTACTTTATACTACCCATTTAATAATAATTTCCATGTTAAATTAACATTTCGGGTAATAATCGTTTTATTTATCGTACATGTTTTAACTCGTTACTCTTGATTGTATCACTTAGATTAATATGTTAGTACTTCAAGAATATAAAACATGATTTATATATCATATATATTTAGAATATTAATATGTATAATATACATATATATGAAATGAAAAAAAAACCGTTTATAGAGACGGTAGTCCGTTCGTACGCATAAACGTTGTTTCCATTTTCATGTCGTATTGAACTGAACTAAGTGAATAAGATATATGTAAATTAATATATATATATATATATATATGTATATATCCAGAATCATTATTATTTCATATATTATATACTTATTAGTAATATTTATATTTTTATAATCATCGATAAATGGTGAATGTGGAAATGAATCACATCGCGTAGTGGAGACGGTGATCCGTATGTACGCATGAGCGACAATATCAATTCCATAAAATTTATGAATTGGATGGTATATTAATTTGAAATAGACATTATAGTGTTATTTTAATTATTTATACACATATTACTCATCATTATATTCAACCACTTAACATACTGTTGAATAACAAATTACACCACGACGTGGAGATGGAAAGCTGTACGTACGCACGTATGGTGACATTATCACTCATAAGATGGATATGATAATGAATATAGTTGTTCCATATTTATAATAAAATCAAAGTATATATAATATACTGGATTAATTATTTTACATTGTAAACAACAATGAACGAGTAAGTTGAAGAATAAGAGAACTTGAAAGAGAGTGGTGAAATCATTACCTCTTCTTCGGGTTCTTCATTTTGATTTGATCAAAAGGGATCCATCGGATGGATTTATGACCAGAGGAAGGCCTCTAGGATGAATTTAGAATTTTTTGGAGGATATTTGTTTCAGGTTTTGGAAGAGTAAAATGGCTTATATGGTGTGAATTAGAGTGAAGGGACAATGCCCTTTTATAAGGGTGTGAGGGGCACCTTAGGAAAACCTTTAAAAATTATTTTATAATAAATTTATTTTCAGTTTATAATGTCAAAAAATGGAATTATTTAAATTATAAGGTTGGTATGGGTCGAAAACCTTTCAAACAATAGGTTTTAGACCGATTTATGTCACCATATTAACCTTATCTTTTAAATTTAACTCTTAGTTAAATAGTTTAACTTTTACCGTGTCTTCTTGTATTCTTACTCTATATGGTTAATAAACATACTCTAAACAACCAAGAGATCCTAAAGTGACAAAATAATGATATATATAATATTATTTAAGCCATTTGGGAGAACCTTACATTTATATAAACATTATATCAACCAATAATATAGTTTTTATTTTAAATATTAATTTATGTCAATTTTGACACTATTTGGTATTTTGTTTTTGTGAAAGTCATCACAACTTGATAAATTCTAACAAGATACATTTAATTATCCCAATCATGTCATATTCACCTATAAAATTCATGTATGTCATAAAAACATTGAAATTATATTTATTTTAATATTTATAATACCATTTATTTGACTGTTTCATTAATAATATAATTACTACATCATCAGTGTGTCATAAATAAATTTATTTATATAATGTCTAAAAATTATAAAGAAAATAACATGTCGTAGGAAATATTTTTATCTTTCTAATGAATATTTATAATCGAAATTATCTTATGAATACCCATATATTGAAAAATTTTTAGTTATTAAACATGGAATTTAAAGCTTTTAACTCTTATTTGAATTAAATAATAATAAATGTCCTAATCTAATCCATGTGGACCTAAATGATAATATTTTATTGCTAAGTTTGTTTTTGGTCGATATATACTTGTCCAATAGAATTGGGACATGTTTTTGGAAAATATTAATATCATTTTTACACTTAATTTCCCTATTTTACTTTTAACTGTGGTAAATAAAAGTAAAAAAGTTACTATTCACCAAAACTTATTTTTATCTTATTGAACCACATTTTACTATTTGATATTAACTGCGCCTCTTGGATTTTTGAAATTCAACTCACATAAGTGGTAAGAATATGTTTTATGTAAATTTGCTAATTCTCATACGAGGTGGGTAAATGACGGTGAAAAGTTAAATAAAATTTTTATATATATAAAATTATTATAAACTGACTCCAATGAATTAAATTGTACATATATAGGTATTATTTATTTATTTTGACCTAAAATAAGTTTAAATAAAACAAATAATTATTTATATAAAAAATCATTTTTAAACAATTACATAGTGTTTTTAACTATTCATCAAAAATTGATCGTTTCCAGAAAAATACCAAAAATTCACCCTGTGCTAATTTGGATATTCAAAATAGAAAAATGAAGTCTATTTTACCAAATTCAAAACATAGATGTTTCATTTGTTAATTTAAAATTAATTTTTGTTGTCAAAACAAAAAGGCGTATTTTTAATAAACAATATCTATCAAAATATTACCACTTCTTTATATCTAATCTAAAAGTGAAATTACATAAAATTACTAGAATTGGATAAAATGGTAAAAATATAATCCATATATACTTCCAGGCCATTAAAATTTATAATTTAACACTATAAATTTTTTTGGATTACAAAAGTTGTTTTCAGTTAAAATATAGTATTTTTCACTATTCACCCAAATATGAATGTTATCATAAAAACAAAAAAAAAATTATTGAAACTAAATATTTATTTCCGTATTCTAAAGAAGTAGTTTATTTTATCAAAATTAATATATAAAAGAATCAAATATTGGATTTAAAAATGGTTCACCATTAAAAGGCGTAAAAGTGATTTTTTTTAAAATACTTCTTTTATCTAAAAAATGAATTAGTTCTTATATTATGTCTAAGAAACACATAATATAGATTCTAAAATTATAAGGATTATATATAGTTAAATATATAGTGAATATTATTCATAACCGCTTTTGAATGTCTTTTTTGGTAAATTGTGGTGCGCCTGGACACAATGTTGCGTGTAGTGCATGTTATTGAATTATTTTGAAGAAATAACATACTTTGAAATATTGGGATGTTACAATCCTCCCTCCATAAATAAATTGCGTCCTCACAATTTGAAATTATTTTTCGATAATAAAATGTTGAAATTAGAAAATACCTATGTGGGAAAACCCACATCGGAAATTGGGTTAATAAAATTTAATCTTAATGAGAGGAAAAGGGGAATGAAAGAGTCACCACCAAATTATGATCTCGATTAGGAAAACATTGGTGGAAATTAGAGATAAATAATTGGAGGGAAAATTTAAATATTTATATGGAGTGATTGAGCTCATCAATCACAAACAATTGTAGAATTGTGGGCCTCAAAGCCACCAATCTATGATGATTTAAAATACCATCAGTTCAACAAAACGTAAGGCATTAGGATAACACATTTTTGGTTTTAAGATCCCTTATCTAATTTTTGACAATTAAATTACCAATAAAATAAGTGGAATATATATACATATATGTATATGTATATATATACATGAAAATTAAAGTTTCATCCTTCAACTAATTTTTACAAACAAACTCATCATTCACTCTAAAAGATAATAGAACTTAAAAAAATATTCTATTTATCATATTTGTTTAGGGTTCAAAAAAATTAATTTATAATTCATCTACCAGACCATTTAAAAGATAAATTATTCAATCCTGGAAATCACGTTGGTTAGTGATAGGTGATACACCTTTGTCTCCCTTCAGTTGCGGGTTCAAGTCTCGCAGCCTTACCAGACGCGACGAGTTGCCGCCCGACCTCCGGGTTGTCCTTTTTATGGTAATCAAAAATAATCTTACCAATAGTATCAAATTTCAAACATAATCTATTCCAGCCTTTAAAATTATCCAAAATATTAATATCCAAACACTCAGTCCAAAATATATAAGGAAGTTAAACATAATGAGGATCCGTTTTTTTCAGGTAATAACTTGTGAACGCCTTCATCATGTATTCTATTACAACACCGCAACATCATAAATTACAAAAAAAGACAATCTCTTATTCCAAAATCACTACATCATTATGAGGACCATATTAATGATTTCCTTTCCTTCAACCATGTATTTTCCAAATAATTTAGCTTACTATTATGTAACTTTTCTTAGAACCATATAATCTCAAATCTTCAATAAAATAGTAATGTAGTACAATCCTTATTTATCTCCATAATTCATGTAACCAATATATTGTTGATATAAAACTCAAATGAAAAATTCTATAATAACAACATAAGAACGATAGTCATTCCTCTTCATCTGAGATAGTATCATAACTTGATTATGGTCCAATAACATCGTTTTAGGTATACTCTTATGAATGGGACATTGATTTGCGTAGTGTATCAAAGCCTTGTAGATGAAGCATTGTACATTTGAGAACATTTTCTAACCCTTTCAATCACGTTCTTGGTGTCCTTTTTCTCCATACTTATAAAATACATCTATTCCCTTTAAGCATTTACCAAGGTGATTCATTCCACATTAATCACATATTGTAAAATCCTTCTTTTCGATCTTCCCTTTGTCCATCTTTCTCTCTTCCATCCTTTTCATCTCTTGTTTCCCTTCAAAACCATAGGACTCAGAGATTTCAATACTTATCTTATTAACATAAGATACTTTTTCTTCATATGTTGAGAATACATGGTAGATTATTTCCCCACTAAATATTGTCTTAATACTTTGAAATATATGATAATTTTTACTCTTTGGATCATACCTATTGCTTGAGTACACATTCCTTTTACTAGGCATCATTTCTATACAATGGCATAAACTATGTCAGTTTATGAATTGCAATGAATAATTCCAAACCTGTAAAATACCTAACATAAATTGAATAGTTTGTGGATATAATCCATAAAAATATTTTCATTGAGGAGATATATACTCTTAAATCCTTCATAATGATTTGTAAAGAAAATGAGAATTATCCAAATCATATCCCCCAGAAGTTTCATAACCAAGAGTTCAGCAAGGCCCGTTGTCGTGCACCAGTTCCCATTCGAGTTTAGCTCAAAGCGGTGTTTTTGGGTTTTACCCCTAGGTACATCTGTGCCAGAGCCGGCTCTACCTGCTCGTATACAGATAGGGATAAATTTTATTGGAAAACTCAAAAAATCTCTACAGTACTAAAATTCTAGGAATTTCTTCTATAATAATCCTCAAACTCTATCTTTGGGTAATGATTTCTAATCCGAGTTTATCTAACTCTAGTTTCCAAGGATATTGCTAGACTTCCGTTGATACCAACTATAATGCCCCGACCCCTGTTACCAAGAGTCGGTGCATTATTTGAATACATTAGCTTGATTATAAGCAATCAAGTCCCGAAGGACCAATCAGTTTAGCAGTCTTGGAAAATAGATTACATACATGAATGTTTTATTAAAAAATATAATATATCAAACAACATAAATAATTTTTTATGAACTCAATTATTCCCTGGGCTTAACCCTGCATATCAATCACAATACACTTCTTGGAATCCTGGGAAAAATAAAATACAGAAAGGGGTGAGCTCAAATGCTCAGTAAGGGTAAGCAATACAGCAGAAACATTCATATATAAGCATAAACATTTAAGGCATCGTATAACTAAAACAAAAGCCTTTTAATGTTTAACTTCAGCATAATATGGACAAAATAAAATGAAATAATTCCATTTACTTATTCACATTGATATTATACTAGTCGAATAATCACATGCAATTTCAATAACCACTTTCATAATGATGGAATGAATAATTCCATAATAACATAATCACATAGTCAATGACTTGTTCCAAGACTAAAAATAAGATTTTGTAAAGGCCTTGTTCCAAGACACTAGTTTGTATTATGAGACCTACCAATGCATTGAGGAGCTATATCGGGCTCCACCCGTTACATACTAAGTACAATGCATTCCTCATATGAAAAGGGTTAAACATAACATAAACATTCGTATTAAAACTAGAATTTGAATTGTTGATAAATTACCCATAAACCATGAATGTTATAAAAATATCACATACACATTCAAACATATCATAAAACCTTCAACACAACTTGGAATATTTGTATCATTATAAATCAACTTCAAACAAGTTTAAAATCCATTAAAGGATTTTGACATAGATGAAAATGATTTGTAAAAGTCTTTGAGAGAAATATCCCTTTTTCATGAAAACATTTAAAATTCACACAAATTAAAAAGGAAAACATTTAAATACAATGTTGAATCAAAGTTTCCCATACCACTTTGACACTTTTGAAAGTAATTTTAAAACATTCATGTCCATTTAAATAAATCCTTAATACCATTTCGAAAACATGGACATTAATGAGAATGGTTTAGAAGAATAAATCATTAAAACATTTAAAATGATGTTTTAGTAAAATTTCACATAAAATAATCCCATTGAAAACTATTTTATGAAACATGGATTTGGATAATAAATATTTCCTATTAGATACTTATGTAAAAACAATCTCGGATAATAAAGTGATTGTGAAATTAACCCTTACCAATATGGTATCATGCGAAACATACACCCCATGAAAGATGTATCATACAATGAATATGTAAATAAACATAAATTAAATCGTATTACTCAAATAATAAAATTATGGGAAGTACATACACCACACAAAAGGTAATAGTGGAAATATGGCACGAATCTCAAGTGAATAATGAGTGAGATGAAAACCTCTTACCTTGCACTTTACTCTAGTCGAGGGTTTTTTTATCCTCATGTATGAAGATAGTAGTATTTTATTAAAGTATACCAGAACCATATTAATATTTATGATATCATACATGATTCATTTATTACTTTATACTATCCATTTAATAAAACTTTTCATGTTAAATTAACATTTTGGGTAATAATCGCTTTCTTTATCGAACATGTTTCAACTTGTTGCTCTTGATTGTATCACTTAGATAAATATTTAAGTACTTCCATAATATAAAACAGGATTTATATGTCATATATATTTAGAATATAATTATCTATAATAGAAATATATATGAAATCAAAAAAACGTTTTGGGAGAGGGTAGGCCGTACTCACGCATAAAGGTTGTTTCTATTTTCATCTCGTATTGAACGGAACTAAGTGAATAAGATATATGTAAGTTCATATATATATATATATGTATATATCTCCAGTATCATTTTTATTTCATATATTAAATACTTATTAGTAATATATATATTTTTATAATCGTCGATGAATGGTGAACGTGCAAATGAATCCCATCGCGTCGTGGAGATGGTAATCAGTACGTACGCACGAGCGACAATATCATTTCCTTAATGTTTTGGAATTGTGTGGTATATTAATTTTACAGAGAAATTATCATGTTATTTTCATTTTTAATATACATATTACTCATCATTACATCCATTCAAATAAGATAGTGTTTAATAACAAATTACACCACGACGTGGAGACGGTAGGCCGTACGTACGCACGCATGGTGACATTATCATTCATAAGATGGATAGGATAATGAATATAGTTGTTACATATTTATAATAACATCACAATATAAATAATATAATGTAGTTATTATTTTTCAATTTTAACAACAAAGAATGAGTAAGTGGAAGACTAAGAGAACTTGAAAGAGAGTGGTAAAATCATTACCTATTCTTCGGGTTCTTCCTTTTAATTTGACCAAAACGGCTCCATAGGATGGCTTTCTGACTGACGGAAGTCCTCTAGGATGAATTTGGGATAGTTGGGAGGATATTTGGGCATGGGTTGGGCTAGCCAAATGGATTAGAGGGTGTTAATTAGAGTAAATGTGATGTTCCCTTTTATAAGGGGGTGAGGGGAATCTTAGAAAAAACATAAAATATTATTTTATAATAAATTAATTTTCAGTTTCTAATGGATCCAAAATGAATTATTTAAAGGCTATGGTGGTTATGTGTCAGAAAACTCTCAACCAATATGTTTTATACAGATTTAGGTCACCATATTTACTTTAACTTTTAGATTTAACTCTGAGTTAAATAGTGTGACTTTTACCTTGTCTTCTTGTATTCTTACACTATATGGTTAATAAACATACTCTAAACATCCAAGAGAAAATCAAGTTCCTCATTAATGAAATATATATAATTATTTAATCCTTTTTTCCTAACCATACATTTTTAGGAATATTATATCAACCAATAATATAGTTTTTGTTTTAATTATTAATTTATGTCAATTTTGACATTATTTGGTATTTTGTTTTTGTGAAAGTCATCAGAACTTGATAACTTCGATCAAGATACATTGAATCAAATTCTATGATATCATATTTTCCTAAAAATTCTTTTTATGTCATAAAAATTTTGAAAATATATTTATTTTTGTATTTATAATACACTTTATTTGATTCATTCATGAAGAAGGTAATTAGTGCATCATCATTGTGTCATAAATAAATTTATTTATTTAATGTATAAATGTTATAAAGAAATAACAAGATTTATGAAATATATTTATATTTATAATGAATATTTATAATTTTATTGATCTTATGAATAACCCTTTATTGAATTTTTTTTACTTATTAAACATTGATTTTAACTCTTTTAACTCTTCTTTGAATTAAATAATAATAAATGTCATAATCTAATCCAAGGTGACCTAAATGATAATATTTTATTCCTAAGTTTGTTTTTGGTCGAGATATATGTGTCCAATTGAATTTGGACATGTGTTAGTGTAATATTAATATCATTTTTACCCTTAATTTCCCTATTTACTTTTAACCGTGGTAAATAAAAGTAAAAAGTTACTATTCACCAAAAATTATTTTTATCTTATTGAACAACATTTTACTCCTTGATATTAACCGCGTCTCTTGTATTTTTGAAATTTAACTCACAGAAGTGGTAAAATTATGTTTTATGTAAATTTGTATATTGTCCTAGGAGGTGGGTAAAAGACGGTGACAAGTTCAATAAAATTGTAATATATCTAAATTTATTATAAACTGACTCCAATGAATTACATTGAACATATATAGGTATTATGTATCTATTTTGACCAAAAATAAATTTAAATAAAATAAATAATTATTTAAATTAAAATTCGTTTTAAAACAATATCTCAACGTTTTTTCACTATTAATCAAAAATTGAACATTTTCAGAAAAATACCAAAAATTTACCTGAGGATAATTTATATATTATGAATCCAAAAATGACGTATATTTTTCCAAATTCAAAAAAAAGAAGTTTCATTTATTAATTTAAAATTAATTTCCATTTTCCAAACCAAAAGGTGTATTTTTAATAAACAATATCTATCAAAATATTGCCACTTCTTTATGTCTAATCTCAAAGTGAAATTACATAAAATTACCAGAATTGGAATAAATGGTAAAAATATAATTTATTTATACTTCCAAACCATTAAAATTTATAATTTTACACAATAAATTGTTTTTATCAAAAAAGTTGTTTTCAGTTAAAATATAGTATTTTTCACAATTCACCCATATATGAATGTTATCAGAAAAACACATAACATTTATTGAAACTAAATTATTATGTCTAGATTCTATAAGAGATGTTTCTTTTTCCAAAATGAATATTTAAATGTTTCAAATATTGGATTTAAAAAGGGTTCACCATTAAAAGATAGTAAAAGTGCATTTTGGAATAATACTTCTTTTATCTGAAAAAATGAATTAGTTCTTACATAATGTCTAAGAAACTCATATTATGGATTCTAAAATTATAAGGATTATATATAGTTCAAAATTCAGTTAATACTATTCATAACCACTTTTGAATGGCTACTTTGGTAAGTTGTGCTGCGCTTGAACTCGGTGTTTCATGCAGTGCAAGTTATTGAATTATTTTGAAGAAATAATGTACTTTGAAATATTGGGGTGTTACAGTTTCTTTTCGAAGAAGGGTTCCCTCAATGACCAAGGATTGTGATTTTAGATCCTTGGTCTAAATATTATTGTTGGATGTTGGTTCCTCATTCTATGGATTCTTCCATAGAGGTTTTTCCCTAGTTTAGTCTCCCTAATAGATTATTGTCATGTTTTTGAAACTTATTTTGAGAACCATCTTGAGGGGTCACTTGTTAAATACATTGGTATTATCTCGATAGGGTAGAAAATTCTATTAGATAACATAACAATGTTCAAAATGTATGTACATGTCAAATTGTTTTGGCATCTTGGAATTATGTAAACTCTTCTCATTTTTAGGATGGAGGCATCCAATGTGACAGGAATCTTGGGCGTAGAACCCATGGAATCCCATGAAGGCTAGACGGTAATAGATTTAATGGGTATAAGGTTTCAAATGATTTTTACCATATAAATCCCATATTTATTGTATAGGGTTTATATTTAGGGGTAGGTCACATGTTTATTATATTATGGATACATGTTTTCAATTTTTTCACATGGGGAGGATAATTACAGTTAGGGAAATTAATTTTTTGTGATAGAGTTTGGACCCATGGGGGGATAATGGTCACACTCTAGCTTTTAATTTTTTTTCATGAGGAATATGAACACACATTTGTATTTTATAGTGATATGATAACATGTACCATCATGGGGGAGATGATGAAAAATAGGTATTTGATGGTGATGAAAGAAACTTTACCCCCATGTGATTAGATGAACACATATAGGGATTTGATTAGATTGTTTTGGTGTGTGGATTAACACTCATGGTTGAAACACACGTTTTTTTGAATTAAGGATTGAGCATCTCTATGCTCTCCTACATACTCTTTCTGTAAATAATTATCAAAACCCACAGTAATTAATGTCATAGTTTATGGTTGCATGACTAAACATGTCTATGTTATTGAACATCATGATATGAGGACTCTTTCTTCATAGAGGTTTCATTAATGAGGGATAATGAGAGGATTTTATGTTGAAGTTTCCTGGGTGTTGGGATTTCATTGTAGGAGTAGGGTTTCATCCCATGTGGAGGAAGGAATGTTTAGGTGGTACGCATGGAAGTTACCATGGAAGGTGTTTCATCCCACAGTGGGGGAGGATGTGGCACCACATGAGTATAATACATGGGATATCCTATATTTATCACGTAGGGTTAATATTGTTGGGTCATCCTATTCCGTTCATATTTGAGGAATCCTATAGCCACAACACTAGGTTAGAGTATAGTTTTAGGTCATGTTATGAGGATAATGAAATTCAATTAATTTTCATAGGACTAAGATGAAGTTATAGGATATTTAACACCATGAAACTCAAAAATTGTTGGTTCATACACCAAGGTAAGTAATTTTCTGGTATAAAAGTATGATCTGACGAAAGGTCTCTCTATCTAGAAAAGGCGACAATTTCCCTTGATGATGAGACCTTTGGGGCTATATGTCTACTAATCATTTTCCTTGAGGTGGGAAATTAAATAAAAATTATTTCGGATAAGTGTAAATCATGTTTCAAAATGAAAGGATTCCTACTATTTAGAGAAATATTATTTGGGTACCATTTCATAGTAAAAAATGCATTTCATTGGATGAGGATAAAAACGACATAATAAACAAAATTCAGTGATAACAAAATAAATATCATAACATAATGTTCTCATGTTAAAATACCATTTTCCACGCATGATAAATCATGTGATAAATTTATTACCCAATTAAAAGGAAGGATATATATATTTGGGCCCACCCATCAGATTCATTACACATAAATTAACATGTGTGCCACATAGATTATTTAATGTAATGATGTATTTAATCACTTTTAATGAAACATTTACGTAGTGTTTTATCATAAATTGATACCACTAGTCATTTAATTATTGGTAAATATTGTTTAATACCATTGAGTGTAAATGATTGTCGTTATTTAATGCATAATGTTTTGACATTGAGATCATAGAGGACATATTTTGGAAGAATAATGGGGGTACATGACGATTAATGGATTCGTTAAATGAGAATTAAAAATTTCTATAAACACATTTAAATTATACTTACATGAAGATGTATGTGTGAACAAAATCACAACCTTAATAATATAAAATAAATTTCATAACATAATGAACATTCCTGAATAAATAGGACAAAGAGATGATCCCTTACATGGAGAGTGTTGTTCTAAAAGCTTTGGGGGAGCTTCTTAAGTGGCTTGGGTAACATTGGGAGTGTTATAGATTGATATGGTAAGAGTAAATACATTCTCCATGGTTATTTAATAATTATTAATGGGAGATTTGTTTCTTTCTATTGAAAATGAGGGGAATTATTTATTATTATCTAAAAATCACAGAATATATTTCTCTAGTAGAATGGGGTACATAATGATTCACTGGTGGATTATATTTTAGTTAAATGGGTTACAAGTCACATTTAAATAATAATTACTATAATAGGGATGTGTGAAAACATATCACAACATGAAAAATTGGAAAATAAATTACATAATATAAAAAATGTGTTGGAATAAAGAAGAGAGAAAGAGGGCCCTTTATATTGAGAGTGTGATTGAAAAATAATGGGGGGAGTCTCATAAAAGTATGGTGGTATCATATTAGGTGTTTATATAGTTAAGGATAGAGTTAATTCATTTTCTATGGGTTTCTATTTAATATGTAAGGGATATTGGGTGGGTTTATATATCCAAAGATAACAGAATTCGTTATTTTATTCTAAACATATGTTTTGTACTATATAACATAAATTAAAACAAACAAAAAAATTCCCATGTTTTTCTCATGGATTAAGAAAAATATAATAGGTCTTCATTATTTGTAAGTATAAGAATCAAAATACATAAAATGATCCCTTTGCAGATGTGGAAGTGAGTCATTTTTATAAAGAATTGATTTTAAAAGATATATATATAATATTTCATATATGAGATTCAATTTTAGTTTATAATATTAATAAAAATCTATATACACATTATCTTTAAAAAGAAATATTTTTTTTTCATGGATTCTCTTTATATAATTTATTACATTAATTATGGGCTTTTATGATGTCATTATACTTCTCGTATAATTACAATGTATTTATTTATTAACAAAAAATTATAATATCTTAAGAAATTGTAAAAATAAATCCAGTAGATAATTTAAGCCTGGATATTTAAAATATATATATATTTTCTCAAAATAATTCTAATAGTATCAGAAGTTATCTCTTTAAATCAAAATCCCTTTTTATTGAAAAATACTTCTTTAAAAAAATAGATTTATAAACCTTATAAAAATTAAAATTGACTTAATAAATTTACATTTAAATTTATATTTTTTAAATATGTTTTAGTATAAATATTTCATTAAAATATAATTATTATTTAACATTTTTCAGTTCAAAATAATGAGTTTCATGATTGAAACTATATTTTTCCAATAATAAAATTCATTCTTCACTATATCAAAATAAATTTTTTACCATAAGTATTATTTTATCATTTTAAAGTTGTAATAAAAGAAAAATATAGTCACTAATTTATAAACAAAAATTTGAAAAATTATTCTAATAGGGTCTAGTTAAATAGACCATTATTATAGAATAAAATTCGCAAAGTCAAAGGTGTTGGATAATGAAATTTTTTGAGGTGATTCAACAAACATGGTTTGGCCTATCATCTTCTTGAGCATGAAGGAATCCAAGAAGTATATTTAATTGTGGTTTAGTTTTTGAATTCTGTATTTGGATTCATCATGGAAAAATCCTAGGGATGTTTTTTCCCTCATAATCATTGCTAAATTTTCTTTATATGGTATAATTCAACTCGTCAAGGACATCACTTTTTTTGTGTCAATTTGATTTGTCATAAATCATTACATATATTAATAAAAATGATCATTATACAATGAAAATATTATAGATGTTTATGATGTGTAATGATATTTTAACTATAAAAGTATATAACTTATAGGAGTCCAAAATATCCAAAATATTGCATGTTTATTATGTAATTTCATTATATTATAAAAATTTACATATTTGTAAATGGAATTTCATTTATAAAACATTGTGTCGTAAAATTATTCCCCCATAAATGAATTTCAGAAAATAATTTTTCATTTAATAAATTAAGATCGATGAAGTTATTTTTTTCATTTCCACTTCTGGTTCCCATGTTTCATATATTAACAATTGGTTCGACAACAACAATTTTACTAGTTGAGTAGTATTTTTTAAATATTTTTTCTGATCAATATAATATCTTCAATGTCTGCTCCTTGTATAAATGACAATTAATTATTTGAACACCCATGGAATTTTGTAGATGTGACAGGTCTAGTATGTACTTTACCAAGAGGTATATAAGGAAGACATCATGTAAGCCTTATAGGTTAGGTGGGAGTTCTAGTCAATAGACCATAGCTCCAACATGATCACAGATCTCAAATGGTATAATGTATCATTGAAATAGAATTCCCCCTTTCCCAATCCTCATGAACTTCTTCCAATGAAAAATACAATGGAACACTTCATCTCTGTCCTAAAACTATTGGAGTTATCAACGATTATACACATAGTATTTTTGCCAAAAAAATATATTTCATTTAACTAAAAATGTTATGATCATTATCTTCCATTTCTTGGATATGTTTATGTCCCATAAAATTTCCATCACAAACGGCATCCAAACATTTTAGATTCTGATACCTCTTCCCATATAGAGCCTCATAAGATTTCATTTGAATTCGATAATGGAAAAAATAATTATACAACAATTATACAAGATGAGTGTGTTGAACCAAAAATTATTTGAAATTTATTGAATAAGATATCATCAAATAGTTTGGAGTTTGAATGTTTCTTTTATACTAACCTTCTTTATGAGGGTGATAAATAGTGTTGACACTCTGTTCGTTATCAAAAGTTTTTTGCAGGCCTCTCAAAAACCATGAGGTAATCCTCATTGGATCGAAATGTTGAATGTATATGCTCAATATACAAGAGGTGGAAGAATTGTATTCATTTAAAATTCTATTGGATCCTTTAAAGTTATGTTTAAAAATGTTAAACAAACATACACAACACCTCTGAAAGAAACATTTTTCTTAAAAGAAAGATTCTACCTTAACGTGTATAGAATCTGTAACATTATTAGAGTAATAGAATTATAAATTCTATAAAAGTTATACTTTTTAACATTAACAAAGTTAAGATTACATCGGAAATAGAAAAACATGAAATAGAGAACAAGTAACAAGAAGAATCATTTATCCCACAGAGAAGGGTATTGGACACCCTTGGATAAAGTTTCCAAGATTTATACTTTCAAAATATCATGTATAACCCAAAACCATGTAAGCCCTCAATATGAAGATCAATATCAATCGTTCTATCCCCGAAATCCAAAAATTTAGAATGAAATCGGATCCGATGTCTTCCAAACATGGATTCCCACAATCATCATGATCAGAGTATGCACAAAAAAAGTTTGAACAAGTTGTTCACGACATCCATATAAAGCACCGAGAGTTGTAAGAGTCTCTCTCTCAATAAATCACATCACAAGTTTCATTATGTTCATCCACTTTCTATAATGTCATCGATGTATCAGTATCAGTGTCAATACTGAGCACATTCAAATGAACTTGTATTTATAGACAAATCTTCCCAACGTTCGGCTCCACTCCAACTGTCATATTTTCCTTAAATTTCAGAGGGACCTAGACACCTATCTAACATACAAAGATTAGTTTTTAAGAGATTGTATTACATCCTTTAAAGTAAAATAAATGATGTTATGTTAATTATAATTATTATGTCAGAATAACATGGAATTCAATAATATTTGGATGATACATTAAACAACTCTAACATTTTTAAGAAAAATATATTCATAAGGAAAAGTAAATCTGATTGTGAAACCATTATCACATTTTTTCCAGAATTGGAATCATAAAATCAAAATCACTTATACACCAGATTCTGAATCACAAAGACGATATCACTTATACACCGGATAAAGAATTATAAACACCATACCACTTATACATCAGATTCAGAATCATAAAGACAGTATCACTTATACACTGGATTCAGAATAATAAAGACATTATCTTTTAAACACCATATTTAGAATCATAAAAACAGTATCACATATACACCAGATTCAATATCAAGAATATGGTATAACATATACACCGGATTCAGTATCATGAAGGTGGTATAAAAAATCTGTAAATATAATAGATAATGAAAATCGTAATGATACATCTGTAAGTATAACAGAATTAAAAATCATAATGATACATCTATATGTATAAAAGAATTAAAAACCATAATGATTGATCTGTATGTGTTATATAATGAAAAATTGTAATGATACATCTGTAAGTATAAAAGAATGACAAATCGTAATGATACATCTATAAGTGTAAAAAAATGACAAATCATAATGATACCTCTATAAGTATAACTAAAAGAAATTTTTTAATGATACAAATATATGTATAACGAAATGAGAATTATGGATCTTAAGAAAGAAATGAAATTTAATAAAAAAATAACTTAAGAAAAAGTGTTTTTGATTTTCAAAAAAATGACCATAAGGAATGGAGAAGTTTTAAGATTACATTATTGACTCAACAATCCCCCCCTTTTTGGAAATCACAAACATATTTGATAAGGAATAATATGTTGTCATTGATAAATATGTTTGAAAAACTTATCTCCCCCTTTGAATGAGATTCCTGAGGAATATGACTAACTCCTCCTTAGGTTATTTTTCCCAAGGATCATATTCTTGATCATTAGATTCCATTCTTAAGGAAACATCTTCCTCTTAGAAAACAACTATTCTTAAAGAAAACTCCCTCTTACTTGGACAATATCCTTTCTTACCATAGTCTCCCTTAGTATATTCTCCTATTTTTATATCTTTATTAAATTCCTCCATTGAATAAATTCTCCCCATTGGTGATTTTCAAAAAGACGGAAATGAATGAAGAAGTATAAGATGTACATGTAAGGTTATTCAAGAAAACATTAAATAACACAAGAAAGATATGCATGAAATTTTTGAACGAAAAAATTAGGAAATAAGGTTTATATTACAACAAAACATCGGAATGTCAAAAAAAATCATTCGTCCTTCTTCTTCTTGGGAAAAATATTCTTTATCAAGGCATTGAGTTTCTTCACTTACTTATGATCTTCGTCAAACATCTTCAACAATATCTCATGATTGTGATTTTTTTTTCTAATGACTAGATCCTTTCATCATGAGAACCAACCTTTTTCTCTAACTCGACTCTGACTTCCTTCTCACTACTAACAGATCCGACAACATTATTGAGTTGAATAGTTTTCCTAGAGATTGATTCATTGACCTTGTTGAAATCAGTTTCACAACTATTTAAGGCTCCATTTGTTGAATCCATGAAGTCACTGAAATGTATTATCTCTTCATTGATATTCTTGGTGTGGTTAAAGAAATTATTATAATTAAATTTCTGAGCTTTGTAATCAATCAAACGATTACTGATGTCTGCTTATTGCATGACCACCATGTCCATAAGCATATTGGTCAGTTTCAAATTTTGATTTAGTGTGACTTGTATCATTTGAATCTGGTCATCTATATTGGCAAGAAATGGAATGGTTCTAACCAACTTTCTTAAAGATATCTTGACTAAGTTATGTTTATCAAGTGAAGAGGATTCAGAACCTGAAAAAAAGTATCCTTTTAGAGATCCTCTTGGAGTAAAGGAAACTGATTTTTTAATTCCCTTGAAAGACTTTTAAGGAATTTCTTTTTCAAATGAGGAAACCAAAACACTTTTTCCTTTGATTGGATTTCAAACCAAAGATTGTTCATCTGAAACTTGGTTAACATTTAGATCTCCATGTTCATCTTCTTTCTCTTAAAACACTTCTTCTTAATTACCTTCATGACAAACCTCTTATTTATCTTCTTCTTCCACTTGAGTTTCTACCATTTCTTCTTTTTCAACTTCTAATTCTTCCTCAACTTCTACTTCTTCAACTTGTTCTACTGAAATGGATTTAGATAGTGAACTCTAAGAAGATAAAATTTAGTCTAATACTTCCCTTAAAACATCATCATAGTCTTCGTAAACTATCTGATCTTCGATTTATTGAACAGGTACTGAAAAAGATAGAACATTCTTGGATTTCTAGACTTCTAGAGTGGAAACCTGTTTCTTATGAACAACTTCAGATTCTTGTACTTGTTTATTCTTCTTATCTATGACTTTTAGAAGATACTGATAAACTCGCACATCCATGGATTTCTTCTTTAACTTCTTCTCCTTATTTTCATTCATAGAATTTCATATTTCCGATGTTTTAAGTCCTTAGATTCTACAAGGTTTAATCCATAGGAAGTATCTCCTTCTTTTCTGGAGGCTTCAATTTCTCTCAACTTTTCCATTGTTCCATCGGAATAGGCTTTCAGTTCTTTTCGTAAGGAGGTGTGGATACCAGTAAGTCAAAACTGGAAATGTAAAGCTTGCTTCATCAGGTTTCCATTTCTTAGGTATTTATTTTGTAGATTATGGATCATCACCTTTGTTATGGATAGCCATTTCTTCAAAAGTCTTGGGTTCTTATAATAACTTGACCTTCAACCATCTTAGAATGTCATCACTGAGTAACAAAATCTTGATAGTCTTGGAGACTGATCAGCATGAAACGTTAAACTCTTGAAGGCACAACAAAATAATCTTGGAGATTGTTGTCTGATACATAAGTATCTGAGATCTAATGGATCCACCTTTTATTTCCTGGAAGGTGAGAAAGATGTACTTCACAATGTTGATCTTCTTTAAGTTGTAAAGAAAGTATAACAAATAGATATCTCATATCATTAGAGACTCCTTATATGATTTTCTTTTTATAAGAAATACTTGCATCCAGAGATCTGAAATCTTATGGTTTGTTGAGAGATTCATAATATTTATATTTTAACATACTTGACACCAAGATAATCTAGAGCTTTGATTTTCTCAAAAGAACCTTCCTTCTCATAGAGTTTTTGAGAGCATAAAATATCTTCCCCTTCATACAGAATGTTAAGAACAGTGTTGCCTTCTTATAGGGGATTGTATATGTCTTATCATAACAATAGAACTTAAACAGATCCTTTCCATCCTTTTGGAAGAACATAACAAATTCAAAGAACTGAATAACTTGGTCAAGATAAAATTGATCCTAACTTTTCCCTTTAGCCAAACAAACACTTTCCCATACATTTGTTTTTATCACCTTAGAGATAACGGGAGTCGTATTTTGCAAAGAATTTAGGGAAAATCAACCTTTCACAAAAGATTGACCAGTCATTTATTTCCTTGGTAGTAGACAACTGGTCTGTTGATGATTCGTGAGTCATTCAGGTATAACAAGAATCAAAACAAAAACATTTATGGAAACAGATCTTCGACATAGAGATAAGTAAGTATGGTGCGACGCTTATAAATGAAGAACCCATTATATAGGCGAGGCTATGACCTTTCAACTTCAATATGATAATCAAACAAAACAAATTAATATGATCTTATGTTTGTGGATGGATATAGAAATATTAATTCTGATCTTTTGTAGTAATGTAAACCTGAATTGAAAAATTTAAAAAACCAACAACTAAAACATAAGATAAGAAAATAAAGGGTATGAAAATTTACCATTTGGAATACTTTGAGGAGTTTATCAGTATTATAAGTATTTAATTGAATGTTTTAAAATCTAGGATTCCAATACCGAAATTTCCAATAACAAAATTTCGAATACCAAAATTTCCAATATCGAAATTTGCAGTACTGAAATTTCCAAAACCGAAATTTCCAATACCAAAATGTAAAATTTAAAAAAAAACAGATGGAAGGATAAAATTTTAAAAAGGAAAAAATTTATTAAGGATAGTTATAATTATATGAAATGTAAAAAATAAGCATATGTACTCCCACTAAAATTAGGAGTAGTTTAATGTTAGGAGATGACTTGAACAAGAAGGAGATATGAATGATTACTTTACAGAGATCATTACTATCTTCTATTTAATGTATTCAAATCTATAGGAAGATACTGGCTTTGTAAAAATATCATAAAGTTGTTCTTTCATTCCAATGAATTGAAAAATAATATCTTCTTTAAGTGTGTGATCCTTAAGAAAGTGATGTCTAATATCTCTGTGATTTGAATGAGAGCGATGTTCAAGTTTTTACTTAGATAAATGGAACTTCTTTTATCAAAAATTACTTGAGTCTTAGTAAACCTCATACCATAGTCTATGAGTGTGTGTTTCATCCAAAAAACTTGAGAACACCAACTTCCAGCTGAAACATATTTATATTCAACAGTGGAATGTGCTACAGAATGTTGTTTCTTGCTTGAATAAGAAAATAAGAAATCACCTAAGAAATAAAAATATTCAGATGTACTTTTTTTCCATTTTACAACCACTGATGTCAACATCTGAAAAACTTTTAAGTTCAAAATTATTTCTATAGGAATAAAAAAGTCCCAAATATGAATTCACTTCAAGTAGTGACATTTTTTTCACTACCTTTAAATGAGATTCATAAGTATTTTCTTAGAATCTTTCACATAAGCATACTGAGAACACTAAGTCAGGTCGATTAGATATTAAGTAAATTAAACATCCTATCATCCCTCTATAAGATGTCTAATCTACATATTTCCCTACTTCATCAATATCAAGAGTATTAGAGGTTCCGATAGGAGTACATATATTCTTACCATTATCATACCAAAACTTCTTATGAATATCATTGTTATACTTATGGTGAGATATGTATGTTCCCTCAGGTTTTTGAGAAATTTGAAAACAAAAAAAAGGTTTATTCACCAATCATACTCTTCTGGAACTCAGATTTCAGAAGATTCCAAAAGGAATCAGTTTAGGATTATTGAGTTGATCCAATGATGATATCGACCACATAAATTTGGACAATCAAATAAATGTTATTATTTTTCTTAATAAAATTTTTTGGATCATCAGTTCCTTAAACATAATTATTTTGAATCAAAAATCCTGAAATTCTATCGTACGAAGGTCTTGGGATTGTTTAAGTCCATACAAATATTTGGTAAGTATATAAATATGATTATGTTGTTTTGTATCTTTAAATCAACGGATTGATCTATGTAGAGTTTTTCCTGTACATAACCATTAATAAAAGAACACTTCACTTCCATTTGAAAAAGTTTGAAATTAAATAATGCTGCAAAGGATAGAATAATACGAATAGATTCACATCTTTCTAATAGAGCATAGGTTTTTTCATAGACTTTTCCTTCTTGTTGGTTATAACATTTAGAATCTAATCTTACATTATTTATAACAAGAACTCAATTTTCATCACATTTTTTTCTAAAAACCCATTTTACTCCAATAAAAGAAGTTTCCTTTGGTTTTTCAAACATGGTCAAAACCTGATTACTTACGAATTAGTTGATTTCATCTCACATAGCCTTTATCCAATCTCCACCACCTAAGGCTTCTTCAGAAGACTTTGGTTCAAATTCGGACTGAAAAGCAACATGTTCAACATCATTAATTGATGAACTTCAAGTTCATTCTAGTTGATTAAAATTTCCAATTATATTATCACTGGGATGATTTCTTAGTAACAACTGATTGGGGTTTTGAAAGACTGGGTCATCAACATAGGGTAGAAAATATTCAGGGGTAATTGTTTCAGATACATTTTCATGAACATTTTCTATATCTAAAAAGTCTTCTTTCAAAGGTTGGTAATATGTTTTAGAAAATATATCATAAATATGTTCAAGTTGTTTGAAAACAAAAGGATCATTTTCAGAAAAATTAACATGTAATTTTTCTTCCACAATGAATGTGTTTTTATTGAAAACTCTATATGCCTTAGAGTTAGTGGAGTAGCCAAAGAATATTCCTTGATCGGATTTCGGTGCAAATTTATGTAATTTATCCTTGGTATTCAAGATAAATACTTTTCATCCCAAAAAATGAATGTAAGATAATTTCTATTATCGGCCAGTCCATAACACATAAGGTGGTTTATAAAGAAAAGTTCTAATTAAAACTAAATTTATAGTATAGTAGGTTGTACTTACAACTTCAGAAAAAAAATGTTTAGCTATATAATACTAATACAACATGGTTCTAGTCATTTCTTGAAGAATATGATTTCTTCTTTGAACAACATCATTCTGTTGAGGAGCTCATGGAGATGAAAAATTGTGAGTAAGACTTTTTTACTACAAAAAGATTCAAAATAAGAATTTTGAAATTCTCCTCCATGATCACTATAAATAGTTATCAATGGAAGGTTTTCTCATTTCTAACTTGAGCTCTGAAAACATTGAAATAATAAAATGATTCAATTTTTTTTTCAAGAAAATATACCCAAGTAAATCTAGTGTAGTCATCAACTAAGACAAACACATAATATTTTCGTCCAATACCTCCAATTTGTGTTAGACCAAATAATTCCATGTGCACTAACTATAATGCATTAGAAGTTCTAACATCACCTATTGATTTAATGATAGACTTATGTTGCTTTCCATAATGACAAATATCATAAATTTTGAAGAATCAAACCTAAGATCCGGTAGATCCTTAACAAGTTATTTCATAGAATGTTTACTAAGATCCCTTAAGTTGTGGTTTCCTTATCTTCTATGCCAAAGAAAATATTCATCTTCAATTACACTTTGGAACCTAAGATCTTGACTTTTATGGTCATCTAGGTTTACTGTGTATACATTCTCTTGCCTATGAGCCGAGAGAATAAATTCATCCTGGATATTGTGTACTAAACACTTGTCATCCATAAAATTCACAACATAAACATCATCACATAATTGACTTCTACTGATAAGGTTGTACTTAAGACCATTAAAAAATAAAACATTTGAAATTAATGAATTTTCAAAAGAGAATAATGTTACATATTTAGATAATTTATTTTTGAGAGTTATCTCTAAAGGTTACTTTTCCAAAATTAGTCTTTAAAATCATTTTGAAAAAGTCTTTGTTTCCAGTTTTGTGTGGGGAACATCCACTATCCATGTATTATATGTTGTTCGTACTTACTTCATTGACCTGAAAAAGAAGAGTTAGGATTTCAGAATCCATAGTTGTTTAGAATAGAAATTGTTAGATAATAAAATTTTTGGGTAACCACATTTGTTTATAAAATTAATCATTATAAAACCCAAGAGATTGAACATTTTTAAAGAAAAGTTCTTCTTCCAATGCCCACCATTCTAGAATTTTGTACAAAAAGGGGTCTAGGATGAATAAAATAATTGTATATAAAGATAGGTTGTTCTTGAGAATAACCTAATCCTTGATTATTACCAAGAGGTAGGATCTAATAATACCTCAGGTAAAAATTTTCCTTACAAGAAGTAAAATTTGCAAAATGTTTCTTCAAATAAATTTTTTTAGACTTTATTCTTAGGAGTAAATTCCTATCATTTAGAATAATAGACATACAATTATGATTATCCTCTAAAACGTCTTTTTCAATAATCATATTTTTATAATCTTTAGAAAGATTATCCTTCTAAGAATTTGGTTCCTCATGTACTTAACAAAGATTTTCTAAAACATAATTTTTCAAATCCAGATATTTTGAATGATCCAAAATTTCTTTTGTTAAAATAAATTCTTCATAATTTTCCTTTTCATGTTTCTTAGAAACTATACAATTTCTGATCTCTAGAAACTTAGTTAACATAGAATCTTACTCATAGATAGGCGAATCATTATCATTATTTGATGAAGAATATTCTTCATATGAAGAAAAATCTTTATTGAGAAAATTTTCACTCAATGACTTATTGGTTAATGATTCTACAGTTCATACCTTAGCCATAAGACATTGATTTTAAAATTGAGCTCGGGTTGTTAAACCAATATTCTTTTTCTCACAAGATTAATAATTTGTATAATGATCATAAGAATATTTATCACTAGACTTCTATGTTTAATTGGATTTTAGGACATTCTTATGTTTCGATCTGTAGAAATTATTCTTGTTTCTCTTATAATTCTTGTCCTTCTTGTCTCTTTTATTAAGCTAGGGACAATCAGGTCTGATATGACCAGTTATTCTACATTCATATCATGTCACGTATCCATCATTCTTATCATTTCCATATTTCTACTTATATATATATTGAATGTTCATTTTCCCAAAAATCTTTTTCATCCTCCTAGAAAGATTGACTAACTCATTTTCTGAAGATTCACATTCACTAGATTCAAATTGAACAACACCCTTCCTCAATTTAGATCTTGTAACTCTCTCAAGAATCTATGAATTCATATGAGTTGAAGTAGTTGTAAATGAAACACCTCTATTTCTATTACTCTTATCAATATTATATGAAAATATATTCATTATAGTTTCCTGTTGATGAATGGTACCAAACAGTTCATCAAGAGAAATTTGTGTAACTTTTATTTTTTAATTTATAGCAGTTCTCTTAGATTCCCATTCATTAGGAATGATGTCTATAATCTTTTCTACGAGAGCATCATCATCTATTCCTTTCTCACCCATTGATTTTAAGCTATTGATGATAGTCATGAATTTTTGTTGTACCTTACATTTTGGTTCTCTATAAGGAAAGCCGGATCCATGATACTCATCTCTGAGAATAGTTCTTCTAGTTTCAATAACCATGGAAGTTGCAAAGTGAGTTACATCAAGAAGCATAAAAATACTATTATCATCTTCACATGAAGAAATTTGGAAATATATATTTCTAGTCATGGAATAAATCAATGTATTATGTACCTTAATGTTCATCTAGTAATCCACCATTTCCAGATTTATAAAGGTTCTATGTTCCTTATCAGGAACCTTATAATATCCAGTTATCACAATATAGTTGTCTACACTTTTCCTTATTACAAATGTCTTCATTCTGTCTCTCCATTACTCATAGTAATTTCCATTGAATATTGGTGGTCTAGTAGGATTGAGATTATCTAGAGATCGAAAATGAATGCTTTCCATACTAAAAAGAATTTCAATCCACAAAACATTTTATAAGAAAAAGTTAAAAATTTACTTGAGAAAGAAAACTTATATGAAAATATAAGTATTTCAGATACCTTCTATGATACCAATTTTATGATCTAAATGATGAATGTATATTCTAAATATACAATAGGGGTGAATTGTATACTTTAAAAATTCCTTTGAGCCTTTAATGTAATGTTTAACAAAGTAAAACTAACATACACAACACATCTGAAAAAACCTTTTCTTAAAAGAAATATTCTACCTTAATGTGTATATAATCTGTAATATTATCAGAGTAATGGAATTAGAATTTATAAGAAAGTTATACTTTATAACATTAGGAATTTAAAGATTACAACTGAAATAAAAAAACTTGAAATAGAGAACAAGTAACAACCAGACTCTTTTAACCCAAATAGAATGGTATCCGACATCTTAGATAAAGGTTCATTGATTTATACTTCCATGAAAGTCTATATTACACAAGCCCATGTAATCCATCAATCCAATGATATGGATATATCTTCTATCCCCGCAAGCCCTCAATATAGAAGGAAATCAGAAACATTATCTTCCAAAACCAGAAACCAATGATCAACACGATCAGAGTCTGCACAAAGAAAGTCTGAAAAAGTTGTTCACACCCAAACAAGTTGTTCATGACATCTACATAAAGAACTGAGAGTAGTAAGAGCCACTATGTCCAGAAATAACTTCACAGCATGAATCAAGTTCAATCACTTTCAACAATGTTGTCGAAGTATCAGAATCAATGTCTATATCGAGCTCATTCAAATTCTCTTGTATTTATAGGCAAAGCATCCCAACGGTCAGCTCCACTCTAATGGTCATATTTTCATTAAATTTCAGAGGGACCTAGACATTTGTCAAACATAAAATGGTTAGTTTCTAATATATTGTACGACATTGTTTCAAGTAACATAAACGATGTTAAGTTGAAGATAAGAGATATGTAAGAAAACGTGGAATTCGATAATATTGGAATGATAATTTAAACAAATCAAACATTATTATGAAAAAAAGATTCATAAGGAAAAGTAAATCGGATTGTGAAACTGGATTCACATTTGTTCTGAAGTCAGAATCATAAAATCAAAATCACTTATACAATTGATTCAGAATCACAAAGACGGTATCACTTATACACCATATTAGGAATTATTAAGATGGTACCACTAATACACTAGATTCAAAATCATTAACACGGTATCACTTATAAACTAGATTCAGAATCATAAAGATTGTATCACTTATACAACAGATTCAGAATCATAATGATGGTATCACATATACACCAGATTTGGTATCATGAAGATGGTATCACATATACCCCAAATTTTGTATCATTAAGGTGGTATGGAAAATTTATAAATCTAACAGATGAAGAAAATCGTAATGATACATCTGTAATTATAACGAAATGAAAAATTGTAATGATACATCTGTAAGTATAATAGAATGAAAAAGTGTAATGATACATCTGTAAGTATAACTGAATGACAAATCGTAATGATACATTTATATGTATAACTGAATAAAAAATCGTAATGATACATCTGTAAGTATAACAGAATGAAAAATCATAATGATACATCTGTAAGTATAACAGAATATAAATTTGAAATGATACATCTATAAGTATAATGGAATGAAAATTCTGGATCTTAAGAATGAATTGGAACAAAAGGAAAAAACGGAACTTAAGAAAATGTGTTTGTGATTTTCAAAATAAAAAACCATAAGGAATGGAAATGTCATAAGATAACTTTATTGACTCAACAATATTAAAATCTCCATCATGTATAATAGAGAGTTGAGCTCCAAGAAGTCATACAACATAAATTATGTTTATCATAGTGTATTAGTGAAGGTATAATTGTAACTTTATAGAAATTGAATTCATTTACTTGGTAAAGAGATATAATACCACCCACATGATGTAATTACCATTAAATTTAATGGGTATTAATATATCAAAACCCATGGTTTTGTCTTCCATTATCAATAATAGTATGGGAAATGGTTTCATGATACACTGAGGAATTAATTTTTTATCCTTTACTTACTAGAATAACATGTATTTAGATAAAAATATTTCAATATATCACTTCATGTTATCATGTTGGGATTTTTATTCAAATCTCTATACATTTTACTACATTCAGTATTAGTTAGGAAGGATGATATGTGCACATCAACCTGAATATCCCCCTTTACTTCATGTTATTTTGTTAAAAATATATGGATTGAATAATTATAACTCTATTTTTTTAAATTTTTACCACAAAATTTTCAAGGCCTTTTTCTGTAACACATAATCATACACTCTTGCCTCCATGATCATCTAAGGAATGGATATTTGAATCTTTATTTGGTGAAAGTTAACATGAAGATCCTTTTATTATTCCCATATTCATCCATTTTCATGCCCATGAATATTGGGTCCCTTGAAATCTTAATCATAGATAGAATTGTAGGATCCTTTGCACATAGAACATTTCCAACTTTTTTTTATATCAAAGGATAATAAAGGACTAAAATATTATAATTCATGCCCATCTAAAACCATCATCACTAGTGCAGATTGATATCCTTTTTGTGAATATATACTTTTTTATTTAATTGTTTGTATATATGTCAAGCATCTCTTGATTGAGATAATTTTTCCATTAGATTAAAAATAACTACAACAATTTCTAGATCGTGATTGGGTAATTATACTCATATAACTTTAATTTGATAGAGGCTTAGAAATAAATTTTTCATATTGAATGATAAAATAACCCATTCCTTTTTTATGCATCATTATATATTAAAAATACTTCCCATATGATGGTTAATGAGAGCACAGAAATAGTGATTAAACTATTATTTAACTATTTAAGACATACATTAAATTCATTAGTCTACAAAAACATGAAAACCATAAAAAATAAAATGCTAAGTAGGTTACAAACTCAATAGATGATTATAATAATGCTATGATAAAAAATAGATATTCCAATGAAACTACAAACTTATAACACATATATTAGTCTCATCCATCATTTAATTTCCCCTATTTTTAATGGATCCCTGGATATCTTATTATTGGTGGAATAGTTACCCTACACACTTAATATCTCCCTACAAAGACTCACAATTTTTTTACATAAAATATATCATTTCCCTTCAAAACATATTATATATACAATTATATGTCTCCTCATATTCCAGCAATATTTTGTTGTATATTTGAATATCATCAACAAATACTACCATAAATATTAATTTTTAATCCATAAATACTCCATTGATCATTTATATAATGATTTCTATTGACTTAGTGAGTCCAAATGTAATAATAATTAAGTTATAGTTACTATAACTTAATAGAAAATAGTTCAATGGGATATCATCCTTCATCAAAATTACTTGATTATATTCCCATAAATGATCCATCATGAAAGAGAATTAGGATCTACACTACTGATAGAACTGGTCATCAATCTATGGAAGTGGATACTTGTTCCTTTACATGATCTTATTGAGCTCATGTTAATTATTAAAGATACATATTGACACATGATTCATCATGACATGAAGAAAATATCCACACAGTAGGTAATTATAGGTGAATATTAACACTTTATATGGATTCTCCAATATGTGTTTCTCTATCACATAATCTTAAAATGTAAATATTCTACGTTGTTTTTACAAAATTGGAAAATATATGGGTGTAAGGTTAATAATTAAATCAACCTCATGACTAAAAGGAAGACCATATAATTCATCAAGAAAAATATTATTGAATTAACTTATAATGTTAATGCCTCCTGGATGATGTTTTCTCTAGCCTTATTTATTGGATATTGATACAATTTCTCATTAATTGTAATGCACATGCATGAGATGCTGATACTAATAGATAATCCTCCTCCTTTCAACTGTGTAGAGGTGAATGGAAATTTCTTATAATGACTACGATTTTATTTTTATAGAAATTTATATTTTTTCTATATATTGAAATTAAATCTATTTTGAGAATAGAATAAATTCTTCTAAATGGAGTACCATAACTTTTTATGAAAAATTACCCAACATTTTTGGATGGTGTATGAATTATATTCTTAGGATGCAACAAATTGTCCATTTTTTCTTCACTAATAACATCAATTTCGTGTTTTGAGGTGATGTATAAATAGTTTTACTAAATTTTTATATTATAAATGATTGGTTGTAACAATAAAAAATTATAAATTCAGTATTTTTAATTGAATTATTATAAATATTTCGATAATTCATTATTAGGATGCACCTTAATAGTTGGGATGGAATAATAACACCCCTCATCAATAGGACATGGTGGTTTTTATCATTGGTTTTTATTAAAAAACATAGTATTACTAAGTTGATTCACATTATATCAACATTCTATGTAGTTTAGGAATTGTATAAATGGTAGGTGGATGAATTAATAATTTCATTCTTCAATCGTAGTAGTGGGGTATCTAATAAACAACATCTAGTTAGGTTTTCATCCATCCCACACCTAAATCACATCATTGTCACCTTTAATAATATTTTATGATGCTTCATCCAACACTTTTAGAAAGAGGGATGTGGTAATATCCTAAAACATTGTGTTTATACGTCTAACTATTACGATTAAAATCCATTATCCACTTCTTATTTCCAAACTAATTAGACCCCTAAGAATAAATGATCCACATTTATACTATGGGGGATCATTTGAAAATTTATTAATAGAAAACAATTCTTGAATTTCCAAATGTTATCCTAAAATCATCTTTCTACCCCCAATCATGTTTCAATTATTAATTATGAGGGAGTTAAATTCTAGAGTCTTATTATGAACTTCATGTGATGTTTTCCCCATGCACATAAATGGATTGGTGATTTTTTTCCAAAAGTCTATAGAAGTAACCCTCTATTATATACTAGAGTGTTTGAGGGAAATATATGTCAAACATTATTTGTTGGAATTCCCTCCACTTATTTATGTAAATATCATTCTCAAGCTATATATTTTTACCAATGTCTTCCATTTATTATCTTATTCATCAATATGATAAAAATATTCCCCATGCTTACCATTCTAAGAGAAATTATTTATATAGATGATCAATTAAATATACTTGATCTATAGTTATGTGGTTTTTAGATCGCTAGATCCATTGAATGTATATGGGGTTTTTTACTTAAATGAATCAATTAGAACATTATATTTCATTAGAAGATTCAATAGTTCAACACAATTAATTTTTTTTTATCAAATCTTGGGACAATATGAAATGTATTTCGAAGATGTTCCCAACCAATTTTTCAATTAATAAGGGCATCTCATTTGGGAGGTCATAAAAATGACCATCACCTTGGATGTTCATATTGTATCAAAAATTCTAAATCCTTTAAAAATACAATTGTGAAATTATGGAAGATAAATTTTAATCTATTAGAATAAAAAATGTGAAACATAGAACATGAATGGGAAAACTTTAATATTATTTATCAATTAATTTTAGTGTTTAATATATGATGTACTTATTAGTACAAAATCGAATGGGTGTTTTATGACCTTATTATTAGTTTGTAATGACAATAAAAATTTACCAATGTATATACCCCAGAAGTATGAAACAAGGTGTTCAAAAAATACCATTGTTATAAAGTAAGTGAAAATAATAACTATCCCAATACAACATTTTCATGATTTTTACCACTAGGCAATGTTGTTAAAGAGACACCTATTATTTTTGTATCTAGACAAGGATTTATTTTCTTAGAAACTACAACATTTATAAATTAAAAATATTAGGTATGTTTTCCTATGTTAATTTATAACCCTAAAAAATTCAATAGTTATTTCAAATTCTTATCCCAAAAATAAAAATATATTTCTCTAATATGAGTTTGGAAAACCCATATTGTAGTGAACATTATTTCATGAAATATTAAATAAAGATGAACATAATACAACATAATATTATTATGAGGACTAGTGTATTAGGGTAACTAGGTATATAACATAAGAAAATGTAATAAAAATATAAATATGTTATTTAAAATCCCAATAACATGGGCTTATATTCCATGGTTCATCTAATATTATATGAGAAAACCTTGGATTTCACTTAATAAAGGGGTGATCTATAAAACCCAGTAAGTGAATAATAAATGAATAACATAAGGTAAATAATTATTGTTGATTCAAGAGTTATATTAAGATGACATCAAATTGGTGAGAATAATAAACCTGAACAATGAGGCTATATATAACATGAGAACATGATGAACATGCAGGAATTTAGTAACAATATAAAATGTGAAATCATAAACATATGTCAAGGCTAACTGTAGGGACATCATAACATAGTGTGCATTGGATAAAATTTCATTCCCGATAAGTTACATCTCATGTGATAAAAACATTACCCCTTGCATTTGATGGATAAATAACTTCAAGCCAACCAGTCACAATCATAACATGCACATCCATAACTATGCCACATATATCATTCAACATAATGATTGTATTTATCATTTTTATTCCCATTATTAAGGAGTTTTTGTTACAAGCCTTGATTTCTATAATAAAAAATGTATAGGTACATATTTTTCAATATCTCTATGAGTAAATATTGATGGGTATTCACTAGACAATGTGTTTTCATGGAAAAAAACTAATGATAAATTATGATAGAATAATCGGAGATCATGAATATTCATTGAAGTGTTAAATGAGAGTGAAAGTGGATACTAATGACTTGGAAATAATATGTAAAATAATATTTATTGGTAAAAACATATCCCAATACTAAATTTTTTAAATATAATGCATACTAAAAATAAGTTGATTTAATAGAGAGGAGAAAGAGATGATCCTTTATCCTGAGAGGGTGCATCTAAAATCAAGGGAGGATATTAATATATTTATAAAGATACATGGATAGTGATTAGGAGATGCAATTAGAATGTAAATTCTTGTTTCCATGGTTTTTACTGAAGAATAATTAGAGTTTGTGGGTTTTTATAGATCAAAATAAATGGAATTTGTTATTAATTTCTAAACATAGGTTTTTTAATCTTTATGGTAAATTTATCTAATCCAAAAATAATACCTATTTGTTATCATGATTTATAAAATAGAGCAGATTTCAATATTTCTAATTTTAATTACTAAAACACATAAAATAATAACCTTGGTGTTGTGGATATTATCAAAGATTATTTAGAATAGGTTTTAAAATCATAAAATATTATAAAGTATTCATTAGGAAATAATAAAATTAAATAAATATATTCAAAAGATATATTTTATTAAAGGGTAAACATAACTTTTTCATGGATACTCATTATATTAATTTTAATATCACTTTTGGACTTCAATAATGAGATAATAATTAATATATAATTTTATGGTATTTATCATTGACAGAAAAATTCAAATATAACTGAAAATATTGAAAATTAATCATATGATTATTTCAATGGGTTGATAAAAAAAGTAATTTTATGTTAAGATGTAACTATTTAGATATTACAATAGAATCCTTCAAGTTAAAATCCCCATTTATTGAAAAATACTCAATTTTCATGTAAATAATCATTTTACAACCCTAATAAAAATTATATTGCATGTTGTAAAATAATTTAGTCATCAATAATTGAAAAATATTTTTAAATAATAATAATTTATTAAAATATGATTTGAAAAAAAATTAATATATTCATCTAAAAAGTTTCTTGAAGGAAACTATATAGTTCATGAAAATTAATTTTTATTTCATCGTACCAGAAACTAATTTTTATCAAAATTATTATGTAAACATTTTAAATTTATTATAAAATTAAAATATTAATATTAATTTTTAAAAGAACATATTATTTCTTAGAGTTAGTTTTTAGATACGTAGCTCAATATTACACTTGAAAATTTTCTACGGGAATGGTCTGTGATAGAGAGAATGTATTACAATGGTTCGGTGAACATGGATTGGATCATAATATTAATGAGCCTGAAATTATTACATAAATGGGAATTATCAAACTTTTGTTGTTGAATCATGCCTTTGGATTTGACAAGGGAAAATCTCAGTGATGTTATCATCCTCAAAAGAAATTATAAATGAGCTCTATATGGTATGATCATATTGGGTGAAGCCAAATCTTCCATTGTCAATATCAATTAGATTTATTACAACCATTAATATACCCTAATAAATCTAATCACTTTAGAATGGATATATTATCAATGGTTATGATTTATAATGGTCTTTGAAATATAATATAATTTGATATTCAATGGACTAAAATAACTATTATAATGAATTTGGATTACATAACTTTATTGTAAAATAAATAATTTAATCATTTTTATTTGGTATTTAATTTTTTAACATTTTTTTGTTTCAAAATTAAGTAATATCATGTTATAATTCCATATTTAAGTGATATAAAATACAAATAAATGAAATAAGTGTTTACTACTAAGAAAATATGGTTTTATCATCTTATTAATGAGTGATTAATATTGACTATGGGGTTGAATTATTTGTTATAACTATATTTTTAATCTTCATGAATAATATCACTTTATTAATTTATGAATTGATATCTCTATAAAAAAAGGTAGAAACTGTACATGAATATACCTATATTTTTCATCGATCTGCATCGCCAACATGTGTGAATACATCACTAGTGTATGGTATTTATTATACCCAAAATACGTGACTAATTGTTTTTATAAATAATTTAAAAAAATTAATGGTTTGGCCTTGAAACCTATACAATACAATACCTTACCAGTTTAACAAGATCTAAATTTTTACAATGAAAGAAAAAAATAATTGTAGAAGAAATATTCTCTAGAAAATAATAAGTCTTGACTATACTAGTTGGGTACAATCATTTATCTATATTTCATAATAATAAAATATATTTTTCCTCTGACAAACATTTTTTTAAACTCATTTATCATACCAACATTATAAGATGACTTAAAATGTAATTGAAATTTCACAAAAAAAAATCTAGAATATAATTTAACTTCTTATATCACCCCTCATTTCATAAATCTCCTAGATCACTCTCGGGGTCTCATAAATTTTAATGTGACCAAACATGTCCATTCATGTTGTTCCATCCTCATGACATTCAATTTTCCCTATACACTTTATTATTTAAAATACACTATTTTATTAAATTCCCTAGTATATATAACCACAATATTTATGAAACTCAAAATTCAAATTTTATTCTCATCATAACCTAACAGACATTGAAATTATAATTTAGGAATCCTAATTAGTAAAATACTCCAAGAACCAAGTCATGATCACTATACTCTCCCATAATTTCTATAAATATAACAATAAATGAAAATCCACATTTTTTCTAACCATGGTATACCACTCCCAGGACCACAACATAGTCAATCATAAAAAATTATATTTTTAAGATATTGGTCCATGATCAAATCACACTTTTAGTTTATCTCTCCACGGCCCAATATCCATAGACCATTGTTTGATGTCATAATCAGACATTTATCTCTTTATTTTGGACTTTTTATTTATATACCAAAAATGGATTTTAGTAATCACTTTCTTGGGTAATAAAATTGTTTAAAAAATTCTGAATATACCATGGTTCATTCCAGTGAATTATAAAAAACATCTCTCTATTTTTGTTAAACCAATGGAAATCACAATTTCCAGTTTTCTTTATGTTATAAAAACTCCTTGATCAACATTATATGGAGAATTAGAAACCTTTTAGCATCATTTAATAGACAAAAAATATGTAAATGGCCATATTCCTCATTCCACATGTTTTTTTTACTACTTTAATTCACACAAACTACTATATTTAGTCCTTTCATAAAAATAATAACATAAATGATTTATAGAATCCAAATTCTATATATTATTCCATATATTTAGAAGCTATATCCCTAATTAATTCACCAATTGAACACAAGATTATAAAATTACTATAGAATTTTATATAGAAGTCATTTTTTGAAATACCCCGACATTAAAATTCTAAAATGATCACGGTTATGATTTTATTCAAAAAAACATGCTCTAAACAACTCCATGTGACACTATGCTTGATTATTTTACATTTGGCACCATATATTCTATAATAGACACTTTATTCCTCATAAAAATCTACCCAAATGATTTTAATCATTTAATATATACTAAAAAAACATTAACATCATCATATATTGTGATGAAATATAATATATATGAATCAAGAGAGTCATTTTCCCTAAAGGATATATCAAAACCCTTGGTCATGTCATAGTGGTAATCCAATTGAAACACAATATTTATATTGAATTACAATTTATTCTCCATTTATATGTATTATTCAAAAACATATATTACAATAAAGATCATATATGATCTTATTCAATGAATTTATAATCTTTTCCCAATGTTAAAAAGTTTTACAAGATCAAATTTTCTTCTAAAATTGAACCAATAATTTTTATATACCAGTAAAAACAATCTAAATATTAATTAAAATAAAAACATAATAAAAAATTTAATAAAATAATATTTGATGATACATGATATCCATAACATGTATCTTACAATGAATTTGTATTCCATCACATATATATAAAATTAAATAATTATATAACCATACCTTCTAATAATTTTATATGAAATATTGAGACATAGTCTTATCATAAATGGATATTACATCATCTTATAATAATTTGAAAACATTAAAAGAGTACATGCCCAAGGTCCATAATAGTTTAGTGTATTTGGAAACATAGAACATAATATTTTAACTTGGTGATTGATCTTAAATTTTTCCATCATTAATATTCACATATAGTATTACTTATATCCATATCATTAATATTTTTTTAAAAACCGTAGGATGGAAACATAAGATACTGTGATATTAGATGATCAATAAGGATAAAAATAATAGATATTGATATATGATCATATGAATGTATAAGATAATAATAAAGGTCTCTTATTATAAACATGACATTTGATGTTAATAACCAACCTGTCATAGATTATATACATGAATCATTGTTTTAATATTGGAAATTCATAAGGCATAGATCCTATGGATAATAAATCATCATAAATCAATCATGAACCATAATATAATTTAATATAAGTGTGGAACCATCATATATAAAGAAAATCATCTAATGTTTCATTGTCAACTACCAGGATGCTAATCATAGTTGATCAGGACACAATATTTTACCATTGTGTATCAGGAAACACCTATTTCCCATTGTGGATCATAACACGCTAATTTCCCATTGTGGATCAAGATAATCATATTTCCTAGTATGGATCAGGACACATGTTTTCCCATCATGGATAATGCTAACCGAATTGTTTCTTATTTTATCTCATGGGAGATAAAAATTTAAAAAATTCATTAGAGGTAGATATAGGTCCCACTTATCACATAACTAAATAATTCTTATGTGTGTCATACGAAAATAATACATTAATCATATCATGGATGATAAAAATATATGTGCTTCACAAAAATGATATCATTACCCTTGAAATAAAATGGTTATCATATATATTTTATTATATCAATACATTGAGAAATATTTCATAATCACTTCATAATATAATAACACATGATACAATGTGGATTTTATTATTTATTAATCAAGCTATAACCCATCGAAGAGAAACATGGTCCATAAAAAACATTTTATATAAATCCTACACTAGTTAATTAAATAATTAGTATGTTTTCCATGTATAATATTCCAATTATGTAATGGTTTATACAAAATTGTTTCATCTACGCTTGAAAATTAATTTAGTGATCCATAAAAACATTTCGTGAAGAATTTTTTTTTTCCAATTGAAATAAAAATTTAATACAAATTATATAACCTATTTCATTTAAAAGTACATAAAAACTAATTTCCAAAATATTAGAGAAAACAATTTCCTTAAAAAATAAAATTATAAAATATTAATGTGATATTCATGGAAATGACAGTCATGATGGCGGGTAAATCCATACATGCTAAAAATTCATTTTGTAGAGCAAAAGGTTTAGAAATGTGATTTGAATAAAAAAATTACTACCATGTTACTTTATAAATTTTTATATTATAATGACAAATCATGTGTATAATTTCTTTTTTAAATCATATTAAAAAAAATTTCAAACTATTTTTATAAATCATGGTGTTGGGATGAAACCGATTTCTCATCCAAGATAGAAATAAAGTATAATTTTCATAAAAACCTTTTATTATTTATGATAAGTAACAACAATTTGAATATGGTACCAATATATGAATATATCATCAATAAAAAAATGATAAAAAAAATTAAAAGTTTTCTAGTGAAATGGATCATGATATTTAATTAACGGAAGCATAATCATAAACATTCTCAATAAATGATGTGATTATGAAAACAAACACTTACAACATTGGGATATTTGAATCATAACACCCATGAGATAATAAAATTAAATTAGGTTTAAATTGTCATTAAAATAGGTTTTTTCATTCTAAATCTTGTCAAATTGATATATATACATCGTGTAAAATTATATGGCTACATTAAATAACATGTGTCTCAATGAAGACAAATTAACGTAAAATTAACTTTCCAATTTAGAAACTAATGAATCGTAAATCCGATTAAATAGAGATCATCACATGGATATGTAAATACCCATAAATATAAGGATAATAATAAAATAATACATTCAAGGGATGTATATAAACAATATAAAATAACTAAGTTGTGAATAAGGCAGAAGTGTGACAAAAATAAAAGTAAGACAAGAAATAACGTAACCTTAAGTCACATTCAAACATCCTATTTAACAAATATATGTTTATTATGAATATATTAAATAACCATATTGTTATATATAATTGAATATAATATTTTATTAGGTCTTTATATTACTATTTAATTTATAATTTCATGTTAATGTTTGGTTATAGGTAATAATAACTTTTTTTCATATATGTTTTGACTTGTTATTCTTGATCCTATTATATATAAAACAATTTAATTATTTTTGGAATATAGAAAATTACATAAATATCATATTAATACAGTAAATGAGTATATATAATAATCTAATAAATAAATAAATATGAAATGAAATAAATTATTCATGGAGATGGTAAGATGT
The DNA here is from genome assembly GCA_963277665.1 of Viscum album. Taxonomy (NCBI): domain Eukaryota; kingdom Viridiplantae; phylum Streptophyta; class Magnoliopsida; order Santalales; family Viscaceae; genus Viscum; species Viscum album. The sequence goes on along the minus strand of OY728141.1, from coordinate 1,956,115,204 downwards.
ATATACACATGATCGTTATTTCTGTTTTCATATAATACATTTTAAGAAATAAAAGTAATATATATATATATAAACATATTAAAATTCCGATATCATTATTATTAAATATATATCAAAAATATAAATTAAAAGTATCATTAAAACATTTTATTTAATGTGTAAATTAATAATATTACTTTGGGAAGGAAGTATACCACATGTCCAGAAATGAAGTTATCGTGTTCCAAAAAAATGGAACGAATGATGGTATGATTTATATAATAATTAAATATGCAAAAATATATCATATTTATAATATATATCATATATAAATAGTATTTATATCATTATTCCAAACCTTGAGTGGTGGTAATTGAAGAACAAATGATAACGGTTCAACAGGAGGTAGTCTGATACACACACAAACGATGACTTTGCATCCCATTTGGTGGGTTTATAGGTATACAAATAACCAATAATATAAAAAAAATATAAGTATATTTACGATTATTATGTAATATATTGTAATGGAAAAAATAATAATTTAAGGGTTGGATAAATAAATAAAACAAAAATTTTCATTGAATAAAGTTAAGACTTCTTTGGGTAACTCCTTTTGGTTTTAACCATAGAACATGCTTGGTTTTACTTCTTCTATAGAAATTATTCTACTATTAAATGAATTATTTGTGGAGTTTTTTTGGTATTTGGGTGTTCAAGGAAAAATTATTTAGATTTATGAACATGTGATGGGGCGAGTTCTATTTTATAGTGGACGAAGAATGAGTTTTTTTAAATACAAAAAGGTAAACACTATTGAGAGGTCTCCATTACATCATGTTATTATAAAAAATGGAGAGTTTTTTTATAAAATAAATCACATGGTAGTAATAAGTGCATAAAATGTCTGTTTAAAATTTTTATAGGCCATTTTAACCTTAAATTTAAATTATTGACCACTATATACAATATTTTTCTCTTAATCATTGTAAATAAGTTTAATATCATTCAATAATATTTTTGGTCAAATTATATGTTGATCATAAAAGAAATAAAAAATTGTTAATATAATAAATAGAGAATACATTTTGGATAATTCTAAATATACATGTGGTATTATTTAATTAAAAATTAATCCCACTAATTCAGTGTTATTATGAGTTTTAAAATTTAAAAGATGAAATTATTGAAATGTTTTTATAACCAATTTGAATATGAAATTTTTTCCAATAACCTAAATTTGATGTATTGATGTGTTATAATACTAAATATTATTTAAAAGTGATTTAATTAATAATTTAACAATGTAAATAAATTTTATGAAAAAGTATTTTTCAAATTAAAAATTTGTGTTTTCACTATTAATCAAAAAATGAATCACCTGAAAAACAAATAAAAAAAATTTACCAAAATTTATATTGTTATATTATTTTTAAATTTTTTTTATCATATAAAAATTATATATGTTTCAAAATTACATTTAAAATAGTTCTATTATTAAATTTTTTTAAAGTTTCTCTTATAAAAATAATCCATTTTATTCAAAAAATTGATTAATTATTATCTCACGCCAATAAAATACATAAGATAAATGTAAAATATTTTAATGAATATATTAAATTTAAGTAATTAATAAAAATTTGTTGCTCTAAATTATTCTGAGAAAACCATTTTTCACATAGTAAAATAGTTTTATTAGAATATGAATTTCATTATTTTTAAATAGTTATTCCTTTCATTTCAAAATAATTGATACCCAATGTTTTCATTTTATATACACATGTAAACCATTTTTTAAAATTTTAGTTAAAATTATTTATAATGTTCATTACATGTTCTAGATGGTAACAATAATAATATTTTAATATCAATATTAATTGTAAAATTTTGTTTGGTATAACATGGACCTCCATATAATGAAATATGTGGAAGAAAATTAGAATTTTTTGTAACACATGACAAATTTAGTGTCGTATGTTCCAACATATAATATATATATTTCATATATCAGATAAATAACATGTTCTTGTGTATAATGGAAACATAACTTGGTGTGATGTGAAATGGAATCCATCATGAAAATTAATTTATTTTTAAAAATACTAATTCATAATAACTCAGGGAGTCATATTCTACCCCAATAAAATAAATTTCACCATCCAAAATCATCTACATAGTTGAAGGATTAATTATTGAAATCACCTTTCTTATAAAACCAGATCATATAAACGAATACTAATACTTCCATTAAAATAGGTAATGTTGGAAACATAATGGTTACCAAAAGTAACTCATAACAAAGATTTTATATAGTTGAATATTTTGGAATATTAGAAAAGAATAAATAATCATATAGGGTGATAATGATTTCTACTCACCAAAATCTTAGAAATCCAGAAAAAGTTAACAATTACAAAACTTGAAACAATTGATGATGTATTGAACCATTTAATTATTCTAAAATGAAGGTACTAGTATAAAATGTTTCTCAAGATCATTTTCCAAATATTGAATAATTTTCACAAGGTGACATATTTACCTGATTTGATTCTATTCTATAATAAAAATTCCACCCTTTTTTCTTTTACTAATTTCCACATCCTCTCTTACACTAAAATAAAGTAGAATTTGTTATTCCTGATGAAATTGCAGATCATAATATCTATAAGTATAATGATAAGACATTGAATTAATCATTAATTATCACATATAAAAAATGGTATTCACAGGTTAACCAATATACACATATCCCAATATAGAGAGATGATATACACATCTCAAAAATATCATACAATGATCAAATTATTCCATCCCTTAAATGAATAACCTTATAAACCTTCCAAAATATAAGCCACCCTTTGTTCCTTAAATAATTTATCATCTTATACCAAATTCATTTTCATTGGAATCATCTTAGTATCCTTGTAGTAATAGAATACCAAATGTCATTTTATTATTTAATTATCTATATTAAGGGATATAATCGTATGAAACATCACTAATTTATGAACAATATCATTTTCATAGGGTTTATTCATAAAAATATAACACAAAATTCCCACGTAATTAGAGGAGTTTAGTGTTCCCTAATTATAATGATTCACTTCATCAATGAAGATTTAATAATCATTCACATTTTCTTTTTTCCTTATATTTGGTAATGAAATATCATCCATATTATCCCTCAAATAGGAGAATTTATTCATATAATGCACAAATATCCATTCACATGGAACACTAGAGTGTGTGTGGTCCATTAATTGGAATTATCTTATCTTTTGTTATATTAATCATAATTGGACAATCAATGATTTAATAACATGACGTTAATCATTTAAACCACCTCATAGTTCAATTAATTAATTTACTGTTTTGTTTCTCCCAACATTTCAGGCACATATATATCATTAATTTCTTTCAACAATTTTAATTTTCATGAGTCCCTATATTTCTTTTCATTTTATATCCATGGAAATGGTGGAGGTATTCAATTACCATATAAACATTCAATCCACATCAAATGACAAATTCCTAGAATCCAATTTCTATTATATCTAAGGACATATGAAGACCTGGTTTTAGTCCACCTAAGAATAGATCAATTATTATTTTAGGGATAATGATTACTGTAGAATAAAACCATTGAAGTCATGTATAATTAGCTTTATATGTATTAATAAATTTATAATCCTTTTTCTTAAGATCTAAGAATTCATTCTCCATATTTTTATATATAATATTAGGGAATTACATATTGAAATTGTCCCCTTAAACTCTTTACATTCCACAGATTCAATTTCTTCTCATTCCCTAATGTTCTTAATAATATTCCACCACTAATCTGTTTCACCTTCTAAATGATAAGTAGCCAAAATGACTTTCAAATGATCTGATCATAGAAGTGGGAAAAATATATTTTCAGTGTTACAAATCCATTTCTTAGAAACTTGTGGATTAGAGAAACCACTAAAAGTAGTTTGTTACCCATGGTGGAATCAATATAATGTTTTTCCACTTTTTCTCATTTGTATGTTCAACATGATTTGTATAACGATAAAATTGTTTGATAATGTCTACAAAACAATTAATTAATTATACAATATTGTTTAATTTCCCAGAAGAACAATCATCACATTTTTCATTTATTTAATATTAAAATGTTTAAATATATTTAATAAAATAATATAAAATAGCATGAGAAATAAAATTCACAGTCTAAAACAATCTTATTATGAAAAAAATCATTTATAATGTAAAAATCTTGAAACATGCTTTTTAATCTATTAAAAAATATATATATCCAGGGTTATTTAATTTCATTATCTATCGATATCCTTAATGATTATTCACAATGAGTTTTTGAATTCCTAAATCATATCCCCTTGGAGTTTCAAACTAGGATTGTGATCAGGAGCATTTTCATTCACCATTTCCCAATTGAGACCATCTCAAAAAATTGTTTTGGGTTTGTTCCACCTATGTACGTTTATGCGAGAGACATATCCACTTATATTATCCAGATAGAGATTTAATTACATGTGAAACACCCTCTCAATCATTTATAAAAATTCTAGGTCATCTTCCTATACATTTAATCATCAAGGTACTTATCTATAGACACATGCCTAGACATATCATTAAAAATATTCCGAGAGATCTCACTAATGTTTTCTCATCATAGAGTTTAAAAGTTCAGTAAACCATTCCTTTAAATCCAACTATAGTGACCTAGGAATAACATACATGTATATTAAATCATTATAGATTATAATTAATCACATTAATTGATTACATGATCTAGTACCATAATAGTTAATTTTCATTGGAAACAAGAAAAAACATCTGGCTTGGTGAAGGATCATTATTTTTTTCCACAATGATCATTGCTTTTCGAATTCCTCATAGACAAATCCTACCTAAAAATTGATTTATAACCCAAATAGTCATAGGTTATAAACAATCTTAAAAGAATAAATATTAGATGTACATAAGGTAAGAATCATATTGAAGATAAATCCTTATTAAAAATTATGAACCAAATTCTTGTATCATATAACTGTGAATCCATTATAAGTACTAAAAACCATTTCATGTGTCATGGTTACCAATAAAGATGGTCAATATAGTTAATTAGGACACACTTGTTTCCCATAGTGTATCAGAACACACTTATTTCACAATTCAAATAAAGGCCATTGAAATTTTTCCCATTTTATCTCATGAGATATATGAATCATTCCACAATACATTAGAGAGAGATATAGGTCCTACATGTCACGTAAAGAAAACATTCATACACATTCCATGAGAAAATAATATTGTATTCATATCTTGACTAATAAAAATAGATGCGTTTTATAAAAAATATATAATAACCCACATAAAGAAATGGTTATCATAGAAATTTCATTGTTTCATGAACTATGTAAAATATATTGGTTTTGTAACAATTTAATAATAGAATAACTCATGAAAGGAAGTATGTTTCATAAGAATTTTATCATGGTATAACCAGAACAGGAGAAATTAGATTCATAAAGAAGTTATCATACTAAACATAAACCATTTATAGAATGAAAAATAATCTTCTCTATGTATTATATTAAAATTTAGGAATATTTTACACCAATGGGTGTCAACTAAGAAGTAAAATAATTATTTAATTTTATTTAAGTCATATCTTGAAGAAAATATCCTTCCTCCTTACAAAATTCCAAAAAAATTTCAAATCCCTTTTCATTAAAAAATACATAAAATAAATTTTCATGAGTATTTGGAAAAAAAATTCCTTAAAAATATAACCTCGTAAATACTTTGGGGATGCTTAAAGTATATTATGGTTATGATGGTAGGTAAATTTTTGTATGCTGAACATTGATTTTTCAAATTAAAATCTTTAGAAGATATGTCCCAATCATAAAGAGGAGAGAATATTTATCAAATTATTTTTCAAAGTTAATAAAAATGAAAATTTATTTTAAAAAATCATAGTAAAATATTTTTTATATGATTTTTTGAAAACATGAATTCTAGAGAAAATAAATATTCAACCGAAGAGAGAAATAAATGTACTGTTTCATAAAAATAAGTTCATTATTATATTATGGAACATAGAGTATAAATTTTACCAATAAATTAATATATCATGAATAACTTGAAGATATACAATTTCATGAGAGTTCTTGTGAGATGGATCAAAATATATCATCAATAAAAACATAATCACAAATAATATGAATAAAAAACAAGATTGTAACACCAAAATCTTACCACTTTGGTAGCTTTGAATCATAGTTCCCAAAAGAAAATAATATTAAATAAAGCATAAATTAACATTAATATTAGTATATTAATTATGAAACCATTCAATTGTAAGTATATACACCTCATATAAATTTTTAGCTTCAAAATAGAACAAGTGTCTCAATGAATGTAAACTGATAACAAATTATGTTGCTGGTTTGGTATCAATTAAACATTAAACCCCATAAATGAGAGATCAGAAAAAGATTATGTAAAAAACCATAAATTTATGGATAATAATAAAATAATAAATTTTGTGGTAGTATATGAACCACATAGATGAAAGGAGTGGTGAATGAATAATAAGTCAATTTGAAATAAAAATGAACCTTGATATCCACTTACCTAAAGTCATGACATTTGTCAAACATGATCAAACATAATGTATAATAAATAAATTATTAATACATATAAAAAAGACATATATTTCAATATATCATACCATATATTATATTATTAGGACTATATATTAAGAATTTACCATCAATTTCATGTTATATGTATGTTTCGATTAATAACCACTTTGTTTTTCATATACGTTTCGGCTGGTTATTTTTTATCCTCATACATAATTTACATGTTAATAGAATTTAAAAAATGATAAAAATTTCTTATATATTTATTATAATAATATTTATAATAATATAGATAATATATAAATATGAAATATAATATACTATTCCTTGAGATGGTAGCTCGTACGTAAGCATGACCAATATTTTTGTTTCCTTTTTTTATCATTAAAGAATGAAACATAAATGATATATATATATTTTATCATAATTGAATTATTATTCTCTCGTATGTATCAAATATTTTTTTTAATATGATCTTTAATGAATGAATTTTAAAATATGAAAGAATTACATAGCATTGAAGAGGTGGTAGTCTACCCATCCACAAACCATGCCATCATATTCTGAAAATATTCAATGAATGAAGGTATGTATTATATAAAAATTAAAAGTCATAAATAAGTCATTAATATCACTTATATCATATAAAATTAGTATATACATCAATATTTCAATCATTGAGAGGTGTTAATGGATGAACAAACGACATCGATTTGCAAGCTGGTAGTCCACCATACCCTAAAAATGATTATATATCCCATTTGATGGGATGTGTGTGTAGGTGTAGGTAACCCCCATAAAATAACAACATATATTTATATTAAGGATATATTATTATTATAATTAATGGAATAATAAAAATTCAATCAATGAAGAAATAAATAAAACAAAAGATCTAGTTGAATAATACTAACTCTTTTTTGGTCAACTCCTTTTGGTTTGCACTGAAGGACATACTTGGTTTTCATTAAACAAAAAGTGATGATTATATGATGAGAGGATACTTTTTATCTTATATGTGATGTTTTTTATTATAAATAAGTCTTCATATGTATGAATAACTAAGATGGTGAGTTCCATTTTATAGTGGAGGAGGAAGGGAATGCTTGTAAATATTTAGAGGTAATCACAATTGGATTCTCTATATTACATAAAACCCACCAATGATGGTAAATTTTATAACATATGGTAAAAAGTCCAAATATTTTCATCCAATTAAATTTGTTCAAGTTTCTCAGTCATTTCACCTAAAATTTAATTTGAAACCACTACGTAAACATGTTTTTTTCTTAACTAAATCAATTAATTTTAATTCATTTGACTAATATTTCTGGTATAAAACTAAATTTATATTACATGAAATTATATATTGATATGATTCAAAATTTTTATTCAAATTATTCATATTATAATCACATAAGTGGCCAAATATTATTTGAAATTATTCTATCATATAGGATGTAACATTGAAAATTTAAATTAAAAATTTCAGAATATGGAAATGATTTTATATCCAATTACATGTGAAATTGGTTTTAAAGAACTAGATTGGATTTATTTACCTAAAATTGACTAAATTATAGTTTAAAAATAATATGATATATAATTTAACTATATAAATAAATTAGATTAAAATGGGGTTTTTTATTAATGTTTCGCGTTTTTAACAATACCTCAAAAAATACAACTTCTCAAAAAAGTATAAAAATTTAACGAAAGTAAAATTTTATTTTAAAATTTCAAAAATAATGCTTATTTTTTCAAATATAAATTATAAACCTATCCAAAATTATGTTTCAAATATTTCTTCAAAGACAATTTAACAACAATTCCTCTAAGAAAAATACATCCATTTATGTGTAATATTTGATTTACTCTTAACTCTTTTTTAGATAATAAAAAACACTATTTTTTAATATTTTGTTTAATATATTCCATTAAATCAATTCATTAATATTTTTTTGGTCAAATTTGTTTATATGAAACGTTTTTTTTCATATAATAATATTTTCCATGCAAAATAAATTTCTTTATTTTCAAATAGTTCTTTGTTTCATTTCGAATTGATTGATAACCAGAGGATTAATTTTATATACATGTATTGAACTTATTTTTACATTTTAGTTGATATTATTCAAAACATCCATTCCAACATTTAGTAGTAAATATAATAATATTTTAATAACAATATTAATAGTATATTGTAGTTTTATTGAACTCAGTCTTGTGTGTATTGAAAGCTATGGAAGGACCTCAAAATTAAGTGTAATAGAAAAAACATAATGTTTTGTGTACCTAAATATTAAATAATTATTAAATAAATCACACATAAATCTTATTACTTCATATAAATAAAGAATAAAATAGTGTGTCATGAAATAAAATCAATAAAAAAATTAATTTATTATAAAAATAAGTCATAAAACTCATGTTGTTACGTGTATATATGTAAATTCCAAAATAATTACATAGATATAATCCAAAAATATAATAACATATAAAGATAAAAATAATTTTATGGTTCCTGATTTAAAACAAATTTAAAAAAAAATTATAATATATAAAACAATTTGGTATAATTCATTGAATACTTTTCCAAATATGACTGTCAAATCAGAAGTAACCAAATAAATTAATTTATAATTTATAATTATCTATCTCATATTACCATATATAGAAGTAAATTAAAAAAATATATAAATTTATCTATGGAGTGATAAGAAAGACAATTTAATCTAGCACTCTATAAAAATTATAAACAATTAAAATGAAATGAATCGCTTAATAGAAACAATACAAGACTAGTACAACAATAAGATCATTAAATTTCATACAATATTCAAATATAACATACAAAATGGTATAAAAACAAAAATCAAATCATATTTGGAAGCATGAAAAACATTATGCTTCCAAGATCCTTACATGATACAACCATGCAACGACCCACGTATGATATCAATATAACTATATTTATTTAAGATATTGCTATATCATTGATATTTTCTATTGATGATATATACTAAAAATAATTATATGAATGATAATTAAGTTTACGGGTCTATTTATTCCTTACCATTGTTATAATATATGTAAACCATTATTCATACCAAATTTAAAATTTACTAGTTATTATTACATTAATACCCTCACTCAATATATTATTACTACCTAAGGATATGAACAAACTAAATATTCAAGTACCTATATTTCAATACTTTAAAATGATATTGATAACATTGGAAATTAAATTATTAATAATTTGTTATGATTCTGTTCTATTTATAGCCATGTTTATATCCCATGATCAAGGAACATCCCCATCAGTTATCTGGTTCACTAAAATAACCCCATAAAGAAAATAAATTCATTCAAAATTTGACCGCCACCTCAATACAAAATGAATACTTAAAAATAGAACACAAATATAGTGGAAATCATAAAAACGATACCCCCCTCTCTTAGTAATTAGTCACGACAACCATACCCTTTAATATAAGTCAACTTATATATGATTCTATGGAATAGATATAACCTCATGAAATTTAATTAAACCAAACATTACTAAAAAATTTCATTTCAAAAATCCTAGTGTACTCCCACATATACATGATTAAGGAACATTATCCCAGGTTTGGATTAACTCAAATCTTTCTTAATAATGACATTATTTTGGTTGATATTTATTGATTTATAAAGAAATGATTTTATGAAATAATTAAATTGAATATTTTATGTCATTTTATATAGATATTAGTACTCACATCTTGTTCCCATGATATTACCCCACCCCTTGATTTTATATGAATTACCCACATAAGAAATTTATTTATTACCTATTCATTATAATGGGGTTTCCCATGCGATTTTACATATATTTACAAAAAAAAAACCTAATATTTTATTAATTATATTCTACATTAAACTCTCAACAATTCAGTAAATTAATTTAAATTATATTGGCTATAAGAAAACTTATTTTAAATAATTTTTTTAAATGTTTTATTATGATTTTTGGTAAAACTCATGGAATTTAAAAACATTTTTATGATTAAAAAAATTAAAAGAACACCATAATTTATCATAGTAAAAAAATAAAATTTTTTAATGGATTATATTAATATTTGAAATATATTATCAAATAATTTAAGTAAATCCCTACATGGGTATTATAAAATGTCTATACTATTATAAATCTACTGTTTTGATCATGACATTTCTCATAAAACCCCTAAAAATAATAATAATCATTATTTCCTCTCCCTAGGGACGATTCATTGACGATAACTCTACCAATTAAATGAGAATTCATTGAAGAAAATAAAATAATATATATTTATGTAAAGTCTCTATATTATGATATGGTTTTATCAAGCTCTAGTAAAAACTCATTTGGAATCCTTAATAAATAAATCAAAGTCAGTCCAAAGGTAAGAGAAAGAGAAAAGGTGTGGTCGACAATAATAATATTAAATCAGTACATGATTTTATGAAAACATTATCTAGGATCATAGAGATATATTTTTTATTGAGGAATAATCCATGAGAGATTGAAGTTGGGACATATGTTTGAGATGAGGAAAAATGAGGAATTATTTCTAAAATATTACTTAATGTTTTAAAAATTATTACACAATTTTTATAAATAATTAATATACTATGAAGCTATTAAGAGATAGTCAATTCCCTGTGAAAATAAAATAATTGTTTTTATGGGGTTTTAGATATCTATTATTCAATAATAATATAAAAAAGGGAAAAATTCATGCCAATGATGGATGATAGAGGATACAATTGAAACTCAAATTACTGAATAAGATAAAAAAATAAGTTTATCTATTTATTTTTTCCCTTATGTGGTTGATGATGACCACTACGAACTATAAAAATGAATCATATACTCCCAACTAATAAACCATCTATGGAATAACATATATAATCTACAAGATTTACCTTAGACTCGACATCATATTAAGATTTTATTATCTAAATGTGAGAAGGAGAAATTAATGAATCAATCAATAAGTATCTCAAAATAATAAAATTATTTCAATTCGGCCTTATATCTAATTAAATATTATTTAATTCATATATTATTTTTTATATAAGGATAAATCATTTTTTAAACAATCCCATGAATAAGAACAATGAATTTGAACAATTATAATGAATAAAATTAATATTACTAATTCCCATAAATGTTTAAATCCATTAAAATTTAATATATCATGAGTAGAATACAATTAGTTACATCATGAAATTATGTTTACGATAATTAAATGACAAAAACATTTAAAAAAACCCGGAACCAATAGGTTCTCAATGTATACATCTTATACTACACGATATGGCCTATATATATCATATTATACAATATATGAATATCATAATATAGTTTTAGGTTATTTATATATATATAATGAAATACATCTCTATATTCGTATTATTAAATTATTTCCCTATATTATGTTCTATCATATTTAAAATCATCTGAAATCGTATTCACCTTGTTTTAGATATTGTTAATAAATAATCTTTCTTAGGTTTTGGAAAATCATTTTTCACCAAAATTAACCCTTATTCATAGGATCTTTTTTTAAATATATTTTTATTTCTAGAATTTAAAATTGTTGCATATTATTAATTCAAAGACTAAAATAAATGGTATTATCGATAAATAACTTATTATTTCCAATGTTTTAATTTTTCCTATAATAATTTTGATTTAACACATGTGACTATATGTAATTTTGTGAATAATATCAACAAAATTTCTCTCTATAATAAATTATTACAAATAGAAAATATCTAATTCCATGTTATAGAGTATATCAATATAATATAAAATATGAGAACCAAACTTCAAATAAATAAAAAAAAATTGTGATTATCTAAGGGAATTTATAAAAACAAGTGAGTATATGTGATGTCATTAACTACATAGATTAAAAAATCATATGGTAGTCTACTATGAATGGAAATAAATATACAATTATAACCCACAATGATAAAATAATTCTCATACAAGAGGGAAATCCCATATCATATAAAAAACATTATTCAAGATCAAAAACATTCCTAACCACATCCAATCTTTACCAGTCACATGATTTTTATATGATGTCTATTAATGTGTAAAGGATAGCCTGTTCAAAACCATGATTTCCTTCGGAATTTGGGATTGATATTAAGTATATAATATAATAATACAATATATATTTATAAGTTTGTGCATGTGTGTGAAATTAAATATTGTATAATTAAACCTGATCAATATAGATATTTTTTATTGGTTTCTTATGTATGATATATAAAACACAATACAACACCCTAGCCAGTCGTGTTTAGAAAACCCAACAAAAATATTGACCTTCCATGATAATCCTTAATAAAAGAAATATTAGATTAAATCCTTATAATATAACATTTCATATTATAATTATATAATAAATTTTTTAATAACAAATTGATGAACATTTAGAATTATAAAATAATTATATAATGTATATGTACATGAAATAAATCATTTAAATACTTTTAAGAAAAATTTAATAGAATAACAATGTAAAATAAAAACAATACCTTTTATACCTAATATATAACAATTTTTAGTAAACATATTTCTGAAATTTTATTTTAAAAAAATTTATATTTACCTTTAGTTAAATCAGTTTACTTTTTCTGGTAAAATTATAATGTGGTGTCAAAGTGGATCATTATAAAAAGAATTTTTAAATAACCCCAAGTTATGTGACTAATCCATTATTATAATCATATTACCTCATCTCATTAATGGTAAAAATGTATTGAAATATTATTTTATGATTCAAAATTTTTTTTCTATAAATTTTTTAGATTAATGTTATACTATTTAACTAGAATATAAACCCTGACTATGATCCTGAATCGTCATTGTCAATTTAAAAGCAATAATATCTGTACACCCTATTAAAAATATATTCTATACCTCAAAAAGAAAAAATTTAACTTCATTACATACATTTACTTTATGATATATTTATATTATTTTCCAATGAAGTTTACTATAATTTTAATTTATTTTTCTATTTATGCTCAATGTGTAAGAGTAATCATAATTATAAAATTATAAATCATTCAAGATGGACCATATTGTTAAAGTGTATTGATTATCCCAATTTGTTTTCATTCCATGCCTGAAATCGGTGAACTGGTCCTGAGAAGGTATCACAAGTCAAAATCAAATTAAAACACTTTAATAAAATTCCACACGCTAAAACACTTTATAACATTACTAATATATATTTTATAATTCAAACAAAAGACATTTCAATTAACCAACTATGACCTTCAGAAATTTTATATCATTTACATATCCTTTAAATATCATTATTAATTATTTAAATAGCTATTTTTATTGTTCATAAATTAAACCTGTTAAATACTTTGATAAGTGCACTATTCATAAAAAATTAAAAATTCATGATATAGATCATATTTACTATCATTTAACCATAATGTATAAGATTATTATTCAAGAAACTAAAATAACTCAATGAATCAAAAAAATAATTATTCTAAATACAAAAGGATTATTTCAACCCAAAAAAATACCAATTGAACTTTAAAACCATATAAATACTATTATGATCCTCAAAAACCATCGCTATATGAATACTAAACTATATAAAAAATGTATTGTAGTTTCTTATCCAAACCATTCAAACCGGTCACCTGCAGAAATGGTATCACAAAATTATGGGTACTGATATTGTATATGGCTACTCATACAATTAGATTGGACAAACTATTTGTATAAGAATACATATACTAAGTATTTCTGCAAAATATTTTTATATTAATTACCTATTTAAACCAATTCATACCATTATTAAAACAATTAGGATGTTTAAAAAAATTATTTACAAATAATAATAATAACCTATAATTCAAAAAGAATAATTATATTTATAAAAATAAATATCAACAGAAATTGTTATAAGTCTAGTGGTTTTTTTATAAAAATAGGGGTATTGGGTTAAACATCAACATTGATTTTTTTGGCACAAATGGATTTATAATACTCTTGGTATTGGATTATTCCAACAGTTTTATAGTAATCAGTATATTTCATTAAAAATTGTTTTATTCCCAATGAATCTTCAAACAATTAGTATAAGATATACAAATGTAATTAAGGCCTATATCAACTGTTCAAAACCAAAGGTACAACATTCATTTTGAGAAGTTCATTTGATCGTATTACAAACACATACTGAAATAAATTTTCATTTTGGAATTTAATTTTGGAATATATTTTTTAGTTATAATAGTCAACAAATGTTATATTGTTAATCAAAAAACATAAATATATTACAATTTTTATCATTTAAAATATTTTTTATTAGTTGATACCATTCCTTTTTGAAAACATTTTATCAATAAATCATCCTTATATATTTTCAGTCGTAATTATATCCTAAACATTATCTATAAAATCCATTTACTTCATATTCCTCCTAAACATATAAATAGAAAAATAAAATTATATTCATGGTTTTAATGTATGTTGTATTTTTCCAATTTCAAGTTCTTTTTCCACTTCTCAAAATCAAAATTCTCAATAAATTATTCATTGGATGTGACATAATCCTCTATTGATATAACAACATCATAATAACTCATGATATGTAATCATATATAAAACTCAATTAAATATATTTTTAGAAATTTAATATACGTAAGAAATAATATTTTTTCTAAAATTATTTGATATAGGTTTGTTTTCTATCATAGAAATCGTTCATGCTTATTGATCTTCAACTTCATTATGATTGTGTTTTACCAAAAAAATCTTCCATGAAAAGGGTTCTTCCATATTTAATAATACAGGTAGAGTTATAAGAACATTATACTTCGATAAATTATAATAGAAATAAATAATTGATATTTAATGAATATTTTAACCCCTCTCATTTAATGATCTAATAGTGTGTCTTATTTTATTGTTTTAATAGAAATTGTAAGATTAAATACGGAAAATAATGGTTATTTTTCAATATTTTAGAGACATGATAATTTTTCTATGATAAATAATCTATAAATTATAAAAAAATAAATTTTTAATAAATAAATATAAGTAAAAATATAAAATAATTAAAAATATATTTATATATAATGTTATTATGGAACATGCCACTTTCAATTGTTGTTGGCATGATAATATTTTTTATTACATCAGTGACATAACCAAATAATTAATCAATGTAAAATTTTACATTGTATATTAATATATCCTGAAGGAAAATTTTATATAGGCAATTTACACACATTGTATCCCACTAGAAGAAGAGGATTTAGAATGCATAAAAAACTAGAGAACATGAAATTTAACTATAGAAATTGTCTAGGAATTCCATGATTGAATGTTTTGGGAGCTAATAATTGTAGTTTTTTAATTTTTTATTGAATATTTAATGATGATCTTATTATTTAAATTTATATTATTTTAGAAAATAAGGATTATGATATAAATACATTGGAAATATAATTAATTATTCATTTTTTAAAAAATAAAGTTCCTAATAATGAATAGAATTTTTGGAATATATTATATATATATATATATCAATTTCTTTTAAATTAATATTTATCAAAAATTGTAGATATTATTTTAAGTTGATGAACTATATTCACTATAAAAGTAGGTTTCTGAAAAATTTATGATTTTCACACCTTTTAAAAAATGAGTTATTATTTTATATTCTATTACAAATATGGAATTGTATTATTGGTAATGTTGGTTAGTGATTTTATTGGTAAAAAATAATTACATTAAATATATTTCTTCCTAATTTAATCATTAAAACATGCGTATATTGAATAAATTATTCTTATGATGTCCTTCTTTTAGTTCCATAATATTCAGTTTGACCTAGTTGAAAATGAGAGTTGATGAAGGATGAAGATAAATATTTACAAATACATAGATGATTATAGTGGGTGAAGAATAGTTTAGTCACGGAGTATTTATGACAATGATTAATCTGAAATTTAAATTGTATCAATGAAAAGTATTTTATTTTTTAAAAGTCTTTATATTAGTAAAATTTATGGTTGACATACATTAATAATTTATAAATGGATGGTGGGAGAACTTTTATTCCATATGACACAAAATTATCTCATATTTCAATTATTCGTAATCATCTTCATGATATATATAGACTATGTGAAAGAATATTGAAAACTAGTCACCAGTAGATAATGATATTTGATATATCAATCTATTAGTGTATATTAAGATAATGGTTAATGTAATCCAATTTTTAATTCAATTTTGAATAAATCAAGTATTGTTCATACATTGTGTGTCATTAAATTAGTATAAGAGATTAATAAGATATGGTTAAGCATGATATTTCTCAGGATATTTAAATTGTGTTCTTTATCATTCATTATAATTTATAGATGACCTATTTTTAGAAGGGAATCTAAGACATAATTATATAATGATGAAATATTAATATAGTTTGGTTTTATGATATATTTTTAAAATTTAAAAGTGTTTTTGGGTGGAATTCCAAACTATGTGTGGGGGTGTTCCATTATTTTATAATTTATTATGAGTTGGTTATTTTTATGTTATGAAATTTAGCATGGGGTTAGACTAAGTAGAATGGTATTTGTTCCCCATATAGAAATTTACTTCTATTATTTTTATTATTTTAAGAAATGATAAACTGATTGATATTGGAGTAATGATAAATATTAGATTTAATCCCATTAATTGATGATGATATAATTTAACTTATATGGTTAAAATAATTTCTTACTAAATAGTGTTAGGGTAATTCTAAATTGACATAGGTGGTGTGACATATTTTTTCCACATCTTCTTCATTCATGATTTGATAAGGAGAGGTGATAAAAATAGAGGGGTCATATTATTTTATATTTATGTTTTATAAAACAAACTATAATCCTTATAAAATTATTACTGAAAGAAAAATTGACAAATTAGATTGGGAGGAGAGTATGATTGGTTGTAATAGATAATATAAATATATTAAATAAAATATTGTAACAAAGTTTATGATATGAAATGTGATTAATGTAATGACCTTATTGTATATCCCATTATATTTGTTAGTTGTATTTATTTACCAAATGGGGAATTCATTGTGTTAGTAATAAGTATAATTTGTTATGGTTATATTGTTTAGATGTTCATAGTTTCATACAGAATCATTGATATGGGGATACCCTATGACTATATACAGAATGACAACCCCATTTTTCTTCACCTTACGGTGCACTATGAATGGTGATTTTATATCATGAGAAAAAATTATCTAATGAAGACAATTGATTATAGATTTTTTATAAATTATTTAGTGTTTATAAATTACTTATAATGTATTTTATTTTAATTGAGTGAGGTATATATTATTAATTACAAAACTCCCACCCATTGGTTGCTTTCTCAAGCATGGGCAGATATTTAGGTAATATGGAAACTACTAGGAATCCATCTAGTATGTTCAATCCCATCCCAATATATTGATATGGTTTTGATTATTTAAAAATATATAGATTTTATTATATATTAATATGATTATAGTATATGATATAATTTTTGGGGGATGATAAGGAATATATAGTTGGGTCAACAAATAATATGGTTTCAAGGAGTCTGTATTTGGGGATATATATAATTTTTAAATGGTTTTAATATATATATATATATATATTATATTTTTTGGACACACCTATCAATATTTAAGGATAATTTATAATATATTTTAAGATCACCGTTGGATGGTATGTATAAATTTTTTTTCTTCACACATGTTTCATTAGTATACATTAATATAGTAATAATGTTTAATAGTATCCCACACTTATATTATATTATTGAATTTTAGGATCAAGAAGGAGGTTAAGTATATTAGTCAGAGTTTGAAATTATCTATAGCATATAGCTAGATTTTTTTATTCTATATGACATCGATTGTTATTGGTGGATTTTTTTATAAGACATATCATATTGGGAAGAGAATAGAATAATTGGATTAAATATAAAATCAACTAGTGTAAATAACCACTCAATGTATCCTTTCCTAAATATAATCATGATTCCTGAGCCTAAGTCACATCTTGATGAAATCTTTAATGTCACCTCCCAATGATTCAATTAATTATTAATAGATCTATCATTTAAAATCACAGATTTCATAGAAATATTGCCAGTCACCCTATCTAACACTAAAAATAAACCAACAATTTATGGGGTGAACATACTCTCATTCTGATCAATAATATGATTGACATAGCCCAAACTACTTATATCCATGACTATTTTCTCAGGTTATTAATTTACTATAAGAGGGTATATCTCCCAACTCAACCATCTAGGTAAAATAATAGGGAACTCCTATAGGTAGGCTATATTGCTCAAGGCTGGATGAACCAACGAGGGGGGTGAGCCAATGATATATTTTTATAAATTATGATGATCTAGAATTTAACTTTCTTTAACTATTAACATTATCAATACACTAAATAATATCTCATACCATAACCATAATGTCAAATAGAAAGAAAAATAATTTCCCAATTTATTTGAATGTTTTGGCATTAAATTGTTCACATTGATGAATTGACCAGACTCCCTTACAAGATTCTCCATGATCAAACTCATGGTTACAACCACAAAAATAATCCCAATGTGATCATCATATAGTAAAAATATATTCCACCATTGATAAAGTCCATTATAATATAGAAGTATCTTATTTTATAAGGATCAAACACATTTATGTATTCTGCATCTAAATGGTTGGTTCTACACCATTGGGAATGGGATCCCACTTAATGAGTAGATGGATCATCAGGTCATTACATACAATTCATCAAGGGATTAATAACTACTTGTATTGAGACACTTCAATAGATATGGTGTGATCAAGAAACACTATATCTTCATAAAACACTTTTTTCTATCACATATAGGTACACATGGATTTGAATCATATTCCACACCTTGTGATACTAGATGTGTCAGACATTTAAAAATCCCATTGGCCAATGTACGCAAATTTTTGATTAATTATATCTTATCCTTATATTATTATTTTATAATATATATATATTTATATTTGGAATTATTACTCATTCATAGTTTCAAATCTTATTTGGAAACTCCTCAACCTTCACAAGAAAGCAAAAGTTATCAAAATTTATGCTGGAAAGTTTCATCCTGGTTTCTTCGAAATTTAAATGATTATTCAAACATTCATTTAATACATCTAATTAATAAAACAATTAATTAATTATATGATATTAAATGTCTTTATCTAAGAAGAAAATAAAATATTATTTATTTTAAATACCCATAATACTTTGGAATTTTATTAATTACTGTGAAATTTAAATATCAATCTATATTTTTGTTCATTTAAATCTCATTATAAATTCCTCAAATATCACTTTTTAAAAAAAAATTTATATCTCCATCTGCATGGAATTAATCATCTCTAACACATAGAACATAATTTATTAGAATTGGTGGTTCTAAAAATGACACCCAATATATAATTATATAATCACATAAATAATTCTCAAGAACCTATAGGAATCATATCGAGTACTATATAGTTTTGGCTATGATATTTGACATCATCAATCAAACATCATTCATTTTTGTGTATTTCCATACATCATTAGATTCCCAATGTTTTTCCCTTTACATAATAGAATATGTATACTTCATATGATGTTTCCAAAACACCAACATAGTATAAATCAGTTACATGGATCAATTGGATATATAAAATCAATAATATCACAAAAATGGATATATCATTGTACTTACATGATGAAATATAATAACATGAGTCCAGATAATTCAATTTTACCTCAAACTATCTTATCTTAATAGAATAAAATTTCTGACCATTATCAATCACTTCAAAAATTATAAATTGTCTTATAGATAGGGCCCCCTAATTAACCAATACATACCATTAAATATTTTTATGATCATATAATAAATTATTAAAAATTATTTTTCACATTATTTTAATATTCTATAATTATGTTTATCATCCTATTTCCTCACTATTCAACTTCCAAATAACATGGAAGAATATAATTTAACACTTTGGAATACATGTGTGATTTATTATGAACAAAATTCAATTCTTACACATATATCGATAGTACTCCTTGAAGAATAATCATTAAAATTATTAAAAAAAATAAAACTACTAAAAAAATTCTAATTTCATCCCCAAAAATCCCCCCATTTATGTTTTCGAAATGAATATCATAAATATAAAAATGTATTCTTGCATGGATTATCAATTTCTCCCCGTTATTAAAAATAAATTGTTATGCTTAATAAAAGAGACTTATCAACAATTTTTTTCCTTTTGAGGCACACTCTATATCTACATCCTATTCCCGAGAGAAGGAAAAAACCATGTGGTTCTCATAATAACAAACCTTTACTATGTTTAATCTATGTGTATATTGGAATACCCAATGTATAAAATAATAGATATAAAACAAAGTATAACTATGATGTCAACCCAATACAATGCATGTGATATCATGCATATAAACATTTATTTCCCAAATAGGGAATGAATATAAGGAAAATATTTAATTGAAAAATGAATCATACACACATATTTTGTGAACCAATAGGTCAGTTCAGGTAAAGGCCATGTAACATCCAATTTTTTTGTGATTTTATTACCAGTACACCACCTATGTATGTAAATTTAATAGAATCATATAAATGGGTATAATGTTTTATTAACCTACCTCAACTTTCAGGGTTTTAATAATGATAATAAATTAATGATTTTTTTTGATATAATAAACTGAAAGTATCATCCTAAATTTAATCTCTTGATGGAATGAACTACTCTGATTCTATTTCATTTTAGTTATTAGAATCCATGAAGAACTATCTCTTCATTGTATAAATTCCCGACATCATTAATATTTGTCTTTACTGTAAAATATGTACATCACTCAATATATTCATTTAATTAAGTTTTGTTTTTTAAAAAGTAGGCAACAAATAGGAAATTATCAGGGTCCTATGTTTATTTATAGAAATAACATTTAGGGTGACATCTTACTCAAAAAAGGCCATTCTTTTCATCCAATCACATCTCGTGAAATTTTCATTGCAATCTTACCAAAGTCTTCTTATTTATATTTAATATATTTTTCCACCATATTCTTCTAAATATTCATGTATTTATTTTTGTATTACATCTCAATATTTATTTCTATTTTTTTGAAACAACTTTATTTCCATTAGCCATAGAATTTCTTTATTTTTTCTGATATTATTTAGCCAAAAAAAATTATTTGTCCAAATTAGTAGGAATTTTTTTGTGGAATTGTTAGTTTTCTAGGTATCATCACCTGTTATAAAAATGTTTTTCTTTTGGATTCCATTAAATTTATGAGAATAAATAACATCCCCTTCCTAATTTTTAATTCCTACATCAATCTTGGGACTTTGGAGAATGCATCTTCGAAAAAATACTTCTAGAATTTTTTTCTAGATGATTGGTGTATATATCAATCCACATGTTCCTCCGTATAATATTTTTAACCAATATTCTCACCAAATTAAAACCTATGTTCTTACCGCTTTCTCATTGATGACATATTGAAACATCAGGAATATGATTTGTGTACTTGTTTACCAAAAAAATAGTAAAAATTATAAAAAATTATATTTTTTATTAATTCATGATCTATATATATTCTTATTGATAGAATACTATTATAAAACAATCCCCTCATTGATAATGGGGATGTAGACTGCTTGAAAAAATTTTCCATCCATTTATGAGGAATATTTCCTTTCAGTTTTTTGTCTCATCATTGTTTAACATTTGTTTTCATAAATTATTTATTAAATAAAAAACAAAATTCATGGAATTAAAATTATTAGAGTATTACTGAAAGTAAGAACCCTTTATCTACCCAAATTGAGAATATTACCCATTATAATCAATTTTTTTATTGAATTGTTAACTAGATTTCTCCAACTCATGTGTCACTATGAAATGAATGGTTTTTGTTTAAAGAATATCTTATTCTTTTAAAAAAATATATTATTCAAGATTCATAACTATCCTTTCTATATCTGTAGAAATATTTTAAGGCTAATTTATCTCATAAAAATAGTATTATTTATTATTTTATATATCATCATTCTCTATAGCCATAATTTTTTTCATTCTCAATATTCTTCTTTTTCTATATTATTTTTGAGTATTTGTCCCATGAAAAATTTTATCATTTGTGTCAACTCCCACTCAAATTATACTCTTTATTCCACATCAGCACTATTACATGATGAATTTTTTTAAAAGGTTGGGGCCAAAGCGTCATTTTTATTATCAATAAATGGTACTCTTTTTTAATGGGGAGAGGGAGACCCATTACATAGCATGAATCCTCAAGGACATTTTGAAGTTCCCTGCCATGATCCAAGTATCACTAAGAGGGGGAGGGGGTGAATCAGTGATATCTTTTTCCTTTTACGTTTCCTTCGACTTGAAACAACATTCACCTCCTATTAAATATATTCATCCCGGCTGAACACACACAACCACAGGAACACAAGATTTACATGGTTTACTACTGAACAAGAGTAGTTATGTCCTTGGTATGGTACGGAAATAATCCAGTTCCACACAATCCACTAGAAAACAATCCTATTATGTGTAATAAAACGAGTAGGATATACCCTTACATTCATGTAGCACTTGGAAAACAGTCCACAAGTCTCTGTGCACCCTCTTAGCACAAATACGGAATTATAGTATTTCAGTGCTTCTTCACAATTGAACAGATGTAATCTCTGAAGTACAAACATTCACATTCCTACCCAGAAGCTAGTTAGAACTTCCATATGAACAATTGAATATGTGTGAAGACCGCAAATTTTCCGCACAGTATTTATGATATCTTGCGTGCAATTCCAATGCCTTGCACATACAAATTCACTTTTGGCATCAAATGTTTTTTCCGCACAGCTCCCCTTTTTCGCACAAATTTTCTCTTTTCACGCAGCTGTCGTCTTTTCGCGCAAACTTCTTTCTTTTCACGCAACTTGCTCAGCATATTATTTTACACACAACAGAGCTTGGGATTTCTTCTAAGTGTCGAGCATTTATAAATGAGAAGGGATCACCTCATCTTAATAGGAATTTTTGACCCCGCGTGAAAACCACTAATCTGAACATAAAACCATCTTCATGCGTGTAAAAAATCTTTCACGCAACTACACATTTCGCACAATGGTCTAATATTTAACGCACCTCATGCCTTTTCCAATATTCAAACTTCTGATATCAAAATGCCTTTTTCGCGAAAACTTCACTCCTCTATTTCATGCACCACTCTACTTTTCGCACAAACCACTGATTTTTTGCGCATCCCACTACTATTTCGTGCGGCCTTCATTTTTTCCGTGCATCCCACAAAAATTCCACACCTCTCGCAAATATTGCGTGCACCACTTTCTTTTTTAACACAACTTGCCTAAATTTTAGCGCACTCCATTACTTTTTCATTATCTGTCTTTACTGCTTCCCATAACCATTCTACTACTTTTATCACGAATTCCACAATCGTGATATTTATCTTTTGAAAGACCAGATCTAGCATCATCAGAGTTAGATTGGGAAGTACTGAAACATCACATCTTCCAGTAGCATCATTACTTCCAATAAAAACTGTATATGACTGGCCTCATCATTTCTCCCCCTTTCCTTTATAAGTCTTGCATCAAAAGTTCTTCTAAATTATGATATTTGTGAAATACAAGTCACCAATGCATGGTCGGATTTTATGTCCTCTACAAAGTGAATTTATTTATATTCTTTGACAACAAAAGACAACACTCTGAAAATTCCAACTCTTCAAACTTCTTTCTCCATCCAACTTGGTCCCAATACATTTGTCCTGAATACAAGGATACAAACCCCATTTTTTCCAAAGGTCCCTTAAATGAATAGTACTACAATAGTACTAGTGCCATGTGGCCTGAATACTAGGAATAATACCTTATAATTCATACACTATTTCTATATCTATGGTATCTCATCGTCAGATTCAGATTATTATTAATTAACCTTACTTCATAGATATATTTTGAAAAAACGACTAGAATATTAAATTTTGTGTGACAATAGTGGTTTACTACTCATTACCATTGATATTATAAATTTGAATCCCATTATTAGAGTATATATATTTTGATTTATGTATTTATCATCCGCATTGTTATCTAAATCACCAGATCCAATAATATCAACTTTTTTAAATTTTCCATTCTGAATTTCATTTAAAATCATATTTCTCTAGGAAATTAATAAATTTAGTCATCTCATAATATCAGTGAAATTTTTGGAGTTCGTCAAGATAAAAATACTATTTTTTCATCTAGGGGTTTGATTTTTTTTAATGATCATGGTAATTTCTCTTTATTGTTTTGACAATAATGGAATATTAAAAATTCTTACAAAAATCAAATATGTTCCTAAAATATCATTTACCATTTTATTTTTTATCAATATTCTCAATATATTCTATTATTATGTCATTAAATTTTCCCCTATAGATATGTTCTTTGGCTTCATTGGCATTGAAATTACCTACCTACTTAATTCAAAATTTTCCTAGATTTTATGTGAAACTTATTGACCCATGATCATTAGAGAAAAATATTATGATACATTAAGGAATATAAAATTTTTATCCTTAAAATCTTTCAATATATTTAAATTTTCATATTATTTTATTCAATGTAATTTATCAGTGGTTTGAAAAAAAATCCCTTTAAATGTCCCTCTCTTCTAGGCTATGTGAGAGTAGATAATATAGAATCCTATTTATTTAGTTATCATAACTAATCAAATAAAATCTGGGAGCACCATTTCTATATTCTAAAATAATATTATCCATCCTTTAAAACTATTACGTATATAATTTGAGGGATATTTTTCACTAATACAACTTCTAGTGCCATATGCTAGATGGGTGACTGAAAGAGAGGAGATGAATTGGTGTTATATTTTTACAAATTCATATTCTTTCTAATTCTACCACTTGAATCTATTAAATTTCATGACCCACTCAATTATTTAACCCACATAGACCCTCATGAGATGTAATAAAAAAAGAGTGTTGAACTAAATATTTATATAGTTCATCATTTAATCAATTGAAATTCTATATTTATTATGACCCGAACAAATATAAAGTATTGTAAAACAATTTCATACAGAAATATATAATCCCATTATGATATTAAAAGAGTAATACACTATTCCTCCAATTCCAGTGTCAATTTTAAAATACAATAATATTTTATAACAGGGATCAGGTAATAAATCATCATCTTCCCCCGCTTAATTTATTCTGCACCACTATGTATTACTGTCAGCCTCTATGAGAAGATAGATCAATTGGTCTTCACATTTACTTATTCAAGATCATTGAAACGACTATTGTTTACACACTTCTCCATATATGTGTAAATATATATTCTTATTATTTTCATGGAAAATTTTGGTTAGTATCCTATAGGGACTCATATTCTTCTATCCATGATAATTGAAGCAAAAGATTCTCGGAAATATAATCACATTATTTATGTTATTTTTCAATTATTTCTCTCTTCTATCTATGTTCTCTATTAAACAAATTTATGTATATGCAATAAAAAATATTTATCATTCCTACTGCATATTTTTATTTAGAAACTCATTGGTCTTCGACAATAGGTGAAATCATCATCTCCTTAAATAGATAATCAAATGTATTATCATTTTTTTCATTTTAATTTTCATTATTAGGTTCATATAATCCTTATCAAGACACAATAATATCTGTATTTACTTTATTGAATATTGTGATATAAAAACACCACATTTGATACTTATTTTCAATACCAATAGGAATAAGAAAAATAATTCCTTCACCTGGTATTAAAATATACATTACCTCATCTTCCCATTTAAATATCATTGTAAATTTCACAAATCTATCTTCTTCAATATCATCCATGATCTACATGAGCACTACCTCATTCATTTCATCTAGGTGGAACATTCATTTCTTGGAATTTCAAGTTCTAAATGTATTAAAATTTATTTTAGGATATATTCCCTTATATAGTACTCAAAAAACTACACCAATGTCTTTAAATATGCAATAGAATTAGGATATTTTATTTTACATTGAATACGAAGATGGATTTTCCTACACCAACTATCATACTTCCCAATATTCCCTTACATCAGCCCTTCATTTAAAAAGTACTTATAAGGTACTTTGTTCTCTATTAAATAACATAGATGAAATTTTCAATGTGGATAATTTGGTTATGTGGATTTAGATACATCACAAAACATGAAATTCAAATATTCTTTTGTGTGTTAATTCACTTCCATATATCTAGATAATTATCGTGTCCACTCGAATAGTCTCAACACATCATTTACTTATATCCAACCATTCGTAATCACTTGATAAATTTTGAATATTGTTTTATAAATTTTTTCATCATTCACCATCTAATTCCTTTTATTCTAATAAATAATAGAACACCATTTTTTCACAAATACTTTTCCACGTTGTCTTAAACATATCCACTCATGTCCATCATGTTGTAACATGACTCATCCTTCTCAATTGGTCATTGTAAAATCTATTTAATATTAAATAATTTCATGGATTATTCAGTATCCATAACATAAAATTCCCTCTATTAAATCCATAATAATCATGCAATAGACCAATATAGGTCATCTAACCCATACACCCAAGGTGACATTCATAAGGTGTGGTGAAACAATGAAAAAATAACAAGTCTTTAATTAAACTAAAACAGTACCTATGACTATAGAATAATCGTGAAAAAAATATATAAACATATCAATAAAAACATTAAAACTAGTCTAAACATGAATCATAATAATTAATCAAAACAATACGTCTCTTTGTGATTTGCAGTAACTTCCAAAATAACATGAACCAATTTCAACACCAATAGATAATCCTACCTGTTATAGGATTTATTTTTATTTACATGTATCCTCCAATATAATACCTAAAATACTTTTCATATAAAAAAATCTTAATGTGATTATCATGTCAAAATACTTTTCAAAACCATACCCAAAATTAAAAAAAATTAAAATCCATGAAAAACAATATCAGGGATTGAAATACCCATTTCCAAATCAAAACAATTAATTTTTAATGTAAAACACATCATAAATTTATCAATCCAATACATTCATTGAAACCAAGAATCACATCATTTTAACGAATACCCGAATAGAACTTATAAGGAAAAAAATTAATTCATTGAAATTACCCATTTTTTTGAAACACCTTCCTCAAAATGGTATAAAATTCACCTAAATTGATAATTTTTATTTGAAACTATGAGATCATCCTTCGAAAGAAAAGGAACTCCAAGAAACTAAAAATTATCAATATAAATCAAAATATGATCATGAATCTGAAACCTAACGAGGGCCCACTCTTCTTCTTCAACCAATAGTGAAGAAAAAATGAAGGAATGATTGCCCATAGTGGATCACCACAATCACAATGATGATCAATCTCCAAAAGAATGACCTTGAAGGAACAATTATATCCTTAATCACGTAGGGTGGTATATATGTATCAAGAGGGGGGTATAGGTGGAATCAAAGAGTAGTATTCCATAAAGTACCCTAATAACCAAAACTATAAGACTTACATGGCACGTAATCCCATTACATGACTTCAATTCAACAAAGGATGAAAACACATAAAAACACAACACATTTCTTATTAAAAATGATACAGGATGTGTATTATAAATATACATCTTGTAATCATCATTCCCTACACTTGATTGAAGACATCATCTAGGAAACCATTACACATGGTGAAATTTACATGAATAGAATTCAATTTCCCAACAAACAACAAACATGTAAGTTCATAGTAGAAAATCACCGAAGCACCAGGGATGTTATCCAAATAGAGGGAGAACCCCTCAATTCCCATAAAATATTTATACATAGACTCCATCAATTCAATAAACATTGAACCCATGAACATTAGTTTATTTACCATGTAAAGGCACTCTATTCGTAAAAGACTGTAAACTCACCTAAATAATGATGATAAACAAATGATGAACAAGGGAGTATATGAAAACCATAAACCGTATGTTAGAATCTACCCCCATAAACACTTTCTACCCAAAAAACCCACTAATATTACTAAACTAACAAATAGTGATGAACACTACTACCCCATTATCCTTTACCTCTCCCACATATCTTGACTATCCCATCCGTATTTCCATAGTTACCATAACAGTGGAATCTTTTTAACATGTTGAAGATTATCTAAGTTATCCCTAATATGAACTGGGTTCTCCGACATAATTGTTTAATTTTTCAAGATCAATATCTTCAAATCTGGTTAAATTAGAAGGATTTTTTATAATCCTCCTCAACTATAATTCATTAAACATGTTGTGGATATATTTTAAACTAGATTACATATCCAAACAATATTCCTCTTTTCCCAGTTTCACAATGATCTCAAAGGGGAAATTACACTTGGTTCCAACATACCATACATACCAAACAATAGTTTCCAATGAAAGGTAAATCTCTATGAAAATCATAATCACAAACATCAAAATGTAGTAGCTTATGATGAAAATCCACATATCATTTTTTATGAATTTATGTTGTGATCAATTTCTTTTTGCTCAACCTCAACATCTCTATCATCTCATAAAAAAGACTTGGACCCACCAAGGACTTATCTCCCAACATTTACTAGTATAAGGGATAACTACCTCGATTCCTATTCAATACCTTAAAGGGAATCATATTAGTTGACGAATGATAACAATTTTTATATAAAAAATCATCTACAGGAAAATGAATTTTTGATGATACACTAAAATAATGCACATATTCCTATAGTATACAATCAAGATCCTAGATTTCCCACTATCTATATCCATCTAACAAGGGAGGATTTTTCATTATCAATATAATCTATGAGCCCATATCTACCTATGAGATATCCCAAAACATAGTCATAAAACTCTTGTCCCTGTAAAAAAAATTCCCTGGGAACCCATGATTTCTCACTACCCCATTGTCATAAAATTTCCCATGATATTAAAAAATTTTCAACTCCTAGATATTTATTAAATGTGTGGATTATATGAGTTGATCAACGATCACCAAAATCAAATCCTTCCCACATGAAATCCGTGGTAAATTAATGATGACATTAATTGAAATTTTAACCCACCTCAATATAGGAATTGTTAATGCTAGAAAAAAAACCTAAAGGTATATTGTATTCATCCTATATTTGATGGAATGTAAGGCCTAGTGGAAAAATATTCCATCAAATATATCATCCCCTTCCTCCAATAAAGATATCTCAATGTTTGATACCTATTGTTATTCCTAGGGTGAATGTACCAACATGACTAGTGGACATTATACATCAACTCATGCCTTAGGGAAACTGGACATACCATATTATTATGGAACCATAAATAATATCTTCGATACTAAGACCACTCACTTAAGGTCTCACCACCATAAAGGGTTTTACTGAGGTGTTGTCATACTTTGTATGTCATATTTACAAGCAATAAAAACTCAAAAAAATTGATTATATATCATATAAATGAATAAATCATATCCATCAACGTATTTTACTAAAAAAAATCTAAAAAAACCCATTAGAGTATTGTTCTCCACTAACTCCTTTAAACCTTGTGTCAGTCATTTTTTTCTCAATGCCTTGTCAAAAAAAATTTCTCTTCCCAAGAATCTATTCAATATTACAATCAAAATTATGATTATACTTCACCCAAGATCTCTATCTCAAGGTTATATATACATATGTAAAAACATATTTCAGGATTTTTTTCTCCAAATAAATAGTATTACACTCAATAAATTGGTAGTTTCACTACATTTTGAGTTCATGCATAACCCCTACAAACTCAAGATTTTGGGTGGGTTAGATCATATCATGATGGAATAACTAGTATGATCCATAGGTCACCACTTGTTCCCCCTACATCAAAACACATCCTAAAACCATACCAGAGGCATAATTGAAAACCTCATAAACATAACCACATTCCATAAGAATAAAAATTGGTGTTGAATTCATACAATCATTCAGGCCCTAAAAATATCTTTTCCAAATATAGTAACATTCTCGAATTTAACACTCAGTTAAAACATTAATTGAATATATGATCTATGATTAATCTTAAATAAACAACCATAGTACACATTCAAACTCAAGGATATTTATATTTCATAATCCTTTCAATGCTGATTTGATGAAATAATAGCCAGTACCTTTTTAGGATCCAATGAAGTTCAACTCTCATATATCAAATTCAATAGAAATTACACATCCTAGAACAATAACTCATAGTTGGAATGATTACCATATATATGATGTTCAATAATATTTCTATGACTACTCTTGAAATGGTTCTAGTAATCATATGTCTTAGAGTAGACAAAAATATCATCAATTTACCCCACTAAAAGGATTCCATGAATTGATGAACGATATGGTTCATCAAATCCATAAACACTACATGAGCATAAGTCAGACCGAATGAAATAACTTGAAACTCAAAATTACCATAATGTCTCCTAAATATTATTTTAGGTATATCCTATTCTTGGACCCTCAACGAGTGGTACCCTAATAGTTGGCCATTCATTGGATACCGAAAATGCTCGATAAGTAGATCATCGAGAGCATATATCTTTGTAAAATGGTAATAGTTCTTGAAAATATCCTGATTGATGTTTTTTATAATCAATATATATTCTAAGGATCCTATAAACCATCATAGAGAAGATGAACTGTGTATTACATTTTAACACATTGTGAATTTTAAATCTGATATATTATAAGACCTGAAGCTGGACCTGAAGCTGGACCTTCACATCCACCTACTGAACTTTCCCCCTTTGGTATGATTGCATAGAAATGGAAATCATACTAGGTTGTCAGATGATGGTTAACGCAGCCTCTCTATGGGGTTTTAAACCGTAAAAATTATCCAGAATTACCTCATGGTATGCACCGACCATTGCATGAATTCAACCAACCCAACAAGGGTAAACTTATCCTGAAATATCATTGAAAACTAAAAGGATATATCCCCATTATATGGAACTATATGTCATTCCCTTCATGATCTATAGTCCTATAAACCATGAAAAATATGAGTGACCCCATCATATGGTTTCAACAAAAAATGAAATAAATAAAATTATCCATGGGAGTTATCATTGATCATCTAATACATACTGATAACCAAGTATAACATTTCCAGATTGAGATCCAATAACTCCCTTACCATCTTTAAGTTGGATATCATCACATGAAAAATGGGGCAAATAAAATATTGTTTTGGCCACTATCATAATGTACTGGAATTATCCAACATGAATGAAATATGTTATGAATGAATGAATAAACCATTAACTATCTTTTATGATGTAAAAATATGTGTAGAACCTATATAAAAACTATCACCATAGAAGAAGAAATAAAAATCATATAGATAACAGTAGTTGGCCCTACTTCTGATTCCTCCAGTGTACAAATCAAAATATAAATATGTACAGTATTAGATCCTGACAGATATTTCACAGACACATGAACATCATGTTATCTTGATGACATTAAAATATACCCGTGGAAGAATCTTCATGAGTGTATGAAGCAATAGTGAATTTGGTTCATGCACTACATACCTAGGATCGTCATTAAAAAAACAATTCATATCCACAGATCTTCCACAAAGATGACATTTCATGGGATGCTCTTCACATTTCAATATAGTATCATTAGGCCACAGAAACTGATAGAAAAAAATTGTTGCTTCCCTGAAAATTTCCCAAAAACGTTTCCTAAAGAAAATTGACAACTCTTTAATTTACATTTTTATCCATGAAAATACACCCTTCCATATAATATCACAAAATCAAGCTCCTCCCAAACCTATATTTCTAGGTATGTATAAATTGGTGAAATAATATTTGTAAACTACCACCACAATTTTTTGAAAGTTCATGAGAATCAACATCAATTGGATATTTGGCCTCACTCCCTACTAAAACCTCTAGTCCATTATGTACTCAATAGTGACCAGATTTGGTGACATATTCACTAACTAAAACAACTAGTAGAATACTACAGAATAGTACACACCCCTATTAAATTGTCATAAACTCATTTGACTTCAACACACATAATCCCTTATGATAGAATTACTAACTAACAATTTTCATGAAAGAATCCCTTGTAAGATAATTTTACAACATAGATTACACCATAGTGTCCCCAAATCTCATTTTCATTCCCACAATCATGTATTCATAAAAAATCACCATATATTTTTCTATATAATTCCTGATGTTGATGATCCTCTCAATCCGCTCAAGTAACTCCATGTATTACAAGGTCCTTTGTCTGCGCAGAATATGGGTGGATTCTTTCTAGTAAATTTAAATCCATGATCTACACCATGTACTAGTTTCTTAACACCCATGTGAGCCATAAATTAATTAATATGTATTATAGAGTCTATAAAAGATTTTTCCATTGGTGGATTATCATATAGATCCTATCTTAGATCTTCCATTCTTGAATTTAGATGATCTCTTTTTAGAAGAATTTTATTAAAAATATAAGGAAGCAACCAATTTGATAAATATACTATTTAATAATACTATGACTATTATCATAATTAAAACCAATTCATTAAAATAATAATAATTCAAATAAATTATGAATTCTACCAATAAATTAAATAGCAAATAATGTTTTATGTCAATTTAAATAAACATACCTAGAAATTCATCCAAATGTCCTCAAACTCAATGTCTAAAACATGTTAATATTACCTGATCTCCAATGGTAACTAATGTTGATTCATTAAAGTGATCTAGACATGTACATTACTCTGACTAACTACTAGAATTCTTATAGTCCCAAATTCTATCTACCTAGGACAAAGAAAAAATGTCAAACAATGTTAATAAAATTTAGGATGATCCTTGACTCTACTACAAAATTGGAACATACCGACCTCAATTAACCAACCCATACACACAAGTTGGCCACCACACGGTGAGATGATATAAATATGACATAAATATGACATAAATATGACAAAACAAGTATTAAATAAAATCAAAAACAAGACAATCAACATGATTAAAGAACTAATGAAAAATATACAACTAGATTTAAACAAAACAAGGAAAATACGATAAACATGAGATGTATGATTTAGAGAAGACCATAAGACTACATGTCTCAAACTGTCACCCCCCACACAACACTATCTAAAGGAAACATTAATATTGATATTCACATGATACACAATACCATTTCAATTACTTGTATGCTGGAATAGAACATCTCAAACTTCCTAAAGTAAAAAAACGCTTGTTTTGATCATAACAGCAATCAAGATTCCACCATAGAGTCCATATAAGGTCTAATATAAATAATGAGACATTAATATATTTTAATGTAAAAAATATAAAAACTGTTTTTTGTAAATCAAAACTCATTTATTTATCATTTAATACTTTCATGTCATCAAATAATTTCATACCCTCAATTCCATAAGTATGAAAAATAGAATAGATAAAAAGGGAAATCATGTCAATTCATCATAATGTGATAGAAAGTGAGCACATTTCTATAAAATACTATCATGTTATTCCATGTGAAATAACATCATATAAAAAATTATGAGAAAAAATTCTTGATAAAAAATATTATGTAATTAATATATATAAATGACTTAGAACACATTAATTTAGCCTCCATCCTATAATAAAAGTATGCAATATACATAAAATAGCCTAAACTAGGCCAAATGACCCATCAAACTGATATCTAGTCCTTTCAAAGTATCTCAATATCAGAAAAAGAATAATTAGTTGATCCAAAAACACTATGCCCACTAATGTTTATTTTTTGACACACCAAGTTTCCAATTGTTCAATGAATTTCAAAATATGTTTCCAAACCATAAAAAAATTATAAAACCTTTTTAAAATATAACAAATGTTTTTTGGTGTTTGAAAAAATCATTTTTAATAGAAATAAAACTTTTTTATAGAAAACCAATTCAAAAACATTTATCTTTGAAAAAAATAATTTTTTCTAAAAAACACATCTATTCAATGAATAAACCAATAAAATTTATCAATAATGATATGAAATACTTTAAATTATACGATTTTATAGAAACACCAACTTAAAAATGGTATAAAACTAGTCACCTTTGACCACATTGATTGGAAATGACATGGTTATCCTTCGAATGATAAGGGTACCCAATAAATTTAATGGATTGATTGAAAACATTATCAAATATTGAATTTGAAACCAAAATATGACCAATTCCAATAATAAAACCAATTCATAAGAAACAAATAAGGAATAAATACCCATAAGTGATAACCACAATCAGAAAGATGACCATTTTTTAATAAATGTTTTGGAATGAACAAGTATCTCAAAAATAGTCTAGGGGTAGATGTGGGTTACAAAATGGTGGCAGCAAGAGGAATGAATTAGTAAATGCACATACTGTTCCCTAAAAACCAAATCCATTAGACTAATATGACATCTTATCCTATTATATGACTCGAATTCCATGAAGGCTGAACAACACAAAAAATAATAACCTTTTTTATATAAATATCCAATTTTGTCTATTACAATATGTGAACCAAAAATACACATCATGTAAAATCCTTTCCCTACACAAAATTCTTTGAATATCTATGGAAACAATTACATTTTGTGAAATTCTTTTACATGACTTATAATAACCCATGAAATTTAAAATAAGCCATTTATCAGTATAAAAGCATAAAAAATGGATATGTTATCCAAATAGAGGGAGCGTCCTTCAAACTCATAAACACATTTATTCTGCAACTCCATTATTTTATATAAACATGAATCCAAAAAATCTAGGTCATTTTCACCTAAAAATACTCTCCATCCCTGGAAATCCCTCAAAGGAACCCAAATAAGAACTTTAAACAATGAATAAAGTGTGAGTACCCGAAAAGATTAACAGGGTGTTACATATCCTCAAAGTTTCAACAAAAAATTAACTAAACATATATTGAACCATTTACAAAAAATAAAATAAAATACTTATCGAATAACATAAAAAATGAAGATGAAAACACTCATCAAGAATATAAAATACTAACAAAAAAGAAGAAATAGAATAGTCTCGTTCATCATTTGATCATCACCGATATCTAACACAATTCTCAATGATCTTCCCATACCACGACCACAATCAATGTGTCATTGCACAATTAAAAACTCACTTTATTCCATAAAAACTCTTTGTAGTTATATTTACAAAGTTGTTATAGGCTCAATCTCATCCACAATAAAATACTATGGTTTCATTGGACATCATCTAAGAAAGAACATTTTATTTATATCTAAAAACACTAATCAACCCATAACACAAGGGAATATTTAAAATATTTTTATTATGATATAATATATCATCATTATGAATGAAATATCAAACAATGAACCAATAAACCATTAGTGATCAAACAAGTCCACAAGATTTATTATAATACTATATATCCAAGATGAGGTCAACCATACAAATCTATTTACATAAAATATACCATCTTTTAGTTTCTTCGTAAAAATTTTCAGTACTACTTATATAAATCATTTAAAATGATGAATCATCTTCTATCTGACAATGTCATGGTTTTATTCAAATTCCCTTGAATCACATTTTGGTAAATTCATTTAAATGTTTTGAAAAAAATCCATAACATCCATCTAAAATTACATGTTTTATTTAAATCCTCTTTTTATAGTCCAACATTAAAGGGGGAAAATTGTATCATTTTTAATAATGAATAAAAACCCTACATGCATCACTGATGTAAACAATTAAATGATGCCAAAACACACATAACAAGGGAACCTCCAATGGACTATTTAGAAAATTATTCGGTCATTATTAACTATTATACCGATATAATCCCATACAACTTATTTTATGATTCCATGTTATACAGTCATGATAATTATTATAATAATAATTATACGAACAAAATAAACTAATATTAAAGACAACATAACAAGATGAGAACCATATAAAATGTAGGATGTATTTCTAGATAAATAAGGAACCAAATAAATAATTTAAATACTATACTGACCCTAGACACTCCAACAAACACAAATATCATCAATAATAATCAAGAATAAATAATTCAGTAATTTTTACACAAAATAATATGAAATAATAAATGGTATAAAACTCATTGATTTTAAATATTATGTTAAAACTATAGGAATAAAGGGTATGTATACTTCAATCATAGACTCTGAACAAAAATATATTAGAGGCAAAATTTCCTAAAAAAATATATGTTCAATTATCCTAACAAATTATGAAATGTATAAATAAAATTATCAAGTAATTTGAATTATTCTGAATTACTTTTTAGGGTGGTAAATCATAATAAAATTACTTCATTTACTGGCCTATGAAAAAATGCACTAGTTGAAGTCTCAATTACAACATTACACATTGTAATTTCACATCAAATCTTTATCAAAAGAGACCAAATCATAATAAATGGAATATTAATAAAAAACAAGTATAATGTGGATGTTTTACCTAATAAAATGATCCAAAAACTACCATATTACAATTTCATGATGGGGGTGAAGGGAGGAGAAATTATTAGTGATGATGATGATCCAACTCCTCTATGAGATTCTTATAATATATAAACATAAATGGTTATAAATATGAACAATATTTCTTGATTTCCTATAATGATTTTACAAATGGAATAGGACTAATAGGTCGTTGGTACTCCTCCCGTAACAATGTGTACAATAAGAAGTATAATGGAATTACGCGAATTGATTTAAGAAAAAATCAATGTGTTACCCCTATCGATAACTCCAATTGGTAGAATGAAACAGTGAAAAAGGTACCCATATAATTTTTATGGATAGATCCTCCTCCATCTAAATTACAAAATAGTAAAAATTAACTATATTAATTGAATATCAACAGATACTCCTTAAAGAAAACCATTTAAATATTATAAATGAGTAAATAACTTCATTCCTCTAATCTGCATTCAAAATATAAAATTCCACCTATTACTAGATATATTTAAAACTATTTATCCAGCAATTTCACTAATATACAAATGAATTTATTGTTTCAACCTCCACACAATAATAATTAATTTCCTAATGAATCATAATTCGTTATTCACATGTAATTCATAAAAAATTCTGACTACGAATTAATCATTAACATTGAGTTTTATTTCGATAATCATATATCACACAATAATTATTCAAAACTATACATTATGTATAATACTGGATAAATTCAATGACACACAGTCTCCACGGGTCACTATTATTATTAAATTAATTGTATCAATTCATGGGAATATTTTTACTATAAATCAACATCACCTTCAATCATATCATAATCATGATAATTAGAGGCTATCAATAACATCCACCATCCTCCCACAGACACTGTGAATGAATAAACTCAGCAATACTATAACCCAAATTATCAATCCATAAATTTCTCTATAGTTATCCCCATTATATTGGGAGAATATATATTATCTAATAACAAATATTTTTCTTTCCCATCTATAGAATCATTTACATCAAACTCTCCCAATGTTTTTAATTTTTTTATCCATCAATTAACATACCCAAAATTTTATGACACCCTCCAAAAAAATAAAACATAATGACTAAACCATTCAAATATCTCAAATATATCATTAAAAATAAACCAAAACGTGATAATTGTAAGGACCAGGTAACCCATGGATTTAAAAATGAATCAAAATAAAACATTCATATATTTTAGTATATTATTATGTTGAATATTCATTCATATAATTTCATAAACACCAAAATAACTCATGATTATGTAAAACAACCCTATAATCAATTTGAACCTAGATCCTCATTTTTATTTATTGATCCAGATTTCAGGAGTTATTGAGGAAAAATAATGAAATAGAAATTTTCTAAGAGCACAACATGTACTGTTGAGTACACGCCATATACCCCGTTTCAGTGTAAAGAAGTGTACATGTCCTGTAATGGCCGAGTACATGGGTGTGTAGGTGGCCTTGTAGAATCTCTAAAGCGGGGTCCAGTTTAGGGTACTGCACAGCACGTACATTAAATAAACACATCATGTAGTTTTCTTTTTATTTGATAATTTGTTGTGGGGTTGTGTTTCTTGTCCAGATCACCCTTCTTTTCCCCATGTTTCATACATGAGAGTGATAGAATGCTGAAGATCACTGAACACCTCCTGATTCTCCATTCAACCTATGATTTAGACATCGTTAGGTGCATTATAATCCCACTAGCAATTTATCTCTTTCCCTAGATCATTTATTCATGATTCATACTCTCTAGTGAGAATATTAATAATGAAATTTTTCCCTTTTTATCTATATCTTACTTGTCCGATTCAAGGGCCGATGGTAAAGAGGGTTCATCGTACAACATCATGGTAGGTGGTTTGTGACTTTCATTGATTAACTTTAGATTATATATGATTAAAGTTATAAATAACCATGTTTGGGGTATTGCAGGTTGTGCAATTTAACTCTGTTTAATACCTGATATGGTTTTTTTGAATGATAAAGGGTTATTTCATATGCATAAGGTTTTATAGCATGATTATAGGGTTTCTACCATATTTAATCGATTATGGACCATTGGTCTAAAATGCATGTTAGGATAGTTTTTTATGCCGTTAGTTTTTAGTATGAAGTTACTGACTATATGAGATGGATGTGTTTTTTGTTGTGAATTAATAACCAAGGACAAATTTGATAGAGAGATCTTCTCTAGGTATGGTCATTTATGTGTAATTGTTGTTATGTTGACCCAGTGGTTTTTATTGTGAGTGTTTTTGGGTGGTGAAGTCCATACGGGTTAAACCAAGAGATTTACCCAGAGTGTCGTTATTAAATGAATGTTGGACACTAGAAAATTAACTGTGACAGCTTCCAGGAGGTCATTGTACTTTATTATTGCTATGAAAACCAAGGGGGTATTAACTTTGAGGGATACCTTGGTAGTCATTTGTTAATGATTATTTCTAAGTTAAACCATAGGGTTTAGACTGTGAGATCATTCTCATAGGGTTTCTTTTTATTGATTTCAAGATTGTAACAAGACTATTAGGCCAAATCACAAGCTTGGACATGGTATTACTAGATTTTTTAGATGGTCTTCTAGTACATCTATTTTCTATTACGCAGGGTATATAGAGCTTAGGATTGATCATTGTATTTCATTATTCATCACATTGAATATTTATCAAATGTAAATGAATGTACTTGTAAACATTAAGAAAATGTACTTTTGAGTACTTCCTAGTTTATTAATTCATTTCTGCATATTACTTGTTGTATATATATTCACTAATAGTTAGGCAGATATCATTTGGTGGTTTCCTACTAGTATTCATGTCACACACTTTTTTTCATGCTTTGGAAGCCAAAAATATTATATGGTTTTAGATATTGATATTGGAAAGTTCCCTTCTCAATGAAGTACATGATTACTATTGGAGCTTGAGAGTATGTAACCAAGCTGAGGCTGGAAATACTTTTAGAGTTTAATGATTTTTTCTAATTTATTTTTTGTATAGTATTCCATCCATTGTGATTTTTTTTGATGTGTTCCTAGACACATGTGACAAGAATCATTTATATATTCTTTAGTTGATATATTACGATCAGTATTCCACTATTTACATTGGTTGTATGGTATTACTGCTTTCGCTATTGTTTGTTGTTTGTTATTCTGTAGTGTATAAAATGCCAATGATGGAATAGTTTACTCATTATCCGACCTAGGAAATCACTACATGTCAGAAGCCTCTGGAATTATGTGAAATAAGATTGATGTTATGTGACCAATCGGGTTTGGGGCCCCTTTAAGCGGCACCCGATACTAGGTTGTTACAAAATTGGTATCAGAGGATCTTTATCTTCTTCTTTATCTTAGTATTTGAGCTTATATATATGGATATAAAGTGATTAGTAGTTGTTAATTAGTTATGCCTAGGAGTAGCTAAACCATATATATGGAAATTCTATGTTACCTCAAATATTTAAATTTTACGGGTTTTCAATTTTATAGTTCATTTGATTTCATAGGTGGGTGATTCACTTGGTCTGTTCTATTACTATTTATATCATTGTGGTTCTATTTCAATTTCAACTTGATGAGATTAGGATATGCCATGTCATCCATCTTATAAAAAATTATAAGAGATCACATGTAATGAATTCATGTCATGCCATTTAGGGTACATTACTTATTGTTTTCTATTGTGGAAGATACTATTCTAGATATTCATGTTCTTATGATAGATTTTCTGATATAATACATTTTATTTTGATAGGATATTTGAATATGTAATGTTTTAATTTTATGGATTCCAAACATTGGTCCTTGACGTGTTATGGGACCCCATGGATTAGAATTTGGTTGACAATGATTGAAATGTAATTGATTTTCTTCATGTTATGATGTGAAAAAGGATACAAAACATTGATTCATAGGGAGAATGGGATCCTATGGGGAAATTTTTGTTCATGTTTTGGACAAAATTTTATGTTTTTAAGGGTTATGGAGAAGTTTCAAGGGCCTACTATATGTTAACCAAGAAAACACAACATGTGTTGTTATGAACACATTCAATGTGCTCATCTGTATAAGAAGAATGCCTTTTCATTACTACACAGAGTTTACTGGGTTCACTTGTCATGTAGTTGATGACGTGTGACCTAACTATGTGTGTAGAGACACGAGGTCGGTAAATCATTGGTCTCATACATCGTGTCTATATTTTACACACCGTGTAGAGTCAACTGTGTATCTGACTATGCAATTGATGAAATGGTTGGTTAGAATATTAGAGCTACCCATCGTGTCTAGGGTGAACAAGACATGTAGTGTTACACTAAGATAGAATAATGTAGTTATAGTTGTGTATAAGAACATGGGATGGAGGGAAAATTCAAGTACACAATGTGTCTCAGGAGGAACACACCATGTGTCTGGGGTGTTACAGGACCAACATTGACAGTGGTACATGCCTTGTTAAAAGCATAAGGAAACATGATGTGTAGAGATTATATACACCATTTGACCCTATTTTAAATAACATAAACGTTCGTCTTCTCATGTTCTATTAGTTAACATCTATGTTTTTATCCTTCATAATCTCGAACAGAGGTGTGGACATCTCCTTTAAGAGTCAATCCACCAAGACTTCCTCTGGATGTATGCTATGTACAGGGAGATGACCAGACACTAGAATTGGAAGGTTAGAGGCCTCAAGCAGATCTTCCAGTCATGCATGTCTTATAACCATCTGTTATATTGAAAGTACGTGGTGATGTATAGTTCCGGGAATGCATTTTGTGGATGATGCATACTTTATAAGGATAACTACATCATGCCACGTCCTTAGCAGAGTTGACGAGGGTGTTACAACAGTATCATCCTCCAATATTTTCATGGGATGTTGGAACACATGAAATAGTGTCAGGGTTGGAGTCCATGTTTTCTATCTTTGATAATGTTTAGATGTATCCATAGAGGAGGGTTAATCTGGTGATTTACATTCTATGTGATTCCACTAATAGATGGTCGTATGTTATCTCACAAGTGGGACGCCATGAGGATATGTCTTCGGAAGAGTTTCAGAGTACCTTCTTGGATTTCTTCTACCCCGAGAAGTTGAGGTCCTATTAAGCCCATGATTTCAAGAACATAGAGCTTGGTTCTCTTTTAGTCATGGAATAATCATTATGTTTCACAGATATTTAGTTCATCATTCATATTTTTGGAGTTGACGAGTTAACTATATCTTGTTGGTTTGAGGATGGTCTTAGATATGACATCCAATCAGTGGTGAATGTTGCCAGTCTGACTTAGGTGAGGGATAAAGTGAAACAAGCATTGTTTACAGAGCCAAATCTGAAGGATTTGGCAGCCGAAAGCCAAGACAGTTCAGCATCCAAGTCCAGTACTCCTTCTACAGATATCAGGAAGTGATTCATGGAGCATTCAAGTGATATTTAATTAGGTAGTCAGTTTATATACTTCTGGTGCGGGAAGAGTGTCATTTGAGAACAATTTTTTCATAGGACTTGGTTGAATGTTGAACATGGGGAAGGATGGGCCATAATCAACGTTTTTTCCTGTTTTCTCACCAAAAGATAGTGATATTTGTTATGTTATGGATTTACATTCAGGAGAAGGACCACGAGGTTCTCATCAATCAGTGAACAGGAGTTTGTTTGATTGTTATGGATGAGGAGTAAGTTGTGGTCTTGGTAGCCAGATAGTAGGATTTCAGTGAAAACATGGTGGATTAGCTCAAGGTCATCTAGTAGTGTCACAAAGCTGTGGTAGAGGTTAGACATTTTTGATTGGGAAAACCTAACTAGAACAGGATCTCATACCCATAATAGTTAGATGTATGGTTCTAGATCCCTCAGTTTTAGCCTCCCCTATTTTTGATACAGGGACTTCCCAAATTTTTATATCTTTTTCCGTTGTGGAGATCATTGGTCACACTATCTATAAATGCGAGGATGGTATGATTCTAGAGACTCCCTTGGGGATTAGGAGGGATAGTGTACATTAGTGCAAGTAGTGCCCTCTCGAGGTTGGTGGGTGTCAATTCTTATCATACATTTATGTCTTAAATATGATAGGCTTCAATGTAATTCTCAGAATGGACTGGTTGGTCTCCTTTTAATCATTTTTTAACTACTATT
Source organism: Viscum album (assembly GCA_963277665.1). Taxonomy (NCBI): domain Eukaryota; kingdom Viridiplantae; phylum Streptophyta; class Magnoliopsida; order Santalales; family Viscaceae; genus Viscum; species Viscum album. The sequence goes on along the minus strand of OY728141.1, from coordinate 1,956,071,559 downwards.
ACCTCAGGGAGAGTTTCACGTCCCTTGAAGGTGGTTCTTCACTACACTAGGGAGAATGGGGTGTCGAAGAGAGAAGATGCAGACACAAACATAATTGGTTTGGATGAATTATAGCTCAAATTGCTAGTTTATATATGGATGACTGGGGATTTCTCAGATGGACATTCCTCAAATGGTGTACTATTTCATAGATGTCATTCGAGTTGACTTTTTCAGTTTTCCTCCATAGTGAAAGGTATATTTATCTATTGATCTTGTTAAATGAGAGGTACCCTTGTCCATTCCACCATAAATGATGGTTTCACTAGAGTTATAGGAGCTCAAGAAGTAGTTAGTAGAGTTACAGGTGATGGGTTTTATCAAAACCAATACTCCTCATTGGGGTTTTCATGTCAATTTTGTGATGAAGAAGGATGGTACCCTCCGACTTTCTGTGGATTATCGGAAGCTGAACCCATTGATGGTCAAGATATGATACCTTTTTCCAAGGATTGATGATCTCTTTGATGAACGTCTAGTTCCCCTGGTGTTCCCGATGACTTACTTGAGATATAGTTATCATCAGTACATCATTAAATCTTTATATGTACCACTTAAAGACTTTTAGAGCTGGTATGGTCTATACGAGTATTTGGTTCTGTAGTTTAGTCTCACGAATACACAGACAGTTTTCATGGCACTGATGAATGGAGTCTTTCATCCATACATGGATCCTATTGTTGTAGTCTTTATAGAATAGATGTTGGTGTACTCTCACACTAGACATGACCATTCCAACCATCTTCATATCATATTGAGTACACTATGAGAGCATTAGTTATATGCTAAGATATCATAATGAGACTTTTGGGTGGTCCCAATTCACTACATTTTCCATGTTATCTCAGTGATAAGAGTATCAATAGTCCTTGATAAAGTGAGAGAAGTAGTTTCTTGAGAGTAGTTGAAGATTTTCTTTGAGGTACATATTTTTTGAGGCTTGGTGGTTTCTATAGGCAATTTATATAAGACTATTCAAGCATAGCAGTGCAACTGATGGGTCTACCTAAGAAGGGTGTGATGTACATGTGGACAACTTCTAGTGATTCATCCATTCAAGTGCTAGAAGATATATTGAATTGACACTAATACTAATCTTCATAGAGCTGATAATGAGTTCCACCATTTACTGTGATGCAATAGGTATCGATATTAGAGAAATGATTATGGATGGGGATTGAGTTGTTGCACATGAGTGTCTGTAGTTGAGGCCACATGAGAAGAATTACCTAACACATGGTCATGAGATAGCTAAAATTGTGAATGATTTGTGTTGTGGGAGACATTAAATTTTAAAAGAGTTTTTTTGGTATACACTGACTAAAAAATATCAAGTCTGTATTTACTCAGTGTGATCATAATTCGAGACAACGGATGTTGGTTGACTACCTTAATTATTTTGACATTTTTCTATCCTACACACATGGGAAAATAAAAATATTGGCTAATACGTTGAGTAGGAGGACTCAGTTATAGGATTTTTAGGAGGTCAGTAGTGAGTGTCAACTTATGACCTGGTTCTCTGAGAAGCATTTGGAGGTACAAAACAGACAGGGGTGGATGATTCTTTATTATATTTCTATTACCTCTACGAAACTGGATCAAGTGAAAATGGGGTAGATTTCAGATTAAAAATGAATAGTACCAAGGGAGAGTGTGAGAGGAGAGGACCATACCCCTTTGGGGACCGTCAGTGATGATGATGTTTTTCATTTTCATGGAATAGTATGGGTTTCAGCAAACATACGCGAGGAGATTTTTCAATATTTTCATTTCTCAGTATGGGTAGTTAATCGTGGTATCCCAAGATGTATCGAGATCTTCATTGCCAGTATTGGTGGCCAGTTATGAATAGGGGTGTTGTTGGTTTTGTTATGATATGTTCCACTTGTTATCAGGTGAAGGCAGAGCATTAGAGAACACCAAGGATTTTATACTTCATCCCAATTCCCTAGTGGAAGTGGAATGATGACACAATGGAATTCGTGATGGGTTTAATTAGGTCACCTCGATGTAATGATTTGTTTTGTGTTGTGGTTGAGAGGCTCATGAAGGTTGCACATTTTATACTGATAAAGGAAACCTTCATGGTTGGTGATTATAGAGGGTTGTACATCTGTGGGATCTAATGCCGGAAAGGGGTTCTTCACTCAATCATTTCAGACAGGGATGCCCAGTTAACTTCTCATGTATGGAAGGGACTAAAGATTTATTTTGGTACATAGGTAAATCTGAGTACATCTTACCATACCCAAGATGATGGATAGTCCAATAACATGACTTAGGTTTTAGAGGAAATTATTCGATCCTGTGTTCTGAATTTTAGGGGCTCTTGGAAGAGGTACAAACTCGTAGTGGTGTTTTCCTATAAAAACAATTTCTCAGAAATGATTAAGATGTCACCTTTAGAGGCTTTTTACAGTAGGACATTCTGATCATCCCTATGTTTGATGGAGGAATGAGAGGAAACTATGCTAGAAACTCATCTTTCCCAAGAGACTAATGAGCATATAGTGTTTATTCAGAAGAGGATGGATATTATGTAGTCTCAACAGAAATCTTAGGTTGATCTATGGAGATGTCCTCTAGTGTTTGAGATTGGAGGTCGGGTTTTCTAACATGTCACAGAATGGTAGGAACATATAATGATTAGGATAAATGGGAAGAAATCACACATATATGTTAGGCCATTTAATATTTTGGAGAGATATAGACTAGTTTCCTATCATTTTCAGTTACCTCAGAGGTATAAAGATATGTGGGACATCATTCTTGTTTCTGAGCTATGGTGTTACTTATCAGAATCATATCACATTTTTCAACCTGATGATTTTTAGTTGGAGGCGGATGCATCATTTTAGGAGAACCATATTTGGATTGTGGATCGTAGTACAAAGGTTCTACATGGCTAGTCCATTCTTTTGCTACGGTTCCTATAGAAGCACAAGAAAGTATAGGATGAGACATGGGAGAGGGAGGACGAAATATGATCATAATGGCTAGAGTTGTTTGAAGTTTCTTCTTCACCACCCTTGGAAAGGAAATTCAAGGATTAATTTCTTTAATAGGGGAAGTTTTTAAGAACCTCGATCTTCATTCTATGTATGGATCTTGATTTCGAGAGTTTTTTAGGAAAAGTGAAGAAATGGAAATTTTCAACGTACACACCGTGTACTTTTGACTAAAGGTAGTGTACCCAGTTGTCGCATATACCTTTTTATTGGCCTTGTAACACCCATCTAGAAGGCTATGTAGGTGACCAGGAAGACCACCTAATCTGGGGTCCAGTTGAGGCCAGTATACATTGTGTACATTAAATGAACACAATGTGTGATTTTCTTTTTTTAGATAAAGAAGTGCATGATCGCGTCTCAGGTCCAGAACACCCTTATTCTCCATGTGGTTCTTACATGAGAGTGATGGAGTATCGAATAAACCTAAAACCCACCCGATTCCCCTCCCGACCTCTGATTGAGAATCCTTTAGGTGTGTCAGAATTCGAATGGTGGGTTCTCTATTTCCCTAGATAATTTCTTCATGATTCCTTCTCTCTCATGATTTTTTCAATGATGATCGTTTTCACAATTTTTTTAGATCTATGACGTTTTAGGCTGATTCATGGGTTGATATTAAAGAGTTTTCTTCGTACAAACCCAAGATTAATGGTTTGTTCCTTTCCTTTATTTTATTGTAATTATATATTCTTATTATGCCAAATACTGATGTTTGGGTAATTGCATATTTTAGAATTTAACCTTATTTAATAAATCATAAGGAATGATTGATTGAGAAAGGGTTATTGTTTATACATAAGGTATTATACCTTGATTATGGGGAGTTTCACTTTTTTATTGATTATGGACATTTGGTCCAGAATGCATGTTAGGCCAGTTTGGTTATTCATGCCTCGAGTTGTTAGGATAATGTTACTAATTATATGAGATGTATGTTATTTTCATTTTGAAAGTATGACCAAGGGGAATTTGATTGTGAGAGATTCCCAAGGAAGGGTCATTTATGTATATTTTTTATTACGTTGAACTTGAGGTATCGACAGTTTGAGCTGTCAGGTGGTCATAGGCAAGAGGATTTAGACTGTTAGAGCAACCTAGAGGGTTGTTTGTAAATGGATGTTGGATCCTAGGTCATTTACTGTGAGAGCTTCAAAGTGGCCATTAAATTTTATTATTGTTATTAAAACAAAGTGGTATTGACCATGAGATCTCTCCAAGTGGCTGTTTCTAAATGATTAGTTCTATGTTAAACCATAGGGGTTAGACTGTGAGAGATTACCCAGAGGGTTGTTTTTAATTGATTTCACAATTATGATGAGTCTGTCAAGACAAAGGACAAGCTTGGACTCGGTCTTACTAGATTGTTGAGTTGGTTTTCTATGACGTCAATTTGTTATTTCATAGGGAATACTGAGCTTAGGATTGTTCATGGGATTTCATTATTCAACTTATTGAATAATTAATGAATTTAATTGAATGTAATTGAAAAATGATGGATTGTTTACTCTTGAGTACTCCCTAGTTTATTTCTTCAGTTTTTTCATATTACCAGTTATATATATATTTACTAATAGTTCAGAACATTTATTTTTGGGGTTGCCTACTGGGATTCATCTCACACCATGTTTGGGTCTTGCTTTTAGACCCAAACAGATTAGATGGTTTTTAGCTATAGATAAGGGGAGGCACCCTTCTTCAAAAGGTACTTGATTATTGATGGAGTTAGAGAGAAAGAGACCAAGGTGAGGCTTGTGATACCATCAGAGATTTTTAATTTTATGTAATTTTGTATTAGTATTGTATTCCCAACATTATTATTATTTTCTATTATTTCTTAGACAAATGCTACATGGATAATTTGTATAGTCTACATTCGTTACATTACTATTAGTCATTCACTGTATAGTTTCTATATATGTTATTACAACATCCTCTATAGAAATTTCATTGTTATTACATTCTGTATACTCTATCAGTGAGGTCATTGTTTTTCCATTATAAGACCTTGTACCTCCCTTATAGTAAGAATCCTATAGAAATTGGGTAAATACGCTTGAGGTTATGGGACCATCTGGGTTCGGGGGACCTTTCGGACGGCACCCCGAACCGTTATGTTACATAATCCGTGTGTTTCTATTAAAAAAATCCAATGATTTCATGTTAATCCTTAATTACATCCATAGACCCTTTAATGTTTGTTTTACTACAAAATAATCTTCAACAATTCAATGGGTAGTATCAATATCTAACACTTGATTTGTTGTTAACATTTTAGCAATTATTTCTCAATATTTCTAGGTCAATAACTACTATTATAGATTACAAAAAAAGATTCAATAAATCATAACATATCTCAATATATATTATTCTTAAGATAATTAAAAAATATAATGTGTTAATTTTTATATAATTTCATCCCTTTATGATAAGAAAATTTTGTAAAAGTGATTCAAATGATATTACTCATCCAACACATCACAAAACAGTCCCTTTTTATAATAACCACAATAATAGATAATCAATAATTTCATGATCCAATTAGAAATTATTCTCCTACATTCAAATGAAATTAAAAAAATATTAGGGAAACTCTTCACCCCATCTAAAATAATAATAAAATTCTTTTTTGGGGCCACCATTTTTATATTTTTAATTTATACGGGAATAGTGAACATGATGTTTCATTAATAAAAGAAAACAATTATCCATTATAAATTCTTTAGTAATAATATCAATAACATATTTAAATATTCAATATTTCAAATGTATCATATCACTTAAGAAATATATTTATTTAATGAAATTATATCTAAGATAAAAGGGATCTTATCTAGTCTATTATATAGTATTCTTAGAAAGATTATAAAAAAAATTATTGACATTAGAGATTCTTAATAGCTTTTCATGATGACCTCTCATGCCTTCGATTTTATCCTACATATAAATAATTGAGTAAAATAATTTGTGGATAAAATGTCCTTCAATTTAGTTGTGATGAATAAAATTTAATTTTATTCAGTAAATACCATAGCATATACCTCTAACTAAAAAATAATGATTCACATGAAGTAGAAATTCATTCAACAAAATAACCATCCAAATTAGCATCAATAAAACTAAGTATGTTCATGTTTGATATAAAATTATGCAGTAGTACATAAATATATGTATTCATGATAATACTTTAAATTTAAATGGATTTCAACACACAATATTTCTTGCGATCACATTGAAATTGAGAACAAAATGTCCTGGTAAAATAAATTTAACTTCTTAAGTCTAATAGGTAGAGGAGGTTCTTAATTATTTTATAATAATCCTATTCTTTCACAATAGGCCCAAAATCATCTTTATTCAACATAGTTACAATAACTATGAGATTATAAATCTCATTTCATTCATCCATTCCAATACTATTAAATAATTCTCTGGAGTATTGTTCTTTTGATCCAAAAACAATATCTGAATCATGAATGATTCGAAACCCCCTAAAATATGACATCTCATATAATATTAACCTATTGAAAATTTTCTTCATGTACTCTAAAAACAAATCAAAAAGAAACTCTTTGTCACAAATTAAATTATTAATCCATATATATTACACCATTGAGAGTAGGTACGAACAACTCCTTCACACAGATATTATAATCAACATCAATTTTGAACTGTTCATTATTATTAATCATCTATCTATCCTGGATTATATGGCTCTTGTGATATTATATAATTCATATAGAACCTCCAACATAAAACATTTCATACTCCCACCATTACCACAAATAAAATAATGATTACATTCTAATGGAATACTTTTCTTCATGAACAAAATTCTAAAGGTGGTTTACATATCCAATTGATAAACCATTTAATTTTTTTGATATTCCACTACCAATATTATAATAATAATCCCATGTCCCAAAACTAGTGTAAAGGTCTCTTCATATTCACCTACATACATCTGAGAATAGAACTTTAATACCCTCATTTGGTTGTTCCTTATAAATTCCTTCTTCTAATACATCTTATTTCTAAAAATACACATAATGTTAGTGATGTTTTATACATATATAGGTATATTATCTATCTTCATGATTTTATTTATTTTATATCTTGTTATTAATTTCTAGAATAAATACATTAATCATTCATAATTTCCATATAAATCATTACAAATTCTACTAATGAAATAAATGTCGTTTGGTTTTCTAATAACAATAATCATCTACTTTTAATTGGTATATCTTAATTGTACAATATATTATCAGAATTAATATGTTTTTTCAAAAAAAAAATTCCTCTGTATTTAAACCCTAGATAATTATTTATCCTTGACCACATATGGTTCAATATACACCATAGATGACTCGTTTTCAACCAATTACACAACTTGATTTTTTAATATATTTATTTTTCTAGATCCATTATATTAAAATTCAATATTAATAACTTAATTTTTCTTTATTTAATCGTATAAAAATAACATAGAAAATCATTTTATAACTTAAAAATTATTCCGACAATATATGTATTCACTCTCATGGATTATATTTCCTAAAAATATCACTACTTCAACTCTTTCGTCGTTGTTTCTATGTTTTTAGCTCATTATTTTCAAGTAATATAGGATTGTAAATGCAATAATTGATTTTAATGTTGGTTGTATTGAACCACATGTCATAAGTATTTGTGTTTGTATCAGGACTACAAAAATATTTGAACTTAATAGGCATATTACTATGCACAAATAATTTCCAATAAAAAAAATCAAATATTCTTTTAAGATAAAATAATTATTCATATGTCCCCAATTCTCTATTTTCCCATATATACAAAAATATTTATTTAGAGGCTATGGTATGATCTTAATATGAGTTATTCAATGAATACATATCTATGTATATATATATATATATATTTCATAGAATCTTTTTGTGTAAACTTAATTACTCTCTCAAAAATCACAATGTTTATATATGTATTGTGATATTTCTAAACATATTTTCTAAAAATTTGAAACTTCTTAATCCTATTAATTTTTCTTCATATAGTTAACATGATGAATTTATTTTTTAATCAATGAATATAATAAAATTTAGATTTAATTTAGATTTAATTTGTCTCAGTGGTCCACATACATTTGAATATACATGTTCCAAGAGTAAATTTGATTGAATATCCACATTAATCATTATACCTTCAGTCATTTTCCCTTTTATAAATGTCCCAAAAGTTGATTATATGTCATTTTAATCGTGGGGAGGACTCTTACTAACTGAATATTGGAAGCATTTCTCATGTTTTTCTATCAAAGGGGATCATGTACCATATTTCTTAATTCATTCACATCTACGGTAGTCATATAAGACCATTTTTATGGGTCACTAATTTGAAACATGTTCCTACTTGATATATAATTTCATATGATGAACCTTATATCATTAGAACTCTTGATAATATTTGATTGTTTTTTAAGGAAAAACCATTACCATTATCACATAATTGATTAACACTATGAAAATTATATATTATTCATTTGATAAAAAAAATATTTGTATATATTGGAGTCATTTTTTACTCCATATAATTAATTTTAATCCATTTAATCTTTAAGCAAATAACATTGAAAATGTAAAATTTTCCTCTATCAAAATGATAAAAATAATTAATGACATTTATGTCTTCATTATACTAATAAGAATACCCACTACACATGATCCACAGTCTTTCAATCTTTTTTTTTGTGACTAACCTTATAAATTAGTTTTCTAATTAACTAATATTTTCATCTCCATTACAAAATTATTTATTAGAGATCTGTCAAAATATAGTTTCCTTCAACATATATACCAATTTTTAGGTCTCTCATATCAAAAAAATAAATAATCAAATTTTAAAACTAATTTTTAGTTAGGTAACTTATAAGGATTGAATTTGTATATTTATTCTATGGTGACTCAATATTTTCCAATTCAGATATTCTCACACTTGAATCAATAATTCTTATATATATAGAAAATATATTTGGAAAAAGTTTTATAGTTGTTGAAAAAAAAATCACAACACCAATAATAACCAATCTATATTAATCCTATGATAAATCTGAATTGGTGTCTATAAAATTTCAAACTACATTATGGGCAACACTATCTATATCTATCATACCATTTCAATTTCACTAAAGTCATTTGTTTTTATTTTATTCTTATTTTTAATCATGTTGTATAATATATATTATCTTAATCATTAATAACCTATACTTTTAATAATTCTAAAATTTGAAACACATTATTGGGAATAATAAATTCAAACTTCTATGTCTATTAAGGTATACATTTTTCTGGAATTAATGTACCACAAATCATAACTATTTTATATGACTGAGTACTGATATGAATAGTTAATTTTAATATTATTTCCATATTTCCAAATTGTGTTTAGTTTAAATAAATTTTTATTAAATTTTTAACAATTATATATATTCCTAAAATATTTTTAATATATGAATTTTCTAGATATATTCTTACTCATTATCCTTTATCGTTAACATGTTGGTCCCTTCAATGAGTCCAATATCTATTTTAAAGACACTAATTATATTAAATATTATTTACATAAACACTCTTCATGGTTTTAACATACTTTTATGACATTATTTTATTCTCTTGAATAGCCTTTAATTCAAAAAAGAGTTAATACACCACAAATATAATTTCATTATCTTATGTATCCCTAATTACTGATTATTCATGGTCTTAATAATGACCCCTAATGTGTGAATCATTATTAGGTGATCCATTTTTAGAATTGATTCTAGTGGAAATGTCTTATCTTATCAATTAATCATATGGTATCACTGGTTTAATCATATAAATAATATAATATTATTATGTTTCATACTAATCAATTGAATTTTTTTCCTTTTATTCATTTTAGTATTTTATTGGTGGTGATGATTATTTAAATAAAAAGCTATTATTTTTATTTTTGATATCCAATTTTCCAGTGCATCTATATTTTATGAATTTCAATTTATTTTACCACTTTAATCATTTAATTTGTGGAAATTTATTAACATAATAGATTTCCTTTTGTTACTCTTGATATCCATATCAACATAATATTCAGACTAACCAACCCATTTAGAATACTTTTCATTCTATTTCGACTTTCCTAGTGTTTCAAAATCTATAACTTCTTTATTTTTTAAAAAAATATTTATTTCCCATTTAATAGATAATGATATTATTTTGTAACTAATCCACTGAGATATATATTGAATCTTCATGTTCATTAATGTTTTAATTGAATTGGCCATGAAATTTTATCATGAGTTTCATCAAAATAATGGAGTATTAAAATATTTAAACAATACCTATACTGATTCTACAAACTCATTCATCCAACTAAATTAAACATCAATATATTCACCCTTATCAATATTTTAATCATTAAACATGCTTCTCTAAATTTATAGTGTGTATTCAATCACAAAGATAATTAAATCTTAACCTTTTCACATTTATCACAAACCACCATAGTATTTTGTATCAACTTAACTTCAACAAACAAATTCTAAAAGTTTTAAATAAAAATGGGATTCCTAAATTTTCCGTCAAGCACAAGCTATGTTTTATACGTAACTAATTTTTTCTGACATCTTCCAATAGATTGAAATCCCTATGTGGCCACATCAAAAACGTCAAGACCATGAGATAAAAAATTGAATATTTTTAATTTTAAACCATAAAAATTACTGCCATAAAATTTTGGCACACATCTAATATTTATATGTTCGATTGTATCCACTTCTTATAATGAGAGTCTAGAATAGGTAACGGTCTACTATGACAACACAAGAATGTCCTCATAGATAAAAAAGTTACCCTATTAGATGAAGGATTAATAAACATAGAAAGATATTACATTTTCATCCATTGAAATTGTTATACATGTTTTGTAGAACAAGTCCCTCTCAAGTAGATTGATCATATACATAGAAGAATTATTTTTATTTGATGAAAAATAAGTTAAAAAACATTTTTTACATGGTTTGAAAACAATATGATTCCCTAATTCTTTCTATATTTGGTTATTACGTAAAGGTATATATTTTCCACAACTATTTTTATCACTAAATGTTATTAGGAAATTTGTTATCATTATTCCAATATTATTATAACATACGCTTCTTCTTTCAGGTAACACTTTCTCCCATTAGTTATAATGAAATATAAAACAACTATATGAGGTTGATTGTCATTAGAGTGTAGGTTGATTAAATTATAGTTGTGATATACCCTCCATTGATCCAAAAATATATAATTTAAGAAAAAATAGACACACTCATTATAAATAGTCACATAATAATATAAATTTTATACAAACAATAGAGATATAAAATATCTCCATTGAGTTTAGGAAAACACCTTTATAAAATAGCTTCAACCTCTTCTTCCTGCCATATTACAGTATTGTGAGTAAAAAATAGATTTTTAAATAAAAAATATATTGGTTCTTGGAACTTATTATTCATAATTATACATAAAATAATATCACAAGAATTTTATATATTTTCAAAAAAATATTATTTTATATAACACCTTTTTTCAACAACATGAGTATTTACAAGTAGTAAAAATATATCTCTTGGATAAAAAAATAAATTGGTATAGCTTTCCAATTAATATAGCATGTTACTTTCATATGCCTATATTTATATATTATAAAAATTATTATGACTAAAAATAATAAAGACCATGAATATAAATCAATTTTTATCGACCTTGCAAATCATTCAACTCATACCACCCTAACAAGAGGATCAACCTTTCATGTTCTCAGGTAAGTCTATGAGATTACCCTAATATTCTTATCATCATAAAAACCATTGATAATAAATAGCATAATATATTCCATAATCATATTTATAATTTTCAACTTTTATTTATCCACATATATCTCAATGAAAGATATAAAAATGTTTATTTCATCTTTTTTGACCTATTAACAACATGAATGAAACACATAGATTATAATTGTGTAGAATATTACAGTCGCTTAAAAACAATGATAGATGAAGAATCTACTTAAATCATAATACGTTTCCATATAATCATTTAATTGTAGAAAAAGAATAGTATCATCACACAATAACATATATATAACTCTTGAATATAGAATAATTTTCTTCTACTTCACTAATATCTCCCTAATTATGTTAAATCTATTCATAGTCTTATTCATTTTAATATGGGGATAAAATATTATTTATGACTCATGAATCACATATTATATTTTATGTTTTTTACAATTTAATATTTTCAATTTCATCTGTTAGTTAAATTTATTATTTAAAAAATAAATCTAGAAGAGAAAATTTGATCTAGAAATTACTCGAATAAAAATTCTAATTATTCATGGTTACATATCTAGATTAACGATTATAATGTGAACCTCATGTTTTTATAGAAAAAGTGTTTCTAAAATTTTCACCTGTGATTCTTTTGGTGGATGTTCCTTCTTAGAAATATTCATTCTTTTGAAAACTAGGATCATGTTTACAATGTTTTTTGTGATATGTATTTTTGGTAGATGATTGGGTAAAAGATATATATTGAATTTAAAGATCCTTCAAATATTGTTACACATTACATATGGATATCCTATAAAAAAATTTAAATCATGATTACACCTAGAGTACATTGATATATCTCTTCTTTAACTCCATAAATAACCTCCAGAAATCCTAACACTTCTTAATAACAGTTCAAACAAATAATAACACATCATGATATGCCTTCAAAAAATCCAATGATTACATAATGATTTGTTTATTGAAAATTTAACCTTGAAAAAATTTATGCGATGTTTATGGTCATAAGTAAGACACTCAATACAATGAGTAACTCTGAATTAATGACATATATGGGCAAGAGGGAAATCATCTATGGATTTTAAATCTAGTTAATGAAATCAATCCAGATAGTCCATTAGTGCCCCTAACACAAAAACCAATTGTATTATAATAAAATAATGTACTCTATCAATGTTGATAACAATAGGATTCAATGTAGAAAATATACTCATAAAACCACAAAGTATTACTAGTATTGAATATGCATTACCTCATGTTTATCTATATTAATCCATGGAAAACAACACCTTATACCTGATGAGGACCACCTAGAGGTGGTGTCAGGAGTGGTTTGTAGAATCATCCATATCCAAATAAACTTGGTTCACTATAAAAATTCTTGCTATAAAAACTTCTTAGTGTACCACCTTCTCAATTGTTTCGAGGTCCTTGATCTCACTACCCTTTTAATTGGATTCAAATCCATGGTAATTAATTAAATACCCTCAGTTTATCTCCTTATAAGAAAAACATAGATAAGTTTTCATTTACTTCTATAATCTTACCATTTCATACATCCTGAAATCATGAAGAGTGTGTAGGGTCCCCTATCCAATAATCCCTACTGATAGGTCGATACATGTGAACTCCAATAATAATATCATCTTAAAACTTCTCTTAAACTGGTAGTATTGGATGATACTTATCAAAAAAAAAATGGACCTACATAATCTCCATGTTATTTATAAACTTTATATTTTACAATAATAAAATCATTATACAAAAAGTATTGTGTAAGGGAGTTATAAAGGTAGAAAATATAGACTAAATATACCTAAAAATGAACCAATTGAATATTAAATATGGTATATATCAATTTTAAATAATGTAAATTTTCATATTTTGAGTATTTTAATAATAAATTTACACTGATTCATAGCCTTACTACTTAATTGAAGGTATATAATTATCTCAACATGTCCTCTCCAAAAAAATTCTGAAAACAACAATTACGGTTTAGTATCCTATTATTGATTCCATGTAAACAATATTAAAAAATGGTTATCTTCACTATAAATATGAATTGATGAAATAATGAACACATTTTATGGGGGGATAAACTATATTGAAAATATTAATCACTAATTCGAACTAATCATTTATCAACTGAAAAAATATATTTAAATGGAATCTTAGTGGTTTCTAATACTAGAACTCATAATGTGAACTCGAGCTAAATTATTTATTCTATTTCATTATATACTACCATTTTATCTATACTTTTAGGTTTTTTTGTCTCAACTATATTCTTAGTATGTGATATTTACTCCTGGGTAGGTTTTCCAACTGGGTCTCTATTTCAAAACCTTATTTCTCAGATGATTAGTGACTAGAGGTTAGAGCACTAGAATGGATTCCATAAGAACCTCCCACTAACTATATTGTTTATTTCTATAATGTAACAATATATATTTTACAAAAAGATCACAATTTAATTAAATAACATCTTATTAGGATACTTCATGAAAGAATCATATAAATTCACTACAAAAATTCTATATTATTTAATTATTATCTAATATATCATCAAATACATTGAGAACAGATTCAGTGGCTCCTAAATATTACAACTGGTTAAATTATTTGTTAATTGAACTAATGAGCCCTTGAAATATTTTCCCTATGTTCTTAAAACCATGTCTAATGATAATATTAACTATAAACTGTATCTCTATAATATACTATCAATGATTGAAAAATAATCATTCATGCATCACTAGAAAATCACCTAAGATAGATATAAACAATCTATGACACCATAATACATCCTAAAATGGGATATGCGATATTTTATTAATCCAAAAAGAAATATAACACAAATGGGATGCCTTTACCAAATAAACATGTACACAACCATGTAGTTATAGAAAATAGTCCAATGATGAAAAATTAAAAATCATAACCCATTTTAATATAAACTCATTTTTTACACACAAATGTAAAAAACAATACATAAAATGAAATGCTAGCATCAATGTACAAATATATTGTCCCAACATCCCATGAAAAATATTTACATAAAATAACTTTTATAGATAACCCAAAATCGCACAGTTGTCATAACCTCGTAGGAATTGTCAGGTGGGCATCCTGAACAATAGATAAATGAACTGGATTCTATCATCTGATCCTCCCTCTAAAATTCAATTTCTATTAGAGGGGTGCTCTGCCTCATTGTACTGCCAGCATGGTGGAACATCAGGGCTGGTGGGTGAAACATTTTATTTGACCAATTAAACTACTGCATTATTTTCCAGGGGGATTTGAATCATTTTCCCTTTCTTATTTTGGAATTTTATTTCAATTGATCACATATTTAATTTGTCATCTGTTTGGGTATGGATTTTTTATGTCACTATTTCTAATTTGTTTGAAATGGGATTGCCCTTTTTCAATTCTTCAAAATAAGATTTTCAATATCTATTTTTAAGGGGGAATCTCCCTCTTCTCTTTGAAGAAACACTATCCCCACACATGATCATTGATAATAACTATCATAATTTATCACTGTTAAAATCAAACCCCACCATCTCCAAATCAAGTAATGTTACATTTTAAAAAATATATATATAGAAAACATGTATGGTTGTGAAGGGTTGTGTACGATCGAGAATACAAATACCATGATGGACACCATAAAAACCAAAGCAGAAGATATAATCCAAATTATAGATCAATATAGAGAAATACCATATACACAATATGGATAATCACAACCTAAGGAGGATGTATCAACCATTTTAATAATTGATAATCACTACAATACATATACATCAAGGGAAAACCAATGATATCTTTAATATCAAAGGACTAAAATTCTAAAACTACCAATTATATATAACTTATATGTGATGAATCAAAAAAATATCATCAGTGACCACACCCTTGTAAACGAATGGATGTGTGTTAAGAGATTGCCAACTTATATAGAGTTCCCACGCCTCATCAGATGTTAAATTCTGATTTAAGGAGTTCTAACCCCATGGATGGAGGACCATTAACCTATATAATGGTTGAGTGTTGAATATGTATGTAATGTAGGGGGGAACGTATTATTTAGATCAAATGAGTAATGATCCCATGGATGATATCAATGGAATCATACCATGAATTCTTTGGGATTTAGACATAATGATGCCCATGGGGGAACTTCACCATACCATCAAGTTATATCCATTAGTGTACCAACAATGTACATACTGTGAACACCACTCAAGAATAATTTCACCTCCTATTTGAAAATTAATCTAAAAACCTATGATTATACTTCCAAAATACTCCTGAATGTTAAATAATAACTTACAATCATGATCACCATGAATTATTTATAAAAACGGAAAATCTGTTTGATAATTTATGATACAAATGAAAAAATATATGAAAAATTTAGAAGAGGAAAGTAAATGATATTACTGTAACTAGAAACTTTGAGTGATACATAGACTAAAGATAAACAAGTAATTTTTTTACATTGTTATTTAGGGAGAACCTATTTGTAGTTTCCTTTATGAAACATGAAATAAATGATTTCAAGGATATTTTAGCTTATATCTGAGAGACATGGAGTAGTGTCATCACTAGACTTGGGGTGTTTTATAATTCATATGACATGTGTGGCCAAGGGGGAATCTGAGAATACACTCTAGTGTGTCTTGAATCATTTAATCTAAAAAAACATGACATGTGGGTCCATGTTACACATTATGTGATGTTTATCATGTTTTTTGAAAACCAATCATCCATTCATGCTAAACATGGTGCCTTATTTGTGGGACACAAATTGTGTGATCATAATTTAATTTTACAGATACTAAATCTTTTGAACCATTTTAAAAATAATAATAATACAATTATTAATAGCTTGTTTAACATGAAACATGGAGAATTAAGGGAATTTATAAATTCTATAAAAATAACATAATATAAATATGACCAATATAAAATTTCCGTTGAATTTGTAGGTATGAATAATATTAAAAATTATGAAATATATATAATGGTGACCCCTTATATAAATGTACTTATAATGGATTAGTAAATAAGAACATGATTTTTAGAAAAGTTTTTTTATTCATTAATTATATGTTTTATTAAAAAACATTATATCATTTTGAGATATATTATTATTAGTAATTTCTTGATCTTCAAGAAAATTTATCTTCTAACATCTATTAAATTTTTTATATAATAAAATACAAATTTTCTTATGGTGGTATTTTGAAATTTTTTTAAAAAAAGATTAACATTTAAATGGTTAGTGAAAAATAAATATTTTTATTGAAAATTGAATTAACCATTCACGTATTTATAAAGAAAAATTATAATTTTTATTATTTTAATAATGATTATTATTTCACATTGACTAAATCTAATAAAATTGTAGTTTTTTAGTTTATTTTTATAATAAAATTGGATACAAATTACATTAAATTTATTTTTTTAGAAGAAAACATTTCAGCCCATCTTCCAGAATTAATATTAAATTAAATTATATAGCATATATAAACCGAATCATAAAAAAATTAATTGAATATTTTAAATATGTGTGTCTAAATTTTATTAGTACTTCTTTTTTATTTTCGGTTCGTATAAATTGTAACCTTAGTAATTTTTTCACATTATAGAGGGAAAATAATGTAATTAAGGTTAAAAATAATATTTTATGAACTAAAAAACGACCCCACAACTTTACTTTATTTCATTTTAATATTTCATTTCTTCTATAGTTAACCAAAAAATGACTTTTTCTTATTTATCCTTTACATTGAAATTTATAACTATTTGTAATTTCAAAATTAAATTAAAATTAAATATATGTAAATTGAAAATAACACATGAAAGGTATTGATTATTTTTTGGCTACTATTTTTATATTTCTGATTTATCTCACATGATTTATATTTTTTTAGGAAGGAATTATTAAATAATATGATGTAAAATGATTTTTAATTAATAATAAATAATATTGAATGATTATACTACCATCATATAGAGATTTATGAGTAATTATTTAGTGATCGATTTACGTATGATAATATGTTTAAATAAATTATTTATAATTTTATTTTTTTGGTGACGTGGGTAACTTGTTTACATTTTCTATTATATAATAGTGTTTGAGTTATTTATAACCCATTCTAAAAACATCTGACTTATTGAATGGTTACTTTATTAAGAATAAAATTTTCTTTTTTTGATATATGATGAAGGATAATGGTAACTTTTTGGGTTAATATGTACCTCAATGATGAGGTTATAAAATAAAATTTGGATAAAAGAGTTACTACATTTTTGGAACATCTATTTTTTGTATATATGACCATGGAAATAAATGTTTTTTAGTGATTATGTGATTAATGTTCTTCCAGAAGATGTTCACTATTTTTGGATTCTTATATTATTAAGTTAGATGGAAATACTTTTGGCTATTATGGGATTTTATTTATGGAATAAAGATATAATTATCTATTAGAAGTATATAAAATATTGTTTTGTCTTCATTGTGATTTTTGTTAATTATGGTATTGATTTTCATATTTTTGAGATTTTATTGTTTTGGAAAACACATTGTTGGGGGAACAAATTAATGAGAGACTATGTTTGATGGGGGATAAATAATAAATTAATATTTGAAAAATATGTGATGAAATATTTTTTGGGGGATTTAAACTTATTTGGTAAAATTATAATAAACATTAATATTATTCTTTACAGAATGATTTAGGTTCAAATTTTGAAATTACTAAGTATTTTATCTGGTCAATATATTATTTATTTATATAAATATTTCTTAATTTTTGGAATTATCATTGGATGGTGAAAATACATTAGTTTTCGATAATGTCTACATAAAGGAGGAATGGCTTGTGGAATATGTGATCCAATAGATTTTGGTTTTAGTTTTTTGGTTTGAGAAATTGTCCTTGAGTATTTATCATATATAGGAAAAGTTGTGGTTTTGGGGAAACAGTTTAAAGGATGAAATTATAATTTTCAAGTATGTACAATTCTGTATGTTCCTAAACTAGGTTGTAAGGAAATTCCTCAACTCTAGGAAAAAGATATTAAAAAAAATTGTTATATGATTATCTTCATTTTAGACGAATTCATGATCTTTATCATATATTTATCTTAGAGTTTATTTAATTATCTTTCTCATGATCATTCAAATTATCCTTGTTATCGATCTTCATTAATCTCCAAAATTAAATATACATTTCACCTTTCTTCTTTGTCTACATTTTATCTTCACAGTAATGTTATCAAATTTGAAATCCAAGTTATGTGTCAATCTATATGACCATCGTATTTCTTTTAATATAATTTCAGGAGATTTTTTTATTAATCATTTAATTGATTTGGGATTTTGTTTATGATATTTTCAAATGTGTCAAATCATGTCCCTATTTAATCTATCATGAATAACATGACTAGGAGGTGTATATCCTTCGAATGTGCCTCTATATTTTCCATTGGATACCATCTAGTTGCGAGGGATAAAGGTGTATCTGTGGGGATACTATTCTGTCATATCATAGTAATAAAAATAGTAAATAAACAAAAATATTCTATATAAGTAAATAAAAATCTTGTAAAAGTAATAAATATAAAGACGGGAGATATAAAATTGAATAGAGTAAATTCTTGAATGGACACATTATACATACCACAATGATCACACATTGGGGTGATTGTAACACCTCAAACATCCATGGTATGTTTCCCTATGAATAAGGCAATATCTTGGATTGTATGCAACTTTGAGATTCTAACACCCTACTACCAATCATACTAGCCGTTATGAATAGTAATACCCACTTTTTGAAATTTTATTAATTTTATCATTCTAAATTGACTTCATTTTTGTATTCTGAATATCAAAATTATCTTAGGGTGAATATTTGTTATTTTTCTGAAAACATTCAATTTTTGATGAATTGTGAAAAATACTACATTATTGGTTAAAACCAAATTTTTTTAAAATAATTTTTTATTTTATTTAAATTTATTTTAGAACAAAATAGATACATAATACCTATATAAGTTCAATGTAATTTTTTGGAGTCATTTTAGAATAAGTTTAGATATATAAAAATTTTATTGAACTTTATACCATCTTTTATCCACCTCCTAGGTTCATTTGTAAATTTGCATTAGAATTAATTTTAATTGTTCTATGAGTTGAATTTCAAAAAAAAAGACACGGTTAATATGAGTAAATAAAATTTCATTCAATAAGATGAATATAATTTTCGGGGAATTCTAACTGTGGACTTTTATTTACCCCTGTTAAAAGTAAATAGTGTAATTAAGGGTAAAAATTGTATCATAATTATCCTAACACGTGTTATGAATATATTGGATAAGTATATTTCAACCAAAAAAACCTTTGAAAAAAAAATGATTCTCTTTGGGCCACATGGATTAAATAAGGACATTTTTTTAGAATAGTTAAAAAAGTTAAATTCACTGATTAATAACTAAACCATTTTTAATATATAGTAAAATAAAATATAAATTGGTCTATAAATATTTATTTTAAATATAAAAATATTCTCTATGTAATGGTATTTTATTTTTAATTTTTATACATTAAATAATTTAATTTATTTATAACACAATGATGATGCAGTCAATACCTTATTATAGAAAGATTAAAATAATTCATATTATAAAAATCCAAATAAATGTTATTTTAGACTTTTGATGAATTCCAATTATTTTATAGGTCAATATGACATGTTAGGGTTGATTTAGTAATTTGTATTCGAAGTAATCATGTCGTTATGATGTTCACAAAAATCAAATACTAAATAGTGTCAAAATTGACATAATTAAGTTTAAATAAATATACTATATTATTAATGGATATAATATTACAAAAAATATTAGGTTTGGACAAAATACTTAGATAATGTTAAATAAATTAATAATTAACAAGTTGAGGTTCTCTTGGAAGATTATAATATGTTTATTAACAATATAATACAAAAATACAATGTGATGTGGTAAATGTCAAACTATTTAACTAAGAGTTAAATCTAAAAAATAAGGATAATATTACAACCTAAACATGTCAAAAATCTAATGGTTGAGAGTTTTTCTACCCTTCCCCACATTAGTATTTAGATAATTTATTTTGGAGCCATTAAAAACCGAAAATTATTTATTATAAAATAACATTTCAAACTTTTCATAAAGATACCATCACCTCTATTATATAAGGTCACTTCCCCTTCTCACAAATTCACACTTTGAAATCCATTTATCTCGGCCAACCCCTGCAAAAATATATTCTCATCTATAATCCCATAATCCTAGAGGCCTTCATTCTATCTGAAATCCATCCTATGGATCTATTTTGATCAAATCAAAAGGAAGAACCTGAAGTAGAATTAAATTTTTCATCCCCGCTTTCAAGTTCTTTTCATCTTCAACATAATATTTCTCTATTATTTTCCTTATAAAACAATAACTCCAGTATCTTCTATATACTGTGATGTTATTATAAAAATGGTACAACCATATTCATTATTCTATCCATATTATAAATGAAAAGTCACCATACGTTCGTATGTACGGATTACCGCCTCCACGTCGTGGTTTAGTTTGTTAATCAAACACTTCATCATTTGTATGGGTATAACAATGAGTATAAATGATATAAATTATAAATATAAAATTTTAATGATTATTTATATATTATATACAATCCAATTATATATGATTTTAATATCAAAGGAATGATATTGTTTCTTGTATATACATATGGATTAGCATCTCCATGAACACGATGAGATTCATTCCCCATCGTATCCATTCAAGACTAATTTTACATTTATGATTAAAAAAATAATTTTTAAAGATTTAATATCATTATGAATATGAATAAGATACATAATATCTATAACAAACTTTAATTATGTCACAAATCATATAAAGAAAAACAAATCAGTTAACACCCAAAATGATGATAATACTAAAATATTATTAACATTATAATATTAAAAAAGGTCATATAAGATATCGTATTTACATATATGGTTCTTATATAATTTTATAATAGTGATTTAACTATTATACAAGAATTTAACATACCCTAGATCAAATAAAATTACATGGTGAGGGTAAATTTCACAATCTCATTATTATCTGAGGTTGTTTTTATGTAAGTATCTACATGACCTCTTTATCATCCACATCCGAGTTTTCTCAAAAATGTAATTCAAAATAGTTTTACTATTTACTATACTATGGGTTAATGTAATTTTTACCTCTATTTTACCATTTATGTTTCGAATGTACTCTTTTCGTGGTTTTCCAAACAAGGTACTTTATGAACTTTTCAACAAAATTAAGGTAAGAATGTCCCTTTTTAACTTAAACAGCGTGTGTGGCTATTTTCTGTCGTTATATCACCATCGAATATTCCTATACAAGATTATAAGAATATTTTCAAAAAATATTATTTCTTTTATAATTATATAACTTTTAATTGATTTGAAAATAGAAAGTCATATTTCTCTAAAAAAAATATTTGATTTCATCTATGTCAATATCCTTTCATGGATTTTGAGCTAATTTGGAGTTGATTTATTATGATACAAAACGTGAATAATGTAATGAAGTTTTTGTGATATTTTTTACTGTGGATGTTTTATTTTTGCACGAATCATGGTTTATGGAATATGTATTGATCATTCATATACAAGTTTTCATACGAATATTTATGTTATATTTAATCATTTTCATATGAGGAATGCATTGGACTTAATAAGCGATGGGTGGAGTCCGATATAACTCCTCGATGCATCGTTAGGTCTCATAAGACAAATTAGTGTCTTGGAACAAGGCGTTGACAAAATATTATTTGTATTCTTGGCATAAGGCCTTTACCATGTGTTTATGAAGTCTTTCATTATGCATTCCATCCTTATGCAAGTGGATATTGATATTGCATGTGATTATTTGACAAGTATAATATCCATGTGAAAAATTAAATGGAATTATTTGACATTATCTATCCAATATTATGTTGAGGTTTATGTTTAAAAATCTATTGTTTTAGTCTTCCATTTCCTTAAATGATTATTCTTATTTATGAAAGATTATGCTATATTATTATTCTTACTGAGCATCTGAGATCACCCCTTTCTATGCATTATTTTTTGACGGAAGAGAAAAGTATATTATGAAAGAACTAAAGGGATATTCTAATGGATATGAGTGTGACCTATGCAGACTATTTTGTTGTAGTTTTTTCATTTTATAATGTAATGTAAAACATATGAATGTATCTATTATTTTCAAGGCTACTAAACTAATCGGTCTTACGAGACATGATCTTTTGTGATCATGAAAATGTAATGTAATAATGCACCGACTCTGGGTAACTAGATTCGGGGAATTACACTTCATATCATAGGAAGTTTAGTATAAACCTTGGAAACAATAATTAGAAAAACTCTGATTAGAAAACATTACCCTAAGATAGACATTGAGGATTATTATAGAAGAAATTCCTAAAATTCTGTTACTGAAGAGATTTTGTGATTTTTCCAAGCAATGCATCTCTGTCTGGATTCAAGAAGGTATAGGATGCTCTGGCATAGAATTACCTAGGGTGTAAAACCCGAAAACACCGCATTGATCTAGACTTTAATGGGAGTAGGTGCATGTCAATGGGCCTTTCTACACTCTTGGTTACGACACTCCTGGGCGATGTGCTTATGATAATTCTCATTTTTTTAAAAACCATATTGAGGGGTGATTATTATATACATCCTCAATGAAAAAAAATTGATTATAAATTATATCCATAAACTGTTTATTTTATGTTAAATATTTTACTAATTTGGAATTATGTATTGTGATTCCTAAACTAATCTACTGTATTCCATTGTTTAGAAATGGAATCTAGTGGAAGAAATGAAAATTGAATCAATTCACATAATCCATGTATAGATTTAACTATTACTCTTGATAATTATAGTGGAGTTGGTGAAGAAATTGGTGTTGATCAGCTTATCACCATACTAGGACAACTCACTTAGGTAATGAACAATAACCTTACCTGTATGGAGCACCATGCTCTACAATGTGGAGGATCAATGTCAGACCACTTCATGAGACAACAAACACCAACATTTAATGGGAGTTCAAATCCATTAGTAGGTGAGCAATGGATAAATTCCTTATAGTAAATATTTCATGCTTTGATGAGTAGTGAAAGGGAAAAAGATTCCATGGCAGCTTATTGCCTCATGGGAGCCACAGATGAATGGTGGTCATTAATACAAAACACAAAGAAAGATAAAGAAGTGTCAAACCTAGAATGGAGGGAGTTTAAATATATTTTCTTGGAAAAATAATATTCTCATGACCATCTAGAGGATACTAAAAGAAAATTTTTGAGTCCGAGGAAAATAAGGTGGCACATGCTTTGAGCAGAATAGATCATGGATTATTGAACAAATGAGAGTTTAAAGGGATCCTCTTTTCATGGATATAGTGAAAATGGATTTGAGAATAATCATGAAAGGTGAAACAACAATAGTTATTCAAATGGTTTCAAAACTAACTTTACAAGAAAGGATAAAAATTTCTCAAGCTGATGAGGAGGAGTTTCAAAAAAAATCAAAGTTGTGAATGATGGGAGATTGACAAACTTCATATATGAAGACGAGATTTTCAAATTTGGGTAGAGAAATTGAGTTCCTGATATACCAGATCGAAAAATGGAATTGTTAAATGATTCTCATAGATCAAATTTCATTATACACCCTGGTAGCACCACGATGTATAGAGATTTGAAGGAACATTTTTTGTGGGACAACGTGAAGAGGGAGATTTCTGATTTTGTGTTAAGATGTATGGTTTGTCAACAAGTGAAAGCTTTAAGGAAACATCCTAGAAGAGTCATGCAACATCTTCCCATCCCTGAGTGGAAATGGTATAATATTATGATAGGATTTTTCATGGGGTTACTAAATAATCTTAGAATAAATGATGCAATATGTGTCATTGTAGATCGTCTTACCAAGTCAGCACATTTTCTTTCTATAAGAGAAGATTTACCACTTGAACGTCTTGAAAGAATATATATTAATGATGTTGTAAGACAACATAGAGTAAACTTATCTATTTTTTCAGATCATGATCCCCATTTTACATCATGATTCTCGAAAAGTCTTCAGAAATACTTGGATACTGAACATCATTTGAGAACTGCCTACCACCCTCAAACTTATGGACAATTAGAATGGACTATTAAAACATTAGAAGACATGTTGAGATCTTTCCCACTTGACTGTCAAGGTATGTGGGATCAATATTTACCTCTGGTAGAATTTTCCTATAATAATAGATTCCATTAAGGTATTCAGATGGCACTATATGATGCGTTATACAAAAATATATGTCGCACAAAAACTTGTTGGGATGATGTTGGTGATAGAAAACTCGAAGGCACAGAACGTGTTGAGGAAACAATAGAAATGGTGAAGGTTATCCAAACCAGCATCAAATCATCACAATGTAGGAAAAATAGCTATGCCAATAATTGAAGGAAGGATTTGTAATTTCAAGTATAAGACCACATTTTCTACAATGTATCTCCATGGAAGGGTGCTATATGTTTCCCTAAGAAGGTTAAATTGAGTCCCAAGTACATCAGATCTTTAAAAAATTATAGAACTAATTGGAGTTGTATCTTATTGTTTGGAAATGCCTATAAGTCTCTCCAAAGTTCATGATGAGTTCTACATATCACTGTAGGGAAAATACATGCCTGACCAAACACATGAACTCACCTGTGAAGAATTAGAACTGGAACCTGATCTGTCTTATTAGGAAGAGCCTATTAGAGTTGTTGATAACAGAGAACAAGTGATGAGAAATCATACGACTTGTCTGGTAAATTTTCTATGGAGAACCACTACGATGGAAGAGGAAATGTGGGAACCCGAGTAACTTATGATGAAGAACCACAAAAATATTTTTATGCATTTATATTCTAGAAATTTTAAGGATGAAATAATTTTACGAAGGGTAGAATGTTACACACCAACCATCCATGGTACGTTTCAATTTAAATAATACAATAGCTTTTATTGTACGCAACTTCGAGATTCTAACACACCGCGGCCAATCAAACTAGCCTTTATGAATATTAATACCCACATTTTGAAATTTTATAAATTTTATCTTTCAAATTGGACTTCATTTTTTATTTCGGAATATCCAAATTAGCTTATTGTGAATTTTTTGAATTTTTTGGAAAACATTCAATTTTCTACGAATAGTGACAAACACAGCCTTATTGGTTGAAACTGAATATTTTTTTTAAATAATTATTTATTTTATTTAAATTTATTTTAAGTAAAAATAGACACATAATAATTATATATTTTCAATGTAATTTATTAGGTTCATTTTATAATAATTTGAAATATATAATAATTTTATTGATCTTGTTACCGTCTTTTACCCACCATCTAAGAGCATTTTCAAAAATTCCATAAAACATAATTTTACCACTTCTGTGAATTTAATTTCAGAAATACAAGTGAATTTGTTAATATCAGTAATTAAAATTTAGTTCAATAAGATGAAAATAATTTTTTGTGAATAGCACCTTTTTACTTTTATATACCACGGTTAAAAGTAAATATGTAAATTAAGGGTAAAAATGATATCATTATTACCCTAAAAATGTCCTAATTATATTGGATAATTATAATTAGACTGAAAAAAACCATAGGAATAAAATATGATCCTCTTTGGTCTACTTGGATTAGATTAGGACATTTATTATTATTTTATTTAAAGAAGAGTAAAAAGAGTTTAATTAAATGTTTAATAGCTAAACCATTTTAATATAGGGTTAAAAACAATATATATTCACTATAAATATTCATTAGAAAACTAAAAATATTTCAAAAATAATGGTATTTTATGTATAATTTTTAGACATTAAATTATTTAATTTATTTATGACACAATGATGAAGCATCAATTACCTTATTAACAAACGATTAAAATAATAGATATTATAAATATCCAAATAAAGGAAATTTGAGACTTTTGGTGATTTCTACTACTTTTATGGGTTAATATGACATTATAGGGTTTAATAAATAATATTTTTTCTATGTAATAATGCTATTATGATTTTCACAAAAATTAAAAACTAAATTGTTCCAAAATTGAGATAATTGATTTTTTTTAAAAAAAGTTAATTATTAATGGATATAAAATTACTAAAATTATAAGATTCGGCCAAAGGACTTAGTTAAGGTTATATATGTTAATAATTATCCACTTGGGGTTCCTTATGAAGTTTATATTTTTCTTATTAACAAAATAATATAAAAATAAAAAGAGATATGATAAATGTCAAATTATTTAACTAAGAGTTAAATATAAACGATAAGGTTAATATGATGACCTAAACCAATCCAAAAACAATTGGTTGAGAGATTTTAGACCCATACACAACTTTTCCTTTATATAATTCATTTTGGAGGCATTTAAAATCGACAATTATTTTATTATAAAATAATATTTTAATCTTTTCTTAAAGTGGCCCTCACCCCTCTTATAAAATGGAACGTCCCCTTCTCTCAAATTCTCACCTTAAAATACATTTTACTCTACCAATCCCTGCCCAAATATCCTTTAATATGTCCTCCCTTCATCTTATAGGGCTTAATTTATTCATAAAGCCAACACAAGGATCCCTTTTGATCAAATCAAAAGGAAGAAGCCGAAGAAGAGGTAAATATTTCATCACCCCATTCATGTACTTTTCTTCTTCCACATCCTCTTTCTTTGTTGCTTAGATTCTAAAATAATAAATCTAGTATATTCTATATACTATGATGTTATTATAAAAATGGTACATCTATATTCATTATTCTATCCATCCTATAAATGACAAAGTCGCCATTTGTGTGTACATAGGGATTATCGTCTCCACGTTGTGGTGTAGTTTGTTAATCATACATGTCATCATTTTGATGGGTATAATAATTAGTATAAATTATATAAATAATACATATAACATTATAATTATTAATTATATATTATATACCAAACAATTATATATGATTTTAATATCAAAAGAATCATATTTTCGCACATGCGTACGTACAGATAATCGTCTCCACAAACACGATGAGATTCATTCCCCATCATATCCATTCATGACTAATTTTCATTTGATGATTTGAAAAATAATTTTTATTGACTTAATATCATTCTTAATATGAATATGATACGTCCTATCCTTAAAAAATATTACTTATGCAACAAAGAATATAAATGAAAATGAATCAGTTAACACCTGAAATGATGATAATAGAAAAATATTATTAACAAAGTAATATTAATATGTCATATATGATATCATATTTACTTATATAGTTCTTTTATAATTTATTAACAATTATTTAAATAATATATTGGAGGATAATGTTACCTTGATGAAGGAAAAATAAAAGCTAAGGGTTAATTTCCCAATCTCGTTGTTATCCGAGGTTGTTTTTACGAAAGTATCTACTGTGAACTCTTTATCATCCACATCTATGTTTTCATAAAAATGTAATTAAAAACATTTTTACTATTTAACATACTATGGGTTAAATTAATTTATACCCTTTTTTGACAATATATGTTTTGAAATTAATCTTTTTGTCGTTTTCCAAACATGGTACTTTATGACCTTTTCGACAAAATTAAAGTAAGAATATCATTTTTTAACTTATATGGTTGGTGTGGCTATTTTCCACCATTATATCATCTTAGAAGCTTCCCTTAAAATAACATAAGAATAACATCAAAATAAATATTTTATTTTATAATTATATGAATTTTAAATGATTTAAAAATAGAATGATATATTTCTAAAAAAAGTTTTGATTTCATCTATGTCAACATATTTTGATGACTTGTAATCTTATTTTATTTTAATTTGTTATGATCTAAAACTTCCATATTGTATTGAAGGTTTTTTGATATGTTATACTATGGATGTGTTATTTTTACACCACTCTATGTTTATGGATAAAATATTGACATATCGTATTCTAGTTTTAATACGAGTTTTTATGTTATGTTTAAACCTTTTCTTATGAGAAATTAATTGGGCTTAGTAAGCGATGGGTGAAGCCCAATATAGCTCGTTGATGCATTGGTAGGTATAATGAGACAATCTAGGGTCTATTAATAAGGCCGTAAAAAAATATTATTTATAGTCTTGGCACAAGGCCTTGACTATATGGTTATGAAGTCCTGCAGTATGCATTTCATCCTTATGAAAGTGGTTATTGATAATGCATGAGATTTTTCGACTAGTAGAATATCCATGTGACTTATTAAATATAATTACCTGATTTTATCTTTTGAATATTTTTTTGAATTTAATGTTTAAAAGGATTTTGTTTTAGTCTTACATTTCCGAATATGTTTATTCTTATTTATGAATGTTTCGTCTATATTGTTATCCTTACTAAGAATCTGAGCTCACCCATTTCAACCTTTTATTTTTCCCAGGATGCGAAGAATTATATTATGACTGACCTGCATGGATAGTCTAAGGGATATGAGTGTGCCCTATGGGGAATATGTTGTTGTGGATTTTCATTTTATAATGCAATTTAAAACATATGAATGTATATAGTATTTCGAAGGCAACTAAACTAATCGGTCATTCAAGACATGATCTTTTGTGATCATGCAAATGTTATGTAATATTGCACCAACTCTTGGTAACTTTGGTCGGGGTGTTACACTGATCACATATACAATAGTAAATTAAGTAACATATATAAATTTATATATCACTAATTCTAACTCATGGAAGATCACATAAATATCTTCCAATTCATTGATGAGATCCTATATCCCAATCATTACAACCCACATGAGTGAGTCTGCTCGATCATGCAACCATATAACCCATCCCAATCTATCCTGATTATGTGATGAACCTGAAATAATAAATATGGTATGTGAAAATATCAAATATTAAATACAGGTCATGGAAAATAAATTTATGTATTTCAACCAAAATGGTGTACCTATTATATTCACTAATAATTTCATGCTCCTGTTTTATGTGCATCGCAAGGAAGAAAAAAATGGAATGAATAAAAAATTTATATCAAATTAAAATTCATGGGCATGTGATCCAAATTATCTACAAATATCATATGAAATTAAATGAGTATAAATTTATACCATTAAACCAGTGTATAATATTTTCCATCATTGGTTATATAATCTTAATTGATGATAACTGCTTCGACCAACCCAAAAATGTCTCTGAGCATTATATGTCAGAAAATGTGGCTATATGTCCAAGAATAGGGATAACTTATAACCAACGAAAATAAATATACTGAAGAATGATGATCAATTTATAGACATAAAATATTTATTACACTAATTCATATGTTATATAAATCAATCACTATAAGCATATATCGATTTCTACGCCCTAAGTCTTGGTCTGTAGGAGATCCTGACATTAGTACGATGTATTAGATCATAAAACACTACTATTTTCAAAATAAAATGGATGTATAATGACAGTGAATTAAAACATTACATAAAATTGAATAAAATGAATAATTCACATTGATGATCTATTCAGGTTTAGAGTTTTAGAGAGTTATGCCATAATAATAAAATTACATCTCAAAAATTTTAAAGCAGACACTTCTACTCAGTTTCCATTTTTTTCATAAAATAGAAAATCTTGAAAAACGAGTCATGTCTAATTCAATATTTTAGACATCATGACTTATCCATGATCCCATCCTTCACACTATTCATATTTATGTCCTATAAAAAGCATTTCAAAACATTGGATGAGAATAAAAAGATCAGTATGTGTTATAAAACAAAGAAAGAAAACATTGGTTCATCATTACATAATTTACATAATTACATTAACATACCTCATGAAATAATATGAGTTATTAATAACACATGGAAATCCTAAATCATAAACATAACATGTGGCATCCATATCATATTTACAGTGTAGCTATCACAGCTATGTAGGGAGTTACATTTGGAATACCCATCACAGTATATTCCTGAAATATATTAGGAAAACGTTAATGTTTACCTCTATCATGTTACCCAGTGCATTGGAGAGGTATATTGGGATCACCCACCCTAGGATTATCCAAAAACCAACCGTATATGTAACAATTCCATGAACCATAACATATTCATAACACATAAAACAAACATAAAGGAAAGATAAGATTTTCACATTTCAATTAAAATATATCATTTAAATATATTGACATAAAAAATCCATTATGAAGACCATTTTAAATACCAAACTAATTAATAGATTATATGGTATTTATTTTTCTTTTGAAAACATTATGGCTTGTTAAGGAAACCAAAGATCAAATAATACTCGTGGTGGCGGAAAGGTAGTTGTCACTGCATACATAAAAAGAAATGTTATTTTTTTCATTTAGTAAAACTATTAGTAGAGAAGAGATTATTTTTAAATAAAAGTAAAAGTCAATGGGTATTATGCAATGTATAAAATAATGTCATATATAAAACATTATATGCCTCAATGAATGGGGATTGAGACGAAGTCCCTTATCATGTGTCTGATTTGACCCGTTCATTCATTATTCTACGGAATAATAAACTAAAGTTAATTTATACATGATAAAGATCCTTTTTAATGTTTATTATTCCTTTTATATCACTTATTGTAATGTTATAATCATTATGTAATTCTTTAAGTTAATAATGGTCGTTTTGTTGATATTGGGTACTTCAGTCAAAAATGAACTACTTATAATTACAAGTTGTTCTTCTGGTAAAATATTCATTATCTTTAGAATTATATTCATGATTTAGACATTATATATATAATATATATCCATTATATTTATGTATTTATTATTGTAAATAATATTTAGAGATAAGAAATGAAATGCACCGTTCATGGAGACGGTAAGTCGTACGTATGCATGAATGATACTTTAATTTATATATCTTATTTTAATGGAATTAAAACATAATGATACATAAATATATTATAATTAAAGTATTATAACATTTATAATATCATTAACTTTATCCTTTATATGCCAAAAATATTCCATTAATGATTCATACCACTTTTAGGGGTTGGTAGTCAGCACTACCTCAAATAAAATTATCATGTTTACCCAAAATGGAAACCATTAAGATGTGAAATAAATATAAAATACATAATCCTAATGAAAACATAAAAATAATATATATCATATATAACTATTGTGTTATCATAATGGCCACCCTGAGAGGCGGTAGAAGATAATTGAACAATCATCGTTTCGTGAGGCATTAGTTTTCCATCCACAGAAACAATATGTTCTTTACCCAAGAGATGGAGGTGTGTATAAGTTTAGTTTGAATCCTTATAATAATAAAATCTTAGTATATTTAGGATACTGGTTCTATTATAAAAGAAATCAATTAAAAGGGTTTAGTGTGTTCGAGAATTAAAATAAACCAAAAGAACATAAGAGAAGATGTTACCTTTAAATATGGTAACTCCCATTGGTTTTAAAAAAAAGGGTTTGTTGAAGTGCCTTCTACCAAATTTATGGCTTTTATGAGGAGTAAATGGATGTAGAGAGATATATTGGTTAGATGTTGGAATAGAAAATGGGCTTGAGAGGTGTGAGGAAAGGGATTGAGGGGAAGGATTTTTATAAGGGGGATGAGAGGCTTTTTAGAATTGTGGGAAAATATTATTTTATTAGATAATAATTTTTGGTTACTAAAGTTCCAAAACATATAAAGTGAATGATAATATGAATCATGGTTGAAATAAAATCATTCAATATGAATTGGAAAGGTTTTCGATATTAATTTAATATTTAAAATCTTATTTATTTAAATCATTTATTAATAACGTAAACACTGCATCATTATTGTGTCATTAATATTTAAATTTATTTAATGTCTAAAAATTATAAAAAAATACCATTATGTAAGACATAATTTTAGATTTCTGAATAATATTTATATTCTAGATGATAACTTATATAACCCTATTTAAAATTTAATTTACTAAAAGATATTTGTTTATGTCATTTTTGTCTTTACTTTAAGTTGATTAAAATAAAGAGTCATTTTCACTCCCATGTTTCCCCATGTGGTCCCAAAGTCGACCCAAGGATTCCCATGGTCAGATTTTTATCAATTAATAGGATTATGAAACATGTTAGGGTAATTGTATATTATTATAGTAATATTTGATTACCCTTTTTTAATAGATTTACCCATTAACCATGGTAAATAAAATATTTACAGAAGTAAATATTAATAATGCCTAAAAATAAAATTTACATATTTAAACAATTTTGACCTCTTGATTCTAAATATGGAATCAATTTTTCAAATTCAAAACACAAAAGTGGCAAAAAATAATTTAAAATTAATTCCCGCTATAAAAACAAAAGGAGTGTTTTTGTGAAATAATAACTATCAAAATATTGACACGTTTTTTGTCTAATATTAAAGTGAAATTAATTCCAATGACCATAATTGGATAAAACAGTAAAATTATAATCAAATTAAAGTTTAAAACCAATTAAAAAGATATTCTAAACATGTAAATAAATTATATTAAAAGACTTTTTTGAATTAAAAGACAACATTTATCAATATTCATCAATAATTAAATTTTATCAGAAAAATACCAAAAATTTTACCCAAAGTGAATTTTTATTTCTCAATTAAATAAAAGAATTTTATTTATTCAAATAGTATATATAAAAGTGACCAAAATTTTATTTAAAGAGGGTTCGACATAAAAAGGCAATAAATCAAACATTTAATGTCAATTATGCTTTAAATTAGATTCATTGACATTTTCAGCCACTATATTTTTATTGGATAAATGTAAAAACATTTAAAAAACCTGTATAATAATATTGTAGTTAGTTCTTTTCATTCTTGACAATACAAATTCTATGTGTTAAATACTATTTAAAATAATAATATTATATTCTTATTGTGCAATGTAAGATTTCAAACAAACTTGTTGTTGCATATTGGGTACGCCGTCGAACGTAGAAACCCCTTTAAGGTAAAATTAATATTTAATTCACAAGATATTTATTAATAAGAAAATTTATAATTCCATTATTTACCTAGGATGTTAAATCCTTCCCCACTTTTAGAAATTGTTTCCTTGCAATTTTATTCACTTTTAAAATAAATGGGGGTATTTATCCCTCAGAGAATTTTCAGATTCCCTCATTGCCTCTTCAACCATATGGTTTTTCCACAAAACATTTACCTGGTGAATTACATTATTCCATTATACTTTCTCTCTTTGGTAAAAAATATGTACTGGTTATTCCTCTTAAGATATATTCTCTTCCAACTAAACTACCTCTGGACTTAAAACATGAGATGGATCTGGTATATAATTTCTCCACATTGAATCATGAAAAACATTTTGTACCTAGGACAAACATGGAGGTAAATCGACTTTATAAACAATTTATCCGACTTTATACAAGATTTCATAAAGTCCAATGAACCTCAGAGTCAACTTTCCCATAATACCAAAATGCATCACACTTTTCCTTTGGGAAACTTTGAGAAAGCCATGATCACCTACCTCAAAATAAGGATCCTTATTCTGGTTATCTACATATCTTTTCTGCCTACTCTGAGTTGTTCTCATGTACTTCTGAATCAATTGAACTTTTTTCTGCCATATCTTCAACCAATTATTGTCCCATTAGCTTCCATTCACCTACTTTATCCCTAAATACTGGGGCCTGACACTGCTTCCCATACAATTCCTCGAAATGGAGCCATCTGTATACTAGAATTAATATTATATTATAATAAAATTCAACCAAATAAAGATTTTTGTCCCAACTTCCTTATTAATCTATCGAGCAAGCATGTAAGATATCCTCCAAGGTCTGAATTTTTGGTTCTGACTGCCCATCTGATTGAGGATGAAAAGATTTACTAAAATTTAATTAAGTAACCAAAAACTTATAAAGGCCCTTCCTATAGTTTGAAGTAAACCTGGGGTCATGATCTAATACAATGGAGATTTTAACTCCATGAATCCTTACAATCTCTTTAACTTACAAATGAGAAATTTTAACTAGAGAAAATTATCTCGAATAGGAAGGAAATGAACAGATTTAGCCAATCGATCAACAGAAACCCAGATTGAATTATTACCTTGAAATCTCATCGGTAATCCCACAATGAAGTCCATGGATATATTTTCCCATTTCCACTATGTCACTGCTAAAGACTGATGAATCCCTTTATTTAATTGCCGCTCTGCTTTAACCTTTTGAAAAGTCAAACAATTCATAGTAAAATCAGCAATATCTCTTATCATTCCATCCCACCGGTAATACTCCCAAAGATCTCTTTACATATTATTACTACCAGGATGAACAGAAAATATTAGACTATAAGCTTCACTTAAAAAAAAAAATCAACTGTGAATCACAAGGCACACATAATCTTTTACCAAACCTCAAAACACAATCATTCTCAAAGTTTAATTCGGGAAAATCACCCTTCTGTACCTACTCTAACTTTTTTGGTAACTCATTGTCTTCCTTATGCACTTGATATATTCTCTCTAATTGAGAATATCTCACTAACACCTAAATAAAAATATGAAAATTTCCTGCACCAACGACGTCTCTGCGAAATATCATTAACTCAAAAACCAATGGATCGCATTCCAAACGTAGAACACTCAATGAAGCATTACATTTTTGACTCAAAGCATCAGTCATTGTAATTCCTTTTCCCAAATGATAAAGTATCCTAAAATCATTATACTTGATTAATTCCATCCATCTCTTCTATCTCATGTTCAATTATTCCTGAATGAATATATACTTCAAACTTTTTTGGTTAGTATATATTTCACATTTTACTCCATACAAATGATGCCTACAAATTTTTAAAGCAAAATCAGCAGCAGCTAATTCAAAATCATTTGTAGGGTAATTTAACTCATGTGATTTCAACTGACATAAAGCATAAGCAATTACCTTATCATTATACATAAGGAAACTTCCATGACTTTTCAATGAAACATTACTTTAGATGAAAATCTCACCATTTCAAGAAGTTAGTTCCAAAACTGGAGCATTCACCAATCTTTATTTCTATTCTTAAAAGCAATCTTCAAATTATTTTTTACAAACAAACTTAACACCATTTCGAGTTAACTTAGCCATTGGAATAGAAAACCATGAAAAATATTCAATAAAGTGACTCTAATATACGTCCAAACTATGAAGAAAATATTGGTTATATTTGTGGGTCATGTCCATTCTTCAATAACATATTTTTTAGAAGATTTAACAATTATTCCATTTTTTGAAACAACATGACCAAGGAAAAAAAATTTCTGTAACCAAAACTATCACATTCTGAATTTCCCAAAAAGATTCTTTTCATTTAAGGATTGTAAAACAACCCTTAAATGACTTTCATGTTCCTCTTTAGTTTTGGAATAAAGCAAAATATCATCAATGAACACTGCCACAAACTTATCCATCAACTCTGGGAAAACTCTATTAATATGATCCTTGAATATAGAAGGATCATTTTTTATCCAAAAGGCATATCTACAAATTCATAATGGTAATATCTAGTACAAAAAATGGTATTTTTAATGCATGCTTCCTTTATATTCAACTGATGGTACCCCAACCTCAAGACAATCTTCGAATAATACTGAGATACTTAGAGCTAATCAAACAAATCATCGATATGAGGTAAATGATACTTTTTTTAACAAAGACGATATTCAATGCTCTGTAATCAATGAAAAGTCTCATTGAACCATCCTTATTTTTAACAAATAAGACAGAATCACCCCATGGTGATGTGCTAGGTCAAAATAAACCTTTATCTTATAACTCTTGAAATTGGTTCTTTAAAAAAAATGTCCATTTTGATCAATTCAATATGGGGGGTTTTGAAAATGTCTTTGCATCAGGAACTAAGTCAACAGTAAATTCAACTTCTCGATCAGGTATAATACTAGGAAACTCATCAGGAAAAACATAAAGGAACTCATTTACCACTAGAACATCATTAATTTGAACAGTTCGATTGTTTTAACAATATGTGGAAGGTAACATTAATTTTCATCTTTTACATGTTTCTCAACTTCCTGATATGTTATCAAATGTAATGGTTCATTTTGGTACACATACTAAAAATATTTCATAAAAGAAACCTCTTTAGCTCTGTAGTAAATCTGAGCATGATAAACTGAAATCCAATCCATACATAAAATAAAAACAAACTCTACTAGAGGAAATATAATAAGGTTTGTAGGTAGATTCTTTCATTAAACAAGGACAAGAAGGTTCTTATAATTTCTTTTTGTCTCAACATTTACTCAAGGTGTTTTTACTATAATTTCATGATCCATGTCTTGAGATGGAATTCAAAATTTACTGGAAAACTTCTCGGAAATGAATGAATGTGTAGACACTGAATCAAAAAACACACTGTCATAAGCTGAACAAATAAACAGTGTACCTAACACTCCTTCCTTTGATGGCCTAACATCTACCGATGTTTTTGAGAAGGACTTCACCGCCCCTTTCAGAATACATTCTAGTTTCTTTCCCTCATTTTAGTTCTTCTTTGGAAACGCATTTACATAATGATCCATTTCATTGAATTGAAATCATTTTATTGATTGTAAATCATATTTTTTCTTACAATTACCATGATCATTTTTAGTGAAATTTTGAGCTTTATATCCCATTTTACCACATCAGTAGCCCTTAACAGAATTCAAAACACATTCCCCAGCATGCTTTTTACCACAAATTTCAAAAACTGTAAACATTAGTATCATACCATTAGACATTTTTGGAGATTGATTAGTTTTATCCATCCACCTAGACCTCTTATTATGATGTCTTTCAATGAACACCAGATCATCAAAAAATCCATTTCCACCCTCTCCTCACATTAAACAAGTTTTTCATAAATTTTGAACTCACGAGAAGCTAATTCCCTTCGATACTTTGGATTTAATCCTGAGTAAAAATGGTTGATTTTACTTTCTAGATCTATTATGATATTTAGAGCATACCTTGCTAGTTGAGGGAATTTTTCATCATAAGTATCCACTGAGTCGTCCCCCTACATCAATTACATGAATTGTTTTTCATCCTAAGAAGAACTACCATAGGAAAATATTTCTCGAGAAACCTACCTTTGAATTATTCCCAATATAGATCATCAATCTCCTCACTATCTCTGATATTTTTCACCATCGACCACCACTGATCAACATCACCTTCAAAATAGTAAACAACAAGGAAAAAATTTTGATTTTATGAACATCCCAGAACATAGAAAAATATTCTATACGCATTTAATCCACCCTTCTTCGATCATGGGGTCTGATGATCCTATAGATGATGGGGGATGATTTCTCATGAAATGATCCACTACTAACATGATCCTCTATAGTTGATCTGGATGATCTCATGCATGGATACCACCACCATTAATATCCTGAGTCAACTATTCCTTCACTCCAATAAACTATTCAGTTCTGATTCTGAAAATCACAGGTTGTTGTTTTGGAAGGATGCATTTCTCCTGATGTCGTTCTAATATAGATGCCCTATTCCCTCAGTAGAAAACCATTCTGAACACAGAAATATCTTAGGACAAGAAAAATCGTAGTATATAAATGTTATATCTCATCAACATTAATATAAATTAATTTATGGAAATTAATTTAACAATATCATAACATCTATAGTTATATAAAATTATATTTGTTACCAACTACATGGAATCGGCATTAAAACCATACATAATCAAAAATTAAATGAATAATAAACATTTAAGATCATTTTAGGTTTATTGTTTTAGAATGTTAGGTCATAACTGTTACATTAAATCTCAAAAGTTTCAAAGTAAACACTTCTACTCAGTTTCATTTTTTTTAATAAAATAAAAACTCCTGAAAAAAAGATTCATGTCTAGTTCCACGTTTTATAATGAATTACTTTTACATAATCCCATCCTTGATCCTATTAATCTTTAAATATAGTAAAAATCATTTCAAAACATGGGATGAGCATAAAAATTCCAATAAGGGTTATAAAACAAAGAAAGAAAACATTAGTTCATAATTACATACATAACAAAAGATCTTTAGGAAACCACATGAAAATGTAACTTGTGGAATCCATATCATATTTGCATTGTAGCTATCAGTGCTACGTAGGGAGTTAAATTTTGAATACCAATGACAATATATTTCTTAAATCTCATAGGTGAAACATTCTCATTTACCTCTTTCATGTTAACCAATGAATTGGAGATCTATCTTAGGCTCACTCGCCCATGGTTTATCATGGAAGCACCCGTATACATAAAAATTCACATGAACCATAACAAATTCATAACACATAAAACAAACAAAAAGGAAAGATAAAATTTCCACATTTCAATAAAAATATATCATTTAAATATATTGACAAAATAATCCTTTATAAAAACCATTTTCAATACCAAAATATGTAATAGTGTATATGTTATTTATTTTCCTTTTAAAACATTACTGCATATTAAGGAAGCCAAATATCAAATAATTCTCGAGGCGGAAGAAAGGTCGTTGTCACTACATTCGTCAAAAAAATTTTTTTTGTCATTTAGTAATACTATTTGTAGATAAAATATTCCTTTTGAATAATAGTAAATGTAAAATGGGTTTATACAGTGTATAGAAGAATGTATTATATGAAACAAAATATCCTACAATGAAAGGGGATTGAGACAATGTCCCTTATGTCGTGTCCAATTTGACCCGTTCATTCTTTAATCTTCTGAATAATAAACTAATATTAATTTATACTTGATTAAGATAATTTTGCAATTTTATTATTCCTTTTATATAACTTATTACAATGTTATAAATATTATGTCATCATTTAAGTTAATAACTATTTTTTTGTCGATATTTGGTACTTGAGTCAAAAATGAACTACTTATAATTACAAATTGTTCATGTGGTCAAATATCCATTATCTACAGAATGATATTCAGGATATAGATATAATATATATCATATATATCCAATATATGATTGTATTTATAATATTACATAAGATTTATAAATAAGAAATGAAATGCACCGTTTTTGGAGACAGTAATTTATACGTACGCATCAACAGTACTTTGATTTCTATTTTTTATTTTAAATGAGTTAAAACATAATGATACATACACTACTGGAAAACTAACCTTTACCAACGGTTTGGAACCATTGGTATAGGCCTCCAAACCATTGGTATAGCCTATAAAAACGGTTTGGAGAACCGTAGCCAAGTAAGCCGTTGGTATATGTCTATACCAACGGTTTTCCAAAAACCGTTGGTATAGGTAATATGAAATTTATACCAACGGTAATGGAACCGTTCGTATATAAATTCCAAAAAATAAAACATCTGATTGGATTTAATCCCAGGACCCCTCGTTTATAATCGAACGACTTAACCACTAAGCTAACATCACTTTTGTAAACATAATTTCATAAATATATATATGTATTATCATAATTATTTAATATTTTGATTTATATAATGTTCTCGGTTAGTAGATCTGGAAAAAAATTAAAGAACCTATCCCAATGGTTTTCAAAACCGTTGGGATATCCCTTTCCCAACGGTTTTCAAAACCATTGGGATAGGTTTGGGTGGGTTGAATTTATTTAGGCCGAAGGTTGAAATTTTGTGTGGTTTTTCCCAACGGTTTTGGTGAACCATTGGGAAAGAGGATCAAAACACACCCTTTCCCAACGGTTTGCCAAACCGTTGGGAAAGGTGGGGAAATCTATGGCTTTCCCAACAGTTTTGGTGAACCGTTAGGAAATGGTAGCTATACCAACAGTTTTTACAAACCGTTGGTATAGAATTGTTGGGAAAGATCATCTTTCTAGTAGTGATAATTATATAATAATTCTAGTATAATATCATATATAATATCATTAACTCCATCCTTTATATGTCCCACATAAGGCATTAACGAGTCATTTCACATTGAGGGGGCGGTAGTCTGGACACCCTCAAATGAAATTATCGCGTTTACCTATAATGGAAGCCATAAAGGTATTCTATAAATGGAAAATGCAATAGAATAAAAAAAATAAACATAATATATATCATATTTAAATATAGTTCCATCATAATGGCCACCATGAGATATGGTAGGAGATAATTGAACTATCATTGTTTCTTGAGGCGTTTGTTTTCCATCCATAGAAACAATATGTTCCATACCCATTAGATGGAGGTGGGTGTATGTTTGGTTCAGATACATATCTTAAATACATCATAGTGTATTGAAAAGACTGTTTTTTTATATATTAAATGAATTAAAAGAGTTTAGGGGTTTGGAGAAGTAAAATAAAACAAAAGAACTTAAGAGAATACATAACCATTAAATCGGGTAACTCCTTTTGGTTTGAATCAAAATGTTTGTTTAAGTCCCTTCATCCATAATTGAGGCTTATAAAATGAGTATAGGGATGTATGGAGATTTATTTGGTGGAGTTTAGATGACCCAGGTGCTTGAGAGGTGTGTGGAATCGGTTAATGGTGAAGGATATTTATAAGGGGGAGGAGGGGCTCTTTTGGAATGTGGGAAAATATTATTTTATTACATAATGATTTTCAGCTACTAAATGTCCAATACTTATAGTGTCGATGTAAATATTACTCATCATCGAAATAAAATCCTCCAATAAGAATTTTATTGGTTTTGGATATTATTTTAATCATTATAATCTTATTTATTTAAATCATTTGTTAATGATGTAACCCCTACATAATTATTGTGTCATAAATATTTTATTTTATTTAACATCTAAAAATTATAAAATAAATACCATGATGTTGGAAATATTATTAAATTTCCAAAGAATATTTATAGTCGAAATGAAAACTTATATAACTCTATGTAAAAATTAATTTTCTAAAAGTTATATGTTTATGTAATTTTTTCATGACATTATGTAAATTAAAATAAAGTGACATTATCACTACCATGTGGCCCCGTGATGTCCAAAAATCTACCCAAGGATGCCCATGGTCTGAA
The DNA here is from genome assembly GCA_963277665.1 of Viscum album. Taxonomy (NCBI): domain Eukaryota; kingdom Viridiplantae; phylum Streptophyta; class Magnoliopsida; order Santalales; family Viscaceae; genus Viscum; species Viscum album. Next base: position 1,956,029,412 of record OY728141.1, on the reverse strand, counting down.
GTTTATAAACAAGTAGGATTAGGAAACATTTTAGGGTAATTTTATATTATTATAGTAATATTTCAAGAAGTTAGTTCCAAAACTGGAGCATTCACCAATCTTCATTTCAATTCTGAAAAGCAATCTTCAAATTCTTTGGTAAAAACAAACTTAACAACATTTCGAGTTAACTAAGCCATTGGAATAGAAAACCATGCAAAATATTCAATAAAGTGACTGTAATATACGTCCAAACTAAGAATAAAATATCAGTTATATTTGTGGGTCTTGGCCATTCTTCAATAACTTATGTTTTAGTAGATTTAACAGTTATTCCATTTTTTGAAACAACATGACCAAGGCAAATAAAATTTTGTAACCAAAACTAACACATTCTGAATTTCCCAAATAGATTCATTTCATTTAAGGTGGATAAAACAACCCTTAAATGACTTTCATGATCCTCTTTAGTTTTGGAATAAAGCAAAATATCATCAATGAACACTGCCACAAACTTATCCATCAACTCAGGGAAAACTCTATTAATATGATCCTTGAAGATAGAAGGATCATTGTTTAATCCAAAAGTCATATCTACAAATTCTTAATGGTCATATCTAGTACAAAACATGGTATTTGTAATGCATGCTTCTTTTATATTCAACTGATGGTACCCCAACCTCAAGACAATCTTCGAACAATACTGAGATCCCTATAGCTAATCAAAAAAATCATCCATATGAGGTAAATGATACTTTTTTTAACAAAGACAATATTCAATGTTCTATAATCAATGAAAAGTCTCATTGAACCATCCTTCTTTTTAACAAATAAGACAGAAGCACCCCATGGTGATGTGATAGGTCAAATTAAACCTTTATCTTATAACTCTTGCAATTGGTTCTTTAACTAAAAATGTCCATTTTGATGCATTCGATATGGGGGGTTTTGAAAATGTCTTTGCATCAAGAACTAAGTCAATAGTAAATTCAACATCTCGATCAGGTATAATACTAGGAAACTCATCAGGAAAAAAATCAAGGAACTCATTTACCACTAGAACATCATTAATTTGAACAGTTCGATTGTTTTAACAATATGTGGAAGGTAACATTCATTTTCATCTTTTACATGTTTCTCAACTTCCTGATATGTTATCAAATATAAAGGTTCATTTTGGAAAACATACTGAAAATCATTCTTAAAAGAAACCTCTTTAGCTCTGTAGTAAATCTGAGCATGATAAACTGAAATCCAATCCATACACAAAATAAAAACAAACTCTACTAGAGGAAAAACAATATGTTATGTAGGTAGATTCTTTCTTTAAACAAGGAAAATAAGGTTCTTATAATTTCTTTTTGTCTCAACATATACTCAAGGTGTTTTTACTATAATTTTATGATCCATGTCTTGAGATGGAATTCTAAATTTACTGGAAAACTTCTCGGAAATGAATGAATGTGTAGACACTGAATCAAACAACACACTATCATAAGATGAAAAAATAAACATTGTACCTAACACTGCTTCCTTTGATGGCCTAACATCTACCGATGTTTTTTAGAAGGACTTCACCGACCCTTTCGGAATGCATTCTAGTTTCTTTCCCTCATTTTAGTTCTTCTTTGGACACTCATTTACATAATGATCCATTTCATTTAACTTAAATCATTTTATTGATTGTAAATCAGATTTTTTCTTACAATTAACATGATCATTTTCAGTGAAATTTTGAGCTTTATATCCCATTTTACCACATCTGTAGCCCTTAACAGAATTCAAAACACATTCCCAAGCATGCTTTTTACCACAATTTTCACAAACTGTAAACATTATTATCTTACCATTATACATTTTTGAAGATTTATTAGTTTTTTCTATCCACATAGACCTCTTATTACGTTGTCATTCAATGAACTCCAGATCATCAAAAAAATCCATTTCCACCCTCTCCTCACATCAAACAAGTTTTTCATAAATTTTGAACTCACGAGAAGCTAATTCCATTCGATAATTTGGATTTAATCTTGTGTAAAATGGTTGATTTTACTATCTAGATCTGTTATGAAATTTATATCATACCTTTCTAGTTGAGGGAATTTTTCATCATAAGTATCCACTGAGTCGTCCTCCTACCTCAATTACATGAATTGTTTTCCATCCTATGAATAACTACCATAGGAAAATATTTCTCGAGAAACATACCATTGAATTCTTCCCAACATAGAGCATAAATATCCTCACTATCTCTGATATTTTTCACCATCGACCACCACTGATCAACTTCACCTTCAAAACAGTAAACAACAAGGCTAAAATTTTGATGTTATGAGCATCCCAGAACATAGAAAAATCTTCTATACTGATTTAATCCACCCTTCTTCTATCATGGGGTATGATGATCCTATGGATGATGGGGGATGATGCCTCGTGAAATGATCCACTACTAACATGATCCTCTATAGTTGATCTGGATGATATCATGCATGGCTACCACCACCATTAATATCCCGAGTCAACTATTCCATCACTCCAATAAACTATTCAGTTCTGATTCTGAAAATCTCAGGTTGTTGTTTTGGAAGGTTGTCTTTCTCCTGATGTCGTCCCAACATAGATGCCCTATTCCCTCTATAGAAAACCATTCTGAACATAGAAATATCTTAGGGGAAGCAACATGGTAGTATGTAAATTCTATATCACATCAAAATTACTATAATTTATTTTATGGAAATTAATTTAACAATATCATAACATCTATAGTTATCTAAAATTATATTTGATACGAACTACATGGAACCGTCATTAAAACCTTACATAATCAAAAATTAAATGAATAATAAACATTTAAGATCATTTTAGGTTTATTGTTTTAGAATGTTATGTCATAACTGTTACATTAAATCACAAAAGTTTCAATGTAGACACTTCTACTCAGTTTCATTTTTTTTAATAAAATAAAAACTCTTGAAAAAGAGATTCATGTCTAGTTCCATGTTTTAAATAGCATGACTTTTCCATAATCCCATCCTTGATCCTATTAATCTTTAAATATAGTAAAAATAATTTCAAAACATGGGATGAGCATAAAAATTTCAATAAGGGTTATAAAACAAAGAAAAAAACATTAGTTCATAATTACATACATAACAGAAGCTCTTTAGCAAACTGCATGAAATTGAAATATTTATGAGTAACACAAAGAAATCATAAATCATAAATGTAACTTGTGGAATCCATATCATATTTGCATTGTAGCTATCCGTGCTACATAGGGAGTTAAATTTTGAATACCAATCACAATATATATCTTAATTCCCATAGGATAAACATTCACATTTACCTCTGTCATCTTACCCAATGAATTGGAGATCTATCTCAGGCTCACTCGCCCATGGTTTACCATGGAATCACCCGTATACATAACAATGCCCAAGAAGCATAACATATTCATAACACATAAAACAAACAAAAAGGAAAGATAAAATTTCCACATTTCAATAACAAATATATCATTTAAATATATTGACATAATAATCCTTTATAAAAACCATTTTTAATACCAAAATATGTAATAGAGTATATGTAATTTATTTTCCTTTTAAAACATTACTGCCTATTAAGGAAGCTGAATATCAAATAATTCTCGAGGCGGAAGAAAGGTCATTGTCACTACATTCGTAAAAAAACATTATTTTTTTTGTCATTTAGTAATACTATTTGTAGATAAAGTATTCCTTTTGAATAATAGTAAATGTAAAATGGTTTTATATAGTGTATAGAAGAATTTCTTATATAATACAAAATATCCTACAATGAAAGGAGATTGAGACAAAGTCCCTTATGTCGTTTCCGATTTGACCCGTTCATTCTTTAATCTTCTAAATAATAAACTAATATTAATTTATACTTGATTATGATAATTTTTCAATTTTAATATTTTTTTTATATCACTTATTATAATGTTATAAATATTATGTAATCATTTAAGTTAATAACTATTTTTTTGTCGATATTTGGGACTTGATTTAAAAATGAACTACTTATAATTACAAATTGTTCATGTGGTCAAATATCCATGATCTACAGAATGATATTCAGGATGTAGATATCATATATATCATATGTATCTAGTATATGTTTGTATTTATAATAGTACATAAATATTTATAAATAAGAAATGAAATGCACCGTTTATGGAGACAGTAATCCATACATACACATCAATAGTACTTTGATTTCTATTTTTTATTTTAAATGAGTTAAAACATAATGATACATAAGTATATACTAATTCTAGTATAATATCATATATAATATCATTAACTCCATCTTTATATGTCCCACATAAGGCATTAACGAGTCATTTCACATTGAGGGGGCGGCAGTCCAGACACCCTCAAATGAATTTATCGCGTTTACCCATAATGGAAACCATAAGATATTCTATAAATGTAAAATGAAAAAGAATAAAAAAAATAATATATATCATATTTAAAAATACTTCCATCATAGTGGCCACCGTGAGATATGGTAGGAGATAATTGAACTATCATTGCTGCTTGAGGCGTTTGTTTTCCATCCATAGAAACAATATGTTCCATACCCATTATATGGAGGTGGGTGTAAGTTTAGTTCAAATACATATCTTAAATACATCATAGTATATTGAGGAGACTATTGTTTTATATAATAAATGAATTAAAAGAGTTTATGGGTTTGGAGAAGTAAAATAAAACAAAATAACTTAAGAGAATACGTAACCATTAAATCGGGTAACTCCTTTTGGTTTCAATCAAAATGTTTATTTAAGTGCCTTCATCGATATTTAAGTCTTATAAAATGAGTATAGGGATGTATAGAGCTTTATTTGGTAGAGTTTTGATGACCCAGGTGCTTGAGAGGTGTGTGGAATGGGTTAAAGGTGAAGGATATTTATAAGGGGGATGAGGGGCTCTTTTGGAATGTGGGAAAATATTAATTTATTACATAATGATTTTCAGCTGCTAAATGTCCAAATAATATAATGTCGATGAAAATATTACTCATCGTCGAAATAAAATCCTAGAATAAGAATTTTATAGGTTTTGGATATTATTTTAATCATTATAATCTTATTTATTTAAATCATTTGTTAATGATGTAACCCCTACATAATTATTGTGTCATAAATATTTTCTTTTATTTAACATATAAAAATTATAAAATAAATACCATGATGTTGGAAATATTATTAAATTTCCAAAGAATATTTATAGTCGAAATGATAACTTATATAACTCTATGTAAAAATTAATTTTCTAAAATATATATGTTAATGTAATTTTTTCTTGACATTATGTAAATTAAAATAAAGTGTCATTATCACTTCCATGTGGCCTCGTGATGTCCAAAAATCTACCCAAGGATGTCCATGGTCTGAATTTTATAAACAAGTAGGATTAGGAAACATTTTAGGGTAATTTTATATTATTATAGTAATATTTTTTTACTCTTATTCACCAGATTTACCTTTTAACCATAGTAAATAAAATATTTACTAAGGTAAATATTCATAATTTCTAAAATTAAAAGTTACCTATTCACACAATTTGGACCTCTAGATTCCAAATATGGAATCCATTTTTTCAAATATAAAACACATAAGTAGATGAAATAAATTTAAAATTAATTCCCACTGTCAAAACAAAATATGTGTTTTTAAGAAATGATAAGTATCAAAATATTGACACATGTTTATGTCCAATTTCAAATTGAAATTAATTTCAATGACCAAAATTAGACTAAATGGTAAAAATATAATCTAATTACACTTTAAAACCAATAGAAATGATATCCTAACCATATGAATAAATTAGATTTATATGTAGTTTTGAATTATAATACTTCATTTTTTACTATTAATCAAAAGATGAATTTTATCAGAAAAAGACCAAAATTATACCCAAAGTGAATTTTGATTTCCCAATTGTAAGGAATAGTTTTATTTTTTAAAATTTAACATATAAAACTGACCAAAACTAGTTTTAAAGAGGGTTCTCCCTCAAAAGACAGTAAATCAACCTTATAAAGTAAATTATGCTTTAAATTAGATTCATTCACATTTTAAGCCTCTATCTTTTATTGGATAAATGTAAATACATTAAAACAACCTGTATAATAATATATTTGTTATATATATTCATTCATGCTGATAACACAGCTAGGCGGTAACTACCATTTAAAATAATTATATTATATTAATATTGTGCAACAAAAGATTTCAAAGAAACCTGTTGTTGCTTATCTTGTATGTCATCGAACATAGTAACCCCTTTAAGGTAAAATTATTATTTAATTCACAAAATATTAGTTAAAAATAAAATGTATTATTTAATTATTTAACTAGGATATTAAAGGATTTTTATATAATTATAGTCCCACCTAAAACACACTAAGACATTACAGTAGTTTCTTATAAGAATAAATTTTATTTTTCACACTCTTTATTTGTAATTCCATGTTATGTTCATTCTACAAAACACATAGAGATTACAGGTGTTTCATGAAATATTGGGTTTTACTGTCTTTTAATGGTGGACCTATTATAAAAATAACATTGGTAAGTTTGGTAAATATTTATTTCAAAAAAGTCATTTTCTTTGATTCTAAAAAATAGGTTAGGGATATTTTTTTGTATTTTTCTGAGATGATTCAATTTTTGATGAAATGTGAAAAATTAAACATTTTAGTTAAGAATGCATTTTTTTAAATAATAATTAGTGTTAAATTATTTATTAAATATGTTTTTAAAGTCACAATAGATCAATAATATTTATATTAATCCAATTAAGGTCATTGAAATAATTTTTATACTATAATTAGCTATAATAACTTATTGATATTTTGAATGTTTCTAATTTAAAAACCCAATTTCTTACCACAGGTGGAGGTTTTGTGTTAATATTACTTTTTTCCACATCTATTATTTAAATTTTTAAACATGAATATATGTTATATTTATTAGTATAGTATTTTTGGTCCATGAATATCAACTATATTTTTTACTAAATATATTAGTGAATTTATTTAAAATTATTTATGGTGATTATGGTATAATTAAGCTTGCTATGGGAATAAAAAAATATTAAGGAATAAATTGACTTGGAAACATTAAAAAAGTACATTTAATGCAAATAATTCTACCACATGACATTTTTTTCAAATTTTATCGGTTATTGTGAAATTATAAATGTATGCTCCCTATATAAATGTTTTAATAAGGAAAAAGGACAAAAAGGAATTTTCTTTACCTTTAACATTTATAACACATTTAGATATGTAAACAAATCATATTTTTTGTTTTTCATTTCCTTATGAAAGATAAAAGGGTCAATATTATCATAATAATTTAGGAATAAAATTTAGAGATGATTTAATTACATAAAATGAATTGGAAATTCAAAAATTGTGATTATTTAGTTAATAATATAATAATATAAATGATATTATTTCTATTAATGTAAATTGAATTGATTTAATTATTTACTTTAATTTTTTTTAGATGAATATTTTATCATATAAAAATTTCACTTAATATATTTTAATTGCAATATTATATTGAATTTTTATAAATAAAATCTAATAAATAAATTCAAAATTGACCTTATTATTATTTTACAATATATAATAATTTATTAACTAATTTAAAATTAATTAAAGATACTATGTTCAAATGAGATATTATTTTGTGTTATTAAATATTAAATATGTATATTAATGGGCCAATTTATCTTTTATATCTACATATTGAACAATAATTTTAAAAAACATTCTTAACACACTCTATGTTAAAGCAGTGTTTTCGAAAGTTCCCTCTTCTTTTCATAAAATTAATTTAAAAAGCAAATGGGATTTTTATTTGATAAATAATATATTATTTTAATAATATACTGGATTTATATTTAATAATAAATCTCACTTTATTTTATTCTTAACAGTTAAATTAATTGGGATAGAGAACTAAATTCATTAATAATAACTCAAATGAGAAAATTGTGGAATCTTAATGTTATAAAATCTATTTAATAAAATTCACTTATTTTTATAATTTGGGGGTTTTCTGAACCATTTTTCCCTTTAATCAATTATTTTTTCTTTTTTGAGGCAGATTAGGTATGTTAGACCATCCATTATTGAATACTATTTTGTATTTATAAGAGTGTAACTCACCTCTACTATAAAAAAAGAAAGAAATTTACCCCATATTCACTCCACTAAAGACATTTTTACCTGAAAATACTCTACAAAAATAGTCTCCCAAAATCGATTCTGAAATGCTATTATCATATCATTGGGATGAAATCCAAGATTCCCTTTGGAACAAATCAAAAGTAGTTAACTGATTAAGAGGTAACATATTCTCTCAAACTCTCTAGATTCATTTCCATGATCCACCGTGAAAAATATAATTATTCAAAGATCATGTAAAAAAATAGTATTCTCAATATATTAATATGTTTTCAGGATATGTCTTTGACCTACACTTATACTCACCTCCATTTAATGGATAACAAACATATTGTCTCTATGTACAACATAATTTTTCCACATGAAACTATGATTGGTCAATTTTCTATTAAAACCTATCAGGGTGTAAATTATGATGTTAAATATGTGTATATATAATATATATGATGTTTATAAAGTGTTTATTCTTCTATAATTTTTTTAGAGCTTACCATTATGCTTTCCATAATTTGTAAATATAATAATTTCCTTCAAGAAAGTGTCAACTACAAACTCTTCAAAGAGATATGACTCATTCATATAATACATGGAATGTGTAAAGGAAGATATTAATATACTAATGTCACATATATAACATGTACATAATACTGGAATTAAAATATCAATATATCATTTTGTTTTAATTCAACAAATAAATTAAATTAGTGGTCATGTGTACGTACGTCCTACCGTCTCCATGAATGGTGCATTATATTTAATATCTCCAAACATTATAGATTATCATAAATGAATATGAGATGAATATATATGATAATTAATCCATTTTTACATTTATAATATGATAAATCATGATCTATTTGATAATAACGACAAATGAAAATTTGAAACATACTTGAAAAAACAAGTAATTTAACACCAAAAGGAGTTAAAATAATGAAACAGTGTCAACAAATGGGTAATAAAATATTTTTTGGAAATAATATATGATATTATAAACATTAGTAATTTTTATATGTTAAAAATATATTATAAACATCTATATTTCCAGATAAAGTTGGTATAACAAAAGGAGGGTTATAGTAAGGTGTGTTCATCTCAATTTACATTCCAATGAGACCTAATTATTATTATGCATATAGTTTATATTAAATGATGTATATAATACCTTATACATGTTATATCATGAATATAATTATTCACATGTTATTTTAAGATTCATTTAATTTATATGGAGTGATTAATTAAATGTTTCAAATTTTAATGGGACACATTCTAATGATTAATAATTAAATTCCATGAGAATGTTTTATTGATCTTTAAATTTTATTTACATTCATAAAAATCATAATCCCTTATTTTTACTTATCCTCAACTAGTTAATTACTGATAAAACCATATTATTTATTCAACGTGTATATTTTATGAAAGTGAAAATAATATTAATTAAATCAATTAATCTACATATGAGGAATGTATTAGATTTAGTATGTGATGGGTGAGGCCCTATATATCCCATTAATGTATTAGTAATATTTATGAGACAAAGTAGATATGTTTTTGGGAAAGTCTGTACCCAATTTTAAGACTTTTTTTATGATTTTATAATAGTATTAGATTCTTGGCATGAATCCTTCAGAGTATTAGATTCTTGGTATAAAGCCATGACAAAATTACATTATTTTCATGATTCCTTGAAATAAATTATATAATATGAATAAATAATTTAAAGTATTAGATTCATTTCATGAATACATAAATATATATTTTTAATATGCATCGTTATGCATTCCATAATTTTGTATTATGTTATTTCACTTCTATTAGATTTTTTTATTATTAATTATATCCATGATTATGTTTCAATCTCATATTGTTGTATAAATAGAATCTGTTCCAATTATTTCCCATTTCATGTTGATTTATTCTCATTGTTTAATTATTGATTCTTCATTACACACACTTACTGATCATTTTAGTACACCATTATTATCTCTTATTTCCCCATGATTTGAAGAGTAGTCAATTGAATGAGTTTCAAGGATACAATTTATTTCATTTTATTATGTATCATGTTTGAATTTTCTATTCCCCAACATTTTATGGGTATCATGTATGTAATATGGCATTCCAAGACTTCTAAAATTATCAATGCCTCAGGATTTGATTCCATATAATCATGCTTATGTAATTGAATCGTCCACTAGCTCCCACCTCCTTGGGTCAAGTCTTTACAGATGTTACCCAAAAATGTTTAACAAAAGCCTTGCAAACTAGATTTAGAAAAAAAATATTGGGGGTCATAAAAGTATTATACACATTGACGAAAATTATATAATAATATACAATAATTTTTTTAAGGTATAGATTTTTTGGGTATTCCTAGGAATACATCCTGGCCAGGATACTACAATTGGATGTTGCTATGGCACATATGTTAATTAAATTAATAACTCTTACAATGTGTTAATGTACTGACTCAGGGTATCCTGGTGCATGATAATGAGCATGGAGACACACATGGTTTGACACTCCAAGAGGATACACAATGAATAGTAATCATTTTATTTTCTAATCATTATTAAGAATTTATATCTAAATATATACCTACTGAATCCAGATATTTTATTACGATATTATTAGAGCATAAATTTCATAATTTAAGATAAAAAATATTTATAGTTATACAATGGACATTATTTTATTAGCTAATCCAATATAAATCTTTGTTTTGATATGTAAGCCTGATGGAATAATGGTATCAACACCCATGGAAATTATAGAGGTTCCCATAATGTGTAAATTGATATAGATGGTATTGTAAATTAGAATGGTATATAAATATTTGGAAAATGTAATCATATTATGATACGTAACATTTACCTTAGGGAGAAACATGTTCGATGAAGAGACCCTTCTATGTTACATTTCTTTATACGACAGAGGCCCACATCCATTAGTTGGACTACTAATCCCATTACAGCTATTCAATGAATTAATTATTTGGAGAATATATTTTCATCATTGGGATTTTGTGAAAAGGAAATAGTTACACTTTTACGTTATTTTATCACAGATAATGTCGATATGTGGTGGTCTTTAATCCTTAATACAAGGAAAGAAAATAGATAAGACTTCTAGAATGGAAATATTTTAAAGATACATTCTTCATCAAATATGTCCTTTGTGATAATTAATTTTTAAGAAATATAAAATAACATAATTTAAAGGGAATTGAGTTAGAATTTTTTGTAGAGTATGAATCCACCATTAAATGGATAGAAATTTATAATATTTATTTCATATGCAACACAAGAATGAAAGATTTATCATCTCTTTCATGATTAAATCCATGTATCTGAAGTGCCTATTGTCTAAATTTTTTTCATCATATGATGAAATAGTTTTATATGCTATGAAGATAGATAAATAATTATCAAAGTCTTATAGATTGTAAGGGAACAATGATTAGAAGAGTAAAATAGGGAAAGCTGTGTATAAAGGGAAAAGGGAAAGAATTATTTTCCAACACATGATGCTTAGGGAAGAAAACACATTATAACAAGTTTCAAAGGGAAAGGTGTTCTCTTCATGTGTGGAGAAAATAGCCACTAGGCTTTGGATTTCAAGGGAATGCAAATTTTCCGGATAATAAATTCTCGTAAAATAATGATATGGGGAAATACGCAAATTAATTCTGCAAGCTCCCAGAGAATATACATCAAAAGCTGATAAGGGATCAATGTCGTTATTATGATATTATTAAAACTGATGGTAAATGATTAATATTCATATAAATTTTTATCTAAGAAATATGTTGTAACAATATTTTATTGATGATGTTATCATCATATAATTTATGAAATATACAAGGATTTTTCAGCCATGCTTTTTCATTGACGATTTCCAATCAAATCATGAATGGTACCATGAAATGTTATTCAGTGTATAGTTATATTTTTTGGAAAAAACATGGTAAATAGAATCATAGGGCTTAATATTTCCCTCAGTTTGAATTAATTTGGGACAAAGAGAATATTCATATGGATAAAAAAACTAGATTCAACTAAATACCATAGATATGATTATAATGTGTTAGATCATTATATTTTATAATGGTTAATAATTTAGGAAATGGTTTGTGTTTTACATTAGATGTGGTTTTATAGAATTATATATTACATTACTATATGATGAATCTTGTTCTAAGAGATGATGTTTAAATAAATTAAGCCATGACTAAATTATAATATTGCGCATATAAAAACATAACATGAAATTATATTTACTTGTATTCATAGATAGTAAATGAATTCATCAAATACAAAAAATTATATTAAATAAAAAAATCTATTTTCCTTTGTTTCTAATGAATTAAACGTCCCCTTACATCATCATGGTTTTACGACCTTGTGATTGTTAACTTTTTCTTACCCATGTTTTGTATCACCCTCAAGTAGAACTTTATTGTTAATTTTTTCTTTAATATCCATCTTTTAATTTTCCACATATGTTATCCGAGTAGGAAACCAAGATACATGTAAATTTTTTATTGAATTCTCTGTTAATAAGAATATTTGTTATTAACCCTATTTTCTACATGGTTTTTTCATCAAATAATTATTTTGAAATAAAAATCCGTTGATTACTCTGATCATGTTTAAATTGCAAGGATAAAATTTAATTAAGATGGGGAGAATTTGATACCCCATGAAAATAAATTATTTTCTTGATAGAATATATTTTATTTATTTTCTCTTTATACACAATACCATATTAATACCACACTATACAGAACACTGAGTTATATTTCATTTCATGCAACAAAAGGTTTTATAAACCTTTCATGGTGCAACAATTTTATTGTTAAATATTTGTTATTATAAAAAAAATTGAAAAAAAAATCATTTTCTAATTCGTAATGTCAAAATAACGTTAGGGTTATGTTTTGGTTTTTTTTGGTATATTTCATTTTTTAATGAATTGTGAAAAATACTACATTTTAATTTAGAATTACCTTTCTTATTAAATAATTATCAGTGATAAATTATATTTTAAATTTGTTTTTAATGTCAAATTGTTTGGATTATAAAAATATTATTCCAATTAATGTTATTAATTTATTTTTTATATTCAAATTAGACATAAAAATATATTTAACTTTTGATCATTTCTACCTTAAAAACCATCTTTATTTCCACATGAGCGGGATTACCATTAATATTAAGATTCCCAATTCAGTGATTTGATTCTAAAAAAAGTGCATTCATAGATGTAATTAGAAAAATATTTTTTTATTATAATATAAACATTATTTTTGAATATAATTATTAGTGAAATAGAATAAAATTAATTACGGTGATTAAAGTAAAATTAAAAATAACAAAGGACTAAAACTTAATATCAATATACAAAATTAACTACAAACTATCAAAAGGCCATTTTCTATCCAAATTTTTATTTTATCCCCTATTTTATAAATTTTATGGGTTATTGTGATATTATAAAATGGATGTACCCTATATAAAATGTTAACTATGATTAAATAAAAGAATAAACTTTTCTTGACTTTAGCATTTATAAAACATTGATATATGTAAAAAACAATATATTTTCGTTAATAAATATATTTTTAATTTTTATATGTGTTATTGTTCTCATAATAATTTATAAATAATTTTTAGAAATTTTTTAGTTATATTAAATGAGTAGAAAACACCAATATAATGATTATTAAGTTATTGATTAACAAAAATAAATGATTGTTTAAATATTAAAAGTGAAGTTAATTGATTGAATTATATTTATTAATTATTTTTGAAGAATAATATGTCTTGTTAGACATATTTTATCTTAATATATTTCAATTCCAATATTTTTTTGATATTTTAAAATTTAATTCAAATAAATAATTTCAAAATTTACATTATTTTTATTTTACAATAAATGATATTTTATTTAATGATTTAAAATTAATAAATATACAATATTCTACCAATTTATTTTTAAGTGTTGATAAATATTAAATATTTTATATTATTAGACAAATTTATCTTTTATAATTAATATATTGAACCATTTATTGTGAAAAAATTATTGACACGTTCCATGTTTATGCAGTAATTTAGCACATCACGTAAACTCCTTTTAAAAATAATTAAATAAAATTTGATTTTTAATTTAAAAATTAGATGTTATAATAATAATTATATGGATCTATATTTATTAATAAATCTCAGATTCATTTTCTATTAATGGTTAAATAAATTTGGTGTGATAAATATATGCTTTAATAAAAAGAAAACTGATAAAAGTGGGGAATCATAGATGTTAAAGAATGTACTTTTTAAAATGAACTTATTTTTATGTGTTGTAGGTTTTTATTCACCATTAATCCTCTTTAACATGTTATTTCTCCACTTCTTGTGGCATATTAGGTAATTTATACCTCCCATTAATAAAGACCATTTTGTATTTACAAGAGTGTCACTCTACCTCCACTATTAAAAGTAAATCACTCTACCCCATACCCATACCTCTTAGGAAACACTGGATTAGGAAAACCAAAAATAATAGTCCCCAAACTCCCTCCACTCAATCTGAAATCATCTCTTTGGGAATATATACACTTAAGGAATCCATTTGGTATAAACTAAAAGTAGTTAGCCGATTAATAGGTAACATCTTCTCTCAAGCATTGTTGTTTCATTTCCTTGATCCACCCCTCAGTACTGTATATTATATTATTATATAACAACCCAATTATCCTAAATATTCTTATATTTTTTATGCTAATGTTTCAACGTATAATTACACAGACAACTATCTAATGGGTAATAAATATATTATTTCTATGTACGATGAATTATTGCCTCACAAAACGATGGTTTTAAATTTTTCTATTACCAACACTCATGGTGGCCATTATTCTAGAAAATATAATTATATATGATATAAATAATTTCATTATTCTTCTGTAAATTTTATTTATAACATAATATTTTTATTTTCATCTTGTGTTAATATAATAATTTTGTTTTACGAAATGTGGACTACCGCCGGCACAAAGAGACGTGATTCATTCATTCCATACATAGAATAGATAATGGATGGTATTAACAAATATATGTGTCCTATATAAAATATATATTATATTGGGAATATTAGATACAATATCATTTACTTTTAATACTACAATGAAATAAATGTTGCATTCATGTGTACGTACGGCTTATCGTCTCTATAAATGGTGCATTTCTTTTCATATCCCTAATAAATATAGATTATCTTAAACACATATGTAATGAATATATCGGAAAATTAAATCATTTATTTCATTCTATAAATTATGATATTATGGTCAATGTAATAGGAAAAATAAATGAAAAGTCAAAAAATACATTAGAAAATATGGAAATTAACACCCGAAATATTTAAAATAATAAGAGTGTAAAAATGGGAAATATAATATTATAATGAATTAATATATGATCATATTGACTTTTTTAGGATATGATATAAGTTAGTAAAATATTTTAAACCACTATATAGTAGGATAAAGCACACAAAACAAAATTATGGTTAAGTTATTTAATTTTCATCTCAATTTATATTTCATTAATGTTTAATAATTTTTTTTCAACTAGTTTATTTAATATTATATATATATATATATACTTTTAAATGTTATATCATGAATATTATTATTCTCATGATATTTTATATTTCTATTAATTCATGGGGAATTATGAATTAAATGTTTCAAATGTTATGGGAAACTTTGGAATGTTTAATGATTATTTACCTGAAGAATGTTTTAATGATTTTTAAAAGGTATTTCCACTCATCAACACCAAAAAACATTTTCTTTAGTTATCCTCCACAGTAAAATTACTTTTGGAAACATATTATTTATTCAATATTGATATTTTAAGATAAATCAAATTATTTATTAATTAAATAACTTATTCTATATATGAGGAATGCATTGGAATTAGTATGTGATGGGCATGCCCAATATAGCCCCTCGATGCAATGGTAGGTTTTATGAGATAATATATATATGTTTTTGGAAGAGGTCGTACCATTTTATTAGATTCACACCATGAAACCTTTATATATTTATATTATTTCAATTAATCCTTGAGAGTATTAGATTTTTTGCATCAATCCTTGCCAATATTCTATTTTATTCCCAAATCCATGACAATATTAGATTCTTGGAATGATTCCTTAAAGGTATTTGATACATCTAATTAATCATATTTTATATCTTTTAGATAATCCTTTTTAAGAAATCCATCATTGTGTATTCTGTTTATTATATTTCATGTGTTTATTCAATTATATATAATATCCATGGAAATGTTTCAATATCATCTTATTGATTATATGGAATGTGTTACAAGTATATACCTTTCTATGTTTATTTATTCTCATAGTTTCATTTTATATTTCAATTTATATACCCTTAATGAACATTGGAACTAAACCTTATTTCGGTTTATTTTAAAAAAATTGAAGGTGAATGTTTTGAATGAGTTTCAATGGTGCATGTTGTTTATTTTTATTGTGTATCTTTTTTCATTTTATATTTACCAATGTATTATGAGTATATTATATATAATATAGATTTCTGAGAATGAAAAATGGTATTTCCTTTTGGATGTCATTCCTTATAATCATGCCAATGTAATAAATTAATTCACTGGATCCAATATTCTAAGGTACACATGTTACACATCCATCACTTAATGAAAAACCTTCATACATATTCCAAAACACCATAAAAATTATTAATAGAATAACCCATAGAAAAATATTTGTTTAACAAATATTTCATTATATAATATCATGTAAAAAAGAAACATGTTTCATATGTATAACTTATGGAACTGAAATCGGTTTCATAAAAATATTTTCATCATATTCCTAAAAAATATAGAGAAAGAATATTTATGGTATAATAGGATCATATTCCTTGAAGAGAATAATAAGAATCAATTTTTTTTTTGATGATTGATATAAAATATATTATAAGATTAATAATAACCATCTTGAGTAAAATACTCTTTCAACATTGACAATCACTTTTTAAAAAATAAATGTTCCCCACATTTTAAATAAAATAACTTCTTCAAAAAAAACCTTCAAAACATGTAATTTAATCATTAAATCATTTAAATATCATGAGGGGAAAAAATAATGTTCAATCCATACATGTTATAGAAGACATTAAATTATTGTTTTTCATTAAAAAGTGAAAAATATTTTGTTTGGAAGTTGAAAAAAAAGGTTCCTTTTAAAATCATTTTGAAAAAAAAAATCAAACATTTGAAAAAATGAAGTTATAAAATATATTTTTAATATTAAAAAAATATTTAAAAAATATTTAAAAATTAGGGAAATGGAATAAAAAGGTAATTCGACCAAAGAGAGAGATATAATTAGTATACCATATAAATATATATATCTCATGTGTATATAGTAGGATGAAAATTTTAGTATAGAATTTGATATCCCTAAATTAATAGAATAGGAGAAAATTCATTAGTTTCAAAAGATATATCTCATAATATTCCATCATCATAATTATAATCATGAATAATCATGGTAAATAATGATATTGTAGCACAAAACCATTATCACATATATAATATATTTCAATTAAATTTATCATTATTACAATCAATTTCATAAGAAATTTAGAAACATATCATATCATTTCCAAGAGGCAATAGTCCACATTTACACACACACAATTTAATGTTTTTTCAATAGATTAGAATGTAAGAGGGAATATGAAGTAGTATAATTCATAGAGTATAATTATTTATTAAAAATAATATGTAATAATTAAATCCATCATTATCTATATCCATTAATGTATGTGGTTGAATTCTGGTTACATTGTTCGATGTGGTGGTTGTCCTCCATGCGCATGATCTACTGTTTTATTTACCATTTTATAGGAAAGGAAATAGATATAGGTTATAAATTTAAATAATAATATATTAATATATCAAATATTATATTGTTATTTTATAATATTAGTTTAATAATGTTATAAGGATGTTGATGAAGAATTAAAACAAATACACTCAGTTAAGAGTGATTACCATTCTTCAGAAATCCTCTTTAGGATTCCATGAAAAGATGTAACAGGTGGTCTTTATAATAGATCAGGGTTATAGGATGTATTTATGAGATTAAGGTTTTTTTTTGTTAGATACAATATTAAAAAATTATTTTTCAGTGTTAATAATAGTGGATTAGAGGTTTAATTTTATAATTTGGGGAGATGTCCCTCTTGTAAACAACATTATTGATTTTATAAAAGAATACTAAATGGTAAAGTCATTCCCTAAAAAATGATTCAAAATGACATTATATTATATGGTGGGATAATATGTGGTTGAAATTTTTCAATAAAATAATATTTATAGATGTTTAATTGTAAATTATACCCTCATAATTTTGATTAACCACCGGTAAACTCGTTTACACCTTTACACCATTAATTATTTTTTATTATTTTCAATATTCATAACGGAAAATTAGTTTTCATTATTTAATAACATTATTTATTAGGATTCCAAATATAGATATAAATTTTCCAAATTCAATTTATTTATGGGGTATAAATTAATTTAGAACTAAACTCGTATAAATGATGAAGAATAGTCTTTCATTAAAATCACAAGATTAAAAAGTTTTTACATCAAAATTCAATATGTAATTAATTCTAATAAACTTAAATTGATTAATTATAGTATAATATATATAATTTTACTTTTATTCCATTTTAAAAGTAAACCGTATCTATTAAATTTATTTTATAAAAAAATATGATTTGAATGAAAGTAACAATATTAATTATTCATTGAAAAATTAATCTTTTAAGAAAAATATCAAAAAATTATTCCAAGATAATATTGACTTGTTAATTTAAAGAATGATGTTAAAAGTTTCAATTCAATTTTAAAAAAATATAAAAACTAGTCTTGTTATGTTTTCAAAAAAAATAAATTTTTCATGAAAAATCAGTTTTGAGGAATAAGTTTATTTTCTAATCATATAAAGAATTTAATTAAAATTATTCTCAAATTAATAATTAAATTTTATAAAAAACCCATTATTATTAAATATATAAATGATATTATTACTATTCATACATCGAATATTATGTCTAGGTTTTAACAATCATGTTTTTGTAATAATATTAATAGTATAATGTTGTTTATTAAAACATAGTGCGGAATATAACGTAAGAAATCAAGGAAGATAAATTTATTTTAAAAAAATTCATAAATCAAAATAGGATAAAATCAAGTGAACATAAAATTATTTTGAACCTTTATATTATGTTTCATATATAAAAAAACTCAGGATAGATTTGTCTTATTGTGTCTTCATGTTCCCATGCAATTTACCGAAATTGGTATTTTTTCAGAAAACATTTACCATGTTAGTGGTACAAATTTTTATAAATTTATCATTATGATCTAGAATATCCACAAGTTATTCATCATTATTTAGTTATTAATCTAGTGGTATGACCACTTTTTTTGGTAAATGTGAAGGAGCTGGCATGTACTTCTACAAGAGACATACACAGAACACATTGTAAACATGAGAGTGGTTTGGTCGAAGTGCCAAGTGATAATTTACCATCCATACTTGACCTAGAATATAGAAAAGTAAAATATACACAATTTTATCTTTCAATTTTTCAAACATATTATAACATTATTCAATGGATAAATTAATTGAAAACCCTTACCACATATATTAAACTCTATATCATGTCGATCATTGATAACATTAATTTCCTTTTGACTCGTAACTATCTTTATCTTCTTTTCAATGGATCTAACATTCACTGACATTTCAATATCTAGCTTAGGGACCAATATAGTTTTTCTCAAACATTTTTCATCCAAAATATTTTTATAAATCATTCCATACCGGGAATCGTAAAGGTCCATTTGAAATCCCAAATGAAATCAATTATTTTTGAAAAATTGACAGGAGGATTGATTTGATTCAAAACACCATTGATATCTACAGAATAAGGCCTGAAATAACCTCTAGGGTTTTATTGCTTCACTCAGAGTTAACATATATCTAAGGATGATACAGAGATCTAAAATATAACACTATATCAAGGTCTTACTGATGGAGTGTCTAGAATCTGAGTTAACACATATATCTGAATAAAATATAATAGAATTTGGTACCCCATGAAGAAATATGATATATATAATTTATATCTTGGGTATATGATAAGAGATAAATATTCCATGGTAAAAAATTTAGATTTATGATTTTTTTAATGAGATCAACTATATCACAAATAGAATTATAGCCTTTACATGTTTCTGGGAGTCTTTTGAACAAAACAATGGTAATATTTTCCTATTTATATTATGTTAAAGGAAATGGTTGTAACATAACATTATACATTTTTATCTCATACATATAATTTTAAAAAATCAAGAATAGATATATATACTCATTAATATATTTATTCATTCCATCCAACATGAAATTTTCTTTTTTATATTTATACATCATTGTACATAATGTATGAATAATGAATAATGAAAGATGAGACTAATATAAAATCTACCTCTTAAAATATAGTATTCACTAAAAACATGAAAGGTTCATGAACCATATCATTCCATCATAATTCAGGTTATACTCGAGATTTTTTTTAAAATAGGTGGTGTCTCAGTCAAGGACCATGACAAAAATTATTAAATAATTAAAGGGGGTTACTTGATTCTGAAATAAGGGACTTTTTTACAATCTCATTCATAAAGAGGAAGGAGCTCAATAGGAAGACCCTCCTTCCAAGTAAGACACTGACTGATACCCATGATAGAAAGACTGTCAGAAACCTTGTTCACCTCCCAAAAGGTTTGTGTGGCAATGTAGTTGATCTCCATGAGAGAGGCTAGGCATCTCATCCAAAGAGTATTGATAGGCTAGGCTAGGTATAATTACCCATTCTATATATCTTGAATAATGGTTAATGGGTCTCTCTCAATCCAGATGTTGTTCCTGCCCTTTTTCATTATGAAGTCCACAACTTGAATCACAACCATTATTTCTACCTGCAAGGATGAGGTCGTACCCCAGTTACAAAAGAAGCATCCATGGCTTCTCCCAATAGAATCCTGGAAAATCGCTCCATAACCAGCAGGTCCAGGATTTCCTTTGGAAGCACCATCAACATTTACATTAATCCAGCCTTGAAGCGGGTTTTGGTAGAAAACTTAAAAGGTGCGCTTCGGTTACCTATAGATACCATCAATTCTGAGGCAACGAAGGATATCTGACTCACCAACCGAGTTATTACAATAGGATTTTTGAATAGAAATAGTATCCTTAATGGACATTTGGATTCGCGTACGACCTGTATTAATATTGAATGAGTAGTTATTGTGAATAATGTCATTCCGATCATATGACATCACATGTAGGAGCTCTTCCATTGCTGCTAAGAAGTGGTTTTTGATTTTCTGTGAGGAATTTAGCTCCACACAGTCATTTATTTGAGTACTAATTGAGTTCTAATGTAACCATCTGTAGCCAAACAGGTCCGTAATATAATTCCAAAGTGCTGAAGCTGTAGCAGAAGACAAAAATAGATTTTTAGCATCGTCATTGTGCTGATGGAAAAAATGGTGCTTAGATCAAAGTTGTATCCAAAAATATTGAAGACAGGCCTCCAAGGGAACACGATTGTGGGAAATACACCAGAAAAGATTAAGTATCGAGGGCTTAATCCAGTTCTTATTAATGAAATTTCACCAAACAAGGTTGTGATCCAGATTTTTAATGTTATGATTGAAGAAAAAATTGAGTCAAGGATTTCATTCAAAGCATGTTCCCAAATAAGAAAATCATCATTAGCACAGGGATAATTATCAATAATATGAATGATGTTATCAGGCAGGTCATATCAACCGGAAAGCATGATATCTTTAATAACACTATTCATGTTTACCGGATTGGAGTTATAATGTAACTTAGTGATAAGAGGATCACCATTCCAGTTATATAACCCAAAATATATGGGAGAATCAACACTAACCATCCACCTAGAGTTGGCCATAATGTTATAAAAATAATGTTTAATGGAGGGCCAGATGGACAATTGCACATAGTTCAAATTTCAGTTCCTATGTTTGTCCGTAAATCTATTTTTAAAGAAATATATTGAATCAGAGTTGTTATTAATCAATTGACAAGTGATTCTAGCTTGAATATAATCTCTAAAGTGCCAGAGATTTTTAATACCAATACTACATTTATCCAACAACATACAACAATTAGCCCTCATGATGGTAACATGTTTCCTTTCAAGAATGCTATCAGTCCAAATAAAATTCTTGATGGGAAAATTAATTTTTTTGAGAAGACCAATATTCCATTTATAGATCATCAGAGAGTATAGCATCATTGACATAATAATAAATTTCACCAAACAGATCATTTCTGCCATAGATAGGGATTTACCCTTCCAGGAGAAGACCTTGTTGATCACTTGGTCAACAATGGCGGAGAAGAAGATAGTTTTAGGACATCCCAAAAAATAGACACACCAAGGTAGTTGAAGGGGAAAGATCCTTCCTTGATATTAAGACAATTGATGATTTCATTTTTTCAATTATGAGCAATGTTTTTCCCAAATATGACAAAACATTTCCCCTAGCTAATAGTTTGACGAGAGAAATATTCATAATGGTTCTAGGCATTTTTAAGATTTTGAATATTTTTTTATCTCCTTTTAAGAAAATAATGATGAAATCATCATAAAAAATATGTGTAGGCACACTTATGATTATATCCGACTGAATAGGTTTATGTTTTTTTTAAGTAACCAGGTTGGTGAGAATCCAACTTAGGTAATATTCGACTATGAATAAAAGGAGTACAGATAAAGGATCACCTTGCCTGATGCCCATGGTATAATTTAAATATCCCTTAGGAGATCCATTCACACAAATAGAAATAGAGGCCGAATTGAACAAGGAATTGATTCTACTGATGAAAATATTGCTGAAAACAAAGCCTTCCAAAACATTGAATATAAATCTCCCATCAATGTTGTCAAAGGCTTTCTTAATATCATGTTTAATGGAAACATTACCCCCTCTGTTAGTTTTTTTCAGAGTTTTTGTGCGTTCCAAGGCAAGACAAATGAAATCTTGTATGTTCCATCCCTTAATAAAACCAAATTGATTCCATGAAATAATTTTTTTGAAATAAGAAGAAATTATGTTTGAAAGAAGTTTAGAGATAATTTTATAGAGAGAGTTAATAAGTGCTATTGGATGAAAAAGATGAATTTCAAAATCATTGTCAACTTTGGGAATTAATGTAAGGAATTGATCATTTAGAAAATGAGGGAGAACCCCATTAGAGAATAAGGATATCACAACTTTTCACACATCCATATTAGTGACATCCGAATGATATTGATCAAAACCATTATTAAAACTATCGGGGCCCAGGGCACTATCAGGATTAAGGCTGAAGACAATTTCTTTGACTTCTTAGTCAAGAGGGATGCTTAGAAGAGAGTGGTTATCTTCTTCATTCACCAATATTTAAATGATCTTTCAGAAAAGGTCTTCATTAAAATTTGGGCCATTAAATTTTTTTTCAAAGTAGTTAGCCACATGAGTAGTAATGGACTCCTCATTTCACGAAGGGTGTCATTGTCTTTAAGGAAGGAAAGGCGACAAAAATAATTTCTCATTATTTGAAGAGAGTTATAAAACATAGTATATCTCTCACCATCCGAAATCCATTTTTCTTTAAATTTTATTTACAGATGTTGTATTTTAAAACAAGGAGAGAATTTAGTTTGAGAGACTTATTTACTTCTTCTTGATGGTCAATAGAAAAATATGAGCAGGTAGAGTTTTTCTTAATTTGGGAATGCTCCTTTTCAAGGATAGATATTTCATTGTCCATTTGCTTGTATTTTTCATTGAACCAACCCTAAATTCATTATTTTAGGTGATTTAATTTAATAATGCAAGAAAAAGAGTCTTTCTAATGGTTCATATACTCCCATCAATTTTTTATGATGTCAGAGCAATCTAGGTCTGAAGACCAAGCAGTTTTATATCCAAAAGGGAAAATGGTTTTCAAATTTTTAGATCTGAGACTGACAAGGATAGGACGATGATCAGAATTAAGCTTGGGTAAGGTGATGCTGGAGATGGTATCCCAATAGACTAGAGCTTGAGAGTTAGCGAAATCCCAATCATGTTTGCTTGCAACTACCCTATTATAGATTCTTCTATACCATGTGTACTTGGAACCAGTGAGATTAATTTCTCAGAGATTGAAATTTTCAATAGAACTTCTAAATTATCTCAAAGAAATGGAGGAGATGTAATGAAAAATTTTCTCACAACAGGTAAGAATAGAATTGAAATGACCTTACATAATAAAGGGCTCATGAGTGTTGTGGGATAAATCAACCAGAACATTACAAAGGGTCCTATGGTCTTGATATATATTCTTTTCATAGATCATCGTACAAATATTAGTCATTCCATCTAGAAGAAATTTACATGTTAAAAATTTCATAGTGGAATATAAAACACTATTATTTTGTAAAGATTCATGATAAAACAACCAAAGAGATTCAATAGATGACCCAGCTTTTCAAGCACCTAAATAATTATAACCATGAGAACATATATGTCTAAACTTTAAAGAGAAATTGATTTTTGGATCAACAAAAGAAAAAAGTTTAGTTTTGTGCATCAAAATAAATCTTTTAACAGTAGAAAATGTGGCAGGGCCCACAATACCCTGAAATTCCCAAAAGTGGCAATACATTAAGACCTATTCATGGAGCTAGAGCCCCCCTTTTTTTAACCCACCCAAGCCCCTCTTCCTTTGTGACCTTCTAATACTTTGGGAAGGAGTCTAACTAGATTGTTTAACCTGTTCATTCATATGAGAAACAAAAAATTCATTAAAAATACCTGTAATAGGAATATTCTGAATTTTTATTGTTGTTTCCAGAGTCTCAGGTGGACAATTATGTTTAACCATTGATGAAAATGAAGGATTATCCTTATGGGTAATAGAGTCATGTCTAGTGGGATGCGAGCCATATCCTTTTGTATTTTCTTTTTGGTAATCCACATTATATACAGGAATCTCATTGGGATAAATCTGTGTGTGCAATGTTAGGGTAGGTTCACTAATTATCGGGTGGTCTTCTTGATGAGCCCCATCTGATTTTTTATCTAGTGGATCAAAACAAGTGGCAGTTTCATTAATTTTTGGAGCGTCAACACCCCTATTTTGTTCAATATCTATATTAGAATTGGAAGACATGATAATAGAGGTACCTGGTTTTTTTCAGCATTTCCAAAATAGAAGAAACCAAAGGAGAGCTTCCATCTTCGACATGGTGTGCCATTTCTAGAGGCACACACTGGCCATACTCTTTTGTCTCACAAGCCGGCGCATTGTCATCCAACTGTGCAGTGCCTTTCGGATCTTTAACAAACTCATGTTGGAAATTTGAGACCTCTTTCATATCCAGTGTGTCTCATTTGAGATCACCATTGGGGATATTTGAGACCTCAATATGAGCAGTGGACACTGGGAGTGTAGGATCAATTTGAGTTTGCTTACAAGCATCCAAAACAATATGTTCAATATCTTCTGTAATGAGCATATCAGCCTCCAATTTCTCTTCAGTTTCTACCATATCTTCCTAGATTTACCTGATTTTTCTTCCGGAGAGGTTGGCTTCATTATCCAGACATTCAATTTCTTCTTGGAGACTTCTTGAGAGTTCTCATCCATTTTATTTTTCTACTTACAGACATCCATCAAACCATCATCATTCTGCATAGAAACCAGCATCTTGACAATCCTACATTTGAGCCATGAGTTTCCTACAATCTTACACAGCTCACAATTAGGATCCATACATTCAAATTATGTTCAGACCTCATTTTTAAATCCATTTTCTTTGAAAATAATGGTCTTTGAGAGATTTTCTATAATGTCAACCTCCTCCATGACCCTCACATATAATCCAATTTCAGCTTTGAGGGTTCATTGATCGATTTTCAGAGGAGTTCCAATGCATGAAGTAATGTTGTTCAATAACATTGGATGCCAGAAATACTAGTTAAGTACATGAAGCCTAACTCAGATTTTCACCATTTTGTTCTAAGCATTGTTTGGGATGAACATGTAATCCCATAAAATATACGAAAAAATCAAGGTTTTAGATGAAGATTTCCAATTTTCTAGGCACTATCAAGAGCTTCCTTTGAATTTAAAATCATATGGAAATATCATTCGCCAATTGGAATGATATTACAAACCGTAATGCACCATATGTGTGCAATTTTGGAATTCAAATCAGCATTCAACCAGGGATTATCTCCTTTTATATATGATATGCGACCCATTAGAGAAAACTTATAGTGTCGCAAGCATTCATGATGAACATTTGGATTTTCATCTACCACATTTCATCCATCTTCTGGTCGCTTGCACAGAGGAACCCTCATAAAGGTAATGTTGCACGAATCCTAACCTTTGAGCACGTCTAGGAATGAGATGACATTAGTCCTATTGATCGAAAGGGTTTCCACGAAATTCATTTTGGGTGCCGAATCTTCAAGAAAAGTTTCCCATTCAGGATCAAAACCTACCATTAGTTGACGGGGTAGGAGAATCAACAAAAAATTCTTTTCACGATGAGGAAGAACCCTAGAGGCCGTTTCGGGGTCGACATCTCCATCCAGTCCTCACTCCTTGGAGATTACTTAATAATGAAAGATCTTCAAGAAAATTTTTCCCTTATTTTATATCTATACATATTCCTTATTCACCTATTTAATTTTTAGCTGGATAGATGGCTAAACACACATTGAGGAAATATATGATTTATCCACTTCATTTACGATTAATAGATCGATCATTTGAAAATAGAGAAACATTGGATTTTTTTATCATCATCATGGATAATCCAACATGATCCATTCCAGTCAAATAATTAACTACCTTGATTTATTTTTCGGGGTGGTAATGTATTGAGCATTAATATTATTTATACATCTCCAACCACATTCTCTGTAACATGATAAACTCGTTATATGTTAATATATTATTTAATGATTTATAATCATTATATAAATCACATGTTTATATATACTGACAATTATTCAGGTCCATTAATGAAACCTACACCACAATTAACTCCCATTATCAAGTAGTATAATATAGGTTTTGTACCGTCAATTTTTAGGTGTAAAATTCTATAAAAATTTCATTATATGTGAGAAGGAATAACATATCATTCTTTGATGCATCACTAGAGAATACAAATCTTTCTAAACTACACGATAATGAAGGAAAATGAGCATTGAGATACCATATCTTTATTAACTTAACATTTTATTCACATTCATCAAGACAAAGTTAATTGGATCCATTCCAAGATAGAATGTTGAGTGGATTACCTAGTTTTGAGAAATTTTTACATAAAACACAAATAATATCCAAAAAAAGAAGCATAATTCTTATCTTATTCATTATGGTAGTCCTGGGCTAAAGTTTAATAACTTTAATCATTGATATATCCACATATATACCCAATCATGATATTTTTTTACCAAAAAATTAATCCTTTTATATACAAAATTTATTCATGGATGATTTTGTATAAAAATCCCCTTTCCTCAGGGTGTTGATCATAATTATCAAGTGATCTCCATGCACATCATTAGACTCTTAATATGAAAGAATATCGTCTATAGGGACTACCCCAAACTGAATAAGGTAATACTTAATTACTTTATTCATTAAATTCCTAAAGGTAGTAGGGAATTAGTAATACCTAATGAAATCACTATATGTTCAAGGTCTCTTTATCATTTATTGAATTTTTTATTTTTTATATCCACCATCTTGACCCTGAATTCATGATATCCATAATAAATGCATATTTTTCAATCAAAAGAATATTCAACATTGGGTATAATATCCTTATTACTGGTTGTGATATAGTTCAGTTAATGATAATTAATTGACAATAATATTGATCAGTACATCTTATTAAAAATGATATGTTCCACCATAAGGTCACAAATATGGAAAATGAATCAATTTTAATGACTCTCATGGAGTTTCTTCTTCAATTACTAAAACACAATTGTGGTCATTCAATATGGTTTATTTGATATAGGTGTTGTACCAGGTTTGTGTTCTATTGAGAACATTACATCATGATACAGTGCAAGACTATGAAAAATTTCTAAAAATATGTCATCTATTTTCCATATAAAAGTAATGTCATTAATTGTGAGTTTTCCCCTAACCATATAATATAGAAAACACATTGGAAAGGAATCATAAAATGTATAGTAAATACAATTTCTTTTGGAATTTTATTCTTATCATCACATAGATATATAGTCATCTTTAGGACTGGAATATAAAATATGGATTACCTTCCTTGCAAATTGATAATTAATTTCTTTATAGAAATAAAATCCACAACTACGATAACATTATATTAATGTCGAGTGAGAATAAAATGATTTTTTGGAAGAACATTCAAACAATCATCAACCAGAGAAGAATCGTAGAAATTTGATGAGAACATATTTCTATAACTGGGATTAACTATTAATTAAATAGTTATTCATAAAGGTAGTATTTTTATAACAATAGAAAATTATGTAAATATGTAAGAGTAGATTGAATCATAGTCAAATAATTCATTATAAGTTCGACAACCCAAGGAAAGTATACAATTATCCCTGAAAGATTCATACCCCTCATCCTAAATAGTGATCAAATGAGGTTTCCATTCTTCACATCATTTATGTAATTTATGGAAATGATCATCTTCATTAACCTTATTATTTGATAAATTTTTATCATAATTCCCATATTCCTTGCATTTGAAGAACTAGAGAGTGGAAAGAATATTTTATGGAGCTTTCTCTCTATTCACATCATTAGATAACTTCATCCCATTATATCCGAATTCGTATTTTCGATATACATAATTTGTATAATTAAATAATTTACTAGTCCCATTTACATAAATTTCACTAAATTTCTTTCCATATGTTGATCACTAAAGAAATGTTTTATTTTCATCTCCATGTTATTTTGAGTTTCCTTTGAATTCCATATTTCTTTTCATATCAAAATGATGGTATTTCTAGCTAAGTACCATCTTAATTTACACCATGATATTGTATTTAACAATTTTTCATAGATAATGATGAACCTTATAGATAATTCCATTTAGAGACATAAAATTATTATGTTAAATAATTGATCAACCTTACATTCTGGTTTGAAAATAATACCCTATGTTCAACTAAATATCCCTATAAAATTTTCCTCAAATGTTCCAAAAATCCATTATACATATACTTTAGATTAAGGTTTTACTTATCCATTTTTACATGATGTATATGAATAATATAATTATCTAAAAATAATATTTTAATCAAACCACACACCTAAGAGTCAATTTTAACATATTTCCTTGTGTTGTTGATAAGATTCCACCTTTAATATTCTTTTCCTTCAATATCATAGGGAACACAATGTAATTTTCCATTCTAAAAAATTTATATATTTGAAAATATATTTTCAAGGGTACGGATCCATTGATCATAAACATGTGGATCAGTGGATCCACTATAATGTGGTGTAAATTTCCTTGTGACTATGTTAGTAAAATGTTCTTTCCTCCTTTTCTCATTTTAATGTTAATCAAGTTTAATATCTTCATAAAGTTATATGACTATAAAAATGATAAATTTAATTCCTTCTCAAAAAAAATTAGTTTATTATGAGTTCTATTGTTTAATTCTCCATTATATACAACATTAACATTATTCATTCATGTTCTATACATAGAAAAAAACAGAAAACATAGTTTGATACACAATAATCATGTTGGGAACACAAATAATCATGAAAAGTAATTTATATGGTGTATTAATAATGATATATTGTTTCTAATCGGTGAAACATTTGGTTTCGCCTAGTAATTAAATTCGAATATCTATCAAAATCCCTCATGATGGTTCAAAATGAGTTTGGGAATTTCCAAAACATAACCCCCATGACTATAAAACTAACTGTATAACAATTCATATTACCATGAATGTAGTGATGATAGAAACAAGTCTGGATGCACTATTTTTAAAGTTATCACCCACTGGTACATATATTATAGATCCACATACTTTAGAAATATTGTGGAAGATAGGTAATTTTTTGGAAACCACTCTATCTATGTTTCACTAAAATTCTATGATATTTTCATATACACTGAATTAACCCATGGGATATTAGTATAGTTTTATCATTCCACTATACCATTGTTAATTATACATTGCATTGATACAAAATATTCCAATGTGGGAGTATTAATTATCATATATAAATGATACATATTGAAGCACTCCATGGGATTATACACCTATAGGGAAAGATTGTTATGACCATCCCAAGTTGATTCACTTTCATAATGAATACTGTGGGTGAAGAACCATGCATCACGCAACACTCACACACGAGAGTTCCCAATGATTCTATATAATCATTTTCTGTGATAAAACCTATAGGTGACCATAATTTTTATACATATATATCACTTCATAAAAGATGAATATTCGTATCATTACATAAGGATTCATTCCATAATCATATTTTCCATAAGAATATGGTAACATCATAAAAATATATTTCATAAATTAGCTATATAATTTTTAACATTGATCATTATAACATTGAACCTTCTTAAACCTATAATACATAAAAAAATTATTCATATCTAGGGAATGGAATCCTAACAAAGTGTTATATTAGATGCTCATTAAGGGTAATCTAGGGTGATATTAACATTACAAGTGTATAAGGGGATGAAAAAATGAGAATAACAATTTAAAACCATAAAATCACTAGATTGTAAATATTATTCATGGAATAAATATTATTAGTTAATCATATATGAATCATGATGGAATAAAATAAAATGATACATGAAAGTATGATGCTATCATAAATAATAGATTTGTGGTTTACATGTATGATTATAAAATGGTATATCAAGGATTCACACCAATACATTCATAACAAGTTATGATTATGATGACCTCCCATGAACCATGATCATGCATTGGATAACCTACTATATACCCTATTTTGATATAGGTATAACCTCAAGTGTATCCTCTTTTCAGATTGGGATAACCAACTATAGACACTTCTTTAAGCCTCGAGTAACCTATCATGTTCCCTTTAACTTCATAGAAAATTAATCTATATTAAATTATTTGGATGTCAATGTAATTATATAACCACCCATCACAAAATGACCTTCATATATAATGGTTTCATAAGATCATAAAACATCCATCAAAGCACAATATGTAGTAAGAAATACTTCTTCAAAATCATTTCATCATTGCATAACCAATGGAAAAAAATTATGTTTCATAATCATAACCCATGGAGAAGAATTTTATTTCATAATTTTTTTTTCGTAATGATCATAATACATATTTAGAATGAATAAGGATTGTTTCATTGGATCATTTACATTGTATATCAAATGATTATTTAATTTTGATTACATTTAGGAATATATGTCCCATTAAAAATATCATAAAAAACATTATCCAGGGAAATAACGTTTCTATTTTGATACTATGTTTTTAATATATAAAAATATAAAATATATTAATGAAAATAGATCCATTTTATATTTACTTAAAATCATGTAATAGATTTTTAAAATAATTGTGTATTAAAGAAAATGTAATATTTTGTTCATGTCGTGCGTATTAAAACAATGATTACATTCTCATTGTTTGGTAACATTCAAAAGTACTTTATTTGGAAATGAAGAAAAGAATAATTAAATAGAATTTTATTAATATGAAAAAATTAAAAAAATTACATTAAACAATAATAGAGGATTATTAAAAATATTTTGGAAAATATTTTTATAATCATGGATACATTAGAGAAAATATTTTAGATAACAGAAAAAAATGATTTTTCATAAAAAAGTATTTTTGTATCTTGTGTGTATAAAGAGATGAAAATGAAAAAAAATTAAAAATAAAAAACAGGAGGAGAAATTTTCTAAGTTTATTGATAGCTAGATCATAATATTTCATCATCATAAAATATCATAATCAATCACGATAAATAATGAAATTGTAATGGCATACCTGTAACCCTGGGTAACAATATAATCACAATCCCCATGAAATAAATAAATTTATATGGATTTTTATATTAAATAATTTTCCTGGAAATAAACATAATATGCATTCATTTTATGAATATAAACCATAAATATAAATCATGATGTGAATAAGGCATGTCTCATAAATAATAAATGAGAGATGAAACATCCTTTACTTCAAGTCATGGATTAATTAATAAAAATTTAAACACACGGTATATTAAAAATATGTTTATTATGAATTTGTTAAAGATCCATAATCAAATATATCATATAATATATTATTTAATTATATTGGTTTTTTCCCATTTATTAAAAATTCATCATTAATATTCCAGTTATTGGTGACCACTACTTCATTTTTCATGTTTTTTTTGTTTGGTAGTTTCCATATTATTAATTTGATAATATATACATAATATATATAATGTTATTCCTGATATTAATTTACAATATAATAATTAAAGTAATTTTAAAGATGGATAAAAAAGATAGTTAATTAATGTATAACATTTCCAACTAATTTTCATGTCACAATTATAATATACATTAATTAAATCTTCCAATACTACCATATATTTTAATATAAAATGATAAATCAATCACATCGCTTCGTGGAAGAGGTATTCCACATATAGGCACCTGTGATGTTATCATTTTTCAATGGATTGTAATGAACGAAGGTAGATTTATATAATAAATAATATAGAATTATTATTTCATAAATATCATATAAAAAATTACATAATTTAATATATATATATATATCTTTTATATGTGGAATTGGAAAATTAGTCACATTGGTTTGGGAGGAGGTAGTTCGTCATACACATGATTTATGGGGAGTTTAACATTTTATGGAATATGAGACAAATATAGTCTATAAAACTGAAATAATAACATCTTAGGATATGAAATATTGTTTTTTATTATTTTGTGTTAGTTTAAGAACATTTTATGTATATGGGAAAGGAAATAAAAAAATTTCTTTTAATAACAATTCATCTTTTTTAAAGAACCTATATAAGTTTTCTAAAAATGCATCATATGAGGGATTTATAATCAGAAATTCCCTCTAAGAAATGGGTGTGATTTAAGAGACTGATTAGGTAGATATTGGAATAAAAAATATTGTTATTTATGGATAGGAGATAGGAGGATGTGTAATTTAATTAGCGGGGGGAGCGGATCCCCTTGGAAACGACTAGGAACTTCCCTAAATGAATATTAAAGGGTAATGTAGTTGAATTGAATATTTATTCATAATAAACATATATTCAATTTTTGGAAAGTATAGTGTCAAAATATTTGAAAAATATAGTATTTTGGAATGATTAATTTTCAAACATTCATTTTTCTTTTTGTTTAACACCTCTAGGTAAACCATTAATAACCGTAGCACCAATAATTAATTTTTAAAATTTTATCAATTATTTAGGATAAAAATAATGTAAAAACTTTTAATTAATATTATGTATTATTATTCATAATTTTTATTCCATTTCTATAAATTCAATTCTATGAAGTGGAGGAATTTAATTTAATATTAAACCGACAAATAGATAAAAAATTCTTTTCTAAGGAAAACATTTTCCCAATTATACACTGATTTTATATGAAAAAAATCAAATTATTTCAAATGATATAAATTTGATGAATAATATTATAATAAAACTAAATATAGTAATGAAGAGTTAAAAAAAAGAATCCTTTCAAATTATTTAAACAAAAATGAAGTTTTCAATAAAAATCAGTACTGTCAACATTTAATGTTAAATTAATCAATTTAGAACACTGTGAAAATTTCACTATAAGATAATATAAAAATTTTGATATGAAAAAAAAAATTTCTAAAAAAATAAAACATCCTAACCAAGAAATTTTATTATTTTTTCATAAAAATAGTGTAATTATTTTGATGAAAAATGTATTTTTCAAGCATATAAAGTCATTACACAAAACTAAGTACTTATTTAAACACATGTTTTATTTATTAAAAATGTTTATAATAAATTTTCAATATGTGATTATTCGAATACTTACTGTCTTGTTTACATCAATGTTATAAAAAAAATATCAATATAATAGTATTCCTTTTATATTGTGGTTTGTAAATACTCAAAATTTCATGTAGTTCAAGCTATAGAAAAATTATTTTCATTGAAAAAATATATTTTTTAACATTGTTGGAAATTAAATATTATCCTACCAACCCTAAATAAGGGTGGTAAATAATTAATTGACCTACAAGGGTCAAAAAAATTAATAGGGGTTGGTATATATTGGTTTTTAATTACATTTTTTATAGAAATCACAATTTATATTATAATTAGAATCCCATTTAATTTCAAATCACTGGTAAAATACTAGTATGATAATAGGACTGTAACAAAATCGCATTCCAATAGTCAGCATACTAGGATCATATACTGTCTTATTATCCCCATAAGGAACTACTCCAAGGTGTGTTGTAATTTCATGTAAAATAGATAATGAGCTAATCCTAACTTGAAATTTATATGCCGAGTTAACCCTTTAGGGTTCCAATTTACTGTAAACATTCAGGTATCCATCAACATAATACTCAATGATATAACATGAAAAAAAAATTATGGTCAGTTATCTAAAATAGTATAAAAATATATATGGTCACACTCTATTAATGCTTTCACAATCCTTTTTCTATCCAGACTAGATAAGGTTAAACTAGAAAATGGTCCACATAAAGAAATTATTAATGTCATGATTGATAAGGGTCAATCACACACACACAACACTATCTCAATTATCTGTGTTGTACAACACTCACATTTTTTGGTTATATATAATTTCATTCCATTATACTCATAAAAACAATATATATGTTTTAATTTACAATTTAAATAATTGATCCTAACAAAAATACTCTATTAGTTGTCAAAAACATTGGAACCATTTTCCCTATGAACCTACTAGGGTCATTGAACCTCATGTTCATGAGTATTAATTCATTAGAATCACTATCAAATGTATCACCATTGATCCAAAATGACTATCCATTAGAATTGAATGTATATACCTGTGATTCAAATTGACTAGAATTTCACAAATAACCTATATGGGAAAAAATTATTTTGTTGTTGAATCATTAAAAAATAATCTATTTAATAAAAAAAAGTCACAGAGTTGCAAGTTTATATCATGTGGACCCTATTTTAATTATTGGATGCATTGGGATATTCTTTACATTGTTTTCCAATATTTAAAATACATTAATGGTCTCTAAATATTGGTATGATATCTATAAATCTAAAATAAATCACAACTTAAGACAACATTTTTGTATCTCAAAGTTAGAATCTTCCCTTTTAAAATGTTATCCATGATCATCTAGATTTCTCCTGGCCTGAGTGTACTAGTGAATTCTGATTTCATTGCTTTGGATGTTATGAAACCCAAGGTTTCTGTAGTAGTAGTTCTTGAGCACAAAAAGAACCAGGATATGGTAAGGTAGTTCTACTGCAATGTTATAATGCATGGATCCATGCAAGTGCTTTTGATCAACAGCCATATTTAGTTCTTTTGCAATAAGGCGGTTTCTATGGATTTGAGTAGCATGGGTGATTAGTTTATATCATCGAAATTCATGAATGGTTTAGATTTCTTCATCGTTTTCATTGTGTATGGTAGCTACGATTCTTATGTCAGAATGACTCTATGGTCTTAGCATGGCTCCTTTGATCAAGAGGATCTTACGTGGCTTGTGGTGGGGGACATCAACATCATCCTTAACCCTAGGGAGAAAAATTGGTGGGGTGTCATTCGTAAACAGGCTAGCTTGGATTTCACGAGCTTCATGGTAGGCCCGGGCCTTCAAGACCTGGTCTACTCAGGAACACAATACACTTAGTGCAACATCCAGAAGGGTGGTAGGTGCAGCTGGAATAGGCTCAATTGGTTTTTAGATAACAATAATTCTAACAATATTTTCCCTAATGTTTAGGTACATAATTTTTTCGGAGGTATTTCATACCTCTCCCCTCTTTTGGTTTATCTACCTCTAAGGTATGATTTCCTAGATCAATTTATTTTTTATCATCTGTGGTCTCAAATACCTAGTTACCATATGATCATGGGGAAGGTATGGGGTGTGTCAGACCGTGAGAATACATTGGTTGTTTTTCATAATAAACTCTATAAAATAAATCTTGAGCTCTAGGAGTGGGCAAGGGGATCCCTCCCTATGATCAGGACATAGAGACCATAAAAATAGTATCGATAACCTGGAATCTATCCTTGAAGAGGTGTGGAGTGAATCGTTCTATGAATAGTAAGTTTTCATGAAGTCATGCTAGGCAGATCTGATCCTTAAACATGAGAGACTAGCTCAAGAGATATCCCATGTGAGATGGTTGCATGAGGGGGAAAAACACAATGTTTTTTCACACCACCATCAGCGAGAGGAGACGCATGATCATACCCAATATTAAAATCAATAATTTAACTAACAATGAGGCCAGAGGAATAGTTCGAATCATGGATATTTAATTCATTTGGGATCTCTTTTTGTGACCAAACCCAAGGATGGTCAGTGGATACCAAAGTGGCAATGTGACTCTCTAGGAGGCGATTCCCACGACAGTTTCTTGCATGGACAATGATTGCTTTGAGTGAATTCATGTGGGGGATGAACTTTACATGGTGATGATGAAACAAAACCCTGAGAGTTAACCATGACCTGATAGTTTTGTTGGATAATTTTACAAAGTTTTGTGGGACATGGTGAAGGGGGATGTAATCAAGGCTTTAATGGATTATTTTTGTGAAGAGAGTCTGCCCCGGGTCTCTACTGCTACCTTTTGGGTTCTCATTCCAATGATCAAGGACCATTCTTCTATGTTGAACTATAGACCATTGAGTCTATGTAAATTCTTCTAAAACTTTCACATGAGTATGATTAACCAGAGTCTATCCCAACTCCACCCACGGTGTATATCCACTGAGCAACATGGGTTCATTCGTGAGTGCTCCCTACAGGGAGCTATCACTCTTTCCAATGGGGTGATGTGGGATGTTATCTTGAAGATCCCCAAATATAACCGGGTGATTAAATAGGACATAAATAAAGTATAATATCATATCAAGTGGAGTTTTATCAACAGAGTTCTCATAGAAATGTGGTTCTTATCTAGGGTTGTGGACCTCCTTTTTAGGAGATTCATTTCTCCTTGGTTCTCGGTGTCATTCTTGGGGAAGAGTTACAGTTTTATTATGGCTATGAGGGGCCATCGGTAGGGTGACCTGATCTCTCCTAGTCTCTTTATCCAGCCTCAGGGCTCTCTCAGTTGTCTTATTAAACGAGGATTATCAAATGGAGATATCATGCCCATTGGAATAAATATGAACATTCAAATTATCTCCCAGTTGAAGTCTGTGGATCACAGAGTCATCTTCACTAATAGAGGTAGGGGTTCATTAAAATGTTTCTAGAAAATTATAAATGAGTACTACTTTTGGAGCTGGAAAGTTATTAGTATATCATTGAAAAATTTCTTCATCTCTCAAAGGTGTGCTCCCAAGAGGATTTCCTCACTCTATAATTACTTTGACATACAGTGTGGAGTTTTTCGCATGGATTACATGGGCTCATCTATTTCTTTAGGAAGGATTCGAGTACATCATTTTGATCGAACTGTAAATATGATCACATGCTGAGTCATGAACTAGAAGAACTAATTCATTTCGTTTGGATGCTAAATTTCTCGGGTAAATAGCATCATATCTGGAATCCCAATACATGCGATGAAATCTTTATATGTGTTGTGTGGTGTTATTCAAATGATTTACAAGGTGAATTGTAGTTTTCTGTGGGATTCAATTTTTAAAGTAAAGAGGAAATAGGTTATGTGGGATATGACGGCATGACCTTCCATGATTAGGGGAAAGTATATGTCTATAATCTTCAAGGGATCTGAGGATATAGGGATAGAGTACGAATCTCCCTTCTGGCCGATCATCTTCTCTTCTTTTCAGACTCTCCAACAAAACTTCCAATGGCTGGTTGGTGTCGAGGATATCTCATTCTAGAACTGTAGTTGGAAGGTCTTGGTTCATGGATTCTCTGGTTGTCCGGCTCCCCTAATCATGGTGAAGCAATTGAATCGTTATCCCATATTCATGAAGGTTCTCCTGGTTGGGAAAAAACAGGGCATCCTCGAATCCATTATGTTCAACATGGATCCAAAAAAATTTGTGTTTACTCCATCATACTTGGGTTCCTCTTACTCCATGGATTTCTGTAGGATGATCACTACACAAAAACTTTCAGATAGATGTAATGGAGTGCTTTGGTGGAACAAAACTCCTTTGAAGTACAAATTTTTTTCATTGTGCTTTAGGAATCAGTCCTTAACCACGAATGAGAATATTATAAAGGTGGGGATCAGTTTGGATTCACGGTGACATTTTTGTGTCAAAAGTTATATGAGATATCTTAGCATCATTTAATTGAAGGGGAATGGGTTAATGGAGTTGGGCCTTACATTGGTGGCCTTACTTCCTTTTCTACATGTGATTTCTGGGATGATATTTTGTTGGTCAGATGTTTTCAGGGCATGACAGATTCAGGAATGGAATGAATGGTTTGGAATGTGATTTTTAGTGTTGTATTATAGTGTGTGTGGAATCCTAGAATCCAATAACAATTCAATAGACATATTCCTTTAGTATGGTCCATCATCACGAGGACCTGTTTCCTACTGGTGGACGTTGATTATCTCATCTTGAATTGGCAAGGGGCTCTTTCATTACTGTTTCTTCAAGTCATGGGATCTTCCTCGTCTCTCCTCCCTCAACCATCTGCAGAAGAGATGGGTTTGGAATCGTCCTCCCAAATGATGGCTAAAATTGAATTCTTACAGGTCATGTATGATGGGTGCCATTAGTAGAGGGGGAGTCATTAGCGGTCCAGGGGAAATGATGTTTTAAACTACTCTTCATTCTATGGAGATGGAACCTCTATCCTGGCTGAGGCCAATGTAACAGTTACTGGACTCACCCTCTACATGTATAAGAAACTTAAAATTACACAGTTAGGGACTGAATCTATGATTATTCATGATTCCATGCTCGGAAGAGGTTCTTCTCACTATACTATTGAATACATTGTTCACAAATACAGAGCTCTTTTGAGATACCTCATCCGTGTAACTCATAATTAGCACGAGGAGAATAGGGTCGCGGATCATTTGGCCTATTTGTTGGGCCACAGCTCCATTATCAGTATTCTCCTCACTAATAATAGCTTGAAAGAAGAGGATGTGCTTTTAGAAAGAGGGGATGTGCTCATAATTCACTATTTCAGACCCCCATAGATTTGGTTCGATGTTGTAATCTCTTTTTTAACTAATATCATATTTTTTATGGATGTGTGTTCACCACACCGATATGATATCCATCAAAGTATCCTATGAATACATAATTCTTTTTATTATCATAATCAAAATATTAATAAAACAACAAAATAAAAATGTGGGTACCATTTTGTCACATCCAAACTTGGTGCTCTCTATAAATAGTAACCAGACATGTTGTCAACTAGGCCTCAAGAGTGTACCTCCATATGCTAGAAGCTAATGACATCCAGTAATGGACTATGGTATATAGTTGTGAAGAATATGACCTCATTTTACTGTAATGAAATAGAAAAAAATTAACAAAATCATACTATTTCTATAAATAAAAACCATGTAGATGCAATAATTATAAATAAAGTGGAAGTAAAATAGAATTTAATAAATGATCAAA
The DNA here is from genome assembly GCA_963277665.1 of Viscum album. Taxonomy (NCBI): domain Eukaryota; kingdom Viridiplantae; phylum Streptophyta; class Magnoliopsida; order Santalales; family Viscaceae; genus Viscum; species Viscum album. Next base: position 1,955,989,124 of record OY728141.1, on the reverse strand, counting down.
TGACCATGTTTTACATATATATATTGGTTCATAAAAATTATTCATTAAATATTAATAAAATTAGATCAAACTAAAAAGAGGATAGAAATAAAATCTTGAATAATATTCAGGGGAAATATTCAATTGAAGAATCAATACTGGAAAGGGAAAATCTCTTTTTAGACTGTCGCTCTACATGGAGGTCTATGTGATTTTGATGCATTAGAGAACTAAGTATGTTCTTGGGATGAAGAATGTGGATATAGTTCCCGAAAATGAAACCATATACATTTTCTGAGAGAAATTTGGTGATTTATGCCCCTGAAAACGAAGATTCCCCATGAACCAAGTAGTTTGTGGGAAGAGTTTGAATCACTATCATCTGAAAATGATGGCTCATAAAGAATAATTAATTTTGTCTTAGATAACATTATTCCATAGCCCTCTATGGATGACCATAAATTATTACAGTTGTTCCCTCCATTCCATAATAAAAGAACCCTGAGGGGGAGCAAAAAAGGGCTCTAAATGGGGATTAATCATGGAGAAAAATATAGAGTTTGTAGAAGATATTTCTCACCCAACCGAAGCCCTTCACCAAATCCATCTTGCAATCAATATTTATGTGGACATTAATGGACTATACTTTGTGAACCATATGTGGAAGACCCTATGTAGGAGATAATATGTGGAGGAAGTATCGTTTTTGAAATAGAGGAATCATTTATGATCCCTGTGAATGAAAACAATGATCTTCATATGGACACATTACTAATAACCCTTCTCATACACTACTTCTAGGATGATGAATCATAGATGATAATTTGATGAAAATGTTTTATGGATGGTCCTATGCAACAATTTCCTCTATTTTAATATCCAATGCGGAAATCCCTATTTGTTCACTGGACCATAATGTAGGGGTTAGTCCCTCGTAGCCTCAAATTGGATCACTACTAGGCTTCGTTCCCAACACATCTGGTCAATCCATTCACCAGAATTGTTGACCCCTATGTAAAATGCAGAATCTCACTATGGACATGTTTGGTAGTGATAATGACATTTTCTGTTTCACCCTTCTACTACCCCAATATCCATCCAATCAATACCGTCAGTCAGCATACTCCTCTTGACACTATTAAAACCCAATCACCAGCCTCTTATGCTATGCTGACCAAAACCCCATGGACAATAGCAGACTGAATATTTCATACATAACTGGACATATCCTTTTCCATTCATAAAAAATCTCATTACTAGGGTATTTGAAATATTTATAAATGAACCCAGCCATTAGAAATGGAAGGTACGTCCCCTAAGGATATATTTTCTTCACTATGCATAATATGCTCGAGTGTCTCTGCATAATTTGACCAAAAAATGGCCTTCCAAATTGGAAAAAATTCATCCTCAAGAGAGGATTATCCTACATTGATACGCCCTAATCGATTCCATGCCCCATATAATTTCTCCCGATCTATGAATGCATGAAATCATTTATTAATGGTTTTGTCCCTCTCTTGTTGGAGGAATTTTAGAACACTTTATCCTGATTATCCTCAGGTTAATCATGGATTCAATAAAAAGTGGTCCATGTCATATGACCTTAAACTGGAAGGTCCCCAATTCATCATGACCACATAAAGTCAAACAATGTGGTATTAGTCCTCATAACATGAAATTAAACTATAATATTATTGTCCCTCCATCATGACCATAAACTCTGATGCCATCATCAAAGATACATGACATTAAATTATAGTATATCCCATATAACATTCAATATGGCACTCCCAATAAGGTAAGTCCCAAGCCTTTATTTTCAGATATTCTACTTTTATTCACCATCTCGTTTTACCTTGTCATATTTGGGTTGATCGCCAGAGATGGATATCCAGGATATGAAAAAAAGAGAGTAAATTGGCACACACAATTCCATCTCTATTCCTTCCTTCTAGCTCTTTACCATCTATTATCAGATGAAGTGGGACATGCAATCATTAGATCCACTTCCTCCTCTTATTGTTTACACTAAGTATGACTCAGGCTTAGATGTTGGTGGTGATCATGAAATTTTTATAATCCCCAAAAAATTATCCTTCTCCATCGATGTAATCCATAATTACAATTAGAATGGGCCACCTAGAAGGTTAAATCACCAATAAATTTACAAAAATGCACAGTCTCCATAATTGTAAGCCGCAATTTTCCAAATCAGCCACTAATAATGTGTATTCCCAAATCAAATTCTTTAAATGGGCCATCTATATAGATGTAATTTCCAATTTCAATTCAAATGTGTCTCCTAGAGGTTATACTCCCTGATCAAATTCCTAAAATTGGTCTTCCATATAGAAATATGCCCCCTTGTGAATCTGGTGCATGGGAAGCTCCAATGGGTAATCCCCAATCAGGAATTGAATTGGAGGCTCCCATGTGAATTCCCACATAATATTTCCTTAATGGACCTCATCCAATGTATATGATCCAATAATAAAACTATGATGACTTTAATCTCTAACTAACTAAGATAAATATGAACCCTCAATGAGGTCCAAGCCCAATACCCAAATCACCACAACATTTCTGAGGCCACATTCTCAGTTTGGTCACACGCAACTGGAAGAACACATCATTTCAAGGTATCTTAGGGATCCAAGATATTAGTAACAAACTATCTATATTAGGAAACCATTAACCTGAATGTCCTTGTTGGATAATGTTAAACTGTATAGTGTGGTCCTAGTCTCATTACCATTAGGGATGGTGTGTATTGTAATGTGACACAAAAATACATGAGTTTTTATTCCTCTCATGAGGATACATTGGAATCCCATTATATGGGAATGATCCCCAAATTGAAAAAACTCTTCTCCCTAGGGAAGAAGAAGAATTCCAGAGTGCCATGCCAAATGTCTTAAAACAAATTTTTTCTAAGGGAACAAAACATTAATTTATGACTTATCCAAAATTGGGTAACAATGGGGTAGATCTCTATATACATACAGATCCTTCCATCGATGGAGAAACCTGAATATATACAGATGGTTTGGAACCCATGGGTATTCACGATAAAGATGTTTCATAGGGGTTATCTGCAGACACATGTTTGGTAATGAACCAAGGATTCAATAACTTATTAACATATCATAGATCTATAAGAATGATCCGAAATAAGAGATATTTCCATACAAAAGAGTTATAGGTGCCTGACTTCCCATCCTCTCAACCAATGTGACCGCTTAAGGGTTGTTGGCCAAATCATTTATATCAACTACCTTCTATTGGAAGTAGGCCCATGAATGTTGGATGCTAGAGTCATTGGGTGTTTCTAGCTCCATGAACAATCTCTTTAGAGACCAATTGATGATAAAATTATCAACATAGATTGATTGTAAAGAATTCAATCCACTTACTCGATTGTCAAGAAAAAAATTATTATAAGAAACAATATTCAACAATGATTTCTTACTTGGGAGATAAAATAAACTGTAGAAAAATCATTAAATAGAAATACATGTTTATATATTTTTTGTTATGTATGAGTTAAACCACATACTCGAACTAAGAGGCACTATTGAGAAAACCAAGACAATAAAAAGAATCCACATCGGTGGCTCCACTCAATTATATAGCTTGGGTGTTCGTCCCTATATACCATGAATTTGTGATGCACATGAATTTATGTATAAGGTCTTCACATACATCAAACCACATGTACATGGGGTGATAAATTAATCATTACATGCCCATCCTAGTAGTGAACCTATAAAATATTGATATAATTGAATTATTTTGATATATGAACCCATATCTAATAATTAACTAGATTGAATAAATAATTTAAATCTAAATTTCATCATTAGTTTTATGATCATGATTTAGTGGGAAACTGGTGAGTAAGGAATTAAGATGTGTTTGATACCTCATAATCTATTTATAATACTATGGATCCTTGGTAATGAAAATCCAAATGATGATACCAATATTAGAATGTGTCATAATGTGTCAATGATTGCTACATCACCATCGGGGGATACATGTCCAAACTCTAGGATCACACGTACCAACCTCCAATCAAAATAATGAATTATTATACATATAAAAATTTTCATGAAGTAATTATACAACTAATATGGTTTCCATACTACAAATTTCATATAAATACAACACTATTTCAAAGCATTAGATCCTCACCCCTAGGTGGTCATGATATTTGAGCATGGTAAACCCTATGTGGGATGACCATGAGGGGATCCTTAAAGAATTACCACTTCATCCATGGTAATTACTCACGACCTATTCAATATAATTCTCAAATCCCCACCCCTTGTAATATCATTTAAATTTTCTGTTGGAATTTCCACAAAAACCCTAATGACCTTATTAGATGTCACAAAAGGTGATATTCATCAATCTATGAGGATATCTCAATAATCAGTATAAAACATCCTCGGTGACCTCATCTATAATCCCCTAGTAGGGTGGAATCCATGTGACAAATGGGACATCCATTGATGATACAAATCATCATGTACGGTTCAAAATATCGATCCTAGGTAGTAGACATGTGTGTACTAAAAAGATAATAGAAAAACATGTAGGATCAAATGACATTTCCCCTAAATTATGACAGGGTATCCATGTAATTAGTCTCTAATAATGAGGATCAAAATTTAGGACCTAGGATGTACCTATGGGTACACAAATCATTTGATATGTCACATAAATCACACTTGCATAATTCTTGGATGCACCTCTGCCAATCATTGCTACATCAATATTAACCATGTGAATTCATAAGTAATGAGTGAGGTTAGGTTGGTTCAAACATGTAATTTTTTATCAATTAATGTGATATACATCCTATGTCCTTATATAGTAGATAATATTCCAGCATTGATATTGTTTTCTATTCAAATGATAGACAACCAAACTGAATTTTTGATTCTCATAACTCTTGATAACAAAACAATATCTTTTCAAAGGAATGGATCAATTTCTATGTAACTACTAGATCAATTGATCCTTTAAATTATGGTGGTAATTTAATTATGAAGTACTTAATCGAACACTATTACCTCCATTGATCAATTGAATGTTCATCATGATTAATATATTTATAATGTTTCTTGATCATAATAATTATATTTTTCATTCCATATTCTATCAAAATTGGTTTCTCAAGAGGACAATTATTGAATTTTACATCATTATTAACATTAAAAGGATTATATTATATTTTAGCAATATAATAAAACCAAATAACATTATTTGAGAAAAAATAATCATATTAGGAACCTAAATAATCATAAAAAATAATTTATATGATGTGTTAATCATGAAACCTTATTTTTGATCTATGACACCTTTAGTTTAATGTAGTCATTCAAGGTAATCGTACAATAAAAAAATAATGATGGTTCACAAAGAATTTTGGGAATTCCAAAACACATCCTCCAAGAGTGTCAAAATAGGTGTGCGTTGAGGTCTATTGTCATGAACAAGGTGTTGATCGAGTCAATGCTTGACACACACTTTTATGATTCATTGCCCCTTGTTACAACTATGCTTTATCTACATCCATTTTTAGTGACCCCGAATATGTGTAATTTCTTAAAATCAAATCTTTTTATCTTTATCAAAATTCTATGAAATTTTCATATACAATGACATAACTATTGGTGAGTCTATATTTGTTTATCATCCATTCATACTAAGATTAATTAAACACTTCTCTTACACAAACTATATTAGTCTGTTATTTTTAATTTTTTGATATAATTGATACCTATAAAAGAACATCATTGGATGATAAAACTCTATGGAAAAAACATTACCATCATCGAAAGTGGAAGAATATTCTTCAGGAATACATTGGATGGAGAGCCATGCTTCACTCAACACTCATGCATGAGAGTTACAAATGATTGAATCCATTCCTTTTCTCTTATACCAACTATTGGAAATCATACCTTTTATACATATATATCATATCATAAAATTTTTATATTAATTATAGATCATAAATATTAATTCCATAATCATATAGGCCTAGTGGATATAGAAATAGACATCAACAATATGTTCACAAGTATACAACATCATTTTACACTATGATCATAAAAATATGGACCCTTATAAAACATATAATACATAATACCATTATTCCTAACATGGGGATTGAATCATAATAAAGGGTGAAATCAGATGCTTTGTAAAAGAAAAATTAGGTATATATTAACATAAAAATGTTTTAAAGAAATAAGAACATGTGATTAAAAATTTATACCCATAACATGAATATCATAGATAATAAATGTGAGTTATGGTATAAATTTTGTTAGTTCATAACACATAAATCCTAAATTAATCAAATAACATGATACATGAAAGTATTAAATATTAATAAGTCTTAGATTTCACATACTAATATAAATTGTTATGTCAAGGCTACCCAAAAATTCATTCATAACATGTTAGGATTGCGCAAACATCTCATGTACCTATATTCGTCATTGGATAACCTACCTTGTACACTCTAGATATTTTGATAACCACATGTTTATCAAATTTTGGACTTATATAGACTTATTTGAAACCCTTTTTAGGATTTGAGTAACCTCTCACGTAACAATTGACCCCATGAAAAATAAATCTCTACCGTATATATTAGAGGTCAATTTAATTCAAGTCCCACCTATCACACAATGAACATCATACATAATGGTTCCATATGATCATTAAAAATTAATAATAGCATAACCCATAGTAGGAAAATGAGTATCATAATCATTTTATCATTGAATAATCCATGGAAAAGATAAATGTTTCATAATCATAACCCATGGAAAAAAAATAGTTATCATAATTATCATGTCATCGTGATCTTAAAACATTTAAAGAAAGAGCATGGATAGTATCATTGGATCATATCTCTAGTATAGAATGGGTTTATTCAATTTTTGTTTCAATTTATGAATATAGATATCTTTATTAGTTTATTAAAAACATTCATGAAGCAAATTCCATTTTTATTCTAACAATATGTTTTTAAATTACAAAAATATACCTAATATTAAATAAAAAAAATTATTTTACAATTTACTAGGAAAATTTTAATGAATGTATTAATTAATGGATTACTCATGATGGTGGATATTTTTTATCTCTTCTTCATTAAAAGAATAAATACTTTATCATTTATGGTAACTATCAGAAGAACCACATTCTGCAATTCAAAATAATATTACATTAAATAACACGTTCTGAAATTTTAAACTATGGGAAAAAATTATCTTAGCAATCACAGTTGAATATTAAAACAATAATTAGTTTTTTAGAATACATAGATATATAATAATGATTATTTGTGATGAAATTGGAATATAAAGTTGTTTTTTCCTTAAAAACTTATTTTTCTATAATGATTACAAGAATAGAGGAAGAAAAAAAAGGAAGAAAAATAATATTATAAAATAACAAGAGGAGGATATATTTCCTGATTTTAGTGAGAGATGGATCATAAGAATTCATCATCAGGAAAATATTTGTAATCTATCAAGATAAACAATAATATTGTAATTTCATACCCTTACCACTTTGGTAACTTTTTAATAATAATCCCCATGAAAAAAGAACCTAATTTTGATATTTATGTCCATATTTTTTATGGTAATAAAAATAAAACACATTCATGCATTGTATATACACCACAAAAAATAATCAAGTGGTGAATATGTCATCCCTCCTTTAAACATAAATAAGAGATCAAAAATCCCTTTTGTTAAGAATTGAATTAATTCTCAAAAATTAAAACATCCTATATATTAAATTTAGGATTATTATAAATATATTCTCTAAAAATAAATAAATATATATATCAATCTGAATATGATTTAGCTATAATACTTTATCATCTGTTTTTTTAATATTCTTCATGAAAATCACTATTTCATGTGACAATGGTTGATTTTTCATGTATGTTTTTATGTAATAGTTTTAATATAATTATTTTGATAATGGATATAAAATATATATAATGTTAATACTGATATTAATTTAAAATATAATTATTAAATACATATTTATTTTCATCCATAAATGATAGGTTGTGAAAACTAAATTACACCATTTTATAGACGGTAGGTCGTATGTACGCATGAATATTGATTCCATGTTTTGAAATATGAATAAAAAATAATTATAAATTATATTTTCTTTAAAAATTATTTATTATTTATTAGAAATATTATATTTTAAATAAATGTATCCTTATTATCATAAATGTTAATATAATGTTAAAAATGATTCACATCGCTTCATGGAAATAGTATTCCACACATACAGGCTTGCAATGTTATGATTTTTACAATGGGTTATAATGTATGAAGGTATATTTTATATTATAATTAAAATAGTAGTTTTATTTAATAAATATAGTATATAAACATTATAATCATCATTATATAAAAATTATAGAGGTGATGGTGAAAAATGAGTCACATTGGATTGGGAGGTAGTAGTCTATCATACACAAGATCAAATGTTTCTTTTACAATTTTTTAGAAGAGGAGAAGAATATAGGTTATTAATTGATATAATAAAATCTCAGTATATGAAATAATGTTGTGATACTATTTTATCCTAGTTTAATATGATTTTAAGGATATTTGTAAATAAATAAAAAACATTATTTTATTAATGTTACATCTTCTTTATACAACCTCCTAAGGTTTTCATCAGATTATTTCATAAGAGGGATTTGTACTTAAAAACCAACATTATGACATGGATAGTGAATTATGCATATTATTGGGAAAGTTATCGGTTGAAAAAAAGATTAATAATTTTGATTAATATAGGATAGTATGTTCCATATTATTAGTGGGGGTAGAGGACACCCGGGGGAACTACTTGAAATTTTCCTAAAAGAATAAAAGATGAGAAATTCATTCACAAGAAAAATTATTCAAAATGAAATTATATAAACATTTTGAAAATTATATGCATAAAATATTAAATTCATATAGGAAACCTGAATATTTAATTTAGAAACATTCAATTATATTTTGGTTTTAGATCCCTTGGAAAACCAGCTTTAACATTAACCCTGATATCTATTTTTTAGTATTGTTACTATTAATTATTAAAAATATAAAATTTTTAACTAATATAAATCATGACGATTAAACAAATGGATTCTATTCTTCCAAATTAAATTCATAGATTTTTTTTTATTTCATTTAAATTTAACTCATAACCGCTAAAAAATAACAACACCAAATAAAAATTTTCACAAGTGTAATGATTATTTATTTCTTAATTCATCAATAAATTAATTATACTGATATAAATCCAACTAATAATAAAAAAATTAAACTAATTTTACTTTCTAAAAAATTAAATGCATAATGGAACTTTATAATTTTTTTATCAAAAAGTATATTTTCAATAAATACCATCATTTTCCATTATTCGATGATATATTAATCATTTATGAATTTTCTCCAATTATAAATCTACTATAATTTTGAAATTTTTATCTAAAAAATTAATTTTTTTAAAAATTAAATGTATGAATTGTTTAAAAAATTTATTTTGATATTTATTAACAAAAAACAATAAAAAATATTTTGGGAAATTTATTTTTGAAGAATATAAATTAGTTACGAAAAATTAATTACATATTTATCAATATAATTTATTTAAATAAAACGTTTAATATAAATTAATAATATGTGGTTATTTTTTTCTTATAGTCAATTTTACATTTATTTTATAAAAAAAATGTTTATGTAAGTGTATTAATATTATATTGTTTGTTGTTAATAGTAAAAATGTCATGTGATGTAAACTGACAAAAAAATTAATTTATTTGAATAAAATTAAATTAAATCTCTAGGAGTTACATGATGCTCTTACTAGCCCAATATGAGGATGGTAAGAATCACATTGAGCTAGAAGAAAAAACCTATCTACAAGGGTTCAATTATATTCATTTCCATTAACATTTTACATAGTAAAAAACCCTTTAAGTTGTAATTGAAAAAAAATTAATTACAATTAATTAGTAAAGTGCTAGTTCAAGAAAAGGGCTCTAAAAGTAACGACATCCTATCATCTATCTTCAATGACCTGATCAACTTTGATTATTGTAATAAGGAATTACTGCCAGTGGTGTCACTATATCATGTAAAAATGACAATGAACTAATCCTCACTTGGAATATATATACGATGTTGTCTCCAAAAGGTTCTAATTTACTATAATCGTATAGGTATCTATCAAAATAATCCATAGTGTTCCAATAGATAACAAAGTATGAGGGATAGTTTTGTAAAATATCATATCATGACAGATGGGATCACACCATCTAGTTTCTTACGAACCGTTATATGTCTACATATAAAAAGTTTATACCCAAAATGGGTGTACATAAATGAATTAATAGAAACATTAAATGATCAGGTTCCGACATACATACAATCCACTATCACTATGGTCTTTTTTTACAACACTCACATTGTTGGGTTTTGTATAATTTTATTCATACTATATATACAAGCACCATATATTTTTTTACTGAGAAATTAAATAAATGAATCTAAGAAACAACATATAATTAGGTGTCTGAAATATAGGATCTATGTTCCTTGTTGACTTACTCGGGTCATTGAACCTCAATTTAACAAGGATTGAGTCATCATAATGACTATACAATATCACACCATAGATCCACCTGACCTCCCATAAGAATAGAATATGTGTGTGTGTGTGTGTCATTCCAACTAATTAGAATGAAAATAAGAACATATATGGTAATAAAAATTAGAATGACGTTGACACATTCCAAAATTATCCTATGTCATGAAACAAATCACATAGAAGAATGACTATATCAAATGGACCATATGATAAAAATATGATGCATTTCTTGTCACATTTCATTAAGGTCCAGGATTCAAATTATATCCACAACCACTCACACAGGGAACGAGATCTATAAATATAATGTAAATAATTAGTCACAATATAATTTGTGTCTCTAAAAGGAAAAATCATATTCAACTCTAACAACACAAATTATAATAGCAATCTCATTTCCCTATGAATTAGGACACCATATCATTATAAGTGGTCTTGATGAACCATTGTGATATCCATCAAAAGGCTCAAATTGTTCCTAATATTTTTCTAAAAATATACCAAATATTAATTTATATTGAAAAGAATATCAGTGATAGAACTTTTTCACATCCCAACATAGATCACCCTATTAATAGTAAATAGACTGGTTGGAAACTAGTCATAAATCATGTCTATCAAGATTCCAGAGGATTTTGAATAGTAGTGGGGGACTGGGGTGTGTGTCTGGGGAGACGGTTCCCACACATCAGAGTAAGAAACTAAAAAAAATAACATAAATCATCCATATTAGTAAATAAAAATATTTTAGAATCTATTATTTAGACAAATATACAATATAATATACTTTAGTAAATGCCAGAACTACCATATTATGTACGCATCACTAATTTCCCATATCGATGATCACATATACAAGAGAAAATTAATTGATTAGAAATAAATGTAACAGTATTTACTAATAACTATGACATGAACCAAATATTTGATGTCTAAGGAATTGTTGACTTACGACAGCCCGATCCAAAGATTCCACATGAGGGGCTCCATTCAATCATATATGCATTTAGATTAGCCCTATATGTCATAAATTCAGACTGAACATAAAATTAGAATATTTTATGCTCATACACAGAGGGGAATATACACGAGCGAAGAAAGAAATCTATATATGAAATCCCAGAAAATAAAACAATATTATTTTGTTATAATTAAATTCTAAAGCAATATAATCAGCCTCTCTGATACTCATCTGAAATGAATACCTAATGTAAAACCATATTTGACCTTGGTTTCTACAACCCTGATTGATTTGAATACTTGCAATTAAGTCATTGAGATGGAATTCACACCACTTATGATGTGTATAATATTTATTATCCAGGGTTTTGAAATCCTCATTGATGATACCTACTTCATCATGTTCCAAAATATCTTTGAGCAATCTACATAACTACAAGGGGGTATATGTCCCAACCATGGGATCACCCGTACCATCCTCCAATAAAAATAAGGAATTATTATAGGTATTATATTTACATGAAGTAAATATTTAAGTAATATTGATGTCATACAACTCATGTCATGTATATCAAGCCTAATGTCAGAGCCTTAGATCAGCATCCCTATGTGGTCATGATAGAAGAGCACAGATAAATTATAAGTGGGATGACCCATAGGTGACTTGTATAGAATTATCTCTTGATCCAATGTTACAAATCTCCATCTATTTAATACAAGTCTCAATAACTCATCTTATGGAATATCAATTAAATATTGTAATCGTACTTCCATCAAGACATTGATGAGCTTCTCAAACGTCACTCCGGGAGATCATCACCAATCTATTAGAATATCTCAATGTGGGTTGTGAAAATTCCTTAACAACCACATCTACAATCCCGTTTTAGGGTGAAATAATATTGAAAAATGTGACTTCCTTTAATGATATCAATCATCATGAAAGGCTTGAAAGTCAGATCATATTAAGTACCTCTACACATCTTCAAATGATAACAGTCAAACATGTTGGATCAATGGCTAGTTCCCTGGAAATATGTCATTGTACTGTGGTAAATAATAACATATAATTATGATCATATGAAAAATCCAATGACATACCTATTGGTATTCCAATCATATTTCACATCAGATAAACCTCTTCGTCCTAGTACTTGGAATCACCCCTGCCAATAATAAATGCAAAAAGTGTAACCATGTGAATGAATAAGTAGGTAGTGAGGTTGGATGAATTCCTAAAAACATCCCAACTACCAAATCCCCTTGTGTGTAAAACATTTGTATAGTTTCCAAGGAGACACACGATACCATCTCTACCCATACCCATAACGCACTATCTCTGCATCAGCCTACCACATAGGCACCCACTAGTGTCCACCAGGTCAAAACACATGAGTGGAGTACTACATAGGATCCTCTAAAAGAGGCTTCGGACAAGGTATCCTCAATCACACACACTTTTGTAAAAATCCATTACCTCACAGTACTAAATAGCCATTCATCCAATTGGAGAGTCACTCATGGGATAATTGAAAAAGATAACTATAATGGCCCGAACCCCCTAGCCATTACTTTTCCAAAATAAGGCTCCACCAAGACACTGGCACTGGCCACAGTGGCACTATGATGGTGGCATCGTGATGGTGGAACTGTGTCCTCACCCAACCCTCCATTTTCTTTTTCCAATCCCCCTCACGAAATGTAATTTTTTATATAAATTAATTCTTTTTCCCTTTTTAAAGAAATTTAATGCCCACAATTAATTCCTAAAGATCATGAGAAACATCCCTGATGGGGTTTATTGAAAAAAACATTAGTATCATCGTGTGTAACTGCCCACCCGCATAGGAAACCGCTATCCGAATTTCCAGGCATTCAAAATTCCATATCCCATAATAGTAAGATCTCCTCTTTATATCTCCGGCTAGAGTTTCTTCTTTTCTTCTTGGATGGATTTATTTCTTCTTCTTAGTGATCATAGAGTTCCTCTTTTCCCATGGCTTGTGGTGCGCCTCTACTGGATCTTTTTGCACCTCTTGCAGTACACAGAATTCCTCCCCTACAAGCCACAAATCCCATGTTCTAGGCACATGGAGAAAAACTTCTATCCTTGATCAACCAACTAGGGATTTTCATTCGTATCTCCTTTCTGTGTATCATGCGGGGTGGGTACGCTGTTGTTTCTATGGGAGTGGGTGAAACCAAACCTTAATGAAGACAAAAAATGAACATTAAAGAGTGAAGGGTAGGGGTGTGAATGATGTGTTGTTGTTCTATTTTTCTTCTCTTCCTTAGTGCTTATGTTGTGATCTATTGGGATATGCTCACTAAAAATCATGGTCGTTGGTGGTCTTTCCTTGTGAACTAGTTAACCCTTTCCTTCTGTGATGATTAAATGATTGTAACTTTGAAATTGGTTAATCACGTAAACTCGGTGGATTGAATGGATACCCAGTAAACATAAAGCCATGTGTGGTCACCCCGACTAACCAACAGAAAGAAGAAAATAATGAATGATGTTCTTGAACCTGGATATTTCCCTGCTCTGTTTTGGTAGTAGGTTTGTTGTTCTATTTGATTTTCTATTGGGTGATGTGGGTGAGTATGGAATTGTCTTGGTTGTGAGTCTAAAACTGTGGGGTTACTCTGCTTGTGATATGAATCATCTACGGTTGCTCAGCTTGTGGAATCCTCTACTGTTGGCATATCGTTGGTTCATGGTTTTGGGGATGTGGGGTTGTATCGTGAATCCTTCATTGGTTAAAATGCTTGGAGGGATCTCACATTGACTTCTTTTATTGTGTGGGGCTGTATCTCGAGGCTTGGTTTGGTTCCAGTACTTTGAGTTATCTCACTTATCCATTTGTTGTTGTGACTTCACAAGAGAACCGACTGTGAATGCTTAAATTTTAGTTTGGCTATTTCACTTTTCCTGGAATGTGGTTATTCATGTTAGTTTCCCAGTAGTGCAAGACTTTACTTAAATTGGATCACCTGAACATGAAGACAAAAATGGGTCAGATGGGGAATTGGTTTTGGGAACGAGTTGTGACTCAGTTGTGAGTTGTGTGCTTTATATGAATAGTGATGAGGGTGTTTGTGCTTAGGTTGTCCTTGGAAACCCTGGGATGGGATGAGTTCTTGTTACCTACATATATATATATAGTTGATCTGACATTTCATAATTTTTCCCCACCTAAGTTGCACACATAGTGTCGAACACCCCCATTCTATGGGGGAGGGTGTTTTCCCCAACACTCCTATGAGTGGCTGGTTATTAGCTCATTTTCTGATCCCTTTCCAGAATATCCGAAGACACTTTGGTCAGGATGTGATGGCTTGAAGTCCATTATTAACCCACGAATCTTCGATTAGGGTAGTATGGTGGTTGGACCAGATGTTTGTGGGCAGGTTGTTTCCCAAGTATCTTCGAGATGAGGCCCAGGTGTCTTCAGGCATGATAGTAGCTTTCTAGACCAGGTGTCATCGGGCGTGGCAGTGGTTTTTCTGGCCTAGGTGTTTTCGGGCATGCTTATGGGTGGTTTTTATGGGCCAGGTGTTTGCGGGCAGGATAGTGGTTGTGGTCCAGGTGTTTGCGGACGGGATGCGTGGTTGTGGCCCACGTGTGTGCGGGCGGGGTGTGAGAGTGGGACTTTAGTGAGAATGACATAATTGGTTCGATGCATAGGATGCCTTCAATAACTAGTGGGAAAGTGGCGCGGGGTACCCAAATGTCGATGTGCTATTACTATATATTACATGGCTTGTGTTATGTGAGGAGTGTTCCTTGGTGAGTCGTGGGTGGTTAGATTCCCTTACTAGGTGCTTTTGTTATTTCTTCTCTCACATGGAATTAGAATGGATCTCCACTTATGCATGAGAGTCTTTTTTTCCCTACTGGGTATACTTGTTTGCTCACCCTAAGCATATAAAATTGCTTCCAAGCCTCCAGGAGGACTTCAGGGATCATCCGGGGTCGTACTAGCTCGAACGTTGGGACAGTTGCAGTTTCTGATTTTCATTTATTTGGTACATTAACTTCGTAGTCTCCTTTTAATTTTTAATCATTTACTTTTGGAACATTAATCTGGGAATGGTTTGTTTGGGATTTACTTGTACTTTCAGTTTTGGTGTTGTGGGATTTACTATCTTATCTCCAGGTCCTAATAAAGAAAAAGGGTAATGCCTTTCATCTTATTTGTGATTATATACACTTGGTGCAATTCGCCACTCCAGGACCTATTGAAGGTGGGTCTTGGGGTTCATTGTATCTCCTTCAACATGAAGGAGGAAGGGTCTGGCAATCTTTTTTCCCTTCCCACATCTTGGTGAAGATGGGTCGTGATAGAATGGTATTAAAGGCAATAGTTTGAGAGTTAGGATGGAGTCTGGAGTTAGGCATAGTGAGGATTGCATGGGATGGTAGGGAAACAATTTTGGGTGATCTTGGTGCATGAATTTGGTCAGGGAACACTGGTTAGGACATTGGATGTTAGGTCCCCCCATGATCCGATGCAAGGACTCTAGGCCTAGAGAACGACCAAGTGAGGTTGCACTGATTGTAGAGTAGAGACCCTACGGAAGGTTAAAGCATCAAAATGACTTGTGTTCTTCTGTTTCATGGGTATTTTTGGAATTTAAAATGAACAAGAGGTCCATGAAAAATTTTGGAAAAGTATTCTACACTACTCGGGCTTAGGCATTCCTTCTTTTCCTTATAGTTATGGTGCCTGCGAGATGACCACGAGTGGTGCGGGCGATCGAGGCCCAGGAGGTTGACTAGGCCGATCGGCAGAGGACAGGCCAAGAAGAGGAGGATGATCAGTGGAAGAAGATGCTTCGTGCCTTTCAGCGGAAGACCCTCAGGAAGTATAAGGGAAACATCTCTGACGTGGAGATAGAGAGCCGGCTAGAGGAGCTGGTGATAGCTTTCGGATTGATCTAGGATCTAGTGGAATATTGGGTTCATTTGGCTGTGAGCCAGATGCGGGGAGTAGCGCGTCAGTGATGGACACTTTACCTTTGGGAGAAAACGGAGGTTGAGATTATGTGGACTGATTTTGAGAAGTATTTCCAGGTGTAATTCCTCTCTTCCATGATGAAGGCTGAGAAGATGCAGGAGATACTCTCCCTCTAGCAGGGGAGCATGTCAGTAAGAGAGTTGGGGATCAAATTTAAGGATCTCCTCCATTTTTCTCGGGGACCTCTATCCGGATGAGGAGTCTCAGGTGAGACATTTGGAGGAGGCGCTTTGACCTTCACTGCAGTATGTTGTTACTCCCTTCACCCTAACGACGTACTTGGAGGTCCATAAGAAGGCTGAAGTGGTGGAGAGGATGCACACACTGGGAGGTGTATTACGAGATGGAATCCAGTTGGGCTCGTCGAAGGGGAAGGTCTTCAGCAGCATACCTCAAGCATCCGGGCCCTCTAAGTTCTGACCAATAGGGAGAAAGCCTCTACACTTCCAGTTCCGATCTCCTGGCCCTCGTCCTTTCATTTCAGGCCTAGGGCCGAGATGCTTCATCTGTGAAAGCCATGGGAACCTTCGAAATCAGTGCCCGGGCAGATTACAATAAAGAGAGGTTGGGTAGGTTCAGCATCCACCTCAGAACCAGTTGTTTCCATCTAGGCCTTTTCAGCAGCAGTAATAGCGGCAGCAAACTCCCTTTTCTCCGAGGGTAGGCATTGCGGTAGGAGGCCGACCTCAGGAAACTCCTCAAGGACCATGACCAGGGCGTGGTCGGGGAGGCGGTCGCTAGTCCAGATGCTGGGGAGCTGGGCGTGGGTAGTTGCATGCCGTAGAGGTAGTAGTTCCATCATGGCCAGAAGTCGTTCAAGGTATGATCATCTTTTTTAGTACTCTTGGTTATTCCTTGTTCGATACATGATATTTTCACTCCTTCATTGCACCCAGTCTGGAACGTGCTCTGGGTTTAGACCCTTAGAGACTTCCAGTGCCCCTGGTGCTGAGCACACCAGTAAGAGGTCATACTGACTTGTTTTATTATTTCCAGGGTTTTAGACTGATGATAGGGCCACATCAGTTAGTCGGGGATCTTCTATTGTTTCAGATAAATTCATACGATTTCATCCTAGGAATTTACTGGCTATTATGTGTATGTGTCGTCATTTACTGCTTCCGAGGAAGGGTCGTGTTTTCAGACTTGGGTAGCTGACGTGTAACTTTTATCGTCCAGAAGGGGTGCCAGAAGCGCAGCAGGTGAGAGGAACCCCTCCTTTCATTGTTAGCTGAACTATCAGTGGAGTCGGTGGATGCAGAGATGGTGGAAGTTCTAGGGGTCATCAGTGAGTTTATGGACGTATTCCCTAAAGAGGTGACAACTCTACCCCCTCGACGAGATGTAGAGTATGGGATAGACTTGCAACCTTGTGCCTAGCCAATTTTGATGGCCCCATACCAGATGGAACCTATTGAGATATGGGTGTTGTGGATTTAGATTGAAGATCTGATGAAGTAGGGTTTTGTTCAACCAAGTGAATCGACAAGGGGTGCTCCAGTCTTTTTCCCAAAGAAGGTGAATGGTGGTCTCATGCTCTTCATAGACTACATAATACTGATTCAAGTAACGGTCATGAATCTCTAACCTCTTTTGAGGATAGACGATCTCTTTGACTAGTTTGATGGGTCAGGGTGGTTCTCCCAGATTGACCGGCGGTCAGGATATCAGTAGCTAAGGGTGAAGGAGGGTGGCATCTCGAAGACTGCCTTCAGGTGCAGATACGGGCACTTCGATTTTGTGGTCATGACGTTTGGTATTACGAACGCTCCAGCTGTATTAAAGGGGATCATGAACTCTTACTTCTGGGAATACCTAGATCGTTATGTAGTCGTGTTTATTGATGACATCCTGATCTACTCAAGATCAGAGGGGGGGTCACACTGAGCACCTAAGAACGGTTTTACAGCTCCTTTGACAGCTCCAACTCTTTGGGAAGTATTCCAAGTGAATGTTATGGATGGGAGAACTGCACATCCATGGGAACTTGGTGTCTGAGAAGGGGATATCAGTGAACCCATCTAAGGTCTAGGTGGTTGTTTCTTGGGAAGCACCCAGAAACATAGCATAAGTTTGTAGTTTTGTTGGACTAGTAGTCTACTATCGGAGGTTCTTACAAAACTTCTCCCAAGTTGTGGCACCTTTGATAGCCTTGACCAAGAAGGTATAGGATTTAGTGTGGGATTGGAAATGCAAGGCAACCTTTAGCTATCTGAAGGAGAAGTTGGTAAGTGCCCCAGTGTTGAGGTTTCTAGAGGAAGGGGAAACATATGAAGTATTTTGTGATTCTTCAGGACAAGGCCTCAAGTGTGTGATGATGCAATAGAAAGGGGTGATCTCTTATGTGTATATGAAGTTACATTATCATGAATGTAATTTTACCACCCACGATCTGGTGCTTGTGGTTGTTGTGTTCACACTAAAGTTTTGGTGGCATTACCTCATCGGGGAAAGCTTCGTGGCCTTCACGGATCACAAAAGCTTGACGTATATATTTTCCCATTGAGACCTGAACTTAAGGTAGCAAAGGTGGATGTAGTTCCTTCAAGACTATGAATTCGATATTTCCTACACCTCAGGAAATTGCAATGTTGTGGTCAATTCCTTGACCAGGAAGTCGCAGAAGAATGCGGTTCGAGAGTCGGTAGAAGCTTGGAAGGCGATGGAGGAGTTGGCTGCCCTGAAACTGGATGCAAGGATGGATGTTGGTAGGGGTTTCCTGTATTAGATGACAATGCATTCTTCTCTACTACAGAAGGTGGAGGATTATAAGTGGGGAGACTCAGAAAGTGAAGTTATGCGTGATCGGGTTAACCAAGGTGATGCCCCAGAAGGGTGGATGGAGGATGGTCAGAATCAGATTCTTTTCCAAGGGAAGATGTTAGTTCCAGAGATGATGCGTGAGAGGGTTCATTGTGAGTTACACAACTCACCCCTAGCAGTGCACCCTAAGAGTTTCCAAGATGTACTAGGGCTTGAGGAGACAGTTCTGGTGGCCTGGGCTAAAGCGGGAGGTGGCAGAGTTTTAGGCTAAATGCCTAGTGTGTTAGCCGGTGAAGGCCGAACACCTTGTTCCAGGCGGTATGTTGATACCGTTAGATGTCCCCGAGTTGAAGTGGGATGACATCATGATTGATTTCATCATGGTGATACCCAGGGTTCACGGAGGATGTGATGATATCTGCGTAGTGGTGGACTGGTTGATGAAATCGGCTCACTATTTGGCAATCAAGGAGTCGGTTGCAGTGGATGACTTAGCACAAGGGTATGTGGATGAGTTGGTGCGGTTACACAGAGTTCCAAGGTCTATAGTCTTGGATAGGGATGCACGGTTCACCTCATGAGTCTGGAGAGGATTATTGTATGATTTGGTAACCTATCTACGTCTTAGCACTGCTTTCCACCCCAAGATAGACGGACAAATGGAGTGCACCATCTAGACAATGGAAGATATGCTACGGGCACGTATCCTGGACTTTGGAGGATCGTGGGTGTGACACTTGCCTCTGGTGGATTTTTCCTATAATAATAGCTATCACTCTACCATTGGAATGGCTCCATTCGAATCCTTGTATGGGAGGCCATGTCGCTCACCCATGTGTTAGACCGAGGTTGGAGAAGTAGGTGTTCTTGGCCCGGAACTAGTGTAGAGAACGACTGAGAAGGTGAATCTTATACGAGAGAGGAAGAAGGCGACCTAGGACCGGCATAATTTATATGCCGATAATAGGAGGAGGACCTAGGAGTTCAGGGTCGGGGATGACTTATTCCTAAAGGTCTTCCCCCGGTGTGGGCAGCGGAGGTTCGGTAGAGGTATTAAGCATTCCCCCCTTTTTTTTGGACCATTCGAAGTGTTGTAGTGGGTCGGGAGGGTGGCTAATCAGTTGGCATTGCTACAACAACTGCAAAGGGTGCATGATGTATTCCATGTGTCCCAGATCCGTCAGTATCTGCACAATGATTCACAAGTTCTTGACTGGGGAGAGCTAGATATTAGGGACAATGCAATGATCGTGGAGCGACCAATGGTGATCGAAGGTCGTGAAGATAAGGTTCTTCATGGGCGAACCATTCCATTGGTTCATGTGTTTTGGAGGCATGGTGGTCTTGAGGATAGTACTTTGGAATGGGAAGCACATATGCGTGCCTAGTAACTGGAGCAGTTTTGAGTTTTGTTTTGTTCTGTTTATCCTTGGTTGATGGAAGCCTTTACCTTGTTAAATATGGAACATGTGGTTTTCATTATACTCTGAATGTGTGTGAAGAGTCCTAAAATGTGGGAAGGGAGGGCCTAATCCCTAGTAAAGACACATTAAATCGAATGTGCCTATACCTGTGTGGGAGAGTCAGTGCTGCCCAAATCGGATAGTATCTTAACATGGAGGAAGGGAAACCCCTCACCCACATGACCGGACAGTTTAATCATTTTTTGCGTGGTTTCACGGGGGGTGAGGAGAGGTATGATTGTGATTGTTAAGAGGGTAGATGAGGAAGGGGGCGTTTTTTGGTGACAAGGAGGCTTACTCGTGAGAGGTAACTTTCGAGGCGGTTGTTCGGACCACTCTTTTATTCTGGTTTGGCTTTGATTCTCAAGGGAGATAATATTTTGAGAGGTATCTGATGTAATGGCCTGGACCCCCTTGTCCATTACATTTCCAAAATAAGTCTCCACTATAAAATTGGCACCAGCCTAGGTGGCACCGTGAGGGTGGCACCGTGACTGTGGCACCGTGTCCTCACCAAGCCCTCCATTTTCTGTTTCCAGTCCCTCTCCCACAATGTGATTTTTAACGTAAATTAATTATTTTACCCTTTTTAAAGCCATTTAAAGCCCATAATTAATTCCTAAAAATCCCGAGAAACCTCCCCGAAGGAAGGGGTATTAAATACCACATTAATATCATCGTTTTTAACTTCCCATCCATGTCGGAAACCACGATCCGATTTTCTAGGCGTTCGAAATTCCATATCCTGTAACAGTAGCATCTCCTCTTTATATCTCCCACTAGAGTTTCCTCTTATCTTCTTGGATGGATTTCATTCTTCTTCCTAGTGCACATGGAGTTCCTATTTTCCCGTGGCTTGTGGTGTGCCTCTAATAGAGCTTTTTTCACCATTTGGAGTCTATAAAATTCCTCCCCTGTAATCCGCGCATCCCCTGTTCTTGGAAATTGGAGAAAAACTTTGATCCTTGATCAACCAAGTAGGGATTTTCCTTCATCTCTCCTTTTTATGTATCATGAAGTGTAGGTATGATGCTGTTTCTGGGGGAGTGGGTGAAACCAAACCATATTGAAGATAACAAAAAGACAATAAATACTGAAGGGAAGGGGTGTGAATGATGTGTTGATGTTATATTTTTCTTCTGTTCCATAATGCTTATGTTGTGAACTGTTGGGATATGATCACTAAAAATCATGGCTGATGGTGGTCTTTCCTTGCTGACTAATGAACCATTTCCTTCTGTGATGATTAAATGACTGTAACTTGTAATTTTGTTTATCACGTAAACTCATTGGATTGATTGGATACCCAGTAAATATAAAGCCATGTGTGGTCACCCCAGCTAACCAACAGAAAGAAGAAAATAATGAATGATGTTCTTGAACCTGGAAGTTTCCCTACTCTATTTTGGAAGTAGGTGTGTTGTTCTGTTTGATTTCCTATGGGGTGATGTGGGTGATGATGAGATCCTCTTTGTTGTGAGTTTGAAACTGTGTTGTTTCTCTGCTTGTGATACAAATTGGGGTGGAATCCTCTACTATTGGCATATTGTTGGTTCATGGTTTTGGGGATGTGGGGTTGTATCTTGAATCCGACTTTGGTTCCAATACTTGGAGGGATTTCACTTTGACTTATTTTATGGTGTGGGTCTGTATCTCGAGGCTTGGTTTGGTTCCAGTACATTGAGAGATCTCACTTATCCCTTTGTTATTGTGACTTCACAAGAGAACATGGTGTGAATGCTTAAATTGTTGTTTGGATGTTTCTCCATTCCTGGCATGTGGTTATGCCTATTAGTTTCCCAGTAGTGCAAGACTTTACTTAAATGGGATCACCTGAACATGAAGAAAATAATGTGTTAAATGGTGAATTGGTTTTGGGAATGAGTTGTGACTCGGCTGTGAGTAGTGTGCTTTCTATGAATAGTGACGACTGTGTATGTTCTTAGGTTGGCCTTTAAAAACCTAGGTTGGGTTGAGTGCTTGTTACCTACATATATATATTATATTTATTAGGTTTCTTATTTGCGCCCCACCCATGTTGATCACTTAATGACGAACACCCACATTTCATGGGGGAGGGTGTTTTTCCTAACACTCTTATGAGTGGCTAGTTTTTAGCTCCTTTTCTGCTCCCTTTCCCGAATATCCCAAGACATTTTAGGTAGGCTGTGATGGCCTGATGTGCATTATTAGCCCAAGAATATTTGGTTAGGGTAGTGTGGTGGTTGGCCTAGGTGTTTGTGGGAAGATTGTTTCCCAAGTATCTTAGAGATGAGGCCCAGGTGTCTTCGGGCGTGAACGTAGCTTTCTGGCCCAGGTGTCTTCGGGAGTGGCAGTGGTTGTTCTGGCCTAGGTGGTTGCGGGCATGGTTATGTGTGGTTGTTATGGCCCAGTTGTCTGAGGGCGGGAGAGTTTTTGTGGCCCAGGTGTTTGCAGGTGGGATGTGTGGGTGTGGCCCATGTTGTGCGGGCGGGGTGTGGCAGTGGGACTGCGGTGAGAATGGAAGGATCAGTTCGATGTGTAGGATGTCTCCAATAACCAGTGGGAAAGTGGCACGGGGTACCCAAATGTCGATGTGATATTACTACACATTACTTGACTTGCGTTATTTGGGGTGTGTGACATGATGATGATTGGGTTTTTAGTTTCCCTTAATAGGTTCTTTTGTTATTTCATATCTCACAGGGAAATAGAATGCCTCCCCACTTGTGCACGAGAGTCTTTGGTTTTCCCTACTGAGTATACTTGTATGCTCACCCTATGCATATAAAACTGCTTTCAGGCTTCTAGGATGACTTCATGGATCATACAGGGCCATACTAGCTCGGATGTTGGGATAGTTGCAGTTGCTGTTTTTCTTTTCTTTGGTACTTTACATTCATAGTCTCCTTGTAATTTTGTATCATTTACTTTTGGAACATGCATCTGGGAATGGTTTGTTTGGGCTTTACATGTACTTTCAGTTTTGGTGTTTTGGGATTTACTATATTATCTCTTGATCCTATTAATGAAAAGGAGTAATGACTTCCATCTTGTGTGTGATTATATACCCTTAGTGCTAGTCACCCCTCTCGGACCTATTGAAGGCGGGTCTCAGAGGTCATTATCTCTCATTCAACTTGAAGAGGGAAGGGTCTGACAATCTATTGTCCCTTACCTCATCTTGGTGAAGGCGGTTCGTGATAATAACTATAGAGATATGTCTCATGGACCATCTCATATCAAGGTCTCACTCTAGGTTGGTTGAACCACCCAATTTTTTAATAAAAGTCTAATCCATGTACCAGTAACTAGAGACTATATAATGATTAACTAGATAGGTTCCTTGGAGACCACATACTAGGTCCCCTATTCATTTAATATTTTCCTCATGTGTTTCTCATCCAATTTCTCACTCTCATAAAAAATCATAAACTCATTAGAGGAATGAGAACTTCTCGGTGTGGCCGGCTCACCCTAAGATTCCTTTTAGAATACCTAAAATCATACAGGGGTTCCATTATCACAATTGTTATGTAAAATTCTTAATATAGGGAATATATTCAAAAAACCCCCATAATTGGATATTATGGAATAATTACACAACATTAACACCTGAGTACATGATGTGTACCCTCAAAGCTTCTCGTTGGTTTGCACTTCTTCCAAACATGGCATGTAACACCTAAGTACATGATGTGTAAATCATGTACAAATCATGTTCCAAATATGAGGTTAATTCATGTGTACCTCACATGGATCAGTCAAATGTTTCTACAGAACCATGTAGTTTTAGTTGACTTGTATACCACATGAGCACTACTCTTGTATCTTATACAGCCATGGCTATCTGGTCTTATACCTGGTTTCATGATCTAATTTAAATACACAATGATTAATCAATATAAATTTTTTTTACTTATAAATAATTATAATTTCCTAATAATCTATCTTAATGAATATTCATCATAGAACCACACACTGTGTGATATGGATTTACTAAATGTGAACCCTTAAATTCAGCCAGAAACACCATTTTCCTCTCATGTTATGTATTGATAAATCAAATTGGCCTCCTTAGATTCCATAATATGTATATATAACTCAAAATAGTTTAATATATGGGGATTTTTTTCATAAAAATAATATCATCATACATTTTTTATAGTATATACCTAAGCATCCCAATGGATTTCATTCTATAGCTACTTCAAGATGATCATGCTCCTCCTAATATTCACATAGATATCTCCATTATTCCTTCTATTTTATTTCTCTAACTCTCCCTATTTATTCGATGTTGTGGTGATAGATAGGTGACCTGGGGAATACCGGATAATCAATGGGAGGATAAGGAAGAAAATATGACGAAAAATACTGAAAAAATGTAATAAAAAATGGGCAACGTGCCCAGGCCCAAACCCCAACTCAATGTTATATCACACCATAGAAAACCCCCCATTATTGACTGAACAAATATGAAAAATTATCACTCTGATGCTCCATTAAGAATATATTGATTAATGAATGATTAAAAATAATTAAATATTTAATAAATGGAATATTAATTATTAATTAATACCCAAAAAAACGAATTGCTCCGATTTCAACCATAATATTTTCCAAAGGAAAAATACATATTTTAGGGAAATAAATGAGGTCAAAAAAATTATCCTATAACATATTCTATGTAAGGATATCTATTTTAGCAATCTTGATCATCAAAATGAAAAATATTGGAATATCTAAAAAATATCATGATCTATAAAAACATTAGACTCTATAAAATATCAAACAATTTAATATAGTGACCGGTTTAAAAATTTTGAGATGTAACAAATTAGTTGGTGCCAGATAATGTAACAATTATAAATAAAATAAAATTTTTCATTGTATCTTTTATTACATGCATTATTGAGCTTTATTGTAATTCAGATATAATTTAAAAACCATATGATTTATTAGTTACATATATAACCACGCCACTGCTATAGTGTTTATAAATAGGATAAAACAAATTATGAAATATATATAAGGTACTATTTCTGAAAAAAATTAATTGATTAATGATTATAAAATAAGTACTGAATTTCAAATCATGACATTTTTTCTTCAAAATTACCATTTCTTCAAAAAAAATTATGTCTTTTTTGTGAGAGAACATTATAATTAGTTTATGACACATTTATAAATTTTATTTTATAAAAAGGATATATTAATTTTTTAAAAGTATATAAAAACATGTTTTGGATGGGATTTTTTCTATTTTTGAAGAGATTGATTTTATAGGATTAAAAAAAATACATTTTCTGAAAACTGTATATTACATTCAAGTATTCAAAAAGAAAATCTCCATTTTGGTTCAGTATTAAAGAATATATTATTGAATTTTGATTAAAAATAATCTAATTTTTTTCATTCAAAATAATATCATACTTTAGTTTTTATAATAATATTTTTATACATATAAATGTTGTATTTAAAAAAATATTCAACAATTTTTTTCGAGTATAATTTTTAATTAAATTATTCCTCTTATATGAATTTGATCAAGTGAAATTAGTTAGATATTTTTAATTAGTATATCTTAATATAATAATGTGTTATGATTTATTTTTATTAATTATAAAATGTATCATTACTAATAAATCACCTATATAAAGATAAATCTTGAAAATAAGATAAATAGAATTCCGTAAGGTCCAAAAATTAAATTCAAATTTAATTTAAATAATTAGATGGCTTATTACATTCCAAATCATCCGAAAATTCGAGATTATTACTTTTTTACATTTATCATTGATTTTTTCCATTATTATATTCATGTAATGTATAAAGTGGAAAATTTTAAATCTCAGTCATTTGAAAAATATAATATATTGTGATAGGTAATATTTTTTTTTCTAGTTATAAATACCTTATTGAAATATGATTTACATTTTCCTATATTTATTTCTTTTAAAAAAATTAGCGTATAAATAATTTCATTAAATATATATACATCATCGGCATAATATATATTCAATTAATAAGAAAAAATATAAATGAAATTAAAAATATTATATTGAATATAGTTTATGGAATTATTTTTCTCCAAATATTTTAGATAAGTATAAAAATTATGTATATATGTGAATGATCTAGATTTTAATTCTTTTTTTTTGTTTTCATGTTTTGAATTTCCAAATAAATTAATAGCTCTAAAATTGTAATTAATATTATTTGTTAATAAATAATTTTTTATTAAATGATTTTTAATTATTAAAAACAATTCTTCTATGTGAATGGGATATGGTAAATAATTTCATATATATTCGATTTATGGGAAAATTTTCATTTCAATATATCTTTCATGACTTCTTTAGTGTAAAAAATATGCATTCCGTGGTAGGTGTAAAAAGGGATAAAGGGGTTTAAATCAAAGAGATAAGGGTGAAAACAACTCTTAAACCTGAAAAAATTTAGTTTATTAGAGTATATAGACTCAACCAATTGTTTTCATTGAATTATAATAAATATTATTTTTTATATAAAAATTAACTTAGATTAATTTAATATTATATTTAAATTCATGAGTGACCCTCCCCACACTCATGAAAGGGAACCTCCACGAATCTCATCCTCACACATTTTTAGAACATTATAATAGAAAATTACAACCCCAATCCCTTCCTTAAATTTCTATTTATATACTATTGTCCTTGGTTAGATCATAAAATCAAACTATATATAATTTTTTTTAAACCACATTAGTTTTTTGAAAATAAGTGGTATAATTATTCACAAAGCATTTTGAATCTATATTTTATTCTACCTCTTTCAAAATATAATTAAACCATGCCAAATAATTTATTTATTATCATCCATATAATACGTTTTTATTATATTAATATAATATTTGAAATAATTTTCCACTTCCATTGAGTAGGGAACAAAAACATTGTTCGTGTGTATGGTGGCCTAACGCCTCGTGAAATGATGTAATTCATTTTATATCACAACCTCTCATAGATAGAAATAATGGTTGAATTAAACTATATATAATATAATCACAACATATTTTTTATTATATAATGATACGATGTCATTTAATTCATAATATTTCTATCCATTAAAAAATAATATCCTCATTATTTTGTACCTGTAGAATAACACCTCCGTAAAGAACTGTGAATTGTTTTAATCACCACATCACACGGAATTTATATATATTATTATTTACAATAAACATATTATGTTAAAATATAATAAATTTTTTTAAATTTAAAAAAAACTTTACCTTTGTCATAATGTTCGTTGAAAAAAGAAAAATGTTACACATATGTCCGCACGACGTACTCTATCAATGATGGTAATGTTGTTCATTTTTCATAACCATATTTCATTGTTAGTTTTTAAAATATAATATATATATATATGATAATTATATAAAAATATTTATTTTATATAATGTTTAATAATGACCTCTTTGATCATATCCATCAAACTGAAGTCATGTCGATAATATGAGTCGAATATAATCAAATAATCTATGGTCAATATAATTGAAAGAGTGATTTATTATAATGTGGTAAAATGAATAATAATTGTCACATAATAGACTTATTTTAAAGTTAAATTTCATTTATTTCAATTTATGCTTTGTTTTTGGGGTTTTGCAAGCTTTTATGGTGGAAGGGGTGAGTTTTCATGAATTGGGCCAAACCGTGAGCCCAATTCCAGATTTAAAAATAAATTTTGTTTCTTTTATAAATTATTAATTTATTAATGTGTTTCACCCATAGAATTTCTTAAATGGTCTCCCCTGAAATATTAACACCACCATTTTATTTTGGAGCCTTTAGAAATCCATAACCAAGTTGTATATTGGTTTTTATTTCAGGGATTGGGCCTGCCTAAAAGCACAATTCCAGTTTTAAAAATAATTTTTTTAATTAATAACTTAATCAATATACAAGATTTTTAGGTGATTGAAAGCACCACAAATTCACTTTTAACCCAAATACTTTTCCAGTATCTTCCAACCCTCTTTGAATCTCATTTGCCTCGCGTTTAAGGTGAATCTTCTAAAGCATTCACATTTCATCCAGATTTAAAAAGGTAATTTCATTCCTTCATAAATATTTAGTTAATCACACTATTCCCCCCTTTATTTTTCTAAATTAACCTCATAATTAATTTTCCAACCTCAATTGAATTTTTGGCTGTTTTCATATTCATCCACTGGTGTATTTGTGGTGATTTCATCAAGAACCCTCAAGTGACTAAGTGTTCATCATTCTTATTTAATTTTTCTTAGGGTTTCATTCAATGTGATTAGGGTTTATTCAATGATACATGAAGTCCCAAATTACCATATTGTAAGGTGTAAATCCTAAGTTTTAACGTTGGTTTTTATTGGCCCAATTTTTTATTTTTAGGTTTGATCTACCCTCCTTGAGGTCCGGCGGTGGTGTGTTTGTGTTTTTGCACAAAGGATTCAGGGGTTTCATTAGAATTGGTAGGTGATTCCAATGTTGATGGTATATTTGTCTATTATCATGCTGTATTTATCATATTTTCATGTTTATATCATTTTATTATTGCTGCAAAAATGGGTTCTAATTATGGTTTTATTGCAATTGAATTTTAAATTCCAATTTGGTGTGAAATTGTGGGTTTTCCAAAGAAATGTTTTATTTTTTTATTTGGGGATTCCCTATATATACTTAGTTGTTTTTATTGACCTGAAATAATGCTTAAAATACCATTTATAATTTTTATCCCCTTTGGTTATTGCTGCAAAAATGGGTTTTAATTGTGTTTGTAAAAAATGTGAAGTTACGATTCCACTTTTGTGTGAAAATGAATGTTTTACAATGTTATCACTTCTTGTTTAACATGGGGATTCCCAAAATTTGATTTTTTTGTTTTAATTGAAATTTATTGGGATGCATTTACTGTTTTGGTATCTTACAAGTGTGAAAATAGTGTACATGTGGGGTTCTTAAGGGGTTTTGTGTGTAAAACAACACGTGCTTTTGAGAAAAAGTTTTATTCAAAATCAAAGTGTTTGTTCTGTATTTAAGAGGTATCAAATTTGATATCTACTATATTTGGTGTATGTGACCATTAGTGTTGTTTAAATTAAAATGGATATGTGTTAAATTCTGAATTTGTTTGAGCACAAATGGGGAAGCCTGGGTACCTAGGGGGCAGATGTGTACTAGTACGGCTACTGGACCAGATGGGTTTGGTAACTGTTTCACCTAGAATTTGGATAACGAAAACACTAAATAAAATATCTGGATGATGATTGAGTACCACTAGGTTATGAGTATGTTTTCTAATATTGACTCGTTCACAAGAATGTATTTTACTATGGTTACATTGCACTATGGTCTAAGGTACCTGGGACCCGAGACTATCTAGTGCCTAGGGGTGTTCCTGATTTTTTTTCTCATTGGATTTTTGGTATTTTCCCTTGTATTTTGGTGTATTTGGAATTATATTGTAGTATCTAACATGTGTATTTAAATGTGTTAACATTTTTAATGTTTTATCTTGAAAAATGTTTTCAATTTAATGTTGCATTTCTTGGAATTATTCACCGCTTTTCATTGCATATTAAAACTGCTTAATTTTTCACATTGTATTGCATGCACCTTGGAATCATAAGGTGGAATCCTATTGGTATTAGGATCACAACCTAAATAAACTGCTTGGTTGTAAGTAGACTTTATTATTTTTGACCCAGGTAAATGAAAGGATAAGGGTGATGGCGGTTTTGAGTGTTAGTCCCCATCCTTGGGGCGGTGTAGTGGAGAGCTTGGGGATGATGACCCTATGTCATGTGGGGTCCATGGGGATATATTTTTTCTATTACATTGTGTCTTTGCGAATTTTTCATTTCATCTGTACTTATGTATTTAGTTATGGATTTTTGTATAAACCTTTTTGGTATGGATTTTTCAGATTCATTTTATCAAATGTTTTTGGTGTTTTATCTATACATATTCGAGTAAGTTGTTCCCAATCCAAGATAAATGATACCCAGGCACCTGTACCAGCCCGTGGGGATAGGTAACACCCTTCAGTCCTTGTCACGGGCTCGGTCTGGTGCTGGTTTTGGCTGCCACCAGATTCAGTTCATGACAAAATGGTATCAGAGGAGGTTCGCTCTCTTTGGGTCAGGGTATTTGGGGAACAGTCGGGATAGTTTGGAGTTAAGAATGTTTGGACATAGAATTTTGGTTATGGGTAGTGTGGCTAATCACCACACCTCATGATGGATTCTGGTATCCTGGGGAAGTCGGGACCTTTCAGAGTCCTTTGGTTTTCCTGGTTTAATGATGATGAGAGGAAATGAAAAGAGAGCTGGGTTAATGGTCTCAGTGAGCTCGCAGGGCCTGGAATTCCATGTGGAGCCAGGGATATTCCCTAGAACACACTTTGTGATAGTGGAGTGATTATAATATGTCTACCAACCATATGTCCAAGTCACCCACTTGAAGTAGTTTCCTCTCACATTGTCTTGTGTTCATTAATTTTGAAATCGTGGGACTTTGGTTTTAAAGTGACTTGGTTTTATGAAGTGTAAAGTTTTTGTGAAATTATTTTAAAACAAATATGGAATGGTTTTATTTATGAAATGGTGGAACTGAATTTTCATAATTGTATTCAAATGGAAAATGGTGTGCTTACACCTGTTTTTAAAAGTAGAAACTATACTGATGTTGGTTCTGAAAAAGTGTTTCTAATAGAGTTTTCTAAACAATCAAAGGGTGTTTTAATGGGATATGATGATATGAAATTGATGTGAATAGCATGAAAGTGAGTTCTTGTTTAAATGGCCGTGTCTTTATGGAATTTTTAGTAAGATTTGAATTGGTATTTTGATCTCCTGGTAAGTGGTTTTGAGAAAAAGGATGTGTCGGTTGACCGTTTTGGTTTTGAAAAGTGGAATGAATATTTGTTTTAAACTTTTGTACTTTCATGAGCGTCCACAAGCATGTGGTAATATGGGATGATGGATAGTTTATAGAATTACTGGATGTGTTCTAGAATGGATATGAGGAGGGTGCCCGGTGTGGCCCAAAATCATGCATGTGTGAGGCCCATGGGGTACCACTGGTGGATACAGTTACCACTGAACGGTTTATTTTCAATGAAATGATTTTAAAAAAAAACATGATGTCGTGATCAATAGTTTGGGATGGTGTTTATTATGTGTTGTTGAAAAAGTTGATGTTATGGGATGAGATGAGTCCAAGAACCCCTCCAGTTTGAACTGTGTTTTGGGTTTGGGTTTGGTCAGTAAGTTGTGTTGTAGGAACGGTTAGTGGTATCTTTTGAAAAATGTTTTGGGACACCTTTATGGTGGTTCTCTTCATGTGTTTGGATCTATTTTGTGGTATATATTGACCAATGGATCATATTTGTTGGGTCATTGGGTTCAATCGTTTGATAAGGTACAACCCATTAATGGTTAGTGCACAACTATAGTGCAACCCGGATTGTTTCGCCATTTGAATACCCTCCAGTTGATCAATATAAGGAATCTTTTTCATGAGATTATTTGATTGAGTCTTCACCCATTACATTCTTGGTTTTTTGTATCCTCTTTTAGTTGGAGAGTGATCATGTAAGGTTTAAAGAGACCTTAGCCTCTTAAGTTTCCTGATTTGCTGAAGGTGGAAGTGGCCTGGGGTTGTTAGCATGGATGAGTATCTGGATGGTGTCTAAGAGGTCCTCTCAGTCCATCGTAGTCTCTTCAATGGAGTTCACAATAAACTACCAGGGTGGGAAATCTGGTCACGAGAGGATATTGTGGCCACTTTCTAGAATTGTGTATTGTTTTTGGATGTTGTATAATGTCCTACTCCATGCATTGTTTATATCAGACTCAATGGTTATGTTCGGAGAAGAATTTTGATTTCCTGCACTAGATTGAATATAAAGGTGACATTCATGAAATCCTATGAGAGTATCTTTATATTGGGAGAATCTATCCCTTGGAAAAACATCAAAATAATTCATTTTAGGGGAAGGCGACTAATTGTTATTTACCTTTATAGTTTATCACTCTAAGAAACAAGTTGTGATGTGTGTTCATTTTTAATCCCTTGTTTCAGTGAAATATCATGTTAGGGTGAAGTGAGTTTGGAATGTGTTATGTGTTGGTAATCTGATCGAGGATTTCAGTATAGTTCTTTGTGGAACAGAAATAAGAATTCACATTCAGGGGGGTTTCAAAAGCCTAACTATAAGGTAGAAAATGATTCAATCATTTGAGCTCCAGCCATAGGTCTTGGAGAGAAGCTGACTCGTAGTCAGGAGATATCCCAGGGTTGTTTAAACCCATGTACAATGTCTTATCTTCAGTATTAACGATCGTAAGAGTTTAAACCTCTAGTGTCATTATCTTTCTTCCATTGTTCCCATTCAGTGGAAATAGGCTGAGGGCCTTGTGCCCATGTCATCACCTAATGTCATTCCCTCCCCCTTTCGTTTCCATCGAGTCATTAGAGAATGGTTGGAAATTTGGATAAACGTGCAGAGAACACAATTTTTGTATGATTAGTAGGTTCCATGTTCCTAGAATCCATGCGAAAAAATGATCTACATAGTTACTCCAAAATCTCCCAAACCGTGCAGAGTGAACTTACGCCATTCACAAATCATTAAAAAAATTGGGTCTTTCTTTGTCAGCCCATGCTGGTCGGTTAAGATGGTTGGTTCTTATGGTTGGGAGACCCACTATGATTCTCATGTACGTTCCTTTGTAAACTATGAATGGAATTATACCCTCTATAAAAGGGAGTTCATTTGGGCCTCCCCAATTAGTGCCTTGATTCTGTCTCGGAAAATAATATCGGTCGCCTCTTATGGTGGGGCGTCTATTTGTGTCCCCCCATACTGATAGATCAAATTTATCCATGGTCTTGGCTTGGTGGTAGGTTGTATCATTTCGGACCTATCTAAATATCATTTTCCTTGAGTAAATGTTGGGATTGGAGAGTTCACAATGGTTTAGTTAATGTAAGGTAAGTTCAACCTTGTTCGAAGATGTTGTTCGTTTGGTTGAATTGCTTGAGTCTTGTTCAGATAGCGTTTGAGGAGTTTCATTTTGGGATAAAGTATTAATGTGATTGATCATTTCATTAATTTGATTCATGTTTTTGTTGTGAGATTAATAATTCCTTAATTGATCACTGGAGGTTTTTTGGCCCTTTGGGGCGAAGCGTGGCAAAGAAGTACATCTAGGTTTATCGGTTGGGATTTGTTTTGGTATCTGGCCTTGTTGTAGCTTTATGGGGATGTAAATTTTTCATAGTGGAAGGAATTGTCACATAAATGAATTATTTTAAAGTTAAATTTTAATTAATTTCCATTTATGCTTTGTTTTTTTGGGTTTCTCAAGATTTTATTGTGGAATGGGTTAGTTTTCATGAATTGGGCCAAATCGTGAGCCCAATTCCAGATTTAAAAATAAATATTGTTTCTTTTATAAATTTTTCATTTTTTAATATTTTTCAACTATTAAAATTTTCAAATGGTCTCCCATGACATATTAACAACACCATTATAGTTTGGAACCTTTATAAATCAATAATCATGTTGTATATGGGTGTTTATTTAAGGGATATGGCCTTCCCAAATTCCCAATTCCAGTTTTAAAAATAAGATTTTTTTAATTAATAACATATTCAATATTAAGTATTTTTCGGTGATTCCAAGCCCAACACACGCCCATTGTACTCGGAAGCGCATCCAGTATCCTTCCACCCTCTTTTCAGCTCATTTGCCTCACGGTTTAGGTCGAATATTCTGAAGAAATCACATTTCGTCCAGATTTACAAAGGTAATTTGATTCCTTCATAAATCTTTAATTATTCACACTTTTCCCTCAAATTCCAGTTTTCAATTAACCTTATATTTCATGTTCCAACCTCATTTGAATGTTTGGATATTTTAAAATTCATCCACTTGCTTATTTGGGGAGATTTCATCAAGAACCCTCAAGTGAGTGAGTCTCCTTCATTCTTCTTTCATTTTTCTTAGGGTTTCACTCAATGTGATTAGGGTATCATCCCTTATAAATGAAGTACAAAATTTATGGAGGGTAAGGTTTCAAACCTAAGGATTAACCATGGGATTTATTGGTCCAATTTTATATTTTTAGGTTCGATCTACCCTCCTTGAGGTGCAGCAGTGGTGCCTATGTGTTTTCGCACAAAGGATTCAAGGGTTTCATTTGATTTGGTAGGTGATTTCAATGTTGATACAATATTTGTGTATTATCATGATGTATTTATCATATTTTCAGGTTTATATTATTTTATTAGTGCTATAAAATTTTGTTCAAATGATTTTTCTATTGCAATTGAATTTTAAATGCTAATTTGGTGTGAAATTGGGGGTTTTCCAAAGAAATGTTTTATTTGTTTATTTGGGGATTCCCTATAAATACTTATTTGTTTTTATTGACATGTAATAAGTCTTAAAATATTTTTTATAATTTTTATCCCCGATGGATATTTCTATAACAATGGGTTTTAATTGTGTTTGTAAAGAAAGTGATTTTTTGGTTCTACTTTTGTGTGCAAATGAAGGTTTTACAAAGTTATCACTTCTTGTTTAACATGGGGATGCCCAAAAATTGATTTGTTGTTTTAATTTAAATTTATTGGGATTCCTTTACTATTTTGTTAACTTATAAGTGTGAACATAGAGTACATGTGGGCTTATTAACGGGTTTTTTGTGAAAAACAACACGAAATTTTGAGAAATTGTTTTATTCAAAATCAAAGTGTTTGTTGTGTGTTTTAAGTGGTATAGAATAAAATAGCTAATGTATTTGGAGTATGTGACCAGTAGTGGTGTTTTAAATTAAAATGGATATGGGTTAAATTCTGAAATTGTTTGAGTACGAAGGGGAAAGCCCGGGTACCTGGGTGGGGAGGATAGGTACTAGTACGGCTAGTGGACCAGATGGGGTTTGTCCCTATTTCATCTTGCATTTGGATAACGACAACTATAACTAAACTATGTGGATGATAATTGGAGAGAACATGGTTATGGGTATGTTCCAAACTATGGGCTCGTGCATGAGAATGGATTTTACTATTGTTACATTACACCGAGGTACAAGGTACATGGGGCCTGAGACTATCTAGTGCCTATGGGTGTTCTCGATTTTGTTGGTCATTGTATTTTTGGTATTTTCCCTTGTATTTAGGTGTATGTGGAATTATATTTCAGTATATAACATGCCTATTTATATGTATTAACATTCCAAAAGTTTTATCTTGGTTTTTTTTTATAATTTATAGTTTATTTTCATGGAATTTGTCGCCTCTTTTCATTGCATATTAAAACCGATTGCTTTTTCACCTTGTATTGCATTCACCTTGGAATCATAGGGTGGTATCCTATTGGGAATAGGCTCAAACCCTACTTACACCCCTTGGGTGTAAGTAAACTATATTATTTTTTACCCAGGTAAAGGAAATTCTAAGGGTGATTGCAGTTCACGGTGTTAGTCCCCATCCTTGGGGCGGAGTAGTGGTGAGAGCTTGGGGGTGATGACCCCATGTCATGTGGAGTCCATGGGGATGTTTTGTTTCTATTTTATTGTGTCTTTGGACCTTTTGTATTTCATTTGAACTTATGTATTCAGTTATGGATTTTTGTATAAACCTTGTTGGAATGAATTTTCCAGATTCATTTTATCAAATATTTTTGTTGTTTTATCTATACATATTCGGGAAAATCATTCCCAAACCAAGATAGATGATACCCAGGAACTTGTGCTAGCCTGTGGGGATAGGGAACCCCATTCAGGCCTTGTCACAGGCTGGGTCTGGTGCATGTTTTGGTGGTGACCAGATTCGGTTCATGACAATAATGATGCAAAATATTTTTATTATAATAAATAATTAAAATAATATTGTTATTAAAAATTATTTGGAACATAAATAAAGATCCAGACTCAAGTTAAGGGACACATTACATTAAATTAAAGGTTTTAAATGTTTTCATGCTTTATTTCCTAATCCATTTTCTTCTAATTCTATATTCGTAAAAAATTAGATACATTAATTTGTAAATTAATGAATTTTAAAGTAAATATTATGAATATTTTCATTTTTTAAATGGATTTTAAAAGGAATATTATTTCATATTTTATATGAAACATTTTACAATTCGTTAATAAAATAAAAAAGGAATGTTTTTTAACATATAATCCATCAACGAATGTTCCCACTACCACAATTGTTATTTAGTATTCAGGTTCCTCTATAATAGTTTTTGTTTTATTCAATGACAATAAGTTAGTTTATTTTTTCTGGGTATTTAAAAGGGGTTTTAAATGGAATTAGAATTTCAAAATATGAAAATTATTTTCTTATGGATGAAAATGATATTTTTACACATGAATTCTTCTGTGATAAATAATATATGGATCCTGAATGTTTTTATAATGATGGGTGGATCCATTACAAACAAAGGATGAGTGTTTTTGTTAGAAAACATGGATAAAATGTTCCATTATAATCCAATAATAGGTTAGTCTATTATATCCATATATTTAATTGGGTAACAATTATATTTGATGTCAATCATTTTAGTTATTCCACGTGTAAGAGTTCTTTTAAGAGAGACATGAAAATGATATCCCAAATCTCCAATATTATTTGGTTATTATTTCTATTTTTTATAGAAATCATATAATCTCACATGATATTCTAATGGGAATATGATTAATAGAAATTACATGATACTTATTTAGGGTGAAATATATATCATTTTAAAAAATTATTAATTTTAACGACTACAAATAATCATTAATGAGTATTATTATTAATTTTATATTTCCTCTGAAATGTTGTCTGAAATTACATCGGTAGTGAATATGATTTCTTGGGAAATAAAATGATTTTATGTATATTAATGTTTATTTCTAATAAAAAAAGATTGTATATGCATTTTATGACTAATTTATTCATTATTTCTTTTTATATGTTCCATAAAAATCTTCATTGTACTCACACCATATTTTAACATTAATTTATTATGTTTTAAAATATGATTATGAATAATTATGAGACCAATATTGGGACATTGATGATATTTCATTAATTGAAAACACTTTATATCATAAATGTTTTGTATATAGATAAAATGGGTTCATAGTATAAGTGTCAACCTTGTGATGTAATATTTATTTATTTATAAATGCTATCCAACATTTATAAAATTAAAATATTACCAATTGTAATTAAATGAGTTCATCAAATAAAACTAAAAGTTTATGTAGAATATAATGATAGGTCCTTACAATATCAATAATAAATATCCATCATCGACTTTGGTTATTATTTTACAACACAAGATCAATGTTGAATTTATCATGTCATGGTTTTATTACCTCATCATAGGCATACTCTAACCCAATTATCATCAAAACTTTTCCAAACATACACTCACTTCACACTAAACACAAAATAAAGCCTCATTATAGTCAATCCCATTCCATATCAACTACCGTATACATGTGAGAATCCACAACCAATATTTCCATATTCATTCAACTACCTTAGAACATCAACTCTATTCCCCACATTCAATCCTTACTCATCAATTAATACTATTATCCCTATGAAAATAACCAATTTACCTGGGGTATTGGATAACATTGACAACCAGTATAGAGATACCCTATGATGTATTTTTCTTTAAATAAATCTTATGTGTTTGATAGAATACGAGACACGCAATACTAAAATAAATCAACCAATACCATATTTTATTATGGTATAAGGTTAAAATATAAGTGAAAACCCCTGAAAGATAGATAAATAAATTATAATTAGTAAAACACTAATGGAATAAAACCACATGTATAGAAATACTACAATGTTGACATTCACATCATCAAAATATATAATGAATATTACACCACCAATGATTACAATACATAGATAAAACACTTTTACAATATAATAATATTGATGAAAATAAAAATATAGAATAACTTTAATGATTTTATAGATATATGTAGGGAAATATATAGAACTGTAATACGAACATTTTATACATAATTGTCAATTATATAGTCATAGATAATATCATCATTGCATATATAACTTTTACACGTTTATCCATTGGATATAAATTAAATAATTATTTATATTTATGTTTTATAATTATTAGTAAAAATTAAAAAAATATATATTTTGCCTATAAAGATAATTATTACATAAAATAATAAAATAATTAATTTGAATACGTTATTTGAAAAAATATACATATTTATTCATTCAAAGTTATTAATATTAATCTTACTACAATTTTTAATTATTGGTTTGACGTGTTTATAAAAATAAATAATTGATTACACAATTGTGTTATTAAAATTAAACGGTTATATGATAACAAAATTATTTTAATGGTATGAGATTAAAATCATTTAATGCTAAAATGTGATATTTTTCATTTTTTAAAATTAACTTTTAACATCATAAGACATTAAATGGATCACTTTTAAATTATTAATATAGAAAAATGTAATTTTACATTGAATAAAATGGTAGATTATAATATTTTAATTATTACTTGATATGTAATAGTAATAAAAATATTTAATATTTACAACATTATTTTCTTATAAAAATATATATTTCTATATATTTTATTTTTTCATTTAAAATTTAGATTTTTCATACATGGGAGTAAAATTTGATTAAGTAAAGTCCATTTATTGATTATTTTTATTTTCACCATAAATGTTAATTACCCTAGAATCGCAAACCTCGACAAATATAAATAAACAATCTAATAATTATATATTTAATTTATTACGATATGGTGAAAATAATACAACTACAATAAAAATGTATTCTAGAACTCTTTCATTGGTATAAAATGTACTTGATTAGATATGTTCAACCACCTAAATTAGTTATGATATACAAAGACAATAATTTTTATCTCTTTTGAGTATCAAAAAATTAATATTTGTAAAATATGATATTTTTAATTGTTTTACATCATGGATTATATTTCTATTATGGTGAAAATATGTGTATTAATTATAATGTTAAACATTGTTTTCGATAAATTACATATAACACACTCATCATATATTCTATTCTCATGAACCAGACCCATATCATCCATAAAATTATCTTTAGAAAAAATTAATATTTGTAGAAAAACTATTCCCCTACATTAACTAATAAGGTATTAATGATTTTATTCAATGATGGATAATAAAATTTACTATTGTGAATCCTATAAGAAACAGTCACAATTAAAAAATTATATGATAAAAATATAAAATAACAAAATAATATATTTTTTAAAATAATTTTTATTAAAATGAATAATTGGTAATAAATATGAATAATTTTATGAGATACTTGATTATTATATTTATATTTTTTATATTAGATGTTAATGTTCATTCATATAATCAATTAGTAAAGGTAAGGGTTTGGTGGAAGAATTTTCTTGTAATTAAACT
Source organism: Viscum album (assembly GCA_963277665.1). Lineage (NCBI taxonomy): Eukaryota > Viridiplantae > Streptophyta > Magnoliopsida > Santalales > Viscaceae > Viscum > Viscum album. Next base: position 1,955,948,742 of record OY728141.1, on the reverse strand, counting down.
ATGAATGTTATTCATTATAAATGTCATTTTAATTCTTTTTTATTCTACCATATTATTATAATACATGTTATACCATCTTTATATTATTTATATGTACACTTATATCACAATTTTAATTTAAATTATTATTGCCTCATAAATTTTTATTTTATTAGGGGTTTCTATTCTAATATCTCATTGACAATGATATATTATATTTTTAAAATTATTTTCTTTGAAATTTTGTAAAACCCTAAAATTTTAATATAGGATTATTATTAACTATTATAATTTTTTGAAATATATCGCCACATGAAAAATTGAACATAAAAAGGACATTGATATATTTAAATAAATTATATAATTTTACAAAAAGTCATTAAAACAATGACATTGAAATAGAAAGAATGAAAAAGAGTAAAAATATTGTGAATTATATGATACGTTTTATATAAATGTAATTCAATTAATTTTCTGAAAATGACTAATATGATCATTTATTGGTATGAAAATTATATTTGTTAATTTTTTTCGTTTTATTCTATATGCATTTATATTTTTGAAACATATGACTAATTATAATTTTTTTTGATATTAATTATAGGTGAACACCAATTTTTTAGAAAATGATATAATATAAGAAATATATAAATTAATACTTTTAAATTTTATTTCCTAATTTAAATTTTTTAGATTTTATATTATGTTTTTATGAAAAAACAATATTTTTTTATTTGAATAAAATAAAATTAACACCACTATATAATTTATCTTATAAAAATATACTTCATATGAATTTTTAATCACTCCCTAATATTTATGATTTTTAGTCATACAATGATGAATGTACAAAAGTTATAATTTCATAGATTTTATACCTATATAAGTATAACATAGAATAGTTCAAATACTTTTATATAAGAAATTTTAATTTTTAGAATAAATTTTTTAATTTTGAAATATTCTATGAACATAGAAAAACAATCAATTTTTTAACTAATTACAATGTTACATTAATATCAAAAAAAATTTCCCAATTTTATTGAATCTTGTAAATTTCAAGCGTAATTCTATTTGGTATTGAATTGAAATCTTATTCCTCAATAATTATTTATTCAATAAATATATATCAAAATAATTCTCATCCATTATGATTTTATCTTTTACAAAAATTATAATCATTAAAAAATTATTTCTTGGAAAATTACTTTTACTCACTGAAGTGGAATTATTTTTAAATGATAATTTCAATCCATTAGAAATATAATTTAAAATAATAATTTCAAATTTTGAAATTATATATACCAAATTTGGCAAACAACTCAATCTTAATCTTTTTCATTGAAATTTATCTGTAAAGTTTGAAATTTAACATCATGGTAAATGTAGAAGTGGTAAATTGAGTTAAACCTAGTCTAAAAATACAAAAATATTTTAAATACATTCATATAATTGGTTTTATGAGGCTTTTATAAACTAATATATTTATCACCAAACCTTTTTTAAAGATAACCCGTGTATAGGTTCAGAGAAATTCAAGAAATATAATTGTTGCTCTAAAATATACCCTTACCATCACTAATAAAAATTTAAAATATTAACCAAATCAACAACCAAAATAAATTATAATTATTCCATGAAAATATTTCATATAACCTTCCTTATAAATTTATCCCATTAACATTGGCCTCTGGTCACTCATGGATATCATATTCCTCTCAAATTCCAAGAGATTTTCATTGAAAATTCCACTCTATGATGTGAGTATTATAAAATACATTGATTTCAACTAAATTATATTTTTTAAAATTTACTATAGAAATACTAATAAAATTATATTTTTATAATTTATGTAATATAATGACACTATATTAGTTTTTTATCCTTATTTATTCATATTTCTAATCAATTTATAATTTCAAAATCGTTGCTTCTATGGATTGCGGATTACTTCCTCCACGACGTAATGTGTTTCATTTTCATTCACTGTAATACATGGTCGGATAAATGGATGATATTAAAATATAAATATGATGTTTATGATATCATTAATTTTTTAGGAAGTCTATTTGCAGAACCTATTAATGATGTGATCAAAAAAATGACCATTTTTAATTTAATTATTGTAAATAATAATTATATGAGGATAATATTGTATAAAAATTATGTAATGGTTTCATATGTATTATTTAATCATATAAATAATTAAAATTAGGATATATCACACTAATAATTTAATGTATCAGACATTGTTGTCATAGGATAGTACCCATATCTAGTCACTCACATGACATCAAGAGCGTCCCCCTGTACGCTAGAGTCTGCTGACTAGTAGAAGGGTTCTACTATGTGATTCATGGGGAAACAATACCCTATATGATCAGTTTAATAGACTAGAAGAAATAATAAGCAATGGTGTAATTAATACTTTTCAATATTAAATATCAATATATCATGATTAAAAAAATTTAATACAATTTCTAACTCAAATAGAATAATTATGTGCAAACATATGTGTCACATATTTAAAATGAAAATTGATTATAATGACACCAAAGACTCCCTATATAGTCATGAACCATGTATGAGACCCACATAAATGATTCATCCGCAAATTATTCCTCTTTCATAAGGTCTTTTCCCTAAACCTATCCTGCAAAAATACAGTCTATATAGTTTCAAAAGAGGAATCCCAAATAGGGTGTGAGTAAAAATCAGTATCTCACCACCAATGGGGTCTAAAACAATATCTAGTCAGATTAGAGTGCATGATGGTGAATAATGAAATAATTACAATGCATAATTAAACTGGTATCACAATAGGAATTATTATTTATTTATTAACATAATCCTCGGGTTCCCTGTCGACACCAGTATCTCAATACCGACATTGGCCCATGTCAGAGTTGGAACTATCCTCAAGGGATATAAATTTTTTGAATATTTATGTTACTATTCGTATTTTCAGAAATGAATCACCGAGTTACAATTCATTTATTCACACACCAAAATGACCTTGTTACCATTCTTTTTTCCCAAGTGAATGACTAAGTTACCATTCATTAATTCTCACTAATGAATAATCTTGTGTCCATTAACTATTTCTTACAAATGAATGACCAAGTTTCCACTAATTATTGCTAAGAAAAATGTTTATGTTACCATTCACCGTTATACAATATGTAATTCAATTATCTTGTTACCATTTATATTACCTGATCAAATTTCTATGTTACCATTCATAATTTTAAAATACATAAATTAATCAGCATGTTACTATTTGTAATACATGGTTGAATGTCCATATTACCAATCACCATTTATATATATTAAAATAACACAATATTACACATATATCTCACCCACCCATTAATAATTCAATAATTATTAAATTATTTAACAATATAAAAATTAAATACATTATTTCATCAATTGATTTTTCAAAGTCAAAATTTTGATATCACATAACGAATTCCAAATTAATTATCTGATTCATTCTTCAATATCACACAATCAGTTTCCAATGTAAATTACACCAAATCCAAAAATTTCAAATTTCTATAATTAACTAATTCACCAAATTAAATAATTAAATTTTTTTAATTAAATTTCATTAATAATAAAGAAATTATATAATTTTTCATGTATAAAATAAAAATCACAACTTTCGGATTTTAACATATAACCACCAATCAATTTTTTTACAACACCCACCAATGTTATAATCACCAATCTGAGAAGGAAAAGTCATGAATTATTTAAAAAATGGAATTTATATCCAAATACTAAAATAAATATAAAAGGAATCACAGTCTAACAATCTTCGATCTAGATAAAAATACAACACCGGCTTTATATCCTTCCTTTTTCTAGAAAGTAGAGCAGACGAGAGGTATGGATCTCAATGAGTAGAATAAGCATACCTAGTATTAAAAATATTCAATATGTGTTAATATTTCCCAATATTTGAGGTCCATAAATATTGGGATATGTCTGGGATCTTCCAAGGTCATAAAAAGGAGCCTATTTTTGAAGGAGGAGAGTTGTAGTCTCAAAAAAATGAGAATTCAGCTACACAAGATGATTAAAATTGTGGGTCAGGCATTTAGATAGTGTTTGATCAATTCACACATTATGAAATTATTTTTAATGAGTTTCTAGAAAAACGGTCTCCGTGGATTTATTTATTTAGAATCCACGAAAAATTAGACAATGTGTAATCCCCTTACAGAATGTCTAAATTCTAGGTAGTTTTTTTTAATCCCATTTTCCCTTCAAAACCTCTCAACTCACCCTAAACCCTTATTTAATAGTTAGCTCATTTATACCTAGACTCCATTAAATCCAAAAACCATACATCCATGAAATTTATGTAATTGTTTTTTAAAAAATTTCCTTATATCTACACAATACTATGCTATTAAGGTTCACACAAAGGAAATTAGGTAGAAAAGAACCTGAAGATGACATGATCATAAAATATAGCTTCATTAAAATAGCTCATCCTTGAGCTGCATTAAGGAGAATCTCTATGATTACACATCAATAAAAGTTTCCCATTGCGATCTCATATCTACTTCCCTTTCACAATAATCATTCTATATACATCCATGTCACCACAATACATGAACTATCATTCTAGTCTTTCAGCACAACACTTTCTCAATTTGATCCAACAAAAGTATCAGATGCTCTTTAGAGTATGTGTATATCTCAAGATCAAGGTAATATACCTAGATAACAAGGGACTGGTTGGGATGATACTACTTAATTTTTGATACATGTAGAAAATCATTTAGAGTGGTATATTTCTATAGATGATCTATTCAGTATGTCACGTGCAAGATTATCTCCACTACCTCAAATAGGTGGGCCAACCTGGAACCAACATTTCCTATCTATGTATTAGGTGGTGATAAAACCTAGTAGACCCCTTAAGGAATACATGATCACCACCATTAAATTATAGGGGTCATATTCATCTATCAACAAATGACATTTTCCTACTATGAGCCAAAGCCACACATTTCCGTTTTAGCTTGTCCTACTCTGAAAACTCTTATTCACAATGTGGGCCGAGCTACTCTAATTATCTACCCCTATCCCACATAGAGCTGATCATCATGGACAAATATAATGAGATTTGTATAGATCCATATTTATAGTATCCTGATAACTATTTTTATAGGAAAATGAAATTAAATCCATTATGTTAACCCAACATCTTTTGAATTCAATCACACACACCTATATCATATCCTTATGGGAATATATATTATTCTCTAACATTCCATCTATATATGGGTGGAATTACATATTTTATAATATATGTATACCAAGTGTATTCTATAATCCCTTCCAAAAACAGGATGTGAGACAAAAATACAGATTTGAAACTATATTATGTGGAACCTCATCCAGACATACTATCATCTGCACATACAAAACTCTCAATTTCTCTAACATGAAAGCCTATTGTATAGGCTGTAAATGTGATACTTTTTCTTTCAATACATAACAACCCAGATAGTTTCATTATTCCATATTGTCTTCAGGAGACCCACCACATAATCCATATTGAGGATATCCCACATCCACTACATAATTGGTCATGACTAATGAAAACCTCTAGACTGTTGATACTCTTAATGCAGTTATTGAAAGGTATAACATCCTGTCATGGTCCTTGCTATCTCATTAATCATACCCATCAACTGAAAATATCACTGTAGGTTGTGATAAATTTTACTCACACCTACATGTAATACCCACTTTGATGTACGAAATTCGTTAGGATCTCCCTCAAATTATCGTAGGCACAATAACTTGATTCTCAACACAGATGATTTTGTTAGCATCTCTTCTCTATTCTATGGGTGGCTCCCCTCTATCATTGTTTTCCTTCAATCCTAAAAATTTTCAATCCTTATATTATCTATCTTAGATCCATCTGAAAACATTTACTCCACTAAAATTGATACAAGATTCAAATGTTTTGGGTTCTCCAGAACAACAACATGCATCTAAGTTAGTAAACCCATCATCTTCTACTCAATACTAGAATAGTGAACTCTATGAATTTGAGTCTTACCATGTAACAAATTAGATACATGGTTTCCTTTTCCAGGAATATATTCCATCTCAAAATAATAAAACATATATTCATCCCATATCCACTACTGAATATTCGAATATATTTGAAAAAAGTTGTAACTTAGTCTTTTTTGATCGGTAAACACTGTAAATGTATCACTGAACAGATAATGTTTCCAACACTTCATTTCATAATCCACTTCTTCCAACATGAGAATGTGTATAAGGTAGTTATTTTCTTGGTGCCTCAACTACTTATGCTCATATACCACAACATGATAACCTGAATGAATACCACTCCAATTCAATTTTTAGAAGTGTCAAAATACAATATATACTTCTCACCTAGATATGATATGATCATGATTTGTCCAGATGTCACGTTCTTCTTCAACACATTTAAGTATTTATCTCAAGATTATGCCCATTCGAACATAACTCATTCTTGGTTATGACTGAAAGTGACACTATCAAATGGGAAAATTCCAGTATGATTCTACAATAATATCCATCTAATCAAAATGATGATACATATATTAAACATGTTCATGGTATTCTCCCAAGATATGATAGCTTGATCCTTCATTATGTCCACTAAAAAACCATCCTCTATGTTTATGTGCCCCATGAAGTGTACCTTATCAATCCAAAATTGGCACTTAGATAGTGTGCTATATATATTATGCTATTTCAGTGTACTTATTATGAAGTCCATATGTTGCACATGATCATCACGAGTCTTGTAATAGACCAATATTTTTTCCATAAACAGCACAAAAGATGATCAAAATACTGGTGGAATATTCTATTTATCAAGGACATAAACACTACTATTGTATATTTTAAGCCAAATGTCATTAAAAAATAATCAAAATGGTCATACCTACTTCTGAAAGCATCCCCTGGTATATCAGATTTTCATACTATCATGTAATGATACCCTGATCTCAATTAAATCTTCCTGAACACACACGATTGTTTCAATTGTTCAAACAGATGGTTTATACATGGAAGAGGATATCAATTTTGAAATTAATCATGTGCATCATCTAGTAATCAATGTACGGTCTCAATATCCAGTATTATTTCCTTGAAAAGCATATTATTGATCCCAAAGGTGATATATTCAGATGGATAAAACTATTATCCTTCAACTCCTCTAGCTAATTATTAATCTATTGAGTATCTATTGATGCAATTATTTATGGGGGAATATATAATTTCATACCCTCATAATGATAATAATATTGAATTCTATAGATCTCTTAGGTGGAAGCCCTGATAAGTCTTTAGGAAACAAATCATGAAATTTCTCCACTATATTTGTAAATGTGCCATGATGTACTCCCCCAACATCCAGAAATAAACAAGAACCCTATGTTGTGAGCTCCCATAGTGGTTAAGTAAATGGTCATGCTCATCCTACCTAAATATTAAACTCCCCATGGTGAATGAGATAGCCACCATTATGAGACATGAAGCTCGATATCCTCTGCTAAAAACCTATGTGGGATCATTAGGTGAATAGCCATATTATACCCATAACTAGGTTGGTGACCGACATGTCCATAATAAAGAGATCCCATAAAATTGATATTCCTTAATTTCTAGAGAATAGAAATTGCATAAATATATTTCCCTATACTATAATTTCAATTAGGTATCAATAGTCATAACCCTTGTTAGAGACTCAACAACTATTCTCAAACCATTAACGTGTTTTACAGATAAAGTGGAATGAGAGGAACTAGTATAAAATAAGATAGTATAAAATGCAGAAGCTACAAAACAGTACATCTCTGTAAAGACCCGGAAATTTCAAGGAAATTTTTTTCTTAATTTTCTATGGAATTTTACAAGAATGCAGTTTCTGACGGCGCCTAATTCTGAGGCCCGGTGTGCCCGGAATTAATTTCCGAAGCATAGCTCGGGTATGTTCAGTGAACGAACGAGCAGGAATTTCTAACTTTGGAACCGGTTCTCGGAATCAAATTCCGAGGGCACCGATGGAACTGTAGTGCCGGTATTTGCTTAAGAATTCCTATTCCGGAGTTGCATTTTCACAGGAGGAGTTGTTAAAATTTTTGGCTTAATTGAGGAATGAATAAAATTGTGAGACAATTTTATTTCTCCAGTCTAAGGTAGTTTTATCCTACATGGGGAAGTTGGGGTGGCACCTAACTACCCATGTGAGGATAAATGAGAGGATAATGTGTGGAGGGGCCCACACGAGCCCCCACCTTTTCAAATTCCCCATAACTCCCTAACTTCTATAAACCCCCACTTAAGTTGTGTAACTATTCCTCTCCCCTCTCTCCCTCTTAAATTATGGCCAACCTATCACTTAATTAATTAGAAAACTCATTGTTTAATTGATTTAGTGAATTAGGTTTTTAATTTTTGTATGTTTGAATGCATGGAAAAATAATAAAATAAGGAGAGGCCTTATTTTATTTTTGGAGTTTTGTTGTGTGAGAGAATTTTGAAGAGAGCTCTTCCCTCTTTTGAAGAACTTCATCTTCAACGAAGAACGACGCCTCTTCAACGAAGAATGATGACGCACCCATTATCCTCTTCTTCAGGCGACAATAGAGGAGACGCCGATTCTTCATTGGGTGCACTTCTACAATGACGGAAGCGATGAACGTCAACAACCTTCTTCGACTTCTTCCCTCGGATCCTACCGATGTGTAGTGTCTTCCACGGCCGACGTAGCTCGGGATTGGGAGTGTGTGATGAATGCGGCAAAAGACGAACTTCATCATCTTCTTTCTGCAACACCGTCAACGAATGACGAACGTAGATCGACGAATCAAAAGTAAGAGTTTGTTTCGTTTTGTTCTTGATTCTATCTTTGACGTTCTACGAGTAATGAGAACCCCTTGTTATCATTTAACGGGAGGAGGCCGGACCGCACGAACACGGCCAAACCTCCTCCCTTTTTATTCTTTCTTGTCGTTGCGGATCGAAAGAGAGTGATGTGGTGTCATCGCACTGTGTGGGAAAGAACGGCAAGGATGTGCGACATCGTCACGCCGCGCGGGATTGAGCGGCAAGAGTGCGCGGCGTCGTCACACCGCGCAGTCAAAATTTTTAAACCCTCGTGCATGGGTATTTGATTGCAAGGTGATCGTATAATTTATTTTGAATAAATTATACCCTCATCAATGATTAAAATCATCTGTTATTATTTTCCAATTGATACCACCTAACGCGGAGGGCGCGGGCTGAACAAACACGGCCCAACATCCCTCCGCAGCTTGTTTATCGATGTGCGGATCGATGGACGATGACGAAGTAGGCCACTATGGAGTTTTAATCCCTTCGCAGTGAAGGTCCGGTCCCGGGAGGACCATAGGCGAAGACAGCAGGAGAAATGGACCACCGGAGCGCGTCCAGTGGTCCGCGAAAGGTGGCGGCGGCGCTCCGCCGGAAGACTGGCGGCGGCGGTCGCCGCCGGCTTCAATTAGCGGTGAGGGCAGGCTGCACACACCCCTGCCCGCGGCTTCCGCTTGGCCGCGCTAGCCAAGCCGGGCTGGGGCAGGACGGGTCGACCTGTTTCGGGCCGACCCAGGGGGGGTTGGTCCGGGCCCAAACCCCCAATTTCGGACCCTCTTTGGTCATTTTCCCATATCCTGAGATGTAGACCTCCGATCGACGCAACGTCAGCAGCGATGCGATCCTTGGATCGAGACGGTCGTTTTGGTATATCACACTCAAGGTTTCAAAATACATTAGGTTCGGCCGGGTTGGTTTGGATACGAAACCAACCGGGCCCTCGGAGCGTAAACGCTCGTAACTTGAGCTCCGGAAATCCGATTGACATGCCGTTGACTTTGTTGGATTCCTCTTAGTGAGATGCATCTTTTGGCTTACTCCTCTCGAGGTTTGGATGCAGTCGGAGTGCGGTCGGGTTGGTTCGCTTACGAAACCAATCGGACCCCTGGAACGAAAAAGCCAATAACTCACAGACCGGGCGTCCGATTGACGTGTCGTCTGTCTCGTTGTTTTCCTCATGATGAGACGGAACATTTGGCATACTTTTCCTGAGTTTTGGTTGCTGTTGGATAGTGGCCGGGTTGGTTTGTACCCGAAATCCAACTGGGCCCCTAGAACAGAAAATTTGTCATCATTCAGACCAGACGTCCGTTTGACGAACCGTCAGCGGCGTTGGTGATCACGTTGAGAAACGGTCCCTATGATTATACCCTATGAGTGTTTGGGGTATAGTTGAGTTACGGCCGGATTGGTTCACACACGAAACCAACCGGGCCCCGGGGATGAAAAGGCTAGTAACTCACAGACCGGGCGTCTGATTGACGCGCCGACTGTTGCGTTGATACCCCTATTATGAGGCGGTCCTTTGAGATACTTCATCGTGGGACTTTGTGATACATGGAGTATCGACCTATAGCTCGTGGGGCGGACCCTCCCGGAGACGAGCATAAGGAGTACAGAGACCATGTAGCCGGCTAAAACCGGACGACTGCTTGACCGACTCGACTTGGAGTGAGTCGACTAGCCCAGTGGACGGAGCACCCAATATTTGGCGACAGACCCACGACGGACGGAGCTCCCGATAGTTGGCCGCAGACCCACGGTACTCGACAGGAGGAGTACCTCTGTAGGCTATTAGGGGGAGCGCCCGGTATTTGGCGACAGACCCACATCGGATGGAGCACCCAGTAGTAGGCCGCAGACCCGCGGTACTCGACAGGAGGAGTACCTCAGCAGTCTTAGGTTAGTGAGCAGTACCTCGGAGTCGTGACAGGACCACTGTAAACATCAAAGATGGAGCTCTTCAGTAGTTACGGTTTCGATAATGAAAATCCCGGTTTGAGCTGAGACTTTTGACCTTTGTGTTTACCTCTTGATTGAGATGGGTCACTTTATAACTTAGGTATATGTATGGGCATATACCTGGGTAGTGGTTATCCGTTGATTTCATGATCTCAGTGTTTCCCTCATGATTGAGATGGCTTACATGATAACTTAGATATATGTATGGGCATATACCTAAGTAGAGGTTATCTGTTGAGATCTTCTTTGTGGATATCCATGTTGTTTTTAGTGAGACCTTGAGGGTCTCGGGGTCCCTACTGAGTATCATTATACTCACCCCTGCACTGGCTATACCCACACCTCGTTGTGTTGGTTACAGACGACGGGCAGTGCTGAAAAATGCTGAGTGTTCGAGGACTGGACAGTACCCGGAGGTGGACTACACGGTGAGAAGACACACGGAGGAGGTTGACGGGCGAAAGCGTTGTGGAGGCTATCTGTACCTACCCTTCATGTAGGATACGAGGAGGACGATTTAGGAGCTGCTTCCTTTCTTCCAGTTGTTGTCTTTTCCTATTGTACTTGTTCAGTTGTAGTTTTACTTTCATATGGGTTTGTAATCTGTCCCATTTACTTTTCAGCACTTTCCTTTGTAATTAGTGTTTTGCTTCCTCTTGTACTCTATAGTGTTTTGTTTACTTTTATAAAGGCAATGTCTTCCCAGTTATCGGGATTTATGCCTTTGGTGCCAGTCGCCAGCCCCTGGCCTATGGAAGGCGGGTTTGGGGTAGTCAAGGCACGGGCCCTGAGGACGGGTCGTGACAAATTGGTATTAGAGGAGTCGGTTCTACTGCAGAACTTATAACTCTGATATTTTATTTCTGTGAAGCGATAGTGTTAAGAGTACGAGGTGTAGTTTTCAGTTCAAGGAGTCCAGTGTTGGTGCGGGCGGCCGACGTATCCATACCCCAGGACCCTAACAACTGATTTCCAACTTTGTGCAAGAAAACACTGTTTGCGTGTGTGATTCCATAAGTTTTAAAAGTCAGCTCAAACTAGGTCAGCTCACCAGGTAAATCGTTTGACCGTGTCACGTTGTTTCTTTCAGGATGCCTCCCCGCAGACGACCAGCTAGAGCCCCGAGATTTGTACGTACTGACAGCCCGCCGAGCGACGATGCCTCAGTACAGGGCCCTATCCCAGTTGAGGCACCAGCGGAGGCACCAGTGGTACTACAACCTATTGGGCCACCGATGCCACCAGTCCTAGCAGTAGAGGGTGCACGTTGCTTGAGCGCACTGCATGAGTTCCAGCGCCAGAGGCCACCTAGTTTCCAGGGAGGGACGGACCCGCAGGTGGCTGAGGATTGGCTAGAGGCTGTGGTGAGAGTTTTCAGGCTAGTGGGGACGCCAACAGACTTCATGGTGATCCTTGCTGCCAGCCCTCTTCAGGAAGCAGCAGGAAGATGGTGGAGCCTGATGCTCCGAATGCATGACGAGGCGATACTTCTTTGGGAAGACATCAAGAGCCTGTTCCAAGTAGAGTTTGTACCAGCCACCATTCGAGCGGTGCATATACAGGAGCTACTTCAGCTGCGGCAGGGCAGCATGACAGTGGAACAGTATTCATCGAGGTTCACAGACCTCTCGCGCTACTCCACAGATACAGTACGAGGCCTGTTCTTCAGGGCCCGAACCTTCGAGCAGGGGCTCAGGCGAGAGATTAGAGCTTCTGTTGTTTCTCACATCATTCCGACACAAACAGGGGTGTTGGAGAGAGCCCTCTTAGTGGATAGTTTCCTTGCTGAGCAGTCTCCAGCAGCAGGACCAACCACTAGACGGCATGCGGCAGAGTCTTCTGCAGCAGGCAGTAGACAGATGACACTGTGGTCCAAGAGGACCAGACCTACCGGTGGCTGACTGCAGGACTCAGGTTCAGTTGTGCGGGGAAACCGGGGTGGAGTCAGAGCTAGATGTGCCGAGAGTGGACAGTGTTACCCCTGCGGCGGAATTGGTCACATGGCACGTGACTGTCTGACCTGCCATGTAGATGACCAGCAGTTAAATGAAGAACCTCCTAGCTAGAGGCAGAGGTTCGATCAGGGAAGACTGCAAGGAGAAGGCGGCAATGGAAGAGGAGTTGGTCGTGCAGCTGGAGGTGGATGAAGCTTCGGGGTGTCGCCACCCCACCACTAGGAGGGCCACCCCGACCGCAGAGGACAGGAGGACATGGGAGAGCTCAACATCATGTAGCTGAGGCCTATGGTCATGGAGCTCCAGAAGCATATGGACAGGAGCGGGACTAGCTTCCGACCTGAAGGCTATTGATCCTGTTGCTTCTAGTTTTGTTGATGTTTGTGTGTAGTTGCTTCATGTCATTGTACTATGAGCTGCAATAATAAAAAGACACTTATCTTTGTGATGTTTGCTTTCTTGTCCTTTTGTTTGGTTGATACTGAGTGGTTCCAGTTAAAACTATTAACTTGACCCTCACTTTCGAGATTTCTACTAGAGGAGACCTAGTGACCTCACACTGATGCCGATAGTGTGACTCGACCCATGGAGGCGAGAGTGACAGTTGGATATCTTGGTAGTTATGTCGAGGCCTTAAGACTTCATCCATGGCATGAATGCATCATTCATCTCAGGATTGACTGTATTAGGCAATGAATGTGGTTCATTCAGGGGATGAGACCGGATTTCTCTTATCGGAAAAGAAGAAATCATAGCAGCTCTTGTGAGACTAAAGAAGTTCCAGGTCATCCAAGAGAGGATGAGGGCAACACAGGGCCAACAGAAGCCTTATGCTGACAGGACTTGGAGGCCTCTAGAGTTCGAGGATGACGATCATGTCCCTATACGGGTCTCACCACGATGAGGATAACGAAGATGTGGCCAAGGAAGAAAGTTATCTCCGAGGTTCAACGGACCTTTCTAGGTCCTCAGCTGGGTAGGCGGGGTGGTTTACCGCTTGACCCATTCACCACAGTTGCACCATGTGCATGATGACTTCCACGTATCTCAACTGAGGAGATACGTGCTCGACCCTTCGCATATCATCGACCATGTGGAGCTGGACGATGGTGATGGGTGTCTTTCATTGAGGTTCCAGTGGGGATCGAGGATCTACAGGAGCGGATCCTACGAGGACGATCGATTCCTCAGGTGCACTTTCTCTCGTAGTACGGGAACCTCCAGGTGAGCACATGGGAGCGGAGGCTCAGATGCATGCTCTGTACAGCTTTTGTGACCCTAGATTGTATTGAACCTTCAAGGGGACGTAAAGCCCTGAGATGGGAGTAATGTAAAGACTCGGAAATTTCAAGGAAATTTTTTTCTTAATTTTCTTTGGAATTTTACAAGAATGTAGTTTTTGACGGCTTCTGATTCTGAGGCCCGGTGTGCCCAGAATTAATTCCCGAAGTTTAGCTCTGGTACGATCAGTGAACAAATGAGCGGGAATTTCTAACATTGAAACTGGTGCTCGGAATCAAATTCCGAGGGCACCGATGGAACTGCAGTGCCGATATTTGCTTAGGAACGCCTATTCCGGAATTGCGTTTTCACGGGAGGAGTTGTTAAAAATTGTGGCTTAATTGAGGAATGAATAAAATTGCGAGACAATTTTATTTCTCAAGTCTAAGGTAGTTTTATCCTACATAGGGAAGTTGGGGTGGCACCTAACTTCCCATGTGAGGATAAATGAGAGGATAATGTGTGGTGGGGCCAACACGAGCCCCCACCATTTCAAATTCCCCATAACTCCCTATCTCCTCTAAACCCCCCACTTAAGTTGTGTAACTCTTCCTCTCCCCTCTATCCCTCTTAAATTATTTCCAACCTATCACTTAATTAATTAGACAACTAATTGTTTAATTGATTTAGTGAATTAGGTTTTGAATTTTTGTAAGTTTGAATGCATGGAAAAATAATAAAATAAGGAGAGGCCTTATTTTATTTTTGGAATTTGGTTGTGTGAGAGAATTTTGAAGAGATCTCTTCCCTATTTTGAAGTACTTCATCTTCAACGAAGAACGACGCCTCTTCAACGAAGAACGATGACGCACACCTTATCCTCTTCTTCAGGAGACAAGAGAGGAGACACCGATTCTTCTTTGGGTGCACTTCTACAACAACGGAAGCGACGAACGTCAACAACCTTCTTCGACTTCCTCCCTCGGATCCTACCGATGTGTAGTGTCTTCCACGACCGACGTAGCTCGGGATTGGGAGTGTGTGATGAATGCGGCGAATAACGAACTTCATCGTCTTCTTTCCGCAACACCGTCAACGAACGACGAACATCGATCGATGAATCAAAAGTAGGGGTTTGTTTTGTTTTGTTCTTGATTCTATCTTTGACGTTCTACGAGTAATGAGAACCCCTTGTTATCATTTAACGGGAGGAGGCCGGACCGCACGAACACGGCCGAACCTCCTCCCTTTTTATTATTTCTTGTCGTTGTGGATCGAAAGAGAGTGATGTGGTGCTGTTGCACCGCGTGGGAAAGAACAGAAAGGATGTGCGACATCGTCACGCCGCACGTGATCGAGCTGCAAGAATGCGCGACGTCGTCACACCACGCATTCAAAAATTTTAAACCCTCATGCATGGGTATATGATTGCAAGGTGATCGTATAATTTATTTTGTATAAATTATACCCTCGTCAATGATTAAAATCATGTGTTATTGTTTGCCAATTGATAACACCTAACACGGAGGGCACGGGCCGAACAATCACGGCCTGACAACCCTCCGAAGATTGATTATCGATGTGCGGATCGATGGACGACGACGAAGCATGCCACTGTGGCGTTTGAATCCCTTCGTAGTGAAGGTCTGGTCCCGGGAGGACCGTAGGCAAAGACGACAGGAGAAACGGACCACCGGAGCGCGTCCGGTGGTACGCGGAAGGCGGCGTCAGCGCGCCATGCCGGCGGCGGCGGCGGCGATGACCTTAGGCGGCGGCGCTCCGCCGGAAGATCGGCGGCGGCGGCTGCCGCCGACTTCAGTTAGTGGCGAGGGCGGGCTGCGCACACCCCCGCACGCAGCTTCCGCTCGGCCGTGCTGGCCGAGCCGCGGCCGGCCGGTCGAGTCGGACCGAGCCGGCCGCGCTGGGCCGGGCCCAAACGTGTCGGACCAAGGACGAGACGGGTCGACCCGGTTCGGGCCGATCCAGGGGGGGTCGGTCCTGGCCCAGACCCCCCGTTTCAGACCCTCTTTGGTCTTTTGCCCATATATTGAGCTCTACACTTTCGATCAATGCACCGTCAGTAGGGATGAGATCCTTGGATCGAGACGGTCGTTTCAGTATATCGCACTCAAGGTTTCGGAATACTTTGGGTTCGGCCGGGTTGGTTCGGATACGAAACCAACCGGGCCCTCGGAGCGGAAACGCTCGTAACTTGAGCTCCGGACGTCCGATTGACGTGCTGTCAACTTTTTTGGAATCCTCTTAGTGAGTCGGATCTTTTGGATTACTCCGCTTGAGGTTTGGATGTCGTCGGAGTGCGGTTGGGTTGGTTCGCTCACGAAACCAACTGGGCCCCTGGAATGTAAAAGCCAATAACTCACAGACCGGGCATCCGATTGATGCGCCGTCTGTCTCATTGTTTTCCTCTTGATGAGACTGAACATTTGGTATACTTCGCCCCAGTTTTGGTTGTTGTTGGATAGTGGTCGGGTTTGTTTGTACCCGAAATCCAACCGGGCCCCTGGAACGGAAAAACTGTTATCATTCAGACCTGACATCCGTTTGAAGAACCGTCAGCGGCGTTGGTGATCACGTTGAGAAACGGTCCCTATGAGTACACCCTATGAGTGTTCGGGGTATAGTTGAGTTATGGCCGGATTGGTTCGCACACGAAAACAACCGGGCCCTTGGGACGAAAAGGCTAGTAACTCACAGACCCGACGTCTGATTGACACGCCGACTATTGCGTTGAGACCCCTATGATGAGGCGGTCCTTTGAGATACTTCTTAGTGGGACTTTGTGATACTTGGAGTATCGACCTATAGCTCATGGATCGGACCCTCCCGGAGACGAGCATACGGAGTACGAAGACCGTGTAGCCGGCTGAAACCTGACGACTGCTTGACCGACTCGACTTGGAGTGAGTCGACTAGCCCAGTGACCGGAGTGCCCGATATTTGGAGATAGGCCCACGGTGGACGGAGTGCTCAGTAGTTGGCCACAGACCCGTGGTACCAGATAGGAGGAGTACCTCTGTAGGCTATTAGGGGGAGCGCCCGATATTTGGCAACAGACCCACAGCGGACAGAGCGCCCGGTAGTAGGCCGCAAACCCGTGGTACTAGACAGGAGGAGTACCTCAGCAGTCTTAGGTTAGTGAGGAGTACCTCGGAGTCGTGACAGGACCACTGTACACTTCAGAGACGGAGCTCTTCAGCAGTTACGGTTTCGATAATGAAAATCCTGGTTTGAGCTGAGACTTTTGACCTTTGTGTTTACCTCATGATTGAGATGGGTCACTTGATAACATAGGTATATGTATGGGCATATACCTGGGTTATGGTTATCCGTTGATTTCATGATCTTTGTGTTTCCCTCATGATTGAGATGTGTTACTTGATAACTTAGATATATGTATGGGCATATACCTATGTAGAGGTTATCTGTTGAGATCTTCTTTGTGGATATCCATGTTGGTTTTAGTAATACCATGAGGGTCTCGGGGTCCCTACTGAGTATCGTTATACTCACCCCTGCACGGGCTATGCCCACACCTCGTTGTGTTGGTTGCAGACGATGGGCAGTGCTAACAGAGGCTGAGTGTTCGAGGACTGGACGGTACCCGGAGGTGGACTACACGGCGAGACGACACACGGAGGAGGTTGACGGACGAAAGCATTGTAGAGGCTATCTGTACCTACCCTTCAGGTAGGATCCGAGGAGGACGATCCAGGAGATACTTCCTTTCTTCCAGTTTTTGTCTTTTCCTGTTGTACTTGTTCAGTTGTAGTTGTACTTTCATTTGGGATTGTATTCTAGCCCATTTACTTTTCAGCACTTTCCTTTGTACTTAGTGTTTTTCTTCTTCTTGTACTCTGTGGTGTTTTGTTTTCTTTTATAAAGGCAATTCCTTCCCAGTTATCGGGATTTACACCATTGGTGCTAGTCGCCAGCCCCTTTCCTATGGATGGCGGTCTTGGGGTAGTCACGGCACGGGCCCCGAGGACGGGTCATGACAATCTCACTATTGATGGTCCAACATCACTATAGATAAGTGAAGGTTTTACTACATGTAGATTTCCTACCCCAACACCCTATCATTTACTCTGACTCCCCTATGTCACACAACTCAGATGATATGGGTTCACTGCCCAGAAGCACCTCGTCCTCTTCCTCTACCACCTTGGTCAGGTGAACTCTATCTACTACCCTGATATAATGTAAGAGACCCCCTTCCCAATTCTAGACCATGTCTAGCTACACCCGACTTGATCGTCTATCTCTTTATCCTACATAAATTATGTAGATGTACTATCATTTGGCTGACAATCTATTTGTGGACAGGGACAATAACTTGGATAATTGCCAAACCTACCACACAATTTAAATGATCACCCATGTAAGGTTCAATGAAACCGACCATCCTGTCTGTGTACTCTACATTTCACTAAAATGAATAATGTTTTGACATCATATCATCCTTCTCTCAAATTTATCATATCATGATCTTCCTATAGTAATTTTTTTCTAGAACTTAATGCTACTTTGAGTTCCCCTTAGCTATGCGAACTTGAGCCACCACCTACATAAACTTCTTCTACTAATAATACTTTTCATGGGACTTAATTTCACCCTTAACATCATTATGAAATAATATCACCATATGTTTATCTTCTCTATTATATTTTTTAACCAATAAATGATGGTTTGTAAAGAATCCCATATAATTCATCACATATATTATCCCCTAGGTCAGTCGCATTAATTTTACTGCTTCTTCCACTCTCATAATCTTTATACAGAACAGCTGCAAGAAGATATCTGAGAATTCCATCCATATCATTCAATTAGCATTTAATGTCATTATCTAAATAACCCAATAGTGATTCATTGAACTGATTATCATATTAGAGGCCAGTGAAGCCCTCTTTATGTAGGAGTCTCTAAATGGTCATGTATACTCTCGATGGAGTCGACCCAAAACAATGATCCTTCACGTCCACCCTCTCCTATTAAGTCAAAGGGTGTTGTATCTAAAACTCTCTAATTATATCATACATGATTTTCATAGCTCGCCCTGGGTCTCTATTTATGAAATTCATGTTGCCAGTGAGTTTCTATTTGAACTTCTCCACTACTTCCTCAGGTTACACTATCTGTGGATCAGTTTCTAGCACTAGAGGATCATCAAATGTGAGGTCCTTCGGTCTTCAAAATAAAAAAGTTTAATCGTGGAGGAGTAAATCTATAGTGACAAATAGGAACCTTAAGACACAGTTTACAACATTAATGCTTTTACATAAGGAGAGAAAATACAACAAGTGACAAAAAGTATTTTCCCCACATCTCACCACAAGGTAAAAACTGAGGTGATAAAACTACCCTTAAATATTCTACACCTAGAACTTGTTACATGGGTAAACATGTTCACACAATCCATGTTTCTCCTTTATACACCCATTTATTCACATTAATATATCATTTTTTCATTTTTTATTTTATATTAGGTACCCTTTCCAGTTCAATATCACAACCAATGAAAACAGTTCATGTTATACAACATATAAAAAACCCATTTCCCATGCATACGTAAAGTGATTAATGTAACAAAATAATCCATTGTGCCTAAAATGATGCATATAACTCAACTATTGTTCCATTATATCCACATGGTAATTCTCAAAACAATATCAAAATCAATTATCAAATCACTCGAAAAGTGCATTACAATATGTGAAATATTATTCAACTATAACAGAAATCTTAATTAACAACAATACCATGTAGAGTAGATGGGGGTTTCCTCATACATGGGATTAGAACTCCAATTCATGAGTTAATTAAAAAGGCTGAACTCTTCAAAGACTCATTTTTACCGTTCGCAAATTGTCGGACAAAATAAAAAAGAAAATAAAACTACTCTAAGCCAATTTTGTTACATCCCGCCTTAGGTTCCAAATGTAGAGGCCCTATACAATTCAGTCAGATGACATCAGAAATGCCTCCCTATAAGGAAGAAGCTAACAACTAACAATTAGGGCCTGATAAGTCATTCATGGGGAGACCACACCCTCTTTGATCAGAGTAATACACCAAATGAAATAATTTCCCATAGCAAGAGAAATATATTTCAATAAGTAATATCAATATCAAATGATAAAAAAAACATGTAATAAAATATCCCACTAAAACAAAATCTACACATACAAAAGTTAATGTCATGTGTCTAAAATGAATGTAGAAAATAAAGAGACCAGTGGCTCCTAGGAACATTCTGAACCACTAATGGTTACATCATCCAACATCCATCCTAGATTAAGAAATTTAACACATGTCCATTTCCCTTAACCTGCCCTCCAAAAATAAAGTCTATTCGGGTATCCAATAGGTAGCCCAAATATGGTGTGAGTACAACAAAGTAGACCACCACAAATGGTGTCTAAAAATATCTAGTTAGATATTACTGCAAGTAGTTCTATAAATAAATATTGAAAACTCATAATTAAACAATTTTCATATTACCAACTAACCATTATTTAGCCACATAAACCACGGGTTCCCATGCACACCCATATCTCAACACCTACTTTGGCCTGTGACAGTGTTTGAACTATCCCCAAGGGATAACACCAATTTTAATGTTCATGTTTCCATTCTTATTTTCACAAAAAATGACCATCTTACCATTCATTGATTCACAAAACAAAATGACGATGTTACCAATATTTATTTCAAAAATTAATGACCATATTTCCATTAATTAATTATCACAAATGAATAATCATGTTACAATTCATTATTATTATCATTGAATGACCATGTCAACATTAATTATTCCTTGTATGAATGTCCATGTTACCATTCACTATTTTACAAAAAATAATTGAATGATCATGTTACCATTAATAATAATTGGCTGAATTTCCTTATTATCATTCACCATTTTACAATACATATTTGAATGAGCATGTTACAATTCATAATACATGGCCAAATTTCCATGTTACCATCCTATATTTTCATTTATTATGTCAATAAAATACTATACATATATTTCAACAACCCATAAACTAGTTAAATAATTAATTATTCCTCCCACAATATCAATATTCAATAAATAAATTTACCAATTGATTATTCAAACTCACAATTTCAACATGTAATAATTAATTACAAATTAATTATCAAATTCACTAATAAGTATCAAACAAAAAATTTATAGAGTAAATTATTCTTAAAACACAAAATTTGAAATTCTTATAATTAATTATTTCACCAAATTAATTCATTTTATTTTGAAAATTCACTTTATAAAAAAACATATATCCTTCAATTTTTCTTATACAAAATTAAAATCATGACTATGGGATTTGAACATTGGACCACTTAGCTCAATTTTTATGTGTATCACCCCGACCCCAGATGTAACATCCAGGTAAATAAAGAATAAAGAATTTTCATATTTATTAATATTTACGAATTAAATATTAATTTTATTTTAAAGGGGTTGCTATGTTCGATAGCGTACCCGATACACAACGATGAGTTTCTTTGAAACTTACGTAGCACACTAGTAATAAAATAATATTATTTTAAATGTTAGTTAACAAGTAGCCATTGTACTAGCAGGAATGGATAGAAATAACTAAAATATGATTAGATATGTTTTTAAATGTTTATACATTTACCCAATAAAAGATAAAAGCTTAAAATACGGAAAGAGTTCAATTTTAGGGCATATATACTCTAATTTTCACTAAAGGTCCACTTATCACCTTTTGATGGAGAACCGTCATTAAATATAGTTTTGATCGATCTTATAAACTCTTTTGGACCAAATATAACTCTTCTTTAGAATCGGGAAATCAAAATTTACTTTGTGTAAATTTTTGGTACCTTTCTGATAAAGTTCATTTTTTTATGAATAGTGTAAAATGTTGTATTTAAATTCAAAACCTCATTTTAATCTAAATTATTTATATGATTAGATTATTATTTTAATTGGTTTTAATGTGAAATTAGAAAATATTTTTACCAGTTAATCCAATGGTGGTCATTGGAATCAATTTCACTTTGAAATTGGACTTAAACTGGTGTCAATCTTTTGATACTTATTGTTTCACAAAAACACGCTATTTGTCATGACAGCAGGAATTAATTATTAAATTAATTAATGTGACTTATATGATTTGAATTTTTTAAAATAGACTTCATTTTTGAATTCGGAATATCAAATATAGCTTAGGGTGAATTTTTGGTAATTTTCTGAAAAACTTCAATTTTTGATGAATAGTGAAACCACTAAGTGGTAATCAAGCAAACTGATTTTTCAGTTAAATGAAAGTTTACCACTAATGTGTATTGAATTTTGAAAATCCGACATAAATGTTTGTCATTAATAAGTAAAATGTGGTTCAATGAGATTAAAATAATTTTTTGGTGAATAGTAACTTTTTTTCATTAATCGCGATCAGAGGTAATTAGTGTAGTTTAAGGTAAAAATGGTATTATAAGAATGTGAAAACACCATGACACTTGTCCTACACCTATTGGGTGAGTCATGGACGACCAATACAAGACATGTCCCAACTTGGGGACCCCATGGAGCCACTTTAGTTGGAAAATGACATTA
Source organism: Viscum album (assembly GCA_963277665.1). Classification (NCBI taxonomy): domain Eukaryota; kingdom Viridiplantae; phylum Streptophyta; class Magnoliopsida; order Santalales; family Viscaceae; genus Viscum; species Viscum album. The sequence goes on along the minus strand of OY728141.1, from coordinate 1,955,926,062 downwards.
ATATATTTTTATTTAATGTTAAAGTGAAAATGACACTAACATAAATTGTTTTACTAAAATAATTTTTGAGTGGGGTTATACAAGTCCAAATTTTGATTATAAATAGTAATTGGAAAGCTAAAAAGATTTCATACATCATAGTATTTTGTTTATAATTTTTTAGACATTAAATAAATTAAATTATATATGACATAATAATGATGCAGCGATGACATCATTATTTGACGATTTAAATAAAATGGGAAGATAATGAAAAATATAAAACCTAAACATGGCCAAAACCAATTGGATGAGTGGAGTTCGAACCCTTATCACCTTATCCACGAATTATACCAATGTGCTACCTTTTAAAACCGAAACACATTTTCAAATAAAGTAATATTTCTTTACTTTCCAAACGTGCCCCTCCTCTCCTCTTATAAAAGGCCCCCACCTCTACCCCATTTAACACACTTCTCAAGCCTTTGGCTCGGCCAACCCCTGCCCAATTACTCTCTCCACATCCCTCTCCTCATCCTAGATGATTCCCTTTGGGAAGAATCCTTTCAAAGGAAGCCTTTAGGCTCAAATCAAAAAGGAGTTACACTTTTAAAGATAATTCATTCTCTCGTGTTCATTTGTTTTATTTTGCTTCTCCAACCCTCTAAACTCTTTTTATTTACTTCTTTTGTAACAACACCAGTATCTTCAATATACTAGGATTTTGTTATAATATTTATTTGAGCTACACTCTCACACAACTACATGAAATGGTTAAAGAACATACGGTTTCCGTGGATGGCGAAATTCTGCCTCCCGAAACGATGATTGTTCAATACTCATTTACCACCTTCAAGGGTGGCCATTATGATGTCACTATTTTTATATATGATATATAATATGTTTATGTTTTCTTTAAGCTTCTATATTTTTCATTTTTGGCATACCTTTATGGTTTCCATTATGGGTAAACACGATATCTTCATTTAAGGAAGTGCGGACTACCGCCCCCTAAAAGTGATGTGATTCGTTAATGCCATATGTGGGACGTGTAAAGGATGGATTTAAAGTTATTATATATGATGTTATACTGGAATTATAATATACCTCTATATCATTATTATTTCTTTCCATTAAATTATGATATAGAAATGAAAGTAGCGTTCATGCGTACGTACGGCTTACCGTCTCCATGAACGGTATATTTCATTTCTTATCCCCAAATGTAATGTACTATTAAAAGTACATGTATATAATGGATATGTATAATTAATTATATATCTAAATGATGAATATAATTCTGGAATTAAAATATACATACCTCTCATTTATTTTTAACTCCATTAATATGACAAAGAAATGAATGTATCATTCATGCGTACGTACGGCTTACCGTCTCCATGAACGGTGCATTTAATTTCTTACCTCTAAATGATTATGTAATATTATAAATACATGTATATGCTGGATATATATGATACATATTATATCCAAATCGGTAATTTCATTCTGGATATAAAGAACTTTTGACCACATGATCAACATGTAATTGTAAGAAGTCAACTTTCGACTTAAGAACCAAATATTGACAAAACAAACATTATTAACTTAAATGGTTACATAATGTTTATAACATGGAAATAAGTGATATAAAAAGAATAATGAACATTAAAAAGGTTTCTAATCAAGTATAAATTAACTCAAGTTTATTACTCAGGATGTTAAAGAACGATCGAGTTAAGTCGGACCCGAGGTAAGGGAACTTCTTAACCCAATTACCATTCTTTGGGTTAATCTCCTACTTTCAAATTATGTCATGATATTATTATGTCCTATCTTGTATTTTTACTTTCTTTATGTGTACTTATAGTTAATACACATAATAGATCTATTTTATTTTAAAAAAAATATTTGTAAGGGACTTCGTCTCAATCTCCTTTCAATGAGGCATATTTTATTTTATACACAACTTTCTTTTATACGGTGTATAAAACCCTTTGACTTTTACTTTTATACAATAGGAATCTTTTTTCTACGAAGTGTTTTACTAAACGACAAAAAGGAATGTTTTTTTTAACGTACGCGGTGACAACGACCTTTTCCGCCGCCGCGAGTATTATTTGATCTTTGGCTTTCTCAACAAGCCATATTGTTTTTAGAATAAAATAAATACCATATACTCTTTTTTTTTTATTGAAAATGGTTTTGAAAAAGGATTCTATTATGTCAATATATTTATGATATATTGTGATTGAAATGTGGAAATGTTATCATTCCTTTGTATTGGTTTTATGTTTTATGATTTTATATTGGTACTTGGACATTTTAACGGGTGGTTAAGTTATAAACCATATGACGGGTGGTGCCGTGAATACCAGGACGGGTGGTTACGTTATAACCTCCAATGCATTGGGTATGGAAGTCGGCCGTATGGCTATTCCATTAAGTATTTATGGAAATTGGCCATATGGCTATTCCATTAAGTGATATGTGTGGAAGTCAACCGTATGGTTATTCCACTTAAGTATGTTTATGTCCCAAGTTACCTTTATATATTCTATGGGTTCTTTATATGGGTTTTACGGTAATCCTTTGGTTACAAAAAGGTAAGTAATGATACTTTATTCAGTGAAGATTTTTTTACTACTTCATGAAGGTGAAGGTATTACTTTGATATAGTATACATTTTTTACTTGATGTTTGAAAAACTAACAGTTTTCATTCTTTTTGTATCCCTTACTGAGCTTTTTATGCTCACCCCAAGTTTTTCGAAATGTTTTTCACATGACTTAAATTGGAATAAGGTCAAGGATGGGATCAAGGGAATTTCATGCTATCTAAAACATGGAATCTAGACATCTTTCTTTTTAAGAGTTTTTATTTTATGGAGACTTAGTAGAAGTGTCTACTTTGTAATCTTTTAAGATGTAATAGTTATGTTCTAATTCTCTAAAACTCTAAACCTGAAAGGATCCTCAATGTGAATTATTCATTTAATTCAATATTAAGTAAGGTTTAAGGCTGGGGCCTTATTGTTGGTATCAAAGGTCGGTTTAGATAACTTTAGGAGTTAGAAAAGTGTTAAATTATAATATGATTGAAATGATATAGCATTTACGGATTACCATGTTGCTTCGCCTAAGATATTTCTGTGTTAAGAATGTTTTTCCGCAGAGGAAACAAAGACGCTATGTTGGGACGACATCAGGGGGAAGATAACCTTCCAAATCAGCAACCTGAGATGGTCAGAATCGGAAATGAATAGTTTGTTGCAGTGATGGCACAGTTGACTCAGGCTATAAATGGTGGTGGTATCCATGCACGAGATCAACCAGATCAACAGCAGAGGAACATGTCAGTGGTGGAACATTTCATGGGGCAACATCCTCCATCATTTAGAGGATCATCTGACCCTGTGCAAGCTGAAGGGTGGATTAAAGCACTGGAGAAGATTTTTGATGTCATGGGGTGTTCAGAACATCAAAGGTTAGTCTTGCTGTTTACCGTTTTGAAGGTGAAGCTGATCAGTGGTGGTCGATGGTGAAAAATATAAGGGATAGTGATGAGATTGAGGATCTTCACTGGGACGAATTCAAAGGTATGTATCTTGAGAAATATTTTCCTAAGGTGGTTCATCTTAGGATGGAAAAACAGTTCCTAGAATTGAGGCAGGAGGATGATTCAGTGGCTGATTATGAAGAAAAGTTCACTCGATTGGCACGGTATGCTCCAAACTTCATACGAGTTCTTGATAGTAAAATAACCCGTTTTTACTCAGGGTTAAAGCCAAAGTATCGAAGGGATTTAGCTTCTCGTGAGTTCAAAAGATATGAAAAACTTGTTCGATGTGCGGAGAAGGTGGAAATGGAGTTTTCCAATGATCAGGTGTTCTATGACAAACAACAGAATAATAGGTCTAGTTGGCAGGCAAAGGGGAAGAATTCATCAAAGAAGCAAGGAGGTAAGAAAACAAAATATAATCCTGTGAGAAGTGTGGTAAAATGCATCCTGGAGAATGTTTATCCAAGTCTGGTAAGTGCTTTCGGTGTGGTATGTCTGGTCATATTGCTCGTAACTGTAAGGAAGATGATCAAGCAGGAAATGAAAAGCCAACGGTAAGATGTTTTAAGTGTAATGAAATGGGTCATTATGCAAACGAGTGTCCAACGAAGAACTCAACTGGGAGAATGCAGCCAGACTACAAGAAGAAAGGGGTGGTAAAATCCTTTGCAACAACTTCAGCAGATGTTGGGCCATCGAATGAAGTGGTATCAGCTCCAGGGAGCTCAGTATTTTTCAAAGATTGACTTGAGGTCGGGGTACCATCAGTTGAAAGTAAAAGAAGCAGACGTTCCGAAGACTGCGTTCCGTACTAGATATGGCCATTATGAATTTGTAGTTATGCCTTTTGGGTTAACCAATGCACCTGCTGTATTCATGGACCTTATGAATAAAATTTTCCATGAGTTCTTGGATAATTTTGTGTTTGTGTTTTGAGGTTTGTGAAGAGGTTATGTGTGCCTTGTGATTCACAGTTGAAGAATGAGTTGTTTTTTCATCCTGGCAGTACTAAGATGTATAGTGGTCTGTGGGAGTATTACTGGTGGGATGGAATGAAAAGAGACATTGCTGATTTTACAGTGAAGTGTTTGACATGTCAACAGGTTAAAGCAGAGCAGCAGTTACCGAAAGGGATGCTTCAGCCTTTACCAGTGCCAGAGTGGAAATGGGAAAACATATCCATGGACTTTGTTGTGGGATTACCGAGGACATCTCGAGGTAATAATGCAATCTGGGTTATTGTTGATCGCTTGACCAAATCTGCTCATTTCTTTTCTATAGGAGATACTTTCTCTCTAGATCAACTTTCCCGTTTGTATCTTAAAGAGATAGTCAGGTTACATGGAGTTCCTCTCTCCATTGTATCATATCGTGATCCCAGGTTTACTTCTAACTTTTGGAAGGGACTTCAGAAGTCGTTGGGTACTGAATTAAATTTTAGTACAGCTTTTTATCCTCAATCGGATGGGCAGTCAGAATGAACAATTCAGACCTTGGAGGATATTCTACGAGCTTGTTCGATGGATTATCAGGGAATATGGGACCAACATCTTTCTTTGGTTGAATTTTCATATAACAACAGTTTTCATTCTAGTATACAGATGGCACCATTTGAGGCATTATATGGGAAGTGGTGTCGAACTCCAACTTTCTGGGATGAAGTGGGTGGAAGGAAGTTTATGGGACCAGAATTGGTAGAAGAGATGGCAGAAAAAGTTCAGCTGATTCAGAAACACATGAGAATAGCTTAGAACAGGTAGAAGAGTTATGCGGATAACCGGAGGAAGGATCTATCTTTCGACGTAGGTGATCATGTTTTTCTCAAGGTTTCTCCTTGGAAAAGTGTGATGAGATTTGGTAAGAATGGAAAGTTGAGTCCAAGGTTCATTGGACCATACGAAATTCTGGAAAGAGTCGGATCAGTTGCATACCGAGTGGCTTTACCTCCGAGTTTATCTCAGGTACACAATGTTTTTCACGTTTCGATGTTGAGAAAGTATATGCCAGATCCATCTCATGTTTTGAGCCCAGAGGTAGTTCAGCTGGAAGAGAACCTATCTTATGAGGAACAACCGGTCCAGATTCTTGACCACAGGGAGCAGGTGTTACAGAATAAGGTGATTCATCAGGTAAAGGTTTTGTGGAAAAACCATGTGATTAAAGAGGCAACGTGGGAATCTAAAAATGCTATGAGGGATAGATACCCCCACTTATTTTGGTAAGTGAATAAAATTGCGAGGACGCAATTCCCAAAAGGGGGGAAGGATGTAACATCCCAGGTATATAAATAATAAATAATTTTCATATTTATTAATATTTATGAATTAAATATTAATTTTATTTTAAAGGGGTTGCTATGTTCGATAGCGTACCCGATACGCAACGATGAGTTTCTTTGAAACTTACGTAGCACACTAGTAATAAAATAATATTATTTTAAATGTTAGTTAACAAGTAGCCGTTGTACTGGCGGGAATGGATAGAAATAACTAAAATATGATTAGATATGTTTTTAAATGTTTATACATTTACCCAATAAAAGATAAAAGCTTAAAATACGGAAAGAGTTCAATTTTAGGGCATATATACTCTAATTTTCACTAAAGGTCCACTTATCACCTTTTGACGGAGAACCGTCATTAAATATAGTTTTGATCGATCTTATAAATTCTTTTGGACCAAATATAACTCTTCTTTAGAATCGGGACATCAAAATTTACATTGTGTAAATTTTTGGTACCTTTCTGATAAAGTTCATTTTTTATGAATAGTGTAAAATGTTGTATTTTAATTCAAAACCTCTTTTTAATCTAAATTATTTATATGATTAGATTATTATTTTAATTGGTTTTAAAGTGAAATTAGAAAATATTTTTACCAGTTAATCCAATGGTGGTCATTGGAATCAATTTCACTTTGAAATTGGACTTAAACTGGTGTCAATCTTTTGATACTTATTGTTTCACAAAAACACACTATTTGTCATGACAGTGGGAATTAATTATTAAATTAATTAATGTGACTTATATGATTTGAATTTTTTAAAATAGACTTCATTTTTGAATTCGGAATATCAAATATAGCTTAGGGTGAATTTTTGGTAATTTTCTGAAAAACTTCAATTTTTGATGAATAGTGAAACCACTAAGTGGTAATCAAGCAAACTGATTTTTCAGTTAAATGAATGTTTACCACTAATGTGTATTGAATTTTTAAAATCCGACATACATGGTTGTCATTAAGAAGTAAAATGTGGTTTAATGAGATTAAAATAATTTTTTGGTGAATAGTAACTTTTTTTCATTAATCGCGATTAGAGGTAATTATTGTAGTTTAAGGTAAAAATGGTATTATAAGAATGTGAAAACACCATGAAACTTGTCCTACACATATTGGGTGAGTCATGGACAACCAAGAAAAGACATGGGCCAACTTGGGGACCCCATGGAGCCACATTAGTTGGAAAATGACATTAATATATTTTTATTTAATGTTAAAGTGAAAATGACACTAACATAAATTGTTTTACTAAAATAATTTTTTAGTGGGGTTATAAAAGTCCAAATTTTTATTATAAATATTCATTGGAAAGCTAAAAATATTTCCTAAATCATAGTATTTTGTTTATAATTTTTTAGACATTAAATAAATTAAATTATATATGACATAATAATGATTCAGCGATGACATCATTATTTGACGATTTAAATAAAATGGAAAGATAGTGAAAAATATAAAACCTACACATGGCCAAAACCAATTGGATGAGTGGATTCCGAACCCTTATCACCTTATCCACGAATTATATCAATGTGGGACCTTTTAAAACCGAAAAACATTTTCAAATAAAGTAATATTTCTTTACTTTCCAAAAGTGCCCCTCCTCTCCTCTTATAAAAGGCCCCCACCTCTACCCCATTTCACACACTTCTCAAGCCTTTGGCTCGGCCAACCCCTGCCCAATTACTCTCTCCACATCCCTCTCCTCATCCTAGAGGATTCCCTTTGGGCAGAATCCTTTCAAAGGAATCTTTTAGGCTCAAATCAAAAAGGAGTTACACTTTTAAAGGTAATTCATTCTCTCTTGTTCATTTGTTTTATTTTGCTTCTCCAACCCTCTAAACTCTTTTTATTTACTTATTTTGTAACAACACCAGTATCTTCCATATACTAGGATGTTGTTATAATATTTATTTGAGCTACACTCTCACACAAATACATCAAATGGTGAAATAACATACGGTTTCTGTGGATGGCGAAATTCTGCCTCCCGAAACGATGATTGTTCAATACTCATTTAACACCTTCAAGGGTGGCCATTATGATGTCACTATTTTTATATATGATATATAATATGTTTATTTTTTCTTTAAGCTTCTTTATTTTTCATTTTTGGCATACCTTTATGGTTTCCATTATGGGTAAACATGATATCTTCATTTAAGGAAGTGCGGACTACCGCCCCCTAAAAGTGATGTGATTCGTTAATGCCATATGTGGGACGTGTAAAGGATGGATATAAAGTTATTATATATGATGTTATACTGGAATTATAATATACCTCTATATCATTATTATTTCTTTCCATTAAAGTTTGAGATAGAAATGAAAGTAGCGTTCATGCGTACGTACGGCTTACCGTCTCCATGAACGGTGCATTTCATTTCTTATCCCCAAATGTAATGTACTATTAAAAGTACATGTATATAATGGATATATATAATTAATGATATATCTAAATGATGAATATAATTCTGGAATTAAAATATACATACCTCTCATTTAGTTTTAACTCCATTAATATGACAAAGAAATGAAAGTAGCGTTCATGCGTACGTACGGCTTACCGTCTCCATGAACGGTGCATTCCATTTCTTACCTCTAAATGATTATGTAATATTATATATACATGTATATTCTGGATATATATGATACATATTATATCCAAATCGGTAATTTCATTCTGGATATAAAGAACTTTTGACCACATGAACAACATGTAATTGTAAGAATTCAACTTTTGACTTAAGAACCAAATATTGACAAAACAAACATTATTAACATAAATGGTTAAATAATGTTTATAACATGGAAATAAGTGATATAAAAAGAATAATGAACTTTAAAAAGGTTTTTAATCAAGTATAAATTAACTCAAGTTTATTATTCAGGACGTTAAAGAACGATCGAGTCAAGTCGGACCCGAGGTAAGGGAACTTCTTAACCCAATTACCATTCATTGGGTTAATCTTCTACTTTCAAATTATGTCATGATATTATTATGTCCTATCTTGTATTTTAACTTTCTTTATGTGTACTTATAGTTAATACACATAATAGATCTATTTTATTTTAAAAAAAACTTTGTAAGGGACATCGTCTCAATCTCCTTTCATTGAGGCATATTTTATTTTATACACAACTTTCTTTTATACGGTGTATAAAACCCTTTGACTTTTACTTTTATACAAAAGGAATCTTTTTTCTACGAAGCGTTTTACTAAACGACAAAAAGGAATGTTTTTTTAACGTACGCGGTGACAACGACCTTTTCCGCTGCCGCGAGTATTATTTGATCATTGGCTTTCTCAACAAGTCGTACTGTTTTTAGAATAAAATAAATACCATATACTCTTTTTTTTGGTATTGAAAATGGTTTTGAAAAAGGATTCTATTATGTCAATATATTTATGATATATTGTGATTGAAATGTGGAAATTTTATCATTCCTTTATATTGGTTTTATGTTTTATGATTTTATATTGGTACTTGGACATTTTAACGGGTGGTTACGTTATAAACCATATGATGGGTGGTTCCGTGAATACCAGGACGGGTGGTTACGTTATAACCTCCAATGAATTGGGTATGGAAGTCGGCCGTATGGCTATTCCATTAAGTATGTATGGAAATTGGCCGTATGGCTATTCCATTAAGTGATATGTGTGGAATTCAACCGTATGGTTATTCTACTTAACTATGTTTATGTCCCAAGTTACCTTTATATATTCTATGTGTTCCTTATATGGGTTTTACGGTAATCCTTTGGTTACAAAAAGGTACGTAATGATACTTTATTCATTGAAGATTTTTTTTACTACTTCATGAAGGTGAAGGTATTACTTTGATATAGTATACATGGTTTACTTTATGTTTGAAAAACTAACAGTTTTCATTCTTTTTGTATCCCTTACTGAGCTTTTTATGCTCACCCCACGTTTTTCGAAATGTTTTTCACAGGACTTAAAGTGGAATAAGGTCAAGGATGGGATCCAGAGAATTTCATGCTATCTAAAACATGGAATCTAGACATATTTCTTTTTAAGAGTTTTTATTTTATGAAGACTTAGTAGAAGTGTCTACTTTGTAATCTTTTAAGATGTAATAGTTATGTTCTAATTCTCTAAAACTCTAAACCTGAAAGGATCCTCAATGTGAATTATTCATTTAATTCAATATTAAGTAAGGTTTAAGGCTCGGGCCTTATACCAGAAGCCTAGAGTCAGATCATTATTACATATCATTATCATGATCACAAAAGATCAAGTCTCTAAATAATGATTATATTTTTATCCTTGGAAGTAGAAGATACATTCATAAGGGTTTAAATTACATCATAAAATGGAAAACTACAACAATATTGTTTCCACGGACAACACTGAGATCCCGTAGACTATCCCTATATACACAAAGTCACTCAATCTCCCATCATTCACAGCTTTAATATTCTTTTTATACTCTTCAACACCGGTCTGAGAACACTTTATCATTTATAGTAATGATGGTTTAGAAACCATTTGATAAAGTATTGATGTTTCACCTTCCATGGTGATTACCATATTCATCATTATTAGATCCATGTATATAATATCCTTTTCAACTCTCATCTTGTTCAAAACACCATCATCCTTTCTACTTAATGCATCTACCACCTTATATTCCTTCCCTAGCTTGTAGTGTATAGTGAAATCAGAATCCATGAGTAGTTCATGCCATCTCCTCTGCCTCAGACTCAAAAATTTCCATTCCATATCTGCGAGATGGTCATGAGGAAAGTATTTTTCTATGAAATTATCTTTAAACTCCCTCCATTCCATATTTTTTTCTTTCTCATCTTCATTTGGTTTTTGAATAAATGACCACCATGGATCAGTTTATCCAGTGATGTGGTATACTGCAATGAAAACATTTTCCCTTTCGCTACTCCCCAAGGCATGGAATATTATCTCTAAGGAATTTATCCATTGCTTAGAAACTAGTGGATTTGTACCCCCATTTAATGTTGGTGGGTTTTTCCTATTAATGTGATCTAACATTGATCCTGCATGATGTGGATCATGGTGCTTTATATGGGTAAGGTTGTTATTTATAACCTGAGTGAGTTGTCCCAGTATGGTGATTAGCTGATCAACACCAGTTGCATCAGAAACTCCTCTATAATTATCTTGAGTAGGAGGGAAATCCCTATATGATGTGCATTCATCGATACAGTTTCCATTCCTTCTACTAGGGTCCATTTCTAAAAAATACCATAAACTAGATTAGTTTGTGAATCGAAATACATAATAACAAACATGTAAAACACATAACATAAATTGAAGAATTTATGGATATAAACCATAATCATCAAAAATGTTTTTCTTAAGGAAGTATATACTCATAAACCCTTCATAATTTTTTGTAATAAAAATGAGAATTATCCTAAGTATATACCTCGGGAGAGTCATAACCATATGTGCACCAAGGCCCGTTGTCATGCACCAATTCCCGTTCGAGTCTAGCTCAAAGTGGTGTTTTGGGGTTTTACCCCTAGGTACATATCTTCCAGAGCCGCCTCTACCAGCTTGTATCCAGACAGGGATGTATTTCTTAGAAAACATACAAAATCTCTATAATACCAAAATTCTATGAAGTTCTTGTATACTAATTCACATTCACTATATTAGGGAAACATTCTATAATCAAAGTTTATCTAAATCTAGATTCCACGGTTTTTACTAAAATTTCTCTGATACCAACTGTAACACCCCGACCCTAGAGGCCCAGAGTCAGTGCATTATTACATATCATTTTCATGATCACAAAAGATCATGTCTCAAATTACCGATTAGTATATTATCCTTGTATGTACCAGATACATTCGTATGGTTTACATTACTTCATAAAATGGAAAACTACAACAAAATTATTTCCACGGACTACACTGAAATCCCATAAACTATCCCTAAAGTTCAGTTATAATATAGAATTTCGCATCCCGGAAATAATAAGACATAGAAAGGGGTGAGCTCAAATTCTCAGTAAGGATAACAATATAGCATATACTTTTATAAATAAGAATAAACATTTAAGATAATGTATAAAACTAAATCAAAGGTCTTTTCAACATAAAATTCATCATAATATGTAAAATATAATTGAAAATAATGCCATTTACTTACTCAAATTGATATTCTATTAGTAGAATAATCACATATAATATCAATAGCCACTTTTATAATTATTTAATGAATAATGCCAGACTTTCATAATCACATATTTAAGGCCTTGTGCCAAGACTACAAATAAGATTTTGTCAAAGCATTATGCCAGGCCACTAGTTTGTCTCATGGGACCTACTAATGCATCGAGGTGCTATAGAGAACTCCACCCTTCACTTACTAAGTCCAATTCATTCTTCATATGAAAAGTTTTAAACATAACATAAACATTCGTATTAAAACTCGTATACGAAATGTCAATACTTTATCCATAAACCATGAATGGTAGGAAATAACACATCCACAGTCAATCATATCACAAAACCTTCAATACAATATGGATGTTTTGTATCATAATATATCAACATCAAACATGCTTAAAATCCATCAAAGGATGTTGAAATATATGAAATCAAAACCTTTTTAAAGAAATATCTCTTCCTATATTAAAATCATTTAAAAGGCACGTAATTATAAAATAAAAAATTTATATTATAAAATATTCTTAAAATATTGTAATGGAATATTCGATGATGATATAATGGAGGAAAATAGCCGCACCCTCCGTATAAGTTAAAAAACCATTCTTACATTAATTTTGTCGAAAATGTTATAAGGTACCGTGCTTGGAAAACTATTGAAAGAGTCTATTGTAAACATCTTATAAAAGCCAAACAAGGGTATAATGAAATTTTACCCATAGTCTATAAAATAGTAAGAATGTTTTGAAATAAATTTTTATGAATCGTGGATGTGGATGATAAAGAGGTCATAGTACATATGTACATATAAATAACCTCAGATAATGAAGAGATTTTAAAATTAACCCTTAAATTGTAATTTTTCTTGTTCGAGTGTAGTTTAACCTCATGTATAATGGTGAAATAATTGTTATTAAAATATAAAAGAATCATATATATTAATATGATATCATATATGACATTTTAACATTTCTTTATTAATAATATCATTGTATTATCATTATTTTGGGTGTTAACTGAATCGTTTTATTATATATTCTTTGTTAATCAAGTAATGATTATATGGATAGGATGTATCTTATACATATTCGAAATGATATGAAGTTTTTAAACATTTTTTTTAACCATATAATGAAAATTAGTCTTTAATGGATACAATGGGGAATGAATCTCATCACGTTCGTGGAGATAGTAATCCGTACATACGCACGAGCGACAATATCATTCTATTGTTATTAAAATAATATATAATTAAATAGTATATCATATATACAGAATCATTATCATATTTTAGTAATTATTTAAATAAATTAGAAATCATTATTATACCCATCTAAATAATAATATGTTGAATAACAATTACACCACGACGTTGACACGACCAGCTAAACGTACGCACGTATGGTGACATGTCTTCCAAAGGATGGATAGAATAATGAATATGGTTATACCATATTTATAATAACATCACATTATATATAAGATATTGGAGTTATTATTTTATAATGGAAACAACAATGAAAGAGGATGTGGAAGAATATAGGAACTTGAAAGTGGTGATTAAAAATATTTACCTCTTCTTCAGGTTCTTCCTTTTGATTTGATCAAAAGGGCTCCATAGGTTGGATTTATGACTAATGGAAGGCCTCTAGGATGAAGATATGAAATTTTAGAGGGTAATTTGGTAGGGTTTTATAGAGCCAAAAGTCTTTGATTATGTGAATTAGAGATAAAGGGAAGTGCCCTTTTATAAGAGGGGTGAGGGGAACCTTAGGAAAAGCAAGACATATTAATTTATAATAAAATAATTTTCGGTTTATAGTGGATAAAAAATGATTTATTTAAAGTATATCATGGGTATGGGATGAAAACCACTCAACCAATAAGATTTAGACTGGTTTGGGTCACTATATAAACCTTATCTTTTAGATTTAACTCTTAGTTATATAGTTTTACATTTACCATGTCTCTTTGTATTTTTATATTATATGGTTAATAAAATCACTATAAACTTCCAAGAGAACCCCAAATGGTTCATTATTTATAATTTTATCATTATATAAGTCTTTTGTAAGATTTTTATATTTTTATAAATAGAATATTAATTAATAATATAATATTTGTTTAAAAACATTTTTATGTAAATTTTGACAGTATTTGGTATTTTTTTACTAAATTCATAAAAGAATTATTACATAGAAAAAAAATTATCTAGACTACCATAACATTTCATATTAATATATAAAATCAGTGGAATTCATAAAAAGTTTCATGTTACATTTATTTGGATATTTATAATATCAATTATTTTAATATTTCATTATGTTTGTAATTAGTGTATCATCATTGTGTCATAAATTACATTAACTATATAAAGTATAAAAATATTAAATAAAATTACAATATGTCGGAAATCTTTTGAACTTTCTATTGAATATTTATAGTCGAATTTATCTTATGTTTAACCCTATAGTAAAAATGGTTTACTTATTAAATTTTGAATTTAACACTTTTAACTCTTCATTGAATTAAATATTAATAAATTTCTTAATCTAATCCAAGTGGACCTAAAGGATCGTATTTTATTTTTAAGGCTGTTTCTGGTCTAATTAAACTTATCCAATTGAATTATGACATGTTTTAGGGTAATAATAATAATATTTTTACCCTTAATTATCATATTTACTTTTAACAATGGTAAATAAAAATAAAAAGTTAATATTCACCAAAAATTATTTTCATCTTATTGAACCACATTTTACATAATAATATCAACTGTGTGTCTCGGATTTTTGAAATTCAAATCACAGAAGCGGAAAAATTATGTTTTATGTAAATTTGCAAATGCTTCTAGGATGTGTGTCAAAGACGGTAAAAAGTTCAACAAAAAATTTTATATCTAATATTTTTATAATCCCACTCCAATGAATTACATTGAACATATATAGGTATTATGTATCTATTTATATCTAAAATAAATTTAAATAAAATAAATAAATATTTAATTAAAATGTCTATTTTAAACAACAACGTGGTGTTATTCACTATTCATCAAAAATTGAATGTTTTTAGAAAAATACCAAAAAATCACCATAAGAGAATTTCTTTATTAGGAATCCAAAAATGAAGTCCATTTAATAGGATAAAATTTATAAAATTTTAAAAATTGGGTATTACTGTTCATAACGGCTTGTTTGATTGGTTGTGCAGTGTTAGAACATGAAGTTGCGTACAACACATGCTATTGTATTATTCAAAGAGAAGCGTACAGTGGAAGATTAGGGTGTTGCATTTTAACAACACTCACCAATAGATAAATCCACAATTTTATGTCGATCAATCAAGAACACAATGACTAATAGAATTTAAATCCAACTCCAAAAATAAATATCAAACAAATCAATGACTATCAATAATTTTTCTTGATCTAAATCCAACAATGGGTAAACATATTTCATTAATATGAAAATAATATTAGAAGAGATATATCAATCCCAAATTGAAGAAAGAACATCATTGGTGGTGAAAAACATCAATCTGTATTTGGATTCACCATGGATAATTTTTGGGAAATCTAGGGATATATTTGATAGCCTTTAAAGTAATCAAAATGAGTTTATTGTTAAAGGAGGATAGTTATTACTAAAAACAATTTAGAATTCAACAAAATAGCATGTTTAAAATTTCATGTCTGTAATTTACATAAGGCGTATTCTAGTTATGTGTCATGAAAATATTTTAATGGTTTCTTCCAAAAAATCAATCACATAAAATATCTATATAAACCTCAAAAAAAAATACATGACATATAATTCACAATCAAGATGTTTAAATGTTCTACAATTGAGTTTTGGTCATTTTTCACTTCAAATTCTCTATACTCACCATAAACCCATTTATAAAAGTTAGCTCATTAATAACCATACTTCAGTAATTCAAGAAATCATACATCCCAAACATTATGACATTTTCCCCAATCAAGGAGCTGCATATCTGAATAAGATAGGGCCATTATGGTTCAAACAAAAGTAACATAGAGAAAAAAGAACCATAAAAAGATGTTATCATACAAATAAACATTAAATATGATCGTTATGCATATGGTATAATGATATTAATTAAAACCCCTTCATAATCATTCATTAAATTAGTGTAGGCTCATGATTGGGTCAATTTAACCCCCTAATTGTTAAATTATATGAATTTATATTATGAATTGATATAGGAAAAAAATAAATACTATTTAATGATTTGAATGGGAAAATGATTTTTTTTGTTCTTCGGATGTCACATCTCTAATTAATTCTTTAATTAATAAAACACAACCTAATCCCCAATAATCACATAAAACATCATATTATCAGTTTCATCTTCAAGGGTAAATCTTTAAACACTCAAGAATGGAATTTGAAACATCCTAAATAATTAAAAATCTTGTATAAATTTAATATTAATGATCTATATGAGATAAAAATTGGAATACGAATGAATTGGGACAGAACTATTATGAAACTACTATAAATGATCATAACTGTAAACACATGGGCTTGAAAATTGGTATAAGTCATGGAGATAATGGATAATTATTATGGGTATGAATGAAAATGGTTATGATTAATCATATAAATTAATACAATAGTATTGATATGTTTTTAATACATGATTTCATGGTACATTTTTTCACATATGGGTAAAAGGAAACTATTTTCATCTTAAATTTTTCTCACTGGGAGATGATGTGTGTTGTTCACCTAGTTTCACTTTTCTAGATTATGTAATTACTATTTCAGATATCATATCATGATTATCTATTGGTAATGGTTGTTGATGTTCAATTATAAGCCGTCTATTTTTACCAGTTTTGATTGAAGTCTACTGTAGTCATAAAGGACTTCATGGTCCAAATTTTTATTATTTGATTAATAAAACATTTTTTTACACGGTGATTGTTTTGTGTGGTTTTTTTACAACCCAATGATATATTTTCATTGTAATCCTTTAATATTAAATTGTATTCTTGATAAAATATGTTTCATTAATCAATTTGTTATTGATTCATTTGTTCCACTAATAGTGGGGATTTTTGGTAAATCAATTTTCTTTCATTGGGTTGTGATCATTCATTGGAATTATATCATATTGGTTGGGTAAATTATACATTATTAATGTTTTATGTGTGATCATATCATTGTTTTATTGGTATACGAATTCCAAACACAATACCATTTGAAAAATATTTATCACTTCTTGTGATATGTTATTTAAAAACCATCCACTTTATTTCTCTGAATGTATTATTATCATGTGATTCCAATTATGAATTATACCTATTTAAATTGTCTTATTTGTCATGGAGACAATATTTTACATAACTAATATTGAATAATGTTCACCAGTAAGGTATGATATCATGTCTAATTGGGGAAATGTATCTTTATTCCAATAGGGAAGTTTATTATCATGAGGAATATATAATTTTATCCAACATCCGTATTCCTATTGTTGAGATACGTTCATGTTATAAAATTTAATAACATGGGGTAAAATATTTTATAATCCCCTAATGCATCAATATGTTTCATGAGAAAAAAATTCCTAGTTTGAAGTGTAAAAATATCCCCATAATTGGATAGTATCTTAGCTTCAAAAACTGAAAACATAATGTCCTGATTGTGATATAGATGGGAGGTAAAGTGACATTTTCCAAGCCCATGACCACACATATTTTGATATTCCATATTACGCATTCCATTACTATGAGATAAGTATTATTGATACCCATTTATTCATTTATTTTCATTTATATTTAATGATCATGATTTCAAGTTGATTACATATTCATGTTGTCTACTTATTTCTACAATATAAATTATTCCATGTTTATTATATGATGGTTTCAAATATATATTTCCCAATCTTGGTATTTTATATCTCACCTTTTATGTATATGTTTCTTTAGGATATAGAGAAAATTACTATATGTGACCTGTTTATAAGGATGGCAAGTGTGAAAAATTTATAAGAGACATTGATGATGTGTTAGAAATTTTTTAGTTTCATTTATAAGTGGAAAATATTCCATTTTATAAAAAAAATAAATGGGATTTATTAGTTTTTTATATCCAAACTAAATCAATAACATAACCTAAAAAATATTTTTTGGATGAAATAGATGAGATAATAATTTTAATTTTTTGATAATCAGGATAGTTATATCCACGATTTCAAAGTGAGGATCAATGAGTGTAGGTAAATTATGTTTCTATGGAATAGGATCCAGAAGTGTGGGTCAGAGGCATAAAATAATGTTTATACCTTCATTATAAAATCTCATTTAGTTTCATATTCTGATTTTACTTTAGGGTTTTACACATCCCCTTTCCATTTTACCAAAAATTTGTTCATAATTTAGCAAAAAATATTCTTATAAGTGGATCCATCCTTAACTATTATTCATGATAGATTTTATTTCTCCTCTATTTACATTTTTTTGAATATTATTCTATAGACATAATTATCCCAAATTTTATTAATTCCTAAGGTCATTCTCTACTTATGTATAATTTATTTTATGAAATTAATAATTAATTTTTTAAATTTTTAACATGTTTTTTTACCACCACAGTCAATAGATTTCATTATAATGATTTCATTCCTTGTATTCAAGGTTCTCTAAAGAAAATTGTTATTTAATTTTTCTAATACTATTATTTAAAAAATTAATTCCATTAATGATAAATTATATAATAATTTAAATTGTATATTATATTTTCTAAAAGAAATTTGTTGACGCTATTATAATGTGTTCTTCATTTCTATAATGTTTTTTATTTTTTATTTTACCTAAATAGTTATATTCATTATTTATACCATCCACCATCTTCATATAGATATATTATGATTATTTATAACGTAAATGTTCATAATATAATTTTCTATGTAATAATTATAGTAATATATTATAGAGTTATTAATTTTTTCATATTCAAATAGCGCACACATATATGGTTTTTAATTATGTGATGGGTAGACCTAGAATTTTATAAACATTCAATTCATTGGACAAGGAATTATATTTCCTCGAACTAAATTTAATGGTTCAATGATAAAAACTAGTATATGAGGATTGTAGATATTAGGTGTGAAACTAATTCTTTATGGACTTTGAAGTGATCCTTTAAAAAAAATTAATCATTATGCTTATGTTTTTGAAGCATAATTATGACATGATTATATTGATTATAATAATTCCTCATTTTTCATCATTAATATTTCTTATTTATAATGTAATGATGAAAATCATATATCATGATTAAAAATTTGATGTCAATTATTACTTAAGAAGTATTTCTTTATGTAATATTTAGGATTGTAGATTATGTTATCATACCCACATATTCATCTTATGGACACATTTGAAATTTAATTTACATATCTTAAGTTCCCCCCTTATAGAGTATCAAAGCTATCCCTTTCTGATGTCTTCTATCCCCACGTAAGGAAGTAGATTATTGTATATGATATGTGTAGAATGGTTAAATGTGTGAAAAATAATTAATGGTAGATGTTGAAAATTATTTTTCAGTTATGTAATTAATATATAAAAATACAACACCTATAGGTTCCATGGTGTTATTTATTGTAATATTAAATGAATATTATTGTAATTTGATGCAATATTATAGGTTAGTGGTTATTTATTATTATTATTATGGGACGAATCAATGAAAACCTTTTAAAAATAGCATTCATATAAATTGATCTGTGTGACAATCTATTGTATTCATTCTCTCTTAAACAATATAGTCCCCACTCATAAGTAACTAAAGAAATAAAATATGAGGCACATTGAAATATTTATAATTTTTATCATAATTTGGTTTCCAACTCCTTACTATATTTGGTTTGTTAGGAAGAAATATACTTGATCACTAAAAAATATTTGTGATTAGAAATTTGTGGGATGGTATTATCAACTCCATATTACATACAAGGGGTGGAATGGTTTCATAGTAGGACTATTTGAAATATATCATCCATGATATAAAAAATATCTTCAGATAATAAAATTTCAGATAATATTATAGTGGAACCCTCCAATTTCATTAAATATTTTTTTTCTTATAGGTAAAAATAATCTTAACATAATTTTTGGATATATTTTCTTCATATTGTTCGATGTTATTATTCATCTTTTAACTATTGCTTCAATGGAATTCCTCTATCTTAACTGAAGTCCTGAAGATAATTTTGAAAAAATTTCATCTATCTACTCATCTTATTTATATTGTTGGAATTTATTAAAAATGTGGTTCTCGCATTCTAGATGACCATTATGGTAACAAAACATCATTTAAACCAATCATAATAATTATATTTTAATCATCATGAAAAATAATTTCCAAATTATCTTTATTATAAAATAATTCCCAACCTATTATTCTTCACAAAATACAATGAATTTTAAATCATCTAGGAAAAATTAGGTTCTTACATAATAGAAAATCAACTCAGCATGACTTAACATACCATGAAATAATTTTATTAAACTAGATCATACCTGAGACACCATGAATTTAATCATTTATTGGTCTTCATCTAATTGTCATTTCATATTTACCATGGTGTGAACTTATTCTCCAAAACATTGAACCAAATCATGTAAAAAATATTCATTTGTTTTTTATTGATTCTAAGATCTCTTCATGGTGTGGTTATCTCATTCTTGATGTGACAATACATACTATTACCCTCCTCAAATAGTGATTTAAATCAGTGTTTAAACATTACACAATAATTTTAATAAATCGATTGAACAAAAAAACATTATTTGGGTTAACTTATGATGGTACTATTCAGAATTTCCCAATCTAAAATATTCATACTTTGAGATATAGTTATAATAAAATTGGAAATATTAAATTCTACATATCTCTTGGAGATCATAATTAATTTCCCGATTCATTGGTTCAACATGTAGTGTTATATTTATATATCTATTTTTATTACCTATACATTGACAAATATTTTTGTTAGCCATCAAATGAACTTTTACATATTCCAATAACAACTCTAATGAATATTCTCCTTTTTTCCATTGTCTCTGTTTTTCTGAAGAGTTACTTTTACTTATGATTAATATGACTCCTACAAATCACATGACATTTCAATATCATTGTTTTGAGGAGATATTACTCTTATTTATAGAGTATGATACTCTAAAATCTAAAATAACTATATCGGTTATCAATGAACATATAATAATTTATTTTTATATATTGTGGTATTTATAAAGATTAACCTTATGCATGTCATGATATTTTTATTTTCATCACATGAATTGGATGCAATTGAATGTCGACAATTTCACAAACCAAGGCTAGTTTTTGAGCCTCTTCTTTTACCTTTTGTATCTCTACCCGAATCCTTTAATATTCCATATGAATTTCCTTGAGATGGGTAGGACTGACATGCTAAGACTTTCCATTAGGGAGGAGAAAATATTGTTAGAATCCATCTTTCATAGCCTGGAGCTGACCATTCTTCCCCTGTAGTTCCACATCTTCCTGTAGGATTATAATTAAAATATTCTTAGTTAGCTTATTTACAACAGTCCATGGGACCCATATTGACTCCCAGATAATGAATTTAATGGTCTCATTCATGTTTACCCTATAAATTCTTGGAAGGAATGATGAGGAACCCCGTGAGAGGTCATCACCAATAGATGTCATTCCCACTAACTGGGCATTCAAAGTAAAATAGTATCCTCTCTGCACTCCACGAATTGAATTAAATAGAAATAAAAAATTCATAAAAAATCTATATATCATTAATGTATTTGAAAATAAGAAAAAACCATTCTCAACTCATAATTATTAAAAACATATTCTAACCTATCTCACAATTAGTTGAAAAAAATAAAAAAATTCAAATAATAAATAAAAGTGTTATTCAATATCCCCATATTTATTGGTTTTTACCCATAATAAATTCAAATCAAATAACACCACTTCACAAACTGTCTAATAGACCCCAATCCAGAATCCTAGATCTAGCACTAAAACAATCGACATAATATTTTAAGACTTGATACAGATAAAGGTGACCCAATTTTCACCATCCAAAACATTAAAGTCAAAATAAAATATTGGACCACATATACACCTCTACCCCTTTTAGATTTATAGTTTTATATATTCATGAATAACTATTATATAAATTTCTTTTATGAATTTAAGGGGTTATTTTTGTGGAAATACATTGTTTTTCATATTCCATATTAATTATTCAACATATCCTAAAACCAATGTCACATTAGAAACACTTCCAAAAATAAAACATTTAATAATCCTTCTTAATATCTTATTGAATAAGAAACATAATAAGGGTGATCACAAATTCATAATAAGGGTAAAAAAAGCACTAAAATATGGATTTTATCAGGGAGCATAAGAAGTGCATAAGTTCGTAATTACTTAATGAATGGACCTAAGAATAAAAAAATAATATTCATATACCTTAATATAGGGATCATCAATAATGAATCATTGCATATTTATTTATGAAAGGAATTAGTCATATATCCATGTGATTTCATTATTTATTGAAGGAACCCAAAAAATTGAAAGAGAATAAAGAAAATTTTCCGGTATCATGGAAAATTATCATCGTATAACTAACACAAATCCAATAACCAATATTTTCGACTTCAATACGCATTGTAACTATTTCCTTCGAGATCTTAAATGGGGCTCAAAAATCATTTCATGAGCTATAATGGGGATCTACCCTTCATATCATCAGTTATAATGGGTCTGAACCCATCATATCATGATCTATAATGATTCTCAACACATTGTATAGGCTATATCCAGCACACCTATGAGCTATAACGTGGTTAAACCCTTTATAATAAATTTACCAAAACCATAACATAAATAATGAATATAGGAATTTAATTTTATCATAAAACAAAAAATAAATACCACTATTTCTCTCATCAATTCATTACCATGTTGAATGGAAATGGATTCCTTGATAATCTCTAAGAAAAAATCATAATCCATTCAGAGAAAGTTGGAGGATGGATTCATAATGAAGTATCCCTATTGGAGTATAAGTAACATGACTGGTTGTTAATGTTGATGAATGAGAATTATATTAAATCATCACTAAAATCGATAATGGGGAATTTAAAATGCTCACATTTAAAATAAATTTAATAACATATAAATTCACAAAAAATGAGGGAAATTTTTTTCAATGAAAAAACCACAAAAACATATAAACAAATACTAAAAGATATATAAAAGTATGATTATTGTAGAATCCGTTAGTGATGTAAATGTGTAAAATAAATATTCATTTCATATATATATTTATGTGAGTGAAAAGAGACCCTTTTTGAAAACTGTATTTCATATACATTTAAAAAACAATTAAAAAGAAGTCATGGATCTTTTATAATAGCTTTATAAAGATAATTTCATAATAAATTAAATTTTTATTAACATTTTCAAAATAATTTAATGGATGAAATTTATAGTTGATATAAAAAAATCCATATTATTATCATTTAAAAAAACATTCCTGGTGTTTATTTAATTTATAAGAGAGGAAATGAAAATAAAATATATTCACCAAATTAATAACCACAAAAGAAAAAGAGATTTACTTCATGAAGATAGTAACACATGATTTCTCCTCTTTTAATCATGGATATATACAATCTTGAAATGAAATGATATTAGAACATAAATCCTTTTTCAGTATAAAAAATTTTAAATCATAATCCCCATTAATTAATAAAAGAAAAATAAATTATAAAGATCATGAACATAATGAGATACATTATATAACATATCAATTGTGATTCCCTTTGGTTCACAGGAACAACATAGTTGAGCCTTGTAATATCTATTTTTATTTTTGAGTATATTTGGGGTATCAATGTTTGAAAACAATGGGTTTTATATAAAATTGGAAAGGATCGGTTTTATGGTCCATGGTTGGTTTAATCTTGCAGTAACCATGTGGTATGACATGATGAGGTTCTAGTATCATTTTTCATGGTTTGAGTATGATTTGATAGACAATGCGACATTCCCTATGACCTGGGTATGTGTCTCAGGGTTATCTAAGGGTGTCACAAAGATCAAACATTTTCCCCAAATTAGGAATTCCCTAAGGTAACATTTTCACCCACCACCACTCAAAATGAATGGTAAGTATGTGCACATGGTTAATGTTCATGGTTTGTTTAACCATAAGTTCTACACTAATAATCCATGTGAACACCTTCCAAAATGTTCAAAAAATTGCGATTTTACATTTCTTTCACTTTGTCGGTTTCAAAATTTATTAACCAATCATCCCACATTGGATCGTACTAATCATTTCTTACTGATTTAAAGGTTTGTCCCCTTGGATTATAAGTTGTGTTCCTTTGTTATTGATGGACCTTTCTGAGGTTTGTTTTCTTTTTTTTCATAATTCCAAATATTCATTGTATATCTACATTATATCTATTCTCCTACAATCTAGTGTATCCTCATTAGTCTATGATGAATGATATAATCGGATTCAAGTAGGGGTGATGTTTTCTATTATGGATTTATAATCTTGAGGGCCCGATCTACTCTTCCCTGATCATCATTTTTAGGTCAAATTTTAATTCCTATATTTTGAGTCATGAGACTCTATATAAGGGGTTAATTATATGAAATTATTATTTTTCTTATACAAATTCTTTAGTTTATTCATTAAGTTGAGTTTTTTTTGTTTCTAAGGGATTTATTTGAAAAGTATGTAAATTTGGGATTTCATTAAAAACATGTTTTTTCTTAAAAATTGTTTGATTAGATGCATGAATGGTTGTTTTGATTTTGAAATGGTTTTTGAAATAGTGAAGAAAATTGTTATGGATTTGAGCATGTTTTTTAAAATGTGATATTTTTTTTTTGAATTCTTATTTTGGACCATCGTGGTAAATTTAAAATTGTGGGTGTGTTTAGAAAATTAAATAGGTTACACTAGTTTGTGTGGCCACACAAGGGGTTACTCATGAGATATCAATGGACAATGGAGTGAATCAACATTCATTGGTACTAGTGAATTATTAGTTTATGATATTATTTGTCAAGTACATGTCACCAATGGATAGGGAATAGTATGGAGTTCTTATTTATTTTTTTATATCACATGATGCATTTTTTCTAGGACACTTTGACACATTTTTACCTATGGTTTTACATCACATGGATTTTCATGAAGGATCGTTTCATGTATATGCATTTACATGATTAAATTATGGTGTTTTTGTAACATCCAAGGTAAATAATTAAATAATACATTTTCATAATTATTAATATTTTTCAATTAAATATTAATTTTACTTTTAAGGGGTTGATATACTCAATGGTTTACCTGACACACAACAATAGGTTTCTTTGAAATATAACGTTGCACACTAATAATATAATAATATTATTTTCAATGTAGTTAATTCCTAGATTTTGTATTGGAGGGAATGAATATATCTTCTAAAATATAATTATACATTTTTGCTAAATGTTTTTACATTTATCCAATATATTTTAGCTTCTTAAAATGTGAATTAATCTAATTTTATGCATAAATAATTTAATATTCATTATAAGGTTGATTAACCACCATTTCATGATAAACCCTATTTAAATCTTGTTTTGGAAACATTTATATGTTCTTTTTGAAAATATAACACTCTTATTTAGAATTGGGACATCAATATTTACTTTGGACTAATTGTTTTCATTTTTCTGATAAAATTCATTTTTTGATGAATAGATGAAAATACTGTATTTTAATTCAAAACTGCATTTTAACCTATTTATTTTATATGGATATATTATCTTTTTAGTTGGGTTTAAAGTGTAATTATATTATATTTTTACAATTTCTTTTAGTTTCGGTCATTAGAATTAATTTCACTTTGAAATTGGATATAAACAAATATCAATCTTTTGATGGTTAATATTTCTAAAAAACATGCATTTTTTGGCAGTGGGAATTAATTTCAAATGAATTTATGATACTTATATGTTTTTGAATTTGGTAAAAGAGACATAATTTTTGAATTCATAATATTAAATATAGTTTAGGCTGAATTTTTGGTAGTTTTCTGAAAACATCAATTTTTGATAAATAGTGAATCCACATAGTATTAGTTAGAAAACTAACTTTTTCAGTTAATTAAAATTTTACCACTTATTAGAATTTAATTTATAAAATATTGCATACATGGTTGTTATTATTATGTAAAATTTGGTTAAATGAGAGGAAAATAATTATTGGTGAATAGTAACTTTTGACATTTATTTATCACGGTTAAAGGTAAATATGGAAATTCAATGTAAAAAAATATCATAATGACACAAAAATAACTTAACACTTGGCCTAACCTTATTGGATGTGTCATGGACGACCATGGGCATCCTTGGGTCAAATTGGGGACCCCATGGAGCCACATAAGAGTGACAATGACACTTTATATTAATTAATTTAAAGTAAAGACAAAATTGACATAAAAAATGTCTTTTAGTTAATTAATTTTTATACGGGTTTATATAAGTTATCATTTAGAATGAAAATATTCATTAGAATTTGAGAAAATATTTTCTATATCATGGTATTTTTTTATAATTTTTAAACAACAAATAAATAAAATCATTTATGACATAATAATGATGTAGTGTTTTCTTCATTATTAAATGATTTAAATAAATAATAATTAAAGATTAAAATAATATCCAAAACCTACAAAATTATTATTCGAAGATTTTATATCGAACATGAGTCAAATTATTTTCGAATTTAATATGTTTTGGACCTTTATAAAAAGAAAATTATTATATAATAAAATAATATTTTCATACTTTTCGAAAGAGCCCCTCCTCCCCCTTATAAAAGGACACCACTTATAACCCATTCCTCATACCTCTCATTCCCCTTCGCTCATCCAAACCCTGCCAAAATAAGCTCTTAAGATCTATATCTTCCACCTAGAATCCTTAACAATGGCATAAGGCACTTCAAGAAGTCCTTTTGATTCAAACCAAAGAGAGTTACCCAAATTAAAGGTAATGGTTTCTATGAAATTAAATTCTTTTATTTTTCTTCTCAAAAACCCAAAACTCTTTTTATTCTAGTATTTTATAAAAACACCTATATCCTAAATATACTAGTATGTTATTATGAGAAGTATTATAACTAAACATACACACACCTCCATTTAATGGGTAAAGAACATATTTTAACTGTGGATGGAAAACTAACGCCAAACGAAATGATGATTGTTCAATTATCTCCCACCACCTCTCATGGTGGCCATTAATATAGAACAATATTTATATATGATATATATTATGTCTATGTTTTTTTGTACTTTTATATTTTTCATTTAGATCATACCTTTTTAGTTTCCATTATGGCTAAATGTGGTGATTTCATTTGTGGAAGTGGGGACGACCGCCTCCTCAAAGTGATGTGACTCGTTAATTCCATATGTGGGACATATAATGGATTTAGTTAATGATATTATATATGACATCATACTGGAATTATAATATACCTATTAATCATATTGTTTTAATTCTATTAAAATAATAAATATAAATGAAAGTAGTGTTCATGCGTACGTATGGCTTACCGTCTCCATGAACGGTGCATTTCATTTCTTATCTCCAAATGATATGTACTATTAAAATTACATTTTTATACTAGATATATATGATATATATGATATCTAAATTATTAATATCATTTCGTATAGAATGGACTACTGACCACATATACAACATCTAAATATAAGAAGTTCATTTTGGACTCAACTACCAAATATCTACAAAACAACTGTTATTAACTTAAATGATTACATAAAGTTTAAAACATCGTAATATGTAATAAAAAGGGATAATAAACATGAAAAGGATTCATATGCAAGTATAAATTAACATTAGTTTATTATTTAGGTGATTAAATAATAATGTAGTCAAGTCAGACACGAGGTAACAGAGTTTGTCTCAATCTCCTTTCATTGAGATATATTTTGTTTTCATAAAAAACATTCATTTATATGATGTATAAATAGCTTTAACATTTCATTTCATTCAAAAGGAATCTTTTTTTATGAGGTGTTTAACTACAAAACAGAAAATACTTCTTTTAACGTAAGCGGCACCATGAGTATTATTTGATATTTGGCTTCCATAACAAGTCGTAATGTTTTTAAAAGGAAAATAAATACCACATACTCCTTTACATATTTTGGTTCTAAAAATGGTTTTTATAGTGTATTTTTTATGTTTATATATTTAAATGATATATTTTGATTGAAAGGTGGAAATTTTTTACTTCCTTTATGTTTGATTTATGTGTTATGAATATGTTATGGTTTTTTCGCATTGTTTACATATACGGGTGGTTCCGTGATAAACCTAGGGTTGGTGAGCCTGATAATGCTCTACAATGCATTGGGTAATGTGATAGAGCTAAACATGAATGTTTATCCAAAGAGATTTTAGGAATATACTATGATGGGTATTCCAAATGTAACTCCCTACGTAGCTGTGATAGCTACAATGTAAGTATGATATGGATGCCACTATTTTCCTTTAGGATTAATGTTTTTTATGTGTTATTCATAAATATTATGATTTAATGAGGCATGTTAAAGAGATTATGTTATGTACTAAATGATGTAATAATGTTTTCTTTCGTTGTTTTATAACCCTTACTGAGATTTTTATGCTCATCAAATGTTTTGAAATTTTCGTCACAGGACCTTAAGATGATTATGGTCATGGATGGGGTCAAGGAAAAGTCTTGCTGTATAAAACATGGGACTAGACATGACTCCTCTTTTAAAGAGTTTTTATTTTATGAAAAAAATTAAAATCCGTAGAAGTGTCTACCATGTAATTTTTGAGATGTAATGTAATATTTATGGTCTAATTTTCAAAAACTCTAAACCTGAAAAGATCCTCAAAGTGAATTATCCATTTGATTCATGATTATGTAACATTTATGGATGGGTCATTATAGTTGGTATCAATGTTTGGTTTAGTTAACATTAGGAGTTATGATATTGTTCCATTAAGGTTGATAAATTAATTTATGGTATGATTTAATTGATGTAGAATTTACAGATTACCATGTATCTTCGAATAAGATATTTCTATGTCCAAAATGGTTTTTTAGAAGAAACAAGGAAAATATTTTGGGACGACATCAATGGAAAGACAACCTTCCAAATTAGAAACCGTAGATTGTCATAATTAGAACTGAACTATTTGTTACAGTGATGTCACGGTTGACTCTAGCTATAAATAGTGGCGGTATCCATGCACGAGATTAGCCAGATCAACCATAGTGGAACATGTCAGTAGTGCATCATTACATGAGGCAACATCCCCCACAATTTAGGGGATCATCTAGCCCTTTGTTAACTGAAGTGTGGACTAAAGCACTTGATAAATTTATTGATTTCATGGGGTGTTTGTAATATCAAAATCATAGTCTCAATGTTTACTATTCTGAAGGTGAAGTTGATCAGTGATGGTCAATGGTGAAAAATATTATGGATAGTGAGGATATTTATGCCCTTGATTGGGATGAATTCATAGGTATGTTTCTCGATAAATATTTTCCTAATGTGGTTCGTCTTAGGAAGGAAAATAAATTCCTGGAATTGAGGCAAGAGGATTACTCAGTGCCTACTTATGAAGAAAAATTCCCGTGACTAGAAAATTATGATACAAATTTCTTAGGAGAACATAATAGTAAAATCCACCATTTTTACTCAGGAATAAATCCAATGTTTCAAATGCATTTGTCTTCATGTGAGTTCAAATGTTATGAAAAACATGCTCGATGTGTGGAAAAGGTGGAAATGGAGTTTTCCGATGACTATGTGTTCTTTGAAAAACAATAGAATAAGAGGTCAAGGTGGCAAATGAAAGGGAAGAACTCTTCAAAAAAACTCTGATGGTAAGAATCTAAATTTTACATTTTGCAAAAATTGTGGTAAAAATCATGCTGGGTAATGTCTTCTGAATTATGGTAAGTGCAACCGATGTGGTAAAATGGGACATAAGGATAGTAATTTAACTAAAAATAGCTGGGTAATGGTATGATAGAATCTGATTTACAATCAGTAAAATGTTTTTTATGTAATAAGGTGGGAAATTTTGAAAATGAGTGTCCAATGAAGAAGTCAACTAAGGGAAAGAAACCAAACTACATGAAGAAAGGGGTGGTGATGTCCTTTGTAACAACTTCAATATATGTTGGGACATAAAATGAAGTATTATCAGGTACACTATTTGTTTTTTCAGATTAGACCGATGTGTTGTTTGTTTCGGGGATTACACATTCGTTCAATTCTGAGATGTTTTCTTCTAAATTAGGAATTCCATCTGAATATATGAATCTTGAACCTAACGTAAAAACTCATGGACAAAATTTTGAAACAAAAGGAAATTATTATAACCTTATTGTTTTTCATCTAGTAGAGTTTGATGTTATTTTGGGTATGGATTAGATTTCTGTTTATCATTAAATGATTGAGTTCAGAGCTAAAGATCTTTCATTTCAGAATGAATTTCTGTTTGTGTAAAAGAATGAACCCTTACTTTGGATGACATATCAAGAAACTGAAAAACTAGTAAAATATGGAAATGAATGTTACTTTGCACATATTTTTTAAAATAAAGGATCAATTCAGATTAATGAAGTGCAAGTGGTAAATGAGTACCTTGATGTTTTTCCTGATAAGTTGTCTGGTATTATACCAGATTGGGATGTGGAAATTATTTTTGACTTAGTTCCTGATGCTTTTCCAATATCAAAACCCCCTTATAGAATGTCTCAAATTGAACTTTTACAGATAAAGAAGTAATTACATGAGTTATTAGATAACAGTTTCATTTGACCTCGCACATCTCCATGGGGTGATCTTGTTTAGTTTGTTAAAAAGAAAGATGGTTCAATGAGACTTTGTATTGATTATAGATCATTGAATAACTTCATTGTTAAGAAAAATTAACTTTTTCCTCTTATCAATGATTTATTTGATCAGCTCCAAGGAGCTCAGTATTTTTCAAAAAAATGACTTGAAGTCTGGGTACCATCAGTTGAATGTAATGGAATTTGACATTCCAAAGACTGTGTTTCATACTATATATGGCCATTGTGAATGTGTTGTTATGCCTTTTGTTTTAAAAAATTCACATGCTGTGTTCATGGATCTTATGAATAGAATTTTCCATGAGTTCTTTAATAAGTTTTTGTTTGTTTTCATTGATGATATTTTGGTTTATTATAAAAGTGAAGAAGAGAATGAAAGTAATTTAAGGGTTGTATTTCAAACCTTAAAATAAAAGAAACTATTTGGGAAATTTAGAAAGTGTGAGTTTTGGTTACCATAAATCTCTATCCTTGGTCACATTGTTTCCAAAAATGGAATAACTGTTGGTTCTGTTAATACAATAGTTGTTGAAGAATGGCCAATACCCACAAATATAATAGAGATTCGTATTTTTCTTAATTCAGAAGGATATTACCAGAGGTTTATTGAAAATTTTTCATGGTTATCAAGTCCAATGACTATGTTAAATCTAAAAGGTGCTATGTTCATTTCGAAAAAATAATGTGATGATTGTTTACAGGAATTGAAAATAAGATTTGTAAATGCTCTAGTTATGGAGCTACCTTCCAGAAATGGTGAGTTTGTTGTTTACAGTGATGCTTAATTGAAAGGACTTGGTTGTGTACTTATTAATAATGATAAGCTAATGTCTTATGCTTCACGTCAGTTGAAACCTCATGAGTTAAATTACCATACACCTAATTTGGAATTAGCTACTATTTTTTAGTTTTAAAAATTTGGAGGCATCATTTGTATTGAGTAAAAACTGAAATATATATTGACAAAAAGTTTGATGTATATATAAACTCCGAATTAATTGAACATGAGATAGAGGAGATGGTTGGGATTAATCAAGGATTATGATTTCATGATTAATTATACCCAGGAAAGGCAAATAAAACATCTGATGCTTTGAGTCAAAAAAAGTAATTATTCATTTATCGTGCTATGTTTGGGATGATATCCTTTTTTTGATTTTTTGAACATTAGCATAGAAGTAGTTGGTACAAGAAAATCTTATGTTTTGTTTCTGTTGTTAGTGGAATCATCTCTATCAGATATAATAAAGCAAGCACAGAGGGAAGACAGTGAGCTGCAGAAAAAGGTAGAGTTGTTTCAGAAGGGAATGTTGCCTGAATTTAACATTGATAATGATTGTGTTTTGAAGGTTTGGAAGATAATATGTGTGCCTTGTGATTCACATTTTAAGAATGATTTATTATGTAATGTTCATAGTTCCCCATTTTCAGTCCATCCTGGTAGTACTAAGATGTATAGAGATCTTTGAGAGTATTACTGGTGGGATGGAATGAAAAGAGATAATGCTGATTTTACTGTGAATTTTTTGACTTGTCAACAGGTTAATATATAGTGTGTTTTACCAAAATAGATGCTCCAGACATTACCGGTTCCAGAGTGGAAATGGAAAAATATATCCATGGACTTTTTTGTGGGATTACTGAAGAAATATTGAGGTAATAATTCAATATAGGTTATTGTTTATTGGTTGACTAAATAGGCTCATTTTCTTCCTATTAGAGATAATTTGTCTCTAGATCAAATTTCTTCGTTGTATATTAAAGAGATAGTTAGGTTCCATGGATTTCCCCTCTCCATTGTATCTGATCGTGATCTCAGGTTTACTTCTAACATTTGCAAAGGCCTTTAGAAGTTGTAGGGTACTATATTAAATTTTAGTACAACTTTTCATCTGCAATCATATGGGAAATCAGAACAAACAATTGAGAACATAGAGGATATTTTGGATGCTTACTTAATATATTACCAATGATGTTTGGACCAACATCTCTTTTTGGTTGAAATTTCATATAATAAGAGTTTTCGTTCTAGTATACAGATGGCTCTGTTTGAGGAATTCTTTGGAAAGCTGTGTCAAACTCTAGCTTCTTGGGATGAAGTAGGTGAAAGGAATCTGATGGTACCATAATTGGTAGAGGAGATAGAAGAAAAAGTTCAGTTGATTCAGAAGCACATGAAAATATCTCAGAGTAGGCGTAAATGTTATGTGGATAATTGGATGGAGAATCTTTCTTTTGAGTTAGGTGATCATATCTTTTTCAGAGTTTCTCCATGGAAAAGTGTGATGTGATTCTATAAGAAGGGAATGTTGAGTCCGAGGTTCATTGGACATTATAAAATCTAGGAGAAAGTTGGATCAGTTACATATAGAGTAGATTTACCTCCACGTTTGTACTAGGTACACAATGTTTTTCATGTTTCAATGTTGGGAAATTATATTCCAAATCATTATCATCTTTTAAGTCCAGAGGTAGTTCAGTTGGAAGAAAATCTATCTTATGAAGAACCGCCAGTCCAGATTTATAACTGAAGATAGAAAGTTTCACGGAATAAGGTAATTCACCAGGTAAAGGTTATGTTGAAAAATCATATGTCTTAAGAGGCAACATGGGAATCTGAAAATGCTATGTGGGATAATACCTCGTTTATTTGATACGTGAAAAAAATTGCGAGGACGCAATTTCCAAATGGGGGGAAGGATGTAACATCCGTGGTAAATAAATAAATAACACATTTTTGTTAATTGTTCATATTTTTGAATTAAATATTAATTTTACTTTAAAGGGGTTTATATGATCGATGGCATACATGATACTCAACAATAGATTTCTTTGAAATCTTAAATTACAAACTAATAATATAATAATATTATTTTAAATGTTGTTAAACCCTAGATATTTTAATGGCGGGAATGAATAGTACAAACTAGAATATGATTATACAGGTTTGTTAAATGTTTTTACATTTATTCAATAAATTTTATAGGATTAAAATGTGAATTAATATAATTTTAAGCCTAAATACTCTGATATTATGTAAAAGGTAAAATTTCCATCCTTTGATAACACACCCTCTTTAAATATATTTTGGTCACATTTATATGTTCTTTTTGAAAAATTAATATTCTTCTTCGAAATCGGGAATCATTACTTACTTTGGTTAATTTTTTTGTATTTTTCTGATAACATTGATTTTTTGATGAATAGTGAATAATATAGTATCTTAATTCAAAACTACCTTTTAATCTAATTTATTTATATGGTTAGATTGTCATTGCAATTGGTTTTATTGTTTAATTAGATTATATTTTTAACATTTAATCCAATTTTGGTCATTGAAATTAATTTCACTTTGATATTGGAAGTAAACAAGTGTCAATCTTTTGATAGATAATATTTCTTAAAAACACGCCTCCTGTTTTGTCAGCGGGAAATAATTTTAAATTAATTTCTGCCACATCTATGTTTTGAAATTGGTAAAATAGAAATAATTTTTGAACATGGAATTTCTAATATATCTTAGGCTAAATTTTTTGTAGTTTTCTGAAAAACTTCGATTTTTGATGAATTCTGAAACCACTATGTATTAGTTAAAAATTGACTTTTTCATTTATATAAAAGTTTACCGATTCTATGAATTAAATATCAAGAATACAACATACATGGTTTTTATTAGTAAGTAAATGTGGTTTAATAAGATGAAAATATTTTTTGATGAATAGTAACTTTTCACTTTTATTTACCACGATTATAGGTAAATATGTTTATTGAAAGTAAAAAGAATATCATAATAATACTAAATTATCATAACACTTGTCTTAAACTTATTGGATGTGTATTTTCCAATCATGGTCATCCTTCGGTCGAATTGGGGACTGCATGGAGCCAGTTAAGAGTGATATTGACACTTTATATTAATTAATTTAAATTCAAGACAAAAATTAGATTAACAAATATCTTTTAGTAAATTAATTATTAGAAGTAGATATATAAGTTATCCTTTCGACTATAAATATTAATTGGAAAGATAAAAAGATTTCCTAAATCATGGTAGTCTTTTATAATTTATAGACATCAAATAAATATAATTATTTATGACACAATACTGATGCAGTGTTTACCTCATTAATAAATGATTTTAATAAATATTATTATAAAGATTAAAATAATATCCAAAACCTATTAAATTTTTATTTTATGGTTTTATTTCGACCACGAGTCATATTATATTTGAATTTAATATGTTTTTGACATTTAGAAACCGAAAACAATTATATAATAAAATAATATTTTCAATCATTCTTAAAGAACCCCTCCTCCCCTTATAAAACGACACGACTTCTAACCCTTTCCTCACATCTCTAAAGCCCCTTTTCTAGTCCCATACCTACCCAAAAAAGGTCTCAAAATCCCTCTATGACACCTAGAAGAACTAACTTAGGAAAAAGTCACTTCAACATTTCCTTTTGATTCAATCCAAATGGAGTTAACCGAATAAAAGGTAACAATTTCTCTTAAATGCATTTCTTTTTTTCTACTTCTCCAAACTCGTAAACTCTTTTTATTCATTTATTTTTTAATAAAACCAGTATCCTAAATATTATATGATGTTTTTATGAGATTTGTTTGAACTAAGCAAACACACACCCCCATCTAATGGGTAAAAAACATATTGTTTCTGTCGGTGGAAAACTAACGCCTCACGAAACCACGATTGTTCAATTATCTACTACTGCCTCTCATGGTGGAAATGAAGATGGAAAAATATTTATATATGATATAAATTATTTTTATGTTTTCTTTATTCTTCTTCATTTTTCATTTATAGCATAAATTTATGGTTTCCATTATGTGTAAATGCGATAATTTCATTAGAGGAAGTGCGGACTACCGCCCCCTCAATGTGACATGGATCATTAATTCCATATGTGGGACATATAAAGGATGGATTTAATGATATTTTATATGAAATTATATTTTAATTATAATAAACCATTGTCTAATTAAGTTTTACTTCAACTAAAATAATAAATAAAAATGGATGTAGTGATCATGGGTACTATGACTTACCGTCTTCATGAACGGCGCATTTCATTTTTATCTCCAAATGTTATGTAATATTATAAATACATGTATATTTTGGATATATATTATATATAAGATATATAAATAATTAATATTGTTATGGATATAATGGACTATTGAATACATAGACAACTGGTAAATATAAGAATTTCATTTTTGACTCAAGTATCAAATATCGACAAAACAACCATTATTAACATAAATGATTACATAATGATTATAACATGGTAATATGTGATATAAAAGGAATAATAAACCAGAAAATGGTTTATAATCAATTATAAATGAACTTTATTTTATTATTTAGGTGATTAAATAACGAACAAGTCAAGTGGGACACAAGGTAAGGGACTTTGTCTCAATATCCTTTCATTGAGACATATTTTGTATTTATACATGACATTATTTTATATGATGTAGAAATGGATTTGAAATTTCTTTTTATTAAAAAAGAATATTTTTCTATGAGTTGATTAAATAAAGAACAAAAAAATGTTTCTTCTATTGTACGTAGTGAAAATAACATTTATGTTTCCCAACTATTATTTGATCTTTCGCTTCCCTAACAAGACATATTTTTTAAAAGAAAAATAAATACTATACAATAATTTATATATTTTGGTATTGAAAATGGTTTTATAATTTATTTGTTATGTCAACATATTTAAATTATATATTGTGACTGAAACGTGTAAATTTTATCTTTCCTATACGTCTGATTTATGTGTTATGAATATGTTGTGGATCTTGGAAATTGTTTACATATATAGGTGGTTCTTTGATAAACCTAGGGAGGGTGAGCCTGAGATAGCTCTCCAATGCATTGGGTAATGTGACAGTGGTAAAAGTGAATGTTTCTCATAAGAGATTTATGGAATATACTGTGATGGGTATTCCAAATTTAACTCTATATGTAGCTGTGATCGCTACAATGTATGTATGATATAGATGACAAAATTTTCTTTTATTATATATGTTTTATATGTGTTATTCATAAATCTTATGATTTGATGAGGCATGTTACTGAGCTTATGGTATGTATGAAATAATGGACTAATGTTTTCTTTAATTATTTTATAACCCTTACTAAGCTTTTTATGCTCACCAATGTTTTGAAATGTTTTTTTACAGGAGCTAAAGATGAATATGGTAAAGGATGGGATAAAGGAAAAGTCCTGTTGTCTAAAACATGGGACTAGACATGACTCTTTTTTTCACGAGTTTTTCTTTTATGAAAAAATTGATACTGAGTAGAAGTGTCTACCTTTTATATTTTAGATGTAATGTAATATTTATGGCCTAATTCTCTAAAACTAGAAACCTAAAATTATTCTTACTGTGAATTATAAATTTAAATCAAGATTATGTAATATTTACGGTCGTGCCCTTATATTTTTATATTCATTAATTTTTTTTATCACTTATATTTTTTTATATTATTTTATATATTTTTATGTAATGATTTAATGAATAATGAATGGGAAATGATTTATAAATTAAGAATTATTTATTATAATTATTTTTTAAAAAAATTATTTTCATAGATGGAACTACTGCAATATTTTTATTAGTACATTTAAACACATTGTGTTGGTATCATACTAGGAATCATGCTCACATCAGTCATTTTCCATTGGATGGTTGTATATTTTATTTTTCACAACTCCTGTAAAAGGAATTTAATTATGTAATATTCAAACATTTTTTCATTATTTCCATCATTGTGGGATGGGTTTGAGGTGATGGTTTGACACATAGATTCATGTTGATCATTTCATTATATAAATTCTTGTTTATTCAGTTTGTCTTGGATTGTAATGATATTTTATTAATCACATTATACCGCATTGTACTCTGGTTTCTTGTCTAGATTCACCATATTCACGACTTGGTTATTTTATACTTGTTTATCTTCACTATGTAAAAACGGACTATGGTGGATAGTTTAGAGGACTGAGGTTGGTTTGGTGTAATTGGAAACCAATGTGATTCTAATCCTGGTGTTTTTAATGTATCCTTACTTTGCTATTTTTTTATTAGGTAGATTGTAGATACAACCATCTGAATTCGATTAGTTTGTTTGTGGGGGTTCCTTTCCTACTCACATCCATGTAGCAACCAAATCATCCATGGGTTGTTGGAAAACATTTACCAAGTTTGAGAAATTCTGTTTGAGTTCATTTGAATGAATCATATATGATGTTAATTTAAATGTACATGTTCCTTAAAAAATACTTTTCATATTCATAGAAATAATGAATTCTTTAAATTCATTATGATTTAATTAAATGATGTTAAATCAGGATATTATCCCTTTAATAATAGAACATTCTCTAAAGATGATTGTTCATTGTCTTATGCTTAACAAAAAAATGCATTCAGAAGAGATCATCGAAAACATAGAGAGGAATTCGAGATATAGGATTCATAGGAGAATCCTCCATTGGATAATTGATTGGGTGAATATGTAATACATACAGTTAAGACTTTGGGTCAAGTTGGTGTTGGGAACCTAGAATGCATGTTCAATTATGGATCTGAATTAAATGTTAATCACCTACCCAATATTCATGGTGAAAATGTTCCTTAAGAATCCATGGAATGCATTAAGAATATTCTAATGATAGTCTATTTTTTATCACTATTGAGGAATAAAATATGGTTTTCCCCATATATTTTTTGGTTATGAGACAGAAATTGTGGGACTCTTTGGTAGAATCTATGTTGTACAAGGACCATACATGGTCTTTATCCAATAATATTTAAAATAAGTTGGTTTACCCTAAGGCCTTATATTCAGTTAATACCTAGTAATTTCTATCCATGGAGCAAGGGGATAGTATTTTTCTATAGTATTCCACTCTTTTTCATAAGTTGATTCACCTTGCACTAGAACTAGTCAATAATGAGTAGCTGAAGTCTCTAGGGATTATGTTGGAATTCATGTGGGATATTTTGTTGATGTTGATTATATATTTGTTTACAACCATTGTGGAGGTAGTTGAAAATTATTCTTTTGATGAAGAAGACATATATAGATATACATGTTTTGGTGGAGCTCTGATTGGGGAAGTTGTTAGAAAATGAATATTTTCGGGCTAGAATAGAAGGTGCTAATTTCATTAGTTTTAGTCCAGAAAAGTTTCAGGAGAATCATTAGATATGTAGTAGTTTTTCTACAATTAATGTGAAATTTAGGGACATTCCATTACTAATTATATATAGTATCCTAATAATTTTCATCTTTTAGGATTACATGTCCATTAGA
Organism: Viscum album; assembly: GCA_963277665.1. Classification (NCBI taxonomy): domain Eukaryota; kingdom Viridiplantae; phylum Streptophyta; class Magnoliopsida; order Santalales; family Viscaceae; genus Viscum; species Viscum album. The sequence continues at coordinate 1,955,886,703 of OY728141.1, read as the reverse complement.
AGCATTTTGTTAATGGATATTATAGGGAAGTAAAGAAAGATCCACTGCACCAAGTGTTTTCAGGTTCATAATGAAATATCCAAGGGTGGTGGGTTTAATACATAGAATAATGTAGATGTTAATGTGGCTAGGAATATGGGGATTTATGTGTATGAGAATTCTGTTGAGGATTCTATGGTCAAAAACAAATACTATTAGAGGTATGGTGTTTATTTTTTCTTTTATGTTTCATGTTTGTTTTATATAAGTGCTACTCATTATTTAATATCATAAATTTGTTTTGATGTGTTGCGCTTGTTTTTGGACCTTATTAAATAATTTCTTGATAATATGTTTTTGTGGACCGAGTTTAGACAAGGTTTCAACTGTCCTTCATGTCGAGTGGTGATAGTCGGCTTCTGGGTGGTATCAGACTATGTAGATCTCAATAATGAAACCATAATCAAAATAATTTTATATAAATAAAATTTTGAAGTTATTCCCTTAATATATTTCTTCAATTTTGGTGATTATTTTTTTCTTCTGATAGGTGTAATCATGTTTTTCAGGGTGAGTGGGACTCTAGATCTATAAGGTTGGGTCCTATTATTCCTTATCTTGGGGTAATGTTGGGTTGGATCTTAGATATTTCACATGATTTCATTGACCCTTGTTTGAGTATTCTAATTTCTGTAGTGGTGTGTGGGTACCCTGATACATTTTTTGATGATTTTTCTATTCTATCACTATATAATGAGGTGGGTTATATTATTGAACAACTGACTGGAACCTGTAATGTTAATGGCTCGGTGAATGAATTGATCATATTAGAATTTATATTATGAAAAACTAAAAATATCTACAAATCTATATAATTATGTTATTAAGGGATAGAACCCACAATTATAGTCCATTGGTTGGAAATAGATCAATAGGAACCTTATATTAGAATTAATCACATTCACAATTTCGTTTGATTGTATTAAGATTTAATTGCATGATTTTGATTTATATTACAATGGAGGGACTATGTAAATTATTGGTATTAGGAAAAATAACGGTCATAAATATATATTGTTATAATGAAATGGTATATTGTTTAATGTGGTGAAAGGGTTACCAATTGGTAAGGGTTAAACCAATTGGATCTACTAAAGCAATACCAATTGTATGGTAATGAAGTGTTAAAATTACGAGATGTAGTATGATAAGATTAAATTGTAGAAATAATAAAAATATTTTTCTCATAGATTTATCAACTCCAAATATGTATTTATATTTTGATAATACCACCCATTATCATGTTTATGAAAAATAATTAGAATGAAAAATTGGATTCAACCTATTATTTGTAATTAGATTAATCGTGAATTGATCAAGAAATTCATTATGGTTAATTCAACCCAAAGCCTCAACCCCTGACCCTTAGTGGATTATCCACACTTAATGGTATTACTAGAATTAAAGGACACATGAATAACGATCAACATAGTAGTTAGAAACACAAATAATATCAGTCAATACGTTTAACCGTGTAAAATCAATCAAATACGAATTTATATGAATAAAAAATGATGAACGCGTAAATTTTTTTGTTGAGTGGGAATCATAATTGGATTCAAACATGGGAACATAAAAACATAATTATAGAGTATAAAAATTCTATGAAACTAAAAAGGAGTGATTAAAATGTTAAAGTAAATAAATAAAAATAGGATAAAATGAAAACAAATATAATATACAGAAAAAATAGATAGGGTATAGTGGCATCCAATACCTCTATCATTTGGATGGGTGATCTATTATTTATTGGCCCATGTGATTCATGATGTGTAAATTATTAAATTTGTTAATAATTTTCAAGAAATTTCTTCAGTGATACATTAATGAAATCTAATGGGGATTCACAACATTTACTTCATATCCAAAAATGTCTCTGACAATCTTGGATCTCCTGGATTTCATGGGTTGTATCTTTGGTTTTCTATATGTTTTGAACTTTTATCATCGTTTATTATGTTCACATCATTTCTCTGCAATGGATTTCGTATTTTACTTTTCAAGATTCAAAATGGGATTCACATTATAAAATTGGGATACATCATTTTAATGGGACTCGTGTCTTTTAGATTTTCTAGAAGGTGGTTTTCTCGGTTAATAATAATTATTAACATATAACTCATGGTGTGTAATGTTGATATTTTTTATTTTTCTATCATATCATCATTATATTCTTGAGTTACCATTCCATGAGGAAACAACATAAAACCTAATATGTTATGAAAAAAACATGATTAATTTTTTAATAAATATATCCCAATGACATATATGAGTTTAGATTATCAAATTCCCCAACACATGAACAAATTATTGTCTTCATGAAAAAATTAACTCAATTAGGATTCCTAATAAAAAATTAAACAATAGTCATGCATCAAAACAATGAAAATAAATCAATGTGACTGTAGAAAAAATATCCACCAAAATAAATTCTTCATTGTAAATGTACCATACCGCATAGTAAAAGTACTTTATTTAGAATATTTATATATATAATTACAATTAATAAATTTATCCTTAAAAGATATACCCGAATTTCAGTTAACACCACTTTTAATTTTCACTCATCACTAAAGGTAAAATCAAACATCAGTTATGATCATACCCTTGATACATGTTCCTAACCAATGTATTTCATTTGTTCTTGCATCTCTTCTCTTTAAATAAAAATAAAAATTAATCAGTAGGGTTTAATCAACAATGATCAAATGACATTGAGTCTCGTGGTAGTAGGTGGGTCAAAAAAATATCTCTCAAAATGGGGTTAAATCTAATGTGTAATACATGATCATAAGTAATAATGACATGAAAAATATCCTCTAGAAAGAGGAATCTTCTCAATCCAAATTTATCAGAGTTCGTATATTTATGTGGCATAATAGTGTAATAAATGTATCATATTTTTTTAAAGTGAGGCCTATTCAAAATATCACATCCATCACCTAATCACATATGATCTATCATAAGAATCATCGGTTTAGTACATGATATTTTTGATCTTCCTAAAAAAACTATAATTTTCTAATTAATTTATATATTTTTTTTTTAATAGGATAACTTAGAATGGTGCATAAGAAATATCCATAGAACACATCCCATAGATTTTTTGAAATGATCATGCTATATCTCCTCAATAGTGAGAAACCCACATCCATCAATAATGATTAATTCCTTACTCCTACTCAAATGCTAATCATGTTATTATAGAATGAGTGGGGTATAAAGGGAAAAATTAGGATTTTAGCATGACTCAATTCTATTATGTAATTTCATCCCATCTATGGTTTTAAGAAATATAAATGTATTAGTGGTTTTTTGGGATAAATGACTCAAAAATTATTTCCCCAATTATTTATCTAATGTATTTATTCAATAATGTTCTCAATGAGATTTTATAGAATGACTTGATAGGTTATTGTTCCTCATGTATCTCTTAAAAAATATGATTAGAAAATAATATGAAAATATAGGTATAAAATCATCTAGGAAATTGGAATATATAATAGTGTAATCACTCTCTCCTTAATGTCGAGTACTAAGTCAATAAAAAATAATTATAGGAATTTATAATTACAATTAAATTACTAAACTCATAAATAATAATAATAATATAAAAAGGAATAAAAATGGATTTCAACAATATCCAACCAAATGTTTTGTTTTTCATAAATGGGTGTAATAAAATTTATATTTTATGAAATCCTTTAATAAAAAATATCTCCTATAATAATAAAAATTAGAAATAAAAACCCAAGTTTATTGTAAATATAGCTCACTAAGGAATCCACCTCCTCTAAAATTCTACAATTTCCGCGCTGTTCTAGGATGAAATTTTAATGAGATATCAATTGGAGAAATAATTGATTGAAATATAAAATTAGAATTTAAAATAGGATTTCAAGATCTCCCTATAATGGATGTCATGCTAAAATGGAAATTGATGGATGGATATCGGATACTTTTCTACATGATAAAATTATTAGAAATGGAATAAATTTACATGGTGAAACATTATTACATAGTAGTTAATCAATTATGGATGTACAAAATGGGTAGGTATACATGTAAAATAGTAGGAAAAGCCATATCTTGTAGATGCATAATTCGAATACAATGAAATTTTGGATAACAAATGTAAATAAATTTCTAAAAACGAAAAAAGTCAGTATCATACTTATCAAAAACATATAATATAAATAAATTTCATTTGTACCTAAAAATAGATAATAATAAATTAGTAATTCATATTGATGTAATAAGAAGAATCATTCGGTCTGTTTGACCGGCTAAGATTTCCTATTCCACCTACAATAGATGGTGGTGGTGTTTTCTAGGTCATAGGGGAGCCTCATGGTGTTAACCTCCTTAGTAATTTATTGAAAAAATCTCTCTTGTGGTAGTTGTAAATTATGTGAAAATCATGGAGGGGGGTCAAGAATAGTTCAGTGTTAGTGTTATTCAAGTTGGCTCTGTATATCATCTAATAACTAATATATATACTATGGGAGTCCAAATAGAGTCCTGATATACTTATTAATTACAATGGATGGTGTGGTAGATCTACATATGGATAAATTAATGAATATGTTAAAAAAATTAAATAATCAACAACGTTGTGTAGTCAATACTATGTCCCATAAATAGATATGATGAAGGATATATCAGGGAACATGTAATATAGAGACAGTACAAAAATAGACACACATAAACAATGTGCAATGGGGGAGGGGTATACACAGGAAAGACTAAAAAGTGTAGTCTATATTGATACTATCAACATCAAATCCCCCCCCCCCCAATACTGGGTGTCTGAATTTGTCCCCCATATCTGTGGAAGCTAGTAATGCTCATATACAATCATCAACCACTATAGTGGGTTCCATGGTGATGGTAGCCCTGTCGGTAGATATGTGGGTTTTGATAATCCACATGGGTTCCAAACATATGGTTGATAGAACAATGAAAGGCACCTCAAAGGTATATGGGTGGTCGAGGCCTTATCCCCATTTTTCAGGTCTTATAAAAAATCATGTCGGTTGGCAGGACTCATGAGAAATTGAGGTAGGCTGACCTGGAAGTGCGGTTCATTGGGAATGGTGGATATTGTGGGTACAGTAGAGGGTTGTGGGTGGGTAGATGTATGGGATTGTGGTGGATCAGGGTGGTGGACTGTGAAATCCCATCTTCTATGATGCTGATGTGGAGGAAGATATATCTCTGATTCTCTACAATGAAATGAAAAACCCCAGATGCCATATAGAAATGGAGAAACATGTGAAGATGTGGTAGGATTGGGGAAATAGTGTAATGGGATAGTGGAATAAGAGTATTAGAGGAAATAGGGGCAGAGGTGGAGGAAGGTGGAGGGTCCTCATTCAAAGGGGAAATGAGTGGGGTAGGGTGAGTTGGAGCCACAACTAAATCCTCTATGAGCTCTAGGGCCCACTGGTAGTTACCCTCAAGCTTTCTCAATATCCATATCTACAAGATCATGATGAGGTCAATTGATTTCATATTACCAATAGTGGGTGGAGGTTGACAATCACCAAATATGCCGAGAATATGGGTGAAGATGGTGATAATGTTTCATCCCATAAGGGTTCTGTGAGGACACCACACTAGGGTCTGAAATTAAAATTAAAACTACTAGTCCAAGATGATTTTGGGGAAACCAATGGTAAATAAAAATAGGAAAACATCAATTAAGATGGTTCTTCCATGATCATATTCTCTAACTAACCATGCATGATCCAGATCCCGAGGGAGAATATTTAAAGTGGATCCACTTAGTTTGGTTTTACTCTTTCTTTCAAGACCATATTATCTATAAGGTCCTAGGGAATCATTTCTCATCTTCTCACCACATTCTTCTTGGCTATGTCTATCTGCATAGCTGCATAGGCCTGAGATGGAGAAAAATTATTTGTGTAAATGCCAATCATGATGCCAAAGTATCCAGGACAGAGTTCCCAAGTCCTACCATTGAGATGAAAGGTGATGTGTGCAACATCGATCTCCAATGTGTCCATGAACTCCATGAATAGATCCTGATATATCTTGTTATGCACATTGGGGATGTAGAAAATGAGTATCTGGACAAGAATCTTAAGTAAATCCACTTGCATCTCGATATACCTAAGAATTGTAATGTTGAGTGTATTTTTTGATCCCATAGGCTTGGCCTAGAAATTGGAAAAGCAAACCAAATGATTTGGGGAATAGAAATAAAAGGGTGTAGGTGTACATGTGGGGAATCACCTTAGGATATTTTGGAAGAGGTCTATGAATCATCACAGGGTGATGGACGACCAGAACCAGATGAGAATAGTGAGGGGGTATGATCTGTAGGTGGGGTTACATGATCCAATGTCTTATCTTTTTTTGGAGAACGTTCATTGCATTGGTCTTCTTGTTTTATAGTTTTATGTGGGAATGTTCATCACTAGGTATTGATAATGTATGTAATAGATCATAAGGTGCATGTGGATCTACTATAAGAGGAGGACGTGAGAGGTCGGAATGCGGGAGAGGGGAAGCTCTAAAAGAGGGACTATGGTAGTTGGGAGGAGGGAAGTGGAGTGTGGAAGATGTATAGAGGGAGTTATTTCAATCATGAACCACCCTAATAGATTATAAATTCATACATGTTATTATTATCATGTAAATTACACGTGATATGATAATACTGAAATTTAGTGTTTTTCAAGCCACAATATTTTCATGTGATAAAGTTTTTTGATTAAGAGAATTTTTTTTTAATATTAAATTTAATATTGAAATTTTAATTTCTTTTTATGTACACATAACATACTACCGTAAAATTATTGAACTATCCTAAAATATAATATAACCAATAGAACTTATCTAGGCTTTCCTCCCTATAATAACATTATTTACTTTCATGAGGTAGACATGATTTCATTAAGATGAGCGATAAATTTTCAATGGTTTTATTTTATTCATGACTATGTGATCCTTGTATTCAACATCATCCATAGATATGTTATCTCTTTCATCCTCACTATTCATATTATCATATTTAAAATCTATAAGAATCATTTCATGATAATACAATTACTCAAATATTTTCTTTGTTCCATTCACAATGTAAAACAGAAATTATTTTTTATGACAATGTTTATTAAACATCCTTGTTTGACATCAATCATTTCCATACCAATGGTGATAATAGGTATGCAGAGAATATGGGGATATAAATTTTACATCAATGACCATGATTACAAAATCCACATAAAAGTAATGTTTTAAAAAATTTATTATGAAGTCCATGAGGGTCCTTGACTGAGGGTTCGTCCAAAATATGTGAAACTATTGTTGGTTTTAATTCAGTGATCTCCAACTTTTTTAAAAATCAAATAGGAATGAGTTTTATACATTCACCAATATTTCACAAGGCACAACTGAAATTTCATGCCCCTATATTTCAGGGAATATAGAAACTCATAGGGTCTTGTATATTGGGTGGATTATTTTACTAAACAACAATTCATAATTATTAATTAAATTAAACAAATCCATGATATTCTATTTTCCACTTATTGTAATATATTTATTTTAAGAACATGGAGTAAGAATCTTATTTAGGGATGATATCTAAAAAGGGGTTATAGATGTGTAATATCATAAAAATATATAATTTTTTTAGTTTTATACTATTCTATTTTCTGGTCTCATCCATCCTAGAAATTGAAAAGGGGGTTTGTAAGGTGGTGGTTCCTTGTAAACATCTTCTATTTCAAACATCTATTGAACAACAGATTTGGTAGTTGGTTCTAATTTGGGATTTTTCTAAAATCCCACTTTATTTTCTATCATCCTTATTCATGTGATGATTGATGCATGTTTTTCAAGTTCATATAACTAATTCCTCTCACCTATTTCATGTTTCCTGGCATTATAGGTCAATGGAACATGAAATAAATTTGATAATGTCTAATATTTATATCTGTCATAATGATAAATGTTTGGTATGTTCTCCCATTCATTCAAATTTTGTTCTAGGGTATTCATCATTTAATTTTCATTTTATATGATAGTTGTCATAAGGTTATCAATATTCGGTTTTGGATGTGGGGATTATTGTTACAGTCCTGGCAGTACATGCATACAATTCTATTATTAATCTCTCTGGGTGAAGGTGGTAATTAAAATTATTTCTATGGTTGATGATCCAGCTTATGTGGTGGGTACCCATGTGGTCCTTGATTGTGTGGTGCTGCATAAACAGTCCTCTATAAATAGTAACATTGATTTGGTTGGTGTGGCTACTGAGATGGCCTCTAATAATGATTATACTATTTATATTTATTGGATTAATGAATCTGTTAATTTTTCGAATTTTATTTTATGTAACTATAATATTGACATTGGGGCCCTTCCATTTCTTCTATATAGTCCTTATATGGGTACGAGGCTCCACATATTTCAGAAACATGTATCTCTATAGTTCGTTTAGGGGTGGTGGTGATGTGTTTAGCTTAAAATAACATAGCTTCATTGAAAGAGTGTTGACCTGGGAAATATGTTGGGTAATCTCTTCCACCTAAAGTATTTCGCATCATCTTGGTCCTCTATCAGACTTCCCCGGACTAATATTCTAGAAAATCTCAAAGAAATGAGATTTGCCGACATCGGGCATCTTGACCATAAGTTTTCTCATATTGGATTTTTCTACAATTGGTAATTCCTCCAATTGGATTCTTTAGTTAAAAAGTTTCAATCATTGACACACATTGTGTGCATTATTTGGTTACTAATAGGATATCTCCTTAAAATGATATCAATCATTCCAAGATGATTCTCCACCATATTGGTTGAAATATTGGATTTTTTTTCAGATATACCATGTTTGTATATATGGATGTTATGTATCTTATATCATATTCTCTAAATCTTACCATGTCGTGATAGACTTGTGAGATTATATTTAGTTCCAATCCATGGATCATGTGAATATGGACAATGAATAGACACTAAATATAATTGAATCACAACATATTCCATTATTGTAAAAGGTGGTGGAAGCTTCAATGATATTTGATATCTTCCCATGGAGATCGTCACTCTAAACCCATTAAATTACCCTTTGGAATGGATCACTTGGAAAAATCCATGATTAATTTAACATGAATAATCACATATACGAGGACCCAAAATCTTTGTTACAACAATACTATTTTATTGCATGTCGTAGTCCATGATGGTGCACTCCTACAGAGATGTTCTGTCTCCATGATGCTAAGGAGTTGCATATTTTTAGTTTTAGGTGTTGTGTTGTGAAATGATGTTTCAGTCATCCATATATGAACATCATTATAATGAAATAAATCCTTTGATATCAGCATTGAAACCATGATGTTCTTTAGTTTCAAGTCACTCTGAGTGGGTCAGAGGGCCCTGGCGCATTTACTAAGATAAAGAAGAGTGGAAAATGTGATAGTACATATGAAATAATTATTAAAATAATGACTGAAAAGAAAAATGGGGTGAGGGAATCCAATGTACGTTGTCAATCTTACTATTCTAGTGCACAATAATGTACTTGGCAATTACACCACAATTTGATGGTCCCACATAACATTGATGGACCAGTATGATCATTGATTATATTATAATTTATATTAAAAAATTACCCTTAACATCAACTGCTTTTCACATTGAAGTGTGGGGTCAAACCCATAGGGGTAGATGGTTGGCTAGAAACCTAGTTATAAGAACCTTATAGTAGGAGTCCTCGAAAAATTGTTGGATTAATTTTAATAAGACTTTGTTGCATGGGAAAAAAATTTATCAACAATGATGGATTAGGTTAAATTTTATGATTTTGGAAAATGATTTATCCTATATCGATCGTGTAATAATCCTATGGTCCAGTTTGTGATGGGGTGTAATGGTCACAAATTTTTTATCATCAAACAACATATATCTACCTAGGCTACATTAATTCTTTATTTCTAAAAGTGTAAAAAATCTTGATTCAATATTATTATCTGGAAAGGATGTGTGTATCCAATGATATTGGTACTATATATCCCAAATACAACTATGTCATGGCCTTTTTATTATACCTCCCATGTCAAGGTTATTGAAATTAAAGACATAAATATTTCCACTAATGACGTGCCAATATATTAAAAAAGTTTTGTAAATGAAATTCATACTATATAATTTCATTATTACACTTGACTCTCAACCCTATGTGGAATACCCATAAATGATTGTATTAAATAAATAAAATGAAACAATAATCATAAAGGGAATAATAATTAATTATTTGAAATCAATGAAATCCATAGTTGATACCATATTAAATAAATCTAATACTAACATGACTGAATTAAAAATTAAAAAAGGATCAATTATTAATATTCAATGAAAATAAGAATAAGTATTTTAAGGTTTGAATATAATACACATTGAATGATTCTCCAAATAGGAAGAAACATCAGTGAAAATATTTTAATGGAAATCGAATGTATCAAAAATAGTTAGGAATAAAAAGAGAATAAATTGAGAAGAAAATAGAAAGGGTTCAGTGTCATCATAATATTATATCCATCATATGTGTGCTTAGATATAAATAATCCCAATCAGTTCTGGATAGTTCAATGATACACATCTTGAACATGTTATAATTAAATTCAATATTAATACATTCATTACATGTAATTGAGTTTCATTTCATGTACTTCAAATCTGTAAAGGCCTCTAATGATATGGTATCACCCATATATCAATGATTTTATATTCTATTGGTTATAGGTTTTGAATTTTTCACAGCATGTAAAATGTTCAAATCATTTATCTTCATCAGTTTTTAGATTCAAGCCTTTCATGTCAGGTAAAAGGGATTCATGTTCTTTAGTTGGTTCATATCATGTAAATGTGATTCCCATTGTGTTCATTTGTTATAAGGAAGTATTCTAGAATAATTCACATTGTGAACCTTTGTTTAACAAGTTTGATGTTTTATTTTAGGTCTTTTATAGGATCCTCCTTTGAGTATGGACTTACTATTTCTAGGAAAAACATGAATCCATGTTTTTTATCTAACAAGTAATTGTTTATTCTTATAAATATTTATCCAAAATATAAATTTGAATTATTATTATCACCTTATCCTTTGTGCGATGCACCTTAATATTTCATATTATCAAATGGAAACTTCTGAGGTTGTAGAATTTAATGTTTGGTGTACAGTTATAGAGGATGGTGTATTTATTCATCAGGTCTTTTCAATGTTGGATTTTCCTATCCTCCTTGACAATATAGAATACATGAGTCCCATACTTTGTGTGGTTTATATAATGATGAATTGGGTGACTATTAAGAACAAATATAATTTTCTTGGGAATGAGGATATAGTTTACCAACTTAGAGGGGTATCTTGGTTATGAATGATTGAAATTTAGTCAAGATAATAACATGATTGATTCAAAGTATCATATATACCTATGATATTGTATAGGAGAGGGTATGGTCAATTGAAGTTTCCAGTTATGCCTTTTAGTCTCACAAAGTCACTGGTAGTATTTATGACCCTGATTAACTTAATTTTTCATCAAATATTAGACTCTATCTATGTCTGCTTCATAAATGATACTTTGGTTTAATCAATGTCTGATAAGGATAAAATATTCCATTTGAATATCATTTATCGAGCCTAGAATGAACATCGTCTATATGGAAATCATTTCAAATATTAATTTTGGCTCTAAGAAGTAGTATTTCTAAGGAATTTCATATATGATTAGGAGACTCAGTGAATACTAAAAATATTCATGCAATTATATCCTCAATGTTGCCCTGAAATTTTCTAAGATCCAAATATTATTTGGTTTGGCGCATTATTATTAGCGGGTTGTATAATATTTCATCATGATCACATCTTTAATGAAATATTTAACATGGTGTGGTTTAATTATTAAATGGAATAAAAAATGTCAGTGGTATTTTGAGGATTTTAATGTGAAGATTAATTCTACACCAGTTTTGATTCATCTAGAATCAGTTTCTTGTTTTTTGATTTTCTGTTATGCTTCTTGTACAAGTATTGGATATGTTGAGATATAGGGTAAATCGGTGGTGAAATATAGATATTTCATGTTACACCATCATGATAATGACTAAAATACCCAAAATCATGAGTTGGTTGCAGTTATGAATGCTCTCCAAAGGGTGACTCATGGTCTATTTGGAGAGAGGTTTAGAGGGTATTCAGATCATATGATCTAGAAATATATTTTTAATTGGATGGTTTTAATCAGTTGAATGAAATATTTGGTGGGGTATATCAATAATTTTTATTTTGATATTGAATCCTCTCTATGGTGATGAAATATGGTTCTTAATGTGTTAATATGGATGTTTCCAATAGAAGTTAGGAAGGAATCAATTGAATAGTGATCGTTGTTGAGATTCTTCATTGAGATGTGTTTGGGAGTGGAATTGTTTTGTTGATAGGGTTTCTTAGCAACAATGAAAATTTAATAATATTTTCATGAGTTACTTTGTCATGGGAATTTGAAATACACTGAGTTACAATTCTTTAGTAAATTCATTTTCTGTCGGGTGACCACTTTTGAGTTAAATCAGCCTTTTGGATAATCATTGTACTTATTTAGTAGGTTTATAGTTCCATTTTTTCTTACTAAGGTGTGGATGTATAGTGGATACTAGTCATGATTGTCTATACACACTTGTTCTACCAAGATGTATTATGACATGATATACTAGAGTTACTGGATAGGTATGTGGTGGTAAATTTCTGGGTTTTATTGTGGTTTGCAACATGACAAATCATTAGGGTTAATCACTAGAGACCTACAAGTTTTTTGCAACCATTAACCATTCCAGCACAAAAGTGGGGGGATATTTCCATATAAACCATATTTGGTATTCCATATACACCATTTGGGAAGGATGAAATTTGGGTGATCATTGACTGACATATGAAATGGGATCATTTCAAACCTGGTAATGACATTATGAATATAGAACAACATTGATACTTGTACATCCATGATATTGAGAGAAATCATGATTTTCTATATAAAAATGGTTTTGATATGTACATGAAGATCCCATATAGGATATAGAAGAGTATTTTAAAAGGTTGTGAGAATCGAGATGAAATTGAGCACGATCGATCATCCACAGATGGATGGAAAAACAAAAAGATATATCCAGGCTTTTGAGGATATGCAACTAGATTGCAATATTTATTTTCTCTGATCATGGGAAATGAATTTACTTTGTATTTTTTTCCCAATAAATACATTTATATATATTTTATAAGGGTCGACCCCTTTGAATCATTGTATGAGATACCACGAATATATACCTTTGGAAGGTTAGAGTCATGAGAGAGGTCCTTGTATGGGATATGCCTAATTCATGAAATGAAAAAATGTAAAAATTTCTAATGGTGGTTCTTCATATCATAGAGAAGTCAAAAATAACATATGGACCATAAAAAATGGGCTCTATATGTTTATTTAAGTTATAGATTTTTTATTATAGTCACACCACACTTGATTCATCCTTTTTTAGTTGAGTAGGGTGATATTACATTGAGGTTTGTGTGCCTATTTAAATTGTGAGGAGACTCAAAAATGATAAATATCAATTAAATTTTTCATCTATTTTCACATTAATACATCTTGTGTTTGGTATTTCCCATTAATGGGGTATCAACCAGATCCCTCCAATTGGATTCAATATATTGATGTAGATATTGAGATGGATACAACCATTTTTTGAGAAATTAGATTACATTATTGATCACAAGATAAGGTACTACACAATAAATGATCCCACTGCTCTGGGTGCTATGGAAGTGTGGGTGGGATAGACATAAGAAAAAAGGGATGAAATCATCAATGAGTTATCAATGGACTTATCTTCTTAGAGTTCCATTCCCATAAGGTATCATTGGAGACATAAATACCCTATAGTGGGGGGAATATTGATTACCAAAAGGTAATAGTTATACCTAGGTTTCATCTTAGACATTGTCTTTTTAGGTATAGAATAATTTTGTGGATCAATGGTTGAAATTAAAGGTTTTTGTTAAGAACATTTATAGATCAGGGTTAAAGAAAGTTGTGTCATTAACAATGTGTAAGCCATGTGGTGTTCTTTGATGAGAATCTAGTGGAAGTTTCCCTGATTTGTTCATGATTCAATAATGATTATTCAAGTTGTGTGACATGCACTGTGAACCATATAGGGTTTTTGGTGGTTTTCAATGGGGTTCATATGGTTTGAGTATGGTTTTTCAAATTTTAGATGACACTAGTGAAAAACATACACCTCTCGGAATGATGAATAGTACTGGTGCATAGTTAATGCTCAAGGTACTTTTAACCATGTGTCCTTCCCAACGAAATCATGTGACCATCTTATAAAATTTCTATAAAATATAGGATTTTCCCTTTTCCATTGGTTTTATTTAAGTATAATCACCCATTGATATCAATATGGATCATCCAAATCCTTCTATAATTCATTTTAGGTCTCTATGGTTGGATTCATTGTAGTTCTCATTCATTTTTTGAGGAATCATATAGAGGTTTGATGTGTTTGGATTTTGGTTTCTACTCTTCATTTTAGATTTATTCTATATCACTTCTCATATAATGTTGTTAGAACTTAATTGTTCTTTAATTCTATATTTGTTGTATTTTATGTTGAGATGATGTGGTTTATCATGGATATATGATCACGAGGACCTGTAATACTCTTCCTTGCTCTCTATTATTTAGGGAAATTCTATCTAACTATTTTTTGAGGTAAGGGATTTTAAAAAATGGGTTAATTTTATAAAATTATTACCGATAATTTTAAATTTACATCAACTTTATAATTAAATTTTTGGGATGTTTTTTCTAAATAGATTTCCTTGATTGGAACTTGATTTAAAGGTTTTCTATATAATAACTATTTTAGAAACCAATTGTTTGATTAAATTAATAAATTATGCTATTGATTCATATAAAGATTTTCCTACATCAAAGTGAATTTTTTTAATTAAATTTTTTTACAAAATTTGATGTCGTTTTTTATATGTATTTTGAAAAAGATGTCAATTTAGCAGCCTTGGGTGTATCTAAAAAGGGACAGAAGTGAACATTGTTTCTATGGAACCATAAGGCATTACTTTTTATATTTTAATAGATTTTAGATGGAATAAATATTGGTTTGTACTAACATATATTCTATTTAGGATATTTTATATCTTGTATGTATCATCATAGGATAAGGCCTAATATGGATTTCTTTTTCATTTTTTTTGATTATCACTTCATGGATTATGTCTTCGATAGTTTCTGACATGTTTGAACATGAGGATGGATCATTTGGATTTTCATGATAGATTATGTCATGGATATGTGTTTACATTATTACCATATATTTTATTTATTCTCATTTTCATTTAATTACTCATAATTGTCGTATTTTTGGAGTTTTGAAAATGAATGAATTTTTGGAAAACTAAGGAAAATGAATTAAAAATTTGATTTGAATCATCGAAATGCTAAGTAAAAATGTTTATATTTTTTAATATACAACTACTGAATTGTTGTTATTATACCCTGTGATGAATATTTGGTGGCATCCTAATATTATTTTATTGCATGCCGTATATTTTCATTTGGATATTTGTAGAAATTTTATTCAGGAAACCTGTAAAAGGAAGTGATTTATGTAGAATTTCAGCTTCGCTTTTTGTTTTTGACTTAATTGTGGGATGGTTTGGAGATGCCAATTGGTAACATAGAGACTTTTGAATCTTTCAATGTTATACTTTCTATTATAGTGGGGATTTCAGGGGTTTTTTAGATCATAGATTCATTATTTTAGTTTTTTCATCTAGTTGAATGTTTAGTTTTGGTTATATTTAAGAATTGATTTTATTATATTTTTTGGACCTGAACACATGACAGGTAGCTTGGGTGGATTGTTTACATGACTTGGGTTACTATGTTACATTAAATAGTAAGTAAATACAACTCATAAAATATGATAGGTTTATAACATATCTTATGTTCAGAAGAAGAAAATATGAGATGGGTAACCATTAAAATGATCATAATGTTGAAATGAGAATTAATCAATGAATTGATTATGTGTGTCAACTATAAATTCAAATAAATTAGTAGAAATAAAATATAACATGTAAATAATTTTTTACAAATATCATTTTACAATATCAAATTCATTGAATATGTAATATAAACCAATGAAAATAAATTTTTTTTATGATATTCTTTAGCACGTAGTAACTTTGAAGTCAAATCCCCTTGATTGAAATAATTTAAATTGAAATATAAAATCCATTGACATATGAGGAATTAATGAAAATAATTTTAAAATGGTCACTATATACACCATATAAAATTATTTAGGTTCATAATAATAATGTATCCCTATATAATAGGATATTGAGACGGTGTCCCTTACATCAAATTAGGATATTCAATTTATGTCCTCTAACTCCTATATAAATATATTATAAAAATAATTAAATTTTACAAATAACTTCTTAAATGTTTAATAAATACCTTAATCCAATATTTTTTTAAATGAAAAATTTAAATACTTAGTTAGTTAAGTCAACATTGGCTAGTTTGATGTCATTTGTCTTATATTTCCAAAATTACATTAGTATGATGACTACGATCAAAATTTAAATTATAAAAAAATATCTTGAATAATAATATGGAAATAATTATAATTAATATTCATAAAATATAATTTTAAAACCAATAATAAATGTCAGTTTTGAAAAATGAAATACGTTACAATCATGGAGATATTGCGTTGTACATACGCATGTGTAACATTTTCATTTTTCAATGATCATTGATGAAAGGAATTAATAAATATTTTCTCATTATATAATGATAATAATTATATATATAATTTTAATTCTCTAAAAATAACTAAATATTCCATCCATGTTATTCGCTGATGAAACATGAATCACATCACTTCATTGAGGTGGTAATCCACACGTATGCACGAATGATGTTATCCTTTTTTCAGTAAATTGAAGGGAAAAAAATTAAATGATATATTATCATTTAATAATTATATATATTAAATTAATATCATAAAAATTCCATATATATCATATATATTGAATATATTTATCCTTATTACCATTAATTTAATGCGTTAGTGAAAAATAAACCGCATCTCTTCGTGAGGTGGGAGTTCACTGTATACACGAGAGACATTATCGTATCCCCCATTGATTGAAGTTAATGTTGGTATATGTGATTTAATATTTAGAAAAGAATAAATTTTTTATTAATTCAATATATGTTGGTCAAATTCAATATAATAAAAATCAGTGAGTCAATGCTGATAGAAACTTTACATCAATCTATGAGGCGGTAGTCCGCTGTACACCTGAATAATTTTTTTGATTCCCATTTGACGAAAGATGGAATGGATGAAAATTATTCAATTAAAAAAATAAATCTAATTATATTTTAGATTATGGTTGTATTATATAATGATAATTGAATATTATTTCAAGTAGATGGAATTAGAAATAAAAAAATGATCGATTATGTGTGATACCTCTTCTTCTGAAATCCTCCATAGGATAGCATCAACATTTATTTAGAATTAAAAAAAGGGATATGGGGATTAGGGAGGGATTTAAAGAATATCTTTTGTTTATGTATTTTCCAATATAAAATCATCTTATTGTGTGAATAGTAGATGATAAGGTAGGTCCTTTTATATGTGGTGGAGATGTCAATGATGGATTTTTTTAATAGAACATGTTATACCCACGTTTTCCATATGAAAAAATTATCAAAATGGGTCATTTAAAATTTTATATGCTATTAGATATATATATTTCTGAAAAATATAATTTCAAGAAGTTTTTAGTTAATTGTATCTTTTCTCTCTTTAGTTTAACACCTAGGGAAAGCTGTTTTGACATTAATAGTGGTAAAATATTTCTTCTATTTTAATTATTCAATAAGACCAAAAATTAAGTGGATCATAATTTAAAATATAAATTTTTGTGGTTTAAAATATTGATTTCATTTAAAAAAAATCACATAATATGTATAATTAAATTTTTTATAAAACCAGATGACGTGATAAAATAGTGGTTCATTAAGAAGTTTGTATTTTATGAAAAATATTATTTTATAAAAATTAAATGTCTAGTAATACCAATTTTATTAATTTAAATTGATATTTATAAATATATAATCTATAAAATTCATTTATATAATTCATCAATATGAATTATTTTAATTAATAAAAATGGAGAAACATAATTCACATTAAAATAACATCTAGAAAAAACACTTTTGTAAACCAGAAAAATAATCAAATAATATAATCCAATATATATATATATAACTGTATTGAAATTAATTGGATTAAATAAAATAAATTAATAATTACTTTACTTGAAATCATATTCAATACACAATTTTATGTGGAAATTACATAATTTATTGATAATAAATTATAGCTATACATAAATTTGTAGTTTTTAACAATCCACTAAAATGTCAATATTTTCAAAAATGCTAACTTTTCACCCTATGATAATTTAAATAAAATTGTTTAAAATAATATGTTAATTTATTCAAATATTTACTTAAAAACACTATAAATTTTATATAATTCACTGCTATAAAAATAAATAATATTCATTTTGGATGAAAATGTATTTTTGAAGATGAAATTTATGTTACAAAAACTTTTATGAATATTTACTAAGAACATATATATAAGATTATATTTAGATGGTAATATATATATATATATCCCATTTAGTTTAATACTATCCAATATATACTAATTTGACGGCTATATCATAACAGTTATATATTTCATGGCCCATTTAAACTTGGGGGCGTGTTTTACCAACTATATCAAACATAATGTTCTACAATTAGAAAATTGGTTTTTATATGATATTCCATATAATAAATTTCATCCTTTTTATTTTATCATTAACTCCTTTAAAAAGTGGTTTACAGTTTGAATTAGTATTTTTAAAATCCCACATCAATGAAATGTACTATAAAACATCCAATTGATATGAGAGGGAAATAATTAAAAAGGCCTTTTGGAATAATACACAAGTAGGTTTCTAAAAAGGATAAAATTATTGAGAATTGAAAATTTGGTAAAAGAAGAAAAAAATACTTTCTTAATAATTATTCATGGGGATAGAGATAATTAATAAAAAAAAATTTAATGATTTTGAGAAATTAAAAATCCACGAAACCATAGACCAAAGATGTGTGAAATATACCATCATTTCATTGGAAATGAATTTAATAGGATAACATTTTCATTTTAAATACCCTTTTCCAAGGGAGGATAGATCCAATATCATATATAATAAGAATATAACGAAATATATATACTTGGTATTTTGAATTTCATCCTTTAAATAGTTTTCATGAAAATCTTATATTTCAATAAAAATGATGTGTATTCAAGGAATGATTTCATGTCAAAATCTCTAAAAACATGTTTTAAAGACCAAAAACCATAACAGGGATAATAAATATATTCAACTTGCCTTTTTACATTTCTAAAAACCTAAATTTATTTCATATGGCATTATAATTCCCAAATGGAATAAACCATCATATGAATATATAATACTTTAATCTCCAAAATCAAATAGTAATACCCAATGTTCAAACTAAATCACTCCAAAATAACATCAACATAAACAATACAATTGAACATAAAAGATAATCTATTCATTCCAACCTCCATGCCCAAAAATATGGTGACCTTATTACAAAAAAACATTAATTAGTGAGTCACCAAATCATTTTTCGATCCCAAAGATACATATACAATAAAACTTCTGTTCCAATAATTACTTGATTATACAATATCATATTAATATTAAAGGATATAAATATAATAAAACAGTTTTCCATAAATTTTCAATGAATACATCTCATTAAAAAAATTATTTAAAAATTCATTGACATAATAATACTGTTCATTTCATATTATTAACAACTTTAAGATCTCATCACTAAAAACCTCATAGGGAAGTCTAATACATTTAACATATAATAATTTTTATTTCAATAAACCTATGATGTTATAAATAAAAATTTAGATCATATCACATGAATCCATCCAAATATCCAATTTTATCTAAAAATTTTTCAAATATAGACAATAATTTCCATGAAGCCACACCCTTGTTTCCAATGATAAATCCATAAACATTACATTTATGGCGTTGGTACTAATGTAGTATCTAAATTTTCACAATCCAAAACGTAAAACATAAATAGGAAATATAGAATCACATATATAAACAAGGAAATTTTAGGTTCATTGTTTCATATAGTACAGGAAAATAATAAAATAAACAATACACATAAATCCAAGGGAATTTTTTTTCAAAAATACCCTACCTTTGATATTCCATTTTATGTCTCCAACAAATATCAAAAAATTATCTTGTTTTAAACTCTTATATACAAAAATCCTTTAATCATCACTCCTCATAATGTGGTGAATATTAAAAATAATATGGGTGATAAAAAAATTCTCAATATGCGTAAACATAATCATTACCAGTTGAATGTCATCATGAAGAATAATAAGATAATAAGGATTTTTTGACATAATAAATATTCATGAGAATAACATAATAATATTCATACCCATTAATATTTGGTTCATAATACAAGAGACATTAGAAAATGAATTAGCAATGTAAATAGTTATAAGAATCAATATTGATGAGCCATGTGATTTCAATCTTGATCAAATAATCCAGTAAAAGACCATAAAGACCATAAGTAAACCTATATGGTATCTATTGGATCATAATATAGATTTAAATGTATATGAGGTGGAATAATAAATGATGGTAGTGAATCATTGGATAAAATGTTTTGTATTTAAACTCTTAAGAAAAAACCTAGTTTAAGAGATCATAAACTAACAGGATTCACAAATAATCGAAATGACCCAACTAGTCCTGGATCAGATGGATATGATTTGATATGATATTATAGGTTATTAAAAACAATTGTATTTGAGTTGAATACAATGATTCTACTGAAAATTAATTTTTTATTATTAAAAAACTTTTGAGGGAGAAAGTTAGAAACCCCAAAATCAGACTGAACAATCCCAAAACAACACAAGAAGTTAATGAAAATAAATCAAAGAAAACCACCAGACCTGCCCCACCCCAGCAAATGAATCATGATTGCAAGCCTTCACCAACACAAGACCCTTCAACAAACATTCCCATGCATAGCGCACGTGCACAGTATCGATGTCATAGCCATACCCTCTCAAACTTTGAATTGAATACAATTATTACAGTATAACAAATGTAAATTATTCTACCATACAATGTATAGAATATTTCAATATAAAATGTAATGAATGTATCAAAATTAAAAGGATTATAGTGGAAATGAATATGAATGTAAATAATTAATAAAAAGATTTCCTTTTTTAAAAAATAAAAGAGGAAAAGTAAAAGGTATTAGCATTATTTTATAGAACTGTGTAGTGTATCCTTTCATCTAGAATAAAAGGTTTGTCCTACTGCAACCTAGGTAAGGCCTCAATTCTATGATCGACACGTCCATCTTCTAATCCATGGAATCCCTTGATTAAGAAGGAAATCGACACCTTTGTCTTTGAAATACTTTAAATCCCCCCATAAGGTTTTCAAAAACACTGTATTACTATCCCCCAATCCCTCAATCATTATAAAAATGATCGGCCTCATAATGAAAACCAAATCACTTATTGAAATACAAAAACTAGTAACAAGTCATTCACTTTTGGTATCTTCAATGATTTTCACACAAATAACGATAGATGTTAATACACCTCTATCTAGAATCACAATACTGGCTTGTATGATCAATTTTACAAGTATCATTTTCTTTGGTAAGAATGACCTCCTATTTATAGGCCTACTGTTTAGTGGTCATATTTTATTTCAACGGTCTTATTTTTTCAGAAAACATGGATGGACTTAGACACCTAGCATTATAACAGTCAAAAGAAAACAGAATACACGACATCGTTTTGATTAGTATAAAACAAATTTCATGACATCATTTGGTTTAGTAAATTATATGTATATAATTATTAAAGAATGTGTAAGATCAATTATAATGTAAAACATTTATGTAGTCTTGGAGTAAGACATGCGAACAATGAATTACATGAGTACGATATATAACTTGGTTATAATGCATATCATGGATACACAACATATCATTGTTATGATGCATAATGTAACTACAATGTATATCATTGATATGACACAATGATCTGCTTCATAACCTTAATATGATTCATATCATGATTACGATGTATAACATGGTTCAGATGTATTAAATTTTTAAGTTTCATAATATGATTATGATATATATCATGGTTATGATGTATAACCTAGTTACAATGCATAATATGATTTTGTTGTATAACATTTTTATGATGCATCATATGGATACGATACGTTATGTGATTGTGTTGCATATCGAGATAATGATAAATAAGGTTTCGATTAAGAAACATCATATGTGTTTTCAATTGTAAAACAAGTTATGTGATTTTGATGAAAAATAACATATGTGGTTATGATGTAAACCAACATACATGGTTATGATGTAAAATAATATATATGTATACAAAGTAAAACAACATATATGATTATTATGTAAAACAACATATATGGTTACGATGTAATATGACATATATGGTTACTATGTAAGACAACATATGTGATTAAAACATGAAGTTAATTGTTATTTCTAAAACCAAAATCATTAATGGGAAAGTTAAAACACAATTTGACTCAACAAACACTCAATTTTTGGAAATAAAAAAACAAAAAAACAAAAAAACCATATCTCCCCCTGAGTTTAGTAACTCTTCTAATATTAATAGTGAATATGCCTAATTTTACCTTATGAGAAAAATATCAATTACGATGATATTCTCATTAATTTTAGATGTTTATTCTCCCCCTAAATAATTTATTCATCATTTTCACTTTTTTATGAAAAAAAATCTAAATAAATCCATTTCTTATATTCTAAATTATTCTCCCCCTTTGTGATTTTAAAAAAATAATAAGGGATAACAATATTTTCCTACAACTATATAGAGATACAAAGTTTATGAAAAAATAGAAATTATTTGAAATGAAATGTGTTCATAATACAATAAGAGTTAAAAAATTCATTCTTCCTCTTTTGGTTTGTATAATAGATTTAACATAGAGAGAATCATCTTATTGAACTCTTTTCAATCCTCTATAAATTTTTCAAGAACTTCTTATTTGGACATCATCTTTATGTCATTTTTTCAATAACCCTTTTTTTACCGAGCCATTATTCATATTGTCGTTTGATTTATTCCTATTCATTGAGCCTAACTTCTTGGGAATTGAAATAATCAATTCTGATTCTGTAGGACATCTCTAATATTAAAACTCAGTTTGATAACAAAACAACCTCATTGCATTCATTCTCCAATTTTTCCTCTAGATGTTCATGCTCTTCAGAGGATATTCCTTTTGAGGATCTCAGTCTTTGGAAGGCTTCTAATTTTTCATTCAAATTAGTGTCCAACATTTTGAAGACAGAATTGAGATCATTTACATGTTTCACCATTTCATCATGCTTGTCCACATTATTTTCATCAATGTTGTAAGACCAATTGACCACATTGTTACAAACCCTTCAATTCTCAGCAACATTTTTTTGAATAAACTATATTCTACTTCATGATTCAATAACATGTCCATAAGAGTCTTGACAGAACCCATTCATTCATTATTACTATTAGAAATGATATCTATCATAGATTCAGTTTTCGGAAATAATGGTATAATATTTTATAATATGTTCAAGGCTTGTTTAAAATATTTAATTCCCCCTACTCTGATAGTCCTTCTGGAATTTGTGTCTTTATTTTATTATGGAAGATCTCCAAAAAGAGTATAAGTGCGGATAAATTTAGATAGGCTATTAAAATTTTTATTAGATTTTAAATATTTTTCATTATATGAGATTTAAATGAATTCCATTAAAGTATTCTTTTGAGAAACTTTTTTTGATAGATGTGGATAAGGACAAGGAATCCGAAAAGCTGGAACTTCTAATGATTCTACTGATATATTATTCTTGTTTTTAGTTTCATTATCTTCCAATTCATCATATTCTTGTCCTCATAATTCCTCACCTTTATCTTCTTCTTCTTCAGTTTCATGATTAGGACTTTGTATAGCTGATTGTTTAGATGCTTGCTTCTCTTTCCTTTCTCTACTAGAGCCGAATGAGTTTGAACACTTGGTTCCCTTATAACAATTCAGGTTTGGGAATACTAGTCTATCTTAATAAGACTATCAATATTAATGTATTCATCCTTTATCTTTATCATTAACTTCTACTTTTATTCTTATATTATGGTCTCTTCAGTTCTAATTCATTCATCTTGGGCTTTATAAGGATCCAAACTGAATAGAGGATCACCTTCCTTCCTTTCTTCCATCTTCTTTCACCACTCTTCTGCAACCTCATTCGATACATAATTCGGTTTCATTGATTTCATAGGGGTTGTAGTCTTAATCATCTTTCTTTTGTGCGAAGTTGATTTGGATGGATTTTAATGGTTTTCACTCCCGTTGGTTATTTTTTTGGCATTATCATCTTCTGAATCGTTCTTAATCTTTTTGGATTTGTGATTGAATAGTAACTTGAGTCTCCTACTCACGTCCTTAATGATAGGAGTCTCATTGAAATATGTTGTTTCCTATTTAATTGCGACATTGAAAATACTCAGGCACTCTTCCAAAAACATGCCCAGGATTGGGGGAAACCTGATTATATTGGAATTTATTACACCAGACATAAGTTTATAAATTTTGAAGAATATAAAACCCATAATATTGAACATAATCATATTCACAAGGTGTTCCAATACATGGAAATTAATAACAATCATATTTTCTTTATCAGCCATTCTCAGTACTAGGAAACCTTTTGTCTAGAAGGAAATGAGATGAGTGTCAGCTGATAGATGATTTACCATCCTCTTACCATCATGAACCTTGAAAAGAGATTCCTCTTCTTTCCATTTATCAAAAGTCCAATCATGTTTTGGTAATTTATGGGAAGGGAAAATAGCATCTCCCTCATATGGAACAGCTAGGAAGGAAGATCCTTTTTTATTGAGGTTGTGTATTTCGTATCATACATCATAAATGAGATCTTGAGTCCACTATCTATTTCCATTATTTTATAGAATTGTAATACTTACTCATAAAAAACAAAATCTTTATCTGAATTAGATCATTCAACACCGAGGGATTACCATCCTTGGAAACTTATTTTATTTTTCAACAAAGAATCATAAGACAAATAAAAATATTTTGAAAATATCTTTTCACCTTGAATGGTTATAGAAGAAAAACCTTTTGGATACATTTGTTTCAATGATGAATTAGTTAACTCAAACATGATAGAGTTTAAAAACAATATCGAACACTGAGGTTTTTCCTAGTTATGAAAGGTGAGGCATTATTTGATTACAAAATCTAAGGTAAACTGTAATTACAAACCGTGCTGGCTATTTATAGAGAATTTGAACATTGGAGAAAATCAAAAGGATTTCAATGTGAAATATGTAGGGAGCATCTTTTTAAAAAAATAATTTGATGGCAGAAATTAAATTTAAATGATCCAATAGTTGTGAATAACATTGAACTCAGGAGTTTTAATTAAAATAACCGTATTAAAAATGAATCCGATTAGGGGTTTAATTAAATAATAGACCATATACGGTTTTATAATTTGTACCTTTTAATGTATCAGGATAGATTTATTGGTGTTAGTATATTTTTCTTATGATAACAAAACATAAGTACTAAAAAAGTGTAAAACCGATATTCTTTAAAAACCTATAATATTTATATAACCGATAAAATGTTTTAATACTTATAAAACATGAAAAAGATAACCATGAAACCAATAAACATAAATCCAATACAATTAAAATGAATAAATGTAAACCTGATAAAATGTAAAACCAATAAAATGTAAAAATGGTAAAATTTAAAACTGATAGATTGTAATACCGAGAAAAATGTAAAAATAATAGAATGAAAGACATATAAATTTTAAAACTAATAAAATAGTAAACCCATAAAAGGATGAATAATACCACATAGAAAAAGAAGTAACTTAATATAAGGAGATAGATTAAAAAATAAGTAGATATGAATGATAAATAAATAGTGATAACATCGGGCATCTATTTAATGTATTAAAATCTATTAGAATATAATGGTTTCATTAAAATGCCATTAAGATGTTCTTGCATTCTGATGAATTATAAAATAATATCTTCTTATTATGTGTGGTATATAAGAAAGTGGTTGCAAATATCTTTGTGTTGGGAAGGTGAGTGAGGTGTAGGGTATTTATTTAGAGTAATGAAACTAGTATTATCATATAGTATTTTAATTTTGATAAAACTCATTCAATTGTAAATGAGTGTGTGTAGCATCCACGTCACATAAGCACAACAACTTCCAAATGCTACATATTCAACATCAACAATGGAAAGTGCTTCTGAATTTTTTTTACCTGACCAAGAAACTAATGAATCACATATGAAATGACATGTTCCAAATGTGATTTTTCTATCCATTCTCCAACCACCAAATTCATCATCTGAATAAAAATTTAAAACAAAATCACTTACAGAAGAATAATAATATTCCTAAATCCATTATTACCTTTATGTGGAAAAAAATCTTTTAACTTATTTTAAATGAGATTACATTTTATTCGATTGATATATTACACATAATTATATTGAAAATTTTATGTCTAGATGTCTAGCTATTATGTATAATAAATTTTCAATCATACCTCTAAAATATTTTTTGTCTACTGGTTTCCCAAAATCATCAAAACCAACTGAATTTGAGATACTTATTGGATTGATTATACATTTAGTGTTGTTATATCCATACTTTCTAAGAAGATTTTTCATATACTTTTGATTAGATATAGAGGTTTCTTCAAGTTATTGGTAGATTTTAAATCCTATGAAGAATGTTAACTCACCCATCATACTTATTTTAAACTCATGATTTAGGATATTCGTAAACAAATTTGCTTGGGATGGCTGTGTTGATCCACATATAATGTCATCAATATAGATTTTAATAATCAAAATATTTTTGTTTTCTATTTTTACAAAAATAGTTGGATCTGAAGTTCCTTTAGAATCGTTTTTCTATAAAACAAATCCTATAATTATATCACAACAAGAACTAGAGTCTTGTTTAAGACCATGTAATTCTTTTATATAACTAAAAACCTGATCATCTTGTTTTCAGTCTGTAAATCCAAGATGTTGTTGTACAAAAACTTATTCTTGTACAAATCTGTTAAGAAAACCACATTTTATGTCCATTTGAATATGTTTATGTTAGTGAATGATGAAAAGATAAAATAAAATGATTATATTCTTGTATAGATACCAAAGCATAGGTTTTTTCATAGTATATTCCCTCTTGTTGATTTTATCTTTTAGCAATAGGCAATTCATTTTTTTTTATAATGACTCCATTTTCATCACATTTGATTCTGAAAATCTATTTTACTCAAATTACAATTGTTTTTTAGGTCTTTCAACAATGGTCCTGACATTATTGATTTCAAATTCTTTTATTCCATCATTCATTATTTTAGTACAATCTTCATAACCTAAGGTCATATTAGATGTTTTTGGATCAACTTTCAATAGAAATGAAAATTTTATATTTTATTTCTCATGTAAATTATAGTCTTTAAACGTTGATTTACATCACGAATGATATTATCTCTAGGTTGATTCCTACGAAACATTTGACTTGGGTTTTGTAAAATACATTCATCAATATAAGATATAAATTCTTTTGGGGTAAATATCTCAGAACCATTTTATTGAGTATTTTCATTATTAGATGAGTTTTCAATTAAAGGTTGATAATCAGTTTGTGTAAACACTTCTGTTGATGTATGTGGTGGTTGTTTAAAAACAAAAGAATTAGTTTAATCAAATTTAACATGCACAATTTCCTCAATTGTACAATAAATTTTGTTAAAAACACTATTAGATATAGGATTTGTGGAATAACCTTGAAGGTTTCCTTCATAGGATTTCGGTGCAAATTTATTTAGGTTATTTTTTGTAATCTATATAAATTATACGTATCCAAATACTCTAAATATAGAAACTTTTGTTTATTTAGTACATAATTCATTAGAAATTTAATTTATAAAGGTACTAATTACATCATTATTTATATTATAACATGCAATATATACAGCTTCAGCCAAAAAATTCATAGCAATTGAGCATTCACACAACAAGGTTCTGGTCATTTTTTGAAGAATATTATTTTTAATTTCAAGAACACCATTTTTATGATGGGTTCTATGAGAAGGAAATTTATGATCAATGAATTTCTAACTAATAACCATTTCAAAATCCATAATTTGGAATTATCCACCATGATCACTTCTAATAGTTATCTGTGGTAGGTTTTTCTCATTTTTAACATGGGCTTAAAACGTTTTGAAAATAAAAAATGTTATAAATTTCTTAACTAGAAAATAAACCCAAGTAAATCTGGATTAGTCATCAATTAAATCAAATACATAGTATTTTCATCTAATAATTCCATTTTGGGTATGATCCAAATGATCCATGTGCACTAATTGTAATTCATTATTAGTTGAAACTTCACTAATTGATTTAATGCAAGTTTTATGATGATTTTCATTTTGATAAGGGTCACACACATTTGTTGAATCAATAATGAGATCTAGTATATCCTTAACAAGTCATTTAATTGAGAGTTTGTAGATGATTCAATTGTTACAATGTCCTATCAATTTATGCCAAAACCAATATTGGTCTTCTGTTGCACTTAAACAAGTTTCGTCATGTCTCCATAGGTCTTCTAGGTATTGTGTGTATAAATTTTCATGCCTATGGGTAGAGAGACTAAATTCATCATTGGAATTGTCAAAAAAACGTTTATCGTTCCTAAAAAATATAATGTAACCTTCATAATAGAATTGACTTATGCTTTTAATGTTGTGCTTAAGACCATTAACAAAGAAAATATTTGAAATTAATACTTTTCCAAAATGAAAAATTTTACCTATACCAATGATCATTCCTTGAGCATTTTCTATGAAGGATACTCTCCTACTGTTATTTAAATGATCTTTTCTAAAATACATTTTTTTCTAGTCATATTTCTTGAACATCGAATATACATGTACCATATATTCTTATTGTTGGAAGGCATTTTGTTTTACAAAAAAATGAAACAATTAGATTTTAAGAACCCAAACATTTTTCTATCTGTAAATTTTAGTTAAAATAAAATTTTGAATCCAAATTTGTTTTTGCAAAGTGAACTTTACTAAACCCTAATGATTGGGTATTATTAAAGGGTCAATTTTTTTCCAAATTTCCACCACCCTAACATTGACTGAAAAATGGGGCTCTTTTATAAAAGAAATTGTAATGTCTATAAATAGGTTTGTATAAATAATATTCTGTTCTAGAATTATTTCTTAGTGGAATAATTTGATTATACATCACTTCAATGTTTTATTTACTTGAAGTAAATTTTGATAAACGATTCTTAAGAGAAAAAATTTCATATTTTAGTTTAATGAAGAAATTTTTCTTCTGATAAGAAATGATTTGGGATTTTGTTTTTTTTTCAATAACATTTTTCCCTAAAACTAGTTTTTCAATGACCTTATAATGTTTATCCTTCTAATAATATACTTCTATATAGTTTTTTGAAATATTTTCCAAATAAATATTTTTCTGATTAATATATTTTAAAATATATGAGTCTTCTTTTATAATGATTGATATTCTAGAGTTTTCAAAATCAAGATTTTCCATGAGTTTGAAAGTATAATTCTTATGTAGATTGAAAAATCTAGATAATTCTTCAAAAAGTGCATAAATTATCCTCTACCGAGGAAGATTATTCATCTGATGAGTAAAAATATTTCTCTTTAGGGTAATTGGAATTTGAAGAAACATTTCTAAGAAAGTATTCATTGTGTAACTTTTCCATGAGATCATTATTTTTAATTTGTAGTCTAGCTAAATTTCCCATATTCTTATAATCATATGATTCATATTTAGAAGATTTATCTGAATAATCGCCACAAATTTCAGTCCAACTATCATTTTCATTCAAGACAGTTTTAGTCTTGGACTTGTAGTACTTTTTATTTTTTATTTAAAAATATTTATCTTTTCAATATTTTCTTTTAATTAATGGAAAATTTGGTCTAATTTGACCGACTCTTTTAAATTCAAAATAAGTTACTTTGGAGGCTTTCTTGTCCTTTCTATAATTTTTTTAATTTGTACTGAGAATCATTCATTCCCACAATCATCTTCATTCTTCGAGCAATATGGGCTATTTCATTCTCTAAATAATCACTTTCACTGGATTCAGATATAGCCACATATTCTATAGCATTAGATATTGTTATCCTTTTATAGAGTCTTTGATTTTTTATATAGTAGTAAAATCTACTTTCCATTAACATTATTTTCCTTATTTAAATCTACATCACATTTTTATTTTTGTCTCATGCTATAAGAGAGTACCAATAATTTATCGAGTGTCGCTTGAGGAACTTTCTTGTTCTGAACAATAGTTTTCCTTTCTTATTCCCACTCATATGGAATTATATTAATTATCTTTTCCACCAGAACATCATCATCAGGACCTTTTTCTCCCACATATTGAAGACTATTGATAATTTTCATACATCTTTATTGAATATTTCATACTGGTCCTCCGTAGGGAAAAATGAAACCATGATATTCATCTTAGAGAATGACTCTTCTTGTTTTTATAACATTAGATGTAACAAAATATTCGACTTCTAGTTTGTTCCAAAAACAATTGGCTGATTTGAAGGATGATATCTAAGTTTATATATTCCTAGTTATGGAGCATAACAGAGTGTTGAATAACTTGTAATTTAGTTGATATTATATTTTTTCTTGTTCGTGGAATGTACACAATTCATTATCTTCAATATTGTAACCACAAGAGAGTATCTGAAAATAATCTACTCCAATATTAATAAAAAATGTCTTCATTTGATCTCCCAGTACACATAATCATTCCCATAGAAAATAGGTGTCTTATTTGGGTTTATAGTATCAATTGATCCAATATTAATTCCAACCATATTAAAAAATAACACTTTTCTACTCCACATGTTAGTGTAGTGAGAAAATATAATAAAAAGGTTTATAAAAGAAATATAACCCACTTATTGAAAAAAATAATGCAAGTAAAACTAATCTTTTGAAACCACCACTCATACCAATTGTAGTTTTAAAATATAGATGTAAATATATATGAAATGGCACAATACAATAGGTGTGAGTTTTAGGTTTAAATATTTTTAAACTCTTATAAAGAAACATAGTTTAAGAGATCTTAAATTAATACAATTCAAAAATAATACAAGTGATCGAACTGGTCCTGGATTCGATGGATGTGATAGGATATGATATGATAAGTTCTTGAAAACAATTGCATTTGAATTGAATATAATGATCAATGTATAAAAAAGGTAATTGATTCTACCATAAAGAGTACAAAATCATTTAATACAATATATAATGAATATATTGAAAATAAAATAATTACAATAGAAAACAATTTGAATTGAAAGATGATATAAAATGATTACATTTCAATTACAAGTAGCAGAGGAAAAGTAAAAGGTATTAAATTTTTTTATCTCAAATGTTCAGGTATCCTTTTACCAAGAATAAAAGGACTATCATACCACCACCCGGGTAATAATTTGATTCAATGATTGGCACGTTTTCTTCCTATCCATGGAATACATCAATTAAAAAGGTAATCGACACCTCTTTTTTTCAAATACTTTACTACCCTCAATAAAACGATTAGTAGCACTGCCTTCCTAACCCATAATCCTAAACGAATTATCATAATGATCGGTCCTGCAAAGAAAACCAAATCACTTATTAAAATACAAGAACTAGGATTAAGTCATTCAGTTCTTGTGTATTTGTGAATTTTCACATGATGTGAAAGAGTGGTTACGCCATCTCTCTTTAGAATCAAAATTATTTCTTGTATGTTAAATAATCCATGTCTGGTGTTCTACATTTCAAATGAACTCCTATTTATAGGCCTCCTATATAATGGTCATATTTGATTTCAACGGTCTAATTTCATTAGAAAACATAGATGGGTATGGAATCCAAGCATTATAACATTCAAAACAAAATTGAATACATGAAATTATTTTTATTATTGTATAAAAAACCCCACAACATTATTTTGGTTAGAAAATAATAAGTACATTTGTATGAATGAATTAGGAAGATGAATTATAATGTAAAACATGTATGCAGTATTGGAGTAAGACATGAGTATAACACATTACATGAATAAGATACATAACATGGTTATGATTCATATCAGGGATACAAAACCTAGAATATTTTTAATTCATAACATGATTACGATCCATAATGTAATTATGATGTATATCATGGATATGATACATGGTTATGATGCATAACATGAATACGAACCATATCATGATTATGATATATAACATGTATACGATGTATAAATTTTTTATGATGCATAATATTACTATAATGTATAACATGGCTATGATGTCTAACATGATTATGATTCCTAATATAATTAAGATGTATAACATGGTTATGATACACAATATGTATATGATGCGTAACGTGATTGCGATTGATATAGTGATTCTGATACATGTGGTTACAAATGAAAAACATCATTTGTGGTTACGATTGTAAAACAATATATGTTATTACGATGAAAAATAACTTATGTGGTTATGATGTAAAACAACAAATTTCGTAACGATGTAAAACAACATATATGGTTACGATGTAAAATGACCAATATGATTATGATGTAAAATAACATATATGGTTACGATGTAAAATGACATATATGGTCGTGATGGAAAACAACATATGTGATTAAAAATAAAAGGTAATTTGTGATTTCCAAAAAAAAGACGAATGGGAATGTCTAAAAACATGTTTACTCAACATTATATGGGAACATTATCTTTATATCACAATTATAAATGGAATAACCAATATGGTTACTTCCTTCTCTAATGTTCTTAATGCATTGTAAAATTACAAAGGGATTCAATCATTATATAATTAACAATAATGGGGCTCAACCCATCATATCTTGATCTATAATGGGGCTTAACACAATATATAATGATCAATATAGTGACCAAACGCATCGTTTTATATTTAAATGGCTTAGATATATGATATAATGGGGATAAAACCTTCATAAATGATGTCTATGAACAATAACACAAATAAGGTAAATGGAGATTTCATCAAATCAGGAAACTCATTAAAACATACATTATTGCTTTCATAGCGTCATGAACCCATGGAAAAGAAACATGTTGCATTAAAATCATGTTGAATCAATCTTAATCCAATAATAAAATGAATGAAAATGGTATCATTAAAAAATATACCAATTTTATAATAATTCACTTCAAAAGGTGTTGTCATTGATGAATTGAAATACCATTATAATATCATTAAACACATTTTGAGTAAAATAGCCTTTTCACATTGAAATGTTCTTTTAAAAATTGAAAATTCACAAAATATTTTGAAAATAATTTTCTTTGAATAAATCCTTGAAACAAATAAATCTAGCGTGAGATGATATAATTTCAATAATAGTGTTAAAATCTCTTTATGATGTAAATGTTAAAAAACATTCTTTTCTATCTTTTTGACTTGTGAGCCAAAAGTGTCCTATTTTTATAATGTTAATGTTTTTTCTAGAATTGGGGATGATCTCATTGATTTAAGATTCAAACATTCCATGTTTTTTCTAATAGGTTTGTTCGTAGAACAAGAAACATCAAATAATTCCATATCCATTTGGACATAATTTCCAAAGGTAGGTTCTCATTAGTTGTGAACTGATGAGACTTAGGAATTTTCATTGGTCGAGAGGATGGTAGGATGGACTCATCACACCTATTTGAGGGGGATTATTGTCTACTCGAGGACACTCTTTATAGATTTAAGTTATTTTCGTGAATCCTTATTACATTACCAAGTATAAAATGATCTTTTCTTTAGATCTGACAATCAATGATTAAATATGTTGGAAATTTAGAGAATATTTTATATGTATTAGAGGTTCTTCATCGATATAGAATCATCTATATTTGTTAGAGATTCTTATTCAATGGTATCCTTCAATACATACAAGTCTCTTGGTCATTATGATGACCATACTGGTTTTAAAGCCACTCAGTGGGGAACTTGTTGTTTATATTCATTCAGAAGGACATGGATTATTTCTGAGTTGGAATCGTACCCACAGATGGGCTACCAACGTATCCTTTGTTTAGAAAAAGAATCATAACCCACGTAGTTACAGTAAGTGAGTGTGATGTTATATGCATGATTTATGGCTCAAAGAAAGATGTCATAATTACTTTTGCACTCTAAGCCCACGTGAGTCATGCTTGGTGTGAGAAACAAGAGGTATTGGTAAAACCAGACAATTGTGCCATGAAAGATGTAATCATGAGAAATGATATAGGGCATAAGTATGTATAACTTCCCAAATAGATGAAGATTAATATTCACTTCAGAGAAGATATCCAGGAACAGGGTCCATAAAGGTATCTGTCCTTTATAGAGATTTGGATACTCTAATATTGGGACTTACTCCTAAGGAAGATGTCCATGTTAGGAAAGGACTTGTGATTGGGTTTTACTCCTGAAAAGGAAGCCCAGATCAAAAAGTAGATTAATACTGGTTAAAAGAAATTAACACTGGGGCTTACACCTAAGGAGGAGGCCCAGGTTAAAGGGATTTGAAAACTGGGGATTACTCCAAAAGAGGAGGCCCAGGCTAAGGAAATTTTAGAATTAAGGGACTTGGGGCTTACTCCTAATGTAGATGCCCACATTTGTATATTTGAAACTGTGGCTTATTCTTGAAAGGAAAGCCCAGCTTAGGGAATTATGACTGGATCTTACTCCTGAAAAGGAGGCCCAGGTTAAGGATCTTAGGGCTTACTCTTAAGGAGGATGCCCAAATTAAATGAGGAATTGGGGTTTACTCCTGAAAAGGAGGTCCAGATTAATGAAAAGTTGGAATGGGGATTACTCCTAAAAAGTATGCCCATGTTAAGGAACATGGGGATTACTCCTAAGGAGGATTCCCAAAATAAATGAGGACATGGGGCTTACTCGTGAAAAGGAGACCCAGATTAATGAAAAGTTGGACTGGGGATTACTCTTGAAAATAAGGCCCAGGTTAAGGATTCTCCAATCTTAAAGGATGATGTGGAATGAATGAAATCTTTAACTTTAGTGATGTAAAGATGTGTAAATCACTAGGTTTTGAGATATGTTCCACATAATTACTTTTAGATAAGGAAGCCAACAAGGAAATCATGGCATAAATGTCTTTGTAGAGAGTTCTGAAGGCTTAATACTGAAGAGGAGAGGTGGATAGGTCTATGAGGGGTGAAATGGGCAGGAAGGGCACCCAAAAAGAGAGGGGAGTGCAAGTACTACGTGGGAGCGCAAGTCCTAGTCACGCAAGTATACTTGCGTGACATATGGGTACTTGCGCGCCGGCCAATCCTTACGGTAGAACTTGGGCGAGGCTTGACACAAGATTTTATTACTACACCTAGAGATTTCCAGTAGAGAGGCGTGCAAGTTATGTGGAAAGGGTATGGTGGAGCGCAAGTGTGGCCACATCCCTTAAGGGAGGACCACCTAAGCGCACAATTGTTGATGAGTTTCAACAATTAGGTCTTCCTCCCCCTCTTTAGATCTTTTTTTCTATGTAATAAAATACCTTAGAAGTGTTCGGAATCTTTGAGGAGAGACTAGGGCGCCACGATATCAAATTTGACGTTATGGAATTTTTCTTCCTCCAAATGGGGGGCCCACAAGGGTATTTATAGGCTAGAGATACCTAGGGATAAATTTCAAAGAGGGTGCGCAAGCCACATGTGCGACCACTGGGAGGCGTTCAAGTGTACTTGCACGACATTGATGGAACTTGTGCAACCCATGTGTAAATGACTCTTTGTTCATGCCTTTGTTGATTTTTGATGTTTTTTCAAAGGATGAATCACATTATGCTAAGGTGTTTCCCTTTCCATTCGTTTAGACTCTGTGATGTAAATCAGTGTCAACAAAAGTCCCCCCTCAGAGTTGGATCCGAAAGAAATGAGGGTGTTACACTGAGGAAAAGAAGAAAACCAATGGACATTCATCACACAAGTTCTGAGCACATAGAGGTTTCCGCGCATGTTTTTAGCGCGCTGGCTTTAGGCGCATAGGCTTTAGGCGCGCAGGGTTGCGGCCTGGCCTATATATAGGTGGCCATTATCACGAAATGTACCCAGATTTCGGATATTCTAGCTCTTTCTGCGCAAGTTGTCTTGACTATTCAAGTTACTTGTTTTTTTCTCTATTTCATTGTTGTTGTGCTGTTGTAGAGGTAATAAGACTTGCGCGGTGATACTTGCGCACCAAAAACTTGCACGCAAAAATGAGACTTGCGCGCCTTAATGCCTTAGCCATTTTTTCGAATTCCTTCATAAATTTTATGAAAAATCAACTTACTTAAGAGTTAATTATTCAACTTTTGTGAAGATTAAATGGCTCCCAAGAGAATTGGAATGAATAATGAACTGGAAAGGAAGTGACTTGATGATATGATGAGCATTAATGGCCATGATTACTATACCGTCTGCGACAAAACTCTCCCAGATTTAGCTAAGTATTTGAAGAAGTATCATCGTGACTTCCCCTAGATCATTTATCATCCTTTGTATGGTTGTGGTCATCTGCGAGAAGTTACCATTCTAGAGGCAATGAATTATCTCCCACTTTCTTGGTTTCAGAACTATACCAACATTTCTTCAGCAAATATCTCATGTGGAGGAGTATTTCTAAGTGATGGAAGAGTGGAGAAGGCACATATGATGCATCATATCCCTTGTATGCCAGATCTGAAACATCATAAGCCTGATCTACAACCACATTGTTGTCCCTCAATTTTCCAAAACTCTTAGATGGATCAATCCAAAGGCTGGAAGTGAAGTTGGGACTTCCGTCTTGGAGGAGGTGTGAAGCCAACATGCAGGTGGGAATATAGGGTTTGACAAACCTATGCAGAGTTTGTCGAGGATTTGAAAGTATTTACGATATATGAAGCCATATGGGTTGGGAAAACATATGTTTATTGGCATGATAACATCACGCCGGAGATACTCAGCCATTGGGGCCCAGAAACCAATTCATTCTATCTGGATCATGGATAAGTAGGAATCAGTCTATGGAATGTCCACAAAATCTTAGGGGCTCCAATTTTGGGTGATATGTATGATGAATTCATCCCTCCCAAGGAGACGTGGAATGATTCAGAGAAGACTCTAGCTTTAGCTCGGGAATTATTTAAAATATCCCATATGCTCAAGAGTTCATAGACCTCATTAAATCAATCTAGAATGGATAATCATCTAGAAGAGTTGATGAATATGTTTCTTATCAAGAAGTAGGAGAAGGAGCCGAAGGAGAAGGGATCGAAGGAGAAGGGGTCCAAGAATAAGAAGAATCCCACTCGTCCTACCACCTGCCCCAAAACAGAGAAGAGGGGTGCTCCGTTACATTCTGGCCAACTCTGGAAGCAGGAGAATTTGAGAAGTGGGGATATGAGGTGAATCAAGGGATCCCAAAGAAGACTCGTTTGGCAGGATTTTTGGCCTTGTGGCTCAGCGTTTATCTTCTTCTGGTCAAGGATTCGAAAGGAGGTGTCAGGACAGTGACCTTCGTTACTGTGGAAAAGTTGGCTGAGGGAAAAATGGTTGGGTTGGCTACCCGCATTTTATCATTGATTCACAGGAGCTTACTCCATGTCTTCATGTGTATGTCTCCTTTGAGAATAGTGGGACCATTCAATGTTTAATGGGGATGGATCACCAATCACTTCAGAATATATAATGTACAAGAATGTAGTACAGATTTCTAGATGTTCATTCAGGCCATCAGTGCAGGAATTCTATAGAATTACTCCAAATGTTCTCAATGATTATTATATGAAGGTGAGGCTGAGCATGTACAAGGAATTCAACTTCTTTCTTTATGGAAATCCTCTAACCGGGCAGTTCGTTGACGATGGAACAGCCAGCCTGGATTTGAGGGCATATATGCTAGCTTGTAGAGATGGTGTGCTAGTTGCCAGGATTGACGGAGAGATTATATGTGAGGCCTATGCTCCATATATATTTTCACGTCAATTCAAGTGTTTGCCACAGACTACTGTATCTCCCCCTATACATGTCAGGTTAGAGAAAGATCTAATGGTTTCCCAGAAACTATGGTTGCTGACATATTGGGAGAAGACCAGTGTAGTGTTTGAGCTACCAGTTGAAAAAGAGGCATATAATATGACTACATGGTATTCCTAGCACTGGATGGAATCATATCCTAGAGGGGTTCTGAATCACCCTGTTTATTAGTTTGGGAAAAGGAAAAAGACTGTAGAGAAAGAAACCCTTCCTCGTGAAGGTGATGCTTCCCCACTTGAAGCAGATTTGCCGGATTCCTCATCTAGGACTGATTCACCGGATTCCCAAGATCTGGATGATGAGGAACAACAAGATGCAAAGCTACCTCATGCCCAATATAATCCTCCGGTAAGAATCAAAAGACCCACTCCATCAACTCGTGGTGAGTTACTTCATTATGGAAATTTAATCACCATTACTTTATAAATAAATAAGTATTATTTTCTTATTATCTATCAATAGGTGCAGGAGATGGGAAGAAATTGATGTCGAAGATTGTAGGACCTTCCTCACAGCCTTCGGGTACACATACTTAATATCTACGAATAGAGGTTGTCCAGATATAGAAGAGTCTATATTGTGGTTCTGAGACAGCCTGGTTGGATTTGTGTGAGGGGCTACACCTCCATAGAATAGGGAATCTTGTGGCCTCTACAGATATCCATTATGATAATAACCGTGATGAAGCACGAGCTTACATTAGAGAGCTGGAAATGCTCATATATGCCACCGAATATTCCATTCTTTTCACTATGCGAGTGAATTAAATGATAGATCGTGGTGATGTTGAGGGGACTAATGCTTCTAGAGATGAGGAGTGGCACGATTATGTGGATCCTAAAGATGTACGTTTTCTTTCCTTATTTACTTTGCAATTTGATTTCAGCCAAATCTTTGTTTACTCAAGGAAATTATTTTCTTCATCCTGCAGCTTGCAAAGAAAGGAACTACTAATGTTCCTTCTCCACAGTATAGCCCCGGTGGTACTACCATCCAGGTTTCTGCTGAATCTCCTTGGAGTCGGGTGAGATATCACCAGGCTAGCAGGCCATGGATGATGAGCTGGCAATGCCTTTCCATTATCCAATTCAAGTACCTATAATGGAGACTACTGACACTCCCAAAAAGCCAAGGAAGCAAAACCAACGAAGGAGGAAGTCCACAACTAAATGCTTTATCAGTAGAGGTAAGTCCTTTGGGTAATAATGAGTCAAAAACCATGAAAATATTGCTCATTTTACTTGGTATTGAAGGGGATTCTTCTATTTCTCCTCTGGGGGAGAGGACTGACCCTCCTTTGAAGACCACAGAGTGTAATGGTGAACAATCACAATTTTAGGCTGACTTGGCAGCTCTTGGAGGAGAGCCAACGTCTGTTCCCTGTATCCCTCCTACTGCTGTTGCACGAAGAGAAGAACCTGATTCTGGTAAGTTAAAAATGCTTCATAAAATGTTGAATGAATCATCGACTAACTTCCTTTCATTGATACTTTAGGTTCACCCCCTACATTAGAGCTTTTGGCAGTTGCTGCAACTGATGCCACAGTTTTATCTGAAAATGTTATCCAGGGTCAAGGACCACAGGATGAAGGTTTCCAAGAAGACACATAAAATTCTCCCACTAGTGAGATTAACCAGGATTCTGAGATGACATTAGATGAAATGATGGAACTTGGTTCATCTTTCGAAGATTTTATAAATCATGTTAAATTACCTTGTAATTTAAATGATTATGGACGTGAGTGTTATCCTTCGTCCTATTAAAAATAACTTCTTATTACATCTATAATCATGATCAGTTCAAATATGCAGTTCTATCTGGGAAAACTGCTGAACTGCCAATGCCTGAAGGGGGTATAGAAAACTGAACTATTGCAGTGGCATTAGCGCAAGTGGAGCTGAACCCCATAGAGCTTCCTCAAACTCACCCTGAAAATCCTGTTGAAGCTAGGAAATATGGGGATGAGCCTTCTCAAGTTACTGATCTACCATTGGGTAAGGGATAATAATATTTTCAACTACACTTAATTTGGATGATAGCCAATAATCTTTGGTTATTAATTGAAACTAACCAAATATTTCAATTTATTATGCAGGGCCATTAATTTAAGTGGTTAGATCTGGAGGTGAGGCCTCAGCCTCCACCCCAATAGGAATTGAAAGCGAAGAAGCACAAGTTAGGTGGGATGGAGCAGAACAGGGCACTTCCTTAAGTATGTTAACCCCATATTACATTCCCCCATGTGATGGTGATGCTGAGTGGGATCTAGATGTACAGAAGGCATTCAAATTTTCACAATGCAAGGCATGGAAAAACATATGGAAGTTCATATCCGAAGTGACATTATAAAAGCTATCATCCAATATCACTCGACTGTCATACCTATTTTTCATATTGGGACTTGGCAGTTTTGGATATCAGAATATCCATGCCACTGTAAAACAAGTAATCTTAAAGAGGGAGCATGAGAAAAAGTGTCGTGATGATCTGTCTTGGGTGAAGCTGTCATCCAATATTAGTGAATTTGAGGCTACATAATCCCGAGCTAAGGCTGAATATGCTTCCAAGATGAAGTAACTGAAGCATAAGATTAATGATAAAGTCGTCCAACAGATGGACCTTTAGCAACAGTTAGATGATGTTACTGGAGAACTTGACCAACTCAATAATTCACTGGAGGGAGCTCAAACAAGTGGTAGGAGAGCCATCACAGATGCTAAGAAAGCACTCCATCAGGCTGAAATGAGTGAAGTAGGTAGATTTCATGAGATTCAAATAGATGCTGGGGAAGCTCGGGATGTTGTACATCATGTGAAGACTTATGTTGACGGTCTTTTTTAATTTCTTGGAAAAGAGAAGAGACTACAATTTGTGGACGTCCTTCTGATTCTTATGCATCAAATGGAAAGAATACATTCATTTTCAATAATCTATGTATTCATGTTCGTTTTCTACCTGCTTTATATTTTTACCTATGCCAATGGTCCTAGTAAGCATAGTTTTAATTTTACTAGGATTATTATAAATAACCCTACAAACATTGAGTCATTTAATTTCTCAATATTACCTAAATCATACAAATTGTATGTTTAGTGAGCTAGAACATGACTTTTATTTAGAGTTCCCTTGTCTTTTGATGTCAGTTTAAAGTCATGTACGTCAGACATAAGGAGTCTAATGTTTACAGTCGAAATAGCTTTGACCGAATGGATTAAAATTGACTCAACCTCTTGACAATTTATCTAAAAACATATCGTCACATTCAAGTATGAGGGAAAAATTGATACCATGACATAAGAAATTTCGAATATGAGAAATGATATGAAAAAGGGATAAAAGGTATTAGAAAAAGTAGTTCCCATGAATGAATTTATAATTATTTAACAAACTCTTTATGGGGTTGAATTAAGCAGGGCCAACTAAGGGCATTTTCTACATAGTCAAATTATGTTATCTTTTGGATGACAGGTCCGTTATGTAGAATACTTATGCAAGGCTGCCTAAGGGCACATGCTGCATTGTCAGGAAAACGAACTCTCAGAAATTTACTTTTCTACTGCTAAAAATCCAGTCAAAGTTTGTGAGGATTCAAATTTTCCAAAGCATAGAGTTCATTGTATTAAGAGAGGTACTTGAATATGGAGAAGGTATTTCCAAACAAGATTATCCAAGAACTTGATTAATGTCATTCCTACAAAGTTCTGACCAAAATGTAGTGAAGATAAATATAAACCGTAGACTTGAATACTTTTAGATCATGGAAAAGGACATGAAACCAATATGTGAAGGATGTCTATTTTTTTACGGATCCTTACATATTTTTGATAAGACCAATAAGGAAAAAAAGGTTTTCATCCCATGAATGAAGTTACCATTATCTGACAAACCCGTTAGGGGGTTGAATTATGCAGGTCCACCTAAGGGAATTGGATGTATAGTCAAATAATAGTAACTTTTGGCTGACATGTTTGTTATGTAGACTGTTTATGCAAGGCCGCCTAAGGGCACGGGCTGCATAGTTAGCAAAATGAACTCCCATAAATTTGCCATTTTTGTTACTAGAAGTCATGAAAAGGGTTATGAAGATCTAAAAATATTTAAGGATAGGATTATGACACATCAAAATGGGTATTGTTCCATGTATGTAATGATACATTGATCAACTCTAACTATAATCACGTTGTGACAGGGTCCTGAATTGAAGTATTGGACTTCACTACGTATCCCATAAGAATGTGAATCAATCCATATGTAGTTATTGAAATACAGTTTAACGTCATGTGGGATGAATGTATTGGAGATCTTAGTTTAGGGCCATAGATCTCAGACCATTATAAGAAATACACAATGTGTGTTTTTATGGGGACTTTTCATCCAGGGGACTAAAAGTGGTATTTGGGGATAGGCCCAAAGACTTGGGGCTAGATTCGATGGACACTCGATCGTTCCTATGTATCCCATAAGGCTGGGAATCAAGCCCACATAGTTCTAGAAATACCCTCTGTACAAATTTGGTTCGTACATGTGAAGGGTGAAAGGGGACTTTCGTAAAATGATGGTTTAACTCAAGATTAAAGGTTCGGGCATTGCCATTTATGCAGATAGTCTTTCGAATATAACATGGTTGAAAATCAACTTAAATAATGATTCCCTCTCAGGTGAGGATATCAAAGATTATTGTAGTTTATTGTCATACAGGACAAAAAAATGTTGTACAATTTAACGTCGTATAGCAAGGATGAAGGTGAACCAATGTAAAGATATTGATTCTGGGGGTGGATTCACGAATCAACATCGCATGAGATGGAGGTGAACCGATGTGAAGATATTGGTTTTGGGATTGAACATTGGGAGGTTGCCTACATACCCAGGCTGGAAGGAAAGGATCGAAGTCCTCATAGTTCAATTAAAGAATGAATTAGTGATGAAGATGTTCTTGGGGACAACGACATAAACAATGGTGTTGGGACTTACGCGTGGTTAGCGGCCCAGAGAGGGTTTTATGGTTGAAATTTTTTCTAAGCTCATGTGAGTCATACTCAGTGTGAGAAACAATAGGTAACAACCTCCTTAACAATGCACAGTATAATGTCATGTAGGACATATAAAGGAACTATGCAGTTTAAAGTCATGCAGTTTGGACTATTGGTGATGCACAGTTTAGTGTCATGTAGCCGAGACAAAATAAAGTTTAACGTCATGTAGGATGTATTAAGGAATTTCTGTATAGTTTAGCGTCATGTAGTTTGTATGATAGGGACAATACAATTGAATTTCATGTTGGAAAAATAAAGGGATTGTGCAGTTTAATGTCATGCAGTAAAGACAAAATAGGACACAATTTAACGTCATTTTGGACGTATTAGGGACTTTTTCACAGTTTATCGTCATGTTGGACAAAAATGGGACAATACAGTTTAGCGTCATGTTGGACGAAAGTGTGAATAGTTTAAGGTCATATGCATGGACCATTGGTTATGTAGTTTAACATCTTTCTAGACATAAGATACTTCTATACAGTTTAGTGTCATGTAGTTAGGACGTCACAGTTTAGCGTCATGTTGGACGTCAGGGGAAATAGTTTAAATTCATATACATGGACCCTTGGTTATGCAGTTTAACATCTTACT
This sequence comes from Viscum album, assembly GCA_963277665.1. Taxonomy (NCBI): domain Eukaryota; kingdom Viridiplantae; phylum Streptophyta; class Magnoliopsida; order Santalales; family Viscaceae; genus Viscum; species Viscum album. The sequence continues at coordinate 1,955,842,478 of OY728141.1, read as the reverse complement.
GGAAGTAAGGGACTATACAGTTTAGTGTCATGTTGGACAAATGTGCGAATAGTTTAAGGTCATATGCATGTTCCCTTGGTGTATTTTTTGTTCATAAAAAATATTTCTTCAGAAACCTGGAATTGGTTGGAGTAGTGATAGGTTCTCCATCCTTTAAGATTAAATAATAATATCTATTGGAGTAGGCCTCATGTATTGAGTAAGTTCCTTCCCATTTTGGCTCAAGCATGGGAGGTTTCTTTCTTGGTATCATTGGAGTTCTGAGAAATAATACCAATTCTCAATGAACTAATGAACGAAGACGAACTTTTTTGTTGAATGATTGTGCTATTTGATTCTGATAAACATCCACGTGGTGCAGGGTGCACAATCTGTTTTCATCTAATTGATCCAGTTCATGCAATCACTTTTGAGATTGTTCATCTGTAGATGACTGATCACAAATGGATACTCTGAGCGATGGTAATTGAACCTCAATTAGCAAGACTACTTTCGTTCCATATACCAGTGAATATGGAGTTGATCGCATTGCAATAAAGGTGGTGGTTTGATAATCCCATAAAGCATGAAAGATTTTATTAGGCAATGACCTCTTATCTTTATCCACCAACTTTTGCAGTATTTTTTAAAGAGTGGTGTTAAAGACTTCTATTTGGCCATTGGCCGCTGCATGATACCGAGATGAATGGTTGGATTTGATGTTGTATTCTTGATAAAAATTCTTCATCTCGGATTAACAGAAGTTGGTGTCGTTGTCCGTCAATATGGTATTAGGGACACCAAATCTGGTAATGATGTTAAAATTGATGATGCTAACAATGCTTTTATAACTATCTTATTTCAGGGGTATTGCCTCTGTCCATTTGGAAAAGAAGTTAGTAGCAGTATTAATATGCTTAAACTGCTTGGTTGTAGCTGAAGTATAAGGTCCCACCACATCCATTCCCCATGTGGAAAATTTCCACGAGTATTTAGCTATATGAAGCAAATCTGGGGGATGATGAATGAAGTTGGAATGTACTTGGCCTGAATGACACTTCATTGTGAGATCAATACAATCTTGTATCATTGAAGGAAAAAATTATCCAAGCCTTCAAATTTGATAAGACAGTCTGTGTCCAGATAGGTGGGCACCACAAACTCAAGAATGCACTTCTTTCATGACATACATTGTCTCTTCAACATCAATTCATCTGAAGAGAACTCCATCAAAACCACACTTTTAGAGAATTCTATCTAGGTGATCTAGGCTATCATAAAGTGTAAAATTGGCCACACGTCTCTGGACTTGTTCTTTCTCTGCTCTATCAGGTGGAAGTATTCTCTTTTGAAGGTATTCCCTGATAGGTGTAATCCATAATGTAGTATGACCATATGGTTTGGGAATGGGACTAATTTCATTGATATCCTCTGTTCTTATTTGAAAAAAAGGTGAAATTGTACGACGGTTGGCAATACTGATGGTTGTCCCGTCCTGATTTGTATCTGCCAGAGCTGTGGCTATATTAGATAGTGCATCAGTTTGGGAATTTTGTGACCTTGGGACATAAGAAAATGTCGGTTCCGAAGGGAATTCTGCCATTAACTCTCTAGATTAATCATACAATGGGATTAGTTCTTCTTTTCTGATTGCATAATCCCCATTGACTTGTTTGTGTACCATGTCTGAATCACCTTTCACCTTTAATTGATTCACTTGTTCTTGAAGCACCAACTCCAAGCCTACGATGAGAGCTTGGTATTCTGCTTCATTATTTGCACCACCTCCCAAAAATAAGAAGGAATAAGGTAACACTTCCTTTTCTAGAAAAATTAGAACAATTCCTAAGCCAAAATTGTTGAATTTATGATTTTCCATTTTCCTCCCCGTTGGACTTCTAGAAGTACCATCAAAGTACATTTCCCATGTTTGAAGACATTCTTGAATAGAGAAGACTTCCTCATTAGGGAGTTAAAAATATGAAGATGTGTCTTCCACTTAAGGGTGTTCAACAAGGAAATCAGCCAGAGCTTGGCCCTTTATTGCCTTTTGAGGCACATATTGAATATCAAATTGCTGTAAAGTAACTGCCCACCTTACCAGACGTCCTATAAGCATTGGACAACTAATGATGAATTTGAGTTGGTTATTGCAAGATACCAATTGGACCTCTTGATGTTTCAGGTAGTGTCTCAACTTATGAACTGCAAATATTAATTCTATGCATCACTTCTCAATATTTGAATATCAGGTTTTTGCTTTAAGTATAGTCTAACTGACATAGTAGAGGTTGTTTTCATTCCTAGTATCATTCTTCTGAGCAACAAAGGCACCCAATGATCGCTCTGGAGTTGTCACATAAAGGATAAGTGGTCATCCTTCAACAGGTTTCATTAATATCGGTGGACTCAAGAGATACTTCTTGAGAATATCGAATGCTTCTTGACATTCTTCAGTCCACTAGTAAGTGAATCCCTTCTTCATCAATTTGGTGAAGGGTAATCTTTTTCTGGACAAATTGGCGATGAAACGCCGAATATAGGCTATGTGTCCTTGAAATCCTCTCAATTCATTCAAATTTCAAGGAGGTGACATACCAAGGATTGAATTTTTCTTCTCAGGATCGACTTCGATAGCATGATGGCATACAAAAATTGTGAGAAATTTTCCTGAGGTTACCCCAAAAGCACATTTTAAGGGGTTCATCTTAAAATTATGTTGCCGATGTTTGTTCAATATGATCTCCAAATCAGTCATGTGACTAAGACGTTGCCTAGATTTGACCACCGAATCGTCCACGTAATATTCAACGAACTTCCCTAAAATGGGTTTGAAGATATGATGCATGGCATGCTGATATATTACGCCTGCATTCTTTAGGATAAAGGGAATTACCCGATAGCAAAACACATCCTGAGGGGATCTGAAGGCTGTATATTCCTCATCTTTTATAGAAATTCGGATTTTATTATACCCGACATATCCATCCAGGAAAGAGAGTGCTTCATAGCCAGCAGTTTCATCAACTAAGAGTTCTGTAATCAGAACTGGAAAATCATCCTTAGGACAATGCCGATTGAGATATCTGAAATCAATGAAAACTCTAATTTTCCTATTATTATTTTTCACTACCACAATATTATCCAACCACATGGGATATTTAACATCTCTGATTAAGTTAGCTTTGATAAGCTTATCCACTTCAACCTCAATTTGGGAAGCATGGATTGGGTGTGTTCATCTAGAGGCTTGTTTGAATCCTCGATGTTCTTCTGGAAAACCAAAACGATGAGTGGAAACACCAAGATCAAGCCATGGCATCTCTGTATAGTTCCAAGAAAATATATCTCTATTTTTCTTTATAAAGTAAATATAAATCTCTTGCTCTTCGAGAGTCATAGCCGCACTAATTAAAGTGTGGAGTGGATCTTCTTTTGTACCCAGATTTATTTCGTGGAGTTCATCCATGGTGGTATAGATACCCTCTTCAAATGCTGGAGGATCATCTATAAGATCTTCCTTTTCTTCTTCAATATGTGTTATTTCTTCTATTTCTACTTCCATAGTAGATGATGACGCAGAATTTTCATGATCATAAGAGACGCTAAAATTTTCACATCTTGAAGAAGAAGCTTCCATTTCTGACCCAATTAATGATGTAAAGTCTTCTATGGGTAATAATGAGGAGCTGATGTGTTGAAAATCGACATCATCATTAACCTCTAACATTGATATAACTTCTTATGGCCTGGTTGGCGAAATATAGACTTGCTGGACTTCATCAGATAAAGTGAAGACATCTCCATTTGAGATTTCATCATTTCTTGGTGAATCAACACTTTATTCCATGTTGTCTGGCTTGATTGCCATAATTGACATTTTGGAGGTTTCCAGAAGTTTATTTTGATTTGGACCTATCCTGTCAATTTGACTAATAGGAAATACATAATATGTACTCACATGTGCTAATGGGTTTACTAGAATCTTTTCCAAACCATATGGAGCATTAACTTTGGTAATCTCCATTGTTGTGGATTCATCCATTCCCCTCATGTGGTAGAATCATGCCTCAATGTATTGAGATTCACATGTCTTTAATGGGGCCTTATCACCATTAAATGTCCCAATATTACCATCGAAATAGTATTTGACACATTGACTGTATGATGAAGGGATAGCCACGTGTTGATGTAGCCAGGGTCTTCCAAGAAAAATGTTGAAGGCTGAGTCTTGATCAACAACCATGAAATCTGAATTGGATACATGATCTCCCAATTGAGTTCTTAGTGTAATCTCGCCTAGTGGTTCTTGTTCATTTTTATCATATCCTTGTAACATCATAGTATAAGGGGATAAATCAGATTTCATGAGGCCCCATCGAAGTAGTGTACGAATGGGCATGAGGTTGACTCCTGAACCATTATCAATGAAAGATCTTTGGATGTCTACACCATTGACCTTTCCAGATAAATACAAAGGCCTAATATGTCCATGCACGACATCATCTTCATCTTCATCTATGAAAGATATCACTGCATGGCATTCTGCGAGATTATTCTCTACATGGTAGGCTTCAGCTGCAGCAATTTCAATTTCAAACTCTTGTGGACTTGACAAATCCTCAATGAGTGCCTCTCAAAGATCCTTTGATAAATTCAAGGCATCCAAAATTTATAACATGACCGGTACTTGGGACAGGTGTTTCAATACAACATACTTTTGATTTAAAGGTCTACGTTTCCCAATAGGGACATGTGGTTTAGCAGGTGCCTTGGAAGTTTATGCTTTGGAAGTTGATTTATCATGTACCGGGATAGGAGTTGTTAATACTCCTAGCTTTGGAAGATTAGACCAATTTGGTATATTTACTTTCCTAGAAGAAGAAGGAGGAACCACCAACTGATCATCCATAATAACTATTCCTGGACCGAATCTTCCTTGTGTAGGAGATATTACATGTTCTTGTTGAGCTCGTTGAAGAGATCTACCACGTGTTTTTTCTGCATACACAGTTCTAGCAGGGGTAGAATTAGAATAGTGTCCTCTGAAAGATCCACGTCTTCCTCTATACTCTGAGCCTTTGGAACATCCTTTGATTCCTCTGTTTGATACAAGGAATTCAGGCACATCAAATTTGAAACTGTGATTGGCATAAAGATCTGTTAAGTGAATGATATTAACAGAACCAAAGATTAACTCTTCATCCAATGAAGACTCTACCTGACAAGACAATTTAGTTTGTGCCGTTTGATGGGGCGGTGCCCGTTTCTTCAAAGTAGATGGCATAAATTTTTCCAGAGTCAAGGACAACGTGGTCTTTAGCATATACCCATCTTCCTCTGATTCTTCTCCTTTCTTTGAATTATGCCATTTCATTGATGATTTTTCCTCTAATGAAGAGTCTTTTGCTGCGGAATTCAGGGTAGAAGACACAATTGGTTTCTTCAATTGTGTTCGCAAAATAGCATGAGATCGTTTGACCATTTTTCTGACCAACCAATATTTATATTTTTCTACATTTTTGTTCTTGAATTCTTGCCACTCGCCTTCCTCCTCTGGATCTGCAGCAGTAACACATGCTACTTTTGCTGAAGAACCTTTCAGTTTGACTTTTCCCAAGTTGAATTTTTTTTGCAGGAGGTCCTTGAAGACAAAACACTCCTGAATGGGATCCCCTACCATCAGATGAAATGGGAAATAGTTGGTATGGTCTTCATCTCTTTCCTTGTTTGGCCTCGTGGGCCTTGGAAATTGAACCAAATTATTTTCCAGAACTGAAATGAAGTGTAACCAGGAACATGTTAATTTCAGAAAGATTAATCATTTCTTTTAAAATCCTCATATTGTTATCGTCTTTCATCTCTTTGATCATATTGATGAAACAACCTCTATTGCTAACACTCGGGAGGTTGTGCCCTTCGAGAAGATGAAGGTTTTCAATTATAAGCAGGTATAGGTGCTTGTTTAAGCATAACTATAGTAGTCTCTTCTTTACCTATTCTCCTTCCTAGAGGTGATTGAATAACATGAGCATTATCCTTAGTCTTTATAATAGAATCATAAATCTGTAGAGGGGATGAAGTAAGGTCTTGAAACCCTCCTGTGTATTTCACAGGGATCAGCGGTGTACGCAACTCATCACGTAAATTTGCCACATAGATTGGCAACAATTCCTCCTGAGGGAGTGCTTAGCTAAGGGAATATGTTAATCTCTTCCAGCGAGCAATGAAATCTCAGACCCTTTCATTCTCCCTTTCCTTATAGTTTTTAAGATCAAAAACTATTGTCTTTGGAAACGTTGAGCTGAACTGAAGATGGAATTTTTGACGAAGATCCTCCCATCCTGTAATTGACCGAGATTGCAAGCATGTGTACCAAACAAAAGCAGGTCCTTGTAATGGTTGTACAAAACACCTGAGCTTAACAGCTTCTTGTTGCGGAAGGTCTCCCATCATAGGATCGTAATGAGAAACAAAATGTGTTATGTGTTGCTCTGGGTCTCTCGAACCATTAATGATTGGGAATGTTGTACATGCAAATTTGATGAGGGAGTAATTCCATCAACCATTTCAGGATAAGCTCTCTTTTTTGGTTGAATTTGAGGACGATTTCCCTCCATAGCTTCCAACCGAGCTGTTAATGACTCAATAGTATTTATTAACTTTTGAGAAACATCCAGTTGAGCTTGGACTTGAACAGGTGCAATGACTGGAGCTGGTACAAATGTGGTGGCTGATACTGCAACTGTAACACCCCAGGTAAATAAAGAATATGAAATTTTCATATTTATCCATATTTGTGAATAAAATATTAATATGACTTTAATGGGGACGCTATGCTCGATGGTGTACCCAACACGCAACAACGAGTTTCTTGGAATCTTACGTTGCACTCTAATAATAAAATAATATTATTTTAAATGGTAGTTAACATGTAGCCGTTGTATTGGCGGGAATGGATAGAAATAACTAAAATATTATTATATATGTTTTTAAATGTTTTTACATTTATCCAATAAATGATAAAGGCATAAAATATGGAAAGAATTCAATTTTAGGCGTATATGCCCTAGTTTTCACTAAAGGTTCACTTATCGCCTTCTGATGGAGAACCATCATTAAATATAGTTTTGTTCACTCTTATACATACTTTTGGACCATATAAAACTCTTCTTATGAATTGGGACATCAAAATTTACTTTCTGTAAATTTTTGGTATCATTCTGATAAAGATCATTTTTTTAATGAATAGTGTAAAATGTTGTATTTTAATTCAGAACCTCTTTTTAATCTAATTTATTTATATGATTAGATTATCTTTTGAATTTGTTTTAAAGTGAAATTATAATATATTTTTACCATTAAATCCAATAGTGGTCGTTGGAATTAATTTCTCATTGAAATCACACTTAAACTAGTGTCAAACTTTCGATAATTATTGTTTCATAAAAACACGCTATTTGCTCTGACAGTAGGATTTAATTATTTAATTAATTAATGTGACTTATATGTTTTGATTTTTTAAAATAGACTTCATTTTTCAATTCGGAATATCAAATATTGCTTAGGGTGAATTTTTTGGATTTTTCTGAAAAACTTCAATTTTTGATGAATAGTGAAACCACTAAGTGATACTTATAAAAACTGATTTTTCCGTTTAAATGAAATTTTGCCATATTTTTTACTATAAATATTAATTGGAAATATAAAAATATTTCCTACATCATATTAGTTTTTTTATAATTTATAGACATTAAATAAATTAAATTATTTATGACATCATGATGATGCAGCGATGACCTCATTATTTAACGATTTAAATAAAATGGAAAGATAATGTAATATCTAAGACCTACACATGTCCAAAACCTATTGGATGAGGGGATTGAGAACCCTTATCACCTTATCCTTGAAACACATCAATGTGGGACCTCTTAAATCCGAATACCATTTTAAAATAATGTGACTTTTCTTTACCTTCCAAGAGTGCCCCTCCTCTCCTCTTATAAAGGTCCCCCACCTCTACCTCCTTACCCACACTCCCAAAGCCTTTGGCTCGGAAAACCTCTGCCCATTTTGTTTCGCCACTTCCATATCTTACTCCTTGAATCCTCACTTTGGTCATAAGTCTTCCCAAGGATGCCTTTGAGCTCAAACCAAAGCGAGTTACCCGATTTTAAGGTAATGTCTTCACTTGAGTCCTTTTGTTTTATTTTGCTTCTCCAACCCCCTAAACTCTTTTTATTCATTTCTTTTGTAACAACTCCAGTATCATATATATACTAGGATGTTTTTATAATATGTATTCGAGCTACACTTTCACACACCTACATCTAATGGTAAAAGAACATACTGTTTCCGTGGATGGCGAATTTCGGCCTCCCGAAATGATGATTGTTCAACATTCTTTTAACACCTTCAAAGGTGTCCATTAAGATGACATTATATTTATATATGATATATAATATTTTTATGTTTTCCTTAAGCTTCTTTATTTTTCATTTTGGGCCTACCTTTATGGTTTCCATTATGGGTAAATGTGATATCTTCATTTAAGGAAGTGCGGACAACCGCCCCCTCAAAGTGATGTGATTTGTTAATGCCATATGTGGGACGTATAAAGTATGGATTTAAATTTATTATATATGATGATATATTGGAATTATAATATACCTCTATATCATTATTATTAAATTCCATAAAAATATGAAATAGAAATGAAAGTAGCGTTCATGTGTACGTACAACTTACTGTCTCCATTAACGATGCATTTCATTTCTTATCCCCAAATGTAATGTACTATTATAAGTAAATGTATATAATGGATATATATGATAAATGATACATCTAAATGATTAATACAATTCTGTAATTAAAATATACATACCTCTCCTTTAGTTTTAATTCCATTAATATGACATAGAAATGAAAGTAGCGTTCATGCGTACGTACAGCTTACCGTCTCCATGAACGGTGCATTTCATTTCTTACCTCTAAATGATTATGTAATATTATAAATACATGTATATTCTTGATATATATGATATATATGATATCCAAATCATGAATATAATTCTGGATATAATGAACATTTTACCACACGAACAACGTGTAATTGTAAGAAGTCCACTTTTGACTTAAGAACCAAATATCGACAAAACAAAAATTATTAACTTAAATGATTACATAATGTTTATAACATGGAAATAAGTGATCTAAAAGGAATATTGAACTAGAAAAAGTTTCTTAATAAAGTGGAAATTAACTCAAGTTTATTATTCAGGACGTTAAAGAATGATTGAGTCAAGTCGGACCCGAGGTAAGGGATCCTACTCCTCTCTTTCTTTTTAAGTACACTCTTTTATGTCATTTCTTCTAAGCTCATATTTCTTGTTATTGGGATGTTATTTTATATTAATCTTACTGTAATTTTTATGTTCATATGATGAGATACCCTATTATCTCTCATCAATCCATTTTGGACGTTTTGAGTGGCACCGTTAGGCTGCCGAATTTTCGTAAGAGATCTAACCTCTCTCTTTCTCTTTAAGTACTCTCCTTTATGTCACTTCTTTTAAGCTCCTCTTTGTTAAGATGGGGGATGTTCTTTTATATTACACTTTCGGTACATTTTATTGTAATGTGATGAGATACCCAATTTGATTTCATCAATCCATTTTTGGATGTTTTAAGTGGCGTCGTTAGGCTGCCGAGTTTTCGTAAGGGATTTTTCATCTCACTTATATTCCCGTGAGATTTATGCAACATTTTCCACAATTTCCTTTGAGTGGTGCATGTACTGACCATTATTTTACTCATTGTGTAATATTCTTTCATTTATGAGTATTTACATGAATGTTGTATTGTCCTTCTTTCACGGGGCGTATGTTTCGAAAGATACCCATGTCGGTAAGGGAACCTTTCACCCTCCTCTTTTTAAAAGACTTATTTTGTTATGCCTTTTAATTCACATACTATAATGTTTATATATGTTCTTCTATATCCTTATTGATATAAATTTTATGTCTATGTGATTAGATACCCTTTTTATCTCTCATCAACTCTTTTCTGAATTTTGAAGTGACGCCGTTAGGCTGTCTAATTATTGCAAGGGAACTTCTTAACCCAATTTCGATTCTTTGGGATAAACTTGTACACCTTGAATATGTTGTTCTATGATTATGTGTGAATGTCCTCTGATTGTTTTACACTTAATACCCACTTATATTTCGTGTATTAGTTTGTCACACATAGTTACGTAACTGATTTATCCTTAATCCAAGGATACCGTCTGTGTATGGGACTTCGTCTCAATCTCCTTTCATTGAGGCATATTTTGTTTTATACACAACCTTCTTTTATACAGTGTATAAACCCCTTTTACTTTTACATTTATTAAAAAGAGAATCTTTTTTATACGAAGGGTTTACTAAACGACAAAAGGGAATGTTTTTGCCGTACGTATGCGGCGACAATGACTTCTCCGCCGCCGTGACCATTATTTGAGTTTCGGCTTCCTCTACAAGCCATACCTTCTTTTTAAAAGAAAATAAATTCCATGTTTTACTTTTATTTTATTTTGGTATTGAAAATGGTTTTAATAATGTTTTTATATCAATGTGTTGTATTGATATCTTGTGATTGAAAGGTGGAAATGTTATGTTTACTTTATGAATGTTTTATGTGATATGATTATGTTGAGGTTCTTGGGCATTATTATGAATACGGGTAGTTTCGTGATAAACTAAGGGCGGGTGAGCCCTATATAGCTCTCCAATGCATTGGGTAATGCGAAGGGGTTAAACGTTAAGGTTTCTCCGAAGAGATTTAGGGAATATACTATGATGGGTATTCCAAACGTAACCAAGAGGGTTACTTCCTACGTAGAATGTTATGAATGCCTCAAGTTACCTTTATGTCTTATGATTTCTATGATTTATCCATGATTTTATGAGGTATCTTAAAGTGCATATGTTTTATGGGTAAAGTATGATTTCATTCTTATGTATACATGTACTCATGTTTCCTTTCCATATTTTTATATCCCTTACTGAGCTTTTTATGCTCATCCCATGTTTTTGAAATGTTTTTCACAGGTCAAGGGAAGGGTACATGATATGATGATAGTGTCAAGGAAGTGTCAAGAAAGAATCCATGTTTTATTTTAAATATGTTTATGTTGATGGGAAAAATGAATACTATCTTTTATGTAACCACTTTGTTTAAATGTGGAATGTAATGCATGTTTTATGATCTAATTATCTAAAACTCTAAACCTCAAAAGATCCTCAATGTGTAATCTTGTAATAACTGAAGATTAATTAAGGTTTAAGGCTGGGGCTTTATAGTTGGTATTAGAGGTCAGTTTAGATAACTTTATAGGTTCGGGAATTCATTAAGCATAAGTGACATTACCATAAAGGTTAGGATTTCAGAAAGAGTCATAGTTTTAGATAAAGTGAATGAGTAAGTATATCTTAGTGTTTACCTTCATCATTAGTACATGATGGTTTTTCTGATATACTGACACTGACATTTCTGTTTTTAGTGAATGGATGGATCTAGCAGGCACCAAAGAAACAAAAGGTTTGAAGGAAACTGTGGTGGTTCTCTGATTAAGATACTAGATAAAATGGAGGATTCAATGAGGAAACTCGTGGTTGTTCTAAACCAAATATCAAGGAGTCATGATCAACCACTTGAACATTGGTATGTTCTGTAATGCATCATGTACGAGATGACCAGTCGATGTGGAAGTTCATGTAATAATTATAAAGGTAACCATTAGAGTTTTTATGATCCTTACTTTTGAGGTAATTATGGGTTATTATATGATATGCTAGAAAATGAAAGGCATGAGATAAACTTGATGTTAAAATATGTTATGATCCTTTTTAATGATTTTATCTCTTTTGGGGAATGATTTAAGAATTATATAGTTTTGGAAAAAGGACAACACGCAGACCGTGTGACAACCCGTCGCGTCGGACAAAGCTGCGGGAATCGAACCCACAACCAAAGTGCGACTGGTATTTATCGCCTACCACTGGACTACGTGAAGTCCCTGGTTAGTTTGACTGATTCTTTTTATTATATGATTTTATGAATTAATAGTAAGTTTATTTTGGGTTATTTATGAAAATTATTAACCTATCATGGAGGATATGTGATTAGGTTAATTACTTTTCAATACGAGACTTTAGAGGAAACTGATGTTGTTTGGAGATAAATGTTATGATTTAACTTGGAAGACTATGTTACTAAATCCTTCAAATATCTGGGTTTAAATATTAGATTGGTTTACTTTGAAGAATTTTATGGACAAATTCTTTATCAGATGGTCCTCGTTGAACTTTGGTTTTTGTTGGACAAATTTTGGAGATTAAGCATAGATTGTCTTTTTAATGGGTTATCCTTTTTTGGATTATCTGACCTTGTAGTAACCTTTTTGGTTTTGGTTTTGGTTAAATCCTAAATACATGGGATGTATATAGTTCTCTTTGGTGGATTAGATGATTCTCTAGAAGTTGATTATAGTACTCTTAATGCGAACAAGTCTCCATAAATACTCGTCTTTTGGAAAAAAATATGAGTTTGATTAAGGAATCTAGTAAAAGTTGAAAGTCAACATGATAAGTGATTATGTTTCCTTATGAATAAATTCCTCAATAAAAAGTAACTTTAAGCAAAAATGTTGTCTATTAACTTTTCCTACTGGGGAATCAAATACCGTTTAACCCATCACAAGTTTGTGATTTTCTTATGGTTAACTTTCTCCTAGACATGTTTACTATCACTCTCCCTCAAGAACATGACCCTTTGATTTTTATTCCATGTCCATGTTTTTCTACATATGGGTTAACTTGGGTAACCTCTGTACTTGTCTTACTTTATTTTAAAGTGACTGTTTTACCGACTCTTGTTCCGATGGGGGACTTTCAAGGATGTTTCCAAGCTCAATTTTAAAAATTGCGAGGACGCAATTCCCAAAAGGGGGGAAGGTTGTAACACCCCAGGTAAATAAAGAATATGACATTTTCATATTTATCCATAATTGTGAATAAAATATTAATATGACTTTAAAGGGGACGCTATGCTCGATGGCGTACCCAACACGCAACAACGAGTTTCTTGGGAATCTTACATTGCACTCTAATAATAAATTAATATTATTTTAAATGGTAGTTAACATGTAGCTATTGTATTGGCGGGAATGGATAGAAATAACTAAAATATGATTATATATGTTTTTAAATGTTTTTACATTTATCCAATAAAAGATAAAGGCATAAAATACGGAAATAATTCAATTTTAGGCGTATATGTCCTAGTTTTCACTAAAGGTTCACTTATCGCCTTTGGATGGATAAATGTCATTAAATATAGTTTTGTTCACGCTTATACATCCTTTTGGACCAAATAAAACTCTTCTTAAGAATTGGGACATCAAAATTTACTTTTTTTAAATTTTTGGTATTGTTCTATTAAAGTTCATTTTTTTAATGAATAGTGTAAAATGTTGTATTTTAATTCAAAACATCTTTTTAATCTAATTTATTTATATGATTAGATTATCTTTTGAATTGTTTTTAAAGTAAAATTAGAATATATTTTTACCATTAAATCCAATAGTGGACGTTGGAATTAATTTCACTTTGAAATCAGACTTAAACTAGTGTCAATCTTTTGATACTTATTATTCCATAAAAACACGGTATTTGCTCTGACAGCGGGAATTTATTATTAAATTAATTAATGTGACTTATATGTTTTTAATTTTGTAAAATAGACTTCATTTTTGAATTCGGAATATCAAATATAGCTTAGGGTGAAGTTTTGGGATTTTTCTGAAAAACATCAATTTTTGATGAATAGTGAAACCACTAAGTGGTACTTATAAAAACTGATTTTTCCGTTTAAATGAAATTTTGCCATCTTTGTGTTTTGAATTTCAAAAATCCGACATACATGGTTGTCATTAAGAAGTAAAATGTGGTTCAATGGGATAAAAATAATTTTTTGGTGAATAGTAACTTATTAAGTTTTTAATCGCGATTAGAGTTAATTAGTGTAGTTTAAGGTAAAAATAATGTTTTAATAATATGAAATGAACTTGACACATGTCCAAAACCTATTGGATGAGTGGATTTAGAACCCTTATCACCATATCCTCGAAACACATCAATGTGGGACCTCTTAAATCCGAATACCATTTTAAAATAAAGTGACTTTTCTTTACCTTCCAAGAGTGACCCTCCTCTCCTCTTATAAAAGGCCCCGGCCTCTACCTCCTTACCCACACTCCCAAAGCCTTTGGCTCGGCCAAACTCTGCTCATTTTGTCTCTCCACTTCCCTCTCTTACTCCTTGAAGCCTCACTTTGGGCAGAAGTCTACCCAAGGAAGCATTTGAGCTCAAACCAAAGGGAGTTACCCGATTTTAAGGTAATGTCTTCACTTGAGTCCTTTTATTTTATTTTGCTTCTCCAACCCCCATAAACTCTTTTTATTCATTTCTTTTGTAACAAATACAGTATCATAAATATACTATGATGTTTTTATAAGAAGGATTCTAGCTACACCTTCACACACCTACATCTAATGGTTAAAGAACATACTGTTTCCATGGATGGTGAATTTCGGCCTCTCGAAATGATGATTGTTCAACATTATTTTAACACCTTCAAAGGTGTCCATTAAGATGAAACTATATTTATATATGATATATAATATTATTATGTTTTCTTTATGATTCTGTATTTTTCATTTTGGGCATACCTTTATGGTTTCCACTATGGGTAAACGCGATATCTTCATTTAAGGAAGTGCGGACTACCGCCCCCTCAAAGTGATGTGATTCGTTAATGCCATATGTGGGACGTATAAAGAATGGATTTAAAGTTATTTTATATGATGTTATACTGTAATTATAATATACCTCTATATAATTATTATTCCATTCCATAAAACTATGAAATAGAAATGAAAGTAGCGTTCATGCGTACGTACGGCTTACCGTCTCCATGAACGGTGCATTTCATTTCATATCCCCCAAATGTAATGTACTATTATAAGTACATGTATATAATGGATATATATTATGAATGATACATCTAAATGATGAATATAATTATGTAATTAAAATATACATACCTCTCATTTAGTTTTAATTCCATTAATATGACATAGAAATGAAAGTAGCGTCCATGCGTACGTACGGCTTACCGTCTCCATTAACAGTGCATTTCATTTCTTACCTCTAAATGATTATGTAATATTATAAATACAAGTATATTCTGGATATATATGTTATATATGATATCCAAATCATGAATATAATTCTGGATATAATGAACATTTGACCACACGAACAACATGTAATTGTTAGAAGTCCACTTTCGACTTAAGAACCAAATATCAACAAAACAAACATTATTAACTTAAATGATTACATAATGCTTATAACATGGAAATAAGTGATCTAAAAGGAATAATTAACTAGAAAAAGTTTCTTAATAAAGTGGAAATTAACTCAAGTGTATTATTCAGGACGTTAAAGAACGATTCAGTCATGTAGGACCCGAGGTAAGGGATCATACTCTTCTCTTTCTTTTTAAGTACACTCTTTTATGACATTACTTCTAAGCTCATATTTCTTGTTATTAGGATGTTATTTTATATTAATCTTACTATAATTTTAATGTTCATATGATGAGAGACCCTATTCTCTCTCATCAATCCATTTTGGACGTTTTGAGTGGCGCCGTTAGGCTACAGAATTTTCGTAAGAGATCTAACCTCTCTCTTTCTCTTTAAGTACACTCCTTTATGTCACTTATTTTAATCTCCTCTTTGTTATTATGGGGGATGTTATTTTATATTCCTCTTCCTGTACATTTTATTGTAATGTGATGAGATACCCTATTTGATCTCATCAATCCAATTTTGGAAGTTTTAAGTGGCGCCGTTAGGCTGCCGAGTTTTCGTAAGAGATTTTTCATCTCACTTATATTCCCGTGAGATTTATGCTACATTTTCCACAATTTCCATTGAGTGGTGTATGTACTGAACATTATTTTACTCATTGTGTAATATTCTATCATTTATTAGTATTTACATCAATGTTGTATTGTCCTTCTTTCACGGGGCGTATGTTTCGAAAGATACCCATGTCGGTAAGGGAACCTTTCACCCTCCTCTTTTTAAAAGACTTCTTTTGTTATGTCTTTTAATTCACATAATTTTTTGTTGGTATATGTTCTTCTATATCCTTATTGATGTAAATTTTATGTCCAAGTGATGATATACCCTTTTTATCTCTCATCAACTCTTCTTCTAAATTTTGAAGTGACGCCATTAAGCTGTCTAATTATTGCAAGGGAACTTCTTAACCCAATTTAGATTCGTTGGGATAAACTTGTACACCTTGAATATGTCGTTCGATGATTATGTGTAAATGTCCTCTGATTGTTTTATACTTAATACCCACTTATATTTCGTGTATTCGTTTGTCAAACATAGTTACGTAACTGATTTATCCTTAATCCAAAGATACCGTCTTTGTATGGGACTTCGTCTCAATCTCCTTTCATTGAGGCATATTTTGTTTTATACACAACCTTCTTTTATACAGTGTATAAACCCCTTTGACTTTTTCGTTTATTAAAAAGAGAATCTTTTTTATACGAAGTGTTTACTAAACGACAAAAGGGAATGTTTTTGTCCTATGTATGCGGCGACAACGACTTCTCCGCCGCCGTGACCATTATTTGAGTTTCGGCTTCCTCTAAAAGCCATACCTTCTTTTTAAAAGGAAAATAAATACCATGTTTTACTTTTCTTTTATTTTGTTATTGAAAATGGTTTTCATAATGTTTTTATATCAATGTGTTGTATTGATATCTTGTGATTGAAAGGTGGAAATGTTATGTTTCCTTTATGCATGTTTTATGTGATACAATTATGTTGAGGTTCTTGGGCATTATTATGAAGACGGGTGGTTTTGTGATAAACTAAGGGTGGATGAGCCCGATATAGCTCTCCAATTCATTGTGTAACGCGAAGGGGTTAAACGTTAAGGTTTCTCCGAAGAGATTTAGGGAATATACTATGATGGGTATTCCAAACGTAACCAAGAGGGTTAATCCCTACGTAAGAATGTTATGAATGCATCAAGTTACCTTTATGTCTTATGATTTCTATGATTTATCCATGATTTTATGAGGTATATTAAAGTGCTTATGTTTTATGGGTAAAGTATGATTTCATTCTTATGTATACATGTACTCATGTTTCCTTTCCATATTTTTATATACCTTACTGAGCTTTTTATGCTCATCCCAAGTTTTTGAAATGTTTTTCACAGGTCAAGGGAAGGGTACATGATATGATGATAGTGTCAAGGAAGTGTCAAGAAAGAATCCATGTTTTATTTTAAATATGTTTACGTTGATGGGAAAAATGAATACTATCTTTTATGCAACCACTTTGTTTAAATGTGGAATGTAATGCATGTTTTATGATCTAATTCTCTAAAACTCTAAACCTGAAAAGATCCTCAATGTGTAATCTTGTAATAACTCAGGATTAATTAAGGTTTAAGGCTGTGGCTTTATAGAAACTGATGGTAGCACTGCCAATTGTTCTTTCACTTGACCTATAGAATTAGACCTGTGAGGGAGTACTAATAAAGGAGGATATTCTTGATCCATCTCAGTATCGAAAACAAATTCTTTTGACTAACTGACTCCAGCATTCATAGGAGGATGACTACCCTAAAGTAGTTCTTCATTGATCCTCCCCAATTCATTCATTTCTTCCTCTTGTTGTGAAAATATATGATCTGGTGAGAGAGATTGGCCTTCTCCAGAGGAAGGGTATGTAACCTGATTTTTTTCCTTTCCCCTTGTTGGATCCCTTTCTAAGAGGGGGAAGTGGGTTACTTAAAGGAATACCCGGGTTTTGGGTAAGCCTTTGATTTTGTGTACGCACACCTTCTTCATTTGTGTCTGTGCATACAACTTCTTGAGAAAGAACCCCTTCGTCTGATCCGTCTGAGTGAACCTCAGCTGGTGGATCAGAAACAACAACATTTATGAAATTAATTTATTCATAATGCATTGAATCCCTTCTATCGGAATTTTTGTGATATTTTTTTCTTCCATGTCTTTGATGAGACATTGACTTTTATTGATTCGATCCCTCAGGAAATTCTTGATGAACTGTAATTTAGAGGGAATCAATTGATAATTTGGCTATTCTTTCCTTTTGAGGCTTCTTCTGAAATCGAGAGAAGACTAATTTTCCTTGAGGAAGAGCTTGATGATTTGAAAAATTCCCAAGTATGGTGAACTGGGGCTGTTCTTTCTCAACTCCTCGAATCATGTCTGTTGATTCCAAGGGTTGTGTGAAAAGAGTCCCAAGTCTGGCAAGTTGGGGTGGCTCTTGAGATGCTATATCTGAGACCTTCATGAAATCTCTCCTGATCTTGTGGAACTTAGTCCTGAAATTAGGTGGATGCATCAACCTGCATCCACTTTTATCACTTGGATCAAAAGGCTGTTGGATTATTTCTGACACTTCTGTCACTTGGTGATGTTCCTGCTTCAAATGAGAGGCATGTTCAATATTCTCGTTTGCTTGATGAAAGAGTAATTCAACAAATTTTTCTCTGTATGCTTGATTTTGAGATGAACTAGTTGAAACATGTTCTCGGGCAAGATTTTTATTACAAACAAAACCCATTGACTGTGGCCGTTCATGGGCAATATCATTGCATGAAACGATTTTCGGCAGGCTTTGCTGATTGGAGAGCACAGTGAAAGGTAGTTCTCCATGAACACCCCATCCCCTGATATGAATACTAGATAGGGAATTGGCAATTAACTGGTGCAATCTTCTTAGTGCGCCAAGGCATGAACGCTGGAAGGCTCTCTGCTGCTTTTCAGCCTTCGGATATCAAGAAACCGAGAGAGATGCCAAGTCAATTTGGCATTGTAACCCATCTATTATCTTGATATGATTTTAATATTCATAATAAGATAATATTTTCTTTTCAACTGACAAATAGTTTTCCATATTTTGAGACGAATATCATGAATTCCATCTTCTGTCAAAATCTTTGGAAAATAATACTGAGCGTTGGCTGAAGGCCAAAACATGACTTGTACTTCACCTTTTGCCAGTTGTTTTCTAATATTCAGTACTTCCTCTTTATCATTCAATGAAGATTCTTCTAACTGATTAGACTAGAGCTGGTTCTTCCTTGTTGCTTCTTCGGATTCCACAAGATCGGTAGAGAATTCACTGATCAAGATAGAAGATGAACAACCAAG
Source organism: Viscum album (assembly GCA_963277665.1). Classification (NCBI taxonomy): domain Eukaryota; kingdom Viridiplantae; phylum Streptophyta; class Magnoliopsida; order Santalales; family Viscaceae; genus Viscum; species Viscum album. The sequence goes on along the minus strand of OY728141.1, from coordinate 1,955,823,167 downwards.
GTGTGGTTCAGAGAATGAACTACACCCCAAGTTGTCTTCTGATTGAGAAAATGTTTCACTTTTTAGTGGTAAATAATCTGACATGAATGGATTAACAATTTCAAGTGCCTCAAGATAAGAGGGATTTCTCATCCCTGCACTGTCCTCTGATGAATTTTCCAGACAATGCGAATTACTACTGTGGAGAGGACTTTCACACCTAAATTCATCATCATGTGGAGGACCACCATGGTGGGTTACAGAAAAGATGAAACATTCCTCTCTTGTTCTTCTTAACACACAGAGGGTTCTTGTGGCTCTCATATGAAGATGATACTTCGAGATCGACCGAATCGTCATGAAGCAAGCCTTCATGAGGAAGTATCTAATGCAGACCTTCAGAATCAATGTTCCCACTTTTAGGAACTGAGAGAGTAGAAGATTGAATTCCAACAGATAATTGTTTAAGGGCTTCAAGAACTCCAGCATCTAGTAAGGCCTAGTTACTGATTGGCCCATGATTTCTTGACTGTGTTGGGTGGGTCTTCTTATTAGAAGACTTCTTACTCAATTTGGCAGGTGTATGTGCCTGCTCATGAGAAATGATCAGGTTAGGTTGATTATCTCTGCTCAAACTAGCTATATGTGCCTGACTTGGTTGTCAGTATGATATGGAGGAGTATTCCCCAAAACCCTCTTGGAATGGAACATAGATGTGTGTCTATTCCGGAGTGAACTGTTGATGTGTCACTCTGCTAGCAGGGATAGATTTATGTGTCTTTCCTTGTGATACTGGTGATGCTGTTATAATATCCTGCCAGGCATCCAAAATATGAGTGGGGATTTTCTTCTTCTCTTTCACCGTTGATAGAATATGCTTGGTGACTTCAGCTGCCAGAACGGGGACATATTTCCATTCCGTGCATGGAGTAGGTGTGTTTTCCTTCTCTTTTCTTCTTTTCCTATCAGTGAATCTTGAAAGTACTCAAGTGTGGGGGCATAGAGTTGAGTCTGCCTCATGTTCGTCACCGGAGCTTTCCGACTGACTTCTCCAAATACTAGCAAACGAGACTATTGGTAGGCTTGATCAATACTAGCAGTTGTATGTGCCTGCTGATTGCACTCCACAGAACATGGTTGACGAGACTCCTTCTAACTGATAGACGAGGTTGTTGGCAGGATTGATGAGTTTAAGCAGGTGTATGAGCATGTTTACGAGTTGTCAACACATTGGGTTGGCGGGCCTCATCGTATGTAGTCAGATGAGCCTGCTAACTAGCTGATGATTTATAAACAGGTGTATGTTACTATCTACGGTACTCTGCTAGAATTGCCTAGCAGGATTGGCATGATGATTCCAGACGAGTCAGCTGGATAGAAGAATTAAAACGGATGGGTGTATGTTCCCGTTCATTGCTTGCCACCAATTTACGTTGGTGGACTTCTCCGGAGATCGCAGAGATGAGAACCCGCTCACTGTTGACCGGAATTCTCCCTTGGTGGTTCCTCTTTCCTTCTCGGGTTCGAGGAGCCTAAGATGAACGCCTAGATTTGATACCCTCATCATGATGAGGGTGCACTGTCGCACGAGTCTGACGGTGATTGTTGATGGGGGCCCTCTAGAAGGACTCTCGTCTCCTTGAATTAAGGCCCTGAGGGACCTATTCATTCACCTCATCAGAATATGGGAGTGAATGGTGATTATGTTCCAGGGATAACGACCCGAAACGGTTGGAGATGGTGGTTGGAACCACCTGCTTCCTGATCACTGGTCATCGCTGTTTGGACGACCAGGGTGAGTTGTTCACTTGGAGGGCTTGTCGAGGAGCCTCCAAATATGGAATGGTACCGTGATAATGGTACTCCTTAACAAGTTAATTTGATACCCAACATTGAAGATGCTGAGTAGGTGATGTCGTCCTCAGAGCGGACGATGATCTAGTAGGAGCAGCAACAGATGCATTCAATGTAGAGGATTTCACAACAGAGGTATTCAAAGATGTGAGCTTAAGAAAATCCATTCTCGAAATGGACAAGATCTAGGAAAAGAGTGCATGTTTGATATAACAGATGTAATCAAGATAAGTCCGACCACTACATCTTTTGGATAATCAAATATGTTATTGATTGTTTTTTTGTCCCTCTCATTGAGTTTAAATTGGGGCCTAACAAAAAAGTAAAACATCATTTTAACATTGGTTAAGGATTCATGTCGAGTTCACCATTTTTTGTTTCCACTGGAATTGGGGATGATCTCATTGATTTAAGATTCAAACATTCCAAGCAGTTTCTAATGGTTTTGTTCGTAGAATTGGGAACATAAAATGATCCCGTATCCATTTGGACCTAATTTCCAAAGGTAGGTGCTCATTAGTTGTGAACTGATGAGACTTTTGGAATTTTCATTGGTCAAGAAGATTTGAGGTTGGACTCATCACACATTTTTTAGGGTAATTATTGTCTACTTCGGGACACGCTTTTTAGATTTATGTTATGTTCGTGAATCCTTATTACTTTACCAAGTATAAAATGAGACTTTCTTTAGATCTGAAAATCAATGACTAAATATGTACGAAATTTAGAGAATCGTTTATATGTATTATAGGTTCTTCATCGATAGAGAATCATCTATATTTTTTAGAGATTCATAGTTATTGGTATCCTTCAATACATAATTGTCTCTCTGTCATTATGATGACCATACTAGTTTTAAATCCACTCAGTGGGGCACTTGAATTTTATTGTCATTCAGAAGGACATGGATTATTTCAGAGTTGGGATCGTACCCGCAGATGCGAATCCTAGGTATCCTTTATTTAGAAAAGTAATCAGAACCCACGTAGTTCGAGTAATGGAGTTTTATGTTTTATGCATCATTGATGGCTCAAAGAAACATGTCATAATTAATTTTACACTCTAAGCTCACGTGAGTCATGCTCGGAGTCAGAAACAAGAGGTATTGGTAAAACCGGAGAATTGTTCCCTTAAGGATGCAATCATGATAAATGATGTGGGGATTATGTATGTATAACTGCCCAAATAGATGAAGATTAAGATTCACTTCAGAGAAGAAATCCAGGAACAGGGTCCATAAAGGTATATGTAATTTATGGATATTTGGATACTGTAATCTTGTGACTTAATCCTAAGGAAGATTCCCATGTTAGGAAGAGACTTATGATTGGGTTTTACTACTGAGAAGGAAGCCCAGATCAAAAAGTTGATTAAGATTGGTTAAAAGAAATTAAGACTGGGGCTTAATTCCAAGGAGGAGGCCCAGGTTAAAGTGATTTGAAAACTGGGGATTACTCTTGAAGAGGAGGCCCAGGTTATGGAAATTTTAGAATTAAGGGACTTGGGGCTTACACCTAAAGCGGATGCCCACATTTATAGATTTGAAACAGGGGATTATTCCTGGAAATAAATCCCAGATTAGGGAATTATGACTGGAGCCTACTATTGAAAAGGAGGCCCAGGTTACAGAACTTAGGGCTTACTCTTGAGGAGGATGACCAAATTAAATGAGGACTTATGATTTATCCTAAAAAGGAGGCCCAGATTAACGAAAAGTTGGACTCACGCTTACTCCTAAAAAGGAGGCCCCGGTTAAAGATTCTCTCATCTTAAAGGACGATTTTGAATGAATGAACTCACTAACTTTAGTGATGTAAAGATGTGTAAATTACTAGGTTTTGAGAGATGTTTCACAGAATTCCTTTTAGATAAGGAATCCAACAAGGAAATCATGCCATAAGTGGCATTGGAGAGAGATCTGAAGGCTTAATACTGAAGAGGAGAGGTGGATAGGTGTAAGAGGGGTGTAATGGGCATGAAGAGAACCCAAAATGAGAGGGGAGTGCAAGTACTGCATGGGTGCTCAAGTCCTGGTCGTGCAAGTATACTTGCACGACACATGGGTACTTTCACGCCGGCCAATCCTTAGGGTAGAACTTAGGAGAGGCTTTGCTCAAGCCATTATCACTACCCCTAGATATTTCCAATACAGAGGTGCACAAGTTATGTGGAAAGGGTAAGGCGACACTCAAGTGTGGCCATTTCCCTTAAGGCTTGGAGACCTAGGTGTGCAAGTGTTGGTGAGTTTCAACACTTAGGCATTCCTCCCCCTCTTTAGATCTTCAGTTCTAGGTAAGAAATTACCTTAGAAGTGTTCGGAATCTTTGAGGAGAGACTAGGGCACCGGGAGCTCAAATTTGAGGTTCTGGAATTTTTCGTCCACCAAATGGGGGGGGGCACATGGGTATTTATAGGCTAGAGAGACCCTGGGAGAAATTTCAAAGTGGGCGCGCAAGTCACCTGCACGACAACTGGGCGGCGCTCAAGTGTACTTGTGCGACCTTGATGGAAGTTGCGCGACCCATGTGTAAATGACTCCTTGTTCATTCCTTGATCGATTTTTGATGTTTTCTTCAAAGGATGAGTCACTTTTTGCTAAGGCAAATCCCTTTCCATCCATTTAGACTCTCTGATGAAAAGGAGCGTCAACAATTAAGAAAAATTATTTTAAGACAATTTAAATGATCTCAATAGATCATGTGAAATATTTTTTTTAAATCATGTATTACAATAAAATTAATTTATAAAGAAATATTTTTGAAAACATGGATATGGAAGAGATAAATAGATGATCTAAAATAAATTACATGACCGGTAGCTCTTACAAATGAATTTCTTGATGTTTCACTAAATATAAGAGGGGAAATTGAAATAAAACATTCTAATGAATTTAATAACCATTTGAGAATAAATAGTTGTGATTATGAGAGATAATTGAATGTGATTTCCCCCCACAGAAATAAGAACACATACAATCCTGAAGAGAATAGATATTGTAACATAAATTATGTGCCACTTTGGTATCTATTTTATCATAATGCCTGAAAAATAATTGCATAAAATGAAACATTAAATATAACTAAAATATGTGTATTCCATTTACCCATATAAATTAGTTATTATGTACAACACATAATTTATCTTTTGTGTATAACAAAATATATGTCCCAGAGATTGCAATTTTAGACTAGAAACCATTAATATGTGAAGTGCATTGTGTTGCATTTGTTGTCAATGAGGCATGAAGTTGTCTTGGAATGAATGGAAGTCAGGGAATGTCAAGATGTGAATGCCAAAGGTTGTGATGGTGTTGGTGGTAAAGGAGAATGGCCATAGTACTAAGATGCATGTCACTTAGGAGATTCACTAAGTGACATAGGAGATGATGGTTTGAAACATTCTCTAAGAAAATCTGACGATTGTTGAGCTGATCATTAAGTTCCAAGAACTTGTATCAACTGGATACAAAGTCACAACACTTTTAGAAGACCATGCATTGTCTTCACAATGCATGAGGAGATGAGGAGTTCCATCCACAACTACTAAGTGGATGATGTGCATTAAAGAAGTCCATGTACTAACTCTTAGTGCATGTGAATCAGATGATGTTCCAATTGATCTCTGATTAGATCAATGAAGAATGTTGAATACCATGTGTGATTCATGAGATTCAGTTGAAGAAGTCCCTCATAAGTATTGAACACATATGGAAGAGGAGATGAAGAAGATTAAGAAGAAACCGTTTGGAATTCCATTCCTAAGTGATGAATACATGTTGAAGATAATGGAGGAATTTCAAATGAAGAAGAAGAGAGGAAGAAGGAGAAATGAGAAAGATAGGAATTTGGCATTTGGCACTTGTCTTATATTCATGGGTTACTTTGTTTTTGACAAAGTAATATTCTGTCCTTTGCCAAAAAATAGGCCATCTCAAGCCAGCCTTAAGGGTTCAACCCCCAAGGCACATGTGGGCCTAAGGCGCCACGCCCAAGGGGGGATCCCATGTGGCCAGCCCGAGAGGCAGAGGGGCCGTGTGTAAGCGCCCCGGGGCACGCAGAGGGATCAGGCCTACGCGGCATGGGCGCCAGAGCGCGCCCGAAGGATCCATGGTGGGAGCTAGGAGCGCGCCCGCAGGGAGCAAGGTGGGCGCAGAGCGCGCCCGCAGAGAGAACCCGGTGCGGGGCGGCACCGGGAGGGAGGAAGTTCAATTGAGCGGTGGAAGGGAGCGCTTATTTGATAAACCGCGTGAAAAATGGCCGCCGTTTCGATGTGGGACGCGGATTTTTTCCGCGGGAGCGATCCTGGCCGCCCGATCGATCGCGCGCCAGATCTCAGCCGTACGATTCATCTCCGCGGCGATGATCTGATCGCGGCCGTCCAAAGATCTGATCCGACGGCTGCCACATCGTCTCCTCCCTCGAGCCATGCCGAAGGCCACCCGCAAGCAGCCGATGAACCAGAGCCCTCCGAGCACCAGTTTTCGAGCTCCCGGCCATCATTGTTCGATCCGAAGACTCCATTAGGATCGTCTAGCCACACTGAACTCATGCATGCATTAAAATGTTGCATGCATGCATCGAGAAAGAATTCGGACTTCAGCCGAGGCAAACGGAGTTGTCGAGGCCACGTGGAGAGCATGCTGTGCATGCATAAGCCTAAACGAAAGCCGTGCATGCGTTCTAAGTCGCATGCACGTGGAGGAAACCGAAGGAAAAGAAAAGGAAACCCGCGTTGAAAACAGAGTATAAAAATCAAGATTTGAAGATTTTAAAGAACCGAAAACTTCGGGATTTTGAAGTTAAATCACGCGGAGGATTTGAAGCCCTCCTCGCCTATAAAAAGAAGACATGAGGCGCTGGAGAAGTTTGCTGAAACCTTGTTGAAGATTTGTGTCCCGCGTGTGCCTCTGCCTCGCGAAGAAGAAGCCTCCGCGCAAAGTACTTGCGCGGCTGAAGATCTCGCTGCCACCCGAGGCCCGAAAGAGATCCCTGTGCGCACCTCTTGCGTGACAGGAAGGAGCCGAGCCGCATATTTGTGCGCTCGAGACTCTTGTCCTCACTGCCCGCATACTTGTGCGGCAGGAGGAAGTGCCCGCGGGTGCAGCACTTGCGCGCCCCGCGGCAGGAGGAGTTTGCGCGCTCGAAGGCTTGTGCACCTGTGGAGCCTTGCACCGAGACACCTTGCACGCCTCCTTTGAAGGACAAATGAATTCAGGTGTGTGTGAGAAGAAGCCAAGAAAGGCCGTAGCCTTGTGTGTGTGCAAGAAGAGAAGGAAGGTCGTGGCCGTGTGTGTGCATAAGGAGGAAGACCACACTATTTGTGTGTGTGCAATTCAAGTGAAGGCCGAGACTTGCATGCCTTGTGTGCATAGTGAAGATAAGACCCTATGGTTTTGGTGTGTGCAAGGAGAACCCAAGGCTTGAGCACTTGTGTGTGAAAAGTGAAGAACACTTAGTGTGTGCAAAGAAGCAAAGGAGGCCGAGGCCTTGCCTCGTGTGTGTGCCAAGTGGAGAAGAAGAACCCGAGGCCATGTGTGTGCACAAAGGACAACACCAAGTGGTGTGTGCCAAGTGAAGTGGAAGACCACACTTTGTGTGTGTGTAAGAATTGAATAATCCATAGTCTTGCTTGTGCATTTGAACAAAGAAGAACACACTTTAAGTGTGTGCATTTGAAGAGGCCGAGGGTTGTGACCTTGTGTGTGCACACTTCGAAGAACAAACTAAAAGAACACTAAAGTGTGTGTGTGCAACAAGAAGAGGAGAATAGGCCAAGTTTCAAGTGTGTGCAAAATGAAACAAGTGTGTGTAAAGAGACAAGTTGGCCGAACCTAGTGTGTGCACTAAAAGTGTAAACACTTAGAAGAAGAAGAAGACATCCACACAAAGAAGAACACCCATTTATGTGTGCAAGCAAATTGAATTAATTGTGTGAAGTTCAAAGTAGGTGTGTGCTTAAAGTGACTACAGCCTTTGAGGGTTTATTGCACTAAGAGGAAGAAAAGGAGAGTGCATGCTTGCATGCATGCACGTGCACACGTAAACAAGTCAAATCTGCTTGTGTGCATTTGAGTTGACCAAGACCAGAGGATCTTGAAGAATTTGAGGAACCCATGCTATCAGTGCATGAAGTTCATTTGAACTGAGACTGGACCAGACCAAAGTTAAAGATATCTGTTGTCTGAGTATTCAGTAGTTGGAGAGAAGCCAGGTCATCCTCAGAAGAAGGAGATAAAGCCTGAGCAAGACGAGAAGACCTGATCATCACAAGTGATCAGAGGTAAAGAGCAAGGCCAGCAGCCTTTATCCCAGGCTGCTAAAGTTACTTGAAGAACTTAAAGTGAAGAAGAGCTACTCGTGCGACTCGAGGAGCCAAGAGAAGACCCTGTGGGACTCAGGGAGAAGAAGTCTTCAGTGGGATTCTGGAGCAGGCCAGTGGGACTCTGGTAACACTGTGGGACGTAGTATAAAGACCCTCCTGTAGGACTCAGGAGAGATACGGTGGGAAGCTGTATCGACCATTGTAATACTAACAGATTATAATGGGAGAATCCATGCTGGGAGAGCATGGCAAGGATGTAGGCCTTTGGTGCCGAACCTTGTAAATCCTTCTGTCCTGTGCCTTTTCATTACTGCATTATCCGGGAAAGGTTGAGAGATACAAGAAGAGTGGATCGAGGCTTTAACTAGCCATAGAGGTTTAATTGATTAAGAATCAATTAGTAAAAAGTTTTAAGGGATCACTGATTCACCCCCTCCCCCTCTCAGTGATTCACACTGATCTGGGCACTTCAATTGGTATCAGAGGGAGGTTACCTCTAAAAGATCCAAGGGAGTCTTTATGAAGTGCAGATTTGAGGAAATGAGCAACCAGCCTCAAATGGAGATATCTGCCAAGACTCAGAAAAATAGAAAGAAGAAACAGGCCAAGAAGATGAAGAAAGCTTGTCCTAGCTGTGATGAAGTTGGAACAATGAAATATCTTCAAAGTGCAATCGAATATCTTCAGAAGACAGTCCCCAAGAATGTGGTAATGTGTATAGCTACAGGCATCCTTGATCTTCAAGAAGAAAAATCACAGTTAGAAGAAGAATCCAATGCAATGGAAGATCAATTGGCAAAAAGGGTTGGCATAACCAACACTCTCAAAAAGCTGGTGAAGTCTAAAGATGAGACAATATCTCTTTGCAATGAAAGATATGAAGACACTGCTGAAGAATTTCAAAGAAGCTCTTCTGAGAAAGAAATATTTATGATAATGATCAAAGAAGATTTCCATGCACTGGAAAAGAAGCACAAAGTTTCAATGATTGTCAGAGATGCTCAAATTGAAGAAAAAGTCAAAATGGTGAAGGATCTTGACAACTCATTGCATGAAATAAAGAAGGTGCTTGATGACCAGATGGAACAGCTGAAACAGAAGTGGGAAGGTAGGCTAGGATTGGTTGAGGATGAGAAGAACTCCCTCAACATGAAATGCTTTGAACTGGAGGTGATATTGAAAAATCTGCAATCACCCAAAGCTGAAGCCTCCCAGTCAGCTAAAAGAAGAAATGTTGCTACTCAAGTATGCATTGAGCAGGATGATTCTAAAAGAAATACATCCTCTAATAAAAGGGCAACAACTTCTAAAAGGAAGGTACCATCCATCCCATCTTGTACTAATGCTTCTAATTGTGTTTTCACAAAAAGTGCAGGATGGAAGAATAATTCCAAACAAATATGGATGAAGACAATGAAGAAGTAGGGCTCTCCTGGAACAACACAACTTGTCAAGAAAAGTACCCAGCAATCAGAAGTACACAAGAGGTCAAGATTTGTGGGTCAATGTTGGTGTTGTAACAAGTATGGGCATTGTGCAAAGGATTGTCGGTACAATCCACTGAATGCCAAAGCACAGAGGAAGCCCATGCCTAGGGGGAGCAAGCCAGAAGAAAAGAAGCAGCATCCACAGGTCCAGATACATCTGTTTACTGCTAACAGATTTGGATTACTTGACAACATCTGGGATGATTGCAAAAGTGGTCAAAAAGATACATGTCAATCTCCAACTGTATCCAGAGCTCAAAAGAAGAAAAGATCACAGAACCTGGCTCAGAAATATTCCTTGGGAAGCAAGCATAAGAAATTGGAAGATTCTCCCAAGAAGATTTTGAAGAATGAAGAGAAGTCCTTGGAATTCAAATCCAAGAAGGGTGATGCATCCAGAAGGACCACCAAGACATGCTTCTACTGTGGAAAGAAAGGACACATCATGGACCTTTGTAAAGAAGCCATGAAACTAAATAGAAGCAGACTAAACTCCAAAAGACAATCAATCCAGAAGAAGAAGGGATTGATTGAAAACAAGTTGCCTAAGAGAGGTAGCTTGACAGCATCAAAGGAACCATGTGGAACTTCCAGAACTGGGGCCACTCTTCCAAATGATTTACTTGTCATATGGCCAAATCAGTTGCAACTTGCCAAAGATCTACAGAGAGCTGAAGATGAAGTTCTGGCAATTGCTAAGGAAAAAGGGAAGAAGAAAATTTCACATGAAGATGTATTGAGATCCACACCAGCACAATCATCAATGAAGATCAAATGTGCAAGTGTGAAGACTGGTGAAAATGGGACATCTCGGTTGAGAGAATCTTCTCAACCTTGTTGTTCACATTGATGAACCAAGGAGGTTCCATCTTATTCCCTTATACATTGGTATTTACATGTGCTAACATTGCAGGGAATTGAAGATGATGATCATTTCTCAGCTGGAGAATGGTTTGGACAAAATGGAGTGCACCCCTTGAGGGGGAGCCAATCTGAAGAAGATGGCATTCTTAGATTAATACCATCTTGAGAAAAGTGAAGGTATTCCAATCATACTTTCATCCCTTGTTTCTTAATTGAGTTTATCTTGTCAATTAAGGGGGAGTATGGATTGAAGACAAATGGATGAAAGGGGGAGCTTTATCTTTGCACCTGAACTTTCTAATGAGTTTTGTGAAGCATGTGCAGGATTTAGCAAATTCATTGTTATATCTGAAAAATTTCAAGCCCCTAAGCATGATCTCACATGTGTAGAGAATTGTGGACATCATTGAGTTCCTTGGTTACATCACTCTTGTTTTCTACACCGGGTTATCCCAAGTAGACTTAGAGTTGATTTACTAAAGGTTCTTTGCTAAAGAAGAACATGTGGCATCATCCCTCTCTTAGTGATTTTCAAGAAGATTCTATTCAAAGGGAGGAAGATATTTTTGAAAGAGAACCACACCACACCTTTTCATTTGATTGCCAATAAGGGGGAGAAAATATTGGCACACATATTGACCCATTCATATGTGCTGAAGGAGTGTATTGACAACAAATACAAAGGGGGAGATTGAAGTGCATTGTGTTTCATTTGTTGTCAGTGAGGCATGAAGTTGTCTTGGAATGAATGGAAGTTAGGGAATGTCAAGATGTGTATGCCAAAGGTTGTGATGGTGTTGGTGGTAAAGGAGAATGGCCATAGTACTAAGATGCATGTCACTTAGGAGATTCACTAAGTGACATAGGAGATGATGGTTTGAAACATTCTCTAAGAAAATCTGACGATTGTTGAGCTGATCATTAAGTTCCAAGAACTTGTATCAAATGGATACAAAGTCACAACACTTTTAGAAGACCATGCATTGTCTTCACAATGCATGAGGAGATGAGGAGTTCCATCCACAACTACTAAGTGGATGATGTGCATTAAAGAAGTCCATGTACTAACTCTTAGTGCATGTGAATCAGATGATGTTCCAATTGATCTCTGATTAGATCAATGAAGAATGTTGAAGACCATGTGTGATTCATGAGATTCAGTTGAAGAAGTCCCTCATAAGTATTGAACACATATGGAAGAGGAGATGAAGAAGATTAAGAAGAAACCGTTTGGAATTCCATTCCTAAGTGATGAATACATGTTGAAGATAATGGAGGAATTTCAAATGAAGAAGAAGAGAGGAAGAAGGAGAAATGAGAAAGATAGGAATTTGGCATTTGGCACTTGTCTTATATTCATGGGTTACATTGTTTTTGACAAAGTAATATTCTGTCCTTTGCCAAAAAATAGGTCATCTCAAGCCAGCCTTAAGGGTTCAACCCCCAAGGCACATGTGGGCCTAAGGCGCCACGCCCAAGGGGGGATCCCATGTGGCCAGCCCGAGAGGCAGAGGGGCCTTGTGTAAGCGCCCCGGGGCACGCAGGGGGATCAGGCCTACGCGGCATGGGCGCCAGAGCGCGCCCGAAGGATGCATGGTGGGCGCTCGGAGCGCGCCCGCAGGGAGCAAGGTGGGCGCAGAGCGCGCCCGCAGAGAGAACCCGGTGCGGGGCGGCACCGGGAGGGAGGAAGTTCAATTGAGCGGTGGAATGGAGTTCTTATTTGATAAACCGCGTGAAAAATGGCCGCTGTTTCGATGTGGGACGCGGATTTTTTCCGCGGGAGCGATCCTGGCCGCACGATCGATCGCGCGCCAGATCACAGCCGCACGATTCATCTCCGCGGCGATGATCTGATCACGGCCGTCCGAAGATCTGATCCGACGGCTGCCACATCGTCTCCTCCCTCGAGCCATGCCGAAGGCCACCCGCGAGCAGCCGCTGAACCAGAGCCCTCCGAGCACCAGTTTTCGAGCTCCCGGCCATCATTGTTCGATCCAAAGACTCCATTAGGATCGTCTAGCCACACTGAACTCATGCATGCATTAAAATGTTGCATGCATGCATCGAGAAAGAATTCGGACTTCAGCCGAGGCAAACGGAGTTGCCGAGGCCACGTGGAGAGCATGCTGTGCATGCATAAGCCTAAACGAAAGTCGTGCATGCGTTCTAAGTCGCATGCACGTGGAGGAAACCGAAGGAAAAGAAAAGGAAACCCGCGTTGAAAACAGAGTATAAAAATCAAGATTTGAAGATTTTAAAGAACCGAAAACTTCGGGATTCTGAAGTTAAATCACGCGGAGGATTTGAAGCCCTCCTCACCTATAAAAAGAAGACCCGAGGCGCTGGAGAAGTTTGCTGAAACCTTGTTGAAGATTTGTGTCCCGCGTGTGCCTCTGCCTCGCGAAGAAGAAGCCGCCGCGCAAAGTACTTGCGCGGCTGAAGATCTCGCTGCCACCCGAGGCACGAAAGAGATCCATGTGCGCACCTCTTGCGTGACAGGAAGGAGCCGAGCCGCATATTTGCGCGCTCGAGACTCTTGTCCTCACTGCCCGCATACTTGTGCGGCAGGAGGAAGTGCCCGCGGGTGCAGCACTTGTGCGCCACGCGGCAGGAGGAGCTTGCGCGCTCGAAGGCTTGTGCACCTGTGGAGCCTTGCACCGAGACACCTTGCGCGCCTCCTTTGAAGGACAAAGGAATTCGGGTGTGTGTGAGAAGAAGCCAAGAAAGGCCGTAGCCTTGTGTGTGTGCAAGAAGAGAAGGAAGGCTGTGGCCATGTGTGTGCATAAGGAGGAAGACCACACTATTTGTGTGTGTGCAATTCAAGTGAAGGCCGAGACTTGCATGCCTTGTGTGCATAGTGAAGATAAGACCCTATGGTTTTGGTGTGTGCAAGGAGAACCCAAGGCTTGAGCACTTGTGTGTGAAAAGTGAAGAACACTTAGTGTGTGCAAAGAAGCAAAGGAGGCCGAGGCCTTGCCTCGTGTGTGTGCCAAGTGGAGAAGAAGAACCCGAGGCCATGTGTGTGCACAAAGGACAACACCATGTGGTGTGTGCCAAGTGAAGTGGAAGACCACACTTTGTGTGTGTGTAAGAATTGAATAATCCATAGTCTTGCTTGTGCATTTGAACAAAGAAGAACACACTTTAAGTGTGTGCATTTGAAGAGGCCGAGGGTTGTGACCTTGTGTGTGCACACTTCGAAGAACAAACTAAAAGAACACTAAAGTGTGTGTGTGAAACAAGAAGAGGAGAATAGGCCAAGTTTCAAGTGTGTGCAAAATGAAACAAGTGTGTGTAATGAGGCAAGTTGTCCGAACCTAGTGTGTGCACTAAAAGTGTAAACACTTAGAAGAATAAGAAGACATCCACACAAAGAAGAACACTCATTTATGTGTGCAAGCAAATTGAATTAATTGTGTGAAGTTCAAAGTAGGTGTGTGCTTAAAGTGACTACAGCCTTTGAGGGTTTATTGCACCAAGAGGAAGAAAAGGAGAGTGCATGCTTGCATGCATGCACGTGCACACGTAAACAAGTCAAATCTGCTTGTGTGCATTTGAGTTGACCAAGACCAGAGGATCTTGAAGAATTTTAGGAACCCATGCTATCAGTGCATGAAGTTCATTTGAACTGAGACTGGACCAGACCAAAGTTAAAGATATCTATTGTCTGAGTATTCAGTAGTTGGAGAGAAGCCAGGTCATCCTCAGAAGAAGGAGATAAAGCCTGAGCAAGACGAGAAGACCTGATCATCACAAGTGATCAGAGGTAAAGAGCAAGGCCAGCAGCCTTTATCCCAGGATGCTGAAGTTACTTGAAGAACTTAAAGTGAAGAAGAGCTACTCGTGCGACTCGAGGAGCCAAGAGAAGACCCTGTGGGACTCAGGGAGAAGAAGTCTTCAGTGGGATTCTGGAGCAGGCCAGTGGGACTCTGGTAACACTGTGGGACGCAGTATAAAGACCCTCCTGTGGGACTCAGGAGAGATACGGTGGGAAGCTGTATCGACCATTGTAATACTAACAGATTATAATGGGAGAATCCATGCTGGGAGAGCATGGCAAGGATGTAGGCCTTTGGTGCCGAACCTTGTAAATCCTTGTGTCCTGTGCCTTTTCATTACTGCATTATCCGGGAAAGGTTGAGAGATACAAGAAGAGTGGATCGAGGCTTTAACCAGCCATAGAGGTTTAATTGATAAAAATCAATTAGTAAAAAGTTTTAAGGGATCACTGATTCACCCCCTCCCCCTCTCAGTGATTCACACTGATCTGGGCACTTCAATATGATCATAACATTGAAGTGAATATTTAAAAAGAATCAATTATTTTTACCAAATTTTAATCCAAATAAATAAATTTTAAATAAAAAAATTATTATAAAATTCATGAAACACATAATCATAGAATATGAAATGAAATGGATATATAATATAACCTAATAAAATGAAATTATTTTAATTAAATTATTTACCACTTGGTAACTTTAAAGTTACATCCCCCTTAATGAAACAATTAAAAGACAATTATAAAATTCATAAATTTATGAATGATTCATGATATAAAATGTTTAATTGTATTTATATTCACAATATAAAAAAACATGGTTTATAAAATTATAATGTACGAAAATAATGATAAATTGAAATAGAATCCCTTACCTCGAGTCCACACAATCCATTTTTTTCCTTTAACTCCTATATAATAATATTATATAAATTATTTAATTACATATGGATATTTGTTTGTTTAATACCTTATATTTATTAATTTTTTATTTATTTTAATGAAATATTTAAAACAGTTATTAGTTAATTACATTTTTGGTTTTTATGATATTTATATTATATATCAAAAATGACTTCGGTTGGATAACTATGAAAAAATAGGATATTATTTAAATGTCTCCACTATAATAATAATGAAATAATAATCATTTATATAGAATTTTTTTTTAAATGATTCATTAATATTTTGAAAAATTAACTACCTTAAAAAATTTGAGATGGTTGTCCATACGTACACATGAGTAAATCTTCTATTTTAAAACTATCATTATGTAATGGAGGAAATTAATATTGTATCAATAAATATTCATTATAAAATATAAATAAAAAATGTTATTTCATTACATAAACTTATATATAACATCTATTTGGGGTGGTTTTGAAAATAAATCAAATCGCTTCATTGAGGTTGTACTCCACATGTCCAAAAAAATGACATTATCATGCTTTATTGAATGGGAAATTTAAAATTAATTGATATATATTTCTTAAAATATAAATATTTAATTAATATAATAATTATTTCATAAATATATATAAATATATATATGTGTGTGTGTCAAATACATATATTGAATTCATTATTATTACCTATAATGTGATGAATTAGTGAAAAATGTATTACATTTCCTTGTGAGGTGGTAGGCATGCATATAAATAAGAACCATTGTCATATATAACATTCTTACTCTACAAATTATCTTTAGAAGGTGGTGGAATGATATTTAGCAATAATATAATGCCCCAATACCTCAAAGGATTGAAATAAAGGCCTAAGGATTCAATAAATGTTTGGGGATACTTTTACTATTAAAAATAATACAACTATCCAAACATTCTACAACAAAATAAACCACTATATTATGACTGATATCAAGGAAATACAACTAAAAAACTATTTATATGAAAATAAAACTACCCAAGAGTTCCGCAATAGAAGAATAAAAAACAAAAATGTACACTATGGAAGACGAACTCACCAGAACTCTATGAAAACCACATCTATAGTGCTCCAACATGTTGTATGATCCACTTCACAAAACAACCCATGTATCACTATGAAGCACTAGAGACGTGTGATACATTACATTTTCCCAGGACCTAATAAAAGATAGTGTAAATCCCACTGATGATCCAAAGTAGGGGTGAGTAATGAAACTCACTAGATTTCCACTAATGAGATCCCTAATCACGCCACTAAGATAGAACATGTATGAATATTTAAATAAACTTTTTTATATAAAAAATATCTAAAAACATATATGAATATGGCTTCCTAACTTTTTATTACATAAACATTTCATTACACAACACATATTTATCAATTTTGAATATCTTTTAGGGTTAGTGCCATTAAAATTAGGAACATGTTAAATGAAAAAATAATATTCTATTAAAAATTAATGTATTCATCATAGGATCATCCAAAGTTCAAAGATCAAATCTCATAACCTTGGTAAATACCACAAAAAAGGTGTGTGAAAAAATCCTAGTAAGGTAAAAACAGGAAATCAATTACTTGTGAACATGAGATATATCAATAAGAACCATAAAAAATACATAATGGATTGTGAAATGGAAGAAGAGAAATTATATAAATTAATCATAACATTAATATGTGGTTAAAACATTTAATTTGAAATTTTATAAGCTTACAAAGAAGGTATATACCCTTGTTGTCATAAAAATTATCAAAATTATTCACCAAGGTATTGTAAAACAAAACATCTATTGAAATTAATTTCATTACCCATTAATATTAGAACTATCATGGTTCAAAATTAATATGAATTTATATTCACGTTATCCAGATATATAAAAATAAATCATTTAAAAAATAACTGATAGATATTAAAAATTGGTTTTCATATCAAAATCATGGTATTTTAAAAAGTTCATTAAAACATGAAGATAATGTCCTTTATAACTGAATGAAAATGGAATGATGGTTTCATGTATATAAATTACATAATAAAATAAATAAAATATATTTATTTATTAATATCCATATAAATAAAATATTATTGGGTATTCATATAATGAAAATAAAAGGATTTCTTGAGAAATGGTGGGAGATTTTGAAATGAAAATTCTGTTGTATAACGAGTATGAAACATTGATTTATAAAATACTAAAAAGAGAGGTAGAATGGGTAAACCATTCATAAAATACTTATAATACATTACATGGATATAATAAAACTTAAATAATAACATGGTAAATAAATTTGAAAGACATACCACATAAAATAAATTTGAATTTAAATTAGAATTTGAAAATTCCATTACAAAATTTCAGCAACATAACAACATCACATAAAAATTAATAATATTATTAGATTGAAAAAAGTGTTATATAATCATTTAAATATAATATTTAATTTAGTTAATATATGTAATTACAAATCACAACATCATAATATAGAAAATTAATAGGCATAACATAGAAGAAGGGTATGAAAATGAGAAGTGTGGTGGAATTCCTTACCTTGATTTGTAACTCCAAAAACTATAATATTGGGACCATGAGGGATTGAGAACTACATTAGAGGAATCCTAGAGAGATAATATTATATGATATTTAAGGTTAAAGATTTTTTAATGGAATGAAATGAATTAATGTGAGGGTATTTATAGTAAAATAGAGACAGTTTTTTATTAATTTCAAAGGACAACTCATTCGTGGTATTTGATAAATCCATGGGATTTACCATGGTATTTTCCCATTGTATTGGAGTCATGGGAAACCTCATATCATATTTTAATGAATAAGTGTCAATCAACATCTTATCTTACTCATTACATCACTATGACATAGTTATGATATCATTAAACATATTGAAAACTGAAAATTGTTTTCAACAATAAATTGAAAATTCACATATTTCATTAAAATCCCAAAAATTCACCCCAATATTTGATTGACATCTATAATTCAAAAATAAAATCCATTTTATGAAAATTAATTAAATTTTAAAATAAATAAAGGAATTAAAAAAAAATTCTTTAAAAAAATACTAATAGTTATTTGATAATTCCTAAAACATTTAATTACTTATACTGTGATATAATCAAATCACATTACCAATTCAGATGCCTAAAAAATATGTATACATCCATAGGAGAGGTTACTATTCTATTGTTTATATTAAAATTATATTGGTCGTATAATTATTTTTTAAGGGTAACGATGCTATTCCCAAGGGTTATGTTATAATTCACAAAAGAAATTATGTTGATCATATTAGACTATAAATACCAAACTGATCAAATCCATGTAGGACTATTTTTTGAAAATAATTTCACTAAATTAATTATTTAATAATTATTTTAAAAAATAATTTTTATTATTCATCAAATAATATTTATCAAAAAATATAATTCATCAAAAATTGAAATTTCATAGAAAACTATAAAAAAATTCACCCATAATTAATTTTGACATTTGAAATTAAAAAATGATGTTTATTATACCATAATTATTTTCTAAGTATAATAAATTCATCTTTTAAAAATAAAAATCCTATGAAACTAAAAATAATAGCGAATTGATAATTGCTAGTGAAATTGCAAAGTAAAATTTCTGATACATAAAAAATAAAAATATTTTATCATTTACATTTAATTTTTTTAATCATTCTATTTAATTATAAATTCATTATTCAAAATACCATAAATTTTTATAATAGTAATATTTTTCCTGAAAAGTAATATTTTGGTCAAAAAATACAATTTATTAATTTTCTCTCAATTAAACATATATTTTATTAAGAAAAACTCTTATTAAATGTATATATACCATTATTGTTCATTGTTTTACTAATCTAAATTTAGACATTATGTATCATGTTCTCATGAAATGATATTTAATTCTAGTTTCTTCTATTGTAAAACATAATAAAATTTTATCGGGAAGAAAAAGATCCACAAATAAAAGAATTACGTTTTTTCGGGACGTTACATTCTTCCCCCTCAATTAAATTTTTTCTTCTCGATTTTATCTTATTGTAAATTTCATAATATTATGAATAATATAATAATAAAGTAATTTAATGTCTTAAAAAATAGGATAAAAATTATTCTTTAACCATAATAATTTTTTTTAAATCCTTTATAATTAATCATAGAAGGCTTGTGATTTAACTAAACATATCCCTTGGGAGAGTAAATCCATATGTGAAATAAGGCGCGTTGTCATGCACTAGTTCTCATTTCATACAATATCAATGTGGTGTATTTATGATTTACCCCTAGATACAATTGTTCTAGAGCCACATCCACTTTTTTGTATCTAAGACGAGATTTATTTTTTCATAATCCAATTACTAAATATATCACCATAATACCAAGAAGTTATCGTATTTTTTTTTGTTTTCTATAAAAATATTCCAAAAGATTTAACATCCTAATTTACAAAAATTACTAAATCATCTTTTGATAGCAACTATGGAATCCTACCTTTTTATTATATAAATATTTTATTACATAATACACATTTAGATATCCGGATGTTCATTTAGGTTTAGTGTTGTGGAAATTAGATACATATTTTATGAAAATATTTTGAAAAAAAATTAATATTCAACATAATAATATTGATCGTAGGATCATCCTAAGTACAAAGACATCATATCATAATCTGCGTACATACATCCATGATGGGGGTGAGCATACATCCTAGTAAGGGAAAACAAGGGAAATAGATTCATGTGAACATGAAAGATATCAATAAGAACATGAGAAAATAAATAAAGGAATGAGAAATGGAAGAAGATTCATATCATAATTTTATCATAACATGAATATTTTGTTACAAAATATTATTTAGACAGTCATAATCATATCACCATAGATTATCCCCACGATGTTATAAACATTATGAAGGTTATTTACTAAGGTATTGTAAAACATATCATCTCTAAAAATTAATTTCCTTATAAAATTAATTAGAGCTCTGTAAATGTGTAAATTTAATATGTCATTATTTTTATGTGATCCACATCGAGAATAATAAATGATTTCATAAATATTCCAAATAGAATAAACGAAATGGGTTTATATCATAGTCTTGGAATTTTAAAAAGCTATTGAAAACATGACCGTTATGTCATTTATAAACCATGAAAAGGGAATGACGGTTTTATATATAAAAATTAGATAATAATATAAAAATATTTTATGTATTAATGAATACTCCTTGAAATGAAATAGTTTTGGTTATTCACATAATTATAATAAAATAATTTCATGATAAAATGAGAAAATTTTTAGATGAAAATTCTACAGCATAATAGCTTTGAAGCATGGTTTTATAATACAATTAAAAGATAATGGAAATGGATAAACCATTTATATAATACTCATAATATATTATATATACAGAATATAATGGAAATATGAACATGATATTGAAATTTGAAAGTCATACCACATAAAAGGAATCATTAAAGGAAAACCAAAGTTCAGAATTCCCTTACTAAATTTCAACAACCTAACCGCATCACTTTAGAAATTCATAAAATGACATGGTTGAGTGAAAAAGGGACTATAATAATTTTAAAAAAACATGGATTGTATGGATGACAATTAATCGCCTATACCAAAATATTAAAATAGAAATTAAAAAGGCATAACATAAAAGGTATACTTGAATAAAAAAGGGTGGTAGATTCCCTTACCTTGAAGAGAAACTTTTGAAACATTATAATTTGGAGATTGAGGGCTTGAAGACTCAATGAGAGGAATACATGGGAGGTAATAATATTATATGTTCTAGGGTATTGAATTTTTAGTTAATTTAAATAATGGAATGGGTTGGTATTATAGTAAAAGAGTAGTACATTATTATTAAAATCAAAGGATACCTCAATAGAGGTATTTTCAAAAACCATGGGCATACCCATGGTATTTGCCCATGTTTTTTGCCACATGGGAAACCTCATATAATATTATAATCCACAAGATTATTTTATCATCTTATCATTCTCATTACATCATTATGACATTGTTATGATGTCATTAATCATACTGAAATCTTGGAACTATATTTTTATGATTCACCAAAAATTAATCTATTTCAATAAATTTCCAATAATATACCCCAACCATTTTTCAATATCTAGAATTTAAAAAATGAAATACATTCTATGTTAATGAATTTTGTTTTAAATTAAATCAATGAAATATAATATTTATGATTTATAAAAAATCTAATACTTAACTAATATATTTTAAAACATTTAATTACTTATACTATGATATAATTATATCACATTACCAATTAAGATGTCTAAAATATATTTATAATTACATAGGTGAGGTTTCTATTCCATTTTTCATATTTCTATATATAAGGGAAACATTATTATTCGAAAGGAAGTTATTATTCCCCAAAAAATTATGTTGATCTTATCATACACAAAATATCATACTGATCAAAACTGTGTATATTACATTTTAGAAAATAATTTCATAGAATTTATAATTTAATAACAGCTTAAAAATATATTTTTCATTTATCATCAAATATTATTCCTGAAAAAATTACTATTCTAAAAAATTGGCATTGGTTATAAAACTACTAAAAATTCTCCCTAGATTAAATTTGACATTTAAAATTAAAAAATGATGTTTATTTCTCCATAAAATTTATCTATGTATGTGAAATTTAACATTTAAATATTAAAACCATTTTTTATTTAATACAATAGATGAAAAAATTCAATAGTGAAATTGCATTATGAAATTCCTAACACTTTAAAAAATACAATTATTTTATCATTTACATTTAAAAATGGTTTCATTAATAATACTATTTAACTAAATTAATCATTATTAAAAATACCAAAATTTCCTTTAAAAATTATATCATTTCTGAAAAGTATATTTTGGGTCTGAAAAGAGATTTTTTCATATTGTTTTCATTTACACAAATATTTTATTATGAAAAACTAATCTAAATTGTATATATATCATTATTGTTCAAAGATGTACTAATCCAAAGTTATGCATGATATATAATGTTATAATGAAATAAAATGTAATTCTATGTGTTTCTGCTATAAAATATAATAAAAAGTTATTTGGAGGAAAAGATCCATAAATAAAAGTCTATTTTTTAGGTTGTTACAATAAAAATATAAACATATTCCATAACAAAGTAGTTTCCACCAAACAATATCATGTTCCAAGGAAAGAAACCAAATAATATATTAATTCTATTTCATATTTTCCATTTTGGTATAATCAATTATATTCCACAAACCCACCCATCCAACTATTCATACCACCTGGACCTCCCAATACCCATGACTGGTGCGTCATCCTTTCTCTATGAAATCACAAAAGTATCCACTTTAAGGGTGAGATACCTAACTCACATCCATCCAACTAATTCGGGGAGAGACTCATTACCCTTTTCCATCCCTAATCCACTAGAACACACAACCATTATGCTAAAAAATTTCCAAATCAAAAATATAAAATATTCTAATAAAACTATACATTTATTGAAAAAAATTTAAATATGTGATTTCAATAAAAAGAAACATTAATTGTAATAACATTAAATGAAACAAAACCAAAAATTCATTTTAAAATCATCATTTATAAAATAATTTACCGATTTCATTTTCCATAAAATTTCCCAATTTCCAGAATTCCATAAACTATCACTAAATAGGGTTTCTAACAAGAAATTCACCACAATTTCAATAATAAATTATATCAAAAAAATAAATTTTAAGGTAATACATAATATTCTAAATAGAGGGTGTCAACAGTGAATCCACCAACCTAAAAAGATGTTGTGAAAATGGAAATTGACAAAAAAGTGTCCACAAAAGCAGGCCGAATATTCAAACCCCTGATTTAGATCAAATTCCTTGACAATAAGAAAGCCAAATAAAATAATATTTAGAATAAAATACCTAATATTTAACCATATCAGACATATATCTAGTAAACCTAGAGATATTGACAATTTGTTATATGGAAAACATAGGAAAACAACCAAGAACGATGACTTACCACAAGAATTTGGCTTTAAAGCACCAACAAGAAAACATTAGGTCAGCTTTGAATAAATGGGAGAAGCCTATACATCCATTTGGAGGAGAAAATGATGAGTTATGTTTAGTTTTGGGTAAAGGGATTAAATCATATACTCGACCTAGATGAACTTTTTAGGGATCCTATTTTTAAACTATGTGTGGATCGTGACATAGTTAAGAAAACTGTGTGCTCACCCTCGACCATCTTCTGTCTCAAGATGGATCCTCACCAAGTTGGCTTTCATGGTTTGAAAATAATACACCATTCATTCGAAAGTCCACTATTTCAAGTTTCATGGTTTCTCCTATTGTGCCGCACATTTTGGAAAAAACAAGTGCCTCATATGAAACTCCCCCTTTATCCGTTCACTTCATGTTCACAGTTTCCTATAGCTTTTTCTTGGTTTTCCAAAAATATTCACTAGTCATGCAACCTTATAAAGTCCCCAAATACACTATATACCTCTTTTATAATCTCCCAAACATTACCAAAACACTTTATATACCTTAACAACATAAATAATGGGTTACTTACATGAATATGGGGGTGTTTCATTGTCCTCAAAATGAGAATATCCATCCTAGGAATGTATAAAACAAACATTGTACTAATGGAGTTCTTGACATTTCTCACTAAATCCCTTATCCTGATCCAATGTCTCTTCCTATATTTGTCTATGTTTCCAAAAAACACGAATTTGACCAATGATTATCTCACAGAGTACTTTCTCTTTACTATCAACATTCCTCACTATAATGTGCACCAATGAATTAATTTTCTCCTGTTAAATGTTATCACATTGAATCACATGGTGAGGATCAATTTGATTCATTTTTTACTGAGAAACATGAAACACATTACACACTACACAAAAAAAGTTTTTTCAATTACATTTGATATTCCACCTCTCCACCCAATTCAAGTATATCAATCGTGCCTATGTATTCAGGATATAATGTGACGTGATTCCCAGAATTATGATGTCCAATCCTTTGACAGATTTTCAAAAACACATGATCACTCAACTCAAATGATAATAGTCATCGTTGATTATCCACATTATATTTCAATTTAATCTGATCCATCTCCATCCACATTCTAAAAAACTGAATCTTCTTCATATTTTCTGAAACAGGGCTCAACCCAACTATTTGTGTCTCACATGTTTCCACCATACAAATGTGGTAATGACAAGGAATCCCATTCAATGCTTCAGAAGAATCCGTATGTATTATGGGAAGATATCGTTTTTTATAGGAGAACACTACTAATTGCACATTCTCTTCCTATGAGTCATAAAAATATATTACCAGAGACTATAAAAATTCCTCCAATGTTTGTATAGTCTTCTGGAATTGGAATTCCTTCTAAGGATGATATTCCATACTCAAATAAAAATATGTCCCAAGGGATTCTTATAAGAATTTCAAAAATTAATCATAATCCTTGGATCTCTCTTTGGAATTATTGAATCTGGTCTCTCTTCCCTATTTAACACTCCTCAGATATAGTGTTTTGATATGTCCTCCACCATATGAGATTCATGAATAAGGGTGAAATGAAATGAAATTGTGAGCTGATTAACTATATCTCATATTGAATTGGGATTCTAAACAATTAATGGGAGATATGTTACAAAATCCATAGCTATATACTCCCATTTCCAAATAGGGATAGGAAATAACTGCAGAGTCCTAAATAGTCGTTGATGCCCTACCTTAATGTGTTGACAAGGTAAAAATCCCAAATCAAACTGCATTACCTTTATTTAAAATACTGAACAACTAAAAAATTGTTTTCAATTCCATATAGATCTTTTGTATTCTATTATAGGAAACCCACCATGAATGGTGGTAATCATGATATAGATGTTCCTTGAAAGACATATGTACAACAATCCAATTTTTGAAACACAATACTGAACTGCCATCCATCATCCGTAACTAAATGTTATCCCTTCAATATGTTTTTAACTCATAACCACACATTATACCTTTTTTGTTTGTACATCTTTAACTATCTTTACCAAATCAAGAATAGATGAAACTCTAAAAGAATCCACAACATTACCTCAGTCATCACATTCAATGTTCATGTCTGATATCACTAACATCAACTACCATTGATGTGAAGCCTCATTTTACATATGAGAATATTAATTATTTTCTTAATGAATCAACCACAATATTTCCATTCCCCAATGTATACATCATGTAAATGTAAAAATTTTGTATATAATCTATCTAATTTCTTTGTCTCGGGTTCAAATCCCATTGTGATAAGATATGTTTTAAGATCTTATTATCTGTAAACATAGAAAATTTCTCACTGAAGAGGTAATGGGGACATGTGTTCAAAGCATGGAATACGAAAGATAAATAAAAATTGTATTTTGGATAGTTATTCTCATAAAACTGTAATTATCTTGACCTATAACGGACAACATGATCTCCTTATATGAGAACACATCTCCAACGTACTCCCAAAGTATCACAATACATCATCTCCCCTTGTCTAGATACAGTAAGAATCGTGGTAGGTGTTGATGTATGTTGAACCTAAATATCATGAAAAGACATCTAAAATTCATCATCCCATTGGAATGGAACATTATTCATGTTCAAAGCTAGACTAGGAAAATATAGTCATGATAAATCAAAAACAATGGGCCAGTAATAACTAGATAGTCATAGGAAAATTCATATTTAATGGAAATTCATTAGTGTTTTCCAAGAGATAATCTCTTTTATCATATCTAGATCCATAAAAAACTCATTGCAAAATTACATGGCTAAGGAAACATTCCTCTAGTATCCAAAAATGACACTTTAATATTTTTGAATACATATGTTGAACCCATAAGATTCACAACATTTTTTCTAAGTATTTCTCATACTCAGTCATTGTCTGTGAATATATTAATATGTCACCTACAAACACTACCACAAAATAATTTAGATATCACTGAAATATTTAATTCATCAATTCGCTAATTACCACTTGTTCATTCGTATGACCAAAAGTCTATAACACATATTCGTAATGTCCATATCTACTCCTAAAATATTTCTTTATTATATCATTCATTAGAACCCACAATTGGTGGTATCATTATCACAATTCAATTTCAGAGAACCACTAAACACCTCTCAACTGATCAGATAGATCATAAATTTGTGGATGTGGATACCAATTCATTATTATAAATTAGTTAACCTTATGATAATATACGCCTAGATGAATGGTTACAACTGCCTTTTTTCACAAACTAGATCAGTTCTTCCCATGAATATATGATCAGCAGAATGAAACCATTTTTTCTATATCTTCCATATGCCCATTCATTTCCCTAAATTCTACGTGAACCATCATATATGATTGAAATGAAATTAGACTGGTCCCTCGATGGTGACCAATCATGAACATATCTTCTCTCATAGGAGGAAAACCTATGAAATTTTTTAGAAACATATTTGTAAAATGATCAACCACTGCTGGAAAAGTTTTACTCTCAATATCAACCATTGATTCCAAAGACAATGATTCATAAAATTATGAGATATTTCCCACTCATGTTTCCATGAATCATGTTTTCCTATATTTATAATCTTTTCTTTTCTAAAGTGATGATTTACACCATCCTCTATCTTGAAACTAACAGTTCATGAATAATAATCAATATGAGCCTTGAAATTTTTTAACCAATACGTTAATCAAATTATATCATAGGTATACATCTCAAGTATATAGGAATCTATTTTCATCTATAATTCATCAACAATTATATAACATACTATAACGCCCCGACCCCAGTTACCCAGAGTCGGTGCATTAATTACATAACATTGGCATGATCACGAGAAAGATCAAGTCTCGAAAGACCGATTAGTTTAGTAGCCTTGGAATAACTAGATACATCCATAAATTTTTACATTACATCATAAAAAAACATCTTGTCTTCATATCCCCTCATACTATCCCTGCAGGTCATTCATAAATTACTTCTTCATAATCCTGGGAAAAATAAAACATTGAAAGTGGTGAGCTCGGATGCTCAGTAAGGATAACATTATAGCAGAAGCTTTCATAAATAAGCATAAACACTTAAGGCAATTTATAACTAAAACAAAAGCCTTCTAAATTTGAACTTTAGCATAAAATGGCAAAGGTAAAATGAAATAATGCCATTTACTTACTCACATGGATATTCTACTAGTCGAATGATCTCATGAAATATCAATAACCACTTTCATAATGATGGAATGCATAATTCCAGACTATTATAACCACATAGCCAAGGCCTCATGCCAAGACTACAAATAAGATTTTGCCAAGGCCTTGTGCCAAGACACTAGTTTGTCTCATGAGACCTACCGATGCATCGAGGAGCTATAGCGGGCTCCACCTGTCACTTATTAAGTCCAATTCATTCCTCATATGAATAGGTTTAAGCATAAAATAAACATTCGTATTAAAACTAGCATACGAAATGTCAATACTTTAACCACAAACCATGAATGGTATAAAAATAGAGCATCCACAGTCAAAGATAACTCATTTGATACAATATGGAAGATTGTATTGTATCACATTAACCTCAATCATGAATAATGAAGGATGTTGACATAGATGAAAATAATCATCAAAACTATTTGAGGGAAATATCCCCCTTTTCATGAAATCATTTAAAAGTCACACTATTTTTCAAGAAGCCATTTAAAAATAGATTTTTGAATCAAAGTGTCCCATACCACTTTGAAACTTTTAAAAGGAGTTTTAATTTTAAAACTTTAATGTCCATATAAATAAATCCTTAAAACCATTTTTTTAAAACATGGACATTAATGAGCAAGATTTAGATGAATAAGTCTTTAAAACATTTTAAAATGGTATTTTGGTTAGAGATTCTAACCAAAAGAGAGACAATTGAGTATAAATAATTTAGGTAATCAAAACTTTGTAATATCATGAGAATAAAGGGATTCATGATATACTATATCAAAGTACATTATATACACCACATAAAAGTTATTTGGTGTATATCAACAAAGAAGTCCCAATTGAATGTAAATTGAGATGAAATCTCTCATAAAGGTCATATCCTTAGGTTAAGGATAAATCAATGACATAATTATGTGTGAAAATATAAATACACTATATATGATTGAATATTCAGCGTAAAACAGTCAAGGATATTCACACATATTCTTGTAGAAACAACACCAACGAATTGGATGTTTAACTCAACAAATGGTGAAAGAGTTAAAATTACTCTTATCAAATTCATATTAATGACTTGAGAATTATCAATAGAGTGATTATGTGTATCGAAAGTATATCCACAGGAAGGGGAGTGTAAATTATTACATAATCAAATGAATAGTGATTCCACACATAATCATGGAGTAATATAATCAATGAAATATGCGTAAAGCCGAATGAGTTGAAATTGAAATGTCAAATTTCTCTTATCGATTTGGTAACTTACAAAACATACAACTATGAAAGAAGGATCATACCATGACTATGTAAGTACCCATAAATTAATTTATATTACACAATGAATACAATCATGGGCAGTACACATACACCACATGTAATAATTAAGTGGTGAACAATGGAATTCTCACGAAATTAAGAGTGAGATAAGAAACTCCTTACCACGTTAATAAACTGATTCGTATTGCCAAAAGTTAATAACCACCAAAATGATTTACAGAATAACATGAATATAAAGAGAATAATGATAATATATATCAAATGGCCGTACACAATTCACCACTTTCAATAATTTAGTGGCGAACAATGGAAATCTCACGGAGTTGAAAGTGAGATAAGAAAATCCCTTACCTTGAAATTTCCATTAGTCAATGGTATTTTAACCTCCTGTATAATAATTAAAACATTTTTATTAAATTATACAATAATCATATACATCAATATGATATCATATATGATCTTTTAACATTTCTTTATTAATAATATCTTATTATTATCGTCATTTCGGGGGATAATCGATTCATTCTTCTTAAATGTTTGGTTACGTAAGACATGTTTGTATTGGATAGATTATATCTTATTCATAATCAGAATGATATTAACATTATTTTTAACCCTAAAATGAGAATAATACTTGAATGGATACGATGGAGGATGGATCTCACCGTGTTCGTGGAGACGGTAGTCCGTACGTACGCACGAACGCTACTTCCATTTAATTTTTCATTTTAAAAGAATTGAATCCAAATTATACATAGGTATATTATTATTCCAGTATAATATAATATTTTATATATTTTACTTATGTTCACTAACACCATTCTTTATACGTTCCATGTGTGGTATGAACGAGTCATATCATTTTAAGGGGGCGGTAGTCCGCACTTCCTCAAATGAAATTATCGTATGTATATACAACATGAAACGAATAATGGAATGAAATAAAATGGAATTACAGAAGATTATATATAAAATATGTATCATTAATATCATACTTAATTACAGTGCCATCATAATGGCCACCATGAGAGGCGGTAAGATGTATTTGAACAATCATCGTTTCGTGAGGCGTTAGTTTGCCATTCACAGAAACATTATGCTCATCATACATTAGATGGAGGTGTGTGTATGTGTAGTTCGAATACGTATTATAAAAACATCCTAGTATATTGAGGATACTTTTTTTGTTACAAAAGAATGTAAATAAAAAGAGTTTGGGGGTTGGAGAAGCAAAATAAATGAAAATAATTTAAGAGAAATCGTTACCTTTAATTTAGGTAACTCACTTTGGTTGGAACCAAAGGACTTCTTGAAATGCTTTCTGCCTAAGGGGGAGCTTAAAGGAGGAGGATAGGGATGTGGGGAGCTTATTTGGGCAGAGTTTGGACGATCCAAGTGGCTTGAGAGGTGTGAGGAATGAGTAGAAGTGGTCTCCTTTTATAAGGGAGAGGAGGGGCTCTTTAGGAAAGAGTGAATGTATTACTTTATAATATAATTAAATTCGGTTTATAATGGTCCAAAAATATTTGAGGTCGAAGATAAGATGACTCATATTCTAAATAACATCAACCAATAAGAATTGGACAGGTTTTAGATAATATGTTAATCATTATAATCTTATTTATTTAAATGATTTATTAATGAGGTAAACATTTCATCATTATTGTGTCATTAATAATTTAAATTATTTGATGTCTAAAAATTATAAATAAAATATCATTTTGTATGAAATCTTTTTAGATTTCTAATGAATATTTATAATCGAAAATCCAACATTTATAACCCTATGCAAAAATTGTTCTTTTAAAAGATGTAAGCTTATGCCATTTTTATTTTTATTTTAACTTTATTAATATAATGTGTCCCTACCACATACAAGTGGCTCCAAGGGGTCCCCAAATCGACCCAAGGATGCCCATGGTCGGGTATGTGTCCACCAATAAGGTTAGGACACGTTTTAGGGTAATTTTGTATTATTATAATATTATTTTTTAACCCTTATTTACCGGATTTACCCTTTAACCATGGTAAATAAAATATTTACCGCAGTAATTATTCAAAATGTTTAAAAATAAAAGTTACCTATTTACATAATTTGGACATCCTGATTCCAAATATGTAATCATTTTTTCCAAATTCAAAACACAGAAGTGGCAGAAATTAATTTAAAATTAATTCCCGTTGTTAAAATAAAAAGCGTGTTTTTAAGAAATAATAACTATCAAAAGATTGACACTTGTTTATGTCTGGTTTAATTGTGAAATTATGTCCAATGGAAAACATTAAATTAAATGGTAAAAATATATTCTAAATATACTTTAAAACCACTCAAATTCACAATTTATCACTATTAATTATTTTGATTTAAAAAGTTGTTTTTAATTAAAATTTAGTAATTTTCACTATTCATCAAAATATGAAAGTTATCTGAAAAGTACCAAAATTTCACCTTAGGCTAAATTCGATATTCCGAATCCAAAAATGAAGTCCATTTTAAAATATAAAATATATATAATTTCAAAATTTAGTTATTACTATTCATAACGGTTAGTTTGATTGGTTGTGGCGTGTGTTAAAACTCAAGGTTGCGTACAACACACGCTACTATTTTATTCAAAGGAAAGCGTACCGTGGAAGCTTGGGATGCTTCATTTTAATTTTTTGATGTCCCAATTTATTCAGATAGTTTAAAATATTTTATTTAAAAAGGTTTCACTATTAAAAGTTGATAAAAGTGCAATACTGAAAATGAATCTGTTCTTGCATTATGACTAAGAAACTCATAATAGGGATTCTAAAATTATAAGGATTATATAAAGTTCAAAATGTAGTTAATAATATTCATGACCTCTTGTAATGGCTTTTTTTGTACGTCATGGTGTGATTGAACTCGGTGTTGCGTGTAGTGAAAGTTATTGAATTATTTTGAAGAAATAACACACTATGAAATCCGGGGGTGTTACATTCTCCCCTCCTTCAATAAATTGCATCCTCGCAATTTGAAATTGTTCTTCAAAAATAATAGGTTGAAAGTAGAAAATATATTTTTGGGAAAACCCACATCAGAAATTGGGTTACTAAAATTTAGTCTTAATATAAGGAAAAGAGAAATGAAAGGGTCACCACCAAATTATGATCTCGATTAGGAGAACATTGGTGGCAATTAGAGACATATAATTGGAGGAAAAATGTAAATATTTTTAGGTAGTGATTGAGGTCATCAATCACAAACAAGTATAAAATTGAGGTCCTTAAACTCATCAATCTATGATGATTTGAAATACCACCAGTCCAAGAAAACAGAGGGTATTGGGATAACACATTTTTGAGGTTTCAAAATATCTTAGTTGAAATCCCACATCGAAAAATGAATTAATGAGGCCTCTATTTAAAATAAATAGTGGAAAGTATGAAGATTACCGAAAATAACACATACTAGGGTTCCATGTAGGAAAATATGGATATGGAAGAGAAATCTAACCATCAATTATCTGATGGAGAGTGGTAGAGAACATGGCTATGAAAAGGCCAACAATCCCAAAGCGATAAATTAGTGATGATTTAATGTACCATCTAGGACAAATTTTTTTTTTAATTTACATTACATAAGGAAGAGGAATTCATTTATGATATTTACTAAGAACATTATGAGATATACTTAAATTTTAAGTAGATTTTCATTCTTTAATAAATTTCCACCACTAACTCAATTTTTTTTAAACGATGAGTATTCAAGAAGACTTGGTCACACTGGAAGAACTAGAATAAACTTCTATAGAATCACATGATCCATGTAGGATAAACCATATATTTACATTGTCTTTGAAGATTAATCAAAACCAAAATGGTTAGTGAATGATCTAATGATCCCCCAAAAGGATATTCATTGAGATAAATATGCACTAATCTTAATTTCTAAAATTAAACCAACAATACCCCAAAGTTAAATAGATACCATTCAATAACGAATTGTCCTTAAAATCCTTTAATATAATCCAAACTAATATTTAAACCCAAAATATAGAAGAATTTGATTATGTAGTCTCCCATGTTACATTGTATCTCCAAATGACATCAAATACTCTTAAAGTCACATACTTAAAAGTAATTAACATCATCACATATTCTCAGTTATAGGTTAATCATTTACATAAATAACCCAAATCACTATAAATCAACAATAAAAACGTAGATAAAAATCCACGATTACACTACAAATGAAACCTCATTGTATTCTATTTTCCTTGGGCATATAGTGTTCCTAACAAAACGAACATCTTCCAAAATAACATTTATCACTTAATCACCAAATCATTTTCCTATACCAAGGGTATTCATTTGATAAGACATAAGAACCCAAATCATCTTATTATTGATCAATAAACTCATTTAACAAAAAAAATAGTCACACTAACCAGGGACTTCACGTAGTCTAGTGGTAGGCGATAAATCCCAATCTCACTTTGGTTGTGGGTTCGATTCCCATATCTTTGTCCGACGCGATGGGTTGTCACACGGTCTACGTGTTGTCCTTTTTCAAAAACTATATTTTATAATATTACCAAAATGAGATAAATTCCTCCAAATAACATAATTTAACCACAAATGTTATATCATACTTTTCATTTTCATCCCAAATTATAATAACTTATCATTTTCTCAAACCCCAATGATCATATAAAACCAAATGGTTATTTATACCTATATCCACAAGAGAAGAGACAATTCTTCCTCAAATATCATTCTCACATGGCAAACTGCGGGGTTACAAATACAAGAGAAAATTATTCCAAAGTAAACCCATCAACAAGGAGTGCTAATACTTTTTAAATTTTTCTCCAACCATTTATTTCCACATAGCTTCTTCTTTGACCAAGAAAATATCCTATAGAATAGGACATTCACTCGGGTAATGGCCAGGTCCCCTACATTTACGGCAAATGACTGTAAATGGACTCTTGGGACCATTTTTATCTTCTTCCATAGTACTCTTCATTTTTCTTCGGCAATTATTCACTTTATGTCCTTCCTTCCCGCACGTAAAACATTTCTTTGTCCCATTGAGACACTTTCCTGGGTGTCTCTTTCCACATTTCCTGCATGATGAAAATTGAGGTTTCTTTTCTCCATGGTCTCCATTGCTGGAGATCTTATCATTTATCACCTTTCTCTTCCTTGTTGAGTCTGGGAGTTAGTTAATATATATGTTGTTGATCATATTTTTGGAAAACTGATTTGGCATAAAGACGATATCTTTTACGCCTATCAACATTCCATTTTGTTGCTCATCGCCACAACCGTTCCCACCTTGTACATCATTCTCAAAGTCACTATGACTTCCTTGGAATCCATCCATTGACTAAAACCAGAAAGCATTGTGTGAGTAATAGTAGTCGTAAAATCATTTAGAGATTAAAATGTCACCATATTCTCAATTTGAAACATATTAGGATTAACCAAGGTCATTTACTCTCATCTTATGTATATATTACTTAAATCGGTTTGTAAAGAAAATGTAAATTATCCTAATCATATCCCCCGGGAGTGTCCTAACCAAGAGTGCAGCAAGGCCCGTTGTCGTGCACCAGTTCTCGTTCGAGTCTAGCTCAAAGCGGTGTTTTCGGGTTTTACCCCTAGGTACATCTGTGCCAGAGCCGCCTCTACCTGCTCGTATCCAGACAGGGATGTATTTCTCGGAAAACTTACAAAATCTCTACAATACCAAAATTCTAGGAAGTTCTTTTATACTAATCCTCAAAGTTCATCTTAGGTCTACATGCTCTAATCAGAGTTTATCTAAATCTAGCTACCAAGGTTTGTACTAAACTTCCTCTGATACCAACTGTAACGCCCCCACCCCAGTTACCCAGAGTCGGTGAATTAATTACATAACTTTGGCATGATCACGAGAAAGATCAAGTCTCAAAAGACCGATTAGTTTAGTAGCCTTGGAATAACTAGATACATTCATAAATTTTTACATTACATCATAAAAAAACATCTTGTCATCATATCCCCTCATACTATCCCTGCAGGTCATTCATAAATTACTTCTTCATAATCCTGGGAAAAATAAAACATTGAAAGGGGTGAGCTCGGATGCTCAGTAAGGATAACATTATAGCAGAATCTTTCATAAATAAGCATAATCACTTATGGCAATTTATAACTAAAACAAAAGCCTTCTAAATTTGAACTTCAGCATAAAATGGAAAAGGTAAAATGAAATAAGGCCATTTACTTACTCACATGGATATTCTACTAGTCGATTGATCACATGCAATATCAATAACCACTTTCATAATGATGGAATGCATAAGGCCAGACTATTATAACCACATAGCCAAGGCCTCGTGCCAAGACTACAAATAAGATTTTGCCAAGGCCTTGTGCCAAGACACTAGTTTGTCTCATGAGACCTACCGATGCATCGAGGAGCTATAGCGGGCTCCACCCGTCACTTATTAAGTCCAATGCATTCCTCATATGAATAGGTTTAAGCATAAAATTAACATTCGTATTAAAACTAGCATACGAAATGTCAATACTTTAACCACAAACCATGAATTGTATAAAAATAGAACATCCATAGTCAAACATAACTCATTTGATACAATATGGAAGATTGTATTGTATCACATTAACCTCAATCATGAATAATGAAGGATGTTGACTTAGATGAAAATAATCATCAAAACTATTTGAGGGAAATATCCCCCTTTTCTTGAAATCATTTAAAAGTCACACTATTTTTCAAGAAGCCATTTAAAAATAGATTTTTGAATCAAAGTGTCCCATACCACTTTGAAACTTTTAAAAGGAGTTTTAATTTTAAAACTTTAATGTCCATATAAATAAATCCTTAAAACCATTTTTTTAAAACATGGACATTAATGAGCAATATTTAGAAGAATAAATCTTTAAAACATTTTAAAATGTTATTTTGGTTAGAGATTCTAACCAAAAGAGAGACACTTGAGTACAAATAATTTAGGTAATCAAAACTTTGTAATATCATGAGAATAAAG
Organism: Viscum album; assembly: GCA_963277665.1. Classification (NCBI taxonomy): domain Eukaryota; kingdom Viridiplantae; phylum Streptophyta; class Magnoliopsida; order Santalales; family Viscaceae; genus Viscum; species Viscum album. Next base: position 1,955,787,302 of record OY728141.1, on the reverse strand, counting down.
GGATTCATGATATACTATGTCAAAGTACATTATATACACCACATAAAAGTGATTTGGTGTATATCAACAAAGAAGTCCCAATTGAATGTAAATTGAGATGAAATCTCTCATAAAGGTCATATCCTTAGGTTAAGGATAAATCAATGACCTAATTATGTGTGAAAATATAAATACACTATATATGATTGAATATTCAGCGTAAAACAGTCAAGGATATTCACACATATTCTTGTAGAAACAACACCAACGAATTGGATGTTTAACTCAACAAATGGTGAAAGAGTTAAAATTACTCTTATCAAATTCATATTAATGACTTGAGAATTATCAATAGAGTGATTATGTGTATAAAAAATATATCCACATGAAGGGGAGTGGAAATTATGACATAATCAAATTAATAGTGATTCCACACATAATCTTGGAGTAATATAATCAATGAAATATGCGTAAAGCCGAAGGAGTTGAAATTGAAATGTCAAATTCCCTTATCGATTTGGTAACTTAAGAAACATACAACTATGAAAGAAGGATCATACCTTGACTATGTAAGTACCCACATATTAATGTATATTATTCAATGAATACAATCATGGGCAGTACACAAACACCACATGTAATAATTAAGTGGTGAACAATGGAATTCTCACGAAATTAAGAGTGAGATAAGAAACTCCTTACAACGTTAATCAACTGAGTCGTATGGCCAAAAGTTAATAACCAAAAAAATGATTTATAGAATAACATGAATATAAATAGAATCATGATAATATATATCAAATGGCCGTACACAATACACCACTTTCAATAATTTAGTGGCGAACAATGGAAATCTCACGGAGTTGAAAGTGAGATAAGAAAATCCATTACCTTGAACTTTCCCTTAGTCAATGGTATGTTAACCTCCTTTATATTAATTAAAACAATGTTATTAAATTATACAATAATCATATACATCAATATGATATCATATATTATGTTTTAACATTTCTTTATTAATAATATCTTAGTATTATCGTCATTTCGGGTGATAATCGATTCGTTCTTCTTAAATGTTTGGTTACGTAAGACATGTTTGTAATGGATAGATTATATCTTATTCATAATCATAATGATATTAACATTGTTTTTGACCCTAAAATGATAATAAGACTTTAATGGATACGATGGAGGATGGATCTCACCGTGTTCGTGGAGACGGTAGTCCGTACGTACGCACGAACGCTACTTCCATTTAATTTTTCATTTTAAAAGAATTGAATCCAAATGATACATAGGTATATTATTATTTGAGTATAATATAATATTTTATATATGTTACTTATGTTCATTAACACCATTCTTTATACGTTCCATGTGTGGTATGAACGAGTTATATCATTTTAAGGGGGCGGTAGTCCGCACTTCCTCAAATGAAATTATCGTATGTATATACAACATGAAATGAATAATGGTATGCAATAAAATGGAATTACAGAAGCTTATATATAAAATATTTATCATTAATATCACACTTAATTACAGTGTCATCATAATGTCCACCATGAGAGGCGGTAAGATGTATTTGAACAATCATCGTTTCGTGAGGCGTTAGTTTGCCATTCACAGAAACATTATGTTCATCATCCATTAGATGGAGGTGTGTTCATGTGTAGTTCGAATCCATCTCATAAAAACATCCTAGTATATTTTGGATACTTTTGATGTTACAAAAGAAAGGAAATAAAAAGAGTTTGGGGGTTGGAGAAGCAAAATAAATGAAAATAATTTAAGAGAAATCGTTACCTTTTATTTAGGTAACTCACTTTGGTTGGAACCAAAGGACTTCTTAAAATGCTTTCTGCCTAAGGGGAAGCTTAAAGGAGGAGAAGAGGGATCTGGGGAGCTTATTTGGTCAGAGTTTGGACGATCCAAGTGGCTTGCGAGGTGTGAGGAATGAGTAGAAGTGGTCTCCTTTTATAAGGGAGAGGAGGGACTCTTTAGGAAAGAGTGAAAGTATTACTTTATAATATATTTAAATTCGGTTTATAATGGTCCTAAAATAATTGAGGTTTAAGATAAGATGACTAATATTCTAAATAACATCAACCAATAAGAATTGGACAGGTTTTAGATAATGTTTTAATCATTATAATCTTATTTATTTAAATGATTTATTAATGAGGTAAACATTGCATCATTATTGTGTCATTAATAATTTACATTATTTGATGTCTAAAAATTATAAATAAAATATCATTATGTAGGAAATCTTTTTAGCTTTCTAATGAATACTTATAATATAAAATCCAAAATGTATAACCCTATGTAAAAATTGTTCTTCTAAAAGATGTAAGCTTATGCCATTTTTATTTTTATTTTAACATTATTAATATAATGTGTCCCTACCACATACAAGTGGCTCCAAGGGGTCCCCAAATCAACCAAAGTATTCCCATGGTCGGGTATGTGTCCAACAATAAGTTTAGGACACGTTTTAGGGTAATTTTGTATTATTATAATATTATTTTTTAACCCTTATTTACCGGATTTACCCTTTAACCATGGTAAATAAAATATTTACCGCAGTAACTATTCAAAATGTGTAAAAATAAAATTCACCTATTTACATAATTTGGACATCCTGATTCCAAATATGTAATCCTTTTTTGCAAATTCAAAACACAGAAGTGGCAGATATTAATTTAAAATTAATTCCCGTTGTTAAAATAAAAAGTGTGTTTTTAAAAAATAATAACTATCAAAAGATTGACACTTGTTTATGTCTGGTTTAATTGTGAAATTATGTCCAATGACAAACATTAAATTAAATTGTAAAAATATATTCTAAATATACTTTAAAACCACTCAAATTCACAATTTATTACTATTAATTATTTTGATTAAAAAAGTTGTTTTTAATTAAAATTTAGTAATTTTCACTATTCATCAAAATATGAAAGTTATCCGAAAAGCACCAAAATTTCACATTAGGCTAAATTTGATATTCCAAATCCAAAAATGAAGTCCATTTTAAAATATAAAATATATATAATTTCAAAATTTAGGTATTACTATTCATAACGGCTAGTTTGATTGGTTGTGGCGTGTGTTAAAACTCAAGGTTGCGTACAACACACGCTACTATTTTATTCAAAGGAAAGCGTACCGTGGAAGCTTGGGATGTTTCATTTTAAATTTTTTGATGTCCCAATTTATTCAGATAGTTTAAAATATTTTATTTAAAAAGGTTTCACTATTAAAAGTTGATAAAAGTGCAATACTGAAAATGAATCTGTTCTTGCATTATGACTAAGAAACTCATAATAGGGATTCTAAAATTATAAGGATTATATAAAGTTCAAAATGTATTTAATACTATTCATGACCTCTTTTAATGGATTTTTTTTTTGTACGTCATGGTGTGATTGAACTCGGTGTTGCGTGTAGTGAAAGTTATTGAATTATTTTGAAGAAATAACACACTATGAAATCCTGGGGTGTTACACATACTCTACATATAATGACTCAAAATTCCCTTTGACCAAGAGGAGTTTGATGTTTTAACACAAAAGGAATCATCTAAAAATTTAAAATCATAAAATCAAAATCAATAGAAGAAATAGTAGGATGTGATGCAATAGTATGAAACAATGATGCAAAAGAGTAAAACATAGGAGGATCGTACCTCTCTCTGTTGGTGGTCCAAACTGATTATCCATAATAACCTTCTATGCTCAACATATTTTTATTGTTGTTTCACTTTGTTCTGTATTTAGTTTTTGAGATTTATTTTTATATGGAGTTATGGTATTTCTAGAATCACTATGTCTATCTCTATTCTATTGATGAGAATAATTTTTCTGCCCCCGTCCCATCGAAGAAGACAATATCTGTGATGCCAAATAAGTGTTGCAAAATAGAACATAGAGAACTGTGACAAAAAGATGACAATTTAACATCTTTTTTTGATTGTGGAATGATCTACGAAATTCCATGTAATATTTATTCATGTGGTCGACTGAACCAGATTAGAAAAAATTTAGGCTGGATCTTTGGTTTTGAGGAAGATTCATTGATCCATTTTTTTATAGTCATTATCCCACCAAGGAAATAGGTAACCCTCTTCCTCTATCTCCCATAATTTGAGTTACCACTATTTACCATAGGTATCAATATAATCCCTCTATCTTTACCTCCAATAATTTCCCTTTTAACTAAAATTTCATCTCTTGATGCTCTATTACTGTCATTATGTAATGTGGGATATAAACTAATTATGATCCTAGCACCAAATCTATCCTAAACTCAATCTCTTCCTTAAATGTTAAGTCGGAGAACTCCGTATAGAAAACATTTGGTAAATGGTCTACCACTATTTGAATACAATCCAACTTTATTCCACAGCCAAATGGAGAAATACTGACTATTTTATCCATGATTCAATCCAATATTCATGGAATTGATCTGGAATGACAAGACTGGAGATCCCGCTCACCCTGTTGAGAAAAGATACCTCTTTCAGGGTATATAGAATTAAATAAAATCCTATAATTTTCTATATGATCTTATTATATAATGATACAACCCATACCATGAATCAATTTTAAGCTTTTAATTTTCAACATGAACAAATCAAAAATGAAATGGTAACCACCAATCTCTAGAGAATACACATTGAAATATTTGATATTCTCTAAACTCACTCCCAACAGTGTGTCGGAGGTCAAATCACCATAAAATATTTCCAAATATCAGCTAAAACCATTTACAAAAGGTCCATATAAGAATTAATTTTATGCTACTACATGAAAAAAAAATTACAGTCATTGATTTAACAATTATACCTAAGACGTTAGACAATCCTATATCCCCGATAGCCATAATAGCCTACATAATGTGTAGTTGACTTATCCCTCTACCATGGGATTCAATCTGAATACATAGTTCTATTTTCCATTCCTAGTATAGCTACTCACGCACTTAAGTACCACTCCCCATGTCTCATATAGAATGGTAAGTGGGAGTCTGATTATAAACTAGTTGGGGGTAGTTGGGACACATCTCAATTCATGTTTCTATCTAGGTCCCATACCAGTAGTTTTGTATGTAATGTTCACCAAAACATTTGTAGATAAACCATCCTACCATTGATAAAAAACACAATTATAGGTTAAGGAATATATAGGTTCTTGTTCACATATATTCCACACTAATAGAACATTAACAGAACACACTCTTAATATGGTTTTCCATTTCCCAGATGCTCTATCCAATTCACCCTTGGCCTTAAATATCAGAGTGGATCTTCTTTCCAATTAAAGAAGATCTCCAAAATCACCTTGTCGAAATAGTCTATTTACTTCATAAGGGCACTCTTAGATTCCATTGAATGATGAGTGTCTAGTTCATCACATACATAAATCCACTCATGTAATAAAATTTACACGCAACCCGATCTCATAGAGATGACTATCCCAAAAGCATCTCACTAGAGATCTAATTATATAAAAAAGATGGTGAAATGCAACATAGGTATGTGAAACATCCATCATATTCTAGAAATGATATTCCCTAATGTTTCAGATTTATAATATCATGATCTTTTTCATTCCAAAAAATATTGAAATATAAATGGATCGGGAACATCATCTAGAATCCCATCCATGATAGCTCATCCTTCAATATTGATTCATCTAGAATATCCCACAAATTATTGGAAGGTCCATGAAAAATAATTTTTGCAGTATTTACCGTTCTATCCATGGGTGTCTCAAGAAAATTTAAGGTTTTATGGACATGAATTGTTCAAAAATAAGCTACATAGTGTCCTCCTTTTCTAGTATACATTGTCTGATTCTGTAGATGAAATTATGTTTTCATCTAGACATCGAATGAATGGTGCAAAAAATATCTATTTCCATGGATTGCATGACCCTCAGGAAACTGTCAGAATGATTAGTATTCATATCATACTAATGAAATAAAGTAATATCAGGTTCATCTATGTTAAGAGTGTTCTAATTTTCACTATATTTTTTCTCACGTCTAAGACAATTAGGAGGCATTCAATCTACAATAAAAATTCTCACCTTAAGGAAAAGGCTAGCTAAACGGTCAACCTCCAGAAATAACTATGAAAGAGATCTACTATCTAATAGTATCTCTAAAAATGGAATACAAATTATTTATCATGACCCATCAACTCATTTATTTTATCCATTAAAACAAATATCTCATATGATAACTCAACAAGAATGTATATACCATCTGAAAAGAAATCTATTCCCTTATCCTAAAAAATGCATGTCAATTTATCACTATGTTCCTATTATGATACATGTATTCACATCTCTAACCATACAAGGACAAATGTTCAAATATTTAGAAATATTAACATCATAAATTAATATCCCCACACAATATGTGATTCACCCACATTGAAATAAAATCATCTACAACAAGAAAATATCTAAAATATCAATCCCATCTTTGTGAACTCTGATTTTCCCATGTACATGATTTATCTACTCCCATGCACAATATCATTATCATGTCCTAACAAATTCTAGTATCCTTTATACCTTTCTCAAATAGTAAAGAAGATGAAAAATCATACTTCGTTGATAACAATATGTAATATCCCCTAATCACCCACTATCTCATGTGGCCATAAAAGGATGTTTTGAAGACCTTAAGAACCCTCCTCATATTTGAGAGTATGCACACTATAAGCAGTGTGTGAAATGTATAGTGGGGAGACAATAACACCTAGTATTATGTGTAATAGATGTAGATTATAAAGTTGAGAAATTAATGAAAAAAATTTTATACATCGAGTACAATTACATTTAGATCCAACTAAATAATAATGTAATAATATAATGACATGATGAAATTTAACACAATGTAATTCTAGAAATAAAACATGTAAAATAGTAGAAGGATCAAATAAAGACTCAAATTTCCCTAGTATTAGACAAAATTTTGTTCTCACCTCCATACTTCATCCCATACAGCTATCAAACAATAAAAACAAGGTTTGTTTCCCTTCTCCAAAACATCATCCATGTAATCTTTTGTGGTACAAAATGGTAGCCAGAATATGGTGTTAGTGTAACTCAGTTGGTCAACACAAGTATTTCTAAACTAACCATTTTTATATAAATCAAATGAAATAAATTGATAATTAATTGTTTTTAATAATTAAATAGAGAATAAAATACCACAAAAACTTCCTTCATCTCCACGATGCATTATTTGTGAGCATGTCTTACAGCTAGGAAAATCACAAACATATAACCAAGGTAAAAACTATAAATTAAATCCATGTAGAGTATCTTTAAGCATGTGTTAAAAAAATTCCAACAAACACCATATACCAATGGTAGAGTACAACAATTTTGTTCAATTTCCAATAAGCATTAAAACTCCCCATTCAACTCCCTTTAGACATTTCATCATGGGATTGTGCAGATCCCATTCTCTAAACTCATTATAGCATGGGACTGAGCTGATATTGCCGAATATCAGCATTAAAACATATATGATTTCCTATTCAAGGGTCCATCATGATATATAATTATTATTTCATTGAACACAATTCCTAACATAGAAAATAGAAATCATAATATCACATTATAAATCTCAATGGCTAATTATGTTAATTTACATTTATCATTCATATACTACAATCAATTTAATCACAATTGATAAATAGTAATACTAATAATAAATAATCCATAACATAAGAATTATATATCTAGTAATTACCTATTGTCCCATGTCATGTTAAACACAATTTTAACCATTAGCCATTTCAATTATATTCATCGTCCTCTCACCCAATGGGTATCCATAATCTATGGTAGAAGACAAATGAAAATAAATAAATTGAAGGAATAATCCAATTCATCACCTAATTTATTTGGGTACATGTTACATTCTCTGAATAACAATATTCCATAAACATGGAAATTATCAAACCATAGAATTGATATTTCTACCCCCATCCTTAAACTATTGATCAAAAAATACGTCCAATGAAAAAACCATCAAGGATCAAAGTGTAGAAGATCTCCAAGAGAATACTAGATGAAACCTAATCGTGATATAGCACAATGGTGTACAAAGCTAAAATATTTCACTAAAAAGTTAAAGAACAAGGTAGTGAAAGGAAAACCTAAAAGAAAATACTTACCATGGATCAAAGGCATTATTGAGATGTTTGGAAGGAATGTTGGAACTCCAAATTATTCTGGAGGATTCCCTAGGGTCTAGAGTAGAAGTCCGAGTGAGATGGAAAGGGAAATAAACCAAACAACATACTTTAATAAATAACGATAGGGGAATACATAGCATGTAATTTGGTTACATTTAATATAATTAGTTTTAATGGAATACAATGAAAATCACATTTCCTCAGATTATTTTATTAAAATCACTTGAACATTACATGAAGTGTAATACATTTACATGGGGTGTAAAAGTTCTTTCAACGTCTTTTTAGACCATATTTATTATAAATATACAAAATCCCTTTAATGATTCTAAACATACCATGAACATGTGGTAACTCTTAACCCAATTATACTTGGACACCATTAATTTATACAAGAATACAACCTTGATAATTATTTCATTTTCCCCAACATGGATCTCAATATTATCCATTCTAGTTTGTCTCAGGATTTCTAAGAACCTGAGACTATTTTATTCAGATATAAAAAATTCTGATGAAAACACAACTGAAATTAATGTTAATGAAAACATAGAGAGATAGATACCTGAAAAAATATTGGAACTTAATTGTAATTTAATAAATAATTGTGATGAAGTATAAGTAACCTCCAAAGGATTCATACTTCTTTTTTTCCATATAAATCTGATTGAATTAATTCACGTGGCTCTATGTACTTATCATATAATGTTTTTGGTTTTCAAAAAATCATTTTCCCATTTTCCAAGATTTTGAAAAAAATTATCACATAATAATTGATCGATAACATTCACACTACATTCACATGAGATTTTGTATTTTTTTTATAACTATTATAGCTAACCATTCAATGATATATATTATATTCTTCTCTATTAGTAACAAAATCATAGTATCAGGGATATCCAATATAGAATAGATTATGACATGGTATTTCTATATTGCTTATAGTTATCTAATATACTATAATTATTATAATTTAATAGTTTTTTTATAAATACTAAATTCCCATCATCACACATTTGACTTAGACTTTGCGACTCTCAAGACTCAGAATCTTGTATATGGTTCCATAAACACATACATTAGATACATTCAATGATAAATGTTTTGAATTCCATGATATAACCATACATAATTAAAATATAAAACATGATTGTTGCATCTCTTATATCTGAATCCCCCATTCAGGATTGTAGTTTAGAGGATTGGGAAAAACATAAACTCATAAATCGGATACACATTTTATGAAACAAAATTTTGTCCATAATATAAGAAACCAATTTTTTCATGGATGTCCTTCTACACCCACAACATATTCTTTCATGTATGTTTTCCATATAAACATTTCATGTGAACATGATTTCTCCACATCTTAGAGAATGGGTTATATAAAGAGGGTGATCTCAATCACGGAGTAAGGGAAAGCTATAATTCAATATATCATGTCATAAAAAATGAATAATTCATATGTTAGTAATTGTTAAGAAACATAATTTCATATTAAATCAAATATGAGGATAATTACATATAATTAACAATAAATAAACCCATGGATATCAGTAATAATGATCTGATACTAATTTAGTGTATAATGTTGAAAACCAAAAACGTGTTTTCAAGGAAATTTTTCTAGACACCTTATATGTTTCCAATACCATAATCAAGATATCCTACATAAAAAGTGTTTTGATAAGACACGGTTATTTTATTATAATATCATTGTACCAAATCCCAAACCATATTTTCTCATGAGATTTATTGATGTATTGAGGGGATATATAATTTTGAGCCTCACCCACCACATGCTTAATTCCAATGCATTCACCATAAGATTCATCAATTCATTTAAAACTCTTCAATGAGAAAACTATTACTAAATTAAACTTATAAATAAATATAATGTGAAATAGATAAATAAAATACATAATAAACATGGTTTTTTGTTCAATAATCATAAATATTTCCAACACAATTACCGTTTTAATAAATGAGGTAGCATGATCATAACCTATCGGGATGACGATGGCGGATAGTTAAAAAATATATTAATCTTCCAAAAAATCATCAATATTGGAATAACAAAATATTGCAGGGATCAACATTTCCCCATTTCAATAAACTAATATTCATTCAAGGTAGACATCATCCAATTTCTAGGAAGATCAATTATATGTTCACATCATATGGATAAATGTTCTAAAGAATGTTTAAATTCTAATGAAATCATTATCATAATCCATCTAGTGAAGTAATGTGTATGATCTCAAAAGAAGATATCCCTTATGTTACAATGTAAACCTTGAATGTTCTCTTCATAGATGAAAGACATCATTTCAAAATATTTATCAAATGATCCCACTCAAGAAGTTTTCTAGAATTGAATTGATTAGTACCATGATATCATGATAAAAAAAATAACATATCACTACTGAAGAAGGATCATATACACATAGTTTTGAAACCCATGGCCTGTTATGGCATTGGTAAAGACCTATACTCACAATTGTATAGAACCCATGGGTATAGGTCTCATGGATTTGTTTATAACAACAGTTTCAATAAATGATGGGTATAATGTTATATCCAATGCTTAAAATCCAAGGGTATATTTATTACATTCATTGAACCTATACACACGGTTGTTCAAAACATGGGTATTCGATGTTGCCTACATTTGGAAGCTTCCCACCACCTTCCTTCCTCAAATAACAAAACCTAAAATTAAATAAATCAGAAAATATATGTTTAATGCACTTTAATTTTTTTATATTTAGCATCTAAGAAAAGGTTCTAATAATTTTATAACTATATAGAATACTAATATATACATATATATCGATAAAACCAATCAATTCAAGTAATTATATAAATTCAAAAGTATTTTACCTTCTAAGTTGAAAATGAAGGGGATCAATATCCTCCCCATCGCTAATATCCTAATCTTTAATAGAATCAAAAAAATCATCATCATCATCGACATCGTCTTCATTAATAGATGAAACATCCTCTCCAATAGCATCATCTTGAGGAGAAACTTCACCAACAACATCATCACCAAAACCTTCATCTTGATCGCAACTAGGCCCTTTATTGGCATTACTCGATCAAAATTTAATGGATACATCAATTCTATATATGATTCAATAGAAGTAGAAACCTATGATGGGTGTTATTAAATGATAACCTAAATAGATTTTATAATTATTCGGTGATCATATTTGTTCTTTCGTGCCCCAATTTAATTCATTATCTATCCTCTAATGATTTTTTTCCTCCAGCTACTTCTGCACTAGAACATTCTAGATTGAAGGTCATAGTCGATTGAGATGATCCCAATGAGGACCAATACATAGATTTGATTATGTTTTTATCTAGTTGACATCAGAATCCTCCCTACTGATCATCTCCTAAAACATGACTCAAAAAAATCATATGGCCCGAACTTGTCATCTTCTTTACATCATGGTCCTCTAGGATAGTATGTTGAAAATATTAAAAAGATATTTAATTTAGAATTTCATATAAATATTTTAAATATAAAAAAACATATAAATTTTGATTTTGATTAATAATTTACTTCACATCAATAACCATTCCTCCTACATGATAAAAATAATTTATATCAAGGTATACGACCTTCGATACACAATATAGCCTGTTTAAAATGTCATTGATTAGTATACACTGACTAAAATTGAATATTTTTATTAAATAAATAATTCATAAAAAAAAAGGTGGAATTAATAGAGAGTACCAAGTCAATGAGTCATGTAATGATCTAGCAATGTAATCATACCTGATGAGTCATTTTACTTCCTAAAATAATACTAAAAATCCCAAAGAGTGTTTTATGTGACTTGAATGATCTGATCCAAATATTTATAGTCTTATTCAATTTCAACAATCAAAATATTAACCCTTTCGCAATGATTATCATGAAGGATCATGGTTTTTAACACCAAAACCATGGCATTTCCAGAACAATAAATGATGTTTTAAGCCAATATTAACTAAGCTTATACTTTTCCTCATAATACCAACTCCTCATATTATCCCATCCATAAAGGATACATAAAAAATTAATTTCATTCTTTTGAATGGTGGCACCCAACAATCCCATCCACCCTACAACATCAATGAATCAATAGAATCCAATAATAACATGGGAATAATTCTGTAATGAGTGAATGTATTCAACCTTCATCAAATTAAGAAAACTAACTTCATAACTAAATTATTCATTAAAATTTGAAGATACCTAGAGGAATGTTTATCACCCTCCATAGACATGTTATGGTATTTCAAGATGGACAAAAAATTAGACACAATAAGAGGGAACAAACCTGAATTCCAAGCTCCTGGGAACCCACAATCTATATCCATTTTAAAATAAATATTCAGCATAATTCACCATTACAATGTTGTAAAAATCACTAAGTCCCATAATGCTCATTCACATTCGCAATGAAAAAACAGATGAACCATGGATTCTATTAGAGGACTACTCTAAAAAAATCACAGAGATAACATATTGATTCCTTCTCATTGAACATTATCATCTATGTGAATATATTGGTTCCTAATGCACCATATGAAAATGTTTATGGGAGTTGAATGTTCTTTGATATAAAATTTTTATGAAAAGATATCCCATGTGTTATGTTCAAATAAAATTATTTTGTAATCTTGGCTGGAGAAATGGAAAGATGTAAACCATGGGAAATAACACAAGTTAGGGATATAAACCATGAAAATGATCGAAACACCACATTTTCCTCCTATTTAAGGATTACCTCAATCAAATTTGAGTGTTTCTTGGCCTCCATGAATGACATACTAGAGGATGGACACTATGGGAATTACATATTCTTCCCAACCCAGTGTTCCTTCCAATGATTCATATCCCCACCTTAAATTACCTAGCTATAAGAATCCTACAAATCTTCCAAATGATTCATCATGAAAATATAGATCCTAGAAATAATAATATTTCCCATTTAGTCCTATGATCATTTATTCTTTTCTATCCCACATGAATCTAGCCCATTAAAAATTTCCTTTATCCACTTTTTAGGTCAGACATGCTTGCATGGATTACATTGTTTTAAATAATTTACCAGATACTAACACTTAATTATTTAATATATTTACACATCCACTTTTACGATTCCCAATGAAAACATACCTCCTTCTTAGAGTCCTAGAAAAAGGGTTCGTAAAAATTTACATCTTTAAAATTGTCCCATGGGGGGCCTGATGATCGATAAGACAAGAATTGGGATATAAGTCATCAAAATATTAATCAATGTAACACTTCCTCCAATGGAAAGGAAGATATTCATCCAATTACGAGTCTTTCTAGTAACATTTATATAGATGAAATAAAAAATCCATATTAAAATGACCTTTTAAAATTGGATCTTTGTGGTTGGAAATTGGGAGAGACTTCCATTGAATCCCTAAAACATCTTGAATATCCCCCTAGTGATGGCCAAAACATTTATTTGAGATGAAAAATTTACTCCCCAAAAATATAATGTTCCATCCACTATCTTTTCTAGAAGATGGAATGATTACCATGAATTGGATTAAGGGACTTTTCCTTCCATTTGTAAACCCAAGCACATCATCAGTAACCATTTGATGGGAAACCAGATTACTACCATGTCTTTTGATAATTAGTTACATCCTCCCCTCCACCTGTTTTTGGTTACTGTTCTCAGAACTATCCTCTATGGACACAAATAATAGAAATGGGGTTAATGTTTCTAATTTTTGAAACCATGCACATCTTGAAGAAACCATTGGGTTCCCCAATAGTGAAATAACGATTCGAGGAGAAGTGTAACTCCTGAAAAATTGATAATAGAACCACTCATAGAATCCAAAATATCTCATCATGAGGATGATAAATCCCCACTCAGAATGTTCATAACATTTTTCCTTGTCTAGTTTAATGATAATATAATAACCATTTCCCTACTAGTTAAGATCCCCAACCATTTCATTGTAAATACCGATCACCCCTAGAATGCGTTGTCATGTAACCAAACCATGGTGCACCTCTGATACAAGTGTTAGAACGATCCGGCTCAGGCACATATTAATAATTCTAGCTAGAATATTCTAAGAAATGATACATAAGAAGATTGGTTTGAATCGATTTACCATTATAAGATATTTTACCTTTGGAATTATTACCACCCTAGAATCACACAACCTTCTCAAATGCGGAACTCCCACAAAAATTCCATATTCATAAATGTGACTCCTTTAAATTCATTTCTCAATATGAACACCCTAAATTCATTATATGGAAAAATATCCATTTTTTCTATAGGCCAATTTGAATTAGGCATAATGGAATAATTTTCAGTGGGCTTATAAGCCTAATGGACAAATCGTTGTAATCCAAATGTCAAATTGGCCAATATACCATTTGGCCTAATGGAATTATATCCAATTTGAAAATTATTCTTAATGTACAATTTCCTTATACTCCAATTGGATATTAGACCTAATGGACAAATATCAAATTCGCTAATTATGCATAATGGAAAATTTCCCTCTAGGCCTAATGACTAATTGGCATATATGAATAATTTCCAATTGGCCTATAGGCCTCATTGACATATGGACTACTAGGACTATAGGAAAATTTTCCATCAGGACTATATGCATAATAGTCAATTTACCTATATGATTAATGGACAATGGGCCTATTAGGCCAATTGGACAATTAGCTATTATGCCATTTGGGAAATTTTTCATATAGACTAATATACTAATTGTCCTATAGGCTAAATGGCCAACTGGACTATAGGATGAATATGAAAACTGGCATATAGAACTAACTATCCATTGGGACATTTAGATATTCGGAATTTAGGCTAATTTTTCATTAGGACTACGTGAAAATTGTCCATTTTCCATAATTGGAAATTTCCCGTTTAGGAAATTTTTCTTATTGGACTAATAGACAATTGAACTATAGGGCTAATGACCATTTTAACTATAGGATAATTGAACATAATGTCACTTATCCTAATGAAAAATTTCCCTAAAAACCTAATGGTAAATTGTCTTACAAGAGTAATATATATTTAAAAGGTGTATTTTCAGCTTTATATGAAATGGATTAATGAAAATAAACATAAATTTCTGTATGAAATCCTATCTGAGTAGAAATTTAACTAAATAAATTGTTTTTATTTCAATTAATGTACCATGAGGTTCCCATGATCGAGTAATTTACTATGCCCCAATGATTGTACATATAGCATTGATTTATTTTTCATTGTGTTTTTTTCTAATTCTTCATAAAAAAAATTCAATACATGTAATAAGAATTTAATTTTGTATGAAACCCATCATTGATTCAGAATAACATAAACTCATCTGTCTTCCAATGTGTAATCATTTTTAATATAGGTTTTTTTTGTATAGTAGGGGAATGCAGGTACAACTTGTATATCAAAACAACAACTGATATTCTAACCAACATTCAACTCATGCTTGTATGATCTCCATTACTCCAAAAGATCCATCAACCTTATATTCTAAGAATCCTATCTATCATAAAAGTAAAATCGACTGTGAAAGTAATATGTAATTTCATATAAAAAGAAAATATAGATATAAAATTATAAAAGTGTATTTCTCATTCATCTCTCATGATTTTTCCTTGAGGTCTTTACAGATTTGTAATGATTAAACTGGTTTTAAAAAAATTAAATCATGGTAATTGGATGTGTCCATGAATTTTATACAATACCTTGAATTTTTACCTTCCAAATGATTTTATGAAATTTTAATCCACCATTATATGTTTGTAGAGATTCTAGGATTCCAGCATAAGAGTTTTCTCAGGTAGAATAGTAGAAGATCACACTGAATAAAAGAAGTGAGGGGGAACACGAATTAAGTAATGATAAAATAAAAAAATTAAATTATATAATTTGATATATTAATAATAATTAAATCTTAATGCAATCTATTTAATACACTATGATGAATGTAACGAGGATCATAGGTCAGTATCTATAGGGGGATGTGTTTTTTCTAATGAATTATCTAGGATTCCTTCGTGCATTGGAGTGGATGAAGAAGTAACATACTCGTCAAATGATAGATGGATGGTAGAATTAGAGCTAACAAAGACAAGATAAAATACTAGTTGTAGATAGGGGGATACATCATAAAATTAGGATTTTGGAAATGTGGGATGTTATATGGAAGAGGTGAGTCATTTAATGTGATGAAGAGGATAAATGATATTATGGAGTAATTAGTGGTATCATCCTTGAAAGGAACATAGACATGGTATGTGAATAAGAGGGTAGCTATGATGATCAAAAAGAATGTATAAGAATATCCAGAGAGACTCAATTGGAGCATGGAATGGTGTGGCAGATGTGGTGAATGTTGTTGGGAAAATGAGTTGATGGAGGCATTAGTGGGATAATCCATAGTTTTCTCTTCTATATAAGCTTATATGTTTTTGGCATAATCTGTGTGAGAATTAAATTTACATTTTTTTAATTTTTTTTTTAAAATCATGCCTAAAACATATAATTAAAATGAAAGAATAAGAAATGTAGTAACATCTTTCGGTAATAATAATTTAATACCAAATTATACATTTTTTAAAACTCTTTTTAATACAGTTTTTCTAAACTATATTAAATATAATTAAATGATACAACTCTAGACAATACTAAAACGATCATATTTTTTTGAAACTAAAACTAAATGGATGCAATTACATTAAAACTAAAATGAGAAACTCATGGGAAGGTCAATTGAAATGTTAACACATATAGTTTCTACCATGACTTGTAACACCCCAAGATTCCACGGTATGCTTCTCTTTGAGTAATACAGTAGTGTGTGTTGTATGCAACTTCGAGTTTCAACACACCACAACCAATCAAACTAGCCGTTATTAATAGTCTCTCCCGCTTGAGAGTTTTCCTCCTAGGGATTCCTAGGGTTTGAGTTTCTCATCCGATCGGCTTCGGCGGCTCCGTCTTCGCCTGTTCAGTTTCTGGTTCGTCTTCCTCATCGTCATCGGTTCCAGTGACAGGGGTTCGGGTTCTCCCTTTCTATGTCGTTCCCCGCGCCTCTTTCCTCTGATATCCCTCGCCAGCTACAGGACTCCGTTACCGGCGATCCGTAGAAATTCGGTCTTCATCCCCTCGAATTCTTCTTCGGACGCAGATCCAGGGCTTCAACGCTGCCCATAAGCTTTTCTCGTCCCCTTCTCCCTACATCTGTGCCAGATCTGGGAAAGGGAAGGTAGTTCCGAATCCCAAATCCCAAACATCCTTTCAGCAAATTGATTCGAGCTTTCATCACCTTGAAACAACCACGAGAGTTTCGAGGATTGACATAACTGGGACCGTAAACCTTACCTGTTCCGTGAAGGTTGGCGGTGACCTTTGGGTGCTTTGGCATAACCACGGTTACGAAGTTCCCACTGCTACGCGGTGAATCGTGAAGAACCATCCGCGAAGGGCTCCCCGATTTTCGAAGGTACGGTGGTTCCCCGGGGCATGGAGGGCGTGGGCGTGAAGAAGAATCCCTTGGCGCGCAAGTTGGAGCGCCTCGCAGCCTGCCCGTTTCTCGAAGCGCGAGGGGACTTGCGCGAGATCTGACAGAGTTACCCAGCGCGAAGGATATTACCGCACAGGGCTGGTTGTGGTTTGAGTTTGGTCCCAGCGCATTGCTTTTGGCCGCGCAGGTCTTGGCGTGGCTCATGGTCTGCGCGAAGGATTTTACCGCGCAGGGCTGGCTGTGGTTTGAGTTTGGTCCCAGCGCATTGCTTTTGGCCGCGCAGGTCTTGGCGCAGCTCATGGTCTGGGCGCGGCTTGTGGTCTTGGCGCGTTGCTTTTGGCCGCGCAGGTCCTGGCGCGGCTTGAAGGATCGGGTCGTTTAGGGCTGGCACGGAAAGAAACAGTGGCACGAAGCTTCCGGGCCGCCCCTGACTGGAGGACTTATATCGGGCTGTGACTGAACAGAGAAATCGTTGGGTTGGGCCTGACCTGTGTGAATTATCGTTCAAATCCGGTCTGTGATACTTTTTGTTGATTCCTGGAGGTTTGGAAAAAATTGTGATTCTCCTGGTTGCGAAGCTTCGGTTGTGAAGAACTAGCTTGCGCTGGTCCGGAGTGGGCCGGAGTCCCTGGGTCGGGGACCCCCTTTGGGCTTGACACCCCTTGGATAGGGTACGTCTGTTAGGCCATTCCCTCCCTAGGATATTTCATGGCTCCCTTCATGGAGACGGATCTGATGAACCAATGGAAGAACCTCACATTGACAGACAAAGAAAAAGAGCCACTTGCAACCCGTAGAAATGAAGACAACACTTTGACAAAACGTATGGCTTTATTGGTTGTCGGAAGACTGGCGACCAAGGAACCATTTAATCTAAAGGCCCTCAGGACCACCCTTCAAAATCTTTGGAAATTGGAAGCTGGAGTAGCCATCCGGGAAATTGAGAACAAACTCCTTGTTTTTGAGTTCTTCAGTGATAAAGACAAAGATAAAGTCCTCAGAGGATGACTTTGGTCCTTTGACAATCATCTCATTCTGATGGAGGAATTTAAAGGGGGAGACGAGATTTAGAATTGCACACTTACCCGATCCCCGTTCTGGGTAAGAATTAAAGGAATACTGTTCCATGGGAGATCAACACATGTGATGAAAGAAATTAGAGATCGGATCGGTCACTTCCTAGAGTGGGATTGCTCGGACCCAATACAATGGGGCCCCTGGGTTCGAATAAAGACTGAGATCGATGTGTCTGAACCCTTAATGCGAGGTATGTTCTTGAAAATTGATGATTCCAATACCTGGATCTCGTTCGAATTCGAAAAACTACCAATCTTCTGCTTTCTTTGCGGACGTATCGGTCACATTGAGAAAGTTTGCGGGGCAAAGCCAGAGAATTCCGCCGAAAATATTACCCTTCAATACGGTCTGTGGCTCTGGGCCAAAGCACACAGAGAGGCATATATCCCTGAGGCGGAGAGACAAATAGATCGGGACCGTCTCATTGCAGCCCATCTAAGGCGACCGGAATCTGGACAACCTTCTATTATAAGGATGGGACCACCTATCTTCCCTAAAGAATCCCCAACAGAGCTTAGGGGAAATGGAAACGCTTCCAAAGAGATTATCGTCAGGTGCAATGATGGGGTTCGGCAAGACAGTCGCCTGATTCAGGGTATCACAAAATCTGACTTCGCTTTAACTGCACCGAATTCAACGTTTTTTACTTCAACTGGGCTGCTACCTAAACCAAAAGAACCTCCAGAGAAATTTCCGAGGCAGAAACATGTCTCCTTGGATCCGCCTGAAGCTGAGTAGAGTCCAAATCGGATCCCAACTGATGCCCTTATGCAAGCTGATTCTGGGATGACTAAAGCCTCACCTTCAGGACAAGTTACTCGAAGAACCTGGAGAAGGGCACGCGGAGGTGGTAAAGGCGATTGCCCAGGGAATCCCAAGCTAGGAGATCTGAAACGGAAAAGCGAGTCCAATGGTATGCACACCAGTCCTCCCAAAAGGAGGAAAGCATCAGGTACGTCATTAACCCCACAAGAGACAATGGCGGAGGCGGGTCAGGCCCGGCCCTGCCTAGAGCAATGATTGCTTTATGCTGGAACTGCTGTGGGCTTGGCAACCCACGAACGGTTCGTATGTTCCAGCGCCATTGCGCTCAAAGTCGCCCTGACATGGTTTTCCTGTCCGAAACCATATTGGAAAATAAGGACATCACAAATCTTGATCTAAAATGCGGTTTCCAGGGTTGTCTCCCGGTTCCCCGACAGGGTCTTTCAGGGGGATTATGTCTTCTCTGGAAGGATAATGTCGATGTTAGGCTCCTATCTTTTTCCCAGCGCCACGTGGCTGCATCCATTTATGATTCCCACAACCCGCCCTGGACTTTTGTGGGCTTCTATGGCTGGCCCTCCCAATCTGAAAAGTGGAAATCTTGGGATATTCTTTGCAAACTCCGTCGTGATCTTCCAAGCCCCATTCTGTTTGGAGGGGACTTTAACGAGATCCTTTTCCAGAAGGAGAAAAAAGGTGGAGTTGTGCGCTCCTCCATGTCTATGTCTGATTTTAATGATGCTATCCTTAAGGCAGAGCTGATGGACCTGGGTTACACGGGTAACCCTTTCACATGGTTCCGAGGCAGTTCTGATGGAAATCGAATCGCTGAACGTCTGGATAGATTCCTTGGCTCAATGTATTGGATGAACCTCTTAAAAATGTACCATATCAGACACCTCACGTTCAACTGCTCGGATCACTGCCCAATTGTCATTAACTGCACCCATAATGAGCACATTACTTGTTCCAGTAAACCATTCAGATTCGAAAGCTTTTGGTCAAAAGATCCCGAGTGCGAGGCGGTTATCCGTTCAGGCTGGAAGAATGGGCAAGCTGATCTGAGAACCAACCTTCTCCGAGTGGCGTCTGATCTGAAGACATGGAGCTACTCTAAATTCCGTCACCCGGACCGACAATGCAATTTTCTTGAAAGGAAGATTGGCTATCTTCTTAGCAAACCCCCGTATAGCAGCATTCTCTCCAAAATTAGTGAAACCCAACGAGAGCTGGATGTTGCCCTGCGTAATAAAGAAGGTTTTTGGGCTATGCGAGCGCGTGATATTCATATAGCAGAAGGGGATGCTAATACCCGTTATTTCCACCAGAAGGCTTCAGCAAGACGCCGGAAAAACTTTATTTCTGGCATTCTAAAATCAGATGGTAGTAAAGCGTCTGACACAGGGGGCATCCAAGAAGCATTCCTGAGCTATTTTCAGAAGCTCTTCTCTGCAGGCCATTCTAACATTTCTCCTGAGATTGAGGACTGCATCAAACCCATGATTTCTGACGATATGAATAGACAGCTTGCTAAAGATGTGACGAATGACGAGACTCTTAAGGCCTTAAAGCAAATCCCCTCTACGAAGGCCCCAGGACCAGACGGATTCCACGCCCTCTTTTTCAAGAATTACTGGCACATCATTGGTCCAGACATATGCAATCCGATGCGGGATATTTGGGCAGGGAAAACGGACCTGTCTTCTCTTAATGAAACTATTCTTACCCTCATTCCCAAGATGAAAAATCCGCAAGGGGTTTCAGACATTCGACCAATCAGTCTGTGCAATGTTTCGTATAAGATCTTTTCGAAGATCCTGACGAATCGGTTGCGTCCTTGGCTACCCGACGTCATTTCAGATAACCAAAGCGCCTTTCTGGAAAAAAGGTTAATTACTGATAATGCCATTATTGCTCATGAAATTTTCCATTCCATGAAAACACGAACACGAGCAAAGAGAGGGATCATGGATTGGAAATTGGATATGGCTAAGGCCTATGATAGAGTGGAATGGAACTTCCTCGAATTTGTGATGCTCAAGATGGGTTTCTGCACCAAATGTATTGACATGATCATGTAATGCGTATCGTCAGTATCTTTCTGTATTAATGTCAACGGGGTACTCACCCGAGGCTTTTCCCCATCCCGTGGGCTTCGCCAGGGAGACCCTCTTTCACCCTTCCTCTTTATTTTAGTGGCTGATGTGTTTTCTAACCTCCTTTCCAGGGCAGCTTCACTTTCCATAATCCATGGGGCGAAAGCGTGCCGCAATGTCCCTCCGATATCCCACCTCCTCTTCGCTGATGATTGCCTTCTATTTTCTCGATCTACCCCTAAGGAGTGTACTGCAATCTGCCAGGCGATACAACAGTATGAACGGGCTTCGGGACAAATGATCAACCAGAGTAAATCAGAAATTTCTTTCAGCTCTGGAGTCCCCCAGCCGAAAAGACAAGATCTATGCTCTTTAGCACGCATTCCTGGGGTCGATAAGCACCAGAAGTATCTTGGGCTCCCGACGGTGGTTGGACGGTCAAAGAAAGAAATCTGTTCAGCTATTGTGGATCGAATTGAAAGAAAAATACAAGGTTGGACCCCTAAAAAAATCTCCAAGGCCGGCAAGGAAATCCTCATCAAGGCGGCTCTTCAATCTGTCCCCAGCTATTTGATGTCTATTTTTAAACTTCCTGATGTGGTGCTTTCAAAGATTCAATCTAGCATATCTAACTTCTGGTGGGGTCGAAACGACGGAAAAAATAAAATCCATTGGACCGCCTGGTCTGCTCTCTGTCAACCAAAATCCGAAGGCGGAATGGGCTTCCGGGACCTTTCTCTGTTTAATGATGCTTTGCTGGCTAAACAAGGTTGGCGTATGATTAATAACCCATCATCCCTATGCACACGAGTTCTACGGGCTAAATATTTCCCACATAAGGATTTCTTGGATTCCCATCTTGGCTATCGACCCAGTTTTCTCTTGAGAAGCATTTGGGGTGGTCGTCATCTGCTGAGGAAAGGACTAGGCTGGAGGATTGGGAATGGTTTAACGGTAAAGATTTGGACTGATCCCTGGCTTTTTGATCAGACAGGCACGAAGGCGTCATCCCCTGTTTATCCAGGATCCGAACATGCCACAGTCTGTTGTCTTTTTGATGATCAAGGGGCGGGATGGTGTCTGGAAAAACTCTTCTCATGGTTTAATGAGAGGGATAGGAGAATTATTCTGAGTATCCCCTGTGTGCCAGATGCAGGGCTAGATCATCTCTACTGGACAAACGACAGCTCAGGAGAGTATACGGTGAAAGCTGGTTACCGGCGAGCTCTTACTGCTCAAATTTCAGAAGGAGATGCGAGGCCCTGGACTTCAATTTGGAAGCTTAATTTTCCCCCTAAAGTCCGCTTTTTCTGGTGGAAGGTGTGTACCGGTATCCTTCCAACGAAGAGCCTCCTTGCCTACAGACACGTTTCAAACGACAACTCATGCCCTTTCTGCCCTTCTGTGACTAAATCCCCTCTCCATGCTCTTATTCAATGTCCAGGGGCTCATGAGGTTTGGAATGGCTGGGGATCAACTATAGAGCTGTCCCTGGACGCCGCATCAGATCTTACATCTCTCCTGATGCGATGGTGCTCCTCCTTTTCGCCATCTAAAGTAGGTGCCCTGTGCATTTTGACTTGGATTATCTGGGATAGGCGGAACGAGGCCATTTTCAATCATTTCCGGAGGCCCCCCAGATTTTGGATTGACCGGGCATTGTCATGGATTGCGGTTTGGCAGAACCACCCTGAGCAACAAAGACTTTCCCCCCCCCCCCCTCTCCTCTTCCCCAACATTGGTGCCCCCCACCGAAAGGGATTTTTAAGATCAATGTGGATGCCTCTCTCCCTAAGGATGGCCCAGTTGGACTAGGGTTACTGGCCCGAGACAACCTGGGAAATCTTATCGCTGCCAAATACGAAGCACGTTATGCACTTTGGGAGCCCTCAGTCGCGGAGGCCACCGCCATCCTTGCTGGGTTAAACTTTGCAAAAGATCGCGGTTGGGATTCCATTCACATCGAATCCGACTGTCTCACTGTAATCAATGCCATCAATCTCACTGACAGCGGGCTTCAACCTTTCGGCCCCATTATCCGGTGTATTCACTCGCAGAGACAAGGCTTCAATTCCTGCAATTTCTCATTTATTAGAAGGGAAGCGAATGAAGCCGCTCACAAGATGGCAGGAATTGGCCCTCCTTACGAGGATTTTCTTTGGTTCAATCATTTTCCATCGTGGTTATGCTACTGTATTTCTGCTGATCTCCATCATTAATGGATCCGTCTTATTTTGTCAAAAAAAACTAGCCGTTATTAATAGTAATACCCACTTTTTGATGTTTTATAAATTTTTTATTTCAAAATGCACTTCATTTTTTGATTCGAAATATCAAAATTAGATTAAGGTGAATTTTGGTACATTCCTGATAACATTCGTATTTTGATGAATAGTAAAAGTTACTTAATTTTAATTAAAAACAACTTTTCTAATAAAAATAATTAATAGTGATAAATTATGAATTTAAGTGATTTTAAAGTATAATTAGATTTTATTTTTACCATTTAATCCAATGTTGTTCATTGGAAAAAATTTCACATTTGAACTAGACATAAGAAAGTGCCAATCATTTGATAGTTATTATTTCTTAAAACACGCATTTTGATTTGAAGACGGGAATTAATTTTAAACTAATTTCATGCCACTTTTGTTTTTTGAATTTAGATAATTTGATTCCATATTTAGAATCAGGTTGTTCAAAATTTTTAAATAGGTAAATTTTATTTTTAGGCATTTTGAATAATTACTTCGGTAAATATTTTATTTACCATGGTTAAAGGGTAAATTCGGTAAATAAGGGTAAAAATAATAATATTATAATAATATTAAATTACCCTAAAACATGTCTTAACACTATTGGTTGATACATTTCTGACAATGGGAATCATGGGGTCAATTTTGGGACCCCATGGAGCCACTTGTAAGTGATAATGACACTTTATATTAATTAAGTTAAAGTAAATACAAAAATGAAATAAGCCTATATCTTTTATAAAAACAATTTTTTACATAGGGTTATATATGTTATATTTTAGACTCTAAATATTAATTTAAATCAAAAATGATTTCCTACATAATGTAAATTTATTTATAATTTTTAGACATTGAATAAATAAATTTATTTGTGACACAATAACGATGATGTATTTTCTTTATTAATGAATGAATCAAATAATTTGTATTATAAATGTCAAAATAAATATAATTTGAAAGTTTTGATGAAATCCACAAATTTTATTTGTTATTATGACATGTTAGGATTACTTAAATTATTTTGGTTAGAATTAATAAAGTTTTTTAGACTTTAACTAAAATCAATTATTAAATAGTGTAAAAATTGACATAAAGGAGTTTCTAAAACAAATGTTATATAATTAATTGATATTATATTCATAAAAATCTAAGGATCAAAACAAGTACTTATATAATGCTATTTTTATCATTAATGGACCACTTTGGGGACTCTTGGAAGTATATAGAATGTTTATTAACTATAGAATATAAAAATACAAAGATTCTTGGTAAATGTCAAACTATTTAACTAAGAGTTAAATCAAAAATATAAAGTTAATATATTGACACAAACCAGTCTAAAACATATTTTTTGAGTGTTATTCAACCAATCGCCGCCGTAACCTTTAAATAGTACATTTTGGAGCCATTATATACCTAATATGAATTTATTATAAAATAATATTTCTAGCTTTTCCAAAGGTGCCCCTCACCCCTCTTATAAAAAAGAACTCCACATTATCTCTAATTCACACTATCAAAGCCTTTTGGCTTGGCCAAACCCTGACCAAATATTCTACCAACTTCCCTCACTTGAACCTAGATGCCGTAGATTGATCATAAAGCCATCTTATGGAGCCGTTTTGATCAAATCTAAAGGAAGAACCTGAAGAAGAGGTAATGTTTTCACCACCCTCTTTCAAATTCCTTTCTTCTTCCACTTCTTCATTATTTTTTATTTAAAATCTAAAATAATAACTTCAGTATCTTTTATATACTTTAATTTTATTATAAACATGGTACAACCATATTTAGTATTCTATCCATCCTTTGAATGACATGTCACCATACGCGGGTAAGTACAGCTTACCATCTCCACGTCGTGGTGTAATTGTTGTTCAAAACATTATTATTTGGATGAGTATGATAATGATGTGTAATTGATTTAATATTAAATATAACATGATAATGAATATTTATATATGATATACCATCCAATTATATTTTATTTTAATATTAACAGAATAATATTTTCGCTCGTGCATATGTACGGACTACCGTCTCCACAAACACGATGAGATTCATTCCTCATTGTATACATTCAAGAATAATTTTAATTTTGTTGTTAAAAATAATATTTAAAGACTTAATATCATTATGAATATTAATAATATACAACCTATCCCTAAAAAACACAGCTTACGTGACAAAGAATATAAAGGAAAAACAATTCGTTAACACCTGAAACAATGATAATACTAAGATATTATTAACAAGGAAATATTGAAAGATAATTTATGATATAATATTAATGTATATTATTCATGTATAATTTAATAACAATTATATCAACATTATAAAGGATGTTATCTTACCATCGACCAATGAAAAGTATAAGGTACAAGTTTATTTCACAATCTCTTCATTATCCGAGGTTGTTTAAATGTAATTATCTACTAGGACCTCTTTATCATCCACATGCATGTTTCTTAACAATGTATTTTAAATCATTCTTACTATTTTGTAGACTATGGGTTAAAGTCATTTATACACTTTTGAATTTTTATAAGATGATTATAAAGTAATCTTTCACTCATTTTCCATACAAGGTCCTTTTTAACCTTTTTGACAAAATTAAGGTAAGAATGTCTTTTTTAACTTATACAGTGGGTGTGGCTATTTTCCACCGTTATAAAATCGTCGAAGGTTCCCTTACAAGATTATATGAACATTTTTAAATTAAATTTTCTCTTTTATAATAATGTGACTTTTAAATGATTTCAAAAAAAGATATATTTCTCTCAAATAGTTTTGATTTCAT
The DNA here is from genome assembly GCA_963277665.1 of Viscum album. NCBI lineage: Eukaryota > Viridiplantae > Streptophyta > Magnoliopsida > Santalales > Viscaceae > Viscum > Viscum album. Next base: position 1,955,760,554 of record OY728141.1, on the reverse strand, counting down.
CTATGTCAATATCCTTTGATTGATTTTAAGCTTATTTGAAGTTGATTTATTATGATACAAAACCTCCATATTTTAGTGAAGGTTTTCTGATATGTATGACTATACATGTGTTATTTTTATACCATTCATGGTTTATGGAGAAAGTACAGACATTTCGTATAGTGGTTTTAATACGAATGTTTATGTTATGTTTAAACCTATTCATATGAGGAATGAATTGGACATAATAAGTGACGGGTGGAGCCCATTATTTCTCCTCGATGCATCGGTAGGTCTCATGAGACAAACTAGTGACTTGGCAAAAATCCATGACAAAATATTATTTTTAGTCTTGGCACAAGGCCTTTGCTATGTGGTTATGATAGTGTAGAATTATGCATTCCATCATTATGAAAGTGGTTATTGATATTTCATGTTTTTATTCGACTAGTAGAATATCCATGTGAATAAGAAAATGGAATTACTTCATTTTATTTATGTCGTATTATGCTGAAGATAAAGTTTAAAAGGCTTTTTTTGTTATACATTGCCTTAAATGTTTATTCTTATTTATGAATGTTTCTGCTATATAGTTATCCTTAATGGGAATCTGAGCTCACCCCTTTCTATGTTTTATTTTTCCTAGGATGTGAAGAGATATTTTATGAATGACCTGCATGGATAGTATGAAGGGATATGGGTGTGGTCTATTGAGACAAGATGTTGTTATAGTTTTTATTTTATGATTTAATGTAAGACTTATGAATGTATCTAATGATTCCAAGGCTACTAAACTAATCGGTCTTCCGAGACTTGATTTTTTGTGATCATGCCAATATTATTTTATAATGCACCGACTCGGGGTAATTGGGGTCGAGGCGTTACATTTGACATTAGAGAAAGTTTAGTATAAAAATTTGAAGCTAGATTTAGATAAACTCTAATTAGAGGACATAGTCCTAAGATAGACTTTGAAGATTAGTATAGAAGAAATTTCTAGAATTTTGGTTTTGTGGAGATTTTGTGATTTTTCCAAGTAATACATCCCTGTCTGGATACGAGCAGGTAGAGTGGGATCTAGTACAGATGTACCAATGGGTAAAAGAAAAAAACACCGCATTTGAGCTAGACTCAAACGGGAACTGGTGCACGACAACGGGCATTGCTTCACTCTTGGTTACGACACTCCCGGGGGATATGATTAGGATAATTCTCATTTTTTTAAAAACATTATTTAGGGTTTATGAGTATATAATTCCTCAATGAAAACATTTTTATGTTTTCGAATTATATCTATAAACTGTTCAATTCATGTTAAGTGTTTTACAAATTTGGATTTGTGTATTGCTAATCATAAACTAATTTAGTGTAGGCCATTGTTTAGAATGGATCCTAGTGAAAGAAATGGGAACTGTTTCAATGCACACACTCTATGTAGGAATTTTCCTCCGGCTCCAGATAATTATAGTGGAGATGGTGATACAACTGGTGCTGATCTGCTAATCAACATACTGGGACAACTCACCCAGGTTATGAATAATAACCTTACCCGTATGGAGGACCCAGATCCACAGCGTAGACGATCAATGTAAGATCACTTCATGAGGCAAAAATCACCAAATTTAAATTGGAGTACAAATACATTAGTAGTTAAGCAATGGATAAATTTCTCAGAGAAAATATTCAATTCCTTGGGGAGTAGAGAAACTGAAAAAGTTATCATGGCAGTTTACTGCATCTCTGGACATGCTGACCAATGATTTCCATTGATTAAAAAACAGAGGATGATAAAGTATCAAATATGAAATGGAGGGATCTAAAATTGATGTTCGTAGAAAAATAATTTCCTTATAACCATCGAATAGATATGGAAAGGAAATTTCTGAGTCTAAGATAAAAGGAGGATAAGAATGTCGCAAAGTATGAGGCTTTACAAGTTTATCGAGGCATGTAAGAGATTACATACATAACCTAAGGAGTAATATTGATCATTTCTTTGATGGGATAAAACTGTTTCTATGTCGAGAATTAGTCTCACAATACTTCTCATTGTACGAAGATATTTTCTCATGTGCTATCAAGATAGAAGAAGAATTCACTATGTCTTATGACTTTAAAGAAAAGAAAGAGAAGATGAGTTCTACTAATCACTCTGGAAATGGAAATAATGGGAATAAGTGAAATGTTGAAAATCCATCCTGTAGTAAATGTGGGATGAAACACCCCGACACTTGCTTGAAATGAATGGGAGTCTATTATAAGTGTGGTGAAAAAGGCCACCAAGATCGTGATTACGAGGGGAACAAAGAATCTATCAATGTTTAATGCTAAAATTGTAGGGAGATGGGACATTATGCAAATGAATGTCCTAAACATTAGGGAACATACCTCAAAAAAGCCAAGGGATCAATGCCAGGATTACGGTATAACTACTGCTGAGGTAGAAGCTCCGAAAGATGTGGTGGCACGTAATTCAATGGTTTCCTCAAGGATAGTAAATTATTCATTTGATTCTGGATCACAGCATTGTTTCATATCATCCTAGTTTTCCAAGAAAATTAGATTTTTCCAATTTTATTTAAGAAGGGAGTTGTCAGTAAAAACTCTTAAGGGAAGTATCATTGCAACAAAGTGTTGTGAATTAGTCCTCATTAGAGCATATAAATATTCTTTATCTACTGTTCTCATTGTCATACCCATGATTGAATTTGATATAATCCTTGTTATGTATTGGATTTAAGACCATGAAGCAAAGATTTATTGTAAGAATAAGGAGGTTATTATTTTTGATGATGATGATAAATAACAGCTTAACTTTAAAGGAAAATCATCACCACCTGATTCTTATCTAGATCCACCCCCAGTAGCTCAATTAAATTCAATTATCAGGGAGGAAGAGAATGAAATAACTATGGGTGAGGAAACGAATGTTCAAATAGAGGATTTACCTATTGTCAAAGAATATGTAGATGTGTTTCCATAAGATTTTACTGGACATCCTACAGAATGAGAAATTGAGTTTTCCATTGATTTAATTACTAGTTCAAGGCCTATATCAAAGACCCCTTACAGAATTTCCACTATGGAATTATTTTAATTAAAGAAATAACTAGAGGAATTGAGTAAACATGGATTTATTCAACCTAGTGTTTCTCCATGGGGAGCCCCTGTCCTTTTTGTTAAGAAAAAAGATGGATCAATGAGGTTTTGTATCGAATACATAGAAATAAATGCTATAACAATAATGAACAAATATCCCCTACCTCGCATTGATGATTTATTTGACCAACTGCATGGGGCTCAATACTTTTCAAAGATTGACCTTTGATCTGGATACCATCAGTTTTGTGTGATGAAGTAATGCATTCCAAAGATATCATTGTGAACCAGGTACGGACATTACGAGTTTACAGTAATGCATTTTGGGCTGACTAATGCACCATCTATTTTCATGGATCTAATGAACAGAGTTTTCATGGAATATCTCGATTATTTTGTTGTTGTATTTATTGATGATATCTTGGTATATTCCATAATCTATGAAGATCATGAAAATCAATGGCACATTATCCTGAAGACTCTTAGAAGACATGAAGTATATGGGAATTTTTGCAAGTGCTAATTCTGGCTTCAGGAGATTTCTTTTCTTGGCCATATTTTCTCTAATGATGAAATTTATGTTGATCCTTCTAAGACCAAGGCAATCCAAGAATGGCCAGCACCGAAAAGTATAACTGAGGTAAGCAGTTTTATTGTTTTAACAGGTTATTATCAGCATTTCATCCATAATTTTTCCCGATTGGCTGACACATTAACAAAACTCACACATAAAGGGGTTAAATTTATTTGGAAAAAAGAGTGTGAATAATTTTTTGAAGAACGGAAGAGAATATTACAAAATGATCCTATATTGACTCTAGCATCATGGAATGATGGTGTTGTTATTTGTAGTGATGTTTCAAAGAAAGGACTTGGTTGTGTCCTTATGCAGAATGATAGGGTTATTGCCTTTGCATCATGAAAACTGAAAATTCATGAGAAAAACTATCATACTCATGATCTTGAGTTATCTTATGTATTCTTTTCATTGGAGATATAGAGAAATTATCTCTATGGTGAAAAATTTGAGATATATACCTATCATAAAATATTGAAGTATATTTTCTCATAGAAAGAATTCAGCCTGAGGAAAAGGAGATTTCTTGAACTACTCAAGGGTTGTTATTGCATGATACACTACCACCCGGGGATGGAAAATAGGGTCGCAGATGCTTTTAGAAGAAAGGATCATGGAGTTTTGAAAAAATTGAGAGTTGGAAGGGATAATATTTTCATGGATCAATTAAAGATGGATATGGGAATAACCATGGAAGGTGAAGCATCGATACTTTTTCAAATGGTTGATAACCCATCATTACTAGAAAAGATTTATATTTCTCAGATCGATGATGAAGAATTTAAAAAGAAGATTAAAGCTGTGAATGATGGGGGACTGAGTGACGTTTTGTATGAAGAAGGAATTTTGAAATTTGGGAAAAGAATTTATGTTCCCAATATACCTGATATAAAAAAGTAATTATTGGATGGTGATCATAGTTCCAATTTCTCTATACACCATGGGAGCACCAAAATGTATAGAAATTTGAATGAGCATTTTTGGTTGGACAACATGAAGATGGAGATTGTAGATTTTGTGTCAAGATGTATGGTTTGTGAACAAGTGAATGAAGGAAAGAAACAGCCTGGAGGAGTCATGAAACTTCATCCTATACCTTAGTGGAAATGGGATAATATTACGATGGAATTTTTCATGGGGCTACCAAAGACTCCAAGAAGGAACGATGCAATATGGGTCATTGTTGATCATCTAACCAAGTCATCACATTTTCTAGCTATAAGAGAAGACCAACCACTTGAAATTATAACTTAAATATATATTAATGATGTTTTGAGACCTCATGGAGTACCCTTATCTATTTTTTCTGATTTTGATCCCCATTTTACTTCAAGATTATGGAAAAGTATTTAGAAAGCCCTGGATACTGAACTAAAATTGAGCACTTCCTACCACCCCCAAACTGATGTAAAATCAGAACGAACTATTAAAACCATAGAATACTTGTTGAGATCATGCTCACATGACATTAAAGGTATATGGGATCAATATATACCTCTTGTAGAATTTTACTATAACAGTAGCTTCCATTCAAGTATTCAAATTCCAGCATATGAAGCGTTATACGGAAAGAGATGTCGCACACCAACCTGTTGGGATGATGTTGGTGAAAAAAAACCCGTAGACCCAAAACTAGTGGAGAAAATGTTGGAAAAGGTTAATGTAATCCAAAACCACATCAAAGCAGCTCAAAGTAGGCAGAAGAGCTATGCGGGAACCGAATTAAGGATTATGAATTTCAGGTAGGAGATCATGTTTTTTAAGGTATCTCCATGGAAGGGAGTTATACATTTTGGGAAGAAAGGTATATTGAGTCCATGGTACATTGGACCTTTCAAAATTCTCAAACGAATTGGGGTTGTAGCTTATCGTTTGGAAATGCCGCTAAATCTCTCCAAAGTTCTTGATGTATATCACATATCACTGTTGAGAAAATACATGCCTGAACCAACACATGTACTTAACTATGATAAATTAGAAATGGAACCTGATTTGTCTTATTGCGAAGATTCTATCAAGATTCATGATATAAGAGAACAATTTCGGAGACACCAGACAACTTGTCTGGTAAAAGTTCTATGGAGAAACCATAAGATGGAAGAGGCAACGTGGGAACCCGAAGAAATTATGATGAAGAACCACCCAAGTTGTTTCATGCAGTAGGATTCTATAAATTTTGAGGCCGAAATTATTTGATGGATGGGAGAATGTAACACCACAAGCTTCCACGGTATGCTTCTCTTTGAATAATACAGTAGCGTGTGTTGTACGCAACGTCAAGTTCTAACACACCACAACCAATCAAACTAGCCGTTATGAATAGTAATACCCACTTTTTGAAAATTTATAAATTTTATCCTTCAAAATGGACTTCATTTTTGGATTTGGAAAATTTAAATTAGCTTAGGGTGAATTTTTGTACTTTTCGGATAACATTCATATTTTGATGAATAGTTAAAATTACTATATTTTAATTAAAAACAACTTTTTTAATCAAAATAATTAATTGTTATAAATAATGAATTTTAGTGACTTTAAATTATAATTATATTATATTTTTACCATTTAATACAATGTTGGTCATTGGACATAATTTCACATTTAAACTGGACATAAGCAAGTGCCAATCTTTTGATTGTTATTATTTCTTAAAATAACGCTTTTTTTGATGACGGGAATTAATTTTATATTAATTTCTTCCACTTATATCTTTTGAATTTAGATAAATGGATTCCATATTTATAATTAGGCGGTCCAAATTGTGAAAATAGGTAACTTTTATTTACAGACATTTTGAATAATTAGTTTGGTAAATACTTTATTTACCATGGTTAAAGGGTAAATCTGGAAAATAATGGTAAAAAATAATATTATAATAATATTAAATTACCCGAAAACGTTTCCTAACCCTATTGGTTGATACATTTCCGACCATGGGCATCATTGGGTCGATTTTGGGACCCCATGGAGCCATTTGTAAGTTATAATGACACTTTATATTAATTATGTTAAAGTAAATACAAAAATTACATAAGCATATATCTTTTAGAAATACAATTTTTACATAGGGATATATATGTTATATTTTTAACTATAAATATTAATTATAAATATGAAAATATTTAATACATAATTGTATTTTATTTGTAATTTTTAAACATTGAATAATTAAATTTATTTATGTCACAATAATGATGCAATATTTTCCCTATTAATGAAAAAATCAAATAATTTTTATTATAAATGTTAAAATAAATATAATTTGAACGTTTTGATGACATCCACAAATTTAATTGGTTATTATGAATTTTTAGTATTACATAAATTAATTTGGTTCTAATTAATAATGTTGTTAAGACATTAACAAAAATCAATTATTAAATAGTGTAAAAATTGACATAAAATAGTTTTTAAAACAAATATTATATTATTAATTGATATTATATTCCTAAAAAACAAAGGTTCTGAAAAAGGACTTATTTAATGATAGGTGTATCATTAATGGACCACATGGGGGTCTTTTGTAAATATATAGTATGTTTATTAACTATATAATATAAAAATACATAGAGACATGGTAAATGTCAAACTATTTAACTAAAAGTTAACTAAAAAAGATACAGTTATTATATTTAACCAAACCCATCTAAAAGCTATTGGATGAGTGGTTGTTGACCTATCCCCACCTTAACTTTTAAATAATCATCATTTGAGCCCTTAGGAACCGAATATTAATTTATTATAAAATAATATTTCTAGCTTTTCCAAAGGTGCCCTTCACCCCTCATATAAAAGGGCACTCCCTATTCTCTCTTATTCACACCATCAAAGCCTTTTGACTCATCCAAACCCTGCCAAAATATTCTCTCAACTTCCCTAACTTCAACTTATACACCTTATTTCGATCAGAAAGACAACCTAATTATTCCTTTTGATCAAATCAAAAGGAAGAACCTGAGGAAGAGGTAATGTTTTCACCACCCTCATTCAAGTTCCATTGTTCTTCTTATTCTTCTTTCTTTTTTATTTCCATTATAAAATAATAACTCTAGTTCTTCTATATACTGTGATGTTATTATAAATATGGTACAACCATATTCAGTATTCTATCCATCCTTTGAATGACATGTCATCATACGAGCGTACGTACGGCTTACCGTCTCCACGTCGTGGTGTAATTGTTGTTCAAAACATTATTATTTGGATGAGTATGATAATGATGTGTAATTTATTTCAATAATAAATTTAACATGAAAATGATTCTGTATATAGGATATACCATTCAATTATATATTATTTTAATATCCAAATAATGATATTGTCGGTCGTGCATACGTACGGACTACCGTCTCCACGAACACGATTAGATTCATTCCCCATCGTATCCATTCAAGAATAATTTTCATTTGATCGTTAAAAATAATGTTTAAAGGCTTAATATCATTCCGGATATGAATAATATACAACCAATCCATTACAAACACGGCTTACATGACAATTCTTATAAAGGAAAACGAATTCGTTAACACCCAAAACGATGATAATATTAAGATATTTTTAACAAAGAAATATTAAAAGATAATTTATGATATCATATATATGTATATGAATCTTGTATAATTTAATAACAATTATTTCAATGTTATACCTGAGTTTAACATACTATTTAACAAGTAAAAGTACAAGGTACGGTTTTATTTCACAATCTCTTCATTATCCGAGGTTGTTTATTCGTAATAATCTACTGGGACCTCTTTATCATCAACATCCATGTTTCTTAAAAATGTGTTTCAAATCATTATTACTATTTTATAGACAATGGGTTAAATTAATTTATACCCTTTTTGACTTTTTATAAAATGTTTATAAAGGAATCATTTAATCATTTTCCAAACAAAGTCCTTTTTAACCTTTTCGACAAAATTAAGGTAAGAAAGTCTTTTTTTAACTTGTACGTCGGGTGAGGCTATTTTCAGTCGTTATAAAATCGTCGAAGATTACCTTAAAAGCTTATAAAAATATTTTCAATGTAAATTATTTCTTTGATAATTATGTGGATATTAAATGATTTAAATAAAAGAGATATTTCTCTCAAATAGTTTTGACTTCATCTCTGTCAACATCCTTTGATGGATTTTAAGCTTATTTGAAGTTGATTTATAATGATACAAAAAATATATATTGTATTGATGGTTTTGTGATATGTTTGATTTTGGATGTGTTACTTTTATACCATTCATGTTTTATAGAGAATGTATTGAAATTTTGTATTCTAGTTTTAATACTAATGTTTATGTTATGTTTAAACCTATTCATATGAGGAATGCATTGGACATAATAAGTGACGGGTGGAGCCCGATATAGCTCCTCGATGCATCTGTAGGTCTTATGAGGAAAACTAGTGTCTTGGCACAAGGCTTTGACAAAATATTATTTCCAGTATTAGCACCAGGCTTTGACTATGTTGTTATGATAGTCTGGCATTATGCATTCCTTCATTATGAATTCAGTTATTGATATTGCAAGTGATTATTCGACTAGTATAATATCCATGTGAATAAGAAAATGGGATTATTTCATTTTATTTCTTCCATATTATTCTGAATTTCAAGTTTAAAAGGCTTTTGTTTTAATTATACATTGCCTTAAATATTTATTCTTATTTATGGATGTTTCTGCTATATTGTTATCCTTATTGGGATCTGAGCTCACCCATTTCTATGTTTTATTTTTCCAAGGATGTGAAGAAGTATTTTATGAATGACCTGTAGGGATAGTATGAGGGGATATGAGTGTGGTATATGAAGACAAGATGTTGTTGTAGTTTTCATTTTATGATGTAATGTAAGACTTATGAATGTATCTAGTGATTCCAATTCTACTAAACTAATATTTTTTTAGAGACTTGATCTATTGTTATCATTCAAATATTATGTAATAATGCACTAACTCTGGGTAACAGGGGTCACAGCGTTACATGACTACTTCAGGTTAAACATCAACTCTCCCAATAATACAATATGAATCATCAAATGGAATATTTTTGTCAACACCAATGGGGGAGTTGATGGATTCAATTTCATCACCCACATCATGAAAAATATGTCTTCTAAATACATCATTAATGAAAACATAATAAGGACTCAATGGATCCATCAAATAAAAATCATATTTCTCTATTGATTCCATAATGTATGCTTCATCGGTATTAATGGATAGACTCATGTCAGTAACTTTGAATCAATTCTCATCAATAAGTGTACCATGTCTTATCATTTAATCATGCCATTTAAATATCATCAATGTTACTCAACCCTATTAATAGTAATCAAATAAAAATATTTTCTCAACAAGTTCATAATAATAATCATCTTCATATTGAGGCCGGCTATCTGATGCACTGACTTAAAAATTCATTATAATGGTTAAAATAACATCATCCTGTAATTTTATAAATTTCACCACTTGATAACTTTTATAAAATTTATAACCATTAATTATTAATGATATCCATTAACGAACCAATGAATTGGGATCAATATATAATGCTCCTACTTATTGATAAATGGTGTCAATAACTAATCTCCAAACCCAAAATATTTATGTATAATACAATTATATGGATATCTATATATTATGATAATTAAATTAATTTCCATAAATTTGATTTTGAACAAGAAGGAAACTCTAGGATATGCAATGACTATCAAATTTTCAATGGATAATATCGATGAACTATACTTATAATTTATTTTTGTTACCTAAATGAAATGAAAATACAAGTCTTTGTTATATGTGAAATTTCATAATATGAGATAATATATAAATTTTTAAAGTACCTACATGATATAGTCATCGAACAAACCATTGTTAAAAAATAATTTTTGATGTTCCAATAATTGTTATTATTTGGGGATGAAATGGAAAAGTGGATCAACTTACCAATATTAATCATCTTTATTTCTCATTGGAAAGTTATGTCAGAAGCTAACATCAAACCAATAAATCCATCAAAATTCCATACATTCTTGAGCCAGATAGCCTCTCGATCCTTTATGAAAATTCTTGTTTCGGACATATGATTTAATTATGCACATATTTCGTTTAGTAGGATACATCCACCAAAAAGGAACTAGTACCCAAAGATGTTTTTCGGTTTGACGGTTAATAGTTAAATGTAGAATGCATGTCAAAAATTACGGAGGAATATTTTAAATCACATCATAAAAAATTAATTAAGACTCCTTATAAATTATTCTAAACAATTTCTTAGGTATATATTATGATAAAATTACTCTAAAAGGGAATATGAAAATCAATATCCCTATTACATTCTTGGATAAAAAATTATGAATTTATATTGGAATCAATTCATGATGAAGAATGTGTTAATCAAATATTTGTAGGAATTATGGTTTCAAATTTCTTTAGTTGAATTAATTATATATATTTTTAGAATAGCCATATGGAATATTAATGTACAACAATACTTCCTGAAATTACTTTTTCTCAACTGGTGTCATCCCATAAGAATCACAAGGAACATTCTATTTGTTCTCACTATACACAAAGAATGCAGTTCGGGTCGAATACACCATTCCACCATGTCCTGATGAGATCAGAAGTCATATTTCGTCTTCACCATGATATTTAGAGTAAATTAATGATCCATTACACATATATTTGCATAAATTTTCATTACATATAATCAATGACATAAACAATTTCTAGACCAATATGTACACTCAAAAAAGATACTGCTCTTTATCCAATTGAATGTGGCTTAAATGTGAACATTCATCCACTTTTTAGAACCAAGATGACCATTACGTAATGGAACTAATAAATCATTCATTTAGATAAGCAGACCACTACCTGACCTACATTGTTGTGGTTGTTTGTTTTCAATAGTATTATCAAAGATCTTACAATTCTTCATGTATTGATTATCAATGGGAAAGAATCAATGATGCCTCATTAAACTAAAACTACAATGATATTTAAGGCTTAATGATTCTGTATTATTTATACATATTGGAAATGGTAGTTTCCCATTAAAGATCCAAATAGAAATCTTTCCATAAGCTGGTAAATAATTTATAATTCAAAAAATGGTAGCAAAAAAATGAAATATATTATTCAGAAAAGCATTGAATGTATGCCCCGCCACATCCTAAACAAACTTAAACTATCTTATCGAAGGATTAAGGAATAAGTATATATCATTCCCAAGATCATAATGACTAGATATTAGTATACTAAAGAATGTTAAAAGTTATTTCATTCATTTCCTTGGAGAAATATTATAAACATGAATAAAAACTAGCCACATGTAGTACGTAGTAAGCTTATGAACAAATGGTTTAAAACCATCATAGGATAGAGAAAAACTGACATTAAGAACCTCTTCTAGAAAATTTGGATATTGTGCATAAAATTACCATCATGATATCCATCAATAAGATGAAACAACATATCCTTACCTTTAATTCTCTCAGAATTTTTCCATCCCATATTGGATGACATTTCTGCAGACATGAATAGATTTTTTTTGTCTCAGAATCAATGGAATGTTCCACAAGACTTTTTGTGTAAAAATAGATGGTGTTCCATCATCATTATCCATCCATTGAGAGGTACCAAATTTTTTCAGTAATTATGGTCATTTTTTTCATCCAAATAAATACTATTATCTTTCTGATTGGCATGAACTTTGTTAGTTCAAAATCCATGCTTCTTAATAAACATCAATTCCTTTTAATTCATTGAAAGATTGTATTAACAATGTGGATGAACGTCCTTCAAAAATGTACAAATATAATCAGTGGAGGTAGGGTAAATTCTATACATGGTTTTTTTCTATGATATTACTACATTGAAATTTCTAACATGGTATTTTTATTACATTCCTTAAATACTGGAGTTCTAGCATCATCCATTAAAATTTTTACTCTTTCAACATCATATTTATTGATATAATTATATTAGTAAAATACCATACTATATTTCTACTATTGATGCACAAATTGAAATCGATAAAATATTGAATTCAATATACAACGTATTTAATTAAATTAATGAAAAATATAATATTGTCCCTTATCTCCATGGTGACAGCATACCGAATCGATTGTTTGAAATCCAACTATAGGTATATGGTAGCTAACTTATTCTCTATATAAAATTGGTCTTCTAACACGATTATAAAATGTAAATTGTAAAAAAAATCTATCTAAAGCATTGTCAAATGAAAAGTATATAATAAAATCGAAATTAATTTGATACTCCATTCAAATTTTGTTAGTATGATACATCTAACTTCTATCTTTTCTATTACATGGAAAAAATTATCTTCCAATCAAAATATTAAATAATATTTAAAAAATTAATTACAATAATTTTTAATATTAAACTCAACAAACAATAATATTACCAAGATAAACAATGAACATGAGAAATAACATATCGAAAATGACTAAAAAATTAATACCGTAAATAAAACATTCTACAAATAAGAAGGTACAAGAACCAGAACTGGATGAATAAATTAAATAAAAATTATTTTAATGTTTTAAAACTAAAATGGATGCTAAAGGATCCCAAAAGTGAGAAAAAATGAAAAAAAAACTCAATCCAACTTGTTGTTCCAATTGAAGGTCCAATCTGCACCCCCTCAGGAAAATCAAGTCACCAACACAATCCCAATAACCATCCACATCCAAGGAAATATTCCATTGTATCCAAAAAATAATCCATCATATAAAAATAACATGCAAATACATGATTACTACATTCCCATTTACATGATAATGTTTAGTGTGAGACGCATCTAATAGTATACCACCATGAGTCCCATTAATTCATTTTATTATGGGAAAAAATTTGAAGATATTGTGCAAAAAAATATGTTTTCATCTTCCCTAAAAAATAAAGGAACAAAAAAATATAAGATATAATATTTTTCAACGATCCCCTTATTATTATATAATTTCTCTTAATTGGTGATATTTTAAAATAATCAAATTTCCGAGGGAAAATTTTTTATTACATTTAACTATTTTTAAATTAAAACCACACATGTTGTAAAACATTTAAAAATAATTATAATACTAACATCTCTATTAAAAAACATTTTCCTTGTTTCATTTTAATCATACTCACACGCCTACATAATGGTAAATAAGGTTGTATGTTTAAATAATCATGAATAATAATGATAAATACCACGATGGAATAATACTAAAAAACATGGTTAATCCAAAAAAGTTCAACTCACCAATAAATACCATCGATGAAATAAACATTTAAAAATAAAATTTATAAATGAACGATCTATCAAATAAATACAAATCATTAGGTGAAATTACAATAACTAACATGACAACAGAAGACAAAAAACCATGGTTCTAGATATCTATAGTGTACAATCCTTCATCTGTTAACTAAATCACTCTATGTAGTATCCTCAGTGAAAAAACAAAAATCAAGTATTTACATACAATTAAGGGGTGTCTAACCAATGATAAACCATTACCATCTTAAAAATATCCCACTCGATCCAATTTAGCTACCTTAGTGTCCTCATTGAATAATAAGGTTGGTAGACCATGTACAACAACATCATCACATGAAAATCACAAGCTGTTATGGATAACCAAATTTTTATGTCCTCCCAACCTCGTGAACTGCCATAAATGTGACCCCCAACACACAATCACAACATCCATCATGTAACAAAACATCCATAAGCTGGATAAGAAAAAAATCAGAAAAAACGAGGTCCACATAAGGGCACTACCAATGATAAATTTTTAACAAGGTGGGAAATTGTGCCTTCACTTTTATACATAGTACATATATAATTGGATTTTTTTACAAAACAACATTCCATTCCAATAAAGATACAAAAGGAAATATATTCCTCAATAATTGTAATAATAGGATTCATCAAATGCCTCCATTAATATTTTGAATAAAAAATTACCATAAAAAATGAAATCCTATTTTAACACAATAACTTAACCCACATTGGAAGCCTCATTTTTCTTATAATTCCAAAAACATTTTTGTTTCATTTTGAATACAATCCAATATTTTTATCAAACATATGGAGTTTATAAAAACCCATTTCACAACAAGATACCATTCCAATAATGATTTTTTACCCATTTTCCACATTAGAAACAATCAAAATAAATGTATTTCATTTAAAATTACACCTATATAAAGTTTGCACTATGAATATTTAGGCATAACATGAATAAAGAAATCACTTGTAACATTATAACTCTTTAATAAAAGAAAGCTAAATTGAGGCATAAAAAATATACATAAAAATCATGTTACCTCCAATAAAACAATTGAAAAATATTTAAAAAATATTGAGAATAAATAAGATGGGTGGAGAATGTGTTTCCCTCAGATATCACAGTAAGAAATCACCATAGAAAGAACACTTAAAATGGGTGGGTATGCCAAAATCACATGATGATGGATTTTGGGTGGCCAAAATCTGTTAGAAGTATAGAGCGGTGGCCAATGAGGACCTAGGAGGGAATTGGGTTGACTAAAATCATCTAAGGTGTTGGAGGAGTCCAATTGAAGTATCCTAAGGGGAGGTGAGATGCGTACACACACGATAAGTGGTAGGGTTTTAATTTGGAGGAGGGGATGAGGAGCCCGAGTGGTATTACAATATTTATAAGACTATACCAGTGGTATCAAAAAACAATTTGTATGGACCACTATATACATTTAGTTTTTTAAAAATTGTTGGTATAACCTTCGATTAGAACCTCTATACCCATGTTTTGTATAAACTATGTGTATAGATCCAATGGGATAAGATGATTTTCCAAATAGTGTATATATAAATATTATTAGCTAAACCCTGAAACATATAATCTATTTGGATATATCCATTTGAAATTTATAATTGAAATACGAATGATGTCGTAAAAGATAAATTTTATAACAATTTAACACAAATATGAAATACAAATTTACATGACAATTTAAAAATATAATATTGAAAGGGTAGTGTGAAATATTATTAAATCATTAAATTTTAAAAATATTATTCAATAATATAGCCTTAATAATGAATATTTTATTCATTTAATAAATATATAGTCAATGAAAATTAATATCAATGTGAAAGGGAGACCCTTTTTTAATAGTTTAAAAAATAATTGTTTTTTAAATAAAAACTTGAAGAAGAGTAATAAAAAAAATATTATTTTACAAATTCATTTAAAAAAATATTATTATAAAAATAACATAACACATTTTATTAGGATAACCCATGAATGGATGAACAATTTACATGATAAAAAGTTATAATAGAAAGAATGAAATTTGAGTAAAATAAATACTTACTACTAGGGAGACAACTATATCAAGAACCAATTGAATTAGGGAACATGATATTTAATGTGAATCACAAGAAATAAAATAGGGATTATAAAAAAATGTGTGTAGTGAATACAACATATAATGAAAACAGTTTTCTTAACATGTACAATGTCTCAATGAATCAGAATTGATACTAAGAGGAATGTTATGTCCTGATAAATTAATCAAAACCCCATGAAAGTGAGGTATTTTAATTTAATTCCATATACAATAAAAAAATTAAAATTTATGATATTATATCAAACATTTGTAGTATATATACCATATAAATGAAATTTGCTTCATAATACCAATCATGTCTTGAAGAGTGTAATTTGAGATGAAAATAATTACCTCTTTTCGTAAAATCCATAAATGTACATTAACTTCTTATATAGTAAACATAACTATATTAGTCACATAATTCATAAACATACTCATTTAATTTCAATTCATACTTTTCTTAATTATTCATTCCACGTATGAATTTTTCTTATTTTTCACATCAGGTGTTTATAGTTCTGATCGTTTGTACTAGTTTCAAAATAATGATGTATGTATTTTTTATTCATTAAATGTTATCTACAGATTTATCATCAAATATTCTTTTAAATATTGTTTATAATTATTTATCTTTACTAAAAATCCTATCCTGGGTTTTTTAATCATTATACATGAACATGATGTTGATAAAATGAATATCTCACATAAAATTTACAATCAGAGTTTTTTCACATAAATAATGAATAAAATTCTGATGTAAATTTTTTTGAACCAAAAAAAATCCTTATATACACATTTAGACTACATTATACTAGTAATTATGTTATTATGTCCATTCATGATGTAAACTCATTATATTGTCCGACTACTTTTTTAGACCAACCAAAATATGAACATACACTTAATTAATGAGTGGTTATGGGGTTGTTTTGCTATAATATTATTATAATAGAAGAATAATGAAATTATTAAGGGTTTATTAGTGTCATATATTATAATTTTAATGAATTGTAAGCAGAAATAGTGGATAAGAAAAAGTGAAATTATTTGTGTAAAAGATTATCATCCTAGTAAGATAGTTTTATATGGATAATTAATGAATCATCGTTTAATGATCATATGATTAAAAAGTTACTGATTTTTTCATAGGATAACCAAAATTATTTTATAAAAATAAAATTTATCAGTTAATACCATAGTTATATGGCACATTTTATAGAAGTGAATGAAAATAAAACATGCCATGTCCTGGAGGTGGTATTCAACCTAAGTCACAAGAAATAGTTTTTCATTCACATAATTAATGAGGAATATTGATTAATAATGATAATAACCCCAATATTATAAAATGAATGAAAATAAATTATAAAAATATCATTATATTATTCATTATAGAATTTATATTAATGATTATAATTAAGAGCTTAACTATGAAGTTGGTAATATTAAAATTGTGGGTTTGAATATTCCTTTAACATATACTTGAATTCTAAGAGATTAGTATATATATGAGTAACTATTGGATCTGTTAATTATAGATTATTATAGGGAGAATAAATGGAATATTTTTAATGGGGATTTTGATGGTAAGGTGTGACTTTATTTGGTGAAGATGGTACCATATTATAGGTTAAGGGAATGGTATTTTATGAACTAAACATTAAACTTCCAATAATTCCAAGACATTATTCTAGGTTAACGGAATAAAATATTAAACATCATTAATTAATATATTAAAAGATAAAAAAATTTATTTTATTCTTTTTATATAAATGTTTCAGGACTTTTATACTATATTAATCTCAATTTCCACCAATAAATTTAATTTTGGATATTAATATCTACCCTCAGTAATTAATTCTCATGAAAAATACTATGATTTAAATTCATACCTATATGTACAACAAAATTCAAATTTATAAATAAAATTTTCAATAAAATCTTCTAAATTATTGAATATTAAAATTTTTAATAAGTATTGTTAATCGTGTAAAATTGGATTACTCATAAATAATGTTTTTTGGATAGAAATCTATATATAAGATAAAACATTGATAGATACTTATATTAAGTAAAAGGATTGTTTTATTTATAAAATTTAATGTTATTAGGAATTATATTCAAGGTAATCATGAATCCCACATGAATAATACATGCCTTAAATAAAATACATTAATGGATTATATATTAAAGAAACATTTTAATTAGTTACAAAAAATATTTTATAGTTTCTCTATTTTCCAAGAATATTTTAAAATTAATAATTTTATTCCAAAATATATTATTTTGTTAATTTATAGGTTTTTATTTTTCTATGATATTCTTACATAGTGATAAAATCATTAAAATTATAATTTTCTTAAATATGGTATTTTAGACTAAAAAATATTTTTAAAAATTGATTAGAATTTATTAATATATAAATTATTATATAAATACATTGAAAATGGATTTTATTTTAATAATTTAAACATATAAAATATATGAATTCATTTTCTATATAAAATAATAAACTACAATGAAAACATATTTTTAACATAAAATGAAATTTTTAAAAATTAACTAATATTATTATTATCTTATATCATTAACCAAAAGAATTTGGGACAAAAAATTATTAACATCCAATATAAATTATCATTAGTCTTATTTTTCTTAATATATAAACGTGTTTAAAACAAATAAACAATTTTTAGATAAATTAGAACTCCCTAGCTCGGGTGCTTCTAAGCCACTGCCCTATGCCAGTGTATTACATGACCTAAGGCACACATCCTCTTATTCTAGAGTTTTTTTTCTATAATAATGTTTTTAATGTGATTTTCATGGAGAATATAACCTATTTAATATATTTTTACAACAGTAGACTAATAAAAAATGAAAGAAGTAAAATTCAATAATCTAGAATAATGTAATCAATTCCCAAAATATAGTAATTTACCCCAACCAATAACGTATACATGTAATGTCTTACAAGTGTCATGTGTTATAGAAAATACAAAATAAAATGAAAATGTAAAATCCTAAAGCTGGGTCTTGAAATTTTTTTTCCTCAACCATTCTCAATCCCAAAACCCAGACCCAACCATCTATCATTGGCCCCATTCCATTATCTTGATCTACGACCATAAAATATGATCGGGTACCAATGGTTTCTTGATAAAGGTGTGAGTACAACCAAGTAGGCCACCACTAATGATGTCTTAATCAATATCAAATCCAATAATATATTAATTATAAGTATAAATAAATAATTACAATAAGTTAATAAAATTGTTCACATTATTTAATATCTTTCAAATTAGCCCCATAGACTCATGGGTTTCACAATACACTTGAATTACCAATCCATAATTGGACATTTATAGATGTTAGAACCCAATATTTAGAGGGAAAACACATTATATAAAAATTTAATTCATTAAATAATTCCATATAAATCATCATACATTGGGGAATCATTTTAGGTACGCATACAGGTAAATTATCATTCCGTGGGGAATCATTCCAGCTACCCATACCATGTAAATCATCATACCTCAGGGCGACAGTCAATGTAACCATACCATAAGATCATGGATAATCATTATAGAATATCAAACTAGGAAATTCAACATTGGTTCTTGGAGAACCGATCAAACCCGAACCATATTACACATTGGGGGTGGATGGAGCATTAGTCTGGACCACTTTACGGATGAGTTGCATCATTCCAACATCCAACCATACTATTTTTTTAAATTTTCAATTTTTAATCACCATTGAAAATATTATTAAACAAAATAAGGGAAAACAATTTCTTTCATCAAAATTTTAATGGTTAACTCCATTTGAAACCTTCAACTCAGTTCTATAACTAATCTATTTTACCGTTTAATCATAACCATACACATTTATGAATTATTTAGAACTATTATCAATATGGGAATACCCATTTAACAATTTAACACATTAATAATATATCATCTCCTAACTCATTTAACTTATCCATGTTAATCTAGAAACCCCTTATACCATAATAACAAGCCAAAAATCATTTTTAGTTTAATATAAAAAACCCACTATTTTTGAATTTCACAACTGGTTTCTCCACATTTGAAGGTGTGTCACACACCATTTGTGACCAAAGGTCATATCAATTATTCATCAGAGGACCCCTCAAATTTCATCATGTTTCTCATATATGGAATTATGGATCAAATTACATACCATAATTAAATACATGGATATGAAAAAAAAATGTAAAGGAGAAACCACATACTCTAGGAAAATATACCGAATATTAGAGAAATATTGTACAAAACCTACGACAATATTTTATACAAGAATATTCCTAACCATGTCAATTTTTTTAAATAAAAATCCCATAAGATTATTGTCGATGGTTTATAGGAAAAAGTTTGGTCTTATGAGCATCAAAAACGTATATGGACCCCACCAATATTCTAAAAACAATACTAGTAAGGGGAATTTTTGATTGAAATGGAGCATTGATTCATTCTAAATGGCATAAATAATACCAATGATTTGTGGGAAACGAACACATAATGGATGAGGGATCTCATAGTTCATACACCATGATCTTGGAAAAGAAATTATGGAGAAATATGATGTATATGATATAATTTCTAAGTGGGAAATAACGTCATTTTATAAATTTTAATGAGTTGGATTGTTTGGACAATATATCTAAAACCAATTCACCAACCATAAAACACAATATTTCTAGGAGGATGTTGAGAAGCATGGTTCATATTACCAGAAACAGTGTGTGAAAAATCATGTCTTAGTCATGTGGTATACTCTGTCTCCGGGGATCAAGACACAATGGTTCTTGGGCCCTCCTCAAATGGTTTCCAAACCATAAACCCCCACCACCTGGTTGAATGGATGTGGATAATATTTATAAAAACCCATTCACTAAACATGCACTAGGCACTGGATAGAAATGTTTCCCACATATTCATATTTTGAACACCCAGTACACTACTAATTCCTTTCTATTTCTGGGAAGGATTTTAATTATCCAATTTAATGGGAAATAAAAATATTAATCAATGGTATACCCTTTTTGATGTTTTGGATATCATTGCTTCTCCCTTTTATAATATCCTTTCATAATGCTTATTTCCCAGATATCATTAATCTCCCATTGTAAATAATTCAATCCTCTAATATGGCATATTATATACCCTCTCCTATGATACTTCTTAAAAATAGGAATAATTACAAAAAAATGAACTAGAAAAATAGTATTTTCCATAATAATTTCTCATTGGGATCCAACATATTAATCATATGAATCTCATAGGAAGCATCAACTTTAGGCTCAAAATCATTAACATCCATCACATGTGATGGGTCTGGGTGATACTATAGGAGTTATGACACATGAAAATTATCATACATAACACCATAATATTTTTAGTGATCCAATAAATATGATTCTTTGATGATCCTGTCCATAGTCACAAATAAACTAAGATTTTGTTTGCCAACATTCCCTATTTTTAAATCTAATTTTGTCCCAATCATAGAGACACTTGATGTAATAAACAGTCGAAAATTGTGAAAGGATAATTTTGATGATATATGTCTGTATATTTATTTTTTCATCTCTATATTATAAACATACACTTCATGATCATATAAATCTTCTCTAACATCTCATTCAAAAGACTCATCCCCAACAAATCTAATTCTCATACTTCTATAAAACTAAATAACGGTCTTCATTTCCTACTATAGAGTTCCTTGTTTGGTCCCACCTCAATATTTTCCTAGTAAGTAAATTTATTGGTGAAATCATCACGAACAATTTTTTTCTCCAATGTACCACCAAAAATTGTTTTCATGTCTTATCATCTCCTCTAACATATGAAACATCTGTTTCAAATACCCATCAATATGGGGTGAAAATTTTAATTCAAAAACACCTGATTACCCAATGAATTCTACTACCCTTCCATGAAGCATGAAGTACCACATGGTTCTTGATATGAAATCATAGTTAGAGGAATACCATTCAATGTTAAAATCTCTCAATCATATTTGTCTCCCAACAGATTAAAATTAAAATTTACCTCGAATGGAATGAAATTCGATACCTTAATTAACAATTATATGATCAACCATATAATATCATTATTCAAGGATCTCCTTAGCATAGAAACAACAAAAAATCTATAATTACATTTTTGAAAACCATTAATGAATATGAAATGATTGTAAAAGTCTAGCAGGTCACTGAATCTTGGCCTTTACCAGCAAATAGGTGTAACATCATGTAAAAAACCCCATTTTTTTAATTTCTATAAATGTTATTGTATTCAATGTTCATAGTAAATTTGGTCAAACCTAGATAAGCCACCCACTTTTAATCATTAATATATCACATAAAATTATTATACATACAATTAATAAAAATAATAGTTCCACAAATATGAATAATCTCATCACCATTGATAGTCCAATCATGAGGAAACTCCCCACATTCTAGGAATTAAATTACAACTAGACACTTTAATTACTCATAATAACTTATATTATCATGTTTAGGAAAATAGTTTATAAGAAATAAAATACAAGAGTTTCATATATTCCTACTCTACAAGAACAATTTTATGCATCTCAATGGAAAAATTCTTCACATTATACCCAAAAATATACTCATGAACATACTGAGTCTATTCCCTTTGGATGATTTCATTTGAAACTAAAATCCCCTTACCATAAGTATTGGATATCATAAAATAGATGGACTATATACATTGAACCATTTTTCACTTATGATGATATATATCATGCATGTAAATTTTTTATTTAAGGTTCTTATGATCAGTATATTCCATTATCATCCTATCTAGAATGCAATGACACCAAAATTTTAATGCGTAATCAACTTTGGCCAACATGTGGTCATGTGTAGTATAATTCCTCTCTTATGGAACCAACTATCATGATCCATAAACCACAACTCAATCCCAAAAAGTTTTATATTTCAAATCCAAAATGTATAAAAAATTATATACTTTGTACCCAAGTCACTTAATCTCAAAATTAGTGTTGTGGTCAAATTCTTCTTTATCTCATTCAATGACTTTTCACATGCCTCATACAACCCAAAATTCAAACCCTTTTTAATTTTATCTAATTGTGACACTTTCTAGTGATTAATTTATTTAATTAATCATTGATAGTAACCCAGAAATCTTAATATATATCCAAAATAAATAATATTCTACCAATGTTACAAAGAAACATTTGGTCAGACTTTATCAGGTTCCACCAATAGACAGTCATTGTAGATGATGTGACCCATGAAAATTACCTTACTAAACCTGGAATGTCACTAATTTAACATAGAGTATATAAAATTATATCTCAACATAATGTGATTGATTTCAATAAATTTGGCATGATCCTCATGAGTTTGTGAGCCCTCTAAGATATCATCAACAATGGAGACCACAAACTATCCCAAATATAGGTAAGAAATTTTGGTCTAGAAATTCATAAACTTTGAATCAGTGTACATCATCTTGAATAATTTTGTAAATAACTCATACATTAAATACCTACTTCAAAAAGTTGTTTGAAGCATATCAGAAGGTCTCTCCTTCGACTAATGTAACCTTAATTGCATGATTTTTTTTAAACACAAAAACCATTCAACAGATTAAAAATATTTTCAATACATGGAATATGATTCTATTGATGATCATAATCTTGTTAAATTTCGAATAATAAATGAATAAAATCCACATTCCAATACAATTTGTATGCAAAAAAACACTAGAGATCCCAAAGGGATTTTACTCATGAATATTGACCCTTTAGACACCATCTGTAATAACTGAATCTTATGATCATTATTCTTTGTTGATTTCATTTTATATAGTAAAATATGACATGGTTCAACTAAAAACATCAAGTCAAAAGTTATCTAAATTTACCAATTTGGTGGAAACCCTGAGAACAATTCTGAAAACACATCCTAAAAAAATTCACTACTTTGGGAACACATTATGGAATACTCAATTTTCATTAACAATGTGAATCACAATCCTAGATGTGATCATGACCATTTGATAATTAACTATCCTTAAATATCTTTCCAAGATATCCCATTCCCCATAAAAATTCATCTTCTTTCCTTTAAGAGACCTGATGGTTACTCTCCTATGATAATTGTATATGTGATGTAGATAGGGTACCAACCATACATACCTAATATTAGATCAAAACGTAAAATTTAATGCACAATAATGTTCAAAATATATTCTAACTCACCAATAATGAGGGAACAAAATTTTAAAAAATATAGATTCTTTTTATCACACTCCTAATGGCATGTGAACGGAAATAACCATGCATGAGAAATCCACATCTAGATAAAAAACATTGACACATTCTGAAATTATAAATGAAATAGAGGTTCCAATATCAAATAATTCACTAGAATGTTTGGATTCAAAGAATATTCACCTCAGATAGTTGATAGTACAATTGTGCTACCACTTGGTGCATGATGGATGGAATACATTGGACTTTTTCCCTACCCTATGCTCCACCCTAAGTCCCCTTGATATACTTTTCTTTTGATATGTATTCTCTTGTGTTGAAGTACCATATCCACTACCCTAACCAATATATCATCAACCCGACTTATAGAGGGTATTTTATCCTCTTCCACTACATTACGTAAATCTATGTCCTCCATTATCACCCACAAATAAAGGGTTCTATTAGAAGCTCTGAAGATGACCAATCTAACAACATGATGAACACACTATTGTGTGTTAAGGGCCATAATCATGATAATAACAATCTATTATACACTAATATGATATCAACTAATAATGTCCTGGAGAGGATGATTCTCTCCCATGGATACTATGTCTACCACTGTCCTGATAGAAATTCTCATAGAGAAACATACTACTATTAAAATATTCACCACCAGACATCCCAGCTAGATCCATCATTCTATCACTAGAACCTTTCTCTATTTTCACTATAGATATGAGTACCTGATCCACTGCATTAGATTTCTTCTCGGACCAAAATATTCACACTCTATATGATCTCAAATCTATGTACATCCTTAAAATGTATTTCCATTACTTCCAAATCTTGTAACAATACTAGAAAAAGATAATATAAACTGATTAAGATGCCAACATAATCCGTCACTCACACAATCATTTATGTGCGACACATATTATTCACATCACTCTATTGCCTCAATAGCCTACGATAAATTTTTTCTAGTAATATCTCTTGATGTAATTATATACTACATACTAAATCATCCCATACAGTGACTAAATATCCTTATAAGTCTTTACTGGACCTCAAAACATATATTTTTCCAACATGAACCACTTCTTTGATAGTCTATCGATGTGATATGGAATCATCTAGATAGACTCATTCTAGAACATTGTTTTTCCTTTCCACCCTCTCTAATAGCCATTCGAGGGTGATACTATTGGAACTCCCTCATTATATCAATAATACTTGTTTCATCCCACTCAAGGAATGTTTCCTTAAAATCTATATACTCATTAATTCTCACAGAATTGACCTTCTATCCTATAACCTATAACCAAGATGTGTTTTGGTGTTACTGTTGGAGGAGAATACTAAAATTGTCTTTTTTCCTCTATACTGGTTATTTTCATTATGATGGAATTTGCCTTTAATTTAAAGATTAGACCTTATAACGCATAATATATCACTTAAAATTTTTAAAAAATATGGATATTTTCACAACTAGTTATTGAAATATTATTTTCATGCATTATATTAACATATATATTCATTAAACAATCATTAATATAAACAATAGATATCTCTCACCATGGATAACTCACTGTAAAACGAATATTAAAATTACAATACTTCCATTTGAGAAATTTTTTACATCATTGTCTTTTAAAATAATCTCAATATCCACATAAAGAACCAATTTTGAACCATTTATTGATATATATCAATTTGACCCTTCAAGAAATATTTATTATGAACATTTATTTAAAGTCATAATGAAATTAATAACCCTTTTCATTTTCCACTTCACTACTGTAACAAGATTTCCCATGTTTACATATCATGATGCATTTAACCAAAATACCTATATACATAAAATGAAACATGTGTACATAATACAATTTTATACAAACCCATTAGTAAAATAATATAAAATTTGAACATGAATCCTCATGTTAATCACCCATGTTGAAATAACATCTATATCTAACAGGAAGACATCATGAAAATTAATACCACCCTAATAATTTGGTTTTCCTCCAAAACATTTCTTAGCTACTCCCATGAGTGTGCTCATTGACAAGTGCTGATATATCCTAGAATTCTTTCTAACCATATAAAATATTAAATTAATTAAAATTGGAATCATACTTTGATTCCACTTTGTATCACCTCATCTTGGGTTCCACTATGACGGTGCCTTGAGTCAGCATGCTATATGGCCTCCATCCTAACTCCTCATACACTAGAGGATTCCCACTACCAGTGAGGGACTAATGAGTTATATGAAGAGAATATACCATATTTACTAATGTATTAATTTAGGATAATCAATATATATAATGAAAAATGTAGTAATAATAAACAACAATTCATCTTTTAATGTATTCAAAAAATGTTTAAATTCCCACCACAAAAAAAAAGTTCACATTTAATGTCAATCCTAGTGTCATGTGTTACAGAAACCACAAAATAAAAGACACTCTGACAGTCCCTGTGATGGGATCCTACATCATAATTGTCCCTTAATTCATTCCTTATCACAAAATCTGAAATCATCCATCTATCATAGGGCCCCTTCCCTTTTCTCATCTTATATGAATTAAATCTTCATGGGTACTAACATCATACTTTGTGAGGTGTGATTACAACTCAATAGACCACCACCAATGGGTTTTATAATCTTTTATTGTAAAATAATAAGTTGAACATATTTTTAAATAAATAATAATTGAAAATTAAAAAAAACATGTTTCATAATTTAATAGTTATTAAAATTTGACACATGTTCTCCTGGGATCCACAATACACCTTACTAACCAAACATAATTCATCCCATGCCAGAAGTGAGAACCACATTTAATGAGTGGAAACCCTTTTATATCTTGAGGTTATTAGTTAAATGTTTTCTAATTAATCATCATTTTATTGAGTATCATTGTAGGCACCCATACCATGTCAATCATGATACAATATAGTTGTAGTCCATGTACCTATACCATTTAAATCGTCACACCTTTTTAGATTAGTATAGGAACCCATAAAATGTAAATCATCTCACCTAGTAGAATTATTCCATATACCAATAAAATTAGATCATGGAGAATCTGTCCAGTACCCCACACCCAGAAAATCATTGGTATGGTTAGGTGAATTAGTATGAAATAGACCATTAAATGAGTTGTGGGATCCTAGGCCCACAAACAAGCCCACACCTACTATGTGTATCCTCAATACCTCATCTAATCATACAATTTATACACATTTCTTGTGTTTCATCATCATTGAAATATTATTGAACCAAAAACAGTAAGGGTACAACATTTCATTCATCAACATTTCCTTATATCATTCTACATGAAACCATCAACCCAATTCAATAACTACCCCTATTAAATATTATTTTAGACCATTAAACAATATGTAGTTACTCTGTAAACCATTTAACACATTTAACCTCATTCCTCACATATCCCTCTTAACTATTCTATGATAAACAAAAAAATGATATAAGATATTAACATGGAGGACACACATTCTAATGGTTTAATTTCAAAAACAAAATGATTTTCCCTTTCAAAACTAATTTCACCATTTTTTAAGGACATTCATACACTATTGGTGACTATATTTCATTTAAATTAATTTCTAGAGGACCCTAAAGGTTCCATTTATTATCCCGTACAATATATTAATGATCAAATCATACTCAATAGTTCTATTAACAAATTATGAGAAGAAATATGCAAAGGGAAAACCATATAAAAATAGAAATCATAAAGACTAAGTGATATCAATTGTAGAAAACTTACTTCAATCATGTAGACAGTCACACTCCCCTCCATTGTGCATAGATCAATTAAAACCACAATAAGCACCATAATAATCGAATACATGGAAAAAGTAGGGGTTATAGGTTTAGAAAATGAATAATGACTTCACATAGATTCTACATGAAAATAAAATAATGGGGACTCATAGAATAAGATGGAGTATTTATTATCACTATGAAAAACCACAAACACCTCTGAATTGGGGGAGATTCCACTGTGAAGGAGGATTGTGCTGCATTTTCAAAACACTTATTGATGGTGAAGAAATATGTGATATATAGGGTGAAATCATACAATGTTTGAGAGGGAACAAATTTGAATATCTATATTTTCAAATTCCAAAATGTTTAATCCAATGGTTAACGAAAACAAAAACTAACCATGTTGTTCCCTCTATCTGTGTCGATAAAGAGATACACAGTTAGCAAGTCCACCCTCACAGTTTGAATATGCTTGTTTATGATGTGTAGTTCCAATTTTTGATAGGCTCAAGTCGCATATTCTCTTAGACCCACCTCAAATGGTTTCCTAACCAACCACCAACCTCCACCATGCCAAATTGTTTAGGTACACAGTTCGATACAATCTTTCACTAACTATATACTCTAAAATGGATATCCACATTTCAACCTTTTTCATCTCCCAAACCACAGAGACATTACAAGGGCCTTTGATATTCTATAAATACATTCTATTAACCAATTTTACGGGCGTTAGACATAATTTTAATCAAATATGCACCTTTACAAAAGTTGAGGATTGTGAAAAAATACATTTATGAAAATTATATGGATCTATTAGTCAATTTAATAAAATAAATAAATTTTAATTAATATTAAAATTTTCGTATATTTTTAAAATAGATAAATCATATTAATTTGCTCTAATTCAATAGATAGGTTTATATGGCCTCACACTACCATTCATATTTTATCTAAATATATCATAGTCTATTTTATGTTCGGTGTTGCCTGTGGGTTATGTTATTGAACATATATACTTATCTAATGGTAGTAATATATTAAAATCATTGGGTGTTACATTCTCCACCCCCCATAAATAAATTCAATCCTCATAATTTGAATCATATGATCAGGATAATTTCACAAGAGAGATCATAATTTACCACACTCCTCTACCTTAGCATGGGTTTATTTTGGATGTGTAATGAGATTTATCTATATTAAAAATTATTGTAATCTATTTATGAAGGGAAAATACTCAATTATAAATAAAAAAATTATACTATTGTAATTTTTTCAAGATACATAATTATTACCCTTAGAGAAATATATAAAATAATTTATATGATAAACATACCAAAAATGTTTTTTATCACTAAATATCATTTACTCTGTGAAAAAATACATAAAATATGACTTTATAAAATTTGGAGTTAATAATCACTCTTAGATTCATTGGTGTTGGTTTCAGAGGAATTTCATTACATGTATGATTATTAGTTACTGTCATCCTCGTTTTCCAGTAGATTGGTACACTAAGTCAAATAATTCTTAATTCTATTGCAATTTCGAAAACCAATTTATTGCATCTCTCTTTGACTCCTATTTACGAGTTTGATGAACATCCACTCCATAATTATATAATTTACCCACCCATTTATGGTACCTTCCTATGTGTCACATGTAAAATATTTGACATATAAGAAATTTAATCTTTATTCATTTATCATATTCATTGGTTGATCTTAAATAAGAATTCACCATTATATTCATTGGTGTATTTGGGACATGGACTATGTACAAATTTTAAATCAAAAATCTTGATTTCTATTTTTGTTTAATAAAAATATTTTTCAACCAATGTTTTTCTATTTTTTATTTATAAATCTTTCACATTGTCTATGGTATCTATTTTTAGTATTTTTCATTTTAGATTATCGAGTTATTAAAAAATATAGTTAATATAAGTTACAAATTTTTTTGTATAATTATCATAAATTACCATAATATGTATCACATTACAACATTATAATTTTAGCCAATAATTAAGACATATCAAACTGAACTAGACTCCATTAAACTAATATCACTGTAATTTTAACATATATCATTATTGGATTATCCTAGGTTAATTTTTGTTAGGTTCTCTCATAAATATTAATCCATTTAAAAAAAAGAGATCCAGAAATGCAATGATGATTATTAAACCATACTATACTTAATAGTCATTGCAATCGGTGCCCTAAATATCAAAATTTTCCCTCCACAAACCACACTTCTAACTTATAATATCATAAATTCTCAATAACACACCTTTTATAAAACCTATTTGGATCCCAAGATGTCAATCCTTGAGGAGATTATTATTATTCCAAACATTAACCATATCTTAAACCATTAAATGGTTTCAAAAACTAGTACATAAGGTCACACACATATCTACTATATATTAAAATCATAAAATGATTTTAAATTCACATAAAAATATATAATTAATCAAATATATATCACAATTTCACCAATTAGTACCTAACATACATATTTATAACACATCGTTACTTCATTACCAAATCATAAAAAATGAGTTAAACATCATAGTTATATCTACCGTAATCTGGGTTTCTCCAAAAATTATCCTTAAAATATATCCATTTCATAAAAAACATTTAATGGTTATTGATACAATTTAATGTATGTTTCCAAACATATAAGGAAGAAATAGTAAAGAAGAATCCATAGATGTTTCACACCATCCTCAGTAATATTTTTAATATACCGTAATGTCCTCAATAAATATCACTCTACTAATTTTAATAGCTAAAAATATCAAGATTTAATTTCCCTTTTGATATTAACCAAACATCTATAGTTGCGATTATGAATATAACATTTTCCGTCATAATAGTAATATTCTAAAATTTGTATCAAATTAACTCTGCTCCCTTATTCTGTTATAAGACATTATGATTTCTAGCTATATGTATTTCATAGAGTTATCTTCTTGATCAAGATTCATCCAAATATTAAAAACAAAATGGTTATGATAATATCGAAAATATGAATATGAAATCATCAATCCACATACAAATTCCATTATGACAACTGTTTTTAAACATATGTTACTTTTAATTTAACTTGGGACTCTTCCCACTCAATACATGGTTATTCAGGGTAATTTTTATATTAGGTTCCCTAAAAAATAGTTAACAACGTTATTAAATCATTCATAATGGTTTGTTAGTTTAATTTAATTAACAAAATCCTATCTATTTGTAGTGTCTCAATAGGTTTGAATACATAGGCACACACATCAAGTATTATATTGAAGACTGATTTAATGATAAACCATTATTTTTTGGGATTATTACCCAAATTGAATATATAACACAACCACAACCACTTAAAAATATCTATAAAGGTATGAATTTCTAAAAAATGATAAAATATATACTTTTCCGAAAAATTATAATGTTGTTAAATGTGATATTTATTCCTACTGTTTTCACTGATGTATTCTTTTTATTAACCACAAATAAAATCATCATTATTACCTTATAAATAAATCAAATAAAATTCCTAAAGGATTTTCTATACAATGGAACATAGGATAAATCATTTAATTTTCCTCAATAAATATCATTATTTAAAAATTTGTCAAATCTATTCCTTTGATACCAATAGTAATTCCCCAAACCAATCATCTTTTATATAATGTCATAGTAGCATAATTTATATACATTATTTGATATATATTGTGAAGTCTTTGGTACAAACATACATAATTAAAAAAATAAAAAATTACTATTACATCTATTATATATGAAATATATTATTATATAACACTAATATACAATACAATGATTTCCTTTTATAATTAATTTACCTTTTTTGAGATCATGTAATGAATGAAACACTATGTTTTTTAAAAAAATTCATTAATCATGATTTTCACATATATTTTAAATTTAAAATTTAATATTTTAGGAAATTTATTTGACAAAATAAAAAATAAACAATTTATGTTGGATTGTAAAAATTATATTATGGTTAATATTTTCAAATTTTCAGAGAAGTTTCATGTTTTAAATAATAGTAAAAAATACATAATATTAATTAAACAATTCTATTTCATATTACTAATTTATATTATTAAATTATAGTTAACAACATTTATAGTGAAATAGATCAATTATAAATATATTAATATGATTTAGGTCCTTTGAATAATTTTCGTAATGAATATTGATATAAAATCATTATAATCTCTTAAACAATTTCACTCAAAAAACTTTCTCTATCACTATGCATAGGGGTTAATATTAAATCAATATTTTTCACATATGTAGTTAATTTTTTTAAAATTGATTAAATGTTTATAATCATCGGAATTTATAATTTATAATAAGCTAATAATATTTTTTGACAAAAAAGATAGAATCAAAATAGTTAAATTTAATTAGAATTATTAAGATAAAAATGGCATTACAAAATGCATAAACAATGAAAATAATGTGTAATTTTAAACCAAAACATATCCAAAATCTATTTTATATCCATATTTTGACCTTAAAACTTCTATTATTGAAAATAGATAACTATTTAGACCTATGGACACAAAGAACATGGGTGGACTTCTCTCTTTCGAAATATTACAACTGTGTCACTCAAAACACATATAAAAGACACCACATATCCTCTCCACTTCACACATTCCAACCAATTTTTTCATCCAATCCATGATTATAAAAAAACCAAACAACCTTCCCATTATCTTATAAACCATATATTGGGTAAAAAAAATTCAAACTATGATAAAATTAGTGAGATAATAATGTGGGTACTTGATGACGAGCCAATGTTCTTCTAAAATATTTTTTATTTTATTCCCTTCTACACCTACCTAAAATCATATTATACAATGAATATATAAAAACATAATTATCATTCATATGATTATATATGGTTTTTTTATGTTTATGACCTAAAACCTTATTCACATACATAAATGTGTTACAAAATCATCATTCCGGTGCACAGATAACTACGGCCACCAAAAATGATGTCGTTCATTTTTCCCTTACCACCTTCAATGGTAGGGAATAATGATGGATTTATAATTTATATTTATCATATATGATATTTATGATGTTATAATTCTTCTAGAACATTTATATTACTCATACCATCAAGATTTATATTTTTTTAGAATACAATAACATCTCTCATCTATATGGTGGACTATTGCCTTGTGATTCCATGGGATTCATTCACGCGATACATGGAATGTACTAGAGATGGATTATAAAAAATATGATTTAAATCAAATAAAAAATTTAAGAAATGATAATGAATTTATATATAACATTTAATTTTCTTTCATCAAACATGATAGGAAAACAGAAATAGTATGCATGGGTACGTACGAAATATGGTCTCTATTAAAGAAGCATTTCATTTCCTATCATAAATTTTTTATGATTACCCAAAATCAATATATAATGATTAAATTGGAATTTTAGATCAATTTTTCCTTATATATATGAATAAATTAGGATCTAATTTAGAGGAACCAAAAATTACCATTCTTAACTTACTTGAAAAATGAATCTGTTAATACCAAAAAGCATCAAAATAATGGGAAATTATTAAAATATATTTCATAAGATGTTATAAAATTACAATATATGATATGATGAATATATGTATGGTTGTATTATAATATAATGTCATACATAAACCTATTATACATGAGTTTAAATGGAGTTTAACCAAAAGGATTTTTAATGTATGATATTTGACCTCAATTTATATTCTATTAAGAGTTATTTATTATTGTTCACGAATTCACTTTTATGTGGTGTGCATGATTCCATTATTACATGTATTATAATTAATATTAATTCCTTAAATATATTTTATGATTAAATTTGGATTATTTCATAAAAGGGTGTTTCACATGAAAAATAAAAAATAGTTTGAGTAACTATGTAATCCAACCATATTTTGTGATTATTATACTTCTCTTCGAATAATAGCATTATTGTAATATTTTTTCATTTAAAATTAATTTTATCTAATATATCCATCTCATTTACCATGAATATGATTATTTCCTAAAACATATACCATTTTTATATATTGTGTTTACATTGAATGTTACTTATGTAACTAGGGAAATATTGAAAAATATGTCTCCTAAACATAATATATATATTTGATAAGGCACATTATTTATGAAATGGATAAATTATACAATATATAATGAATTATTCAGACATGTGATATAGGTGTTGTGTACATGTTTATGAATGTCCCTCATTGCATTAATAGTCTGAAGATACAAATAACTTTGCAAAATCATATGGGTGTTTACAAAGAATGTCTTAAACTGTTTAGAGGATCGATGTTGATTTTAAACCGGTCATGTTCAATG
Organism: Viscum album; assembly: GCA_963277665.1. Taxonomy (NCBI): domain Eukaryota; kingdom Viridiplantae; phylum Streptophyta; class Magnoliopsida; order Santalales; family Viscaceae; genus Viscum; species Viscum album. The sequence goes on along the minus strand of OY728141.1, from coordinate 1,955,726,000 downwards.
TAATGATTATCTATAATATTTAATAAATTCCTTGATTCAGTATTTAGTTATTACTATCTTACATATTTTCACTTTGAAATTAACCCGGGATGTATTTCATTCGTAGTTGACGATTAAGTATAATGTTTATTACTACTACCAAACATGCTTATAATATCACTATTATATACCAGTGCTAAAACAAATCACTAATAAATGGAATATTTATCAGTACTAAAGAAAGTGCGGATAAATTAAACATTTTATCATCAATTTTATTTTAGCACTGACAAAGGAATCCTTTATGAGCCCTTTATTTTTAGTGCTAAAAATGGTTTCCCTTAGCGGTACTTCATTTTTTGTGCGGATAACATATATCCTTTATCAATGATTTATTTTTAGTGATGATAAAGACTACTCATTATCATCACTTTATGTTTAGTGATGATAAATATTTTATTCATCAAGGTGTCTTTAGTGCTGATAAAATGAAATAATTAAATAAATTAAGAATAAGAAATCTATTATTAAAAAAATAATAAAAATTTAATTAATTATAAATTATTTTATAAAATTGATTTGATTTCTTATTAATTAATAAAAATTCATTTTTTTAAAATACATAATTATGATAATTAATGTTATTGAATTTTATAAATAAAATATATAGATATATATTAATGTATATAAATATGATTATATATTATTAAATATTTATGTGATTTACATTAAATTTCCATATATTTATTTATTGATGGTATATAATTAAAATTGTATATTAACTAAATATTATGACTAATTGCATTGTAATCGACTCGGGATATCCATGTATTCACTATACGAGAGTTGAGTTATGGAGGTATCCCGCTGAGGAACCCTCGATGCTCCATTCCCTCCGATGATGACGGAAACCTCCATATCGGCTCCTCCCCACTTGGTGGGGGAGGGGGAATCATCATTCCATGGGAGAGCAAGGTTCTTCCAGCCTTTATCTAACCCGTAATTTCTTCCTTCTTTTTCAAAAGAGGTGTTAAACCCTATGGTTCATGATCTAGTTGACTGGGTGCCAAATCTTAATCATTCCACCTCTGAGTTTTCAGAAGCTTCAGGCTTGTTGAATCTTACATTAGTGTCCTGATTCAAGAAAAATAGGCCCTCTGTTGATGCCATCGACCATTTTGTCTTCGGGTCTTAAGATCTGCAAGAATGAGCGGTGGTCGGATTGTTCGATAGCAAACAAATCATGATCCGGTTTGAAACGGAATATGATCTCATTCAAGTGTGGTCAAGGGCTCCGCCCGTCTTCGATGGATCCCATTTCATGCTTCTTCGGTGGTCCTTTGACCTTCATATGAATCGAAAAATTCCTTCCATGGCAGTTTGTGTAAGTTTTCGTAAGCTTCTGTTGTCGTTTCAAAATCCTTCGATTATCCGAATGTTGGGGAATTTGGTGGGTGGATTTCTATATTCTGATAGTCGCACTATGGCAGTTTACCACCCAGTGAATCCTCGGGTATGTGTTGAAGTTGATGATTCTCGCATCCCATTTGATTTAGTTTGGATCACGATTGGAGAAGAATTTTGTTTCAAGAAGAGGGTTATCTATGAGAATTGGACCGAGTTCTGTGGTTCATGCAAAAGACTGGGTCACTCGGTTGAGTTGTGCAGAAGAGGACATCCATTATGGTTTAGGGAGGATCGCAAGAAGGGGAAAGGTATTCGTGTGATCACTGGTTATGAGGATAGAATCAAGGCTTTGGGGGAAGACGTCGAGATGCGAAGGGACTCAAATTTTGCAGGTCCTGTTGATAGAGAGGATGGTCTCATGTGTCTCTGGTTTGGCAATGGAGAGTAAAAAAAATAGGATCTAGTAAGGCTTCCTTATAGGAGGTTAGAAATTCTTCTAGTTCAATGGATGAAATGAGTTATAAACATGAGGGGACCAAAAGGAATGTTAACATAGAAGAGGTGGTTGTCAAGAATGGTGATAGGAAATTTAGAGGTCTGGATCCATTGGTTGTACCTCTTATTGCTTCGAGTAAAAGGTTTAACGGACTGTCAGAGGACATGTTGGCTGAAGAAATAGAGGTGGAGGATGTAGGGAGAGGGTTAGGTTGTGGTCCTAGAAAATTGGTAGGCTGATGACAGAGTGTTTGATCAGTCAAGGAATGGAAGGGAGTTGGTGGTGGTTCAATCAGTTGAAGGCATGAGGCATGATTCAGTTTTTCGGAATATGGAAGGAAACACCAATATGGTCAAGAGATGTGCTTTGGTGGAAGGTTCGGATCCAGTTGCTTTGAATATTGAAGGCTTGAATATTGAAGACATGGGGCAGGATCTAGATGCCCAGGAAGGAGTTCTAGGTATGGTGGCACATACCACGGTTGTGGAGCGTATTTCGTTGGAAGTCGAGAGCCTTCCTTTGAGGGAGAATTGCACGCCAGATCAAAGGTGGGGAAGCAATTTTGAATAGCCTAGGGAGGGAAAGGAGAACTCTAGGGGAGGAAAGGCGATATTTATTACACTACTGGGTTGTTACTTCAGGGAAATTGTTGAAATTGGGACTCAGAAAGAGGCTGCAGGTAAAGGATCTTTGGCTGAAACTTCAACAAGAAGACCAAGGAAGGACTATTCATAACTCCTGCGACCAATGCGAACCAGGTACGCTTCAAAAAAGAATAACTAGGTGGATCTTTCAGTCAATAAGGGCAGCAGGATTAAGAAGTATTCACTAAATATAGCTGTTCTGGACCAGCTTAGGAATCGCGTTCAAATTGTGGGCTTTTGGAGAAACTCGAAGTGGGAATCAGCTACTCGAGAAGAGGGATCCAGTTTGGGGTATGGTGATGACTATGATTATTATGATGTTTAACTCTGTGTTGATCTGTGTTCCTTTTGGTTTTGTTTTTATTTGGTGTTGTATGTTGGGCTCCAGACAACTCTAAGCCAGCTATTATAAAATGAAAAAAAAAAGATTTTCAGGATTGTAATAGACATATAATTGAATTTCGTTTGATTTTTCAGTTTAATATAGATCAATTTTATGTTATATTGATTTCAAACATATATATAAATAATGAATTATTATACACAATATGCACAGACATACACATAACTTATAAATTTTTAAAATATTTTTAAATTGTAGATATATTCTAAATTTATATAATTTTACTAATTTTATACATAAATTCCTGCAGTCAAAATTAGATATTCGTTAATAATATTCAAAAATTATATTTTAAAAAATATTTAATAATAAAACAATTTATAAATGTACATTCACTATATTTATACTATTATATATTTAAAATTATAAATAAATAAATATGTTTTAAAAAGTATTTATATAAATATAAATAAATAATTGGGGGTATTTAAATAATTATTAAATTTATAATAAATATTCATAATTAATTAATATATTAAATATATATATATATATATTATATACGTATGTATAATTATATAAATTTATAAGGGTATAAATGATATTTTCAAAAATATTTCAATAATTACAAATAATTATTTGTAAAATTATAATAAATATATTTTAAAAGGAATATATTTACTCTATTTATATTTATATAAATTTATTAAGTATTTATAAATATTAAATATAATTTATTTATAATTATAATTAAAAATCCTTTAACAGTGCTTTAGTTTTAAGCACTTATAAAAGAATATTTATTAGTTTTTTTTTCACACTATTAAATACGAGGATTTATCAGCACATATTTTTATGTGCTTATAAAAGTATCCTGATCTATTTTGAAACCACTAACCTTTTCTGAACTTGTTGCGATATAGATGTTTTCCACGGAAGCCTCCGGCTACCGATGCTCTTCCTCAGTGAATCGAAGGTCAAATCACACCACTCGACTACCTCCAAACATCCCATTTGACATCCAAGGAAGGTCTCTTAGTTTCTTGAAACAATCAAGTTAATCCTTTCTCTTTTCCTTTTATATTTTTGGGTTAATTTTTTATTTGTTCTTCTATGATATGATTACGATCCAATGTTTATGATATAATATTTATGATTTGTTTGTCATCCATTATTTAGGGAATAATTTGTGATCATTCATTACAATTTTATTGTAATCTACTATTTAGGGAATTGTTTGTGGTCCATTATTTATATTAAGAACCGATGTATTCTATGTTGTTTATATCTGTCACTTATCCTTGGAATTATTCATCATTGTTTTGCGGTTATGTTATATATCTTCTAATTAAATAATATATATATATATATATTAATTTGTAGAAATTTTCATGTATTTTATTGTTTATTGACTACTTATTTGTGGTACATTTTTTATTGTATAATGATTTTATATATGATGAAACCATTCTAGGACACCTTAGTGGACATGCAGTGTCATATGCTATTTTTCAAAAACCATGTAAGGGGGGTGATGTATGTTCTTTTATTGGTTATATTTATTATAACATCTTGTTTATCTTATAATTCACTATGGTCCTTCATTTTCTTATGGGTTATATTCAAAGGGTCCATCCCCTGTTATGCACACAAGGTTTTATCACATAAATCCTTAACTTTTTGAATCATTATGGTCCCTTTCGTTGATGTTATGTTTGAATGTCAGTTTTTTATCTATTTTATATTTCGTACAAACTATAGTCTAGATTTTTCTTATTGTGGTGTGACATGTATGTGTGTATATATAGTTATTGCATCATTTTTTTCCGAAGTTGTTTGTCTCAAAAGTATGCCTATATTGAGTAAAGATGATTTTGGTTCTCTATTTTCATTAACCCTAATATCTGTGATCGAATTTTGTTTGAACTCTATTATTCATTGGTTCTACTGTGGGGGGGCCACCACCTCCCATTTATGATTTTTTACACCTAATATTTAATCCATCCTTTAGTTTCTTTGAGGTGTGTTAGAGGTTATAACATGATCTGACCAACTATTGTTTGGGGAGTTTAGGCTAGGGTCATTACATTATCCATCTTCCAATTTACACCAATAAGGTTTAGTGATAATACATTATTTTTTTTCCTTTTATCCATCTATTTTTTTAATTATAACTTCACTTATTATTGGATTTGGATTATCTGGGTACTCTTACATTCTAGTTGAAATGATCCATATTTCCCTTATTCGAATTTTATATAAATCTCAATTTTGATAATGAATATCTTATGTGTATTTATTTATATATTTTATAAAATAAATATTTTTTGAATACAATATGATTGATTTGAACTGAAAATGGATTCATGTTAATCGTATGATAAACAAATATGAAGATATAGTTAATGAGTTCATCAAATTCAAAAGAGAGCTTGCAGAAGACCCTTCTTAAATTTCTTGTCTCTGTTAACATTGTTTTTATTCACAAAACATAGTATCGAAGTGTTTAAAGAACAATTTATTTGTCTTGGAATTGATCAAAGCTAAATATTTTGGACTAAAAATGGGGAAAAAGAATTTGTGAATCAATAGGGGTGATACTATGTTTTATGAATCATTTGATATGAATACCATTGTAAAAGATGATTGAGATCTCATGGAAGAAATTACAATGGAAATTGAAGATAAGATAACGATTTTCCATTGTTGAGTGAGGAGTTAAGTAGATGATCCAATAATCCATTTTATTCAAGTTCTACTAAATACACAACATTATCAGTTGTATCAAAGTTTTATAATTTTAATGCTATAAATGGATGGACTTAAACATGATATATCGAACTACATGGTCCCCTGAAAGATTTGATACCTGAAGAAAATGAACTACCATTCCCAACATATGATAGTAAATGAATATTACATTCAATGGGAATGATCTCTAAAAAACATTTTTTCCGTATGATTTCATATTGTTTGGAAAGAACCATAAATCACTCATTAAATGTCATTTGTGTGGTGTAGATTCATACAATAAAAATGAATCAAGCCCTTCAAAATTTGTATGTTACCTTACTATAATTCCATAATTTAGAAATATTTATGGATATTAGGAAACTGCAATACAATTAACATTGTATGAAGATAAAAAAATAATATGTTAACCTATGTTATCCACCATATTCTTGTATATGGAAGAAAATTGATTATGAGTTTTTGGAATTTGGAGATGATCCATTAAACTTTTATGTTGTGTTATCTATTGATGGATGAAATCGTTTGGAGTACATAGTATAAATCATAGTACTTGTCATGTCATGTTGGTAAATTATATCATTCGTCCATGGTGATTGATGAAGCGAAAATACATTATGTTGTCTCTGATTATATGTAGACCAAATTAACTATGTAATGATATTGATGGGTGTTTGGATCCATTGATCATAGATATGAAATTGGGATGGGATATAGGTTTCATAGTGTATTATTCTATTGGAAGTGAAGAATTCTCATTTAGTTCAATGTTTTACGAAATGATAAATCACATCCCTGGTTATGGATATTTATCAACATATAGAATTAAGGGAATGTTTGGTGTCCCATTTGTGAAAAATGTACATAATTAGTTTGGTTGAATCATTCCTCAAATACTGTGTTTTTATGTCATCAAATTTTTTTACCCTGATTACATAAATTCCAATCATACACGATATCATTCAATGGGAATAACAAACATGTTACAACACCATATCTAGAAATGGGTGATCAACTATTCAAGAAAAATATAAAAGGTTGATGTAATCTTCGGTAATCCATTTTTGAAAAACCTTAAAAATCATGTTTTAATAAGAGATATATTTTTAATGAATTTCCAAGATGGAATTCATAGTATTTTTGTGATTTTTTTGATATCATACATGTATGAAAAATGTATTTGATAGTTTTATTGGCATGTTACAAAATTTTCATGGATGAATGAAAGATGTAATCAAGGATATGTGGGGCTTTATTGAAATGGGATAAGGGAATAGTGGCATTAGTGAAGGGTAAAAGGCATACAATTCTTTTTCTAGCATATTACACTCAATACAAACATGAAAATTTTCAATTTTTACTTATATTTATAAGTTTAAAAGATCCACATGGGTAGATAGAAAAAATAATGAATGATATGAAAGGGAATAATTTGACATTTTGGGGAATAAATTCAAAAAACTCTTGTGTTATGATGCAAGATTTAATGAATGTTGGTTTCCTTCTCATTCTCCCTCAAAATATATGGGATACATTAACTAGACACTGTATCTTTTTCAAAGTAATATATGATGATGTTGTAGAACCTGTGAAGATTAATTTATTTAATAAGAAGATTTCAATCATATTATGGGAAGAATATGTGTTCATCCCACCATCCCTATTGGATATAATGGTCCACCAGATGTTTCACTTTGTCCGAGTGTTTCAACAATGTGGTTGTATCCATTATAGATGGATGTACACCATTGAATGAAATATGATTATTTTGAAAGGATATGTTAGTAATATAAGTCAGCCAAAATTATGTATTTCACAATGATATATTGTTGAAGAAGCTATTGATTTCAATACCAGTTACCTTTTATATGTTGAAAGTATCATTCTCCCTATGCCTCATCACATAGAATTCCATATAGGAGATGGTATTTCTGTAACAGATTTTGTTACAGTTAGTTTGAAATAGTGGATGAAAATACATCTATGAATATAACATAATAGAGAAGATGTTGATCCATGTATTAATGTCCACAAAAAAATATGAGAGATTTCAATCCATCATGTGTTGAAATATGGATATCATATACAAGTAATCAATAGTTTATAATGTGGTTCATAAATAAAATTTCTATTGTGTTTTCTAGAAATATGTATTCAATTTCTTAAATCCATTAATATCTAAACATATGACCAAATGAAAATATAATATCTTACCCTAGGTTTTTAATCAGTGGTGCTATGTTCTATACAAAAGAACATGCTAACATTGTTACTATAAAAAATAGTGGTGTTATTCTTGTGGTTGAAGAAATGAACATATCTTATACTAAGGATAGAAATCCAATTTATCCAAATATGAAATATTTTAGTATTATCGAATAGATATATGAGTTGGATTTTATAGAATTTCATCTTCTACTATTCCATTGAAACTAGGTTGACAATATCAAAGGAGTGAAACTTGATTAAATGGTATTTTTGAAGGTTAATTTCATTATAGATTGGGGAGAAGAAGAGCCATTCATAATGACATATCATGGAGTGAATGTATATTATGTCTCTGGTCCAATAAACATGAATTGGTTGACTATCCTATTCACGACTAAAAATATGTTGTGTAAGATGAAAATTAAATCAATGATTTACCTCTCATTGGGACTTCCTAATTAGTTCATTTCATTACCACTATAGAGAATGTCATGTACATTAGAGGGGGCACAAAGAGGGGTTTTTGGATTCTTGATAGAGGAACCCAATCTATGAAACCATTAAAAAATAAAGAGAGTTCAATGATAATATAAAAATGTTTTTAATATAATATCATTTCCCCATAATAATATATGTTCTCTACTATATTAACATAATATAAATTAAATTTTTGACAAAAAAATTTAGAGAATGTATTCTGCACATGATGATGTTACCAATCCCTCAGAAAATCAAAATATAATGTAGGAAACATGGAGGATAAATTCAATTGTAATGATATTATATAATTTATTTATTTTACTGAAATATTATATAATGGACCACTAATTTAATTTTAATTATTCCTAGTGGAGGTAATTTATTCTAGTTGATATTTTTTCATGTTTCAATCCATTTTAATAAGTGAAAAAACATTATATCTTCTCAATTACAGTTCTAATATTGATGTTTTCGTAGTAAAATCATTATCCATAGACTTATTATATTTTTTTGTATGTATGTTTAATTTATTTATTTTTATTATTACTCACATATTATAATTTTCTTATACAGGTGGATTCTGTTGTTCGAATTGGGGGTTCCCTTTTCATATTTAAATATCCTTATCCCTTAAAATCTTTTCACCGATGTAATTTTATTCTTATCACTTTCATTGAAATTCCTCCACTACCATTGTAAGAAGAGCAAAAAAACTACCTCTGATTAATTAGAGAGGTAATCTTGATGTCATCACAATAAATTAGTGTCCACAGAATTAATGAATTTTTCCTAATGTATGATTAATTTTTTTTAGTATAACTCAAATAATAAATTTTTTCTTATAAAGGTGGAGTTTTTTGTTTGATTTGGGGGTTCTCTGTCCAACTTTCATGGTCCTTTGGCCCAAAAAAGTTTTCACCCCTATAGTGGCGCATTTATTATATTATTTAATGTTATCTCCACTACCTTATCAAGAAGCACAATGACAATACCTCTTCTTAATTATAAAGGTAATATTGATGTTTTCGCAATCAAATCAAAGTCCATATAATTAATTTATTCTATCATATGTATCATTAATTTATTTCATTTTAGTATTACTAACATAATCAATTTTCTCTTAAATGGGTGGATTATTTTCTTCTAGTTGGGGGGGGGGGGCTCTATCCAATATTCATGCTCTTTTTCCCTTAAAATATTTTAACCCATGTAGTGGTGAATTTATAGAATTCTGTAAGGTAACATCCACTAACTTTTTAAGAGGAGAAACAAAGATGCCTATTTTCAATTACAGAGGTAATCATGATGTTTTCTTAGTAAAATCATTGCCTATTTTTTTAATGTTTGGTTTCATATGTACGATTAATTTATATATTTTTTTTGTTAATCACATAATATTATTTTCATATACAGGTGTATTCTTTTTTTCATCGTGGGGGTTCTCTATCTAAATTCATCCCATTATGCACAAAACCTTTGATAGCCTTCTTTTTCAAAAAACGAGTCACTCATGTAGTGATGAATTTTATCAATTTTGTTCAATTCCCCTTTAATACAAAATCACATAAGTAATCGTGATATTTTTATAGTAAAATCAGTTTCCATATAATCAAAGTATTATTTAAAATTTATGAATAATTTATTTCCTGGTAGTATTACATATAATAATTTTTTTTCTTATATAGGTTGTTTCTTTTTTTCATGTTTTTTGGTTTGTTCGAAATTACTCATGCAATGATGGAAGTTTGACAAGTAATGTCAACGGAAATCATGATAACAATGACATATATTATTGTTTTTTTTATGTATGTAAAAAAATTGATTTATGTAATTCTATATATCTATCATTGAAATGTCTATAGTATAGTTTTTTTCTAGTATTTGGGTTGTACATTTCATTTAATTTGATAAATGTATTTGGATTTGTTTTTTCTTGATATTTGGTGTGTTTATTGTGCTATTGTGTGCTATTACAACACACTACAGTATGTCCCTTTATCAGTGCTTTTAAAAGTGCATATAAATTGGAACATTATCAACACTTTTAAAATATCTGATTGAAATAAAATTTATTAAGGCCTCTAAAGGAACTGATAATAGTTTTTAATAAGTACTTTTATAATAATTGATAAAGGTTTAATTTAGAGTAACTAATTTAAAGCCCTAATAAATGACACATTTTTCAACACTGATTAATGTCCTTGGATTTTAACGTCACTAATGTTGTCTACACTTTTCTTGCATTGAAATAGGCCACATATAGTGCTATCAAATTCTAGGTTTGTAGTAGTGTTTTCAATTAGTTGCATTCCTATATTGATTATAACTTATTTATTGATGATGTTATGTCCTTTTAATGTAATGTGTTTTCTGTTATTTTCCTTTAACTAATAAATATTCTATTTAAATCATTACAACTTACAATGAATATAAACCATAATTTGAATTTGATATTACCCTTATTTTATTCACTTTCCCTTGGTTATAAATAACAGATCATTCAATGTGATTGTGTTGATACTGATCATTAAGTTTTGTTAAGTATTTTTTTTGTTTTTGATTACCATTGTAAAATTGGTATCATGTATATATCTATTTCTCAAAAAATGTTAAACTATTCATTCGTTTTGGATTTAAGACATTTTATTCATGCCAATGTAATAATGAATGACACAAACTCTGTGCTTCTGAGGTTGTGGTCATAATAGTTGGTATGAAACAAATTTTAGTATAATCCTTGGGTACTATAGTTTTAAAACCATTGATTATGTAATATAACCATAATCTATAATTTGAGGAAAAGTATATAATAATATCACAATGTTTTGGTAAGGTAGATATTATGTGGTTTTCCTAAAAATACATCTCTATATGGATACTAGAGGTGGAAGTTGTTCTATCACAAAGGTACCTAGGGGTAATGAATTTGAAAAAGATATGTCAAGAATAACTCAACCACTATAAGGTACTCCATAAATTTTCTTACTTCACACCCTATTTGAAAATCCTAGTAATATTCATTGGATAATTTCTATTTTCATTAAAAATAATTTTGTTTGTTTGAAAATAATGATATCCCCAAATAAACCCATTTTTAATATTTTGATATTAGTAACACATATTTTTTTAAATTTATGTTATAAGTAAAACCATATAGGGATTTATATTTTTCAATTTCAAATTCATTATCTCATTATCTAATTCAATATATTCCATTGTTTACAAATGGTTCCTAGAAAGAAAAATAGAATCCATTCTGGTATAAAATATAGGTATTTCTATGCCAACAGAACCAATACAGTTGGTATTGCAATAGAACAAAATTTTCCATATTAGAGAATCTAAATATTTTTTTGATTAATATCCTTTCCTAGATAGAGAACAAATTTTCACATTGATATTATCCTATGCTATATCACATTATGTGATAGATTCCCCCATCATTTAGTGGGACTAGTCATCCAATTGTACATGAAAAATGGATTTAATATGTGGATAATATATTTATGGCATTAGGATGTGGTGATAAGAAAAATAAAAATAAGCAGTGCATTTTTAGAAAGGAGATACTGATCGATGCTGATTTTTGATCTAATATTATAAAGAGGAATGAGAAACAGAACTAATGGAATTGAATTATTTTTTAGATACATTCTATGGTAAAAAATCCCTCATGAAAAACAAATTGATATAAAGATAACATTTCTTAGCTTAATCAAAAGGGATGAATAAATTTTAGTTTATTATAATGATATATTTACATGGTTAGCCATGAATTCCATGAATTACATGCCCAACACAGACAGCTAGATTGATGAATTCTAGGATGTTTGTAAGATAAGTCTCTAAAGGGTGTTGGTCTCTCAGATTTTATTATTATATGATTAAATAGTTTTATGGTCCATCAAGAAAAACATAAAATTCTCAAGATCAAACATATTCAAGGGAAAAAAATAAAATTTGGTCATCTGAACAACATGGAAAATGGAATGTGTCACATCATAATAAGGGAATAATGAATTACCAATATTTATTAAAAATATTGAAAAAAACCCCATGGTAAATACATGATGGGATTGTGGGTTAATTATAAGTGTGGATAAAAGGTTCAAAATGTTTATTAATGAAAGGGAGAGATGGGAAAAACATATATTCAGTGTTTCAAATATATGTAGATAGGGAACTATAAAATAAAATCCCCAAGTTTTGAGGGAATATAAAAGCAGGTCCAGTATCTGGACAAAGCCCGCCCCTTAAAAATTTATCCAAACATTTATTTTATTATCGATCATCCCACTCTTATAAATATGCGGTTTTCTATGGAAATTATACACTTCACTTTCGAATTAATTATTGAGTTATCAGTCAACACTCATATGGGATATATCATTCTAAGAAAATATGTGTTGGTAAGTGAACATTATGACACAAAAACATTCTTTATTTTCTAAAATTATTATCATATCTGTTTTTGACATTTATATAATCCACTTTATGGACTGCATTTCAAAATATGATTTAAAAATTATTTGTATGAATAAGAAAATCATGATTAAGTATTTCGATGTATAATTTTTCTATCTTTAGAGTGGAGAATTCGTTCTTTGAGTTATATCTAAATCCACAACTATTAGCTCTACTGAATGAGATTCTTGTTGAAAAAGATCAAACAATATAGGGGGATGTGTAGGGTAATCCTCCAATCAATGATATACCTATTAAACAATAATACATTGATTTATTTTTTGATGAATTAACATGACACATCCTATAGCATAAAGATGAGTTTTTTATTGATTGAATCACTAATGTGAGACCAATATATGATATTCCCTATATAATTTACACATTTCAATTCTTGGTATTGAATAATAAACTAGCGGATTTATGTGACAATGGATTTATTCAACCTAGTGTTTCACCCTAGGGATCCCCAATTCACAATTTTAATAATAAACATGGGTCAATGAGGCTGTGAAATGATTATAGGAAAAAAAATTGTTATGATAAATTAAAATTATCATCTACTTCACATTTATATAATATTTGACCAACTTCATCCATCCTATCATTTTCAAATATTGATCATTATTTTGGGTACCATAATTTTTTGGTAAATAAGGAATACGTTCCAAATAAAACATTTCAAATGAGGTATGGACATTATGAATTTAGTGTAATTCAATTTTTATTGACTATATCACCCTATATTTTTATTAACCTATTGAATATAGTATTTAAGGAATATTTTAATGACATTTTTTCTAGTTTTCATTTATGATATTCTAGTGTATTCTAAATTCAATGTGGAATAAGAAAATCACTTGTATATAATTATTGATTTTATTATAAGGAAATAGTTATATGGGAAATATAATATGTGTTATTTGTTTTGGATTTATGATGTTTATTTTATTTTCCATATTGTCTCTTGGGGTAGAACATCAATTCATCCTGTAATGGGAAAGGCAGTCATAGAAGGTCATGCACCAATGAACATAGTTGAGGTACCTTGTTTTATTTGTTTTAAAGGATTCCTTCAATAATTTTTTCAGAATTTTGGATGATTAAATAACTCGATAACCAATATTATATTTAAAGGGGTTTTTTGGAAAAAGAAATGCGAAGAATGTTTTGATGGACAAAAGTGGACAATAGTCAATGATATGATCTTGAATCTACCATCTAAAAATTATAGGTTTGGGATATATAGTGATTCATTGATGAAGGAACTGGTTTGTGTCCTAATGAAAAAACATAACGTCATTGAACGTGAATCAAGGGAATAAAAGACTAATTATTACCACTATACAACCCCTGATCATTAGTTGGAAGCTCTAGTATTTTCATTACAGATACTAACACATAATCTCTATGGAATAATCTGTGAGATATACACAAATCATAAAATCCTAAAATACAACATTTTACAGAAAGAGATTAATATGAGTCAACAATGATGGGTCAAGACACATAAGGATTATGATTTTCTCAATATGCATCCACTCGAAGAAAGAAAACAAGGTATTGGGTGCATTGAGAATTAAATATCATTGAATTAGGACTCAATTAAGAATAATGTTGGATCATATGTTAATGGATATAGTCAATATGGATATATAAATTAATAATTATTTGGATAAATCAATTATTATTCAAATTATTGGAAAAATATATTTAATTGAGTAATTAAATAATTATCAATATAATAAAAATAACAACTATAATATCCTTAATGTTTTAAATGAGAGGCAATTAAGAGTTTTTTTATAATGGGAATTATAGGAAGACACCCATAGCTAAAATTTATCTATACACATGGTAATCAAAAACACATATAAGGATTTGAAGGAATAATTATAATGAGATAACATGATTTTGATGATTTATAATTATATGTACTAATGTTTTTTTTTCAACAAGAAAAATATATGAGGTAGAATCATAGTGGATACATGTACCGTTTCATTATTCTTGTGTGGTAGTTAATTGACATTACTATAGACATTGACAAAAGACTACCAATCATTCGAGGAATGAATGATTCAATATAAGATAGCATTGATCACTTTACCTAATCCTCAAATTTAATCACTATAATATAATATATACCTCTTGACATCTTCGGAAGGCTCAATAATAATAATGAGTAAATACATCATGGTTCACTAATATAAATTTATTTTGATGGAAATCATAACATTTCATCAAAATTCATGAATATTATTATGAAGGATCTTGATACTAAGCATCATTTGAGCACTTCTCAGCATCCTAAA
This sequence comes from Viscum album, assembly GCA_963277665.1. Lineage (NCBI taxonomy): Eukaryota > Viridiplantae > Streptophyta > Magnoliopsida > Santalales > Viscaceae > Viscum > Viscum album. The sequence goes on along the minus strand of OY728141.1, from coordinate 1,955,710,913 downwards.
ATATTTCAAAAATCTAAATGATCTATTTAAACAAGTTTAGACATGTTGAGGTCATTCTCACCAAAAATTCAATGTATGTGGGGTTAGTATTTACCTTTTTAGTGTTTTTCTACAATAATATTTTTCATTGAATCATTAAAATTGTTTTAGATGAATAATTATATGGGAAGAGATGACACACATTAACAGTTATGATGAATTTGTTGAAAAAAATATTATAGACTGAGAATATGTCTAAGAGAACACAATAAAGGCAATGTACATCAATTCTTACATTAATGTAGCTCAAATTAAGAAAAATGTGTATACTAATAATCATAGGGATGTTTTCAAGTTCCATGTGGGAGATCAGGATTTTACGAAAATGCCTTAATGGAAGGGTATTATATTGTTTACAATGAAATTTATATTGATACCCATGTACTTTAGACCCTTTGAAATTCTTAAATGAATTTGAGTTCTTGCATAACATTTGGAAATTCCGCAAAAACTCTCAAAATTAAATGATGTGTTCCATATATCATCATTGAGAAAGTATATTCTAGACCCAATGTATGTTCCGACCTCTGATGAAATATATATGGAACCTGATCAATCCTACTATAAAAAATTCAGACATATTACTGTTACTATAGAGAAATTATTGAGGAATCATACGACTCTCCTAGTAAAGGAACTCTATTGGAATCAAAAAATGGAGGAAGCTATAACTGAATCAAATGATATTATGACGAATAAATACCCTATATATTTTTATAATTTAATACCATTGAAATTTCCAGGATTAAATTTTGATAGTATGTAATATTGTAAAAAACAATTATTTTTCAACATCTTCAATTTAAAATAAATTGAATTTTTTTGATAGCTTGCATTTTATGAAACACCAGGATTTAAAAAAAACTTTTTAGTCAATCATAATAAAGATAATTTAAAATTTTATTTCCAAACAAATTTAATATATATTATGAAAATAGAAATCATATATGTAGTTTTAATATAGAAATTTGATTAGCATGATTTTTTTGGGTTTTTTCAATGACGTTTTTTATGAATAGAGAAAATAAAGAATATTAATTAAGAAATACCTTTTTGTCCTATTATTTTATATTGTTAAAATACATTTTGAATAGGTATAAATATCAAAATAGTTGATTTATACATCTATTAATAAAATTAAGGTCTTTTTAATATCTTTTTTATTGAATATTGATATTAAAACAGTGTCAGTTTCTGAACATTTTCACTTAAATAACACGATTTCTCACCATATTCGAAGGATTAATTCTAAATTATATTTTACAACTTATATGGATTGAGTTTTTTAAAATGGATTATATATTTGAAATTATTACAATTTATTATTTATTATAATTTAAATATAAATTTATCCAAAATTATTAGTGAAAAGGATAAAATTAATTACATTGATTAAAATAAAAATGACATTACTTAGTGGTTATATATTAAAAATAATGTGTAAAATTTTCAAAAAACATGTCCAGAACCAATTTTAGGGAAATCTTTTTCCTTTTTTTACATTATTGGTTGTTAATGTAGATTTATTGGGTCTTGGGGACATGAAATAATGTTGGAGTAATTCACTATTTCAATAAAATTCAAGTGTTCCACTCAACCCACACATATAAGGTGACCCCTTATCCTCTACACATCACACATTAAAAACATAATGTTTAAGAACAAACCTGATAAAATAATTTCCCAAATTTCCTCCCCTAAAACAATAATTTTTATCTTGGGTATAAATCTTTCTAAGTAATTCTTTAATCAAAACATAAGGATGATACCTAAAGAAGATGTAATGCTCTTCTAAAAGAGTTTTTATTATATTTCATTATACACATCATCATAATTACAATTATATGGGGATTATATAGTTAATTTAGAGTATTTAAATCAAATATATTTTTATATTTTATTTTTACATCTTAAAAATGCACATAATTCCATATAATGGGTTATAAAATCAGAGTTCGTGTGTACGATGAACTACCACCTTCCAATCTGATGTCGATCATTTTTTCCATCACCATATTTCAAGGTTGGGATTAATGATCAATTTATAATTTAAATATGATATATACTATATATTTTTTAGGTTATTATTATTATTTAATTATTATATTACATATCACATCGTTATTTCTATTTTGTGGGAATATTATATCGTTGCTTAGGTTTATGTCAGACTACAGCCTCACGAAGAGATGTGATCCATTATTTCTTTACATGGAATGTATTAAGGATGTATTTTTAAAAAATATTTTATATATATGAAATAAGAATGATACAATAATGAATATATTTTCATCATAATATTTTATATCTTTCAGTATGAAAATAAAATTGACTAATTGTTTATGGGTATGTACGACCCACCGTCCCCATGAATGGTGTATTTCATTTATTATAACCAAATATTTGGGATTACTCTAAATACACACACACACACATATATATATATATAGAATTTATTAGATATTTATATCATTTATCATTTCATGATGTTATTGAATAATTATCTATTTAATAGGAACAAAAATAACCATTTGAAAACACATTGGAAAAACAAAGCTATTATTACCCAAAACAATGAAATTAATGAGAAATTATTAATGAATCGGGGATGAGATGTTATAAAATAATAATATATGATATTTTGGATGTGATTATGGTTTTTTATAAGTTTATCACACTCTTAAAATCATTATATAGGAGTTTAATGTCTATTCATCCCAAATGAATGTTAAGGTAATGGATTTCAGCTCAATTTACATTTCATTGTGGCTTATTTGTTATTATGGACCAGTTAACTATTATTTGGTGTATTTGCTTCAATTTTGACATGAAATTTAATTATTAATTCATTATTAATGTTATTAAATGTTATAATTTCAATTATTTTATCCACGAATATATGACATGAAAATTACCAAATGGTATGAGTTATTGTGCTTTCTCGTATTATTTTTTGATTTTTAACATCCTCTTGAAACAATCATTTTCTTATAATCAAAATTTTAATGTAAAATGAATTTCCATTAAATGTAAATAAAATTTATCATTTGAATTATTTTATTCCTAAACCGTATACCATTTATACATATAGTTTTTAAATTTAATGTAATTTGATTGACTAGGTAAATATTGATAAATCTGTATCCTTTACTAAATATGGATATTTGATAAGGCACATTGTTTATGAATTTAATCAATTATCAAATATATGAGGAATTATTTGGAAATTCCATACATATATTAGAGACCAGTTAATGAATGAAACATGATGCTTTTTTATTCTCATTAGATGAATTAGTTTTCCAATTCATATGGGTGTTTACCCTATATGTTTTAAACATTGTTGGGATATATATTGATGGTAAAGGAATCATGTTTCTTGAAAACATGACATCCAAAAATTATACATTTCTTTTATGTAGTATTTAGTAATTAAAATCAATATATTTTCACTATGAAATTATATCTTAAATGATTTAATTATCTGTTATTTATTAAATGGAAGGTGTTTTTCATTACTTACCATTCCATTTAGATTAAAAATTATCTAGTTATTATGAAATTTTATCTAAATGATATGTGTTTTAAGACATTTATCATTATATATTTATTATCCACATTGAATCATTAATGCATCAACTCTTATTAACCCTTATTAATCCATTGAGATCACCATAATTTTGATTCCTTTCCCCATGGAATAAACATGATATAATTTAATGAGTATTACAAGATGTTGATCAGTTTAGTTTTTTATATATTTTGTTTCATTTTCAAATAAAAATATAATTTGGTTATCATATATATTCCTAATAATCAAAAATAAAAAAACGTTTTGGTCCTTCAAGAATGACCCATTAGTTACAAGATAATTTAATATAGTAGGGAATTAACTTTGGGATTGTGGGGTTGCGATTATTAAATTTTTTGATTAAATATTTATAAAAATTAGATAAATCATAATTTAATAAATCCATGTTTTATTATATCAAATGGAAAGAAATTTCATTATATATGATTATTCTGAATTCATGACAATTGTTTAATGTCTCCTAAAAATTCATTTACATGTTTTATCCTTATAAACATGTCAATTATAAATTTTATCTCCATAACCTAGGTAAATGGAATAATATGATTTGTTGAGGCGAAAGGTTTGGTAAAGAAAAATATATAAATAAATAAATAACGGAAAAATATTGTTCAAATTAATATGGTAGTAAAAAGAAAAAAACATGAATACATAGTCCAAATGAAACTATTTCCATTCTACATCCATGAAAAATAATGAAAATAAGGAAATAATTATTATCTCATCATAATGTAATGTGGAATTTTAGGAATTAATATCTTTTTTCAAATGACTTATTCCAAGAAAAAATAATTTTCATTGAGATTATAGTAAATAAATCTTGTTTTCAATGGCTTTTACAATGTCACTTTAGTATTATGGGAACTATAAAACTCTAAAACCCAATATGTTTTGACACATTACACATATCTATGGATTTAGGTGATAGATAATTTTAGGGCCCACCTATCATCTTATTAAGTCCAATTCATTCACTATATTATTCATAAATAACTATCAAAACTTTCATTAAGTATCCTATTACAGAATAAAACATTTATATATGTATAATGATAAATAAATAAATCATGTACATAATCTACAATCCTTAGTATTCATTAATCATGTAGAATTCCAATAAATTTACCCTTTCAATAAATCAGATAACATGAACATAAACCATGCAGAGGAAGAAGTCAGATGATTAAATAATTAATAATCAAAAATCCTATAATAATCCATGTTGTAATAGAAAGATATATGATTCTATTATGACTATATATATCAACATAATAACAATCATTATATGTGTTTGTCAACCAATTCAAAATATGTAAATTGTAAAGTTATCATGATATAGAGAATATAGTTTATGGATAATCTAATAATGGAATAAAAATTATCATAAGCCATCAATATGTATAACTTGGGTGGTGTCAAAATAATATATCCCTAGTGAATAAAATGTATCTAATAAGGATGTGGAACAGATGAAAAACATCCTTGAAAAAATAATTATTGAATGATACCACCCTTGAAGGGATCTATATTTATATTTTCTGGTTCCATGAGATCACTTCCCCCAAATGACTACATATTATAATATTAGATAAATTGAGAAACATAAACCCATTTACGGTAGATACGTTTTATTATGATACGGGGATTGTATGCTAAACATAAATAGATTTCAGAAAACATTTTTACATTAAAATTTGATGTGAAACATAAACCCCACAAGGGTAGATACGTTTTATTATGACTACATATTATAACATTGGCATGTCACTTTCGAAGGACACATTTGAAAATTTGATGTGAATTATTTTTAAAAACATTAATTTTAAAAATAATCCTCAATTATATGGTCTTTATTATAAATATGCCTCTTCTCGAAGAAATATATGGTTGAATAAATATCATGTGAAGGAAATAGATTAAATATTATTTAATATTTTAAAAAATAAGATAGTTAAAAACACTAAAAAAGAGTAATAAAACATTTTTTATTAACATTTTATTTTCCATAATAGGATAAAAATACCAAAAAATTAGGGTCATATGACCTTCGTATAGAATAAAAATTATCAGGATAAAACATAATAACTCAAAATAATGGATTCGGTAACTAAAAATCATTACCACATGGGAAACAACTATATAAATAGCCACTTGAAAATGGAAGATGATTTTTCTAATAAATACCATGAAATAAAATGTTAGAATAAGAGCATATACATGGGTATTGAATACATCATAGACATAAAACATTGTTCTGAACATGTGGCATGTATCAATGATTCAAAATCTAGAACAATAAATATAATTTTTCTTGAGTAAAAAATTAATAAAAATGCATGAAAGATATGGATTTTAATTGACCTTACAATGAAATTATTTAATGATATTGTTTTTTATTTTCGGTCAAATAGGATATATATATGCCACATAAATGAATGTAGGTGAAAAATATAAAATTTATATCATGGAGATGAATTTTAGATGAAAACCAATAACTTTATTCCTAGATTCTTTGATTATAAATTGATCTCATATATAAAAGATATATCTATCTAAATAAATTAATTTAAAAACATCCACTTATTCATTTCTATTCATACTATTAATAATTAGTCATTCTATAGATTATTTATTTTGTTTTTCAATAGTGAGTGTTTATCATTTTTATTAGTTTTAATAGTGTCATGATAGGAGTTCATATGTTCAATATTCTTTCAGAGTTAATCACTTATATAAAATTTATATAATTTTATTTGTGATTTAGATTTATTTATAATATTTCTAATACATTTCACGAGTGTTTCCATATTTATCCTTGAAAATGAAATCAATAATAGGGATGATTCATAGATTCATGATGAAAAAAAGTGTGTAATCATAATTATTGAAATAAATATTTATATAATATCTCCAGAAACATAAAATGAAATTATATACATATAAATATGATTTTTTATTCCCAAAATATGAGCATTGGAAAATCCCCAAAAGAATAAATTTCTATATAAAAGTATTATTTTCCCAACAAATACAATGGAAGGGGAAGGATCTCAATTCCCACAGATCGCAAAAGACTCTAAGAGAATCTTGACCACATACCATAATAAGGTCCAATGAAATAACCATTTTAAGTTCATTACATATGGTGTAACCTATAGAAACCCCTTGGAAAATACCTTCTACTCTTGTGAAATCACTCCGAACAATAATTGGTCATTCAACGGTAGAAGGTTAATCTACCACAGGCCATGCATTATATCAACCAGTGAATGCCTGAAAAAACATCCAAATATTATTTTGATATAAGAGGAAAATGTCAAATATTTATAGTTATCATGAGGTTATAAAAATAATAACATTCATCACCAATAAGGATGATGAATGTCCCATCCAACATCAAAGTAAACTCTTAATATCCCTGACCATTTTTTAATAAAAACAATAGAAATAAGAGAGTTTGTGTAGAATACCACTTGTGGTCAAAATGTTCCTAAAAAGTTCCATTGGAGGTCTACAAGACACCACAAGAACCAAACGATATGATCAAATAATCTCTTGAAATCCTAATAGTTTGTTGTCTCCATCACGAAAAGAGCCTTGTGTATGTTTCAGAGACACATCAGTCCCCCTTAGTCACCATGATGAAAAATAAATGGATTTTTCCATTATATTCTCTCACATCTCCATATGAAATTTTATGGTCACACCACACATCACCATGAGACAGAGTATTTTTCTTAGACAGTACTCATGACATCTTGCATAACTCCCATGTTTTGTAGCATAAAAGAATGAAATTGATGAATGATTTCGATTGAGCCTCTCATGATTATAAGACTATTGCAACATACTATGTATTTTCATGACATAGTATTTCATGACTCCAAGAAATTTTAGATTGATTTTGTTGATTCCCCTTTATAATCCATCATTATCTCTTGAAATTCCTATAAAAGTCACCTGAGATCATGTGAAGGCCATTCAACTTGCTCAATGATATCATGAAGGCCCTTGGAAATTTTAATATGAAAACAAGGAATTAATTCAGGAAACATTCAATATTGAAATTGTCCAAATTAATTATAAATAATTTAATAATGTACATATTGATGGATTACTATTGTGGTCACTAAAAATCATGAAATCCCCTAGGAGAAATCAATGATAAAGACCCTTACAGATTCATTTTGTTGAAATTCTTTTCCAACTCTAGCATGGATCTTCTTGAGATACCCCACACAAAGAGTTAAACAACAAGGTTGGTAATGACTATAAATTCCCCAACCCATCATGAGAAATGCACCACTACCTATCATAACCAAGATGAACTTCGTTTGTATATATATGGTTTCATTACTGGAACCATGAACTGGCTCCAAATTATGTTACTCATAGTGGTTTATCTCATGATCAAGAAGCCTTCCTTCAGGTTAGATAATGGTGGAAGATCAGCATGATCAAGCTCCATACATAAATAAATTAACTCGATCACTCATTTATCGCCTGAACGACATATGTCTTGACACTTGAAGAACATAAAACGCATTCTATTGATGTAACCAGACTTAATATAAACTGAAAATGAATATATATATGTAATTTGAAATATAAATTCTAGAATCATGACTAAAGGTGGATGAATTAAATGAAGAACAAGGACACTGACCCTCATAAACATCACATGTACCACTTAGGATATGTGACAAAACTAGAACATGTTTCCTTGGTATTATGATGCACCTTTGATATACTAATTGGGTTATCTGAAGTCCTCCTAAAAATTCGAACCATGTCACATGGTTTCCTCTAAGCATGCCACCCGAGTCGTAATAAACCCTATAGTTCACTATTCAAGCATATTGATTCCCCTTAGTCATATTGTATGACTCAAATAACATAACCCACTAATGTGCATTAAGTCTTATGATACCACCCAGTAATGTTGACTGGTTCTCATGACGCCCTCTAGGAAGGATATCCATGTCACACGATTCGGTATATACATGTCATCCAATACATTGGAAAACCTCTATGATAATTCCCATTGACTCTCATGAAACTGTTCATATGTGTTGGCTAGATCGTGAGATGGAAATTGGGAAATTCAGTAAGATCATTTGACACCCTCTATATGTGTCATCCAGGTTATGTGTTATCTCCTAGAACCAACCATCTAGGTCTTTAGACGTCCACATGAAAAGAAATAATTTATCCTAAGACAACACTCATATATTACATCTAGATTTTGTGCATTCCCTTGGACCTGTCTTCTAGATCATACAATTGTATTTGGACATGTTTGGAATACACTCTCCAACATGTCAAGTAGGTAGTAAAGACATGTCAAGAGAACAATCAATGAATGTCAGACAAGAAAAAAAACAAGGTTAATCATGGTGTCACGTGGCTTGATAACATTTTCTACCTTTGGCATGTAATCATTGATAAAATTAAACATTAGTGTGTGAGCCGCAATAATAGAACTAAAAAAATCTGATTCCTATAATGACCATGATACATAGGATGCAACTCCAAGGCCTATGCTCCATACAAATTACTCCTACAGATTTACCGACATGTAAGTCCAACACCCATGGAAGATGAGGCTGATCACTTTCCATCCCTTGTTTCTCACACAGATCATAGTTCATGTTATCATAGGGATTTGGAATAATCATATCATTTCCACTATAAACATGTACAAATATTAGGGAAATTAGAGTCTGTAATCCCTAGTGTAATGAACTATGATAACTCTGATTCCTTCCATAACCATGATATGTAAGATTCCACTCATAGGTCCGGGATTCATATCAATTATTCCAATTGTTTTCTAGACACATACATCCCCCACACATGGGTGAGGAGATCGATGATATTTGATCGCATGTTTTTCACATTGATTATTCATCATGTGATATTATGGAGTTTCAGTAATCATATCACGTGCATCATGAACTTCAACAATTACAGGGGAAACGTTAATGAGTATGTTTAAATAAATGAAACTATGAGAAATAAAATTCCTTCCATAAACTGCTTTTAAAGGATGCATGTATAATTCCTGTGCTCAATATAAATTATTCCATGTGTTATCCCAACACATAGGTCCTTCACCCATGTGCAATGAGACCAATCATGTTCTAATATATTTTTCATACACTGTTGATAGATCTTGTGAGTTTTCTGAGTTTCAATAATATTATAATTTTTTTCAAGAACTACTAAAAATATGTAGGAAATGTCATTATCAATCCACAATCAAATGATCTATGATAACTATTCTTCTTATAAGAGCCATGATTCATAGGGCACCACTCCCATGCTCGATCTCCATATCAATTATTCCAAGCGATGTCCTAACATGAAATTCCCACACCCATGAGGGATGAGACCGATAACATTCCTTCCATTGTTTCTCACACTTGGTATAGCTCATGTGATCATAGGATATTGAAATAATCATATCATTTTCTTAATGAACTTCTAAAAATTACATGGGAGCATGAGTGTGTAAGAACCACTCATATGAACTATGAAATCAATGATTCCTACAATAACCAATATATGTTGGATATCATCCTATGGGTCAAGCTCAGATATACATCCTTACCTATGTAAGCATCATGTCTTTGTCATTTTAACTATTAGGACCCAATAATTCCCATAGAATGATTACTCTACCATATCCTTTCATGAATGTAAAATTAAGAGAACTACAATTTCTCTAATTACATCAATAATCAGGATACGTAGGACACATCTCCATGTTATACGATCTATAATAAACATCATAAGGGTTTTCCCATCACAAATTTCTCATAGTCAAATGTAATGAGTAATATAACCTTATATCCACTATTTCTCACACCAGGCATAGCTTACATGGGATTAGGGAGTCACAAGGATCACCACATTAGTATCAAGATTTTCCACCATCCAGGGAATTCTTAGTACATAATCCCCAATGAGTGGATTGATATGAACACCGTTAATGTATGGGAACCAATGATGGAGTTAGTCCCAAGGGTTTGATCAAAATACAATAACTCTAGTTCCTACCATAACCGGGATACATAGGATATATCTTCAAGGTTCGATCTCAATAATTCAGCACCCAATTCCAAAACATATGTCCTTTATACATGAATTTTAACTGAATGAGTGTAAGTAATTAAGATGGTATTGATTGCTACAATAAGATGGATACATATGAAACCTCATAATGGATCCATCCCCTCCATGTAATATCTACCACTTTCTTTTATGGGGTCAAATTCCAATGTACCTTGTTCTATAGCATCATCACATTTCCAGCTACATGTCACTAGGAAACTGATAGGGAACCTCAGTTACAGATATATGGATTCACTAAAAAGATCCATTACCTTTTAAAAAATAGATTAAATTTAATTACTATATAGATATAGTAAAAATAATAACATTTTATGGTAACTAGTCCCCTATTAGGAAATAGAAAAGATTTAGGAAAATATCTTAAATCTATAAGATTGTCCAAAAGTAGGAAATGATTCCCATGAATATGGTGTGATGAGGATGACCTCCTATTCTCCCAAAAAAACACAATTTTCTAATAGTTGTTGGGTTTAAAACCCATACATTCCAACAACATTTGTAATGAATATTTAAACCTAGTAATGGATTTGGGAACCTTTGTGAGTTTCTATTAAGAGAAGGAGTGACACAATTTTGATGATTGTACAAGAAATAAGACCCCCCAGAATCAACCAACAAGAACAACCTAGGTCCTATCAATGAAGGCGTTCTGGTCATCAATTAATAATTAATAAAGAAGTGGTGAGGCTAAAATGAATCTGTAAAATAACAAATTATAAGTTTTTTATCCATTGGTCTATTTTTTTCACACCGGACATAAGAAGAAACGGCGAACCTGATTTGAATAAATCAAACAAAAAAACGATCAGTTAATCTGGTTTCCGAATAAATTATCATGTGTATCCCACAAAACGAAATTAGTAATACTAGTATTATATTACATATACTCCTCTCTAATAAGGGATCTCTTAAAATAATTCAATCCTTGTGGTGATAACTCCATATGAGTAGAATAACCATATTTGGAATAATAGGATAGTTGTGTAACTATGCATATCTAATTGATGATATCAACCCTATGATATTGCACTAATAAATAATTGTGTTTATTTTTTTGACTGTAGATACTACTCTCATCGATAGAATCCCTATCTAAGATAATAAATAATTCATAATGAAATCACATAGGGTAGTAACCCTTGTATGCAAAAAAATGATCTCAACTACTCGACAACTCCAACATCAGGAGGTGAACATGATGGTCTAGTAATACCACTTATTTGGTACAATAACTACCATTTAAGATGCCTATGAGGTTATCTAAGAACAGAAACTGGTGGGTCCTCATTGCTATTGGAATTCCAAAATTATCCAGTTGCCCCTGTTTCTACACACAACACATTTGGGAGCTTATCACATGAGTGCGACCACTACAACATTCAATGTCTAGTGAAGGTTGACCATGAATCCATAAAAAGATCTTGTATGGTTCTAGAGCCACCTAGGTGGGGTCCTTCTTACCACCACCCACAACTTCATCCAACTATTACCCACCAGTTACCTGCTGGGTGTAGAGCATGACAGACATCTGCCTCTGATACCCATGCATGTAAAATAAGGAAGGCTCATCGGGTGAAGAAGGAATTGGATATCTATGAGAGAGTTTATATCCCCACTCCTACTGGATACGCATGCAAACATATTATTGTAGGTACCCGAATTCCAGATCATATCCCTGATTTCTTAAAACATTTATATACTCATATTTTCACATCATATAAAGAGGAGTCGCATATCTCTACTCGAGTGCATGAATTCCAACATCATGATGAAATGGCATAGGGAGGAAAGAAGTGGTCTTGAATCCCTACTTCAATAAAACACAATTTCCACTATAAAATTGAGACTAATATTTCAATTTTTATATCCCTACACTCAATTTAAAAAAATGCCACTAAATTTTATCAATTATTAAAGAAATATGATGGAATATTCTAGAATTTCTGAAAATAAAGGTGAAGGCCCATATTACAATCCCTATAGCCAACACAACTCAATAATCTGATCATCATGAACATTTTGTTACACCAATGAAAGTGAATATTTTATATCCCACCTAGGAGAATTGTGGGTATATTGTGATAAAGGATGAGGCATTAGACCAGTCTCATATTCTTGTTCCAATAGAGGATCACCAGGAGGGATCATCACATGCCTTGGGACAGTTGTGGATGTCTATGGAATAATTCTTGTTGAATTTCCCAAAATTTCAGGATTGTTCCTATATCCAAGTTCAATACATGGTCCACCAAGTTGTAGGGGAATATTCCTTAATATAGGATCAAATTCCTAATTAATATGTATAGGGGCATACTCCAAAGGCCAATGATCATGAATATATCCTTATAATGGCCAATGATAACCAATTTATAATGGAACCAGCCTCTAGAAAATCTTGTATTCTCATCAATGAATATTCCTAACACATTTAAGCATATCATGAAATCCCTCTTTATATTCATAATTCTGCTAATGAATTATTATGCCAACCTCATTTCGAGGAAATATATGAATAATATCATATCCCTTCTCTCATTCCATTGGTCCTTCATCATATTCTGACTATGAATGTAAATATGGACCATGTTCATATTCCTACTCAAAACAAGGCTCAAAAAGTTAGAGTAACACACTTCCCAATCTAGGAACATATTATCACCAAGAAATACCAGTGGCATATCCCAAAGGCATGGGATTGGGCTCATACTCCCATCTAAGGATGAATCACCCATGGAGAACGGTACATTCCTCAGGAGAGGATCATATTCTTATCAATAATGAAAAAACTCAATGGAATATTCCAATTGCTTCTCATCAGCAGGATCATACTCCAACAACATAATATAGTTATAATAATGTTTTGAATACAACCATATATAAGGTTTATATCCCTATATAATGTCAAAATGAGGCTCGAAATTTTCTTACCACGCTGCAATACATGACCCATATTACTAATCTTCTCAATCTTAGTATCCTTGAAGTTGTTTGAGACAAATTCTAGACATGACAAGGGCATGTCAACTCTTCCACCATATATGAATATGATAATTTCCATGATAGTACTCCATATTCTAGTGTGGATATGAATCTCATAGACTATATTCCTAACATCCACTATATTCAACCTCCCAACAATGATATCTCTCATGGAAAATGAATTCCTCCCCTATCCTAGAGACCTTTTTGTAGAGTGGTGTCTCAAACTCTAATTACATTGTAAAGAGAGGTGCTCAAAATATTGTGGTTAACGATATATAGATCTCCATAATATTCCAGCATCCCGCGAATGTCATTAGTAGATGATCGTCATAATAATCATTTGTTGTCTATTGGATGGAGGCATGTTTGTCTGATGAAGAATTGGTCAATACAAATATATATAGAGAGTTATTTAGAAACAACCTCCCCAACATGTTCTTCCCCTCACAACATCTTACTATGAGATCACACATGAGCTATAAAAGAATTGAATGACTTATACACTACAAAAAATGTGGGAAACTCATCATAAACTGAAGGATAGACCTGAGCCTTATCAATGATATGAGACTAACCTATGTTCCCTCAAGAAACTCTATTGATAGAAACAACATGCTAATATCTTCACAGCCTATGATATAGAACCAGAAAATAACTGTGAAAATATGCATCATGTTTTCTACAATTATATCGCATCCCTTCAGTAGATTATCTCAGAATCTATGTCATACATCATTATTTGAGGATGTAGAGAGTATGAAACATTATACTTTTTCACACCAACTGAATAATCGAACCCCTAAGATATGGCTTAATGTAATGTTATATACTCAAAAAAAATAAGGGGATCAGATAAAGCTCATTCTAGTTAGCCACTAAAATAGAATTTTTCTACTTCAACGGTTCCATGAAATCATGAACAATGGGAAAAGTTATCCAAAATGACAACAAAATAAGACCCATCAATGAAATATGAATAAATTTCATTCACGGTGACCAAGTTGGGATCAACCAAACAACATCCCATGAATAATTATTGTCATCACGGGCTACCACTATCCCCATATACTAAGTGAAAATAGATTAACCACATAAAATGGGATGTAGTATCAATGGATATATTAATAATCTAGTAGTGTTCCCAGCTCAATCGTCCAATGGTATATCTACCCTCACATCCCACTCTAGGAACTGTTGTTTCAAATATGATTTTAGACACATCATCATCACCAATAAAAAAACCCCAATCCACTTGTATTAGGTAATTTATATCATAATTACTATCCCTAGGTACCTCATCCCCTAAGAGACCCCTATTGAAATTAGTGGTGATTGGAGATCAACCCCACCCCACTAGGACGAGCGAATTATATCTTCATGTATATCCTAGGAATCATTAAATTCTAGATGGGAGTCATTGGAACCCTGACTGCATTATTTTTCAATGAAAATTGTGGCCCAAAATTAGGCACACCCCATAGGTATGGATGGAATTTTCATCATCATTAATAACACGGATAAGACCAGTCTTCTCTAGATATAGTTGTGGAGATAAATGGTCCCCATCCAACCTATTACTCCAGCTACAAGAAAAACATATACATATTGGGGCCCATTAGGAATACACAATTAGAAACTCTTGCAACATCGTTTTTCATATACCTGTACATGAGGATCATACAAAAAATACAATAAAACTCTATAAGGGTCACATGAAAAAATATCCCAATATAGCCAAGGGTTTTAATAAAAACCCAATTGACGGTTGTGTAGTGTCAACATGTTGCATCGAATGTAATGGAAATCCTCTATTTCCAAATATTCATATTTGAAAATATTTAGAAACAATATGGAGGGAATCGTTGACCAAGAAACTAATGTAGAGGGCCACAACACTAAAAATGCACCCTGATATGAGGGTGATTTGGTGAATTTAATAAAGATACATGCACCTGATCCTAAGGAATGCTCTAAAACCTAGAACCTTTGAATATCTCACTTTCACCTCCATATAAAAAAATTTCTAATGCGAAAGGTATAGCTAAATCCCAATCACCACAAAAAATATTTGAGGTTCCATCCATGGAGGAAATATTTTCAAAGTACAAGAGTGTGGTAAAAGCACTCAGAGAACTCAATGAAGATTAATCAAGGTCAATATACCCTCAAGGTATCCTCTTCAAGAAAAGATGAATATTCTTCATCCCATATATGATCTTCCATAAAGAGCATTATGTGATCATCAAATTGGATCCAATCCAAGAATATTGTCTACATTAATGAAAAGGTCAAATATCATCATGACTTCCCTCAATTGTGGTGAAAACCTCTCCCTTAGTAGGGAAATCATCATGTATTAGGAAGACTCAAGAATTAGTTGGAGAAAAAGGCGGGTCACCTCATCAAAACTCTCCTACTCCTTTTAGAATGGAGGAGGCTTAGATAATACCTCCCTTAGAGAATCTTAACATCATCAGGTCCTAATATACTTGAATTGAATCCATGGATGTTTGGTTGGCACCTATGGAGCCTGAGATGAATCTATATCCTAAATAGGTGGATGAAACAGTGCCTCAACACAATTTAGGCATTCCTACCTTCTCTAACATTGATAGAGAATGCGACCCTAAATAGCAACTCATACACATTGTATCTTGATGTGGGATAATGATGGGCCCTCAACACAAATAGGGGGGAACAAATATGTGGGGTTTTTTTTACAGACTTGGATAGGTCCAGCCATTGAATTGTACAATGGTCTACCATCATGATCCCTTTTGGGATGGGATGACCTTCTTCATCAGTTCATTTATCATTTCAATTCCACATTGATGAAAATGACGATCATTGACCTAAAGAAAAATCAGTAATTAGAAAACGAGAGGGTTTCTGACTTCACAACATGGAGTAATTGTTAAACATATTCACTCACCATCCCTATCTCACAGGAGAAATTTATGTAACTATATTCCAAAAAACACTAGGATGAGTTGCACACACATGTAATCTCGCTGATGTATCTGGGTGGGTTCCAAAAGTACACTATAAAGACACAACTTATCGATGTGTCCATTCAATGAAAATGATCAATGCTTTGACACATAGATATATCACGGGGGGAATGTCGATAAAAATAATATTCCATAAATATTACTCTTAATCTAGTAGTGGTTCCCATCCAATCACACATGCAGGTTTCAGCTACCCAGCACCTCCTTTCAAGTGTCAACAACCACAAAATCACCCTCATTCAGAATAAAATATAAATCATTGTTTCTCACGATTTGAGGAATGGATGGAAGAAGTATATTCCTTATTAAATGAAAAATTTCATGGTCCTTTCTTAGTATACATGGAAAATAACATGCCCATACTACCATAGCCTGGCAATCCTAATGAGGTCAACCACATTGATTGTGCTATACACTATCTTTTTCATAGATGGCTAGGTCATAATATCCTAGTATAATTTTTCTTCATTGGAATACATAATGTCATGGGAAATTTCTGACTAGTGTATTTGTATAAATTGTCAGGGCATGTGCTCAACATAACATTTTACCATTCAGAAGAAGAAGGCGTTTGAAAAAAAGTTTCAACAATGCATTAATTGATATTGAACAACTAGATAACTCGAAACAATATTGATTGATCTCATGAAAACCTCAGATAATAGAAATGAATCCCAATAATTAAAAAACTAACTAATGATTAAATGTCTAATCTTGTTCAAAATTGGAGGGTGTCACCATGTGAAGATGGTGAAAATAGAAGAGGAGAAATCATACTCTCCTACATCACAAGACCCGACTCTTTCATATTTCTTCCAAACAACAACATCATAATAGGAAAAAAAACATCAAAAAGAATCCTCTTTAGAAAAATATGTCATATTTGGTCCTGTCAAGGTGATACACATGGTGGAACACTTATCCCAGGATGAGTATGCTTCAAAATATGAATTCCCTATATATAATTAGGGAACAGGAGGACGAACAAAAAAACCAAGGATATAGGGGACAACATAGATGTGGTAAGACCCAATATTCATGTAATGTATCCCTGGAAAATATATATGTAGTAGAGACATGTGTTAATGTGTTTTGGTATGCTAAAAAGAGTCATTGATGCATCATAAAATCTTCTAACTATCATTCGCACCCAGATTTCTTCCATGACCATCTAGTAGGGGTCCAATTATCTCTTCAATCAAGGAAATGGGAATACACAACATGACCTATAACATTGGCAATATATACTACCTTATCCTATGAATAACTTTGGGACCATCCACTTCAAATTCCTCATGACCTTATCGACATATCAATGAACAGGCCCTTGTCAGGAAGAACTGACCTTTAGAACAAAAGTACAAAAATATTTAATTGCTGGAGGTGGTCCCATCCAAGAACTCAGACCTCTATGCCCTAAATCTTACCGAAGAACCCATGGAAGCACTTTGGAAGCCCTTTGGAGCCAACAAGAAGTATTTACAAAAGTTGTTTCCTTTTTGGTCTATCAATTGGAGACTATGTTTTCATAATGACAAGTCTTTATCTCATTCATTGACCAAGATTAGGGTTATGTCCTTTAATGACGCATCAAGACCCTATATCTTTGGGAAAACTCCATAATGTAGATATCTAGAGGGACCTGATTGAAAATGGTTCTAGGATCAACCACATCCCAGTTCAATCATTACAATGTTTTGGATATGTGTAATGGGATTTTTCTCCAACATGGATTTTCATTTAAGGGTATAAATAGCATAAGAAAAGACTTCTCTTGAAGATGAAGCTTGAATATCAATTTGGATATCTCACATCTAATAAAGATTTCTTGGTATTATAGTAAGACAACCCATACAATGCCATGCTCATAGGTCCCTGGCTCCATAACCACATAATGACAACTTTAGCATTTCATAAGTGTTTGAAGTACCCCATTGATGGATAGGTCAGAATAATACCTGGTGATAGCACCCCATTCAAGACAGGCGACGAGACAGACATTGTAGAAAAATTATATAAAAATGGATGATGACAACCAATGTGAGACAATGATATACAGGTTTCATCCCGTAATGGTATAAGGTCTTCCCTTATAAATCACCATTGTATGCTCGACATTGACTACGTGATCCTCAGAAATCTCTTTTGGTGATAGACATACCCCAAATGGTCCAAACCCCTCATTTCCCCAAAGATAGTATAAATGAAAATCAATATTGACATATATACAGTGAATCATGTATCAAAGGATGATAATTTCTCTTTTCATGGCCCCTCTCTCCACAATAGTTATAGATACACCATTATATTTCTATCTTCATCTAGACATTTCTCAATCATACTAGAGGTGGATGAAGAAGATGAGGGCCTCCAAAATTATCATACAACATTCAAGGAAGGTGTATCCACCACCATTGATGATCAGACAAAGACATATATGGGGAAAAATAAAACATGTATCCTAAAATAATTAGTGCTGACATTCCCCATGAAAAGTAAGAGATTGGCCCACATTTATAAAGAGATGTTAATATGTGTTTTCATAGAACTAAATGAAATCAATGACAGAATCTACATGTGGATACACACCACCTCATACTATCTGATGGGAATTGAGTCTTGAATAAGGAAGATAAAATGATACTCCCATATCATTCCACAAATATAGAGGCGGATGTCTACCAGTTGATCAAACCTAAATTTTTCTATGACCTGAAATACCAAAGATTTATTTCTAAAATCATCCCAATTGTGAAAAAAACATGAGGATTAGGTTTTAAATTGTCATTAGAGAAATTAATAATAACTTCTAAAAATATTAATAACTTCTAAAAATATGAATTATCATTTTCAGTAACTGAATTATTTATTGATGCATCTCCTATCTTACAGGTCTTTTCCTCCATGGATGGGTACATAGGGTACAATTAGATAAAGATGGATCCTAAAGATGCGAAATCCACTTCCTTTAGAGAAACACATGGGATATTCTACTATTAGTTAATTACTTCAATGATAAATAAAGTAGATTACACATTTCAATGCACTATGCATCATATCATTATGCCATTTTGGGGAAATATTGGTGAATTTTATGTTGATAACTTGGTGGTAATATTATCAATAGTGATGTGTTCACTTCATGGTCTATGAATCTATAAATTATAAGCTGTGAAAACATAGTCTGAAGATGATTCCATTGAAATATTATTTTGGGGTAACATTAAGGAAGTTCCATTGGATTTTTGTGTACGAGGTTGACCCAGAGATGAATATTTAAATCATAGGAATGTCACCCCAAAAAATCCTCAATTAATATAGGTAGATACAAGGAACCTCTCCTACATTCATTGATTCATTTCCAATTATTCATGAAAATGTCCGCCCATCACCATGATAACAAAGATGTGAATCACCTATCAATGTGAAAATGATTTCTAAAAATCCATTGAAATTGTCAAGATGCTTCTCTTACCCGCAACGGTTTTGATGCCTCTATTGAAAGGGAGGATATTCATATTTTATGTTTCCTCCATATAAATATCATTGTGCAGCCTCTTCAAACCAAAAAAATTTGAGAGTAATAAATATCTCTACTACCTCATCTAGACTATGCAATGTACTGAGACTCAATACACTGATGATGAAAAGTACTGTCTTTCAATCATCTTCATAGTGAAAATGTTGGTCCACTAATTGTAGCACACTTATGTCCATCCGGTCTCACGTATTGATCCACCCAAGTATATCCCTTGTCATCCTACATTGAATGGATTATTTTATTTTTGGGTGGTTATTATTCTATGATATTTCATACAATTTGTGTCATAGAAGTCAGTAAATGGTAAATCCTTAGGTGACTTCCCCACATCGCTTCCTTCCTTGTAAAATACATTGGTGGAGAAGAAGAATCTAGATGAGGAGGCCCTCTATAAACATGACAATCCCCAATCATGGGATATGATTTTTAATGTTACATACAGATGCCCTATCGGCAAATGGATGTAAAACATGAAGCTTAATCGGGTTATCTTGGGGGTCATATTTTTCACTCCTATCAAATTGGGTTTTCCCTACTATATCTCAGTTTCTAATGGTAGTATGAATAACGTAGTATAATACCAAGTTTTCATCATCTGGTTGAATCAAGATCAATTGCTATATATATCATACCAAGATATGTAAGGGGACTCAGAGCTAGTGACAAAGATGATCAATTGAGAATATGACATTAAAAATTATTAATCAGCTCCTATAACTTGATATGTCATGGGATTGATGGAAGGGTTATCTTTTGAACACACATTGCATCATTTACCTGATCCCAAAATGTGCATGCCGACACATTGGATAATACAATCACTTTCCTAGTCAATCCTAATCAAGAAGAAGAAATCATTTGTATCACACATCAATGATTGGTCTCGTCGATTGTAATTTATGATATGAAATAGATTAGTCAGGTCACCAATACATAGAATTATCATTTTCCATTTCCCAACCCTTGATGTATAGAGCCCATAATTGTTTTTCTACATAAAAGTTCAATACCAACAGATAGTTCAAGGAGGGAACATATTTCTCACCGTGCAATGAACATCCTCCTGTAGGATGGTCCAAATGAGAAAAAACACTCTATTAGTGTGGAATTGATGGAATGGTCCTCATATTCATAGTAGAATAATAGAGATAAACTATCATAGAAAAAATCAACATGGGATTATATGGTTCCCATCTATCTGAGACCAAGATCTTCCATCAAATTAGGAG
This sequence comes from Viscum album, assembly GCA_963277665.1. NCBI lineage: Eukaryota > Viridiplantae > Streptophyta > Magnoliopsida > Santalales > Viscaceae > Viscum > Viscum album. Next base: position 1,955,689,382 of record OY728141.1, on the reverse strand, counting down.
GTCATGTTACCACTAATAGACCATGATACAGGACTGTGTAAAATTCCCCATGAAATAACATGTATTCCAGATTCACACAAACATAAATCATCAACACCTAAAATTTATAAGTACCACTAAATATTTCTATCCATTTTCATTTGGATAATGGAGTTAATTGGGTGATATCTCCCAACAACACCTAAGCAAGTCAAATACATCATTAATACCACCAGATTCTTCTTAAAAGTCAATAATGTAATACCCCTAAAAAATTTTGGCATGAGGGACATAATAATATTCATAAAGTCCCATATCATTATTTGTCTCAGGTTCCATCACAAAATATTGAGTGAAAATAGCACAATCATTGTTTTCTAATGAGTTGAAGAAAATATACCAAGAGTACAACATCTTGTCCAATCACTCATCTCACTATAATTTTGTTGATAATGGAAAAAAATTGGACTTCAATAAAAATATGATGAATATACTATGGATGATTTTGAACAATGATAAAATTTATTTTCTAAGAAAAATCCTCGCGATCTATGGGTCTATCATACCACCATGAATATTACTACAAAATCAATGTAATAATAATTTGTATATGGGGCGGAGGTAGTATTACACATTAATGTCCCACTGTTATTGATCAGAATCAACATTTGCATGAAACACTTATATGATGTTAAATTAAAATAGAGGTTGGATGAATTAGAGAAGATTGATGATAATAGTTTTCACACACTACACAACCTTGAATTCTAAAGGAATCAGATTGCAGGAGCATTCAATAAAAAGGTTCTCCTCATAAGATTATACAAAAGGGTGCTGGTGCTAGTTCTAAAAACTCCAATGATACCTAGAATGAATCCCCCACTAATGGAATTCAATAGGTTTGGACATACTTTATAAATATGTTCGATCACAACCAGGATTAATCATTGGCCATAATGGAGGGGGCACTTGTCACCCCCCCCACCAATGTAATGTTTCTTAAGAAATACATTACATAGCTTACCCTATGAGAATACATAGAAGTGTAAGGCCCATAAGTAGTCTTGATTACCTTACATTAAGTTGTTTAAACTCAACCATACAACATATATTTAAAATTCATGACAGCTGTCCTCTTCTCATGACATTAAACTAAAAAAAAATCAAGAACTACATGTGGATTAATTCATTCCAAAATATGCTACCTATTGAAGCATTAACCCATGGTTTTGGGGCTTATCCACATTTATTTTTGAAGTCAAGTCACCCTTTTCCATACCACATGATGTAAAACTGCAGATATCCATAATATTACATCTCTTTAACTTCAGGTGTTCTACATCCTTTCTACATGATGTTAAACTACACAAGGGATGTCCTTTCAATGTAACATTATTCTATAAGGGTTTCCTAGAACTACATATGTCTTGATTTTAATTTAAAAGAGACGTGTAGGGACTCCTCAATACTATATCTTTTCCTGGCAACCACATGATATAAAATCCACTATAAGGCTATTAGATGCCTCTTTATGCTGAGAGGAACCCTTGCAATTCCTTGTTTCTCACACCGAGCATGGATCACATTCTCTTAGGAGTTTTAGAAAGGGATTCCCCACATGAAAAATGATTAAAATATTTTTTTATGATCATATATGTCCGTAATTCAAGATTTTAAAAGTAAAACAATGAGTCCCTTGTGTATGATGGTAATTAGTGTGCTTCCTTGAGAGTTATGTGAGGGCATATTCCTATAACCACCTAATATATAGTGGTGCTTTGTTCTCTATTCATGGACCCTTTGACAAAAATCAATGGAAATAATACGCTCCACTATATATGGGTCAGGCCTATGCATAGAATATTATATCCAATAACAACATTGTATTTGATTCCTATATTTATTGGATATGTAGTGACACCCAGATTTTCAAACACTAGTTTGAGTCAGAACATATCAATATAAAAATTCCACCCATCATTAGTTATAGTTCAGAATTTCATTGGAAACTTCATTTAGAACATCAAGTTGGTAGATTCTCATCCCCATGAGATAGGTAGTGATGCATGTAATTCATCTCGTGGGCTTATCTGCAACATTTATGCACTTTCACAAAGGTTAATCATTGTCCTCAATGCATAATTTTATACTATATGGGATTTTGAGAACTAAATATGGATTGATTCTTGTTGACATATGATATTTATTTATTACTGGATTTATATCTCTAAGTTAAACTACAATTCCACTTTTTATGTATGGAATCCAACATCTTTTCTGTAGGAGGATAAACTATATTTTTATCCAAGAAATATGTGTTGATTAATTTCTGTCATCATATGATACATATTAAAGCCTTGATCCCCAGTCCCGGAACATATTCAACAACCAATAAAAAAGATTCACTACATATTGAAAATGGGGACCAGGCCATACAAGCTCACTCTACTTACATATGAGTCATGTTTATGTGTGGTCATCTTGTACATATAATATGGATCTTATAATTTTTCATGTCATTTCACACATCCTTACAACATGATGTTATACTACATGGGAATACATCCTTACTAAAATAAAATATAATAGATGGAAAATATAAGAACCTAGTATTAATGTATATATAAACAACATTTCTTTAGTATATTTGAATCATTATACAAACAGACACCCAAAGACCATATTATATTAGCACCTTTTAAATATTGAAGTGTGAACATTAATAGATGAATGAGCTACATTATATCCCACTTGGTTCTTCATGACTAGAACCCTTATTAGACACACTATTCGTAATATATAACTACATATCATGGGGATGTAAACATAAAAATGGGTTAGCTCAGATGCACATTAAGGGTAAACAAGGATGATATGAAAGAATAGACATGATCATAAGGGTATGAGAATGTGATCACGAAATCATAAGATAATAATATTCTTATAAAAGATCATAAACATGAATCCTAGAATAAATATTGGTAGTTCGTAAGACATAAATCATAACGAAAAAAAATAGAATAAGAATATCATATGAATAAGACATAAAATTTGAGGCATACATATAATCATATAAAATTGTATGTCAAGGCTACCCACCATAACCTTCACAACATGTTATTTTTGGGCAAATAACCCATGTACCTACTTCAAGATTGGATGATCTCCGGTGTACCCTCTTGTTTTGGGCTTGGGATGTCCACCAATTAACCCTCTAATTTTTGGATTATGATTCCCTCTTGTTTGGGGCTTGGGATACCCTCCTGTGTACCCTCTTTTTCTGGCATTGGATTCCCTCCTGTGTACACTCTTGAACTATAAATTCTTTTATCATTACACAATAAATTGGATGAAGATATAGGCCCCACCAATGACATTATAAATACATGCATACATGTTCCACAATGTAATAAAAACATCCATCATGTCCTGATCTATAAAAGGAAATGGCTTTCAAAAACATCAAATCATATCCCATTAAATTAAATGGGGATCATAACATTTAACAAATCTTTATTGATGGAAAAGAGTTAGGTTTCATTTCCAAAAAACATTTCACATTAAAATAACGGTTTTCAAAATCATATAACCACTGGAAGAGAACATGTGTCACAAACATCAAAACATAAACCATTCCATATAGAATATAAATAGTATTATTGGATCATATCCCTATAAAGAATATATCATCACAAAGTATTCCATATTAGAAGGTTAATTATCTTGAAAAATCACAGAGATCATTTCTTAAGGAAGATATAATTTCCTTGATAATACTTTTCATAAAACCATTTCAAAATTATTATTCTTATAAAAAAATCTTCACCACTTCATTTAAAACATTTCTAGATAGAAATATACTTTATTCATTTAGATGTTATTTGTATAACATTAATTCTTTTGAATAGCATTTTCCATTAAAATTAATTGACAACCTAGAAATAATGTACGGAATTATATTGAAAATCCATTTTCCATGAAAAATTAAAAAATTAATCATCAAATGATTTATAACCCTTTTTCATTGAAAACACAATGAAATTTATAAATAATCTTGAAAAGGTTTTCAAAACAATTTGAAAATAATTTGAAAACTAATAATAAATTATTAAAATGTTTTAAAACACATTTCATTGAAAATAAATTCAAAACATATAATGAAATATTGAAATTTTTTTAAAAACCATTTCTTTTAAAATACTTTGAAAACATGTTAAGGAATCATTGAATATCATTTTGTATAATAAAATATTTTTGAAATCCATTTTTAATGGAAACAATGATCAAAAAAGAATTTCCAGAATATCAAATAAACACATTAATTTGTTAAATAAAATATCATTGTAATATTGTTTTAGATGCCTCAAGGGAATTATATTCATGATGGTTAGTAAATCGTTATATGTTTAACATTCCATTTTCTCTGTAAAAAAAATAGAAATGAACCTCTACATAAAAAAATGATATGTATATTATTTTTTATGAACCCTTTTTTTTAAAAATGATTAACATGGATAATAAGGACTTTTAAATTTCAAAGGATAATGTTATAATATTTTTTGATACCTTATAAGAAAATTGGGTTTTGAAGGAACACATATTTCTGACCTAAGCGATAGAGGTATTGTCGTAGATTTTAAATGACACATTTTTTTCAAATAATATACCAAAGAGTGGAAAAATTGAAACATCGCTTAGATATAACATGATTAACCATAGGGTAGGAAACATCACGAGAGTACTCGAGATATCTGTCATAATAATTCTTAAACTATACCATAGTGACAAACAATCATTAGAAATGGTGAGATTATAGCAATTAACAGTTATGACATTGGTAACTTCGAATCGTAACAAAATGGAAGGAAATAAATTACATGAATGTTATAATATCAAGAAAATAATTAGATTTATGAGATAACAATGTAAATGTATTATATACACCACATTGAAAAATATAGAAGTATAACTGGGCATGTGTCACAAATTGGGAAATTTGAGAAAAAATCACTTAACCGATTTGGTATATTTTAAAAAAGATACCCCATGAAAAAATATCAAAAATTGGATGTGTAAATACCAAAAAATTTAATTATAAAAATAATAGAATCAAATTATTTGTTGAATAATCACCAAACAAAAGGAATGGGTGGTGAATACAACATGTATCTCAAAGAAATAATAAGTGAGGTGATATTTCCTTACCATGTGTCTTGAATCACATTATATTTGTTAAAAAAATCATGTATAATATTTATATGTTTATAATAAATCTCTCACGTAACCATATTATTATATCTAATAATATATATGTTGTTATTATGACTTTATTTTACCGCTTGTTAACAATTCATTGTTAATGTTTACCATCTGGTAATATCTTTTTTGTTCTACGCATGTGTCCTAATTTTCAATTTATTTGGAATGTATACTTATATCCTAATTTATCTAATTTAAAACATGAATAAAATATCATGTATATTCACTATATCTGTGTTATAATAATCTATAGAATATATATGTATAAAAGGTAACAGACAGTTCTTGAAGATTGTTGGTCTTACGTACGTATGATCAATTTTTCTGTCTTTATTCGTAATATTTAATTTAAAAAAAATTAAATGAAACATATGTAAATAGAAGTATAAGAACCTGGATAATCATTTCAGTTATAGATCGTGAATTCTAATTGTTTTTTAGGAAAATGGGAAAATGTGTTTTTAGTATTTACACGCAGTGTACTCTTGTGTAGACATCGTGTTCTTGGGTATCGTTTACAACCATGTACTGGCTGTGTAATGACCGAGTACATGGTCATGTAGGTGATCTAGATGACCACCAAAATTGGGGGATGGTTGAGGGCATTACATGGCATTTAAATTAAATGAACATTCTGCGTACATTTATTTTTTATTTTATGGATCACAGTAGGGTCGTGTATCATGATCAGAACTTATTTCTTTGCCACTAGGTTCATACCAAAGTGATGGAATGACTGTGAAATTCATACCACTCCCATTTATCTATGCGTGTTCTGATTGATATGTCATCAGGTGCATTTGAATCCCACTGCTGGGTTCTCAATTCCCCTATATCCTCTCATCTTGATTCCTATTCTCTTGCGAGTATTTCATGGATGATTTTTTTTCACCGTTTTATTGATCTATGTCATTCTAGGCTGATTCAAGGACAGACGTTCGATAGTATTGATATAAATATAGTATGGTAGATTGTTTGTGCCTTTTGTTGTTTGTCGTTGGACTATATATGCTAAAATTACCCCATACCCACTTTTGGGTTATTGAATGATTGGGAAATTAATCCTATTATTTACCTTCAATGGTTTAATAAATTAAAAAGGGGATGTTTCATATGTGTAATGCTAGATTCCTTGTTTATGGGACATCCCATGGGTGTGTTTCTCTAGTTTTATTGTTTATGGCCATATGGCCTAGGTTTCCCATGACGTGTGACTTGTTTTCAAGCCATGAATAATTTATGATGGTTTTTGATTGATTATATGAATTTCATGTATTATACCTATGAATTTTATCCATGTAATAGTTATAAATTACATGTGCTACACTGTTATGATATACGTGTTGTTTTTCTAATGGATCGTGATAGCATTAGACCTGGAAAAATGTGGGGGTTCGCTTGTATATTTATAACAGACCATGAGATCGTTGGAGTACTCTTTTACCCACGGGTATTAATGATGAGATATACCTAGGAGTTTGTTTATGATTATTAATTCTCTATAGACTCGGGAGGTTTTTCCCATGAGATCTACCTGGTGGTCATTTATAAGTTACTGATTCCATGTTGACATAGCGTTGTTGACTGTGAGATCTTCCAAGGTTATTTTTGGAAAATTATTAGTGTTATGTTAATCCAAAGGGGTTATACTACAAGATATTTTCCAGAGGGTTGTTTATGAATGATTGAATAATTTTGGAGAGTTTTCCAAGGAATATAATAATCTTGGGCTCAATCTTACATTTTTTTATAATGTCTTCTGAGATGTCTGTTGTTACTATTACACAGGTGATAAACAACATAAGGTAGATACCATGGTTTACAATATTCCATGTATTATTAATAAATATGAATCAATTTAATTGAAAAATGTATTATTCTTAACTTTTGAGTACTTCCTAATTTACTGCTTCGTTTCTGCATTTACCAGCTATATATACTCTATGATAGTTAGGAACAAATGTTTTGGTGGTTTCCTCATAGGATTCATCTCAAACCCTCTTTGGGTCATTCTTGTGGACCGTAATATATTATATGATTGAAGGTATAGATAATGTAAATAACCCTTCTGCATCAGGTACTTGATTTCTATTAGAGCTAGATAGTAGGGGACCATGATGAGGCTTCTGATGCTACTAGATTTTACTTGTTTTTAGGTTGTAATTTGATTTCAGTATTGTTTTCTAGATTTTTGACTTGTTTGGATATTTTTGTAGATACATGTGACATTCTTCATTTATATAATTTTTTTGTTATAGTCTTAATAGTATTTTGTTTTTTACTTCATTTTTTGTTATTACTACTTCCTATATTGTTACAATTTGTTATTATTTTGTCTATACTCTGCTAATGAGGGCATACTTTCCCCACTATCACACCCAATTCCCTCACTTCTAGTCAGAAGCCTTTGGATTATGGGGAAATGCGCTTGAGGACATATGGCCAAATGGGTATGGGGCACCATTAGGTAGCACCCAGAATTAAGACGCTACAATGTGGTATTAGCTGTAAGTTCATTTCTTATTTTACATACTACATGCGGCATGCAGACCAGGATAATAATGAATAGCTAGTTTTTAATAATCTGTTCCTTGGAGTATATTACCTGTGTATATGGAAATGCCAATTTACCTTGAATATTGCAATTTTTTTGGTTTTTTAATTGTAACAGTTGATTTGATTTCACTATTGGGGGAAACACTTGTTTTGTGATGTTATTATTTATATCATTGTGGTTATATTTATGTTGTAACCTGTTGAAATGATGTAATTCCATCTCATTCATCATATAAGAATTTTCAAGAGATCACATGTCATGCATTCTTGTCGTGCCATTTAGTGTGAATTTCTTATTGCATGTTGTTTAGATAGATATTGTGCAAGATATGAATTATATTGTGATATATTTCATGATATAACATATAGTAATATTTATAGGGTATTTTTATATGTAATGATCCATTGGGATGTTAAACAAGATTTGGTCCATACGGTGTTATAGGACCTCTTGGATTGAAATTTGGGGTATCATATTTGAACATTAATTGGATCTTATTATGATATGGAATGAATAAGGATGCCAAAAATTGATTTACGGGGGAGTATGGGATCTCACAGATCATAACATGGCATTCCTTGATGAAATTTTATCTTTTAAAGGGTTCTAGAGATATTTCAGAGGCTTACTGTCTGGAAACCCAGACATCACGTCATGTTAGTTATGAACCCATGCATTGTGTTATTCTTTTCTAGAGGAAAAAAACCTTTCTTAAGTACCTGTCATGTACTTGGAGTGCATTTCGTCTAGTTCTTGACCATGTGAAGGTCTTTGGGAGTAGTGACACAGGGTTTGCAACCTTTTGGTAAAACGTTTCATGTCTAGATTGTACATGTTATGTTTTAAAGAACTCTGTTTCTAGCCATATGACCTATGACATTAGTGGATGGAAAATAGGTTGTACATGTCATGTATCTTTTATGAATTTCATGTAGTTATCAACTGTGTATCCAACCATGTGACTAAAAACATGGGTGGGTGGGACATGACTGGTACACGTCAGGTCTAGGTTGAACATGCTGTGTAGTGTTACACTACCTGAACAATGTAGTTCTAGCTGTGTAAAAGTACATGGGAATGGGGGAAAATTCAAGTACATTCCATGTCAGTAGAGGAAAACAACGTTTTTTGGGGTGTTACATGAACATTTTTTTTTCAGAGGTACATGCCCATGTAAGTATCAAAGTGACCATGTCGTGTGTCAGTTATACATGCTGTGTTTCCCTATTTTGTATAACATAATTTTTTAAATTCTCTTATTCCATTCATGAACTTATAAGATGTTATTAATGATAATATTAAACTAAAGTGTGCACTTGACCCTACAGATTCATGCATGCAAGGCATCCTCTGGTTGTATGCCAGGTGCATGGTGATAACCAGACACCAGAAATGGTAGATCAGGGACTTCTAGTAGATCCTCCCATCATGAAAATTTTGGCACTATATGTTATACCAGAAGCATGTGTGGATGCACAGTTCCTTGAAGGATTTATAAGGATGATGTAGACTTTCTAGGTAGCACCACATCCGGCCCTGACTATGGAAAATTTGATGCAGGTGTTCCAACAGCAGTGTCCTCGAACCTTCTTAGGGGATGGAGGACCACAGGTGGCAGAATCATGGTTGGAGGCCATGATTTAATTCATTGATCATTTGGAGATGCCTACAGATAGGATAGTGAATATCAGGATGTACATGCTACATGATTCCTCCAATAGATGGTGGGATTTTTCCTCACAAGAGGGAAGTCATCAGGATGTATATTGGGATGAGTTTAAAATGACTAGCTATGACTACTTCTACCCTGAGACTTCGAGGGATGACTAAGACTTGGAATTCGTGTATTTGGATTAGGTTTCTCATGCAATGATGATTTACTATTCTTATTTTAGAGAGCATCAGTGCTTCGCAACTATTTTAAGAGGTGACAAGTTATCACTAGATAGGCATTTTGAGGATGGTATTAGGTGTGAAATATTATCTCAAGTGAATGATTTCAGGATGACTTCATTGACTACTAATGTAAGTTAGGAGCTGATTATTGAGAAAAATATGAGGGAGTTGGGAGTGGAATTCTAGGTCCATTTGGCATCAAGGACAGTTACTTCTTAGTTTGATAGAAGGAAGCACTGCAGGGAGACTCCCCACAGCGATTCTAGTACCATGGATGTATCCACAAGTAGCTAGATAATGTTCTTGCAGTGTAGGAAGAGTGGGAACATGAGACCTCCATGTCCGAGAGAACCAGTTGAGTGTCGTTCTTATGGTAATATGGGCCATCTAATGCATTTTTTCTTGTTTTTCTCTCGAGAATCATGTGAGTGGGGATCTATTATGACTCCATGTTAAGGAGAAAGACCACCATTTTCTCCTCAGTCAAGAACCATGATTCCATCAGGATGTTCATGCCGAAGAGGTGGTCATGGCCATGGTATCAAGACGACATGATTTCAGTGACAACATGGTGGATCAACTCCAGATATTCAGGCATGGTCGTTGGGTCACAGTACAAGTCAGACTTTTGCGATGGTGTAGACCGAGCATAAGAAGGGTCCCTAACCCTCTATAGTTAGAGGTATTATTCAATTTGCCTCATTTTTATATTCTACCCTTTTCGATACAAGTTATTCCCATATTTTGATATCTATTTCCCTTGTGGAGATCCTTGGAATTTGTATATTTACTTCTAAAGATGTTATAATTCTAGGCAATCTGTTTGGGCTTCGGAAGACTAGTGTACATATGTGAAATGATTTTCCTCTTGTAGATGGTGGGTGTAATTTCTTATGGGACCTCTATGTCTTAGTGATAACGGGCTTCGATTTCATTCTTGTAATGTACTGTTTAATCTCTTTTTAGTCATTTGATTACTACTATCACCATAGGGTGAGTATCATGTCACCATAGGGAAGGTTTTTTCTTGACAATAGTAAATGGGATGTGCAGTTGGGTAGAGCTAGTCTCAAGAATCAGGGGTTGTGATGAACTACAACCAATATTTCAAATTTATATCTGGATTACCATGGGACATCCCGAGTGTAATGTCCTCTTTCAATATATCATTTTAGTGATATCTTTATAGATGACTGTTCATGTTCACCTTCGTAGTGAGAGGATGATTTCTCTATTGAGATTGTGCTTGATGCAGTCACAGTGTCCATTATACGTTATTTGATGGATACAACAGAGTTAATGGAGATCAAGAAGAAGTTCAAAGAGTTTTAGGAAAATGGTTTCATTTGACCTAGTACTTCTCATTGGGGTTCTCCTATCCTTATTGTGAAGATGTAGGATGGTACTCTATGACTTTTTGTGGAATATCGGATGCTGAACCAGTTGATGGTAAAGAAACGATATCCCTTTCTGAGGATTGATGAACTTTTTGATCAGTTATGAGGATCCTCGGTATTTTTTTGATTTACTTGATATCTGGTTATCATCAGTTTTTTGTTAGACCATCTGATATACCTCTTATTTTCTGTCGATGTTGGTATGGTATATATATGTATTGGGTTATGATGTTCATCCTCAGTAACATGTTGGAAGTTTTTTTGGCAGTGATAAACTGAGTGTTCTATCCGTACATGGATTCATTTGTGGTCGTCTTCATGGATGATATTATGGTTTACTCTCACACTTAACATGACCATACCACCCATTTTTTAGATCGTATTGAGTAAACTGAGAGAGCATTAGTTATATGATAAGCTCTCAAAATGCCAATTTTTTATGGACAGGGTTGACTGATTAGTTCATGTCATCTAAAAGAAAAAAATAATTAGTAGACCTAGAGAATGTGAGAGTGGTAGTTTTTTTGGAGTAGATGAAGAATGTCTTTGAGTTACAGAGTTTTCTAGGGATTTCTGGTTACTAAATGCACTTTTTACAGAAATTTTCATGCTTTTTATCACCACCAATAGGCATAACTAAGACAGGTGCAATGTACTAGTCGACAGATTCCTAAGATTCATCAATTGAAAAGATAAACGGGATATTGACATCAGCAATGATAATGGTTTTTCAAGAGTTGGGAAAGAGTTACACAATTTACTATAATGAATCAGGTATCCAGAAAGAGTGGTTCTAATGCATGTTGAATGAGTCATTGTTTACAGGTCTCAACTATTTGTGTAATGCCCTGACCATAGAAGCCTAGAGATGGTGCATTATTACGTAACACTGTAATGATCCTAAAAGATCATGTCTCGACCGACCGATTAGTTTTGTAGCCTTTGAGGTACTAGATACATTTATAAGGTTTACATTACATCATAAAATGGAAAACTACATCAAAATTGTCCTCATAGACAACCCTGAGATCCCATAGACTATCCCTGGAGCTCAGTCATAATATATTTCGAATCCTTGTAAACTAAAACATAGAAAGGGGTGAGCTCATATACTCAGTAAGGATAACATTATAGCGGAAACTTTCTTAAATAAGCATAAACATTTAAGGTTGTGTATAAGACTAGAACAAAATCCTTTTAAACATGAACTTCAGCATAATATGGTAATGATAAAATAAAATAATGTCATTTACTTATTCACATGGATATTATACTAGTCAAATTAGCACATGCAATATCAATAACCACTTTCACAATGATGGAATGCATAATTCCATACTATCATAACCACATAGTCAACGGCTAGTGCAAAGAATACAAATAATATTTTTTCAAGGCCTTGTGCCAAGACACTTGTTTGTATCATGAGACCTGCAGATGAATCGAGGAGCTATAGCGGGCTCCACCAATCACTTACTATGTCCAATGCATTCCTCATATGAAAAGTTTGAAACATAACATAAACATTTGTATTAAAACTAGCATACGAAATGTAAATACTCTATCCACAAACCATGAATGATATAAAAATAGCACATACACAGTCAAACATAACCCCTTCAATACAATATGGAAGATTTTATTGTAATATATTAACCTCAATAGAGAATAATGAAGTATATTGGCATACATGAAAATAATCATCAAAACTAATTGAAGGAAATATCCCCCTTTTTATTGAAAACATTTAAAAGTCACAATATTTCTCAAGAAGCCATTTAAAAACAGATTTTTGAATCAAATTGTCTGATTCCATTTTGAAACATTTAAAAGGAATTTTAAATTTTAAAACGTTAATTTCTATATAAATAAATCCTTAAAACAATTTTTAAAACATCGACATTAGTAAATCTTTAAAACAATTAAAATGATATTTTAGTTAGAGTTCCTATCCAAAAGAGAGACACTTGAATAAAAATAATTGAGGTAATAAAAAAATTATAATATAATGATAATAAATGGATTAATGATATACTACGTCAAAGTACATTATATACACCATATAAAAATGAATTTGTGTATAACAACAAATAAGTCTCAATGGAATCTAAATTGAGATGAAATCTCTTATAAAGACCGTATACTTTGGTTAAGGATAAATCAAGGACATAATTATGTGTGACAAATATAAATAAACTCAATATTTTTTGATATTTAGTGTGAATCAGTCAGAGTACATTCATATATATTCTTGAGAAAACAACCCCAACGAATAGAATGTTTAACTCAATAAATAGAGATTCAGTTAAAATTACTCTTATCAAGTTCATATCAATGACTTGAGAATTTATAAATGGAGTGATTATGTGTATAAAAATTATATCCATGAAAAGGGGAGTGTAATTTATGACATAAGAAAATGAATAGTGATTTCACACATAATCATGTAGTAAAATAATCAATGATGTATGCGTAAAGAAGAATGAGAGGAAATTGAAATTTCAAATCCACTTATCGATTTGGTAACATACGAAACTTACACCCATGAAAGAAGGATACTACAATGATGATGTAAACATCCATAAATTAAAATATATTACACAATGAATATAATCATGGTCAGTACAAACACCACATGAAATAAATAAGCGGCGAACAATAGAAATCTCAAGGAATTAAAAGTGAGATAAGAAACAACTTACTTTGTACATTTTTCTTTGGTCGATGGTAGGTTAACCTCTTGTATAATGGTTAAATAATTATTATTGAATTATAGAATAATTATATACATTAATATGATATCATATATGATCTTTTAACATTGATTTATTAATAATATCTTAGTGTTATCATCGTTTTGGGTGTCAACAGATTCATTTTCCTTTATATTCGTTGTTATGTGGGCCATATGTTTTATGGATGGGCTGTATATTATTTATATCCAGAATTATATCATGTCTCTAAATATTATTTTTAATCATCAAATGAAATATAGTATTGAATGGATACTATGGGGAATGAATCTCATCGCGTTTGTGGAGACGGTAATCCGTACGTACACACGAGCGATAATATCACTTTTTTGATATTAAAATAATATATAATTGGATGTTATATCTTATATAATGAATCATTATCATGTTATATTTATTATTTACATGAATTACACATCATTATTATACCCATTCAAATTATAATGTATTGAATAACAATTACACCATGACATGGAGAATGTAATCCGTACGTACGAACGTATGGTGACATGTAATTTAAAGGATGGATAGAATAATGAAGATGGATGTAACATATTTATAATAAATTCACAGTATATAGATGATACTGGAGTTATTATTTTAGAATGGAAATAACAAAAAAGAAGAAGTGGAAGAAGACAAGAACTTGAAAGAGGGTGGAGAAATTATTACCTCTACTTCGGGTTCTTCCTTTTTATCTGATCAAAAGGGATCCATAAGTTGGCTTTATAACCAAGGGAGGGCCACTAAGATGAATTTAGGGACTTTTAGAGGATATTTAGGCAGGTTTTTTTTCATAACAAAAGGTTTTGAAGGTGTAAATTAGTTAGTATGGGGAGAGCCCTTTTATAAGAGGGGTCAGGGGCACCTTTGGAAAAGTTAGAAATGTTATTTTATAATAAATTCATATTCGGTTTATAATGTCTCAAAAGTGAATTATTTAAAGCTTAATGTGGGGATAGGTCAAAACCCACTCAAAAAATAGGCTTTTATATAGTTTTGGGTCACTATATTGACCTTTTCATTTTTATTTAACTTTAAGTAAAATAGTTGACACTTACCATGTCTCATTATATTATTATATTATGTAGTTAATAAACGTAATATATACTTCCAAAAGACACCCCAAGTGGTCGATTAATGATACACCTATCATTAGATAAGTTCTTTTTCTGAACCATATATTTTTATTAATAGAATATAAATTAATAATATAATATTTGTTTTAAAAACTCATTTATGTCAATTTTGACACTATTTAATAATTGATTTTTGATAAAGTCATAAAAAATTTATTAATTCAAACCAAATTCATTTAAGCAATAATAACATGTCATAGTAACCAATAAAATTCCTGGATTGCATCAAAACTTTAAAATTATAATTATTTTTAACATTTATAATACCAATTATTTGATTCCTTCAATAATAAGGAAAATACTAAATCATTATTGTGTCATAAGTAAATTTAATTTTTAAATGTCCAAAAATTATAAATAAAATACAATTATGTATGAAATATTTTTATATTTTTAATTAATATTTATAGTCTAAAATATAAAATATATAACCTTATGTAAAATTTGTTTTTCTAAAAGATATATGCTTATGTCATTTTTTATTTATTTTAACTTAATTAATATAAACTATCTTTATCACTTACAGGTGGCTCCATGGGGTCCCAAAATTGACCCAAATGTTCCCATGGTCAGACATGTATCATCCAATAAGGTCAGGACAGGTTATAAGGTCATTTAATATTATTATAATATTATTTTTTTACCCTTATTTACCGGATTTACCCTTTAACCATGGTAAATAAAATATTTACCGAAATAATTATTCAAAATGTCTAAAAATAAAAGTTACCTATTTACTAAATATGGACCTCTTGATTATAAATATGGAAAACATTTTTCTATATTCAAAACATAGAAGTTTCAGAAATTAATTTAAATTTAATTCGCGTTGTCAAAACAAAAAGCGTGTCTTTAAGAAATAATAACTATTAAAAGTTTGTCACTTGCTTATGTCCAGTTTAAATGTAAATTTATGTCCAATGACCAACATAGTATTAGATTGTAAAAATATAATCTAATTATACATTAAAATCACTCAAACTCATAATTTATCACTATTAATTATTTCGATTAAAAAAGTTGTTTTTAATTAAAATTTATTAATTTTCACTATTCATAAAAATTTGAAATTCATCAGAAAAGTACAAAAAATTCCCCCTAAAGTAATTTCAATATTATGAATCCAAAAATGAAGTCCATTTTAAAAGAAAAAAATTATAAAATTTCAATAAGTGGGTATTACTATTCATAAAGGCTAGTTTGATTGGTTGTGGTGTGTTAGAACTCGAAGTTGCGTACAACACACGCTACAGTATTATTCAATGAGGAGCGTACCATGGAAGCTTGGGGTGTTACATTCTCCCCTCCTTTAATAAATTGTGTCCTCACAATTTCAAAAAATGGGCTTTGGAATATAATGGATTGTCCCACATCGGAAAAAGAGTCAATAAAACTCTCACTTTAAAAGAAAGAAAGAGAAGTACAATGGTCACCCAAGATAACCCATACTAGGATTCCATGTAGGAAAACATGGATATGGATGATATAATAAGTGTCTCAAATTTTAATGGATAGGGATAGAAAACATGATCGATAGAAAGATACCAACAAGAAAACTACAAACTTTTGATGGGACAAACGATCATTAGTCTCCCAGCTGGAAAAGTAAACAGACAACATTTTTTTTGTTTTAAATTACATTACATAAAGATGAGGAATTAATTTATGAGATTGAATAAGAAAATAAAGAGATATTATTACTTTTTTAATATAGTTTTATTCCTTAATAAATTTCTACGACTAACTCATTTTTTTAAATGATGAGTATTTAAGAAGACATGGTCACACAGGAAGAGTTAGAATAGAATTCTATAGAATCACATGATCCATGAAGGATAAACTATATATTAGACTTGTCTTTAGAGATTTATCAAAACCAAAATTTTTATTATAAGATCTAATGATCCCCCAAAAGGATATTCCATTAGAGAAAGAAACACTAATCTTAATTTCTTAAACTAAACCAACAATACCCCAAAGTTGAATAAATACTGTTAAAAACAATTGTCCTTAAAATCCTTCACTATAATCCAAACTAATATTGAATCCCCAAACATAGATGAATTTTGTTATTTAGTCTTCCACATTAAATTGTATCTTCAAATTACATTAACTACTATTAAAGTCACATACATAGAAGTAATTAACCTAATCACATATTCTCTATTACTGGTTAATCATTTCCATAAATAACCCAAATCACTATAAATACATAATAAAAACATAGATAAAAATCCACCATTACTCCTCAAATGAAATCCCAGAGTATTCTATTTTCCATGGACATATAGTTTTCCCAACAAAGTGAACATCTTCCAAAATAACATTAATCACTTAATCATTGAATCATTGTCCTATACAAAGGGTATTCATTTGATAAGACATAAGATCACAAATCAACTTATTATTGATAAATAAAAACATTTAACTAAAAATAATTAGTCACACTTGCCAGGGACGTCACGTAGTCCAGTGGTAGGAGATAAATCCTAATCTCACTTTGGTTGTGGGTTCGATTCCCAGAGCTTTGTCTGGTGCGATGGGTTGTCACATGGTCTATGTGTCGTCCTTTTTCAAAAACAATATTTCATAACATTACCAAAATGAGATAAATTCTTTAAAATAACCACAACATAATATAACCACAAATGTTATCGCATACCATCCATTTTCACCCCAAAATATAATAACTTATAATTGCCTCAAAACCAATGATCATACAAAACCAAATGGTTATTTATAACTATATCCACAAGAGAAAAGATAAGAATTCCTAAAATATAATTTTCACAAGACAAACTGCTGGGTTACAAATTTAATAGAAAATTATTTTGAAGTAATCCCATGAACAAGGAGTACTAGTACTTTTAAAAATTTCTCGAACTATTTATTTCCACATAACTTATTCTTTGAACAATAAAAGATACTATAGAATAGGGCATTCACTTGAGTAATGGTCAGGTCCCCTTCATTTATGGAAAATGACTGTAAATGGATTCTTGGGACAATTTTTATTTTCTTCCATACTACTCTTCATTTTCCCTCAGAAATTATTCACTTAATGTCCTTCTTTCCCACACATAAATAATTTCATTGTTCCATTGAGACACTTTTCTGGGTGACTCCTTCCACATTTCCTGCATGGTGCAAATTGAGGATTCTTTTTTCCATGGTCTCCACTGTTGGAACTCTTATCATTCATCATCTTTCTCTTCTTTGTTTAGTCCAGGAGTTGGTTAATATATATGTTGTTGATCATATTTTTGGAAAACTGATTTGGAATGAACACGATATGTTTTACACCTATCTACATTCCATTTTTTTCTCATTTCCACCATCGTTACCACCTTTTACATCATTCTCAATGTTTCTATGACTTCATTGGAATCAAGCCATTGACTAAAACCAGAAAAAATTGTGTGAGTAACTGTAGTCATAAAATCGTTTAGAGGATATCATGACACCGTATTCTTAATTTGAAACACCTTAGGATTAACCAAGGTCTTTTATTCCCAAATTATATTAAAATACTTCAAATCAGTTTGTAAAGAAAATTTAAATTATCCTATGCATATCCCCTGGTAGTGTTTTAACAAAAGGTGCAGCAAGGCCCGTTGTCGTGCACCAGTTCCAGTTCGAGTCTAGCTCAAAGCGGCCTTTTTGGTTTTTACCCCTAGGTACATCTGTGCCAGAGCCACCTATACCTGCTCGTATCCAGACAGGAATGTATTACTCGTAAAACTCATAGAATCTCTACAATACCAAAATTCTAGAAAATTATTCTATACTAATCCTCAAAGTCCATATTAGGTCTATGTGCTCTAATAAGTGTTTATCTAAATCTAGATTCCAATGATTGTACTAAGCTTCCTCTGATACCAACTGGAACGCCCAGACCCCAGGAGCCTAGATTCAGTGCATTATTATGTATCATTGGCATGATCATAAAATATCATGTCTCAAAAGATCTATTAGTTTAGTGGCCTTGGAAGTACTAGATACATTCATAATGTTTACATTACATTATAAAATGGTAAACTACAACAACATTGTCTCCATAGACAACACTGAGAGCCCATAGACTATCCCCGGAGGTTAGTCATTATATACTTCTTTACATCCTAGGGAAATAAAACATAGAATGGGGTGAGCTCAGAAGCTCAGTAAGGACAAAATTATAGCTAAATCTTTCATAAATAAGCATAAACATTTAAGGTAGTGTATAAGACTAGAACAAAATCCTTTTAAACATGAACATCAGTATAATATGGAAAATAAAAAATCAAATAATTACATTTACATATTCACATGGTTATTCTACAAGTCAAATGATCACATGCAATATCAATAGCCACTTTCATAATGATGGAATGGATAATGCCATACTATCATAACCAACTAGTCAAGGCCTTATGCCCATACTAAACATAAGATTTTGTCAAGGACTTCTGCCAAGACACTAGTTTTTCTCATGAGACCTACAGATGCATCTAGGAGCTATATCAGGCTCCATCCATTAATTATTTATTATAATTCATTACTTATATGAAATTTTTGAAACATAACATAAACAGTTATATTAAAACTAGTATACAAAATGTACATACATTATCCACAAACCATGAATGGTATAAAAATAGAACATCCATAGTAAAAAAATAAATCGGTCAATACAATATGGAAGATTGTATTGTAACATATTAACTTCAATTGAGAATAATGAAGGATATTGACATAGATGAAAATAATCATTAAAACTATTTTAGAGAAATATCCCCCTTTTTCATGAAAAAATAAAAAGTCACACTATTTGTCACGAAGCCATTTAAAAATAGATTTTTGAATCAAAGTGTCCCATACCACTTTGAAACTTTTAAATGGAATTTTAAATTTTAAAAAATTAATATCTATATAAATAAATCCTTAAGACCATTTTTAAAACATCGACATTAATAAATCATTGAAACAAATAATATGATATTTTAGTTAGAGTTCCTAACCAAAAGAGAGACACATGAAAAAAATAATTGAGGTAATCAAAACATTATAATATCATGAGAATAAAGGGATTCATGATATACTATGTCAAAGTACATAATATACACCATATAAAAGTGAATTGGTGTATAACAACAAAGAAGTCTCAATAGAATGTAAATTGAGATGAAATCGCTTATAATGATTGTATCCTTAGGTTAGGGATAAATCAAGGACATAATTATGTGTGAAAAATATAAATACACACAATATAATTGGATATTCAGTGTCAGTCAATCAAAGGAAAGTCACACATATTCTTGTAAAAACAACCACAAAGAATTGGATGTTTAACTCAATAATTAAAGATTGAGTTAGAATTAATCTTATCAAGTTCGTATCGATTACTTGAGAATTTATCAATGGAGTGATTATCTGTATCAAAACTATATCCACAAAAAGTTGACTGAAAATTATGACATACGAAAATGAATAGTGATTCCATACATAATCTTGGTGTAAAATAATCAATGAAGTACACGTAAAGCTGAATTAGTGGAAATTGAAATTTAAAATTCCCTTATTGATTTGGTAACTTGAGAAACATACACCCATTAAAGAAGGATCATTCAATTATTATGTATATATCCATAAATTTAAATATATTACACAATAAATAAAATTATGGGCTGTACACACACCACATGCAATAAATAAGTGGCGAATAATGGAAATCTCAATGAATTAAAAGTGAGATAAGAAACCCCTTACTTTGTAATATTTCATTGGTAGAGGGTAGGTTAACCTACTGTATAATGGAGAAATAATTTTTATTGAATTATACAATAATTATATATATTAATATGATATTATATATGATCTTTTAACATTTATTTGTTAATAATATGTTAGTATTATCATCGTTTCGGGTGTAAATATATTCATTTACCTTTATATTCCTTATTATGTGAGCCATATTTGTTATGGATGGGATGTATCTTATTCATATACAGAATTATATCATGTCTCTAAACATTATTTTTAATCATCAAATGAAATTTATTCTTGAATGGATACGATGGAGAATGAATCTCATCACGTTCGTCGAGACGATAATCTGTACGTACGAACGAGCATCAATATCACTTTTTTGATATTAAAATAATATATAATTGGATGGTATATCATATATACAGAATCATTATCAAGTTATATTTATTTTTTACAAGAATTACACATCATTATTATAACCATTCAAATAATTAAGTATTGAATAACAATTACACCATGACATGGAGACGGTAATCCGTACGTTCGCACATATGGTGACATGTCATTCAAAGGATGGATAGAATAATGAAGATAGATATACTGTATTTATAATAAGTTCAATGTATATAGATAATAATGTAGTTATTATTTATGAATGTAATTAACAAAAAAGAATAATTGGAAAAAGAAAATAACTTGAAAGAGTGTGGTGAAATTATTACCTCTTTTTTGGGTTCTTCCTTTTGATTTGATCAAAAGGGCTCCTTAATTTGGCTTTATGAGCAATGTAGGTACTCTAGGATAAACTGAAGGAAGTTTAGAGGATTTTTGGGTAGGGTTTTTCTGATAAAAAAGGCTTTTTATGTGTGAATTAGTGAGTAGGGTGAATTCCCTTTTATAAGAGGGGTGAGGGGCACCTCAGAAAAAGCAATAAAAATTATTTTATAATAAATTCATATTCGGTTTCTAATGGCTCAAAAGTGGATTATTTAAAGTTTAAGGTGGTTATAGGCCAAAAACCTCTCATCCAATAGGTTTTATAATGGTTTGGGTTACTATATTAACTTTGTAATTTTTATTTAACTCTTAGTTAAGTAGTTTGACATTCACCATGTCTCTATGTATTTTTATATTATATCATTAATAAAGATACAATATACATAAAAGAGACCCCAAGTGGTTCATTAATTATACACCTATCCTTATATTAGTCATTTGGCCGAATTTTATATTTTTAGGAATAGGATATCAATTAATAATATAATATTATTTTTAAAAACTATTTTTTGTCAGTTTTGACACTATTTAATAATAGATTTTTGTTACTGTCTTAAAAACATTATTAATTAGAAAAAAAATTAATTTAAGAAATCATAATATTTCATATTAACCAATATAATTCTTGTATGTCATCAAAACATTCAAATTATATTTAGTTTAACATTTATAATAATGATTATTTGATTCTTTCATTAATAAGGAAAATACTGCATCATTATTGTGTCATTAATAAATTTAATTATTCAATGTCTAAAAATTATAAATAAAATACCATTATATAGGAAATCCTTTTATATTTATAATGAATTTTTATAGTCGAAAATATAACATATATAACCTTATGTAAAAATTGTTTTTCTAAAAGATACATGCTTATGTCATTTTGGTATTTACTTTAACTTAATTAATATAAACTGTCATTATCACTAAATAGTTGCTCCATGGGGTCCCAAAATCAACCCAAATATTCCCATGGTCATAAATGTATCAAAAAATAAGGTTAGGACAAATTTTAGGGTAATTTAAAATTATTATAATTTTATTTATTTACTGTTATTTACCGGATTTACCCTTTAACCATGGTAAATACAATATTTACCTTAGTAATTATTCAAAATGCATAAAAATAAAAGTTACCTATTTAAATAATTTGGACCCCTGATTCTAAATATGAAATCCATTTCTCTAAATTCAAAACACAAAAGTGGCTGAAATAAATTTAAAATTAATTCTCGTTGTCAAAACAAAAAGCGTGTTATTAAGAAATAATAACTGTCAAAAATTATAGCACTTGATTATGTCAAGTTTAAATGTGAAATTATGTCCAATGAACAACATTGGATTAAATAGTAAAAATATTATATAATTAAACAATAATATCACTCAAATTGATAATTTATCTCTATTAATTATTTCGATTAAAAAAGTGGGTTTTAATTAAAATTTAGTAATTTTCACAATTCATCAAAATATGAAAGTTATCAAAAAAGTACCAAAAATTCAACCTAAGATAATTTTGGTATTCTGAATCCAAAAATGAAGTCCATTTTGAATGATAAAATTTATTAAATTTTAAAAATTGTGTATTACTATTCATAATGTCTAGTTTGATTGGTTGTGGTGTGTTAAAACTCGAATTTGTGTACAACACATGCTACTGCATTATTCAAAGAGAAGCATACCATGAAATCTTGGGGTGTTATAGTTGAGGCCACATGAGAGAAATTACATAACACACGATCTCAAGTTAGCTATAGTTGTACATGCTTTGTGTTGTTGGAAAAATTATCTTTTGGGAGAGCATTTTGTGGTATACACTAACCACATAAGTCTCATGTGTATCATTACTTAGTGATATATGAATTTGAGGCATTGATGTTTGGTTGGTACCATCTGTCCTTTAATTTTGAGCTTGACTACATGTTTGTGAAATCCAATGTAGTAGCTGAGGTGTTGAGTCGACGTACTCTGATTCATATAGTCCATGAGGACAGTAGTGAGTGGCATGTTATTTATTTATTCTATGAGATGCATTTGGATATGCACGACGGACAAGGTAAACCATTTCTTTATTTTATTATTTTTAAATCTAATCTCCTCGATTGAGTACAAATGAGAAAGCTATAAGATTTCGAAGGCCTAGTCCTACATGAGAGTGTTTTAGGTTAGGAACCGACTCCTGGGTGGACCATTGGTGAGGATGAGGATTTGTGTTTTCAAGGGTACGTATGGGGGCCAGGAGACATACGTATGTATCTTTTGTGAGATTTTCTAGCCTTAGGTTGGGAATTTTATCTTGGTGTCACCAAGATGAATTGATATATACATCATCAGTATTGGGGGTCAGGTATGGATAAGGATTTAGATGGTTTGTTATGAGATGTTCCAGCTTTTAACAGGTCATGATGATCATCAGTAACCTACATGGCTTTTATAGTAGTTTCTCATTCCCAAGTGGAAGTGGAATGATGTCACGATGGATTTTTTGAATGGTTTATCAATGTTTCCTTGGTAGAATGAGGTGGTTAGGGTTTTTATTGACAGATTTAAAATGGATAGACAATTCCTACCGATTAGGGAACCCTATATTGTTGATGAGCTATAAAGGTTGTACATTAGATAGATTTTACATTTACATGGGGTTCGACACTTGGTCATTTCAGACACGGACACACAGTTTACATATCATGTCTAGAAGGGACTACATAGGGCTTTGGGTACATAGTAACTTCTCAGTACAACATACTATCCCCAGATAGGTGGCCAGTCTGAGCGCAAGACACATGTTTTAGAGTATATGAAACAAGCATGCGTATTTGATTTCAGGGGATCAGGGGGGAGACACATACCCCTATGAGAGTTTTCATACAATAATAGTTTTCTGGATGAAATTTAGATGGCACCTTATGTCGTTTTTGATGGTCGACCATGAAGATCACCCCTATGATGGTTGGAGGCATGAGGGGTTTCTATGTAGGGACCATATATAGTCCATGAGACCACTGAGCATGTGGAGTTTATTTATAAGTGGTTGGATACTACACAATCTCAGTACAAAACTTATATTGATTGAGAAAGATTGCCTATATAGTATGAGGTTGGGGATTGGGTTTTCATATGTGCGACAATGTAGGTGGGACACCGAAGGAATAATAGATTGGTGAATCATTCACCAAGGCACGTCGGGTCATTTGAGGTTTTATAGAGAGTCTGGTAGGTTTCCTATCAGTTGCAGTTACTTTAGATGTACCTTACTATGCATGATGTCTTTCACATTTCTTTGATAGAAAATTACTTTTCAGACCCATCCCACATTTCTCAACTTGAGGAGGTTGTGTTGGAGGTGGATGCCTCCTTTGAGGGGAACTTTATTCGGATTTTGGATCCCCACATGAATGTTCTTTGTGGCTGGTATGTTCCTTCAGTATAGGTGTTATGGATACATGGGTGAGTACATGATGAAACTTTAGAGAGGGAGGGTAGCGTACAATCACAGTGGCCCAAGTTGTTTGAATCTTCTACTTCACCACCCTTAGAAGGGAAATTCACAGAAGAATTGATTTATGGGGTGATCTTTTTAAGAACCCAGATCTTTATTTCATGTATGGATCATGATTTCGGGTTGTTTTGAGGAAAAGGGATGAAATGAGGTTTTTCTAAGAATATGTTGTGAACTATAGAGTACACTTCATTTACCTAGGTACTACCTACATCTTGTACTGGTTGTGTAACATCCAAGTACATAGATGTGTAGTTGACTTGGTAGACCGCCTAAAGTAGGGGCCTGTTGAGGTTAGTACACTACATTTACATTAATTTTACTTGTTGTGTAATTTTATTTTTATTTGATAGATTGGGGTGTGGTTGTGTATCATCTTCAGAAAATCTTTTTTTTCCTTTCAGTTCATACTTGAGAGTGATGGAATGTCAGAGAACTTTGAGCCCCTCCCGGTTGTCCGTTCAAGGTCTAATTGAGACATCATCTGGTGAATTTGAATCCCACCTATCAGTTCTCAGTTCACCATGATCCTCTCTTCCTAATTACACCTATCTTGTGAGTATTTCAAGGTTGAATTTTTTTCACATTCTTTTAAATATGTGCAGTTATTGGAAAATTCAAGGACCAGAGTTCAAGACTGTTGATCACAATACATTGAGGTAGCTGGTTTGTGATTTTCATTATTTGTCTTTGAATTATATATGCTTAAAGTGTATCATACCCATGTTTAGGGTATTTCTAGTTTGGGAAATTAACTCTATTATTTACATACTATTTTTCAATTGATTAAAAAAGTGATGTTTCATATGAATAAGGTATGATGCCTTGTTTACTGGACACCCCTGGGTGTGTTTACATAGTTTAACTTTTTTTGGTTGTTTTTCCATGGTTCCATATGAGGCGTGCCTTGTTTCCATGACATTAATTGTTTAGGATGGAGTTTGATTGATTATATGAATTTCATGTTTTTCCTTATAAATTTCAACCATGTAGTAGTTATAGATTAAATGTTCCACCTTGTTATGATGAACGTCTTATTTTTTCAATGGACTATGAAATACTTGGACTAGGAAAACTATAGGGGTTTCCATGCTTATGTACACATGATTGTGAGAGCCTTGGTGTAGACACTATCCCAGGGGTATTTACCATTAGTGCTACCCATGAGGTTGTTTATGGTTCTTTATTCTATGTCGACTCAAGGGGTATTGATCGTGAGAGTTACCTCAAGGTTGTTTATTATTTATTGATGCCCCTGTTAAACCAAGGTTATTGACCATCAAAGCTGCCCCGGTGGTCATTTTTAAATGATTAGTGCTATTCTAATCCAAAGGGGTTAGACCTTGAGAGCTTTCCTAGAGGGTTTTTTATTAATGATTCAATGATCGTATTGGGTCTGGCAAGCCAATTCACAAGCTTGGAATCAGTCTTTCTTTTTTTTCTAGATGGTCTTCTGAGACGTCTGTTATTACTTTTACACAGGGGATATAGAGATTATTCTAGATCCCAAGGTTTAAATTTTTTTGAGGATTAATAATAAAAGTAAATTAATGTTATTTAAAACTATAGGATTGATTTATTTTGATTACTTCCTAGTTTATTGCATCATTTTTCAATATTTAATTGTATATATATTCATTGACAATTAGGAAGTGGTCTTTTAGTGATTGCCTACTGGGATTTGTCTCACTCACTATTTGGGTTATACTTTCGGACCCAAATAGAGTATATAGTTGCTGGTATGGATAAGGGAATGAACCCTTCTTCATTAGGTACTTGATTTCTATCGGATCTGGAGAGCCTGAGACCATGATATGGCTTTTGAAACTACTGAATATTAAATTTTTTTCTATTGTACTTTGGTTTCAGTGTTGTTTTCAAGCATTTCGACTTGTTTGGATATTTTCTAGATAAATACGACATGGATCATTTATATATGATTCAGTTGTTATATTCCTATTAGTTTTCTATTGATTAATTCTTTTGAGGGTTTTAGTACTTCTGCTATTTTTACTATTTATTAGTATGATATGTATATTGTACCAATGAGGGCATAGTTTCTTCACTATCACACCTAAGGACCTCACTACTAGTCGGCAGCCTATGGAATTTGGGGAATTTCTCTTGCGGCAATATGGCCAACCAGGTACAGTTCACCTATGGGTGGCACTTAGAACCAGGACATTAAATTTATATTACTTCTATACAATTATTATGTCACATATATCATATATTTTCACTAAATCCATCCTTAATACATTCCATTTAGTGAGTGAATCTATCGTATCCCATTGAGGGGGCATTAGTACACACTACCTCTAACAGAATAATTTTATATACGAAAAACAGAATGTATAATGAGACTTGTTGAAATATTATTAAATATGTTTAAAGAAATTTTAAATATCATATTTATTTTATAAAATAGATCTTCCATTATAATTCCCACCATTAGATGTGTTAATGAAAGGGAAAACAATCATTGTTTTATGAGGTGGTATTTCTCGATACACATTAACTGATTATTTGTTACCCATCTATTGGATGTGTGTGTATGTATAGGTTGAACCATTATCATAACAACATATACGTATATTGATGATACTTTTTTGGATGTATAATCATGTAATAAGGATATTTTAGGGGTGGATAATGGAAGTATGATAAAGGTGCTTGAGGGAGGATGTTACATATTATTTGGGTAACAACTTTGGGTTTTCACCTAAGGAAATCCTTGAATTTCATTATAAAAAAATGAATGGTTCAATGATTAATGTAGATATGTTGGAAATTTTAAAAAGTAGTTATTCTGAAAAACAATGTGGTCTGAGATTTGTGAGGTATGGGGAGATGTGGTGGCCATTTATAGGGTAGGGAAAGGACTCACTTGGAATGTTTGGAATCCAATATGTTGTACCCATGTGATTTTTTTTAAAAAGTCATAAGATAGTAAAAATATATAAATAATTGAAGTAAATTGGATGCTTAATATCCATAAAATGGGTTTTGGACAAGTGGAAAGGTCATATGGGACCTTACGTTTAATGCTCAGTCCGTTGTTAAGAATAATTTTTCCTTAATCACAGTAAATAATTTAAATATTTTCTCAAATAAAATTAATCTTTTCAAACATTCAATATTATTCTGATTATAAATATAGAATCATTTTTTTTCAAATTCCAATCAATAAATTGTAATTAATAAATATTAAATTAATCATGCAGAGTGGACGACACTGTGGGGTTTTAATGTATAAATATTCACATGTTTTCAATGATTATTCAGCCAATTTCAATGTGAAATTGGTTCCAATGACTTGGAATTTTATTAATTGATTTATATTTCTTCTAAATATACATTAAAAACAAGCTAATTAATATTTTAACTATATACATAAATTATATGAAAAATTATTTTTGAAATAATATTATGCTTTTTTCACTATTCATAAAAAATTATTATTCTTAGAAAAATCCAAAAAATTCACAGAAAGATATCATCAACATTATTAATTAAAAATTTAATTTAATTTTCTAAAATTAAATTAAAAAATGTGTCTAAAATTATTTTTATTTCGTTTAACATAAGAACATGAAAAGTAGTGTATTCGAGAAAATAGTATTATTAAAGCAATGGAGACTTTATAAAAATTAGAATTTTCATTATCATTAAGATTTATTTATATGAAATCATTATAAATACTATTATAAAATTATATATTAGTATTAATATTATAAATCATAAAGTTTATGTTATAAATATCTAGTTTAATAAATTATAACAAAAAATGATGTGTCAATGAAAATCAGTGTCGTGTGTAACGTGTGCCGTGTTTGGTTTTCATGTAGAGAAATACATGTTGGTTTCATGTGAAAAGTAATAATTTACTTAGTGTAATGAAATTAATAAATTATAATTAATTTGAGAAAAAATGGTCCACAAAAACATGATGTGTTATATTCTACCCCCCTTAAAGTGAATTTTGTCATCAAATTTTTTCTCAATTATCATAGGTTTAATAATTTAATTTTTGTTTCATTAAAACCCACATAAATAAATGAATACTGAAACTCCCTTTAAAAATAAATATTTGTAATCATAAAGGTTACCAAAAGTAATATATAACTAGGATTACATATATTAACACATAGTTGGAAAGTAAAAAACATGGACATAGAAGAAAAATTTATGTATCAAGATCTAGAAGAGAGTTATAGAGAACATGGTCAGGAGAAAATTAACAACCACAAAGCTATAAATATTGGATGATCTATGGGACCATATTATTAATTAGAAAAGAATGAACTAGGATAACATATTTACCTTTATTATTATTTCCCTAGAGTTAAATAATTTTCATGAGAAGTCATTCATAATTTATTTTATTCCTCATATATCACAAATCAGCTCTTTGTTTCACCATTCAATCATTTGAATATCAATAAAGTATATTCTCTTTGATCATAGTAATAACTTGAATTTCCATAAATCTTTTTTTAAAACAGGCATGCTCCAGTATTCCAAATATCAATAGATATATTTCTTAACTCAAATATGTTGTATACATCATCCATTAATACATAGAATACTTTTACAATGAGTCCTTAATTGGTTCTAAGTCTATTAACACAATCCAATTTATTTTATCAAAGACAATCATCTCTTTGTCCATGCTAAACACAATTTTATCAATATCTTGATCACATTAATGGTTACCTTCCCTTAATTAAAATATCACTCATCCAATTATTAATCACATTATACATATCCTTTTCAATACTTAATGAAAACATCTATAAAAAATAATTATATACATTTTGATTTCTGAAGCATAACATTTTAATTCCAAAACATAAATTATTCATTTATCCAACATTATTCTTAAATTAATAATCATGATATAACAACATATTCTTCAATACCTATTTCAAAGAATATGAAATTTTAATCTTGTCTTCTTGTTCCTCAACATAAATACGATCATGATTCTTATGCTTAATTAAAACAATACTCTAAGAACATCACATACCATTCACATGTCGTATTCAATATCATTGTCTTCATAAGTAAAACCAATAATCATTCCACCTTCTTAATTATCTATAGGTTATTTCCACTTGGGAAATGAATTTTCATACTACACATACATTCCATATCTGATGAATTTAATTTTTACCATATTTCTTCTATTTCTCTCCATTGAGTATGATAGGAATGAATAGGATGAGAAACACATTTCATAGAATACAACCACACAATCATGAAGAATTACTTATATGGTGTCTAAATCATGACACCTACCTTTTAATAGATGACTACATTGTTTTATCCTAGTTTATTCATTGTCATATTCTATTCAAATACATCATGATGTTTTGTAAATTTTTTGTGAATATCCAAAAAATATCCCATGGTAATGTCAACCCATGCGTGCAATAATTCCCACTGTTGTGTACGATGTCATGTCGAGTCAGGTCGAACACAAGTTTTCAGTGTTGTAACTTTTTTGTATATCTGTTCAAGTTCCATTGTCACTTGTTGTACATATAAAGGGTTATATTTATAGGAAACCTCTCACTATATCTTTTACCAAAAATCTATATCATTTTCTTATTTTTTAAGCATCCTTGTATTTATCATAAGAGAAATAACTTGACATATCCATATATCTATACCTAAGAATATCACTAATTTTTTTGTCATCATAGTTCCCAATAGTTTTATAAACGTTCACTATGATAACAAATATAATGTATTATCCCTAATGTACATATAAATTACATATTTTTAATGGAATACTTGAAACATTGAAAAAATAGATTCCCAAACACTATATTAATTTAGTGCCTTTGGAGAAATGTAAATGCTAATGTTGATATATGAGTGAGATAAAATATCTTCCACTATGATCTTCATGATTATAACCCTTAATATAGATAACATACATAATACATACCATCATATCATTGGGATGGAAACATAAAAATAGTTGATCTTAGTTTCTGTGTAAGGGTAAAAATGGGATATATGTGAACATAAATATTAGCATAAGTGAATAAGAACGTGTCCATAAAATTAGATTATAACACCATGAATATAGAAGATCATAAACATGAATCATTGAAAATGATTGGAAATTCATAACACATGAATCATAAGGGAAACAAGAATATAAGCTTTTCATATGAATAATACTTGAGTTTGGAGGCATTCCAATAAACATGGAAAATCATATGTTAAGTTTACATACAAAGACATTAAGAAAATTTTAGGATTTTTATAATAACATATGTTCCTACTTCGGGCTTGGTCTTCCCACCTGTGTACCCACTGGTTTCGAGATTGGGATATCCAACTGTGTACCTTCTTATTTCGATCTTAAGAAGCCCTATCATTTTGGGTTTGGGATTCCTTCTAATGTAACCTCTTATTTCAGGATTGGGTTTCACTCTTTTTTTCCCTCTTGATCTGAATAACCATTTATGATTAACAAATTCATTGGAGGGAGATATAGGTAACAACTATCACATAATAAATTCATGTATACATATTTGATAGGATAATAAAACATGCAACATATCCTAACACCTAGAAAGTGATGAGCTATATAAACATTATACCAAAACCAATGAAATGAAATGGGTATCATGAAATTATTACATCTCATTACCTATGGGAAATAGATAGGTTTAATTTCGTCAAATCATAACCCATGAAAAGGAATAGGTTTCAAAAGAATATGAACCATGGAAGAAGAATATTTTTCAATAATATTGAATCATAGTCCATTAAATATGAATATGAATTTTATTCCGAGATCATATACTAGTAAAGAATAAAATATCACAAATTATTTCATATTATATAGGAGATATATTTTGAATGATCACATGGAACATTTCATAAGGAAGATAACTTTTAGTGGAAAGTATTTTTCATAAAACCATTTCAGAAATAAATTTCTCATAAAAAATTCTTTACCTATTCATTAAAAAAATTTCTATAGGGAAATATCATTTATTATTTGAGATATTATTTTTAGAACATAAATCCAATTGAAACCCGTTTTATTTTAATATAAATTGAAAACATAGAAAAAAGGCTACAAATTATTCTAAACATACTTTTTTCTGTGAATTCTTATAAAATTAGCTTCAAAACATTTAAAATAATTTTTCACTAAAAAATATGAAATTATAAAAATAAATCATGAAAAAAATTTGAAAAAAATTCCTTTCATAAAATTTTATATCATATAATGTAATATTTAAATCATGTTGAAATCAATTTATTTTAAAATTCCTTGAAAAATTATAAAATAAGAATGGAAAATATTTTAAAATAATAAAACCATTCCAGAAAAAAAATTATTCCCTTTAAAACAATGAATATCAATTATATTATGAAAAGAATATCATTAAAAAAATAAATTTTTTGTATTAAAAATTAATTTTCAAAGTAATAATGGTCATGAAAGCAGGAAAATCCTTACATGCCGAATATTATTTTTACACTCTAAAAATTTAGGAAAGTACGTCGGCTGAAAAACATAAACCCCATGAAAGATGTATCATTATATTAATATGTAAATACCCATTAAATTAACAATATGATTCATAGAATACATCCACTGGTAGTATACACACCACAAAAAAGGAATGATTAGTGAATAAAACATGTTTCTCATAGAAAACTAAGTGGGAAGTAATTCCCTTACCACATTTCTTGACTCTTAGCATATTTATAAAAACATCCAATATAATTAATATATGTTTGTTATAAGTATATCACATAACCATATTAATATATATAATACCATGTATGGTTTTATTATTACATCATACTTCCATCTTGTTAACAATTCTATGCAATGGTTTCACTTTGAGAAATATCTACTTTGTTCTTCCCATATATCTTAATTTGTTATACATATGGTCATTATAATTATATAATTATTTACTGAATTTAAACCATTACATAAATATAATTTATATAATTTATATGTTTAGTATAATAATCTATATAATATATAAGTATGAAATTGAATACACTTTTCGTGAAGAAGATAGGTCGTATATGGGAATGAATGTTTTTTTCGTCTTTCTTTTTATTTTTGAAAGTAAAAAAAATTAATTAGAATATATGTATATAAAATATAATAAAAATAGATTTATTATTTTATATATATCATATCGGTTCACTAAAACCATCTTTAATACATTCTATGTAGCATGTGAACAATTCTCATTGCCTTGAGAGGGGGACAATCCACACTTCCACAATCAAAATTATAGTATATTCACAAAATGGAAGGTATAATTTTTTTTAATGTAAATGAATTACATAACTTTACATAAATTATAAATATCATATATATTATTCATAAAATTATTATCCACCATAATTCCCTCCATGAATGGTTGTAAATGAAGAATAAACAATCATCATTTTTTAGGCGGTACATTGCCTATTGCATAAACATCATGTTTGTTACCCATTATATAGATGAATGTATAAGTGTATGAATAAACCTAATCATAAAAAAACTCCGTATGTTGATGATATGGGTCTTCTTTTTTAATAATGGTGTAACAACAAAAAATTTCAATGGAAATTTCTTTCTTATGATTATGTCATATAATCACATGAAATCACAACACAATGAACTATTATGTAGTAGGTGACATTTAAACACAAGTTTGTCAATACTGTGTTTTGAATTACAAAAATCTGACATACATGGTTGCGATCAGTAAGTTATATAGAGTCTAATATGACCAACTTAATTTTTGGTTAATAGTAACATTCCCTCATGAATAGTAATGTTACTCTTATGAATAGTGAAATAACCTAATGAAAAGTAATACTACCTATGATAGTATAAAAGTAAGATTCATGTGGGAGTACGATATACCTATATCTTCAAATAAGAAAATATATTTTTTAAATTTTTTATTTTTTGAATAAAGAATATTTTTAATTAAATATTAAATAAAACATATTTAGAATCTTTTTTTGAGTAGTTTTTCATTTCTGGATTCTATATGTCAAAAAATGGATAGGTTGAATTTTTGGGATTTATCTAAAATACTTTATTGTTTAGGTGTTTAGTGAAATACATTAATTGACCATATAAATACATTATAATTAAAATCCACTAATCCTGAAATCATATCTGATGTAAGAACCCAAATCTAGAACTGACGTGCACTTATGAATATTCTTGGTCTTGGAATCATCACTATTTCTTGTCTTATGGGAAAGTAATATACTAATTATAATAATATCATGAAAACCCTCTTCTCCTCCACTATGAAAACTGCCCATTGTTACCTCTTCTCTTCCCTACACTCTAGTATTTTTAATTTTCTATATTCATCCGAAATCTCTCCTTAACCTCATCCCCCATGTCCAAATTCTCTTATCCACTTAAAAAGACCAAGTCCTCTCCCCTTAAAAGGCTATCAAGGAATGATTATTCAAGAGGTAAACTTCCTTTTTTTCTATAATATTTATGTTCATGTGTTCTCTTCTCTTTGCAAATATCTACTCATCTAAATTGTATGAAGACTTCAGTAACATACGTGCACAAGATTTTTGTTTTCATAATTGTATAAATCATTTTCTTTTCTCCTTTCCCATTATTTTATTTGAACGAAATAAAAACAACTTTTGAGATGTGTTAATTTATCACAATCAAGGATGATGGGTTATCAATTTCCATTATAATCTTCAATTATCATCGTGAAACCCATTTCATGGTTGAAAAAGACCATAATATATGTATTAAGACACATCTTTGGTTCTGGAATAATTTTTCACACCTGGTTTTTGATTATATAGAAAATTGTCTTCATTGAGATCAAAAACCCACCAATTAACCCTAATGGATGTCACTAAAGTTTTATATATTGAATCATATTCCCTTCAAGTAACCAAATTGTGTATTCAAACATGAGGCCTTGGGGATGTTCTATAATAAAATAAAACTTCAATTATGTACAACTACCATCTTCATACAAATTTTTCTGAACATTGAAATAAGTAAATCGATCATTAAAACCAAGAAAGAAAATGTACCCAAACAATGAAATTGAACCTCAAAACAAATCAAATTGTTCATAAATAAACATAAAAATTTATACTAAATATTTAACATATATAATTGGTTCTAGAAATAATAATCAATATCCTATTTTTTTTTAATTTGTACATTAGTAACAGGGGGAGAACACCAACGAACATAAGGTATGGGATCCTCTCTATTCACTTTTATTATAGAATTCCTTCTATGTTATGCCATATTATGTGTAATTCCTAATGAAGGTTTATGATTTTTCACCTTCCTTATACATAACTCATGATGTATAAGTTATGATAAACCCCTTTCTCATCATGAATCCCTCTTAAGTAAACCTGATATCGTGTCAATAATCCGTAAAGAATTCTACCCGAACTGCCTTTATACTGTCAGGTGACTCTATCTATCTTTTTTATCCCATTTATGTGGTCTTATATATTTTTTTAAAACTTCTACATATAGTATATATGCTCCAAAATCATGTTTTAAGAACCATCCCAAAATTTCATTCTGGTATATATAAGCTTTTATGTGAATCCCTCCCCGATACTTCCCAATAAGCTAACTTGTTTTAGGTGAAATTACTAAATTTTTACGCAATTTCATGTGAGGCCTATCCTCTGTGTTAATCCACCATTTCCTTTATAAATAATTATTTTAATAATTAATCCTTATTGTTTCAATTCTTATTTTATATAAAATATTGTTCCCATTTCCATTTTATATGCTCTATATTATTTTCCTTAAAACTGAAAAAAAAATTATAAGGTTAAAATTTCACATATACATTTCATATATGTTTTTAATTTTTTTTCATCACATATAATGATATATGAATATTTTATGTTATGATCATCCATTCATTTTTTTAATTCCATTCATTATGGACACATTCATGATACACCAATTGGTTGTGCTTTATGTCATGATTGTGTATTCGAATTCTTTCCATGGTTAACCCTTATTTTTATGTATGACTTATTATGTATGATTAATTATGTGGAAAACATATTCATGAAATGCAATATTGGTGCACCGAAATATAACTCCAATGCATTGGGTATAGTTGAGCCTCATGAATTATTAGGAGCGACCGTCGTGGATGTTATCCTTGACAAGTAATACTATGTGCAACGGTCATGGAAGTTATCCTTGGAATGTGATACTATGGGAAATAATATTGGAAGTTAGCCTTGAATCATACTATATTCAGATTTCTCATCCACATTTCTATGATTCCATGTTTAAATGATCACATTTTTATATTTTATGGTTCTATATGTTACATGCCTTTTTATATCATCATACCTTGTCTTCAATCCTATGTGCTAAGGATTTGTTCTTATGGATATTTTCTTACTGATATATTAGATCATCCCTTTTTTCATGTTATCCCCCAGGTACCCTATGCATAATAAATGACTTAAATGATGTTAGGAGCTCTTTATTGAGATTAAATAAAGAAGAGTTATTTAGTCCCATGTTTATGTTTTATGAACCTAGTCTTCTAAGACAGTATACCTAATGATCCTTGGCTTGTACTCTGATGTATAAATATGATTAAATTCATGTAATGTTATATGTAAAAGTTTGGAGTCCCTATAAATGGAATAATTAGAGTGTAGAGGATTGGAAATGATAATAATATAAAGAGATTGAGGGAGGATGTTACCTCTTCTTAGGGTAACTCTGTAGTTATCCCCAAAGGGATTCATTGGAATTAATTATTTGTAAATATTGTATTATTGGAGGAATGAAGAGATGTTTTTATATGTATTGGTAATATCATGGTCAATCCTAAGTGGTTTTATAGGAGTGTGGATTGGGGAGATGTTGTGGCTATTTATAGGATAGGAAAACGACTAACTTGGAATTTTTATAAACAATATAGTGATAACATTTTTTAGAAAAAAAATTAGAAAAAAACAAAACAAACTCAATATTTGAAGGTTAATGGAATAATGGTGGGCATAATTTTGGTTTTGGATGAGGTTCTAGGTTATTTTTTCGCTTACGTTTAAGTATATGTCCATTATTAATCTTTATTTTTCTTTAATCATTGTAATTAATTTCAATTTTTGGGTCAAATAATAGGTTAACATTATTAGAAAGTATGAATTACTCTAATTCAAAATATATAATACATTTTTTTTATAAATACAATCACTGATGTGGAAGAAAATAATTTAATATTAATCCTGCAAATGGGATGACACAATGTGTTTTCCAAGAAAAAATGGACCAAGTATTCCAATATATTTATCTCCAATTCAATGTAAAATTGATTCCAATGACCTATATTCGATTAATTTATGTATATTTCTTCTAATCATAGTTTAAAAACAAAATAAAATATAATTTTACTATATAAGTTAATTAAATGAAAAAGTAGGTTTGAATTATTATTCAGTGTTTTTTGCTATTTATTAAAAATTATGTTACTAATAAATATACAATAAATTCACCATAATATAATTTCAATATTATAAATTTGAAATATAATTTAATTTTATCAAATTATATTTCAAAAAGTTTCGAAAATTAATTTATATTGTTTCTCATAGAAGGGCATGAAATGTTGTTCATTTGTGAAAAAAGTAATTTTAAACATATAAATGTTTTAAAAACTAATATTTTTTCATTATAATTATGTATTATTATATAAGAATATTATAAATAATATTTACAAGGTATTTATTACTATTCATAATACAAAATTTAATGGCAAGGTTATAACTATATTGTTTAAATATTTATAATAATAAAATGATGTTTCGTAGAAACTTAGTGTCTTGTGTATCATTCAACAAATCAGTTCTATGTGTAGAATAATAAAAGTTGTTGTCATGTGAAAGGAATGTTTTAAATAGTCTAATGGTATGCATTAATAAAAAATTATTTGATAAAAGGTCTATAAAAACTCAGGTAGTTTTAGAAAACACTTTTACCGCCTGATGATAAATTGTACTGAAGAAAGTATGTCCCAACTACATGATGTTAAGCTATGCAGGACAACAGCCAACATATTCCCATATCAAAGGATCACAACGGCCTTACCAATGTCAACCAAAATATAGGGTGATTCTTAAATCATTTAAATCACTTCAATATATATATATAACTTAATGTATCATTTTATCCGGTGAATCACAATACTTTCATTACCCTTGGAAGGTTGAAAATTTCTCTCATTTCAGTAATCATATTAATGTAGAAGGGAATAGACCCACCAAAAATAGAAATATAATCTTGGCTAGTAGTTTATTCTTATCATTTTGAGAAATATTATACTATAGAAGAACCCAAAACCTTTGTCTACATTGGGCCATCCCTGACATGGTTGTCCCATATCTATACTTCTGACCACAGAACCGTAATTCATGATTTAAATTATCATAATCCCTCACTCTAAAAGATTATTGTAATGCCCCAGATCCAGGTGCCACTTCGGTGCCCCAAACCTGGTTGGTCACATGACCTCAAGTGCATTTCCCCAAATGCCTGAGGCTACCGACTAGCTGCGAGGGCCCAGGTCTGATAGTGGGGAAACTATGCCCTCATTTGTCAAAGTGCAGCACGGCGGAATACAAAATAAAACATACAACAACGGAAGAAGCAATAAACCATACATATTTTCAATAAAAAACTGATGTAAATATATCCAACCAGTTATATAGATAATGATTCAACAAGTCTTATGTTCTATAAAAATAGCCAAAACATGTTACACCATAATACAGTACAATAAAATAGAAATTACAGGTACAACAAAACAAAACAAAACAGCTGGAAGCATCGCGAGCCTAAGCTTGGTCCCATGTTTCCCTACACCTCAGCATAAATCATGTACATATATAGGTACCCTTTTCCTTATCCACACCTATAGAAACATAATCTGTTTACACTGAAGACTTGACCCAAACAGGGTGTGAGAAATAAATCCTAGTAGGTACCCACCAATGGCTCGTGCCCAACAGTGTGAAAATATGCAACATCAGTGTGCAGTAGTAAAATGAAATAAACTAAGTAGTACTCAAAAGTAACTATCTTTACCAGTTATATTGCCATTTTATTTTTCATTTATTCGTTCAATAAAAGGAAACCACTGTAGTGAATTGTCTATGTAACAGTCAGTGTCCTCTGACACCCAAACCCTTACACTCAGGTAATCAGAATCGTAACCCACAGGTAATTTCTCACAAGCATTACAGATATTGCCCTCAGGCTGACGAAGTTTTTCCCTTAGGCACAAAGTGAATTGCCAACCGGCCCATAAAAAGTTTCCCTCATGCTAAAATTACCACTGCCCTTAAGCAAAAGGAAATACTTCCCTCAGGCTATGTATAGTACTACCCTCAGGCTAAACAAGCAACCAGGCCATGACCAACATATAAAGGATCATGACACATGCAATTCCTCTCAAAAAATTCTATAATCATTAATACAAAGGCATACCCTCAGGTGTCCTGGCCAAACGGCGAAATAGAGGAACGCACCCTCAGGGCAGTACTATATCCAAGCAGCGATCCCAAACAGCAGTTCATTATCACATTTAATTACCTACACAATTATTTCTATTTTAAACATCCAAGGCCTCATCCACATGACACCCCAACATGTGTTTGTAGCTTAATGGTACACAAAAATGCACAGAAGTTGGAATTTAAAAACTAACTCACCTACCTTAAATGCCCCTGATTGTTATATGTGAATGACGATCCTCGAATCGTCCAAGAACAACATAGATCTGAGGTGAAAGAAAACCTCGTTCAAACTCAAATAACATTACCTCGGCAAATAATTGGTAAGAAATATGC
The DNA here is from genome assembly GCA_963277665.1 of Viscum album. Classification (NCBI taxonomy): domain Eukaryota; kingdom Viridiplantae; phylum Streptophyta; class Magnoliopsida; order Santalales; family Viscaceae; genus Viscum; species Viscum album. The sequence goes on along the minus strand of OY728141.1, from coordinate 1,955,649,477 downwards.
CAGGAGGAGGAATAACTCACCCGCGTGGTTCCTGGGAGATCGACAGTGCCGCAAAAAGATTCCTGGTACACGATCTGGGGATCTCCAATGCTCTGGCAGCCTTTCCCAAGCCTTCCGCCAGTTCTAAGCCTTCCCTTTGAACAAGGGAGGCTACATCCCATCTTAAGTGAAACAATAGACTACATGGTGTGTACTATTGGGTACATGGCGTGTATTTTTCATTTTTTTTAACTGTTCCTTCGGTAGCTTATCACCAACGTGGAACTATTCATCGGTCGACATGAGTACATGGCATGTGAAACCTGAGTACACGGTGTGTACTGCCGCACAGCTGGCCACCACCATACTGTTTTCTTCCAACTGACTACATGGCGTGTAGATACCCACTACACAGCATGTAGTTGGTTTTTACACCCCTTCTCATTTACATGTCTACACAACCTGTGTACTCATCCCACATGGTCAAAGTATACAGTGTGTGGAAAATTACATGGCGTGTAGTCACAAAATTTTGTATTTTTCCCATTTTATTTATTTTCTTTAAAACACTTAAGGAAAAGAGAAAAATAAGAAGCGTGTACCTTAAGAAGAAGCAAATGGTTCTTACAAACTTCCACCATGAAACCAATTCGTCCCTGATTTGACCTTCCAAGGGTAGCTAAGATAAATCTTAGAACAGCTCAGGCCACTTGGCACGTATGTCGGTCTCCCACTCTGAGGTTTCTTCCTACACTCGGCCATGCTGCCATATCAAACGTATGAGAGGAACTGAGTAGCCTCGGAGAACCTTCGTGCTTCTATCAATGATACGAATCAGATGCTCCTCCAAGGACGCATCTATCTGAAGCTCAACCTCCTCGGGCTGAAAGACGTGAGATGGGTCTGAATGATAGCGGTGCAACTGAGATATATGGAAGACGTCGTGCATGGACCGATACCTCTATGGTAACTGAAACTAATAGGAAACCAGACCAACTCTCTCCAGAATCTAAAATGGGCCCACATACCTCTGTGAATGTTTATCATGTCTCCTAATCTGTCAGTGTCCCAACCTCAGCAAAACACACCAGAAAACCTGATCCCCGACCACGAACTCCAAGGGTCGTCTGCGACAATTAGCATAAGATTTCTGTTGAGACTGTGTGATATCCATCCACTTCCGAATCAACTATACCTCCTAAGAAGTCTCATGCACGAGACGTGGTCCCATTAAAGCTACATCACCTGCCTCTAACCAGCACAAAGGTGATCGTCATTGCCTACCATATAATGCCTCGTAATGTTCCATCTCAATATTTTCCTGAAAACTGTTATTATAGGAAAACTAGACCATGGGTATGTGCTTCTCCCTAGAGCCCCCAAAGTCTAGGATGCATGCACGTAGCATGTCCTCAAGCACCTGTATCGTACGCTCTGATTGGCCATTGGTCTGAGGGTGGTAAGCTGTGCTCAGAAGCAGCTTTGTACCCAGTGCCCTCTAAAAACTCTGCCAGAAAATAGACATAAAACAGGCATCCCTATCATAAAAAATAGAACGAGGGACCCCATGAAGATTTATGACCTCTTAGATATACAGCATTTGAAGCTCCTCAACACTGAAGGTCTCCTTGATTGGAAAAAACTGAGATACCTCCGTGAGTCTGTCCACATCAACACACACGACATCATTGCCTTGAGGTGACCTCAACAACCCAATCACGAAGTCCATCATGACATAATCTTATTTCCACTCTAGATTGGTTAATTGATTTAACAGTTCAGTTGGCCTCTGATGTTCCGAATTCACCTGCAGATAGGTGGAACACCTCAAAACAAAACCAGCTACATCTCTCTTCATACCCGGCCACCAGTACTGATTTTTGAAGTCACGGTACATCTTGGTAACCTTGGGATGAACTTCCCAAGCTAAAGCATGAAACTCCCGCATCAAATCTTCACGTATATCCCCTGTAACCCACACTAGTCCATGGAAAAGAAGAACCTCATCATCACTTATCGTCTAACCAGGATGACGGTCCTCACTTTCCACCGACTCCCATAGAACTAGGCCTTCTGAATGAGATAGTTTTCTCATCATCGCTCTATCCAGGAGGGTATAAGTCATAGCTAAAGATGAAAGATAAGTTTTCCCCTGACTGTCGTGCACCTCCAAATGCATCTTAGAGAACAAATCCATAAGCTTCCACTCACCACTAGCCTCATGAACTTCATGTATCTGAGTCTTCCTTCTCAGTGCATCAGCGACTACGTTACCCTTATCAGGTGTGTAGGCAAGCTCACAATCGAAGGACTGGAGGTATTTGACCCACCTTTGCTATCTAAGGTTCAATTGACGTTGAATAAAGATGTAATTGAGACTTTTGTGGTATGTGAAAACCACAAAGTGCTCTCCCAAGAGATAATTTCTCCAATAGAGTAACGCATGAACAACTGCAGACAACTCGAGATCATGCGTTGGGTAATTCCTATCATGTGGCCTCAAATGCCGAGACCCGTATGCAACAACTCGATCCTCCTGAATCAACACAGCTCCAAGAACAATGCCTGATGCATCACAGTAAACTGTATAGATCTTCCCATGCTCTGGAAGTATCAGGATTTGTGCTAATGTCAACCTTCCTTTCAGGTCCTAAAATGATGTCTCACAAGCTTCAGTCCAAACGAACTTCACACCCTTCTTAGTCAAACCCGTCAATGGTGCTGATAAGTGGGAGAAGTCCTAGATGAAGCCTCTGTTGTAACCATCCAACCCCATGAAATACCGTATTTCAAACATGTTCTTAGGCTGCTCCCAGTAAACTACGTCTCTCACCTTCTCTGGGTCCACGGAAACGCCAGCCTCTGAGATAATATGACCCTGGAAGTGAATATGGTCCATCCAAAAGTGGCACTTTGAGAGCATAGCATATAGCTTATGCTCTCTCATCATACTCAGCATGATCTCAAGATGGGTGGCATGGTCGTGTCGAGTGTGAGAGTACACCAAGATATCGTTCATGAATTCTACAACAAAAGAATCAAGGTAAGGATGGAACACACGATTTAACAGAGCAATGACAACTGCTTTTGAGTTAGTGAGTCCGAACGGCATAACCAAGTACTAGTACGGACCATATCTGCTCCAAAAAGATGTAAGCGGTATATCCGATGGTATCACATGCAGTTGATAATATCTGGATCTCAGGTCAATATTTGAGAACACTCTTGCTCCATGAAGATGTTCAAAAATATCATCAATCCTTGGAAAGGGATATCGGTTCTTGACCATCAGCTGGTTCAACTTCCGATAATCCACACAGAGTCTGAGGGTACCTTCTGCCTTCTACACAAAAAGTACCGGCAAACCCCAAGGTGAAGTACTGGGTCAGATGAAACCATTTTCCTATAACTCCATTAACTTTCTCTTGAGCTCCTAAAACTTTGGTGTAGCCATACTATAGGGAGGAATGAACACCGGCGCTGCTCCTAGAACATGCCCAATAGATAAATCCACCTATCGCTCTGGAGGTAGTCCTGAAAAGTCATCCAAGAAGACATCCCTGAAATGATCAACCACTGGAGGGAAATCCGTCTGACAAGTCCCCTAATCATCTAGATATGAAATCGCAATTTGAGATGTGACTCCACCTCACCCACAATTCTCTGGTCCAGCTCGACTCGCCTGAACATCTCATTCTCCCTTTTAAGAAACTCTCCGCCCTATCGTGACGTGAAACTCACCCTACGACAATAGCAATCCACAAAGGCTCGAAAGGGAACCAACCAGCACATCCTGAGAGTGACGTCATAGGATGTCATCTCTAAGACATAGAGGTTCTATATAATGTGACAGCCACCAACCACTAGGGGGCACCCCCTGCACTGATGTACACATGTCGTTCTACCTCCCAACGGAGTGTGTAGCGTCATAACAACAGAAGAAGAAGAAACACAGAGCCCAAGGCTCTCCACAACGGGAACAGATATGAAACTATGTGTAGCACCTATATCGAAAAGTACTAAAGATAAGACAGAAGTTACTAGAATAGTACCTCTGACAGTATATGGTCCGAGATCCTTCCCCAACTAGGATTGTTGCACCGTATATGCCTGCCCAGTGTCGCAGCCCTATGACACAACATGGCTACCCTGAGATGTCTCACCCTGATGCCTCTGAGATCCAGATGTATAGCTACCACGACCATGAACACCATCACTGCCTGCATGACCTGACGTATTCCAGTTTCCTGACTGGTAAGAAGCTGCTAGTCCTACTCTCACACAATGAGTCTGCACAGAACCTCTCTCACTAGCCACTGGTGGAAACGCCCTAAAAAAGTGTTGCAGATGACCCATCTTGCCTCAAGATCATAACTCCACTAGATCACGTGGAAACTATAGTATCATGTGACCCTATTTACCACACTGATAGCACCTGACATGACCACCTGAAACATCCGTCTGGCTAGTACTGCCACTATGAGAGAAATCTATCTATCGCTTCCTCTTACCAGAAGTAACATTACCAGAAACTGGTGCCGAACCGTCCTGGCCGACACCACTAGCTTCCTGAAGGTTCCTCTCTGTAATCAGCACCTGATTCACAATAGCATGTACTGAATGCAACCGGAAAACATTCACCAGTGCTCAGATGTCATATCTAAAACCATCCTCAAAGCGGCTGGCCCTCAACGTCTCATCACCCACAAGAACAGGTGAAAAAAGCTGAATCTTGGTGAAACGAGCAGAATAGTCCATCACCGACATAGCGCCCTGCTACAGATTCATGAAATCTCAAGATCTGTCTTCTATCGGTGTATCTGGGAAGAAGAAATCATATCAAGATATCAGAAAATCTTCCCATGCAATGTCTCAGTGATTCTCTGACTGAGTGGTAACATAACACCTCCTCTTGGCAGAATCACGCAGCATATAAGTCGCAAGCTTGACCCTCCACCCTAGAGGCATCTCAAGATGCTCGAAAATAGTCTGCATAGACCCTAGCCAAGACTCTGCATCCTATGTTCTACCATCCCATGAAAACATAGGCGGATGCTGCTGCTGAAAGATATGTATCTTCTCATCCATAGATGTGGCAGCCGGCGGTGCTTCTTGAAAGGTCTGCATGAACCACAAAAAGCCTTCACGGGACTACGCATCCTCTCTTGTGTCTGTTATAATGACTGGCGCTGCATCTGGCTCTTCTAGAGGATCCACTGGTATCCCACGACCCACCATCTCTAGAGTATAATCGCCACCGCTCTTCTGGTGAACAACGCATGGTCGTCTCGATGGCATGACCCTACATGGTCAAACGCACACCATAGATCAAGATTATCAAAGACTAGAAATGAAGGGACCAAATGGAGAACAAGAGGAAGAAGGCATTCAATATTTTTAAAACAAGACTACCCGGCGTGTATACTGACTACATGGAGTGTACCTGACATCTCTTCCCCTTCCCGGGTCCTTCTACACTGCTAAGCCACATGGATCCCATTGAACAAAACTACACGGTGTGTATACAATCTACATGGCGTGTATGGTGTAATTTTTCAACTACCCGTGTTGTTTGTGACATGGCAGACTACTCGGCTTGATACTACATGACGTGTGACAACTGCACACGGCGTGTACACCACCCAGTTTCCCCAGCCACACGGTCTGGTCCACACGGTCTTCCACCATTCAATACTACACGACATGTCCCTCAGACACACGGCGTGTACTGGACGATCTCCGCCGACCCTTGTTGTTAGTTACATGGCTGGATACATGGCTCAACTACACGGTGTGTTTCATATACACACAGTGTGTACACAAAAGGATTACACTAACCCGTGTTGTTAGTTACACGGTCGGATCCCAGGTCAGACTTCACGGCGTGTTCAATAGTGGACACGACGTGTATGTCTTAAGGTCTCCTCTTTCCATGTTGTTAGTTACACGGGAGGACTCCGGGTCAACACTACAAGGTGTGTACATCAGGTACACGGCGTGTTCTCCCCATGTTTTTACCTTCCCCATGTCCCTTCCCACATGGTATATGACACGAGAAGAGACTTCACGGCATGTGTTTAGGGTACACGGCGTGTACTCAAAAAGTTTTCTTTTCTTCTCGAACAAAAGAACACATAGCGTGTGTCCTAGGAAATACACGGCGTGTATCATGCATTTTCCAGACAGTAAGGCTCAGATACTATTACAGAACCCAGAAAATACTGAAAAACAACACCTAAGAGCCAAATTCCAATCAGTGAGGGACCATACTCCCCACGAATCAATGTTTGGCATCTTTTCTGTGTTATACAAAGATAAACAGCCAAAGATCCACCAAATTCCGGTCAATGAGGGCCCATACTCCCCAAAAACAAAAGTTTAGTGTCCATTCTATCAACAGGATCACACAAAAATACCCTATCAAATGGCATGTATTTATCAAAGTAGCTATCACAATAACATGATTTTTCTAGCACAACAACTATCACAACAACCTGAAATTTATGATGCACCTACTTAGCATGGAACTATGCATGGAATGCTATTTCAAGCATGTGTCTAAATGATGCATGAAATGGAATACCCTTATCTCATTGGATTGATACAAAATATAACCCATGGATCAAATATAAACAACACAATCACAAGTGTGTCACCCAATGGTGAAAATCAAGTCAAACGTAAAATTTTCAAAATCAGAAAAATTGAAACAATACGATGTAGACTGGCTTTTCCTGTACAGGGGTTAGCTACGCCCGGGAAAAACTTATTACCAACTACTATTTCTGTCCTATCCCTGACTAAGGCTCCAAATAGTATGTAAATGAAATGAACCTCTCTGATACCACTTTGTAACGTCCCGGATATGGGTGCCACTCGGGTGCCCTGAACCCGGTTAGTCACATGATCTCAAGCACATTTCCCCATATAATAGATGCTGCTGACAAGAAACGAGGGCCCGGGTTTGATAGTGGTAAAACTATTCCCTCATTTGTCAAAATGTAGCGTATCAGAATACAATATTAAACATACAAAAACGGAAGAATCAATAAACCATTCATATATAAAATAAACAACTACAGAAAAGATAACCAACTAGTTATATAGATAATGATGCAACATGTCTCACATTTTACGAAAACAGCCAGAACATGTTACACAACAATAAAATACAATAAAATAGAAAGTACATTTACAACAGAACAAAACAAAATAGCCAGCAGAATCATGAGACTAAGCTCATCCCCATGCTCCCATTATCCTCTGTAACAATAATGTACCTATATAGGGACCCATTCCCTTATCCACACTTGTATAATGGTAATCTGTTTGGGCCGAAGACATGACCCTAACAGGGTGTGAGAAATAAATCCTAGTAGGCACCCACCAAAGGCCCATTCCCAACTGTGTGAAAATATGAAACAACAGTGTGCAGTTGTAAAATGCAATAAACTAAGTAATACTCAAAAGTAACTAACATTACCATTTATATCGCCATTTTATTTTTCATTTAACCATTCAATAAAAGGAATCCACCATAGGGAATTGTCTATGTAACAGTCAGTTTCCTCAGACAAGCAAACCCTTACCCTCAGACAATCAAAATTGTAACCCGCAGGTAATTTCCCACAAGCATAAAAGATATTTCTCTATGGTGTATGAAGTGTTTCCCTGAGGCATGAAGTCTATTTTCCACAAGCATGGAAGATGTTTCCCTTAGGATAAAATAACCACTTCCCTCGGGAAAAAGGAAATACTGCCCTCAGGCTAAGTAAAGTACTGCCCTCGGGCTAAACAAGTAATCGGGCCATGTCCAACATATAATCGGGCAAACCAAATGAAATTCCTCTCAAGGAAATTCTATAATAATTAATACAAAGGCATACCCTTGGGTATCCTGGCCAACCGACTATACCGACAAATGCACCCTCAAGGCGGTCCTGGATCCAAGCAGAGATCCCAAACAACAGTTCATTTTACCATTTAATTACCTATACAATTATAGGTATTTATAATAGCCAATGCCTCAGCGACACGACACCCCAACATGGGTTCGTAGCTCAACGGTACACAAAAACGCACAACAGTTGGAATTTAAACACCATGACAGCTACCTTAAACACCCCTAATCAATATACACGAATGACGATCCTCCAATCATCAAAGAACGACTTTGATCTAAGGTGAAAGAAAACCTAGTTCAAACTCAAATATCTTTCCCTCAAAAAAGAATTGGTAAGAACTATTCCAGGAGGAGGAAGAACTCACCCGCGCAGTTCCAAGGTGGTCGATGGTGCAGAAAACGGATTCCTGGTACTTGATCAGGTAATCTCAAAAGCTCCGGCCGCCTCTCCCAAGCCTTCCTCTGGTTCTAATACTATTATATGAATAGGGGAGTCTAATTCCCATTTTAATCGAAAAAAACAGACTACACGGCATGTACTATTGGGTACACGGCGTGTAGTTTTCATTTTTAACTCTTCCTTTGGCGACTTATCGCCAGTGTGGAACTGTTCGTATGTCGACATGAGTACACGGTGTGTGAAAACTGAGTACATAGCGTGTACTTCCCCACAGCTGGCCACCACCTTACTTTTTGCCTACCGACTGACTACACGACATGTAAATACCCACTACATGGAGTGTAGTCGGTTTTTACTCCCCTTCTCATCGACATGGCTATACACCCTTTGTACTCATCCCACATGGCCAAAGTACACGGTTTGTGGAAAATTACACGGCGTATAGTCACAAAATTTATGGTTTTCCCCCATTTTCATTATTTTATCAAAAGCAATTAAGGAAAAGAGAAAAAGAATAAACCCATACCTCAAGAATAAGAACCAGGTTCTTAAAATTATGGAGTAATCTAAGATCTTTATATCCTAATTTGGATCTTTTTTAGCATCCCCCATATTCGTTATATCTGATTCATGACCATAAACTATCTACAGTTTGGGAAATGTTGTATGAACGTAAACTCTTTTCTATGATGGTCCAAATCACAAGACTAAAAATAGTAGTGAGTGATACATAAATCTTTTCTGGTCAAGTACATGAAAAGATAGGCTTGATCAAAATTCAAGTCTTCTATCATTGAACTCTTCATCACCATAGTTTATGAAAAACATAGGGAATAAATAAAAAGGGCATAAAGCACACATGGACTACATTGCATACAAATAAAATTCCAAGCATTGCTCACTATACCGCTATTCCATGAAACAGTTATAGTAACTGTTTGTCACATCTCTTTATCATGATAATGAGTTCACTATGTGGTGGAACATCTTTTAACGTGCTAAAATCCTTATTGAATCATACATTTTCTATAAATCACGGTTCATGATTTAAAGGGTCTAGGGTATCACAAACCTTTCACAGCCCATGGAATGGAAAATAAATCTCTCTAAATAACCATGATATTGATACAAAAAAACATAGGCACAAGAACAAGAGACATATTAGCCCTTTATAATGAAGTTTATAATTCTTTTGAGAATGATGTCACAATAAAATAACCCAAAACCTTAGTCTCTACTGGTGCATTGTTGTTGTTATTGTCCTATATGATTTTACTAGACGTGCGTACATTGGACTATTATTTAAAATCTCTATATTAGACTTCACAATCAAATTTTACACTCTCGACATTATGTCACAATGTTTTGTTCCATTTCTCAAAGAAGGTATGGGACACTCCATTCTCAATCCATTTATTTCCCACACCGTGTGATTCAAAATCAGAGGATGTACAGATCAAGACTCATAATCAAGGGTTAAATTTCCTTAGGGTTCCACTAAACTATTAGGATAACAATATTTCAATACCCAGCATCATTTATCATATGCTTGAGTCTTTGAAAATATATCATATCCCATTAAAAGAAATATAGATATCTCAGTTAGTCCATTCTATTGATTCATATGGGCTTAGACCCACTAATTGGTGACATATTGGAATTATAAGGAGGGATTTTTGATCCTTATGAGCTCCAACAACACCGTGGCAGAACCTAATATATCAGAGTGTTACATGACATAACTAAAATTTCTTCCCCACCAAATAATTATAGACTCGTGATTTTCGGTTTTGGTTTTCATTACACACATTCCAACTATCTAGGTGAACCTTTTATATGTAGTATTTCACCCTCAACATTGTTTCCCTCCTTAAATCTTCACTGAAACATTGAGAATAGTGGAGAACCCTTTGTTTCACCATAATAGAGATGCATTAAGGATTTTATTTACTATCTGAAAGAATATTCGACTTGAAAGAAAGTAAATTCAATCCTTATAAGCCTTAAAACCCCCATGACATAACCCATCTACCCATATTGTATTGGGTCACTCATGGCTTGTCTGCACCATATTCCATGATTATATAATATAACATCCCAACACTTTATTTCACATTAATACTTGATGTATTACATAATATGAAATTTAATTAATCCAAGATGATTTTTATGTTTAGGTATTTGGTAAATTTGTACACTACATAATAACATTAAAGTGGTAATACAACTTCATTATTGAAAACATCATTAACATGGTCAAAATACTCTTTGAAACATAAAACTGCATCTGATAACCTAGGGATATACATAACAAATGGTTGAGATATAATTACTAGTAAGGGAATAAACATGTCATATGTGATTGATATTATATATTAGGCATATCAAGTAAGAACAAAGAGTCACATGAATAATTTGGTATGATATATCATGATAATGATAACATGGGAAATGTTGTGACAAATTAAAACCCAAAATTATGAACAAAATTCCAGGCTAAACCACCAAGACTTTATGGTGGATGATTTGTAATAAAGGAATCAGGTATAATCATATACCAACATTATGTATTGTGAAACTAAACATTACCCAATGCATTGGAACCCCATCTGGGTGAACCCATCATAATCATTTCTTTATAATTCTTATGTGTGCCACATAGATCACACGACATGGATTCATTTTTCCTCCTAATTTATTCAAATACTATGAAATGTATATTAAATGAATGTAAGTCCCAAATATATTTTTATATGTGAATAAATGTGATTTCCCATTATAAATTAATGGGAATTTTATTCACTGCATAATTATTTTGGCATGGAAAATCCTGGTAAAATTTAAACTGCCTAACGATGATATATAAAAATACTTGAAAATAGTTTATGGGAGGGAAATGGTTGTCTCATTATTCCTAAATAAAATAGTAATTAAGATTAACATGTAAACTCATATCCCAATATTATAAATTTGTAAATATAACCCATAAGGTGGTGAAGAAGAATAGGGAAAATAGTCCTTGTGAAATTTTGGCTTGGTAACAAGGGGCATAAGGATAATGGGAGGATTAATGTGAGTAAAGGGAAGATGTAATAATTTATAAATCATATTTATAGTATTGTGAATATAAAATATCATTTCAATTCATAATAAAATGAAAATTATTATACATTACAAAAAATTATTTCTTGTTAAAAAGGGAGAGAAAAAGATCCCTTATAGAATTTAGGCATAGTAACGGCTTAGATATGAATCAAAATGAGATGGTATAAGTATTAATTAATTCATATAAGATAAATTTGATATGATTGTAATTATATTATATTAGTGAAAATATTACGAACTAAAATTTAGAAGGCTAATTTAATGGAATGTGCATGAATTGAAATGGGAAGAGGAAGAAGAGTATCCATTACATGAATATGTGACTACAAAGGCTTTAGGAAGAATTATTGAGAGCTTAGGGTAACATAACAAGAAATATTTTTTTTGTCGAGGGATGAGTAAGTATGTGAAACAATTAGTTTATGTTAAGAGGAATGAGATCATGGGTGGGATTATATAGTTAAAGAGGGAAATTTCTTTATTATTTTGGTTTTGGCTTCTACATAATAAAATATTCTAAACCATAAACCATACTATGGTTTTTATCATTGTTTCTACCAACTGGGAGTAGATTTTGTTATTTTAGAACTCCATTTTCATAACTTATTAAAATATTAACCTTGGAGATATGGAGGTGAGTTACACTCTTAAATAAATGATTTTAAAATCATAAAAAATATTAAAAGTATTGAAGGATTCATAATGTCTTTATAAAATAAATTAAATTAACATAAAATCGCATTATATTAAAATCAAATCTTATATATAGTCTAGGATACTATGTTCATTACTTATTAAATCACTTTTGGGTCACTGTGATGTCATAAAATAGAAAGTATATTTATACGACATTTTATTTTTACTCAAAAATTCAACAGTCTCTAGAAATTATGAAATATTCACCATTGGATAATTTCGACAACTTTATTCAAAAAATAATATTATTTTTAAATACATAAATTTTAAAATATTTAAATTTTCAATTTTTTATAAAATTTAACATTTATTGAAAATGTTGTGGTTTTTGAAATAACTTTTTTATACCCTTATAAAAATTATATTGGACTTCATCAAATTAATATGATCATTTATATTTAATTATATTTTTTAAAATAATAATTTTTAATAATATTATCTATTTCAAGGATCTATTAATTCATCAAATTGGGTTTTTAAATGGAATTTTACTATTAACAATTAATGTTAGTTGTATTTTTTTGAATCAAAATAAAAAAATTATAATGTAAAAATAAATGGATGAAAATATATTAATTATTATTTAAAAAATAATATATATATTCATATTTCTAGGATCAGGTTACATATCCCTTTAATACACTAGTGAATGACCTATGAGTATGGTGTGTGATGGTGAGACTTTCATGTAGAAGTTCGATAAACATGGTTTGGGATGTGATATCGATGAGCTTGAAATTCTCCCATAAATGGTTTATCTGAAGCTTAAATTGTTGGATATCATATTGGACTTGTTCTAGGGAATATCCAAGAAATTTTTTCTCTCTCAATATCTTCGATTAATGGTCTTTAAATGGTATGATCCAACTGGTTGAGTTGATCACTATATTTGTTTATATCAATTGAATTTGTTAAAATATTTTAATTATAATAATTATATGACCACTATTTAGTGGCTATATTATCAATGGTAATGATACATACTGGTATTTTAAATATAATTGGATATAATAATAAATAATATTATGTATTTCATATAACAATATTACTTAGTAAGGCAATTAATTAAATCCAGAGCAGAACTTTATTTATAGTAGATCAGGTCATTACAATATTCTCCCTTAAGAAATTTCTTCCTAAAAATTTCTTTTTCTCATATTAAAATAGATTATTTTAACTCCATTTCATCACCTCCTATGGTTCCCACATTAATTTTTCAATCATTTGGCTTCTCGAAAACACTTTGACTTCGTACATTGTCCCATTTATTATTAAATTTCACTATAATCAAAAATCTTTACCGGCTTCTCCACGTAGGAATGATTTTACTCCAACAGTGCCACCCCAGGATTGAGTACATGTGAGGGGTCTATTGTGTACTTTTATAAGAGGGAGACATGGAATATAACAATTACATCAGACAGGTTATGTAGGAGTGCTAGTAGATTGGACACTACTCTAATGTGATCAAATATATAAGGAGGGCCAACGTACCTTGGAATAGGCTTTCCCATATTCCGTAATCTCATCACATTCCTCCATGGAGATATATGGACGAAAACCATGTCTCCAATAGAAATCTCTATGTCATGTCAACAACCGTCATCATAACTCTTCTATCAGCTTGAATCACTATTGCTTTCTAATGAATGGTTTTAAACTTCTCGACCACTTCCTTAACCATTATTTGACAAAGTATATTTTTCCCCAAAATTCATATCAACATTAAGGTGTTCTCCATCTCTTCCAATAGATGGTTTTATATTGAGATATTTGGAATCTTTAGTTGAAACTACTATTATAAGATATCTCATCCAAAGGAAGATGTTGGCCTCATCCTCATTTAAAGTAAATAGAGTATACTGTCAACATATCTTTATGTTCTTGGATAGTCTTCTTAGATTGGTCATCAGTTTGATAGTTATAAGACATTTTGAAGTTCTGTTCACTGTTTTGAGCATGTTGAAGACCATTTTCAAACAAAGTGGTGGATCTTTAATCTTGATCAGAAACAATTGATAGTGGCGATACATGTAGCGTCACCATTTCTCTAATTTATTTAAATGAATGATCATCTAGTGAGAAATCATATTTAATTTGAATAAATCATGTAGTGTTTTTATGACATCCAACAACAACCTAAATAAAATTGTATCCTCTGGATCTCTTTAAGTGTTTAATGATGATGTCAATGGTGATAATTTCCCATTTCCATGTTTGTATGGGTAATGGTTTCATCACCACCTTGGACTTTTACATTTAAACCATTACATTATTACATACCTATAACTTTGATGTATATTTAGAGATCTCCTTCTTCATTTTTTGCAACCAATAGTGCTATCAGAGATCTGGATACATCGTTGTGTTCCCTGTGTGAATGTAGAAAGCCAAATTTTTTACATTTACCAATAGTTCCTCTAGTAACTTAGGATTTTATGTAACAAAAAGTCTTAACCCAAATATCATAATTCCTTCTTCATTAACATTTAACTCCATGGATTTTCATTTTCTAATAGTTTCCGCTTTCTTCAAAATTCCAAGATCAATTCCATGGGCATCCTTTAGCCATTCTAAAAGGGACAGTTGAGTAATCTTTTGTGAAATTGTTTTTGATGTTCCTTCATTTATGATTCCCATGTATATCATTTTCAAATATAAGAATATTTAATCCTTCGAAATTATGATCGATTATTGAATTGTTAAATCTTTTCTAGCTAAAACATCCTCAAAATTATTCACATTACCAAAATGGTCGTGAATTCAGCAGTTATAGTCCTTGATCATCTCTAAGCATTTTCGTTGGAGTTTATTAATCACTATCTATGTGAATATATATTTAAGGCTATGGTAAAATTTCTATTTCTCACACATCTCTCAATATAGATAATTTCTATATATTTTCAATGAAAATACCATAATTTCCAACTCCATATCATATATGGGATAGTTTTTCTCATGAACGTTCAACATCCTTGGGGTGTAGGTAATGACTTTGTAATTATTCATTAATAAAAATCACATTTAATTATTAAACACTTCTTATAATAATAGGAAAATATTACCCCATCTGGGTAGTGTGAGAGCATGGGAAATGATAAGCCTTCTTTGTAACTCCTTGAATCTTTATGCACATTCATCATTCTATGAATACCTAACATCATTCTATGTTATCATTGTAGGAGGGTTTGAAAATCATGAAAATTTTCTCACAAATTGGTGATAATTCCCAGATAACCCAAAGGAAACAATTTATATCAATCCAAAATGTTTTTCTCAACAATAATTATATTTCTATTTAATTTTAATGATCCATATATATTTCAGTTCATGTGTTGATATTATCCAATAATGCAACTTCCTTCAACCAGACCACCCATGATATACTTGGAATTAATATTATTCATTCTTATGGTATTTATCAGAGTGTTCACATGCTCCTTCTACTCCTACATTTATTTGGATTATTTTAGGATGTCATCTATAAATATAACCACAATTTTTTATGTAATATTAAATTAATCTATTCATCAAATCTATTCAGATTACAAGACAAGTAGTGAGTCTTCATTGAATAACTATTAACTCAGAATACTCATACCTTTTAAGAAAATATTTCTTGAAGATATATTCCTTCTTCACCATTACATGATTATATTCCAACCAAATTTTTTACAAGGGAAATTTTTATTTCTCCACATAGTTGATTGAATAAGTCATCAAATCATGGGAGAGGATACTTCTTATTTATCATGGTCTTTTTTATCTAAGGATAATCAATTAAAAGGCATACTGACCCATCCTTCTTCAAGAAAAAAAGTTTTTCTACACCCAATGGTTAGGAACACAGTTATATAAACCATTTATCAATATTCTCCTGTAGTTGTTTCATTTTCTTTTCAAGTTACACAACAACCAACCTATATGATTTCATGGATATTCGAAACACCGTAGGTATAAGATAGATTGAAATTCAACCTCTCAGATATGAGGAGGACCATGAAATTACTCAAGAAACACGTATTTTTATTCAATCAAAAAATTCATGTCTTTGAGGATGACCCTTTCCTTAGACTCAATCATTTATGACAAATACGTTTTCTTACAAGGTAATAAAATCTATGATTGATATGATGGTGATAAATAAGACTCATCATTATCCTTGTATTTGTACTCAATTAGGGGCCAATTATCTATATATTGTGTGATTTACATCTCATGGAATTTTATGTTGGCTCTATATAGATGAATATAATCCATTCCTTGACTTTCATCAAATTCCACAAAACATATTGTGGAAATGATCAATAAGAATTCCAGCCCCAAAATTGTGATAGGGGTGGAGTTATATACATGGGGTAAAATAATTCACCCATTTTTTGTTTTCACCAACATATCTACATATATTATTTTTAGTGGCATTAGAATAGTTATTCTAACTTTTCCGATATGAATGAATGCACAGAATAAGAATAAAAAATTATGGTCTCCATTAATGAATGACTAACTAGTATACCTATCCTCTATTATTTTTTGGGATTTAATTATATGGTAGTTATGGAAAAAAACATTCCCTAGCCACTTTGTAGGTTTTTGGTTTCATTGGAAAGCTCTTAGATTAGAGAATTTTATTGCAAATTTATATTGTTTTTTTTATTCTTAGTAATGAGCAATGTGTTGGGGGTTAACAACATAATTCATTTCATCCTTGCATTAGAAGGTTTCTCCTATTGATAATTATTAGACATGTATCCTTCATTCCAAAAACTAAATCATTTATTCTCCCCCCTTAGGCAATTTCTAGGGTTGTTCATTCCACACCTATGACAAGTGGGATGTTGGAATTTCATGGATCTAATTTATTTCTCTATTAGAATAACAGAATTATACTCCACATTATGCTTCTTGTCCCCATATACCCTTGAGATTCACCAATCACCATATCTTCTTTGAATAAACATAAAAATATTCCTCGTGGAAATCAATGCCATGGATCACCATGTGTTTTCGTAGACAAGGATTTATCCCACAAAACAATTGGGGGACATTTAATATGGGGGTAATGAAAAAATTAAAGGTGTATCCTAAAATTATTTTGATGTTTTACTCCTACTCCACAATATATTTACTATATTCTTTTCATGAGTGAAAATAAATCCCTTTTCATTTTAATATAGATAGATCAGGGAAATTATTAATCAAAAAATATTTTTCAGACATCCAACCACTTCATTTTATTGATTTCTTCCTCAGGATTTGTATTCTTTATCATTGTCCACCACTAATCAAATTCACCCACCATATGATAAACATCCACAACAATACTATATTTTTTAGAACATTTATTGATGTATATTATCTTCCATGTGGTGTCAATCCATTATTCCACAATTAAGAGATCAGATGTTCTATTAATGTAGGAGGCCTTTTTCGCATGAAGATTTGGATTGAGGATTTTTCTCTCTTATGGTGGTTTGGAGGATCCTCTTGACCCATGATTACATTCAAAATCTATGATATTTGATTTAGTATGGTCAGGATGTTTGTGATTCCTTATTCCATCGGGTTTGGCATCTCATTTGGGAAAGCATAACATTGCATGTCCCATTGATTGTTTAATAGATTTATCCAATTTCTATCCATTAGTTTGAATAAAAGGAAAATTAGGGGTCGGTATTTTCTTTTAATTTTTAAATACATAAATGTGAATCCAATGCCAATGAGCATGTACCCCAGTGGTATGGGCTCCTGCTTGGCATCCAAAAGACCCAGGATCAAATTTGGACAGGAGAAAATTTCTAGGGGTACTGTAGCATTACTGTAGCAGCGGCAGCAGTACTGTAGAAGGCATTGTAGCAGTGCGGGTACTGTAGCAGTACTATTTACCAAGGGGTTCTTTGGGCCAAAAAATGGGATTTCAAGCATTGTATTCAGGCCACACGGCCTTGTACATTCTGGCTATATAATGAGTCAACCTCTATCCAGTATAAAAAGGTATTTTCTTTAAATAATAAATTGAGGGTTCGACCCCGACATTTAAAAAAAATGTGAATCCAATGACATTAATGGTATACATTGTAAATTATATTTATTTCATTAACTTATGAATTTCTAGGGATCCATATATGTTATCCATGATCTATTTTATTACATGTATCCTAATGGGAATTTTTTCCCATAATAATGGTTCATCATGAGCATTTTAATTTTCCCATGTATATCCCCTGGGAGTATCAAACAAGGTGTGTAGTAGGGCCTGTATTTTTGTGTACGAGGTTACCCCAATTCAGGCTCGAAACACTTTATTAGAGTTGTTATTCCTATGAACATTTGATCTAGAACCACTTAATGATATATTATCTTGTCAGGGATGTATTTTTGTGATAAACCACTAACTATATACTTAACAAAATGTAGTTAGTTTTTCTTATAATTATTCTTATCCATAAGTAATTTTTTCTATATTTGTAATCCCAAACACCAGAAAACATTTACCTTGATACCAACCATGACAAATCTTCTCCTTATTTCACATTAATTCTTGATTTATTACAAAATACTATAGTTAATACAACCTGAATGATAGAGGCTAATATTGACTTTCTGAATTAGGAATATTACATGACAATATAAAATATATAATACATCATCATTATTGGAAAATTATTTAACATGTCCAAAATACTTATTCAAAATTAAATGTACATGGGATAATCCAGGGACATACATAATAATGTGGTTAGCTATAAATCCTAGTACGAGAATAAATATGTCATAAGACAGACATGTTATATAATAGGAATATTAATGAGGAACACAAGTAAAATTTAAAAAAATGTATTATATAGTATGGTAATCATAACATTGGAAATGTAGAAACATATTAAATAACATAATCATGAATATTGTTCAAGGAAAAACCTCCAAGAAATCATGGTAGAAAAAGTCACAAAAATTAATTAGGTACATCGATGTCCCAAAATGATGTATCATGATATTTAACATTTTCCAATGAATTGGAGCGCTTCATAGGCGGATCCATCATAATCATTTTATTCTCATGCCTGAGTGTTCCATGTAGATCATACGACATAGATTCATTCATCATATAAATTTATTCCATGGTCAATGAATGTGGATTGACAAAATTTAAATACAAAATCAGTAAATATATGGGCGTAATGTTTAATACCTGGATAAAATACTTGGTATGGTATTAGCAACAAAATTGTTTTGGCAATTAAAACCATGGTGAAATTTCGGCAGCATAAAAATGTTACATAAAAATCATAAAAAATGGTTGATGGGAGAGAAAGGGGACTCTGATAATTTGTACATAAAATGGGTAGTAAAAGGTTCATGAAAAATAATATCCCATCAGTATAAATTTTTAAATATAAGGCAATGTGTAATGAAGAAACATTAATAAGGATATGAATCCTTTTGAAATTTTGGCTTGGTACTTGTGTACAAAAACAATAATGGGAGGATTAATGGGGTTGAATTGAAGATATAATCATTTATACATAAATTATACATTAAGGGTAACATGTAATATCAAATAAAGTCAAAATAAATTGAAATTTAAAATACATAACATAAAAGTAGTGCTTGATAAAAGAGTATAGTGGAAGGTCCCTTATAGAAATATGGTGTAGTAACAACATAGTTATGTGTGAATATGAGAGGGGATAAATGTTATCTCATTCATGTAAAATAAATGGGATAGTATAGGAATGATTATAAATTAATTAAAATTTAAAAACTGAATTTATGAAGACAAATTTCAAGAAATGTGTATGAAATTAAAGAAGTACTATAAAGGTAGTATATCAGGCATAAATGTGTGACTCCAAAGGCTTAGTAAGGACTTCTTGAGAGATTGGGGGTGCCATGGGAAGACTATAGGTAGTGTAGGGAAGAGTATTGATGTGATAGAAAGTGTTTGAGTGGAGAGTTATGAAAGCATGGGTTTGTTAATATAAGAAAAGAAGGAGATTCCTTTATTATTTTGGTTTTTGTTTCGCTGTAATAAAATATCCAAATCCAAAAACAATCCCAAGGTTTTGAGCAATAGTTTTTTTCCAAAGAGGAATTTTTTTATATTATTTTAGAAGTATAAGTGCTGAATTAATTGAAATGTTATCGTATGTGATGTGGTTTTCAGTCACACGCTTAAAGAATGTATTTTAATGACTTAAAATATATTATGAATCTTCAATGATTCATAATGGCATTACAAAATATTTAATTTAAACCAAAAATAACATTATTTTAATGGTGAAAACTATATCTGTTTGTAGATCCTATTTTTATTATTCATTAAACCATTTTCGGTCATTTTTTATGTCACAAAACAAAAAGTATATTAATACAGTATTTAATTTATACCTGAAAATTCAACAGTCAAATATTATTATGAAAAAACACCATTGAATAATTTATAAATACAAATTCAAAAAATAATATTCATTTTGTTTATATAAATTTAAAAATATGTGATCATTCACTTTTAGAAGATCAACATATATTTGTTGAAAATGATGGGATTTTTTGACAATAACAAATTTTGGATCCCTTATAAAAAACATTTGACTTCATAAAATATATATGATAATTTATATTTAATAAAATTTATTTAATTATAATATCATATTATATTATTATTTATTTCATATATAAATTAATTAATTAATGATGGATTCTTAATTGAATTTGAATATTAACCAAAATACAATTTTTGTTTTATTGAATCAAAATAGAAATAATTTTTAAATTAATAACAATTGGACGGAAATATATTCATTATTATATGAAAGATAATATACAGACTTATATTTATAGGGTCTTGATACATATCCCATTAATACACCCGCAAATTCAAAATGGTTAGGGTGCATGGTTGGTGGACAATCATGTAGTGGTTTGAAAAACATGGTTTGGATCGTGATCTCAATAATCTTGCAGATCTCCCATAAATGGTTTATGTCTTACTTAAGTTATTCGATATCAACTTGGGATTGGTCAATGGAAAATCCCATAACATCTATCTCCCTCGGAATCTCCAATAAATTCTCTTTATTATATATGATCCTACTAGTGGAGGCCATCACATAATTTCTCTATGAACATTGGATTTTTTAATACCCTATATTTAAAATAATAAAGTGATCATTGTCCAGAAGCTATATTATCATTGGAAATGATACATATCATTTTTCTAAAAACAATTGGAAATTATAAATCAAAATAAGTAGATGTGTTTTCTATAACCATATAACCTAATAAGTCATTTAATTAAATCATGTGGGGAATTTTATCTATAATAGCTCAAGTTGTTACATTGAATGTCTGATCTCAAAGATCATAAATTAAGGAAATATTAGGTATGATATAAAATACCCCAAACTATAGAAATATTAATTATGATCTAAAATTCCTTGAAATAAATAAATATCATGTGTGAGCCAAAATCTCCCAAACCAATGAATTATTATGACAAAGATAATAGACCATAAACTAAAAAAATATCAGGCCCGAGCATAAAGACACTATCCTAAATCAATATCATTTCCTTGTTAAACGAACAGAAATTAATATAGTATTAGGTCCGATCTATAAGACCATGAACTAAATCATTGGCAGGGACTACCTGAAAATCCAAAACTGAAGCAACATTAGGTTAGAGCTAGAAATGACCTAAACTATAGATAAACAATAATTTATCCTACATAGAGTAGTAAAGATCATTGTATTAATTTATTATAAATTAATCCACACTCACCAATCCCATCATCTTTAGCAGAAAGATAAATAACACTCCCCCAGGACATATATTTTTCATAATTATCCTTATGTGAATTAGGTAATCTCATGATAACATGGGAGGATTTATAAGTTCAGAATTTCATGTTGGTTAGAATTCATGATTGTTTCTTAAGGAATAGTATTTTTTAAATCAATTATTTAGATCCGGATATTTATGTTTAAGTGATATTATGATAAGTATGGGTATTGTTGGTGATTCACACAATATCAGAATAATAAAATGTCATGAATATCATGGATGGAAACAAATTGTAATGTAATATGGAATGTTCTAAGAAACCATTCATTCAGAATGTGAAAAAAGGTATAAGAATTTCCACATTTTGGAATATCTCTTAAACCTCAACAAAAAAGGAATGAATTATAATTGTTTTATTATGATAATTTTTTGTCAGAAGAGGTAGCCGGGTCCGTGAGATCCCGATGAGAAGCATTGATGGAACACTGTAGTTCCACACTCACTACCACTTCAGCTTCTTCCCTAGGAAGAAGTGTCTCATCCAATGTATTCAACTATTCAACCCACTTCAAAGTATTATCCAAAAAGGATGATGATGTTGAATGGTCGGATTTCTTGTGAGAAATCATCTCCTTGCATCTCCATATTTTCACAGTACAAGCATCAATATGAGCTTATTATTTGGATATAAATATGAATCCATTATCCAATTACTCTAATGCCTCCTTAATCAGACTAATGAGAGAATTCATGTCTATGAAATCATGTAGTTACCACTCATGGATGTCCAAATCTCACTGAGTTATCATGATTTGCATCATGATATCATATAATGGTTTCGAATCAAGTCAACCTTCCCCAGGTCATGAATCATGTTATGGAGGTAGCCTCATAGGTCACAAAAAATTTCCAAGAGATTCTTAGTAATAAATCATGAATATATCTCTAGAAAATCTTATGTTTCATCTGAGCCTCTGTGACCAATGAATAAGGAATGAAATGAGGGGGGTTACCAGTTGAGCTAGTATAGATGCAAGAGATGTTTCCTCATATGATCATCTATCGATGAGTATATCATATGTTTCTTATGCTGGGGAACTATCAACCTCAACTTATTTGGATCCTCTATTGGGTTAGTCATCACTGGAATGATGTTTCTTCCTTAACATTTTTCCTTGTATTCAACAAAAATCTATCATTTCCAAAGACAATGGGCTTGGTGACACCATATCCATGTTCGCTTGATTGACTAACAAACCTGGCACACAATCTGATAAGTTGTTACCCTATCCTGGGGATAGTACTAGGTAAGGAAGATAATATCATCAGTAGGATGAATTGTTATATCATCCTCGTCATCTTAATGTTCCTTTGTAATCGAAAACTGGAGAATAAACTAAGATGTCGCCATCCTCATACGCCAGCCAAGAGAATTGGGTAGACCCATTTGATACAACCAAACTAATAGAGAATCAACGAGGATTATAAGGCTTTTAGATTATTAGCACATCCACCAAGGTTTCAAGAACCCTGTCATGGGGATATATCATATATGAACTTTCATAAATAGAATCATGACAGTTATCAATAATTGTCCCACCTGGTGCACGATAGGGGTAAAATCAAAGCTGTCAAATTAGATAAATGATTTTGTAACCTTAGAAGTGATTAGATACAAGGTCCTAATCGATGAAATCTTCAGCAATCTGTGAAGGGATAAGTCATTTGGGATCCTAGTTTCATTACGTTATTCGAAAAAAAAATTATCACGTATCCATCCAAACATAAACTATAGAGATGTTCTGATCTTATAAGGGGAGATTCCTTATTGAATAAGAGTGGATAAAGTCATGAAAGAACCAGAACTACCAAATTGAGTTGTTTTCGTTCTACTAGATATGTTGTCATCACCAATGTATAGGCCTATATCCTTGACGGTGCATCCCCATCTAGGAAAAGACAGTCATTCAAGAACATGGCTTCGAAACATTCCTAAATAAGGTATGTGGATATCACTGAGTTTACTTGATGGCCTCATGAGGTATGGTACCTAGCTTTCATGATGACCCAATACAAACCAGCACTGTCATAGACCTAATGACAAGGGAACCAATGATGGAATATGGATGATTTCTTGAACCTGCTACTACAATTAAAAATATTAATGAAATAATTGGAAAAAAATGATTTCATGTATTGAAAACCCCTTCAGAAGTCCCCCCTACACAATAGTAATAATTTACATCACCATAATTGGAGTTTATGAGGGATCATATAAAACATCTGTGATTGAATGAAACACATCACCTAACTCTCTAATAGGGGGAATCCCAATTATTTGGTGGATGTCCTATATGCTAATGCCTATTTCACCATGGGACTAATGTAATGTAATTGTAATAGTGAACCAATTGCTAATCATTTCTTGAAGGATATTGGGATGGTTGTAAAAAATGAATTGAGAAAACAAAATTGATTCATTATGATGAACCATGTATAAGTGATTGGAAAAAATTATGAAGCATTGTCTGACTACAAAGGGCCATTCCCATTAATTACAAATATTATTACTCAGAAAGATATCCCATTTAAACCTCTATATGATTCAAGGATTATTATTAGAGGAGGTCAATATACAAAATTATTTCTGAGTGATAGGATTAGGAGAAAAATCTAATCTATCCAAACCCAAAGGCGAGTTTTCCAAGATATAAGGAAACCCCTATGACTGAGCTTTGACCAGTCGACTTTCCATGAAAATTCTTGTCTAAACACAATTGAGAGAAGTTGAAATACAGTGAGGTGGATGATTAATTTCTTATGTATGGGTGTAAACATCACCTATAATACTATACATGTATATTTGATTCTTGAGTGATAAGTGATAATCAAGGATCATGGTTAATAGGAACCCTTTCTAAATATTGTTATTAGTATTCGCGTGATATCAAGAATCATGCGATGTATTCAAATAAAGGCCATAAGAATTGGAAAAAAACTAATGATCCAGGGAGAAAATAGAATACATATTAATATAATTTAGTTCCATGTTTGACATATTAAAAAAATCGTGTAAATGGAAAGATATATATTTAATGCATCATCATGTAGGTTTCCTGTATCATCAATGATATTGAAATTGTGTTGTGAGTTAATGAAATTACCTGGCCAATAATATTCTCATAGGTCACATAAATCCCATAGGAAGTCATTTTATCACAAGAATCCATGGATACTAATGTTTTCATGGCCTTGACATGGTCACATGAATCATTTGGTAATCCATTTTAAATATGACCGAGCCAGTGGATCCCATGAAACCCTCATGAAAATCAAATTCATCATATATGAAGTTCATGAAAATATCCAATTTATGGATTTTACTTTGATAGGATAGGATCAAGATTATGAGTGGTCCTAAGAATGAGTTCTCTCAAAATATGCCCACAATTAAGGCTTGTGAATAGGTCTTGTGATCAAGTCTCACGAAATAGTCTTTCAATAGAGGCACATGATAATGTTAATTTGGGAGTTCTCTTATGGATGAGTAGATAGTGAAATTAATATCACTTCCCCCCATATATATTGATTTTCCAATAATACCAGGTTTCATATGGAAAACCAAGTGTCACCCCAAACACTGATTCGTGACAACTTGAAATTCTCTGGAGGGAATCTAATTTACTCAAAAACATAGCCCTTATCATTATGGAAATCAATCCTATTGGGGGGTGGGGGTGGATTTCTTTGACACACACTAAATGTGGATCAATAAATTATAAAATACAATAATTACATATATATGGGTATTATTTTCCCACCAAATGAAATGGATGGATAAGGTTACTGACGCTTTCTATTCATGAAAAAACTCTAAGAGACACTTGATCGCGTGTCCATCAATAGATCAGGATAACGAACCTTGTGTAGTGAATAACATGTAGTGGAACCCACATAACCCCATTTGAAAAGCCCTCCTTATCTTGAGAAGGTTCTTTGGAAAACAAATTATCACACAGAATAGGGAGACTACTATCCCCCCAGCAATGCGATTTTTCATTCTGTTAGTGTGTG
Organism: Viscum album; assembly: GCA_963277665.1. NCBI lineage: Eukaryota > Viridiplantae > Streptophyta > Magnoliopsida > Santalales > Viscaceae > Viscum > Viscum album. The sequence continues at coordinate 1,955,623,533 of OY728141.1, read as the reverse complement.
ACAACCCATATGACCATCCTTAATAAATAAGAGGACAATTTCTAAAAGTTTGAGGCCCCATGCAGTTGTAAAAATCGTGTGGCACATCACTTATAGGGATGAATCTTTTATTGATAATAACAAATAAGAATCTAAGAATCCCCAACCTTTTTATAATGAAATCATAGGAAATAAAAGAAGAGGAGGTAGAATTCCCTCGTAGTCATAGTATTCATGAAAAGTCCCTCTGGTAGTCAACAAGACAATAAGACCATTGAAACACGACCTTCTCATCTTTTGAATGACCATCAGTATGTTTTCCCCATCATGTGAAGAGCCTCTGGTATGTCATGGTGACACCATGCTCCCCCTTTGTCTCCATGAGTAAAAATTATTGAAATTGTCAATGAAATGATCTTACACCACTATAGGAGTTTTTGTGGTCACACAATAAATCACCAAGGGATAGAGTATTTTTCTATAACATTACTCAAGAAATCTCACATGACTCCCGAACTTGAAGCATAAAAAATGAAATATATGAAAGAGGAGGAGGGAGACCCTCATAGTCATAAAACACTTGTGACATAATATAAATGTCTATGACATAGTCTCAAAGGAATCGTAGACAATTGATTATAATCCTAGGAATTCCCCATGATAAACAATGATTCTCTCTTGAAATTCTGAGATAGGCCACCTAAGATCATAGGAAGGCCATTCAATAGGCTCTCTAATCTCACATTGTCCCTTGGACATGTCAATATGAAAATAATGATAATCTTTGGCATGCCATCAAGATCAAAAAGTCCCCATTATTTAGAAATATTCAAATAAAGTATATTTTCATGGAGTATCTCACAATCACTAAAACCCAGATGATGTCCTCATAGCAATCCACTCTAGATACTGGCATAGAAGAATGATGATGATGTCCATCACCAACTCCAACATGGATCTAATTTATATCATTCGTGAAAAGTAGAGAACAACCATGGTGGAGAGTCCTATAAATTCTAAACCCCACTATAAAAAATGCACCACTATGTATTTGAAAAAATAAGTCCATTAGATCTATGCAGATAGATTCATCCTTCGAACGTTTCACGGATGCCACAGTGGATTTCATGAATCAGTTGATCTCTTGACCAATATGTATTCTATAGAGTAAGATAATGGTGCATAATTAGAGTGATAAATTTCCATGAATAAATCACTTCACTTGATCCCTCACAGATCAGCTCAAGGTCTTCTAGAATGACATTCACGGATCATTTTTCACATTTTATAGATCACATGAGACTTAAAATAAACTAACACTGAATAAAATTAATTAATTCATAATATATGGCTAGAAAAAAGACTAAAGGTAGAATACTTATGAAAATAAATGCAACTCATACCATCAATAACATCACATAGCCATCTCAAGACATTTGATATTACAAGGTCATGTCTCCAAGATCATATGAAGCTTCTTCAGTATACTATTTTCTCATGAGAAGTCCTCCTAAAATGTAGACAAAATATACATAGTTCCCTCTATGCATGCCACCTCAGTCTCATGAAACACTCTGAGTCACCATTGTGGTCTTGAAATGACCTTCAGTCATAGTGCCTAACTCATATAATTTCAACCACTTATATAAGCTTAGACTGATGGTTGAACCCGAACATGTCGATTGGATCTCACAATACCATCTGGGTAATCCATCTGGGTCTCAAAATGACATATATACATTTTATTGTGGACATGTGACACCATAAAATACATGTTTCCTTGATATTCTTGAAAACCTCTATATGTGTTAGAAAACTATTTCTATGACCTCTCAGCATGTGATCGAGATCATGTGACACCCACTAGACATGTTATCCAGGTCATGTGGTTTCTTGTTTTACCAATTGTCAATGTCTTGTGATATCCTCTATACAAGGAAGTCCTAATCATGTGAAAAACATTTCATAGTCCATCCATATTATGTGAATTCCCTAATGAATGTAAACTAGATCATACAATTTTCTTTGAGAATGCCAAGTAGACATTCTCTGACATGTTGAGTAGGTAATCAAATCTCGTTAACATGAAAATAAACACATGACTAGATAAAACATATCCTAGGTCAATAAGAGCATCCCAGGTCTTGAAAAATTTTTCCACCCTAAGAGTGTAAGCCCTGGTATAAGAAAAAATAATTATGACAGGCCTAATAAAATGAACAAAGAGAACTCTAATTCCTTCCATAACCAGGATATGTTTGATGCCTCTCTAAGGGCTGAGCTCCATATCAATAATTCCAGTGGCACTCCCAACACATAAGTCCCTCTCCTATGGGTGATGAGACTAATCAGTTTCCATACCATGTTTCTCACAGTAATCATAGATCACATGTACCTAGGTAGTTGCAATAATCATATCATTTTCTTCATGATGTTCTACAAATAAAAGGGAAGAATTATTGTGTAATCCCAAATCAAATGAACAATGTGAAATCTAATTCATTTGATAAAGAGGATATGTAGGATGCCCCTCTAATTCAAGAGCATAATATAAATTTTTTCTAGGGTTGTCCTAACACGTAATTCCCACAACCATGAGAAATGAGATCAATAAATTTCCATCCATTATTTCTCACAATGAGAATATATCTTGTGAGATTATGAAGATTGAATATTCTTATCATTTCCATCAAGAACATCTACAAATATAGTTGAATCATCAATATGTTATACCTAATAAAATGAACAATCAGAACTCTAATTCCTACCGTAACAAGGATACGTAGGAAGCCTCCCCTGAGCCCTATATCCATATCAATTATTCCAAGGGTTTTCCTGACATGTATGTCCGACACCCATTGGTGATTAGATCAATCACCTCACATACCATGTTTCTCAAACTGAGAACATCTCACATCAGCATAGGGAGTTTTAATAATCATATAATGTTCATCATAAACTTATAGAAATACAGAGGAACTACAATTTGTATGCCCCTATATAATGTACTATGATATCTATAATTCTTTCCATAACCATGATACATAGGACACCTCTATGAGGCATGTGCCTCATATAAATTAATCAAAGGGTTGACCCAACATGTAAGTCCATCACCCATAGGTGATGATACCATTCACTTTTCACCCCTTACTTCACACAATGATCATAGATCCTTTTGTCTTAGGGAGTTCCAAAAATCAAATCATTTGAATCATGCAATTCAATTAATACAATAGAAATGTCTATGTGTAAGACATAACCAAAATAACCATGAGAACTCTAGGTCTTGTGCTTAAGAAGATATGTGGGACACCTTCCTCGGTCCTAAGTTCAAATAAACAACCATTTCAATGTAAGGATCATATATTTCACATTTCAAACCTCAGAACCTAACCATTCCCACGTGCTGGTTAATCTAATTTATCCCTCTATAGAATAGAAAATTAGTTATTCTATTAGTAATCCAATTCATTCCATAATTAGGACTCATTCAAAAATTCTCCATGTACTGATATCTATAGTAAAAATTATAATTGGTTGTCCTGGTACACATATACCACACACATTTGACATGTTGATGGTCACATCCTAACACTTTTTTCTCACAAAAAGAATAAATTGTGTGGGATTAGAGAGTCATATTGATCACCTCATATTCATCATGAATCTTCACCATAAAAGGAAATTTCATCGTATAATCTCCGATGAGTGGCTTGATATGAACACTCTTTAAATAGGGGAATCTACATTTGGGTCCGTCCAGAGGGAATGACTGATATATGATAAATGTGATTCCTTCAATAACCATGTTATATAGGACGTATCTTCAAGACTCAAGCTTAGAAATTAATTTTCATGTGCCTGCACATACTTCCTCTCTCCATGATATTAAAATTCATGGGTTTAACAAACTACATGGGATTTAATTCATTCAACTACCGGGATACGTCCGACCTATCATAATGGATCAATCCCCTCACCATAATATCAACCACCTCCTTGTGATGAATAAAATTATGACATATATACTTAAATAGAATCGATACATTAGTCGCTACTTGTTTCTTGGAAATGGATGAAGAACCTCAGTTATATATAGATGGATTCACTAATGAGATCACCTCTCCTTTGTTCATAAATGTGATTAAATTTCGTCATTTTATAAAGTGAGTTTACATATAATTGTCTTGTTAGGGTAACCAGTCCCATATTAATATTTGGAATATATTTTCAAATAGATATTAAATCTATAATAGGTCCTCTAAATAGGAAACAATTCCCCTCAAAATGTGTCATGAGGTCGACCTCTCATCCTCTTCACCAATTCAAGTCTCTAAGAGATATAGGATCTGAAACCCCAATGGGACACCTACATTTCTATAGTAATTATGTACCATATTATTGATAAATGATCCATTTGATGTTTCTGTTGAGAACCACAGTGACCTAATGATAATAATTTTTCAAGAAACCAAACCCCCCACAGTCACTATTTTGGAACAACCAAGGCCCCATCTTTGAGGGTTTCCCTAGACATCTCTTCCTAGTCGAAAAATTCATATTTTTCCAATAACTATGATCTGGTAGTGAGACAATATATTGATTTATACTACTGTTCAATTAGATGGTTTATCCATCCAAAAAATAAAAATACCGTGATTTCAATGAATAAATTTTAATTGGTTTTATTGTAATATTTTTATAAAATAATTATAGTTATATTATATTATTTTATTAGTTTTATATATCATTATCTGAATGATGTAGAATAATAAATAGTGGGTATAAAATCATATTATAGTTTGACTAAAATATTATACTATCATCGTGTTTATTTTATAGTAAATTCAACCTTTTTACTTTTACCATGGTAATTAAATTTTGACATTAGTTATTAATTTTAATTAAAAAGAATAATATTGAAATTTTAATCTATTTTTATAATTTAGTTTTTAAATTATAATATTGTATTTTTAAATAAAATATCAAAATGTTTCAAGTTAAAAATTTAAATTTAAAACATATAATCCAATATATGTTTTTTTTTCTGAGAAATATCTTTATAATCATTAAATTTATATATATGATAAAATTACATAGGATAATGATGTGGAAGACATAGATTGTATTATTAAAAAATGGTAATGATACTTTATATTTAATACAAAATAAAATATCATTTTTAAAATATTTGGTTCAATGGGAAGAATAAAATTGATTTTATATTAGTGTAACATTTAAATTTGTCTTTAAAATGTACGGTGTTAGATTTATAAGTTATAAGAATAATTTAAAATGAATAATTTCAAACCTAAAATTCATAGTTGAAAACATAAAATGTTTTGAAATATTCTAGAATAAACATATATAGTGATAAAATCATAGAAATTTATATTTTTATAACCCTGTATTTTAGGACCAGAATCATCATTTTTAAAAAATAATTAAAATATATATTTTAATAAATATTTATTTGAGTAATTATATAATGAAATTCATTTTGTAATTTTAAAATTCAATTATTTATAAATTATGTTTTTGAATAAAATCACAATCTCTAATGAAAAACTATTTTCATTAGAATATGATAATTTAAAATATTAATTCATATTATTCATTTATCGTATTATTTACAAACTAAATTTGTGTTGAAAAGAATTGATATCATGCATTATGTATCATGAGTCATATTTTCCTTGAATTAGAAATGTCTATAACATAAGGGAATATTTATTAAGAAGAAAACATTGTAAATAATAAATGATATTATTAGAAATTTTAGGAAACATTAATTATTTTAATTCTTATTAAAAGTAAAATATATTTCATTAAGTAGTTATTAATATTCATTCAATCTAATTAACTAAAATATTAATGGTCTTTCATAAAAAATTATATTTAATATAAATATATAATTCTTGAAATTGGGAATGGTTTCCATATAAGTAATTTGATCAAACAGATTTTATAATTTAAAGGTAATGAAATATTTAAATCTATTAATGTTACAAAATATAAGTTATGTTATAGCCCAAAAATAAACAAAACACCATTATATTTTAAATTTTTTTAGATCACAATTATACAAATTTCTATAATCATTATGTATATTTCTTTAAAAATGGTAAATACGCCACCATCATATTTTCTAATATTTATTAGTATAATATTTTATCAAATTATAAGTGACTAGAATTAATTATAAAAAATCTATGGATATTTTATCTTGCTAGTTTCGAGATCCAATATATTAAAAAGTAAATTATCAGATTTATTACTAATTATACACTTATTATCTTCAGTAATATAAATATTTTTAACCAAATTATTGGAAATAAAATCTACAATGAAATGGATTTATTGATTACATACTCTACAAATTTCTCCTTTGTAGCTAGATTTTCTCTGAGTACAAAGACTTAATAGATTTTAGTTCAATGATTTTATGAATTTTTTTTCCTCCATTTATTATGTAAAATATTATTTCATCAATTCCTTTTATAACACTATGCAATCAAAATTTTAAACCAAAAATTTATTTTTTATTCCAAAATTTTATAGAGAACAAAAAATATCGTCTAACCTAAAATTTTCCATGATACTATTTTGTCAATCCCTGAAATTATATTGGCTATATTGGTTTATTATTTGATTAATTATATTGCTTTATAGTGTAAAATTACATTGATAATATGTCTTTACCTTACATAGATGCTGAAATGATATTCAAATTATTTTTATCAATAGCATTTTCCATAAATTTTTATTTATAAAAAGAATTATTATAGAAGATAAATATAAATTATATTAAATTTCACATTCAATTTATAACTTATTTTTTATGAAAATGTTCTTTGAAGTTTTTTATGATTCATATTTGTTCTCTACAACTTTATTATATTTATCTTTTATCTTGTTTTGGGTTATAAGTAAATTTAGACATCTTGACTATGTTTTACTCAATTCCTTCTTTTTTACATCAATATACCTTAAAAAGTTTACCCTTATAAGTTTTATTTCTTCAATATAGTCAACCTATATTGTGTGAGGTTCTTCTTTAACATTATGTTTATTATAATATTCTATCATTAATGATTTAATTTCCATCTTGTATTTTTTACACTCAAGGTATGATTCAATCAAAGAATTCAAAATTTATTACAGTTATTTTTCGTTTCTTTTATACTCACTATATAATATTTAATTACAGTTTTCATCTTTAGATGATAAATTATTGAAAAAATTTATTTTATCCATAAAATTGAAAACTATTACTGAACTATTCATCATATTCCTTACTCAATTTGATTCTTATTTTCTCTCATTGAAATTTTATTTTATGTCATAAGATTTCACAATGGCTTTTTATATTCTTCCCCATTTTTTCTTTACTACATTTCTTCATTAAAAATACATTAAAACATTACCCTTTTTCTCCCATTGAAAATAAAATGAATAATTTATGATTATGAGACATTTTAATAATTTTATTTTATGTTTTCCCATGAACATTACCATTCCCTTTTTTAGAGATAAGCTCTATAGCCCCCATATATTCTTCATGTATTTCAACATTACCTTCAGATTCAATAGATGAATCCAAACCCCCTTTGTTTTGAATTTATACATATAATTGAATTATAAAACCTCATTAAAATTATTCATAATCATTGGAGCTTTTGTCATTTCATATTTGAGGTTCCTATTCTGAAAATCCTCATGAGATATACCATCTTATTCTTTTAATGTAGAAACATTTTTGGAAAATTAATCTAGAAAAATTATCATAATATTATTAACAATCATTGAGTCATTATGAATTTCAAAAAAACCTAATAGAAATAACACTTCCATTCACCATTGAATAGATGAGCCTATATATTTTCTCATAAAAATTTATTATACATTCAAAATTTTATATCTATTTGAATAGTTTTTCTTCTTCAGCATTGATATTTTCATTGAAATTATTCCCATGCTTATCCCACATCTCAATAACTATCTTGTTCCAAATTACCTTTGTAGATACATTATCAGATTAGGATAAAAAATAGTATTTTTTTATTTTTATCTACATAAATATTTCAATTAATAGAAAAATTTATGGGATAGTCTCCCCCAAGGGGTTTAAAATAAACTATAATTGCATCACTCACATATAATATTATTGAAAGAACATAGATAATGAAAATATTCTTCCCACCCTAAAAATCAATTATATTGACTGTAAGAACACATATGTTATTCATATAAATTATATTCAATGTTTTTTATACTTCAAAAATGATTGGATCTTTTCTGCGGAACCTGGAATTCTCTAATAGAAATTTATTATCCAAGGAAAGTGTTGATATATCACCAGGAAAGGGGGATGAATTAGTGAAAATATATTATTTAATTTTGTTTTATAAATTATTCTATGTAATTAATTTATGTATATATCAACTCAAGTGAAATAGCTTCCTCACCTATTTTAAACTAATTTTATCACATTTAATTAAAAAAGTTGGCATGTTTTATTATGAATTTTTGAACCTACTATTTATTGTGTTACATTTTTTAATAGTAAATACATTTGATCAGAAATAAATTCCGGTACATTAAATGTGTGAGAATGTATCATTCACTCTATAGTATATACATGGGTGGGGTGATATCATCATAATCCCTTCATAAATATATAATCCTTCATCTAAACACATTATTTGTATTTAAATTTTAGCCTAATATTATACTAGAACATTGTAGTATTCTTCAATTATTCATTTACTCTTTATCGAAAAATATTGCCTTGTAATTTATAGTTTTCCTCACTTTAGAGTGTAAGATCTTATTAATATAACTATTTCATAAATGTTATTTTTTATATCATAATATATGTCCCTAAAATAATAATACCATTATTATTATGAAATTAACAATGATGAGAATTCATTTTCCCTAATGCACTAATAGTGCTCTATCACATTTTCCAATATTTGATACAGTAGTTCAACAAAAAAAATTATCACATCAGCTTTCCATTTTATTCTCCTATATCAATTTTTTTATACTTTATACATCTGAATAATGTTGTTTTCTTCTTTTAAATCACTAATAATCTCATTAAAAAATATCCACTTAAATGATCACAATTATTTTCTCTTAATCCACCAAAGAATTGATTTTTAATCCCACATAGAATTTAGAAATATCATGGACTCCTTTTCTCTAAAATAAAATTGAAGAGTGTAATCTTTCCCTGCATGGGTGGATTTATGTATACAGAAATTTCATCATTCAATGATGTGACATATAAAAACTTGACATCATTCAAATTACTAATTCATGATCCACTATTGATATAACTATGGTGTGGGCTTTATAGTCATATATTATTTTTTTCTCCATTGTAGGCACTTCTTCTCCCATTCATGGAAATTTCTCTATAAATAGACTCATATTTGGCTCGCCATTCATTCTCATCATACATAACAATGTGGTTCTCTCATTCAAAACATGAATACAAGATATATTACACACTTAAAATAATTTATTGAATCAGATATTTAAATTTTCTATTGATATTGATAATATAAATGAACATCATAGTCTCATATAGGTTACCTTCATTATGATCTTTGTAAAATTTCTACATCTCCTCAAAATTGGTTATGGTAAGAAATATTAATTCATTCACTATAATTATTTACTATTAAGTATCTCATATATATCACATTTCCCTTACTAATTAATTATTTATTCATAAAATTTAACATTTACATATCTATGTTTCTCTCTAACATTTCAATAGATTTTTCAGTCATCGCCTAGAACAATATTATTAATTTTTAAAATTACACTAGCAATTATATCCCCTTTTAAAATTTCACATTTATTATATAGATTTACCTTAAAAATTTTTTTACATTACTATTATACATTTTCTACCTTTTCTAATGTACATATTTTGACGAATAGTTACTCTTATACATTTTAAAAGCTACTCTTATATATGAGCTACAATTTAAAATTTTAATCGACATCACTTGGATAACTCATATATATTCAATATGATTTTAGGATTACAATTACATATATTTTTCTTTCTAAATATTCATCAGAAACATATAAATATATATCTTTATAAAATCAAAAAAATAACTCTTTCATAAATCCTTATAGTATTTCTAAGTTACACCAGAACATTCTCAATAATCTATAAACACTGTTGAAATCCACTAAGAAATATCCTATTTGGTTTGTGTCGATGATAAAATTAGATCACCAAATCAGTGGGTTCTTCAAATATATATTTATTTTATAGTTGTGTTGTCTCAATTTGAATTGGAGTGGGGTTTAAATAATTTGTTGTATAATTATTTTATTAATAAGGGTATAATATATAATTTAATATTTTTTATTAAAATTTTTAATATTATTAACTAAAAAATCATATATTAAATGTAATATGTTATTTATTGAAATTAATTTTTCATAATTGATGACATCATTATATTAATTTCAATTATGATTGAATGTTTTACAAATTTTATTATTTTTTAACCCTCACACATACATGATTAATTTTATTCAATGGATGGTAACATGATGAATTTGGATCATAATTAATGTGATGGAAAATAAAATGACATTCATAATTATAAATCAAATGGGATAAAAGTTTGAGTGAAAGAATAACATGGCCATGGTCACACAAATATCTGAATTTATGAATGTTATCCTAGAACAAAACTCTCCATGCAGTCCATCATAAGTTAATGACCACCCTTATATAGTGATTATTTTTATTTGGGGACTTCCATAAAATGGATCAATGAACCAAAATTATTTATTATCTTTTCTAATCCTTAATTCATCAAATTGTTTTGTCAGTTTATCATAATGAATTTGATGATTATTACAAGTGAACACTTATTAGAAATAAAAATAAATCACTTGAAATTTTCCCTGTAGAATGGGAAGAGTTTTATAATATATTTATCAATAAATATCTTCCCCAAACACATAATTTTAATATAGAGAGATAATTTCTTGGGAATAAGTAAATGTAGAAAAACTACATTAAAAACATTGGATAAAAAATCATGTGAAGTGAATGATATAAATTTGTTTTTATCAAGGACCATGAAGTAAAAAATGATCATTTAAGTTGTGTAATAAAATATTTCCTATGAAAAGGAATGGATATGAAGGTATTAGGTAGCTGTGAAGATATTGTCTTGACATTCTCTCAAGGTAATAATCCAAATTATGTTCTTGCATTATTCTCATTGTTCTGGTGAACATTTGGGAAAATGGTGTCTATTAGAAACTCAACAAATAAAATAAATGAAAAAAAACAAGATTCCGTCTACATAAATATTAGTAATATATGAATAATCATAGATGGAATTACATCAATGTAATCATTTAATTTATTACAAATACTTGGGAGGACCATAAGTCCAATGAAATCCAGGGTGATCTGAAGAGACCAACAATTAAATTATATAAGAATAAATAACAATTATTATACAACCCATAGTCCAATGATTTAACTATTCGTTATGGACAGTACACAAACTAGTTCTCCAATTGAAGGATTAATGGAAACCATTGGCGTCAAAAAACTCAATATCATTTTGATAAAATGAATGAAAATACATTCAATATATCTACTTTATTTTATGAATATGATGTACTAAATGTTACACTCATTATAAGGTCATTAATTTAAATTTATTAATTTGAATATTTCTGTAAACACTCCATGATATTTGGATAATTTTATAAGAACATCACATCATTATTCTAAAAATTAGATATTTTATTTTGGGTAAACGCTACTTGTGATGAGAATATTTTTTCCTATGTCTAAAACACTTATCATATTAATTTTATGGATATTTCCTTCCAATTTTTCTTATTCCCCGAATGGTTGAATTTATTTTGTTTTTGGGTATATATTGTTTTCGTTCTACTAGATATGTTTTCATCACCAATGTATAGGCCTATAACCTTGACTGTGCATCCCCATCTAGGAAAAGTCAGTCATTCAAGAACATGGCTTCAAAACATTCCTAAATAATGTATGTGGATATCACTGAGTTCACTTGATGGCCTCATGAGGTATGGTACCTAGCTTCCATGATGACCCAATACAAACCAGCACTGTCATAGACCTACTGAGAAGGGAACCAATGATGGAATATGGATGATTTCTTGAACCTGCTACTAAAATTAATAAAATTAATGAAATAATTGGAAAAAAATTAGTTCATTTATTGAAAACCCCTTCATAAGTTCCCCCTACACAATAGTAATAATTTCCATCACCATATTGGGAGTTTATGGGGGATCATATAAAACATCTGTGATTTAATGAAACACATCACCTAACTCTCCAATAGGGGGATTCCCAATTATTTGGTGGATGTCCTATATGCTAATGCCTATTTCACCATGGGAAAAATGTAATGTAATTGTAATAGTGAACCAATTGATTACAATTTCTTGAAGGATATTGGGATGGTGGTAAAAAATGAATTGAGAAAACAAAATTGATTCATTAAGATGAACCATGTATAAGTGATTGGAAAAAATTATGAAACATTGTCTGACTACAAAGGGCCATTCCCATTAATTACAAATATTATTACTCAGAAAGATATCCCATTTAAACCTCCATATGATTCTAGAATTATTCATAGAGGAGGTCAATATACACAATTATTTCTGAGTGATAGGATTAGGAGAAAAATCTAATCTATCCTAACCCAAAGGCGAGTTTTCCAAGATATAAGGAATCCCATGTGACTGAGCTTTGACCAGTTGACTTTCTGTGTAAATTGTTGTCTAAACACAGTTGAGAGAAGTTGAAATACAGTGTGGTGGATGATTAATTTCTTATATATGGATGTAAACATCACCTATAATACTATACATGTATAGATGATTCCTGAGTGATACATGATAATCAAGGATCGTGGTTAATAGGGACCCTTTCTAAATATTTTTATTGGTATTAGCGTGATATCAAGGATCATGCGATGTATTCAAATCAAGGCCATCAGAATTGGAAAAAACTAATGATCCAAGGAGAAAATAGAATACATATTAATATAATTTAGTGCCATGTTTGACATATTAAAAAATCGTGTAAATGGAAAGATATATATTTAATGCATCATCATGTGGGTTTCCTGTATCATCAATGATATTGAAATTGTGTTGTGAGTTCATGAAATTACCTGGCCAATAATATTCTCATAGGTCAAATAAATCCCATAGGGAGTCATTTTATCACAAGAATCCATGGATACTAATGTTTTCATGGCCCTTACATGGTCACGTGAATTATTTGGTAATACATCTTAAATATGATCGAGCTAGTGGATCCCATGAAAACCTCAAGAAAGTCAAATTCATCATGTCTGAAGTTCAAGAAATTATCCAATTTGTGGATTTTAGTTTGATAGGATAGGCTCATGATTATGAGTGGTCCTATGAATGAGTTCTCTCAAAATATTCTCACAATGAAGGATTGTGAATAGGTCTTGTGATCAGGTCTCATGAAATAGTCTTTCAATAGAGGCACATGATAATGTAAATTTGGGAGTTCTCTTAAGGATGAGTAGATAGTGAAATTAATATCACTTCCCCCCATATATATTGATTTTCCAATAATACCAGGTTTCATATGGAAAACCAAGTGTCACCCCAAACACTGATTCCTGACAACATGAAAGTCTCTGGAGGGAATCTAATTTACTCAAAAACATAGCCCTTATCATTATGGAAATCAATCCTACTGGGGGGGGTGGATTTCATTGGCACACACTAAATATGGATCAATAAATTATAAAAAACAAAAATTACATATATATGGGTATTATTTTCCCACCAAATGAAATGGAAGGATAAGGTTACTGATGCTTTCTAGTCATGAAAAAATCTAAGAGACTCTTGATCGCGTTTCCATCAATAGATCAGGATAAAGAACCTTGTGTAGTGAATAAATTGTAGTGGAACCCACATAACCCCATTTGAAAAGCCCTCCTTATCTTGAGAAGGTTCTTTGGAAAACCAATTATCACACAGAAGAGGGTGACTAATATCCCCCCAACAATGCGATTTTTCATTCGGTTTGTGTGTGACAACCCATATGACCATCCTTCATAAATAAGAGGACAATTTCTAAAAGTTTGAGGCCCCATGCAGTTGTAAAAATCGTGTGACACATCACTTATGGGGATGAATTTTTTATTGATAATAACAAATAAGAGTCTAAGAATCCCCAACCATTTTATAATAAAATCAAAGGAAATAAAAGAAGTGGAGGTAGAAGCCCCTCGTAGTCATAGTATTCATGAAAAGTCCCTCTAGTAGTCAACAAGACAATAAGACCTTAGAAACACGACCTTCTCATCTTTTGAATGACCATCGGTTTGTTTTCCCCATCATGTGAAGAGCCTCAGGTATGTCATGGTGACACCATGATCCCCCTTTGTCTCCATGAGTACAAATTATTGAAATTGTCAATGAAATGATCGTACACCACTATATGAGTTTTTGTGGTCACACAATAAATCACCAAGGGATAGAGTATTTTTCTATAGCATTGCTCAATAAATCTCACATGACTCCCGAACTTGAAGCATAAATAATGAAATATATGAAAGAGGAGGTGGGAGACCCTCATTGTAACAAAACACTTGTGACGTAATATAAATGTCCTTGACACATTCTAAAAGGAATCGTAGATAATTCATTATAATCAAAGGAATTCCCCATGATAAACAATGATTCTCTCTTGAAATTCTGAGATAGGTCACCTAATATCATGTGAAGGCCATTCAATAGGCACCCTAATCTCACAGTGTCCCTTGGACCTGTCAATATGAAAATAATGATAATATTTGGCATTCCTTCAAGATTAAAAAATTCCCCATTATTTAGAAATATTCCAATAAAGTATATTTTCATGGAGTACTCTCACAATCACTAAAACCCAGATGATTTCCTTTTAGCAATCCCCTCCAGATACTGGCATAGACGAATGATGACAATGTCCATTACCAACTCCAACATGGATCTAATTGATATCATTCGTGCAAAGTAGAGAACAACCAAGGTGGAGAGTCCTATATATTCTAAACCCCACTATAAAAATGCACCGCTATGTATTTGAAAAAATAAGTCCATTAGATCTATGCAGATAGATTCATCCTTCGAACCTTGCATGGATGCCATAGTGGATTTCATGAATCAGTTGATCTCTTGACCAATATGTCTTCTATCGAGTAAGATAATGGTTCATAATAAGAGTGGTAAATTTCCATGAATAAATAACTTCATGTGATCCCTCACAGATCACCTCAAGGTCTTCTAGAATGGCATGCAAGGATCATTTTTCACATTTTATAGATCACATGAGACATAAAATAAACTGACACTGAATAAAAATAATTAATTCATAATATATGGATAGAACAAAGACTAAAGGTAGAAGACTTATGAAAATAAATGGAACTCATACCATCAATAACTTCACATAGCCATCTCAAGACATTTTATATTACAAGTTCATGTCTCCAAGATCTTATGAATCTTCTTCAGTATACTATTTTCTCATGAGAATTCCTCCTAAAATGTAGACAAAATATACATAGTTCCATCTATGCATGCCACCTCAGTCTCATGAAATACCCTGAGTCACCATTTTGGTCTTGAGATGACATTTAGTCATAGTTCCTAAATCATATAATTTCAACCACTAATATAAGCTAAGACTGATGGTTGAACCCGAACATGTCGATTGGATCTCACAATACCATCTGGGTAATCCATCTAGGTCTCAAAATGACATATATAAATTTTATTGTGGACATGTGACACCATAAAATACATGTTTCATTGATATTCTTGAAAACCTTTATATGTGTTAGAAAACTATTTCTATACCCTCTCAGCATGTGGTCGGGATCATGTGACACCCACTAGACATGTTAGCCAGGTCATGTGGTGGATTGTTTGACCAATTATCAATGTCTTGCGATATCTTGTAGATGAGGAAGTCCTAATCATGTGAAAAACATTTCATAGTCCATCCATATTATGTGAATTCCCTCATGAATGTAAACTAGATCATACAATTTTCTTTCAGAATTCCATGTAGACATTCTCTGACATGTTGAGTAGTTAATCCAATCTTGTTAACAAGAAAATAAACAAATGACTAGGTAAAACATAGCCTAGGTCAATAAGAACATCCCAGGTCTTGAAACATTTTTCTACCCTAAGAGTGTAAGCCCTGGTAAAAGAAAAAATAATTATGAAAGGCCTGATAAAATGAACAAAGAGAACTTTAATTCCTTCCATAACCAGGATATGTTTGATGCCTCTCTAAGGACCAAGATCCATATCAATAATTCCAATGGAAGTCCCAACACATAAGTCCCTCTCATATGCGTGATGAGACTAATCACTTTCCATACCATGTTTCTCACACTGATCATTGATCAAATGAACTTAGGTAGTTGCAATAATAATATCATTTTCTTCATGATGTTCTAGAAATAAAAGGGAAGCATTATTGTGTAATCCCTAATCAAATGAATAATGTGAAATCTAATTCATTTGATAAACAGGATATGTAGGATGCCCCTCTAATAAATGAGCATAGTATAAATTTTTTCTAGGGTTGTCCTAACACGTAATTCCCACAGCCATGAGAAGAGAGATCAATAAATTTCCATCCATTGTTTCTCACAATGATAATAGTTCTTGTGAGATTATGAAGAATGAATATTCTTATCATTTCCATCAAGAACATCTACAAATATAGTTGAATCATCAATATGTTATACCTAATAAAATGAACAATCAGAACTCTAATTCCTACCGTAACAACGATACGTAGGATGCCTCCCCTGAGGCCTATATCCATATCAATTATTCCAAGGGTTTTCCCGACATGTATGTCCTACACCCATTTGTGAGTAGATTAATCAACTCACATACCTTTTTTCTCACACTGAGAACATATCACATTAACATAAGGAGTTTTAATAATCATATAATGTTCATCATAAACTTATAGAAATACAAAGGAACTAAAATTTGTATGCCCCTATATAATGTACTATGATATCTCTAATTCTTTCCATAACCATGATACATAGGACACATCTATGAGGCTTTCGCCTCATGTCAATTAATCTAAGGTTTGACCCAACATGTAAGTCCATCACCCATATGTGATGATACCATTCACTTTTAATCCCTTGCTTCACACACTGATTATATCTCCTTTGGTCTTAGGGAGTTCCAAAAATCAAATCATTTGAATCATGCAATTCAATTAATACAATAGAAATGTCTGTGTGTAAGCCATAACCAAAATAACCATGAGAACTCTAGTTCTTGCACTTAAGAAGATATGTGAGACACCTTCCTCTTTCCTGAGTTCAAATAAACACCCATTTCAATGTAAGGATCATATATTTCACATTTCAAACCTCAGAACCTAATCATTCCCACGTGCTGGTTAATCTAATTTATCCCTGTGTAGAATAGAAAATTAACTATTCTATCAGTAATCCAATTCATTCCATAATTTGGACTCATTCAAAAATTCTCCATGTATTGATATCTATAGTAAAAATTATAATTGGTTGTCCTGATACACATATACCACACTCATTTGACATGTGGATTGTCACATCCTAACACTTTTTTCTCACAAAAAGAATTAATTGTGTGGGATTAGAGAGCCATATTGATCACCTCATCTTCATCATGAATCTCCACCAGAAAAGGAAATTTCATCGTATAATCTCCAATGAGTGGCTTGATGTGAACACTCTTTAAATAGGGGAATCTACATTTGGTTCCATCCAGAGGGAATGACTGATATATGATAAATGTAATTCCTTCAATAACCATGATATATAGGACGTATCCTCAAGACTCAAGTTTATAAATTAATTTTCATGTACCCGCACATACTTCCTCTCTCCATGATATTACAAATCATGGGTTTAACAAACTACATGGGATTTAATTCACTCAACTACCGGGATACATCCGACGTATCATAATGGAACAATCCCCTCACCATAATATCAACCACCTCCTTGTGATGAATAAAATTATGACGTATATACTTAAATAACATCGATACATTAGTCGCTACTTGTTTCTTGGAAATGGATGAAGAACCTCAGTTATATATAGACGGATTCACTATTGATATCACCTATCCTTTGTTCATAAATGTGATTAAATTTCTTCATTATATAAAGATATTTTACATATAATTGTCTTGTTAGGGTAACCAGTCCCATATTAATATTTGGAATATATTTTCAAATAGATATTAAATCTATAATAGGTCCTCTAAATAGGAAAAAATTCCCCTCAAAATGTGTCATGAGGTCGACCTCTCATCCTCTTCACCAATTCAAGTCACTAAGAGTTATTGGATCTGAAACACCAATGGGACCCTACATTTCTATAGTAATTATAAACCATATTATTGATAAAGGATCCATTTGACATTTCTGATGAGAACCACAGTGACCTAATGATAATTATTTTTCAAAAAACCAAACCCCCCACAATCACTATTCTAGAACAACCAAGGCCCCATCTTTGAGGGTTTCCCTATACATCTCTTCCTAGTTGAAAAAATCATATTTTACCAATAACTATGATCTGGTAGTGACAAAATATATTGATTTATACTATTGTTCAATTAGGTTGTTTATCCATCCAAAAAATAAACATACCGTGATTTCAACGAATAAATTTTAATTGGTTTTATTGTAATATTTTTATAAAATAATTATAGTTATATTATATTATTTTATAAGTTTTATATATCATTATCTGAATGATGTAGAATAATAAATAGTGGGTATAAAATCATATTATAGTTTGACTAAAATATTATACTATCATCATGTTTATTTTACAGTAAATTCAAGAATTTTAATTTTATCATGGTAATTAAATTTTGACATTAGTTTTTAATTTTAATTGAAAATAATAATATTGAAATTTTATTCTATTTTTATAATTTAGTTTTCAAATTATAAGATTGTATTTTCAAATAAAATTTGAAAATATTTCAAGTTAAAAATTTAAAATTAAAACATATAATCTTATATATGTTTTTTTCTGAGAAATATCTTTATAGTCATTATATTTATATATATGATAAAATTACATAGGATAATGATGTGGAAGACATAGATTGTATTATTAGAAAATGGTAATGATACTTTATATTTAATAAAAAACAAAATATCATTTTTAAAATATTTGGTTCAAAGGGAAGAATAAAATTGATTTTATATTTGTGTAACATTTAAATTTGTCTTTAAAATGTATGGTGTTAGATTTATAAGTTATAATAATAATTTAAAATGAATAATTTCAAACCTAAAATTCTTTGTTGAAAACATAAAATGTTTTTGAAATATTCTAGAATATACATATATAGTGATAAAATTATAGAAATTATAATTTTGATAACCCTGTATTTTAGGACCAGAATCATCATTTTTAAAAAATTATTAAAATATATATTCTAATAAATATTTATTTGAGTAATTATATAATGAAATTAATTTTGTAATTTTAAAATTAAAATATTTATAAATTATGTTTTTGAATAAAATCACAATATCTAATGAAAAAATATTTTCATTAGAATATGATATTTTAAAATATTAATTCATATTATTCATTTATCGTATTATTTACAGACTAAATTTGTGTTGAAAAAAATTGATATCATGCATTATGTATCATGAATCATATTCTCCTTGAATTAGAAATGTCTATCGCATAAGGGAATATTTATTAAGTAGAAAACATTGTAAATAATAAATGATCTTATTAGAAATTCTAGGAAACATTAATTATTTTAATTCTTATTAAAAGTAAAATATAATTCATTAAGTATTTATTCATATTCATTCAATCTAATTATCTAAAATATTAAAGGACCTTAATAAAAAAAATATATTTAATATAAATATATCATTCTTGAAACTGGGAATGGTTTCCATATAAGTAATTTGATCAAACAGATTTTATAATTTAAAGGTAATGGAATATTTAATTCTATTAATATTACAAAATATAAGTTATGTTATAGACCTAAAATAAACAAAACACCATTATATTTTAAACTTTTTTAGATCACAATTATACAAATTTCTATAATCATTATGTATATTTCTTTAAAAATGGTAAATACACCACCATCATATTATCTAATATTTATTAGTATAATATTTTTTTCAAATTATAAGTGACTAGAATCAATTATAAAAAATCTATGGATATTTTATCTTGCTAGTTTCGAGATCCAATATATAAAAAAGTAAATTATCAGATTTATTACTAATTATACACTTATTATCTTTGGTAATATAATTATCTTTACCCAAATGATTGGAAATAAAATCTACAATGAAATGGATTTATTGATTACATACTCTACAAATTTCATCTTTTTAGCTAGATTTTCTCTGAGTACGAAGCCTTAATAGATTTTAGTTCATTGATTTTTTGAATTTTTTCTCTCCATTTGTTAAGTAAAATATTCTTTAATCAATTCCTTTTATAACTCTATGCAATCAAAATTTTAAACCAAAAATTTATTTTTTATTAAAAAATTCTATAGAGAACAAAAAATAACCTCTAACCTAAAACTTTCCATGATACTATTTTGTCAATCCATGAAATTATATTGGCAATATTGGTTTATTATTTGATTAATTATATTGTTTTATAATGTAAAATTACATTGATAATATGTATTTACCTTACTTAGATGCTGAAATGATATTCAAATTATTTTTTACAATGGCATTTTCCATAAATTTTTATTTTTAGAAAGAATTATTATAGAAGATAAATATAAATTATATTAAATTTCACGTTCAATTTATACCTTATGAAAATGTTCTCTGTAGTTTTTTATGATTCATATTTGTTTTCCACAACTTTATTATATTTATCTTTTATATTGTATAGGGATATAAGTAAATTTAGACATCTTGATTATGTTTTACTCAATTCCTCCTTTTTTACATCAATATACCTTAAAAAGTTTACCCTTATATGTTTTATTTCTTCAATATAGTCAACCTATATTTTGTGAGGTTCTTTTTTAACATTATGTTTATTATAATATTCTATCATTGATGATTTAATTTCCATCTTGTATTTTTTACACTCAAGGTATGATTCAATCAAAGAATTCAAAATTTATTCCAGGTATTTTTCGTTTCTTTTGTACTCACTATATAATATTTAATTGCAGTTTTCATCTTTAGATGATAAATTATTGAAAAATAATAATTTTATCCATCAAATTGAAAACTATTACTGAACTATTCATCATATTGCTTACTCAATTTCATTCTAATTTTCATTCATTGAAATTTTATTTTATGTCACAAGATTTCACAATGGCTTTTTATATTCTTCCCCATTTTTTCTTTACTACATTTCTTCATTAAAAATATATTAAAATATTACCCTTTTTATTCCATGGAAAATAAAATAAAAAATTTATGATTATGAGACATTTTAATAATTTTATTTTATGTTTTCCCAGGAACATTTCCATTCCCTTTTTTAGAGATAAGCTCTATAACCCTCATATATTCTTCATGTATTTCAACATTACCATCAGAATATATAGATGAATCCACACCCCCTTTTATTGAATTTATACATATAATTGAATTATAAAACCTCATTAAAATTATTCATAATCATTGGAAATTTTTTCATTTCATATTTGAGGTTCCTATTCTGAAAATCCCCATGAGATATACCATCTTATTCTTTTAATGTAGAAACATTTTTTGAAAATTAATCCAGAACAATTATCATAATATTATTAACAATCATTGAGTCATTATGAATTTCAGAAAAACCTAATAGAAATAACACTTCCATTCACCATTGAATAGATGAGCCTATATATTTTCTCATTAAAATTTATTATACACTCAAAATTTTATATCTATTTGAATATTTTTTCTTCTTCAGCATTGATATTTTTATTGAAATTATTCCCATGCTTATCCCACATCTCAATAACTATCTTGTTCCAAATTACCTTTCTAGATACATTATCAGATTATGATAAAAAATAGTATTTTTTCATTTTTATCTGCAGAAATATTTCAATTATTAGAAAAATGTATGGGATAGTCTCCCCAAGGGGTGTAAAGGCAACTATAATTGCATCACTCACTTATAATATTACTGAAAGAACATAGATAATAAAAATATTCTTCCCACCCTAAAAATCAATTCTATTGACTATAAGAACACATATGTTATTCATATAAATTATATTCAATATTTTTTATACTTTAAAAAGGATTGGATCTTTTATAGGGATCCTGGAATTATCTAATAGAAATTTATTATCCAAGGAAAGTGTTGATATATCACCAGGAAAGGGGGATGAATTAGTGAAAATATATTATTTAATTTTGCTGTATAAATTATTCTATGTAATTAATTTATGTATAGATCAACTCAAGTGAAATAGCTTCCTCACCTATTTTAAACTAATGTTATCACATTTATGTAAAAAAATTGGCATGTTTTGTTATAAATTTTTGAACCTACTATTTATTGTGTTACATTTTTTAATAGTAAATACATTTGACCAGAAATAAATTCAAGTACATTAAATGTGTGTGAATGTATCATTCACTCTATAGTATATACATGGGTGGTGTGATATCATCATAATCCCTTCACAAATATATAATCCTTTATCTAAACACATTATTTTTATTTAAATTTTAGCCTAATATTATACTAGAACATTATAGTATTCTTTAATTATTCATTAACTCTTTCTTGAAAAATATTGCCCTATAATTTATAGTTTTCCTCACTTTAGAGTGTAAGATATTATTAATATAACTATGTCATAAATGTTATTTTTTATATCTTAATATAAGTCCCTAAAATAATAATACCAATATTATTCTAAATTAACAATGATGAGAATTCATTTGGCTTAATGCACTAAAAGTGATCTATCACATTTTCCAATATTTGATACAGTAGTTCAACAAAAAAAATTATCAGACCAGCCTTCCATTTTATTCTCCTATATCAATTTTTATATACTTTATATAACATCTTAATGTTGTTTTCTTCTTTTAAATCACTAAAAATCTCATTAAAAATATCAACTGAAATGATCACAATTATTTTCTCTTAATCCACCAAAGACTTGATTTTTAATCCCACATAGAATTTAGAAATATCATGGACTCCTTTTCTCTAAAATAAAATTGAAGAGTGTAATCTTTCCCTGAATGGGTGGATTTATGTATATAGAAATTTCATCATTCCATGATGTGACATATAAAAACATGAAATCATTCAAATTACTAATTCATGATCCACTATTGATATAACTATGGTGTGGGATTTATAGTCATATATTATTGTTTTCTCCATTGTATGCACTTATTCTCCCATTCATGGAAATGTCTGTATAAATAGATTCATATTTGACTCGCCATTCATTCTCATCATACATAACAATGTTGTTCTCTCATTAAAAACATGAATACAAGATCGATTACACATTTAAAATAATTTATTGAATCAGATATTTAAATTTTCTATTGATATTAATAATATAAATGAACATCATAGTCTCATATAGGTTACCTTATTTATGATCTTTGAAAAATTTCTACATCTCCTCAAAAGTGGTTATGGTATGAAATATTAATTTATTCACTATAGTTATTTACTATTAAGTATCTCATATATATCACATTTCCCTTACTAATTAATTATTTATTAATAAAATTTAACATTTACATATCTATGTTTCTCTCTAACATTTCTATAGAATTTTCAGTCATCACCTAGAACAATATTAATAATTTTTAAAATTACACTAGAAATTATATCCCCTTTTAAAATTTCACATTTATTATATAGATTTACCTTAAAATAAGATTTAAATTACTATTATACATTATCTATCTTTTCTAATGTACATATTTTAACGAATAGTTACTATTATACATTTTAAAAGCTACTCTTATATATGAGCTATAATTTTCAAATTTTAATCAACATCACTTGGATAACTCATATATATTCAATATGATTTTAGGATTAAAATTATATATATTTTTCATTCTAAATATTCATCAGAATCATATAAATATATATCCTTAACAAATCACAAAAAAAAACTCTCTCATAAATCCTTATTGTATTTCTAAATGGCACTATAAAATTCTCAATAATCTATAAACATTGTTGAAATCCACTAAGAAATATCCTATTTGGTTTGTGTCAATGATAAAATTAGATCACCAAATCAGTGGGTTCTTCAAATATTTATTTATTTTACAGTTGTGTTGTCTCAATTTGTATTGGAGTGGGGTTTAAATAATTTGTTGTATAATTATTTTATTAATAAGGGTATAATATATAATTTAATCTTTTTTATTAAAATTTGTAATATTATTAACTAAAAAATCATATATTGAACCTAATATGTTATTTATTGAAATGAATTTTTCATAATTGATGACATCATTAGATTAATTTCAATTATGATTGAATGTTTTAAAAAATTTATTATTTTTTAACCCTCACACATACATGATTAGTTTTATTCAATGGATGGTAACATGATGAATTTGGATCATAATTACTGGGATGGAAAATAAAATGACATTCATAATTAGAAATCAAATGGGATAAAAGTTTGAGTGAAAAAATAAAATGGCCATGGTCACTCAAATATCTGAATTTATGAATGTTATTCTAAAACAAAACTCTCCATGCAGTCCATCATAAGTTAATGACCACCCATATATAGTGATTATTTTTATTTGGGGACTTCCATAAAATGGATCAATGAACCAAAATTATTTATTATATTTTCTAATCCTTAATTCATCAATTTTTTTTCAATTTATCATAATTAATTTGATGATTATTACAAGTGAACACTTATTAGGAATACACATAAATCACTTGAAATTTTCCCTGTAGAATGGGAAGCATTTTATAATATATTTATCAATAAATATCTTTTCCAAACACATAATTTTAATATAGAGAGATAATTTCTTGGGAATAAGTAAATGTAGAAAAACCCCATTAAAAACATTGGATAAAACATCATGTAAAGTGAATGATATAAATTTGTTTTTATCAAGGACCATGAAGTAAAAAATTATCATTTCAGTTGTGTAATAAAATATTTCCTATGAAAGGAATCGATATGAAGGTATTAGGTAGCTGTGAAGATATTGTTTTCACATTCTCTCAAGGTAATAATCCAAATTATGTTCTTGCATTATTCTCATGGTTCTGGTGAACATTTGGGAAATTGGTGTCTATTAGAAACTCAACTAATAAAATAAATGAAAAATAAAATAAAATTCCATCTACATAAATATTAGTAATATAAGAATAATCATAGATGGAATTACATCAATGTAATCATTTAATTTATTACAAATAAATGGGAGGACCATAAGTCCAATGAAATACAAGGTGATATGATGAGACCAACAATTAAATTATATAAGAATAAATAACAATTATTATACAACCCATAGTCCAATGATTTAACTATTCGTTATGGATAGTACACAAACTAGTTCTCCAATTGAAGGATTAATGGAAACCATTGGCATCAAAAAACTCAAGATCATTTTTATAAAATGAATGAAAATACATTCAATATATCTACATTAGTTTATGAATATGATGTACTAAATGTTACTCTCATTATAAGGTCATTAATTTAAATTGATTAATTTGAATATTTCTGTAAACACTCCATGATATTTGGATAATTTTATAAGAACATCACATCATTATTCTAAAAATTATATATTTTGTTTTGCAGAAAGGATACTTGTGATGAGAATATTTATTCCTATGTCTAAAACACTTATCATATTAATTTTATGGATATTTCCTTCCAATTTTTCTTATTCCCCAATGGTTGAATTTATTTTATTTTTGGGTATGTATTGTGTTTCACTATGTGAATCTGAAGTTAGTTTTTGGGATATGGAAATGATATTTCATATCCCAAATCAACCAATGATTTTCTATTAATGATTGAAGGAATATGAATAAAAAATAGAAAGTATACATAAAACAATTCCAATATCAAATATTCTGTAAATAATATTGTATGATTCAAGCAGAGTGGAAGCGCATTTTGTGTTTGTACCCATTGTTTAAAATTTTCATAATCGATGATTAGTCTAGGATCAACAAAATGATGACAGCTGGAATCTATGTAATTGAATAAAATATAAAATAAAAATTAGATAACCTAGAACCGAGAAGAGAGGATCGACATATTTTGTTTTTAATTAATATAATTTTATAATATAATTTCGTATAAGGTATTATTTATTCATCAATTTATATGACCATGGGGCCATGGTGCATCATCATTGTGATGTAGAATTCATGGATAGGAATCTTCTAGTCATAATTCTCACGTGCTCCTAGTATATCTTAACTTTTCCCAAGGAATCTCCAGGTGATGGTGTGGAAGGTCATTGTACTTGTGATGTCAACCTTAGATCTCCTTGAGAATTCCTTCCAAAGTGTTATAATTTATATGGTAGAGGTGGATATCTCTCATTCTTAAGTGAATTAATGGATATAGAAGAGTTATTTAGGCTCGATAGGTTTTCTCCAAGGTTTTTTTGCGCACAATGGTAGGGTTATCTGGTTTAATTACCCCATTTCTAATATAGATAATACTAACATAATGGTGAATTTAATTCACCTGGTTATAATAAATCATTAACTCTGGTGTCTTTAATTAATTTATTATTATTTGTGAAACCCAATGTCTAATAATAATAGAAATTCTGTTATTTATGTGACATGTGCTAAACTGGGTCATTATATTTAAATATTATTTAACCAAGTAATGTTTATGATGATTTCGCACTGATCCCATAACATGGTCTTCCAGTCCTCCTCAATATTTACTAGGTCTTGAAAAATGAATACTTATTTATTAAATAAATATAAAAACATTATTCATCGACAAATAAATATTCCATCCATAATATTTTCTATTCAATTACTAGAGAAGAAATAAATACTGGAAGACATACTTTAATAATTATTAAACCACAACTAGAAATAATATATGTTCAACTTGTTTATTAAATAAAATATTTGACTAAGATACTGGATACACATAGTATGTGACCCTTTAGGCCTCGTTCTCATTTGAATTAGGTGGGTATGCCTAATGTATTAAATTACTATCTAAAAGTGGGTCAAGGCACCAAAGAGAAAGAATTTGATGTCGCAACGACATGTCACCTCATACAAAATCTTACCATGTAATATAATCCCATTGTACTGGTATATCTAATCATGTGGGTTTCATGCAACTGCCATCAACCCATGGGATTTATTTCTCATTCATTGTCTTCCTAGAATTTATCTTTCCTAGAAGACACCGTGGCCATATATTTAGTTAGGCTATATCATTTCCATCAAATGGACTGAGATATCGACTTCTGTAGAAGTAAGAAATCCTTTTTCACATTAATCATTAATGAAGTATTACTTGTGACACACCCAACATATCTGACATCATTATGAACATCTTTCATCATAGTTTTCATCAATACATCTATGTGTGTGAGTCACAATACCCATTAATAATAATATAAATGTCTAAGGAAAAATACACACATTGCAGATAGGAACATCCAATGAGACATATGAATATGGATTTTCTACTGGTGGGTCTTTCTCTCAAAATATCATCATTGATATTACCAAGGGAGAATAACATGAGAAGGTTCCTTAATGTTTAATGAGTCCCCACCCATGATAAACTATATCATTTGTGTCCCTTAAAATGATATTTTCAAGCAATATACCATATATTCAATATTATTTTCATGGCACTTTATGGTTCTCATCATAGTAGGGTATGCTATGACCTTTTAATGCGACAATTATTCTTAGGAAAATATCACATACTATGTCACATAGAAGAACCATCATGATTTGATAAGTAGTTTATTAATATTCAACCAATGAATATTGGTTTATCATAAATTACAAAGAATTGGTTTTCTCGGGAACCAACTCCAAAAGATTCCCACATTTACTAGAGACAACTACTAACAACCTTTAGTCCTCTATCTCACATATGATTTTCATGAATTTTATAATATAGTCCTTTAGTCAATGGGTCCACCATGTTCTCTTTTGTCAACACTCGGCTCATTGGAACTTCACCCCATTGATAGAAAACCCACAAGAGGTGATACGTTATGGGTGTATGCATTATATATTGATGTGACCTTGGATATATTTCAAGATCCACCACTACAAATTATCACAATACAATGTAATGGAATATTTACAATTATGACCTACATTAGGATCATGGAGAATGTACTTAATCGAGACATCTTCCTTGACAACATCAGGAGAACGTATATATTGGAATCAACTATAGAATCAATAGAAACTGGATTCATTGAAATCATTTGGCATACATCTCCTATATTGAGATATAAAAAATTTCTTGGTTGTGACATTAGATCATTCTAAACAATCAAAACCCAGCATAACATTCCTTCAGAATACAAGCTTTTTAGATACTCCACACACCTAGTACATATCCTATGTTTTTCTTAGATATTAAAGGATAATCATGACTGCAATCAAAAATATTCTTCTGGATCATCGTTATATCTACCATTTATTATTAGCTCATAGGAAACATCAATCATGGTATATAAAAAGGAATACATGATAAATTATATCATGGAAGCATATAAAATCTTACTCATACGATCTTTATTATGTTTGTTTGCGGCAACATTTTCTTGGAAATATTTATATCATTGACTCTAATACCAATCCCTTCTTAGATTGTTCTATACTATATCTTTTTTGTATATGTTCAAGGTATGTTATTTCACATAGTCCAAGAAGTCTCTTGGATCTATAAAAATTTATCTTGATCCATATAATGTAGGTTGCTTTTCCTAAGTCCTTACATGAGAAGAACATGTTCAACCATTCTTTGACTAACTACAAGAATGTTATTTTGCTTCTAATAAGAAATATTTCATCATCATAAACTACTAGGATAAATACTGCATTCCCATTAAACATGTTTTAAATGCCTGGATGACTTTCATTCTTAATGAATACAAATTATATTATAGCTTCATCAAATTGAATGTTCCATGATATAGATTAATTTTTTAATCTATAATTGGATATCTAGAACTTTCATAACCTTTTAGAATCACCTGGTGTCAGAAACCCTTCTAGTTGAGTCATAGAGATATATTCATAATGATTCCCATTATGGAAAGTAGTTTTGACATCCATATGCCAAATCCCATAGTCATGGAAATCTATTATGTAAAGTATGATTCTTATGGATTTATAGCTGGAAACTGGTGAATAGGATTCATCATAGTCAATATATTGACACTGTTTAAAACATTTTTCCACGAGCATTTATTTAATGTTTATAACTTGACCTTCCATTTACAGTTTGTTTTTGAATACCCATTTAGGCCAAAAATGATTTATATCACAAGAATAATCGACCCAAACCAGTACATAGTTCTGATACATAGAGTCTATCTTATAATTAATAGCTTCTATCCATCCTGTAGCTTATTATCTCTATACTACATCCTTATAAAGGAGGGGTTCATCATTGTCCTATAATAATGAGCCACATTCCTCAGTGATAAGGAAATCATAGCTCTCTAGTTCCCTTACCTCTATTGTGCTTATACACAGTACATGTGTTTCTGAAACTACCTCTTCCAAGGGGACCTATAGGACTTGTTCATCATCCAACTCATAATTATAATGACCATAAACTTCATTTAATTCAATATTTCTCCAAATATCCTTTTAAGGATGTGATCCCTCTCAAGAAAGAAAGAAGGATGGGAAATATTCACTTTCTTGTCCGAGGGGTGTGTATGTAGTATGTGGTTTTTTCCAGGGAATACGATATAAAGATACACATCATGCCATAGGGTGCTATTTTGTTAATTGATAAAGCCTTAAAAAACTTCTCACATCCCCATACATGTGTATGAGGGAAATTGGGTTACTTTCCACACAATAGCTTGAAGTGAATCCCATTTTTCTCCTTAGTTGGTACATGGTTTAATGTGTATTCCGCAGTTTTCAAGGAATATACCCAAAAGGTTAATGAATGATCTGCATGATTCATCATTGGCCTTACCATGCCAAACAAGGTATTATTACTTCTATCACTATCACTACTATACTATGGTGTGTAAGGTGGATTGAGTTGATATGGAATCTCATACTCCTCTATAAGGTCTATGAACTATTGGTTAATATATTCTCTACCTCGATCTAATTGATTATTCTTCATATTCTTTCCAAGATGATTCCCAAATTCACTCTTTAAAATAATAAATATTTCAAAGGACATGGTTGTATACCTCAATATGTAGACGTTGCCATCTATACTCAAGTCATCAGTAAAAGTAATGACATAATAATATTCACCACTATGTTCTACTGAAAATAGTTCACACACATTAGTGTGTACCAATCCTAGAATCTCCATGGCCCTTTCACCCTATCCACTAAATGGTTGTTTGGTCATTTTTTCTTATAAAAAATCAAACATCTATCAAGTGGTTTAAGTTCGGAAGAGTCAAAATAACCATCTTGGTGGAGCTTTGTCAGGTGCTCCTCATTTACATGACTAAGGCAGAGATGCAACAACTATGTGTTTTGTGATTCATGTAAACATGGTTTGTTATCAATTTCCAACACATGGTTCTCATAATATAATACATATAGACCATTATTTAAAGGTGAAATTTCATAACAAACGACTTCCATATAAATGTAACATCATTAATTTCAAAATGTGAAAATAAATCCATCTGTGTCTAAACTCAATATGGAAATTATGTTCATGGTAACACTAGGTACATAACTACAGCCATGTAAACCCAAAACATTCCCATCGACAATGTGAGTTAGTAGTCACCAACCGAAATTGCAGCCAACCTCACACTAGTGCAACTCTCAAATCCACATCTCCTTATTAAATTTTCTAGATTATATTTGGTTTCGGTATTTAAATATTGATCTGATCCCCAAAAGCTATATCTAGTTTTTCAATGTGTATAAATTGACATATTTCACTCGAAAACAAATTCTCATTTGGAATCCCCTACCTCTGGTTTTTTTCATAACCTAGTGGACTTCCTTGCTACATGCAATGCATACTTCCTCATTTTCATTGTACTACCTCTAGATCATATTTTTCTTGGTTGGACGGTACTCAAGGGATTTTCATTGTTTTTCAATATATTGCCCCTTTTCCTTGTCCTTCCACTTTCTATTCACTATGTAGACTGTGGGTTATTGACGCCTCATGTCCTTATCAACTTGCTGAAAATAGGTAAGATTATCAAATAAAATATTATCATTATTGCTCATAATATAATTCACAATAATACTATAGATTGTATTTAGGCATCTATTATAGTATGAGATATGTATGCAACTCATATTGGAATTTAATCCCTAAAATGTCCAAACGCTCAATGTTTCCAATAATCTAGACTACATCTTTTCCAGTTGGTAATGAATCTAATGAATAATAGTTAACAAATCATTAGAGATCTTAAACCTATCCTCTCTTTCCAACTCTTGATAGAGATCCAAATGTTGATACATCAAGCTATAAGAATCCATTTCCTCATGTTGCTTCAATATCAGATTGGTCATGGTTGATAAGTTGATGCACTGAACATCGGTAGCATCATTTAGATGTTTTCCATACACAGAGAGTTCTAAATCCCTCACCTCATTTCTAGGAACAACTGTTAAAGTATCTTCCATCACATAATGCTACCTCTCATCGTAAAGGATAATCTGAATGTTCCTTTTCCGCTCTTGGGAATAAGTTCTAGTGAGAAGGTTCTTTTTCTCGAGTATGGATCACAACGATATATTTGTTTTCATTATAATTTATATTTCTACAAATTAATATGAATAGCGTTTTAGTGATTTTTTTGATAAATATAAAAAATTAAATAAATTAATATCTTTCAGTCTCCCATTATATTTTCAAAACCCAACAACCCTCACCATTGGCATTGAAATATCATATTCCTAGGATGTTCTAGCTGTAAGTATCCATATTTCCCTTATCATAACCCCAACTATGGTTGTCCATGAAACATGAAAGGTTTTATGTATGTTTTAAAAATTCACATTACAATAAAACATAGCTCCTTGATTTGTTGAGTGGACTCCCCGATCCTAAAATCCTTAATTTCTGATTTCCTCAACCTTTTCCTCTCAGTTACACAATTTTCTTTTAG
The DNA here is from genome assembly GCA_963277665.1 of Viscum album. Classification (NCBI taxonomy): domain Eukaryota; kingdom Viridiplantae; phylum Streptophyta; class Magnoliopsida; order Santalales; family Viscaceae; genus Viscum; species Viscum album. Next base: position 1,955,591,113 of record OY728141.1, on the reverse strand, counting down.
GGTATTCAACACTTGACGTAAAATAATATAAAAAAACCAAAAAAATCATATTATAATTTACTGATTATTGAAATTTCTAGAACTAGGTTGGCCATGATCTTTGAACTATGGTTCGATTCTAACTAATGTAATCAAAGGCTATACCTACATAATATTTAATTTATGGATTGTATACTTTATGAGTAAATTTTATCTTATTATCTTGTCACATTCTTGTTACTATAATGTGATATATAATTAAATGTCTAACCATGTATATATAATATTTACACATACACCATTTTTATTTTTTATTCATATTGTAAATCTCTTAGTGCATTAATTTTGTGATCATGTCAAACATCCATAATTAATAACCATACAATAGGAAAAAATAAAATAAAGGGAATGATCATGAGCTTTACTATTGGTTATTTAATATAGTGATTGATAAAATAACCCTAACCTTGGGGAAAAACATAATGAACCATTTAATTTTTTATGTTTAAAAATTTCCCCCAATCCACCTTTGTATCTCCCTGGATTGATTTTTCCTCGGATCCTAACATAAACCTCCTCTTCTAGCTTGGGATCTACGTCCATGACATACACATTTAACTTTCATACCAATGATGGGTAAAAGAGTGTTTACATAAAAGAAACCATTGGAATGCATGCCCTACATATTAACGAGGATAAGGAAGGCATGACAACAATTTTAATTAAATAATATAAAAGGAAACCAATCAGATACAATGGTCTGGTATGGCATATGATCATCCACATATATGCATTGCATTATGAATTTAATAAAATTAGAATTCAATTATTTATTCATTATTATTAAGATAAATTCCAATCAAATAAATTAATAAATATCTTTAATTAATCAATACTTTATATCTCAATCAGTTAATGAATTTCCTTGAGATTATGATCCATAACATTGTACATAACTTGTTATGTGGAAGCAAACTGATGAATACCGGTCCAAAACTACGTAGAATGTATTTATACTTGTATACACATTATCCATTGTGACATGTAGCATGCACAAATAATTATAATTATAATACAACAAATATATTATGTGATGATCTATGAACATTATGTTGATATATAATTATATCAAATACCTATGTCCTGTTTTCTCCCATATTTACGACCACACAATTTTACATGTCTCAAGGGTTACATAATTTAAAAATAAATTGTTAAATATGCATAATCTGGAAATAGTACACAGTGTTTAGATCCGACAACATGGAATGTACTATCTTCACCATCCATCCGAAGTACTTTCCTATGGAAACAGTATGTGGAGTGAACATTAGAACTCTTCAGAGAATACTACATGTCAAGTGGGCCACAAACTGTGTAGACTCTGCATTAACCAGTCCCTAGTAGGGAAATCCGTTTACGGGACACACAGCATGACCCTTTCCTGAAGGGTCTATAGGTTATGTCCAGTGGGCCACACAGTGTGTAGTCCAGTTGACCATGAGCCAATCTAACCTCTACATCACATTGTGTAAGAATTAACTACACTGCATGTCATTAATGCACACTACTTGTGTAATTACTGAATTTCTCCTAAATCATTGAACACAAATACATGAAATTTAGATCTAAATAAATGACATGTATTCTGGTGTTATCTGGACTAAACATTCAGAACCTTCTTATGAGATCCTAAATTTAAATTTAATGATAAAATTATTCTTTTTTGTAAGATCGACGTGAAATGATAAGGGAGGAATAAATATGGAAATTTCAATTACAATAATTATTAAACATGAATTGAAAAGATAATTTATTAAATTGTAAATCATCAACACAAACTTTAAATAATTATAAATGAAAATATTACCCACTCAGATACCACTTGTAGGTTCTGGGGGCAGTTGATGCATAGGATGGGTGTGTACCTGACTAGGAAAATTTTTATAATTGATTATTAATCTTGAATAAATACAACGATGAACACTAGTATCCATAGAATTGAATAAAATATTAATAAAAGAGAGAATCTGAATGTGAGAAGAGGGGATCGATATATATTGTTCATAATTAATTTAATTTAATTATATAATTACCTCAAAGGTTATTCTTTTTTCATTGATGATTCTGATCAGAGGTTCGAGGGGTGGCTTTGTTGTGATTTAGAATCCATGGATAATAATCATCTAGTGGCGATCCTCACATTCTCTATCTGTATCTGAATGTCGTAGAAAGAGTCTCTGGGTGATATCAGGAATGATCCTTGGACTTGTGATGTCTGCCTTTGATCACCTTGAGGATCATATCCAAAGTGTTCTTCTTCATCATTTGGTGGAGGATCTCTCTCATTATTGATAGTTTTCTTGGATAGGGAAGAGTTATCTTGGCTCAATATCTTTTCTCCAATGATATTTTGCACACATCAGCTTGGTTATCCTATTGAATGATCCCATGGCTAAAATAGGGAATAATAACATTATGGGGAATTTAATTCACCATGTAATAATAATTAATTAGTATAGGTGATGTAACTTAATTTATTATTCCATGTGAAACACCATGTCAAATAATAATATCCATGCTATTATTTCCATGAAATGTGATTAAATTTTATGTTATATTTAAATATTATTTAACCAAATAATATTTAATATTATTTCTTATGTGATCCATAACTTGTTCCATCAATCCTCGTCAATATTTATCAGGCCTTGAATAAATACTATTTATTTATTAAATATATATATCAACCATACTCACTAATAAATAAATATTTTGTTCACAATATATTCTCTTGGATAAATAGTGATGATATAAATGAGATCAGGCATACTTGAATTATTATTAAACCACGTCATTGAATAATATTTATTTAACTATGTATGTAAATAAACTATTTAACTGAGATAATGGATACACTTTTTGTGTGACCCTCTAGGCCTTGTTCTCAATGGTGTTTGGCAGGCTTTCGTAAAGTCCACGATTACTATCTAGAAATAGGGCGTGGAACCCAAGATAAAGATGTTTTCGTCATAATGTCATGTCACCTCAAACGAACATTTATTGAGTAATATAATTTATTTGTTCAGATATCTCGAATCAAGTGGGTTGCATGAAATTTCCATAAACACATGTGCTCGATTTCTCATTCTTTGACATTTATTAACTAAATTTTCTTAGAGAATATCATTGAAATGGATTTATTTATGCTATATCATTTCAATCAATGTTCTTGAGATATAAACTTCCATAGAAGTGAAAAATCGTTTCTTGCATTATCCATTAATTTTGTGTTACTCATAATACACCAAACATATCCTACCTCATCGTGAACATATATCATCCCAATTATTGTCTATATATATTAGTGTATGAGTCATAATACCCATTAATAATAATCATAATGTCTAAGGACCAATACACACTCCCACAGATCGGAACATGCAATGAATCTTATGAATGTGGATTTCCAACTGGAGGGTCTTGTTCCCATAATATCCTCCAAGATATTAAAGAGGGTGCACACCATGAGAAGGTTCCTCAAAGTTTCATTAGTCCCCACCCCATATAGAATATAACATTTGTGTCTATTCAAATGATATCTTCTTTCCATAGAACATATATTCAAGAATAGTGTCATGGCACATCTGGGTTCTCATCATAACAAGAATTTTTTATGACCTTTTATGGCGACATATATTATTAAAAAACTATCACATACTATTTCATGAAGAAGAAGAAGAATCATGATGTTATATGTAATTTATTAATATTCATCATATGAATATATATTTATCATAATGTACAAAGAAGTTGGTTTCATGGGAACCAACTCCGACAAATACCCCATATTGAATTAGAATAAATGAAGAATAAACTGTAAGAGGTCATTGATATGAGTTTTATAATGCCATGTTCTTTGCTATTGGGTATAAAAGTTCACTTTATTACAATGAAGAAAAAATCAATGCATCTATTTATTGGTTATCCTTAACATTATAAGATTCAGATAATTGATGAATATCTTCTTCCTCGTATTAATGACTTATTCGATCTACCAGGAGGTAATCAGTATATTTAAATGATAGAAAATTGTCTACAATTACATCAATTAAGGGTGAAAGTATGATATCTCAAAGATACATAGTCATTCAACATGTAGACATAATAAATTCATTGTGACATAATTAAATCTTCTAAATTATAATTTGATTTTAATATATATGATGAATATAACCTTTTAAGACACCCTCGATAAATTTTTAGTAGTAATTAAATATTATATGATTATAAATTACAAGGTAATTATTTAGAGTGATTATGAATACATTAAGAAAGGAATAATTATATTCCTAATTTACCAAGTTTGAATTATAGCTATAGAAAGTGTCATTCATATGTCATGTAATAAAAAGAGAGAATATATCAAAATATTAATCAAATATATAGGTGATTAAAAAATATATGGGATGAATAATTGTAATTGATAACCATAATTTTCTGGGATTTTATAGATACTATTAATGCTTTTTGTGAAGATTATTATGACTATGAAATCCACAGACAATGTTAACAAACAATGATGTCTTCTTCTAATTGTATGAATAATGAAATGATAATTTCATTGATAACCTGAAGAGGTTATTATGTATATATTTACTAACACTTTAATATAATTAATATGGTCTTTTAATATAAAATGATACATCAAAGAATTTTTTGGTGTGTTCACATATAATAAAAATATGGTGGTATCTTATGATTCCATTAAATTAATGTTCCATAACAAAATTTACATTAATTATTGAATTTAGCTATAAATAGAAATATTTAAATTAATTATATAGATGAATTATATCTATGATGAGTATTGGGGAATATATTTTGACCACAATAGCTTAATATGTATATTCACATAGATGATGTTTAGGATGTGCCAAATGAAACAGTTAGATTTTAATAAGGACTATGAATTTTTAGTACGTAATACCTTGGGAATATAGAAAATTATGATAATTAACAAAGTTTAAAGGATAAAACTACCATATCCATGATAAGGATTTAATTTAACTTAATACTAATGGTTTTCCAATAGTTATATCATGAAAGGAAAAGTAAAGGGTAGAAATCCTATTTTTCACTAGTGATTTCCTTTCCCTAAATCAATGTGATGATCATGGAGGGACAAAAAGTTGTTATGGAACTAAAATAATGGTATGTTATAATATAGAAATAAACCTTTACAATGATGAAATTATAGGATCTTTTAAACCATTATGTTTCCACTTAATTCAAGATTTAATGGAGGGGATTTTGGATGATTCACATTTATCACCATTCTCTATCTATTTTATAATAAAACAGTTATATAATGATCCCATGAATCATTTATTATAGGAAGACATGAAGAGAGATATGATAGAGTATGTGTATTTATTCTTGGACTACAAAAATTATAAGGTTGCAATTAGGAGCATTATGTGAATAAACCAATAATTGAAAATACCTATATGGAAATTGTAGAACATGATAAATTGTTTAGGTGTAGGTATTTCAAATATCTCTAAAGGGACTACTACTATTTGGGTAGTAGTTGATTTCCTTATGATTTTGGATACTGTCAATTTTATTTTAGAATATTTCATCATTATTGACAATTCAATGATATATTTATGGTATGTGGTAAGGAAACATAAAGTGCCACTCTCAATTCATTTTAAACAAGATCAGAGGGTCACCGTGATGTTTTATAAATTTATTCATCAATCCATGGATATAAAGATGATATTTAAAACTTATTTTCTTCTCTGATTTGATTTAAAATAATAATGGCCCTTTAAAACCCTATAATATATGTTATGATCCTTTTTGATGGATTTCAATGGAGGTTAGGATCAACACATTCTTCTAGTAGAGTTGTTAAATAAATAAATATTAAGTTGTATCATTATAGTGGAACCAAATGATTCTTTATATTTGAAAGGTTATTTAAATCTATCGTGATGGGAAGAATTCTGGGAGATGATACTATTATGACCATATCTTTATATGGATATATCGAAAAAGATTCAAACTATTTAGTGAAATATTAAAATAACACCATGTCCATAGAAGATATATGTTGATAATTTTCATAATAATTTTGAGGTTTTAATTCATGATAATTTATTTCATAAAATATTACCATTGAATATATTTATTGTGTTGGGGATGAATTGAATTTTGACTCCTAGCTTTATTTAGCATTTCATAAAACAGATCATATAGGGATGAAAACTTATCAACATATACATCCACAAGACCTCTTGTAGTTCCTTGATGTGTTCCATCAGTCACCTTCGAGGAAGTACATACCCAATCAATCACATATAATGAACATAGAGGTTTTATTACTATAAAATGATCTCTCTTATGATGATAAAATAGTAGAAACATTAAACTATAATGTAAACATACTCTAAATAGGGCCACTAGAATTATTAATACTCTATATAGAAATCATAAGATTATGGATGTGATAATTAAACATAAATATTTAATGAGATATAATAACCCTAATCATTTTTCATATGAGTAATGATGTTTCAGTGATGATTTTATTTTATGTGGTATAGTGCAACAATTTGTTATTTTAGAATATATTTATCTAATAAAATCATATGTGTTTGAAAGCTTTTCATACATGAAATAATAAGATAAAATAAACGATTACATATATAATTATTGCATAATATTACAATAAAAATTGAAATCAATTGCAAGATAACTGAATAATTCTTAATTATTAAAATTTTATAAGGATTGAAACCCCATATAACTTATGATTATGTAGTGTTGAAATTCACATCATCACGATATGTCATTATGACTAGGACACCAATTATAAATTTATATTAAATAAGGGTTATTATATATTTTGTGAACATTTTGAAATAGAAATTAGATAATTTGATGAATGATGTATGATATAAATATAAGACTATGCATAAGAATTTAACATTACCATTATATACTTGGATATTTTGTATATGGTCACTAAACTCGTGGTTATCTTATAAATTGTCATAGAATATACAGTCATTGGAAACACATCTATAAAATAGTTACTTTAAATTAGAGTGACATGTATAAATTTTTATAAAAAATATAATTCACATATACAAATTAATTATTGAATTATTTAAAAAGAGTATAATTAAATAAAATTGTTTATAATAAAATTTAATATAATCTATTATATATAATTTTAATTATAATAAAAAATGAATCATCGTGTTGATAAAATTAAAATAATGATTCCAATACTAATGACTTGATAATAGTGAATTGTTTAAGATAAATTAATAATTTAAATGAGAAATGATAAAATAAAATTCATGTTAATTGGTATATTTTTCAATGAATTGTGTATCTATGTACGACATATTTTAATCTTTATAATTGATTTTTTCAAATTTAAATGATTATTATTAAAAAAATTAATATTTTAAATCATTAAAAAATGGATTAAAATTCATTTAATTGGTATTTTTTAATTAATAATATTAAGAACACTAAATGTCTAAAAAATTAATTTTCGTAAAAAGAAATTTTTTCTATATATTATATTTCATTTAGTATTTAAAATTATAATATATATAAATCAAATTATATCAAATTAATTGAAAAATTTTAATCATCATGAAAAAAAATATTATAATTGGTTTAATTTCATTGTTGGGGAAAACATATGTCACTTTGTTGAATCTATAGTAACTACGGTATAGGTAAATTTAAAATAAAATTGGTAAAATTATGAGTAAATTCTTATAATACCAAAACAACTATCTATAAATTTTTTATGAAGATGTTATTTAAAAATATCCATTACATTAAAACATTTTTCCAATTATAATATAAAATGAAAACCGTACACTTTAGGGGATTAATATGTTTAGAAGAGCCACTCAAAACACACATATAAAATGACCTCACCTATAATTTATTTATCAAAAAAATTCCATTAGTTTTATCTTCAATTTCATTCTAAATATTCTCTCCTTAATACTTTTTCAACATTTTGAAGACTCCCTTTCCAATAAATTTTCATAAATCCATCATTTCAAAGGAACCAATTTTGAGTGTTTGCGAATTCTTTAACGTAACTATCTAGTTTGGACCAAAAAATTCAGTTATGGTCCCATATTAATTATTTATAAATATAATTATCTATTATATTGATTTTATATTAACATAATTATAATTAACAAAGAATTAAATTACAATTATATATATTTATAGCACTACTCAGTCACGGGTATTCCATTTTCTTTTTCAGGTTGGTTCAAAAGCCTTCAAGAATGATTCTATACCACCAAGAACAACTTTATCATGGATGTGTATCAAGAAATTTAATCAATGAATATATGATATTAGTTATTAAATAATTTTATAAATGTGGTCTTATAAGAGAGATACAACAATGAAGTGTCTTTATAAGGAAAATTCAATACAAATATTAAATTAAACAAAACTAGGTAGACATAAAATTTATTCTGATGAACCATTCTCATACCATCAATTAAACATACATGGGAAAGAATAAATCATTGTAACATAATTATTACACAACATTCATAAAATTTTTAATGAAGAATTGTTTTCAACTGATGAGGATCAACATATGTATTAAAAGACCTCTACGAAGAAATAAATATTTGTAACATATTTTGATTAAAATAAACATTGACTAACTAATATATTTGAAGAATAAAATTATAATTTAATATTATAAAGGATTATATAAACGAATATGGATCTGAAATGATTGATTATTAAGAATATATTTATGATATATATGTGCAATGAACATTTATTGATGTTGGGTGTAATGAAACTAGTTTTTAGACTTGGTTTGTTTTCCTTGTGTCTGGAACATTATTCATTATATACAATCATCATTGTTTACTTTCATCCACTATATGATTTTATGATATTTTTTTACCTCTTTATTTATTAGTAATTTTAATTTATCTATCATATATTCTTTTTCAAATGATTCTAACTTTATATATTTTTATGTTTGTAAGGGTTTCCTTCCCAACATCGCATTAAATTTTTTAACGAATATCTCTAAATTATGATGTAGGGGAATTTTATATAATATTAGTTTAAAAAATATATAATATGGTTCTTATATTTTTCCAGTCTAATATATATCCTTACAATTTGACATTCTTTTGGTTCACAATTTACTAAAACTGATCCATGTAAGTGGATCAATCATTATCATTTCTTCTCAATCAAGAATATTTAGCCTCAATATATATGTTTCTCATATATTTTTACTAATTTCCATATATGTACATTTTTTAATTATTTTGGTCATTTTCTTTTGAATTTTATTTCAGTTAGAAATTTTAAAAATGAATTTATTTCACATTTTCAATAATATTATTAACTTTTATTATTTTCATTGTTTTTCATTAAAAAGAATCATTTTCATGATTCTTTAGTTCATCAATGAATTTTTTATTCACATTCCCCTCAATATTAAAAATTATTTTCAAAAAAAATTATTCCCTTCTATGATATATTTTTCAAAATATTATTAATATATATTCCGATTTTTAAATAAAATTTTATAATTCACCTATAATATTTTATTTATTTATATAAATGTCATTGATTGTTTCTTTTTCTACCCTGAGGATATGATATAATTATTCCATCAACCCTACATATCAATATGGATTGTAATATTTTTCAGAGAAACTATGATGAATCCCATTTATTTATCATAGTGTAATTATTCTTGGAATGAATTATGAATTTTTTTCTTGTTCCTATGGAATATATATGTATGGATTTTAATTTTTTTATGGGTAATAAAAGAATTATATATAAACCTAATTCATTGGATAATTATTTATATCTCATAAGATAATATTTATGGGGATCAAGATTGAACAAAATCCACAATGTTTGAAACTATTTATACTATGTGATGATGGTCTAGGCAGTGAGGCTAAATATAAGAAATGAGATTATACACACTTTTTTGTAACCCAATCTTATATTATTTTACAACATATTATTATAATTTGTATATAATATAAGATTATGGTTGGGTTTTTTGATAATCACATATGATTAATAAGAAAATAGTTGATAATGGTTTTTTTATTCTTGGAATATGTGATAATGAAATGTTACATTGGATGTAATGAATATTTAATGAAAATAGATAAAAAATAAATAATTTATGGAACATGAAATTTGAATCTAATTGATATTTTATGATGTTTAATATTCTTATTCATGTATATCTATGTTTTAGAGATAGTTAGAGCTTACCCATAATTGTCTAGAGTTGAATAAATGTTTTTATAAATAAACTATTCACCATGTCATTAAACATGGCACCATGAATTTTCTAATTCGTAATTGATTATGAAAAGGTTATAATGATGATTTTTGTGTAGTTTTGTATGATATTTTAAAATTGAAAGATTTATTTTTGATTTGGATAAGATGTATAGACTATGTTATAAAATGTTTTAATTAAAAAAATTATATACAGGAAATAGCAAGGCTCATATACACCCTTATAAAACAAATTTCAATGGAATTAGAGTTAAAAACTCATAGAAGACATAGATATTTTCAAAATTTGGAAATTCATTTATCTGGAAATATTAAAATTCATGGTTCTGATGATTAATGTGACACATGGAGTAAATGGTTTTCATACTAAAGAAGGGGGGATTTTGGGATAAAAATACATATATAAAATGGGGATTCCTAACAAGATTGGTTATATTGGAATCATTTAATATATGAAAGAGATTATAAGACATACACGAAAATAAAACCACTTCACTATAGTAGCTATTATTTTTATTGGGATTTTAGATGTTAATGAAAAATGTGAAGTCGTGAATTTTATGACAAGTGTGATAGAGATATTTACTAAAAAATATCCATTCCAAATATGTCGATGTGTAAAAACATGGAGGTTATGTTTGGTCAATGAAGTATGAAATGAGGTGGAAAAATTGAGATATTATTCACCATAAAGGTGGGAATCATGATGTGATCAATTATTTTCTATATTTGGTGAAATATTTTATACAGAAAGAAATTGATAATGGTCAAGGAGTTAAATGATCCTCCTTGGGTAAATTTTTACACCAATGGCCCAACACACTGTTGACAAGAAAAAATGGAAGGGACATATTTTTAAATTTTCATAATTTAAAATCAAGGGAGATATTGATGTTTAATAAGAGGAAATCTTTAGATAAATGGAGGTTGGTTACATGGAATTCTATGATATTTCTCACAATTGATCATCATGAAAAATATAGAGTGGGAATCTATTCAATATATCATTTGATAGATTTAAGAATGTTATAGAATAAATTAAAAACATGATTCATTGAAAAAAAGAGATTAATGGAGTAATAAAATTGATATATATTATTCATTTTTAGAGAGATGGATGATGGAAGAAGATGTAAAAGGAACTACACTACTATATACAGTTGAAAGAGAAGGAATAAAACATATTAATTACAATTTGAATTTTCATCAACCAATGTTAAGAAAATATGTTGTAGTGATATAATGGATGAAAAATATTTAGACCTCATATTAAGGTGTTAATTTCATACATGTTAGAAGGAGGATAGTGCAATAAAGAAGAGTATAATAGGAAATATACCTATAGAAAATGAGAAATGGTATCTTATAAATCTATATTGAATTGAGATAGACCCTCATGATTATAAATTCTTATAAAATCATAATTGTTTTATATAATGTTGAACCATTTAATGTAATAGAACATAAAGAAATAAAAAAGACACACATTAGATCAGTGATATTCATTTACAAAAACATATTGTATCATATATAGTGTATGATGTTAATTATTGCTACATTGACTATGATACACTATTATTTGTTTAAAATAATAATAATCATGATATATTATATAATACGAAACAATGTGTTTTTTGTGAATTTAAATATACAATAAAAATATTATTATTGAATCATGAGTGTCATAACCTAGCCACAAAATTAGAGGGTATAAATTTGAATAGATGTATTATAAAATAAATATTTAATGTTTTTACTCAATACTAAATTATTTAATAATTATTAGGAAATAAGTAGTAAAATTTTATTGAGGTCTTTTTATTTTTTTTTAAATGCAGTTTTCATCAGAGATATTTTATTTAAATTTTGAATAAAAATTATAATTATTTTATACTGATTTTAGAAATTTAATTTTAAAATTTTCATGTAATTTTTTTTAAATAATAACTTCAATATTATGATATGGGGAATTTTGGATTATTTTTCTAAAAATATTTATTTTTCATAGTGAATATTTTATGTCATCTATTTTTCTTAAATTGAGATTTATTTTCAAAAAATTAGATAATTTAACTATCGCTATGTGATTTAAATATTATATTTATGTAACATAATACTACTTCAAATATATATAATATAATTAATTGTATAATAATAATCATTATATACGGTTTCGATATAAAAAAACATTCACACTTTTTATTCCATAAAACTATATTTCTTCACAATTTCCAAAAGTATTATAAAATGAATTTATAGAATTTATAGAAATAAACATACTAAGATGGATTCAATATTTGGAATAATTATATTTAATATCATTTAATAATTTAAAAAATCATATTGAAAAAAATGTACTAATTTTTCACCACATAAAAAGGGTAAATCGTGTAAACCAAGGTTGAAAAAATTGATAAGGACATCATTTATCTAATTAATTACTATTATATGGTTTTATTTCTTCTCATATAACCTTAGTTTTGAGATTTCATTTTTATGGGATACTTGTCTATGAAAATGACCTATATGATATTTTATTTAATAAAAAATACAAAATGCCACTCTCTTGCTTTTTAAATTTTTTGTTATATGATCAAATGGGGATAACTATATGATATAAATGAATATAAAATATTATTTTTATCATGATTAGTTTTATTCATGATAATTTAATTTAATATATAAGGATTGAATATTCTGTATTAATGCATATGAAATTCCTATACAACATTAATTCAATTAATAGTGAAATAAAATACATGGATTAATAGATTTTTTACTTACAATTTTTTTTACAATATATAAAATGTAATTATTTTTAAATGATAATATTCGAACTACTTCACTGGCTTCATTTATTTGAAGGAAAATTAAATGTTTACTATTAAGATCAACATAAATATCATTTTACAAAATAACATTTTACAAAATAACATTTTATTAAATTATTTAAAATTCATGAAACATTTTATGGAGTAAAAAGATGGATTTATATTGTAAAATATTTCATTCTGTGGACATTTATTTATGAATTTGTACCTTATATGTACAATTATTAACATTTAATAATGAAAAAGGTTTCAATGTTTTCAAGGTCGATTTTTTTTAACAAATTGGTTAAACAATAAATAAGGACTAAAATACAGTATAAACCGATACAAATATTTTTGATAAAAGGTATTTTAAACATATACTATATTATCTTCAATTTTATTACAAAATAGTTTGTGTATTACTTGGAAATGAGTTTATTGTATTTAAATCATGTCATTAGTTTCCTGTATGTCCTTTCATTCAATTTCAAAAGTCAGACTCTATCCTCTCATATGAAAACAAAATAGAGCAACATAGCTCCAAAAAATTTCCCAAAAACATATAAACATATTTATCCGTGTTCTAGAAGTTTTTTTTATTTCTAAAAGTCCATCTTTAGTTCAATTTATTGAAGATATATTGGATCACAATAAAATATGTGGTAATAATATTTACTAGATCATTATAATTTCATTTTACTTATAATAACTCCAAATATTACGTACCCATCAAAAATAATAAGTTCATTATCATAATTCATTTTTTATTTTATTATGATTATGTTACAACCATTTACCATATATTTTCCATCCAGATAAAATTATGACATCATTTGTGGATACATATAACTAATCATCTCCACATAGTGGTGTAATTTGTTTTTAATGAAAACTTTAGTTAGATGGTTATAATGATTGAACTAATAAAAATATATGATATTTATGACATATTTATTCTAATGAAATTATTATACTATATCAACCTTTTACCTTCAAATCCATTGGTCAACAATAATTTTGAGTGTGAGTACATGTGGACTACCACCTCAACTAAGCTATGTGGTCAAATATTAATAGCTATTTTACAAGGATAATAGTATAAATTTATTTTAAAAAAATGAAATATATAATATAATAATTTTTATTTATAGGTTAATTATAAATTACAGTTAATTTTTTTCCATCTTTTGAAAAAATAAAACATTGGCCCCGCAAACGTACGACCTATTCTCTCCAAGAATTGTGTAATTCATTTTCCATCTCTGAAATTTTTAGAGGATAAAAATGATATATAATTTTAATGCATATTATGGTCATATAATGAATAAAATTCTATATATGAAAGATCCATAATGAATACACATGGTTTAAAATTACCAAATCAAAACCTATATGAATAATGATGCAGTTAACAACCAAATTAATTATAATAATAAAACATTTTTGACAAACATGTGATAAGTTGATATAAATGATTCATGTATGATATTTGTATAGATATATATGGATCAGTAATGTATTTATAATAAATATAAATTTATTATATAGAAGTATATTTAACTTATGATTCTAGTCGAGCATCACGTCTAGGGTTTCAATACTGAATTTATTTCATTGTGTTTATATTACATCATCATTGTCCATGATGTAGTAAGATTATGTGCTCAATGATATATTATTATTTTATATTTTATTTCCACTTTTTTATGTGGATATAATATTTTAACACGTTATCACTTTTTTTCTTAATTCTCACTTTTATGAAATTATATCTATCAAATATTTTTTCCCAATTTCAACTCTACTGATAAATTTCTTGTTTTTTATCCCGTTTTCATGTATTTGATGTATATAATACCCATTGGATGTATGTAGAAAGAATATATATGTATTCATGTAAAGTAATATTTCAATTAATTAATATTTCTTAATATTTTATAATTTTAATGATTCAATGGGTATAAGAATTTATTTTCCATCTCATTTTAAGGATTATTCATAATTTAAATGAAATAATGTATTAATTTATCCTTCCAATACACCATATATATTTTTAATACCAATGATATTTTAGGAATTTACATATTTTCATCTAATATTGCCTCTTTTTTCACTCCAATTAATCCATGAAATGATTAAACAAAAATTGGATCTTATTTAACTTTTTTGATGGGTATATTACATTTCCTTGTCCATATTTTTAAAAAAAAGTAAACTAGTCAATTTTATTTAATAAAATGATTCATTAAGGATATATTATCTTATAATTTAATTTTTAAAGTGATTGAAATAAATAGTTCTAATGATTTTTAAATTGTTCATTTTCATCTTTCCATATAAAAATCAAAAGTAATTTGTTTTTAAACATATATGGTGTTAATGGACATTCAATCCCCGATTATATTTTATGATGTTCATATTTTTCTATAAGATTTAAATTTTTTTACAAAGAAATATCGTTGTATAATATTATTTTAAATTTTTTCCTTCAAATTTCATATATTCTTTAAAATGGCTAGATTTTACTATAAAATTTACTTTTCTGATGAATTGAGGGTCATATAACATCTCTTGATTAATTTTATTTTCATTATAATTCTCTCACCACATTAAATTTATTATGATAATTTTTTATTATTCAACACATTTCCCTTAGATATATGTATTCCTTGTATCATAGATATTTTTATTTCGTTAACTATATATATTTTCTTAATGTGGACTTTTAGAGTGGTTGTTAGTCAATTGATTAGGGAAATAATTATCTCCAATATTATTTAATCAATAAGAATAATTATTGATGAGATATATATTTTTTTAATTAAATTTATTATTCAATATATGGCGAATCGATTAGACATGATGTGATGGATAGGGCTAAGAATTATATTTCCCCATGTTGATTCAATTGCTCTCATGAGACAAACTAATTTTCTAGTCAAATTAAATGGGTTTTCGGTGTATTCCTACCCAAAGATTATGTTCTCTTGATGAAACAACATTCTTGTAAATATATCATGTCGTCTAAGATACTTACATCAAATTTTATCCACTACATTTATTCGGAATTCATATATATTTATCCCTCCCAATATAGGATTGATATTATCCAATATACACTTTATGGTCGAGGAATTTATTATATAGAATGTGCTTCATATTTTTTACCTTCGCATATTAATTATTCATTATTCACTCAGGATAGATTCTATAGTATATAACACATATTCATCATTTAATATCACCCATATTTTATTTATATTCATTAGGATATGGGGAAGGAATCATTGAATTAGTTCATATATCTAGACTGCTATACAATTCAACTATTTTGGATGTGATCACATGTATCTAGTGCTAATGTAATAATGAGGTGACAAGATCTAGGATATTTGAGTTGATATTTTTATATTTAATATTATAGGAAGTTTAGTAGATGTATTATTAATAAAATTTCATGAAAAATATTTTTTTTAACATAACCCTATAAAAAAATTTGACGATGAGTCAATATATAGGATAAAATCATGTGGGTTTTTCATGGTAGAAGATTATACAGTTTTTCTAGAAATACATCATTTTCTAGTTACAATTAGTCGATGTAGCCTTTAAATATTTAAATCCCTTCATTATAACACTGATAATAGTTGGGAAAAAATTTCTCAACAATCATTTTGATTAAAAGTGAGTGTTTTTTTACATTGCACCTAGTTTGACACACCTGGCTGATATGATTTAGTTTATAAACATTTTATTTAGGAACCATTCTAAATAATGAATGAATATAACCTATGGAAACTTATAGTATAACATAGTGATATGGGAGAAACCTAATGTGTATTGGGATAAAAATTCAAAAAAAATCATGTGTTTGAAGGCATTGATACGAGTCTTTAGTTTTAATGTGATGTGATTTTAATATGATTAAGGATGTTTTTTGGAGATATTTGGGTTAATTAAACCCTCAAATTTACTATATGTCTTAGTGAAAATATTAGCTGACGTATGATGATTTTATATTTTATGGTTAAATATTTAAATTTATTGGTTATAATTATGGTTAATAAGATCCTTGATATTGAGGTAATTATGGTTTATTAGGAAAAAAGAGCTACCAAATTTCGGAAATATATTATTTAAATAACCATGGTATTGAAAAGTGATATGTTAACTATGTGATAAATGTTATTTACATAATATTTGTAATATTATTTCATTATGTAACAAAAATATGAGGATTGAAGATCATTTTATTTTATTGAACAATATATTATTTCATTGTGGATTTATGGTGATTCCGAATATTTATAGAACAAATGTTTATATTTTGTGTAGTATATGGTTATGGTAGATAAATTTATGTTTTATAACCTTATCATTGTTTAATATTTTTTGAGTATAATGGTTAGGTCGATATAGATATAAATATATATATGATCAAATAATTTGGATTATTGGGTCTGCAATTTGAATGGAAATATTTTAGAGGAGTCATATGTTTAATTATTTACGAATTGGATTATATTGAACATTAAGTGTCATTGATGTGGTTTTAAATATTAATATATTATATTTTCCCATACAAGATATCATTTTATATCCATTGGGGATTTGATATTTATTTGGGGAAATATGAAATGACTGGCCATTCTTTGATAGAAATTATTATCTTTTAGAAGTTATGATTAGTGTTTAAAGAATAAGAAAAACAAACTTGAATAATCATTACATATAATTATAGATAAATTAGAAAATCATTTACAATAAACCAATGGATGAAGTTATTCATATGAAATATAATAAAATAATGTATTTATATTTTACCATGTATCAATGCTGATATTAAATTAATCCCTCAACGTTAATAAAATGATATTAAAGTAAAAATGTTATCATATTACATTCTTTTGTGAGAAATTGTTGGTCTTTTCAACCTTCATTGATATATGGTTTTTTGGTCAATAACATTCTCATGACCATATTCTCTATCACTCACAATTTTTCCTTGGACATTATTCTTAACTTATATATATATATATATATCAATATCCAAGTAAAAATCTACTTATCTCAGAACCCATATATGTATTATTTTATGAAATAATTTTGTTACCCACATTCCCTTTTAAATATACTACTCATTACCCACAACACAAATATTTATGTTAATTAATATATATTATAAAAAATAAATTTTTAATTGGAGTCATTATAAAAAACACCCTAAATTGATTGGAATCAAATTGAGTAAGTTAATAATTATATAGAAATTTAATTACATGATTCAATTATAACATATTGAATAATTATTATGAGGTATGGACCCAATTTTTAGTAATGTTATTTTAGGTTTCGAAAATGAAATTTTATTTAAAATATATTTATTTCCTAGAAATGATATTTGAGTTTCTCCAAAAAAAAAATTTACTGATTTTATAAAAACAATATAATTTTTCAAATTGGAATATAAAAAATAACATAGGATCTTTTTTTGGGTTTTTTTAAGATATAGTTTTTTTTGAATTGTGAAAAGATCATATTTTTGAAACAACATCATTTATTCTCATTAAATAAATTAATTTAGAAGTCCCATTATGATATATATTTTATCATATTTTGAATTAAATTTCATTTTATTGTATATAATATAACTAATTTTAAATGAATAATAATTATAGATGCTCTTGATATAATAAAATTTAGACATAAAAAGAAATTATTTTATAAAACTATTTTTTGTCATGATTTGATGAAATATTATAAAATTAATTTCAGAAAAATAATAGATTGAATTTCTAAAAATGGATTCTATATTTGAAATCAGGATAATTAATATTATTTATTATGATTATCCTATTTGTTTTTCCTAATGAATAGTAAAAACTATAAAAAAAATTCCCCAAACAAAAAGTTTAAATAATGTTAAAATTGGTTACAACTAAGTGAGAAGACTACATTTTCCTTATTAATTATTATTATATTATTTCAATTCTATCCTTATCACATTGGGCTGAAGGTTAAAGTTTTTATTGAACACTTATCCATTAAAATGAACTATATAATATTTTATGTAATTGATAATATAAAATGTCACTCTCTTGTTATTTATTTATTTTATATGATCACATAAGAATAATGATATGATTTAAAGAGAAATAAGAATTTATGTTAAATAATATTATATTTTCATTCATGGTAAATTATTTTTAATTTGTAATAGTTGATTAATTTTCTTATATTCCTGCACAATGTCGATATAGTACATATTTAATTAATTAAAAATTAAATTAACCATTTTAAAAATAATAAAATTTGTGATAATTTTTGTGTTTCATAAAAATTATTGATAAATATTACTTATTAGAAATGTTTTAATGTATTTTATTCTAATTAAATATTTTTTTGATGTGTTTTATGTCAAATTAAATGAATATTCCCTACAATTATATTAATAATATTGTATGAAAATAACATTTTATTAAAATATATAAAATTTATAAAAAAATTATAACAGAAAATTTGGATTATAAATTGATTAAATTTTAATATATTGTTCCTTTATGATCATATTATTACCTTATAATTATATATATAACCCATTAAGATTGAAAATTTTTGTATTATATTTATAGATAAAATTGTTTATTGAGGATTCTATACAAAAAGATAAGGATTAAAATAAATCATAAACCAAACTAAATTTAAATGGATTAATGTATTTCAAAAATTACCAATCTCATTTAGAAAATTATTTTTAAAAAAATCCACATTCAAATAAAAAGTCTTTTATTATATTCATATTTATTAATTAATTCTTTATGTGTCCTTTCAATCACAATAAAAAGGCACTAATTATCTTATCATCTATAAACAACACAGATATAGTTATATAGACCATAAATAGGAAAAACTATTCAAAACATCCTTATACACGTTCTTGAGGATGCATTCTTCCAAAAAGACTAAAACAAGGTCCTTTAATAAGAGATATAAAGGATATCTTTCAAAGAAGTAGTAGCCACCTATACCATATTTTTCAAATATTGTTATTTTTATACATAATCTAAATCAATTGTACCAATATTAAAATAATAAATCTAGTGTCAATATATTAATATTTTATTATGTTGAAAAATGATTTCTATCCATTTTCTATCCAACAAAATGTGAATACATCACTTTTTCTTTCGTATCGTTTAGCATCTCCACAGAACTGTGTAATTCATCTTTCATAATAACATTACTTTCATGGTTATAAAGATTAAAATTATGAGAATATATTTTATTTATTATATATCTATTCTAATTAATTTATACCATCATATCTTCTTTATTAACCTTGATATCTTTGGGAAAATAATAATGTCAATCCTACGTATGTGTGGACTGCCAGCTCCACGAGGTGATGCAATCCGTTTTTCTTTTGTATTTTACATGGATTTTGATAATGATATATATGATGAATATATATGATAAATATGATATTAAAATTTTTCTTGAATTGGTAATTATAATTTAATATTCTATTTTATTTATCCTTGAATAAGTGAAATTAGCATTAATGATTATGTAAAACCTTTCATATCCATAAATAGTGAAATTCTTGTTTCTATTTTTCTATTTTAGGCATGACTATAAATATCTATATATATAATAAAATTTATTTTAAATTACTAATTTTATTATGGATATGAATTAACCGTGATAAATTTTCATGTACTGAAACTTCTGAGTCAAATCATACTTGAAAAATGAATCCATTATCACCCAAAATAATGATAATAATAAATTGTTAATAAATAAAGGGTGATAATATCATATAGATGGATTGTATATGATATTATAAACAATTATATATTTATTAAAATTATTTATAAGAAATATAAATTTATTATATTGGTGTCCAAAATCAATTATGAAAAATGAAAAACATGAGTAAGATTATTTGTAACTCAATTTATTTTTTATTTGGTTATATTACTTATTCATTATAAATGATATGATAAGAAAATGTGTGAAATTAATTTAGGTTATTTTATATCATATTTCCACTTCATTTTGGGGGACTAAAATTTTTTACCCAAAATCACTTTATTGATTTCTTCTCACATCAATTATATGTTCTCTTTAGGGGATTTCATTTCAATTACCACTATATTAGGAATTATTTGGTATTATGAATCTATTTTATATTATATTGTGTATATAATACCTAATTAATTTATATAAAATTAATATTTATTTATTAATGGCTATTTAAGTTTAATTTCACGTTTATTCTTTCTAGGGGATGGAATTTGAATGTTACCAAAGAGGTAAGAATTTGTTTTACAATCTTATTTTTTGGGATTACATATATTTCCACTGATGTAATCTTATAATAAATACCTTATAAAATACATTTAATTTATTATCCTATAGATATTTATGAAATTTTATTAATTATTTTATATTTTCATATTTATTACACATGAATTAATAAATAATAATTTTAATTGATAAATTGGACTTATTTCTATTTATTATTGGGTATATTTTTTCATCCATGTCATTATTTTTATCATTTTTTACAAAATAAATTTCTACTAAAATGATTTATTATTTATATCTTATGACTTCCTTTACATTTAAATTTATTTAATGGAGTATTTATAAATTTTCTGAAATGATTATTTTTTTCTATCGTTATAAATATTAAAAAGTATAGTTTTCTTCATGATATATACCATTAAATTATTTCTAACCCTGATGAACATTTTAGGCTATTTAATATCTTCTAGAAGATTTCAATTATTTTTAATTAAATCTATTTCTGAATAATTAATTTCAATATTTCACTTCCAATTTCTTCTATTCATTTAAATGCTTTAATTTACCAAAAATTTATTTTTTTATGAAGAATTGATGGTCATCTATCATCTATTTATTATTTGTTAATAAATAAATATCTCTCAAACAATTAACTTTCCAATAATAAAGTTTAATCATACTATACATATATCATAAATATCTATATAAATTTTATGATTAACATTATTATTAATTAAAACATATATCATTTATACATAGACATTTTACAATAATATATATTTGATTGTCGGAACAAATTTTAAAACATTGTACTATTTACTCAATAAGGATAGATTTTTATAGATAATGTTGATCATTAATTAAATTGATGATTTAATTTATGAGGAATTCATTGTAGATTTAGTAATCGATGTGTCTTGAATTTATATAGGTGCTCAATGAAATGATATGTTCTACAATTTAAACTGGATAACACTCCTTTTTATGTGGTTTTTAGTGTATACCTACCCATAAATGATACAATCTTGGCCCATGGTCATGATGGTAAATATATCATGATTTTTTTATATCATTAAATCCAATATTAATATTTTTTCAGTAATAATTTCACTATTACTATCAATGAGACTGAATCATTGATGTTATCCATTGATGCATTTTTTCGCATGTTTTTGATTAAATAAAATTTGTTTTCAATTGTTTACATTGACATATTGACTATTCATTATTTACTCATGATATTATTCATTTTATTCTAACCATAATCAGAATATTATCTCAACTTTTTATTTCTCATTTCCCCTAGGTATGAAGAAGGATTAAATGAATGTGTTAAAAGATGAAAAATATTGGTTGTCATGATGAATTATATATTATTTTCAATGTATACCAGGAATAATGTATATATCATTTTTACCAAGACTAATAACATTAGTACTTTGGGATTTTTTCGCATGTATCTACTTACATTTTAATAATGAAGAAACTAGATGTGCTCTTCTAGATTTGGGGTTTCTACATTCAAGCTCCCTTTACTAATTCACTATGTACTGACCATTACTAGAGAACAATGTAAAATCCCTACATCTTGGGAATTGTATTCATTTTTTTCATCATTGAATGAGATTTAGTGAGATTTTGGGAAAAATTATTAGATATTGTTTTTGAAACTATTATTACTATCATGGGGAAAAGACCAAAAACAGGAACAATGAAGTCTAAAGGGAATGAACTTGAATTTTATAGCACCCTAATCCTCCCCCACATAAGCTATGTGGAGTACCATAAATTTGTATTCGATAAAATTGTTCCTATTTTTTACTCACCATATAATTTCGATATGTTAAAGATTTATTGACATTACAGTGTAAAGATCATATATTAGAGATTACATTATTTAATTGAATTCAATTTACTTATAAGAGAAATGATTTAATTTTATATCTAGTGGTACATGTTTTAACTACTCATATTATCTTGTTAATTATTATTGGTTTACAAATATTGTATAAAATTTTATATTAGATAAATAAAAAAATAAGAGATTAATTTTTTTCAAACAGAATCATTGATGTTGATTTGAAAAATTTATATCTAATAGGCCAAGTCACTATTATATATTAAAGGAAAATTAATTACTGTTGGAAGATTTTTATGGAGATAAATTTAAGATAATTTAAGAGAACAATATGGATTCTTATTGTGTTTGATTTCAATCAACTAATGACCTAAATTTGTATTCCATTGAATAATAATTTCATATGACTAGAATATACTGGAAAATTAATAAGAATAAAACTTTCATCCAATCAGGTAGTCTAATTCTTGTGATCAAAATTGAGTCCTTATATATATTTCTATTTATTTCCTTAGTTGATGTTTTTATGAATATAAAGGTTAAAATTATAAATTCGTAGAAATATTGTAGATTCATACATGAAAAGGATACACCTTATCATGTAGTAAATATAAATATTTATTATACAATAAACATGAATAGTTTTAAGAAAAAAACACGATGAGTTTTAAGACATGAGTTTTAGAGCCCAATTTTAGACAATTAGAGGTTAAAATGAATTTTTTTAATAGTAGATTTGGAAGAATAAAACTGAATGTTGATTGAGTTAAATATTACATAATATTAGTTTAGTAAAATAATGAGTATTAAAATGATGGATAAATGTTTTATAATAGAACAAAAGGTTCCTGAGTTGACATTAAATAGGGAATATGAAAAAACCCATTACGAATCACAATTCTCCTTATGATTAGATTGTTAACTAAATTGAATAATATATTTTATAAAATGAATAATAATTTTCTGAATTTTAATAATCAATATATGAAGAATAATTTCATGATTATGATGCTTAAGTGAGAAATTAATGTTATAAGAAAGAAGGAAAATGATGATAATTCTCACATCATGATTTTAGTTGGTGGTAGTGAGTGCAGAAATAAAAATTCTAAAAAAAAGATAGAATTATCCCAATAATATTCATGTAAATGTCCATAAAATATTTTCTGTATATTAAATACTATTTTTTGGGAGACAAGGAAACACTATTAGTGTGTTTATATAATCTAGATAGTTCAATAAAGGTGTAATTCTTACTAAAACATCATATCATCTAAGAAAATCCAATATAAGTGACGATTTTATCAAGAGATTTTATTTGTATAATAATAATGGTTATATAGTAATGTATTATTACAATATAAATATTTTAGATTCAAATATGAGATCACATTATCCTTAAAATTAATGAGTGATGTATGAAGTGAATAAAATTTTGATTCAAATATAAATAAATGTATAGTTTTCAATGATCATAAATTTTAATGGAAACAGGATTTTTCCTCAAATACAATAGAATGATTATTCATGAAAAACTAATGGAAATATAATAATCATTTCTGTAGATAAAAATAATTAATAGGTTTATCTCATGTAAGTCATTGTATAAAATGAAGACACATGTTTATGTTTTCCCACCTATACCAATAAAAATAATGAATAAAATATTTTTGGAATTTCCCTTACATTGAAAAAGAATCATGGAGGATATTGGGATGATGTATCAAAAAAATATGTAAAAATGATAAGATTCTCATAATGTAGATGAATACACACCCAAGTGATATGATGAGTTATGTTTCAAATATATGGATAAAATGTGTAATTTATATAAAAACATGTTAGAATAATAGAATAAAATGGTTAGATTGTTTGGGAAAACCTCATTCCTCAACATGAGAATTTTGGAGCTACCTCTCTTCCCATATAATTAAATTAATTTAACTATTGTATAATTTGGTGAACATTGTTTAAGGTACATGATTAATGAGGTTATATATGATGAAAAGACACAAAAATATGAATGTGTTGAATATAGATATGAAAGTATTGAAAGAAAAAAAATTAAAAAAAAGTGCTATAATTATAGAAGTTATTAATTGGTAGCATGGATTAACTGAAATATAAATTTATATCAACTGCATGAACTAAATCAAAATTTGTTGTAGGGTAACCAATTTCAATTTACAATCTAAATCTATAAGTTATGTGATGGTTTGAATAATAACCTTAGTTGCGAAAATTAATATAAATTTTTAGAGTGGTCAATGATATATCTAATCCTTTAATGGATTCGTTTCACTATTAAACATATAAATTTATCTACATGAAATTTCTCAAGTGGTATAACACGACTAACAGAAGATATTATAGACATGTTTATATAATATAAATGATCCTAGAACTAATTTTTATTTATTATATAATAATAATTGTGGAATCATTTTATCATTTCAAAGGACAGTAATAAAGCAGTTGAAAGAATATACCTTTCCCAAAGTAGTTGTTCCCTAAGATAAAATCGCATTAAATTTATGGTTATCATTATATTAAAATGTTTTTTGGTATTTTTTATTGATAACACAAACAAATATTTAGTTTAATCCATTTAAATAAAATCCTAGTAAATATTGGGGGAAATTGAAATTAAATGGAATCTCATGTTTATCACAATCATTTGGTATCAATTGATTCAAACAGTAGTTTTTCTCAAACACTTATACTATACTTATTTGGTACTTATTTTTATAATGTGATACATATCACAAGTAATTATTTATTATCAATACTAAATTACACATGTTCTACTTGTTTAATGAAAATTTTTTACTAATAGAGATAAACACAATTTCATTAAAAATGACTAATAATTATTACACAGATTTTCATTTTAATTTTCCAAGATAATTTTTGATAGATCAATAATCAATGGTAAATTAACTAACTGAAATTTTTCGGAAGAAATTTAGTTATCATTTATTCTGAGTTAAAATAGAAGTTATGATAATTTTTAATTTTTATTTCTATATTTTATCTTTTTCATGAGGTGTATCGAAAAAGGGGTACAATTATAACATTTCAAATGTTATGGAAAGAACCGTTTATATGTTATGGATAATTATAAAGGACGTTATGTCTATAAAATAAAATTTTTTGAATGTTATTTGATAATGATATAATCAAATAAGATTATCTTTAACAGCAGTGGTTTATGGAATTTATGGAATTATTGGCATGAAAATCCATTAGGGAATATTTTTATAACAAAGAGTTTTAATTATAAGGACCCAACCTTATTCATCACATTGTCCCGAGTTTTAGTCAAGAACATACATTCTTAAACGTTGAAGATACTTTCATATTTACATTTTCAGATAAATAATATTTAATGAATACATGAAATTAAATAAACATAAAAGTGGATACGTTGAAAAATAGTATCAAATATTTCTATGATATTAAATATTTGAATTAATATATTATTTATTTTTATTGATAAAAAGAATAAAAACCATTATCTTGTCTTAATCCTTTCTTTTACTCATCCTTATACCATGCTAAATTTTTTTGGAAACATGGGATGAGCCTAAAATCTCAGTAAGGTATGCAAAAAGTTGGATAAAAACAACTTTTCCATGAATAATTATAATCATACTAAATCATTTTCACAATGATATACATATCAATAAAAAAGTATCATAAACATACATGGTGAAACAATATATTCCATAAAACATTGAAAAAATATGTAAAACCAAAATTTATCTTGGGGAATCAGTTACATTCAATTTTAACCCTCATGGATACCATATGATTTGTAACCCTCGTGATAACCTTACGATGTAACCCTCATGACTACCTTATGGTGCAACCATCGCAGTTACAATTGGAGTAACCATATGGCCGACATCCAACATAAAAATAATAAATTAATTGGAGAGATATATAGGTCCTACCCTTCATCATAAAAAAATACCCATGAATGAGAACTGAATTAAAAATCAAGAATAATTTCATTAAAAAATTCATTTTGAATTTTGTAATACTAGAAATAAAACTAGGATTTTTTTTCAGAAAAGTCCATTAGAAATATCATATAAAGGATATAAAATTTCATTGAATGGAAGTAATATGTATATAAAATATAAACATATGCAATAAAAAATTTATATAATCAAAATTCCATACACAGATAATATTATTACCACATAATCAATGAATTAGATGGTTAACACAATGAATGGAAATTGGGTTATGAATTTCCTTGCCTTCAGTTTGTCATAGTTCGAATGTGTTTAAACCTCATGTATAATGGTTATAATAGTTTTATTTATATTATAAATACACATATTAATTTTTATAACACCATATATGATATTCTTATAACATTATTCCACCCATTTATTAACAAAATTTTGTTCTTTCATTGTTTTCATGTGCATTATTTAAATGATTTCCATGGTCGGTTCATAAAGGATTTCTTTTTAGAATGTAAGATAACCTTTATAAGTTGAATGAAATGGTATTAATATTTTTCCATCAAATTAAATGATACCATAAATAATTTTTTTTAATATATTATGATTAATCATAATATAAATACTTATGATATTTTTTAGATCATTTTGGTGGTTCTTCGATAATCACAAACACATTTAATTATATAACATAATATTATATATATATGTTAATCCTAGAACACTATATATGTTATATAATATAAATTAAATTATCTTTCAACCATTATAATGGTTTTATAACCATATTTTATGTATGTATATTAAATTGAATATACATCATCCATGATGTCGGTAAATTGACAAATCATCGACTACTTTTTTATTTTTAGAATTAGATGGAGAAAAGAAGAAGTGTGATGATTAAATTTTTAATAAACATTATAAATTTATAGTATATATAAGATAATAGATCATTTCATGCCTCGGATAGTGGAGGTGAAGAAATAATAAAAAAATAAAAATAATTGGAAGAAAATGAAGGAAAATGAAAGTGGAATATTACTTTTGTATATATTCTCATTGAGATCCTCTTTAAGGATTTTGGTTTTGGACTTCTGGTGAGACGAAAATTTCTTGGACGTGGGGAAGAGACTTGGGAATGTTATTAGATAGAATTTGGACAATGATCAATGATTGGGAGGTGTAAGAGGAAGAGGGGTGAGGTGTGGTTTTTATAGTGGATGAGAGGAAGGTTTTCCTGTTATTTTAGTCATTATTTTATTATTTTCCAAATTTAGTAAATACTATTTGTTTTTGTAAATAAATAAAATAATAAGTGCATATGAGTTCAAACCAATATCAATTTACGTCATCCATGAATCAGTCATGATGTAGAAACTATTTAATTTATCATATTTTGTAAGTAATCAAATCTCACTATTCAATAAAAATTCATGTATTTCAAAAATATTTAAAAAATAACCCCAACCATTTTCAACAAGTAGAATTCATAAATGAACTCCATTTTATCCAAAATAATTTCTTCTGTATGAGAACAAAGATGTTTTATATAAAATCAAATTTTAATAAAGAAACAAAATATTTAAAACTATAAATGAGATATAACACTGTGAAAATTTAATAAAGGTCTCAAAAAATTATCTTATAACCATAAGAAAAAATAATAATAACTTATGATTACATTTCATGAAAATAATTTTTTATTGACATAATTGAATTAATAAAAAATATTGAAATTTAATATTTATGACATACAAAAATACCAAAACTTATATTATGATCATAATGTCATTTAAAAGATGCCTAAATCATAATTATACAATCATGGGAGAGGATTCAATTCATTTGGATGATATTCTATTCATTATAATCATATTAATATTTATAAGGGTAACATTTGTATTAATAAGGGTAAGTTACTATTAACAGAAATTATGTTTGTCCTAACAGACTCTAAATATCATACTCATTGTAACAGTGTAAGTCTGTTTCTCAAAAGTCAAATCATAAAAATGTTATTTTTTAGTTTAATGATTAGGTTATAAATTTTCCCTTAAAATAATGTTTTTTTGAATAGATTTAGTGTTTCAAGCATTTTATTCTATATTAAATTTATTTTTAAATCCTTGGGGTGTTACATTCATTCCACCTTTTGGAAATTGTGTCCTTACAAGTTTTTTATTTATATTTTAGATTAGTGAGGGTAGCTTTCCCTCATATCATTGTTAGATTCTCATGTATGTTCTTTGACTATGTTGTTCCTCTAAAAAAACCTTAAAATTGTGGATTACCATATTCCACAATACTTACTCTATATGATCGAGAATATGAATAGAATTCCCTCTATAAGAAGGGCTCACATCCAACTAAATGGAATCTGGCCTCAAAACAGTAGATGAATCTGGTACATACATTTTCAACATCAAAACATAAAAAATATTATGTAACCAAGATAATATTGGAGGAAAATATACCTGGTAGGTGACTCGTCCACATTTCACCAATATTTCATAATGTCCAATGAACCACAGACATAGCTTTTATTTCTTACAAAAATACATAACACCTTTCCATTGTGAGATTCTATTAAAATCATGATCAACAACTTTGAAAGAAAATACTTGTTTATATTATCTACATTACAAT
Source organism: Viscum album (assembly GCA_963277665.1). Taxonomy (NCBI): domain Eukaryota; kingdom Viridiplantae; phylum Streptophyta; class Magnoliopsida; order Santalales; family Viscaceae; genus Viscum; species Viscum album. The sequence goes on along the minus strand of OY728141.1, from coordinate 1,955,561,162 downwards.
TATACCACCTCTGAGTAGTCCTTATTTGTTACTGGGCCATCTTCACATTCTCACCCACTTCCTCTACCTATTCTGGTCTCATAATCACCATTTCCTTGACATCATCCGAAAAATTTTGGAGATTGGAACGGCTTCCCATTCAATTCTTCAAAAGGTGTAATATGTATTCTAGAATGAAAATTTTTATTATAAAAAAAATAAAAAAAATGTTGATGCCAAATTCCCCAGTAATCCATTGAGCATGTTTGAAGCATATCATATGGTGTTTGAATTGTTCTCTTGGTCTATCCATCAGATTGAGGATGAAAGGTTGTGCTTAAATTTAATTATGTGGCCAACAACTTCTGATGTTCATTCCAAAAAATATATATGAACATGGGATCACATTTAGAAATAATGGAAAAATGAACTCCATGTAACTAGGAAATGTGATTGTTGTATAGTTGAAGAGGATAATCTAAATACATACTATTTCTAATTGGAAGGAAATGTATAGGTTTGTTCAGCTGTTCAAAAATAACCCAAATTTCATTATTACCTTGATATGTCTTTGCGAGTCCCACCATGAATTCCATGGATATATTTTTTAATTTCCACTCTGGCTCTAGAAATGTCTGAGGTAAACCCTTTGGTATTTTTTTATCTACATTATCTTGTTGAAATGTCAAACATTTCATGGTAAAATATAAAATATCTATTTTTATTTCATCCCACCAGTAATACTACAAATGGTCTTTGTACATCTTAGTACTATTAGGATTAATTTAAAATTGAGAATAACAAGAATTTCACAATAATTATTTCTTCACCTAGGAATCACAAGGCACACAAAATATCTTCCAAAATTATAAAACATAGTATTTATCAAGGGTAAATTTCTGAAACTGTCTCCTTTTAACAAATTATAAATTTTTCTATAAATCATCATCTTTGTTATGTGCATTCTGAATGCTGTCTAATAGAGATGATGAAACTATTACCTGAAACAAAATAGATGAATTTCCTCCACCAATAAAATCCACGAAAAAATTCATCAAATCATTAATCATGGGGTCATGTTCTAAATATAACCTAGTTAATGATGCATGATGTTTTTTAAATAAGGAATATAGTACTTTGTTTTTATTTCATGGTTGGTAATTGATTGTTCAATAACAACGCTTTATAAATTCAATTTATCTTCTCTACCTCATGGTTAACTCCATCTAAGTGAATATATACTTCAAACATTTATGGTCAATATATATTTCACATTTGGCTCTGTATAAATGATGCCTCAATATTTTCAAAGTGAAAACCATGGATTCTAATTCCTAATCATGTATGTGATAATTTAACTAATGAGGTTTTAATTTTAGTTAAGCATAATAAATTACATGATAATTTTTCTTCATAATACAATCAATTACCGTAAATGATGTATCAATATAGATGATACACTAACCATTTCTAGATTGTAGGGCCAAAATTATAGCATTCACTAATCTCTTCTTCAGTTCTTGAAATCAAACATCAAATTTTTTTAAAATAAATATCACACATCATTTTGTAAATAGAATTAATGAGATTGAAAATCCTGAAAATCATTTTAAATCCTGTTGGAAATAGCCTTTTAATCATTGAATACAATGTAATGTCCCGATCTGGCTCACCTCTAAGACAGTGGCGGGACCAGTGGGTTACATGAACTCAAGCACATCTCCTCAAACATTAGTGGGTGTTGACTAGAAATGAGGGCCTTTTTCATGTGTGTGGGGGAGGCTATGCCCTCATAGGTAATAGGTATAATCAAATAGGAATTAAATAACAATTAATAATAATTAGAAAAGGCATATAACTGAATAAACTATAGAAGAAGAAATATGGATTATCAAACTAAATAAGAATCAAAGTTCATATGCTCACAAAATAATTTTATTCTATTATGTCTGTCTAAAATGAAAGCATGAGAAATAGAAACTGAAGCAAACTATCAACTAAAATGAAAAGACACAAAGTGAGGAAACTGCATCACGAGCAAGACTCGGTCCTCTGATCCAGCTTCCATCTTATATAGCAATAAAAACTCAAGCTGTAAGAACCCGGTTTTAGCTGTGAAAGACTTTGTAATATTCATGATGATATTCCAGAGCATCGCCTTCAGACGGCGTGGATTCTGAGCCCCAGAGTGGCCGAAATTAAATTTTCTATGCGTTCACACTGGAAATGGAAAATAAATGCGATAAATCCTAAATGGTGATCCTGATCAGAGATCCGAGTGTACATATGGGTTTGGAATGGGGTGTTTTCCCTAGGAACGACATAAAACTTGTCGGCACGGGGTGTTTGGACCCCTTGCCCGCTTCTGGAATGTTAAACGGATTAAATAAATTAATTAATTCATTTAATGTTGAAACACGGGTATCTCTTAAACAGTGGCTCGGATTGAAAAACTAAGGGCACCGTTGAGTTCGGAACATGCCTTTTACCCTAGGAGGGGTATAAGATTTGCGGGCGCGGGCCGTCTGTGAAAAATGGACCCAGGGGCATTTTTATAATTTGGCGGCTTTGGACCTTCAGTTTTATAACTTTTGAAAGGAGTCTTGGATTAAAATTCTGAGACCTCCGTTGTGCTCGGGAGGTGGTGTTTACCCTAGGGGAGGCTTAACCTCGACCCCGTCGGAAGATTCGAATGTAGGTCTTTTTGGGGGTTTTAAATTAATTAAATTGTTTAATTTATTTATTTAAACACCCTTACCCTTCCTCCCCTCTTCTCCCCTGGAAAAGCCTCTCACTCAACCCCTCCTCCCCCTCTCCTCCTCTAGCTCCGGCGAGACAACTCAGGCGAGGCACGGTAATTCCGGCGGATCGACGCGAAGCTCCGGGCATTGCCCACGAGGTAGGATTTGTTGTCGTTTCAATTTTATTCCCGCACCTACTTTGAGTTCGATTCAATGCATCAATTTGTTGATCGACCCTCGAAAAAAGCCCATAATATCTCAGTAGATTTTATTCTCTTTTCGGGGCTTATTTCGGATTTGAAATCAGAGTTCAGAGATGATATCAAACACCCGCCGAACTTTACGGGTTTTGGGGAATTGCGGCGGCGGCGTAGTGGTCCGGGGAGCGCCGGTGCGGCGGCAGCGGCAGCGGACGCTAGGGGTGTCAGCGGGCGCTGGCGGGTGGCACGATGTGAGGCGGCGGACGTGCTTCAGGAGGCCGGGGCTCTAGCAGAGCGCCTGGGCGGGGCGCGGTCGCCAGGGAGCAGAGACCGCGGAGTCACGGCGCGTGACCCCCCGTGCAGCGACAATGGCACGCATCGCGCGGGTCTTCACGCGGCCGCCACGACCGGCCCTCGTGGTCGGTCTGCGCGCGGAACGCGAGTCCGCGGCCTGCTCGGACTTCGGACACCCGTATTTTCCGCTACGGGTGTCCGTATTGAGTGTCCTCTGGGGCGGTGGAATCGTATCGACGAGGCTGAATTTTTTATATGGTTTAGGGAATTTTTAATTCCCGAAACCAGGGGCCTCGGTGGCACGACACGTACATCGAGGGGTTTGTTGTTTCTTCGGGGGATCTTGTTTTGGACGTCGTGGACGTGTCCGACGTCCGTGTTGAGCGGCGTAAGTGGCGTTGGGACCCTGGCATCGATGCGGATCTTTCCAGGGTTGTTTCAGGCATTGAGGCCGAAGTTGAGGCACGGGCCCCACGGCCCGTCTTTTAAGTTGCGTGCAGCTTTTAGCAACTTTTTTCCCTGACGTCCGTTTAGGGCATTTGAGTAGTCGATGTTGGGTGTTTTTCAGAGGGAAACGCTTTGGCGCGGTCTGCCCGCTGTAATTCCGCACGCTAGTTCGGGGCCTGCAAGGGCCGTTTGGGCGTCGATGGTGATTTTGCATCTTCATCACCCGGCGACCATTATGGACAAGTGAATAGTCCATCATGTGTGATTTTTCGAGAGGATCACAATGTTTTGATCTGTTGGCAGTGCTTCGAGGCCGTGGTGCGAGTCCCACCTGATTCCGCTCATGCGCGGGGATCCAAAACGTATCTTTTTTCTCCGAATATCTGTTGCACTCAGGTGAGTAGTGCTTTTGACATGTTTTCCTGAGAGAATCGCAATGGTCTGATGCACCCGACTGTTTTCGGGGCCGAGGACCGGGATCACGGGACACCGTTCGGGTGTGAGGCGGTGTTGGTGACTTTTCTGTTGGATATCTGTTTGAGGCAAGTAAGTAGTCGATCACATGTGTTTTTTCCGCGAGGATTACAACGGTGTGATCCGTTTGGTTTTGTGGAGCCTCTTGCACGATCTTTTTAAATGTGGAAGCATGAAAGGTGCTCCAGTGGTGGTTCGCCCTACCCTGTTTGTAGCGGACCCGTGGCGTGTGATCGCGCACTCTTGGGAGAGTAATATAAATGGTTCACGAGTGTGGTTGGCTGTGACTGGGCCTTTGATGTAGTGTTTTTACGTCACTCCTTGCGTTGATGTTGGGTGTCGTGTGCACGATAGCCTTTGGGCTGGGAGGTGGTATGCTCTGGGAGTATAAGAGAATGCTTGGAGGTGCATGTGGTTGTTGTACTTGAGGACGTTTGTGCGCTCGGTTGGGGTTGACTTGGGTCCACACGTTGTGTGGGCCCCACATGCGTGCCATGTTCTGTTTTACATACTTTGACCTCTTGTGACGTAGAGGGTCCCTCTGCGCTCATTTGTTTGACCAGCAGGGTGGAGTTTCCCCTAGCTTGGTGCACTTTTGTCTCACCAGTAGGGTTGTGTGGTCTCCCCCTGGTCTTGTACTCGATGGTTTGGCCGACAGAGATGGTTTGGTTCCTCTAATTCTTCGGCTGTGAGGGGTTTCAGTATTGTGCCCTTTCAACGGTCTAAGACACCGTCTATGACTATGGGTGTTCGTACAGTGTGGGTGTTTTCCCCACATTCTGGGGTGAGTTCACTCGGTCCGCTTCGACAGTGACTCAGCGGGTTGGAGCAGGATCGCCTTGTGAGGCCTGGGGAGTTTCTCCCATTGCTCTGTGTTCCCTGGTAGAGCATGTGGTTTCGGTGTGACCAACACATTACGCGGGCAGCTATCCTCTACCCAGGAGGTTGTTTCCAACAGAGCTGTGGTTGTTTCCAGCAGGGCTGAGGTTGTATCTAGCAGGTTTGATCTTGTTTCCAGCAGGGCTGAGGTTGTTTTCCAGCAAGGATGAGGTTGTTCCAACAGGGTTGAGGTTGTTCCAGCAGGGCTGAGGTTATTTCCAGCAGGGCTGAGGTTGTTCCATCACGGCTGAGGTTGTTTCAGCAGGGTTTGGGTTGTTCAAGTAGGGCTGAGGTTGTTCCAGCTGGGCTGAGGTTGTTTCCAGCAGAGATGAGGTTGTATTGAGCATGGATCGTCAGTGGGTTACCATCCAGCAGGGATGACCAGTACAGAGGTGTTCACTGAGCAGTACCATCCAGCAGGGATGGCCAGAGCAGTTCCGGGCTTATCTCCAGCTGGGCTGGGCAGTGGTCCCCGATGTCGGGCTTACCTCTAGCTAGGCTGGGCAGTGGTCCCCAATGCCGGGTTTACCTCCCACTGGGCTAGGCAGTGGTCCCCGATGCAGGGCCTACCTCCAGCTGGGCCGGGCAGTGGTCCCCGATGCCAGGCATACCTCCAGCTGGGCTGGGCAGTGGTCCCCGATGTCGGGTTACCTTCAGTTGGGCTAGGCAGTGGTCCCATCGCCGACTTTAGCTGGGTCTCCCCCCAGTAGATTACCCGGTTACAGGACTGGGTAGTGTGGCACCCGTCGACTTTCCGGGTCTCCCTGTAGTGGGAACCCGTTGACTTCCAGGGATCCTCCAGCGGGGCTGGGCAGGGGGTCACCTTTCGACTTTGAGAAGACCTCTCGACTACGGGGTAGTGACGAGTTGTGGTTGATGTTCCCCCAGAACTCTCAAGTACAACGAGCCCTTTCCCCCACCAGGACGCATCCTTGTGACGCGACCTAAAACCATGGGGGAGAGTCAGTGCCACCCAAAGTGGATAGTGTCGAGGTGCAGTGATTGAGCCCTTGACTTGTAGTTCGGGGCAGATGTGCGGGATGCTGGGCATCGATGGAGTTTACTTCTGGGACTTTTGGCTACTCTTTCTTGGGCTGAGCTACGCGATGGATATCCCCTTACGATCTTGTTCGGGCTACTTGTTTGAGCATATGGTCTTGTATATACCTTGTTCTAGTACCCACTTCTTGGGATTGGTTACTCTCCTTCCGGGAGAGGCGAAGAGGCGCGAGGTATGCCACGTGCTTTCCGTGTCTAGGTTCTCATGGTTGGATGAGCCTACTCTCCTACTATAGGTAGCGAAGACTCGATGAGAAGTTAATCTTCACACCGTGTGTAGCTCCTTGTGTTTGGACGAGTCTACCTTCATTCCTCTTGTTGTTTTGAGCTGGAATCTTTACTGTACTCCTTACTGCCCTCTCTGTTGTGGCCCTTTACATTTCCCTGTTTGCTCTACTGGTCACCCTTCGGTACCTCCTTTGTTTCTCCCTCGAGCCTTGGGTGTATCCTATTGATTATTTTTGTACTCACCCCTGCTTGGGATTTTCCCGCACTAGGTGTGCCCTTACAGACGACGGACAGGTTGGTCGTGACTCTAGTGGAGCATAGGAGTTCGAGAGCTTGGACCGCATGCAGCGGTCGTAGCCGGGTTCCAGGTGGGAGACCCGTTAGCTGTTTGATTTGTTTACCTGTTTTCGGGTTGTGGCACATTTTGGGTTGGGTGCATGTTTTGACCCTTTTTCCTTTTCAGCACTTTGCTTGTACTGTATAGAGGTCGATGCACATTTGTGATATTTATATAGCAGTTTAACTTTTCATTTCTTGTCTTTTCATTTACTCTGCAATGTTGCATTGAGTGTGTTGCGTGTGTGTGTACAGGTACTTAGGCAAAGGCCTCCCGAGTTGTTGTGCCTTCGGCACTGGTCGCCAGCCCCTGGCCTATGGAGGCGAGCTTGGGGTAGTTGCGGCTCGAGCTCGGGTAGGGTCGGGTTGTGACAAAGTGGTATCAGAGGTGGTTCATTCCTTGGGAAGATGTTAGGACGTCCCTAAAATTAAAGGAATTGGTTTGGATATAGGGAAACAATATTAATGTGTCTCTAGAGCGGCTCTTAGGCCAGGGAGTCTAGTGATGGTGCGGCGGCCGACCTATCCATTCACCAGGAAATTGATAAACCGCTTGTCGACTCGGCATGCTGAGACACTTGTTGCAGGGAAACATTGTTTGTGCATCACATAGGATTGAGTCTTTGAATGTCCTTATTGAGTCATCTCCCCATCGTTGTTGTTATTGGTATATACATATATGCTATTCTGACAGCGGCACTCCCCGATAATATTCATGATGTCTTCGCGAGGACAGGCAGCCAGGATACCAGCTTTGGTTCGTGACGATGACCCTGTGAGCTACGAGGCCTCAGTCCAGGACCCATCATGCGAGCCCCATTCTCCGGGTGGGCCAGTAGCAGCACCACCACATGTTGATCAGCAGGTAGTTTCAGCATAGTAGGCTGAGTTTGAGCTCCAGTTGAGCGTGCTCCGTGAGTTCCAAAAGCAGAGACCGCTGAGGTTTAGTGGTGAGCCAGAACCTCAGGCAGCAGAGGATCGAATCGAGACAGCAGGTTCTCCTTTACAGGCTTGTGCAGACGACGTGAGATCTTATGATGGCTTTGGTAGCCGACCATTTTCGTGGAGCAGCTCGGCGTCGGTGGAGTCTGGTGACTCAGTTTCTTGACGAGTCGTCGCTTTCATGGGACAACTTTCAGTTGTTGTTTCGTGAGGAGTTTTACCCCTCCTGCTTATGCTCTGTTCTAATTCAAGAGCTCCTAGACATTTATCAGGGAGGGATGACGGTGGCCGAGTACGAGGCTAGTTTTGCAGATCGTGCATGCTTTTACCCAGATTTAGTCTGTGATGAAAACATCCGAGCGCAGATTTTTGAGATGGGTATCCACTGAGAGATTCATGATGTCATAGTACCCTTTTGCATTTCCACATATGGCAGGGTTCTAGAGTTGGCGCTAGTGACAGGGATCTTCCTGTCACTTTCCGGAGATGGTGGTGGCAGCAAGCACGTCGGAGCCGAGACGTCTGCCGCAACTAGTGGGCATCGGCAAGCAGGACCTCGACGCATGTGTCTTTCTGACAACCGAACTCAGGGGTGTGGTCGTACATCACAGTGGCATCGGAGGGCACTAGTGCAGCCCAGAGAGGGTCGGTATTATGCTTGTGATGGGCGAGGTCACTTGGCATGAGACTGCCAGACCCGAGTTGCTGAGAGCTTCGGGCAGGCAGCAGGCGCACCACCACAACAGAGGCAGCGCCATGATCGGAGTAGCGCCTAGAGAGGTGGTGCTAACAGAGGAGCGGGAGGAGTTGGTAGTGGGGGATGACTTTACGCGGTCTTTACATCACCACTAGGTGTTCCATGTCAGGCTCTGGGAGCTGATAGTTGGGACCACAGACAGTTGCGAGCATTGGATGTCTACTATCCTGTAGGGCATGAGGTGATAAGAGGTACGCTCTAAAGCACTTCTTCCTTTTTGCGGAAGAATTGTTAGAATTTTTGTGTGAACTTCTTTCCTCCATGTTCCTTGTTTGATGTGTTACCACGGTGACATGGGGCGTCGGGTGTAACCCTGTGTTGGTAAGGTAAAAGGCGTGGGACCTTTTTCTTTAGTCGATGGTGTCGACTTCGTCGCCTTTCGAGCACGTAAGAGAGCATCGACTATGGAACCTTACGTGACTAGATATCCTTGGGTGCTTCACCATATGGATATTCTGAAGGATGGAATCACCGGGCCTTGTTTCATGTGCGGGCGGTGATTCCCGTCGCGGCGTGTGACCTAGAGGTTCATTCGGGGGGGAGCTACCCCCGAGAGCGTTCGGGTCATTTGAGACTGTGCAAATGGATGATGACTTTTTCTACCACCTCTCCCTAACCCCAAAGTATGGAGTGGGTGAACGACATTGGAAAGGGTCGACCTCGCGTGAACAGATCAATCCTTTGGTCTATGTGTGGTGATGCAGAGCTGTGCGTGGGTTCTTTTGTGTATGGGAAATCCAAGTGTGGGCTTAGTACTCTATCTTGCTCCCTAGTTTTGCTTTTCAGGGACGAAAATCTTGAATGAGGGAATGATGTAAAAACTCGGTTTTTTCTTTGAAAGAGATTGGAATAATCATGATGATTTTCCAGAGCAGCACCTTCAGACGGCGTGCGATTCTGAGCCCTGGAGTGGCCAGAATTAAATTTTCAGTTCATTCACACTGGAAACGCCAAATAAATGCTATAACTCCTAAACAGTGATCCGGTTCAGAGATCTGAGTGTACGGATGGGTTCGTAATGGTGTGTTTACCCTAGGAACGACATAAAACATGTCAGTGCGGGATTTTTGGAACCCTCACCCACTTCTGGAACATTAAATGGATTAAATAAATTAATTAATTTGTTTAATGTTGAAACGCAAGAATCTCTGAAACGGTGGATTGGATTGGAAAAACAAGGGCACCGTTGTGTTCGGAGCATGCCGTTTACCCTAGTAGGGGTATAAGTTTTGCGAGCGCGGGCTGTCTGTGAAAAATGGCACAGGGGGCATTTTCGTAATTTGGAGGCTTTGGACTTTCAGTTTTATAACTTTTGAACCGTGTCTCAGATTAAAATTCTGAGACCTACATTGTGCTCGGAAGGTGGTGTTTACCCTAGGGGAGGCTTAACCTCTACCCCGTCGGATGTTTCGGATGCAGGTCTTTTCGTTGGTTTTAAATTAATTAAATTGTTTAATTAATTTTTTTAAACGCCCTTCCCCTTACTCCCCTCTTCTCCCCTGGAAAAGCCTCTCCCTCAACCCCTCCTCTCCCTCTCCTCCTCCTGCTCCGGCGAGACAACTCTGGTGTGGTGTGGTAATTCCGACGGATCGACGCGAAGCTCCGGGCATCGCCCACGAGGTAGGATTTGTTGCGGTTTTAATTTTAATCCCGCACCTACGTTGAGTTCGATTCTATTCATCAATTCATTGATCGACCCTCGAACAAAGACCATAATCTTGCAGTATATTTTATTCTCTTTCCATGGCTTGTTTCGGATTTGAAATCAGAGTTCGGAGATGATTGCAAACACCCACCGAAGTTTGCAGCTTTTGGGGTTTTACGGTGGCAGCGCGGTGGTCCACAGAGCGCTGGTGCGGCAGCAGTGGCAGCGGGCATTGGGAGCGACAGTGAGTCGTAGCAGGCACTAGGGGGGTCTTCGGGCGCCCGCGGGTGTCGCGGCGTGAGGCGGCGGACGCGCTTCAGGAGCCCGGGGCTCTGGCGGAACGCCTCGGCGAGGCGGCGGTCACCAGGGAGCAGCGACCTAGGGGTCGCGGCGTGCGACCCCCCGTGCGGAGACAAAGACCCGTGCCGCGCGGGTCTTCACGCGGCTGCCGCGACTGGACCTCGTGGCCGGTCTACGCGCGGGACGGCCCAGGCCGGTCCAGCCCCAGGGGCCTTGCCCCCTCGGACTTCAGACACACATATTTTCCACTAAGGGTGTCCGTTTTGAGTGTCGTCGGTGGCAGTGGAACCGTATCGACAAGACGGACTTTTTGAGATGGTTTCTGGAATTTTTAATTTCCAAAACAAGGGTCCTCGGTGGTGCGACACGTACATCGAGGGGTTTGTCGTTTCTTCGGGGGATCTTGTTTTGGACGGCGCAGACGCGTCCGATGTCCGTTTCGAGCGTCGTCAGTGGTGCTGGGACACTGGCATCGAGGCGGAGATTTCCAGTGTGGTTTCAGACGTTGAGGATGAAGTTGAGGCATGGGCCCCACGGTCCGTCTTTTGAGCTGGATGCAGCTTTTAGCGACTTTTTCCTCGGACGTCTGTTCGGGGCGTGCGCGTAGTCGATGTTGGTTGTTTTTCCGAGGGCAACGCTTTGGCACGGTCTGCTTGCTGTAATTCCACACGCTGGTGCAGGGCCCGCGTGGGCAGTTTGGGCATTGACGGTGATTTTGCATCTTCATCACTGGGCGACCGTTATGGACAATTGGATATTCCATCTTGTGTGCTTTTTCTAGAGGATCACAACGGTGCGATCCGTTGGTAGGGCTACGGGACCGGGGTGCAGGTCCCGCATGGTTCCGCTCGTGTGCGGGGAGCCGTAACGTATCTTTTGTTTTCGGATATCCATTGACTCATGTGATTAGGGATTTTGATGTGTTTTCCCAAGGGGATCTCAATGGTGTGATGCGCCCGACAGTTTTCGGGGACGAGGCATGGGATCACGCGACGCCGTTCGGGCGTGAGGTGGTTTTGGTGACTTTTCTGTCAGATATCCGTTTGAGACGAGAAAGTAGACGATTTCGCATGTTTTTCCGCAAGGATTACAACGGTGTGATCCATTTGGTTTTGCGGATACTCTTGTGTGATCTTGTTAAATGTGTAAGCATGAAAGGTTCTCCAGTGGTGGTTTTCCCTACCTCGTTTATAGCAGACCCTTGGAATGTGATCGCGCACTCTTGGGAACATGATATAAATGGTTCACGAGATGTGGTTGGTTGTGCATGGGCCTTTGAGGTAAAGTTGTTACGTCACGCCTTCGCGTTGACGTTGGGTGTCGTGTGCACGATAGCCTTTGGGCTGGGACGTGGTATGCTCTAGGAGTATACGAGAATGTCGGGAGGTACATGTGCTTGTTGTACCTGAGGATGTTTGTGCACTCGGTTGGGGTTGACTTGGGGCCACACGTCGTGTGGGCCCCACGTGCGTACCATGTTCTGATTTATGTACTTTGACCTCTCGCGACGTAGAGGGTCCCTCGGCGCTCGTTTGTTTGACCATCAGGGTGGATTTTCCCCTAGCCTGGTGCTCTTTTGTCTGACCAGTAGGGTTGAGTCGTCTCCCCCTAGTCTTGTACTCGATGGTTTGGCCGGCAGAGATGGTTTGGTTCCTCTACTTCTTCGATTGTGAGGGGTTTCATTACAGTGCCCTTTCACCGGACTGCGACACCGTCATCGACTACAGGTGTTCGTACAGTGTGGGTGTTTTCCCAACTTTCTGGGGTTAGTTGACTCGGTCCGCTTCGATAGTGACTCAGTGGGTTGGAGCGGGATCCCTTTGTGAGGACTGGGGAGTTTCTCCATGTTCCCTGGTAGAGATTGTGGTTTCGGTGTGACCAACACTTTACCCGGGCACCGATCATCTACCTAGGAGGTTGTTTCCAGTATGGCTGAGGTTGTTTCCCGCAGGTCTGAGGTTGTTTCTAGCAGGTCTGAGGTTGTTTCCATCAGGGATGAGGTTGTTTCCAGCAGGGCTGAGGTTGTTCCAGCAGGGCTCGTGTTGTTCCAGCAGGGCTGAGGTTGTTTCCAGCAGTGTTGAGGTTGTTCCAGCAGGGGTGAGGTTGTTCCAGCAGGGCTGAGGTTGTTCCAGTAGGGCTGAGGTTGTTCGAGCAGGGCTGAGGTTGTTTCCAGTAGGGCTGAGGTTGTATCGAGCAGGGCTCGTCAGTGGGTTACCATCTAGCGGGGATGACCAGTACAGTAGTGTCAACTGAGCAGTACCATCCAGCAGGGATGGCCAGAGCTGTTCCGGGCATACCTCCAGCTGGGCTGGGCAGTGGTTTCCGATGTCGGGCTTACCTCTAGCTGGGCTAGGCAATGGTCCCCGATGTTGGGCTTACTATTAGCTGGGCTGGGAAGTGGTCCCCGATTATGGGCTTACCTCCATCTGGGATGGGCATTGGTCCCCGATGCTGGGCTTACCTCCAGCAGGGCTGGGCAGTGGTCCCCGATGCCGGGTTACCTTCAGCTGGGCTGGGCAGTGGTCCCATCGCCGACTTTAGCCGGGTCGCCCTCCAGTGGATTACCCTGTTACGGGACTGGGTAGTGTGGCACCCATCGACTTTCTGGGTCTCCCTGTAGTGGGAACCCGTTGACTTCCAGGGATCCTCTAGCGGGGCTGGGCAGGGGGTTTCCTATCGACTTTGAGCAGACCTCTCGACTATGGGGCAGTGACGAGTTATTGTTGATGTTCCCCCAAAACTCTCAATTACGAGGAGCGCTCTCCCCCACCGGGGCGCGTCCTTGTAACGCGTCCTAAAACCGTGTGGGCGAGTCAGTGCCGCCCAAAGTGGATAGTGTCGAGGTGCGGTGATTGAGCCATTTACTTGTAGTTCAGGCCAGACGTGCGGCATGCTAGGTATCAATGGAGTTTACTTCTGGGACTGTTGGCTACTCTTTCTTGGGCTGAGCTACGGGATATGGATCCCCTTACTATCTAATTTGGGATTCTTGTTTGAGCATATGGACTTGTATATACCTTGTTCTAGTACCTACTTCTTGGGTTTGGTTACTCTCCTTCTGGGAGAGGCGATGACGCGCAGGGTATTCCACATGCTTTCTATGTCTAGCTTCTCGTGGTTGCACGAGTCTACTATCCTTCTATAGGAAGCGAAGACTCGACGAGAAGTTCATCTCCTCACTGTTTCCAGTTCCTTGTGTTTGGATGAGTCTACCTTCTTTCCTCTTGTTGGATTGAGCTAGACTCTTTAATGTACTCCTTACTGACCTCTCTGTTGTGCTCCTTTACTTTTCCAGGTTCACTCTACTTCACACCCTTTAGTACCTCCTTTGTTTCTCCCTAGAGCCTTCGGGGTATCCTACTGAGTATTTTTGAACTCACCCCTACTTGGGCTTTTCCCTCACTTGGTGTGAACTTGCAGATGATAGCCAGGTTGGTCATGACTTCAGTGGAGCATAGGAGTTCGGGAGTTTGGACCGTGTGCAAAGGTCGTAGCTGGGTTCCTGGTGGGAGACCCGTTAGCTATTTTTTTTGTTTACCTATTGCCGGGTTGTGGGATTTTTCTGGTTGGGTGCGTGTTTTTCCCCTTTTTCTTTTTCAGCACATTACTTGTACTATATAGAGGTCGATTCACATTTGTGGTATTTATATAGCAGTTGCCCTGTTCATTGCTAGTCTTTTCTTTTACTATGTACTGTTCCATTGAGTGTGTTGCGTGTGTGTGTACAGGTACTTAGGCAAAGGCATCCCTGAGTTGTGGTGCCTTCGGAACTGGTCACCAGCCCCTGGCATATGGAGGCAGGCTTGGGGTAGTTGCAGCTCGAGCCTAGGTGGGGTCGGGTCATGACACAAGCATTGGAATCAACACGCTTCCCTTTTTCAGTACCTGCATGTATATAATCTACTCGGGTGTCAACGATGATCGAGTAGGGTTGAGAAAAAATCACAGTAGTTCAGTACCCAAATTCTCTAAACCATTCCATTTAATTTAGTAATAAAACACAACGTTTAATTATAATTAAATATAGATAATTAATTAATTATAATAAAATTAATAACTCGGCCCAGGTTCCCAACATCACTCGTCCCTAATCACATGCTTCTACTTAAGTCGGGAGTATGAAGGATGTGCATGTAATATGTTGGAAGCCCATATAAAAATATATAAAAATAGAAATCAATGTAAACAAGGAATTCGTAAACCCAACAATCTTTTTCATTATCTTGGGGTTTAAGTACTATATCAACTAGTGGTGCTTCGACATACCAAAAAAATATAACAAATCTCAAGAGACTCAAAGCGGCATTAATATAAACCTTCAATGCATCATTATTACTGTTCAAGTTGAGAGTTGGAGTCCTAGCCCATCCCAATCGTATCACTATGGAATATCCATAAATCATCCAATACCACCAAGCCCGTCTAAAGAAATATTTTGAATGGCCAAGTACCGCTTGAGGCATAGCTTCACCATGAGTCCGTTATGATCTCACAAAACGGGGTCGACCACCATCTAATCATGGTTTAGCCACATTTCCAATGGATCCATCTCAATGGGCCCTTTAGAAATCGGTGCCACACATATGTATTTGAAAGCATAGGGATGTCTCAGTCTTTAAATGAGAAAGATAGTGCCCCCGACGGGTAGTGGTAACCAGTCAGGAACGGAGGGTCCAAGTGTGATCCTTAATACGATACCAACGTTCTTTCCCAACCCAAAATATAATTAAAATTTCACATCAGTAGATATGACATAGCATGAATATGTAATGGAAATCTGAAATCTATAAACATACACCCGTGCAACACAATATATTAATTTAATAATGCTGTGTAAAACCAAAATGAGGCAAGATACCATATCAACACAAGAATATAAATGAACCTTAAAATAAAAAAAATCAGAACAAAAAACAACCAATGATCCAACAATTCATGGTTTAAATTTAATTTAAATTAATTATTTAAATTAAAAAATGGTCTGTGCAACACATGAAATTAAATAAATTAAATACATGGGCTAACAGAATTTATACTGACAATGTCAGCAAACCCAAAGGGGTGTCTGAACACATTGTAACAATTTGAACAATTTAATTTATAATAAATATGGCTTTAACAATTTAGTGGAATAATTAAATTGAAAATATAGTGGGAATTTACACATCCATAGGCACGGACAAATGATACAACTGTGAATTTTTATAAATCTCAATGAATAAATGGTAAAGAGAGTAGACACACTACATTATAGTTGCAACTGATCTTATGATTGGCGGTAGGGATTGATTTGACCTAAAACAAAAGAATACGGATGATTTTAGATAAATACCAATATAGGGGAAAATCCTTATACAGTGAACTACACGAAGGACACTCAAAAAAACACTACGATTCCAACTACGTATGATTAGCCTTACTGCAAGGTTTACATTGCACATGATGGAAAAGAAAATATACTACGAAAGGAGGCGTGGAGATCTATTGATGGAGGAGCAAGGTGGTTCGCACCACCTAGGGAGATGGGGTGCGCCACACACAAGAGAGGGGGACAGGAGGAGAGGAAAATAGGAAAGAAAGAAAAAAAATAAAAAAAATAAAAAAAGAATATGGGAAAAAGGAAAATAAAATAAAAATAAAAATAAAAATAAATTGGAGAGATAAAGGCGAATAAAATTAAAAATAATAAGAATTTATAGAGCCATTTTTTATTATTTTTATGATCTCCCCACTCCTACTATTAATTTTATTATATATTTTTATTTTTTTACATCTATTTTAATTTAATTAATTTATATTTAATCATTTTTAATTATTTGTAACTCGAATGTTGTGCTATGGTGAAAAGTAAAATTTTACATAAAATCTAAGCATTAATTTAATTAATTTCAATAATAATTCCAGACCATCAATAGGGTGCATAGTTGAACTCCATGGGACACTTTAATGATTTTGAAAAAAAACATAAATGGTCTACACATTGATTAAATTGAGATGTTAAATGCATTTATGTAGGTAATTAATAATATTTTATCTAACCCCACAATAAATATCCACCCATGTATATATGTGTTATATATATACATATGTAAATTCATATATATACATGAACACATGTATATATAACTATATATATAATCCAATATATATATATATATCATTGTTTTTGTTTTAATTTTATAATATTAAAAATAATCAATGTAGTTATTATTTAATTTAACCCATCGATGACACCATTTATATATTTATGAAAACAACCATTAAAAATAGGTGACGATTATTAAATTAATATTGATTGCATGTTAATATTTAATTGGAACAATTTAAAATATTAGATTTATTATATTTCCCAGTTATTATTTACAGAGTGACATAATTTTTTAATTTTGGGTGTTGTTTTTCATATTTACCTTCAACAGAAATATTAATATAAATAATAAAATTATTATTATTATTTTCAAATGCCCATAAAATGTATTTATAACCAATATAAATTACCTTCGGGTGCGATCTGATAAAATGGATTATCCTTGCCAATGTTATACCCTACCTAGGGAAAACCCCACATCGTAGAACTATTAGTGGTCACATATTTCTAATAGGACACACCATTCAAGATAGGTTAATTATTGATTATTAAGAAATTCGAATAATAAATTAACTAAAAATAATGAGTTTTTTATGAGAAAGGGTGCCAAACACCCACAACACATCATTGTTATAACCTGCTTAGGGTAAACCATGCGTTCTTAACCTAACGAGGGTCTCATATTTCATATACGACACGCCTTTTGAGCGTCATATCATTTAAAAAATCACCTATGTGTATTAATTAATTTAATTTAATATTTTTATTCTATCAATTCCAATGGGTGTCAGAACCCCATGCTGACTCGATGTCTAAATCTGAAAATATATCATTAAATATTCCAAATTTTTAATAAGGATTTTACCATTCATTTTTTTTACTTCCATCCTAACTTTAATATAATTAATTTAATAAATTTTATTTAAAAGACACATTGTAGTGTCAAATATCCAAAATAAAATGTTCTAGTGCTCAGTTTTAAAACCGACTAGTCTTACTAACTGGAAAAAAAGTATTTCGTTTTTTTATTTGGTACAAAACACAGGACATTACAACCTTCCCACTTTAGAACTTCTTTTCCCCAAGAAGCCTTCAAGGAAAACGTAACACTCACCTGATCTACTGGGTTATGACGCCTCATACAATAGGTTATCTTGTGTCTCCAAATTCTTAACACACGTTTAAACATTGGTTAGGAAAGTAGCAACTATGCTATTAAGATCTGAGCCAATTCTCCTTTTCTAACTGAAACCATGAGATGGTAACGATCCAAACACGTTCAGCTAGAGACACGACCATTTCATCATCTCAATAACTTCTAGACAAGGTTACATCCCACATTATGTTTTAATGTTATAAAGAGGAAAAATTATGAGTCACAACACCTTTAAGCATTGAAATATATTGCAAGGCATGCCGTTAATCATTCTAGTGAAAATTCTCAAGTGATTTATGAAATGGAAAAATAGTTGATTTCCCATCACCCTTATGTCCCAATTTGACCGAAATTTTATAAAAATCCATGTTTGACACAATCCACATTCTTTATCACTGTTAACATTCCAAAACGGAACTTCACTGACCACTTAATTAAGTAAGAGAGAGAACTAGACAAGCCACTATGGCCAACCATTTAAGAAGATACTCGTCATAGATGGACTGCATTCTATGAACTAAATTATGATTTCTTCTACCAAAGTATTGTGCATTCACCATTAACATGTCCATCAAAATTCATACCCAACATATGGTGGTGATCCCTGATTTAAGCATCACCGAGCCCGAAAAACAAGTCCGGGAGTAAACTCGAATTTTCACGACATGAGTTAAAGGAACTAACTCAAGGTAGTTCATACTCCATTCTTATGAGTGAGGCATTGGTACGAGGGTATTATTCCCATATCAAAACATTGACCGATACTATAGGGGCATTAACCTAACGGTGAAGTTAGATGACATGACTGGTGTACAGGAGTTCGTCATGAATTCCTACATTGAAATCCAAGGGTCACTCAAGACTAACCAAAGAATTGAAAATAACATTGCATCATCTTGCAACAATAAGAAACCCAAAAAAACAAGAGAAAACACATTTAAGGCTTTAGCTTGGAATAATACCGATGCTCTCTTAGTGAATCAAGGAAGAAGGAATGATAGAGGACAAACGTGTCACTTAAGGAAGATTAAAAGAAGAGGATTTGGAGATTACCATAATCAAAACATTTAAACAATTGGCATGAAATCCCTACCAATCTAACTAGTGTTTCAAAACACCTGAGTCTCTAGAAGTCATCACAAGCATTGGGAAGAACTTGATTCCTTTAACACATATGTCATTGTACTATACAGATGACCCAAGACTTATTTAATAGTATAAGACTTGATGTTTACAGTGAACTCAATCTATTTATCACAGCATTAAGAACTCCATAGTACTTCTTATGTGAATGCATAATACCTAGACATGATACAAAATAACGGTGACTTTTAACATGTATGACGGTGTACCATGTCATCCATTGCTATTAAGAAGGGAGGGTCAAATGACCTATGAAGCAACTGACCATTCCTAAGGCATGACAAACCTAATAGAAATGAGCATTACCCGATTCCTTTCCTAGAAACAAAAGTCAATGAAAACATCACCACCCCTCAAAAAATGAGTTTCATTTTAAAAAAGGGGGTTCAACTAGGGGCAATGGCATGCAAATGGTTCTGTTCAAAAGCAACTCATGTAGAAACTAAAACTACCATTATACCATGTTCTTAAATAGAGGACATCACTATTGTTTCTAAATCCAAGTCCTTTATATTTTATCTCATTTAATCTTTATACATCAAAAGATTTAATCAAAACATCAAGTACCATTTTTTAAAACAAAACAGAAGGTACATGATCCTAACTAATGCCTCAAGGGAAAAAGAAGCAAGTTTAATAAAACTCCATTTTACAAAATTTTAGATTAATTAACATCATGTCCTTAATTAGTAAATCTAAAAAATAAAATCTTTTTTGTAGATAAGGTGAACTACACATGTCCCACTAAGCCCACTTGGTTTCATTTGAATGCAACCCAATAACAAAATAGATGTTTAATTATTAAGAATTATAACACCCATACCGGGTTATCATGTAAAGAACATGGAAAAACTAGCCAACTTTTTCCTTGTTGTGGATTTAGATAGTTAATTAATTCATTTGAAATAATAACATTCTCAAACACATATCAAGCAAGATATATGGGTGACAACAAAGCTATAAAGAAACTATACACTTTATAGTTTTTGGAATTTTTCTACTCTGCAAAGGAAACCAATTAATTTTTCAAACTAATTACAAAAAATAGATAATTGAGAAACATGTTGTAATAATAGAAACATAAAATTTTAATCATAGATACCAAGAAAAACATGACCTCAATCGCATCTCCCTAAATGGTAAATATATTACTGAAACATGATATCAAAAGAAATGCATGCTAAATAATTACAATACATGACACACATTCAAGGAACAAAATTTGAATAAACAAGAAGCCAAAAATGAATCTAAATGGAATGGTACTATGCATGGATGTGAATCCATATGTGTATATTATGATGCATGCAATGCTTCATCCTTACCTTTACATGACAAGGGTAAAATAATATAAGGTTCATAAATAATTAGTAGTTTAAATTACACAAATCACTCTAGGTGAAATCTCATCAAATGTAATATTGCAAAGCATGAACATAAATTCCTAACCCCGGCCACTTGGTCATTTCCCATACGTGGGGTGATCAGTCCCAAGCA
Source organism: Viscum album (assembly GCA_963277665.1). Classification (NCBI taxonomy): domain Eukaryota; kingdom Viridiplantae; phylum Streptophyta; class Magnoliopsida; order Santalales; family Viscaceae; genus Viscum; species Viscum album. Next base: position 1,955,540,997 of record OY728141.1, on the reverse strand, counting down.
TGGTTATTAACTATGCAACAACACACTCCTAGTCTCAGGTCTACCAACCCAAAACTGTAATACAATGGAAAATACCACCGTCGATACCACTTTTTAATGTCCCAACCTAACTAGGTTCTAAGACAGTGGCTGGACTGGTGGGTTACATGACCTCAAGCGCATCTCCTTGAACGGCAGAGGTTGTCGACTCACAATAAGGGATTTTTCGTGTCTATAGGGGAGACTATGCCCTCCAAGGTAGTAGGTATTATCACTATAGAAGTAAGCAGAAATTAAAAATAAATACCATGGACATATAAATAATAAACTACAACAGATGAAATATGGATAATCTAACTGAATAAGAATCAAGTGTAAATTCTCACAATATAATGTCTTGTTATGATTTCTGTCAAAACTAAAAGCACAAAAAATAGAAACCAATGTATACTAACTAGTAAAAAGAAAATACCCAAATTGCAACAACAACATCACGATCAAGGATCGGTCCTCTACCCCAGTCTACATCCTAAGAAACAGGAAAAAATCAATCATTGGAGGCCACACACTTCACTTTTTCAATACCTAAGAAGCATATAATCTACTCGGGTTTCAACGACACCTGAGCAGGTTATGAGAAACAATACCAGTAGTCCGGCACCCACGATGTCCAAATCATTCCATTTCATGCAGTAATAAAATGTATTATGTCATTATATAATAAATGAATATAATTAACTAAGTGTAATAAATTAAATTACTCGATCTAGGATCCAAATGAGACACATATCTAATCTCTTGATTCAGACAAATCCAAGAGTCTGAAGGTAGTAACTATAACAAGAAGGATGCACATATTCAACTATATAAACCAAGATCACAAGGTAAACTTGGAAGAGGTACGCCCCCAAACTTGTTCTTTAACTTGGGGTATAACCCATATGTCAACTAGCTGTGCTTAAACGTACAATAAAAATATCACAATTCTCAAGAGACTCAATGAGGCATTAAAATAAACCTTTAGTGCATCATTATTAATGTTCAAGTTGAGAGGTGGAGTCCATGATCATCCTAAAGGAATTGATACATAACATCATTCAATTATCCAACACCATTGAGCTCGTCCAGGGCAATATTTCGAAAGACCATGTATCACTCAAGGTATGGTATTACCATGAGTCCGTTCTGATCTCGCCAAAAGGGGTCGACCAGTATCCAAGGATTTCTTAGAAACATTGCCAATAGAACCATCTCTATGGAATATTTTGGTACCAATGTAACTAATAAGTATTTTAATGCTTGGGGAAATCTCGGTCAGGAAAATCCAAATAACCCCCCCCCCCCGACGCGTAGTGGTAACCAGTCAAGAATTAATGGTGTAAGTGTGACCCTTAATATGGCACCCACCTTTTCCCCTAGACTGAATTTATTTAATATTTCATAGTAGCAGATATGAAATAGCATGCATATGTAATTATAGTTTGAAATCTATGAAGATAAACATGTGCAACATGAGGTATTAATTTAATATTGGAACATCAAAACTAAATGAAGAAAGAATCCATATCAGCACAGGAAAATAATTTCACTTTAAAATAAATAAATAATTCAACACAAACAACTACCAAAGATCCAAAAATTCAAGGTTATTAATTAATCTAAATGAATTATTTAAATTAAAGAACAATAAAAAATGTTATGTGCAACACATTATGTTAAATAAATTAAAATCATGTGGTAATAGAATTTATACTGACCAAGGAAACACACCCAAATGGGTGTAGGACCACATTTCAAAAATTCAAAAATTTTAATTTATAATAAACATGGATGCAATAATTATGTGGAATAATAAATTGAAAATATTGGGCGAATTTTCACAACATCGGTAGACACGAACAAACAGAACAACCCTATTTTTTTATAAATCACAATGAAACAGAGGAAAATAGAGTAGAATCCCTACCTTATGGTCGTAGATGATCCTATGATCCTTGATAAAATTTGGATTGGACTAAAATTGATGAAAATAGATGATTTTAGAAAAACACAAAAATAAGGTAAAATCCATCCATAGTGAACTACACAATGGACACTCAACAAAACTCTATGATTCCAATTGTGTATGATTAGACATACCATAAGTTTTTCATCACACCGGACAGCGAAGAAAATGGACAATGAATAGAAGCGCGGCAATATTCCGACGTAATATTTTACATAAAGATCGAGAAATCATTTAAATTTATTTTAATAGCAGTCTGAGAAACATGACAAGGTTTGCAAATGCACACCCTAGGTCGCTTTAATGATTTAGACTGAAAATGTAAATGCTCTGCAATATTGATTTAGGTCGAGACATTAAATTCATTTATGTATTTAATTAAAAAAAAATTATCTAACCAAAAAATAAATATCCACCTAGGTATATACGTGTTATATACACACACACAAATCTTTGTATTCATATATACAAACCCACAAATGTATATATAACATTTTATATATAATCCCAAATATATATACTTAATATATGTATGTATCAATTTTTTTTACTAATATTATAATATTAACAGTAATTAAAGTAGTTATTATTTAATTCAACCCATTAATGACAACATTAATATTTTAATGACAACAACCATTAATAAAATGATAATTGTTATTAAATTAATATTAATAGCACTTTTTTATTTAATTGAAACATTGAAAATTTTGACATTTTTTATTTTTCCTAGTTGTTATTTACACTGTGACATAATTTATTAATTGTGGAAGTTGATTTTCTTTTTTTATTTAACACAAATAATAATATTAATAATAAAATTATTATTATTATTTCCAATTTCCCAACAAAAATATTTATAACCAATTTAGCTTAGCTTCGGGTGCGATCTGATAAAATTTCTTATCCACGAAAATGTTATCCCCTACCTAAGGTAAACCCCACGTCCTGAAACTATTGTTGGTATCAGATTTATGATACAATAAACCGTTTGAGAGAAATTAATTATTAATTATTAATAAATTAAAATAATAAATTAATTAAAAATAAACAGTGTTTTATCATGAGCAAGGGTGTCAAATACCTGATGTGCATCATGTTTATAACCTGACAAAAGTTTACCCAGCATTCCAAACCTAACAGTGGTCTCATATTTCTTATACGACACACTATTTGAGAGTTATTTCATTTTAAAAAAATCTCACAAGTGTATGAATAAAATAAATTTAATATTTTTATTCTATCAATACCAAGGGTCTCGAAACCCCGCATAGACACATTGTCTAAATCTAAAAATATTTTATAGAATATTAGGATGTTTTAATAAGGATTTTACCCTTCAGTTAATTAGAATATATTTTAATTTTAATCTAAATAATTTAAAAAAATTTCTTTAAATTATTCATCGCAGTGTCAACTATCCGAAATAAAAAGTTATGACCCTCGGTTTTAAAACTGACCTGCCGAGCTAAGAAAAAAATATTCTTTCATTTTTTCATTCGGTTCAAAACATATAACATTACTTACAATTAATCAATGTTAATTTTATGTGTCTTTTCCATTCATCATCTACATTTTTTTGTAAGGATCAACTATTATTCCTCGTGACTTTTTGAAACATAAAAAATATCATCAATGAAAACAACAGCCATGTAATCCAAATATTCATGTAATTTTCTATTAAAAGGATCTCTTAATACAGTATGGGAATTTTTCAAAAACAAATGGTATAACAACAAACTCATAATGACCATATATAGTATAGAAAGATATTTTTGAATTTCATCTCCATTTTCCTTCATCAAATGGTACCCAATTTTGTTGATAATCTTGGAAAAATACTACGCTCCCTGGTGCTGATGAAACATGTCAAGGATATGAGTTAAAGGATATATATTATTAAATTTATTGTTTTTAAATTCTCTTTAATCAATGAAAAGTCTCATGGAACCATATTTAATTTTAAAAAAATAGAAGCAACCCATTATGAATTGATTGGATGAGTGAAAACTTTATCAAAATACTCTTTTAACTAATTTATAAATACATGATGATTCATTGGAGACATTCGATAAGGTGGATTTAAAGTTATATTAGCATCATGAACCATGTCTATAGTAAATTCAACTACTCGATCAAGTATAACACCAAGCTACTCATCAAGAATAACATCTAGGTATTAATTTACCATTAGCACATCATTGATCAAAACAGTTCCCTTGTTTTCAAAAACATTGTTTTGATACATTCATTTCCATATTATAACGATTTCTCTCCGTCATAATATGCTATCAATTGTATGTGTTTATTTTTTTATAAAAACTAAATAACTTTCAAAAAAAAAAATTCTTTTCCTATACAATAAATCGTAGCATGAAATACTGATATCCAATCCATAGGCAAAATATCATCAATCATTACTTAGAGGAAACAATAACGTTTTCAAGCAATATCTTTTAATATATAAAAATAGAATGATTATTATAATGGCTTGTTTTGTAATATTTCACCTTTTTTTTTAAACCAAATGATTTGGCCTCATTTATTGAGGTGAAATTTCTAATTTACTAGAAATTGTTATAGAAACAAAAGAATGTGTAGACCCTGTAAGAAAAATAATTTAACAAAATATGAGTAAAACAATTACCTAATACCACTTTCTTGGATATCCCATTATCTTTTGACATAATCTAAAATAATCATACCACGCATTTTGGGTTGTAGTGTTGCTCCATTCCATCATTCAGATCTTTCGTTGGGTTAATATTTGCATAGTGACCCATATCACCATATTTAAAACACTTTGTAGTTTTCTTACCTGAATTAATCATATGATCATTTTAATTACAATATTGGGACAAAGGTACAAACATAACATATCAAAAACAATTCTTCGTTCTGGTAATCCAGTCCACAGGGTTCATTTTACCACAATACTCACATACTAGAAACAGAATGTTCTTACCATCATATTTCTTTATTTTATTCTAACCCACTGTTTCCCATCTAGACCTCATATTTGGATTGTATTCGAATACACATGGTCATCATCAAAATCTATTTCTACCCTCTTAGAACATTTGAGTAGATTCACATAACATTTAAAGTCATGAGAGTTCAAATCCATTTGATTTGTTGGCTTCATTCCTAATTAAAAACAGTTGATTTTACTAACAAAATCCCGAGTAAAATTTGGAGTGTAACATGGAAGTAGTGTGATGTTTTCATTATACACAGCCACTTAATCCTCCTCCTTTTCTTCAATTCCTGAAATTTAATTTTCCTCCTCTTTCAAACCACCATTGAAAATATTATTAAAGGAAATGATTTTTAAATTCATTCCATTCAATGGAATTAACATCATCATTATCCCTAAGATTCTTTACCATTGACCACTACTGGTAAAGATCACCTACAAAAAGGTAAATGGAATGACTATCCTTCATATTATCTGAACACCCGCATAAAATTTAATATATTTTTTGGATTTAATTCATCCTTTAGCTGCCACTGGATCATAACATCCACTAAAATCATGAGGTTATTTCCTCTTAGAATATTCGAATATCATCATGTTCCTTGGTGGTATCTAGGGTTGTCCTCTTTCATGAATTCAACAAAATTTTATTGCATGAATAATCTGATCCATTACTATCCGAAAATTCTCAGTTCCAATCCCTACAATTCCAATTAATGGATTCAGTTAGATTTCAACCTCTTAGTTCCTTCCATCTGCAGCAACCATGTTTTTTCTAGAGAAAACCCTTTTGAATAGACATATCTTAGATAAAGAAACCTGGTAACATTTGAATGAGATGTAATAAAAATAAGGTATAAATCCTTTATTTTATTCCATTAATGTCATACAAACCCCTGATGTTATCTAAACCATCCTCTACTACCAACTATAAAGTCATGAAATTAAACATTACATAATCCTGTGTTTTTGTCAAGAACATACAATCTTAAATATTTAGAATCATTTTAATTTTAGTGTTTTAGATAAATAATAAATAATACATACAAACATCCTATATTCATATAAAAGGATACTACTAAAATAGTATCAACTTTTTCCATAACATAAAACATTTGAAATAAAATATGATTTCATTTTCCTGATAAAAATGTTCATAAAATTCAAATTTTCTTGATCTCTTCTCTTTACATTACTTATACCATGTGAAAACATATGGAAACATGGGATGAGAATAGAATATCAGTGCAAGATATAAAAAATATGAGAGAAATAATTATCCCATTAATTCTTATAAACATATGAAATAATTTTCACAAAAACATACATCTCAACTATAAATTATCCCCTAAATACATTGTGAAACATGAGATCTCCATAGAAAATAGAAAAAATAAATAAAAAATGAATTTTTCTGTGGAATTAAATAATTGAACTGGTAACTCGGATGGATACCATATAATTTGTAACCCTCATTACTACTTTATAATGTAACCCTCACAGCTACCTTATGGTGTTACCATCATAGTAACACATGGTGTAACCATACTACTGAACTCCAACATAAACATACCCAATGTATTGGAGGGAGATATAGGTCCCACCATTCATCATAAACAATTCCCATGAAAAAATAATAATCATAAAACAAGAATACTTTGATAATAACATTCACTATTATTTTTTAAAAAATTGAAATTAAAATAGTATTTTTAAGGAAAATACCTTTACAAATATCAAATAATTTTTATCATAGTTAATAGAGTTAATGGAATAAGTTTATACACTATAAACCCACATAATTAAACATTATATAAAAAATTTCATTACACAAATTATCGTTGTAAAACATAATCAATGAAGTAGTGGGTCAACCCAAATAATGGAAATTGGGTTATAAAATCCATTACCTAAGGTTCTTCCTAAGTCAAATGTGTTTATGCCTTCTATATAATGGTTGAAATAGTGTTATTAAAATTTTACAAAAATGTAATCATGATTGTGACACCTTATATGATCAATTTATAACATAATTCCACCAATTATTTTATAATGATTTGTTCTTTCTATTGTTTTGTGTGCGTTCTTTAAAAGATTTCCATGGATGGTTTGTAATGGATTTTCTTGTTGAATAGAAGAGAAAGTCTAGAAGTGGAATGAAATAGAATTAATATGTTTCTAGAATATTAAATGATAAAATATATTATTTTTTCATATATGGTGATGAATTATTAGATAAAACATTAAAGATATATGTTTAGATCATTTTAGGATGTTCTTAGATATTCACAAACTAATATCATTATATAACTTATTATTATGTATATATGTAAATTGAAGTACATAGAAGTTGTTTTTAATATAAATTAAAACATGTTTCAACCATTTGAATATGATAAAAATATTAAAATGGTTTTATAAAAAATTGATTTAAGTAAATAGAATTGAATATACATCATCCATGATATTGGTAAATCGACACATCACGAATGATGTTTTTAATTTTTAGAATGAGAGGAAGGAAAGAAAAAGTATGGTGATGATTTTTCCTAAAAATTATAATATTAATGTATATATAATATAATTGATTGTTTCAGGACACTTGGATAGTGGATGTGAAGATAGTATAAGAAATGAAAAATACTTGAAAAGAAAATGATAGACGATTTTTACCTCTTCATCTCTTATCCTTAACATCCTCTTTAAGGCCTTTTTTGGAATTTTTTGAGACCAAAAGGTCTAGGACGTGTTCAAGAGACTTGGTAAATTTATTGGGGAGAATTTAGACAATGATAAAATTTTTAAATGTGTGAGAGCAATAGGGGGTTAGGTGTTGTATATCTAATAGAGAAGAGGAGGGTTTTGCCATTCATTTAGTCGTTATGTTATTATTTTTTAAAATACAAGAAATACAATTGGTTCTTGTGACTAAATACAAAATAGGTGCATGTGAGTTAAAACCAATTTCCATTTAAATAATCTATTACACATTCATGATGTAAAAATTTAGGTATTTATTATATAAGGTAAATTATCGAATATCAATATTCACAAAAAATTCATGTATTTAAAAAAAATCCCAAAAAATTACTCCATCCATTTATTGAAAGGTATAATTCAACAATGAAATTTATTTTTTGAAGATAATTATATAGTTATGATAGGGTTATTTTTTTAAAATAAAATCAAAATTAATTTATAAAATGGAAAATTTTAAACTCTAACAAATTTTATAACACTATAAAACATTAATAAAGGTCACATAAAATTAACATAGAACAAAAATACAACAAAATAATAATTTTTTATTTTTTATTTCATGATAAAATGATTTCATTAAAATAAAAAATTAATCAAATAATAGAAATTAATTATTTACGACTTACAAAAATACCAACACTCATACTATGATCATAATGTCATTTAAAAGATTCCAAAATTTTATTTATCCATTATTAGGTGAATTTACAATTCATTTGAACAATTTACTATTCATAAGGGGAATCTTACAATTAATAAAGGTAACATTATTATTCATAATTGTAAGTTATTATTTACCAAAAATTATATTGATCCATACAGACTTTAAATATCTTACTGATTGTGATGGGGTATATATTTTTATTGATATTCCAGTGTTAAAAATGAAAAAAAAATTAGTTTAAAGACAAGGTTATAACAATCTCCTTAAAAAGTGTTGTTTCGTAGAGACTTGGTGTTGCATGCATTTCATTATATAATAAATTTATTTTTAAAACATTGGGGTCTTACATGACTATTGGATTTTTTGACAATAATATGATATTATGATGATGAATGTTGATAATGGTGATGTGTTTCTTGGAAGATATGATAGAGATATCCTTTTTTAGATGTATGGTGTGTTCGATGATGTAGGATGAATAAATAGTGAAGTTTATACATTAATATGAGAATATGAATGACATTTGATGAAGTATAGTATTTTTATTCATGTACATTATAGATATATATATAGATATAGATTATATAAAATTATCTCAAAGTGAATAGAATTTGTTTGGTAAAGGATATATTCAATACAACATTCACCACATCACTGTTAATTTGGCATGGAAAAAGTATATTATGAAATATTTTGATTGAGGCTTCTATGGGTATTTTATATGAAATTTTAATATAGAATAATTTAAGTAAAAAATTTCTATGATTTTATTATTATGGTAGAAATATTTTAATTGAAAATATTACTATTGGGAAATAACAAGGCCTCTCAAGGTCATATTAAATGTTGTTATAGAGGAGTTAGATAAAAATTTGATGGAAGACCATTATATTTTAAAATGGATCATAATTCATATCAATGGGTGTTTATAAGATCATGGATATGATAAATAATGGGAAACATGAAAATATATGGTGGTCATACTGATGTAGAGAGAATTTTAGGATTAGTAAATCCATTTGTAAAAGAATGATACTCAATATGACTACGTCAAAATCCCTTATGAACTATAAAATGAGTTTTTATGATGGGAACTTATAGAGAACCACATTATTGATATAAGTGTGTTTTTATTCAAACGTATAATTTTTTAGATAAATGGAAAACGTGATTTTTTTAGTATTTTATGGGGAGGGTTTTTCGTAGAAAATAGTTATATCAAGAATGTTGATTATCCATAACATAGAGATGATGTTTACATTATGATGGAGGAAATCATACATTAAAAACATGAAATGATTTATCCTTACTAAAATAATTTTTAGTTGATTTGGTATTTTACATATTTTGTTGAATGATTTAAACAACAAGAAATGGTATGTTATTTGGGGACATTACATGTCCTATTTGTAATACATTACACACAACCTTCATTGAATACTACTACTAATCAAAATGGAAGATAAATACTTATAAAAGTTTTTTCGAAAGAATCATAGGATATATAGAAAACTAATAAGAAGACCTCAATGGAGAAAAGTGGATGGGGATTGGATGTATGAAATTTTAAAAAACTGAACACAAAATTTTTTATATAATGATAGAAAGTGTGAATATATTTAATATTTAAATTCATAAATTTATGAGAACTAAAGAATCATTGAATAATATAGTTTAGATTAAAAAAGGTTTTACACTGATGAATAACATTGGTATCTATTATTCAGTTTGAGTGAGAATAATTATGGAATAAGTAAAAGAAGAAGGAACAATACTATGACATATATTTCATTAATAAGGATGAAAATTTGGTAATCAATGTTTTCAAATATCCTCATGTTGAATTATAATTTTCTTATTTTTGGATATAATGGAAGAAAAATATCCATCCCATATATTGAATATTTGATATCATTATCTTAGAATATTGATATCACAGCAAAGTATAGAATATATAAAAATCAATATAAAGATGTTGCATCATTGTATCTTGGAAACATATGTGTAATAGAGACATAAAGTCATGCTCGTAAACTTTTAAAGTGTACTTGTATTTGTATATACTTCCAAAACCATAAACAAAGTATTTTATGGAGGATGTAAGAGGGAGTTCCTATGGAACGGTAGTGTGCCATTCCAAAACATTGTGTTACATATACATTTCATAGTGTTAATCTGTAATATCCAAAAAACAATTCATCATATGTTCCATAGGCTATCCCTTAATTATTATCTAGGTAAAATCAATATGATACGTGAATAAATTTAATTTTTGAATTCATACATGATATTTAGTGATATTGTGTGTAAAAATAAACATTTAATTATTTGAACAATATTACATATAACATGGTAAAAATATCTAAATGATGTCATATAAAAAGAAAATAAAAGGAAATCGAAATGATAAATTTCATAATTCACTCTAAGGAGTCTCATGCACTAAGAATAATTATATTATGTTTCAAGATTCCTATGCCTCATTAATTGTTATATTTAAATACTTATATCATAATTCATTGTTTCTAATCTTTATATTATTAGATATGATTTCCTTATGTTATGTGTATATACCATGACTATGATAAATAATAACATTTTCAACTTTTGATCACTAATGATCTTAAAGTGATAGCTCTTTTATTCACACCTTCCTAAGAGTCTGATTCCACACTTTATTGTGTATATACATTTTTATTAAAGAATATTATTATGTACAATATGTATAGATAGGTATAAATTATAATTATTATTTTTAGAATAGGATGAATAATATTTTTTGTTCATGTATCAAATATCTATTTAATCTAACCTTACAGTTTATAGGGTACATTTAATAGAGAAATATAAGGAATATTCATTAAAATGATGTTATATGTGTAACATCCCATGTAAATAATGAAAAAGACATAATTAATATTTTTTAATATTTTTTAATTAAATATTCATTTTACATTAAAGGGGATTCTATGTTTGATAGCGTACCCGATACGCAACAACAGGTTTCTTTGAAATCATAAGTTGAACACTAATAATATAATATTATTATTTTAAATGGTAGTTAACTCCCAGCCATTGTATTGGTGGGAATGAACAAAACTAACTACAGTATGATTATACATGTTTTTTAAATGTATTTACATTTATCAAATAAATGTATGAGGCTTAAAATGTGAATGAAACTAATTTTAAGAATAATTTATATTAAAAGGCCGATTTACCCCCTTTTAATGGAGAACCCTCATTAAATATAATTTTTGTCACTTTAATACATTCTATTTGACCAAATAAAGTACTTCTTTATAATTGGGATGTCAAAATTTACATTGTGTAAATTTTAGAAATTTTCTGATAAAGTATATTTTCTAATGAATAGTTAAAAATATTGTATTTTAATTCAAAATTGTGTTTTCATCTAATTTATTTATAGGGTTAGATTATCATTATAATAGGTTTTAAAGTGAAATTAGAATATATTTTTACCATTTAATACATTTTTTTTCATCGGAATTAATTTCACTTTGAAATTGGGCATAAACAAATGTCAGTCTTTTAATAGTTGTTGATTCTTAAAAACATGTTATTTGTTTTAACAACGGAAATTTATTTTAAACTAATTAATTCCAATTCTATGTTTTTAATTTCAAAAAATAGACATTATTTTTGAATTCGGAATATCAAATAAATCTTAGGCTGAATTTTTGATATTTTTCTGAAAACCATCAATTTTTAATGAATAGTGAAATCACTTAGTAGTTGTTAAAAAAAGTGACTTTTCATTTAAATGAAATTTTACCACTTCTGTGAATTGAATTTCAAAAATCCTATATACATGGTTGTGATCAAGAAATAAAATGTGGTTCAATAAGATAAAAATACTTTTTTGTGAATAGTTACTTTTGACTTTTATTTACCGTAGTTAAAGTTAAATAGGGTAATTCAAGTTAAAAAGAATTTCGTAATAATTCAAAATTAACATAACACATGTCCTAACCTTATTAGAGGAGTAATGTCTGACAATGGAAATCTTTGGGTATATTTAGGGACCCCATGAAGACACTAATTAAAGATAATGACACTTCAGATTTATTAATTTAATGTAAAGGAAAAAATGACATAAACAAAAATATTTTAGTAAATTAATTTTTATATGGTGTTATAAAAATTATATCTTCGACTATAAATATTCATTGTAAAGGTAAAAATATTTCATACATCATGGTATTTTTTTATAATATTTATACATCACATAAATTAAATTATTTATGACCCAATAATTTTGTAGTATTTATCTCATTAATAAAATATTTAAATAAATAAGATTATAAATATTAAAATAACATCCAAAACATGTACAATTCTGATTGGATGATTTTATTTCGACTATGAGTCATCTTATATTTTAATTTAATTATTTTCGGCCCTTTAGAAAATGAATATCATTATATAATAAAATAATATTATAACACTTTCCTATAGAGCCCCTTCTCTCCCTTATAAAAGGAGACAACTCATAAAAAATTCCTCACACCTATAAATCCTATTGTCTCGTCCAACCTTTTTCCAATTAATCTCCCTACATCCCTCTACTCCTCCTAGAAGAATTAACATAGGCAGAAGTCACTTTAAGAAGTCCATCGGTTCAAACCAAAGGAAGTTACCCAAATTAAAGGTAAAAGTTTCTCTTAAATTGTTTTCTTTTATTTTACTTCTCCAACCCCTAAACTATTTTTATTCCTTTATTTTGTAACAGCACCAGTATCCTAAATATAATAGTATTCTGTTATGAGAAGTATTCTAACTGCACTAACACACACCTCCATCTAATGGGCGAAGAACATAATGTTTCTGTGGTTGGCAAAGTAACGCCTCACGAAATGATGACTGTTCAAATATCTCCAAACTCCTCTCATGGTGGACATTATGATGGCACTATATTTATATATGATACATATTATGTTTATTTTTCTTTATTATTCTGTATTTTTCCATATATAGAAAAATATTATGGTTTCTATAGTGGGAAAATACGATAATCTCATAAGAAGAAGTGCGGACTACCGCCCCCTCAAAGTGATATGACTCGTTAATGCCTTAAGTGTGATGTATAAAGGATAGAAGTTAATAATATTTTATATTATATTATATTGGAATTATAATATAACTATGTAACATTATGTTTTTAATTCCATTAAAATAATAAATAGAAATTGAAGTAGCGTTCATGTGTACGTACAACTTATCGTCTCCATGAACATAGCATTTCATTTCTTACCTCTAAATTTTATGTACTAATATAAATACATGTACATAATGTATATATATGATATATATGATATCAAAATAATTAATATAAATCTGATGATAATATATATCTTAACACATGAAAAACTTCTAATAATAAGGTGTTCATTTTTTTACACAAGTACCAAATATCGACAAAATGACTGTTACTAAATTAAAGGATTACATAATGTTTATAACATGGTAATAAGTAATATAAAAGGAATAATAAACTTTAAAAAGTTTTTTATGAAAGTATAAATTTACATGAGTTTATTATTCAGGTGATTAATGAATGAATGGGTCAAGTCGGACACAAGGTAAGAGGTTTCTTATCTCACTTTTAATTCTGTGATATTTCCAATGTTCGCCACTTATTTATTGTATGTGGTGTATTTTGTACTTCCATTTGATATATATTATCATGATTCTATTTATATTCATGGTATTATGTGATTCATTTGGTGTTTATTAACTTTTGGTCATACGACTTGATAGATTACAACGAAGTAAGGGGTTTTCATCTCACTTTTTATTCTCGTGAGATTCATGCTATATTGGCCACTATTTACTTTTGCGTGGTGTATTTACTGACCATGATTGTAAAATTTGGGTAATATAATTTCATTTATAAGTATTTAAATCTTCATTTTATGATCCTTCTTTTATGTGGTATACGTTTTGTAAGTTACCAAATTGGTAAAGGAACCTTTCACCCTCCTATTTTTAAAAGACTTCATTTTGTTATGTCTTTTAATTTACATATTATTATGATGGGATATGTTCATATATATCCTTATTGATGTAAATATTATTTCCAAGTGAAAAGATACCATTTTTATCTCATCAAATAATTTTTTGAAATTTAAAGCCGTTAGGCTGTCGAGTTTTTTCAAGGGAACTTCTTAACCGAATTTCAATTCTTTGGGTTCAACTTCTACTTCTTGAATATTTCATCCTATGAATATGTGTGAATGAACTTTGGTAGTTTTACAATTAATATACACTTATATTTGGTGTATTTATATTTTTCACACATAATTATGTGATTGATTTATCCTTAATTTAAGGACACCATCTTTATAAGGGATTTTATCTCAATTTACATTTCCACTGAGACTTCCTTGTTTTTATGCACAAATTCACTATTATATTGTTTATATACTATCCTTTTACATATAATATAATTTATACCTTTATTCTCAGGATATTATAACGTTTGTATTAATGGTTATTCCTCATTTATTTTTATTCAAGCATCACTCTCTTTGTCAAAAAAACTCTTTATCCAAAATATAGGTTTAAATGTTTTAAAGATTTATTATTTTAAATATTTCCCATTAATGTACATGATTTAAAAATTGGTTTTAGGATTTATTTATAAGGATATTAATGTTTCAAATGATAATTCATCTAAAATCTTCAAAGTGGTATGGGACACATTGATTCAAAAATTGCTTTTGAAATTGTTTTGAAAATGATTTGATAAATCTTTGTTTACTTCAATATCTTGATTTGATATATTGTTATTGGAATGTGGAAATGTTATGTTTCCTTTATTCTTGTGTTATATGTTATGAATATGTTATTTTTATTGGGAATTGTTTACGTATATGGCTGGTTCCATGATAAACCTGGGGCGGGTGAGCCCGAGATTGCTCTCCAATGCATTGAGTAATGTGACAGAGGTAAACGTGATGTTTCTCCTAAGAGATTTTGGGAATATACAGTTATGGGTATTCCAAATGTAACTCCCTACGTAGCTGTGATAACTACAATGTTTGTTTGATATGGATACCATAAGTAACAATTATGATTTATGAATTGTGTGTTTTATTCATAAATCTTATGATTTCATAAGGTATGTTATTATTGAAAATTATGGTTTCATTGATTTTTATTTATTTATGGGATAATGTTTTCCTTCCTTATTTTATAACCTTTACTGATATATATAGTCTCATCCCATTTTTTTGAAATGTTTTCCACAGAACTTTAAGATGAATATGGTCAAGGATGGGATCAAGGAAAAGTCATTCTCTCTAAAACATGGAACAAGACTTGTTTCTTTTTAAGAGTTTTTATTTTATGAAATAATTTGATACTGAGTAGTAGTATCTACATGTAATATTCAATTATTAATGTAATTGTTATTACTAATTCTCTAAAACACTAAACCTAAAAATATCCTCAATGTGAAATATTTATTTAATTAATTAATATGTAATGTTTATGGCTGGGTCTGTATAGTTGGTATCAGAGGTCGGTTAAGATAACATTAGAGGTTAGGGTATTCATTAAGCATACGTGACATTACCATAATGGTTAGGATTTCAAAAGGAGTCATAGTTTTTTTATATTAAGTTAATGAGTTTAAGATAACTTGAATAATTATATCTTAGTATTTACCCCCTCATAAGATATTATATGATGATTTTACTAATATAATCACACATACCTTTCCGGTTATGCTTAATGGTTGGATCTAGCAGGCATCAAAGTAACAATAAATGTGAAGAAAACTATGACAGTTTTCAGAATGAGCAATTTAATGAAATGTGAGTAGCAATGAGAACTCTTGTGGTTATTCTCAACCAACTATCTGGATTCATGATTTATCACTTGAACCTTGGTGATTTTTATAAGGCATCATATATGCGAGAAAAAAATCCCCCCATAATTTCGGGTAATAATCATAATTCTATGTATGTTCAAAAACGTATGTGTCATGTATGGGGAAAGAAACACCTAGGAAAATGTTTCAATGGGGCAGGAAGATGCTATAGATGTAGAAATGAAGGTCATAAAGCAAGAACCTACAATGGAAAAAGGAAGCATCTAGTTGACTCTAGGAAATGGAAAGAAGTTCTTTTTGATGGATCAATTGAATGTTTTAAAGGTGGTTTGCATGGTCATTATACAAACACATGTCCTACGAAGATGTTTCGGGAATGGGATCACAAGGATTGTAAAAAAATTTGTTTACCAATACCTAATGCCATTTCAATTAAGGATGAATAAGCTAACAATAACCAATGAAAGGTATGAATTATTTCTTAACAAATGTTTTGACATTATTGAATCTTTGGATATGATTCATGATTTTTTTTAGGAAAGATGTATTTTAGAATAAGTTGTAAATGAATGGTTAATGGATCATGAAGAATGTTGAATGACTAAGAAGTCAACATATAAGGGATTCAAGTATTATGATAGATTTTAGGATGCTGAAATGCTTACAAGTATTAGGGATCTTTTGATGATGAGATTACATTAGAAGACTTTTTATAGTATTTGTAATCATGATGATTGATATATGAAAATGTTATTCAAGGGAATAATTATCTTTTCCTTTGATGAGTAATGGTTGAATTTTATTTTGGGTGAATATATGTTTTGATTATGGACATATGGTGATTTTGTTTTTATGGAAATCGTTATCCTATCATAAAGAATATTTGATTTGGTTAATTACACTTCAGTATGATACTGTAAGAGTAGTTGATTTTTTTATATAGATATAAATGTTACGATTTACAATGGAAGACTATGTGACTAAATCCTTCTGAGTTTTGGGTTACAATGGTTATTTTGAATAATTTTATAGACAATGGTATATTGATTGGTCTTTATTGAACTTTGGGTACTTTTTGTTGAATTTTGGAGATTAAGAGTAGTATTTATTTTTTTTAAAGGATTATCCATTTTGAGAATTATATGATCTTACACTAACCATGTTTTGTTTTGGTTAATGTCTAATAACAGGGGAAATATAATTTTTTTTTGTGGATTATCTGATACTCTATAAGTTGATTTTAGCACTTGTAATGTGACCAAGTCTATTTGAATACTCATCTTTTGGAGAAAAGATGTGTTTGTGGTAAGAATTTAGTAAAGTATGAATGTCTAAATTATAAGTAAGTATGTTTCATTATTTTTTTAGTTAATCTCATAAATAAATTCCTCAACAATATGGATTGTATCCTCAAACAAAAACTTTTCTTATTAACTTTTCCTACTAGGGAATCAAAGACTGTTTAACCCATCTTATGTTTGTGATTTTCTGGCGGTTATCTTTATCTGTATCATGTTTTCTAACACTCTCCATCAGAACTTGACGGTTTTTTTCTCTTCCATATCCATGTTTTCATGGAATCCTAGTATCTTTTTCTCAGGTGACCTTTTTAATTCTCTTTCAATTTTTTAAAGTGATAGTTTTACTAACACTTTTCCGATGTGGGACTTTTAATGAAGTTTCCAAGCCCAGTTTTAAAATTACCAGGATGAAATTTCCAAAAGGGGGAAGGATGTAACATCCCAGGTAAATAAAGAATAATTCATAATTCTTATTTATTATTATTTTTAAATTAAATATTAATTTTACATTATAGTGGTTGCTATGTTCGATAGCGTACCCGATATGAAACAACATGTTTCTTTAAAATGATACATTGCACAATAATAATATAATATTATTATTTAAAATGGTAGTTAAATCCTAGCCATTGTTTTGGCGGGAATGAAAAAAACTAACTACAATATGATTATAAATGTTTCTCAAATGTATTTACATTTATCCAAAAAATATTAGAGGCTTAAAATGTGAATGAATCTAATTTTAAGCATAATTTACATTAAAAGGCGGATTTACCGCCTTTTAATGGACAACCCTCTTTAAATATAATTTTGTCCACTTTAATACATTCTATTTGACCAAATATAATCCTTCTTTAGAACGGGGAAACAAAAATTTACTTTGTGTAAATTTTTGGAATTTTTCTGATAAAGTTCATTTTCTAGTGAATAGTAAAATATATTGTATTTTAATTCGAAACTATGTTTTAATATAATTTATTTATATGGTTAGATTATCTTTTTAATTGGTTTTAAAGTATAATTAGATAATATTTTTACTATTTAATCCAATTTTTATCATTGTAATTAATTTCACTTTGAAATTGGACATAAACAAGTGTCAATCTTTTGATAGTTATTGTTTCTTAAAAACAATCTATTTGTTTTAACAATTGGAATTAATTTTAAATTAATTAATTCCACTACTATGTTTTTAATTCATAAAAATATACATCATTTTTGAATTCGGAATATCAAACAACGCTTAGTCTGAATTTTTTGTATTTTTCTGAAAAACATCAATTTTTGTTGAATAGTGAAATTACTTAGTAGTTATTAAAAAATGACTTTTTCATTTAAATGAAAATTTTCGGCTTATGTGAATTGAATTTAGAAAATCCAACATACATGGTTGTTATCAAGATGTAAAACTTGGTTCAATAAGATGAAAATAATTTTTGGGGAATAGTCACTTTTGACTTTTTTTACCACTGTTAAAGGTAAATAGGGTAATTCAAGGTAAAAATGATTTTTTAATAATTAAAAATTACCTTAACATATTTCTTAACCTTATTGGATGAGTAATGTACGGCCATGGTCATCTTTTGGTCGATTTTTGGACCCCATGGAGCCACTTATGAAAGATAATGACTCTTTAGATTAATTAATTTAATGTAAAGGCAAAACTGTCATAATAAATAATCTTTTAGTAATTTAATTTTTATATGGTGTTATATAAATTATATTTTAGACTATAAATATTCATTGTAAATTTAATATGATTTACTACATCATGGTATTTTTTTTATAATATTTAGACATCACATAAATTAAATTATTTATGACACAATAATGTTGTAGTATTTACCACATTAATAAACGATTTAAATAAATAAGATTATATATATTTAAATAACATCCAAAATATGTACAATTATTATTTTATGATTTTATTTCGACTATGAGTCATCTTATCTTGGAATTTAATGATTTTTGGACCTTTAGAAACTAAATATCATTATATAATAAAACAATATTATAACACTTTCCTAAAGAGCCCCTCCTCTCCCTTATTAAAGGAGACCACTTCTAACCAATTCCTAACACCTATCAAGCCTTTTTTCTGGTCCAAACTCTTCCCAATTAAGCCACCTTCATCCCTCTACTCCTCCTAGAAGCCTTATATTAGGCAGAAGGAACTTCAAGAAGTCCATTGGTTCAAACCAAAGGAATTACCCAAATTAATGGTAACAGTTTCTCTAAAATTGTTTTCTTTTATTTTACTTCTCCAACCCCTAAACTCTTTTTATTCATTTATTTTGTAACAAAACAAGTATAATAAATAGACTAGGATGTTGCTATGAGAATTATTCAAACTACACTAACACACACCTCCATCAAATGGGTGAATAACCTAATGTTTCTGTAGATGGAAAACTAACGCCTCACGAAACGATGATTGTTCAAATATCTCCAACCACCTATCCTAGTGGTCATTATGATGGAACTATATTTATATATGAAACATATTATGTTTATTTTTTCTTTATGATTCTGCATTTTTCCATTTATAGAAATACTTTATTGTTTCTATAGTGGGTAAATACGATAATCTCATTAGAGGAAGTGCGGCCTACCGCCCCCTCAAAGTGCTATGACTTGTTAATGCCTTATGTGGGGCGTACAAAGGATGTAGTTAATAATATTTTATATGATATTATACTTTAATTATTATAAAACTATGTATCATTATATTTTTAATTCCATTAAAATAAGAAATAGAAATGAAAGTAGCGTTCATGCGTGCGTTCAGCTTACCATCTCCATGAACGGTGCATTTCATTTCTTACCTCTTAATGTTATGTACTATTATAAATACATGTATATACAGTATATATATGATATATATGATATCTAAATCATTAATATCATTATAAAGACAATTTATATCTTACCACATGAACGTCTTGTAATTATATGGTGTTCACATTTTTTACTCAAGTACCAAATATCTACAAAAAGACTGTTACTAACTTAACTGATTACATAATGGTTATAACATGGTAATAAGTAATATAAAAAGAATAATAAACATTAAAAATGTTCTTTAGAAATTATTAATTAACATTATTTTATTATTCAGGAGATTAAAGAAATAATGGGTCAAGTCGGACGCAAGGTAAGGGGTTTCTTATCTCAGTTTTAATTCCATGAGATTTCCATTGTTCGCCACTTATTTATTGCATGTGGTGTATTGTGTAATTACATTAGATATATATTATCATGATTCTATTTATATTAATGTTATTATATTATTAATTTGGTGGTTATTAACATTTGGTCATACGACTTGATTGGATTACAATGGAGTAAGAGTTTTTCATCTCACTTTTTATTCCTGTGAGATTCATGCTATATTGGCCACTATTTTCTTTTTTTTGGTGTATGTACTGCCCATTATTGTACTATTAGTCTAATACAATTTCATTTATGAGTATTTACATCTTCATTTTATGCTCCTTCTTTTATGTGGCATATGTTCTGTATGTTACAAAATCGGTACGGGAGCCTTTCACCCTCCTTTTTTTAAAAGACTTCTTTTTGTTATGTATTTTCATTTACATATTATTATGTTGGGATATGTTCTTATATATCCTTATTCATGTAAACGTTATTTACAAGTGATTATATACCCTTTTTATCTCATCAACTCAATTTATGAATTTTAAAGTCGTTAGGCTGTCGAATTTTTACAATGGAACTTCTTAACTCAATTTCAATTCTTTGGGTTCAACTTGTACTTCTTGAATATGTCAGCCTATGAATATGTGTGAATGACCTATGGTTGTTTTAAACTTAATATACACTTATATTGGGTATATTTGTATTTTTTACACATAATTATTTGATTGATTTATCCTCAATTTAAGATTACCATCTTTATAAGGGATTTAATCTCAATTTACATTTCCACTGAGACATCATTGTTGTTTTGCACCAATTCACTATTATATAGTTTATATACTGTCCTTTTACATATTATATCATGAGTACCTTTATTCTAATGATATTATAAAGTTATTATTTAATGTTATTCCTCATTTATTTGTTATCAGGCATCACTCTTTTTGTTAAAAAAACTCTTTAACCAAAATACCATTTTAAATATTTTAAAGATTTATTCTTCTAAATATTTCTAATTAATATGAATGATTTAAAAATAGTTTTTAGGATTTATTTATATGGAAATTAATGTTTTCAAATGATAATTCTTTTAAAAGCTTTAAAGTGGTATGTGACACTTTGATTAAAAACTCTCTATTTAAATGGTTTTGAAAATGATTTGATAAAGCTTTGTTTACTTCAATATCATGATTTGATTTATTGTGATTGTAATGTGGAAATGTTATATTTCCATTATGATTGTGTTATATTTTATGAATATGTTATGGTTATTGGGCACTTTTTACGTATTTGGGTGGTTCTATGATAAACCTAGGGCGGGTGAGGCCAAGATATATGACAACTCTGCTTTTATTACAAACGTAAACATAATTTATTATATAAACTATTCACTTGATAAAACATGGAAGATAGATAGGTATAGTGACTTTGGGGCTTAGAATCATTACATAACAACTTAAAACATTAAATACAACATCTTTATTGAAAACTCCCTTTACATGACCACTACATTCCCTCGTACTTAGCATTGCATGGAATAACCTAAGGACATACATAAGAAAAGGGTGAGCTATAAAGCCTAGTAAGGGAATAAATGTGGAAAACATGAGGGGTGCTATACATGTTGGAAAATAGGTTTATCAATAGATCACAAGAGAAACATGACCATAAAGGCATGATAAATCATGATAATCATAACATGGAAATGTGGAAACAACACTTAACATGGAATTAGCATGAGACAAGGCTCATTGTAAATGAAGCATGTGTAAATCCTCATTGCACATGAAGCATGAGTAAACCCTCGTCGCACTTGAATTATCATGAGTCAACACTCATTTCACATGAAGTATCATGAAACTATACTTTACCCAATGCATTGGAGCGCTATAAGCGTGCACCCTTCTTAAACATTTCATTTCATTCATAAGTGTGCCACATGGATCATAAAACATGGATTCAATAAACATAATCATTTATTCCACGATAAAGGAATGTAGAATTCATACACAAAACTTTATAATAAATAAGTAAATGTTCATAAAGGTGATTACCCTTGATGGAGAAATGGGCATGGTATTCACTATACAACGGCATTGGCTTAGAAAATAAGTGTGATTTCGGCAGCGTAACGTTGTGACATAAGAATTCATAAAAATGGTTGATGAAAGTGAAGAGGGTTACTCATCACATTTAAATTTAATGGAAATTAAGGAGGTAATATAGATACATGTCCAACAATTGTAATGGAATTTATATTAATGATACAAAACTATTTCTTGAATGTAAATGTGGAGAGAGAAGTTCTTTTAGGAATTTCGGCATAGTAACAGGTGTACATGGGAGGAATTTAATGAGAGAGAAAGGGGTATCCATTCATTAAATCATAAAGAGGGTAGTATTAGGGAGGTTTGAAACAATACCCAAACATTAATAATTTTAATTAAAAGGGAAAAATAACTTAATTAAAATTGGACAAAATGAGAAAGGAATAAAACCCCCTTACTTGGATGTGTGCTTCCAAAGGCTTGAGAGAGGCTTCTTGGGAGCTTGGGGCACCTTGAGAGGATTCTAGAGAGAGTAGGTCAGAGGTTGGGTGAACTCAAAAGGCTTATAGTGAGGAGGAAGTGGGAACTTGGGTGGGTTTATATGGGAAAGGTGAAGGATTTCTTTATTATTTAGGATTGGGACCCCTTACATTAAATTAATCCAAACCACAAACCAGAACATGTTTTTTTCCGATGGTTTTTGGAAAAGGGAAGAGGAAAACAATATTTTATAAGGATATAGTCCGAAATTCTTAAAATAATAGGTTTTCGTATCTGGAGGTGAGTCACTCTCCCATGGAAAACAATTTAAAAAGACATGGTGTTTAATATGTCTTGAAGGGTCCATTAATGCTTTGAAAAGTAAGTCAAAAAACCCAAAATCGCATTATTTTAATGGTAAAAAATATATTGGCCGAACATAAAGCTTATAGTATTTTATTACATCACTATTGGGTCATTATGATGACATAAAACTCATTATATATTTTAACGGTATTTAATTTTTACACAAAAATTTGACTGTCTCGGAAAATTATGAAAAATTCACCGTTGGATAATTTCGATGTCCTGATTCCAGAAATAACATTTATTTTATCTAAATAATTTTCTAAATATGTTAATTTTCACTTTTAAAATAAAAACCGATATTTATCGTAAGTTCACGGGTTTTGACAAAAATGGCTTTCAAACCTTAATAAAAAATATAATTGCATTCATACAATTATATGATCATTTTTATATATAATAAAATTAATTTCATAATAATAATAATAATATTTTACTGAAATATTATTTAATTCAAAAATCCATTAATTTAATAAAATATATTTCTTAATTAAATAATAACTAAAAACACTATTTTTACTTTAAAAACTATTTACAATGTATCAATAATGACAATAAATTATATTCATTATTATATAAAAAAATAATGTACATGAACATAGTACTAGTGAGTTGTTACATAACCCCTTAAAACAGCCGCATAAGAACTAAGTGTAAGGTGTGCGATGGTGACAGACTCTTGGGGTTTCTCGGATAACATCGCTCAAGTGGTAATTTTGATCAACTTCCACTTTTCCCGTAGACAATCACGTTCGAGCTTGACATGATAAATCTCAGCATGGGCTTGGTCAAGAGCGAAGCCCAAAGATGCCACCTCTTTTCTGAGCTCTGACAAATGGGCTTCATATGGAGAAATTGTACGGGATGAGGCCATCGCTTCCTTTGTCTGAGTAAATTGGGTTTGTTAAGGCCCTATATATATACTAATAATTTTATCACTGTTCAATGGCTATAAAATCAACGGTCACAATTCTTAACATAAAACCAAAAAAGATGACATTTTATATAAACATTTTATATAAAGAGACATTTAATCAGATCAAGAGGGATTTCCATTAATGAAACTTTGGTTCGTTACAATACTCCCCCCTTAAGAAATTTTTCCCTTGAAATTTTCTTTTCCCACACTAAAACAGATGTGGGTAAATCAGCTTCATCATTTCCTCTAATTCCCATGTTTCTTCTTCAAACTTGTGGGTTTTCCACAACACCTTGACGAGGGGCATTGTCTTATTTCGTAGAAGTTTTTCTCTATGATCTAAGATCTTCACTGGTTGCTCCTCATAAAAATGATCATCCTCCAACTGTACCAACTCAGAAGAGAGTACATGTGAAGGGTCCAGTATGTACTTCCATAAGAAGGATACATGAAAGACATCATGTACTTTGGCCATGGTAGGTGGAAGTGCTAGTCGATAGGCCACATCCCCGACACAATTAAGAATATCGAAGGGGCCGATGTACCTTGGACATAACTTCCCTTTCTTTCCACACATCATGACATTCTTACATAGAGATATGAATATAAAAACCATGTCTCAAACTTTAAACTCAAGGTCTCATCGACGATTATCTGCATAACTCTTCTGTTGACTCTAGGCTACCTTGATAAACTGCTGAATGGTTTTCACCTTCTCCATCATTTCCTTGACCATTTCCGGTCCAAGTAGCTTACATTCACCGACATCATCCCAACATGCCGGTGTTCTGTACCTTTTCCCATAAAGGGCTTCATATGGTGCCATTTGAATGCTTGAGTGGAAACTGTTATTATAAGAGATCTCAACCAGAGGAATATGATGATCCCATCCTCTATTAAAGTCCATTGAGCACGCTCTCAACCTGTCCTCAAGTGTTTGGATAGTTCTCTCGGATTTTCCATCAGTTTGGGGATGATAGGCCGTACTGAAGTTCAGTTCAGTATCCAGAGCATGTTGAAGAATCTTCCAAAACATAGAGGTGAATCTTGGTTCTCGGACAGATATTATAGATAGTGGTAGTCCATGTAGCCTTACCACATCCCTGATATATATCTGTGCCAGTTGATCCAATGAGAAATCCTCCCGAATAGCAATGAAGTGTGCAGTCTTTGTAAGACGATCCACCACAACCCAGATTACATTATTGACTTTGGATGTCCTTGTAAGTCTGGTGACAAAGTCCATGGTGATGTTCTCCCATTTTCATTATGGTATGGGCAATGGTTTCATTATCCCCTTATACTTCTGCCTCTCTGCCTTCACCTGCTGGCACACCAGGCACTTTGATGTTTATTCAGCGATCTCCTTTTTCATATTATCCCACCGAAAGTTTCCTCGAAGATCTTGATACATCTTTGTGCTCCCTGCGTGGATAGAGAAATTTGAACTATGTGCATCATCCAAAAGTTCCTTCTTCAACTCCAGACGTGATGGAACACATAGCCTTTTCCCAAATCACACAATTCATTCTTCATTAACATTAAACTCCAAGGATTTTCCTTTTTTGATAGCTTCTACTTTTTCCGGAATTCCCACATCATCCTTTTGAGCATCCTTTAACCTTTCGAAAAGAGACAGTTGAGGAATCATTTGTGAAAGGATTGATGATGTTCCCTTCTTTATTATTCCCATGTCCATCTTCATCATGTCAAAGAAGATTTGATCCTTCTCAATTCTCATCATTGATAGAATCACTCGGTCCCTTCTACTTAGGGCATCTTCCACCTTGTTCGCTTTCCTAGGGTGGTAATGTATTGAATAGTCATAATCCATGATGAGATCTATCCATCTTCTCTGGATCATATTAAGCTCTTTTTGTGTGAATATATATTTAATACTCTTATGGTCAGTAAATATCTCACATTTCTCCCTATATAGATAATGCCGCCATATTTTCAAGGCAAAGATTACCGCCGCTAACTCCAGATCATGCGTTGGATAGTTTCTCTCATGGATTTTCAACTGCCTTGAGGCATAGGATATCATTTTATTATTCTGCATCAGCACACAGCCTAAGACCTTCTTTGAAGCATCACTGAATACCACAAATACTTCCCCACTTGTTTGTAAAGTGATCACAGGTATAGTGATAAGCCTCCTTTTCAACTCCTTGAATCTTTCTTCGTATTCATCACTCCATGAAAACATTACTCTCTTTCGAGGTAGCTTCGTAAGAGGGTTGGATAATAGTGAGAAATTTCTCACAAATTGTGGATAATATCCAGCTAACCCCAAGAAGTTACGGATATCTGTTACCGATATGAGCCTCGACCATCCCTCAATTGCATGTGTTTTGGAGGGATCCACAGATATCCCATTTATTGTGATGATATGGCCAAATAATGAGACTTCCTTCAACCATAACTCACACTTTCCATACTTTTCATAGAGCATATCCTTGCGCAAAGTCTCCAGTACAATTCTTAAATTCTTCTCATGATCCTCCTTGGTTTTGGAATATATTAGAATATCATCTATAAAGACTACCAAAAATTTGTCTAGGTAATCTCTAAACACTCTATTTATCAAGTCCATGAATATTTATAGGGCATTGGGGAGTCTGAAAGGCATTACTATGAATTCATAGTGCCCGTATCATTAACAAAAAGCTGTCTTGGGGAAATCTTCCTTCTTCACCCTTACTTGATAATGTCCTGGCCGCAAATCTACCTCGAAGAAGTATTGTGCTCCATGAAGCTTATCGAACAAGTCATAGATATGTGGAAGAGGATACTTGTTCATTATCTTTATTTTGTTATTTTCATGATAATCGATGCAAATCCTCATTGACTCATCCTTATTCTTGACGAAGACGACTGGTGCACCCCATGGTGATGCACTTTGGCGTATAAACCCTTTATCCAGATTCTCCAGCAGTTGTTTCTTCAGCTCTTCAAGCACCATGACAACCAATATATATGGATTCTTGGATATTGGTAGAACCCCTGTTATAAGTTCAATTGAGAATTAAACATCTCTTCTAGGAGGAAGAGCAGGCAGTTCCTCGGGAAACACTTCAGTGAATTCCCTCACAATAGGCATATCTTCAAGGATGGTTTCTTCCTTGCACTCAATCATCTGAGCCAGATACGCGTGATCATAGGGCAGTAATATCCATGCTTGAGACGATGGAGCTAAAATAGATTCATCTTCCTCCTTACACTTGTATAGAATCGGGGGTCGATTCTCCATATGATGTGTGATTTCCCTCTCCCGACAATTTATGTTGGCTCTATATAAGGAAAGCCAATCCATGCCAAGAATTGCATCAAATTATACTAGAGGGAGTATGACGTGGTTCGCTGGGAAATTAAATCCACAGATTATGACAGGGAAGGACTTATATTCATGGGATGCAATGATTGACCCATTTGTTGTACTCACCTACATCTTCACTTCTATGGTTTGTCGTGGTACTTGGATTGTTCTACTATACTCTTGAGATAAAAAATAATGTGTAGTACCTGAATCAAAAAGTACGTTTTCTATTCTTCAATGAATAACTAGCGTACATATCACCACATTGTTTTGGGGGTTCACTTTGGAAGAGGTGATGTCAAAAGCTCTTCCTTGTTTCCTTGGATGTTGTTGGTTTCCTCCAAAAACCTTTGGATTAGGGAATAGACTTGAAAGATGTTCCGGTTCTTTGCATTTGTAGAAATTAACAACACATTGAGGTTCGAACGGAGAATTCCTCTCCTCTGTCATAGCCACAGGTCTTTCTTGGCGATATTTAACAGCTATGTGCCCTTCTCCTCCACACCTAAAGCATTTACTCGTACCCTTGAGACAATTTCCATGGTGCTTCTTTCTGCACATTTCTCAAGTGGGGTACTGAGTCTTCTTAGCACCGTTGGATTTATCCATCAGACTGCCAACATTGATGTCCACCTTATTCTTCTTGTCCCCATGATACCCATGTGATTCCCCAATCTCCATTTCGACCTTGAGGGCACATCAGACAATTTCTCATAGCCGTCGAAGTCATAGATCGCTAATGCTTTCCGTAGGCTAGGTTTTAGTCCACCAAGGAAGAGGTCAACCTTGCATTCATGGGTAACGACAAAGCCGGAAGCATATCGTGCAAGCCTTGTGAAGTTTTCCTCGTACGCTCCAAAAAATTCGTCTTCTTTTTTCTTGAGGGAATTGAAGTCATTTTCCATCTTAAGACGGAGGGTGCACGGAAAATATTTATCGAAAAACATCTTCCGGAAATCCTTCCATTACAAAGCCTCGATCTCCTCCTCGGGCTTCGTATTTTTGATCAACGTCCACCATTGATCAACTTCACCCTCCATAGAATAATCCACCAGGAGAAACTTCCCTTGTTCAGAACATTGAGGAATGGAGAAGATCTTTTCAATGGAGTTGATCCATTGTTCAACGATCATGGGATCAGAAGATCCACTTAAAGTAGGAAGCATTTTTCTCATAAAGCTCTCCATAGAGACTTGTTCCTTCTTAGTGGGGTTTGTACGTTCCTCTTGACCCGTGTTTCTATTAAAATCTTGAGTTAGCGGATAGAGAAGCATGACAATGTTCACGATTCAAGCTCCCATTGTATTGGGCATCTCATTATTATAGTCATCACACTGATCTTCACACCAGTTGTTAGCCTGAGTCCTCCTATTACCAGCCATTGGCAAGAATAAAAGGAAAGTTAGGGGGTAACACATAAAGGGTAATCCAAAGACAAAATTTAATGACTTATAAAATAAACCATTATTTCCATAACTCATTAGTATATATGCTTCAATCTAGGCTTTTCATGATCTTCTTTCTAACATATATTCTTAGGGGCATTTTTTTAATCCCCTTAATAAGGGTTCATACTAAGCTTGTGAATTTATCAAAACATATCCCCTGGGAGTTTTGTAACCAAGAGTGCATCAAGGCCCGTTGTCATGCACCAATTCCCGTTTGAGTCTAGCTCTAAGCGGTGTTATCAGGTTTTACCCCTAGGATACGTTTGTGCTAGAGCCGGCTCTACCTTCTCGTATCCAGACACGGATATATTTTTTTGATAAACCACTTACGCAGTACTTACCAAAACATAGGGATGTTTTTATTATACATAGTCTTGTCTCTAAATCTTTTCTAGGGTTTTCTAATCATAATCTCAAAAATAACTAAACATATCCTCTAATACCAATTATGACAACCCAACTTTTATTACAAACTTAAACAAAATTTATTACAAAAAATATTCACTTGATACAACATGGAAGATCAATAGGTCTAGGGTATTTGGGGATTAGGATCATTACATAACAACTTAAAACCTGAAATACAACATCATTATTGAAAACTTCCTTTACATTACCACTACATTCCCTCGTACGTAGCATTGCATGGGATAACCTGAGGACATGCATAAGAAAAGGGTGATCTATAAAGCCCAGTAAGGGAATAAACATGGAATACATGAGGAGTACAATAAATTTCAGACAATAGGCATATCAATAGAGAACAAGAGAAACATGAACACAAAGGCATGATAAATCATGATAATCATAACATGGAAATGTGGCAACAACACTTAACATGGAATTAGCATGAGCCAAGGCTCATTGCACATGGAGCATGAGTAAATCCTCATTGAGCATGAAGCACGAGTGGACCCTCATTCCAATAGAATTAGCATGAGTCAACACTCATTGATCATGAAGTATCATGATACTATACTTTACCCAATGCATGGATGTGCTATAAGGGTGCACCCTTCTCAAACATTTCATCTCATGCATAAGTGTGCGACATGGATCACGAAACATGGATTCAATAAACATTATCATTCATTAAATGATAAAGGAATGTGGAATTCATAAATGAAACTTTATAATCAATAAGTAAATTTTCATAATGGTGAATACCCTTGATGGAGAAATGGGCATGGTATTCACTACACAATGGCCTTGACTTAGAAAATCGGTGCCATTTCAGCAGCGTAACGATGTGACATAAGAATTCATAAAAATGGTCGATGAGAGATAAAAGTGTTCCTCATCATATTTACATGTAATGGAAATTAAGGAGGTCATATAGATACATATACAACAATTGTAATGGAATTTAGTTTCATTATACAAAAGTATTTCTTGAATGGAAATGAGGAGAGAGAAGTTCCTTTCGGAATTTCGGCATAGTAACGGGTTTACATGGGAGGCATTTAATGAGAGATAAAGGGGTCTCCCATCTTTCAAAAATAAAGAGGGCAGTATGAGGGAGGTGTAAAATCGTACCCCAACATTCATAATTGAAATTAAAAGGGCAAAACAACTTAAATAAAATTAGACAAAAATGAGAAAGGAAGAAAAAACCCTTACTTGGAAGTGTGCTTCCAAAGGCTTTAGAGAGGCTTGAGAGAGGCTTCTTGGGAGCTTGGGGAACCTTGGGAGGATTCTAAAGAGAATAGGTCAGAGGTTGTATGAACATAAAAGGCTTTGAGTGACAAGGAAGTGGGAGCTTGGGTGGGTTCATATAGGAAAGGTGAATGAAATCTTTATTACATAGGTTTGGGACCCTTACATTAAATTAATCCAAACCACAAACCAGCCCATGGCTTTTTCCCATGGATTTTTGAAAAGGGAAGAGTAAAACACTATTTTATAATGATATAATCCGAACTTCTTAAAAAAATAGGGTTGCTTATGTTGAGGTGAGTCACTCTCCCATGGAAAACAATTTAAAAGGACAAGGTGTTTAATAAGTCTTGAAGGGTCCACTAATGCATTGAAAGTAAGTCAAACAGACCCAAAATCACATTATTTTAATGGTAAAACATATATTGGCCGAACATAAAGCTTATATAATTTTATTACATCACTATTGCATCATTATGATGTCATAAAACACATTATATATTTAAACGGTATTTAATTTTTTCCAAAAAATTTGACTATCTCAGATAATTATGAAAAATTCACCGTTGGATAATTTCGATGTCCTTATTCCAGAAATAACATTTATTTTATCTAAATTTTTTTCTAAATATGTTAATTTTCACTCTTAAAATAAAAACCAACATTTATTGAAAATTCACGGGTTTTGACAAAAATGGCTTTCAAAACATAATAAAAAATATAATTGCATTCATAAAATTATATGATCATTTATATATATAATAAAATTAATTTAATAATAATAATAATAATAATTTTTTAAAATATTACTTAATTCAAAAATCCCTTAATTTAATAAAATAGATTTATTAATTAAATAATAACTACAAACAGTATTTGTACATTAAAACTGTTTACAATGTATCAATAATGACAAGAAATTATTTTCATTATTATATGAAAAAATAATTAACATGAACATTGTACTAGAGATTTGTTACACAACCCCTTAAAACAGCCGCATAAGACCTAAGGGTAAGGTGTGCGATGGTGACCGACTCTTGGGGTGGCTCGGATAACATCGCTCGAGTGGTAATTTCTATCAACTTCCACATTTCCCATAGACTGTCACGTTCGAGCTTGACATGATGAAAATCGGCTTGGGCTTGGTCAAGAGTGAATCCCAAATACGCCACCTCTATTTTGAGCTCTGACAAATGGGCTTTATATGGAGAAATTCTACTAGATGAGGCCATCACTTCCTTTGTCTGAGTAAATTGGGTTTGTTAAAGCCTTATATTTATACTAATCATGTGATCACTATTAAATGACTATAAAAGCAACAGTCACAATTCTTAACATAAAACCAAAGAATTTGACATTTTATATAAAAATTTTACATAAAGAGACAATTAATCAGATCAAGAGAAATTTCCATTAATGAAACTTTGGGTTGTTACAAGATAGCTCTCCAATGCATTGGGTAACATGATGGAGGTAAACATGATGTTTCTCCTAAGATATTTTTAGGAATATACTATGATGGGTATTCCAAGTGTAACTCCCTATGTAACTGTGATAGCTACAATGTATGTTTGATATAGATTCCATAAGTATCCTTTATGATTTTTGAATTGTGTGTGTTATTAATAAATCTTATGATTTCGTAAGGTATGTTATGATTAAAAATTATGGTTTCATTGATTTTTATTTATTGATGGGATAATGTTTTCCTTCCTTATTTTATAACCCTTCGTGAGCTTTTTATGCTCATCCCATGTTTTTTAATTGTTTTCCATAAGACTTTAAGATGAATAGGGTCAAGTATGGGATCAAGGAAAAGTCACGCTATCTAAAACAGGGAACTAGACATGTTTCTTTTTAAGTGTTTTTATTTTATGAAAAAATTGGATACTGAGTAGTAGTGTCTATATACAATATTCAAGTTGTAATGTAATTGTTTTGCCTAATTCTATAAAACTCTAAACCTGAGAGGATCCTCAATGTGAATTATTTATTTAATTCAATATTATGTAATTTTGAAGGCCGAGTCCTTATAATATGTATGTATGTTATGATTTTTTCATCCCAAGTAGACTATTTAGATGTCTTGTGTTGACTGTTCTTTTTGATATGGGACAAAATGACAGAGAAGGTGGGGATTTTATGGATGTTAATTTTCCCATTCCCTTCTAAATGATCATGATATCAATACTTATCAATGAATATACAATATCTAAATAAATAAACATTGATAATAATAATCTACTAACAAACCAATTGTTAATGAATCATTGAATTATATTTTCAAATTTCATAAAAAATAGACTAATAAAAAAAGTGTCTTACCTCAATGGGGAAATTCATTTATGATAGTGACTTTAATATAAATTTATCATAGCCATGGGAGAGTTTATGGATCTTCTTTGTAAAATGAGATATCATCTACAATAATCCATATAGGGTATTTAATTAACCCGTGAATGCTAATAATTTAAATACATAATTATAAAAATATTTATATTCTTTAATTATTTCAAAAAAGGTAATTATCAACCCATAAAGGCTTGGTCTATTTCTTCAATATTGAACAAAAAAAAATTATATGTCTAAAAGGTAAAATAACATGTTATAGACATTAATATGAAGTGGAAATTTATATTTTTTGTTCAATTTTGTTTATATTATTTATTTTCCACATTTGTGAACATATAAGTTATAAATATTATTTATCATGTATTAAATATTTTTTCATTCTGATATGATGAAAAATTAATGGATCTTTCCATGTTAACATATTTATAAGTATAATTAAAATGAATAATACATTCCAAAACAAAATTTTTGAATGGATCAAATTAGGTAGGTAGTGAAATGAAAAAACATGAGCATTAAATGTGATTATATATTGTGAAACATGTATATATATTTACTAATAATGAGAATTATCATCTACGTAGATTATAAAATAATATCTTCTCATTGATGGGATTATTCAAAAAATTGATTTCATGGTTTGAAATATTTTTTTTAATTTATTAACATTCATGGACACTACAATAAAAAAGGGGAATAATATTGGTTTATTAACTGTCGTTTTAGAATCTGATGCTAAAAATATTTCAATATTTAGTGTTGGTTTTTAAAAAAATTTATAACCCTTTTAAATTTCAATAGAAACACACTTTCTACCTTCCTTCACAACCTTCTCCGTTGTGGCCTCCACCCATCTCACCCTGAGAATGAACCCATACCGCCACATTTTCCTGGTTATTGCTACCTATTACCCCTCATTGCCACCCCCTTTATCCTCATCTTCATTCCCCATTCCCCATGGACAACACTCCATGATCCACCCTCCCTCTCACCTTCCATTTCATGTTTGATTCAACCCATGTTGTAAACCTAATGCATTTGAGTGTTTAATTTGGTGAATATTTGGTTTTTGGTGTTCACATGGAGTAATCTAGGGATCGTTCTTGCAATGACAAATGAAGGGGATGGTTTTCTCTAGTATAAGTTCTTTGATTATATATTTCTACAATTATGGAAAAAATCAAATTTATTCTTTTTTTAGCCTTCTCTTAATTTTCTAGAGATTTATTGGCTCAATTGATGTGTAATTTTACCATCATTTTCAATGGCAGGGAGTTTCTGGATGGTTCACTTATTTTAGGTCTTTATATTATATAACCCAAATTAATTATACTTTTAATCCCTAATTTTAATATAAAAGGAATATAATAACTATTTTTAATTTATGTTTTACTGAATAATCAATATTTAGTTGATATCTATTTTAATTTAAAAAATTATCTAATTTATATGTTTGTTGAATATTAGTTTTAATTAATTTTTTTACTAGATTTTTTGTAAAAACAAAAACAAAAAATAATTCATATATTGAATTATTTAATGGTTTTTAAAATGAAAATAGGGGTTCTTTTAAATAAATTTACAGATAGAATTATTTTTAATTTTCATGTTATTTCTATTCTGTATATTGATTTTTTGTGTTTTATATTGATTATGTATATTTTAGTGCTTTTTTAATCATTGATATAAGGTTCTGATAATTTCGTTTGGTTTCTAAGTGGGGGTTCCTCCATCAAGGTTTAATTTATAATACTCTAAAAGATAATTTTTAGATCAACTCTTCTAGTAACATTTTCTAAATTATAAAAAATAAAATTAAAATTTAAAATGATGATTTTTTAAAAAATATAATGAAATTTGAAATCATATTAGAGTTTTTATAGTGTTTATTTAGAATAAATTAATATTTTTCTTAAAAATGATATGATATTTTTGTATTTGTTTAAATTTTCATTAAGAAAGTGTAGTTACATTATGATTTAGGGATAAAAGTTGGACCACATTACCAAAGAAAACACCTCAGTATGATAATTTTTTGTGGTGATTTTTTATATATTTTGATTTACAGTAGATATATTGATATAAAAATTAGATGTAAAATTTTTATTTATAAATTTAGAGGATCATTAATGAGACATGATGTTTAGGAACACATGATATTTATTTAATTCCCAACTCCAAATTTTTTACAAAATTTGGCATGGAGAGTCGAACATTAAAGAAAGTGTTATCCCTGATTTCATTTGAAATAATTAACTACCAAAATCATTAAAAATTTAAAATTTAAGTGAAAAACATTAAAAACAAGTCTATAAACATTGTACAAAAACAAAATGACAATTCAAGCATATTAGAACAACCATTTGAGGGTGATACAAATAGTATGTTTAAAAATGATGTTTTTTACTATATAACAACCATATAAATATTGTATCATAACATTGGATACTCCTCATTATTTTCTAGTGAATAATGTATTAGATGACATTATCTAGATAAAATATGAATTTCATGATTTAGTTGACGATGAAAATCATGAAATGTATGGGGGATGTTTGAAATATTCACAAAATTATGAAATTGTACTATATGAAATGATTATGAAAAAGTAAAAATAAAATGATATCAATGATATTGAATTGTTTTGTGATTTCTTTGATGATTATAAGAACCATGAGAATTTTTATAATATGAATAGAATTTTTGGCTAATATTTTTATGAATTATTCAAAAATACATGATAGTCCCAATGATTGTATGCTTTATTTTCAAGATAATTCAAGAATAGAAGATTACAATAAAATGGTATCTTCTAGATGGAAGTCATTGATTGATGTTAGAAGTCCAAATCATTATACTACTCTGAATGAAATGAAGAATAACACTTAATTCATGGTTTTTTGTTACATAACTTTAATTCATCATCTAAATAGATTATTCATGTCATTAAAAATCCATTGAGCACATGAACTTGTCTTCTATAAATAATAACAATAATGTGTTAATGTGACATCCAATAGATTAATGATCATTGAAGAAATTTGATTCCATACATCCATATTTTTCATTTGATCCTTATAATATTTTATTCAGATATGATCAAAATGGATTCAACCAATTTGGTTCTTTGAGTAACAGTTATAGCATTTGTCCAATAGTTTTTACCACTTATAATATACAACTGTGTATGTGTATTAAAAACATATATCATCAGATAGATTGTTATTACTAAAGAAACCTAGAAATGATATTTATGTATAGTTAGATTGTCTAATTAAATAATAACATGATTAATAGAGTAATGGTGTTAATGAAATATGATCCAACTTGTAAAAAATGTTAAAAATACATGCTTATCTAATGGTGATCATTTGTGACATCCCTATAGATGGGATTATATCTTTTTGAAATTATTACAGAGGTTTAGCAAGCCTAGTTTGTAACAATTATTTTTATCATTAAAAACTCCCATTGATAAAAGATGGTTCTTATAAGGCCCCAGCCATAAACCTTACTAAATCTTGAGTTATTACAAGATTACACATTGAGGATCTTTTCAGGATTAGAGTTTTAGAGAATTAGATCATGAAACTTGCATTATATTCCACATTTAAACAAAGTGGTTACATAAAAGAAAGTATTCATTCTTCCCATCAACGGAAACATATTTAAAATGAAACATGGATTCTTTCTTGACACATCCTCGACACTATCATCACATCATGTACCTTTCCCTTGACCTGTGAAAAACATTTCAAAAACATGGGATGATCATAAAAAGCTCAGTAAGGGTTATAAAAATATGGAAAGGAAACATGAGTTCATATATACATAAGAATGAAATCATACTTTACCCATAAAACATAGGCATATCAAATCATGAATAAATCATAGAAAACATAAGACATAAAGGTAAATTGAGGCATTCATAACATTCTTACGTAGGGAGTAACCCTCTTGGTTACGTTTGGAATACCCATCACAGTATATTCCCTAAATCTCTTCGGAGAAACCTTAACGTTTCACTCCTTCGCGTTACCCAATGCATTGGAGAGCTATATCGGGCTCACCCGCCCTTAGTTTATCATGGAACCACCCGTTCTTCATAACAATGCCCAAGAACCATAACATAATCGTATCACATAAACAAGAATAAAGGAAACATAACATTTCCACATTTCAATCACAATATAACATTTTAGGATATTGAAATAATGAATCCATTCAAAAAGAAACCATTTCCAAAACCATTTAAAACATTTAATAAAGATATTTTTGAAACAAAGTGTCCCATACCACCTTGAAGCTTTTAACATTTTAAACCATTAATATCCATATAAATAAATCCTTAAAACCATTTTTAAAACATGGATATTAATAAGAACAAATAATTAAAACATTTAAAACGATATTTTGGTTAAAGGGGTTTTACCAAAATTAGAGACACTTGAATACAATAATCGAGGAATAACATTTAGTCAGAACTTTATAATATCATGAGAATAAAAGGATTCATGATATAATACTCCAAAGGACAGTATATACACCATATAAGAGTGAATTGGTGCATAACAACAATGAACCCTCAATAGAAATGTCAAATGTGATGAAATCCCTTATAAAGAAGGTATCCTTAAATTAAGGACAAATAAATCTCAAAAATATGTGTGACAAATATATATACACCCAATATAAGTGGATATTAAGTGTAAAACAATAAAATGTCAATCACACATATTCAATGGATGACATATTCAATGACTACAAGTTGAACCCAAAGAAATCGAAATTGGGTTAAAAAGTTCCTTTGAAAGCCTAACGGCATCACATCAAAAAGAGTTGATGAGAGATAAAAAGAGTATCTCATCACTTGGACATAAAATTTACATCAACAAGGATATATGAGAACATATCCCAAAATAACAATATGTAAATTAAAAGACCCAACAAAAGAAGTCTTTTAAAAAAGAGGAGGGTGAAAGGTTCCCTTACCGACTTGGGTATCTTTCAAAACATACACCCCATGAAAGAAGGACAATAGATCATTGATGTAAATACTCATAAACGAAAGTATATTACACAAAGAGTAGAATAATGGGCATTACATACACCACTCAAAGGAATTTGTGGCAAATGTAGCATAAATCTCACGAGAATAAAAGTGAGATGAAAAATCTCTTACGAAAACTCGGCAGCCTAACGGTGCCACATAAAACTTCCAAATATAGATTGATGAGATCAAATAGGGCATATCATCACATTAAAATAAAATGTACAGAAAGATGAATATAAAATAACATCCCCCAACATTACAAAGAGGAGCCTAAAAGAAGTGACATAAAGAAGAGTACTTAAAAAGAAAGAGAGAGGTTAGATCTCTTACGAAAGTTCGGCAGCCTAACGGCACCACTCAAAACTTCCAAAATGGATTGATGAGAGAGAATAGGGTCTCTCATCACATGAAAATAAAAATTACAGTAGGAGTAATATAAAATAACATCCCAATCATAAGAAATATGAGCTTAAAAGGAATGACATAAAAGAGTGTACTTAAAAAGAAAGAGAGGTGTAGGATCCCTTACCTCGGGTCCGACTTGACTCGATCATTCTTTAATCTCCTGAATAATAAACTTTAGTTAATTTCTACATGATTAAGAACCTTTTTCAAGATTATTATTCCTTTTATATCACTTATTTCCTAGTTATAAACACTATGTAATCATTAAGTTAATAATGATTGTTTTGTCGATATTTGGTTCTTAAGTCGAAAGTGAACTTATTACAATTACATGTTGTTCGTGTGGACAAAGGTTTATTATATCCATAATTTTATTCATGATGTATATATCATATATGTCATATATATCCAGTACATGCATGCATTTATAACATTACATAATCATTTAGAGGTAAGAAATGAAATGCATCGTTCATGGAGACGGTAAGCCATACGTACGCATGAACGCTACTTTCATTTCTATTTCGTATTTTATAGAATTGAATAATGATGATATAAAGGTATATTATAATTCAAGTATAATATAATATATAATATAATAGTTACAACCTTTATACGTCCCACATATGGTATTTAACGAATCAAATCACTTTGAGGGGGTGATAGTCCGCACTTCCTTAAATGAAGATATCGCGTTTACCCATAATGGAAACCATAAAGGTATGACCAAAATGTAAAAAAACAGAAGCTTAAGGAAAACATAAACATATTATATATCATATATAAAAATAGTGACATCATAATGGCCACCTTTTAAGGTGTTAAATGAGTATTGAACAATCATCGTTTCGGGAGGCACAATTTCGCCATCCACGGAAACCGTATGTTCTTTAACCATTTGATGTAGTTGTGTGAGAGTTTAGCTCGAATAAATCTTATAACAACATCCTAGTATATTTAAGAAACTGGTTTTGTTACAAAATAAATAAATAAAAAGAGTTTAGGGGGTTGGAGAAGCAAAATAAAACAAATGAACATGAGAGAATGAATTACCTTTAAAAGTGTAACTCCTTTTGATTTGAGTCTAAAGGCTTCCTTTGAAAGGATTCTTCCCAAAGGGAATCCTCTAGGATGAGGAGAGGGATGTGTAGAGAGTAAATGGGCAGGGGTTGGCCGATCCAATGGCTTGAGGAGTGTGTGAAATGAGATAGAGGTGGGGGCCTTTTATAAGAGGAGAGGAGTGGCACTTTTGAAAAGTAAAGAAATATTACTTTATTTGAAAACGTGTTTCGGTTTTAAAAGGTCCCACATTGATATAATTCGTGGATAAGGTGATAAGGGTTCGAAATCCACTCATCCAATTGGTTTTGGACATGTTTAGCTCATAGATTTTACATTATCTTTCAATTTTATTTAAATCATCAAATAATGATGTCATCTCTGCATCATTATTATGTCATAAATAATTTAATTTATTTAATGTCTAAAAATTATAAAAAAAATACTATAATGTATGAAATCTTTTTATATTTCCAATTACTATTTATAATCAAAAATCTGATTTTTATAACCCTATGTAAAAATTGTTTTCGTAAAACATATTATGTTTGTGTCATTTTTACTTTTACATTAAATAAAAAGTTATTATTGTCATTTTCCAACTAAATTGGCTCCATGGGGTCCCCAAGTTGGCCCATGGCTTGTCTTGGTCGGCCATGACTCACCCAATAGGTGTAAGACAAGTTTCATGGTGTTTTCACATCCTTATAATATCATTTTTACCTTAAACTACATTAATTACCACTAATCGCGATTAAGAACTTAATAAGTTACTATTCACCAAAAAATTATTATAATCTCATTGAACCACATTTTACTTATTAATGACAACAATGTATGTCGGATTTTTGAAATTCAAAACACAATGATGGAAAAATTTTATTTAAACGGAAAATCAGTCTTTATAAGTACCACTTAGTGGTTTCACTATTCATCAAAAATTGAAGTTTTTCAGAAAATTACCAAAAAATCACCCTAAGCTATATTTGATATTACGAATTCAAAAATGAAGTCTATTTTACAAAATTAAAAACATATAAGTCACATTAATTAATTTAATAATTAATTCCTGCTGTCAGAGCAAATAGCTTATTTTTATGAAACAATAAGTATCAAAAGATTGACACTAGTTTAAGTCCGATTTCAAAGTGAAATTAATTCCAACGACCACTATTGGATTTAATGGTAAAAATATATTCAGATTACACATTAATACCAATTCAAAAGATAATCTAATCATATAAATAAATTAGTTTAAAAAGAGGTTTTGAATTTAAAATACAACATTTTACACTTTTCATTAAAAAAATGAACTTTATCAGAAAGATACCAAAAATTTACACAAAGTAAATTTTGATGTCCCGATTCTCAAGAAGAGTTTTATTTGGTCCAATAGAATGTATAAGAGTGAACAAAACTATATTTAATGATGGTTCAACATTAAAAGGTGATAAGTGAACCTTTAGTGAAAACTAGGGCATATACACCTAAAATTGAATTCTTTCTGTATTTTAAGCCATTATATTTTATTGGATAAATGTATAAACATTTAAAAACATATATAATCACATTTTTGTTATTTCTATCCATTCCTGCCAATACAACGGCTACATGTTAACTACCATTTGAAATAATATTATTTTATTATTAGAGTGCAACGTAAGATTCCCAAGAAACTCGTTGTTGTGTGTTGGGTACGCCATCGAGCATAGTGTACCCTTTAAAGTCATATTAATATTTTATTCACAAATATGGATAAATATGAAAATTTCATATTCTTTATTTACCTGGGGTGTTACATCCTTCCCCCCTTTTTGGGAATTGCGTCCTCGCAATTTTAAAATTGAGCTTGGAAACATCCTTGAAAGTCCCACATCGGAACAAGAGTCGGTAAAACAATCACTTTAAAAATAAAGAAAGATAAGCACAGGGGGTACCCGAGTTAACCCATACTAGGATTCCATGTAGGAAAACATGGACATGGAGGAGAAAACATAGGGTCATGTTCAGATGGAGAGTGATAGAAAACATGTTTAGGAGAAAGTTAACCACAAGAAAATCACAAACTTGTGATGAGTTAAACAGTATTCGATTCCCCAATAGGAAAAGTTAATAGACAAAATTTTTGTTTTAAGTTACTTTTTATTGAGGAATTCATAAGGAAGCATAATCACTTATCATGTTGACTCTCAACTTTTACTAGATTCCTTAATCAAACTCATATTTTTTTCCAAAAGACGAGTATTTAGGGAGACTTGTTCACATTAAGAGTACTATAATCAACTTCTAGAGAATCAACTAATCCACCAAATAGAACTATATACATCCCATGTCTTTAGGCTTTAACCAAAACCAAAACCAAAAAGGTTAGTACAAGGTCAGATAATCCAGAAAAGGATAACCCTTTATAAAAAGAAAATCTATTCTTAACCTCCACAATTTGTCCAACAAAACCCAAAGTTCAATGAGGACCATTCTATAATCAATTTGTCCATAAAATTATACAAATTAAACCAATATAAGATTGAAACCCAAATATTTGAAAGATTTAGTCACATATTCTTCCATGTTAAATCGTAACATTTATCTCCAAACAACATTAGTCGCTCCTAAAGTCTCGCATTGAAAAGTAATTATCCTAATCACATATCCTCCATGATAGGTTAATAATTTTCATAAATAACCCAAAATAAACTTACTCTTAATTCATAAAATCATATAACTAGAAAGAATTAGTCAAACTAACCAGGGACTTCACGTAGTCCAGTGGTAGGCGATAAATACCAGTCACACTTTGGTTGTGGGTTCGATTCCCGCATCTTTGTCCAACGCGACGGGTAGTCACACAGTCTACGTGTTGTCCTTTTTCCAAAACTATATAATTCTTAAAACATTCCCCAAAATGAGATAAAATATTCAAGAATAATCATAACATATTTTAACCTCAAGTTTATCTCATTCCCTTCATTTTCCATCATATCATATAATAACCCATAATTACCTCAAAAGTAACGATCATATAAACCCTAATGGTTACCTTAATAATTATTACCTGAATTTCCACATCGAGTTGGCCATCTTGTACATGATCCATTAGAGAACTCACCAAGGTTGAAGTGATTGATCATGACTCCTTGATAGTTGGTTTAGAACAACTATGAGATTCCTCATTGAATCCCCCATCTCATCCAGTATCATAATCAGAGAACCACCACAGTTTCCTTCAAACCCATTGTCACTTTGGTGCCTACTAGATCCAGATATTTACTAAAACCAAAAAGTTCAATGTGAGTATATCAAAAAAACCATCATGTACTAATAAGGAAGGTAAACACTAAGATATAATTACTCATTAAATTTATCTAAAATTAGGACCCTTTCTGAAATCCTAACCATTATGGTAATGTCACTTATGCTTAAAGAATGCCCTAACCTCTAAAGTTATCTAAACCGACCATTGATACCAACTATAAGGCCCCAGCCTTAAACCTTACTAAATCTTGAGTTATTACAAGATTACACATTGAGGATCTTTTCAGGTTTAGAGTTTTAGAGAATTAGATCATGAAACTTGCATTATATTCCACATTTAAATAAAGTGGTTACATAAAAGACAGTATTCATTCTTCCCATCAACGGAAACATATTTAAAATGAAACATGGATTCTTTCTTGACACATCCTCGACACTATCATCACATCATGTACCTTTCCCTTGAACTGTGAAAAACATTTCAAAAACATGGGATGAGCATAAAAATCTCAGTAAGGGTTATAAAAATATGGAAAGGAAACATGAGTTCATATATACATAAGAATGAAATCATACTTTACCCATAAAACATAGGCATATCAAATCATGAATAAATCATAGAAAACATAAGACATAAAGGTAACTTGAGGCATTCATAACATTCTTACGTAGGGAGTAACCCTCTTGGTTATGTTTGGAATACCCATCACAGTATATTCCCTAAATCTCTTCAGATAAACCTTAACGTTTCACTCCTTCGCGTTACCCAATGCATTGGAGAGCTATATCGGGCTCACTCGCCCTTAGTTTATCATGGAACCACCCGTTCTTCATAACAATGCCCAAGAACCATAACATAATCATATCACATAAACATGAATAAAGGAAACATAACATTTACACGTTTCAATCACAATATAACATTTTAGGATATTGAAATAATGAATCCATTCAAAAAGAAACCATTTCCAAAACCATTTAA
The DNA here is from genome assembly GCA_963277665.1 of Viscum album. Taxonomy (NCBI): domain Eukaryota; kingdom Viridiplantae; phylum Streptophyta; class Magnoliopsida; order Santalales; family Viscaceae; genus Viscum; species Viscum album. The sequence goes on along the minus strand of OY728141.1, from coordinate 1,955,496,949 downwards.
AACATTTAATAAAGAGATTTTTGAAACAAAGTGTCCCATACCACCTTGAAGCTTTTAAAATTTTAAACCATTAATATCTATATAAATAAATCCTTAAAACCATTTTGAAAACATGGATATTAATAATAACAAATAATTAAAACATTTAAAATGATATTTTGGTTAAAGGGGTTTTACCAAAATTAGAGACACTTGAATACAATAATCGAGGAATAACATTTAGTCAGAACTTTATAATATCATTAGAATAAAAGTATTCATGATATAATACTCCAAAGGACAGTATATACACCATATAAGAGTGAATTGGTGCATAACAACAATGAACCCTCAATAGAAATGTCAAATGTGATGAAATCCCTTATAAAGAAGGTATCCTTAAATTAAGCAAAAATAAATCTCAAAAATATGTGTGACAAATATATATACACCCAATATAAGTGGATATTAAGTGTAAAATAATAAAAGTTCAATCAAACATATTCAATGGATGACATATTCAATGACTACAAGTTGAACCCAAAGAAATCGAAATTGGGTTAAAAAGTTCCTTTGAAAGCCTAACGGCATCACATCAAAAAGAGTTGATGAGAGATAAAAAGAGTATCTCATCACTTGGACATAAAATTTACATCAACAAGGATATATGAGAACATATCCCAAAATAACAATATGTAAATTAAAAGACCCAACAAAAGAAGTCTTTTAAAAAAGAGGAGGGTGAAAGGTTCCCTTACCGACTTCGGTATCTTTCAAAACATACACCCCATAAAAGAAGGACTATAGATCATTGATGTAAATACTCATAAACGAAATTATATTACACAAAGAGTAGAATAATGGGCTTTACATACACTACTCAAAGGAATTTTTGGCAAATGTAGCATAAATCTCACAAGAATAAAAGTGAGATGAAAAATCACTTACGAAAACTCGGCAGCCTAACGGTGCCACATAAAACTTCCAAATATAGATTGATGAGATCAAATAGGGCATCTCATCACATTACAATAAAATGTATAGAAAAAGGAATATAAAAGAACATCCCCCAACATTACAAAGAGGAGCCTAAAATAAGTGACATAAAGAAGAGTACTTAAAAAGAAAGAGAGAGGTTAGATCTCTTACGAAAGTTCGGCAGCCTAACGGCACCACTCAAAACTTCCAAAATGGATTGATGAGAGATAATAGGGTCTCTCATCACATGAAAATAAAAATTACAGTAGGAGTAATATAAAATAACATCCCAATCATAATAAATATGAGCATAAAAGGAATGACATAAAAGAGTGTACTTAAAAAGAAAGAGATGTGTAGGATCCCTTACCTCGGGTCCGACTTGACTCGATCATTCTTTAATATCCTGAATAATAAACTTGAGTTAATTTATACTTGATTAAGAACCTTTTTCAAGCTTATTATTCCTTTTATATCACTTATTTCCTAGTTATAAACACTATGTAATCATTAAGTTAATAAAGATTGTTTTGTCGATATTTGGTTCTTAAGTCGAAAGTGAACTTATTACAATTACATGTTGTTCGTGTGGCCAAAGGTTTATTATATCCAGAATTGTATTCATGATGTATATATCATATATGTCATATATATCCAGTACATGCATGCATTTATAACATTACATAATCATTTAGAGATAAGAAATGAAATGCACCGTTCATGGAGACGGTAAGCCGTACGTACGCATGAACGCTACTTTCATTTCTATTTCGTATTTTATAGAATTGAATAATGATGATATAAAGGTATATTATAATTCCAGTATAATATCATATATAATATCATAGTTCCAACCTTTATACGTCCCACATATGGTATTTAACGAATCAAATCACTTTGAGGGGGCGGTAGTCCGCACTTCCTTAAATGAAGATATCGCGTTTACCCATAATGGAAACCATAAAGGTATGACCAAAATGAAAAAAACAGAAGCTTAAGGATAACATAAAAATATTATATATCATATATAAAAATAGTGACATCATAATGGCCACCTTTGAAGGTGTTAAATGAGTATTTAACAATCATCATTTCGGGAGGCACAATTTCGCCATCCACGGAAACCGTATGTTCTTTAACCATTTGATGTAGTTGTGTGAGAGTGTAGCTCGAATAAATCTTATAACAACATCCTATTATATTGAAGATACTGGTGCTGTTACAAAAGAAATAAATAAAAAGATTTTAGGGGGTTGGAGAAGCAAAATAAAACAAATGAACATCAGAGAATGAATTACCTTTAAAAGTGTAACTCCTTTTGATTTGAGCCTAAAGGCTTCCTTTGAAAGGATTATGCCCAAATGGAATCCTCTAGGATGAGGAGAGGGATGTGTAGAGGGTAAATGGGCAGGGTTTGGCCGATCCAAAGGCTTGAGGAGTGTGTGAAATGAGGTAGAGGTGGGGGCCTTTTATAAGAGGAGAGGAGGGGCACTTTTGGAAAGTAAAGAAATATTACTTTATTTGAAAATGTGTTTCGGTTTTAAAAGGTCCCACATTGATATAATTCGTGGATAAGGTGATAAGGGTTCGAAATCCACTCATACAATTGGTTTTGGACATGTGTAGCTCATAGATTTTACATTATCTTTCAATTTTATTTAAATCATCAAATAATGATGTCATCTCTGCATCATTATTATGTCATAAATAATTTAATTTATTTAATGTCTAAAAATTGTAAAACAAATACTATAATGTATGAAATTTTTTTATCTTTCCAATGACTATTTATAATCAAAAATCTGATCTTTATAACCCCATGTAAAAATTGTTTTTGTAAAACATATTATGTTTGTGTCATTTTTACTTTTACATTAAATAAAAAGTTATTATTGTCATTTTCCAACTAAAGTGGCTCCATGGAGTCCCCAAGTTGGCCCATGGCTTGTCTTGGTCGGCCATGACTCACCCAATAGGTGTAAGACAAGAGTCATGGTGTTTTCACATACTTATAATAGCATTTTTACCTTAAACTACACTAATTACCACTAATCGCGATTAAGAACTTAATAAGTTACTATTCACCAAAAAATTATTATAATCTCATTGAACCACATTTTACTTATTAATGACAACTATGTATGTCGGATTTTTTATATTCAAAACACAATGATGGCAAAATTTCATTTAAACGGAAAATCAGTCTTTATAAGTACCACTTAGTGGTTTCACTATTCATCAAAAATTGAAGTTTTTCAGAAAATTACCAAAAATTCACCCTAAGCTATATTTGATTTTACGAATTCAAAAATGAAGTCTATTTTACAAAATTCAAAACATATAAGTCACATTAATTAATTTAATAATTAATTCCTGTTGTCAGAGCAAATAGCGTATTTTTATGAAACAATAAGTATTAAAAGATTGACACTAGTTTAAGTCCTATTTCAATGTGAAATTAATTCCAACGACCACTATTGGATTTAATGGTAAAAATATATTCAGATTACACATTAATACCAATTCAAAAGATAATCTAATCATATAAATAAATTAGATTAAAAAGAGGTTTTGAATTTAAAATACAACATTTTACACTTTTCATTAAAAAAATGAACTTTATCAGAAAGATACCAAAAATTTACACAAAGTAAATTTTGATGTCCCGATTCTCAAGAAGAGTTTTATTTGGTCCAATAGAATGTATAAGAGTGAAAAAAACTATATTTAATGATGGTTCAACATCAAAAGGTGATAAGTGAACCTTTAGTGAAAACTGGGGCATATACGCATAAAATTGAATTCTTTCTGTATTTTAAGCCATTATATTTTATTGGATAAATGTATAAACATTTAAAAACATATATAATCATATTTTAGTTATTTCTATCCATTCCCGCCAATACAACGGCTACATGTTAACTACCATTTGAAATAATATTATTTTATTATTAGAGTGCAATGTAAGATTCCCAAGAAACTCGTTGTTGCGTGTTGGGTACGCCATCGAGCATAGTGTCCCCTTTAAAGTCATATTAATATTTTATTCACAAATATGGATAAATATGAAAATGTCATATTCTTTATTTACCTGGGGTGTTACAGTTCTCATTGTCACATCACATATTTTAGGATACATCTCGTAGGTTTCGGTTGAACAGGAAAAAATTCAATGATTCAATTGATCATATACCATACCAAATATTGATAAAAGGTTCTAAAATATTTGAGAAACTTGTAAATGTTCTAACTAAATTTTTGAAGGAACATCATATTAATGATAATGGGAAATGTGTTATATGTATGTCAAAAATTGACATTGAAGCCTAAAATGGAAGAAAAATGTATAATCATAAAACATTTATATTTGGAAGTTAATAGTTTTCATCATAATATTGATTTTATGCATATTGATAAGAATATTTTTGATAGTTTGGTCATCCCATTGGTTAATGATAATAGAAAATAGAAGTACCATCTCAATTCTGGGAATGAATTTCCAACAATGAATATAAAGAATGATCTATATCTATATGATAATTTAAAGTACTCTACGATTTTTCTTTTCAATGAAAAATATGTATAATAACAAATTCCATTTGTTTTTGAAACATTTGAAAGTATCTAATGGGTATTCATGAAAAATTTCAAGGTGTCTCGTCATAAATAATTTTAAATTACGTGAATAAAAAATACTAATTCACATATTGGTTTACAGAATTTACTAAAATTTGTATTGAATAAATTATTACCTTTAAATGATACTGTAGTTATAATCAGATTTTTAACATTCTTCAGAAGAAAAAAAAGTTAGTAAACTATGTAACTAGTAGAGATTCAAATCTTTTAGGATATATTTTGAGTAACAATTTTTTTATTGTAATGGATCTTTCCTTCATTATTTTTTCTATCATGATGCATTTTCTATGCATTCGGTCGAGGAAATAAAATTTGGAGTACCTATACATTTTTTATGGATTTATCCAATTGGGGGGTAATTTATTTATATTTTCATCAACTTTTGTAAATAATTATTTGAAGTTTTATGAATAGTTAATTAGGTTTCATTTCTATTATTGAGTAGTCCCTTACATTTTGTTCCATATACATGGATGATTTTTAGAAAATACAAAATCTCATTGGACATGTTGACGATACAACAAATCAATCTCAACAACATGAGAAATAAAAAAGATTTCCTAATACTGGCTTATTAGTTGGGAGGATATCAAATATTGGACAAAAACTATATAATTATTACAGGCACTCAGATATGTTGTGATGAATTTTGTATTTGTATATCCAGTTTTCTTAAGATCGTGAGATTAAATAAATAGATTAATGACAACTTTTATATGGAAATATAAATCTATAACAAAATTTATTAACAAATAAATTTTAGAATGGTTTTCATTTCATGTATGTCCATAAATATTTCAATCAATATAGATATTAGGTTGGAACATATCTTTTGAAAAGATAATTATGTGTATTACATTTTTATACCATAAATAATGACACTCAAGCTCAGTTTTTAGATGATTTTAAGTTTTGGGATCGAGGTTCTCTAAAATAGGCTAGAATGTTTTATGATTTAAATTTTAATGGCTTCACAAATCATACAGTGATTCATGAATAGGGATTGAAAAAATGAACAGTAGCGTATTTATAATTTTCAAATTGGGATAAAATTGAATGTTCACTGATATTTTTATATTCAACTACCATGGCCATTTTTTGTTGTCTTGTTCAAATATAAGTGGGTTGATATTATCTTGTATATTAAAAGAGATTCCTTGATATTTGATATTAATTAACATCTATCACTTGATGGATGTTAGTGGATAGTAATTACATGTTTTTTATATACTATTTTCAAAATAAAATAATGGAATATTATGTGGAGTAATTTTTGGATGAAGCGTGGACTTTAGTTTTTCACATAAAGTAAAGAGACATGTATGATATGTGTAATGAAGATGGAGATGATACCTCAGATAACGAATTCTTTCAATAGTATGAATTTTAGTGTTTTTATCATGTTATTGAATATATTAGTCTTGCATAGGAGGAAGAAGATGATGAAGTACTGCTGGTGAAGTATAACAAAATGATTTATATAAAAAATTATTGTATGTGAAGTCATCCATTAACTTAGCCACCGCATATAATATATTTGATGTTGTTAATTATCTTATCTATGTATATTTTTTTACAGTACTATGCATCTGTTATCATTTCACTATTTTTGCAAAAAATTATGGAAATATATGTTTTGATCTTAATATTAAATATTTAAATGATATCAATTACATGGATGAATCATTTTACTGATCCCAGTTGACTCTTAGTTGATGTTTCCTCAACCACACAAAAATTTAATTATCTATTATGCTCCCTCCCTGCTACATCGGAGTCACCCTCTTTCTTCTACTCATTCGCCTATGGCACACCCTCATTCTCCATCCCATCATCATTTGGAACATTTTATCCCCATTAAACTGTTCATAAGTGAATTAATAGGTCATCACTCTAGTTTATTCATAATCATATTAGAGGGATATAATTATACGTTAAAATTTTATTGCGAATTAATTTCTTGAAATTTTTTAATACTAATAACTTTTTTTATAAAATATAAAAACAATGTTTCTACTGAGACTAAGATTAATAGTTTAGATGTCTGTAATCTAATTTAATTGAAGATTTTTTTCCACATTGAATGTAAAGGGGTCCCCACTGATGATATTATGGGACTATTTTTCCATACTCTAGTCTAGTTAGCAGACTAGTTAGTTACCCTTCTAATTATCTATCCTGATTGGTGGTATATGCCTCAATCATGGATAAATAAATTTTTTTATTCCCAAATTAACATAATTTTATTACATTATAGAGTAATATAATTTCATTATATAATTAAATTCTAATATCATTAAAATAAATGTCTTTGTATGGATGTAATTTCCCTTTTCCATTGCTATTAAGATACCTACGGGGGTACTTATGGAGTAGTGGATGGAATTTCTTGGATTCCATCACAATGAGAATAATGTGGTATTGAAAAATATATAATTATATTAATCTCATTTTACATATAGAAAATATTATGGAAAGGATCTGGTATTTAATACATATATATTTTATTTTATTTTAGTTATTTCAAGATGTATCCATGAAAAATTAATCTAGATAAACTAAAGAGGCATCCCCCATGCTATCAGTTCAATGTGTTTTTTCCAGGAACACATCAATTATGGTAATATTTTCATTAGTATATATATTTAAATGAAAACAAAATTTGATTAAGATATTAAATTGTTGATTTATAAATGTTTAATGTTGTCAAATAATTTAGGATTCCAATACTCCCAAATATATATTTCGATGGATGTTCATATAGAATATAATGGGAGATATGTGAATGATCCTTCTAAAGAAGATAGGGCATGAATTCATTTTCATAGTAAAAACATATTTTCAGTTTTCACTTTGTTAATATGTATTGTTATAAATTTCACTGATATTTGATTTATAGGTAAAAATAAAAGAACCGTGGGATGCCAATCTCGTGAAATCATTCATGGTATCCTAGGATAACCCAATTGGTCATGTATTTTAGAAGGATAATCTTGGACACAGGTGTGGGAGTGGTTTGGTACCATTACCGTAAGATTTATTTTTTATGTTAGAAGGGTTCTCAAAAATATGTACTCTTAATTTACGTTACTCTATACCTTAATATTCTCATAGGGATATTGTTGAAATTCAAGGAAAAATTCAACAACGTCCAGTAATATGGGTTATATTAATTTAAATGATATAAAAGTCATTTCCTTGCATAAATTAGTTGTTGAATTATATCATAATATGTCTCCATGTTTTCCATATGATATTTAATTTATGGATGATTTTAGGGTGTAGGTAAATCACAAAAATTCATAATCATTTTGTAAAAAAACATTTATTTTTTATATTTAACATTAAATATAAATCACTGTTAAATTTCTAGTAAATTTTCATATAGGTTTTAGTAGAAAGGAGTGGAAGATATGATAGATATATTATTGAGAACAATAATTTTGGAAATTATTATTGTTGAATTTTTATTCAATGATAGTTATTTGTAATTAAACTCATTATAGACTAACAATGATATGGTGACTGAGAAACCATGTTGTCGTTTAAAATATGGAATATCAATATTTCCCTTACACTGCCTGGAGTGAATATTTTTCATTGATTTTCAATGATTTATTTTTAAATTTACATTATGCACATCATTCATAGGATCTTCTAGGTTTTTTGTTTTATTACTTATTAATTCAACAACTTATTTTTATTTTCAAAATCACTAGTCTCTTTCAACCCATAACGAACATTTTTCAGTTCTAACATATACTAGGTAATTTGCTAACAACAACTATTTTAATGATCCAAAGCCTCTTCTAATATTTACATCATTCAGGTCACCAACTAATTTTCATTCAACATAGTTGATGGGGAGCCTTAAGAGATAAATGGAATGAAAATAATTATTTTGGGTAGGACATTTAAAATTTAGGCCTTCCAATTAAGACTTGAATCATAATTATCAAACACCATTAAAGCGTAAAATGTTACTACTAGAACTATATCAATATAATTGTTGGAATTAATGTATATCAATTGAATAGTGGATCTTTATTCATATGAATAATATTCTAGGTTTTAAATAGTTATTTGATCCACAAAAATAGTGGTCCTTATTTTAGTCCAGTCTACAGACATCCCAAAAATATCTAAGAGCACATATTGATACTTTAAAAACCCCAAAACCACCACAGTAATATTTTTCATGGGAGTAATATATGATTTTATAAAAATATTATTATATTATTTTTCTGATCTCTCAATAAAAATCACCCTTTTATAAAAGTTATTATTTCATACAAGATCACCAATATTGTTTTATATTGTCAGTAGATGATGTGGAAAAGGGAAAGAATCTCGTGCAGTTAATAGTAAGGCCATACTAGAGGAATAATAATGGTGTCGAACCTATTTCCATTCCTACTGGATGATAATGGAGGGGAAAAAAATATAATAAAATAAGATATAGATATGTTCCAAATACTAAAACATCAAAAACTATTATTTCCATTTCATACCATATGAAATAATCATTTGATTTTCACACTCACATGCACACACATGCATGCATAGCTTGGATCTATCTAAGTGGGAGATTAACGATTAATTGTAATACTTCAATATGATTTATTGTAAGATTTAGTAACTAAAACATGTGGTATTTCAAACGATATATTAAAATTGAAATATCTTCATAATTATTTTCTGTTGATAAAAATTTATCATTTATATTTGAATTATTTTATTTATCTACATTTTTTTCGTGTCAATTGATATTTATTAACCATTTTACTGGTCAATTTTTTTTATATATTGTGTGTACTACATGTTTTCTTTAATTTCAATCATATATATGTGTCTTTGTTTGTTTTTTAATATCATTGATTCTTACACTCGTTTTTATGTTGAATAGTGGAATCACATGATGTTTAATCCCCATTCACATGTGCCAATTGGTCATTATATATAAATATTGATGCCATTTTACTGCTTTACAATTTCTTTTTTATTTGAATTTATTATTTATTGAACAGTATTTATTTAGTTAACGGGATACTTGCTTGACGTTTTTAGTAATATGAAATATGTTTTTGTTTATGTTTTTATCATTATTCGTTATTTTTATTACATTTAAATGTTAATTTATGGTTATTATTAATTTTATATGAAGGATATGTTGTATTCTAGTTTTGAATAGCTTAAACATGAGGTGATTGTTTTTATGTTCTTATTAGACTAGAATTGTTATTTTATTGTTTGAATAATTTTATATTGGTATTTTTGGGTTTTAAAGGGATAAAGTTTATACTTATATAATATTTTATTACACATTATTAATTATTCAATGTTTATTCTTGAATTAATTAAAACCTTGATCAAATTTTTATACATATATAAAACTTATATTCAGTTATTTTTGGATTTGTTTTCCCTACTGTTATTCCTTATGAATAATAATTATTAGTAAGTATTCATCTTATATTAATGATATTTTATTTTTTGGTATGGTATATCTTGAATGTAATATGTTTTTATTGTGTTATTATTAGTATGGAATATTTTTATTGTATTTATAATTTTATATAGGTGTTTTTATGGAATTTATTAGGCTGTAATTTCAGATTCTATATTTTTTAATAGTTCTATTCAATTGTGGTATAAATAGCCATTATATATGATCAAACATTGTTTCATTGTTGTCAAAATTTCCACTTCATTTTTTTAAGATTACTTTCTATTTAAATCATTGATGTATCCTTGATAATATTTATAAGAAAACCCACCAAAAATTATGAAAAACAATCACATCTAAAAAACATTCATGATACTTCCTAAACACCATCACTGTATGGATGATACTGGAACATGTTGGAGGTCAATTCCATTATTAGAGGCATTTATTAATAACCGTCGCTAAAAAAATTGTACGGCATTTAAGGTGCCACAAAAAACAACTAATATTACTCTATTTTTGATACTGGAGTAACCAAAATATTATACTATTTTTAGAATGAAATAATTGTCATGAATGATTTAAAATTCTACAGTATATAAATTAGAAATCCTACCATTGGTGGAAATAATTTTTTAATAAAAGACCATGCATCACTTCTGAAAAACTTTTTGGCATCATGAACATTTTCTATCTGTAAAATAGAAACATGTATATTATTACATGAGGATACGATAAATAATTACACAACTAAATTATGTCCCCTTGTAAATGGATTTGAATGGTAAATCATAATTGGTAACATGATGTCTTTGTAGATGAATTTATAATGTGAATGATATTATTTTTCATGAATGAGAGTAGTAAATGATAATGGATAATATTTTAAATTATTCATTTCCACCTACTATTACACATGATAGTAATATTTCACCTCATGTCCCTCAATCTTATTAACAGTGTTGTCTATTTATAATATGAGGTTCTTCACATTATTTCATTCCCTCACTTCATATGTATCAAATATCGAATTTTCAATGTATTCCTATTATTTTCATACCTCCACCACATAATCATCCACTTTCTATTATATAAAGTTGAATCCCAATTTCTCTCTCTCCAAATATTATAAATGGTATTTATAATAAACCTATTTTTTATAAAATTAATGCTTATTTAATTTTTTTAATAACCATGTTTAGGTAAATGTTTGTAAAGAATCAAGAACATATAATATAAATTTAATTTATGATATTAGTATTACTAATTTTATTAGTAAAGTAAGAAATTTTTTATAATTATAGATGATGTGGAATTATTTATATTCTTGTTAATATTTATAAACATACACATATTATGGTTGATTATAATGAATATATAGATTTATTTTAGAGAATTGTAAACAAAAAAATGTTTTCTAGAAATTTATATCAAACACATTAACATTATGCACATTAAAATAATACCCTAATGTTATGTAAAATAATAAATAAAGAATAATACTTACTTTGAAATATGAGGAATATTTTATTTTAAAATTTAAATTTTAATAATTATAACATTTTGTTGAAATATTTATTTCTCATTACATCATTGTTATAACCATTTAGATTGTAAAAATTCATTGGAAAACATATTAATATAATTAATATAAAAATAGAGATCCTATATAAAAAATTATTCAAGGGATAATGATGTATTAGTGGTTTTGACATTTATGGAATACCAATCCCCAATGATTTGATGCTTACACGGTAAACAGATATCATTACATATGGGAACACTTATAATTTAACAGAGTATTTATCTTTATTTGTACCAAATTATTTATTTTAAAAAATAGGATTAATAAATCCTACATATTTTATGATTGTTTTTATGGACAATAATTTTTCTATATTTTTAATTGTATTTATCTAAATTAAGGAATAAAAGTGAATGCAATATGTAATATGTTCATTCCCATTTTTTAATTCATGAACAAACATATATAATTCAATTATTTATGTTATATCAACATAAATACGTTTTTATGGTTGTTTTATTATAATATATGAAATTATTCAAATTAGGGGAACTTGTTCCATTGTCTTTTTTTGTTTTTATTTATAAAACATAAAGTGAAAAATTCATTTTTGTGATAATAAAATTATAAAAATAATTATTTTTTAAAATTGTTTTATTCATCAAATTATTTAAATTTTTTCCAAATGGTTAAATACTTTCATTATGAAACATTTGAAGCTAATGATGATAGAGAAGAGGATTTTTTTTGGAAAAAACCATCTAGATCTGGTCCTCGGTGAAGAAACTATAGAAGCATATACATCTCATACATGGATATTACAACTTAATGTATGAATATTCATTACATGGAATAATAATCTATGATAGAATCATATAGGTATACTATCATTGGAATGAGTGACACCCAAGAAACCTTTTAGTAGGATATCAATATCATCTCCCCAATGTTGGTTATAATTAAAAACTTTCTTATAATTTTTAATCCTAAAACCATTTTCCAAAACATTGTAAAATGAATAATAATAACTTGTGAGTTCAAATGATCATCTAAGGTAAAAAATGGAGACATGACTAATCACATAAATATATCTACCGAATTATGTAATGAGAAAATGATATAATAATAAGGGCCATCAGATAATTACATTGGCATTTGACATAGATTTATTGAATAAACATATTCATAAGAAATAATTTACGAAGTATTCAAGGCCCATTATAAATACTGTTGTGGTGGATTGGGTTCACTCCCCATTAAATCATAATAGTCAGGATTCACTCCCAGATTAATTATAGTGGATTGAGTCCCTTACTAAACTGGGTTTATCTTCCCATTTCAATTCTATGTTACTCATGAGACATCCATCTCCACCTAATCCAATTACAGGTTATAAAATTCTAGTCCATCCAATCCCATACTAACAATCATATAGTTGTGTTCAAATATATTATTAATGATTAATAATATCATATACCATAAAAAAGAAATGTGTTTCTTAAACATTTTATCATGTCATAACCCAAAACATTTACCCCCAAAAAAATTGATTTTGAAGATAAGGAGGTAATACTAACCTTATATGACATCCCCAAAACAATAATGGATGAATATAAAAATTGTGGACTTAAGTGAACATTGGGGTTGATTTTCCCTGAGAACTAAAAAAATAATTAAACAAATTAATACTACCAGAACATTCTATATTATATATGAGGAATGAATTATCTAACTCAAAAAATTCAAATATAAAAACATATTTTGATTAACATCTTAAAAGGAAACACATTACTGAAATACTAAGAATCAATAAAGTTTGACCCTAGAACCAATGTGGAACCACACCATACTAAGATACAGATACACCATAGCTCCATCTCTATAAATCAACTCAATGATGATGTGGAATACCACTACAGAATTTTGATACCTGGACATCTCTATATCATAGTAGATGACATTTAAAATCTCACCAAACTACCGAAGAATGGGGTGATTCACACACATTTGGGATTATTTTAGGACCTCACAACATATTCCACTTTAAAAAAGATGATTTATTATAATTTATAAAAAATAAAGGTGAAAATGGTAAATAGATTATAACAAATCCATAAAAATGTTATTTTGAAAGAAAATTATATAATACATTTAAATTCATTTCATATTACATTCCATTATCATCCCAATTCCACCCCCACCAACACTCAAATGATGTAGGAAACCATGGACCCCATATATTAACAACTGATAAGTCATCATTTCTCTAATCTATCTCTTCATTAAAAAATTGTATGGTGATTCCTCGACCCACCATATATCCAAATATTTATAGAAATGTTGGTACATTCATTCATCAAATGTTCCCCATGAATAATAACACAAGAGTAAACTTATAAACCAAATTACTAATAAAAATTTTATATAAAAAATAAATCATTGAAAACCCACAATTTTGAAATAAAATAAAATAGAGGTTTCTAAATCAATTTCACAGAAGATCTTGAATAGAAAAAACACAATTTTTAAAATATAAATCTAACTAGATATAGAGTAGTAGATTAAGAGAGAGACATCCTACATATAAAATGATTGGTTTACACAATAAATATATAATAAAAAAACATGACTCCTCTCATTCCCCTATAACAATTCAAGAATTTTGTTTAAACATAAAACCAACAACATAAATCTACGTATTAAACTATATGGTATGTTTGCAATAAAATGAACAAAATATATTAATAATGAGAAGAATAAAATAGAACCAAACCATTGGCTTCCATAATAGAGTTCATGAATATTTTATTTAAAATGGGTTTCGATTATTATGATCACTAAAATATCATACAATATTTTTTAGAAGTCTTGTGCGTTGATGATAATATAAATGATATAGAAAATGAATAATATGAGCAGTTACAGGATTAAAATTGGTTGATAATGGAAAAAATTATGAATTAAATTTGGGATTTCTATCTTGAAAGCATCGAGTTTAATGTTCCACTTAAAATCTATCACAACTGTTAATTTTTTCTAGAAAATGTTTTTTAGACATAAATTATTCTTATTCCATAGAATATCCAGAAATTTACCTGGAGAATGGTTTTATATATTAAATCTTAATAAGAATTATACCCTAATAAATTTATATCGTAAAAAGTTTATTTATGATATAAATTTTTTCTACTGTAAATTATAGCAGAATACATCCAAATTAATAATCCACTAAAACTTACACACACTTCTACTAACTAACCCAACAACACCAAGTGTATATGAAGTCTTAAAATAAAACATTCCTCCAACCAGGGGTGCTACATTCTTCCCACTATTTTTCTTTCCTTTTTTCAGATCTTAAATATCAACATTGACCATGAATAGTTTTGGACATTCCCCCTACCCAAACTACACTCTTTCTTATGTTTCTTCTTGAATCTGACATGCTTCCATAAATCTCAAACTAAGGAAATAGAAATTTCACATAGGATTATTTTATATATGTCAATAAACAAAACATGTTCATGTATAAAAGGTCTATTTTGATCAAGAGTAACCTAATACCAACAAATCACATAATTAGGATCTAACTAATACATATTCAAATGAGAAACATTGAAGAAATAATGGGCATCATTGTATACTGGTAGTAAAGTTAACTGATAAGAAAAAATTCTAGGCCATTATACAAACCTAAATGGTCCCACATACTTTGGATCTAGTTTTTATGATTCCCAAATTTTTGATGATTTATTCTTGGTGACACTTTCAATAACACATGGTCACCCACATTAAATTATAATTGTTGGTGTGGATTATTTTTATTTGATTTTTAACTTCTATATGACACAACTATCCAATTATGAATTATATATATATATATAACATTTTATCATGCATAATACTCCATCCAATCAAGGATGAATCTCAAATTTCCACAAAAATAAATTGAGAACAAAAAGGATGGCTATATATAACCTCAAACACCACCACCATCATTATCTCTTGAATGTTTTTATAATATAATAAATCAACCAAATGTATATGGGCATCCCATGAGCTGCCAAATTTCATGAAAAATTCTTAGATAATATTATCTAATGCCTAAATTTTACATTCTGACTTCTCATCCATTTAGTGGTGATATGTTAGGTTCATCGTCAATTGAATCCTGAGTTCCTATTATAATGACCACCAAAATTGATAAGTGAAAATGGAATCTATATTATGTACAATAAAATTATGAACTCAAAAAAATAATTATTCTTCGATATACAACATTTTCCAATCATTACCATGTTATATTTATTAATAGTCAGTAATTGTGTCTAATTTTATGTTAATCCACAATCAACATAATCACATATTGATTTCCCAATTTTCATACTATACCTATTAAATATTAGATTATAATATGTTCTAAAATCTATAAAGCCATAGATTTAAACTATATCAAACCAGAAAGACTTCGATGTTTTAGTTTTACATATTGGAATCTTTGGTATTTCCTCAAAATATTAGATAGCATTCATCTCATATACATCCACACAAAATTTCCATTCATTTCCTTGGACATTTTCTAAATACCTCAATTAATTACCCATTTATAATGGTGAAAAACAAAAAATATAATTCTAAACAAGACTGATGAAATTAATTTCAATTGTAAAATAAAAACAAAAGATTAACATCCTCTTCCCATTAATCAAGAGTCTCCCCACCATTTTGGTTTTACTTAATTGTGATATAGTAATGATCAACTATCTGAGCCTATTTTACTAAATACATCAAGTATTGGATGAATATAGATGGTTAAAAGTGTGCATATTAATCCTATGTTGTGCAATCCAAATTCATCTCAGTAGTCTTATTCATTGATTGAAATTCGTCACCATCCTCTCATGACTGTATAAATATACGATTTTCAACTCAATGAAACATCCATGATATTCAATTTTATTAGTGTGTATTATAGGTCAAAGACAACCTTCTGATGTTACTATTTATGTAATATTTTCCTCATGTTCATGTATTTTTTAGAAAATGTTTTTTTTAATTTCATAGGGTAAGTGAAAACCATAGAATTTAATCCCAAGAGAAAATTCTGCAATTTCATTAAAGATTATACATCCACTGCTAATTACAAGAATTTTTTTGGATATTGTTTCTCACATCCTCATGAATACCTCAAAGTATATGATATAACATGATCTTAGTGCATCAGAACACAACCGAAAATAGATCCAAAAGCATCTATATAAACCTCTTATTCTATACCAAGTTTGGTAAATATTAGGATATGTGATAATATTAGATGACCATTAAGCTCTAAAAATATTTACCGATAGTTATCATTCCATAAAAGTGGAAATCCATTTCGTCAAAAAGAGATCATGAGATAAGATATTCTATAGAAATTAATAACAATTAAATGATAATAACCCACTATCACAAAAAACTAGGTACCTCAAAAACTATATTTGGTATCTTCCAATGAACTACTGCTTCAATATTTCTTAGGGTCAACTGATATTGATAATATGTAAATAACATGCTCAAATAAAAAAACTTATTACATTATTAATTCAAAATTAGAAACCATACAATATAAATTATGATCTCAAAATTTACTCAGTATAATTTATATGTTGTCCTCATGGTCATTCCTACTTCATGAATTAACAAGAATATCCCCAAACAATTATCAGAAAAAGGTTTAGAGGTTCCTATATGAGATACAGTTCACAAAGTCCATGAATTCAATAGGTACATTAATCAAAACAAAAGTCATAATGAACTATTCATAATAGACATAGTGACTAAAAAATTTTATTTTCATAATATCCTCTTTTATGACATTGACCAGATTATATACTTTTTGTAAATCAATCATAGAGAACCAAATGGCTACCTTTAAACAATAAACTAAGTATTAAATTAGAGTATTTTAATACATTTTTTTATTCTATTTTGGTTTAATTTATCATAATCAAAAAATAAGAATTTATAACTATATATATTCTTTATAAATAAAACTATTGGATCCTAATAAGAAGTACCAGGTCTGAAAAAACATTCATTTTAAAACAAATCAGAAAATCAATTATCACAGCTCTTATTGGTCCACTATGTATGAAGGGATGTAAATATCATTCATTATAGGAAGCAAGATGGTAAAAAATATACTTTCTCGCATACTTATTAATCTTTAGAAATCATTCATAATGTCATACATGTATCAATCCACTATAGAAGGAATAGAATCATCTCATATTTCATCAGCTTATTATAAGTTCATTTCCACTAAGTATCCATATATGTTTCAATCCAATATAACAAATATTATTTCCCTTATTGTGTCTATATACCAATCCATATTGAATACATGATGATATCTGTCTAGGGATTGAAAAAAACCTAACAAGAATAACAACATATGTGGGATTTAAAACCTACATGATAATCTATATCAAATATTATATTAAGGACATATAGCTCCAGGATTGTAAACACCAATAGAAACCAAACTAAGTCAATGGTATTTCAATATGATGAGAATTTAAATCCTCTACCATCCAATTTTCTTAGAGTTGTGATGATACTATTGATTTAAAGAATCATTTCCTTGTGAAATATAAATTTTTTTAACCAATGAATAATAATGGAAAAAAATTGACTCATTGGTGTCAATAAAGACAAGTAGAATAGTCTTTATCCGAAGAATAGTACCTTAATCCATCAAAGGACCCTGTTTTTGACTCGTGATATAATTTTATATTCCACACAGTTGTTCATAATCTATTTCAGGATAGAAATTCGTTCTTAACTACAGTGTCCACTAGAAAAGAGTTGTATTTATAGAGGTGTCCTAGTTCCCCAGTGTTTGTGGATGAGATCTAGTTTTATAGGATTGTTTCACCCAAGCATAGTTGGCCAGAGGATTTTTCAAGCCTATTTCACTATCTGATTTCTAAATATTATTTCAAATTCTCTTGAAATTACCATTCATTACATTGTATTGGTAAATCCCCAATGGTGTATTGAATTCATTTTTTCTATGGCAAAGTGAACCATAATAGAGATATCATACTTTTCTCTCTGATTTTCCAGGTATGTTTACTAATTTTGATGTCTAAGTCTGAGGTGTCCCACCAACATTAGAATATACATTTTTTCTACTCATGTTTCTAGTACTATAGTTCCCTCCTATTTTCATGGAATCAAACATTCTATCTACAATATAATTCCTATAATTATCACTTTTATATACTACATCCCTATTAAAAAATATCAATATAATCCATAATGCTAATGAATCCTATTATAAATTGGATTTGTGGTTACAATCCTAACTCAAATATGTATTTCTGTAAAGAAACCATATTAGATAATTTTGTTGTGAAATAGACCAAGTTCATGAACATATCATCATATTCTATTAATGATATATTTTATTTCTTTAAAATAGACATTTTATTATACATTATATGTTGAATTAGTTTGGATAGAAATTTTTATTAAAAATTAATATAAATACACCCACATAATCCCATCATTGGATTTATGTTTCATTGATAATTCTCAAAATTGGTGTGAATGATCTACCAACATATATATATCAAAAATTACATTTAGCTCCATCGGCACACCAAGTATTTTGAAAATTCAATTCATACATTTCAGCCACACTTCATAATTTTATGAATATGATTCCCCGTGATGATCTAGAAGATCTGGTTTGTTATGTTGCACAACATTACACACTAACCATGTTTCAAAATTTTGATTGACAATGTTATCTACATGAAAATATTAAACAATACATTGTAAAATCTAATAATTCCCCTATAACTCAGGTGAAAGAAAATTTTATATATCTTATTATATATTATTTCTACGGAATCAACCAGGGTCCATTTATATATTAATAAAAAACAGTATTTAGTCATCATTCACTATGAACTTATGCTATAATAGTTTTATATAAATTTATTAACAATCTTCAAAAGGATTTCATTTTTCATGAAGTGGTCATTTTATGTATTTTATTAATTTTTAAAAAAATTATTATATAGTAAATTAAAAATTAAATCCTCATAATAAATCTAAATAATAATGCATTATATAATACGCACAACTGATAAAACCATGCTGATGAGATGATAATATAACTAGAAGTGTCTACTAACAATTATATAACAATCTAAACCTAGTAACTTTTAATTGAGAAAAAACGTTTTCTACATATTTTTGTGATATATATTTCTTGTCAAGAAATTTAAATCACCATTATACTAGCAGAACTAATGTACAAAAGAATACGAGTACATTTTTTACATTAACTCTAACTCACTGGCATTAGATGAGGTAAAGGTCTTAAAAAACATTGGTGAAATCTCTAAAGTAATCAATACAAGAAATAAATGAAAAGGGAATACGAGAACATTGGGGGAAAATTTTACATGAGAAATAAATAATCATTAAGTAAATTCATGAAAAATAAACAATTTATATGATTCATTGGAAAATAATGATCGGGCTAATTAAATATCAATATTAAAACAAAATTCAGCTAATAGTGTAAAAATTCACACATGAGAACGACATTTAGATTCAATAGAGAAGGACTCTGGAACCTATGTGGAACCACACCAAAAAAAGATGAAGACACACCCCATCTCCAATTTTAGTAATCATCCTAACGATGCCAAGGAATACCAATACTTAATTATAATTTGTCCTTATTCAAAATATATCAGAGTATAACATATGTAAACATAAATATGTTCCAAAGAATAGGGTGAATATATCTCATTAGGATTTCGACAAATACGTCCCAATAACTTCTACTAATTAAACAATTTGTGAGAACATTTTATGTAAAATATAAGAAATTTAGACAAAAAAGTATACATGAAATCCATACAAAGTTCTATATAAGACATATAATAATTATTTTATATTCATTTAATATTACATGGAATCTGTATCCTATTTCCATATTTATTTTTATATGTGATTCATGCATCTATGGATCTACTTATAATCATTAGTGGTCATTCTTCCTATAACCAAGAAGTTGCATGAAGAATCCATTTTATTGTGGTATTTATTCCCACCATCTATTAATACTATTACAAATATGGTGGTACTTATTACATAAAAATTTCCATAATAATATAAAATAACACCAATTATTTTATAAAAAAATTCCAATGAAACATCTTTTTATAAAAGTCAAATCATTCCAAACCAACTCTATTGAAATCACATCAAATAGGGGGTTTCCAAATCAATTTCATAAATTATATCCAATATATCATACACCCATTTAGAAAATATCAGGACAACAAATTCTAGATTTGTACTATAAGATAGAATCCATCTACCAAAAAACAATATAGTTTCCTAGAAAAACTACTATCGAACCAAAAATCATGACTCCTCATTCCATTCCTCCTTAACCATCCTTTAAGATCTCAAACACAAAAAACAACATTAATATTGTTATTAAAATTCTGAATATGGTTCTAATCAATAAAACTAAATATTTCAAAAATGGAAAGGTGTAACAAGAGCCTAACCTATCATTTCAATAATTGAGAACTCACATATCTGTTAGAATCAGAGTTTTGGTGTCAAATAAAAAAGTATGGTGGTTATGGTTCCATAAAATTCAATTGAGTGGAAGAGAACATGAATGATAAAATTAAAAAATATGTGTCATTATCGAAAAAAATAGATGAACCTTATGAATTTAAGAGGTGATTTTTTTTTTATTCTGCGAAACTTTTGAGTGGAATGTTCCTCTTAAAAACACATCACAGTGATTAATATTTATTAGAAATACAATTTCACAATGTAAATAATTTTTTTGATATAAAATACTAATCCAATTACCTGGTGAATTCTTTTATGTTATATTTATTTTGACATCTAATACCCCAAAAAAATTGACTCAAAGGAAATAACTTTTCGAAGTATATTTTCTTTATTTAAAATTCTATCAAAAAACATTTAATTTATTCCTTTACTAAATCTTCAAAAATATTCCATTCAATAACCGTGAACTATAATCATGATGGAATGCTCAATAATGCATCATACCGCAGATCAAGTTTGATACATAATACATAAAAAATAAATTATTTTCATAAGGATTACATCAATTCATAGTAGAATAACCCAATGAAAAACAACAGGTTTTATATAAATATTATTATCATAGTGATAGAAATAAACATAAAGAATAAGGATAGTATCATTGAAAAAAATGACCATTAAATAATATGTAACATTAAAGGATATCATCTTAGAGGACAAAATCGATTTAAATGACTCTTATAACAATTCTTAAGAAATATATCCTTTCCACATTGAAATAAAAGCATTAAAATTTATATATTTAAAAAATAAATGGAAAAAACATTAAAAGAAACATGGAAACCTGTAAAGGAAGCCTAACATTATATTATAGTCATGGTGAAGGTAAATTTCATTCATACCATAAAATTTGAATGAAAATTTCCATTCATATCATAAAAAAATGTTAAAAAATATTTTATTTGGAATATAAAAAAGAGTATTCCATTTACCCAATTTTATAAAAAATTAAAAATTAATGAAAAATAATTTAATAAAAATTATAGTTATATAAAAAATATACAATAAAACATCTTTTGAATAAATATAAAGAAATATTATTTTTTACCAATAAAAGAAATAACGTCTAGTCTTCTTAAAATATATTCATTGAGTATCATGAGTTATGAAAGACAGTCAATTGAAAATAAAACATGTATTATCAAGGAATAGAAATTTTATACGAGAATAAAATTTTTTTCTCATATAAGTATCATTTAATTTCCTCAACAAAAATACAGGCATAAATAATCTTTATTAAAAAATTATTGAAAATTATACCATACCATGAGTTCCACATTCATTAAAAATTATATATCCTCATTTAATAAAAAATTATGTTCAATATGCTTAAATAAAATAATAACATATATACTAATATTATCATATAATATCTTCTTATAGAATATGAACACTAATAAATCAATAATTTATTATAAAAATCTTATTTTCCATGGGTTAACTGCTTTATTTTATTATATAAATTTATGTTTGGAAATTTTGGTCCATGTAATATGATAATGGATCACTTATATATCATAATTTAATCATTATAAAATTATATAATATTTTCATTATATATATATATTTAAATATTTTTATTAATGATAAATATAGAAAAATAAATTACATTTTTCAAAGAGATGGAAGGTCGTACATACACATGGACGTTGTTTTCACATTTTAAAGAATAGAAGAAAAGAAAGGTAAATAAAAATTAAACATTATATAATGATTATTATATCATATAAATCATATATATATATATATCAAATATATATCCATCCTTGATAATTATAAACAAAAAATGAATCACAAAACATCATAGAGAGGGTAGTCCACACTTACGCTTGAGCGATGTTATCATTTTCCAATAGAATGGATTGTACGGACCTAGATATGATATTATGATTATAAAATCATAATTAATTAATAATTATCATATATTATCATTAAACTTATGATATTAAACATATATATAATATGGGGATGAGAAATTAATTTAATTTCCATGTGGAGACGGTAAGCCATACATACGCACAAACAATACTTTCACTTACAATTTGATGTGAGGGGGTATAATTGGGTTTTTTTAATACTAATTAATTTTAAATATATTCAGTATAAAGAATTTATTATCTTATGTAAATTCAAAATATTTATAATAGGTAAAAGACAATGTAATAAAATAAAGGTATTAGTTAAGGCCAAAATAACTTCTTCGAAAGAACACCTTCAGATCTCCAATTAAATATCAAAAGGCTGGACTTTTTTGGAAGATCATAACCACTATAATTTGGATAAGTTTTTTTAGATGATAATTTGGTAGGGTTCTTTTATCCGTATTATTTTAAAAAAATAAATATTAGAATGTAGTGGTACCATTTTATAATTGAGTGTACAGTTACCCATGGAAAATTTTAAAACATTTGATCATACAAAACATCCTTCCTTGTAAAAATTCATCCAAATTACCATGGATTCAAATATAAGGCACGATGTTTTTTAAATTAAATCCACCATTATAATTTTTATTTGTTTAAATTCAATTATAAACCTATTAATTTTGTTATCCACTGAATTAACCTATTTTATCTTTAACTATTGTAATGTATTTTAACACCTTATATGGATATAATTTTACATGATAATTAAAATTTTGATAATAAATGGTCATGGGACGACATTTTAAATCATAAATTATAAAACTTGTTCTCTTTAAATATTTTTATAATTTTTAAACAATTTTAATAAAATGTTATTTTTATAAAATATCGTTGATATCATGTGTGACAAAATTCATTTAATTTGAAAATAAATACACTAAAAAATATTTAATTTAAATATTACTTGTTAAAAATAATGTCATATGATTTATTCATATATAAAATTAAATGAATAATAAAACTCACTAAAGATATATTAATTTTTTTATTTTTAGTTTTATTTATTTTGTTTTTTATTAAGTGAAGAAATAACTTTTTCACATTAAGTAAGCCTTCATGGTTATTATATAATTTATGAAAAATAAAAATAAATTACCTTGATAAAAAGATTTAATTAGAAAATAATAACCAATATTATACATTCACAACTTGTTTCCCTCTATGTGAACACTTAAGAGTTATTTAAATGTAATAGAGTGACATTTTATATTTCTCATTTCATTAAATATATTATATATTATTTTTATGGAAATGAGTCCCAGAAACTATAAAATTTCATAAATATGGATATAATGGTTGAAATACCTTTTTTATATAATAATTTACATGAAAAAATTAAGATGTAAACATTTAGATTCATCCTATGTTTATCCAATTTTCCCTCAGTCAAAGTGATTAATTTCAATAGGGTTACTATTCATTAGTCCTAAAAATAAAAGGAGACTATTTCAAAAAATTTGGATTCTTGATTTAAAATATGGAATATTTTTGGAAGAAATGCATTTCTACTTGTAGTATAATGTAATTTTAAGATAACTGTTTAGATTAGAGGAAAACCATTTTTGGGAAAATTTATTTCTATACATAAAAATTTGATATATACTGTTATATGATGCCTAGTAAAATACTATATGAATGTTAAAACATTTTTATTGAATATATAATATATAAATTATGAAAAAATATTTCACCCATAGATATTAAATAAATTTATTAACATAAAAACTCATCATGGGTATAAAAAAATTTATTTTGAACAAATTTCTTTTATTATTAAATGATTTAAATTTTCATCAATAATAAATTTATAACAAATGAAATTATTATATAAATATGAAATCCATATACATTTCATTATTATTTTATTCATATTTTTACCTTCCAATTAAATGTTTAGGGGATAAATGTCATAATAAATAATAATTTTTTAAAATTATTTAAGGATATTTTGAATCTCGTTATTGCGTGTAATAAAAACTATCAAAAAATATTTTTTTATAGAAAAAATAAAATAAAATATCAGATTAATAAATTATGTCTCAGTTAAAGTGATTTTACCCATGGAATTTTATTCACTATAATACAAAAAATGGAGGCTATCTATGATTCATAATATACCCTTGTTTCCAAGTAGCTTCATCAAATTTCTAGTTCCTTTGGATAAGATTTTCTTATTGAATAGTTATATTCCAAAGTGATTTTTCATTATGATATAATAGTTCTATAAGTTATTCTTTATATTAAATATCAGTCTCTAGTGGTATGAAAATTTATTTATATAAAATTGATTGATTAGTTATGTACATCCTTGTGAGAGATATGTGGAACACATCAAGAACTTAAGAGAGGTTTAGTGGAAGAGCCTAGATATAAACTACCATCCTTAATAAATCAAGAATCTGAAATGGTTTATTGTACATTGAGATTATTTTTTCCATCTATAAAAATATCATAAACTTCTTCCAAATTTAAATTCATAGAAATAGGTTCTCACCATTTTTTAATTCTATATTTCATCAATGATTATTTGTATAACATTTCGCTTGACTATGAGTTTTCATGATATAATGTTGAACATATCTTACTTTTTCTACAATTTCCTTAGATATTTTTATTCCCAATAGCATTATTTCTCCAAATTAATTCAAGAACCTTGATGTTCAACACTAAATTTTATATATTTCTACAAAAAGTTCCATCTAAATTCTTCCGGTGAAATATAATTTTATATGAAAATTGGATAAGATGATGGTGTCTATCACATACTCCTTTGTATTAAGTATAATATCACCTCAATATATGATCAAGGTTTTGAATGGTCCTCTCATATTGACCATCTATCAGAAGATTTTATGATGTGTTGAAACAAACTCTATACCTAGATCCTGATAAATACATCACCAAAAAATTATGGTAAATTTG
Source organism: Viscum album (assembly GCA_963277665.1). Lineage (NCBI taxonomy): Eukaryota > Viridiplantae > Streptophyta > Magnoliopsida > Santalales > Viscaceae > Viscum > Viscum album. The sequence continues at coordinate 1,955,470,872 of OY728141.1, read as the reverse complement.
TATCATGATCAGATAAAATAGAATGTGGTAGTCCATTAATTCATACCACATCATTGATGAATTTTCTAGAAATATGATCAAGAGAAATATAATCTTCAATAAAATTATGTTTGCTAACATTATATGGTGTTATACTATAACCAAAAGATAATTATAGATATTAGTTGTTTTGGGGAGTTTGAATAAAAAATCCATGGTGAATTTCCCATTTCCATTCAAGTATATGTAATTGTTTTAATATAAATTTATTCTTATGTTATTTAGAATTTACTATTTTAAATACCAATAATCGAGATATATACTCTAAAATATATCTTTCTATGATGTCTTATAAAAAATGTAATTTTCTATCTCTATTCATGTTCATGATTATATGATTAATAAGAAAATTAAAATATGAACTTCATCCAAAAACTCCTTCATTAAATATATAATGGATGGAACAAATACAATTTTTCTTGAATCTTATTATTCCTTCAAAAATTTTGTCTATCTCCAGAATATTTATCATATTTTTTTTCTATATATTTTCCTTCAAAACCACTTAAATCCCTATATTAATATATGACGGACCATTAATTAATGAAAGATAACATTTGTCCCATTCATTCAAGATTTCCATATCTATTTTTTAAATTTCAGTATCATTAGATATTTTCTATCCTTGTCAATAATATGATAGCATGATAATTTCAACTAATATCATCTTACACCTTTTTCATCTTCCCATGGTGGTAATGTATAGGCCAGTAATAATCATCAATCATCTATAACCATCTTATATATTATATATTCAACTCTTACTATGTGAATATACTCTTTTAAATTTTATTGTTAGTTTATAAATCAATTATTTCAACATAAATATAATTGCTCCATATATTTAATAAAAGAATTGCTATATCTAACTCAAAATCATGTGAAATTTAATCTTTCTCATGATCCATCAATTTTTTGAGGAATAATATATAGCATTTTGATTTTACATGAGAATACATCCTAGTAACATTTTTGATGCATCACTATATATTAAAAACTATTCCCTACTATAGGGTAATGAATTAAAAGGTGGGATGATTGACCCTCTCCAAATTTCCATAAAATTTTCATGACATTAATATATCTAAATGAACATGCCTATATTATATGATTACATGGTGAGAGAATTAGATAGATTTTAGAAATTCTCCTCAACCCACCATTAATATTCATCAAACCGAAGAAAAATAAGAATATAACTTATAGTTACTGATCTAGGATAATGTTCTATAAACTATATATATGATAACACAAATGATATACGACCTCTTGATATTACATGACCCATAATAAAACATTTTCATATCCAAAATTTACACATTAGAAGTTAATCATATATATTTTTCCATGATAGGGACTTTAAAACAATCCTCATGTTATCTTCATGATCATCCTTTCTTTTATAATATATAAGAATATCAATTTTAGGGACAATCAAAACCCACCCAAGGTAGTCTATATTGAGTAAATTAATTATGTCTAAAAATATAATGGTTTAATTAGTAAGAAAAAAAAAGAATCACTCTATATTAAAAAGTATGCATACCATGTATAAAATTCCATCATGTTTATACCATAATTCTTGGACATCAATTAATGATATCCTAAATGAAGATAAATCATGGAGAACTATTGAGATCTACACTGATGATAGAAAGATTCATCTGGATAAGAAAGAGGATACTTATTCCCTAAAGTCATATCATTACATTTTTTTTAATCAATTCAAAGACACATTGATCTATTTCAATTAAAAAACAAGAAAATGTGCACCCAAATGTTACACAAATGGCTAAATATATCACATTTCAACATTATCCTAGTGGTATATCCACAATTATTATAACTGTGTAGAAGAAATTCTATATAGTCTCTTTTAAGTAGGTGTACCACAAGGTATGAGTTTTATTGGGAAGTCAATTTATTTATTCTTTGTATGACTAGGATAATTTTTAGAAATACATCAACAAACACCCAAAAAAAATACATATCATTGTTGTTGAGTTTCTCCCCATCCATTTGAGATAAACACTCTTTTTGAATAGGAATAATGACCTATATAATGGATATAATTTTCATTGGAAGTTCATATTTATCATCACACTGATTGATGTTTATGGATTGGTTTAGAAAATAAAACAAAAATTCATTTCATTAGAAATTTATGTGATCTTTATTAAAAGATGGAAAATCCATAAACAAAATAACTATGATTGTAACCTTAGTGAGCACAATTAAATTTGTTTGGAAATTAATCCCAAAAACATTAACCATATAAGAATCATATAAATATGATATAGTCATCATACCATTAGGGGGTTTTAATTAGCAATGAACATATAATAGTTGAGGTTGTACTGTGATACCCTTCATAAATTCATCAGATACAAAAGGGAGGGTAGGTCATATATCAAATAAGGAATTCATACATATAGATTGGTTAGTATGTGTAACTTTAACCACATTATTATGCACTCCACATTAAATATAAGGATTTCATGATATTTCCCTTTTCCATTATAATAAAGAAGTTACTAATGTCAATAATCATCATTTCATTCAGGTTTCACCACTAGTAAAGATAATTCTACAATACATTTTATTTAAAACACTAGAGTGCAGTTTGTGTATGATATGGTTCGTTTCACCCTTCAGGGGATAACATCTTCCCATCACTACCACATTCATTTTCATGATGACCTTGATTTCCAAAATCATAAAATTTATTAGTCCCCTTAAGAATAATTCAAACTTTGTACCTTCCACACATAAAAAATATTTTAAATCTCATATTTTCCTCTCCATTTTTTTCATAATTGCCTTTTGAACCGCTCATTATTATTTTTTAAATCAAGAAGATGGGATGGTAACTGAAATCTCTATTTCCACCTAATTAGTGCATTAAGTGATTTTTTTATCAACTAATCTATTATAAGGATAACCCCCTTAAGAAAGATGGAATTAATTAAATTATGAATTGATAATCTTTATATTGAGGTCATATTATAGTATAACAATTAAGCATCCCATGTCTTTTAAATTTTCTTCATAGGTATCGATAGTGTCATCATCATTCTTTTTTAGCCTAAAAAATCATTCCCACATTCAAACAATGAATATGTTGAAATTCCTTATTGAGAAATAATATCATTATCTCATTCTACCACATTGTAATAGTTTTTGATTTTCAAATAAAATTTTCAATGAATGAATGGAGAGGGATACCCATCATATCCTCGTTCCATCATGTCCATTGCCTATATTTAGAAGATAATGGTTCTATATTTTAAACTCACCATAGAATTGGGTACTGATCCCATTCTCCCATCACTACCTCAAAGATTATATATCATTGTGATAAATTTTAAATGAATAACAATGAGAAGTATCTACCAGATCTTCTCACTCTTCTTCACCAATTTGATCTGGATAGGAAGCTCAAAAATCCTTTTGTCCTTTGATGAACAAACATAAAGGGAATGTGAAGAGTTGTAAGTCCAATGCTTCTTCACACCATTTAAAGAAGATTAATATCAACGGTCATGAAAAGGAATATGATTCTTTCTATTTTTCATGTGAATAAATTCCATTGGATGACACATTTCACCCAACCAAATAATAAAGGGGATGCTTAAATTACATTTCTTATTAAGTGTTTTTTTATTTCAATATTTTTTTTATTATTTATATCTTGTGGTTCGCATATATTTATTCAAATATAAGAAACATGTAGATATATAAATATTTACCTAGGGTAGGTAGAAACATGATATACCAATGGTGATAAATAAGCTAGTGTAGATATCACTGACTAAAACATCACATTGCCAACTGAAATGATCTTGGTTTTAAAGGATTGTAATTATTTGCCTCCAGTTACTAAAAACTATATTCCTCTATCCAGAATAGATTAATATGGATTGATATTCAAATTTTTTAATAAATGGTGTTTCTTTTTATGAATATAACATTTTTTATGGTAATGAAAATTTAAATATTATCCATTATGTGTTTCATTACACAATCCAAGGAATGAAAATTGAAAAAAAAAGTTACATCACATAACATATAGCAATAGATTTATTTTCAACTCCATCAAGGCCATGTAAATGAAACCCACTTTACTAAATGTCTTAAGGATGGATGTATTGATTATTTTTAACTAAAACCCCTTTGTGAATTTCACATATATTTTTAAGGAAAAAGGAAAAATAGTTATTTAGTTGTAATGTCGAAAGGGATAAAAAGATTCTGGAATTATTTAATAATGATGTGTGTGGACAATTTATTTTTATTAAATAGGTGGGTACATCAACTTAATAAAATTTACAACTGATTTTAGTGTATTTGGATATGTTTACATAATGAGGCATAAATAAATTTATTTTGATAAATTCAAGGAGTAGAGGAATGATTTTGAGAATTAGCGTGGTAAGACGATTAAAAAACTCCATTCAAACCACAGTGAAGAAACACTTAGTCACTAATTCATTGAATATTTATGGGGTTTGGGGATATTATCACAACCTAGATATCTTTATACACCTTTGTGGAATGGTGAAAAAGAAAGGACGAACCACTCTTTATTGGACACGATGATATCAATGATGAGTCATACGAGTCTTCCATTATCCATTAGATGATACACATTCCACGTCATTGTATACATACTAGACAATGTATAAACTAACAGAATAGATGGTATGTCATAACAATTATGGAATGGACGGAAACCTATGTTTACTTACTTGTTTATGTTGGTTTTCCAAACATTTGTTATTTTATCTTTAGGTAACAAGCTCACAACATAAGGAATATTTTGTATCATTAAGGGATATCCCAAATGAATAAGGTCTAATGAGCTAATATTTTTATGAAATATATTTTTAAATAATTTTTTTTCTTGGATTTCTTTTATTTCAGGGAATAAAATGTTTAAAAAAATCATGATATTTTATTAAAATATTATATTTCTATTAAAAAATAGTTGATAAATTTTTGGAAATAAATATGATAAATTAATTTATGAAAAAAATTTAAATTTCCAACTAATTTTAAATTTATTGTTATGTTCTTTGGAAAATAATCACCCAATTTAATATAATGTCACATTATTTTCTAAAAACCATATTTTCATCAAAAATGAATTTTTATTATTTTAATGAGTGAATATTAATTTCCTAAATTTAAATAAAATTTATCTGAAATAATTAAATTCATTATTGAATTAATAATTTCAAAATTATCTTATAATGATATTTTGAAAATTTTATAGAAAATATTTATTTTTTAAGAAATAGTGAAAATATGGATTTTTATTGAAATTTGAATTATAAATTAAAGTAATCACAAGGAAAAATCATTTTTTTATTAGTTTTATATTATTTTGAATTCATTTTTATTTAAAATAACCAAATTATTATTTTTATGTGGATTTTATAATAGATTTATGTATCAAATCATTTTATATTTTAAAATGGAATTGTTCCAACATACTAATTTTCATTGCATTTTTAGGTGTCATATTAAATTAAATACATCAAATTCTATGTATCAAATTTTGTGGAAATTGATTCTAAATTAGGAATCACGGTGTCCAAATTTTTAAATAGATCCCTTTTATTATTTATCAATATGAATAGTAACCGTAGTGAAATATATTATCTTAGTGAAGGGTAAAATAGATTGATATCGATAAATATAAGTAATAAGGACATTAGTTTTCATAATATTTCTTATAATATTGACTTATTCAGCCCTTGAAACCTATAGTTCAAAATTTAACTGTTTAATGGAAACTTTTTTTAGAAAAATGAATTAAATATTATTTAAATCAATGAAAGTCACAATATGTCACATTATTTTGTCTTAAATATCATTATTGTGTCCACCTTGGGATAAAAATTGGTTATGAATGAATATAAGGGTCAATTTTTTATTTAATATAATAGTTTTCATGTTATAAATTTATTTAGGTCTTTTGGGGCCACTTAGTGGAGATTGCGATTTTTTAATATATTATTTAATAAAATTTCTATGATGTCACATTCATGTTTTAAAATACCATTAAATATTCAATATGTCATTATATAGAACATATGTTTGAAAATTAATATACACTTAATATCTAAAATATTTATAAATATTATAATATATTATTTTTTATTAATACTGAGGAAATAAGTACCTTAAATAATTATATAATGGTGATACAATGATTATTTAAATGTTGAAAAAACAATCAACTCATATTAAAAAAAATTAATGAAATATTAATCTAATTAATGTACAATCATCATGAATTTTTTAGATTATTATGACATGTTAGGGTTCTATAAAATTATTTGGTTCAAATATATCTTACGTCCACATTTTATTATAGTTAAAGTAATGAATAAAGTCAAAATTGATACTAATGATATTTTATCAAATTAATAATATATGAAATTATTTGAAAATAATAATAAATATTTAAAAATAAAAAGGTATTATGATATTGTCTAAAATTTCATAAATTATTCATTTATGGTCCAATTTAATACACATAAGTAAAACCTAAAACCTTGTAATATTGAATTTTTTTTAATGTGGTTAAAAATAAATTAGGTTAACTAAGGATTAATAAAAATGATAAGGATTATAATAATAACCTATCTAAAACATACTGGTTGTTAATATTACTACCATATAATATTTTATATTATAACAAATGTACATTTTTTTGTTCTTTTATTCAAAATTAATTTAATATAACCATATCTAATTATTCCTCCTTTTATCCCCCTCTCAAGACTAAGAAGTGAAATTTGAATTTCCTAAAGACCAAAGAATAAACAATCAAGAATGATAAAAAAATACATTAAATTCACCTTTCCCGCACCAGCTCATATAATGGCATTTCTCATAGATCATTGGAATATGTGTGGATCACTGCTAGAGGTATTCAATCCTTGGATCCTCACAATGAATCAAAGAAAATCTAAATGTGTCTTTTCAGTTGATCAACAATCATAAATAATGTTATTTCATAATCCCAGATATTTATTTCATCTAATATTATATAAATTAACAATACAATTTACTTGAAATATCCTCACTCATGGTTCTAGACAATTATATTTAAGAGAAATTTTTATATATCACCCACCACTACACATTTCCCTCATTTCAAGAACTAATAGTTTAACCAAAAAAATATCATGATAATAATAATTAAATACATTCATTGTTAGTATATACACCACACAAAGAAACAATTTGTGTATATGTCATGTGTCCCACTAAAATAAAATAAGAACAAAATCCCTTACCTCTAGTTTTGACTTCCTTCATACATATTAGAATCTATTTTATAGTAAATATAGGTCTATTTTAATTATATTATAGATCCATAATCATAAACAAATCATATAATATATGATTTACATATATCCTATTATGGCCTATTTATTTGTTATTAGTTATTAAAATCACCATTTCACTTGATAACTACTTCATTTTTCATGTTTGGTATTGTTCAATAGTTTTCTTCCTTACACATTTATTATGGTTCAATCATGAAAATAATTTTAAAAAAGATATAAATATATATATATATATATATCATACATATTCATTGTATATGTAAAGACCCTTAAAATTCAAGGGAAATTTTTCTTAATTTTCTTTGGGATTTTACATAAATGCAGTTTCTGACGGCACCTGATTCCAAGGCCCGGTGTGCCCAGAATCAATATCCAAAGTTTGGCTCAGGTACGTTCAGGGAACGAATGTGCGGGTTTTTCTAACTTTTGAACCGGCGCTCGGAATTGAAATCTGAGGGCACCGATGAACTCACAGCGCCAGTAATTGCTTAATAAGACCCTTCTTGGAGATGTGTTTACTTGGTAGGAGTTGTTAAAAAAAGGGTAAGGAATAAAAATATAATTGTTTTACTATTTTATTTTTATTTCTTGCTAAGTGGTTAAATGTTTAGTCACAACACCCTTCCCCTCTCTTATGTGGTTATATCCTAAGTAAGGGAGTTGGGGGTGGGACCCACATGTAGATAACTACCTTTGAGAGGATTAAGGTGGTGTGGGGCCCACACGAGCCCAACCCCTCACCTTCCCCTAACGTTCATAACTTTTCCCCTCTTAAATTTGTAACTCTCAAAAAGAAAACCCCCCTCTCTTAAATCTTGCCAACTAACACTAATTGATTAATTGAACCTAATAAATTAATTAATTCTTGGATTCATTTGAATTTGAAATTAAATGTTGGCTTGTGGATTAATTAAATAAGACAAAGTCTTATGTCGTGAGAGGTGACTTCGTTGTGCGAGAGGATTTGGGGAAGGAAAGCTCTAACTCATGAAGAACATTCTTCCTCCTTGAAGAATGCGAAGAACGCACCATCACCGACGAAGAACGCCAAAAACATGGAGATCGATGACGCAACGCCGTGTACCTCGACTTTGACGATTCTCTTCACCATGATGCCAATGACGCTTACGGAGTCTTCTTCCGCGACGTTCTTTTCCATGACAAACCTTCATTCAACAATGCTCAAGGTAGGGGGTTTCGTTTAATTTAATTTTTTTTATTATATCCCCGGCCTTTGATTAAATTGTTTATAGTCATTTGGGCTGCCTATTATCGTAATAACGGGAGGAGGATGGACCGTACGAACATAGGCGACCATCCTCCCCTTTTGTTGGTTGTAATTGTCATGGCATGAGCAAAGGTGGAGCGGTTCAACGACACCGTGCGGAAACAACGAAGAACAAGCGAAGAAGCGCGGCGTCGTCGCACTACGCCGTTGCGGCGATTTGAAGGCTCCGCGGATTGTTTAATCGACTGGCGTTGACGGAACGGGCCGAAAAGGTGGTTTGATGATTCCGTTGTAAAGTGTGAGACCCGAGGTGAACGCCGGTGCAGACTGAATCGAAAACGGGCCACCAGAGCAACTCTGGTGGCCCGCGGATTTCTCTGGCGGTGCGGGTTGCCGGCGCTGCGGCGCCCGACGCGCCGCCAAGAGAGACCGCCGTGGCGACGGGCGTCCGATCTCGCGGCCGCGCGGGACTGAGGAAGGGACGTGGCGCCGGGCCACATCCGCTGGCATGGAGTGGCCCACACGCGGGGGTCGCGACTCCAATCAGCACCCCCTTTGTGCGGCCTCTCAACCAGCGCTGAGCCGACCCCGCTCGGCCAACGCCGTGCCGACCCCGCTCGGCCAGCGCCGAGCCTCCCCGGGCTAGACCAGCCACACCAGGCCGGACCGCGCCCACCGGGCCAGGCCACGCCCTAATGGGCCGGACCCGGACCCGGTTCGGGCCAACCCAGGGGGGTTGGGCTGGGTCGGTCCGGGCCCAGACCCCCCATTTTCAGACCACTTCCTGTATTTTAACCATATCTTGGTCTATTGAACTCTGATAGATGCACCGTCAGTTGCGTAGCAATCCTTGGATCAAGACGGTCGTTTAGGAATATTACACTCAAGGTTTCAGTGAACTCTGGGTATATCCGGGAGCAGAAACGCTTATAGCTTGAGCTTCGGACGTCCGATGGACGTGTCATCGACTTTGATTGATTCCTCTTGATGAGATGGAACTTTTGGCATATTTTGCCTGAGGTTTGGACGCAGTTGATGTATGGCCAGGATAGATTGTACCCGAAATACAACCGGGCCCTTGGAACGGAAAAACTGATAACTTTCAGACCAAACGTCCGTTTGACGAACCATCAGCGGCGTTGGTGATCACGTTGGGAAACAGTCCCTATGAGTTTACCCTATGAGAGTTCGGGGTACAGTTTAGATACGTCTGGGTTGGTTCACACACAAAACCAACTGGAAAACTAGGATGAAAAGGCTAATAACTCACAGACTGGGCATCTGATTGATGTGCCATCTATTGCGTTGGGACCCCTATGATGAGGTTGTCCATTGAGATAATTATTCTTTGGACTTTGTGATACATGGAGTATTTACCACTAGATCGTGGAGTGAACCCTCCCGCTGATCAGATAGCAGAGTGTAGAGACCTAGTAGCTGGCTGAGACTTGACGTCTGTTGATCGATCGTCTCGGAGTGATTCGGATAGCCCAGTGGGGTGCGCTTGGTTGTAGCAGTAGATCCACGGAATAGGTGTGCTTGATTGTAGCGGAAGACCCGCTATACTCGATAGAAGGAGTACCTCTGTAATCTATGAGGGGGAGCTCTTGGTTATAGTGGCATTCCCATGGTGGGAAGCGCTTGGTTGTAGCAGCAGGCCCATAGTACTTGAAGGGGGAGCGCTTGGTTGTAGTAGCAGACCCATGGTGGGATGCTCAAGGTTGTAGCAGCAAGCCCACAGTACTCGACAGGTTGAGTACTACAACAGTCCAAGGTTAGTGGGGAATGCTTGGTTGTAGCGGCAGGCCCACTGTACTCGACATAGGAGGAGTTCTCCCGTAGCCATGGTTTTGACATCGTGAATAAAATCCTGGTTTAAGCTGAGTCTATGACCATTGTGTTTACCTCATGATTGAGATGGGTCACCTGATAACTTAGGTATATTTATGGTCATATACATAGGTAGTGGTTATCCGCTGATTTCATATCCTTTTTGTTTCCTCATGATTGAGATGGGGGACTTGATAACTTAGGTATAACTATGGGCTTATACCTAAGTAAGTGTTATCTATTGAGATCCTTCTTTCTAGTTATCCTTGTCGGATTTAGTGAGACCTTGACGGTCTCGGGGTCCCTATTGAGTATCGTATACTCACCCCTGCATGGTCTATTCTTGCACCTCGTTGTGTTGGTTACAGACGACAGACAGCACTGACAGAGGCCGAGTGTTCGAGGACTGGACAGTACCCGGAGGTGGACCTCACGGCGAGTCAGTATCCGGAGGTGGACATCATGACGATATGACACTCGGAGGAGGTTGGTGGGTGAGAACATTGTGGAGGCTATATGTACCTACCCTTCAGGTAGGATCCGTGGTGGACGATCAAGGAGCTATGCTATTTGTACCTGCCCTTCAGGTAGGATCTGAGGAGGACCACCCAGGAGCTGCTTCCATTCTTCCAGCTGTTTGTATTTTTCTGTTGTACTTTCGTTCAGTTGTAGCTGTACTTTTAGTTGGGTTTGTATTCTTGCCCACTTACTTTTCATCACATTCTTTTGTACTTAGTGTATTACATCCGCTTGTACTCTGGGATGTTTTTTTACTTTTGTAAAGGAAATGCCTTCCCAGTTATCGGGATTTATGCCTTTGGTGCTAGTCGCCAGCCCCTGGCCTATGGAAGGCGGGCTTGGGGTAGTCACAGCACGGGCCCTGAGAACGGGTCGTGATAAATTGGTATCAAAGGAGTCGGTTCTACCGCAGAACTTATAACTCTGATATTCCCTTTTTGTGAAGGAATAATGTTAACGGTACTCAGTGTGGTCTTCAGTTCAGGGAGTCCAGTGTTTTTTCGGCGGCCGACGTATCCATACACCAGGACCCTGACTACAGATTTCAGACATTGTGCACAAAAAACGCTGATTGGGTGTGTGTTTCCAAGATTTTTTAAGTCAACTCAAACCAAGATAGCTCACCAGGTATAAATCGTTTGACCGTGTCACATCTTCTCAGGATGCCTCCATGCAGACAGTCAGTTGGAGTTCCGAGAGATTACTTGATGACGGCCCACCGAGCGACGAGGCTCCGGTGCGGGGCCCTTTCTACTATGTTGGCACCCTCGGGTGGTGTACCAGAAGTAGCACCACCTATTGGGTAGAAGATTCCACCAGCCATACTAGCGAACTGTGCACGCTGGTAGTGTGCGTTCCACGAGTTCCAATAGCAGCGGCCTCTGAGGTTACGAGGCGAGGCAGATTCTCAGACAGCAGAGCACTGGATGGAGGTGATTACTAGAGTTTTCCGCCTAGCTGAGACCTCAGTAGAGTGGATGGTGGACTTGGCTACTAGTTTTTTCCAGGGAATGACCATGAGGATAGTCCTAATAGTGATGAGCCTTTGTTATTTAGACCGATGCCTAAGATAGTGCCTTCAGGTAGTGTGCTAGCTATAAATCACTACCTGTTGGTCGGCAGTTACAACCGGCGATACCGGTATGTGACACATTTAGACTTACTGCCTTACACATCTTCCAACATCAGATACCCTCATGTTCCAAGTCAATCTTGACTCACGAGAAGCTGAGGACTGGCTTGAGGAGGTGGATAAATGTTTTCTAGAGCTTATACAGCTTCGGAAGGACTTCATTTCGGTAGCTGAGAATTCATCGGGGCGTACCAAACCATTCCTGGTACACGATGGATGTGATGTGATCGGTGCTTCAGGGCTCGAACATCCAAGCCAACACCTTTTCTCTATGCATTCCTACTTATGCTAGGGTGCTAGAAAGAAACTTTGTGGTTGAGAATTCATTTGTTGAATGGATGCAGTCAGTGAAGGTTAGCAGTGGGAAAGCTGGAAACTGGTGCCAGTCTCGGAGACATGGGCGTGTAAAATGTTTCAAGAAGAAGAAATGTTAAGGACATATATATCTAAAGAGCAGAAGACATGGAAGCAGTGCTAGGAGAGTAGCATGGGGTGGTTTACTTTTCGACATGTTACAATCACCCGCCTTTGTAGTCCCTGCCAGGCTCAGGGAGCTGTAGGGCAGGGGAAGAGAGTAGCTGCATGTGGTCAAGGAGTGTGACCCAATGGCTCTATGAATGATTCGAGGGAAAGTCTGTGTCAATTACTAGCTTCCGTAACAGCAGACTTTGATACGGATCAATGATTCCACGAATCTTGTTCCAGACCTAGAGTTTCTGGTAAGCCGTATACTTGACCCTCACATCCGGAGATACCTTGGGAGGAGACTTGATAATCACACTTACGCCGACAGTGTGATCTGACCCACGAGGCGAGAGTTTCAGTTGGAATCTATTGGTGGCAGCGTCGAGGCCTTATGATGTTGGTCTGAGTATGGATTGGATCCACATTTCATACACGAATTGACTGTATTAGGAAAAATGGTTGTGGTTTATCTACAACATTGGGATGGGGTTTCCCTTGGTCGGCGAAAAGGAAAACCCAGGTGTCACAGGATGGAATCATGCATAGGAAGGTGTAGCCGATCACTCTTGAGTCGGCCAACTTCACCCACGTGGCAGCAGGAGTTTTGAGTTTCAGTTCTAATCAGGAAAGGGAGACCTCTAGAGTTCGAGGATGATGATCATTTCCTCATACGGGTCTCACCTTGACGAGGTTTATATAGATGTGGCTGAGGTGGAAGGTTAACTCCGAGGTTCAACGGACCTTTCTTAGTCCTCAGCAGGGTATTCAAGGTGGTTTACAGCTTGACCATTCCACCACAGATTCACCGGGTGCATAATATCATCCATGAACCTCAGCTGAAGAGATACGTGCATGATCCTTCATGCATCATCACTCTCAGAGATTTGGACGTCGATGACTGGGCGACTTCCACAGGGAACCAGTAGGGGTTGAGGATCGATAGAAGTGGGTCCTACGGGGACGGTCAAAAACTCTTGTGCACTTTCGCTGGTAGCACGGGAACCCTTAGGTGAGCACATGGGAGCAGAAGGCTTAGATGCATGCTCAGTACCACTTTTGTATCCTTAGTTTGTGTTAATTCTTTACGAGGATGTAAAGACCTGAGGTGGGAGTAATATAAAGACCCATAAAATTCAAGGGAAATTTTTTCTTAATTTTCATTGGGATTTTACAAGAACGTAGTTTTTGACAGAACCTGATTCTGAGGCCCAGTGTGCCCAGAATCAACATCTGAAGATTGGATCAGGTACGTCCAGTGAACGAAAGAGCTTGTTTTTCTATCTATTGAACCGGTGCTCAGAATTGAAATCTGATGGCACCGATGAACACGTAACGCCGATAATTGCTTAGGAAGACACTTCCTGGAGTCGCGTTTACTCGGGAGGAGTTGTTAAAAAAGGGTGAGGAATAAAAATATAATTTTTTTACATTTTTATTTTTATTTCTTGATAAGTGGTTAAGTGTTGAGTCACAACACCCTTCCCCTCTCTTATGTGGTTATATCCTAAGTAAGGGAGTTGGGGGTGGTACCCACTTGTAGATAACTACCTTTGAGAGGATTAAGGTGGGGTGGGGCCCACACGAGCCCAACCACTCACCTTCCCCTAAAGTTCATAACTTTTCCCCTCTTAAATTTGTAACTCTAAAAAAGAACCCCCCCCCCTCTTAACTCTTTCCAAATAACACTAATTGATTAATTGAACCTACTCAATTTATTAATTATTAGATTCATTTGAATTTCAAATGAAATGTTGGCTTGTGGATTAATTAAATAAGTCATAGTCTTATTTTGTGAGAGATGAGTTCATTGTGTGAGGGGATTTGGGGACGGAATGATCTAACTCTTGAAGAACATTCTTCCTTCTTGAAGAACGCGAAGAATGCACCATCACCGACGAAGAACACCGAATCCTCGGAGATCGATGACGCGATGTCTTGTAATGCGACGCCGACGATTCACTTCTCCGTGATGTCGACGACGCTTACAGAGTCTTCTTCCACGGCGTGGTTTTTCGCGATGAACCTTCGTTCAATGACGCTCGAGGTAGGGGGTTTGGATTATTTTTTTTTTGTGGATTATATCCTCAGCCTTTGATTCAATTGTTGATAGTCGTTTGGGCCGCCTATTATCGTAATAATGGGAGGAGGTTGGACCATATGAACACGGCCGACCCTCCTCCCCCTTTTGTTGGTTGTACTTGTTGCGGCATGAGCAAAGGCGGCGCGGTGCAATGGCACCATGCGGAAACAATGAAAAACAGGCGAACAAGCACGGCGCCGTCGTGCCGCGCCGTTGCGGCGATTCGAAGGCTCCGCAGATTTTTTAATCTATGGCCGTTGACGGAATGGGCTGCATAGACGATTTGATGATTCCTCAGTAATTTGAGAGACCCGAGGTGATTGCCGACACAGACGGAATCAAAAACGGACCACTGGAGAAACTCCGGTGGCCCGCGGAATTCTCCGGCGGCGTGGGACGCCAGCTTGGCCGGCACCGGTCGGCCACTCGGAGGAGGCGGCGCTCATCGCACCTCCAAGAGGGACCGCCCCGGCTGAAGACACGGTGGCAGGTGTCTGGTCCCACAGCTACACGGGACCGAGGATGGGACGCGGTGCCGGGCCGCGTCCGCTGGCAAGGAGCGGCCCCCGCGTGGGGGTCGTAGCTCCAATCAAGGGGGCAACGCCCCCCTTACGCGGCCACTCGTCCAGGGCCGAGCCGCCCCGGGCCAGACCGGCCGCACCGGGCCGGGCCGCCCAGGCTGGTGCGCACCATATGGGTCGGACCCGGACCCGGTTCGGGTCGACCTAGGGGGTGGGTCCGGGTGGGTCCGGGCCCAGACCCCCCATTTTCAGACCACTTCCGGTCTTTTGCCCATATCATGGGATAAGGACCTATGATCGAAAAACTTTCAGTTGTGTAGTGATCCTTGGATCGATACGGTTATTTCGGTATATTACACTCAAGGTTTCTGAGAACTTAGGGTACGGCCGGGTTGGTTCGAGCACAAAACCACCCCCCCCCCCGGAGCGGAAATGCTTATAACTTGAGCTCCAGACGTCCTATTGACCTGCCGTCAACTTTGTTGAATACTCTTGATGAGATTGAACTTTTGGAATACTTTTCCTGAGGTTTGGATGCAGTTGAAGTATGGCCGGGTTGGATTGTACCCGAAATCCAACCAGGCCCCTAGAACAGAAAAGCTGATAACTTTCCGACCAGACGTCCGTTTGACGAACCGTCAGCGGCATTGGTGATCACGTTGGGAAACAGTACCTATGAGTTTACCCTATGAGAGTTCAGGGTATAGTTGAGATACGGCTGGGTTGGTTTGCACACAAAACCAACCGGACCCCTGGGACGAAAAGGCTGATAACTCACAGACCGGGCGTCTGATTGACACACCGTCTGTTGCATTGAGACCCCTATGACGAGGCGGTCCTTTTAGATACTTCTTCGTGGGACATTGTGATACTTGGAGTATCAACCGGTATCTCATGGAGAGGACCCTCCCGCTGACGAGATAGCAGAGTGCCGGGACCTAGTAGCTGGCTGAGACATGACGACTGTTGATCGATCGTCTCAGAGTGATTCGGATAGCCCAGTGAGGTGTGGTTGGTTGTAGCAGGAGACCCATGGCGGAGGTGCGTTTGGTTGTAGCGGCAGACCCGCGGTACTCGACAGAAGAAGTACCTCTATAAGCTATGAGGGGGAGCGCCTGGTTGTAGAAGCAGACCCATGGTGGGAAGCGCTTGGTTGTAGCAGCAGGACCACAGTACTTGAAGGGGGAGTGCTTGGTTGTAGGAGTAGACCCATGGTGGGAAGCTCTTGGTTGTAGAAGAAAGCCCAAAGTACTCGACATGTGGAGTACTACAGCAATCCAAGGTTAGTGGGGCGCACTTGGTTGCAGCAGCAGGCCCACTGTACACGATAGAGGATGTGTTCTCCAGCAGTCGTGGTTTCGACATCATGAATAAAATCCCAGTTTGAGCTGAGTCTATGACCTTTGTGTTAACTCATGATTGAGATGGGTCATTTGATAGCATAGGTATATTTATGGGAATATACCTAAGTAGTGGTTATCTGCTGATTTTATAACTTTTGTGTTTCCTCATGATTGAGATGTGTGACTTGATAACTTAGGTATAAGTATGGGCTTATACCTAAGTAAGGGTTTTCTCTTAAGATCCTTCTTTGTGGTTATCCTTGTTGGATTTAGTGAGACCTTAAGGGTCTCGGGGTCCCTACTAAGTATCGCATACTCACCCCTACACGAGCTATGACGGCACCTCGTTTTGTTTGTTGCAGACGACGGGCAGCGCTGACAGAGGCCGAGTGTTCAAGGACTGGACAGTACCCGGAGGTGGACCTCACGAAGAGTCGGTTTCTAGAGGTGGACTTCATGACGAGATGACAATCGGAGGAGGTTGATGGGAAGGAGAATTTTGGAGAATATCTGTACCTACCATTCAGGTAGGATCCGTGGAGGAAGATCTAGGTCTGCACTATCTGTACCCACCATTCAGGTAGGATCCGAGGAGGACCACCCAGGAGCTTCTTCCATTCTTCCAGTTGTTTGTCTTTTTCTGTTGTACTTTTGTTCAGTTGTAGCTGTAATTTTAGTTGGGTTTGTATTCTGGCCCACTTACTTTTCAACACTTTCTTTTGTACTTAGTGTATTACTTCCGCTTTTCCTCTGGGATGTTTTGTTTTCTTTTATAAAGGAAATGCATTCCCAGTTATCGGGATTTACGTCTTTGATTCTAGTCGCCAGCCCCTGGCCTATGGAAGGCGGGGTTGGAGTAGTCACGGAACGGGCCCCAAGGACGGGTCGTGACAGTATACATATTTAGTTTAATCCCAAAATTTTATAGATATAAAGATTAATTACACTATCCATGAAGATAATGGGTCATAAACACACATGAACTGTGTTTCCAATTTTTAAAAGATGGAATGAAATAAATTTATATAATCATTTCTTATTAAAGTGTAATTTAAAAATATGTATATAATATATATTCAATACATCTCCTCTTGTTACCATCCACGTCAAAATAATAAACAATTTATCACTTCACTTTATGGATGTTGTATACCCCACGTATGCATGACCATTTTTATCACATTTTAACAAATTAGAATGTTAGAAGGAAGATGTGATTGTATTTTTAAATAAGTTTTATTATATTGTAAATATAAAATATATTTATATACACACATTAAGTAAATCATTATATTCATCCATGATAGGTGGTGATGGGAAATGAATTACATAGGTTCGTGTTGCGGTGGTCCGCTAAACACACAATCCACAGTTTCATATACCATTTGATAGAGTAGGATGATATCGTTTTAGATAATTACATTAAAATAATAATATATTAGTTTCTTTTAAATACTATTTTTATTATTTCAATATATCTTGATAAAATTTTAAATAGGTGGATGAAATAATAAAATGAAAACACATTGTCAAGAAGTATAACTCCTATATTAAGACCCTCTTTTTTATACATAAATCCTTCATAGGAATATTTTATCATAAAACTAAAGACTATGGAATGCATTTATATATTTATAAAATTGGATTTTTAGGGATTACCTAAAAGAAATGTTTCTTGATGTGTGGATAGAAGTGAAAATGAGGTGTCCTTTATATAAGTTGGGGAGGGAACCCCCATGAATATTTCCGAAATGAATCTAAAAGGATAAATTCATTCCAATGAAAAATATTAATGATTCATAATTTCCCTCAATTATTTATTATTATTAAATAGAATAATTTTGAGAACAACCACTACGACGGTGTTCAATTTTGATACCAGATGTTCCACGAATAAATGTTTAAAATATATTAAATATTTTTAATAGCATGTGCATGCAGTTTTTTAATAATGTAGAATAACCACCGAATATGGGATTGGATTATATATATGAGACAACTATTATGTTTATAATGGTTGATTTACCCATTTAAAAAACACAATCCTTTTTGAAATGGTCCTTTTATTGAATAAAATCATCTTGGGAGTAATTAAATGAAAATAATTTTTTTATAATTTTTTTACTTTTTAGGCATCGATTGAAATATTATTTAGGAATATAGTTTTATAATTTCTTTGTGGTAGGTATCTTGATCCTGGAGTTTTATACATTATTTGGAAGGATTTTATGGAGAACGATGACAGATCTAGACCAAATTATGGATCACCACGCCAAAAGAGTTAGAAGATATTGTTAACGAAGGAAAAAATCCATTCATCATACACAATAGATCTAAAATATTAGTAGGATGTTTTTATTTGTGATTTCCATCTCGTTCATTAATTCTGGGTGAATGCGGATCAGTTCCTTAATTACAATTGATTCATGCATCATTTTTAGATTTAATTATATGGAATTTTTTTGTTCTATTTTTATTATATTCATTTTCATTTTTTTTATATGACAATTAATAAATTAAAAATGAAAAACTTTTGATGTTTATTCATCATATTTTATGGATTTCAGATTTCTTCTCAATTTCATCATTCGATCATCATTTGCATTTCATTTGGAAATTTTTTTGACAAATACCTGATTTCATATCAATGAGTGATTATTAATCTGAAAAATGGATCCAAAAAATAGGTAAAAAATGTGTCGCAGGTTCTATATTAAGGATCAATGGTGGTGGTTGGTAGATCAAGGGACATCAAGGATAGATCAAGTGTTATTCATTCTTTTGGGTGGAGCATGACGTAGAGGTGTTTTCCATATGCATTTCAAGGCTAGATTTTGGTGAGAAGATGACAATAAGGATCATTGGACCTAGATTCGATATTTATTAAGATATTTATAAAAAAATTGAGGTAGAAAAGGTGTGTGATGTAAAACAATGGAGAAACCTTCAGATTTGGAAAATACTAAGAAACAAGGTGTGTAAACCGGGATTACACATCCTGTGGGGGTCATTTAGTAGTGGATATGGTTTTGTCGTGATGATAAAGATCACACTACTTTTGACCACTATCCCACAATTTGTGGACCCACCTAGTAATATTTTTATGTATATCAAGAAGTACATAAAAAAGGAAAAACTACATGGTCTTGTGCCATTACATGTACTTGTACACTGACATAGCATGGTGTACACGGGTCGTTACATAGGCACGACAACCATGCATGGAAATGGATTTGTGACATAGATAGGGTAACACATGTATCATCACATAATGTAATCCTTATACATGCAATTTATACTGATACTTACATGTCATGTGAAGCTCTTCCACACATACAAGAATGGGGGTATGTAGTCACATAGTGTACCCCCTGGTATACACCATGTACCACATGGTACACACCATGTACCCCGTGTTAAATATCATGAACAAACATCTAGTGTATTTTTAGCATTTTTTTTTCTTATTTTGGATTAATCAAGGATGATAAAATTACCTTAGTCCAATATCATGAGCGTATAATGTGACATTTTATCAGACTGAAGTGTGATCCTCTATCATACATTATTCCCTTATTGGGGTTGGTGAAATAATTATTACCTCCTGGAGAAGGTCATTGATCCTCAAACTATCATGATTTATATGTAGGATTTATGGAATCATTGACATATGATCCCTAACATAGAGACTTGATCTAGATTGTGTTTGGGGTGTCCCCCAGAAGTTATGGGCATGACCCCCTATCATTGTATTGGGGTCTTCATAGAAATGTGAGATTTATTGGATAAGCACAATGAGATAGACCTCCCTATTGAATGTCTATGATTATATCATTGAATTTGGAGTGTATTCTCATTTAGCAATCAATTCTTTGAGCATAATCATGTGGATGATGGTGGGTTATGACTTCCTGATGGTGTGTATTCTTTCCAGAGTGTATCTAGGTGTTTTTGTAATCCATTGATAGTTTTATCAAGTATTGAGCTATATATTCTTGTTTCTTCATGTTTACTGTTTTTTAGGTGTCATAATGAGTATTTTTATACTCACCTATATATGGGAATTTTCTATAATTGCTTTCTCTTATGCTGGCGAGGACCCATTTTATGGTGTCTAATGTGTACATAGAGTGGGTGGAGCATTGGTGTGTCTTAATAGGATGAGGTGTTTTAATGGGATCTTGTGTTTGAATTATTCCTCTTCCCTTGAGTGGGATGTACTATTTTTTGTTTTTGGCTGGGCTTGAATTTTTCTCCTTTTTTATACTTCAATACAATGTATTCGTAATATATTTTGGTATATTAAATTTATGCTTTAATTTTTCCAATTCTTTTTTATTTTATTATTATGTGGGCTTAGATGTGTGTGTGTGTGTGTGTGCAAGTACATTTGTCTAATGTCTCCCATTTGTGGGATATGATTATTCGGTGGAATTCTGTATCCCCAGGCCTATTTGATGTGGGCATGGGGTAGTCATTGGTCAGACCTCAATAGTTTGGTTCATGAAAATGTTGTATTGATGGAGTTTGTTTTACCTTTGTACTAGATCTAATGAGTTTTCATTGGGGAAAAATCGTTTAGTGTATTTAGTTTGGCATTGAGAAATGATAGTAATGTGTTAAACTAGTGGCTGATGTATCCATATATGAGGACTCTTATCACCTTCCATTCAACTTGGTATATGTTTTCAATGGATTAAGGGAAAAGTTTTGGTACATTCATCATATATAAAAGGTAGTTTGTTTCTGTGTCCTTCTTGAGTCAGATCCCTAGAAATAGTTTTTTGATTGTCGTATATCTTGTTTTATTTTAAAATACCTCAACGTAGATATCCATCCTTGATTCCACCATGTGATCATGATGATTATCCTCCAAGTCATTATGCATCAGTATAGGGGTATGTATGGGTGAGAGCACCTCGAGTGGTTAAATAGTTATACCTCCACCCATTGAGATACAAGTACCAATGTAAGTACTACCAGATGATCCATAAAGGTTGAATCAATTACATTAGTTTCATAGGTAGCAACCACTTATGTATATGGGTGAGCCAGACCACCTGGTGGATGTAGATAGGCAAGAGGATGTCACCTGTGTTTTCCACCTTTTGAAGATGCTTAGAGACCATATGGAGGCCCTCAAAGTGAGACATATTTAAGGATTTATTTGGAAATTTTAGTGCATGGTAACATAGTCATATGACGATACAATTCTCACCAACATAGAGAGTGAGACTCTATTTTGTGGTGAATTTAATCAGGACACATTTTGATCAGTACACATACATGAGAATATGCATTTACAGTTGGTCATAATGAATGTGGAGAAGTATTCAACGAGCTTTAATGACCTCTTCCATTACTCATTTGATAATGTTTGAGATCAGTTCTTCAGATATAGAACCTTTTAGTTGGCCTTTTTCTAGGACATCAGGGCTTCAGGGTTACCCTTATTCATTCCCACACATGTTTTCATTCATGAGTGAACCTTGTTGGTGGAGATATTTCTATTACAAAAAAATTAGTAGTGGTAGCAACAAGTGGTTTCCCTTTTGCCAAGACATTGGAAGTAGGCAGTAGATGGTAGTAAAAGGGATCAAAGCATGTCAAATGCTTCAAGAGGTTAACCTAGGACTCATGGATAGTTATATAGCGATCACAAGGTTGTTCGAATCAACTAAGGGAGAGGTTGTGATTCTCTAACGTTGGATGGGGACATCTAGCTCGATATTGTACAAACCATCATACAAATGGTCAGGATATGGTAGTGGTACTACCATGAATGAGATATAGCTAGGAGTAGGTTTTCCAATATGGAGGAGACATAGAAGAGGGTTTGATATAAAAACAAGGTTGTCAGAGGTATGACCTATTCCCACCACCACCCCTAGGAGGTTCACTCCCAGCTTAGGCAGCTACTACGAAGGGATGAGGCAAAATGTCGGCTATAGGGGACAATAACCCATAAACTCTAGTGATCATATGAGATATGATATATGTCTATTTTAATTTAACTATAGTCCTATTAAACATATTTTCTATAAATTCCTTCAATTCCACTTATCGGGATTGAAATGTAGATGTTCTGGACAATCCATTTCTCATACCCTTGTCGTTAGAGACTCTGGTAGGAAGTGACTCAGGGATTGTGCACATATACAGACAATGTGATCTGAGGCCTATAGGTGATAGTTTTTTATAGGATTCATGTATTTCATCGATGGGGCCTTATAATGATATCTTTGGAATGGACGGGCTATCCATAGTTCAAGCCCAAATTGAATGTATTAGGTGGGGATTGCGGTGTGTCTGCAGTGACAGAACAAGATTTTCCCTTGAAGGTGAAATGAAATACATGGAAATAGAGGATGACTTCAAGAATAGGATATTGTATCATATTCCTCTCTAGTTGGCATCAATGACTCTTAGGGTAATTGATGCATTAAGTTACTAATATCTTATAGTGGTGGTGGAGTATGAGGAAATCATTCCCAAGGATATAAAAGGTTTACCTCCATACTAATAACTGGACTTCTTCACCAACTTTCTTCACAATACAACACTAATATATGCACCAACATACCATGTGTATCCCACAGAGCATTGAGAACAGATGGTGTAGTTAGTGTACTTACATGAAAATGCATTTGTAAGACATAGAATTTCTCAGAGGCATCCCCACTATTATCCTCCAAGAAGTAATATGGTTATTTGAGGTCATGTATGGATTACTTCCACATAAATTAGATGACCATGAATAATAAGTATCCACTAACAAGGATCAATTACCTATTCAATCATTTGAGAGTAGTGTGGTGGTTCTCAAAGACTGACAAAATATCCGACTATCACCAGCAGCGTGTATGGGATGATCATATACTAAATATTGTATTCAAATCTTGTTTTGGTCAATATGAGTACTTTGTGATGTCATTTGGTGTGACAGATGACAAAGAAGTGTTCATGGGACACATGAAACGAATCATCTATCTATTCCTATATCATTTAATGGTAGCCTTCATTGGTGAAATACTAGTGTATATGGAATCCATGGAGGATCAAATGATACACATAATAATTATCCTAGACACACTACGAGAGAACTATATTTATAGGAATCTCTCTAAGTTTCAATTTTTTGATTTGTGAATCCCACTTCATTGGACACTTCATCTCAGAGGATAGAGTAGTAGCGGATCTAATAATAGTTGAGGTAGTTCTTTATTTTGATCCACCCAATTGGGTTACAGAATGGAGGTGTTATTTAAGTTGAAAGGGTACTATCAAGGGTTTGTACATGATTCCTCCTGTGTGGAATCACCCTTTGAAATCTTTGACCCAAAAGGGTAGTATTTTGTGTGGATGAAATGGTGTCAATAGTAATTTTAAAAGTTGAGGAAGATGTTGAAAAGAGCTCCCATCATGTGATTTCACAAGTTGGATATCGAATACATTGTCGTCTAGGATAAATCATGGATAGAACATGGTTGTTTCGGATAAAGTGGTATGAGATTATTGCCTATGGTTCACAACATTTAAGACCACATGAGAAGAACAACGTGACCCATTATATTGAGTTTTCATTTGTTGTAATTTCATTGAATATATGGTGACACTGCTTGATGGGAGAGAATATTATCATTTACTATAAACACAAGAGTCTCAAGTATGTCTTCTCCCAAAAGGATATTATTTTGAGATAGAGGTGATGACTAGAGTTTTATTAGTACAGTGACATATACATTACCTATATTCTTGGGAAGGGGAATGTAGAATTAGTTGCACTCAGTAGAAGATTTTCTTTCATATTTTATGGCCAAGGTGTCAGAGCAGTTATCCTTAATGTAGTTTTCATATGTGGAAAAGGATGTGTTTTTATATATTTATTAGATATTTGTTATCCCCATGCTTTTACGATCATTTAGGGCTGCTCAATGTGGAGATACCTGCATTGAGACCTTATGTAATTATATTTACACTAGACATTCAACTGATTAATATTATGAAGGTGGGGAGCATAATATCATTTTCAAAGGATGGATGATAGTACCGTTAATAATGCGTGTGGTGGTGTAGAAGGAGTTTCATACATTAACATCAATAGAACATCCATGTGTGATGAAGATGAACCCAGACCTCTGATGTCAGTTTTGGCCACCAAACATGGAGAAGGGATTTATAGAGTTGTTCTCATGTTTCCTTACTAATTGGAATGTGATGGAAGAGATCTAATTTCCAGTGGCTTTAGAGAAACCCCTTTTGGATCCAAAGAAGAAGTCGGATGATATATCCATGGATATCATGAAGGGCATGCCATGTATATCAAAGATAAATGATAAAATCTGGGTGATCATATACTGACTCACCATGTTGTGAAACATCCTTTATATATGGGAGAAGTGTTTAGTATAGATATTTTGGTGCCTTTATGTGTTGGTTATAATCTTACTCCATGGAGTCACCTCAGTGATCTTCATTGACCATGATTCTCTATTAACATCTTGGTTATGGAGAGTATTATAGGGGGATTTTGGGACATAATAATTCTTGAGCATATCATTTCACCCCCAAAATAATGTCCAAATAGAGCACACAACTTTGGTTCTTGATCACATGATATGGGGTTACATGTTAGACATTGTCCTTAGTTCAAAATATCACATACTCTTGGAGGAGTTTCATAAAAGAAATACTACCATTCCATAATTGGTATAGAACCATTTGAGGCATTGTATAAGAAACCAAATAGGTGACCAGTTGTTTGCAACAATCCATGTGAGTCGTTACTCCTTGGCCCTGAGATGGTGTGATCTACTGAAGGCAAGGTTTTAATCATCCAGGAGTGGATGTGGACTTCAGAGAGCCATCATATGTCTTACACTGACTAATTAAAGTGATATATATTATTCAATAAGAACATCATGTGTTCTTGAAGACTCTCTAATACATTGATTTTGGTTATTCAATCTTGGGGGCATGTTTTCTATATGATTAATTAGTCCCTTCCAGATACTGAGTAGTATTGGGGAGTTTGGATGTCTTATATATCTACCACTGTAATTGGATTGGGCACATGAAATCATACAAATGTCGTAGCTTCGCAGTTATGGGCACAGAGCAACACACATTACCGATTGGGGTGAGAATGAAATTGAGGATGAATGTAATTTTTTCAGTACATGTTGGAGATTCAGGACCAGTAGAGGAAGATCCATCATGGGTGTTTGATTCCCCTTGTGTGTGTCTGATCAAAGCACAAGATTCTTCAAGACTGTGCTTGGGAGTGGGAGACATGGATTTGAGACCAATAACCTCTTCCATTTGAGTAGGGTTTTATCTTTTTGTGATAATAATCCATAATGTTGGGATATTTTAAGGACTATAATTTTTGGTGTATTATTTTGTGAAATTTTATTGAATGATTTCAAAACTAGGCGTAGAGATGGTATTCAATTCCAAGATAAGGTGTGACCGGAATAATTTTTTTAAATATAATAAATATATTAAATAAAACAAGTGAAATGTTTATTTATAAGTGAAATAACTACCAAAAAGGGCAGTGGATCAGAATTCTAAGGGATCCATTGAGTTTAGAATGCATGTTTTGGCCTATGCATGGCATAATTCTTCTTAGAACTTGCCCTTTTTTAAAGAGTCATTGCTTGCATAATTAAAAAAAATGAAATTAAATAATTTTTTTTATTTTTGACATAGAGAATTAAATATTCTTTAATTACACAATTTTATATTTTCATTAGGTTTGGCCACTAAATCCTTGGATATTAAGGAATCTATTGAATGGATTTCTTCACAAACAACGATGGATTGGTATCATATCATGGATCATAACTCCAAGACGTATTCGAGATGTCATCTATGAAGACAACAAAACTATTATCCCTAAATTCTCCATATAAACTCTAGATAGGATGGTTTTATTTTTTATTTACATCATGTTCATTAATATTGGGAGAATGTGAGCCAATTCCACAAATATAATTTTTTGTGCATTACTGGTATATTCAGATTGATGGAATTATTTGGATCATTTTGATTCATTTACAATTATTTAATAACTTTTTAAAACATTTAATAAATTAAAAATGATCAAATTCCATTGTATTTTCCTTACATTTTATGGATTTTGGATTTCTCTTCAATTATTTAGTTTGATCATTGTAGGTTTTTCTTTTGTTGAGTAGTTCAAAAAATACCGATTTTACAATCATTGCACAGATGTTATTTGTCAAAAATGATAGAAACCATGGGTACATAATATGATGGTGTTTATAGATTGATTATTTATGGTGAAATTGTGTAGATAAAGGTGGAATGAGGCTAGATCAAGGGCTCTTCTAACTTCTCTCG
This sequence comes from Viscum album, assembly GCA_963277665.1. NCBI lineage: Eukaryota > Viridiplantae > Streptophyta > Magnoliopsida > Santalales > Viscaceae > Viscum > Viscum album. The sequence goes on along the minus strand of OY728141.1, from coordinate 1,955,443,983 downwards.
TGGTGCATAAATTTTTAAACAACAATGGTGTTTTGATTGTACATTTTGATTCCTGATTCTGAAGAGAAAATGGTGGAAAGGATGGATTGACCTAGATCTAATATATTTGGAGATATTTATAGTGATAAATGAGCGAGAAGAAGAATGTGAAGAAGAATAGAGTAGAAACCTATAGATTGGAAAAATTACAAGCAATGCGGTGTGCATATCAATATTACATGTTTTGGGGGTCATGTTTAGCATTTCCTGTGGCCTTAGGATGAAGAAAAGGATCACATAGCTTTGTACACTATTACACATTGTGTGTCCCTCTAGGGTTGGATTGTTTTGTACTTAGATAAGTACACCGACATTGGAAAAAGAAGTAGTCCAAGTGGCACACTGTGTAATTTTACACGGACACAACTTGTCGTTCACATGCTGGTACACATACACAACCACAATACACAGATAAAAGAAGGTGACACAGATAGGGTAATGTGTGTCTCTAAAAACTATGTACTTCTTTTTCATGCTATGTCTATTGAGACATTCATTCTATGTGTAGGTATTCTATGGGGGCAAGCATGGGGACAGCTAGACCCACCATGTACCCCCTTGTACACATCATATACTATCTCCAAGTGTGTTTAAAATTATTTATTTTTATACTTTTTTAATATTATAGGTTGATCATGTTCCATCTATCCATTCCATCAAGTGTAAAGTGTTGAATTACATCCACATCATAGGATTGTGATGCCCACTAGTGGTCAAGTCTCTTATAGAGTTTTACTAACTCTTCATGAGATTTCATTGTTATATTCTATGATCATATTTTCCCTAGGGGGTTTGTTTAATTAGAATAGCCTCCTTAAGTAGGGTGTTGATACTACATATAGAAATATATATCATTAGTGTTTGTGGTATTGTTGTTATATGATCCCCTTCATAGTGGTTTGATCCATAATTGGTTTGTGGTGTCCCATAGTGCTTCTGGGAGAGACCCCCTATATATGTATCAATGTATTCTTAGACAAGTGTTATTTAATGGGTGTGTCATAATGAGTTATACCAATATATATTTTTTCATAGATTATGGATTGGCTCATGGATTAATTATTGAAGAACGATCATTTCAATGAGCATAATTGTGTGGCTAATAGTTGGTTATGACCAACAGATAGCGTGGTGTCTTTCCTGAGTATATCTAGGTGTTTCAATTATACATTGATTATTATATATTTTACTAAGATTAATACAATTGTGATTTGTGTTTCGTTTTTTGGTTTTCCTACTGAGTATTGATATACTCACCCTTGCATGGGATTTTCTTTCATGTGTCATATCTTATATAGGCGACGACACATTTAATGGTGTCCTGGGAGGATAGGTAGTGGGTGGAGCATAGATATAACTTCAAAGAGAGAATGTTTTACCATGAGAATTAATTTTACTTATTACTATCACTTGGATATTGTTTTAATCTTTTAATTTTTTGGTTGGAATTGTATTTGGGCCCTTTTTCATTTCACTAGATTACTAGTGTACATTGTTTTTGGATCATAGGTGTAGGCATGAATTTTTTTAGTTGTTTTTCATTACATTAATTATTTTTAAAAGATATTTTTTCATTTGTGATGGTGCATTAGGATAATGCCTCCCATTTTTTTGATATGCCTTCTCGATGTTGGTATACCTTTCAGGGATTATTGGAGACAGACTGGGGGTAGTCCTAGGTCAGACATCTGTAGGTCAGATCTTGACACAAATTATTCTAAATGTCAATATATTATAATTTTTTATAATATATTTTCATAATATGTCTATCATATAATATTTTTATAATTATAATTTTAAAACACACCCTTATATTTTGGTTTGACACCACATTTTAAAAGTTTATCATTAAAAACGGGAAATTTTTTTTACATTCATATTATTGATTTTGAAAAAAAAAACTTATGTTAAACATATTGTCTAATATTAATTAGTATGATTATAAATATTAAACCTATTTTGAGTAATTTAATTTATATATTATTTATACATGAATATAAAATTAAAACCACATGAGAAATAAAAAGGTAATTTTCCAAAGAAAATATTTTTATAATTATAAAATGTTTTTATATCAAAACTAAAAGATAAATTTCCTCTACTAATATAAATTTGATTAATAATAATATAATTTTACCCCTATAAAATTTTAATCATTATGAAAAAATGGACCACTGTAAATGTTCTAGAAAATGGATGTTTAAAAAATTCCACATTTTCTCTATTCATTGAAAAATAAATCATTCTAGAAAATTAAAAAAAATTCACTATAAGATAAATTTCACATGATTATTTAAAATATTAATTTCATTATTCCAAATTAAATTTTCCAAAAATATAAAAAAATTAGTTTCATCATATGTCATCAAAATCGGACCAAATTGCTTTTAGAAAAATAATTTTTTATGTATAAAATATGATTTATTCTTATAAAATGACTAAAAAATATATTTGATTAATGATAAAAAAAATTATTAAATACATAATATTTATATTTTGAAAAAATCATTCACCGATAGTGATTAATTTAATTTTTTATGGTAAAAATATAGTGTACATAATAAAAAATTTCAGAACATCATTTCTTTTTCTTTTGAATGATTCTCATTTTAATTTTGAATCATAGATAAAAAATGAATTTATTTTTTTTATGTATAAGAAATATTTTTGTAATATTTTTTTTCTACATATTCATTGCCAAAAATTTAACAACTATGTTATGAAGGTATACTATATTACAGTTTGTTAAAACTCATTGTTTCATGTAATAGATTGTATCAAATTAATTAAATTTATTAGAAAACAAATTCCATAAAATCCTAGGTTGTAAAATTTTGACCACGTTAAAATATATTTTCCCCTCTAAATTCTATTTCTCTAATATAGAAATATATGGATACTTTTTCCTCATCATATCCTGTTGCCCCATCTTACTTCCTCAATATGGTGGTTTAATTGCAATAGTTTTGCTAGGTGGGTGGGATTATTTCATAGAAAATAATCTCTATTATAAATAATCTCCATTGGTATCTCCCCATAATAGATACATTTATCTAGTGGTTTGAAATCTTAGTTTAGTATATGATATATGTCACATATGTACTTCCTAGGGATATATACATTGAACATATCCTGGACATGAGTGGGGTTTTGTGGAAGTTCCAAGTGATACAAAAATATCCCTACAAGAATAAGAATCACAAGTGGGAAAATATCCATAGGTGTAAAATTTCATTTATTCTTGAATCTCATGACCTAATTCCAAGGAAAAATTCATAAAAAAACCTTGTCACCAACTTTGAACTTTAGATCTCACTAAAAATTATTTGCATTAGTTTTCTATCGTCATTTTTTCCCATTATATTGATGAACTTCGCTAACCATATATGTAATTTATTTATTCTTATTAGGCCCTAATATATCTATTTCTCTAACATTATCTAAAAAAATTAGAGTTCTATGCTTATTTCCACATATATATTTTTTATATTCCATTTGAATGCTTGATTGGATGATATTTTTGTGAGAATACTCAACTAGTGGAAGATGTTAATTACATATACCAATGAAATCCATTATAAAATATCACATCATACATTATATTTCATTAATGGTTCTCTCAGACTATACACATTTCTAGGGATGATTCATTTTAATGAAACTCAGCAATATATCAAGATCTGGTGGAAGGAATCAGTATAATATTAATTGAAACCTCAAATATGGATCAAATACAATAGAATGTGGTAATCCATGAATCATTAGACCATCAATAATGTATACACTGGAATGATAATAAAGGGAAAATTAATATTAATTGAAATAAAATGTTCTAACATTGTATGGTGATCAAATATAACCTAAAAAATATTGTCATTAGAAGTTTTTGGGGAGTTTGATGAGAAAATAATTGGGTCTATTTTACCATTTACCATCTAGAATGGGTAATTCTCAAAACAACCCCTTTGAATTTTGACTCCAATCCCTATCATTCTAAAACACCAAGAACTGAGATAAAAAATCTACAATATCTTAATTCATTCCATCCCAACAAAATTTCTCTTTCTAATCAATATATATCTCTGTACTTCCATAATAAAGAGAGAATGAAGAACTATTAGCATCCTCTAAGTGATCATTCTTAAAAAATGGTATGGATGGAACACATACACAATTTCAAAACATTTTAATTCATTCATAATAAAGGTTAAACTCGTGAACATTTATGAACGCCTTCAATATCCCTACATCGTCCTATTGCACTTCTTCAAATTTCACAAAGAAATAGGGTTGAACACACCTTTGATAAATACAATATTTCACTCCTCACATCATAATTTGATGATCCATCAATTTAAAATATAGAAATTTTTGGAATTTTTTTGATCCACACCATGCGGATGATGTATTATCATTTCGACTCAAAGAATCATCAACTTTGTTTACATTCATAGGGTTATAATGTTTTGAGCAGTACTATTATTTAAATTTCTCCAAATATCATTTGGGAAACATGTACAACTCCTTATATGTTAATATATACATCAAACGATTTTTATTAGTATATATATATATATATATATATATCAACCCTTTCTCTATAAATATGTTTTCTGCATATCATTAATGAAAAAATTACAAGATCTAACTCTAAATCATGGTTTTGGTAATTTTGTTCATGAACCATCAATTTCCCTGATGCATACACTATAACCATGTCATTATTCATGATAATTCATCTCATTCCCTTCATTGATGCATCACTAAATATTACCACCCATTCTCCACTCTAGGATAATGTATGCACAGGTCCACTGACTAACCTCCTCTGCAGTTACTTGAAATTTTCTTCACATTCATTGACCCAAATAAAAATTTATCCATTCCAATTTAACTATCTGAGTTTATTAGATAGTCATGATACATTTTCACCAAAGAATAAATAATATACATCCAAAACAAGAAATATATGGTTCTCAATCATAGTGGTTGTTCTTGGAAAACATTTAATAACCTTGGTCTTTGATGAATACATAGATATACCCTATCTTGAGAATATATTACCAAAAAATGAATACTTTTTTATCCAAAATTAATGACACGTCTTGTACTCAGGGCCCATTCTGTGACTACCCGAATCCAGCCTTCCATAGGCCAGGGGATGGCGACTAGCACCAAAGGCGTAAATCCCAATGAAAAGAGAAGGCATTGCCTCTATATAAGTAAACAAACACATGAAAGTATGCAAGTGAAGTAAGCACTAAGTAAAACTGATTACGAAAGTAAGTGATATTAGGTAAATGGGCCAGTACACAAACCCAACTGGAAGTATAGTAAAACTAAAAAGAAAGTGCAACAGAAGTAAGTAAAGTAAGCAGCAACCACCGAGTCGTCCTCTGGATATCCCACCTGATGTGTGGGTAAAGATGGTCTCCTCAGCACCTCGGGTCTGGTCGTCCGCTACGTGTACGTCCAGTCTAGTGGTCCACCTCCAGGTATTGTCCAACTCTTCAAGCCTCCACCTTGATCAGTGCTGCCCGTCGTCTGCATCCAACACAACATAGTGCGGGCATAGCTCGTGTAGGGGTGAGTATGTGATACTCAATAGGGACCACGATACCCCCGAAGGTCTCCCAGGATCCACAAAGGATAAACCATAAAGGAAAGATACAATCACAAAGTATCAACCGACTCTACTTTTGTATATTCCCAAACATATACCTAGGTAATCAATTCCAGATTGGCTCCAAATCTTGAACCCAAGCCCAACCTAGTCCACACAGGAAATATTTCAATCACACCAAGTAATGATTGAATGTCAAGACTCAACTCAAACATGTATACTATTTACGAAGAGGGGTAGAGATGATTAGATGTAGCCTCTGAATCATCTCCTCTTCCAAACACATGTAGGATCCAAGTACAGAAGTTGTCACTGACGAACCCACGTAGGATCCAAGTATAGTAACCATCACTGCCGAACCCACGTAGGATCCAAGTACAGTCGTCATCTCGGACGAACTCACGGAGGATCCAAGTACAGTCATCCTCGCTTCCAAACCCATGGAGGATCCAAGTACAGTTGTCATCGCTGTCGAACCCACGTAGGATCCAAGTAAAGTCACCATCTTCATCGAACCCACGGAGGAACCCAACAGAGTAGTCATCGCAGTCTCAGCTAGCTCAAGGGTTCCTGCACACATCGCACTTGATTCCTGTAGGGTCCGATACTCAAGTAAAGGGGGTGATACATCAACTCACAGGAAGTCCAGAGATGATGTATCCCAAAAGTCCATCTTGTCCAAAGTACTCAACACGACAGACTGTGCATTAAACGGATGCCCGGTCTTAGAAATATTGGATTTTTTGTTCTAGTGGCCTGGTTGGAAATATGATCATTCCAATCCTGTCCATTTACCAAAGTTGTCCAAAACTCACTTAGAGCATCGCAAAAGGACCACCTTGTCGATAGGATATTAGTGTCGCAGACAGCGCGTCGTTCAGACGCGCGGTGTTCAAGATCATCACCTTTAAGTGAAAAAGGGCCTGGTCCGTTAGCCTGATGGGCTGACGGGGCGGGTCATCTCGGTTTGGTGGGTCCGACCTGGAAAAGGGGTTGGACCAGCATGGTTTGTCACATTGCCTGGTCTGAGGGATGAGAACTAGCCCGAAGTGGCGTGGCCCGGCCCGGCTAGACGCGGCATGGCTCGGCCATGCTAGACACGGCCTGGCTCGGCCCAGCCCGGCGCGGCCCGACTCTGTGTGCGGCCTATTTGGCTCGGCCAGCAAGCTGAGTGGTCCGAGGGGAAACCCCCCCCCCCCCCCCCCCCGTTGTCTGAACGAGCTGCGCCAAGTGGCACCTCACTTCCCAAACCGGTCGGCCTTCTGGTGGAAGCGGCCATCACGACCGGCCGTGAATCTTCTGATGCAGTGCCCTCATGGAACCGCGGATCTGCTCCACCCTACGGGACGATGGGCCGGCCGGTTCTCCAGCATGGTTCCCTCCTAGTGACGCGGCTTCCCTTTGCCTGGTCACCCGATAGGCCGGCTGGTTCTTCTGTGGAAGTGACCCGCGATGTGGGCCACGGTTCTTTCCGCACAACTGGCGTGATGGCGCTGGTTTCCTTCGCCACGTTCCCGGTACGGCGCAATGGTGTCATGCCACCTCCGCCTTCGATTTCCAATTCGAAAAATAATAAACAAGATCAAAAGTGGGTCGTCGGGCCGTGTTCATTCGGCCAGTGCCCTCCACATAAAGTGATAACAATTGGATGTACATAAACAACATTTTCCAATGAAGAACAGGGTAAGAAAACATTAAATTTCATGAATAAACCCCTACCTCAAAATTTACGTCACATGTCGGGTGTCGCGGAAGACGGCATCGCGGGGAAAGGGTTCGAAGGCAATGTCGGAGTGCACAGAGGAGTAAGCGGCATCTCCTCTATTTTCTTGGAGAAGAGAATGGGTGGCGCATCATCGTTCTTCGTGGAACCGGCATTCTTCGTCAAAGAAATCATCATTCTTCATCGGAGGGCATTGTTCTTCAAAAACTGAAGAGTTCTCCCAATCCTTTTTAGCACAACAAAATCCCTCCTCTGGTAAAATAATAGGCTAACCCGATTATTTTTTTACACATGCCATTTAAATTTCAAAATTAAAATCACCACATTAATTAATCGTGTTGGAAATTAATTAAAGGGAGGTAGAGGAAAGATCCTCATTAATTAAATGCATTTGAAATTAATTAAAGGGAGGGAGAGGAAAGATCCTCATAAATTAAACGGACTGGAAATTAAAAGGGGGTTGCCAATTTAATGAGGGGGTTTAAGGAGTTAGAGGAAAATTGAATGGTTGTGGCTCGTGTTGGCCCCACCTCTCTAACATCCACACTTGGGTATTTAGGTGGCTATTGGTCCCACCCTTAACTACCCATGGGTGGAATTAAACTCCTTATATACATAATAAAATTGTACCAACAATTTTATTTACTTCTTAATTAAACATTAAATTATAAATTCAAACCCGCATAAAACGCAACTGCAGTAAATGTCCCCTTAAGCAATTACTGGCGCTGCGAGTTCATCAGTGCCCTCAGATTTCAATTTTAGGCACTGGTTTATATGATAGAAACACTTGCTCATTAGTTCACTGAGCGTACCCAAGATAAACTTCGGAAATTGATTTCAGGCAAACCGGGCATCATAATCTAGTTCCGTTGGAAGCCACAAACTCGTAAAATTCCAAAGTATTTAAAAAAAATCCTAGAAATTTCAAGGTCTTTAAATTACACCCACCTCAGGGTTTTACTTCCCCGTAAAGCTACAACACAAACTAGGGAAAACAAATGTGGGTATTATGCATGAATCTGAGCCTCTCGCTCCAATGTGCTCTCCTGGAGGTTCCCGTGGTGCCAGCAAATGCGCACCGGAGGTATCGACCGTCCATGTAGAACCAGATCCTTTCGATCCTCGATCTCCATCGGGACCTCCATGAATGTCGCCTGTCATCGATTTCCATCTCCACATGATCAATGATATGTGTCGGGTCGTGCACCTGTTGCAACTAAGGTGGAAGGTACAAGTGGTAAGCCACCTCTCCTACTCTGCTGAGGACCTGAAAAGGCCCGATGAAGCGCAGAGATAACATGCCACCCCACCCAAATCTCTGAAATCCACGTCGAGGTGAGACCCATAAGAAAACATGGTTTCCATCCTCGAACTCTAGTGGCCTTCGTCTCCTATCATCCTAGGAATTATGATTGCTCTGTATAGTCCTCATCCGCTCCTGAATGATCTGTACCTTCTCCGTCGTAGCCTAGACCATCTCTGGTCCTACAAGTGTTGACTCCCTAGGGTCAGTCCAGCACAGAGGTGATCTGCAAGGTTGGACCTACAGTACCTCATATAGTTCCATCCCGATGGTGCAGTGGTAGTTGTTGTTGTACGCAAACTCCACCAAAGGTAGGTGATCCTCCCAGATTCGACCAAAGTCAAGGACACATGCACAGAGCATGTCCTTGAGTGTTTGAATGGTCTTCTCCGTCTGACCATCTGTCTGAGGGTGAAAGGCGGTGCTCAGGCGTAGATGCACCCCAAATGCCTCTTGAAACCCCTTTCAATGCCGGGAAGTAATTCAAGCATCTCTATCGGAGACGATAGAATATGGAACACCATGAAGCCGTAAAATATCTTAAACGTAGAGGCTTCTCATGCTCTCTACTAAGCCCTGCTCTCTGATCGGAAGGAAGTGGGCTGACTTGGTGAGTCGGTCGATGATCATCCAGATAGAGTTCTGTCCCCTGGATGTATGTGGAAGCCCCATCACAAAATCCATTGATATCCCATCCCACATCCTCTTTGGAACCACTAAGGTATGTACCAAGCTTACTGGTACTTGGTGCTCCGCCTTCACTACTGGTAAGTGAGCCATCGTGAAACGAACTCTGCTAGAGCCTTCTTAATACCCGGCCACCAGTGCTATCGTCTAAAGTCCTGGAACATATTTTCCACTCTTGGATGTACCGCTAAAGTGGGAGGGTAAAACTCCCTCAGCATTTCCTCCTGTAGTTCAACTTGTACCATGGTACGTCCCCTAGAGTGGATGACGTGCTCTCCTCCTTCAGAAAATCTATCAGGCGCATGCCCTATGGAAATCTGAGCACGTCGCGTCTCATAGTCAAGTTCCCTACACTGTGCCTCTATGACCCACTGATGTAGTGGAGGAGTGACTGTGAGGTAATATAGAAAGGCTTCCCCATATCTATCCACAAAAGATATCTTCAAAGTGGTTGAATTCTCTGTCGCCTCTCCAAGTAGATGAATGTCGGATCTCATGCTGAGAGTATCAGCCACAAAGATCTCCTTCCCAGGAGTATAGTCTATCTCAATGTCATAGTCCTGGAGGAACTCGAGCCATCGCCACTGTCTCAGGTTCGGGTCCTTTTTCGAGAAGATGTACCTGAGACTGTGGTGGTCAGAGTATATTGTAAGGCGCTCTCCCATCAGATAGTGTCGCCACATCTTCAAGGAGAAGACCACTACTGCTAACTCCTGGTCATGGGTAGCGTAGTTCTACTCATGTTGCCTCAACTGTCGTGAACCATAGGCGATCACTCTCTGCTCCTACATTTGGACACACCCAAGTCCGGTCCCTGATTTATCGCAGTAAACTACATACCCTATGCCTTCCTCTGGTAGCCTCAAGATGGGGGCACTAGTCAATCTATGTCTCAGCTCCTGGAAGCTCTCCTGACATCTATCTGACCACAAGAAGGGTTTCCCCTTTTTTTCAAAGCTGAAAGCAGTGCTGCATCTATGGAGAAGTCTGGAACTAATCTCTAATAGTACCTAGCAAGACCTAGGAAACTCCACACCTCCATAATGATCTTGGGTGGATTCCAAACAAGTACTGCCTAGATCATCGCATGATCCACAAAAAATCCTGCCTCTGAGATGACGTGCCCCATGAAGTGAACCTCCCGAATCCAGAACTGGAACATCGAGAGATTACCATAAAGCTGGTGCTCTTAGAGTGTGTCCAGTACAACCCAGAAGTGGTAGGCGTGCTCCTCCTCAGTAGTCGAGTCAATTAGTATGTTGTTGATGAATAATGTGACAAAACAATTGAGGTAAGGATGGAAGATCCTGTTCATGAGACTCATGAACACTGATGGTGCATTGGTTATATTGAAGGGCATAACCAAGGAATCGTAGTGGCCATACTAACACCTGAAGTCTGTCTTCTGCACATCCTCATCTCGAAATATGAGCTGATGATAGCCGGACCTGAGGTCTATCTTTGAGAACCATCATGCTCTCTTGATCTGATCAAATAGGTCTTCAATCCGAGGAAGTGGATATTTTTTCCTCAGAGTCACCTGACTCAGGCGAAGGTAGTCCACACATTGCCGTATCCTCTGATCCGCCTTCTTGTAAAATAAAATCAGAGAAGCCCCGGGTGAAACACTTGGTCAGATGAATCCCTTTACCTGTAAGTCCACTAGCTGTACCTGTCACTCACGAAGCTCGGCGGGAGTCATTCAATATGCGGGAGTAGATATCGGTGCTGTCCCAGGGTACATGTCTATGTAGATGTCTACCTCTCTGTGAGAAGGTAGTGCAGGAACATTGTTAGGAAAAACGTACGCATACTGTTCGACCACAACAGGAAAACTCAGACTGTCCACATCTACCGCTCCTAATATGACAATAGCCAACTCGTGGGTGATCGGCTGCCCTCTCCTCTGCTTAAGTCCATCCTACGCTACAAAGGCTCCCTTATCGCCGGTGAAGGTGAACCTGCTCCCATCTGTGTGGACACACAACACTTTGCGCCTAATACAATCAATCTAGGCATGGACTGTATATAACAAATCCATTCTGAAGATGACGTTGTAAGGCCTTGACGCCGCTACAAGAAGATCCTTGCCGAAGCTCTCACCTCCTATAGTAATCTCACACTGCCAGCACCAGTGCGTAATCGGTGAGTCTGCTCCTGTAGGAGTCTCTAGCCGTATGGATCGAGCCAACGGCTCCATCGGAATCTCAGAGCTCCAAACAAGGGTATCAGTAATAAAAGAATGACTCGCTCATGTGTCTATAAGAACTACATCAAGGGTAGAATAGACACATATATTACCTCAAATCATCTCAGGTGCACCGTGGTCTTATGCCTCGACTGCCTGGAGCTGAGCCTGCCCATGTCTACCAGCTCCCAGTGGTTGGGTTGGTCCTCCTGGTGGTGGTGGTGGTAAAGGCTCAAAACGTCATCCACCACCCGCTGCTCAGCCAACTCTTCTGCATGCTCCATGAGAACCTCCATGGCCAAACCCCTGCCTCTGCCTGGGAGGTCCCTCTACTATCTGCTGCTCCTCTACAAGGAAGGTCGGACAGTCACGAGCCATGTGGCCCTACCCACCGCATGTATAGCACTGCCTACCCCTCGTATGGCTAACTCTGCTCCGTGTGCCCTGCACATCCGTACCAGTATTCTGAGGTCTCCCACATGATGGCCTAGTCCTCTTGGACCTCTATGAAATCTTTCTACTTCCGGCTGTAGAAGGCTCCGCTACCTGTCGCCCTAGGGTGGGATTATCTATTGGTGGAGGCTCAGCAAGAAATCTCTCTACAGGAAGGGTTCACTCTAGTACTCCTGTCTGTGTCAAAATGTTGAGGGAGACCATGAAAGCCCTGATCTCATGCCTCAGTCCTTGCTCGATGTTCCAGCCCCGAAATAATGGGTCTTGTGCCATGTCTGTGGAGTAGCGCGAGAGGTCAGTAAATCTTGTCGAGTACTGGGCTACTGTCATTATGCTCTGTCGAAGATGTAGTAACTCCGGTATGCGCACCACACGGAGGGTGGCCAGAACAAACTCTGAGGTAAAGGGGCTCTCGATGTCCGTCCAATGTAGAGTTGCCTCGTCGTGCACCTGTAGAATCAGGCCCCACCATCTACCTATTTCTGCGTGCGAGAGACTCACCACAAGGATCAAAATAAGGTCAGCTGGTGTCCCTACTAATCTAATGATTCTGATGATAGCCTCTAGACAATGCTCGGTTGCCTGAGGGCCCGTCTCTCCATGGAACCTGGGCGGCCTCTATCGTTGAAACTCATGCAACGCACTCAGGTGTCAGGCACTCTCCGCTGCTGGGGCTAGTGGTATCATTGGCCCAGTTGGTAGTGATATTGTTGGTGCCTCTGCTGTAATGGGCCCCTGCACCGTGGACTCGTCGCTCGGTGGGATGCCATTCTGGACGTAACTAGGAACCCTTACTGACTGCCTTCGTGGGGCCATCTTGAGAAAAAAATAGGTGCACCAATGTTAGTACATTATACATGGTGAGCTGACACAATTTAATCACAAAGAAAACTTTTGAAACACACATGAAATCAATGTTTTAGTGCACTGAGTCAGAAATCAGATGTCAGGGTCCTGGTGTATGGATACGTCGGCCGCAGCACCAACACTGGACTCCCTGGACTGATATCCACACTCAATAATCTAAACATTATTGCTTCATAGAGAAGAAATTATCAGAGTCCTGTGTTCTGCGGTAGAACCGACTCCTCTGATACCAATTTGTCACGACCCGTCCTCGGGGCCCGTGCTGTGACTACCCCAAGCCCGCCTTCCATAGGCCGGGGGTGGAGACTAGCACCAAAGGCGTAAATCCCGATGAAAAGGGAAGGCATTGCCTCTATATAAGCAAAAAAGCAGAACAAAGTATGTAGGTGAAGTAAGCACTAAGTAAAAATGAGTATGAATGTAAGTGTTGTAAGGTAAATGGGATAGTATACAAACCCAACTAAAAGTACATTACATCTGAAAAGAAAGTACAACAATAGTAAGTAATGTAAGCAGCAACCGCGGAGTCGTCCTCTGGATATCCCACATGACGGATGGGTACAGATGGTCTCCTCAGCTCCTTGGGTCTGGTCGTCTGCTACGTGTACGTCTCATCTAGTGGTCCACCTTCAGGTACCGTCCCACACCTCAAGCCTCCACCTTGATCAATTCTTCCCATCGTCTACATCCAACACAATGTAGTGCGGGCATAGCCTGTGCAGGGGTGTTTATGTGATACTCAGTAGGGACCCTGAGACCCCCGAAGGTCTCCTAGGACCCACAAAAGATAAACCAAAATGGAAATATACAATTAGAAAGTATCAACCCACTCTTCCTAGGTATATTCCCATACATATAACTAAGTCATCAATTCCAGTTTGGATCCAAATCTGTAGCCCAAGCACAACCCAGTCCACGTAGGAAAGAATTCAATCACACCAAGTAATGATTGAAAGTCAAGACTCAACTCACACATGTATACTATTTCAGAAGAGGGGGAGATATGATTAGTTTTAGCCTTTGAGTCATCTCCTATGCCGAACCCATGTAGGATCCAAGTACAAAAGTTGTCACTGCCAAACCCACGTAGGATCCAAGTACAGTAACCATCGTTGTCGAACCCATGTAGTATCCAAGTACAGTCATCATCACTGCCGAACCCACGGAGGATCCAAGTACAGTCGTCCTCGCTGCTGAACCCTCTTAGGATCCAAGTACAGTTTTCCTCACCGTTGAACCCTCATTGGATCCAAGTACAGTCGCCATCGTTGTTGACCCCACGGAGGATCCCAACACAGTAGTCGTCACAGTCACAGTCAGCTCCAGGGTTTACACACACAACGCACTCGATTCCGGGAGGGTTTGCTCCTCGAGTAAAGGGGGAAATACAAAAATTGTAAAAAAGTCCAGAGTTTATGTATCCTGAAGTTCCGTCTTGTAAAAAGGAACTCAAGGCGACAGATGGTAGATCAAACAGACGCCCGGTCTGGGAGATATTGGCTTTTTCATTGCAGGGGCCAGGTTGGAAATATGCTCATTCCAAACCCGGCCATTTACCAATGTTATCCAAAACTCACTAAGATAATCGCAAAATAACCGCCTCGTTGATAGGATCCCAGTGTCGCAGATGGAGCGTCGTTTGGACGCGCAATCTTCATGATATTCACATTTAAGTGAAAAAGGGCCCTGTCTGTTAGGCCCGATGGGCTGATGGGTTGGGTCGTCTCGGTTTTGGTGGGTCCGACCCGACAAAGGGGTCGGACCAGCCTGGTGAGGTGTGCGGACCGGCCCGGCTGGGCACGTGGCCCGGCTGGGCACGTGGCCCGGCTGGGCACGCGGCCCGGCTGGCTTGGTTCGAAGGTCGAGCAGTCCGATGGGCCCCCACCGGCTGTCAGAATCGGCGACGCCCAGCGGCGACACCCTTCCCAAACCGGCCAACCGTCTAGTGCAATCGACCCGCATGGAGGGCCACGGCTCTTCTGGCGCGGCACCCTGCTGGTGCCGCAGATCTGCTCCGCTCGGCCGGCCGACAGGCCGGTCGGTTCTCCGGCGCAGTGCCCACCTGGCGTCGCGGCTTCTCTTCGCCCGGCCGGCTGACAGGCCGTCCTGTTTTTCCGCCGAAGTGGCCCGTGGCGCGACAACGCCGGTTTCCTTTTCCGTGTTCCCGACATGGCGCAACAGTGTCGTGCCTCCTCCGCCATTGATTTCTGATTCTAATAATAATAAACATGATCAACGAAGGGTTTTTAGTCCGTGTTCGTTCGGCCCGCGCCCTCCGCGTAAAGGGATAACAATTGGCCGTACAAAAAAAATTCTAATGAAGAATGTGGTTCGAAAACATTCACTTTCAAGAATAAACACCTACCTCAAAATTTACATCACAAGTTGGGCATCGTGGAAGACGGCGTCGCGGGGAAAGGGTTCGTAGGCGACGTCAGAGTGCTCCGAGGAAGATGTGGCATCTCCTCTCATGTCGTGGAGAAGAGAATGGGTGGCGCGTCATCATTCTTCGTGGAACCGGCATTCTGCATCGAATAAATCGTTGTTCTTCGTCGGAGGGCGGTGTTCTTAAAAAACTCAACGGTTCTCCCAATCCTCCATAGCACAACTAAAGCCCTCCTATGGTAAAATAATAGGCTAACCCTATTATTTTATTACACAAGCCATTTAAATTTAAAAATTAAAATCACTACATTAATTAAAGAAGTTGGAAATTAATAAAATGGAGGGAGAGGAAAGATCCTCATTAATTAAATGCATTGGCAATTAAATAAATGGGGGAGAGGAAAGATCCTAATTAATTAAACGCATTGGCATTTAAAAGGGGGTTTCCGAATTAATGAGGGGGTTTAAGGAGTTAGAGGAAAATTGAATAGTTGGGGCTCGTGTGGACCCCACCTCTCTAACATCCACACTTGGGGAGTTAGGTGGATGTTGGTCCCACCCTTAACTACCCATGGGAGGAATTAACCTCATTAGATACATAATAAAATTATATAAACAATTTTATTTACTTCTTAATTAAACCCTAAATTATAACTTCAATCCCGCATAAAACGCAACTGCGGTAAATGTCCCCTTAAGCAATTACCGGCACTACGAGTTCATCGATGCCCTCAGATATCAATTCCGGGCACCGGTTCAAAAGATATAAAAACCTGCTAGTTCGTTTAGTAAACGTACCAGAGATAAACTTCTGAAATTGATTCCGGGCCCACCGGGCCTCGGAATCAAGTGCGGTCAGAAGCCACAGACTGATAAAATTAAAAAGTATTTAAGAAAAAATAATTCCTTGAAGTTTCTAGGTATTTATAATTAAAACATGGTAAATAATTCATAAAACATATCCTTCCATAGTTTCTTTATCACAATTCTCAAGTTTTATCATGATCTTACTCCATCATTAATTATATATGAATATTGACAATAAAGACATTCAAAAACTTTTAAGGTATTTTCTAAAGACACTATTGATTAAATTCATGAAAATAGAGGTGGATTTAGTAATACCAGATAGCATCAATATATATTCATAGTGTCTATACCTTTCTGGAAATAATGTACTAGGTATATCCATCTTAATTACACTAAATTGACGATCACAAAAATGATGATCGATCTTTGAAAAAGTATTGAACTTGATGTAGTTGATTAAAAACGTTCATCAATATATGATAGATGATACTATTTATTGATTGTGATGATGTTCACTCCAGATAATCAATTCAGGGCCAAATTGATCAATATTTTTTCATTTCAAGAATAATATGTGCATCCTAAGGTGACACAGTTGGTGAAATAAATCCCTTGACAATATTATCCTAGAGTTTCTCTATCACATGATATAACTCAATCAAGGCCATTGTATAGGGAGGCACTGAAATATGTTGATCACTATGTATGAGTTAATTTTTAGAATTCAACTTCACAATTTGGTGGAATACTAGAAAACTCTTCCAAAATTTATTAATAAACTCAAGAACAATAGGTGTATAATTGATTTTTGGTTACTCCCCACGCATCTAAGATAAACATCCCTTTTGAATAGTAATTTGGTCCCATACAATAGATTTGATTTGAATCATAATTTACTATTTATATTTACATAGATTAATGACCATGGGTTAGTTTGGAATATCAATCCGGACATACAATCCTTAGATATTGGTATGGTATTTATATAGATAATAATTTCCATTGATTAAGATAGAATTAAAATCAACCTGGTAGAGAATAATAAAATTTTCTAGATACAAATTACAACAACCTTCAAACTATGTTGAATCATCATATTTATATGTGAACATCATACAATTAGAGTTTCCAATACTAATTGAACATCTAATAATTGGGTATATGAGTTGTCATTACTTGATAAATATAATGATATAATGGATTCAATATGACTAAAATAAAAGAATATATTATAATATTTAATAATCACAACCCCAACATCATTATTCTTTCTTCAGTACCATAGTACAAAAAATATTGTCTTCATGACCATATGGTTTAATTGATTAGAGTTTTCAGTAATTCATAGGATATAAAAGATTTTAAACCTTTATTTGAATCTATTACACTATATGTTTAACCTATATAATTCAAGGTCACCATCAATTCAAATCACTCATAATGTTTCATAAAAAATATGTGAGTTATCCAAGAATATCCCCCAAGAATTTCAAAACATGTCAATTATAATGAACACTAACCAGGCGCTACAATTATGGTTGAGATATAACGAACCAACTATTCTTGGGTTTATTACCATATATACATCTATTCCCATACAAAAACAACTTGTAGTAACCACAAATGTATGTCTTTCTAGGAAAACCACTCCCATTTCTTTAACATAAATTATTTTTTTCTCCTATAATTTTCCTTTTCAAAAGGGTTCTTACAAAATACTTATCTCCATATTACCAAAGTTTATCAAAAAAATGATCTTATACCAATAATAATTACCGATTATTTTCATAAATATATATCACAACTTAATAAATTACAATTAATTACACAACATAATGATCCATTACATAATCATATCAGTCTACAACCTCTGAAAACATGGATACATAATAATCGTGTTCATAAGTGAACTACAACATCTCACACTATGTTATTCGTGTCTTGAAACCTTCATAGAAATATCATTCCCAATACCATTCATCAAAATATTATTAAATTAAACTTAAGATAAGGTGAGATAATATTCCTAATAAGGGTAAACAATAGAGATATCAGCATAACATTAGATAAAAAGTATGAGAACATGATAATTACATTTGATAACCATAACTTGTATATCATAGATCATAAAGACGATCCATGATGTAATTTTATTTCAGTAAATAATACAAGAGTCATAATTGATTCAATTACCATCATCGATCTGATTGTTACATTTAAATAGACGTATATTTGTGTCATACACATAATAATAGAAATTATTATGTCAACAATACCCACAAAAACATTCATAACATGTTTGGTGTGTGATAACCTTCTGTATACACACATTTGGCCTGTTATGACCTCCCATGTACCCTCTTTCAGGCTTAAGATAACCTCATGTGTACCCAAATTCTAATGGATTAGGATGACAACATGTATACCCTATTTTTTGGGAGTAGGATAACCTCATGTGAAATATTTGAAAACCTAGATAATTAATCTCTACCTAATGGATTAGAGGGATGTATAATTATGGGACCACCCATAACATAATCAAAATTATACATATGTGTTCCAAAAGGAAAAAACAATTCATTAGAGAAAACCCCATAGAAAAAAAATCGGTTTCAAAACAAATTCCACATTGTACAATGTGTGGAAGAGAAACTGTTTTAATCAAAACATCCAAACAAAAGTAAATAAGTTTCACAAACATCTTTTAAACAGAATCATTAAGCATCCAGATAAAAAATAGGGATGGTATAATTGGATCATATCACTATTATAACATATGTATAATTAAGGGTTGTTTTCATTTGTTTATAGAGATTCTATAAAATCTCATTAAAACACTCTTTAATAAAATATCATTTCACCTTTAGAATTGCATTTCAAAATTTAAACACAAAAATTATATTTTAAGAAATCTTGGGAATATTTTGGAGGATTCTATAAATAATTTTATCGTTATGATGGTGGGAAATATTTTCCATTATGTACATGTTAAACAAATTTTTCTTTCATATTTTTTATAATTGTCAAATATATGGGATTTGTAAACAAACATAAAGATTAATTCTTAAATGATTTTGTAAAAATCCAAAAAGTGATGGGGGAATGTATTTCAAAAATTATTTTAAGATAGTAAAAAAAAAATTTGAACCATTTTAAGAAATCATGGACATGGAAGAGGAATTATTTTTGGCATAATTTCTCTGTAATGTTAGTTATCCTTAAAATAATAATTTTAGACATAGGAGTATATAATGAGATAAAAATTAATTGAAAATATATAAATTCCATCTATGAAATCATTATAGTTAATTTAACGATTTTATTGACATATATATCATAATATTTGTTCATTGGATGATTAATTATAAATAACCATGATAAATGATGATATTGTAATATAAACAAATTTTACACATTGGTAACTTGTGAATTATAGTCCCCATGAAATTAAGATCCATAAATGATTATTTATATCCAATAATTTATGAAAAAAAATATATTCATAAAATAAACTCACGGGGATTATATACACCAAATAAATTAGTGGTTTATATAGCATGTGTCCCAATGAAATAAAATCAAGATGAAATTCCCTTACCTCAAATATTGACTTCCATCATACACATTCAAAACTCATGTATAATTTGTATACGTTATTTATAAATACCTTAAATAAAAATAAAAACATATCTCAAACCATATATGATTAAACTATGACCATTTATTACATGTTTATTAATAATTATTCAATAGAATCATTTTTCTAGATGATAACTTTGTTCTACATGTTTAGTTTGGTTCTATAGTTCTTGGCAGTGTAATTTGATTATGGTTCCATCATGTAATTTTTTTATCCTTATATAAATATAATATATACTAATTATATACATATTTATATTCATCAATTAATGTTACTAATACAAAAATGAAGTACAATATTCATGGTGATGGTAGGTCGTACGTATGCATGAGGATTATTTACATTTTTTCAAAGAATAAATGAATATAATGAATATAATAATTCAAATTTTAATAATCATTTTTATATTATATATATAATATATAATCATAAAATATATAATTATTACCATTATGTTAAAATAAAATGAAAAATTTATCACATCACTTTGTGGTGGTGGTAGCCGACATATACGCTTCAGTGACATAATCATTTTTCAATAGATTCAATGGTAATAGGATAGATGTAATATTATAATTACATAATTAAAATTATTTCAAATGTTTAATATATATTATTTAAATCAATCGTTATATCCATCTGTGAGAAACAGTGATGGAAAATTAATTAAATTTGTCCATGAGGTGGTGGTCTGTTGTACACGTGATCAATATTTTTATTTCCAATTTTATGGAATATGATATGAATAAAGGTTATTGAATTAATATAATAATATATAAATATATCTAAGATATTGTTTTTATTATTTCAAAATATATTTATGTTAATTTAAATAATTGGATGAATAAATAAGAAGAAAATTCATGGTTAATAATTATACAACTTCTTCATAGAACCTCTTTAGGTTTACAGCTAATGACTTCCTATAACTCTTTTATAAAAAAAAGGAATCATGGTAATGGGTACTGATTTATGAATTATTTCTTTCAATATCCTATCTAATCAAAAAGGATTTTTAGGTGTCTCTAATAGATGAGAGGAGGTGTCCTTTTTTACGTTGGGGATAGAACTCACATTGAAATTTCAAAAAAGAATAAAAAATGATAAATTAAATTCCCATAATATCTATACAAATGGGAAAAAATTCTAAAGTGTGATATTATAATTTTAAAAAATTTAAATTAAATATTGTTGTTAATGTTTTGATATTCAAAAATAAACATATATTTTAGATTAACCGCCATCGGAAAACTTGTTTTGACCTTAGCCATGTTAAATAATTTTTACCATTTTTTGTATTCATTATGATAAAAAATTTAATTAATCAGGGTAAATAATTTTAATTATTAATATTCCAAAAATTTAATCCTTTTTAAAAAAATTAAATTTTCATAAGAGGAAAATTTTAATTGAAAATTAAACCCATTGATGTGAAGGACTAATAGCTTTTAGAAGAAAAAGTTTTCTTAAGTATAAAATAATTTATATCAAAATTCAACATAATATTAATTAAAAATACATAAATTGTACAAATAATAATATAATTGAACTAATACTACTTTTGAACTATTTCGAATAAGAATCAATATTTTGAAAATTGTAAAACAAAAAAAGGATGTTTTCATTAAAAATCCAAATTTTGACTATTCACTGAAAAATGAATCGTTTCAAAAAAAACATTACTAAATTCAAACTAATATAATTTCTACATTTTGTTTTTCAAATTAATTATATGTTATTAAAATAAAATTTTTAATTGTGAAAAAAAATTAATTTCAAAATAATAGAGAAAAATAGGATGAACCCTCTTTTATGAAAATATTTTTTATAAGAATAAAAATAGATTTATTTTTATCCTATGCATGGAAAAAAATATTAGGTGAATGATAATTTTTTTAAAATTTTTATTTATTATTAAAATATAATTTAAATAATTCAATAATTGTGATTAGTTAATTTTATTGAGATAAAAAAACATTCTGTTGATAAAACTTGTTTTTAAGAAGAACATTTCTTTTACATTAAAATGATTTTTATTTTTAATTATAATTATTTAAAAACCAATGGATTTATTTTATATGTGTTTAAAAAATTTATAATTTAATTATTTCAATTCATTCTCAACAATTTAACTACATTTTTATAATGGTATGCAGTATTATGGTAAATTATAACTCTGTGTTGCGTATAATTCAAGCTATCGATGAAATTTATTTTATATGAAAATAATATTTCCAAAATATCATTGTGTGAAATTATTATCATCTATAATGAATATAAATTTATTAAATTTATTATTATGAACAGTTTTTATCTATATATAATTTTTGAAATCCTTTGATAATCATTTGGAATTTAATCATTAAATATTTCTTGGATACATTGACTACTTATGGTTGTATGGATTAATTATTTGAAATTTATTTCAAATAACTACCATTATTAAAGGAGTATTGAAATTTTTCCATCAGGTTCATAATTTTAAAAGTTGCATTAGTATAATTTTTCTTCACTGTATTCAATTTTAAAATCATCCATGTATATTGGTAAAAAATAAGCCACATCGCTTCGTGGAGTTGGTATTCCACACGTACACATGCTGCAATTTTCATTTTTCAATATATGGAAGTGTAAGAAGGTATATTATATATTATATTTCTAGAATCTTAAATATTTAAAAAATATAACTCATATTAATTAATTTTACCTTTATATATATCTAATCAAATCAGTGATGAAAAAGTATTACACTGCTATTTGGGTATGGAAGGCCGTACGTACAAACAAGTGATGTATTAATTTTCCCTTGGTTTGAATGAGATAATTAAGGTTGATGAATCTTTAAAAGTAGAAATTAAATATTTATAAGATAATAATGTTATTTTTTTACCATGGTTAAACAATATTTTAAAGATGTTTAACAAATAAAAAAATTGAAAACACGTAGTAAAAATTTATACATTTTCTTCAAGAAACCACATTTTCCTTAAAAATTATGATTTATAGGATTGTATTTTTTTGATTAGAGAAACTATAAATCATGGTTTTTATTTTTGGGAGTGTATTTGTGAAAGTATTTTCTAGGATAAGTGGATACAGAGGTGTGAAGAAGAGAGGATAAGAGGTTCTTTTTATAATTTTAGGGAGTGGATCTCTTATAATTAGTCAATGTTTTATAATGTTAAAATGCCTCATTCTTGTTCTAGTAGTGTAATTGCACCCAAAATTCATATATATTTTGTGATAGGTTTTAAAAACATTTATACATTCAATTATAGATATGTTTTTATACATTTTATTCCTTATCACTTAGTTAAACTAAATATAACAACAACTCTGATAAATTACAATTTTACAATGAAAAACTATTTATGTAACAAAAAATTAATTATGGGATCATAACCATATTTTAATATGGTTACTCAAAATATGGACAAATATTATAAAATTATCATTATATAAGGATAAGAAAATAATTTTAATATAAGAACAAAAAGTTAATGAATTTTTTTTGGAAAATACACGATTAAGGTGTAACAATTATTTTTCATTTAAATCGAGCAATAATATTTTCACCTATGTTTTTTATTATAATTAAATTAAATAAATAATTACTTTTAAATTATTCACCAATTAAGAAAAGAATTTAAACTTCCACATATGAAATTAAATTTAAATTCTCAAAAATATATTTAACTGGAATGAAATATTACATAACTTTACCAAATTCATTCTTGGGTTCCCAAATTAAAAACAATATTTTTAAATTAATTATTTAAATATTAAAAATCATATTTGGTCTAGAAACGTTTTCAACCATTTATTATATCATATGTACATCATAATAATATCATAAAAGTGATTGTGTTTTGAAAAGATTGTATTTTCACAAATCACCTAAAATAAACTATTTATGAAAAATATCAAAAAATAACTATAATATATTTTTTACATTATTAAAAATGAAATTAATGAATTTCATCGTTAAAAATTGTGAAATTTAATAATTTATGATTTAATCACATTTTGAAAAAAATGTGCATTATGTTATTGCTTATTCATAATGAAAGGTTAAATTTTTATAATTGAAGGTTGGGTGTCACATTCTACCATAATTATCAAAATATAATTACCTATTTTTTAATTCATTATAATAATATCAGGATACTTTATCAATTTTATATTACAAAAATTAATTTCTTGGTTAATATAAGGAATCAAATTCTTTCATGAATAAACAATATAATTCACATTATAAGTCTTCCACTTATTAATGTATTTCTAGAAGAGTACCCTAATAAAAAATTCTGATTCTCCACAAAAAAAATAAATAGTTAAATTGTCTATAACATTAGTTAGAGTAATTATATGAAAATATTCTTACATGGTTCCTTTATACATTCTAAGTGATGTTTTTTCCTCTTGTAAATTATTAGATTTTTTTTCCACATTAGACTCTAGCACTAGAGGAATAAGGTTGATTTTTAATACCTAAAGCACAAAAAAACTATTAATGGGTTTTAAGAATTATAAAAGAAAGAATATATTTCACTTATTCTAAAAAAACTAAATCAAAACTTATGATAGGACTCAATATGAATAAACCATTTTTTGAAGATTTAATATCGTAATAAATAAAACATAAATACTTAAACTCATTTAAATAATAAAAAAACGTAAAAATTAAATTATAATACCACAACATATATTATTTTATGATTCTTAAAACCATAATACTACTAAACATGCGGAAACTAAGATTATGTTAGATCCAAGAATAGTTTTTATGACAATATTTGAAACATGGGAATACTTTTTCATAATAATAGAAACTTCTTGAATATTCTCATTATAACAAGATTCGGAACAGCTGACATGATTGAAAATTACTTCACAAATGTTTTAAGAGATGATTTTATATCAATTAATAATATAAATAGTTAAAAGATCAAGATTCAAATAAATTACTACTTTATGATCAATGTAGGTTATATCACAATTTAAATGTTTTAAACATCATATTTTGTAATTTCGTAATAATGGGTATAATACCTTATCATTTTTAGGTAAATTATCCTCATTCATGCCAAATTTTATTATGTACTTCCTCATCTTATTATTGTTCAAACATGATACATTGGTGGCTTCTTTATTGACATTTAATTCACACAATTGATGGAATTTCTCTCCACAGATGATGAAAAATAGCACTCCATTAAAGAATGTAAATGGTTGAATATTTACATAATTATCACACGTTGACATTTCTATCCTCCACTTTTTTATCTTCACCTAATTCCTTTTTTCATAGTTCTAAGTTATATTCTTATTATCAAGATTTCCTTTGTAAATATATTTCATGGTGACTTATTTCTCCATCCTGAAGGAACATGATACCATGTAATCCCATGATGAAATCATTTTTGATACTAGTTCTATTTAGAATCTTGGATTAATCCTATAAAATAACTAGTCAATGTTAAATTCAAAATTACATACATAATACATAATGTACCAATCTAAAAGTTTAAAAAAATTCATATTCTAATAATACTCCCTTCTACATTGTGCCTTATGTTGAAAAATAACCCTACCATTTTATCTCAGTTGTCATGAAGAATTTATTTTTTGAGAATTATATTCACAAAAGACATTAATTCCATTTTATATCACACATAATAGTTTATTTGATTCAATGACATCCACTAATCAGTAGATTCCATTAAATAATACACCACTTGAATAATCTTCTTTCATTCATTACTTTTCAAATTTAGGAATATCATTCCAAGATACATGACCCACTATTTAGCTATAAATAGATTATTATATGATTATTCAAGTTTCTACCGCATGAATTTATTAAACATCAACAAATAATGTTATAAAAGTATAAGTTATTCCATACAGACAAGGTTGTTGGTCCTAAACATAATCAACTACTCTGTTATAGTCATAATCTGCTCAAATCCAAACATTATCCATGTTTTCTTTACCATATACAAAATTCAAATATTAATTGTGCGTGTTGACATGATTTTTATTCCTTCCATTAGAGTACATTTTTTAAAATATAATACTCTAGATTATCTTATAACCATTATACATATTTATCCATACAATATAAATAATTATAATTTAAATTGTTCTCAAATACGTTTTGAGATTATCTTAATTCTCTTTTTAGTTATGTTCATTTAAAATCATGTTCCATATATTCCTTATTGACTTTATCTAATACCAATTATAATACTATAACTCCTATAACCTATATCTTATTTTAACATTATTAAATTGGTATAAGATACATTGGATCATACCATAAAACATTTAAAATTTAATATTTTGTAAAGAAATAAATAAATATTTGATGCCTATATTACATTTCAAACATAATAGCCTAACATAAGAATCATTCTTACCACCTTGAAATCATTCCAAATATTCTTCTTTATATCTTACAGAAAAAAAAAGGTGAGTTTAGATACATAGTAAGGATTATATACTATGATATTTATCATGATTCAATAGTGAATAATCATTTTGGAACATTGGATAATGAAAATATGTCATATTCAATCAAAAACATTTATTCAACAATAACCATGACTAATATTAAAATTTCACTCACCTGGATAATGGAAATTAAATTGTCAATTACGGAAATGAAAAAATCTAGTCATTCATGATCTTTCCATCAAACAATTATCCAATTTATCATAAATATTACCATAATGGTCAAATATATTATGTCATTCTTAACAAATGGGTAGGTGTTAGCTAGATACCCATCGGATATTTCATGACTCTTGTTTTGTCTTATTAGTCTTTGAGATGTTTTGAGGGGATATCTACAACCTTTACACACCCATCACATTCACATACAATTAATTACACATATATATTGAATTATAAATACAATTAATTCTCAAATTACCATATAAATAAAAAAATTCATATATTAAATTAAGAATATGAAATATTTAGACAATCAAAGAAATAGATTTTTAACAAACATTCATAAATTGATACCATATAATAAATTGGTATTTGGTAGATACATATTAATATTAATATAAATAAAATCAATTTCATCCATGAAAGTTAATATATGAACTTGAAGAAGACAAATATTGTCAAATAAAAAATAGACAGTGATAAAGAACATGATCATAAGAATGTTAATGATGTCAAAATAAGGTATAATCCATTATCATTCAAGGATGATATAAAACCATCAATGCATAAAAAATTATGGTTTTATAATTAAAACAATCCTTTAGAAAATAATATCTAGGATTTACAATAAATGTAACCTCCTTTTCACTACATATAAAAATGATGATATAAATCACTTTTTAAAATTGTTTTCAATCTATTCAGAAAAATATCCTTTTATTTTGATAACAATTTATAAAAAAATCCAAATATGTTTTCAAAAATAATATTTTAAAAATTATCCTTAAAATGTGTAAAAGAATATAGATATCATAGAGAAACTATGATTGTGGTAAATCATGATCAACTTATATATATTACAATCATTATTTTTTTACCTTTGTAATAAAACCCTCAAAATAGACTATAAGGTAGAAATTAAAATGATTCATTTTTAAAATATTGATGACTAAATATAAAGTGGATAAAAATTTAATTTAAGAATATTTTTTATATAAATAATATTGTTCATAAAAAAATTGATGAACATAAAGATGGAGAATAAATATTGTGGACCACAATGAGAAAGTATGATATTTTCTCGTCGAAACATTTTCTCAATTGTTTTAAATTTCATAGAGTGTATAATGAAATGAAATAATGAAACCCTTAAAATAAATATAGGTTATGAAAATATATTGTGTTTTATATATAATCATCATATAATTTCCCCTAATTGAAATTCAATCACAAACAATGTTGATTAATATGAGAATCAAACAAATATCCATTAAAATGATATTTACATTGAAGTAATAATGGATTAAGGAAGTGATGTATCAAAAATATAAATCCACATGAAACAACATAAAAAAATCATGTTATTTTAAACACAAAATCAGGGAAAATCTTTGTAAATGACGTAGTGATAAAGCAAAATAAAAGGAAATCGAGTTATGAAGCCAAATACATTAGGTATCCACCTAGTCGTACTTATTTTATACCCCCTTTAAAAGAATTATTTATTAAATAAATTTTTTTGTGAAAATATTAATGTATTAGAACATTATTTATATTATTTAGTAATCATTTGAAATTTATTCAAAGAATAGTTCTTGCATACAACGACCTCTTAAGGTTATTTTTTCAAATTATCTAAAATTACATCGGCATATTTAATATGGTTAAAAGTGTTGTGAAATGGATAAATAATTTCTAGAATATTAATAGTTTAATGAATATATTTTTATTAATTATATGAAATTTTAGATTTATCCATGACTAGTGCTAAAAGAAATATGATTCACATCATATCATGGTGGTGGTTGTCCACACATATGTACGAGTGCCATTATCATTTTACAATGGATGGAAGGGTAAGAAGTTAGAGGATATATTATACTAAAATAATGGTAATTATTTCATAAATATTACATATATTTATTAATTCAACCCTTATTACCATCCAATAAACAGGGCTATACAAATGACACCTCTAGATTGAGATAGTGGGTTGTACGTGCATGTTGGTGATGTTTTTATTTCCCAGAGGATAGAAATAATTTTAATAAGGGGTTTTCTTCAATAGTAATAAAATTTTAGTATATTTAATTAATTGATGTTTTTATATGATATTGATTAATGAATATTTTATTGAGGTATAATAAGAAATAATATTAATACATTCTATTGTGATTTATACAATATTCTAGAAAACCACCTTTGTATTACATTTTATTTCTTCAATAATGGTATTTTGATGACAACATTGATTCTAAGTCTCAAAAATAATTGTTGGGAAGAGACTGTATGTGGAAGTAACTCAATAAGTTTGAAATTTAGATGAAATATGGTTCACATTTATTAGCGAGTGGAGTGGAACAGCTATAATTATTCTAGGTTTTAAAATATTGATATGTCTTATTCATAGTCATGTAGAACCAAGGGCCAGAAATCCATAGATAAGTTCTTATAGGTTCTATACACACTCAAATAATAAAATTCGTTTATGATTTTAAGGCAGGTGAATCCTGAACTCCTAGTAAAACCCCTTTGAGACCAATTTATCCTTAACCATGATGACTTATATTTTACCATGGTAAATAAATTTTGTAGCCGAAAATAAAAGGGGACATATAAATATAATTGAAAATAATTATTAAAAATAATTAAATCATTTTAATATATTATGATTCTACAGTAATAAGAAATTTAATTTAATATAATAACACAAAACTCATGAAAAAACGTTTTTAGGAAAATACCCTATTCATGGTAAAAAATGATATGACAGTGACATCAAGTAAGAAAGTTTACATAGATGAATTATAATGGGTTTTTAATAGAACCTTAATTTTTTAGACTTTTAAATATATAAAAATGTGACTTTTAACTTCTAACCATTCCATTAAAATCAATCACCCAAAAATTATTTTAAATTTGAATAAAATATTACTTTATGTCCATAAAATTCGATATTGGATTACCGAATTGAAAAACAACTATTTAAAGTTAATTATTTAACTCTTTAAAAGTTTATTTTTTTGATACAATGGTTTTTAAATTTATAAAGTTTTCATTAAAACATATTAATTTCAACAAAGTCAGAGTATTTTGAGAAATCCATATTTTCACTATTCACTCAAAAACCAAACCTTTCAAAAAAATTTCAAATTTTCAGATGATGAAAAAGTTCATTTTTTGAATTAAAAAATTAATTCCTTTTAAATTATTAAATTTATATGATCGTGGCATATACGTTTTAATTTTTTTTGAATAGATCTACATGCATTGTGAAATTGTTTGATTGGAAATAAATGGTTTCTTACTGTAATTAAAGCTCCAGTGTTACATGAAGTATCTATGGGGTGTAATATAAATAGTTATGTTAATATAAATATGGGTGTCACGACCCGTCACCCGAGGCCCGTGTTGTGACTACCCCAAGAACACCTTCCATAGGCCATGGGCTGGCGACTAGCACCAAAGGCGTAATTCCCTAAAACTAGGAAGGCATTCCCTTTATAATATGTAAATGCACACAACAGAAAACATAGCTGGAGGTCTGGTATACAACTGTTAAGCGAAGCGACAGAGCAGCTAGGCTCTTTACGGATATACTATGTGGATATAGATAGAGTGGCTTTCCTATAGTCTCTTACAGTTACACCCCCACTTCTTCAGCGAGTCAGGGAGGTGCTGCATGGGTACACTGTCTAAGAGACACGACGTGCTCAGATATCCAACTGGGAAGCACATGATGGATTTTCAGAAGGTTTGGAGCACGTCATCCTCTTTAGAGGATGTACCATGGTACCAGTGTCACTTCAGAAGGAAGTTTTGAGGGAGTTTCACAAGTCCCCTCTAGCAGTACATCTAGGAGTGGAAAAAATGTACCAGGATCTCTGATGACAGCAATGGTGGCTAGGAATGAAGAAGGAAGTTGCAGAGTTTATCTCATGATGTGTCACTTGTCACCAAGTGAAGGCGCAACATCAGGTACCAGCAAGCTTTGTTCATCCTTTAGAAGTTCCAGAGTGGAAGTGGGATGGGATATCCAAGAGTTTCGTGACAGGACATCCACATACATCCAGAGGTCGTGACTATATTTGGGTGATCGTTGACCGACTCACCAAGTCGTCTCACTTCCTACTGATCAGAGAGCGGAGTTCAATAGAGATATTGGGATGCCTCTATGTGCAGAAGATTGTGCAGCTATATGGACGACATTCTTTTATTGTCTCTGATCGTGATGCACGACTTACTTCCTGGCTATGGAAGGGGTTGCAGGAGGCTTTCAGGATGCAGATTCGTCTACACACCGCCTTCCATCCTCATACGGATGGTCTGACAGAGCGGACAATTCATACCCTCGAGGACAAGCTACGTGCTTTTGTCCACGACATCAGTCTCATCTGGGAGGATCACAGATCTATGAAGGAGTTTTCAAACAACAACTGATATCACTCCACCATTGGAATGCCACCTTTTGAAGAGTAATACTGGAGACCTTGCAGATCACCTCTGTGATGGACTGTCCTAGGGGAGTCAGCACTCGTGGGACCAGAGA
The DNA here is from genome assembly GCA_963277665.1 of Viscum album. Lineage (NCBI taxonomy): Eukaryota > Viridiplantae > Streptophyta > Magnoliopsida > Santalales > Viscaceae > Viscum > Viscum album. Next base: position 1,955,413,035 of record OY728141.1, on the reverse strand, counting down.
TGGTATGGGCATCCACAGAGAAGGTTTAGATCATCCTGGAGTGGATGAAGATGGCACAGAGCAGGTAGATGTTTTATGCTGACAGGAGACAGAGACCTCTAGAGATCAATGATGGCGACCATGTCTTTTTACAGGTCTCACAACTATAAGGTCTACAAAAATTTCTCTAAGGAAGCATGTCATCTCTGTATTTCATTGGACCTTCTCAAGTCCTCAGAAGATTTGGCGCGGTGGTAGACCGTTTAGCTCTTCAACCTTAGTTGCACCAGGTGACGACGTCTTCCACATATCTCAGTTGAGGAGATATGTGTACTACCCTTCTCACATCATCAACAATAGAGAGATGGATGTCGACGATGAGGAGACTTTTATGTAGGTTCTAGTGGAGATTGAGGATCGACAAGAGAAGGTCCTATGTGGATGGTCGATATCTCTGGTGTGTGTTCACTGGAAGCACTGGAACCTCCAGGAGATCACATGGGAGCAGGAGGCTCAAATGTGTGCTCAATACCCCCACTTGTTCCCTTTGTTTGAGTTGTAACTTATGGGGAAGTAATTCCCTGAGGTGGGGAGAATTCAATGACCAGGAATTTCCATGGAATTTTTTTTCATAAATACATGTGAATTTTACAAATCTGTGAAAATTTACGGCACGTGATTCCAAGGCCTAGTGAGCCTAGAATCAATTTCTAAAGTTTTATTCAGGTACGTTCAGTAAACGTACGAGCGGGTTTTTATAAATTTTTAACCGGTTCTTGGAATTGAAATCTGAGGGCACAGTTGACCTCGCAGTGTGGGTATTTGCTATGAATACTTTCACATCAACAACACTTTGTTGAGGGAGGAAGATAGTTTTTAGGTTTTTCATGGAAGTAATAAAATAAAATGATGCATGATTTATTTTATTATAACCACCCATGTGGAATTTGTAGGTGGGGACCACCACTCCTTAACCTCTCATGAGAGGTTATGGTTGTGGGGCCCACCCGATCCTAACCGCCCAGGAGAGGTTGCGGTGTGGGGGTCACATGGGACTAACCCCCCCCCCCAATTAAATGAGGGAAACCACTCAAATCCCTCATAAGTGAGGGAGAGTCTCCAGATCTACTCAACTTAATTAATTGTGAAAATGAACCAATTAAATATTCCAAACCTTCTCTTGATTAATTATGCCACCCGCCATAATTAATTTTGCTTTTCTATTTCTCGCCAAAAAAATAATAGATTGACTAATCTATTATATTGGGACCTCATTTCATATTTTTAGAATTTGGGAGAAGAGAGAGAGAGCATGGGGATAAAATCTCTCACCAATTAAGAACAAAGAACATGTTCTTCCAACAATGAATATCAGTGAGGAGCATCATCAACATTCTTACTTGGAACCTCCTTCTACATAGGACATCTTCGACTACAATGATCCGACACACAAACTGACGATCAAGGAAAATGCCGACGTCCTTCTTTTCCAATGGACCATATTATTTATCATGACTATATCAATGAATAGTGAGAAAATGTAGGGGTTTAAGTGTGGTGAGTGTGGTTTTCAGTTCATGGAGTCCAGTGTTGGCATGGCGGCCAACGTATCCATGCACCAGGACCCTGACATCTTATTTTCAACTCAGTGCATGAAAACACTAATTGTGTGTGTGTTTTCCAAAGTTCTCTTTAAGTCAGCTCACTATGTATAACTTTTAACTGTAGAACACCTGTTTCTTTCAAGGATGCCTCCATGCAGACAGCAGGCTAGAGTTCCGAGTGTTTTACGCACAGATAGCCCACCGAGTGACAGGGCCTCAGTTGAGGGAGCTTTTATAACGGAGCCATCAGTGGTACAACTACCCATTGGGCCACCAATGCCACCAGCCCTAGTAGTAGAGAGTGCACGCCGCCTGAACAAGTTTCATGAGTTCTAGTTTCAGAGGCCACCCAGGTTCAGGGGTGAGATGGACCCGCAGGCAGATGAGGATTGGATGGAGGCTATAGTGAGATTCTTCAAACTGGTAGGGACACCAGGCGACCGTATGGTGACCTTTGTTGTGCGTCTCCTTCGGGTAGTAGTAGGTAGATGGTGGAGCCTGATGCTCTAGGTGAATGACAAGGTGAAACTTCTCTGGGTAGACTTCGAGAGCCTGTTTTGGGCGGAGTTTTTCCCAGCCACCTTACATGAAGTGCGGATACATGAGCTACTTCATCTGTAGTAGGGAAGCATGATGGTGGAACTGTACTCACCGAGGTTCACCGACCTCTCATGATACTCCACATATATTTTCTGGGAAACATACTTCAAGGTTCGAACCTTCGAGTAGGGGATCATGCGAGATATCAGGGCTTCGCTAATCTACATCAGCATCCTGACAAAGGTGGAGGTGTTGGAGTGAGCACTCTTAGTTGAGAGTTTCCTTGCTGAGCTATCACCAGTAGGGAGACCCACCACCGAGTGACACGTAGTGAAGTCTAATACAGCTTGTAGCAGACATATGTCACAGAGATCCAAGCGGACCGTACCTTTCAGTGGACGACATCGGGACATGGGTTCGGTTGTGTGAGCCACACAAGACAGAGCCAATCATATGAGGAATAGGCAGTTCTATGCTTGTGACACGCAGGTTCAGATGGCTCGGGACTATCCGACCTGTCGTGCATATTATCAGCAAGAAGTTGAGGGACCTCCCAAGCAGATGCAAAATTTCAAGCGAGGCAATCCATAGGGCGCAAGAAGAGGTGGAATAGGATATGCTCATGCAGCTGGCGGTGGACGACGTTGTGAGGTGTTACCACCACCACCCCCAAGAGTTCCACCCCGACCGTAGGGAGCAGGTGGACATGCGAGACCTCAACTCCAGGAAGCTGAGGCATACGATCATGACTCTCTAGAGATGATTTGAGGTATGATCAGTGCCTACTCCACCTTAGCTACAATTCTTATAGACACATGTTTCAGTAACTCTTTCATTTCCACCAACCTTATTCAGGTCCCATATATTCCAACGTTTCCATTGGCTTGATCCATACGGCTAGATACTCCTATGAAAGTAGATTTTATGATTACTCACTGGTTCCAGCAGAGTGAGCTTACTCTAGGAGGTGAGATCTTCGGCTGCGATCTCCTAGTAGCGGCGTCAAGGCCTTACGACGTCACCTTGGGACTAGACTGGTTATCTACAGTCCATTCTCAAATTGACTGTATTATGTGCAAAGTGCGGTGTGTACGCACGGATGGGACTAGGTTTACCTTCATTGGTGAGAAGGGAGCCTTTTCATCATAGAAAGTACAAACTCAGAGAAGAGTGTAGCTGATCACTGATCAGTTGGCTAGCCTTACCCGCAGAGCAGTTGATGTGGAGAGTACGAGTTATCCCGTAGTGGTGGACCAGTATGTGGATGTCTTCCCTAATGATGTTCCAGGTCTACCCCCTTGCATAGAGGTAGACTTCTACATTGACTTGTACTCCAGGACAACAACGATATCTACTTCACCTTATCAGATGGCTCCCGCAGAGCTTTGTGAGCAGCGGGTGCACCTAGAGGACTTACAGGGGAAGAGATTCATCTGGCCCAGTGTTTCTCCTTGGGTAGCCCCGATACTATTCTCCAAGAAGGAGGATGGGAGATTGAGGATTTGTGTAGACTACCGTCGCCTGAACCAGGTGACCATGAATAACAAGTACCCACTCCTAAGGATTGGCGTCATCTTTGATCAGTTAAAGAGAGAACGGTGGTTCTCGAAGATAGACCTCAGATCACACTATCACTAGCTTAGAGTTCGAGATGAGGATGTATAGAAGACAACTTTCTAATGTCGGTATGGCCACTACGATTTCTATTTTATGCCTTTCGGCATAACCAACGCTCCAACAATGTTCATGGGACTCATGAACAAGATTTTCCAGCCATACCTCGATTGCTTTGTTGTAGTCTTCATCGACGACATTTTTATCTAGTCGAATACTGAGGAGGAGCATGAATATCATTTACGAGTAGTACCGGACACACTCCAGGATCACCATCATTATGGTAAGCACTTGAAGTGCCAGTTCTGGATCTGAGACGTTCACTTTCTAGGACATTTCATATCAAAAGTAGGAGATGTAGTATATCAAGTAATGATTGAGGCGGTACTTTCTTGGGAGTTACCCAGGAGTGTGACGGAAGTACAGAGTTTCCTGGGTTTGGATGGTTATTACTGGAGGTTCGTACCCGACTTCTCTAGAGTTGCAGCACCACTATTTTCCTTGATCAATAAGGGGAAACCCATCATGCGGTCGAAGAGATTCCCGCAGAGCTTTTATGAGCATAGGCAGAGGCTAACTAGTGTCCCCATATTGAGGCTTATAGAGGAGGGAATAGGGTACGCAGTATACTATGATGCATCACGGACCGAACTTGGATGTGTCGTGATACATGATCGAGCAGGGATCACATATAGTTCTCGAAAGCTCAGACAACATGAGAAAAACTACGCTACCCATGGCCTAGAGTTATCAGCAGTGGCCTTCGCCTTGAAGATGTGGAATCACTATCTGATGGGTGGATGTTTTACCATGTACTCAGATCACATGATTCATAGGTATATCTTCTCCCAAAAAAACATGAACCTGAGACAGGGACATTGGCTTGAGTTCCTCTTGGACTACGAATTCGAGATAGTCTATAATCCTTGGAAGGATAATTTTGTTGCAGATGCACTTAGTAAGAGATCTGGTATACATCTATTAGGAGAAGTGACAGAGCATCTTGCTGCTTTACAAATATTATCTGTGGATAGAGATGAAGCAGCTTTCTTATAGTCTCTTACAGTGACACCCCCGCTTCTTCAGCGAGTCAGGGAGGCACAACATGGGGACACAGACTACGAGACACGATGTGCTCAGATATCCAAATGGAAGGAACCTGATGTATTTTTAGAAGGTGGAGAGAATGTTATCCTTTTAAAAAGGTGTTTCATGGTACTAATTTCACTTCAGGAAGATGTTTTGAGGGTGTTTCACACGTCCCCTCTAGCGGTACATCATGGAGTGGTGAATATGTACTAGGATCTCCAATGACAGTTGTGGTGGTCGGGAATGAAGAAGGAAGTTGCAGAGTTTGTCTCTCGATGCCTCACTTGTTAGGAAGTGAGGGGGAAGCATCAGGTACTAGTAGGCTTGGTTTATCCTTTAGAGGTTCCAGATTGGAAGTGGGATGGGATATCCATGGATTTTTTGAAAGGACTTCCATATACATCCAGAGTTCATGACTCTATTTGTGTGATTGTTGACTGACTCACTAATTCGGTGAACTTCCTACCCATCAGAGGGTAGGGTTCTGTAAAGAGCTTAGGATGCCTCTATGTGTAAGATATTTTTCTTCTACATGGAAACAATTCTCTTATTGTCTCCGATCGGGATGCACAATTTACTTTTAGGCTTTGGAAGGTGTTGGATGAGGCTTTCGTGAAGCATATTCATTTGAGTACCGACTTCCATACTCGGATGGATGGTTATACCGAGCAGACCCTTCAGACCCTTGAGGACATGTTGTGTGATTGTGTCCTCGACTTTGGTCATAGCTGGAAGGATCACTTTTCTTTGGTGGAGTTTAAATAAAACAATATCTATCAATCCACCATTGGGATGGCACATTTTGAGGCATTATACGGTTGACCTTTTAGATCACCTCTGTGTTGGACTGACCCATGGGAGTCATCATGCGTGGGCCCAAGGATGGTACAGGCTACCATAGATATGGTGTAGATCATCCAGAAGTAGATGAAGACTGCACATAGTAGGAAAAAGTTGTATTCCAATAGGAGACAGAGAAATCTAGAGTTTGAGGATGTCGACCACATATTTTTAGGGGTCTCACCCCGATGAGTTCTACAAAGATTTGGCTGAGGAGGAATGTTATCTCCACATTTCATCAGACCTTTTCAGGTCCTCAGTACAGTTGGAGAGGTGGAATACCGCTTAGATCTTCCACCTCAGTTGCACTAGGTGCACAACGTCTTCGATGTATCTCATCTGAGGAGATACATGCACGACCCTTCTCACATCATCTACCATGAAGAGCTGTACGTCGATGATGGTGTGACTTTTATGGAGGATCCAGTGGAGATTTAGGATCGACAAGAGTGGGTCCTACATGGACTGTCAGTATCTCTGGTGCATGTTCGCTGGTAGCACGGGAACCTCTAGGAGATCACATGGGATCTGGAGGCTCAGATATGTGCTCAATACCCCCACGTGTTCCCTTAGTTCGAGTTGTAGCTTACAGGGTCATAAATTCCTGAGGTAGGGAGAATGTAAAGACCCGTAATTTCAGTGGAAATTATTTTCTTAAATACATTTTAATTTTATGAGTCTGCGAAAATTAACAGCGCATGATTCTGAGGCCCGGTGTGTCAGGAATCAATATCTGATGTTTTTTTCAGGTATGTTCAGTAAATGTACGAGAGGATTTTTATAACTTTTGACCAGGTGCCCGAAATTGAAATCTGAGGGCACAGTTGAACTCACAGCATTGGTATTCTTTTAAGAAAACATTCACCTCGACGACAGTTGGTCGAGGGTGGAAGATTGTTTTTGGATTTTTCATGGAAATAATACAATAAAATGATGAATGTTTTATTTTATTATAACCACCCAAGTGGAAGTTGGAGGTGAGGATCACCACACCCAAACCCCCCATGAGAGGTTATGGTGGTGCCCCCCTGAACCTAACCTCCCATGAGGGGTTACAGTGTGGGGACCACTTGGGGCTGAACCCCCAAATTAAAGGAGGGAAACTACTAAAATACCTCATAAATAAGAGAGAGTCGCTTGACCTCCTCTAGTCAGTAAATTGTGCCAACACACCAATTAATTGTGGCAACCATTATCCTGATTAATTATTCCACCCACCATACATAATTTGTCTTTTTGAATTCTCACCAAAAAAATAATAGATATCCTAATATATTATTTTGGAACCTCTTTCCATTTTGGAAGAATTCAGGAGAAGAGAGAGAGCTTAGGGAGAAAAGCTATCACCAACAAAGAATGAAGAACGCGTTCTTCCAACAAAAAATGTTGGAAAGGAGAATCTTCGACTTTCTTCCTCGAAACCTCCTTCGACATAGGATGTATTCGACTATGATGATCCGACACACAAACCGACGATCGAGGAAAATGCCAACGTCTACCTTTTCCATTGATTCATCTTCTTTCCCACGACACCATCATCGAATAGCATACAAATGCAGGGGTTTAATTTCTTTTAAGTCTGATTAATTTCCATGTTGTTCCTTTGTTTCAAAATGAATAATGAGGATGTTTTCATTTTGTGGGAGGGTTGTTTTTCTTCTTTCTTATTACCCATTTGCTACCACCCTAAAGGCAGAGGGTTCGGGCCAATCCAACATGGCTCGACCCCTCTGTTGTTCTTGTTTCTGTTGATCTTCGGCATGGCGAAGAGGCAACGACACGATGAATGAAACACAGGCAACAGCTGTGCTACCCACAGCCTCTGCGACCCATGCCGCCTACCAGCAATACTAGCCACTGGCCGAACCGGTCCCCGCCACCCCATTCGCTGGACGATCCGGCTCCGCTGCCTGAGGCCGAACCACGGCGCCCTCCCAACCGCCCGTATCTCTTGGCCCCGCTGGCCTGCGTCGCCAAGACCGCGCCTCTCAGCTCCCACCTGAACCACGCCAGCTCGTGGCCCCCTCACGGCTCCCCGGCAGAACCACGCCATCCCTACTGGCCCAAACCGCTCTGGCCTCCGTGTGCTCCGTGTAGCCCACACGCCCCGCGCCACTATTGACCGAACCGGCTCCGGACATCTCGGCTAAGCCATTCAAGATACACCACTCATGGCGGTGGCTAAACCCCCCCCCCCCACCCCCCGGGCCGAGTAGCTGAGTTGTGCCCCATGCGCGCCTGGCCGAAGCGGCCTCCCGCGCCCCTCCCGATGCCTCCGGGCCGAACATCCTTTACACTGAACCATGGCAGGTTTTCACCCTCATGACAGGTATGTGACCTCATGCTACTCGCGACCCTTGCGTCAGGCTGAGCCGGGGCCAGCGGGCCGGGCCAAACCTGAACCGGGTCGATCCGACCGGGTTGGACCAGACCCGGGCCAACTACCAAACCTTTACTTTCTTTTGGCCATATCATTGGCAACAGACGTCTGTTTGATGAACGTTTAATGGCGCTATTAATCCTAAGTTGCGACGGTCCCTTTGTGTATACCCCACTGAAGTTTTTGGTAGAGTTGAGATACAGTCAGCATGGATCGAGCACGAATCCAAACGTGCCCCTGTGACTAAAAGGCTAATAACTCATAGGATGAGCGTCTGATTGATGCGCTGTTAGTTGCATTGAGGCCCCTATGACGTGGCAGACCTTTGGGATGCTTCTTTTTGGGACTTCGTGGCAATTGATGTTTCGAAACTTGGCTTGAGGAGTGGACCCTCCCAGAATCAAGCATGCTTTATGCGAGAACCATGTGGCTTGATACTTTCTGACTACTATTCCAGGATCCTACGTGGGTTTGACATATCTAATTACTGTTCTAGGATCCTATGTGGGTTCGACAGTTTTGACTATTATTCAAGGATCCTATGTGGTTTCGACAACTCTAACTATTGTTCTTGGACCCTACGTGGGTTCAAAAACTCTGAATACTGTTCCAAGATCCTATGTGGGTTCGACAGCTCTTACTACTATTCTAGGATCCTACATGCGTTCGACAACTCTGAATACTATTCCAGGATCCTTCGTGGGTTCGACTGCTCTGACGACAGTTCCATGATCCTACGTAGGTTCGACAGCTCTGATTACTATACCAGGATCCAATGTGGGTTCGACAGATAAGATGATTCAGTGGCTACATCTAATCATCTCTATCTCTCTATATAAGTTGTATACCTATGTGAGCTATGTTATTAGCTTTTGTGTTTACCTCATGATTGAGATGGATTATTTGATAACTTAGGTATGTGTATGGGGATATACCTAAGTGGGGTTATCTATTGATTTAATACTTTGTGGTTTATCCTTTTTGGATTTTGTGAGCCCTTGAGGGACTCGGGGTCCCTACTAAGTATCTTTATACTCACCCTGGCACGGGCTATACCCACACCTCATTGTGTTGGATGCAGAAGACAGACATCAATGATCGAAGCTGAGAGTATCAGGACTGGACGGTACCTAGATGTGGACATTACGACTACTCGGTACATGGAGGAGACTGACGAACATGGAGTATTGAGGAGGCTATATGTACCGACTCTTAAGGTGGGAATTCCGGAGGATGACCCAGCATCTGTTTTTCCTTTCTTCCCTTGTACTTGTACTTCTAGTTCCTTGCACATTACATTAGGGCTTGTATTTTTTACCCCTTTACGTTTCAGCACACTTTTGTAATACAGTTTATCTAGTTTTTTATATCTATCTATTTGCGTTTATTGGTCATAAAGGTAATTCCTTACCAGTTTTAGGTAATTATGCCTTTGGTGATTGTTGTCAGCCCCTGGCCTATGGAAGGCGGTCTTGGGGTAGTTATGGCACGATCCCCAAGGGATGGGTAATGACCATGGGATATGCATATGGAAAAATCCTTTAGAAATGTTTTTATGAGGTTGTATATAAATTATCTCATTTTCATATTCGTATGGTCATAAGAGATGTTTATATCATCTGGGGATCCAACTATAACCAATTGAGGATTTGGTAGTGTGATAGTAAATAGTTGATTTTGGAGAGTCATTTTGAGGTACTTGTCTATGTGTAGTGGGACTGTAATCAAATGGAATAATCTATTATGGTGTGTTATATAACTAGAATCTCAACACATGTTTGAAGGAATTAGTGGAGTTGTAAAAGGATTGAGTACGGTTGTCGTGTGCTATTAGAGTGGACATGTTCCTTGACTAAAATATGATGTGTTGGATTTGTGAACATATTTTTAATTTTCTGTTTCTCTCATGAGTGTCTATATTCCCTCGACATCAAGTTAGGTTTGTTATTTATAGATTAGTGGAAATGGAATTACTTTTTTCATATTAGGAGTGATTAGTGTGTGAACATAACTCAAGTGGTGAGGAAGTTTGTAGTAGTTTCCCATATGAGAAACTAGTATACATTTTCAAATTAAATATACAAATGTGAAGGTATGTTTTGGTAGTGATCATGTGTAAATAGGGGATATCGAATATTGGATTTAGTCATGGACCACTAGAACGGTGTTTGAACAGCTATTTCATTCATATGGTGATTCATGGGGTGAATCCTAATTCTCTATTTAATTATGGGGAGATCCATGATTAGTCACTAGATTTATATGTTGAATCATGTGATGAAGAATATTACAGTGTCCTTTGGGGTGTTAATGTTTGAGGAATCAAGGGAATTTGGTATTTTGGCTCACGGATACAAGAATACCCCTATGTGTGGAGTTTTCAATAAGTATTATGAGTTACTTGCAGGTGTGAATATGATTTTTGAACAATTAATATTGTGTATTGATGTTTATTGAGGGGATTTTCGGAATGTTAGCACATATTTTTTGGGTGTATGGTTACATTGATGTCTCTAAGAAAGAGGCATGTGAATGGTTTTTTGATATATGGGAATAGTGTCCTCTGTTATTTGAGAGGGACTCCTAAAGATTATTCACATGTATTATATGTCCTTTAGTGGGGGAGTTTATAATATCTAACTTGGTTTCTAAATAATATTATGTTTTTTTCTTTTCCATGCTTCTCTTTGTGAGTTTTTAGTTTTAGTTTATTGAGGTTTGGACATGGGTAGTTTCTATGTTGATTTGTAATGTTTTGAGTGTGGTTTAGAGGATCCATGGTTGGAGTATGGTTTGGATAAACCATTTCAATATCCCGAGTAACTATGTGAAAAAACCTGGAGATATTTTTTTTTCTTGATTGGTGCATGGTTTTAATTTTTTTCTCAACAATTGAATTTGACATAAGTTTGGGTGGTGTATCTCATATGATTGGTTCAAAATTTGGTAAACCATGTTGTCAAACTGTATCTATATAATTAATTGATCAAAAAATTATTAATTTAATTATACACATTCCCAATTTCCATTCTTATTATTCCTAGGAGAAGGGATGTCTAACTAAGAGACTCTATTGAATGATTTTTGGGATTCTCTTCCATTGAAATTGTGTTTCAATATGATATATTCTCATTATATATAGGAATTTATGAAGTGTATCTATTTTTGTTCTTATTCATGATTTTATCACCTTCCCCTGAATGAAACCCCTGATCGACTTTGTCATTCAATGATATAAGTTTTAACAAATTATCTTATCATTTTTCCTTTCATTGTTAACAGATAGGAAGCTAAATACAACATAATTTCCTTAATTACCTCGACTAATATTATATGTTTAAATTTTTTATGATTTCTATTTGGCAATTCTAAACCTATATTTAATTTAGTTGTTTATTTCTTCTTATATCTTCATTTTAGAGTCCAATTGTGATGCGTTTGACTGTTAATTTTGAGGATTTAGTCAATTGGTATTGATTCAGGAGTTGGTACTTGGAATTTGAATTCCATTATGATCGAGTTGAATAGTTAATTCCATGTTACATATTTTATATAATGAATTATTATTTATTAGAATATGGCTTCTTGTGTATCCCTTTATAACTCTGTTATATGACATTATTTTCCAATGGTTGTATCGATGTGTGTAGAGCATGATAAATCTATTGGATGACTCGATTTTAATGTGGGTCCTTGTTTAAACCATTAGAAATATTTTTAATGACTTAATTGGCATTTGTGATCAATATTATAATGTAAAAACATGACTCTTTCACTTATTGGATTGTGGGATTGTGGGTAGCCTTGAGATAACTCTTTTATTTTTAATGGTATGATGAGAGGTTTAACTGAGTTGATTATATGGTGGTTTTCCATATTGAAAATGTTGATTAAATTAATAACTAGTTCTAATTCTTTTAATTTTTTTTTGGCTATCCATCATTATATTTTTGAGTCAAGGGGTGGTATGTTTGACCTTGAACTAATTATATTTTTTTATCCATACTGAGATGTTTGAGCCATGGGACTATATGTGTAACCATGAATTAGTAATATTGGAGATATATATCATGGTATGGTTATGTCATTGAATGAATTCTGATTCCAAATTTATATCATTTAACTAATAAGATATAACATATCATTTAACATTCCACTAAATTAGGTATAATTAGGGGTCATCGAAGCCTGTTTATCAAATGATGACCTGGATATTGGAGTCATCATACAAGATTTATTTATATTAATTAGATACACTTTCTTATGAACATGTTTCGCAAAGGATAAGGATCAATTTTTGGTATCCTATTGGGATTTTTACACACCCTTCATTTGTATCTTATTATGTGTGCAGATTTTGGAGTTCTGGTTCTAGCGAAGGGAAATGTCCTTATGTCATGATGTTGAGAAAGATGAGCATGTTGGATTAAAGCGATGTCACAATAGACTATATAATATTTTTTTATCATTATAAAATTAGCATTCCTTCTATTCTTTAATCTGGTATGCAGACCCACCACATATGGGGATACTGTTCAATAGATATTTTTAATTTATTATATTTGTTTATAGCATAGATATTGTTACTTTTTTTCATTCCATATATTGATGCTGGTGTTTTGATTCAGTTATTTATTATTGAATCATTTTTATTAATTATTTTTTCAATATCTGTTTTGAAATTCATATTATAACTATGTTACCTCCCATACGCTGATCATTATCTGGAATTATCTTGAATATAGATAGATGTCTAGTAAGTGATCTATCACCATGGATTGTACCCAGGTATTCGGGTCTGGGTGTTACAATGATTACAAGTTGAAATGTTGATAGCTTCATCAACCTTATGATTTAATTAGTTGGTTTTCATCATGGATTTGTACATGAGATGAAAGTAACTGATATAGTGAAAGAGAGATTTGAATATTACAACCAACTAATATTCAAAAGGTGTCATAACTTAATGAAATATATCATCTTGAATTATCTAATGAGGATAACTATATAAAATTTATTCGTTGTGGATTGTTGGTAAAGGTAATAATATCTATATAATATTCATTAGAAATTTTTTTTTACTAAAAAGAAATGTACAAGGGTTAATAGGTTGAAATTGAAGTATATATAAGTGATGATTTCTCTTCACTTTTGGAAAATATGTATAATAAGGGAAAGGATGATTTTATAGTAATACACCCTTATAATGTTATTAATTGTACTAATATTGTAAAAACTTCTACATGGTGTCCAAACTAATTTTTTTAATGAAGAATATGAGTTTTAATTCACACATAGTAGATTAAGATGTTTATGCTTGAAGGAATATTTAATTTTAAATATAAATGGAATTAAATTTTAGAGGACAATTTTTATTGGTAAATATTAACATTATGTTATTAATATCCTCAAGACTGTGTGGAAATTGAGTTTATCTTAGACATATAATATGGAATTATGGTGGAAGTGGAGAAATTTGATGCTAAAGTATATGTGGGTGACCAAATAAATCAGATTTTTTTGATCAAAAGGTGTAATTGTAAGTTTCTCATGAGGAACATGCTATTGAAATAAAAAAAATTGCATGAAATCTAATGAAATCCCCAAGTTATATTGATTATCAAGATGAAACATTTTCTGGGTAGGAAATGTTGTATTAGAGTATGATAAAGATCTTGTTAAAAATAAAATTGTTTTTTAATACATATTAAAAATAATTGAATATAAATGATCATTGTTATCATAATATTTACATGATAGATAATTTTAAGAAGACTCAAAACTCAAAATGGAAGTTTTATATTTTAGAAGGAATATTTATTTTGAAAATAGAATAGATAATTCCAAAAGGGTATAGTTTGGTAGGTATTTGGATGGTTTTTTTGAAGGAGTTGATAAAAGATGAGTGATTTTTTATTATGATGAATTGAATGATCAGTGACCCAATTTTTTTAAAGATATCCTTTGATATGATGTTAAATAATCAATTAAAAATTTACTAAATTTAAATAATAAAGGGAAGAAGATGAAAGTAGAATCTTTTCAGTCTTCCTAAATATTCCTAATATCATTTACTAATTCATAATCAGGGGATATGTGGTATGGTTCATGTAAAAAAAATTATCTACTAAATTACTAATTATGTTGTCATTTTCAAAATAAATATATTTTTTTGGTGATAAATAAACATACTTGATATGAAAATCCATTTGTATCCAGAAAAAGAGAAATCCCAAATATCCTTCATATCTATATAAAAATTCAATGCATGTATATTGTTTCCATTGATCTAAATATGTATAAACATATTTCAACTATTAAAAAATTGTAGGTTTCTATAATGGAAGGAAAATAAAAGACAGTTCAATAAAATTTAATCCAATTCATTTGAAAAATATTTCTTTTACATTGGAGGTAAAGGAATATGATCTTAGTTTTGTGCTAAATAATATGAGAAAAAGCTGATATATATCTCAATGCATTCTATAATATCATTGAATGATATTATGATGAGGATGAGAGAAAATATAATTATTATTTATATAGACTTGATATTTTTTAATAATAGTTGAATGTAGAATCCTAATAGTGGGTTTCCAACCCACATAATGGGTAATATAGTTCTAATTGAGAATGATAAAGGAAATAGTAAAGGAATATCCTTGTTTATAAATGATAAAACCATAAATATAAACTGTAATTGATAGAATAACATAGATAGTGATGAATTAAAATAAGCTTATTTTCACAATGTTGATAGTTTATAAAATTATTTCTTTATTTTGAGTTGCCTATGTGGTTTAGGATTGAGAGATACATTGATCTAAAAAAGATTTTTTATATAAGAAAAGGTTAAAAATTATCTTATAAAATTATATTTATCGAATGGTAACTAATATCTTGGGGATGTAAATGAAAATATTTTTTTTCATATAGTAAAATAAGATAATGGTTTATGGAATATGATTGATGGCACATTAATTCATGAAGTATATACAATCAAGATTTTTTTTGGAGCTGTTGTCGATATTATTTCACTGAAGGGGAACAATGAAAAAATTTATGATTCATTAATGTTTGGAATAGTGCTAAAAAACCCTTAACATCTAAAGAATAAGTGAAATATAAAAGAGATGAATCTTATCCCCATTGATGTATGTTGGTCAATAAGTCAAGTTGGAAGTTATGGTGAGAAATATTTCAATCTATTTCTTTGTGACTCTATATGGATGGTATATTCTACATTTTTGAACTCAAATAGCTAGTTATATAATATATCAAAATTTTATGAAGAATATTTGAATATTAAATTATAATAAAAATAATTTTTATATTATTAAAAATTAATTGAATACAATTCAATTGATATTTATATTTATATATGGAAACATTAATTTAAGAATAATGATTCATTAGTATATACTCCTCTTCAAATTAAATTAATGGTGTTGCATAACAACTTGGAAAACAATATATCTATTTTGTTTGTTAATAGAATGTGTGATTTCTCAAAACTATTAAAATTATACTTCTATTGTTTACGTATACTTCCATTTAATAATATTTCATTCCTAGGGAGGAAGAGACTCAATGTGAAATTTTTCATGTTATTAAAACATGATTCAAGAGTCATATATTATTTAGAAGAAACTATGTCATTAAAAGTAAAAAATATAAAATAAGAAATTTATTGTGATATTTATGGGGAAGGAAAATTTTTATGATACTCAATAGATAGTGAATACAAGTAATGTTTCAACAATAATTTTAGCAAAATAGATGAAAGAATCCATGTATATTATGTTAAAAAAGAAGACAACTATAATTCTACAATTTAAATTCTTGATGATATGAAATGAGAATAGTATGTGACTATTAGGGATTCTAATGAAACTCGTAATTCCCAAATAGATGATGAATTTGAAATGGAATTAGATGAAGTTAATGGAACCCAATAGATTTAATGATTGACTCAATTAGGGAAAAGTAGAGGTTGATTTGATTTAATAAATATTATTGGAAATAAATCTACTTTAAAACTAGAACAACTAATTAAGAAGTTAATAAAAACTACTAGATACTCAAATTTAGATCCAATATTATATAAATAAGTATAAAAGGAAGAATCATGAGAGAAATAACTGAATAAAAAGTTCTACAAAATGTAAATTAAAAAAACATTAGATGCTTTGAATATACATCAACCACATAATGTTATTGGTTCGAAATCAGTCTCCAAAAAAATCTTAATGAACATAATAGTGTGACTCAGAATAAAGAAAGGCTGGTGGGTAAATAATATTCATAGTTTAAATGAGGTAATTCCAAATAAACATTATCTATATCGGAATTAATGGAATCAATAGTACTCTTATTATAGTTGTTCCTTACTAGTAGTTTCAAATTTTTCAAATGATTGTTAAGATGCCATTTTTCAATGGGTGTATTGAAGAAATAATTCTACATAAATTAACCCATGGTATTTTTTATTCTAAATGGTGGTGAAAAGGATTTTATATGGAATAAGAAATTTAGTTTACAACAAAAATAACATTTTTCTGGGTATGAATGGATGGAAATATATTAGAGAAAGTGAAATTTCAAGATAAAAGTCTATGATCATGACATTTACTTAAAAATATTAGATGATTAACAGTTCATGGTTATAGAGAATTTGTATGATGTTATATTTAGTGGTGACATACACAATATTAATTAAGTATTTGAAAATATGATGCACAATGAATTTAGGATATCTATTATTTGAGAATTGATATAGTTTAATGATTTAAAAATCATGAAAGGGAAAGATTCATATTCATCATACATGTGAAATATGTAATAAAATAATTGGAGAAGTTTATTCTCAAACAATGAAAAAAACTTCACCTATAATAAAATTTGGAACAAACATAAAATGTATATGAATAGTGAGGGTTTCGATTGAATTATTTATATAAGAGTAATTATAATTTTAAACTATCAAACATTAACCATGTATAAAAAATTCTAGTATAAATTCTTCGTATCATGATTTCTATTTTCAACATATAAAAAAATTCTCCTAATTCTGAATATGATAATGTGGTAAATTCATGGAACACAAAATTATGGTTTTTTTTCAAGGCACGATAAGATATTTAATTTTTGGATTATAGGGATGAAATGTGGGCTTGTTATATTATAGAAATTATTCCTATTATTATATATATATTCATTAGAGGAAACTATGATGAATGGTTATATAAAAAACAGGATTATCTAACATTGAGTATTGTTGAGGTAGAATATATTTCGGCTATAATGAAATGTAATTAGTTGATATAGATTAAACAAAAAATTATAAGATTGTGGATATGTTTTATAAAAAATGATTCACTTAATTGGGAAAACATTACTTTTATTAAGTAAAAGGATGTAATTCAAAAAAACATTTACAACTAATATGGAGATCATGAATCAATTTATAAAGGAGAAGGTAAAAAATAATTTTTCAAAAGTAGTGTATTTTAAAATAATGAATCAATTAGATAATATAATTTATAAACCATTGGTGACACTTTTTTTGAGAATAATTGGTTCAACCATGGATTTTAAAAAATCCAAAGACATATTGAGGACCAACTATCCCCGCTCCCCATTATACATAATATAAAACATGTAATTTTTTTCTTACTTCCAGAATCTATCTTTACTTAAATGCGATAAGATTCGAGTAGAACTAATCCATAGAGAATCAATAGAAAATTTAGTTTTTTCATGAAATATGGAAGTAATTGTAGAAATAAATTCTTTTTTATTTCATTAAAAGATAGTTGACATATGTAGGATTACTGATTTTATTAATGACCCATTGCTTAGTTTTGGAATAGTGAAATTTATTAGATTTTAATAGCAATATCCATTTTAATTTTATTGTCAATAGTGGATAAGTATTAGCTATAAGAGTGTAAATACTATATATTTTTAAGGGAGAATTATTGTACATCATGTAATGGATATGAGTACCGATATACTATATGGTTTAAGGGGGAGAATGACTATATAACCATCAAGACATATATAGGGGAACATGTATAGAATGAAATACGAGAAGGTATAGAAATTTCAAATGAAAAAAATTGGAAATTTATAGAAACAATATGTATTTGGGTTGTATTTTCTCAATTATGAGTAATTTATTAGTATTTTATCATGTGTGAAATGGTTTAGAGTTTAGTTATGAATACTGGGTATATAATTTAATGATTCATGAAAACTATGAGTAGATCATTGTGCAATCTCATGTGTCTCACTATTAATGAGGTATAAATCAAAAAAAAGGAATAGTTATTTGCTCATACATAGTAGTATATAAAATATTCTATAAGGGCTTCCATGTTTTTTTACCTTGAAAAATATAATGAATCTTTTTGGCCATGATGTGGGAAGAGGCCACACTATGAAGAGTCATTGGAAATTTTGAGTGGTTCAATAACTTGATGTATTCCCACTCCTTGATATAATTATTATTTTATAATGGGAAGTACCACTACACATTTTGGATTCTATAAATCATGTATCAGTGATGTGAATGTTATATATCAATATATTTTTTATTGAAAATCAGTATCTTGTCATGATGCATGGTGCAATTTCATGATTTATGTTATCTAGTAGTGATTTTAATCCAATGAAATAGAAAAAAAGAATACATAAAAGGTGTTTTTTAGGATATTTTGAAATATAAAATTAAATAAATCTATTGGTCTATGTTTCATGGAGTACCTCTACTAGACATTCTAAAATAATGGAAAATAAATTGATCCATTATGAATTTATTTTTGTTATCACACCTTGTTTTTTGGAATGTGCAGAGCTGAAATATATTAGATGCCATCGATTTATGAAGTTAGTTTAATTTTTTTAAGAAACCATTAAATAAATTTTATAATATTAGTGGTGGTGATGTACTAAAGGACAATACAATGGATTTATTTAAATTTTAGAATCAAAAATGTTTGTTAAATATTAGATTTAGAATTTTAATTTAAAACTTATTTCATATATAGGAATCTGTTGATATTATATGATATTATTCATAGGAAATGTACATTGAATATGAAAAATAATAAATGAAGAGTGAATAAATATATACTTCATTGAAAATATGAAATATAAGGATGTGTAATTGTTAATATAGATTACATTGAGGTTTAGTTTTTATAGTGAATAGTTTTTTTCCAGATCATAAGTGATCCCAAAGTGAATAACATAGAATCATAGAGAAATTTTTTTTTTGTTTCTCTATTTTATTATGCTAATTTTTTGTATTTACTGCATGTCAACTATATCTTTTATAACCCTATTATAAAATAGTGAACAGAAGTGATAAATACATCTTATACCATGGATGTGTAGTGATATTATCCTTTATATTTTTATCAAAATCTAGTGTATTTTTGAGCATCATTGTCACTAACATATAATTAATTTTTATCTCTTTCCTAGGGTAGTTAAACTAGGTATATCATTGTGTTTATGATTCACTACCTTAAACCATTTGATTTTTCTTGTGTGTGATTAAAAATATATATTCAACGAGTATATTCAACGTAATGACATGATACAATTTATATTCTGATAAGATGAAATTTCAAGTCACCCTTGTATCCCCACTATTATAGGGTATTAAATGGGAACTTATGTTATTATAATTGGGGAACAACGAGTTTGCGTAAAATTTATTGGACCATATTTATGAAAATGAATTTCTAAATATGGAGAATACAGTGATAAGAAAAAATTCATATAGTTATAATTTTTTTTATTTCCATGGTCAAAATGCTGAGTGGTGTTACCCTTACATTGAAAGATCTATAGCAACAATCCTATATGGAAAATAGTTATATGCCCCTCTAAGGAATTATATTTTCTTTGAATGGGGATATTGATCTATATATATATAGGAATGTTTTCATAGTTAATTATAAAAATGTTTTAACTAAATAATAGGTAAAAACTCAAGACAAAAAATATATATATGATAAATCTAAAAACATGTTCCATCAATAGTGGATGATCTCTATAAAAAGTCTAACTATTGAATGTTTCTAATTTATAAAAACAATAGATTTAACAAAATTGTTGGGACAATTTTAGGGGCGGGTCTTTAATTATAGGTATTCAATAATTCTAAAATGAAATTTCTTCATCATCACTTTATTCCTTCAAAAGAGTAAAATTTGATGAAACATAGTTTTTAAAAAACGAATAAATGAATTAAACAATTGGGATATGTTCGTGAACCAATATCTCATAAATAGTATTCTACTGTTTTGATATCCAATTTCTTTAGACATGTAGTATGTCTCCAAAATATATAACTAATGATTTTTGTAAATTTTGTGAAAAAATTATTTTTATTTATATAGACTCAAAATTATTCATTAAATATTTAGTTTGTGAATCATTTTTACATAGTGAACTTTCTACACCATCGGAAGTTACTTATTGTCCCTAAAAATACTATAATATTTACATTCATTTATAGTGTTTACATTTAAGTATAGAACACCATTACAATTAATGGAATTGCTTGGAAAACAATAAATTTTATTTTTATAAAATTGTATATATGAAATAATGTATTAAACATAATTAAATTATAATTAATGGATAATTTTATATCATTAGTATTACTAGTGGTAGAATCCAAAAATATTATTCCAACTATGATTAACATTGATGTTTTCATTCTCATGACATTAAGGACGTAATGGTTCATTAACAATAAATGATCAATAACCATCCATTCCTTCAAATGTTTTTCAATTGAATCTCTTTTTTCCAAAAAACATCACATCATAAAAATTGAAACTATAAACCAAATTAGAATTTCATAATTTTCTTTTTTTATTAATTTTGATATCATAATTCTATTGATCAATATATTCATGAAATTCTTAATGCAAATTTTTTCCACGTTTGACGTTGAAAAACATCAAAATTTTGATGAAATTATAAGTTTTCAGGTATATAAATAAAATTTTCATGTAGATTTAAATGATTGTTTTTTCCACACTAATAGTGACATTCATATATGGGTCACTCATTATTGTTACTAGAATTCGTTTAAAGTATATGAAATATAAAAAAAATCATATCCATTAATAATAAATTGTAAAGAATGTTTTTAGGGATTATAGGTTAGAATATAGACTAGTATATCTATTTCACAAAAAAATAGACTAGTATCACTATATAATATTAACTACATTCTAATATAATTGTTTTTCCATCATATTTTTTTAATATCATGAATTTATATTAATGAATAAAGTAATAAATTCCAATCAAATCAAATACAATTGAACTGAACATGGACTAAGTGAAATAGGGGAAAAATTTCTACATATATTTATAAAAAAATAAAAAATACATTTTTTTTGAAATTGAATATAGTAATTGAAAAATAACTATTTCAATAATGTTTTCCATACATCCCATTTGATTTTTACTCTCAATTATAATAGTGTATATGTCAATAACGTATTTTCAAGAATTATTTTTTTTCACATTCGTGGACATTATAAAAAACATTGGATGATAAAATTAAATTAAATTCATAAATATACAGGACTAGATATAAAAAATTTATTTAATAACTAAATAATGTGAATCATAATTAATTGTGGATGTTATTAATTTTATTCACAATTAATGGTGCTAGATTCACATAATACATTTAAAATTTTATACAAAATAATATCACCCTAAACTATAATTGTGTGATTGTTGTAATGATATATATCTCCTTGAGTATCTATTATCTCTTATAGAAACTTCATATCCTTTTTGAAATGATTTTCTATAGATACACTCATCAATGGAGAAATTGGGAAACTTTATTTTTTATTTATTATAATTCTTGATCATAAAAAAATTGTATAAATATATTCTTATTTAGAATTTATGGGTGTATATATGGAGATTAATATTTTTGTTACCTATACATACTCATCAATTTTTTAACAACTTTAATTTATTTCCTCAAGGATGAATATGTTTTCTGGGATTGATTAACAATTATATCATCTCCAGTGATAATATATTCACAAATATCTACACCAAATCCCTATATTACCATCTAAGTATTTATTTTTAGCATAATAAAATCATCCTTCCTCTGAATACCCATGGTATATCCCTTTATAAAAGTTGATTCTATTTATTAACTTTTCAACTAAATTATTATTTCATTTCCAATTCCAAATTCCTTGTCAAAACTCATGTGGAACTAAAGAAAAACAACTTCTTTTTACTTTTTTCCCCTCAACCAAAATTTCTTTTTCAACACAATAATTTTAAATTTCCTTATTTTTAGTTATACCTTGAGTATACTTATAATTAAAAAAATTTACTAACCAACAAATAAGAAGATAGATTCTCCTCCTTGGAAACAAATTTTATTTGGTCTTTGAAAATGGAAATTTTTGTTGTCTCAAATATAATTCCACAAATATTTATACCCAGATAAGTCATTATTTAGGACTAATTATATATATTAGGGTGGATATAATATACATTTAATTATATAATGATAATTATCTATTTTTAACTTCCCTATCATACATTAAAAAATAAAATTACATAAACTAACACATTCAATGAAATTATACTCTTATTAATTTAAAATAGAGAGGTTATACGATTTTATAGAGGAAAAAAATAATCATATATTATGATGAAATAAAAAGATTTTTTTTAGAATTTATAGAAATAAATAGTTGATTAACTCTATAATAAGTGTGACCTACTACATTGAATCACTCAGTTAGGGATGAACTTAATAAAAAACCACACTATAGTGAACTTTTATTGTACCATGAATTGATAGATTTATACTCATATAGGAAACACTAAAAACTAAATTGACTATTTAATAATTCACTATTTAAAGAGTCAGTGAGGATTGATTCCATATTTAATAGAGAGAAAACAAACACTTGTATTTTCCCCAATACAAATATTATTGAATTAAATGTTTCTTGTGGTAGTAATTTAAAATCAAGGAATAATATAAGGTCATTTTTTGAATTTCCGTATTCGAAAATACGAATACAATATTTTCTCTTTAGTAATGAAAATAAAAATTCGAATTAATAGATTTTCTAAAAAAATATTATATGTTTGTATATTTTTATTCCATTGGACTTGAAATTGATTACACAGTCACAAAATTGAACATTATTGTATATATATTACTTTCCGGAATCTCTATTTGTGTTGGGCTTCAAAAATTCATAAAAAATGAAATGTATGAGTAATGTTTAACATTTGGTCTAAAATAAAGTGATAATAAGCCAATTTAATCTCTCTAGGTAAGGTGATATGTGTTGGGACTTTAATTATGTGATATGGGACATTCGTAATTCTTGATTTTACTTGTACATTCCATCTTTCTTTGGGCCATAAACATCAAAGTCTTCATAAAAAATAATTTGGATAATTCCCTTGAATTATCCCAAATAATTTTTCCCATAATAAAAACAAATAATCCTCAATAATTCATTATCTACAACGAATAATGCAGAAATAATATAGACATTATATATTTTGTTAATACCATAAAATCCTAGAAATGTAATTTTATAATAGTTTTTATTAATTTAATTAACAACCTAGAATAAAAATTATACTCATGGAATATGCTTCTATTTCTATTTTTATGAAATATTCATTTCTATATTTGATGATACACTTGGTTTTGTTATCTAATAACACTTTCTTATAACATTTTTTCATATAATTAATGTCTTTTTGGGTCATTCACTGAATGATTTTCATTTTCTCGCCATATTTTTTATTATTTAATTTAATTTTCCCTTTTCAAACAATATTACTTATTTCCTAAAAATCTATTAATATAATATCAATAAGGGTAAGGTAGTTAAAAATATAAACTACTTTAAAATAAATAAATTTATGTTGTGGAAAACAAGGTCATGTTATATGAAAATTCAATTTTTTAATTTAACTAGCCTAAATTATTCATTATTTAATAATTATCATTTCAATGAGTAATGATAATTTATTATTCACAACATATATTTTCCCATTATTGTTTAGGTGAAAAGTGGGGGCAAATAGTATCTTAATTTCTATTCTTCCTTAAAAAATTTCCCATAATAGCTGAGAAATTTTGGGTCTTGATCCAAAAAAATACTCATCCCGTATATCCTAAAAACATATTGAAAAAATAATTATGTAATGTTTGGGAAATCCCCAGTATTATGACATTGTAAAAATATTATTATTTATTAAAAAAATCTAACCAAAATAAAAATTAAATTTCATACACTCATGATCCTTGGTAACCCCATAATAAAGTCAATATATATATCCTAAAAAATTTTAAATTTGGACTTCTTGATGAAAATGAACATTCCAACAATTTTATTAACATCCTAACAGAACATAGGCTAATAAAAAGTCTCACTAATATCACATAATGTTTTCTCGACACCAAAATTCCCTATTATCCCACCAAATTATGGCATATTCTATAAAAGAATGTAGAAAGAGAAATTGTGACTACAGATCATATCAATCTAGAAAAAGATCCATCATGATTATAAAACATTGTGAAACTAGTTTCATGTTTAATATTACTATAAACATAACATATATGAGTAAATTTTTATATATAAATCTTTATGGATTTCATATCAAGGGATTTTAGAATCTGATTAGGAAAAGATATTATCAATATACAAAAGTGTATTAGGAAAAATTGTTTCTTACAATTTTTTATACTATATGACATATGAAAATGATTCATTAAATTATATCTAATTAGTTATTATTTTATCTAATTTATTATTTATTATATGGTATCTAAGATCTTCATGGTGGGAATGAATAATAAATTATATAGGCCAAATTGAATCCTATAATGATTATTATACTATAATAAATGCTTTAAAAAGATTAATATATAACATAATATAGAGTATATCGATTTTTATTTTTACAAAAAAAATTACTGAGATTACTTTATCTAATTACTAATCCACCTACTCATATTCCACATATATCAAATTTTGTTTTAATGTTTGTACCAATGTCTAAATTTCCCATTAGAGAGTGTGGGTGATTTCTTCTTTGAGTTCAATAAATATTTATCTTTAGTTATTCCCCATTTGAAATGAATATTTCTATATATTCAACTAATTCAATGTTATCAATAATTTTATTATATCCTAAAAAATTATTATAAAATTCTTGTAATTTAATATACAAATATTTTAAAATAATACTATGTTCGATAGTTTATACAACATGCAACACGAATCTGAAAAAAAAAACAAAATATTATTATTGAAATATAATTTTCACAACCTAGATATTAAATTAGAGGGATTGAATAGTATTAAGTATATTATTAAAAATATATAAATGTATTAATTAATATAAAAATCATGATCAACTCTTATTAAGTAAGAACTAAAAATTTTATTAAATCTATTTTATTCAACAATATAATGTTTTACAAAAATAATTATATATTTTTGTCAGAAAATACTTATAATTTATTTATATGATATTAATAAACTTTATTTGATAAAATGGTATAAAATTATTTAAATTCCCATATAATAATTATATTTTAGTGAAATTTTGGTATTTTTATGAAATGATATTATTATAGTGAATAATGAAAATATATTTTCTTGTAAAACAATCATTCTCATTACATTTAAAAGTATCATTACTCTTTGAATTTGATCTCAAAGTAA
The DNA here is from genome assembly GCA_963277665.1 of Viscum album. NCBI lineage: Eukaryota > Viridiplantae > Streptophyta > Magnoliopsida > Santalales > Viscaceae > Viscum > Viscum album. Next base: position 1,955,387,209 of record OY728141.1, on the reverse strand, counting down.
CATAAGTTTTATTTATTTAGATATTTTTTAATAAAATTCATTTGAATCATTGTTATTCTAGATTTTAGTATTAGGAATTTTTTTTAAAAACACATTTTTATAAAAACAGTATTTCAATGTGTTTCTTGAATTTATATGAAAATGAATTTAAGAAACCTCTTTGAATTGATTATAGAAAAATATGTTCCATATTTGGAGTCAATAGATTTTTTTCTAAATATTCACCTCTTATATTTTGACATTATGACTGGTAACTTTAGTAGGATTACTATATTAGTACAACGTAAATCAAGTAATTGATGTTAAAAAATAAAATATAATAAAAAAATATTACTATAAAACCTTCATTAAGTTTATTATATTTTTAAATATCATATTTATTAATATCAAATAAGTATATATTAATTTTTTTCATTTTAAGGGATTTTTGACCCTATTTATTGTTTTATTTATTGAAAATTAAAAAAACTACATTTTCTTTTTGTTTGTTCTATTTATTTTTACATAATTTTGATAAATAGAGGATATATAATATAAATATTACTTTAAAATATTAATAATTCATTTATCATGGTTATTTTTTACATTTTTTGTGATGAAAAAATTTATTTAAAATATTATTTTACACTGACACAGTATAAGTGAAATAAGTAAAAAGATAAATAATATAAATTTAAAAACACTAAAAATTATTTAATTTGTGTGAGGTTTTGTTTTCAAAGATTTTAAAAATTAAATGACATATTATATTTTTTTCTGCGTTTTATTTTTTTTCTAATTTTGTATCACAATTTTAAAAGACAAATTAAATGAATTTTCTAAAAATTTTCATTAATAATATTTTTTAATTAATAATATTTTATTAAGTGATTTAAATTTTCTAAATATATTATATTCAAAAACATTAATTTAATATAGCTTTATATATAAATCATTATACATTTATGAGTCTTTTTTAATTTTATAGTAACATTTATAACCCTTAATGGATAGAAAATATTAATTTTATAGTCATTTTAAAATGGGTTAACTAGGAGATAAAACTAAAATATATGGGTGACTAAACAACATAAATTTGTGAAATTAGGTGGAATGAGATTAGAGATAATAATTTAATATTTTTATACAATTATATCCATTTTCAGACATTTGGAAATGAAAAATAATTTATAATAATTTAATGTTTTATAAATTCCAAGAATGCACTCACCCCAATTATGATGGTACACCCCTCATATCTCTTTATTGAAGAATATGTATCCAAATATCCAAAAACAAACCTACGCAATTACCTCATAAAAAACATATATATGTTCTATAGGTTATGTTCCTTCAAAATTCCATGTCTGATTTCCATTAATATATGATGTAAAGGATCACTTTCTTAGAACAGGTAATCAATGTTACCAACTCTTTCTATTATCTATCTCACCTACTTCCTCATAATATTCCTTAACCAAAACTAAAAAATAATTCATTTATCATATATTTTATGAAATGTAATTATTATTTGGGTATAGATGTATTCTATCTTTTTTATGACCTACGAAAATCTAAATACAATGCTCGGGCATACGTACGACTTACCATCTCCAAGTAGCAGTTTAATTTATTTTTATAACCATTTCACGGTGATGGATATAAATATGGATCTAATAAATATATATTATATATGTCAAGTATATATTATTTTTTAATTATAATATCATATATACGTTCTCATCTTCCAATCCATTGGAAAAAGATATCCTCGCACACGCATGCATGTGGACTACCACCTCTATGAAGAGATATGATCCATTTTTATTTTTTGATTTATATAGATAATAATATGGATATATTTAATAGGAATATATGATATATATAATTTAATTATTATCCTAGATATATAAATTTAAATTTTCCATTTTTTATTAATCAATTTAAAAGTGAAAAAATTATTCATGTGTATATATAGCACTCCATCCCTATAAACAATGTAAATAAATTTTCTATATCAATATTTTTTGGATAACACTATATACACATTGAATATATATATTATTTATAACATTAATAAAATTATTGAAGTAACGGAACCATAATCAAAATACATAGACCAGAATTGTCAAATCAAAACATAAATGAAAAATGAAAGAGTTGACACCCTAATTAATGAATAAAATAGAAAAATTGTCAACAAATGGGAGATAAAATGTTATAAATAGATTATATATTAAATTATATATATGTAGATTTTTATGTATATATAATAAATCTAAATTTATTATAATTCAGTTCAGAACCACTTATTTATAAGGTGCAACATGAGGTAAAGGGATTCCATCTCAATTTCCTTTCATTTAGCCATATTTTAATATTATGCTGAGATTTATTTTATATGTTGTATACACTCTATTGGATGTATATATGATCATTATTCCATAGGAATTACATTTTCCTTAAATATCCATATTCTTTTTACCGTGGATATACTTATTTCTTAAACTGTATAAAATTTATATATATGGTTGTTGGATAGGAAATTTATTTAGATGACTAGAAAATTATTGATTATCTATATTCACTACAATATATAATAATTATTTTATAAGAATTTTTTTTCATGAATTACATTTTTCATTTGATATGTTAGGAATGCATTAGACAACAAGTGATGGTTTTGGGTCATATTTATATCGCCCCTTCATGAATTGATTGGTCTCTGGAGACAAATAAATTAGCCTAATTAAATGGGTCTTTGCACGTGGTTTTAAACTGCATAGGTGTAAGGTAATGATGGTGGAGATATCATGATTTTTTTATCATTAAATCCATTAGTATACTTTTTTTTTATTCTGAAGTAATTTATTAATATCCATTATAATATTACATTAATATTATCCATGGATTCTTCTCTTTCCCTAGTTACTGATTTAATGGAATGTGTTTAACCTTATTTATCTTACCATATTGATTATGCTTTCTTATGATATATTCCTTTATATGTAACCCTTACTATGAATCTTATCTTGCATTTTTATTTTATTCCTTCTCCCAAGATATAAAGAAGGTTATAATGAATAATATGATGAATGGAATTATAATTTCATTCTATGTATTTTATTTTTCCTATTTAATATGGGAATCATGTTTGTCTCTAGTTTAAAAATATAATTAGGATGAATGAACCTCTATGGACAGATCCAATATATCCATTTCAATGTAATTAAGTAGAAACCAACTCTAGGTTACTAGATCTATCATTTTTATAGTTGGTATTTACTGATTTTTGGTACAATCCTGGGGAACTAGATATTGAATAAAAAAATTCATGGGAATAATGATAATCCTTACTTGTATTTTAAAAATTTGAATATTTTCTTCCGTTTTATTGCTCAATATTCATGATTTTTGTATGAAAAATTATTATGATCTAATATTTTGTTATGGAACCTAATTAAAAAATAGTAATCAACAATTTTAAACAATATAATGATTACCCTAGAGAAGAAATCCAATAAAAATGGTATTATAGTAGAGTTGATCAAGTCCATATAAGGATTTCATACTTAGGTTATGAAGAATAACCTCACTAATATGGAAAAACATGTCATTCCAAAGTGTGGTTCTCCTATGATGTATTTATTCATAAGATATAGGCCTCCTTCTTTTGTTTGAACTACAAATACATTGGTACATGTGTAATGGTTTAATTATCTCCCAAATATATTCCATGAATTTGGTTGTGACGAAAGCTAAAATGTTATTATGGAAGATTATTATTTGAATTTATATATGGATCAATTTTGTTCATTGATCTAAAACACAATGGATGATAAATAAATAGATTTCATGTAATGGATAACATTTAAGGTGGATTTCATTGAGGAATACATCTATTGAGAATAGTTAGATGAAATTATAGGGATTCTCATCAATAAAAATTAGAATAAAGATGAATATCATTTATAGTATGAGGATAAATTTACAAGACAATAAAGACATTCTTTAAACTACATAAATAATCTTGAAATAAATATTTACCAGTTTATTGATGGGATTAAGATGAGTCTCCAAAAAGAACATATTTCTAAAACAATTTCTTATTATGATGATATTGTATCATGTCTTATTAAAATAGATAAATTATTTTATAGATACTATAGCATAATGTGAACTTAATATAATATGAGGTTGGATTAAGTCATTAAAATTGTTATGTTACAAAAAAGAAGTAGAGAATTATACAATTTCTATCATTAGAATCTTTTGGAAAGAAACATCTGGGAAAATTCATGAACGAAATGTGATTTTGTTATGAGTGAAAAGATAAGGGTCCTCTGGATAATGAATGAAAGGGGAAGAAAGAAACCAATGATTTCATGTACTTCATCACTAGATAAATGGGCAATTATACCCTCAAAGGACCCAAGCGACAAGGAAATATTCTATAGTAGAGGCTGAATAGGGGAGTCCAAGCATACATGATAAATTCAACTGAGGATTAATTTAGTCATGATGTAGTGATATATACATTAATCATAAACTCAAAATTATCTAATTACTTATTTGATAATATATATTCACTTTATTTTATGTCATTCATATATTCCCTGAAAATTAAAAATTTCCTATAACTGTATGAATGAAGTTCTTATAAAAAATCTTAGTAGAACTCTCATTGCAAAAAGATTGAGTCAGTCAATTCCCATTATGACATATAAACATTCACTATTTTTGGATGTTATTATTATACCTATGGATGATTTTTATAAATTACATGGTATAGATTTGAATTCAAAATATAATGAAAAAATTTATTTACAAGTGAAATAAATTATGATTCTTGAATTGGAAGTGGAATTCCTTATCATCAGAGGGGAGCTTCATCACCTAATCCATATCTAGATCCACTCCTAGTATCACCTATAGATAATATTATTGGAGATAAAGATAAGAAGTAATCTATTTATGATTAATAAAATCTTTGAATTAAGGATGTATCTATTATAAAGGAATAAAGACATGTATATCCTTTGTAATTTCATAGACATTCCCCAGAATCTGAATTTCGTTTTTCAATTTATTTATTCATTAATGCAAAATCAATACCATAAAAACCCTATAGAATCAAAAAAATAGAATTAGTCAAGATAAAAAAACAACGAGGAGAGTTTAGTGGTATGTAACTTCTATTCCATGGTGTTTCACCCTGGGATCCCCTATTAATTTTAATAATAATTCAAATTTTTCTATTAGGAATTCCATAAATTATAAAGAAATCAATTCTATTACGGTTAATATAAATCAACATTTTACTCCCATTTATTAATTATTTGATCTACTCCATAGAGGTTAGTATATTTCCAACTCTTTTGTAAATAAAATTATTATGAATAGTTTTTCAAAAAATATGGCCTTATTTCTCTCTTCGTTCAAAAATATGGTTTCTTCTGAAACAATGTTATCTAAATTTGTTTTTAAAAAATGATTTAGTACACTATTATATTAATTTAAATGAATTTTTTACCAATTTTTTTATTTGTACGATTTTTTAAAATGGAATATCCATAGATTTTTCCTAAATATTTTTGATTTGGATTTAACAATTAATGTGAAAGGAAACATATTTTAAACGTGTATGATGTGAAATAAATTTACTGATGTCATTAAAAATCATTGATTTAATGTTTCCTTAATAAACATTCAATGTAATTTTTAATTAAAAATATTTTGAAAATTTATTATTTTTTAATATATGTTTTTTAAGGTATAAAAAATAATTTTTCCTGAAATGTTTTAAATGATTAATTAAAATAATTCTTTATCTATTATGACACGTATTGATGTGACATATAACTTACTTGGGATATGATTCAAGTGTACCATTCCTATTTTTCTTTACATGGTTTGTGTTTTTCATTAAAATTTATTAATGAAACCTATTTCTCTTCCACAGGTTAATGCATGATGAAATTATTATGAAGCCCCCATATATTCATAGGTAATTTCTAAATTAAATGATTATGGAACCTATCTCTTTTCCACAAGCTATGATATAAATAAATTCTTACGAGACACATTTAATTTCAGGGGTTATGATATATTTAATTATTATGATCTTGTGGAACACATATGTATTATTTAATTATGTGATGGGTAAGACCTATATCTCCTTAAAATGCATCAAATAATGATTTATATCTCCTGAGATAAATAAGACTGGAATAGAGAATGACACCATTTTATTTAGACAAAGGTTGAAGGGGTAATTATTTTTAAAGACATTGATGGAACAGTCTATGTATTTGGTTCATTAATAGAAATTGTCCTCTAGTATGCAATTGGTAGTGAGACTTAACTAATATGGAAATTATTTTATCTGGATATCCATATTCAAAAAATTCCATCTCTTATGCCATTGTTATTTTCTTATGGATCATGTTATTTGAATCCCTTGTGATTCATGTCTTATGAACTACAAAAATTTATTCAATGACACAAGATTATGATACTTGATATGTAAAGTATTGTACTAAAATTATATGATCATGTTCTCATACCCTTATGTTTATATTATGCATCTATATCTCCTTTTTTTTCTCATATTCAGTATCTAAGATCACCCTTTTCTTATGATTCATTTTACCTTCTTATAAAGATTTGTACTAGGTATGATATGCCTATGAAGGGTTCTATTTTTGATGAAAATAGTGGGGGATGATATGTCTCATAAATGAATGGGTGTTAATGTTTCCAAGATACTAAATGCATCAAACTATTACATCCCTTAGGTGTGTGTTTCTATAATTTAATAATTATTGAGAAAAATCAAGCATGGGTCACTATAGTTGGTATCAATGTATAGGGTTAGTTATTATTTTGAAACATGGATGATAAATCATTAATGATATCTATAATGACAGGTATAAGGATTTGTTTAAGGAAGAGTAAGATTATAAAAAAATGTCCTCAAATTTTGGTAAAGAATAGAGTGAGTGATTTCTAGGAAATTCGATCACCTTCAGATACTATATTTTTATATGGCATGGGTATATATGTACCAAGGGGAAACAACACCAAAAACATAGTATTGAGATAGACATGACTGAGAACTACTTAATAATAATTGGCCTTATTGCGCACCAGTTTTGACACACCTATAAAATATGATTTGGGAATTCAAAAACTGATTATGAAACATCATGTTTGATTTTAATAGAATGTGACTATTAATGACCTAATATAAATAGAATTTCTAATATATTAAAGAAGTATGCATGATTAAAACATCCTTTAAGTGATTATCACAAAGGTATGTGGTTTCCCTTTATGAATATAGCTTCTAAACCTATGATTTAGGTTTTTAGATAATGGATAGAACCCCATGTTACTATGTTAATGATTAGTGTGACTATAAATGCATTGATTATCCTCCAGAGAATAAAAATGTCATGGGAACTATAATGGAAAATATCATTTCTTTTCTCACACTGATTGTTAATGCTATGAATCATTATAGACTTCTAAATGAACAGAGGGAACAACATTGGAGATTATGATGTTATTTTGTGAGATTAACAGAGAGTTTTTTATACTACCATGGGTCTATAATTTTATCATTGATCATATATTTAAAGGCATAAACACCCATTTTAGGTTCAATGTTATGGAATTTTTAAGGCGATTAAGAGTATTTTGGAAATATTTAGGGTAATATATCGCATAGGTTTAGTATCTATTTTAGTTAAAAGTGAATTCAAGGAATACTCCTTCTATAATTTATGGACATAATTTTAGTTTTACAGAATTTCATTATAGTAACTATGATCTTTAATGTTCAGTTAATTATAGTTTGTTAAAATAATGTGTTATTACAGGTTTGGAACATATGATTATTTATATAGATGATCGTGGTATTACAATTTAATTTATTTACTATGATATTAGTTTTATTTTTTGAGAAGTTAATAGTTTTGGAAAAATTATATGATTAAGGTAAAATGTAAATAATTTTGGATAATATCTGTTTTTTACTTCAAGAATAAATGTTGAATTATCTGTTAAATGTATATATTATTTTATTTATCATTTATGATAATTTATGTTATATATTTTAATGGTTACTATATTTTGGAGATTATACAGTTTTGGAAAATACGTTTTTTTAATATAAATTTATGAGTTATTGTTGTTGTTTATAAATACATGTTAAGATAATTCTGAATGATTTTATGATAAATTAATTTTTTCCTTTTGTTTTTAGACATGGTCAAGAATATATTGAATAATTTTATATATAATTATTATAGGATGCTCTTAGATGACCATTTGGTGTTCTTGTGGAAATTTTGGGATTTAAATATATTATTTATTTATATGAAGGTTTATACATTTAGGATATTATCAAATCTTTTGAAAACCATTTCAATGTATTTGATATATAAATTGAGAACGAATAAATTGTAATCATTTTATGGATTGTATTATATGTTAAAAGTCGATTTTAGTTCTTCATACTTGAAAAACACATTTTGAATACTCATTGTTTGGTGAAAAGGATTATAATATGATGGAAATAGATTAAAAGATGAAATTATACTTTTCAAGTAAGTACATTAAATTATTTTATTATTCAATATGGTATAGTAATTCTTAAACTATAGAAATAGGATCTTGAAATGTAAATGTTACCATTTTACATTCATTTTTTATGATTTAGTGGTCCTTCTCACAAAATATTGATTCATTGTTTTTTAGTCATTAGCTTTCTCATGATCATTCATTTTCTTATGATCAATGATCTCTATCACTACCCTTCATTATTTAGACATTACATTTCTAATTTTTGTTCTTATATTAACTTCCCACTAATGATCTCCTATTTGAAAAACTCTTTATGTGTATTTCTTGATGGCCTTTGTATTTTACTTTCTCACATTACAAAATAAAATTTTATTAACCCTTATAATAATACAAGTGTTCATTAAAGGGATATTCAAATATAAAACCCTTGAATTACCAATTTATATATGAAATTTTATAGATGATATTTAATAAATTATGATAATGTAATACCAATTTATTTTAAAAAATATATAATAATTGATAATGTATAAGACACACAACACAAAACATTAAAAACCTTGGAATATGATTTTTAAAATTTGATAACAATGTCATTGTAATAGAATTGATAGGTATATATATGAATAACCCCATTATGGAATTTTTATATATAGATATCCTACTCATAAAAAACAATTTAATAGTTCTTATTAAATTAGTACTAAATTTATAGTAATTTTATTCTATGCTTTAAAAAAATTGTAAAAAATATTTGTCAATGCATTTTGTGAGAAAATATTATCAATAATTTCATAAAATTTCTGTAGTTTTATATTAAAAAATAAATATCTTTTTCAAAATCAAAATTTAAATATTATTATAGTGTGAATATTTTTTTTGTAACATTTTATCTTTTAGTGAATAGTGAAAATTGTTGTTTTTATTGAAAAGTGACTTTTATTTTTTATGTATTTGCAAAGTCAAATATGGTTTTTAATTGGTTTTAAAATTAAATTTTTTCCAATTGAATAAAAATTACAAATAATTTAATTTTAATAATCAATTTTCATAAATTTTTTTAAAATAATGTTTTATACTTAAAAATAAATTTTCCTATAAAACATTTATTCATCATGCTTTCTATTTTTATTTTTAAATTTATTATTATATCTTATAGGAATTTAAAATGATAAAATTTATTACATATTTTAAATCATTTTTTTTAGATTTTTGAATGGGAATCTTTTATTTTTTTCATTTTGAATACTAACTGGGGTGAATATTTGTTACCATGGTAAATGAAAAGTTTGTTAATTTGGGTTTAAAAGATGTGAAAAGGGGACAAAATAATTAAAAAATTGAATTTATTTCATTAGATGAGTTTACATCATCCATTATCATAAAAATATCAAAAATATGATATTTTTTCATTTATAATTGATGAAATCAATTATATTATTTTAATTAAATAATAATTCCAAAATTACACTTTCAAGATTCTATAATTTCTAAAATATATTCACAAGGAAAAAGGCTTGGGAATTTATAAATGATTATTTGAAACTTTAAGTAATTATTTAATTATTTTAACTTATTAATACATTTTAATGAAAAAATATTTATATAAAATTATCATACAACGTTGACACAGGTCTTGTTCAAGTTATTGAAAATGAAATTAAATGATTTTAAAAACATTAAAGGTCACATTTTTTGTTAGTTGAAATGTAATAAAATTTCATAGATAAATATAATTTATGTTTTATGATTTAAATGTTTATATTCATATTAGATTACAATATTAAATTATTTAAATTCATATTAAATGAAAATTTCTAAAATTAACATTAATAATATTTAATGAAATTTTATATTTTATTACATTAGTTAAATTATAAAAATTTTGAAAGAGGAAAAATTGGGAAGGGAAGTGTTAAAAAAATATAATAATTTGATAAAATTTCGTTCAATAATTACCTTATATTTAAATATAAAACACATTAATTTTGAAAAAATGTGTATAGTGATTAATGTTAAAGATGGTTAATGAAGTGTTTAATCCAAAACGTAGGGATTAAAATGAAATATAAACCTATATAAATTTTATTTTATGACTAATTTAAGAATATACACTGATTATAATAGAATATATGTCATATTGGAATAATTTTATTTGTGTTAGGCACATATTATTTTATAATATTTCATGTATTTCCGTAATTACCCCTCCCCCACTTATATAAGGTCACCCCCTCTCCACTCCTCTAAGCACTTCAAGAGACTTTTTGTACGACCCATAACTACCATAATGCCTTCCTATTATAACTCCCCATGTCCTACTGGTATTATTTTACCTAAAATAACAACTATATTTTTCTTATTGGGAAACGAAAATGATGCTATCTAAAAAAAATCCTAGCTTTTAAGAGATAATTTTCATTTTATTTATTATTCTACCTTCATTGTATCATTTTTAAACATGATAAACTAATAATATAAATTTATATTCCATTTAATGATATTTAATTATAATTTATAATTTAAATTTAGTAACCTATATCCCCTCATCTTCCATAAAATGATAAATGAATCCATCTTTCAAGTGTCCGAAAGACTATCGCCTCACAAGTAGATGTAATTCATTTTCCATTACTGCATCTCATGGTTGGTTAGAATGGTGGATTAAATTTATATATTTTTTATTAATGAAATAATTATCATTTTCTAAAAGGAATATATCAAATACTTTCTTTAAATTCAATCCAATTAAAAATTATAACTTCATTCATGCATATGTGTTTTTTATTACCTCCATAATGTTATGTGATTTGTTATTCATCAACGCCTCACATGGATAGTGTATATAATTGTATTTAAATATATAATATGATATTTCAAATATAATAATAACTTTTTAATGATAAAATATAAATCAAATTCTTTCCCTTAGGTTTTTAAAAAAATTGAAATGTTACGCATGTCTACGTACGGTCTACCATTTCACTGACTGTAAAATAATTCAATTTTGGTAACCATCATAGAATGTTCATTTTCAAACTATAATTAATTCCTAAAAATTATAATTATGTAATTATTTTTATTTTTTATATTATTTAATAGTAACCACATAGATTATGGTTAACACACATGAGTCATTTCGATGTTATGAAGTGAAAAACATCAAAACACCTGATATGGACTAACTGATTAAATAATTAAATATGTATTTGAAATAAATTAATTGTGTATAGAAGATAAAACCTATTAATGGTTCCTAATATTTTAAATAATATAAAAAATTAAATAGAATATAGAGAATTTATGTGACATGTTGGACTCAATGTAATGGACACATTACCTTAAAATCTATATTTTAATTGTTTTAAAGATATATAATTTTTTATTACTAATTATTTGACTATATATTCTTAAAATTATTTTATTGATATATTTATTTATAAATAAAATGGTTATAATTTAAATTTAATGTCCCCTTTTATTTTATTTTAATGGTTTTCAAAAGGTTCCACTTTATGTATTTTATTGGAAACATTTTTTACAAAAAAATGGAAGAAAAGAATCTTCCATTTTAATGTTTATGGATTCAATGGTTTTTATCATCACTAAAATAGTTATTTGATTTTAGATTATGTTATAATCCTCCTTTTTATTGAAAATAAAAATATTCTTCATTTTGATGTTGGAATTTTCTAAAAAGATTTGAAATATAATGGATATTCTGATGTTTAAAAAATTTCTGGTAGTTTCATGGATTTTTTTTATTATGATGATGGAAATGAAAGCCTAAATGTGTTTTTATTATTTTATGGTTCATAAAAATTATTTATAATGTCGTGTAATTCTGATATGAATCATTATATAGGTTTTTCTTGATATAGATCATTATGATTGATGAGCATGATATAACTTTGGATTATGGGTGATCTAGATATTTCTCTCCAATACATTGGGTTAAGAGATAGAATTAACTGATTATTAGATTCCCCAAATAAATTATTAGAATTTATCTAGTATGTTATTCCATTTATAAGAGTTATTATAATAGTGATAAAATGAATTCCCATGTTTCCAACAATGCTTTTTTATTATTTATATTGAGTTTTAATGGAAATAATTAGATTTTAAAAGGTAATGTATTGATATTATTATTTAAATGAATGTTTATTATCTTATGGAAAAAATGAATATTTATAAGCTTTTTTCTAGTGTTCTCAAGTTTAGTAAAAAACCCAGATGTTTATTATTTTTTCCAATATGATTTTTTATAAATAATTTTATGGAAAACATTGACTAGTAAAGCTGATTTCATGTGTAAATAAGGGACTATATGAGACAAATGATTATTCTTTAAAAGGAATTGTTCTCTTTTATGATCTTATAGTTTTTAAATGGACTAATGTATTAATTTTTTCCTTTTTATATTTCCCTCAATTATATTTTCTTCTCATCCCATGTTTTCAAATGATTTTTAAAATGTCCTAATGATGATTAGAAGAGTTAATTTAGTCAATGTTTTAGATATGGATACATCGTTGAATTAAATTATTATGTATTTATTAATACATTTGTTTTTCGTGAAAACATTTTACTATGTTGAAATTTTGACTTTTAAAGGGAATTACCTAATTCTACAAACCCTTCAACATAAAAAGACCTTATTTATTTTTAATAACTTGAGATATTATAAATTTAATTTAAAATATATTTAAATTTTTCATTATTTTCTATTACATGATAAACTAATTTTATCTTGTGTCACACACAACAGTATGTTTTGATGTTGTTTCACAAAATTAAAATTTTAGTTTTTGTTACACACACCACCGAGTTTAAAACAATCATGACATACTATATAAATATTATAATTTAATATGATATTTATCAATTAACTATTGAAATAGGGCTTATTAATAGGAATATCTAAATTATGAAAATATGGTTTTCTTATATTTATATAATTTTTTGGTGATAAATTAATTAGGAATGTAAATAAAACCCTATTTAAAATAATGGGATAGAGTTTTCCTGAAAACCTATATTTATGAGCACATGTGTGTTTTTTATATATAAATAATCTAAATCACATTTTATTGATGATTTTAGGTAATTTTTTATAATAAGTATTAAAATAAAGGTTTAACATTAATTTTATATTTTATTCTATACAAGTGTTTAGAATAAATCAAATTTGACACAGAAAAAAAGTATTCTTTTTTCTAAGAATAGTTTCATCTCATTTTGTAGGATCACTTATTTTAAAAAATAATTTTTTTCAATTTTTATGAATTTTTTTAAAAAATATTTTGAAACTCATAAAATAAAAATTATCTTTAAGGTGATCATTTTTTATTTTTTAAAAAAATATTATTTGTTTTATAAATAATGAAAAATATTTAATTTTAATTGAAATCTACCTGCTATTTTATTTTATTTGTAATGATTAATTGTGTTATTAAGTGTTTTTAAATTAAAATTTTTTCAATTTTTTATCCATTCATAAAATATAGTTTGTTGGAGTAAATTTCATATTTAGTTTTCATATAACGACATTTTAAACTTCGCAATTTTTTCTCTTTAAAAACATATATTCTCATCATGTCTGTGGGATTAATTTTAAACTTTAATTTTCGACATATTTTAATTGAATTTATAAAAATACATTAAATATTTGGAATCATAATAATTTCTAATTTCTAATAAGGTAAAATTATCTTATGAAAAAACTAAAAAGGGACTGTAATAAAAATTAATTACAATAATTAAAGAAAAAAATGTATTTAACTTGGGTTAAACTAGAATGTTAAAAATTCGCAAGACCTAAAATATTATTAACAAATTTAATTAATTTATTTATATATATTTTCTATCACATTAACATAAATATGGAAATTTATTTCCACAATCCTTTAAATATGGCCTATATAATGAGTTATATAACGAAAAAGTAAAAAAATATTATTTTTAATATCCACAAAACCTTGGGAAAGTTAGAAAAAACATATTTAGTCATATATATAATTATGAAATATAAATATGTTTTTTATAAATAATTTTTTAAATAAAATAATTACATTAAATTATTATGAGAAACCAACAAAATAATTTTTTACATAGAAATATAATAAAATAAATGATATAATGCATATTAAATGTTATGTAAATTGAATGAATTATTGTGTTCCATTATTTTTTTAAATTAATATATCCGGATAAATAGGATTGAAAATAATAGACTCAACTTCACAAATGTTCATAATAATTATAAAATTGAAACTAAAAAAAAATGTCAAAATTGACATTTATGTTATTTTATAATAAATAATATATTATTAAATTATTTGAAATTACTAAAAATCTATATTCTTACATGTTATCTTTAAATTTAAATAAATATAAACTATTTTTCATTAATCATCCTATTTTTATATTATAATTAATATATTGACCATTTATTAGTAAAACTCATTCAGTGTGGTTACAGTTAAAGTAGTTTTTTGCATGTTACATAAGCCTGTTTTAAAATTAATTAACAACACAAATTTTATTTATATTTTATAAAATATATATTATATTTAGATCCACTGGTTACAAATATAAAATTATTTCTTAGTGTAATTTACTCTAAAAGGATAAAATAGGAAAGTTCTAAATCTAGTTCTCATAGTGAAAAATTATTATGGTAAAAAAATGGGAAACATAGAAGTTAATGGTTGATATGTTTAAAAAATGTTTTTAATTTTTTTGTGGAGGAGTGTCTCAAAAATATCATCCCTAAAAAACTTTAGGAATCGTATTTTGATCCACTTTTGGTAATATTGACCTCCCAATTGTGAATATCGTTGAGTATTTACAAGAATGCCACTTCTCCTCGAATATAAAAGGGCACTCACTCTCCCCAATTCATCACACCTCTCAAGACATTTGGATATACCAATATCATCCAAAAAAACTCCTAAAATCCCACATATCATAACTTAATCCTTATATTGAGTATACATCTAGATAATAAAGGCATTTTTGCAAACCTATGAATGATACCTGAAGATGTGGTAACCTTCATCAACGAGCGTTTTTTTATTTATTCCTCCACCCACATAAAATATTATAATACAACTATTATATAATAACCTCAGTATATTATATATATTTATATATTATTATATTATGGTTATGACTTATAACTACACACATCCACCAAATCAGTTACAAACTCATCATTCATTTGTATGGAGGATTACCACCTTGTGAATTGATGTTGTTTATTTCTCCATTACCACCTCTCTTTGAGGGTTATAATGATGGATTAATTATTTATATATGATATATATATTATATTTTTTATTATATTATTATTATAAAATTTTTATATCATAACACTTTCATTATTTCCATTATTTTGGAAACGTTAACATCTTTACTTTGTACGGTAGATTACCGAATCACAAAGCAATATGATTCATTCGTGATATAAATGGAATGTCATATGTTCATATTTCATAATTTTTTTTGACATATATTAATTAAAAATATTTATTGAATTATAATATATATAATTTAATTTACATTCTTTCAACCTGATAATAAAAGGAAAAAATAGTTTTTATGTGTACGTCTATCCCACCGTCTCCTTGAACTGTGTTTTTCTTTTCATATCACCAAATTTTCTGGATTACTATATATATATAAATATAATGAATATATATTATATTTATATCATGTTTATAATTCTTTATATGACGTTACCATGATCAATGAAAATGGAAAAAAAATCCTCAAATCAAAACATATATGAAAAAACAAAGTGGTTATTACCAGAAATATAACACTAATAAGGAATCCATAATAAACAGGTAATAAAAGGACGTAATAAAATAATAAATCATATTATATATATATGTGAATATAGTTATTAAATATAATTGTCAAATATTATATTCATTATTCAAAAGTTTTAGACAACAACGATGGATGTTAAAACAAAATGTAATGGATTTCTATCTCACTTTTACTTTATGAGAGGAAAATGCTAAATTCACAAAAATTTTATTTTATGTGGTGTATATAGTTCCAATGAATGTATTTTATTATTCATATACATAAAAAATTATTTACATATCCATTTTAGGATAAATATATAATGTGTTTTATGGTTCCAAATTTACCAAATCGATAAGGAATTTTTATCTTAATTTTCTTTATTTGCTACATACATTATGTTATGCACCTATATTCTATCATGATGTGTATATAAATCCCCTTGGATGTTTAATATCAATAATTAATTAATTATAAAGTTATTTTATATTTCATTTTTTATACTTTTTGGGAATTGTGATACAATGTTACCAAATTCTTAAAGATTTTATGTTACAATATCATCATTTATCAGAATTGTCAATGATGGAGTCTCAAATGTTGAAATATAATTATAAAAATATCAGTAATTATCATTAATTTTATTATATTATGGTTAATAATTTTGTCTTAAATTAATTTTACCACTTTTACTCTCTTTATTACTTAAGATATTGCATAAAATGTTATTAATAAAATATAACATTATTTCTCTCTTCATTCGGAGATCTTTTTTCTTCCAAAACCATGTTTTCTAAAAATGTATTCTAAATTGTTTTTAAAGGATATTATAATATAATTTTCAAGGAAATGGTTTTTGAAAATATTTTATGTTAAAAATATTATTTAAATTAACCAGTATATATTTTCAAAGGTTTTTTTTTAAATAAGGAAATTTCAAAAAAAAATTATTTGAAAATTATTGTAAATTGTTTCTAAAGATTCATTTATATGTCTTAAAATGATATTTTAAAATAAAATTATTTACATAAAAATTATATATAAAAATAGTTTTCTATTATGATCAAATCTTCCTATATATGTTTTCAATTGTTATTTTGACAGAACATAATTTCGAACCTATTTTGTGCTTGAAAGTGTTATTAAGAATTTTAAAAGATTAATTTATAATTTTTATAAGTTTATTTTCAATTAAAATGATTTAGAACATATTTTATGTCTAAGTTTTTTATAAAATAACTTCAAATATTTCAATATAATTTTAGAAGATTATTTTGAATGAATATGTTTTTCAAATTAATTCATATTTTTAAATTATACACATAGGGGAGGATAAGTTACTCCAGAAATGTCTTAACTGATATTAAAATTTTATTGTCCTAATAATATTTTATATTATTATGTTACTTATTCCTTACTGGGGATGTGATCTTAGGATAAAATTGTTATTCCTTCTTTGAAAGGTTTCTATTTATGATGACCAGTTATATATGAAACCCATTTTTTATCCATGAGTTATAATGTGATAAAATGATTTTAAAATCAGGTTCCATTCAAGAGTCATTATGTGGTGAAATGGTTATGAAACCACAATTTCTTCCATAAAATATAATGTGATGAAATATTAATGATACCCACTTATATTCATAGGTAATGATATAATGAATTTGTATGCTCTTATAGAACACAAAAATATTGTTTTCATTATGTGTTGGGTGGGACATATATCTCCCTATAATTCATTTGGTAAGATTTATATCTCATGAGATATATAGGATTACATTGGGAATTGAACCAAGTTTAGTAATATAGGTTTTGAATGGGATGTGAACCTAGTTTAGTAAGACATGGCTGGAATGGGAAGTGAACTCTATTCTGTAATATAGGTCTAGATCAGGGAATGAATCTAGTACCGTAAAATATTGTTTCTAATATGGTGGTATTTAAATGGAGTCTTGATAAATATTTATATAATTATATATGAACATATATTTGATAAAAATTCAATGCTTTATTCCAATATATTTCTCTCATGTATCATATTTTTTGATTTCCTTTAGATTGATGTCTTATGAATAACAAATATTAATGACATGATTTAATATTATGATATTTGATATTAAAGTTTTGGTTTGAAAAAAAATTCTCTAGTTCTCATACACTTATTCTCAAGTTATTATTATTTATCTCCCTTCTTTGTCTTTTATAAGCATTTAATATCATCATTTCTTATGTTCCCTTTCCCAGATTATAAAAAAATTTATTATGTATGATAATTCAAAGAAGGGTGATAATTATTATGAATGTAGTGGAAGATGACATATATCACTTGTGTACCAATATTTATTTTTCCATGTTTCCAAATACCCATAACTATTATGGTCCTCAAACATGTGTTTATTTAATATAATGTATATTGATATGAAAATATGTAATATCCATATATGTTAAGGCTGATTCACTATATATAGTATCAGTGGATAGTCGTAGTAAAATTTTGGAAGATAGTATGAGAAAATATTAGTGAGATACATAGGGATATTTCAAAACATGTGTCTAGGGATGTTTTAAAGAATAGGTTTGAGAAAAATTTATTATAAATTAAAATTTCAAAGAATTTTGTTAAAGGGTAGAGTGAGTGTATTCCATGAAATTTCATCCATTTCTGGATACTACAAGTGGATGTGCCTCTAGAATGGATATTCGTATGGGTAATAATCATGAAAACACCGTATTGAGCTAGTCTCAATTGAGAACTTGTGCATGAATAGAAAGCTTACTAGACACCTGGTTTGGCAATCCCATGAGACATTCTTTGGAAATTCACATTCTCATTATAAAATCATGATGATGGTTTTAAATGGATAATGAAAATGAATGACCCTATATAAACCTAAGTGTCAAATATTTAAAAACACAGTGTCTTAATTTTTCCCTCCGTAATTTTTTTAGACAATATGATTTTATATTATGATTAGAGTTTCTCAAACTATGATCTTTCATTTTATTAAATGCCTAGAACTAGAAAGAATAATTTTTTCATTGAATCTGATTGAAAATTTAGTAATTATTTGAAACCAAATTATATTATGGTTGGAGTAAAGTATTTTATGATTAACCCAATCCATTTTTATTAAATGTGATTAATAATATGTACTTTAAAAAATCTTAAAATCAACAATAGAGTGAGAGAAAGAGGTCAATAGGAGTTAGAGTAATGATAACCAAGGAGGAAGGAATATTTAGTTCCCTATATGTCAATAATGTAAAAAAATCACAAAAGTGAATATATAAATGGAATATGATGATGTTTTAACTGTGGAATAGAATGACACATAGAAGGTAACTGTAAAGGGGAAATGAAAATTTTAGTTAAATTAATGTATAGGAATATTGGTCTCTCTATGATATCATTTAACATTAAATGAATTAAATGTTTAAAGTGTGTGAATTATATGAATTGATGTGATGAGAGGAAAATCTCATGATGAAAATTTTCTAGGTGGTATAATCAATGGATATATTTCAGATGACAATGAGTCTGGAGATGCCATGTGAAAGGATATAGTTAGTGAAGTATAAGATGATAAGTCCTCAATAATTGTTTTAAAAGAAGTTGGAAAAAATTAAGTATTTATGTATTTTTATTTAGGAATTATGAATTGTGAAATTTATAAGGATTGTTTAGTACAAGTTTTACAGTAACGATTTTAATGAATATTTTGAATGATGCTAATAACCTAGAAAATTTATTTAATGGAAAAGCAGTATTCTAGGAAATGATTTGATTAAGGTAATGATAATACTTAATATAATCCTGATATTGAGATAATTGTTATGGGGTAAAGAGATGATTTATTTTTCAGAAGTAAATTGGATTTTATTAATAACCTCAAAAGCGATAAAGGATTTAAAATCAATGTTTTTTAATTTATTATTAAGGGAGTTAAAATCATTTTTTTAATTTATGGAATATATCATAATATATAATTTGTGTGTAAGGAATAAGAAATTATGTTTTTTTTCAACATTTTATTATGTAATTTCAAGCTATTACCTTGTTTCAATAGAATACATGGTGAATGTATTCAAATTTTAGGTTTTTGACATTCACGATCTACTATATAACATATGGGGGATTAATAATATGTTGATTTTGAAAAATTTAGTAACCATTTTACAAATTTTTTAAATTTTGGAAGGCTTACAAGATTAATCACATATGAAATGGCTTCTGTTAAACATCATATAATGTTTTACAGAATAACATATTACATCACCATTTAACAATGTATCCATATTGGATATCCTATGAAAACTAATTTCTTGTAGTGATGATAAAATATTGATACATTGAATTCTCATTCTATTTATGGATCTTTTGATTCAAATAATAAAAATCACATTAATTTCTCAGAGTAATTTTTAAAGTGTAAATTCATCTAGACAAAACCAAAGGGTGAAATTTTTTATATTAAAGGAAATAAAATTGAGAATAACTCCTTCTGAAAAGTTTTCTACTTTAGTTTAAGGGCATTGAAATAAAAATGATCGTGCTATAATCATTTATTAATGATATCAATAACCTTTTCATTACTATTTTTTTGGATTTTTGGCCATTAAATTTCTCCTTATAACCCTCATTCTTTTGATATGTTTTCTTAATCACTATTTATAATTATTTGTGATTTTATTCCACCTTCAAATCTTCGAAAACCACCAATATTTTTTTTATGTGGAAACCATGTTATGATTTGATTTGGGTTACTAATCTATTTCCAACATTACCATTTCAAGATAGTTATTATTATACCTTTATATAATGTGGGATTTTATGAAGTAATTTTCAATTGTTAAACCATTGATAATTTTGACAAATTTCAAAGGTGAAAAGCATTTTAATGTGTGTTGAATGTAACACACTGAGATTCATGTGATTTTTAATTTTTATTTTAATTTTACATTTCATCAAACACTGTGATTATATTTTATTACAAGAAATATTAATTTTTAATTGTGTTACACACAATTCCATGTTTATATTTCATTACATGTAGTAATGAGTCTAAATCAAACCTAAAATACTATTAAAAAAATATTATTTAATATGATTCATATTTACTAGAAGATGGAATGGAAGGTTTTAATAGGACTAAAAAAATTATGAAAATATTTTTACACATGTTTATATAATTATATAGTTAATAATTAATTATAAATGAAAATAAAACCCTTTTATAAAAGGAAATATTTTTCAAAAAAAATATTTTTATGCCCACAAGTGTGTTTTATATTTATAAATTAACAAAATAATTTTTTAGAAATTATTTTAATCATATGTTATATATGAAATATATTTTTTGACATTCAAATTATCATTTTTTCAAATCAATAAATAAGAATAAATCAAATTTTATGGTTATAAATGATATCTTTTTTCAAAAAAGTTGTTTTATCACCTTTTTAAGGTGACTTTATTTTGAAAATATGTTTTCACTTTGTAGAAAATTAATTTAATAAAATTAAAATCATTTTTTAAATTATAAATTCAAAAATATATTTTGGAGAATTTTATGGATTTTTCTAAAAAGTATCATTCTTTTAAAAACAGTAAAAAATTACTAGATTTTAATTGAAAACTAATTATTATTTTATATTACTATCGATGTAAAATTATGTTTTGAAGTTATTTTAATATAAAATTAATTTAATTTTACATTTATTAATCCAATGTAGTCTTTTCGAATCTATGTCATATTGAATTTTGATATAAAAACATTTCAAACATTTAAAATTTTTCCCTTTAAATACATAATTTTCATCACTACTGTGGTATTATTTTTAATTTTACTATTCCCATTGAAGTAATATTAATTTGAAAAAAAATTAAAATTTTTTAATTAAAATAATTTATAATTTTTTATAATTTAAAGATATTTTTTTACAAAATAATTATTTAATGTAGTAAAAATTCATTAATGTCGTTAAAAAAATGTGTTTACCGAGGGTTAAATAATATTGATAATAATGAAAATGAAAAAAAAAATTATCTTAATTATTTTTTATTTATTTATTTCTATATTTTCCATCACATTTTATAATATATATAAATATTTAGTCTTTCCTATGACCAAGACCCATATAATAAGTTTTGTCTAGAAAATGACAAAAAATATTTTTCTTACTTTGAATATCTATAATGCTTTGAGATGAGGGAAAAACAAATTTTCTTTTACATATATTCTTTTTAAATAGAAATTATTTTTTAAATGAGGATATTTTATTTTATTTTGGTTCTTTG
Source organism: Viscum album (assembly GCA_963277665.1). Taxonomy (NCBI): domain Eukaryota; kingdom Viridiplantae; phylum Streptophyta; class Magnoliopsida; order Santalales; family Viscaceae; genus Viscum; species Viscum album. The sequence goes on along the minus strand of OY728141.1, from coordinate 1,955,364,522 downwards.
GATGAAATAAATACTTTAAATTCTTAAGAAACTCCAACCTATTAATTATTTAGTTAAAAATTAACTGAAATAAAAGATAATAAACATATTAAAAGTGATGTAAACTAAATAGATTATTTTGTTCAATTATTTTTTTAGATTAATATATCATGATAAATTGGAGTAGAAATATTAAATTAAAATTAATTTATTTTCTTGATCATATTTAATTTGATATTAAATGAATAATGTCAAAATTGACATTTATGTTATTTTATTAAAAATGTTATTTTATTATATGATTTCAAATTGAATAAAATATTATCTTCTTCCATGTGATTTATAAATATTTTTAAATATAAAATATAGTCTATTTAAGGAACTATTTTTCAATTATAAATAATATTTTGATAGTAAAATTATAAAAACATTATTAGTGCAGTTATGGATAAAGCTGTGTTTTAGAATGCTGCATACACTTGTGTTAAAATGGCTTCCCAAAACACATTGGATTTATATTTTTTAAGTTAGATATATTCTTTATAATTAGTGATTTAAAATTATCTAATAATTATTACTCTAATTTAGTCTAAAAGGATAAATTACCTATATTATAAATCCAGTTACTCTTGTGAAAACCAAAAATGGTAAATAAATGGGAAACCTATAAGATAAGGAATTATGTGGGTAAAAATTTATTAATTGTGTATTGAAGATTTTTAATGACCATAAAATACATATAAATATATAATTATCACATTTGGATCCACTTTAGTTCAAATTGACCTCCCAAAAGGGAATACTTTTTATTATTTACAAGAATGCCACACTACATCAACAATAATAGGGTACTCAGTATCCCCAATTATTGACACATATAGAGCCATTTTTATTGACTATGATATACACAAATTACATTATTATATGAAAAAACTCATAGAAAATCCTTAGTTTGTACAAAAATCCATCCAATAAAACATTTAGTGAAAATATAAGGGGGATTTAGGAAGAAGAGGTAATGTTCATCAATGAGTGTTTTCATTTATTTCTTCTTTCACCCCCTTGAATGTATGTTATAAATATATAATATAATAGCCATATTATATTCCATATACATATATGTTTTTATTCTACTTTTTTTAATCCTAAATCATAGGATTCCATCAAATGGGTTATCAAATCATTATTCATGTGTGTGGTGGGCTACCACCTTGCAAACTGATATTGTTCATTTTTCCCTTACGACCTATAATGGGATGTAAAAAAGATAAATTTGTTATTTTTATATGATATTTATGATATATATGATATTATTAGGATTTTTTTATAATTTTATATTACATATATCATTATGCTCTTCATTTTTGGATTATATAATAACGGTGTTCGTGTGTACGATAGACTGCCATCTCTCCAGGTGATGTGATTCATCCAAGGAATACAAGAAATGTATTATATATAGTATTAACAGAATTTTTCTGATATATATGAAATATAAATACTTCTATAATTATAAAATACATTATTTAATTTTTATTCTGTCAACCAAAAAAGAAAAGGTAACAATTATGTTCACACATATGTGGGGCCTACCATCTACATGAATGGTGTATTTCATTTCATATTAATAAAATTTATTGATTAATATAAATACATATGAACATAATATCTATGAAATTTATTCAATATTTATAATTTTAAAGATGATGGAATCTTGATCAAATTAAGAGGACCAAAAATATTACAAATAACAACATATATGAAAAAACATAGCAGTTTTCACCTGAAACTTAAATTTAACATAGAATAATAATTAAATGCGTAATAAAAGTATTTAATAAAATCTAATATTATATTATATATATGAATATAGTTATTTTATTATATTTACAATAAATATATATTAATTATATAGTGGGTTTTAATAAGTACAACAGAAGGCAATACATAGGGAAACTAATTTTCATCTCACATTAATGTTTTTTGAGACATATTATATATTAACCACATGATTATTTCATATGTTGAATATAATAACCAATTATGTATTTTATTTTTCTTATAATTAATGTTATTATTATTTACATATCCATTTTATATTTCACTTTCGTGGGTTTTCTGTTTTAAAAGTTAGCAAATCGGTAAGGGATATTTTTTCTCAATTTTTATACATTGAGATGTAGGTTTTATTATGAACATAGATTATTCAATGAGGCGTATATAAAACCCATTTAACATGTAATATCATTAATTTATTCATTATAATTATTTTTTTTCATTTTATGTTATATATTTATGGGATTAGGATTTAATGTTACAAAATTCATTTAGATTTTATGTTTTCACGTCATTTATCATGATTCTTTATGATTAATTATGAAATTTTGAAATATCATGATCTACCTATAAATAATTATAATTAATATTTTTATCCTCTAGTTAGCTGTGAAATATTCAATTAATGATTTTATTTTTCCACTATTTTTTACTTAATATAATTAAGAATTTTTTTATGAAAATCCAACCTTGTTTCTCTCTTTGATCTGAGATTTGTCTTATTACAAAACAATTTATTCTAATAAAAATAATATTTTATGTAATATTTTATTATCATTTTAAACGAAAATCCTTCTGAATATTTTTTATTTTTTAATAGTTTCTAAAATATTTTTCAAATATTATTTTATATGTTTTCATAGGTTTCTTCCAAAGAGAAGAATTTTGAAAATATTTTTTCTTCCAAGAGTGTTTTTAATTTTTTTAAATGCTTCATTTATTTTTTATCAAAAGTTATTTTCAAATAAATGGATTCTAAAAAAATTGTTTAAATATTGATTGAAATTATTTTTAAATCATTCATTATAATTTATCAAAGTTTATTTTCAAAGAAAAGTAATTTGAAAATTTATTTTTTTAAAAAAAATTAAAATGATTTTAAATTTATCCTCAATCTGTTTTCAAAGATTATTTTCATTGATTTTTTTTATTTTTTAAAATATTATTTTTAAATAATTTTAAAATATTTAAATATAAAATTTCAGTGTTTGTATTCGTAGATTACAATTTTCAAAATGTTTAATTTTTAAAAAAGATTTTCAATGGATTTTCAAAGTTTCATTTATATGTTTTCAATGGTTATTTTCAAAATAACGTGATTTAACATAAATTATGATTAAAAAATATTTTTAATTATTTTTAAATATTCAATTATAAGGTTTCGAGGATATTTTTAATAAAAGATGTTTTACAGAATGTTTTATCTTTTAAATAATTTTTTTTATAGTGGAGAGGATATTTTCATCAAGAAATCATTTTATATGATATTTAAAAATTATTTTCCACATAATATTTCATTAGTTGATGTTACCTATGCCTTCCTGGGGATACGGTCCAAGGATAACATTTTTATTTGTTCTATTATTAGTTTTCATTTCAGATGAAAATATTAGTACGAATCTAGTTTCTCTATAATGGTTTATACCAAGGTAAAATTATTATAAACAATTATTTATTTATTAAGTTACTCTATGATGAATGGAATATATAACCTACCTATTTTACATAGGTTATTATATGATGAAATGTTTGTGAGACCCATTTCATTTGTTGGGTTATGATATGATTAATATTTATGTTCTTTTTGAAAACATTAATATGGTCATCATTATGTAATGGGGGGACCTACATCTGCCTCTAATGAATTGGTTAAGGATTTATATATTATGAGATAGGAATCAATGGAACAGGAACCAAACCAAGTTCAGTGACATCAGAATTGAATTGGAGGGGAACCTGGTTAAGTAATACAAGGATGGAATGGGAAGTGAACTCTATTCAGTAATACATGGTTGGAACAGGGAGTGAACCCAAATTAGAAAAGGTATTCTTATGATATGATGGTCATGGAATTTAGCCATGACTAATATGGAAATTATTTTATATGCTTATGTGTATACCACCAATTCCCTACATTATACTAATGTTATACTCTCACATCTCATGTTCTTCGATTTCGTTTGATTTATGTATTATGCAATACCAATATTTATATCATGTGTCAATATAGTGATCTTTGATATTAAAGATATTATTTTAGAATGTTATTATAATTTTTTCATGTTTTTATAATCATGTTATGCTTCCCTCATCTATTATTTACCCATACTGAGAATCTAATCTCACACTTTATAAGTTTTCCTTTCCCCATATTATGAGAAATTGTTTTATATATGTTATGTTTAACAAGGTTGGTAGTTTTGAAGAATGTAGTGGGAGATGGCATATCTCAGTTATAGACTACTGTTTATGTTTACATGTTTTGAAATAAAATAAACTATTATGGTTCCCAAGAAAGTAATAATGTAATATAATAACTATTCATCTGAAAATATGTAATATCCATGTATTCAAATCCCTGGGTTTTATAGTACTTAAGTTATCCATAATTATAGTTTGATGCTATATGTTTTTATGGTTAAAATTGGGATATGTTATAAAAAAGAAATGTAATGATTGTTTTTTAGCCCCAGATATGGGAATACATATTCACAGTTGATATAATTTTAATCAATGTTTTTACCAGAAATATCCCTCCTATGAAGTTTAAATACCCCATCTAGACTCTCTTGGAAAATAATTTCCCAAATAATTTAATATCATAATATATACCCAATTAATTTCTATTATATATATTTATATCTCTAGTGATATTATGGTATCACCCATGTTGATGTATTATATGAATTAAGGGTCATTGAAAAAGGATAGAAATCAAAAAATCATGTTCTGTCTTTTTTCTCAATCATTTTATTATTATATTATTGAATCATTTTCATCCTCCTCAGTCCTATACTATTAAAATTAACTAATTAATATTTTAAAATGATCTGAATTATATTAATCCCCTATAAAAATTTTATTTACAAAATAAGTAAACATAATCTCTCTATATATCTATCTATATCTCTATCTCAGACAATATCCCATTGTTGGTCAGTTAACTACCTATGAGGATGTTTCCAACTATTTATTAATCTTTACCATTATGTACAGTTATTTTAAATTATTTACTTGTTTTATATATTTAACTTTTTGTATTTTTAGGCCCTTGGATGTAATTTAAAAAATTTATAATTAATAACATATAGAAACCCATAAAATGAAACAAAATAGGATATTTCAAAGATATGTGTCATTGACTATTTCATATTTAAAAAAATTAATAAATAATATAATTGATAAAAAACAAATAAACATAAATTTAATGCCATCATATTTTCATGTTTTAATAATCATAATTCGAATATATATGAAGGGTAAACATCATAAAAGAAAACAGGACCAATAGTAATAGGACTCTCAAACCCAAATCCTTCTTGTAGTTTTATCTTATATTTCACTAATTTTTCCAATTTTTATTTTTAAACCTCATCTAAATTTATTTTAATTTTCATTTCCTTTTTTCTTTTAGGAAACTTATTTTTTACATCACTTTTTTCATTTCATTAGAATTATCATCTCTATGTAATGAATATGAAAAATGGAATTTTCTTTTTTTCTATTATTATGGATTATTGTTTTATAATTTATTGATATATTCATGGTGAATGATCCTTAATTACACCATATAATGTCTAAAAAGAGTTTTTCCATTTTATTTTTTACAACCGTTGTGATTATAAAATGAAATATTTTATTTAAAATCATTATGAATCCCACTTCACTCTCATGGGTTTAATTAATATTTGTAACTAATATATTTATAGTTTCTAGGTGGACTAAAATATTAAGAGAATATTTTTATTTGATGAGTGTGAATGGAATTATATAAACCTAAAATATATTGGGTAAAGTGATATATCTCATTAAATTATTATTTTTTAACATGACACAAGATTTTTACATCGAATATAGAAGGTTTTATAAACATAAAATTCTCAATAATGATGATAGTTATGTTCAAATTCTATGTGTGGTCATGATGCGGATAACTTTTTCCACATTTTTATTATTATTTATAGATATGAATATTGAAAATTCTATATTTCTTTCAAATGATTTCAATATTATTATTATTATGACACAATTCTTCTAATATGATGATGATAATATAGTCGCCCAAAAAATATTATCCTAGATCTAGTGGATTCATTATTACATCTAGATATAAACAATAACAGACCAAGGGAATGAATTGTGTAGTATTATTTGTTAACTATATACATACCTGAAATTCACAATAAATTTTAAAACATAAAATTAAAAAAAAAACTATTAGAGATCTCCGTTATCCCCCTTAGTGTATCCCTACATATCAGTTACAAAAAATTTATATTTTTTCCGATGTAATGTAATATATAATAATATAGTAATATCAGATGATCAGTAAAGGTATGTTTATATTAGAAGTGATGAATAAATAAGTCATAATTGATATTGAAGGGGAAATAACCGAAAAACTTTCCATTTATTCAATATATTGATAATAGTTTTGAAGGTATAAATGAATATCCAATAATTTGATATAGAAAATATCATGATATTGAAACCTAAACATGTATATAATAACTAATCTAATAGTTACATGGAATATCAAGGACTAAATTTATAATAACATAATTTTTAATTTGATAACGTCATAAATTTTTTGAAAGGGACCTCTTACCATCAAGGCCTTATGCCGAGACATGTAGCAACCCAAGCCCTAGTATCCTGAGACTTAAAACTACTTTAATACATGGTAATAAGATACAATGAATTAAATATAAATGATTAAATATTTTATTAGTCTTTGTAAACTATATACGTAAAATATTCCCATATTTCATTTGAATTCTCAAATTAAAACTTATTTTTTCAAAGAATATCAATATTACCTCATGTATATTTTTTCATATCTTTTATAATAAATTTCGTGGATTCCTAGGAAAGGGAAAAAATGTGAGAACAAATTCATATTAAGGGTTTAGTATGATATATTCGATCACGTATCAATGAGAATAATCAATATATAATGGTAAATATCTGAAAACACATTCTATTTAATAATTTTAATAACATTATAATTATGTAAAGGTAAATAATTTAAAAAACATTCCATTTTATCAATAACGTGACTATTATAACTGTATAATGCATTATTAATATAGAAATGAAAATATATGAAAAAACATGTCATTTAATCAATAAATTGAGAATAAAATGAATACAAATATAATATAATATAGAAAATATCATAGATATTAATTACTGAATTTTTAATTAAAGAAATTATTAATTATTAGATTTCATGTTTCTAAGGAAAATGATACCTCTACCTTTAATATCTTTCCTCAAGAAAATCTTAAACTTATTGGTAAAAACTCATTTAACAATCACTGTTAAACACATTTATCATATAAGAATATTGATTCATTGAGGGGTAATCTATAACTGGTACCCACCCATTTCATTCATGCCCAAGCCTTCCTCATTTATCAAATACTAGATTTAATTCAAAAAAATTGTCTTAATATAAAATATCAATATTGAGTAAAGAATTGAGATTTATTAATAATTTCCTATATAAGACAATTAATTTCAATGTAGAAATCCATATTTATAAATGATATATAGAATAATAAATAAAAATTTCCAGGATAAATAACTTACATATTTTGGGGAAATTTAATGTTCAATTGACATAATAAAGTAAACTTCTCAAGTGAATATAATTGACTACAAAAATGAATATAGTAAATGAATTCATATACTATCATTGGTAGAAATAATCATAAACCATCCATATAAAGAATATGAATGGTTTCAATACAACAAATCCATACAGTATTATATGTTAAATAATGTTTTTTATGAATAGAAACACAATAAAATATCATTAATAAAATTGATAAGGAAAATATACTTTTCATTTTTGAAATCACATTTTACAAAATAAATCATTTTGAAAATCAATTAATTTTAATATTAGTTTTCTAAAAAATATGATTTTTTAGAAAATTAGGATAAATATTTATAAAAAAAATATCCTTCTAAACATAAAAATGACGCATCAAATAAATTTTTTTGTTGATGGTGGGTAATTTTTCACATTACATATAAGATAAAAATAACATTCTTTTCATATTGTAAATTTTTTAGAAAATTGCGTTGTTTAAAAAGAAAAAAATTTCCTTCAAAAGTTTTGAAAAATGTAAAAATTGACAATTTTTAAATAAATAATTTATAAACGCCTAAATTTTTTTAATCGTTTAAATAAAACAAGATTTTGGAAGAAAAAAAATTCTGACCAAAGAGTTCAATAAGTCTTATTTTATAATAATGTTTTTTCGTTAATATTAATCAATAAAGATTAAAAAATATACTATTATGTGAAAATATCATAACTAAATCGAGGAGAATAAAATGAAATGGGTTTTAAAAAAATTATTCATCTATTTACTTCAGTATAAATTAAATAATAAATAATCTCTATTAGAATGAGATTTTCAAATAAACCCTTAAAATAATCATAATGTTGATGTGGGAATTAATCAGTGAATTGATTATGTGTATTGAATGTATGTTCCCATAAAACAAGTGTAAAAATAACTTATGATATTAAATTGTCATTATAAACATAATCTAATAATATCATTAACAATATATAATTAATATATCCTAATAAAATAAAATTGTGTTAGGAAATTATTTATCCCTTGAAAATTTTACTATCAAATCCCCTTAGATGATACTATTCAAATTAAAAAATAAAATACGAAGAGTTAATAATAAATCATAATATAACAATTAAAAGGGGAAAAATATTTACCATAAAAAGGAAATTACGTTCATAACATTGCAACATGCCTCAATGATATTCCAATTGAGATGAAACTCTTAACCTTTAGTGCGACTCATCACATACAGTATTTATATTCCTAAATAATAAAATTATATTAAATATTAAATTTATTAAGAACATATTTCTTATTTTTTATCACATTAATTTCACCCATTACCATGTTATATTTGGATAATTGGTCAATTTATGTTTGTGTTAGGTGTTTTAACGATATTTGAATTATGTGACAAAAATGACTTTGGAAGGTGATGATTCATCTAAGTGGTCATTATTTCAATATTTACAGAATAATAACCTAGAAATAACTAAAAAATTTATAAATAATATATAATTTTTCTCCAATCTATAATGATGTTTATGATAAATGAACTATATTACAATAATGACGATAATAGACCATACAAACGCATGAGAAACATTTCCATTTTAAAATACTTATCAAGGAAGAGAGGTAACTAATATTTTTTCACTTAATGAATTATTATAATATCATAAATATAATAATAGTTATTTATATATATATATAATTGGTGTAGTCTGATGACTAAAAGTGAGTCACATCGCTTTATGAAAGCGGTAGTCCACACGTACATGAGCGACATTATCATATTTCAGTGGAAGATATAAAATTATAAATTATATTTTAAGAATGAAAAACATGTAATGAATATAATAATTATTTCATTATATCATATATATTAACTAACGTGATCGTTATAACCTTCCAAATAAATTGTCAGTAAAAAAATCGCATCACTTCGCAAGGCGGTAGTACGTCATACTCATGAACTATGTTATCATGTACCCAATAGAATGGAATGTAAAAAATTAATATATGGTATTATTAATAAATAGGTCTAATTATGTTAAATATATCATATATATATATACTTTATATCCATTATCATATCCAACTATAAGAGAAGGTACTTGAAAAATGAATTGCACTAGTTTGTGAGGTGGTAGTCCATCGTACACTTGAACGATGAATTTATAACCCATTTTATGGATATGGAGTGGATTTTTTCCATTAAATGAACATAAAAACATTTATTTATATGCAATATACTGATTTTATGATATAATTGTGGTTTGATAATAAGTTTTGGAGGTCGGGGAACAAATAAAATAAAAATTCTCAATGATAAATGTTACCACTTCATTGGGTATCCTCATATGTTTTTCACTAATATATTTTTTAATTGGGTTTATTAAAAAAATAATGATTATACGATGATATTATAGATTTTTTTATTTTTATTTAGTTGGTCTTTTCAGAACTTAATGCTACTAAAGCTATAAAAATAAAATGATACAGGGGCCTTTTATATGTAAGGTGAGTGGAACACCTCTATTTTTCCAAAACAAAAATCCATACCCAAGTTTATCAATTGAGAAAGAGGTAATATAAATATTGTTAGAGGATTTGATATTATATGTTTTAAATAGGAACATATAATAAATTTTAGACAAAATTTTAGGACAATTTAAATCATATTATTTTAGTTTATCCTCCTAGTAAATCCATATTTACATTTACTACGGTAATTATTTTCCTATATTATTACAATTCATTTTGTTCAAAAAAAATTAGAACATTCAAGAAAATATATATTATTCTTTTTTAAAATCTATTTTTCTAAAATCTATTCAAATTGGTGGAAATTTAAAATATAATTTAATCTTATAGATGTGATGAGAAGCGGGTTTTCGAAGACAAACTTTTCAAAAGTTTACAAATATTTTATATAGAAATTAAATATCCAAATAATTACAATGAAACACATTAAAATAATTGATATATAATTAACCAAGTGTTACTTTAAAACCAATTGAGAATTTAATTTATCTTTACAAATAATTTAAATAAAAATTTATATTTCAATTAATATTTTTTCTTTTTGAATATATATCGAAAATTGATATATTTTAAAATAAAAAAAAAATACATTTATATAATGTTGAAACCATTATTAAAAAAATTCTGTTATTTTTATCAAATAAATTTGAAAATTTTTGTAATAAATATTTATAAATTATGTATTCAATGAGTGACTAATATATCTTTTTGAAAAATACATTTTTTATAAAACATTTTTTTCATTTTAATTATTTTTATTTTATATAAAACTAATAGATAAATATATTTTTGTGTGACTAATATGTCTTTTAGATAAATATATATTTTTCAAAAACATTTTATTATTTTTTTAATTATTATTTTTCTTTAAAATTAATAGATAATGATATTTTTCATATTTTATTTTGTACATTTCATACCTTCCAACATAATTCTTTATTTATAATGGTCATCATTAAATAATATTTTAAAAGGTTATCATGTTTCATTTCAACCTGATGTTTCATGCATCCTAATCTATCAAAGAAATTAAATTTTTTAAAAAATAAATATATTATAATGTCATGGAGTATTGTATTCTCTTATAATATTCTCTCCTTAATTAATACATGTTGTCGAATACAATGTAATTATCATATAATTTTAAGATGTCACATTCCGACAAACTTAAATAAATTTTTTCCTCACAATTTAAACATGATCTTGATAATATAGGGTTTAAAATTTTTCAATTATTTTGTTGAAGACCCACATTGTAAAATGAGTTTATAAAATATCTTCAAAATTAAATAGAAAGGGATGTGTTGATGTCATATGGAATAACACGTAACTATTATTCTAAGTAAGACTTCATTGGTTAAAAATAAAGATATGTACATAAAACAAAATCATAAATAATTATTGAATATGATTGGTTTTATATGTCATAAAAAAGTTCAAGATCAATGTAATGTTAGGGGACACAGAACTGTAATTGTTTTATGCTTTAAATAAAAATATTATTAATCTGATTAATAGGATAAAATTTTTATTTCATAATCCTATTTCTAAAGAAGAGGAATCATTTTAATATTTAATAATAAAATTAAATATTCATACTTGACATGTTTATATTTCATAAGCACATGTTTATACTTTGGTTGTGAGTCGATCAATTTCTAATACGTTCGTTACTCAAACAAATGATTGTTTTAAAAAGTATATTTTATTACTAAATCACAAATATTGAATTTTAATTGATTTTATTATCCATAAAAGTGTGAAAAGTATGTTTGTATTTATAAAATTTCTTTGAATCAACATGATATTTTAAAATTATACAATATACACAATATCACACAAGATATACCAAATCGAGCTAAAACAAATTAGTAAATATTATTTTTTAAAATTTTCTAGTTATTAACAATCCATTGAAATGGATGGAATGACTGATTTTAAAAAGGAAATTAAAATATATTTTATACATTTTTATAAAATGAATTCATTTTTTACCAATTAATTATAAATTAAAATAAAAACCAATTGAATATAAAAGAAGTGTTCTAATAAAAAAACTATTTTATGCCCATAAGGACATTCAACATTAATTAATTAAATAAATCACAATTTTTAAAATATATTAATGAAATTTATATATAATATTTTTAAAAAAAAGTTTTTGAATTTATCCAATGAGTTTTATATGAATAATATAAGAATATATCATATTTCAAGCATAAATAACTATTTTTCAGAAAATGAAATCTTGTCACCTTTTGATGGCGCACTTGTTTTAAAACTTAATTTTCACACTTTTAATAATTTAATTTGAAAAAATAAACTTATTTTTTGAAATAATAATATCAAAATTACTTTAAGACTAATTGTTTTAATTTTTATAAATAGTTTCATTTCTTGAGGAATAGTGACAAATCCTGTATTTTATTTGAAAACTGCATTTTCAAATAATTTAATTTTATAGTAATATTCTTTTTTTAATTGGATTAAAAGTATATTTAGTTAAATAGTAAATCAATAAAACCAATTTAGGTCCTTATATTAAGTTTCACATTGAAATTTCATATTAAAACATTTCATGATTTGGTAGTTTTCACTATTAAACTCCACTTTTTCATTTTATCCATGGGATTGATTTTAAATATGAATTTTCGAATTATGTGAATTAAATTAAGTAAAATAGATCTGATGTTTATAATAAGAGACTTATAATTTGATTGTATTATCATTTTTATTTTTATGAATTAAAAAAGATACCAGGGTAAGAAAATTATTTACCCCAGTATAGGGAAAAAATGAAATGGGATAATGTTAAAAAGGAAAAAGGCTGATAATGCCTTAAAATTTAAATATATAATGATTTTCTAAGGATTTCTAGATAATAAACCTATTATACAACATTATTTTTCATCCAATGTAACATTATTTAATTCCACATCAATGTGGCTGTCTTTAAATATAAATTAATCATTATTTTAGTCAATTAAACCTACCTCTCCTCGTGTATAAATACCACCTCTCACCACCCCATTTTGACTACAAAGAATTTTAACTCCAAAATTATTTGAAAAACAATCATAATAACTATCACCACATCCAATTTCTTATAGTGTGATAAAAATATAAAATCCATGGTCATTAAGGGTCTCTCAAATATGTGGTATTTAAGAGGTAATTCTCTTAAAGTACCTCCCAGAATTTCTTTTTTTTTTCTTCTATATACTCTTCAAATAATTAAAAGTTGAATTTATCATATCTCCAGAATTTTTTATATACTTAATTTTTATGTTTATTATTGAATATACCATATCCATTTAATTTATCATCTACCCATATTAAATTAAATGTAACTGTTGTCCACATTAGGTCAGTTTACTACATCCATGAATAGTGATTTTGTTTGTTTTCCATTAACACATTCATGGATGGTTGTAAAACTACAATTATGGATTGACAATATTTTAATATTTATATCATAAACTCTTTATTATTTTGGAACTAATAATTTCTTATAATATTATATTAATAATAAACTAGATTGTGATATTCAGAAAATCTACCAAAATAAACTAAACATTTATCATTAATGATTAATATAATGAATCATACTAATATATGAAATAAAAATTATATATAGAAAAATTAGTAATTACAAAAAATAATTAAATTAATTAAATTCCATTAATTTATTTTAAATTAATATTACAAGAACATCCATAATTATATACAAACGCACTTATAATGAAACCATGAAACAAATGCACCCTTGACCAAGAAAATAATAAAATATTATTGATAATTGGGCCATAGTATACTATAAAATTATAAAATAAGGTATTTTAAATATTAATATAGATCATTAAAGAGCTAATAATAGTCATCAAATCATTATATATTAATTTAGGATACTTTTGATGAATGTAAAATGAGATTTAAGGGATTTCAAAACCCAATTTCTCTATTTTAGGTTAAACTTATATTTATTGATTATGTCATGGTAAGATTATTTGTGAAAATAATTTTTATGTTATTATGTTTTATTTATACTTTTTTACTTTATATTTTTAGTGGATATTAAAATTTTATTCATTCTTATTAATTTCTACTTCAACGATATGATAATTATAATGGATATATTTTAAAAACTATCTATTTAAAATTAACTTTAAAAACCTCTTTTTCATCCATGTCCATATTTATAAAAAATTTTCCAAAAATATTTTTTCTATTCTCCAATTAATTCTAAAATTCATTTCTACTCATGAATAAATTTTTATAAAAAAATATAAATTATTCTTTTTTTCATTTTCTAAAAAATGTTCCTGGTGGCATTTCCATCGAAAATAAAAAAGGATAGACTTTTAACATATATTATATGAGTAAATTTTCTTACCTTTTTTCACTTTAATATTCTTCAGGGTTGCTAAAAAATTTTAAAATTATATCTTAAAATAATTTTTTTCCTTAACGACTGTGCAAATTTGTAAAAATAACTAAAGTGATATCAAAATGGTAAAGTTATTTTTCTCATGAATATTTATTTTATAGAGGTTTTATATGTTAGGATTGTTTTAGTGTTCCTGGGAATTATTTATGATGATGGTTGGTTCCATGATAAACCCAGCAAGGGGGATCCCATTATATCTCTCCATTGCATTTGGTAATGGGATACATTAAATTAGTTTGGTTTCTCCAAAGAGATTTTTGGAATAATTTTGCGGAGATTATTTCAAATATAAATTTGATGGTAACCCTATATGTAGCCGATGGAGGGACAAAATATTTAAGAGTGATAAGGAAAATGATGTCCCAATTACATACTTATATTTTTAAATCATTCTTTGGAATATTCATGAAAATATATGGATTATTAGATGGTAAGATACTGGACTTTCAGAAAAGATGATTCAATTTTTCTAAACAAAAATCTTTGTTTTTCTGAAAACAATTTTATGGATTTTAACTGGAATTTTTTCCCTTTTATTTATGTCTATTATAGAGCCTTTTTTCACATCCCATGTTTTTAAATGTATTTCATTGGGTAAAGGGTTTTTATTGATGAATATAGATACAAGATGAATATTTTGAAGATCTGTTATGAAAAGAAAACATGTTTATTATAAAAAGGTATCCTTTTGTAAAAAATGATACTCAGTATAAGTTTCCACTTGTAATTAGTTTTATTAATACAATTTGATATTTCCTATAACTAAATATAATTAAACCTAATTGATGTTCAGGAATGAAATAAAAAATAAGTCTAGTTTAAAATCACTATAATATGTAATGTTCTGGGCCAAGTAAATGCAGTAGGTATCATGGAACGATTTAGATGACATTAAAGGTTAAGAAAATATTTAAGCATAAGTTAAAAGTCATATATAACCACCATGGTTAAAATGGTAGTGAAAGTCAATGTTATTTTGGATAAATTGAATGAGTTTATATAACATGAATAATGATATATTTGTATTTATCCTCCTCATAAGAAGTAATATGATGATTTTATTGATATTCTTACACTAACCATTTTAGCCTTTGAATATAGATTTATTCATCAAAAATAAAAGAAATAATGGATGTGAAAAAAAATAATGGTTTTCAAAATTAGAATCAAATTAAAATTTGATCCGTAATAAAAACACTAACCAATTTTTAGGAGTGATTATTAAACACTAAAACCTTATAGAATTTCTTAATGCATCAAATATGAGAGATATAAAGAAATGAATATGTGTTGGTGACAACGATCATAAAGTTAAATATATTTAAAGTTCTATATATCAATTATATGGAAACATTCATATTGTAAAATGACATTATAGAATGAGAATATGTTTAATATGCATTAAATGTGGTAATAAAAGAATAATATTTGATGTAAAAAAGGAAGTGTTCATTAAAATAAATGAATGAGAATTAATTTCATCCCAAAATACCACATTAATGTCTCAAATGTGAGGATTTTATCCATTATGCTCATCAATGTCCTAGGAAGAAGTCTTATGAATAGGATCAGAATGATGATATAGATTACTATTTAATAATACCTAATCCCATAATAATTAATGATGAGGAAATATAAAATGACATATCAAAGGCACAAATTATTTCTCGTCTCATGCATTTACATTATTGAATCTATGTACATGGTTCATATTTTTGTTCATAAGAAATAAGTATTAAGGAATAAGATAGAAAATCATGGTTATAGTATTATTAAGAACACTAAATAATAAATATATATATATATATATAGTATTTAATAGTTCTGTTGGATTTAAGTATGATCAAATGTTCAAATATATTAATACACATTTTATTATGAGAGTAATTTGGGAGAATTTTATTGAGTTTATTAATTTTGTAACCCATCCATTTATCTTGTGAAAATTTTTATTTTGGAAAATTTATATTTTCATTTTTTAGAAATTATATTAAAGGTATGGATATCATTTAGGGTTTAGATTTATGAATAATAAGGATATAATTCATATCTTGGATCATAAAAATAATGAATGTATGAATAAGATAAAAAGGAATGGTAAATGGTTTTAGAATTAAGTTGAATAAAGGAAGTGTTTATTATTTGAGTTTTTTACTTTTGGATATAATATTACATTACAAATATTATTGGAATAATGGAAATCCAAATGATTTTTTATAGAACATTTGTTTTTAATAAATTTATAAACATAATTTAGATGGAATCAATACATTTTAAAATTTGTAAAAGGTTATAATTATTAAGTCACCTATAACCCATAATATTATTACATGAAAATGGATATTTGAATAATAATGTCTTCACATTTGTTGGAGATAATTTTAATGGAGTTGGAAGTATTTCTAGTTTATATATTCTCGTAATTTGAGGTAATCATACTTTCTAATATTTTGGATGAATAATAAAAGGTATAAGATAACCATTTAGGGTTAAATATATTATGGTTATATTTAAGGATGTTTTCAAAATTTTATAATAATTGTATTAATAATGTTTTTGAAAAAAATACAACCCTTGAGATGGGTAACAACCCATCGCATCCAGCACGGTCGTGGGAATAAAACCCACAACTGAAAAAAGGAAAGGGTGAATCCACTTCCACTAGCCTATATGATGTCCCAATTAGTATGAATTTTTTTAGTTAAATGATTTTTTGGATGAATAAAAATGTTTATTTTGGTAACATATGTTCTGTCGAATATATTTCCCTTATATTGGATGAAATTTTGTGATTAATTTGTTCATGTTATTTAGGAGAACATTATCTATTATGATAACCCTATATAGTCATGGTTAATAGAATACTGTTGGATTTAATTTTATAAATAAAGAATGGATTATATTTTTTGATTAATATATTATATTATATTGGAATTATGGAGATCCAGTTAATGATTATCTTACATAATTATTATTTTATTTAGGAAATTTTATTTTAGAGTGAGAAATTTAGAGTGATTTATGATATTTAGGTAGAGAACTATTAAATTTATCTTTCAATTGTTTTAGATAAAATGAATCAAAATTTTGGTTTTCAATAATAATCCAGACTATCTTGGGAAATTTTAAGGATAGTTATGTGTCAAACAGTCCACATTGAATGTCGAGTATTACTATATACGATTGGGTATTAATGTAGTTTTTCATCATAAAAAGGTTTATTGTTTTTATGAAATTAAATAATATTTTACTAAACACATTGGCTTTTGGTTTATTCCTAATGATATGTTGAATAAATAGACATTCTTTTGTTTAATTTTTTGTTCATAAATATTGATTCTGATGCATCAGGTGTGAAAAATCATACTGAACATGCATCATTTAATGAAATGAGTAGGATTTAATTACACTTTTAATGTATGTATATTTCCATATTTTATTAGTTTAGGAATTAAATAAATTTCTATACACATGGAAAAATAGTACATTGAATGATAATTTTTATCCAATTTATTTTCATAATGGAAAATCATTGACCTTTTATCCTATCACAAATTTACAGTTTTGTGATAGTAAAATTATTAATGACCATGTTCTCAATCACTATACATAAAAAGGTAGTTGTAGTTCTCCACTATGTCCATGTTTTACTACATGAAAACCTAATATTTTTTATCTTAGGTTTCCTTTAGACATTCCTTTTTAACTTCGCATGTGATTATTATGATTATCCATTTTTTGTGGGATATCTACTAATCTATTTTTAAAAAATAAACCCTTATTTTTTCGATCACAAGTTCAAATTTAAATGACAGAATTTATTAAAGGTCGGATAATGTAACATCCCTATATTTTAAAATTAAACATTATTCCCAATATCATATATGATATGCCACATCATGCTGATAAAAATGAAAAAAACTATTATTTAAATGTGGTAGTTTTCACCAATCTATAGAAATGGAATAAAATGTTGAGATTATTAAAATTATGAAAATATAGTTAAGATATGTTTATAAAATGAATTCATTGGTTACCAACTAGTTAGCAATGAAAATAAAAACACATTTAATATAAAGGATGTTTTTTCTTCAAAAAAATTATTTATTCCCATAATTAATATGTACCTTTATTAAGTAAATTATTCACTATTAGTAAAATTTAATAATAAAATATATATATATATAATATAAAATAATTTTTTTAAAATAATATAATATGTTTTATAAGATTATGATCAGAATAAATCTTATTTTAAGCAAAAATGATATATTTCCATAAAAGGAAATTATGCCTCCTTTTAATGGACCACATTCATTAAAACTGAATTTTAACACTTTTATGAAATTAAATTTTAATAAAAATAATAATTTATTAAATAATATTATTATAATTTCATTAGGGTTAGTTTTTTGTATTTCTCTAAAATGTATCATTTTTTATGAATACTCAAAAATGTTTAATTTTATTAAAAAAAATTCATCTAATTTAATTATATTTTAATATAATATTTTAAATTATTATATTGTATGTGTTTTTCAATAATACATCAATAAATACAATTCAGGATATTATAATATATTTAACATTGAAATTGGATATAAAATGTTTCCAAACTTTGGAATTTTTCATTTTAAAAATATGTTTTTTGTTATATTTAAGGGATTTTTTTATAAATCTATCTTTTAAAATTATATAATTTGACATAGGTAAAATGGTTTTAAAATTTGTAATAGTATGGTTAAAATTATGTTTCATTTTCATTTCCATTTTTATGAATTAATAATTTGACCATGGTAAAAATATTATTTTTAGAGGCATATGTAAAAAATGAAACGAGTTATAGTTAAAAATATAAAGGCATAAAATACCCAAAAAACAAATTATAATGGTTGTATTAGGTATTTATAGACCCTAAAAGGATACTAAGTATTAATTTTCATCTTATTTCATGGAATTTAATTCCACCTCAATTTACTTGGCTTCAAGTATAAAATAATCATTATTTTATTCACTTAAACCCACCACACCTCAAGTTTAAATACCACTCCACACCACCCCATTTCGACTAAAATCCTTTTTTATCAAAAAATATATTCCCAAATCTCTCTTACTCAATCTCCACACATCCATTTTGTCTTGGTATCAAAAAAATATCAATTATATGGTCGTAAACTATCTCCTAAGGAGTAAATATTAAATTAGTAAGTTTCTCAAAGTACATATCTAAATCTCTTCTATTTTTCTTCTTTATCCTCAGATCCTTCATCCATAAACTCATGATAAATATTGAAATAATGTATATATTTTATATTAATGTTTATTAATGAATATATCAAATCTATTTCAATTCCCATATCCCCATATTAAAATAAATGATATTATTCTCCAAATTATGTTGGTTTACCGCCCTCATGAATAATGATTTTTTTTGTTTTTCATTACCTCCGTAAAATCTATTTATAATAAATATAATTCATGTCAAATTATATTTTAATAGGTATATAATAATGTATTTCATGTTCTATAACTAATATATAATCAAAAAATTAAATTAATATGAAATTATTTTGTAATGTTTGGAAGAAAACCGCCAAAATAAACTAAAAATTTATAATTAATTTTTCATCTAATTAATCTCCATAATTTAAGGAATAAAAATCATATATATGAGCATTAACACATATTTAATTTCATTAATATTATTTGATTCTTTATCTAGAGTTTTAATAACATTTTAGAAGAACATCCATATTTATAAACAAATGAACTGATAATGAAACTATAAAACAAATGCACCTGAACCATGAAAATTACGTAATATTATTAGTAAATAGATCGTAAGATGTTATAAAATCCTCATATATGGTATAAAAAAATTCATATACTTATTTTATGAGTTAATAACATTATTTAATTCATGATACTAGATTTCTGAATTCTATTAATGAAAGTCAAATCTGATGTAAGCGATTTCTTAACCAAATTTCAAATCTTTAGGTTAAACTTATACTAATTTATTATGTAATACTATACATATGTGTATAATGTATTTTAATATCACATGTTTTATTTCCATTTTTAAGTCAATTCATATAGGATACACAAATTAGTTACAATTGATTAATTCCCACTTCAAGGATATGATAATTATAATGGGCATTCTTTTAAAAACTAACTTTTTAATGTTTCCTTTAAAAACAAAATTTTTATTATATGTCAATGTTATCAACAATTGTTTCCCACTTTTTACTATTCTTAATTGACTTTTTTTAATTTCATTTATACTCATATATGACATTAAAAAATAGTGTATTAATTTTTTAATTTTCCAAAAATGTTTCTTTGTGACTTTTTGATAAAAATATCTAAGGAATATTAGGCTAACATGTACAACATGAGTGGATTTTACTTCCATCATGTAGATTTAATATCTTGAATACTACATTAAAATTTCACAATTTAATTTTAAAATAATTATATTTCATTTATGAGTGTGTGGATTTGTATACAATAATATGATATTTCAAAATGGAGTTTTTTTCCTCAGGCATTTTTTATACTATTTTTAAGTATTATGTATATGTTATAGTCACTGGGAATTTTTTAGGAGGATGCGTCATTCCATGATAAAAAAAGGGTAGGTGAGCCTGTTATAGATCTCCAATGGATTGGGTAATTAGATGGAGTTAAGTCGTTAGGTTTCTTAAGTTATTTTAGGAATAATACAACAATGATTATTCTAAATGTATCTATGATGGTTACACCTTATGTAGATGGGAGAGCTCCAATATTTTTAGGATTGACATTTAAAATGATATCCCATGTTAACTAATTATATTTTATATTCTTTATAATTATTTTTCATGATAATATGTAGACTTTAAAATGGTTATATATTAATATTTTCGGAAATATGATTCCTTTATTTTTTAAGAAAAAAGTATGTTTTTACGGATTTTTAATGGATTTACATTTTCCATTATTGTATTTTACTTACTGATAATTTTTTTCTTATAATATGTTTTAATATAGTTTTTATAGGGTTAATAATGAGTAGGGAAGAATATGGGAAAAAATTTAAAATAATAAAGACATTTCATGATAAGATAAATAGTTTCATTTTAAAATGGTTTCCTATTGATAAATATATATTAATTATAAGTTTCCGATTTTATTTTATGGTTTTACTATTTTTTATTATTCCCTAACACTCTAGAAATATAAACCTAAAATATCCTTGGGAATGACACAAATAGAATTTCAGTTTAAAATCACTAGTTTTTTTAATGTTAAAGGTTGAGTCCCTATAATTTTCTAAAACTGATATGGTTAGGTCAAGTCATTTGATAAAATAAATTAATATCAAAACACTAAAAGTAACAACACTAGTTTATAATAAATAACTATTTTTTATATTGATTGACTAGATATAATTAAATATTAAATATGACATCATGTAGGTCAACAGTAGGTGTTAAACCATTATCATCCTTCGTTAATGGGTTTAATCCCCACGACATTTCTAGATGTGATAGGTTGTCACCCAGAATGTGTTTTTTCCTTTTTATAAACCATATTAATATTATTTATATAAATTTATAGAAATAATTAAGATTGAAGTCCTTTAAATAAAATAAATCCTTAAATAAAATTTTATACAATAACTTCAATAAATACATTTTCACAAAATCAAATAACATTATTTTTCTATTATTACCATGTCATTATTTGGGATATTAACCCTAATTGTAATTAATACCTTTAAAATTATTTCTATAAAATTTATAGCTATTATTAAT
This sequence comes from Viscum album, assembly GCA_963277665.1. Taxonomy (NCBI): domain Eukaryota; kingdom Viridiplantae; phylum Streptophyta; class Magnoliopsida; order Santalales; family Viscaceae; genus Viscum; species Viscum album. The sequence goes on along the minus strand of OY728141.1, from coordinate 1,955,342,092 downwards.
CAAATAATAGACAAGAGCCTTAACCCAAACTGTGAGGAATCGACAGGTGCATCCAAGAGAGTCGTGATGAAATCTAGGTGGAGACATATTTTTGGGTTATTGTAGTAGTGATATAGAATGTATTGTAGCAGAAATTATATTAAATATTATTCGTTATTGTAGAAGACATAACTATTCAATTATTTGGGCTCTCGAGCCACCGGTTTGGTCCTCGATTCCTTTAAGGCCTTTGGTCCACCCAAGGCCTTCTAGTGAGTAAGGTGTTTAGGACACTTCATGGCCTTCAGGCCACCATAAGGCCATTAGGACACCTCAAGGCCTTTTGTCCACATGTAATTGTGCTTAAATAGACCAAGAAAACTCTACAAGGTGGTGGATCCTGACAAGGATTTAGAGCATGTTGAATTAGCCAAAGCATAACTGAATTCATAAAAATAATGATTTTCACTAAGACATGTTATTGTGTTAAATTTCTTCAAAAAAATATCTATAATATTGGTACACTATAATCACATAAAACCTAAAAAGGGATATTTATGAATTTGAAAATATGATCAGTCATGAACTAATAAACCCATGATAGTATCGATAACTTTTATTTTAATGATGACACATATGATTCTAAAATTTAACACAATCCTTATCCATTTCATAATTATTATCACTAAAATACAATTATCAAAAAATATAATTTTTCAATTTAATTCATAAACACCATTATAGAAATAATTTATCCATTTTTACATATATAAGACCTTCCTTGTTATAGGTTTTTATGCATTAAAATATTGAATTAAATTAAATAATTAATAGGTCCTATGATTTTAAGAAAAAAACCACTAATTGATCCCTAGGATTATGTTAAATTCCTTCCATCATACAATTCATTTTCCCTTCGCAACAATTTGATTTATTTCCATCCATTGTAGACAAAAAGCACATTCCCATTCCATTGAGACAATTTCCAAGGGGTCACCTTCAAAAATTCATATAATATGGGAATCAAACCTTTTTCCTCCATGTTCTATATCACTCATGGTCTTCAAAATCCATCATTATTTTCCTTAGTTAGTTTGGGAGTTAGTCAAGGTATATGTTGTTAATCAAATTTTTAGAAAACTAACTAAGAATAATCATAATATATTTAACTCAATTAATCAACCCATTTTATTTCTCATAGTCACCCTATTGTTCTCAAAATTAAATGTTAATATGATTTCTTTGTGTTCCAGATATTGAATGAAGCCAAAAATTATTGTGTGAACAATAATAATCGTATTTGGAAACCATAAATAATTTATAGGATGTTTCAATCATGGAGCCTCTTTTTCAATCTATGAACCAATATTTAAAACCTAGTTTATTCATTTTTATCCTCTATATAAATCTTTATTAATGGTTTATAAATAAAATGTGAATTAACATAAGCATATCTCACTTGTGTGCTAAACCAAGTGCATAGTAAGGCCCATTTTCATGCATAAAGTGACAATATGGTCCATCCAAATGAATCATTTTTTTAGTAGTTACCTGTAGGCACATATATTTAACATCACATCCACTTTTAGTATCTATAAAAATATATATTACCATGAAATCTCACATAATATCTAATATAGAAAAACATTGGGATTTTCTTCTATTCTTATCCTCAAATCCCATCATTGTTTTATAATACCTAATCTATTTTTTCCTAAATATGGTCTCCATGTTTTATACTAAACTTCCTCCAACCCAAACTTTAGATAACCATACCCCAATAGCCTCGAGTTGGTCCTTGTTTTAATATTTTCTCATAATATAGATGAAATTTCATTTAGAAGGACTGAATATTTTACTTGTCTTTATAACGAAGATACATACGTTATTCATATTTTACATTTGAATGATGAAATTAAAACATATTTTTTAAGGATATAATTATTCATTTTAAAATATATTCTCATATATTTAATATTTCACTTTTTTTAAACCTTGAAATGGAAAAAATATGTGTGAGCTCAAATGCTCAGTAAGGGTTAAGTACAATGGAAGCTATCGTGAATTATGAGATTAATCAAAATGGAAATGTAAATAACTGAACATACATTTTATTTAAATAATTTTTATATAATAACTAATATTGAAATTTAAATAATTGAAAACACATTCTAATTAATAACTATAATGAAAGTTATTTCTAGATAAGTAATAATAAAAATATAAATATAAATAACTGAAAATACATTCCATTTAATCAATAAACATAAAATTAAATCCATCCAAAGATAATATCATGGATTATAATAAATGAAATATTAATGAATGAAATGATATTTTATTAGAGGTATTTTTTAATGAACATGATTCCTCAACCATCAAGATTTATCCTTGTGGAGATTTAAAATTGATTGGTAGAAACATTTTTAGCTAATGAAAGGCCACTGATTTGTCCCATGATACAACTAATACCTTAAATAGATATCTATAAAAGGGCCCCACAAATTTATTTCATGTCAAAATCATTACTTATATATCAAATAATTCAATTAATTCATAAAACAATTTTTTTATAATCAAATATTTATATTGATTAAGGAAAAAGGTTTCTTCGATATTTCCCCAAATAAACAAATAAATATTAATATAGGACACCATATATATAAATGATAAATGGTTTTTGAAATAAACATATCCATGAAGTATAATATTTAATCTATTTGGAAATTTAATTTTCAATTATTAAAGGATTGAAAAAATTTACTTTGGTAGTTATTGGATAGAAAAATAAATAATGGAAGTTATTTTCAATACTATCCTTAGTAAAAATAGTCATAAAAATCTTGAGGGAGAATATTTATTCTAAAAATACTACGTGTCGCTAGTGTTTTATATGAAAAATTAAGGGTTTCTATTATTAATTATTATAAATACTACTAAATATATTCATAAACATTCTTGTATAAAATATTCTTTTCATTTTTAAAATAAAATTTTAAAACATAAATAATTTTTACTATATATTTTTTGAAACTATAAAATTATATAATATTATTAAAAAAAATAAATAAAATAATCCATTTAGAAATGGAAAATAATATTCAAAAAATTATGGTTATGATGATGGAAAACCCCATACAAGTCGTTCAAGTAAAAAAGAATATCTCCATTGCATTGTAAAAATATTATAAAAGACCTTGTTTTGGAAATGACAAGAATAATCATATCAAAAAATATTTCTAAAATTCAAAATGGGTGAAAAATTCATTAATAATTTTAATTATATTTTTAAAAACATTTTTTAATTTTTTTAGAAAACATTTTTTTGGAATAAAATAGACTTCCGAAAGGAGAGAAAAATGAAGTGATATTTTTCTTTAGAAATTCTATACTATTTTAAGCACCCAATAGATAAAAAATGGTACTACTAAATGTAAATATAATGAATCATAAAAAATAATAAAATTAAATGGGTTTATTAGATAATGATCAAATAATTTCATTCAATTTAAATTGAAGAACGAACAATATCAACTATAAATAGACTTTGAAATAAACCCTTACAATGATCATAACTTTGAAGTGTGGATTATTCAATTAATTGATTATTTTTATCAACTGTATGTAAAAGTAAAATAAATGTAAATGAAACATAACATAATAAATATTCATTTTTCCCATAATTATTGAATATCAATGACAATGAATAATTAATATAACCCAATGAATATAAATTCAGTTATGAATTTCTTTACCACATGGTAATTTTCATTTCAAATCCACTTGGATGAAATATTCCACATGGTAACATAAAATACCATCAATTATTAATGATTCATGATATAACATGTAAAAGTGGAATTATATACCCCATGTAAATGAAAATAGGTACATAACATTACAATATGTATTAATGTTATTAAATTGAGATAAAATGCATTACACTGGGTCGAACTCATCATGTATGTTCTTTATCACCATGAATAATAATGTTTTCATAATTATTTAATTGTTTAATAACATTTTACATTATTATTTTTCATTTTATTTAACAAATTAACATGTTGTATATGATTACATAATGAAGTCATGTTTACATTAGGTGTTTTGATTATATTTGACTTATTTTTCAAAGATGACAACTCAAGGCGACTAGTGGTCTTAGAGGCCATTATATCCGTATTAAAAAAATATTGAGAATGAAATAATTATCATATTTATATATCAATTATAATTTTAAAACCAATCAATAATGATGATGTTGAAAATTCAACAATGTTACAATCATAGAGACTATAGGTCATACATACCGATGAGTAACATTTAAATTTATCAATTTTCACCTTGGAAAATAGTTAAGTAATATGTTTTTATTCCATAATAATCATAATATATGAAATCACATATTATATACATAAATATATTTATATATATCTTTCATGTGGTCTGGTTATAAAAATGGATTTATGTCACTTATTGAAGGTAGTACTCTACACGTACATGAGAAATGTCATCATATTTTATCCTAATATATAAACTGATATTTGATATATTTAGAATGATAAATATGAAATAAATATCAATATAATGTCATTTATATCACATATATTTGTTAAAATTGTCCTTATCACCTTCAATGTATAGCGCTATAGAAAAATGAATCACATTGCATCCAATGGTATTATTATTATTTAATAAATAACATAAATAATATATATAAATCATCATACTCATCCATTAGATGAAGTAATGGACAAAATTAAATCAGTTCACGAGGCAGTAGACTGTCATACACTAGAATGATGATTTTGTAACCCATTGGATTGATGTTTATGTGATTTTAAGTAATTACCTTAAAATAAAACTTATAATAATGTGTAGTATAGTATTTTTATTCATATCTTATTAATAATAATTTAAGGATGTATAAGAATAACTAAAATAATAAATGGTCATTGAAAATGGTAACTCTTCTTCGGGTTTCCTACTTATGTTTGCACAAAAATCCTTATTAGGTAGATTCTATACAAAAATAAGGATTTCGGGATGATATAAGGGAATTTGGGAAGTTATTTTTCCCTTGTATTCCAATACAAAAGGGTTTTAATGTGATAATAAGATGGGAGTGGGGTGGCCTTTTATAAGTGAGGTGATTAGCATGCTTGTATTTCTTTTAGATAAAATAGGTGAACTGAGGATTTTCACATGCCACAGGGGTCCAAAATGAATTATTTGAGTTCCTCATACATTATAGTGAGTATTATTTCTTGAAAATCTATTTTAAACATGCTTTTAGGTTATTTTAACCCCTATATTTTTAATTTAACCCCCCTCCCATGGGGATATCTATTTTTATGTTAACTACGATAATAAATTTTATCATTTTTAACTATTTATTTTGGTCAAAAAAATATGTTGAACCATTTATAAAGTATAAATTTTATGGATTCAAAATATTTAATCAATTTTTCATAATTTCATTCAAAATAGTGGAAAATTTTAATTTAAAATTAATCTTTCATTTGTGATAAGAAACATTTTTTCCAAGAGAAAATGTTTAAATGTTTTTATTGTTTTTATCTTCAAAAAATTCATAATTATTTGAATGGACTAAATTGAGTAAACTTATATATAATCAAATTATTTTCACCAGAAAAAATAAAAATTATTATTTAACATTATTTATAATATTATGAAAAAGGAAATTATCAATTAAAATTCAGTATCTCTAACCATTCAATAAAAAATGAAATAATTCTAAAAATACCAAAAATTCACCATAATATAATTATAATATTATGATTTTAAAAATTTATTTAATTTTATAAAATAAATTTTATAAATGTGGGAAAATTTATTTTTAAAATGTGTGCATAAAGAGGGACTAATTCATTGTTTAGAAAAAAAAATGTTTTTCATAAAACATATCTTTTTCATTTAATTGATTATTATGTTTTTATAATCAATAGATAAACATAATTATCATTTTTTAGTTAGTTTTATTCATACACAACAATTTAATGTTTAGATTATAATTTTCATGTTTAAATAATACTTTAATAAAGTATCGTGTTTCATTTAATCCTAGTGTTGCTGCATCATAAGTTGTTAATTAAATTAAATTTATTCTTAATGAAATATATTATAAATTATTGGATTATTATATAATCTTTAAATATTGTTGTTTCATGTAATAGATGTTATTTAATAAAATTTTACTCTTTTGTAATTTCATTGTGTTACAAGATATATTTCATAAATGGGTAATGTCTCAACCAAATACCCATGCTATGTTATCATAGGAAACATACTGATGCATCTATTGGCTATGTAATTCCGAGCGCCACCCATCACATAATTATTCTTGTGAATTCCTCATATAAAATTTTTCAACTATAATAAAACAAACATTCTTATTAATAAACTACCATAAAAAGTATTAATACTTATCAAAATTAATAAACATATCCAAAAACCATCCATAGTAATATAGTGAATAGTAATAGAATTGTACATCCCTAGTCAAACTAATCAAAAACAATCTAGAGAAGTAATAATTATGGTACCAATATAACTTATCCTCAGTGGATAATAATTACAATTAAGGGTTTATGTCATTGATTAATCATAATACCATTATAATATCATTACACACATTTTTTTCGGTTAATAACCATTCAACATTGGAAATATTTTTGGAACTGAAAGTATGAAAAATATTTTTAAAATACTCACTTTTGAAAATAACACATAAAACATGTAAAATATTCATTATAACTTTTAGTTTTCATGGTGGTGTAAAATTTTTTTTATTCCATACATATTAAAAGAAATATTCCTTTCACATTTTTATAAAAGAAAAATGGGCCTTGTTTTGAAAATGGAATTAAGATTCCTTTAAAAACATATTGCAATCGTAAAAATTTGTAAATTTAAATTTATAAAATCCTTTCAAAAAGGTTAAAAAATATTTTGAAATAACATTTAATAATTTTTATTTTAAGGAAAATTGATTTTCAACCAAAGAGAGAAATAAAGATAAATTCTATTAAATACATTTTCTCAATTACATTAACTACCAATAATTGAAAAATGGTACTAATAAATTAAAATTTTCATGAATATAAATATTAAACCCTTAACACTTTGGTCTCATTTGAATCATAAATCCCATGAAATGAATAAGAACAAATGAGACAATAAATACCATGAATAGAAACATATTAATTATATAACATATCAAAAGTTACAATAAATACACTATACAGCTGAATGTGTGGTGATTATAGTGTATGTCTCGATGATATAAAAGTGAGATGTGAAACCCTTACCACTTGTACGACTTCATTCGTATGTGTATGTGCCTCCTGTATAATATTTATTTGTTTATTATACATAAATAAATGAAACATAAGAGTATATGTAAACCCATATATTATTACTTATATTATTTTATCCCATCAATAAGAGTAATTATTTTCCAAAATCACTATTTCGGGTGATAATTGCTCCATTTTTCATCGAAGTTTTTCTTCATTAATTTTGGTCCTTTTAATTTAATCATGGATATATCATATCCAAAAATATAAAATGATATAAATATAATATATATTAATTATAAATTTATTTATAGTATTCTATAAATGTTGGAGACAGAAAATGGATTACCCCATTCATGGAGAGGGTAGATAATATGTATGCATGTACGTTGTTTCCAATTTTTCCACTAATATAATAAAAGAAAAAGAAATATTAATTAATAATTAAGGAATAATTATAATTATGTATATATATTATTTATATTAATATAATACATATTTTTACTCTCCATTAATAAATTGAATGAAAAACATTTCACATCACTATATTGAGACGATAGTCTAGACGTACACACAAGCGATGTACTTAATTTCCAATTCATTAGAAGGTAATAGTTAATAATTTATTTTATATTTCTGTAAGTTTGTTTATATCATCAATATTAAATATCTTAATTAATGGTTATAATTAATACCTTCCATATAAAGTTTAATCAAAAAAACAAATCACATCGTTTTGTGAGGTGATAGTCTGTTGTACACACGAGTGACTTTATTGTATATCTCACTAAATTGAATTTAATAAGTTTTCATGATATTATAATATAAAATATATAATAAAATCATTAATATCATATACATATTTAAAATATTTCTGAAAATCCCTCCATGAAAGGTAGTGATATAAAATTAAATACATGAGTTCATTATGTGCTTGTCTGCCCCACACCCGATCAGATATTTCATTTTCCATTTTATGAAAGTTGATATAGATATAGGTTGTGAAATTAACGATATAAAGTATAATTATATAAGAGAAATTTATTTATTTGGTCATAGTTATAAAATATTGTGAGTTTTATGAATAAGTAAAAGAAAAAGTTGTAGTTAAAAAATGTACCCCTTCTTCGATAAACCTGATTATGTTAAACTAAACACATACAAGATAAGATTTATGATCTATATGTGGAATATGTTATTTTTTTGTAATATAAATAATAAATTTTGTTTGGTCTTGGATATACCAAATGTCTTTGTGAGTGTGACAAGGGGAGCAGAGATGGTGGTCTATTATAAGTGGGGAGAGGACAGACTATTTATTTTTAAAAGGAATAAATTACACCATTGTTTTTATCATGAAACTAACATCTAAAATCAGCCATTATTGATCCCTAGATATTATAGGGTAGAAATATTTTCATAAAATGGGGTTTGGAATATTTGGAAGGTTATTTTGACACTTATAATTTTAGTTTAACCCCCAAAAAACCCATTTTTCCCTTAATCACTATAATTATTTTTTAATAACTTTTTCTATTCATTAAGGTCAAAAATTAATTTATAAATATTAGAAAATATAAATTATTTTATAATATAAATTATTATGATTCCAAATACTTAATTCATTTTTCAAAATTCAATTCAAATATGTGTCGCTGAGTTTAGAATCATACCGCAGACACGAAGAAAATGTTGTTTATTAAAGGAAATTTATACATAACTAAATGATATTTCATATATAAATACTATATTAAACTTTTTCCAATGAAATTACATTGTTAAATTTTAATATAATTTTAATAATTTTATTCTAAGATCAATTTAAAATATAATTTAACATTATAAATAGTCTAAATGAAATGGAAGTTTTCAATTAAATTCAGTATTCTTCACTGATTTTTAAAAATATAATTTCTTCAAAAATTACAAAAAAAATATGTAATATATAAATTTTATTAGTTTTTTAAATAATGATTTTAATATTTTCAAATAAATTTTCTAAATATGTTATGAATAAATTTTAAAATATATGTGCAATGTGTAACTAATGTGTCATTCATAAAAATTTAATATCTCAAAAAAATATATCTTTCTCTTTCAAATGGTTCTTATTTTATTTTTAATAAATAGGTAACCATTGAATTTACATTGTACATGTATAATAAATATAATTTAAATAATTTATTAATTCTAATTCATACCCTCAAACTTATCATCTAGGTTGTAATGGAAATATTTAAAGAATAATATTTTAATACAGTGTTGTGTTTCATTTAAGCCCATCATTTCATGCATCCCAAGATATCTATGTGATTGATTTTATTTAAAAAAAATCTATCATAAATTATTTATGTGTTATATTTTCTTGAAATCATGGATTTGAATTCCATATATGTTATCAAACCTAATATTCATATTTTAAATTCTCAAGGTGTTACATTCCAACACCTAAAAAAATTAAATTCTCAAAATTTAATCATGATATCAATAATCAATGGTTTGAAAATATAAAATTCCCCTATATAAATGTCCCATCTTAATATAGATTAAAATAACATCCTCTTTATAATATATAATTGGATGTATAGTTATCATCTTTAATAATCACCTTACTAGGATTCTAAGTATGAGAACATATATGGGTAATGAACATATCAGTATGGAAGAAATGAATAATGCCCAAATAATAAAGGTGGGTGAAAGAGGTCATTTATCACTAGAAATTGAATGATCAATTAAAAAAATAAAAAATCAATAAATTTTTGATGCGTTAGGGGACTATTTGAATAATCAAAAATGAGGGAGCTAGGATAACATGTTTCTTTCAGGATCCTGTTACTGGATTAAAGGATTCCTTACTATCTATAATAATAACACATGAATATTTACTTATTCTATATCTCCTTATATCATTGTCACAATTTAATTTTTTGGTTATTCTTAGATCAATCCCTACATCAGTTCTTAGTCAATGAAATTAATATCAAAATGAATCTTTATGTTTGTAGCACATTTAATTTATCATTAGAATGCCAATACATTCCTCTTATATCTAGATATTTTCAAAAATCAAAATGGTTATATAAAATTATCCAATAAAACACAAAGGTCAAATTAATCAATTCCATATATATTTAACCTTAATAATCAACCCAAATATGTGAAACAAAATTCAAATTCAAAAAATTATTAAGTAATGATACTGAATAAACATTATATTCCTCTAAAAACATAAAGTGGATCTTAATGAGTCATTAAATATATGTGAAAACCATAATCACCATAAATCCTTAATTAAAACATACTTACTTTGAAAAATAAAATCAAAGGTTTTTGAATAATTTCCATAGATCCAAACATTTAGTAAACTCTAAAAAACAACAATAGCTATAAAATCATTGAAAATTTTTACCATAACTAGTATTAGCCCGTAAATATATCTTTATAAGTAAAATAGAAATATAATAAATCTATAAAGGGTTTCCTTCTTTTAATCATGTGTTTACCAAAATTATATACTTTCCATAGTATAACTTTTCTTAGCACCGTTCAATGCATGCTTTAAAATCATTAATGAAATATGCATGCAGTACAATCCTAATAGATTTCATGGTTATTATATTTATAATATAATCAAAAAAATATTTTCAAAACATATTTCTTGTATCCAAATACATAAGAACAATAATCATTCCAATTCAGTTGTATCATTGGCATAATCTTGAGCTTAATTTCATAGATTATTATGTGGAATTTTACTTTGAAACTTGTAGTGTTGTTTGTAATAGTTTATCATCTCATTAATGTAAAAAAACTATATATTAAGGGTTTATACCTTACCCTTTCCTTCATGGTAAATATTTCATTTTCTCTATAATTGAAGAAAAACTCCTTTTTCTATTTTAGGAATATACCTAAATACTTCTTTCTATAGGTATCACATGGGGGAAATCCTTCTTTCCCATATTCCCTTTATATATTTTTTACCTCTTTCTTCCCCTTATTTTCATTCTTCCCATATAAGATATAATACATGGAGAATTATTTTCCTATCTTGAGATAATATTATATAATTTCCTCATATGATGATAAATTTTGGGATACCAGTTCCCTTCAAATGATTTGATTATGCCAGTCAATGAAACAATCAATATTTCTCTTTAGATTCTGTATATAGTCTAAAAAATTCCTTGATAAACTTGTAAAGTTGGATTCATACATAAAAACATTTTCATCTTATTTCTATATTAAGATTAAGATATTTATTTCTTTAACCACTCATTTCTCATATAGAAAATATTTTCCCAAGAAGAGTACTTTGAAGTCATCACATTATATTTTTTTGATTTATTATAAATCCATATTATTTAAAACCAATGAACATTATTGATCTATATCTCCTCAGAGAAGATAATATGTCATGAAAAGATTCCCCATTTAACTACATCCTAGAGCAATAAATATCTTCTCTTAGGAAATTTTTATTTATTAGCAAAAAATAGATTTTTATCCCCACTGAATGATGAATGATATTGACACATTAAGCGATCAAAAATTGTTAAACCACATCAAAGATCATTATATTTTTCAATATGGGGTATATTATTACTCATATCATAAGTCATATTCTCTATCATTGTTTTAATTCGATCTGTTCCAACAATAGATCTAGTTTGAGCTTCCATATTTTTCCAAAGAGGGTAATTCCAATATGGACTATATTCATTGATACGGTTCTCATTACATTCCTTAGGTTTTTTTCTATAAAATTTCATGAACTATATTTGATCATAATTTTAGGAAGCATAAATTAAAATTCCAAATCTAGAGGAAAACATATCATAAATTTAATATTTTTTTCAATAGCTCATCTCGTAATCATAAAAAAAATTCTTTTGAGATATATTTATTTTTAAATCCTTCATAATTATTTATAAATAATTTCAATTATCTTAAGAATATTTGTCAATAATATCAAACCAGGCTCCTAGTAAGGCCATTTTTCATTCACCTGTAGATAATTAGGTAATGTTTGATGAGTTATTTTCAGATTTCGTACCTCTCTATGATCAGATACACTTATAGAATCTATAAAATGATAAATTAAAAAAAATTATAATATCATAGTTACCGAAACATTATAATTTTATTTTATAATTATAAAAAATTTATATTTTATGGTTATGTTAACTAATATATGTTTTCCTATATCTAGTTCATATTTTTCTACAAAACATACTCAAATAACTATAGCAAATACCCTACCACCAGTATCCCAGATATGGGGCTTACATTATTAAATTTTAACTATATATAAACAATCATATCCCAGAGGATTTTATAATTTAGTGGTCTAGGTAAATTAGATATATAATTTAAACACACGTTACTTTTTAAAACATTAAATAAAAAATGAATTTTTTAATATACCAATTATTCCCATTATCGTATCCCTGCATATCAATAAAAAACACTTCCTAGTATCCTAGGGAAAATAAAACATAAGAAAGGGTTTTTGTTAAATGCTCAGTAAGAGAGTCTGTATAGTAGAGGCTATTTCTAAATGAGGAATAAAAAATTTATAAAGGTAACTAATTGAAAAACACTATAGTTAATAAATATCATGATTATAAAATGTTTCAAATAAATTATTAAAAATTTATTCCATATAAATAATCACATGATCTTGAAGATAACCACATAAATTTAAACCAATTGAATAATCACATAGTGTATTAATGGTTTAATTAATAATGATTGAATAAATACTATGGAAATTATTTAATATACCATCAATGCCCCATTATAAGACTTTTTACCATCCATGCATCATTTAAATACCTGTTATATAAATGGTTTAGGCCATAAAAGTAATACCGAAGTTAATTTGACTTTTGAAACCTTCTGGCGCCTCGAGGGGCTGTGTAAATAAAGACCCCACCCATTATATAATAATTTCAATAAATATATTTTATAAAAGGGGTTAATAATAAGGAAATAAATTAGTATTCAAAATCTAGCATATAAAATGTTAATACATACCAAAATTAGTAAAAATAATCATAGACCATCCAAATAATATGTTGAATGGTAATAAATTGGAATGGACCAATTCTAACTGATAATAAAACATCTATGTAATTAATATGAATGACATTAATACAACATATCCATATTGTTTCATATGTAAAATAACGTTTTTCTAACATGGAGGAATATAAATACCATGAAAATATCACTAAAACATTTTTTTGAAGAAAATAACATTTTCAAATTGAAAAATAATAATATATAAAGGTCTTAAAGTATTTTGAAAATAATTTTCATTGAAAATAATCTATGAAATGTAAAATAATGATTATTATATTGATTTTTCCTTATGTTATAAAATTCTATTCATCCCATGCATGTTAAAATAAATATTCCTTTCATGTTTTTTTTAAAATCCATTTACGGCTAGTTTAGAAAATAGTATAAGGATTTCATTTATATTTTATTTAATTAATCAAAATGGGAAAATGTCTTTAATTAATAATTTTGAAATGTTAAAAAACATTTTTAAAATTCATTTTTTTAAAAATTGATTTCTGATAAAAAAAATATTTTCTACTAATGAGATAAATAAAGTAAAAAAAATTATCAAAAATTATCAATCATTTTAAATACCAAATATCGTGAAATAGTAATATTAATTGAAAATTTCATGAATAACTAAATAATAAAAAATAGATTAATTTTAATATATAATTATGAAATAATTCCACAAGGGATACTTAAATAAAACAAATCATGGATAACGGTAAGATTGGGAAATAAAGCCTTACTACTTTAATAACTATTGATTCATATGACCGATGAAATAAACAACATTAAATGAAAATTTAAATACTATGAAGAGAAATAGAATCATTATATAATAAATAAAATGGTCTAGAACTCATAACACACAAAGGAATAAGTGGTTATTATATGTTATGTCTCATGAAACTAAAATTTCTATGAGAAACCTTTACCACTTATTGATTTCGTTTGTATGTTGATAAACATAAGTTACAATAAACATTGGTTAATTATACCTACATTATAGAACCATAAAAATATATATCATAATATATATGATTTTATTTTAGTCTTATTTCACTCATTTATTATTAATTATTTGTTAAAATCAGAGTTTTAGATGATATTTTCTTCGTTTTCCATGTATGTTTTGGTTCAATAATTTTGATCCTTTTAATTTGACCATGGTTAAAAAATATTCATATTATTAACCATGATATATATCGCATATATATTATTAATTTATTTATTTAGGATATTCTAGAAAACATATATATATATATAATGGCTTACACAATTTGTAGAGATGATAGATCATATGTACGTATGAACGTTGATTCCATTTTACAAACAAGATTGAACGAAAAAAAAATTAAACATTAATTATTCCTTATTTAATAATTATTATTTTTTATATATAATTCTTCTTAATATAGTCTATCCTCATTATAATCTATGGAAAAATTAAATGAAAAACATTTCACATCATTATGTGGATGTGGTAGTCCACACGCACACATGATTGATGATATTATATTCTAATAGATTAGAAGATAAAAGGTTATATTTTATATTATATATCTATAATTATGGATAGATCATAAATATAACATATGTTAATTAAAATTTATCTTTAATACCATTCATTTAAATAGTATGTAAAAAATGAATAGCATCACTTTGGGGTGCGGTAGTCTGTCATCCACAAAAGCGACATTATCATATCCCTCACAAAATTGAAATGAATAAGATATATGTGATACAAAAATTCAAAAAGAATAATAATATCTGAAATATCATATTATTATGTTAAATACATTATTACATCTATCCTTGTAGGGTTTTTATGGAAAACAAAATACATTAGTTCGTAAGGTGGTAGTATGTCGTACACATAATTGACAGTTTTTTCCATTTCGTTAAAGTAGAGATTGATATAGATTATTTCATTAAAATATGAAAATATTATTATATATATTTTCTTTTTGATTTTTTCATAGATTTGAAATATTAGGAGTTTGAATAAAGTGTAAAATCAAAACACATTGTTAAAAATATTACTTTTTCTAGGATTAACCACGTTAGGTTTTACATAAAGCCTAACTAGATTAGCATTATGATCTTACCAAGGTGTCTAGGATGTGGTATGTGATTTAATTAAGAAATTTGGGAATGAATTGTATTATTCCAAGGTCATTGGTATTATTAATATTCAGGATATGGGATGCTATTTTATTAGTTGGGGAGAGGGCACACATTGTATTTTTTAAAAGAATCAATTGAAACCACATTATTATCAGGCTAAAGTAATTAAAAATTGGTTATTATCAAAAATAATATTATATATGGTTTATATATGGCCATAAAATGTTTTTTGGGGATGTGTTTAGGTTATTTTAACCACTATCGTTTTAGTTTAACCCCTCGGTAAACCCATTTTTTCCTTAATCATTGCAATTAATTTTTACTTTTTTACTATTAATTATAGAAAAAAATTAAGTTGGGAATTTTTTATAATATAAATTATTCTTATTAAAATTATGTAATATATTTTTAGAAATTTAATCCATAAAATTATAATTATCCAATTCAAAAATATGCCTACAGATGTGATGAAAACAAAGATTATGTAAGAGAACATTTCCATGAGTATATGAAGTTTTAATATAAATAACTAATATGAAATTGATTAAAATGTCCTGAATTAGTTAAATTTATATATAATTCATCTAATTTTCTTTTAAAATAAATTTTAAAATTAAAATAACTTTATAACTAATTTAAATGATATGTAGTTTTCAATTAAAATTCATTGCATTTCTCTATTACATAAAAATTTAATCTTTTCATAAAATTATAAAAAATCAAACAAAGATAATTTTTTATATGTATATTTCATTAATATCATTAATTTTTTTGATTAAATATTCTAATATTGTTAAAATTAATTTCAAATTATGAGCTCAAAGTGTGAAGAATCCTCCATTCAAATAAATTAAAATTTTCAGAAAAAATTTCATTCTCATTCTAGTAGTTATAATTTTATTTATAATCAATATATAACCATTTGATTTATTTTATACATGTTTTAACCATATAATTTTCATAACATAGTTATTAAAATTTATTCCTTCAAACATAATGGAGGGGTTATAACTATCATTTAAAAAATCATTTTAAAAGAGTGTGGCATTATGTTTTAACACGGTTGTGCTTTCATTTCAAGATGTCAAATTAATTTAAAAATATATATATATAACAAGAAGTATAGTGTTGTTATATTTTTTATAATATTTTTTATATCAAACATGTAATTTAACATGATGTTCCAATTTTAATATCTCGGGGTGTTTGAATGATTATTATTCTCATTGATGTACTCATATTTTTCCATGTCTCAGGTCCTCCCTATTTTCGTATTTCTATTATAAATTTATATTACTATATTATTTTATGTATTCCCCCATGTGATTACATGAATTAATATGATCATGAAATACTTTAGTAATACTATGTTGAATAATTTAATAAACTGGTATTGATTAATATATATTCATGTCATGTGAATATAATTTACCCAAGACACCAAAAAAATTAATTTTTCACATTTTTTTGATATGTATGTTTATAATATAATTAATTTAATAAAATTATATATGAAATATTCATGTCACTATAGGTTGAATTAATATATTTTTTAGTTATTTTTTGAATTAGGTTAGCAATATATTTATTGGGTTAAAAATTAAGTGTTAGAGAAAATGAAATGATTATGAAAATGATATTTCTAATGCAATGGGATATTGGGTCCAAAACCTCATGGGGATAATAAACCACTTTTCCCACATTATGAATAATTACTTAAACCATGTTAAATTCCCACCTTCAAAAAAGAGATTGAAATTTTAAAGTGACCCAAGTGATACGGAAATTTGAAATACTAATATTTAAAAACAATATACCAGATTAATGTTGTGACATCTAATATGGTAAATAGTTTCCCAAATTCTCCCATCGATAATCATAAATTTAATGTAATAATGAAGTATATAAAATGAATGAATTGATAAACATTGCCATGTTTATTCATTAAATATAATATTATTTTATCATTTTCAGCATTTTGTAACCTGAATGCACCATGAGATAAATCATCTATATCATCCACTCATGAACCACATCTTTTTTATTATTTTTATTTGATACTCGGGAGAAAGAAACAATAAATTAAGCACCTTATAAGTAACCTTCAATCAAATTAACATTGTAAACTGAATATGATGATTTGGGACTAATACATTCTTTTTATTCTCTTATTATATCTCTCTAAAATCAAAATATAGATCATAGATGATCTAAAATTTATGAAAAAATGACTCACTATTTATTAGTCTAAATAAAATTTATTTAATTATGTTTTCCTTTAATAAAATAACTATACTCCTTAAATGTTTATAACCTTATGTTTAGACCATTATTTATAACTATGACTTTACTAAAAAAATTTATAAAATTCAAGAATATTTTATTACTCCATTGTGATACTTTAATGTGTTGTATGATAAAATTTGAACCATTAACTAGGCTTGTTTCTCATGTAGTTACATAAAAAACTGTGATCTCTTAACACTTGTTTGAAAAATAATATTTTTCATGTATCCATTTGTTAAAATAATTTATGTTTGAATGCCTTAAGAAATTAGTTAAATAATAATAATTATAAAATAATATAATTTATTTAAATTAAGTTACATATGATCATTCACACTCATATATTACCTGACCCCCACACATGGGTCCCACTTCCTCATAAACTAATATTCGTCTAAATATATAGAACATGAGGGTGCACTTTTCGTGACCCTATAATCCATTATATTAATAATAGTGATTTATAAACCAATACCAAGATAAATATCTGTCAAAAAATCATTTCCCATAATGATATAAGCATAGGTCACAGTTATGACTGCTATTTTGAATACTCTCAGGGGAATATTATATATTTTCTCAGAATATCTCATAAAGCAGGATGCAGACATTGTTTCATTATCCTTATATGATTTATTATTTCAGGAACGTTTCTGGTGGACATAAATTCTTCTAACATGATCATATATTGAGTAATTGACCTATAATCCTATTCAACTACAACTGAGATATATCTTTCCTTTCAGATGTGAAAAATCATGTCGTGGTCATGAAGATAATTTCATACCACTAATGTGTTGGAAATATCATATCTATTATATATCATGGAATATGTGACAGATCCATAATTTATGTCTATTGAGTTCAACTCTATATTTTAATCATTTTCAATTTCATATATGTTCCTTCATATAGAGATTTATGCCAAGTGACATGGGGTAAAAATTCTTTAAAGTTGTCCCAATATTTATTTATTAAAAAAAATTTTGTATATATACTATGAATTTCCCTAAGAAACCCATATATCAAGATAAGTTAATCATGTTCCCTTAAACATGGGTTACATCATTATGTCAGTATTTGGATAATTTCTTTCAATCAATATATTACTAAATATAATATAAGAACTATTTTCCAAATGTAATTTATGTAATTTAGTTTTAAAACTATAGTACCCCCTATATTCTAATAAAAACACCTTGAAAAATCTCATTACAAATAAAAATTATATGATCAAAATATTTTTATAAATCCATGAATGGTTCTTTATAATGTTCATTCCTTTTTATAATTATTTAATGTCACCATCCCATTGTGGTTTCTTATTATAGTGTCCTTTATGAGAAGTTGGTCTTGATATCCAATACCTTATACAATGTTCATAGATAGTTATTATAACCAAAATAATTCTATCATATTTAAGAATGTCTATTTGTTTTAACCAATTTATCCTTTCTAGTACCATTTTTGTAACACAATTATAGCTTCTCTTGAATAACCACCAATGTATTTACATCAATTAGGGAAACTAGTAAAATTCCAACATGATATTGGTATATAGACACAATTTTTATGATTTCATATGATATTTTGAATAATAGATTTTTTTCATTAATTATATCAATATAGGATGTAGAACCAATATTCAAAAATGAATAATATATCACATTGAATTTTCTATCATAAAACACTCTCACTTTGGTTTTATCTTTCCAATGGAATAAGTGACATAGTAACATTTTCATTCCATGATCTATTATCGAAGATTTTCCTTTTTCAATTTTTTATGCATCTAGATCCTTGAATATATACACACATATAATTTACCTCGTAGTTATGATTGATATATTCAACCTTCTGATAGAAATATAGTCTTTCATCAGATAAATAATTTTCTATATTAAGGATTTTTTTAATATCTTTAGAAATTGTAAGGATAATTAAGTAAGCTTCACATTATTTTTTTCATGATTAGATTTTTTATTTACGTGTCCTAATGATGTACATTTCATCTTCACCTATTAATTATAACATAATGTATATGTTTCACACTATATCTCATATGATATCAACTTTTCCTTTTATATGGCATATGGTTAAGGCTAATGTTTCAATTTTTAATGAATGACTCAAATATATAATATAATACTTGAAAGACTTTGGAGATTCATCATTGATCCCCCTTAAATTTACATCAATAATTTTATGTGACTATGGAAATGTGATTTTATTTATAGATACACTCTACATTTTCTTGGCCAATAAATACTTGGTTAGAATATTATTTGTCTCACCACCTGAAGCATCTCATATTTTCTAAAGAATCATATTCATTACATCACATCTACATAACTCATATTTCATTAAGTAATCTCAAGATTTATATGTTTTTTCTTACATATTCGACATATATCTTTTGACGTTCATTAGAATCATTGTTCATTTATACCATTAATTTCAAAAGGAAAAATTGTTAAATTTTTTCCTACTTTTTAAAAATGATGAATGGATAATATTTTTAGCACATGAAGAATCAAAAAACCCTATTGGTATTTCCTTGAAATTCTTATTTGGAATTACATAACCTTGAATTGGAATTCTATAATTAAGTATTTTTGAGTATTTTATTTTATATGAATTATTACTTTCTAATATATAACATTTTCCATTCATTTAATGTTAAATTTCTATAAATTTTTTATACCAATAAATTTTTTTTTTAAATTTTAATTAAAATATATAAATTTTAAAACATTACAAAATTTAATGTTTTTGTAACATGGAATAAATAAAATATTTTTCAATTACAAAAATCATTCAAATATGAATTATAACATTTGGGCCTTCTATAATTGATTTTTTAGTAAAACATTATGAGTAACATGAATGTACCTTTCATTCATTTGATCTCTCTGTACATCCTTAGTTCTAATTTATGGATATAGTTTTGTACGTCTCATATTATATATAATACCCAAGAAGTAAAATAGAAATCTAATAGATAATTATGAATATACCTGAGTTTGTATCCTTTAATTTCGACCTAAAATTAATGAAATAAATCTTTTAGTGGCCTACAATTCCACATATTATGCATATTATAGCATATTAAATTTTCACAATCTTGTTATATGGTTTCATCACATGATACTGTAAATGTTCCTTTAGTATTATACTATACATTTTCTATTTTTCCTGTTCATTTTTTTCATTCACCATAATAACGAAAGGGTCATATTTAGTAATGTTCTCATCTTCTTGGAGAAACATACCCAAAAGATATTAAATAATTTTTCCATACTATTCATTTTACAATTATCTACAAAAAATTAGAGTAAATGAGCAATAAAGATTCACTACTGGAATTTGGGTTTTTTCCAACGGCAGTATACCAACGGTTCAATTAAACTGTTGGTATACTCAGCCTTTGCCAACGGTTTACTAAAACCGTTGGCAAAGGGCATTCCAGTGACCCATTTCCCAACGGTTTATTGAAACCGTTGGGAAAGGTTGCCTTTGCCAACGGTTTTTACAAACCGTTGGCAATGTTTTTCCCCAAATATCAACCCCGGTCTGCTCTCCCTCATTCGAGATAGAGCCCTAATTATCCTCCGCTCCCATGCTCTCGCGAACCCCCCGTCCGAACATCATTGACCCCCGTCCGAATAGGTACACCCCCCATCCGAATAGGTAAAAATTGATCTCAATCAAGTTGTTGTAGTTGTTTTAATGAATTGATTTTTCCATTAATTAAAACATAAACACTATGGTTCCATTTTTATAGAATCTTACATGCCAATGGTGGAAAATTTTATAATGCATATAGATTCTATTTTTTTAGATTTCTTCTCTTATGGATATGTGTTGGTTTTCCACATGGAATGCCTTGACTATCTACTTAGCATGATAGAGGGTTTATTTTGGAAATTTCCAATGGAAATTACATGATCCTATAAACATTTTGATGAATTTTCCTAACCTAGATGGATTGTCTGATGTTTCTCTAATGATTAAGGACAGAATGTTTGGAGGACATCACAAGTCCTGACTGGTTGATCCTAGAAGCAATTTCATGATAATGGATGTAATGCCTATAGGGAATCTCTTGATTTTGGTGATCTTCTCCATTTTCATCAAAAGACATGTTTGACACACTGGGAGGGAAACTCTAGAGTTAGTGTGATATGTCTTGAAGGGTGATTTATGTCCATAGTGACATGATTTGAGGACATCACATGACCTAGTTGGTGTGCCTGGAGGGTGTTAAGGGAGGCATCTAACATTCCTGACATTTAATATGAGACTGAGATAATATGTATTGATTCCCCTATATAGAAGGAGATACATATCTATTGGAAAACATGTAGTCTGTATGGTGAGAATTAAAGGCTTTTCATTACAAGGGTGGAATATTCATGGGTGCCATCTGATTTTATTTGACATGTCAAGGGGACATCAAATGATCAAAATAGGTTTCCAATGGAATGTATTGTGAACAGGATGAAATTTCCTAGTGCAATAAAATTTTATAGGTGATGCATGTTATGAACATTAGGGTCAACATATATTTCTTTCACCTTAGTCTCCCATATTTTAGTATTTCATCCATCCTTTTATACCAAATTCCATAGATTTATACATTATTTTATTATATTATGTCTCAAATTATCTAAAATATGTGTTTGATGTTCTTCACGTGACCTATCATAATTCCTTCTCATAATCTATAGTGATCATGGGAAGATCCCATGCATGATTCATGATCACTCAAATTATTCTGCAGATCATACATAATGGAAGCCTTACAGGATGTGAGAGGATTATATCTATGAAATCTACTCAGGTACCTGGTGAGGAAGTGCATATTAATTCAAAAATTTAAATCGCATATGAGGATACCCTACTAATATGGTTATGGGATGAGGCATGCTCTGATGTGATAACACATTAAGTTCTTGTTGGTTTTACATTTTTTCAATAACGCATTAGTATGTTTTTTTCACAAGTGTAGTTGATACCATGATTATTTTCTTCCTTTATCATTTACTTAAATGTATTTTCTATTAAAGTTAAATCCTATTGAATTATTTATGACAAAATGACTTGTATGAATTCTTTTTACAGAATGGACAGAAGTTGGATGTATGAAATTGATCGTATCTCAAGAGATTTTCACAACAATTTGGAGAGCATTATAGATTTTGCATTTCACAATGCTTCAGATAGTGGTCGCATACACTGCCCATGTTCCAATTGTGTTGGTAGACCTTGGTTGAGTTGTGAAGAAGTCAGTTACCACATAACCAAAATTGGTTTTCAAGCAAACTACTTTGTGTGGTATCACAATGGGGAGAAAATGAAATCTCAAATTGGTGATGATCGAAATGAAAGGACTGGAATGGAGAATTTGGTAGATGATCGGTTTCCATTTATTCTTCATCATGAAAAAGAAAGGATTTCGACTCAAGAAGACGTCGATATGAGGACAACTAATGCATCTAGTGAAAATGATGATATTGATAGGGTGAAAAAATTGAATGATGCTGCCACGACTCCAGTATATCGACAATGCGATAAAATGAAAAAGCTGGAATTTTTAATCCGATTGTTTCATGGAAAAACTATGTATGGGATTTCTAATACAGCAATCGATTACATTCTTACCCTCTTGAAGGATTTACTTCCAGATGATGCAGATATTCCCTCAAACCACTATATAGCATGGAAGTTTGTTGAAGAACTTGGATTTTCCAGAAACAAAATTCATGCTTGCCCGAAAGATTGCAGTTTATTCTGGGAAGAAACCGCTGAACGAAATGAATGTATAAAATGTGGCACATCCCGCTGGAAGTCAAAATATGATGGAACACCATCCCGCGTTCCACAGAATGTAATGTGGCACTTTCTATTGATCCCCAGACTCCAGAATCTTTTTATGTCTGATGACATATCAATAAAAATGAGATGGAATGATACCTAGAGAAAGAAGACTAATGATGAGTTGGTTCATCCTGCAGATGGATTTGCGTGGCAGAGATTTGATGCTCGACATCCTGATTTTGCAACTGATGTGCGTAATGTGAGGCTGGGTCATTCATGCGACAGTTTTAATCCATTTGGGCAGATGCTTACTTCGCACAGCACATGGCCAGTTTTTATACAGATTTATAATCTTCCCCCATGGTTGTGTATGAAAAAATCTTTCACATTCATGAGTATACTCATATCTGGTCCTTCTCATCCCGACATTGATATTGATGTTTACATGCAACCTTTAATAAAAGAGTTGAAACTTCTTTGGGATGTGGGTGTGCACACATACGATGCATGTTTGAAAGACATATTTCATATTTGTGCTGCGCTTATGTGGACGATCAATGATTCTCCGGCTTATGAAATGATGTCTGGATGGAGAACGAAGGGAAAACTGTCATGTCCAGTTTGTATAAAGAATACACGATCCAGAAGACTGAAACATCGTTGTAGTTTCAGTTTTATGGGACATCGATGATTTTGCCAAAGGATCATCCATATATAATGAATCATCGAAGATTTGATAATACTATAGAGACCAATGATCCACCTCAGCGTATGTCTGGATCTGATGTGCTTAATTAATTGAAAGATTTTAGTTTTTCGTTCGGGAAGGGTCAAATGAAATCTGGAAAGAGAAAGAATGTTTCCACAGAAACCTGTTACAATTGGAGGAAGAGGAGTATCTTTTTTGATTTTCCTTATTGGTCAACCAATTTGCTACTTCACTTCTTAGACGTAATGCATATTGAAAAGAATATATGTGAAATTTTGCTTTTAGTTCTTCTAAATGTCAAGGGGAAGACAAAAGATGATTTACGATCTCGACATGACTTGGTGGATTGGGGCATCAGACCAGAATTGCATCCTGTGCGTATCAGTGAAAATAAATGGAAACTTCCATGTGCTTTTTATTTGATGACACCTACTGAAAAAAAAAACAATTTCTGGATATATTAGAGACTATTAGAGTTCCTGATGGATATTCAAGAAACATATCTAAATGGGTCAACAGAAGAGAGTTGAAGCTAAAATCTTTGAAGACTCATGATTATCATGTTCTACTGCATGAGTTGCTTCCAATAGAAATCCGTCATCTTTTTCCAATAATGTAAGGGTGGGTGTTATTCGGTTGTTCCATTTGTTTAGAGATCTTTGTGCTAAGAAGTTGTCCAAGTCTTTCTTGAAAAAAATGTTGACAGATGCCCCATTAATTTTGTGTGAGTTGGAGAAAATATTTCCCCCATCATTTTTCACATGCATGCTGCATCTGACTGTCCATATTCCAGCTGAAATACTTCTCGGAGGACCTGTTTCTTTTCGTTGGATGTATCCAACTGAAAGAAATATGTTCACATTAAAGTCTTATGTTCGAAACAAGAATCATCCCGAAGGTTCTATCGTGAACGGTTACTTAGCTCAAGAATGTATGGATTTCTGTTCGATCTATTTGTCTGATCTTACTACAAGAATGAACAGACCAATGAGAAATGAAGAAGAACAATATGAGAAAATTGAACCCAGTTTTCCATCACTTCCTCAAACAGGAGGAATTCCTGGATCATATACATTGAAGACATTAAGCCATGAAGAGCGGGAGATGGCACATCGCACAGTTTTGTTCAACTGTGATTTGTTCGATGACTATATCAGGTAACAAAATTGAATATGTATATCTTACATATATATCTGTTAAACTATTCATATTTTTTTATCTACATGGAACATAAAACAATGTTAAATAGGAAGCATCGTTCTTTATCTTTGAGAAGGAGAGAGACTTTTCATAGCAAAGAGTTTTCTGCTTGGTTAAAATTGAAGGTAAAAATATTACTTTTTAAATTAATTATTTCAATATTTACCTAAGATTAACTGTCATTTATATTGCAGGAATTGAGTTTGTCTGCTGACTCTGTCTCTGAGGAAATAAGAGCTTTGGCTTTTGGTCCTAATACCATGGTTCATGATTGTAAATCAATTTTTATCAATGGGTACAGATTTATTGTCACTGAACGAGCCAAAAACATGAGAACACAACATGATGGTATTATGGTTACTTCCACAACATATTGTTATGCTAGTGCATCAGATAGTAGACCGCGACTTAAAAATGTGGGTTATTATGGAGTCGTTGAGAAAATAATAATATTGGATTATTACTCTCATGGATGAGTCGCAATGATGAAATTCCATTGGTTTGATTCGATGACGAGAAAGGGCACATTTATTGATGATTGTGGATTTTGAGTAATTAATATGACCCTCACTCTTTCTACCGAAGAACCATATGTGTTGGCATCAATGGCTAAACAAGTTTTTTATGTCAAATATCAACTTCAACCTGAATTTGGTGTCATAGTTGAAGTAATTCCAAGACATATTTTTGATGATGCTAATGATGGAATTGACACTGTCCCTATTTCCATTGGAACCAATCCATTTATTTCTTTTGATGACTCCAATAGCTCAATTTTCAGAGTTGATTGTGGACCTGAAGTTGTGGTTGGAAATATATAGAATCATTCATCCATGTTCTCAATTCTTTTTGTTTACCTCGAGTTGGGTTGTTAAGGTTTTTAATATTCTTATTTATTTAGTATTGATCACAAATATGTTTTAGCTGACTTGACTATTATGTGAATTTTCAATGTTTATTGGTTTCTGTTTTATTTGAATTGCATTTTCTAATTTGGAATTGAACTGTATTCAAACCAAATCATACAATATTTCTATCTCGGTGAACATTACAACTTGTATGTTTTATTAAATTCATTCAAGCTCTTCTCAAAACAATTGATACCTAAATTACCAATGAATCCCCTCATTCCCTCTTATATTTAGTTTTTTGTTTGCACATTAATTTCCTTTTTCTAATTAATTACATATTTGTTTTCAAATGCAGGAAATGCAGCCAATTGAAGAGAGACGAAGAAAAAAAAGGTGGAGAACAATCGTTGGATGGAGGAGCTGGGCATTCCACCATTAGTGCCTATAGTGAGTACTTTATTTCAAATATATATATATATATATATATATATATATATACAGAATATATAATTTCATGTGATTAATTTTTTTGTAAACTTTTTTGTAGGATCCACCGTTACGTTGATAGTTATTCGACGAGGAGCCTAGTACTGGTCCTAGTACTCAGGCCGGTGGTACGAGGAGGGTTCATACCAGAGGTGGACGTAGAGCTGCGCGTGCCCGACTAGACCTTGCCCCTCCCACTGACATTTTAGCCTTCCCACATTCTGATCCCGGTGTGTCGTTAGGGACACACGGGGTATTTAGGCCTCCCATGTTTTCGCTACCTTCTGCATCTTCTGCCCCATCATTTTTACATCCCATGATGATTCCCACTCCCCAGTCAGCATCAGGTCATACAGTTGTTCCATCTTCTTTTCCTTCTTTTTCTGTCTCTCTGAGCTTTTATATTCCATCGTCTTCGACTCCTGTTCCACCAGAGGGTGTTCCATCAGGTTCTGTGGATCCGGCGCCACTCATTGATCAGACTAGCGCAGGTATATTTATAAAACCCTAACAAATTTTTATAGCAATATTTATTTTCATTATAACATGTTTTGATAAAATATTTGTTTTTCTTTCATGACAGATACATCTACTGACAGGAGGCGGGGGCAGGGCTGTACACGCATGCGTTCGGTGTGGAACCGTCGCACACAGGTTATGGTGGAATATAATGAAGACAATCAGATGGTTGAGAAAATAGGGTAGCAATGTCGGAGTTTTCTGGTGACGCTTTACAAATACTCCGACATCATTCCCGTCAGCCCGCTGTCGTGGAGACATTTGCCACATGAGGTCAAAGATAGAGCTTGGGCAGAGATATGGGTAAAAAAATCTGTTGTATTTAATTCCATGAATTATTTTTGTATTTATATGAATTAATATTTTTATTTCAGCTTCGATTTAATTTTTCTGATGGTGAGGGTGCACGA
The DNA here is from genome assembly GCA_963277665.1 of Viscum album. Lineage (NCBI taxonomy): Eukaryota > Viridiplantae > Streptophyta > Magnoliopsida > Santalales > Viscaceae > Viscum > Viscum album. The sequence goes on along the minus strand of OY728141.1, from coordinate 1,955,314,308 downwards.
CTGAAACGTCTAAAAGATTTAGGCGAGCTTTAGAGAGCCTACAAGCATGAGCTATATATTGGCTGGTGTGCTAGAGTTGGCACTGAGTTAGAGGCGGTACCAGTCATGGATGATTGTCCTATAGAGTAGTATCGTCAGATGATTACTCATTGGACGAGTACCCAGTTTAAGGTATGAATTACATTTGAGGTATTTAAATAATAACTTTCAAGTTTTTCATTAATATTATCCTTTGCATTATCGAATTTTATTTATGAATCATCTGGAAAAAATAAAAATAAAACATTGATGCAAAAAAATACCTCTATACACTAGGAAGCACGACGATGCCGGATCTTGAGAGGCAGCAGGTATGACAATTCTTTATAAGTTTTCTTTATGACTTACAGTTTCTTTTGTTTCCTCAATTATTTAATCATTTTTTAATGTTTTTATATAACTTTTGTTTTCAATGTCATTGTAGAGGCAAGTACAAAATATTGAAGGACGTGTGCCTCGAGCAAAACTGTTTTGCTCGAGTAGACGAAAAAATGATGGAAGTGCTGTCAACGAAGCGACTCAGCAGCAGATTGTAAGTTTTAATCTGTTGATTTTATATTTTTATATCTATTTTGTAACTTAATAATATATTTATATTTGTAACAGGATTCTTTAAGGGCCCTCGATGCCCAAGAAGCAGACAAATTTGGGCCATCTGATCACTTACATCAGGTGTTGGGAGAGGATTATTCTGGCAGAGTACGATGATGACCTAGGATAGCCCCGGCGAGGTATTGGCCTGCCTCAGGTACGAGTTGTAGTTCCACCGAGCTGCATCAAGTTAGGGCACAGGAAGAATAGGCTGAGAAAAGGGCCACAGAGACGGAAAAACAGTCTGCTAGGGGAAACCGTGCATTTATGAAATTTATTGAAGTTCTACGTCCAACATTTCCAGCAGAGGCCAGCCCAGTGATTGATGAATACATGTCGTCGATAAATTTTATATATGGTGCACCAGGTGGCAGTTCCAGTGGTGGTTAGGCCGATGTCCAGCTTGAAGATGATGATGGCGAGGAGTCTGATGCGGAAGAGGAGGGAGATGAGGAGGTCGAGGAGGAGGGCGAAAGCGAGGAGGAGGGCACTGTGGAGGGTGAGGACGATGAGGAGGACGATGACGAGGGTGATGATGATGATGATGATGGTGATGGTGATGTTGATGTGAGACATATTGATCCGTTACATTTTTGACTTATATTACTGAGATTTGATGTTTAATCTATTCTAGTTGTTGGTTTTATCTGGACTCGTAGTACAGTATTGGAGTTGAGTTATTTTTATATATTGTCTGTTTTTATGGATGTTTTTGTCTTTTAGTGGTTGTGTGTTTGGGAACTCCCTGGACAACCCTCCTCATTCTTGGACCCTGGACAACCCCCCCTACCCCTTGGACCTCGAACACCCCCCAAACACCCCCCGGACAGCCCCGCAGACAGCCCCCTAGACAGCCCCCCGTACATCCCCCCACCCTCCACCCTGGACCCCAGATAGCCCCCCGGACAGCCCCCCGGACAACCCCCCCCCCCCCCCCCACCCCCCCCCCCCCCCCACCCTCCCCCTTGGACCCCGGAAAATCCCCCAAACACCCCCCGGACAGACCCCGCACAGCCCCCCCACCCTCCTCCTTGGTCCCCGGACAGCCCCCCGGACAGCCCCTCCACCTTCCTTAATTTCATCAGCTCTGAAATGTTTCATAGCACAGTCAACTAAAATCTAATCCATACTAAATATGATATAAAAATATTCTATATGAAATTCCATAAGATTTTAAGTGAAAACAAAAAGTGACATACGAAAAACTGACCAAACGCATTCTAAATGTGTTGATGCTTTAGGACAACGATCCATGGGTCATATGTGATGTGTACGAATCATCCCCGCCTCAATCTGAGGTGTGGTGTGGCCGGAAAAACTCAAAGTGTATGTCTTTTGTTTCAAAAGGACATCATTTTAAGTGAAAAACATCAACTGGCATATGGAAAACCGGCCAAACGCATTCGGATTGTGTTGATACATTAAGACAACGATCCATGGGTCATTTTAGATGTATAAGAGTCAACCCTGCCTAAATCTGAGATGCGGTGTGGTCGGGACCACTCTAATTGACTTTCTTTTGTTCAAAATGGACAGTATTTTAAGTACATACGGAAAACCAACCAAACGCATTCTGTTTCTGTTGAAACTTTAGCAGAACGATCCATGGGTCATATGTGACATGTACGAGTCAATTCCACCTCAATCCGAGGCGTGGTGTGACCGACACCACTCAAAGTGTCTCTATTTTGTTTAAAATGGACTTCATTTTTAGTGAAAACAACAAATGACATACGGAAACCCGACCAAACGGATTCTGATTGTGTTGATACTTTATAAAAATGATCCATGGGTCATATGTGACGTGTAATAGTCAACCTCGCCTCAATTCGAGGCGCGGTGTGGCCGAAACAACTCAAAGTGTATGTCTTTTGTTTCAAAAGGATATCATTTTAAGTGAAAAACATCAATTGGCATACGGAAAACCGACCAAACGCATTCGGTTTATGTTGAAACTTTAGGAGAATGATCCATGGGTCATATGTGACGTGTAAGAGTCAACGCTACCTCAATCCGAGATGCAGTGTGGCCGACACCACTCAAAGTGTCTCTATTTTGTTTAAAATGAACATCATTTTTAGTGAAAACAACAAATGACATACGGAAAACCGACAGAACGGATTCTGATTGTGTTGATACTTTAGCACAATTATCCATGGGTCATATGTGACATGTACGATTCAACCTCGCCTCAATCCGAGGCGCGGTGTGGCCGGCACAACTCAAAGTGTATGTCTTTTGTTTCAAAAGGACGTCATTTTAAGTGAAAAACATCAACTGGCATACAGAAAACCGGCCAAACGCATTCGTATTGTGTTGATACTTTAGGAAAACGATCCAAGGTTCATTTGAGACGTGTATGAGTCAAACCCTCCTAAATCCGAGATGCGGTGTGGCCGGTACCACTCTAATTGTGTCTCTTTTGATTCAAACGGACAAGATTATAAGTGAAATAAACAACTGGCAGACAAAAAACTGACCAAACGCATTCGGAATCTGTTCAAATTTTAGGACAACGATCCATGGGTCATATGTGACGTGTAAGAGCCAACCTGGGCTCAATCCGAGTCACGTTGTGGTCAAGACCACTCTAAGTGACTTTCTTTTGTTTAAAATGGACAATATTTTAAGTACATACGGAAAACCAACCAAACGCATTCGGTTTCTGTTGAAACTTTAGGAGAACGATCCATGGGTCATATGTGAGGTGTACGAGTCAACGCCACCTCAATCCGAGGCGCGGTGTGGCCGACACCACTCAAAGTGTCTCTATTTTGTTTAAAATGGACTTCATTTTTAGTGAAAAAAAAATGACATACGGAAAACCGACCGAACGGATTCTGATTGTGTTGATACTTTAGCACAATGATCCATGTAACATATGTGACGTGTACGAGTCAGCCCCGCCTCAATCCGAGGCACAGTGTGGCCGGCACAACTCAAAGTGTATGTCTTTTGTTTCAAAAGGACACCATTTTAAGTGAAAAACATCAACTGGCATACGGAAAACTGGCCAAACGCATTCGGATTGTGTTGATACTTTAGGAAAATGATCCATGGTTCATTTGAGACATGTACAACTCAACCCCGCCTAAATCCGAGACGCGGTGTGGCCGGTACCACTTTAATTGTGTCTCTTTTGTTTAAAAAGGAAAATATTATAAGTGAAATAAACAACTGACACACGAAAAACAGACCAAACGCATTCGGAATCTGTTTAAATTTTAGGACAATGATCCATGGGTCATATGTGACGTGTACGAGCCAACCCGGTCTCAATCTGAGTCACGGTGTGGTCAGGACCACTCTAAGTGACTTTCTTTTGTTTAAAATGGACAGTATTTTAAGTATATACGGAAAACCAACCAAACGCATTCGGTTTCTATTGAAACATTAGGAGAACGATCCATGGGTCATATGTGACGTGTACGAGTCAACGCCACCTCAATCCGATGCACGGTGTGGCCGACACCACTCAAAGTGTCTCTATTTTGTTTAAAATGGACTTCATTTTTAGTGAAAACAACAAATGACATACGGAAAACCGACCGAACGGATTCTGATTGTGTTGATACTTTAGAAAAATTGTCCATGGGTCATATGTGACATATATGAGTCAACCCCGCCTCAATTCGAGGCACGGTGTGGCCGTCACAACTCAAAGTGTATGTCTTTTGTTTCAAAAGGACGTCATTTTAAGTGAAAAACATCAACTAACATACAGAAAACCGACCAAACGCATTCGGATTGTGTTGATACTTTAGGACAAAGATTCATGGGTCATTTCAGACGTGTACGAGTCAACCCCGTCTAAATCTGAAATGTGATGTGGTCGGTCCCACTCTAACTGCGTCTCTATTGTTTAAAAGGGACAAGATTATAAGTGAAATAAACAACTGACATACAAAAAACTGACCAAACGCATTTGGAATCTGTTGAAATTTTAGGAAAACGATCCATGGGTCATATGTTACGTGTACGAGTCAACTGCGCCTCAATCCGAGTCGCGGTTTGGCCGAGACCACTCTAAGTGTATCTATTTTCTTTAAAATGGACTTCATTTTAAATACATACGGAAAACCAACCAAACGCATTCTGATTGTGTTTATATTTTAGCACAACAATGCATGGGTCATGTGTGATGTGTACGAGTCAACCCCGCGTCAATCCGAGGCGCGGTGTGGCCGGAACCATTCAAAGTGTCTCTCTTTTATTTAAAAAACCCTTCATTTTAAGTGAAAACAACAACTGGCATACGGAAAACTGACCAAACGATTTCATAATATGTTGATACATTAGGACAATGATCAATGAGTCATTTGTGACGTGTACGAGTTAACCTCGCCTCAATCTGAGGCACGGTGTGACCGGTATCATTCCAGGTGTATGTATTTTGATTAAAATTTATATGATTTCGAGTCAAAATATATGGTGTACAAAAAACCAATCAAATTATGAATTGAATTCCGGATTCCACATATGATTGTCATATAAATTTTAAATTGAATTCTAAATGAATTATGTAAGTTTATAATTATGTTATGAATTCTAATTTAATTATGGATGAGTATATTTCCAGGATGCATTATATGTGTTGGTTGGTTGGTTTGCATTATTTAAATGTGTTGGTTTGTTCTCTATATGTATGCATTGTATATGTGTTACAGTTACAATAATTGGATTGAAAATTGAATTGAAAATGAAAATTGAATTGAAAATGAGCCCAAAACAGACCTGCTGTGCCAAAATTAGCCCAAAACAGGCTTGCTGTGAAAATTGCAGGTTGTTGTGCAAGTTGCACAGCAAAGCCTATGCCAACGATTTCAAACCGTTGGCATAGCCCATATGGAGTTGTTTTTACCAACGGTTCATTAAACCGTTGGTAAAAACAGACTATCCCAAAGGTTCAAACTGTTGGGATAGCTTTTGGAATTGGTGTTTTTACCAACGGTTGGTAGAACCGTTGGGAAAGAAAATATTCATGGGATTCCCCAATGGGCCAAACTGTTGGGAAAGGATTTTCCCAACGGTTTGGCACAACCGTTCGGGTAGGTTGATTTTTTCTAACCTATCCCAACGGTTCCTTGTAAACCGTTGGGAAAAGACTTTCCCAATGGCTTACTTCCCTATGGTTGGCAGAACCGTTGGTATAACATATACCAACGGTTCTGCAGCCTTTCCCAACGGTTCAGAACCGTTGGGAAAGGATGGATTTCCAGAAGTGATGGGATATTTTAAAGAATTGAATGTTTATTATTCAATATAAATACATATTATTATGATATTTTAATGTAATATTCCATCTTGATTATCATGAATTATCCCTTGGGGCCCATGTTGTGACTACCCCAATCCCGCCTTCCATAGGCCAGCGACTGGCGACTAGCACCAAAGATGTATTCCCTAAAACGGGAAGGCATTGCCTTCAATCCTATGCAAAACAAGGTCCAAGAACACAACAAGAAGCAACTGTGAAGAAAACTGATGTAGGAAAAGGATTTCTAAAAGAAAACTGGGCCAGAATACAAGCCCAACCGAAAGTATGAGTACAACCTAAAAGTAAAAATACAACTGAAAGGAACAATACAACTTAAAAGGGAAAATAGCTACTAAGTCGTCCTCCAAGTATCCTACCAGAATGGTTGGTACAGATTTCCTCCTTAGCACTCCACATCCGCTCATCTCCTCAATTTACTACCTCGTCCTGGCTCCCTCAATCATCATCCCAACTGTCTGTCGTCTACATAAGTAACAACATGGAGACCGTGCAGCCCATGCAAGGGTGCGTATAAAAATTCCCAGTAGGGGACCCTAAGACCTCTGAAGGTCTCTCAGAGCTCTAAAAAGTAAATCTATAATGCATGGTATCAATTAAAAATCACAATGAAATGGACATAGCTCAAACCAGGTATACAACATAGAGAATCAGAATTATGCTGCTGACCCACATAGGATCACTATTAAAGCTGATATCCGGCCACGATGTTCTCTAGGGGTAGTAACAAGTATCATTCCCATACACAACATCAAACGAGTATAGTGGGATTTCCGCATCTCATAGAGTCACTTCCCAATAACCTTGAACTGTTGAGGTACTCCTCATGTCATGTATCGTGGGTCTCTCATGTCCCATAGAGGTGCTCCCCACCATGGGTCTGTCATGTCACACTGAGGCGCTCTCACTCATGGCCTGCAGGGGTACCCATCTTGTCTAGTTCTATGGTTATTCCATATCACACAAAGGCTCTCCCCACCATGGGTCTGTCGTATCACATAGAGGCACCCCCCACTAGGCATGTCGAGTCACTCGGAGTCGAAACGGTCAGCAGTCGTCAAGTCTCAACTAGTTGTAGGGTTCTGTACGTAACATGATTAGGAGAACCGCTCCCCAAGCCATCGGTAGTATTTCAACCAGCATGATGTCTCACAATAAAGTAACTCAATTATATTTCATGTCCTAAGGGTTCCAACACAAAATACAACGCATCAACCGGACACCCGGTCTATGCGTTATTGGCATTTCAGTGCCGAGGGCCCGGTTGGATTTGAGTGTGATACTACCTGTCAATACTCCAAGTTTCTCCAAAACTCATATAGAGTAAGTAAAAAAGACTACCTTGCTCTTATGACCTTGAAGACGTACACAGTTCATCAAATGGACGTCTGATTTAGGAGTTAGGACCCAATTTGTGTAACTGGTCGGTACTGGGTCCGGGTTTGGTCTGCCTCAGTTGGATCGGCCCAACCCGATTCAGCATGGGCTGATGCGGATTGACCGTGGTCGACCCGGACCAACACAGGTCCATCCTGACCTAGGTCGACCCAGCCAACTGGGCCCCGCCAAACCCAGCTGAGTCATGGGTCTGGTCATTGAGCCTCGGGTCGGCCCACTGAGTGGCGGGTCGATCCGCTGGACCGACCAGGTGATGCCAGCAGCCTAGCGGCATGGGCCGCCAGGGATACCCAGACGTGGCATTTCCGAGTAGGGATATAGTGGCTCTGTTCCACATCAATCGGTCAACCCATGGGGGTTGACCCAATGTGGTGCCACATGGCGCTGTAGGTCCCCCATGTCATGGCCAATAGGCTGTGACTTTGCCGTTAGGTGCTCCATGGGCGTGCACCTTGTCCACTGGCCGCCAGTCGAATTGGTGACCCCCTTCTCCTACCACAGCCATCACATGATGTAGCCTTGCGCAACATGGGCATGCCACCAGGGGAGCATAGTAAGAAACCAGACCATCTTTTCAGGTATGTTTTCTTTTTCTGGTCAGTTGAGGCCTGGACTTTTGTGGGGGAAACTTTTAAAATTTTGGAGGTTTTTTAGGGGTGCATGGTTAGCACAGGGTCTGAAAAATCTATGAGGTGTCCCCATAAACCCATGTGCATTTGAAGGTGGGCTCTGCACAGGTGGCGCATGGTTCTTTCAGACCGTGCAGACAAGTCGTGCAAAGTCCATGGGTGAGACAGTGGCAACTGCATAGTTACCGCACGGTTTTCCAAACCATGTGTGGTAACCATGCGGCCACTTAAAGATGGGATTTTTATGTCAAAGCACACTCAGAATTTCCCATCTCTCCCTCATTCTTCCACCCACTCGAATCTCTCTCGGGATTTTCAGTTCTCAAGGGTTGGAGGGACTCTCTCACTCATTTTGGAAACAAATCAATGGGGTTTCAAGGTGGTTTTAGGATGGTTTCTCCCAGGTAAGTCTCTCCTCTTGGTTTCATTGTGTTTTCTTCTAGATCTACATCTCTATATCTATTGTTTTTCAAGATCTACAACCATTGATTATTGATATAGGGTTTTGGTTACCTTGGGTGTTGATTTTAAGACTTGTGGATGTCAGATAAGGTGATATAGGGCAATTTTGGTTGTGTTTTCACCGGATTTGAGGAGGTGTGGTAGCTTGTGGATTGTATTCTTTGTAACCCTAAAGGTAGATGGTTTGTTCCTTTCCATTGAAATTATTTGAGAAATATGGGCAAGTTTTTCCAATACCCTTGAACGGGATATTGCATGTTTAAAATTTTACCCTTATTGATTGCCTATCATGCTAGTATGCCTGAGTAGAGGTTAATTGGTTATGAATAGGGTTCATTGCTATGCCTTGGATGTGTTCTCCCATGCATATTCTGTTTATGAATATTTTTTTCTTCTTAGCCTTTTTGGTCGACTTTCCTGTTTCCATGCCTAGTGTTGTCAGGTGGAGTGTCTGTATTCTGACATGCTTGATATGTTGTAGACTGATTATCTGAGAAGTTCATGAGGTTCACGTTGGCTGTTTTTTCTATGCTTTGGTCGTTGACCTACACATGATTGTGAGAACATAGTGTAGTAGACTATAAACGGAATTGACCGAGCGATCATCCTCAAAGAGTCTTTGAGAACTTTTGACTATAAGGGGATTTGACCGAGCGAGACTCCTCATATAGCCTTTGATCACTTCAGACTATAAGGGGAATTAACTGAGTGAGATTCCTCAAAGAGTCTTGGAACCACTTTGGGATATAAGGGGATTTGACTTAGTGAGCTTTCTTAGAGAGTCCTTGACTACTTTAGACTATAAGGGGAATTGACTGTGTGAGCTTCCTCATACAGTCTTTGAATAATTTAGACTATAAGGTTAATTGATAGTGTGAGCTTCCTTAGAGAGTATTTTAATAACTTTTGACTGTAAGGGTAATTTACTGTGAGTGCTTCCTCAGAGAGTCTTTATATATTATTATAACTGAAACAAAGGGGATAGGTTGTGTATACTTCCCAGAGTGTTACCGTTCTTGATTAGCTGCTTATTTGATATGTGTAATTGTTCGGTGCTGATTACATTTCCTTACTACACCTTTTGTCATTACCTGACATATTTATTCACTAACTATTAGGCACAGATCTTGTGGTGGTTGCCTACTGGGATTTAGTCTCACACCATATTTGGGCTAAGCTTTTGGGCCCAAAAAATTATATCGATGCAGGTATAGATAAGGGAAATCCCCCTTCTACTTCAGGTACTTGATTTGTTGTGGAGTTGGAGAGCATGGTACCAAGCTATGGATTACGATGATGAGGGTCTATTTATCTATTTTCTTGGTACTTGGTTTAGTAATATTTGTATTACAGCATTGTGACTTGTTTGGCTGCTTTTCTAGACATATGTATCATGCACCATTTATATATATGTGCTCCAGTTTATTATTTACAATCTTCTACCATTTACCTTTGTATGAATTATTACTACATTTGCCACTACATGTTGTTTACTTATGCTTCTTTACCCGACCAATTATGGTCATATTTTCCCCACTATCACACCCAAGGACATCGCTGCTAGTCGGCAGCCTCTGGCATTCTCCAAAATATGTTTGAGGCCATGTGACTAACTGGGTACGGGGCACCATTGGGTGGCTTCCAGAACTGGGACGTTACAAAGTGGTATCAGAGGAATTATATTCTCTTGAAATACTGTTTGGAGCCTTTAGCCAGGAATATGAAATAATAGGTACTCGGTAATACTTTGTGCCCAATTGTAGCTGACCCGCATATATGGAAAATCCAATTTACCACGTATTGCAGTTTTTCTGGTTTTTAAATTTTACAATAGATTTGATTTTCAACGTTCGATGACTAACATGCTTTGTGATATTACTATTATTATTATTGAGGTTCTATTTCTGTTGAAATATGATGAGATGAGGTTATTCCATCTCATGCATCACATAGAAACTTCCTAGAAATAACATATCATGCATTCTTGCCATGCCATTTATGGTGCATTAGAAATTGCATGTTGTTGTGATACATGTTGTGTAGAATATTCAGGTTTTTGTGATAGTTACCTTGATAAATACCTACTATTTGATAAGGAATCTTTTGTGCAATGTTTTGTTTGAATGAATTCCAAATTTTGGTTCATGAGGTGTTATGGGTCCTCATTGACCCATAATTGGTGGATCATTGCCCGGTTGACCTTATTTAGAACATGTATAAAATGACAAGATTTGATTCGTAGGGAGTATAGTCCCATCAAGGATCAGAATTTAGAAATTTAATGTCCATTTCAGTGTTTTTTTTCCTGGGCTCTGGAGTTGTTTCTGCGGCATACTGTCTGGATAAACCCAAAATACATGCTGTGTAGTTTTGAATACATGGAATCTGATCTTATCTTCATGAAGAAACTATTTTTCTTAAGTACATGTCGTGTACCATATGTACATGTCGTGTAGTCTCTGACCATGTCATAGGCTGTGTGGGAAGGGACATGGGAAAGGGAAGTTCTGATAGGAACATGTCGTGTACCAGTTGTACACGTCGTGTAAACATGTTTTGTAAAATATTACAGCTTTCTTTCTCTTGTTCCCTTCTTACGATTCTATTTTTCAGTCCTAGATATTATTGATCTAAGGTGTGCACTTGAGTGTCTAGAGTCATTCCACCGAGACATCCTCTGGTTGTTCGCCAGTTTCCAGGCGGTGAATAGACACCAGATATGGTAGATCAGGTACTTCCTGCAGATCCTCCAGTTGTGCCAGTCTTGGCACCATCCTTTCTACCAGACACAGGTGCTAAATCCCAGTTCAGAGAGGGCTTTATGAGTATGATGTAGACCTTTTAGGGAGTGCCGCCTTGTGCCCCGTAGATGGAATAATTGATGTGGGTCTTTCAGTAGCGGCATCCTCCTACTTTCTCAGGGGATGGAGGACCCCAGGCTACAGAGTCATGTCTAGAAGCCACATGGATGATATTCAAGCATCTAGACATACCTCTAGAGAGGTGGGTGAAGATCACTACCTACATGAATCAAGACTTGGCCAAGAGGTGGTAGGATGCGATCTCATAGGTCGGATGCCAGCAGAATATGGCTTGGGATGTGTTTTGGCGCATCTTTTACGATTACTTCTATCAGGAGACCATGAGGGACGATCGAGCCGGAGAGTTCATGAGTCTGGAGCAGGGTACTCTTTCTGTTAGGGAGTATTCTTCTTACATAATTAAGTTGTAGTGTTTCATTCCTATTCCAGGAGGTGATGAGTTATTCCGTGAATTGAAGTTTGAGGATGGTCTGAGGTACGACATCTGATCTCAGGTGTACATCTTCAGGTTGACTTAGATATCTTCTATCATAAACCAGGAACTAATCACAGAGCATAATATTAAGGATTGTGGAGCTGTGAGCTAGGGTGGTTCGTCATCCAGAGTCAGTATTCCCCCTACTGACTGAAAGCGTCCTAAGGAGACTGCACGAGGAGACCAGAGTAGGCAAGATGTGTCTTCTAGTAGCTAGGTGGTGTGCTACCAGTGCGGGAGGAGCAGCCAAACAAGGCCACATTTCCCACGAGACCTAGTGGAGTGCAGATCTTGCGGCATGATGGGTCACCTTCAGTGCTTCTGTCTGATCTTCTCACCAACCACTAGCAACAAGGGTTCTTCAATGACTCTGCATTCAGGAGCAATGCCACCAGTTTCTCACCAGTCTGAGAACTGGTGTTCTTCTGGTCGTTCTGGCTGAGGTGGTGGTCATGGTCATGGAAGCCAGTCGCCAGTATTTGAGTGAAATCAGGGAAGATCAGCTCAGAGTGGTCAGGCCAGGTCATCGGGCTGTGGAGTAATAGAGACTTTTGGAGTGGAGCAGATATAGTAGGAGCAGGATATCGGACCATCTACAATTTGAGGTACGATCTTAATAGCAACATGATTATCTTCTTCACTTTTTGATGCAGGGGCTTCCAATAGATTTATATATGTTGTTGTTATGGGGAGCCTTCGTCTTTTCATATTTTCTTCTGCTGATATCTTGACGCTAGACACTCCGTTGGGGACTAGAACTGCTAGTCTATGTCAGTGCAGAGAGTTCCATCTAGAGTTTGGTGGGTGTCACTTCCTATGGGACCTCTATGTTCTAGAGATTATAGGCTATGATTTCATTCTCGGAATGGACAGGTTATATCCTTTTCATAAAGTCGTGGAATGTTATCATCGCAGGATGAGTTTCACATCACCAAAGTGCATATTTATTCTTCATAAGGGTTAATGGGATTTCTAGGGGATTAGATCGGGACCTGAGCATCATGGGTTGGGAGGATTTACAGCCCAGATTTCCAGTCTATATCTAAATGTCCAGGGGACTTCACTGTTAGACTTTCCTCCAGTGGTGGATCATTTTAGGGACCTCTTTCTAGGGGACTTTTCAGATATTCCTCCAAATCATGAGGTAGACTTTTATAATGATCTTATTCTAGGGGTGACACCGGTGTCTATTCCTCCTTATAGGATGGATACACTAAAGTTTCAAGAGCTCAAGAAGTAGTTGGAGGAGTTGCAAGAAAAGGGTTTCATCCAACCCCGTACTTCTCCTTTTGGTTTTCCTGTCCTTTTTCAAAGAGGGCGGATGGTACCTTCAGGCTTTGTGTGGATTACAGGAAGTTGAACCAGTTGACGGTCAAGAGCCGATATCCCTTTCCTAATATTTATGATCTCTTTGATCAGTTTCGAGAATCCCCGGTGTTCTCAAAGATTTACATGAGTTCTGGTTATCATCACTTGTTCGTTAGACCATATGATATACCTCTCACCGGCTTCCGGAGTTGGTATGGCCTATACAAGTATGTGGTTATGTCGTTCGGTCTCATGAATGCACCTGCAGTTTTCATGGAATTGATGAACCGGGTGTTCCATCCATACTTGGATTCCCTCATGGTGGTCTTCGTGGATGATATATTGGTGTACTCTCACACTCGATAGGACCATGCTACCCTTCTTGAGATCATTTTGAGTACACTGAGAGAGCATCAGTTACATGCAAAGATCTCAAAATGTCAGTTTTGGATGGATCATATTAACTTCTTCTGTCATGTTATCTCAAAGACATGAGTATCAGTAAACCCAGAGAAAGTGAGAGAAGTAGTATCCTGGGAGAATCCAAAGAATGTCTTTGAGGTACGATGTTTTCTAGGGATGGTTGGATACTACATAAATTTCATTCAAGACATTTCATGCTTAGCAACACCACTGACGAGTCTCACTAAGAAGGGTGTGAATTTCTTGTGGTAAGATTCTTGTGAGTTATCCTTTTAGGATATGAAAGGGAGGTTGACTTCAGCACCGATACATGTTTTTCCGGAGCTGATAAAGAGCTATACTGTGTAATGTGATGCTTCAGGTATCAGGTTGGGAGTTGTGCTTATGCAATGAGAAGGAGTCATTGCATACAGGTCTCGGTAATTGAGACCACATGAGAGGAATTACCCGACGCATGATCTCGTGCTGGTTGTAATTGTCCATTCCTTGCACTTTTGGAGGCATTATCTTATGGGAGAACATTTTGTTGTTTTCACCCACTACAAAATTCTCATGTACATCTTCACTCAGCTTTATCTAAATTTGAGAAAGGGAAGGTGGGTTGAGTACCTTTAGTCCGTTGACATTGAGATTGCCTATATTCATAGGAAACTCAACGCAGTGGCTTATGCATTGAGCAGGAGGACTCAGATACAGGAAGTTCAGGAGGCCAGCAATGAGTGGAAGCTTATGGCTCGGTTCTCTAAGATGCATTTGAAGGTGAATGAAAAATAGGGGCAGACATTTATTTCTTTTGTGGATATTACCTCCACTCTTCATGATTGAGGGCGAATGAGGCAGCTATCAGATTCAGAAGGCCTGGTCCTATGGTAGAGTGTGTCAATAGAGGACCCTATTCCGGGATGGACTGTTGGTGAGGATGACATATTGTGTTTTCAGGGGCGCGTGTGGGTGCCAACAGACATACGTGGGGATCTAATGCAATACATTAATTCCTCAGTTTGGGAAGTTCATCTTGGTGTCACCAAGATGTATCGTGATCTACACTATCAGTATTGGTGGCCAGGTATGAAGTGATATGTTTCTATTTTTGTCATGATGTGTACCACCTGTTAGCAGGTAAAGGCAGAGAATCAATGACCAGCATGGCCTTTGAAGCAGTTGCATATTCCCGAATGGAAGTGGAATGATGTCACAGTGGATTTTATGAAAGGTTTACTAAGGTCTCCTTAAGGGAATGATGCAGTTTGGGTTGTTATTGATAGACTCACTAAGGTTTCTCACTTCTTACTGATCAAAGAGACCTTTAGTGTTGATGAGCTGGGATGGTTTTACATTAGTGAGATTGTACATCTGCATGGAGTTACACACTCCATTGTTTCAGACATATATACACGTTTTACTTCTTAGGTTTGGCAAGGACTTCAGAAGGCTTTGGGTACACAGGTACTTTGGAGTACAGCTTACCATCCCAAGATAGATGGATAGTCCGAGTGTACAATTCAGGTGCTTGAGGACATGCTTCGTGCATGCATCCTGGATTTTTGAGGTTCTTGGGAGAAGCACGTACCTCTTGTCTAATTTTCCTACAACAGTAGTTTTCAAAAACAAATATTCAGATGGCACCTTATGAGGATTTTTACGGTAGCCCATGTAGATCACCCTTATGTTGGCTGGAGGTAGGAGAGGCAGCTTTGTTAGGGCCTCATCTTGTTCAGGAGACCACAGAGCAGATATGGAAGATTCGGAAGTGGATGGATACTGTACAGTCTTGCCCAATGTTTTATGCTGATCAGTTGAGATGACCTCTAGTGTTTGAGGTCGGAGATCAGGTTTTCCTGCGTGTCACACCGAGGTTGGGACACAAGAGGATTAGGAGACAGGGTAAGCTTTCACTAAGGTACGTCGGGCCATTTGAGGTGTTGGAGAGAGTTGGGCCGGTCGCTTATTGGTTGTAGTTACCTTAGATGAACCAGGGCCATGCACGACATATTCCACATTTTTAGCTCTGACAATACATTATTGACCTGTATCGTGTCTTTCGAGCTGAGGAGGTTGAGCTCAATGTGGTTGTGTCATTCAAGAGGAATTCTATCTAGATTTTAGATCATAGTATGAAGGTTCTTCATGGTTGGTCTATTCCTCTGGTACGAGTGTTATGGTAGCACGAGAGAGTGCAGCATGAGACATGGGAGAGGGAGCCCAATGAATGAGCATAGTGGCTAGATCTTTTTGGGGTTTCTTCTTCTACACCGCTCTAGGAAAATTCATGGTTGAATTTCTTAAGGGTGGAAGTTTGTAAGAACTCAGAAAATCTTTTTAGGTATGTTTTCTTTTTTTGGTCGGTTGAATCCTGGACTTTTCTGGGGGGAAAACTTTTAAAATTGTGGAGGTTGTGCAGGGGCGCACGTTTGGTGAACAATCTGAACAAACCCTGCGTCCTTCCCAGGAAACCGTTCCTCCTTGATAGTGGGCTCCGCACAGGCGGCAAACGGTTTTTTCAGACTGTGCGATCAAGCCATGCGATGTCCCTGGGTGAGACAGTAGCAACCACACAGTTGGCACTCAATTTTCCAAACCATGGGGGGTAACTATGCGACCAATTAATGTTATGATTTTTATGTCCTAGGACACTCGGGATTTCCCATCTCTCCCTCATTCTTCCTCCCACTCAAAGATATCTCAGGGTTTTCGGTTCTCACAGGTTTGAGGGACTCTCCCACTCATTTAGGTTGCAAATCAAAGGGGTTTCAAGGCGGGTTGAGGTGGTTTATCTTAGGTAGGTTTCTCCTTTTGGTTTCCATGTGTTTTCCTCTAGATATACATTTCTCTCTATCGGTTTTCTAGATCTACTCATGTTGATTGTAGATCTAGGGTTGTGGTTTCCTTGGGTGTTGATTTGAAGACTTGTGGGTGTTAGGGAAGGAGATATAGAGCAATTTCAGTGGTGCATTATCTGAATTTGAGGAGGTGTGGTAGCTTTTGGATCATTTTCGTTGGAACCCAAAAGGAAGGTGGATTGTGGATTTCCATTTAATGACTTTAAGAAATATGATCAATTTTTCCTAATACCTTTGAACGGGGTATTTTGTGTTTACCATTTTACCCTTGTTGATTTCCTGTCATGCTACTATGCCAGAGTATTGGTTAATTGGTTATGAATAGGGTTGATTGTTATGGCTTGGATGTGTTTTACCATGCATATTTTGTTTACTACTGTTTGGTTTTGCTTAGCCTTTTTGGCCTCCTTGCGTATTTCCATGCCTAGTGTTGTAGGGTGGTGTGTTTGTATTCAGAAATTCTTTATATGTTTTAGACTGAATAGACAAGTAGTTCTTGAGGTTTACCTTGGCCTTTTTTTTCTTTTCTTTGCCCGTTTGACCTACACATGGCTGTGGGAACCTGGTGTAGTAGACTATAAGGGGAATTGACCAAGTGAGCTTCCTTAGAAAGTCTTTGACCACTTTAGACTATATGGGGAATTGACAGAGCAAGCTTCCTTAGAGAGACTTTGATCACTTTACACTATAAGGGGAATTGACTGAGTGAGATTCCTCAGAGAGTCTTAGAACCACATTGGGATATAAGGGGAATTGAACAAGTGAGCTTCCTCAGAGAGTCCATGACTACATTAGACTATATGTGGAATTGACTGTGTGAGCTTCCTCATATAGTCTTTTAATACTTTAGACTATAAGGGGAATTGACCATGTGAGCTTTTATCTAGAGTCTCTGAATTAATTTTGACTATAAGGGGAATTTACTGTGAGTGCTTCCTCAGAGAGTCTTTATATATTATTATAACTGAACCATAGGGGATAGGCTACTTGTACGTCACAGAGGGTTACCGTGCTTGATTAGATGCTTATTTAATATGTGGAATTATTTGATGATGAGCACTTTTGTTTACTGCACTTTTGTTCATTAACTACCATATTTATTCACTAACTATTTGTCACAGATATTGTTGTGGCTGACTACTATTATTTAGTCTCACACCCTATTTGGGCCATGCTTTTGTGCCCAAATAGATTACATTGTTGCAGGTATAGATAAGGGAAAGGACCCCTCTACTTCTGGTACTTGATTTTCTCTGGATATGGAGAGAATGGGACCATGGTATGGCTTGCGATGCTGGGGAGTTGTTGATCTGTTTTCTTTGTACTTGGTTTAGTACTGTTTTTATTCCATCAATGTGACTTTTTTGGATGCTTTCCTACACATATGTATGATGCATCATTTATATATGTGTGCTCTAGTTTTTTATTTCTAGTCTTCCGTTGTTTACCTTTGTATGGATTATTTCTGCTTCCACTATTTCATGTTGTTTACTTCTGCTATGTTACCCTGCTAAAGAGGTCATAATTTTCCCACTATCACACCCAGGGCCCTCACTGCTAGTTTTCAGCCTCTGGAATTCGGGAAAATGTTTTTGAGGCCATGTGACCAACTAGGTATGGGGCGCCTTTGGGTGTCATCCGGAACTGGGATGTTACACGCACACCACCTCCACTCTGCAGGTTCTGTAATGGTTGATCTGCGTACTAGCCGACCTCTATAGCAGTGCGTAACGGTGAGCCACCCCATCCCCCATAGCTATCCGGGGTATCGGTCGGCTTCCTCCGGTCACCGCGACTATCGATCTATGACCTCCATTGTTCATCGGCGGCGTGCGACGACACGTCGCGCCTCCTCCGCGGCCAGCCAATGCCAACCGTTCTAACGACCGTCGTGGCTTTGTGTCATGGCCTCTTCATGCATCATGCGTTAATGTGCTATCCCCAATGTAACCGGTTGGTATTGTTGCACCATTGGTGTTCCATGGAGGTGAAAAATTATCAATGTAGTAGAGGGTTTGGGCCGAGTTCGTTAACCCCACGCCCTCCGCATTAGCATGAAAACATGAGGGGTTAAGGGTTTAACAAAATAATGGAATTTAAATCAAGATTAAACACACAAAGATACTCCACAATAACCTCCTACAAATAAATATGAATCGTGGGTCAACATGTTAGTTCGTTGACCCGGGCTCTTCGTATTATTCAAGAACGTGGTAAAGGAAAATCACTTAAATGCATAAATGAATAAACCCCCTACCTCGCAAATGTGTTGGAGAGAATTTGTTCTTGAATGTGGATCATTCTTTTCATTTCCTCAACTGGTTCTCAGTGACTCCACTCATACATCAACCTTCGGTTCGTGGTTCAGTGTCACATGTCACCTCCTGCAAGGATCAGCTCTGTCCTCTAAGGGTTCGACATCGCAGCGCTCCTTCAGCACTTCGTGGATTGTCAAAACTATTCCAATACCCCTCCACAGGATCCATATATATATATATATATGTGATGGAGGGTAAGTAAAGATGAGGGGATTATGTGGGGACTCATAAATTAGGAACCTTCCAATTGCCCCAACGACGTCATTACATAGGGTTGGCAGGTCACATCAATTATTGGCTTCACACATCGCTGGCCACACACACCTCTTGTATGTTGAAGGATATAAAATAAAATAAATTATTAAAATAAATTTTTTTCAATTATTTTAAAAATCAAAAAACATAACTTTATCTCTTGCCTACTACGGTCAAAGTAAAGTCTACCTTAAGAGAATCTAGGTGATACAAATTCAACGGTGCCCTCAGATATTTAATCCTAGTAATAGTTCAAAAGATAGAAAATGCCGCTCATGCGTTTACAAAACATACCTTAAAAAAGATCAATAAATTAATTACATTCACCCACGACCCATGTCGGTCGAGGTTAAGCTCTTCCTAAGGATAACACTACCCAAAGAACTCAACAGTACTCTCAGGTTTTCAATCCAAGTTTCTATTTGGATGTTGTGGATTTTAACTTGAAATAATTGTCACTTAATTATTTTATTTATGGAATTAAACTAACTATCACAACTAGACCATGCCAGCCAATGATAGTATTTTCCTAAAGAGAGAATACCCTCATGAGTTCAATGGTGGGATCATATTTTTATTCCAAGTTACTGTTCGTGAGTTATAAGCATTTAAAAAATAATATAAATTTATTTAATTATTTTATTTACGGTTATGCCATTTTCAGGATTTCTCAGAGGAGGCCTGGGCCGACTAAACATAATTCCTGCCCAGGATAAACTCACCATCCTAGACATAGTGGTGCCCTCTGATTTCTGATCTGAGAAACCGTTTAAAATTTATTCCATTTTTTTGGAAAACATCTTACACGAGCTAATTAAAGCATAAAAAACTTTGACAGATCATTCTAGGAACTCTGGGCCTCAGAATCATGCACCATCAGATTTTTCAATGTCAAAATAATTCTATATAATTTAAAAAATTATACAGAAATTCTAGAACATTACATTCTCCACACCTTAGGGATTTTCGTCCTTGAAATCCAAAACAATTCCAACTCAACAAATGTTGGTACTGAGCACAAATCTGAGCATCCCGCTCCCATGTTCTCTCCTTGAGGTTCTTGTGCTACTAGTGAATGTGCATCATAGGCATCGCTCGCCCATGAAGGACCCACTCATGTCAGTCCTCAATCTCCACTAGAACCTTTATATACATCAACCCATCATCAAACACTAGCTTTCAGGGTTCAATGATGTGAGATGGGTCGTGCTTGTATCTCCTCAGCTAGGATAAGTGGATGACGTCATGCACCCTCTCTAACTACGGTGGAAGCACTAAGCGGTATACCACCCCACCTATCCTTCAAAGTATCATAAATGGTCTGATAAACCATGGTGATTACTTTCCACCATGGCCAAAACATCACAGTACCTGATGATGGGAGACTCGTAATAATTTTTGGTCCCCCTCCTAGAGCTCCAAATGTCTCTATATTCTATAAAAATAAGACTTTTGTCTCCTCTGTATATTTTTCACCCACTCCTGGATGACCAGCATCTTCTATGTGGTTGCTAGTACCAACTCTAGACCCATAAGTGTTGGCTCCCCTAGGTCTTTCCAGCGTAGAGTTGATCTGTAAGGATGACAGTACAAGGCCTCAAATGGTTTCATAACACCGATGGAGTGTTAACTGTTGTTGAAGGAAAACTCCCCCAAGGAAAAGTGATCCTCCCAAATGCGGCCAAAATCTAGGACGCATGAATGTAGCATGTCCTGTAGTGTCTGTATGTTTTGCTCTGTCTGATCATCCATCTAAGGATGAAAGGAGGTGCACAAACGTAACTGGGACTCGAACGCCCCCTGTAATCCCTTCAACAACCGATATGTTAAACATGCATCACGGTAAGAGACGATAGTTGATGGCATCCCATGAAGTCATACACTCTTTTGTACATAGAGGTTTCCTAATCCCTCTACTAATCCCTGCTCTTGGATGTGTAGGAAGTGGGCCGACATGGTGGGTCAGTCAACGATCGCACAAATAGAATCATTTTCCCTTGACGTATGTGGAAGCCCAATCACAAATTCTATGTATATTCCATCCCACATCCACTCCAGATCCTCTAGTGGCTAAACTAAGCTTGCTAGAACCTAATTTTCAGCCTTCACTTACTGACAAGTGAGGCATCATGAAGCAAACTCTGCCACTACCTTCTTCATCCCTATCCACCAGTGCTAACGCCACAGGTCCTTGTGCATCTTTGAAAAACCATGATGTACCACCAGAGATGACGTATAGAACTCCCCCAACACTACCTACCATAGTGCTATCGGTACCATTGTATGTCCTCTAAAATGGATGACGCTCCCCACCTTCAGAAGACCCATAATGTTCATTCCTTGAGGATACATGAGTACGTCGAGCCTCATAGTCAATTTCCCCAAGTTTTGCCTCCCTGACTCGTTGAAGGAGTGGGGGAGTGACTGTCAATGACTGGAGGTATATTGTTCCATCTCTATCCAAGAAGGATAACTGCAACGCGAATAGCTGCTATGTTGTCTCACTCAGCAATAGCATTCCAGACCTCCTACTATGTGAGTCTACTATCGTGTTTACCTTCCCAAGAGTAGAGACTTTCTCAAAGTCATGGTCTTGGAGGAACTCTGGACATATTAACTGTCTAAACTTCTAAAAGCTCTGTTGACACCTCTCCAACCATAGTAAAGTCTCCCCCTTCTTCTTCAAAGCTGACATGGGTGCCGCTTCCCAGGAGAAGTATGGTTCAAAACTCTGGTAGAACATAGCCAAAGCCATATTCCCTCTCCCTTCGGGGAGGTAATCAAGGAAACATTTTCTAAAAATATGTCCCCACACTCTACCACTACTATTGGGAGATAAAAACCCAAAACTCATGCTTCCATGAGGGAATGCTTGGACAAATAAATAGTGATTGGCTGCACCCTCATATGCATGAATTTATCATGTGCTTCTTGAGTTTCCTTTTTTCACTGAGCAAGGAAAACCCCATTCCAATGTTTTAAATAAACCACACCCTTTTTTCTTAATATAGTTAATCTGAGAATGAAATATGGATGTCTAGTCTAAAACCAAACTAACATCGTAAGGCATCAACACTGCCAACAAGATGTTCCAACCGAAACTATTTCCTCGAGGTTCAGATCACACTTTCAGCATAATAATGATTATCGAGTCTCCTCCCAAATGTTTCTCCAGATGTAAGGGTCATGTATTCGGTTTAGCCCGAAACTAGAGGTCTTGAACATGATTCATGGTAAGAAGTAAGGATTGGTACCTATGTTTATTAATACAATAGCTGTTAGTAGACACAGACCATACCTCAAATAATTTCTGGATCCCTTGGGTCACACTCATTGACTGCTTGCAGCTACTCCCTTTCCCTGTCTTGCTACTCCCTGAGGCTGGTGGGGACCACATCAGGGTGGTGGTTATAACATGTCGAAATGTATACCACCTCATCCTACTCACCTAGCTCCTCTTCCACATCTTATACCCTACATATTCATATGTCCCTATCACATCCTCTTCCAAAAACACTTCACATGCATAGGACTCTGAGACAGGAATCAGTTTCATTTTTTCCCACTATTAAGATTCACTGGCTGTATCCTCTAAGCTAAAGAACACTCAACCAAAAAGTTTCCCTCTAGAACCCTAACAGAAGTAAGAATTCATAGAAGATTAGTGCTTGATCGGATGTCCCTAAACATTCCTCACATTGTGTTTTGAGCCCGAAAGCACTAACAAGACAGAATTCATTGAATACCTGGGATAGTCGGTACATCTCGATGAATACCCAGCTACTAACATGTCTTCCTGTCAATGTTGTATAATCTCTAGGGAACTCTCATCCCTTAGCTATTTTCAGCAATAGACCCACTTCTATGTAGAAGGTTCTAAAGCTTGTCCACATAAAAAGTCACCTCTTTTACCAATCAGGTTAACCTAAACCTTATAATCATCATGTTGAGCCACATAGAAGTCTCTCTACCAGGACCATCATTAGATCGAATGGTTCCATTGTAAGATGGAAACTTGACCACCTCCTGAAGAAAATCCTTAGCTGCCTATAAATCTGTCTAGCCTCAAAACTTGATGGGTATCTGATGATAAAACACATATAAAAAAATAAGCATGCATGTTTCCTCTACAGGTACAGCCGGTTGTAAATGTAGACCAGTGGGCAGGGATATAGTTGGGACACTATCTAAAGGTACCATCCCAGGCAACCGTCCATGTATGGACACCTCATCACTATGTGGATCATCCTCATAGTCACTCACTAAAAAAGAATAGAAAGTAATATCATAATCTTCTCAACTAGTATCTCAACTAGGAAGAAAACTATAGCCACATCCTCCCGCCAGTCCTATGTTGCCTAGGAATCGGTCTCGCCTGAAAACCTTTGAGGCCTCTTCTACGGGAATGCGTGAAATGCACTTAGTCGGTGTGCACCATCCGCCAATGCAGTTGGTTGTAAATGTTGCCCAATGGGTGGTGGTCGTACCAGTGCACCACCCAAAGGTGCTAACACCGTATGAGGGCCCAACATTGATGCATCATCACTCGGTGGGCCATCATCATGTACTCTCTCTGGAATCCTAGCTCGTTGTCTTGGCGGTGGCATCTTGAGAAGAAACAGGTGCACCATGATCATACATTTATACCCAGTGAGATGAATACAAATAAATCACAAGAAAAACTCTTTAAAAACCCATGCAATCATTTTTTCGGTGAACTATGTCAGAAATCAAAATCTAGTGTCCTAGTGTATGGATACGTCGGCTTCTACACCAATAATAGGCTCCCCAAACTAAAAACCACACTCATAAAACTTAACACTAATGGCACATAGAAAAAATTAGATTCCTAGTTCTTTAGTAGAACCGAACTCTTCTAATACCCATTTGTCACAACCCATCCCCCGGGGCTAGTGTCGTGACTACCCCTAGACCGCCTTCCATTGGCTAGGGGCTAGCGACTAGCACCAAAGGAGTATTCCCTAAAACAAAAATTCATTACCTTTAAACATGTACAACACACAGTCCGAGAACCCAATAAGAAGAGAATGTGAAGAAAAATGATGTTCAAAAAGGAGTGATGAATGAAAAATGGGTAGGAATACATGCCCAACTAAATGTATGAGTGCAATCAAAAAGTAAAAATATAGCTGAAAGAAACAATACAACTGAAAACGGGAAAATAGCTAATGATTTACCCTCCGAGGAACCTACCTGATTGGTAGGTACAGATCGCCTCCTCAGCAGTCCATGTCTGCATGTCTCCTCTATGTACCACCTAGTCCTAGATCCCTCAAGCCTCATCCCAATTTCTCATCGTCTGCACCAAACACAACAAGGTGTGGGGGTAAATCGTGCAGGGTTGAGTATAAAAATACAACGTAGGGACCCCGATACCTTTGATGGTCTCTTAGAACTCCACAAAGGAAAACCAAAAACATGATCTCAATCATAAACCATAATTAAATGGACATAGCTCAAACTTGGTATTCAAAACAGATAATCAGAATTATGATGTTGACCTAAATAGGATCGCTATGAATGTTAATATCCTACCGCGATATTCTCTAGGTGTAGTAACCAGTATCATTCCCAGTCACAACGTCGAACACCTCGGCTACTGAAGAAATCCTCCTCTAACTAGTATAGTGGGCACGTCGCGTCACACAAAGGAACTTCTCACTAACCTTGGATTACTGAGGTACTCCCCCTATTGAGTATCGTGGGACTGTCATGTCACACAAAGGTGCTCCCCACTGTAGCTATGCCACGTCACATAGAGGTTCCCCCACTCGTGACCTGCTGAGATACTCCTACAATCAAGTACTGTGGGTTTGCTTCATCAAATAGAGGCACTCCCCACCATGGTTCTTCCATGTTAAATAGAGGCTCTCCCACTGGTCATGTCGAGTCACTCCGCGTTGAAACAAACATCAATATTCAAGTCTCTTCCAGTCGTAGGGTTCTGTACATTGCGTGATTGGGAGAACTGATCCCCAAACCATCGGTCATTTTTCAAATAGAACAAGGTCCCACAATAAAGTAAACTGATGATCCTCTATGTCATAATCATTCCAATGCAACAGAAACGACTTCAACCAAACGCTCGGTCCGTGCGTTATTGGCATTTTAGTGCTGATGGTCTGGTTAGATTCAGGTCTGATCCAACCTGGTCATACTCCAAGTTTCTCCAAAACTCTCATGGACTAAGTCAAAAGGACAATCCTTTTATAAGGATCTTGAAGTCGCTGGCAGTTCACCAAACGGACGTTCAGTTTAGGAGCTAGGGCCAGTTTTGTTTAACTATTTGGTACTGGGTACAGGTCCGGTCTGCCTAGGTTGGACCAGCGCAACCCAGTTTGGAATGGGCGGAACCGTATCGACCTGGGTCATCTCGGCCTGACTCGGGTCCAACCAGACCCAGTTAAACCCAGCCAATTGGGCCCGAACCTATCCTGCTCGGCTGCGGGTCAGGCAGCTGGGTCGCAGGTCGGCCTGCTGAGCGGCGGGTCAGTCCACTAGGCAAACATAGTGGTGCCACCTGCCTGATGGCACATGCTGCCAAGGATTCCTGGACGCAACGCATTCGGGTATGGATATCGTGGCATGGATCCATGTCGGCGGGACAACCCATGAGATGTTGATCCAATGTGGTGCCACGTGGCACCACGGGTCCTCTATGTCGCAATCGACAGGTTGTGCCTTTGCCGCTGGGCACGACGATGGTGCGCGCCCCGTCGAACGGATGTCGGTCGAACTGGCGGCCCACTACTCCTACCGAAACCTTCTCCGGACACGGTCTCACTGCCGTGTGTGTGCGCCGTCAGGGTCACACCCCACCTATTCTCATTCGGTTCATCCACGGTTGGCCGGTGTACGGGCAGCCATCCTCCAGTCGCCACGGCAAATGAGTCGTAACCTCATTTGGTCATCGGTGGCGCATGATGGCGCACCACACCTCCTCTGTGGCATGCCGATGCCAGCCACTCCAATGACTTCCACAGATTTTTTCCATGGCCTCTTCTTGTGGTGTGTGTTTACGCGCTATCCCCATTGTAGCCATCGGTATTGTCACGCTGTCGGTGTTCTATGGAGGTGCAAAATTAGAAAAGTAGCGGAGGGTTAGGGATGCGTTCATTTGGCCTACTCCCTCCACGTTAGATCAAAAAAATGGGGAGGGATAAGGGTTTGACAAAATCATGGCGTTAAAATCAAGATAAACCCCACAAATATACCTTGCAATAATCTCCCTCAAAAACTAATGAATTGTGTGTCAACTCATTAGTCGGTTGACCCACATTCTTCGTATTATTCACGAACAAGGAAGATCAAAATCATTTAAAATGCATAAATGAATAAATGCCCTACCGCACAAACCTGTTGGAGAGCATATACACATGAAGGTGGACCATGTTCTTCGTTCTCGTAACCATTTCCCAGCGATGCCACTCGTACGTCGTGCTTTGGTTCATGGTTCGATGTCACCCATCTCTTCCTGCAAGGATTGGCTCAGTCCTCTAAGGTTTCAGCATTGCAGCACTCCATAAACACTTCATTTCTTGGAGAATCATTGCTGATACCCCTCCCAAATCTTCATATATATAAGAGAGGGGTAGGTTAGGTAATAATGTGGGGAATTTATAGGGCTCATAAATGAGGAACCATCGAATTTCCCCAACGAAGTCATTTCTTAGGGTTGGTAGGTCATGCCATTTATTGTCTTGACACATCGCTGACCCCACACACCTAATGTCTATTAGAGTATATGAATGAAAATAAAATAATACAATTATTTTATTTCATTTCATTTAAAATTTCACAAAACCGAACTTTTTCTCCGAACCATCTGCGGTCAATGTAAAGTCTCCCTTAAGCGAATCCTAGCACTACTGATTCAACAGTGCCCTTGGATTTTTAACTTGATCACTGGTTCAAATGTTAGAAAATTCCGCTCACACATTTAATTAATGTACCTTAAAAAGTTCAATATATTAATTAAATTCAACCACAACCTACACCGGTCGAGGTTAGGCTTTGCATAAGAAGAACAAGCCCCCAACGAACTCAACAGTAATCTCAAATTATTAGTCCACATTACCATTTAGAAGTTATGGATTTCACTATAAAATAATTTTCACTTAATTATATTATTTATTGCCAAAAAATAACTTTTAGTGCTGGATCGTGTCAGCCAATGTTACTATCTACCTGAAGAGATAATACCCTCACAAGATCAGTGCTGGTCTCATGTTTTAATCCTAGTTACCATTCATGAGTTATAAGAATTTTAAAAATAAAATAAATAAATTTAATTATTTAATTTTGGTTTATTCCATTTTTGGGATTTTTCAGAGGAGGCCTGCACTGACTAGACTTAAGTAGCACCTAGGGTAAACTGTCCATCCTAAATGCAATGATGCCCTCTAATTTATAATTCAGAAAACTTTTTAAGATTTATTCCACTTTCTCAGGAAAAAATGCTTAGGTGTTATAATTAAATATTAACAAAACATTGACTAATCATTTCGGGCACTCAGGGCCTTGGAATAATGCACTGTTAGATTTCACAATCTTCAAACATATCTATATAATTAAAAATAAATATATAGAAATTCTGAGACATTACACTGATTAGCTGAGGACCATACAAAATTCAATATTTAAATCAATACATGATAAATGTTTCCATAATATCAATAATATCCGGATTAAATTTTCCCTCACATACTTCTATTAGATGATCAAACATGGTACAACCATCCTTCTTCCATGTTTCTTTCAAAAAAATAAAACATTGATTGTAGAATTATCATATAAACCACAAATTTCTCACCCTTGAATCATATTTAACTAACATTTGGACTTACTTCCTACCAAAGGTGGATCATCAAGTACTAAGGACTCCAACATATACAATTTCCATTCATATCATAATATTATGTTCAAGCACTGGTACAACTCTCCAAAATTATTACAATAAGGATATGTTAATTATCTAATGTTTTTCACATTGATCTTGGTTGTATTTCATTCCATTTATCAATAAAATAAAACCTTAGTATATTTGTAATTTTATCTTCATTAACAATTTTCAGACAATTTATATTTATTGATTGTAAATTTATCCCACTATTCTATCATTTTTTAATAGACATGAACCACTATATTTAGAATAATAAATTTTTATTGTATTCTAATGGAAGGGACCCATAAACCCTATTCTCATATTTTAAGATGTCTTTACACTACAACTCATAGAGTTTCAATGTTTTATTTTTTCAGGATATCTACATTAAATCATGGTTCCTTAATCTTTTGAGGGGATTCCCATGTACTACAAAGGATAAGATTTATTTACCCAATATTTCATCTCAAAATTTTCGACAATCTTGATATACATACTTCTTTTTGATCAAATTTTGTGAATTCAACCCTCTAATTTCATATGAATGTCCCATTAGTAAGATGAAATATCATTTTGGGCTAATGAACACCTCAAAGGTATGGATTTCTCAAATTAAATTGATGGATGGAATTAATTAATATTATTTATGGGTTTTTATTGTTTTTTGAGTGAGTGCAATATATTTCTATTTGTCATGTATTCTCTATGTGATTGTACATATAACTTAGTCATTCATAAATCAAATACATTCACTAAACATATTCATTTTATTT
This sequence comes from Viscum album, assembly GCA_963277665.1. Classification (NCBI taxonomy): domain Eukaryota; kingdom Viridiplantae; phylum Streptophyta; class Magnoliopsida; order Santalales; family Viscaceae; genus Viscum; species Viscum album. Next base: position 1,955,285,795 of record OY728141.1, on the reverse strand, counting down.
ATTCATGCTTGTTTATTATTTTATGAGATCATGTTTAAACAGTATAACAGAAAATTGATAAATTATAAATAAATAAACAATGTGATTGTGAGAATTTTATATGATCTATCCATCAGGAAAAATATTCATCAGTTATGACCTGAGGGTTTTCATTAGTCATTCCCAACATGTGTTTCATCACCAATCAATATGAATATTCATTTTTCTTATTTGGTTTCACACAAGCTCTTGACTCAATCTACATCATTGTGAAAATTTTTTGATATTTACAAAGTATACTCCTAAATAGGTAAGAGAAAATAATTATGTGAAATTTAATTTAATTACTAAAATATGGATACATTATACTATATATATTTAATATAGATGGATTATTTGAAAATAAACTAAAAATGATATTTAATAATTAATTATTATCAGAAAAATACCAATGTAATAATTAAAAAATAAGTAAATTACAAATAAATAAACATTTTTTAGTGTTTACTAATGATCAAACAAAATTAAATTAAATTACATAATAAAAAATTGAAATTAAAATATTCAAGTTGATGAAATATTTAATTCATTCATTATTTATGAAGCTAATTTTATTAAATTATTGATATTTCCAAATTCAACATAAATAATTTTAATTAATTATAGACATTTGAATGTATTTTATGATTTTTTTAAATTGTATCTAGTCTATTTGAACCGTTTTATATTCCTCTATGTTTAAATGGGGCTTGGGGTTCATAAACTAGGACAAGCGGGTCATGTATGACCCAAATCGATTGGAATCAAGCTGGGTGACCCCAATGCATGTTGTTTCTACACTCAACCATGTGCCCCTATTGGGTGTGCATGGATAAGAAGGGTGACTTCATTTGGGAAACACATTTTGGTAATAAAAAACAATAAAAAATGTATAATATATATAATATTGGTTAGTGTTGTAGGATTTTTCACAGTCTAATTCCCCTCCCCCCCAATCAATAGGATGGGGCTCTATTTCAATGTCGGTGTAAAAGTATCCTATGATATATCTATTTTTATGTTTTTTTTCTTATCCTCGTGGGTTTAGTTCACTCACATCCACCCTTGACCCACTCTGGATACATTGACTGGTGCCATCTTGTATGTTTTATGGACATGATCTTCACGTAATCTCTTCCACTTATACAAAATTTATATATAAGATATACTATTTAATTAATTTTTATATTTCCAAAATATTGTTAATCTTTAATAGAGCATAAATTGATAGTATGATATTCAATATGCAGATTTTTAGTGGTGTTAGGACCATATAGAATCCCTCTACCTAATTCTAAACACGTTAAAAAAATTTGGTAAGAATAATTGGGTTGTCCCATTAATACCAATTAATGAAAATCAGGCCCTATGGAAGAATTGAATAATGATATTTTAAAAAAACTACTAATTTTTTTTATAATATCTCATCTATTGTTACGGTTTTGTGATTATCCCATGAATCATGTGAAAATTAATTTTATCATGAAGATAAAAAATCCAACAAAATCATAAATGGTTCCTTTTTATCCATGAACCCTAATAAGATCTACATGTTTTCGACAAGTCATAGATTAAAGATGAAAAAAGTGTCCACTAATAAATCATATTTCATTGGTATCTAGGAGCTAACATGGAATATTTAATAAAAAAATTATATCTCATTGACCACATAATGAACATAGATATAATCTGCGAAAATGTGATCAATCTGTTAATTTTTTTTATTTACTCTCTCTCTCTCTCTATAATCAATAGATAAATCTTATGGTATTTTAAATTTATTAAAAATTAAAAATTATATTTCTATTAGTCTTAAAATCATTTATATTCTTAGGTTATATTCTCTAAAAATTCATATTAGTACCTAGAAAGTTATAAACATAATTATAGACCTTTGTGGAATCTTATTAATTAATTAAACATTTCATAAATGTCACAAATAATTTATCACAAACATGCAACACTTTAATGTTTCACATTATAAAATTTTATCCATTAACATGTATCATTCCTCCAATAGTTACATTAAAATCCTTGAGCCTGTAATGTTTGATTGAAAAATTATATTTTCTCATATTCATTTTTATAATTAAATTTCCTATCAATACCTTGAGAGATGAATTTGATTTTCATTATTAAAAAATCATATAATATAATTTAACTATTTTAAATGTGTTCATTCACAATCAAATGTTCCCTAGCCCCTGTATAGAGGGTCTACTTCATCCTAATAACTCAGCTATCCAAATAGGTGGAACTTGTGGATACACTCTATGTCTAACTCTTGAGGTCCTTATATCAATATCATTGAATCATACATACATACCAAGACAAGTATCCAGTAACACGTCATGGAAACTAAAGTGTTAATAATAAGTAATATCGATGAATTCCTCCTATGATCATGCCGTATATAATATAACCTCTTTATCTAGGGATATCTCATAAATAGGGATTCCCACTTTCTATTATCATCCTTACATTATTTTTTATTTCGTGAACATACTAGTTTGAATATTAGTTTCTTCCATGAAAATTCTTTTAGTAATGGAACTATCATTGTGTTCAACTGAGCCTGAGATATGTCTTCCTTTTATAAGTGATCGATCGAGTCTTGATCATTCCAAAGATAACATACCCACAATAATGCATCAAATGATAGAAACCTCTTGAGATTATAAATGCCATGTCTACATATTTCATCATATTATTTCATAAAATTATAAATATTGAAAATGACATAAAGCCAAGATACCAATACACATGCCCACAAATAAGAACTACCAATGACACCTAAAACATTTGGGCTACTTATTGGCCGATCATCCCTCATTATATCTTCTACATGAGATTAACAAGTGTGAAATTCATTAGAATTTGACTCAATTATTATGAGAACCTATAAAATGATATCCACATAATATATGTGCCCCATAATTATTATTTTTCTAAACTGTAAGAAATATATTTTTAAACAATTATCATAGTATCTTGAGTTTCTCATTATAGTTGTGAGTTTCTATAAAATTTTGATTTAAACAAAATCCAAGGACAATATAATTTAATTTTTTAACACATAAGTATCCTAAACTAATATGGTAATAATAAATCATTCATGTCCATCTGTATAAATTATATGGTAATAAGATGTACTCATAAATTTCGGTCTAGGGAACCTAAATTCACAACAAATTATCCATTGAATCCTTCTTGCATCAACACAAACAGAGGTTTTATTGATATTTTGATCTCATTATTATATAAAAATCGGTTAACTCTAAAGAAAATATATATTAGGTAATTTATTTTTAGGAAAAGGATAAATTTACTCGGATCGAATACCTTTTATAAAGAGAAGATTCCAAAGCAATACATTGATCAAGAATTCAAATCTGGAGGATAAGGACAAATAACAAACTTGGAAGAATTTAAGAAAATATTTCATATCAAATATTTCCCACAATATCTTCTTAACAAGATATATATTTAATGTATAGCTCGTGGGAAAGAAGGATGAATCTTTAGAAATATATGATGAAATGTTTACAACACTTAAATATATTACTTTTTTGGTTATCAATGAAGATAAAAAAAGATTTTTTTTTGTTTTTTTAAACCCTATCGCAATACATATTTGTCTTTGTATTATTTTTAGTGTTATGAAAATTTGGTGTGGTGTTATCTTAATTTTGGTATGTAGTTTTTAGAACAGTCTTCAAGAGATGGACACAAAAAAAATAAGGATTGTCTATCAAACTAGATGATGAAATGATAAAAGTGTGAAAAATATTAAACAGCTTATAATTGAAAATATAGAAAACAGAAACCCTAGAAATTTATTCAAATGAATTAGTAAATTCCTAAAATATTCAAATGAAGGGTATCAAGCTCATGAATACATAAAGGGGTTGAATCTCCCAACAAGTATAATAACGATAAGGAAGAATCAACCCAATACACCAATTCTTATCATCAAATTCATTATCTACAAGGGAATTGGAAACAATGGAATATTGTGCATCAAAATAAATTTTTAATTATAATAAAATTAAACAACTTAAAATAAAATGTATTTAGGGAAATACTACTCAATCACCACTATTTATGAATAAAAAAATATGATGTGGTTAAAGTTATACATAATAATCCCTCAAAATGGTAAAAATTTTATTTGAGTTGGGTTCAATATATTTCTTCAATTACTATAGTTTTACGAGAATAAAAAAAATCACCACCATGATAATATAATGTATATGTGTATATGAAACTTCATAGAGGTGTGATTATTTCAACAAAATTTTTATACACATCAATGGTTATTGTCTATGGGAAGTTTCTTCTACTAAATATCATAAATTTTTCATTAGTGAAATTTGATACTACACTAGGAGTGGATTTGATCTAATTATATAGATTACACATTAACATCCTAAAAAGTATTTGCCTTTAAATATCCCAAACCATATCATTCTACCATTAATGGAAAGGAATATTATGAATATCCTTTAGAAAATTATCGAATGGGTTTGATATTGATACCTAGTAAAGAAGCATAACATTCTCAAATGGGGAAGATATAGGAAAACATAAGCCATGATATGATGCCCATAGTTAGGGATTATACTGAATTATTTCCAATTTAATTTTCTTGAATTCCCCTTGATCATGACATAATGTTCTCAATAGATCTTATACCTGGTGAGAAAACTATTCCCAAGAGACTTAATAGGGATAACATGATAGAACTAAGGATTTCATGAAAAACATAAAATAATTTATCAAAGGGTTTATATTCCCTAGTGCACAACCTTAGGGTGATCCAGTGTTGTTTTTTAATGAGAAGGATAAGTTAGTGTGGTCATCCTATGATAATAGATTTCTTAAAAAGATCATTAAAATGAATAAGTATATGATATTATGGATTGAGCACTTATTTTTAGAAATTTTTGGATCTTGATACCTCTAGAAAGTCAGTCTTCATATTGGATATCCATAGCTAATGTTCAGGATAAAGGATATTAAAAATACAACTTTTGTACGATATATGAACTTTATGAGTTCATAATTATTCATTTCTCACCTAAAAATAGCATAAAAATGATCACATTTTTTACGAGTATAATCTTCTTTTGACTAACTCAAAAAATTATCTGAGTAATTTATATGTCATATTCCTATATACACCAAGATAACTGAATAAAGTTTTAATTTTATAAGTACTCTGATGAAAAAGTTAATGAATTATATGTTATAAAATATGTTTTGTAGTGTGTATTTTTGAAATATGATCATAAATGAGGAAATCCCTATTTACCCATCAATGGAAAAGGAAACTAAGGTATGTACCAACCCCTAATTTTCATGGAAATATATATTTTTCTTTAATTAGAAAGGTACTTTAGATTATTTTTGATAAATCAATCATGATTTTCTGACAAAATAAAAATGATATCATTATAGGGAGCGTAGTATTTCATGATTTAATAATTTTAATAAATCATCAATGATATGAGGAATATTATATTCACCACACATATGGTCACATTGTCTTCAAGTTGAGAGGTATTATTCATACACAACAATGCTTTGAAGACGGGATTAGGTTGTGTACTCATGAAACATGATAATCTAAAACCCTATACCTCAAACATTTTTATGATCCATGATTTGAAGTACATGATGATATATTTTTATTTTTAATCTATGATATTTTCCTTAAATATTTTGATTCATTACCTCTATGGAGGTAATTTTTACATATTTACCAATCATAATTGTCAATCAAATATATTCACATAAAATGAGTTGAACTTTCATTAATGATATGATGGACATTGGATACTCAATAAACTATTGTCCTATAATAAGAAACATGGTAGTTTATTTTGTTATAAAAAATAAATATGTTACCCTATCCAAAATGTTGATTGACAATTATCTATTTTTCTTGGATATACAATGGATGGATTGAAAAATGAAAAATTCCAGGATCACATCCTACCTTTCCAAATTGATTTCCCAAAAATATATCTAATATAAAATCGAGAAGGATCAATTGGATTATTTAGTTATTCAAAATAAACAATCATTAATAATGTATGGGAATATTCAGTAGTTAAAGTTAATAAAGGATGAGTCATTCAGTTTGGAACTAGAAGATTTGTTCCATCCTCACCATAGATAAAGAAGCGGTTAGATGATGAATATAACTCATGTTAGTCTATCCAACCAATCAGTACCAAGATATACTGAGATATTTGAGAAAACTTTTGGAGGAAAAGGATAAATAATAGGAATATTGAGTGTGATTAAAAATTCATGGAATTTCAGTAAGCTAAGGTATAGCTTCAAGACTCTTAAGGGGTGATGAAACCATTAGTGATACCAATATGGAAATGGGAAATAATAAATATGGACTTTTTCCGGTGTCATTTCAATACATCGAAAGAAAAAAAATTATTTTTTTGGTGGATCTACTCACTAATACTGATCAACTAATTAATTTTTAAGAGTGATTTTCTCTTAGTAAACATTCCATGATATACATAGAAGAAGTGGTGAGGCTATATGGGATTCTATAGTTGATAATATTTAAATAATTTCCAAGGATACACTTTATTATTTAGATTATTATTAAACATTTATTAAATAATGATTTGGAATTCAGTAAAATATATACATAACTCTCTAATTATAGTTTTTATTTTCCATTATAAAAATCATGTGTTCTCAATATCTTTTGATACATGCAACACTGAAATAAAATTAAAAAATTATTATTTCATTATGGTATATTATTATAATGAAAAACAAAATATATTAATAGTTAACCAAATTAATAATAATTAGTATAATTACTAGAGGAATTAATACATACATATATAATAATAATATAATGAGGAAATTATCAACATCATGATGTTCTGTGAAGATTATATCCATAAATATAATTGTTGAAAGAATAAACCAGGATAGATAAATGATAAATATCAATAAAAATAAATTATAGAATATGATGATGGATTCTAGATAAGTGTGTAAGGATACATATAGAAATATAACATGGTGGTTGGTTATAAGATATGTAAAGGAATAAAGTCACTTTTATGAAATAAATATAGATTTCTAAAAATTATTTCTTATGTATTCTATGATTTAAATTTTAAATTAATTTAATCAATTTTATAAATATAACATAACAAATTTTATTTCATTATTTTTAAATGGCATTAAAATTATGTAAAATATAAAATTTAAATTTTTAGAAAAAATAAGAAATTTAGGTAAAAGTAATTTGCATCGGCAGAGGGTAGAATGGCGTAAAATCAATAAACGGTTATAAATTCATAATATCAAAAAAAATATCTATAAATGTGTAGATGAGGTAATTATCAACCTAACTTAATCCCTTATTCAATATTGGGCCACTTTCCATGGAAAATTGCATTACTTATATAGAGTGGAATGGGTATTGTGAAATTTTCATTAAATATATCCTATAAAAGTGCCTATTAACTCACCACATAAACTCACTCCTTCCTTTTGGATTCCCCTAGAATACTGGGAAAAATTATCTCCCTAAAAACAATATCCTATTTTGTGAACCTCTAGTCATAAAGATTCAATAATCCATCATTTTGATGAGTCTCTCTAAAAGAATATTCAATTATTCAATATATATCTTATCCTTTCCCTAATTATTATTCCTTATCATATTCATCCACCTATTCTTTAATTTAATTATTATATTTAAAAATATATTTCTGAAATCATTATTCTTATATAAAATAATATGTTATTTCTCATTCTATCATATTAATGTGTGTTTTTCTAGGTTAGTTTTTCAACATATATGAATGAGGTTTAAATTTTTACACCAGGAATGAGAATGAAAACATAAATAATGATAATAGGTTTTTATAATAATTATGTTATTATGATTTAATAAATATATAATATTAATAAACCAAATTATATTCACCAATAAATTAGCCACACTATTGGTGGTGGGTGGTAAGGGTTTGCAGTGTGAGGGGAAGGTCGCGGGGTCAAGTACCTGGGCTTGAAATTTAATGTAATTTTATTCCTTGCGTGTGTGCCGCTTTCAGGGTTGCACCCAATTTTTTTATATTCACCAATAAATTCAATTCATTTCTGAATTAAATAATCAGTGAAACTTTAATTTTTAATTTTCTATTGGGAATCACCACCATAATCTTCCTAAAACAGAAAAGGGACTCAATAACTATATCAAAAAAACTAAATATTTCTAAACACATTAGAGGATATGGTAAACAAAAAAATTAGATAGGAAAAAGTCCACCAAACTAAATCATGTGTAGAAAATATAATAATTAATATAGGAATATTAATTTTAAAAATTAAAAAATTAAAATTTTGTAAAATAATACTCATAAAAAATTATATTAAATATAATAATCATGAATACTAATTTTATTTACTTTAATAATGAACATAATTTTATTATATATAGAGTTAGAATGTTTCAAACAAGGAAAAATTTAAAGGTCGTGGTTTCTTCTCCAATATCCCTTGAAACATAATATTTTCAATGAATAATTTTCCTTTTGTTAAAGTTGTATTTTCTTTCATTCTAACGCCCCATAAAATTTTATCCCTTATTTTTATAATTTTTTCATCATGTATTATTACCATATTCATTCCATTACATTCACAATTCAACCAAAATGGTTCTTTTAAGTAGAACCATCCTCATCTCTTCTTTTAGGTATGGAAGCTATATCTTTCAAGTATGTGATTTCTATATGCCTTTATAGATGTAATTTAACATAATTAAATTATTTATTAAGGTAATTTTCTATTGTATTGGAATTTATTAATAAAAGTGTTAAAGTAATATTTTTTATTATTTTCCACAAAATCAATTTTTCTCACCTTTTTCAAGAATTTTGTTCATGAAACTTCTATAGAAACTTTTCATTTTTATTATAATTGATATTATATAAACTCCCATTTTTTAAAACCACATATTTAAAAATAATTTTCTTTAAAAAAAATAAAAATTTAATGGATTTTACTTCTTATATTGTATGAAATATTTTAACGATCTTATAATTTCTTAATCTATATTTGTTTTTTATGATTTTTTTCACTGTGGATATGTTTCAATTGAATCATTCACATTTTTTCACTTTATAATTTATTTTGATACCATGTTCTGGTCCTTATGAAACCTATGTCATTATTATAAGTTAATTGTGATATTAAGAAATTTTAAATTATTACATGTTATTTTTGACCACACATATATTGATTTTACTTTTGTGAAGTGTTTTAATAGAATTACAAATGGAGTGAACCCAATAATCTATGTTTGTGGGAATGGGATGTGAACCCAATAAAATATGTTATAGGACTATATCCACTATTTTATAGTGGTCTTGGTTGTGAATCTTACCAAAATAAAATATATTAAACTCCTATATTTATGCCATGTTTTTATGTTATATTTCATTATTAACTTATTTTTATACATCTCATGGTCACTAAATCAGGTTTACACATCATATAACTCATATGATATGATATTCCAAAATACACATGTTATAATTAATGAATTATGATCCTTGTTTTATTTGATTTAATTTCCAAATGATATATTAATGTACATTGATTATATTCTCATTCCCACGTGTTCATGTTATGGACATTTACGATCTTATATTATTATATCTTATGTTTTGTATTAATATAAATTTGATATATCAATTTTCTTAAGATTCACATCAACATGTAATGAAAATGAGTATTATGTATAATATTTCTATAAGGATAACATGAGTGGATAATATTGTGGGATATATTGTATAATTATTTTCCAATAAGAATATCATATATCAAATCTCCAAATATACTAAAACTAGAAGTCATAAGAAATGATTTATTAGGTGATATTATGGATATTTGGTTAAAATTATATATCACCCATGTATTTTAAAGTTGGGTTTTCTTAGTTGGTATCAATGTTGTGTTTCTGTAATTTTTGGGATTATTTTAAGAATAATAGGAGGATGATAACTAATGCATCCTTTTTTGAACTAGGAGTGAGTACCATTGGTCATTCCAATATTGATATAAGTTAAACCTAATATTTTATATGTTGAAATGAATGTTTCTTAATTTAGGTGATCATGTTAATTACTTTCATTCTAATATTATCTCTTACTCTAGATTTTATTTCATAATTCTCACACACATATTTTTATGTCAATGTCTAGAACTAAGAGAAACTAAGTAAACAATAAGTGTGATGGATAAAAACCTATATTCCCAATGATAAATCAAACAGGTTGAGACCTAGAGTGAAAACCCTCATGGTGTTTCTCACCCACATTTAAAAATATATGTATAAAGACATGAACCTTGACAAAATATGAAACATAGAAAATATAGAATAACTCTCCATTAATTACTTTAATCGAAAATTTCCATTATCCTTTTGTGGTTCTAATGATTCACTAATTTCTGAGTAATGGATTGTCACAATATAAAATTTATTCAATATTATTTAGTGATTGGAAAATGAAACGTTTTTATGTTGTTTACAATTTTTAATGAAAATATGTAAATAGTGTAATATCCTTTAGAAAATTTAGAAAAAAGAAAAAATGGACACCATGGAATGGGATGATTTAACAAAATTATTTTAAAAAAAATCATAAAATCTTCACAGTAAAATGGATATTGGATTACTTGAGCTAAAGTAAAATTAGGATAATATATTAGTAGCTATAAATAAAAAAACATTAGATATTTTTGGTAATATTATGATTATATCATTAACCAGAAAAGAAAAATAATTTGTTTTTTAGAAGTTTAAAACAATGTCTCTAAAAATAAGTAGGTACAAGAGAATTTTTTAGCCATGATGAAAATTGTTTACATACTATCAAGGTAAAATTGGATATTAGAATCAATAACTATTCTATTGGATATAGAGACAGTTTTGAAAATATAATTTTTAGCAAACTAAAATGATAAAACCCATGTGGTAATAAATTTTAATCTTCCTACATGATAAAAATGCAGAAAGAAAACTAGAGAGAATTTTCTCAAAAGAATGATGAAATACATCATGTGTCTAAAATTTTTTCATCACAAACATGATTACTAAATATATGTGCTGGGTAAAACATGGTAAATGATTAGAAATTATGTTTAACCTAATTTTCCATCAACACTTTAATTCTTCAATTGTATAAAGTATATAAATTATGTCAAATACTGTATCAATCCAAGGTTATTAAAAAAATATTCTAGTAACCTAAAAATTCAATGGATAAAGTTAATGTTTATGAGTTTAAAACTTCTTGTGTGGTTATTAAAAACAATGTTCTAAATTATATACTCATATTCCCCACATGAACTACAACCATCCTATTTTTTCTACTTCTATAAACATTTTCATATCATAAATGTTTTCTAAAATAATTATTTCCCTACCCTTATAATAATTTGATTATTTATCACTGAAATATTATTATTTTTTGATGACTTCATCCCAAGTACAAAACTCTTCTCTAATATAAATTTGTTGGAATGTTCCCCATGTGAATCTTATTAATCTCCCATTAATCAAATTTAATGTGATTTTGAGTATGAATTAGATCTCTCAATGGAAAGAGGAAAATTTCGGATGGTAAGTGTTCAAAAATATAATCCCATTACCATTTTTTATCTAGTAATTATCCTATAAATAAATAAATAACTAATTAATATTTAAAATTTTTTATCAGGATTGAGGATAAAAATGGTTTTTAAAGGGTTTATTCCAAAATAAAAGATTAAAATGATATATAAACCTATATAAAATTTATTATATTATTATATTAAAAACATATAGTCATTATTATTGAATCCATGTCATATTGAAACCATTTTACTAGTGTAAGAGATATATTATTTTATAATATTTTGTGTATTTCCAGAAGTACCTCTCTCCCACTTATAAAAGGGAAACCCCTCTCCACTCCTCTGACCACTTTAAGGGCATTTTGGTATAAAATATTTCTACCTTAATCCCATTCTATAAGGACTCCCGATGTACTTGATTTGGTATTTTATGTATAATAAAAACTATATAATTCTTATTTCAAAGAGTATATTAGTTTTTCCAAAAAAGGGTATGGCTATTAACTATGAGTTTTAATTTTATTTATTATTATTCATTCATTGTATCCTTATTAACCCTGGGGAAATAATATGATATATATATTACATTTATTAAGATATTATTATTTTAATATAGTAACCTATACCCACTTGTCTTCCATAAAATGATAAATGAAACCATCATTCTTGTGTCTGGAGAACTATCACCTAACGAAAAGATGTAATTCATTTTTCACCACTATATCACATGGATGGTTTTGATGACACATTAAATGAATATATATGATATTCATGAAATTATACTCATTATTTTAAAATAATATATCAAATATTTTCTAACATTTTAATCTATTTAAAAATTATAACATCTTTCTTGTATATCTGTGGGTTATCACTTCCATAATGGGATGTGATTCATCTTTCATAAACACCTCACATATATAGTGTATATAATTTTATTTAAAGATATAATATGATATTTATAGTATAATTATAGTCATATAGATTTATATTAATAATTATATTATTTCCATCATCTTTATTGAAAATAAAAACGTTACGCATATATCCTTATTATCATCCATTTCACTGATTGTGACAAATATTATTTGTTATAATAATCTAACAAGGTACATTTTAAAAGTATAAATAATTAATAAAAATAAAAATTATTTCATTAATATTATTCTGTATACGATGTAATAATTTTAACATTGATGACAGTCAACATACTAAATTCATTTTCATTATATGAACCGAATGTCTTCAAGACACCTAATATGGACGTAACATGATATGTAGTTAAATATGTATTTTAATTAAATAAAATAAATGACTTAAGAAGAAAATATTAAAACTATAAATGGATCCTAATAATATAAATAATTAAAAAATAATAATATATAGGATTAAAACAATGTATGTGACAAGTTAGAATCAATGTAATGGACACTTTATTTTGAAATTGTAATTTTAAATATTTTAATGATTTATTTTTTAAACCCATTTAATCAAGTACATATTGGTAAAATTAATTCATGTTTATATTTATATCAACACAAAATAATTATGAAATTAAATTTTTTGTATTCTTTTCATTTATTTCAATGGTTTTCAAAATGATTTAATTTATGTATTTTATGTGGATGATTTTAAACAAATGGTAAATGTAAGTTTTATTTTATCATATATGGAATCAATTGTTATGATAAAAACTATAAGAATAATCTGATATTTGGATTCCTTTATAATATTCCATTTATTCATCAAATAGCAACCATTCTTCTCTTTGATTAGGTAATTTTCAAAAAAGGTTTTAAATTAAATGGATATTACAGATATCTAAAAATGATTTTCTTATATGTGCATTGAATTTTTTTATGATTGTGATGTTGGAAATGAAACACATAATGTGTTATGATTAGTTTTACGTTATTCATAATTATTTATTATGGTGGGAGATCCTGATATAGATCATGATGTTGGTTCTTTTTAATATAGATCCTGATGATAGATGAGCCTAATATACCTTAGGATGATGGGTGAACCTGATATAAACTCAAATGAATTGGATAATGTGATATAGTTAACTAGTTAGAGGATTCTCCAAATAGAATATTACAATTTATCAATTATGTTAGTCCATTTGTTATATTTATTGTTATAGTGTTACAAAAATAATTTCCCAGGCTACCAACATTTCTTTTTATTCTTAGTGATATGTTTTCTGGGTAATATTTATATTTCCCAAGGTAATGAAATGTTATCTTTATTTTAAGGAATTATTATTCCCTTTTGGGTAAAATTTATATTTATAATTTTTTTTCAAGTGCTTCACTGTTTTCTATGAAACCCTCATGATTATTATTTTCTCATTATTTTTTATTATAAATTTTTTTACAAAAATAATTGGGTATTAATATTGATTTGATCTATAAATAAGTGACTATTTAATGTCAAATTTTATTTTGGTAAAGGAAAAAAATTACCATTAATATCACATAATTTTGATATGGAATAGTGGGTTTGTTTATGAATTTTTTATATTTCACTTAATAAAATTTGTTTTTATAATACCGCCTTTCCAAAAGATTATTCATAGGTGATATAGATGATTAGAATAGTTGATACAATCATACTTCTAGATAATGTTTTCCATAGTAAGAACATGTTTTTTAGTAAAAGAAATTACTGTATGGAATTTTCAACTTGGAAATAGTTTTTCAGAAATCTCCAAAAACCAAAAATTATGAGGTCATTTTCTATGTGTAACACCCGATAATTCTAGTTATTTCTTCCAAATATATTTAATATTTGTAATATTTCAAGTAACATGACCAATTTTTTTATCTTATTTTACACATAATACATTGTTGGGCTTGTATTAGAAAACATTCCATGTTTAGCTCATATTACAGACATCATTGATTTTAAACCAAACATGGCATATTATTTTAAAATTATTATTTAATAATGTATTTATCATCTAACTGTTGGAATAAATTCTATTATTAGGAATAAATAAATTAAAAAATTTGTTTTACACACATTTAAATCATATTTTGGTGTCCAATTAATTAGAAATTAAAATGAAACCCATTTTAAAATAAAATGATTTATTTTTCTTCTAAACCTATTTTTAGGCATGGATGTTTGTTTTGTATTAAAAAATTAACAACATAAATTTATATGAATTATTATATGTATATAAATATATATTATATTCAAAAAATGATTAAAATTTATCTGAATGTTTTTCTAAATAAGATATAAGGTAAAATTATAATTTACCAATAAAATTGAATTTTTTTCTAAAAACTATTTCGTCTCCATTTTGTAGGGCACATATTTTATAAATAAATTTATCGTGTTTTATAAAATTAACTTTATAACATAAAAATAATTTTTTAAATCTAAATATCAAAATTATCTTAGTGTGATCATTTGGTATTTTCTGAAAGGATTCATTTTTTTATTATTTGTGAAAAATAGTGAATTTTAATGAAAAAATGCCATTTAGTTTAATTTATTTACAAATATATATTATGTTATAAAATAATTTTAAATAAAAATTATTGAAAATATATAATCATTAATTTAGTATAGTTATTTAGAATCAATTTCATAATGAATTTGGATACTAAAACATTTCACACTTTTGATCTTTTTCCCTTAAAAGGCCCACTTTTTGTCATATATATGGGATTAATTTTAAATTAATGTTTCCACATATATAAATTGAATTTTAAAAAATGGATTCAATATTTTTAATTAAATTTGTATATATTTTATAATAAAGAATATTTTATTTTTTACCACAATTAATAGTGAATGAAATAAAAACTAATTCCGCAGTTGAAGTAAAAAATTGGATTACAGGGGGGTTAAACAGGAATAATTTGAAAGAAAATTACATAAAATATTATACCAAAATAATTTAATTTAATTAATTCTATAATTGTCATAAAAATATTATTAATATGTAAAAGTTTTCTTTATGTTCCATTGAATATGACCCATATAATAAGTTACATAATGAACATTCAACAAAATAATTTTATTACTTTTAATGTGTATAATCCATTCAGATTGGTACAAAAAAAATATGTTTGGTAATAATCATATTATTCTAGAATATAAATTTTTTATATATCATAATAAATTATTTTAAACATTTATATGATATAATTACCTTGAATTTATAAAAAACTCTAGCACTACAGTTATGTAGATAACAATATAATAAAATAATGATACTAAAAATATTAAATGTAAATTAAATCAAATGAATTATTATGTTGAATTATTTTATCTGATTAATGTATCATGATAAAAATGTTTGAAAATAATATACTTAGATTCCATCATATTTTAAAATTTTAAAAT
Source organism: Viscum album (assembly GCA_963277665.1). Lineage (NCBI taxonomy): Eukaryota > Viridiplantae > Streptophyta > Magnoliopsida > Santalales > Viscaceae > Viscum > Viscum album. The sequence goes on along the minus strand of OY728141.1, from coordinate 1,955,269,739 downwards.
TCAAATTAAATGGATAATTTCAAAATTGACATTTATGTTATTTTATAATAAATAATATTTTATTAAATGATTTAAAATTTTCTCAAAATCCTATATTATTTCAATTGATTTTTAAATTTTAATATATATCAACTATTTTCAATTCTTGGACCTATTTTTTCTATTATAAATACTATATTGACCATTAAATTGTAAAAACATAGTTAGCGTGGTTATGTTTAAAGGGGTGTTTTTCACGTTACATAAGTTTATGTTAAAATTAATTTCCAAGAAAAATTATATATATATTTTATAAATTATATATTATATTTAAAATCATTGTGTCCAAATTTACTAATAGTTTTAACTCTAATTAAGTTCAAAAGGATAAATTACCAAGGTTAAAAATCTAGTTATCGTAGTGAAACCCCAATAGGGAAAAAATGGGAAACACAATAGTTATGGGATGAAATTTTTAAAACTTGTGTCCAATTGTGTTTTTGATGCGTGTCTTATAAAAATTATTCAAAAAACCTATATGTATGAAAATGTTTTCCACATGAGGTCATAATGACCTCCCAATAGTGATACTTTAGTGTATTTACAGTAATGTCATTCCTCCTCAACTATAAAAGGAAACTCACTCTCCTGAAAACATCACACATAATGAGACATTTGGATATATGAAGATATACTCGATTAACTTCCAATAATAACTCTAATAATAATTTAATATTTATTTTTGCTATAAATACAACCAAAATAGGCTTTAGTGAAAAACAATGGAGGATACATGAAGATGAAGTAACATTCATCAATGAGTGTTTTTTGTTTCATTTATTCCTCAACCAGTTCAAATATTATTATAACATTATTATATAATAACCTATGTATCTTCAATATATTATGATATTGATTTTATAAGGTTATCACTTACAACCACACACACATCCATAAAATGTGTTATGAAATCAGTGTTTATGTTTCTGGTGGACTACCGCCTCACGAATGGTTTTCGTTTATTTCTCTATCACCATAATGATAGATTTATTTTTTATATATAATATACATATATAGATATGTGAAAATTATTATTTTATTATGATAATATAATTTTAATATCCCACATAAATTCATGCTTCTCTTTTTTTAGGAATATTATAATGTCATTCATGTATACGGCGGACTACCGCCTTACGAAGTGAAATTATTCATTCACGGTGTACATGGAATATAATAAGTAGAGGTTTCCAAAAAAAATTGACATATGTTAAATATCTATAATTTTTTAATGGTAATATATATCATTTAATTTTCTTTCTATTAACCCAATAAATAAATGTAAAAACAACGTTCATGTGTACGTATATCACACCGTCTGATTAAAATGTGTATTTCATTTATAATCACTAAATTTTATTTATTACAATAAATACATATATAATGAATATATATAATATTTATATAATTATTTTCATTTGATAGATGATGTAACCATGATCAATGTATTTTAAAGAAGTTCATCAAATCAAAACATATACGAAAATCAAAGTGGTTGTTAGCCAAAATGTAACATTAGTAGTGTATCAATAATAAACTGGTAATAAGTGGTCATGATAAAATATTAAATGGTATTGTATTTTGGAATATGGTTCATTAATAGATGGATTTTAAAATTATATTTATTAAATAGAATGTTTAAACAAGTATGATGGTAGTCATAACATAAATCACATAATTTCCTTCCCACATTTACTCGTTGTGAGACAAATGCCAAATTTACAACATTTTTATTTATTTTTTGGTTTATATACCTACAATGATTTTATTTTATGATTAATATACATAAAATAATTTTTATCTACATATCAATTTTATGATCTCTCTTTCTTGGGTCTTACAGTTCAAAAGGATCCAAATGTTTAAGGCATTTTTTCATAATTTTCATTCTTTGAGATGTAGGTTATGTTATGCACATTTAATATACCTTGATGTGTATTTAAATACCCATTTACAAGTAAAATGATAAATTAGTTCATATTAATTATATTTTATGTTTAATTTTTTTTTATTCCTTTGTGTCGCTTAAGATCCAATTCTTCCAAAGTTGTAATGATTTTATTTTACAATATCATTTATTACTTGGATTATTTATGATTAAGTCACAAATATTGAAATATCATTACATAAATATCATCCATTATCATTTATTTTATTCTCCAATGGTTATTTGGGATATATTCATATAGTGGTATTATTTTTACACTCCTTATTACTTAATATTATGAAGAAATTTTTTTTAAAAATATTATATTATTTATATCTTCTATTAGAGATATGTTTTATTCCAAAAACCATATTTTATAAAAAAAATTCTAAAAAATTTTAAAATGATTTTTTAATTTCATATTCAGGGAATAGGTTTTCTAAATTATCTCAATTTAAAAAATATTAAAAATATTTTAAATCTTTCATTATTATTTTTTAAAGGATATCTTCAAAGAGAAGGATTTTGAAAAAGTTTTTTGTTTAAAAATTATATTAAATGATTTCCCTATATTAATTTATATGTTTTCAATGATTATATTTAAATATAAGGATTTAAATAATATTTCACATCTAAATATAAATTTAAATAAATTGTAAATCTACTTTTATGAGTTTTCAAAATTATTTTCAATGAAAATATTTTTGAAACTATTTTATGTTAAAAAGGTTTTGTAGAGGATTTTAAAATCATCCATTCTAGGTTTTCAAAGGATACTTTCAAGTAAAATTATATAGAAAATGTTTTATGTTTAAAAAAGTGTTTTAAATTAATTTCAATTATTTAATTATATGGTTTCAAGGTTATTTTGAAGGAAAATGGTTTTTGAAATGTTTCATGTTTTACAAAATATCCTTCATAGAGGAGGGGATTGTTCTTCAAAAACTTTTGTAATTGATCTTTCAAAATTATTTTCCTTCTAATATTTCATCTTATTTATTTTATATATGCCATACTAGGGATATGATCAAATGAATCAATTCTTATTCTTTATTTTAATGGTTTTAATTTGTGATGACATGTTTTATATAAAATCCATTTCCATTCCATGAGTTATTCTATTATAAAATGCTTATAAAACCCAATTCTTTTAAAGGGTACTTCTTCGATGAAATTTTTCTGAAACCTATCTCTTTTCAATAAGTAATGATATGTTATTATATTTATGATACCCTTTTTTTCATAGGTAATTATAGGAGGAATTTTTATTATCTAGTGGGATATAGAAATATGGTTTTCATTATGTGATTGTGGGATCTATATCTCCCTCCAATGCATTGAATAAATGATGCAATAAACAGTGTAAAATATCAGATTGTGCCTTGAAAAATGAAGGCAGATAATTGATCATCATTTTAACTCCATTAATTTTCTAATATTTTTTAATTATTTAATCATCATTTTGTCCCTCCACTATGATAGTCTTGGAAGTGAGACATGAAAAATATCAGACTAAGTCACTATAATTTTATATATGCCTATTATCACATGCCTTATGGAAAATTATGCTCTCATGGATCATCCTCATTGATTTACTTTTGATTCATGTCTTATGAATGGCCAATATTTATTCCATGATTCAATATTGTGATCTTTGATACACAAGTCATGATTTTCGAATGCTATTCTCATGTTCTCATTATATTATTCTAATTTTATACTTATGTATCTCTCTTTTTAACCTTAACATGCATACAATATCACCCTTTATTATGTCTCCTTTATCTAAGTTGTTAAGAAATGTATTATGTATGATATTTATAATAATGGTGATAATTTTGATAAATGTAGTGTTATATCACATAGCTCACTTATTGATTGGGGTTTATGTTCCCAAGCTTCCAAGTATACTAAACTATTATGGTCCTTTGGCCTCTGTTTATGTAATGTAATGAATCTTCATCTAAAAAATTTAATATAAATATATGTTAAGCCGTGGTATCTATAGTTTATATCAAATTATATGTTTACATGACTTTTGAAAATTAGGATGATAGGACTTTAGTGAGACACCTAGGGATATTTCTATGGATGTGTCTAGGGATGTTACTAAGGATGAGTTAATGTGTTGGAAAATGAAAAAATTGTTTTAAAGGATCGAGTGAGTAATTTCAAATAAATCTCATCCATTTATTATTAATTTCAGTCGAAGTTGAATTGGTATAGTTATTCCTATGTGTAAAAACCATGAAAACACCATATTGAGGTAGACATCATTAAGAAATTGGGCATTACAATGGGCTAAGCAACACAACGAGTTTGAATTTTTTGGTGTTACAATATATCCACCTTAAATAAATTGTGTCCTTGAAATATAAACATGATATTGCTAATCAAATGACGTAAATTTTTAAATTCATTTTATGAAGACCAACATTGTAAAAATATTTGAAAAATATCCTCATAATAAGATAGAAAGGGATGTTTAAAGGTCAGATAGAATAACACATAACTATTTTTCTAAATTTGATCAAATTTGTGTAAAGTTAGGGTATCGACATAGAATAAAATCATAAATAAATATTTAGTTTCATTCATTCGATTTATTATAAAAAATTAATTGATCATTTAAATGTTAAGGGCCTCAAAACCAAATATATTTGCTGATTTAAATGATAATCTGATTAATCGTATAGGAATTTAATAGGATATTTTGTCTAATTCCAGATCATTTTTATAATGTTATGGAACTATTATAAAACATATTAATATAAGGAAATATACTTAAATAATGTGTTTATATTTATTAATCAATGTTTTATCCATTGTTTTTGCATCGCTAAATTTTCAATTCATCCATTTCTTCAATAAATGAATGTCCAAAAAATATTTTTTCCCTACTTCATTGAAACTGACTATTAATAGATCATAAGATCAATAAATGAGTGAAAATTATGTATGTGTTTCTATAACTACTTTTTGACGCACAAAAATTTTAAAATTAAATACTAATCACAATATCTTACAAGATATTCCATATCGTGCATAAATAAATGTCTAAATATTAATATTTAAATGTGATAGATATCAAATAGTCATTTGAATGGAGAGAATGATTGACATTATAAAAATTATTGAAATATTTTTTACACATAATTATATAAATAATTCATATTTTTCTAATTATTTAAAAATGGAAATAAAATCCAATTTAATAAAAAGGATGCGATTTTATAAAAAAATATATGATTTCCATATTAACATTTCACCAATAGAAATTAAATTAATAACTACTAGTACTAGATATTAAGGAAATGTATTTATATTATATTAAATCAATTTTTTTGAAAATTCACCCAATATGTTTCCTGGCATTAAGATAAGAATCAATCTTATTTTAAGTTTAAAAATCATTTTTTTATAAAAGGAAATTTTGTAGCCTTGTAATGGCGTACATGTTTTAAAACTATATTTTTATAATTATATGAATTTTATTTGAAAACAAATAAACTTCATTTTTTAGAAAATAATTTCAAAATAACCTTAGGTTGAATATTTTTTATTTTCCAACAAGATTCATTTCTTGTTTAATAGTGAAAATTGTTGCATCTTATTTCAAAACATCTTTTTCTCCTCTCACAGTGATGACTGAGTTCCATGCCACCCGAACATTCTACAACCTCCCAATCGAGGGAGGGAGTCTCTCGAATGTCGCTTATTATGAGGGGTGACCCTTATTCATACCATGTCTCTCCTTTACCTTTTCAAAAAAATATCTATTTCCCAAAATGACCTAAATATCTTCTGGGAGGCAACCCAACTATCTTTACACTCGACGGAACTCAATAGTGTTGCAGATCATTTCTTGTACACCTCGGTGGCTTGGTTTCATCCTCATCAGAATTTAGTGGAAGTGTTTTCCCAGTTCTTATCTAAATCCAGGGAGCATCATAAGCATGCGGTTGTTGGATTTCTTGATCGGAGACAGATAATGTTTCATTTTGGATCGAAGATACAAATGATTACCATTTGGTCCAGGGCTCCTCGAAGGTGCGGTGGTTCTTCATTTTATTTATTCAAATGGAGTTTCAACTTCCATATATAGTGTGACCCTTCATCGATTGCAACATGCATAAGTCTCCCCAGCCTACATCTTTCTTTTTAAATTCCTTATATTCTCCACTCCATTGGAAACAATATTGGGAAATATCAATGCTCCGATCCCCAAACTAAGACTCTATCAATCCAAATTTCTCTGTGGATCTGTGTCAAGGTAGATATTTCAAAGACTTCAGTGTGTTTCATCTGGATTTCTTATGGGAAGGTGTATTGATGGATTCATGAGGTAGTCATTTAATTGTTGATTCAATTCTGTGTGAACTATAGCTGGTTTGGGAACTTGTAGGCCGTTTTCCACAATAAAAGGATGAGTGTAGCCTCATGGGTTGTGTAATGGAAGAGTGGTTATGGCTGTGATAGTCATGATTCCGAGAGTTCATCTCAAGCAATGGTTAAGGATAGCCTTGGATTAGTTATTTATGAACATGGAAGCACGAATGGGGGTACAGGTGCCCCAATGGAAGCCACTATGTGTACCAATTTTGGTGGATCATCTTTGAAAGGAGCCCGATTGGAATTATCTCACACTAAAGTTTCAATGGCTGAAGACAAACCTGATGGAGATTTGGAGAAGGGGATAAGGTAGTCTCTTCTCACTGTTGTGCCAAGTATTTCATATGGTATGAAGGTGGTGCAGGAGCCTCTGATTCCCACAGTGAAGCAGGACTTTGACAGACTCAATGGTGATTTAGTGTTGGGTCCTAGTCTATGGTAGAGGGTATTGTTAGTGTGTTCCATATGCAGTTGGATCCTTTTTCATTAGAGCCTTTATCCAATTCAGATGGTGGAGATGAGGAAAAAAACATTTTTACTTATAGCTCTATTAGAGTTATGACTGGAAACCAGTTTACATGTCTGGAGAATGAGGAGATACCACCGGTGATGTAAAATTTCTAAGTGATCGACAGTGTCATTTCGCAGGATGCTTCCACCAATAAAGAAGGATATATGGAGGAGGCAATGAAGAAGGAGTCATATGTTGGTCATGGAAACTCTCAATGTCTCAACTAACTTGAGAACAACACGATTCCTCAAACGATGGGAGGAGGGCCTCTAGGGGCATCAGACGGTGCTTTGGGGAGGAATGATGATATTTTCAAAAATCTTATCTTTATGATCACCATCAGTAAATAGGGATATATATGGTAGTGATAAGTAAAATTATTCCACTATCATACTTACATATAGTGAAATGATCTAAGTTAGAAGGAATAGGAGAACCAAGAATGAAGGGTCTATGACTACTCCACCAAAGAGATGACCAAGGAAAAATTATTCCTATATATTGAAACTGGTTCCCTCTAGGTCCTCCTCCTAGTGGGACAGGGGGCTACCCCAGATCCTAAAAATGGTCGTGTTGACAAGAAATTCTACAAGGAGAATCTCTCCTTAAAGGAATTAAAGATCATGAAGAAGTAAGTCGAACTCTTAAAACAATATGATATGAATTTAGAGTGGGTATTGAAAAATGTAGGGGAAGATCCATATTATTGTTATAGTGAAGGGTATTTTTATTATGAAATATAATTGACTCATTTTTTTGTACTTGTCGTTTGGATATGGGCCAGTTGTATGCATGTGTCCTTTTCATTGTTTACTATTTTTTTATTTTTATTTAATAAATGGTCAGAGGCTTTTTCCTATGACTAGAATTTTCAATAAATTATATTAATTTTTTTAAAATTATACATAAATAATTCTAATTTATTTGATTATAATTAGTTTAACTTTGAAATTGGAAATACAAAATTTCAATCTATATAAGTATTCTCTTTAAAAACATTCTTTTTTGTTTTTAATGCAGGGTTATTTTTAAATATAATTTTTCAATTATATAAATTGAATTAGGTAAAATGGATAACATATTTCGAATAATATGGTTCAAATAAGGTTGTGAGGTCTTTTTTATTTTTATAAATTTAAAAAGATACCATGGAAAAAATATGTATGGTGGTATAATTAAAAAATGAAATGGGTTAAAGTAAAAAAGGCAGAGGATAAAAATATATAATAAAAACAAAATTTAGTAGTTGTTTCATGTATTTTGAGACACTAACTACCCTATAAAATTTTAAATTTTATCCAATGTAATTTGATTGTATTCTACCTAAATTTGGTTGGATTTATATATAAAATTGTAATTATTTTAATCAGTTAACCCCACCTCTCTTCAAGTATAAATACCAACCTTCACCACCCCATTTCGACTCAAAATACATGTAGCTTTTCAAATATCTTTCCAACCAACTCCTCCTCACTCTCCCCTACCCAATTTTTTTTGTCCTCACCAAATTATCAAATCCAACATCCTTAATGGTCTGTTGAGGAGATGATATTCAATAGGTAATTTTCTTAATATACCTCTCATAATTTCATTTATTTTTCTACATTATCATTCCTTCCTAAAAAATGTGTGATAACTCCATAATCATGTATATAATGTATTTTTATATTTCTAATGGAATTTCTCATATCTATTTCATTTATCATCTACCCTTATTAAATGAATTGAAACTACTGTCCAAATTATGTCAGTTTACCACCTCTGTGAAAAATGGTTTTTTTATCTTTCATTAATATATTCTTGGACTATCATAAAAATACCATTATTGTTAAATAATATGTTAATTGTAGTATTATATACTATTTCATTTTTTAGAACTAATATATACACATAATATTAAATTAGAAAAACTTGTTTGTGATGTTCATAGGAACTAGCAAAATAAAAAAACCATTTATCGTTAATGTTTAATCAAATGAATCAACCTCATGTAAGAATTAAAAATAATAATTTGTAGCATTAATAATTATGGATATTCATTAATACTATTCCATTCCACTTCTTTTGTTTAAATCCCATTTAATATAAACATCTATAATTATAAAAAAATGAACATAAAATGTATCCATGAAACAAAAGCACTAGGAACCATGAAAATAATTAAATATTATTAATGAGGGGGTTATAAGATGTTATAAAATTAATATATATTGAATTATAAATACTAATATTGTTTTTTAATTATTTAATAACATTATTTGAACCATTAGACATGAGGATTGAACAATGTTGATGAAATTAAAATGTGAGCTAAGGGGTTTCAAAACCCAATTTCCATTCATTGGGTTAAACTTATACTTCTTGATTATGTCATGTTATACTTACATGTGAAATTAATTTTTAATATATTATTCTTTCTTTCCACTTATTGTTTTTTGGATTTATAGTGGATACACTATGATATTGATTTTATTAATTCCCACTATAATGTTATAATAATTATAAGGGACTTTCTTTTGAAAACTATCTTTTTATAGATACGCTTAAAACTACTTTTCCTTCCATGTCCATGTTTTCTGAAATTATATCCCAAAAGAATTTTGTTATTCTAAATTTTTTTAAATAGTTTATACTCATGTATTATTTTTAATATAATATTTTTTATGTGTTTTTTTTATTTTCTACAATAGTTTCTTAGTTACTTTTCCAAAAAAAATATGAAAGGAACGTTAACTCATATTACATGAGTCATTTTCCTATTGTCATGTCACTTAAATATTTTAAGGAATTATTAAATGTTTTAAAATTTTATTTTCAAAAAATGTTTTTTCATTTATGAGTTTTTGCCTTTAAAAAATTTAATGTGATTTCCAAATGCAAAAGTTATTTAACTCATCAATGTTTCTTTTATAAAATATTTATGTGAAATGATTATGTTATGGTTCATGGGAATTATTTATGAGGATTGGTTGTTTCGTAATAAAAATAGGGTAGGTGATCCCATTATAAATATCCAATGCATTGGGTAATGGGACAGAGTTAACGGATTAGGTTCTCTTAAGATATTTTAGGAATAATATTGTGGTGATTATTCCAAATGTAAATATTGTGGTTACTACATGTATAGACAATAGAGAGGGATAATAATTTTAATATTGATTTAGAAAATTATTCCCAATGTTACCTATTATATATGATAGTCATTCTAATTAGTTTTTATGAAAATTTATTTATTTCAATTAGGTAAGATATCAAATTTTTTTGAAATTTTGATTCTATTTTTCTAAATAAAAAAAGTATTTTTATGAAAATTGTTTTATGGATTATCACTAGACTAATATTTTATTTTCATTTATGTCCCTTAGTATGATTTTTTTCCCATATAATGTTTTTAAATTATTTTCAGAGGGTAATAGATTAGTAGGGATGAGTATGTGTACCAGATGAAAATTTTAATGATATATCATTAAGAACATGGTTTATTTTCAAAAGGTATCCTTTGGTGAAAAAATGTATACTGATTAAAAGTGTTACTTTTAATTTATAGGCATACTATATTAGGGTTTGTCAAAAATATATATTAGTCTAAAGTTAAAAGATATTTTCAAATGAAAAAAAATTCTAGTTTAAAGTCACTAAAATATATAATCTTTGAGGTTAAATTCTCATAGTTTCCCCCATATAAAGGTTCTAATAACATTATAGGTTAGGATGAAATTTAAGAATAGGTTACAAGTCATATATAACGATAATTATTAAAATGGAAGGGAGAGTTATAGTTATTTTGGATAAATTGAATGGGTTTGATATAACATCAATAAGGATATCTGAGTATTTATCTTCCTAATAAGATGATATCTATTGATTTTATTGATATTGTTACACTAAAATTATTTCTTTAGGAAATGGATATATTCATAAGTAGCCAATGAAACAGTGTATGTGATGGAAATGGATTAGTTGTCTAACTGAGTGAACGAATGAAGTAGGAACTATAATTAAAACACATGTGGGTATTTTAAACTAACTATGAGGAGTATGGATTAAACACATGAACCTTGGGAAGTTACCTAATTTATCATCTATGACATAAATGAGTCCATGTGGATATTTAGGTGACAATGATCATGATTTTAAATATATTCAAAGACATATGTGTCAATAATTTGGAAAGAAACGCATATGAAGCTATATTAAAATGATGGGAAGATGTTTTATATGTGGTGAAGGAGGTAAAAATGTAATAAACTATAAAAGAAAAAAAGGATTATTTAAGATAACCCTATGAAGGGTAAATTAGTTCTTCTCTAGTTACCAATTGAATGTTCAAAATGTAGAGAGTATTGTTAAAATGCTTGTCGATGTCCTAGGAAAAAGGATCTCTAATGGAGTGAGAAGGATGGTATTGATAACTGTTTATCAATATCAAATTCCATTGAAATTAATTATAATGAAATGTTAAATAACACATGGAAGGTATAAATTATTTCTCTGTGCATTATTAAAAATTATTTAATCTTTTTATATGATTCATATTTTTGTTTAAAACAATGACTTATTTAGGAAAAATATGTTAAACCATTATTATGTTATTATGAAGCACTATGAATTATTTATATTTCTACATATAAGGGACTTAATAGTTATGGTGTATTTAAGGATGAAGATATGTTCAAATATATTAATACTTTGTTTATGAAGGGAGTAATTTGGGATACATTTATTGAGTTTGAGTTATATGTAACCCTTATGATTATCAAATGATAAATTTATTTTAGAAAAAATTATCTTTTCATTTTTTGGACATAATATTAAAGGTTTCGAAAACATGTAGGGTTTATAATGGTGACTTATAAAGATGTAATTAATATCATTGATTGTAGGAATATATTATATAGGAATAAAATTACAAATCATAGTCAATGGTTTAATAAGGAAGTTGAATGAATGATGTTTTCATGTTTTGAGTTATCAAATTTGGATAAAATGAAATATTACAAATATTATTAGAATTATGGAGTGCATATGTATTTTATATATTATCTTTTTTTGTCATAAATTAGGAAACATATGTTAGATGGAATTGATACCTATGAACAATGGTTAAAAATTTATAATTTAGAAGGAATATATAACCTTTAATTTTATGATAGAAAAATGGATATTTGAGTGACAATTCCATTACTTTTAGTGAAAATAAGAATCAATTCATTGGAAATTTTTTTTATGATATATGAATATTCGGTTATTATGGGTTTTTACTTTTTTGGATAAAAAATTAAAGGTTTGAGATAACCTTTTAGGTTAAAATCTATTAAGTTTATATTAAAGGATTTTTTGAAAATTGTATAAGGATTATAATATTATAGTTTAAAAAAATGACAACCTACATGGTGGGTAACAACTTGTCACATCTGATAATTTTAAAGAGATCAAACCCACAACTGAAGAGAGATTAAGTTGAATCGCCTACGACTATACTACATAAAGTCCCTATTAATTTGACTTTTTATTTTAAGTTAAACTATTTGATAGATGGAGAATAAATTTTATATTGGTAAGATATGTTTAATTGAAAATATTTTAATGGGATTGGAAAATTATTTGGTGATTAATTTATTTATGTTATTTGGGAATATGTTTTCTATTGTGGGAACCAAATATGGTCATGCTAAATAGAATACTATGGTATTTTATCTGATGAATTATGGTTGAATAATATTTTGGAAGAATATATGAATTCTTTTTTAATTATAGTGATTCATGAAATGGATAGCTTAATTAAAGATTATATGATTTAACTTATTACATTTTCCTAATGAGAAATTGAGAGTGATTAATGTTATTTAGGGAGAAAAATGTTAAATTTATCATTGAATTCTATGCGTTCAAATCCTTCAATATTTTAGGATTCAATCTGTGTGAAGACTACTTTCAGAAATTTTAAGCATAGTTATTTTTGAATAAATAACATTGAATATTGAGTATTTCTGTAGAATTTTAGAGATTAATGTAGTTTTTCATTATATAACAGTTTATTATTTTTTAGAAATTTACATATCTTTTATTAACCACATTAGTTTGTATTAATTCTTAAATATATGGGAAATAGATATAAATAAATCTGTATCATTTTTTATCAGAAAAATTTTATTCTAGTGGTTCATGTATGAAAAAATCATCTTGAATACTCATCATTTGAAGAAAATATGGGGTTGAAATTTAAATTTTCAATTAAGTATAATTCCTTATTTTCTTAGTTTGGGTAGTAAATAACTTCCTAAACACTAAGAAAAAAATTATTTTTGAACAAATATTTTGTCTCATTTCTTTTCATAAGGGGAAAAAATTTGTCCATTAACCTATCATAGATTTACGGTTTGGAGATATTTAACATTTTAACAACTATGTATTCTATCAATATCCATCATAACATGGTAGTTATAATTCAATTCCATATCCATTTTTCGTTACATGGAAACCTAGTATTTGTTTTATCTTAGGTGAGCTTCGTTCTTTCCTTTCTCAAATTTCATGTGAAATATTTAGAAATCTATTTTGCAATGTGGGATTTCTAAAATGTATTTTGAAAAATTAAAATCCCATGTTTTTCAATACTGTTTTAAAATTTCATGGATAAAATTTAGTAAAGTATGAGAAAATTTAACATATTAATATTTTAAAATGAAATATTATTTATAATATCAAAGAAGATATGCCACATCAAGCTTAAAAAAATGGCTATATAATATTATTTAAATGTGATAGTTATCACCTTACTGTTCCAATGGTAGGAATTAGTGAGATTAACCAAATTATAAAAATACATTTTATACTATTATATAAAATTAATTCATTAGTTAAAAATTAAGTATAATTTAATGTAAAAACAAATTTAATATAATGTATATGTTTTCATAAAAAAAATATTTTATGCCCATAATGAAATTCTACATTAACCAATTAAATTAATCACTATTAGTAAAAGATATTAATGAAATTTTTATTTTATATAATCAATTATTTTTTGTTAAATTTATCCAAAAATTATTAGAGGATTAATATAAGAATAAATCATATTTTAAACATAAAATTATTTTTGTTTATAAAAGGTGATTTTCTAACCTTTCAATAAAGCATTTTATTTACAATTGAATTTTGAAACTTTTATTATTTTTACATGAAAAAATAAAATTAATATATTCATATATTAATATTAAAACTAAATTTGGTTTATTTTTTTGTATTTTCCTGATAATTTGATTTTTTTGATGAATAGTTAAAAAATAATTTTATTTAAAAACTTTTTTCATCTAATTTGATTATATAGTTTAATTATATTTCTTTTTCAAAGTATAATTAGTAAAATTATACGACAATTAAACCAATTTATGTCATTAGAATATATTTCACTTTTAATTTGGATATTGAAACATTTAAATGTTATGATATTTTCAATTTAAAACCCTCTTTTTGGTTTTTTTCTTCCGGTTTTTTAAATATAATTTTTTTTAATTATGTGATATGAATTAGGTAAAATAGATTTAATATATGAAATAATAAATTTAAAACTTTGTGTTAGGTTCTTTTTCTATTTTAGGCATTAAAATTTTTACCATGTTAAAAAAATTATTTAATGAGGCGTAGGTAAAAACTGAAAGAGGTTAAAGTTGAAAAGGGCATACATTAACCTACCTAAAAACATAAACTTATACTGGTGGTTTAGGTATATAATTAACTTAACCAGCCTATAAAATATTATCTTTCATCCAATTTCATGGAATTTAATTCCTCCTAATTTTTGTTGGTTTTAAATATAAAATAGTCCTTATTTTAATCACTTAAACACACCTCTCCTTGAGTATAAATACCACCCCTAACCACCCAAATTAAAATCAAAATCATTATAGGTCCTCCAATATTGGCACAAAACACCAATCATAAATATACTCACAAACATGTGCTACTTTTATAACCAAAATAACAATTCTGGTTTCCTGAATGGCCTCTCTAGGAGGTGATTTTCAATAGATAATTTTCTCAAAGTACATCTCTTAATTTCTTTTAATTTTCTAATTTTCCTCACCCCCTTAACAAATTAAATCATAATAACTAAAGAATAAATAATATAGATAAATTTCATGTTTCTATTGGTTTATATAATATCCATTTCATTTATTATATCCCCTTATTAAAAGAATTGAAACTATTTTCCAAATTATGTTGGTTTTCAACCTCTGTTAATAATGATTTTGTCTGTTTTCCATTACCGCCACCATGGATTGTAATAAAACTATCATTAATATAAACTACAATGTAACATTTTTATGATAACCTATTTCATATTATATAACTAATATATACTAATTATATTAAATTAAAATGAAATTAGTTATTGATGATTAGAAAACTGACCTAAATAAACTAAACAGTTTTCATTAACGTTCCATGTAATGAATAATCCTCTTGAAAGGGATAAAAATGATATATGGGCCCATTAATACATATTAATTTTCATTAACAGCATTCAATTCTACTTCGGGTGTTTTAATCCCATTTTACAATAACATCCATAATAATACAAAAATGAACACATAATGAAACAATGATACCAATGCACATAAAACCATGAAAATAATAATATAATATTAATGAATGGTTTAAGAGATGACATAAAATCATATTATAAGGTATTATAAAACTAAATATTGTTTTTTAATGACTTAATAAAATTCTTTAATCCATTATACTATATTTTTTAACACTATTGATGAAATTAAAACCTGTAGTAAGGGATTTCATAACCCAATTCTCATTCTTAGGGTTAATCTTTTACTTCTTGATTATACTATGATAATATTATTTGTAAATAAATTTTCAAATATCCAATATTTTATTGATAATTTTTTTGTTTTTTTAAAGTGGACACACATATACGATGCATTTTATTCATTCTCACTTCGACAATATGAAAATAATAATGTACATTATTTTGAAAACATTGTTTCTAATATTACCCTTAAAAATCACATTTTCATCCATGTCCATGTCTCATAAAATTATTTTATAGAATAATCTTACTAATTTCAAATGATTTATTCAGTTAATTTTTTTCATTTATTACTATTTATAAATGTGTTAAAAGTATAATTTTATTAGTTTTTATAAAAAAAATTGTGAATTTTTTGATAAAAATATAAACGAAACATTTTTCTAACTTATACAGCATGATTGTATTTTCCTAACATAATTAATGTATAATTTTTTAGCATTGTATAATATTTTAGAATACTTTTTTCAAATAATATTATTTCATTTATTCCATTACATATTTCTCAAAAAACTAAAAGTCAAAGACAAACGGAAAAGCTATTTTTCTGAAGAATGATTCTTTTAAACCGGTTATATGTGTTATGAATATGTTAGGATTCTATGTAATTTTTTACCAATATTGGTGGTTCCTTGATAAACCTGGGTATTTTTATCTTGTTTTAGACCTCCAATTCATTGGGTAATGGAATTGAGTTAATTGGGAATGTTTCGCCTAAGTAATTTTTTAAACAATACTATGGTGGTTATTCAAAATATAACTATAATGGTTACTGATTGTGTAGCTGGGTGTGCTATAATATATTTATCAATGATAATAAAAGTAAATTCCCATGTTACGTACCTATGTTTTAGGTTCTTTATAATTAATTTTCATGAAAACATATTTATTTTACAATGTTAGTTTATTTATCTTTTTGAAAAGATGATTCCTTTTTTCTTAATAAAAAAGTATCTGCTTATTAAAATGGTTTTATAGATATTAACTTTATTAACATTTTCCATTATTTTATTTTTGTTAATGATATTTTTTATCATAATAAATTTTTAAATAATTTTCAATGGGAAAACGAATATTAGTGATAAAGACTGTAATAAGATTAAAATTATGAAGTTATGTCATGAAAAGAAAAAAAAATTCGAAAAGGATTTTCTTTAGTGAAAATGGAATATAAATATAGCTTTACACTTTTAATATATGGGTTTAAAATATAAGGGTATTTCAGAACTCTCTAAAAATTTAAACGGGAACGATCTTTGGGAATGATAAAAATTGAATTCTAGTGCATATCACAAGAATATTTAATGTTTTTGGTTAGCTCCTTAAAATTTTCCAAAACTAATGTTGGTAAAAAAAATCAACCAATAGAATAAATTAATATTTATCCCCCACAAGTTAAACCCAAAGTTCATAATTCTAAATTATTTTTCTACTTATTTAAATAAAAAATGACATATTAACTAGGACTGTCACGACCCGTCCTCGGGGCCCGTGTCGTGACTACCCCAAGCCCACCTTCCATATGCCAGGGGCTGGCGACTAGCACCAAGGCGTAAATCCCATCAAAAAGGAAAGGCATTGCCTTTGAAAAGTAAACAAGCACCACAGAGTAAGCAAGCGGAAAAGTAAACACTAAGTAAAAACTGTACAAGCTGTGCTGAAAGTAAAAGGGGCTAGAAATACAAGCCCATCTGTAAAGTACAACTGAAAGGAAAAACAGCAACTAAAAGGAAAAACTGCAGTGTCGAGCCGTCCTCTGGAAGTCCCACCTGAAGGGTGGGTACAGATAGCTCCAATGCTCCTCGGGTCCCGCTGTTCGCTCCGAGCACGTCTCGCCCAGTGGTCCACCTCCAGGTACTGACTCGTCGTGTAGTCCACCTCCGGGTACTGACTCGTCGTGTAGTCCACCTCCGGGTACCGTCCAGTCCTCGAACACTCGGCCTCCATCAGCACTGCATGTCTTCTGCAACCAACACAACGAGGTGCGGGCATAGCCCGTGCAGGGGTGAGTATAACGATACTCAGTAGGGACCCCGAGACCCTCAAGTTCTCTCTAAAACCAACAAGGATAACCACAAAGAAGATCTCAACAGATAACCTCTACTTAGATATATGCCCATACATATACCTAAGTTATCAAGTAACCCATCTCAATCATGAGGCAAACACAAGGTCAAAAGTCTCAGCTCAAACCAGGATTTTCATCATCGAAACCATAACTGCTGAAGAGCTCCATCTCTGGAGTGTACAGTGGTCCTGTCACAACTCCGAGGTACTGCCCACTAACTTAAGACTGCTGCAGTACTCCACCTATCGAGCAATGTGGGCCAGCTGCTACAACCAAGTGCTCCCATGTGCCGCTACAACCAAGCGCACCTCTGTCATGGGTCTGCTGCTACAACCAAGCGCTCCCATGTGCCGCTACAACCAAGCGCACCTCTGTCGTGGGTCTGCCGCTACAACCAAGCGCTCCCATGTTCCGCTACAACCAAGCGCACCTTTGTCGTGGGTCTGCCGCTACAACCAAGCGTTCCCATGTGCCGCTACAACCAAGCGCACCACTGTCGTGGGTCTGCCGCTACAACCAAGCGCTCCCATGTGCCGCTACAACCAAACGCACCTCTGTCGTGGGTCTGCCGCTACAACCAAGCGCTCCCATGTGCCGCTACAACCAAGTGCACAACTCTCGTGGGTCTGCCGCTACAACCAAGCGCTCCCATGTGCCGCTACAACCAAGCGCACCTCTGTCGCACACCGAGTCGTTCGATCAGCAGTCGTCGGGTCTCAGTCAGCTACACGGTCTCCGTGCTCCGCCCGCTCGTCTCCGGGAGGGTCCGCTCCACGAGCTACTGGTCGATACTCCAAGTATCACAAAGTCTTGCAAGGAAGTATATCGAAGTACCACCTCGTCATAGGGGTCTCAACGCAACAGACGGCGCGTCAATCGGACGCCCGGTCTGTGAGTTATTAGCCTTTTCGTCCCAGGGGCCCGGTTGATTTCGTGAGCGAACCAATCCGGCCGTAACTCAACTATACCTCGAACACTCACAGGGTATACTCATAGGGACCGTTTTTCAATGTGATCACCAATGCCGCTGACGGTTCGTCAAACGGACGTCTGATCTGAAAGATATCAGCTTTTCCGTTCCAGGGGCCTGGTTGGATTTCAGTGCGATCCAACCCGGCCACTATCCATCTGCATCCAAAACTCGGGCGGAGGATGCCAAAAGTTCCGTCTCATCAAGAGGAACTCAACGCAATAGACGGCGCGTCAATCGGGCGCCCGGTTTGAGAGTTATTGGCTTTTTCGTCCCAGGGGCCCGGTTGGTTTTTAAGGCAAAACCAACCCGACCGTACTCCACCCGCGTCCAAACCTAGGGCGGAGTATGCCAAAAGATCCGTCTCACTTAGAGGAATTCAACGAAACAGACGGTGCGTCAATCGGACGCCCAATCTGTTAGTTATTGGCTTTCCGTCTCACACCCACCCTGGGAAACTTCCCAGGAGGTCACCCATCCTGATCACTGCTCTAGGCCAAGCACGCTTAACTACGGAGTTTTAACTACGTAGGCTCCCGAAAAGGATGGTGCACCTTGAGTATAGTATACTGAAACGACCGTCTTGATCCAAGGATCGTGTTGCCACCGACAGCGCGTCGTTCGGAGGCCCGTAGCTCAAGTTACGGGCGTTTGAACGAAAACCGTCTGAAGAAGGGGGTCTGGGCCCGGGCCGACCCGACCCGGGTCCGACCCGGTGGACCCGGCCCGGCCCGGCCAGCCCGGCTCGGCTGGCTCGGCTCGGCTCGGCCGAGGGGTGCGGGTGGAAGCCGCGGGCGCAGCCCGCGGTCGAGGGAGCGGCGGCCCGCGTACGGGCCGCACGGGTCGTCAGCGGACGCGGCGCATTGCCGCGTCCCGACCGGAAGAACCGGACCCGCGGACCGCGGGTCCGCTGGCCGCCACCGCGGCTCAGCCGCGGCGGCCTGTCCGGCGACCCGCGCCGCCGCCGGCTTCCGCGGGCCGCGGAGTCGCTCCGGTGGCCCGTTTTCCTTCCCGTCTGCGCCGATGTTCCTCCCGGGTTCCGTTCTTCACTGCTGGATCACCCAACATCCGCTGTGGCACGTTCTGTCGTCGCCCGTCAATTCCGCACAAAAAGAAGAACGGCGGAGGGTCGTCGGGCCGTGTTCGTTGGCCCGCACCCTCCGCGTTAGAGATAAACAACGGGAGAAATTGTTCAACACATGAACCGACAATTTTAATAAAATAAAATTGATCATTTGAAACCGGCTCTTTAATTTTTAAAGAACGTTCACGGGAATATAAAGAGGGGTATTCCAAAATTATAAAATCCCTACCTCGTCGATCATCGCGCGCGGGCGTTCTTCGCGGAAAAGCTCGTCGCGGAAGAGAGGGATCATCGCGTCGTCGCGGGGAGGCGTCGCGTCGTCGCGGAATCCGGTGTTGAGTCGGCGAACTCAACGCACCATGAAACAGTAGATTTAATTTAATTAATTAAATCCGTGTTTTTGGTTAAGAACCACGAAGGAGATAAAAAGGATGGTCCGAGATTCTTACCTCAAGAAGCCGATCGAAGATCCGTCTCGGAGGAAGAGACGTCGCAGAAGAACGTTGTCGGCGATGCGGATCAAGGCGTCGCATCGTCGATTTCCGGGTTCGGCGTTCTTCACGTTCTTCGCGTTCTTCGCGAGGGAGAAGAAGAAACAAGCATCCTCTCAAATCTTCTCAAAAGATTTTGGGTTGGTCTTATTTTATTAATATGCCAACACACAAAAACAGGTTAAGAAACGATTGAATTAATTCGTTGAATTAATTCAACGAAAGAAACAGGCCATTTAATTCACGAAAGAAACAACCCATTTAATTCATGAAATAAACCGCCCAATTAAATGGTCTGTTACGAATTTAGAAAACTCGTCAGTTGACTTTCATTAAGACGGGTTTTCACGGGTGCGTTTCTTAGCGGAAAGAAACGGCGGGGCTCATGCGGGCCCCACCTCACAAATATCCTACCAAGGGGGTAGGATATTTCTGGATAGCATCATATCCAGTTCAACTCAGTTCAAGCCACCTTTAAGTGGCTTCAAGTGGCTTCCAAGCGGCTTAAGTGAAATAAAATAAAGTTCTCGCAAAATTATTTTATTTCTTGACTTTAAGCCCGAAAATTAAATACCACACCCGAGCAAACGCAACTCCGGAAGGGGCGTTTCTAAGTGAATACTGGCGCTGCGATTTCATCGGTGCCCTCAGAATTTGATTCCGGGCACCGGTTCAAAAGTTAGAAAAACCCGCTCGCCCGTTCACTGAACGTACCCGAGCCAAACTTCGGAAAATGATTCCGGGCACACCGGGCCTCGGAATCAGGCGCCGTCAGAAACTGCGTTCTTGTAAAATTCCAAAGAAAATTAAGAAAAAAAAATTTCCTTGAAATTTACGGGTCTTTACATTACTCCCACCACAGGGCTTTACGACCCCGTAAAGCTTCAACACAAACTAGGGATAAAAAGGCGGTACTGAGCACGCATCTGAGCCTTCCGCTCCCATGTGCTCACCTGGACCTTCTCTGTCGTGGCCCGGACCACCTCTGGTCCCACTAGAGCTTCCACGATTTCTTCCTTGCCGATAAGAGAAATCTAGTCTCATCCCCTGGATGAACCACGTTCTTCGCCTAATACGGTCAATCCCGACATGGATGATACTAATCCATACCAAGGATGACGTCGTAAGGCCTCGACGCTACTACCAAGAGATCCAACTGTTACTCTCGCCTCCAAGGGTTGAGTCACACTGTCGGCTTCAGTGTGTGATAAATGGGTCTCCTCCAGTAGATGTCTCACTGGTGAGGGTGAAGTCAACAGTCTAAACCGGAACCTCTTAGTAACAACACAGGAGAGGACAGGAAAGTAAAATGACACAAGAAAAGGTATCTTTTATTACTGCAGCTCAAGTACAAAGACACAAAGCATCTATAAACACACATCAACAAAAATAGAAGCAACGTGAACAAAAGTCTCCAGGTCTGGAGCTAGTCCCGCTCCTGTCCATCTGCTCCCGGAGCTCCATGATCGTAGGCCTCAGCTGCCTGAAGCTGAGCTCTCCCATGTCCTCCTGCCCCCTGCGGTCGGGGTGGACCGCCTAGTGGTGGTGGTGGCAACACCCCGAAGCGTCGTCCACCTCCTACTGCACGACCAACTCCCCTGTCATGACCGCCTACTCCTTGCGGCCCGCCCTGATCGAACCTCTGCCTCTGCCTATGGGGTCCTTCGTTTGTCTGCTGGTCATCCGTATGGCGGGTCGGACAGTCACGAGCCATGTGACCAACCCCGCCGCAGGAGTAACACTACCCACTCATGGCAAGTCGTTGCCCACCCCGAGTGCCTTGTGAAAACGATCCAGAGTCATGATGGCGACCACCTGTAGGTCCAGTCCTCTTGGACCCCTGCGTCATCCGTCTACTGCCCGCTGCAGAAGACTCTGCCGCATGCCGGTAAGTGGTGGGTCCTACTGCTGGAGACTGCTTAGCAAGGAAACTCTCCACTAAGAGGGCTCGCTCTAACACCCCTGCCTGAATCGGAATGTTGAGGGAGATCATCGAAGCCCTGATCTCATGCCTCAGTCCCTGCTCGATGGTCCGGGCTCGGAAGAACGGGTCCCGTACCATATCTGTGGAGTAGCGCGAGAGATCAGTAAATCTCGCCGAGTACTGGGCCACTGACATGCTGCCCTGCCGCAGCTGTAGTAGCTCCTGGATGCGCACTTCTCGGAGGCTGGCTGGGACGAACTCAGAGCGGAAGATTCTCTCAAAGTCCGTCCAGAGGAGAGACGCCTCGTCGTGCACCTAGAGCATCAAGCTCCACCATCTGCCTGCTACCGCGTGCAGGAGACTCGCTGCGAGGATCACCATGAGGTCTTCTGGTGTCCTCACTAATCTGAAAACCCGAACAACTGCCTCCAGCCAGTCCTCGGCGGCCTGAGGGTCTGTCTCCCTGCAGAACCTGGGCGGTCGCTGGCGCTGGAACTCATTCAGTGCACTAAGGCGACGTGCATCGCCAGCGGCTGGGGCTGGTAGCATCGGTGCCTCGGCGGGTATAGGTACCGCCAGTGCCTCAGCTGTCAAAGGGCCCTGTACCGAGTCCTCGACGCTTGGTGGGCTGTTATTGTAACGACCCGAATTTTTTTAAATAAATTTTGTTTCCAAATTTTATGTGTTATTGTTATACTCAACAAAAACATTTTATTTGATAAAAATGATTATAATTAAAATGAGATCAGTGGGTTTTGACTATTATATAACCATCGGTCAATATGACCACTGTGAACAAAATGTTTTGATATAAGTAATCTTGGTTAATTAGTATAGAAAGAAGATTCGATGGCCTCACCTAGTAGTCTTGGACCGATCGAAGCCCATCTAACAGAGCTTGGGAAGGAGGTAGCACCACTGGGCTTTGCTCTGGATCAAATCCAAGCCGAACTTCATCATGTGAAGCTGGAACGGAATCGCCATCGTGAGACGTTCAAACTAATAGAAATTACTACTCGGGCAATGTTGACTGAGCCGCCCCAAGCTTTTATCACCCTAGCACACCTTACTCTTAGGTCCTATGCTGGTATTATAAGGGGTTATGTAACGAGACCGTAACTACCTTGTGTAATCCTTGTTTTAAATAAAAATTGGGATTTCTTTTTATGATGAAGTTTATGAATTATGAAATGACCGGATAAATATAATATGCATATTTTTGATGAATTTTAGAAAAAGGATATTTTAAATATGTTTATGTAAACCCTAAATAATTAAAAATGTGTAATGATTTTCAAAAAATGGTCTTCTACAATTATGTTCAGTACTAAATTTAGAGTCTAATAAGATCAACTTGATTTTTGATGAATAGTAAATTATGAATAGTGATTTTATAATTAGGATTAGTAATATGACCAAATGGATTAGTAATCTCACTTAAAGAAAGTTTTAAAATAATCTAGGCACCTTGATTAAGTAATGTGATTCAATAAAATAGTTAAATAACGGTTTCATTAATTATTATTCAAGTATTAGTTTTTTCGGGTGAATAGTGTTTTTTTAATTAAAAATTTAATTAAAAATAATTAGAAAATTATTTTTATAAAAATGACTTTATTTTTGAACTCAGAGCATCGATATTATGTTATGGTAATTTTTGGGGTTTTTTTCTGAAAAAATGAATTTTCGATGAATAGTGTTTTTATTTAAAAATTAAATTAAAAATATTTAGAAAATTATTTTTATAAAATGGATTTCATTTTTGAAATCAGAGCATTGATATTTGGTTAATGTGAAATTTTGGGATTTTTCTGAGAAAGTTGAATTTTCAGTGAATAGTAAAAATACAGTTTTAGGGTTTCGGTATGTTTAATGACATCATAACGGTGTCATGATGATGTCATGAGATCTTTTGAGGGTTGGCCGGCCAAGGGTGATGAATTATTGTTTTGGGGGCCCCATGTGGCCTAACTCCATGATAAATGACAAGGGAGAGCACATGGGTTTGAGAAAAGCACATGTGAGGTGTCCCTTGGCCATTAATGCCTTGTCCCCTCACTTTCCCTATAAATACCAAGCCCTCCTCTCATCCATTCGACTCCCCACTCATTCAAAACGAATTTATGGTCTCATTACCTCCCAAGGAGTCCTCCCAAGGTTCCCACAAGCCCTCAAGGTCCCAAACTTTGAGGTTTAAGAGTTACATTTTAAGGTAAGGGATCTGACCTCTCTCTTTCTTTTCAAGTAATCTCTTTTATGTCTTTTCTTTGATACTCCATATTCTTATGTTGGAGGATGTTCTTTTATATTAATCCTACTGCCTATTTCATGTTCATATGATGAGATACCCCCCATTGCTCTCATCAATTCGTTTTAAGAATGTTTAAGTGGCGCCGTTAGGCTGCCGAATTTTTAAGAGATTCTTTCACCATCCTCGTTTTCAAGTTCTATTTTCATTCAAGTCTTTCATGTTCCTTTTTATTATGTTGGGGTATGATCTCTAAATTATCATACTGATATTTTATGATCATATGATGAGAGACCCCATTTGATCGCTTCAATTCAGTACTTTGAAGTTTTAAGTGGCGCCGTTAGGCTGCCGAATTTTTAAGTGGTTCTTCACCCTTCTCGTTTTGAAGTTCTACTTTCATGTCAATTATTTCAAGTTCCTTTTTGTTATATTGGGTTATGATCTCTATATATATCATACTGGACTCTTATTTTCATATGATGATAGTCCCCATTTGATCTCTTCAATTCAGTATTTTGATGTTTTAAGTGGTGCCGTTAGGCTGCCGAATTTTTAAGTTGTTCTTCACCCTTCTCGTTTTGAAGTTCTACTTTAATGTCAATTCTTTCAAGTTCCTTTTTGTTATGTTGGGGTATGATCTCTATATCTATCATACTGGACTCTTATGTTCATATGATGACATACCCCATTTGATCTCTTCAATTCAGTATTTTGAAGTTTTAAGTGGCGCTGTTAGGCTGCCGAATTTTTAAGTGGTTCTTCACCCTTCTCGTTTTGAAGTTCTACTTTCTTGTCAATTCTTTCAAGTTACTTTTTGTTATGTTGGGGCATTATCTCTATATATATCATACTTAACTCTTATGTTCACATGATGAGAGACCCTATTTGATCTTTTCAAATCATTTTTGTTGAAGTTTAAGTAACGCCATTAGGTTGCCGAACTTTCATTAGAGAAATCTAATTTTTGTCTTCCTTCCATGTTTTTAATTTCAAATGGTATGTCCATAACATTTCATTACCATGTCCATATGTCCTTATTATTTCACCCTACTGTTTTATGGATCATTTATGAGTGGGTGACCCATGTCCCCTCTCATTTCAATGTTTTCTAAAACCCCGAAACTTAGCCGTTATGCTGCAGAATTTTCCCCTCAAAATGCCTCTCTCTTTTCTCAAAAATTATTTTATGTTATAAAGTGAATACTCAAAGCTCTTATTTCTACAAGGGTATTCACATATATATCAAAATGTTCCATTTTAAATTCTGGGATTTACATACATGAGACCCGCTTTCCCTTTCCGTGGGTTTAAAGTGACGTAAAGATCATGTCTTTAAAGCAGTTTTTAAAACGTTATGATTATGAAATGAAACCCATTTATTTTATGCTATGTGGGTTATTTATGAAATGTTAGATGATTATATATGTGGCTCACATGATAATAAAGGTAAATTTAAGGGTGCGCCCTGATAGCGCTCCAATGCATTGGGTAATGATGTAACCACTAGAGATTACAATTTTCACGATACCTTGGTGAATAACCTTGGAAATTCTAAAATGACACCTTGGGGATGGACCTTGGTGATATGTTCATGATTGTATTTGTTAAATGATGTAGCCACATCTCCAGGTTATGAAAAAGTTTTATTTTTATTATGATATGCCTCATGATTTCATTTTCATGCCTTAAAGTTCTTTTCATGACTTTATTGATGTATCTCAAGTTCATATGTAAAATGTTTCACTTGTTTCCCTTGCTGGGCCTTCTGCTCACCCTTCCTTTTGATGTATGTCCCCAGGTTATGGGATGCAGTAATGAGCCTAGGGTGAACATGAGGAGAAGCCTTTCAAGTGTTTAAGATGAATGTTTTTTTTCATGTTTTATGTTCCTTGTTTCCAAGACACTAAACCTTAAAGATCCTCAGTTCCGTGTAATGGAATGAAAAGTTATGTTATAAAAAGACGGGATGCTAATAGTTGGTATCAAAGGATGGTTTAGTTATTTGTGGAAATTAGGATATGAAAACTCTAGGAGGAACCCTATAGAAAAGTTTAATATAGGAAATCTTCCTGGTATTTTGGTGAGTATTGAGTAAGGGGTTGCCAAGCAAATACATCCCTGTCTGGATACGAGCAGGTAGAGGTGGATCTGGCACAGATATACATAGGGGTAAAATCCGAAAACACCGCTTTGAGCTAGACTCGAACGGGAACTGGTACACGACAATGGGCCTTGCTGCACTCTTGGTTACGACACTCCTGGGGGATATGCTTTAGTTAATTCATAAGCTTGGTATGAACCATTGTTAAAGGAACAAAGATAAAATAAAATAAAGGTTCACATAAGAATATATGATCATTCATAACCTAGATGGGAACCTAGGAGATCACAAGTTAGGTTATACCTTTCATATACAAGTTATCCTTATATGCTTTCAGTTCCTCTTCATGATTATTAGCTAAGTACTTAAGCCCCTAATTATGCTTTCTCTTCTTAGTTAATGGTGGGAAATGGAAGAACATGTTCCGACAACCAATGCGATAGGAAATGCGACGATTTTCGTATTAATATGACAGGGATGATTAGGGGAATAAAATATGATTATTATTTTGGAAGACGTTCATTATTTTGGGAACCATATTTGATCGAGGTAAATAGATTACTACGGTATTTTCATTGAGGAGTAAGGTTGACTTATATTTTGAAGAATCGATGAATTTAAGGTGAACTTATAGTAATTTAGGTTACTTATGGGAATGACTAACCTATCTTCGGTAAAATATGTTTAGGTTAGCTACTTTTTTTATAAGATGTTAGGAGTGGTTGATGTTGTCTGGAGATGAACAATGAAGTTGTTTTGGAAGACTATGTTATCAAATCCTTATTGTATTTGGGTTTCAATCTTAGTTGGTTTGTTTTGAGGAATTTTAAGGACCGTTATTTAGGGAATGGTCTATGATGAAATTTGGGTAGTACCATAGAACTTTGATGATTTAAAAGTAGTTTCCATTCCTATGAGATTCTTTCTTTTTGAAGAGTTATTTTACCTTAATCTTTCTGTTTTTGGGATAATGTTTAAAGATAGAAGAAATAGATAGTTAATCTTTTGTAGATTATGTGATTCTATAGAAGATGATTCTTGTGCTTTTATGAGACCAAGTGTTTTTGAATTCTCATCATTTGGAGAAAAGATTAGTGTTGGTAGGGACTTGTTAAAGGATGAAACTCTACTTGAAGGTAGGTATGTTTTCTTATGTTTTTGTTCTATGTAGTAAATGAAATCCTCAAAATTATGAAAAGAAACGTAAAAAAAAATATTGTTGGTTTACGTTTCCTACTAGGTAATCAAAGACCGTTTACACACATCATAAGTTTGGGATTTTCTCATGGTTAACTTTCTCCTAATAATGTTCTCTATCACTCTCCCTCAGAACTTGACCCTTTGTTTTCTCCTCCATGTCCATGTTTTCCTACATGGAACCCTAGTGTGGGTTAACTTGGGTGACCTTTATACTTCCCTTTCTTTATTTTAAAGTAATAGTTTTACTGACTCCTTTTCCGATGTGGGACATTCAATGAAATTTCAAAACCCAATTTTAAAATTGCGAGGACGCAATTTCTTAAGGGGAGAATATTGTAACGACCCGAAATTTTTTAAATAAATTTTGTTTCCCAATTTTATGTGTTATTGTTATACTCAACAAAAACTTTTTATTTGATAAACATGATTATAATTAAAATGAGATCAGTGGGTTTTGACTATTATATAACCATCGGTCAATATGACCGCTGTGAACAAAATGTTTTGATATAAGTAATCTTGGTTAATTATTATAGAAAGAAGATTCGATGGCCTCACCTAGTAGTCTTGGACCGATCGAAGCCCATCTAACAGAGCTTGAGAAGGAGGTAGCACCACTGGGCTTTGCTCTGGATCAAATCCAAGCCGAACTTCATCATGTGAAGCTGGAATGGAATCGCCTTCGTGAGAAGTTCAAACTGATAGAAATTACTACTCGGGCAATGTTGACTGAGCCGCCCCAAGCTTCTATCACCCTAGCACACCTTACTCTTAGGTCATATGCTGGTATTATAAGGGGTTATGTAACGAGACCGTAACTACCTTGTGTAATCCTTGTTTTAAATAAAAATTGGGATTTCTTCTTATGATGAAGTTTATGAATTTTTAAATGACCGGATAAATATAATATGCATATTTTTGATGAATTTTAGAAAAAGGATATTTTAAATATGTTTATGTAAACCCTAAATAATAAAAAATGTGTAATGATTTTCAAAAAATGGTCTTCTGCAATTATGTTCAGTACTAAATTTAGAGTCTAATAAGATCAACTTGATTTTTGATGAATAGTAAATTATGAATAGTGATTTTATAATTAGGATTAGTAATATGACCAAATGGATTAGTAATCTCACTTAAAGAAATTTTTAAAATAATCTAGGCACCTTGATTAAGTAATGTGATTCAATAAAATAGTTAAATAACGGTTTCATTAATTATTATTCATGTATTAGTTTTTTTTGGGTGAATAGTATTTTTTTAATTAAAAATTTAATTAAAAATAATTAGAAAATTATTTTTATAAAAATGACTTTATTTTTGAACTCAGAGCATCGATATTATGTTATGGTAATTTTTGGGGTTTTTTTCTGAAAAAATGAATTTTCGATGAATAGTGTTTTTATTTAAAAATTAAATTAAAAATATTTAGAAAATTATTTTTATAAAATGGATTTCATTTTTGAAATCAGAGCATTGATATTTGGTTAATGTGAAATTTTGGGATTTTTCTGAGAAAGTTGAATTTTCAGTGAATAGTAAAAATACAGTTTTAGGGTTTCGGAATGTTTAATGACATCATAACGGTGTCATGATGATGTCATGAGATCTTTTGAGGGTTGGCCGGCCAAGGGTGATGAATTATTGTTTTGGGGGCCCCATGTGGCCTAACTCCATGATAAATGACAAGGGAGAGCACATGGGTTTGAGAAAAGCACATGTGAGGTGTCCCTTGGCCATTAATGCCTTGTCCCCTCACTTTCCCTATAAATACCAAGCCCTCCTCTCATCCATTCGACTCCCCACTCATTCCCAACGAATTTCTGGTCTAATTACCTCCCAAGGAGTCCTCCCAAGGTTCCCACAAGCCCTCAAGGTCCCAACCTTTGAGGTTTAAGAGTTACATTTTAAGGTAAGGGATTCGACCTCTCTCTTTCTTTTCAAGTAATCTCTTTTATGTCTTTTCTTTGATACTCCATATTCTTATGTTGGAGGATGTTATTTTATATTCATTCTACTGCCTATTTCATGTTCATATGATGAGATACCCCCCCTTGCTCTCATCAATTCGTTTTAAGAATGTTTAAGTGGCGCCGTTAGGCTGCCGAATTTTTAAGGGATTCTTTCACCTTCCTCGTTTTCAAGTTCTATTTTCATTCAAGTCTTTCATGTTCCTTTTTATTATGTTGGGGTATGATCTCTAAATTATCATACTGATATTTTATTATCATATGACGAGAGACCCCATTTGATCGCTTCAATTCAGTATTTTGAAGTTTTAAGTGGCGCCGTTAGGCAGCCGAATTTTTAAGTGGTTCTTCACCCTTCTCGTTTTGAAGTTCTACTTTCATGTCAATTATTTCAAGTTCCTTTTTGTTATATTGGGGTATGATATCTATATATATCATACTGGACTCATATGTTCATATGATTAGTGACCCCATTTTATCTCTTCAATTCAGTATTTTGATGTTTTAAGTGGCGCCGTTAGGCTGCCGAATTTTTAAGTGGTTCTTCACCCTTCTCGTTTTGAAGTTCTACTTTGATGTCAATTCTTTCAAGTTCCTTTCTGTTATGTTGGGTTATGATATCTATATCTATCATACTGGACTCTTATGTTCATATGATGAGATACCCCATTTGATCTCTTCAATTCAGTATTTTGAAGTTTTAAGTGGCGCCGTTAGGCTGCCGAAATTTTAAGTGGTTCTTCACCCTTCTCGTTTTGAAGTTCTACTTTCTTGTCAATTCTTTCAAGTTACTTTTTGTTATGTTGGGGAATTATCTCTATATATATCATACATAACTCTTATGTTCACATGATGAGAGACCCTATTTGATCTTTTCAAATCATTTTTGTTGAAGTTTAAGTAACGCCGTTAGGCTGCCGAACTTTCATTAGAGAAATATAATTTTTGTCTTCCTTCCATGTTTTTAATTTCAAATGGTATGTCCATAAAATTAAATTACCATGTCCATATGTCCTTCTTATTATTTCACCCTACTGTTTTATGGATCATTTATGAGTGGGTGACCCATGTCCCCTCTCATTTCAATGTTTTCTAAAACCCCGAAACTTAGCCGTTATGCTGTAGAATTTTCCCCTCAAAATGCCTCTCTCTTTTCTCAAAAATTATTTTATGTTATAAAGTGAATACTCAAAGCTCTTATTTCTACAAGGGTATTCACATATATATCAAAATGTTCTATTTTAAATTCTGGTATTTACATACATGAGACCCTCTTTCCCTTTCCGTGGGTTTAAAGTGACGTAAAGATCATGTCTTTAAAGCAGTTTTTAAAACGTTATGATTATGAAATGAAACCCATTTATTTTATGCAATGTGGGTTATTTATGAAATTTTTGATGATGATATATGTGGCTCACATGATAATAAAGGCAAATTTAAGGGTGCGCCCTGATAGCGCTCCAATGCATTGGGTAATGATGTAACCACTAGAGATTACAATTTTCACGATACCTTGGTGAATAACCTTGGTAATTTTAAAATGACACCTTGGGGATGGACCTTGGTGATATGTTCATGATTGTCTTTGTTAAATGATGTAGCCACATCTTCAAGTTATGAAAAAATTTTATTTTTATTATGATATGCCTCATGATTTCATTTTCATGCCTTAAAGTTCTTTTCATGACTTTATTGATGTATCTCAAGTTCATATGTAAAATGTTTCACTTGTTTCCCTCACTGGGCCTTCTGCTCACCCTTCCTTTTGATGTATGTCCCCAGGTTATGGGATGCAGTAATGAGCCTAGGGTGAACATGAGGAGAAGCCTTTCAAGTGTTTAAGAAGAATGTTTTTTTTTCATGTTTAATGTTCCTTGTTTCCAAGACACTAAACCTTAAAGATCCTCAGTTCCTTGTTATTGTTATACTCAACAAAAATGTTTTATTTGATAAACATGATTATAATTAAAATGAGATCAGTGGTTTTTGACTATTATATAACCATCGGTCAATATGACCGCTGTGAACAAAATGTTTTGATTATTGTCTCTAAATATAAGTAATCTTGGTTAATTATTATAGAAAGAAGATTCGATGGCCTCACCTAGTAGTCTTGGACCGATCAAAGCCCATCTAACAGAGCTTGGGAAGGAGGTAGCACCACTGGGCTTTGCTCTGGATCAAATCCAAGCCGAACTTCATCATGTGAAGCTGGAACGGAATCGCCTTCGTGAGAAGTTCAAACTGATAGAAATTACTACTCGGGCAATGTTGACTGAGCCGCCCCAAGATTTTATCACCCTAGCACACCTTACTCTTAGGTCCTATGCTGGTATTATAAGGGGTTATGTAACGAGACCGTAACTACCTTGTGTAATCCTTATTTTAAATAAAAATTGGGATTTCTTCTTATGATGAAGTTTATGAATTTTGAAATGACCGGATAAATATAGTATGCATATTTTTGATGAATTTTAGAAAAAGGATATTTTAAATATGTTTATGTAAACCCTAAATAATTAAAAATGTGTAATGATTTTCAAAAAATGGTCTTCTGCAATTATGTTCAGTACTAAATTTAGAGTCTAATGAGATCAACTTTATTTTTGATGAATAGTAAATTATGAATAGTGATTTTATGATTAGGATTAGTAATATGACCAAATGGATTAGTAATCTCACTTAAATAAAGTTTTAAAATAATCTAGGCACCTTGATTAAGTAATGTGATTCAATAAAATAGTTAAATAACTGTTTCATTAATTATTATTCAAGTATTAGTTTTTTCGGGTGAATAGTGTTTTTTAATTAAAAATTTAATTAAAAATAATTAGAAAATTATTTTTATAAAAATGACTTTATTTTTGAACTCAGTGCATCGATATTATGTTATGGTAATTTTTGGGGTTTTTCTGAAAAAAATGAATTTTCGATGAATAGTGTTTTTATTTAAAAATTAAATTAAAAATATTTAGAAAATTATTTTTCTAAAATGGATTTCATTTTTGAAATCAGAGCATTGATATTTGGTTAATGTGAAATTTTGGGATTTTTCTGAGAAAGTTGAATTTTCAGTGAATAGTAAAAATACCGTTTTAGGGTTTCGGTATGTTTAATGACATCATAACGGTGTCATGATGATGTCATGAGATCTTTTGAGGGTTGGCCGGCCAAGGGTGATGAATTATTGTTTTGGGGGCCCCATGTGGCCTAACTCCATGATAAATGACAAGGGAGAGCACATGGGTTTGAGAAAAGCACATGTGAGGTGTCCCTTGGCCATTAATGCCTTGTCCCCTCACTTTCCCTATAAATACCAAGCCCTCCTCTCATCCATTCGAGTCCCCACTCATTCCCAACGAATTTATGGTCTCATTACCTCCCAAGGAGTCCTCCCAAGGTTCCCCCAAGCCCTCAAGGTCCCAACCTTTGAGGTTTAAGAGTTACATTTTAAGGTAAGGGATCCGACCTCTCTCTTTCTTTTCAAGTAATCTCTTTTATGTCATTTCTTTTATACTCCATGTTCTTATGTTGGAGGATGTTCTTTTATATTCATCCTACTGCCTATTTCATGTTCATATGATGAGAGACCCCCCCTTGCTCTCATCAATTCGTTTTAAGAATATTTAAGTGGCGTCGTTAGGCCGCCGAATTTTTAAGGGATTCTTTCACCTTCCTCGTTTTCAAGTTCTATTTTCATTCAAGTCTTTCATGTTCCTTTTTATTATGTTGGGGTATGATCTCTAAATTATCATACAGATATTTTATGATCATATGATGAGAGACCCCATTTGATCGCTTCAATTCAGTATTTTGAAGTTTTAAGTGGCGCCGTTAGGCTGCCGAATTTTTAAGTGGTTCTTCACCCTTCTCGTTTTGAAGTTCTACTTTCATGTCAATTATTTCATGTTCCTTTTTGTTATATTGGGGTATGATCTCTATATATATCATACTGGAATCTTATGTTCATATGATGAGAGACCCCATTTGATCTCTTCAATTCAGTATTTTGATGTTTTAAGTGGCGCTGTTAGGCTGCCGAATTTTTAAGTGGTTCTTCACCCTTCTCGTTTTGAAGTACTACTTTCATGTCAATTCTTTCAAGTTCCTTTTTGTTATGTTGGGGAATTATATCTATATCTATCATACTGAACTCTTATGTTCACATGATGAGAGACCCTATTTGATCTTTTCAAATCATTTTTTTTGATGTTTAAGTAACGCCGTTAGGCTGCCGAACTTTCATAAGAGAAATCTAATTTTTTTCTTCCTTCCATGTTTTTCATTTCAAATGGTATGTCCGTGAAATTTCATTACCATGATCATGTATCCTTCTTATTCTGTCCATGTACTATTTTATGGGTCATTTATGAATGTTTGACCCATTTTACCTCTCTTTTAATGTCTTCTAAAACCTCGGAACATTGCCGTTATGCTGCAGAATTTCTGTCTCAAAATGTCTATCTCTTTTTCTAAAGTTCTTTTATTTTATTAAGTGAATACTCAAAGCTCTTTCTTCTAAAGGGGTATTCACATATATACCAAAATGTTCTATTTTAAATTCTGGGATTTACATACATGAGACCCACCTTCCTTTTCTGTGGGTTTTAAAGTGATATAAAGATCATGTCTTTAAAGTAGTTTTTAAAAAGTTATTATTATGAAATGAAACCCATTTCCTTTATTCTATATGGGTTATTTATGAAATGTTTGATGATGATATATGTGGATCACATGATAATAAAGGAAAATTTAAGGGTGCGCCCTGATAGCGCTCCAATGCATTGGGTAATGATGTAACCACTAGAGATTACAATTTTCACGATACCTTGGTGAATAACCCTGGTAATTTTAAAATGACACCTTGGTGATGGACCTTGGTAATATGTTCATGATTTTCTATGTTAAATGATTTATCCACATCTTCAAGTTATGAAAAAGTTTTATTTTTATTATGATATGCCTCATGATTTCATTTTCATGCATTAAAGTTCTTTTCATGACTTTATTGATGTATCTCAAGTTCATATGTAAAATGTTTCACTTGTTTCCCTTGCTGGGCCTTCTGCTCACCCTTCCTTTTGATGTATGTCCCCAGGTTATGAGATGCAGTAAGTAGCCTAGGGTGAACATGAGGGGAAGCCTTTCAAGTGTTTAAGAAGAATGTTTTTTTTTGTTTCATGTTTTATGTTCCTTGTTTCCAAGACACTAAACCTTAAAGATCCTCAGTTCCGTGTAATGGAATGAAAAGTTATGTTATAAAAAGACGGGATTCTATAGTTGGTATCAAAGGATGGTTTAGTTATTTGTGGAAATTAGGATATGAAAACTCTAGGAGGAACCCTATAGAAAAGTTAAATATAGGAAATCTTCCTGGTATTTTGGTGAGTATTGAGTAAGGGGTTTCCAAGCAAATACATCCCTGTCTGGATACGAGCAGGTAGAGGTGGCTCTGGCACAGATGTACATAGGGGTAAAACCCGAAAACACCGCTTTGAGCTAGACTCGAACGGGAACTGGTACACGACAACGGGCCTTGCTGCACTCTTGGTTACGACACTCCCGGGAGATATGCTTTGGTAAATTAATAAGCTTGGTATGAACCATTGTTAAAGGAACAAAGATAAAATAAAATAAAGGTTCACATAAGAATATATGATCATTTATAACCTAGATGGGAACCTAGGAGATCACAAGTTAGGGTATACCTTTCATATACAAGTTATCCTTATATGCTTTCAGTTCCTTTTCATGATTATTAGCTAAGTACTTAAGCCCCTAATTATGCTTTCTCTTCTTAGTTAATGGTGGGAAATGGAAGAACATGTTCCGACAACCAATGTGATAGGAAATGCGACGATTTTCGTATTAATATGATAGGGATGATTAGGGGATTAAAATATGATTATTATTTTGGAAGAAGTTCATTATTTTGGGAACCATATTTGATCGAGGTAAATAAATTACTACGGTATTTTCATTGAGGAGTAAGGTTGACTTATATTTTGAAGAATTGAGGAATTTAAGGTGAACTTATAGTAATTTAGGTTACTTATGGGAATGACTAACCTATCTTGGGTAAAATATGTTTAGGTTAGCTACTTTTTTTATAAGATGTTAGGAGTGGTTGATGTTGTCTGGAGATAAACAATGAAGTTGTTTTGGAAGACTATGTTATCAAATCCTTATTGTATTTGAAGAGTTGTTTTACCTTAACCTTTCTGTTTTTGGGATAATGTTTAAAGATAGAAGAAATAGATAGTTAATCTTTTGTAGATTATGTGATTCTATAGAAGATGATTCTTGTGCTTTTATGAGACCAAGTGTTTTTGAATTCTCATCATTTGGAGAAAAGATTAGTGTTGGTAGGGACTTGTTAAAGGATGAAACTCTACTTGAAGGTAGGTATATTTTCTTATGTTTTTGTTCTATGTAGTAAATGAAATCCTCAAAATTATGAAAAGAAACGTAAAACAAAAATGTTGTTGGTTTACGTTTCCTACTAGGTAATCAAAGACCGTTTACACACATCATAAGTTTGGGATTTTCTCATGGTTAACTTTCTCCTAATCATGTTCTCTATCACTCTCCCTCAGAACTTGACCCTTTGTTTTCTCCTCCATGTCCATGTTTTCCTACATGGAACCCTAGTGTGGGTTAACTCGGGTGACCTTTGTACTTCCCTTTCTTTATTTTAAAGTAATAGTTTTACTAACTCCTTTTCCGATGTGGGACATTCAATGAAATTTCAAAACCCAATTTTAAAATTGCGAGGACGCAATTTCTTAAGGGGGGAAGATTGTAACGACCCGAAATTTGTAAATAAATTTTGTTTCCTAATTTTATGTATTATTGGTATAATCAACAAAAATGTTTTATTTGATAAACATGATTATAATTAAAATGAGATCAGTGGGTTTTGAATATTATATAACCATCGGTCAATATGACCGCTGTGAACAAAATGTTTTGATTATTGTCTCTAAATATAAGTAATCTTGGTTAATTATTATAGAAAGAAGATTCGATGGCCTCACCTAGTAGTCTTGGACCGATCGAAGCCCATCTAACAGAGCTTGGGAAGGAGGTAGCACCACTGGGCTTTTCTCTGGATCAAATCCAAGCCGAACTTCATCATGTGAAGCTGGAACGGAATCGCCTTCGTGAGAAGTTCAAACTGATAGAAATTACTACTCGGGCAATGTTGACTGAGCCGCCCCAAGCTTCTATCACCCTAGCACACCTTACTCTTAGGTCCTATGCTGGTATTATAAGGGGTTATGTAACGAGACCGTAACTACCTTGTGTAATCCTTGTTTTAAATAAAAATTGGGATTTCTTCTTATGATGAAGTTTATGAATTTTGAAATGACCGGATAAATATAGTATGCATATTTTTGATGAATTTTAGAAAAAGGATATTTTAAATATGTTTATTTAAACCCTAAATAATTAAAAATGTGTAATGATTTTCAAAAAATGGTCTTCTGCAATTATGTTCAGTACTAAATTTAGAGTCTAATGAGATCAACTTGATTTTTGATGAATAGTAAATTATGAATAGTGATTTTATGATTAATATTAGTAATATGACCAAATGGATTAGTAATCTCACTTAAATAAAGTTTTAAAATAATCTAGCCACCTTGATTAAGTAATGTGATTCAATAAAATAGTTAAATAACGGTTTCATTAATTATTATTCAAGTATTAGTTTTTTCGGGTGAATAGTGTTTTTTAATTAAAAATTTAATTAAAAATAATTAGAAAGTTATTTTTATAAAAATGACTTTATTTTTGAACTCAGTGCATCGATATTATGTTACGGTAATTTTTTGGGTTTTTTCTGAAAAAAATGAATTTTCGATGAATAGTGTTTTTATTTAAAAATTAAATTAAAAATATTTAGAAAATTATTTTTCTAAAATGGATTTCTTTTTTTGAAATCAGAGCATTGATATTTGGTTAATGTGAAATTTTGGGATTTTTCTGAGAAAGTTGAATTTTCAGTGAATAGAAAAAATACCGTTTTAGGGTTTCGGTATGTTTAATGACATCATAACGGTGTCATGATGATGTCATGAGATCTTTTGAGGGTTGGCCGGCCAAGGGTGATGAATTATTGTTTTGGGGGCCCCATGTGGCCTAACTCCATGATAAATGACAAGGGAGAGCACATGGTTTTGAGAAAAGCACATGTGAGGTGTCCCTTGGCCATTAATGTCTTGTCCCCTCACTTTCCCTATAAATACCAAGCCCTCCTCTCATACATTCGACTCCCCACTCATTCCCAACGAATTTATGGTCTCATTACCTCCCATGGAGTCCTCCCAAGGTGCCCCAAAGCCCTCAAGGTCCCATCCTTTGAGGTTTAAGAGTTACATTTTAAGGTAAGGGATCTGACCTCTCTCTTTCTTTTCAAGTAATCTCTTTTATGTCATTTCTTTTATACTCCATGTTATTATGTTGGAGGATGTTCTTTTATATTCATCCTACTGCCTATTTCATGTTCATATGATGAGAGACCCCCCCTTGCTCTCATCAATTCGTTTTAAGAATATTTAAGTGGCGCCGTTAGGCCGCCGAATTTTTAAGGGATTCTTTCACCTTCCTCGTTTTCAAGTTCTATTTTCATTCAAGTCTTTCATGTTCCTTTTTGTTATGTTGGGGTATGATCTCTAAATTATCATACTGATCTTTTATGATCATATGGTGAGAGACCCCATTTTATCGCTTCAATTCAGTATTTTGATGTTTTAAGTGGTGCCGTTAGGCTGCCGAATTTTTAAGTGGTTCTTCACCCTTCTCGTTTTGAAGTTCTACTTTCATGTCAATTATTTCAAGTTCTTTTTTGTTATATTGGGGTATGATCTCTATATATATCATAATGGACTCTTATGTTCATATGATGAGAGACCCCATTTGATCTCTTCAATTCAGTATTTTGATGTTTTAAGTGGCGCCGTTAGGCTGCCGAATTTTTAAGTGGTTCTTCACCCTTCTCGTTTTGAAGTTCTACTTTCATGTCAATTCTTTCAAGTTCCTTTTTGTTATGTTGGGGAATTATATCTATATCTATCATACTGAACTCTTATGTTCACATGATGAGAGACCCTATTTGATCTTTTCAAATCATTTTTGTTGATGTTTAAGTAACGCCGTTAGGCTGCCGAACTTTCATAAGAGAAATCTAATTTTTTTCTTCCTTCCATGTTTTTCATTTCAAATGGTATGTCCTTGAATTTTCATTACCATGATCATGTATCCTTCTTATTCTGTCCATGTACTATTTTATGGGTCATTTATGAATGTTTGACCCATTTTACCTCTCTTTTAATGTCTTCTAAAACCTCGGAACATTGCCGT
Source organism: Viscum album (assembly GCA_963277665.1). Taxonomy (NCBI): domain Eukaryota; kingdom Viridiplantae; phylum Streptophyta; class Magnoliopsida; order Santalales; family Viscaceae; genus Viscum; species Viscum album. Next base: position 1,955,230,615 of record OY728141.1, on the reverse strand, counting down.
TATGCTGCAGAATTTCTGTCTCAAAATGTCTATCTCTTTTTCTAAAGTTCTTTTATATTATTAAGTGAATACTCAAAGATATTTCTTCTAAAGGGGTATTCACATATATACCAAAATGTTCTATTTTAAATTCTGGGATTTACATACATGAGACTCACCTTCCTTTTCTGTGGGTTTTAAAGTGATATAAAGATCATGTCTTTAAAGCAGTTTTTAAAAAGTTATGATTATGAAATGAAACCCACTTCCTTTATGCTATATGGGTTATTTATGAAATGTTTGATGATGATATATGTGGCTCACATGATAATAAAGGCAAATTTAAGGGTGCGCCCTGATAGCGCTCCAATGCATTGGGTAATGATGTAACCACTAGAGATTACAATTTTCACGATACCTTGGTGAATAACCTTGGTAATTTTAAAATGACACCTTGGGGATGGACCTTGGTGATATGTTCATGATTGTCTATGTTAAATGATGTAGCCACATCTTCAAGTTATGAAAAAGTTTTATTTTTATTATGATATGCCTCATGATTTCATTTTCATGCATTAAAGTTCTTTTCATGACTTTATTGATGTATCTCAAGTTCATATGTAAAATGTTTCACTTGTTTCACTTGTTTCCCTTGTTGGGCCTTCGTCGTGGGGCCATCCTGAAAAGGGAAAAAGTGCGCCACGATCAGGATAGTATACCTGGTGAGATGACAGAAGTAATCACAATGAAAACTTGAAACACACATGCAATCAATGTTTTCGTGCATTAAGTCGGAAATCAGAAGTCAGGGTCCTGGTGTACGGATACGTCGGCCGCCGCACCAACACTGGACTCCCTGGACTGATAACCACACCCAATACGCAAAACACTATTGCTTCACATAGAAGAAAGATCAGAGTCCCCGGTATAACCGACCACCTCTGATACCAATTGTGACAACTGGGCCCCGGTGACAGCACAACCACCCCGCCTTAACATCGCTGTCGGGTCCTGGCCCACCAGGTATCACCAGTTGCCCCGCAGACACGTGGGGCCCACCCTAGGGTCCACCCACGTGCCTGAACGGGTCATCTGACTAATGATAGTCCCCACAGGCCAACACATGTCCTCCCCAAAAGATCCGTCTCACTTAGAGGAATTCAACGAAACAGACGGCGCGTCAATCGGACGCCCAGTCTGTTAGTTATTGGCCTTTCCGTCTCACACCCACCCTGGAAAACTTCCCAGGAGGTCACCCATCCTGATCACTGCTCTAAGCCAAGCCCGCTTAACTACGGAGTTTTAACTACGTAGGCTCCCGAAAAAGAAGGTGCACCTTGAGTATAGAATACCGAAACGACCGTCTCGATCCAAGGATCGTGTTGCCACTGACGGCGCGTCGTTCGGAGGCCCGTAGCTCAAGTTACGGGCGTTTGAACGAAAACCGTCCGAAGACGGGGGTCCGGGCCCGGGCCGACCCGGGCCGACCCCCCCTGGGTCGGCCGGACCGGGTCGGCCCGAACCGGGTCGACCCGACCCGGGTCCGACCCGGTTGACCCGGCTCGGCCGAGGGGCGCGGGTGGAAGCCGCAGGCGCAGCCCGCGGTCGAGGGAGTCGCGGCCCACGTGCGGGCCGTGCGGGTCGTCAGCGGACGCGGCGCATTGCCGCATCCCGACCGGAAGAACCGGACCCGCGGACCGCGGGTCCGCTGGCCGCCGGCGCCGCCGCGCCGGCGCCCCGCGCCGCAGCTGGCTTCCGCGGGCCGCCAGAGTCGCTCCGGTTGCCCGTTTTCCTTCCCGTCTGCGCCGATGTTCCTCCCGGGTTCCATTTTTCACTGCGGGATCACCCAACATCCGTTGCAGCATGTTCCGTCGTCGCCCGTCAATTCCGCACAAAAGAAGAATGGCGGAGGGTCGTCGGGCTGTGTTCGTTGGCCCGCACCCTCCGCGTTAGAGATAAACAACGGGAGAAATTGTTCAACACATGAACCGACAATTTTAATAAAATAAAATTGATCATTTGAAACCGGCTCTTTAATTATTAAAGAACGTTCACGGGAATATAAAGAGGGGTATTCCAAAATTATAAAATCCCTACCTCGTCGATCGTCGCGTGCGGGCGTTCTTCGCGGAAAAACTCGTCACGGAAGAGAGGGATCGTCGCGTCGTCGCGGGGAGGCGTCGCGTCGTCGCGGAATCTGGTGTTGAGTCGGTGAACTCAACGCACCATGAAACAGCAGATTTAATTTAATTAATTAAATCTGTGTTTTTGGTTAAGAACCACAAAGGAGATAAAAAGGAAGGTCCGAGATTCTTACCTCAAGAAGCCGATCGAAGATCTGTCGCGGAGGAAGAGACGTCGCAGAAGAACGTTGTCAGCGATGCGGATCAAGGCGTCGCGTCGTCGATTTCCGGGTTCGGCATTCTTCGCGTTCTTCGCGTTCTTCGCGTTCTTCGCGAGGGAGAAGAAGAAACAAGGATCCTCTCAAATCTTCTCAAAAGATTTTGGGTTGGTCTTATTTTATTAATATGCCAACACATGAAAACAGGTTAAGAAACGATTGAATTAATTCGTTGAATTAATTCAACGAAAGAAACAGGCCATTTAATTCACGAAAGAAACAGCTCATTTAATTCACGAAAGAAATATCCCATTTAAATGGTCTGTTAAGCATTTAGAAAATGCGTCAGTTGACTTTCATTAAGACGGGTTTTCACGGGTGCGTTTTTTAGCGGAAAGAAACGGCGGGGCTCGTTCGGGCCCCACCTCACAAATATCCTACCAAGGGGGTAGGATATTTCTGGATAGCTTCTTATCTAGTTCAACTCAGTTCAAGCCGCCTTTAAGTGGCTTCAAGTGGCTTCCATGCGGCTTAAGTGAAATAAAATAAAGTTGTCACAATATTATTTTATTTCTTAACTTTAAGCCCAAAAATTAAAAACCACACCCGAGCAAACGCAACTCCAGAAGAGGCGTTTCTAAGCGAATACCGGCGCTGCGATTTCATCGGTGCCCTCAGAATTCGATTCCAGGCACCGGTTCAAAAGTTAGAAAAACCCGCTCGTCCGTTCACTGAACGTACCCGAGCCAAACTTCGGAAAATGATTCCGGGCACACCGGGCCTCGGAATCAGGCGCCGTCAAAAACTGCGTTCTTGTAAAATTCCAAAGAAAATTAAGAAAAAAAAATACCTTGAAATTTACGGGTCTTTACATTACTCACACCACAGGGCTTTACGTCCCCATAAAGCTTCAACACAAACTAGGGATACAAAGGCGGTACTGAGCACGCACCTGAGCCTTCCGCTCCCATGTGATCACCAGGACCTTCTCTGTCGTGGCCCGGACCACCTCTGGTCCCACTAGAGCTGCCACGATTTCTTCCTTGCCGATAAGAGAAATATGGTCTCATCCCCTGGATGAACCACCTTCTTCGCCTAATACGGTCAATCCCGACATGGATGATACTAATCCATACCAAGGATGACGTCATAAGGCCTCGATGCTACTACCAAGAGATCCAACCGTTACTCTCGCCTCCAAGGGTTGAGTCTCACTGTCGGCTTCAATGTGTGATAACTGGGTCTCCTCCAGTAGATGTCTCACGGGTGAGGGTCAAGTCAACTGTCTAAACCAGAACCTCATAGTAACAACACAAGAGAGGACAGAAAAGTAAAATGCCACAAGAAAAGGTGTCTTTTATTACTGCAGCTCAAGTACAAAGACACAAAGCATCTATAAACACACATCAACAAAACTAGAAGCAATGTGAACAAAAGTCTCCAGGTCTGGAGCTAGTCCCGCTCCTGTCCATCTGCTCCCGGAGCTCCATGATCGTAGGCCTCAGCTGCCTGAAGCTGAGCTATCCCATGTCCTCCTGTCCCCTGCGGTCGGGGTGGACCGCCTGGTGGTGGTGGTGGTAACACCCCGAAGCGCCGTCCACCTCCTGCTGCACGACCAACTCCCCTGTCATGGCCGCCTGCTCCTTGCGGCCCGCCCTGATCGAACCTCTGCCTCTGCCTGGGGGGTCCTTCGTTCGTCTGCTGGTCATCTGTATGGCGGGTCGGACAGTCACGAGCCATGTGACCAACCACGCCGCAGGAGTAACACTGCCCTCTCATGGAAAGCCGTTGCCCACCCCGAGTGCCTCGCGAAAACGATCCAGAGTCATGCTGGCGACCACCTGTAGGTCCAGTCCTCTTGGACCCCTGCTTCATCCGTCTACTGCCCGCTGCAGAAGACTCTGCCGCATGCCGGTAAGTGGTGGGTCCTGCTGCTGGAGACTGCTCAACAAGGAAACTCTCCACTAATAGGGCTTGCTCTAACACCCCTGCCTGAGTCGGAATGTTGAGGGAGATCATCGAAGCCCTGATCTCATGCCTCAGTCCCTGCTCGAAGGTCCGGGCCTGGAAGAACGGGTCCCGTACCATATCTGTGGAGTAGCGTGAGAGATCAGTAAATCTCGCCAAGTACTGGGCCACTGACATGATGCCCTGCCGCAGCTATAGTAGCTCCTGGATGCGCACCGCTCGGAGGGTGGCTGGGACGAACTAAGAGCGGAAGATGCTCTCAAAGTCCGTCCAGAGGAGAGATGCCTCGTCGTGCACCTGGAGCATCAAGCTCCACCATCTGCCTGCTGCCGCGTGCAGGAGACTCGCTGCAAGGATCACCATGAGGTCTGCTGGTGTCCTCACTAATCTGAAAACCCGAAAAACTGCCTCCAGCCAGTCCTCGGCGGCCTGAGGGTCAGTCTCCCCGCGGAACCTGGGCGGTCGCTGACGCTGGAACTCATGCAGTGCACTAAGGCGACGTGCATTGCCAGCGGCTGGGGCTGGTAGCATCGGTGCCTCGGCGGGTATAGGTACCGTCGGTGCCTCAGCTGTCAAAGGGCCCTGTACCGAGTCCTCGACGCTCGGTGGGCTGTCATCACGCTCCACTCTCAGAATCCTAGCTGGCTGTCGTCGTGGGGCCATCCTGAAAAGGGAACAAGTGTGCCACGGTCAGGACAGTATACCTGGTGAGCTGACTGAAGTAATCACAAGGAAAACTTGAAACACACATGCAATCAATGTTTTCGTGCATTAAGTTGGAAATCAGAAGTCAGGGTCCTGGTGTACGGATACGTCGGCCTCCGCACCAACACTGGACTCCCTGGACTGATAACCACACCCAATACGCTAAACACTATTGCTTCACATAGAATAAAGATCAGAGTCCCTGGTAGAACCGACCACCTCTGATACCAATTTGTCACGACCCGTCCTCGGGGCCCGTGCCGTGACTACCCCAAGCTCTCCTTCCATAGGCCAGGGGCTGGCGACTAGCACCAAGGCGTAAATCCAAGCAAAAAGGGAAGGCATTGCCTTTGAAAAGTAAACAAGCACCACAGAGTAAGCAAGCGGAAAAGTAAACACTAAGTAAAAACTGTACAAGCTGTGCTGAAAGTAAACGGGGCCGGAAATACAAGTCCAACTGTAAAGTACAACTGAAAGGAAAAACAACAACTGAAAGGAAAAACTGCAGCGTCGAGCCGTCCTCTGGAAGTCCCACCTGAAGGGTGGGTACAGATAGCTCCAATGCTCCTCGGGTCCCGCCGTCCGCTCCGAGCACGTCTCGCCCAGTGGTCCACCTCTAGGTACTGACTCGTCGTGTAGTCCACCTCCGGGTACTGACTCGTCGTGTAGTCCACCTCCGGGTACCGTCCAGTCCTCGAACACTCGGCCTCCATCAGCACTGCATGTCGTCTGCAACCAACACAACGAGGTGCGGGCATAGCCCGTGCAGGGGTGAGTATAACGATACTCAGTAGGGACCCCGAGACCCTCAAGGTCTCTCTAAAACCAACAAGGATAACCACAAAGAAGATCTCAACAGATAACCTCTACTTAGATATATGCCCATACATATACCTAAGTTATCAAGTAACCCATCTCAATCATGAGGCAAACACAAGGTCAAAAGTCTCAGCTCAAACCAGGATTTTCATCATCAAAACCATAACTGATGAAGAGCTCCGTCTCTGGAGTGTACAGTGGTCCTGTCACAACTCCGAGGTACTGCCCACTAACTTAAGACTGCTGCAGTACTCCACCTATCGAGTAATGTGGGCCAGCCGCTACAACCAAGCGCTCTCATGTGCCGCTACAACCAAGCCCACCTCTGTCATGGGTCTGCCGCTACAACCAAGCGCTCCCATGTGCCGCTACAACCAAGCGCACCTCTGTCGTGGGTCTGCCGCTACAACCAAGCGCTCCCATGTGCCGCTACAACCAAGCGCACCTTTGTCGTGGGTCTGCCGCTACAACCAAGAGCTCCCATGTGCCGATACAACCAAGCGCACCACTGTCGTGGGTCTGCCTCTACAACCAAGCGCTCCCATGTGCCGCTACAACCAAGCGCACCACTGTCGTGGGTCTGCCGCTAAAACCAAGCGCTCCCATGTGCCGCTACAACCAAGCGCACCTCTGTCGTGGGTCTGCCGCTACAACCAAGCGCTCCCATGTGCCGCTACAACCAAGCACACAACTGTCGTGGGTCTGCCACTACAACCAAGCGCTCCCATGTGCCTCTACAACCAAGCGCACCTCTGTCGCACATCGAGTCGTTCGATCAGCAGTCGTCGGGTCTCAGTCAGCTACACGGTCTCCGTGCTCCGCCCGCTCATCTCCGGGAGGGTCTGCTCCACGAGCTACAAGTCGATACTCCAAGTATCACAAAGTCCCACAAGTAAGTATCTCGAAGGACCACCTCGTTATAGGGGTCTCAACGCAATAGACGGCGCGTCAATCGGACGCCCGGTCTGTGAGTTATTAGCCTTTTCGTCCCAGGGGCCCGGTTGGTTTTGTGAGCGAACCAATCCGGCTGTAACTCAACTATACCCCGAACACTCACAGGGTATACTCACAGGGACCGTTTTTCAACGTGATCACCAATGCCGCTGATGGTTCGTCAAACGGACGTCTGGTCTGAAAGATATCAGCTTTTCCGTTCCAGGGGCCCGGTTGGATTTCAGTGCGATCCAACCCGGCCACTATCCATCTGCATCCAAAACTCGGGCGAAGGATGCCAAAAGTTCCGTCTCATCAAGAGTAACTCAATGCAATAGACGGCGCATCAATCGGACGCCCGGTCTGAGAGTTATTGACTTTTTCGTCCCAGGGGAAAAAATTCCTTGAAATTTACGGGTCTTTACATTACTCCCACCACAGGGCTTTACGTCCCCGTAAAGCTTCAACACAAACTAGGGATATAAAGGCGGTACTGAGCACGCACCTGAGCCTTCCGCTCCCATGTGCTCACCTGGACCTTCTCTGTCGTGGCCCGGACCACCTCTGGTCCCACTAGAGCTGCCACGATTTCTTCCTTGCCGATAAGAGAAATCTGGTCTCATCCCCTGGATGAACCACGTTCTTCACCTAATACGGTCAATCCCGACATGGATGATACTAATCCATACCAAAGATGACGTCGTAAGGCCTCGATGCTACTACCAAGAGATCCAAACGTTACTCTCGCCTCCAAGGGTTGAGTCTCACTGTCGGCTTCAATGTGTGATAACTGGGTCTCCTCCAGTAGATGTCTCACGGGTGAGGGTCAAGTCAACAGTCTAAACCGGAACCTCTTAGTAACAACACAAGAGAGGACAGGAAAGTAAAATGCCACAAGAAAAGGTGTCTTTTATTACTGCAGCTCAAGTACAAAGACACAAAGCATCTATAAACACACATCAACAAAACTAGAAGCAACGTGAACAAAAGTCTCCAGGTCTGGAGCTAGTCCCGCTCCTGTCCATCTGCTCCCGGAGCTCCATGATCGTAGGCCTCAGCTGCCTGAAGCTGAGCTCTCCCATGTCCTCCTGTCCCCTGCGGTCGGGGTGGACCGTCTGGTGGTGGTGGTGGCAACACCCCGAAGCGCCGTCCACCTCCTGCTGCACGACCAACTCCCCTGTCATGGACGCCTGCTCCTTGCGGCCCGCCCTGTCGAACCTCTGCCTCTGCCTGGGGGGTCCTTCGTTCGTCTGCTGGTCATCCGTATGGCGGGTCGGATAGTCACGAGCCATGTGACCAACCACGCCGCAGGAGTAACACTGCCCTCTCATGGCAAGTCGTTGCCCACCCCGAGTGCCTCGCGAAAACGATCCAGAGTCATGTTGGCGACCACCTATAGGTCCCTTCCTCTTGGACCCCTGCGTCATCCGTCTACTGCCCGCTACAGAAGACTCTGCCGCATGCCGATAAGTGGTGGGTCCTGCTGCTGGAGACTGCTCAGCAAGGAAACTCTCCACTAAAAGGGCTTGCTCTAACACCCCTGGCTGAGTCGGAATGTTGAGGGAGATCATCGAAGCCCTGATCTCATGCCTCAGTCCCTGCTCGAAGGTCCGGGCCCGGAAGAACGGGTCCCGTACCATATCTGTGGAGTAGCGCGAGAGATCAGTAAATCTCGCCGAGTACTGGGCCACTGACATACTGCCCTGCCGCAGCTGTAGTAGCTCCTGGATGCGCACCGCTCAGAGGGTGGCTGGGACGAACTCAGAGCGGAAGATGCTCTCAAAGTCCGTCCAGAGGAGAGATGCCTCGTCGCGCACCTGGAGCATCAAGCTCCACAATCTGCCTGCTGCCACGTGTAGGAGAATCGCTGCGAGGATCACCATGAGGTCTGCTGGTGTCCTCACTAATCTGAAAACCCGAAAAACTGCCTCCAGCCAGTCCTCGGAGGCCTGAGGGTCAGTCTCCCCACGGAACCTGGGCGGTCGCTGACGCTGGAACTCATGCAGTGCACTAAGGCGACGTGCATCGCCAGCGGCTGGGGCTGGTAGCATCGGTGCCTCGGCAGGTATAGGTATCGCCGGTGCCTCAGCTGTCAAAGGGCCCTGTACCGAGTCCTCGACGCTCGGTGGGCTGTCATCACACTCCACTCTCAGAATCCTAGATGGTTGTCGTCGTGGGGCCATCCTGAAAATGGAACAAGTGCGCCACGGTCAGGACAGTATACCTGGTGCACTGACAGAAGTAATCACAAGGAAAACTTGAAACACACATGCAATCAATGTTTTCGTGCATTAAGTCGGAAATCAAAAGTCAGGGTCCTGGTGTACGGATACGTCGGCCGCCGCACCAACACTGGACTCCCTGGACTGATAACCACACCCAATACGCTAAACACTATTACTTCACATAGAAGAAAGATCAGAGTCCCCGGTAGAACCGACCACCTTTGATACCAATTTGTCACGACCCGTCCTCGGGGCCCGTGCCGTGACTACCCCCAAGCCCGCCTTCCATAGGCCAGGGGCTGGCGACTAGCACCAAGGCGTAAATCCTAGCAAAAAGGGAAGGCATTGTCTTTGAAAAGTAAACAAGCACCACAGAGTAAGCAAGCGGAAAAATAAACACTAAGTAAAAACTGTACAAGTTGTGCTGAAAGTAAAAGGGGCCGGAAATACAAGCCAAACTGTAAAGTACAACTGAAAGGAAAAACAGAAACTGAAAGGAAAAACTGCAGCGTCGAGCCTTCCTCTGGAAGTCCCACCTGAAGGGTGGGTACATATAGCTCCAATGCTCCTCGGGTCCCGTCGTCCGCTCCGAGCACGTCTCGCCCAGTGGTCCACCTCCGGGTACTGACTCGTCGTGTAGTCCACCTCCGGGTACCGTCCAGTCCTCGAACACTCGGCCTCCATCAGCACTACCTGTCGTCTGCAACCAACACAACGAGGTGCGGGCATAGCCCGTGCAGGGGTGAGTATAACGATACTCAGTAGGGACCCCGAGACCCTCAAGGTCTCTCTAAAACCAACAAGGATAACCACAAAGAAGATCTCAATAGATAACCTCTACTTAGATATATTCCCATACATATACCTAAGTTATCAAGTAACCCATCTCAATCATGAGGCAAACACAAGGTCAAAAGTCTCAGCTCAAACCAGGATTTTCATCATCAAAACCATAACTGCTGAAGAGCTCCGTCTCTGGAGTGTACAGTGGTCCTGTCACAACTCCGAGGTACTGCCCACTAAATTAAGACTGCTGTAGTACTCCACCTATCGAGTAATGCGGGCCAGCCGCTACAACCAAGCGCTCCCATGTGCCGCTACAACCAAGCCCACCTCCGTCATGGGTCTGCCGCTACAACCAAGCGCTCCCATGTGCCGCTACAACCAAGCGCACCTCTGTCGTGGGTCTGCCGCTACAACCAAGCGCTCCCATGTGCCGCTACAACCAAGCGCACCTCTGTCGTGGGTGTGCCGCTATAACCAAGCACTCCCATGTGCCACTACAACCAAGCGCACCACTGTCGTGGGTCTGCCGCTACAACCAAGCGCTCCCATGTGCCGCTACAACCAAGCGCACCACTGTCGTGGGTCTCCCGCTACAACCAAGCGCTCCCATGTGCCGCTACAACCAAGCGCACCTCTGTCGTGGGTCTGTCGCTACAACCAAGCGCTCCCATGTGCCGCTACAACCAAGCACACAACTGTCGTGGGTCTGCCGCTACAACCAAGCGCTCCCATGTGCCGCTACAACCAAGCGCACCTCTGTTGTGGGTCTGCCGCTACAACCAAGCGCTCCCATGTGCCGCTACAACCAAGCGCACAACTGTCGTGGGTCTGCCGCTACAACCAAGCGCTCCCATGTGCCGCTACAACCAAGCGCACCTCTGTCGCACATCGAGTCGTTTGATCAGCAGTCGTCGGGTCTCAGTCAGCTACACGGTCTCCGTGCTCCGCCCGCTCGTCTCCGGGAGGGTCCGCTCCATGAGCTACTGGTCGATACTCCAAGTATCACAAAGTCCCGCAAGGAAGTATCTCGAAGGACCACCTCGTCATAGGGGTCTCAACGCAACAGACGGCGCGTCAATCGGACGCCCGGTCTGTGAGTTATTAGCCTTTTCGTCCCAGGGGCCCGGTTGGTTTCGTGAGCGAACCAATCCGGCCGTAACTCAACTATACCCCGAACACTCACAGGGTATACTCATAGGGACCGTTTTTCAACGTGATCACCAATGCCGCTGACGGTTCGTCAAACGGGCGTCTGGTCTGAAAGATATCAGCTTTTCCGTTCCAGGGGCCCGGTTGGATTTCAGTGCGATCCAACCCGGCCACTATCCATCTGCATCCAAAACTCGGGCGAAGGATGCCAAAAGTTCCGTCTCATCAAGAGTAACTCAACGCAATAGACGGCGCGTCAATCGGATGTCCGGTCTGAGAGTTATTGACTTTTTCGTCCCAGGGGCACGTCCGGCTGTCTGGCCTACACCCCGCGGGTGCCGCGGGGGGTGTCACGCGTGGCGGCGGCTTTCCCCCGCGTCGGCCGCTCGGCCGCTCGGCCGATCCGAGCCGGACCGGCCCTGGCCGGGCCAACCGGGTCGGACCCGACCCGGTTCGGGCCAACCAGGGGGGTCGGCCCGGGTCGGCCCGGGCCCGGACCCCCCACCTTCGGACGACTTTCGTTCAAACGCCCGTAACTTGAGCTACGGGCCTCCAAACGACTCGCCGTCAGCAGCAACACAATCCTTGGAGCGAGTCGGTCGTTTCGGTTTATCGCACTCAAAGTTTCGGAATACATTGGGTTCGGCCGGGTTGGTTCGTACACGAAACCAACCGGGCCCTCGGAGCGGAAACGCTCATATCTTGAGCTACGGACGTCCGATTGACGTACCGTCAGCTTTGTTAGTTTCCTCTTAGTGAGACAGATCTTTTGGCTCACTCCGCCTGGGCTTTGGGCGCAGGTGGAGTACGGTCGGGTTGGTTTTGCCTTAAAAACCAACCGGGCCCCTGAGACGAAAAAGCCAATAACTCTCAGACCGGGCGTCTGATTGACGCGCCGTCTATTGCGTTGAGTTCCTGTTGACGATACGGAACTTTTGACATCCTTCGCCCAAGTTTTGGATACAGTTGGTAGTGGCCGGGTTGGATCGCACCCGAAATCCAACCGGGCCCCTGGAACGGAAAAGCTGATATCTTTCAGACAGGATGTCCGTTTGACGAACCGTCAGCGGCGTTGACGTTCACGTTGAGAAACGGTCCCTATGAGTATACCCTATGAGAGCTCGGGGTACAGTTAAGATACGGCTAGGTTTGGTTCGCTCACCAAACCAACCGGGCCCCTGGGACGAAAAGGCTAATAACTCACAGACCGGGCGTCCGATCGACGCGCCGTCTATTGCGTTGAGACCCCTGTGACGAGGCAGTCCTTTGAGTTACTTCTTTGTGGGACCTTGAGATACTTGGAGTATCGACTTGTAGCTCGTGGAGCGGACCCTCCCAGAGACAAGCGTGCAGAGTACGGAGACCGTGTAGCTGACTGAGACCTGACGACTGCTTGACCGACCCGACTTGGAGTGAGTCGACTAGCCCAGTGGAAGGAGCACTACTTTGTTTGGGTGTAGACCCATGGTGGACGGAGTACTACCTGTGTGATAGTGCAGACCCGCGGTACTCATCCGGAGATTACCTCTGCAGGCTACTAGGGGTTGTGCACTACTGTGTTTGGGTGACATACCCCGGCGGGAAGCACTACTGTGTTTGGGTGGCTGGCCCGCGGTACTCGACAGAAGGAGTACCTCAGCAGTCTTAGGTTAGTGAGCAGTACCTCGGAGTCGTGACAGGACCACTGTACACTCTAGAGACGGAGCTCTTCAGCAGTTACGGGTTCGATAATGAAAATCCTGGTTTGAGCTGAGACTTTTGACCTTGTGTTTACCTCATGATTGAGATGGGTTACTTGATAACTTAGGTATATGTATGGGAATATACCTAAGTAGAGGTTATCTGTTGAGATATTCTTTGTGGTTATCCTTGTTGGTTTTAGTGAGACCTTGAGGGTCTCGGGGTCCCTACTGAGTATCGTTATACTCACCCCTGCACGGGTTATGCCCGCACCTCGTTGTGTTGGTTATAGACGGCAGGCAGTGCTGACGGAGGCCGAGTGTTCGAGGGCTGGACGATACCCGGAGGTGGACTACACGACAAGTCAGTGTCCGGAGGTGGACTTCATGGCGAGACGACACTCAGAGGAGGTTGACGGACGAGAGCACTATGGAGGCTATCTGCACCTACCCTTCAGGTAGGATTCGTGGTGGACGATCCAGGAGCTGCGACATCTGTACCTACCCTTCAGGTAGGATCCGAGGAGGACGACCCAGGAGCCGCTTCCGTCCCTCCAGCTGTTGTCTTTTTCTGTTGTACTCCGTTCAGTTGTAGTTGTACTTTCTTTTGGGTTTGTATTCTGGCCCATTTACTTTTCAGCACTTCTTTTTGTACTTAGTGTTTTACTTCCGCTTGTACTCTGTGGTGTTTTGTTACTTTTATAAAGGCAATGCCTTCCCAGTTATCGGGATTTATGCATTTGGTGCTAGTCGCCAGCCCCTGGCCTATGGAAGGCGGGCTTGGGGTAGTCACGGCACGGGCCCCGTGGACGGGTCGTGATAAATTGGTATCAGAGGTGGTCGGTTCTACCGCAGACTCTGATCTTTCTTTTTGTGAAGCAATAGTGTTAAGGGTACCGAGTGTGGTTTTCAGTTCAGGGAGTCCAGTGTTGGTGCGGGCGGCCGACGTATCCATACACCAGGACCCTGGCAACTGATTTCCGACTTTGTGCACGAAAACACTGATTGCGTGTGTGTTTTCAAAGGTTTCCCCCCTTAAAACAGCTCAAACCAGGTCAGCTCACCAGGTATAATCGTTTGACCGTGTTACGTTGTTTCTTTCAGGATGCCTTTTCTCGGACGACCAGTTAGAGCCCAGAGGGATGTGCGTGCTGACAGCCTGTCGAGTGACGAGGCTTCGGTACAGGGCCCTCTTGCAGTTAAGGCACCAGCGGAGGCACCAGCGGTACTACCATACGTTGGGCCACCGATGCCACCAGCCCTAGCAGTAGGCGATGCCCGCTACTTGAGCGCACTGCATGAGTTCCAGCGCCAGAGGCCACCCAGGTTCGGGGGAGAGACGAACCCGCAGGCGGCTGAGGATTGGCTGGAGGCTGTGGTGGGAGTCTTCAGGCTAGTGGGGACGCCATCAGACTTCATGGTGACCTTTGCTGCCAGCCTTCTTCAGGCAGCAGCAGGCAGGTGGTGGAGCCACTTGTTCCAGTTTTGCGATGGGATGGCTTTCACATGGGACGACTTAGAGACCTTCTTCAGGGTGGAGTTTGTGCCAGTAGATCTACACCCCGAGCGTGTTCAGGAGCTGCTGCCTTTGCCGCGTGTTTTTCGATCAGAAGCTGAGTCATATGTGGGAAGTAGACAGATGATGCAGAGGTCCAGGAGGACCAGACCAGCAGTTGGGCGATCTCAGGTTTTAGGACCGGTGGTGCGGGGCACCCGGGGTGGGGTCAGAGCCAGGCATGCCAGAAGAAGATTGTGTTACTCATGCGGTGGAAAGGGGCACCTGGCACGTGACTGTCCGACTCCTCGTACAGTTGACCCATAGGCTTTTGAGGAGCCACAGAGGCAGAGGCAGCGACGAATGCTTGAGCAACAGTAGAGAAGTGGACAAGGCAGTAGAGCTCCTGGAGCAGGTGGACAGGAGCGGAACTAGTGGATACGTCTCTTGTACTTTTAGTTCCATGTTGATGTTGTTTTTGTGTCTTTGTACCATGAGCTGAAATAAAATAAAGACACTTATCTTGTGATGTTTGCTTTTCTGTCCTCTTTTGTGATGTTACTAAGTGGTCCTGGTTAAGACTGTTGACTTGACCCTCACTTTCGAAATTCCTACTGGAGGAGACCCAGTGACCTCACACTGATGCCGATAGTGTGACTCGACCCTTGGAGGCGAGAGTGACAGTTGGATCTCTTAGTAGTTACGTCGAGGCCTTACGAAGTCATCCATGGCATGAATGCATCATTTATGTCAGGATTGACTGTATTAGGCAACGAATGTGGTTCATCCAGGGGATGAGACCAGATTTCTCTTATCGGAAAAGAAGAAATCATAGCAGCTCTTGTGAGGCTAAAGGAGGTGCAGTTTATCTAGGAGCGGATGAAGACTGCATAGTGCAGTAAGAAACAAGAAACCGGTGCTAGTCTTAGAGACTCGAGCGTGATAAATGTTTCAAGAAGAGGTAGCTTTAAATAGAGATGAGTCTGCGAAGCGGCAGACGTGGAGGCAAAGCTAGGAGAGCAGCATGAGGTGGTGTACATCTTAACATGCTACAACCACCCGCCTTAGTTATTCCCGCCAGGCTCAGGGAGCTGGAGGGCGGAGGAAGAGTGCGGATGCATGCGGTCAAGGAGTGTGACCCAATGGCTCTAGAAATGATTCAAGGGACAGTCTATGTCCACTAATAGCTACTGTAGTAACAGACGTCGATATGAATCATTCCTCGCTTTCACAAATCTTGTTCCAGACCTAGAGTTTCCGGTAAGCCGTGGACTTGACCCTCACGTCTGGAGATACCTTGGGAGGAGACTCGATAATCACACTTACGCCGACGGTGTGGTCAGACCCTCGAGGCGAGAGTTCTGGTTGGAATCTCTTGGTGGCAGCGTCGAGGCCTTACGACGTTAGTTTGAGTATGGAATGGGCAATAACTGTTCATACTCAAATTGACGGTTTTAGGCAAACGTTGGGATGGGTTTTCCTTGGTCGGCGGAAAAGGAAACCCCAGGCAGTGCAGGGTAACTCTTGCACAGGAGGGTGTGACCGATCACTCTTGAGTCGGTCAACCTTACCCTCATAGCAGCAGTCGTTTTGAGTTTCAGTTCTAACAGAAATGGAGACCTCTGGAGTTCGAGGATGACGACCACGTCTTCTTACGGGTCTCACCTCGACGAGGTTTACGGAGATGTGGCATGGGAGGAAAGTTATCTCCGAGGTTCAACGGACCTTTCTAGGTCCTCAGCTGGGTAGGTGAGGTGGTTTACCGCTTGGCCCATCCACTTCAGTTGCACTAGTTGCACGACGTTTTCCACGTATCCCAATTGAGGAGATACGTGCTCGACCCCTTCGCATATCATCGACCATGAGGAGCTAGACGGTGGCGATGAGTGTCTTTTACGGAGGTTCCTGTGGGGATTGAGGATCGACGAGAGCAGATCCTAGGAGGACAGTCGATTCCTCTTGTGCACTTTCTT
This sequence comes from Viscum album, assembly GCA_963277665.1. Taxonomy (NCBI): domain Eukaryota; kingdom Viridiplantae; phylum Streptophyta; class Magnoliopsida; order Santalales; family Viscaceae; genus Viscum; species Viscum album. The sequence goes on along the minus strand of OY728141.1, from coordinate 1,955,214,563 downwards.
TGGCAGTGCGGGAACCTCCAGGTGAGCACATGGGAGTGGATGGCTCAGATGCGTGCTCAGTACCGCCTTTGTTTCCCTAAGTTTGTGTTGGAGCTTTATGGGGATGTAAAGCCCTGTGGTGGGAGTAATGTAAAGACCCGTAAATTTCAAGGAAATTTTTTTTTTCTTAATTTTTTTTGGAATTTTACAAGAGTGCAGTTTCTGACGGCGCCTGATTCCGAGGCCCGGTGTGCCCGGAATCAATTTCCGAAGTTTGGCTCGGGTACGTTCAGTGAACAGACGAGCGGGTTTTTCTAAATTTTGAACCGGTGCCCGGAATCGAATTCTGAGGGCTCCGATGAAATCGCAGCGCCGGTATTCTCTTAGAAACACCTCTTCCGGAGTTGCGTTTGCTCGGGTGTGGTTTTTAATTTTCGGGCTTAAAGTTATGAAATAAAATAATTTTGCGACAACTTTATTTTATTTCGCTTAAGCCACTTGTAAGCCACTTGAAGCCACTTAAAGGCGGCTTGAACTGAGTTGAACTGGATAGGATTCTATCAATAAATATCCTACCCCTTGGTAGGATATTTGTGAGGTGGGGCCCGCACGAGCCCCGCCGTTTCTTTCCGCTAAGAAACGCACCCGTGAAAACCCGTCTTAATGAAAGTCAACTGACGTGTTTCTTAAAATCTTAACAGACCATTTAATTGGGCTGTTTCATTCGTAAATTAAATGAGTTGTTTCTTTCGTTGAATTAATTCTTCGAATTAATGGTTCGTTTCTTATCTTTTGAAATTCAAATGTTTAGTTGTGTAAATAAAATAAGGTTTAAGCTTATTTTATTTTGGGTTGAAACTTGTGGCGTGGAGAGGATTTGGAGGAAAGCGTTCTTCTTCGGCGAAGAACGCGAAGAATGCGAAGAACGCCAAACCTGCGAAGATCGACGACGTGAAGCCTTGTACCGCGACGCCAACGGATCTCCCTTCGCGACGCTTCTTCTGCGACGATCCAACCCCGCGACAGCCTTCGATCGACAACAACCAAGGTAGGGGGTTGCGCTTCTTTTTTTCTTTTTGGATTTCAACAACAACATGGATTTAATTATTATTAATTAAATCCGTATGTTCTTGGTCCTCGGAGATCGTCGACGTGACGCCCTTCCGCGGTGTGAGGATCACCTCCTTCCGTGACGGTCAATTCCGCGACGACCTCGCATCCGACAGCGACGGCGAGGTAGGGATTTATTTTGAGAATTACCCCCCTTTTTCTTTTTATATTCCCGTATTTGTTTCTTTAAAAAGATAAAGAACTGGATTTGTGAACAATTTTAAAATTATTAAAATTGTTGTTTCCGTTCAAATAAGGAACCCGTTTTTATGAAACAATTTTATTTCAAAAAAAAAATTGTTTCGGATATGCGTTCATGTGTTGAACTTTAATTTCTCCCGTTGTTTATATCTAACGCGGAGGGTGCGGGCCAAACGAACACGGCCCGACAACCCTCTGTCGTTCTTCGTTCTTGTGCTGATTTGACGGGCAACGACGGAACGTACCGCAACGGATGTTTGATGATCCCGCAGTAAAGAACGGAACCCGGGAGGAACAACGGTGCAGACAGGAAGGAAAAAGGGCCACCAGAGCGACTCCGGCGGCGCCGGCGGCCGGAGGCAGCGGCACCCCGCGGGTGTCCAGCGCGACACCCCGCGGGTGCCGCTGGTGTCCAGCGCGACACCCCACGGGTGCCGCGGGGTTGTCAGGCGGCACCCCGCGGGTGTCCAGCGCGGCACCCCGCGGGGTTGTCACGCGGCACCCCGCGGGTGTCCAGGGCGGCACCCCGCGGGTGTCGCGGGGTTGTCCTGCGGCACGTCCGGCTGTCTGGCCGACACCCCGCGGGTGCCGCGGGGGGTGTCACGCGTGGCGGCCGCTTTCCCCCGCGTCGGCCGCTCGGCCGAGCCGAGCCGGACCGGCCCTGGCCGGGCCAACCGGGTCGGACCCGACCCGGTTCGGGCCAACAAGGGGGGGGGGGGGGTCGGGCCGGGTCGGCCCGGGCCCGGACCCCCCGTCTTCGGACAACTTTCGTTCAAACGCCCGTAACTTGAGCTACGGGCCTCCAAACGACTCGCCGTCAGCGGCAACGCAATCCTTGGAGCGAGTCGGCCGTTTCGGTTTATCGCACTCAAAGTTTCGGAATACTTTGGGTTCGGTCGGGTTGGTTCGTACACGAAACCAACCGGGCCCTCGGAGCGGAAACACTCATATCTTGAGCTACGGACGTCCGATTGACGTACTGTCAGCTTTGTTAGTTTCCTCTTAGTGAGACGGATCTTTTGGCTCACTCCGCCCGGGGTTTGGGCGCAGGTGGAGTACGGTCGGGTTGGTTTTTCCTTAAAAACCAACCGGGCCCCTGGGACGAAAAAGCCAATAACTCTCAGACCGGGCGTCCGATTGACGCGCCGTCTGTTGCGTTGACTTCCTGTTGACGATACAGAACTTTTGACATCCTTCGCCCGAGTTTTGGATACAGTTGGTAGTGGCCGGGTTGGATCGCACCCGAAATCCAACCGGGCCCCTGGAACGGAAAAGCTGATATCTTTCAGACAGGACGTCCGTTTGACGAACCGTCAGCGGCGTTGACGTTCACGTTGAGAAACGGTCCCTATGAGTATACCATATGAGAGCTCGGGGTACAGTTGAGATACGGCAGGGTTTGGTTCGCTCACCAAACCAACCGGGCCCCTGGGACAAAAAGGCTAATAACTCACAGACCAGGCGTCCGATCGACGCGCCGTCTGTTGCGTTGAGACCCCTGTGATGAGGCGGTCCTTTGAGTTACTTCTTCGTGGGACCTTGAGATACTTGGAGTATCGACTTGTAGCTCGTGGAGCGGACCCTCCCAAAGACGAGCGTGCGGAGTACGGAGACCGTGTAGCTGACTGAGACCTGACGACTGCTTGACCGACTCGACTTGGAGTGAGTCGACTAGCCCAGTGGACGGAGCACTACTTTGTTTGGGTGCAGACCCATGGTGGACGGAGTACTACCTGTGTGATAGTGCAGACCCGCGGTACTCGTCTGGAGAGTACCTCTACAGGCTACTAGGGGGTGTGCACTACTGTGTTTGGGTGACATACCCCGGCGGGAAGCACTACTGTGTTTGGGTGGCTGGCCCGCGGTACTCGACAGGAGGAGTACCTCAGCAGTCTTAGGTTAGTGATCAGTACCTCGGAGTCGTGACAGGACCACTGTACACTCTAGAGACGGAGCTCTTCAGCAGTTACGGTTTCGATAATGAAAATCCTGGTTTGAGCTGAGACTTTTGACCTTGTGTTTACCTCATGATTGAGATGGGTTACTTGATAACTTAGGTATATGTATGGGCATATACCTAAGTAGAGGTTATCTGTTGAGATATTCTTTGTGGTTATCCTTGTTGGTTTTAGTGAGACCTTGAGGGTCTCGGGGTCCCTACTGTGTATCGTTATACTCACCCCTGCACGGGCTATGCCCGCACCTCGTTGTGTTGGTTGCAGACGACAGGCAGTGCTGACGGAGGCCGAGTGTTCGAGGACTGGACGGTACCCGGAGGTGGACTACATAACAAGTCAGTGTCCGGAGGTGGACTTCATGGCGAGACGACACTCGGAGGAGGTTGACGGACGAGAGCAATGTGGAGGCTATCTGCACCTACCCTTCAGGTAGGATTCGTGGTGGACGATCCAGGAGCTGCGCCATCTGTACCTACCCTTCAGGTAGGATCCGAGGAGGACGACCCAGGATCCGCTTCCGTCCCTCCAGCTGTTGTCTTTTTATGTTGTACTTTGTTCAGTTGTAGTTGTACTTTCTTTTGGGTTTGTATTCTGGCCCATTTACTTTTCATCACTTCTTTTTGTACTTAGTGTTTTACTTCCGCTTGTACTCTGTGGTGTTTTGTTACTTTTATAAAGGCAATGCCTTCCTAGTTATCGGGATTTACGCCTTTGGTGCTAGTCGCCAGCCCCTGGCCTATGGAAGGCGGGCTTGGGGTAGTCACGGCACGGGCCCCGTGGACGGGTCGTGACAAATTGGTATCAAAGGTGGTTGGTTCTACCGCAGACTCTGATCTTTCTTTTTGTGAAGCAATAGTGTTAAGGGTACCGAGTGTGGTTTTCAGTTCAGGGAGTCCATTGTTGGTGCGGGCGGCCGACGTATCCATACACCAGGACCCTGGCAACTGATTTCCGACTTTGTGCACGAAAACACTGATTGCGTGTGTGTTTTCAAAGGTTCCCCCCCTTAAAACAGCTCAAACCAGGTCAGCTCACTAGGTATAATCGTTTGACCGAGTTACGTTGTTTCTTTCAGGATGCCTTTTCTCGGACGACCAGTTAGAGCCCAGAGGGATGTGAGTGCTGACAGCCTGTCGAGTGACGAGGCTTCGGTACAGGGCCCTCTTGCAGTTAAGGCACCCGCGGAGGCACCAGCGGTACTACCATACATTGGGCCACCGATGCCACCAGCCCTAGCAGTAGGCGATGCCCGCTACTTGAGCGCACTGCATGAGTTCCAGTGCCAGAGGCCACCCAGGTTCGGGGGAGAGACGAACCTGCAGGCGGCTGAGGATTGGCTGGAGGCTGTGGTGGGAGTCTTCAGGCTAGTGGGGACGCCATCAGACTTCATGGTGACCTTTGCTGCCAACCTTCTTCAGGCAGCAGCAGGCAGGTGGTGGAGCCACTTGTTCCAGTTTTGCGATGGGATGGATTTCACATGGGAAGACTTAGAGACCTTCTTCAGGGTGGAGTTTGTGCCAGTAGATCTACACCCCGAGCGTGTTCAGGAGCTGCTGCCTTTGCCGCGTGTTTTTCGATCAGAAGCCGAGTCATCTGTGGGAAGTAGACAGATGATGCAGAGGTCCAGGAGGACCATACCAGCAGTTGCGCGATCTCGGGTTTTAGGACCAGTGGTGCGGGGCACCCAGGGTTGGGTCAGAGCCAGGCATGCCAGAAGCAGACTGTGTTACTCGTGCGGTGGAAAGGGGCACCTGGCACGTGACTGTCCGACTCCTCGTACAGTTGACCCATAGGCTTTTGAGGAGCCACCGAGGCAGAGGCAGCGACGAATGCTTGAGCAACAGTAGAGCAGTGGACAAGGCAGTAGAGCTCCTGGAGCAGGTGGACAGGAGTAGAACTAGTGGATACGTCTCTTGTACTTTTAGTTCCATGTTGATGTTGTTTTTGTGTCTTTGTACCTGAGCTGCAATAAAATAAAGACACTTCTCTTGTGATGTTTGCTTTCCTGTCCTCTTTTTTGATGTTACTAAGTGGTCTTGGTTAAGACTGTTGACTTGACCCTCACTTTCGAAATTCCTACTGGAGGAGACCCAGTGACCTCACACTGATGCCGACAGTGTGACTCGACCCTTGGAGGCGAGAGTGACAGTTGGATCTCTTAGTAGTTACGTCGAGGCCTTACGACGTCATCCATGACATGAATGCATCATTTATGTCAGGATTAACTGTATTAGGCAACGAATGTGTTTCATCCAGGGGATGAGACCAGATTTCTCTTATCAGCAAAGAAGAAATCATAGCAGCTCTTGTGAGGCTAAAGGAGGTGCAGTTCATCTAGGAGCGGATGAAGACTGCACAGTGCAGTAAGAAACAAGAAACCGGTGCTAGTCTTAGAGACTCGAGCGTGATAAATGTTTCAAGAAGAGGTAGCTTTAAATAGAGATGAGTCTGTGAAGCGGCAGACGTGGAGGCAAAGCTAGGAGAGCAGCATGAGGTGGTGTACATCTTAACATGCTACAACCACCCGCCTTAGTTATTCCCGCCAGGCTCAGGGATCTGGAGGGCGGAGTAAGAGTGCGGCTGCATGCGGTTAAAGAGTGTGACCCAATGGCTCTAGAAATGATTCAAGGGATAGTCTATGTCCACTACTAGCTACTGTAGTAACAGACGTCGATATGAATCATTCCTCGCTTTCACAAATCTTGTTCCAGACCTAGAGTTTCTGGTAAGCCGTGGACTTGACCCTCACGTCTGGAGATACCTTGGGAGGAGACTCGATAATCACACTTACGCCGACGGTGTGGTCAGAACCTTGAGGCAAGAGTCCTGGTTGGAATCTCTTGGTGGCAGCATCGAGGCCTTACGACGTTAGTTTGAGTATGGAATGGGAAATAACTGTTCATACTCAAATTGACGGTTTTAGGCAAACGTTGGGATGGGTTTTCCTTGGTCGGTGGAAAAGGAAACCCCAGGCAGTGCAAGGTAACTCTTGCACAGGAGGGTGCGACCGATCACTCTTGAGTCGGTCAACCTTACCCTCATAGCAGCAGTCGTTTTGAGTTTCAGTTCTAATAGAAATGGAGACCTCTGGAGTTCGAGGATGACGACCACGTCTTCTTACGGGTCTCACCTCGACGAGGTTTACAGAGATGTGGCCTGGGAGGAAAGTTATCCCCGAAGTTCAACGGACCTTTCTAGGTCCTCAGCTGGGTAGGCGAGGTGGTTTACCGCTTGGTCCATCCACTTCAGTTGCACTAGGTGCACGACGTTTTCCACGTATCCCAACTGAGGAGATACGTGCTCGACCCCTTCGCATATCATCGACCATGAGGAGCTAGACGGTGGCGATGAGTGTCTTTTACGGAGGTTCCTGTGGGGATTGAGGATCGACGCGGAGGAAGAGACGTCGCAGAAGAACGTTTTCGGTGATGCGGATCAAGGCGTCGCGACGTCGATTTCTGGGTTCGGCGTTCTTCGCGTTCTTCGCGTTCTTCGCGTTCTTCGCGAGGGAGAAGAAGAAACAAGGATCCTCTAAAATCTTATCAAAAGATTTTGGTTTGGTCTTATTTTATTAATATGCCAACACACGAAAACAGGTTAAGAAACGATTGAATTAATTCGTTGAATTAATTCAACAAAAGAAACAGGCCATTTAATTCACGAAAGAAACAACCCATTTAATTCACGAAAGAAACAGCCCATTTAATTCACAAAATAAACCGCCCAATTAAATGGTCTGTTAAGAATTTAGAAAATGCGTCAGTTGACTTTCATTAAGACGGGTTTTCACGGGTGTGTTTCTTAGCGGAAAGAAACGGCGGGGCTCGTGCGGGCCCCACCTCACAAATATCCTACCAAGGGGGTAGGATATTTCTGGATAGCATCCTATCCAGTTCAACTCAGTTCAAGCCGCCTTTAAGTGGCTTCAAGTGGCTTCCAAGCGGCTTAAGTGAAATAAAATAAAGTTGTCGCAAAATTATTTTATTTCTTGACTTTAAGCCCGAAAATTAAAAACCACACCCGAGCAAACGCAACTCCGGAAGAGGCGTTTCTAAGTGAATACCGGCGCTGCGATTTCATCGGTGCCCTCAGAATTCTATTCCAGGCATTGGTTCAAAATTTATAAAAACCCGCTCGTCCGTTCACTGAACGTACCCGAGCCAAACTTCGGAAAATGATTCCGGGCACACCGGGCCTCGGAATCAGGCGCCGTCAGAAACTGCGTTCTTGTAAAATTCCAAAGAAAATTAAGAAAAAAAATTTCCCTGAAATTTACGGGTCTTTACATTACTCCCACCACAGGGCTTTACGTCCCCGTAAAGCTTCAACACAAACTAGGGATACAAAGGTGGTACTGAGCACGCATCTGAGCCTTTCACTCCCATGTGCTCACCTGGACCTTCTCTGTCGTGGCCCGAACCACCTCTGGTCCCACTAGAGCTGCCACGATTTCTTCCTTGCCAATAAGAGAAATCTGGTCTCATCCCCTAGATGAACCACGTTCTTCGCCTAATACGGTCAATCCCGACATGGATGATACTAATCCATACCAAGGATGACGTCGTAAGGCCTCGACGCTACTACCAAGAGATTCAACCGTTACTCTCACCTCCAAGGGTTGAGTCACACTGTCGGCTTCAGTGTGTGATAATTGGGTCTCCTCCAGTAGATGTCTCACGGGTGAGGGTCAAGTCAACAGTCTAAACCGGAACCTCTTAGTAACAACACAGGAGAGGACAGGAAAGTAAAATGACACAAGAAAAGGTGTCTTTTATTACTGCAGCTCAAGTACAAAGACACAAAGCATCTATAAACACACATAAACAAAACTAGAAACAACGTGAACAAAAGTCTCCAGGTCAGGAGCTAGTCCCGCTCCTGTTCATCTGCTCCCGGAGCTCCATGATCGTAGGCCTCAGCTGCCTGAAGCTGAGCTCTCCCATGTCCTCCTGTCCCCTGCGGTCAGGGTAGACCGCCTGGTGGTGGTGGTGGCAACACCCCGAAGCGCCGTCCACCTCCTGCTGCACGACCAACTCCCCTGTAATGACCGCCTGCTCCTTGCGGCCTGCCCTGATCGAACCTCTGCCTCTGCCTATGGGGTCCTTCGTTCATCTTCTGGTCATCCGTATGGCGGGTCAGACAATCACGAGCCATGTGACCAACCCCGCCGTAGGAGTAACACTGCCCTCTCATGGAAAGTCGTTGCCCACCACGAGTGCCTCGCGAAAATGATCCAGAGTCATGCTGGCGACCACCTGTAGGTCCATTCCTCTTGGACCCCTGCGTCATCCGTCTACTGCCCGCTGCAGAAGACTCTGCCGCATGCTGGTAAGTGGTGGGTCCTGTTGCTGGAGACTGCTCAGCAAGGAAACTCTCCACTAAGAGGGCTCGCTCTAACACCCCTGCCTGAGTCGGAATGTTGAGGGAGATCATCGAAGCCCTGATCTCATGCCTCAGTCCCTGCTCGAAGGTCCGGGCCCGGAAGAACGGGTCCCGTACCATATCTGTGGAGTAGCGCGGGAGATCAGTAAATCTCGCCGAGTACTGGGCCACTGACATGCTGCCCTGCCGCAGCTATAGTAGCTCCTGGATGCGCACCGCTCGGAGGCTGGCTGGGATGAACTCAGAGCGGAAGATTCTCTCAAAGTCTGTCCAGAGGAGAGATGCCTCGTCGTGCACCTAGAGCATCAAGCTCCACCATATGCCTGCTGCCGCGTGCAGGAGACTCGCTGCGAGGATCACCATGAGGTCTGCTGGTGTCCTCACTAATCTGAAAACTGGAACAACTGCCTCCAGCCAGTCCTCGGCGTCCTGAGGGTCCGTCTCCCCGCAGAACCTGGGCGGTCGCTGGCGCTGGAACTCATGCAGTGCACTAAGGCGACGTGTATCACCAGCGGCTGGGGCTGGTAGCATCGGTGCCTCGGCGGGTATAGGTACCGCCAGTGCCTCAGCTGTCAAAGGTCCCTGTACCGAGTCCTCAACGCTCGGTGGGCTGTTATCACGCTCCACTCTCGGAATCCTAGCTGGCTATCGTCGTGGGGCCATCCTGAAAAGGGAACAAGTGTGCCACGGTCAGGACAGTATACCTGGTGAGCTGACAGAAGTAATCACAAGGAAAACTTGAAACACACATGCAATCAATGTTTTCGTGCATTAAGTCAGAAATCAGAAGTCTGGGTCCTGGTGTACGGATACCTCGGCCGCCGCACCAACACTGGACTCCCTGGATTGATAACCACACCCAATACGCTAAACGCTATTGCTTCACATAGACGAAAGATCAGAGTCCCTAGTAGAACCAACCTCCCTCTGATACCAAATGTGAGAACTGGGCCCCGGTGACAGTAAAACCACCCCTCCTTAACATGGTCGTCGGGTCCTAGCCCACCAGGTACCACCAGTTGCCCCGCAGACACGTGGGGCCCACCCCAGGGTCCACCCACTTGCCTGAACGGGTCATCTGACTAATGATAGTCCCCACAGGCCAACACATGTCCTCCCCAGGGTGTGTGCGAGTGAGGACAAAACACACTAGAAAGGACATGTGTTGGCCTGTGGGGACTATCATTAGTCAGATGACCCGTTCAGGCACGTGGTTGGACCCTGGGGTGGGCCCCACGTGTCTGCGGGGCAACTGGTGGTACCCGGTGGGCCAGGACCCGACGGCCATGTTAAGGCGGGGTGGTTGTGCTGTCACCGGGGCCCAGTTGTCACAAGGACATCGTATAAGTCAGTTATAGGTGAGAATCTATTATCATCCTTCATTCATGGGTTCAAGCCCTAATGTATTGGCGGATATGATAGGTTGTCCCCAAGTATGAGAAGTGTACATTTTCTAAACCATATTTATATATTATCTACGATATTCCAATAAAATAAGATGTACATCCTTGAAATAAATTTAATCCTTAAATAACATTTTTAATATGGTTTTCAATGCATACTTTTTTCATAAAATATAATATTATTATTTTTCCATTATTACCATTTTATTAATGAGGATATTAGTCGTAAATATTTTCAATACAATTAAAAATATTTCTATAGAATGTAAATTCATTATTCTATAAATAACTTATTCACTAAAACATGCTCTTATTATAACTTTATCCCAAAATGTCTGTCATATTGGTAGACACCATCATATAATACCTAAAAAGGATTTTTTAAGAACATGAACTTGTGAAAAATAATAAACTCAAAACCCATAATGGTATCCATAATAGTTATTTTAATGAATACACATATTAATCTAAATTTTAACAAAATCCTTATATGATTCATAATTCTTATCACCGAAGTACTATTATTAAAAAATATATATAAAATCTAAACCAGAAAACCCGATATAGAAATAAATTATCCATTTTATTTCCACATATCTTAGCCCTTGTTATATGTTTTATAATTTCTAATAGTACATTGAATCAGTTAATACCTTGGTTCTGGATCCCTATGAAGACATTTTCTTCCTTCTATCATACTCTTCATTTTTTCTCAGAAATTATTTTGTTTATTTCCTTTATTTACACACATAAATTATCTTCATATTTCATTGAGACACTTTACTAGGTGTTAACATCCACCTTTATTACTTGATGGTAAATGAGCCTTCATTCCTCTATGGTCTCTATCACCCATGCTATTGGAAAACTCTAACCTTATCTTCTTTTGTGAGTCTAGGATTTAGTTATGGTATGTGTTGTTAATCGTATTTTTAGAAAACTAGTTAAGAATAATCATAATATCATTAATTGAGGTCATAATACAATTTATTTTCTTATATACTCCACCTCTTTCTTCAAATATAGGGTTAACATCCATGATTTGGGTTTTGAAAATTTACAAAAACCAAAAAACATAGTGTGAGCAATAATAATTGCAGTTGGAAAACCATAAAATCATTTATAGGATATGTAAATAATGACACCCATTTTTTAATCTGTGACACTTTAGTTTTATCCTAGTTTGTTCATTTCTATCATCTATTTAAATCCTTTATAATGGTTTATAAAAAAAATGTGAATTATCATAAGCATATCCCTGGTGATTGCAAAACCAAGTGCACAGTAAGGTTCATTTTCATACACCGAGTGATGGTCTAGTAAAGCCCAATTGACCTTTTTGGAGTAATTAACCCACGTTACATCTATGTCTAAATTATATCCTTTTTGTATCCATATAAAGATGTATTTCTATGAAAAAATACATAATCTCTACCTTTACAAATTATTTATCTTTTTTTCTATACTTGTCCTCAAAATCAATCATATGGTTATGATCCCTATTTTATTTTTTATTATGATAGGTTCCTATGGTTTCTACTAAACTTCATCTGATAAAATCAGTAGATAATTTTACCCTTGTATCCTAGAGTCAACACCTTATTAAATACAATGGCATAATATACATGAAATCGCATCTATAAGGAAAAAATAGTTTATTATTCTTGATTACCAAGAAACAAACTTGATTGCCATATTACATTTGAATAAAAAAATTTAAAACATATTTTTTCTTGAGAATATCATTATTACATTTAAAATATTCTTTCATATCCTTTATAGTACACTTTATGGATTCTTGGGAAAGGAAACAAAATAAGGCTAAGCTCAAATACTCATTAAGGTTTTTGTATAGTGGAAGCTATCAAGAGTCATGGAGAATTATCAGAATGGAATGGTAAATTACTGAACAAACAATCCTTTTAAATAATTTGACTAATATAATTAATGTACAAAGGAAAATAACTTAGAACAAATTCCATTTAATAGATAACATGACTATCATGACTGGATAAGTTATAATCAATATGGAAATGTATTTAACTGAAAAAACCTCCAATTTAATCAATAAACTGAGAGTGAAATTAGTCTATAGATAATATCATAGATAAATTATCATGGATAACAATAAATTAAATCTCATTGATTAAAATTATTAATTATTATATTCCATGTTCCTGAGGCACATGATACCTCTACCATCACAGTCTATCCTTAGGATATCTTAAAAATGGATGGTAGAGTCCATTTTAACTAATGTTAGCCTATTGATTTGTCCCATAAGAATACAAGACCTTCAATTGGATATCTATAATTGAGACCAACCCATGTCTTTGAAGTCTTGAGAATTCATAATATCTCAAATAATATACATAATTCATAAACAACTTTTCATATTATCAAATATTCTTATTCAATAAAGAAGACAGTTCTACCAATATTTCCTCAGATAATAAAATATCATTGAATATAGAACACCATATGGGAAATCAAATATTTTTTAGTAGATAAAGATATCCAAGATAAATAATATGGATATTTATGGGAAATTTTGTGTCCAATGATCAATGGAGGTGAATATTTCAAGGGAAATTTATTAACAAGAAAATTTAATAAAGGAAGTGAATGTCAATAAATTACATATTCAAAATAATCATAAAACATCCAGAGGGAGAATAAAGATGGTATCAGTACAACATATACCCATGGTTTTATATGTAAAATTAAGAGTTTCTAAATATGATGAATATAAATAAAATAAAATGTCAATAAATCATTTTTAAGGAAATAATAATTTTCATTTTGAAAATATCTTTTTTAGACGTTAATATTTATAAAAATAAATTTTATGAAACTATTTATTTCAAGAATATTAGTACAAAAATTCATCAAAAATTTACATATAAACTTTAAAATATATCCTAAATTTTTTTCATCAAGATGGAAAGTAATCGAATAAAACATATTCAAACTAAAAAGATTATTCTATTTTCATTGTATTAAGGTTATAAAAGTACCATGTTTAGTAAACAATAATAATATTCCTATAAAAGTTTATAAAAGTCAAAATGGCTAAAAATTTCATTAATAAATCATTTTTAAATGTTTAAAAGAATTTTCAAATTTTTTTAGAAAAAATTTATTTTGATTAAAATGGATTTTATACTATAGTGCGAAATGACATCATATTTTCTCGAAACATGTTTTGAAATATTTTATGCACTATTAGGCTTAATCTCCTTTTTAATACTTCAATGATATCTTATGGGGCTCGATATGTTTAGGTAAAGGGGTGGGGATTTTGTGTTGTGTACACTATTGGTGTGATCCTTTAAATGTTGGTGTATTCTATGAGGGTTCTCACACATCCTATAATGTTTTTTTGTAATAAAATAAAAAAAACATGTGTGAAGAAATGACCCAATGAAAAATATTCATTTATGAACATATTTACCACCTGGTAATTTTCTAGGTAAATAACTTTGAATGAAATAATAAAAATTGAAACATAAAATATGATGAATAATTAACAAATCATGATATAACATATAAAAGGGAAATTATATTCTCCAAGTAAATGAAATTATGTTCATAACATTTCTATATTCCTCAATGTAGTAAAATTGAGACGAAATCCCTTACCTTGAGTCTGACTCAACAAGTATGTTCTTTATCTTCCTGAATAATAAAGTTTTCTTAATTAATTTCTTATTTATGAAAATTTTTCTTGTTTATTATTCCTTTTATTTAAATAATTACTATGATATATATTATTACATGATCGATTTAAGTTTACATCATGTTTTTGGATGATATTTGACTTATTTTTCAAAAATGACATCATAAGGCGACTATTAGTCTCAGAGGCCGTTATATCAATATATAAAAAATAATTAACAAGAAATAATTTTAATATTTACGTAACAATTATAATTATTATACTTATCATGAATGATTATCTTGAAAAATAAACTCAGTTACAATCATAGAGATGGTATGTCATACATATACGTAAGTAACATTTCCATTTTTAAATGGTCATTATGGAAACAATGTAAGTAATATTTTTTACAACTATCATTTTAAAAATATCCAAAATAACATATTAAATATTTAAAAATATTTATATATATATCATCTTTTCGGTGTGGTGATGAAAAGAGAGTCACATCGCTTTGTGACGGAAGTAGTCCACATGTAACGAGCAACATTGTCATGTTTTAGTGTAAGAAATGAAATAATATATCATATTTCATGAATGGTAAATGTGACATTAATATCATAATTATTTCATTTATAATATATATGCTAATTAAAAATATCATCATCACTTTCCATGTAAAACTTTAGCTAAAAATGAATCACATAGCCTCACAATGTTGTAGTCCACCATACACACGAGTGACATAGTCATATCCACTATAAAATAAAATATTGAAAAATTAAATATTATATAATGATTCCAAATGTATAATTATGTTATAAATATCATATATAATATTTATATAAATCATCATAATCAACCATGAGAGGTGGTAATGGGTAAAATGAATGAAATCGGTTTGTGAGGCAGTGTTTTGCCATACACCTAAAAGATGATTTTAAAACCCATTTGATAGAAGTGTAGGATGTTTTAAGTAATTAACTTTACATAATAACATATAATTATAGGTAATATATTAAATATATTATATCATAATTTTTTAATTAGAATTTAATGATGTGGGGGAATAAATAGTAAAATAAACGCTTGTTCCCCCATAAGCAGTTGGTGTGGTAGGGGGTTGGGGTTTGGGGCGCCAGTCATCAGGTAGAGTCCCTTAGAATATTTATTTCCATGGTTTCTTTGTATTATTATTACTATAATTGGATGTTTTAATCCACCTTCTAAAATAATAAATTCTTATTAAATAAAGGTTCCTCTTCTTTTGGAATCTTACATAGGTTTGCACAAATATCAATCCTAGGTGGCATTATTTAATAAATTTTTCTTAAAGGATGAGGTGAGGGGATATGGGAAGTAAGTTTTTTCTTTTTCTCTGATCTGAAATTTTTTTATGATCTAAAGATGTGGATATAGTGGATGAACTTTTATAGGTAAGGTGAGTGACACACTTGTAATTTTTGAAATCAAAAAGGTGTACCAATATTTTCAACATACCCCAACAATACAAAATGAATTATTCTATGTACTCAAACATAATATTATATAACATTTCGTGAAAATATATTTTATAAATTATTATATGATATCTTAACCCTTATCATATTAGTTTCACACCCTAGTAAATTGATTTTTAACTTAACAACAATAATTATTTTTTGTTATTTTGACAATTCATTTTGGTCAAAAAGTTAGTCTAAACCGATTAAAAATATAAATTATTTTGATTAAAAATATTAAATCCATTTTATTAATTTCTATCAATATTGTGGAAATATTTTATTTATAATTGATCACATATACGTGATGAGAAGCAGGTCTTCATAGAGAAAATTATTAAATGATTAAAATGTTTTTATATAAAATTTAAATATGAAAGTGATTACAATGAGATAAATCAAAATAATTGATACATAAGTGAACTAATTTTACTTTAAAATAATTAATAAAAAGTAATTTAACTTCATAAATAATTTAATCACAAAGGTCACTTCTAAATAAATTTTATTATTTGTCCCCATTCATTGAAAAATGAAATATTTCTGAAAAAAGACAAATACTAACCATAATATAATTTTGATGTTATGGTTTTAAAAATTAAGTTCATTTATAAAAATAAATATTATAAATGAGATAAAATGTAATTAAAAATTATGCTTGAAAATTTGGACTAATCCTACGTTTAGAAAAAATATTGTTTTTTATAAAACAATTTATTATCTTTTAATTAATTATTATTTTTGTTCTTATCAACATATTACCATAATTTTAGTATTTTATTTATGAATATTCATACCCACCAAATTAATATTTAGTTTTTAATTTCCATGTTTATGTAATATTTTAATAATTTATTGTTTTTTATTTAAACCATGTGTAACTGCATCATAAGCTATCTAAGAAATTAAATTTATTGATAATGAAATATGTTTTAAAGTCATATGGTATTATATTCTCTTATAAACATAGTGTTTCATATAATACACCCTTTAAAATTTAGTTTTATTCTTTTATAATTTCATGGTGTAAAAATATATCTTATGTAAATGGGTAAGGCCTCTCCCAAATACCCAAGATAATTTATCTTATAAGCCCTAGGGATGTGTCGAGGGTCTATATAATTATGAACCGCATGCATCACAGAATAATTCCATTGAATTCTTCATAAGAAATAGGCGATCCATATAAAACATAAATATTCTTATTGATAAACAATCATACAAAACATTAACACTTACCGCAGTCTATAAACAAAATCATATACCATCTATAATAATATAGTGAATTATAATAAAATAGTACATCCACAGTCAAAGATATCATAGAACATCTGGATATGTTATAATTATGGATTCAATACATCATATCACTAGTGAATCATATGTACAATTATGTTTTGATGTCGTTGATGAATATAAATATAATTAAATATCATTAAGCACATTTTTTGAGGATAATAACATTTCCAATTTGACAATATTTTTAGATCTAAAAGGTAAAAAATATTCTGAAAATATTTTTTGTTTAAAATTACCTTTTAAAACATTTAAAATAATATTTCAACCCATAAGTGGTTATGATAGTATAAAATTTTGTTTATGTTGTACATGATAAAACAAAGATTCCTTTTTGCATTTTCAATAAAATCCAAATTGGACTTGTTTCGAAAATGACATGATAATTCATTTTAGAAAATTTATAAATAGTAAAAATGGGTATAAATCCATTTAAAAAATCATTTGGAAAAGGATATTTTTTTTAAATATTATTTTGTAAAAATGGATTTTGATGAAGAAGGATTATCGATGGAAGAGAGTAATAATGTTAAATATTCATGAAAACATTTTCTCAATCGTTTTAAGAACCAAAGAGTAATAATTGATAATATTAAATTAAAATATCCATTAATTAAAAAATTATAAGAAAATATATTCTTTTTAATATTTTAAAATCAAATATTTCCCCCAAGGGAGACTCACAAAAATAATCTCTAATAATGGAGGGATTATAAAATAAACACTTACGACTTTATTGAAATTTGAATGAAAACCCCCATGGAATAAAGATGATCATAATAAATATTAAATACCATATATATATATATATATTCATGATAAAACATATCAAAAGATACATTATTGTAAGAACCCGGATCTTATTTTCAGTTATGTTTTTCCTTTTATGGTTGGTCGTGAGAAAAAGAGGAAATTTTGAAAATTTTTGAAGTACACGCCCTCTACTTTCTGAGTACACATCGTGTACATGGTTACCATGGGTAGCCGTGTGCTGGCCGTATAGCATCCATTAACATGGCCATGTGGGGGTGACCTGAAGCCCACTTAAAGCGGAGTACGGAAATGGAACGTACAATGCTTGTACTTCAAAAGTACAGGCCTTGTAATTTGTTTTTTTATTAAACACACAGGGGGAACGTTTGACAGACAGAACACATCTAGGTCTCATTCTTCTAAGAGAACCAGTATGGTCGTGATCCTTCTTAGATCCCCCAAGCCTCCGTTCAATCTCTGATTCCATCACCATCGATTGCTTTGGGATCACCTCAGAAATCTCCTCCTTCTTCTAGATCATAGTTACATGATTTCTCTTCTTTTCCAAGTTATCTTCGGTTGAACGTTTTGTGCGTTTTTGTAGATCTATGGTGTTCTTTGGTGATTCAAGCCTTCAGTTTCACTTATAGTGATCTCCTCACATCGAGGTAGGTGGTTTGTGCCTTTGTGATGAATGTCTTCATGTTTTATGTGAAAATTTTTCCAATACCCATGAACGGGTTATTAAACGTTTACTGTTTTATCCCTATTGTGTGCCTTCTATGCTTGTATGCTTGAGTAGATGATAATTGATTGTGAATAGGGGGAATTTTTGTACATTGTCTATGTTTCCCAGACATGTTTTGTCTATTTTGAACATTGGGTCTAGTTTCCTATTAGGCTGCTATTTACTTTTACATGCTTAGTACTGTAGGATAGTGTGACTATTGTTTTGTTATGCTGTTATGCTGTAGAATTCTAGCCAAATAGTTCTTTAGGTTTACCTTGGTCATTACGTGCTGCTAAACTTTCTTAACTTACATAGGGCTGTGAGAATCAGGTGTATAGACTATAGGAAGAATAGACATTGAGGGATTCTATATAGTGTGTGTTTTAATTACAATGTGAGACCACAGGGGGAATTGATATTGAGTGTATCCTCAGAGTGTCTGTTGTTCCTCGATGCAGGGCACAATGGGAATGAGACATTGAGTGCTTCCCCAGAGTGCATTTATTACTGTTACGAGACTATAGGGAGAATTGAAGGTGAGTGCTTTCTCATAGAGTCTATGCATTAGCTAAACCAGAGGGGTTAGACTAAGTGTACTGCCCTGAGGGTTTCTTATACTTGTTAGGTTGGACTAGAGGTGATAGGTTGTGAGTACTTCCCAGAGGGTTACCTTATTTTTAGCTTCTTTCTTATGTTTCTAGGTAGGACCATAGGGGATAGGATGTGCGTACTTCTCATAGGGTTACCTGTTGTGTTTACGAATTTTGATTAGCTGTTGTATGTTATGTGGTTATTTGAATGGATTGAAACCGAGGATTGTTTACTACTGAGTACTTCCTTGTTTGATGCTTTCTGTACTTTACCTTCCATATTCTACCAGACTGTTAGGCATAGATATCGTGCTGGTATATTATTGGTATTTAGTCTCACACCCTATTTGGACCATGTTTTTGTGCCCAAACTGATTATATTGTTGCTGGTATAGATAAGGTAAATCACCCTTCTACTTTAGGTACTTAACATGTTGTAGAGCTGGAGAGCACGAGACCAATCTTAGGCTTGAGATGCTATGGAGATGATTACTAATTTACTTTTTTACATGTATTAGTATGTTATTTCAACATTGTGCTTTGTTTCATAGCTTTCCTAGAAATATGTATCATGCATCATTTTATATATGTGTTCCAGTTATTCTATCAGTCTTTCTCTTTTTATTTTTGTATGTTAATATTACTTCTTCTACTCTTGTATGTATTTGTTTACATCTGTTGTGTACTATTCCAATGAGGGCATAGTTTCCCCACTATCACACCTAAGGCCCTCGCTGCTAGTCAGCAGCCTCTGGCGTTCGGGTAAATGCACTTGAAGCCATGTGACTAACCGAGTATGGGGTGCCTCTAGGTGGCTTCCAGAACCGGGAATCTAAAATTTGGTATGAGAGGATTTCTTTTCTCTTGACTTACTATTTGGAGCCTTTATCCATGGATACGAAGGAATAGGTACTTTTTAATAAGTTATGCCTAGGCTTAGCTAACCCCTTAAAGGGAAAATCCAATCTACCTAATTTTTTGCAATTTTTCTAGTTTTTCAAGTTTACGGTTGGTTTTATTTTCACCATTGCGTGACCCACATGCTTTGTGTTATTATTTTTAATGTTATTAAAGTTCTATTTCTGTTGCAACCTGATTAGACGAGGGTGTGCCATCTCATGCAATAGATAGGCACTTGGTAGAAATCACAAGTCATGCATTCTTGTCATTCCATCTAGGATTCATTAGTGATTGCATGTTGTTGTGATAGATGTTGTGTAAAATACGCATGTTGTTGTGATAGATTCCTTGATAGAATACCTGATGTTTGTTAGGGTGTTGTTTTGTGTAAGGTTTTTGTTGGAATGAATGCCAACCTTTGGTTCTTCAGGTGTTATGGTCCCTCATAGACTGGAATTTGGTGGATCATTTCCTGTATTATGTTGTTTATAACATGAATAAGATTCCAAACATTGATTCGCAGGGAGAATGGGCCCTCACAGATCGGAATTTCGCACTTTCTATGTTCCTTTTAGTATTTTTCTGGGCTCTAGAGTAGTTTTTGAGGCTTACTATGTGGAAAACCCCAGAATACACGGCGTGTAGTTTTGAATAAATTCCATGTGTTCTTCTGTTCAGAAAGAAACTGTTTTTCTTAAGTACACATTGTGTACCGTACGTACACGCCGTGTAGTCTCTAGTCGTGTCTTAGGCTGTGTGGGCAGGGACACGGGATTGGGAAAACATGGAGTGAACACGTCATGTACTGTTTATACATGCCATGTTGTGTCAACGATGTGCCTACCCTTGTCATTAACAACACAGGTTTTCTGAGTGTTATCTCATACACATCGTGTGCCGTCTAAACACGTCGTGTAGTCTAACCCAGTTACCCAGCTGTGTCACGAACAACACGGGTCGATGTAATCATTTCTCGTACACGTCATGTCCCACTAGAACATGCTATTTAGTGTGATTTTTGTCATTAACAACACGGGTCAGGTGAAACTTGTCTAGTACAAACCGTGTCTATCTGGAACACGTCGTGTAGCCTTGTCTTAGAATAGTAGTGTTTCTTAGCTGTGTATAAGGTCTCGGGATAAGGAAGATGATTCAAGTACATGTCGTGTGTTAGGACAACACAACGTGTGGTTTGGGTGTTACAAGACCAATTTTGGCAGATGTACACACCCATGTGAATGACTTAAGGGAACACGTCGTGTAGGGTTTATACATGTCATGTACTCATGTTTTGTAAAACTTGAATGTTTTGTTTCTCTTGTTCCCTTCTTACACATCTATGTTTCAGTCCCTATTAATCGTGATCTAAGGTGAGTGTTTGACCTTGTAGAGTCATTCCACCAAAATGACCTTTGGTTGTTTGCCAGTTTCCAGGCGGTGATCAGATGCTGGATACGGCTAATCAGTGACTTCCCGTAGTTCCTCTTATTGTGCCAGTCTTCGCACCAGTAGTTATACCTAATACCAGTGCTGATGCATAGTTCAGGGAAGGATTCGTGATGATGATGCCGGATTTTTAGGGAGCACCGCCTCCTACCCTGTTGATGGAAATTTTGTCATGAGTTTTCCGACAACAACAGCCTCCCACTTTCTCAAGGGAAGGAGGACCTCAGGATGCAGAGTCATGGATAGATATCGTGCTGACGATCTATGAGCATTAAGAGATTCCTCCAGAGAGGAGGGTCAATATTGCTACCTATATGCTTCAGGACTCCTCCAAGAGGTGGTGGGATGTGATCTCGCAGGCTGGACGCCAATAGGATTTGGTGTGGGTTGTCTTTCCACGTGTCTTATACAACTAATTCTTTCCACAGACCTTGAGGGCCGATCAAGCCCGAGATTTTTGGAGTTTGGAGCAGGATACTCTTTCTGTTATACTGTATTCCTCATATTTTACCGAGTTGCAATGCTTCATGCCTATTTCAGGAGTGGATCAGTTGTTTATAGACAGTAAGTTTGAGGATGGTCTGAAGCACGACATCCGTTCAGAGGTGAACATCTTTTGGTTGACTTCTGTCACTTCTATAGTCAAACAGGCGCTGATCACAGAGTGCAGTTTGAGGGATTCTGGAGTTGTGATCCAGGGCGGCTCAACATCTGGGGATATTATTCCTCCAATTTACACCAGGAAGCGTCATAAGGAGTCTTCACGCGGTGATCCGAGGAGGTGAGACACTTCTTCTAGTAGTCAGGAGGTGTGCTACAAGTGTGGGAAGAGCGGGAATACGAGGCCACACTGCCCGAGAGACCAAGTGGAGTGCTGATATTGCGAAAAGATGGTTCGTCTTCAGGGATTTTGTCAGATCTTATCACCATAAGTTGGGGACAGGGGTTCTTCTATGACTCCTCATTTAAGATCATCACCACCAGTTTCTCACTATTCTATGAACTGGAGTTCTTCTGGCCGTTCAGGACGAGGTGGAGGTTAGGGTCATGGTAGCTATTTTCCTGGTTTCCAATGACATCAGGGTGGATCTTCTTAGAGTGGTTAGGTAGGGTCACATGCCCATGGAGCAGGCCAGACTTTTTCAGTGGAGCAGACCCAATAGGAGCAAGATCGCGTACCTTCTACAGTTTGAGGAATGATCTTATTTTCATCATTTTTATCTTTAGCTCTTTTCGATACAGGGGCTTCCCATAGATTTATATCTATTGCGTTTGTTGAGAGACTTCGGTTCTGTATCTTTTCTTCTACTGATATCTTGACGCTAGACACTCCGTTGGGGACTGGAATGGAAAGCGCACGTCAGTGTAAGGAGTTCCCTCTAGAGGTTGGTGGGTGTCAGTTTTTATGTGACCCTTATGTCCTAGAGATGATAGGTTATGATTTCATTCTCAGAATGGGCTGGCTAGTTCCCTTCAAGGAAGTTGTCGATTTCTATTGTCGTATGGTGAGTTTCACATCACCAGAAGGTGGATCCTTTCTTCATAAGGGTGAATGGGATGTCCAGGTGAGCAGAGCGGGACCCGAGCATCATGGGATGGAAGTTGTTACAACCCAGATTGTTAATCTATATCTGGATGACCAGGGACCTCATAGTTAGACATTCCTCCAGTGGTGGATCATTTCATAGATGTCATTCTAAAAGACCATTCAGGTTTTCCTCCAGAGCCTAAGATAGACTTTTCTATTGAGATCATTACAGGAGTGGAACTGATGTTTATAATGCCTTATACGGTGGCTACACCTATGTTTCAGGAGCTCAGGAATTAGTTGGAGAAGTTGTAGGAAATGGGTTTCATCTGACCCAGTACTTCTCATTGGGGTTCGCTGGTCCTTTTTGTGAACAAGGTGGACGGTACCCTTAGGGGTTTTTTGGAATATTATAAGTTGAACTAGTTGATGATCAAAAACCTTTACCCCTTTCCTAGGACTGATGATCTCTTTGATCTACTTCAAGGATCTTGTGTGTTCTCAATGATTTACTTGAGATGTGGTTATCATCATTTTTGCATTTGGAAATCTGATATACCTCTTACATCCTTTAAGAGGAGGTATGGTCTATATGAGTATATGTTTATGCCGTTTGGTCTCACGAACATGCTTGTAGTTTTGATGCACTGATGAACCAGGTCTTCCATCTAAACATGGATTCCTTCGTGGTTGTCTTCGTGGATGATATCTTGGTGTATTCTCACACTCTAAATGACCATGCTACCCATCTTGAGAACATTTTGAGTACACTGAGGGGTCATCAATTATATTCTATGCTCTCAAAATGTCACTTTTTTCAAGATCAGATTCACTTCTTGGGTCATGTTATCTTAGAGACAAGAGAATTAGTGGACTCATAGAAAGTGAGAGCAGTATTTTCATGGGAGAAGCCGAAGAACGTCTTTGAGGTGCAGAGTCTTCTAGGGCTAGAAGGATACAACAGACGTTTCATTCATGACTTTTCACCCTTATCAGCACCACTGACGGGTCTATCTAAGAAGGGTGTGAAGTTCTTGTGGTTATATTTTTGCGAGTCAGCCTTTTAGGAGCAGAATGGGAGGTTAACTTAACCACTGATACTATTCTTTTCCAGAGTCGGGCAAGAGTTATATTATTTTATATGATGCATCAGGTTTAGGGATGGGAGATATTCTAATGAGGGAGATGGATTCATTGTGTATGGGTCTCAGCAGTTGAGACCACATGAAAGGAATTACCCGATGAATGATCTCGGGTTGGCTGTTGTTGTTCATGCATTAGGCTATTGGAGAGATTATCTGCTAGGAGATTATTTTGTGGTTTTCACTAACCACAAGAGTCACAAGTACATCTTCACTCAATGTGATCTGAATTTGAAACAACGAAGGTGGGTTGAGTACCTATAGTGCCTTGACATTGATCTTGCCTACATGACTAGGTAGAGAAATGTAGTGGCTGATGCATTGAGCAAGAGGACTCAGATACATGCAGTTCAGGAGGCTAGTAGTGAGTGGAATTTTATGGCTCTATTCTCTAAGATGCATTTGAAGGTGCATGACAAGTAGGGATAGAATTTTATTTATTATTTGGATGTTACATATACTCTTCTTGATCGAGTGCGAATGAGATTGCAATAAGAATTTTAAGGCCTAGTCGTACGGGAAAATATGTAAAGAAAGGACCCTATTCCAGGATAGACCATGGGAGAGGATGAGATCTTGCGTTTCCAAGGGCACATATGGGTACCAGCAGACATACGCGAGAGCTGTTGCGGGACATTCATTCTGCAGTTTGGGAAGTTCGTCCTAGTGTCACCAAGTTGTATCATGATCTACACTGTCAGTATTGGTGGCCAAGTATGAAGAAAGATGTTGCTGGTTTTTTGATGAAGTGTTCCACCTATCAGTAGGTGAAGCTGGAGCATCAGCAACCAGCAGGGATTTTACAGTAGTTTCCTAGTCCCGAGTGGAAGTGGAATGATGTCACAATGGATTTAGTAACAGGGTTGCTGAAGTCGCCTAAGTGGAATGATACAGTTTGGGTTGTCATTGACAGACTCACGATGGTTGTCTGCTTCTTGCTGATCAAGGAGACCTTCAATGTTGATGAGCTGGGGCTGTTGTACATCCGAGAGATTATACATCTGCATGAAGTTCTACACTCCATTGTTTTAGAGAAGGATGTTCATTTTACTTCTCTCTTTTGGCAGGGGCATCAAAAGGATTTCGGTGCACAAGTACTTTTGAGTACAGAATACCGTCCCCAGATAGATGGCCAGTTCGAGCGTATGATTCATGTGCTTGAGGACATGCTCTGGGCATGCATCCTAGATTTTGGAGGTTCGTGGGAGATTCATATACCTCTTGTGGAGTTTCCCTGCAACATTAGTTTTCAATCAACTATTAAAATGGCACCTTATGAGGATTTGTACAGTAGTCCATGCTGATCACCCTTATATTGGATTGAGGTAGGAGAGGAAGCTTTTCTGGGACCTCTTCTTGTTCAGGAGACCAAAGAGTAGATAGAGTTGATTCGGCAGAGGATTTATACTGCGAAGTCTCAACAAAATTCTTATGTTGATCATCATAGACGATCTCTAGAGTTCGAGGTCAGGGATCATGTTTTCCTATGAGTCACACCGAGGTTAGGAGACAAGAGTATTTGGAGATAGGGTAATCTTTCTCTGAGGTATGTCGGGCCGTTTGAGGTGTTGGAGAGAGTTGGTCTTGTTTCCTATCGTTTTCTGTTACCTCAGAGATAATGGGCTATGCACGACGTCTTCCACATTTCTCATCTTTGACATTACTTCTCAGACCCATTGCACGTATTCCAACCCAAGGAGGTTGAGTTGGAAGTGGATGCATCCTTTGGGGAGAATCCTATCCAAATTTGTCGATTGTTGTACAAAGGTTCTCCATGGCGAGTCTATTATTCTAGTACGATTTCTATGTCACCATATGCGAGTACATGATGAGACTTGGGAGAGGGAGGCAGACGTATGATTGCAGTGGCCGGAGATGGTCATGGTTTCTTCTTCAACGTTACGTTAGGGAAATTCGGGGATGAATTTTTTTATGTGGGGAGGTTTTTAAAAAACCAGATCTTCTTTTCAGGTATTTTATTCATTTTCTTGTTGTTCTTGAGAAAAAGGGTAAATTCTGGAAATTATTGAAGTACATGACATGTACATTATTAGTACACGTCGTGTACTCGGTTATCGTGGGTAACCATGTGATGGCCGTGTAGAAGCCATACACATGACCATGTGGGGGTGACCCAGAGCCCACTTAAAGTGGAGTAAGGAAATGGAAAGTACACGATGTGCACTATAAAATTACATGCCATGTATTTTGTTTTTTTAATTAAACGCATCGAGGTCACATCTCACAAACATAACACCCTCCTTCTAGGTCTCATTCATCCGAGAGAACCCGTACATCCGTGATCCTTCTCCAAGCCCCTGAGCCTCTGTTTGATCTCTGATTCGACCACTGTCAATTGCATTGTGATCACCTTAGTAATCTTTTTCTTCTTTGAGAGCTTCACTTCCTGATTCATCTTCTTTTTCATGTAATCTTTGGTTGAATGTTTGGAGAATTTTTTAAGATCTACGGTGTTCTATAGAGATTCAATCCTTGAGGTTTACTTATAAAGATTTCTTAACGTAGCGGTAGGTGTTTTGTGCCTTTCTGTTGAACGCCTTTGAGTTTTATGTGGAAATGTTTCCAATACCCATGAACGGGGTATTGCACATTTACAGTTTTAGCCCTATTGTTTGCTTGCTATGCTTGTATGCTTGAGTAGATGATAATTGATTGTGAATAGGGTGAATTTCAGTGCTTTGGTTGTGTTTTCCATGCATGTATTGCCTATTTTGACCGTTGGGTCCAGTTTCCTATTAGGATATGGTTTACTTTTCCATTCCTAGTATTGTAGGATGGTGTGACTATTGTTCTGTTATGCTGTTATGCTATAGAATGCTAGCCAAGTAGTTCTTGAGGTTTACCTTGGCCATTAGGCACTGCTACACTTACTTGACTTATACAGGGCCGTGAGAACCTAGTGTACATACCATTGGAAGAATGGACGTTGAGGGCTTCTCCAGAGTTTCTATTTTACTTACGATGCGAGACCACAAGGGGAATTGAAATTGAGTTCTTCCTCAGAGTGTTTTTTGTTCCTTAACGGAGGCCACATGGAGATTGAGATGTTGAGTGTTTCTCAAGAGTGCCTTTAGTACCGTTACGAGACTATAGGTGGAATTAATGGTGAGTGCTTCCTCAGAGAGTCTATGATTACGCTAAACTAGAGGGGTTAGACTGAGTGTACAGCCCAAAGGTTTGTTTGAACATGTTATGTAGGACCATAAGTGATATGATGTGAGTACTTCCCAGAGGGTTACCTTTGTTTTAGCTTCTTTCTTGTGTTTCTAGGTTGGACCAGAAGAGATAGGATGTGGGTACTTCCCAGAGGGTTACCTATTGTGTTTAAATATTTTGATTATTTGTTGCAGGTTATGTGGTGTTTTGAATGCTTTGAAACTGTGGATTCTTTATTCTGGAGTACTTCCTTGTTTACTGCCTTCTGTACTTTACCGGCCATATTTTCACAGACTGTTAGGAACAGATATCATGGTGGTTGCCTATTGGGATTCAGTCTCACACCTTGTTTGGGCCATGCTTCTGAGCCCAAACTAATTAAATTGTTTCAGGTATAGATAAGGGAAAGCACCCTTCTAAATCAGGTACATGACATATTGTGGAGTTGGAGATCACGAGACCATTATTAGGATTTCGAT
Source organism: Viscum album (assembly GCA_963277665.1). NCBI lineage: Eukaryota > Viridiplantae > Streptophyta > Magnoliopsida > Santalales > Viscaceae > Viscum > Viscum album. The sequence goes on along the minus strand of OY728141.1, from coordinate 1,955,187,326 downwards.
GATGTGGAGCTGATTACTATTTTTCATTTGTACTTGGTTTAGTACGGTATTTCAGCATTTTGCTTTTTTTCGCTGCATTCCTAGACATATGTATCATGCATCATTTTATATATGTGATCCAGTTCTTCTATCGGTTTTCTGATATTTATTTTTGTATGATATTATTACTAATTCTGCTCTTGTATATATTCGTTTACTTCTGATGTGTAATCTGCCAATGAGGGCATAGTTTCCCCACTATCATAGCCAAGGCCCCCGCTGCTAGTTGGTAGCCTCTGGCGTTCGGGGAAATGCTCTTGAGGTCATGTGACCAACAAGGTACGGGGTGCCTCTGGGTGGCTTTCTGAACCCAGACTTTACAATTATATACACTGAAAAATGGAATAAGTGGTGATTATGGTGTATGTCTCATGGAAGTAAAAGTTAGACGAAAAACCCTTACAACTTATTTGACATTCATTAAATAGGTCAGAGCCTCCTATATAATAAATATATTTTTATTACACTTAAATTAAATAACCATAATAATATTTATAATACTATATATTATTTACTTATTGTATTTCACCCCTTTTTTATTTGGAATTATTTGTTAAAATCTCTATTTTGAGGGATAATTCCTCCATTTTTCATGTATGTTTCAATTAAGTAATTTTGGTCATTTTATTTTAATTATTATTGTATCATATCCAGAATGTTAACCATGATATAAATATCATATATATTAATTATTAATTTATTTACAATAATCTATAAAAGATAGATATTTAAAATGGATTACCCACTTCTTGGTGATAGTAGTTCGTATATATGCTTGAACATTGTTCCTATTTTTCATGATGGATAGAATGGAGGGAAAATAAATAATAAATAATAAATAATAATTTATTTTAATTATATATATATTATTTAAATTAATATAATAAATCATTATTTTCATCCATATAATAATAAAATGAAAAACATTTTGCATCGCTACGATGTGGAGGTAGTCTACACATATGCTTGAGAGTCATTGTTGTTTTCCAATGGATTGGAATATAAGAAGTTATATGTGATATTATATTTCAAAATATATGGCTATATCTGGAATATAAAATATATTAATTAAAATTTATCCTCACATCCTTCTATCCAAAGTGTTAGAAGACAATGAATTACATCACTTCTTTATGCGGTTGTCCATTGTACACACAATCAACATTATCATTTCCATCAGTAAATGGAAAGTAAGAAGTTATATGTGGTATTATAATTCTATAAATATAATAATATCATAAATACCATATATATTTGTGAAATAATTAATTACATCCATCCATTAAAGGTGGTTATGGAAATAAAATTACATCGTTTCATAAGGCGGTAGTCCACTATACACACAATTGACAATTTTATTTTCTAATTTAAGGAAGTAGAGATAGATATCGGTTATCAAATTAACATAATAACATATCACTATATAGGATATACTATTTTTTTTATTTTTCATATTCATTAAATATTATAAGGAGTTATAGGAATGATTAAAATTAAAACTCGAAGTTAAAAACATTACCTCTTCTTCGAGTAACCTCTTTAGGTTTAAAATATTGCATTACTAGATTCGTATTCTCATTTAACCAAGGTATCTATGACGTGGAGATGGATGTAAGGATGATATTTGATTAGTTATTGGATGACCAAAATGTATTTGGGTGTTTAACAATGGGATAAAATAAGGTGGCCTTTATAAGTAGAGAGAGGACATGATATTTATTTTTGAAAGGAATTAATTACAACAATGTTTTTATCATGAGAAAGTCCTCCAAAATTAGTCATTATTGAAACATAGATAATATTGGGTTTAAATATATTCATCTAATAGGGTTTTGAAAAGTTTTTATGTCACATTAATAATAAAAGTTTCAATTAAACCATTGATAAACCGATTTTTTCCTTAATTGCAAATAATTTTTTTTTGAATTTTTTATAAAAGTCATTATGGTTTAATATGAACCATATAATATCCAAAAATTGATTTCAAGACACCAAAAATTGTATTCAAAAAAATCATACAATGTAACATTCCATATATTGGGTACCGCAAAATTCATATTTGAAATAATATTTGGCACTCCACCGCCTTATTCTGCAATCTAATAATTGACTCGCCTTTAGCCAGAAACCCGGATGCACCCGATCTCCCATCTTCTTCCACAGCCCCCATGAAATCCACTAGCCAAAGTCATGACCATCCTTCTCACTGGAACCACAGAACTATTCCATAAAAAAACACTAGATAAAAAAACAAGATTCTTCGAAAGACTATCTACTGAGACGCCTTCAGTCATTCGATCATCATATCACGAATTCACCATAGGATCGAACTAAAATCCTTAACCAGAACCCCCTTCAGATATAAAAATATATGAGAAAAAAATGAAGCACAACAAAAATATAATTAGATACCATCGTCCATTATCTTCATCAAGGTGTAAAGTAAAGCTAACTTCGATAGTAATCCATGGCCATTATAGATCAAACATACTTTTAATAAACAAATAGAAGGAAAACAAACTCTAAACACACCAATGTATTCAAGAACAATACAAATAAAATCATAAAAAAATGACATGGATTGTATATGCTGAAGGATGCACCTCTTGAACATTTATGATCAAACAAACATCACCTCCAAATGACTCTTGAAACCACTACAACAGAATGACTGGGAGAGCGATAAAGGAAAAAGAAGCTAGATAAGTGTTTGAGGCAGTATGGTCTACAAAAACAAAATTATCCTCACTCAGAACCACCCACACCAACTGAAGAATATGATGATGGTAAAAGATCACACCAAAAAAACACATAATAAGTAATGAACACCGAAAAAGAATAAATCACAGAGACTGAAAACAAGTCTAGCTCTTGAGACACTGACACGATTCAACCTACACATCCCAAACCTTCTCAAGAAAACTAGTTCAATAGACCATAATGGGGTCCAAAATGATGTAACAATAATTTCATACTATAACGACAACATATGGGGCTTCAACAAGGATAAAAGACAATATACAGTAGAGCATAAGAACTGGGGAGAAATGGATCTCATGAAAGAAATAATGAAATAGTGATGAAAAGGAAGAAAATGAGGGACAACGGGGAGAGAAGGAACGAATGAATGAGGGGAGAAGAAGATAGAACCATTTAAGTATCGCATATGCTTTCCCCCTTCAAATATACAACAATTTAACCCAATCGTGAAAGAGGAACGATGTTAAGGCCACTAATAGCATCTCTTTACCTTAATCATTATAATTAATTTTTACTGTTTAGTATTATAGATAATGGTCAAATAATCTGTTTAAATTATTGTATAATATAAATTATTATACTTCAAAATATATAATTTATATTTCCATATTCAATTAAATTATGTAAGGGTGTTTAGTTAAAAATTAGACACACAGACGCGTTGAAAAAATGGGTTTCTAAATAGAACATTTTCATACGTATATGATGTTTTCATATATAAATTAAATATGAAATTGATTATATTAACATAAATTAGTTAAATTTAAATATAATACAAGTAATTTTATTTTAAAATTAATTTAAAATATAATTTATATTTATAAATAATTTAATGAAATGGAAGTTTTCAATTAAAATTAAATATTTTTTACCATTCCACAAAAAAAATATTTTCAAAAAATTCAAAAAAATGACCAAAATATAATTTTGATAGGATTATTTAAAAAATAAGGATTATTTTTTAAAATAAATTTTCTAATAATGTTATTAATAAATTTTAAAATATTTTCCAAAAGCATCACTAATCCGTCATTAAAAAAAATACATTCTCCAAAAAAACAATTCTTTCTCTTTGAAAAGATATGATTGTATTTATAATCAATGGTTAAGCATTGAATATATTTTATAAATTTTTAAACCATTTAATTTAGATAATTTATTTTTTTCATGTTAATACACTCTGACCTAATAGCTTGGATATAAAGGTCATTTTTAAAGAATAATATTTAAATAGAGTGTTGTGTTTTGGTTAAACCCAGTGTTTTGTGTATCACAAGCTATCTAAGAGATAGAATTTATTTAAATAGAAATATTTCATAATTTCTGGGTGTGTTTCATTTTCCTAAAATAATGTTTTACGTAATACATGTTATCGATCCTAATATTCCTATTTTAAAATAACTACATGTTATGTTCTACTTCCATAAATGAATTACATCCTCACAATTTAATCATGATCACAATAATCAAGGATTTGAAATTTTAAAATTTTCTTCTTGAAATGATAAATATAAATAATGTCTAAAAAACATCCTTGGGATAAGATATAATTGTAAGTATTTTGGTCATTTGGAATAACCATATAACTAGGTTTCTATGTATGAGAACATTGGTGGGAAGAAAAGATATCAGCATAGAAGAAATATATAATTCTGAAAAAATATTGGATGGTGATAGAGGTTATTGATCTATAGAAATTTAATGATGAATATAAAATCTAAAACCAAAAAACTATAAATTTTTGATTAGATGATATTCCATTTTATTCATTATAAATAGAGCTTCTAGGATAACATTTTTGTTTCAAGAACCTTTTACTAGAGTTACTAAATTCATTTACTGTCTACACTGAGAACACATGGAAATTTACATATTTGGTATATTATTATTTCTTAGGTATAATATAATCCATTAGTTTTTCTTTTATCAATACCCACTTTATTTCATACTCCAATAAATTAATACCTAGAATGAATGTTTTCACTTAAAGCTTATTTAATAGATCACCAGAATGCCAATACATTCCTCCAATCTTTGGATATTTTTCTTATGTAAAAATACTTATATCATGTGATCCAATAACACCAAAATTTCAAATTAATCCATTCCATATATAGTTAAACATATGAGTTATCCAAAACATGTCAATACAAATTAAAAGCCCAAAAATTTTAAGTAATGTTACAAAATCAACATTATATTCCCCAAAAAATATAATGTGGATCTTACATTCACATTAAAAATATGTTAAAACCTTGATCAACATTAATCCTTAATTATAAAAATTAATGTTTCCAAAAATAAAATATCAGGCTCTTTAATATATTATATATTTCCAATCCTTTTATAAACTCCAAAAAAAATTACATAAACCATCAAATCACTCACCACTTTCATCATCACTAGTATTATACCATAACAATGTCATTGTAATTGAAATCTCAACATAAATAAAAAATAATTGTTTATCTTCCCCTAATAATGTGTTTTCTTAAAATATAAACATTCCACTAAATCACTTTTCGTGGTAATATTCAACATGTTCTTTAAAATCCTTAATGAAATAATAATGTAGTACAATACTATTATGTTTCATGAATCTTATATTAATATTATAATCAATAAAATACTTTGAAAATATATCTAATGGATCCAAATACACAAGAACAGTAATAATTCCACATCAGATGTATGAATAACATAATCTTGACCTTAGTCCCATATATTCTTCTTAGGTATATTACATTATCCATTGTGGTTTTTGTTAGAATAGTTTTCTATCTCATTATAGGTAAAGAATTATACATTTAAGGATTATCCCATACCCTTTCATTCATTATAATTACGTAATCTTCACCAAAGATAACGAAAACTCAATTTCATTTAATGAATGTACCTATTTGTTTATTTCCATATTTATCACATGAGGAAAAATCCTAATTTTTCTTCTTCCCTTTATCTGTTTTATTCTCTATAATCCTCTTATTATATTTCATCCCATGTAATATATAATAATTGGATAATTATTTCAATATCATGATAGAATATGATACTATATTATCATATAATGATAAATTTTGTGACAATAGTTTCCTTCAAATTGTTGGTTTAATCCCATAAAATAAATGACCACCATTTATCTATTGATTATATATGTAGTTTGGAAAATTCATTATTATCCATGTAAAGATAGATTCATACAAAGTACAATTTTTAAATGCTTTCAATCATTTATTCAAGAAATTTCCTTCCATATCTACTCATTTTTCATAAAAAAAATATTTTTCCAAAAATTATACTTTAAAATAATTCCATTACATGTGTTTTAATTATTATTCATCATCACTATTTTAAATCAATTACCATCATTGTTATGTATCTCATTAAAGATGAAAACATATCAAGAAAAAATTATCTATTTCACTGTATCCTAGAGAGAGAAATACCATCATCACTAATGAACGTGACCATTTCTCAGTAAGAAATGGGTTTTTAGTCACATTTTATGATAGAGTTTTATGACTCATGAATTTTTGTAACATTGTTACACCAGAAGGTTGATCAGTAGGTTTCTATATACAAGACATGTTCATTCTCATAACATAACTTATATTCCCCAATATGGTTATAATTTAATCTGTTCCAACTATAGCTCCATCTCTTACTTCATTATCATTATCAAGAGGGTAATTCCTACATGGATCAGGTTAATTGATATGGTTACCATTTCATTTTTTAGGATCCATTTCTTTAAAATTTCATACACTAGATTAACATATAAAATCAAAAAACATAAGGAATAACAGTAAAACTAATGAATAAAATAAAATAAATTAAAAATTTTGTGCATAGATCACCTCATAATCATAAAAATGTTTCCCTTATAGATATCTTTATTTTTTAATTCGTCATAATATTCTATAAAAATTTGAATTTTATTAAGGATATCCCTTAAGAATATCAATCCAGGAAGTCAGTAAGTCCATTTATCATGCACTAGGTGATGATTGGGTCCAGTCAAATGATCTCTTTTCAGTTTTATTACACCTAGGTATATCATTTCTAGAACAACATCCACATATACTATACTAAAAATGATCAATTACTAGGAAAAAACAAATATTATCTTCTTTATGAAAAAATTATGATGATCTTTTGTACTTATTCTAAAATTATATCATAGGGTAATGTTGAATAATATATGTTTTTCAAAATCTACTTCCTAATGTTTCTACTAGAATTACATTAATAAAATATATATATATCATGACCTATGTATCCCATAGATGGTGGTTACATTATTACACTATCACTAGATATAAGCAATCACATTCCAAAGTACTAAATAGTTTAAAAGTCTTACTAAACTAGATTCATACTTGAATTTCACATTACATTTATAATAATAAATAAATAATTATCATTGATATAGTAATTATTACCTGTATCATATCCCTATATATCAATAGAAAATAGTTCTAGTCATTATAGAGATATAAAACATAAGAAAGGGTTGTGCATAAATTACCATTAAGGGTATGTGTATAGCATAATCTATAATGAAATATGGAATAATCAACATATAAATAGTAATAATTAGAAAAATTAAATTTAATAAAAATATTTAGTATAAAATGGAAGTAGTAAATTATTATAAAATTATTCATTACAAATAATCACATGACCTTGAAACATAACAAAAAATATTCCAACTAATCAAATAATTATATGGTCTATCAATTATGTAATTCATAATGATCGAATAAATAATTTCGTGAAATCCTTAACATACCATAAAGACCTCATGATAAAACTTCATAAAATCTAGGCCTCGTTCCTAGTCATATTAAATAAATGGTTAAGGCCACAATAGAATACCCAAGCTAATTTGTCTCATGAAACCTATAAATTCATTCATGGGCTTTGTAATTCCGGTCCCCATCCATCGTATAATTTTTCCAATGAATCCCATATATGAAAGGTGTAAAACATAATCAAAATAAACTGTACTATTTAAAAACTAAAATATGAAATCTTAATACTTAACCAAATCAATAAAGATATACACAAACCCTCCAGAGTAATAGATTGAATGGTAATAAAATTGTATATACCCATTAAAATTGATTATAAACCATCCAGATAAATAATAAATATGGAATCAATATAACATAACCATAGTATATCATAACTAAAATAAATATTATATGACATTTATGAGTACAAATGACATAAAAATATCATTAAAAGCGTCTTTGGGTGAAAATAATCTTTTAACATAGAAAAGAATTTTAAAACATAAATTACTGGAAAAAAATTGAAAATAATTTTCATTGAAAGTATTATTTGTAAATTTCTAATCTAATATTTAAAACATTTAATTTTCATTACAAATTAAAATTTCATTGATGAAATACATGTTAAAATAGACATTACTTTCAGATTTTTGGTAAAATAAAAAAGGGAATTATTTTGAAACTAACATGATGATTCAATTATAATTTTTTTTAAATAGTCAAAATGGGTAAAAAATTTTTTATTAAATTGTCTTATAAAGTAAGAAACCTATTTTAATAATATATTTAGACCACATCAATTTTCATGAGTACATATTTTCAACTAAAGAGAGAAATAATGTAAAATTATCTCAAAGAAAATGTTCAATCATTCTAAGTACCAAAGAGTGGGAAAATAGTAATATTACATGAAATATTTCACATATATTGAAATTAAAAGAAAATATATTAAATGTAATATATAATTATCAAATAATTCTCCCAAGGGATACTTAAATAAAAAACATCCTGAAAAATAGTGAGAATGTGAAATAAACCTTTAAAATGTTGTTAAAATTTGAATCAAAAGACCAATAAAATAAATAATATCAAATAAAACTTTAAATACCATTAAGTCAAATTTATTCATGATATATCAAATCAAAAGTTCTAGTATATACACCATGGGGTATTTTTCATGAATGTAAAATTGAGATGAGAAACCCTTACAACTTGTTCAACTTCCTATGTATATTTCTAAAACCCATGTATAATAAATATAATTTTATTTCACATCCATTATAGACCATAAAAATATATCTCAAACCATTTATTATTTAGTTTTACTCTTTTATCAATCATTAGTATCAATTATTTGTTCAAATCACTATTTTAGATGATAATAGCTTTGTTTTTTTATATTTTTTGGTTAAGTAATTTTAGTACTTTTAAAAAATCATGAATACATCATATTAAAAATATAATCCATGATATTAATATGATATATATATATATATTATTTATTTATTTTAATCAATAAAACATAAATATAGAAAACAGATCGCACCGTTCATGGATACGGTTGGTCATACATATGCATGAACATTGTTTACAATTTTTTAATATGATTGAATGAAAGGAAAACGAATTTTAATTATTCCACATCTAATAATTATTATTTGATATATATCATTTATATTAATAATATCCATCCTTATTATCATATATTTAAATATTAAAGGAAAAACATTTCACATCGGTACGTAAAGGTGGTAATCCACACGCATGCATGAGTGACGTTAGTATTTTCCAATGAATAAGAATATAAGAATTTAGGTGTTATATTATATTTCTAGAAGGTTTTTACGACATCAATATAAAATTTAATTAATAAAATTTATCCTTACTTCCTTCCATGTAAAGAGTAGTGAAAACTTAATCACATCGCTTCAGAAGGCGGTAGTCATCCATACACACGAGAAACGTTAAATGGAAATGAAAAATTAATATGTGGTATGATAATTATATAATTATAGTAATATAACAAATGACATATTATTATTTTAAATCCTTTAGTTTATCCATCCTTTAGAGGTGGTGATGCAAAAAATCATCACGAGTTCGCAATGCGGTAGTAAGTCATGCACACTATTGACAATTTCGTTTTCTATTTCATGGAAGTGAAGATGGATATAGGTTATTTCATTAACATAATAAAATATTATTATAAATTATATATTTTTATTCTTAATTTTTAATGGTTTTAAAATATTGTAAGGATTTATATGAAAGAGTAAAATGAAAATGAATTCTAGAAAACATTACCATTTCTTCAATTAAAATCTATTGGTTTTACATAAATCTATCCTATATTATGTTTATTAATTAAACAAGGACTCTAGGATGTGGAAGGGATATAGGTAAGATATTTGGGAAGGCATTTTTTGATCTGAAGGTCTTTGGGGTGTTAAGAGGGTAGGAGATGGGGTGTCCTTTTATAAGTGGGGGAGAGTTCAGAGTTGGTGTTTTAAAAATTATTTAATTAAAAAAGCCTTTATATCATAAAAATCCTCCAAAATATGGTATTATAAAAAATATTATATCATTCAAAAATGTCCATAAAATGGGTTTTGGGAAAAAAATTAGGTTATTTTTACTATTATCCTTTTAGTTTAACCCCTGAGTAAACCCATTTCACCAAAATCATTGTAACTATTTTCTCATTTTACAATATTCATAATTGTCAAATATTAATTTGAATTTATTATAAAATTGAAAGTATTATTATTCTAAATATGTAATCTATTTCTAAAATTCAATCCACTTCATAAAATTAATCCAATTCAAAACTAATCCTATAGACATGACGAAAAAGAGCGCTACCAAAGGAATAATTTCCATGAGTTTAGAATGTTCTAATACACAAGTCAAATTGATTTTGATTCAAATGACATGAATTAATTAAATTTTAAAAAAATAAAAAAAAATTATTTAAACACAATTAAAAATATAATTTAACTTTATAATGAATTTAAATGAAATTGTTGTTTTCAATTAAAATTTAGTACTTTTTAATATTCATAAAAATATAAATCATTTCAACAAAATATCAAAATTAACCCAAATATATTTGTGTTATGTGGATTTCTAGAACAATTTCTTTCATAAACTTTGTCATTTAAAATTGGTAAAAATTAAATTTAAATTATGTGAAGACAGTGTGACTAATTTTTTATACAGAAAAATACAGTTTTTCAAGAAATATATTTTTTCCATTCCAGTGGTCCTTATTTTATTTATAATCTAAAGATAACCAATACATTTATTTAATAAATCTCTAAATCATAATATTTTGATAATTTAGGAATTCATATTCATAAGCTACAACTCAAGGGATTTATTATAATTTTCATTTTTAAATAGTAAAATTTTTATAGAGTGTCGCATTTTGTTTAAACACAGATTTTTGTACATTGCAAGCTATCCAATGTATTGAATTAAAAAAGATATATAATGAAAATTATAGGGTTGTTATATTTTTCTAATATTTTCTTTCTTAATATATATAATCTAATGTGATTTTTCTATTTTAAAACCTTAGGCTGTTACAAAGAGGAATATTATGACAACCCTGATCTTTTATTGCACAATTAAACATAATTTATTTCATAAAATTCACTTTATACAATATAGAAGATTTAGAGGAATTGTGTATTTGGGTCTTAGGATCATTACATAACAACTTAAAACATGAAATACAACATCTTTATTGAAAAATTCCTTTACATGACCATTACATTCCCTCATACTTAGTATAAGTCCCCAACCTTAAACATTACTTAATCATGAATTAAATGAATAGTTCACATAGAGGATCTTTTTAGGTTTAGAGTTTTAGAGAATTGGGTCATAACTATTACATCTCAAAAGATTACATAGTAGACACTTCTACTAAGTTTCCATAAAATAAAAAAAACACTGTAAAAGAAACATGTCTAGTTCCATGTTTTAGATAGAATTTCTATCCTTGATCCCATCCTTGACCATATTCATCTTAAAGTCCTGTGGAAAAAATTTCAAAAACTTGGGATGAGCATAAAAAGCCTAGTAAATGATACACAAAGAAGGAAAACTGTTAGTTATTCAAAACAACAAGTAAACCATGAGTACCTTACCAAAGTAATACTTTTCACCTTTATTAAGTAGTAAAAAACTCTTTACTGAATAAAATACCATTACCTACCCTTTTGTAACCAAAAATTACCATAAAACCCATATCAAGAACACATAGCATATAAAGGTAACTTGGGATATAATCATACTTAAATGGAATAACCATACGGTCGACATCCACACATACTTAATGGAATAGCCATACGGCCGACTTCCATACCCAATGCATTGGAGGTTATAACGTAACCACCCGTCCTGGTATTCATGGCACCAACCGTCATATGGTTTATCACGTAACCACCCGTAAAATTTCCAAGTACCATCATTACACATAAAATATTGAAAATATAAACATTTCAATAACAACATTTCGTTTACAATCACAATAAGTAATTCCAAGATATTGAATTAATCAATCCATTTCCAAAAATCATTTAAAAGTTATTTTTGAATCAAAGTGTCCCATACCACTTTTAAGCTTTTAATTGAATTATAAAATTAATGCTCATATAAATAAATACTGAATACCATTTTTAAAACATGTACATTAAAGATAATGATTTAGAATAATGAATATTTAAAACATTTAAAATGATATTTTTATTAAAGAGTTTTTAACAAAATGAGAGACTCTTGAATAGAAATAATTGCGGAATAACATTTAATCCAAACTTTATAATATCATGAAAATAAAGTAATTCATGATATAATATGTCAAAGGACAGTATAGACACCATATAAGAGTGAATTGGTTCATAACAACAATGAAGTCTCAATGGAAATGTAAATTGAGATGAAATCCATTATAAAGATGGTATCCTTAAATTAAGGATAAATCTATCACATAATTTTGTGTGATAAATATAAATACACCCAATATAAGTGGATATTATGTGTGAAACAATCAGAGGTCATTCACACCTAATCTTGGAAACACAAAACCAATGACATAGATATTTAACTCAATGAAATGAGATTGAGTTATGATTTCCCATAGAAGTTCCTAAGAATTTATCAATGAGATGATTATGTGTAGAAATAATATATCCACAAAAAGGTTTGTGGAAATTAAAACATTGATATTCCACACATAATCTTGGCATAATAAAATAAAGAAGTAGATGCTTAACCCAAAGAATTGAAAGTGGGTTAAGAAGTTCCGTTACAGAAATCCGACAGCCTAACGACGTCACTTTAAAATTCAGAAAATTTGTTGATGAGAGAGAAAATGGTATCTCATCACTTGTACATAAAATTTACATAAATAATGATATATAATAACATATCCCAAAATAATAGTATTTGAATTTAATGACATAACAAAGGAAGTCTTTTAAAAGTAGGAGGGTGAAAGGTCCCCTTACCGAGTTGGGTAACTTTCGAAACGTACACCCCATGGAAGATGGGTCATAAAATGAATATGTAAATACCCATAACTGAAATTATACTACAAAATGTGTATAATAATGGGCAGTAAATACACCACTCAAAGGAAATAGTGGAAAATGTAGCATAAATGTCACGTGAATAAAAGTGAGATGAAAAATACCTTATGAAAACTCGACAGCCTAACGACGCCACTTAAAACTTCCAAAAATGGATTTATGCTATCAAATAGGGTCTCTCATAATATGAACATAAAAATTACAGTATGAGGAATATAAAATAACATACCCAAACATAATAAAGATGATCTTAAAATAAATGACATAAAAGAGACTACTTAAAAAGAAAGATAGAGGTTGAATCCCTTACGAAAATTCTGCAGCCTAACGGCGCCACATAAAAATTCTTAAAATGAATTGATGAGAGTAAGAGGGGGTAACTCAACATATGAAAATTAAAATTTCAGTATGGTGAAACTTAAATAGCATCCTCCAACATAAGAACATAGAGCATAAATGAAATGACATAAAAGAGGGTACTTAAAAAGAAAGAGAGAGGTTGGATCCCTTACATCAAGTCTGACTTGTCTTGTTCGTTTCATTATATTCCTAAATAATAAACTTTGGTGAATTTATAATTTCTTAAGGACCTCTTTAAATATTATTATTCAGTTCATATCACATATTATAATGTTATAATAATTGGTTAATAATGTGAGTTCATATCAGACGTTTTTGTCAATGTTTGGTACATGAGTCAAAAATGAACTTGTTTGAAAATGATTGTCCATGTAGTTATAAGTAAATAATATCCAGAATAGTATTAATGATTTAAATATCATATAAATCCATTAAAGTTTCATTTTATACTAATCCATAACATTTGGAGATAAAAAGAAATGAAATGCACCGTTCATGGAGACGGTAGGCCGTACGTACGCATGAACGCTACTTTCATTTCTTTGTCATATTAATGGAATTAAAATAATTGATAGATATATATATTATAATTATAGTATAATATATATGTTATATAGGTCAAATATGCTCATTAATTTCATTTTTTATACATTCCATGTATTGCATGAACGAGTCACATCACTTGAGGGGGTGGTAGTCCACACTTCCTCGTATGAAATTATCGCATTTGCACAACATGAAAAGCATAAAGGCATGTTTTCGATATAAAATTAAAAATCATATAGAAAACGAAAATACCATATATATCATATATAAAATATAGTGACATCATAATGGCCACCATGAATGGTGTTAATAGAAGATTCAACAATCATCATTTCGTGAGGCAGAAATTCACCATCCACAGAAACAGTATTTTCGTTAACCATTAGATGAAGGTGTGTGTAAGTGTAGCTCGAATACTTCAAATAAAAACATCATAGTATATTTAAGATACTGTTTTTGTTAAAAAAAATAAAGGAATAAAAAGAGTTTAGAGGGTTGTAGAAGAAAAATAAAACAAAATAACACAAGGGAAGACATTACCTTTAAATCGGGTAACTCTTTTTGATTTGAGCTCAAAGGCTTCCTTGGAAAGGATTCTGCCAAAAGGTGAGGCTTCAATGATGAAGAGAGGGATGTGGAGAGACGAAATTGGCCTGTTTCGGCCGAGCCAAAGGCTTGGGAGGTGTGGGTAAAGATGTAGAGGTGGGGGCCTTTTATAACAGGAGAGGAGGGGCATTCTTGGAAAGTCAAAAAAGGTTACATTATTGTCAAATGAGTTTCAGATTTTAAAGGTCCCAAATTGATATATTTCAAGGATGAGGTGATAAGGGTTCTAAATCCACCCATCCAATAGGTTTTTGACATGTGTAGGTCTTAGATTATACATTATCTTTTCATTTTATTTAAATTGTTAAATAATGAGGTAATCGCTCCATCATCATGATGTCATAAATAATTTAATTTATTTAATGTCTAAAACGTATAAAAAAATACTATTATGTAGGAAATCATTTTAGATTTACAATTTTTATTTATAGTCAAAAATCTGACTTGAATAACCCCATGTAAAAATTGTTTTAGTAAAACAATACATGTTTGTGTCATTTTTTACTTTAACTTTAAATAAAAGGCATTAATGTCATTATCTTACCCATGTGGCTCCATGGGGTCCCAAAAATTGACCCATGGGTTTTCATGGTCGGCAATGACTCATCCAATAGGGTTAGGAAAAGTTTAAAGATATTTTCCTTTTATTATAATATCATTTTTACCTTAAATAACACTAATTATCTTTAATCGCGATTAATAAAACATAAAAGTTACTATTCACAAAAAATATTTTAATCTCATTGAACCACATTTTACTTCTTAATGACAACCATGTATGTCGGATTTTTGAAAATCAAATCACAGAATTGGTAAAGTTTCATTTAGACAAAAAATCAGTTTCTTTAACTACCACTTAGTGGTTTCACTATTCATCAAAAATTGAAGTTTTTCAGAAAAATACCAAAAATTCACCCTAAACTATATTTGATACTCCGAATTCAAAAATGATGTCTATTTTACAAAATTAAAAACATATAATTTTCATTAATTAATTTAATAATTAATTTCTACTGTCAAAACTAATAGTGTGTTTTTAAGAAACAATATCTATTAAAAGATTATCACTAGTTTAAGTCCAGTTTCAAAGAGAAATTAATTCCAATGACCACCATTGAAATAAATGGTAAAAATATATTCTAAATAAAATTTAATATTAATTAAAAATATAATCTATCCATATAAATAATTCATATTAAAAGGAGGTTTTGAATTAAAATGCAACATTTTCACTAAAAATGATCTTTATCGGAAAACATAACAATAATTTACACAAACTAAATTTTGATGTCCAGAATATAAAGAAGGATATTATTTTGTCAAATAAAACATATAAAATTTTCAAAAGTATATTTAAAAAGGGTTCTCCATCAAAAGGCGGTTAATAGACCTTTTAAAGAATATTAGAAGATTTATGCTTAAAATTGGATTCATTTGAATTTTACACCTCTAACATGTATTGGATAAAAGTAAAAATATTTGACAAAAATATATATTCATTTTTTATTTAGTTCCGTTATTTCCCACCATTACAATGTCTAAGCGTTAACAACCATTTAAAATAATATTATTTTATTATTAGAGTGCAACATAAGATTTCAAAGGAACTCGTTGTCGCGTATTGGGTTCGCCATCGAGCATAGTGTTCCCTTTAAAGTAATATTAACATTTTATTCACAAATATTGATAAACATTAGAATGTAATTTTATTTATTTACCTGGGATGTTACATACTTCCCCCCTTTTGGGAATTGCATCCTCGCAATTTCAAAATTGGTCTTGGAAACTCTATTGAATGTCCCACATCGGAACAAGAGTCCGTAAAACTATCACTTAAAAATAATGGGAGAGAAGTACAAAGGTCACCCTAGTTAACCCATACTAGGATTACATGAATGGAAATATGCATATGGAGGAAAAAAACAAAGGGTCATCTTCTGATGGAGAGTGATAGTAAACTTGTCTAGGAGAATGTTAACCATAAGAAAATCACAAGCCTGTGATGGGTTAAAGGGTATTCGATTCCCCAGTAGGAAATGTTAACCAAAAACATTTTTGTTTTAAGTTTCTCTTAATTGAGGAATTCGTTTTTGAGCTTAACTAAATCATAATGAAACATACTTACTTGTCACATAGACTTTCAACTTTTACTAGATTCCTTAATCAAACTCATATTTTATCCAAAAGACGAGTATTTAGGATGGCTTGTTCGCATTAAGAGTACTATAATCAACTTCTTGAGAATCACCTAATCCACAAAAGAAAACTATATATTTCCCATGTATTTAGATATCAACCAAAAACAAACCAAAAAGTTTAGTATGAGATCAGATAATACCCAAAAAGGATATTTTTTTTACAAAAATAAAAACTACTCCTAATCTCCAAAATTTGTCCAATAATACCCAAAGTTCAACAAAGACCATTCAATAAACAATGATCCATAAAATTCTTCAAAGTAATCCAAAATAATATTGAAACCCAAATCTCTGAAGGATTTAATCACATTGTCTTCCAAAGTAAATATTAACATTTATCTCCAAATAACACCAGTTACTCTTAAAGTCTCACATTGAAAAGTGATTGTCATAATAACATATTCTCCATGATAGGATAATCATTTACATAGATAACCCAAAATAAACTTATTCTTGATTCATAAAATCATCTAACTATAAATAATTTGTCAAACTAACCAGGGACTTCATGTATTCCAGTTGTAGGCGATAAATACCAGTTGCACATTAGTTGTGGGTTCGATTCCCGCAACTTCGTCCGACGCGATGGGTTTTTACACGGTCTGCATGTTGTCCTTTTTTGAAAACTATATAATTTTTTAACATTCCTAAAAAATAGATAAATTCATCAAAAATAACCATAACATATTTTAACCTCAATTTTATCTCATTCCTTTCTTATTCTATCATATCATGTAGTAACCCATAATTAACTCAAAGTAAGGATCATATAAACCCTAATGGTTACCTTTATAATTATTACATGAACTTCCACATCGAGTTGGTTCTCTCGTACACGATGTATTAGAGAACTCACCAAAGTTCAAGTGGTTAATCATGACTCCTTGATTGTTGGTTTGGAATAACAGTGAGATTCCTCATTGAATCCCCTATTTTATCCAGTCTCTTAATCAGAGAACCACCATAGTTTCTTTCATACCCATTGTCACTTTAGTTCCTGCTAGATCCATCCATTTACTAAAACAAAAAAAATCAGTGTGATTATATCAACAAAATCATCATGTACTAAAGAGGAAGATAAACACTAAGATATACTTATCCAATTTATCTCAAACTCATTCCAACCTTCAAAAAAACAATGACTCCATCTAATATACTAACCATTGTGGTTAAACAAAACTTGTCACTAATGCTTAAAGAATACACTAACCTCTAAAGTTATCTAAACCAACTTCTGATACCAACTATAAGGCCCCGACCTTAAACATTACTTAATCATGAATTAGATGAATAATTCACATATAGGATCTTTTCATGTTTAGAATTTTAGAGAATTAGGTCATAACTATTACATCTCAAAAGATTACATAGTAGACACTTCAACTAAGTTTCCATAAAATAAAATAAAACACTGTAAAAGAAACATCTCTAGTTCCATGTTTTAGATATAATGTCTATCCTTGATCCCATCCTTTACCCTATTCATCTTTAAGTCCTGTGGAAAACATTTCAAAAACTTGGGATGAGCATAAAAAGCCCAGTAAAGGATATACAATGAAGGAAAACTGTAATTTTTCAAAACAACAAGTAAACCATGAGTACCTTACCAAAGTAATACTTTTCACCTTTATGAAGTAGTAAACAACTCTTCACTGAATAAAAGACCATTACTTACCATTTTGTAACAAAAATATTACCTTAAAACCCATATAAAGAACACATAACATATAAAGGTAACTTGGGACATAAAAATACTTAAATGGAATAACCATATGGTCGAATTCCACACATACATAATGGAATAACCATACGGCCGACTTCGATACCCAATGCATTGGAGGTTATAACGTAACCACCCATCCTGCTATTCACTGCACCACCCGTCATATGGTTTATCACGTAACCACCTGTAAAATGTCCAAGTACCATCATTACACATAAAATATTGAAAATATAAACATATCAATAACAACATTTCATTTGAAATCACAATAAGCAATTCCAAGATATTGAATTAATCAATCCATTTCCAAAAATCATTTAAAATAGATTTTTGAATCAAAGTGTCCCATACCACTTTGAATATTTTAATGGAATTATAAATTTAATGTCCATATAAATAAATACTGAAAACCATTTTGAAAACATGGACATTAAAGATAAATATTTAGAATAATGAATCTTTAAAAAATTTGAAACGATATTTTTGTTAAAGAGTTTTTAACAAAATGAGAGACTGTTGAATACAAATAATTGTGGAATAACATTTAATCCGAACTTTATAATATAATGAAAATAAAGGGATTCATGATATAATATGTCAAAGGATAGTATACACACCATATAAGAGTGAATTGGTGCATAACAACAATGAAGTCTCAATGGAAATGTAAATTGAGATGAAATCCATTATAAAGATTGTATCCTTAATTTAAGGATAAATCTATCACATAATTATGTGTGAGAAATATAAATACACACAATATAAGTAGATATTATGTGTGAAACAATCAGAGATCATTCACACATAATATTGGAAATACAAAACCAATTACACAGATATTTAACTCAATAAAATGAGATTGAGTTATGATTTCCCATAGAAGTTCATAAGAATTTATCAATGAGATGATTATGTGTAGAAATACTATATCCAAAAAAAGGTTTCTGGAAACTACAACATAGATATTCCACACATAATCTTGGAATAATAAAATCAAGAAGTAGATGTTTAACCCAAATAATTGAAAGTGGGTTAGGATGTTCCCTTACAGAAATCCGACAGCCTAACGACGTCACTTTAAAATTCAGAAAATTAGTTGATGAGAGAGAAAATGGTATCTCATCACTTGGACATAAAATTTACATAAATAATGATATATAATAACATATACCAACATAATATTATGTGAATTTAATGACATAACAAAATAAGTCTTTTGAAAAGAGGAGGGTGAAAGGTCCCCTTACCGAGTTGGGTAACATTCGAAACGTACACCCCATGGAAGAAGGGTCATACAATGAAGATGTAGATACCCATAACTGAAATTATACTACACAAAGTGTATAATAATGGTAAGTATGTACACCACTCAAATTAAATAGTGGCAAACATAGAATAAATGTCACGGGACTAAAAGTGAGATGAAAAATACCTTACGAAAACTCGGCAGCCTAACGGTGCCACTTAAAACTTCCAAAAATGAATTTATGAGATCAAATAGGGTCTCTCATAATATGGACATAAAAAGTACAGTATTAGGAATATAAAATAATATCCCCAAACATAATAAATATTATATTAAAAGAAATGACATAAAAGAGAGTACTTAAAAATAAAGAGAGAGGTTGGATCCCTTACGAAAATTTGGCACCCTAACGGCGCCACATAAAAATTATTAAAATGAATTGATGAGAGTAAGAGGGGGTAACTCATAATATGAAAATAAAAATTTCAGTATGTTGAATATTAAATAACATCCTCCAACATAATAACATGGAGCATAAATTAAATGACATAAAAGATGTACTTAAAAAGAAAGAGAGAGGTTGGATCCCTTACCTCAAGTCTGACTTGTCTTGTTCGTTTCTTTATATTCCTGAATAATAAACATTGGTCAATTTATAATTTCTTAAGGAACTATTTTAAATATTATTATTCAGTTCATATCACATATTATAATTTTATAATAATTGGTTAATAATGTGAGTTCATATCAGATGTTTTTGTTGATGTTTGGTACATGAGTCAAAAATGAACTTGTTTGAAAATGATTGTCCATGTAGTTATAATTAAATAATATCCAGAATCGTATTAATTATTTAAATATCATATATATCCAGTAAATATTCATTTTATACTAATCCATAACATTTGGAGATAAAAATAAATGAAATGCACCATTCATGGAGACGGTAGGCCATACGTACGCATGAACGCTACTTTCATTTCTTTGTCATATTAATGGAATTAAAAATAATTGAGAGATATATATATTATAATACATTATAATATATATGTTATATATGACACATATGTTCATTAATTTCATTTTTTATACATTCTATGTATTTCATTAACGAGTCACATCACTTAAGGGGGCGGTAGTCCACACTTCCTCGTATTAAATTATCGCATTTGCACAACATGAAAAGAATAAAGGCATATTTTCAATATAAAATTTATGATCATATAGAAAACATAAATAACATATATATTATATATAAAATATAGTGTCATCATAATGGCCACCATGAAAGGTGTTAAGAGAAGATTGAACAATCGTCGTTTCGTGAGGCAGAAATTCGCCATCCACAGAAACAGTATGTTCTATAACCATTAGACGAAGGTGTGTGTAAGTTTAGCTCGAATACTTCACATAACAACATCCTATTATATTGAATATACTGTTTTTGTTACAAAATAAATGAATAAAAAGAGTTTAGATGGTTGGAGAAGCAAAATAAAACAAAAGAACATAAGGGAAGACATTACCTTTAAATCGGGTAACTCTTTTTGATTTGAGCTCAAAGTCATCCTTGGAAAGGATTATTCCCAAAGGTAAGGCTTCAATGATGAAGCGAGGGATGTGGATAGATGAAATGGGCAGGCTTGGGCCGAGAAAAATGCTTGAGAGGTGTGGGTAAGGAGGTAGATGTGGGGGCCTTTTATAAGAGGAGAGGAGGGGCACTCTTGGAAAGTCAAAAAAGGTTACATTATTGTCAAGTGAGTTTCGAATTTTAAAGGTCCCAAATTGATATATTTCAAGTATAAGGTGATACGGGTTCGAAATACACCCATCCAATATGTTTTTGACATGTTTAGGTCTTAGAGTATACATTATCTTTTCATTTTATTTAAATTGTTAAATAATGAGGTAATCGCTCCATCATCATGATGTCATAAATAATTTAATTTATTTAATGTCTAAAAATTATATAAAAAATTAAATTATGTAGTAAATCCTTTTAGATTTCCAATTACTATTTATAGTCAAAAATCTGACTTGTATAACGCCATGTAAAAATTGTTTTCGTAAAACAATACATTTTGTGTCATTTTTACTTTAACTTTAAATAAAAGGCACTAATGTCATTATCTTACCCAAGTGGCTCCATGGGGTCCCAAAAATTGACCCATGGGTTGTCTTTTTCGGCCATGACTCATCCAATAGGGTTTGGACAAGTTTCAAGATATTTTCATTTTATTATAATATCATTTTTACCTTAAATCACACTAATTACCTTTAATCGCGATTAATAAAACTTAAAAGTTAATATTCACAAAAAATTATTTTAATATCATTGAACCAAATTTTACTTCCTAATTAAAACCATGTGTGTAGTATTTTTGAAAATATAATCACAGAAGTGGTAATGTTTCATTTGAATGAAAAATCAGTTTCTTTAACTACCACTTAGTGGTTTGGCTATTCATCAAAAATTGATGTTTTTCAGAAAAATACCAAAATTTCACCCTAAGATATATCTGATACTCCAAATTCAAAAATGATGTCTATTTTAAAAAATAAAAAACATATAAGTTGCATTAATTAATTTAATAATTAATCCCCGCTGTCAAAACAAATAGCATGTTTTTAAGAAACAATATCTATTAAAATATTAACACTTGTTTAAGTCCAATTTCAAAGTGAAATTAATTCCAATGACCACCATTGGATTAAATGGTAAAAATATATTCTTAATAAACTTTAATATCAATTGAAAATATAATCTTCCCATATAAATAAATCAGATTAAAAGTAGGTTTTGAATTAATATGCAACATTTTCAATAAAAATGATCTTTATCGAAAAAAATAACAAAAATTTACACAAAGTAAATTTTGATGTCCAGATTCTAAAGAAGGATTTTATTTTGTCAAATACAACATATAAAATTGTCAAAAGTATATTTGAAAGTGGTTCTCCATCAAAAGGCGGTTAATCGACCTTTTAAAGAATATTAGAAGATTTATGCTTAAAATTGGATTCATTTTCATTTTACACCTCTATCATTTATTGGCTAAGAGTAAAAATATTTGACAAAAATATATAATAATTTTGTAGTTAGTTCCATTATTTCCCACCATTAGAATTTCTAGGCGTTATCTACCATTTAAAATGATATTATTTTATTATTAGAGTGCAACGTCAGATTTCAAAGGAACACGTTGTCGCGTATTGGGTTAACCATCGAGCATAGCGTTCCCTTTAAAGTAATATTAACATTTTATTCACAAATATTGATAAACATTAGAATGTAATTTTATTTATTTACCTGGGATGTTACACTTAGCATTGCAAGGGATAACCTGAGTACATGCATAAGAAAAGAGTGAGCTATAAAGCCCCGAAATGGAATAATCATGGAATAAGATGAGGAATACATTACATGTTATACAATAGGTAGATCAAAAACTCACAGGTGACGTATAAAAATAACATCATGATAAAGAATGATAATCATAACATGGAAATGTGTCCATAACAATTAACATGGAATTTGCATGAGCCAAGGCTCATTGCACATGGAGAATGAGTAAATCCTCATTGCACATGAATCACGAGTAAAAACTCTTTGCACATGAATTATCATTATTAAACAAAAATTTCACATAACATATCATGATACTATACTTTACCCAATGCATTGAAGTGATATAAGGGCGCACCCTTCTTAAATATTTCACTTCATACATAAGTGTGCCACATGGATCAAATGACATGGATTCATAAAACATAATCAAATTTTCCACGATAAAGGAATGTGAAATTAATACATGAAACATTATAATAAATAAGTAAATGTGTATAAATTTGAATACCCTTGATAGAGAAATGGGCATGGTATTCACTACACAATGACATTGGCTTGGAAAATCAATGCAATTTCGGCAGCGTAACCATGTGACGTAAGAATTCATAAAAATGTTTGATGAGAGAGAAAGAGGTGTCTCATCATATTTACATGAAATGGACAGTAAGTGGGTCATATAGATACATGTCCCAACAATTTTAATGGAATTTAGAGTCATCATACAAAATAATTTCTTTAATGTAAAAGAGGAGAGGGAAATTCATTTCAGAATTTCGGCATAGTAAAGGGTGTAAATGGGAGTCATTTAATGAGAAATAAAAGGTTATAACATCATTAAAACATAAATAGGGAAGTATGGGGGAGGTTCGAAACCATACCCCAACATTTATAATTGAAATTAAAAGTGCATAACAATTTAAAGAATATAGGACAAAAATGAGAAAGGAACAAAAACCCCTTACTTGGAAGTGTGCTTCCAATGGCTTGAGAGAGGCTTCATATAGGTTTCGTGGGGGCTTGTGGAGCCTTGGGAGGATTATATAGAGAGTAGGTCGGAGGTTGGACAAACTCCAAAGGCTTTTAGTGATGATAAAGTGGGATCTTGGGTGGGTTTTTAATGGAAAGGTGAGGGAATTATTTATTATTTAGGTTTGGGACACCTCATATTAAACAATTCCAACCCATTAACCATCCCATGGTTTTTGGAAAAGGTAAGTGGAAAAAATATTTTATAAGGCCAAATTAGGAACTTCTTAAAATAATGGCGTTGTTTATGTGGAGGTGAGTCACACTTCCAAGGAAAACATATTAAAAAGACAAGATGTTTAATAATCCTTGAATGGCCCATTAATACTTTGTAATATAAGTCAAAGAAATCCAAATTCATATTATTTTAATGGTGAAAAATATATTGGACGAACATAAAGAATATAGTGTTTTATTACATCACTATTTGGTCTTTGTGATGTTATAAAACACATAATATATTTAAATGGTCTTTAAGTTTTACCCATAAATTTACTGTCTCAGAAAATTATGAAAAATTCCCCATTGTATTTTTTCAACATCCCGATTCCAAAAATAATATTCATTTTATCTGAATAATTTTCTAAATATGCTAATTTTAACTTTTAAAAATAAAACTGATATTTATCAAAAATTCATGTGTTTTGAAAAAAAAACTGCTTTCAAACCTTAATAACAGTTACAATTGAATTCATAAAATTATTCAATAATTTATATTTAATAAAAATTAATTTAATAATAATAATACTATTTTATTAAAAAAATTATTCAAAATTCCATTAATTATTCAAAATATATTTCTTAGTTGAACATTAACTAAAAATATTGTTTGTGCTTTAATAACTATTTATAAGGTAACAATAATAAAATGAATGTATAATCATTATTATATAAAAAAATAATGTACATAACCATAGTTATATGGTCTTGTTACATAACCCCTTATAACACCTGCATAAGACCGAAGAGTAAGGTGTGCGATGGTGACAGAATCTTGGGGTGGCTCGGATAGCATTACTCAAGTGGTAATCTCAATCAACTTCCATTTCTCTCGTAGGCGGTCTCGATCAAGCTTATCATATTCAATCATGGCTTGGTATTGGTCAAGAGCAAAGCCCAATGACTCCACCTCCTTTCTGAGCTCCGACAAATGGGCTTTATATGGGGCACATCTACTGGATAAGGCCATCGCTTCCTTTGTCAGAGTAAATTGGATTTC
Organism: Viscum album; assembly: GCA_963277665.1. Lineage (NCBI taxonomy): Eukaryota > Viridiplantae > Streptophyta > Magnoliopsida > Santalales > Viscaceae > Viscum > Viscum album. The sequence continues at coordinate 1,955,161,861 of OY728141.1, read as the reverse complement.
TTAAAGTCCTATATTTATACTAATCATGTGATCACTATTAAAAAGCTATATTAGCAACGATCACAATTCATAACATAAACCCAAATAATTTGACATTTAATATAATCATTTTACATAAAGAGACAATAAATTAGATCAAGAGGGATTTCCATTAATGAATTTTTGGGTTGTTACAGCTATTCTCACCCATGTATACATATTTAATATTGTCTCATGTCCTCCCTATTGTCTTTTATTTATTAGCCCTTTAAATAACTCTATTATTTTATGTTTATCCCCACGTGATTGAAAGAATTAATAGGATTATGAAATCCCTTAGTATGACTATGAGAAATGATTAATAACATTTTGGATAATATATATTCAAGTGATATAAATATAATTTACCCAATACACTAGACATATTAATGTATTCTGTTACATTGTATGTTTATCTTATAAATTATTTAATAACATTAAATTAAATATTTATATCACTAGAGGTTATATTAATGTTTGGTTTAGAAATTTTGGGAATTTGGTTGGAAATATACAACCTTGGTTAAATATAGGTATATCATGTCTTTAGACTTTAGCATTGACTTAATAAGTTGATGAAAATTCTTATTGTTTATTTATGGAAGTATTATTTTTTAAAAAATTATCAATTTTAGATAATATTGGGAACTATGATAAATGAATAAAACAAAAAAAATAATGGAAAATTAAATTATTATATTAATTATATTTCTAGTGCAGTGTGATACGAGGTCCAAAACCTTAGGGAGATAAATATCCACTTTTCCCGCATTTTTAATAATGACATAAACCATATATAATTTACACCTCCAATAAATAGATTAAAATTGTAAAGGAACTTGATTTCTAGAAATGTTTTAAATACTAATATTTTGAAAAATCAACCCAATTAGTGTTGTGGCATGTAATATGGTATACATGCTCTCAAATTCTCCCATGAATCTTGTGAAATTTAATATAATATTTGAAAACAAAAAATAAATTATTCTATTAACATATCCTTTTTTATCCAGAAAAACAAAATATGGTTTTCTCATTTTTAAACCATTTTAAATAGGTGTAACTAAAAATGGAATCCTTTAGATCATGCCTGCATGAAAAACATCTCTTGGATCACAATTCAATGATACTCTGGTGCTATAATAAGAAATTAAGAACCTTATGAATCACCTTTGATAACATAAATAATGTAAACTAGATACATGGAAGTGGGATCAATGATTTCTTATTCTTCCTTCGGCATATCTCACTGAAATCTTAATATATATCTTTGATAATCTAAAATTATTTAAAAATTAATAATGCATTGTTATTATTATAAAACTAATTTATATAATTACTTTAATCTGTAAAAATTTTAATCTCATTCCCTACAAAACTATAACATCAATTTTAAACCCCTCTTCACAATTATGACTTAATTAAACATTTTATAAAATTCATAAATTTTTTAACACTCCATTTAGAAACATTAATGTGTTATTTGATAAAATATAAACCTATAACTTGGCATTTTCCTTCGGTCTGTACATAACAAACCGTTACCATGTTACATTTGATTGGAAAATAGTATTTTTCTCATATTCATTTTTTTAATTAAATTAATTCTGAATACCTTGAGAAATGAATTCAATTATTATTATAGTAATATAACATAATATAATAGAATTATTTCCTTGTTCTCATTCACAGTAATGGGTTCACTGACCCCCACACATGGGGCCCACTTCATCTTAAAATTTTATTTATCTAAAAATGTGGAACCCATGGATACACTTTTTCATGAACCTCTAAGTGCTTATCTTAATAATTGTGATTTATAACCCAATAAAAATACAAATATCTATCAAAAAACTAATTCACCAAAAGAAATCATCATAGTTCATTACTATGACTTCTAAGTTTGAAAGCACTCTATGTAATATGATCACTTTGTCATGAAATATCTAATAACATATGACACACATTGTGTCATTTTCCATACATGATTTATTATTTAATTAACTTACTGGGTGGAAATAAATTCTCCTAACATGTATGTTTATTTAGTTAAGGTACTACCATTAAATTCAAATAAGCCCGTGATATATCTTCCTTTCTGAAGTGACAAATCATGCCTTGATCATTCAATCACTACCATACCACTAATGAATCACCCAACACAATCTACCTCAACAAAACATAAATTTCACTATTTTTATCATTTATAAATGTAAATTATAAAGTTCTACACATTTATAATTATTCAATATTTATATACAAATAAATGTAATCATAAATAAAAACTACCAATGACACCTAAAACATATGGTGTTCTTATTGTCTGGTCATCCCTCATGATATGCACTACTTTAGATCACCATGTTTAAATATCATGAGAAGAAGAATCAATGATTACATTCCCTAAAAACTTAGTTGTGATACATCATCTATTTTCTATTAGTATGATGTATATAAACTATACTATATATGTTTTAAGTTTATTATCATTGTATCTCAAGGATCACATTATTGTTGTGGACTACGATAACCTTTGTTATATGACAAATAATTTCAGCATAATGCCATGTAAATAGTGTGTATAGAAGTATCAAAACTATTACAGTAATAATATATAATTAATAACTCTTTGTATATACGATATTGTAATAAAACATACTACTCAATTTGGTTTTAGTGAACCTGATTTCAAAAAAAATTCATATAAACTAGACATAACATTAAAAAAGTCAACTTTTTAGATCTCATATGAGAATATAATGCCTTTTAAAAAATTTGGATTTATTCACAAGGCATGAAATATTTCCATATGTAAATAATATTTAATATTCAACATGGTATCTTTTTGTAAAACTCCTAAAGTGATTATATTCCATAGTATATCCCTTTTCTCTTCTATCATAAGATTAAATTCATATCAAGTACAAATTTCATAATATTATCATGATTTATATTATCATAATACATTACTTTCTAGGTATGATTATATGAACTAGATTAAATAACATTTTATTTACAATTTTTCATTATCTCTAACAATTTCAACATCACACTCTGTACTGGTAGATGTATCTAACACTTGAATCAATGAACTTATTTTTCAAATTTCATTACCGTAACTATAATATAATTTCATTTGATCAATTAGAACCTAGTTTTATTTCCCATTAATAACATGATATCACTACTCTCCATGTATTAGGTACATATCCCAAGTAAATTATTAAATAAAATTGTATATCATTGATATCCTCCCATGATGTTCTCATAGATTTTGTTGACATTTTTCTACAAAAATTATTTTGTTGAAAATTTCACATCCACTATTTTCCATGGAATATTTGAAATATTGATCATTGATGTGTATGGAGTTCTAATCAATATTATAATATTCTCTTATTTCTTATATATTCATTCATAAATATATTAATGCCATGTGACATGGGAATAAATTCACACTATAGTCTTCCTAATTTTTTCTTATTTATACATTATCTATATATATACTTTTACTTGGTCTAAGAAACCCATATATGATACATAGTAAATCATGTTCCCTAGAACATAGGTTTCTATATTAAACAAGTATTTGGACAGTTTATTTCAATATGTACATAACTAATTATAAGATAGTAACTATTTTCATTATGTAATTACTATACATTACATGGAAAACTATGTTTCCACCACAATCCTATTATAAAAATATTGAAAAAATTATTTAGAAATGTTTATTATATGATCGATATATTTTTATAAATCATTGAATGGTTTACTAAAACATTCATTACATATTAAAAGTATTTAATATCACTAACCCAATATGGTGGCTTCGTATACACTGCTTGTGAGAAAGGTGGTCTTGACATCCAATACCTAATTATATAATCATAAAATCTTTTTTCCCCATTCGAATTATCTATATTTTTCAAAAAAACACATTAAGGATAAGTGGGAACCTTACAAAAACAACCCTTCATCTAGAAACACAAATCCCCAAGATAAATTAAAAACATAAAAAATACAAATTTCGAACTATAAAATACAAAATTTAAATTTCAAATAAAATATTAATCACCTTCTTAGACCAAGAAATGATCAAGTACAATGATTTTGAACTTTAAATAGAGACCATAATTACCTTTATCACCTCCGTGAGCCAAAACTGATCATTCAACCAGATTTTATATTTTAAAATAGACTATCATCTTGCCTTGCCCCGTGTACGACCTCCCTATATGCTCTCTGACACTGACTGAACCCTTTATCAAACCAAGTTTTCTGAAGGGAACCACGCTCCAAAATCTTCCATCATCGCCAAAAACCACCACATCATAATACCATTGAACAACATCTCCACAAGAGCTATAAAAATAATTTCCAATGTGTATCAAAAGGTAGATATGGGGGATCCATGAGATATTCCTCCTAAAGTTCCTTTGAAAACTCATACTGGACATCCCAAAACACATTGAAGACCACCATGCATATATGATAGGGATAAGAGTAGTGGATTCTTAGAGAATGAGAAATGTACGGATCCCAAAAAGTCATTGATGATCATCAAATGTTTTTATAAAAACAATAATTATAATTTATTTAAGCAAGACTTTTTTAACCCATTAATCCCTACTGGAACTATACATGTACCACCCATATATAGTTTCCCTTGAATTCACAACAATTAATTTACAAAAATTTGGAAAACATCCTAAATAAAAACATTATTTTCATATATAGAATTCATATTTTCTACTTTCAGAGGATCTTTACTATCATCGTTATTTTAATTTAGTATATCATTATAGGATTAAGATTCATTATTCTAAATAAATAATATACCACCTTTAATTGGTGATCATAAAACAATATCCCCTTTGTTCTATCATTACTATATATTATATCTCACTTGAGTATGATCCTTCCATGAGATTTTATGGAACCTGATACATTTTCAATGATTTTTTCATCAAGAGAACTGAATATAATAAAGATATTTTCTTTCAAAAAATTCACATTGTTATATTTTACCTTATTATAGAAATATATTCTTTCACTTGATTTTAATTTTTAAATATTTATTATTTATTTAAAAATCTATAAAAATTTAAGAATAATTAAGTATTATTTAGTTTTTTTTCTTGATGAGATTTTTTATAATCCTATCCTTTGAAATAACTATTTATTTTACTGCATGAGTAACAAAATAATGGATCTATTTCAAACTATATCTCATATGTTTTCCATTTTTCATTCTATATGGTTTATGGTAAATTTTAATGCCTTTATTTATGAATCATGAATCAAATAGATAATGGAAGACTTGAAAGACTTATGATATTTATAATTTAACCAGCTTAAATTTTCATCAATATGTTGATGTTTCAATGTAAATATTAGTTTATGAATATAACAACTCTGTATTTTCATGTTCAATGAATTCTTGGTTCAGGTATTCATTGTCTCACCATATGAAGCATATCATATTTTCAAACCAAGAAAATTCATTACATCGGTTTTACGTTATTTAAATTTCATAAAGTAGTTTCATAAAGAATATGTTTTCATCCAAGATAGTTCATATATATATTATTGACCTTCTTTAAGAAATTTTTTCCCTTAATATCGTTATTTTCAAAATAATCCTTTGTTATTTCCATACATAGTTTGTAATCTTGTCAAATACCTAATAGTTTTATTTCCTGAAGATTCCAAAACCCCTCTTGGTATTTTAATGAATTTCACATTTTTATTTACATGACCTAGAATCAACATTAAATAACTAGTTATTGTTGAGTATTTTATTTTATATTAATTATTTATTTCTAATATAAAACATTCTGAATTAAATTATAATTAAATTTATCCTAAGTATTGTAACAGTAAAAAAATATTTTAATTATTAAATAAAATATAAATTTATATAAACTTTACAAAAGTTAATGTTTTGGTAAAATATAAAATGTAAAATAGATTTAAAATAAAAGAATATTTCTTAATTGGATTATGAAATTTCATTCTAATATTTCAAATGTCATAGTCATGATCTTTTAGCAACATGAAGATCCATTTCATCCATGTGATCTCTATTTACATCCTTAGTTACAATTTTTTTATATTGTTTGTAACTCTCATATTATATGTATTACCCAATAAGAAAAATAGAATTATCACATACAATGATGAATATAAATAATGTGGAATCCCCTAATATCTTATTCAGTTGAATGTAATTTAATATATAGTGTCATGTAATCCCAAATATGATGCATATTGTATCATGTTTAATCTTCACTATATTTATATTCAGTTACTTTAGAGGATACTTTGAAGATACCTGTAGCAGTATAGTTTCCATTTTCCTTTTTTAATTTTCCATATTATTATTGAACATAAGAACTAAAGAGACATATTTAATTATGTTATCATCTTCTTAGATAATATTACCCAAACGATATTAAAGTAGATTTTATACAGTATTCATTTTATAATTCTCAATGAAATTGGTGTAACGGAATGATATGGATGAGAAATTTTGATGAATTGAAACTTTAATATCCAAATTGAATCCTAATTTCTATAATATTTTATTGTAATTTATCACCTTGAGTACATGAGGAAAATTCATAATTCAATATTTCAATCATTACATGATCAATATGACCAAAATCTCATTTATATTTTGTTTTACATTTCCCTCATTTAATTTTATTAGATAAAAAAAATCGTACAGCAATCCATGTCGCATGTTTCTTCCAAAACACATCAAACTCTTAGGGTAGAATTATGATATAAACATCAAATTATACACCCATGAGTATCCTATAAACTACCATTATACTTATACATTCTACATGAGGCAGATCATCAGGTAGTGAGGACTCCAACACATACAAAACAATTTTTCCAAGGTCTTGTACCACTCTTTAAAATTATTAGAGAAAGGACATGTTAAATATATGCTATTTATCATAGTGAACTAGGTGTTATTACATTATCATTATCTAAAAAAACTATAATATATTTTTATTTTTATATTTGATTCCAATTATTAGAAATTATATTTTTATTGATCAAAAATATATACCACTACTATATAAATAATTAATAGTCCTAAGACACTAGATTTAGAATACCAAATCACAAGATTATTATAATGTTAAGGATCTTAATTCTATATTTTCATAGATTAAGATATGTTTAAATTACTACTAAAATAGTTTCAGGGTTAAATTTTGGGTGTCCAAGAGAATTAACTTATTTTTCCATGATCTGTTGAGTGGATTCCCATCTACTATAAATCCTAATATTGGTTTAATCAATGATTTGTATCTAAATATTCCTAATTATACCTATGGATATTTCATCTCCATCAACTTTAGTGAATTCATCCCTCTAATTTCATAGGAATGGACCAATAGTAAGAGGCACTATCATCTAATGAAAATTAACACCATAAAAGTACATTTTTTCAAATTCAAGTGATGGATAGAATTAAATAATTAATATTTTCTTTTGGTTTTTATTGTATTTATATTAAATTTAATATTTTTATATTTATCACACATTCATTATGAGATTTCTCCCAAAAATGGTGATGCTTAAATAATAAATATTCCCAACATATGTTCATTTTATTTATTAATACATTTTTATTATTGTTAATGGAGAAACATTCAGTAAAATCAATCCATAATGTGAAATTATCCTCTTGATAATATAAAAAATAAATATCCTCCACATTTAAACTCTCATTAAATGTCTCCTCCTATTTCAAGGGTTTAAATTCAACATTACCTCACCAAATAAACTCATTATATTGCTCTGATTTCTCAAATTCTAATGTTGGTTCTTCAATATTCTAATATGATTTTTCCACCATTGATGTCTTGAGAATCATTACATCATGTTTCTCATTATTCTTCCCACTCATGGAAATATTTACAGGTTTCAATTGTTCATGAGTGGTTTGTGTGTAACAAGATTATTTGATAAAGTAGATGAAGGGACAACATGAGTGGGTATGGGTTTCTCAATTTATTTCAATGATTTGTAGTTAAAATATAAAGAATGAAACATCATAATTAATTTTGTCAATTTGTTCACAAAAATGATCGTGAATTTTTTGGGGATCAGATTGTATTGGAGGATGAACATTATAAAGTTCCTTAATATTGATCTCTTCAACCATCCATGAGAGAGCTCCAAATTTTTCATCTAAACATTCATCATTACATTGATCATACCTATCATTAGGTGTGAGTTATTCATTCAATATTTGATCATAGAAATTCTTTATGTGATGGGATTCCCAATTTTGATTACCAATTTGGTTATAGAATTGGTTTATGATGGTGTAATGTTTGAGATACTCCATTGTATATGAAAAAAATTGGGATTTTATATTTTTGGGACACATATAAAAATAAATTGTAAAGAATAAGAGGAAAGGTGGTGAGAATAGAGAAGTTGGATGAGAAAAAAAAACGTTAGTATCTAAGATATCTTACTTGGGCCTCCGGAAACTGCGCCAAAATATGGATGTTCTGAAAATTAACCATGTTATATTTTGTAATAATTATATTGTAGTATATCTTGGATTATAAAATACATTAGGACCTATAAAGAATCCTCTAAACACTCAATGAAATTTGAGGGGTTCATTATGATGTTTCAAACTATGTGGATGATTTTAATTTGGAAAATATAATACTAAAATTCTTAAGTCAATGGACTTAATTAAATAATGAAACACAAAAATATTTTAATGGAGCCAATTAATAAACATGATTTGATCCTAAGTTGTCACTAGAGATTCATTGGATGTATTTTTTTCCATATAAAATCTTAAAACACTAATTCCGGATGAATCAAAATAATAAATCAATTACCCAACAACATTCAAAAATTTAATCATTACAAAATGACAAGGCTAATCACCCATGAGCATAGAGGATCTATTTCATCATCACTATAAGAAATTTGATCATACTATCACTCAAAATGTGTACTATTTATAGTTGGCAAAGATGGTAAAGATAATAACTCATCAAATGGAAATATAAAAATAATAAAATAATTTAAGAATTTAATATCATAAAATAACATTCAATCCACCTCATGAAGCTCCCTATGGTCATCCTGTAATATTTTATCCCTATATTAATTTAATTATACCAATGGAAGTAGGAAGTCAGATTTAAGAAGCAAGATTGAAGACATGAAAATAATGAAATAATACTCACTCCATCGTTATGTGATGAATTTAGAAAAATATTATATGAATATATTATCTCCATAAGGAAAAAATATCAACCTGATATTAATAAGTTAAAAATAAATGAAAATTAAGGATATAAATAACTTTTATTAAGAAACTAATGTTATTAAAAAACATACACTGGAAAAAAACGAACAAGCATTTACAAAGTGATATCAAAATAGTGCAATTGAAAGAATAAATTTATACCCCCAAATGCCTTCACCACCATATTTTTAAATAATAATATTGGGATCCAAAGATTGACCCCCCCCAAACAATATTTCCTCTATTAATTTGGATAGCCAAAATTTGGGTGAGAATAAATGGAATTTTTCATTTCAATGTTGACCACAAAAATAATACATGATTAAATCCCCCCATTGGCCTAAAAATAAGACATTTTAGATGGAATAATATTTGATGGTCATATAATATATATTTCTTTCTCAATGTTTTCTATAATATCTATCATAATTTCATGAAAATTAGAACATCCATTCAGATATTATGCTAAATGGTGTGATAATTTTATGGGCCTTCAGATCTAGCCCATAATTTAATCCTCAACATCAGCTCCATGGATCTCTTGGAAAACATTATTTTTATCTCTATAATGAGTTGGATTAACTGATCCATATAAAATTATCCAAATATAGATAATATTTTACCTTCAATTGGATTGAATTGTATGCCCCACTTTTGTTTGATGGGCCTAAGGCACATTATGATTTGTCCATAAATTTTTGAATTCGTGCCCAAAAATCACTATATTCTCTTATGATTCCTCTATTGAACTTAAAATAAAAAAATATTCTACATATAGTGATAAATCATATCCCAAAATTATAAATTCAAATAATGAAAATAATTTAATCCACAAGTTGATGATTGATTGGGCCAAAATATTCTCTTTAAACATGAACTGCACATGTGATGAGAAATGAAGTTCAATTTATAAAATGCACTAAAAATGGTGTGTATGTACTTTGAAACAATTTAATATTAAAATATAATCATTTAATATTATCCTCTTTCAGTTTAAAATAAACAGACACAGATCATAGAGGCGTAATTTATAATTCCATAAAATTCAAGGGAAAATTTATAAACAACCTACCTTATGGTTAAGATGCTTTACTCATCCATAATTGAGCATTGATTTGAATACATTTGAGAGAAAATGGATGATTTGCAAAATTCCCTAAAAATATATTGTATTATATTTCACTAAAATAACATTGTATACTATGAGATAAATTATAAAAGAAGAAAGACGACTAAAAAACATACCTAGTGACAACCAACACAATATATGCCACTCAAATATGAGGTGGAATGTAGGAGAACTAAGGAACCCAAGGAGAGGGAGTGGAGACACTAGCGACCAAACCCTCTAGGGAAATCTTCCATCTAAATAAAAATAAGGGGGTTGACCCACCCTATTCCAATCTTAATATAAGGCCTAATGATGTTTATGGTTGTGAACTGGATTAATGTCCTAAATATATAATTTACAATGTGAACCAGATTCACATTGTGAATTCCTTGGGGAATACTACTAGAGGTTTTCCTATTATGTATCCTCCCTAAACACTTCTAGTGAAACACATTAAGGTTGTGTATATAATACATAGAGTTAATTTTTACTTGATTCTTCTTGTATTATCCTAGTCAGCGGTTCCTCCACCAATGCTTGACCAAAACCCCCCAAGCATCCAATGAAACATAAAACACTTATGAAAACAACTTTTTTTATGTAAAAACCCGTTAAACCTCACTATGGATCTCAAAATTAAAAAAAACTATCAACCAATGAAAAAACATAAATTCTTTTTGAAAATTCCATTAATTTCAAAACATGGGATTCTATAATCTACACAATATAAAATTTCTCATCATTGATAAAACTTAAAGAAATAATGAAAACAACAGTTGACCTACTCTGATCAGGAAATTCTATTAAATGGCCACATAGTATTTCCAAACACCCAACACACCCCTAGGATCCCATTTAAACACCTGGTATATAAAATTTAGAAACTCCATCCAACATTCAGATTCCAAAATATAAACGTCAAGGGAGAACTTACCCAAGACCATTAAACTAAATACAAGATCATGTCTTCCTCTCAATGAACATAAAAAATCACACGGCACTTAGCATATTGTTTTCATTCAATTAATGGAAAATTTTGAGACACAATACTCCCCATTATAAAAATTACCTTGTTAATAATTCTTGTATTTGTCTAATGATGCTCCCAATATGATTCATAAAATTATCTAACAGTGAACTCCCAATCAACCTCATTGTCTTGGTGGATATTTATTTTCATTAATCCCTCATACATTCTCACTACACTCACCACATCCTGATGAATTTCAATAAATGATTTCTCATAGACCAAATTTAATGAAATAAGAGTTAAACGGTTCGATCTTCTTCACAAAAACTATTATAAATAGTGATAATCTTAGACAGTTAGTGTATCACAACCCGCAACCTGATGCCTTCTCCAAAGGGACCTCATATTTACCTTGAACTTGTTCACCAATGACTATATCTGACTTTCAGTGATTTATACAAGGAAAAAATCACATATTGATCAACTTATCATGGCCCTATATAACCCCCAAAACCTCTCAAATCTAGTAAATTTGGATCATCAACCCTTAATTAAAAAACTGAACCTGACAGAAATTCTGGGCTAACCACAGAATCATCAACCAGATTCCATGGAGCTCATCCAAGATATTCCACACTCCATGTTTATAAGTGAGATGTTGGTACACAACCAAAACATTCATGCATAAAATATATTAACTGAGTGCGAAGAAGTATATGTCTTTTGATCATTTCTAAAGGAAACAGGTGGTAACTATCAGCCTTTTAGGGCGCTTCCACTCGAGAACCTAAGTATACTCCAGAAAACTATGCCACTAAAACATTCAATGTCAGAAAAGCGTAACTCCGATGGACTTTATTCATCAGGACCAATAAAATTTCAATTCATTTATTTAGATTAGTGTATAATTGATGGTTTCTCAGTTTACCTGGATGATGTTAAGAAAAGAAACATGATTTTCACTAACCTGAAGTTACACTAAGTGAATATTCGTTATTTTAAAAAAAATACCCAATTTAATCTATATACATCAATGAAGAGATGCTAGCTGGAGTTTTGAACCAACTGGATCTAAATACACAAACAAAAGGATAGTCTAAACACCTTAGGCTGACTCTTCTGAAGAATAATTGATAAAACTATCAAGTCATCATTAGAATTTTTCCAAGATTCCCTCAATATTCGGAAATCCATTGATTACTAATGAAAAATCACCTATGTCCATCCATGACCAGTTGTGTTTTTTAAGGGGTGTTTACTTAGCTGACCACATCATTGTCATTCTACCTTCAAACAATCGACACAGTAGAGATATTACCAGCCCCATGGGAGTTCAAAAGAAATGCCTACTATTTTTTTTTGAATGGTCATGTCATAGTTTCTCTCCCTCTTTATATAAGGATATTCTAAACCTATATGTTGTGATTCACCACACCCTATTATTTCCCTATAAATCATATTTATTGAAATAGGGGACTCATCCCACATCGTACACTCTATAGACTAGTGAATGTGGTTACTAGATGTGGCCCCCATGTTGTCAAAAGTGTTAAACCAAATTAGTGGAGTAATAGTCACTAGAAGGCATGAAATATTATATTCACATTTAGAAACACACATGTATCTCCTTTTGAGTTACATCCATTTCTACCATAGCGACAGGCATACATGCCAAACCAAACTATCCAATAATGTCGCAACAACCAAAACTTTTTACAACATCACCCCCTCACCAGGTTAACTCAAAATTATGAATGGTATGTCACTCTACCCAAGATATTACTTTTGAATAAATATGAATAACTCAAATATTAAATTATTACCACTAAACTTGGTTGGTTTGTTGTTCATTTTTCACTACTCGATGGGTAGTATGTGTATTAATGTATACTGCCCCGATAGTTCACCAACAAAATATTGCATCCTTAATACTATCAATACTCTTATTATATCTATAAATCTCATTATTTTATGGACCATAAGAAGAATTATCCCATAGTCGTATTTTACCATACAACAATAAATCAATATGACAACCTTATGAGTCATCCATCACTAATGAAGAAGAAAAGGGGTAATAACCCACTAAGCGACTGGCCATGCCCAAGGCAGGTCAATCCCATAAAAACCAAGCATTTCACAATCCTGAATCTCATAATAATATTAAAATTATAAAAAATATGCCTATTAAGAAAATGGTTTCATTTTTGAAACTAATATTCCTATATAGAAAAAATGGCTCCCAAACCGTACAACATCCTAGAAAGAATATTAGTGAAATTTGCACTGATTTAAATTTCTAATGGAACTACCTACCTTGGGTCATCCAATTACTATATTATAGAGCATTTATTCTTCCTAAATGACATGTAGGAAAAGGACACTAGGATATATGCCTATCATAAAGGTAAAAATAACCATATGGGAAAAGTTTATGTTCCCATAATAAGGAATGATCAAAGAACATTAAAACTACCCTTATAAGAGTGTTAAAGATAAAACACCACCTTAAGTTATTCATTTAAGACATTTTATTGATTTATATTTAGTCTATAAACATTTAAGGGCCCAATTTTGAAAATCAAATTCCAGTTATAAGAGAAAATATACATAGCACTTCATTTATGAAATTAACATTATAAATCCCATTTTAAACCTAATTTATTTATCAAAAAGGTTTTAAAATAAATATATTTGTTAAAGAGAATTTTAACTGAAATTTATAGTGGAAAATTCCCTTTTGGTGGTAATTGGAATGTTAATTTACTAACACCTCATATAATTATAGATCAAAAGTGAACAATATGTCAGTTATAACTTATTCATTGGACTATTCAAGTTAGGTGACACCATATGTCTATATTTAAATCTATATCAGTGGTTACGTACACTTAAAATCACCATCCCTATATAAAAAACATATCCCCATGGGGTTTTGTATAAAAGAAAATCAAAACAATGATGCCTACAAGGGTCCCATCAAATCATTTATGGTAAAAAACAACCCATGAAATTTTAGACAATAGGATTTAAAACTCCACAGCTGGTTCATCTAATAATTAATTAAAAACATGAATAACCAACATTGGTTGATTTAGGTCTGTCTAATAACTATTATAGGTCAAGAGTAACCCAATTGTGTCAGGTCATGTAAACAGTCCATAAGAACCAACTCATTTAAATTCCCAATTTAACATCTTTTATATTTATTCAATGGCTTCAAGGGATATCAATGTCATATAAAATGGTTCGATTATATGGTCACCATTTTCAAATTTACAATGAACTCATAGATATTATAAATTTTAAATTGGAATTCATTTAATCATAGATAATGTATTTTAACCAATGAAACCACTGGTTCATGAATTAAACATGTCATTGTAGGTTAGTAAAATAGAATACTACTATCAATATATGTCAGAAAATAATACATAGGTTAATGTAGAAACTTTATTTTATAGTCCATTTTCAATAATTATCACAAAAAAATAGAAAAATATAAACATGTTAAATAAGAGCATAAGAAAGAAAAATAGTCATGAATAGATAATATGTATTTATAGAACACACATGCATGGTATACAACTAAGCATGTTATTAGTCACACATCATGGTAAGTATATTTGAATGCTAATAAAATCCAAATAAAATATGGAATATAGTTATTCATGTCACACATATCACATGAATAATTCAAAATATATATTATGAAATGCTTATGGAATGTGAATCTCTATGTGCCTATCATGTTGCATGTAATATTACCTCCTATCCATACCAGGACAAGGGTAAATTACTATAAAAAACATAAATCCGAAATAAAAATAATTGTACCAGTCACTCAATGTAAAATCCTAATAAACAATAAAAAATGATCATGCACAACAATCACATCCCTGGATAATTGGTTTTTCCCCATGTGTCGGTTTATCACTCCCAAAGATGGATTTTTACCAAGAGCTGACACATTCCTAGTGTTATATCTTCTAGCTCAAATTGTAAGAAAGCGGAAAAATATGTTATGATACCACACTGCAACATCCTGACCCATATTTCTCTATAAAAAATATCCATAATGGTCTATCAGATGACCTCAAGCATACCTCCTTAGAAAACAGAGGTTCCTAACTAGTAGTGAGGGTGTACTATTTGTATGAGGAGAATAATATTTCCTCAAGATCGTAGTAGCAAAACAATATCAAGATAGAATAAATAAATAAATATGAAATAAACAGAGTAATCAGTACAAATAAACAAGATAAATAGATAAATATTATAATAATTATGAACAGAGTCCAACACCAAACTTCCAATAATGCATGCATGTCCAAAAGATTCAACTATACATAAAGCGGTAAATATACAATTGGAAAAAAACTATAGTTATATTATAAATATAAAAAATACCCCAAGGCCTTCTCTATGAGAATCATAATCTCCATATAAACCTTGTTCTTCTAACACCTTAGGTATAAGTGTACAGCACAAACAAAGTATAATGAACCTAAAACTACAATAATGAGGTATTTTTGAATACCCTAAAACAATGGTGTCCTAAACAGGGGTATACTTAGTAGGCCACCAAAAATGGTGTCTAAATATATCCTTTCCATGAATATAAAATACACAATTGTATTGGTCTGATAATTAATGTATAAATAAATAAAAGTTAAAAAGTTAGCATAGGTTTCTCAGGGACACCTGACCAACCATACCTACTTTAACCTAAGTTAGAATATCTCAAACCATGGTCAACTGAGAAAGATATAGTGTATGTGTCTATATATATATAATATTCTATTTTTCATTAGTCTAAAAATAGGCTTCAACATCAGAGATATGATGTTGGTTTTTTATATATCTATGTAAAATGCAGCTACGGGGAATTTTTCATGTTGATTTTCACATAAACCGACACAAAAATATTTATAAATCAATTTTTCGCATTATTTTTTTAAGAAAAAAGAAACACTACACCAAATTATTTCTGACCTTGTTTTTAAAAAAAATTGATGTGAAGAAATAAATTTATGTCTATGGTTTTTTTAAAAAATTTGAGGCTGAGATGTCAAAATTTGGACTTTATGGCATCAGTTTTAGTAAAAAGTGATGCCAAAAACCTTTTTCATAAATACTATCTCTAGAAAACCTTATTTATTTGGATCTTTGAAACAATTCTCTCAACTCACAACAACTCTGAAGGTGACTTGACAATCCTCAATTTCCATTGATTTTTATTTTCTTCGGTTTTCACAATTTTTGGTCTCCATTATTCATTTTCTTTCATTATTCTGTCATCTTGGAAATTATTTTCTTTTCATAAATCATTTTTAGGATGAGAATCCATATTTGTTTGATTTTTTTATGTTCTTCTTGTTTATTTTTCATCTTTTACAAAAAAAATTGTTAGATCATGCAGTTTTTATTCTTTAAACTCATTCGAGAGAGCTAATTCCATATTAAAGATCCATTATTGTTTTTGAACTTAGAATTTTTTATGTTTTTTCAATTTTAAAGATAAATTATTTACCTTTTTTTCATTTGTGTTTTTTAATTATTTTTATGTAGAATTTATTTATGAAAAATGAAAATTTTCTTCATTTATAATCATATACAACAACAATTTATTAAAGCCAAAGGAAATTCATGGACATTATTAAATAAGTTTCATTCATTGTGCTTATCTAAATATATGATTGACATTTGATATATTCATCTAGATTGGCTAGTCTAATGAGAGATTCTAGAATGTATGAGTTTTTCAATACTATATTGAAATATTTCATTTCTAATGGTTAGTCTTGATGTCATGGATATATAGATTATATGAGTATTCATATAATTTATTGAGATATATATTTTTGACATTTTCATATAGATATATGAGTGTTCTCAATAAATATCAGGCCAAATAATTTTTCATAGTGAATAATAAACTGTATTCATAGAGGTATTTATGGGGTTATGGTTATGAATTATGGAATTCATTATCAATTTTGTTGATAATAATTCCTATAAGGTCACATAATTAAGAATTTGATTAATGATTGATTTTACTAAAAAATATTCCAATATGAGAGAGTTTATATGTTAATAATATCTATTGTATTTTTTATTGAATAATAAGAGTTTTATTGTCTTTCATAAAGTATATAATGATTTAGTGCATGCGGATAATTGTTGTTTATTTTTACTAAAGATTCATATAATGATTACCATTCATTTTTATTAAATTTATTTATGGTAACAAGTTAGCTATTTATATATTTATTTATTTATTTAGTTGTTTATATGTTTTAATATATTCACTTATTATATTGTTATTTTAGGTCTTGAATGGACCATAATTGGATAAATATATGAATAACCATTAGTAAATATTAAAAGTAGTTTATGATTTCATGGAGTTTGGTAAAAAAATCATCAAAACATATATTTGATTTCATATCCATGTGTAAAGTGTTTGAATATGAGAAAGTTAAACTCCAAATATATCAAGGATAATCTCATTTGTAATGGTGTTGGCCTTAATTATACACATTAGATATGTCAAGGTGAAAGAACTAAAAATTCATCATCTAATTTTGATGACAATATTCATAATGAGGTATATAATTGTATTAATGAATTAATTCATTACATAGTTGTTGAAATTATAGAGAAAAGAAAAACTATTGAATTGTTTTATGAAGATTTTGAGAAAAAATTATTCCCATGTTTTGGTAAATATATATTTTTATTAATATGTTTAAGATTAGTTAACATGAATGAAAGAAATGGGTGGATTGATAATGTTTCTCCAACCTAGTACAACTTTTAAAATAGCTACTTCTAGAAGGCAACAAGCTTCCAAATTCCAATTTTGATGTGAAGAAAATATTATTACGAATGGGATTGAGGTATAAAATGATAAATGAATTCTCTAATGATTTTGTGTTGTATATAAATGAATTTAAAAATTTATCACGTTTTTATAAATGTGGGACATCACGCAATAATATGGATGAAAAGGTCAACTTATATGAATTCTTAGGTACTAACATCAAACCTCATGAAAAATAAGTTTTGTACTTTCTAATGATATCATTCAACTATTCTTTATATAATTCATATAATTCATTTTTGATTGATACTTAGGTACCATAATAAAAAATTCGGCTAAATAACTTTGGTACCTTCCAATAATTCAATGATTAAAATATCTATTTAAAAATTCATTTGAATTTAAAAGGTTAAGATGAAATTTAGATGACTGCATCTATAATGGTAACTTATGTCACCCTACTGATTCACCACAGTGGAAGAGATTTGACAAAAAAAATTCATTATTTTGGAAGTGAAGTAAGAAATATCATAATGAGATTATGAACTAATTGAATAAAACCCTATCGGAGACAAAGTACCCAGCATAGTTTATGACATGTTTTTTTAGTTTTATAGAACATATCTTCACATATATGTATAGATAAAAAAATATTTTATGATGAGCATGATGATTTCAGGACCTAAATAGGTGAGAAATGATATTGATGTGTATCTATCACCATTTATTGATTAATATAAACTGCTATGGGATACGAGTTTTACTATTTACGATGCATTCAGGAAAGATTAATTTCTTTTTTTACTATGATAATATTTACTATAAATGGCTTTCTACATATGGAAACTTTTTTAGATGCGGTGTTAAGGGACATGAATCATGTATACTTTCTTGAAGAAGAGACTTCATATTATCAATTTATTAATGGATGAAAGAAAGTGTACATGGGACATCATGGTTTTTTCTAAATTGATCATCCTTATCATTGATTGAAAAAAATCATTTAACAATTTAAAGGAATACAATATTCCCCAATGAATATTTTTAGTTGAATATTATTAAGACAAGGTGATAAATATTGATTCAACATTTGGCAAGAAAAAACATCTAGTCTTCAAAAAAATATCTAAAATAAATTGTATATGTTTTTTAAACTACCATATTGGATATTTTTAGAGATAAAACATAACAACGATGTTATGCATGATGAGAAAAACATATGTGATAGTTTGATCGGAATACTTTTAGACAAAAAATAAAAGAAACAAGATGGATTTCATGCTTTATTAGACTAGATATCAATGAGAATATGTATGTATTTATCTCCAACTATGAAAGAAAATAGAACATATTTACCTCTGGCTTCTCATGCATTAATCTAGATTGAGAAGATGATTTTTTTAGTGTCTTCATGGTATTAAATTACCCAGTGGTTATTCTAAAAATGTGTTGAATTTAGTGTCATTGAAGGATTATAAATTAATAGGTATGAAATATTATTATTGTCATGTATTGATTCAAAATCTTCTACCAGTCGCATTGCGTGGTACATTTCTGACAGTTGTTAGAAAGTCTATCATTAGGTTATAAAATTTTTTCAAATCCATTTGTAGCAAAGTCGTTGATCCAAATTTGTTAGATGACTTTGAGAATGAAGCTAATTTAATTCTCTGTCAACTATACATGTTTTTTTCAACTATATTTTTTAATTTAATGGTTCATCTAGTTATTCATTTTGTGTATGAGATATGAATATTTGGTCTTGTATATTTATGACGTATGTATCCCTTTGAAATATAAATGAAAATTTTGAAGGGTCGTGTTATAAATACTTATTGACCAGAGGCCAGTATTATTCAAAAATATGTATTGGAAGAGTTGATTGAGTATTTTAATGATTATTTCTATGAGGTAGATCATATTAGTCTCCCTATATCATGACATGTGATAGTTGATTATGAAGATAGAAGGATTCAAGGCTTAATGGTAAAGTTCATTCCACATGATGAAGTGATGTAGGAACATTTATAAATTTTAAACAACACAAATAAGGTTCAGCCATATATATCTTCACATATTGCAGAATTAAAGTTATTATATCCAAAAAAATGAAAAACTTGTTGAAGATTGCGCATAAAAAGACATTTTTTCATGGTTTAAAGAGAAATTCAACAAATATATATCTTAATCAGAAGCATTGAAATGGTTGGAAGGGGGGAAATTTATTAATGTGATAACATGGACTGGTTTTGATATTAATGGGTACACATTTAACACAAATAATCTGGGTGATAAGAGTACCATTCAAAGTATTGGTGTAATGGTCACCACTGAAGCACTTCATTTTTTGAGTTCAAAAGATAAAAACCAATTTTCTACATCAACACCATATTTTGGAGTTCTTAAAGATATATAGGAAATTGATTATTTTAAATTTCATGTCATTGTGTTTAAGTGTAATTGGATTTCATGTAATATTAGCGTGAAACATCATGAATTTGGGTTTAAACTGGTTGATTTGAAAAAAATATTGCAATGATGTACCTTTTAACATGGACACACATGCAAAGAAAGTATCTTATGTCATTGATCCATCGAATGATTAGTGGTCCATCATTTTTCAAGGGAAAAGAATCCATTTGTATTATGGGGATAATGATGATGTTATTGATTTATATGATACTTCTTCATCTATTGCACGATTTTCGGATAACAATTACTATAATGCAGACATAATGAGTGTTGTACAAAATGATCAAGTTGAAGGCATATGTGAAAACACTAAATTACACTCCTAATTAATCTTATAATTATTAACATTATATTATTATTGAATATTACACATGTAAAAACTGTATTATCTATTAACTATTGGATATTTAATTATATATATATTATTATCTTTATGATTTTTTGTGTCAAATTTCGATATTATACTATTATGGTTAAAAAATCATTTAAATACCAGATGTACATTATTATATTAAGGTTTACATTATACAAATTATAACACCTTTTCAAACTATGATATTTAAATTTTTAGATGTTTATATCATTAAAAAAGTAATGTTTATATTTACATGTTCACATTGCATATTTTTTTTGGTTAAGAGTCAAAATGACATTATTTTTTAAAAAACATACACATGTGGGTAAAATTGTTTTGCATACATATTTATGTTTTCAAATATTAAAATTACTAACTTGTCTAATTACATTTCAGTACACAAGAATTCCATTACATCTTCTTATTACAATGATAGATATAGATATAGAGATACAAGAACATCTAATCAGGAATTTTTATTTCTTCATAATATTATATATCTAGTATGATGATTATTTATAGAAATGAATCATTTAATTTAGAAAAAAAATTGGTGGACTACAGATGAGACTTTAGCAGGAGAGTCTTTTAATTTTAGTATTCATAAATCAAATTCTCAAGTTTGTAAATGTGTCATTACACATTTACCAAGACTCCAACTTTATTATGGAGATGGGTGATTACATATTAGTTTTGATGGTAATAATAATGCAACTGGACAAAATGAAACCCAAGATATCAACTATATCAACATGTAGAGCCATTGTAGGATTATCATTTTATATATTGATTTGAAATTGGTCAAGAAGGTGGTGATAGATCAGATTTGTGAGGTCATAAAGTTAAAATATCTCAATTTATTTATTTTATCTCATTTTTAGAATATGATATAATTTAAATGGATAATATTTATGTTTTTACTTTACATATGACATTCAATATTGAAGAAACAAAATCAGTTAAGAAAATATGTGTTATATTATCATCGGTTAAATGGTGTGATGTAAAAACATAAATGAGATAAAAATATTTGATTGTATGGAAACAAAATAAAAACCCATGCCTCAAGTATCCATTTTTAGATGAAGACACATTGATGAAATTTTTTTCCACCCGACGTGAAGAAAGAACTCTAGTATGATAATTATATTATATTATATTATAACATTTCTTATATATATACATAATTTATTATTAGTTTACTTCATATATAAGAAGACTCCAGGAAATACTATAAAGACATCCAATTTCAGAATGTATACCCTCATATTTTATCATGTGGAGTGTATCATTTATCAGAGAAAAATATGATTGAGGAAAAGATTGAAGCACTAAAATCTCACTCCACTAGTGTTTCTGATGAGCTCAAATTCTATCCAATATATCCACACACCAACCATGTGAAATTAAAAAGGGTGAGAATAAGGAAAAAGGAAAAGTATCTTATAGAGAAAGATAAGTAAGTAGCTGAAACAATTGTAAGTAAGAAATTATTATTTTTCATGAATTTTTGTAATTTATAAATCCACAAGACAAATATACAAATTTCATTTTTCATTTTAGGATGAACTTATGTAGAAATTTACAAAAAAAACTTTTATGCTTGAGGGTAGGATGCACATCCTATTCAATACTTTAGGAATGCTAAATCACTCCCACCGAATAAGAGGATATGAGGCAGGTGTTAGTATTCAGAATGTTTTTGGTCATAAAAGTAAACTATCAAGAGACCCAGAAATTGAATCCTTAAAAGATCAGCTGAATGATTTGATACAATATATGGGTGATCAAATTAAAGTAGTTTTGTAGCATGATATTTTGGAAAAATTGACAAAATTTTCACAATCTGCATAACTTACCCATCCTACCCAGCCTGCTTACTCATATTCTCCACCTCATTTCCCGGACCCAACCATATATTGTGTGTTGTATACCAGAGATCCGGATGTACATATTGTAGTGTTCAGGTCATGAAATATTTATGTGATTTTTGACATCACCAAACTATTTAGATGATCATGTTAGAGTGTTGATATATGATATTATTGATCCTACCACTCTACCACAATTCCCTACCAAAGAGGTTAGTAGAGTTGGGGACTGTATGTGTCATTTTATACTTTACTAATTTGTCGTTCTTCATCATATTTCATAGGAGGTATGTTTTATTAATATTAATTAAATCTGATTTAAAGTTAATTATAATTTTGTGTTACATTTAACTTATATAGTAGTATCTGAAATAACATGAAATGGAAAAAAGGAATCAAAAGTTTCAGTAACAAAGAATTGTAGATTTCTGATATTTTTGATGGGATAAAATGATTATATCTGGTTTATTCGTCCATAGGAAATATATACGAGTTTAATATTTCATCCCACATATGTGGAAGATACTATCTGTTGAGAATATTTTGAAAATATATCATGGATCAAATTAAATTTGAAGAGCTCAGCGTGCATGTGTTTTAGTTTTTTTGAATTTAAGTAAATTGAAATTTCATTTTTTATTTTTTTTTAAAAAATATGTTTTATATTGACTAACTATATTACTTTTTTAAGTAAATATCTACACAGTATTCATGTTCAAAATGAAAACACAATAATTTATTGCTTTATAGATCCATAATTCATTTCACTCGTTATGCTATATGTGTCGAGTGAAAATAGAGAGGCATATATATGTGAGAGGTTATTAATGACGAATATTGGGTGTTCGTTTTTTCTATTTCATGATGGGAAAGAACATAAATAAAATTATGCACTAATGTTCATTATAATTCCATTAAATTTTATCTTTTAGTATTGTATGGGGAATTGGTTGCTAGGAATATTATGGGCAAGTTAGAACACATTATATTGGTTTTTCTCATTAATATATCGTGTTAGTAGAAAATTTTACACCATATTATACAAGTAGGTTTAATTATTTTTTATAAGATAATTATGTTTAATTTCCATTTTTATACATGTATTATGAATTGATATATATGAAAATGTGGGTCATGGAAAAAATTTAACTAATGTAACTAGTTAATTGTGATTCCAAATGAAATCAACTTTGTGAAAGTAAAGGCAATTATTTTTTATATTAGATAATATTTTAATTTTTTGATATATATATAAATATATATATATATATATATTCATTTTTATTATCAATCTAATGTTTTATTACCTTCACTATCGTCATCAAAAAGGACATGTTTAATATGGTTATTATGTTTTATGATTCATGTATGCTCTAAAAACAAATGGGGTCACAACTGATTTTGATCTAGTTAGTTATATTAATTATTTTATAATTTATATCACAGTATTCTGTTTTTTAATCTTATATCATTAAACTTTATTGTATATTTTCAATGATGATGATTCACACATGATAGATGAACTTGACCATCTTCGATCTTTGTTTGCAAACTATATGTTAAGTGTGATTACGATTTAAGGTATGTACATTGAACTGTTTCTGATTAGAATTACATTTTCCTAATAACAAGTGTTCACAAAATAATTCTTTTTTATAATAGTTTTTGAACATAATGAAATAAAATGAATTCTTAAAAAATAACCAACAATGATCATGTTATAAATTTCATGTATTTGTTTTTTAATTAAAATTTATAATTCAAAGGCATGCATAATTTTTTGATTAACCTGTTATAACAAGGTATGTTTTCATATTGTTTTATTAACTAATAAATTCAATTTGATGGTTTCATAATATATTTATATTACAAGGATTCTAATTTTTTATAGGGTGTAATATATAGAATTTTCTTTAACAAAATTATCATTCAGCGTCATATTTCATAGAAACTGACACTGAATCATTTAAAAATTCAATAAGTGTTTGGAATTGTTTTTTTTAAATGACATTGAAAACACTACGATTCACATTTTCAGGGTTCGTTTCATAGAGAAATGATGCAAAAAGGTGAACCTGTGTGGTTTTTGGTGGTGATTTGTTATAAAAACTGATGAAAAAAAACATTTTCAGTTTCAGTTTATATAATAAATAGATGCTAAAAACCATGCAATTTTCATTTTTAGTGTTTTTTTCTTATGAAACCAACACCGAAAAGATGAACAAAAGTGGTTTTTAGTGTTGGGTTCTTAGATAAACTGACATGAAAAATGAAGAATGTTCTATATTCATTGTCAGTTTTTAAAAACTTTGATGCCAAAAACCATATTTTTTACATCACATTTATAGATATAATGTATGTATATATATAATTTATGTATTTATATATATATATATATATATATATATTCTATGTGTATTCACATGGGGACATAATTGGGCCCTCGTAAGGGGGAAATTCAAACTTGGACTAAACCTAGTAATACTCTTTGGATTGGAGGATGTGTCCTTAAAAATAGTAAACTAGCATTACTAATATCTTTAAACAAGAGGTATTATGTTTCTTAATAAAAAGGAATCTTGGGCCTATCCAAGTTGATCCAAAAATAGGAATCTCAATTATCACACTAGGAGCACTATATTAACCCCTCACAATATGATTCTGTCCCAGGCAATCTGTGAAGTAGAATAAATGTATCACTCTCAGTATGGTATAATGGAATAACCCATTGATTCCTTATGTGGTACACCACATATAGGACCTAGAATAACTCATGGAATGTTATACCAATATTTCTAATTGATCCAATAAAAGGCAGAAAATTAGGGTACCATGTATCATTCATGTGTATAACAATCTCAATCAGCCAATAAATACATCTAAGTAATTCCTACATGGTAATTTGAGTATCAATAAAATTTCATAAGGTTAATCCCATGATGTTAGTCCCTAGTATACGACATAGGGGACTAAGTATCACTTATGGAATAGTATATAAATCAAGTAACATTCCATCATCACTCAAGTATAAAAAATAGGCCAATTCCCATTATTCGTTTAAGTTATAATAGTATTTCCATGTAAATAATAATTCCATTCATCATCTTTCTCATTTCATATTTATTATCCCCTTTTTGATGAGATAATATAGCACACCACTATGGTGGTTTTGTTATAAAAATGGAAATTTAAAACAAGCCATATCATTTGACACAACTTATAAATCTATAACATGGGAGTTAACTCAACACACATTAAGGTAATTGAAAATATGGAAAACATTATAATTATAATAATTTAGAAAAACCAAAAATATAGGAAATTACCACAACAAGATTAATCAAAGGTCATGGAATAAAATAAAAATATCCCATGGGGATGATTAGAGATGAGACAAACAACCTCAAATGGTTAAATTTTAAATCAAAATGTCTAATAAATTTGTTCATTGTGTTTTACATACATATATACATATTAAGAGGTGTCTCATGAAAATAATGGTGTTTTTACCAAAATGTTCTAATTTTATATAGTTTATAAGGTTTCATGTAGTATATATTGGGTTTTCTAATCTATAGGGACCTATGAAAATACCTTTATACACTTAAGGATGTTGGAGGGGTTTTCTATGACATTTCCAACTATAAGGTTGATTTATTTTGGAAAATATATTACTAAAGTTCTAAAGTGAATGGATTTAATTAAATAATGAAACACAGAAATATTTTAATGGAATCAAAAAATGAACATGTGATTATCCTATGTTGTCACTTGGGATTGAAAAGATATATTTGTTTTCTTAGAAAATATGAAATCACTAATTCAAAATGTGTCCAAAAAATAAGATAATTACCAAAAATCATTACCAATTTAATACTTACACACTTCCAAGGATAATAAAAAATTAACTTATAGGATCAATTTCATGATCTATCCAAATAATTGTATTTTACTAGCACTCAAAATGTATAGTTTTTAAGGTTAGTGAAGATCATAATGAAAATAACTCGTCAATTGGAAATCATAAAAAAATGAACTGATTTATGAATTTAAGATCACAAAATACTATTTAATAAACCCCAGGAAACTCCCTAGGAAAAATCCATAAAATTTTATACCTCCATTTATGATATTAAATTAATATAAGTGGTAAGTCTACTTAAATATGTGGGATTGAAGAAGTGAAATAATGAAATAAGGATCACTCCACTATTGTGTAAAGAATTTCACAAAATATTATATTAGGAGATTCAATACCTAAGTAAATGGTATAAAAATAATAATTATAGTATAAAAATAAATGAAAAAATAAGCATTATAATAATATTTATAACGAAAATAATATTATTAAAAAACATACATGGGAAAAACAAACAATAATTTACAAAATGACAGTTAAATATTACAATTGAATGAATGAAATGCACACCAAAAATACCTTCACCATCAACTAATAATAGAGTAATATTAGTATCCTTTGGTTTACCCCAATAATAAATTCCATCCTCATTGATTATAAGATTCAAAATGTGGTTGAGAATAAAGAAAATTGTTCATTTCAATGTTGACCACCAAAATAGGACTGGATTTATCCCTTATATTGGTGTGAAAATAAGTCATTGTATATTGTAAAATCATTAATGGTCGTAGCAGGTAAATTTATTATTCTAGGTTTCCTTTAATACATATAAATATTTCATGAAAATTGGATCATCAATTCAGATGTTATGCTCAAAATGGTGGGATGATTTTATGGGCATTTAGATCAAGCACAAAATTTAATCCTCAAATGGGCTCCCTGGTTCTCCATGAAAAATTCATAATTATATATGGTTGTGGCTGAATGAAATTATCCCTATAAATTTAACTATATATAGTTAAAATTTTGTCTTTATTTGGCTTTAATATTGGGACCCACTCTATTTTATGGGCTTAAAGCCCATTGTGATTTGTTCATTAATTGTTTCATTCATGCCCAAAAATTACAATCTACACATTTGATTCATCCATTCATCCTGCAAGATTTTTTTTTCTTAAAATAGTTATCAATAATATACTAAAATATTAAATTCAAATAATGAAAATAATTTAATCCACAATAGATGATTGATTGGGCCCAAATTTTATCTTTAAACATGATTTGCACATGTGATAAGAAATGAAGTTCAATTTATAAAATGCACTAAAATTAGTGTATATAGAAATCAAAACACTTGAATATTAAAATATAATAAATGAATATTAGCCTCTTTTAGTGGATAACAATATCCCAAACCTGATTTTTCTGACTCCCGAGCAAAAATAATTTCAAAAATATGATATTGAATTTAATTTTTCAAAAATACTTTAACATAAAATGCTCACCAAAAGACATAATGCAAAACAATAATAAAACCTATAAAAATAATTTCACACAAGATAGTTTCAAAAGCATATCTAATGTCAAATCCAGTTATTTTATACAAATTCATCACCACATTTTATCCAATTTCAAATAAGTATGATTATGTCTTGAGTAACTTAATGGAAATGGGGCCCATTTTCTTGTTCCACGGGAAACAAATGGACACACTACGTGGGGATCACATTAAACCATAAGATGAGTACCCAATATTATCTTTTTCTTTTTCTTGTTCTTCATTTCTTTTTTTTAATTTGGTTTTTTTGTTGCTTTAAACACAATAGAGATGATAAGTCTAACTCTAGGAATGAATATCATGGAGTTTGGGTCCCTATGTTCTGAACATCACACAAATTTCAATTCCATTCTATATAATAGAGATATTAACCTAGATCTCGGAAATAAAACTATGGAGTCACGATCCTCAATTGCCAAATGTGACACATTTGCAAGAAAACATTTCTCTATGTGGTCATTATAATTATTTTTTGGATACTCAAATTAAACTAAATATGACCTAAAACACCCTCATATTATTAAAGGGACCCATGAAATCAAACACACACCAAAAATACAGTGGATGTGCATATTGGTTTTTTTATTAAAATGATGAAAATATTAGCAATGAAAAATCACATCAAATAACTATAATTTCCAAAAACTAGGCTCATGAACTAAAACATGAATTAAAATCATAATAAATGCATTAAATATCATTTTACATTACCTTTTAATGATTCCCAATGTATATTAACCTGTCCAAGGATAATTAATCGATTCTTTTATATAAATTTAATTTTTCTCATAAAAGCCCATTTTTTAAGGTCCAAAATTGTCACTCCACCCATCATAGAGTTAAACTACCCTCATATTTGAATAATAAGAGAAGAGATAGATTAGAATTCATAAAAAAATGGTGAGTGATGTGATTTGAAATGAATTCAGGGAACAAAATCACATAGTTTGATATTGATGACCCTTCAATAAGAAATTTATCACTTTGGTTTTAGGTCAACTGTATTCTCCTAGGTGTGATTGAAGGATGGGTTTGAACTCTGGAAGGAATGAGTTTAATTTGTAAAGTTTAAAATGATTCAACTACTAAGTCATCACACACACAAGATAAATTAGATCACATTGAAAACCCTAAGGGTGATCCCTTAAAAACATATAAAATAATAAAATAAATAAATAAAAATGTGTTGTCTAGGTAGCCTCTAAAAAACTGATTATTTTAAAGTCTTTAGCTTGATGTAGACCCCAAACATATCCAAAACCAACTTTCAAAATTTTAAAGACCCAGTTTTTCTCAACATATACTTGATTTAGATAGATTATTTGTTTTTAATTTTTTCCATGTACAATATTTTATTCTATAATGAATGGGAAAACCCATGGAATATCACCAATTGTTGATTTGATTTCTTTTTTGGTCTTGTCTAAGATTTAAATTATCATTATTACATTATTGGTTTCAATAGAGGATTAAATTATGATAAAAAAATTTTATCCCCTTGGATGATAGTACTGACAGAGGATGTATAGGCCTTGATTTCGAGCTTAGGTTAGCTATCACATTCAAAAAAAAGGTGGGGAATTTCAATCAAAATCGGTTTCATTTTCAGAATTTCTTAATGTAATTGGTTAATTTTAAATAGAACTTTCAACCACCACATTGTAATGATTAGTTTTATGAATAATTATGGTCTCAATGTTTGTTATTTTTTCTAATGGTTTTTTGATAAGTGTTTCTGAAAAAAAAATTAATGGAGCAATTTTTGGGAAAATAAATCTATAATGTAAAATTACCATCAAGATAATATAAAAAAATTCCTCCTGATTTAAACACTCATTATTAGTCCCCTCCAATTCCTCGGGTTTACTTTCAACATTACCTAACCAAATAAACTCATTATCCATCTCTGATTTCTCAAATTCTAAATTTGGTTCTTCAACATTATCATATGATATTTCAGCCATTGATGGTTTGAGAATCATTAAATCAGGTTTCTCATTATTCTTCCCACTCATGGAAATATTCATAGGTTTTAGTTGTTTTAGAGAGGTTTGTGTGTAACAAGATTATTAAATCAAATTAGATGAATGGATAGGATGAGTGGGCTTGGTTTCTGTAATTATTTCAATTCATTGTAGTTCTAATCTAATGGATGGAACTTTAAAATTAATTTTATCAATTTGATCACACAATTGTTTAAGAAAATTATGGAGATCACATTGTATTGGTGGTTGAACATTATGGAATTCATTAATATTGTTCTCTTCAACCATCCGTGAGAGGGATAGAAATTTTTCCTTTAAACATTCATCATCTCATTGATTTTACCTATCATTAGGTGTGAGGTAATTATTCATGTTTTGATCACAAAAGATCTCTATGTGATGGGATTCCCAGTGTGGATTACCAATTTTGTTTTAAAATGGTTTTATGACAAGGAAATGTTTGAGATACTCTACTAGAACAAACTAAAAATGGGATTTGATATTATTTAGATGCATAAAAAAGAAAACTGAAAGTATAACAGAAAAGGTGGTGAGAATACAGAAGATGGATGATAAAATAATGTGAATGTTTAAGATAACTAACTTTTTCCCCAGTAAAAGCGCTAAAATTTGGTTCTAACCAAATTCAAATAAGATATATTGTGTAAATTATCGTTTTTAGTATAGCTTGTGTTATCAAATATACATGTACATAAGAAGAAACATCTAGTCAATCAAGTAGGTTAGATGGGTTGGATATTAAGTATCCCACTATGAGGTTCATTTTAATTATGAAAATATAATTCTAACTTTCCTAGGTGAATGGATTGAATTAAATAATGAAACACTGAAATATTTTAATGAAACCAATTAATGAACATTTTTTATTTGAATTTATCACTAGGAATTCATTGGATGTATTTTTTCATATAAAATTGGAAATCACTAATTCAATATGTATCCAAATAGTTAGTTAATTACCCAACATCAATAAAAAATTTAATCCTTACAAAATTACAAGGCTAATCATCGATACACTTAGAGTAAAAATTTCATGATCACTCAAAGTAATTGGATAATACTAGCCCTCAAAATGTGTATTTGTTAATGTTGGTAAAGATTGTAAAGAAAATAACTCATTGAATATAAATATTAAAAAATAAACTAATTTAATAATTTAATATCATAAAATAGCATTGAATCCACCCCATGAAACTCCATAAGATCATCCCCCTAAATTTTTATACCTCTATTGATGTTATTAGATCAATGGAAGTGGGAAGTTGACTGAAATAATTGATATTAAAGAAATGAATGCAATAAAATAAATATCACTCCACCGTTGTGTGAAAAATTTCACAAAATATTATGTGAAGATATTCACTTAAAAAGGAAACGATATAAAAAATATATGAAGAATATAAAAATAAATGAAAATGATTGAGAGGAATAAATTTTATTAAGAAACTAATGTGATTAAAAACATATATAGGAAAAACGAACAATAAGTTACAAAATGAGAGAAAAAAACTACAATTAAAAGAATAAATTGCACACCCCAAATACCTTCACAATGAGATCCTTATATAGGAATATTAGTATCTTTAAGTTGACCCCCCCCCCACCAAAAAATCAATCCCCCCCCCCCCCATTAATGAAAAAAATTCAAAAGGTAGGTGATAATAATGGAAATTTGACATTTCAAAGTTAACCACAAAAATAAGACAACATTAATTACACAATTGGTATGAAAATAATTCATTTTAGATGGATGAATATTTTATGGTCATATTAGTCAAATTTATTATTCTTGGTTTTCTATAATATCATTCAAAATTTCAAGAAAATTGGGTTATCGATTCAGATGTTATGATCTAAATGGAGGGTTGATTTTATAGGCCTTTCAATCTAGCCCATAAATTAATCCTCAACATTGGCTCCTTGGATCACCAAGAAAACTACATATTTATCTCTAGTCAGAGTTGAATGAAATTATCCACAAAAAATTATCTTTCTATATATAAAATTTTATATTTATTGGGATTGAATTTTTTGCCCACTTTTTTTTATGGGCCAAAGGCCCATTATGATTTGTCCATAAATTTCTACAGTCATGCCCAAAAATCTACATCTTCCCTTAAGACTCATCCATTGATCCTAATATAACAAATTATCCAAATATAGTGTCAAATAGAATCCCAAAATATAAAATTATAATAGTGAAAAACATTTAATACACAATTAGAATATTGATTGGGCCAAAATTTTCACTTTAATCATGAATTTCACATGTGAAGAGAAATGTAGTTCAATTTATAAAATGAACTAAATTTAGTGTTTATGGAGTTTGAAACAATTTAATATTAAAATGTAATTAATTAATATTAGCCTCTTTTAGTGGATAATCAACTGGAACATAACACAATGGAATAATTTATAAATCAATGAAACTCAACGGAAAAGGTATAGACCACCTCGGGTTTAAGACACTTCAATCATCCATTATTGAGATTTGATTGGAACCTATTTCAGAGAACATGAAATATTTGAGAAACTCCATGAAAATAGTGTCTTTTATCATTCACTAAAATAACATTAGATAATATGAGATAAATGGTAGAAGAATAAAAATTACAAAAACACTTACCTAGATTCAACTAATGTAATATACACCACTCTAATATGAGGGCATATGTAGGAGAACTAGAGAAACCTAGGAGTGGGAGAGGATCCACTTTAGAGGGAACCCTCTAGGGGCATCTTATATCTGATTTAAAATAAGGGGGTCAAACCACCTATTCAAAACTTAATAAAAGGCCCTATAATGTTCACTATGTGAACTTGATTCTTGTCGTGAATCTACAATTCACATCATGAATCAAGTTCACATCATGAATTCCTTGGGGAATATTGCCAGTGGTTTTCTTATATTGTATACAACCTAACTGCTTCCTACAAAACACATTATGGTGGTTTATATAATACACAACATTAATTTCATGTTATTTCTTCTTGTATCAGCCCAGTCACCAGTTCTTCCTCTAATGTTTTCCCCAACCCCTAGGGCTTCCACTGAAAGCATAAATATTTTTTAAAAATATCAATTTTGGATGTAAAAACCCATTAAACCTCTCTTTAGATCTCAAAATTTAAAAAAACCCTATCAACCAATGTAAAAATATAAATTCCATTCGAAAATTCGATCTAGTTCGAAACATTGGATTCTATAATCTCCACAACATAGAATTTCTCATCCCTATGAAGCCTTAAAGAAATAATGAAAACGAAACATAACCAACCATGTTTATGAAGTTTTATTCAATGGTCACATTGCATTTTCAAACACCCTACACACCCCTAGAATCCCTTTTAAACATAAGGTATATAAATTGTTGAAACTCTATCCAATTCTCTTATTACAAATTAGAAACATCAAGGAAGCGGTTACCTAAGCATGTATTACTAAATACATGATCATGTCATCCTCTCTACAAACATAAAAAATCACATGGCACTTAAAACCATGTTTTCTTTCAAATAATTTCCAATTTTGATCCATAATACTCACCCTATTTGGAATTTTTAAGTTAAGCATTCGTGTAGTGTTATAAAGATTCTAATAGTACGATTCGTTGAATGATATAGAGGTTGACTCCTAGTCAGCCTCATTAACCTTGTGGAGCCATTGTTTCTTGAAGGCCTTATCCCATCTCACTATAGTCACCTCATTGTAATGATGTTCTATAAAAAATTACTCATAGACCGATTTTAATGAAACAAAAGGAAAACAATTAAATCCTCTTCTAGACGACTATTCTAAACAATGCCCATCTTAGAAAATCAGTGTATCACAACCAAGAACATGATGCCTTCTCCTAAGGTATTTCGCATTTACATGACTATGTGCACTAAAGACAATATCTGACTTCTGGTAATTTCTCCTCGAAAAAACATTTCATGTTGTTCTATATTATCATGGAATAGTATAATCTCTAATACCATTCAATTCCAATACCTTTGAATAATATAACCTTAATTAAAAAACTAAACCCAACTGAAATTCTTGGGTACCCATGGAATCATCAACTTAATTTCCTGGAGATAAACTATGATATTCTACACACTGAGATTAAAAATGGGACTTTGGTACATAGCTAAAACATCCATGCATCAAATATAATAACTGAGTGATGAGAGGTATCCTCTTAGTGATCAAGTCAAAAAAATAGTGACTGTCTATCAGTTTTTTAGGGCACTTCCACTTGAGAACCCAACTATCACACAGGAAAACCACATCTCTAAAACATACCATATTGCAAAAGCATAACACCCAGGGGGTTATTTCAACAAGCCCAATGGTATTTATATTCATTTCTTCCTATTGGTGTATAATTAATGCTTTCTTAGTTTACCTAGATGATTTCAAGAAAGGGAACATGATCCTCGCTAACATGAAAGTACAATAAGTGGATTTAAATTATTTTTAAAAAATGACCAAAAACACTAACTACATCAAAGATATTGTGCTAAGTATTGTTTTGAGCCCATTGTCTAAAACTAACTAAAGAAAAGGATGGTCTGACCACCTCGGGCTAACTCTTCTGAAGAATCATAACAGCAGCTACTAACACATCATCATAACTTGTCCAATGTTCCCTCAGTATCAGGAAATCCAATGATTACTCAATAATAAAAACCTAAATCCATCTAGGACTAGTGGTGTTTTTCAGGTTGTGTACCTAGCCAACCACATCATTATTATTCTGCCTTGAAACCATCAACATAGAAAAACGCTAATCAGCCCAATGGGAATTCAAAAGATATGCCTACCATTTTTTAAATGGTTAATTCAAATTTTTCCACACTCTTCCAAGAAGGACATGTCATACTTACTTTACATGAGTAAACCCACTTTAGTATTTCCCTAGTAATCATATTTATTGAAAAAGTGGACTTATCCCACATCACACATTCTATCGACCATTGATTGTGGTTACTTTATGTGGCATGAATTTTTCAGCATGCATTAAACCAAATAAGTGGAATAATATTCACTAGAAGGAATGAAATGTTATATTTATGTTTATACAAATCCATCTATCTCCTCTTGAGTTACTTCCACATGAAAAACAACATCATGCATAGATGCCAATCAAAATTGACCAATAGTATCACAACAACCCATATATTTTACAACATCATCCCATGTCACTGAGTTAACTCATCATTTTTAAATATAGGTCACTCTACCCTGGATATTACCATTAAAAAAAGATGAATAAATCAAATATTAAATGAGTACCACTGAACATGGTCAGTTCATTGTACCTTTTTAATGACTCGACTGATATTATGTGTATGAATGCATACTGCACCGATATTTCACCCAAAATATTTTGCATCCTCGATATTATCCATAGTTTATCATCCCTTTACATATTATTATTCGATGGACCCTAAAAATGAATTATACTATTTTCAAATTATACCATAAAATAATAAATCAGGTTAAACCCTCTTGAGAAGTTCATCATTGAAGAATAAGAAGAAATTGGGTCATAACAAATTAAGCCACCGACCATTCCCTAGGCATATCTGACCCACTAAAACCAAGAATTTCACAGTCCTCACATAAATAATAATAGTAAACTTATCGAACATTGACATGTTAAGAAAAATGTGTTATTATAGAATCTAATAGTCCTATAATGAACAAATAGCACCTGAACATAACCACATCCTAGAAATAACATTAAAGCAATTGACAATGATTTTATGTTCTAAGGGAACTACCTACCTTGGTTAATCCCCTTACAAAATAAAAATTGTCAATTTTACCAAGATTTCACACAAGAAAGGTCATGAGGACTTATACCTGTCATATATGTTAAAAGATGACAATGCGAAAAGTACATGTTCTCATTATAAGGAAATAAAAATGTACATTGAAACTGCCATTAAAAGAGTTTTAATGATAAAACACAAATTTAAGGTATTCATTTAATAAATTTTATTGATTTGTTGTTAGTCTGTAAGAATTTAAAATACCTATTTAAAAATTAAATTACCAGTTATAAGTTGATACATATACTAAAAATCATCATATATATATAAGATAACATATCTCCATGGGGTTAAGTACAAGAGAATATCAAAACAGTGATACATAAAAGGGTCACATCAAGTCATTATGGGTTAATCAAAATACAACCCAAAAAATTTTAAAGATTATTATTTAAAATGACTTATTGGGTTCTTATAATAATAATTTAGATCCATGAATTACCAACTAGGGTGGCTTCAGGTCAGTCTCATAACTATAATAGGTCAATACCAAACCATTTAAAATGAGTCATGTAAAATTTCCATAAGAAACTATTTCATTTAAAGTAAAAATTCAACAACTTTTATATTTATTGAATGGCCTCAAGGGATATCAAGATCATATAAAATGGTTCAATTATATGTGTCACCATTTTCAAATTTATATAGCACCCATACATATTATAAATTGAGGATTTAAACTCAATAAATAATAGATAATATGTTTCATCCCATGAAACCATTGGTTCAAGGCTCAAACATTTCATAGTAGGTTAGTAAAATATAATACTACTATTGAGCTATGTCTAAAAACACCACTTAGG
Source organism: Viscum album (assembly GCA_963277665.1). NCBI lineage: Eukaryota > Viridiplantae > Streptophyta > Magnoliopsida > Santalales > Viscaceae > Viscum > Viscum album. The sequence goes on along the minus strand of OY728141.1, from coordinate 1,955,124,882 downwards.
TTGATGTTGACACATTATTTTATATTCCTTTTTTAAAAATTATCTCAAAGCAATAGATAAAGGTCAATGTGCTAAATAAACAGAGAAGCATAAAAATGAACTTGGATGGCTACATTCTGAGAAGACAACACATAAGCATGGTTTATTACTAAGTATTTTATAAATCAAACATCGAGGTGAGTAGATTTGAATGATAAATAATTCCAAAAGATATTGAATATAGTCATGTATGGAACACATATCACAGGATTAATGAAACATACATAGTATGAAATGTTCATGGAATGTGAATCTCTATGTGTATATCATGATTCTTATAATGTTACATCCTATCCGTAATAGGATAATGATAAATTTCCCTAAAACTGATAAATTAGAAATTATAAAAAGTTAACAAGTAACTCAAGGTAAAATCACAATAATCCATAGAAAAATATCATAAACAACAATCTCATCCCCATGACACCTGCTCTATTCCCTATGTGAGGGTTGATCACTCATAGAGACGGTTATTTACCAAGTGTTGACTTAGTCCTAGTCTCCTATATACTATCCAAATAGTAATACAAAAGGAAAAAAAGTCTCTTGTGACACCACGCTGTAATGGCCCGTACTAAATTTCTCTATAAACAATATCCAGACTAGTCGATCAGATGACCTCAAGCACACCTCTACATACACCAGGGGTTCCTGGCTAGTATTGATGGTCTAATATAGGTATGATGGGGAGACTAATGCATCATGATCATAGTATCACAATGGTATCAAGATAGATAAATTATTAAACTAGAAAACAATAGTGGATTCATTATAAATGAATAATAAAAATAGTTAAATATCATAATAATTTTGAAAAGAGTCCAACACCAAAAATCCAATAATGAATGCATGTCCAAAAGATATAACTATACATAATGGATTAAACATATAATATGTAATACACTATAGGCATAACAGAAATATACAAAATCCCCAATGTTGTCTGTATGAGAATCTTGAGCTCCATATCAGTCTTCTGCTCCAAATACCCCAGGTACAAGTGTACAACACAAATATTGTCCAATGAACCTAAACATGCAATCATGAGGTCTTTTGGAATACCTTAGTCCAATGGTGTCCTAAAAAGGGTGTGAGGTATACTTCGTAGGCCCCCACCAATAATATCTAAATATATCTTTTCCATGAATATAAAATACAGCATTTTTTAGGTCTGATGGGTAATGTAGTAAATAAATAAAAGTAAAAATATTAACTTGGGTTCTTCAGGTACACCAGACCGACCATACCTGGTTCATTATAAGCTCAAATATCTCGAACCAAAGTCTACTGGTATAGATATATTGTTTATATATATATATATATTCAATGTTTATTCGCATGGGGACATATTAAACCATTATAAGGGATGAATACCAATATGGAATGATCCAAGGAATGCTCTTTATCATGGCAGATGCATCCTTAAATCTAATAAACTGACATTCCTAAAATAATTAAATATGAGGAATTATAGTTATTAATCTAAAGGCATCATGGGACCCTCTATGGTGATCCATAAATAGTAATACCAAGTATCAAACTAGGAGACAAATAATTACACATCACCATAAGAGTTTCTCCAAGGTGATATGTGAATTGAAATCCCATATATCACTCTCAGTAGGGTATAAGGTCATAACCCACTGAGTATGTCCCTTGTACACCATATAGTGGACTGAGTATCTTTCATGGGATGGTATAGAAACATTTCCCATGGATCCCAACTAAGGTAAACTACTAGGGGACCATGTATCACTCACGTGTACAACAATCACAATCAACCTATGAGTCTATCCCTGTAATTCCTATAATGTAATCTCAGTATCTCTAAAAATGAAAAAGGTGTATCCCACTGAGGTCATCCCTAGTATACCACATAGGGGACCAAGTATCACTTATGTCATAAAATATTAATCACATAACCAATGATCATATCCTGAGTATTCTATAATGAGGAACCCATGTGTTAATCAAGGAACACATATAATATCTAATAGTATTTAATCCCATTCATGTCATTCTTTACAAATGCACCCAGGTATCACTAAAATCCTACGAAAATAATTTAATCATTTAATTTTAACTAAAATGAGTCCATATTCATAAAAATTACATCATCACTCAACAATACAAAAGTGGTACATTCCCATTATTAATTTCAATTATAATAGTTATCGACATATACTTAATCATTTAATTCATAATTTTTCTTATATCATATTTATTAGAACATTTTTTATTAGAAAATTTAGTTCTCCTCAAATTTTATTTTCTTATAAAAATGGGTAAGAAAAAACTATATCATTTGATACAATATATAAAACACTTACACAATAATTAATTCAAAAAATCTCAATGTGATTTTAAAAAAGGAAAGTATTTATAATTATAAGTATTTAAAACAACAACCAAGAAGTGTGATTGCATTTCCAAGATTAATAATATGTCAGGACATAAAAGTGAAACATCCCATGGGGATTATTCCAGATGAGGATAACTACCTTAAATGGTTTAATTTTATAGAGTAAGGTCCAATTAATTCATATATTATGTTCTAAATACTAAAATTCATATTTATGAGGTGTCACATTGAAATACTTGTATGTAACACAATGATGTAATTTATAAATAGATAAATCTCAATGGAAAATCAACAAACCACCTAACTTGGGTCAAGGGAGCCTAAATAATCCATTATCAAGGTTTTATTAAATATGGTTTAGTTTGAAATGGATGATATGAGAAACACCTTGAAAATATGGAATGTTAGCTCATGCTGAAATAATGTTGAATACTATGAGATAAACAAAAAAAAGTAATAAAGTGTAGTGAGTAACTTAGGAAGAGTTAACCAACACGATAGATGGAAGTCTATTTTCAGTGTGGACTATGAAGTACCAGAGAAACCAATGATAGGTAGAGGAGATATTTTCTAGATAATCCTCTTGGGGCCTCTTCCATCTAAATAAAAAGAAGGGGGTCGAGCCCCCTGTTCCACCCTTCCCCCTCATTAAAAAACGCCCTCAAAATTCATAATGTTAACTGAATTCAAATAATGAATTACTTATTTTAATGCCCACATTGATTTCTCATCTTTTATCCTCTATTACCGTATATCGTTAAACACATTCAGGTCATGTAAATAATACACAATGTTAATTTCCATCTACCACTGATTATAGTAGCCTAGCTACCAATTATTCCTCTAGTGTTCTCCTCAGCCCTTGGGTATTCTATAAAAATATAAACAACATCTGAAAAACTCTTTTGTAGATATTCAAACCCTAAAAACCTCACTTTGGATCCTGAAATAAAAAATGACTAATCCACCAAAATAAAAACTCAAATTACATAGGAAAATTACATCCACTCCAAAATGTGGGAAACTATATAAAAAATCCAGATAAAGAATATAGATGGTACAGTTGGATCATATCCCTATTAAAACATAATTATCGGTAAATGTTTTTGTTATCAATTAATATAAATACCATAAAATATCATTTAAATACCTTCATGAGGAAAAAACCTCTCAATTCTAATATAAATAGAATAAAATTTGAAAAAATGAAAAAAAAATTATTCAAAAAAAATTCATTGAAAATAACTATTTATACTTGTAGTAGAATTTTAAATCAATTGGGTGGTCATTACGGTTGAAAATTAGGTTCATGTTGTACAAGTTAAAAGAAATGATTCCATTCACATTTTTGTGAAAAATAAAATGTACCTAACTCAAAAAAACAAACAAATATTCCATTTAAAACTTATTTTAAAAATTAAAACATTTGAAAAAATGAATTAAAAAAAGGCAATAGTAAAAAAAAATTAGGAAAACATTTTTAGAAAATTTCTTCATTGAATAGAATGATTCCAAAACAAATTGTAAAACATAGTGTGTTTTTATTAAAACCAATACTTTGGTTTCATGAGTAATAGAAGTGACTCAAATGAATGTGATACATGTATTGTCTATAAATAACCATAGAATAAGAAAAACTAAATGGACATATTATATAATTATCATATAATTTATAATATAGATATTCAACCATAAATAATCCTAATTTAATGTATTATTGATACATTATTCCCTTACCGCATTGATAATATTTTAATCATATGACCCATTAAATAATAAATTTAAATAAAACATTAAATATAATAAATAATGATTTAAATGATATAACATTTGAATGGGCCATGTATTTACACCTCATATATGTAAGTATGTGCTGGTCTGTTTGGTTGTGGTTTGAATTGAAGGTGCTTGTTTTGTGAATGTTGCAAGGTGGGAATCTGTATGGTTTAAGAGTTGTGCAGTTCTCTCTTTTCCATAATGTTTTTGGAAATAAAAAAAATTAATTTTTAGTTAATCATAAGAGAATATAAGTTTATAACATATAATATGTCCCAAAGATGACAATTTTAGAAGATAAACCCTTACCTCATGTCTGAATTCCTTCATATGTGTTGGAATATCCTAAATAATAAATAAATATAAATTTTAAATATTATAAAAAATAATACTTATATAAATAATAACATATATAATTTACTAATAATTCTTCACCACTTGTTTATAAATAATTCTTTTTTAACATCAATGTTCTTGGTAGTAGCTACTTTCTTTTTCCATGTATGTTTTGGTTCTGTAGTATTAGAACATATAAATTGACCATCAATCCATAATATATATAATTTTAATTGTGATATAATTTTTAATGAAATATAAATTTAATATATATTTATAATCTGTTTTTTAGATTAATCTATAAAAGTTAGAGATATAAAAATTATTTACACCATTTATAAAGTGGGTAGTTAGTACATATGAATGAAGATTGCTTTCATTTTTCTATTGATGGGAAAAAAAGATAAATAAAAATTCAACATTATAAAATAATTATTATATAATATACATCATTTATATTCATTAAATATATCCTTATTACAATCCATCTAAATCATATTTGAAAAAAATTCCAAATCGCATCGTGGAAGTGATAGTTCACATAGACACACGAGCAAGTTTATCATTTCACAACAGATTTGAAGGTAAGAAGTAAAATGTAGAATTATAAATCCAAAAGTATATTTATTTCATAAATATAATATATATTAATCTAATCAACCATTATATTCTATCAAGAGATGCAGTGATGGAAAATGAATTGCATCGGTTTGTAAGGCTCTAGTCCATCATACACACGATGGACGATTTCATTTCCCATTTGATGGAAGGGGATACATATTTAGGTTATTAGATTTAAATAATTAAATTTCAGTATATAGAAGATATTTTTTTCAATATTTTATCATTTTTAAATAAAACATTAAGGATGTAGAAGATGAAATAAAAATAAAGTGATTGGTTAAGGTGATTACCACTTCTTTGAAAGAACTTGTTTAGATATCCTCTCAAGGACCATAGTATAGGTATTTTGGGATAAAAATACCTCTATAATGTTGTATAATTATGTTTATAATATATTTATATAGGTTTTCATCATGTTTTACGGCTCAATGTATTGTAAAAAGGAGAAAGGAGGGGTGACCTTTTATAAGTGAAGGTAGGGGAAGTTTTTGAATTTCATAAATGATTAAAATAAAAAATATAATTAATTATAAAAATCATTAAAAATAGATTAAAATTTAATGATAATGTATTATTTGGTTGAAATATGGTAAGATAATAAAATTTGGATAGGTTTAATAGGTTTTTAAAACATTATCTTCTAATTTAACCCCTTATTTATATTATTTTAACCTTAATTGAGAAACATATATTTTGATCTTCAAGAGTAAAAAAATTTCTCGTAAATATGAAAGAGTTCATATTTTCAACCATAATTCATTAACATGTCCAATGCTAATATTTTTATGATTTTTAAATCATTTAATAGAATATTAGTTGTTATTAAACTTCATTACATTCAATTTTGGATGTATTAATTTATTTTGACTTTAAAAACACCATGACAATGTTTTAATTTGAATATATTATTTTCAAACATCCAAAATTTTTTATATTTATCAGAAAAAATCTTTTTACACTATAAATCACTAAAATAATATTAATTTTTAAAATTTTAAATTCATTTATTTTATTTTTCTGTTAATTGAAGAAATTAAGTGTTCGCATCGCATAAAAATTAAGGTAATTAAATAATTCCATGAAATTAGATATAATTTTTCTATATGAAAATAATTTCATTATTCTAAAAATAACACTTAATATTAATTAATGAATTGATTTTTTACCTATGTGCAAAAATATAATATTTTTAAAAATAAGAGAGTGACATTTTTCCTTTTTATCTAATTAAAATATTAAATAGATAATTCTTGTGGGAAAGAGTCCCATAAAAAATATCATTAATAATGTTATAAGAATATAAATAAGTTCATCGAAAAATATTTAAGATTAAAAACGGTTTCCTTATTACTTAATTTTAATCAATGTTAACTCAATTTACCCTTTTTTTATGGTGATGTATTTTATCTATTTTATTATTCAATATGACCAAAAACTAGGTACACCTTGTTAAATAATATTAATTATGATTATTTAAAAGATTTAATATATTTATCAAATTTAATTCACATAATTGATAGAATTTATTATAAAATTAAACACACAAACGCATCGACAAGCGGTTTTCTAAAGAAGAAATTTTCTAATGTTTAACATGTTTTTATATCCAATTACAAAATATAATTTATTTTAATGACTTAAATTATATTAATAATATAAATATTTAAATTTTTTTATTTTTAAAATAATTATAAAATAATGTGTAACTTTTCAAATTCTTTAAATGAAATGAATTTTTTTAATAAAACTCAATATTATTCCCAACTCATCGAAAAATTAAAATTTTTGGAAAATTCCAAAAACATCACTATAATATATTTTTGATATGTTGATTAAATAATTAAATTATACATTTAATTTAAATTTTAAAAAAGTGGGAAAAATTATTTTTAAAACGATTTTCTAAAACATGAATAAACCACTTTGAAAAAAATCATTTTTTATAATAACATTATATTTATTCTTATCTCAATCCTAAAAATATTAGATGAAGGTTAAAACATTTTTTTATTATGTAATATATAAACTTAATTAAAATCATTCGCCAATATTTATTTTTTTATTTTATTAAGATAAACACAGATTATGTGCAAAGAAATAGTTTTTTTAGAAAAACTTCTCCTTTATTTTCAATTTGTTTTTAATTTTATTTATAATTAATTGTTTACCAAATAATTTGTTTTATAATTATTTAAATCATTTGTTTTACATAATCTATTTAATCATATTCATATATTTCAATACACTGTCTAGGTGATAACTGACACGTTAAATAATAATATGTTAACAATATATCATGATTTGTTTAAACTCGGTGTTGTGTACAACACAATCTATCAATAAAATTAAATTTATTTGAAAATAATCGCAAAACTCCTAGTGTTATATTCTCCCACATTATAAACATGGAACTTAATATTCTATATATCTTTTATACTTTATTACTATTGTATAATATAAAAATAATCAAATCTCGAAGGACCCAATAGTTTAGTAGTCTTGGTAGAGAAGATACAGAGTTAAAATTACTGTTATAGCTTAAAAAATAATATAAATAAAGTATTTTCTTCAAGAATTTAATTATTTAACTTATCTTGTCCCTAAATATTAATCATAAAACACTTCTTAGTATCATGGGAAAATTAAATCATAATAAGTGTGTAAGATTAGATGATCGTTGAAGTTAATATTATAGTGTAAGCTATGAATAAATAAGGCATAATCAATATGGAAAATTAAATAATAGAAACAAGAACATTTATTTAATAACTACAGTATAACATGGAATAAATAAATAGTGATATAATAGTTTCATATAAATTATCACATTACCATGAATACATAACAATTTATATTCTAACTAATCAAATAATCTCATGTAATATTTATAATTGAATTTTTAATGACAGAATTCATAATTATAAATATCTAAAACATATCATTGAGGCCTTATGCTAATAAATCTAAATAAATGGGTTAGGACTCAGCCTAAACAAAGTCTAGTTTTTTCATGAGACCTATCGATGAATCGAGGGGCTATAGTGGGCCCTTTCTATCACTTACTAAGTCCAATTCATTCCATAAATTAAAGGCGTGATGCATATCCAATATTGAATTTTTTATTTAAAAACTAATGTATGAAATGTTAATACATACCCCAATCAATAAATATAATCATAAACCATTCAATGTAAAATATTGAATGGTAATAGAAGTGTACATACCTAATAAAACTGTTCATAAATCATCCAAAGAAATGATAAGGATGATATCAATACAACATATCCCCAATGCATCATCATTAAAATATATGGTAAATTTTTATTATTAATATAAATACAATTCCTTTATCCTTGATATAATTTTCAGAAAAATAACCTTTTCATTTTATAATCACCTATAAAAAAAAGTTAAAAAATTGAAAATACTTCTCATTTCAAATACCATTTTAAATTATTTGAAATACACATTAAAAAATCGATTGTTTATGATGTTTTAATATATGATTCATTATATTCACATTAAAACAAATATTCTTTTTCACAATTTCTAGAATATAAAAATGAGAATTGTTTTTTTTTAAAAAAGAACATTCCTTTCAAAAAAATTTGTAAAGAATTGAAATGGGTTAAATTTTCATTAACAAATCATTATTAAAAGTTTAAAAACATTATTAAAAACTTTTATAGAAAACATGGGTTTTGAGGAAAATGGATTTTAATCTAAAAAGAGAAACAAATAGTATTTATTAAAAACATTTTCACAATCATTTTAAGTAGAAAAGAATGGGAAAATGATATTATTACCTTAAAAATATCATGAATAACTAGAGGTGAAAATGGATTTATTTTAATATATAATGGTCATATAGTTCTACCAAGGGGGGAATAAATATAAACAATCCTGAATAACGATGAGATTGTGAAACAAACCCTTACCACTTCTGTAACTTCTAAATCATATTCCCTATAAAATAAATGACATAAAATTAAACATTAAATTCCATATAGATAAATTTAATCTTGATGTAACATATCAAATGAGTAGAATATATTCCGAAAATAAGAGATAATTTTTGAATATGAAATATGTCTCATATAGGTAAAAGTGAGATGAGAAACCCGTACCTCATGTCTAATTTCCTTGGTATGTGTTTTTACCTCATTTATAATGGTTTTAATCGTATTATTAATTTATCCACGAACAATAATCTGATTTATATTATCATATATTATGCTATTATAATATTTTATCACCCATTTATTAATAATATTTCATTATTTTCATTGTTTTAAGTGTTAATTGTCTTGTATTCTCATGTGTGTGTTTTCGTGAAAGTTTTGATTCTTGTGAATAGGATTTATTTATCATATAAATAATGATATTAATGATATAAATATCATAGTTTCTTAATAGGTAAATTCTTATAACCATTTATGAAATATGCACTTGGGAAATGAATTTTATCAACTGATAGAGATGATAGGTCGTACATATACATTACCGATGTTATCATTCCCTTAACTAGTGAAAGGGTATGGAATTAAGTGATATATTAATTTTCCTGAAAACATACCATATACTATATATCACATATATTTATTATGTTTATCCTTATTACATTCCCTGTAAAGTTTAAATCAGCAATTAATCACCTCTCTTCATAGGGAAGTACTCCACCGTACACAAGAGCACCGTTATCGTATTTGAAAGATAATGGAACAAAAAATATATTATGTGATAATAAAAATACATAAGTATAACAATATCATATATTTAAAATTCATTTCATAAATCCCTCCTTATATCCAACCTTGAATTTTGTGTATAGAAAATGAACTACATTGGTTCGCAAGGCTGTCATTCGTCATACACAATATCAATGATTATGTTTCCCTTTTAATGGAAGTGGATATGGATAAATATTATTCCATAAACATAATAACATCAAATTATATTTTATATATTCTTTTTTACTTTATTATATGTTTTAAGACATAATTTATGGTGTATTATGAATAAATAAAATGGAAGAGATTTGATAGGATAATTAACTTCAGTAAGAGAAACCTCTATTGGATCTCCTCTTAGGGATGCAAGGAATGGTCTTTGAGATGAAATGAATAAATAGACTATGTATATGGATTTTTGGGATATATTTTTGAGTTTTTTCTTCCAGAAAAATGACATTTGGGGTTTGAATAAGTAAGTGTAAAGAGTGCCATATTATAAATGGGTAAAGGGAACCCTCTTCAAAATTATGTGGAAATTTATCAAATAAATCCAAAATTATATAGTAATTGACATTATGAAAAGAAAAAAAAATAAACTTTGGTATTAATTTTTTATATTATAAAGTTTAATAATGTCCATAAAATTATTTTTTGACAATTTGGTAGGAAATTTTAACCCATATCTTCTTAGTTTGACCCAGAAGTAAAGCCATTTTTACCTTAACCATGATAATTAATATTTATAGTTTTCTCTGTTAAATTTTTTTAAAAAAATGTTGAACCTATTAGATAATATATATTATAGTAATTCAAAATATATAATCTATTTTTCTATAAAAAATTTAAATAAGTGGTAGGATTCAATTTAAAATTGTAACAGTAGACATGATGAAAAAATAGGTTTTCAAAGATAAAGTTCATAAAAGTATGGTTGACTTGAATATAAATATTATATAAGTAATTGATTAAAGTTACCTTAATTAGTTAAATTTTATTTTTATTGAACAAATTTTACTTTAAAACAAATTAAAAATATAATTTAACATTTAAAATAATTTAAGTGAAGCGGAAATTTTTATAAAAATCAGTATTTTCCCCTATTTAATAGCCTAAGGTGTTAAAGTGTGTGTTTTTTTGAATGATGTGTCACATTTTTTAAATTTAAAAATAGAAGATGAATTTTGATGTTTTTTGTGTAATTTTAATCTTGAATTCATTAGTTTTGGGGTGTTTAAAATTTTGTATTGAGTATTGTGAAGTTCCCACTAACCTTAAAGTGGTTTATTTAGAAAATAGGAAAATTTTGATTTGGAATATTTTTTCCCTATAAATAAAAAAATGAAATATTTCTTAAAAAACCCAAAAATTCACCCAAGTATAGTTATGATATGATTATTTCAGAACTGATGTTTATTATTTCTAATATATTTTCTAAAAATGGTAAAAATTAATTATACATTTTGTGGTCAATTAATGATTGAACCACCTTTTATAAAAATAATTTTTTTCATAATATATTTATTTTACATTCAAATAAACCTTATCTTATTACAAATAAATATATTACCATTGAATTTTTTTATAAAACTTTCATAATTTATTTATAACTATTCATACCCACCAACATAATGGATAGGTTATAACATTCGTGTTTAAATAATAATATTTTAATAGTGTATTTTTTTTGTTTAAAATTTGTGGTGCTTACACCACAAGATTTCAACAATATAGAATTTATTTAAAAATAAATGCATCATAAAGTCTTAGGATGTTATATTCTCTTATAATCATGGTTTTATGGTTAATACACTCTATCGAACATGATGTTCCTATTTTAGAAATCTTGGGGTGTCGCATTCTAGACCCTTAAATAAATTGTATCTTTGTAATTTAATCATGATCGTGATAATAAAGGGTTTGACATTTGTAAATAAATTCATTGAAAACTCACATCATAAAAAGTGTTAATAAAATATCCTCTTAATAAGATAGAAATGTATTTACAATATATATATGGAATAACACATAACTTGGTTTCTACATAAGAGAACATTAGTGGAATGTGAGGATATACACATAGAAGAAAACTGTAAACAATTATAGAGAGTTATAGATGTAATTTGTCATAAGAAACTAAATGGTAAGTTGAATTTTAAAGACCTATAAACCATAAAAAATGATTATTTAAAATTCCATAGGTTTAAGATAAATAAAGGTATTAGGGTAACATTTTGTTTCAATAACCTTTTCTTATAGTATAGGAATTCCATCTTCATATAGGATGAGAATATACTAAAATATACTTACATGATATATTTATATTTCATAGGTGAAATTTCATCTTTTGGTTCTGATTTGATCATTTTCCACTTTATTTTATTCTATAATAAAATGAATATCCAATATAAATTATTTTTTCTGAAGCACTAAAATTAACTTTAAACAAATCTTAAAATCTATAAAAGAGTGAAAGGTACATGCATTTGTTTATAAATATTTTACAAAACAAATATGGTTATCACAATATATTCAATATTATATATTAATATTTAAACCACAATAGTAACACCACTAGTTCAACATTAATATTTATTTGTCAAATATTTTATCTAAAAATAATTGCATAATAATAAGGACAACACATAGGTTATTGATTGGTTCTAAACCTATATCTTCCTTCGGGTGTGTGTTTATGCACCGCAGCCTTACCAGATGTGATGGGTTGTCACATGGAATATTTATTTTAGATTTTCTAAATCTCTATTTAAATAAATCTTATAGTTTTAAAAAATTGTAATAGCCTTGAATTACCTTAACATAAATGATTATATTAACATTAAAGGTTATCAAAAGTTTAATAAAAACTGATTTATCATTCTTATCTCAATATTGGGAACATACTAAGTATTATTATTCCTTAATCATGGGGTTTCGAAGAAGTTTAATTTTCTATTCAATCATGATTATTAGTACCATTCAAGTTATTCTTTCAAATCCTTAATGAAATTCCACTATAGGATAATCCTGATAAATTTCATATTTGATATAAATATATTATAATTGGTAAAAATACTTCTATAATATAATTCTTAAATCCAAAAACAATCACATTAATCATCAAACATCATCTCTAGTCAAATAATAAGCTCGACCTTGATCCCTTAGATTATTTTTTGTAATATTCCATTGAAACTTGCAAAATTCATTTGTATAGTACCCCATATACTTACCGTGGAATCATTTTATATTATAATATACATTCAAGCCCTTGAAATCTCAAGAATGGAAAAAAATTTCTCCACACTTGAAGATAACTTGCATTCCCTTCAAGAAAGTACCAGTGTGTTTCTTTCCTCAATTATCACATGTGGGAAAACCCTTTTCTCTCTTCTTCACCTTATCTTTTTTTTTCTCTTTTGTCCTCTTCTTCAAAGAATTCCCTTTGAATCCATAATAAATAGATAATTATTTCTCTATATTTATATAACACGATATGATGTCCTCATATGATAATAATGTTTGGACGATTATACTCCTTTAAAATATAATCTTAAACTCATCAATTTAATAATATTTTTTACACTGTAGATTAGATGAATTAACAAGGTTCCCATTCCTTCTTCTAGTTAACATTTATAAATGATTTAATACACTATATTATATTATAAACTTATGAAATATATTGTATAATTATAAATCTAGAGAAACAGCAAACCTAAATTGAATATGTTATGCATAGCTAATCTGATAATTATAAACATGGTTTCTTTTGGGATATCTTTATTTTCAAAACCTTCATAATGTTTGGTAATGAAAATGTAAATTATCTTCAGTATACCTCCTGAATTATTAAACTAGGTGAGTTTTAAGGCCCGTTTTCATGCACAAGGTGATGATTGGGTCAAGCCCAATGTTCCCTTTTTTACTTATTGCCTCCAGGTACATTTTTTCTAGAACCAAATCCACCTATAATATTAATGCACAAAAAAATTTTCTATTAAAAACCATATAATCTATTCCTTACCAAAAAATTATGATTCTATTCTATACATATCCCCAAATTCTATCATAGGATTATGTTCCCTAACCCATCTTTTCTTAAATCTAGTTCCCAAGGTTTCTAATAAACCTCCTCTGATACCAGTTGTAGTGACACTGGACCAATAATCCTACGTCAAATGTCTATATTATTATATTGGCATTAGATACAAGGAATTACATAAAAATGACCTCATCATTTAGTAGTCTTGGTAAACATGATGCATTTTTTAAAATTATTTTTATAATTGAAAACATAAAGTACATGATATATTTTCATTTCGAATTTCATTATTCCTTATAGTGTATCCCATTTTATCAATCACATATAACTTTCAATTATCATGGGGATAATAAAACATAAGAAAGGGGTGAGTTGAGATTCTCAGTAAGCGTAAGTGTATAAAATAAGTTATGAATAAATAAGGCGTAATCAATTTGAAAATGTAAATAACTAAAACACATTTAATTTAACCAATAATGTGTTCATAATATGGCATGAATATATGATAATTAAATGATTTCATATGAATAAAAAAATGAGCTTGAAGAATTAACGATGGATATTCTGACTAATATAATGATCACATGGAATATCAATAACTGAATCCATAATAATGGAATACATAATTGTGGATATCTAAAATATACCTTCAAGGCCTTGTGGTATAAATTTTAAATAAATGTGTAAGGCCTTTCCCAAAACCTAATCTATTTTATCTCATTATACATATTGATGCATCGAGGGGATACAGAAAACCCCACCCATTACGTAATGTTACAAATGAATTCATCATATGCAATGGGTGATACATAAACAATATAAACATTAATATTAAAAAATTAATATATGGTATTTTAATACTTACCCCAGTAAATACACATAATCAAAAACCATATAGGGTTAAATGGTGAATGGTAATAAAACTGCACATCCCCAGTCAAACTAATCATTAACAATCTTGAGAAATAATAAATATAGTATCAATGCATCATATCCATAGTGTATTATAAGTAAAATAGAGGGTTTATATCTTTTAAGAATAGAAATACCAAGAAAATATCCATAAAACATTATTAAGAAAAATAAACTTTGTATTTTTAAAATATCCTTTTAAAACAAAAATATCAAAAAAATAATTTTCATTAAAAATAACCTTTTACAACATGGGAAATATTCCTTAAAACATTTATTTTCATTGATGGTGTCAATTTACATTCATGTCGTACACATTAAAACAAATATCCCTTTAATATATTTGGTAAATTCAATTGGGAATTTTTTTGAAAATAAAAAGAAGATTCCTTTCAAAAACATTAAAAATTAAGAAATGGAAAAAAACTATATTAAAATCATTTTAATAAGGGTAAAAACATTATTATAAAAAATCAATTTTGATGAAAAATATTTTCTATTAAAGAGAGAAATAATTTCAGATTTTATTAAAATATTTTCTCAATCATTTTAAGTAAAACGGAGTTTGAAAATGGATCTATTACTTGAAAAATTTCATGAATAAACATATTTGACTAAAATATATTTATTTGATGATATAAATAACAAATAATTCCCCAAAGGGAGATATAAACCTAAACAATCCTATATAATGATGATATTATAAAGTAAACCCTTGCCACTTTCATAACTTATGATTCATAAGCCCCATAAAAGAAATGAAATCAAATGAAACATTAAATTATATGAAGAAAAGTACATTATTGATATAAAATATTATTATTTTTTATATAAACCACATGAAGGAAATAACTATTGAATATGACATGTGTCTCATAAAAGTAAAGGTGAGACAAGAAACTCTTACCTCAGGTATGATTTCTTTTATATGTGTATATACCTAATGTATAATGGTTTTAATTATATTATTAATTAATTTTAGAGTCATAATAATATTTATAATATCATATATTATCCTATTATTATATTTTTCTACATTTATTTAACAATATTGTATTATTTTCATTGTTTTGGGTGTTTATTTCCTTGTTTTCTCATTCTCATTCTGTCATGATTGTTATGGTTCTTATGAATTGGATATATAACTATATATATCACCTAAATAGTGATAATAATATTATAATTATGATATTTACATAGTAGATACATTTTTAGAATCATTTAAGAATGGTTTACATGGAAAATTAATTTCATCGCTTTGTGGAGATGGTATACTATACGTATGCATAAGAGATGATATCATTCCCTTAATGGTTAAATGGTAATGAATTGGGTGATATAATAATTTTAATGAATCAATATAATCTTAAATATGTCACATATATTGATTAATTTTGTACTTATTACATTCCATGTAAAAATACCTGAAAAATTAATTGTATCTCTTTGCGAGGTAGTTATACAACATACACAAAAGCAACATCATCATATTTTTAACTATAAGATGAGCACCTTCCAGAAAATAGGGCCCTTTCATTGAAAAACACACAAATAGTCAAACCAATACAAATTAAGGAAAATTAAATTTATCCCTTTGAAAATTTGGTATTAATTCTAAAGGAATAAGCATAGACCAGTTAATACTTTCCCCATCAGCACCTTTGTTGGAAAAACTATCATCTAAAGCATTTCCCTCTCTGAAAACTTGATTAATGATAAATTAAAATTGAAACTGAATGGAATATAAAATTTTATATGTGATATTAAAATTATATAAGTATAATGATATCATATATTTCACATAATTCTAGAAAATTTATCATTATATCTATCCTTTAATGGTGGTGATAGAAAATAAACTATATCAGTTCACGAGGTGGAAGTTTTCCGTAAACATGATCGACGATTTCATATCCAATTTGAATGAAGTTGATACAGATAAATATTATTACATAAATATAATAACATATCAGTCTATTTTATATACTTGTATTACTATATTATATGTTTTAATACATAATTTATTGTATAAAAAGAATTATTAAAGTGAAACAATTGTGTTAAGATAACAACCTTCTCAAAGAAAAACCTCTGTTAGAGCTCTTCTTAAGAACAATAGGGATTGTATATTGTGATTAAATTAATAAATATAATAATTATAAGTATCTTAGAGAGATATTTTATCATTTTTTTGGTTAATCAAAATGGTTTTAGTTTTGTGAAGATGCGACGAGAGGGAGTGACCTTTTATATGTGGTGAAAGGGACCCCTCTAGGAAATTACTTGGAAATTTCCCAAAAAAATCCAAAATGATGAAGTCAGTTAAGTGAAAAAAAACATTAAATAGCCTTAGTATATATTTTTGGATATTATAAGGTGTAAATATGTTTATATAATAATTTTTTATAGGTTTTCTGGTGATTTTAACCCTTACCTTCTTAGTTCATCCCCATAGTAAACTCATTTTTACCTTAACCACGCAAATTATTTTTTGTTGTTTTAATAATTATTTTTGTAAAAAAATATGTTGACCAAATTATATAATATAAATTATTCTTATTCAAAAAAATTAATCCATTTTTCAAAATTAATTTAACATTATTTCTATAATTCAATTTAAAAGTATACCTGTAGACGTGATGAAAATGGTTGTTTTCGAAGAGGTATTTCTCATAAGTATAGAATGTTTAAATATAAAATTTAAATATGAAATTGATTATTATTACCAAAATAAGTTAAATATTAATATAATTGAACTAATATTACTTTAAAACTAATTTAAAATATAATTTTACTTTGTAAATAATTTAAATGAAAATCCAATTTTTAGAAAAAATGAGTATTTTCACTATTCATAGAAAAAAATGTAACATTTCATAAGACCCCCAAAAATTCACCCTAATATAAATTACATATTTTTATTTAAAAAATTATTTTCATTTTTTCAAATAATTTTTCGAAAAGTGATAAAAAAATTAATTGTAAATTATGTTTCCAATGCGCCACTAAACCTCCTTTTTTAATAATATAATTTTTCATAAAACATTTCTTTTACATTAAATGATTAGTATTTTATTTATAATCAATAGAAAACCATTGAATATATTTTATACCTATTTATACCCTAATATTTTCATAATTTAGTTTTTACTTTTCATTTATGATAACTTAATGACTACATTATAATGTTCATGTTTAAATAATAATATTTTAATAGATTTTCATATTTTATTTAAAATCAATGTTTCATGAATAAAAATCTATTAAGGAGATTGAATTTATTTTAAAATAAATGTATCATTTAGTCTCATTATGTTCAATTCTATTATTAGATTATTATTTTTTGTTTCATACACGCTATCAAATATGATATTCATTTTTTAAAAATCACTGGGTGTTAAACCAACCCTTTAATAAATTGGGATCATGTAATTAAAAATTATTATCATTAACTAAGGGCTTTAGTTTTGGAAGTGACTTTGTGGAAGACCCACATCATAAAAAGTTTCAATAAAATTTCCTCTTAAAAAAGGTAAATTGAAATATTAAATTCATCTATAAGAAAAGAAAACATGGTTTCCAAAAATAAGAACATTGGTGGAAAGATAAAATATGGACAATGACAACAAAACTAACACCAAATAATGAATATATAATGATATAGAACATGATCAGGATAAATTTAACAACCAAAAAACCATAAATGTATGATTCATCAAAATACCATCAATTCATCCAAAATGACTGTAAAAGTATTAAAAAAATTAAGATCCCTTTCTTAATATTGAGGTATTATTTTACTTTTTGGATAGGGAACACAAGAAAATATACATACTTGATTCATTTTCATATCATAATCACAATTTCGCCCTTTTTTTATGCTTTGATCAGTTTCCACTACATCTCTTAATCCAAAAAATTAATACTTTATATGATTTATTTCATAACTAAAGAAAATAAGTTAACTTTTACATATAATAATATCCATAAAAGAATGATAACATTGTTCTATATGTCTCGAGATGTCACCAAAATTGTAATGGAGAGTTTAAGTTATCCAATATTGATAAATATGTTAAATTAATCTCTAAAAAAACTGCAATAATATCCAAAGTTCGTTATATGTCATTCCATAATTAATTAACCTTTAAACCCTTCAAAAACATGTATGACCAAATTAAAAATAAAAAAATTAGAAATAAGGTCACTATGTTTCCACAACTAACATAACATTAATCCCCTAAGTAAAATAATGAATCTATTTATTTCTCATATTAAATAATTGAATACATTTATCATATATTCTTTTGAAATGTGGCTATAACATTAATTACTATAAAACCTTAATGAAAAAAATAATTGTAACAGCCCAAGATTTTATAAAGAAATATTCTTTTTAATTTTATTAATATCTTGTGTTGTACGCTACACCAAAAGGAGCTTGCACAACACGCATCCTTGTCTTGCCTTGCATTACACGCAATCACGACCTTCCTCGATAGCGTGTGTAATACGCAATACCGAGTTTCACTAAACAACGATGTGCTATTAAAATATTATTAAAACTAGCCGTTATGAATAGTAATAACCACTTTTTAAAATTCTGTAAATCTTATTTTTCAAAATGAACTTCATTCTTGGATTCGGAGTATCGAATTTAGCCTAAGGTGAAATGTTGGTACTTTTCGGATAACTTTCATATTCTGATGAATAGTGAAAATTACTAAATTATAATTAAAAACAACTTTTTTAATCGAAATAATTAATAGTGATAAACCATTAATTTGAGTGGTTTTAAAGTATATTTAGAATATATTTTTACAATTTAATACAATGTTGGTCATTGGTTGTAATTTCACATTTAAACCAGACATAATCAAGTGTCAATCTTTTGATAGATATTGTTTCTTAAAAACACGCTATTTGTTTTAACAGCGGGATTTAATTATAAAATTAATTAATGCAACTTCTATGTTATGAATTTGGTAAAATAAACTTCAATTTTGAATTCGGAATATGAAATATAGCTTAGGATGAAATTTTGGCATTGTTCTGAAAAACATCAATTTTTGATGAATAGTGAAACTACTAAGTGGTAGTTAAAAAACTGAATTTTTCATAAAACTTAATTTTACCGCTTCTGTGAATGGAATTTCAAAAATCCGAGAGACACGGTTAATATCAAGGACTAAAATGTGGTTCAATGAGATGAAAATAATTTTTTGGTGAATAGTAACTTTTTACTTTTTTTACCGCGGTTAATAGTAAATAGGGTAACTAAGGGTAAATATGATATTACTATTACCCTAACACATGTCCTAATTCTATTGGACAAGTGTAATTCGACCAAAAACAAACTTAGGAATAAAATATGACCATTTAGGCCCACTTGGATTAGATTAGGACATTTATTATTAATTTATTTAAAGAAAGGTTAAAATAGTTAAAATCAAAGTTTAATAAGTAAATCATTTTTAATATGGGGTTATACATAAGATAAATTAGATTGTAAATATTCATTAGAAATCTAAAAATATTTCCTACATCATGGTATTTTATTTGTAATTTTTAGTCATCAGATAATTTAATTTATTTATGACACAACGATGATGCAGTAATTATCTTATTAATGAAATATTGACATAATTGATGTTATAAACACCAAAATAAATGTAATTTGAGATTTTTTATGAATTCCAATAATTTTCTAGGTTACTATGATATATTAATGTTGATTTAATCAACTTGGTTCGAACATTTAATTCTGTTATGACTTTCACAAAAATCATATATCAAATAGTGTCAAAATTGACACAAAATAGTTTTAAATCAAATATTATATTATTAATTGTTATTGTATTCCTAAAAATCTAAGGTTCGTCCAAATGACTTAGATAAGGATATATATATTAATAATAAACAATTTGGGGTTCGTTTGGCATGTTATAGTAAGTTTATTAACCATATAGTGAAAGAAAACAAAAAGACATGGTAAAAGTTAAATTATTTAACTTAGAGTTAAATTTAATTGATAAGGTTAAAATAATATCCTAAACTTGTCTAAATTCTATTGGTTGATAGGATTTCGACCCATCCCCACTTTAGCTTTGAAATAAGACCCTTTGGAACCATTATAAACCGATTTTGACTTTAATATAAAATAATATTTTGAGATATTCCTAAGTTGCCCCTCTCCTCCCCTATAAAAGGACACCTCCCCCCCTCCTCCTCACACCAATTTGAGCACTCAAGCTCGGCCAAACCCTGCCAAAATCTCTTCTCCACTTCCCTAGAAACATCCTAGAGGTTATGTTCTTCCTCAAAGACCAATTCTAGTGCCCTAAGAGGAGGTCTCAAAGAGGCACTTCAAAGAAGAGGTAATTACCGTTACCAATTCTGTCATCTTTATTTCTTCTTCCACTTCTTCTTCTTAGGTTGTTTCATTATAAAGTAATAACATCAGTATCACTCATATACTGATATGTTATTATAAGTATGAAACAACCCTATTTCACCATCTATCCATCCTACGGAAAAAGAAATCACCGCGCGTGCGTACGTACGGAATACCGTCTCCACGCCGTGGTGTAATCTATTTTCCACCACCACCTTACATGGATGGGTATAATGGTGTAAAGAATAACTATACATAGTTATTACAAAATCATATTTATTCTGATATATTTTATAATCCACTCCAATTCAATTCAATATTTATAGAAATGATATCATCGCTCGTGCGTACGTACGGACTACCGTCTCCACGACGTGATGAGATTCATTCTCCATGTTAACCATTTAAGAATGATTATAATGTATATATAAGAAATAATAATGAAATATATGACATTATAAAGCTACTGGATTTATGTATATATATACATATGTATGTCATCAACTTACTTCCATTTCAAGACAATAAGGAAAGAAAAACAGCGTTCATGCGTACGTACGGACTACCGTCTCCATGAACGGTGTTTTTCATTTTATTTATCTATCTTTTATATATATATATATACTGAATATATATGATATATAAATCATATTTTATATTCTGGAAGTAAGTAAATCATGATATAAGTAATAATTATGTCAAGAACAACAAGTCAAAACACCTACGATAAATGAAACGACTTTACCCAAAACGCTTCTTTAACATGGAATTTACAAAAGAACGGGTAATATAATGTCATAAGTGAACCATATATGATATCATAACAATGAATATGATTCTGTAATAAGTCAATGACATTATTTAAATCATTATATAGGAGGTTCGGACAGATACGAAGCAAATTGGACCTAAGGTAAGGGAAATATCACAATCTCATTTTTATCCGAGATTGTTTATTCGTAAGTATTTACTGGGGTGTATTTTATCATCCACATCCATGTTTTATCAATATGTAATATTATTTCCATCCACCTAAAATTGTTTAAATCCATTTTTACCCTTCGGTGAGTTTTTAGTAATACGTATGAAAGGAAGCTTTTGTCGTTTTTCGTACGAGGTACTTTTTGACTTTTCCGACAAAAGTACGAAGAATGTTTTTTTTAACTTATACGGCACGAACAGATTTCTACTGTTTTATAAAGCCTTATTTTCATGAAGCTTCCTCTAAAATATTTCATGACTATTTTCAATAAAATCTCTTTCTTTTAAAATTGCATGATGTTTTTTGAAAAGAAATTGATTTTGAAGAAGAAAGGATATTTTCCTCAAGAATTCAATTCAAGTGTTTTATCAAAATTATTTTCCATCTAAGATAATAAAGAGTTCTGTTTCTATCCATATTTTTACATTGATTTGACTATGTTGTTATGGAATTATGTTTATGAATTCCTTTATCTTATATGAATTGATTTATGATGTCATGATGTTTCAAGAATCCCATTTTTGTTACATGTGTTATGCGATGATGTATGTTTTATGATTATGTGGCACACATAAGAAAGGATTCATTATAAGATGGGTGGGACCTATATCTCCCTCCAATGCATTGGGTAAAGACTTTATATCTCATGAGATAGACATGGCTGGAACGGAAGGTTATTTCGGTTCAGTGATACAGGACTGAAACGAGGAGTGAACTCGGTTCAGAAAGGGACTTTGTCCACTAAGATAGTCTTGGCAATGAGTCATGACTAACAAGAAATGATTTTCCATGATTATGTGTGCATGCCACAAAGTTTCAAGTTTCATGTTATGATTATGGTGATTTCATTTTCACTTCTATGATTTGTTCCATGTTAAGATATTATGATCTCTTTTGCAGGTTATGATTTTCAAAAAGATATGATATGATTTTTATTTCTTTTGTATACCCTTACTGAGCATTTGAGCTCACCCTTTTATGTTTTCTTTTCCCCAGGATATAAATAAAGGTTTTAGGTAAAAAAGGGAAGATCTTTATGGGAGATATTGAAGATCTTTCACCAATATTAGAAGATTACGTTCCGAGTTTCCAAAGACACTAAACTATTACGATCTTTTAGTGTGTGTTTTTGTTATGTAATAAGTATTCCACAAAATTAATGTAATGTCCATGTACGTCAAGATACGGGTCTCTACAGTTGGTATCAGAGGAAAGGTTTAGTCAACCTTTGGAAACTAGGATGGGAAAACGTTAGTGAGATCCCTAGAGATATTTCTAAGGCATGTCTAGGGATGCCCCTAAGGATAAGTATACGTATAGGATATAGTCCTAGAACTATGGTAACGATATTAGATTAAACCAAAGATGATAGATATTTAAGTTACTCCCCCTTTATTATGATTTTTGCATCTAACACTATTCTGTTTGGGTTTTAGAAAATGGCTGGAAACAAGATGATTCATGATAATGGAGGATATGATGGACAATGGAATGATATTATTCATGAGAAACCAAATGAAATGGGATTTGGAAGTCCAAAAATCATTATTATGCCGAATCAGCAATCTCATAATATGATCAATAAAGTAAAATATGGTAAGTTTCCTGACTCAGCTAATAAGAGAAAGATGGAGTTTCATGATGACCATAGAGGAAAGAAAGTTCAATTTCCCTCATGTAAATCATGTGGGAAGAGGCATCAAGGAGAATGTTTCAAGGGAACTGGAAGATGCTTTGGGTGTGGAAAAGAAGGACACAGAGCAAGTAAGTGCATAGGAAAAGGGTCGGTTAACACCATGGATGAGGATAATGGTATTGCTACGACATCAAAAATGGTTAAGTGTTTTAAATGTGGAATGTATGGGCATTATGAAAACAAATGCCCTAAGGGAAAGACTCATGAAGAGAATCAGTATGGTCATATGGGTAGTATTTATGTGGATGATGATGAAGAGACTACAAATGATATGTGAGATGAAATTCTTTTTTGAAGCTCGGTCAATGGTTTGAGAATGTAGTGGAATGATTACATGTTTATCATGTGTAATTTTGTATAAGTAATCTCATGCTACTATGGAATAAAGAGACATCTATGGATTGTTACACTGTTGTCTTTCCTTGTGTTTTGAAAGTTTATGATTAATGTTACCAGTATCCATGAAAGGTTATTCAGATATTTTTGGAATGTAGATGATATGCGCATAATGAAGGGATAAAGAGAAAATTAAATGTTTGATAGTATTCATGAGCTCATGATTGATATAAGGACTAAGTGATATCATGGTTTGAGTATATAGAATTTTGAGGAATTTAGTATGTGGAAGGTGTTAACTTTTAACTGCATTCATGTTTTCACTAAGGTATTCAAGAGAATACACGATTAAGGACTTTGAATGTTTGGAATGTGACCAACAAAACATATCTTATGATATATGGGGATCGATGATGGTGTTAAATCTCTGGTAATCATTTTCACTATATTATGAGAGTCGACAGCAGTATTATGGATAAGCCTAAAGATTGGAATGGATTATGTTGGACATAAGTTAGTATTGTTTAAGGATAGAAGTTTTTTCGATATTATTGATGGGATGTTATAATAATATAGTTTTATAAAAAGGACAACCTGCAGGACGGGCGACAGCCCATCGCTTCGGACAAGGCTGTGGGAATCGAACCCACAACCAAAGTGCGACTGGCCTTTATCGCCTACCACTGGCCTACAGGAAGTCCCTGTTTAGTAGAAACTAGTTTTATTATATTAAGCAGTATGATATATGAAGTATAAGTCCATTTTAGGAACCATATATCTCACTATAGATCGAATTATGCATATAATTTTTGCTAACCTTTTGTTTGAGACAGATGGAATGACCTGTCATTCTATCACATGATCTGCTAACACTTCACGAATAACAAATTCAACTTCATTTATTTAAGAGATGAAGTGGAAATTGTTCAAATCACGAACAACAGTGAGATTGTACCAAAATAAAGTATTTTCAACTTTAGGGGAAATGATCTTGAAAACCAAAAATGTTGTCCTAGTGATCTTATACCTGATGAATCAGATGGTACCTTATATCATCACAAATCTATGGATTTGTGATTACTGGCTTTTCCATAGCCATGTTCTCTACCACTCTCCATCAGAACATGATGGTTAGATTTCTCTTCCATATCCATATTTTCACCTATGTGGAAACCCAATGATTAGTTTATTTGGGTAACCGTTACGTTTCATACTTTTGTTTTTAAAGATTGGTTTTGATATTCCTTTTTACGATGTGGGTTTCTATTAAAGAAACTTTCGAATAGTAAACCATTTATAACCCCGACGAATTTCGAGGGCGAAATTCATTTTAAGGGGGGTAGAATGTAACAGCCCAAGATTTTATAAAGAAATATTCTTTTTAATTTTATTAATGTCTTGTGTTGTACGCTACACCAAAAAGAGCTTGCACAACACGCATCCTTGTCTTGCCTTGCATTACACGCAATCGCGACCTTCCTCGATAGCGTGTGTAATACGCAATACCGAGTTTCACTAAACAACGATGTGCTATTAAAATATTATTAAAACTAGCCGTTATGAATAGTAATAACCACTTTTTAAAATTCTGTAAATCTTATTTTTCAAAATGAACTTCATTCTTGGATTCGGAGTATCGAATTTAGCCTAAGGTGAAATGTTGGTACTTTTCGGATAACTTTCATATTCTGATGAATAGTGAAAATTACTAAATTATAATTAAAAACAACTTTTTTAATCGAAATAATTAATAGTGATAAACCATTAATTTGAGTGGTTTTAAAGTATATTTAGAATATATTTTTACAATTTAATACAATGTTGGTCATTGGTTGTAATTTCACATTTAAACCAGACATAATCAAGTGTCAATCTTTTGATAGATATTGTTTCTTAAAAACACGCTATTTGTTTTAACAGCGGGATTTAATTATAAAATTAATTAATGCAACTTCTATGTTATGAATTTGGTAAAATAAACTTCATTTTTGAATTCGGAATATGAAATATAGCTTAGGATGAAATTTTGGCATTGTTCTGAAAAACATCAATTTTTGATGAATAGTGAAACTACTAAGTGGTAGTTAAAAAACTGAATTTTTCATAAAACTTAATTTTACCGCTTCTGTGAATGGAATTTCAAAAATCTGAGAGACACTGTTAATATCAAGGACTAAAATGTGGTTCAATGAGATGAAAATAATTTTTTGGTGAATAGTAACTTTTTACTTTTTTTACCGCGGTTAATAGTAAATAGGGTAACTAAGGGTAAATATGATATTACTATTACCCTAACACATGTCCTAATTCTATTGGACAAGTGTAATTCGACCAAAAACAAACTTAGGAATAAAATATGACCATTTAGGCCCACTTGGATTAGATTAGGACATTTATTATTAATTTATTTAAAGAAAGGTTAAAATAGTTAAAATCAAAGTTTAATAAGTAAATCATTTTTAATATGGGGTTATACATAAGATAAATTCGATTGTAAATATTCATTAGAAATCTAAAAATATTTCCTACATCATGGTATTTTATTTGTAATTTTTAGACATCAGATAATTTAATTTATTTATGACACAACGATGATGCAGTAATTATCTTATTAATGAAATATTGACATAATTGATGTTATAAACACCAAAATAAATGTAATTTGAGATTTTTTATGAATTCCAATAATTTTCTAGGTTACTATGATATATTAATGTTGATGTAATCAACTGGGTTCGAACATTTAATTCTGTTATGACTTTCACAAAAATCATATATCAAATAGTGTCAAAATTGACACAAAATAGTTTTAAATCAAATATTATATTATTAATTGTTATTGTATTCCTAAAAATCTAAGGTTCGGCCAAATGACTTAGATAAGGATATATATATTAATAATAAACAATTTGGGGTTCGTTTGGCATGTTATAGTAAGTTTATTAACCATATAGTGAAAGAAAACCAAAAGACATGGTAAAAGTTAAATTATTTAACTTAGAGTTAAATTTAATTGATAAGGTTAAAATAATATCCTAAACTTGTCTAAATTCTATTGGTTGATAGGATTTCGACCCATCCCCACTTTAGCTTTGAAATAAGACCCTTTGGAACCATTATAAACCGATTTTGACTTTAATATAAAATAATATTTTGAGATATTCCTAAGTTGCCCCTCTCCTCCCCTATAAAAGGACACCTCCTCCCCCTCCTCCTCACACCAATTTGAGCACTCAAGCTCGGCCAAACCCTGCCAAAATCTCTTCTCCACTTCCCTAGAAACATCCTAGAGGTTATGTTCTTCCTCAAAGACCAATTCTAGTGCCCTAAGAGGAGGTCTCAAAGAGGCACTTCAAAGAAGAGGTAATTACCGTTACCAATTC
Source organism: Viscum album (assembly GCA_963277665.1). Taxonomy (NCBI): domain Eukaryota; kingdom Viridiplantae; phylum Streptophyta; class Magnoliopsida; order Santalales; family Viscaceae; genus Viscum; species Viscum album. The sequence goes on along the minus strand of OY728141.1, from coordinate 1,955,097,267 downwards.
TGTCATCTTTATTTCTTCTTCCACTTCTTCTTCTTAGGTTGTTTCATTATAAAGTAATAACATCAGTATCACTCATATACTGATATGTTATTATAAGTATGAAACAACCCTATTTCACCATCTATCCATCCTACGGAAAAAGAAATCACCGCGCGTGCGTACGTACGGAATACCGTCTCCACGCCGTGGTGTAATCTATTTTCCACCACCACCTTACATGGATGGGTATAATGGTGTAAAGAATAACTATACATAGTTATTACAAAATCATATTTATTCTGATATATTTTATAATCCACTCCAATTCAATTCAATATTTATAGAAATGATATCATCGCTCGTGCGTACGTACGGACTACCGTCTCCACGACGTGATGAGATTCATTCTCCATGTTAACCATTTAAGAATGATTATAATGTATATATAAGAAATAATAATGAAATATATGACATTATAAAGCTACTGGATTTATGTATATATATACATATGTATGTCATCAACTTACTTCCATTTCAAGACAATAAGGAAAGAAAAACAGCGTTCATGCGTACGTACGGACTACCGTCTCCATGAACGGTGTTTTTCATTTTATTTATCTATCTTTTATATATATATATATACTGAATATATATGATATATAAATCATATTTTATATTCTGGAAGTAAGTAAATCATGATATAAGTAATAATGATGTCAAGAACAACAAGTCAAAACACCTACGATAAATGAAACGACTTTACCCAAAACGCTTCTTTAACATGGAATTTACAAAAGAACGAGTAATATAATGTCATAAGTGAACCATATATGATATCATAACAATGAATATGATTCTGTAATAAGTCAATGACATTATTTAAATCATTATATAGGAGGTTCGGACAGATACGAAGCAAATTGGACCTAAGGTAAGGGAAATATCACAATCTCATTTTTATCCGAGATTGTTTATTCGTAAGTATTTACTGGGGTGTATTTTATCATCCACATCCATGTTTTATCAATATGTAATATTATTTCCATCCACCTAAAATTGTTTAAATCCATTTTTACCCTTCGGTGAGTTTTTAGTAATACGTATGAAAGGAAGCTTTTGTCGTTTTTCGTACGAGGTACTTTTTGACTTTTCCGACAAAAGTACGAAGAATGTTTTTTTTTAACTTATACGGCACGAACAGATTTCTACTGTTTTATAAAGCCTTATTTTCATGAAGCTTCCTCTAAAATATTTCATGACTATTTTCAATAAAATCTCTTTCTTTTAAAATTGCATGATGTTTTTTGAAAAGAAATTGATTTTGAAGAAGAAAGGATATTTTCCTCAAGAATTCAATTCAAGTGTTTTATCAAAATTATTTTCCATCTAAGATAATAAAGAGTTCTGTTTCTATCCATATTTTTACATTGATTTGACTATGTTGTTATGGAATTATGTTTATGAATTCCTTTATCTTATATGAATTGATTTATGATGTCATGATGTTTCAAGAATCCCATTTTTGTTACATGTGTTATGCGATGATGTATGTTTTATGATTATGTGGCACACATAAGAAAGGATTCATTATAAGATGGGTGGGACCTATATCTCCCTCCAATGCATTGGGTAAAGACTTTATATCTCATGAGATAGACATGGCTGGAACGGAAGGTTATTTCGGTTCAGTGATACAGGACTGAAACGAGGAGTGAACTCGGTTCAGAAAGGGACTTTGTCCACTAAGATAGTCTTGGCAATGAGTCATGACTAACAAGAAATGATTTTCCATGATTATGTGTGCATGCCACAAAGTTTCAAGTTTCATGTTATGATTATGGTGATTTCATTTTCACTTCTATGATTTGTTCCATGTTAAGATATTATGATCTCTTTTGCAGGTTATGATTTTCAAAAAGATATGATATGATTTTTATTTCTTTTGTATACCCTTACTGAGCATTTGAGCTCACCCTTTTATGTTTTCTTTTCCCCAGGATATAAATAAAGGTTTTAGGTAAAAAAGGGAAGATCTTTATGGGAGATATTGAAGATCTTTCACCAAGATTAGAAGATTACGTTCCGAGTTTCCAAAGACACTAAACTATTACGATCTTTTAGTGTGTGTTTTTGTTATGTAATAAGTATTCCACAAAAGTAATGTAATGTCCATGTACGTCAAGATACGGGTCTCTACAGTTGGTATCAGAGGAAAGGTTTAGTCAACCTTTGGAAACTAGGATGGGAAAACGTTAGTGAGATCCCTAGAGATATTTCTAAGGCATGTCTAGGGATGCCCCTAAGGATAACTATACGTATAGGATATAGTCCTAGAACTATGGTAACGATATTAGATTAAACCAAAGATGATAGATATTTAAGTTACTCCCCCTTTATTATGATTTTTGCATCTAACACTATTCTGTTTGGGTTTTAGAAAATGGCTGGAAACAAGATGATTCATGATAATGGAGGATATGATGGACAATGGAATGATATTATTCATGAGAAACCAAATGAAATGGGATTTGGAAGTCCAATAATCATTATTATGCCGAATCAGCAATCTCATAATATGATCAATAAAGTAAAATATGGTAAGTTTCCTGACTCAGCTAATAAGAGAAAGATGGAGTTTCATGATGACCATAGAGGAAAGAAAGTTCAATTTCCCTCATGTAAATCATGTGGGAAGAGGCATCAAGGAGAATGTATCAAGGGAACTGGAAGATGCTTTGGGTGTGGAAAAGAAGGACACAAAGCAAGTAAGTGCATAGGAAAAGGGTCGGTTAACACCATGGATGAGGATAATGGTATTGCTACGACATCAAAAATGGTTAAGTGTTTTAAATGTGGAATGTATGGGCATTATGAAAACAAATGCCCTAAGGGAAAGACTCATGAAGAGAATCAGTATGGTCATATGGGTAGTATTTATGTGGATGATGATGAAGAGACTACAAATGATATGTGAGATTAAATTCTTTTTTGAAGCTCGGTCAATGGTTTGAGAATGTAGTGGAATGATTACATGTTTATCATGTGTAATTTTGTATAAGTAATCTCATGCTACTATGGAATAAAGAGACATCTATGGATTGTTACACTGTTGTCTTTCCTTGTGTTTTGAAAGTTTATGATTAATGTTACCAGTATCCATGAAAGGTTATTCAGATATTTTTGGAATGTAGATGATATGCGCATAATGAAGGGATAAAGAGAAAATTAAATGTTTGATAGTATTCATGAGCTCATGATTGATATAAGGACTAAGTGATATCATGGTTTGAGTATATAGAATTTTGAGGATTTTAGTATGTGGAAGGTGTTAACTTTTAACTGCATTCATGTTTTCACTAAGGTATTCAAGAGAATACACGATTAAGGACTTTGAATGTTTGGAATGTGACCAACAAAACATATCTTATGATATATGGGGATCGATGATGGTGTTAAATCTCTGGTAATCATTTTCACTATATTATGAGAGTCGACTGCAGTATTATGGATAAGCCTAAAGATTGGAATGGATTATGTTGGACATAAGTTAGTATTGTTTAAGGATAGAAGTTTTTTCGATATTATTGATGGGATGTTATAATAATATAGTTTTATAAAAAGGACAACCTGCAGGACGGGCGACAACCCATCGCTTCGGACAAGGCTGTGGGAATCGAACCCACAACCAAAGTGCGACTGGCCTTTATCGCCTACCACTGGCCTACAGGAAGTCCCTGTTTAGTAGAAACTAGTTTTATTATATTAAGAAGTATGATATATGAAGTATAAGTCCATTTTAGGAACCATATATCTCACTATAGATCGAATTATGCATATAATTTTTGCTAACCTTTTGTTTGAGACAGATGGAATGACCTGTCATTCTATCACATGATCTGCTAACACTTCACGAATAACAAATTCAACTTCATTTATTTAAGAGATGAAGTGGAAATTGTTCAAATCATGAACAACAGTGAGATTGTACCAAAATAAAGTATTTTCAACTTTAGGGGAAATGATCTTGAAAACCAAAAATGTTGTCCTAGTGATCGTATACCTGATGAATCAGATGGTACCTTATATCATCACAAATCTATGGATTTGTGATTACTGGCTTTTCCATAGCCATGTTCTCTACCACTCTCCATCAGAACATGATGGTTAGATTTCTCTTCCATATCCATATTTTCACCTATGTGGAAACCCAATGATTAGTTTATTTGGGTAACCGTTACGTTTCATACTTTTGTTTTTAAAGATTGGTTTTGATATTCCTTTTTACGATGTGGGTTTCTATTAAAGAAACTTTCGAATAGTAAACCATTTATAACCCCGACGAATTTCGAGGGCGAAATTCATTTAAGGGGGGTAGAATGTAACAGCCCAAGATTTTATAAAGAAATATTCTTTTTAATTTTATTAATGTCTTGTGTTGTACGCTACACCAAAAAGAGCTTGCACAACACGCATCCTTGTCTTGCCTTGCATTACACGCAATCGCGACCTTCCTCGATAGCGTGTGTAATACGCAATACCGAGTTTCACTAAACAACGATGTGCTATTAAAATATTATTAAAACTAGCCGTTATGAATAGTAATAACCACTTTTTAAAATTCTGTAAATCTTATTTTTCAAAATGAACTTCATTCTTGGATTCGGAGTATCGAATTTAGCCTAAGGTGAAATGTTGGTACTTTTCGGATAACTTTCATATTCTGATGAATAGTGAAAATTACTAAATTATAATTAAAAACAACTTTTTTAATCGAAATAATTAATAGTGATAAATCATTAATTTGAGTGGTTTTAAAGTATATTTAGAATATATTTTTACAATTTAATACAATGTTGGTCATTGGTTGTAATTTCACATTTAAACCAGACATAATCAAGTGTCAATCTTTTGATAGATATTGTTTCTTAAAAACACGCTATTTATTTTAACAGCGGGATTTAATTATAAAATTAATTAATGCAACTTATATGTTATGAATTTGGTAAAATAAACTTCATTTTTGAATTCGGAATATGAAATATAGCTTAGGATGAAATTTTGGCATTGTTCTGAAAAACATCAATTTTTGATGAATAGTGAAACTACTAAGTGGTAGTTAAAAAACTGAATTTTTCATAAAACTTAATTTTACCGCTTCTTTGAATGGAATTTCAAAAATCCGAGAGACACGGTTAATATCAAGGACTAAAATGTGGTTCAATGAGATGAAAATAATTTTTTGGTGAATAGTAACTTTTTACTTTTTTTACCGCGGTTAATAGTAAATAGGGTAACTAAGGGTAAATATGATATTACTATTACCCTAACACATGTCCTAATTCTATTGGACAAGTGTAATTCGACCAAAAACAAACTTAGGAATAAAATATGACCATTTAGGCCCACTTGGATTAGATTAGGACATTTATTATTAATTTATTTAAAGAAAGGTTAAAATAGTTAAAATCAAAGTTTAATAAGTAAATCATTTTTAATATGGGGTTATACATAAGATAAATTCGATTGTAAATATTCATTAGAAATCTAAAAAGATTTCCTACATCATGGTATTTTATTTGTAATTTTTAGACATCAGATAATTTAATTTATTTATGACACAACGATGATGCAGTAATTATCTTATTAATGAAATATTGACATAATTGATGTTATAAACACCAAAATAAATGTAATTTGAGATTTTTTATGAATTCCAATAATTTTCTAGGTTACTATGATATATTAATGTTGATGTAATCAACTGGGTTCGAACATTTAATTCTGTTATGACTTTCACAAAAATCATATATCAAATAGTGTCAAAATTGACACAAAATAGTTTTAAATCAAATATTATATTATTAATTGTTATTGTATTCCTAAAAATCTAAGGTTCGGCCAAATGACTTAGATAAGGATATATATATTAATAATAAACAATTTGGGGTTCGTTTGGCATGTTATAGTAAGTTTATTAACCATATAGTGAAAGAAAACAAAAAGACATGGTAAAAGTTAAATTATTTAACTTAGAGTTAAATTTAATTGATAAGGTTAAAATAATATCCTAAACTTGTCTAAATTCTATTGGTTGATAGGATTTCGACCCATCCCCACTTTAGCTTTGAAATAATACCCTTTGGAACCATTATAAACCGATTTTGACTTTAATATAAAATAATATTTTGAGATATTCCTAAGTTGCCCCTCTCCTCCCCTATAAAAGGACACCTCCTCCCCCTCCTCGTCACACCAATTTGAGCACTCAAGCTCGGCCAACCCCTGCCAAAATCTCTTCTCCACTTCCCTAGAAACATCCTAGAGGTTATGGTCTTCCTCAAAGACCAATTCTAGTGCCCTAAGAGGAGGTCTCAAAGAGGCACTTCAAAGAAGAGGTAATTACCGTTACCAATTCTTTCATCTTTATTTCTTCTTCCACTTCTTCTTCTTAGGTTGTTTCATTATAAAGTAATAACATCAGTATCACTCATATACTGATATGTTATTATAAGTATGAAACAACCCTATTTCACCATCTATCCATCCTACGGAAAAAGAAATCACCGCGCGTGCGTACGTACGGAATACCGTCTCCACGCCGTGGTGTAATCTATTTTCCACCACCACCTTACATGGATGGGTATAATGGTGTAAAGAATAACTATACATAGTTATTACAACATCATATTGATTCTGATATATTTTATAATCCACTCCAATTCAATTCAATATTTATAGAAATGATATCATCGCTCGTGCGTACGTACGGACTACCGTCTCCACGACGCGATGAGATTCATTCTCCATGTTAACCATTTAAGAATGATTATAATGTATATATAAGAAATAATAATGAAATATATGACATTATAAAGCTACTGGATTTATGTATATATATACATATGTATGTCATCTACTTACTTCCATTTCAAGACAATAAGGAAAGAAAAACAGCGTTCATGCGTACGTACGGACTACCGTCTCCATGAACGGTGTTTTTCATTTTATTTATCTATCTTTTATATATATATATATACTGAATATATATGATATATAAATCATATTTTATATTCTGGAAGTAAGTAAATCATGATATAAGTAATAATGATGTCAAGAACACCAAGTCAAAACACCTACGATAAATGAAACGACTTTACCCAAAACGCTTCTTTAACATGGAATTTACAAAAGAACGGGTAATATAATGTCATAAGTGAACCATATATGATATCATAACAATGAATATGATTCTGTAATAAGTCAATGACATTATTTAAATCATTATACAGGAGGTTCGGACACATACGAAGCAAATTGGACCTAAGGTAAGGGAAATATCACAATCTCATTTTTATCTGAGATTGTTTATTCGTAAGTATTTACTAGGCTGTATTTTATCCTCCACATCCATGTTTTATCAATATGTAATATTATTTCCATCCACCTAAAATTGTTTAAATCCATTTTTACCCTTCGGTGAGTTTTTAGTAATACGTATGAAAGGAAGCTTTTGTCGTTTTTCGTACGAGGTACTTTTTGACTTTTCCGACAAAAGTACGAAGAATGTTTTTTTTAACTTATACGGCACGAATGGATTTCTACTGTTTTATAAAGCCTTATTTTCATGAATCTTCCTCTAAAATATTTCATGACTATTTTCAATAAAATCTCTTTCTTTTAAAATTGCATGATGTTTTGTGAAAAAAAATTGATTTTGAAGAAGAAAGGATATTTTCCTCAAGAATTCAATTCAAGTGTTTTATCAAAATTATTTTCCATCTAAGATAATAAAGAGTTCTGTTTCTATCCATATTTTTACATTTATTTGACTATGTTGTGATGGAATTATGTTTATGAATTCCTTTATCTTATATGAATTGATTTATGATGTCATGATGTTTCAAGAATCCCATTTTTGTTACATGTGTTATGCGATGATGTATGTTTTATGATTATGTGGCACACATAAGAAAGGATTCATTATAAGATGGGTGGGACCTATATCTCCCTCCAATGCATTGGGTAAAGACTTTATATCTCATGAGATAGACATGGCTGGAACGGAAGGTTATTTCGGTTCAGTGATACAGGACTGAAACGAGGAGTGAACTCGGTTCAGAAAGGGACTTTGTCCACTAAGATAGTCTTGGCAATGAGTCATGACTAACAAGAAATGATTTTCCACGATTATGTGTGCATGCCACAAAGTTTCAAGTTTCATGTTATGATTATGGTGATTTCATTTTCACTTCTATGATTTGTTCCATGTTAAGATATTATGATCTCTTTTGCAGGTTATGATTTTCAAAAAGATATGATATGATTTTTATTTCTTTTGTATACCCTTACTGAGCATTTGAGCTCACCCTTTTATGTTTTCTTTTCCCCAGGATATAAATAAAGGTTTTAGGTAAAAAAGGGAAGATCTTTATGGGAGATATTGAAGATCTTTCACCAAGATTAGAAGATTACGTTCCGAGTTTCCAAAGACACTAAACTATTACGATCCTTTAGTGTGTGTTTTTGTTATGTAATAAGTATTCCGCAAAAGTAATGTAATGTCCATGTACGTCAAGATACGGGTCTCTACAATAATTATTCCAAAAACATTTTCTCTCACCTCTTTCCTTAAATTAAGTCATTGATTATTTAATATACTGCAAAAAATACTATATACTCCATCAAATATTACATAAACTAGTTTTTTCAAAACAATAATCAGTTCCAAGGTCATCAATACTATCTTATTTACATTATTAACATTAATCATCTCTTTATATCAACTATACATTTTTTATATTAACATGGAGCACATAATGAGGGTTAAATTTCCATCAATCATGTGTTTTTTTATAATATATCACCTCTCCATTAAATCACATTTCTATGTTATCAATGATTTTCAACGTATTATTATAAATCCTTAAAGGAAAACTAAAACAGAACAAGCCTTATATATTTCATGATTCTTATAGATAGAATACAACTGACTAAAATACTTCTTTATAATAATTATTTACTTCCAATACATATAATTTTATATTATTCCTAATCCATATTATACCACTAAGTAGGATTCTTCATCTTATTCCTTTATACCACCTTTATGTCATTTGTCATTTGTTGTCTCTTCATCGTCAACAATGAAACCTTTACTCATAAAATCTCTCTAATCAGCTGTTTTATCCTTCTCCATATGACCTTAATTTGAATTATTTCAATATTTTCACATTTAAAACATTCAATAATTATTGGTACCTTATGGAAACCATTATTATAATCCATTATGTGAGACGAACTTTTCATTTTTCCTCACTAAATAATTTCTCTATCTCTTTCTTTTCCACACCCAAAACATATTCTCATTCCTTTAATACATTTACATGGGTTCTAAATTCCACACTTCAAACATGAAGTAAATTGGTCATTCGTTCCTTCATTATTTCTTTGAATTGACCTCTTATAAAAAAATTTCCTTCTCTTCTTTGGTGAGTCTGAGATATGGTTAAGGTATAGGTTATTAATCATATATCATTTTAACTAATTAGGATTAATCACAATTTCTTTCACATAAATTACTATCCCATATATATTCTTTTAATAACCACTTTTTTATCAAATTCGTTACTAAAATTCCTTTTAGTTCTATCCATTGACTACAACCAAAAATCATTTTTTGAGAAAAAATAATAATAATTTTGAAAAATCATTTATAAGATGTATAAATCATGACATATTATTTTCAATATATGATACCATAGGTTTCACCAAGATCATCAAGGATCACAAAATACTCAAAAAATTCATTATGGTTTAAAAATAAAATGAGAAATAACCAAATCACATCCATCGAGAGTGTCAAACAGGGTTCATTGTAAGGCAACACTCAATAGGCACCAGAATTACTAACGAGATATATTCAACCAACTATATTCAGGGTAGTAAAACCTAGATTCATTTATGTTAAAACCACATTTACTTTTAATATCTAGATAGGGATTTATTACTTTTAAAACCACATAATCTCTTACTTACCAAATCATTAGGTTGTTATCCTATACTTTGAATTATCCTCAGAGTTTTCACCAATGTTTTCAAACCCTAATACGAAAATATTGACTAAACATTTCTATGATACCAATTATAGAGACCTAGTATCTTTGAACATAAATATTATATATTTTTCAATGAATATTCAATACATATGAAAAATATGAACCGAAAGACTATAAAGGTTTAGTGACTTTGAAGATGAGATACATAATCTTCTTACTTAGTGAGAAATATTCAACGTCTACCGCAAATATCATCAAATTTACTACTATTCATAGGTATATCCTGCATAAAGACATTCCTCATAACCTAATTAATTGAAACATAATAAAGGGTGATCTTAGATTTAAAGTATGGGTAATCATCGGATATTTCAATTGATGGTCCTTTAAAAGAAAAAAAATAAGTATAAGGGCTTGATATGATGAAAATATCATACAATGTTCATACACAATATTTCAATGATCATAAACATGAGTCAAGGAATAAATCATTATCATTTTAGAATGAATCATTCGTAAGAGTGATAAATAATCATAAATAAATCATAAACCTAATTTCATTTCATCGATGTGTGGAACTATTATGTATATAGAAACCATTTTATTTATCGAGGTTAACTACTGAGGCCATCAAATAAATTTGAATTTTGAATCCCTACATATTTCAAATATCATAATGGATAAAGAATCACTACCTACATCCTATAGTGGGTCAAAGACATTGAATTCTCTCCCATGGATGATCAATCACATATAATTGTTTCCCATAATAGATAAAGCACGCCGACTGGTATCCCATAAGTATATCATGCAATAAAATGTTATACCTAATGAATTAAAGAGATATATAATTTTGGTTCCACGTTTCACCTAATTCAAACCATAAATATTTTTTCCATAATATCATTAAAAACTCATCATATCATCAAGTCATAACTCATGAAAAGGAAATGAGTTTTATAAACATTTCATTAATCTATCACATCATAACCCATATAAAATGAATAGATTTAATAAGCATATCATCATCAACTTTATAAACCATATAGATAAATAATAAGCATAGTGCCATTGGGTCATATCCCCAGTGAAACATCAGTAATATCAAAGGTTATTTTCATTGATGAATAGTAATACAATAAATATATTATTAAAAATATTTTGGAGGAAATTAATATTTACATTTTGAAATCAATAACTTTAAATCTAGAAATTTCAAAAATATTGTTTAATAGAGATTATTTGAAAATATATATATAAATTCATAAATGAATCATAAAATCACCGAGTGATAATGAAAGTAGGAAATTTTTTTCTTGTTGTATAACATAAATGAAAACATTCATTCCATGTTTTTTTAAAAAAAGTCCAAAGTGCCTCATTTAGAAAATTATCCAAATATTACATTTACACTATGTAATAAAAATTAAAATAAGGGTAAAAATGAATTTGGAAAATAATTTATAATAGTAAAAATATTCTTGAATATAGTTTTATAATGCATGGATATATGAGAGAAATATTCCTTAATGAAGAGTAAAACATAGTTCGTTTTCCATAAAAACATTCTTTCACACTCATGAGTAATAGAGTTGATGAAAATTAATGGAAAAAAATTATTATCTATTACTGAATAGACTAAAATAAAAATTAATAGTATTTACTAGATAAGTATTATACAATTTCTTTAACAAAAATTCAATCATAAAAAATCCGGATTAATAATATTATTGAGACATAAATCCCTTACTGATTTGGTAACTTTTGAATCAGAATACCTATGAGAAAATAACATCAAATTAAACTTATAATATAATTAAAATTAGGCTATTCAAGATATAACCTGTCAATGAGGATGTATATACACCAAAAAATTTAATATAGGTGAATATTGTAACATATTTTTAGAGACCCAAAGCTTGACGTACATGGACATTGCATTACTTTTTATGAATACTTAATGCATGACAAAAAACAGATGCCCAAAGACCGTATTAGTATATTGTCTTTGGAAACTCAGAACGAAATCTTCTAATCATGGTGAATGATCTTCAAAATCTCCCATAAATATCTTCCCCTTTTGTTTTTCTTACCTAAAATCTTTATTTATATCCTGGGGAAAGGAAAATATAAAAAGGGTAAAAATAGAGAACATAAAACAAATCTTAAACATTTTAATGAAATAACTTGAACATAAAATCTAAACATCAAAATATTGAGTAAAGACATAAATCTTGGAAGTACGTAAGGCATATATCATAAAGGAACATCAATCATGATAAAATAGTTTGAAATAAAACTTGTAAATGTAGAAAAACATTATGTACATGATATGATTTCCATAGTAGCCAAGTCATTGCTGCTAAGACCATCTTAGTGGACAAAGTCCCTTTCTGAATCGAGTTCACTCCTCGTTTCAGTCCTGTAACACTAAAACAGATTAACTTACCATTCCATCCATGTCTATCTCATGAGATATAAATCTTTACCCAATTCATTGGAGGGAGATATTGGTCCCACCCATCTCATAATGAAATAATTCTTACTTGTGCCAAAAAATAAACTTTAAACATCATCATAACCCAAATAATAAGATGGGTTTCATAAACATCATCCCATCATCACATAATCCATATAAAACAAATGGATATCATTTCATCATAATAAGAATCATACCTTGTAAATAATAGAGACATTATACTTGAAACATACACATATGAAATAATTTCATCTTAGATGAAAAATTGTTTTGATAAAACATTTGAAATGAATTCTTGAGGAAAATATCCTTTCTTCTGAAAAATCATTTTCTTTTCACAAAATGCCATGAACTTTTAAAAGAAAATTATTTTGTTCACAATAGTCATAAAATATTGTAGAGTATGCTTCATGAAAATGAGGCATTATGAAACTGTAAAAATCTGTTCACGCCGTATCAGATAAAAATAACATTCTTCCCGTACATTTGTCAGAAAAGACAAAAAGTACCTCCTTTGGTAATCAAAAGAAAGATTCCTTCCATAAGATGTGTTAAAATTCAAAAAAAAGTGTATAAATGACTTTAAAAATACATGGAAGAAAAGTTAACATTTTATGAAAACATTTTGAGATCATATAGACATGGATGATAAACATAACCCCCATAAATATTTACGAATAATAAATCTCGGATAAGAATGTGATTGGATAAATTATCCCTTACCTTATGTCTGATATGCTTAGTATGTATCTGAACCTCATGTATAATGATTTAAATAATTTCATTGACTTATTATAGAATCATATTCATTTTTTATATCATATATGGTTCACTTAGGTTTTTATATTACCCATTCATTTGTCAATTCCATGTTAAAGTAGTGTTTTGGGTAAAATTGTTTCTTTTATCGTATGTGTTTGGACTTGTTGTTCTTGATATTATTATAACTTATTTCATGATTTAATTACATCAAGAATGTAAAATGTGATTTATATATCATATATATTCAGTATATATATATAATATATAGATTAATGAAATGAAACACAACGTTAATGGAGACGATAGGCCGTACGTACCCATGAACGCTGTTTTCCTTTATTTATTGGCTTGAATGGAAGTAAGTGGATGAAATATATATATATATATATATATATATATATATATTCATAATTCTAGTAGCTTCATTATGTCATATATTTCATTATTATTCATTATATATACTTTATAATCATTCTTGAATGGTTAATAATGGAAAATGAATCTCATCGCGTTCGTGGAGACGGTAGTCTGTACGTACGCACGGGCGATGATATCATTCCCATGATCGTGGAATTTTATTGAAGGGTATGTATAATATTACAGAATCAATATCACTTTACAATAACCATATATAGTTATTTATTTACACCATTATACCCATCCATGTAAGATGGTGGTTGAAAAACTGATTACACCACGGTGTGGAGACTGTATTCCGTACTTATGCACACGTGGTGATTTAGTTTTCCATAGGATGGATAGAAGGTGAAATATGGTTGTTTCATATTAATAATAACATATCAGTATATGATTGACACTGATGTTATTACTTTATAAGGAAACAACTAAATAAGAAGATGTTGAAGAAGAAAGAAACTTGAGAGAATCGAAAGAAGAGATTACCTCTTCTTCGACGCACCTCATTTAAGCCTTCTCTTTAGGAAGTAGATTTGGTCTTTGGAGAAGACCTGAACCTCCAGAATGATTCAATGGAAGTGGAGAAGAGAAACGGCCAGGGTTTGGCCGAGCTACAAGGCTCAAAAGGGTGTGAAGAGAAGAGGGAAGGGGTGACCTTTATATAAGGGAGGAGAGGGGCACCTTTGGAAAAACTCAAAACATTATTTTATAATAAAGTCATATTCGGTTTATAATATCTCGAAATTGATTTATTTAGAAGATAAGGTGGGGATAGGTCGAAATAATATCATTTAATAGAATTCAGACAAGTTTAGGTTTGTATTTTAACCTTATCATTTAGATTTAACTTTAAGTTAAATAATTTTACTTTTACCGTGTCTTCTTATTTTCTTACACTATAAGGTTAATAAACATACTATAACAAGCCAAATGAAGCCCAAGTTGTTTATTATTAATATTTATATCCTTATATAATTCATTTGGCCGAACCTTATATTTTTAGGAATAAAATAACAATTAATAATACAATATTTGTTTTAAAAACTATTTTATGTCAACTTTGACACTATTTGGTAATTGATTTTTGTGAATATCATAACGGAATAATTAGTTAGAAAAAAGATAATTAAATCAATACTAACATGACATATTAACCTATAATGATAGTGAAATTCATAAAAAGTCTCAAATTACATTTATTTGGGTATTTATAACACTAATTATGTCAATATTTCATTAATAAGTTAATTACTGCATCATCATTGTGTCATAAATAAATTAAATTATTTAATATATAAAAATCATAAATAAAATACAATTTTGTAGGAAATATTTTTATCTTTCTAATGAATAAATATAGTCGAATTTATCTTATGTATAAACCTATATTAAAAATGTTTTAGTTATTAAACATTGATTTGAACTATTTTAACCCTTCTTTAAATAAATTAATAATAAATGTCCTAATCTAATCCAAGTGGACCTAAATGGTCATATTTTATTACTAAGGTTTTTTTGTTCGGATTAAACTTATAAAATAGAATTAGGACATGTGTTAGGATAATAATATTTTTTTACCCTTAATTACCCTATTTACTTTTAACCGTGGTAAAAAAAAGTAAAAAGTTACTATTCACCAAAAATTATTTTCATCTCATTGAACCAAATTTTAGTCCTTGATATTAATCGTGTCTCTTGGATTTTCCAAATTCCACTCATAGAAGTGGTAAAATTATGTTTTATGTGAATTTCTAAATTCTCCTAGGAGGTGGGTAAAAGGCGGTGAAAAGTTAAATAAAATTTTTATATATCTAAAATTTTTATAAAATGACTCCAATGAATTACTTTGAACTTATATAGGTATTATGTATCAATTTTGACCTAAAATAAATTTAAATAAAATAAATAATTATTTAAATAAAAAGTCGGTTTTTAAATAGTAACCCAGTGTTTTCACTATTCATCAAAAATTGAATGTTTTTAGAAAAATACAAAAATTTCACCCTAGGCTAATTTCGATATTCCGAATCCAAAATCGATGTCCATTTTGAAAGATAAAATTTATAAAATTTTAAAAAGTGGTATTACTATTCCTAACAGCTAGTTCATAATAATATTATAACAATATCTCGTTTAGTGAAACATGGTATTGCGTACTACACACGCTATCGAGGAAGGTCGCAATTGCGTGTAATGTAAGCCAAGTTTGGGTTGCATTTAGTGCAAGACTCCTTTGTTGTTGTGTATAACAGAATCCAACCATATTTCATTTATACATTGAATAAATATATATATATATATATACACTCAATGTTGTGTATAACATAATCAAAACTTATTTCATTTATACATTAAACAAAATCTATCCTTATTGTTGCGTAAAATAATTTCCACAAAATGCACTTGAAATTGTGTGTAACATGAGCCAATAATAGTGTTGCGTATATTGAAAGCTAATACGGTGTTGTGTATATCGCAAGATAATCTTGGTGTAGCATACAACAAAAGATATCAAAGAAATTAAAAAGAGTAATTCTCATAAAATCTGGGGTTGTTACATTCTACCCCTTTAAAATGAATTTCGCCCTCGAAATTTGTCGGGGTTATAAATGGTTTTCTACTTGAAAGTTTTTTTAATAGAAACCCACATCGTAAAAAAGAATACCAAAACTTATCTTTAAAAACTAAAGTATGAAACGTAACATTTACCCAAATTAACTAATCACTGGGTTTCCACGTAGGAGAACATAGGTGAAAATATTGATATGGAAGTGAAATCTAATTTTCATGTTATTATGGAGAGTGGTAGAGAACATGGCTATAAAAAATACAACAATCAAAAAGCCATAAATTTGTGATGATCTAGGGTACCATCTGATTCATTGGATATAAGGGCACTTGTACAACATTTTTGGTTTTCAAGATCATTTCCCTAAAGTTGAAGAATTTGAATTAGAAGAAATACTTACTTTATTTTGGTAAAATCTCACCATTGTTCGTGCCTTGAACAATTTCCACTTCATCTCTTTTAGAAATGAAGTTGAATTTGTCATTCACGAAGTTTTTCCAAATCATGCGATAGAAAGATAGGTCATTCCATCTATCTCAAACATAAGTTAGCAAAAGTTACAAGTCCATCAATGGTGAGATTAATCAGATATGGTTCTAAAATGGCCTTATACTTCATCTATCATCCTGTATAATAAAATAAAACTAGTTTCTACTAACCAGGGACTTCCTGTAGGCCAGTGTAAGGAAATAAAGGTATGTCGCACTTCGGTTGTGGGTTTGATTCCCATAGCCTTGTCTGACGTGACGGGTTGTCGCCCGTCCTACAGGTTGTCATTTTGTTTTCTAGAAATACATTATTATAACATTCCATCAATAATATCGAAAAAGTTCTAGCCTTAAACAATACTAACTTATGTCCAACATAATCCATTCCAATCTTTAGGATTATCCAAAATACTACTGTCCAATCTCATATTATAGTGAAAAAGATTACCAGAGAGTTCATATAATAAGCATGTTAATACCATCGTTGATCCCCATATATCATAAGATATGTCTTGTTGGTCACATTACAAACATTCTAAGGCCTTAATCATGTATTCTCTTAAAAAATAAATACCCATTGAACCTTAGTGAAAACATGAAGGCAGTTAAAAGTTAACACTATCCACATACCAAAATCCTAAAAATTCTATATACTCAAACCATGATATCACATAGTCCTTATATCAATCATGAGCTCATGAATACTATCAAATATATTATTTCCTCCTTATCCATTCATTATGTGTATATCATCTTCTTTCCAAAAATATCTGATTAACCTTTCATGGTTACTAGTACCATTCAACATATACTTTCAAATACTTTAGGAAACATAATAGTGTAACAATCCTTAGATGTTTCTTTATTCCATAGTACCATTAAAATACCTATACAACATAACTCTTAATAAAAATACAATCATTCCAGTACCTTCTTAAACCATTAACCAAGGTTCAACACTTCTTTCATCTCATATATCATTTGTAGTCTCCTCATCATCATCCACATAAATACTACCCATATGACCATACTGATTCTCTTCATGAGATTTTCCCTTAGGGCATTGGTTTTCATAATGCCCATACATTCCACATTTAAAACATCTAATCATTGTTGATGTCGTAGAAATACCATTATCCTTATTCATGGTGTTAACTAAACCTTTTCATTTGCACTTACTAGATTTGTGTCCTTATTTTCCGCTCCCAAAGCATCTTCCAGTTCCTTTGAAACATTCTCCTTGATGCCTCTTCCCACACTGTTTACATGATAGAAACTGAACTTTCCTTCCTCTATGAACATCATGAAACTCCATAATTCTCTTATTAGCTAAGTTGGGAAACTTACCAAAGTTGTGATTATTGATCATATTATGAGATTTCTGATTAGGTATAATAACGATATGTGGACCTCCAGATCCAATTTCATTCGGTTTCTCCTGAAGTTTATCATTCCATTGTCCATCATATCCTCTATTATCGTGAATCTTCCCGTTCCCAGCCATTTTCTAAAACCCAGAAAGAATAGTGTGAGAGGCCAAAATCATAATCAAAGGGGATTACCTTCAATATATAACATCTTAGGTTAAATTATAAGATTGTTATCATAATTCTAGGACTATAACCTATACGTATACTTATCCTTAGGGACATCCCTAGACATACCTTAGAAATATCTCTTGGGATTTCACTAAAGTTTTCGCATCCTAGTTTCCAAAGGTTAACTAAACCTTCGCTCTGATACCAATTGTAGAGACCCAAAGCTTGACGTACATGGACATTACATTACTTTTACAGATTACTTAATACATGACAAAAATAGACGCCCAAAGACCATATTAGTTTAGTGTCTTTGGAAACTCGGAATGAAATATTCTAATCATGGTGAAAGATCTTCAACATCTCCCATAAAGATCATCCCCTTTTGTTTTTCTTACCTAAAACCTTTATTTATGTCATGGGGAAAATAAAACATAAAAATGGTGAGCTAAATTTCTCAGTAAGGGTAAACATAGAGAACATAAAACAATCCTTAAACATTTGAATGCATGAACTTGAACATAAAATCTAAACATTAAAATCTTGAGTAAAAACATAAATCTTGGAAGTACGTAAGGCATATATCATAAAGGAACATAAATCATGATAAAATATCTTGGAAATAAAACTTCTAATTGTGGAAAAACGTTAAGAACATGATATTATTTCCATAGTAGCCAAGGCATTGCTGCCAAGACCATCTTAGTGGACAAAGTCCCTTTCTGAATCGAGTTCACTCCTCATTTCAGTCATGTAACACTGAACCGGATTAACATACCATTCCAGCCATGTCTATCTCATGAGATATAAATCTTTACCCAATAAATTGGAGGGAGATATAGGTACCACCCATCTCATAATGAAATCATTATTACTTATTCCACAAAATAAACTTGAAACATTTATCATAACCCAAAGAATAAAATTGGTTTCATAAACATCATCCCATCATCACATAATCCATATAAAACAAATGGATATAATTTCATAATAATAAAAATCATACAATGTAAATAATAGAGACATTTTACTTGAAATATACTCATATTAAATAATGTCATCTTAGATGATAATGGTTTTGATAAAACATTTTAAATGAATTCCTGAGGAAAATATCATTTCTTCTTCAAAATCATTTTCTTTTCACAAAATGCCATGAAATTTTAAAAGAAAAGTATTTTGTTGAAAATATTCATAAAATCTTGTAGATTAATCACCATGAAAATGATGTGTTATGAAACCGTAAAAATCCGTTCACGCCGTATAAGTTAAAAATAACATTATTCTCATACTTTTGTCGGAAAAGTCAAAAAGTACATCGTTTGGTAAACAAAAGAAAGATTCCTTCCATACGATGTGGTAATAGTCAAAAAAAGGTATAAATGACTTTAAAAATACATGTATGAAAAGTAAAAATTTTATAAAATCATTCTGAAATCATATGGATATGGATGAAAAACATAACCTCAGTAAAAACTTACGAATAAACAATCTCGGATAAGAATGAGATTGGAATAATTATCCCTTACCTTATATCTGATATGATTCGTATGTATCTGAACCTCCTGTATAATGATTTAAATAATTTCATTGACTTATTACAGAATAATATTAATTTTTTTATATCATATACGGTTCACTTAGGTATTTATATTACCCGTTCATTTGTCAATTCCATGTTAATGTAGTGTTTTGGGTAAAATAGTTTCTTTTATCGTACGTGTTTGGACTTGTTGTTATTTATATTATTATTACTTTTATCATGATTTAATTACTTCTCGAATGTAAAACATGATTTATATATCATATATATTCAGTATATATATATATATATATATAATAGATAGATAAATGAAATGAAACACACCGTTCATGGAGACAGTAGGCCATACGTATGCATGAACGATGTTTTCCTTTCTTTATTAACATAAATGGAAGTAAGTGGTTGATATATATATATATATATACATAAATCCAGTAACTTTATTATGTCATATATTTCATTATTATTCATTATATATACTTTACAATCATTCTTTAATGGTTAATCATGGAAAATGAATCTCATCGCGTTCGTGGAGACGGTAGTCCATACGTACACACGAGCGATGATATCATTCCCATGATCGTGGAATTGTATTGAAGTGTTTTTATAATATTATGAATCAATATCACTTCACAATAACCATATATAGTTATTTATTTACACCATTATACCCATCCTTGTAAGGTGGTGGTGGAAAAACTGATTACACCACAGCGTGGAGACGGTATTCTGTATGTACGCAGGCGTGGTGATTTCGTTTTCCGTGGGATGGATAGAAGGTGAAATAGGGTGGTTTCATGTTCATAATAACATATCAGTATATGAGTGATACTCATTTTATTACTTTATAATAAAACAACTAAATAAGAAGAAGTTAAGAAGAAAGAAACTTGAGAGAATCGAAAGACGATATTACCTCTTCTTCGACGCACCTCCTTTAAGCCTTCTCTTAAGGAAGTAGAGTTGGTATTTTGAGAATACCAATACCTCCATAATGTTTCTAGGGAAGTTAAGAATAGAAATGGGAAGGGTTTTTTCGAGCTTCAAGGCTCAAAATGGTTTGATGAGAAGAGGGAAGGGGTGCCCTTTTTATAAGGGAGTAGAGGGGCACCTTTGGAAAAAATCAAAATATTATTTTATAATAAAGTCATATTCAGTTTATAATAGCTCCAAATTGATTTATATCTAATATAAGGTGTGGAGGGGTTTAAATATTCTCATCCAATAAAATTTAGACAAATTTATGTTTCTATTTTAACCTTATAATTTAGATTTAACTTTAAGTTAAATAATTTTACTTTTACCATGTCTTCTTGTTTTCTTACACTATAAGGTTAATAAACTTACTATAATAAGAAAAAAGAACCCCAAGTTGTTCATTATTAATATATATAACATTATCTAAGTCATTTTGCAGAACCCTAGATTTTTAGGAATAAAATATCAATTAATAGTATAATATTTCTTTTAAAAACTATTTTATGTCAACTTTGACACTATTGGGTAATTGATTTTTGTGAAAATCATAACAGAATTATTAGTTCTAAAAAAGTTAATTAAATCAATAATAACATGTCATATTAACCTAGAAATTAGTGGAATTCATAAAATGTCTCAAATTACATTTATTTGGGTATTTATAACATTTATTATGTCAATATTTCATTAATAAGATAAATAGTCCATCATCATTGTGTCATAAATAAATTTCATTATTTAATGTCTAAAAATAATAAATAAAATACCATTATGTAGGTACTATTTTTATCTTTCTAATGAATATTTATAGTCGAATTTATCTTATGTATAAGCCTATTTTAAAAAAAAATTAGTTATTAAACTTTGATTTTAACTATTTTAACCCTTCTTTAAATAAATTAATAATAAATGTCCTAATCTAATTCATGTGGACCTAAATTGTCATATTTGATTCTTAAATTTGTTTTCGGTTGAATTAAACTTATCCAATAAAATTAGTACATGTGTTAGGGTAATAATAATATCATTTTTACCCTTAATTACCCTATTTACATTTAACCGTGGTAAAAAAAAGTAAAAAGTTATTATTCACCAAAAATTAATTTCATCACATTGAACCACATTTTAGTCCTTCATATTAACCGTGTCTCTCATATTTTTGAAATTTCACTCACAAAAGCGGTAATGTTATGTGTTATGTGAATTTCCAAATTCTCCTCAGAGGTGGGTAAAAGGCGGTGAAAAGTTCAATAAAACTTTTATATATCTAAAATTCTTTTAAAATGAATCCAATGAATTACATTGAACTTATATAGGTATTATGTATTAATTTTGACCTAAACCAAATTTAAATAAAATAAATAATTATTTAAATAAAAATTTGGTTTTTAAATAGTAACCCAGTGTTTTCACTATTCATCAAAAATTGAATGTTTTCAGAAAAATACCAAAATTTCACCCTAGGCTAATTT
Organism: Viscum album; assembly: GCA_963277665.1. Taxonomy (NCBI): domain Eukaryota; kingdom Viridiplantae; phylum Streptophyta; class Magnoliopsida; order Santalales; family Viscaceae; genus Viscum; species Viscum album. The sequence goes on along the minus strand of OY728141.1, from coordinate 1,955,074,984 downwards.
CGATATTCCGAATCCAAAAATGAAGTCCATTTTGAAAGATAAAATTTAGAAAATTTCAAAAAGTGGGTATTACTATTCACAATGGCTAGTTCATAATAATATTATAATAATATCTCGTTTAGTGAAACTCGATATTACGTACTACACACGCTATCGAGGAAGGTCGCGATTGCGTCTAACGTAAGCCATGTTAGGGTTGCATGAAGTGCAAGACTCGTTTGATGTTGTGTATAACAGAATCCAACCATATTTCATTTATACATTGAATATATATATATATACACTCAATGTTGCATATTACATAACCAAAACATATTTCATTTAAACATTAAACAAAATATATACTTAATGTTGCGTAAAATAATTTCCACAAAATGAACTTGAAATTGTGTGTAACATGAGCCAAGAATAGTGTTGCATATATTTAAAGATAATACAGTGTTGCGTATAGCGCAAGATAATCTTGGTGTAGCATACAACAAAAGACATCAAAGAAATTAAAAAGATTAATTCTCATAATATCTCGGGTAGTTAAAATATTCCCCAATGAGGAAAATTTTGGATGATAAACCCTTACCTCATGCCTAACTTCCCTCTAACCTATTGAAACATAATTTATGTTTCATGTTTATTTATTATAAATATATTACATAACCATTTAAATATATATCATAACATCGATTATTTATTTATATTATTCTATCACCAATTTACAAACAATTATTTGTTTGAATCATTATTCAGGGTAATAAATACATCATTTTTTTCATGTAAGATTTCATTTGGTAGTTTCAGTCCTTGTACATTGATCATTGTTTCATAAAATATAGAATATTAATCATGAAATAAATATAATATATTAAATTATATATTCATTTATAGTAATCTATATAATCTATATATTGAAAAATGATTTGCATTGTTCATAGAGTCTATAGGTCATAGGTACGCATGATCATTGTTTTCATTTTTTTAAGGATGGATAAAAAATTAAATAAAAATTCACCATTCCAGAAATATTATTATATAAAATACATCATATATATTTTTAAAATTCATCCTTATTACATTCAATTTAAAACCAAAATGAAAAAAGAATCACATTGCTTCGTGAAGGTTGCAGTTCACATATATACACGAGAAACATTATCATTTACCAATGGATGGGGTGATAAGAATATAAATGTGATATAATAATAATAGATTTATAATTATTTCAAAAATACCACATATATATATATACATATACACATATTAAATTCATCATCATATTTAACCCTGATTGGTGGTGATGGAAAATGAATTACATCAATTCGTCTGGTGATAGTCTCTCATCCACAAGATTAGCGGTTTGGTTTCCTGTTTAATGCAACAGGATTTGGATATGGGATATTCCATTATCATAATAAAATCTCAATATATGGTAGATTTTTTTATTTCATCATGGTTTAATATTATATTAATGAGGTGGAGGAATAAATAAAAATAGTAATCGGTTTAATCGATTAACTCGTCTTTGAATGAACTCCATTTGGTCACCTATAAAAGACCCTAGGGATGGTCTTTTGGCAGGAAAATAACCTAAATAATGTTTCTAAGTATATTTATAAGTTATTTTGGTAGGGGGTGGTAGATATATAAAGTTATTTATTGTGTAATAAATTGAATGGAAGGGTTCCCTATTATAAGTTAGGGGAGGTCACTTTTACAATTTCATAAAATATTAAAATATAAAAAGTTAATTATCTATAAAAATAATTCAAAATGTAGATATATTAGATTATAAGGTATTATTTGTTCTAGATCCCATCATCCAACAAAATTTTGAAATTTATTAGTGGTTTCTTAAACCATATTATATGGTTTAACACCATAGTAAATTTATTTTTACCATAACCATGATAACAACAATTTCAACCATAACGGGTTAATACAGTTTCCATAAATGTAAAAATGAATCATAAATGTACCATAGAGGATATCTCAAATCCCATTACATTAAATTAGGTGATTATATTATTTTTATGAATTTTAAATCATTTAATAAAATATTATTTATTATAAAATATCATTAATGTTACATTTTTGAACTATTCCATCAATTTGACATTAATGAAAAAACTAAAAAAGATGAAATTAGATAACATTATTTTTAAAAATCAAAACCATTATATATGTGACTCAAAAATTTTCTGACACTATAAATCACTCAAATTATTTTATTTTAATATTTTTAAAATCATTTATTTTATATTTCAAATAATTGAATAAAATATTATGTCTATGTAGCATAAGCATTCAAGGTAATTATATAATTAATAAAAACTAAAATAAAATTACCATCATGAAAATAATTTCATTATTCACAAAATAACCATTAAGATTCACTCAAAACATTATTTTGTCTCTATGTGAACACATAAGATATTTTTGAAAGTAAGATAGTGAAATTTTATTTTTTTCATTACATAAAATATTATACAGGTAAAATTCCTAGAAAAGTATCCCATATTGATATAAATATCAAGAAAAAGGTCAAAATTTTATAAAAACTTCATCCTATAATATTTATAATGAAAAATGGAGGCCTTTCCGCTTATATTTAAGATAAGTTAACTTGATTTACCATTTTACTATGGTGATGAATATAAACTGGTTTTATTATTCATTATGACCAAAATATAATGTTACCTCATTAAATAATATTTGTTATTCATATTAAAAATATTTATTCTCTTTTATTAAAATAAATTAATATAATTAGTATGATTTAATTGAAAATAAAACCATCAAACGTGTCGAAAAGTGGTTTTCCATTGAAAACATTTTCATAACTATAAAAAAAATTATATCAATGTTCAACATAAAATTTTTTACAATGAAATAAATTTTATTAATCATAATGTAATTGAACTAATTTTACTTTTAAAAACATTTTAAAATAATACTTTACTTTTAAATTACTATTGATGAAAAGAAATTTTTTAAATAAAATTAAGGTTTCACTATTCATTGATTAATCAACCATTTCTGAAAATTACTAAATGTTCACTACAAGATAATTTTGGAATTTTTATTTCAAAATGAATTTCATTTTTCAAAATAAATTTTCTAAAATTAAAATTTTTGATATTATAATACTTGCGTAAAATATGATGAAATCACTTTTCGGAATGAAAAAACTACATTTTAAGAATAACACTTGATTTATTCTTATCTTGTTCCTAGAAAAATATTAGATAAAAGTTAGCAAATTTATTTAAATATATAATATATAATTTTATTTAAAATATTTACCACATATTGATCAATTTAAATTATTTATATAAACACACATTTTTCATATAAAAGCTATTTTTTATAAAAAACATCCGCATTGTTTTCAATTTTTTTTTTTAAATTTCTAGTTAATAAATAAAAAGATAATTTATTTCATACAAATTTACACCATAAATTTTCTATAATTTTTTTATTCTTATTCATAACCTTCAACCCAGTATCTAGGTGATATCTATCACATTAAATAACAATATTTTAACAGTTTATCATGGTTCATCTAAACATGATGTTGTGTGTAACAGAAGATATCAATGAAATTAAATTTATTTGAAAAAATATTTTATAAAATATTTGAGTTTTGAAAGAACTATAGAAACCATATTATATAATGAAGAAAAAGTGTCATGGAATCAATGTATCCTTAGAAACATTGATCAAAAGGATAAAGTATACTCAAAAGAGATCAAATGATTATTCATAAAAGGCATGTAACATAGTACACCTTTAAAGTACCATCAATCATAGTGTATCAATATTGATTTGTTAGACTCTATATAACAAGTTCATTATGTCATAATATATTCAAAATATGAAACCCATTTCATTTTATTTCCCAAATAAGAAAACACATAAAGATTTTTTGAATATTTCCCATAAATACTCCACATGAATTTTCTATTTAATATGCATGAAATTCAATCCCATGTGGATTGATTCAATAATTTATAAAATTAAAACATTATTTATAGTGTAACTTGTTTTAAAATTAATACAGTACATAACAATCTATAATAAATAATATTGATGTCCTTTAGAGCACTCCCATAAATCATGTGATAAAAAATAGTTCATATTCCCAAAAATATATATTTAAAAATCTTTTTTTCAAGAAAAGTAGTTTGATAAATTATCCAACATGATAGTCATTAAATCCTATATTAATTGTCCCAATAAAATCTTGATAATGAAATAATTTCTAACTAATTAAAATAATATTATATCAATGAAAAAAACTTACATTGAATTTATGTTCATTAATATTTAAAGAACCAAAAGAAGTGCACCTCAATTCTATAAATATTCTTATACTATATATTTCTTTATAGAAGGTCAACTCATGTGGTAGTTCAAAACTCATAGTAGGTCAAATCTCACTGTTTGACAGATCTCATGGTAGATTAGATCTTATGGTTTATTAGTATCAACATGAATTCAATTGTATTGGATGTGCATTTGATCCAATTTTTCATATAATTGATCTAATTTCTTTATATAGTTGATACATTACTTGCCTCATGATCAATGTAATAACTTATATTCGATTTGATTTATTAATGTGTTTTGTTCCATTTTTAGAAAAAATGTAAAATTATCTTTCTTATGGTCTATACAAAGTCATGTGATTACTCATATCTTCTTCATGCAGTCAGTCAATGCTTAAGGTCACTTGATTTATGTTCATGTGGTCAACCAAGTTTTATGGTCACTTAAATGTTTTTCATGAAACATGTTATGTTTTACAGTCATCATGACTTTTTTCAAGAGGTTAGTCAATACTTATAATAACTATACTTTTTCATATATAAAGGCAATATATAGTTTTTACACTTGACATAAAGGTAACTATAATTTCCATAATCAACTAAAGGGTTGTAAAATATGTTCAAAAAGGTACGATCAGAAATATAAACATATATAATGGAAAATAAAGACATTGTATAAAATATTAATTATCTAATAATAATTTTTTATATATTTTTATTATTTAAACATTATTATAAAAAGTGTATAAGTTCCTAAATAAATATTATCCCCCTTTTCAATAATTACAAAAAATATATATAAATTCAAAAATCCCCCCCCCCATTTTTTGAAATTTATAAAAAAAATATTAAACTAAGTCCCCCCCCCTTTTGTGAACTAGAGATTTATGTGAAAACATGGTACCCCAAGATAGTCACAAATTTCTCAGAAAGAAACTAACCCTTATAATGTTTCATCAAAAAAATATAATCTTCCCCTAAATTAAACAATTATTAAATTAAATTTTGTCTTTGAAATTTATAAAAATAGAGATTAAAAGTCCCCTTAATAATTACACGGAATGAAACTAACCCTTCTTAAAGTTACATAAAAACGATTATACTCCCCCTAAATGATAGAATTTCTACTCATATACAATAAAAAAATTAATTTACAAAAATATTAAAAAATCCATAAAGAGACATGAAAATAATTAAATAAATTCAAGGAATGAGATATAATGATTTCTAATGAATTTATGAACTATAAATGTTTAATATATAATTATTTTACATTAAACCATATAATAGCTCAATATTCTTACTAGTTAATAAGAAAATTGAATTACAAAATCATCTCATAAAAATACTTTAACTCCTTCTAAAAATATACTATTTAATTCTCATCATACGAAGATCGAATTTCATTTTAAAAAACATCATTTAATACAAAGGGTTCATAAAAAATCAAGTAAGTTAACTCTCTATTTAAACTAATTCCAGGATTATATTCCATTTTTGGGGCATGGTGTCTAGGAAACTAAAATCTAAAATCAATATATTTAGTCCTGTAATGCAGTAATATATTTTATAAATAAATATTTCAGTGGTATTATAATTGTAAATGTGGATTTTTTTTAAATTAAATTTTAAATAAGAGAGTGGGTTTTTTTATATAATGATTGTGAATAAAAATATGAGACAATAACATAGTCTCTATTACTTTTTGATAAATATAATGATTTTAGACATTTACTACTAAATTGGAACATTCATGGTTGGATTTTCTAATCAATATTACTTCAACCAAAATCAGAATCAATATAACTATTTAGATCAAATGATGTTACAACAAGTGAAAATATAAAAATATTTAAGGATACCTTAATTAATTTTATAACCCTTTTAACATTCTTTAAATTACTTTATTTAGGGATACATTGAAATAAATAAAATTCTAACACAATACAATAAATTGGTCCTACAATTAGTTGGGTACAATAATCTTCGAATCATGCCTTTGAAATATTTAACATCGATAGAATTTATATATTCATACTTATCAGGTTTTCATGATTTATTCAATAGGTTATTAATAGATTTATTATATTATAAACCAAATATGTTGACTAAAACATTATTAAAATTATATTTACTTTTAAAAATACAGTCATTCTTTTGAAAAAAATTAAATTCTAAGAATGTATAACTTCTCTTATTAAACTCATACCAAATTCATTTTTTATCAACTCTAAAAATTCATTATAGTTGGTTCACAATAAGATCTAAATATATTATCATAAAAATATATTTTAATAATTAAAATATATTTGAAACTCTTTCTAATAAACAATTTTGTGTCAATTATCCCCATTTCCAAACAATTATTTATTAGAAAACGTGATATCATTTCATACCAAGCTATAGGATATTTTTTAAAACTAATACTTTTTTTAAAATTATTTAAAACTTTATTAGGTTTAGATTAATTTTCCAAAACCAAGGGTAATTTAAGAAAAAAATTAGAAATATCTTTATTTTGAAATGCACATTTTATTTCCATTTAAAAAAAATGTTATTCTGAAATGAGTAGGACATGATAAAAAAATATTCTAATATATTCAAATGTTGAAATAGGGGAAATTATTTTCCAAATTCAGTTTATTGTTCTTGATTTTATCCCTAAGCCACAAATTTTAATTTTTTTCTAATTATTTACAATAATTTATCTAACTTATTTCCGAATATACACTTAGTTCCAATAATAATTTGATTCTTATGGTGTTCAACTATGGTTCATACTTTATTTCCATCAATCTAATTATATTATTTATATAAACCCATAATCTATTTTGAATTAGATAATTAATTATCTATATTCTTAGGTATAAAATAAAATATAAAATGATGAAAATCACAAATATTTATTATAGAGTTACTAGTTTTATCACTGACAAATATATTTCCCATTACATTGTAAACAGTATGATATTAATGGAATTTTAATGATTTTTCATGATAGAGACTTTACCCCATGACTTATGTTTCCAATTTTTTAATTTTATGTTCTCAAAATTTAATTTCTCAAAATTCTTCCTCAACCAACTCAAAATAATATTTTCATTCTTTTAAATGATTTTCTTTAAATTTGAAACAAATGGATTCATAAATTAATATTTTTATTTTGATGAATATTATATTTGATTTAGTACTGTTAAGATATCCTATAAAAATACATCTATATAATTTTAAAACATATTTTTTGAATGAGTCTTTGGTATTTAGAATGAAAACAATATAACCAAATACTCTAATGTATCCAATTTTATGCTTCCTTCTATTCCAAATTTCGTAAGGTGTTTACTTAATGGTCTCTGTAGAATTTTTTTATGAACCTGATATGTTTTATTAATATATTATTCCAAGAAATAATTTTGAAAATTATACTCATTTAACATTTTCAAATAAATTTCTTGTAAAGTTATATTTCTTCTTTCAATATAACATTTTATTGTGGTGCCCTAAGATCTAAACTTTTTTGACTATATCCATTATCTTCATCAAACATATAAAATTATAGATTTGAAAACTCACCACCTCTATCACTTCAATTAGATGAAATTTGACAACCTTTTCGTTTTTAACTAATTTACAATAAATAATATATTTACATAATGTCTCAAATTTTTGGGGAATAAAATAATACAATGTGGATATTCTATAATCATCTAAAATAACTAATATATATAACATTTCCATCCAAAAAAGTCAGTTTTCATGGGGATTAAAATACCCAAATGTAAAAGATAAAGTGGTAAATAAGTCCATACCTCTTGAAGTGATTTCATAAACAACTTATACTAATTTTCTTTTAAGCATGAATCAAATACATTATTTTTTTTATTGATTTAAATTGAGTATATAAAACAGTTATTTTTTTGGGAGATCTTGTGTAAGACTAAAATTTTTCATAAAATGGATATTTCATCCCTAAAAATTTTCAAATTGTATAACATTTAAACTTTGGAAATTTTGAACACATAATTCCAATGATTTATTAATAAAATTTAATCTTCTATTCAGAAAAAAGTTGGACTAATTCGTATTTAAAAACAACAAAAAATACACTTAAAAATGAAATTTCATATTATCACCAAATGTCTAGGATATACTAATCAAGTAATATTTCAAACCATTAAAAAATAAATCAATTGAAATATCAATATAATTTTAAATACCAACTTATTCATAACCTTTTACTTTTCAATTTGAGTTATCACCAAATTTAATACTTCCATTATCATAATTGTTAAAATATATATAGAGAGATATTATAGTTCATATGTTGTGATATTTTACTAACCACATTATATGTGTCATTTTTCACACTTTCAAGCCATATATAATAAAAACATATTTAATAACACTTTAATATCCATGAAAATTTTGGTACAACGGGATTAGTATGATAATTTTTACAACCCATAATGATTTTATAAATGTTTTAATTGGAAAACATGCATGTTGTGATTTATAAATAAAAGATTTTCTTTGAACAAGGGACTATGTAAATATAAAGGAATATTTATTTATATGATATCATTTCATGTGACATCTATAAAACATTACAATTTAATATTTCCCACTTGAACCACTAAAAAATAAGGTCTTATACATTATTGAAAATATGTTATCATAACCAGGACAATATTAATATTTACATTTTATTCAAACCCTTCATTTTATCACAACATTTTCTTCCTTGAACTAAATTAGAAATATCTAATTTTAAACATTAAATTTAATTACTATGATTATTATTTTCATCAAATATGTGATCAAATTTAACTCTCTAACCATCATCATATTTAGATTGATAATCCTTTTGTTTAAAATATTCAAGTTAATCCCAACCCTAATTAGAAAATAGTTTATCATTACATCTTGAGGGAGAATTTATTTATTTTTCATTTTTAGTATGAACATACTTGTATTTATTATTATGATTCTTTAATTATATATTAATATTATTAACTTTATGACTGAGCCTGTCAATCTCTCCATACATATTTTTTCCGAGGGATCAAAACTAGATTCAAAATATGATGTAATACCTAATTCACTTAGATGTTTTGATGAATCTATTAAATAAAAGTTTTCTGATTCTTTTTCCACAAAAATTTCATCACTAGAATTTGATTCTAAATATCAACTCTAACCAGTTATCATTTCTTTTATTTCCTTTTTATATTTTTTCAATTATTCTCATCATTCATTATCCTTGGGTAATTAGGGATATTGTTTTCTCTCTTTCTTTTCTCATAGCATATAATTTTATAATCATCATTAGTAATACCAATACCTATTATTTTCTCCATGGAATCATTTTTATTGTAATCTGTTATGAATATTCTATAGAATTTGTTTTTTTATATCCTATTTTTTGATATACAAACGAAACCATGTATTTTTCTAGAATATAAAACAAAGTTAAAAGAGTAAAAATAACATTTTTTTAAAATAAAATTCCATTATTTTTAAAATTTTATTCTTGAGAAATATTTTAAATTTCTAATTAATATTTTAATAAATTTCCTATAATCCCATCTAATGTATATTCCCTAAAATTTTTATTTTCATCGATAGCTTCCATTTTAGTATGTCGTTTTTTGGTAAAACTCCTAAAACTCTTTCATCAAAAATATAATTATATAATATTTCTCCTCAATCACTCATACCATTAACTATACTTCTAAATCTTTGAAACTTTTTATTTTTAGTTTCTTCTTCAACCATTTTAAATTCTAGATACTCAACACTTAATATTCCTAACATTACTTTTACCAATTTATTCACATGAAGATGAGTGACTGGTAATATTTTCTAAATTTCATATTCGTTTTTTCATAAATATATATGATTCCATAAACTTTCATTAATTTTAAAATAAAATATATTCATCGCCTTATAAATTAATAGATACATTGTCTCATAATTACAAACTAATAAGTTAGGTTAAACTTAATACAGTTTTTATATTTTTACAATGATTATCAAACTATTAATTACTATGTTTTATATAAATATTATTTTTGTGACATTCAATATCAAGAATAATTTTCATCAAAGAGTGGAAGTCTTTTAGGTTCCGACCTATCAGTTTTACTTGTCACTTCCATTTTGAACAACTATTTTCCCCATTAAGAATTAGGTAGGAAAATGTTTTACAAAAAAGTGTATATATATGAAAAGGATATGAGTCAAGATCGGATGCCAATTGAATGCTCTGAATAGAATAATTTTTAATGGTCAAGTGGGTGGTGAATTGATGTTTTCAAATATATGTTATGAAATATTTTCAAAGTAAAATGTTAATTTATTTGAATTAAAAATTTAAAAGAATGTGATGTTTTTATATTAGTTCATATCTAAATAATCATATGTCTACTCTTAACTACTCTAAAATATAGAGAAAAATGGAACCCATTGAATTGGAATCTTTGACATTTAATTAAGATTTAAAACACTTAAAACAATTTTCAAATCTTGGATTCATGACCACAGCTAAATTATTATCACCTTGAGTCCATACCTGACAAGATTTATTTTGAGGTTGTGAAAGGAACCAAACCTACCATTTACCATAATAATGTACCACTGAACCCCCAATACATTACTATTTTGGTAAAACCAAATCATATTTTTTTATAGTGTGGTATAAACCAAAAAAGCAGTCCTCTTATGGGTGGTATAACCCAATTAAATTATGCACATAAAAAATATGGATAGAAGTAATAAATATATAAACCTTATGAGATAGTACAATTTTAGTGTCAAGATTGAAATATCTTATCAATAGTAAAGACCAAAATGATGAATTCCAACAAAGAGAGTTCCAATTATTTATTGAAAAGGTGTGTCATGTAGTATACAATGAAAGTATCTTCATCATTGATGTGTTAAACTGGATATCATGATCAATTTATAATTAATTCCTTAATGTATAATATATTTAGAATAAAAAACCTATTTCATTTTTCCAAAATAATAATAAAATTAATCTTTTTGGAATCTTTCTAATAAAATTATCCATGTGAATTTTCAATTTAATTTTCATACAAGCCTTTTCTATGTGGATCACACGGATAATATATAAAATTTAAAAAGGTTATAAAATAGATGTATTTAGATATATTAATAAAGAACATAAAATACTCAATAAATAAATATTATATTCTCTTTGAATACTCCCATAATGCATTCAAGGCACACTATTCCAATTCCCAACATGTTAAATATGAAATTTATTTTTTTCATGAAATAAGAGTTTGGCATTATCTCATGTGATGGTATTTAAATTCACATTGAAATTTTCCCAAAAAACTTCCCTAATGTCAGAATATATAATAAATAATTAAAAAAATAATTTGATCACTGAAAATAAATAATAAAAACCACTAGTGAATTAGAAAGAATAAAAATATAAATAACATGAAAAATAATCATCGTAATTCTGGAAACATTTTCATATGGTCTATTTCATTATAGTATGTCAATTCTTAAGGTAGTCCAAAATAGCAATTCAAATATTGTAGTAGGATAGATCTCATTATAGATAAAATCATGCAATATGTAAAATCACTATGTGGTTTATTGTATTAAACATGTGGTTGATCCATTATGCCTCATGTTTGATTTAATCTCTTCATGTATTTGATCTAAGAACTCTCTCATGAATTATTGAATAAATTATCTTCGATCTAATAACATCATGTGGTTGGATAAACTATTTGAAAAAAATAGAGAATCAGTTTTATAATCAATCTACAATCATGTGGTTAGTCGAATCTCGTTCATGTAATCAATTAAGGCTTACAAAAACATAAATTTTGTTCATGTAGTCAGTAATGGTTTGAAATTACTTTAATTATGTTCAATCTCCCATTAATGGATTACATTCACATTAATTTTTTCCATATGGTCATTCAGGGATTATGGTCAGTTCACTTTTGATCATGTGTAAACGTAATAAATAGTTTAAAAAATCCATGTAATGTTAAACCAATATTTTCAATATCTATGTAAGGATTATAAAATACTTGTGAAGTGTTAATACCAAGAATAGAAACCTTTATAATGATTTATTGAGATGATTGATAAATTATAATTATCCAATAATGAAATCGTGAGATATTGTAATTTTCAAAACAAAAATAAAAAAAGTTAATCGAGGATCCAATTCAATACCTTTATGTTTCCTCTAGAATACATACCAAAATTATCTCCCAAGAATCTACCTCATTTGGGAAACTCGGTTCATAATAAGAAGTTTCAAATCCCACATTTTCAAGAGTTTTTATGATTGAAGATTTATGTCTTAAATATAAATGTAATCATCTACATAGTCATTATTCTTTATCTTCGCTGTTATGTCTTATAAACTTATATATATAATTTCCATTAAATAAATTTGTGAGTGACATTTGGAGTAATGTAGTAGAATATAAAACATAATGATAACACTTTATCTCATTAATTTAGAATAATATATTTATTAAATAAAAAAACTAGTAAAATGAACAATATTACAATAGCAATATAGACCAAAAAAACAAACAACAGTAATAGGAAAATTTATATCGTCTCTATCTCCTATGATTATCAAACTCATATTTATCATGGTAAAAAAAGTTTATGGTCATTGCTAACACATTCTATTTGGGTATGAGCATAATAATGGTCAATAGGTGTGTGATAGGAGCAGAGTCATCTTCGACACACTCAGGGTCATCACCTTCTGATCTAGATACTTCCAACTCATTCACTATCATTTATATAGTATGGTTTCCATTATCATATTTGGTATAAAAGAATACTAACTATTTAGAGGGTTGAATATCAAACTTTGGTGAAGTTCGTATGGTGTCGGTAAGGTATTTAGATAGGTGCAATGTCTAGGTAGTAGTGAGGACTCCTAGGAGGACCCTTCTCAACCAAATTTTTTTATAGGTTTTCTATATTTGGATTTTTCCTAGTCATTTTGGCCATTGAGCCATGTATTTGACTTAGTTCCATTGGGATTTTGGTTTATTTCAATTGTTAGGTTTTTTGGGGAATCTAGACAATCTATTATTTTTTTCATTGACATGTAACAGGTTCCCTCATATCTCAATCAAAATATAGATTCACATTCCCTTTTTTTTAATAAAAGGATCCTGGACCCAAATATTTTTCCTGTATTATATTAATAAAAAATAATGAGGTATTTATACGATGTTGGAAACCATTATTTCCATTGTTAATTATTACCATTGGTCAATATTTTAGGTTTTAGGTGCGGCAAAGGTATCCTTTTAATGTTGAAAAAAATAAGATTTTAGACTTAATTTAAAAGTAATCTTTATTGAACATAATTAAAAAATCATGTCAAATTAAAACCGTATATAACTTGACATGACAAAAAACCCCTAACCAAATGTATAGGTTCTTCATATGTAATTTATAATTAATTTATGAGAAGAAATATAATTACCTTCTCTTGTAATTATGATTTCATTAATGATCCAGTAAACCAGATCTCATCATACAATTGTTAAACTCTAGGATCAAACTGTATAATCCTTCAAAAAATTATTCACATGTGCACAACAATATCTTAATGATGTTGTGGAATCATCAAATTCTAGAATAGATTATCTTGATCAGTTGTGTTTTTCATGGTTGATCAAAATAGTGTTCTTCTTATAGAAGGAATAAATCTTCATGTTATCATTAATTTTTAAGAGTAAACGAAGATATAATTCACTCTTTTTCTTGAGCTAGTATATCACTATATATTTTCCTCACCAAAATTTATTTATGAAAGAGTTATATTAAGATATTTATTATTTTAAAATTAATGGTCGGTTAATTGAACACAAACCCCTAACCATAATTAATATTATCAGATAACCTTATGTCCATTATTATTATTATTATTATACACATGACATGTGAAATTTATTTGAGAATATTAATAAATATCATTTCTAACAAAACCATTAATCTTATTTTACGTTCCCTCATCAACATTTATCAATTATAAAATAATGACTATTTAATACACTAATTTCACTACATTATTCTAAGATAAATATTATATTATAGATATTAAAAGTTAAATATTTGTTATTATTATTTAACACACTTATTCTTTCAAATACCTTATTATTAAATCATTATGATTAAACAAAACTGAAAAAATATTATTTATTCTCTTTTGTTAAATTCAATACGAAAATTTAATTGAGATTTTGGATACACATTTTGTGTGGCCCTCTATGCCTCTTTCTAAATGAAATTAGGAATTACCACCTATAAGTAAAAGGGTAAAGTAAATAAATATTCCAATTATCCTATAGAGAAATAAGTTAATGTTGTAAGGAAATCCCACCTCCAATGGATGATTACTGCATAATATAATCCATTTATCATGATATATCTAATCAAGAATGTTTCATGTTATTTCCATCAAACTTTGTGATTTATTTTATTTCTCTTACTCTTAAGAAATGAACTCTCCCACTGAATACCATGTCCATGGATTTATTCATGCAGTTCTATTACCATAAAATCACATGATATTTCAACTTCTGTCAAGGGACAAAATGGATATATCCACTCTTGTTTTATCCAAAAATGCAATATCACTCATGAAGTACCCAATTTATCCTACCTCACTGTTAAAAAGTTTCATCATGGTTTTCATCAATGAATAAAATTACATGATTCATGATATCCATTAATGATAATCTTGAAGTCTATTGATCATTACACACATTCGTATATAGTAGCATCCATTAGCACAAGGAAATGTTGATTTACTACTAAAAGGTATGTTCTCAAAACCATCTATCTTGGAGATTATCGAGGATGAACAAAATGACAATGTGTCTTGATATCTTATGAGACTCATTCACTTAATATCATATAGCATCTATGTTCTATCAAAAAATTTCAACAAATAATGGAACAAGGTTCAAGAATAATATTTTGGCACCATTAGGTTATCATCATAATGGGGAACTGTTAGGAACTCTCAGTATACCATATATTCTTGGTACATTATCACATACACGTTTCATTTAAAGGAAAAATAATAATGTTATAAGAAAAATTAATTAACAATTAAAACATTTAATCATGTAATTAAAAAGTTAGTTCTTTGGAAATAACTCGAAAAAACTCCCATTTACACTATATCCAATCAAAAAAACATATAGTCCACTAGCCCTCACATGATACTCATGCCTCTTTTGGGATAAATCTTGGGTTAAGGGTCCACCACATTTTTTACTATGGATAATCTACTAACAACAACTTAACCATGTTGAGAAAAAATATCCCATGTGATGAAACATCAGAATTATGTGCTTTTTCATTTGCTGTGAAATAATATTTTTAGATAAATCCACCACTATAGTGTCATCATAGAAATATATGATAAAACTCTACTACTAGGAACCACATCAAGCTCTTGGAAAAAAAATTGTATCCAAATTTATTTCTTTTATGTACCAGTATCTAAAATATACTCGAACTCCAATATAGAATTAGTAATAAATTATTATGAAAAATTATTCTAAATCATAGCTACCCCATTGAGACAAATGATATATATGGACTGTGAGTTAAGATCGTTCATATCTTTCTAAAATATTGAATCTTTAAAATCCCAAATGACTACATCTTCATCTCCTCTGCACACCAGGAACATATCCTTAGTTTTCCTAAAATACCTAAGGATTTGATCAATAATAGTATAATGTTGTTCAAATGGATCTTCCTGATATCTATCTACATGTCAATATGTGTAGACAGTATCAAGACTCATATACAACTTAATATACATGATAGATCCAATAATAGATTTGTTTTGCGTCTTTCTCAATCTATCCCTTTCCTATTTTTTCTGATGACACATATTCTTGAAAATATTTATACCGTGGGACATTATAACTAATCCACTCATGGAGTTTTTGGTAATGAAATTATTAAGTATCTGGTCAATTTATATTCCTTGAATTTATACAAGAAGCTTCTTGGATCAACACCGCATGATCTTGATCTGTAAAATATAGGATACTTCACTTAAGTCCATTATAGATAAAACCTATCCCAAAAATAAATTAATGTCTTGTATGGATGGTATATCATTTCCAATTAGTAATATGTCATCAAAATATACTAATATTAAAGCAATTTTACTCTCACTAAATAATTTTTAAATACATGAATCACATTTATTCTTAATGAAACCAAATAACATTACAGATTCATCAGATTTAATATTCCATGACCTCGATTCTTACATTTTTCTTTCAATGTATACTTACATTTAGTATACCTTTTTTTAATTTCTTAGAGTAACAAACCCTTCTAATTTGGTAATATATATATATCCTCTTGAAGGTTCCTGCTAAGAAATGTAATTTTATCTTCCATTTTCCAAATCTCTTAGTCATGGTATGACGTTATGGAAAAAATTTTGAAGTATTTAAACATGAAAACTATAGAAAAGTTTTTTTCACAATCAATTCATTGACTTTTTATAAACCCTTAAGCCACTAGACGTGTTTTATATGTTTTTACGTTACTTTTTATATATAAATTTATCATGAATACTTATTTACACCTAACATGATTTAAATCAACTAGTGTATCAATCAAAACCCAAACATGGATTTGATATACTAAATCCTTCTCATAATTCATGGTTCTATGTCATCTTCCAGCTTTTAAGACCTCTGCTATATCCTTATAAGAGAGACGGTAATTATTGTGAACCAATAATGAGTTACAATCATCAATGACTGTAAAATCATATATCTTTTTATCTCTCACATTTATAGTGCTCACATATGGTACTTCTGCTTCAAGAGTAACTTAGTCTTAGTGGTCTCTGAAATTGGTACATGTAATAACAATTTTTTTATCTTAAGAATAAACTTTAACAAAGTCATTCTTACTCCCACAGTCATCCATGGATATGTTATCCCTCTCATGAAAGATGGATTTATTTTGACAACCAATTACTTAATTTAAGGGTTGTATAGGTAGTACCCCATTGTTTCCATGGGATACCCTATAAAGATACACATAGTGCCTTCAGGTGCTAGTTTATTTCTTGACCTATCCTTAACGAACTCCTCACAACCCCATATGTGAACATATGAAAAAATAGTTTCTTCCACTCCATATCTTGAATGCAATTCCTTTTTCCAATTTATTTTTTACTCAGTTTTGTAATTGTAATGTCATATGTAATTAATGGCCCCAAAAGGATAATGAAAGGCTCGTGTGACTCATCCTTGACTTTACCATGTCCAATAATGTATGATTCATCCCTTCAATAACACCATTAAATTACAGTGTATAAGGTGGAGTGAGTAGAGATAGAATCTAAAACTATTGAATAATTTTCATAAATTCTTGTTTAACATATTCACCACCTTGATTTAGTAAAATATTCTTTATCTTCTTTCCATGATTATTCTAAACATCATTTAGGTTCTCTTTGAACGTCTTAAAGGATCCAGACTTGTACCTCATTAAGTAGATATTACCATACCAACTCTAGTAATCATTAAAATTAATAAAGTGTGTGTATATACCTTTAGAATTTACTTGAAATTGTCCACAAAGATCTTTTTACACAAAATATAGAATCTATGCGGCTCTTTCACCTTGACCAAACAATAGTAGTTTGGTCATATGACCTTATAAACAATCATGGATTAATTCTAGCAGCTTAATCTCAAAATATTCTAAAAAACCTTCTTCATAAATCTTTATCAAATAATTCCCATTTATGTGACCAAGACAGTGATTCCATAGCTGAGTGTTATATGATTTTCACGTGTTTTTTGTTATTAATTGATAAAATTTATTGTTAATAATATAACAAAATATATCATTATTCAACTATTCCATACCATTACATATTTTATTTTTAAAAAAGTAGAGACCCTTATTTCCAAAGATAAAACTAAATCTTTCTATATCTAAACCAAAAATGGAAATAATTTACTTTCTAACACTATAAATGTGATAAAATTTCTTAAAACCCAAAACAATAATGTCAGAAATGTGAGATGGTGGTCTTCAATGACTAGAGCATCCACCCCCACTCCATTGGAAACCTATAGACCCACCTTATCTCTAGTAATCTTATGAAATAAAATTGGTTCCTATATTTGGATATAAATTTGAGCACCACATACAGTATATCATATTAAACTTATAGATTTTGAGATATTACACTCAATAAAAAATTCACCTAAAGATTCCCCTTGCTTCTTTGGATTGGTGAAATTACATTTCCTGTACCCGTTATTTCCCGATGAAAAACATAACCTATCTTGTTCTTTTACTTAAATTTTTTTATTCTTATTATTGGATGGAATTTTCTTTGGATCATTAGATTTTGAATGATTCTTCATCTCCTTTTTGTTTTTCTACGTCTTCTTATTCACTATAAGAACATTGTGTTTATGAAACCCCATGTCATTAACAACATTGAGAATAAGTGTAAGAGGTTCATATAGTATCTTCTCATTATTTCTCATATTATAATTCATAAAAAAACTGGATATGTATTTAAGTTAGGAGGTCCAAATAATATATGTACACCACACTTCATGGATATTAAAACCTAGGATGTCTAGGTTCTCAATGTAACCAATCATCTTGAATATATGTTCCCCAACTAGAGTAGACTCTCTAAGCTTGGACTTGAACAATGCACTAGAGATCTCATATATCTTTGATCTCTCCTTCTCTTAGTATGGATATTTAAGGTGATAATTGATTCTCTTAGTTTCGATATCATTATATTACATTATAATTTCATTGGACATGGAGGAAATCATGAAACATTGGAAATACATAGCATCATCCATGTTATTCAAATTGAGAGTTGAAATGAACTCTGGTCTTCCATCATGTATAATTTAAGTTCTTTGAATATTATAACACACAAAAACCTACCCATTACTAGAAATTCATAAAATTGATAGTTTATTCCTCCTCTAGTATAGATCATAGTGATATTATTATTGTATATTGATTTTCAATTTCTGTAAATTTAGAGAATATAATTAGTACTTTTTTTATTTCAAAAACATATTAATAAATTTCAATTTGTTAAATTATTTTTAATCTTAAAATATTTTTTGTAACCCAATAAAAATCACCATTAGTTTTAGAATGTTTTATTACATAGATATTGTAGTGGAAATGATCCATATCCCCCTTCTCATCAACCAGAATTTGTCCTAACAAGCTATTTAAAGTTGTTATGGTATGAATAACTTTCCAAATGAATTGACTCATTGTTCCTTATTTTTTTGAGTGGACTCCCTAATCCTAAAATATAGTTTAATAATTTACCCAATATTTGACTCTTAATTACATTGTGTCCTACTTGGGTAGTCAACCCTTGATGTGAATTAAGTTATGTCAACCCAAAAATTAAGTTAAAGTTCCTAGATAACTTCAAGTTCCCCCAATATGTGTTGGTTGAGAACATTAATCTATGAAGTTGACTCTAACTTAAGTATTGGAAGGTTATACCAATATAATTATCTGTTTGAGAGATTTTTATACTTATGTATAAATACCATTTTATATTTTCAGATGCCTTTTTAGAATTATGTGTATTTTACTTATGTGATTAACCATGTGTGATAAAAAAATTCATAAGCTAACAATCTTTTATTCAATTTTCATGATTTTTTATTGATTTATTAGGTGATCATGTATCATCAACATACATAAATAATTAACCATGAAAATAATATCAATAAAATATTAGTGTCATGATCATGATATTCTCTAATATTAGTTTATATAAAAGATGATAATCTAACCCTCGACCCATGGGGAAAACACCTTGAACCAATGCTTAGTTCTTATTTCATCATTTAGTATTTGTCCCTAAAGTATCACCTCGATTGGTTTTCCCTCATCACCTTAACTCAGACCACCTCTACTCACTCGGAATATCCATTCTTACGTAATCTTTTACTCTCATGCATATGTGGGGGGTCTAATGGATTGGATAATGGGTTTTACATAAAAGAAACCATCAACACATAATTACATAAATAACAAGGAGGAGGGGATGATTCTCAGGCCATTAATAATAATTTTTCAAAAATAAAATAGAAAAACAAATCAATTGAAATGTGATAGTTTAATATCATGATCAACCAAACATTCAACAATGATCATAACATTGAAATAATGGTATAAATTACCAGGATTATATCATTAATTAATATAATGTGCAATGAATTAATATAATTGATTCAATTTATCTTAATTCATTACCTTAATCCATAAGAAAACATAATTAAATTTAATTTAATTTAATATTAATAAGGTACACTAGTGTACTTGGAGGAAACATCATGTGCATATCCAAAATCATTAACAATAAAATTATTTAATATATAATTATCAATACTAAAAAAATGCATACACGTTTTCATATAATTGACATATGGAACACATGTGAATAGGTTTCATTATATATTTAATTTTTCTCTATAGGAAAACTAAATAAGTTGTCTATAATAGACTACATGGTGTGTACCAAAGTACATGGAGTGTACCTTCTTTTTCAGGTGTCCATGGAATTTGCATTTGTTCTAGTAGTGTTTCCTACCATGGACTTGTTTTAATGACATAACATGTTTTCTAATACACATGGTGTGTACTATAACTTTTCATTGTACACATCACATGCCTTAGGACTAGACTACTCTCTCTCCTATAGATAGTATCTAGGTACATGGTGTGTACTATAAATACATTGTTTGTGGGATTGAATTTTCATGGTTCATGAATACCCATAATTTCCATCCAATGCATGTCTCATTGGGACACCATACCAGGCACTCTATATCATGTACAGTGGTTACACTGTTTCTAATTATTCAAGATGTATTTCAATATATCCAAATCTATACGCCACCCCACTTTTGTAAAATTGATATGTAATTACCTTGAATATATCTGAATTTATCCTGATATAGGAATTTGAAAACAAAATAACATGACCTATATACAATAATTTTATATAGTGTACTCTGGTTTTGACTAGGTAATGCCTTTGACACCTCAATAGGTTTTGAACCAAATACTTATTCTTTTTTATAATTTATTAATTAATAGATAAGTTTTTTAGAATGAAGAATGAAGAAATAATGTTTTTTAAATATTAAAAGGAATCATTTAAATTAAAATAAAATGTAAAAACATGAAACAAATAAACAAAAAATAAATAATTATAAATTAATCATATGACCACTTTAACATCTCTTATAGTTTTGAGGTGCAACAAAAGCATCCTTTGATGGTATGAACAACACATTTTTTGGTCTCAATTTATATGTAATAATTATTTTACATGATAAAAATGTTATGACCAATGAAAAATTCTGATTACATGACTATATAAAAATTAAATAACCATAAGTAGAGGATCTTTTCATGTAATTTATAACTAATTTATGGGTATATATAAAATTATTTCACATTATAATTATTCATTCATTGATTATCTTGTTAACTTTCTCTCACCGTACCATCATTTTACTACATTATAAATGTGTAGAATCCATCAAGTAGTGATCCAAAATTGAAATAAAGTCTCATAATTATGTCATATAATCAATAAGTGTGGGAATGGTTGATTCATATTTTCTTCATGTTCCATAGTTGATCATAATAGTATACATCTTGAATGAGGAATAAATCTTGATACAATCTTGAAATTTTTAGAGATAGTGATGAGATAATTTACTATATGTATTGATCAAGTCTCTTGATATCCTTTGATCACTCCAACATTTATTTACATTCATACTTAATACATTTTAATAATATTTTAAAAAAAACTCCTTTTCAGGTTATGTGTGAACCTGCACGAAGAACACATCTCCATATTCTAAAATACTGGACTCAAATTTCAAATTGAAAACCAAATTATAATCCTCCATCTAGGGTGAATGCCTCAAAAATATACTTAAAACTGATTGTATGTCATCTGAAATCATCCCATCTTTGACAGGCCATCATTGTCCAAAAAAACACCTCGAAAGAAGAATCCTCTAAGATAGATCACACCAACAAAATAGAATCACACTTTTTCCTTTGAAACAACCTCCCATGAAATGTGTGAGTCTAAACTAGGTAGGTCACCCCTAATGAATCCTTAACTTATGTCAATTTATATACGGTAGTGTATTAGATGATGGAACGTAAATTTTCATCCGATAATACAATCAACTATTTATAGAGAGACCATACACTAAATAAGAATCCATATACCCTGATCACACCTGCTTCAGTGTTATGCCTAATGAATATCAAATGCAGTCAAATGCATCCCTTAGATATTTAAATGAAACTCTACTAACCTTTTAGGACAATAATCATTCCACTATTATGAAGGAAATATATTACCATATTGAAGGGAAATTCCCTCCATTTTAACTTGATTTCCTTCCATCCTAGATGGTATGCAAGCATGGCACACCCAAACAATAGACCCTACCTCATATAAAACAATTGTCCCCATCAATAGATCAGACTGGAATATATAGAAACAGTTTAAATAGTGTATGAAATTCCTTTAAGCTAAAAATTCTATGTTATTGTTCTACTCATCCAATGTAGTGGTATGTGTAATGATTCATTCCATCTAACCCCCCCCCCCCATAAGGAGTTGGCTAAATCCATCTGGGCCAACTTTCAACCAAATAACTAAAAAATATTCCACCGACTATGAAAAAAACACATATAAGGTGTAACATAAAAATTAATAATATATCTTAACTAGAAATTCCACAGTCTTGTAAATAATACCCAAGAAATACATAACGTAAAAGTAATACACAAGACATCCAAACAATGGTCTCAAAGGAAATGCTATGTAAGTTAAATATACCATCCAAGAAGGGGTCTCTACCCTAGTCATACTCACAAACAAAATATTTCATAAAATTACAAAATAATTTTCTAGGATGTAATAGAAATCCAATATTTAGTACATTGATATCAAATTTTTCAACCCATCAAGGATTGGAACCGAGATCATGTTCATATACCAATGTTCACTAGAAAAAACCACAATTATATAATACTGATCCACAAAATTCATAATTTAATTAAGTGGTTGTGAAACGAGATAAAAACAACATTCACATACCAAATTGGATTCACCTCCAATGGTAGGTCTAGGATATATCAAAGAGAGGGCGTTAGAATTCAAGATCAAATAGTGATCTATTGATTACTAATACTTTATTATATCTAGGTGGTGATCCATTGATCTAGAGAACCTTATTACATGTATAATAAATTTTATGGAAATAAGGATAATTTCACTATGAAATAATGGACCAAACCTCAAATGATTCTCAATATCTATCTAGGCATCGATATTCCAAGAGAAGAGAGAGGGTATGCCTTGGGCACCATGAGAGATATTCTTTTAGGTTTTTCCCACATTTGTGTCAAAATTTTGAAGTGATTAGGTAAGAAAACAAATTAGTAAAAAAGAATAAAATTATATTAATGATGGGTGTCTTTAGTTCCACTGGTTAGCTGGTATCCCTCACTAGCTGACTGGTGGCCCTCGCAGGTTATCTAATGGATTCTACAAAAATACAGACCAACTTCCAACCCAAATGGATAGCCAATGGACCCCTTCCATCTTTCCAGTAGAAATTGTTTATCCATTATACATCCTAAAGTCTCCATCCATATATAACTCCTCTTTAGACCCATTTTACACAAGTAACACACACACAATTATGAAAACAAGGAAATATACATTATAGTTTAAGGAAAACCATACCTTTTAGGTCAAGGATGTCATAATTATCACCCTATAATTAATTCTTATCCCAAATATGTGTGCCTAAATATCATGATTAAACAAATCAAGACAATTATCCAAAACATTAGACTCACACTCCTAAGTCTCCAATTGAATCCATTCAAGATACCAATTGAATTTAAGAAGAGGTATCTTCTTCCCTTGAAAGAGTTTCTAACTACAGTATTTATCTACAATGGGTGATCAAAAAAATATACATTTTAATCAAGCTCAATTCCCTCATATTTATCACATTCATAGAATGGGTAATGTACCTACATATATGAGTAACATGAAACCCATCATGTATACCTCGGTATTTTAGAGGAAACCTAAATAGTACACCACTGTCCAAACATGATATGTGATCTCCAGTGGTCCAATGAATCTCAACACTAATTTCCATGTAATCTATAATCATTGATGCTCTAGTTGAGGAGTCACCCATAAGAAAACATGGGCATCCATCTAAATATCCACGATTCGACTCCTTTTTTAGAATATAAATACATTATTCTTTGAGTGGTGACCAAATTCTATAGGATCTACTATGCACTATTTTAGGACTTGTGTACCATGATCAGCCCCACAATTGCTAACTCACCCACCTTGTTCCAATACAATGGTGTGTGATAGGATAGACAACAAATAGCCTCTAAATTTGACATTTTAATTGATTCTTGGAAGCTATTATTATATGAAAAGTCAACCAAGACCAAGTGATCCTGAAAAACCCCACTAAAATCTAGGACATGTGCATATACTATATCCTCTATGATATTGATTTTCCTTTATGATTATCCATCAGTATATGGATGATACATTGTACTAAGTATGAGCTGGGTATCAAAGTCTTTCGATTGGCCTTTCCAAAACTATGATATGAAATTCATGTATCTGTCTAATATGATACAAAAAGGGTATCCATGATGTGATAAAATACCCCATACATATAGTTTCCTGAACTTATCTATTGAATGGGTCTCTAAAATTGGAATGAAATGAATGAACTTCATCATCCAATAAACTACAACATAAACCACCTCACGAACCCAATGGGTTCTTGGTAACCCTGTCACATAGTATATGGTGACATCATCCAACTTCTAAATAGGAATTGTATGTGGTTGAAGAATAAAACATGGATTCTGATGTTCATAATTTAGCCTTTGGATAGTAAGAAATCAGAAAACAAAACCCGAAACATCGATCTTCATATCAGGACACCAGAGAAGATGTTGGATATCATGGTACATCCTTTTCAAACATAGATGCACTATCTATTCTAAATTATGATAGTTTAGCATCATCTCATCCCTTAAGTCATTAAAATGCCCCTATCACGGAAAAAAATTATGTCTTCTTCATCTATGGACTATATTGTAACTAGATCATCTCCCACCAAGAATTCTAACATCACCACAGACATAGGGTATGAGTCTAGCTCACATTCACATGGTCCACCAAATACGATGTGATCACTAAAGATGCACATGTCAAAACAACAAAATCCTATGATGAATCCACTAACCACTAATCCATCAAAGTCATCAGATGTCACTCCTCATGTGAAGACCACTCTCTAAGCTACTGTTTCTATAGAATCTTCTTGATAATAGCATCTATAAAAACCATACCATTCCCTACTGCATTGGCCGTCTCAAAATAAAATGTCTAAAAATACTATACCAAATGTCTACGTGTCAAATTGAGATACCATTGTGATTAGATATATCATAGGTTGTTATGATCTATGTTGATGAAAAACCTCTGAATAAAGAGGTATTTTTTCCAACACCTCAGATTATGGACAAAAATTGATAACTCTAGGTCATGAAACCTGTTGTTACTCTCATGGGGTTACAACTAAAATGGTCGATATGAAACTACCTAATATCTATATATCAAATCAACTCCCAACCCAACTCCAAAATAATCACAATACATTGTATATCCAATACTAGCCTCTAAAAGTGTGAATATTATGGTTTTCATAAACATCATTTTCCACTCTAGAAAAACTACCTCACACCACTCCAACCACTAAAATATTATACCCCCTGGTCATCCCTATCATCAGTGATTATCAAAATGAGAATTCATCAAAGAATCATTGGCAGTACATTGTAATCCCAAATAAACTCTCTATCTCAAACACATTCATTAGATGTACCAATGATGTCACAACCTCTACCTTATTTGGTTCCACTAAAATCTATACCTCAAAAATGACATGCCCAACGAAATTTACCTCAAAAATTCATAAGTGGAACCTAGACATTTTTTCGTAATGTTATTGCAATCAAAGTGTTCTCAAGATAATCTCAAGTTTCTGAGCATGCATATCATATGTCTTTAAATATATGAAGTTATCTCTCATTAATAAAATGAAGAAAGTGTTACTATATGGATGGAATAGGTTATTCATAAGATCCACAAACACAATTAGATCATTCTCAAAGATAAAATTAAAGAAAGGATAATCATAAATTCCACATCTTAAAATAATAATTATCGTGGGAATTACCTCTTCACTCACCCGTGACTGATCACAGAACAAACAATGATCAATCATGGATAACCACCAGGCTCTATGTAAATGGTAAAAGAGATCACAAAATCTAGGTGAAGGATACCTATTAGGACAACCCATATCTTTAGTGAAAATTATTTTTAAAATTATTTTAATAAAGGAAAAAATATTAAAACCAATAAGATCATGATTTCTAGTGTATTTTGGAAATTAGTTGCATGCTTAAAAATATTTAATATAAATATAACATTTTCTAAAAACATTATAACAAGTTCTTATTGTAAAACCCCGACCCCTCTAGACCAGAGTCGGTGCATTACTTGTTATATTGGAATGGATAGAAGGAATGAAAATCTTGATTGAATGATCATTTTAGTATTCTTCAAGAAAATAGATACATAAATGTAAATCAAATTACATTGGATAAGGTTACAAAATACAATACATGACAAAAACTAAAAAATTGCATCCATAAGAACTTAATAAATGATATCATCTTCATCACCTGTTGAAGGTACACAATGAAAGGGGTGAGTTCAAATGCTCGATAAGGGTTAAAAATTGTAGAAGCATGAATCAGTCATAACTTAATTTTAAACAATTTGACATAATAAAAATGGCATGGTGAAT
Source organism: Viscum album (assembly GCA_963277665.1). Classification (NCBI taxonomy): domain Eukaryota; kingdom Viridiplantae; phylum Streptophyta; class Magnoliopsida; order Santalales; family Viscaceae; genus Viscum; species Viscum album. The sequence goes on along the minus strand of OY728141.1, from coordinate 1,955,047,593 downwards.
AAATGAAAAACTCATGCCATTGATAAACTGAGAATGGAACTGCATCCATAGATTTTGTCATAGTGAAAACCTCAAAGATAGTAAAAATAGAAAATGAATAAAGAGAATTATTATTAATTGGATGTCATGTATCTAGCACATGATACCATAATACTCTAAAAACGGTTTAGTTCTGTGGGTAGAAACCCATCTGATTTTTGTAAACCAGCTCGAAGGGTTTATTGGGAAACAAAATCCAAGGGTTTATTGCCAAACTAATTTGTCTCATGAGACCTAACGATGCATCAAGGGGATATAGTGGGACCCACCCGCCACTACATGTCCAAATAATTTTTATGCATTGATTCAATACAAGATCAATATGCCTTTTAAATATCCGTATAGAGTAGGGTATACGGATTCATCAATATTTCCATAGTTAAAATAACTTTCCAAATAAACACCATATGAATAATGGTATACGGTTTAGACAATAGTCATATCCATGTTATGAGATTATGTATATGTAATATAAATATAATTTCAAATTAAATGTGATCTAAAATGGGTAGTAGCTACACAACATAAGGATTATTAGGTGCACAATACAATGTTAGTCACAATAAAATATTATTTGAGACAAAGTATTTTACCACAATGTAATCGGTTGAATCATATGACCAGAATATAATAAACCTAGAATTAAACATTTAATAACATGAGTATAAATATAATCATGTTATTATATATCAAATGGATGTACACATATAATACATACCAGAAATAAGTGGCGAACAGTGAAAATCCCATAGAAATGAAAGTGAGATGAGAAGCCCCTTACCTTATGCTTGTGTGTGTTCATCATTTGATTTAATGATAGAAATTATAAAATTTATATTCACTAATTAATAATTCCAGAACCTACTATACATGTAATTGATTTATTATAACCTTATTAGGTTCATTAATGGCCCTATTAATGGGATTAAGAGGTTCAATTTTATTGTTTTGGAAGCATTTTCTTCTTTGGTTTTCATGATTCGTTTACTAGTTTTCATGAATGGAATTTCAATTAAAATGTGTTTAAACATATGGAATTGTTAATATATATTATTAATGACATTAAGGAGATATATGTGATCTTATAATGATTTTGGGTTATATACCATGATGATGATTCATTAGTTAAATGTTTACTACAAATATTCGGATGAACTTGGCTGTTTTGTTCATAATGAACTTATTTTGTATTATTATTTTATATTATGAGTTTCTAAGGATTCCAGAACATTAATGAGATTAAATAAATATAATATACTTTTTTTACCATTAAAATGGTTTCATGACCAGTAATGAAGGATAAAGTGAAGAACAAAACTCCATCGTGCACAAAGGTTATAAATTAGAACCTCGTGGATATTGATTTTGTTTATAAAAATAAAAGGGGGGAGTAAGAATATTGATGATGGTTATTACATTAACATGATATAATTCTAGTATATATATATGATACTGGAGTTTATCATCGTCATTTGGACAGAGGAGGTGACAAGTGGAAAATAAAAGAGATGAACTTGAAAACAAAAGAAAAGTTGAGAGATCCCTTATGAAAATTCGGCAGCCTAACGGCGTTGCTTAAAATTTCATAAAATGAAATGATGAGAAAAAAATGGTAACTCATACTATTTAAATAAAAATGAATGTAATAAGAATATATAAAATCAAACCCCAACATATGAGAATGAAATTTCAAAAAGACAACATAAAATAAGTGTCGACTAAAAGAAGAGAATGAAGGATTCCCTTACATTGTAGAGTGACACCTATATCTTGAAGGATGGGACTTTGGGAACTTAAGGACACCTTGGGAGGACTCCTAGATAGGAAAAACCACCAGATCTTCTAGTATGTGTGATTTTTAATGAATGAAAACGAATGGATGAGTGGGTAATTATAGAAAAAGAGAGGTAGTTTTTTAATAATTTCAAAGGGACACCTCATTATTGGTTTTTGCCAAACCATGGGATTGCACATGGTATTTTCTAATGGTTTTAGCCACTTGAGACACATCATGTCATAATTTACGGTACAAAACTCTACCATACTTTTATATTTAATTATTACATCATCATGATGTCATTAAACTACCAAAAACTCAAAACATTATTATTACTATTCATGAAAATTTCATGTATTCTAGAAAAATACAGAAAAGGCACCATAACCATATTTTGATATGTAGAATTAAAAAATGAACTCCATTTTTTGAAAATAATTTTCTAATTATTTTTAATTTAATTTAAAAATAAAATCATAAGTACTTTGAAAAATAACAATTTTAAAGGTATAATTATTTCTATATCACGTTGAAAAATTATTTTAGATCTCAATATCTTATTACCTTTAGAAAATAATATATTATCATTATTTACTGTTTATAAGGGTCATATTACTATTCATATTACTATTCATAAGGGTATGTTACAATTCATCAAAAAAACAAGTTGGTTCTATTAGACTCCAAATGACTTACTGGTCACAACTCTAGATGCGCGTTTTTTCGAAATTCAAAACATAGAAGAGGATAATTTATGTTTAATAGCTAGGTTTTGACTATATCATAAATAACCATGTGTTGTTTCAAAGGAACACAGAGATTTATGAAATATAGTCTATAAAAAGAATGTATTTAATAGAATCATAACATAAAATGTTTGTGGTGTTATACTTATTTACCATGGATCTTCTAAAACAACATGGGAAAACATAGGGAAATATATGAGAAGTGGTTGTGATATAAATTCTATTAAGGAAATAATCAAAGTGTATAATATGTTAAATTAGTACATGTGATTAAAGAGGCATATAAATATAACATAATAGCGGTGTGAATCATAATCATGAACAATGAGGAATGATAAAATATGGTAATATAAAATTGATATTGGAATGTGGAAATAATATAAAGCATGAAATCATAACATAAGTCAAGGATAACCCCAAAGAAAACATAACATATTATTATTAGTATATCCTATCATGAACCGCACATATCATCTCATGAGATAAAAACATTATCCAATGCATTGGAGTACCATATAATTCTGATCCCACCTATCACCTTCGTATTATGTACATGCATATGTCTATCACAAAGATCTTACAACATAAAGACGTATTTCATCACTTTAAACCCCATGATTAAGGATTATAGGTTTCATCAATTTAAATAAACAATCAATTAATTATAGGTATATCTAGGTGAACACCATTGAGTGTAAATTGATATGGTCATTCACTTCAAAAATGGTTTTCATGGAAAATCACCGGATAATTTTGACTACATAACAGGTGCACATTAAGATTTATAGAATGGTTGAATGAGATTGAATGGAATATATCAAAACATGGGAATAATAATAACATTAAGACTTTTTTGTAAAAACATATCCCAAATTGAAAAATTTTAAATCAAAATGACATCGCCTAGATAAGGTTCTTGAATACAGAAGTGACTGAGAGGATCCCTTACCTTGAGAGGTATCTTCTACAAGATTGGTAGGATACTCCTAAGAGATTTTTAAAACCATGGAAGGACTCTTGAAATTGGAGGATAGATTAAATTCATTATCCAATGGATTTTATTGAAGAGGTATCGGATTTTTGGTGGGTTTTATAGTGAAAGAGGGATGAATTATTTATTAATTTCAAAATATTTTTTTTGGACTCCATATGATAAATCAATAAAAATTACAAACCAACCTTGGGGTTTTTCCATGGTTTCTTTAAAATAGGGATTTATTTCATTATTTTATAATTCTAAGAACTATAATACATAAAATAATACCCTTAGTGATGTTTTGGTAAATTATTTTTATAATTATTTGTTTTTTAAACCATAAACCATAATAATTGTTTTGGAGGATTCATTAAGGCATTGTAAAATTAGTCAAATAAATTAAAAAATAAATTGTTTTAATGTAGGAATTTCTATTTGTTCTTGTGTAACTTTTATATAATATATTACACCACATTTAGATCATTATGATGTCATAATATAGACCATATATTTATACCATATTAAAGTTTTACCTAAAAATTTTATTATCTCATATAATTTAGTTTTTGATGGTCTTGAAAATAATGTCATCAAAGGAGTTAATTTCTCTACATATGATCTAGTTCCTTATGATATTAATCCTTTTCTTAACAGGGATAATGATAAATTTCCCATTTTTTGACTTGTGTAAGCTGAATTTGGTTTTTCAATATAGGAGCCTTGGTATTGGGAAAGGTCTCATTTTCCTTCAGAAAAAGTAAAGTGTGTGATGTTGATATTTTAATTGGGTGGTATAGTGAACATGTTTTGGGTTTTGATCTCAATATGATTAGAATTATCTCATAAATGGTTTTTCTTAATTCTTTAATTTCTGAATATTGGGTGGTATGGTGAACATTGTTTGTGCCCTTACATTCTCACCCATTTATAAATTTCACCATCAAAATATTATTATAGACACTAAAAAATGAGGGTGTGTCTGTTTCATCACCTATTCACGTTCCCAGGTTGCTTCCTCAGACTTGTGGTTCTACCACAACACTTTGACAATGTGAGTTTTCTTATTTTGTATAACTTTATCTCTATGATCTAATATTTTAACAAGCTACTCCTTGTATGAATGATCATCTCCAATAGTACCACCTCTAGATTCAATACATTAAAGGATCTTGTATTTAGTTCCTCAAGAGGGATACATAGAACACATCATGTACTTGAAATAGGTTAGGTCAGAGCACTTGTCGATAATACACATCTCCAACGCGATCAAGGATATCGAAGGGGATGATGTATCTTTGACTGAGAGTTCCATTATTGTTATACATCACAACTTTCCTTTATGGTGATATATAAAAGATAACTTTATCTCTAGCCTCATGCTAATGATTACATCTATGATTGTCTGCATAACTTTTTTTTTGAATTTGTGCATATATCCTATGATGTGGAATGGTTTGAACCTTATCTATCATTTATTGGATAAGATCTAGTCCCATCAACTACCACTCCCTAAATTCATCCAATCATGTTAGATTCTAACACCTCTTCCCTTACATATACACTTAGGGATCCATTTTAATTCTATAATAAAATTTTTTTCATATTAGACCTCTAGTAGGGGAACGGGTATATCTCAACATCCTTAAAAATCCATTTAACAAGATCTCATCATCTTTTCTAGAGTTTTAATGATCCTCTTAGAATAACCATCCATCTAATGGTGATAAGTAGTACTGAATCTCATCTATATATCCAATTCATACTAAAGAATTTTTCTGATCCTCAAGGTAAACCTCCCATCTCGATTAGATACAATTGAGAGTGGAAATCCATAAAGTCTTACCACTTCACTTATGCATCTCTTGTTGAGTTATTCAAGATAAAAATCATATTTGATAACAATGAAATGCACTAACATTGATAGGTTATCGACTACCACCCAAATGAATTTATTGCCTATATAGGTATTGGGGTCCTAGGAATAAATCCATGGTTATATTTTAAAATTTCCATAATAGTATGGTAAATAGTTTCATCATACCCTTAGACTTTTTTCATTACAACTAGAATTTTCAACATACCAACCATTGAGATACAAACTCTGTAGTATCCCTCTTCATGTCATCCCACTAATTTTTTTTCTTTAAATCACTATACATATTATTTCATCTAATATGAATAGAGAAGAATGTGTTATGAATATCATAAAGAAGTTCCATATATAGTTATGCTATTAATGGGATACATATATAGGTTGAAAAAGTATAAATCTATATTTTGAAATTTTAAACTCCATAATATTTGATACCATATTCTAAAGAACCTTATCATATTTCTGGGACACCATTATTATCTCAAGAATCAATGGCAGATACTTTATTTAATAATGGTAGGTTAAAAAACATTTTATTATTCCAATGTTCATCCTCTATATTTATAAATGATGTTATCCCTTACAATCCTCATCATGGGTAGGGTTGTAGGATCATTACTACTTAGACAATCTGCCAAATTTTTCACCATTCTAGGATCGTAATGGATTCAAAAATCAATATCCTTGAATAGCTATAACCATTTATATGGGTTCATATTGAGTTCTTTAAGTGTGAATATATACTTGAGTCTCTTTTGATCTTTATATTTGTAACACTTCCACCCATATATATAATTCCACCAAATTTAATATAAAATTATCACTACAGCCATTTCTATAACATCAGATGGGTAGTTCTTATCATGGATCATTAATTGGTTGGAGTCATAGGTTATCGCGTTTTCATCTTGCATGATTACACAGCCCGATACCATTTTAGATTAATAATTGTATATTCCAAATCCTTCCCAACTACTAGGTAATTTGAGTACAAGTGAAATAATTAGCCTCTTATTCAACTCTTTAAATCACTCTTCACATTCACCAATATGAAAAAACATGAATCCCATCCAGGTTATCTTATTTAATGTTCTTGTAAATTGTAATAAGTTTCACACAAATTAATTAGAGTACCCAAATATTCTAAGGCAACAATATATTAAAATTAGATATGTTTTTCTATGATATCCTTCAATTGCCACTTTTTTAGAGGATCCACAAATATCTTTGTGGTAGTGATAACATAAACCAATTATATTATATTCTCCAAAAAACTCACATTTAATGTACCTTACATATAAATTTTCTTTCTATAATGATTTCAATATAAACCTAAAATGTTCCTCATGTTCCGCATTACTTTTGTACTACATATGGATATCATTTATAAATACTGCCACAAATTCATCAAGGTAATCCCTAAATTCTCTATCCATAAATTTCATGAAGATAGATGGATCATCTAAATGGAATCATTACAAATACATAATGCTCGTATATTGTATGAAAAGTGATCTGGGGGATATCCTACTTCTTTACCTTTACTTGATAATATCCTTACCATATATCCACCTTAGATAAGTATTTGTAGCCACACAACAAATCTAATAATTCATCTATCTGTGGTAGGGGATAATTGTCCATTATCATGATCTTATTGGGTTGATGATAATAAATGCAAAGGAACATTGACCCATCCTTATTCATAATTAAATGAACTATTTCAACCCATAGTGAATTACTTGGGCGTATAAACCCTTTATCCAGATTCTCCATCTGTTTCTTCTTCATCTCTTCCATTTGAAAAATATATATTCTATACAGATTCATAGATTTTTTTAGTTATCCATGTATATATTCAATTATGAACTCAACAACATGACATAGAGGAAGAAAAGAAAATTATTTTGGAAACGCATATTCATAGTCCCATTTAATGGGCATGTCATCAAGGATGATATATTACATATTCACAATCTTTTGATCTAGAGATTATTTCTCATATGGCCATAATATCCATGTCTAAGTGGATGATACCAAAGGATATTCATCCACCTCTTGGTTATTGTATAGAATTGGAGTGAAGTTTTAATGTGGAAGGTTATTTTCTTCTCTCAACAATTTATGTTTTCTTTATATAAGGAACTATATCCAACACCAAGAATAAAATCAAATTTTACTAAATGTATTATCACTTTTTTTGGTTTAATATTGATCCTGAAAATATGTAAAGGGGATACAGTTTGGATGCAGTAATTCACCCATTTTCCATTTTCACTAATAACTCAGCTTCTATGTTATGAGGTTGTGTTTGAATAGTTCTATTCAAATAGCATGATATAAATGAATTCATATTAGTATAATGAAAAATATGTTCATAATTATAGAATGAATATCTTACATTCATGTCATCGATTCTTTATTAGGATCCACCTTAGTAGTTTTGATGGCATAAGATCTTCCTTTATCTCTAGGCCTCGGAGGTTATTGTTTTCAGTTGTCATTGGCAACCCCTGGCTTTGGAAACTAATTATAATAGTTTCACTATTACATGTAGTTGAAACGTTGGTCAATAGGTTGAGAGTTGATGGGAGCATTCATTTATTCCATCTCAATGGTGGCTTTCTCCCATTTAAAATCACTAGCTAGGTTCCCTTCCATCGAAAACCTAAAGCATTTCCTTGTCTCATTTAGGTGATTCTGAGACGCTTCTTACCACACTTTTGTAAATCGGTATAATGTAATTTTTCCCACTGTGATATTTCTCCATCATACAACCATGATTAAAATTCATTGTCAATTTAATAACTTAAGAAATATGATACCATTGAGATTTAATTATATTCATTTTGACTTTTAGGTACATTAGACAATTTCACAACAACTATCAATGTCCCAAATCAATAAATCATTACACAGACTCAGCTATATCCCACCAAAGAAGAGGTAAACATTACATTCATGGGAGGTGAAAAATTTGATGTTATATCATTAAATCATTCTGGATTTCACTTCATACAACCCAATATATTTTTCATCATTTTTCTTGAGGCTAAGAAAATCCCTCTCTATTTTATGTAAGAGAGTGGCTTGGAAAATATTTGTCGAAAATATTTTCTAGAATTATTTCCACTCCATAACTTAGATATCCTCCTATCATTTCATATTTTTTACCAACATACAAAATTGATCATATTATCCTTCCATATGATATATAGAAAGCACAAACATCTCTTTCATAGGGAAATAAATGATGGACAAGATATTCTCAATGATGTAGATCCATTATTCTATGATTAAGATATTTGAATATCTACTGAAATTTGGAGACCTTGGTTACATAAAGGACATAGATAGAACTTGTTCTTTCTTAGTGGATTTGTATGTTCCACCAAATTCCAATTTCTCATCAAAATAATATTTAATTGAGAAATTATTTTCATTAAGTTCATTATTCATTACCCCGTAGGGTTTTTCATTTAATTTGGAATTCATTAAATATTTTTCACATTGGTTGGGGAATTGATTCCTCATATTCTCAATAGTTTTCTAACAATGATTGGAAAATTATGGATAAGGATTTTTAAACTACTAATGGCATAAATGGGAAATAATGAACATTAAAGGGATAACTCATAAATGGAATATATCAATTAACCTATAAATTACTATGTTTCAATATTTTTTAACCATGATCTATGTCCTAAAATAAAATCTTATGGGAAATTTTAATTCCATAAAAATAGTTTGTAAGTAGATTTTGAATTTACAAAATACTATCCCCTAGGATTTTTAACACTGGTGTGAAGTATGGGAGGTTTTCATGCACAGGGTGATGATCGAGTCCATCTCAATGAACCCCTTTTATATTTATTACCCCTAGGTACATCTGTTCTATAGTAATATCCACTTGTAGTATCTAGATAAAGAAATATTTTATTGGAAACCATTTTGTCAATAATTTATAAAAAAATTAGGGATGGTTTCTTATGTTTTAATTTCCACTAATGTTCTCACTTGGTTTTTCAAATCTTATCCCAAAAATAAGTAAACATTCCTCTGATACCAACTATGAAAACCCAAGACATTATTACACAATATTTTAGGATTATTTATATAAAATCACACTTAGTACTACCTATAATATCATACTGCCTAGTTTCTTTGGGAAATAAGATGTATGCATAACAAATTCTAATATAAATAAAATAACATTATTTAAAAACTCCATAAAAATTTCTTATATTCCATGGATATTCTAAAACAACAAGGGATAACCTAGGGACATACATAAGAAACGGGTTATCTATAGATCCTTGTAAGGGAATAAAAAAATAGCATAAAGTAAAGAAGTAAATTTTATCCAAGAGCCATATCAAGGTAACATAATAGGGTTGAGAATAATAATATTGAACAATGATGCATGAAATAACCTAATAATAAAAAAATCCAACATTGGAATGAGGAAACACCATAAAACATAACATCAAAAAATTAAGTCATGGATAATAGCCAAGAAAATATAACATAATGTTCACAGGATAACCTTGAGTGCACTATATAAGGAAATATAAAGAGATAAAAACATCACCCAATGAATTAGAGTATTATATATTTTCCCTCCCACTAGTTATATATATATATATCATGTATGTACATAGGTGTGTCACATAGATCATACCACAAAAGGTTTCCATTCATCATTTTTAACCATACAATTAGGGTGTATGGGTTACATACATGTAAATACCTAATCAATTTTGGATAGGTAAAACTAATTGAGTACCCTTGAGTGGAAATTGATATGGGTATTAACTACATAAATGTTTGGCGTAGAAAATTATAAGACAATTTCAGCAACATAATGGATATACATAATGGTTTATTTAAGGGTTTAATGAGATATAAAAGGGTATATAATTACATTTGAATCATATGGAATTTAAAAGGGATGTTTAAAAAAAATTCCTAACTAGAACAATGGGAAATAAAAAAGGCATGAAATTTAGATGGTGCAAGAATAAAGTGGAGAAGGATAGGATCCCTTACCTTGAGATGGAACTTCTAAAAGTATTGGAGGAGCATCATACGATTATGGGGAAGCCTTGGGAGGTAAATGGAGAGGGAAGGGTAGATTAAATTCATTCTACAAGGTATTTTAGTGAAGATGAGTGAGAGTTTGGGTGCGTTTTTATTTCAAAATAAAGGGTAATTTTATATTAATTTCAAATCATAGGTTTTGGACTCTATATGGAAAATTATCAAAACCAAAAACCATACCTTGGTTTTTACCCATGGTTTCTACCAAAGAGAAGTAGAAATTATATTTTTTAATGAAAAAACGTTAGTCCTTAAAATAATACGATTGGTAAGTAAGAGGTCATTGAAGTTCTTAAAGAATTGATTTTATAACATTAAAATATTGTAATGGTTTTGGAGGATTCATTAAGGCTTTATAAAATTAATCAAATAGCATAAAACAAATTATTTTAAAGGGGAAATATATATTTGGTCGTGGAAACCATTTATAGAATATAATACATAACTATTGGGTCATTTGGATGTCATAATATATACCACATATTTATATCGTAATTATTTTTTACCTAAAAATTCATCTGTCACAAAAAATTATGAAAAAATCACCATTGGATAATTTTAATGTTATTATTTAAAAAAAACATTTATTATCAAAATAATTCTACATAATAAGAATTTAAACTTTCAAATTAAAAATACCAATTTATTGAGAAATGGTGGTTTTTATAGTATTTTTCTATCCCTTATAAAAATAATATTTGACTACATGAAATTATATTATTATTTTGATTTAATAAATATAAATTAACAATAATATTTTTTAAGATATAATTTACTTAAAAAATACATTAATTCACAAAAAACAATGTTATTATTGAAACTGTATTTTTCATAAAATTATAATTTGTGTTTCTTAGTATCAATATATAATTTTTATCATGTTTATTTTTTAATAATAAAAATTCATTATATGATTAATCATTAAATTATAAAAAAATAAATAAAAAAAATCAAAATGTTTGGGTTTAGATTCATGGGCATTAATTACACCATAAAATTCCCTAAGATTAAGTTGTGTGATGGTGATATTTTCATGGGGTGGTTCAGTGGACATGGTTTGGCTGTGATCTAAATGAACATGAACTTATCTCATAAATGGTTTCACTCATGACTTTGTTACTGAATATTGGCTTGGGATTGGTCAAGGGAAAATCCATGTGATGTTATCTCCCTTAGAAGCTCTTATAAATTAGATTCATGGGGTATGATCAGACTAGTTGAGGCCATCACATCCTTTGTTTTTTTCAATTAGATTTATAATAACCCTATATATATAATAATAATATGATCATTGTATAATGTCTAAACTATCAATGGTTATGATTCTCAATGTTATATTTAATCTGACAGTATATAACACATTACATTCCAACAACCAAAGTTGGTCATGTTTTTTTTATAATTTCATTTCTTAATAAGGAACTATAAAATGGGAATTTCATTTATAAAATTTTAGGTTATTAAAAATATTCTTCATCATCACCAGATTCAAATTCATATATTCCATAAAAATACATAGACTATAATCATCCTTCTGGGAAAAAAACAAGATCACCCTAAGGAGATGTGTTCGACCTGATAAACCACTTAGCCTCAAAATCTTATAGCTTTTCATTCAACTCTGTTTTCTTAGTTTGTACAAGATGATAAGGGGGAATTGATATCATTTTTTTCCCTAGGTCATTCTCAATCAAAATCAAAATTCCCCTATCTGGAAGAAGATTTATGAAATTCGTGGGTAATAGATCCTGATAATGATCCACCATTGGAGGAAATGTGTAGGGGGCTACTAGTAATTCCTTACAAGATTAAAGCATTAAAATTGTGCCATAATTTCACTAATTTGAATCAGTTTTAGTTACATCATGCCTACTCTAAGATCCCACATGTCGATCAATATGAATGGTTATCCTCTAGTCGTGGTAAAATATAATCCTCTTTCATAACCATTGATATGAGATCAAATAGTTTTCAACCTGTCTATTTTGAATATTACATCAAATATGGTCATCTATAATATCCTAAAGTCCCACATATGTCCACCTCTGGAAACAACCATGGGATACATAAGAAATTGATGGAGACTATATAATTTTATTCCCATAGGTTTGTCTAGAGAGAATAACTGAGAAGATAGATTGACTAATAATCTATGTCCAGTAACCACTAAAGTAGATATGAATGAAAGGTAGGATCTTGTGTCAAATAAATAATAAGAGAGTGTATATGTAATCAAGGCCATAACTATTATTGTATAATGTCCCACTCCATTGGTGACTAGAAATTTATCCATTGTGTAGACACTAACTTTCTTTATAGTATGAATTCTATGATTCGCCAATATTTATGGTTCCTAGGTCAAATTCTACTGATTACCCATTATTACACATTTATTGGGGCTTGTCCAATATAGATCTAAGAACCAGGATCTTTATTTTAGGTATGGATCTTAATTTCAGGTTGTTTTTTAGGAAAAATGAAGAATTTGGAAATTTTCTATGTACAGGCCGTGTAATCTTGAGTACACGTCGTGTACCCAATTTCCACATGTATCCATGTAGGTGACTTGGAAGACTGCCTAATGTGGGATCTGGTTGAGGCTAATACACAATGTGTACATTAAATGAACACCCCTTGTACTTTTATTTTTATTTTTTTTGTCAGAGAATGGTCACATCTAATCTCCAGAATGCTCTTCTTCTCCATGTGTCACGTATAAGAGTGCATAAATGGGATGAGAAACTTATATCTCCTCTCGTGCCTCCATCTATGCTCCAATTGAGATGTCTCTTGGTGCATTGAATTCCCACGGATGAGTTCTCTCTTACCCTAGAGACTCTATTTCAGATTTCTCTTCTCTATTAATTTATTCAAGGTTTAAAAATTTTATCATTTCTGTATATATACATCGTTCTAGGCTATTTAAAGGGACTACATTCAACATAGTTCATTATACGATGTCGAGGTTCATGGTTTGTTCATTTCTTCAGTTCTCTTTGGATTATATATTCTTGAAGTACTAAATACCCATGTTTGGGGAACAACGTTTTTTGTGTTTTCACCCTGTTAAATACCTGCTATGGTTTGGTTGTTTGACTAACATTTTTTTCATATGTATAAGATTTTATACCCTTGTTTATGGGACACACCATGGGCGTGTTCCCTTATTTGACTGTTATTGGTTGTTTGGTCTAAGATGCCAATGAGGCATACCATGTTTCCATGCCTTGAGTTGTTTTGGATGGAGTTGATTGGTTAAATATGATGCATGTTTTAATCTTTGATTAAATTTGAGCCATGTTATAGTTTTAATTTAATGTAGATCCTCTAATTCTGATAATGTTCTTTCATTAAAGTTGACCCATGTAATAGTTTGGATTTCATATAGATCCTTTAATAAATGTTTTACGTGTGCCAATCTTCCAATGGACTGTGAGAGCCTTGGTCCAGGAAAAATGTGGGGGTTTCCATGTTTATTTACACAGGACCATGAGAGACTTGGGGTAGACTGTGACCTGGGGGTATTGACTATGAGAGCTACCTGGGAGGTCATTTATGATTATTTAAAAAACATTGACCTAGGGACTATTGATCGTGAGAGATACCTGAAGGTCATGTATAATTGATTGATTCCATGTGGACCTAGGGGTATTAACTATGAGAGCTACCTAGTTGGTTGTTTTCATTTGATTTGTGCTATGATAAACCAAAGGGTTTATACCGTGAGAGCTTTCCCAGAGGGTTGTTTTGAATAATTTAATGTTTGTGACGAGTCTTCCAAGCCATAGCACTAGCTTGTACTCGGTCTTACTTGTTCGTTTAGATGGTATTTTGAGACGTCTATTGTTACTATTAAATAGGGGGATATAGAGCTTAGGCAATATCCCAATATTATATTATTCAATAGTTTGAATAAATAATTAATGTAAATTAATGTAATTGGAAATTTTAAGATTGTTTACTTTTGAGTAATTCCAAGTTTATTGATTCATTTTGCATATTTTCTGTTGTATATGTTCACTAACACTTAAGAAGAGATATTTTGGTGTTTTCCAACTATAATTCGTCTCACTCCTAGTGTAAGATGGGAATTTGGTCCCAAATAGATTATATGGTTGTAGGTATAGATAATTTAAAGTTCCCTTATTCATCAGGTACTTGATTGCTATTGAAGCATGAGAGAATGGGACAAAGCTGAGGCTTTAGATGCTATTGGAGTTCACTGTTTTCTATAATTTTGTTTAAGTATTGTATTTCTAGAATTGTGACTTATTTGGATGATTCCCTAGATCTATATGTCATATATCATATTTTTATATATGTTTTAGTTGTTTATACTATCAGTCTTCCATTGTTTACTTCAATTGTATGGTATTACTGCTTCTGTTACTTTCTTCTTTCTATTTCAACTGTGTTACTCTAAAAATGAGGTTATAGTTTCCCCACTATAGAACTCAAGGTCCTCATTTCTAGTCGGAAGCCTGTATAATTTATGTAAATGTGCTTGAGGCCATGTGACCAACCAAGTACGGGGATCCTCTGGGCGACACTCGAATCTGGGACGTTAAAAAGTTGTAGCTTAGAAGGTTTATTTTATCCTTTGTATTACTATTTTGATCATTTAAATAGTGATAGGAAGGAATATATGGTTGGTAATAATCTATTTCTGGGAGTAGTTAACCCATGTATAGGGAAAATCCATGTTACCTCGAATATTTCAATTTTCAGGTTTTGCAATTGTTAAAGTTGATTTGATTTCAGTACTGGGTGATTCACTTGTATTGTGTTATTATCATTGATATTATTGATGTTGTATTTCTATTGCAACCTAATGAGATGAGGGTATTCCATCTCATACATCATATAGGAACTTTTCATACCATCTCATGCATCATATAGGCACTTGTCATGCATTCTTATCATGCCATTTAGGGTGCATTACTGATTGCATACTATTGTGAGTGATGTTGTGATAGATATTCATGTTGTTGTGATAGATGTCGTAATATAATACCTTATATTCTAATTGGTTGTTGTAAATTTGTAATGTTTCATTTTTATGGACTCCAAACTTTTGTCCCTGAGGTGTTATGGGCCCTCTTGGATCAGAATTTGGTGGATCGTGTTTGAACTATAAATACTTTTTATAAAGTTATGATATGAATAAGGATGAAGAACTATGATTTGTGGGTGTATAGGCTCTCATGGGTAAGAATTTGACATGCCTTGGGAAAAATTTATGTTTTTAAGGGTTCTAGAGAGGTTTCAAAGGCTAACTATCTGGAAACCTAGGCAAAGAGATGTGTGGTGATATGAACACATGTCATATGTGCTTTTGTTCTTGAAGAAACAACTTTTCTTAGGTACATGTCATGTACTCTATATACACGGCTTGTAAACTTTTACCGTGTGACTGCCATTCTGAGAAGAGACATGGGGTTGGGAAACATTTTTGTAGAACACACTGTGTCTGGATTTTTCACACCGTGTTGTAACAATTGTGTATATGTTCATGTGAACAACGGCATTGGTGGATGAAAATTTAGTTATACACACAGTGTTCTTCTTATGTATACCATGTAGAGTCGACCATGTATCTTTTCATGTGACTAATTAAATGTGTGGTTAGAAAATAAGTGGTACATGTCGTGTTAAGGGTGAACATTCCATGTAGTGTTATGTCGACAGATCCCATGTGGTTTAGTTGTGTAGAGGTACCTAGGTATGACTGAAAATTCAAGTACATGCCATGTCTCAGGAGGAACACATTGTGTTTATGGGTGTTACATGACCAGGTTTGGAATAGGTACCCACCATGTTTAAAGCTTAATGGAATAGGATATGTGGGGGTTATACACGCTGTGTAATCCTATTTTGTAAAACATGAATGTTTCTTCTCATTTTCATTTCTTGAACTTCTATGAATCTGTCCTTGATAATCTTGAATTGAGGTGTGTTCTTGACCTTGCAGAGTCATTCCACCAAGACGTCCTCTGGTTGTACGCTATATACAGGGCAGTGAACAGACACCAAAAATGGTAGAACATGGAGTACTAGAAGATCCTCTCATCGTTCTTGTTTTGGAACCCGCTATTATACTAGATGAAGGTGTTGATGCATAGTTCCATGAAGAATTTTTTAGGATTTTATAGAATTTTCAGGGAGCACTGCATCCTGCCCCATCTATGGAAGAGCTGACGTAGGTGTTCCAGCAGTAGAATCCTCGTAATTTTGCGGGGTATAGAGGACCTTAGGCAACAGAGTCATGGTTGGAGTTCATGATTTCTATCTTTGATCATCTAGAGACACCTCCAATGAGGATAGTGAAGTTCATTATATACATGTTATGTTATTCCACCAAGAAATGGTGGGATGTTATATCATAGGCGGAACGTCATCGGGATATGTCTTGGGAAGAGTTCTATGGGACTTTCTATGACCACTTCTATCTTGAGACATTGAGGGTCGATCGGGCCTAAGAGTTCATGCATTTGGAGAAGGGTGCTCTTTCATTGATGGAGTATTCTTCTCATTTCATGGATCTTTTGTTCTTCGCACATGTTCTTGGAGGTGATGAGTTATCATTGGCTAGAATAATGGAGGATGGTCTCAGGAATGATATCTGATCATGGGTGAAAGTCTCCAGGTTGACTTTGGTGACTGCTATAGTTAACCAAGTACTGATTACTTAGTGCAATATAAGTGATTTGGGAGCTTCTAGCTAGGGTGGTTCGGAATCCAGGGATGGTACTCTTTTGTTTGATAGTTGGAAGCCCCACAAGGATCCTTCATGTAGTGATTCCAGTAGTAGGGATGTATGTATAGGTAGCCAAGTGAGGGGAAACCAGTGCGAGCAGAATGAGAACACAAGACCTCAATGCCCAAGAGACCTAGTTGAGTGCTGAGATTCTGGGAATATGGGTCATATTCAGAATATTTTATGGTTCTTCTCACCAGCATCTAGTGATAGGGGATTAGTTATAACTCTATGTTCTGGAACAAGACCACCAGTTTCTCCTCAACAAGGGAACTGGAGTTTTTTAGGCCTTTTAGGTAGACGAGGTGGTCGTGGCTTGGGTAGCCAGATGTTGGGTTTTTAGTAATAGGAGGGTAGACCAACTCATGATAGCCAAGCAAGGTCACAGGGATGTGGCACAACTCAAACTTATGCAGTGGAGCAAACCCAGCAGGATCTAGATCAGAAACCCTCTTTAGTTAGATGTATGATTCTAGTTGCCTCCGTTTTAGCTACTTCCCTTTTTGATACAGGGGATTCCCATAGTTTCATATTTGTTGTTGTTGTAGAGATCCTTGATCTCATTATCGTTACTTCTAAGTATATTATGATCCTAAACACTCTGTTGGGGATTAGGATGGCTACTGTATGTCAGTGAAATAAGTGACCTCTTAAGGTAGGTGGGTGTCACTTCTTATGGGACCTCTATGTCATTGAGTTGATAGGTTACGATGTCATTCTAATAATTAACTGATTGGTCTCTTTTTTTGACATTGTTAAGTGTTATTGTTGTAGGGTGAGTTTCACGTCACCAGAGGGAAGGTATTTTCTAGACAAGGGTGAATGGGATGTCCCAGAAAGTAGATATTGATCCGAGGATCATGGGTTGGTTGGAATTATAGCCGATATTTATAGTTTATATCTAGATGACCAAGGGACTTCACAAATAGACTTTCATCCAGTAGTGGATTGTCTCATAGGTTTATTTTCAGATGACTTTTCAGGTTTTCCTTTAGAGAGAGAGAGAGAGAGGTAATTTTATCTATTGAGCTTGTTCTAAGAGCATCACCAGTGTCCATTCCACTATATAGGATGGATACACAAGAGTTTTAAAAGATCGATATGTAGTTGGATTAGTTATAGGAAAATGGTTTCATCTGACCCAGTACTTATCCTTAGTGTTCTCCTATCCTATTTTCAACGAATTTGGATGGTACCCTCAGACATTGCGTTGATTATTGGATGCTAAACTAGTTGGTGTTAAAGAACTGATATCCCTTGTTTCGGATTGATGATCTATTTCATCGGCTTTGAGGAGCCCAACTGTTCTCAAAGATTGACTTGAGATCCTGTTTTCATTAGTTTCATGCTAGACATTTAGATAAACCTCTTATAGCCTTTTGGAGCAGGTATGGTTTATATGAATATTTTTTTATCTCGTTCAGTATTAAAAACTATCCAGTAGTTTTTATGGCACTAATAAACTGAGTGTTCTATCCTTATTTGGATTCATTTGTGGTATTCTTCGTTGATCATATCTTGTTGTACTCTCACACTCGACATGACGATGCCATCCATCTTGAGATTGTTTGGAGTACACAAATATAGCCTCAGTTATATGATAATATCTCAAAATGCCACTTTTGGATGGATCATATTCACTTATTAGGTCATGTTATCTCAGAGACAAGAGTATCAGTAGACCCTAAGAAAGTGAGAGTAGTAGTTTCCTAGGAGCATCTGAAGAACTTCTTTGAGGTACAGAGTTTCCTGGGGCTATATGTTTTCTACAAGTGCTTTATACAGGAATTCTCACGCATATCATCTCCATTGATGGGCCTGACTAAAAATGGTGAAAATTACATGTTGAAATATTCTTATGATTCAGCCTTTCAGGAGGTAAAAGGGATATTGACTTCAGCACCAATACTGATTTTGTCAGATCTAGGCAATAGTTACACCATTTACAACGATGGACCGGGTATCGGGCTAGGAGTAGTGCTTATTCAAGGGGAAGGAGTCTTTGTGTATGGGTCGTGGCAGTTGAAGCTACATAAGAGGAATTACACGATGCATGATCTCAAGTTAGCTACAGTTTTGCATGCTTTAAACTATTGGAGACATTATATATTGAGAGAGTATTTTGTGGAATACACTAACCAAAAGAGCCTCAAGAATATCATTACTCGGTATGACCTTAATTTGAGACAGCAAAGGTGGGTTGAGTACCTTTAGTCCTTTGACATTGAGTTTTTCTACATGCCTGGGAAAGGAAATGCAGTGGCTGATGTGCTAAACAGGAGGACTCGGATATAGATATTTCATGGGGCTAGTAGTGTGTGGAATATTATGTCTTTGTTCTAGGAGATTCATTTGTAGAATCATGATAGACAGGGGAATACATTTCTTTCTTCTATAGTTGTTACCTATAATCTTCTAGATCCGGTGTGAATGTGGCATCTATCAGATTCAGAAGGCCTAGTCCTACAAAATACTATGTCAGGAGAAGATCGTACTCCTTGTTGGACCATAGGTGATGATGAGATCATGAATTTTCATGGGTATGTATGGGTGTCAGCTAACATACGTGAGGAGATTATGTGAGATATTAATTCCGCATTTTTGGAAGTTCATCCTGGTGTCACCAAGATGTATCGATATCTACATCGTCTGTATTAGTGTCCAAGCATGAATAAGGATGTAGATGGTTTTTTCATGAGGTGTTCCACATGTCAATAGGTCAAGGAAGAGCATCAATGACCAGTAGGGATTTTAAAATAGTTAACCATTCATGAGTGGAAGTGGAACGATGTAGTGATGGATTTCATGATGGGTTTACTAAGGTCTCCTTGATGGAATGATGCAATTTCAATTGCTGTTGATAGACTCATAAAGGATTCACATTTCTTTCTAATTAAGGAAACATTCATTGTTGATGAGCTTGGAAGGTTTTACATCTAGGAGATTGTACATTTTCTTGGGGTTCCACACTCTATCATTTCAGAAATTGATGGCAATTTTACTTCTCCTGTCTGTCATGGACTTTAGAGGGATTTAAGTAAACAGGTACTTCTAAGTATTACTTACTATCCCCAAACAAATGGCCAGTCTGAGTGCATGATTCAAGTGGTGGAGAACATTCTTTGAGCATGCAAACTGGATTTTGGGGGCTCTTGGGAGAGACACATACCCCTAGTGGAGTTTACCTACAATAACAATTTTCAGGAAATGATTTATATGGAACCTTATGATGATTTTTATGATAACACTTGTTTATCTACCCTGTGTTGGATAAAGGTAGGACCTCATCTTTTCCAACAGACCACTGAGCAGGTGTAGTTGATTCAGAAGAGGATGGCTACTGCACAGTCTCACAAAAAATCTTATGCTGATCGAAAAAGATAGCCTCTGTAGTTCTAGGTCGTAGATCAAGTTTTATTATGTATCACACCAAGGTTGGGAAAAAATAGTATTAGGAGACCGTGTAATCTTTCACTGACATACATCAGGCCATTTGAGATTTTGGAGAGAGTCGGGCTGGTTGCCTATCGGTTGCAGTTACCTCCAAGGTACTAGGTAATGCAATACATCGTTCATGTTTCTCATATAGGACATTACTTTTCAAACTCATATCAAATTTTTCATCCCAATGAGGTTGAGTAAGAGGTGGACACAACCATTGGGGATCACCCTATTTGAAATGTGTATTGCAGTATGAATTTTTTTTGTGGATGATTTTTTCCTCTGGTACTGGTACTATGGTAGAATGGGAATGTAAAAGATGAGACATGGGAGAGGGAGGCCAATGTAAGATAAAATATTCAAGAGTTTTTTGATTTTTAATCTTAACCACCCTTGGAAGGGATATTTAATGAAGAATCGCTTTATTTTGGGAAGTTTGTAAGAACTCGGATCTTCATTTGAGGTATAGATATTTATTTCGAGTTGTTTTGAGGGAAAAGAAAGAATTTTGAAATTTTCTAAGTACACACCATGTACTCTAGATTACATGTTGTGTACCTAGCTTCACTATGTAGTCATGTACTTTCAATGTAATGGCTGAATACATGGACATGTAGGTGACCTAGAAGACCACCTATTGTGGGAGCTGGTGGAGTCGAGTACATAGCATGTACATTAAATGAACACACCATGTACTTTTATTTTTATTTGATTAGTCGGAGCGGGGTTTCTTCTAATCTTCATAATGCTCTACTTCTCCCTGTGTCACATACAAGAGAGCAACAACTGGTTGAGAATCATTGAGCTCCTCCCATGCCTCCATCCATGCTCGGATTGAGATGCCACTAGGTGCATTGGATTCTCACCGGTGAGTTTTATCTTCCCCTACATCCTCTCTACCTTATTTCAGATCTCTATTGAGTTATTCAAAGTTGTACTATTTTAACCTTTTTTTAGATCTACATCATTCTATGCTGATTCAATGGAGTTTTCATCATATGACGTTGAGGTAGGTGGTTTGTGCCTTTATTCGATTGTATTTGGATTATATATGCTTAAAGTGTCGAATACCTTTGTTTTGGGTATTGCATATTTTCGATTTTGACCCTGTTAAATAACTTTTATGTTTTTCTTGTTTGATTAAGGTTTTTTTCCTATTCATAAGATTGTATACCCTTGTTTATGGGACACCCCATGGGTGTGTTCCCTTGTTTGACTGTTATTGGCTGTTTGGCCTAGGTTTCCTATGAGGAATACAGTGTTTCGATGCCATGAGTTGTTTAGTATGGAGTTGATTGGTTACATGTGATGCTAGTTGTATGCTTTGATTAAACTTGACCCATGTGATAGTTTGAATTTCATGTAGAGACTTTATTACCAATAATGTTCTTTGATTAATGTTGTTTCATGTAATAGTTTGGATTTCATGTATAGCCTATAATTAATTTTTTATGCACACAAATCTTCCAATGGACCGTGAGAGCCTTGGACTAGGAAAATTATGGGGGTTTACCTGTTTATTTAAACAGGACAATGAGATCCTTGGTTTAGACTTTTACCCAAGGGTATTGACTATGATAGCTACCAATGAGGTGATTTATGATTATTTATATTACATTGACCTAGGGGTATTGATCTTGAGAGCTACCTGGAGGTCGTGTATAATTGATTGATTCCATTTGGAACCAAGGGTATTGAACATGAGAGATACCAAAGTGGATGTTTGAATTTAATTAGTGCTATGTTAAACTAAAGGGTATAGATTGTGAAAGATATCCTAGAGGGTTGTTGTGAATAATTCAATGATTGTGACAAGTCTTCCAAGACAAATAATAAGATTGGACTTGGTCTTACTTGTTTGTTTAGATGGTATTTTGAGACATCTATTGTTACTATTAAATAGGGAGATACAGATCTTAGGCTATATCCCAAGGTTATTTTATTTTATGCTTTGAATAATTAATAAATTTAAATATATTTAATTGGAAATTGTAGGACTGTTTAGTTTTGAGTACTTCTTAGTTTATTGCTTCATTTTTCATATTGTCTACTATATATATTCAATGACAGTTAGGAAGAGCTCTTTTTTTTGTTGTCTATTGGGATTTGTCTCACACCGTATTTGGGTCATTGTTTTAAGCCCAAAACCATTATATTGTTGTAGGTATTGATAAGATCAAGAGCCCTTCTTCACCAGGTACATGATTGTTGTTGAAGCTGGAGAGTATGTGACCAAGGTGAGGCTTACGATGTTGTTAGAGTTTACTATTTTTTGTAAATGGGGTTCAATATTTTCTTTCTAGAATTGGGACTTGTTTGGGAGATTTGGTAGATACATGTCACATGCGTCATTTGTTTACATAGGTTGTATTTGTTTATACCATCAGTCTTCTTTTGTTTACATCTGTTGTACGGTATTACTACTTATGCTACTATTTTTTATTTGTTTCTGCTATGTTACTATACCAATGAAGGCGTAGTTTCCCCACTATCACACCCAAGTCCCTCACTACTAGTTGGAAGCCTCTGGAATTTGGAAAAATGTGCTTGAGGCTGTGTGAACAATCGGGTATGGGGCACCTCTGGGCAGCACCTAAATATGAGATGTTACAATAGACATGTCTTCTTAGTAAAAAAAAGTATTAAAGATGACCCATCTTTCAACACTAGTTATATTTCATGGGTAGATTCATATATGTTATACTAATGTTTACCTTTTATCTATTTTTGTAACACTTGGTCAATCCTTTCCCCATAGATGAACTATAACATATCCTACTCTTATCATCTAATTTTCACCATATTGTCCATTTTTACATTTCCTTCTCCTACTACTAGAGGATTAATTAGATTATGCATTGGAAAATCAATATTTCACTACACTGTAGGCATGAAGAAAACCTGTAAAAATTTCATCCATGGTATCCTTCTCAAAATTCAGGGCCTTTTGAAGTACCTAAGTATATGTCGTTAGGTAAGATCCCCAAACATGATGTATATGTCATGATATGACTCATCGGGGTCCAACTAGCCAGTGGAAAATAGGTTTTGACCACCCTAATCCCTCCTCTAGTATTTAAAGGGTTTATAATAAGCACTAAGAAGGAATAAATGATATGGGTGGCCTTATAATATGTACCTATATGCACAAACACAACTATATCTAGGAAAATGTGTAGAAGAATAATAAATGACTAAAATAACTAGAGTGCAGCCATACATGAAATAAACACTTTGGAATAATTTAGAGAATGAAAAAAATTCAAATTGTAAAGGGGTAAAATACACACCCAACAAGAAATGAAGTCCCATATTGACAACAATTGGATAAAGGAATCTTAAGAGAGGTCGATTGTAGATCTCAAAGTCTAACAGCTAAATTCTCACGATTCACCCATGTATCACGTTGATCAACTAATGTCACCAAATATTTGTATGTATTCTCTATAATACTTGACATGTGTGGGAGAATACCATTTAGGTTGAGTATATAAATACCCAGTAGGATGCCCCAAAAACCAAAAACAGAAAAATGAATGATAAAATAGAGGTCAGATCAATATATAGTAAGAGGGAAAATAAACCCATTGTATTTATATGCCCATAAAAAGACATGTGAGACATAAATAGGATAACCATATCTATGTCCATCCAAGGATGATGAGTATTCCTATTGCTCCATAGTTCTATCTCTGATGCTCAATATCATGTGAAACCATTTGAGAATATATGTGGAGGGTCATGCACCTTTCTACAATATTCCACATCTAAGGGATCATAATATCCTAACCATGAATCCCATGTAAACTCTAATAAATCTATATTGAGGGGTCGACTCCTCCCTATGATGCTCTATATACAAGGGATAAAACACTCATCTGGAACACCCACTCACCACCAGATCTTGATGATCTGGGAGTACCACTCTGTATATAGATGGAACTTTCCTTGCTTTAGAATGGTTAAGTACTAACTCTACCAATGTAAGGATTATTGGGGAACAGTAACCTAGTGTGATAGATAAATACATAACCTAGAATATCTTCGATTTCCCTTCCTGACCACTGTCATCACTAAACTCTTCCTAAAGGATATTCACACTCTAAACAACTTATAACGTATCTTTAATTATATAATAAAGATCATCATCATGTTTTATATGAAAAAATATGATAGGATAATCTTGGGAAAAAATATTAGTTCTGAAGAGGGAAATATGGATGGTATAATTTCTTAGAATTATTAAACCGTGTATACGTGGGGTCACATAGAATTTTAATTCTCTTTGTTGCCTTTGGTTTCCTCGCCTAGACACAACATGGAAATCCACGTAATAATACAAGGCCTATAGTATATAGAATGTCACAACCACTTGGGACCTACCCATGACCTCCGCGCATATACCCATGTATATTTTTTTTTGCATATTTACTTTGAGTCATGCATGTGTATTGTGGTCATGTCTTCATTGAAGGTCATGCACATTTACTCCTAGTCGTACATATGTTCCTAGACATGAATGTTCTCATGTACTCCTAGAGTAAGGTCAAGCTTCCATCATATGTATACATATCATGTAGGGTCTATAAGTGGGGAAATTGAACCCTCTTCAATAGTCTTTGAGGTATGTGAATAAGTTAGGGTAATAAATTACCTTTTCTAAGTTGGGAAAGGAAACTCTCTTCAAAATTACTTGGAAATTTACCAAATGCGTCTTCAATTTTTAAGTACATGTAATGCCAAAAATAACTAAATTACCTTAGGTAATATGTTAGGGGTAGTATAATGTTGAAATATGGCCATAAGAAAATATTATTTACATGTTTTAAGGTCATTATAACCATTATGTTCTCAATTTAACCCTACGATAAACCCATTTTTACCTTAATCACATTTATTATTTTTTACAGTTTTCACAATTCAATTTTTTAAAAAATTAAGTTTAACTTATTAGATAATATAAAATAAATTAATTAAAAATTTTAAATCCATTTTTTCAAATTTAATTCATAAAATTGGCATAATTCAATTTAAAATTATAACTACAGACACAATAAAAAAGTTGGTTTTTGAAGAGAAAATTTTCAAATGTATATATGGTTTTAATATCAAAATTAAATATAAAATCTATTCCAATGAACAAAATTAGATAAATTATAATATAACTAAAAAATATTTAAAACTAATTTAAAATATAATATTATCTTTATAAATAATTTATATAAAAATTTAATTTTCAGTAAAAATTACTATTTTCACTGTTAATAAAGAATAAAACATTTTAGAAAAATCCCAAAAAATTACTGAAAGATAGTTATGATATGAATATTTAAAAAATAAAGTTTATTTTTTCAAATAAAATTTCTAAAAGTGTTAAAAATTATTTATAAATTTTGTGGGAAAATCATGACTAAACCGTATTTTTGAAAAATATAGTTTTTAAGAAATAATTCTTTTACATTAAAATGATCCTTATATTATATCTATTAAATAGATAACACCTGAATATATTTTAAAAATATTTAATATTTTATTTATTATTATTTATACCCAAAAACAAAATGTATAATTTACAATTTTTGTGTTTAATTAATAATATTTTAAAAGAGTGTTATGTTTTGTTTAAAAACGGTGTTTCTTACATTGCAATATATCAAAGAGATTTGATTTATTTAAAATGAAAAGTACTGTAAACTCTAAGGATGTTATATTATATTCTAATCTTGGTGTTATGTTCTATATATACTGTCGAATATGATGTTCCTACATTAAAAAACCTGGTTTGTTACATTCTATACCCTTAAAGAAATTGTTTCCTTGTATTTTATTCTCTGATCTCGATAATCAAGGGTTTGACATTTTAAAATACCTTCATTGAAAACTTAAATCGTAAAACTGTTTAATAAAACATCCTATTAGTGGGATCAAAATTTATTTACAATGTTCAAATGGATTAACTCATAACTCGGCTTATTTGTAGGATAATATTGGTGGAATTTGAATATATGGACATGGAAGAAAAATGTAAACAATTATAGAGAGTGATAGAGGTAATTAGTCACAAGAAAGTGAATAATGAATGGAATTTTAATAACCTAAAAAACATAAGTCAAGATTATTTAAAAGGATACAGATTCAACATAAATGAAGGTATTATGATAAAATTTTGTTTCAATATCCTTTTCTTAGAGTTGAGGAATTCCATTACCATCTTGACTGAGAATAAATGAAAATATACTAACATGATATCATTCTATATCGTAGGAATAATTTCATATTTTTGTTGTTCTTTGATCATTTTCCAATATATTCCTTACTATAATAAATTAGAATCCATGTTAAAAGTTTTATGCCTAAAGCACTAAAATTAAATTTTAACATATCATAAGATTCATAAAAGAGTGATATGTTTTTCATCTAGAAAATGGGATGTGGAATGGGTTTTTCTTGATGGTTATATTGATTATGATTTAAGTAAATTCTCAATCACTCGCATTGGGTTTTCCATTTTTTCCTCCCCTATAAACTCAAAATGGTTCCCACATCCATTACTGGGTATGGACCTACTTTTCCTAAGGAAGGTGACCTTTGGGGTTTCACATGTAATGACACGTAGGAACTCACATTGGTTGAGAGGATGGGAGGCTGAGCTCATCACACCCATTTTTGTAGAATTATTTACTACTCCAAGAATCCATTATAGATCTATGATATGTTCATGAAATAATTCCTATAGCTTATTAAAGGATTGGTTTTGCCTATTTAAATGACTTAATTATGAACTTTTATCGATAGGAACAATTTTTTGCATGTCACAGGTTCCCTATCATTCCCATATTTAGTTATGATGCTTTGGGTTATGGACATATTTTAGAACTATATTGTTTATTTTCATCCTATAAGTTTTTTGGTGTCTTTGATATTGTAATGATTCCTTATGAGTTGTCCTACATATCTTGAGAAAATAAAAACAATACCCATGTAGTTAATTTGGCATAGTTTATTATTATGTGACAAGAACTATCCATGTAGTTTAACATCATGAGGTAAGGACGTGAATGTCGGCCTTAGACCTCTATGATGTGTCCTATATATGCTGTTTAAGATAGGAATCAGAGTTTATGTAGTTCTTGTAATGGGTATCTGTATCATGAGATACAAGATAATAGATTCTATGGGCAGGACTTTTGCATATGATACTTCCCCTGATTTCTTCTTTGGGAGTATCGCCCTTTAATCAAAGATGATATGTAATTAGGCTTACATTCCATTGATGGACCCACACTAGGGTAATAATCAATATTATTTTAATACAATAATTGATTTTCTGTAAGACCACATGAGCCATACTTAGTTTGAGAAAAAATATATAGTGATAGATCAGACATATTGCATGTGATCATACCTGTACGAGGCTTACACATTAATTTTTCCCTTTGAGAGGCATGATTACCCATATCATAAAGGATATGGTATGGATCTTGGGACATAGTGAGGTGGCCTATGTATCTGTTCTATAAAAGGAATTATAGTCTTCGAATTACAATTCATCCCCCAACAAACTGATGGGTTTGAGGTACTTTAGTGCCCGGTGGAGGATTATACATAAAATGATGACTGTGTTTGAGTCCTCTTCTCATCACCTAATGGAGGAGGAAGGATGAAAGAACTATTGGAGAATTTAATCCTGTAAGTCATGAATAATTAGGACCTGAAGGGACTTACACTAGAGTGGATTCTTATTAAATCTAGGGTCTTATAAAGGTGTTCTAGGTATCCTAGTTATGGAGGAAGTCAGATATCATGTAGTTCACATCATCAGAACCCCATATATGGGTTTGAGATACTCATGGGCACATTCATGACTGATACATAAAATTATTCCTGTTTATGAACCCTATTCATATCTAATGATGGATTAGGAAGACATATTGTATATTTTAATCATGCATGTCATGAATACTTGGGATAGGATGGGACTGATACTAAAGTGGATTCCAATTATATTTTAGGACATAGGAAGGACTCTAGTGTATCCTAGTTATGTTCAGAATTAGAGTTATCAAAGTTCATTTTATTGGGGATTACTCACTGAAGTTTCCCTTTTGTTAACTCATTATCTATTTTCTAACATATAAGGAGTGATGAAAATTCCCATGAATGGTCTTTCATAGAGTATGTCACCCATAGGTCTCTTGAGTATGTAACCCTATCTCATTAATGAAACTTCTCCTAGAAAAAGGGGCGATGAAACTAAAGGTTCTTGGTAGGTGTCCACATGGTATGACTCCATGTAGGTATAAGGTCACCTAATTTCATATTGATCGCTTTCCTTGGGACCAACAAGATATGTCTAAGGTCTCCTAAGGTCATCATGAGGCCACAAAATGGTCTCGTATTCATAGGTACTTAAATTATTAACATGGAGGGGTATCGAAGATGTGTTTAGAACCATAGGTATGTTTAAGTGTCACAAATTCATATCCAAATGTATTATTCCATTTGTATATCAATTTGATAATTTTCTTGGGTAGAGGGATGCATTTACATGTAATGTTATTCTCATTCATTCTCTATAATGTTGAGTCCATATACATGATGGGGAATGTCCATATAAGGGTGACTCATAAAGTTCCACCATTCATGTGATTCTCATTACCGTAAAGGGGTCTTGTGAGGGGTTATGAAAAAATAAGAATAAGGTTCCCAATGACAATGAAAGCATGGGTGGGGTCTATTATGAATACATATGAGGGTTTTCCCATTGGCTAACATGAATTTAGGATGGTTTATTATGACACTACTCAATGTACACACATCATTGATTCATATAACCTCCATGACTTCTATACTTATGCGTAGGGGATGCATATTGAATCCAAAACAATCATGGGTGATGGGGGTATTTCATGGTTAGGAGTGAATGGAATTTGGGGTTATTATCTTAAAGCTCGTGTATTTCATTGAAATACTCAAATGATCACCATGTGACTACATGATTTCTAAAGTATCATGCGAGGGACTCTATGAATTTGCATTGGGGAAGCTCATTAATGTAGTATACACATAGAAGGTCTCTCAGTCAAGGATTGTCAACCCATATTCAACCATGGAGTTCACATACTCAATATTTCTTCTACTTAACTAGATACTCTTGAAACTATGTATGTGCATCGCGGGACTGAGGGTTCGCGGTGTTACAAGATGTGCGTCTATTGATGTTTGGGTTGCATGGACATGGACCTGGGACATCGCATGACAAAGGACTATCATATCCAATATTTTATTCTTTCAAACACAATCATGGGAATCTACTGATCGATGGAGACTGATCACAGAATTCTCACATGATAGGTTCATCTGAAAATCAACAACCCATTTACAATCACATGACCTCGATGGGGTCTTGTGATAAACTTTACGACTGTGGTCATGTCCAATTTCCTATATGAGTTCCACAAGAAAAAGGGGCTCTTGGCATCATGAGGTCAAAGGGAGGACTGTAAGAATAGCCAAACATCCTTCTTGTTCAAGTCTCTAAACTCATGAGTATCATGTGATCCTGTCAATACCATTTAAGAAATAGGCATCTCATTATGTTCAATTCATCAAACTACCACTGATCTTTAAAATATCAAACGACAAGCTCTCGCAATCACCTATAGAGGTTATCTAGGGATGGTCTCCATCACACACTATTCCCCCACTTTCCTTATCTTATGCTCTGTATTCTCCCCTTGACTATGTTTTTTATTATGGGAGTAGGGTGTTTATCAGTGATGTTGGCCTAAGGGTGGTGCCACTTTGTAAAGTATGGATGATATGCGAAACAACAGGATTTCTTGTTCTTCATCCCATGATCATTACATTTGATCATGTGATGCTTTGATTTCATTTTTCGATGTTATGTGAAAAATCTAATAAATCCTATTTAATTCTGATAGAAAATCATTCAGGAGGTAGAAGGGATTGTGATCATAAACATCTTGTGGAGACTCTAGTGATTGTATCCACATTGATCACATGATAAAAGGATGATCATGTGATGGATTCAAGTTCTGGTGGGAGACCTCATAGCCAACCACTAGTGATATTTACAAGAGTTGCGCAGAGGTATGTGTTTGTCATCTCATACTCATTTCAGATATTAAAGAAGGAGTGGAGACGGTGATGATGCCGAGTGGGTGTGGAGTGTGACTTGTTATGTCAAACTAGGGCATCAAGAAGTTGAAGAGGAGGTCTCCTACCACATGACATCATATTTGAAATTTTGTATCATGGGATCAAATTAATTCAGGTTTGTGATGCACAAGATTGAAGTGAACATTTGTGTTCAGCGAGTGGCATTATTGGATAGTTATGATTTGATTTGTAGGAATAGTACATGATAAAATATAACCCCACATAAAAAAATTCATTCCTCCCTTCAATAAATAATCCATTCAATGGATGTTTCTCCATCGATCTAGAAACCAGGTTCAGTAGCCACACCACATATGACACCTCCACCTGGGCTTCGGCCCTACAAGATTTTCACCCAATCTACGTGAGGCTTAGGCCTCATTCACTATGAGACCTATAAACAAGATTTCTCACTTCCTTCAGGATCTATACCCTCTTTTTCGGTCTACTATATTGCCTAATCTATCTACCATTGGTTGTAGCTATACATGATCCAACATGTTCCTATGTTTGAGCCTTGTATTGGCTGGCTAGTGTATAGAAATTTGTTTTTTTAAGGGTGGGAAACATTCCCATATATATATAAGGGTTAATAGTCATTATATTCAATAATAAACCACTTATTTAATAATATTTTACACGATATATCTATATTTCCACAAAGTCTTCCAATATCTAAGATCATAAATGGAAAATTTTGAAATGCACAATTTTCGGTGGAAAAAAATCCCCCCTTAGAATGAGATTCATTTGAAATGAAAATAATGTGATTCAAAGTTAAATATAGATCACCTTTCTATATATCTAAATATCTTATGATCCATGATACCAAGTACCTTTAAAGGATTTCTCCAGAGTATGTCACTGAGGAATTTGAGGTGTTATACGTAGGATATTTACCACCATAACTGCTTGGCCGAACATGAGATAGGGAATCGATTTGGTTTGGGGTATATACAACCTATGATTGAAATGTGTGTGAAAATTATCGAATAGAACCATTGGGTAGAATATAACTTATGGATAGATCTGAACTAAAGTACTTGGACATCAATATGTATCCCTTGAGAATGGTATCCAATACAAACAAAGTTCTGAAATATACCATTATGTAGATCAATCTCGGGAATATAAAACATAGGTTCATGGATAAATAAATATATGGTGAATTTACATACATAAATATAGCTCGTATGATTGAAGGGGAATGTCACTGATTTGTGATAAAATCCCGGGTATATGTCTATATATCGTTAGAGACATTACTTAGATCATCCATGATGCCCATCATTTTCCTTTAATACCAAAAAAATTCAATTTAATAGATTTTATTTCTTGACATACAACAACCCTTTTAGAAATTTTCCTGAATGCCCACTTATATGAAATTCAACCTCGATGAACCTTTTCTAGTAGTCTTGATAATGTCTGATTTACATGGAAAATTTGGACATGGTATCCTTCCCGAATGCTCTAACTTTTACCTAAGTCAGGGGACTTAATGGACATGGATTTATTTTTTATAAAACCATATGTTGGCCCCCACAAGATTTATATATTTGTATTAATTTTTTTAAATATTTTCATAAGAATAATATGGAGGAATACATGGTAGTCTTGAACATGTATTTTTCTTAAACCTCTTTCTTACACCTTTTTGACCTAACATGTTTATGTTCCTCTTCCATTTTATAAATTCTCAATATTTCTTGGACCACACAAAGTACATGTCCAATTATTAGATATAAAACATTTTACTAGGATACTCTTACCATTTTTTCATCCTAGAGAGAATTATGTCTATTTTTGGTTGTTTTAACGTCATAATGCTATATCATCACAGTGATGTAGTTTAACGTCTTTTAGCTCAAACAATTGTTGCACTATAGTTTAGGGTCTTATAGATTGATCCTTTTATGTGATGTAGTTTAAAGACTTTGTGATATGTCCTTTTTGGGATTTGGTTTAAATTCTTCAATCTCTAACCATTTTTGTGTTGTAGTTTAAATTCTTTTAGATCAGACTTTTTTGGGCTCCAGTTTAAAGTCTTCTAGATCTATCCTTTGTGTGATGTAGTTGAAGCTTTTCTTGCTCAGAACATTGTGTAATTCAGTTTATGGTCATCTAGCTTGGACATTGATGATTATGGAATATCTGGTATGTGTAAATGGGAGGACTTAAATCACTCAAGAGTACTGGTTTCCACTATCGGGTTTCAAGGGCTCATGAGGATTGGATTTCCATTCTTGAAAAGAATAGATTCCGTTAGTTTGTGGGTTAAAAACCTTATGCATTGATAGCATGGCCATGAAAAGTTGGTCTTTATTCTTTTCCAAGGGTCATGGATGATTAATGGGGAAAATATGGATGAGGGAAAATACCATAAATACTAGGTCCTCCTGGATAGTTGGAATGGTGGTGATGTAAGTCATAACTAAAAATATTGATTCTGTAAATGTGTGAAAGGGAATACATGTCTGGAACTTCCTATAACACTATGAAATATTATGTTCTACCACTATGTCTCTATGTCTCATAAGGATTATAAATCCATTCCTATAGATCCAAGATGTTGATGGTTGGTGGGTCTAAGCCCTTCTATGTCATTATCATAGCTAAAGTTAGAGATATCATTTTCTTTCTATGGTATATGGATGATTTTTGAAGACTCAAGCATCTGAAAAATTAATTTTGTTATGGAAAGAAACCTATCTTGGAATGGATCTAGAACGCTAGGTAAATTTATCTCATGATCATGAATCTTGATCCCTATGCATTATTGTTCCAAATAACAGGGTGCAGGCTATCAAAGTTTGGGAATGGATTGTCGCACTCCTATATAGAGAAAGGATATAAAACACAGTGACATAACATTGAGGGTATAAAATATAGTATAATAGTCTACTGTGGAGATTTTAAATCACATTCCAAAGTGCGAGACTCAAGAGTAATGATATGGGGCCATCATGTCGAGGATGACCCAAAATAGAATGAGGTGTTGGGTTCTTCTATAGTGATGTCTTGGTCACAAGAATTATAAATCCATTTATACATGGTAAAGATGTCTCTAAATGGTGGGTCTAATCATTTTTTCTTCAATAACATGACAAATCAGATAGATCTAT
Organism: Viscum album; assembly: GCA_963277665.1. Classification (NCBI taxonomy): domain Eukaryota; kingdom Viridiplantae; phylum Streptophyta; class Magnoliopsida; order Santalales; family Viscaceae; genus Viscum; species Viscum album. Next base: position 1,955,013,577 of record OY728141.1, on the reverse strand, counting down.
TTTCTTTTCCAAGGGCTATGAATGGTTTGTGATGAGACCCTACACATTAAATCATGGAGTTTGATTTATGGAAAATTTAAGATACAAGAAGGGTTCGAGCACCTTAAAAGTTGTTTCACCACCTAGCGAACATGTTCTCAAGGTGAGGATATGTGAAAAAACATTACTCTAACTTTCTCTTAGACCAGGGATCTAGAGATCATAGCATGGATTTTAATAGGGAAATAATTCATTCTATTTCAGCTTTATGCCTTATTTATGTTCACCCTAAATTTTTACTTCACCCTATAGATGAAGAATTTAAAGATTGAAGACATGAATTTCAATCTGGATTACCTTTATGGGTTTTCAATCTAAAAAGTTTTGTGTCTCTTTCACTATCAGTTTATGGTCCTGCAATTTAGACCATCATATGAAATAGTTTACGTTCATACATCTTTGACCAAACTATAACTAGTTTATGGTCATGACCCTCATGAACCTAATATGGGGGATGTTACACAAGATCCTAATTAGGATACCTAGTGGAAAAATTAGTCCAACATCATTCTAAGTGACAGATGAAGATATTGTAACACACAATTCAATGATATTGAATCATGAGAAATGAAATGGTACCATCATAATAGGGGTGACCCAAAATAGACTAAGGTTTCGGGTTCCTCCACAGTGACATCATGATCACAATGATCAAAAATCCATTTATACTAGGCCATGATGTCTCTAGTTGGTGGGTTTAAGCCCTTCTATCCAATAGTATTTTTGAACCGAGAGATCTATTTTTATTTCAAAGGGACATGAAAGGTTTATGGGGACCCAAGGAACATGAGACATGAAGTGTGGTATACAGATTGAATTAATTTAATAGATGGAAGAAGTACTCTGTACTCTGGTAGACTAGTATAAGGCCCTTGGGTTATTTGATAAGGGATAATGATGGGTGATGGCCTACATAGTTTAACATCATGTGGTGGGGATGTAATTCCATCCATGGAGTTTAAAATAATGTGGTAAAAAAATTCATTTTTATTTAATTGTCACACAGTGTGGATGTTTTTATTATGCAGGCTTAATGTAATGTGACCAAGATGTTTCCCTTATGGTTTAGTGTCATATAGTAAGGATACAAGATTTCTGATGTGAAAATTAAAATTATGGTTAGACACAAGGATATAAATATGGGAGTCACTATGTATCTCATGGGAATGAGAATCAATACATGTGTATTTTGTGAAATCACATTAAATTTAATTCCATGTAGTGAGGATGAAGATGAACTAACGTGGAAGGAAGAAAATGTTTCGGTTGGTCCCATGTTTGGATGTCTAGGTTTCACTAAATATATCATAAAAATGATAACCAAACTACAAGTAGTTCTAATGGGTCGTTTAGTTTAACATCATACAATGAGGACATGGGTCCCCCGATGTTAAATGGTTGTATTGTGGAAGGGCCCATGAATGGAATTATGAGTGTCACTACATATCCCATGGTGTTGTAAATAAAACTATGTATAGTTTTGAAGGGAGTTCTCTATGCATGAAAGACCCATATGTATAGAGGGGGAACTCGTATACTTATCAATTGTGATTGGGTCAGGAGTAGGAAATCTAGGAGTCACTATGTATCATGTGATAACAAGAAACAAGTCCCATATAGTTCTTGAATACGAAACATTGTTTTCCTATTTCTGGCCCATACGGAGAGGTATCCATTGTTTTCTTCAATTTTTCTAGTTGTGCCTAGAATTAGAGATCCAAAAACCATTATGAACCCTCTGATGATAGGAATCAATCAACACATAGTTCTTGAGGAACCATGCAGTTTTATGCCACACAACAAGGATATTTACCTTGCATTTTATCATCATGTGGAAAGAACTCGTGGTATGACATTTATGGTCTTGTATTCAAGATCACGAAAAACTTTTCATATGCTTTCATTCCTTATTTTGTGTGGGGAATCCCTTACTATTATTCCTAATCTCTTGTGACTATGCTGGGTGTGAGAAACAAGGAATGGAAAGGGTAATTATCACCTTGAAGAGGAATTGTATGGTATTAAAGGGGAATTCTATATCATGTGGTGGCTAGGCCAAGATATAGGATCGAGGAATCCCTATATATCTCAATAAAAAATGAGAATCATGTAGAACATAGTTCATGATGGGTTGTACGGTGTAACATCATGCGGTGAGGACATTAACCACGTCGTTTAATGTCCTGCATTAAGAACATGGATCACTTGATAAGAAATCAAATATTATAGAGTTGTTCAATTTTACATTATGTTGTATGTATGAGGGTCACCTGACGTGAAAAAATCATTATTTTTGGGCCATAAATGAAGCGTTAGGTCTTTAATGTATATCATGTGATAGTAGGAATCAATCCACACATAGTTATTAATTTCCCGTGCAATTTAACATCATTAATAAAGGATGTCTCCATGTATTTTAACATCTTGTTAAAAGTAAGAACTCTAATATTTCATTTTTTACCCATTTGGGATCTCATGATTGGAAATTGTAATGGATCTGGGCTGTTTTGGAGGTTTCTTCAAGATAACACTCTTTAAATATCCACACCCATCGCTTCTTCATCAGAGGTATATATCTTTACCCAGTTTGGAACATAGAATATGCCTCTCTTTGTCTACTTCTAACCTTTGTGAAGTGTTTCTAATGGTTGGCGGGGCACTATATATGGTTAACACCAATATTGTGACCATATTTATATATTATGGTTCCCGATATTTTTTAACACATTTTTATATGAAGGTGTCTGATGTTATTTCAGAACAACTTTATATAATGTTTTTTTGGGAAAAGATAGGATTTCCTTGTCCATGAGAGATATCACTATGGGGAGGTTGACCAAAACTGATGTCTAGAGTATAGTCCCTTCAATCCATCTCCACACTACCAAAAATAGGACTATCATGGTGATGATCATCTTTTTCTTTAGAGGAATAGTTGGAAAACCCTTGTTTTTTTAGAATTTGTCTCAAATGGCCTCAGGGTCACTACCATTAAGATGATTCAGAATATGAACCATGTTCTAAATCATGGTTAGAATATGTCAAATAGACTTTTGGGATTGTGTAGGGACATGATCCTTCTATATAATTGTTTCTAGAAATTACAGATAATCTTCATGATTCTATGTGAATATGAACATACTACTGAGAAGATGCTAGAATGTCCTAATGATATTCTTCATTGATGGTAGGAAAATGAACCTGTCCTGAGGCACGTGACATTCTCACTTGATGAGCCTCGATCAAGAAGGTATTATGACACCAATCCCCATCCTTTAGAATATGTCATCGGTCATTCATAGTAGGAATATGATCCTTCCCCGAGGTGTGTGTAACTCTCACTTGGTGAGCCCCAATTGGAGTAGAAATATGAGCCTTGTCTGAAAATTCATTTCAAGCTAGAATATACCAATAGACCATTAGAACTGGAGAAGGTATATGAGTCGCTTATTATATTGTCTTTTAATCATACTGAAACACACATTCATTAGTGTAAGTAGTAATATCCTCTTATTTTTCGTGATGTGTAGGAATATACCATGGAAATTTGCTAACAAGAATATGAGCCTATCCAAAGGACTATTCCATTCTCACCTAGTTAGATCTAGATAGTACCAGTATATATCACTGATCCTGGGCGTTGGGAGTATTTCACTGGACTTCTTTGGTAGGACTTTGAGTTGGTACTGAATCTTGTTCCCCTCTCACATGGTGGGCCCCGACCAGGATGGGGATATGAGTTTGATCATGGGACTTTGTAATACGTTTTCAATCTTTTTTGATAGAGATATGAGCCCATACTGATTCATGTGATGATATCATCTGTGATCCATGGTTGAAATGGGAATATAAGGCCATCCCTATGCCTCGTCCTACACCAGCATATTCTAATGATCCTTCTAAATGGGAGCAAGAATATGTTCTTGCTCTGGAGAAACCACTTTTTCACAATGATCAAGATGTTGATCTTCCTTGGATATAGGGATATGAATATATGTCTGTCTTCACATCTTAAACAAAATTTACTCATTGAGCTCCTCTATTTCTCACACAAAGCACTTTCACATCAATAGGGTAAGTACAATAATATATTCATGTATGCTCTCAACTTCAAGGCTATGTTTTTTGATGACTTTTATTGAAGTAGAGATATATTACAACTTATATTCTCACAGTTCCATTGGAATATATTAATGGAAATCATGTATGTTGGAATTAAAATGTGCCTCCCCCATTCTTAGTTTAAAAATAATCATGTAGACTTGCTTTGAGTGAGTCAGGATATGATCCAACTCTCTCTAATCCATAGATTTCCACATTTTTACAAGGTTTCGTTGACCTCCATATCTATGTTTTTGGGCATGAGAGCTATTAGGGTACACCATTAGCATGTGACTAAAGGTTATTGGTAGCTTTTGTATATAGTTGGTATCATTATTATATAGTGTCAGTGGTGTTTCTAGAAATTTGAATTTCCATGTGATATTGATAGTGTATCTTAGAGATTTAGATGTTGCACAGTTTATTTTCCTATGATGGAAATTTTCTCCATTATGTTAATTTTCATACACTATGGAAGTAAATATAGGTGTATGGGATATGATATAGGATCTAGGAATACCTACATTTCTCATTATTATTAGAATAATTTCATGCAAAGTTCTAGAAAGCAGGTGTGGTAGGAGACCAACACCATCAATGTTGGTCCTCTCAGGATAAGTACATAAAAATGTATAGCTTTATGTCATGTAATGGATATAATTCATGAAACTTAACACCATGTTGTGATGACTCATAATATTCCTTTTAATTTATATCATTCATGACCAAGATTTTCTTTTAGAAAGCTATTACACCTTGCTTGTGCAGGTAATCCCTTTTTGAAAATCCTAATCCCAAGTTATCTATGCTCGATGTGAGAAACAAGAAATGGAAAGGGTGAATCTCAAAATAAATTGGAATTTTAGATCAATACAAGGGAATTTTGTATCATGTGGTTGTTGGTTCAAGATATAGGCTCAAGGTGTCCCTATATATCTCATTGAAATGAAAATCCATCCCTATATAGTTCTAGTAAACCTATGAATTTTAATATTACAAAGAAATGACATATTCCATGCATTTTAATGTCATGTAGTAAGGATGTATACCATGTAGTTTTAACATCATGTGATAAGGGAATGATTCATGAATTTTAATTTATTACAGTGAGAAATATATCCATGCTATTTATAGAATTTTGGTAAGGAAAATGGCCACATTGTTTGATGCCTTACAAAAAAGATAATGACTATTAATTTTAATTTCTTTTGGTAAGTACAATAGTCATGCAGTTCTATGACTTGCAACAAGGAAAATGATCATGCAATTTAATGTCTTGCGGTATGAACAATGGGAATTAAGTGTAATGTCTTGTTGTGAGGATTATGGTATTTTAGTTTAATGCCTTTTGGTAAGTACAATGGCCATGATTTTTAATATCTCGTGGTGAAGAAAATGGACATGCAGTTCAACATCTTGCGGTAAGGAAGGTGGTTGTGTAATATAACATATTTTTTAAGGAAAATGGTCATATAGTTTAACATATTGTGGTAACAAAAATATAAATTAGCTTAAAGTCTTATAGTATGGATGATTTATATGTAGTTTAATGTATCATGGTATGGAAAATGGTTTTGAAGAATAATGGATTTCAGTAAATATGATGGTCGTTCAGTTTAATGACTTATAGTAATGAAAATGGTCGTACAGTTTAATATCTTGCGGTAAGAACAATTGTTGATAACATATCATGAAGGTAGCTTATCTAATGGATCTTGGATGACACTTATTCATATTTCATGAGTTTTATGATCCTTCAATTCCATTAATCCTACACAAACATGTATCTCCAACCAATACATAATGGAAACGTTTCTCTCTATTGTGTTCCTAAGAGGCCGATGACAGGGGAAATGATAGTCATGTCCCTTCAACCCTGCATATTTTAGATTCCTTATTATTTGAGGTTCCAATAAACCATTTTCCACAGAACATTAAAAATACATGGGTACATGTTTTTTGGAAGGAATTCACATTTATTTGTCTGTCCTTAGGAGATGGGTGATCATGTTGCTTCTACCACATGTTATTTATACCACCATTAGTGGCATACGGATGTGGTTGAGGTTAGATCATTCAGTATAATGACTTGGTATTTATTGGTCTACGGGCATGTGTAGTAGAATTGGGGTCTCCGATGATGTAGATTCCTCCCCTTGATTAAAATATCCTGACTCTTCGAGAGGCTTTATGGAAACACCTGAGGGTATATGGTTTCCAAAATATCCCCAATAAGAAAATGGAAAATATGGAAATTCCTCTGGCCATATGGGATGGGGTGACGTGTAACGATGATTTGATTTCTCCCGATGCGGTGATAAAAAATATGAAAATTCCCCCATCCTAGTTGGTTGGGGAACTTCACTTCAAGGTGGTATTTCATAATCAGACATGGGTACATCATCATGATGTATTTATATCAAGAGTATTTACACAATTATCTCCCATATATACATGTTCTATTTTTTTATTTTACTGATATATTCTTATAAAAAATTCCTTGTCATCCCCAAGGGGATGGCCAGTAGGAGCCATGTAAACATAATCTCCTTAAATGGTTGTAAGGTGAGTGGATGATAATGGGAGTTTTGATGTAGAACTGAGAGGTTGAATCCACTACTTCCACCAGTCATGTGCTCTATTATCATTACATTCTAAAATACCAACATGTTCAGTAACCCCTTCTTTAAATGACTGAAAGACACTATACGACCATTCATTTCTTGTGTAAGAATAAGAAGGAAGGCCAAACTGTCATGGCTAGGATGATTGCAGGAGGGTATGACTATACTCTTTAGAAGTGTGATTGTCTATATTTAATGAAGATTCTTCATACCTGAGGGATACCACAATGAATAAATCACAAAATTTTTGGTTCCCCTCTTCAAAATATCATCCCATTTGGTAGGTTAGTTCCCATGGTATGTATGAGGGGTCGGTTCTCATGGTACCGTTTGAGGGGTTAGTGCACATGGTACCATTTGAAGGGTTTGTTCACATGGTACTGTTTGAGAGTTCGGTGCCCATGATAGTGTATGAGGGGTGGTTTCCCATTTTACTATTTGAGGGTCTAGTTCCCATGGATCCATTTGTTGGGTTTCTTCCCATATTAAAGATGATCATAGGGTAAAATATAATAAAAATGCCCCCATCCCTGCAAGATATGGCACCCCCTCAGATTCCATAGTCCCAAAGGCTTTTTGTGATGAAGTCAGAAGCTCTGTGATAGTGATGATTTATGAATGATTTTGGGCTAGTATAAGTATTCACTGGTGGACCTCAAAAAGATTGGGGATAGTAGGGATATAAGCTTACTCTATAGAATAATTATTTGGATACCCTTGGAGGGATCTCATATTTGGTGCCTAAACTTTTATAGTTTGTGTATTCACAACCTCCTCTATAACTCCTTGTGGAATCATTGTCATAAGTCAAGGATGATGGTCATAACGAATGGGATCCCTCATAAATTGCTTCTAAGTGATTGATTTTTCATTTCAATTTTCTTCATCTACTTTCTTGAGTTAGGGAAGTTATGTGTTTTTTCTATCTATGGATTGGATCCCAAAGTGGTTGAATGTGGCAGAAAGGGCCACTTACTTTTCTAAAGCCTATCATGGGAAATACGTCTAGTGGGATCTCATCCTAAGAAATATTTCATGAGCTGATTCTAGAATTGGGATATATCTATTGATGTGGTATTTCTAGACCAATATTTCCACCAACTAATATTGGAAGTATTATGTTAGTGAAAATGTACATTGGGGCCTCATAGCAAAATCATCTTGTCTAGAAATCTCAGAATTTGTTGGCACATTCGGTGAATTAATTTAGATTTTAAGGAACCATGAATATTAATAGAGATGAAACAAGATACCCTAGTAGTGGAACATCATATATAATAGTACATGTTCGATTAATAACATTCACAGTTAAATGATAAAGATTTGGTACCTTATTTTTGCACAAGGTTTATTGCGGTTAAAAGAAATGTGTATGGTTCTTGGTTTTCATGTGCAATAGGAAAATAATTAACTAGAATGATAAGTACTTATCTATATATCCTTTTTCACCCTGGGAAAGGATGAAATAGTTAAAGTATTTCACATTGGGTACACCATTTTGTTTCATCGAGAAAATGGGATGTGGAATGGATTCCGCCTGACGGTTTGATTGATTGTGGTCTAAGGACTAGCTCAATTGCTTACAATGGGTTTTCCATTTTATAATCTTCTATATAAACTCCCAAAGGTTTCCCCATCCATAACTTGGTATATACCTACATTACAAAGGTAGGTGGTAAATGTGGTTTCATGCCCAATCATTCTTAGGAACTCACATTGGTCGAGAGGATGGGTGGTCAATATCATCAGAACATTTTGGGGGGAATTATTTCCAACTCTAGAAAACATTTATAAATTTAATATATGTTCATATAATCCTTACGAGACCCTGATAAAATATTGAATACCCCTATGTCATTTACTTTATTAGAAACTTGTATCAATAGGATTAATTGTGTGCACATCACGAGTAATCTATCACACTCTTATTTAGATATGAAAATTTGGGTTACGACCATATTTCGAAACTCTGGTGTTTATTGTCATCCAAGGGTGTGGTTGGTATCATTGAGATGGGATTGAACAACTATAAGGTGTCCTACATATCCTTTGAAAATAAGAATAGAAACCCACATAGTTTGTTTGGAATATTTATGGTCATGTGACTGGACCCATCCATGTAGTATAATGTCATGAGGTGAGAACGTGAATGTATGGCTCAATCCTCGGTGAGGTTTCCTATGTATCCTATTTAAGATCAGAATCAGAGTCTACATAGTTCAAGTAAGGTCCTTCTATTTCATGAAAGATTTTTCAATAAATTTTCTAGACAGGGCTTATGTATATGACATTTACCTTGATTTCTTATTTGAGAGTATTTCCCTTTGATCATAGATTAGACATAATAAAACTTACATACCAATTATGGTCCCACACAAGAAAAATTATAAATATGATTTTAATAACATCATCAATGGTCTCTATGCTTTGGTGATCCATGTCAGGTGTGAGAAATAAGAGATAGAAATATATCAGACATATTTCCTGTTTGTATATCCGTACGGGGATTACACATTAATGTTTCCCTTTGAGAGGCATGATTACACATCTCATAGAGGATATGGTATGGATCTTAGGCCTTAGTAAGGCATCCAACATATCATATTTTATAATATGAATCAGAGTCGTCATAGTTCATTTTCCCCCTGACCGGCTAATGGGTTTGAGGTACTTGAGTGAATGATCAGGGATTATACATTAAATGATTCTTGTGTATGAGTCCTATTATCATCTATTGATAGACGATAAAGGATGGAAGACCTATGAGATAATTTAATTTTATAAGTTAGAGATATTTATGACATGAAGGGATATACATCATAGTGCATTCCTGTTGGAGCTTGGGCCTTAGGAAGGCGTCCTTTGTATCCTAATTATTGTGGGAATAAAAGTTCTTATAGGACACTTCATCCCAAACCCACTACTAGGTTTGAGGTACTCAAGTCCATGATCATGACTGATTTTGAAAATGATTCTCGTGTATAAACCCTCTTCTCATCTTCTGATGGATGAGAACGAATGTCAAACCTATGGGAGAATTTAATACCATAAGTCAAGAATACCTGGGAAGGGAAGGGAATTGCACCAAAGTGGATACCCATTAGATCTAGGTCCTTATGATGGAATCCTAAATATAACTATTATGGCGGGAATCAGAGTTATTATAGATCATTTTATTAGGGATTACACATAGATGTTTCCATTTAGTTCAATTTCTCTCTATCTTTATTTAGATAAGGGGAGATTAAAATTCCCCTGAATGATCTTTCTGAGAGTATCTCATGAATTGGTCACATGGGTGTGTTACCCTAGATCATTAAGGACAATTCCCTTAAAAAATGGGGGATGTGGCTGAAGTTTCTTGTCTAGGTTTCATAGGGTATGAATCCAAGTAGGTCTTCCGGATGAGGTTGACATGTCCTAGGATATTTGTCTGTCATGAATCAAATATCTTCTGGATAGGTCTTGATTGTTTTCCCGAAAAATTAATGGGGTCAACCTTTTATGATATACATGTATAGGGGTTTCTTCCTGGAATTTTTATTATGCTTTAGACATCCTTAGTTGGCATGCCCAAGAACATTTACATAGACAAAGTAGATATGACCAGGGTATTCCTCATGATCAACCGACTTTCCTTAGAAGATTTTTCATGAGTAAAGTAGGTATGTCCATGATGATTTTCATAATCAAATCGGCCAAGTTTGGGGTCTTCTTCATGATGGAAGTAGGCATGTCTATGCATTGTCTTGTGATCAACTTGAGTTTCCCAAGGGTTTTCTTATCACAAACATGACATGGTCATGGTCATGTAAGGTCATCATATAGACATTAAAGGGTCTCCCAACCATGTTTCATTAAACTATTCACAAGGCACGGTCTCAATGATGTGTTTACGATATTTTGTTTTTAAAGTTCCACAAATGTACTCTAAAGAGTTTATTCCCTAAGTCTATATGGATGATCATTTTACTATAAATATGGATGCATGGACATGGAAGGGTTTTCACATGAATTCTCCACTAGGTTGGAGCCATATATAGGCAAGGGAATTTCTGCATGAGGGAGACTCATGAAGCTCCATCATTCATGTGATTCACATGACTCTAAAAGGGACTTGTGGGGGATTCTGTGAATATTCACAGGTGATTACCAATGACACTTCAAGCCTAGTTAGGGGTTCATGATGCATGCTGCCAAGTATTTTCCGACTATCTAACATGTATATCAGTAGGTGTCTTCAGGACAGCACATAATGTCCACAGAATTCTAATTTTCATGACCTCCATTAGTTATGTACTTATGTGTTAGGGCTGCATATCAAAACTAAAGTGTTCATAGGATATGGTGTATATTTCATGATAAAGAGGGAATGGAATGTTGTTTGATCACATTAAAGCTTCAATACTTCATGAAAATGGTCACATGACCACCATGTGACAGTATGATCACTATGTGATCATGTGCGGGACTCAACAAATGTGTGATGGTGATTCATGTTAGTGTCGCATACACATAAGAGGGATCTCGATCATGGATTATCAACCTATCTTTTTTCATGGGGTTAACATAAATTGTATTTCCTCTACATGAAAAAAGACTCTTGAGGCTATGTTCAAGCAACACAGGACTGAGTTTTTTCGGTGTTACAAGACGCACATCTACTATAACATCCCGTGTATTTAAAAGGAGACAATATGTTTGATAGAGTACATAATACACTACATGGAACTTAAGCATTATTATGTTACCTTATAACCTAACTATTAAAATGGTGGTAATGAAAATTTTTAATTGATTTCTGAAAAAAAATAAACATTCATTTAATTAATTATTTCATGAAAAATTATTTATAAATGAAAAAAACCCTTTTAATGAAATGGAAATGTTTTTCTGAAAAACTATTTAAATGAAAATAATTGACTTAATAAAATAATAAAATCAATTTATATGGATTTTATTAATGAATTTATATGTAATATATTAAATGTAATTTTTAAAATTATTCTTATCTTTTTTCTATATATGATATAAGAAAAATTAAATTTTATGGATAAAATGAGTGTTTTCCTAAAAATGTAGTTTTACCACCTTTTGATGGAGAACCCATTTTAAATATAGTTTTTGAAAATTTTATAAATTTTATATTACATAATAAACATTTTATTTATAATAGATACATCAAAAAAATTGGATAAATTTTTGGTATTTTTCTGATAACATTCATATTTTAATGAATAGTAAATAAACTGTATTTTATTTCAAAACTTCTTTTTCATCTAATTTATTTATATTGATATATTATCATTTTAATTGTTTTTAGAGTTTAATTAAACTATTATTTTATAATTTAATTTAATTTCATTTATTTTAATAAATTTCAAGTTGAAAATATGTATAAATTCATTTCAAGTTTTTGAACGTTTCACTTTGAAACCCCGTTTTTAGTTTTGTTTGTGGAATTAATTTTAAACCACATTTTCCAAATTATGTGAATTGAATTTGACAAAATTAATTCAATATTAATAATAAAAAGATATAAATTATGTTTATGGTCAATTTCTTGTTTAGGTATAAAAATTTTACCATGGTAAATAAATTATTTACCGTAGTAAAAGTGAAATTTTAAAAAGGGTTAAAGTTAAAAGTTAAAAGATTAACACGCCTAAAAAATACAATATTTAATGTTTTATTATGGTATTTCTCAAACATAACCATCCTATAAAACCTTAATTAACATCCAGAGTCATTGAAAATAATGCCACTTCTATATGATTGGATTTTAATATAAAATAATTTATAAATTAATCACTTGAACTCACCTCTCCTCAAGTATAAATACCACCTCTCCACCACCCTTTTTTAGCCCAAAAAAGCCTTGAATATCCTCAAATATATTCCGAAACCACTCCTCCTCACTATCCCCATGTAAAAGTGCTTTTGGTCTCACCAAAATTCCAAATCCAAGGTCCTCCTGGGTCTTTCAAGGAGGGGATATTCAAGAGATAATTTTATCAAAGTACCTCTCTTAATTTATATCTTTTTCTATATTCTCCTCAATTACTTCATCCATCAATTCATGAATAATAAAAAATAATTTATTTAGTTATTTTTTATTTTTTTAATAGAATATCTCATAACCATTTTATTTCCCACCTCCTCTTATTCATATAAATGAAATTGTTGTCCAAGTTATGTCGGTTAATTGCCTCCGTTAATAATGTTATTGTTATTTTTCCATTACCACCATAATCGATGGTATTAAACCCATTATTATGTTCAAGTAATATTTTAATATTTATATTTTAACATATTTCATAATCTGGATATGTTATATTAAACATACCATCATGATTTCCATGTTGTTGTTATATGATAATTTCATTTGAGGAAGTGTGGACTACCGCACCCGCAAAGAGATATGACTCATTCCAAATATACACGAAATGTATAAAATATGGTATTATTAAACCTATGAGACATATATGAAATCAATATAATACTATAATTATAATTTAATTCTTTATATTTTAATACGACAAAGAAATGAATGTAGTGTTCATGAGTACGTACGACCTATCGTCTCCATGAACGGTGCCTTTCATTTCTTATCTCCCAATATTATGTATTATTATAAATACATATATACGAGATATATATGATATTTAAATCATTAATATATTTTTAGATGATTTAATTTTGACCACATGGACAAGTTACAATAAAAAAAGTTCATTTTTTACTGAAGTACCGAATATCGACAAAACGTACGATATGAACTTAAATAATTATGTAATTTTTATAACATAGTAAAAAGTAATATAAATGGAATAATAAACATTAAAAATTGTACAAATAAAGTATAAATTAACCTGATTTTATTATTTAGTAACATAACAATTTAATGTGATGAGTCCGACTCAAGGTAACGGAATTTCTAAACTCAATTTCCACACATTAGATTTTACACATACTTAATTGATTATAATATGCCATGATTATTTGTGTAAACACTTTTTATTTATTTATGTTAAAATTTACACTTCCCTTTTTGTGGATATACTTTTTCTACACATAATCACCCCATTGATAAGTTTTTATGTCATTTATATGAACTTTTTAAGGGATTTTCTAAACACAATATCCCCTCATAGGGTTTTACGCATACTTCGTTGATTATATTATGCCATGATTATGTGTTTAATAAATATTTATTTATTTATGTTTTAATATCTACTTCCCTTTTTATGGATATTAGGTTTATACACATAATCTCTCTATTGATAAATTTCAATGTCATTTATGTGAACTTCATAAGGGAATTTCTAAACTCAATTTCCACTCATTGGGTTTTATCCATACTTCATTGATTATATTTTCCAAGATTATGTGTGTAATAACTATTTATTTATTTATGTTTTAATTTCGACTCCACTTTGTGTGGATATACTATTTCTACACATAATCACTCCATTCATAAATTCGTATGTCCTTTATACGAACCTTATAAGGGAACTTCATAACCCAGTTTCCATTATTTGGGTTGATCTTCTACTTCTTGATTATGTCATGCTATGATTATGTGAGAAATGAATTTTGTTATCTTATATTGTATTCATACTTTCTTTATGGGTATTTATTGTGAATAAAAATAATCTATCTATTTTATTGACAAAATGATCTTTGTATGGGAAATCATAACTCAATATCCATTCACTGAGTTGAATATCCATGACAATAGTTTTGTTTATCTAAGAAAATGTGTGAATGATATCTGATTTTTTTACACTGAATATCAAATTATATTAGGTGTGTTTGTATTTGTGATACATATTTATTTAATTGATTTATCCTTAATCTAATTATACGATCATTGTGAGGGACTCCATCTCAATATCCTTTCATTGAAGTGTATTCGAATAATATACACCACCTTATTTTATACGGTGTATAATCAACCCTATGACTTTTAATTTCATTAAAAGGTTTTCAAATAAAATCATTTTTATACAAACACTTTCAAAAAATGAAAAAAATCATGTTTTAAACGTATGTGGTGATGACGAATTCTCTACCGCCCTACCCGTTATTTGATATTTGGCTTCCTCTCTAAGCATTATTGTTTTTTATGAAAAGAAGTCCCTTACACAATTTTTGGGTATTTTGACATTCAAAATGGTTTTGAAAGTGAACTTACTATTTCAATATATTGAAATTATTTTGTTTGTTTTCAAAAGAAATTTTTTAGTGAAATTTTTGCAATTGAAATCTTTTATGTGTTATGATTATATAATGGTATTGCACATTTGATAAGTGGTTATGTGAGAAACCCAAGATGTGTGGTTACGTGATAAACCAAATATGGGTTGTTCCATCATAAACCATGGATGGGTGGTTATGTTATAACCTCAAAATCATTGGGTATGGAAGTCCTCCATATAGATATTCCATTTATAAGAATGATATATACAGAAGTTGACCATATTTTTATTCCATTTATGTATGATTATGCCCCAAGTTACCTTTTTATATGTTATGTGTGCTTTCTATGAGTTTTATAGTAATATTTTGGTTACAAATAGTAAGAAATGATCTTATATTCCATGTAGAATATTTACTACTTCATAATGGTGAAAAGTATTACTTTATGATAATGTATTCATGGTTTTCATGTTTTAGCAAGGCTACCAATTTTCCATCTTTGTGTATCCCTTAATAAGATTTTTATTCTCACCCAAGTTTTTTTAAAATGTTTTGATAGGGTATAAAGCTGAGTAAGTGAAAGTAATAAGTCAAAAATATTTCAATCTAGAAAATAAATTATGTTTTATTTTTTAAAAGGGATTCCTTTGGTTGAAAAAAATGGATACTAATTTGACAGTATCCTATTGTATGATTATGGGATTATATGTAATAAAAAAGCCTAATTCTCTAAAAAACTAAACCCGAAAGGATCCTCGATGTGAATTAAAGTCAAATTATTGACTAAACTCAATATTAAGTAATGTTTAAGGTGGGGGCCTTATAGTTTGTATTAGAAGATGATTTGGACAACTTTATGTATTAGGAGTTTTGGTTAAAAATTTGGTAACATTAAATGTGTATTATTTTGGGTAATCATTGTCCTATAACTTTTTCAAGTCAATAAATGTTGGTCACAAATGAAAGTAGGAGGATCTGAAACAACATTTGTATCTCTTCCTGATGACTTTCTTATAATAATTATTGCAAAGTCATGTTTGGATGATTCTGAGACCTTTTCTAACATAAAACTCACTTGCAAGAAGTTTTTGAGATATCAAATAGATCCACTATACCTTGATACCATCATGGATCATGGGTCATTTTTAATCATATATTATTTTCTCAATATTCTTATATTAAAAAAAACTATATATTTTCAAGGAATTTTTAGATATTTTACCTTATCACAAGATTATGAATCATATTATTATTTTGAAAAAGAAACTGATGAATGAGAACCTTACACAACCTATTAATATTTTCTTATAAAATATATTCTTTCAATACATACTTATGGAATTTTAGAAGGACCATTAATTGAAATTTTGAACTCAATCTTGTCGGAATATTTTATAAAAAGCAAGTCTTATCTGATGTATTGAAATTATATGTCATACATGATTATTTTCCAAAACTATTTTTCTATGAGAACCCATACGACCAATATTGGTAACAGTGTATTTGGAAAAAGAAGGCTAGTGATTTTGAAAAATCATTAAATCATTGTTAGAATTTATAGACCTTCTATCTATGTGAACAAAATGATGATGAAACCCAATGGACACCATCATCAAGTTACAGTGTTCTTTCTTTTGGAAATAGTTTCTTTTAAGTCATTTGGATGTGAAAAAAATATGTCACTATATATAAGACATCATGAATTAAGATGTTGAGGTTTTAATGAGTTGGGATGAAAATGAGAGGTATAAGACAACTTTTAGGGTTAAAACATCATATGGTTACTTTTAAGGACATTATCTTATTTTGGGAATGTTATAATTATTATATATTTTTTTAAAAACAACAACCCACGTGATGGGTGAAAACCCATCACGTTCGGCAAAGCCACAGGAATCAAACCCACAACTAAAGGGTGATAAGTGTGCATCACCTACCACTGGCCTACATGAATTCCTAGGTTATTATAACTTTTTCCTTTTTAGTTAAATGATATTATGGATTAAGAATAAGTTTATTTGGAAGAAATATATTTTATTGAATAGATAAACATGTGTTTGGAAAATGCTTTTGGGATTATGTGATAAATTTAATTTTGGAAGATGTTCACTATTTTTATGAACTTTCATGGTTAAGGTAAATAGAATACTATGAGATTTTATTTGAGGGATAAAGGTTGATTTGTTTTTGGAGAGATATTTGATTTAATTATGGACCTATATTTATTTGGGTTATATATCTAAGTGATTACCCTATTATATATAATATGTGATTTTGGAAATGTCATGACCCGTCCCCTGGGGCCCGTGCCGTGATGATCCCAGGTCCGCCTTCCATAGGCCAGAGGCTCACAACTAGCACCGAAAGGCATTTTCCCTAAAACTGGGAAGGAATTGACTTTATAACCTATAACCACGCATAACCAAGCACACATTAATATACTAACACAAGAAAACTATATAACTAAAATACTGATAAAAGTAAAGGGACCGAATTACAAGCCCAACAGTAAAGGTACAAGTACAACTGAAATACAAAAAAATTGAAGAAAGGGGAAAGACAGCTACTAGATCATCCTCTAAGGTTCCTACCTGAATTGTAGTTACAGATCGCCTCCTCAGCACTCTGTGTCCACCCATCTCCTCTACGTACTGACATGTCCTATGGTCCACCTCCAGGTACCGTCCAGTATTGGTACTCTCGGCCTTAGTCAGTGATGTCTGTCGTCTACATCCAATACAACAAGGTGCAGCAATATCTCATGCAGGGGTGAGTATAATGATACTAAGTAGGTACCCCGATACCCTCAAGGTCTCACAAATCCACCAAGGATAAACCAGAAAGTAGGAAATCAACAGATAACCCTACTTACGTATATGCCCAAATATATACCTAAGTTATCAAGTAATCCATCTCAAACATAAGGAAAACACAGAGAAACTGACTCAGCTCACACTAGGATTTATTCTAGGGGTAGTAACAAGTAACATCTCCAGTCACATCGTCAAACACATTGGCTGCTAGAGAACCCCTCCTCTATCGAGTATAGTGGGCATGCCGTGTCACACAGAGGCGCTTCCCACTAATCTTGGATTGTAGACGTACTTCTCTTGTCGAGTATTATGGGTCTGCCGCGTCACACAGAGGTGCTCCTCCCCGTTGGTCGGCCACGTTACACTGAGGTGCTCCCCCTCATGACTTTCTAAGATAATCCTCTTGTCGAGTACAGTGGATCTGCCAGGTCACACAAAGGTGCTCTCCACCGTGGCTTGATGAGGTACCCCTTTTATTGAGTACCGTGGGTCTGTTCCGTCACATAGAGGCGCTATCCACTGTAGGTCTGTTGTGTCCTACAGAGGCTCTCCCCATAGGGCCTTTCAAGTCACTCCGAGTCGAAAACGTCAAGAGTCATCATGTCTCAGCCAGCTATTGGGTTCCCACACTATACTTGCTCGCCTCTGGGAGGGTCCGCTCCACGAGCTCCTGGTCGATACTGCAACTACCACGAAATCCTACAATGAAGTATCTCAAAGGACCTCCATGTCATAGGGGTATCAACTCAATAGAAGGCGTGTCAATTGGACGCCCGGTCTATGAGTTATTATGCTTTTAGTCCTGGGGGCCGGTTGGATTTGTGCTCGATCCAACCTGTCTATTCCCCCATTTTAATCCAAAACACCAGTGGGGTATACTCAAAGGGACCCTCTTGCTCCAAGATTTCTAGCACCGCTGATGGTTCATCAAAAAGACGTTGGGTACCAATGTTATGGCCAAAAGAAAGTATATGGGTCGTAGTGGGCCCGGGTCCGGTCCGACCCGGTTGGACTGACCCAGCCCAACCCGAACCAGCCCATAGTGCGGCATGACCCGTTGGGTTCATCCTGGTCATTGTTGGGGGGGCTAGCCTACTGGGCAGTCCAACAGGCTGGGATGGGTCGTGGGGGTTCGGTCGCAGATTGTACGATGCAGCAAGGTGACTCGGCCGGGTCGTCTCAGCCCGGAGGGAAGAGGCCACAGGGCAGCTCGGCCGGAGCGGCCCTATGCCACGGGGCTACTCTGCCAGTGTGGCTCGGCCATGAGGCGGTTCGGCCAAAGAGGCTCGGTGCCGCGGGATGGATCGGCCAGAGTGGCTCGGTGCCACGGGGCGACTCGGCCAGAGTGGCCTAGCCACAGGGCGGCTCGGCCACGGGGTTCAACTATGGACGGCGGCTTGGCCGCGGGGTGGTTGGGTTGCGGATCGGCAGCCCATCCGTGGGGCGGCGCCATTGCGTAGTCTCCTTCATCATGGCCGGCAGTGTTGTCGGCCCCCATTCTTGTCCCTCCTTAGTGCCCAAAATCCTACGCTGGTTTCCATCACCAAGGTCATATTATTCCTTCACAAAGGGTACACCATTGAAGAAGAATGATGGAGGGGTCGGCCAATGTTTTTATGGCCCGCGCCCTCCGTGTTAGAGTAGTAGCAAGCGGCTCATCAAGAAAATGAACAATGAACGTCAAATCCTATCCTCTTGTAATGATTTTTTCCAACATGCAAAAGAAATCAATCGTGTTCTTTGTTTTACAAAATTGAAGAACATGGGAATATAATCATACACAAATTAAACCCCTACCTAGGATTGTTCGTTGACGGAGATTGTGAGGGAGGAGATGACGTTGTTGGGGAGGGAAAGACGATCATCGATTGAAGACATCCCATGCTGGAGGATGTCCTGAGGAAGAAAGTCGAAGTCGTGTGTTGGTAATCTTCATTGGAGAGCTTTACCCTAATTCTCCAAACCACTCCCCTTTGCCAACCCTTTTCCCCAATTCGACCAAAATGATAATATAGCCAACTCCTTAATTTAATTTTTCAAATTAAATTTCGTTGGCACAATTTCAAAATGGTTTAATTAATTAATTGATGGGTGGTATAATAAATTATGGGGAGGGTTGGAATAATTTAGTCGGGAGCTCAAGAGGTTTCTCCCCATTTAATAGGGAGTTCAAGAGGTTTCAATCCTCAGGTCTCCCCCACCACCATAACCTCTCATGGGAGGTTAGGGTTGGTGGTCCCCACCACCATAAACTCGCATGGTAGGTTTTAGTTCAAGTGGTTCCCACCTGTGAAATATCTAGATGGGTGGTTACAAAAAATAAAATAAAATGTTTTATTATCTTATTTTATTATTTCCACACAAAAAAACCCAAAAAAATAACATTCACCCTCGACCAACTACTTTCGAGGTGAATGTTTTCTTAAGAGAATATCAACGTTGTGAGGTCAATGGTGCCCTCGGATTTCAATTCCGAGTAACGGTTCAAAAGTTATAAAAAACCCACTCGCACGTTTACTGAACATACATGAACAAAAGTTCAGAAATTCATTTCAGGCACTCCGGTCCTCAGAATCACACATTTTAATTTTTCACAGACTCTTCAAACTACCATTTATTTAAAACAAATTACATGGAAATTTCAGGTCTTTACAAGAAACTAGTTTTTGGTATGATACATTAAGAGTGGTTGATGTTATTTGGAGATAAATTTTAAAATTTATCATGGAAAACTAAGAGATAAAATTATTTTTGAGTTCTTTATTTCAATCTTAGTTGGATTATTTAAGTAATTTTAAGGAAAAGTTATTTGTTGAATTGTCTATATTGAAATTTTGTTTTTCATACTAAATTATGGTGATTAATGGTAGTCCTTCTCCTTATAAAGGATTTTTCTTTTGGGTAATTATCTGATATTATACTAACCATTTTTGTTTTGGTTAATATTTTAAGACTTTATGAATAGATAGTTAATATTTTGTGGTTTATGTGAATATCTAGAAGTTTATTCCAGTGCTTTAGGTGTGACAAAGTCATCTTGAATACTCATCATTTGGAGAAAAGATGTGTTTGTGGAGGATTTTTTAAAGGATGAAACTCTAATTGACATGTATGCATGTTTCCTTATGTTCTTATTCAAGCTCATAAATAAATTCCTTATCTTTGTGAAAATTATCTTAAAACAAAAACATTTTAAATTTAATTTTCCAACTATGAATTCAAATACCATTTAACCCATTATAATTTTGTGGTTTTATGATAGTTAATTTTATTCTAATCATGTTTTCTATTACTCTCCTTCAGAACATGATGGTTATTTTTTTCTTCCTTACCCGTGTTTTCCTACATGGAATCCTAATGTGTGTTATCTTAGCTGACCTTTGTACTTGTCTTTCTTTCTTTTAATGTGGCATTTTTATTAAACCTTTTTCCAATGTGGGGTTATAATAAAGCTATTTTCAAAAGTCATAGCTAATTTACCAAACCAAAATTCAAATTGCGAGGAGTCAATTTCTGAAATGGGGGGGGGGAATGTAACATCTTGAGTTTTTAAAAGGAGACAATATGTTCGAAAGCGTACATAATATACCACATCAAACTTAAGAATTATTATGTTACCTAATAACCTAACTGTTAAAATGTTGGTAATGAAAAGTATCAATTGATTTATGAAAAGTAATTACACATGAATTTAATTAATTCTTCTGTGAACAATTATTTAAAAATGAAAATAAAACCCTTTTAAATGAAAAGGAAATATTTTTCTAAAAAAAATATTTAGTTGAAAATCACTGAGTTCACAAAATAATAAAATCACTATCTATGGATTTTATTAATGAAATATATATTTTTATATTCAATATAATGTTTAAAATTTATATTATATGTTTATTATACTTTTTATTAGAACAAATTTAATTTTACAGATAAAATGAGTGTTTTATTAAAAATGAATATTTAACGCATTTCGATGGTAAACCCATTTGAAATGTAGTTTTTTTTAATAATTTCATATGTTCAATTTGAAATAATAAACTTATTATTTATAATAACGACATAAAAATTTATTTTGGATAAATATTTGGTATTTTTATGATAACTTTCATTTTTTAATGAATACTGAAAAACACTGTATTTTAATTCAAAACTACTTTTTCGTATAATTTATTTATATATTTATATTTACATTATAATTGTTTTTAGAGTGTAATTAAAATATTTTTTATAATTTAATCCTATTTAGGTCATTATAATAAATTTCATGTTGAAAATAGATATAAAAACATTTCATACATTTGAACGTTTCACATTAAAAACCTATTTTTAGTTTTGTTTGTGGAATTAATTTTTAATAAAAATTTCCAAATTATGTGCATTGAATTTGATTCAATTGATGCCATATATGGAATCATAAGTTCCAAATTAGGTTTTATGGTCAATTTACTTATTATTTATAAATAAATTACCATGGTAAATAAATTATTTACGGTAGTAAAAGTGAAATTTTGACTAGTGTTAAAGTAAAAAAGATAAAAGATTAACATACCTGAAAACTACAACATTTAATAGTTGGACATGAAAACTACAACATTTAATGGTTGGTTGAGGTTTGTATCAATAATAACCAGCATATAAAACCATAATTACAATCCAAATTTGTGGAAATTAATTCTACCTCTATAAGGTTTTCTTTTAATATAAAACAATTAATAAATTAATCACTTGGACCCACCTCTCCTCAAGTTTAAATACAACCTCTCCACCACCCATTTTCAAGAGACAAAGCCTTGTAGCTCCTAAAATCTCTACTCAAACCTCTCCTCTTCACTCTTACCACGTCCATGTTCTTTTAGTCTCACCAAAATACCAAATCCATGGCCCTCAAGGGTCTTTCAATGACGGGATATTCAAGAGGTAATTTTCTCAAATTACCTCTCTTAATTTATTTATTTTTCTACTTTATTATATCATCATTCATCCATAAATGTATGATTACTCCAGAATCATTTATATAATTTAGTTTTATTTTTCTAAGGTAATATCCCATTTTCATTCTATTTCTCACCTCCTCTTATTCAAATAAACAAAATTTTTGTCCAAGTTATGCCGGTTAATCGCCTCTGTGAATAATGTTTTTGTTCTTTTTTCCTTTACCGCCAAAATGGATGGTCATAAGACCATTATATTTGTCAAATAATATTTAAATATTTATATTATAACATATTTCATATTATGGATATGTTATATTAAACATACATTCATGATTTCCATATTGTTGTTATAAGATAATTTCTTTTGAGCAAGTGTGGACTGCCGCCCCCTTAAAGTGATATGACTCATTCCCACTAGAAATGGAATTTATAAGGGGTGGTTTTATTAAAAAAAATGATAAATATATGAAATTAATATAATAATATAATTATAATATAATTCTTATTCTCTTAATATGACAATGAAATGAAAGTAGTGTTCATGCATACGTATGGCCAACTATCTCCATGAACAATGCATTTCATTTCTTATCTCCAAATATTATGGTTTATTATAAATACATATATACTGGATATATATGAAATTTAAATCATGAATTTAGAAGTATATGATAGAATTTTTACCACATGGACAATTTACATCAAAACAAGTTCATTTTTTGATTCAAGTACTGAATATCGACAAAACATTCGATATGAACTTTAATAATTTTGTAATTTTTAAAAGAAGGTAAAAAGTAATATTAAAAGAATAATAAACATGAAAATGGCTCTCAATAAATAATAAATTAGCCTAACATTATTATTAAGGAACATAACAATTGTACGGGATGATTTAGACTCTAGGTAAGGGAATTTATAAAATCAGTTTCCACACACTGGGTTTTACGCATACTTCAGTGATTATATTATTCCAATATTGTGTGTGTAATAACTATTTATTTATTTATATTTGAATTTCCAATTAAATTTTATTGGATATATGGTTGATATACATAATCACCGCAATGATAAATTCTTATGTCATTTATACAAACTTTGTAAGGGAATTTATAAACTCAATTTGCACTCGTTGGGTTTTATACATTCTTTATTGATTATATTGTGCCAAGATTATGTGGGTAATAAATATTTATTTATTTATTTTTTAATTTACTCTTCCATTTCTTTATATAATTTTTCTAAACATAATCACCCAATTGATAAATTCTTTTGTCATTTATACGAACTTTATAAGTGAATTTCTAAACTCAATTTCCACTCATTATATTTTATGCATACTTCGTTGATAATATTATTCCAAAATTATGTTTTTAGTCACTATTTATTTATTTATATTGTAATTTACACTTCACTTATTGTGGATATACTTTTTCTAAACATAATTACTCCGCTGATAAATTCTTAGGTCGTTTATACGAACTTTGTAAGGGAACTTCTTAACCCAATTTCCATTTTTTGGGTTGATCTTATACTTCTTTATTATATCGTGATATGAATATGTTAGTAATGAAATTTGTTATATTATCTTTTATTTATACTTGATTTATGTGTATTTATATTGAATACACATAATCTATCTATTTTATTAACAAAATGATCTTTGTAATGGAAATCTTTACCCAATCTCCATTCATTGAGTTAAATATCCATGTCACTGGTTTTTTTCAGGAATATGGGTGAATGACCTCTGATTGTTTTAAAATAAATATCCAATTATATTATGTCTATTTATATTTGTCACACATATTTGTTTAATTGATTTATCCTTAATCTAATGATACAATCATTGTAAGGGACTTCATCTCAATCTCCTTTCATTGAGGCATATTTTGATAATATATGTCACCTTCTTTTATAACGTGTATAATCAACCCTTTGAATTTCAATTCCATTCAATGGTTTCTAATGGGAATATTATTTATATAAATCCTTTCACTAATCTAAAAAACCAATTTTTTTAGCATATGAGGCAACAATTACTTCTCTATCACCATAACCAATATTTGATAACTGGATTCCTCAATAAGATTTAATGGTTTTTAGGAAAATAATTCCATTATTCCCTTTTTGGGTTTTTTAATATTGAAAATAGTTTTAAAGGTGCATTTAATATTTAAATATCTTGAAATTATTTCTTGTGATTGAAAATAAAATTTATGAGTGAAATGTTGATAATTGGAATCTTTTATGTGTTATGATTATATAATGGTACTTGGACATTTGATGGGTGGTTAAATGATAAACAAAATACAGGTGGTTATGTGATAAACTTATGATAGGTGGTTCAATGATAAACTATAGATGGGTGGTTATGTTATAACCTCCAATGCATTTGGTATGGAATTCGACCATATGGATTTTCTATTTCTAAGAATGATATGTGTATAATTCGACTGTATGGTTATTCTATTTTAGTATGATTATGTACCAAGTTACCTTTTTATATATTGGTTGTGATTAAATGGGTTCTATGGTATGATTTTCTTTATAAAGGGTAAGCAATGAGCTTACATTTAGGGAATAATATTTACTACTTTATGAAGGTGAAAAGTATTACATTATGATAATGTTTTTAATGTTTTCATGTTTTAGAAAGGATAAGAGTTTTCCTTCTTTGTGTATCCCTTACTGAGATTTTTATGCTCATCCAAAGCTTTTTTAAAATGTTTTAATTGGGTATATGGATGAGTAAAATATAGAAAGAAGTTAAAAATATTTTTATCCAGAAAAGAAATCATGTTTTATTTTTTAAAAGGGTTTCCTTTGGTGTTTAAAATGGATACTAATTTGATAGTATCCTTTTTTCGATTATGGGATGATATTTAATAATAATGAACTAATTCTCTAAAATATTAACCTAAAAAGATCCTTGATGTGAATTATAGATAAATTATTTACTTAACTCGTGATTGACTAATGTTTAAGGTTGGGGCCTTATATCTACTGATGTTTGGGATTCATTGATATGGGCATGCGACACTACAAGACTGATGACCTATGTATCTATTTTTATAATCTTGTGAGAACCATCAAGGGAATCACTCGATTGAAGGAGAATAATCATGGAATTCCCTCATGATAGGTCCATACAAACCTCAACAACCCATCTGTAATTTTGTGACCTCTATGGGGTCTGGTGGTGAACTCTCTGACTATAGATAGGTTGTCACGAACCAAATCTGGTCACCACCATTAACGGCACCAAACCCAGACCATGGTAAGGCATGGAGGGAGTTCCCTATCCCCAGGGGTTGGAACAAGTGCTCGGGTATCAAAAAATCGGGTTTGAGAACGATTTACCCGAGTATGATAACATAAAACATAAAAAAAACAACCAATAATTAGAATCTGAAATTTTCATGCTAAACAATTCTTAACAAAACCAGATCTGAATAAATTTGTCTAAAGACACTAAAAGTGGTCCAAATAAAAATAATTACAACATAAAGACATCTCCATTGACTCAACACGACAAGGGGGTTATCACCTACAAGCCTTCTCCACAACACTGCCCTAGCGATGGGGACTAACACCCTGAACCGCCATAACCCTTAGCCTTCCCTTTATATGAGTCAAGCATAAGAAGGTATACCTACACTCAATGGGAGTAAGTAGGGTGTGATCATATTCCCAATAGGATAGCAATAGATGATTCCAAATAGCATGCAATACAATGTGAACAAAATAAACAATTGTAATACACAAGGTAAAACAGTGTTAAAATTCCAAGAAATGCAACTTTCAAATGAAATCAGTTTTGAATCCGAGAATTTTAGAATGTTAACACATAAAAATATAAACGTTATATACTTTAATTTACTTCCAAACACACCCTATTATATGGGTAAATACCAAAAATCCAAAGAGGAACAAAATCGGGAACACCCCTAGGCACTAGGTTGTCTCGGGCCCTATGTACCTCATACCTCGGTGTAAAGTAACCATAGAAAAATATGTTCTCGTGCATGAGCCACTAGTAGGGAACATACCCATAACCTAGTGGTCCCCAATAATCATCCACATAGTTTAGTTAGAGTTGTCTTTATCCAAATGATAAGTCAAACTGGTACAAAACCCATCCGGTCCACTAGCTGTACTAGTACAAATTCGCCCCACCTAGTTACCTGGGCTTCCCCTTTTGTGCTCAATAAATTTCATCATGAAACATAAATATATTTTCATATAACACACCAATAATGGTCACACAGAAATAATACAGTATCTATCACAATTTATACCACTTAAAACACACAACAAAACACTTAGATTTTTAATAAAACAATTCCCCCAAATCCTGTAATGTTTCACAGACCAAACTCATTAAGAACCAAACTTGCACGCTATGTGCACACCATAAAGTTACCAGAAAAAAAAATTCAGACCAATAAATTTCTATTAAAACAACAAATCATTTTTAGGGTAGCCCCTTGTGAACCAAGAAATGATAACTTTGAAAAACCTCTATTTTTACACAAACATGAGACTTAAAGTTCACATGTTCCACAAAAACTATTAAAACCCATTTTCACAGAAACAAAAAAAGGGGATAAAATTAAGAAAATTATTTGAATCCATATTATAGATCAATAAAATCAATTAAGTATTAATAGGGAATTCCCAAATAAACCAATAAAACTTTCCCATGACCCCCCCCCCCCCCCCCAATTTCACATGAAATTTGCATTTAAAAAATCATTTGCAAAAAAACACCAGTAAAACTTATTTTTTCCTAAATAAGAAAATGAGATAAACCTTACATTATTATAAAAACAGAATTCTAAGATATAAAAAGTTCATAAACATGTAATCACCTACCAAAAGAGTGAAGAACCGCAAATCCTAGTGTGGAACTTCAACCACACGACCACCGCACCACAAGGGAGTGAGATCAAACCTAAAACTAGAGGATTGGACCAAGAAACTCAAAATGAAACCCTAGGTACGAATCCCTAGCTTATGGAAATTTGGGGATTCAATAAAAAAATATAGAAAGCCTATGGAAAAGGATTGAACTTAGAAGGATGGTCACTTACTTGAGAATTATGGATGATTTTAGCAACCTGAGATGTTCGGCCCTAATTCCTGACTGATACGATCTCCAAAAAGAGGGGGAAACAAATCTGGGGGTGCGGCCAGGTATAGTGGGAGCAGGTGAGAGGTGTAATCACTGAAAAAGGATAAAAATGAATATTTTATGAAATAATTAAAAACAATTTTTAAAACTAGAAATGGGCTTTCGGGTTGGCCCAATACCTAATTTGATCAACCAAATCCAAGATGATAATGAATTTTAAAGGGGACCAAATTTCATTGGTGGTTTGAATAGTTAAATGAAAGAAATTTTGGAAGTTTAATGGGTGAAAAAGAATGAAAAACTAAGGAGTTATTAAAGAAAAAAAATACACTTTCAAAACTAGAAATGAGCTCTCGAGTTGGCCCAAATTTTGGAAACCCACCATTTTCTTAAAAAATGGATGGAAAATCCCAAAAACAAATCAAGGATGTAAATTAAATGAAATAATACCTTTAAAATATGTCATGTATGTGACAATTCTCTCCACCATGAAGGACATTCCACCCCGGAAAGTCAACATGAAGCTTGATTGGAAAACAAGAACGGGTACTCTACCTTGACCCATGACTTTCGCACCCATGTCTCATGTGTATCATTCCCGTGATCCCATAGAACCCGGAATAATGTAATAGAATTACCTTGAAGTATATTCTCTTGGGAGTCCACTATTTTTACCGGCCTCTCAACAACAGGCAAGTAAGGCTCTATATCCAGTTCTTCCCAACTCAACTCATAGGACGGATCCGGGTTGTATTTATTCAATTGAGAGACGTTGAAGACATCATGGATTGACATCAACTAAGAAGGTAAGGCCAACATGTATTCCACCTTTCCAATATGCTCAGTGATATCAAAGGGCCCGACATACCGCGGAATCATATTACCTTGCTTCCCCAATCAACGATGGCCCAGACGAGGGGCCACATTCAAGAATACCATGTCACCCGCAGATAAATCTAGGTCTCAACGCCTCCGGTTAGCATAAGATTTATGACGACTATGAGCTATCAATAAGAACTACCTGATCAACTTGACCTTCTCAGAAGTCTCCTGCACAAGCTCGACCCCAACAGTGAAGTCTCTCTTACCCCAGCCCCACATAGGGGGGACCGACATGGACGACCATAGAGTGCCTCAAAAGGGGCCATTCGAATCGAGGATTGGCAACAGTTATTATATGGAAACTCAACCAATCCTAAATGGATATCCCAAGAACCTCCAAAGTCCATGACACATGCATAAAGCATGTCGTCCAAAATCTAATTCGCCCGCTCTGTCTGACCATCCGTCTAAGGGTGGTATGTCATGCTCATCTTAATCTGAGACCCCAATGACTTCTGAATGCCTTCCCAAAATCGAGAAGTGAAGCGGGGGTCTCTATCTGAGAAAACTATTAATGGTGCGCCATGGAGTCTCATAACTTCCTGAAGATACAAATGGACCAACTCATCCACTTTAGTTGTATCTTTTATCGGAATGAAGTGGGATGATTTGGTCAGATGATCAATCACAACTCAAATGGGATTAATACCCCGAGGTGTACGAGGTAAGACAAAAATGAAGTCCATGGTGACCTCATCCCACTTCCAGGTATGAATCGGTAGTGGTTGGAGCAAACTGGAAGGCCTTTGGTGCTCTGCTTTCACCTGCTGGCATGTGTAGCATCTCGAAACAAAGTCCTCCATGTCCCGTCTCATACCAGGCCCCCAAAACTGCTGACGGACATCATAATACATCTTAGTTGCACCCGGATGGGCATCCCACTGAGACTGGTGGCTATCCTGCATCACCACCTTCCGCAGAGATAATGGAACTACTGAATGGCCCTTGAAGCACAAGATGCCCTCGGGAGGAGACGACCAATTAGAGGATGTCTCCCCACAATGAAGAAACTACTTCGACCGCTGAAAAAACTCATCATTGTGTTGTTTTCGCAAAATCAACTCAAATAGAGAAGGATTAAACTGGACGCTCGCCAAGAATTCCCCTTCACTGTGTTCCCTGGTCTCCACATGCATATGAGAAAAGAGCCCCATAAATGCCCACTCATCACTGGACATTCTCAATTCCTGCACTGGAACCCTTCTGCTCAAGGCATCGGCCACTACATTACCCTTGCCTTGGGTATAGAAAATTTCAAAGTCAAACCCCTGCAAGTACTCTATCCAGTGACGTTGCTCAAGTTGAGGTCATTCTGCAAGAAGATATAGGCCAAGATTTTGTGATCAGAGTATACCACAAACTTCTCCCCAAAGAGGTAGTGATGCCATGTCTTCAATGCATGCATCAATGTTGCCAACTCCAAGTCATGGGTCGGGTAGTTCTTTTCATGTGGTCGAAGTTAGTGAGCGACATACACAACCACATGATCGTCCTGCATAAGCATGCACCCAAGACCCATACCCGAAGCATCACAATAGACCACATATCCCTTTCCACCCTCTGGAAAAATCTACTTGGGGGTGATATTCGACCACCTATTCAACTCTTCGAACGACACCTGGCATTCTGGACCCCATAAAAACTTCACCCCTTTTCGGGTGAGGGAAGTCATCAGTGAAGAAAGCTGAAAGAAATCCTGAACGAATCCCCTATAATAACCAGCCATGCCATGAAAACTCCGAATCTTGAACACATTCTTGTTTTCTCCCATGACATGACCACACTAATTTTCTCAGGTTCCACTAAAACTCTGGGCTCTGAGATCACTTGCCCTAAAAATCTCACCTCTCTGATCCAGAAATTGCACTTTCACAACTTTTCATAGAGGCGGTGATCCCGTAATGTACCCAAAACGATCCTCAAGTGATGTTTGTATTCCTCCTCATAGCAAGAGTATAACAGAATGTCATCCACGAAAACCACAAAAAAGGAATCGAGATACTGATGATACACACTATTCATGAGTTCCATATAGACCGCTGGAGCATTGGTCAATCTGAAGGGCATGACCAAATACTCAAAGTGGCCGTACCTGCTTTGAAAGGTTGTCTTTGGGATATCTGACTCTTTCACCCGAAGTTAATGATACCCCGAACGCAAGTCTATATTTGAGAACCACTTTTACCCCATTCAACTGATCAAACAAATCATCTATTCTGGGCAAAGGGTATTTATTCTTAATTTTTACCTTATTCAGCTTCCAGTAGTCAATGCACAACCGGAGGGATCCATCGGCCTTTTTCGCAAACAACACAAGAGCAGCCCAAGGAGAGACACTCATGCGAATGAATCCTTTGGATTCTAAGTCTTCTAGCTATATATTTAATTCCCTCAGTTCAGTGGGGGACATGTGATAAGAGGGAAGAGATATCAGTTGTGTTCCCGGCACCAGATCAATTGAAAACTCCACATCCCGCTCCGAAGCCAAACCTAAAAAATCATCAGGGAATACCTCCAGAAACTCATTTACTACATGAGATAGTGAACCTTCAGGGGAAAGAACATCCTCTAGCACAATCGAAGATAACGGAAAGATAACACCTCCCAACTCTAGGAGTATAGGCCCAGCGCGACATGACTGAGGATCCCATTCTCCATGAAAAACATAACGACTCCCATTAAGTGCTGTGAAACTCACACGCCGTCAATAAAAATTGATGTGTGCCTAGAAGTGTACTAGCCAATCCATCCCAAGTATGACATCAAAAAGTTCCATATCTAAGACCAAGAGGTCCCACTCCATCTCTACCCCTGACATAGAAAGAGCACATGATGGGCACCTGAGACCCTGCTCCTTCTTCATTCTCAGCGATGTCACCAACTCCATCGTGAAATACATCAAATCAGTTGGAAAATTCAGAATGTCTACAAAATAGGAAGATATGAATCAAACAGAGGCACCAATATCAAAAAGAGAATTATCTATATAAGATACAATCAGAATGGTACCTTGAACTGTCGACGGTCCCGCCTTTGATCCTGCTGGTGCCTGATCCACTACATGGAGATGTCCAGTATCTACCTGAGGACGACCGCTAGTCTGTGGTTGTTCCCTGAACTATCTATACCTAGAAGATGACCCATCCCTACCAACATGGCTTCCAAATTTATATCCCCCAGTCCTTGGTGGCTCAAACTATGATGGAACTCCTCTTGAAGCCACTGACCCAGCCCCACTCGAAAGTGGATGTGCCACACCACAGAAACGCTACAAATTCTCCATACCTCCACACTGGTAACAAGGCTTCGGAGGAAGTGGAAATGATGTTCAGATGTTCCCGGGCTTCCCACACTGGTGGCACTTGACCGATCTCGCATCAAAAGCCATAGAAGAAAACTTCCTGGAAGAGTGGCCTAAACTACCACTTCCCTTCTTCACAAGATCATCCCACTTACTTTTCTTCTTTGAGGAGCTGCCACTTCCCACTGCTGATATAGAACCATAAAAACCAGCCCTACCTTTCTTATCAATCTCCACCATGCACGCCCGATCAACGAACTCAGCATAGGTCCTCAACTTAAACAAGAAAACCTTGGAGTATATCTCTGGTCGAAAGCCTTTATCAAACCTCTGGGCCTTCTCTTGCTCATTAGAGACAATTTCTAGAGCATACCAATCCAACTCGGCGAAACGGTTGGCATACTCCATCACAGATAGATTCCCCTGAACATTTTCCATGAACACTCTAGACCTTGAATAAGCCAACACCTTAGGGTAGTACTGTTCATTGAAGACAGCCTTGAAATCTCCCCAATGCATCTGCTCATTCTTCCCAGCCTGAAGAACTAACTCCCACCATTTACAGCTGGTACCCTCCAATAGAAAGGAGGAACACTTCACCTTGAACTCCTCGGGTGTTTCTAGGAACTCAAACATATGTTCGATCTTCTCAAGACAATCTTTTGCTTCCTGGGGTTCTGAGCTACCTCGGAAGTTAAGAGGCTTGTTTTTCAAAAATACTTATGATTTATCTTTTCTAGGACTTGTTTCTTCTGCCCTAGAAGGAATTGGAGAAGGAGCTCGTCCCTGTCACAATGCTTCGATAGCCCGAACCACATCCTCCACAAGCCTATGATCAATCGGCGTGGGAGAACTCTCTCGAGCTTCCTCCAGTGGGCACGTGGGAGCTTTCCGGGGAGGCATGTCACAACAAAATGCAACAGTCACAAAACAATATTCAATACCACAATTCTGAAAATTGTAATCAAATACATCAAATATAAATAAACTAAACACATTCCAGTAATAAAAGAAACAAGTACTCAACATCCGCCTGATGTCAACATGTGGTCTGCAGCCCACACGTCTCACCTGGAAGTGAAGTCAATCCATGAATTCCAACATCCCCTGGTGACTCAAGGTCTACCATGAGTGGTGCGGGCCAGGCACCCAACTCACAACCAAAACCCTGATCCCCAATAGTCCTAGCTCCTATCTATCCCAACTCATCCCAAAATAGCAATATAACCCAGAAACATTAACCACCTCTGATACCATTTTTCACGAACTGGATCCGGTCGCCACTATTAACGGCACCAAAACTGGCCTATGGCAAGGCCCGAAGGGTGTTACCTATCCCCATGGGCTGGCACAAGTGCCTAGGTATAAAAAAATCTGGTTTGGGAATTATTTACCTGAGTATGAAAGCATAAAACATAAAAAAACAATCAATAATTAGAATCTAAAATTTTCATGCTAAATAATTCATAAAAAAACCAGATCTGAATAAATTTTTTTAAAGACACTGAAATTGGTCCAAATAAAAATAATGACAATATAATGACATCTCCATGGACTCCACACGACAAGGGGGTCATCACCCGCAAGCCTTCTCCACAACTCTGCCCCAGTGATGGGGACTAACACCTTGAACCGCCATCACCCTTAGCCGTCCCTTTACCTCAGTCAAGCATAAGAAGGTCTACTTACACCCAAGGGGTGTATGTAGGGTGTGATCCTAATCCCAATAGGATACCACCAGATTATTCCAAAGATCATGCAATACAATGTGAACAAAACAAGCAATTTTAATACATAAGGTGAAACAGTGTTAAAATTACAAGAAATAAAACTTTCAAATGAAAACAGTTTTCAATCCGAGAATTTCATAATGTTAACACATTAAAATAAAATTGTTATCTACTATAATATAATTCCAAACACACCCTATTATATGGTTAAATTCCAAAAATCCAATTAGCAACAAAATCGGGAACACCCCGAGGCACTAGGTTGTCTCGGGCCTTATGTAACTCATACCTTGGTGTAAAGTAACCATAGAAAAATATGTTCTCACGCACAAGCCACTAGTAGGGAACATACCCATAACCTCGTGGTACCCAATCATCATCCACATAGTTTAGTTAGAGTTTTATTTATTCAAATGTTAAGTGAAACAGGGACAAAACCCATCCGGTCCAGTAGTCGTACTAGTACAAATCCGCCCCACCTAGGTACCCGAGCTTCCCCTTTTGTGCTCAATCAATTTCATCATGAAAAATAAATCTATTTTCATATAACACACCACTACTAGTCACACACAAATAATACTGTAGCTATCAAATTTTATACCACTTAAAACACACAACAAAACACTTAGATTTTTAATTAAACAATTCCTCCAAATCCCGTAATGATTCACACACCAAACTCCTTAAGAACCAAACTTGCACACTATGTGCACACCATAAAGTTACCAAAACATAAAATTCATACCAATTCATTTCTATTAAAATAACAAATCATTTTTAGGGAAGCCCCTTGTGAACCAAGAAATGATAACTTTGAAAAACCGCCATTTTTACACAAACATGGGACTTAAAGTTCACATGTTCCACAAACACTATTAAAACCAATTTTCAGAAAAACAAAAAAAGGGTATAAAATTCAGAACATTATTGGAATCCCTATTATAGTTCAATAAATTCAATTAATTATTAATAGGTAACTCCCAAATAAACCAATAAAACATTCCCATGAACCCCCCCCCCCCCAATTTGACATGAAATTTGCATTTAAAAATTCATTTGCAAAAAAAACACCAATAAAACAAATTTTTTCAGAAATAATAAAATGAGATAAAACTTAAAGTATGATAAATACAGCATGCTAAGACACGAGGATTTCATAAACATGGAATCACCTACCAAAAGAGTCAAGAACCGCAAATCCTAGTGCGGAACTTAAACCGCATGACCACCGCACCACAAGGGAGAGAGATCAAACCAAAAACCCAAGGATTGGACCAAGAAACTCAAAATGAAACCCTAGGTACGAATCCCTAGCTTATGGACATTTGGGTATTCAAGAAAAAAAAGGTAAAACATAAGGAAAAATAAGGAACTTAGTAGGATAGTCACTTACTTGAGAAATCTGGATGATTTTAGAAACTTGAGAAGTTAGGCCCTAATTACAGACTGATACAGTCTCCAAATGGGGGGAAACGAAGCTGGGGGTGCGTCCACATACAGTGGGTGCAGGTGAAATGTGTAATCACTGAAAAAGAAGAAAATATGAATATTTTATGAAAGAATTAGCTACAATTTTTAAAACTAGAAATGGGCTTTTGGGTTGGCCCAATACCTAATTAGATCACCCAAATCCAAGATGCTAATGAATTTTTAAGGGGCCCAAATTTTTTTCTGGTTTTAATAGTTAAATGAAGGTCATTTTTAATGTTTAATGGGTGAAAAAGGTTGAAAAATTAAGGAGTTATTATAGAAACAAAATATACTTTCAAAACTGGAATTGAGCTCTCGGGTTGGCCCGTATTTTGGAAACCCACAATTTCCTTCAAAAATACATTGAAAACCCCCAAAACAAATGAAGGATGTAAATTAAATGAAAATATACCTTTAAAATATGTCATTTATGTGATATAGGTAGTCATGTCCAGGGTCATCTATGAGATTTTCAAGACAAAGGGTCTTTTTCCATCATGAGATCTAATACAAGACTATAATCATGTATGAAATTCTTATATGGTGATTTCTATAACCTCACTAGTATCACATAATTAGGTGAATACCATGTAATAACCACACATTGTAATACTTTCAATTCTTCAGGTGATTGCCTTATCTTAAAAAGATCATCCAGCAGGCTCTTGCAATCACCTAAGTAGGTTCTCTAGGGATGGTGTCTAGCACACCATGTTCCTTTACATTTATTTTCCACTACTCCCTCTTCTCCATTTGTATTTTTTTACTAGAGAAGTGTATTTATAAAAGAGGTTGGCCAGAGGGTGGTTCCCCTTTGTACAGGATGAATTCCATGTTCACCAATATAAAAACATGTTCATTATTGCATAATAATTTCATTTGATCATGTGATTCTTTTATTTCCATCCATGATTCCATGTGAAATCCTTAGATAAATCTTAATTAATTCTGGTAAAAAATAATTCGAGATATAGAAGGGATCATGATCGTAAACTCCTTATAGAAGCCCCAATGGTTTTATCCACTTTTACCACATGATAAAATGATAATCATGTGATGAATTAATGTGCTAGTGGGATATCTCATGAAAGAAACCAATGTTTATTTTTAGAGTCTCATGTCAGTCCATGTTGTTCATCTTGTAATCATTTCGATTATTGGAGAAGGAATGGAGATGGTGGTGATGTCGAGTAGGTGTTGGTTGTTCCTTGAGATGTCAAAACAGGGTGTTGTGAGTTTGAAGATATGGTCTCTCACCACATGCAATCAAACATTAATTTCCACAGCACATGATTTAATTAATTAAAGTTCACAACTTGCGAGATCAAATAAAATGATTGATATCAGTGGGAGGCATGATTGGACAGTCTGGATTTGATCCATGTGAAATGTATACACTAAAATTTCCTCCCATAATGAATTTTTTTTCTATTCTATTCGATATATAAGTCATTTACTGGGTGTTTCTCTATCGAACTGACAATAGGGTTCAGTACCCGTAGCACCTACAACACCTCCACCCGGGCTTTGGCCCAGAACAATTTGTCCCCACACTATGTGATCCTTCAGCCTCATGCACCAAAGGCCCTATAAATTGGTTCATTCACTTCATTTGGGAATTATGTTACCTCTTCTGGTCCGCTGGCTAGCCCAAGATGGCTCTCATTGGGTGTGGTTGGCCTTGGTCCCATATGTGCCTATAGTTGAGCACTACTCTGGCTAGCTAGTGGATGGATATTTTTTTGAGTAAGGGTGGGGAAACATTCCCATTTATAAATATTGGTCAATATTCCTTTTATTCAAGACCAATATCCTTCTTCAAGAGTTATGTACAATGTATATCTATATTGACCCACAGTCCTCAAATATCTGAAATATTCAATGAAAAATTGTAAAATGCACAATTATGGTTCCAACAACGTGTCTTTTCATTTTTTATATAAATATTTTACCAAACTAATATGGTTATCATAAGATATAAAATATAATACATTAATATATAAACCTCAATAGTAACACCACTGGTTTAACATTAATATTTATCTATCAAATATTGTATCCAAAACCAATGAAATATTTACCAGGACTTCGTGTAGGTCAGTGGTTGGTGTTAAACCCTTATCATCATTTGGTTGCTGGTGTCAGCACATTGGACATACCCAATGTAATGGGTTTTCACCCAGCATGTGGGATTTCCATTTTCACTAATCATATAAAATTAATTATTATAATTTCACAAAATTATAATATCCCATAATTACCACAACAACAAAGATAAAATTAATAGTAAAGGTTACTAATACCTTAATAAAATCCTATTTACCATTATTATCTAAATATTGGGAGCATTTTAAGTGTTATTATTCACAAATCATGTGTTTTCCATGAATTTCAACTTGCCATTGAATCCCATTTTTTGGTACCATTTAACTCAAACTTTCCAATCCTTAATGAAATACTACAATTGAACAATCCTGATACATTTAACAGGTCTTATAACAATAATATCATTGACTAATATACTCCTATAACATAATTATCAAATTCAAACATAATCACATCAATCATTCCATATCATCTGTTTTAATAGAATGATCTTGGCCTTGATCTGTTATCTTATTTTTAGTTATATTCTATTCACACTTGGGGAATTCATTTGTTTATTATCCCATCACTTTACTATGGAAAAATTCCACCTTGGAAGATACATTCTTTCCTTTGAAATAACAATAAAGGTGACCCTTTTCTCTACACTTTATGTAAACTCTCATTCCCTTCACGTATGTACCATGGTGTTTCCTTCAAAAATTATCACATGTGGAAAACCCTTCTTTCCATTCTTCCCCTTATCCATTATTTTCTATATCATCTTCTTCTTCTATAGATTCTCTTCGAATTCATAATACATAGATAATTATTTATATTTCTTGATAGTACATGATACCATGTCTTCATAGGATTAATAAATTTGGGATATTACTTTGCATCAAAATATTGTTTTATGCATTAAATAAATGATCATTTTTACTCTTTGGATTACATGATTTGATATGGTTCCCATTCCATTTTATAGGTAACATTTCTAAATGATGGAATACACTATATTAGATCATAACATTATGAAACATAATGTATAATCCCAAAACTAGTGAAACGCCTAAACAAACATGAAAATTTTATTCATAACTAATATCATAATTATGAAAACTATTTCATAGGGGTTATATTTACTTCCAAATACTTCATAATTATTGTTAAAGAAAATGGGAATTATCATAAACATATCCCCTTGGAGTGTCAATCTGTGTGAGAAGTAATTCCTGTTTTCATGCACCAAATGAAAACTAGGTCAATCCCAATTCTCCCTTTTGGATTTATTACCCCTAGGTACATTTGTTCTAGAAAAAAATTCACATGTAATCTCAAGACCTTGAATTATTTTATAGGAAAACCCATATAATCACTTCCTTATATAACATTAGCATGATCTTTTATACATATCCTCGAATTATATCATAGTTTTATGTTCCCTAACCAATGTTTTCCTAAATTTATTTCACAAGGATTCTACTAAACTTCCAATGAATCAAAATGCAGTAACACTAACCTCAGGGGCCATGATCTAGTGTCAAAATTATTACATTTTCATAAGATATAATTAATCACATCAGAATGAGACAAAATAGTTTAGTAATAATGTTAAACATTATGCCTTCTTGAAATTATTATTATAATTGAAATAATAATGTATAAAATGTATTTTAATTTAAAACTCAATCATTCTTTATAGTTTATCCCTTTATCTCAACCACAAAACACATCCTAGAAGCTTGAGGATAATAAAACATAAGAAAGGGGTGAATTTTGATTTGCAGTAAGTGTATGTGTATAGTAGAAACTATGAATAAATAAGTCATAATATGTATGAAAATG
Organism: Viscum album; assembly: GCA_963277665.1. Classification (NCBI taxonomy): domain Eukaryota; kingdom Viridiplantae; phylum Streptophyta; class Magnoliopsida; order Santalales; family Viscaceae; genus Viscum; species Viscum album. The sequence continues at coordinate 1,954,974,414 of OY728141.1, read as the reverse complement.
TTAATAATTGAACCACATTAGATTTAATCAATAACATTATCTTAATTTTATAGGAATAAATGATGATCAAATAATTCCATATAAATAATCACATGTGCTTATTAATTTAACCATGGATATTCTGACTAATAGAATAATCACATAGTATATCAATAACTGAATCCATAATTTTGGAATGCATAATTTTGGATATCTAAAACATTCCATTAAGGCCTTGTGCCATAGAATCTAAATAAATGGGTAAGGTATCAACCAAAACCTAATCTATTTTATCTCATTATACCTAATAATGCATCAAGGGGATATAGAAATCCCCACCCATAACATAATAATACCGAAGAATTAATTATATTAAATCTGTGAAAGATAATCAATATAAACATTCATATTGAAAAACTAACATATTAAATGTTGATAATTACCCCAATCAATACATACAATCATAAACCATACAAAGTAAACTGGAGAATGGTAACAAAACTATACATCCCCAGTTTAACTGTTCATAAATAATCTATAGAAATTACAATTATAATATCAATACATTGTATCCTCAATGTATAAAAAGTAAAATAGTGGTTTGATGTTGTATATGAAGATAAATACCGTGAAAAATATTCATAAACCATTTTTGAGAAAAATAACCTTTTTATTTTTTAAATAACCTTTAAAAATATCACAAAACATTTTTACAATAATTTTATTTGAAAATAAACTTATAAAACTTGTAAAAACATTAAAACATTGATTTTTCTTAATATTGTAAAATTCCATTCATGTCATACACATTAAAACAAAGATTTAATTCACATATTTGGTAAAATAAAAATATGAATTGTTTTGAAAATGACAAGAAGGTTCCTTTTGAGAAAATTAAAAGGTATAATTGGGTAAAAAATAAATTCAAAATTATTTTGAAAAGATTAAACCATTTTTGATTTTTTTTTGAAAACATCGGTTTTGATGAAAAAGAATTTCTGATCAAAGAGGGAAATAATTTCATATTTTCTTAATATATTTTTTGAGTCATTTTAAGTAACAAAGAGCTGAAGAATGGTACTATTACTTGAAAAAAATTAATGAATAACTATAGGGGAATAAATATATTTATTTTAATATATAAACATTAAATTTTTCCTTTGATGGAGATGTAGACATAAATAATCTGGAATAAGGATGAGATTCTGAAATAAACCCTTACCACTATGGTAGCTTATACATTATAATCCCTATACAATAAATAACATAAAATACAACCTAAAAATATTTAGATAAATATATAATTTATATAAAATATCTATGGTTTATTATATATATCCCAAAAATTAAATAAGTTCTGAATATGGCATATGTCTCACGAAATTAAAAGTGAGACGAGAAACCCTTACATTAGGTCTAATTTCTTCTTTAAGTGTATGTATATCGTGTATAATGGGTTTATACCTGTTTTTAATTTATATTATAATCTTAATCATATTTATAATATCATATATGATCCTATAATAATATTTTACAACTTTTTTGTTAAGAATATTTCACTATTTTCATTTTTGTGTGGTAATTCCCTTGTTTTCTCATGCATGTTTTGTCATGAATGTTATAGTTCTTGTGTTTAGGATATATATATATATATCATCTAAATAATGACAATAATTTAATATATAATATATTTATTCATTATATTCATTTTTAGAACCAATTAATAATGTTATATATAGAAAATGAATCACATCACATCGTGGAGATGGTAAACCATGTGTATGCAGAAGTGACGATATCAGTCCCTTATTGAATGAAATGGTAAGGAAGTGGGTGATATAATAATTTTATATAGTAAATATAATTTCATTTATAACACATAAATTGATTAATTTTATCCTTATTCTATTTCATGTAAATTATAAGTGAAAAATTAAGCACATCACATCTCGAGGTGGTTGTCCACCATACACACAAGTGATATCATCGTATTTGAAACAGAATAAATGTAAAATGGTTAATGTGATAAAAATTATATAAGTATAATAATATAATAAATATCATATACATGTGGTAAATACACCATTATATCAATCCTTTAAATGTGGTGATGGAAAACAAACTACATCGGTTCACGAGGCGAAAGTCTTTCGTACAAATGATTGATGATTTCATTTCCTTCTGGATGGAAGTAGAGATAAATAAATATTATTAAATAAATATAATAACTTATAATTATATTTTATATCATATTTTTACTATAATATAAGTGTTAAAACATAATATATAGTAAAAAAATAAAGTGAAACATCTTTGTTAAGAGAATTACTTTCTCTATGAAAATCATCCTTTGAAGGTTCTCTTAAGAAACATAGGGGTTGCTTTTTTGGTGAACCAAAAGAACTAGAATATTTATAAGTATGTTATTAATATATTTTATCATTTTATATTTTATTAAAATGGAGATAGGGTAGTGAATAAGTGATGAGAGGTAGTGACCATTTATATGTGACAAAAGGGAACCCTCATGGAAATTACTTGGAAATTTCCCAAAACAATGAAAAATGAAAATTTCATTGACCTAAAAAAAGCTTCCAAATGACCATAAATTATAATTTGGGAAAGTATAAGGTCTAAATATTCATATAGAATAATATATTGGTATGTTTTATGGTAATTTTAACACTTATCTTCTTCATTTAACTCTATGGTAAACCCATTCTTAGTTTAATTATGGTAATTATTTTTTACTATTTTCAAAATTCAGTTTGGAAAAAAATAATGTTAAACTTATTAGATAATAAAAATTACTTTAATTCCCAATATTGAATCCATTTTTTAAAATTCAACTCACTTTATTGGTATAATTTATTTCAAAATTACACTCCCAGATGCAATGAAAACCCAGGTTTTCAAAGAGACATTTCTCATAATTATAGAAGTTTTAATATCAAAATTAATTATGAGATTTATTCCAATGGAATTAATTTTAAAAATATTAACATAATTTTACTAATTTTATTTTAGAACAGTTTTAAAAATAATTTAACTTTGTAAATAATTTAAATGAAAATTTAATTTTTAGTAAAAATGAGTATTTTTTACTATTCATTGAAAAATGAAATAATCAAGAAGAGTCCAAAAAAATACCCTAATATAATTTATATATTCTTATTTAAAAAATTAATTCAATTTTAACAATAAAAATTTCTAAAATTGGTAAAAATTTGACTATAAATTATGTGCACAATGCATGAATAAACATCCTTTTACAAAATTATAGTTTTTCAGTTAACATTTTTTTACTTTAAAATGATTATTATTTTATCTTTAATTAATATATAACTATTGAATTTATTCTATACCTATTCCAACCATACTATTTTTTTAATTTATTTTTTGTTATTGATATTGACAAACATAACAACTATGTTATAATTTTTATTTTTAAATAATAAAATTTTAATATATGATTGTATTTTTTTTAAATCTGATGTTTCATGCATCAAAATCTATCGAAGTGATTGAATTTATTTTAAAATAAATGTATTATATTTTCTCAAGATCTTATATTCTATTCTAATATTTTTCATGTATTTAATACATTCTATCAAACATGATATTATTATTTTAAAAACCTCAAGGTGTTAAACCCACTAATTATTAAATTGGAATCTATCAATTAGAACTTATTCTCATGAGTCATGGGTTTTACATTTGAAAATTCTATTGTGGAATACCCATTTCACAAAAAGGTTCAATAAAATTTTCTCTTAAAAATAGAGAAATTGAAATATTAAGGTTATCTATAAGAACACAAAAATGGGTTTCCAAATAGAATAATATTTAAAGGAAGTATAAATATGGACAATGAGGAGAAAACTATCACCCAATGACAAATAGAGACTGATAAATAACATTCTCATGAAAAATTTAACAACCAAACAACCATAAATATATGATTTTTGAAAAATACTATCAATTCATCAGAAATGAAGGTAATATTATAAAATTTTCTTTCAAGATCCTTTGCTTAATGTAAAGGTATCCTTTTAGTTTCTAGATGGGCTAGAAGAGAAAATATAAATACATGATTTATTTAAATGTCATAATCACAATATCATCCTTTGGTTATTCTTCAATAAATTCCCTATTCATATCTTACTCTAACAAATGAATACTCAAGATGATTTTTTTAAATCCTATAGCACAAATATTAACTTTTAACATAACATAAGATCTATAAAATAATGATAAGTTGTTCATTGTATCTATAGGTATCACCAAAACCATAATGTTTAGTGAATGTTATCAAATATGGATAAATATATTAAATTAATCTCTAAAACCTCAATAAGAACACCTAAATATTATATTATATCATAACATAAATATTTAACCTTAAAACCCTTCCATAATATGTCTAATAAATTAAAAATCCAATAATTTATAAATAAGGTCACTATATTTTCAAAACCGACTTAACCATAATCCCTCAAAAAACATAAATTATCTCATAATTTTACATACTAAATATGTGAATACCTTAATCATATATTCCTTTCAAGCATGGTAACAACTAGAATTACCATAAACCCATACTGAAAATAATAATTCTTCCAAAAATTATGCACACTTATTTATTTTATAAAATAACAAATTGTATAATATATTCAAAAAAATAAACTCCATCAAATATGACATAAACTATTTTTTCAACCAATAAATAATTAGTTCCAAGGTCATAAATAATATCTTATTTACATTATTTATATAAAACATCTCTTTATCTCAACTATACATTATTATCTTATCATTGATCGCATATTGAGGGTTATATTTCCATTAATCATGTTTTTTCCCATAAAATATCACCTTACCATTAAATTATATTTCTAGGTCATCAATGACTTTCAACAACTTCTTATATATCCTTAAAGAAAAACTAAAATAGATCAAACCTTAAATATTTCATGATTCTTATAACGATAAACCATTGATAACAATTATTCAATAACACAATTATTTAATTCCAATATATATACACACCATTCATTCCCATTACTTACTAAAACACTAATTGGGATTCTTCATATTATTCATTAATACCACCTTCCTTTCATGTGTCATTTATATTCTCTTCATCGTCAATAGTGAAACCATTACTCATAAAATCCTTGTTGATCATCCTTTTCATCATTCTCTATATGACCATAATTTGTATTATTTCCATATTTTCCACTTTTAAAACATTTAATCCTTGATAACACCTTAGATAACCCAATATTCTTATCCATTATGTTATAAAAAAATTTCATTTTTCCTTAATAAATACTATATCTATGTTCTTTTTTTTGACGCCAAAAACATATTCATGTTCCATTAATTCATTTACCTGGGTTATTCTTTCCACATTTCTATCATAAATTAAATGGATCCTTACTTACCTCATGATCTCCACCACTAAATATCTTAGAATAATCCATCCTCCTATTCCTTAGTAAATATGGGAGTTGTTTGAGGTACAGTTTGTTAATAATATATCATTATATATGATTAGGCTTAATCAAAATATCTATAACTTTAACAATTATCCCATTTGGTTTCATTTAATCACCACAGTTTCCATCAAATTAAGCTCTAAAATAATTTCTATTAGTTTTATCCATTGACTAAAACTCAAAATCATTAATTGAACAACAATAATCAAAATTTTAAAAAAATAATAGGATTTTTAAATCATGACACCATCTCTTCAATCTACATGACATTAAATTTGTCCTAGGTCATCAATGATCATATTATATTCAATTAATTCGTTATGGTTCATAAATAAAATTTGAATTAACCCAATAATATCCTTTGATAGTGTCAAACTATGTGTGTAGTAAGGGAACACACATGATGCTCCAGAATGATTGTCGAGATATACACAACCAAATCTTTTTAGTGCAGTAAATCCTAGATACATCTCTAGGATAAATCATTATTAATTAAAAATAAATGAATCCTAAGAGTGATAAATCATCATAAACTAATCAAAAACCTTAAATTTGTGAAATAAAAGTGTGGAACTATCATATGTATAGAAACCATTTCAAATGTCAAGGTTAACTACTAATACCATAAAATCAAATTGGATTTGGAATATCTACCTGTAGTACCCTCAGTTTTATTTAGATAAACCTTACTTAATGCTTTTTATGGTTATAAAGTTAAGGGTGATGAATGGGAGAGTCAAGAGAACTTGGAATAGAAGTTTTGAGGAAAAGGGGAAGTCGCATGGGTGGCGCATGATTTGTCTAACCATACGGCCAAACTGTGCGTAGTTGGCCCTTTTGAGGTAGTGGATCCGACATGGTTGGAGCACAGTTTGAGAGACCGTGTGAGGAGCCCATGTGAGGGTCTTCTGAGCCTGTGGCTAACACACGGTTAGCGCACGGTTTTTCAAACTGTGCAAAATAACTATGCAAGCACTTAAGTGAGATCCTAAAAAAGTGGATCTCAGACATTTTTACCTCTAAATGGATCATTTTTTCTATTAAGCGGCCATAACTCAGGATTAGTCTCCCTTGAAGGTAGGATAACCTATCCCAAGTGTTGTGGAGGTGATTTGAAGGCTTTCCTTGGAGAATCAAAGCTAGATTCTTGAGGTATGTGATCGTTCGTCATCATTTTGATCGGTTTCATTGATCTACTTCTCTTATTCTCTCAGTTTCATAGATATACACCCATTATGGGTAGATCTATGTGTGTGGATTCCTAATATGAGGAGATTTGGTCTTGGCCTTACTAGGAGAAGATATCTAAGTTGTGTTCTTGAATAATCAACCCGGTTTTCTTATGCGCTCTTTGTTCATTGTGGTTTTCGTCAAAACCTTCAAGGTAGGTGGCTTCACTCTCATATCCTCTTGCTAGAATATATTATCTTAGATTCAAATTTTTTAATGATTGGGAAATTCATGGAAAAATATTTATTTGTGATGATTTACGGTTTTTGTGAAATTGCGTGATCTTGGTGAATAGTTGTGCAAAAGGGGGTTTAATTTAAAATGATGATTTAAAATTATGGATTTTTGTTAATTGATTAATGGTTGAAGAAAAAGGTTTTTTAAGTAGAAATTTTATTCAATAAAAATGGAGTTTTATTGAAATGGTTTGGAGTTGAAATGTTTGACATTGAAATGGTTTTGACGGAAATAGTTTTCAATAAAATGGTGTTTTTATTGAAAGGATTATTTTGGCTTGATCGTTGGGCATATGTGTTGTGTGTTCCTGTTGAATATAGAGGTCTTGGTTGAAATATGACCTTGTTCTTGGTGCCAAAGGTTTAAGGTAACAAGGGAATTACATATAAAGGGCTTGGTTGAAATATGGCCTTGTGCGCGGTGCCAAATGATTAATGGCACATGGGAAAAAATTACCTTATGGAAACTTGGTAGATCGACAAGAAACGGCTCATGAGTATGGAACTATCAAAACGTAGCTTGTAAGGTTGGTTGCATAGGTTGAGAAATGGTTTAAAAGCTTGTTTAGTTTTTTTTCTAGAAAATTAACTTGTTGGAAAAAATGGTTTTCAATTACAATTGTATGCTTTTGGTTATAAATGGTTTTTAAATCTTGTTTATATTTGGTAATAAATTTTTTGGTAAATTTTTTCATATAAACTATTTTATATAAATTTGACTAAATTTTTCTATCTTAGTGGCGTGGGTAGGTAAGTGACTAGGGAAAACCTACTGAGTTTTATACTCACCACTGCTTTGGCACTATTGTGCCTTTGCATATGCTAGCTTCCGGGACAAGGGAAAAGGTAATATTTCACACGTGTTTAGCACTACCTCATGATGTCTGGGTTGTTTGGAGAATTTGGAGCTCGGAGCATGTGGAGCATGGAGTCTTAAGGTCTTTTGAGAGTCCTTTTTGGTTTATCTGCTATGTACTTTGATTTGTGGTTATTCTTCCATTGTGGCTTACTTTGATGTGGTTGTGAGATACATGAAGTTGTTGAGTTGTCTTCCGTTTGTTCATTCATAATATTGTGAATTTTTTGTTATGGTTGGTGGGTTTATTGGTTTATTTTTTAAAGGGTAAATCGTCCCTCACTTGTATTTGAAACCCTTCAGCATTTATTTCTAGCCTTGGGCATCTTGGGTATGTTGTTAAGGCCTAGTAATGACTCATTGTACTCTCAAGCCAATGAGAATAGGCGGGTCATTACAAATGGTATCAACTTGTTCGGTCCTTGCCTAACAACTAGTCATTGATGTTCCTAGTTTTGGATATGAAATCCACAGTTTTCTATTCCTTGGATGGGAATCTTAGAAAGGATTAGGATTTTCGGAACATGAAATTTATAGAATAAAAGGACGTAGCTAACCATTTCATGCTGAACTTAAAGTTACCTGTGAGTTAGGTAAATAAGTGTTTAGAGACACTTCTAGGATTTTGAAATCTTATTGAAATGGGTTTAGCCAATGAGATGAGTATGGCATGCATTGTAGAGGAATGACATACCACTAGGAGTGCATACATCATTTCGAGGAATGATTCATGTTGCAAAAAAGTGTTGATTTTTCAACTTAGTATGGAATTATTTTTCAAATGAATGATTTTGAAAAATAAAATGCTTATTGTATTTTAAAAATGGTTTAATTTTCAAAATCATGTTCAGTGTTTTCAAAAATGGTTGAACCTGGGAAAAAGGTTGTTTTGGAAAAAAAATGTTGTGATAGTTTATTTGATAGAATTTGAAATGCTAAGACAATAATTGATAGAGAGAGATATTGACAGAAGTTGTTATTTTTTTTAAGAAATGGAACTCGTAGGAATTGTACAAACTAGTTGGAAGGGGCTATTGAGAATTTGGTTTCACCAGAGCCACAGGTGACCCACCAGTTGGTCCAAAGCATTACTCAGGATTTCCAAACCATTGAGTTGGGACTGTAATCAGATACTCTATTTACAATATCTGTCATTGCTAAAAATACAAGTGGAGGAATTATGGTTTTCTTCACTAGAGAATCTAAGAACTCTAGTACTAAGATAAATAAGAATGGGGAAACATATTCTCTATGCTTAAAACGTGATTTAATGTCTTCTGTGATAAAAATCCAAACTCATATCAGTGAAAGAAATTGTCGAATCTTTATATGTTGAGATTCTCCTATAACTATTGATAGAGAAAAGTTGAAATGGGACTTATCAATGTTATAGATAAATGTCTATGATGCAATCCTAGGTATGGATTGGATGACAATGTTCAAGGATCAAATCTACTGTTATAGGAGAACAATTAGTTTCATGACTGAGAACGGCCTCAAGGATCTCTTTAGAGGAGAGAGGATTGTAAAGATGGGTGAAAAGTGCTTGTTGACACCAATGGTGGGAAAAATCTCTTACCTGTTGGTAGCGTTGAATTTGACATCAATGGAAGAGATTAAGAAAAATAGTTTTCTAGCTATTGTGGATCAATTTATAGATTTCATTCCTAATAACTTCTCAAGGTTACCACCTCTAAGGGAAGTGTAATTTAAGATTGATCTCTTTCTGTGGACCAGCCTTATTTCCCCTATGTCTTATAAGATGACACCAACAGAGTTACTGTAATTGAAAGTGTAGTTAGAGGAGATGGAAATCAAGGGTTACATTCGACCAAGTACGTATCTATGGGCAACACCAGTTTATTTTTGTGAAGAAGGTTGATGTAACTCTTCAGCTGTGTGTTGATTATCGTAAGCTTAACCAAGTTACAATAAAGAACAGATATCCACTTCCATGCAATGATGATCTGTTCGATCAGTTAAGGGGAGATCAGGGGTTCTTCAAGATTGAATTGTGATCAAAATATCACCAATTGAGAGTTCGGATAGAGTATTTTCCAAAGGAAGCTTTCAGAAGTAGATATGGCCACTAAGAATAAGTAGTCATGCCTTTTGGTCTAACGAATGCACCAGTGGTCTTCATGGAATTGATGAAATGGATATTACAACAATATCTTGATTCATTTGTTGTGGTGTTTGTGGATGAAATTTTGGTCTATTCAAAGACAAGGGTTGATCAGGAAGTGCACCTGAAAACAGTGTTAAAAATCTTGAGAGATCATCGTTTGTATGCCAAATTATCAAAGTGTGATTTTTGGATAAAGTAAGTAAATTTTCTTGTCCTTGTAATTTGTGAGAAAGGCAATTCTATTGATCCTAAAAAGATATAATCCTTGATCTCTTAGAAACCACCGATGAATGTTTTTGAGATATGAAGTTTTCTTGGTCTAGCTGGTTACTACTGATGCCTTGTGCGTGATTTATCATGACTAGATTCACCAATGACAGCCTGGACAAATAATAATGCCCCATTCAAATGGATAGATGAATGTCAGAAGTCTTTCCAAGAACTGAATGTTCGGCTTACATCTGCACCTATATTGATCTTTCCAGTATCAGGATAGGGGTATGTGGTGTACTGTGATGGTTTGTGATCAATGTAGGGCTATGTTCTCATTCAAAGAGATCATGTGGTTTCTTATGGTTCAAGGCAGTTAAGGATGCATGAGAAGAATTAACCAACACATTATTTGGAGTTAGCAGCAGTCGTCCATGCTTTGAAAACATGGAAAAATTATGTCTTCGGTGGGAAATTTACTGTTTTTACAAATCAAAAAATCTTGAAACACATTTTCTCACAGCAAGATTAGAATCTGAGGCAAAGAATATGGATGAAGTGTCTCCAAATGTCTGACTTTGACTTGATTTACACACATGGGAAAGGAAATTCCATGTCAGATGCATTGAGTAGAAATTTATATGCTTAGTTGGCGAATGAAGCTTTAGATGAATGGAATTTGATGTCTGCCATAGTCGACATGCATGAGGAATGTGAAGACTGAGGTTATGTCGTAGTTTTCTTTTCAGTTACACTTGTTCCTGATTTAGTAAAAATGATCAAAGAGGCACAAAAATCTGATGCAGTATGTCTGGTTGTATGTTCAAGACTCAATGTCGGGTAGACTATCGAGGGATGGAAACTTGATGGGCATTTTTTTAGAGATCGGATGGTTGTAACTATGGGTTTTCATGAACAACTCCTTCATTCTTACCACTATTCGATATGGGTTGTACATCTAGGTACACAAAATATGTATAAGGCATTGAAGGCGCAGTTTTGGTGGAACAACCTGAAAAGGAATGTGGCCAAGTTCATCTCGATGGGCTTAACTTGTCAACAGGTTAAAGTAGAGCATCAGAGACTAGCTAGTATGTTATAATCTTTTCCCATCCCATTGTCGAAATTGGATCAGATAGCAATGGATTTTGTTACAGGTCTTCCAAGAATGGTATGGAAACACGATGGCATTAGTGTGGTGGTGGATCATCTGTCCAAGTCAGCTCATTTCATCTATATTCATGAAACTCATACAGTGGTGGATCTTTCAAAAATATATATCCAAGATGTGGTAAAGAGGCATGGTGTACCAATGTCAATAGTATCTGATAGAGATCTGAGGTTCACATCTCGTTTTTTGGAAATCATTACAGAAATCCCTTGGGACTCAGTTGACTATGAGTACAGCGTATCATCCTCAGACGGATGGGAAATCCGAGCAGACGATACAAACGTTGGATGAAATGTTGTGGGCTTTTGTAATGGATTTTTGTGGCTCAAAAGAGGATCATATTCCCTTAATGGAGTTCTCATACAATAACAACTATCAATCCTCGATACGCATGGCTCCATTTGAAGCATTGTATGGGAGTCCTTGTCGTTCCCCACTATGTTGGGTGGAAACGGGTGAAAATTCTCTAGTCAGGACAAGCCTTCTCCAAGAAACAATAGAGAAGATCTAGTTGATTAGATAAAAGATGGAGATGGATCATGGTTGTCAGAAATCTTATGCATATCACCGTCGAAGACCATTGTCATTCGTTGTGGGTGATCATGTCTTCTTGAAGATCTCTCCAAGACGTGGATATCGTCATTTTGAAAAGTAGGGAAAGTTATCTCCTAGACACATTGGCCCTTTTGAGATACTATAACAGGTTGGAGAGGTGGCATATTAGTCGCATTTCCACCATGGTTTAGTTTGGTGAATAATGTGTTCCATGTATCCTAGTCGAAAAGGTATCACTATGATTCTAACCATGTGATCAGATGGGATCACGTTGAGCTAGAACCAGATGCATCACTATAACATATCCTCATGTGGATTGTGGATAGGAAAGATAAAGTCTTACCGTGAAAAAGCATCGATCTAATGAGGGTTTTATGGCATCATGGTCAGATTCAAGAAGAGACTTGGTAACATGAGAAGGAAATGAAAGAGTAGTGGCCAAAACTCTTTAATTTGGGTGAACGTTTAATACTTTCTAAGGATGGAAAGACCAATGGAGGGGAGAATGTAGTACCACTGGATTCTGGTAGGTAACCCTTACGTAATGTTTTTCATGGTTATAAAGGTAAGGGTGATGAATGGGGGAGTTGGGAGAACTTGGAATGATGTTATGAGGCAAAGTGGAAGTCGCATGGGCAACGCATGGTTTGTCTAACTGTGCGGTCAAACCATGCGTAGTTGGCACTTTTGAGGCAGTGTCTCCTGTAAAGTTGGAGCACAGTTGAGGAGACCGTGTGAGGAGGTCATGTGAGGGTCTGTCGAGGCAGTGGCTAATGTACGGTTAGTGCATGGTTTGTCAAACCGTGTGAACTAACCGTATAGGCACTTAAGTGAGATCCTAAAAAGGTGGATATCACATATTTTTGCCTCTAAATGGATCATTTTTTCTCTTAAGTGTCCATAACCTTGGATCACTCTCCCTTGAAGGTAGGATAACCTCTCCCAAGCATTTTGGAGCAGATCTGAAGGCTTTCATTGGAAAATCAAATTCAGATTCTTGAGGTATGTGATCGTTCTTCATCGTTTTGATCAGTTTCTCAGATCTAATTCTCATATTCTATCGGTTTCATAGATATACACTTTGTATGTGTATATATAAGTGTTTTTATTCCAAATATGATGATATTTGGTCTTGGACTTTCTTGGAGAAGAGATCTAAGGTGGGTTCTTGAAGAATCAACATTGTTTTCTTGTACGCTCTTCGTTCATTGTGGTTTTCATCAAAACCTTTAATGTAGGTGGCTTCACTCTCATCACATTTTTCTAGAGTTGATTGTATTAGATTCAAATTTTTTTTTTTTGACTGTGAAATATATGGAAAAATATTCATTTGTGATGAATTATGGTTTTTGGGAAATTGTGTGATCTTGGTGAATGGTTGTGAAAAAGGGGGTTTAATTTAAAATGATGATTTAAAATTATGGATTTCCTAGAATTACTAAATGGTTGATTAAAAAGGTATTTTTAATATAAATTATTTTCAATAAAAAAAAGTGTTTTATTGAAATGATTTGGAGTTGAAATGTTTTGGCATTGAAATGGTTTTGACGGAAATCGTTTTCAATAAATAGGTGTTTTTATTGAAAGGTTTATTTTGGCTTGATCGTTGGAAATATGTGTTGTTTTTTCATATTACATATATTGGGAATGGTTGAAATATGACCTTGTTCTATGTACCAAAGGTTTAATGGCGCATGGGAATTTAATATACAGGGATTTGTTGAAATATGACCTTGTGCTCGGTGCCAAATGATTAATGGAACATGGGAAACAATTACCTTGTGACGACTTGGTAGATCGACGAGAAAGTGCTTGTGAGTATGGAACTGTCATAACCTTGCATGCATGGTTGGTTTCATGGTTTTGAGAAATGGTTTTAAATCTTCTTGAGTTTTATTTCTGGAAAAATTTGTTTCAATTACACTTGTATGATTTTGGTTATAAATGGTTTTGGAAACATTTTAATATTTGTTTATAAACTATTTTGGTAAAAAAAATTATATAAACTGTTTTATATAAATGTGACTAAATTTTCTATCACAGTTTCATGAGTAGGGAAGTCATTGGGTAAAACCTATTCAGTTTTATACTCACCCATGATTTGGCACATTGGTGCTTTTGCAGATGCTATCTTCCGGGAAAAGGTAAAATGTAATGTTTCAGATGTGTTTAGCACGAACTCATGATTTATGGGCTTTTTTGTGATTTTTCAGCTTGGTTGTTTTAGAGAATTAATTCTTTAGGTGTTTGGAGAGTCTTGTGTGGTTTGTCAATTGTGTACATTGATTTGTGGTTATTCTCTTGTTGTTCCTTATATTGATGCGGTTGTGAGATACAGGAGGTTGTTGAGTTGTCTTTTGTTTTTTCATGCATCATATAGTGAATTTTTGGTTATGGTTGATAGGATTATTGGTTTATTTCTTAAAGGGTAAATCATCCCCCACTTGTATTTGAAGACCTTCGACATTTATTACCACCCTTGGGTGTCTAGGGGAAGTCTCTTAAGTCCTAGTAATTACTCATTGTACTCTCAAGACAATGAGAATTGGCAGGTCATTACACTACCTATTTCCAATATCAAAACATGTTAAGAATCACTACCTGCATCCAATGGTTGATCAAACACATTTAATTCTTTCCCAGGTGGATCAATCACATCGACTTGTTTCCTATGGTGGATCAAGAACATCGACTTGCATCCCAAAATTTTATCATGGCATCAAATATTTTTACCCAATGAATGAAAGGGGTATATAATTTCAGGCCCACCTATGATATAATTAAAACCATACATATGTTTTCGATAATATAATAAAACACTCATCATATCATCATATCATAAATAATATAAATTAAATGCGTTTCATAAACATTTCATCAATCTATCATTGCATAAACCATGTAAAATTAATGGATTTCATAAAAATCTCATAATATTCATCATAACACATCTATAGAAAGAATTAAGATGGTACAATTGGATCATATCCCCAATAAAATAAAATCAATACAAAAGGATGTTGACATTTATGAATATAAATTCCATTAAAATGCCATTAATAACCTTCTTAAGGAAAATAACCTTTCAATATTAAAATAAATTATTTAAAATTTGAAAATTTCCAAAATATTATGGAATAAATTTTCATTGAAAATAAATATATAATTTTTGTAATTAATATTATAATAATTGAGTTGTAATGGTAGTAGGAAATTTTCTTATTACCATATAACTTAAAAGAAAACATTTATTTCACATTATTTTAAAAAGTCAAAATTCTATCATTTTGATAATGGAAATAAGAATACATTTAAACTAATTTAAGAAAAGTAAAACATGGGTAAAAATGAAATAAAAAAATTATAATATTAAAAACATTCTTGAATAAATTTTTATACTACATGGATATGGAATAGAAATATTCCTTAATGAAGAGTAAAACATACTTGATTTCCCATAAAAACATTCTTTCAGTATCTTAGGTAATTAAATAGATTAAAATTAAATGAATAAATTTATTATCTATAAATAATAATAGGATAATAAAAATCAACTTTGTCTATTATATAATTATCATATAATTTCCTCAATGGAAATTCAAGCATTAACAATCCTGATTAATAATAGGATTGAAAAATAAATCCCTTACCGGTTATGTAAATTTTGAATCATAGGACCCATGAGTGAATAAATTAAAATGAAACTTATAATATCATTAAAATAAGGATATTTATGATATTACATGTCAATGAGTAAGTATATACACCTCAGAAAATAAGATAGGTTGATAACATAACATATATTCCAAATAATAAAATTTGAGAAGATAGACCCATACCTCTGGTCTCACATCCTTCATATGTGTTCAAAACACTTATATATTAAATGTTTAATTATTATAAATCTAATAAATAACAATAGTTATGTATATTATAAAATATATGATTTATTAATATTATTTTATCTCCTGTTTATTAACAATTATATGTTAAAATCACTTTTCGGGGTAATAACTGCTTTGTTTTTTCATATGTGTTTTCATTCAGTAGTTTCAGTACTTGTATTTTAATTATGGTTACATAATATATATAATTTTAATTATGATATAAATATAATATATATTAATTATATATGAATTTATAATTATCTATATAATCTTGATATTGAAAAATGAATTACATTGATCATTGAGCTGATAGGTTGTATGTATGCATTATCGTTATTTTTCATTTTTTGAAGGATTGAACAAAGAATGTTAAATAATAATTAACATTTATAGAATTAATAATATATAATATCAATAATATATGTTCTTAAAATCCATCCTTTTTATCATCCATTAAAAAAAATAATGAAAATCGAATCACATCACTTCATAAAGGTTGTAGTCTACATATATTCATGAGCAACATTATCATTTCTCAATGGATTGGATTGTAAGAATATAGATATTATATTATAATTAACAATGTATAATTTTTTAGTAAATATAATATATATGAAAACATTAAATAGATCATTATATTTATCTGCGACAGGCGGTGATGGAAACTAAATTACATTAATTCGGGTAGTGGTATTCTCCCATACACATGTTCAATGGTTTTATTTCCCATTTGATGAAAGATAATATGAATATAGGTTATTAAATTTTCCTAATAATATATTAGAATATAGTAGATTTTATTTCATCATGGATGGTGAATATTTTAAGGAGGTAGATGAAGAAATAAAAATAAAGCGATTGGTTAAAGCGATTACCACTACTTGGAAAGAACTCCTTTGGATATCCTCTTAAGGGCCCTAGGGATGGTCTTTGTGAATAATAAAACATATACAATGTTTCTATATATGTTTATAAGATATTTTTGTAAGTTTTTATAGATCTATAAGTCTCAATGTAGTGTAATAAAGAGAAATGAGGGCTGCCCTTTTATAAGTTAGGGGAGGGACACTTTTAGAATTTATTAAAATATAAAAATATAAAAAGTTCATTATCTATTGATCCTTTTCTAAATAGAATTATATTATAATCTAATATTGGATTCTTCTAAAATTCTATCATCTAAAATAAATTAATATGTATAAGTTGGTTTTAAACCTTATCACTGGGTTTAACCCCTTAATTACCTTATTTTAACCTTAACTGTGACAACAACTATCTCAATATTAATGGGTTAATACAGTTACCCTAAATGGTAAAATTACACAAAAAAGTACCATGGTGGATATATTCAGCCATATTATATTCACTTATCTGATGATATGATTTTTATAAATTTTAAATAATTTAATAAATTATTATTTATTATTAAATATCATTATTGTCACTTTCCGAACTATTCGATCTATTTCAATTTAAATACAAAAATAAAAATATTAAATTTGAATATATTATTTTAAAAAATCCCTAATATTAAAAATGTATCTAAAAATTTTCCAACACTATAACTCAGTCAAATTATATTACTTTTAATATTTTTAAAATCATTTATTTTATATATCAAATAATTGAAGTAATATTATGTCTATATTGCGAAATCATTTAAGTTAATTGTATAATTACTAAAAATTATAATTAAATTACCATCATTGAAATAATATCCATGATAAAAAAAACCATTATTATTCACTCAAAATATGCTTTTATCCGTATGTGAAGACAACAGATATTTTTGAAAGTAGGATTATGACATTTTAACTTTTTCAATAATTCAAATATTATATAGGTAACATTCATAGAAAATTTTCCAATACATATATAAATATCTATCCTAAGCTCACAAATAATATAAGTTAATGTGATTTACCCTTTTACTGGCGTGACAAATATATATTGTTTTTACTGTTCATTATGACTAAAAATTAATTGAACCTTATTAAATAATATTAGTTATTCATATTCCAAATATTTAATCCATTTTATTAAATTCAATTCGCATAAGTCAAATAATTTAATTCAAAATAATACTATTAAATGTGTTAAAAATGGTTTTCCAATTAAAAAGTTTTCTAAATTATAAAAATTTATTATATTAAAGTTAAAAATAAAATTAATTCCAGTGAAATAAATTGAATTATTCATAATATAATTGAACGAATTTTAATTTTTAAACCACTTTAAAAGAAAAATTTGACATTGAAATTTCTTAATATGAAAATTAATTTTTTAAATAATAATTTGTGTTTCACTATTCACTAATAAATTAATATTTTCTAAAAATTCCTAAAAATTCACTATTAGCTAATTTTCACATTTTGATTTCAAAATGAATTTAATTTTCAAAAATAATTTTTCAAATATATAATAAAAATAAATAAGAGCGCAAATTGCGATGTAACCACTATTTAGAAAAAAACAACATTTTTAAGAATAACAATGGATTTATTTTTGTTTCATGACTAAAAAATATTGGGTGAAAGCTAAACCATTTGATTGAATATATAAAATTTAAATTTATTTAAAATTATTAATATATATTTATCAATTTAATTTAATAAGATAAACAAACATTGTGCACGTAAATTCTATTTTTTAGAAAAACATCTTCTTTATTTCCATTAGTTTTTATTTTCATTTATAACTAATTGATAATGAATGAATAAATTTTATACATATGTAAACCATAAATTCTTTATAATTTTCTTGTTCCTTTTCATACCCAATAATCCAATGGATAGGTGATAACTGTGAAATCAAATAATAATATTTTAATAGTATATCGCGGTTTGATTAAAATAGTTGTTGTGTGTAACAAAAGATATCAAAAGAATTAAATTTATTTGAAATAATATTTTATAAAATACCAGGGTTTTACAAGAACTGTAGAAATTATATGATACAATGAAAAATGAGTGTCAAGGAATCATTATCTTTTTAGCATCAAGGATTAAAATGGTAAATTCAACTCAAAAGAGTTAAAGTGGTTGATCATAAAAGGCCTAGCACACTATACAACTTTAAAGTACCCTCAATTTTAGTGTATCAAACCAGATATGTTAGTTTTGTTATTTTTAGTTCCATCATGCATATTATATTTGAAATATGAAACCTATTTCATTTTATTTATGAAATAATAATACACATTAAGCTTCTATGAATCTTTCCCATTGAATGGTCCACATGAATTTTCTATTTAATGTTCCTAAAAAAAATTCCCATTTAGATCACTTCAATAACCTATAAAATTAAAACACGCTAAATTGTGTAACCTTTTAGAATAATCAACATAGTACTTAGAAATCTATAATAAATAAAATTAAAGTCACATAAAACACTCCCATAAATAATTTCGGAAAAATTATTCAAATTCTCAACATATTAAATTTGAAAACCAATCTTTTTAACAAAAGTAAAGTGAGAAATTATCCAGCAAGATAGTCATTAAATCCAGTATAAATTATACCAAATGATTTTATAGATTTCAAATATTTAATAAGTTATTAAAAAAATATAATATCAATGAAAATAATTACAAAAATTACAGTAAATTGAAATTTATAAAGATATAAAGAACAAGAAAAAAGGGTGTCGAAATTCTGAAAAAAGTTTCATAAAGCAGACTTCTTTATGGTAGTTCAGTTCTTGTGGTAGGTTAAAACTCAGAGTAGGTCAAATCTTATAGTATGATATATTTTATAGTAGATCAGATCTTATGGTTGGTCAATATCACAATGAACTCAATTCTATTGGATGTGTAGTTGATCCATTTCTACTTACGATTGATCTAAATTCGTTTATACATTTGATATAGAACTTCTCTCATGATTGATTGAATAACTTATAGTTGATTGAATTTATTAAAGTGTTTGGTTTAATATTTAGAAAAAAAATTAAATTTTAAGTCTTCTAGTCGGTCCAAAGTCATGTGACCACTCTACTCTTGTTCATGCAGTCATTCAATGCTTATAGTCACTTGAACTCTATTCATGTGGTCAATCTAAATTTATAGTAACTTAAATTTTTTTCATGCGATCAGTAATATTTTATGGTCACCTGACATTTTTTCATGCACTCATCCAATGATTATAATCACCTAACATATGTTCATGTGTAAAGGCTATATACAGTTTTCACACTTAACATAAAGGAAAAAATCCATAATCTATGTAAGGGTTATGATAGACTTGGAAAAATATAGGACTAAAAATAGAAACATATATAATGGATAACAAATACATTTGAGAAATTGTAATTATATAATAATAAAATTATTATATATTTTTATTTTTAAAATAATAATAAATAAAGTGTATATGTTTCTGATTAAATATTCTCCAAATTTTCTATAATTAAAAGACATATGAAAATTCCAAAATCCCCCCCCCTCATTTTTTAAAATTTCATCAAAAAGATTTAATAATGTTCACCCACTTTTCAATACCAATGGGTTATATACAAACATGGTCCCCCTAAGATAACCACACATTACTAGGAAAGAAACTAACCCTTCTAATTATTCATCAAACAAAAAACCAATCTCTTCATAAATTAAAAAATTATTACATTGAATTGGGTCTTTAAATTCTATAACAAATAGATATTATAATTTTCTTGATTAATTTATTGGGAAAGAAACTAACCCTTCAAAAAATTACATCAAAAAGTTTAAGCTCCCCCTAAATTCATACATTTCAACACATATACAATAAAATATTCCTTGAAAAAAATATTTTCAAATCCTTAAGGAGACATTTAAATAATTCAATATATTCAAGGAATGATATATAATGATTTCCAATGAATTAATGAATTATATATTTATATTATATAATGAGTTTTTATTGAATCATATAAGAGTTCAACATTCTGACTGGCTAGGAAGAAAACTGAATTAAAGAATCATCTCAGAATCATAATTCATCTCCCTATGAAAATATTCTATGAAATTCCCATTTACCAAGCTCAAATTTTATTTTATAAACTTTTTCTAAAACAAAATGCTTCATAAAAATTTTAGTAAGTTTATTTTTTATTGAATCTGATTCTAGGATTATATTCTCTTGTTGGACATGATGTCTAAGAAATTGAAATCCAACATCAATGTGTTTATTACTAGAATATTTTAATAGAATTTTATAAATAAATTTTGGAGGGGTATTATTAAAATAAATAAGGATTTTTAAAAAAATAAATCCAAAATAAAATATTTATTTCTTAAAAAATAATTATTGTGAAAAAAATATGAAACAATAACATATTCACAATTATTTGTTGATAAATAAAATTATTTTTTATTCTTAAAACTCTATGAGTGTAAAAATTTACTACGAAATGGGCACATACCTGATAGTATTTTCCATTCAATCTTGTGTCATCAAAAATCAGAATCACTAGAACTATTTAAATCAAAATAAGTTACATCAAGTTAACAAAATATTTAAATATAAGTAAATTAATTTTATAAACATTTTAAAAACATAAAAATTAGTTTATTTAAGGCTATATTCAAATATATCACAAATTATAACATTAAATAATAAAATTGGCCTAAAAGTAGTTGAGTACTATAAGAATCCAATCATGTCACTAAAATATTTAACATCAATAGAATTTCCAGAATCATACTTATCAAGTTTTGATGAAGTTTCCATTATATTATTAATTATTTTATTAGATTATGTACCAAATTTTTTTTAAAAAACTTTAGTAAAATTATATCGATTTGGAAAAATACCATTATTCCATTAAAAATTTTGAATACTAAGAAAGAATAAGTTATCTTACTAAACTCATATCAAATTCATCTCTCATAAATTATAAAAATTCATTATAATTTTTTTCACTACAATATGAAAATATATTATCATCAGTATATTTTTTATTAATTAAAATATATTTTAACTTTCTTTTAATAAACAATGTTTGATCATCCTCCCCCATTTCAAAATCATTATTTAATATAAAACTTGATAACATTTCATATCAAGCTATAGGATCTTGTTTAAACAATTTATTTCTTTTGAATTATTTAATACATGATTAGTTATAGATTTATTTTCAAACCCTCAGGGTAATTTAAAAAAAATTAGAAACATCTTCGTTTAGAAATGGGAATTTTAAATCCATTTAAAAAATTATTATTAAATAGGAAGAAAATGAAAAAAAAACTTATAGATTCTAATGTTGAAATAAAATAAATGATTATTTAAATTCAATTACTTATTCCTCATTGTATCCATAAGCCACTAATTGGGATTTGTCTTTAATTATATAACAAAATTTTTCTAACTTATATCAGAATATCCACTATGTTCCAATAATAATGAGATCCTTATGGGGTTTATCTAAGGTGCATACTTTAGTTTTTATCAAAATAATTTAATTATTCACAAATTTATATAATCTAGTTTGAATTATAAAAATAATTATATATATTATTATGTATAAAATTAGAGATAAAATATAGATACGAACAAACATTTCTAATAGAATTACTGGTTTTAACACCAGTAAATGTATCAAGAAATACATTGTTAACAAGATGATATTTAAGGAAATTTATAGTTTTTTTCATTACTTCCCCCTAGATTTATGTGTCTAATTTTTTAATTTTTATATTCTCTGAAGTTAATGTCACAATATTATTCCTTAACAACTCTAAATTATATTTTTTATTCATTTTCATTAAATTTGACCTGAATGGATTCTTCATTAACTAATTTTATTTTTATGAAAAATATATATTCTTTACTATAGTTAGTATATCCTTTAAAAGTAACTTGATCTAATTTTAGAACAAAATTTTCAAATGAGTCTTTTTTTCTAATAATGAAAATATTGCAACCAAATTCTCTAACATAACTAATTTTATGAATCCTTCTATTCTAAATTTCATAAGGTTTTTACTTTTAAAATGTTTAAATATAATTTTTTTACAAAGATGATTATTAATATAAACATATTCTACCTCGAAATATTTTTTAAAATTATACTCATTTAATTTTTCTCTATACATATCTTGTAAGTTCATATTTATTATTTCAACAACAACATTTTATTATCATTAACTAAGATCTAAAAAATTATGACTATATCCGTTATCATCAACGAACATATAAAATTATATATTTAAAAACTCACCACCTCTATCAATTATAATTGATAAAATTAGAAAACCTTTCTAATTTCGAACCACTTTTAAATAATTAATTTATTTCATATAATGTCTCAAAATTGTGTGGAATAAAATAAGATAATGTGAATATTCTATATTCTTCTAAATTAATTAATATATATAACATTTTTCTCTTAGAAAAATCAGTTTTCATGTGGCTTAATATATCCAAATATAAAATATAAATTTTTCATAAATTTCATACCTCATTAAATGATTTAATAAACTATTTATACTTATTTACTTTTAAGCATGAATCACATACATTATTATTTTCCCTATTTAAATCAATCATATAAAACACCTGTTGATTTTTGGAGATCGTGCGTAACAACATAAAATTTTCATGAGTCAAATATATGTTCCCTAAAAAAATTCAAATTTTAAATCATTCAATCATTTGAAATTTTGAACACTGAATTCATAAATTTTATTAAAAAGGTATTTTCTTTTCAATTTACATAAAATAGAAAAATTCAACTTTAAAAACAATAAACTTGACCTTTTCAAACTAAAAATTAATATTATCACCACATGGCTTGGACATAATAATAAAGTTGTGTTTTCAACCATTAACAAATAAAACCGCTAAAATAATAATAAAATTTTAAATACCGAATTCCTCATAACCTTTTACTTTTCCCTTGGAGTTAACACCATGTGTAGTACTTCCACTATCATATTTTTGAAATTATATCAATTTAATGATATTATCAGTTATATGTTGTGATATTTAACTTCACATGTAATTTATGTCAATTTTAATTATTCAAGAAAAACATCACATAAAAATATATTAAATATCACTTTAATACCCATGAAAATGTTGGACCAACGGTATTCATATAACAATGTTTTAAAATCCATAATTATTTTAAAAAAGTGTTCATTGAAAAATAAGAAGATAGTGATTTAGAAATGAAAGATTTGATGTGACCGATGGACTATGTAAACCTAGAGATATATTCATTTTCAGAGTGTACTTTCACGAGACATATAAAAAATATAACACTTGAAACTGTTCCACTTGAACATTCAAAAAAGGAGGTCTTATACAAATTTTGTAATTTTTTATCATAACCAGGACCATTTTCCTTTTATTCATTTTATTCAAACTCATAATTTTATCATAACATTTTCTTCCTTGAAGAAAATTGATAAAATCATATTTTAACCATTAAATTAAATTTCTAATCTTATTGTTTTCTTCAAATATCTAATCAACTTCAATTATTTGAGCTTTATCACATTTAGACCGATAATCCTTTAGTTTAAAATCATCATGTTGAACACTAACAAAAAATTCTGATAGTTTATCATTAGATTATGAATTAGTATTTACTTATATTCATTTTAGGCATGAACATCCTTGTATTTATTCTTATGATTCTTGAATAATATGGTAATATTGTTAACTTTATGACTGATTATATCAATATATTCATATATATTATTTTTATTGGGATCCAAATTATATTCTAAAGAGGAATAAATATATAATTCACTTACCTATTTTGATGAATCCATTAAACACATGTTTTCTAATTATTTTTCAGCACTAGTTTCATTACTAGAATCTAATTCCAAATTTTAACTCCAACCACTTACCATTTCTTTTATTTCATTTCTATATTTTTTCCCACTTATTCTCATTATTATTAATCCTTGGGTAATTAGGACTAATGTGTCCTTTTTATTTCACTCATAACATATAATTTCCTAATAATCATGTTTAGTATCAATACCTATTATTTTCTCTTTGTAGTCATTTTTAGTGTAATCCTTTATCAATATTTGAGAGAACCCTTTTTCTTTTTATATAATACTTTTGATACACAACAATACCATCTTTTTTTTCTAGAATATAGCTTAGAGTTAGAAGAGTAATAGTAACATTTGATTTAAAATAAATACCTCTATTTTTCAAATTTTCCTCTTGAGAAATATCATTAATTTCTAATTCATATTTTAATAAAGATCCAACAATTTGATCTTTTGTTTTCACTTAAAAATTTATTTTCATTTATAGATTACATTTTAGGATGCCATTTATATAGTAAAACTCTTTCAACTAAAATTGAATTATCTAATGTTTCTCATCAGTAATCCATACCAATTATAATACTTTTAAATCTTTGAATCATTTGATTTTTAATTTATTCTTCACCCATTTTAAACTTTGGATACCCATCCCTTAACATGCCTAACATTGTTTTTTCAAAAATATTTAAACCAAGATGAGTTACTTATAATATTTTTCAAATTTAAACTTCTTTATTTCATAAAGATATTTGATTATATAAATTTTATTTAATATTATAATAAAATATATTCATCGCCTTGTAATTTAATAGATACCTTAACTCATTATTACCAACTAATAAGGAAGGATCAACATTGGATAGTTTCTATTGTTTTACCATTATTATCTAAATATTAATTCATAGGTTCTTTATAAAATCTACATGTGAGACTTATAATATCAAGAATCATTTACAACATAGAGTGGAAGTATTTTAGGTTACCAATTATCATTTTTACTTGTTCCTTCAATTTCAATCATATCTTTTCTCCTTGAAGAATTAAGTAGTATTTTTATTAACATATATAAATATAATTATAAAAAATAAAGGGTTCAAGATCTAATTCTAATTGAATGGTCCAAATTTGAAAATGTGTGAATGTTCAAGGGGGGTTTAATGGATGTTTCAAAATATATTTTTTGAAATATTTTCAAATTTATATGTTAATTTAGTTGAAATAAAAATTTAAAAAAATGTGAAAATTTATTTATTAGTGCAGATATAAATAATCTTACGTCTACTCTTAAATCCTCTCAGATTCAGAGAAATATGGAACCCACTAAAATAGAATCTCTAACCTGTAATGTAGAATTAAACCCCTTAAATTCATTTTTAAATCTTGGATTAATAACCCACAACTAACTTTTTGTCACCTTGAGTCACAACCCTACAAGATTCCTTTTAAGGTTGTGCAAGGAACCAAACCAACCATTTACCAGACCAATGCACAATAGAAACCCTAATCATTTACTAGTTTGGAATAACCCACCCATATTTCTGTATGGGGGTATAACCCAAAAAACACACCTTTTATGGTTCGTATAATAAAATACAATTATACACATATAAAAATATAGGAATAAGTAAGAACTTCATGAACTAGATGAGACACTAAAGTTTCAATTTCAAGATATAAATATATAGTCAATAGAAAGGAATGAAATGATGAGGTCCATCCAAGAGAGTTCCAATGATTTATTTCAAAAGGTGTTTCACATAGTATACCTTGAAAGCATCCTTAATCATGATGTATTTAATTGTATCTCATGATACATTTATATTCACTTCCTTCATGTATAACATATTCAAAATATAAAACCCGTTGAATTTATTTCCTAAATAATAATACAAATGAAGCTTTTTTTAATCATTCCCATAAAATTATCCATGTTATTTTTCAATTAAATGTCCATACAAGTCATTTCCATGTGGATAACTTTGATAATATGTAAAATTAAAATTGGGTATAAAGTGTGGTACCATGTCTATGTTTTAGTAAGGACTATTAGGCGGACCATTCTTATCCTCATTATTCTTTAGGTTTATATATTGGGCTTTGGCCTGGCCATTTGGTAATTGATCTAGGTATTTGACTTAGTGTAAGTAGAATTGTGGTCCATTTTAATGGTTAGGTTTTTTTGGGCCTTCGGTCCATTGGATCTTTTTTCATTATCATGAAATGAGTTCTTACATATCCCAATCAAAATGGAGTTTCACTTTTTCTCTTTTCTTAATAAAGGGCCATAGCCCCAATTTGTTTCCAATATTAGATTAATGAAAAAATATGACGTATTTATATGAATTATAAATCCACTATGATACTTGGTCATTATTACCATTCTTCAAAACTGTAGCTTTTGGGTGAAGCAAAGACATACCTTTAAGGTATGTCCTAATTGGATTTTAGTCATCATTTACATGTAATATTTGTTGGACCTAATTAAAACGACATTTCAAATAAAAACTGTAACACCCCGAGATTTTATGAAAAATATTCTTTTTAATTTCATTAACGTCTTGTGTTGTACGCTACACAAAAAGGATCTTTCACAACACGCATCCTTGACTTGTCTTTCATTACACACAATCGCGACCTTCCTCGATAGCGTGTGTAGTACGCAATAACGAGTTTCACTAAACAACAATATGCTATTAAAATATTATTAAAACTAACCGTTATGAAGAGTAGTAACCACTTTTTGAAATTTTGTAAATTTTATTTTTCAAAATGGACTTCATTTTTTGATTTGGAATATCTAAATTATCTTAGGGTGAAATTTTGGTACTTTTCGGATAACTTTTATTTTCTGATGAATAGTGAAAATTATTAAATTTTAATTAAAAACAACCTTTTTAATCGAAATAATTAATAATGATAAATTATTAATTTGAGTGGTTTTAAAGTATATTTAGATTATATTTTTACAATTTAATACAATGTTGGTCATTGGATGTAATTTCACATTTAAACTAGACATAAACAAGTGTTAATCTTTTGATAATTATTATCTCTTAAGAACACGCTATTTGTTTTGACGATGGGAATTAATTTTTAAATTAATTAATGAAACTGATATGTTTTGAATTTGTTAAAATAGACATCATTTTTTAATTCATAATATCAAATATATCTTAGGCCTAATTTTTGGTATTTTTCTAAAAACTTTCATTTATTGATGAATAGTGAAACCACTAAGTGGTAGTTAAAAAAATGATTTTTTTCATAAAACATAATTTTACTGCTTCTGTGAGTGAAATTTCAAAAATACGAGAGACACGATTGATGTCAGTAAGTAAAATGTGGTTCAATGAGATGAAAATAATTTTTGGTGAATAGTAACTTTTTACTTTTTTTACCACCGTTAAAAGTAAATAGGGTAATTAAGGGTCAAAATGATATTATTATTACCCTAACACATGTAGTAATTCTATTTTATAAGTGTAATTCGACCAAAAACAACTTTAGAAATAAAATATGACCATTTAGGCCCACTTGGATTAGATTAGGACATTTATTATTAATTTATTTAAAGAAGGGTTAAAATAGTTAAAATCAATGTTTAATAAGTAAATAATTTTTAATATAGGGTTATAAATAAGATAAATTCTACTATAAATATTAATTATAAATATAAAATAATTTCCTGAAAAATTATATTTAATTTGTAATTTTTAGACATTAAATAATTTAATTTATTTATGACACAATGATGATGCAGTAATTATTTTATTAATGAAATATTGACATAATTGATGTTATAAATACCAAAATAAATGTAATTTTAGACTTTTTATGAATTCCACTAATTTTAAAGGTTAATATGACATGTTATTATTGATTTAACTAACTTCTTTTGAACTAATCATTCTGTTATGAAATTCACAAAAATCAATTACTAAATAGTGTCAAAATTGACATAAAATAGTTTTTAAAACAAATATTATATTATTAATTATTATTTTATTCCTAAAAATCTATGGTTCGGCCAAATGAGTTATATAAGGTTATATATATTAATAATAAACACCTTGGGGTTCTTTTGGCTTGTTATAGTAAGTTTATTAACCTTATAGTGTAAGAACACAAAAAGACACGGTAAGAGAAAAATTATCTAACTTATAGTTAAATATAAATGATAAGGTTAAAATAGGAACCTAAACTTGTCTAAATTATATTGTATGAGAGGATTTCGACCCATCCCCACCTTAGCTTCTAAATAAATCAATTTGGAGCTATTTAAAACCGAATTTGGCTTTATAATAAAATAATATGTTTAGTTGTTCCAAAGGTGCCCCTCTCCTCCCTTATAAAAGGGAACCTCCTCCCTCTCTTCCTCACACCACATTGAGCCTTCAAGCTCGGCCAAACCCTGCCAATTTATCCTCTCCACTTCCCTAGACACATCCTAGAGGTCCTGGTCTTCTTCAAAGATCATGATTAGTGCCCTAAGAGGAGGACTCAAAGAGGCGCTTCAAAGAAGAGGTAATGTCCATTACCGATTCTTTCAACTCTATTTCTTCTTCCACTTCTTCTTATTAGGTTGTTTCATTATGAAGTAATAACATCAGTATCACTCATATACTAATATTTTATTATAAGTATGAAACAACCCTATTTCACCATCTATCCATCCTACGGAAAACAAAATCACTATGTGTGCGTGCGTACGGAATACAGTCTCCACGCCGTGGTGTAATCTATTTTCCACCACCACCTTACTTGGATGGTTATAATGGTGTACATAATAACTATATATGATTATTGCAAAGTGATATTGATTCTGAAATAGTATACATACACTCTAATACAATTCCACGATCATGAGAACGATATCATCGCTCGTGCGTACGTACGGACTATCGTCTCCACGACGCGATGAGATTCATTATCCACGTTAACCATTCATGAATGATTATAAAGTTTATATAATAAGTAATCATGAATTATATGACATAATAATGATACTATATTTATGTATATATATATGTATTTCATCTACTTAATTCCATTCTACTCAATAAGGAAACGAATACAGCGTTCATGCGTACGTACGACCTACCGTCTCCATGAACGGTGTATTTCTTTCCATTTACTAATCTATTATATATATCTATATTCTGAATATATATTATATATAAATCATGCTTTATATTCTGGAATTAAGTAATCATGATCTAATTAATCATATGAATAATTACAAGTAAAAACACGGATGACAAATGAAACGATTTTACCCAAAATGCTCTTTAACATGGAATTTACAAAAGAACGGGTAATATAAAGTCATAAGTGAACCATATATGATATCATAACAATGAGTATGATTCTGGAATAAGTCAATGACATTATTTAAATAATTATTCAGGAGGTTCGGACACTTATGAATCAAATCGGACCTAAGGTAAGGGATAACTGTTCAAATATCATTTTTATCCGAGATTTCATATTCGTAAGTATTTACTGGGGTTATTGATATCATCCATGTCCATGTTTTATAAAAGATTATTCATGTATGTTTAATGTCCTTTTTACCCATTTTGACCTTTACCCATGGTATGGAAGGAATCTTTCTTTCATTTACCCTACAAGGTACTTTTTGACTTTTCCGACAAAAGTACGAGGATAAAGTTATTTTTAACTTATACGGTGTGAACGGATATTTACAGTTTCATAAAGCCTCATTTTCAAGAAGCTTCCTCTACAATATTGCATGATTATTTTCAACAAACCCTTATATTTTAAAATTTCATGGAATTTTGTGAAAGGAAAATGATTTTAAAGAAGAAAGGATATTTTCCTCAAGAATTCATTTCAAGTGTTTTGTCAAAACTATTTTCCATCTAAGATGGCATTATTTCATATGTGTATGTTTCAAGTAAAATGTCTCTATGATTTAAATGTTTTCAATTATCTTATGATGGAATGATATCAATTGTTTATGGATTATGTTATGATGGCATGATGTTTAAGAATCCCATTTTATTTCATGAGTTATGCTATGTTGTATGATTTATGATTTTGTGGCACACGAAATAATGATTTCATTATAAGATGGGTGGGACCTATATCTCCCTCCAATGCATTGGGTAAAGATTTATATCTCATGAGATAGACATGGCTGGAACAAAAAGTTAAACCGGTTCAGTAATACAGGACTGGAACGAAGAGTGAACTCGTTTCAGAAAGGGACTTTGTCCACTAAGATGGTCTTGGTAGCAATGCCTTGGCTACTATGGAAATAATATCATGTGCTTAATGGTTTCCACAATTACATGTTTTATTCCCAGGATATTTTATCATTATTAATGTTTCTTTATGATCTATGCCTTACGTACATCCATGTTTTGTGTCATTTCTCAAGCTTTTGATGTTTAAACATTATGTTCATGTTTTTATGTTCAAATGTATATGGTATGTTCTATTTTATCCATGCTTACCCTTACTGATCATTTGAGCTCACCCTTTTTATTTTTTCTTTTCCCTAGGATATAAAGAAAGTTTTTAGGTAAGAAAAAAAGGGAATATCTTTATGGGAGATGTTGAAGATCTTTCACCACGATTAGAAGATTACGTTCCAAGTTTCCAAAGACACTAAACTAGTATGGTCCTTGTGTGTCTATTTTTGTTATGTATTAAGTATTCCGCTATAGTAATGTAATGTCCATGTACATCAAGCTTCGAGTCTCTACAGTTGGTATCAGAGGAAAGGTTTAGTCAACCTTTGGAAACTAGGATGTGAAAACGTTAGTGAGATCCCTAGAGATATTTCTACGGTATGTCTAGGGATGTCCCTAAGGATAAGTATACGTATAGGATATAGTCCTAGAACTATGGTAACGATATTATATTAAACCAAAGATGTTAGATATTGAAGTTACTCCCCCTTTATTATGATTTTTTCCTCACACTATTTTTTTTGGGTTTTAGAAAATGGCTGGAAACAAGATGATTCATGATAATGGAGGATATGATGGACAATGGAATGATATTCTTCATGAGCAACCAAATGAAATGGGATTTGGAAGTCCAAACATAATTATTATTCCGAATCAGAAATCTCATAATATGATCAATAAAGTAAAATTTGGTAAGTTTCCTCACTCGACTAATAAGAGAAAGATGGAGTTTCATGATGATCATAGAGGAAAGAAAGTTCAATTTCCCCTATGTAAATCATGTGGGAAGAGGCATAAAGGGGAATGTTTCAAAGGAACTAGAAGATGCTTTGGGTGTAGAAAAGAAGGACACAAAGCCAGTAAGTGAAAAGGAAAAGGTTCAGTTAACACCAGGGATAAGGATAATGGTATTGCTACGACATCAACAATGGTTAAATGTTTTAAATGTGGAATATACGGGCATTATGAAAACCAATTCCCTAAGGGAAAGTCTCATGAAGAGAATTAGTATGGTCGTATGGGTAGTATTTATGTTGATGATGATGAAGAGACTACAAATGATATGTGAGATGAAAGAATTGTTGAAGCTCGGTCAATGGTTTAATAATGTAGTGGAATGATTACATGTTTATCATGTGTAATTTTGTATATGTAATCTCATGGTACTATGGAATAAAGAGACATCTAAGGATTGTTACACTGTTTTCTTTCCTAGAGTTTTTAAAGTGTATGATTAATGGTACCAGTATCCATGAAAGGTTATTCAGATATTTTTGGAATGTAGATTATATGCGCATAATGAAGGGATAAGGAGAAAATTAAATGTTTGATAGTATTCATGAGCTCATGACTGATATAAGGAGAAGGTTATATCATGGTTTGAGTATATAGAATTTTTGGATTTTGGTATGTGGAAAGAGTTAACTTTTGACTGCATTCATGTTTTCACTAAGGTTCAATGGGTATTCATTCTTCAAGAGAATACATGATTAAGGTATTCAAATGTTTGTAATTTGACCAAAAAGATATATCTTAGGATATATGCGGGATAAATGATGGCATTCACGTGATTGTTATGTGACATTTCAAGTAATCATTTTATTTATACTATGAGCTTGGACCGAAGTACTTTAGATAAGCCTAAAGATTGGAATGGATTATGTTGGACATAAGTTAGGATAGAAATTTTTTCGATATTATTGATGGGATGTTATAGTAATATAGCTTTAGAAAATGGATAACCTGCAGGATAGGCGATAGCCCATCACGTCGGACAAGGCTGTGGGAATCGAACCCACAACCGAAGTGCGACTGGCCATTATCCCCTACCACTGGCCTATAGGATGTCCCTGTTTAGTAGAAACTAGTTTTATTATATTAAGAAGTATGATATATGAAGTATAAGTCCATTTTAGGAACCATATATGATTAATCTCACTATATATGGACTTATGTATTTTTGATAACTTTTATAACCTTTTGTTTGAGACAGATGGAATGACCCATCATTCTATCACATGATCTGCTAACACATCACGAATAACAAATTCAACTTCATTTAATTAAGGGATGAAGTGGAAATTGTTCAATTAATAAACAACAGTGAGATTGTACCAAAATCATGTAAGTATTTCTTTTAATAATCAAATTTTGGGAAATGATCTTGAAAACCAAAAATTTTGTCCTAGTGCCCTTATATCCGATGAATTAGATGGTACCTTAGATCATCACAAATATATGGATTTGTGATTGCTGGCTTTTCCATAGCCATGTTCTCTACCACTCTCCATCAGAACATGATGGTTAGATCTCTCTTCCATATCCATATTTTCATGTATGTGAAATCCCAGTGATTAGTTTTTTTGGGTAACCGTTATGTTTCATTCTTTTGTTTTTAAAGATTGGTTTTGGTATTCCTTTTTACGATGTGGGTTTCTATTTGAGAAACTTTTGAGTAGTAAACCATTTATAACCATGATGAATTTCGAGGGAGAAATTCATTTTAAGGGGGGTAGAATGTAACACCCCGAGATTTTATGAAAAATATCCTTTTTAATTTCATTAATGTCTTGTGTTGTACGCTACACAAAAAGGAGATTTCACAACACACATCCTTGACTTGCCTAGAATTACACGGAATCGCGACCTTCCTCGATAGCATGTGTAGTACGCAATAACGAGTTTCACTAAACAACAATATGTTATTAAAATATTATTAAAACTAGACGTTATGAATAGTAATAACCACTTTTTGAAATTTTGTAAATTTTATTTTTCAAAATGGACTTCATTTTTGGATTCGGAATATCAAAATTAGCTTAGGGTGAAATATTGGTACTTTTCAGATAACTTTCATTTTCTGATAAATAGTGAAAATTACTAAATTTTAATTAAAAACAACATTTTTAATCAAAATAATTAATAATGATAAATTATCAATTTGAGTGGATTTAAACTATATTTAAAATATGTTTTTACAATTTAATACAATGTTGGTCATTGGATGTAATTTCACATTTAAACCAGACATAAACAAGTATCAATCTTTTGATAATTATTATCTCTTAAGAACACGCTATTTGTTTTGACGATGGGAATTAATTTTTAAATTAATTAATGCAACTGATATTTTTTGAATTTGTTAAAATAGAAATTATTTTTGAATTCATAATATCAAATATATCTTAGGCCTAATTTTTAGTATTTTTCTGAAAACTTTCATTTTTTGATGAATAGTGAAACCACTAAGTGGTAGTTAAAAAAAATGAATTTTTCATAAAACTTAATTTTACCGCTTCTGTGAGTGGAATTTCAAAAACCCGAGAGACACGGTTGTTTTCAGTAAGTAAAATTTGGTTCAATGAGATGAAAATAATTTTTGGTGAATAGTAACTTTTTACTTTTTTTTACCACGTTAAAAGTAAATAGGGTAATTAAAGGTAAAAATGATATTATTATTATCCTAACACATGTCTTAATTCTATTGGATAAGTGTAATTCGACCAAAAACAACCTTAGGAATAAAATATGACCATTTAGGCCCACTTGGATTAGATTAGGACATTTATTATTAATTTATTTGAAGAAGGGTTAAAATAGTTAAAATCAAAGTTTAATAAGTAAATCATTTTTAATATAGGGTTATAAATAAGATAAATTCGACTATAAATATTAATTAGAAATATAAAAATATTTCCGACATAATGATATTTTATTTTTAATTTTTAGAAATTACATAATTTAATTTATTTATGACACAATGATGATGCAGTAATTATTTTATTAATGAAATATCTACATAATTGATGTTATAAATACCAAAATAAATATAATTTTAGACTTTTTATGAATTAAACTAATTTTATAGGTTAATATGGAATGTTATTATTGATTTAATTAAATTTATTTGAACTAATAATTCTGTTATGATTTTCACAAAAATCAATTACTAAATAGTGTCAAAATTGACATAAAATAGTTTTTAAAACAAATATTATATTATTAATTGTTATTTAATTTATAAAAATATAAGGTTCGGCTAAATGACTTATATAAAGCTATATATATTAATAATAAACAAC
This sequence comes from Viscum album, assembly GCA_963277665.1. NCBI lineage: Eukaryota > Viridiplantae > Streptophyta > Magnoliopsida > Santalales > Viscaceae > Viscum > Viscum album. Next base: position 1,954,939,369 of record OY728141.1, on the reverse strand, counting down.
TTGGGGTTCGTTTGGCTTGTTATAGTAAGTTTATTAACCATATAGTGTAAGAACACAAAAAGACACGGTAAGAGTAAAATTATCTAACTTAAAGTTAAATATAAATGATAAGGTTAAAATAGGAACCTAAACTTTTCTAAATTATATAGGATGAGAGGATTTCGACCCATCCCCGCATTAGCTTCAAAATAAATCAATTTTGAGATAATTAAAACCGAATTTGGATTTATAATAAAATAATATGTTTTGTTGTTCCAAAGGTGCCCCTCTCCTCCCTTATAAAAGGGCACCTCCTCCCTCTCTTCCTCACACCACTTTGAGCCTTCATGCTCGGCCAAACCTTGCCAATTTATCCTCTCCACTTCCCTAGAAACATCCTAGAGGTCCTGGTCTTCTTCAAAGACCAATTTTAGTGCCCTAAGAGGAGGACTCAAAGAGGCGCTTCAAAGAAGAGGTAATGTCTGTTACCATTCTTTCAACTCTATTTCTTCTTCCACATCTTCTTATTAGGTTGTTTCATTATGAATTAATAACATTAGTATCACTCATATACGGATATGTTATTATAAGTATGAAACAACCCTATTTCACCATCTATCCATCCTACAGAAAACAAAATCACCGCGCGTGCGTACGTACGGAATACCGTCTACACGCCATGGTGTAATCTATTTTCCACCACCACCTTACATGGATGGGTATAATGGTGTATATAATAACTATATATAATTATTGTAAATTGATATTGATTCTTAAATATTATACATACACTCCAATACAATTCCACAATCATGAGAACGATATCATCGCTCGTGCGTACGTACGGACTACCGTCTCCACGACGCGATGAGATTCATTTTCCACGTTAACCTTTCATGAATTATTATAAAGTATATATAATAAGTAATCATGAAATATATGACATAATAATGATACTGTATTTATGTGTATATATATGTATTTCATCTACTTAATTCCATTCAACTCAATAAGGAAATGAAAACAGCGTTCATGCGTACGTACGGCCTACCGTCTCCATGAACAGTGTATTTCTTTCCATTTACTGATCTATTATATATATGTATATTCTGAATATATATTATATATAAATAATGTTTTATATTCTGTAATTAATTAATCATGATCTATGTAATCACATGAATAATTGAAAGTCAAAACACAGACGACAAATGAAACGATTTTACCCAAAACGCTCTTTAACATGGAATTTACAAAAGAACAGGTAATATAAAGTCATAAGTGTAGGATCGAAATAGTGATGTAGATTCTCAATATACAAGAGGGGGGTGAATTGTATACTTTAAAATTTCCTTTGGAACCTTTAAAGTTAGTTACGAATAACTATGTTTTCCTTAAGCAAATGAAAGATCTAAGTTTAACAATGTTAAGATAAGCAAATTCACAACACCTCTAACACCGAACGCAAAGTTGGAAAGAGATTCTGAAAGTAGGTTCCGGAAATATGGTTCCGGAAATTTAAACTTAACAAAAGATTACAATATGAGATTCTACCTTAAAGCATATAGAATCTAAATGAAACATAGTACAAGTAAGGAAGTATAAGAAAGTTATACTTTCCTTATAATACAAAATGCAGCGGAAATAAAACAAGTAGTTAAACTACAAGTAACAAGATATAAGTCTATTAACACAAAGAGAAGGGTATCCAACAACCTTGGATAAAGGTCCATTGATTTATACTTTCAAGAAAGTCTGTCTTACCCACACTAGGGTAAGACCTCGATACGAAGATCAGAGTCTCTGTCTTGCTATCCCCACAAGCCCTCAACTTCAAGGTAGTTGGCAACCTCTGTCTTCCTCAGCAAGGAAGCCCTCGAACTTCAAGGTAGTCGGCACCTCTGTCTTCCTATACCCGGAAGCCCTCGAATGTAATCACTAATATTCGGAGTCGTACGAAGCTTTGCGAGTTAATAAGAGCCTCTCTCTCTAGAAATCACTTTAAGCAGATTAGTCAGCCTTTCAGCAGCACTTCTACAACGAGCTCTTTCAAATGAGCTCCTATTTATAGGTAAGGTCGGCTACTTCTCCAATAGTCATATTTTCCTTAAAGATCGGAGGGACATGTACACGTGTCACTTAGAAAACGGTTAGTTTATAACAAAATAGACGAGATCGTTTTATAACAAAACAAGTGTAACTGAATGTACGACATCGTTTTAATTCTAACTCAAAAGTTCGGAATGAAAGCTTCGGAGTGTAATGGAAATAATAAAGAGTAGACAGATTATAGAAATGTAAGCAGAATAAATGTTCGGAGTCTAACCAAAATATTTTTCGGAGTCTGAATTAATTTAGAGTGTATAAAACAAATATGATCATATTCTGTTTAATAGGTGAATTTGGAATGAGAATTCGGAATGATAATTCGTCATCAGAATTCGTAATGAGATTTCATCATCGTGGTTTTTAATGAAAATCCATTATCATAATTTGTAATGAGAATTTCTTCATTTAGAATTCGTAATGAGAATTCAATGTCGAACTTCATAAGAATTCGTATCCTGAATCTGTAATAGAACTTAGTCAGAGTTCATATCTGGAATTCGGAATGATACTTTTTTACAGTTCTCATCTAGAATTCGGAGTGAAACTTCCTTACAGTTCTTATCCAGAATTCGGATCCTCAAACAGAATACTTTATATCAAAGTTTTAAACAAATCCGAGAAAACAGAAATGAATCCGAATTTTATACTTAGGAAAAAAAATATGGATGAAAATATGATAAGGATAAATTTCCTTATAAAAGCAATTTTCCTTAAAAAGAATTTTTCCATAAGAAATAATTTTTCCTTAAGAAAGCATTTTTCCTTAAGAAAGCATTTTTCCTTAAGAAATCATTTTTCCTTAAGAAAGCATTTTTCTTTAAGAATGCATTTTTCCTTAAGAAAGCATTTTCCTTAAGAAAGCATTTTTCTTTAAGAATGCATTTTTCCTTAAGAAAGGGGATTGTGATTTTCAAAACAAGAAGGAATGGAAAAGTCCTAAGGAAAACCTTATTGACTCAACAATCTCCCCCTTTTTGGAAATCACAAACATCCTTACGAAAAAGAAATTCTAAGAAGAAAGAAAAACATTAAGGCTTATCTCCCTTTTATTTGAGGATATTGATGAATATGACTAACTCCCCCATAGGCTTTGAAACACTAAGGATCGTATTCTAGATTTCTGGAGTGGCATTGCATTATGAATAAGAAAGTCTTCATAAATGAAAAGATCCCCCTTAAACAAACTCTTATTAGAGTTCTTTTTCCTTAGGGATCTTTTCCTTCTCCCCCTTTTGATAAACTCTTATTAGATTTCTTCTTTTTCTTAAGGATCTTTTCCTTATCCCCCTTTGTGATTTTCAAAAATAGATCGAGGGAATGGAAAAAATAACAAAGTACCTGAAAAAAAATAATAACAACAAAAGAAACGAGCGGCACAATTTTCATTGGGTTTAAAATCTCGGCAACAGAGAAAATTAGATACAACAAAAAGATCGGATTTAGGTATTTTGGATCTTTTTCCTTCGACATGAGCCCCTTAAGAATAGTCTTGATCTTCTTCAGGACTTTATGATCTTCTTCATCTTGCTTCTCTAAGACCACTATTCTTGCAGATTGAGCTTCAATCTTTTCTTCATGGGCTTTGAGATTTTCTTCCTAAGCCTTGATCTTTTCTTCCTGAGACTTCATCTTCTGTTCAAACTCAATCCGATGATCCCTTTCAAACATCCAGTTTTGAGAAACGGAATTTAGCTTCCCATTCAGATTTCTGACTTCTTGAATCCAGAAGTTCATTTCATCTATCAGCTTCTCTTCAAAGGATGAAGTTAACTCATTTATCTTCTTGTCCTCGGTCTCAAAAGCATCTTTAACATTGTCTTGAAACTCATCGAATAGCCTCATCTCTTCCACAGTTTTCCTCGACTAGCTCATCATTCTCTTGCAAGATCTTTTGTGAGCTTCGTATCCAACAAGAAAAGATTTGAATTCAGCTTCTATCTCGACATACTTATCCATGACTAAGGATACGGAATCTGATTTCTGATTCAGAGCATGTTGGTGCATTTGGCATCTTGAGTCTATAGTCGAGATGGTCGGAATGGAACCAACTAACATCCTCAAAGATTGAACAACAAAGTCATGTCCCAACGAGGATGACTCTGAATCTGAAACTTTACTAGGAGAATTTTCTTCCTCAATAAGCTCCAACTTCCTTTTAGAAGAATCTCCAATTTCTCTTTTCTTGCTAGCCACTGATTTCAGAGTCTCAACAAGGAGTTGCTTTCCCTTGTCTTTTTTCGGAATCGATTCTTGATCAGGAGTTTTCTGCTCGCCAGTAGACACTTGAACAATATCATCAACAATTTTTTGAAAAATATCTTGCTCATTCTTATCCTTCTATGGAGTTACTAACTTAGAGGATTCAGCCTCTGAAGTTCGGAGTGATAGGTGTTCTGAAGGCGATCCCTTATAATCATCTACTTCTTTCAATAAGTCTCTTGTTTCACCACTTCCTTCAGCAACTACTTCTTCCTCTCCCACTTGTTGAATCTAGTCAAGTTGCTCAACATGTTCAGTTGTAATCTCTTCCGGAAAATCAAGGTTTCTTCCTGGAGTCTCAGGTAGAGATTCCAAGGAGAAAGATCTCGGAACTGGAATGCTTCCGGATACTATTTCAATAAACTTTAACAAAGCTTGGAATGCCTCAGCTTCTGACATCTTCTTCTTGATCTTCTTTTCCTTTACTTGTTTTTCAATCTCATCAGCAGTTCTCTCCTTCAAGGCCTTAGCCTCCGCAAGTTCCAATCCGAACTGTGGATCCCCTTCTTTCCTTTTCTCTTTATCTGCTCTGCACTTCGCAACAACTTCATCAGGGTAGGCTTTCTTCTTCTTTTATTTGGGAGGTGGGGTTTGAGCTTCCTTAGATTTTGGATCCTCAACATCAGCTGCAACTTCTTTAAACTTTCTTTTCTTTACCGGCTTAGATGATTCCAGTTCAGCAGCCTTTGGAGCCGCTTCTTCTTGATTAGGAAGATCGAAGAACTCACCAGTCTCCTTGTTAAAATCCACATCCATCCTCTTAAGGGTATCATTACTGACCAACAATATTTTGCAAACCCTTGGCTTAGATCTGCAAGATTCCTTGAAAGACTCAAGGCACCGAACTATCAACCTCGATAAAATTTCTGGGTACATTACGATCTGGGCTCTGATATTTCCTTTCTTAAGATTCTCAATGGTTATAAGAATGTGCCTCATGAAGTTAAACTTCCTTAGATTTATCAGGAAATCTAAGATATAGATCTCACTCTTCTTCAAACTGTCTTTATCACCTTTCCTCGGTACGATAATCCCTTGTACCCACAAATCTAGAATCCGGAAATTTGTAGGAAAACTAGCAATCTTCGGAGCTTTGTCATCTGAGAGTCCGAGAGTTTTCAAGGATTTTTCTTTGTTGAAGCTACCCTTAGAATCCGGAAAAAATGTGAGATATAAACTCGGCTTCTCCTTCATATGACAGCCCTACCAAGCTTGCTGCCTTGGTATAAGAAAGCTTGTAAGTCTTACCATAAGACTTAAAAGAAAATTTCTCCCTATTATCTTCCTGAAAGTAGGAAACTGTTTCATAGAACTCAACAAGTAACTCCGAAAAGACATCGCCTTGATTCCCCGGTTTGGATACAACAATATCTTCCCACCCATTCAACTTAATGTTCTTCGAAATAAGAGAATCATAGTTGTTGAAGAAATCCAGATGGACTAACCTTTCTCTGTAAACTAACCATTGTGAAATAGGCTTGGTGGATGACATTTCTTGAGACGCTAACTCCGCAGACCTTCGGATCTGAAGTCCTCTGAGAAGTTCGGAACGGAGAAATCTGAAGTTCGGAACGGCTTTAAAACAGAGAGGTAGAGATTCGGGACGCGAGAGCTTGAGAACCGATGTGGGACAAGTATTTGGGTCCCCTTTATATAGGCAATGGAGCGACGGTTCAACTTCCTCGGTTGATCTAACGGTTGTGATAAGCTGAGATCAGATCTAACGGTTGAAAACTTGAATCCGATCTTTTTGAGGTTTTTATTAAAACAAAGAATTAAGAAAAACTATAATCCGAAAACAAAATACAAGAAAATTCCAGCAAGTAAAATATGACTACGAAAACATGAGTAAGGTAATCATACCTTTAGGATTAGATTAGGAGGATTATTCGTAATGGGTAATATAAATATGACCACGGAAAAAGATCATTATTACAAAAAGACAAAGTTCAAAAAAAACTTTACTACAAAAAACAAACAAAAAAAACTCATTACGGAAAAATCATTACGGAAAACAAATTTTGGAAAACTCAGTATGAAAAACAAACATAGTAAGGGAAAAACTTAGTACAAAAAATTCATTACAAAATTTTAAAAACGAAAAACTTATTATGGAAGATTCAGTACAAAAGTTCCGTTATGAAAATACCAGTACGAAAATTTCCATTCCGGAAGTTTTCAGTATGAACACTTCCATTCTAGAAGTATTCTGTACAAAAATGTCCATTCTGGAAAAATTGTTGTTCTGGAAGTTCCATTCCAGAAATCTTCGTTCCGAAATGTTTGAAAACAAACTTTGAAAAAAAAACTTTGTTATTCTATCAAACAAATGTACTCCCCCTATGAAAAGGAGTTTATTGCTGTAAGGATACTCTTTCAACAGAAAGTTAATTAAGAAAGATTACCTTACGATTATCATTCCTAACTTCTGTTTAATATATTCAAATATATCAGAAGGCAAAGATTTTGTGAAAATATCAGCAAGTTGATCTTGCGTTCCGATAAACTGAAGAATAATATCTCCTTTTAGTGTGTGATCCCTAAGAAAGTGATGCCTAATATCTATGTGTTTTGCACGGGAGTGATGTGCAGGGTTCTTACTGAGGGCAATGACACTTGTGTTATCACACAAAATTTGAGTTTTAGTAAAACTCAAGAAATAGTCTGTGAGTGTGTGTTGCATCCACAACACTTGAGCACAACAACTTCCAACTACTACATATTCTGCTTCAGCAGTGGAAAGTGCTACATAATTTTGCTTCTTACAGGACCAAGAAACTAACGAATCTCCTAAGAAATGACAAGTTCCTGATGTACTTTTTCTATCCATTCTACATCCACCGAAGTCAGCATCAGAAAATCTTTTTAGAACAAAATCATTTCCAAAAGTATAAAATAATCCTAGATCCATGGTTCCCTTAAGGAGCGAAAAATTATTTTTACTTCCTTTAAGTGAGATTCCTTAGGATTGGATTGATATCTTGCACATAAGCATACTAAAAACATTAAGTCTGGTTGACTAGCTGTTATGTATAGTAGGCTTCCTATCATACCTCTAAAAGATGTTTGATCTACTGGTTTCCCAGCTTCATCAAGATCTAAAGAGTTTGAGGTACCAATGGGAGTACTTATACTCTTAGTGTTGTCATAACCATACTTTTTAAGAAGATATTTAATATACTTATGTTAAGATATGTAGGTTCCTTCTGGTTTTTGAGAAATTTAAAAACCAAGGAAAAATGTTAACTCACCCATCCTACTCATTTCAAACTCAAATTTCATTAGACTTGCAAAAGAGTCGGTCAAAGATTGCTGAGTTGAACCAAATATGATGTCATCAACATAAATTTGAACAATCAAAACATTTTTCTTATCTTTCTTTATAAAAAGGGTTGGATCTGCATTTCCCTTAACATAGTTATCTTGAAGAAAAAATCTAGTGATTATATCATAACATGCTCGTGGGGCGTGTTTAAGGCCATACAAAGCTTTGGTAAGTCTAAAAACATGATAAGGATGTTTTGTATCTTCAAATCCAGGAGGTTGTTCAACAAAGACTTCCTCTTGAACATAATCGTTAAGAAAATCACATTTTACATCCGTTTGGAAAAGTTTGAAATTAAATAATGCTACAAAGGCATGTAGAATACGGATAGATTCAAGTCTAGCTACTGGAGCATAGGTTTCTTCATAGTCTATTCCCTCTTGCTGATTATAGCCTTTAGCAACAAGTCTAGCTTTATTTCTTGCTATGACTCCATTTTCATCACATTTATTTCTGAAGACCCATTTTACTCCAATAACAGAAGTTTCCATAGGTCTTTCAACCATGGTCCAGACTTTATTCCTTTCGAATTCATTTAGTTCATCTTGCATGGCTTTAATCCAATCATCATCACCTAAAGCTTCATCAGTGCTTTTAGGTTTTAATTGGGAAAGAAATGCTAGATGTTCTACTTCATTTCTTAAGGAACATCTAGTCCTTACAGGTTGATTTAACTTGAGCTCTAAAACTTTTGAAATAGGAAAAAGCTTCATACTTCTTTGCTAGAAAATAGACCCAAGTAAACCTAGTGTAATCATCAACTAGAACAAACTCATAGTATTTGCCTCCAATACTTCCAGTTTTTGTTGGACCAAAAAGATCCATGTGCACTAACTGTAATGCATCGGTTGTTGAGACTTCACCGATTGATTTAAAAATAGATTTATGTTGCTTGCCATATTGACAAAGATCACATACTTTAGAAGAATCAAATCTAATCTCTGGTAGATCCTTAACTAGTTTCTTCTTAGAGAGTTTACATCGGTTCCTAAGGTTACAGTGACCTAGTCTTCTATGCCATAACCAAGAATGATCTTCCATTGCACTTAGGCAAGGTAAATCTTGGCTTCTGAGGTCTTCTATGTTCAGAGTGTAAACATTCTATTGCCTATTGGCTGAGAGAATAAATTCTTCCATGGAATTGTGAACTAAGAACTTATCATTCCTAAAATTCACAAGGTAATCTTCATCACATAACTGACTTATGCTAATGAGGTTGTGCTTAAGAACTTTAACAAAAAGAACATTTGAAATCAAGGTTTTACTAAGAAGAACAATACTACCAATGCCAACAATCTCTCCCTTAGCATTATCTCCGAAAGTTACCTTTCCTCCTTTTGTTTTGATAATCTTTTCAAAAAAGCTTTTGTTACCAGTCATGTGCCGGGAACATCCACTATCCATGTACCATGTATTTTTGCTGGTAATCTCTTTATTTTCCTGAAATCAAGAAGAAAATTAGACTTTCGGAATCCAAATTTGTTTGGATCCGAGATTTCCAGATAATAAAATTTTAGGAACCCACATCTTCATAGAGAAGTAAGCTTTGTGAAATCGTAAAGATTGGGTTTTGTTTAAGGAAAAATTCTTTGCCCAGTGACCACCACATTGACACTTGGTACAAAATGGGGCACTTTGAGGAACAAAATAATTGTTACTGAAAATTGATTTTTCATGGGTGTAACCAAATCCGGATTTATTTCTTAAAGGTCGTATTTGAGAATACATTTTATCAAAATTTTCCTTAACATGGGTAATGTTTGATAAACACTTCTTTAAGGAAAAAATTTTGGACTTGAGTTTTACAACCATGTTTTTATCCTCAAAATCATTAGTTTTAGAACTAGAGCTAGGCTCAGAAACATTTTTATTAGAAATTACTTTTTCTAATTCTTTAGAAAGTTTGTTCTTTTCAGAACTTACTTCCTCAAGATTCTTTGAAATACTTTCAAAATCAGCATTTCTCCTATCAAGATCTTTAGAAAGATCTGATATCTCTTTCGTAAGAATAGAATTCCTAGAGTTTGCCTTATCAAGTTTCTTATTGAGTTTGGAATTATCAATATCAAGAAGTTCAACAAACCTAGAGACTTCTTCATAAGTAGGTAAAGTATTTTCTTCATCAGAAGAATATTCTTCATCAGAAGAGTTATAATACTTAATATTATTAGAATTTAAAGAAACATTGGTCAATGATTCCGCATTTCGTACCTTAGCCATAAAAAAATGATTATCAATAGGTAATCTGGATATAAGACCAAGATTCTTCTGTCCTGAAGATTCATAATCAGAAGATTCATCTAAAGAGTCACCACCACTGGCACTCCAGGTGTCATTAGCTTTCAGAACTTTCTTAGCTTTGGCTTTATAATACTTCTTTCGGTTCCTGTCTAAATGCCTTTCTTTTATTTCTTTCTTTTTGAGCATAGGGAAATCTGGTCTAATATGTCCATCTCTTTTTCACTCATAACAAGTAACTTCTCCATCTTTCTTATCTTTCCTTTCCTTTTTATTATACTTAGATTGAAAATTTCTCTGGCCAGCTATCTTGTTCATCCTTCGAGAAAGATTTTCTAATTCATTTTCTGAGACTTCACTCTCACTAGATTTGGATTGGAAAATAACTTTCTTAGACTTGGATCTGGTTACTCTCTCAGGAGTCTTAGCTTTCATCTGATTTGAAGTTGTAGTAAAAGCAACAGTACCATTTCCATTCTTCTTCTTGATGTTGTCTGCATCTTTCTTCATTCTGGTTTCATGTTGTAGAAGAGTTCCAAAAAGCTCATCAAGAGAGATCTGAGTGACCTTCTTGTTTTCATCTATAGCTGTTCTTTTGGATTCCCACTCATTGGGCATAATATCAATTATTTTATCCACAAGAGCTTCATCATCTAGACCTTTCTCTCCCATAGATTGTAGACTGTTGACTATAGTCATAAATCTCTGTTGAACTTTACAGATAGGTTCTCCATAAAGAAAAATTGAAGCCATGATATTCAGCTCTAAGCATAGCTCTTCTAGTCTCAATCACCTTAGAAGTTCCAAAGTGTGTAACCTCTAACTTCTTCCATATGAAATTAGCTGCTTCACAAGAAGAAATTTGGCTATATATATTTCTAGACATTGAACATAGTAGAGTATTGTGTACCTTATAGTTGAGTTCATATTCTTGCTTTTCCTGGTTAGTGAAAGTTCTAACTTCCTTGTCAGGAATTTTATAATGACCAGTAAGCATTACAAAATTATCTACTCCAGTGTTGATAACAAAAGTATTCATGTGATCTCTCCAGTATTCATAATCATTACCATAAAAGATTGGTGGTCTTGTAGGATTTATATTATCAATCGAACCAACATTAATTCCTGCCATACTAGAAAAACTTTGGCACACAAATTTGTTAGTAGAAAAATTTTGTAATAACAAAGTTTGGAATGAGAAAGTTCGGAATGGAAAAATTCGGAATGTCAATGTTTGGAATGACAAAGTGAGCAAGAAAAACTTATTCGTAAGTATAAGTATTTCAGAGACATCCTCTGATACCAATTGTACGATCGAAATAGTGATGTAGATGCTCAATATACAAGAGGGGGGGTGAATTGTATACTTTAAAAATTCCTTTGGAACCTTTAAAGTTAGTTACGAATAACTATGTTTCCCTTAAGCAAAGGAAAGATCTAAGTTTAACAAAGTTAAACTACGAAAATTCACAACACCTCTAACACCGAACGCAAACATGGAAAGAGATTGGGAAAGTAGGTTCCGGAAATATGGTTCCGGAAATTTAAACTTAACAAAAGATTACAATATGAGATTCTACCTTAAAGCATATAGAATCTAAATGAAACAGAGTACAAGTAAGGAAGTATAAGAAAGTTATACTTTCCTTACAATAAAAAATGCAGCGGAAATAAAAGAAGTAGTTAAACTACAAGTAACAAGATATAAGTCTTTTAACCCAAGGAGAAGGGTATCCAACAACCTTGAATAAAGGTCCCTTGATTTATACTTTCAAGCAAGTCTATCTTACCCACACTAGGTTAAGCCCTCGATACGAAGATCGGAGTCTCGGTCTTGCTATCCCCGCAAGCCCTCAACTTCAAGGTAGTTGGCAACCTCTGTCTTCCTCAGCAAGGAAGCCCTAGAACTTCAAGATAGTCAGCACCTCTGTCTTCTTATCCCCAGAATCCCTCGAATGTAATCACCAACATTAGGAGTCGCACGAAGCTTTGAGAGTTAATAAGAGCCTCTCTCTCTAGAAATCACTTTAAGCAGATTAGTCAGCCTTTCAGCAGCACTTCTACAACGAGATCTTTCAAATGAGATCCTATTTATAGGTAAGGTCGGCTCCTTCTCAAACAGTCATATTTTCCTAAAAGATCGGAGGGACCTGTACACGTGTCACTTAGACAATGGTTAGATTATAACAAAATAGACGACATCGTTTTGTAACAAAACAAGTGTAACTGAATGTACGACATTGTTTTAATTCTAACTCAAAAGTTCGGAATGAAAGCTTCGGAGTGTAATGGAAATAATAAAGAGTAGATAGATTATAGAAATGTAAGCAGAATAAAATTTCAGATTCTAACCAAAATATTTTTCGGAGTCTGAATTAATTCAGAGTGTATAAAACAAAGATGATCAGATTCTGTTTAATAGGTGAATTCGGAATGAAAATTCGGAATGATAATTCGTCATCAGAATTCGTAATGAGATTTCATCATTGTGGTTTTTAATGAAAATCCATTATCAGAATTCGTAATGAGAATTTCGTCATTTAGAATTCGTAATGAGAATTCAATGTCGAACTTCATAAGAATTCGTATCCTGAATCTGGAATAGAACTTAGTCAGAGTTCATATCTGGAATTCGGAATGATACTTTATTATAGTTCTCATCTGGAATTCGGAGTGAAACTTCCTTACAGTTCTTATCCAGAATTCAGATCCTCAAACAGAATACTTTATATCAAAGTTTTAAAAAAATCCGGGAAAACAGAAATGAATCCGAATTTTATACTTAGGAAAAAAATATGGATGAAAATATGATAAGGATAAATTTCCTTATAAAAGCAATTTTCCTTAAAAATCATTTTTCCTTAAGAAAGCATTTTTCCTTAAGAAAGCATTTTTCCTTAAGAAAGCATTTTTCCTTAAGAAAGCATTTTTCCTTAAGAAAGCATTTTTCCTTAAGAAAACATTTTTCTTTAAGAAAGCATTTTTCCTTAAGAAAGCATTTTTCCTTAAGAAATCAATTTTCTTTAGGAAAGCATTTTTCCTTAAGAAAGGTGTTTGTGATTTTCAAAACAAGAAGGAATGAAAAATTCCTAAGGAAAACCTTATTGACACAACAATAAGTGAACCATATGTGATATCATAACAATGAGTATGGTTCTGGAATAAGTCGATGACATTATTTAAATCATTATACATGAGGTTCGGACACATAAAAAGCAAATCGGACCTAAGGTAAGGAATAATTGTGCAAATCTCATTTTTATCCGAGATTTCTTATTCATAAGTATTTACTGGGGTTATTGCTATCATCCATGTCCATGTTTTATAAAAGTTTATTCATGTATGTTTAATGTATTTTTTACCCATTTTGACTTTTACCCAAGGTATGGAAGGAATATTTCTTTTATTTACCCTACAAGGTACTTTTTGACTTTTTCGAAAAAAGTATGAGGAGAATGTTTTTCTTAACTTATACGGCTGAACGGATTTTTACAGCTTCATAACGCCTCATTTTCAAAAAGATTACTCTAAAATATTGCATGATTATTTTCAAAAAAACCCTTATCTTTTAAAATTTCATGGAATTTTGTGAAAAGAAAATGATTTTAAAGAAGAAAGGATATTTTCCTCAAGAATTCATTTCAAGTGTTTATCAAAACTATTTTCCATCTAAGATGACATTATTTCATATGTGTATGTTTCAAGTAAAATGTCTCTATTATTTAAATGGTTTCAATTTTCTTATGATGAAATGATATCAATTGTTTATGGATTATGTTATGATGGCATGATGTTTAAGAATCCCATTTTATTTAATGGGTTATGTTATGTTGTATGATTTATGATTTTGTGGCACACGAAAGAATGATTTCATTATGTGATGGGTGGGACCTATATCTACCTCCAATGCATTGGGTAAAGATTTATATCTCATGAGATAGACATGGCTAGAACGACAAGTTAAACCGGTTCAGTAATACATGACTGGAACGAGGAGTGAACTCGATTCAGAAAGGGACATTGTCCACTAAGATGGTCTTGGCAGCAATGCCTTGGCTACTATGGATATCATATCATGTGATTAATAGTTTCCACAATTACATGTTTTATTCCCATGATATTTTATCATTCTTAATGTTTCTTTATGATCTATGCCTTATGTAATTCCATGTTTTGTGTCATTTCTCAAGCTTTTGATGTTTCAACATTATGTTCATGTTTTTAAGTTCAAATGTATATGGTATGTTATATTTTATCCATGCTTACCCTTACTGAGCATTTGAGCTCACCATTTTTATGTTTTCTTTTCCCCATGATATAAAGAAAGGTTTTAGGTAAGAAAAAAAGGAAGATCTTTATGGGAGATGTTGAAGATCTTTCACCACGATTAGAAGATTACGTTCCAAGTTTCCAAAGACACTAAACTATTATGGTCCTTGTGTGTCTATTTTTGTTATGTATTAAGTATTCCTCTAAAGTAATGTAATGTCCATGTAGGTCAAGCTTCGGGTCTCTACAAAAACCAGATATAAATCGATGAGATAAAACCCCAGAACCAATTGTAGAGGTTCTTTACATTTAATTTATAATTAAATTGTAATCATATATAGAATTAACTCACCTTATTTTTATGATTTCATTGACAACTCGATTAACTAGAACTCATCATATGATTTTTAAACTCTAGAATCCAACAATAAACTCCTTCTAGAAATGATCCACATGTGAACCAAAATATCTGAACAATGTCGTAGAATCCCTAAGTTCTAGAATGGATGGTCCTAATCACTTGTGTTTTTTGTGGTTGATTAGAATTGTATTCTTCTTGGAGGAAGAAATCTTGATGTTCTCTTGAATTTTTGAGAGAGTATGAATATATTATTACCTATAGTTCTTAATATAGTCTCTCTCTATCCCTTGTTCACACCAAAATTGATTTAGGAAAGAGTTATAATATGATATTTATTATTTTACAACTAAGGGTTGGCTAATCACACACAAACCCCTAACAATATTTAATATTATTAGTTAACCCTATGTCCATTATTATTATTATTATTATTATTTACATTACATGTTCAATGTGTTTAAAAATATAAATAAAAATAATTTATACCATTTATAATCAATCCATAAACCATAGTCTTCCTTCTCTCATTGAAATTTATCAATAATAAAATAATGAAGATTTCATACATTAATTTCAATGAATTATTATAATATAAATATTATATTCTCCAAACAAGAAAATAAATATGTATTATTATTATTAAACTCACTTATTATTTCAAATAAATTATTATTAAATCATTGTGAGAAACGAAAATTTAATGAATATTATTTATTATCACTTGTTAAATTCAACACGAAAATTTAACTAAGATTTTGGATACACTTAGTGTGTGACACTCTAGGACTCTTTCGCAATGGAATTGGGAATTAACACCAAAATTAAAAGGGTGGTATCTTGAAACATTACAAGGATCCCATAAGGAATAAAAGTAATGTATTAATTAAATCCAACCTTCTATGTATGATTACCATATAAAATAATCTATTTATCATGATATCTATAATCAAGAATGTTGCATATTATTTCCATTATCCAAAATGACTCGTTTCTTTTTCTTTTACATTCAAGAAATGAACTATCCAAATGAATTACATTTTCATGGATTTATGCATGTAGTTATATTACCATAAAATTTCATGATATATCAACAACTATAAAGGGACAAAATGGATAAATCATTTCTTACATTATCCACAAATAAAATATCACCCATGATGTACCCAATGTATCCTACCTCACTGCAATAAAATGTCATCATGGCTTTCATCAATGTAAAAAATTACATGAGTTAAGATATCCATTAATGAGAATCATAAAGTATAATTATTAATACACATGTCTGCATATTGTAACATCCAATGACATAAAGAAATTTGGATTTTCTACTAATGGGTATGTTCTCAAAATGTCCTATCTAGGGGATTACCAAGGAAAGAACACCATGATAATGTGTATCAATATATTATAATAATAATTCCCATAATATATGGTATTGTATGTGTCCTATCATAAAATATCATCCAAAAATAGAACTAGGTTTGAGGATAATGTTTTTTCACATTTAGGTTATCATCATTGTGAGAAATTTTTATGACCTCTCAGTATAACATATATTATTAGTACATTATCACATAAAAATTACCTGAAGAGAGAAAATAATTATTTTATATGAAGACATCATTAATAATTAAAACATTTAATCAAGTAATAAACAAGGGTGTCCTTGGGAACCAACTCCAAAAAAATCCCATTTACACTATAACCAATCGACAACAAATTTTAGTCCACTTGCCCCCACAAGATACTCATTCCTCTTCTAAGATAAATCATGGGTTAAGGGGTCCACCACATTTTCCTATAAGCATAACATACTCACTAAAACATTACCATATTTAGAAACATATCTCAAGATATGAATCTTCTAAATTATGTGCGTTTTTCCTTCAGTATGGCCCTATATTTTCAGAGAGATCCTCCACTGTAGTGTCATCACAGTAAACTGTGATTGGGTCCCTTCTACTTGGAACCATATCAAGATCTTGGAAAAAGTTATGCATCCAAATTTCTTCCTTGGTTGTACCGGAATCTGAAATATACTTGAACTTTACTATGGAATCAGTAAAAACTTCTTCTATATAGAACTTATAGATCAGGGCTCCACCATTAAGATAAATGATATATTTGAACTGTGATATAAGATAATTCAGATCTATCTGAAATCTATAATATATTAAAACCCTAATGACTATATCTTCATCACTCCTATTCACCAATAACATATCCTTAGTCTACCTAAAATACTTCAAGATAGCCTTAGCAGTAGTCGAATTTTGTTCAGCTGAAACTACATGATATTTTTCTACCTTTCTCAATATGTAGAAAACATCAATCCTTTTACACAACATGTCATACATGATGGATCTTATCATATATTTGTATGTTCTCTTTCTCATTTTATCTATTTCATATTGTGTCTGAGGACACACATTCTTAGAAATATGTATACCATGGGACCTATAACTAATCCACTCTTATATTATTCCATAATGAACTTATTCAGTATCTAGTAAATGTATGTTCCTTGACATTGTACAAGAATCATCTTTCATCAATCCTATGTAATCTTGATCCCTAGAATGTTGCCTACTTCACCTATTTTCTTCATGGAAAATAACTAAGCCATCCATAAATTAAATTCTTGTGAGGATGGTATATCGTTTCAAATTAGTTATATTTTATCAACATATACAACTATGAAAACAATTATACTCCCAATAAACCATTTTTAAATGCATGTCTCGCATTTATTATTAATGAATCCAAATTAATTTATAGATTTGTTTAATTTATTGTTCTATGACCTGGATTCTTACCTTATTCCATAAATGGATCTTTACATCTTGTATATCATTTTTGGAATTTCTCTGATAAGCATACCCTTCTAGTTAGGTCATATATATATCCTCTTGAAGTCTCACATTAAGGAATTCAATGTTTGACATCCATTTTCCAAATATCATAGTCATTGTATGATGTTATGGAAAACAAAATTTTAATGGAGTTAAACATGGAAATCAGAGAAAAGGTTTTTCCATAGTCAATTTCTTGACTTTTTCAAAACCCTTTGTCCATTAGTCATTTTTCATAGGAATTTACATTACCTTACATTTGTGAATTTCTCTTAAATACTCATTTACAACCAATAGGCTTTAAATTTTCTAGCATATCGATCAAAACCAAACATGGTTTTAATACATGGAATATGTCTCATAATTCATGGTTTCTTGTCATCTTACAGCTTCTAATATCTCTATTATATCCAATATAGGATAGAGGATCATTATTGTGAACCAATAATGAGTAACAATAATGTAATTCATTACCCCAAAAGGATGATGAAAGGCTCTTATGACTCATACTAGATCTTGTAATGTTTAATAAGGTATGGTTCCTCCTTTTACTGATACCATTCAACTAGAGTGTATATAGTGGATTGAGTTGAGATAGAATCCCAAACTCTTATAGATTTTTGATAAATTATTTGTTAAGATATTCCCTATGTTTATTTGATATATGATTATTTATCTTATTTATAACATTATTCTCAACCTCATTCTTGAACTCCTTGATCATCTTAAAGGATTCATACATATACCTCATTAAGTAAATAAAACCATACCTACTCAAGTCATAGGTAAAAGTAACAATGTGTGTGTACCCACCTATATACTTTACATGAAAAAAAACATATACATCATTGTATACCAAACAGAGAAGCTATGTGGCCCTTTCACCTTGACCACCAAATGGTTGTTTGATCATCTTTCCTTAAAGATAATAATGGCATCATTCAAATGGAATAATCTCAAAAGATTATATGAAATCTTCTTGATATAGATTTTTTAAATACTTCACATTTATGTGACCAAGACAGTGATTCGAGAGATGGGTGTTATATGAGTTGCACATGTTTTTTCATTATCAAGGGCTAAAATTTTGTTTTCATAATTTAATACAAATGATCGTTATTCAATAGTACCATGCCATAAAATATTCAATAATTATAAAATTAGAAACCCTTATTTCTAAAGATGAAAACTAATCCACCCATATCTAAACTAGAAATAAGAATAATTTTCTTAATAACACAAGGAATATAATAAAATTTATTTAAAACAAAAAAAATTATGTCAGCAATGTGAGATGGTGGTCTATAATTACTAGATCATCCATCATTGCTCCATTGGTAGCCTATAGATCCACCTTATCTCTAGAAATTTTCTAAAATCTAATTGGTTCTTATATTTGGATATAAATTTTAGCACCACATAAAGTATATATTAACCAAAATTAATAAATGTAAATATTAACCTCAATAAAAATTCACTTGAGGAACCCCCTTTCTTATTTGGATTGGTGCAATTATATTTCCAATGTTCCTTCTTACCACATGAAAAAATAACACCTCTTGTTCTTTTACTTACATATTGATCTTATTCTTCTTGGAAGTATTGTTCATTGGATCCTTAGAATATTAACAGGTATCCATCACCTTTTACTTTTTATATGTATTTATATTCACCATACGTGTAGATCATTTATCACACCCCATGTCATTATAAACGTACCGAATAAGTGTAATAATTTCCAACAATGTCTTAACACTATTTCAAATATTAAAATTCAAAAAATAGACATGTTTTTAAGTTGTGAGGACCGAATGAGATCTGGGTGCCACCCATCATGGATCTTAAAACCCAAAATGTTTAGTTGATCAATGTAACCAATAATTTTGATTACTTGTTCACCTACAGGAGTTGACTCTCTAATATTTCTCATGAACAATTCACCAAAGATCTCGAATCTCTTTGATCCCTCCTTCTCTTGATGGAGATCCTTAAGGAGTGAAATAGTTATTTAAGATTCCATATCCTCATATTTCTTTATAATCTCATTGGACATGGAGGAAACCCTAAAACATTTCAAATCCATAGCACCATCAAAGTTCTTAAAATATAGAGATTCTTCTTCCTCATTTGCCTCTTTGGAAATGAACTCTAGTCATCCATCATGTATAATTTCTATTTTTAGCATGGTGTAACATGAAAGCACCTAAACCATTCCTATAAATTCATACTGGTGAGAAGGTTATACTTCTATATTATGGATCATAGAGATATTATCAAATTCGGTTGATTTCCATTTCTATAAATTAATAGTAGATAATTATAACATGTTTGATTACAAAACCATATTAATTAATTATAATTTTATGAAATTATTATTAATCTCCCAATAATTTTTGTAACTCGATGTCACTATCCATTAGTTTTGGAATATCTTATCACCTATATATTCTAGTTTAAAGGATCCATATCCCCCTTCTCATAACTCAGACTTGGTCCTAACAAGATATTTAAAGGGTTTTAGAAAGGCATAAATTTCACCATACATTAAATCATAGTAACATGATATTTTAAGTGGAATCCACAATCCTAAAATCCATTTTAAATATTTTCCCATCATTTTTCGCTTAGTTAATCATGTCCTTCAAGGGAATTAAAACCTTGATGTGAACTAAGTTAAGTTAACTCGTAACTCAATCGAAAAGTTCCATAATAATTTAAATCTCCCCTATCTTGTTTTGTTTGAGAACATTTTACTATGAGGTCAATTATAAATTAATCATTGGAAGGTCATTTTGATATAATATTTTTTAGAGGGATTTTTATAGTTATGTGTAAATACCATTTTATCATTAAACATGCCTTGTTAATATTATGTAGATTTTACTTTAGTGACTAACCATCTATTATAAAACATTTTTATATAATATGGTTATATTTTATTCCATTTTCATGTCAGTGGATTGATTTATTTGGTTATCATTTAGCTTCAACATACATAAATAATAAACCATCACACTAATAGAAATAAAATATTAGTGGCATGATCATGAGATTCTCTAATGGTAGTTTATTTAATGGATGATAATCTAACACTCAACCCTAGGGGGAAACACCTTGTACAGTAGCTTGGTTATTATTGCATCATTCCACATTAGGATCATCTGTGCCACCTCGATTAGTTTTTCCTCAACTCCATGACTCAGACCACCTCCACTCACTCGGGATTTCCATCCTTAATAAAACTTTTACTCACATGCATGTTAAGGGAACCAATGGATTAGATAAAAGGGTTTATATAAAAGAAACCATCATCACACAATCCCTTACATAATAATGATTAGGGAATTATTTGTAGGCAATCAATAATAATTTAACGAAAATAAATTATAATAAATTAATCACATACAAAGGGCTAGTCTAATCTCTTGATCAACCAAACATTTTTCAATAAGAATAACTTTCAAATATTATTATGAATAAAATTTATTTTTTATTTAATTAAGATAATGTGACACTAATTAATCTAATTAATTAAATTTATCTTGATTCCTTCCATTAATCCTTAATCTATATTCATTAAATTAAATTTCATTTAAAATTAACAGGGTACAAATGTTTACTTGGAGGAAAATTCATGTTCTTATACAAAATATTTAATATGGAATTGATTTAATATATATTTATCATTATTACAACATGGTATGTACTTTAGCATGTAATTGACTTATGGTACACATGTGAATAGGTTTAATTTGTTATTTAATTTTTCTCTATAGTTAAACTAAACACACTGTTTGTAGTAGACTGCATGACGTGTACAAAAGTACATGGCATGTATCATCCTATTCTCATGTTCTTAGAAAATTTCGTGGTTCTGGGAGTGTTTTCTTCCATAGACTTGTTTGAAGGACACAACATTTTTTCAAACATACATAGTGTGCACTATCACTTTTCTATGTGCCCATCACATTCCATAAGACTAGGCATGTCTCCTTCTTATGGACATGATCTAGGTACATGACGTGTACTAGAAACACACTATGTGTGGGATTGAATTTTCATGGTTCATTAGAACTAATGATGTGTATCCAATACATGTCTCATTGGAAAATTCCATTTTCTTAGACACTAGAAAACATGGACTCTATTTCATTTACAGTGTTTACACAGTTTGTATTTCTTCAAGCTATATTTTAGTCTATATAGATCTACTAACTGACCAACTTTTGTCAGATTCAAATGTAATTACCTCGAATCTATATGAACTTATCATGATATATGAATTTTAAAACAAATGTACATTACTTGTATATAGTAATTTTACAAAAATGTACTCTGGTTTTGTCTAGGTAAATCCTATGACACCTCTATAGGGTGTGAATTAAATAATTATTCATTTTTTATAATTAATTGATTATTGTCTATATTTTCAATAATGAATAAAGGAAGGGATGACGATGTTAAAATATTAAAAAGATTCATTTAATGTTAAATAAAATGGAAAAACATGTAACCAATAAAAAAATAATAAATATTATAAATTAAACATGTGACCACTCTGATATCACTTGTAGGTTCTAGGCACAATAGAATGTCCTTTGATGGTATAACCAACTCGAATTTTAGTCTTAATTTACGTGTAATCATAATTTTTCATGAACATAATTTCATATACAATGAAAATTTTAGGTCACATGACTAGATTAAATTTTCATAACCATAAGTTGAGTTTATTTTCATGTAATTATAATTTATTTATGGGTATATATAAAATTATCTCACATTGTAATTATTCATTCATTGATGATCTGGTTAACTAGCTCTCATCATACCATCATTTAAATATATGATAAATATTTATAATCCCTCAAGTGGTGATCCAAAAATGCACTAAAATCATTTAAATATGTCATACATGTCACGACCCATCCTCGGGGCCCATGTCGTGACTACCCCAAGCCCGCCTTCCATAGGCCAGGGGCTGGCGATTAGCACCAAAGGCGAATCCCTGGTAAAAAGGGAAGGCATTGCCTTTAAACCTATAACACACACAGTCTAAACACAAGCAGAAGCAACAAGTACTAATGTAGAAAAGGAATGTGTGCTAGAAGTAAGTGGGCCAGTATACAAACCCAACTGAACAACAGGTATAAGTACAATTAAAAATGGAAAAAATAGCTCCTAGATCATCCACCGGGGAATCCTACCTGAAGGGTAGGTATAGATCTCGAAAAACTCATCCTTGAGGTACGTCCCTCCTAGTCTAGCTCCGAGTAGCCTCCCATCCGTCACCCTCAGCCTCGATCACTGCTGACTATCATCTGCATAGGACACAACAAGGTGCGGGTGAAGCCCGTGTAGGGGTGAGTATAAAAATACTCAGTAGGGGACCCCGAGACCCCCGAAGGTCTCCCAAAATCCACCAAGGATATACCACAAAAGAAAAATACATTCCTAAAGTATCAATCAACCCTACTTAGGTATATTCCAATACATATACCAAAGTTACCAGTCATAGTCCGGCTCCAACACTCGAGCCTAAGCACAACCCAGTCCACAAAGGAACTAAAGACAATCACCTCGATGATAATGATTGAAAGACAAGACTCAACTAACACACGTATACAATATATGAAGAGGGGTAGAGATGATTAGATGTATCCTCTGAATCATCTCCTCTTTTGAACCCATGTATGATCCTGGAACAATATCAGCGTTGTCGAACCCACGGAGGATCCGGGTACAGAAGTCATCACTGTCAAACCCACGGAGGATCCCGGTAAAGAAGTCACCGCTATCGAACCCACGGAGGATCCCGGTACATAATTCATCGATGTCAAACCCACGGAGGATCTTGGTACAGTATCGTCATTATCAAACCCATGGAGGATCCTGTCAACTCAGTCGCAGCCAGCCATAGGGTTTCCGTACACAACACGCTCGATTCCGGGAGGGTCTGCTCCTCGTGCCAAGTGTCGATACATCAACTACAATGAAGTCTCGGGTTTATTAATCATTTAGTTCCGTCTCATCATAAGGAAACCAATGTGACAGACGGTGTGTCAATCGGACGCCCGGTCTGTGAGTTATTTGATTTTTTGTTCTAGGGGCCCGGTTGGTTTTTAGGTTCAAACCAACCCGACAATACCTTAACTGTGTCCAAACCTCAAGCAGGGTATGCCAAAAGATCCATCTATGCATACGGTTCATCGTTCGGACACGCGTAGCCCAAAATACGGATGAAAAGGTGATTTTGGGTTAAACGGGTCCGGATAGGGGTTTGACCAGGTCCGCGGGTCTGACGCAGTCCGATGGAGCAGCCCGACCCATTGGCGGCCAGGGTCACTGGCCGTGTGGCCCAGCCCGGCTGTCCATGTGGCCCGGCCCGACTCGCTGTGTGGCCCGGCCCGGCTGGCCATCTGGCCTGGACGGCTGGTCGCGGCGGGCAGGCCACTCCACGTGGCCCGGCTAGGCACGCGGGGGGGGGGGGGGGGGGGGGGGTGCCCCCCAGCTTCCAAAGAAACCGCGGGACCCTTCGGGTCCCGCCTTTTGGAGCGCCGCCAGTGGACGGTGCAGTCGGCCACCCTCTTTCGACTGCCGAAGCCTTTGGCTGTGGTCCCTCTCCAGTGCAGCGCGACGGTGCCGCACCCCTTCACCACGGCCCGCCCTGGCCGCGGTTCTGCACCTCCGGCGCGGCGCGGCGTGACGGTGCCGCGCCTCTTCCTTCCACCACAGCCCTCCTGGTCGTGATTCTTTACCAACGCGATGTGACGGCACCGTTCCCTTCTAGATCCATGGAGGCCCACCTGGCTACAGAATTTCATTGTGTGGAGCGATGGCGTCACGCCCTTCTGACGGTCCGGCAGCCCTTGAACCGCTAGCTTCTCCCGTGGTCCGCCTCCGTCGTCAATAAAACAAGAACCAACGGAGGGACGTTGGGCCGTGTTTTTTCGTCATGTTCCCTCTGCATTAGGTGATAACAAATGGCCAACATCGAACCATAATAAAAGACGAGGAACATGGATTTAATTTAATCACAACAAACCCCTACCTTGCTTGTCGGAGTCGTTTGACGGAGTCACGGGAAGACGGAGGTCGTGGGAGACAGACGACGTTCCCTCAATGTCGGAGGAGGTAGAGATCGGTGAAGACGAGTTGAGATGGCGTCGTCGGTGTACATTGTGGGCGGCAGTGGTTCCCTCATTTTCCTCGGTTTAAGAAGGAAAAATTTGATGCTCGACGTTCTTCGGAGATGAGGAGCATTCTTCGTTGGAATAAGTCAGTCTCCAAGAACTACAAAGCTCTCCCCAAAGAAAATTCCCAACCCCAAAAATTATGGATGAATTGTCTATTATTTTTTGGCACAACCATTCGAATTAAACTATTTTAATTAAATGAAACAACACATCTAATTAATGGGTGGAATGGTTCAAATTCAAAAAAAAAGTAGGGGGAGGTGAAGAGTTCCAATTAATGAATAGGGGTGTCAAATTAATAAATGGGGAGTTAATGGGGGGGGGGTAAGAAGCCCATGTGGGACACGCTACATAATATCCTCCAAAGGGAGGTTATGCGCAGGTGGTCCCCACCTACAACCTCCCCTTGGAGGATTAAACCACCAAAAATAAAAATAAATGTAATACTTTTATTTTTATTTAACTTAATTAAAAATTCCATAAAGTAACTTCCAACCTCGTTACAACGCAACTGCAGTGAAGGACTCACTATGAAATTATTGACGCTGCGAGTTCAATGGTGCCCTCCGATTTCAATTCTGAGAACCATTTCAAAATATATAATAACCATCTCATATGTTTACTAAATGTACCCAAACAAAATTTCATAAATTGATTCCAGGAACACTGGGCCTTAGAATCAATCTTCGTCTGAAATTGGGGACTCATAAAATTCCCATGTATTTAAGGAAAAAAACGCATTTAAATTTTGAGTCTTTACATTCTCCCCACCTCAGGTATTTACTTCCCCATAATATACAACTCATACCAAGGAAAAAAAATGAGGGTACTGAGCATGCATCTGAGCTTCTCACTCCCATGTGCTCTCCAGGAGGTTCTCGTGCTGCCAATGAATGTAAACCCAAGGAATCGACCATCCACGTAGGACCCTCTCTTGTCGATCCTTAATCTCCACTGGAACCTCCATTAATGTCGCCTCGTCCTCGATTTCTAGCTCCCCATGGTCGATGATGTGGGATGGGTCATGCACGTATCTCCTCAGCTGAGATACGTGGAAGACGTTGTGCACTCGGTGCAACTGAGGTAGATGGGTCAGGCAGTAAGCCACCTCACCTACTCTACTGAGGACCTGAAAAGGACTGATGAATCGTAGATATTGCTTGATGACTCATCCAAATATCCATAGACCTCATCGAGGTGAGACCCGTAGAAAGACGTGGCCTCCATCCTCGAACTCCAGGGGCATCCGTATCTTATAAGCATAGGACTTATACATGCTCTGTTTAGTCTTTATCTGCTCCTAGATGATCTACACCTTCTCTGTCATAACCTGTACCATCTCTGGTCCCATGAGTGCTGACTCCCCTAGGTCAGTCCAGCATAGAGGCGTTATGCAAGGTCAGCCGTAAAGTTCCTTGAAAGGTTCCATCCAGATGGTGGAGTGGTAGGTGTTGTTATACACAAACTCCACCAAGGGTAAGTGATCCTCCCAGCTACGACCGAAGTTGAGGATGCATGCACGGAGCATGTCCTCGAGAGTCTAAATGGTCCTCAGTCTGACCATACTTCTGAGGATAGAATGCGATGCTCAAGAGAATCTGCATCCTAAAATCCTCCTGCAACCCCTTCCAAAGTCGGGAAGTGAAACGAGCATCTCGATCGGAGACGATCGTCGATGGCACACCATGTAGCCGTACAATATCCTTCATATAGAGGCATCCCAATCTCTTTACTGAGACCTGCTCTCTGATCGGTAGGAAGTGGTCTAACATGGTGATTCGGTCTATGATCACCCAGATAGAGTCATGTACTCTAGATGTACATGGAAGTCCCGTCACAAAATCCATGGATATCCCATTCCACTTCCACTCTAGGACCTTTAAGGTCTGAACCAATCCTGCTAGAACCTGGTGCTCTGCCTACACTTGCTGACAAGTGAGGCATCGTGAGACAAACTCTGCTACAACCTTCTTCATACCTGGCCACCACTATTATCGTCGGAGGTCCTGACACATCTTCGCCACTCCTAGGTGTACCACTAAAGGATATGTGTGGAACTCCCTCAACACTTCCTTCTGAAGTGCAACTGGTACCATGGTATATCTTCTGATGTGAAGGACGTGTTCCCCACCTTTAGAAAATCCTTGAGGTTCCTACCCTGTGGATATCTGAGCACCACACATCTCATAGTCAATGTCACCACACTGTGCCTCCCTGACTTGCTGAAGAAGTGGAGGAGTGACTGTGAGAGACAAGAAAAAGGATGCTCCATCTCTATCCACAACGGATATCTGCAACATGGCCAGCTGCTATGTCGCCTCTCCAAACAGTTGAATGCCCGATATCCTACTGAGAGCATCTGCTACAATGCTCCCCTTCCCAGTTTTATAGACTATCTCAAAGTCATAGTTCTAGAGAAACTCAAGCCAACACTGATGTCTCTGGTTCAGGTCATTATGTGAGAATATGTACGTGAGACTCTGGTGGTTAGAGTAGACTGTAAAATTCTCTCCCATCAGATAGTTCCGCCGCATTTTCAAGGCGAGGACCACTGTTGCTAACTCAAATTCATGGGTAGCATAGTTCTACTCGTGTTGTCTCAACTACTGAGAAACATACGCAAGCACTGCTCGCTCCTGCATTAGGATGCACCCGAGTCTGGTCCATGATGCGTCGTAGAAAACTATGTACCCAACGCCCTCCTCTGGTAGCCTCAAGATGGGTGCACTAGTCAACATCTACCTCATCTCCTAAAAGCTCTGCTAGAATCTCTCTAACCACACGAAGGGTTTCCCCCTCTTCGTCAATTTTGAAAGTGGTGCTGCAACTCTGGAGAAGTATGGCACAAATATCCTATAGTACACAGCCAATCCCAGAAAACATCGTACCTCCATCGTACTCCTGGGTGGCTCCCATGTATGTACTGCCTTGATCTTCACTGGATCCACTGCAACTCCATTCCCTTAGATGACATGTCCTAGAAAGTGTACCTCTCAAATCCAGAAATGTCACTTAAAGAGCTTACCATAAAGCTGGTTCCCTCGGAGTGTGTCCAGTACTACCCAAAAATGGTAGGTGTACTCCTCCTAGGTAGATGAGTAGATCAGAATGTCATCGATGAAGACTACCACAAAGCGATCATGGTATGGCTGAAAGATCTATTTCATGAGACTCATGAACACTATTAGAGAATTGGTAACACTGAAGGGCATATCCAAGAACTCGTAGTGGCAATACTGACACCTAAAGGTCGTCTTCTACACATCCTTGTCTCGAACTCGGAGCTTGTGATAGCCTGACCTAAGGTCTATCTTCGAGAACCATCATGCTCCCTTGAGATAATAAAAGAGGTCTTCAATCCTCAAGAGTGTGTACTTGTTCTTCACGGTCACCTGGTTTAGGATCTGATAATCAACACACAGATGCAAGCTCCCATCTTCCTTATTGGAGAACAAAATCAGGGATTCTGAGGGTGAAACACTAGATCGGATAAATCCCTTCCCCTACAAGTCCTTCAACTGTACCCGCAGCTCACTATGCTCGGTGGGAGCAATCCAATATGCTGGAGTAGATATCGGTTCCATCCCAGGGTACAAGTCAATGTAGAAGTCCACCTCTCTGCGAGGAGGTAGTCCTGGAACTTCTTCATGAAAAACATCTACGTACTGATCCACCACAACAGGAAAACTCAGACTCCACACATCAACCCCTATGAGGATTAGACTAGCCAACTAATGTGTGATCGGCTACCCCCTCCTCTGGGTAAGTCCATCCTATGCTGAAAAGGCTCTATTCTTGTTGGTGAAGGTAAACCTAATCCCATCCTCACGGAAAAACCACACTTTCTTCCTAATACAGTCAATCTGAGCATGAACTGTGGATAACCAGTCCATACCAAAGATGAAATCGTAAGGCCTCGATGCCGCTACGAGGAGATCCAAGTCAAAGATCTTTCCTCTTTGAGTAAGCTCACACTACCAGAACTAGTGCATAATCATCTATTCTACTCTCGTAAGAGCCTCTAGTCATAAGGATTGAGCTAACGGCTCCATCGGAATCTCCGAGCTCCGAACGAGGGAATCAGCAATAAAAGAATGAATCACACCTGTGTCTATAAGTAATTCATCAAGGGTGGAGTAGACAGAGATGGTACCTCGAATCATCTCAGGTAAGCCGTGGTCGTAGGCCTCAACTGCCTGGAGTTGAGCCCACCTATGCCCACCAACTCCCTATGTTCGGGGTGGAACTCTTAGTGGTGGTGGTGGTAGGGCCTCGAAACGTCGTCCACCACCTACTGCTTACCCAACTCCTCTACCACGTCCACCTACTCCCAATGGACCACCACGGTCGAACCTCTACCTCTTCCTGGGAGGTCTCTCTACTATCTGATGCTCATATACATGGAGGGTCAAGCAGTCTCAAGCCATGTGACCCTACCCACCGCATGCATAGCACTTCCTTCTCCTCGTATGGTTGGCTCTATCTCGTGTGCCCCACACAACCAAACCTGTATCCTGGGGTCTCCCACCTGACAACATAGTCTGCTTGGACCTCTATGATATCTGTCTACTACCTGCTGCAGAAGACTCCGCTACGTGTCGTCCTATGGTGGGTCTCACTACTGGTGACTGCTCAGCTAGAAAAATCTCCACAAGAAGGGCTCGCTCTAGCACCCCAGCCTGCGTTGGGATGTTGAGGGATATCATCGAAGCCCTGATCTCATGCCTATGTCCCTTCCCGAAGGTCTGGGACTAGAAGAATGTGTTCCTCACCATATATGTGGTTAGCGCGAGAGGTCGGTGAACCTCGCTGAGTAGTGAGATACTGTTATGATGCCCTGCTACAGATGAAGTAACTCCTGTATATGCACTGTACAAAGGGTGCCTGAAACAAACTCTGATCGTAAGAGACTCTAGAAGTCTATCCAAAGTAGTGATTCCTCATCATGCACCGGGAGCATCAATCTTCCCCATCTTCATGCTGCTGTATACATGAGACTCGTGGTAAGGATCACCATAAGGTCATCTGGTGTCCCTACCAATATGAAAAATCTCACAACAGCCTCCAGCCAATCCTTAGCTTCATGTGGGTCCGTCACTCCCCTGAACCTGGGCGGCCTCTAGCTCTAGAACTCATGCAATGCACTCAGACGGCATGTACTCTCTTCTACTGGAGCTGGTGGTATTGGTGACCCAGTGGGTAGTGGTACCGCTGGTACCTCCGCTGTGATGGGGTCCTGCACCAAGGCCCCATCACTTGGTGGGCAACCATCTCGTACAAAACTTATAACCCTAGCTGGCATCCTTCATGGGGCCATATTGAAAAGAAACAGGTGTTCCATAGTCAAAACAATAAACCTGGTGAGATCACAAAAAAGTAATAATGAAGAAAAATTTTCAAAGGAAACACACATGCAATCAGTGTATTCATGCACTGAGTCGGAAATCAGAAGTCAGAGTCCTAGTGTATGCATGCATCGGCCGCCGCACCAACACCAGTTTCCCTAAATTGATAACCATACCCTAAACACTTAACACTATTACTATTAAATGAATTATAGTCCAATTTTTTCAGTAGAACCGACTCTTTTGATACCAATTTGTCACGACCCATCCTTGGGGCCCATTCCCAGTCTACCCCAAGCCCGCTTTCCATATGCTAGGGGATAGAGACCATCACCAAAGGAGAATCCCTGATAAAAAGGGAAGGAATTTCCTTTAAACCTATAACAAACATAGTCTGAACACATGCAGAAGAAGAAAGAAGTACAAATATGGAAAAGGAAATTGTGCTGGAAGTAAGTGGGCCAGTATACAAACCCAACTGAATAACAGGTACAAGTACAAGTAAAAAGGTAAAAACACCTCCTGGATCATCCCCCGGGGAATCCTACCTAGAGGGTTGGTACTGATCTCAAACAACTCATCCCTGAGGTACTTCCCTCCTAGTCCAGCTCCGAGCAGCCTCTCGTCCATCACCCTCAGCCTCAATCACTGCTAATCATCATCTGCATAGAACACAACATGGTGCGGGCGAAGCCCGTGTAGGGGTGAGTATAACAATACATAATAGTGGACCCTGAGACCCCCAAAGGTCTTCTAGAATCCACCAAGGATATACCACACAAAAAAATTACAATCACTAAGTATCAACCAACCCTAATTAGGTATATGACCATACATATACCTAAGTTACCTATCATATTTCGACTCCAAATCTCGAGCCCAAGCACTACCCAGTCCACAATGATGTAAAGTCAATCACCTCGATGATAATGATTGAAAGAAAAGACTCATCTCAAATAGGTATACAATATATGAAGAGGGGTATAGATGATTAAATTTATCCTCTAAATAATCTCCTCTATCGAACCCACGTAGGATCTTGGAACAATATCAGCGTTGTCAAATACACTGAGGATCCTGGTACAGAAGTCATCACTGTCAAACCCACAGAGGATCCCGGTACAGAAGTCACTGCTGTCAAACCCACAGAGGATCCCAGTACAGAAGTCATTGCTGTAAAACCCATAGAGGATCCTAGTACAGTATCGTCACTGTCGAACTCACGGAGGATCCTGTCAACTGAGTCGCAGCCAGCCATAGGGTTTTCGTACACAACACGCTCGATTCTGGGAGGGTCCACTCATCAAGAAAGGTTTCGATACATCAATAAACACAAAGTCTCTAGTTGATGTATCTTGTAGTTCCATCCCATCCTAAGGACCCCAATGTGACAGATGACGCATCAATCGGACGCCCGATCTGTGAGTTATTGGCATTTATGTTCCAGTGCCCCGATTGGTTTTTAGGTTCAAACCACCCTGACCATATCCCAACTGTCTCCAAACCTCAAGAGGGGAATTCTAAAATATCCTTCCCACTCTACGTCTTTAGTTGGTGGAGACGGTTTTTCATTCAGACACACGTAGCCCAAAATACGGATGAAAAGGTGATTTCGGGTTAAACGGGTCCGGACAGGGGTCCGACCTGGTCTGCGGGTCTGACCTAGTCTGATGAAGTGGCATGGACCGATGGCAGTCCCACCGGATGGCAGCCCAGCCTGGTGGCAGCCCGGCCCTCTGGTCGTGTGGCGCAGCCCGGCTGGCCGTGTGGCCCGGCCCAGATGGTCGTGTGGCCCGGCCCGGCTGGCCGTGTGGCCCGGCCCAGCTGGCCGTGGGGCTCGGCTCGGCTGGCAGTGGGGCCTGGCTGGCTAGACATGGCTTGCTGTCCATGTGGCCAGGCTGGCTCTGTCGTGTGGTCGGGCTAGCGACGCTGTGGGGGGGTTCCCCCCTGCCCCCCGGCTTCCAAAGAAACCGCGGGACCCTTTGGGTCCAGCCTTGTGGCCGCCCCCCTGCGACCGCCACAGCCTTTGGCCATGATGCCTCTATGATGTAGTGGGACGGTGATGCACCCCTTCACCGCGGCCCACCCTGTCTGCGGTTCCGCACCTCAAGGGCGGCGCGGTGCGACGACGTCTCACCTATTCTGTCTGTCGTGGCCCTCCTGGTCGCGGTTCTTTACCGGCGTGGTGCGACGACACTACACCCTTCCACCTCCATCGTGGAATGCCTGGTCTTGGCTTTTCCTGGAATGGCATGAGGGCACCGTGCCCTTCTGGCAGTCCGGTGACCCTTATGCCGCCGACTTCTCCCGTGGTCCGCCTCTGTCATCAATAAAACAAGAACCAACGGAAGGACGTCGGGCTGTGTCTATTCGGCCCGTGACCTCCGAATTAGGTGATAAAAATGGACAACATCGAACCGTAATAAACTAAGAGGAATGATTATTTAATTTAATAAAAAAAACCCTACCTTGCATGTCGATCTTGTTAGAGGGAGTCGCGGGAAGATGGACGTCGCCGGAGACAGATGTTGTTCCATCAATGTTGGAGGAGGTGGAGCTCGGTGAAGACTAGTCAAGATGACGTCGTCAGTGTACTTCATGGGCGGCAGTGCTTCCCTTCCATTCCCTGGTTGAAGAAGGAAGAATTTTATGCTTGATGTTCTTCAGATATGAGGAGCATTCTTCATTGGAATAAGTCGTTCTCCAAGAACTCCAAAGCTCTCCCAAAAGAAAATGCTCAACCCCAAAAGTAATAGATGAATTGTCTATTATTTGTTGGCACAACCATTCGAATTCCACTATTTTAATTAAATGAAACATCTCATCTAATTAATGGGTGGAATGGTTCAAATTAAAAAAATGTAGGAAGCTGAAGAGTTCCAATTAATGAAGAGGGGTGTCAAATTAATAAATGGGGAGTTAATGGTGGGTAAGAAGCTAGTGTGGGACCCGCTACATAATATCCTCCCCAAGGAGGTTATGCACTTGAGGGCCCCACCACCAACCTCCCCATGGAGTATTAAACCACCAAAAATAAAAATAAAAGTAATATTTTTAATTTATTTAACTTAATTTAAAATCTCATAAACTAACTTCTATCCTCGTTAGAACGCAACTACGGTGAATCCCTTACTAAGCAATCACTGACATTGAGAGTTAAACTGTGACCTCAGATTTCAATTCCAAGCACTGGTTCAATAGTTATAAAAACTCTCTCGTACGTTTACTGTATGTACCCAAAAAAAACTTCATAAATTGATTCTGGGTACACCGGGCCTCAGAATCAAGCATCGTTAGAAACTGTGGACTCATAAAATTCCCATGTATTTAATAAAAAAAATCCACGGAATTTCTGGGTCTTTACAATACAATCAACAAGTGTGGGAATAGTTGATCTAGATTATTTACATTATCCATGGTTGATGGACCTAATATTTTTCTTGAATTAGTAATAATTCTTGATGTAATCTTGAAATATTTAGAGATTATTAGAAGATAATACACTCTAGTTCTTGATCAAGTCTCTCTATATTTGTTGAGAACACCAAAATTGATTTACAAACTTCAAAAAAACATTTTAAAAAAATAGTTTTTTAGGTTCAGTGTGAACCCTCACAACCATCATATCTTCACATTCCAAAATATTGATCTCAAATTTCAAATTGAAAACCAAATTCCAAGCCTCCATCTATGATGAATTCCTTGACCCATCGCTACAAATGGATACCATTCCATCTAAAATCATATCGTCGTGAACACACCATTTCTATTGAAAAAACCACATAGAGTAATGAATCCTTTGATATTGATCACACTAACAAAACTGAATCCAACTTATTCATTTTAAATAATCTCTCAAGAGAAAACCATAAGTAAGAGTAGAATAACTAGGAACAGAACTGACCACTATTGAAAAAGCCACAAAAAATCAAACACCAAATCATCATCATTACTAGAATCGGTTGAATAAAAGGGTTGTATAATGATGACACCAACACAATCCCAAGTCATCAGATCTCCATGAAAAAAAACACGGGGTAGCACATTATTCCAGGTCACAAGATCTGTAATCGCAACATATAATAACATCGAAGTAGTAATGAAATTCCTTCAAACACGCTCACACTAACCAAGGAATCTAGTTAGACACACTTCCTAGGGTCAGTACCTCGAGCAGTGTGAATCCCAATGCACTTCCTCGAGCCTCACATCCCACCTCTTTCTACATAACATAAACTATATCATTGAAAATTGTACCTACCCAATAGAGAAAACCATTTCCAAAACACATTGATTCCACATCCACTATCATCATAGACCCAAAACTTTCATAAGAACTTTCTTTTTTAGACCCGAAGTGGGTTCTAATAAAAAGGTTTTGGGATAAAGAATAGAATAAGGGATAATATACCTATGCCTATAAAAAATGAGTGGAAACCCACTTAAAGATTCTCAAAATCATGTTTAGATGTGCTGATGAATTCCACCACCTGTATGATCCCAAACTGCCAAATCACAATCATGTCTAACCAAAAAGGGGTTTAGTATGATATTTTCTATTGATAAGAGAAGAGGTTGCAGTAGTTTCAACCCTGACAACTGCAATAAAATCCCAGAACTACTATAAAAACAAGAGTGGAATCCAAAAAAACAAATCTGAGAAGATGAACACACCAAAGGTGTATCCCAAGAAGAATAAGAGAGGATTTAGAGATGTATAGAAAAAACCACTCACTATGAGATGAATGGCTAGGGTAAGTGGATGACGGTGCTATAAACCCTAGCCTGGGAAGAGAGTGACCAGGTGATTGGGTTGCCATAAATTTTTCCAAAAGTTATTTATTAATGATTTATAATTAGATTTTTATTATGGTAGGTTTTGGGTAGGTTAATCATACATAAACCCCTAATCATCTTTAGTATTCATAGTTACCCCATGTTTAATAATAATAATATTATTATTATTATGTCTTGATATGTGAAACACATTCGTTAATATTAACAAATATCATTTATACCATTTCTAATCAGACCATTAATCTCATTTTTCTTTCCCATGTTGACATTTAAAAATCCTTAAATACTGACTACTTAATAATTTATTGTAACGACATTATTAGATGATAAATATAATAAATATTTTATTCCCCAAACATAAAAATCAATATTTATTATTATTATTATTTAAATGAAATTTAATTTATAATAAATTATAATGGAATCTTGGAAATCCACCAAATCTGAATAAATATTAATTATTATAACTTTTTATATTAAATACTTGAATTTACCTGATATTTCAAATACACTTTTTGTTTGACCCTTTAGGAGTATTTCTTAATGGAATTTGGAATAACCACCTAAATTATATGGCTAGTATCTATAAAATATATAATTCTCCAATAGATAAAGAATATAATGTCTCAAAGACATCCAACCTTCTATATATGTTTATCGTGTAATATAATCCCCTTGTCGTGATATATATAATCAAGCAGGTTGAAAGTTGGTGCCATCAGCTGATACGCTTGATTTCCCTTTCTTGGGATTTCTAAAAAAGAACTCACCCAACAAAAACTAGGGACATGGATTTATATAGGTATTTCCATTCACATCAAAGGGCTTGAGATATCAACATTTGTTAAAGGACCGAGGGGATAAATCCTTTCTCATATTATCAATTTATGGAATATCAAACATGACATACTCGATGTATCCTACCTCACCAAGATCATATGTCATCATAGTTTTTGTTAATATATAAAAGTATGTGATTCATGATATCCATTAATGGTTATATTAAATAATAAGATTAATACACACATCTGTATATTGGAACATCCAATGACACTTAGAAATATGGATTTCCAATTAATGAGATTGTTCTCATAACCACTTATCTTGGAGATTACCATGGGAAAACACAAAGAGAAGGTGTGTATATGATCCTCATACCCCTCATATTCTGAATAATTGTATTCCATTAGATAATATCATCTGGTCATAGAAATAGGTTCATGAATAATACGGTGGTGCCTCAACTTATTATCAAAGAGGGGAGCTTTCATGAACTCTCAGTGTGGCATATATTCTTAGGAAATTATCACATAAAAATTCCGTGTAGAGGAAAAATAATAATGTGATAATAAAAAATCATTAATAATGTAAACAAGAAATCTAGTACTAAATCGGTTAGTTATAGGGAACCAACTCTAATAGTTATGAATATTGGTAATGTAGCTATTATACTGTGATTATTAGAATCAATTTATATTAAGGATAATTAAGAGATATAATTGATGCAAAATGAATAAATGCTACACTAAACCTATAGAATAATTCCATAAAAATATCATAAATCAAAGCTTGTGGGGGTGGTAGCATCACTGGGGTTCTCACTTCATCATGCTTAAGTAGAGCTTCAGCAAGTGAGGATTACGAATATTCACCAATGAGAAAATTGACTGTAATAATATATCCTCATTAAATCAATGTTATATAATACACCGCATTAACATATAATCATCACACACAATACCCTTAGAACGTATGTATAGCACACTGATATGAATCACTAGGTTCAAGAAAAAGTACCGCATAACCACGTGCATGCCTCCGCATACTCAAGTGGTTGCTGGAAAGAGGAAATGGTTTAATATAACATGGGAAGTCTATACCCTCAGTAATCATAGTCATAATGTGTTAATATAATAAATCTCAAAATCCAATTAATTAGCACAATAGATTAATAACAATAAAATTTTCTATAATAAATATCATTCCAATTCCTACAAAAGTAATCAATAGACCCCCAATGTGGTAGGTCATTAAGAATAATATTACAAAGAAAATGAAAATATATAAAAGAGTGGTATCAAGTATAGGATTTCAATCCTAGTATTGTATCTATTCTCCTTATAAACCTTTCCTAAGGCCCACACCCTTTTTCAGATCCCTATTAATGAAATCTTCAAGTGCATCTAGATACCCATTAAATGTGCGAGTTTAAACATGATAGGACACCACCAATGCAACCTTAACATAGGTGAATATATATATGGTAGTGTCTTACATGATTCAAAGTAAATGTGCACCCCAAAATACAATCAACTATGTATTGGGTGATCATAAGCTAACCAAGCTACCATGAACCCCAGTCACACCTACTTCGGTGTTATTCATGAAGAATATTGAATGTAGTCAAATGCATCATGTAGATCATTCCATGTAACTATTATGAACTTTAATCAAAATACTCATTCCACCATTTTGTAATAAATGAATTCTCGCTTAGAACTGAAAATATCTCCCTTTTCACATGACTACCTACCCTCCTAGATAGTACATAATCATGGCACACCTGAACATTGGACACTCCCTCGTATACAACAATTCTACCCATCATTAGATCACACTATAATATATATAAACTCATATAACAGCATATGGTGTTTCCTTAGGATAAAAATTATAAGTTATGGTGTTAATCATCCTATATTAGGATATGCCCAATGAGTCTTATTGTCTATTCTCCCCCTATATGAAGTTAGATAAATCCATTAGGGCCCCTTGTCAACATAAGATATAAAAAATATATTCCATCGACTACACAGAAAACCACATATAAGGTGTAACATTGAAAGTAATAATATATCATAACAATAAATTCCACGAGTATTGAAATACTACATAAATAAAATAAAACATAGCAAGGAGTACACAATCCATCCAAACTAGGGTCTCATGGGACACCCTATGTAGGTTAAGTATAGAAACCGAGAAAGGGATTATACCCTAGTCATAAACACAAAGTAAACATGGAATTAAATTCCAAATAATGGCCTAAGATGGTAAGTAAATCAATCATAAATTACATCGATGTCAAATTCCAGAACCCATCAAGGAATGACACTAAGATTATGCTCATTCACTTACATTCACTAGAACAAAACCCAATTCTACAATATTGAGATACTAGATTCATAATTCTATGAAGTGTTCATGATAAGAGATAAAAACCACATTCACATATCAAATATGATTCACCGATAATGGTATATCTTGGATATATCAAAGAGAGTCCATTGGAATTTTAGATCAACCACTGATCTATCAATTGAGACAGAATTATATAATATATCTAGGTGGTAATCCATAAATATAGAAAAATGTCTTAGATATATAATAATTTCCAAGGAAATAAGGATAATTACATTAATAAAGGATGGATAATACCTCAATTGATACAAGCTATCTATCTAGACTTCGATATTCCAATAGGAGAGGAAGGTGATGCCTAGAGCATGTTGAGAAAGATTTTGTAAGGATTTTCTTGCATTTTGGACTGAAATTTGGAAGGGATTTTATTAAGTAATTATATTAGTAAAATATTACTAAAATTACATTAATTATGGGTTCCTTTGACTTTATAGGCCTACCAGTATCCCTCACCGACAGACCAATGGCCCTCATCAATTGGCCAATGGATTATACAAAAATAAAGACCAACTACTAGCATCACCAGCTAGCTAACAGACCCCTAACATCTTTCTAATGACCTTTTTTATCCACTATACTTTCCAAAATCATCCATCTATATACAAATCCTCCCAATACGACTTTTACATAAGTAAAACACCCCAAATCATGAAAATAAGGAAAGATATGTTACAATTTATGGACAATTATACCCTAGATGTTAAGGATTTCACAATTATCCCCCTCTAATGAATTTTCACCCCAAAGAATTTTCCTTAGAGATAATGATTAAAACACTGAGGAAACTACACCTGAACATCATCCTCACACTCCAAAGTCTCCTTTTGAATCTATTTTTTCACCCAAAGTAGATTAAAAGGAGGTATATTCATCCCTTGCAAGTGTTTATCACACCAATATTTATCTAAAATTGGTTGTCCAAAAAATATTCATTTGTATCTATATAAATTCCCTTATAGTTGATCACATGCATAGAATAGGGCATGTACTTATATAGTAGAGTGGCATGAAACACTTCATGAATACCTCAGTACTGTGGAGGAAGACCTAAATAGTACACCACTATTCAAACATGATATCTTATCTCATGTTGTCCAATGAATACTAGGGCTCATTTATATTGTTTACTCAATCATAGATGATCTAGTTGATGAGTCACCCATAAGGAAAACTAGAATCCCATGTAAATATCCAAGGATCACCTCATAGTTTTAGACAATGAATATTTTCTGATTTTAGTGGTGACCAAAGTTTATAGTATCTATCATACTCTCTCAGATGTCTCTTGTACCATGATAATCCCCACAATTTCTAACTCTCCCACCTCACTCTAATAAAATGTTGTGTGATAGGATCAAACATAAATAGCCTCAAAAGGCAACATTTGAATTGGTGTTTGTAGTAGATTATTAAAGGAAAAACCAAAAAATTCCTAGTGATCATATAAAACGCTATTGAAATCTATGAAAT
This sequence comes from Viscum album, assembly GCA_963277665.1. Lineage (NCBI taxonomy): Eukaryota > Viridiplantae > Streptophyta > Magnoliopsida > Santalales > Viscaceae > Viscum > Viscum album. The sequence continues at coordinate 1,954,899,968 of OY728141.1, read as the reverse complement.
GTAACTATACTATATCATCTAAGATTTTGATGGACCTTTATGATTGTCCATAATTTTTTTGATGATACATTGTACTAAGTATGAGATGGGTACCAAAGTCCATCTATAGGCCTTAAAAACTATGATATGAAAATCATGTATATGTTTGATATGGTACTCAAATCATATCCATGAATAGATACAATCTTTTATACATATAGTTTCCCTAACTTATCTATTGAATGGATATCACAAATTGTGAAGAAATGAGTATCTTTCATCATCTAGCCAACTACAACATAAACTGCATATTGAGTACTATTGGTTCATCATTACTCCATCAAAAAGTATAGGGTGAAAATATCCCACTTCTAAATAGGAACTGGATTTGGTTGAAGAAAACACAATTTTTTTTATGTTCATCCTTTACCCTTTGGATAATGAGTCATCATAAAACAAAACCAGCATTGTCCATTTTCATATAAGGACACTAGAACTATATTCTGATATCATGGTACATCCTTTTCAAACATGGATTCAGTATCCATGTCAAATTATGAGAGTCTTTAACAATATCTTCCCTTAATTCGTTTTTCACAACTACCCTCTCCTGGAAAAAATTATGACATCCTCATCTATGGACCATCGTATAACTAGATCATCTCTCACCAAGAATTCTCACATCACCACATAATTGGGATCTGAATCTAGCTCACTTTCACACAGTCCACTAAATATGATGTAATCACTCTAGGTGAACATGTCAACACTCCATATTCCTCTGATGCATCCACTATCCACTAATCCATCAAGATCATCAAATTGAACTCCTCTTATGAAGACCACTCTCTAGGGTCCTTCTTCACTATAATCTTCTTTCTAATAGCATATATAATGACTCTACCTTTCCCTAATTTGTAGGCTCTCTAAAACTTTAATGTCTGTAAATACTCTACCCAATTTATATGACCTAAATTGAGATCCCACTGAGAATAGATATATCATAGGTTTTTATGATCTGTGTAGATGAAAAAACTCAATCCAAATAGATAGTTTCACTAACACTTCAGAGTGTAGACAATAGATTCTAACTCTAAATCATGGACCAAGTAGTTCCTCTCATGGGGTTTCAACTAACATGACCCATAATAAACTACCTAATCTTTATATATCAGTAGATATCCCAACCCAACTCTAGATTAATCACAATGCACTACATATCCAATCATAGTATCTAAAAGTGTCGAAGTTGTGGTTGTTATAAATATCCTCTTTAACTCTAAAAAAACCTCCCCACATTAGTCCAACCACTAAAATGTTACCCCCCCTCTTTTGGTCATCCCTATCATTAATTTCCATAATACAAAAGTCAAATAAGTAGATTTGATAGTTCCTTGTAAGCCCAAGGAAACTTTTAATCTCAAACACATTGATTGGATGTTCACAGGACATCATAGCCTCTACCTTATTTGGGTCCGTTGAAATCCATACCTCAAAAATGACATGCCCAAGTAAATTCTCCTCCAAATAAATATAAGTGGAAATTTGACATTTTGGTATAAATTTAATGAACTCAAAATGTGTTCATGATAATATCAAGGGTCTAATAATTCATATAAAATGTCTCAGAAAATATAATGTTTTCTCCCACAACTGCAATGATGAATGAGTTAAGGTATGGATGGAATATATTATTCATGAGATCCATGAACACAGTTGGATCATTCTATAAGCCATAAGTCATGAAAAGATACTCATAAATTTCATATCATCAAATAAACATTATCTTGTGAATTTCCTATTCTCTAAAATGTTACTGATCATAGACTAAACAAAGATCAATTGTGGAGAACCACCAGGATCCTTATAATTGGTCAAAGAGATCATAAATTCTAGGTAAAGGGTACCTATTATGACAACTGATATCTTTATTACACTTTATTTTCAAGATTATTTTAATAAAAGAACATTTAGTACAACCAAAAAGATCAAGACGCCCGGTGTGTTTTCTAAATTAGTTACATACTTAAAAAATTTGAATATAAATACAACAACATTATTTATAAACTAAATAACATGCACTTATATTCCATGGATCTTCTAAATTTTCATGGGATAACTTGGGGACATCTATATGTAGTGGGAGATATATAAGGACCAGAAAGGGAATAAAAAAATTGTAGTGTAAGATAAATTAGTACATATGATTCAAGTTTAATATAAATATTACATAAGTTGGGTGATAATCATAATATTGAACAATGAGGCATGATACAACATGATAATATAAAGGTAGTATGGGAATGTGGGAATAAAATAAAACACGACATCATAAACTCAATTCAAGGATAACCACCAATAAAACAAAACATAGTTTTCGTAGGATATCCCCCCATGAACCATACCTAACATATCATGAGACAAATACATTACCCAATGAATTTTAGGGATATATAATTTCACGCCCACCTATCACTTTCATATCATGTACATAAATAAGTGTGTCCCATAGATTATACAACATAAGGATGTATTTTATAACTTTTAACCCCATAAATAAGGATTCTAGGTTACATTAATTTAAATAAAAAATAAATTAAAGATAGGTACAACTATGTGAATACCATTCAGAGGAAATGGAGATGGCTTTTCACTTTAAAAAGTTTTTCCTTGGAAAATTGCAGGATAATGTTGACTACATTATAGGTGTAAAAAATATTTACATATGTTGTGAATGAGATTAAATGGGATATCTCAAATCATGAGAATAAAAATAACCTTAATTTGGAATTTTCAAAACATATTTCAACTTGAAAATTTGTAAATTAAATCGCATGACATAGATAAGGTTCTTGAAGAAAGAAGATACGTAGAGATCCTTTACCTTGAGATGGTGATTCTAAAACCATGGGCGGAGCTTCTTAAGTGCTTGGGAAGACCTTTTAAGGGCTATATAGAGGGTAGGATAGAGTAAATTCATGCTTTAAATGATTTTAGGGAATATTAATGGGGTTTTTTGTGGGTTTATTGAAAAATGTGAGAGTAATTATTTATTAATTTCAAAACATAGGTTTTGGACTCCAAATTATAAAGTAATCAAAATTAAAAACCTTCCCTTGGATTTTCCCATGGTTCATTACAAATAGGGTTGGAGTTCATTATTTTATAATTCCAATAACCAACAATTTTAAAATAATAACCATTTGTTATGTTTAGGTGAGTCATGTACATAAATAATTGATTGTGAAACCATAAAATGTAATAATGGTTTTTGGAGGATTCATTGAGGCTTTATTAGTTTAAAAAAATAACTTAAAAATAAATTATTTTAAATTGTAAAGATGTATTTGGTATTTTAAACCATTTATATAATATATATTACATCAAATTTGTGTCATTATTATGTTTTAATACATACCTTATTTTTATACCATATTAAATTTTTACATGAAAATCCAATTATCTTAGAAAAATATGAAAAATTTACCATTGGATAATTTCAATGTACTTATTTCAAAAAATTATATTTTTTTATCAAAATAATTCTATAAATATGATAATTAATAATTTTAAATAAAAAATTCCCATTTATTGAGATATGATAGTTTTTTTATGATAACAATTTTCTAACACATGTATAAATTATATTAGACTTCATAAAATTATTTTATCATTAGGATTAAGTAAATAATATTTAGTAATAATAATTTATTAAAATATAATTTATTTCAATGATTTTTTAATCCAATAAAATGTGTTTCTCGAATGAAACAATTTATTTTTCAGATATAAAATTTGTGTTACATAGTATCAAAATATATTTTTTATAAAACATATTATTTAATCATTATAAGGAAATAAAATATAAATATAATAATTATTTTATTAAAAATATAAATATATGAACATTCATACTATTAGGGTCTATATATATAGACCTTTATTACACTGGTGAATTCCCTAAGAGTGTGTTGTGTGATGGTGAAATTTTCATGGGGTGGTTCGGTGAACAAGGTTTGGATTGTGATCTCAATAAGATTTTAATTCCCCTATAATTGGTTTTTCATGTTCCTTAATTTCTGAATATTATCTTGGGCTCAACTTGGAGAAAATTACAGTGATGTTATGTCCATCAAAATCTCAGATAAATGGGATTCATAGGGTACTATCCTACTAGTTAAGGACATATCTTCCATTGTTTATATTAAATGGATTAATCATAGGCCTATATATATACTAATTATATGAGAACTATATAATTTGTATCCTACAAATGGTTATGATACATAATTTTATTTTAGATCTGATAGTATATATCACCTAACGATCAAGAAAACTAAAGTACTATATGTGATTTATTTAATTTCATTTCTTAATAGTGCATTTTAAAAAAGGGAATTTTGTTCATAAAATCTCATGCCATTATATTATTCCCCCTTTATAAATTTTACACTCAAAATTTTATTTTGGACCTTAAAATATTGACGGTATCTCTGTTTCATCACATATTCTAGTTTCCAGGTTGCTTCCTCAAACTTCATTTTCCACCATTACACTTTGATCAGGTGAGTTTTCTTATATTGTATAACTTTTTCACTATAATATAATGTTTTCACTAGTTTCTCCTCATATTAATGATCATTATCCAATAGTACCACATATAGTTTTAGTACATGTGATGGATATAGTATGTAGTTCCTCAAGAGGGGTACATGGAACACATCATGAACTTAAGATAGGTTAGGTGGGAGTGCTAGTAAATAATCCACATATCTAAAGTAATCAATGATCTGTGAGTGACTACTGTGTCTTGGAATAAGATTTCCATTCATCCCAAACCTCACGACTTCATTCTAATGTGATATATGAAGGATAACTTTATCTCTGACCTCAAACTCCGGATCATTTTGAAGATTGTCTGAATAGATTTTATGATAACTTTGTGTGGATTTAAAATTATATTTAATGGTTTTAACTTTCTCTATAATCTCTTGGATGGTACTAAGTCCCATCAACATCATCCCAAAAAATTTATCCCATCATGATTGAGTCTAAAACTCATTCCCATATAGAGCCTCATAAGGTTCCATTTTAATTCAAGAATGGAATCAACTGTTATATGATACCCCTAGTACCGGAAGGTTCCAATCCCAACATCCTTTAGAATCTATTTAACACGATCTAATTTTTTCGGCATAGTTTAATTTATTCTCTCAAAATAACCATCCTTATGAGGGTAATAACTAGTACTGAATCACATCCCTATATCAAATTCATACTGATGGATTCTCTCAAACCTCAAGGTAAACCTAGAATCTCTATCAGATATAATATAGAGTGGATATCCATAAATTCATACCCATTCCCATATGAATATCAAGGTGAGTTGTTCAATATATATATCCTCCTTGGAAGCAATGAGATTCAGTGACTTGGTCATGTGATCAACTATCACCCATAAGTATTTATTGCCTTTAAGGGTCTTGATGGGTACTATGATGAAATCTATGGTTATATTTTCCAATTTCAATACCGGTATGGGAATGTTTTTCACAAACCCTTATAATTCTATCATTTCATATTGATCTTTTATCATACCAAACATCGAGATAAAAACTCAGCAATCCCTTCTCCATGCCATCCCACTATAATTTTTTCTTCAAATCATTATACATATTAGTTCATCCAAGATGAATAGAGAAGGATGATTTATTCACATCTTAAAGAAGATCCCAATTTGTTTGGGTTTTTTTGTGATACATATACAAGCTTTAAACCTTATAAATCTATATTTTGAAAAGTTAAACTCCATAATTTTTTATACCATATTTAGTACCACCATATAATCTTTCAGGGCCTCCATTATAGTTTCAAGAATAAATGGTTGAGAATTTATTTAAGCATGGTATGATAAATATCCTTTTATTATTCAAATGTATATCCTTTATATTTCAAAGAATGTTCCATTCCTTTTAATCATCATCATGTATAAGGTTTTAGGATCATTTCTACTTAGATCATATGCCACATTGTTCCCCTTTTTAGGATGGTAATGGATTGAACAATCAAAATCCATGATCATCTCTATCCATTTCTCTTAATTCATATAAATCTCGTTTTCTGTGAATCTATACTTGAATCTTTTTTTATCCATATATATGTAACATGTACCCCGTATAGTTAATTCCAACAAATTTTCAATCCAAATATCAGTACAGCTAATTCGAGATCATGGGTTAGTTACTTCTTTACACGGATCATTAATTAGTGGGAGGAATAGGTTATTGTTTTTGTTATCTTGCATGTATACATATCCCAATCCCTTTAAATATGAATTGTTTTAGATCAAAAATATTTCCCCATTGTTGTGTAATGTGAGTACATGTGCAGTAATTAGCCTCTACTTCATCTCTTTGAATCCCTCTTCATGTCCATCAATCCAGAAAAACACGATTCCCATATAATTTATTTTACTTAGTGTTCTTAAAAATAATTTTATTTTTCACATAAATCAATTATAGTACCCAAATCGTCTAATTAAACTACATATTTCTATCATAGATTTCTTTATGCACTACCCTTCAATTACGTCTACTTTGAAGGATCCATAGATATCCTTTTTTCAGTGATAACAAGTCCCAACAATATCACATTCTCTAACAAAAAATAACATTTAATGTACCTTTCATAAAACTTTTCATTCTATAAGGACTTCAATATATCACTCAAATGTTCCTCATGTTCTTTCCTTATTTTTTAATAAATATTAATTTCCTCTATAAATAATACTACAAAATTATCGAGGTAATCCCTAATACTCTATTCACGAAGTCTATGAAGATTTTTGGAGAATTAGTGAGTCCAAATGGAATCACAATGAAAACATGGTGCTCGTACCTTGTAAAAAAGGGATCTTGGGTATATCCTCATTATTCACATTGACTTGATAATATCCTGACCGAAGATCCACCTTAGATAAGTATTGGGATCCACATAGATGATCTAATAAGTCATCTATCTATAGCAAAGGATACTTGTTAATTATTGAAATATTTTTGAGATCATGATAATAAATTTATAGGGACATTGACCCATAATTATTCTTAATGAAAAGGAGTCATATAACCTATTCTGAATAACTTGGTTGTATAAACCCTTTATCTAGATTCTCCAATAGTTCCGTCTTTATCCCTTACATTTTAGTAATAAAAATTCTATATGGAGTCTTAGATAATATCAATGATCCATGTATGTATTCAATTTATAACTCAACATCATGACATGGAGGAGGACCAAACAATTGTTTGGGAAACACATTAACATATTACCATTCAATGGTAGTGTCTTCAAGGATGATATTTTACGTGGTCATAATAATTTGATCTAGATATGATTTCTCATAAAGAAAAAATATCTGTGCCTGAGATGATTATACCAAAGTATATTCATCAACCTATTTTAACTTGTATAGAATTAGAGGGTGATTTTTAATGTGGAGGTTTATTTTATTCTCTCAGAAATTTAGGTTTTATATATATAATAAAATCTATCCCACATCCATAATATAATCAAATTATTACAAAGGGAGTATCATAATTTTTTGTGGAATGTTGATCTCAGAAATATGGACAAAGGAAATGTTATATAGGTAGGATGTAGTAATTCCACAATTTCCCATTTTCACCAATAACTCATCTTCCATGTCATGATGTGGTGTTTGAATAGTTCTATTAAGTTATCATGATATGAAATAATTCATAGAAATAGAACCAAAAAAATATGTTCTCAATTCTTGAATGAATAACTATCATATCTCTCACCAATTCATTAGCAAGATCCACCTCAGTAGTTGTGATTTCATAAGATATTTGTTTTTCTATAGTCTATTTAGGTTGTGGTTTTTAGTTATCATTGAAAACCCTTGTGTTGGGGTTCTAATTATCATAGTGTCACTATTAAATTTAGTTAAAACATTGGACAATAGGATGAGAGTTTACTTGAGCATTCCTTTCTTCCATCATCATGGTGGGATTCTCCCATCAAAAATCTATAGCTAGTTTCCCTTTCTTCTAACACCTAAATAATTTCCTTATCCCCTTCAGGTGATTTCTAAGATGCATCTTCACACACATATGAAAAGAAATATGTTGGAATTTATTCCCACTGTGAGTATTCCCCATATTACTACCAGGACTAAAATCCTTTATCCACTTATTATATCAAGAACTATGAGACCCTTGATATTCCCTTATCTATATTTTTACTTTTAGGTCAGATCAAAAAATATCCTTATAGTTTCTGAAGACCCAAATAACGAAAACTTTTCATAAAAATTGTAATCGCACACCAAAGAAGAGGTAAGGATTACTTTTGGGGGAGATAAAAAACCAAAAGTTCTATCATAAAATCCTTATAGATTTCTCTTTATAAACGCAAATGTATTTTTCCTCCTTTTTATTGAGGCTAAGGAAATCCATCTTCATTTTAATTGATAGAGTTTGTAGAGAATATTATTCAAAAAACCTTTTCTAGAATTCCTTCCACTCCATCACTTAATATCCTCCCCCCACTACATTTTTTTTACCAAAATACAAAATTTATCATATTATCTTTTTATTTGATAAATAAAAATCATGAAAATCTCTTTCATATATAATAGAAGGATTTTAAATATATTATCAATGGGGTAAATCCATTGTTCCGTGATTTAGGGATCAGAAGATACACTAAAATTTATAGAACTTTTTCCCATTAAAGTATCAATTAAAACTTATTCTTTATTAGGGAGATTTGGTTATTCCTATGGATTCCATTTTTTATTCAAAATCTGGGTTTATTGAGAAATTATTTTTAGGGATTTCATTATTCCTTCCCCCACTAGGTTGGGTATTTCATTTTGAAGTCATTAAATTTTTATTTACATTGGTTTTTGGCTCAGCTCCTTCTATTCCCATCCATTGACTAAAAATAAAGGGAAAATTATGGATTATAATTTTTAAATTTTTAATGATGTAAATCGGAAACCATGAACATTAATTGGATAAATCATAAATGATATATACCATTTAACCACTAAATTGTTATTTTTTAATCTATGTTAATTATGATATATTTCTTAATATAAAATATTATGAGTATTTTTATTCCCATAAAAATAGTTTGTAAGTACCTTTTGAATTTCCCAAACAATATCCCCCAGTAGTGTCAAACCATGTGTGAAATTTTTTTAGGTCTCATGCACTATGTAATGATTGATTCCATCTCAATGCTCCCCTTTTAGATTTATTATCCCTAGGTACATTTGTTCTATGGTAATATCCACTTGTAGTATCCAAAAAGAGATATATTTTCATGAAAACCAATTTATCTATACTTTACCAAAATTTAGGGATCTTTTCCTATGATTAATTTTTTACTAAATCTTTCACTAGGGTTTTCTAATCCTAATCCCAATAAATAACAAAAATTTCATCTAATACAAACTATGAAAACCAAAATCATTATTACACTATATTTAAATATTGTTTACATAAAATAAAACATAGTACTACCTAGAAGATCATAAGGCATATTTTATTTGGTAAATTATGTATATACATATAAAATTTAATAGAAATATAACAACCTTATTTAAATACTCCATAACATATGCTTATATTCCATGGATATTCTAAAAATGAATGGACGACCTATGGATATACATAAGAAATGGGTGAGTTGTATATCCATATAAGGGAATAAAAAAAGTATATAATAAGAGAAAGTATTAAATTTAATCCAAGAGTTGTATCATGGTAACATAATAGTATTTAGAATTATAATCGTGAATAATGATGCATCATATAACCTGATAAGAAAAAAGGAAACATAGGATTGTGGGAACACAATAAAACATAACATCATAAAATTATGTCAAAGATAATAGACGATAAAATATAATATAATGTTCTTAGGATAACATCATAAGATCTATACATGGAATATCAAGAGATAAAAACATTACACAATGCATTAGAGAAGTACACAACTTCTCTCTCACTCATTACTTTCATATTATGTACGTGCATAAGTGTGTCAAATAGATAATACAACATAATGATTTCATTCCTCATTCTTAAACCCGAAGTTAGGTTTTTCGGGTTATATACATTTAAATACCTAATCAATTTAGAATAGGAAAAACTAGTTCAGTTCCCTTGAGTGGAAATCGATATGGGTATTAATAATATAAATATTTGGCATAAAAATCGTAGGATAATTTTTGTAGAATAATTTTTATACCTAAAGGTTTATAGAAAGGTTTAATGAGATATGAAGTGGTAAATAATTACATTTTAATCATATGTAAAATAAAAGGGGTGTTTAAAAACATATCCAAACTTAAAAAATTGTAAATAAAAAGGCATGACATATTGAAAGTGCTTGGATAAAGAGGATAAGTGGATTATCCTTTACCTTGAGATGGAACTTCTAAAATCTTTAGAAAATCTTTGTATGTTCTTGGGGAAACCTTAGGAGGAAAATAAAGAGGTAAAAATGTAGTAAATTTACTCTCCAAGGTATTTTACTGAAGAGGAATGAGAGTTTGGGTGGGTGTTTATATCAAAATAAAGGGGAATACATTATTAATTTAAAAACAGAGGTTTTGGACTCTAAATGGTAAAGTATAAAATGTAAAAATAATCCCATGGTTTTTAACCTTGGTTTCTACCAAAGAGAAGTGGTATTCATTATTTTATAATAGAAAAACCTATCTCTTTAAAAAAAATACCATTGGTGATGTGGAGGTGAGTCAAGTTTATAAATAATTGATTTTATAACATTATAATATAGTAAATGATTTGGAGGATTCATTAAGGCTTAATAAAATTAATCAAATAACTTAAAAACACATCATTTTAAAGTTTAAATATATATTTGTTCAGAGAAACCATTTATGGAATATATTAAATCACTTCCAGGTCATTATTATGTCAAAATATATACAATATATTTATATAGTAATTAATTTTTACCAAAGAATAATCCATCTCAAAAACAAATATCAAAACGTTCACCATTGAATAATTTCTATGTGATGATTTCAAAAATAAAACTTTTTATTAAAATAATTCTCTATTATATGATTTTATACTTTTATATAAAAAATCCCCAATTATTAATAAATGTTGTTGTTTTTTAATAATAGTTTTCTAACCATTATAAAAAATATATTTGACTACATAGAATTATATAATAATTTAGATTAAATAAATATTATTTAATAATTATATTTATTTAAAATATCATTTATTTCAAAATTACATGAATACACCAAAATCAGTGTCATGATGAAAACTATATATTTCCCAAAATTAAAATTTTTGTTTCATAGTATCAAAATAAACTTCTTATCAAGAATATTATTTAATAAGTTGAATACGTTATAATATAAATAATTAATTTATATAAAATATAAAAAATAAAAAATCATCATGTTAGCATCTAGATATATATACCTTAATTACATATGGAAATTTCCCTAAGAGTAAGTTGTGTGATAGTGAGATTTCCTTAGGGTGGTTCAGTATACATGGTTGGGATATCATCTCAATGAGCTTGAGATTATCCCATAAATGGTTTCACCCATGAATCAGTTATTGAATCCTGTATTGGGCATAGTCAACGAAAAATCTAGGTGATTTTATCTCTTGTAATCCCTTATAAATGGGATACATGGGGTATAATTCTACTAATTTATTCCATCACTTACTTTTTTTATGTTAATTGGATTCATCATAACCCTATATATATATATATATATACTAATCATATGATCACTTTATAATGACTATACTATCAATGGTTATGATGCTTAATGGTATATTAAATTTGATATTATATAACAAATAACAGTCCAAAAACCAAATTACTACATGTGTTTTCTATAATTTTATTTCTTAATAAGGAAATTTAAAAAATGATTTTCATTTATATAAGTTTATCTTATTAAATACATTCTTCATCGTTTCCTGATTCTTATTCCTCTATTCCGTACAGAGCCATAGAATACCTTCTTCCTTCTTGAAAAAAAAAAGAACACTCCAAGGTGATGTGTTCGATTTAATAAATCACTTTGCCTCAAAATACCACAACTTCTCATTCAACTCTATCAGCTTAGTTGGTACCATATGACATGGGGGAATTGATATTGTTTGTTCTCTATGTCATTTTCAATCTCAAACTTATTTTCCCTATTTGGAGGAGTACTGAATAAATGTTTTTGGAAGAGACCCTGATAATGATTCACCTCTGGAGGAAAAGTAGAGGGGGATACTATTGATTATGCACAAGAATAAATCCTTCTACTTGTTAATTGATTTACTTGATTGGAATCCAGTTTAGTTTTATCATGTATACTCTAAGATCTCACTATCCGGTCAACATGAACCTTTCTACTCTATTCATGGTAAAAGATAATCATCTTTAACAACAATTGGTATGAGATCAAAAAGTTGTCAACCTATCCATTCTGAACATTACATTGAAACTAGTCATCTCTAATATCCATAAGTCTCATATTTTTCCATAAATGGAATCCACCATGGGAAACTTAGGAAATTTTTGGAGACTGTCTAATTTCATTCTAAAATTTATGTCCAAAGAGATTAACATAAAAGATAGCTTAAAAATTAATCAACGTATATTAACTAGTTGAGTTGATATGATGTAAAGGTAGGATCATCTGTTAAAAGAAGATGAAGATAGTGTAGAATTAATCAAAACCATAAATATTACAGTATAAGGTCCCTCTCCATTAGGGGATGGAACATTATCTATCATAAAAACTACATTTCATTATAGAATGACTTGTCTGATTCAACAAAATTTATGGTTCCTAGGTCCTCTACTACTGAGGACCCATTTTTCACACTGACTTGTGCTCCTATAATATGTGCATTTATAATTATTATAAACGGGTTAAAGATGACCCATATTTCCACACTTTTTACATTTCATGGGTTGATTCAAATACTTCTTACAAAAGTGACCTTTTATTCAATATTTTAGCACCTGGTTGATCCTCCTCCTAGAGACGAAGTGGAAGAAGACCTAATCAGTTCATCCTATCTGCCACCTAGTTGTAGCATTTTAGATTTCATCATCCTACTATTAGAAGAGTCACTAGATTCCGCATTGGAAAATCTATATTTTAGTGAACTATAGGTAAGGAGAAAACCGATAATAATGTCCTCCTTGATCCCCTTCTCAATATTTAGGACATTTTTAAGGTTCTGGGAAAATTTCATTAGGTAAAATCCCCCCAACATGATGCATATTCCCTGATATATCCCATTGTGTCCTGACTGGTTGGTGGAAAGCCACGTGTGACCACCCTAATCTCTCTCCCAATAGGATAGGGGTTGTAAATAATCACTGAGAAGGTATAAATGATATGTTAGGCCTTATCTAAGTACCTATATTCACAAACATAACTATCTACATGAAAAAGTGTAGAGTGACAATAAATTATTGTAATAACTAGAGTATAACCATGAATGAAATACCTAAATGGAATGCATTAGATTATCAATAAACAATCCAAAGCATAATGTGAAAAAATACACATCGAACCAGAATTGAAGTCTCATCCTGAAAACAACTAGATAAAGGAATCTTAAGAGATCCCAGATCCATATCTCAACATATTACCACTAAACTATTTCAGTGCACAAAATTATCACAAGGATAAACTAATGTCACTATAGATTTGTATGTCTTCTTTATAAAAAATGACACATATGGGAAAATAACATGTAGGGGTGACTATATCAATACCTAGTAGGAAGCCCCAAAAACCAAAAAGGGAGAAATATAAAGATATAATATAAGTCAATTAAACCCATAGTAATAGGGAAAATAAACCCATCCTATATATATTCCAATAAATAAACTCATGTGAGAGAGAAAGGGGATCTCCATCTCCATGGTCTAGCCAAGGATGATGAATTTTCCAATAGATCCAAAGTTCCATAATTGATGTACAGTATCATGGGAAACCATTAAAGAATCTATTTGGAGGTTCATTCACTTTTATACAATTCCCTATAGCCAAGGTAGATTTATATCCTAACCACGCATCCCATGAAAACACTAAATAATCTTAGTTGTGGGGATGAATCCTCACTATGGTGCTCTATAGATGAGAGATAAATCACTACTATAGAGCACTAAATCACCACCATATATCAAATATGTGGGAGTAAAACTCAAAAGATTGATAGAATAGTCCTTCTTTTAGAATGGGGTAGTATGAAATCTACCTATGTGAAGAGTATATGGGACCTATACCCTGATGCAGACAGGGAGTACCAAACCTTGCTTCTCTCTGATGATCCTTCCTAGTCACTGGCATCACTAAACACTTCCTATAGAAGTGTCACACTTGGAAAACCATACATCATATCTCATATTACACAATGAAGACCATAAGAATTTTTTTTGGGGAAAAAAATTGGATAGGCTACACATTTTCCAAAATATATGTTCTGAAAAGGGAAATATAGAAGGTAGAAGTATTTGGGAGAAGTAAACCATGTGTACTTGAGGTCACATGGAATGTGACTGTAATGTCACAGATCCAGGAGCCACTCAATGGGTGACCCAAACCCGGTTGGTCACATGACCTCAAGTGCATTTCCCCAAATGCCAGAGGCTGCCGAGTAGCAGCGAGGGCCCAGATCTGATAGTGGGGAAACTATGCCCTCATTTGTCGAAGTGTAGCACAGCGGAATAAAATAAAAATCATAAAACAACAGCATAAGAAATAAACCATACACATTTAAAATAAACAACTGTAGTAAAACATAACCAATAGTTATATAGATAAAGATGAAACACGTCTCAAGTTCTAAGAAAACATCCAAAACATGTTACACAACAATACAGTATAATAAAATAAAGAGTAAATCAAAAACAAAACAAAACAGCCTATAGCATGGTGAGCCTAAGCCCGGTCCCATTCTCCCCTACTCCTCAGTAGCAATAAAATACATGTATAGGGACCCTTTCCCTTATCCACACCTGTAGAAATGTAATCTTTTTGGGCCGAAGACATGAACCAAACAGGGTGTGAGAAATAAATCCCAGTAGGCACCCACCAAAGGCTTGTGCCCAACTATGTGAAAACAGGAAACAATAGTGTGAAAAAGTGAATGCAATAAACTAAGCAGTACTCAAAAGTAACTAACATTACCAGTTATATTGCCATTTTATTATTCATTTAATCATTTATTATTAAGAAACCACCATAGTGAATTTCTACATAAATAGTCATTGTCCTCAGAGACGCAAACCCTTATCCTCGGGTAATCAGAATCTTGCCCTCAGGCATAGCATATATTTCCCTCAGGCGTACGAAGTGTCGTCCTCAGGAACAGATTCTATCGCCCATAGACATGAAAGAAGTTTCCCTCAAGCTAAAATAACCACTGCCCTTAGGCTAAAGGAAACACTTCCCTCAGGATAAGAAAGTAACCAGGCCATGAACAACATGTAAACAAGCAATTCACATAAAATTCCTCTCATGTAAGTTAAATAAACATTATTACAATGGCATACCCTCGGGTATCCTGGCCAAATGGCTAAACAGAGGAACGCACCCCCGGGGTGGTCCTGGATCCAAGAAGTGATCCCAAACAGCAGTTTATTATCATATTTAATTACCTATACAATTAAAGGTATTTAAAACAGCTAAGGCCACAGCCACACGACACCCCAACATGGGTTCGTGGAACAACGATTCACAGAAACACACCACAGTTGGAAATTAAACACCAAGCCACCTACCTTAAACGCCCCTGAACGATATACACGAATGAAAATCCTTGAATCGTCCAAGAACAAAGAAGATATGAGGTAAAAGATTTCCCCGTTGAAACTCAAATAACTTCCCTTAGAGGAAGAATTGGAAAGAACGGCTTAAGGAGAGTGGAGGGCTTACCCGGGCGGTTCCAACGAGATCGTCAGAGGAAAAATCAGATTCCTGACGCTTGATCTGGAGATCCTCAAAGGTCCAGCCTCCTCTCCCAACTCCTTCCTCTAGTTCTAAGACTTCCCTATGAACAGGAGAGTCTACTTCCCATTTTATGTGAAAAAAAACTACACGGCATGCACTATTTGGTACACGGCGTGTAGTTTTCATTTTTTAACTCTTCCTTCGACGGCTTCTCACCAGCATGGAACTTATCATCTCTTGACATGAGTACATTTCATGTGAAACATGAGTACACGATGTGTACTACCACATAGCTGGCCACTACCTTACTGTTTTCCTTCCAACTGACTACACGACATGTAAATACCCACTAAACAGCGTTTAGTTGGTTTTTACACCCTTCCTCTTCGACATGGCTACACACCTTGTGTACTAATCCCACAGGTCCAAAGTACATGGCATGTAGTCCCAAAATTTAGGAATTTTCCCTCTTTTCCTTATTTTCTCAAAAACACTTAAGGAAAAGAGAAAAGAAGAAACTCGTACCTCAAAAAAAAGATCTGGGTTCTTAAAAACACCCCCCCCCCTAAAGAAGTTTGTCCCAAAATTTCCCTTCCAAGGGTGGTGAAGATAAATCTCAGAACATCTCTGGCCACTGAACATGTATGTCGGTCTCCAGCTCCCAGGTTTCATCCTACACTCGGCCATGCTGCCATAGCACCCGTATGAGAGGAACTGACCAACCTCAGAGAAACTCCGTGCTCCTATCAACGATACGAATCAGATTCTCTTTAAAGGATGCATCAACCTGAAGCTCAACCTCCTCTAGTTGAAAGATGTGAGACGGTTCTGAATGATAGAAGCGCAACTGAGATACATGGAAGATGTTGTGCATGGCTCGGTACCTCTGTGGTAACTGCAACCGATAGGCAACCTACCCAACACTCTCTAAAATCTCAAATGTCCCCACATGCCTCGGTGAATGTTTACCCTATATCCTGATCCTTCTGTGTCCCAACCTCGGTGAAACACTTAAGGGAACCTGATCCTCGACCACGAACTCCAAGGGTTGTGTGCAGCGATTAGCATACAATTTCTGACGAGACTACGTGGTAGCCATCTGCTTCTGAATCAACTGGACCTTCTCAGAAGTCTCCTTCATGAGGCGTGGTCCTAGTAAAGCTTCCTCACCTACCTCTAACTAGCATGAGGGTGATCAGCCTGGCCTACCATATAAAGCCATGTAAGGTTCCATCTCAATAGTTTCCTAAAAACTATTATTATAGGAAAACGCAACCAATGGTATGTTCTTCTCCCAATATCCCCCAAAGTCTAGGATGCATGCACGCAACATGTCCTCAAGCACATGTATCGTATGCTCTGACTGGCCATCGGTCTAAGGGTGGTAAGTTGTTCTCAGAAGCACTTGTGTACCCAGTTCCCTCTGAAAACTCATCCAGAAATGTGACATAAAGAGGGCGTACCTATCTGAAATGATGGAACGAGGGACCCCATGAAGACATACGATCTCTCAGATATACAACTTCCCAAGATCATCAACTCTGAAGGTATCCTTGATCGGAAAAATGTGAGATACATTTATTAGTCTTTCCATAACAACCGACACGACATCATTGCCTCGAGGTGACCTTGGCAAACCAGTCACGAATTCCATCGCGGCATCATCCCATTTCCACTCCGGAATGGGTAATTTTTTTAATAGTCTGGTTGGCCCTAATGCTCCGTCTTCACCTACTGATAGGTGGAACACCTCGTAACAGAACTAGTTATCTCTCTCTTCATACCCGGCCACCAATACTGGCATCTCAAGTCTCGGTACATCTTGGTAACCCCGGGATGAACTCCCCAAGCTGAAGCATGAAACTCCCACATCATCTCCTTGCGTATATCCCGTGGAACCCACACTCATCAATGTAAATGCATAATGTCATCATCGCCTATCGCCCAAACAGGAGGAGGGTCCTCACATGCCACCGACTCCCGTAGAACTAGGCCTTCTGAATTAGATTTTTGTCTCATCCTCAATATTTCTAGGAGGGTAGAAGTCATAGCAAAAGAAAAAAGATAGGTCTATCCCTAACCATCGTGCACCTCCAAATGCATCTCAAAGAATGAAGTCATGAGCTGCCACTCACCACTGGCCTCCTGCACCGCCTGTATCTGATTCCTCCTGCTCATTGCATCAGCAACTGCATTACCTTTACCAGGTGTATAGGAAAGATCAAAATCAAAGGACTGAAGTTATTCAACCAAACTTCTCTATCTAAGAATCAATTCACGCTGATTAAAGTTATTCTTGAGACTTTTGTGGTCTGTGAAAACAAACAAATACTCTCCCAAGAGATAATGTCTCCAACAGCACAACGCATGCACAACTGCAGCCAACTCAAGGTCATGCGTCTGGTAATTCCTCTCATGTGGCCTCAACTGCCAAGAACCGTAATCAACAACTAGATCTCCCTGCATCAACATTGCTCCCAGTCCAATACCTGATGCATCACAGTACACTGTATAGCTATTTCCTTGCTCTGGTAGTACCAGGACTAGTGCTGATGTCAACCTTTCCTTCAGGTCCTGAAAGGCTATCTCGCAAGCTTCCGACCAAATGAACTTCACACCCTTCTTAGTCAAACTCGTCAACGGTGTTGCTAAGAGGGAGAATTCATTTATAAAGTGCTTGTAGTAACCAGCCATACCCATGAAACTTCGTATCTCAAACACATTCTTAGGATGCTCCTAGGAAACTACTGTTCTCACCTTCTCTGGGTCCATGGAAACTCCTGCCTCTGAGAAGATATGACCCAGGAAGTGAATCTGGTCCATCCAAAGTGGAAATTTGAGAGCTTAGCATATATCTGATGCTCTCTCCATGTAATCAATACAATCTCAAGATGGGTGGCATTGTTGTGTCGAGTGTGAGAGTACACCATGATGTCATCCACGAATATTACCACAAAAGAATCCAGATAAGGATGGAACACATGATTTATCATAGCCATAAAAACTGTTGGCGCGTTCGTGAGTCCGAATGGAATAACCAAGTACTCGTACAAACCATATCTGCTCCGAAAAGCTGTAAGTGGTATATCCAATAGTCTCACGCGTGGATGATTATATCCGGATCTCAATTCAATCTTTGAGAAAACTCGTGCTCCATGAATTTGATCAAAAAGATCATCAATCCTCGGCACGGGATATCGGTTCTTAACTGTCAACCGGTTTCGCTTCCGAAAATCCACACAGAGTCTGAGGGTACCATCCGCCTTCTTCGCAAAGGGGACCGGTGAACCCCAAGGAGAAGTGTTGGGTCAGATGAAATTCTTTTCCTGTAACTCCTCCAACTGCCTCTTGAGCTCCTGCAACTATGGTGTATCCATCCTATAAGGAGGAATGGACACCGGTGATTCTCCTCGCACAAGCTAAATAGAGTAATCAACCTCTCGCTCTGGAGGTAGACTCAAAAAGTCATCCGGGAAGACATCCCTGAAATGATCAACCATTTGAGGGAAATCATTCTGACAATTCCCCTGATCATCCAGATATAAAATATCAATCTAGGCTGAGACTCCACCTCGCCCATGATGCTCTAGTCTAGCTCGACTAGCCTGAACATCCCATTCACCTTTGTATAGAAACTCTCCACCCTCTGGGGATGTGAAACTCTCCCTGCAACGATAGAAATCTACAACAGCTCAAAAGGGAACCAACCGGTCCATCCCGAGAATGAAATAATAGCCCGTCATCTCTAAGATATAGAGGTCCCATAGAAAGTGACACCCACCAACCTCAAGGGGGCACTCCTTGTACTGACGCACACCAGCCATTCTAGTTCCCAACAGAGTGTCTAGCATCATAACAGAAGAAGAAGAAGAAAAACAGAGCCCAAGGCTCTCCACAATGGGCACAGATATGAAACTATGTTTAGCACCCATATCTAAAAGTAAAAAAGATAATACAGAAGCTACTAGAATAGTACCTTTGACTGTAGAAGGTCTGGGATCCTGCTCTTGCTGGGTCTGTTTCACTACATATGCCTACGCAGTGTCGCGGCCCTGCGACATAGCCTGGCTACCCTAAGCTATCCCGCCCTACTGCCTCTGAGATCCTGGTGTCTGGCTACCACAACCATGACCACCATCCCTGTCTGCACGCCCTGATGTATTCTAGTTTCCCGACTGGTAAGAAGATGTTGGTCCTGATCCCACACAAGGAGTATACACAGAACCCCTATCACTAGAAACTGGTGGAAACGCCCTGCAAAAGCGTTGCAGATGACCCATCTTGCCGCAAGATTGACACTCCACTGGGTCTCGTGGACACTGAGGTCTCTTATAATTCTCCTTACCACACTATTAGCACATGACCTAGCCACCTGAAACATTATTCTGGCTGGTACTTCCACCCTGAGAGAAGTCCATATGTCTCTTCCTCTTGACAGTAGAAATAGTACTAGAAACTGGTGATGAACCGCCCTGGCCCACACCACTAGCTTCCTGGAGGTTCCTCTCTGTAATCAGCACCTGGTTCACAATATCATGTATGGAAGGCAACCTAGAAACATTCACCAGTGCTCAGATGTCATATCTAAGACCATCCTCAAAGCATCTGGCTCTCAACGTCTCATCACCCACCAGAACGGGTGCAAAACACTGAAGCTCGGTGAAGCGAGCAGAATAATCCATCACCAACATAGTGCCCTTCTGCAGGTTCATGATCTCTCGAGATCTATCTGCCCTCAGTGTCTCTGGAAAGAAGAAGTCATAGAAGACTACCTGAAAATCTTCCCACTCCATGTCTCTGTGATGCTCTGACTGGATGGTAACATCCCACCACCTCTTGGAGGAATCACGCATCATATACGTCACGAGCTAGACCCTCAGCCCTGGAGGCATCTCCAGATGCTCAAAAATAGTTTTCATAGACCCTAGCCAAGACTCCATAGCCTGTTTTCCACCATCCCCTGAGAACTGTAAGAACTCGGATCTTCGTTGAGGTATGTTTTTCCTTTTTCTGGAGTTTCTGGAAAAAAAGGAGTTTCTGGAAATTTTTGAAGTACACGTCATGTACTTTATGAGTACATGCCATGTACGGTTTTCCCGCTTGAATCTGTGTGTTGGCCATGTCTATCCCACACACACGGTGTGTAGGGATGACGTGGAGGCCGATTTTGGCAGAGTACGGAAAAACCCACTACACGCCATGTACTTTTTTTATTTCATGAATCAGACCGAGGTCACGCCTAATGATAATTAACATCTTCTTCTTCGCCTAATCCCATACAGAACATTTGAGGAGGCCAATTCTTCTCTGAGCCACCGATCCTTCACCGGTTATCCGAGTCGAACTCCATCGATTGCAGAAGAATTACAGCGGTGAGTTCTTGGTTCTTCTTTGGCCTCATTTTCTGATTCTTCCTCTCATGGGAGTTATCTAAGGTTGAACTTTTTATATTTTTTTGCAGATCTACTCCGTTCTAGGCCGATTCACAGGTTGAGGTTCAAGTATATCGATCTTCGGGGATCAAGGTAGGTGGTTTGTTGCCCTACGCTGAAGTTCTTTGAGTTTTGGTTGAAAAAGTGCCGGATACCCATGTATCGGGTATCCCGGGATTAGGATTTTTACCCTATTATTTGTCTTACAAAGATTTTTTGTTATATTATGATTAACGTTTGCTAACATATTCTTGGTTGCATGTTTTAGGATCACCCCACGGGGTTTTCTCCCCCTGTTTGGCTATTTATCGCTGGTTGGCATAGTTTTCCTGTGAGGCAAACACAATTGCATTGATAGTTTACTTGTTATAACTGATTGCATGTGTTTTATGCTGCTTAAATGATTTTGATGTACGGTATCTATTATCCATGTAGTTGTTTAACTTTCTTAGGGATTCTAACAGTCGATTACGCACGACTGGACTGCGCCGGGCTGTGAGAACCTAGTGCGGTAGATCAAAGAAGGAATATACGATTAAGTGCTTCCCTAGAGGGTCTGTTGGTTTTAGGTTCATACACATGACCTATGAGAATAGGACTTTGTGCTTCCCATGAGTGTTCTTAGTTTACCCATGCATCGAGACCACAAGAGGAATTAGACGTAAGTGCTTCCTCAGAGAGTCTGTAGCTATAGTTGCAAGACCATAGGGGAATTGACGTGAGAGCATCCTAGAGTGTCTGTGCCTAGTTTGATTATTGGACTATAGGGGTCAACTAGTTTGATCCACCCAGAGAGTCAGTGTGAATTTTGATGGTTGGTTGTGATGATTCCACCAAGCCAAAGAACAAGCTTGGGTTTTGTACTGCTTATGTTTTGGTAGTATTTTGAGTTACCTGTTGTGTTACTTTCTTACCTTGGAATAGAATGATTTTCTGGTTTTTCCCTGGTTGATTAATTAAATAAATATGAAATTTAATTGGTAGGATTGTTTACTGGTGTATTCTTAGTTCATTACTGCATTTATTTTTCCTTTACTTTTTCTATATTACTCACTGACAGTAGGGAAGAATTCTTGTGGTGGTTTCCTACTGGGATTAGTCTCACACCTTTTTGGGTCCTGCTTTTCGGCCCAAATAGATTATATTGTTGCAGGTTTAGGTATGGATTGTGGTCCTTCTACCTCGGGTACATAATTGCTAGTTGGAGCTAGAGAGAAATGGACGGGGCTTTGGCTCGCGATGCTACTGTAGTTGTTGTTTACATTTAGTACTTTGGTTTCAGTTTTATTTCGGAACGTTGTTTTGTTCACTGCATTCCACAGATACATGTACCATTCTGCATCATTATATTATTAGACATTGCTTCTACCTTTAGTTCCTTTGTTTTATGATATTTACTGCTTCCACTATTGATTATGTTTATTCTTCCACTGCATACTTTACCAAATGGGGGAATAGTTTCCCCACTGACTCACCAAGGCCCTCACTACTAGTCGACAGCTTCTGGAGTTTGGGTAAACACGCTTGAGGTCATGTGCGAACTGGGAACGGGGCACCAGTTATGTGGCCCCAGATTCGGGTCATTACAAAGTGGTATCAGAGGAGTTTTCTTCTTTTCTATTGCCTTACTCTTTTGCGACAATAGACAGGTGTTGGAAGAAATGGGTATTTAGTACTTAATTGTGCCTGGGAGTAATTAACCCGTGTACAGGGAAAAGCTATATTACCTTGTAATTGCAATTTTCAGTTTTTGCAAGTGTTACAGTTTTTTATATTTCATCGTTGGGTGATACACATGTTTTTTGTTGTTACATTTTATATGATTGTGGTTCTATTTTGTTGCAACCCGATGACATGAGGGTGTGCTATCTCATGCATCATATAGGAACTGGGTAGGAAATAACATGTCATTCATTTTACCATGCCATCTAGGGTGCATTATAATTTCATGCTGTTGTGATAGATGTCGTGATACATTATGCATGTTGTTGTGATAGTTTTTGTAACAGACATACTTTCTATCCTTCTTTAATTGATATATTCATTGTTATGATGCCAAGATTTGATTCGCGGGGATTATGGGCCCCCACGGATCGGAATTTGGCACATAGATATTTGTTTTTCAATGTTTCTGGCATTTGGTGCAGTTTCTGAGCTACTGCCCGAAAAAAACCAGAATACACGACATGTACTTTATTAATACAGTCCGTGTAGTTTTTAAATCGTGTTACGGACTGTGTGAACAAAAAAATGGGGTGGTGGAAAGTCTTCGGGGACACACTGTGTACCATAAGTACACGTCGTGTAGTAGTCAACCGTGTACCCGGCCGTGTCACTAAAAACACGGGTCGGGGAAACTCGCGTATTACACATTGTGTTTTGTATGAACACGCTGTGTAGTTTTCTCCTAGGTACCAGGCCATGTCACGAACAAAACGGGTCGATGTTATCTTATCCTATACACACCATGTTTGTTCGAAAAATGCCATGTAAGGGGTTAGCCGTGTGGCTGACCATGTAACCTGCTGCACGGGTCTCCAAGCCTGTTTAGTACATGCCGTGTGTTATAAGAACATGCCGTGTAGTTTTCTTCTGGGTACCCGGCCGTGTCACAAACAACACGGGTTGGTGTGATCTATCCTTATACATGCAGTGTTTGTTTGGAACATGCCATGTAGGTGTCATCCATGTAGTCGGTCATATAACTTCTACACGGGCCGCCAAAACCTGTCTAGTACACACTGTGTCTTTAGTGCGTATGCCATGTAGTTTAGGATTTGGAGGGTCATGTAGGTTATCCATGTGAAGAGACTCAGGAAGGGGAGTAGAATTCAAGTACACGCCATGATTTGTGACGACACACCGTGGATTCCGGGATGACACAACAATTGGGGGAAGAGTTACACACCCATGTAGATGGCTTTAACAAACACACCGTCTAGTTTAAATACACGCCGTGTAGTCGTGTTTTGAAAACTTTAGTGTTTCTCTCTCCTGTTCCCATTTTGTACCCTTGTGTTTTCTGTCCTTGTTAATCCTAAATCTGAGTGTGATTTTGTTTTCGCAGAGCTATGGCACCAAGACGTCCTCCTGTTGCACGTCAGGAACCAGACAGTGACCGTACGCCTGATACGGTAGACCAGGGACTACTAGTTGTTCCACCGATTGTTCTGGAAATGGAACCTGCAGTGATTCCAGACACTGGTTCCAATTCTCACATAAGAGAGGGTTTCATGAGGTTCATGAAGACCTTCCAGGGAGTTCAGAATCCTTCCCCGTCTATGGTAGAGCTGACGCGAGTCTTCCAGTAGAAGCATCCTCCCACCTTCACAGGGGCTGGAGGACCTCAGGCTACAGAGTCATGGCTAGAAACCATGATTTCCATCTTCGATCATTTGGAGACACCCCCAGATAGAAGGTTGAAGCTCGTGACTTACATGCTGCGAGATTCTGCTGAGAGATGGTGGGATGTAGTCTCGCAGGCAGGGCGGCAGCGGACTATGGCTTGGGATGAGTTCCAGCGTACCTTCTACGACTACTTCTATCCGGCGACGCTGAGGGCCGACAGAGCAAGGGTGTTCATGAACTTTCAATAGGGTACTCTTTCAGTTATGTAGTATTCCTCCCATTTCACCGAGTTACAACGTTTCACTCCTGTTCTTGGAAATGACGAGCTATTTTTGGCAAGGAAGTTTGAGTAAGACCTCAAACCAGATATCAGATCATTGGTGAACGTATTCCAGTTGACTTCGATTACCCTAATAGTCAACCAGGCACTGATCACCGAACGGAATCTAAGGGAGACTGGATCTGTTGACTAGGGCGGTTCAACGTCCAAGCCTGATTCATTGCATACTGACAGTAGGAAACGCCACCGAGAGTCTACTCGAGGTGACTCGAGAAAGAGAAGTATTTCTTCTCATAGACGGGATCCTCCTTCTGGCAACTAGGTTGTGTGCTATAAGTGTGGGATGAGTGGGAATAAAAATACTCAGTTCTCGAGAGATCTAATGGAGTACCAAGCTTACGGCAAGATGGGTCATCTGTAACATTTTTGCAGGGTTCTTCTTCTAGCAGCTAGTGAAGGAGGATCAGTTTCTACACCTCATACAAGAGAAGGATCACCAGTTCCGCAGCAGGCTGGGGGCTGGAGTTCTTTAGGTCGTTCAGGCTAGGGTAGAGGTCACGGACACGGTAGTCATTCTCAGAGAGGATCAGCTCATGGATATCAGGGTGCTACATGGGGCCGCGGTACAGGCCAGACATTTGCGGTAGAGCAGATTCATCGGGACTAGGATCCTGGACCTTCTACAGTTCGAGGTACGATCCAAGTAGCCTCATTTTTATCCTCTTCAATTTTTAATACCGGAGCTTCTCATAGCTTTATTTATGTGTGAATTGGGGAGATCCTTAGACTTACTGTCATTACTTATGAGGATACTTTATCAGTAGACACTCCTTTGGGACATAGAACTACTAGTGTGTGTTAGTGTAGGGAGTTCCCCCTTGAGGTTGGTGGGTGTCACTTCTTGTGGGATCTTTATGTCCTTGAGATGACAGGTTATGATGTCATTCTGGGAATGGACTCGCTAGTTACCTTCAAGGCATTTGTCGATTGTTATCGTTGTAGGGTGAGTTTCACGTCACCAGAGGGCGAGTCTTTTCTTCATAAGGGCGAATGGGATGTCCAGGAAAGCAGAGCTGGACCAGAGCATCATGGGTTGGGCAGTGTTATAGCCTAGATTGATAGTTTATATCTGGATGATTAGGGGACTTCTCAGATGGATTTCCCTCTGGGAGTTGACCGTTTTCCAGATGTCTTTCCAGAAGAAGAATCGAACTTCGTTGATTGCAGAAGAATTGCAGCGGCGAGTTCTTGGTTCTTCTTTGACCTCATTTTCTGATTCTTCCTCTCATGTGAGTAATCTGAGGTTGAATGATTTAGATTTTTTGTAGATATACTCCATTCGAGGCCGATTAATAGGCCGAGGTTCAAGTATATCGATCTTAGAGGATCAAGGTAGGTGGTTTGTTTTCCGACGCTAAAGTTATTTGAGTTTTGGTTGCAAAAGTGTCGGATACCCATGTATTGGGTATCCCGGGTTTAGTATTTTGATCCTATAGTTTGTCTGCCCTAGATTTCTTGTTAGCTTATGATTAATTGTTTCTAACATATTATTGGTTTCATGTTTGAGGATCACCCCACAGGTGTTTCTCCCCCTGTTTGGCTGTTTATCGTCATTTGGCACTGTTTGCCTTTGAGGCAAACCCTATTGATTGCTAGTTTACTTGTTATAACTGATTGCATGTGTTTCCTGCTGTTTAAATGCTTTTGATGTACGGTAGCTATTATCCAATTAGTTTTTTAACGTACTTAGGGCTATTGACAGTCGATTACGCACGACTGGACTGCCCAGGGCTGTGAGAACCTGGTGCGGTAGATCAAAGAGGGAATAGACGATTAAGTGCTTCCCTAGAGGGTCTGTTGGTTTTAGTTTCGTACGCAGGACCTACGGGAATAAGAATTTGTGCTTCCCAAGAGTGTTCTTAGTTTACACATGCATCGAGACCACATGATTAATTAGACGTAAGTTCTTCCTCAGAGAGTCTATAGCTATCGTTGCAAGACCATAGGGTAATTGACGTGAGAGCTTCCCAGAGTGTATGTGCCTTGTTTGATTACTGGACTATAGGGGTCTACTAGTTTGATCCACACAGAGATTCAGTGTGAATTTTGATGGTTGGTTGTGATGAGACCACCAAGCCAAAGAATAAGCTTGGGTTTTGTACTGCTTGTGTTTAGGTAGTCTTTTGAGTTACCTGTTGTGTTACTTTCTTACCTTGGAATAGAATGCTTTTCTAGTTTTTCCCTGGATGTTTAATTAAATAAATGGGAATGGTAATTGGTTGGATTATTTACTGGTGTATTCCTAGTTCATTACTGTATTTATTTTTCTTTACTTTTGTTATATTACTCACTGACAGTAGGGAACAAATATTGTGGTGGTTTCCTACTAGGATTAGTCTGACACCCTGTTTGGGTCCTGCTTTTCGGCCAAAACAGATTATATGGTTTCAGGTGTAGGTTGGGATTTTGGTTCTTCTACCTCAGGTACTTGATTGCTAGTTGGAGCTGGAGAGCATGGGATTGGGATTTGGATCGCGATGCTACTGGAGTTGATGTTTACATTTAGTACATTGGTTTTAGTTGTATTTCAGCACGTTGTTTTGTTTACTTCTTTCCATAGATACATGTACCATTCGGCATCATTATTTTATTAAACATTGCTTCTACTTTTAGTTCCATTTTTTTATGTTATTTACTGCTTCTACTATTGATTATGTTTATTCTTCCGCTGCATACTTTACCAAATGAGGGCATAGTTTCCCCACTGACTCACCAAAGCCCTCACTGCTAGTCGGTAGCCTCTAGCGTTTGGGGAAACATGCTTGAGGTCATGTGGAGAACTGGGCACAGAGCACCAGTTATGTGGCCCCAGATTTCGGTCGTTAGAAGAACATAGGCAGATGCTACTGCTGGAAGATATGAGTCAGCTCAGTCATAGATGTGGAAGCCGGCGGTGCTCCCTAAAATGTCTGCATGAACCGCATAAAGTCCTCACGGAAATGCGCCTCCGCGTCTGTGTCTGGTATAAAGGTTGGCGCCGCATCTGGATCTACTAGAGGATCCACTGGTAGGGCATGGACCACCATCTCTAGAGTATAATCGTTGCCGCTATTCTGGCGAACAACGTGTGGTCGTCTCGGTGGCATGACACTACAATGCACAACGCACACCTTAGATCAAGATTATCAAAGACTGAAAACGAAGGGACCAAAAGGGGAACAGGAGAAAGAAGGAATTTCACGTTTTTCAAAACAAGACTACACAGTATGTATACTATCTACACGGCGTGTACCTGACTTCTCTTCCCCTACCCGGGTCCTTCTACACCGCTGAGCTACATGGCTCCTGTTGAACAAAACTACAGGACGTTTATACAATCTACACGGTGTGTATGGTGTAATTTTTCAACTTCTGATGTCTTCTGTGACATGACCGACTACTCAGCTAACACTACATGGTGTGTTACACCCGCACACGGTGTGTACACCACCCAGCTTCCCAACCACACAGTCAGGTCCACACGGTCTGTCCTCGGACAAGACTACACGGCGTGTCCCACAGGTACACGATGTGTACTAGACAAGCTCCGCTGACCCGTGTTGTTTGTTACACGGTCAGACACACGTCTCACACTACACAACGTGTTCTATATACACACGGTATTTACATGAAAGGATTACATCGACCCGTGTTGTTAGTTACACGGTCGGGTCCCCAGGTCAGACTACATGGCATGTTCCATAGTGGACACATTGTGTATGTCTTAAGGTATCCTTTGTCTGTGTTGTTATTTACATGGGCGGACTCCAGGTCAACACTACACGGCGTGTACATCAGGTATACGGCATGTTCGCCCCAAGATTTTCCCTTCCCCATGTCCCTGCCCACATGGTCTATGACACGGGAAGAGACTACACGGCGTGTTCTGAGGGTACACGACGTGTACTCAAAAAGTTTTCTTTTCTTCATGAACAGAGGTACAGACAGCATGTGTCTGAGGAACTACATTGCGTGTATCCTGGGGTTTCTAGACTGTAAGTCCCAGATACTATTCTGGAGCCCATAAAATACAGAAAAACAACACTAAGTGCCAAATTCTGATCCGTGAGGGCCCATACTCCCCGTGAATAAATGTTTGGAATCTTATATGTGTTATAAAAAGATAACAAGTCAATGATCCACCAAATTCTAGTCAATAAGGGCCCATACCCTCCAAAAACCAGTGTTTCGCGTCTATTCTATCAACAGACTCACAAAAAAATACCCTATCACATAGAATCTATCTATCAAAGTAGCTATCACAACAGCATGCTTTTCTAGCACAACAACTATCACAACAACATGCAATTTTTAATGCACCTACATGGCATGGAACTACGCATGGCATGTGATTTCTGGCCTGTTCCTAAATGATGCATGAGATGGAATACCCTCATCTCATTGGGCTTCAACTAAATAGAACCCATGGATAAAATATATACAACTCAATTACAAGTGCGTCGCCCAATGGTGAAAACAAATCAACTGTAAAATTTTCAAAATCAGAATAATTGCAAAAATACAAGGTAGACTGCATCTTCCATGTACATGGGTTAGCTACGCCCTGGCACAACTTATTACCAACTACCATTCCCATCCTATCTCGGACTAAGGCTCCAAATAGTAAGTCAAAGAAAAGAACCCCTCTGATACCACTTTGTAACGTCCCAGATCCGGGTGCCACTCAACGGGTGCCCCGAACCCGGTTATTCACATGACCTCAAGCGCATTTCCCAAAATGCCAGAGGCTTCCGACTAGCAGTGAGGGACTAGGTCTAATAGTGGGGAAACTATGCCCTCATTTTTCAAAATGTATCATAGCAGAATAAAATAAAAAACATAAAACAACAGCTGAAGAAATAAACTATACACATTTAAAATAAACAACTGAAGTAAAATATAACCAACATTTATATAGATAAAGATGCAACATGTCTCAAGTTCTAAGAAAACAGCAAGAACATGTTACACAAAAATACGGAACAGTAGAATACAGAGTACAGAAAAAGAAAACAAAATAGCTGGTAGCATCGCGAGCCTAAGCCCGGTCCCATGCTCCCCTACTCCTAAGTAGCAATCAAGTACCTGTATAGGGACCCTTTCCCTTATCCAACCCTGCAGAAATCTAATCTGTTTGGGCCGAAGACATGACCCAAACAGGGTGTGAGAAAAAAAATCCCAGTAGGCACCCACCGAAGGCCCATGCCCAATTGTGTGAAAACATGCAACAATAGTATTCAAAAGTAAATGCAATAAACTAAGTAGTACTCAAAAGTAACTAACTTTAGTTATATTTCTATTTTATTGTTCATTTAATCATATATTATTATGAAACCACCACTATGAATTTCTATCCAAACAGTCAGTGTCCTTAGACACGCAAACCCTTACACTCAGGTAATCAGAATCTTTCCCTCAAGCATAACAGATATTGCCCTCAGGCGTACAAAGTGTCTCCCTCAGGCACAGAGTCTATCTCCCACAGGAACAAAAGAAGTTTCCCTCAGGCTAAAATAACCACTGCCCTCAGGAAAATGGAAGCACTTATCTCAGGCTAAGCAAGTTACCAAGCCATGCCCAACATGTAAACAAGCAATTCTCATACAATTCCTCTCAAGGCAATTCAATAAACATTATTACAATTGAATACCCTCAGGTATCCTGGCCAAATGGCTAAATAGAGGAACGCACCGCTGGGGTGGTCCAAGATCCAAGCAGTGATCCCAAATAGCAGTTTATTATCACATTTAATTACCTATACAATTAAAGGTATTTAAAATAGCTAAGGCCTCAGCCACACGACACCCCAACATGGGTTCATGGCACAACGATTCACACAAACGCACCACAGTTGGAAATTAAACACCAAGACACCTACCTTAAATGCCCCTTAATGATATATGCGAATGGTGGTCCTCGAATCGTCCAATAACAACGAATATTTGAGGTAAAATA
Source organism: Viscum album (assembly GCA_963277665.1). NCBI lineage: Eukaryota > Viridiplantae > Streptophyta > Magnoliopsida > Santalales > Viscaceae > Viscum > Viscum album. Next base: position 1,954,868,938 of record OY728141.1, on the reverse strand, counting down.
AATCCTTTTTCAAACTCAAATAAATTCCCTTAGAAAAATAATTGGTAATAACTGCTTAAGGAGAGTGGAGGGCTTACCCGTGCGGTTCTAACGAGATCATCAGAGGCGAAAACGGATTCCCGAAGCTTGATCTGGAGATCCTATAAGGTCTGGCCTCCTCTCCCGACTCCTTCCTCCGGTTCTAAGCCTTCCCTATGAATAGGGGAGGCTACATCCCATTTTAAGCGAAAAAACAAACTGCACGGCATGTACTATTGGGTATACGGCGTGTACTTTTCATTTTTTAACTGTTCCTTCAGCGGCTTCTCGCCAGCATTTCACTGTTCATCTATTGACATGAGTAAATGACGTGTGAAACATGAGTACACAGTGTGTACTGTCGGATAGCTAGCCACTACCTTACTGTTTTCCTGCCAACTGAATACATAGCATGTAAATACCCACTACACGGTGTGTAGTCAGTTTTTACACCCCTCCTCATCGACATGGCCACACACCCTGTGTACTCGTCCCACATGTCCAAAGTACACGTTGTGTGGATAAGTACACGGCGTGTAGTCCCAAAATTTATGATTTTTCCCAATTTTCCTTATTTTCACAAAAACACTAAAGGAAAAGAGAAAATAAGAAACCCGTACCTCAAAAACAAGAACAATGTTCTTACACTGACTCTGCCATTTCACCTAGGGTTTCCTCCCTTAAACATATCTTAGGAATTATTTCCATAATAAATGTCTTATACAATAATTACATGGTATGTCTCAGCCACTCAGGGAATCCCCATTACCTCCTAGACCATTCCCATTTACATCTATTTCTACTCATTTACTATAGTCCATGCCGGTGTAAAATGGTTGTGTTTGAATGAAAGGTTGTGAACATATACTCCAAGTCGTGAATATGTTACTGGTCAGGTTTGTTCCCATGAAATTCCATAATACTTCCAAGCATCCATCACTGGGTCACATAGTGTGTATGGTCTATACAAAGTGTGTGATGTTTATCTTCACCTGAAACCCTATCATCTATAGTCTACGGACACCACAGGTGGTGTTCATCCAAGAAACATGGTGTGTATTCATGACAATTTTAAAACCAAAATTCCCTTCATAAGAATTCATGATCTACCTTTTCCATTGTGAATCCCACTATTTTACTTCCCAAAACTAATGTTAAACCCCTCTGACCATCAATTTCTAGCCTCTGGTGGCCGAAAAACTAAATCTAACCACACGCATGAGAATCTATTAAACATGTGATGAAGTTATGGGTTTTAAAACCTGAATGTATCCCACACATCAACGGAAATAACATGATCCATCAAGAAATAATCAAAACATTCATTGTTCACATCATCATTACATATCAATAGATTTGATCATGCTTGAATGCAACCTAATAAAGTCGAATCGTGACTCTGTGTGACAATAGTGAAAAATGAAAAGAATAATGAGGGAAATTCACATAAACCAAGGTGGTGAACAAAACTGGATAATGTGATCCTAGATAATGATCCAAACATTTGGAAATAGGTGGCAAAATTTTTTCATAACAAAATAAACTAATTTTAAATTTTAAATTTATAAATTGGGATCATAATAAGTGCAGGTGATCTAAGATCAATAAAAATTCAATATGAAAATCTATGTTGACCAATAAAAAAATGTGAAAAAGGAAAACAATAAGCCCTAAATCAATTTCAGATTGATCTTTGGTGAAGATAAAGTTCCATAATGGTGAATAAGATTATTATTTTTCATTATCTGCCTCTCAATTGACCTAGATCTGATTGTCGATCTTATTCCCCAATTTTTTTTAAAAACAATGATGAATGATATCCTTCTCAAGTACTCCCATGATTCTAAAGGTAAAATTGGAGAAAAATAATAATGAATAATATTTATAGGATTATTCTATGTTATTTCATTTAGTTAAATATTAAAATAAATTATTTATTGTATTAAATGAACCTGTCAACGGTCACCTATTACAGAATGTTTGACGTCAAAATTATTAGGTCGTTCCTCGAATAAAATCTACATTTATTAATCAACGATGGACATGGATTTCTCATCTGATATCACTATAAATGAGAAACCAATTAATATAAAATGATTTATGTGTTTTCCTTAAATTATATCAATATTTTTAATATATTAATTTTGGGGTCTCGAGACACCCAAACCCTACACCGACTCTATGAAAAAAAACATGATATATATATATATATAGTATTTTCGAAGGACTAATATATAAAAACCATATTCATTACATTATACCATACTTCAAGGATTTCCACCCTGAAAAAAAAAGTTACACAAAAATATGGGGGTACTGAGTCTACATCTGACCCTCTCACTCCCTTGATCTCTTCTATATGCTCTTGTGTTGTCAAACCAAACAAGCCAAAGGAATTATCCATCCTATCAAGATACTATCTTGCCAATCCATGATTGGAAATGAGTACTCTAAGAAAATGTCTCCATATTTGATTTATGTTTTACCCAAGTTGATAATGTGTGTCAATTCTGGTATGTATATCCTTAGTTTCAACACATGAAATATTTTTTCCACTTGATCCAACTATGGGGGGAAATTATAAGAGATAAAAAAACCTTTCAAAACATCCATAGGATCTCAAATGGCCCGATGAACCTTTGGTATAGATTTCCTCAACTTCCAAATCTCCAAAATCCTCATCATAGGGAGACTCTAAGGAAAACATGGTCTCTATGCTCAGACACCTAATCCATAGGACATTGATCTATGTAAGATTTCATCCTAATTTGGTTTGTCCTCACACACTCACATATCACATGGAATTTCTCTGTAATTGCCTACACTATCGCAATATTAATAATACATGTCTCAACAATCATAGTCTAGAATAAGGGTGTCCTACAGGGTTCTAATATTGTTCCTTAAAAGGTTCCTTGATAATAGTAGAGTGAGAGATGTTACTATAAGTGAACTCTACCAATGGAAAGTAGTCCACCTAACTCTGGTAAAAGCCTAAAAGATAGTACCTTAGCTTATCATATAACACCTAGATATTCTATTTGATATGTCCCGCCATATGAGGGTGAAACATTGTGATCATCAGTAACAGGGTCCCAAAATCCTCCTGCAGGCTACTCCATAAGTGTGGCATAAACTGAAAATCATAGTTGGGTATGATTATCGAGAGTACCGCATATGTCTAGAAGATATTTCACACATACAACTACCCCTAACTCTCATCTAATATCTTCTCTTAGATGGTAATAAAGAGCACCGATGAAACTACCTGAACTTTTTGAATGATAATTGTTTCCTGAAAATGAGTGTTATATTATTTTTTACACAAAAAAACTATATCCCTTTAGTAATTAAGTTAGTATAATTGAAATGTAACCACCAGGTTCCAACTTTTACATGACTTATGGTTAATTATTACTATTTTTCAATATGATCATTTGAAATAATACTCTTAATAATTATTTTAACATCATAATTAGTGTTATAAATAGAAATGATAATGGTTAATTAATACAGAAAAGAGAAACTATGGCCTCAACCAGTATAGTCATGTTATATGAATCCCATTTTTTGGAGTTTGGGAATGAGCTAGAATCACTGGGCTTCATTCTTTACCATCACCAATATGAGATTCAACATGTTAATCTTCAATGAAATCACATATGGGATAAGTTCAAGTCAGTGAAATTTACTACTTGGGCGATGTTAGTCATGTTGCCCCATTAACTATCACCATCTCACACCTTGACATTAGGTCTTATTAATTTGTTATAAAGAGGATTTTGGGTCATCTACTTGGTTACTTAATATATAATCCCATTGTATAAATAAAATTTTCTTCCATCAATTTCGTTTTGAGTTTGGTTTTTCATAAAAATATGGCGAATCTAATAAATTGATTTCTCAGACAGAAATCGTACTTTTCTAAAAATATATAATAATTATAATAAACTAATTTATTATTAATAATGTTTACTTTAATGAAATTATATGATAAAAACACACATATTTAAATTTAAATGATTAAATAATTTAGTTTTTTTATGTGTTGGGAATTTTATTATACATTTTTTATCCATTATTATTTTTTGTAAATAATGATTTTTTTTATTTAAAAGTAAAATTTATCATACTTAGAAAACAATTATGATAAAATAAACATCATATTGTAAATCATCACACCAAAATTAGTTTAGTTCAAATTTATGATATTTATCTAAAATAATTTATATTTTCATGAATAGTAAAAATACAGTTTGAGTTTTCTGGTATGTTTAATAACATCATAATGATGTAATAATGAATGTGAAATTTTGGTCAACTATTATGGATTAAAATATAATAATAGGTTTCTTAATTTTTAAATACCATAGGAAAATACCATGGTCAATTCCATGGATTTTAATTCACCCCTACCTAGGTGTTCAAGAAAATTATTAAACAGATCCTCCTCTTTTGCTATAAATACCCACCTATTTCTCCATGTACCTTCACTTAAAAGTTACCCTACTAGAATATCTGATTGTTTTAACTCCCAATAAGTCCACCCAAGTTGTTATTAATCCCCCAAGGTACTAATACTCAACATTTAGAAACACTCTTCAAAGTAAGGGAAGTCTCAAATTCTCTTTTCCTTTCATGTTTCCTTTTTATGTGGTATGTCTTTAAAATTTCCATACTATGTTATTTTATAAATTTTATTATATCCCTTTAATATATTTATATTATTTTATTAATTTTATACCGTTTTACCCTCTCTTTTTAATGATTTCTAAAACCATGTTTCATAACCATTATGCTTCTATATTTTATTCTCAAAATTTCTCTATTTTCTCTTGAAACTCTTTTATTTTATTTTATGAATTACCAAACCATTTTCTTCATAATGGGTGTTAAACTATATTTTCAAATGGTATATTTTATTATGGTATTAACATATATGAAACCCACCTTCCTTTTTGATGGGTTAATAATGACATAAATATCTTGTCTTTAACCACTTTTTAAAAAATGACTTGATTTTGATACGAAACCCATTTCTTTAATTCTAAATGGGTTATTTATGAAATGTTATGTTATGATATATGTGGAAACAATTAACTAAGACATATTAAGTCTACTCCATAATAGTTATCCAATGCATTTTGTAAATAATTTAATCTCTAAAAATCACATGTTTTATGATACCATGGTGAATAACCTTGGTAATTTTTATGACACCTCAGGGAAAAACCATGGTGATGTGATTATTAATGAATCAATTAAATTTTTTTTCCAAATTTAAATTTTATTATTCATATTATTTTTGCTATGATATTTATATTTTCCATTTTATCTTTCCATTATGATATTCTTCATGTTCTTGTTAATAATTCTCACGATCACTTGTAAAATGTTTCCCTTACTTTATCTTATTGGGATTTATTCTCACCCTTTCCATTGATGTATGTATCTAGGTTATGAGATTAATATGTGTACATAAGATTAACCTTTGAAGAATACATTCAATTGTATTGAAATAATGTTTAGTTTTTTCATGTATTATGTGCCATATTTTTTTAGAAACTAAACATTAAAAGATCTTATGTTAATACAGGATACCATAGTTGGTTTCAAATGATGGTTTAGTTAATTGAGGATATTAGGATTTTGAAACTTTAGTAATATTCCTAATGATAATTTAAAATATATAAATAAATCAGGGTATTTTGATGAAATATTATGTATGTTGTTTCTAAGGAAAGAAATATCTATCTGGAAACGAACAAGTGGGTGTGGTTCTAGAATAGATGTAACTAGGGGTAATAACCCTACCAAGTTGTGTCGAGTCTGACTTGGAATCACCTAGTACATGACAAAGGACCTTATTTGATACCTATTTTGACACTCTAGGGGGATATGTTTGGTTCATCACAATATTTTTATGAACCATTATGAAGTATTTATAGAAAATGTAATTATTGTTAAAGAATGATATATTTCATAAATATGTTTTAAGATATGAAATTAATTTAGAATTATAAAATTATTAAATGAAACATGTTTCTCACAAATTTTTTCTTCTTTTATTATATTTCAAGAAATAGGATAAATTCTGTAAATTGTGAGTGCAATGGATTAGGTGTTGATGACCTTCTGATGGAAGTGGGAATATAAAAAATAATGAGAATGATGAATCAAATGAATTTAGTTATGAGAAATAACATGAATCAAGTTGAGATACCATATTCACCTCAAAGGGGTCAACTTTTTGTAGAGTCCTTTATGTGTCAATGAACACATTCTTTCAGTGGACATATCCTCCCACTTATTATTGAACAATGGAAAAGCTCTACGTAAAAGTTCTTTTTGGTACTCTGTTGTTTGGAAAAATATAATTTCACCCTGTTTGTGTAGTACTTACATATAGAAGATGATCAGTGGTGGACACTAGTTAAAAACATAAATCCTATATTGGATATTAAAGATATGGGGTGGGAAGAGTTCTAGGGAGCTTTTCTTGAAAAAATATTTCCCTCTTTAAATGTAAAGGAAAATAGAGAAGGAATTTCTAGAGCTAATGAAGAAGGAAAATGAATTTGTGGGAAGATATGAGATTAAATTCATAAGACATTCCCATTACACCTCTGTCTTTATCATGGGTCATAACGGGAAGGTTGATCGATTATTCAGTGGAGTAAGACCCCATCTTTGGAATTAATCTAGCTAGCCGATACTGTGAATATTATGAGGATATCATGATGATAGGTATGAATGTTGAATTGGAACTCAGAGATATATAGTGGTCCCATAGATCGAATGAAAAGAAGAGATATTTTGAACGAAACATAGGGAGTATATTTGATCAAGGAAGAGGAGGGAATAATGTGAAAATTACCACATTCAAAAAATGTAGGAAGAAACATTCAGGGAACTACTTGATCAGGAGTGAGAAATGTTACAAGTGTGCAAGAGATGGCCATATTCCATGAAAATATCATAGTGAGGTAAAACCTCAACTTATCAAAACCAACAACAAAGTGAATATGGTGTTGGCCCAACCTAAAGTTCAATGCTTCAAGTGAAGATAGCTTCAGAACTTTTCCAGTCACTTATCAAATCCAAAGTCAATGTAGGGGAATAACCATCAACCTCAACATATGCCAGGGGAGCATGTTTGGGATTATCTATCATGAAATCAGAAGATGAAGCTCGAAATGATGTGGTGGTAGGTACTTTCATTATTCTCCCATAGATAGAAAGTACATTGTTTGATTCTAGTTCTACTCATTCCTTTATTTCCTCCGATTTTTCAAATAATATAGCACAGATTGTTGAAATTATAAAAGTATAACTATTATTCAAGAATCATGTAGGGATTATCCAACCATTAACAGTATATAGAAACTCTAGTATTTACATTGGTGATCATAATCTCATCAAAAATCTAGTAGTCGTTCCCATGATGGGATTCGACATTATACTAGGGATGGAATGAATATCAAAGTATAATACTAAGATCAACCATATAAGTAAGGGAACTTCAGTAGTCTTCAATGGATAACCTAAATTAGTTTTCAAAGGAGATATATCTTGACCTGAGCTTTGTTTAGAAGCACCTCCCAGATCATTATTTATAGAAATGATAGGTGAAGATGAAGAAGGAATTGAAATTATATTAATAGAAAAAATACCCATTGTTCAGGAATACATAGATGTATTTCCTAAGGAGTTACCCGGACCTCCACTGGAAAGAGAGGTATAGTTCTTCATTTAGCCCATGCGTTATTCCAAGCTGATTTCTAAGACCCCATAAACAATGAAAAATGTGGAGCTAGAGGAATTAAAGAATAAACTCCAAGATCTAATGGAGAAGGGGTTTATCCAACCAAGTGTGTCTTCTTAGGGAAAAACTATTCTATTTATGAAGAAGAATGATGGATCAAGGTAGCTATGAATTGATTAAAGAGAACATAACGGGATCATAGTAAAAAATAAGTACCATCTTCCAAGAATTCATTATTTATTTGACCAACTTCATGGGGCTCAATTACTCTCCGAGATTGATCTTTGATTTAGTTATCATCAATTGAGGTCCAATAAAGAATTCATTCCAAATATTTCCTTCTAATCAAGATATAGGAATTATGAGTTTGTCGCTATTAAATTCAGCTTGACTAATTCTCATGTTATTTTTATGGATTTTATTAATAGAGTATTTAAGGACTACCATGATAAATTTTTTTGTAGTTATTGTTCATGATGTTATGATATATTACAAAAGTCTCAATGAGTATGTGGATAATATAAGGGTTTTATTGAAATCTATGAGGAAGGAGGTGCTATTGTGATAGTTCATAAAATGATAATTTTTTTTAAAATAAGTTTCTCTCTTGGGGAATATTGTAACAAATTAAGGAATCTCAGTTAAACCTGGAAATATAAAGGTTTTAGAGGAGTGTCTTATCCTACAAATGTAACTAAGATTCAAATTTTCCATGGATTAGAGGAATATTATAGGTATTTTGTAAAAACATTTCATGAATTTATAATCCACTAACCAAGTTAACTCCAAAATAGGCCAAGCTCATCTGGATAAAGAAGTGTGAAGAATGTTTCCAAGATCTCAATAAAAGATTGGTTATTGCACCCCTATTATACTGACCCTCTATCATAGAAGGATTAATTATTTTTATCAATAAATTTCTAAAAGGTATTGGGTGATTCCTTTTTCAAGATGAAAAGGTTATTTCTTATGCATCTCGATAGTAGAAGCCTCATGAGAATAACTATCATATGCATGACCTGGAGCAAAATGTTGTTGTTTTTTATTTGAATATATGGAGGCACTATCATTATGGGGAGATATGTGATATATACACATACCATAAAAGTTTAATGTTTATTTTCATGTAAAAGTAATTGAAAATGATGAAGTGGAGATGGCTGCAACTTCTTAAATACTTTGATTGTTTAATTCATAATTATCCTAGAAGTACAAACAATGTCTCTGATGAATTATGTAGGAAAGACCGTATTTTTCTCAAAATGATAAGGATTCAAGGAGATCCTTCGATACATTATCTAGTAAAACTATACATGAAAATGCTATGGGAAGGTACATCATCAACCCAATACAAAATGATTTCTCAACCATAATTACTAGATAAGATCAAGAAATATCAAAGGTAAGATCCTTTTTACGGAAGAATTTATAGGCTATAAAGAATGAGAAGTTTCTTGAGTTCAATATTGATCAAAAATATGTACTAAAATTTCATATAAGGATTTTTGTTCCATCAACTCTAGAAATAAATAAGGATTTGATGGATGAAGCCCATAATTCTACTTACTCTACACATATTGGAATAAAATGTATTAGGGCCTTCATGTTCATAATTGGTGGGATAACCTAAAAAAGTGATATTGTGTAATACACTAAAAGGTTCTTGGTGTGTCAATAAGTGAAGGAAGACAGAAAAATTTCTAAAGGGGTATTATAACCACTACCCATACCATCATGGATGTGTGACAATATCACTATGGACTTTGCCACTAGTCTCCTAAAAACATCAAAAGGAAATAATGAAATATGGGTTATAGTGCACTGTCTCACCATGACTGCCCATTTTATCACTATTTGGGAATATTTCCCTCTTGTCCAACTCACTAAGATATATATGAAATAAGGGGAAAGGCTGCAAGGAGTGACAATTTATATCGCCTCTGATCATGATCCAAGGTTCACATCAAAGTTCTAGAAAATTCTTTAGCATATTTTGAATACTGAATTTAATTTTAGTACTATCTATCACCCTAAAACTGAGGGAAAATCTAAAAGTACTATTCATACACTCAAGGACATGTTGAGAACATGATCAATGGATTTTAAAGGTTGATGGGATCAACATCTCCCATTAGTTGAGTTCTCATACAACAAGAACTTCTACTTGAGTATTCAAACTAAACCTTATGAATATCTATATGGGAAGTGATGTAGAACTAATAATTTTTTTGATGAAGCAGGTGAATGAAAGATTCTTGGGCCTAATCTTGTGGAAGATATGATAGAAAAGGTTTATAACAACCAACAACTCATAAAGGCTTCTCAGAGCCGACAGAAGAGCTATGCTGACAACCATCTAAGGGACCTGGAGTTTGACGTTGGCAACAAATTCTTCCTTCAAATTTCACCATAGAAGGGATTCATGTGGTTTGGGAAGAATGGTAAGCTCATCTCTAGGTATATTTTCACCCATGAAAACCATGATCATCTAAGATCAGTGGCCTATCAGCTTACAGTTCCTAAAAATCTAGCTCGAGTTTATGATGTATTCCACGTATCTCTCTTGAGGAAGTACATACCTAACCATTCACATGTAATGAATCCTAAGGTTGTACAACTAGAACCTAACCTCTCTTATAAGGAGTGTCTGATTCTGATCTTGGATAGTTGAGAAAAGACTATACACCACAAGACTACCAACCTCATTAAATTACTACGGAAGAACAAAAAATATTAAGAATCCATATTGGGACTAGAGGAAACAATATGGTAGAAGTACCCACACATTTTCTTAACTAGGAGAATAAGATGGAATTCGAGGGATGTAATTTTATAAGGGGGGAATAATGTAATGACACAATATTTTTTAATGATTGTTGTTTCCTGAAAATGTTTGATATATTATCCTGTACTCAAAAAACTACATCCCATTAATAATGAAGTGAGTATAATTGAAATGTGTCCCTCAAATTTTCACCATTATATTACCATTGGTAAATTATGACTATTGGTTAAAATGGATGTTATAAAAAATAGTCTTAATAATAATTTTAACATTATAATTAGTGTTATAAATAGAAATGATACTTGTTAATTAATGCAGATTAGAGAAACGATTACCTCAACCAGTAGATTCATGTCGTAAGAAGCCCAATTTTTAAATCATGGGAAGGAGGTAGCATCATTGGGTTTCACCCTTGATCAATCTCAATCTGAGCTTCAATATGTTATGCTTGAATGAAATTTCCTATGGGAGAAGTTCAAGTTAGTGGAAATTACCATTCGAGAGATGTTAGCCAAGCAGCCCAATGAAACTATCACCATCACACACATTACCCTTAGGTCTTATGTTGATGTTAAAAAAGATTATGTGTCAAGGAAATTGTTACTTAATGTATAATCCCTTTTTATAAATAATATTTTTGTTCCATCAATTCCTTTTTGTGTTACGTTTTTCTTAAAAATATGATAAATTTGATAAATTGAATTTTTGTACATAAATTGTACTTTTTAGAAAAGATATAATTATTATAATAAACTAATGTATTATTAATAACGTTTATTTGAATGAATTTTTATAATTATAACACTCTTATTTAAATTTAATAATTAAAATAATTTTATTTTTCAAGTGTCTGATATTTTACTTTGCATTTTCTATCTGCTATTATTTTTAGTAAATAAGGATTTTTATATTTAAAAGTTAAATTTATCATACATAAAAAATTGTAATGATAAAATAAACATCATTTTTTAAATCATAATGTAAAAAATTAGTTTAGAGTGAATTTGTTATAATATTCTAAAATACATCATTTTTTATTGAATAGTAAAAATATAGTTCGAGTTTTTCGGTTTGTTTAATAATATCATTTTACTGTAGTAAGTAGTATAAAATTCTGGTCAACTATTTTAGATTAAAATACCAAAATAGGTGTCACAAGTGGCCAATTCCATGAAAAAATACCATTGGCAGGCCCATGGTTTTGAATTTACCAGAACCTAGGTGTCCATGGAAATTAATAAACGAATCCTCCTATTTTTCTATAAATACCAACCCATGTATCCACTTCCTTTCACTTCCAAATAATCCACCATGAAGCTCTAATATTTTTACTAACCAAGGATCCCTCCCAAGGTGTTCTCTATCCCCCAATGTCCCAATCCATAAGTTTTAGGAAAACTCTTCTAGGTAAAGGAAATCTCAACTTCTCTTTTTTCTTTCCATGTATCCTTTTTATGGGGTATGTATTCCAAATTTCCATACTATATTCTTTTATCCATTTTCTTATATACCTTTACTATATTAATAGTATTTTATTAAGTAGATCTTCTTTTCCCCTATATTTTTAATTTTTTCTAAAACCATGTTTCATACCCGTTATGTTGTCGGATTTTCTTCAAAAAAATTCTCTCACTTTCTCAAAAAATTATATTATTTCCTTGTGTGAATACCAAAACCTCTTTATTTTCCATGTTTAATCACCTACATTTTAAAATGATCAATTTTATTTTAGGATTAAAATACATTAAACTCACTTTCCACTTTCATGGGTTAATAATGACATAAAGATCTTGTCTCTAAGCACTTTTTCAAAAAAAAGCATCATGATTTTGATATGAAACCCATTTCTTTTATTCAACAAGGGTTATTTATAAATTTTTTTATGATATATGTATACCAAATTAATTAATACATATGTAGGTTGTACCCTGATAGTTCTACAATGCATTGGGAAAATAATTTAATCTCTAGAGATAACATGTTTTATGTTACTATAGTGAATAATCTTGGTAATTTTTATTAAACCTTGATGATAAACATTAGTGATATATGTTTATGAATGACACTTTTAAATGTTTTAGAAACATTTCCATGTTATGATTCATTTTACTTTTACTATTATATGTCTATTTTTTTCCTTTTCTCTTAATTTTATTATATTCTTCACGTCTAACTAATAATTCTCATAATCACTTGTAATCAATTTTCCTTGATTTCCTTTACTATGCCTTATTCTCACTCATTCATTTGATGTATGTCTCCAGGTTATGAAATGTAATTAGTGTACTTAATAAAATCCTTTTAAGAATCTATTCATGTGGTTTAAAATAATGTTTTATTTTTTCATGCATTATGTACCCTATTTACCAAGAAACTAAACTTTAAAATATCCTTTGTTTTGTACAATGTTATGAAAAGTTTACGTAAAAAAGGGTGAGATTCCATAACTGCCTTGGTAATTCAATCAATAATTTACTAGATAATATTATTCACCCTCACTTTCTATGGAATATTTGCCCCAAAGTATATGGATATGTCGTCCAATTTTCTATTTGGGGTCTTAAGTGGTTGTATCAAACCTATCAGAACCAGGTGCTCGACCCTAACCTACTAACATGTGAGACACCGAGAGTAGAACTCGACCATGCTCAACCTCATCCATCCCACCAAAACTACTATTGAATTTACCTATACATATTTTTCACATTTCGATGTACTACCAAGGGGGAAGTGTGAAACTCCCTCATCCCCTCCTCACGCAATGTGACTAAAACTATTCCTCCTCCCCAGAAAAGAATAATGTGATCCCGTCATTCATAAAATCCATCTTGTTCATCTATTGAGGTTATCAGGTCAAGTAGAACCTCACAATTGATGTCTCTGGACTGAGGTTCTCTCACACACTGAAGAAGTGGAGATTCACCACCATCGAAAAATAAAAACTACACCCCTCTTATACACTGGGGTTAACATAAATGAATTCAACTACATGAATTCCTCTTCCAACTAGTGAGTATGGGACATCCTATAAAGGGGATATTCTCCTACGTTTACCTTCCTAGAAGTATTGACTGTCTCAAATTCATATTCAAATAGTAACTGTAACCAAAGCCTCTATCTTAGTTTTATATCCCTCTAAGTGTATATTTCCCTAAGACTCTAGTGGTCTGAGTAAACAACAAAATTCTCACCCAAAAGATAGTTCACCCACATCTTCAAAGCGAATATTACAGCTTCCAAATTTAGGTTGTGATTTGTAGAGTTCTTCTTGTGGGGTCTTAACTTCCAGGAACCATGTGTGATCATTATCGGCCTATACATCACTATTTCACCAAGATAACATCCATAGGAATCACAAAAAACTACGTACTAAATGCCCTATAAAGGTAGTCTCAACACAAGTTCATTAGTTAGCCACATCTCCTCGAAGGATCCCTGAAATTTCTCTTTATATTTAAATGGTGTCCCTTTACCCATTTAGGTTGTCAAGAGTTTTTAAATCCACTATAATTATACAAAAAACTACATGTATTACCTCTCTATTCCAATGAAACACTACACATATGACATTCTCTTGGGCGTATCTCAAGAAATAACCACATCAATCATCACTAGGTCCACAACTAAACCATTCTCAAGGATGATATTCCCCAAAAAGTGAACCTTTAAAATCTAAAATATGCACTTAGAGAACATAGTATAGAGATGGTACTCCTGAAGTAAGTTTAGAACCATCCTCTGATGATCTTAAAGATCCTAAACAGACATAAAGTAGATGAGTATGTCATCAATGAAGATAACCACAAATCAGTCCGAATATGGCTGAAAGATCAGTTTCATAAGTGACAAAAACACTATGGGTGAATTTATTGCACTGAAAGGAATCACCAAGAACTCACAGTGTCTACAAGGAAATTATAATCCCATCATCTTAATATCAACCTAATGAATCCTCTAATGTTTGTAGATGGACCTGATATCGATCATTGAGAACCAACTTGTGCCTCTCAATTGGTCAAATAGATCATCAATACTTGGTAAGGGGTACTTTTCTTTATCACAACCTAGTTTAGGAAATAATAATCAATAGATAAACATGATCTCATATTCACCTTTTTCACACACAAAAATTGAGCTTTCCAGTGGGGACACATTGGGTTTGATAAAACCCTTCTCTTAAAGGCTCTCCAAATGCACCCTCAAATCCAAGATCTCTGTAGGGAATATCTAATAGATTCTATAAGGTATATGTGTCATATTGTGGTGAAATTTGATAGATACATATATCTATTACATCATAGGTAGTCCTTGAATGTCCTTTGGGAATATTTCCATATAATCCACCACCACTAAATTAATCAAGATGATTGAAGAGATAACTACACTAAGGGATAATATTAGTAACAGTTGGGTGATGGGTTGTAACTTCTTTCTCACAAGGCCGAGTCAATAAACCATGAGATATCTTTAACCCATAAAAGAGAATTTTGTTCCATATATTGAAGGAATATAACTCATTTATGATGATAGTAAATATGGCCCTAGACTATGGACAACCATTTCACACCCAAGATGAAATTATATGGTTTCATCATGATGAACAATATTATCCATGATAAACTCTCTCCACTGAGAACCAACATGCACTGAAATAGATTTACAATATCAATAGATCTCACCCATTTAGAACTATTAATAAAATTTTCTAGACTATGGTATAAACAAAGAGAACTATCACTCACACAATGGATATGTCGATTAAGGAATGACTCAACCCTATGTCTACAAGTCTCGGGGAAAGAGTATAAAAGATAAAAATTGTACCTCAAATCATCTTGTGAGCTTCCTAGCCATATCCCTTCATATCCTGCAGTTGTCTGAATCCTTGACTGCTATATATCTAAGCCTAGTGTGGGACAACTAGTGGTGGTGGTGGAACTATCTTTTTTGATCTCCCTCCACCAGTAGCTCCTCCCTCCAGTGCTTCACCTTCTCCTATCTCAACACTACATCCCTAGTGGCCACCTTAGCCATGCAATGAGATCCTTGATAATGGTGTTACCTTTTCTAAGGTTTTCTATCCACTATATACCCACCCTCCTTAGAATGTGGAATTGGGAAATAATAATCCATGTATCCCTGGCCGTCACAAGAATATAATTATACTTCTCTCGACTAACTGGATCTTTTATGTGATCCTTGAGTCATAGATCCATGAGTCTGAGTCTAAGAATGAGTATTCATCATGTGCTAAGACTGTGAGGACAATCAACTATTACCTATTATGGATGAATCCACACCATTATTTCCACTTTTATATCCAACCACCAATCACCCATATTATATAAATCTATTAGTCACTAGATATCACTCTAGCACTCTAGCACAAGTAGGACTGTGTAAGGAGACTACACTAGCAGGGGTTTGTTTGTCGATAGCATTATCAAACATCAACACCATGAGGAATGAATATCATAACCAATTAAGTGAGTAATGATATAGTTTAATGAACCTCATGTCATACTCAAAAATGATTATATCAACCTACTGCAACTCAATAACCTTTTGAATCCACATGTAGCACAAGCATTAAGGGAAAAACAAATTGTGAATAGCTTGTGGAATTATAACCATGCCAGTGTTTTATCATTATGGATCTGCATTGTCAAACTCCACCAACACCCTTTTATTCCATGTAATAGTCTAGCCACAAGCACAAGAATCTGATCAATAAAGTTCCACAGATGCCTGAAGACATGGAACATTTACTCAAGAGAATCCTATACTGATTGAGGATGTGGATTTCCAGGGAACCACAGTGGTGTCTAATTTTTTAAATTGAATTGCAGGCTAATCCTACATGAATACACATCCTTATCTACTATTACAATCCACTACTTGATAGGTGAGGGAATTGATCCTTGTTCACCTATTCAAAAAACCTTATCAGATGATACCAGAAATAAGGTATCATCAATCGATGTAGCGTCTTCATAGTTTTGTATCGATATCCTGGTTAGATGTATTTGTGGAGTCATATTTAAAGTGATTAAGACATACCGTGGTTAGATGAACATATATATGGGGAGCTAACTCAAGAAGGATAGTAGAAGGACATAATGTTATATGATGCTTGTATCAATGTTCCCTAAAAAAATTGTCTTTGTATATCGTTTCGACAAAAAGGTAGTTAATGTCTTAGTGATGGGATAAATCATTCATTGGATCCACATGGGGTTACCTAGCCAAAAAGTCACACAAAATACACTCTAACACCGCTAACCTAAATTCCCAAACCAATTCTCATAATGGTTTCAACTCCAAACACTGACTTGAGGATGAACCTCACAGATACCATTTTTTCAGGACCCAACCCACAGGGGCCCTCCTAGCCAACGAAAAGCCATGTGTGACCACCTTAATCTCTCCTCCAATATGTTAGGGATTAGAAACAAGAACTAAGAAGGAATAAATGATTTGGGAGGCCTTATCCTACATACATCTATACATGCACACCTCAATACCCATGAAAAAATGTGTAGATGAGTAAGAAAAGACTAAAACATACCAAGTATAACCATGCATGAAATAAACATTAGTGAATACATCGGAGTATGAAAAACAAACCAAATTGTAAAAGGTAAAAATACATTCCCAACTAGAAATGAAGTCCCATCTTAGAAAACACTACATAAAGAAAACTGAAGAGATCATGGCTTGTGATATCCATGTCTTACCACAGAATATGGACAGTATACCAAATTTTTACTATGTTCCATAGATGTCACTATTGATAAACCTGTCATCCTCATAAGACACAACAAGTGTGGGTAAATCCCATAAATGGGTAAGTATATACACACCTAGTAGGGAACCCCAAAAACCATACATGGATAAATAGGAAGATGCGACATTGGTTAGCTCAACCCAGAACAAGAGTGAAACTAAAGCCATCATATATATATATATGGTAATAAAAAACTAAAATGAGAAGGAATGGGATCCATATCTCTACATCACATCTAAGGATGATGAGTATACCTACATCTCCAAAGGCATATCTTCGATGACCAACATCATGTGAAACTATAAAAAAATCAGCGATGAGGTGCTCATACCCCTCTAAAGTACTCCATATTTGAGGAAGATATATATCTTAACCATGAATCCCATATAAACTCCCAAGAATCCATGTGGAGGGTCCCACTCTTCTATATTATGTTCCATTTAAGAGGTATCACTCACTCTTAAAGAGGACCCACTCGTTGTCATATATTAAGTATGGAGGAGTACCACTCTGTAGATAGAGGAATTCCAACCTACTATAGAATCATGGAGTAATAACTCTAACTATGTAAAACGTATTGGGGACTCATACCCTAGTGTGATAGTGGAGTACTAACCCCCACATCTATTTGATGATCCTTACCAATCACTTCCATTTTCAATCACCTCCTAGAGAGGCATCACACTTGGAACACCTCACATAGAATCTCATATCCCAAAACCAATGCTACAATCATGTTCTACATGGAAAAACACTCCGGATAGGCTAATCATGGGCCAAAATACATTCTGAAGAAATAGATATGGAAGGATGATGGTTCTTGGAAAATTACATGACATATATGTTGGGTCACATGATGTGTGAACTCACCTCGTCGATTGGGTGAGTTCTCCCATATATATGGATTTAGAATCAATTTCATACTACATGGAATGTACAAGTGGTAAACGGTGTGTATCAGCCACTTGGGTCCTGATTGTGCCTTCTTGGCCCATGATCATGTACATATTGTTGTTCTCATGTACTTCAAGACATTCCCATATATTATGGTCATGTCTAAGTATAATATCAAGAAACTTACCTCAAGCCATGCTCATTTTCTAATCCATTTTAATTTCTATATACTTTTGGATTAAATTCTAGGACACTAAAATAGGTTCACCCAGTGACTTTGGTCCATACACAGTGTGTGATCCTTATCTTTACCTGCAACTATAACTGTCATTACTGTGGGACTACACTATGTGTTTTCCTCTGGGATATGTAGTGTGTAGTCATGAAATTTAGAGAACCTAAATTCCATTCAATTGAACTCTAGATCCACATTTTCCACCTTTAATTCCTCCATTTGACCACCCAAAACTAACGAGAAACACATTCAGCAATCGATTCCAGGCCACGAGTTTCCAAAAATCAGAATCTAATCACTCATGTGGGATTCAATCATTTGCCTACTGATATTTCGGGTTCTGAAAGATGAAACTATCCCCCACATCAATGGAAACATCATGATCTATCCAAAATTTTAAAAAACCTACCATACATTATGTCACCATAAAAAATATAAGGAATTTTAAAATATTGAATACAACCCATCAAATTTGAACCACAACATCATGGGCTAGCAGTTAAGAACATGAAGAATAATGGATGAAATTCCCATGAAAAAAGGTGATAAATGTCAACAGATGATATGATCTTGTCCAATAATCTTATTTTTATAAATCAATGGTTGAAATAATAAAATAAAAATATAAAAATATTTAAATAATTCAGCTTTTAAAATGAGCTCATGCAAAGGGATGGTAATTGTAGATTAATAAGAAGAATATATGTAAAAATATGTTTATTAATAAAAATGGAGGAAACCACAAATTACGTGAGATAGCACAATATGGGAATAGTCTTTGTAAATAGTTTACTTATGAGTGATGAATAAGGATTGATATGTTCACTCCCTACCACTAGATTTTTCTTAATCTAATCGTTGATATACTTCCTCAGGTTTGTTGATGCCAATGAAGAAATCTCTCCTCCTCTAATACTCCAAAGGTTATGTGGATAACCCTATAAAATCATCATAATGATATATTTATAGAGTATTAGTCTAGGATATGGCTTTTAATTTAAATATATAAAATAAATTATTTAGGTTATTAAACACATTCGCCAATGGTCACCTCCAACATAACATCTAACATTGACCAACCATAGATCTCAATTAGGGTAAACCCCACATTTGAAAATCAATAGTGGCCTCATATTTTTCACCCAATGATTCAATAAATGGAAAACCCATTAATATAAATTGATGTGTGAATGTGCATCAAAATATATTAATATTTTTAATATATTAATTTTGGGGTCCCGATACACCCAAACACCATGCCAACTCTGAGGAAAATCTTAACATATACACAAAAATATATGACAAACTAATCACACAAAACTAGATTTGTTATAGTCTAAGCACTAGATGGAGGCCCATCAAAAAAATTCTTACATTATGCACCACATTCTTATATAGAAGTAAAGAAAATATTTGTAACTCTATAAATAAGGATGATTATACATAAATTGACATCAGTCCCTACCATAGCTCCATAAATTCTTAAGCATGATCCAGTATTAATATGTTGGGAAATAACTCCTCTAAGAAAAAAAATCCATGAATCCATACCATGTAAGATCATCATGCCTTCCTACATATCCTATGAAACCCCCCACATCTTAGGTATTCCATAAAGTATAAATGCAACAAGTTTCACCTTCCTTTCCCCTAGAGTATCCACCAAGTTAATGATTCCCACTATGATATCAATCTAGTCCTCAAAATTCAAAAGGAAATTCAGTCCCCAAAATTTTAGTGGATGTTGGAGTATAATGTCTTGATCATAGTCAACCATCGTCCTCTATAACACTCTAGAATGGGGTGGGTTCACTAACTGAACTGTTAGAGTAGGTGTGGGTCTATGCTCAGGTGAATCCTCCACCGTAGCATATGGTGTAATGGTCATTTTATCCCAATAAGGTTAAATACAGCATCTCAAAGGTAGAAACATCCTGAAATCTAAAACAATGTTTATAAAACCATTAAAATATTTCTTAGGAAAAAAAATTACGTAGTTATAAGGAACATATAAGGGATTTTTTATGAAGAAAAAAATACTATGATGATTCCCACAAGCATAAGAAATAACTACTGTAGTTATACCCAAGGGAGAAGCCCAGCCATCTATACCATCACGTCAGTCACAATCATATAAATAAAAAAACATATAGGAATATTCCAGTGAAACTAACTTATTCAGACATATATATATCACTATATATAGAATATAGGTTTATTTGAATAGATATAACAATCAACGTATTAAATTAAATAACTAATATGAAGAACATAACATGTATATATATGGAATTTGATCCAAAATGCATATTCTTGATTCATGAACACAACCAAATCCCATAAAATATTATTATCATTTCCATCATTAGTAACTCAAAAGTATGTTAAACATGAGCTGCCTAGGTACATGTAATCTCACCTACCCAATTTCTGCACTATCTATCTCTTTTATTCTATATCCCAAAGAAAAACAAATAAAGGAACCATTTGATATCATTTTGTAACACCTCAACCCGAATCACTGAGTTCAATCCAAAGTGACACATAACCTCATGTGTGCCTTTGCATATAAAATAGGTTGTTGAATAGTGGTGAGGGACTAAATTAACATGGGGAGACTATACCCTTCTAAATCGTATCCATCACAGGTTAGTATAATATATCAAAGAGCCCAAAAAATATCACAAAAGAGGAATAACATCACAAAATCTTTATTAAATGTCCTTCCAAGTCATACAAAAGTAAAAAACAGACCCCCAATGTGGTAGGTCAACATGAATAATAATATTACATGAAATGAAAATAAATGAAAGAGTTTCAGTAGGAATCCAAATTCAAACCGGGTGCCACATCCATCATTTAGCTCCATAATCCTTAGTAACTAGTCACATA
Source organism: Viscum album (assembly GCA_963277665.1). Classification (NCBI taxonomy): domain Eukaryota; kingdom Viridiplantae; phylum Streptophyta; class Magnoliopsida; order Santalales; family Viscaceae; genus Viscum; species Viscum album. The sequence goes on along the minus strand of OY728141.1, from coordinate 1,954,847,562 downwards.
GAACTTAACCTTCACTGGACCCCATAGTTGTAAATTCTAAATGTGCATCAATATTCCCATGTAGAGTGTGAGTGTAATCCTAATAGGACACTGTCAATACATACTTACTATAAGTTCACGTCTGTAGGGAAGTGTGTAAAATGTTGTAAATAAAATGCATATTCAATCATAAAATCAACCATATACCAAGAGAACATGTGCTAACCATGAAGCCAAAAACCATATTCATACCACTTTGATGATATATTGCAAGAATATTGAATATAGTCAAATTCATGAGTTATATCATTCCATGTAACTTCACCCACCCTTAATGAAAATAATCATTACACCAATAAGAAAAAAATTTGCACCTTCATTACAAGGAATGTATCTCCCATAGAACATGACTGCCTTTTCTCCTAGATGGTTTGAAAACATGGAAGCTCAAATAATGGTGTTGAGTACAAATATGTTTGAAACTTTCCATAAATAATTTGTTTTTTAAATCCCAAATCACACGTATCATAATAACATATGTTTTTTATCATTTGTGTTGTTTTAGAATCGTAATCACTCACTTTGACATTATTATATGTTGAATTCTTATCATAATCATATATGTTGTTCACTATTTTCTTTTTATGTTGTTTCACAATCGTAACATGATTGTATATTGCATCACAATTAGGAATCATAACCTGATTGTATATTTCATTATAATCAAGAATCGTTACCTGATTGTGTTTTCCATTATAATCAGGAATTGTAACTTGATTGTGTATTGCATTATAATCAGGAATCATAACCTGATTATGTATTGCATCGTAATCAGGATTCATAACTAGATTATATACTTCATAAATTTGATATGCATCATAACTAGGTTAAGTACCACATCATAATTATGTATCATAACGAGGTTAAGTACCACATTATAATCATGCATCATAATCAGATTAAGAATTATATCATAATCAAGAATTGTAACAAGGTTATGTATCATAACAAGATTATGTATCATAATCTTATTATGCATTGTATCTGTGCACCATAACTAGATTATATATCATGAATCGTAACTATGTAATGAATCGTAACAGGGTTATAATTTGTAATCATGATATGAATTGTTATCATGATAAGATTAACAAAAAAGTTACATATTGTACTTATGAAATGAATTGAACTCTAATCATTACTTCAATACTAATTGTATGTATCTCATGCTCATTGTTTTATTCCTTTTCACTTATTATTTTCTAACTAAAAAGATATCGTTGAGTTGGTTTTTTCACCAATCATAATGATTTCATGTATTCTGTTTGTTTTGACCATTGTAATGCTAGGAGTCTAAGTTCCTCTTTTCTTTTCAGAGAAATATGACCATTGGAGAAAATATGACCATTGGAACCTATTGCCTATAAATAGGAGGTCATAGGAAATAGAATATACAACTTCTTCTTTTATCAAGTTCTAGATAGAGATGTTGTGACTTCTCTCTTTCTTCGTGTGAAAGCCTTGAAGATACAAGAAGTGAACAACTTATTCCATGTTCCAATATTTCTATAAGTGATATGTTTATACTTTATGTGACCTATTATTCTGATAACGATCGAGGGATTCCAAGGATAGGATGACATTCTACCGATCATCGTATCATGGACATTCAATTTCATGAAAGACAGAGGTGTTGATTACCTTCCTAATCGAGGTCTTTTGGGGATAGGAAGACATTCGTACCGATCATCGTATCGAGGGATTACCAAGGTGGTTGTAAGATAGACCTTTTATCATAGGTGAAAGGATACCCTACTCTTTGGGATAAAAGAATTGTAATACTTTTAATTTTTTGCTGTTATCGATATTAGAAAGACAACTGTATTGTTTTCGCTTTCTTTTCATATTCAATTAAATTTTAATTTTTTTAATTATGATTCATATTGTATTAAGAGATTCTATACACTATATGGTATAATCATTAACATTTTTATTACTCTGTTCATTGTATTCAATTAAAATACAATTGGTTTACATTAGTTGTAGTATTATACCAATGTATTACCATCAGATCCAAGACCTATAGAGTATATTGTATTGGTTTTGAATTGTATTAGCTTAAGACCTCTTGAACTAAGTTCTTTCTTAAGTGTATATTTCTATAGTTTTTAAACCTACAATCCCCCCCCCCTCTTGTATTGTGTTGTCTGATATACATATACATCTATTTTACGATCCAAAAATTGGTATCATATGTGGATTCCATAATTTTGTATTACTTGATTTATTTCTTTTGGTAATATATTTGTATTTATTTTACAAACATTGTGTTTATAACTACTTACTACACTAATGTGTGGAGTGGAAAATTATTGTTTTATAAGATGGCAGGAATGAATATTGGATCAATTGAAAATATGAATCCAACAAGACCACCTATGTTTGTTGGAAATGATTATGAGTACTGGAGAGATCAAATGAAGACTTTTTTTATTAATACTAGAGTATAAAACTTTATTATTCTTGCTGGAGGATAAAAAATTCCAAACAAGGAAGTAAATACCTTCACCCATCAAGAGAAACAATAACATCAATTAAACTATAAGGTACGCAATACATTATTGTGTTCCCTGACCTGGAATATATTTAGTTAGATATCATCATGTAGAGCATCCAATTATATCAGGAAGAAATTATAAGTCACACATTTTGGTACATCCAAAGTTATAGAAACAAGAAGAGCAATGCTTCGAGTAGAATATCATTGGATTAATTTTTCTTATGGAGAACCAGTATGAAAGGTGAAACAATGATTAATGACAATCATCAACATTATATAATCCATGGGTGAAAAGTGTCTTTAAGATGAATCACTTTTGGGGAAAATAATTGATATAATTCCCAATGAATGGGAATGAAAAAGGACAGCTATTGATGAGAACATGAAAGTTACTCAAATTACTCGTGATGAGTTTTAGAACTCTTCTTCAACATGAGACAAGAATGAAAATAGATGAAGATTTCAATAAAAAAAGGACCAGTAATGGGAGTGTAGCTTTTACTACTACATCCAAAGTTAATACACTGGAAATGATAACTTGGTCCAAATCTAAGAAAGTTTTTGTCATGTCAGATTCAAGTAATAGTGATCACTTAGAAAATGAGCTAGCCAATCATTCTCTAAGGATGAACAAGATTTTTTTAAAGGGAGACATTCATTACAGATTTAAAATGAAAGATATAAAAGAAATATAATATTCTGAGGTCACTTGTTTTGAATGCAAAAGATCATGTCATATTAGACCATATTTTTCATTACTAAAAAAATACAGGAAGGATAAACATTTTGAAAGAAAAAAAAGAAAAAGTATTACAAGTAAAATACAAAGAAATTATTGAAGGAAAATGATACTTGGAGTTTAATTGGTGGTGATTCGTCAGATTAATAATCAGAATATGAATCTTCTGGTCAAAAGAATATAGGACTTATAGCTAAACTACTGATTGAAAATCATTATTTCATGGATAAGGCACACAATGTTGAATCTCTTGCAAATATATCATTAAATGAAAATTAACATGATGGGAAACATTATTAATCTTCAAATGAAGAATATTCCTCAGCAGAGGACAATTTACCTTCTTTTGAAGAAGTTTCCAGATTTTCCAAGTTACTTGAGAATGAAAATTCTAATCTCAATAAAAATCTTTATAAGTAAAATTCCAGAATATCTATTTTTACAAAAGAATTGTTATATCTTTCAAAAAATCCTAATATGAAAACTCTTTATTTTTAAAATATTTCAATAACCCTTAAGGAAGTATGTTCTGAGAAGGATAAACTTTCAAAGGATGTTGAAAAACTTGTTTTAAAGAAAAAAATTTCAAAACTAAAAACAATTTTGGGTGTGAATGATAATTTAGTCATTAGACTAAAATCTAAAATATATACCAATTTTTAGTCATTACTATTTTCTTCCTCAAAGTGACACATTATATACTAAATTTAAATGTGGTGGACATTGGGAAAGAAATTTTTCTCCTAATAAAATTAAATCTTTAGGATTTCATAAAGATCATTTTGAAAAACAAATGTGGATTCATAAAATTCTTTTATCTAACATTTCTGAATCCAAACATGTTTGGGTTCTAAAAAACTAATTATTTCTTTTTCATGAAAATAAGATGTGTACCAACAAAAAGAATATTTGGTAAATGGATAGTTATTGTTCTCGACACATGAATGACACAATGATTTCATTGAAAATTTTGTTGAAATGAAATGTGGAAGAGTTTCCTTCGAAGATAATTCCTAGGGAATGATCATTGGTATAGGTAATATTATTCTTTTAGGAAAAGTTTTAATTTCAAATGTTTTGTTTCTGAAAGGTATTAGGAACATTCTTATATGCATAAGTCAATTATGTGATGAATGTTACCTTGTGAATTTTAGGAATGATAAATGTTAGTTCAAAATTCCATGGAAAAATTCATTATTTCTACCCATAGGCATGAGAATGTATACACAATCAACTTAGAAGACCTTAGGAGCCAAGAATTACCTTAATCAAGTTCAATGGAAGACCAATTTGGGTTATGGCATAGAAGGTTAGGACATTGTAATCTAAGAAACCTTTGTAAAACACCAACGAGAAGACTTGTTAAGGATCTAATGGTTCTATGGTATGATTCTTCAAAATTATGCGACCCTTATCAGTATGGAAAGAAATATAAATCTATCTTTAAAAAAATAAATGATGTCTCAACTTCTAATGCATTACAGTTAGTGCACATAGATCTTTTTGGTCCTACAAAAACTGAATGAATTGGAGGAAAATACTATATATTTTTTTTACTTGATGAATATACTAAATTTCCATGGGTCTGTTTTCTAGAAAATAAATATGAAGCCTTTTTTTATTTAAAAAAATTTATATCCCAAATTAAAAATGATAAAAACCTACCATTGATAACTATACATAGTGATCATGGTGGAGAATTTTAAAATTACAATTTTGAATCTTTTTGTAGTATGAAAGGTATTACTCAAAACTTTTCAACTCCAATAACCCCTCACCAAAATGGTGTTACTGAGAGAAGTAATTTTATTCTTTAGGAAATGAGAAGAACTATGTTGAGTGAATACTTAATTACTAATAATTTCAAGGCTGAAGCAGTTATTACTGCTTATTATAATATAAATCATGTTCTAACTATACCTTTTCATAATAAAACACCTTATTAATTGTGTATTGGATGAAAACATAATGTTTTTTACTTTACAGTGTTCGGATGGAAAGTATTAATATTGAATATAAAAGGAAATTTACATAAGATTACACCCAAATCTGATGAAGGAACCTTTTTAGGTTATTCAAGGACTTCTAATGAATATAGGGTTTTCAATAAAAACACTTGTACTGTTGAAGAAATAGTGCATGTTAAATTTGATGAAACTGACCCCTTTGTTTCTAAACAATCCTTACCTACATCGACTGATGTATTTTCACAAACCGATTATAAACATATGATTAAAAACCCTTATGATAAAGGGAATACCCAAGAAAATGTTTCTAAAACATTTACCCCATAAGACGTTCTATCTTATATTAATGAAAATGTTTTACAAAACTGAAATCAGATGTTACTTCGGAATCATCCAAGTGATAATATCATTGGTGATGTAAATTAACCTATAAGGACCATAAGTTCCTTGAGAAATTAAATAGAACATCTTGCTTTTCTATCTCAATTTGAACCTAAAACTTCTAATGAATCCTTAAGTGATAAATATTGGATTAAATCAATTCAAGATAAACAAAATGAATTTGAAAAGAATCAAGTTTGTACGTTGGATGAAATACCTAAAGAAACAACTATAATTGGTGTAAAATAGGTCTTCAGAAACAAGTGTGATGAAAATGGAGTATTAGTAAGAAGTAAAGAAAGGCATGTTTCTAAGGGATTTAATCAAAAAGATGGAATAGAATATGAAGAAACCTATAATCTGGTAGATATACTTAAATCTATTTGAATTATATTAGCCTTTGCAGCATACTTCAATTTCAAACTTTTTCAAAAGGATGTAAAATGTTCTTTTCCTAATGGTTTTGTACAAGAAGAATATTTTTTTAGATAAACCCCCTGGTTTTATGGATTCAAAACATCATGATCATGTTTTCAAACATACCAAATATTATTATGGCATTAAACAAGCCCCAATAGCACGGTATGATAGACACGTAAGATGTTTTTAGAAAAACAATTGTGAAAAAGGTACGAATGTCCCAACTCTTTTTATAAAAATGGAAAACAAAAATGTTTTAATTATGTAAATCTATGTTGAGGACATTATATTATATTCAACACAACAATCCTTAACTGATTCATTTGCAAATCTAATGAATTCTGAGTTTGCAATGAGTATGATGGGAGAGTTAACATTATTTTTAGGTTTTCAAATATCTCAAAAACCCAAAGGAAACTATATATCTCAAAATATGTATATCAAAGAATTACTCAAAAAAAATATGGATATGACCACACTAAAATTATAAGAACTCCAATTGATACAAAAAAAAATACTTGATCTTGATGAAGTTAGGAAACTAGGGGAGCAAACAAATTTTAGAGGTATGATAAGATGTCATTTATACTTGAAGGATAGTTGTCATGTCTTAATGTTTTTGGTATGTTTATTTGAAATATATCAATCTAATCCCAAATAATCTCATTTAAAAGTGGTGATAACAGTTTTCCCTACTTAAAGGGAACTATGGATTTAGGACCATTCTATTCTTCTGTAAATGATTTTGTTTTGAAAAGTTTTTCAGATGCTTAATTTTGTGGTTGTAGAATGGATAGAAGAAGTACATCTAGAACATGTCATTTATTATAAGATTCTTTGGTTTCTTGGTCATTCAAGAAACAACACTCAGTAGCACACTCCACTGTTGAAGAAAAATATGTACCAGCTGTAAGTTGTTGTGCTCGGGTGTTGTGGATACAACCCACACTCACTAACTATGTCATGAGTTTTTTCAAAACTCAAATAATATGTGATAATACTAATTCCATTCCTCTTAGTAAAAACCTTGCACACCACTATTATTCAAAACACATAGACATTAAGCATCATTTTCTTAGGGATCACACACAAAAACAAGATATTGTTTTAAAATTTGCTGGAACGCAAGAACAACCTGCTAACATTTTCACAAAAACATTATCTTCTGATTTATTTGAATACATTAAACAGAATCTAGGAATGATCATTGTAATGTAATAATTCACACCTATTTCTTGTTTAACTCATCTCCTTATATTGAGTTACTCATTTTCAAATGGGGAGTATACATCTCATTTCCTTATGTTTAATATTTTATCGGTTTTATCCTTTATATTTTATATTTTATTAGTTCAAATCATTAGATTTTGGACGAATTTTTATCAGTTGCGCCTTTTAAATTTATAGTTTATCAGTTTAATTGTTTTTTGTTTTACTGTTTATCAGTTTTACTCTTTAGTTTTGTTTTATCAGTTCCATGATTTTATTGATATCTGAATATTATCCATTTTATTTTTATAAAATTTTAATATTTTAGTTTCAAAATATTCAGTACTAGACTAAAATATTGATATTATGATACTTTATCAGTACTAGATTATCGGCATTGAAATACTTTATATGTACTAGATTATCTGTATTGGATTATCTTGTCAGTGTTGAACTATCGATGGAGTATTATTCTGTCGATTCTAAATAATCCTTACTAGCCTATTTGATCTTATTGGTTTTAGAATTTTTATCATTGTTTTGGTTTTGATTTTGTAAGAACAATATATTAAATAGAATACATCTATCCTAGTAATCTGACAGGTACAATTTCTAAATCCTTATTTTGGTTGTTTCAATTATTATTTATTATTTCTTTCTTTTAATTCCTAAATAGTTTCATTCTGTATATGAATTTATTTTAAAGAAAACCTGAGGAGTTCGAAATCATTCTTGACCATTGGATCTCATTTATCAAATCTTGACTGTCAATTTCTTTTTAAAAGAACCTATCCTGCATCAAACGTATCTGTTTTTCTCTCAATATTAGTTTCTCTATAAGTAGTCATCATGTTTTAAAATCAGTTTCTACCTCATCTTTCATAATCATTAGGATCTTCCGGGTGCAAGTTAGTGTTTCATGACTGAGTCTACTACTTCTTCTCTAAAAGAAATGGCTCCAAAAGATTTTTATTCCATGACCTTTCAGGGTTAACGGTTGGTCTCCTAAGACTTTTATGAGTCTTTTGATTCTTCTTTGAAAAGAATTATTAGTTTTCAAGGCTGGGAATCCATTTGTGTGGAAAGACCGGGTTCTGATTTGGATCATGTCTATCATGATGAGGCATTACAATTTTATGAATCAGTAGAGATATAAAAGGATCTTAATATTTCTTTTAATATTTATGAAAAGACTTATACAACCTCATCAAAATATGTAGCTATATTTCTAGATGTTCTATTTGAGGGAGATTCTTTATGTCACTCTCATAAGTTAATAGAAGGTGATTGAATTTTTGATAGATCTAATGCTGAATAAACACTTTTTGATATTCATGATGGAAAAAGAAAAGTAAGTCATTTATCAGGTGATAATATACTAATAGCTCTCAGGATGCAACGTTTTGTGTGCAAAGAAAGGGTGATAAGGAAACTTTAAAAGTTTCTGATGTGTATGTACTTGACTACTTGGTGAACATTAGGAAGTTTAACCTTACAGGTTTTATATTCCAAATAATTAAGACGCTCAAATATGGTGGTATAAACTCTTTATTGATCATGTTTCCTGACATTATTAGTAAGTTTCTGAAAGAATGTTTCAGCATGTGTAACATTGCAACTAATTCATATATGACATTTTTCAATGATCTCTTAATAAATAAGGATATAATAAGGAGGCTCAAGTTACAATTCAATCCTGAATCTAAATTGTTTAAAAAATATCTGGATGCTGAGAAAGAAAAGGAAGTTGTTAAAGGTTGTGAAAACCCTTCTAAGCAATCAAAGTCTACTTAAAAAAATAGTCAAGGCTGCAACTTAAAACCCTTTAAAGAAACAAAAATATGTATCTGAAGAAGTTTCTACTGAATGGAGTATGAAAAAACAAGAAAGGAAAGAAGGGGTTTCTCAGTTTGGATTGGATCTAGATGAATCTTTGGAATTGAAAGTAAGGTCTGAAGAAACATTGAAAGAAAGATATAGAATGAAGATATTGAATAAGAAAAAGGCGGATTCTATTGAAACTGATAGTCTTCTAAGAATAGCTCAGGAACTAAAATTTGGAATTGAAATAAGGGAGCCATCTAATAAAAATCAATCGGTTCAAACAAAGAATGGCAAGGGGAAAAAATATTCTGAACAATCGGTTACAAATTATCATGCTAAATATCATAAATAAAAGGAAGAAGAAAAATAAGAAGAACTCCAATAGGATCAAGATCAAGAAGAATATGGATATGATGAAATAAAAGTCAAATAAAAATAAGCTACAAACAAGAGAAGTCATACCACAAAGTCATTAAAAGTACTATTTTTTTTTATACATCTATGGATCCTCATCCCTCCTAGTGAGTATCTCAAATGGTTTCCTCCAAGAGAGTATTTCAGATTTACGATAAATAAGATGAATAATAAAAAGAGGAAGAATATGATAAAAATAGGAGTCAGCCAGGTCAAGTAATTGGAATTGAGACTCATTTTTGTGATCTCTCACAATTAACTAAGGACATGGATTCTGAAAGAACAATTTATATGAATGGGGTTCAGTACATTGAAAAATCCTTGAATAGATTGGAGAATCTGTTACCTTTTATTCCCAAAGTTGAAGCTAGCTTGGAAATTCTTTCTAATTAACATAATGATAGAGTGGATTCTATCAAGGTCTTGATGGAAAGATTTATAAGTCATGAAGTCAAGTTCAATATTTTCAAGGAATGTAATTCTGAGCATAGTAGGGATGGAAATAAGGTTGTGATGTGGTATTATAACATTGATGAAAGTCTTAATAACCATTTGGACAAGAAGAAAGAATTGGTACATCAGGTAAACAAACTCACCTCTCATTATCTAAAGCTCATTGATTATTTGAATGAAAAGCCTCAAGAATTTCAGAGACCTGGTACCTCAAAAGGATTAACCTCGGAAGACCTCGGGACTTTAAAAGAAAATTTTCAAGATGAGAGTAATGAGATTATTTCACTCTCAAATAGAGATCTTATCTTTGATAAATTCTACAATCTCTGGTTGGATGATCTCAATAACCAAGAAGCAAGGGTTAAAACTCAGGAGGTAATCTTGAAGCCTAATAAGCAATTAATTGTCTTCATGAAGATCCTCTCTAGAAGCAAGAAATTATTATTGCTGAACATGATGAGAAGCTGAATGTTCATCAAGAAACTTTTGAAAAACTCATGGAGGATAGAAAAGAGTTCAAGAAGATGAAACTCTCATTGTTTAATATTTTGTAAAAACAGAAGGGAAAATAATGATGGTTGAACTCTTGTTGTAACAATCATTTTTTTCAAGTAACAATTATTGTTTCGTACATTGTTTATCTAACTTTTTTAGGAAATAAATACTTTCCCTTATTCTTTTTGAAAATCACAAAGGGCGATGATGGATTTGAAAAGAAGGATTTTTATGAATGTCTTATTAAGGGGGAGATTTCACAAGTTCAATTACTGATAATGTTATCCCTTGTGAGTTATTTAAAACAAGGGTGGAATTATTCATATTCGCTATTACTTTTAGATGAGTTGGTAAACTCAGGGGGAGATAATTTTTTTATTGTTTGTGTTTTTTTGTTGTCTTGTGCTTTCCAAAAAAAGAGGATATTGTTGATTCGAAATATGTTTCGACCTTTCCATAAATCATTTGTTTTTGAAATCAAAAATCACACATATCGTAATCACGTATATTTTTTATCATGTGTGTTGTTTAATAATCGCAATCACTCACTTTGACTTTATTATATGTAGTATTTTTATCATAATCATGTATATTGTTCACTCTTTGCTTTTTATGTTGTTTTACAATCGTAACCTAATTGTGTATTGCATCACAATCAGGAATCATAACTTAATTGTGTATTACATTATAATCAAGAATCTTAACCTGATTGTGTATTGCATTATAATCAGGAATTGTAACCTGATTGTGTATTTCATTATAATCAGGAATTTTCACGTGACTATGTGTTGCATCATAATCAAGATTCATAACCAGATTATATACTGTATAAATTTGATATTCATCGTAACCAAGTTAAACACTGCATCATTATTTTGTATATTAACCATTTTAATTACTACATCATAATCATGCATCGTAAATGGATTTAGAATTGTATCATAATCAATAATCATAACCACGTTATGTATCATAACTAGGATATGTATCATACTATTATTATGCACTGTATCCAAGCATCATAACGAAATTAATTATCCTGCATTGTAACCATGTTAATAATCATAACTATGTTATAATTTGTAACCATGACATGCATTTTTATCACGATAATCCTAGAAAACAAGTTAGGTATTGTACATATGAAATGCATTATAGTCTTATCATAACTTCAATACCGATTGTATGTATCTCATACTCGTTGTTTCATTCCATTGCACTTAATATTTTCTAACTAAAACAATGTCATTGTGTTGGTTTTTTCACCAATCAAAATGAAGTTGGGTATTCTGTTTTTTTCCATTCTAATTCCAGGTGTCCAACTTCCTCCATGTTTTTTGGATAAATATGACCATTGTAGAAAATATGACCATTAGAAGCTGAGTCCTATGAATAGAAGGTCATACGAACCAAAATATACAACTTTCTCTTCTATCAAGTTCTATAGAGAGATGTTATGACTTCTCTCGTGCTTCGTGCGAAAGCCTTGAAGATACAAGAAGTGAATAGCTTGTTCCATGTTCTTGTATTTCTATAAGTGCTTTGTTTCTTCTTTGTGAGACCAATCATTTTGATAATGATTGAGGGCTTCCGAGGATAGGAAGAAGTTCTAACTATCATCGTATCGAGGACTTTCAATTGCTTGAAAGAAAGAGCTTTTGATTACCTTCTGAAATGACGGTTTCTAGGGATAGGAATACAGACATACTTATCATCGTATTGAGAAGGTGGTGGTAAGAGAGACCTTTTATCCTAGGTTAAAGGATACCCTACTCATTGGGATAAAAGAATTGTAATAATTTTACTTTTCCTCTACTATCTGTATTAAAAAGGAAACTGTACTATTTTCTATTTCTATTAATATTCAATTCAATTGTAATTGTTTCAATTATGATTCTTATTGTATTAAGAGATTATATATGCTATATAGTAGAATCATTAACATTTGTATTACTCTGATCATTTTATTCAATTCAAATAATTTTTTTTACATTACATGTAGTATTAAATCATGGTATTACCATCGGAACCCAGACCAATGTGATCTATTTTATTAGTAGTAAATTGTATTAGTTTATGACGTCTTAAACTAAGTCTTTTCTTAAGTGTTTATTTCAATAGTTTTTAAACCAACATTTTACCCCCCCCTCATATTGTGTCATATAATATACATATACATCTACATTACGATCCATGAAATGGAGCCTCTCTCATGAGTAATGTTATCACCCATTGGTAGATCATACCAACATATATGAAGACTCTTCCAAAAGTGTATGAATTTTACTTATGATAATAATGCCAGACAGAGGAATTAACCATCCAACATAGGGATGTGTCTATTGAGTCGTGTCATCTGACCTCCTCTACTAATGAGTCAGTAAAATCTATTTGGTCCATCTGTTAACCTATAAACTGAAAAATATATTCCACTAACTATAAAAAAAATATAAGTTTTAACATATAAATGAACAATATATTAGAATAATGAATTCCAAATTCTATGAAATGTTACTCGAATAATAAAAAATATTTCAAAGAAAACACAAGACATAAAAACTAGGGTCTTATGAACCACCCTCTTTAGTTTAAGAAAACCAACCAAGAAAGGGTCTCTAACCTAGTTAAAAAATAAATAAGGAAAAAAATCTAAATAATGTCTCAAGATAGTAAGTAATTCCTACGCTTAGTGCATTGAATCCAAATTTTATGATCGATCAATGAATGACACCCAGATTGTACTCACACAATGAAAATCAATTGAAAAAACCAATTCCTAAATATTGAGACAATAATTCAATAATTCTACGATAGTTTATGCCAATATATGATAACCAAATTCACTTACCAAAGATGATTCCCCTTTAATGGTAGATCAATGATCGATCAAATAGAAGCCACCAAAATTCATTATCTAACACCAATTTATCATTCAAGAATGAATTCTCATTTAGATATAGGTAGAGATCTTTGTATATATCCATCATGAATTAGATGTATGATCAATTACATGGATATAAGAATAATTTATCGTGTCAAGGAAGGATATAACCAAAAATGATGTCTAGGAGAGATATAGGATTTGAGATTCCATGAGGAGAGGAAGGGGACACCTTGAGAACCTTAGGAGATCCCTCCTTTGGGTTCTATTCAATTTAGGGTTGAAATTATACCATGATAAGATAATTAATTTGATTAGAACAACATGATGAAAACTAAATTAATGATGGTAGTTTATAGCTACCACCAGTAGGACAGTGTACCCTATGGAATGCTAGGTAATATTCCTTACACCATGCTTAGTTGATGGTTTCTACATAAATGTGTACCCACTTCCCTCACCACAGACTGGCTAGTAGGCCCCTACCAACTAGCTGGGGTGCATTGTTTCATCCATTGTGTAGCCTTTAAACCTCCATACTTAATGAAATCATCTTGATACCCCTTTTACCCGAGTGACACACCCCAAAACAAGAAAACAATTTAAGTACAACCATACCATTTAGGTCAATGATTTCATAGTATGCCAATGTAGTAAGAGATTTTGTATCCATACTATAATATTATAATGGTATAATTTTCTTTTTAGAAATAAAATAGTGGTTTCATCAATCCAATTTTCATTATTAATTTATTTAATAAAATATATATATGAATATAAGATGAAAATTATAAATATATTTTTTTGATACAAAGAAATCATAATTGTATTTTTATAAAATATATAAATTCAATTAAAATACAATTTTATGAAAAATTAAAGAAATTTATAAAGAATTTATTTTGATTAAATAGTTTTTTAAAAAATTATTTTTTAAAATTTAAATGATAATGTAATTTTATAATGTATTAGGTAATATTATAATGGTCATATAGTTATTTATGACCTAAAAATTGTTATTTTTTAATAAATAATTGTTTTTATTTAATGGTAAAAATTATAATATTTTGAAAACTATTTTGATAAAAATATATTTTATTTTGGAAATTAGCACATCAAAATTACTGGGTGGTTAATTTTTCATAATTTTTTGAGACATTTAAATTTTTAGGTAAAAATTATATTTGGTATGAATATATGGTAAGTATTATGAAATCATAATAAACTAAAAGTTTTGTATTAAATTATATAATGGTTTTTCTCACCCAAAAAATCATTTTTTCATTAAAACAAGGTGTTTAAATAAAGAAATATTATTTTTCTAAACTTATAAAGAACCTTCCAAAATCTAAATGATATTTTTGATTTTAAAAACAATTCATTATGATCATGAATCCTTTTCAAATCATTGATGATATAATATTAAGGTGTATGGTTCATAAACTAAAACAATTTTAAAAACCACTCCTTAGAAAATACCATTGGAAAAAATTATGGTATGGCCAATGGTTTGGTATTTTTTATTAATTTGGTGTCCAAGTATTATGTTTGTAAATTAATAAACAATCCCTTACCTTTTTGTATAAATATTCACCCATTCTCCCAATGAGTTTCTAAGGTTCCAATGATATCCTCTCAAGTTATAGTGCACAACCTCTAATGTTAAGGGGTCTCTACCTCTTTTCAATATATGCACTTCCTCTTATATAAGTCTTTATATTTCTAAGTGGTTATGTTATCTTATGCTCGTATTCATCTATTACTTTCTAAATGATTCCCAATAAATAGGATACTGTCATTATCTATGATTGATCCCTTATATGAACTTTTTTGTATACCTATTATTCTAGGGAAATTATCCCTTGAGTCTCCATTCCACACATTTTTGTTGTGAATACCCGACCCCATTTTCATTCAATGGTATTTACCAAGAAATAAATATCCTTCATTATTTTGGACCTCCACAAATAAACAAAATTACATTATCATGGTATTGAAATGATCAAATATATTCTTATGTTCTATGATCTATATTTCACATGTAAATGTATACATATGTTGGGTGTTCCTCATAAGTTCTCCAATGAATTGGTTAATGTATACTTATCCTGAGGTATAATGTATGGTGTATGGATGGTTATTCTAAAAATTATTGTTTATTATGTCTTGGTGGTTACCCAAATCTTATTCTTATGGTTTCATGTTTGATTTTGTTTAAATATTCTTTTGATACTATCATTTAATGATTTCATTTACTCGTGTCATGCCTCTATATGATTATGTATGATTCTTACCTCTTTATGTTATTATGATATGCCTCTTAAATCACATGTATTATTTGTCATCATGTTATGATTTGATTGTTACCTTACTGGAATTTATAGCTCCTACCTTCTGTTTGTATGTTGCAATGATTTCTTATGTATTATTAGGAATTTAAAGGAAACTAGGAACACATTATAGAGTTATACATAATGATGTTATATTTTATTTTAAGTTAATGGTTTATGTATATAAAATCGTAAAGACACTTGGCCACTAGATTCTCTGGGATCATATTTTATAGTTCTTCATATTATAAATCATGAAATTAAATTTATTATAAATTTTGTTGTTATAGTTGGTATCAAAGAAAGGTCTATTTATTTTTGATGACTAATATTGAGAAAACTTAAGTGAATACACTAGGGATAAGTTAAAATTCAGGAAATTAAACATAAATTTTGGTAAATTGTAGAGTATATGGTTTCCTAGAAATTAAATACATTCATAGATACTAGAAAGTGGATAATACTATCAAAAACATTCACCTAGAGTAATCACCCTGAAAAATGTTAGTTTTTTTATTGACATGATCTTCACTCAATGCATAATTATTTGAATTAAGGTCTCACACCTGGCTTAATAATATTATAGGATATTATTTAAATAATTTATATTCTATTTAAATCCATTATAATGGATATGAATACAATGATAGGTTAGAAATATTAATAGTAAATAGACCATGGATAACCAATATTGAAACATTCAGATTCATAAGTTAGGGTATAAATGTCTTTCAATCTAAGTTATATATTTTTTTCTTTTTATATTATTATTAAATCAGTTATCCTCATCCCAAAAATTCTATTATTTTAGAAAATGTTGATAAATTATAGGAATCATGTTAACAACATCTGAAAGGGAAATGTGATGAATGTCCTAATGAAGTTACAAATTTAATGGGAATGGATGTTGAGAACTTCATTGAAGTTCTAGAACAAATAACTTGAGTTATGAGTGATAACATGAATCATGTTCTTTGTTATCATTATACTAAGAAATAAAATGTTAAAATTGAGTCCTCCATGTGAGAAAAGGTTCCAACATTTAGTGTATCTTATAATCCACTAATCATGGAGAAATGGATTAAATCTATTGATTGGTATTTCTCTATCCTAAAATTCTTTGAGAAAGAAAAATTAATACTTGATGTTTATCACTAATAGGTAGAGGCATATTAGTGGTGGACACTAATCAATAATAAAAATACCTATGAGGAAAATGAATCCACACAATGGGTTGGATTCATGAAGATATTTTTAATAAGTTTTTTACATCCAATCTCCGTCTTAAAATAGAGAGGGAATTCCATAGACTAAAAAAATAGAGGATAAATCCATTAAATCATATGAATCAAACATTACAAGGATTAAATTTTATACCATATACTTTTTCATTGGTAGAAAAAATAAAGTATTCCACTTCTTTCTTGGGAAAAATATGATCATATGAAAGGATATAACAATTTGCGACTGTGATATCAATAATTAAAGTTTATATTATTCTGTTAAAGTTAACATGAATATTGGTGATTCTTAGTGGACCTATGGAACTTGAGATAATAATTCGAGGAATGATTTTAACACTTGAGGGTCATAAAATAATCCCCATAGTGTCATGTTATTCCAATTTCCCACTTGTCAAAAGTGTGGTAAGATGCATCATAGAATTTTCCACAAGGGGATGAGGTTATTTTAAAGTGTAGAAATTAGGGGAATTGAGCTAATGAAAATCTAAGGGAGATAAAAATATGAAAAATGTAAAATAAAAAAAAATATGGATCTGATCAATCCTCGGTATATGGTTAAAGGTTTAAACTTTATAGAACATAGATATTATGTAAACCATTTCCCATATCTAAGGGTTTTCAAAGATACCTGTTGAAAAAAAAAGTGAGTCCAGGAGAGAAGGTACTATTTTATGATATCACAAATTTTGAGGTGGATCCTAATAATGATGTGGTGATAGGTATATTGTAAATTCATTAAATAATAGTGAACATACTATTTTATTCTAGTTATATGAATTATTTCATGTCATGAAAGTTTTGTAAAACTATTTTATCACCACATCAAAACATAGAGGTTGAGTTATTGGTGAAAATAAAAAATGGTGAACTTTAAGTATCTCAATAAAATAACTTATATCGAATCAATATTTATGGTTTTAATATCTAAAAAACCCTTCCATTCTCCCTTTAGTGGAATTTGATATTATACTAAGCATGGATTGGTTATCCTTAAATAGACCCAACACTAATTGACATGTGAATTAAATCACCTTTCCTATCACAAATTATCCTTTGAATTTATACAAGTTCAAGGAGGAGGATGAATCCCATTTATAAACTTCTTCACAAGCATGGGAAATATTTCATTAGGATTAAGTGTATCTTGGTCAATTTATTGTGAAAAATTTTAGGATCACTCTTGAATATATGAACATTATAAGGGAATATGTTGATGTATTCCTTGAAGAATTTCTTGGTCTTCCTCTAAGTCAAAAGGTTGAGTTCTCAATTTATCATATACCTAGAGATATACTGATATCCAAGAATCCATATATAATGGCTATTGTTAAACTTTAGTAAATAATTAAATAGCTACAAGAGAATTAGGATAAGGTCTTTTTACACACAAGTGCTTCACCCTAGGGAGCACCAGTCCTGTTCTTTAAGAAGAACAATGGTTCATTTTGTATATGCATTGATTATCATGAACACAACAAGATAATAAAAAATATAAAGTATCAACTACCTTATATTAACAACTTATTTGATAAAAAACATAGAGCTCAGTACTTCTCTGAGGTGGGTCTTCAATCAGGATATTAATAAGTAAATCTGAAGAAAGAGGATATCTCATAGACAAATCTTTATACAATGTGTGGGCACTAATATTTCACAGTGATTCCATTGAAACTCAAAAATTATCATTTAATATTCATGTTCTTGATTAATAGAGTATTTAGAGGTAACATTCACAAACTTTTTGTAGTCTTTATAAATGATATTATCATATAGTCAAGAAGAAAGTGGTAACATGAGTAGAATTTTAGTATTGTGCTAAAAGAATTGATAAAGGAAAAATGTAATTCCATGTTCAATAATTTTGAATTTTGGAAATAAGTAGTATCCCAGTTAGGTTATTCAATCAAATGTGATGGTATATCTATATATCTTTCAAAAATATTTATTAAATAATACCCTAGAAAAAAAATATAACCGAGAACCGTAGTTTCCTTAGATCATGTGGATACTATCAGTGATATTTTACCACATTTCATGATTTTCAAACTGTCTAACTAAGTTAATGGTAAAGGGTATAAATCATTTTTGGACTGATAAATATAGATATATATATATAAATAGTTAAATAAAATCATAATCATTTCACTTATACTCACACTACCAACAAGTAGGGAAGGATTTGTGATCTACAGTGATGTGTTGAACAAAGTAAGTGGGTAGTGTACTCATGAAAAATGATAAAGTGATAGCTTATGCATCTAGATAGTTAAAGTTGAATGATCAGAATTATTTAATGTATGATATGAAGTTTGATTTTTTAATATTCACATTGATGATTTGGAAGTATTATATTTATGGAGATAAGTGTGTCATATACATAGATCAAAAAATCCATAGGTATATATTCACATAAGAGGAGATTAATATAATCCAATAAATTTTCTTAGATCTGATTGAGGATTATGACTATTTAATGTATTTCTATCATAGAATGGTGCATGAAGTGGAATATTCTTTGAGTAGAAAGGATCCAAAATCCTTATCAATGATGATGATGATTGAGAGGGATCCAAACTTCTCCTAAATAAAAAAGGGTACATATGGTAATTATAAAGTAACGAACATAATACTACCTTGCTCAAATAACTATCCACCCATCCATCCATGTGAATATCAAAGTTGTTCAAAGAGATTATGTGGTGCTACTGAGAAAGGTAGGGAATAATATGAAGTTCAACTTTGATAAAGATGGAATTATATGTTTTGGAACCTAGATATGGGTCTCATCCAAAAAGTAACTAAAAGGGATATTTTGGATGATTCACATTGACCATCATTATCTATTCATCTTGGGAGCACTATGATGTATGTAGATCTGAAGAAGAAAATCTATAGGTAAAACATTAACAGGGGATTGTAGAATTGGTATCTTAATAACTAATATGCTAACAAGTTAAGGCCGAATGATATAATTATAATGGTTTTATACAAAAATTACCAATAAATATATGAAAATTGGAAATAAAAAACAAATATTTCCTCATAGGATTCCCCAGGATGTCTAAAGTCTGTAACATCAACTGGGTTATAGTCGATCACCTTACAAAGATTATACATTTCATTATTATCCATGATGATTTCTCTCCTGAACAACACACCATGATATACATAAGATAAGTGTTAAGTCTATATGAAGTACCAATATCCATTGTATCTTATAGAGATATGAGGTTTACCTAGAGGTTTTTGGAGAAGAATTTACCAAGCATTGGATATAGGGTTGGGTTTCAGTACAATTTATCACCCTCAGACTGATTAACAGTTTAATAGAACCACTCAAACTCAAAAGGATTTGTTGATATATTGTAAATTGGATTTACAAGGATGTAAGTGTTATAAAATTACCCTATTAGATTTATCATATAACAAAATTTTAAACTTGCTCATTCGAGTGGAACATTATGAGGCTCTGTATGGTAAGAGGTGTAGAAATACATATTGATAGGATGATGGTTCAAAAAGGAAGTTAATAGGAGAATATATTGTCCAATAGAAGACAAAGAAGGTTCAAACCATTCAGTGACATATAAAATCAGAAAAAAGATGATAGAAAATATATAATAACAATCATCGATATGACATAGAGTTTGAGTTTCGATATAAACAATTCCTTCATATATCACCATGGAATAAAGCCATCAGGTTTGGAAATAAGGGAAAGATAAGTCCTAGATTAATAATCTCCTTTGATATTAATGATTAAAAAAAAGATTTTGTTCTATATACTAACACTCCCTCCTAACCTTTCTTAGGTACATGGTGTCTTCCACATATCGCTCTTGTAGTAGTACATACCAAATCCCTCTTATATAGTAAATATTGAGGGGGTAGCATTGGAGAATAATATTTCATACGAGGAGTAGTTAGTGAAGATCTTTGGTTATAGAGAAAAAGTTATATGAAAGAATAAAAATCACCTAGTCAGTATACAATGGTGGAACCATAATTTTGAAGAGTCAATATGGGAACCCAAAGAACTAAAGAAACAAAAGTACCCTCATATGTTTTAGGGTATCAAATGAAATTTATATGGGTAAATTTTTAAAGGGGGGATAATATAATGACCAATAAATTTATATATAGAATTTAACTTCTATATATAAGTGTGTGTGTGTGTGATATATTTAATAATTTATTATAGCGTAAACACAATGTTAACCATTTATTTCAATAATTAAGAATAACACATTTAGTCAACAATTAAACCTTGAAAAGTTAACAATAGTAAAATGTAAAAATAAATATAAAAAAATAAAATAACTATTATAGGTAAATTTAAATCATCTGGAACTCCCAGGATTATTTCATTTACGATGAACAATATAAAAATGAAATAGAAAATTTATAATTTAATATTCCTTTTGAATGTGAATATTATTTAACCTTGATATAAATTAAATTAATTGATAAATAAATGAAATATGATGAATTTATAGTAATTATAAAACCATTATAACCATTTGTAATTATGACCATTGAGAATTATGACATTGGTAATATAGCTATTATAATATCATTCTTAGAATTAGTGAATATTAAGGGTAATTAAGAGAACTAATTGATGTAGACGGGATAAATGACTGACTCAACCTATAGAATCATGTAATAAGAAGCTCATTTATAATATATAGGGAGGGAGGTAGCATTAATAAGGTTCTCACTTGATCAAGCATAAGAAGAGCTTCAAAAAAATTCTAGCTCGAGTGGAACCTCCTATGGGAAAAGTTCAAGTTAGTAGAGATCACAACTAGATCGATGTTAGTTAATCCACACCAGGAATGTACCACAATCAAAAAAACATTCCCTTCCAGAATATATTGAGGAAATTAGGGGTCATATGTCTATAACATAGTATTATAATTGTATAATTTTGTTTTTAGAAATGAAATAAGGAATTCTTAAATAAAATTAAATTATTATTATTTTTAATAAAATACACACAATTATAAAATGAATATGATAAAATGATTTTTTAGATACAAAGGAAATATAATTGTATTTTTGGAAAATATAAAATTTAAATTAAAATAAATATTTATTATAAATTAAATAATTTTAAATAAAATTTATTATTGTGAAATATTATTATAAAACATTATTTATTTAAATTTAAATTATAATATATTTTAATAATATCCTGGGTAATTTTAATAAGGGCTAGAAAGTATATTATTCCATAAAACTGTTATTTTTCAATAAATAATAATTTTTATTAAAAATTTAAAATTATAATACATAGAAAATTATTTTTATAAAATAAATATCATTTTTTAAATTATCATGCCAAAATTATCCAATTGTGAATTTTTTATATTGTTTTGACATAGTTGATTTTTTGGTAAAAAATGAAATATGATGTTAATATAAGGTATGTATAATCCAAAAATAGTGTTTATAATTAAAATAATTTATTTTAATGTGATAATATTATTTCTCCATAATTATAAAAAATCATCTAAAACCTAGATGTTATTTTAATATTTTAAAAACAATTATTTATGAACGTGACTCGCATCCACATTATGAATGGTATTATTTTAAGGATTTAGATTCTAAGACTAATAAAATATTAAAAAAATCCTACAAGGAAAATACCATGTAAAAAACCATCATAAGTACAATAGTTTTGTATTTTTGTTAACCTCTTCTAATCCCTTTTTTTGGAAGTTAATATACAATCCCATATCTTTTTCTATAAATACCCACTCATTCACCCATTACTCATCTCTCTAAAGACTTGAAGTATGAATTTCCACTCATTTTCCCACTCTAAATCACTCCTATGGAGTTTCTTTTCTTATATTGAGTTTTTCTCATGCTTTAAGAGGAAACCAATCAAGGAAATGGTTCTCTTCTTCCTCTTTTCAACACAAGATCTTTCTTTGTGATAATACTTTTTATTTCCACATTTTTATGTTCTTTTATGTTTAAAATCATCATTACTATTCAAATGCTTCCTATTAATGGGATGTTACCCTTATCTCTCATTAATACCTTCCATGAAATTTTTTGTGCACCTCTTATGCTTCTGAATTATCCCTTTATTTTCAATATAATACCCTTATATTTTGAAAACCCAACCCTATTTACATTTAAGGGTATTCATCTAGATATAATTATCCTTGATTTATTAGGGTCCTCTCTATATGAATCCCATATTACCTTACACATGGGATTGAAATGATGAAATATGTTATTATGTTATATGATTGATGTGGCACACATAAAGTGAGATATATGAAGGGTAAACCTTTATATCACTCTTATGGATTGGGTAATGTTTACATCTCATGAGATATTTTGTATCATTACTGGGTGGTTATCCTAAGAACACAATTTTATGATGTCTTGATGGTTATCCTTGACTTTTTCATATGATTTCATGTTTTATGTTTTTGTATCATTATTATGACAACTTGATTTTATAATTTATTTTTATCATTACATGCCTCCATGAGAGTATATATCATTATTACCTATTTATGTTATTATTATATTCCACTTTAATAGCATGTATTATCTATCATCCTGTTTTTCTTGGATTATTCCATTCTTATGATTTATAGATCATCTTTTCCATTTGTATATCCCTGGGTTATCTAGTGTAGTATAATGAGTTCAAATTAAACTTGGGGACCACTATGTTATTTTATATAATGATATTTTATTTTATTTTAAGTTAATGGTTTATGTATATAATTTCAAAAATACACAAGGATGCTAAATGATCTAGGATTTTATTATATGGATCTTTATGTTAATACTCATGAAATACTATGTATTGAAAATATGAGTTATTAAATTTATCATCCACATCATATTTAATTTAATTTATAAATATAATACCATGCTTTTAATCATTTAGATTTTTAAAAATTGATACTATTTCTATAAAATGATATGATTTTACTCATTTAATCATTATGATGGGTTCTTATTTGGGTCATTTTTACAACTAAGTTGAAAAAGGTTATAAAATTTAAATCATGAAGGAATAGAAAAACATAAATACTATTAATATGTAGTAATAATAAAAAATTAAAAAAGTTTTCATAATTTTGGAATCAAAATATTCTAAATTATATTCACCAATAAATTTAATTAATTTATTAATTATACAATTACCCAAAAGGATATTTTTAATATTTCCTTGCAAAATTTCACCATAAATTCCATAAAATAACCCTAGGAATACTGAACTATACCAAACACATATATTAAAT
Organism: Viscum album; assembly: GCA_963277665.1. Classification (NCBI taxonomy): domain Eukaryota; kingdom Viridiplantae; phylum Streptophyta; class Magnoliopsida; order Santalales; family Viscaceae; genus Viscum; species Viscum album. Next base: position 1,954,823,383 of record OY728141.1, on the reverse strand, counting down.
ATTTAGATGAATTATATATGTGATTAACATAAGACAATGTAAAAAGTTCCAAAATTTCCAAACAGAAGCATCAGTGAAAAAATGGAAAAATAAACACCAAAATATTAATTTAAATACTAAATAATTAATATAAGGGTAAGAAAGAATTATAAATTAATGGTATTATTTAGTATATAATTGAATAAGGTATTTATTTATATGAATAATAATAGTAAATTTATTATAAATTAAGTTATATAATGTCCAACCAAGTGTAAATCTGATGTAAGAGATTTTTTTTAAATCTTCCCTTGAAAACAAGATTATCTATGTAAAAGTGTCCATTGGGGGAAATTTTATATTATTTAACTCTAAAAGCCAAATAATTTTCATCTAAAAGGGTTGTTTGTTGGTCTAATATGTCTTTATATCATTTAATCTCTCTTTGGTTTATAATTCAATCAAAATGATTCTTGTAAGTAGAACTAAAATTATCATTTCATTTCACTTAGTAATATATTTCCTCCTTGTGTATGTTTTTTATTTTCCATTATAGATGTCTTTGTCAATACTTTTATGATTTAATAATCTCATATTCTATCGATTTTTACTTTCTTTAGAATATTTTTAAAGGAATCATTTTTACCATTTTTCACATGGTATGTTTCTCTCATAGTATTATTCTATTTTATTTACAAATCTTTCTTTTCATGTTTCCATGAATATTCAATGGAATTTTTTTTTTATTTTCAAAAAAACTATTGATTTTTAATTAATTTATTTTTAATGTTACCAAAATGTAAATTATTTTTCTTCTTATTTCCTAAGAAATTTTCCGGTGCTATTATAAATAGTTTTTCATCTATATAAATTTCCTTTAATGTTTTTTATATTCCATTTGGGAAATTTTTCTGTAAAATAATCTACATTGTTTCATTAGATGATTCATTTTAACACATTATTATGATCCCTCTTGTTTCATTATTAGAAGTTAATTTAGTGGTTATAGAATTTTGAATTTTTTTAGGTTCATGTGTCATACATATGTGGGTTTTTTTCATTATGTGATGGGTGGGTATAGAACTATATACACATCCAATACATTGCGTGAAGCTTCATATCTCATGAAAAAACATGTATGGAATTTGGGAGTGAACATAATCCACTGTGTTTATTGGAATGACGAGTGAACTCCATACATTATGTTATGTGACTCTATCTATTATGTGATAATGGTCTCGGAGGAGACCCTTAACATGAAAAATGATTTCCTATATTTATTTGTATGAAATCAATCTATTTTATTCCATATTACTTTATTATGTTTTCATGGATTATTATTTTTAATTATTGTTTCCACACTCCTATGACCCATTTTTTATTTATAACAAAAGAAAGATATTATGACTCATGATTTATGATCAATGATTTATTTGGTTTAATTTCCCTATGATATGTTCACATACCTTAACTATTTCATCATACCCACATTTTCATCTTAATCTCAATTATGATATTCGATTGATATCTCTTATGTTAAATATTATTCGCCATCTAAGATCAAAATTTTATTAAGTTTATATTCCCTTGGTAAATAAGAGGAGTATAATGTGTAATATGTCTATAAGAATATCATATGGTGAGAATTTTGGGTTAGATATTGAATTGTTTTGTAAAATAATAGTTTCGTGTAGTTAATCTATAAAGACAAAAAAACTATAGGTTCAGAGGCATGATGTATTTTTATATGTAATGTATATTCATGTAAAATGGTTTATTATTTATGTATGTTATTATTGGATCATCGCATTATCTCCACAAAAGTTATTTTCAATATAAAATACCCATTTTGAAACATAAAGACATGCTGAGAGATTTGTAACTAGACTTCAATCTAGGATAAGACAAACATCTTCCTATGGTTAAGTTCTCATACAAAAATAGTTTCAAATAAATTATTTATATGTCCCCATATAAAGAATTATATTGAATGATAAAATAGAAATAAAACATACTAGGATGATGTTAGTGAATGGAAGTTTATGTGACCTAAACTTGTATATGAAAATATATAAAAGGTACAATACATTGAGAAACATATTAAATTTACTTATAGTGGATAGATTACTTATGCTAACAACCATCAAAGATACATCGAAAATGAATTTGGAGAAAAAAATTTAAATCCAATATCAAATTGGAAGAGGTTAAAGATATTTTAAAAGAACATAAAGCTCATCCCAAGGTACATTATCCCATTTGGTATCCTTGATTGCAGAGGAGTTGTTTTCTATCAATTTCACTACCACAAAACCTAGATTATATAGACCTGTTCTATATTGGCCGCTAAGAGGTTAGGGGTGAATTAGTGGTTTAATTTTATGAATTATTATTTTAAATTAAATACCATTTACTTTTTATGTTTCCTAATACTATTAATAAAATTTCAGTTCCTCACTTTATGTATAGTATTAATAAAAATATAAATCAACACATTATATTTACAAGGTTCAGCAAAAGACTACTCCTTTCTATAGTTAGTTAGACACCCAAAGCTAAAGTTTTTCCACTATAAAATGGGTTTTAATTACATTTTTCTCATATTTCAAATTGGATAGTGATTCTTTATATTCCCTAATCACTAAATATTGGTATAAACTAATTATTACCCCTCTGCTTAGTAGTCGATCCTCCATTTATATCTAGTTTGACACCTCATCCACCAAATCTTCTACCATGATGGGCTTTATGTCCCAATTTTTTTATATTATCTTTTCATAAGTTATTCACCCTAATTAGTATTAAAAAAATTATTAAGACACCCCAATAATAATCTCATTCTGTTTTTGATACATTGATATAAAGATATTGATCTTCATTAGGTTTATTCATCACCTCGTGTAAATTAATATCCCATCACAAGTTTGATAGATCAACAAGTCTTTTTCATGTACAAAATTCATTAAAATAAATATACTATTGAGTATTTTTTCCCTTCTTTATACTCCTTCTAAATCTTGATCGATCTAGATATTTTAAGTTCACTATATACTCATACATATAAGTATTTTCTCCTACAATGTTTACCCAGCTTCAGTATCTTCTATATCCTCAATATTATGTTGTATCGATTCTAATATTATATTCTCAACTCTCAAACTTCAAACTCACATAATGAGATCATGAATTATGTGTTTGAGGAATTCTATAAAATGTATTAATATATTATTAGTATTATTATTATTATTATTATTTTATGTTATTTTGTTCAATTTTATATGTGCAACCATTATGTCTCATCACTTATTTAAAATGAGAAAAAGTATATAGCCTCATACATCCACCACACATATTTTACCTCCAACCCATGCACCAAGTAAGTGGAATGCCCATTAACTCCACTCAATATGTAAGGGGAATACACTAACAGCTTATAAACTGTTGAGGTGGTGTGTTCTTTCCCACCGTGTTCTTAGTATGTGGTTTCACTTGTGTTGTATGCGTCTAAACAAGCCTGCAAACTCAAACCTATTACATGAACTTTTAGAAGTTTAAAAAACTCAAATGACTATGCTATCAATAAACCCCTGTCAATAAGTTAGTTCTTATTAAATTTATCATCACTTATTAATGTTATTGAGTTGGATATTTGTAGCCAACGATGAATGAGCATATACCTTGATCAATCTGAAAGATCATGATTAGTCATTCATATGCACGCATCAAAAAAATTAATGTATCCTTTGTTTCACATATTTCATGGTCATTTATTATAAATGTGATCAATCCTTCACCATTTACCCACCTAGTGAATATATTTCATCTATAGACAACCCTAATTATGGTATCCTAGCTTTTTATTACATAACATTACATAGCATTGTACCAATAGAGGATCATTTAAAGTTTAGTGTCTTTGAAATAAGGTACATAATACCTGAAAACATGAAAAAAAATTATTATAATAAACATTAAAGGAATCATAATAAGTTAATCCAAAGTTAAATTACTACATCTCATAACATGGGGGCATACATTAAAGGAAATTGTGAGCATAAGTCCCAATGATGGAATGTAAGGGAAATAACTTACATGTGATCACGAGAATTATTGACAAGAACTTGAATAATATCATAAATTAATGAGAAAGATAAATATAATAACAATAATAATTACATTAATGATAAATTTTAAATGTCGATACAAAATTTAATGGATACATTCATAAGCATATCACCAAATATTGTCAACGAGGTTTCATAAAAATTACCAAAGTTATTCACCAAGGTATCGTAAAACATTTCATCTATTGAGATTAAATTCTCTACCCAATGAATTGGATAACTATCAGGGTGAACCATTAATATTAATTAATTAATGTGGTCCATGTAGGTCATAATAAAAAAATTTCCTAAATAACCCTTAGAGAATAAAAGAAACGGGTTTCATAGAAAAAATGTGGTGTGTCAAAAAGAAGTGCTTAAAGACAATATCTTTATGTCATAATTAACCCACAAAAAAGGAATGGGTGTTTAATTTATGTTAATCCCAAAATATAATAGATCATTTTAAAACCTATGTCAATACCACTGTAAGAAAAAGAAGTTTAGGTATTCACAAACTAAAATAAGATAATTTTTTGAAAAAAAAGATATATTTTCTGAAGAAAATCCTTTAACATAACAGGTATGAAACATTGTTTTAGAGAATAATAAAAAGATAGGAGAAAAGAGTATCCCATTCATAAAATAATGTTAATATATTAAAGGGATAGTACAAATCGGATAGAAGAACATATTATAGAATCTTAAAATATATAACACATATAAAGAGAACATGAAAGGAAAATAGAGGTTGAGATTTCCCTTACCTTGAATAGTGTTCCAAAAACATGTGGATTGGGACATTAGGGGATTGAGGAAAACTTGGGAGGAATAGTTGGGAGTTAATAATTTTATAGATTTGATTAAGATGAATTTTTAATGAATGTAAATGAATAAATGTGTGGGTATTTATAGAAAAAGTGAGGGAGTTTTTTATTAATTTCTTTGGACACATTGGTAGTGGTATTTGATAAATCGTGGATTTTACCGTGGTATTTTCCCATGTTTTTGGCCAATTGGGACACATATTATGTTATTATAATCCATAAGAGTCAACAAAAATTTTATATTAATCATTAAATCTTTATGACATAGTTTTTATGTCATTAAACATACTGAAAACTTGAAACTATATTTTTACTATTCCAGAAAAACAATAGTATTTTAGAAAATTATCATAAATTTACCCAAACCTAATTTTAACAAGTTTATATGAAAATTTATTTATATTTTATCATAATTATTCTCTAAGTATTATCAATTTAACTTTTAAATATACAAATCCCGATTTATTAAAAATAATAGGTGATAGAAACTGCATAGTAAAATGCATAGTAAGATTTGTGACACATGAAAAAAATAAAATTATTTTATCATTTAAATTTTTAGAAGAGTGTTTAAATCATACTATTTCATTAAAATAAACATTTTTCATAATATATTATTTTATTATAATAATTATTTCTTTTTTTGAAAGTACAATTTTTGACTGAAAAATCAATTTATCAAATTCATCATATTTCACAGAAAAACTATTCTCAAAATGGAATTTATGGAATAGATATTTATTTATACAAAGACATTACACACTAAGTGACTAATTAATGGAAACATAACCCCTTATAACACCCACATATGACATAAGGGTGAGTTATGTGATAGTTATAGACTCATGGGGCGGCTCGGCTATCATCACTGGAGTGGTAAACTCTACTAACTTGAACTTCTCCCACTGGTGATTTCATTCAAGATTAACATGTTGAAGCTCATAGTGGTATTATTCAAGAACGAAGAACAAAGATGCTACCCCAACCCATGTTATAATAAAAGGGATTTGTGTGGCATGACTATATTAGATGAGTCTTGCAACTATTATTTTTTCATTAATTAACCATTATCATTTCTACTTATAATACTAATTATAACCTCAAAATGATTATGAATAGTATTCTATCCAATAGTATTATTAACCAACATTCATATTGACCAATGGTCACATAACGGTTGAAACCTAATGGTCACATTTCAATTATGATCACTTTCTTATTAAAGGGATATATTTTTGTTGAGTACAAAATAATGTAACACACATTTCTAGGAAAAAATTATAAAAAATATTTTGAGTCATTACACTCATGTATTCGCTTACCATGATAATGGAATTCCCATGCATTGTGTGCTCATATCATTGTGTACAAACCAAACATAACCTAAAACTTATCTTCATTGAAACTATATAAAAACATCATGATTAATCTCATCTTATATGGACAACTTATCACTTACTGCATCGCGTACTTCCTTCATTTCTTATTGACCATATAGAATCAGAGACTCCTTTATCACATAAAGACCTCATGACATCACATTATAACCACACATTCTTCATTAAATTTACCTTTTTTTATTGATCCAGTCTTGAATCAATATTAAATGGTCAATATATACTTTCATTGTGTTGGTTCAGTGTTCCATTCAAGTTGAAAAAATACTATTAGATAAAGACTATTACAGATAAACTTTACCATGGGATGAAGACAATGACTTCAAATTTCATCATTTATTAATTAATTTTTTTAACACCACATGATACTTTTGTAACTTTTTAACATGTTAATGGGCCTTTTATATGGTTCATCCAACATAAGATTTCATAATAGAAGGGATGTGATTATTTACATATGTTGTTCACTATATCGGTGTTGAAATCCATATGGTTGTTAGTGATTACCCAAGGTCTCTCGTGTCACCCCACATGTGGGAGGCCAAGAACCATCACCTGCTACCTATGTTAACCTATTCCCCACCATGCATGTTCTTTATCCCCTATGTGTGCTTTGTCCCTCACATTACTCCTCCTAGTCACGTAGTCTCACTATATGTGGTCAAGCTAGTTCCTACTCACACCATAGTGTTTTTCATTGAACTATCTTTTAAAGTTAGTGTAACATCCTTTCCAGGGATCCATTGAACCTATTTCCCAAGATAGTGGTCCACATGGACTTATGTGAACCTCTCCATATTCCAAAGACTTTTGACTAGCGACGATGGAGTAAAGCTGGTTTGGTGGGGAGAATATACCCTCTTATTAGATTCATCCAATGGATAACCATAAACATAAAATAGTGGGATCATATATGAATAGACATAATAAACAATCAACAAAATAAAAATAACTGAAAAACTTATAATAATACAAATAGCGACTATGGCAGTGTTAGATACATGGATGCATGGAATGCTGATATACAAAATGGGAATAGGGGACATACATATACAACCATGCTATATAAAAAGTAAAAAAGGACAAAAATATTCTATAATATAATCTCAATCATATTTTTGGTCCTTTACTCCTAATATCCATATATAAATAATGACAATCAGATATCCTTGGCAATGATGTTTTCTTTATCCATACCTACAATCATATAATCTTCTCAGGTACTAAAGGCAGCCCAAGCAAGGTGTGAGATAAAAATATCAGTAAGCCACCGCCAATGATTTCTAGAAGTATTCCAAAAAGTTTTTGTAACCAAATAGTGTATAGGTATGAAATAAAATAATAGAAAATGTGGAATAAATAAATAACTACCCACTCATGTTCCTAAAGAAAACGTGGAGGCTCTACCTGCTTCGAAACATGTCTGAAATGTGTGCATGATTAGTAAAAATATATACAGTAATAATATATATAGTATAGTTATAAATTTATTCCACCTATATAGGCTAAGTGCATGAATATTATAATGGACATATACATAGAATACTAAGTACTGGTTGGACCGGGGTCTAACTTAGACATCCATAACCAGAATAACAAACTTATAAGCTTAATAAAAAGGTACATTGACTATATATTGTAAAGAGTGGGAGTCATCATGCTCATCACTTGAAATGGAGTGGGTGATGTCATGTCAACACTCAAATAATGGATGTGGAACATCAAGTCCATCGTCCATCTACTGTTAATAGTGTGAGACATTATGATCAACACCTGATGTAAGGGAGTATGATATCATCATGCTCAACAAACCCCTTACCAATGTACCACAACCTATATAAAGTAATCATCATGTTTAAAATGTAATACATGAGGCATTACCTCTCATATATCATGTTTATATAGCCAATATATATATATATATAATGCATAACAATTAAATTGATAATTTAATAAGGAAAACATATTTTTTCGGCCTTTCCACAATTTAATCACTACATTTAAACCATTCATTTCATTCAAATAAAGGAAACAAAATGAATAATATATTCCATATAATTTAAATCCATTAAATTTACTAAATCATGGAAAATTCACTTATAGGTCACTAAGGGCATTTGAAAGGGGCATGGTAAAATTATAAAATTTTCTACATGGGAAATTCCAATTACATGTTTGGACAAACGCCTAGGAGGTTCCTTGTTTTCATAATACTATTATATAATAGGGTAAAACCCAATTATAATTTTGGCAAAATTCTTATAAGTCATTATTGGATATTATGTAATTAATCATAAAGGGTCATTCAATGAGGTTCACCCAAGGGGTGTCGATAAGTAAGTTCAATATCCCCTCAAATACTCAAAAAGTATTAAACGGAATGTATCAAGGTGCATTAATCATTTTGATATAAAGAACTCAATTAAAAGGAACTACTCAGAAAAGGTCAGTGTATGGAACAACGAAAAAGCTACAAAACACCAATAATCATGGAGAAAATGATGAACACCCTACCTTAGGGTCATTGATGACTCCTCGTCTAAGGGAAGCCTCAGATTTGAAGTAGGTCGAGGAAAATTTACCAAATGATCCAATTCCATTAAAATGGGTAAAAATATCTTGTACTTAAATAGTGAAATGGATCTAAAGATAAACTAAAATATGAATAGAGAGTATTTTAGGTCTTACTGAGATTGATCTGATGTTTTTGGCATATATTTATCATGAAATGAATTGAGAAGTTATCTCATTACCTATGAGAATAGGGGAGGCGGCCTTTTGGAGGAGAAGAGGTTCTAGTCAGTTGGAATGAGAGGAGATAAAAAAATACGTTATAGGATTAAAAAGGGGTAAAATTTCATTTCACCCTCAAAATAGGTGGTACATTTTTTGGCCACATGGTTTGTCCAAACCATGCACTAACTGTGCTACCCTCACTACTTAAGGATTGACCACGTATGGTTAAGGAACATGGTTTTCCAAAATGTGTGCAAACTATGATAAACACCTCTATCAAGAAACTCTGAAATCACACACTATTGTGTACCTGGACTCTTATGGATTCATAAAAATTGTGCATCTCTTGCTACACTTTTATTTTCTCATGCAAGGTTATGAGAGAATGTGTAGTCTGGGTGGCACAATTTCTAATAAATGTGTGGCCCGATCAATTTTACAAAAATTGGGGTTCCAAGCTCTAAACAATTCCAAACTATCCTCGTGATATCTATGACTCTATTGGGTAACACTATAAGGACCATTTAAAAGAATTAAAACCAAATAATAATTATCCATACCTTCATACAAGATAGGTCGTTAGAACCTCCCCTCCATAAAGAAACTCATCCATGAGTTGTCCTTCATAAGGTAAAGAGGTATAATCTGTGAAGGGTTATATGCAATGAGTTTGTATATCATCTTATCATTCATTTGTCTTGTCATGTACCCATCCATTCTACCATTGCACCCATACAAAAGTAACTGACCTATCTCAGTGTGTCTTCCCACTCTGATCCACAATACACACTTTATACTACATAAAGTAAAATTCCACATCAAATTCAACGTCATCCTGATGAAATACATGTGATGGGTCTGGAAAATATTATTGAAGTTGAGATACCTGAAAGACATCATTCATAGACTGGTATTTCTGAGTAACTGCTCTCTATTAATCCACTAGTCCGATTAGTTTCACAATATCTAAGGGTGCAATGAACCTAGGTGATAGCTTACCCTACCAATAAATATGTCTATAGACTGCTCTGGGTGACACTCACAAGAAAAAACTATCTCCAACATTGAACTCAAGAGGTCATCATCGTCTATTAGCATATGACTAATGTCTGGACTGAACTATCATCATATGCTTCCGGATCAGTTGGACCTACTGAGTAGTCTCTTAAATGAGACATGGTCCAATAATAACTTCATCCCATTCCTCTATCCATTACAGAGGTGAACAGTAAGGTCTTTTATATAAGGCTTCATAAGGATCCATCTCAATGGTATCCTAAAATGTTTTATTATAAGAAAACTCAATGAGGGTAATGTGTTTCTTCTAGGAACCCCCAATGTCAAGGAATCATGCATGGATAATGTCCTATATAACATAAATTATACACTCTATATATCCAGAAGTTTTTAGGTGATAACCTATAATCATAAGTGCCTATGTAATCAAGGCCTTCTGCAATCCCTACTATAACCATGATGTAAATAAAGCATCTCTATAAGAAGTAATAGAATGAGGAGCTCCATGAAGATGTAAAACCTCCCTAACATACACCCTTCCATGCTTATCTATCAAGAAGGTATCTCATAGAGGTATGAACACTAAAACCTACATCAAATGATCCAAAAAAACGCATAATGTATCATTTTCATGAGGTGATCTATGTAAACTAGTCCTAAAATCCATCGAAACATTGTCTCATTTACACTCAGGAATAGACAATTGTTGTAATACCACTACCAGTCGCTATTGTTCCACCTTCACCGAATTAAAGTTGGAACACCATGTGATGATTCTAAAAATTTCATGTTTCATACTAGGCCACCAATACTAGAAATGTAAATCTCTATATATTATGTTGATACTGGGGTGAACTACCCATGATATGGTGTGAAATTACCACATCATCTCCTCTTTGATGTATGTTGGGACCCATACACAGCCATAGAATAATAGATTATCATCCTCATCCATGATCTAATCTGAACATGTATCATCATCTGAAACACTTTCCTTTAGGAAAAGGCCTTTTGTTTCAGATAACTATATCATTATTACCCATTTCAAAAGAGTAAAATCCACGAATTATGATATGATGATAGTTAGACCATGATCCTCCTAAAAGTTAATGTGAATCTCTGAGAATAAGTCCATTAGCTTCCATTCTCAACTGGATTCTTGAACTTCTTGTACTGGAGTCTTCTGGATCAGATCATCGGGCACAACATTTCCTTTACTATGTGTGTAGGAAAGCTCGAAATCGAATGAAGTAGGTACTCAACCCACTTGTGTTTTCTGATATTTTTATCCCATTGTGTCAATATATACTTGAGTTTTTATAGTTAATGTATACAACAAAATGATCTCTAATTTGATAGGGTCTCCAACAGAATAGATCATGAACTATAATAGCTAACATCAGGTCATACATCGAGTAATTCTACTTATGAGGCCTCAACTTACGAGACTCTTATACAATGACTTCCTCATCCTACATAAAAAATCTCCAATCCTAATACCTGACACATCAAAGTATATAATAGGGAAATTTCCTAGATCATTAGGAATCTATATTAATGTTGAATTCAATCTTCCTTTTAACTCCTAAAAGGATGCTTCACAGGATTCCTACCATATGAATTACACACCATTCTTTTTTAAGACCATAAGCAGCAATGTAAGATGTGAGAAATCCAGGATAAAGAATCTATAATATCTGTATAGCCCTAAAAAATGTTAATTTCAAAGGCGTTCTTGGGATTCTCCTAGGAAAATAAAACTCTCACTTTCTACGGGTTTAATGAAACTTCTAACTATGAGATTATATGACCTAGGATGTGTACTTTGTTGATCAAAAATTGGAATTTATTAAGCTTAGAATAGAGATTAATCTCTCTCAGAGTGTTCATCATGGTCTCAAGATGGTTGTCATGGTCTTTACTAGATTGTGAATACACTACTATATAATCTACAAATACTACCACAAATGAATCTAGGTAAGGGTGGAAGACATAATTCCAAAGATCTATGAACACATAAGGTGTGTTTTTTAATATGAATGGTATTACTAGGTACTCATATAGACTATAAAAACTTCTGAATGTTGTGTAAGGTATGTCTGAGGACCTAACATGCACTTGGTGATAGCCAGACCTCAAATATATCTTTGAAAACACTCTCTCTTCTTTAAGTTGATAAAAGAGGTCATCTATAAAAGCTTGTGAATATTGATTCAATACCATGATATGGTTCAATTGATGATAATCCATGAAAAGTCTGAGGGTACCATCTACCTTCCAAGAAAAACTGGGTTTGTGGAGACCAAGGAGAACTGTTAGGGTGTATAAATTTTTTGGGCTTTAGATCCTCTAACTACTTTAGGAGTGCAATAATCTCTATTGGTTCCTTCCAATAATGAGGAATGGTCACTGGTGTCGTTCATAGAATATGCTCAATGGTAAACTATACCTATCACATTGGAGGTAGACCAAATAATTCATCAGAAAATACATCCCCAAAACTCTCTACAAAAGGAGAAAGAATTGTGGATCTTTACCCCTGGTCATCTAGGAAAATACTAGTGATTTTTACTATCACACTACCCAAACACTTCTACTTGACCACATATCTAGTCACACTGACATCTCATTCTATCTTTTTCATGTTCCTATTTTCTTCTAGTGATGTAAACATCACCCTATGATGATATCAGTCAATATGGTCTTTATTGGGAACTAACCAATCCATACTGATGATTGGGTCAAATCCCATCACATTGAGGATGAAAGGATTCCTCATGAAAAGATATATACCTATCTCAAGTGGGTAGTCTTTACAATGGAAAATGTCCTCTAGTCAGATACCTAAATGGGTGTCTAGAGTCATAAACCCATATAAGTTTTTGATCTCAAATACCATACTCTATATAATAGTTTCATATATAAATGAGTAAGATGTTCCTATTTCAAAGAAACTAGTTACTAAAGTGGAGGCTACTAGAATTGTACATTGAAATTTATAAGCTTTGTTGAACTACACCTCTAGTATAGTCGGAACTGTATGTAACTAGCTTGTATTGTGGCCCTAAGTCATTGTCTGACTTCCTGAGAAAGCCCACTCTACCGGTGATAAGAATAAAGGGTCAAAATTTCTCTACCACGACCTCCACCTTGAACTGATTTGTAAGTGGTGTTCCATATGCCTTCTTAACATTAGTTTACTGGCCCCGCTCTTATACATGGTATAGAAGTAGATCCTCTCTCGCTATGTGATGATGGAAAGGTAATATATAAGCACTAAATATGTCCCATACTATTGTAGCCTATGTATTCCACTAGATATCAATAGCACTGAGGTTTTGTGTGTCCTGTCATCCCTCACTAGTTTCATATCATTAATATGTCATCAGGAGGAGGCTGACTACTACTACCTCCCTTAGTATCCTCAAAACATATATTTCTCCCAAAAGAAGAAGAATTGATATATCAAGGTTCCAAACCACCCTGACTCGCACCCTCAACCTCCCCCAAATTATTCTCAATGATAAGGGTTTGGGTAAATATTTAAGAAACAGTATTCAACCTGGATACATTGACCAGTGACCAAATGGAATAAACCATCCCATCCTTGAATCGCCTAAAGGTCATAATACCATCACTTGCTAGAGGAGGAGTGAACCGTTACAGATCTATAAATCTAGAACAATCTTCCATAATAGACATACCTCCCTACTTTAGGTTCATTAATTCTCTAGTTCTGTCATCCCTTAGAGTTTGGGAAAATAAATTGTCAGAGATGATCATCTTGAAATCTGGCCAGACCATATCTCTATGTCGATCTACCTAGATTATAACATCCCCCAACTACATACCAAAATCATTCATCAGATATGTAATGATTTTCACCCTATACTCAAGAGGTGTCTCTAGATGATCGAATATATAAAGGATAGCTTCAAGCCAAGACTCGGTAGTGTGTGGTCCACCATCCCCCAAAAAGGTGAGAGGATGTTGTTACAAGAATTCTTGAGTCAACTCTATTATACTTGGGGATGGTCCAACGACACCGTGCATGTTATGTAGTATACATAGAAATCCCTCATGGAACTAGGAATCAGTGCTCATATCAGGTATTGGAAGAGGTTCAATTTATGGAATTGTAGGAGGAATCACTAGTGTCTCAGGATACACCACCTCAGTTTCATGATTTTCACCGCCTTTAAGTCATACGACTGGAGGATTTCATGTTGGTATTATTCTATAATTCCAAACACACACCTCAGAGGATATTTTAATAGTTTAAAAGATTGCATATAGAAATATAGTACAAGTGCATAGCCTTCTAATAAACATATCATTCCCCTATTCCAACTCTTAAAACTAGGCATGGGTAATAAAGAAAGACCATAGTTGGAATATGAATGTAATAGATACCCCAATACCCTCTACTAAGGTAAGGGTTGGGTCTAAGTCAATATTTAACATATATAATATGTCAATTCTTACTTTAAAAGTTATATTCATTTTAAATTTGTGCTCACACAAATATTTAAATCATATTAAAATGGTTAAATTAAATGGATTACCATTTTTGATATATAAGGGTCCATACTCCTTATGAACCAAAATATGGAATTCACTTAACCCATACAATAACACATTTCAGCCCATGCGACATGATGGTCGATGACTCAACATGACATAATCAACTAATTAAGGTGTCTGCTTTAAGCTACAGGAAAACACTATTAGGATAAGGCAGGCACATTATGTGTCAATTATGTTTTCAAATCCCTAAAATAAATGTGATCACAATTAAATACATAATCAAGGAACTAACAATATGTGAGAGGAAAATGAACATTGAATGTAGATGTGACATAGAAAAATATGGGGCATATTAGTCATATTGTTTCTATAATGATACATGTAATGAATTTCCATCATTTTATTAAGCATAGGTATGATAAGTCCCATTTAAATAATACCAATAGTAATAACACTATAAAACAAGTGCATCACCCAATGGTTAAATCGAATCAACCATAAATGGAATAATCAATAACATCAATTTCCCATCTCTAGTAATTGGGGTTTCCCTTGTATGTGGGTTAGCTACATCAAAGAAAATGGTCAATTTGAAATTACTTTAACTGTAATTCTTCTTTCTAGAACCTAAAAAATAAGATAAAGGAAAAAAATAAGGCTCTAATCCCATTATGTAACATCCTGACCCATGATCCCCTGAACTCGTGCCATAGGTCGGTGGGTCACATGGCCTCAAGCGTACCTCCCCATATGCTAGGGGCTACCGATTAGAAGTGAGGGTGTAAAGGTGGTACGCTAGAGAGATTATACACTCTTATAAAATTATCATAGTGGATATTAATAAATATACAACAGAGAAATAACATATGAATAGACAAAATAAACAAACAGTAGAAAAATAATAACTGAACAACTGATAATAAATCAAGCAACCACTAAGGCAATGTCAGATACATGGATGCATGGAATGCTAATATACAAAGGAAAATAGGGTATAGGAACACACAACCGTGAAATAAAAAAAGAATAAAAGGAAAAAAATATTCTCCACTAGCTTCTCAAGAATATGCTCGGTCCTCTACTCCTAAGCTCCATCTATAAGTAATACCTATCAGATATCTGTAGAAAGTCACATGCCATTATTAGTACCTACATGTTGGTCGGAATGGATACTCAATATGGGGGTGAATTGAGTTCCAATTAAAATTTCTGTCAAAAACTTTTAGGATTAAAATCCCCCAAATTAGAACAGCCTAGTAAATTAAGGTAGTAGATATATAAGTGAGTTATTGTTCAACAGGTTTCTCAAAGGTTGATTACTCCTCAGTTGAATCAGTATGACAACTAATTCGACATTTTAAACAAGTTTACTAAACAAAACAGATATACACACTAACTAGAACTAACTATCAGAGTGAATGTAAAAATAGATTTCTGTCTTTGAAAATATAAGTACAGCGGATAGATGTTAAACAGAGTAAAGAAAAGATGAACACTGCACATTTAAACAAGAGGTTTAGTCTTAAGTCAAGACCTTGTCCTCTCAACATGGTGATCACCTTCCACGAAGAAGTTATATTAAAAAGTGATACATAACCTGTATCGGGATTTATAACAGATTTCAAAAACTGTCCAGGTTTTGCAACCAATACCACAGTTCTTTGTGGGAAAGAAATAAACTACCAAGACACACCAGGCTTCTTCCACATTTTTTCATGGGAAAAAATGTAAGAATAGTTTGGTATGGGGATTTTCAGTATCCCTCAGTTCAAGCACAAAAGTCAGTGTGTGTAACACATACATACTGCTCACAAATGTAGAGTATTTAAACACAGCAGAGCTAAAGATAGTAGGAATGATTTTAGAATGCTCTGTTGTGTTGGCAGATCATCTCTGGACTCGTTGGAATGAATGATATGAAGATTTGGTCCTTCTGTGCAAGTTGTCTCCAAAACAGAGTGTCACAACTTCCAGGTTATGACTTCCGGATGTAGAGATGACCAGCTTCTAATATTCAAAAACTCTTTGCAGAACGCCACTACAGATTGTAGAAGGTTATTTCAATATATCTTCATGAAGCTCTTGTTCTTTTGAATTAGTGCTTGAGATTTCCCTTCTTCTTTCCAGTATGTTCGGGTGCTCCTACTTTTGTGTCTCTCTTCTATTTCTTTTATACAGTCTCATGTTTTTTTATTTTGTTGTCCAGTAGGGGCCGACAAGAGAAATTTTTTAACCACGTCTGGTCTTCCTCGTACATCGTACTATCTCCTGATATCCCTGCAAATAACATTAAATAATGTCAGGTGAATTATTTTGTCTAGACATGACCGTTATAAAAGTATTAATAAAATTAGTAAAGAAAATAATAGAATATCATTAGACTCGTAGCAGATGCATGTCACATGGTAGACTTTTAATATCTACAACTATGGACTCCATCGGTAGACTATTCAGCCGAGGGATCCAACAGTAGGTTCTTCTACTGTAGGCTTGTAATGGTGGACTTTGTGTTAGTGGATGTCTTGTAACAGTAGCTTTTACTCTGTGTAACAGTAGCTCCTTATCAGTAGACATTGAGAAACAGTCGACTATCTTGACAGCAGGAGTTTTCCAGTGGTATCCTTTTACTAAACCTGTCCAACTATAGGTTTGAACAGAGAGGTTATCAACAGAAGGCTTGAGAAAGAATCGGACAGTGGACTTCTAGCAGAATCCTTGTTACAGCAGTGACCTTATGACAGTAACTCTTTGTCCGTAAGCTTTGATAAGTAGATCATTAGTAGGTCTGTGATAGTAACCATGTACTGGTAGCTTCCAACAGTGACTGTAAGTCTTCAATGGTGATTTTCTAGAATCAGTGACTTAAGGTGATAGTAAGCTATAACGGTGACTTTGAACAGAAGGATCTTACCAGTAGACTTTAACAGTGAACTTATATTTAGATAAATATGGACTGTAATTTGATGCATCAATGTCATGAGTCTTAAAAATATATACATTGTTGAGAATAAGATAATTTTATATGTAGATTAAAAAGATTAAAGACTGACTTAATATATAATGATCAATATTTAAACATGATTTGTGATTATTAAAACAGGTGAGTCCAAAAATCTCCCCCTTTTTGATAATCACAAATTATATCAGTATGTATTAAAGATAGATGTCATATATAATACAGTTAGTAATACTAAGAACAAAAATTTGTCAAGTATCAGAGATTAATAAGCACATTATTCTGAGAATTAGCATAGTATCTTCATATTAGTTTCTCAATTAGAATAGTAAGCACAGTATTTCTCCCCCTTTGTGATTAGCAAAAAGAAATACAAATGAGAGAAAAACTAAGAAGGCTTATATTAATAACACAATACATTTCAGGACCAAAAAGAATATAGAGTCTCTATCAAAAGACATAAACAAACTCAATCCAAAGCATCCGTAGGTAAGAGGTCTTTCCCTTTGGAAGAAGAAGATGGAGAAGGAGCTTCTGGATCAGCAGGTTTAGGAATGGTTGTAGGAATGACTGGAGGGGCAGCAACATAAGATCATGTGGGTCTGTAGTGGGTAGATTGCTGAGGGATCGGTGGATTAAGGCTTTTGATAGCTTCATAAGGATACATGATGGAAGAAGAACCACTGGGTTGAGATGTAGGTAAGGCAGGAGGGATAATGACAGGGGTGCAGTCCACATTGAGAAAGGGGAGAAGAAGGTTTCTGAAATCCATAATAATTCTTCCTCCTCTTTCCATATCAGATAAGAAATCATCTTTATTCTCCAAAAACATATCCAAAGTAGGGGCCAATTCTCTCATCTTCCTGACCTGATCCCTGAATGCCTGATTCACTGGAGGCAACTTCATATTCTCTATGAAGAGCTCGAAGTGGTTGGTCATTTGATGCTTGGTATAGACCTTCTCAAAGTAGGCATCCACCGTATTCTTAATGGACTCTTGAGAAGTAGTAGCTGACCGCTGGTGGTCCCGAACAAAACTAATGACTTCCCTAGTGGTAGAAAGTATCTGAGTATCAGAGGTGCCACTGGTACTGGCCTTAGGAAACTCTTCCTGGATCACAGTTCTGATCTAGTCAAAGTTCATAGAGGAACTGGATGAGGGAAGGGGTTTTACTGAGAAGGCTACTCTCTCTTTGAATGACTGAGTCATGTTACTAATTACCTTCTGAACAAGTGCATCCTGACTGTTCAAATGTTCTTTGACTGATGTCTTAAAATCCTCAAATACTTCCACAAACTACTTGACTACTTCTTTGATATATCTAATCTCAGCATTCACTTGGGTTTGAGAACTGTTCAAACTAGTCAATGAAGCAATCGATTGTCGTAGACCAACTACAGCTTCTATCCAACTCTCAATTTGAGTATTTGATACTTTAACTTTATCCATAATTTCTTTCACTGGAATAGACATAGCACATCCCATATATAGCTGCAAGGATTTCTCTACACTCCTCATCTCTTCAACCGGGCTTTTCTTCAAATCTGCCACTAATTCTCTCAGTGCTTCTTTCATTTCAGCCTTTAAGGACTCAAGGTCCTCCTTAATTTCCAAATTTTCAGCTACAATAGGTAGGATAATTGAATACCTTTGGGGCTGGTCTTCCTCATCAGAATCTCCATAATTGAGTCCAAGTACCATATATCCTAGATCTGATGACCAACCTTCGATTTCATACAACACAGTAACTGAACCAAGATGCTCCCCCTTACTTAGATCATTCTCCTGAGGAATTTCTTCTAACTGTTCTTTTCTAGGTAATTCCACAACCTCCTCTGCAATTTCAGCAGATTCAATAACCATTTTCTCTGCTAGTTCAACTATAGGGTGAGTCCTATCCTTTTCTGAGTCATCAATGACTCTCTCATCAATGGAAATAGATTCCACCTCTGCTTCCTTATCAAACACTATATTGACTGTATTATCAATCATAGGGCTCAAACTGAGCTCTTCTTATTCATTGTCCTCATCATCTCCTTCAGCAGTAGCCTCCTATTCTTCATGAGTAAAATGATCTGATTCGGTAGCCTCATCCTCTTCAGAGGTGTCCTTGACAACATCCTGATATTCTTATTCTTCTTCTTCAGTGGTCTTAGTATCACTGTCCTTTAGAACAGTCTCTCTCCTTGGTAGTTATTTTGGAGGGATAACTTCTCCAAAAGCTACTATCCTTACAAGAATATGAGGTAAATCAGGATCACTCCAATCATCAGTGGGGGTGTTCTCACTTTGAGGGTCCACAGATACTTCAGTCTCCTCCTCATCAGAATAAACCAATTCTTGCTCATCAGGCTTCAGGCCTGGATCTCTTTTGTCTTTAGTCCTAGTTGGATGAGTACTAGGGTCAAACATTTCATACACCTTTCCTTCATCATTCACCCATGTCCTCTTCCAGGGGTTCTAGCTAATTTTCATGAACTTGAAAATTACCTTCGTGATACAGACATTGTTCTTGGCTACTACCATTTCTTCTGGATTTCCAGCCACACCCTTTACCTTTTGCATAACTGAAATAAGCTTGGCATGGAATAAGGAATTGGACTTCAAGATTTCCTTGGTCATATCCTCCAATTGTACCATCAGTAACCTACATAGGTTAATCTTATTTCCATACTTCAGTAAGTACATCAAGAATATGTCTTGGTACTTCAGTACAGCAAAGTATCCTCTCCTCGGACTAAGTACATGCTGAATGAATTTGAATAAGATCTTGTCTTCTCCATTCATGTCAGCTTCAATGATCCTTCTTGATTTTCCATCTCCTGTCATTTCTTCTAAGGCTTTTTCATACTCAAAAATAGCACTTTCTGGATGAGCCACTCCAGAGTAATAATCAAATATTCCTTTATGAGGAACTCTCAAATAGGAATCCCACTCAGCAGATGATAAACTAACTTCATTTCCATTGACTATGGACATTAGCTTATGCACATCCTCTTCCTCTTCGAACATCAGATATTCATAGAATTCTTTCACATGCTTCGGGTAGTAAGGTCCATTGATGTTGGCAAATCATTCGGTCCATCCTTGGGCATCTAGTACTTTCAGTACTAATGACTTTCTTGACAACATCCATTCTTCACATAACTCCTTTTCAGCAAAGATTTGTCTCTTGGTCAGATGCGGGTTTACAGGTCCCGACGGGGTGTTACTGGTGCCACTAGATTCGGCCCGAGTTCTCTTAGGCCTTGGCGCATCCTCTTTAACATTTAGGGGTCGCTTGGTTCTGGTCATAGAGATTGAGAGATGTTCGAGGGCTCTGGGGAAGGGTTAGGGTTTAGGAATTTCGAGAGCAAGGTTCAAGATTGGGAGAGGAAGGTGGATCGAAATGTGTTTGTTGCCTTTGATTTTATCATTTAGGTATTAAAACAAAACAAAATAAAAATAATAAAAATAAATAAAAACAGTTCGAATTCCCGCAAGAATAAAAAAGGTGAGGTATCCAATAGTGAGATGTATCAGTGAGGTACACTGGTGAGGTGCAACAGTGAGGTATAATAGTAAGGTCCAACTGTGAGGTCCAACTGTGAGGGTAAACTGTGAGGTATAACTGTGATGTTCGACTATGAGGTTTGACTGTGAGGTCTAACAGTGAGGTTCGACTGTGAGGTCTAACAGTGAGGTTGGACTGTGAGGTCTAACAGTGAGGTTCGACTGTGAGGTCTAACTGTGAGGTTCGACTGTGAGGTCTCTTATGCTGAAATTAATCATACCTAACTCATGTTTGATGTAATTTAACCTCTTAGAATTCAATGCATTTGTGAATATATCATCCAATTGTTGTTCAGTGCCAATGAATTCAAGAGTGATATCACCCTTTTGATAATGATCCCTCAAAAGGTGATGTCTCACATCAATATGATTTGTCCTAGCATGAGATATTGGATTTTTGGAAATTTTAATAGCACTTGTATTGTCACACTTTATAGAGACATGTTTAAATTGATATCCATAGTCTAGTAAAGTATGTTTCATCCATATAATTTGAGCACAACAACTACTAGCAGCTATGTACTTAGCTTTGGCAGAAGATAATGCAACAGAATTCTGCTTCTTACTACACCAAGATACTAGTGACTTTCCTAAAATGTGACATGTCCTAGAGGTTCTTTTTCTATCTAACATGCAACCAGAAAAATCAGCATCAGAATAACTCAACAAATCAAATTATTTTCCTTTTGGATAGAATAATCCTAAGTTGGAAGTATGTTTGAGATATTTAAAAATTCTTTTAACAGCAGTTAAATGAAACTCTATTACATTGGCTTGAAAGTGAGCACACATGCATACACTAAACATGATTCCAGGTCTACTAGATGTAAGATAGAGTAGACTTCCTATCATACCTATGTAGTTGATTTGATCCACTGGTTCTCCAGCTTCATCTGTATCCAACTTACAGGTGGTACTCATAGGTGTGTCACTACCTTTACTATCATCCAATGAAAAATGTTTTAAAATGTCCTTAATATATTTTCTTTTATTGAAAAAAATGCCATTTTTATTTTGAAAGATTTTAAATCCAAGGAAAAATTTGAGTTCTCCCATTAAACTCATTTTAAACTCATTTTGCATCATTTTTAAAAAATCAACACATAATGAACTTTTAGAAGATCCAAAAATAATATAATCCACATAAATTTATACTATCAAAACATATTTAGAAATCCATTTAATGAAAAGAGTAGGATCAGCTATCCATTTGGTAAAACCTTTTGAAATAAGAAAGAGGTGAGCTTATCATACCATGCTCTTGGAGCTTGTTTTAAGCCATACAAAGCTTTAGAAAGTTTGAAAACATGATTGGAAAAATGGGGATTCGTAAAACTAGGAGGATGTTAAACAAACACATCCTCAACTATGTACCCATTTAGAAAAGCACTTTTAACATCCATTTGATAAAGTTTGAAATTTAGATGAGCTGCATAAGGAAGTAGTATCCTAATGGATTCTAGTCTGGCTATAGGTGCAAAGGTCTCCACATAGTCTATTCCTTCTTCTTGGATATATCCTTGTGAAACTAGCCTAGATTTATTTCTAACTATATTCCCATACTCATCTACTTTGTTTCTAAACACCCATTTAGTGCCTATGGTTAAGGTGTCCTTGTGTCTTTCCACTAATTCCCAAAATTTGTTTATTTCAAACTGATTTAGTTCTTATTGCATATCCATTACCCAAAATTCATCATTGATTTCATCATCAATATTTTTGGGCTCAAGCTATGAATGAAAAGCTTGATGTTCAACCTAGTTTCTTATAGAAGCTCTTGTTTGTGTTACTATATTTAAATCGCCTACAACAGCATCTAAGGATGATTCTTGAGAGTCCTAATACCTCTAAGAAGGGTTGAACTAGATTCTTCATAGTTGTCTGTTGGTTCAAAATCAGCAGGTGCAGATTCTGGAAAATTTCCAGAACTAGATACTTTTACAGGGGATTCACTATTTTTATCATTAAAGTTCAAATTTGATAAATCTTCCTCAAGATTTTCAAGTGAAGATTTAGGATCATGTGGATCAGTCTCATCGAATTTAATATGAAGTGATTCTTCCACACATTTGGTTTTCTTATTGAACACTCTATAGGCTTTACTTGAAATAGAATAACCCAGGAAAATCCCTTCATCACTTTTGGGAGAAAATGTGTCAAGATTATCTTTAGTATTAAGAATAAAGACTTTGCAACCAAAAACTCTAAAGTAATTAACCTTAGGCTTCCTATTATTCCATAGTTCATAAGGGGTCCTTTTAAGAATAGGCCTAATTAAGACTCTATTAATAATGTAACAAGCTGTTTTTACAGATTTTGCCCAAAAATAAATAGGTAAGTCATACTCATTAAGCATAGTCCCTGCAATTTCTTGAAGGGTCCTATTTCTTATTTCTATAACTCCATTTTTTTGGGGTGTCCTAGGGGCAGAAAAGTTGTGACTATAGCCATTATGCGAGTAGTAGGATTCAAACTCATGATTCTCAAACTCACAGTCATGATCACTTCTTAGGGTTTTAATCTTAAGTCCACTAAGCTTTTCTACAGGCTTGGAATATTTGACAAAGTAGGAACAAGCTTCACTTTTGTGAGCTAGAAAGTATACACAAGTATACCTAGAAAAGTCATCTACAAGAACATAAACATAGTGCTTCCCATTTAAACATGAAACTCTTTATGGTCCAAAAAAATCCATGTGAACCAACTCAAGTGGTTGAGAAGTTGAAACTTCTTTATTTGGTTTGAAAGAAACTTTGTGTTGTTTTCCATTTTGATAGGGATTACACACTTTATCATTTGGGACCTCTAATTTAGGTAGGTCTCTAACTAAGCATTTCTTAGATAGCTTCCTAACTGAGTGCACATTACAGTGTCCTAATCTTCTATGCCACAACCAAGATTCTTTATGAAAAGCATTTAAACAAGAAATATTTTGTTTCTCTAAGGAGTTTAAATCAACAGCATATACATTCTCATTTCTACATGGAGTGAAAACTAAATCATTTTTTGAATGAAAAAAATTGCATGAATCATTCTCAAATTTAACATTAATCCCATCATCATATAACTGATATGTACTAAGTAAATTATACTTTAATCCATCAACAAAATGTACTTTAGAAATTAATATTGTATCAGGGTTACCAATCTGGCCTAAGAAGATGATTTTTCCTCTTGCATTGTCACCAAAGGTGACATGCCCACCATCAACTTTAATTAGACTCTTAAAGAATTAATATTCTCTTGTAATATGTCTTGAACATCCACTGTCCAAATACCATAGAGTGTTATAGGAAATCTTTAAAAAACTTCCCTGCAGAACAGATTAAACATGGGATAATTTTGGTACCCAGATCTTCTTGGGTCCAGAAAGGTTAGCCAATAATACTTTGGGAACCCATATTTGCTTTATAGAATTTCTGAAATCAACAAACATATTTTGAGACATAAATACTTTGTTCGGTACTTTAACAAATTGTTTCTCAAAAGGTTGTTCAGAATTAGCAGTGAACTATCCAGATTTTGGAACAAATTTGGTTTTGCTAATGTGTCTCTGTCCAGGCTGATATCCTAGACAAGTTGTATATTTTGGAGCAATATTTCATCCTAGAAACTGTGTCAATGTATCCCTACCAGCGGTGAACTTCTCAATATCCTTTAAAAATTGTTCATTAGATAATTTGATATGAGTATTCTCTTTCAACAATTGATCATTATTTTCTTTTTCTACACTTAGATCATTTTTAATATTACTAGTCAAAGCATGTTGTTTCTTCAAAAATTTGTATTTATCTTTTAGTTCATTGCACGTATCTTCTAGTACATTGCAATATTCAAACAGTTCATCCTTATACATATTTGCATAATTATCTGAGTCACTGTTATTTTCAGAATAATAATCATTTAGAATAGGGGAAACAGGTACCACAGATATGTTAGTCATGAATCACATGTTGGCATGATTCTTTTGAGAGTCAGTAGATTCTGATTTACTGGTGTTGTCTTCCGAAGAACTCGAGGTTGCTTTCATGGCATTCTTGTACTTCTTTTCCTTATAGTCATTTTTTTTTTGAATTTTAACTTCGGACAGTCATCCTTGATATGTCCTTTCCTCTTTCATTCATAGCAGACTATATCATCTTCCTTATCAGATTTCTTCCAGTCCTTCTTCCACTTACCTTGTTGATCATATTTACCCTTGTAGTTTGGTTTTCTAAAAAACTTTTTCTTCCTATAGAACTTCATGAATCTCATGGCTATTTGAGCAATTTCTTCATCACTGTTTGAATCTGAATCATCACTAGTTGAACTTTCAATAGGTACATGTATTTTCTCCTTGTCTTTTCTCTTTAAAGCAGTAGACATGAATGCTACAGATTTTCTTTTGGGTTCATCATCTTATTATTTGTTAACCTTTAATTCTTCTTCATACATCATTAGTTTTCCAATCAACTCTTTAACTGGTAGCTTGCTGATGTCACATGATTCTCGGATTGACACAGAAGTGCCTCTCCATCTGTCAGGCAAACATCTCAATATTCTCATGATCAGCTCCTTTTTTGGAAAAGATTTTCCCAGTGAACTCATGGTGTTGAAAATATCATTAAACCTAACATACATATCAGAAATAGGTTCATCAGGTCACATCTTACAATTATCATATTTAATATTATAAGTATTTAATCTCATTTTCTTCACATTGGTTGTTCCTTCATGAGAAACAGCCAAGGTGTCCCAGATTTCATGAGTTGTTTTACATGCAGAAATTCCTTTAAATTCCTCATCTCCTAAAAAGCGGTAAAGGGAATTCATATCATTATAGTTATTATTATAATCAGACATTGTAGCAACATCCTAGGTTGATCTAGCAATTTTGGGAATTTCATATTCTGATTCTATAGCAGACCAAATATCAAAACCAATACTTTACAAATGAATTTTAATTTAAATTTTCCATTGACCATAATTCACATCATTAAAGAAAGGTGGCATGTTAGTAGCAGCACCTTCTAGTCTATTGTCCATAACTATATTTTAGAAAATATATTAAAGAGAGAAAATTTAGAACCAACAGAAATTTAAGATCTTTAAGTAAAACTAAAATCACATTTTGAAAACAGAGGGTTTGAAAACCTTTTATTTATAAATAATAATTAATCCTTTGATACCAAATGCTGGTAGAAGTGGATACTCAAGAGGGGGGTGAATTCAGTTCCAATTAAAATTTCTGTTAAAAACTTTTAGGATTAAAATCCCCCAAATTAGAATATCCCAGTCAATTAAGGCAATAGAGATATAAGTGAGTTATTGTTCAACAGGTTTCTCAAAGGTTGATTAATCCTCAGTTGAATCAGTATGAGAACTAATTTGACTTTTGAAACAAGTTTACTAAACAAATTAGATATACACACTAACCAGAACTAACTATCAGAGTGAATGTAAAAATAGATTTCTGTCTTTGAAAATATAAGCACAGAGGATAGATGTTAAACAGAGTAAAGCAAAGATGAACACAACACATTTAAACAAGAGGTGTAGTCTTAAGTCAAGACCTAGTCCTCTCCACTTGGTGATCACCTTCCACCAAGCAGTTATATTAAAAAGTGATACACAGCCGGTATCGGGCTTTACAACAGATTTCACAAACTGTCCAGGTTTTACAACCTCTACCACAGCTCTTCATGGGAAAGAAATAAACTACCAATCCACACCAGGATTCTTCCACAGATATATGTGCGAAACAAATGTAAGAATAGTTTTGTATGGGGATTTTCAATATCCCTTAGTTAAAGCATAAAAGTCAGTGTGTGTAACACATACACACTGCTCACAAATGTAATGTATTTAAATACAGTAGATCTAAAGATAGTTGGAATGAGTTTAGAATGCTCTGTTGTCTTGGAAGATCAGCGCTGAACTCTTTGGAATGAATGATATGAAGATTTGGTCCTTCTATGCAAGTTGTCTCCAAAACAGAGTGTTGCAACTTCCAGGTTATGACTTCCAGATGTAGAGATGACCAGCTTCTAGGATTTAAAAACTCTTTGCAGCACACCACTACAAATTGTAGAAGGTTATTTAAATTGATCTTCATGGAGCTCTTGTTCTTTTGAATTAGTGCTTGAGTGTTCCCTTCTTCTTTCCAGTATGTTCGAGTGCTCCTGCTTTTGTGTCTCTCTTCTGTGTCTTTTATACAGTCTCTAGTTTTTGTGTTTTGTTGTCTAGTAGGGTCCGACAAGAGAAATGTTTTAACCACGTGTGGTCTTCCTCGTACATCGTACTGTCTCCTGATATCCCTAAAAATAACATTAAATAATGTTAGGTGCATTAATTTGTCCAGACATGACCTTTATAATAGTATTAATAAAATTAGTAAAGAAAAGAATAGAATATCATTAGACTGGTAGCAGATGCATGTAACATGGTAGACTTTTAATCTCTACAACTATGGACTCCATTGGTAGACTATTCAGCTGAGGGATCCAATGGTAGGTTCTTCAACTGTAGGCTTGTAATGGTGGACATTGTGTTAGTGGAAGTCTTCTAACGGTAGCTTTTACTCTGTGTAACAGTAGCTCCTTATCAGTAGACTATAAGGAACAGTCGACTATCTTGACAGTAGAAGTTTTTTAGTGGTATCCTTCTACTAAACTTGTCCAAATATAGGTTTGAACAGAGAGGTTCTCAACAGAAGTCTTGAGAAAGAATCAGACAGTGGACTTCTAGCAGAAGCCTTGTTACAACAATGACCTTATGATAATAACTCTTTGTCTGTAATCTTTGATAAGTATATCATCAGTAGGTTTGTGATAGTAACCGTGTACTGGTAGCTTCCAACAGTGACTGTAAGTCTTCAATGGTGATTTTCTAGCATCAGTGACTTTAGGTGATAGTAAGCTATAACGGTGACTTTGAACAGAAGGCTCTTACAAGTAGCCTTTAATAGTGAACTTATATTTAGATAAATATGGACTGTAAGTTGATGCAGCAAAGTCATGAGTATTAAGAATATACATTCTTGAGAATAAGATAATTGTCTATATAGATTAAAAAGATTAAATAATGACTTAAAATATTATGATCAATATTTAAACATGATTTGTGATTATTAAAACAGTTGAGTCCAACACTATAGTTATATAATCTTCCTAAGAAATACTGACTAGGATGTGAGATAAAACATTCACTAGGACACCACCAATTATGTCTAGAAGTAATCAAATCATTTCTCATAACTAAACAGTGTGAAAGTATGAAATGAAAAAAGATAAAATGATGAAGAAATAAATAACCACCCACTCAAGTTCCTATGGGAAACCTTGAAGCTCTATAGGATTTGACTCATGGAAAAAATGTGTGTCTAATTAGTAACTATGTATATATAGTAATAAAATATATATATATATATATGTATTATACATATATATTGTATCAACCTACATGTAAAAATTGTGTGCAGATGCTAATGTCCATATACTCGGAATACAAAGTGCTAGATGGACCTATGAGTAACTAAGACAACCATAACTAGTATAATGATTCTATAAGCTCAAGAAAAAGGGTACATTCCCTAAATATCATAAAGAGTGGAAGAGGCCATGATCATCACTCGAGATAGTGAGTGAGACCTCATGTCAACACTCAAACAATGGATGTGGTGTGTCAAGCCCAGCATCCACTACTAGTGTCAGTGGTGTGAGATGTCATACTCAACACTCGATGTAAGGGATCATGATACCATCATGATGAACAGATCCCTTACCATCATACCATATCCTATATAATGTAATAATCATATTTAAAATGTAATACATGAGTCATTTCCTCTCTTTTATCTTTTACATCAATCACATATATATATATAAGTGTTGCATAACAGTTTAATTGGGCATTTGAAAAGGAAAGCAACAATAGGCATGGCCTTTACACCCTTTAACCATTTAATTTAAACCATTTATTTCATTTACTGAAAGGAAACCTTCGTGAATAATTCATTCCTTATAATTTCATCCCATTCAATTTACTAAAACATGGAAATTTCATTTATAAGTCTTAATGGTCATTTGAAGGGGGCATGGTCAAATAAGGCAATTTACTACCTGGGAAATTCCAACTATAAGTTGGAAAACCCCTAGGATGTTCCTCAATTTCATAAAACAATTATATAATATAGAAACCGGAATTATAATCTAAACTAAATTCTTAAAAGTTGTTTCGGGTAGTAAATCAATTAACCATAAAGGTTCGTTCATTGAGGCACACCCTATGGGTGTCCATAAGTGAGGTCAATATCCATTAAACTACTAAATAATGATTTAAGGGTGTGTATCAATGTGTGTTGATAAATTTGATATGAATAACTCAATTAAAAGGTGGTTCTTGGAAAAGTTCATTATGCGGAACAATGAAAAAGATATAAAACACAAAAAAATGATAGGGAAAATGATGAGGCCACCTACCTTAGGGTTTTTTATGACTCTTTATCTAAGGGTGGCCACATATTTGAAGTAGATTTCGGGAAATTTAAGAAATGGACCAATGCCCTTAAAATAGGGAAAAAGAGCTTTCACCTAATTAGATCAATTGATCTCGAGATAAATTGAAATAGAAATGGAGATGAATTTTGGCCTTACCAAGATAGATCTGATGATTCCAACAAATCTTGATTCTTACAACGGGTCAATAAGTTATCTCAATACCTATGACAAGAGGATAGGATGCATTCAAAATGAGAAGAGGTGTTGGTCCCTTGTAATGAGTGGAGAGAAAAATAAAATATGTTAAAGGATTAATGAGGTAAAAATTTTACATTTCACCCTCAAAATATGGGGTACACTGTTTGTCCATATGGTTTAGCCAAACTATGTGAAAATTGTGCTACCCTCACTGCTAAATATAGACCTCATGCGGTTAAGGTGAGCGGTTTTCCAAACTGTTTTCTAACCATGATAAAACCCACTATCAAGAAACTCTGTAATCATGTATGGTTTTGCACCTAGACTTGGATGGTATTAGAGAAATTATGTGACTCTTACTACACATACATTCTCCCATATATGCTTAAGAGAGATTGTGAGGTCTAAGCTCCATGGATTCTACTATCTGTGCAACCTATTAATTTATACAAAAACTAGTTTTATAGGCTTCAAACAATACCTAGACACCATTGTGACCTATGTTACTCCATTAGGATACATTATAAGGACCTTTTCAATTAATTAAAACCAAAAACTAATGATTCATACCTTTTTGAGAATATGTGTCATTACAACCGGCCCAAATTTGGATTAATTTTTTAAGATAATTTCTCAAAATTTATTAATAAATGATTGATCTCAACATCTCAATAATATATATCCCATTTAAACAAATTATTCATCAATTACTCAAAACACTTAACAAATATATAAGTGTTAAATGTTATTTACTCATCCATGTGTTCTTCATATACCCATTAAATTCCCAACATATTTAAAGTATGAATGAATTCTAAAATAATCATCTTATTAATGATGTTCATTTAAGGTCATAAAAATGATTCATACTCACTTATTCATTTTTTTATAAACAATGTGATATCTCAAAAAATCATTATTACATTTCATGAACATTAATATTAGTTCAACTATCAGAAAATGTGTAAGTTACTTCTTACAATGTATAATCTCATAAAACCTTCATCATTTATGTTTTTCATATCCAATGAATTTATTCCCCATGAAATATTTACAATAAATAAAATATTTATTCTTCGACGATTCATTTGGGATCTTTAATATGCCCCTTGTAATTTTTTAGTAATACAATTCCACTTCATAAATTCAGTGTTCTTATCCCCCTTATTCATAATAAATGAAAAGGTATAGTGGGATTCTCCTAAAATCATCAATTTCCTTTAGATTCCATCATGATATCCTCTCATTATATATAAATTTTAGAATCATATATTAATTTTTATTTGTGAGAAATATGACATAACATGATGTTATTTAACAAATATCCTTCAATTAGTCCACACTAAGTCTATGTGGGAAAACCCAATATAGAAAAATAAAGATGGATTGGCCAAGGATTTCAATGCTAGCCATAAACAACTATTCATGTGGTACTAATATCTAAACTAATTTCATGGGATCCTCATAAAGATTAATCATGAAATACATACATCGTAAAAATTAATTATATTTTAAAAATATTTTCAGATATTCCACATTCACTATGATTTTAATATTTATTAGATTCATCTCATTTTTTCTCCCACTTATGGGATGAATCCATCTTATTAAATTCCTTGAATTTCAACACCCAAAAATATATGGATAATTGAATGAGGAGAGACCACTTAAATTCCATATAATGACCACTATGTCTAAGTGTTTTCTCTAAACCTATTTATCTCTTTTCTTAAAAACTCATCATCAGAAAATTTCTATATAGTCGTTTTTTTACTCTCTAATTTGTGTGAAATAGATTTTTACACATTAATTTTCTATGAAAATTCTTTCCCTTGATTTTGAATCACCTTTATCATAACATCTTATTGTTATAATTATATTATCATAAAATATTTTTTATCATTATCAGACTGAACACACCATTCATAGGATTTTTCCTGAACATTCATGCCTGTATTTGTGGAAAACATCATTAATTATAAATTATTTATGTGTAACTACTCTTTTCATTTATCTCCAAACTTCCTATATTCCTTATCAATTATATTGTCCATATCAAGATATTTGTTTTAGATAACAAACCATTATTTCTTAATCTAGTCATTTTCTTTAGACTTATTCCAAGTCCTTTTGAAAGGATTAATATTGGATGAATAACATTTTAACATTTTATTATTTCTTCAATTTCATAGAATATGTAATATCTCCTTAAAATATAGGTATTAACTCCTGGTATTTGTTACCACCTTTTCCACACCTTCTACACATCTCTTATAAATTTCCAAATCTATTTTTAGTGGATTGTTTTTGTGAATTTCTTGTCACATTTTTTTTCTTTATGAATTATCTCAAAATTTTCCCCCAGACCACCAATATGATTCTAACATGATTCTTATAAATGAAATATTATACCAAAAAGAATAAGCTTTGGCTTCATAAAATCCACTACATGAGCAATAACACCTGAATTTTGATCTCCCGCCTAAATAAAACATCACTTCATAATTTTTTAGGACTATGTATCTATAGTTTGAACCGTGTTTTTTCTAGGGAGTGGTGGTATCCATGGAGTATTATTCCCATAAATTGATGTAGATGATTTACAAACATATTTCATGGTCTAATTTTTTTATGAATCATATTTCCACTTACACTATTAGAATTACCATATTTATACTGATATATATTAGGTTCAATTTTTACTGGCCTATGAGAACCTATCTACACACAAATTTTTAAGGATTCTACTTTAACCTCAAATGACATGTTGAAGTATTCTTTGATATTATTCAACTCTTTTTTTTCAAACCTATTGATTATATCTCATCCAGTTCCCCCACCATCTGAGACGGTCTCTTCTTAATATCACTTACCATATTCTCAAACTCAGTATCTTTCAATATGTTCTCCTTTACTCTCATAACCAAAATCCATTTATTTCTAATAATAATCCACTTTTTTAGTATCAATCCTTTCCATATCCTTATCCATTTTCCACTTATATTTCATAAGTTGTATATTTTTTTAAAGAAACCTTAGAGTCTATTATTCAATATCATTTTCAATTCTATTCATTATTTTCCATTATCATCACTTTTTAATGAATCATACCCTGATTCTAATTTATAATGAAAATTAACCACATTATCTGAGGTGATAGTTGATGATGAATCTGCTTTCTAAATCTTACTCATAAAATTTATTTTCATGCTATTATAATACTTCTTCTTATTCTTATCATTTTTATGTTTTATGTTTTCTCATATACATCAATATATTTAGTTTTAGAAGCATTATTCTTAGGAAATTCTTGAGTAAAATATCCACAACCATCACAATTTCAAAACTTTTGTGATTATTTCACTTTTCCTCTATACTTTCCATTTTTAAAACCCCTTAAAATAATGGAAATAATTTCACTAATATCATCAACTTCCTTATCATATGAACTACTTTAATATAAAAAAATTTCCTATGTAAAATATCCTTTTCTAATGGATTCAAAGGTAATTTTACCTTTTCCTTCTTTTTTAAGCCTAGTTCTATTCTCAACTCATAAGAAATGAGTACATTATACAGCTTAAAAACTATCAAATATTAAATTTCATCCAGAGTTAATATTTTTTGATCAAAATTATCTGGAAAATTCTTCATAATATTTTTGATAATAATACGATTATTTAGCTTCTTATTATATCATAGAATGTTACTGAATATCTCATACACCTTGGGGAAATAGTCATCAATATTTTTATCATCATATATTTTCATGTCCTCAAAATTTTTCATCTAACCATGATGTTTGTCTTCCTTAACTTTGAAATTACCTAGATAGGTGCAGATCAACATGTCATATATCTCCTTTATATGATGGATACCCATGACCACGGTGTATAATTTCTCTAATAGAGTAATTAACATTGAATTTTAAGTCTTTCCTTATAATTCCATATTTCCCGTATCATCTTGAGTCATAGAATATACTTCAATAATAAGAGGTAATCCTATTGTTTTATCATCTCTCACATCCATGAAAAGTAATATAATGTAAGGAAAAATCATATTCCTATGGATGTGATAATTATTTCCATAAAACATTAGAAAACCCCTATTGTTAAATTAATTTACATTATATATTTCTCAAAAAAAAATTGGATATTTAGAGCGACCCTATACAATTATGCAACTTTTCGATCCCTACAAAATATTATCCACTGAGAGGGGTAGTCGAATAGTGGTTAACATTTAAAAATTATTAGTTTTAATTGAACCAATTGAACATATTAAGGTTATTGATCATCTCAATAATATTTCATAACCTCAATTCATAAACATTAATAATAAAAGTAAAATCTATATATAGTATTTACATGGTTCAATAAAATCATACACCTTATTACATTCAATAATAATCCCCAACATATGTATTCTTCGCTATAAAATTTTAATCAATTACAACAGTATATAGAGTCACACAAGATACTGATTTTTTATACACCCCAATAAACAAGCTTCAGTAATAATTATTTATACCTCCAATAGTCAATCCACAAATTGTATCTTATTATACTTTATATTCATAAATTATTCAACCATGATTGGTTATATACCCTAAATTCCTTCTCTTATATTTTTTATTAGTTATACATCCCCAATAAACCTTTCAATGACTAGTTAGAGACCCCAATTATAAACTCCTTTAGTCATTATATGTTGATAGAAATATTGGGATCTTCTATAGTTTTCTTCAAGACCTCTTGTAAATTGATCTACCTATATATAAAAATTAGATCAATTGGTCTTTATCTTGTAAAACCATAATAATCCTCAACAGACACCTGATAAGGTCTATTGACCTTGATACTCCTTCTAGATCTTGACTGATGTGGGTATATTTAGTTCACTATATAATCAAGCTTTCAAGTATTGTGCTTAGACAATTATCCTTTAACTTTAGCCTCTTATCTCTCTATGATACTATGGAATATCAATTATCAGCTTTTATTATCATTTATCATACTTCAAATACACTTAATGAAAGAATGATTTATGTGTTTAGTGAACACCTTAAAACGTATCAATATTCTATTAGTATTATTATTTTATATTCATTTTTTCACTATTATTTGTGTAATATTTATGTCTCAAAACTAATTTCAAATGAAAAAAATCACCTCTGCCTTGCCCATGTACAATGATTTCTACACATCTTACTCATCCAATAGGTAAGCAACCTACTCCTTCATATTTCATAATAGGTAAGTGTATAATAATAAAATTGAATGAATTTTCTAAGTGGTTTATTCCTTCCCACTACATGCTTTATGTGGCTATGATTATTATATGTGTGGTTAAATAATCCCACAACCCTATAAAATTTTTTTATACTTTTAGAAGTACACTGAAATTAAATGGATTTGATCTTGATTAACCCTTCCCAAAAGTTAGTTCTTATTCAAATGATAATAACTTTTTAATATGATCGAGGTGCATATTTATAGCCATTGATGAATGAGATTATCTATTAATCAATATGAAAATCCCACTTAATCATTCATCAACATGCGACTTTAAGAATAATGTATCCTTTATTTCATGTACTACATGGGAATGTATTATCCACATAGTAAATACATCATTATTCCATCACATGGTGAATAGATTGTATTTATATAATAATCTCATGATCTTGTTTACTAAACTCGTGGACTTCTTATGCATTTTCTAATCACCTCATCACATACAAACAATGTGGAACATAAAATTTCTTTACCGTATGATTTCCTAAAAACCTCACAATCAATCTAATCTCACATACACCTCTTATTAATTTGTTTCTCATGTACTTATTTCATCGCTCACTGAACATGAAATATCACAAACATCTTTATAACATAAATACCTTGTGACATCATATTCCATCCATATTGTCTTCATGTATTCGTCATTTTTAATAATTTTTCTAAGATAACATCGATCTCATGTGGTCAATATCTCCTTAATTGGTGGTGTTTTAATATTTCAATTGAGAATAATTAATTCTAGATGATGAATACCACATAATATGAAATCTACCATAAGGTGAAGATAATGACTTCAAAAATCAACATTTTTTATTTAATCAATGTCACACCACTCAAAATATTCAAAACTTTTTAACATATGAATAGTGTTTATATGACAGTCTTCACACATTTTATTTTTTAGTGGATGGGATACTATTAATTTCTTCGGTCCTTACTCAAATAGGTATTGAAATCCACATGGGTATCAGTTCTCACCCTAAGGTCTCCCATGTCACCTTGAATGTTGGAGGTTATGCACCACCAACTACTACTTTCATAGACATGTTCCCCTCCTTAAATGCATACCTACCCTAAGGCTTGCTCTATCCATCACTATGATCCTCCTATTAACATGGGATGACAAGGTTGGTCAGGTGTTTTCTACAACCACCATAGTTGTTGCGGTTGAATTGACTTTCACGACCAGCCCTAATATGTCAAATTTATTAATCTAATTCCTCAAAATTACTTATCCAAAATATATAATATCATCTTTTAAAAAATATCTATTAGATTTACTCCCACTCATAATACCAAACTCCAATCACTTATAGAATCACTAAGTTTGAAATTCTAGGTCTTTATCCAAGTGTTATTCTATTACATATTAAATTCCATGAACATTTTTCATTAAAATGACTTCTAAGATATCATTTAATTAAATATCTTAATTTAAAATGTAACACCAATACTCTAGTAACCCAGATTTGGTGGTTATCATACTTAATTATTTATAAGATACATGTGATCACATCCTGATGAATTGAATAGTTTGTTAGTATTGGGAGACTAGATGCATAAATTATTCCCATATTACATTAGAAAATATGATATAAAAATTAAAAAATATAGTGGGAGATTTATTATTTATTATAGTTTAACCCTAAAATCATTCATAGATCCCTTCACGATATCCTAGGGAATGGGAAACATAATTAAAAGGTTATATTAAATGTTTCGTAAGGGAAATCATATAACATAATCTATTATAGAATAAATAAATAATTAATAAAATGGAATAGATAAAAATAATCAAATTTTTCATATAAATAATATCAGAAAAGGGGAATATATCCATGTATTACATAACAAGATAAATAATCACATAAATAATAATAACTTTTTTATAAAGAAATAATGCATAATATCAAACATCATGATCTTAGAATCAAGGCCTTAGTCCAAGATATCATAGTGAAATAGGTAAGGCATGTGCCAAATACCCAAAATAGTTTTTCCCATGAATCCCACTGATGCATAGAGGGTCTATATTAGAAATTTCCCATCACATACTAATTCCATTTCATTCATCATATGAAATTATTTAATAATAAATAAAATACATAATCAATATGTATAATTATATTTGAAAACAAGAATATAGAATGTCAATATTTACCCAGTAAAAAAAGAAAATCATGATAATAAGTCATCTTGATTAACATTGTGGATGGTATAATTTGATTATATCCCGAATAAATCATAAGATTCATCAAAAGGTATTAACATATATGAACATTATTTTAAATTAATATTCAAACCATAAATTTAGAATATGATAAAATTTCCTTTTCTTTTGACAATATTTTAAATAAAAATTTGTAGAATATTGAGAAAATTTCTTTCTTTAAAATAAACTCGGAAAATTATAAATTAATATTTAATGAATAGAACAGTTATGGCATTATAAAAACCCTTCAATGTAGAAAACATTAATACAACTATTCCTTTTAAGATTTTGGTAAATAGTCAAAAATAACTCATTTGAATTATGATAAGAAGATTACTTTTAAAACATTGAAATAAAAGTGAAATATGGTTGAAAATGAATTTAAATAATCATTTGATCAATGAAAATAAAATTATTGAAAACATTTTAGGAAATATGGATATGAAAGAAAAAATTTATCAACTAAAGAGGAAATAAGGTCGATTTTATAAAAAATATTTCTCACTCATATTAAGTACCTAAGAGAGTAAAATGAAAGGAATATTTGTAAAATGCATAGATAAAAAAATATATGAAAATATATGTATTTCAAAAGAGTAAGAGCTTATAATGTCCAATAATGTATTTTTAAACAAAAATAATGTTAATTAAATTTGATATTATAGAAAAAACCATACCTTGAGTATGACATTCCATTTACATAATTTCAATCATCTATCATTAAATTATTTTAATTTTATACATTATTAAAAAACTTTTCTAGATTATTATATTTTAATGATCCCTTTTATTTTATTTATGTCTTATAAAGTTAGTAAATTGGTTAAATTCACCTTAGACATTTTGGGGTCCTTTCGTTTATAACCTCAAAATAACATCAGCCAATTGATTAGGGTTAAAGTTTTCATCATTACATGATATTAAGAATATTTATAAGAAATAATTATAATTTTTATACATTTAATATAAATTTATAATCATCCTTTAATTGTATACTTGAAAAAAGAGTCACAACACTTCGTAGAGGCGATAGTGAACACATATACACAACATCATTATCATTTTTTATCAGGTGTAAGGGTAAGCAGGTAGATGACATATTATATTTATAGAATCATAATTATTTCATAAATATAATATATATTCCTTAGTTCTATGTTTACAGCCACCCAACCAAAATGGAGATGAAAAATAAATTTCACTGCAACGTATGGACGGTAGGTCGTATATACACATGACTACTACTTTCGTTTTACATAGAATTTAAAATAGATGTAAACTAGTTATCTTGTAATAATAAAAACATATCAGTATATTTAGGACACTGTATTTATTATGTTAGTATGGATACAATATATTTAGAGTAAATAGAAGAAGAAATAATCTTTAAAAGATTCTGTAAAGATGATTACCTCTTATTTGAGATAACTCCTTTTTCTTCCACCATAATTATTACTAGCATGGTCTTAGGAGAGTATCAGAAGATAAATAATGAATAGAAAGATTCTTGGAAGGTTTGGGCTTAGTTTAATTAATCTAGAAGAATAATATTTTTTGAATAATGGAGGAGTGGAAGTTTCCTTATATAAGTGAGGATATGGGAACACATTAAATTACAAAAAATATTTAAATAACATTATGTCATTTTCATGAGTAGTTGAAAAAATAGAAAATAATTATAAATTAATAAAATATAAGGTCAAAATATACTTAAAATTTATATTTAGAAAATTTTAAGTGTCATTATGAGCCTTATGTCTTAGTTTAACACCCTAGTAACCCATTTTAACCAAAATAATGGAAATAAAATTTTACTATTTTAAATATTTATTATAAAAAAACATAAAATTAGTCTTATTAAAAAATTTGAACCTTTTTATTCAAAATAAAAAATCCATTTTTCATGATTAAATTTTTAGAATTGGTAAAAATAACTTTTAAAATTTGTTTATAAAATACAATGAAGACTACCGTTAGAAAAAATATTATTTTAAGAATAAAAATTATTCTATAGAAAAATAATGTATAATATTGATTCATGTGAAATTAATTGGACTATGTTAAAAAATAGACATAATTTTGATTATAATTAAACAAAAAATGATTGTAACCTTGTAAATACTTTATTTAGAGAGAAGAATTAAAAATAACAATTTATTTAACAAAAAATTATAATTCCCAAATGTTAGGAATAATTCTCTAAGATCAATATTATATTTTTTATATATTTCATATTATGCCTTAAATATTTATTTATTATATTAAAAAATTTCCATAAACTTTTAGGTTATTCTTATATAATTACAAATTCATAAAATTGATACTTTTTGGAAAATCGTTATTTTCACTATTCTCCCAATAATAAAATGATTTTGAAAAATCTAAAAAATCACAATAAGATTATTTTGACTAAATTAATTAAAAAATGAAATTAATTTCATCATATTTAGTTTATAAAAAAATTTAATTTATGTTTAAATCATTTTCTTGAATAAATCTATGTACATAATTATATTTTTTATTTTAAAATAAAATCATACCTAATATAATTGAATCTTGGGCATCACATTATTCCACTTAAAAAATTCCGTTCATGAAATTTATAGAATATAAACTCATGAATATATGTGGGTATTGCTTCACCATATCCTCTCAAGGTTACCATGTTTCCTTTAATATTTTATGATTTCTTTAGTGTACCTTCTCCAATCAGGTAATCTAAATCCACTAAACTCATTCCCTAGTGTCAAGAATATAGATAGGATTTTAATATTAAGATAAATAATGATAAAATTATATTTCCTCAATGGGGAGAACATGAATTGGTTCTGGAATTTACTTCCCTAATAATGTGACATGGAACACATCAGGAACTTTAAAGAGGTAAGGAGGAATTTTCAAATGGTAAGTCTTAGCTCTAATTATTTATAGAATTTAAAGACATTGATGCACCTATGAATTAATTTCTCATTATTTTAATACCTTATAACACCTTTCCATTGAGATAACTTCAAGAAAACATGATCTCCCACTTGAAATTATAAATACTTCATTTCGTTATTGGAATAATTTTTTCCTACTTTGAGCAACCTGAATAGGATTATGAGAATTATTCACTGTCACTATTAAATCAACAAAATGACATGGTCCAACACGCTTCCATTTACCAACATCATCACGAAAAGTTGTAGTATGACACCTATTTCTATTAAATGCTTTATATGGTTCCATTTAAATGCTTGAATGTAAACTTTTATAATATATGAATAGTACATTTATATTGTTCATCGGTTTTAGGATGATAGTCAACGATCAAATATAGCTTTCTATTGAGATCCCTCTAAAGACTATTCTATAATTTTGATATAAACCCCAAATCATGATCAGATACAATCAAAATAGGTTCACCATTAATTCTTACAACTTCATTAATATAGATCCCCTATAGGGTGGTAGTATATTGAGAAATAATATTCCTTGAGTATTTCTGGCTAACGAATTTGGATCATGTTGATATCTCTCTATGAGAAGATATATTTCAATCATTTTTTATTCATATATATTTCAAATATTTGACCATAAAGTTAATGGATCCATATCTTGATTGAAAATATCATAGAATATAACTCAAGATTATTGTTCAGATAATTATTTTCATGAATCTTTAACTTTCTAGATGCATAGGATATAACTCTATAAATCCTGATAAGGACACATTCAAGTCCTTCCATTGATGTATCGCTATATATCACAAATCATTCCCTTCATAATGGTAAAGTCAATATAGGTAAATTAACCAATATCTTCTTCAATTATTCACAACATTATTTACATAATTATTTCTATATAAACTTAACCAGTTTATGTGTAATCCTAGATTAAAAGATAGCTAATAGAGATAATTTTTTATCAAATAATCTATAGTAAAAAACTAATACAAATAAACTACATGTGTTGGTTATATTTCTTAGAATCATTCACTACAGAACTACCTTTTTCTTTAATGGATCAACTGATATTCCATCCTTAAAGACAATATTTCCAATAAATGAAACATCCCAAAAATAGAATTCACAATTGTTAAATTTACTATATTACTCATCTTTACTAATATTTCTAGGAATGATTCTCAATTTACTATTATTATCATTATAGTTTTTAGATTACATAAAGATATTACCAATAAATTCTATAATGAATTTATAAATATAATCCTTTAATACAATTTTCTTCATATTCATAAAAATTGAGGGTGCATTAGTAAATCCAAAGGGATTTACAAAAAATTCATAATTTTTGTGTCTCATATGAAATTTCATCATTGTAATATATTCTTTATATACCTATAGTGGATGATACCCAAAAGATGTTAAACCATTGAAAAATATTGATCTTTTTCAAATTGATCAAACAAGTCATCAATGAAAGGTATATAGAACTTGTTCTTTATATTAATAGAATTGATTTCTCTATAATCGATGAAAATCCTCATAGACGAATATTTCTTCTTAATAAAAAAATAGGGTCTCATTATGGTGAAACACTAGGGTGTATATATTCTTTATCACACAACACTTGTATCTTTTTCTTTAGTCCCCCAAATTAAACTATGGAAACCTTTTAGGGAGTATTAGATATAGCTTTTTCGTCAAGGTTGAGATCAATAGAAAACACAAAATCATTCTTATGTGGGTTTTCATGTAGTTCTTTAGGAATCACATCAATGTATTCCTATAAAATTGTTACATACTCTATTCTAAGGATACACTTCCCATACATAGGTTATTTCTAATATACTTCTATAAGGATTTCATTATAAAGAGATATTGGACATTGATCCAGACATGATTTAGATGATGTGGTCTCCCCTAAAAACCTTTATAATTCTACATCTCTATCATGAATAATAATCTCCA
Organism: Viscum album; assembly: GCA_963277665.1. Lineage (NCBI taxonomy): Eukaryota > Viridiplantae > Streptophyta > Magnoliopsida > Santalales > Viscaceae > Viscum > Viscum album. Next base: position 1,954,781,182 of record OY728141.1, on the reverse strand, counting down.
TCCCATGGTAAAATATTTTCACATTATAATTTTAATTCCAATCCATTAAAATTATTTTATCAAATTCAACCATAATTATAATTATTAATTATTGAAATTTGGTAAATCTAAGTGTCAAAAAGGGAACTGACTATAACAACTTTGTTATTATAAGCTTTCCACTATAAGGATTGACCAAAAACTCCCCTATTAAGGTTATAAGAAAATATATTATTTTATTATAAAACATGGATGATATAAAAGTTTGAGATGATCCATAATCAAATAAATAATTTTCTAAATTTGAGGTTTTGATAAAAGTAATTTCCACCCCAACATTAGAAACTTCAACCACAGCTATAGTGATTACATAATCTTAGCCTTGTCCCATTCTCCTTTTCTGAAGACAATTCCTTTCAATCTTGGGGAATCTATTTTAATTATACCCCATCAACATATAGTTAAATCGTTCACCATTGGTAGCTTTTTATTTCCCTTGAAATCATGGGCCTAATATGCATTATCACTAAATTTTAAGAAAACTCTCATTCCTATTATGAATGTTCCATAGTGTTCCTTTCCACATTTATTACTGGTTCAAAATTCTACCATTTCCTTTTTCTATAACACCCCAACCAAGATAATTTCATTTTTATTTTATTTTATTAATTATTTATTTATTTTCTCAATTTATAGGTTAATCCATTTTAGAATTTTAAAATTTTAGAGTTTTGAAGAGATGCACAGTTAGAAAAAACTATGTGAAAACCATGTAGTCATGTATGTCACTTAATAGAGACTAATTCATGGTCAGTGCATGGTTTCCCTAATTATGCTTGCTTCCCGTAAAAAGTTTTCAAGGCCATTTAGAGGGAGCTTCATGGTTTGGACAACTATGCCGCCAAACAGTGCATAATGTTAGGACTTTAAAAACATTTCTTGTTTCCTAAATATTCCACCCTCCATTTAAACTCAATTTATCATTCCTCCTAAACCCCTATCCATGTTTTGAACCCTAGCCATAAGGAACCCCATCCTCAAGACTCCCTCCTCCCCCATCTATGGAATTCATCCATTTATCCCTTTGATTTTTTATGATCTCCCATTTATAGATTTAATTATACCCCACCCCCCCCCCATCTTCTTATTATCTTTTCTTCTGGATTTTTATTCTCCAAATTGTGTTTTTTGTGACCAAGATGAACCAAAACACAATTTTTTATGTTTATATTGTTCATTCATAGTTCCTATAGTTTGTGAGTTTACAATTTTGGATGATTCTCATTGTGATAATTGAAGGCATTTTTTTCCTCTATTTAAGTTAGGGTTTTTCTCATTATTCTTCTTTGGCTCAAATTTTATTAGTAATTTTCTAATTTTTAGGTTCCTCTTTGTTATTTAAGGTTAATAAAAACGTTATTGAGGTGTATTTGGTCTTCGCACACCAAAGGTAGTGAGTTTTTTACCATTTAATATAGGTATCCTCCTATTTTAAGACATTATTTTTATAACAATTCTTACTTAAATTTTTAAATCCTCATTTAAATAACATTTAGTTATAAAAAATTTAATATTAGGGGATTTGAGGTGGAAATCATGTTTTAATTTATTTAATATTCAATTTAAGTTTTTCCCCATATTTATAAATTTTTTGAAAATATGTTTTGATTAATTTTATGCACTGGTTATTTTGTAGACACCTGAATGACCTTGAAAAAATATGATAAATGTTTTAAGAAAGGTTATTCCTTTAAAAGTGGGGTTTTACCTTGTTCAAAAAAATGATATAGTTTGAATTAATTTAAAAAATCTTTTAAATTTTTTTATGTTTTTGTTATATAAATATAAATAGGTATACATGTATTTTTTTTAGGTGTACAGATTCACATGAGAATTTTTTTAATTTTTCAAATGAGATATATGTATATATATACATGTGTTTGTGTTAGAGTATATGGGTATAACCATAAAAGGTGGATTTTGGTGTGGTTTCTTTAACATATTTCAAATCCAGGTTTACATTTTTAATTGTATTTTTATAAGTAATAATTTAATTAATAAAATTTAGTCTAGGGTATCCTTTAGGGATGATTCATATGCCTTATTGGTACTTAAATAATTTCATTGGATTAAAAAATGAAATGTTTGATGAGGAATTATTGATTTTAATAAATGATTTGGCTTGTGACAGGTTAGTGGATAGACCCTATATTTTATTTGACAATTGATATATTTGTAATGGAAATAGTTAAAGGGAACCTTGGGTATGTAGCTGGGTACACTATGAAAAGTACACTTGATAGAGGTAGTAGGGATCTGGAATACCCACCCACACCTATAGACAACACTTCAGCACTTACTAAACTATGTGATGGTGATCCTATCTTGTTTCTCATTCATAGGAGTAGTTATATATATATATATGGTTCAATCACTAATAATACAAGGATCCTAGGATATATCCTTAGTTACTTCAGGCTTCACATTTTTTTAACTGGTTTATTTATCTTTTCTTATTTACTTTGAAAATAATAAAATTTAAATTCTTGTTATGAAAATTATTTCTTTCATACTGATGTTTCAATTTATTTAATATTTGAAATTAATGTGCTCATAAAAATTAATGTCCCTATCTGTTTTGAAATTATATTTCCTTTAAAAATGAATAAATCTAAATTATTCTATTTCAAAATAAAATCTAGAAGAAATATTATTTCTACAATGTATTTCAAACTATAATAAAAAAGATCTTAAATTTAAAGACATAAACCTAGGTTGTAGTTTACCTTTGGCATTATTACTAAAATTAATTTATCATTATTATATTTATAATTTTAATAACAGGTTTTAGTATTATTCCTAATTTATATTTGCGAATTAATTAGTAGGATGGTGACTCATATAGTAAAATGGTGGTTTTTTGGTAATTTTGTTTTAAATTTAGAAATTATATATTTCATCAGCCATGTAATCCTTTTACAATTTCATATGGTTATAGGGTAGCTATGTCTATGGGATTCTAGGAGAGAACTAGATGTTACTATAGTTTTCTTTATAAAGGGAGAAATGGGTGAGTAGAAGGATTAATTAGTTTTCTTTTGTTTACTGCTTTTATATTCTATTTATTTTTTGTCAATTTGATTTATTATAGACATATTATATATGGATAGTTCATGCCCATTTTTTCCTAATTTTATTTCTTAATTATTTATTGATTTAAATCATTCCCACGTAGTTCACTTTCATCCCAACACTAATTGTTCCCCTGTGGGAATATGGAACAGCCATCGGGCCTTATCATGGATTGTTTTGGGCATAGAATGGAGGGAAACTTAGGTTGGTTCATGAAAGAAAGGATTCAATATATCCTATTTTAATTTTTTATGTATATTATATATTGATAAGATTATCGATACTCAATAGGTAGGTTTGGGAAGAGGGCCATGAAATATTACACATCCTAAACTTTAGGTCTCTATGGGAAGCCAAGATTTAGAAATTTTTTCTTGTTTTATGGTTTAATTAATTGATTTTTATGTTTTAGTGGATGTAAATAAGACAAAATTGGTATAACATGGTGAGACTTCATGGCCAAGTAATCCATGTGAAGCCTAAGCGCGTGGTTATTTATGACTTCCAATGGTGGGTACATGCTTTGAAAATGGCCCTCTAAACTATGTGGCCCAATTATGCACAACCATTATTCCCTCTTATGGAGCTTTTTATTTCGTTTTTTCTTAGTGTAATTCATTTTTTTAAAAGAAAAATAATTATGTTTTGAAAAATTGTTAAAGGGTACTTATGTTTGGAATAATTTATATAAAATAAATCTTTGAAATTATATAAATTAAAATTTTTAAATCTAATAATTACAGGTTTTAGGTTGAAATTTTTGATTATTTTTTGGAAAATTAATAGATTATTTTTCCTAAAATTATTTTAAAAGGGTTTGAAATATTTTAATTTTACAATAGTTTTAAAAAGTACTTTGGGGAAATTTTGTAACTGTTTAATATAAGAAATTGGAATTTTGAAATTTAATGTGGGATATTATATTATAAATTTATTTTTAATTTATAAGTTGGAACTTTATATTTATAAATTGATGTTGTGAAATAAATTAAAATGGATTTCATTTCATTTTCAAAATGAAATAAACAGATTTAAAGGTTTTTTAAACTTTAAAAGGGTGAATTTTTCTTGGCTTTGAAAGGATTATGAAATTGGATTTTGAATCATTATTTTGAGTTTTTAAAGTGGGAATTTATTTTTCATAGTTATTTCAATTTTAAATAGGGATGGTTGGGTTTTTTCTTGGTAATTTTTTCTCTCTCCTATGGTTTACCCAGTTTGAAGTGATATAAATTTCAATGCATCTTATCATAAATTTTATATTGATGTTCTGACTCACTCCCCCCCCCCACCAGAATGTTTCAGTGGGTCCGAGGGAGTTTGATTTATAGGATTCATCATGTGATTTATAATATAGTTAGGGAGTGGGATCTTACTATTGATTGTTCTACCTAGACTCCATGTGTAGTGGTAAAGTCAAGTCACCTCCTTGTGATTTGGTCCCTTATTGATAATCCATAAAAGGAATTATCTGTAGATCATCTCTAAGTCCTCTCATTAATATTTTTACCATCTTCGATATTTTTTCTATTTTTTATTAATGGTTCCCATTAATATAATCGATAAATTAATTTTATTATTGATTTTTCTTTAGGGGTTGGGAAATGGAAGTATTGGGCGTGTTCATGGGAACAGGTATGGGTAATACCCCCAATGTAGGTCATACCCATGTTGGTGCCTTGTTTAATTAAATGGGTTTAACAGGGACTTAGTGTTCTAGGTGTGCAACCAAAGCTTTTTCTTATTCTACTATTATTCAAAGGCAAGAATCGGTTACTCTGGTTCAATCACATTTTGTTCAAGTTAATTTTGGTTGTGCCATGATCTAGCTTGTTTAGTTATCCTAGGTTTTCTTTGTTTAAGGTGATGTTGGTCTTAAAAATTTGGAGACATAGATGTTTGGATCAATTGTAATTTTGGTTGTGTCCTCGATTGAGTTTCCTGTTTAAGTCTTTATGATTTGGAGTGTCTCTGAAATAAATTGGTTTCCCTTGGGGTGGCCTCTCATTCCTTGTCATTTCATGTTAGTAGAGTTTATATGGTGGGGACAACATACATCAGTCTCATTCTTCTTTTCTTTTCTCATAAGGTTTTTGGGATTTTCAATTTTCATTTTATGATTTAGTTGTGGTCTTTGGGTGTTTAGTATTTTAGAGAGTTATCTTGATTAGGGTGACTGTTGTTCCTTGGGTTTAGTTGAGGATAAGTGTTTTAGACAAGATCTAAAATAGTCAGATATCTCCTTCATAGTTTGATCTTTTCTCCTTTCCTGATTTAGTTTAATGTTCCTCACGAATTCTCGTTTGGGTAAGGAAGTGTCATAGTTTCATGTTTAGAGGTTATTATGGGGATGAATTGAGTTTGGGAGATTATAGAGACTCATTCCAATTAGTTTTATAAGTTTTTCTTAGTGATGGTGATAGAGTTCCTTAGTTTTGTAGACTCATGTTATATTGATAAGGTTTGATTTTTTCTTCTCCTATAATATTCTAAATCAATTATTTATTTTTAAGGGAAGAAATAATTATGTTGGGCAGAATTTTCAAATCCCAAATAAATTAATTTTCTTTTTATTTTATTTAATTAATTATATATTTTTTTTTCAATTTTTAGGTCTATCTATTTTGAAATTTTAAAATTTTTGATTTTTCTCACAAGTTCAAAGTTATTAGAAACGATGAACCAACTATGTGAGTGTGTATAAAATTTGATATAGAAAAACGCATATTCAGCACATGATTTCCATAATTAATAATTTTATCTATGTGAGTTTTTCTAACCCTCCATTAGGAGGCATAATTTTGGTTCATTCTTTTTCTAACCGTACATCCAAACAGTGCATAGTGAAAAGGATTAAAAAAATTATATTTTACTTAAATATCCCTCCCTACATTTTTATAATCACTATCCCTCCTTGTTCGATTTGTATATGTCATGAATCCCATCTAGAAAGAACCCTAAAAAAGAACTTATCTCCTTCTATGGCCAGGTAATGTGGTCATTTTTTCCTTCAATTTAACATATGATCTCTCGTAGTTAGTATTCCTCCTCAACTACCCTCTTTGTGTTTAATCGTCAAGATTTATTCTTTTACCCCTTATGTTAAAGGTGACATAGATGAACCCTAACAAACTTTTGGGTGTTTTTATTGTGAATTCTTATTCCCTATGATTTACAGGGTTTAATTTAGGGTACATTATCACTACATTCAATAAAGGAATTGTTTTCTACTACATTTGTGGTAGGTTTTTTCATTTTCTTCCACTTTATATAAAATTTAATATGGTATTTTGTAATTTTAAGGTTCCTCTTTATTCTTAAGGATGTATCGGACTACAATTGATGTGTATTAAGTCCTCTCACACCAAAGGCAGCATGTTCTTCTCTATTTTAGGTATTCTACCCCTTGTTTTAAGCCATTAATTTTTATAACATTTCTTTCTTAAATTTTGATTCCATGTTTAAATGTAATGTAATAATAAAAATTTTATGAAAATGTTATTTTAAGAGAAAATCATGTTTCACTTGATTTCAACTTCAATTTAAGGGTTTTACCTTAATTAGAATTTTTTTTAAAATTTGTTTTTGATTAATTTTAAAGATTTGTTTTTTCATGAACACTTTAATGGACTTTGAATAATAAGTGAAATTTTTTAGGAGTGGTTTCATCTTTAAAATCAGGGTTCTACCATGTTAAAAATTCATATAATGTTTTTATGCTTTTAAAATGTATTTTGAAATATATATGTGTGTGTGTTGGTTGTATACATATAAATTGGTGTGTGTGTGTGTGTGTGCATGTGTAAAAACTCATATGATAATGTGTCAATTTTAGAAACAAAATATATATGTGTGTGTGTGTGTCTATATATATATATATATATTTGTGTGTAAGTTTATAGGGGTATAACTATGAAATGGAGATTTTTTTATTGTTTCTAAAACATATTTGAAATCGTGGTTGGAACATTTTTTATTCTTTTAATGGGTGATTTAATTGTTAAAAGTTATTCTTTGATATCCTTCAGGGTTGAATCATATAACTTTTATTTTCTTAAATTGTTTCCTTTGATTTTTTTAAAAATAGTTGATTAGGCATGTTTGATTCTGATAAATGGTTGTTCTTCGAATGGGTTAATGAAAGGTCTCAATATTTTGTATGATAAGTGATAAATTTAGAATGTAAATATAAAATTGAAACCCAATGAACTTAGGTGGGTAGACTAGGAAAAGTATTCTAATCCAAGGTAGAAAGGATCTAAACTTCCCTCTTTATCCTATAGAATATGATAAAATAACTACTAAATTATGTGATGATGATCCTCTCTAGTGCCTCATGCATGGGAGTGATTATATATATATATATATATGGTTCAATAATTGAGAGTGTGAGTATCCTAAGGTATATACTTAGTTACATCAGGACTCCCATTGTGATTGAATTATTTAATTATATTATCTTATTTCTTTTAAAAATAATTAAATTGTGAATTTATATTAATTTAAATTTTTCATAAAAACTGGTGTTTCATTTTTTTAATTATTAGAATTAAATTTTCCAAAAAATCATGGCCCTATAAAATTTGAAAATAAATTGCCTTTGAAAATGAAGAAAAAAATAATTTATTGATTTCTAAAAAAACTAGAAATAGAACAATTTCTAAAATGTATTTAAAAAAGTATAAATGGATCATTAATTTAAAGACATGATCTTGGAGTGTGGTTTATAATTTTATTACATACTAAGAATAATTTCTCATGCCTATATTTATCATTTTAGTTATAAGTTTATTTTATATTCTAAACTACTCCTTGAGAAATGATTAGTTAGACGATGACTTGAATAGTCACATAGAGGTATGTTGGTTGTTTTTTTACTTCTATATTTTATTTATCTCATCGTTCATGTAGCAATTTTACTATTTTATATGGTTGTATGGTAGATATATTTTTGAAAGACCAAGAGGGCAGTGAAGGTGTGTTTGGTTTTCTTTACATGGGAGGGAGATTGGGGGTGAGTTGAGGGATTAGTTAGTTTACTTTTGTTTACTAATTTTATATTCTATTTATTTACTTTTTTCTAACTATTTGATTTAGTATGGATAATTTATATATATATGGATAATGCCTTTTTTGGTCTCTTGTTTTCATAATTATTTATTAGGAAAACATTTTCCCACCTAGTTCTCTTTGATTCCCAAAAATAGTTTCCATCAAGCAGGGATTAGGAATGCCCCTCGAGGCTTGTCAGGGATAGATTCAGACATTCAATGGAGGGACTAATTGGTTTAGTTCATAACATATTCCCTTTTTCCAAATTTCATTTTTCAGAGTGCTTAGCCACCCCTTTCATTTATTTCGTTCCTTGGAAACCATAACACTTGGATATTTTATTCTCTATCTTAATGGAACAGGATACTATATCCTCATATAATTTACATGAATTAGTTACTAATTCTACTTTAAGTATGGTATTTATCCTATAAAATAAATGACCAATATTACTTCTTGTATTACATATAGAATCCATATAATGAGTTGATAACCTTTTAAAATTAGCTTCATATATGGTTACATTTTCTCTACCATTTTACATTATCTTGAGGAATTTCCTATCCAAGTCAACTCATAACTCATGAGGAAATTATTTTTCAAATAATAATTCCTTGAAAGTATTCCAATATATACTGTTTATTTCTTCCAAATTTTTAGTGTTTAGGATCAATAAACACTATTGATTAGTGTCTCCTTTAAGAGAGTAGATTTCCATGATAAATTTTTATCTTTCACTAGTTCCCAAAGTGAGAAATACCTTCTCTAGAAAAATGATCCATTCTAAACAACTAATAGATTAGTAGTCTCATTTAATGATGGATGTTTTTGACACATTATGTTTTCCAACATTGTTTCACCATTTTCGGGATCATTCAGTTTCTCTATATGAGCATGGTTATTGGTCCTATCCTGAGTTTTCAACCCTAATATAGTTATAATATTTTCATCTAAAACTCCATATACATTGTTTTTTCACGGATGGAAATCCCTATATTGATTACATGAATTGATATGTTTTCTATTCCTTCCTCTAAGATCCATTTCTAAAAAAATGACAAACAATTTATTATTTCATAGTATTAATAATTTTAAATCATAGTGTATAATTCCGAATCTGGGTTAACACTAAACATATATAAAAAATTTATACATATCTATCTTTGAATCATAGATTAGAATCTTTTGAAATATATTAAAATCAATAAAATATTTTCAAATTATTAATAATGGTTTATAATGAGTCTGTGAATAAACCAAAGAATATCCCCTAAGAGTTTCAAGGACGTTTTATAGTATTATTCCCACTTATCATGCACTAAGTAAAGATCAATTTGATACTCAACCAGCCTTTTTCAGAGTGTTTACTCCTAGGTTTATATATTCCACAAACATATATAATTTATTGTATCTAGATAGAGATTTCATTACCATGAAACCAAAAATTCTCTACCTCATGAAAACATTATAATATTATCTTATACTTAGACTTATCCTTAGAGTCTCTCATTGGGTTATGTTCGAAAATATATGTTTTCCTAAATCAAATTACCAAGGTTTGTATATCATCTTTCTCCTCCTCATTTTCTTGAGAATGTGGTGGAACATTACACGGCCCTAAGAAACATTCCCAAGGTGCAACAGGATGGAAATAAATTCCAAGGGCTTCATTAAGAGATGGGGGATGATTTTCCCTTTGAAAATAAAACAACCCAACAAAACATGTCATAGAAAAGTACCACAACATAATTCATGATAATAATGTAATCAAACTGAATGAAATTCCATTGATATCAAAATAAAACTACAATAGAGAACCGTAGTGGAAGACTAAAAATCATCAATGTACACAGTGTAAGATGAACTGATAAAATTCAAAGGATCAAAAGATACCAACCCCAAGATCATAATCAAAATCAACTCCAAGTATCACGAAGTGCCACTAAACGAGTGGGATGTTTTACCTTTACCTATATAACAATAAATGAAATCTACAAAATCACTAACATTCCAAAGAATGTGTGGGTAAAGAAACTCATTAGGTTTTTCCCAAATGATTTCCATTCTCACACCACTATGATAGAAAAATAATTGTTTGTATAAAAGAATTTATATAAAACATTTGGAAATAGTTAAATAATTTATAACAAATCTAAACAATTTCATACAAAAAGTATTTTTTTCAAATAAACCAATCTGCAAGGAAAACACCCAAACCAACCATTTATACTTTTCTCCATTTTCCATGTTGGTATAACCCATTTAATTTTACATAACCTCACACACCCATGCACACAATCTTTGTGTTTCCATTGATGGTGGAACTTCACATCCATAACCCATCCACATTGATGGTGGTACTTCATGACCAATATCCATCCCATCCCACACATGATTATCCATTTAATATAGCCACATTCCAAAACCATATATTCCAAACCCTTCCAATAAAACCATATTTTTATTAAAACCCATTTTTCATGCATAAAAAATAACCATTTTAAAATCAAGTTACCATTTTCAATTTCCACCAAAACACCCAATTTTATACAATTCTAAAAACCTTTACCAAATAAGGTTCTCAAAAAAAAATCAAAAAAATTTGACAACCAATTTCAATCAAATAAACTAATTTTAAATAAATCCTTATAGTTTCATCAAGAGGATTCAAGATTGAAGCCACCTACCATAGGATTTATGGAGAAAATGAATAACGACACTAAAATTCCAATGAAACCGGGTTGAATCTCCAAAAACATTCCTTAGATATTTTCCCCTAACATAAATAAGGAAAATCTAAACATTATTGGAATAAAAAACCTTATATATATCCAAATAGTAACTATATCTATGAAACTGAGGGAGGGAGGGAACTAGATCTATGAAAACCCATAAATAACAACCATAGATTATGACCTTCCATGACAATCGGGCTTCATCCTACTAAAAAATGCCTCTGAATCACTTCAAATTCATTGTGGAAGGGTTAAAAATCATTTAGGAGGTCGAAATATTGAGTTAGGGTCATTTTGGAGAAATAATGAGGGGTTACAACATATTCCTGACCTATATCCACAATTATAGGATATTGTTTTAAAATTGTGCACGGTTAGTCATATAGTTAGGAAAACCATGTTCCATTCATGATCCATATTCTGTATCAATGCGAACCTCACATGATTGGCCCAAATTCTTAGAAAAACTATACACCAACCATGAAAAATATAACTATCACATATTTTATAGTTTCTACTAAGTGGCCACGTTATCTGGAAAAATTGTGTTTCTGACCATGTTCCTTCCCAGAAACCCATGTTTTACCATGCTCGATTTTATGTAGGAGTTGCACAGTTTTTGCTAACTGTACACCAATAATTCACCCTTAAAAAGGCCCCAAAACATTACAAAAGTCTTTAAAACCCTCCAAAATATCACCCAAACACATTATATACTTAAAAAGAAAAAATAAATGGTTTCTTACTTAAAACTGTGGGTGATACATTCTCCCCACCATTGGTTTTTCATCCATAGAAATTAAAAAACCACTATTATCATAAAAGAGTTTGGGACATTTCTTGACCCTTTCTGAATCTCATTCCAAAGTCACTTCCTGAATCTGACCATTTTTTCACAAAACCCACACTAGATTGATGATTTTCTCACTCAAGACTTTATCTTTCCAATCCAAAATATAAATAATCACATGCCCCAATTAAGCATCCATCTCTAGGTCAACATGATCCCATTAACACACACGGTCAGGATCAAGCTAATGCTTTTTAAACTGAGATACATGAAAAACATTATTCCCAACACTGAACTGTGGTGGCAATACCTACAAATATTTCACCTCTCTAACCCATTCATGTATCTCAAAATGGCCTATTTATTGAGGAGATAGATTTTCATAATTCCTAAGAAAAATATGTACAAGACTTAGAGATATCCTCAATAACACAAAATCACTAACTTTGAATAAAAATTGACATAGTCAATGATCTGCATATGATTTATGATGACTTTGTATCGTCACCATCTATTTTCTGATCAATTGAATCTTCTTCATTGTTTCTTGGACAACGATCAGCCCAATTAGTGAAGTCTGAAGTATTTCCACCAAAAAAGTGGAGAACAACAAGGATTCCTATACAATCATTCAAAATGATCCAAATTTATAGATTTTTTATATATATTTTTATAAGAGAAATCCACTAATGGTGTGTGATCCTCCCATGACCCACCAAAATTCATTACATAAGCCCACAACATGTCTTCCAATTTTTGTATCATCCTTTCAGATTTTCCATCTACCTGAGGATAATATATTGTACTCATTATTAAATGAGTCCCAAGGGATTTCTTTAAGGATTTTCATATATAATGTATGAACCTAGGATCTCTTCCTAACACTACTGAAACTGGTATGCCATAACTCTTTATCATTTCATATATATATATTTTTAACAACTCCTCCACCATATGATATTCATAAAATATGATGAAATGGGATAACGTTTTTAGTCGATCCACTATCACCAATATGGAATCACGTTTCCAAACCATACATGGGATACCTATTACCAAATCCATAGTAATATACTCCCATTTATACATAGGAATAGGTAAATACTGCAACATTCCAACTCATCACTGATGTTTTTCCTTAACCTGTTGAAAAGATAAACATCTTGAAATAAACTCATTCACCTTCATTTTTTTATCGATCCACCAAAAATGTAATTTAAATGACTTATACATCTTATATGTTCTTGGATGAATAGTCCATATTAAATGGTGGTAAGCATGAAGTAGTTGTTCCCGAAAATCCATAGGTATGACCATCCAATTTATGAACCAAAATGCTAAACTCTCGTCCATATTCCATCCCTCGATGATCTCCCCACCATTGAGTTTTGACCTCATATATATGCATTCTGAATCTAGTTTTTGTGCCTATTTAACTATCTTCACCAAATTATAAACAAATTAAATTAGAATGAAAATACAAAATCCCCCTCGACCTTCACATTCCATGTGCATTTTAGCTAGTACCGACATCAACTGCCACTCATTTGAAGCTTCTTTTTCGAAATGTTCATATGACATTCTCATAATGCAACTTCCACTGAATTACCTCTACCTGGTGTATATATTAATTAGAAGTCAAACATTTGGTGATACACCATCCAACTTCTTTTTCTTAGGTTCAAATCCCTTTGTGATAAAATATGTTTCATGCTTTTATAATCCATAAACACTTTAAATTTCTCACCAAAGAGGTAATGATGACATGTCTTCAATGAATATACTATAGTATCTAACTCTAAATCATATTTTGGGTAGTTTTCTCATGAAACCATAAATATCTCGATCCATATGCAATAACATGATCTCCTTTCATGTGAAAATATACCAACCCATGTCCTGAAGCATCACAATATACCATGTACCCTTGTCCTAATTCTAGAAAAATAAAGATTTGTGTTGATGTAAGGTGAAATTTTATCTCTTGAAAAGACTTCTGACATTCCTATATCCATTGTAATGGATCATTATCCCTTATTAAAGCTATAATAGGTGACTCTAGTCATGAAAAATCATGAACAAAGCATCAGTAATAACCATCTAGACCAAGGAAACTATGTATCTTGAAGACATTCTTTGTTGGTATCAAAGAGATAATAGAATATACATTTTTTAGATCCATATAAACACCTCTTTCCGAGATTACACAATCAAGGAAACGTACCAAATGTATCCAAAAACTATAATTTTTTAATTTTGCATACAAATTATGATCTCTCATGGTTCCCAACATTCTCTCCATGTGTTGCTCATGACCATCCCTTGTCCATGAATATACCAATATGTCATTCCCAAGCACCACCATGAAGGAATCTAGATATCTCTAAAATATTTGGCTCATCAATTCCATGAGGACTACTGGTGAATTTTTAATACCAAAAGGCATTACCACATATTCATAATTTATGTATCTACTCCTAAAATCTTCTTTTAGAATATCATCCTTTCAAACCCGTAAATGGTGACATCCTTATCATAAGTAAATCTTAGAGAACTACTGATATCCCATCAATTGATTGAATAGATCACCAATTTATGGAAGTGGATACTAATTCATTATCATAACATAATTATGATTATGATAAAACACACAAAAAATTATAGTTCCATCCACATTTTTGAAATACAAGATTGGTGTTGCCCATGGAGACGTGGTTGGTTGAATGAACCCTTTGCTTTCCATTACTTCCGACTACACTTTTAGTTACCTTAATTATATTTTCTTCCATTGAGTAAGATATATGGGAAATATTACTTGTCCCTAGAAGTATATCAATCATAAATTAAGGTTCTCTTGTGACTGGTAACCCTGAGAAATTTTATGGGAAGACATCCTAAAACTATTTAACTAGTGCTGGAAAACTACTATTATTAATTTATTCCATAAATGACAAAGTCAAAGCCACCAACAAGTAAGAGATAATTCCAATAGCTAGTTCCAACAAGCCCATTTCACCTATGATTATATTACATTATGATCTAAATAGATTCTTGATTCCATCATTAGTGGTAAAACTAACCCATCGGGTATAACAGTCGATCTAAGCCATGAAAATTTTCAACCAATCCATACTCAGGATTATGTCATAGATGTCCATTTCCATCATAGATAAATCTAATATCATCATGGATACATTAATAGTTATAAAACATGCTATAAATATAAAGTCTCAACATTCTCTTTGACCAAGAGGAGTTTTATGTTTTAACATAGAAGCCATGATCTCAACATTTAAACTCATCAAATCAATATAATAAGAAGAAATAATGGAATGGGTTGTTTCCATATCAAAAAAAACTTTCAAAAGGGTATAATTAAAAAGAATCATACCTTTCACAATTAATGGTCAATACTGATCATCCAAATTGACCTGCTCACCTCCATATAATTTCTTGCTTGCTGTAATTTGTTCCATACTTCTCTATTGAGATTTACCTTACAAAGGACTCATGGTATTCCAAGAATCAAAATGTCTAGATATATTCTACTTATGAGAGGTATTATTCCACACTCTTCCCATCAAATAATATGACACCTATGATACCAGATAAGTGTCTCAAACACCTATCCTTGGAGCACTACGATAATAGAGGTGAAGATTTACCATTTGATCACAATTGTGGAATTCTCTCGGTTGTGTCATATACTCTCAATTCACGTTGTCCAAAGAACCATATTGGAAACAGACTAGATTTATCTTTGGTCTTATAAAAATACTTAAAAATCTAGTCATTTTTTTCTGAGCTATCCCACTGCCTTGGAAATAGGTGTCTCTCTTCCGATTCCTCACATCATTAGAGTTCCCAAAATTTCTCATAGGTGGAAACATACTCTATCTACCCATAGATCCTAATATATACCTTTATACCACCAAATATCTATTGACCATATCTATATAATCCATTATATAGAGAACGATGATCTTGGAGTGAATATCCTACCGTATCCCTGAATAAAAATTGTGTGCCTTGAAGGATACACTAGCATGATATTCAGGTGAAAAGTGGACTAAATTCATGAATTTACCCACATACTCTATTAATTTGGGGATCTAGTTCTTTAAGATGAAGATGTATGTAGTCCATACAATCCTGAACTTATGAGGATAGAATTGTTTATTGAAAAAATCTTCAAATTTCTCCCATGAAATTCCTTGGATCGATTTAGCATGAACTTATTGATCCCACCATTGGAATACATGGTCCTATAAAGTATATGTCACCATAATGACTTTCAAATCTTCTAGTGTTCCAAGGAAATTGAATATTTGATTCATCCTATTTAGCCTCACCTTTTCCTTCTCTATTTATGATCACCCTAAAAGATGGGTGGATTCTGTTTCCAAAATTAAATAGAATGATACAATTTATTTGGTTCATCCATTGTATCCCCTATATCCACATCTTGGAAAGCATGGACTATACTTTTAACCATCTTTTGGTTCGCTTATGGCTCAGGTGAAACCACATTCTCAGTAACTTGATTCAGTTGGTTTCTATAATTCCTACTAGGTTCCATTTTCTATGCAGATAAAAAATTACATATGTCTCACTCTCTAGCAACTGAATGCTTGAAAATTTCAAATTATACCACATCATCTATCAAAAAAGGTTTTCCAAAATTCAACATTTTACACATTCATCCATTTTTAAAAAATTCCACCATAGTTTTTCAAAATCAATCTATTTTCAAAATACCAAAAAATTGCTTTTTCAAAATCTCAGGTTTGAAAATAATTCCAACATTTTTTAAGAACAAAACATTTTCACCAACTCAAAAATCATTACTAAAAATGAAATATGAACTTCTAGTTGGAATTCATTTCTAAAATTTATTTCATGCTCATCTCATTGGATAAAACTATGAAAATGAGATTTCAAATCCTATAAGTGTCTCTAAAACACTTATGTACCAAACTCCTTAATAACATGATGTTCAAAAAAAAGGTTTGCTATCTCTTTTTATGCTATAAAATTCATGTCCTGATAATCCTACTCATGTCTACAAACCCAACACAATGAATAGACCAGTATGAATTTCAACTCCAAGACTAGGATAACTAAAGACCTCTTGTTATTCAAGGGCCAAACAAGGTGATACCACTTGTTCCACATAGATATTTATAAGTAAAAGACTAATAAATCTTGTAGCATCTCACACCTACTCATTTTCTTAAGAAGATGGTGGAACTTCACTTGGCCTTAAGATACATCCCCAAGGGTCCAATGGCTAGAAATAAATTCCTAGGGCTTCAATAAAATATTGGGGATGATTTCCCCTTTTGAAAATAAGAACCACCCAAACAAACATGTCATAGAAAAGTACCACTACATGATGCATGATAATATTGTGAACCAACTCAATGAAATTCCATTGATATTAAAATCAATGTACAATAGAGTACCATAGTGGAATACTAAAAAACATCAAAGTACACATTAGAAGAAAAAATAATAATACTAAAAGACTCAGAAGACACTAACTCCAAGATCTAACTCTAACTCCATTCCATGTATCCCAAAGAACTGCTAAAGAAGTGTGATTCTTTACCATTACCTGTATCCTGGTAAACAACATCTGTAAAATTACTAATGTTCCAAAGTAGGGGTGAGTAATGAAACTCAGTAGGTTTTCCAAAAATGACTTCCCTACTCACTCAACTAGTATAGAACATGTCAGTATGTTTATATAAAATAATTTATATAGAAAATTGTAAATATTTCATAAATTTATAACAAATCCAAACAATTCCATACCAAAACCATTTTCTCAAATAAACCAATTTGAATGGAGAACGACCAATATATCCATTTATCCTTTTCTACATTTTCCATGTCGGTATAACCCATTTAATTTCACATAACCACACACACACACACACACACAATCTTGATGTTATCATTGATGGTGGAACTTTCCATCCATAACTCGTCCCCTTTAATTGTGGTACTTCTTGACAAATATACATCCCATTCCACACATGATTAACCATTTAAGCCAACCACATTCCAAAACAATATTTTTCAACCCATTCCAATATAAACATATTTTTATTGAAAACCCCTTTTCAAGAATAAATAAAATTAACCATTTTCAAATCATCTTTATAAAATCAAGTTACTATTTTCACGTTCCACCAAAACAACAAATTTTTCATAATTACATAAACCACCACCAATGAAGTTTCCAAACTGTTATTGAACAACAATTACACAATAATTTTAAATAAAAACAACCAATTTGAAATAAATATTTTTAATTCTAGCAAGAGTAGTTGAAATTGAATACACATTCCTCATTATTTATTGGGAAAATGAATAACAGAACTAAAAAAAGTGAAACCTGGTTAAATGTCCAAAAACTACCTTAGATTACTTCCCCAAAATCAACAAGTCCAAATATAAACATGATTGGAATCAAAAAACTTAGATATATCCATAGGGGAACTAGATCTAAGAAAATGATAAAGGGTGAGAAGTATATCTCAAGAAAACCATGAAGAGCTACTATAAACAATAACTTACCATGAGAATCGAGCTTTAACGCACCATGAAACGCCTCCAGATTCCTTATAATTTAATGGGGAAGGTATATACATCCTTTGAGTGGTATAAATATCATGTTAGGGTCTGTATGAGGAAAACATTATGGTTTAAAAAATAATCTTGACTAAGAGAAACAATTTTAGGATCTTGTTTTTTTAATGTACACGGTTAGGAAAAATGTGCACTAACTGTACGCGAGATTCTTTCCCAAGGAGGACATTGCACGGTTGTCCTTAATGGTTAGATAAATCATGAACCAACCATGAAAAATATCAATATCACATATTACATGGTCTCTATAGGGTGGCTGAATGGTTTGGCTAAACTGTCCATCTAACCGTGCGCCTACCCAGAAACCCACGTTTTACCTCAAATGGATTCTTATAAGAGTTTCTCGTTTTCACTAACTGTTAACCCTTATAAAGGACCTAAAAACATTTCAAAAAGTCTTCTAAATCCTCTCAAAAATCACCCAAAAACGTTATATACTTAAAAATCATAAATAAAGGGTTACTTACTTGAAACTAGGGGTTCTACGGTTTATACTAAACTTACTTTCATATTGACTATAAGGAGATGGTAAAATATTCAAATGAATTCCTCAAGCATCAAGGGAATTTTCCTCATAAAGGGATAAGGGAGAAAGTCCAAGCTTATGTGATCACTAAAACTATGATAGAAGTTTCTAAAGATGTGGTGGTAGGTACTTTGATCATAAACTCAAATTTGGAAAATTATTTATTTCATTCTAGATCATTTCACTCTTTTATATCATCTATATTTTCCATAAAAAATAGATATTCCATAGAAACTTAATAAGGGAGTTGTAAATTAATACTTCTAGTGGAAGTTTTACAACAGAAAAGACATATCAGTCAGTTCTGATTATGACACGTAGTCATACCCTATTTGAAACTTCATTATTATACCAAGGTTTTACATTGATATAATCCTTATTATGGATTAAATTTTAAATTATAATTTAGAAATTTATTACTAAGAGAAGTAGATTACTCTTTTCGATAGTGATATATAATCCCTTGGCTTCAAAGAGGAGACATCATATTCTAATTCATGTCAAGAGCCACCTTTTGCATCTCTCATTATTGAAATTCTTAGAGACAAAGAGAAGATATGACCTATGAATGTAAAAGGTATCCTAATAATAGAGGATACAACTATTTTGAAGGAATATATCGATGTATTCCTGAAAAACTACCTAGAAATCCACCAGATCATGAAGTTGAGTTTTCCATTGATCACATCATTGATACAAAACCCATATCAAAGACACCCTATAGGATAACATGTTGGAATTAGTATGAAAAAATAAATAAATGCATGAATTTTATGATAAGGGATTTATACACCCTAGTGTTTCACCATACCGATCCCCTTTTCCTTTTTTGAAGAATAAATATGCATCTATGAGGTTTTTCAATGATTATAGTGAAATCGGTTCCATTACAAAAAAAGGAAAAGTAACCCTAACCCCACATTGATGACTTTTATGATCAATACCATGGTGCCTAATGTTTTTCAATGATTGATCTTCATTCATGGTATCATAAAATGTAAGTAAATATGGAATATATTCTAAATATAGAATTTCATATGAATTATAAATGTTATGAATTTATAATAATGCACATTGTATTGACTTATTCACCCTCTATTTTTATGGATCTGATGAAAAGAGCATTCCAAGATTATGCCTATAATTTTTTTTGGGTATTTACTAATGATATATTAGTATTCTATAAAATCAATGATGAATATAAGATTTATTTTTGAATCATTCTTAATACTATTAGTGCAATACCTAAAAAACTTCTATAGTGGGTAAATGTTATATCCTGAAACTATCACCCAATGTGCTCCCTAAAGATATTGTATTCGTGAGTATATTTTATAGTTTAATTTATGAATGTTAGTTTTAAATTTTTTCAAAATAAAATTCTTATTGGTACTCTTCAAAATATATTAGGATAAGATAAAATTTATGTATTTTTATGAAATAGATGATTTTTAAGAGAATAATAAAAAAAATTACAAAAAAATGTATCTTTTATAGCCTTATAATTATAAAATAAATACCTAGTAGTTTATAAAACATTTTAAATGGTAAAAAATGTTTTTCAGGAGTACAACTACATGATTTTTTAATATTATTTTTAAATTATATTAATTAATATGTTCCAATAAAATAATTTTTTTCTTTTCTTTTAGTTAAGTATTGTTTTTTCAAAATTAAGTTTCATAAGTTACCTAAAATTTATATTTTTAATAAAAAAATCATAAAATTAATATTAATGATAATTTTATCCTAAGGAAAAAATTTACACTTAAAAATAAAGTTTTTAAAAAAAATGGGTTTTATGAGTAAAGATAATAAAGTTAATTTTCCTTAAACATGTTGATTTTAATTGATAAAATCAAATTTATATTTATAATTTTTAGGGCCAAATTATGTAACTATGCCAATTTTATTTTTATTCAATGAAGATAAATTAATTAGGTTAAAGATTAATTACCATCATAAAAGTAAAATGGTTTTTTTCAAAGAATTAATTTTTTAAGAGTTATATAATTTGTATCTAAATAAATTCGATTAATCAACATTAAAATATAAATTTGATATTATTTTAAACACATAAAAATATATAAACACTCATTCTATTAATAATTAATAGTGAATAAGAATAGAAACTCATAATATATAAAAACACATGTTTCTATAAAAACGGTTTTCCTTATATCTTATGTTTTAATATAAAAGTTAATTTTATAATATTTATAAATTTAATTATATTAAATGGAACACTATTTAGTATTTATAATGTTCAAATGTAGTATTAATGGTCATCTTGTATTTTTAGTATTAAAAGAATTTATTTCGTTAATTTTTTATCAAAATTAATAGGGCTAAAATGGGTAAATAATTTATCTTCAATTTCTAATTATTAAAATGTAACATACATATTCTATAAATCCTTGTTAGATATAAAATTAATACCCCAATATATCCCATTCCATTTCTACACCTAATTTACCTAACTTACCAAACCCACCAAACACCCATGTGATATCTTTCCAACCCCTTACCTATCATTAGTTTCCATAAAAAAGCCCCTATTTTTTCTCCAATAAATTGAGATCACTAACAAATATAGTCTCATTACACCCTATCCTAAAGTAATTGATCATTATTTTCCCTTATCCTTAATTATATCACCCCTAAAAAAGTATTAATGTTCTTGGATTCCTCCCAATATTTAAGAAGCTACATAGAAAAGGTTAGCATTTTCAATCCTTATATTTTATTTTTAATTGAAATTATTTTATTCTAATAAAATTTCCAAATATTTATTTTATTATAATATCATTTTGTATCTACCATTTTATATTTTCTTAATGATATAATACCTATTCCATCTCACTGTATCTTTTTTCATATGTCATTATTAATCTTACATAAGGGTACTCATGCCCCACTTCCATTATTGATTAAAAACCTTTATTATAATGCCATAATTCTTGTAATTATATGGAATTATCACCCATTTTATATTTTTAAAATTAAATTTACTCTAATTAAATCCATTTCCTAATACGTTATAATTCATAGAAATCCAAAATTTTGGGGAAAAAAGAGTGGATGGTTTTCCAAACAATGGAATCCCTATTTGGATAATAACAAGTGGATGTGACTATGGAACAGATGAAACTATGGATAATAACCCTAAAAGGGTTGGTTGGATCATTGACTTAATCATCACCCTGATGCATAATGAGTAGGACTAAGACTGTACAACTAGCTAGACACTCCCGAGGGATGTGCTTTGAGATATTCACATGCACTTTATTAACTATGGTGAATGATTTATCTTACCAATGAAAAGGGTTGGACTCAAATACTATTTTATATTGATAACAAAACACATTAAAAATAACCTTAACCACTACCTTATCTTTATTTAATTTATAAGGGTACATTTTTTTCATTGATAATACCCCATAGATTCTATGTTGATTAGGTATTTTTTAACCATCCACCTTCTATCTTGAAATGGGTTATGATCATGCTAACCCATTTTTTGATATAGAGAAAATTATTTTCATTGTGTATGTTTTTATTATAATAGGGTTGATTTTTGGAAATTTGACTGTTTATTTGTTATCCATCCACTAACTATCTCCATATGGGTTATAATCATGTTATCTCATTTGTTGACATGTTGAAAGGTGGTAGCATTTTGTATATTGTTATTCTAATACATATGGTACTTGTAAAGTTTATTATGTATTATTTGACCATCAAATTTCAATCTGTAAATCGTTTATGATCATGTTAACACATTTATTAATATAGGGAAAATTATTTGAATTATATATATTTTTATTCTAATATGGATAATTATTAGAAAATTTAATTATGAATTGTTTATTCATTTTCTCATTTGATGAATGCACTGGAATTAAACATATGATAGGTGGGGAAGGATATTATATAGACCATTTATGTATCTATAGGTATCATTAGATGAACATGTTTGGGTATTTTGTGTATTATTTCCCAAAAAAAAGATATCTCCTTGATGGTAAGACCATTATTTCTAATATCAAGATGTATTTTCTTATTGTATGGAATTAGTAATCCAATATTATGAATTTAATAACTAAGGAACCAAATATTCTTATACATGTGATCAATTTTCTTTCATTGATATCCATGTATATATTATGATCTCATTTTAAATTGATTTTGGATTCATTTTTCTTGTTTATTCCTTCAATATAATAATTTCTATGTTTATGTTTTGAAAATATTGGCGATATGTTACCCTTATATGAGCATCTGAGCTCACCCTTATTTATTTTCCTTTCCTGAGGAAATCTATTGGATAACTACAAGAAATTTTCATGTATGTGATGGAATATATACTAATGTTTTGGAAATATGTTCATTTTATATATTATTTTCTCAAATGTAATGTAATGTATACATGTATCTAGTCTTCTAAGGATACTATGTTTTTCGATCCTATAGAAACTCTTATATTATATATGAATAATATAATATAACAACTGGATCTAGTTTTATAGAGTATAGGATGTTATATTTTGTATTAGAGAAAGTTTCTTAGCAATCTTGGTGACTATATTTATAGGAACCCAGTTAGATAGAATGATTACTATGAAATACCATCAAGAATTCTAGGAAATAATCTAGAAAACTTAATTGGAAATGTATTTTACAATTTAATATCATGAGTTGATTATGTGTTTCCTTGTATAAATATGTTGAATAACTGGAGGAATTGGAACTAAATCAATACCCATAGTTTTTGCAAGTATGTTCCCCATGAATAAGTTAATGGAGCTATAGTTAAGGATAATCAGATCATAATCATATCAGGGTAGTTGACCCAGGTTATGACAAATAATATCACCTATATAGAGAGACCTACTAATCAAATATATGGCGTAACTATGTTGGAACACTTTAGGAAGAACAAAATCTAGCATTCAGTGTAACTACTAATCCATTGGTAGTTCAACATTAGATCAAGTCTCCTAAGAAGACATTTATTACTTTGCAAATTAATAAGAAAGAAAAGGTCATCATGGTGGTCTATAATCTGAAGTAAGATAAAGAAAAATTGTGGTTGCTAATTCAATCACTAAATAATAAAATGAGATTAAAATCATGGAATAGAAAACTGTTAAAAAGGTGTTTATTAAAAAAATACTTTCCTCGTGAGTAAATAGAATAAATAGAAATTCAGTTTCTCAATAATAGAAAAATGGGGGAGGAACATGTTATTGAATATGAGTATATCCTATCAAGGTTAGATATGAAAGTTACAAACTATATGTGTAGACAGGAAATAAATATTGATCATTTCATGGATAGGTTAAACTCAAGACTTAGAAATAAATTGGTATCTTATAAATTTTCATCATATGAGGATATAGGCTTAAGAGATGTAAAGATATAAAATTATTTCTCATTAACATATGTATTATAGGGTAATCAGGATAATAAGATTTCAGTTGGGAATCATGGGATGAATAATAAGATAATTTTGAAGGGAGGAAGAATTGTATTTCTCATGTGTGATAACTATGGGAAGAAATTCCCTTGGTTATGAAGTAAGGGAACAATAGTTTGTTACAAGAGAAGAGAAAAATACCATCAAGAACATAAATGAAATTTAAAGGAAGAAGCTGTCGATGTTTAATGATTTAACTATAGTGAGAAGGATCATTATAAATACCAATTCCCCAAAACCTTAAGGTAATTTACCTTAAAAAAGACCCAGGGATAAATGAAAATTTTATGATATTACCACTACTCAATTCTATGTTCTTAATAAAATACGGGTATGTGATTTGATCATAGCCTCAAAGTTAGATAATGTTTTATTTTATTATGGATATTCACACTCTTTTAAATATTCCATGTTTTCCAAATACATAAAATATTTCCCTATCACCCCAATAATGGTGATATCAATTAAGACACTGAGTGGGAGTCATATTGCAAAAATGATTTTTTAGGCAAATCCAATTATTATTCATGGGCATTTCCTATTTTTAAACTTGGTAATTATACCAATGGTTTAATTTGTTATAATCAATTGTATGGATTGGATTTCAAATTATAATGAAAAAAATTATTTTCAAGAGAATGAGATTACCATTTTCAAAGATTAATTTAAATATGTTATCTTTAGAGGAAAAATTTAATCATCAAAATCTTGTCATGATCCTCCCACAATATCTCTCTTTAATAAAATTTTTGGAATAGTGGATGATCAAACACTATATTTGTATAAGTAAGATATGATAACAGCGGAGGATGTACATGTGGTACAAAATATTATTGATGTGTTTCTATAAGAATTACATGGTCGTCCACTAATTCATGAAGAAGAGTTCTTCATTGAACCCATTCTTGATGAGATGACTATATCTAAAGCTCTTTATGGAATGGAGCTAGTGGAATTAGTAGAGTAAAAGAAATAGATGTAGGAGATACATGATAATGTATTTATATTCCCTAATGTTTCACTATAGGGAGCCTATATTTTATTTGGGGAAAATAAGTATGGGCCTATGATATTGTCTATCGATTATAGGGAGATCAATACCATTACAATATATAACTAAAATCATTTTCCATGAATTGTTGACTAATTTGATCAAATTTAAGGATATAAATACATTTCAAAGATAAATATTCACATTCGTTATCATTAGTTAAGGTTGAATGAGGATGATATACTAAATATTGAATTTTGAATAAGGTATGAACATTATGATTTTATAGTAATTTTATTTGGATTGGCTAATACACCTTCAATATTTATGGATATAATGAAAATATTATTCAAGGATTATCATGGTAACTTTCTAGTGGTATTTAGTTATGATATAATGATATAATCTAAGATCTATTTTGATATTGAGTGTCATCTTTAAATAATAATAGAGACCCTCTATTATATGGGAAATATAGAAAATTTAAATTTTGGAACAATGAAGATTCTTTTATATCAATATTATCTCTAAGGATGGAATATCTATTGACCCTTCAAAGATAAAGGTAGTAAAATAAATCCCTAAACTAATTAATAAAGATGATATCTGATGTTTTTTTGGATTAGCATTATACGATCAGTGGTTTTTTCTTGTTTTTTCATAGTTTTCCAACCCATTAATAAATTTAGAATGTAAAGGGGTAAAATTATTATAGTTAAGTGAATGAGAGGAATTTTTTAGAGACATGAAGAGGAGAATTATTAATGTATTAGTATTAACATTATAGTCAGGTAAGGAAGGATTCATAATCTATAGTGATGAATCAAATAAAGGACTTGGTTGTGTCCTTGTGTAGAATGATAGGGTGATTATCAATACATAAAGGGAATTAAAAATTCATGAATAGAATTATCCAACTCATGAACCTAATCTGAAATTTGTAATATTTTATTTGAAAATATGGAGACACTAAATATATGGAGAAATATTTGATATATAAATAGACAATTAGATTTCAAATTATTCATTTTATAATAAAGAACTCAACATAGGAGAGAGAAGATGGTTGGAATTACTCAAGGAATTTGATTGATCGATAAAATACCACCCTAGGAATGAAAACAAGGTGATTGACACACTATTTATGAGGAACTATGGAGTTATATCCATGGTGAGGATTTACAAGGATCCTATATATATAGATCTAGTAAAGATGGTTATGGTGATTTAAATTTAAGGGGATCCATCGTTCCTCTTCCAAGTAGTTGTTAAACCATCTTTATTAGAAAAGTTATAGAATCTGTAATAGGATGATGAGAAATTAGAAATGATGATTAAAAAATTAGATGATGTTGAATTGAATGACTTAATTTATAAATATGACGTTTTGATGTTTAGGAATAGGTTATATTTTTCATCCACACCAGAGTTCAACATGGAAATATAACATGTAGCAAGTAGCTCAAATTTCTCTATACAAACTAATAAAACAAAATGTATTGGGATTTAAGAGAATATTTCTTGTGGGATGGTGTAAAGTGAAATATAATGTCCAATGTGTCTAGATGAATAGTATGAAATAAGGTCAATCATAAAAGACAAATCGTAAGGGATTAATGAAACCTTTACCTATACCTATATAAAATTGGGACAATATTATAGTGATTTTTTTTGTTGGACCCCCAGAGACTCAAAGGTATAACAATTCTAGTTAGTTCATCATTGATAATCTTAAAAAAATTCTGAATTATTCGTTATAAGATAATATATACCCCTTAAGTTCCTTTCTTGGATCTATATCAATGAAATAATAAGGCTTCATGGGGAACCTCTATTGATTGTATCTGACTATCACCCTCAATTCACATCAAAATTCTGAAAGAGTCTTCAAAGGGATCAGAACACAAAGATTCATTTAAGCACCATCTATCATACATATATCAATGGATAGTTTGAAAAGACTATACATCCTTTGTAAGACATTTTGATATCATGTTCTCCAAACTATCGAGGCATGTGGAATCAGTATCTACCTATGGTGAATTATTCATACAAGAAAATTGTCCATTCTGACATCCAAATGGAACCATATAGAGAATTTTATGGGAATAGGTGTCATAATCTAACATATTGGGATGAATTTTGAGAAATAAATTTAGTTGGATAATATCTTGTAAAGGATACTTTTGTTGAAGTAAGAATTATTCAAGATCATATTAATGCAGCCTAGAGAAGACAAAAGTGATATTTTATTATTTAAAGGAATGACTTTGAATTTCAAGTTAGGGATCTTGTGTTCATAATGATTTCACCAAGGAAATGATTTGTAATATCTGGTAAAAATAGGAAGTTAATCCATAGGTACATTGGAACTTTTGAAATAATAGATATAAATAGATTTGTAGCTTACCAATTAGTCATGTCACCCAACTTTATAAAGTACATGATATCTTCCATGTTTCATTACTGAGGAAATACATGCTAAATCTAATGCATTTATTCAAATGTTATGGAATAGAGTTAGTGATTAACATTTCCTATAATGTAGAGTTTATTCATATTCTAGACATTTTGGAGAAAGTGTTGCGGAACTAAACAACGTGATTGGTAAAAGTCCTTTAGAGAAATAACAAACTAGAAGAGGCAACCTATGGTCCTAAAGAAGTTTTGAGGAAATAGTATACACACTTACTCAACAGATGATATACACCCCAATTTCTAGGATGAAATTATTTAATTAGGTGAGAGAATGTCTTACCCTAAATGTTATTATAGCACATGAGTGATACATCACAAATCTATCACACAATGTGCACCCTAAAGAGTCTTTATTAATGAATATATTTGAAATTTTAATTTATAAATATAAGAATTTACTCTCCAGAAAATAAAATTTATATTTAAACTCTTTATAAATTTATTATCATAAGATGAAATTTTGGTATTTTTTTAAAAATAGTTGGTTTTTTTTGAAAATAATTAGAAATATAATTTTTACCAAAACTGTTAATTTTATAAACATATAATTATATAATAAATTAATTCAATTTTATAAAATATTTTAAATATACAAATTGTGTTTAAGGAGTAAAACTATATTTTTTTAAATATTTTTCTTAAATTTTATTAAGTAATATTTTCTAACAAAAGAATATGTTCTTATTCTTTTGGTTTAATTAATTATTATTTTGGTAAAATTTAGTTTTGGAATCCAAATAAAAATTATTTATTTCATAATAAAATCAATTATTAAGTGAAAGTAAAAAAAATCATTTATAATTTTATCTTAAACATAATTTTAATCTATAAAAATAAACTTTTTCTAAAAAAGTAGTTTTATGCACACAATTGTAAAATTAATTGTCCACACATATATTATTTTTATTTGATAAAATATACTATATATTTAGAAGTAGTAGGTCCAAATTATTTAATTATTCCAATATTATTTTTTAAATTGAAAATAAATTACTTCGGTTAATGATTAATTATCATAGTAAAAGTAAAATGGTTGTTTTCAAAGAATTAATTTTATAAGAGTTATATAATTTTTAACAAAATAAATTAGAATAAAATAATTCAAAATATGGATTGAATATTTTTTAAACCAAATAAAAAACATATAAAGACTCATTCAATTAATAATTAATATGAAATAATAATAAAACATTTAAAATAAAAAAATTATTTATTTTTAAAAAATAGTTTTTCCTATAAAATATGTTTCTATTTAAAAGTTAATTTTATAAAATTTTGAAATTTATTTAGGTTAAATGAATCCAAAATTTGGATTCAACGTGTCTATATATGGTAATAAGGGTTGTCTTATATTTTTAGTAGTAAAGTAATTACAATGGTTAATTTTTAATCAAGATTAAAATGGGTAATATGGGTAAATGAGGTATCTTGAATTTTTAATAGTTAAAAGTTTACATCCACCTTATAGAAGAATTATTAGTTATGAAATTAATAACTACATGTATCACCTACCATTTATCCACATAAGTCACTAAAACCAACTAACACCCTTGTGATTACATTCTTACCCCTAATTTAACTTTATTTTCCTAGAAAAAATCCCCAATTTTAATCTATAAAAAGAGTTCACTATAAGCCATTATCTCAATAAACTCAACCCCAAAGGAATTAATCATGAATATACATTGAAATTATATCTTTAAAACCCTCCTAAGAAGTTTATAAGTATTTAAGGATCCCTCCAAAACTTTAAGAATATACTTATCAAGGTTAGGATTTCTAATTCATTTAATTTTTTTAAAATTAAAATTAATTTAATATATTTCCATTTAAAATATTTCTTTGATTGTAATTTCATGGTATTATGTCCCATTTGATTATTTTTAATGATAGAATAATTATCCCCTATCATTATAGCCTTTCTTCATATGTCATTTTTATACTGACATTAGGGTTCTCATTCCCCCCTCTATTATCAATTACAAACCTTTATTATAATGTTATCATACTTGTAATTCTATAGAATTGTCACTAATTTAATATAATGAAAATGGTATTTCATCTCATTAAAACCATTTCTTGGGCTATTATAATTCCCAATAATCCTAAATTTTTGGAAATTAAATATGGTTTGTATTTTCTAGCAATGACATCCCTATATAGATAATAGAAATTGGATGTGTTTGGGAAATAGATGAACCTAAGGGTAATCACCCCAAAAAGGGTTAGCTAAAAAATTGAAACAAACATAATCTTGAAGCACTATGAGTGTGCCTAAGACTTCACACATGGATAGATACTATTGTGGGGTATTCATTGGGATATTTACATACTATTTATAAATTGTGATAAAGGATTTCTCTTACCAGTTAAAACAATTAAACTCGATTATTATTTTCTATTTATAACCCACCACTTGGAAATTACCCTTCATAACCACCTTATATTTATTTCTTTGATAGGGGTGCATCCTTTTACATTGAGAATACACCATATATTCTATGTATATTATGTATTGTTTAACCATACACATTCTATATTTGGATAGGTTATGATCAAGTTATCTATTTTATTAACATGGGGAAAATTCTTAGAATGGATGGTTATTGGAAAGTTTGCTATGTATTGTTTAAACATCCATATTCTATCTCCAAATTGATTGTGATCATGTTATCTTTTTCATTAAATCTTGGTATGTATTACCATTATATATATTTTATTCTAACATAGATGATTATTAGAAAGTTTTCTCTATATTTTTTATCCATCCACCATCTATATCAAGACTGATTATGAATATGTTATCCCATTTATTAGCATGGGGAAAATATTGTAATTATATACATTTTTTTCAATTAAGATGATTATTAGAGAAGTTTATTATGAATTGTTTATAAATTTTATCAAATGATGAATGCATTGAATTTAAACATGTGACATGTGGGGACTAACATTATATATCACCTTGATGCATTAGTACATCTCATGAGATAAACATGTTTTAGTATTTTGGTGTATCCCTTCCCAAAACATGATATTTATTTAACCATAAGATCATTATTTCCTAGATTATACTATTGAATTAGTATTCTAGAATTATGCATTTCATCACTAAGGAACAAGTTATTGTTATACATGTAATATATTTGTGTTTATTTCTATCCATTGATATATTATGCTCTCAGTTTCAGTTGGTTATGGATTCATGTTGATTATTTTTTCTTTTCATATCACATGTTCCAAGTTTATGCTATGAAAATATTACTTTTTATGTTGCCCCTTACAAATCATCTAATCTCACCCTTATTTTTTTCAATCTCCATGAAACATAGGAGATAACTATGTGTAATTTTTAGGGACATGATAGAAGGGATAATAATTTTCTTTCAATATGTTCATTTTTTTCTCCTATGTTTTGAAATGTAATGTATGTATATATCAAGTATTTCAAAACTACAGCATTGTTCAATATTGTGGTAACTCTTTTATTTTTTACCAATAATGTAATATGACTACTAACTCTGAGTTTCTAGGTTATGGGATATTATAGGTTTTATCGACGTAATCTTAGTAGCATCCTTAGGGACTAGATTTAGAGAAAACTATTAAGATGGCATACATATTATGAAAACCCATCAAGATTTAAAGGGAACTATATAGAAAAAAATAAGAATTTTATTTTAAAATTAAATATCATGAGATGATTATGTATTCCAATATAAAAAGATGTAAACTATTAGGTGGAATGGAAACCTTATAAACATACATAGTCAAGGCAGGGATTTTTTCTCAAAATAATATAATGAATATGGGGTTGGGGATAATCATATCATAACCATATTAGGGTAGTTGACCTAGTTTATAACAAATAATGTCACCAATATAGAGTGACCTGTTGATCCACAACATGGGTTTACTATGTTTGACAACTTCATGAAATAAAACACACCAAAATTTAGTGGAACTAAAAAACCATTGGTCACTAAAAAATGGATTAATTCACTAAAGAAGATATTTTAGGACTTGGGAAGTAGTGAAATAGAGAAGTTCATCATGGTGGTTTATCATCTTAAGGGATGTGTTGACCAATGGTGTTCAATAATTCAAACACTAAATTGGAATATGAGATCAAATACACAAAATGGGGAACTTTTAAGGATTTATTCGATGAAAAATATTTTCCACATGAGAAAATAGTAAAAATATAAATGCATTTCCTCAATCATAAACAAAAGGAGGAGGAAAATATTTCTGAATTTTGGAATAACTTTTCAAGGTTATCTAGGAATGTTATGGACAATGTTCATAGACTAGAAATAAAAAAATATTGTTTCTATGATGGGATAAATTCATTCTTTAGAAAGGAATTGGCCTCTCGGAACTTTTAATCACATGTGGATATAGTATCAAGAACCATTAAGATATAATTTTAGTTCTCCTAGATATATGTATTCAAGGGAAATTAGTATAAGAACAATTTGATAAAAGCTAATAACATGAGTCTGGTATTTAATGTGTGTGATGACTATGGGAAGAAAATATAGGAAGGGAACAAGTGTTTATCACAAATACAAATAAAAAATCCATCATGCTCATGAATACAATGTCAAAGTGGATTTTATAAATGTTAAATTCTTTAATTGTAGGGAAAAGTTCCATTATTAGAACCAATATTCCAAACATCTTGTGAATTAACCACAAAAATTTCCATGGGTGAAATTCCAAGCATATGCGATTACCATTGTTAATGTAAAAGTCCCAAATGATTTTGTGGAAGGTACATTGATCATAGCTTCAATGTTAGCTAATGTTTTATTTGATTCAAAATTTTCAATCTTTTATATCTCCCATTTTTTCTAAAAACATGAAATATTTCCCTATAACTCTATAAAAGGATATATCAATTAAGACACCAAATGGAAAACATATTACAACAAATATGTGTTAGGGAGTTCCAATTATAATGCATAGGAATACCCTACTTTAAAAGTTGGTAATTATATGAATGGTTAACATTGATAAGATCCTTAGTATGTATTTGTTTTCGAGGTATAATGAAAAAAATTATTTGTAGGAAAATGAGATTATGATTCAAGAAGGTAAAGTGGAATTTTTTATCTTTAGAGGGTAAACTTCATATTCTAAATCATGTTTAGATCCTACCCAAATATCTCTTCTTAATGAAAATTTAGGATGAAAGGTATATCAAGATAGATCATTATATACTGAAGATATAATATGAGCAGAGGATGTACCTATGGAACAAAACTTCGATGATTTTTTTCTAGAAAAATTTCGTAATCATCCACCAATGTGTGAATTTGAGTTCTCTATTGAACTCATTCTTGATGAAATTTCTTTATATAAAAATCCATATATAATGATACTAGTGCAATTTATCGAGTTTAATAAAGGGTTTTAGGAGCTTTGTTATGAGATATTTATACTTCCTAGTGTTTCACCATGGGGATTACGTTTTTTATTCTTAAAAAATAATGATGGGTATATAATATTTTTCCCATGATTATAGGGAGATATATACCACTATTATAAAGAATAAGAATATTTTACCATGAATTTATAACATATTTTTATCAAATTCATGGATCCAAACACTTTTAAAATATTTATCTTCACTCTGGTTATCATCATTTAAGGTTAAAGAAGGATGATATGCAGAAGAAAACATCTCAAAAAAGGTATCGGCATTATGATTTTATGGTAAAGGAATTTTGATTGAATAATTGCATTCTGTCTTTATAGAACTTATGAATACAATATTTTATGATTTTATTAACAAAATTGGGGTGGTACACATCATTGATATCTTAATATACACAAAGATTTATAATTATCATGAGAGTAATCTGCAAATAATTCTAGAGACCCTCTGGAAAAAGGAATTATATATAAAATATTTTAATTGTGAATTTTGGCCCAATGAAGTTTCTTTTCTTAGTAATATTATTTCCAAGGACTGAATATATATTGACCCTTCAAAGATAAAGGTTTTAAAATAATATCCTAAATATATGAATAATACATAGGTATGATATTTATTGGGATTATAATATTACTATCAATGGTTTGTTCATGATTTTTCCCAGTTCGGAAACCCATTAACCAAGTTAAGATATGAATGGATTAAATTCACATTATAAATAGAATGTGAGGAATGTTTTTAATTGAATAATATGTGACCAATTCATCAAAAAATATTGAATTTACCATTAGGTAATAAAGTACTTGTAATATATACTGACACATTGAAGAAAGGACATAAATGTGTCCTTATAAAGAATTATAGGGTGATTTACTATGAATAAAAAAATTGAAAATTCATAAACCAAACTATCCAACTCAAGGCTTTGATCTGTAAGCCATAATCATTTCTCTGAAAATAAAGGTGCACTACCTTTATGGGGAAAATGATATATATATTGACCACAATAGTTTAAAATATATCTTCTCTTAGAATGAGATCAACAAGAGGTAGAGAAGATGCTTGGAACTACTCATGGACAATAGTTTCTTGATACACTACCACCATAGTAATACAAAAATGGTTACTAATGAACTGATTAAGAGGGACCACAGAGTTTTGACCATGATTAGGATTAAAAATAATCTTATACATGGAGGTATGGGTATGGTTATTTCTTGGTAATGGGGGACATCATTCATTTTCCTTGAAATTGTTAAACTATCATTACTAAAAGAGATAATAAAGTCCTGGTAAGATGATTAAGAATTATGAAGGAAGATTAAAGTCTTAAATAATAAAAAATTTAAACACGTCATCTATAATGATATATTATTGATGTTTTGGAGTTGTTTTGGTGTTTTATCCATACCAAAGTTGGAAAGGAAACTTCTATATTTTTCACATTGCTCAGATTTATCTATACACCCTAGTATCTCAAATATGTATAGGGATTTAAGAGAACATTTTGGGTGGTTTGTTATGAAAAGAAAGTTATAAAAAAATGTGTCAAAATACTTAGTATGTCATCAGGTAAAGGATTAAATGCAATATCCTAAGGGAGTCATGCAACCTATGTCTATACCTAAATTGAAGTGGGGAAATATTACAATGTAAATGTTCATTAGATTCCCAAAGACTCTAAAAAAATAATGATGTTATATGGGTCATCATTGATCATCATACAAAGTTTAGTCATTTAATAGTAATAAGAGAGAATTTACCCCTTAAGTACCTTTCCAATCTATATATCAATGAAATCATAAGGATTTATGGGTAACTTATATTCATTGTATCAAAACATAGCCCTTGATTCACATCAAAATTCTGGAAGAGTCTTCAAAGGGATCTTGATACTAAGATTCAATTAAGAACTTCCTATAATCCTCAGGCCATGAGAAGTTTGAAAGGATTATGCAGAATTTATAAGACATGTTGACATCATGTTATCTTGACTTATAAGGTTTTTTGGATCAATATCTCCCTATGGTAGAATTTTTATACAATATCATATTACATTTGAGTATTAAAATGGAACCATGGGAAGAATTTTATGGTAAAAGGTTTCATACTTCAACTTATTTGGAAGAAGTTAGAGAAAGGAAGTTAGTTAACCAATGGATTTTAGAGTATATGACTGTTAAAGTTTGAACTTTTCAGGGTCATATTAAAGCAACCCAGAGAAAAAAAAGATTTATATTGATAATAAAATTAAACACTTGTACTTTCAAGTTGGGGAACATGTATTTTTGAAGGATTAACTATGGAAGGGAGTTATAAGAATTGTTAAAGTGGTGAATTTATGACCTCCTTACATTAGACCTTTTGAAATACTATAAATAATTTAATTTATATCTTTTAAATTTCCCATACCCCAAACTTTATAAAGTACATAATGTCTTCTATGTTTCATTACTGAGGAAATATATTCCATACCCAATTCAGTTTCTCACAGATGAGTGAATAATGTTGGATCCTAATTTGTATTATAATTAATAGCATTTCTAGATTCCTAAAACTAGAGAGCAGGTGTTGCGGAACTGAATAACTCGATTAGTTAAATTAGGTTGGAGAAATCATAAACTAGAAGATCCAACCTGGGAGCCTAAATAATCTATAAGGAAGGAATATTCACACATTTTCAATATATTATATATACCACAATATTGATGATGAAATTATTTTATGGTGGAGAGTGTAATACTTGAGATACTATTATAGTAGGTAAATGTTATATCCCAAAACTATCACACAATGTGCACTTTAAAGAGCCTTTATTCTTGAGTAATTTAATATTTTAATTTTTAAAAGTTATAATTTAATTTTAACAAAATAAAATTCATATTTTAACTCTTATGAAATATATAATCATAAGAATATTTTTAGTTATTTTTCTAAATAATTAATTTTTAAGAAAATATTGAAAAATACATTGTTTTCCAAGGCTCTAAATTTTATAACCTTATCATTATATAATCAAGACATAAAAGTTTATAAACCATTTTGAATGCAAAGGAATGTTCTTAAGGATTAAAAATATATTTTTTTTAAATACTATTCTTAAATTCTAGTAAGTAAAATTATCCAATAAAAGAAAATGTTTCTCTAATTTTTTTATTGTGTATTATTTTAGTAAAATTAAATATTGGAATCCATATAAAATTGTTTTTTAAAATAAAAAATTATTTCTTGAAAATAAAAGGAATTTATAATTTTATCCCAAGCATAATTTCTATGATAAAAATGTATTTTTTCTAAAGGAGGTTTTATGAGATAAAAGGTTAAAATTAATTTTCCTAACCTATATTAAATTAATTTGATAAAAAAAATATATTATATTAATAAATAATAGGTATAAATTATGTATAAATGGAAAAATTATTTTTATTCCTTGAAAATAAATTACATAGGTTATATATTAATTATAATAGTAAAAGTAAAATGGTTGTTTTCAAATAATTAATTTTATAAGAGTTATATAATTTTGGTCTAAATAAATTAGATTAATATAATTTAAAATATGAATCTAATATTTTTTTGAAGAAAATATAAATAATATTAACACTAATTTAATTAATAATTAATGTGAAATAATTAATATAAACTCTTGATATATGAAAATACTTTTTTCTGTAAAATTTGTTTTTCCTATATCTTATATTTTAATTTAAAAGTTAATTTTATCATATTTGAAATTTTTATTAGGTTAAGTTGATCCCATGTTTGAATTCATCACTATAAAATTTTGTAAGAAGGTTCATCTTATATTTTTAGTAATAAAATAATTAAGATTGTTAATTTTTAATAAATATTCATAAGGGTAAATGGGTAAATGATATAGCTCAAATTCTTAATAATTTAAAGGTCATATAAACCTTCTAGAAAGCCTTGTTAGGTATAAAAGTCATTCCTAAAAGTCTGACCAATAAATTCTCTACCTAATTCCCAAAACTAACCAACCCCACCTAACACACAATTGATTCCATTACTACCCCTTACCCAACTTCAGTTTCCATGAAAAATCCCCTCTTTTACACCTATAAAAGGATATCACTCCCACCCATTCTCTCGTTTGAGTCCACCCTAATGGATTTGATCATGAATTTACCATCCCTCTCCCTCTATAAATCCATCTTAAGGATTTCTTAAGGTTATAAGGAGTTATACCAATATTTAATAATCTACTTATCAAGATAAGGGTATTTAATCCTCCTCATTCCTTTTTAATTAAAATTTATTTTTTATAATTATTTTTAAAAATATTTATTTGATTTTAATTTCACGGTATTATATATCATTTGAAAAGTTTTTAATGAGAAAATATTTATCCCCTCTCAATATATCTGTTTTCTTATGTCATTATTATGCTGGCATAAGGGCTCTCATTCCCCCTTCCATTATCAATTAAAAACCATTATGTTAATTTCATCATGATTGTAATTATATGGAATGATCACTAATTTGATATATTGAAGATGATATTTCCTCTCATTAATGCCTTTTTCTTAACCATCATAAGTCCCCAAAATCCTACATTTTGGAAAAGTGAAGAGTGTATAATTTTTCATAAAAATGAATTCCTTATATAGATACTAAAATGTGGATCAGTTGTGGCATAGATGCAATTAGGGACAATCCCCCTAAAATGGTTTGGTTGAATCATTAACTAAACCATCACCTTGGTTCCTATTGAGGGGTCCTATGACTATACACCTGGCTAGACCCTTATAATGGAAATTTGTTAGATATTCTCACTCTCTTAATGAACCACGGTAAAGGATTTATCCTACCATTGAAAACTATTGAACTCAATTACTAATTTAAATTGATAACCCAAAACATTTAAAGTATCCATCACAAAAAAAAAATATCTTCACTTCTCTAATAAGGGTACTTCCTTTTACATTGAAAATATCCTCTAGATTCTATATTAATTATGTATTATTTAATCATACACCTTCTATCTATAGATGGGGTTTGATCATTTTAACCATTTATTAACATGGGGGAAATATTAGTATTTCATATGATGCTTTTCTAATTCATATTATTGTTGGAAATTTAAAATGTATTGTTCAACCACCCACATTCTATGTATGGATGGTTTATGACCATGTTATCTCATATATTTACATTAGAAAATCTATTTTGAATTCTTTATGTTTATTTTATAACAGATATGGTTATTTTTCAACTTGAATATGTATTGTTTAATGATATAACTTTTACCTCTAGATGGGTTATGATCATGTTATCTTGTTTACTGACATGGGTAAAAGTATAAGAATTCTGTATGTTATTATAATACAGATTATTATTGAATGAGTTGATTATGAATTGTTTGTTCATTTTCTCATATTATAAATTCATTGGACATAAACGTGTGGTGGTGGGTTCAGGTATTAATATCCCCTTTATTCATTAGTAGGTTCAATGAGACAAATATTTTTTGGTATTTTGGTGTATTTCTACCGAGAACAAGATATTACATTGATGGTAAGATCATGATATATAAGTCAATGATGTATTGGCTCGTGATATGGAATTATGAATCCAAAATTATTAATTTCATCATTAAGAAACCTATAATTTTTATCCTTGTAGTCTATTTTTTTCAAATCAATTCATCGATATATTATGCTCTTAGTTTCAATAGACTATGGCTTC
Organism: Viscum album; assembly: GCA_963277665.1. Taxonomy (NCBI): domain Eukaryota; kingdom Viridiplantae; phylum Streptophyta; class Magnoliopsida; order Santalales; family Viscaceae; genus Viscum; species Viscum album. Next base: position 1,954,742,214 of record OY728141.1, on the reverse strand, counting down.
ATGTTGTTTATTTATTACTACCAAATCACTTTTAAAATTTATATTATTATAATATTACATTATATGATTCCCCTTGATAATAATTTGATATAACCCTTATTTATTTTCCTTTACTTAGAAAACATAGATGTGAACTATACGAAATTATCAGGGATATGATTGAAGGGTTAATAATATTATTATAATATGTTCTTGTTGTATATTATGTTCTAAAATGTAATGTAAGTATATATATAGTCTTTTAAGACTACTAATTTGTTAAATACTATGGGAAATATTGTATTTGGTACCAAAAATGAAATATAACTATGGGATCTGGGAATCTAGAGTCTTAAATGTTACAATTATAGAAAAGGAGTTATTTGGAAAATTTAGCAAATCAGAATTTTGGATTCATGAAGTTTGTTTTCATGAACATGTTGTCTTTAATGATATAATTCTAGTTAATCCTGTAAATATAAAGGTAGTGATATAATTTCCAAAACTAAGAAATATAAACTAGGTTCATATTTTCCTTGGATTAGCAGGCTACGATCGATGATTTTTTTTAAAAAATACTGATTAGATAACATATTAACCTAGTTGAGAAGTAAAAGGGTTATGTTCATATGATCAAAAGTAGGTAAATAATTTCATTGTATTTATGAAATAATTATGATTATATAAATATAATATATCATTTACCTTATTACCCTTACACTTGTTACAAAAATACAAATGTCACTCGTGTATACGTGTGGAATACCACATCCACTAAGTGATTTGATACATTTTTCATTTCAACCTTTCATAGATGATTATAAAAATAAATTTAATGTATAAAAATTATAATTACAATTACACATCATGTCAATTTTTCACAAAAAAAATGATTCTTAAATTTAAACACTTATTTTATTCAAGACACATTCTATTATTTTAAGTCGGATCCACGTATATAAAATATAACATCCTTGGAAAAAAATTATATAAAAGACTAAATGTTTCTACCCATGTAAAATAATGAAAATTTATTTTTGGGATTCTACCTAATATGAAATTTATAGTTATAAATTTATTTTGGATAAGTTTCAGGATGGGTAACCTTCTAGGAAGTTTTCCAGGATGTGTGTGAGTGAGGAAAAAGCATGCTGAAAGAACATGTTTAGCCTATGGAGAGAGTAATTAGCCTAATAATAGATAAAAAAGTTTAATAACCTATGTTTCAATAGGTATTAAACAGAGTTATTAAAGGAGACTCATGGGAGCATATGACTAGGTTAATGGCTAAATAAGGTTGAGTCCAGACATATTATGTCAGATCTATTACCCGGTTGGAAGTGCAATGGATCTTCCAGGGTTTGAGTTGTGGGGTCCATGAAATGGATGTTGTGATTTAAATGGGGGATAATATAATAGCCCTATAAAATTGTGAATTAAAATACTCAATGTCACTAACCATGTCAACAAGGTGCGCCTTTGTTTTTGGTAGCTTACCTGATTAGAAATCCACAGTTAAGTGACCTACTGGGGAGTTTCTCACAGTGTGTTTGAGTGAAGATAAATAACAATAAAATAACATATGTTGTCCTATTTTGGAAAAATTTGTTTGAAGATCATGATTTTTAAATTTTGGAAAGAATAGGAGTTGTGGCTTACCATTTGGAAATTTCACCCAGCCTCTCTGAGGTTAACCATGTGTCCCATATCTCATTATTACGGATGTATATTCAAGAAAAAAATCATGTTATCACATATAAGGAAATATAATTGAAACTTAATTTATATTACTGTGAATAGCTTATCCAGAATCTAGATACTAGAGAACAAATGTGGAGGAATCAGAATACTCATCTGGTAATGCTACTTTACAAAAATAATAAGATAGAAGAGGCGATATGAAAACCTCAAGAAGTTATGATGAGTAATTACCCAAATATTTTATTGAGGTGATTTTTTTTAAATTTTAAGGATATAAATTTTTTAGGGAAGAATTTAACACCCAATATTCAATTATATTAACTATAATATTCTTTATACAGAAACAATAGCTTAATGAAAACAACTTTAGTCACGAATGTGATTTTAAACTAAATTTAAAATTTTTATATATGGAATTTGAATAAATTAATTTTATTTTTTAATTTATAATTTCAAAATAATTTTAGGGGGAATATTTGAATTTTTTTAGAAATAGTTAATTTTTCGGTGAATCGTGAAAATATCGATTTTAGAAAAACTGTCGATTTTATGACATTATAATGAAATATGAAAATTTTGAAATTTTAAGAAAACATTTTTTTAATAAATAAATATCTAATAACTAATATAATTCATATAAAAAATATGTTTTGTCTTAAAAATATATTATTAATATTTTTGGAAATCTAAGTAGTGTTTTTTATGAAAATAAAAACAATTTTTACATCTTTTCTATTAATCAATTATTTAAAAGGTTCATTTTACTTTTTCAGGGTTTATAATGCAAAATAATTATCCTTTTATTTAACATAGTTAAACTAACTCCATTTTAATCAACATTATACTTTATTTTTTTATACAATCATTTTTATTCTTAAAATAAAATTTTTCTAAAAACTGGTTTCATAGTATTTTACAAAAATATATAAAAACTAATTATTAAAACTTATGAAATTTGATAATTTTAAAATTAATTACATATTTAGAATCATCATAATTAATATTAGGTAATATGGTGACCTCTATTTTTTGTCATAATTAATAGTAAATATAGTAAAAAATTGTTATAAATTTTAAGGTTAAAAGGATTTACCCAAGATTAAACTAATATGTGAGGGTAAAAATGACACATAAACTAGTCTAAATTTTATTTTTTTTAAGTTATATGAACCTTATATTTTATTATATTCGAATTAATGTCCATTTTCTTCAACTTTCCCATGAAAATGAATTTATATTATTTAAATGTTTTAAATAATTCTATGTGTGTCCCTCCCCACGCTTATAAAAGGGAACTTCCTCTCCTCCCTTATTCAAAAATTTTTAGCCCTATAGATCATAAAAAATATACCAAAAAACCTTACTAGATTTCATCCCTTCATTATTTATCTTATTTTATTCTCCTAAGACCATCCTAAAAAACGATTAAGGTGTAGGCTAAAGGGGGACTCTCAAAAAAGAGGTAATCATATTTAACAACTCTTTAAAAGTTTATATATTATTATACTTCCTCAGAATAAATTGTATCTATACTAAAATAATTAATCTATTATCATAAATATAATTACATTTTATTATGATTTTCGTGCAGCCATTTTTCACCTTCATTCCATTAAATGGGATATGAAAGTATCATTTATTCATATGTGCATACTATCATCTCTATGAAGTGATATTGAAACGCACGGCCGATTGTCGCCTATCGACCGGTCAATGTTCCGGTGCTCTGCTAATGTTTATAGCAGCACTCGGGTCGAATCCTCGGCAATGATACTTTGTAGTAGTCATTTGTTTTTAGTTGATTGTATTTTGATTAGGGGGTTTGTTGCAGAGCTTAATTGCAAAGATTTATTGACTATAATTGATTTAAAAAATTGATAAATATTGGGGTGAGTTCATTATTAGGGAGTTAAGCTTGTGATATCCTTGAGCTTTGCTTTATATTGCATTTAAATTAACACCCACTTCACAAGTTGATGTCGATTAGAATTCCTAAGTGTTAAAGCTTTAATCCAAGACTTAACTTAACTAGGATTCTAAAATCAATCAGTACTTGTTTATGGTGGTGTATTTATGGTTCCAATAATCCATGGAAACCACATGTTAAACAAAACAAATCATTAATCCATGACATGTTAAGTCCGACATACACAATGTTAATTCAAAGAATATTCATCTAGCAGAAGCTCTCAATCACTTAACATACCTAAATTATAACTCACCCCAATGAGATATTTACTCATCCATTTGGGTGTTTAATAATGTGGTTATAATTATTATGATTATAAATTAATAAGAGAATAAAAAGAAAGGGATAAGAAAAGAGTGGTACGTCGACACACACACACGAACAATGATGATAATTAAAAATGAAATTTCGATTGAATGAGGAAGAAAAATAAGGGAAGGAGATTCAACTGAATTTAAACTATTTTAAGACCATTAATATTATAATACAGAAGGTGGATAAGAATAATATGTATTGAAGAAAAAAACAAGCACTAAAATTATATTGAAATGAAAACAAAGTTACACAATTACAATTGAAAGCAAACAAAAACAAACATGAAAGAGAAGTGGAGGAGAGGTCTCTCTTGTTAAAACAAGATAAAAGCATATCCTCCCAGAACCTTTTCAAGGATATATTAATTCCAAACCTCCTCCTTAAGTGCTGAAGTGCCAACCTCTCTCAAGGAGAGAAGGGGAGAGTATTTATAGCCCAAGGAGTAGACTGTTTGCTTTCTCAATCTGTCCATCCACTTGCATCGCCAATTTTGCGATTCAAACAGCCAAATCTCCGAATATCTCCTTCTTAAAAGTCTTAGATAATAAAGTTTTCTGACTACTGACAAAATTTGGAGGGATTTAGACAAGTGTATCCAAAGTTATGGTGGTTTTATTAAACAAAGGTAAACTGTCCATTTCTATCCATGCTTTTTCGATAGCCACAATGTGAATGGATTTTGGAATAGGAATATGCCTTCAAATCCGAATTGTTTCTTCAACAAAGTCGGCCTCCTATATCTCCTCTTTCACAATGAAAAATCTCAGCTCGATTTGAGGCTTACATCATGAGCTTTGTCATGAATACTATACTGATTTTATTTCTCGTCCAGAATGGTGGGCTGGATTCAAAGCTTCATTTGGGCCCCTTGTACTTAGATTTGGGCCATGAAATTTTTATCCAAGATGACATGTAGTGTCCCCCGAATTATTGTGGAGATTTAATGTTTTTTGAATTCTGGATTGAGCCCAGTAAATCAATCTTCAAGGCTGGTCCAGTTTATTCACAGATTCTTTGGTCTTGTTTGTGAGGACCATATGACCCTTCAAATGGCAGAATTGGCTCATGGTACCTTCTAATTAAATGTTTTATATTGAAAGGAGAATCCTAAAAAACAAAAACCACACAATTTGGATCAGTATAGTGATACTTATTGTTAAAACATTAAACTGACTCAATTGGACTACTTCTAAAAATGCTCAAACATTATACTTAATATTAAAACATTAATATTTCACACAAATTATGCACATTTAATATAAATTAAGTAAAGAGGGAATATAATAAGACATGAAATTATTTTAACATCAACTCCCCCACACTTAGTTTTGTGCATGTCCTCATGTGCAACAAATATAAAAACATGACAAAATCATTTTTACTCACCAACAGATTTTAAAATTTTGTTTTCTCCAATCAGGAGAGGTTTAGACTATTTCACTCATCCATTTTGAATTCCACCACAAGTTGTTACAGAAACAATTTTCCAAAAATAATTCATTTTTTCCGTGCTCAAATTTAGAAATGGAAAATGTGGACACTCAAGACTCACACCACTCAAGATGATAAAATTCATTTGTGGAGGTTCACTCTTTCACCAACCAAAAGTGAAAATCTTAGAGTTTCAAAAGATCTCTCAGCTTCAAATCCCTATAAAAATTGAACAAGAATCAATAGGTCTTTTGAAGGGGTTTTTTTGTGGGTATGGGACGGTAGGAATATAATTTCTAAGAGAGAAGAAGAGGGGTAAAACATCAACATAGAAAAACAATGCATATTTTTTTGAAATAAAACATGGAAGGAAATGAAAACACATAATTACAAGGGAATGATTGTGTGAAGAAATACAAAATAGAGGAAGAACATATGAATGGTATTAGAAGATTAAATATTTACAAAACACAGAACTTCTCCCAATAAGAAAATAATGCAAGCGTTCTTTTTTTCACTTTTTTTCATTTTTTTTCGAAAGTTAAACTTGGAAAAGATCTCACACTCATAACCCAACCCATGATTGATCTCCTCACGACACTAATTGTAATATTTATAACAAGATCAAAGTTTGAGGAAGAGTGATTTTTGACCTACCCAAGACACAACCCATTTTTTCATTTTTTTTTTGATTTTTTATTTTTATTGTGATATTTTATGAATTTTTTTTAACACATTTCAATATTATTTGTAAAATACATTCACTGAATGACAACCTCCCCCCCCCACACACTAAAATGGATGCTTGACCTCAAGCATATGATAACACACCAGAAAGTAAGGAAATGATACCCAAAAATGAAATCCATTCCCCCCCACACTTAAATTTCAAAAACTTATGCAATGAAAATCCATGTTGATATTGGGTGGGATAAGGTATTGAGTTTGTAATGTGGATATCAAAGAAAAGGTTTTCATAGGCTCAAAGGGGCTTTCAATAGGAGGATTAATGTAAGGGAAATGGGAGGCTATTTGGATATTTTGATTTTCATGTGGTTCAAAAAATGCCTCTATCATATTAATACACACTAAGGTAGGAAATTCAGCTTGAAGGCCCACAAACTCAAGACTCACAAATGGGGGTGAAAACACACATTTTGAAAAGATGGCCATAGGTGGCCTTGGCATGAAAGCAATTGTCTGTTCTCACGGTTTGGGAAAATCATTTTCCAAATCAAAAATAGAGCATTCAAAATTTGTTGGTTTTGACACAAGATTATTTATCCAATTTTATGATGAAAATAAAAAATAATTGAGATGAAAACATGTATGTTAACTCCCCAAAATGGTTGGAAAAAATTTCAAAACTCGGTGGTGAGTAAGCATGACTCTTTTTTTATTTTTTAAGTGATTGTGTTTTTTTGGTTTTTTTGTTAGTTTTTAATGTTTTTTTAAAATACACACCCTCACAAGAAAGAAAAAAAAGGGTTTGAAAAAAAATGGTAAAAAATGAAGGAGAGAAGAAGAAGAAGAAAGAGGTAGAGAGATGAAGAGATATAGAGAGAGTTAAAGGTAAAGAGGTGCCCCCTGGTTTGAATTTGGTGGGTTTCCATCTCCATCTAGTGGTGGGTTGGCTAGAGAATTTGGGGATTAGGTGGAAGTCGAGGTGGTTCCAGGACAGTGGGAAGTTACCTAAAAAAGAAAATTCATTATTCATCTAATGAAAAACTAAAAAGAAATTGAAATTTTTTAAAAGTAAAAGAAAACATGGGTTGCCTCCCAAGAAGGGCAGCATCTATTTGTCTACAGCTGGACAATTGTAGTGGACTACCCATAGTCTGACGTTGGCCATCGTATTTTCTCAACTCTAGTGTGCTTCCAAAAAAATGTTTTCTTTAGGAGGCCTGATGATTCATTGGATAATTTCTTCCCATCCTTATTGGTGTGCTTGCAATTCAATGGGGTTGGAAAGAGAATATTTCCATCCTCACTTTGGTCTTCAACCTAAGTAATGATTTTATCCACAAAGTGATGGTTTTATATTCTTGTAAATTCATGAAGATGGCTCAATTCTGATGGTTCATTTATGTAAGGATCAGATAACACAAAAGCAGAGTATGAGATCCCAATTGTTTTTGAATCATTTATTTCATCACTTATCGATGTAGAGTAATGAGGATCAGTGGAGTCATATGACTGAATAAAATTTTCAATATCCTTTATTTCACTATTGTTTTCCAAAGAATGGTCAATTTCAACCTCACCAGTGATCACTTTATTAATTAGGGTACAAATATCACAAACATCACTACCATCAGGACAATATAAACACATTGGTTCAAGGTTCACTTCACATATAACAGAATTTTCAGAATCATGGATAAGAAAGGATGAATGTGGGATAATCTGATATAAATCAAAAAATGATCATTCTAGTTCATTTTCCTCATTACCATCCATGTTGGAGCATTGGAGGTCAGAGGTGAGATGAGATTCCAAAGAGTTCTCAATATCCTTTAGATCAATGGAGTTTGCATTTGTAATGTCAACATCAATTTCACCATTAATCACTTGGTTAATGAGGATTCAATACTCACAAACTCCTCTATTAGTAGAACAGGAATAACATGATGGATTAGGATTCAACACACTCTCAGAGAGAGTTTCAGAAACATGGATAGAGAATACAGATTTATTCTCTAATGGGTATCGCATGGATTGAAAAATGTTGAACCTGACCATTTGGTCGCCAAATTCCATGGATAATATGCGAGCGTGGACATCAATTTTGGTTTTAGATTTCATAAGGAATGGTCTTCCTAGAATCAGAGGAGATTTGCAAGAAGTTGTCTCACCTTCTATGTCAAGGACAGAGAAGTCAGCTGGGAAGATAAGATCATTTACTCGAACAAGGACATCCTCAATTCTTCCCTCAGGACTGGTTGTGCTTCGATTGGCTAACTGAATGACAACACCCGTTGGGTGAAAGGGACCTAGACCAAGGTTGGAGAAGATGGATCTGGGCATGAAATTAATTGAGGCTCCTAGGTCTATGAGTGCATCATCAAAGTTGGAACTTCCAATTTGACATGGAACCATAAAGGTCCCTGGATCTTTGCACTTTATGGGAATAGACTGCTGGGTGGAAACATTTTTGAAGGTCCTAAGTTTCCTCTTGTGGGTACACAACTCCTTCAGAAACTTGGAATGCTTATTAATTTGTTTTATGGCATCTAAGAGGGGAATGTTGACTTCAACACTCCTAAACATGTCGAGCATTTTAGGAGTAGGTTCAAAGGACTTCCTTGGTTTAGAAACGGCTTGAGGAAAAGGAATTGGATTCCTAAGTGGAATGGAAGGAGGTGAGGGAATGGATTCAGATTCCTTTTCAATTTTCTTTTTCTTTTCATTTTCTAGGTCAACATTCAAAGGAGGGATATAGGACTTATCTTGAGGCATAGCAATGCGCTTTCCCGATCTAAGTGAAATTTCACTTACATTACCCTTGGGGTTGGGTAATGGTTGTGCTGGGAGTTGGGAAGAATTTGAATGTTGTTGCTAGCTCAGGTGGGATGCAAGTTGATATATTTGAGTTTCAATGTTTTTAAGGATAGAACGGGTGAAGGAGGCAAGATCTTCCACTGCAATTTCCCATGGTTTCTTGGAAGAAGAGGCTTGTCCCAAATTGGGATTACCATGATTTTGGTTCTTGGGAAATCGATTGTATTGGTTTTGAAATTGGGAAGGCTCACTAGGATAATGGAATCCAGGAGGAGGATTGTTCCTTTGAGGTTAAGGAACAAATGGATAAGGTTGATGGAAGTTACCACCACCTTGACCATATTGGAATTGGTTTGGGTTTTGAGGAGGGAATTGAGGGGGTGAGATATGGGATTACCATACCTAAGACCTTGGTTATAGGAAGAAGAGAAGGGCTCAGAGTGAGGTTGGTTGAAGTTTCTAACAAACTGAACTGATAGTTGTGGGTTGGTGTTCCGCTGATTATATGCTGCATTGAGATCCATTGGTCCAGATGAATCGGATTGATCCTCTTGAAGTTGTGGACATGTGTGATTTGAATGATATGGAGAGTTGCAGATTCCACAGTTTTTGACAGGTCCAGGAAACATTGATTGCGGAGAAGACGAGGTTGGGTATATGGTGGCCATAGCTAGTTATCGCACAAGACCTGTAAGTTCACTCATCCACTCGGTCATCTTGTTTAGCTCAATTGTTTGATTATCTTGGGCTTGTTTGACTTGAGCATCTGCTCGAGTATGGAATTGTTGTGTGTTTGCAGCCATGTTACTTATGAGATCTCTTGCAGCTGCAGGAGTTTAATCAACAAGAGCACTGCCACTTGAGGCATCAATGAGGGTTCTCTCCATTGCCAATAACCCCTCATAGAAGTATTGGATCAAGAGTTGGTCAGGAATTTGGTGATGTGGACAGGTTGCAACAAGCTTTTTGAATATCTCCCAGTACTCATGGAGTGATTCACTTGGGAACTGACGGATACCACTTATTTCATTTCGGATGGAAGCAGTACGAGAAGCAGGAAAGAATTTTTCTAGAAAGCGATGCTTCATGTCATTACATGTAGTTATGGAACCAGGAGGGAGGTAGTAGAGCCATTACTTGGCAGAGTCAGCTAGGGAAAAAGGGAAGGCTCGGAGTTTGATTTGTTCTTCAGAAACCCCTTGAGGCTTCACGGTAGAGCACACTACTTGGAACTCTTTAAGGTGAAGATGTGGATCCTCACCGGCTAGCCCGTGAAAATGAGGGAGAAGATGAATAAAACCTGATTTGAGTACGAATTTTGCATCTATGTTTGGATATTGAATACCAAGAGGTTGGTAATTCATATCTGGGGTAGTGAGTTCTTTTAGGGTTTGTTCCCTAGGATTTTCCATATCAAATTCAATTGGTAGGGCAATGATTGGTTCTTGGGCGATTCGTTTATCCCTAATGGTCCTCCTAAGTCTACGAAGAGTTCTATCAATTTTAGGGTCAAAAAATCTGAGGGATTGGTTGGGAGGCTACGGGGCATTGAGAGAGATTTAGAAAGGATGAGGAAGGCAAGTTTTTCTCGGTGTTTTTTTCAGATTTTTTTTAAATTTTGATTTTTTTTGTTGTTTTTTTTTTACAAAAACTAAAAACTACCGACTACTTAAAGCACCATCCCCGGAAATGGCGCCATTTGAAACGCATGGCCAATTGTCTCCTATTGACCGGTCAATGTTCGGGAGCTCTGCTAATGTGTATAGCAGCACTCGGGTCGAATCCTCGGCAATGATACTTTATAGTAGTCGTTTGTTTTGAGTTGATTGTATTTTGATTAGGGGGGTTTGTTGCAGAGCTTAATTTAAATGATTGATTGACTATAATTGATTTAAAAAATTGATAAATATTGGGGTGAGTTCATTATTAGGGAGTTAAGCTTGTGATATCCTTGAGCTTTGCTTTATATTGCATTTAAATTAATACCCACTTCACAAGTTGACGTCGATTAGAATTACTAAGTGTTAAAGCTTTAATCCAAGCCTTAACTTAACTAGGATTCTAAAATAATTCAGTACTTGTTTATGGTGGTGTATTTATGGTTCCAATAATCAATGGAAACCACATGTTAAACAAAACAAGTCATTAATCCATGACATGTTAAGTCCAACATACACAATCTTAATTCAAAGAATATTCACCTAGCAGAAGCTCTCAATCACTTAACATACCTAAATTATAACTCACCCCAATGAGAGATTTACTCATCCATTTGGGTGTTTAATAATCTGGTTATAATTATTATGATTATAAATTAATAAGAGAATAAAAATAAAGGGATAAGAAAAGAGTGGTACGTCGACACACACACGAACAATGATGATAATTAAAAAAAACTTTCGATTGAATGAGAAAGAAAAAGAAGGGAAGGGGATTCAACTGAATTTAAACTATTTTAAGACCATTAATATTATAATATAGAAGGTGGATAAGAATTGTAACACCCCAATCTTCCACGATACGCTTCTCATTCAATAATGCAATAGCTTGCATTGTACGCAACTTCGAGCTCTAAAACATCACGACTAATCAAAGTAGCCGTTATGAATAGCAATAACCACTTTTTAAAATTATAGAAATTTTATATTTCAAAATGGACTTCTTTTTTGTATTCGTAATATCGAAATTATCCTAAGTTGAATTTTTTGTAACTTTCTGAGAACTTCCAATTTTTTTATGAATAGTGAAAAATACTTAAAACAACTTTTTTAATCAAAATACTTTATTGTGATAAATTATACTATTTAGTGGTTTTAAAGTATAATTAGAATATATTTTTACCATTTTATCAAATGGTGGTCATTGTAATTAATTTAACATTGAAATTGGACATAAACAATTGCCAATCTTTTGATATAAATTGTTTCTTAAAAACACGCTATTTGTTGTGACAGCGGTAATTAATTATAAAATTAATTAATGCAACTTATATGTCTGGAATTTTGTAAAATAGACATCATTTTTGAATTCGGAATATCAATTATAGCTTAGGGTGAAATTTTGGCATTGTTCTGAAAAACTTCAATTTTTGATGAATAGTGAAACCACTAAGTGGTAGTTAAATAACTGATTTTTCGTTTAAATGAAATATTACCACTTCTGTGATTTGATTTTCAAAAATCCGACATACATGGTTGTAATTAAGAAGTAAAATGTGGTTCAATGAGATTAAAATAATTTTTTGGTGAATAGTAACTTTTAAGTTCTTAATCGCGATTAGAGATAATTAGTGAAGTTTAAGGTAAAAACAATGTTTTAATAATATAATATGAGCTTGAAACTTGTACTACTCCTATTGTATGAGTCATGGCCGACCAAGACAACCCATGGGTCAACTTGGGTACCCCATGGTGCCACTTTGTTTGGAAAATGACATTAATATATATTTATTTAATGTTAAAATTATATTGACACAAACATGAGTTGTTTTACTAAAACAGATTTTAAGTGGGGTTACATAAGTCCAAATTTTGATTATAAATATTCATTAGAAATATAAAAATATTTCCTACATCATAGTATTTTTTTTATAATTTTTAGACATTAAATAAATTATATTATTTATGACATCATGATTATGCAGCGATGACCTCATTATTTAACGATTTAAATAAAATGGGAAGATGATGCAAAATCCAAGGCTTACACTTGTCCAAAGCCTATTGGATGAGGAGATTTAGAACCCTTATCACCTTATCCACGAATTATATAACTGTGGGACCTTTAAAATCCAAAAATCATTGTATAATAATGTAACATTTCAATCTTTCCAAAAGAGCCCCTCCTCTCCACTTATAAAAGGCCCCCACCTCTCCCACCTTATTCACACCTTCAAGCCATTTGGCTCGGCCAAACTCTGCCCAAATACTCTCCCAACTTCCCCCTATTACTCCTAGAAGCCTCACTTTGGTCAGAAATATTCTCAAGGAAGCCTTTGGCTCAAATCAAAAAGAGTTACCCGATTTTGAGGTAATGTCTTCTCTAATGTTGTTTTGTTTTATTTTTATTCTCCAACCCACTAAAATCAATTTATTAATTTCTTTTGTAACAACAACAGTATCCTCAATATACTAGGATGTTGTTATAAGAATGATTCGAGCTACACTTACACACACCTACATCTAATGGTTAAAGAACCTACGGTTTCTGTGGATGGAAAATTTCTACCTCACGAAAAGATGATTGTTCAACACTCATATAACACCTTCAAAGGTGGCCATTAAGATGTCACTATTTTTATATATGATATATAATATGTTTATGTTTTACTTATGCTTCTGTATTTTTCATTTATGGCATACTTTATGATTTCCATTATGGGTAAAACGCGATAATTTCATTTTAGGAAGTGCGGACTACCGCCCCCTCAAAGTGATTTGAATCGTTAATGCCATATGTGGGATGTATAAAGGATGGAGTAAATGGTATTATACACTATATTATACTGGAATTATATTATACATTTATATCATTATGATTTCATTCCATTAAATACGAACTAGAAATGAAAGTAGCGTTCATGCGTACGTACGGCTTACCGTCTCCATGAACGGTGCATTTCATTTCTTACCTCAAAATGTTACGTAATATTATAAATGAATGTATATACTGGATATATATGATATATATGACATCTAAATCATGAATATAATTCTGGAGATAATGGATATTCTACCACATAAACAACTTGTAATTATAAGAAGTTTATTGTTGACTCAAGTACCAAAGATCGACAAAACGACCGTTATTAACTTAAATAATTACATAATGTTCATAACATTGTAATAAGTGATATAAAAAGGATAATGAAGTTAAAAATGTTTCTTAATAAGGTATATATTAACTCTAGTTTATTATTCAGGAGGTTAAAGAACGGTTGAGTCAAGTCAGACACGAGGTAAGGGAACTTCTTAACCCAACTTCTATTCTTTGGGTTAATCTCCTACTTTCAAATTATGTCATGATATTATTATGTCTTATTTTGTATTCTTTATGTGTACCTATAGTGAATATACATAATATATCTATTTTATTTTAAAAATTATCTTTGTAAGGACTTCGTCTCAATCTCCTTTCATTGAGGCATATTTTGTTTTATACACAAATTTCTTTTATACGGTGTATAAACCACTTTGACTTTTACGTTTATTCAAAAGGAATCTTTTTATACGAAGCATTTACTAAACGACAAAAGGCGATGTTTTTGTCTTACGTATGCGGCGACAACGACTTCTCTGCTTCCGTGACCACTATTTGAGTTTCGGCTTCCTCTACAAGCCATACCTTTTTTTAATGAAGAATAAATACCATGTTATACTTTTCTTTTATTTTGGTATTGAAAATGGTTTTGAAAGCGTTTTTATTATATCAATGTGTTGTATTGATATCTTGTGATTGAAATGTGGAAATGTTATGTTTCCTTTATGCATGTTTTATGTGATATGATTATGTTATGGTTTATGAGATGTTTAAACCTGTTCATATGAGGAATGTATTGGACTTAGTAAGTGACGGGTGGAGCCCGCTATAGCTCCTCGATGCATCGGTAGGTCTCATGAGACAACTAGACATGGAATTGGCCGAGGCCCTTTCCCAATTTTATTTATGGTTTTGGCCGAGGCCTTAATCATTTTAGACATCTTGGCCGAGGCCTTGACAAAATGTTTCAGAATGTCTGGCATTATACATTCCCTCATTATGAAAGTGGTTATTGATATTGCATGTGATTATTCGACCAGTAGAATATCCATGTGAAGAAGTGAATGACATTATCTCATTTTACTTTTTCCATATTATGTTGAAGTTCAAGTTTAAAAGGATTTTGTTTTAGTTATACATTGCCTTAAATGTTAATGTTTATTTATGAAAGCTTCCGCTATATTGTTAACCTTACTGAACGTCCGAGCTCACCCCTTTCAATGTTTTAATATTTTCCAGGATGTGAAGAAGTATTTTATGAATGACCTACAGGGATAGTCAGAAGAGGATATGAGTGTGGACTATGAAGAATTTGTTATTAGTTTTTCACTTTATGATGTAATGTAAGACTTATGAATGCATCTAGTGTTTCCAAGGCTACTAAACTAATCGGTCTTTCGAGACTTGATCTTTTGTGATCATGCCAATGTTATGAAGTAATGCACCGACTCTGGGTAGCTGGGGTCGGGGCGTTACAGTTGGTATCAGAGGCAGTTTAGTACTAACCTTGGAAGCTAGATTTAGATAAACTCTGATTAGAGCACATAGCCCAAAGATAGACTTTGAGGATTAGTATAGAAGAACTTCCTAGAATTTTGTTATTGTAGAGATTTTGTGAGTTTTCCGAGAAATACATCCCTATCTGGATACGAGCAGGTAGAGGCAGCTCTGGCACAGATATACCTAGGGGTAAAACCTGAAAACACCACTTTGAGCTAGACTCGAATGGGAACTGGTGCACGACAACGGTCCTTGCTGCACTCTTGGTTACGACACTCCCGGGGGATATGCTTAGGATAATTCCCATTTTCTTTACAAACCACTATGAATGGTTATGAGTATATACTTCCTCAAATAAAACCTTTTTATGATTATGGATTATATCCATAAATAGTTCAATTTATGTTAAGTATTTTACAAGTATGGAATTATGTATTTTGATTCATAAACTAATCTAGTTTATGCCATTGTTTAGAAATGGCGCCTAGTGGAAGGAATGGAAACCGTATCAATGCACGCACTCCGTGTAGGGATTGCCCTCCTTCTCAAGATAATTATTGTGGATCTGGAGATACAACTGGTGCTGATCAACTTATTACCATACTGGGACAACTCACTCAGGTTATGAATAATAACCTTACTCGTATGGATCACCCTGATCCACAGCGTGGAGGATCAATGCTAGACCGTTTCATGAGGCAACAACCACCAACCTTCAATGGGAGTACAAATCCTATAGTAGCTGAGCAATGGATAAATTCCTTAGAGAAAATATTCCATGCCTTGGGGAGTAGTGAAAGGGAGAAGGTTGTCATGGCAGTTTACCGCCTCACTGGAGATGCCGATCAGTGGTGGTCGCTGATTCAAAACACAAAGGAAGATGATGACGTATCGAATATGGAATGGAGGGAGTTCAAAGAGCTTTTCTTAGGAAAATACTTTCCTCGTGACCATCGAGTAGATATGGAAAGGCAATTTCTGAGTCTGAGGCAGAAGGAGGATGAGAATGTCGTAAAGTATGAGGCTAACTTTACAAGGTTAGCAAGGCATGCTGCCGATTATATACGTAACCCAAGGAGTAAGATTGATCATTTCTTTGATGGGTTAAAACCATTTCTCCGTCGAGCTTTAGTATCACAATCCTTCTCATCATACGAAGATATTGTCTCGTGTGCTATCAAGATAGAAAAGGAATTCTCTAAGTCTTATGAGAACAAAGTAAAGCAAGAGAAGAAGAGAACGGTGGAACAAGAGACAGATAAAGGGAAAAAGGGAAAGAAGGATTTTCCATTATGTGATAATTGTGGGAAGAATCACCCTGGTACTTGCCTAAAAGGAATGGGAGTTTTTTATAAATGTGGAGAAAAGGGTCACTAGGCTCATGATTGCAAGGGAAAGAAAGAGGCTATCAAAGTTTAATGCTACAATTGTTGAGAAATGGGTCATTATGCAAATGAATGTCCTAAGCGTTAGGGAAACTTACCTCAGAAAAGGCCAAGGGATCAAGGACAATCTTATGTTATTACTACAGTTGAAGCAGAATAACTAATGTATTGGTGCTTTTGGACTCATGGATTATATTCTGGTTATTAGAATAATGTGATATGTATATAAGGATTGTACTGTAGTACTTGTTGATTTCAGTAAGGTTTTAATATTATGAAGGTAATTATATTTTTAGTATGTGACAATAAGAGAAACTTTACTTTGTTTGGGGAATCTGATAAATTGATTTTGGAATTAAGAGACCTTTTAGAGAAAGTCTGGACAGAGGTATTTTGGATAACTATAAAGGTTGGAGTGGATTAAGTTGATCTTTGGATAGTATTGTTTAAGGTTAAAAAATTTATGAAGATTATTTTTGGAATATTATGATACTATAGTTTTAGGAAAAGGACAACCTGCAGGGTGGGGCATAACCCGTCGCGTCGGACAAAGCTGCAGGAATCGAACCCACAATCATAGTGCGACAAGCCTTTATTTCCTACCACTAGCCTACAGGAAGTATCTGGTTATTACAAAATAGTTTTACTAATCTAAATGGTATGTGTTAACATTTTTATCCTTATACAATTAGGATAAATAGAATATTTTTGAGTTCTGTTACCATTTGGAGTAAAAGTTGGGTTTGTGGTAAAAATTTATTAACGAATGAAAGTATACATAACAAGTATGTATATTCCCTTACGTTCTTAGTAAATCTCCTAAATAAATTCCTCAACATTATAAAAGGTAACTTAAAACAAAAATGTTGTCGGTTAACTTTTCCAACTGGGGATTCAATGACCATTTAACCAATCACAAGTTTGTGATTTTCTTGTAGTTAAACTTTCTCCTAATCCTGTTTTCTATAACTCTCCATCAGACCTTGATGGTTTGTTTCTCCTCCATATCCATATTTTCATAGAATCATAGAATGGGCTATATTGGGTGACCTTTGTACTTATCTTGCTTTCTTTTAATATTATATATTTATTAACCTTATTTCCGATGTGGGTTTTCCACAAAGGTATTTTCTATTTTCAACCTTTTATTTTCAAAGAAAATTTTCAAATTGCGAGGATGCAATTTATTGAAGGAGGGGAGAATGTAACACCCCGAGCTTCCATGATACACTTCTCATTCAATAATGCAATAGCTTGCATTGTACGCAACTTCGAGCTCGAAAACACCACGACTAATCAAAGTAGCCGTTATGAATAGAAATAACCACTTTTTAAAATTATAGAAATTTTATATTTCAAAATGGAATTCATTTTTGTATACTTAATATCGAAATTATCCTATGTTGAATTTTTTGTAACTTTCTGAGAACTTCCAATTTTTTTTATGAATAGTGAAAAATACTTAAAACAACTTTTTTAATAAAAATAATTTATTGTGATAAATTATACTATTTAGTGGTTTTAAATTATAATTAGAATATATTTTTACCATTTTATCCAATGGTGGTCATTAGAATTAATTTAACATTGAAATTGGACATAAACAATTGCCAATCTTTTGAAATAAATTGTTTCTTAAAAACACGCTATTTGTTGTGACAGCGGGAATTAATTATAAAATTAATTAATGCAACTTATATGTTTGTAATTTTGTAAAATAGACATCATTTTTGAATTCGTAATATCAATTATAGCTTAGGGTGAAATTTTGGGATTGTTCTGAAAAACTTCAATTTTTGATGAATAGTGAAACCACTAAGTGGTAGTTAAATAACTGATTTTTCGTTTAAATGAAATATTACCACTTCTGTGATTTGATTTTCAAAAATCCGACATACATGGTTGTAATTAAGAAGTAAAATGTGGTTCAATGAGATTAAAATAATTTTTTGGTGAATAGTAACTTTTAAGTTCTTAATCGCGATTAGAGATAATTAGTGATGTTTAAGGTAAAAACAATGTTTTAATAATATGATATGAGCATGACACTTGTCCTACTCCTATTGGATGAGTCATGGCCGACCAAGACAACCCATGGGTCAACTTGGGGACCGCATGGAGCCACTTTGGTTGGAAAATGACATTAATATATATTTATTTAATGTTAAAATTAAACTGACACAAACATGAGTTGTTTTACTAAAACAGATTCTAAGTGGGGTTAAACAAGTCCAAATTTTTATTATAAATATTCATTAGAAAGATAAAAAAAGTTCCTACATCATAGTATTTTTTTTATAATTTTTAGACATTAAATAAATTAAATTATTTATGACATCATGATGATGCAGCGATGACCTCATTATTTAACTATTTAAATAAAATGGGAAGATAATGCAAAATCCAAGGCTTACACTTGTCCAAAGCCTATTGGATGAGAAGATTTAGAACCCTTATCACCTTAGCCACGAATTATATAAGTGTGGGACCTTTAGAATCCAAAAATCATTGTATAATAATGTAACATTTCAATCTTTCCAAAAGAGCCCCTCCTCTCCACTTATAAAAGGCCCCCACCTCTCCCACCTTATTCACACCTTCAAGCCATTTGGCTCGACCAACCTCTGCCCAAATACTCTCCCAACTTCCCCCTATTACTCCTAGAAGCCTCTCTTTGGGCAGAAATCTTCTCAAGGAAGCCTTTGGCTCAAATCAAAAAGAGTTATCCGATTTTGAGGTAATGTCTTCTCTAATGTTGTTTTGTTTTATTTTTATTCTCCAAACCCCTAAACTCTTTTTATTAATTTCTTTTGTAAAAAAAACAGTATCCTAAATATACTAGGATGTTGTTATAATAAGGATTATAGCTACACTTACACACACCTACATGTAATGGTTAAAGAACATACGGTTTCTGTGGATGGCGAATTTCTGCCTCACGAAACGATGATAGTTCAACACTCATATAACACCTTCAAAGGTGGCCATTAAGATGTCACTATTTTTATATATGATATATAATATGTTTATGTTTTACTTATGCTTCTGTATTTTTCATTTATGGCATACTTTACGATTTCCATTATGGGTAAAACGCGATAATTTCATTTTAGGAAGTGCGGACTACCGCCCCCTCAAAGTGATTTGAATCGTTAATGCCATATGTGGGATGTATAAAGGATGGAGTAAATGGTATTATACACTATATTATACTGTAATTATATTATACATTTATATCATTATGATTTCATTCCATTAAATACGAAATAGAAATGAAAGTAGCGTTCATGCGTACGTACGGCTTACCGTCTCCATGAACGGTGCATTTCATTTCTTACCTCTAAATGTAACGTAATATTATAAATGAATGTATATACTGGATCTATATGATATACATGACATCTAAATCATGAATATAATTCTGGAGATAATGGATATTCTACCACATAAACAACTTGTAATTATAAGAAGTTTATTGTTGACTCAAGTACCAAAGATCGACAAAACGACCGTTATTAACTTAAATAATTACATAATGTTCATAACATTGTAATAAGTGATATAAAAAGGATAATGAAATTAAAAATGTTTCTTAATAAGGTATATATTAACTCTATTTTATTATTCAGGAGGTTAATGAACGGTTGAGTCAAGTCAGACACGAGGTAAGGGAACTTCTTAACCCAACTTCCATTCTTTGGGTTAATCTCCAAATTTCAAATTATATCATGATATTATTATGTCTTATTTTGTATTATTTATGTGTACCTATAGTGAATATACATAATATATCTATTTTATTTTAAAAATGATCTTTGTAAGGACTTCATCTCAATCTCCTTTCATTGAGGCATATTTGGTTTTATACACAAATTTCATTTATATGGTGTATAAACCACTTTGACTTTTACGTTTATTCAAAATGAATCTTTTTATACGAAGCATTTACTAAATGACAAAAGGGAATGTTTTTGTCATACGTATGCGGTGACAACGACTTCTCCACCGCCGTGACCACTATTTGAGTTTCGGCTTCCTCTACAAGCCATACCTTTTTTTAATGAAGAATAAATACCATGTTATACTTTTCTTTTATTTTGGTATTGAAAATGGTATTGAAAGCGTTTTTATTATATCAATGTGTTGTATTGATATCTTGTGATTGAAATGTGGAATTTTTATGTTTCCTTTATGCATGTTTTATGTGATACGATTATGTTATGGGTTATGAGATGTTTAAACCTGTTCATATGAGGAATTTATTGGACTTAGTAAGTGACGGGTGGAGCCCGCTATAGCTCCTCAATGCATCGGTAGGTCTCATGAGACAACTAGACGTGGAATTGGCCGAGGCCCTTTCCCAATTTGATTTATGGTTTTGGCCGAGGCCTTAATCATTTTAGACATCTTGGCCGAGGCCTTGACAAAATGTTTCGGAATGTCTGGCATTATACATTCCCTCATTATGAAAGTGGTTATTGATATTGCATGTGATTATTCGACCAGTAGAATATCCATGTGAAGAAGTGAATGACATTATCACATTTTACTTTTTCCATATTATGTTGAAGTTCAAGTTTAAAAGGCTTTTGTTTTAGTTATACATTGCCTTAAATGTTAATGTTTATTTATGAAAGCTTCTGCTATATTGTTAACCTTACTGAGCGTCCGAGCTCACCCCTTTCAATGTTTTAATATTTTCCAGGATGTGAAGAAGTATTTTATGAATGACCTGCAGGGATAGTCAGAAGAGGATATGAGTGTGGACTATGAAGACTTTGTTATTAGTTTTTCACTTTATGATGTAATGTAAGACTTATGAATGCATCTAGTGTTTCCAAGGCTACTAAACTAATCGGTCTTTCGAGACATGATCTTTTGTGATCATGCCAATGTTACGAAGTAATGCACCGACTCTGGGTAGCTGGGGTCGGGGCGTTACAAGAATAATAGGTATTGAAGAAGAAACATGCACTAAAATTTGATTGAAATGAAAACAAAGTTACACAATTACAATGGAAAGCAAACATAAACAAACATGAATGAGAAGTGGAGGAGAGGTCTCTATTGTTGAAACAAGATAAAAGAATATCCTCCCATAACCTTGTCAAGGATCTAGTAATGCCAAACCTCCTCATTAAGTGCTGAAGTGCCAACCTCTCTCAAGGAGAGAAGGGGGGGAGTATTTATAGCCCAAGGAGTGGACTGTTTGCATTCTCAATCTGTCCCTCCACTTGCATCTCCAATTTGGCTATCCAAACAGCCTGATCCCCTAATATCTCCTTCTTCAAAGTTGTAGATAATGAAGTTTTCCGACTACTGTCAAAATTTGGAGGCATTTGGACAAGTGGATCCAACGTTATGGTGGTTTTATTAAACAAAGGTAAACTGTCCATTTCTATCCATGATTTTTCGATGGCCACAATGTGAATGGATTTTGGAACAGTAATATGCCTTCAAATCGGAATGGTTTCTTCAACAAAGTCTGCCAAATATATCTCCTCTTTTACAAAGAAAAATATCTGCTCTATTTGATGCTTACATAATGATCTATGTCATGAATACTATACTGATTTTATTTCACATCCATAATGGTGGGCTGGACTTCAAAGCTTCATTTGGGCCCCTTGTACTTAGATTTGGGCCTTGAAATTTTTATCCAAGATGACATATAGTGTCCCCAGAATTATTGTGGAGATTTAAGGTTTTTTGAATTCTGAATTGAGCCCAGTAAATCAATCTTCAAGGCTGGTCCATTTTATTCACTGATTCTTTGGTCTTGATTGTGAGGACCATATGACCCTTCAAATGGCAGAATTGGCTCATGGTGCCTTATAATGAAATGTTGTATAGTGAAAGGAGAATCCTACAAAATAATAACCACGCAATTTGGATCAGTATAGTAATAGTTATAATTAAAACATTAAACTTACCCAATTGGACTACTTCTAAAAATGCTCAAAAATTATACTTAATATTAAAACATTAATATTTCACACAAATTATGCACATTTCATATAAAATCAGTAAAGAGGGAATATAATAAGTCATGAAAATATTAATAGCATCATATATATTTAATTTTCCATCATCATATTTTATGAAAATATATTATAATGGATAAAATGTTTATATGTTATATTAATTAAGTTATTATTCTTCTATAAAGATAATATACTTTATACTTTCAAACATTCCCATCTGTTGGAAAATGATAATATTGGTTGTGCGTATGTGTGGACTACCACTACCATGTAGTAATGTGGTTTGTTTATCCTTTCCAGAATACATAGACATTAATAATGATGTAAATAATTAATAAATATTATATTTATAATATTATTATAATTGTATAAAATTACACACTTATCTATTTAATTTTCTTTTTATCCATTATAAAAATTAAAACATCATTCATGTGTATGTATAGACAACCTTCTCCATGACATGATGTATTTCATTTTATATTATTGTTTTAATAGATAGTTTTAAAAGTATATTTAATGTATAAAAATGATAATTATTACATTTTTTATTCTTTATTTGATGAAACCATGACCATAATGTAAGGATCAAAACTATCAAACTGAAACAGGTGTATGAAATAGAATAGTAAACACTCAAATATTTATTTTATTAATTAATTATTAATAAATGAGAAAAAAGAAATTATAAATGATAATTATATAGTAATATAATTAAAAATAGAGTTCTAATATATATTTATGATAAATAAAAATATTTTATATAGGATATTTGAGTGTGTTCGAGCAAACAAAAATCTTAGGCAACGGTTTATTTCGCAATCTCATCTTTATTTGATATTGTTTATGTTTAAGTTTCTATTGGGGGAATTATATGATATTTATATCTTAAAACTAACATATTTTCATATAATATGGTTATTTATAGGGTTTTCTAGTATTATTTTAATTTTAATCATCTTTTCAACTCAAAAATCCAAAATAATTTTTTTAAGAAAATTTAACCATATTTCACTTCTTTTTGTCAGAAATATTTCACCTCCATGACTATGAAATTCAAATTGTTTTATGAGAGTTCATATATACATTAAAAAATGATAAATGAATTTTTATTCTATATTCTAATTTCATTAAAAAAAATTAAGGAATCTAGTTTTCATCTTTTGAACAAGTAATTTTAAAATTTTTTACAAAGGTAGGAATGGATTTTCTTTAATATTTACTGCATGACTTCCTTTTCCTTCCATCATTGACCTTATTCATTATAAATATTACTTTATATGTTAAAATAGTTTTTCAAATAAAATATCATTCCCATTATTATGGTAATTTGTAGTTTTAAAATTTTTTCAATAGTAAATGATATTTTTTCTTATATTAAAGTGACTATAAAATGTATTCATAAAAGATATTTTCATTTATGTCAATATCCTTGAAGGTTTATTATGGTTCATTAGGGATATAATTTAATGATATTATCCACGTTATTTATCTAGATGGTTTATGATCATGTTTTTTAATTTTTTGACATTGGAAAACTAGTAAAAAAAATTACACATGTTTTTAATATGAATGATTATGTTAATTTTTTATTTATTTTTTTCATTTCTTTCATATAATGAATGACTTCTAATTATTATGTAATACGAAGTGACTTTTATATCCCATCAACCCATCAAAAAGTCTCATGTGACAATCTAACTTCGGTATTTTTTTTGTATTTCATACCAATTTGTGTATGATGTCTTAGAATTAGGTTACGATGTTAAGAATATGGTGTCCATCATTATACATTCTATCATTATGAAACTAGTTTTTTTTATCCATGTGATCATTTATGTTTCTATTTCATACATGGATATAGTCTAATTTTATTATATTAGTTATATGGTATATTTTGTTATGTATTAAATCTTCTAGATTATTCATGATTTATTTATTCTATGATTGTTTCTATTGTATGGTTTCCCTTACTAAGTATATAATCCCATATTTTGATTACATAACATTACATAACATTTTGAAAATAGAGGATCTTTTAAATTTTAGTGTCTTAGAAATAAGTTACATAATACATGAAAACATAAAAATATTATTATAATAGACATGAAAGGCTTCATCATAGGTTCATCATATGTTCAATTACTGTATCTCATAACCTGGGGACATAAATCAAAGGAAAGTGTGATCTTAAGGCCTAATAAGAGAAATCAAGGGAAATATTTTACATGTGATCATGAGAATTTTCAATAAAACCACGAGGAATATCATAAAGGCACGATAAAGAGTCATATAATAATAATATGAACTAGAATAATAACTTTGAAATGTGGATACAACATTTAATTGAGTCATTCATAAGCATATCAGCAAGGTTTATCACCAAGGTGTCCTAAAAAATACCAAGTTTATTCCCCAAGGTGTTGTAAAACTTGT
The DNA here is from genome assembly GCA_963277665.1 of Viscum album. Taxonomy (NCBI): domain Eukaryota; kingdom Viridiplantae; phylum Streptophyta; class Magnoliopsida; order Santalales; family Viscaceae; genus Viscum; species Viscum album. The sequence goes on along the minus strand of OY728141.1, from coordinate 1,954,717,255 downwards.
CATCTCTAGAGATTAAATTCTTTACCCAATGCATTGGAGTGCTATTAGAGAGCACCCTTAATATGTCCTAATTAATTTGAGCCACAAATATCATAATAAAACATTTCATAAATAATATGTGGAGACTAAAAGAAATGGGTTTTATTTCAAAATCAGGGTGTTTTAGAAAGTGCTAGAAAATAATATCCTTTGGTAATTTTAAACCCATAGAAAAGGAATACGGGTTTCATGAATGTTAGTCCTGGAATTAAAAAAGATAATTTTAAAATATATTTGAATACCCTAGGATAAGAAAGAGTTTTGGGTATTCAGAGTATACAATAAATAATTTATTGATAAAAATAGACAAATTTTGAGATGAAAATATCGCAGCATAATGAGTATGAAACATGGTTTTAGAAAACATTAAAATGTGAGGCAAAAATGGTATAGCTTTTATAAATTACTCTTAATATAGTAAAGTGGTATAAAAATAGATATAATAACATAGTATGGAAATTTTGATGATATACCACATAAAAAGGAAATTGAAAAGAAATGATAAGTTTAGATTTCCCTTACCTTAAAGCGTAACTCCTAAAACTTGAATATTTGGACCTCGGGGGATTGAGGACACCTTGGGAGGACTCCTTGGGAGGTAATAATATAATATATTTGTGTAAAATTAATTTTTAATGAAATAAAATGAATAAATGGGCATGTATTTGTAGACAAATAGATGGGGTTTTTTATTAATTTCCTTGGACACCTCAGTAGTGGTATTTGCAAAACCATTGGCTTGGCCATTGTATTTTCCCATGGTATTGGTCATGGTATTTTCCAATGGTATTGGACACATGGGAAAACCCATTATCATGTTTTAAACCAAAATATTCAAATATCAATTTACATTAATTAATACATCATTAATGATGTTATTAAACATACCAAAAAAGTCAAACTATATTTTTACTATTCATAGAAAATGAAAGTATTTTATAAAATTCACTTAAATTAATCGTAACCTAATATCAATGTTTTGATTTTAGAAATGAAATTTATTTTATCATAATAATTATATAAATATGATAAATTTAACTTTTAAATATAAAAATAGATATTTATAAAAAACAATTGCGGACATAAAATTCATAGTAAATTGCACAATAAAATTTTTGACACTTGAAAAAAAATTATCATTTATAATTAAATTAAAGTGTTTTGATAATAATATTTAATTATAATAAACATTATTAATAAAACCTTAGTTTAATATAGCAATTTATATCTCTCATAAAATTATAATTTTTAACCAAAAAACAATTTATCAAAATCCATTTCAATTTTTAAGAAAAATTATTCTTACAACAGAAATGGTGAAATAAAAATTTTATTAAAACAAAGGGATTAAACTTTATGTAACTAGGGAATTGAAACATAACACCTTATAACACCCTCATATGATCTAAGGGTAAGGTGTGATATGGTGATATATTCTTGGGGTGGCTCGAATAACATCGCCCGGGTGATAATATCAACCAACTTGAACTTCTCCCATATGCGATTTTATTCGGGCTTAAAATGTTAAAACATATCTTGGGATTAGTCAAGATTTAATCTCAAAGACACTACCTCCCTCTAAAGTTCTAACAAATGGGATTTGTATGGCACCAATCTACTGGATGAGGTCATCAACTCTTCTTTATGAATTAATTAACCATTACCAATTCTATTTATAATACCAATTATAACTTTCAGAATATTATTAAGAGTATTATATCCCATAGTCATATTGGCCATTGGTCATTTAACGGTCAAAATCCAAAGGTCACATCTCAATATACTTACTTAATTAATAACGAGATATAGTTTTGTTATGTAATATAATATAACACACATTTTTAGGAAACAATTATAATTCAAAAAGTTTAGGTTGTTACATTATTCCCCCATGAAAAATTTCATCCTTGAAATTTCATCTTGTTCTCTTAGTTGAGAAACGGTATGGGTACTTTTTCCTCATTGTCTCCTTTGGTACCCACATGGATTCTTCATATTTTTGGTTCCTCCACAATACTTTAATGAGGTGGGTAGTCTTGTTGCGTAGAACCTTGTCTCTATGGTCCAAGATATCCATCGGCTACTCCTCATTAGAGAGTTCATGTTCCAGTTATACCACCTTAGGATTTAGTACATGTGAAAGCTCAGGTATATACTACATCAAGAGAGATATGTATAAAACATCATGAAATTGAGCTAGATTTGAAGGAAGTGTAAGTCGATAGGCCACTGCACCTATGCAATCAAGGATTTCATATGGGCCAATATTTCAAAGGTTGAACTTCCCTTTCTTCCCAAACCTCATTAATCTCTTCCAAGGTGAAATTCTATTTAAATATAATACTCCAAGTCCCTTCTATGGTTGTTAACATAACTCCTCTACCAACTCTGAGAATATTGTTTTGTTGGATGGTATGAACCTTTTCTGTCATCTATTGCACTACATTAGGCCCAAATATTATTCTCTCTCTATCTTCATCACAATATGTAGGATTTCTACATCACTTCCCATATATAGCTTCATTGGGTGCCATTTGAATACTTGAATGGAAGATGTTTTTGAATGAGAACTCAACTAATGGGAGGTGTTGATTCCATCAAACTTTATATTCCATCGAGAATGTTCTCAGCATATCCTAAAGTTTCTGATTAGTCCTTTCATATTATCCATCAGTTTGGGGATGATAGGTCATACTAAAATTCAAGTTAGTATTCATATCATGTTGAAAACATCTCTAAAATTTTGATTTTATCCTTGTATCATGATCAGATATCATAGAAAGTGTTTCTCCATGCATCATTTCCACTTCCTTTATGTATATCCAGGTGAGTTATTCAAGAGAAAAATAATCCCAAATAGAGATAAAATGGGCAGTCTTGGTGAGACGGTCCACTATAACCCATATCACATTGTTTCATTTGGATGCTCTCTAGAGACCAGTGATAATGTCCATGGTGATATTATCCCACTTTCATGCTGGTATGGGTAGTGTTTATAATACCCCTTTATGAATTTTACACTCTACCTTCATTTTTGGACACACCAAGAACCATGTAGTGTATTCAGTAAACTCACTTTTCATGTAATCCCACAAATAATGATCATGAAGGTCCTAGTACATTTTAGTAATTCTATTATGTATAGAGAAAGTGGAGTTACGAGCTTTATCCATAAACTCCTTCTTTATTTCCAGAATATATGGAACACATTTCCTTTTATGAAATTTTAGTACACCTTCTTGATTAATATTGAACTTATGAAACTTTCTATTCTTCACAGCCTCTAACTTATTTTTGTAACAAATGATCTTCTCTTTGATATTTCTGATCTTCTCTATTAATGATGGGTGAGAAATCAATTGGGAGAGGGTTGATTATTTCCCTTAGCTAATGATTCACATGTCTAGTTTTACTAGGTCTTTGATCAATGTATGTCTTTGAATCCTCATAATTGTTAGCATGATGGTGTCTTTCCTACTTAATGCATTAGTGACTTTGTTTGATCATCCAAGATGATAATGAATTGAGAAATAAAAGTCTTTAAGAAGTTATAACTATATCTTTTGTCTCATGTTCAATTCCTTTTATGTAAAAATATACTTCAAAATTTGATGATCTGTGTATATATCACATTTCACCAATAGAGATAGTACTTCCATATATTCAAATAAAAAACAACCACATCTAGTTCCAGGTCATGCATAGTATAGTTCTTCTCAAGAGGATTCAACAATTGAGATGCATAAGAAATCACTTTATCATTTTCCAAGAGGACGCACTGAATCCCTTTCAGAGATAAATTGTGAAAAATAAAGAATGCTTATCTGATAAATGGTAGAGTTAACATGTGTGTAGTAACAAATAACCTCTATAGATCTTGGAAACATTCTTCACTCTCCTTTTACCAAATAAAATTGACCCCTTTTTATGTTAACGTGTTTAGTGTGTTAAAAAATCATAAAACAAAATTCACAAACATCCTATAATATCCCTCTAAACCACGAAAATTGTGAATCATAGTTACTGTTGTAGGATGATGCCACTCCTCTACAACCCTTGTTTGTGCATGTCCAACTAAGATTCCTTTATTAGTTATAATTCTCTCTAAGAAAGTAAATTGTTGTAAACAAAATTTACATTTACTGAACATTCAAAATAACCTCTCCTTCAGAGTTTGAAATATAACCCTTATATGATCCTCATGCTCCTCATGACTTTTGGAATATATCATAATATCATTAATAAAAACTACCACAAAGTTATCAAATTAGTTTTTAAAGACTCTATTCATCAAATACATAAAAAAATTCAGATCATTAGTCAACAAAAAGGGCATAACAACAAACTCATAAAGAAAATATCTTGATCAGAAGACATTATTCGGAATTAATTCTTTCTTCACCCTCTATTGATGATAACCAGATCAAAGATCAACCTTGGAGAAGAATTGGGCCCCACAAAATAGGTCAAATAAATTATCAATTCTTAGAATTTGGTACTTATTCTTCATTGTGACCCCGTTAAGTTCTCTATAATAAATGCATAATTTCATTGATCCATCCTTATTATCCACAATGATAACAGGATCTCCCTAAGGAGACACACTTCACTGGATAAACCCCTTCTCCAAAATATCTTGGGGTTGTTTCTTTAATTCCTCCATCTCCACATTTTCCATTCTATATGGGGTTTTTCATATCAACTTGGATCCAATCATAAGTTCAGTGGAGAACATTACCTCTATTCCGGGGGAGGCCCAGGTAACTCCTTAGAAAAAAATCAATGTATTCATAAATGATGGGGATATTCTCTATTCATATACTTTCATTTCCTTCTTCATATTCACTAATCATTTTCATAAAGAATGTTACAAGTGAGGCTTCTAGAAAAAGACCAGGTTGAAATATCTCTCCTTTGAAAACAACTATAGGTTTCCCATTCAATAATACTAAGAATGCCTTGTTTATGTATTTGATTTTAGCAATATACTTTGTGATCTGGTCCATCCCTAGAATAATGTTGAATTCAATCATGGGAATGTATACTAGATTTTTGATGAGATTGTACTCTCCAAAGGGAATACTTGGGTTTCTATACACTGTTGATGCTTGGGAAATCCCTCAAGGAGTCTTGATAGATAAAACTAGTCTAGCAGTTCATAGATTGATTCTATATTCTTTGAAATCATGGTGGAGATAAAGGAATGTGTAGAACAAAAATCAAACAAAGTACTTGATATCTTTGAGAGAACAAAAAGAGTACCTTCCAGCACATCATTTGGATCTTCAACTTTAGTCATCATGATAGAAAAGGCATTTCCTTGATCCATTGGCATGTGCTGAGTTTTATAGTGATTCTAACCACTTCCCTAAGATTTGGATAGTGATTGGAAAAATGACCAAGTTATCCACACTTAAAGCATTGGATTTCAGTAAATGCCTGCACCATCTTACCTTTTTTGTTTGTGTTGAAAATTATAGTTTTCACCTCATTATAATAGTTCCAAGAAATATTTCCATCTCTTCCACACTCGTAACACTTTCCACTCCCGAGAAAAAAGTTCCCTGAATGATTTTTCTCATATTCGTTGCATGTGGAAAGTTTATCTTGTTTTACTTATTTTCCTTTGTCAAATATCCTCCCCAAGTTTGCCTATAAATATCTCTTCTTTTAATTTGATTTATGAGACCACTCTTTCACAACGAACTCTAGTTCAACTTTCAAAGTACTCCTCACAATCTCCTCATAGTTTTCAAATTCTCGGTTGGTAGGATTCTTCTATAGGTGATGACTTAGTAAACCAAAGAATCTATCAACCTTACCATTATGATCATTGAAAAAGTTAGAGGTGTGGAGAGAAATTCTTTTGAATTTCATCTCATAGCTTCCCATAGATTCATTTTCCTTCTATTTCATCTCTAAGAATTCCTTATCCATTTTTTTCGCATTGAACGGGGGGAATATTTTTTCAAAAAAAATTCCCTGAACTCTTCCCACTCCATAGATTCTATATTACTTATTAGATTAGTATTTTTTATCATTTTCCACCATTGATCAGCTTCTCTCTCTAAGAAGTAAACAGACAGGGTGAATTTCACTTGTTCTGAACAATAGAGTACATAAAATATATTTTTGATATATATTTTCCACTATTCAGCAATCAATAGGTTAGTAGATCCACTGAAATATGGTGGGTTTTGATGCATAAAGGAATCAACAACAAAAAATTCCCTTCGAAGGAAATTTGGTCTCTTGGGTTGATTCAAGTTATTGCCCATAACTGAAGTCAGTTGATTCATCACTCTCATGAGGGTTTTCATTCTAGATTCTATCAAAAGGTCATCAGTGTCTGGTCTGTTATGCTCACTATTTACATGGTTTCTGATATTTCCCTCTATAATAAAAAATAATAACACCTTAGTGAGAAACATATTTCATTTAATAATCTAATAATTTTAAGGGAACATTTATGTAATATAACATCATTCTTAAACATGTTATTCATTAAAAACCATTAAATTGTTTTATAAATACTTCATAATGATTTATAAAAAAACTTGTGATCAACCAAACATATCACCCAAGAGTGTCAAACAAGGAGTGAAACAAGGCACGTTTTTGTGCACCAGTTCCCATTTGAGACTAGCTCAAAGTGGTGTTTCTGGTTTTTACCTATATATGTATCTGTTCCAAAGCCACATCCACTTGTTCATATCCAGATTGTGATTTCTTTACTCAGAAACCACTAACTAAATATTATACCAAAATACAAGTAAGTTTTCCAAAATTTAAACTTTTTAATTTGATTATTCATAATGTTTTTAAATTTTCATTTACACAAATAAAAAAACTAAACTTTGATACCAACTATGGAATCCCGACTTTTTATTTCCTAACATTACATAGCATTTTACAAATACAGGATCTTTTAAAGTTTAGTTTCTTGGAAATAAGGTACATAATACATGAATACAACAAAATAATCTTCTAATACACTTGAAAATATTAATCATAGATTCATACTAAGTTCAATTATTTCATCTCATAACTTGGTGACATACATCAAAGGAAAGGGCTATATTAAGGCCCATAAGGGAAACAAGGGAAACAGTTTACATGTGATCATGAGAATTATCAAGAAAAACATGAGGAATGTCATAAAGTCATGGGAAAGAAGCATATAATAATAATAATAATAACATGAATCATAACTTTTATATATGTCTAAAACATTTAATTGAGTCTTTCAGAAGAATATATTCAAGGTTTGTCACTGAGGTTCGATAAAAATTACAATAGTTATTCACCAAGGTACCGTAAAACTTATCATCTCTAGAGATTAAATTATTTACCCAATGAATTGGTACACTATCAGGGTACAACCTTAATATGTATTAACTAACGTGATCCACATATATCATAATAAAAAAATTCATAAATAACTCATAGATAATAAAATATATGGGTTTCATTTAAAAATTATGCTTTTTTAGAAAGTTCTTAAAAATAATATCCTTTTTTCATTTTAAACCCTTGAAAAAAGGAAGATAGGTTTCATGTATGTTAATCACATAATTAAATAGATATTTTTAACATAAATATGAATAAAATTTTAGAATAAATAGGTTTAGGTTTTCAAAAAATAAAATAACAGAATTTCTTCACAAAAAGAGGGAAAATTTTAGACGAAAATCTAACAGCATAACTGGTATGAAACATGGTTTTAAAAAACATTAAAAAGAGGGGATAAAAGGGTATCCCATTCATAAAATAATCTTAATACAGTAAAGGTATAGAATAAAATGGATAGAAGAAAATAGTATAGATATTTATAAGATATACCGCATCCAAGGAAAATTGAAAGGAAAAAAAGAGAAGTTGAGATTTCCCTTAACTTGAAGAGTAACTCCTAAAACATAAAGATTAGGACCTTGGGGGATTGAAGATCCCTTTTGAGGACTCCTTGAGAGGAAATAATATCATATTTTCATGTATAATGAATTTTGAATTAAAATAGATATGTTCCATCTGAGAATAAATAGGTTTAGGTATTCAAAAAAGAAAATAAATAGGTTTAGGTATTCAAAAAAAAGAATTTCATCATAAAAAGAGAAAAATTTTGAGATGAAAATCTAGTTGCATAACGGGCATGAAACATGGTTTTTATAATCATTAAAAATAGGGGATAAAAGGGTATCCCATTCATAAAATAATCTTAATACATTAAAGGGATATAACAAAATGTATAGAAGAAAATAGTATGGTTATTTGGAAGATATACCACATCAAAAGAAAATTGAAAGGAAAAGAGAAGTTGAAATTTCCTTTACCTTGAAGAGTAACTCCTAAAACATGAAGATTAAGACATTGGGGGATTGAAGATCCATTTTTAAGACTGCTTGGGAGGTAATACTATCATATATTTATGTATAATAATTTTTCAATTAAATTAAATGAATAAATAGGTGGGTATTTATAGAAAAAGAGAGGGAGTTTTTTATTAATTTCTTTAGAGACATCAATAGTTGTATTTATAAAACCATAACTTTTCCCGTGGTATTTTCTCATGGTATTTACCACATGGTACACCTATTATCATATTTTAATCCAAAATATTCAACCATAATTTTACATCAATTATTAAATCATTAATGATTTCATTAAACATACTGAAAAAACTCAAACTGTATTTTTACTATTCACAAAAAAAACTAATGTATTTTATAAAATTCTCATAAATTCACCATAACCTAATATCGATGTTTTGATTTCAAAAATGACATTTTTTTAACATAATAATTCTCTAAATATGAGAAATTTAATGTTTAACTGAAAAAATACTTATTTATAAAAAATAATATCAGACATAAAATGCATAGTAAAATGCATAGTAAAACATTCGACAATTAAAAAAAATTCATTTGTAATTAAATTAATGTTTTTTTATAATACTATTTTATTATAATATAAATTATTAATAAAACCATAGTTCAATATACTAATTTTCATCTCTCATAAAAGTACAATTTTTACTTGAAAAATTAATTTATCAAAATCCATTTGAATTTTTAAGCAAAAATATTCTTACAATGAAAGTGATGAAATAAAAATAATATTAAAAATGGATTTAATTTTAATTAACTGAGGCCTTGAAACATAACCCCTTATAACACCCGCATACAACCTAAGGGTAAGTCATGTGATGGTGAAAGATTCTTGGGGTGGCTCGGATAACATCGCCCGAGTGATAATCTCCACTAACTTGAACTTCTCCCATAGGTGATTTTGTTCAGGATTAAAATGATAAAACATAGCTTGGCCTTGGTCAAGATTGAATCTCATAGACACTACCTCCCTCTAAAGTTATAAAAAATGGGCTTCGTATGAAACAACTCTACTGGATGAGTTCATCGACTCTTCTTTCTGCATTAATTAACCACTATCAATTCTATTTATAATACCAATTATAACTTTTAGATTATTATTAAGAGTATTTTTTCCCATAGTCATATTGACCATTGGTCATTTAACGATCAAAATCCAAAGGTCACATCTCAATATACTTACTTAATTATTAACGAGATACAATTTTTTAATGTAATATAATATAACACACATTTTTAAGAAACAATTATTATTCAAAAAGTTGTGGTTGTTAAATTATTTCCCCCATAAAGAATTTCATCCTTGAAATTTCATCTTATTCCCTCAGCTGAGAAAATGTATGGGTACTTTTTCCTCATTGTGTCCTCCAGTTCCCACATGGATTATTCATATTTTTAGTTCCTCTATAATACTTTAACGAGCTGGGTAGTATTGTTGCATAGAACCTTCTCTCTATGGTCCAAGATCTCCACCGGATCCTCCTCCTTAGAGAGTTCATGTTCCAGTTATACCACCTTATGTTTCAGTACATGTGAAGGTTCAGGTATGTACTACATCAAGAAAGATATGTAGAAAACATCATGAAATTAATCTATATTCGGAGGAAGTGAAAGTCGGTAGGCCACTGCACCTATGCAATCAAGGACTTCATATGGGCCAATATTCTTAGGGTTGAACTTCCCTTTCTTCCCAAACCTCATGAATCTCTTCCAAGGTGAAATTCTATGTAAATATCAAACTGCAAGTCACTTTGATGGTTGTTAGCAAAACTCTTCTACCGACTTTGAGAATATATTTTTTGTTGTTGGATAGTATGAACCTTTTCTGTCATCTATTTCACAACATTAGGCCCAAATATCTTTGTCTCACTATATTCATCGCCATATGTAGGATTTCTACATCGCTTCTCATATATAGATTCATTGGGTTCCATTTGAATACTCAAGTGGAAGATTTTTTTTGATAAGAACTCAACCAATGTGAGGTGTTGATTCCATCCAACTTTAAATTCCATCGGTAATGTTCTAAGCATATCCTCATGTTTCTGAAAATTCCTTTCATATTATCCAGCAGTTTGGGGATGATAGGTCATACTAAAATTCAATTTAGTATTCAGATCATGTCGAAAACTTCTCTAAAATTTTGATTTGAACCTTGTATCATGATCAGATATCATATAAAGTGTTGCTCCATATATCCTTACATCTTCCTTCACGTATATCCTGGTGAGTTTTTCAAGAGAAAAATAATCCAAAATAGAGATAAAATTGGCAGTCTTGGTGAGAAGGTCCACTATAACCCATATCACATTGTTTCATTTGGATGTTCTCTGGAGACCAGTGATAATGTCCGTGGTGATATTATCCCACTTCCATGTTGGTATGGGTAGTGTCTATAATACCCCTTTAGGATTTTTCCACTCTACCTTCATTTTTTGACCCACCAAGCACTATGTAGTGTATTCGGTAATGTCCCTTTTCATGTTATCCCACCAATAATGATCATGAAGGTCCCTATACATTTTAGTAATTCTAGGATGTGTAGAGAAAGTAGAGTTATGAGCTTTATCCATAAGCTCCTTCTTTATTTCGAGAATATATGGAACACATTTTCTTCTATGAAATTTTAGTACACCTTCTTGATCAACATTGAACTTATGAAACTTTTTATTCTTCACAGCCTCTAACTTATTTTTGTAACAAATGGTCTTCTCTTTGATATTTCATGATCTTCTCTATTAATGATGGGTGAGAAGTCATTTGGGATAGGGTTGATTATTTCCCTTCCCTAATGATTCCCATGTCTAGTTTTACTAGGTCTTCGATCAAATTATCTCTTTGAATCCTCATAATTGTTAGAATGATAGAGTCTTTCCTACATAATGCATCAATGACTTTGTTTGATCTTCTAACATGATAATGAATTGATCAATCAAAGTCTTTAAGAAGTTCCAACCATCTCCTCTGTCTCATGTTCAATTCCTTTTATGTAAAAATATACTTCAAAATTTTATGGTCTATGTATATATCACATTTCACCCATAGAGATAGTATTTCCATATATTCAAAGAAAAAACAACCTCATCTAGTTCCAGGTCATGCATAGTATAGTTCTTCTCAAGAGTTTTCAACAATTGAGATGCATAAGAAATCACTTTATCATTTTTCATGAGGACTCACCGAGTCCCTTTCAGATATAAATTTCTAAAAATAAAGAATCCTTCTCTGATAGATGGTAGATTTAACATGTGTGTAGTAAAAAATAACTTCTATAACTCTTGGAAACTTTATTCACTCTCCTTTGTCCAGATAAAATTGACCCCTTTTCAAGTTAACGTGGTTAGTGTATTAAAAAATCATAAAACAAAATTCACAAACATTCTATAATATCCCTCTAATTCACAGAAATTGTGATTCATAGTTACTATTGTATGATGAGGCCACTCCTCTGCAACCCTTTTATGTGCAGGGTCAACTAAGATTCCTTTATTAGTTACAATGTTCTCTAATAAAGTAAATTGTTGTAACCAAAATTCACATTTACTAAACTTTCAATATAACCACTCCTTCAGAGTTTGAAATATAACCCCTATATGATCCTCATGCTCCTCATGAATTTTGGAATATATCCAAATATCATTAATAAAAACTACCACAAAGTTATCAAATTAGTCCTTAAAGACTCTATTCATAAAATCCATAAAAATAGTCAGATCATTAGTCAACAAAAATGGAATAACAACAAACTCATTAAGAAAATATCTTGATCAGAAGACATTATTTGGAATTCTTTCTTTCTTCACCCTCTATTGATGATAGCCAGATCAAAGATCAACCTTGCATAAGAATTATGCCCCACAAAAATGGTCAAATAAATTATCAATTCTTAGAAGTGGGTACTTATTCTTCATTGTGATCCCATTAAGTTCACTATAATAAATGCCTAATTGAATTTATCCATCCCTCTTATCCACAATGATAATAGGTTCTCCCTAAGTAGACACAATTCACTGGATAAACCCCTTCTCTAAAAGATCTTGGGGTTGTTTCTTTAATTCCTCCAGCTCCACATTTTCCATTCTATTTGGGGTTTTTGATATCAACTTGGATCCAATCATAAGTTCATTGGAGAACTTTACCTCTATTATGGGGGAGTCCCAGGTAACTCCTTATGAAATACATCAATGTATTCATACATGATGGGGATATTCACTATTCATATACTTTCATTTCCTTATTCATATTCACTAATCATTTTCATAAAGAAGGTTACGGGTGATGCTTCTAGAAAAAGATCAGGTTGAAATATCTCTCCTTTGAAAACAACTATAGGTTTCCCATTCAAGACTACTAATATTACCTTGTTTATATAGTTAATTTTAGAAATTTACTTTGTGATATGGTCCATCCATAGTATAATGTTGAATTCCATCATGGGAATGAATACTAGATTTGCGATGAGATTGTACTCTCCAAAGTGAATACTTTGGTTTCTATACACTGTTGATGCTTGGGTAATCCCTCAAGGAGTCTTGATAGATAACACTAGTTAGAAGCTCATAGATTGATTCTATATTCTTTGAAAACATGGAAGAGATAAAGGAATGTTTAGAAAAAAAATCAAACAATGTACTTGATAGCTTTGAGAGAATAACAAGAGTACCTTCCACCAAATCATTTGGATCTTCAACTTCAGTCATCATGATAGAAAAGGTATTTCCTTGATCCATTAGAATGTTCTGATGTTTATAGTGATTCTACACCACTACCCTCATATTTGGATAGAGATTGGAAAAATGACCAAGCTATCCACACATGAAGCATTGGACTTCAGTAATTGCCTGCACCATCTTTCCTTTGTTGTTTGTGTTGGAAATTATAGTCTTCAGCTCACTATAATAGTTCCAAGAAATATTTCCATCTCTTCTACACTTATAACACTTTCCACTCCTGATAAGAAAGTTCCCCAAATGATTTTTCTCATATTCGTTTCATGTGGAAAGTTTCACTTGTTTTACTCTTTTCCTTGGTCAAATATCCTCCCCAAGTTTGGCTATAAATATCTTTTCTTTTAATTTTATTTTAGAGACCATTGTGTCTCAACGAACTCTAGTTCAAGTTTCATAGCACTCCTCACAATCTCCTCATAGTTTTCATAGTCTCGGTTGGTATGATTCTTCCATAGTTGAGGTCTTATAAACCAAAGAATCTATCAACCTTACCATTAGGATCATTGAAAAATCTAGAGGTGTAGAGATAAATTCTGGTGAATTTCATCCCCTAGCTTCTCATAGATTCATTTTCCTTCTATTTCATCTCTAATATTTCATTCTCCATTTTTGTTCGCATTGAACTAGGGGAATATTTTTTCAAAAAGTTTCTCCTGAACTCTTCCCACTCCATAGATTCAATCTTACTTACTTGATTAATATTTTTATCATTTTCCACCATTGATCAGCTTCTCCCTCTAAGCAGTATACAGACAGGGTGAATTTCACTTGTTCTGAACAATAGAGTACATAAACGATTTTTTTGATATAGATTATCCACTATTCAGCAATCAATAGGTTATTAGATCCACTGAAATATGGTCGTTTTTTATGCATAATGGAATCAACAAAAAGATTTTCCCTTTGGGGGAAATTTGGTCTCTCGGTTTGATTCAAGTTATTGACCATAACTCAAGTAAGTTGATTCATCATTCTCATGAGGTTTTTCATTCTAGCTTCCATCAAAATTTCATCAGTGACTGGTCTGTTGTGCTCACTATTTACATGGTTTCTCATATTTCCCTCCATAATCTAAAAGAGTAACACCTCAGTGAGAAACATATTTCATTTAATAATCTTATAATTTTGAGGGAACATTTATGTCATATAAAATCATTCTTAAGCATATTATTCATTTAAACCCATTAATTTTTTTTATAAATACTTCATAATGATTCATAAAAAAACTTTTGATCAACCAAACATATCACCCGAGATTGTCAAACCAAGAGTGCAGCAAGGCACGTTTTCGTGCACCAGTTCCCATTTGAGTCTAGATCAAAGTGGTGTTTTTGGGTTTTACCTATATATGTATCTGTTCCAATTCCACATCAACTTGTTCATATCCAGATTGTGATTTATTTACTCAAAACCCACTAAATAAATATTTGACCAAAATACCAGTATGTTTTCCTATATTTAAACTTTTTAATTAGGTTATTTATAATGTTTTTAAATTTTCATTTAAACAAATAAAAAAACTAAACATTGATACCAACTATGGAATACTGACTTTTTATTGCATATAATTAAATAACATTTTACAAATATAGGATCTTTTAAAGTTTAGTGTCTTGGAAATAAGGTACATAATACATGAATACAAGAAAAAATTCTTCCAATACACTTGAAAGGATTCATCATAGATTCATACTTTGTTAAATTATTTAATCTCCTAACTTGGTGACATACATTAAAGTAAAGGGATAGATTAAGGCCCAATAAGGAAAACAAGGGAAACTGTTTACATCTGATCATGAGAATTATCAAGAAAAACATGAGGAATGTCATAAAGGAATGGGAAATAGGAATATAATAATAACAATAATAACATGAATCCTAAATTTTATATTTTGATAAAACATTTAATTGAGTCTTTCAGAAGAATATATCCAAGGTTTATCACTGAGGTTCGATAAAAATTACCATAGTTATTCACCAAGGTATCGTAAAACTTATCATCTCTAGAGATTAAATTATTTACCCAATGAATTAGAAAACTATCAGGGTATAACCTTAATATGTATTAATTAACATGATATATATATATCATAATAAAAAAATTCATAAATAACTCATGGATAATAAAATAAATGAGTTTCATTTAAAAATTATGCTTTTTAGAAAGTGCTTAAAACAATATCCATTTTTCATTTTAAACCCAAGAAAAAGGAAGATAGGTTTCATGTATGTTAATCACAAAATTAAATAGATAATTTTAAAATCTATTTGAATACAATTTGAGAATAAATAGGTTTAGGTATTCAAAAAATAAAATAAAAGAATTTCTCCATAAAAAGAGAAAAAATTTGAGATGAAAATCTAACAGCATAACTGGTATGAAACATGGTTTTAAAAAACATTAAAAAGAGGGGATAAAATGGTAACCCATTCATAAAAGAATATTAATACAGTAAAGGGATAGAATAAAATGGATAGAATAAAATAGTATGGATATTTATAATATATATCACATCCAATGAAAATTGAAAGGAAAAAAAGAGATGTTGAGATTTCCCTTACCTTGAAGAGTAACTCCTAAAACTCAAAGATTAGGACCTTGGGGGATTGAAGATCCCTTTTGAGGACACCTTGGGAGGTAATACTATCATATATTCTTGAATAATGAATTTTAAATTAAAATATATGAATACAATCTGAGAATAAATATATTTAGGTATTCAAAAAAGAAAATAAACAGGTTTAGGTATTCAAAAAAGAAATAAAAGAATTTGTTCATAAAAATAGAAAACTTTTGAGACGAAAATCTAACTGCATAACGGGTAGGAAACATGGTTTTAAAAAAACATTAAAAATAGGGGATAAAAGGGTATCCCATCCATAAAATAATCTTAATACAGTAAAGGGATATAACAAAATGGATTGAAGAAAATAGTATGGTTATTTAGAAGATATACCGCATCAAAAGAAAATTGAAAAGAAAATAGAAGTTGAAATTTATCTTACCATAAAGAGTAACTGCTAAAACTAGAAGATTAGGACATTGGGGGGTTGAAGATACCTTTTGAGGACTCCTTGGGAGGTAATACTATCATATATATATGTATATCTAATTTTGAATTAAAGTAAATGAATAAATAGGTGGGTATTTATAGAAAAAGAGAGGGAGTTTTTTATTAATTTCTTTAGACACATAAATAGTTGTATTTGTAAAAACATAGGTTTTATCATGGTATTTTATTATGGTATTGTCCAAATGGTACACCTATTGTCATATTTTATTCCACAAGAGTAAACCATTATTTTACATCAATTATTAAATCATTAATTATTTCATTAAACATACTGAAAAACCCAAACCGTGTTTTTACTATTCACAAAAAAACTAATGTATTTTATAAAAATCTCATAAATTCCCCATAACCTAATATTGATGTTATGATTTCCAAAATGACATTTTTTTAACATAATAATTCTATAAATATGAGAATTTTAACTTTTAACTACAAAAATACTTATTTATAAAAAAAATATCGGATAGAAAATGCATAGTAAAACTTTCGACAATTGAAAAAAAATATTCAATTGTAATTAAATTAATGTTTTTTTTGTAATAGTATTTCATTATAATAAAAATTATTAATAAAACCTTAGTTTAATATACTAATTTTAATCTCTCATAAAAGTACAGTTTTTACTTGAAAAATCAATTAATCAAAATCCATTTCAATTTTTAAGAAAAACTATTCTTACAATGGAAGTGATGAAATAAAAAATTTATTAAAAAAAGGATTTAATTTTAATTAACTGAGGCCTTAACACATAACCCCTTATAACACTTGCATACGACCTAAGGGTAAGTCATGTGATGGTGATAGATTCTGGGGGCAGCTCGGATAACATCTCCCAAGTGGTAATCACCACTAACTTTAACTTCTCCCACTGAAGAGTTTGTTCAAGCTTAACATGTTGAAGCTCATATTGGGATTGGTAAATAAAGAATCCAAAAGATGCTACCTCCCTCCCACATTCATAGAAATGGGATTTGTATGGCATGACTCTACTGGATGTGTCCATCAACTCTTCTTTCAGCATTGATTAACCATTATCATTTCTATTTATAATACCAACTATAACATTAAAATTATTATTAAGATTATTGTTTCCAATGGTCCTATTGACCTATGATCATATAACAATCGAAACCCAAAGGTTGCATTTCAATGTACTTACTTTATTATTATTGAGAAAAAATTTTTTGTGTAATATAATATAACACACATTTTTAGGAAACAATTATTATTCAAAAAGTTTGGGTCGTTACACTAAGCATATGAGCTCACCCTTTTATTATTTATTCCTTCCCTTAGGATATCATACAGGGATATATGAATTATTTTAGCGTATTTCTAGAAGAAATAATATTTTTCTGTGAAAATAAAAACTATTTTCAGTTCTTCTCTCTTAATAAAGTATTTTTAAGGTTCCTTTCAGTTTTGGTTGTGGTTTAAAGACAAATAATTATCCTTTTACAAAAGTACCATTTACTCATAATAGAATTTATAATATATCAAGATATCATTAATAAATACCCAAATAAAATTATTGAGATAATCCATGAATTGTCTTTTCATTATATCTATAAGAACAAAGGGTGCATTAGTCAATCTAAAGTAAAATATCATAAATTTTAATGTTCACACATCATATGAAAAATAACATTTGGAATATCTTTCTTATTTACTTTCCGTTAATGATTCTAATAAAACAGATCAATCATTGAGAAGTAATTAAACAACTTCTCTAGGGAATCATGTCTGTGATGGAATACTGTAATTTTTTTATATAAATGTAATGTTTTTATTCATCATTGGATGGAGATGAGATGGGTAGGTTTAAGAACTTACAAGATATGATTCAATATAAAATTAAATCTTATTTTAACATCTTATACTTGAACAAATTCTCTAGAATAGTGAATCAATCTCTCATCACCAAAGGGATCCTAAAAGAGTCCTAGAGTGGTGGGAAAGCAATCATATTGGGATGATTATGGAGTTCCTATTTTGGCAGTATGAAGCATCACTTAGAGAATTTCCACCAAGACATAGTCATGTAGAGTAGCCATGGGAGTGAACCACCATCTCAAGACCACAACTTGGTGTAATTCAATTAGTGTGTAAAGGTTATCCACAAGTGTTGGTAGTGTCCTTTTCCTACAATGGAATGTCAATATTTTTTTATGATGGTCCACATATAGAAATTATATAGGAGAACTCAATAACCTAGAATTAGTAGAGGATCGTGATAGAAACTAGAGTATGGGAGGGACTCAGCTACACTTTAGTATAGAGATAGTGTGAGTTCCACTAGTTGCATGGGTTGGGGTATTGGATTTGGTACATTGATGTAGAAGATGAAGTAACAATAAGAAGGATCATTGTACGAGAGTTAGGCTAGAGCCCAGGGCCAAAGGGAGAGTTAGTTTTAGGGAATAAATTCAAATCCTACCAGTTTGAATGTTGTTCCTTCCACTATCAGAGGTAATACTGTAACGACCAGAATTTTTAATTATATTTGTTTCCTAATTTTGCGTGTTATTTTATTTTATACTCAACAAAACTATATCCTTTAATTAATGAAGTGGGTATAATTAAAATGAGACTGTTGGGTTTCGACTGTTATATGACCGTTGGTCAATATGACCATTAGAAACTATAATCTTAACATTGTGTTTTTATAAATACGGTTATCTTGGTTAAGTAATACAGAAAGTAGTTTTAATGGCCTCATCCAGTAGGCTCGAGCCATATGAAGCCCTTATGTTGGAGCTTGGGAAGGAGGTAGTATCACTGGGCTTTGCTCTGGACCAAGTTCAAACCGAACATCAACATATGAATCTTGAACGGAATCGCCTAAATAATAATTTCAAGATGATAGAAATAACCACTCAGGAAATTTTTTCCAAGACACCCCAAGATTCTATCACCATAGAACACCTAACACTTAGGTCCTATGCTGGTGTAATGAGGCGATATGTAACGAGACCTTAGCTGCTTTGTGTAATCCTTTTATATAAATAAAATTTTTTTTCCCCCTTATGAAACAATTAGTGAATTTCAAATATCTGAATGAATATAGGATGTGTATTATTGATGAATTTATGATAAAATGGTATTTTAAAATATTTTTTTATTCATTATATAGTTAATAATGTGAAATGATTTTCAAAAAATGGTCTTCTACAGTTGTGATCAGTGAGAAATTTAGAGTCTAATAAGATCAACTTGGTTTTTAGTGAATAGTAAAGTAGGAATTATAACATACCCATATGAATATTAATGAATAGTAATTTGACTAAAAAAATAGAAACATTACCCATGAATGTATAAATACATTTTAGACATCTTAAAAGTGAAAAAAATGACCATAGTTTAAGTTTTGGTATTTTTGTATGCCCTAAATATTTTATTTACACTTTTATAATTAATTAAATATTTTATAATGGAAATTTATTTTCATAAAATTTAATCATAAATTGTTACTTTATAGTCTTATGGTTATATGATAATTTTATGGGACCTTGATTACTTTTTTAAGGAGTTACAAAATGAGTTATAGTTTTAAAGTTGTATTTTTGGAATAAATAATTATTTCATTTAAAAATTAAATTAAAAATATTTAGAAAATTATTTTCATAAAATGGAATTCATTTTTCAATTCAGATCATTTATATTAGGTTAGGGTGAATTTTTGGGTTTTTTCTGAAACACCTGAATTTTCGGTGAGTAGTAAAAATGCAGTTTTGAGTTTTGGGTGTTTAATGACATCATTAATGATGTAATAATGATGTAAGATTTCTGTTAGACTTATGAATAGTGAGATATTCTATGAGGTGTCCCAAGTGTCCAATACCATGGGAAAATACCATGGTCAAGCCCATGGTTTTTCAAATACCACCAACGAGGTGTCGTTATGAAATTAATAATTTATTCAATCACTTTCCCTATAAATACCAATCCATTTACCTAATTCATTTGATTCCAAAATCATCCTCAACGAAGTTCTGGCATCCTTACCTCCCAAGGAGTCCTCCCAAGGTTCCCTCAAGCCTCCCAAGGTCCCTACCATCAAGTTTTCGAAGTTACTCTTCAAGATAAGGGATCCTTTCACCCTCCTCTTTTAAGTCATGAATTCCTTTATGTTGTGTCTTCTATTTTACATATCATTATGTTGAGGGTATGTTATTATATATTCTCATTACTGTCCATTTCATGTCTAATTTTTTATATACCCTTTCCTCTCTCATCAATTTTTTTTCTAAATTTCTAAGTGATGTCGTTAGGCAGCCGAATTTCTTGTAAAAGAAATTGCATCATCTCTTTCCTTTCAAGTTTCCTTTTCTTTTGGTATGTCATTAAAATAATCCTACCATGATCTTATTAAGTACCCATACTATATTATGAATTATTTATGAGTGGGTGACCCTTTTCACCTCTATTTTCAATGTTTTCTAAAACCATTTTATATAGTCGTTTCATCTCAAAATTTCTATCTCTTTCTCTCGGGAAATTATATTGTTTGTTTATGTGAATACCCAGACCTATTTCGTTTCTATGGGTGTTAATAAATATATAAAAATTATATATTTTATTCTGGAATTTACATAACTATAAATCTCACTCCCTTTCCATGGGTTATAAATGTCAAAATGATCTCCTTTTTAAGTCCTTTTTAAACCTCATGATTTTGACATGAAACCAATTTCATTGATTCTATTTAGGTTATTTATGAAATGTTTGATTATGATCTATGGGGATCACATGAAAGTAAAGACATATTAAGGTTGCGCCTTGATAGCGCTCCAATGCATTGGTTAAGGAATTAATCTCTAGAGATTACAAGTTTCACGATACCTTGGTGAATAACCTTCGTAATTTTTATGACACCTCAGGGATAAACCTTGGTGATATGTTCATGAATATATAAATGAAATGTTGTAGACACATTTTCAAGTTATGATTCATGTTATTTTTATCTTGATATTACTATTCTTCCATTGCTCATGCCTTTATGACTTTTATCTTGTTCTTATTAATATTTCTCAAGATCCCATGTCCATTATTTCACTTGTTTTCCTTAATGAGCCTTCTGCTCACCCTTTTCTTTGATTTATGTGTCCAGGGTATGAGATGTAGTAATTTTACAAAGAATTAACCAATGATGAATCCTTACGAGCGGTTTAAGAGAATGTTTTGTGTTGTTTTCATGTATTATGTTCCTGATTTCCAAGACACTGGACTTTAAAGATCCTCTTTTTGTAAAATGTAAAGTAAAGTTATGTAATAAAAAGGAGGGATTCCATAGTTTCTATCAAAGGATAGTTTAGTTATTTATAGAAATTAAGATATTAAATCATTAGGAAGAATCCTATATAAAAGTTTAAATATAGGAAGACTTCCTGGTATTTGGGTGAATATTGAGTAAGTGGTTTATCAAACAAATACATCCATGTCTGGATACGAGCAGGTAGAGGCAGCTCTGGCATAGATGTACATAGGGGTAAAACCCTAAAACACCGCTTTGAGCTAGACTCGAACGGGAACTTGTGCACAATAACGGGCCTTGCGGAACTCTTGTTTACAACACTCCCAGGGGATATGTATGGTTAATCATAAACTTTTTATGAATCATTATGAAGGATTTATAGAGAAATGTAATTGTTTAAAGAAGTTTTAAGACATAAAATTCGTTATAGTTAAAAGACTCGTAAATAAAATAAGCTTCTCATTAAGGTTTTATTATTTTATAAAATGTTGGGCAATAGGAGGAACCATGAAAATGGTGGCTGTAATGGACCATGCGCTTATATCCCTCTGATGGAAGCTAAAATGGAAATATTCATGCGAATGATGAACCAACTGACTCAAGTTATGAGAAATAACTTGAATCAAGCTAAGAGAACGATCTCACCATGAAGGGAACAACATTATGTTGAGTCATTTATGTGTCACTGACCACCAAACTTCAGTGTATTGACTGACCCGTTGATTTTTGAGCAATGGATCAACACCATCAAAAAGATCTTTTCTGTGCTCCGCTATTCAGAGCATGAAAAGTTCACCCTGGTCATCTATCGCTTATAATGGGAAGCTGATCAGTGGTGGGAACCAATTAAAAACACAAGGATAAGAGTGGAAGTTGAATATTTGGAATGGGAAGAGTTTAGAGGGATCTTTTTTAGTAAATATTTCCCTCATTCCATGAGAACAAGAATGGAGAAGGAGTTTCTCGAGCTGAAGCAGAAGGAGAATGAATGTGTCGGAAGCTATGAGACGAACTTCACCTGACTTTCACGATATGCCTTCATCTTTGTCATGGATCCAAATGGTAATGTTTATATATTCTTCAGTTGACTGAGACCTCATCTGCAGAATAATATCACCAATCGAGACTGTGATATCTACAAGGAGATCGTGTGGAGTGCGATGAAATTTGAACTGGAGTTTGGAGAGATGAAATGGTCTCATAAATGAAGAGACAAAAAGAGATCAATGAAGCCCAGCTTAGGGAGTACCTTTGATCAAGTAATAGGAGGCAAGAAAGTGCACTGTCCCATGTGTAATAAATGTGGGAAGAAGCATTTGGGGAACTGCCTTCTCGGGATCGGGAAATGCTACGAGTGTGGAAGAGATGGCCATATTGCAAGGAATTTTCATAGTGAGGTGAAACCTCAACTTCCAAATAATAAAAACAAGGAGAAGATGGTGTAGGACCTACCTGATGTCCAGTCCTTTACGTTTGGACAACTTGGGCACTTTTCTAATCATTGTCCAAATCTGAGGGCAGTGGAGGGGAACCACCATTAGCCTCAGCAAAGTCCAAGGGATAAAGTTCATGCTTTTGTTATCATGACAGCTGAAGTCGAAGTTCCAAATGATGTGGTTGTAGGTACTCTTGTTGTTCTCTCAATGCTAGCAAGTAATTTGTTTGATTCTGGTTCTATGCATTCCTTTATTTCCTCCATGCTTGCAAAGAATTTAGAATCAACCCCCGACTTGCTAAAAGTAGAGTTATCAGTCAAGACTCTTGGTGGGATTATCCAAGCATCATCAGTGTTTAAAAACTCAAGTATTTACATTGGTGAGCACAATATTATCGAAAATCTAGTAGTCATTCCCATGATATAATTTTACATTATACTAGGGATGGACTGGATCTCAAAGTATAATGCTATGATCAAATGTTGAAGTAAGGAAATCTCAGTAGTCTTGAATGGAAAACCTATAGTTTTCTTCCAAGGAGAGATATCTCAACCTGATATTTATCTATAAGAACCTCCTATATACTTCTTTATGTAATTGATCGGTGAATAAGAAGAATGAAATGAGAGTTTGAGGATAGAAAATATACCCATCGTCCAGGTATACACTGACGTTTTTCCTGAGGAGTTTCTTGGACCTCCCCCAAAAAGAGAGGTAGATTTCTCCATTGAACTCTTACCTGGATCTCATATAATAGCAATGAACCCATATAGGATGTCAAATGTGGAGTTGGAGGAATTAAAGAAACAACTCCAAGATCTTTTGGAGGAGGGGTTTATCCGACCGAGTGTGTCTCCTTGGAGAGCACCTGTTCTCTTTGTGAAGAAGAAGGATGGATCGATGCGGCTATGAATTGATTATAGAGAACTTAACGGAATCACAATAAAGAATAAATACCCTCTTCCAAAAATTGATGACTTATTTGACCAACTTTGTGGGGCTCAATTCTTCTCTAAGACTGATCTTCGATCTGGTTATCATCAATTGAGGGTGAAGAAAGAAGATATTCCAAAAACTACCTTCCTATCAAGATATGGGAATTATAATTTTTTTATTATGCCTTTTGGACTTACTGATGCACCTGCTATTTTATGGATTTGATGAATAGAGTCTTTAAAGACTACCATGATAACTTTGTGGTAGTTTTTATTGATGATATTCTGATATATTTCAAAAGTCGTGGGGAGCATGAGGATCATCTAAGGGTTATTCTGAAAACTCTATAGAAGGAGAGACTTTTTGGAATGTTCAGTAAATGTGAATTTAGTTACAACAATTTTCTTTCTTGGGGCACATTTTTACCAATGAAGGAATCACATTTGACCCAGCAAAGACAAAAGTTATAGAGTAGTGGCCTCATCCTACAACAATAACTGAGATTCGTAGTTTCCTTGGATTTGTGGGATAATATAGGAGGTTTGTGAAAAACTTTTCATGACTTTATAATACATTAACCAATTAAACTTGAAAAGGGGTCTAGTTCATTAGGACAAAGGAGTGTGAGGAATATTTCCAAGAGCTGAAGAAGAGATTGGTTACTGCATTTATGTTAAATCTGCCCCCAAATGGATAAGGATTCATTATTTTTAGTGATGCATCTCTAAAAGGGATTGGGTGTGTCCTCTTGCAAAATGACAAGGTCATTGCTTATGCATCTCTACAGTTGAAGACTCATGAGTAAAATTATACTATGCATGATCTGAAGCTGATGGCGGTCGTTTTTTCTCTGAATATATGGAGACACTATCTTTATGGGGAGAAATGTTATATATACACAGACCATCAAAGTTTGAAGTATATTTTCACACAAAAGTAATTGAACATGAGAAATAGGAGATGGTTGGAGATTCTTAAATACTATTAGTGTTCAATTCATTATCATCCCATAAGAGCAAACAAAGTCATTGATGCATTAAGTAGGAAAGACCCAGTTGTTCTTTCCATGATGAGGACTCAAAAAGATTTATTGATCAATGACCAAGTAAAGATAGACATGGGAATTATAAGGGAAGGGACATCATCAACCCTAACCCAAATGATTTCTCAACTGTCATTACTAGAGAAGATCAAGAAATCTCATAAAGAAGATCCTTTGTTACAGAACAAGTTTGAGGCTGTGAAGGATGGGATGTTTCCTAAGTACAATATTGATCAAGAAGGTGTACTAAAATTTCTTAAAAGACTATGTGTTCCATTTATTCCAAAAATAAAGAAGGAGTTGATGGATGAATCTCATAGCTCTACTTTATCTATACATCCTGGAAGCATGAAAATGTATAGGAACCTTCGTGATCATTATTGGTGGGATAATATGAAAAGGGAGATTGTTGAATACACTTCAAGGTTCCTGTTATGTCAACACGTGAGGGCAGAGTGACAATTTCCAAAAGGGGGATTGCAACCACTACCCATACCAGCATGGAAGTGGGACAGTATCACTATGGACTTCGTCACTGGTCTCCCAATAACTTCCAAATGAAATAATCCGATATGGGTTATTGTGGACCGTCTCACCAAGATTGACCATTTTATCTCCATTCAGGAAGATTTCTCTCTTGATCAAATTGTCGGGATTTACATGAAGGAAGTGGTAAGGCTGCATGGAGTTCCATGTTCTATCATATCTAATCGTGATCCATCGTTCACATCAAAATTCTAGAGAAGTCTTCAACAATCTCTGAGAACTGAATTGAATTTCAGTATAGCCTATCACCCCCAAACTGATGGCCAATCTTAAAGGACTATTCAAAGACTCGAGGAAATGATGAGAACTTGATCAATGCAATTTAAAGGTGGGTGAGATCAACATATCTCTTTATTTGAGTTCTCTTAAAATAATAGCTTCCACTCGAGCATTCAAATGGCACCCTATGAAGCTCTATATGGGAAGCGATGTAGAACTCTTACTTGTTGGGATGAAGCTGGTGAGAAAAATCTTATTTTGCCTGATCTTGTGCAAGAGATGATAGAAAAGGTCCATTCCATCCAACAACGCATTAAGGATGCTCAGAGTCGGAAAAATATCTATGCCGACAACCATAGAAGGGACTTGGAGTTTGATGTTGGTGACAAATTCTTTCTTTGGATTTCACTTTGGAAGAGAGTCATGAGGTTTGGTAAGAAAGGGAAGCTCAGCCCTAGGTACATTGGCCCCTATGAAATCCTTGATCGTGTGGGGGCTGTGGACTATCAGCTTGCACTTCCTCTAAATCTAGCCCAAGTTCATGATGTCTTCCACGTATCCCTACTGAGGAAGTACATAACTGACCCTTCACATGTACTAAATCCAGAGGTGGTACCACTGTAACATGACCTCTCTTATGAGGAGTAACCGGTGGAGATTTTGAATCGTAGAGACAAGGTTCTACACAACAAGACTACCCACCTTGTTAAGGTATTGTGGAAGAACAAAAAATGTGAAGAAGCCACGTGGGAACTGGAGGAGTCTATGAGACAGAAGTACCCACACCTTTTCCCATCAGAGGGTATGAGATAAAATTTTTGGGACGAAATTTCTTAAGGGGGAAATGTAACAACCCAGACTTTTTAATTATATTGGTTTCCTAATTTTGTGTGTTATTTAATTTTATACTCAACAAAACTATATCCTTTAATTAATGAAGTGGGTATAAATAAAATGAGACTGTTGGGCTTCAACTGTTATATGATCGTTGGTCAATATGACCATTGGAAACTATAATCTTAACATTGTGTTTTTATAAATATAGTTATCTTGGTTAATTAATACAGAAATAATATTGAATGGCCTCATCCAGTAGACTCAAGCCATATGAATCCCATCTGTCAGAGCTTGGGAAGGAGGGAGTATCACTAGGCTTTGCTCTCGACCAAGCTGAAGCCAAACTTCAACGTATGATGCTTGAATGGAATCGTCTAAGGGAGAAGTTCAAGCTGATAGAAATCACCACTCGGGAAATGTTATCTGAGCCACCCCAAGATTCTATCAACATATCACACATAACACTTAGGTCATATGCTGGTGTAATAAGGGGCTATGTAATGAGACCTTAGCTGCTTTGTGTAATCATTTTATATAAATAAAAATTTTATTTCTTCCTATGGAAATATTTATGAATTTCAAATATCCGAATGAATATAGGATGTGTATTATTAATGAATTTAGAAAAAAAAGTATTTTAATATATTTTTTTATTCATTAAATAGTTAATAATGTGAAATGATTTTCAAAAAATGGCCTTATAGAGTTGTGATCAGTGAGAAAATTAGAGTCTAATAAGATCAACTTGGTTTTTAGTGAATAGTAAAGTAGGAATAGTAACATACCCATATGAAAAGTAATGAATAGTAATGAATATTAATTTGGCTGAAAAAATAGAAACATTACCCATGAATGTATAAATACATTTTAGACATCTTAAAAGTGAAAAAAACGATCATAGTTTAAGTTTTGGTATTTTTGTATGCCATAAATAATTTATTTACAATTTTATAATTAATGTAATAATTTAAAATGGATATTTATTTATATAAAATTTAATCATAAATTTTAATTTATTTTCTTATGGTTATATGATAATTTTATGGGACCTTGATTACTTTTTTAAGGTGTTACAAAATGAGATATAGTTTTAAAGTTGAATTTTTGGAATAAATAATGATTTTATTTAAAAATTCAATTAAAAATATTTAGAAAATTATTTTCATAAAATTGAATTAATTTTTTAATTCAAAGCATCAATATTAGGTTATGGTGAATTTTTGGCTTTTTCTAAAATAGTTGAATTTTCGGTGAAAAGTAAAAATGCAGTTTTGAGTTTCAGGTGTTTAATGACATCATTAATGATGTAATAATGATGTAAGATTTCTGGTCAACTTATGAATAGTGATATATTCTATGAGGTGTCCCAAGTGGCCAATACCATGGGATAATACCATGGTCATGCTCATGGTTTTCCAAATTCCACAAATGAGGTGTCCCTTGGAAATTAATAATTTATTCACTCACTTTCCTTATAAATACCAAGACATTTCCCTCATTCATTTCATTCCAAAATCATCCTCAAAGAAGTTATAGTCTCCTTACCTCCCAAGGAGTCCTCTCAAGGTTCCCTCAAGTCTCCCAAGCTCCCGACCTTCAAGCTTTCGAAGTTACTCTTCAAGGTAAGGGATCCTTTCACCCTCCTCTTTTAAGTCATGGATCCCTTTATGTTGTGTCTTCTAGTTTCCATCTCTTTATGTTGAGGGTATGTTCTTATATGTTCTCATTAATTTACATTTCATGTCTAATTTTTGAGAGACCCTTTCCACTCTCATAAATTTGTTTTCTGAATTTTTAAGTGATGTCGTTAGGCTACCGAATTTCTTGTAAAAGAAATCGCATCTTCTCTTTCCTTTCAAGTTTCCTTTTCATGTGGTATGTCATTAAAATATTCATACCATGACCTTATTCAGTACCCATACTATATTATTAATTATTTATGAGTTGGTGACCCTTGTACCCTCTCTTTTCCATGTTTTCTAAAACCATGTTATATAGGTGTTATGTTGCAGAAATTTCGTTTCAAAATTTCAATCTCTTTCTCTCAATAAATTCTATTGTTTGTTTATGTGAATACCCAGACCTATTTTGTTTATATGGGTTTTCATAAATATATAAAAAGTATATATTTTATTCTATAATTTACATACATATCACCCTCACTCCCTTTCCATGGGTAATAAATGACATAATGATCTCATTTTTAAGTACTTTTTAAACGTCGTGATTTTCACATGAAACCCATTTCTTTGATTCTATTTGGGTTTTTTATGAAATATTTGATTATGATCTATGTGGCTCAAATGAAATTAAATAAATATTAAGGGTGAGCCTTGATAGCGCTCCAATGAATGGGGTAAAGAATTAATCTCTATAGATGACAAGTTTCATGATACCTTGGTGAATAACCTTGGTAATTTTTAAGAAACCTCGAGGATAAACCTTGGTGATATGTTCATGATTGTATAAATGAAATGTTGTAGCCACATATTCTATTTATGATTCATGTTATTTTTATCATGATATTTTTATTCTTCCATTTCTCATGCCTTTAAGACTTTTATCATGTTCTTATTAATATTTCTCAAGATCACATATCCATTGTTTCACTTGTTTTCCTTACCGAGTTGTCTGCTCACCCTTTTCTTTGATGTATGTCTCCAAGGTATGAGATGAAGTAATTGTACATAGAATAAACCTATGAATAATCCTTAAAAGTGGTTTAGAAGAATTTTTTATGTTGTTTTCGTGTATTATGTTCCTGATTTCCAAGACACTAGACCTTAAAGATCCTCTGTTTGTAAAATGTAAAGAAAAGTTATGTAATAAAAAGGCGGGATGCCAAAAATAATTTGGTGGTATCTACCCTTTCTTGTGGTTTTTTTGATACTATATCATCACACTCTTTATTTATACTCAATTAAATAATGTATTGTGATTGGTTTTTTAAATAATGGATGTGATTATGACCATCAATATGTTGTTAGGGGTACGATCATAGGGTATCTAATGTTTTAGGAGTGTGCTCTTAAAATTAGAAGCTATCAATTTCTCTGTGATTTATTTATGATGTAAATGGTTGGATTCGATTCCATTCTGGGTATGGATTTGACAATTTTTTACACGGATCATATCGATTGTAATCTGAGGAGAGTAACATTTCTATATTTAAAATGTAACAATTATGTCTATTAAGTTGAATGGGATCTTCATGATGGTTATGTAGGAACCATTCCATGAAAAGTTGATTATCTCATATCCTAGGTCACTAGACTTATTCTAGATGATGGAGAGTTATATCAGAATACTTTACCTCCAATGGTAGATAGTTTCCAAGACATCTTTCCAAAAGATTTCTCTATCTTACCACCTGAGTGGGGGATCAACTTCACCATCAAGCTAGTTCTAGGAGCCTAACCTAATTCTTTCCCTCCCTATAGGAATGAACCAATGGATTCTTGGGATTTAAAAGTGCAGTTGGGGGATTTAAAAGGTAAGGGATTCATACAACCTAGTACACCACTATGTAGTTTTCTCATGTAATTATCCAGAAAGGAAGATGGAACCTTGTTTTTATGTGTGGATTAATAGAGGCTAAACCAGATGAAAGTCATGAACCAGTATCCCCTTTCATGCATCGATGATCTCTCTAATAAATTATGAATTTTATATGTATTATTCAAGACTTACTTGAGGTTTGGGTATCATAAATCTAGTGTGAGACTATTTGATATACCACAAACAACTTTTAGGAGTAGGTATGGAATGTATGAGCTCATGGTAATGATGTTTGGTCTTACTAATGCACTAGAAGAAATTGTGTACTTCATGAATCGGATCTTCCATATGTATCTGGATTAGCTTATGTTGGGATATATCAATGAAATATTGGTGTACCCCTAATTATGTGATGATCATGGCCAAAATATTGAAATCATTTTTCTTACATTGGGAGAGAATCAGTTATATGAAAATATTTTTAAATATCATTTTTGGATTGACTAATTGATCTTCTTAAGACATGTTATCTTTGATGATGGAGTTTTAATAGACTCAAAGAAGATGGCAGTTGTCGTATCTTCGGAGAAATGAAATATTATCTTCACGATTTGTAGATTTCTAGTTTTTTTATGAAATTATCATTGATTCATATATGACTACTCTTGTCTAGAATCAGTGATGGATGGTCTGACCAAGAAATGGGTGATGTTTGATTGATTAGATGATTTTGTGGATAATTTCTAGGATTTGAAGGGAAGGATAACTAATGTCGTTGTATTTTGAATTTTTTTACACATACTAGCGTAAATTTATTCTATAAAATTGTTAAAATAATGTTTTTTATTGTTAATTTATAATGTTTTTTTATTTAGTGTTAAACTAATTGAGCCTTTAATTATATGTTTAGTATATGTTTTTAATGTTCAACTACAAATTTTTTTAACCTTGAGTTTTTATTAAATGATAATGTTTCTTTTAAAACCTTAATTTAAATTCTATTTGTGTAATTTTTTTAGATTAATTAATTATTAATTGATGCTTAATTTAATATATAATTTAGTTATTTTAATGAATTAATAATTTTTTTTTATTTTACAATTTAATTATATATATATATATATAATTATTTCTATTTTATGGAAATGTTTTAATTGATTGATTTTATTATTATATTTGGATGTTGGATTAATGTAGGAAATTTTTGATGGGTTCATGTGGCCGGTAATTTGGGAGTTCCATGTAGCTAATTTTTTAGTGTTAGCTATATAGCTAATTTTTTTAAGGTAGCCACATAGGGGATTTGAAAATCATCTATGTAGCCAATTAGACATGGAATTAAGGTAGTTTAATTTTTAGTAGGGTAAACATATCAGAATGAAAACCCCCTACTCATGTAACTGGACTAGGAGTATCCTCCACCCATGCATCTAATTCCCTCTACAACCACCATAGATTTCAAATCCATGCCACTATTTCTTCTAATCTAAGTTCGGTGTACCCAATGTCAAAGATGACCAACTAATTGACATTGTTAAATCTTAAATCTAGTTCCACGTTTGAGTGTCATATGATCTTGATGGAATGGATCATGTCTTCCCAAAGTTAATCTAACCACACTCACAAAGCTTCATGAAAAATATTTGAATCCAAAATTATGTTGATGCTGAAAAATTCATTTGACTATGCCATCACCATGATCCCATGTGAGATAAAATTATATCAATGAACCTGAGAACCTCACCATAGTCATTGAGATGACCTCGCTATCATTGTTTAATCTCACCATTTTTAGGGGTTTTTTACTCAAACAAGATCTATTCAAATAAAAAGAACACAAGTTGATTTAATACTGAACCAGCTTAGTGGTCATTGAATATGATATTTGTGTCACTGCCTTCAACAAACCCAATTTCACTACTACACTTGAGATTCATCCTAGTTTTCTGAGGATGAGAACCCCTCTATTGGTACAGTTGATGATGAAAACCCCATTCAGCGTTGATCTTGTTTGAAGGAAAAATCAGATCCATTGTCTATGTTTTCCAAATTCTGAAGAAACAAGACCAAGATTTAAGGATGGTTAAAGAAGATTTGTTCACTGGTATCATGGGATTGATGTATGCAAGGTGCTCGATTTTTTTTCAATATGAATTATGGTTAGCGATTTCTGTAACTCCACAAGATTTATTTTTTGTCTATCGTTGTGTGATTTAGAGTAAGGGGGTTTTCTATATTGGAATAAATCATAGAATCCATGAACATTATTTGGGATATCATTAAATGGTGAATAAAATGAGGGTTTTTTTAAAAAAATGGCCTTAATAGTTTTTTTGACATGTGAGTTGGATCAATTATTTTGGATTTTCTAGTGGGTGAAGTTTGTTGGCGGGGGTTTATTTATGCTACAACATTGGTTAATCATGTGGTGAAAATTAATTCTCTCAATTGACTGTTACAGAAAGAAGAAATTTTTTGTGGTTATGACATGTGTTGTATAATAAAAGAGGATATTATTAAGAAAACAATGGGAGAAAAAAATAGACAGAAATCAGAGAATGAGACATAGACTTTTCTCAAATAGAACAATAAGAGTAGGAAGGAAATTATTTTCTGAACAACTGCTACCATTTTCGATGTGGATGAAGTTTAAACACCTTCTGCACCTCAAAATCATGTATAGATAAATCATTTGTGGTCAGAACTAGAGTTTTCTAATGGTGATGTATCTCTTAGTTTATATTTTATTTATTTTCATAGTTTTAATTCTCTCTATATTATCGAATATTGAAATACGATCCATATCAATGTTTGATTTCTCTGTCATATTGTTTCATTATTTTTCATCCATTATGAGAAAGATACATTATCGATTAGAGTGGCCCAATATCTTAATGTGGATTTTTAATCTATGTTGGTGAGGATTTTGATCTCAATTATCTTTATTTAAATTTTTTAGCCCTCGATTGAGGATAATGATCAAAATGGGAGTTGATTATGTCAATGCACTCAATGATCATTTATAACATTGATTGGATACTTATAAAAGGAGGTCAATGGTTGAGACTTCAGTTTTTACCTCAGTTTAAAAAAAATAATGAGATAAAAAATTTGGGATTTCATTTAGACATTGATAGAGTTATAAATGTGAAATAATTTTCAAATGATGAAGATATATTAATCCATGATATTTACTAGCTCAAGGCACTACTTCTAGATATTAAGAAATTCTCTTCTTGTTTTCTGCTCTTTACCCACTATTGACATAAACTGTTTCAATTTGTTTTCAGCCGTATTATTTATATCTTAAAGACCTTTTTGATTTAGAAATTATAAAATTTTCATTTAAAACAATATTAATTTCATCAAAAAATTATAATAAAAATGTATAAAATCAAATAAATAATAAAAATGTAACTTCTAAAGATCATTCTCATTGGGAGAAAACCTTGGTAATTTATTTAATGAAGTTATTAGGTTTAATTTTTGAAATAGGTTAATAAAGATTCTAAAAACCCTCTTTTAAATTGGTTCCATTATCAGGGAGGATTCTTAGGGATTAATAAAAAAATTCTTCTTTTTGTTTAAAAATATAAAAAAAAATGTTAAAAAACATGATGTATGTCAGGTAACCTTGAAATATTATAAATAGAAAATTCTTACAATATGAGAAACTGAACATACAATAAAAAACAAAAAATTTATAGTAATCAAAAATATTTAGAAAAAAAATGAAGCATCAACTTTTCAGACACCAAAAACTATCCTTTATAAACAAGAAAACATAAAAAAATTAGAAAATATGAATGATTATATAACACTGAAGGATTTATCCACTCCTAATATTGATAACTAGAACAATTTTTTGATCTATCTTAAGATTTATCTTGGTTTTGATCTTAGACCAGGACCTTTTCATCATTTAAAAAAATTCCATGAAATTCTGGGAGCATATCCTCATATGAATCAAGAAGAGTTCCACATTGTTTGTATTACCATGAACCCTAACAGGGTTAATCAGAAACAGATTAAGATAAAGTGTTTTCTATTTATCCTTTTATATACTAGTTAATGAGTGGATTTTTTAATCTCAATATACATCAATAAGGAGTTGGTACCAATATAATAGGAACTTACTTGACAAAAATTCCTAACTTCTAGGACTATCTCATTGATAAAAGACATTTTTTATATTTGGAAAAACCAAGGGGATATGTTACAAGAATACTGGGAGAGATTTAAGAACTTATGTTCAAGTTTTACTCATCACTATATCTTTGATCAACTTTTAATTCAATATTTTTATGAGTTATTAGTCATTATGGATAGAAGTATGATTGATAATGCTACGGGGGAGTGTTAGTGAATAAAACTCATATCGATTCTAGAAATATCATTTCATATATGGTCCAAAATATATAAAAATTTGGTAATATGGTATTTATCTATGTTAAATTAACCCTAGAAGTATCTACCACTAATTCTGAGAGTGGTCGAATTCAGAATCAGTTAACTGAACTGGACAGCATGATGAAGCATATGTTGAATAACTCTACCCCTTCACATTCCCAACCTGAACCAATTTATCCTATTCAATTTCATTATGGAATTTTTTCTACCACTGGTCATTTCAATGATCAATTCCCTTAATTTCTTAAAAAACCTGAATCTTTTAATGGTATTTTTCTTGGAAAACCATTCCAGAATATTATAAATAGCCAATTACCATACATGAATATCCAATCTAGGCCTTACCAATTAGACTAAAATTTTAACCAAGTATGTAATAACACATATAATTATAGTTTTAGGCCTAATAATTAACCAAAAAGTAGTTTCCATCCCAAAACATTTAATCAACAACCTAGTTACAATCAGGATCAATTTGGAAATCAAGATGCCAGAAATTTTTCAAATTTTGAGAATCAATAAAATAAAAAAAACAATTTAATTAAATAAATGGATCACATAATTATGAAATGGTTAAAAATAGACAAGACATTTCAATACAATAATAAGTGTTGATAAAAAATTATGTTACAAAAATAAGAAAAATAAAAACTAAAATAAGTGGTTTAAGGAATCAAAGAAGTGGTAATTTTCTATCATAATCTGAAATGAACAAGAGAAGAAGAGAAAATGTTAATGTAATAATATTGAGAAGTTTAACTGAAATTCAGAACCCCTAAGATGAAAAAAATGACCAATAACCTAAAAAAGGTAAGTTTTATTTTGAAATAAATTTCAAATAACATGTTGAATTTTTCAAACCACCTAATGAAGTTGTAAACCACAAGATAAAACTGTTTTAAATAATTTTCAATATTCATGAAAACCTTCTACCCATGCACGAATTAAACAATAAAAATAAAATAAAAAGAAATAAATCCAAACAATGGTCTTTAGAAGATTTACTCGGAATTATTCCTTCATTGTTCATGACTAGGATTTTTTTGATAGGAGAATTAAAAATCTTTAAGTTAATTTCAATAGAGATTGAATCCTTCCCTTCTTGAATTATTTAATGAAGTGTTTACTACCTTATTGGTTGTGGGTATAATTTATACCATTTTTAATATTCAATGAGTAATTATAATTCAATTTATTCCTAAAAATTGTGGATTCATAGTTTTTTTGAAATGAATTAGAGGAGTTAGTGAATACTAATTTTCCTAAAAATTGAGGGTATGCATCAATTACAAGTGGCTGAACATAGTGACTAGGATGGAGCATTTCCCATGCCTTTTCTTCATTAAATCCATGAAGTTTTGGCTATTCAATATCATTACTACTTCCTATATGGTTTTTCTGGATACTTATAGATTTTCATAGCTATATATGAATGGGATAAAACAAATTTTACACATCATTTTGTAACATATTATTATCGGTGAATTCCTTTTAGACTATGCAATACTATCGCAACCTTCCAAAGATTCATGCTTAGCATTTTTTTTTTGAATTTCTTGAGGAATTAATGGAAGTGTTTATGGATGGACTTATAGTGTATGGTCTATATTTTGAGATCAATCTAATGAGTACAGGATTTGTTCTTATAGTGTGTCTCAAAAAGACCATTATTATGAACTTTGAAAAATATCATTTGATAGTTGAATGTGGAATATTGTTTGGTCATGAATTGTCTAAGAATTGAATTCTGGTGGAAAATTCTAAGGTTAAAATGATCTCGTCACTGCCTTTTTCTTAGACTATGAAGGATATTAGATCTTGTCTTGTCCAAACTGGATTCTATAGGAGATTCGTAAAGGACTTAAGCTAGATTTCTTTTCCTTTACTATGACTTATTCAAAAATAAATTCATTTTGTCTTTAATGAGAAGTATATGGAAAAATTTAATGAACTATAATAGAATCATATGTCCCCACCAATAGTTCAACCACCAATTCATACATTCCATTTTTGATGATCAATTATGCTTCTAAATTATCTTTGGGGGATTTTCTTGGGGAAATAATTTAGAGGATGTCACATGTCATAGCTTATGCTCATAGAACACTAGATGTTTCTCAATATAATTACACCTCAATGGAGGAGGAATTTTTTTTTGTTGTGTTTTCCCGTGATAAGTTTAGGAGTAATTGTTTATGATCTAATGTTTTGATTTTCACTAATCATTATGTTATTTGATACCTCATGAAAAATCCAGAATCAAAACCAAGGATGGTTTGATGGATATTATTACTCCCTAAATTTTATATAGGGATCCAACATAGGAAAGGAATTGAGAATACTATAGATGATCATTTGAGTAGGATACCTTCTGAATTTTTTCATGATAAATTATTTTTGGAACCTGTAAGATATATTTTCCCTGGGGAGAACTTTTATTATTCCTTTATTTAAAAGAGGTCATAGTTTTCAAATATCATGAATTACTGAGCAACTGAGACTTTCTTACACTACTTATCCAAAATAAAAATCTAAACTCATTTTTGAGTCAAGGAAATATGTATGGGATGATCCTTACTTATGGAACATGGTAAGTAATCAAATTGTTAGGAGATATATCTTAAATTCTAAAATTCCATCTGTTGTACAATTTTGTTATTGTTTAAGTTGTGGTGGTAAATTTGGGCCATAAATGACTACAAGGAAAGATCTAAACTTAGGATTATATTATCCCACCATTTTCAATAATTTTCATGAATTTTTTAGGACTTTTAAATATTTCAAATTCCAAGGGAAATTTTCTCAAATATATGAGATTCCATGATAACCTTTGTTTTTTTGTGATGTATTTGATGTTTGGGGAATGGAATTTAAGGTAAATTTTCATAATTTCATTGTT
Organism: Viscum album; assembly: GCA_963277665.1. Lineage (NCBI taxonomy): Eukaryota > Viridiplantae > Streptophyta > Magnoliopsida > Santalales > Viscaceae > Viscum > Viscum album. Next base: position 1,954,679,951 of record OY728141.1, on the reverse strand, counting down.
TATTTGTACATCCTTCTTATGGTTGAATATTTTTCTAAATAGATTGAAGCTATTATAACTAGAACTGATGATGCTAAAATGGTGTCTCAATTTTTCAAAAGTAATTTGTTCTATAGATTTAGGATGTAAAGGTTTATTCTGACAGAAAAAGGTTACTATTTTTTTAATAAGAATTTTTAGGGTTTTTTGAAAATTTATGGTGTTTGTAATAAAGTGTTTACACCTTATCACCCTCAACTGAATGGAATAGATGAATTTTTGAATAGATAGATCATGTATATTCTTAAGAAAACTATTAACCTGAATATGAAAGATTGGATCTTGGGGATTGAAGACTCTATTTGGGTGTATATAAATACCTATATGACTCCAATAGGGACGTCACCTTGTAGGATAGTTTTTGGAAGATCTTTTCATTTTCCCATGGAGGTAGAATCCTAAATCTTTTTGGAATGATAAATCTTGCAATTTGAATCTAGAAAAGAGAGTAAGTTTCTTTTACAAGAGTTGGAAGAGATAAGGAATAATTCTTATGAAAATTAAATTATTTTACAGAAGAAAATCTAGGTTTTTAATAAAAGGATAATCTGGATTAAAGAATTTCATATTACATATAAAGTGTTATTGTATAACTCTGGAACGAAACATTTACTTGGTAAATTACATACCAAAAGGGGTGGTCCTTTTATTATAAATCACGTTTTTTCTTTTGGTTCTATATAGATTTGAGATCCTATGATGTATGTTCTATTTACTATTAACATACATCGGTTGAAACTATTTACATAAGATAATAAGGAAACTTCAGGGGAGGAATTGTTATTGTTGGAAGCTGAATATCATTGAATAAACCAGGTTTTTTCTTTCCTTACTTTTTGATTTTTAAAAATAAGTGTGGGGGAGGTACTATACATTTTTTGTGTTAGAATTTTTATTTTATTTTTTTCTTAGTGTTTCTTCATAGTTAATTAAATTATCTTTATTTAAGATAAGTTTCCTATTATTCACAATAAAGAGATCTGAAAGTGGTCACTTTCCACTTTTTGGAGTAGAATTTTAATTATTTACGATGATCTGTAGAATCTATAAGATTAAGAAACTTGATTTGACACCTTAAATTTAATAACTCTATTTTTATTTTACTTAAGATGAAATTTTTTAGAATTAAATGTTTATTTGTTTCCATTATTAGAAGGTTTCAAGATATCTGGGGTGAACTTTTTGAAGATTATAAGAGGATCATTTTTTAGGATATTAAGAGTGAAATAGAATCTAATTCAAGGGAGTATTTAATTAAAATTATTCTCTTTTTTCATATTTTTTAAAATATTCTATTTCTTCCTATTTGTTCTTTAAATTAATTTGAACAAATTATGTAAGAACCTTTCCATGCTGAAATTATTATTGAATCATTCTAGTTATTTCTAATAAATTTATTGTTTTTTATTGTGTATTAGTGTTGAAATTTTTATGATTTTATGGAAAAAATTTAAATATTCCATTAATATGAACTAGTTTACACATTTTATTTTAGAGTTAAATTTTTTATGTGGTAACTAGTATGAATTTTTTCCCTATTGTAAGTTGTTTTTTTATGTTGTTTGGAAAAACAATACATTGATCATTCTTCTAACCTGTTTAACATGTTTTAATTATATTGAATTGTTAAATCTGTTTTAACATTAAAATTCAATTCATGTGTTTCTCCACCATAGGATTAATATTGGTACAATTTTTAGATTTATTGTATATGAAATTTTCTTTCAATGTTGTAAATTTTACCACAATGTGAACCCATAAAAATCCCCTAAAATTATTCAAATTTTTTTGTTTATCATGTTTCAATTAATCATTTTCAATGGTTTTAAATTTTAATGAATCTTGAATGTTGTGTGTCCACTTTAAGAAGGTTAGATCATAATTCCCATTTGATTGAGTTGGGTAAAAAAATTCATTACCCTCTTAAAAAGTTGTTTATTTTTGATAAAAAAAATTCTGAATGTTATAAAATTCTCATTTCCTTTGAATTTATGAAATTGGGTTTAAAATCATAATTTATTCATTTGAATAAATTATGAAATGAGAAAACTAATCCTTATTGAACCCATTATTTTATTCTCTAAGCTGATTGATGAGCTATTTATACTCGTTTTAATTTATTATGTTTTCTCATCCAAACAAAAATTCTTATTTATTTGGTTGATAATTATGTGAGTCTGTTCTCTATGAGATAAAGAGAAGTTTTGACTTTCAATTGAATGAATATTAAAATGATTTTAATCGATTTTCAAATTTTTAAGGTCAGCCATATTTGTAAAATAAGAATTATATTTTTACTAAAAAAATATTCAATTTATTAAGGGTAAAACCTTTCACTGCTTGATGAAAATATAAGGGAAAATTTCAATTTGAAATCTATTTTTTATGGACATGCAACATTTTGAATTTATGATTCATTTCATTCCACTAAATTTTGGATCATTGTTTTCTTTAGGACAAGAAAAATCTTATTGTGGGAGAATTGACGGGGCTGTATTTTGATACTTTTTTCTACATAGTATCTTTAATTTAATTTTGTTTCAATTATTAAAATAATGTTTTAGATTATTAATTTTGAATTATTATTAATTTCATGGTAAACTAATTAAGACATTAATTATATGTATAATATACGTTTTTTATGTTTAATTTTATATTTTGATTTAACCTTGAGTCATTATTTAATGTTGAAGTTTCATTTAAAAAAAATTAATCTTAATTATATTTATTTAATTTTTTGATTTTGTTTTTAATTAATTAATTAGTTAATTTATGTTTAATTTAATATGAAATTTAATTATTTTAATTATTTGATATTTTTTAATTTTAATTTATAATTTAATTCCTTATATATATATATGTGTGATTGAAATATTTTAATTGATTGATATTTTTTTTTAATGTCATAGAGACATAGAAAATTTATAAAGGTTTAACCTATCCAATTATTTGGGTGAACCATGTAGCCAATTTTTTAATGCCAACCATGTATCCAAATTTTTTAAGGTAATCACATTTGGGAATGGAAGATCATCTATACAGCCAATTTGAGATGGCCTTCATACAACCAAATTATCAAGAGGATCCATGTATCTGAATGAAAAATCTCCTCTCACATAACAAAACTAAGAGAATACTCCACCCACATTTCTAATTATCTCTATAACCATTAGGGATTTCAATGTTGAGATGTCATTGCTTCTAGTTTTATGTCGGCATACCCAAGGCTAAAGCTGACAGACAAGCCAAAATTGATTGATCAAAAATATAGTCCCATGATTGAGTATCTTTTGAGATTGATTATTTAGATTATGGAATCATGAAGTTAATCTAGACATACTAATTAAAAATTATTATAAATATTTGAATTTGAAACACTATTTATTCATTCAAATTTTGTGAACACCACTATCCCCATGAACCTGTGTGAGATCAAAGTCTACCAACAAACTGATAACCTCATCCTCGTCATTGTGATGTCCTCCCCACCAATATTGAAGCTCACTATTTTTAGGTTTTTTTAGATCGAACCATATCTATTCCAATTGAAATAATATGAGGTGCTTTATTTCCAAACCATATCAGTCGATGAAGAATCAGATCATTTCAATGTCGTCATCGACAAACCTGAGGTCGATGTCATGCTTGTGATTCATCCTAGTTTGTTGAGAAAAAGAACCCATCCACTGAAACCCCAATGAAAACAACCCCATTTAGTTTTGTGCTTGTTTTAATGAAAAATCAAGGACTCCACCGATGTTTTCCTATTTCTAAAGAACTGAGACCAAGTTATTGTGATGGTTGAAGGTGATTTGTTTATTGGTTTTATGGGATCAAATAATGAAAGGTGCTTTATGTTTTGTCAATATGATGTGTGGTTAAAGATTTTTGATACTCCCCATGATTGATATTTTGTATCTAGTTGTGTCATTGAGAGTAAGGTACTTTTCTATAAAATAATAACTCATTCAATCTATGCACCTCGTTTGGAAGATGGTTAAATAGAGATGAAAATAAAAGTTTTTATGATACCATGGTATGTCTAGTTTCTATTCACATAAGGTATGGATCAATAATTTTGGATTTTGTAAGTGGGTGAATTATATTGGGGGAATTTCATTTAGCCAACAGAACTGGTGACTCAAGGGGTGAAAATTATTTCTCTCGTATTACTGTAATATAAAGAAGCAGTTTCTTTGAGGTTGTGATCCTTGCTGGATAATAGAATAGGATATTAATAAGAACACAAAGTATAGATGAAAATCTACATCAAGTGGAAAATTTGAAGTGTAATTTTCCCATTTAAGAATGATAGAATAGGGAAATGAAGTATTTTATATATGATTGATACCATTTCTGATGTAGATTTAGTTTGAAGACCTTTCTCACCACACAATTCTTTTTGTCTAAATCATTTCAGGTCAGAACAAGTAATTTCAAATGATAACGTCTCCCTTAGATTAAATTTTATTTATTTTCATAGTTATAATTCTATCTAGATTATTTAATATTGAAATATTATCATTCATTGATGTTATATTTCTTTTTCACTTCATTTCTTTAATTTTCTTCCATTTTGAGAACTTCTCATTTTTAATTGGAGTGTGTCGATCTCTTAATGTTCCTTTCTAATATAAGTTAAAGAGGAATTGGATCTCAACTCTATCTATTTAAATTTCTTGGTCCTTGATTGAGTATTTTGAGGACATAATGAATCAATTGTGTCAATGTGCTCAATGATCATCATGAAAATTGATCGACTCCTAATAAAAAGAGATCAAGGGGTGAGATTTTAGATACTGGCCTCAATTTAAAAAACTTTTCAAGATTCACAATTTGAGATTTTATTTTGATCATTGATTGATTTATGAATGTAAAATAATTTTCAAAGGTTTAAGGGAGATTTATCAAATATATTTAATACCTCTAGCCATTACTTATACATTTTATTGAAATTCTATTCTTGTTTCGAACTCATTACCAGCTATTTACACAAACCATTTCAATTTTTTCAATTATCTTATTTCTATCTTCGAATCATTTTTTGTTTATAAATTATAATATTTTAGTTTATATAAATAGTATTTTCCTCAAAAACAATTAAAAATATAAAATTATGAAAAAAAAATATATCGAGAAAAAGTAACTCGTAAAGGGAAGTCTCATTGGGAGACAACCTTGTTCACTACTTTACTATAGTTTTTAGGTATAATTTTTTAGATATTTTTAATAAAAATACTAAAAAATCCTATATTTAATTAAAATTAGTACCTATCTATACCTTATCTGATTTACTTAATGAGTATGTCATGTTTTTTGATACATCCAGAATTGGGATTGAAGTAGTTCTAATGTAGGAGGATCAAATAGTTGTTTATAGCTCTAAGTAACCAAGACTGCATGAGGGGAATTATCATACCCATGACTTGGAGTTAGTTTTGGTGGTAAATGCTCTGATATTCTATAAATATTATCTATTGTGTGAGAGAATCATGGTCTATATGGATCATAAGAGCTTGAAGTATGTATTTTCACAGAGCTACTATATTATATAATAGGGTAGGCGGGTTTAATACCTTAATTATCTTGAATATGATTTAGAATTTACAATTAGAAATTGAAACTTCATTAGTGATTCCTTTAGTAGGAAGACATTGGCTCATGTAGTGTGATAATCTTATGATGAGTGGTGGTTGATACAAATTTCATGGATATGTATCTGGATGTTTAGTAGTCTTAGGGGGGAAGAAAATCTGACATCAAACTCTACTTTACACTCACTATTGAATCAAATCAAGAAGAGGTGGTTTTCTAATCCAAAGGGTTTCACCCTGAGGGATATCATATATATTTTGGAAACCACCATTTGGATTTTTCATTGATGATTATGATATTCTTCATGTCAAGGGTTGTGTCTGGGTTCCTATGAGCATGAATATAGAGCTAATAAGAGAGTTCCATCCTTTTGAAATAGGTAGTGCGTCCTAGTCTAACAATGATTTATTATGACCTCAATAGGAAGTATTGGTGCTTAGGGATGAAGAAATAGATAGTAGGTTTCATGGTGCGATGTTGCAGTTGTTAGTAGATGATGGTTGAGAATCACTGGCGTACTAAGTTATTTCTAAACTCACCCATTCAGAAATGGAAGTGGGATGATATCACCACGGATTTCACAAAAGTTTTACCCATGACACTCTAGAAGAATGGTGAAGTGTGGGTGAACAATTATTGAATGGTAGAGGAAGCTCATTTCATACCTATTAGAGTGACTTTCATAGTTGATGTCTTGGATAACTTCTATGTGCGGGAGGTAGTCTGGTTGTACAGTGTTATGTGGAATATCATATTAGTCCAAGATCCCCAATTTACATCACAGTGTTAGGGTCATAATAAGGCACTAGGTTAGCATGTTACTTGAGGAATTGCCTATCATCCTCAGACCAATGGCTACTCTGAATGGAAGATTCAAATTCTGGAAGGCATGTTGTGAGCCTATGTACTGAACTTTAGTGGTTCTTGAGAGTAGTATCTAGCTCCCTTAGATTTCACCTATGTTAATAGATTCCATGATTTGATCCAAATGGATCCTTTAAAGGCTTTATATAGAAGTTCATGCCATCCAACTCTATGTTGGTTAGAGGAACACGATTCAACACTCATTGGACCTAGTCTCGTGTAGGAGACATTTGATCAGGTTAATTTGATTAAGAAGTAGTTGGTTAACACATAAAGTAGGAAAAAAATTATACTATCCATTGGAATAAATATTTGGAATAAAATATTAGTCACTAGGTCGTTCTTTGAGAATCAGTCATGGAAGGGAAACATTTTATTCATAAATAGGGGATGTTAGCATCAATTTTTTCCATCCATTTAAAATATTTGATAGAATCAACCTAGTGGCATACCAATTGGGTCTTCCAAAATTCTATAGTTTTATACACGATGTGTTTAATGTATCATAGCTTCATAGATATCACCCTAATACTCATCATGTTATAGAATTTGAGGATATTGAGATTGTGGTCGATGCATCCTTTTAAGAGCCTCAAATTTGTATGTTAAAACATATTGAGAGGATTATGCAAGGAAATACAATTCCCCCAGTCTATGTGTTGTGGTAGCAATAAAGTGTTTGGGAGGAGAACTGGGAGAGAGATACTAACATGTGGTCATAGCAGCTCATGTTTTTTTACCGATAGCACTCAATCATGCATTAGAGAACAGCTCAAAGAAAATATTTTATATGGCTGTGAGGTTGTAGACCCCACTCTCAATTAATGTAATTATATCTTTGAATTCTGTTGAAACTCCTTAAATTTTATAACTGAGCATCATTCTTGGTCTAAAATATGCCTCATAGGTGCTCGACGGGCTCAATGGGGTGGAATTACTTAAGGATATAAGTACCATGTAGTAGATGAGCTACTAAAATGACACCAAATAGCCACTAGATGGGTTATAATTCCAACAATGATACAATAATTCATTTTCTAGATGGTATTAAATCACTATCCAACTAGTGAGATCACAGTAGCTAGTTGGGGGGTTTGCTGAGAATTTTTAGTGGCGGAAGCCTTATAATTTTCTCCTTTGACATTTTTAATGGTTTTTTATACTCCCTTTAGACTCTAATGTGGAATTTGAAAACATTAATAGTTATTTACTAATTCTTAATCTTCTATGAATCTTGTTTTTAATCCTTTGATCTATTATTCAGACTGATGATCGATTTTGGTAACTATTTCCCAAAATTAATGAATTCCTCTCATTTTATTTCTTTTTATTCTTATTCCAACCAAAACAGGATGATTTTATCTCTATAAATAGGGAATATTGGTGTTTTTTGTGATTTTGATGCATGATTATGGGGATCCTTCTTCACTATTGTTGATTTAGGAGGTCTAAATTATCACCTTATGGTCTTGTTTTGGTTTCTCCATATGTAACATTTTTATCACTCTGAAATATCGTTCTCATGGACTCATTCAATTGGTAATCACTTTTATGCATTTATTACCTTTAACTAGAACTTTCATGAATCCCATCAGGTCCATTGGTGATTAAAACCCTACAATTTAATCCACCCATAGGGTTTTTTTATCCTTGGACCATGGTTGAAAATATGTGTTATGTGGATATAATGTTCTTAAAACTAAAGTATACAACCGTGGGAGGGTCTTTGGATCAAACCATGTGAACCATATCACCCTTCGGGTTAAATTTGGAAATGTGGAATTGGATTAACATGTGAATTAGTAATTGGGTATGATTAACATCTAAATTAGTTATTTGGAATATTAGAATAGAAAGCTTCATGATTATCATGGTAATGGATAATGCGGCATGAAAATGGAATAATTGATTTGAAATTTTAAAATTTGCATGTTCTTGAATATTTGGCATGATATTGAATAATTGACTTGTATTTGGTTAAATGTGCATGTTATCAAACTATTTTTTGCATTTTCATGTTGGTGTTGAATTAACACTTTGGATTCTGATTATCCCATGGAAAAAGAATTCACCATGGGTATATCATGAACTAAATATGTAATTGGGCTCTAGCATGGTAATTCACCTTAGGTCAATTAAGAACTGGATATGTAATTGAACCATGGAATGCGAATTATCCTTGGTTTTATTGTGAATTGATGATTTATAGTATTTATATGTGTCCCCTAGTTACTGAGAGTAGACTCTTTTATTGGTATGGATAGAGAAAGATCGCATCATGTTAAAGTAGGTATGACTACCCTTATATGTCAAACTGGACCTTGATTATTAGTGGGTTTATTTAGATGTCCTGCATTTAATTTATAATTTATTTTCTTATTATTCTACTGTTTCATGCACTATTACTCATACTAGACTATTTTAAGCATTTGTGGTGGTGGCCTACAAAGATTTACCCACACCCAATTCAGAAAGTTGTTTTCTACCAGAGAAAACTTCATGGATGTAGGTATAGACAAGGGCAAGGTGCACTATGCTAGATAGTTTGACTAACTTTTCGGGATTGAATGTTGGATATTATAGAAATAATGGGATTCAATAGTGGTTTTGGGGGTATTTATTTTGACTCTTTCATTTAGTTGGTTTCTTTTGTGAATTTAGCATAACATTAAATTTGAAATTACATGAATTGAGGTTATTGAGTTGTTCTAGAAACTTTTTTTATCTTCTATAGTTTATTATATTGATTTATTTATCATATTCCTGTTATTTTTTTCATTATGTACTAGAGGGTATAGTCTCCCCACTATACTTATTAGAACTATGCTAATAGTTGGTTACCTCTAGTATATATGGAGGCATTTCTGAGGTCTCATGGGGACTCATTCTAGATACATGATGCAGAACTAGGTTGGGGAAATTACAATAATATTACTATAAAGACCTCAAACCAAGAAATCATGCAGAAATTGTCACGACCTGACCTAATGACGATGAAGACATAACTACCCCATGCCCTCCTTCATAGGTTAAGGGATGGAGACAAGCACCAAAAGGAATAACTAACATGTGATGCCTTTTCCTAAGTTCATGTACACACACACACAACCATATCCTTGCAGACTTACATAGGAGTAAAATAGAAGATAGTAACATGTAAAGTAACAATCTTGGATGTAACAACCTCTAGGGAATACAAGAGTATGACCACATAATCTAAAAAAAGTAAAAGGTTAAAATACATTAACAACTAGAAAGAATTACCATAAAAAACTAGATTTTTAAATGCTAAGAGATCCAAGATCCAAATCTCGAATCCCTAACTACCATAAATGGTAAAATGAACCACGGTATCCCTATTATCTTCTATAATCATCGTCAACCTATTCTTCGTCTGCATAAGACATTAAATATGTGGAAAAATCCTATTGTAGGGTGATTTTATACATACCTAGTAAGATGCTCTAAAAATGAATGGGGATAAGTAAGAGATATGATATAAGTAAAGATCTCAACCAATAAAAAGAGAGAAAAAATAATCAATAGGGATATATTCTTATAAAAGAAACCCAGACAAGAGTGAAAGGGGATCTTGGTCACAATTTTTTAATCCTAAGCGGTGTAATCCATAAATTATGAGTCTTACCTAGAGATTTGATCATTATTTGGTGAGGAATGAAGATTCCAATGATGGGGAAGATCTTTTTCATTCGCTGAGCCTTGATTCACATGTATCTTGAATCTTGACATCATACAATCTGAATTCCCAAATGAATAACGGTGGATTCCTCCTCTCAATGGTCCTAGGTTTATGAAGTAAAACCTATAAATTCTCCATAATAAAATATTTATAATGGAAACAAGTTTATTTATTTTATTTAATTAATTAATTTACCCACTTAATTCACCTACCAATAGCCTCTTTATTTGAACATCCCACGTTGACCAACATTGGGTCTCTCCTAGGGTAAATCTCATGTTCCATATTAAATAATGTTATTAGATTTATGTTTTGAGACTCAATTTCAAATATATTCCATTATTTATAAAAATTGTACGTGCATGATAGAAAATATATTTAATATTTTAAAAAATATTAGACACACCAGGTCTTATAATCAAGCATCGTCTCATTGTGAGGATCTAAAAATATCCCTTGATATGTTTTAATGTCTTTTAAGGAAAAAATAGGGTCTGTACATTATTCCCTCCTTCAATATTTTCTTCCTGAAAAAGGAAAACTAAACAAAATTTTGGGGATACTAAACCATCATCTAGCACTCCTACTCCTAGGAACTCTCTTGTATGCTCCCATGATGCCACAATACATGATCCAATGGAATGGTGATTACAAGCATCAGCATGTCCTACTGATCCATGATCACCATTGAGTACTCTATGAAAGTGGCTCCATCCTTGATGTCTAGCACTCCCCAATTAATAATATGTGTGGGATCATCCATGTATCTCGTCAGATGAGACACGTGCAAGTCTTCATGCACCCTCTCCAACTACGGAGTTAATGTGAGGTGGTAGGAAACCTCATTAACTCTCTATATGATCTCAAACAGCCAAATGAACCTTCTGGATAGATTTTATCCTAATCTGAATCTCTACAATACTCACTATAGAGAGACTCTCTAGAAAATGTGGTCTCCCTTCTGAAACTCTAAGGGTCTATGACGTCAATCTGTATAAGATTTCTTCCTACTCTAAGTTGTCCACAAACACTCACAGATCACCTGGACCTTCTATGTCAATTCATGCACCATATTCGGCCCAATAAGATATGACTCACTAATCTTATCCCAACATAAGGGTAACTTATAGGGTCTTCAGTATAGGGCCTCGAAAGGTTCCATGACGATAATAGCGTGGTAGATAATATTTTAAGAAAACTCTATCAAATAAAAATGATCCTACCAACTCTATCCAAAGTCTAACATGAAATCTCTCAACATATCCTCAAGTACCTGATTGTGTACTCATTCTACCCATCTATCTGAGGGTGAAAGGTTGTACTCATCCTCATTTGGGTCCTAAATTCCTCCTACAGGACTTCTCAAAATCATGATATAAACTACACATCGTAGTTAGAGATAATATTCGAGTTCACCCCATGAAGGGGAACGATCTTTCTCACATAAAACTACCCCAAACTCGCCACCAAACACAACTCCTTGATAGAAAGGATGTGAATCAACTTTGAAAGTCGGTCAACTATCACCCAGATGGATTCATGTCCTCACTCTATCTGTGGAATCTCTATTATAAATTCCATGAATATATCATCCCATTTCTACTCCAATATCTCAAGATGCTACAACAAACATAATAAAACCTATTGCTCGACCTTCATCTGCTAATAGTTAAGGCACCGAGAGAGGAACTCTACTATGACCAACCTCATGCCAGCCTACAAAGACATACTGTTCAAGGTCATTGTAAATATTTACTACACTATTATGTATATCCAAATTAGATTTATGAAAATCTCTCATTACCTCCCCCTTCATCAAAACTAGGAACACCATCGATCCCAGTAAAAGGTTGATGTGATTGCCTGCTATAGAAAATACATTTGTTCTATCATATGAGGATATCTAGTCATGTAGGACCTCAAAATCGATGTCTCCAAATTAATCCTCCCTCGCATACTGGATAATTGGAGGGTTCAACACCATATACCAAATAAATGTTCCACCCTCCTCCTCAACTAGGGTTATCTTAAATAAAGATTACTTCCCAAATTCTGCATCAACCATGAAATCCTGGGGATTCCTATTGAGGTCATCTTCTACCATGTTTCCCTTCCTAGGAATATAGACCATCTCAATTTCATATCCCTTCAGGAACTCCAACATTCACCTTTTCCTCATGTTCAGGTCCCTATGTGTGAATACATACCTGAGACTCTGAAGTTTTTAATAAAACAAAGTTCTCTCCAAGAATATTGTGCCTCTACATTCTTATAGTGAAGACTATCATGGCCAACTCTAGGTCATTATTTTTGTAGTTCTACTCATGGGGTCTCAACTACCTCAACCCATATGTGATCACTACATTCCTATGAATAAACATGCAACCAAACGCATCTCTAGAGGTATTAAAATGTACTACATACTCCACACCCTCATCTTGTAGTCTCAAAAAAGGAGAAATCATCATCCTCAACCTCAACAACTCAAAGGATCTCTACCACTACTCAGTCTAGGTAAACAGATTACCTTTCCACATTAGGGTGGTCAAATGGGATTCAATATAAGAGAACTCTATCATAAACCCCCTATAGTACCCTACCATTCCAAGAAAACTCCACTTCTATGACACGCTCTTGGGAGGATCCTAAGAAATCACTACATCAATATTCATTGATTCCATAGTTAATCAATGCTCAAAAATAAAATTCCTAAAAAATTGAACCATGTTCATCACATAAATAGTACCACTCTTATTTGAGAATCTCTAGTCCCATGTGTGGTCCATGTTCCACATGAAGACATGTGTGAGTATGATCCTAGGAAGATATCCTCCATTGAGATCCTATTGATTGATGCCACCAAGAAAATAAAGATGCCTCAACCCTATAATTCACACTGTTAACTATAGCTTCTTGGAATCCCTCTAATGGGAAGCTCTTTTTCACCAACACTTACTCCAATACTCTGAAATAAGTGGGAATGAATAGGGGTTCCACACTGGCACATATGTCTCTATAGAGACCCTACTCAAACTTATGTGCTCGGAATTAGCCATCCACAATCATTTCAATGGAGTACCCTATAAGTTTATTAAGCCTTGAAGTATAATCTACAATAATTCCTCCATTGTGTAACTATAGAAGCTCCTAAATCTAAATTGATCTAAAACATGAGGGGTTATACTCATCATGAAATAGTTGATGGAAGTAGCACCATGAGAGTTTCAAAACCTTATGTATTTTCATATCTCTATTCTACGGGTGACCAGCTTCTCCATGGAAAATATTGGACACCAATAAAACCATATGATCATCTAGGTTATATATAATCCTAAAAAATCATATCACCAACACTGGAAAATCCTCCACTACCAGAGGATCTAGCTCACTCCAAAACCTCAGCAGCCTCTGACACTAGAACTCCTAGAGTGTGTTAAGCCTGCACACATCTTAATCCTTCTATGCTAGTATAATCTTATACTAGATAGGTGGGGTGATGATTTTCATCCACCTGAATGAAGAATCTTGTGAGATGGCCCCTGAACTAAGGCCTCATCACTAATTAGATCATTGTTACGATCCAGAGTCGATAACCTGTCTACATTTCACTATAGACACATCCTATACTTTTAATTAAGACATACAATGGCTAGATGATCATATATATATATATGGGGAGTTGACTCAAAAATGAGATTCAAAAGACTCGATATTATATGATGCATGTACGAGAGTTCTTTACAACCAATGTCTTAGTATACCAAGTTGACAAGTAGGTATTTAGAACCCTGATGTATGGATACATTTCTTACTGCACAAACACTATGTTCCCTAGCTTGAAATCCTTACTCAAGACACTATGAACATTTTTTCCAAAGACCCAACCAAATCCTCATAAGGGGACTACTCCAAACACTGTCCCAAGCAATGAATAACGTGTGATACCAATCGGTCACAACTCAACCCAATGGGGATCTAGGCACAACTACCCCAAGCTCACATCCATAGGCCAGGGGATGGAAACAAGTTCTAAAAAGGTATAACTAATATGGGAGACCTTTTCCTAAGTTCCAGTATGGAAAAACATAACCATCTTTGTGAATATGTTTATAATAAGAAAAGAAAATATAATAATATGTAGAGTAACAATAATTAATGTAACAACCTCTAGGGAATACAAGAGTATGAAAACACAATATTAAAATAAAAAATAAAAAAATACACACCCAACCAAATATATTTTTTCACGACCCCCTCCCTCCAAATATACCACAATTAGGGGAGAGAGATAATCCCTCCTGAGTCTTTCCTCCAGTAATCCCCGGGTTGGAAACTAGCACTAAGGGTATAAAATATCATGTATGGGAGGCATTACCCTCTATGAGAAAACAATATTGGGAGATAGAATAAATCAACCACAATAACCCCCATGGAATATATATAATAAAACAAAAAACCATCCCACAATTAATGTGTAAATAAAACTGATACAGATAAAAAGTTTCCAAAGTAAATACCCAAAAATAAAACTAGAGCAGCGATATAGGAACTGTCTAAAGGTACAGGCTATTAAAGTCCAACATGGCCTTTGAAGTCCAATACAATCATGAAAATAGTTTTTTATATGTAGGGTGATCATACATGTATACTTAGTATGAAACAATAAAGTCTCTCATGACCATGTGAAAGGAGAAGACTAATTCACCCGTGTGAAATTAGTAGAACCAAACAATAGTTAAACAGGTATACTAACCATAACCCTAACCCCCACCAAGTCTCTCTCACCAAATAACGCATCCAATAATATAATATAATATAAAGATAATTTATGATTGGGTACCTTCATATCTTTCCCAATGCTTTTCTACTCTCACACCCCAAACATTGTACATCATGGAGCTCCCTCCCCTTCTGAATAACATCACTTCACATCACATCCCTCCCACACACACTTGGTCTATCACAACACATCACATCCCCTCACATCGGGTTCATCACATATCATCACATCACAACTTGAAAGCATCACATTTGAATTTTGGTCATCACATACGCTTCATGTATTTCACATCTCCTAGAAGTGGGAGTGGGGAAGATCACATAGCCAGCCATTCATTCTCCCATTAGTATGTTAGGAACCCCCCCCCCCCCCCAATATGAAACTATGTGGGTTCAAGCATATAGTTCTCGATGAGGGTGGGGTGCGTATAGAAATCATAAGAACGTGCATTGTATATACATATAGATAAACATCACTCAATCCCCATACAAATTTATCATGACCTAGGTATAAAACATTTCATAGAACAACATCATACTTCATTCTTCAATTATCATTAAACAATTTTCCAGATCCTCCATTAATAACCCGTTCTGTTAAAAAATTCACTTTTTCTTGAACACAAAAACCAATGAAATATTAATTCATTTAAACATTCCCAATATTATTATTCATTTCACCATCCATTAATAATAAAGAAACTAACATTTTGTAACAAAAAAGTATAAAAAAATAAAATCACAAACAGCCGCATCAAGTTCCACCTTCCACTACAGTCACGTTGTACAACCACATCATAACAACCATTGAATACCCACTATAAAACCATATATAATACACTAACACCACAAAAATCACATCACATACCACTGTACGACATGTTTTTAGATTTAACAAATGGTCTCTCATTCAATTTCACTTTGTTATTTAATGGTGTTATCACAGAATCTATTAGATCCTAGGGAATCCATTTCATTTGCCAAATATTTGTGATTGGAGAGTTATTTATGATGATATCAAACAATCACAAAAACAATGGTTTCAAAATAAATTCATTGTAGCATAATCAATCCACCAACATACATGATTTTCATCATGGTATTACACCCATATAATCATAATAAAAAATTAAGTCAAATAAAAACAATAAAAGTTGTAAGATCATACTTCACATTCCCTTTCCCATTTAAATTCAATTTAGACTAATTAATTATATTTCTTAATATTAATGAAACCATTATCATAAGAGATGAAAATAATAATCCCATACCACATGATACATATAGGGATAAATGAATAAAAACCTACCTAGAATAAAGAATAATTTCTCAAACTCGCTACACCAGAATAGGAGGAGCGCATACAGGAGGGATCTTCTTTGGGGGAAACTCAACCTAACTACAATAACCAGTTCTAAAACTCCCATGAAAGAAGTATTTTGGGCCTCTCATATCAATTAAAAGTAATCCTGAAAGGAATAATGAAAGGTATCCTCTTTAGAATGAACTGATTTGATACTAGGTGGATTAGTTATAGTTTTAACTGACCATTAAAGGAGGATCCCATCAATATATGTGGCTTAAGCATTTAAAAGGTCTCTAGACTTTATATAAATTAAGGATTTGATTAATAGGTTTTTAAATGTATTTAACACCCCATAATTAAGGCATTAACCAAATTTTTTTCATAAAATATGTCAAAATTTATATTCTAAATTTTTTGAAAACTATAAAATTCAGGAAAATGGAAAACTCTTTGACATTTATCACCATTGGAAATGTATCACTATTGTAAATTTATCACCATTGGAAATGTATCACCATTGGAATGTCTCATTGTAGGATTATATCATCATTATAAATGTATCACCATTGGAAATGTCTCACTATTGGAAATGTATCACTGTAGGAAATGTACCACCATTGATAATGTCTTGTCGTTGGAAATGTCTCACCATTAGAAATGTCTCACAATTAGAAATGTCTCACCATTAAAAATGTCTCACCATTGGAGTGTCTCATTATTGGAAATGTCTCACTGTTGGAAATGTCTCACCATTAGAAATGTCTCACCATTGTAATGTCTCACAATTATAAATGTATCACCATTGTAAATGTCTCACCATTGGAATGTATCACCATGGGAGTGTCTCACCATTGTAAATTTATTTTCATTGGAAATGTATAAATGTTGTAATCTCTCACCGTTATAATGTCTCACCTTTGGAAATTTGTAAATTTGGAAAACCATAAGAATGTCTCACATGTCCCAAAAACACCTTGGAATCCCCCCTAGACACCTCAATTTATCATATTTTTTGAAATGTCATGGGCCATAAGGATTGGGTCATTACATTAGATACCTATCAAATTATTCTCACCCACGATAATTTAAAACCAACCTAGAAGGAAGGAGAGAATGGGACCAAACAACCATCCCTTGAGATACCTTTCAAGAGTCTTATTACTCCTAAAACTCTTCAATCAACCAAGATTGATATCCCAAACTCCCACAATAACTAAAAAAATATACTTCCTCAAACATAGGAGTCAGGGAATTCCATTCTCCATGTTAATATACTATCAGATCTAGATAGTACTAACTTGCCTGCATGAGTTCAATTACATCGTAGTAAAATTAATCTTGATTAGGAATCAGGTCTTCCCTTTTCCTAATGTTAGAACATTATAACATATCACACATCACATCAAGGGGAAAAAATAAATCATAAAACACCAAGGTTAGAATAAAACATCATAAATAAAATGAAGAATGTAAAATTCATAATAACTCTGGGTATCGGGCTTGCATCTACGATTAATTCCCCCAAGTACTCTCCGCTAGGCCACCATGCATAGCACATGAACCATGGGAATTTTCTATCCTTGTATAACCTTTTCTCAATAGTCTTGGATCTCCACTTGATGGTCCATGAATGTCACATCATCCTTGATATCTAACTATCCTCAATCGATGATATGGGTGTTATCATGAAGATGCCAATAGAGCTGAGAGACAAGGAAGAAATAATGGATCCCATTTAGACTAGGTGGAAGTGCCAATTGGTAATTTACCTCACCAACATGCCCCAACACCTCGAAGGGCCCCTCAAACTTGGATGGGAGCTTAATTCAATTTTCAAACCTTTGTTGACCACATCAGTGGTAACCATTAAGAACACATTGTCCCCAACCTCAAACTCTTGGGACCTCCTTCTACCATCAGTATAATATTTTTCTAGTCATGGGATTCTTTCATCATCTATTGAACCAACCGAACCATCTCTTTCATGCTCTACACCACATCGGGTACAAGAACTATTACATCCCCAACTATCATCCAACACAACATAGAATGGAATAGCCACCCATACAAATACTAAAATGGAGCCATGTTGATGGAAGAGTGATAGATATTATTATAAGTGAACTCAACCATGGGAAAGTGTTGTGCCCATGATTTACCTAAGTCCAATAAACATGCTCACAATATATCCTCCAGTTTCTTGATAGTATGTTCTACCTGCCCATCAATATGAGGTTGGAAATCAGTGATAAGGTGCAATTGAGTTCCAAAATCATGCTACAATAACCTCTATACTCATGAGGTAAAACATTTATATTTATCTAAGGAAATATACCTTAAAAATCCATGAATTTATACCACATCATCCACATACCTTTATTCCAAAACATTCACATCTATAGACTCCTTGATTTCTAGGTAGTGAGCCAGTTTTGTTAATTAATCAAAAAACACCCAAATAGACTCCTTTTGGGACTTTTTGATCAAAGCATCATCTATGACATTCCCCTTTCTTGTGATGTAATAGATCTAAAAATAATAGTCCAAAAGAAAATCTAACTACCTTTTCTACCAAATATTCATATCAGGATGAGAAAAGACATTCCTCAAACTTTTGTGATCCGTGAAGACCATAAAGCGCTCCCCAATAAGGTAATGTCACCACAGCTTCATCGCAAACACAGCTATCATTATCTCTAGAACATTGGTGTTATATTCACATTTTTTAGGGTGTAACTTAATAGACCCATTAGATATCATTTCCTTCTACTATGTCAAGATGAACACTAATACCAGATAGAACACATCATAGAAAACTTCAAACAACACACCCTCGTCCTACGGCTGATGTAATAGAGCACTGACCAACTTCCCTTCAGGTAAATAAATATTTTCTAACACTGGTCATTCAACAAAAAGTATTGGTCCTTTATAGTTAATTCTATCAATAGGGATGAAAATTGAGATAAATTGGACACAAACCTCTGATAATAGCATATGAGACCAAGGAAGCTATGAACCTCTTCCACATTTTTGGGTACTTCCCAAGAAAAAACTGCCTCAACCTGTTACGGGTACAGTAACACACCTTTTTGAGACAACATATGCCCTAGTAAATTTACCTATTATGTCCAAAACATTCACTTAGACAACTTTCCATAGATCTATTCGCAACTAAGAACCTTCAAAATAGCTTTGGGATATTCATCATGCTCCTCCTATAACCATGAGTATATCAGTATGTCATCAATGAAGGCAATGAAATATTGGTCTAGGAACTCAGAAAACACAGAGTTCATAAGCCCCAAGAACACAGATAGTTCACTCATAACACTAAAAAGAATGACCATGAACTCGAAGTGTCCATACCTACATTTGAAGGCAGCCTTATGGATTTCACCATCATTCACACTTAACTAGTGATATCATGGACGTAGATTGATCTTGGAGAACCAACTAGGTCCCCTCAACTAGTCGAAAATATCATAGATCCTTGGAATATAATAGATATTCTTGATTCACACATGGTTCAACCTCTATCAGTTTATGCACAACCTTATACTTCTATCTGCCTTCTTAGCTAATAACATTGGTCCACCCCATGGGGAGACACTAGGCCAGATGAAACCCCTATGCATTAGATCATTTATCTTAACCCTCAACTCCCATAAATCATTAGGCACTATCTGTTAGGGATCCATCAAAATTAGAGAATCTCCATAATAAACAAACTAGTCTAAAGTCCCTGGGATTATTATGGAAGCCATTGGCCCCAGGTTTCTAGAAGGGAAGCAACTGAGGTCGACTCCCAACTGGTCAAGACCTTGAAGTCCCCAACGCCTGATGTAATGACCCAAACCATTTAATTATATTTGTTTCCTAATTTTGTGTGTTATTTTATATTATACTCAACAAAACTATATCCTTTAATTAATAAGTGGGAATAATTAAAATGAGACTGTTGGGTTTCGACTATTATATGAATGTTGGTCAATATGATTGTTGGAAACTATAACCTTAACATTGTGTTTTTATAAATACATGTATCTTGGATAATTAATACAGAAAGAAGATTGAATGGCCTCATCCAGTAGACTTGGGCCATATGAAGCCCATCTGTCGGAGCATGGGAAGGAGGTAGCATCACTGGGCTTTTCTCTGGACCAAGCCCAAGTGGAACTTCAACATACGAAGCTTGAACAAAATAGACTAAGGGAGAATTTCAAGCTTAAAAAAATCACCACTTGGGCAATGTTGTCCAAGCCACCCCAAGATTCTATCACCATAGCACACCTTACACTTAGGTCTTATACTGGTGTTATAAGGGGCTATGTAATGAGACATAAGCTTCTTTGTGTAATCCTTTTATATAAATAAAATTGTTATTTCTTCTTATGGTAAAGTTTGTGAATTTCAAATATCCGGATAATTATAGGATGTGTATTATTGATGAATTTAGGGAAAAAATGGGTACTTTAAAATATTTTCATATTCTTTAAATAATTAATAATGTGAAATGATTTTCAAAAAATGGTTTCTTACAGTTGTGATCAATGAGAATGTTAGAGTATAATAACATAAACTTGATTTTTAGTGAATATTTAGTATGAATAGTAACAAGCCCATATGAATAGTAATGAATAGTAAATTGGCCAAAAAAATATAAACTTCACCCATGAATGTATAAATACAATTTAAACATCTAAAAAGTGAAAAAACGATCATAGTATACGTTTTGGTATTTTTATATGTCATAAATATTTTATTTACAATTTTATAATTAATTTAATAATTTAAAATGGAAATATATTTTCATAAAATGTAATCATAAATTTTTACTTTATTGTATTATGGGTAAAATAAAATTTTATGGGACCTTGATTACTTTATTAAGGTGTTACAAAATGAGTTATAATTTTAAAGTTGTATTTTTAGAATAAATAATGATTTTATATAAAAATAAATTAAAAATATTTTAGAAATTTTTTCCATAAAATGAAGTTAATTTTTGAATTCAGAGCATCGATATTAGGTTAGGGTGAATTTTTGGGATTTTTCTGAAACAGTGGAATTTTTAGTGAATAGTAAAAATGTAGTTTTGAGTTTTGAGTGTTTACAGACATCATTAATGATGTAATAATGATGTAATCTTTCTAGTAGAATTATGAATAGTGATATATTTTATTAGGTGTCCCAAGTGGCCAATACCATGGGAAAATAACTTGGGAAAACCCATTGTTTTTCAAATACCACTAATGAGGTGTCCCTTGGAAATTAATAATTTGTTCCCTCACTTTTCCTATAAATACCAAGACATTACACTCATTAATTTCATTCCAAAATCATCATCAAAGAATTTACGGTCTCTTTACCTCCCAAGGAGTCCTCCCAATATTCTTTAAAGCCTCCCAAGGTCCCGACCTTCAATCTTTGAAAGTTACTCTTCAAGGTAAAGGAACCTTTCACCCTCCTCTTTTATGTCATGACTTCCTCTATGATATGTCTTATAGTTCCATGTTATTATGTGGGAGATTTTTATTATATATCTTTAATACTGTCAATTTAATTTCAAAATGATGAGAGACCCTTTCCTCTCTCATCAATTTATTTTCTAAATTTTTAAGTGACCCTATTAGGCTGTCGAATTTTTGTAAAAGAAATCACATATTCTCTTTTCCTTCGAGTTTCATTTTCATATGGTATTTCCTTCAAATCTTTATACCACGATCTTATTTTTTTTATTCTATACCCATACTGTATTATGAATTATTTATGAGTGGGTGCCTCTTGTCCCCTCTCTTTTCAATGTTTTCTAAAACCATGTTATATAGTCGTTGTGGTGCAGAATTTTCGTCTCAAAATCTCTCTTTTTTCTTAAGAAATTCTCTTGTATTATTTATGTGAATACCCAATTCTATTTTCATATTCGGTGGTATTAATCAATCCATAAAATTTATCTATTTGATTCTATAATTTACATACATGTAACCCGCACTCCCTTTCCATGGGTTATAAATGACATAACGATCTTATTTTTAAGAACTTTAAAAACGTCATGATTTTGAAGTGAATCCCATTTATTTTACTCTTTTGGGTTATTTATGAAATATTTGATTATGATATATGTGTCTCACATGAAAATAAATACATATTTATGTTGTGCCCTTATAGAGCTCCAATTCATTAGTTAAATAAATTAGTCTCTAGAGATGAAAAGTTTCACAATACCTTGGTGACTAACCTTGGTAATTTTTATGACACCTCGGGGATAAACCTTGGTGATATGTTCATGAATGTCTAAATGAAATGTTGTAGCCACATATTCAAGTTATGATTCATGTTTTTTTTATTATGATATTCCTATTTTTCAATTGCTCATGACTTTATGACTTTTATCATGTTCTTATTAATATTTCTCAAGATCACATGTCAACTACTTCACTTGTTTTCCTTACTGAGCCATTTTATCACCCCTTCCATTGATGTATGTCTCAAAGATATGAGATGCATTAATTGTACATAGGATGAACCTATGATTAATCCTTAAGAGTAGTTTATAAGAATGTTTTGTGTTATTTTCATGTATTATGTTCCTGATTTCCAAGACACTAGACTTTAAAGATCCTATGTTTGTAAAATCTAATGAAAGTTATGTAATAAAAAGGAAGGATACCATAGTTGGTATCAAAGGATAGTTTAGTTATTTATTGAAATTATTCTATGAAAACTTTATGTATAATCCCATATAAATGTTTAAATATAGGAAAAATTCCTGGTATTTTTGTGAGTATTGGGTAAGTGGTTTATCAAGAAAATACATCCATGTCTAGATATGAGCAGGTGGAGGAGGATCTAGCACAGAGGTACCTATGAGTGAAAACACCGACAAGGAGTTTCGGGCTTGACCCGGGGTATCCTAGTACGTGAAAATGGGCATTGCTTTACTCTTGGTTATGACACTCTCGGGGGATATATTTGGTTAACCATAAGCTTTTTTGATGAATCATTATGATGTATTTATAGAGAAATGTAATTGCTTAAAGAAGTTTTAAGACATAAAATCCTTTATAGTTAAAAGATTCATAAATTAAATAAGTTTATCATTAAGGTTTTATTCTTTTAGAAATGGTGGGAAATAGGAGGAATCGTGCAAATGGTGAATTCAATGGACCATACACTGACGAACCTTCAATGGAAGCCGGAATGGAAACTTTCATGCGAATGATGAACCAACTGACTCAAGTTATTGGAAATAACTTGAATCAAGCTGAGAGACTAATCTCACCATGAAGGGAACAACATTCTGTTTAGTCCTTTATTCATCAATTACCACCAACCTTCATTGGATCGACCGATCCATTGATTTCTAAATAGTGGATCAGCTCTATAGAGAATATATTTTCTGTGCTCTGTTGTTCAGAGCAAGAGAAGGTCACCCTTGCTGTCTATCACTTAGAAGGAGAAGCTGATCAGTGGTGGGAACTGATTAAAAACACAAGGACCAGAGTGGAAGTTGATGCTATGGAGTGGGAAGAGTTCAGAGGGATCTTTGTCAGTAAGTATTTTCCTCGTTCCATGAGAATAATAATGGGGAAGGAGTTTCTCGAGCTGAAGTAGAAGGAGAATGAATCTGTCGTAAACTATGAGATGAACTTCACCTGGCTTTCACGTTACACCTCCAGATTCTTCATGGATCCAAATGGTAAGTTTGATAGATTCATCGGTGGACTGAGACCTCATCTGCAGAAGAATCTATCCAACTAAGACTATGATAGCTATGAGGAGATCGTGCGAAGTGTAATGAAAGTCGAACTGGAGTTCGGTGAGACACAGTGGTCTCATAAATCCAATGAAAAAAAGAGATAAATGGAGACAATATTAGGGAGGATCTTTGATCAAGGAAGAGGAGGAAAACAAGTGCAACGTCCCACGTGTAATAAATGTGGGAAGAAGAATTCAGGGAACTGCCTGCTCGGGAGTAGGAAATGCTACAAGTGTAGAAGAGATGGCCATATTGCAAGGAATTTTTGTAGTGATGTGAAACCTCATCTTCCAAACACTAAAGATAATGGGAAGATGGTGCATTCCCTACCTGATGTCCAGTTCTTTAAGTGTGGACAACTTGGGCACTTTTCCAATCACTGCCCAAATCCGAGGGAAGTGGAGGGGAACCACCATCAACCTCAGCAAAGGCCAAGGGAGAAAGGTCATGATTTTTCTATCATTAAAGGAGAATTTGATGCTCCCAATGATGTGGTAGCAAGTAATATTTTTGTTCTATGAAATATAGCAACTAATATGTTTGATTCTGGTTCTACACATTCCTTTATTTCCTCCATGTTTTCAAAGAATTTAGAATCAACCCCCGACTTGATAAAAGAAGAGTTATCAGTCAAAACTCCTGGTGGGATTATCTAAGCATAATCAGTGTTTAGAAACTCTAGTATTTACTTTGGTGAGCACAATCTTATCATAAATCTAGTAGTCATTCCCATGATGGATTTCTATATTATACTAGGGATGTACTGGATCTCAAAATATAATGCTAAGATCAAATGCAGAAGTAATGAAATCTCAGTAGTCTTGAATGTAAAACCTACAGTTATCTTTCAATGAGAGATATATCAACCTGATCTTTGTCAAGAAGAACCTCATATATCCTTATTTATGGAATTGATCCATTAAGAAGAAGGAAATGAGAGTTTTAGGATAGAAAATATCCCCATCGTCCAGGAATACATTGACGTATTTCCGGAGAAGATTCCTGGACCTCCCCCAGAAAGAGAGGTAGAGTTCTCTATTGAACTCGTACCTGGATCTCATCCAATATCAAATACCCCATATAGGATAAAAATGTGGAGTTGGAGGAATTAAAGAAACAACTCCAAGATCTTTTGGATAAGGGGTTTATCCAACCGAGTGTGTCTCCTTGGGGAGCACCTGCTCTCTTTGTGAAGAAGAAGGATGGATCGATGCGGTTATGTATTGATTATAGATAACTGAATGGGATCACAGTAAAGAAAAAATACCCTCTTCCGAGAATTGATGAATTATTTTACCAACTTCATGGGGCTCAATTCTTCCCTAAGATTGATCTTCTATCAAGTTATCATCAATTGAGGGTGAAGAAAGAAGATATTCCAAAAACTGCCTTCCAATCAAGATATGGGCATTATTAGTTTGTTGTTATGACTTTTGGAATGAGTAATTCACCTACTATTTTTATGAATTTGATGAGTATATTATTTAAGGACTACATCGATAACTTTGTGGTATTTTTTATTGATGATATTCTGATATATTCCAAAAGTCATGAGGAGCATGAGGATCATCTAAGGGTTATTTTGTAAACTCTACAGAAGGATAGGCTTTTTGGAAAGTTCTGTAAATGTGAATTCCATTTACAAGAAGTTTCTTTCTTGGATCACATTGTTACCAATGAAGGAATCACAATTGACCCAACAAAAACAAAATTTGTAGAGGAGTGGCGTCAGACTAAAACAATAACTAATATTTGTAGTTTCCTTGGATTAGAGGGATATTATAGGAGGTTTCTGGAAAACTTTTCATGACTTTCTAATCCATTAACCATGTTAACCCTAAAAGGTTTCATGTTCATCTAGAAAAAGGAGTGTGAGGATAGTTTCCAAGAGTTGAAGAAGATATTCATTACTACAACCGTGTTACCTCTACCCTCAAGTGGAGAAGGATTCGTTATTTTTAGAGATGCATCTATGAATGGGCTTGGGTGAATCCTCATTAAAAATGAAATCTTCATTTCTTATGCATCTCGACAGTTGAAGACTTATGAGAATAACTATCCTACGCATGATCTGGATCTAGCTGCGGTCATTTTTTCTCTGAAAATATGGAGGCATTATCTTTATGGGGAGAAATGTGATATATATACAGACCATTAAATTTTAAAGTATATTTTCACACAAAAGGAATTGAACATGAGAAAAAAGAGATGGTTGGACATTCTTAAAGACTATTATTGTTCAATTCATTATCATCCTGGAAGATCAAACAAAGTCGCTGATGCATTAAGCAGGAAAGAACCAGTGGTTCTATCCATTATGAGGATTCAAATAGATCCTTTGATCAATGACCTAGTAAAGCTGGATCTGGGAATTATAAAGGAAGGGACATCATCAACCCTAACCCAAATGATTTCTCAACCATAATTACTAGAGAAGATCAAGAAAGCTCAGAAAGAAGATTCTTTATTATAGAATAATTTTTAGGCTATGAAGGATGGGAAGTTTTCTGATTTCAATACTGATCAAGAAGTTATACTGAAATTTCGTAGAAGACTATGTGTTCCATCTATTTAGAAAATAAATAAGGAGCTGATGGATGAAGCTCATAGCTCTACTTTCTCTATACATCCTGGTAGCACAAAAATGTATAGGGACTATCGTGATCATTATTGGTGGGATAATATGAAAAGGGATATCGCTGACTACACTTCAAGGTTCCTGGTATGTCCGCAAGTGAAGGTAGAGCGACAAATTCATAAAGGGGTATTGCAACCACTACCCATACCAGCATGGAAGTGGGACAATATCACTATAGACTTCATCACTGGTCTCCCGAGAACTTCCAATGGAAACAATGCGATATGGGTTATTGCGGACTATCTCACCAAGACTGCCCATTTTATCTCCATTCGGGGATATTTCTCTCTTGATCAACTTTCCACGAGTTACATGAAGGAAGTGGTAAGGTTTCATGGAGTTCCACTTTCTATCATATCTGATCATGATCCAAGGTTCACATCAAAATTCTGGAGAAGTATTCAATAATCTATAAGCACTGAATTAAATTTTAGAATGGCTTATCACCCCCAAACTTATGGAAAATCTGAAATGACTATTAAAACACTCGAGGACATGCTAAGAACTTGCTCAATGGAATTTAAAGGTGGATGGGATCAACATCTCCCTTTAGTTGAGTTCTCTTACAACAATTGCTTCCACTCGATCATTAAAATGGCACCCCATGAATCTCTATATGGAAAGAGATGTAGAACTCCTACGTATTGGGATGAAGCTGGTGAGAGAAAGATTCTTGGACCTGATCTTATGCAAGAGATGATAGAAAAGGTCCATGCCATTTAGCAACACATTAAGGCTTCTTAGAGTCGGCAAAAGATTTATTCCAACAACCATCTAAGGGACTAGGAGTTTGAAGTCGGTGAAAAATTCTTTCTTCCGATTTCACCTTGGACAAGAGTCATGAGGTTTGGGAAAAAAGGGGAAGCTTAGCCCTAGGTACATTGGCACCTATGAAATCCTTGATCTTGTGGGAGCAGTGGCCTTTCGGCCTGCACTTCTTCCAAATCTAGCACAATTTCATGATGTATTTTATGTATCCCTCTTAAGGAAGTACATACCTGACCCTTCACATGTACCAAATCCAGAGGTTGTACAACTGGAACATGACCTCTTCTATGAAGAGCAGACAGTGGAGATCTTGGATCGTAGAGACAAGGTTCTACACAACAAGACTACCCACCTTGTTAAGGTGTTTTGGAGGAACCACAAATGTGAAGAAGCCATGTGGGAACTGGATGAGTCTATGAGACAGAAGTACCCACACCTTTTCTTATCAGAGGATACGAGATAAAATTTTGGGGACAAATTTTCTTAATGGGGGAAGAATTTAATGACACAGACTTTTTAATTATATTTGTTTCCTAATTTTGTGTGTTATTTTATATTATACTCAAAAAACTATATCCTTTAATTAATTAAGTGGGTATAATTAAAATGAGACCGTTGGGTTATAACTGTTATATGACCGCTGGTCAATATGACCGTTGGAAACTATAATCTTAACATTGTGTTTTTATAAATATGGTTATCTTGGTTAATTAATATAGAAATAAGATTGAATGGCCTCATCCATTAGAATCGGGCCATATGAAGAATATCTGTCAGACCTTGGGAAGGAGGTAGCATCACTGGGTTTTGCTCTGGACCAAGCCCAAGCCGAACATCAACATATGAAGCTTGAATGAAATATCCTAAGGGAGAAGTTCAAGCTGATAGAAATCATCACATGGGAAATGTTGTCTGATCCACCCCAAGATTCAATAACCATATCACACCTACACTTAGGTCCTATGTTGGTGTTATAAGGGGATATATAATGAGACCTTAGCTGCTTTGTGGAATACTTTTATATAAATAAAAATTTTATTTCTTCTTATGGAAAATTTTGTGAATTTAAAATATCTGGATAATTATAGGATGAGTATTATTGATGAATTTAGGAAAAAAATGGGTATTTTAAAATATTTTTGTATTCTTTAAATAATTAATAATGTGAAATGTTTTCCGAAAAATGGTCTTCTATGGTTGTGATCAATGAGAATTTTAGAGTCTAATAAGATCAACTTTATTTTTAGAGAATATTAAGAATGAATAGTAACATACCCATATGAGTAGTTATTAATAGTAAATTGGCCAAAAAAATAAAAACTTCACCCATGAATTTATAAATACAATTTAAACATCTTAAAAGTGAAAAAATGATCATAGTATAAGTTTTGGTATTTTTGTATGTCATAAATATTTTATTTACAATTTTATAATTAATTTAATAATTGAAAATGGAAATATATTTTCATAAAATGTAATCATAAATTTTTACTTTATTTTATTATGGTTATACGATAATTTTATGGGACCTTGATTACTTTTTTAAGGTGTCACAAAATGAGTTATAGTTTTAAAGTTGTATTTTTGGAATAAATAATGATTTTATTTAAAAATTAAATTAAAATTACTTATAAAATTATTTTCATAAAATGGAGTTCATTTTTGATTTCAGAGCATCGATATTAGGTTAGGTTTAATTTTTGGGATTTTTCTAAAACAGTTGAATTTTCGGTGAATAGTAAAAATGAAGTTTTGAGTTTCTGGTGTTTAATGACATCATTAATGATGTTATAACGATGTAATATTTCTGGTCGACTTATTAATAGTTATATATGCTATGAGGTGTCCTAAGTGGCAAATACCATGGGAAAATACCAAGGGCAAGCCCATGGTTTTTCAAATACCACCAATGAGGTGTCCCTTGGAAATTAATAATTTATTCCCTCAATTTTCCTATAAATACAAAGCCATTCCCCTCATTAATTTCATTCCAAAATCATCCTAAATGATGTTCTGGTCTCATAAACTCCCAAGGAGTCCTTCCAAGGTGCTTTTAATCCTCCCAAGGTCCTGACCTTCATGCTTTCGAAGTTACTCTTCAAGGTAAAGGAACATTACACCCTCTTCTTGTAAGTCATGACTTCCTTTATGTTATGTCTTATAGTTCCATTTTATTATGTGGCAGTTTTTTATTCTATATCTTGACTACATTCCATTTCATTTCAAAATTATGAGAGACCCTTTTCTCTCTCATAAATTATTTTTTTGAATTTTTAAATGACGTTGTTAGGCTGGTGAATTTTTGTAAAAGAAATCACATCTTCTCTTTTCCTTCGAGTTTCATTTTCATATGATATTTCCTTAAAATCCCCATACCATGATCTAATTTCTTTTTATTCTATACCCATACTATATTATTAATTATTTATGAGTGGGTGGATTTTGTCCCCTCTCTTTTAAATTTTTCCTAAAACCATGTTATATAGTTGTTGTGCGGCAGAATTTTTGTCTAAAAGTCTCTCTCTTTTTCTCAAGAAATTCTCTTGTATTATTTATGTGAATACCCAATTCTATTTTAATATCCAAGGGTATTCATAAATTTATAAAATTGATCTATTTTATTCTATGATTGACATACATGTAACCTTCACTCCCTTTCCATGTGTTATAAATGACATAACGATCTTATTTTTAAGCACTTTTAAAACGTCATGATTTTGATGTAAATCCCATTTCTTTTACTATCTTTGGGTTATTTATGAAATATTTGATTATGATATATGAAAATAAATAAATATTTAGGTTGTTCCCTAATATAACTCCAATGAATTGGGTAAATAAATTAATCTCTAGAGATGACAAGATTCACAATACCTTGGTGAATAACCTTGGTAATTTTTATGACACCTCGGGGATAAACCTTGGTGATATGTTCATAATGTCTAAATGAAATTTTGTAGCCACATATTCAAGTTATTATTCATTTTTTATTATTATGATATTTCTAATCTTCCATTTCTCAGGCCTTTATGACTTTTATCATCTTCTTATTAATATTGCTCAAGATCACATGTCAATTGTTTCACTTGTTTTCCTTACTGAGCCTTTTTCTCACCCTTTCCTGTGACGTATGTATCCATGATATGATATGAAATAATTTTAAATAGTATTAACCTATGATGAAGTCTTATGAGTGGTTTAAAAGATATTTTTATGTTGTTTCCATTTATTCTGTTCCTGATTTCTAATACACTAGACTTTAAAGATCCTTTGTTTGTAAAATGTAATGAATGTTATGTATTAAAAAGGCGGGATGCCATACCTAAGACATACCACTGACAAATCTACCCCTCAAAGAACCATGTTGGTTCCCCACTTTAAATAAACCGCATTGAAACTGCATCCCCTCTATCACATCTACCTTCTTTTGAACCTCTAGATTCATTGGAAACATAAATTGAGTAACTGTATACTGGATCGAATGATGGAGTTCCTCCTCAAGTCGCATCGCTTCAGACTCCTCATCTGGAAAAAGATCTAAAGAAAATCATATAATGTATTTCAACATGATCGTGAGCTCTTTAACAAAAATTCTTCCATCTTGAAGGGAGAGTAGCTCCTACCTCTTTGTATCCTTCATGAATGATGAGGGGAACTCTGCACAAAACTCCTTCTAGAAATCAACCCATAAAATATATAGCTTCATCCACTCACTAAGGTATTGTGTCCACCACTGATTCACATCTCCTCTCATCTGAATAAGTACCACGTATAACCAATAATTCATAGAGGGCCAGATCAAACTGAAAGTGATCTATGTATCCTCCATGCATCCATCTTTCACCACATCAAAAACAATTCCATCATACTTTCCCAAATCCTACCCCTAAAATGATCTCAACATCCTCTACCACTGATCATCATCCTCAACTGGATCAACCCTCTAGAGATCAAATGGATTAGCCTACTAAACCTCCACCACCTGAGCCACACATAGACAACGAATATGATCCATTGCTGAAATAGAAATAATGATTTCCTAATCCTGATAGTATGGGTTTTTATTATGAAATATTTTAATTAACTCTAATCCATTTTATCCATTTTAAATTTTTCAAAACAACCCAGTTAAAATAAGAACACAAGTCATCATGATGTTTGTACCTCTTCTGGTTTTATACCTGGCATGAAGTTTCATCTCATTTAGTCATTCAATAATTTCAGTTTCTATGCACTAGATCATGGGGGGATAAAATCCAATGTCTTAGCCGGTCTCCAT
Organism: Viscum album; assembly: GCA_963277665.1. Taxonomy (NCBI): domain Eukaryota; kingdom Viridiplantae; phylum Streptophyta; class Magnoliopsida; order Santalales; family Viscaceae; genus Viscum; species Viscum album. Next base: position 1,954,648,221 of record OY728141.1, on the reverse strand, counting down.
GTCCTATGTCATGCTCCAAGGTAAACTATAAATATTTTCATACCAACCCATTCATTCCTCACTATTTATAACTTTGAACTATGCTCTATCTCTCAACCATCATATATGATACCACTCTTTCATGACCCCCTCCCTCCAAATACACTACAATGAGGGGATAGAGATAATAACCCTTGAGTCCCTCCTCCAGTAGGCCCCGGATTGGCGACTAGAATCGAGGGTATAAACATCTCATGTACGGGAGGTATTACCCTCTATAAGAAAACATTATCAAGAGATAGGATTAATCAACCACAATCAACCCCATAAAATATATATAAGAAAACAAACAATTATCCGACAATGTATGTGTAAATAAAATTGATACAGATAAAAAGTATCCAAAGTGAATACCCAAGAATAAAACTAGTGAAACGACATAGGGTTTATCCAAATGTCTAGTCTAGTAAATTCCAACACATTCCATGAAGTCATCCTAAAATCCTGAAAATAGTTTTATATATGTAGGGTGGGAATATAGTTATACTTAGTAGTAAAAAAAGTCTCTCATGATTCTGTGAAAAGAGCACACTAATGCACCCATGTGAAAGTAGTAGAACCAAACAACACTTAAACAGGTATACTAACCAAAACCCAAACCATACTGAGTCTCTCTCAAAAAATCACACATCGAATAATATAATATTATATTAATCACATTGATAATAGGGTTCCCTACACTACTTTCCAAATTATTTTCCACTCTCACACCCCAATGTCGTATGTCCTGGTGCTCCCACCCCTTCTGAATAACATCACTCCCCCCCATACACACACACCTGAGCCATCACAAAACATCACATCCTGCCTAAACACACTTGTTCTATCATATATCATCACATCACAACTCACTAGTGGAACTTTTGAATTCTCTCTATCACATCCACTGCATGTTCTTTTCATCTCCTAGAAAAGATAGTGGGTAAGAGCAAGTATCCATCCATTCATCTTCCCAAAAAGTTGTAGGAAAAAACACGCCCATCTGATTATGTGGGTATTGAAACATAGTGCTCGATGAGGGTGTGGTCCATATAGAAATCACAAGAACATACAGTGTACATACATACATATAAACAGCACACAAGCCCCACTAAAATGGATCGTAACCAAGGTATAAAACATTTCATAGAATACACCACTTTTGTTACATAAGATAAAATAAAAACACCCCCCCCCCCCCAAGAAAACCACAAGACACAATTCATATTTCAATATTTTATTATCATTAATCCATTTTCTAGATTCTATGTTACCAACTTATTACATTAAAACATTCACTTTTCTTAACACACAACAAGCATCGAAATATTAATTCATTTAAACAGGACCTGTTTTATTATTCACTTCACCATCCATTAATAACCAGGAAACTAGAAATATGTAACACACAACAAGAAATACAAAACAAAATCCTAAACATCCACATCCAGTTCCACCTTCCACTACAGTCCCACTGCATAACAACAACATAACAAACATCATAGCCCCACTGCAACAACCATATATGATTGACTACCCCGACCAAAATCATATCACATACCATAGCACCACACAATTTCAGATTTATAAAAGTGTATCTCATTTAATTTTACTTTGTTAATTAAGGGTGTTATCAGAGAATCCATTAGATCTGGGGGAATCCATTCCATTATCTAAAAATACATGGTTGGACAGTTATTTATAATGATATCAAACAACCACAAAAATAGAGGTTTCAAAAGAAATTCATCATAGAATAATCAATCCACCAACATAAATGATTTTCATAAAGGTATCATTTCCATGCATTCGTAATTTAAAATGAAGTCAAATTAAAACAATAAAAGTTATAAGATCATACTTCATATTCCCCAACCCCTTTAAATTCAATTTAAACTAATTCATTTCCTTTTAAATCCATATGAATCCATTTTCATAAGAGGTGGAAATACTAAAACCATCCTACATGATAAACATAATGATAAATGATGGAAAAAACTACCTAGAAGAGAGAATATTTTCCCAAACTCGATGCACGAAAATAAGAAGTGCATATACAAGAGGGATCTTCTACAGGGGAAACTCAAACTAACTACAACAACTAGTTATACGACTCCTAAGGAAGAATTATTTGGTTCCTATAACATCAAGATAAAGTAATATTTGAAGTAAATAGTGAAATGTATTCTCTTTAGAATGAACAGACTCGATACTAGGGGGAGTGATTATGGTTTTAACTTCCCATTAATGGAGGATCCCATAGATCTATATGCTTTAATAATTTAATGGGTCTCTATCCATTATAGAAATTAAATAAATCATTAATATATTTTGAAATGAATTTAAAACCCCATAATTAAGGCATTAAACACATTTTTATTCATAAAAGACATCAAAGTGGCAATTTTGTAATTTTTTGGAAAACTAGCAAATTTTGGAAAAATGGAAAACTATGGGAAATGTCTTACTATTTGATATATCTCTCCATTCTTAGTGTATCTCCATTAGAATTATCTCATAATTGTAATTTCTCTCCATTGGAATGTCTCACCATTGTAAATGTTTCATCATTACAATTGTCTCATTGTTGGAAATGTCTCACCGTTGGAAATGTCTCACCATTGGAAATGTATCATCATTGTAAATGTATCACCATTGGAATGTATCTCTATTGGAAATGTATCTCCATTTGAAATGTATCACTATTGAAAATGTATCACCATTAGAAATGTCTCACTATTGGAATGTCTCACCATTGGAATTTCTCACCATTGTAAATGTATCATCATGGGAATGTCTCACCAATCAAGACGTCTCACTATTTGAAATGTATCACTGTTAGAATATCTCACCATTTGAAAGTTTCATCATTGGAATTATGGAAATTTATAAAAAAATTGGAATGTCTCACATGTCCCAAAAACACCCTGGATTTCTCTATGGACACCTAAATTATAATTTTTTTGGAAAGGTATTTCTATTTGAAATTTCTCACCATTTTAAGTGTATCGCTATTAGAAATATCTCACAATTGGAATGTCTCTATATTGGAATGTCTCACTATTATAAATGTATTGACATTATAAATTTCTCACCATTGGAAATGTATCATCATTTTAAATTTGTCATATTTAAAAATGTATCACCATTGTAAATATATCATCATTGGAATCTATGTCCATTGGAAATGTCTCGCCATTAGAAATGTCTGACCATTGGAAATGTCTCACCATTGGAAATGTATCACTGTTGGAATTACTCACCATTGTAATGTCTCAGCATTGTAAATGTATCACTATTGTAATGTCTCACTATTGCAGATATCTCACTATTGGAAATGTATCACTGTTGGAATGTCTCTCCATTGGAATATCTCACTGTTGGAATTCTAGAAATTTGAAAAATTGTTGGAATGTATCACATGTACCAAAAACACCCTGGATTTCCCCATGGACACCAAAATTATCAGATTTTTTGAAAAGTAATTGATATAAGGTTTGGACCATTATAGATGTCCCAAATTAAAAAAACTAAATAAGTAAATGATATGATATCCCAACTCCTAATCATTATTCCTCGACTACTATACACAATAAAATGCTTTAGTGCATCCCTATAATCCTCTGTAATCCCCACCAACCTATCCATCATCTATATAAGACATGACACATGAAAGAAAAGACCATGTAGGGGTGAGTATATAAATACCCAGTATGATTCCTTGAATACTGAAGGGGGAAGTGAGAGACATGATAGAAATAAATATCTTAACCCATAGCAAGAGGGAAACTAAAACCAATCGACAAGGATATATTCTTATTAAAGTAACCTATAAGAGAGATAAGGGGATATTTATATCAATATTTTAAATATAAGTGGTGGAATCCAAGAATGATGATTCCTATCTCAATATTGGATCATTATTTAGTGAAGAACACAGGTGAAAATGATGGGGAAGATCTGTTCTGTTTGTTTTTCCTTGATTTTCGTAGATCTGGATGCTCATGTTTTTCTGATCTCAATTTTCCAAGGAAGAATAGTGGATTACTCCTCTCAATGGTCCTAGGGTTATGCGGCTAACCATGGAGATTCTCTATAACAGTATATTTATAGAGAAACTCAGTTAAGTCATTTATTTAATTAATTAAATAAATTAATTAATTAATCCACTAAAAACACCTACAATAATCTCTTTATCTGAACGTCCCATATCATCTAACTTTATGACATTTCTAGAGTAAACCTCATGTTCCATATTCAACTGTGATCTCATATTTTAGTTTTGAGAATCCTTTTCAAATATATTCAATTATTTATGAAAACTATGCATTTTTAATATAAAATATATTAAATATTATTATAAAATTAATTATGAGTACAACATGCCTCAAAATTTCACCCCATCTTAGTGTATGGCTCTAAAATTATTCCTTGATATATTTTAAAGTCTTACAAGGAAAATATAGGTTTCATACATAAATATTTATTTTTTATGAAAAACACTCTAACTAGTTCTCATTATAAGACCAACCAATGTATTTAGGGGCTATAACAGGACTCACCCATCAATTATAATTTCAATTCATTAATCATATGATAGGGTTTAGTGATCAATACAATACATAATTAATATAAAAAATCTATATTTGAAAATGGTCCTATAAAATATCAATATTTATCCACAGTAAAGAATAGAATATCATGATCAAAATACATCTAGAGTAATATGGTGGATGGTATCATTAGATTATATCCTCGCTAAATAATATAATGCTTCAATGAATTTTTACATATATGAAAACACTTTTAAAATATCACTAGAACATTTTTTTAGGAAAATACCCTTTTCATTTTTAAATCACTTATTAAAAATATAAAAAATTATAGAATATTAAGAAAATCATTTTCTTTAAAAAGAACTATGGAAATATATAAAGTAATATTCAAGAAAAATAATATTCATGATGGTGGGAAAATTAATTCATGTGGTATATGTTTAAACAAAGATTTTGATCCCAACTTTGGTAAAAGTACCTCATTTAAAAAAACAATAAGAAGATTCCTTTTAAACATTTTTTCCGAAAGTAAAACAATGGTAAATATGAATTTAATAAATTATTAAGGAATATTAAAATATTTCCCAAAAACATTTTAATGAAATTTTTAACATAAAATAAATAGTTTCTTGACTGAATAGAGAAATAAAGTCGATTTTCCTTAAAAATGTTATTTCATTCTTTTGGGTACTTAAAGAGGTGAAAATGAAATAAAAACATGTAATTTATGAAAATAATAATATGTTATAAACAAATACAAATTTTTTGATATATAGATCATGTAATTTCATCATCTAAAATTTATGGATAAATAATCTTGGTAAAAAAGTGAGATTGAAACATAAAATCATTACTTCACGTCTGACTTACTTCACAAGTGCTCTAACCTCATATATTGTAAAATTATATTGATTTTATACCTTTTTAATAACCTTTTTAGGTTTTATTTCCCTTTCATGATCCCTTTTATTTAATTTTTGTCTTATATAGTTAGTAAATTGGTTAAATTCACATTGGAAATTTTGGGGTCCTTCTGTTTATAACATAAAAATAACATCGAAGCACTGATCATGGTCAAAGGGTTTATAGTTCCATTATCTAAAAAATATTAATCATGAAATAATTATAATTATTATACATTAAATGTAATTATATAATAATCCATTAATGTTGCACATGAAAAATGAATTGGATCACTTCCTGGAGGTGGTAGTTCACATATGAGAACGAGCGACGTTAAAAAAATTTACAGGTTGAATGGTAAGAAAGTAGATGATATATTACATTTACATAATCATAATTATTTCATAAATATAATATATATTAATTAGTTTCATATTTATAACCATCCAACTAAATCAGGTATGAAAAAGTAATTACACTATAACATGGAGATTGTGGGTCATACATTCACATGATTGATGTTTTGATTTTCCATAGGATGGAAAAGAGGTGAAAACTGGTTGTAACGTAATAATAATAACATATAATTATATTAATGATAATGGATTAATTAAATTGTGAGTTATAAAATAAATTTATAGGAATTATAAGAAGAAATAAACTTTGAAAGAGTCGGTAGAGATGATTAACTATTCTTTGAGAGACCCCATTTGACTTACACTATAATCCTTCTTAGGATGGTCTTAGGAGGGGAAAATAAGCTAAATAATTATGAGGAAAAGGATATGAATTTTTTTTCATAGGGTTTTTTCAAGATAGAGGGATCAAGTTTTGTGAATATGGGAGGTGAAGAAGTTCCCTTTTATAAGTGAGGTAAGGGAATACATCGAATTACTTATAAGATTTAAATAATATAAAGTCAGTTTCTTATGCTAGTGGATCCAATAGGCCAATAAATCATATTTCAGATAAGATAAGGTCCAAATATTTCTAATAAGTAAAATTAAAACATGTTTAAGTGTAATTTTTACCCTTATCTCTTCGTTTGGCCCCCACCACCACCCTAAGGTAAACCATTTTAACCTTAACTATGGTAAAAAAATTTACTTTTTTTAATATACATTTTTACTAAAAATTAAGTTAAACATATTAAATAATATTAATTATGATGATTAAAAATATTTAATCCATTTTATATATTCAATTTCCTAATTTTTTTGAACTTAATTTTAACCTATGTTCGTAAAATGCAACAAAAATCATTTTTAGACAAATGATTGTTTTAATAATAAAAATGATTTTATAGATGAATATATTATAATGTTGATTCCAATGGAATTTATTGGATTATTTTAAAGAAAATTAGACTTTTATTTCTTTAAAACCTAACTAAAACCAAAATAAACCTTGTAAATACTTTATTAAGAACAATAACTAAAACTAGTTTTTATTAGCACAAAATCATTACTTAGATTTCCAAAATTTTAGGAATATATTTCCAAGTTCAAAATTTTATTTTTATATGAATTATAATATTTATAAAATATTTATCCACTCTAGTAATAAGGTTTTTAATAATTTAAAGTTATTCTTATATCAGTATAATTTCATAAATGTGATAATTTTTTGTAAAATCAGTATTTTTCATTATTCACCTAAAATCAACTATTTCGGAAAAATAAAAATATATAAACCATAATCTAATTTTGAAATCATGAATTAAAATATTTAATTTATTTTATAAAATATTTAAATTTATTTTTAAATCACATTCTTGAATAACGTTATGTGCATTATGTGACGGTTTCTTTAGAAAGAAAAGCTTACTTATTATAATTGAAGTTTGAGTGTTACATTATTCTATACATAAAACATTTCACCCTATAAATTTATAGTATGTCACCTGATGAATATATTTTGTTAGTTCATCATTATAACATTTCTAGTTTTATACACCACCTCTTCTATTTTATTATTTGTCCAAAGTACCTTAACCAGTCGAGTCACCCAATTTTCCAACACTTGTTCTCTATTTTCAAAAATATATTTAATATTTTCTCAATAAGAAAAATTAGTTTTTAATTCTCTTTCATTATATGTGATCACTTGTGTTGGGTCTGGAATGGACTTCCTAAAATATATGCTTTGATTTTTCACCTACTTACACAAGCATTGCATTAGTGGTGTGTAGGTGTGTTGGGTAATTAAACTATAACCATATCACTATATATTAAAAAACCATCCCTTCCTAATAGTAAATTAAACATCAGTTCATTTACCAATATTCTATTTAATTCTTAAAATATTTATTTACATTATGTTAATATTTTTTCAGTAAATAAATAAAATAAAATGAGCATAATCCATCCATAGAAATAAGGTAGATTGTATCATTAAATTATATCCTGAGTAAATAATAATAATCACCAATGTATATTAATTTAAATTCAATTACCTTTAAAATAATATTCAAACCCTTCTATGTTTTATTAAAAACATTTGTGAAAAATATTGATGTGCACGTATGGATTAACGCCCCCATGAATGATATATTTCATTTTCAACATATAACTTTTATGGAAAAATTTCCAATTGTTTATAATGAATATATATAATAATTATTAAATAAATAGTATTATTTAATTTTTATCTTAATATTATACCTTATAATATTCTTACTCATTCAGTATTTATAACGTGCTCTTGTTTAGGTTAGTTTTACCACCTACATGAGTGATGTTATAATTTTAATGGAAAGAATGACTATGTAATGTTGAATACTGGTGATATTATTTGATAATAAGATATATATGAGATGATTAACATTTTTGATAATATGGAACAAAGATAAATATTTAAGGTCCATAACTTTTGAAATAAAACATACATGAAAAATGAAGTACTTAAAACTTGAAATGATTATGACAATGAATGAGTGTTAATGAACAAGAGATAAGATATTATAAGTGGATAATATATGATATTATACATAAGTAAATGGTCCTATAATTGAATAAATTTAAATTTAAATTTATTATACCAAAGTTTAAAAGCACTTGTGAGGAAATTTTGACTTGAGGTAAGTGATTTATGTTTTATTCCCATTTTAATCAATATTGTTTATACCTAAATTTAGATTGAGATAAATTATATTACCCTTCTCTACTAAAACCCATATATTATATCATCCACTATTTATCTATGGATTTTACATCTTTTTCTTTTAAGTTTCCTCTCTTTGGTACTTAATTTGATATGTGGAACATTTTTTAAGAAAAGTCAAACTTATTTCTACTTTGGTCGATAAAATTTTTCTTCCATGTTCATGTTTTATAAAAAAAATTCGAAAATGTTATTTTTTATGATAAAATGATTATTTAAATTAATTTTTAACCACATTTGACTTTATTTTAATTTTTTTAAAAGGAATATTCATGTCATTTTCTAAATGTGGTAATTTTGAATAATTTTTCCAAGACTATGAAAGGAATTTTTATTTTAATGTAAAACACAAAAAGAGATTTCCTGGCCATTATAACCATTCTTTTTAGTGAATATTAAATTAAAATTTTCAGTTTTTATCTTCTAATAAAAGTTTTTTTTCAATATTTTGTTAATTTTTATATAAAATGTAATCAAAATAAAATGAATTTTTTCTCAAAATTTCCATGAAGAGTTTGAATGTTCTTTTAAAAGTATATTTATCAATGTCAATATCCCTTGGTAATTCATATGATTTATTGGGTATATAAGTTTAATGGGATTGATAAACTTTAGTGTTAATATGATATTCAATATTAAGATAGCTATGATAAATTAGATATATGTCTTATTACATTTTGGTAACATATGTGTTATCATATAGATAACCATGGGAATAAAAAGTGATTTGGTGACTAAGTGATTAATGTAATTTTTTAAGAAGTTCTATATATTGGTAACATTATATGATTAAGATAAATGAAAATATTTTTGGATAATATGGACTTATTTTAGAATAAATTATGAGTTGTATTTTGGAAGAATATATTATTATTTTTGGATTTTATGTGACATGGGTTATTTATAAGAAAGATTATCATATTTTGGATATTATATTATTATGGCTTATACATTTTTTTTGAATTTATGAATGATTAATTTTTTTAGAGATAAATATTAAATTGATCTTAGAACAATATGTGATCAAATATTTCTAATTTTTTGGTTTTTAACTTGGTTAGAAATATTTTTGAAGATTTATATGGTTAGTTACTTATGGAATGATTTAAGTCTAAATTTCAGCGTTATTATTGAGAATTTAGAGATTAATGTAGTATTTATTCATATAAAGGTTTATTCATATTAGATAATATCTTAACATGTTCTAGTAATTTTTTGTTTTAATTAAAATATAGGAATAAGATAAATAACTTTTTTCCCTTTTGGGGATCTTGTGATTTATTGGAGGTTGAATTTAGTGCTTTGGGAATGAAAAATTCAACATGACCATGATTATGCACATAAAAAGATTAAATAATTATTATAGAATGATAAGAAATCAAGTAAGTAAACATTATCATATTTTATATCACAATGGTAAATGAATTTCTCAAACATGAAAAACTGAAGAAAGATCTATCAAGTCATATTTGGAAAGTAACACTCATCTACCAAGGAATTTTTTCAAAAACACATTTTCAAGTACGAGTCCTATATAGGTACATGCATAATAAGTTTCCTAGTCTTGACTAATAAATTAAAGTTCATGATAAGATATATATTTTATTTTATTACTATGTTATGATAAATTCATTTTTATAGAATCAAATTTAAATTTTCAGGATGTAATTTTTTTAATAGGTGGATAATATAATGCCCCAATATTAAAATATGTAATTATACCTTAAATAATACTATGTTAGATAGTGTGTACCACATCAATCATTGATCATAAATGTATAGTGGTATACTATAGAAATATTATTATTTAAATATGACTGTGATAACCTAGTTGTTGGTTTGGAAGGTATAAAAAATAATAACCATATTATAAAATATATGTAAAAAATATTTATTAATAAAAATTTATTTACTAATTCCTAGGAAATAATTAATCAATTTTAAATAAAATTTTATAAGACTGAAAAAGATATTTTACCAAAAAACAATTTTATATGTCCATAGTATTTTTATCAAAATAAATAAATTCAATCACTATAGATGAATGTTTTAATGAAATTTTTAGATCATATATTTAATAAAATATATTAAAATTCATCTAATGATGATTACTAGTTAAGGAATAAGTGTAAATTCATTTTATACTTCAAAACTACATTTTCTCCAAATATGGTTTTTATTGATTTTTAAGTACATATGTAATGATAAATTTATACCAATTTTAGAAATTTTATTTCATAAAATTGGAATCATTTTTGAAATAAAATTGTAAAAATAATCTTAATATACTTTTTTGGGACATTTTTGAAAAGGTGGATTTTTGGATGAATAGTAAAAAAATTGATTTTGCAAAAACGATCATTTCTTCACTTTTAATCAAAGTAACATAGATATACCATTTGTTTTTGGAATTATTTTAAAGTCACATAAGTTTAATTTTATTAAAAATATTCCAATTAATTCCACAGTAATCAAAATACACATGATTTTGGTATAAAATCACTTTTAAGACTAAAACAAGTATTTATTTAAAATCTATTTTATATTGTGCATCACAAAATTAATTAAGATTAATCATTAATACTTTTAAAAATGAAATCATAGAAAATTGATTCCATATTTGGAATCATTATATTAAAATTATTTAACAAGGTTAATATTATTTTTAATAATAATGAATAGAAACCATAGAAAAAATGTATCACCTTGGTAAAGGGTAAAATGGGTGAATTGAGGTTGAAATTATTGGATAAGGCTTAAAAATCTCTCAAAAAATTTCTTTAATCTAATTTTATGTATTTATTTTATCTTCAATCATAATAAATTTAGAAATACTGAAATTTTATGATACTTTATAGTAAGATCATATGTCTACACAAGTTGAAATTCTAAAAAGAAATTGAATTTTTTCATTTAGTGGACGAGCTGAATTTTTAATAACGATTCAGAAAAAAATAGTGTCAAAATGACATGAAGTGATGTTTTTAGACATGGAATGATTCTTGTAAGGAACCTTGGGTTTTATCCTATGTCTTGAGATATTCATGTTAAGTATCAGGTGATTTAGAGAACTCCGGCAAGGGTGCATGGTTTTGTTCACACAGTTTAAGAGAAACTGTGTTGCACCCTAAATTTTAGGTAATTTTCAATTCATTTTGTACAGTATATGATCTTATAGTATGGTTATCACATGTTTTATAGGAAAATGTGTGGGTGTCAATATAAACTTTGCAACTTATTTTGGATAAGGGGGCTTGGTTCATTGTTTTCACACTATTGTAGAAAAATCCTGCATATTATGGCAGAGGTGTTTACACAATTGGTGCATGGTTTGGAAAATCATGTTGAACAACTATACAAGGTGTGTTGTTATAGATTGTGAAAAAAACATGGTTGGTCCACTGTTTGGCCGAGAATATGAAAAAACCGTATGACTCATTCAAATAAGGAAAATTACAATTTTACCTCCCATGTTTTAAGAGGGAATCCCCCTCTACTTCCTCCATATCTTGTACACGACCAAGCGGATTTTTCTGTTTTGTTCAAAACTTCAAAACCCTTCAAGGGTGGTCTTACAAGGGGTTTTTAACATAAATCCATGGTATTTATACCACTCTAATGGCCTCTATTTCCTCCCTCTCCCTCTTGTTTAATTTTTTATATTCTCTATTTGGGTTCTTGGTTCTAATTCCATCAGAGCATGATGGAATCAGACATTGGTGATGGGGAATTAATTTTTCCTAGATTAAGGGAATCTTGAGACATCATCTGCGTGTATTCATCTACAAATTTGACAATTTATGTCACTAATATGAATTTTTCTTTTTTATCTTAATTTAAATAAAATTTCAAATTCTTATTGTGATGGGTCATTCATTGTCACTTTATTTGACTTTTTGGAAATCAAACTTGCCTATAAAACAACATGGCTATGGATTTATTTAGGCTATGTCATTTCCATAAAATGGATTATGATATAAATTTATATTAAAGAAAATAAGGGTTAAATCCTTTCTTACATTATTCATTAATAAAATATTACTCATGATGCACCCAACGTATCTTACCTCCCCGCTAACATATATTAGCACAGTTTTCATCAATGCATCAAATTATGTGACTTATAACACTCATTAATAATATTATTATCAGCTAAGGATTAATAAAAATGTTTTTAGATAATAACATCCAATGACACATATAAATGTATATTTCTTACTAGTGTATCTCATTTCAATAATATCCTACACTGGATATTATGAAGGGAATACACCACAAGAAGGTGCCTAAAATTCCAATGAGTCTCTACTGCTGGTAGGCTATATCATTTGTGTCCCTTAAATGATTTCATATGACTATAGAACATATATTTAATAATGTTGTTGTGGAACTTCTGGGTTCTCATCATAATGGGGAACTTTTATGACCTTTCAGTGCGATAGCTACTCTTAGGACATTATCACATACTATATTACTTTTAAGTAAAATCATGATGTGTTAAGGAGTTTATCAATATTAAAAATAATGAATATGGTTTATCATAAAGTATATAGAATTTTTTTTCTAGGGAACCAACTCCAACCGACTCCCACTTTCACTAGATCCAACTACTAACAAACTTTAGTTTGTTAGATCTCGTGTGATACTCATGTTTTACTAAGATAGACCTTTATTCAATGGGTTTTTCATGTTTTATTCTATGGGAAATCTACTTATTTCAACTTTACCCCTTTGATAAAAATAAATCTAGTGGTGCTTACAAAGTATTCTCTTTTTCCATTGGTGTGACATTAGCTCTTTTTCAATAGCCACTACTGTAGTATTATCATAATACACTATGATAGGGTCTTTAATACTAGGTAACACATCAATCTCAGGTAAAAGATTTATATCCAAATAGATTACATGGATACATCATAAGACTCTATATACTCAGACTCCACTATAGAAATAGTGACAACTAGCTTCTTCAAACTCTTCAAGCTCACAGCTCCTCTATTGGTACAGAAAACATATCCTGACTGTAACTTCAGATCATTACAATCTATTTGAAAACTAGCATCAGTATAACCCCTAATGACTAGTTCCTTGTCTTCTCCACACACCAGGAACATATCCTTAGTTCTTATTATATACTTCAGGATGTCCATAATAATAGGCCAATGTTTTTCTCCTAGATCATCTTGATATCTTCTTACTATGATAAATGAATAGGAAATATCAATCCTAGTACATAACATGGAATTCATGATCAATCCTATCATAGAACCATATAGGATGTTCTCATTCTCTCTCTCCTTTTGTGTATGAGGACACCGATGTGCCTGAATTGTGTATACATTTTTGTACATTTTATCAGGTTTTTAAAATATGTTTTCAATGGATGTGAGTTCTTTTGGAGATAAAATGTTTTAATTCGGTATTCATAATTCTTTTCTGGTATTTTCATAACAAAGACACAAATCGGGGGGAAATTGATCAAAAATTTTAAACCACATGCCGTGTACTTTCATATATGTGTACCAGAACCCAGAAAAGTATTGGCCAGGACAAGTACATTCCCAAGTTACCAGAAGCACGTACACATTTTGTACATAACATAAACACCTTGTATCCTCTTCTAGAATCAGTTAGTGGCTGAGAAGAAGTCTACATGCCCATGTGGTCAGCCGGACTTTACACGTCGTGTACATCATATACACGTCTTGTATCCCCTTCTAGAAGTGGTTTGTGGCCACTTAATGAGAGTACACGCCATGTTTGGTGGCGCTACATGTCGTGTACCTCCGCCTACCAGTAGGCACCATGTTCCAAGTCAAAGAAGGTGTGTTACGCCACCCACCATCGGAAAAAAAAGACAACAAAAGAACGTTGAAGAGAGTACATGGTGTGTAGTTTTGATACACATCGTGTACTTTTGTTTTCTATAAATAGAGTCATTGGCCTCCGGTATGAAGATTAATTAGTAAAGATTTGAAGTAAGGAGGTTCTGATGCGCTACTGTCATGCTACCATCATTCCTCTACTCCGCCATTCTACCATTATACCAAAGAAATCACCTCTCCTCGAAGTTTCTTCAATGACCACATCAGGTATCGAGGGTTATATTATCATATTTTCTTCTATTTGTAACTAAACACCCAATTTTTTGGGGATGTGGGTGATGAAAGAGTTGTAATTTGGATTAGTTTTTATGATTGTGTTTGTTCTGGTTAACCCTTATTATTAATCTTTAATCATTTCTTTTTATCACTGAAAATTATGAGCCAGACCAAGGGCATAATTTTCAGGGACTCAAAAGAAGAATAATGATAAATATCTTCATGATCATTGAAATTATTCACCAACTCCCAAATAGACTAATCTAAATAAAGAATTGTGAAACACTGAATACCGGACCAATGAGTCAGTTTCCTCCGTTCCATACATAGTTTATCGGACCCAAGAAACCTTGTCATAATTGAAACCCAGAGTGTTGGGTTATCATGAACAACAAAAAATTTTAAGCAAAATGATTTAATAAAAACATCTTAAAATCCACATCCTTGACGCATTTTCCTCCAAATTTGCATCAAAACCAAATTCTTCTGTTTTTATTTATCCTTTAAGTAATTGTCTAAGAAATTAAAATTCAATCAATTTTTCATCAAAACATTAAAAATCAACTATAAATTCAATACACTTCACTGAATCTAGTAAACACTAGATAATAATGACAAAAATAACTTCTTTTCCCTATGTATCGACCCCTTATTGGTAGTATACTCATCAGGGTAATACAATTTGGGACACCGATAACATACCTTCGGTGAAACGACTACCAAATTTTGGAGCCAATGTCGGGGACTTGAAAGTGAAATTTTTCTTTGAATCAATCAATTTTGTATCAAATATTAGTGGAAATAAATATAAAAAAGACTACCAAAAATCTATTTTATAATATCATTTCTGTTTATCTTTCTTCTTCCTCAATTATACTTGGTGTGTTTAGTACTTTGAAGGTTCATAGGTGTATGAGCAGCTACCTCACTCATTCCAAGAATTCTGAGTCATCGGATTTTTTCCCATTTGACCAAGAGATCAAATGAATTCTTTTGAGGCGACGACGAGCATTCATGGATGAGCACAACCAAAACAATCCCATGGCATAGAACAAAGAAGGAGATCCAGTTTCTATCCAAGGATCTGGATATCCATTTGGTCCCGATGACAATCAGAACCAGTAAGCTACACTTTCTCTAGGTTATGGCCTGCAGAAACTCCAAAAGATCCAACAAGAGCAGATTCCATTTTTACAGCCAGGTTAGGGGGTGTACTTCTCCCCTTAGGAATAGCAATACATGCCACCCACACTCCCTCAGTAACCACCTCTACACCATACTCTCATGGAGTATAGCCTTCCATCTATTCATGGATCTGACACGGGCATCGCCCGGCCACCGGTGCAAGCCCAACACTTCGAGATCAAGCCTGCTATTATGAAACTGATCCAAAACACAATTCAGTTTGGCAGCCTACCCAGTGAGGACCCAAACACCCATCTCTCTAATTTCCTGCAGGTCTGCGAAATGTTCCGCTACCACAGAATGTCCACAGACACCATTTGTCTTCACCTCTTTCCCTTCTATCTAAGGGATAAGGTGAAATAATGGATAAAAGGTTTTTCGCAATGATTTATCATCACCTGGGAGAAGCAAGCCTATGTGATCTTGTCCAAATATTTCTCACCTTCAAAGATAGTAACCTTGCAGAACGAAATATGCAACTTCCATCAGTACGACTCGGTGTCATTGTACGAGTCATGGGAGTGTTTCAAGGAGATTTTACACCAATACCCACAAAATGGAATCCCACTCTGGATGCAGGTCCATAACTTATATAGAGGACTGAGGACAAACACAAAGTCTGTGGTGGATGCTACTGCTGGGGTTATAGTTATGAGGAAGTCCCCTGAAGAGATTTTCTAACTATTAGAAGACATGTCTGCCAATAGAATTCAGTGGCATTCTGAGAAAGGAACACAAAAATTATGTATGCACAACATAGATGCTACTACTATTCTTGTTTCCCAATTAGACATTGTGTACAAAAAGATTGATGCACTGAATCTGAGGGGTGCATACCAAGTACATGTGGTGAACCATCCGACGTGCAGTGAATGTGGTGAAAACCACATCATGGGAGAATGCATGGGACCTATAGTTGGCCCTTCAAAAAGTGAGGTGAGTTGTGTTTCTCAAAACCGAGGGCTGAACCAGTACCATCAGTACCTGAACCCTGCATGTCGTGATCACTGAAACCCAGGCTAGGGCCAACAGCAAAAGAATCCTCCACCCTAGTGACCGCCCGGCTATGGTCATCCCTAGTATAAAATCCAGTACCCAAGGCAATAGCATCCCCAACAGGGCTCTTACCATCATCAAGGGTATCAAAACCCTTTCCTACAGCAGTCGCGATATCCACCGCCTCCACCAACTGCACAACCACCTCAGCAGGAGAACACCTCAAGGTTAGAGGATCTCATGAACAAGTTTATATCTACTACTGAAACCAGATTCTAGAATAAGGGGGCTTTCATTAAAGGCCTTGAGAACCAAATTGGCTAGCTAGAAAACCAACTCTTGGGAATGTAGCCCGATACACTACTGCGTAACACTGAGAAGAACCTGATGGAGGAGGCCCATGTTGTCACACTACAGAGTGGAAAGGAGCTATGATAGAAGGAACTGGCATAGCCGGGTGCACCTACATCCCCTGTTGATGATGAAGGTACAATTAAATACCTCCCCTCATCTAAAGACCCACTAAAATAGGCTTCACAGGGTAAGGGAAATATTTTTGTCAAACCCTTTGAGCCTGCCTTACCCTTCCTAGAGAGGATGGAGTAGAGAAAGCTAGACCACCAGTTCGTAAAATTCATTGAAGTGTTCAGGAAGCTACACTTCAACATTCCATTTGTAGAGGAATTGATGCAGATGCCCACGTATGCAAAATTAATGAAGGAGATCCTCTCCAACAAAATAAATATGGAGTATCTAGGCACCATTGCACTGACTAATGAATACTCAGCAGTCATACAATATTCGATCCCTACCAAGCTCTAGGATCCAGGTAGCATCACTATCCCATGCACTATTGGACCATGTGAGTTTGGGAAGGCCCTCTGCAATTTAGAGGCCAGCATCAACCTCATTACCCTCATAGTTTTTAAGAAGCTAGGTCTCAATGATCTGAAGCCTACCCAAGTAGCCCTTCAGCTTGCCGATTGATCCATCAAATATCTAAAGGGGATACTGGAGGATGTGTTGGTCAAGGTGGTCAGGATAATCCTCCCCAAATATTTCATCATCCTTGACATGGAGGAAGACCAGGAGGTGTCTCTCATTCTGGGAAATCCTTTATGGTCCACTGGGAAGGTACAGATTGACGTACACCAAGGGGAGATAATTTTCAGAGTAGGAGACAAAATAGTCCCTTATAATTTTCTAAAAGCCATAAATCAAGAATCATTATCCGATCATGAGGGCTTCTATATAGTGACCACTGTGGATGATCACATGAGAAAACAAGGGGATGATCTGGTATGTTCTTTCACCTCAGATGACTTGGTTTTTCCAGAAATTTTAGTTGATGAAGCACCGGAGTAGATGCAATTCCTAGAAGGCTAGGGTGGACACTACTAGCAACATGCTATTATACATGTAATTATAGAGTGGTCATAGGTGAAACAACTTTTACCTTCGATTATAAAGGCACCTAAACTAGAATTGAATCCTCTTCCATCTTCTATGAAGTATGGTTATTTGGGAGACCATCATACATTGTGTATCTACTTAGTGAAGCACTATCATCAGAGTAGGAGGATGCACTTCTGTAGGTTTTTAAGTAGTGGAAGCATGCTATTGTGTGGTCAGTTGAATATTTGAAGGGAATCAGCCCTATCATTTGCACCAACAAGGTGCTGCTCGAAGGAGTGAAGCCATCTCGGAAACCATAGTGACGCCTGAACCCCCCCCCCCCCCCCATGAAGGAAGTTATGAAGAAAAAGGTAATTAAGTTGCTATATGAAGGCATCATATACCCCATCTCAGATAGTCCATGGGTGAGTCCCCTGCAAGTGATACCCAAAAAGGGTTGTACCCCTATGATTTCAAATGATAAGAATGAGCTCATCCCTACACACACTGTCATGGGATGGAGAGTCTGTGTGAACTATAGAAATATGAATGAATCCATGAGGAATATCATTTCCCCCTGCCCTTTATGGATCAGATGCTAGAGAGACTAGCGGGGCACGATTTTTACTACTTCCTCAATGGCTATTCCGGATACAATCAGATTTCCATTGCTCTAAAGGATCAAGAGAAGAGTACATTTACTTACCCTTATGGTATGTTTTCTTACAGAAGGATATCCTTTGGAATATGAAATGATCTCTCTAACTTCCAGCGATGCATGCTAGCTATCTTCCATGACATGGTGGAATAGATCCTGGAGTTATTCATGGATGACTTGTCCATTTATGGAAAAGCATTCACCACTATCTTGCGACACCTAGAGATGGCTCTAGAAATATGTAAGAACACTAAACTATTTTTTAACGAGTGAAATTTTCATTTCATAGTGCATAGTGGCATCATACATGGCCATGGAATCTTGGAAAAGGGGATAGAGGTAGACCAGGCAAAGATATAAGTCATTTCATGACTTCCTATTCTGACTTCTGTCAGATCCATCCATAGCTTTCTGGGGAATATTGGTTTCTTCAGGAGGTTTGTCCGCAACTTCTCAAAGATATCTCGGCCCCTCACCAACCTTCTAACAAAATATTCCATTTTTGAGTTTGATGAGCCATGCACCATAGCTTTTAAGCACCTGAAGCAGCGCCTTGTGGAAGCTCCAGTGATGATATCTCCCAACTGGGAGGAGAAATTTGAAGTGATGTGCGATGTCAGCAACTATGCAGTGGGATAAGTACTAGCCCAGTGGATTGACCAAATTTTTTGACCCATCTATTATTCCAATGGGACACTCAATGAGGCATAGATAAACTACACCACCACAGAAAATGAGATGTTTTCGGTGGTGTTCTCTTTTGACAGGTTCCATTCTTATTTAGTGCTATCTAAAGTTATTGTTTATACTAACCATGCAACACTAAACTACCTGCTGAACAAGAGATGTGAGAAGCCATGACTGCTCGGTTGGGTACTCCTCCTACAAGAATTTGATTTGGATATCTGAGATAAGAAGGGGAGTGAGAACATTATTACTAATAATCTCTCCCGCCTAGAGCTGCCACATTTGGATAAGGAGGAAGATCGGGAGATTATGGAGGATTTTTTTTATGAGCACCTCTTTTCAGTAAAAGAATCACCTAGACCCTGGTATAATGACATTGATAATTTTATGGTTACTGGTACCATCCACCCCGACCACTCCTTCCAGCATAATAATATTTTTCTCTCTGATGTCAAGAGGTAGATCTGGGATGATCCTCTACTATTCTGATTCTGTGGGGATGGGGTAATCTGTCGTTGTATCCTGGAAACTAAAGTTCACGGAGTCCTAGAATTTTTTCATGACTTGCTAGTTGGGGGACATCATGGGCTAGACCGTACTATAGAAAATATCATGTAGTCTGGGTTTTTATGGATCACCATGAATAGATATGTCTGATCCTTTGATTCCTATTACGATCGATGCAAAACAACTGGCAATGTGGGGCGTAGAGCTAAGATGCCCCAACACCCCATCTTGGAGGTAGAGAACTTTGACGTCTGGGGCATAGACTTCATGGGTCCATTCCCCCCATCTTTTGGGAACACTTACATCCTGGTCTGCATCAACTACATCTCCATGTGCGTAGAAGCTGCTACTATAACACACGACAGAACATGGCGGTCGTGAGAATTTTTAAAGAAACACATTTTTAGAAGGTTCGGCATACCCCGTGTACTGATTAGTGAAAAAGGGACCCACTTTGACAACACATTTATGAAAAGATTATTGTCGAAGTACGAAGTGAAACATCATATGGGGATTCCATATCATCCCTAGTCCAGTGGATAAGTGGAGCTCTCCAACAGTGATCTCAAGAAGATTCTGTAGAAAATGGTGACCACTTCGAGGAAAGACCGGTCTAAGAAGTTGGACAATGCTTTGTGGGAATATCAGACCTCTTTCAAGACACCAGTAGGGATGTCCCCATTCTTCCTCATCTATGGAAATCCATGCCATCTTACAATAGATTTGGAGCACAAAGCTTATTGGGTCGTCAAGGCCCTGAATTTTGATCTGAAGGCAGCTAAAGAGGTGTGAAAGTTCTAATTGTCTGAACTTGATGAAATCAGATTAGAGGCATATGAGAATGCCAAAATGTACAAGGAGAAGATGAGAGCAATCCATGACTGAATTATTTCACAAAAATCTTTCTTACCCAAAGATCAGGTACTCCTTTTTAACTCTTATCTTTGATTATTTCCATGAAATCTAAAATTAAGATGGTCAGGACCATTCCGAATCATATGAGTATTCCACCATGGAGAGGTAAAAATTTCTAGAGTGGATGGTCAACCATTCAAGGTGAACAGATAGTAGATGAATACTTACCATCACATGGAAGACACTGTGAGAACTCTTTCCACCATATATCTCAGGTAAGCAGAGGTAAGTCAGTCAAGCCAATGACCTAAAAAAAAGGTGATTCCAAAGAGTCATCCCAGTATATACATGTCATGTACCACCTATACACATGGAATGTAATAATTCCTTTTAGTTTATATCCTTAATATTATGAATATATATTTATATTAACTAAGTAACAAACAAATATGATGTTGATGCCGATGGTAAGGTCACTAGAGTTTATCTGAGCCGTCACCGGTTCAAATCCCTCCTGACCTACCTTCGACATGGGGTTCCTCCTTTTTATACTCATTTTTTTCTTACAAGGTGTGTGTGGTATTTTTCAAAATAACATATATATATATATATATATATATATATTAAAATATAAGAAAACACATGACGGGGATGGACCGGTTGGCTAGATTCGTAACCCAGTTCCAAAAGACTCTGGGTTCGAATCCTGACAACCATCCCATTTCCATCATTTTTTCTTTTAATAAAACCACACAGTGTGTATTTTGATATACGTCATGTGCTCTATGTTTTCATTAATAACTTAAAATATTTTCAAATTAAAGGAATACATGCGGGTGAAGTTGGTAGATTGGCAGAGTCTTGGCCCTAAATCCAAAAGACCAGGGTTCGAACTCAGTTAATCTCCTTACTTCATCCCTTTTATTCTAATTAAAAACCACACACCATACATTCTATTTATCCTGTGTTGTATAGGACTTTTAAATTGTAAAATATATAAATTCATAAACAAAATCAGCAGTACAACCTTTCCTTCAATGGTTGAGGGCTTCCGTTCAGAACGGCTGATCGTCGGCTCGAACCACGCCCCAAGCACCAGACCAAAGGTTGTACTTCCCTTTTTCTAATTTTATAACACACGAAGTGTATTTCCCGATACATTACGTGCATATCTTTATTTTTTGTAAAGTATATATATATATATTCTTTTATTTGAAATATGAATATTAATTATTATATAGTTTACTATAATAATTATATTGTATATTTCTTTCTAAAAAAACTACATGGCATGCCTACTAGAGTAAACACTGTGTACTCTAGCTATAAAAGCTAAAAACCCTAGGTGGCCACACCCCGTGTCGCATAGACCCCCCCCCCCCACATTTTCTTCTCCCAAAATCCGAATGGCCTCCCTACCTCAAATCCACCGATTTTGTGTGTTTTTTGGTCTGATTTCTTCTGCATTGTGATCCTCACTCCAGGTATGTCGTTCGACACTCCTTATTTCCCAGTTTTTGTAGCGTTTGGGGTTTTTTTTTGGATCATCCACCGGTTTGGCTACCGCAGTACATGAGCATGAAATAACGAACACAAGACATGTACTTTTGTACACGGCCACACATTGGCTAATTAGAAATTTGAAACTACACGGTGTGTATGTTTGGTACACACCGTGTACCATCCAACATCGTGCTTGGTTACCTCAAACACATGGCCAGGAAAACCATGTTTACACATGGGGCATGTGTGTTCCGTACACGCTGTGTATCCCATTTTAACGGGTGAGCTCGTGTCCATCAGACCCACACAGCCAAGAAACCATTTTCACATACATAGTGTGTCTCCTATCTACACACCGTGTAGCCTTCTCTGTCCAGTTATATGCCCATTAAGCCTGTCTACCTAGAAAATACGGGATGCTGACCTTCTTACACTACAGGTCATTTACTCTGGGTTTACACGCCGTGTACTATCTTTTTTCTATTTTCTCACACATCCGTTTTCTTTTTCTTTTATTTTTATTTTTTTCCCTTTATTTTTAGGTTATGTATGACAGAGACCTTGTGTGTGGGAAAGAGCCTTCCTCCACTACTGAGGGTGAGAGGCCCACTTTTCGCTGGAGATGACTCTGACCCATTATGACACTAGCGCCAGAATTCCTACAGTACTAGACTCTTCCGCTGGCCATCATTCCACCACTCACTGCCTCAGTAGAGGCCGGTCGTAGTACCGCACCTCCACCACCCTGCACGGAGCCTCTGAGCACCATCATTGTTTTTCCACTAGCCGTCACACCTTCTGCGCTCACCACAGTACCAACTAATCCCTTATCGTCTGCCACGTCTAGTGGGCCTTCGTCTACTGCGGTCGCTCCACCACCATATCTAGTCCTCACTACAACACCACCTAGGTTGTCCCTTACGGGTATCCCCTATCCTTGCATGGTGTTCTTGGTTATAGACCTAGAACATGACAGAGTCTAACGCTTCTTTCACCACCTGATCCGGTTGAGCAGCTATTATCTTGACAGCAGCATACCTCAACAATTGGGTATTTATGAAGAGTTAAAGGATCTCCTCAGGAACACGTCATTACTCTCTATATTTTAGGTCATCACTCCTATTTTCTAATATTTATTTTTTTATTTCACTGCATCTTTTGAGTTCGATGGGCCTAAGTACCGAGAGACGCCTAGAGATGCAGTCCTGGCGGTCCAATTTTGGATAAGCGGTCAACCTTTCTCACTTACTATGACTGAGTTTGGCCAAGGGTGCAGTTTCTATCCCCATCCAGTCACCCCACCCCCTGTCTCTACACTGACCTGACCAAATAATTCTAAGCTCATTTCCATGTGGTAGGATATTGTTGGTCCCAACCACTGCTACACCCCCACTTCCTAGAAGAGTACCCTTATCATTGACCCTATTCTCCGCTTCGCCCACCGGTCCTTTAGCACCATCCTATTTCCCCACCATGAAAATATGGGGGTTGGGACCGGCGGTGACATGGAGCTTCTCACCTGTGTCATCCGGCAGGACTACCCGGACCTCCCCTACCTTGTTTCCTCCTACTTCCACACCATGTTCACCGACCGTCATGGAAACCTGAAAAGTGGGTTTTACGCCACCTGCCTTGCCCACTGCCTCGTCATTTTTTAGCCTTCACTTCCTCATGACTGATTAGCTTCTTCCCAATGGATGGACTTTCTCATGCTTATTCTCATAGGATTGTTCCATAAGTAGGGGCACTTACTTCCTTTCCCAGGCCCCACCACCACCCCCTGTTGACCGTCTTTCCCCCAAGGCTACCCCTGGTCCTCTTTCCCCACCACTCCCCCTTCTTCTTTCCTTATTTATTCTTTTTCCATCCCTTATTTTTCTATTCCTTATACCACCTCACCTCCCTCTGCACCCTCGGTCGATATCTCCTTTCCCCTCAGCCTAGACATGGTGGAACAGCACCAGGTTTGTCTAAATCGTCATTTGGACCGGATCAAGTAGATTTTGCGGATTCTTTTTCAGCATCATAGTATTCCATTACCCCCAGATCCTAATTCTCATTCGGCTCCTGGACCTTCTTCTGTAGCTCCACCACTGTTTACAACACTATCCAAGGATTCAGTTCTCCTCTCCACTACTGTACCAGCTTCTACCACTACTGCTACCAGTCTGGAGATCCCTATCGAGCCTTCTTTATGGAGTCCAGCTCCTGCGGCTCAAGCTACTACAGCTTCTATTCTGAGTGTATCTTCTGAGCCTCTCGCTTCCACAGCTGCTGATCATTCTATGTCAGCTGCTTCTGTACAGGATGATGACTCTTCTGAGGTGACCCCCTGACTAGTTTTTGGACACCTTTCTTCCATTATATGTATATATATTTTTTATATCTTTTGTCTGTGTTCTTTTGTGTATGATTTCAATTTTATCTCTCCACGACATTCATAGGTACTCTGGCACACTATGGGTTGTACTTCTCCACCACATCCCCTATTTCTTCACCTATACATGAGGAGAGTGTTGTTTTTCATATTTCTGTTGTTTTGTTTTTCTTTCTAGTTCTACTTGTTCCATTACATCCCCTTGTCCTGGTCCACTATTGTGTCCCTGCAATACCTTATCCACCTTTATTTGGCACTTGGGGGGACCATGTTCCCTATTAAGTGTGGGGGAGGCTCTCTACCTACACTTCTCTTTTACCCTTGAACTAATCTAGGAGACATCATTAATAGATGAAATATTTTTAAACTGTGGAAAATTTTTGTTTAATTATAATTGAAAATAATAAAGGCATAGTTTATAATTTTAGAAGTTACATGGTTATTTTGAAATTTTAATAAATTATATTAAAATGATTGCTGATATGGTTGATTTTCTTACATAAATTCTTAGCAATCTACATTTAGTTGACTATTCATTTTTATTCATGCCATGACCTGATTGACCCTTTGCATTTTTTCTCATTCCTGAGAGGTATTCTGATCCTTTTTGACATATTCTTTATTATACCCTCTTTCTTGAGAGATTCTTGGTATTTGCATTACTACCAGAATTTGCAAGTTTTTTTCTTCAAAGGATGAAGATATTTGAATCTCATTAAAATGATTGAGGCATTTGATTGTTTTTAAACCCCTTTGACCTTGAGACATACCCTACATCTGATCTTTGTAAACCCTTAGAAACCATGAATATCCTTGATAGGAAGCTACATTACAAGCCTATTTTCCCTTCCTACCCTAATTATTTTATAATTTTTCATGATTATACACTTGATATTTAGAGAGAGATTTCTGGTTTTTCATGGTAAATTTTGGTAAGAAACCATGAAATTAAGTGTAGGGGAGTTTTTCACTTGTTTTTTTTTGGGTAAAAGGGTTCCATATACTACTATAAATTGTATTCTTAGTGGTCCCTTTTAATTGTAAAAAAAATGAAAAAGATGGACCAAGTTCATTTATTACACTTTACTGATGGTTTATGGACCTATTTTGGAAAAATTATATCATGGTGATGATATCCTTTTTAAGAGATATTGATTGGGGGTGGATTTTTGTTGAGCTCTAACTTTTTAATGTCATGCATTGTTGGTAAAGAATTTAGCCTCCTTTTTCAAACCTCTGAGATTATTTTTTACATTATTACCTACCAACCCTTAGCCTCATAAACATTTGAACCTTAATGAAAGCCCTCATGATTTTTTTGATTTAAATTTCTAAAGTAGGGAATGAGAACACTTCCAAGCCAATTAATAGAGTGCATATAATTAATATTGAGAAAAACTCTAATAAATTGATCTTGAGTGATGAGAGTATTATTTTCTGGTGAGGTAAATCATCAAGTGGCATGTGTAATTGTGAAAAGTTGAGCAATGGGCATAAAATAGAATGGAAGTTTAATAATTCAACTATAAAGGAGGTATGATAAGAAAATCATTTAAAATTGAAATATATTTTTCTATCTTTTTAAAGTCCTTTGTTATAACTATAGTATTTATAAGTATAAATATAGTTAAATTCTTCTCCTTTTGGAATATGGATACTATCTATTAGATTTTGAGATTTTCCTTGAGGATAAGAAAAAGACTAAGTATGGGGCAGTTTGATGTGCCTGGATTGTGTATAAATTTGCATACATTTTATCAAGTTTTTAAAACATGTTTTCACTGGATACAAGTTATTTTTGAGATAAAATGTTGTAATTTGGTAATCATAATGTTTTTTAGGTATTTCCATGACAAAGACACAAATCGGGGGTAAATTGATCAAAACTTCAAAACTACACGCCGTGTACTTCCAGATACACGCCATGTACCAGAACCCCGACACGAATTGGCCAGGCTAAGTGAACGCTCAAGTCACCAGAAGCAAGTACATTCCATTTACATAATATACACATAGTGTATCCTCTTCTAGAAGTGGTTTGTGGATGAGAAGAATTCTACACACCCATGTGGCTGGATGAGCTTTACACGCCCTGTACATTATATGCACACTACGTATCCCCTTCTAAAATTGGTTAGTGGATGATGAATGAGAGTACATGTTGTGTATGGAGGTGCTACACACTGTGTAAATCCACCTACTAGGTGGAACTGTGTTCCAAATCAAAGACGATATGTTAGGCCACCCACTGGCGGAGAAAAGGATGACAAAAGCGAGTTGATGAGACTACATGGTGTGTACTTCTGAAACACTCCGTGTACTTTTGTTTTTTATAAATAGAGGCCTTGGCCTCCATTTTGAATATTCATTAGTGAAGATCTGAAGGAAGGAGGTTTTTCTGCCCTGCTATCATGCTACCATCATTCCTCTACTCTGCCATTCTACAATTCTACCAAAGAAATCACCTCTCCTTGAAGCTTCTTCAATGAAAACATTAGGTATCGAAGGTTCTATTATCATCTTTTCTTTTATGTGTAACTAAAAACCCAGTGTGTTGAGGCTATGTGTGATGAAAGGGTTGTAATTTGGATTAGTTTTTATGGTTGTGTTTGTTCTAGTTAACCCTTATTATTCTTCTTTAATCCTTTCTTTTTATCACTGAAAATTCTGAGCAAGACCAAGGGTAGAATTTTCAAGGACTCAAAAAAACAATAACAATGAATACCTTCATGATCATTGGAAGTAGTCACTGAATCACAAATAGACTAATCTAAATAAATAATTGTGAATTATTGACTATGGGACCAAGGAGTCAGTTTCCTCAGTTCCAGACATAGTTTACCAAACCAAGGAAACCTTGTCACAATTGAAACCTAGAGTTTTGGGTTATCATGAACAACACAAATTCATAAGAAAAATTATTTAATAAAAACTTCTCAAAATCCACAAACCCGATAGATTTTCCTCCAAATTTTCATCAAAACCAAATTCCTGCATTTTTCTTTAACCTTTAATTAATTTGATAAGAAATTACAATCTAATAACTTTTTCATTAAAACATTAAAAATCGAATCTAAATTTAGTACAATTCATTGAATCAAGTACAAACTAGATAATCAAGACAAAAATAACTTCTTTTCCATATGGATAATCCCCTTACTGGTACTATACTCATCAGGGTAATACAATTTGGGACACCGATAACATACCTTTGGTGAAATTACTACCATACACATTTTCATATAAATATGTATACCATGTGACACTATAAACCAATGCCCTTTTATATTATTCTATACTAAATATCTTTAGTAAATGGTCAATGTTTGTACTTTGAATTAATCCATGTAACCTCTTGGATATATCAAAAATGATCTTGATCCCCATAATATATGATTCTTTAACGAATTATTTCATTGAGAAACACTTTTTTAACCAGTCCTTAACGTACTGTAAGACTAGAATGTCATTTCTAATAAGTAATATTTCATCAACATATACTATTAATATAATAACCACATTTTCACTAAACCTCTTTTAAACACAGGGATCACATTCATTATTAATAATGAAAAATTATTTTATTGCTTCATTGAATTGAATTTTCCATGACCTGGATGCTTGATTAAATCCATAAATGGATCTCTGTAACTTGAAAATCCTTTTGGATTCACCTAGAGTCAAGAAAACTTATGGTTGTGTCGTGTCGAAATATTCCTCAAGGTTACCATTAAGTAAATCTATTTTGACATCCATCTGCAAAAAATTTTATCCATGTAAATTTTCTATAGAAAGTAGAATTCAGATGGATTTAAACATGGAAATTGGTGAAAAGGTTTCATCATAGTCAATTCCTTGATGTTATTTAAACCCTTTAGCCAGTAACTTTTCTTTATATGTATTTACTTTTACTTCCTTGTATATTTTTATGACATAAAATAGTGCATCAACTAGAACCCAAACATGGTTTTTATACATTGAATCCATTTCAAAATTCATGTATTCTTTCTATCTTGTCTCTTCTAAACACTCTACTTCATATTTTTAGGAGATCAGTTCATCATTTTCAAACAATAATTAGTCACCATCTTTGGTTACTATAAAACCATATATATTTGACCTCTCTAGTGCTCCTATTTAGTACTTCTATTTCAAGAACTAATTACTCCACGAAGACATGTAGAATTTATTCATATACCAACTCTTGTGTGTCTTGGGAATCAACTTCATTGAAGTAAATTTTTCACCCACTATCCACTTTGAGGATTTTATCCCTCTCTAGAAAGATGTATTTTTTGTGCCATTCACTTTCTTGTCTCATGGTTTATATTGGTAGTATCCCTTTTTTATTTAGGATACCCTATAAATATACACTTTGTGTCCTAGGGTGTAGGTTTGTTTCCTGATAAGGCCTTAACAAACACCTCAATACCTCATACACATTTATGTGATAAAAAATGTTTCTTTCCACTCCATAAATTAATGGGAATTCTATTTTCCACTTTATCTAGGACAAATTTAGTGTGTATGACATAGTTTTTAATGCATATCCCCAAAAGGATAATGGAATGTATGTTTGAATCATTGTCCATCTTACCATATCTAACATGGTATGTTTCCTCCTTTCACTAACATCATTCACTATGGTGTATACGGTGGAGTGAGTTATAAAAAATCCCAGACTTCCATAAATGTCTATAAACTCTTGGTTAGGATATTCACCACCACGATCTGATAAAAACATCTTTATCTTCTTTCCAATTTGATTCTCTACTTAATTATTTAATTGAATGAATTTCTAAAAGGACTCACACTTATTCCTCATTAAGTATATATATCCATATCTAATCAAGTCATTAATAAAAGTTATTAAGTAAGAAAATCCACCATTATGTTCAATTAGAAATGATCCCCACACATTAGTGAGTAGAAATCCTAAAATCTATATGTCACTTTCACCTTGTCCACTAAATGTTGGTTTGGTCATTTTTTCTTATAAACAAGAATGACATATTTCAAGTGTTTTTATCTCAAAAGAGTGTAAATAACCGTCTTGAGATAGCTTTACCAAATGCTTCTTGTCTACATTACCAACACTGTGATGCCATAACTTGGTTTTATATGAGTGGTGTGAACATGATTCATTATCTATTATCAATACTTTGTTTTCATTATTTAATACATAAATATCATCATTTAAATTCATAATACCATAACATATATTGTCTTTATAAAAGAATCAACTTTTATCATGCCTTAAATAATTTATATTTATTTAATAAATAAATATCACTAAATTATTTATCAATAAATAAATAAATATTATATTCACTTAATAGAAAATGGATATTTATTAAATATTTTTCTCACATAAAATTCTCTTGAATAACTGTTGACGGAATATATGAAATAAAGAAAATAAGAATAACTATTAAACCATGTGTAGGAATAATATTTGTTTAACTTTGTTAAATAATAAATAATAATATATTATTTATCTAGGATTCTGGATACACTTAGTGTGTGACCTTCTAGGACTCATTCATAGTGTCACTAGGCAAAGAATCCTTAAGTAACAGATTAGAATCTAGAGACATGAAAAGGAACCCATAGAGAAAGAATTTAATTTGTCATCAACATAATATGTCATATGGATGCTTATTGTGTAATATAATACCTTTATTGTGATATCTCAAATCAAGTAGGTTGCATCTAGTGAAATAAACCTATGTTCTTGATCTCTCCTTCTTTGAATTTTCTAAAATTTAGCTTTCCTATATAACACCATGTCCATATATTAATTTATGATATATCATATCCATAAAAGTTCTTGAGATATCAACTTTTGTTAAAGAATAGAAGGGAAAAATCCTTTCTCGCATTATTTATTAATGAAATATTACATGTGACACACCGAATGTATCCAACCTTGCCACGAACATATGTCATCATGGTATTCATCAATACACCAAAGTACACAAATTATAATACTCTTTAATAATTAAGTTAAAGTATAAGGATAAATACACATTTATGTAGATAGGAACATCCAATGACACGTATATGGGAATTTCCAACTGGTGGGTCTCATTCGCATAATATCCTACAATGGATATTACCATGGAACATACACTATGAGAAGGTTCCTAAAAGTCCTATAAGTCTCCACCCTTGATATCCTATATCATTTGTGTCCCTCAAATGATTTAATCCAGATATTAAAACATATATTTAAGAATGTTGTTGTGGAACTTCTGGGTTCTCATCATAGCAGAGAACTACTATGACCATTCACTATGACATATACAATTAAAACATTATCACATTCTATGTTATATAGAAGAACAATCATGATTTAGTAAGGAGTTTATTAATATTCAAAACAATGAATAAAGGTTATCATAAAGTACATAGAATTTGGTTCTAGGGAACCAACTCTAATTGTTGGGTCCTTTAACCCTATGTTCATATCTGGTTGTTTCTTCACCACACCACACATACCTTTTTAGAATGCTCAACTTATGGTCTAAGATATATGACCTTAAACTAAGAGACATGGTCCAGGAATCATGACCTCAAACTATGTGTGTAAAAAATGTCTCTGAGATATTTTATGTGTCGGGTGGCCTCTTAGTCCCTTCAATACACGTCGGGTAACCTCTCCCATGTGCCACACATATCCCCATTGAGACACACAACCCTCATGGTCCAAGAATTGTGACCTTAAACTATATGTGAATCACCCTAGATTCTTCTTAACACATTGTCTTATAGGATACCCTTTTCTTTATAGGCCCCTCCAAGGAGTCCCCCCATCATTTCACCCTCCTACATCCTTCACCACTATGATTGGGTGGGTTTTTTTAAAATTAGTTCAACGTACTGGTCACAATATAAAAAATAATATGACTAGGCGTCCTAACTACACAATAATAAATAGTTTGATCACATTCTCACTGTATGGTAATAAAATGTTTGTCCAACATCCTCATATTATGACATTAAACTATGTGTTTATCATCCTTATTGCCTTTTTTAAAACTATGAGGTGTCTTGGGCCCTTTCATAGGAACCCTTTCCTTTGGAGTTGGTCACTTACTACATCATTCATATTCTACAACCATTTCTTGGAATATGAGGCAGTGGTCCCCCTGGTCAAACATTTAGACCTTTTTCAAAATAATACTCCAATACCAATTTTCTCAAAGCCACAGTAGCATAATTCCATGTGGTTTTAACTTCATTAAAACATTATATCCCTTTGTCTCCATGATTTATGTGTCCATTTGTTTGAATCCTCATCCTTTTCCACATCTGAATGTGTCCCCTTATCAGCAATGGATCCTTCCCAAACTAGCTCACCTACCATCCTAGGAACTCACCTTGAAAGACATTGGATGAGTTTTTGATAGGTCATGTGTTTTGAACATTTTTAGTGATCGACCCTCATTTGTTTGTCCCAATACTTGGAAAAACAATAGTGGATGATATGTTTTGAACATTATCATTAGTTTTCCAACATCGACATACCACTACCCTTATGATCCAAATATCAGGCATCATGATTCATGTTATCCATTCCCCTTTATTTGTGTAGAATTCAACTCCCCTAGAATTACCCCATCCATTCACTAGCGCATGTTGGAACATAAATTTTGTTATCTAGAGAGCAATGTTCTACATCCATATCCTCTCTCATCCCAAGCACTCTCGATGGTCATTCAACTAATGTAGACCGTGAGTGTTCAATGATTGTTTGACACTCTCATATAAATGATAAATCACATGATAATTCCTTGTTTCTCACACCGAGAATGACTCACATGATCTTAGGGATTGGTTGTTGGTTATCTCATGAATATGATTGAAGTGATATAATTAAAGGATAAAAAAGAAACATTTCCATGTTTATGAAAAGTTTAAAGAAACTAAAATAATGTTATAGAGGTTAATCAACATATTAGAGCATCTCCTGTACAAAATTACCCTAAATATTGACTTCAGTGATCAGGTGTTTGAGCTCAGTCAGCCTCTGTGGAGTGGCCTCCAGAATATGCTACTACTATGACTGGTAAATTTCTTATCCCTTGGCTTGAGGATGGACAAATTAGGCCTTGATCCACATCTAGTTCTACTCATCCCAGCATTCATCCACCATGGATTTCTCCTCCTCCACCTTTACCTTGGGTACCACAACTAGGCTTTCAAATTATTGATTCTCTCAACCTAAGTAGTAGCGATGACCGCATACTCGTGTTCCATACATTATAGGTGGTATATCTCCCATTAAATTTCATAAATATCCTAGGATACCTAATCTTTTTTATTCTTCAAGGTAATATCAAAAGCATTCCATTCAACACACACCTGCTCGATGAGGAATTCTCGATCTAGTGTGTGATGGTTGTTGGATTCCACCCTAGTAGTCCCAAGGATGACTGGATAGTGATGGATATATCCAACCCTATTTGGAAAGTCATCTATTAGGGTAAGACGTATGAGATTTTTCACATACCTTCACACATTATGATGAAATACCTGATTCTCCTTGGAAGCATCTGGTCCATAGTCCTCAAAATCATCAGGTGGCATGTTCTCATAGGGAGGGAAGACCACCAACACATTATTGGCCATGTTTTCCATGATCATGTCCTTATACAGACTGAAATATATTCCCAAAATGGGTCCTCATCAGCCTCATCACCTTATGTAGAAGCCTCCACAACCCCCTATGGAAAATCCGAGGTGGATGTAACCATCCCAGTCTCCTCAGTTACACCTGCTGGTGGTGCAGTCGCATCCTCATCTCCTACAACTACCACCAATGGAAACTATGGGGCAGGTGATTCCAAAACATCCACTATTGTTGTTCTAGTTGTTGTCATAATCTTTTCCTCTCCCATTTAAGATTTATCTCCAAAATTTTCCTCCAGTAGTGCATCTATATTAGGTTCCTCCACCGTAGTTATTTCATCCCGCCCCATTGGGAGAATTGTCTCGACCCCCTCCATTAAGGTCATAGTCTTGGAAGTCCCTTCCAATGGAACCTCCTTAGTTGGTCTAATCTCTTTATACTCACTATCCATTTCATCATAGATAATAGCACCCATTATTGATTCCTCAGCCTCTGGTTCCACTAACTCTAACGTTGACATTGGCAGTCGATCCCCAAACACAGTTTAAACTATCATCTAAATATGTGTCATCCAAAAACAGAATCGAAAAGAATAAGAGAAAAATGTTAAAGGGGGAATAGGATTATATGAGTATCATTGCCCAGTTAGAAGGTCAAAAATATTCATGGGAAATCTAACATGCAAGTGCTTTCACCAAGTGGTCAACACTTCAGTTATAGGTTCCACTTTGACTGATGATTCACCAACCATAACCACAACTATAGGGGGCCCCACACTCACCACTTTAAGGGTTAAGTCTCCCTCTCTCTATTATTGAGGTTCATCATAAACTTCACTATCCTCTATGATCATTAATACCTGCATAAGGACAAGAAGAGTAAGACAACATTATTATGGGTTGGGTAACTTAAAAAGCACATGAGATCAGAGTATTTACATGGTTGATGGTAGGTACCTCTTCCACAAGAGATTCCCAGTAGGAATCACTCCCTTGGGACTCTTCTAAATCTCCTTTAAGAGGTGCATGAGTAGCTAACTCTATTTCCAAGATCCCTAAATAGGAGTTCATCCCCAGAATCATCTTCACTTGGGTGGTTAGTAAACATGTCATGCCCTGAGTGTGGGCCAGATCCCCCATCTCCCTAATGTATCTAACCACCTCATCTCAATGAATGTTAAATCAATCCCTTGAATGTCCCATCCCTATGAGGTATATCCCATCTCAGTTGAGATACCACCACATATCATGGAGAGTGTTGATCAATCGGAAGATCCCCAAGGTTATCCAAGAATCTAGAAAGACTGTGTCATTGGGAATGTCTTGATGGCATAGTCACTTCCTTGTTCATTGAAAAAATTCCTTGGATACCTCCCTGATGGTTTTTCCTTGTTCTCTAGAACAGTTTCCCAAGAGATCAGATCCTATTATTTCTCCTATCCCTATAGCCTCCAACTATGTTGGGATAGGAACTACTAGCATTGTGGCTTCCACAGATGTACCCATAGGGCCAACCATGCCTCCTAGGTGTGCTCCAATCACTTCTCTTCCTTGGAACCATGGTTTTGGGGCCTCGCCTTCATCATATTATGTGTTTTGATTCCTCAACATATCCCTGGGATTTTTTCTCTCACAACTTTTTCCATATTCATGGATGAGCCTATATGTAGCAATAGGTAGTGGCAGCTCATTCAGAACTTTTCCATCCTTATGCATGAACATGTGAAAAAATTTCCTTAGGACTAAAGGGTGGAACTTAGGAAACACCTCATCATATACCTATTGGGTAAACCATTACAGGAATCAGAATTTCCTTGTGAACCAATGCGGGTTGTATGGATCGCAAATCGACTCACAGTCAACCCTCACCACTAGTAACCCGCCTCATAATTCTAGGAGGTATGATCACTTCTCAATGGTTCTCATGTCATCCTTTGTCACCATCCACATTGGCAGGGGAATAGGTGAAACATGAATTTCTCCACCAACCTGACCCTTTCCATCAAGTTCTCAGGTTCTAACATGAGTGGGAGACTCCCGATGATGTTTAGAATTGCAGGATAAGAATTCATGCTGGGAGGGGAAATGGGGTTCAGGTATTTATATCCCACCATGTTTTCACCTACCCAGTTGTATAATATGTGAAGTGTATTGCACACATAGGCTGGGGTATTCCCTTTGCTGATGTGATGGATCACATTTTACAGCTTCTCCAATATCGAGATAGCTAGGTTTATGTGATTCCCCATTGCCAACATCCTTTCCATGATAAAGGTTCTCTACCACACCACTATGTTTCATCCCTCACAAGGAGCATCCATCCATAGATCAGTATGAAAATAAACCCCACCTTTATGAATACATGACCTTTAGGATTTATATTATATCCCCACATCTTCCACTAGATGGCCTCTAAGATCTTCTAGTAGGAGTTCTCCTTTCCCCACTAGAATGCCCCATGGCATGTGCATGGCCTTCTAGGTAGAATTTCCCCTAGATAATTCAATAAATAGCTAAACCACTAATTGAATAAGATTTCCTTCTTCCATATCTTGTGTTTTATAGTCCCATTCACCAAACTCAGCAATGCCCTCGCAAGATATGGAATCTTCTCCTAGTTCTCCCACACATTCTCTATGGGGAGGAACTAATCGTACATGGATCCTTGAATTGGGATACTAGTGATCTGGTGAAGGTCCCACAAGATTATTCTCATCTCCCCATAATGTAAATGGAAAGTGTTTGTCCCTATAGACCACCTTCCCAGCATCTCTAGTGTGATGTCTATGTGGCAGTATACATGAAACTAATAGGTCCATGCTACCTCATAAATCCCCATTTGCTTCATCTCAAACTCAAATTCATAGAATGATGTTCATGCCCAATAATCTTAAACCCATTATTTGGTAAAATTGACACCCTAGAATAGGTCCCATCTATCCATCTATTCCTTGAGTGGATCCACCAATCCCTCCTTGATAATTATCTCATACTACGGGGGAGCTGTCTCATACTACAACTTCTCCCATTTCAATGTTGTTGATGTGGTTACAAAGAGTGTGTATTATGAGTGGGGAATTTACCTTTAGGATATTTCATCTAGTAGACTAATTCCACTAGTACTAAATAGGTATTCTTCTGAACTAGTAGGTTGGTTCATCTTTGATCAACTCAGAGATGAATTCATCATCCCTCAATCCAAATCCATAAAGAGGAAACCACTTGCAATGAGGTTATTCTTATTGATCCTCCATCAATAGCACTATGAGTGTATCTATATTTGAGGAAATCTGAAATATCTTCCTGATAATTATGTCCCCATACATTTATTCTTAATCATAAGTATCATCATTACACCTTCATTGTCCATTTGGTTTGAGACTTAACAGTTTTTTTAGTCTAGTTTATGAAGCTTTTATCACAGAGGTTGCTTCACAAAGATCTGGTAAGTGGAGATCATTTTGAAAATGTTTGTTTGGAAATACATGAGTCATGGAATTTTTTCCATGGAGGTGACTTCATGGAGATGTTGAGATTCATGAGTGATGGGGATCAGAATCACAAAGAACTCATGAAGAGGTTGGTCTTTGTAAATAGAGATATTGTCTTTTCTATTAATCGTAGTCTAATGGTCCTGCTAACCCCCCCTCCCCCCCCCCCAAAATGTTATTTATAGGCATAAGACCATGAAAAGTTCATCAGGGAGATTCATGATCATCCTTCATGATTATCTTCAATGGATAGGCTTCACAAATGACTTTCATGAATAATAATAAATTTCTAATTTGTGGATGTTTTCTCTGAGAATCAAAAACTATTTTTCCCCATCAGCTCTAATCCTGAAGGGTTTTTTTAACACCAAAATACGCATGTCACAAGAGAGGTAAAGAAAATTACATTTGGTTTGGAACAAATATAATCCAAAATAACTAAAAAAATACATCTAAGAGTATATTTTGTGAATCTTACAACCTTTGAGAATGGATGAATCTCACAAAGGTCTAGATCATGCAGAGGTCTGATGGTAAACTCTATACAGTGTCAAGGCAGAGTCATGGATCTGTTCACAACTAAAAAAATGGTTTATGGTAACCTCATCACAGCGAAATTTAGACTCATGAAGACTTGACCACTCACAAAGCTCGTAAATCTTCATGAAAGGCTCCATTCATTATGAAACCCACACCCTATAAATACGTGGTTTCTTGAAAATATTTAGGGGATTCATGACCTTTAAAATTATGATAAATGATATAAGTTTATGATACTCTTGATCTCTATGAGTGAAAGAGAAAATGGATCCCCCATGGTATCCAAGCTTTGTGAAACCACCCCATAAAGTTCTCTAAAGACTCTATCTAAAGTTAATATGCCTTTTGTGAAGGGACATACCCTTTGTAGAAGAAGAAATCACTCTGGTTAACTTGGGGATTTGTGATCCATTTATCCTTAATAAATCCAACCTTACGGGAACTAGGAATTAAACCCTGAGGCATGGGTCATCCTATTTCATGAATCATACTCTTTAAAGAAACCCCGGACCTCCTTGGGTCCCATAATCTTTACTAGAAACCTCTCTATGAGGCCCCAAGATTTGAGAAACCCCTCTTCTAGTCCTACCCATTGTGGATATTTTTTTATGATAAATTTTCACAAAGGTCAAGTTACAAGGGCCCCCATACCAATCCAGGATCGGTTTAGCTTCACCTCGAGTCCCTACATGATCGGTGCCACCCACTCCTGTGTTCACTCACCTCACTCTAAGTGTAGCATGGGCCTCCATCCAAACTATTAGTACTAAGAATATGTAACCTAATTAATATAAATTCTAATAATAGGTACCCTGACATTAGTATACAGATTAACCACTCCTCAAAATTAGTTCTAATGACATGTCCCACCCCAAGGCACATGATCGATGGTCGCATAATCCCTAGGGGTGGTATCTTCAAGGGAAACTATGTACCGATCTTGGTGGGGATTCCTTATGAAGAATATATCCTTGCCTTAACATATTCTTACCCTATGTGAGATCCCCTTATATGTCCATGTTTCAAGACGTAAAACTACCTCACTCCCCATCCTAGTCATACGATGCTAAACTACATGATAATGTCCTCACCACATGACATAAAACTGTAGCCTTACCTTATGTTATAAATAAAAGATCCCCATGTATGATTATCATGGTATTCCACTCTCTCCCACACCAAGGGATATGAGTCACCCATAGAGGGTAGCTTCCATGTATAATCCCCAAACCATACCTCATTAATTCTCCTTCCACAACACAGGCATCCTTACCACATGACATTAAACTGTGTGGATCATTCCATTCACATGACCTTAAACTGTGACATTAGAGTAAATGGGTTTCGATCTCTATATCTTAAACAGAGTATGTAGGATACCTCCCTAAGGTTAAATCCTAACATTGGTAAACTCGAGTGTGATATCTTCCCTCCAAGGGATGCACCTCCTAGATCTGCCTCCATGTGGAATTCTAATCCACAACCTAGGTGTCACATCTTCCATCCTATGGATGAACCTTCTAAATCCACCTCCATGGGGTGTTATCATCCACAACCCAGGTTTGACATCTTCTCTCCTAGGGATTAACCTCCTAGATCCACCCCTATGAAGCATTCTGTTCCACAGTACATGTGTGATATCTTCTATCCTAGGGACTCACCTCCTAGATCCACCTCCATGGGTAATTCTGATCCAAAACCGAGGTGTGACATCTTCCCTCCTAGGTACACACCTCCCATATCTTCCTCCATGTGGCGCTCTGATCCACAAACCAGGTGTGACATCTTCCATCAAAGGGATTAACCTCTTGGATCTTCCCTTATAGGACATTCTGATCAACAACCTAAGTTTTACATCTTCCCTCCTATGGATTCACCTCCTGAATCCACCTCCATGGGGCATTCTAATCCATAACCCAAGTGTGGCATCTTCCCTCCTAGGGCGGCATCTATTGGATCAACCTAAATGGGGAATTTTTTATCCACAACCCAAATGTGACATTCTCTATCCTAGGGATGCACCACCCTAATCCACCTCAATAGGGAATTCTAATATACAACCTAGGTGTGACATCTTACATCCATGGGACACACCTCCATGATCCGCCTCAATAGGGAATTCTGTTCATCTTGTCCCCACAAAAAGTTAAACATGTGCACATCATATCCTTATAAGAAATTAAACTTTTTTTCATCATGTCCCCACAATACATTAAACCTTCACCCATTCTATCCCTATAATATGTTAAACCTACACCCATCATATCCCCATAAGACATGAAACCTGTACCCATCTCCTCAAGGCGTTAAACCTATGCCTAACCCATAGTACCTACCCCATGCAATAAATATGGGATTACTAAGGTAAAAATACAAGGAATAATCACACTCGTGGTGTTAATTACCTCATGATTGACATGTGATGCCTTGGGTTCTATACCAAAGATGCCTCACATGAGATTCCCTATAAAGAGGAAGATTTACAGGTGACCAATGTACCTGATATCTATAAATTCCCATAAATTCATTGTGTGAGTACTCTCTTGACTGAAGGTTGCTACCCTATCAAGAAGAAGCAGTGTAATTAAAAATTTTGAACATAGAGATGGCACTACAAATGAGTTCCATGAACATGAATCAAATATATGATGGAGACACATAATAGGAAATAATCTCCACGGAGGAATCCATGGAAAGAGGAACTGACATCCCATCATTCTATTATGATCAAGGAGGAGACATCATTGATGAAAGCGAAGAAAGTCACCCACCTTTAGAAAGTGGGAATGTGGGTCAATACAAAATCGTGCATATAATGCATAGACGCTCCTAGATAAAGTGTTTGAAACACTAGTGATGTGAGATGAGGGGCTATAGATAGATATGAGGATCATGCAAGGTCGAAAAACCCATGCCTTGTATTTATTGTTAATTTTTTTATTATTAATACAGTTAGAGACGCACATATATGTTTCTTGGGACCTAACCCATGGTCCTGATGATATGTGATGGTATTATTGATGATTCCCAAAGGTTATTTCTAGATTCTAGTTTGTCGATCCCCATAAGAATTCATGGCTTGTCAGGATTTCAACTTGGGTCCCTAGGATGACTAGTATACATACACCCTATTTGGTAGGCACTCAAAGGAGTAGTATTATAAGGTTTTAAATAGTATATACTTATAGGGGAAATATTATATTTTTTATGGAGACACCTTGGTTTGTTCATGGTTTATGAATGACAAGACCCCCATAGGGGGTCTATAATACTATAGGTTAGACTACCACATTTTTGACCCATGTTATCTAGAGT
Organism: Viscum album; assembly: GCA_963277665.1. Lineage (NCBI taxonomy): Eukaryota > Viridiplantae > Streptophyta > Magnoliopsida > Santalales > Viscaceae > Viscum > Viscum album. The sequence continues at coordinate 1,954,607,338 of OY728141.1, read as the reverse complement.
GGGTCACCAAGTGTTATCCCGATGAGGGTACTTCGGTGGGGGATCATGGCCTATAATCATCATGAGGCCTACTATCTACCAAGGTGTTTCAATTTTGGTATAATGGGGTGATCTTGGCTCCAGGTTCATTATATTTGGGGCATATATCTAAATGAGAAAACTATCTAGGGGATGTATGTGATACCATTGGGGATTATACCCTTCACGGTAAAAATATCATAAGAGGGTGCCTTTGATACTCTTGTGAACAATGTACCTAATATGTGGTTGTTCTATTATATTTACTACATTAATAGAGATGTTCTTAGAAACACTCCAACATCCGGCTGAAGAAAGTATGGTTGTTTCATTTTATTTATTATCCAATAGTTTATTTATTTATATTGAGCATATCAGAAGTGCATGTATTTGTGTATACCGTTTGGTATGGGACCACATTGGTGGTGCCCTACTAATTTCTTTACTCACATCCTACTAAAGCATCCATGGTTCTTGGGTACCCAAGATTCTCTCACTTGGTCATTATAGGCACAAATTTGGGCTACTAATTTCTTTACTCACACTGTACTCATGAATCCATGGCACTTAAGAAGCTCTCACATGGTCGTTGTAGTCACAAATTTGGCATAATTATTTGGATAGTATGGTTGAGTGGGACAACTAAGATAATGATAGGAGATTTAGATTAGGTGAGGCTCAGTGCGGCCATGCTACCAAAATCTTTATTTTATTTTATTTTATTTTATTTTGATATGTAACTAGGATCAACCTAGTGGGAATCCATCTATTCTATGTATGGCATGGTTGTTTGAGCATCACTGTATTTCAATTATTAATTTTCGTGTAATGTTTATTCATTCAATCGTTTATTATAATTTTATTCTATGTAATTTGATTTATATGATGCTTGTATAGTTTTTATGACTGTGCAGTCACATATTGGGGGTATAGCCTCCCCACAATACCTCCTTAGACCCCAACTACTAGTCAAGAGCCTCTGGAATTTAGGAAGGGATGTCTGAGGTCCTGTGGTGAACCAATCCAGTTACTGTTCATATATTGATTTTGGCCTCTAAATTAAAAAGTGGTACCAAAGATTTATTTTTTATTACTATTTTTGGATTTGGTAGATAATAGACATAGGGATGTCTTAGGTATTTTAATGGAATCTAGACAGGTGCATCATGAACACCTCTTCTTGTGGAATTCTAGGTTATCATGCACACGAGATTGATGCTCTTGTCTTTAGTTTTTATAGTTAATGTGATTTTAATATTTTGTGATGAACATGTGGTATAAGATTTAGAATTTATGGACATTATCACTTAGCCGATAATAAAGAAGACCACAATGGATTTTTTACTATTATCCAATAGAGGAAAGATGAATCGCATGGATGATATCAGATATGTAGGATCAACATGATATAGGCCTTTTAGTGTGACTTTTTTAATAGGTTACTAAAGATCATCTATTTAAAAATTCATCAATTTCTCATATGTCATTTTCAAAAATAACTACTTAGAAAAATTAAACTAAATTGGGATTACTTGTATATATGTTTTATATTGGTGATAGGTATATGTATCCTATGGCTATGATGATGGCATGATCCCTTCAGTAAGGGATGATTTGAGACATTGGAAGGTTGGTGGGGAAGTGGTAATATCTTATATATGAACCCCTTGGGGTGATTTTATCATAGTATTTGTTATTTAAAGTACCCATAACAACTTATATGATGTTTTCACATATATCTTGGAACGGTACTCTACTTAAACAAGATGGATAATAAATATGGATCATCTAGGATGATGTCATTGTTTGTATGCATATGACCTTAACTAGTGAGATGTGATTCTACAAGGGTAGTCTCATGTGTGTATGATCATTATAATCATTTCCCTTATAGGATGATGGATTGATACATGGTTCTAGATTTTATCATGGGAGAACCTAGAGTGTGTGTTCTAGCATGTTGACATCATGGTTAAGATGGGAACCACGTGAGGATTCCCATGAGTTATGACTTAGGATGTGATTAGTTGGGATAGGTAGTAGACCTAGAGACCATTAATTCAGTTTGGAACTTAGTGGGTTAGTGTGTAATGATTTATGATGGTAACCCTTTAGAGGTGTTAGCCGAGGGTTTTTGTTTTATTTAGTGATGGGAAGCAGGGGTGTTTTCTTTGGGGTATGAGACTGGTTCACGTGGTGTCCGACCTTGTATGATGTGTTCATTGTGAGGACTTATATTCATTACGAAATACACATCAAGTTATAGTGTTTTAGATGAACTTGTGATCATGGTGAGAGTGTGGATAGGAACATTTGTTTTGGAATGTCTTCTCTTAAAAAGTGGTTGTGTGTTGAAACCTAACAATGGTAGAGTACTTAATTCGGTAGAGGAGTTCCAAGGGAGATCTTGGCATGGAAATTTGACATATATTAGATAATTGTAAACTTATTTAGGTGATGTATGACTTGTGATAGCATAAATTGGTTAAAAAATTGTGTTCTATGGTATTGTACACCTACTATAAAGGATAATATGAGAAATGTATGTGTTGTTGTGCATGGTACCTGCTTAAAATGTTAACTCGAGAGAAGCCAAGTATGAACCAAGGGAAAAGGATTTTTTATGAGAAATTGTTGGTCTTTTATTAGTTTTGATGGAATTAAGGATTTAAACTATGGTGGGGATTTTTTTCGAGATTGGATTGAGCATGGTGGCCAAGTTAATCCAGGTGTTGATCCCAGTAAAGTGTTTCTCAAGATAAATGGGTGTGGATCAGGAGGAGTGACATGTGAGATATATTATAAACAATCAAGTTTGATCTCAAAGAGTTTTATAAGGTCACTCCAATGGTGGTGAGTTTGATGTTGGTTGTGGAAGTACGAACCTTGTGTTAGAAGGGTTGTGGGAACATGGGATCAATCATGAGATGATCACTTGTCCATTCATATGAAAATGATAAAATGGATACAAGTATGTTTGGATTCCATAGTGAATTCTATGTATGAAATTAAATATATTATAAAGTTGATTTCGAGCATGGTAATCGAGCTCATGATAGTTTTGTAGTGGCCCAAACGTGGTCAGGTTTGTGGTGCATCAGCGCTCATATTATGCAATAACAGTGCAAATAGTCATGGATTGTTTAACCTTTGAACATCACCGAAAGACAGTAAAGAGATTTAGTAATCATTATTGGATGCCACAGGCTACCTTTGGGCCTAGGAAAATATTGATTGGATGTTTGAGTAATGTGTCTGAAGTTGGAGCTCAGCATTCTTGAAAAGGATTAGACCATGGATGTCTGATATGTTTTTTTCATGGGATCAGATGTAGTGAATCGGGAACCACAATTAGTTCATCATGAGGGAGCATGAAATATGTTAATATTGATGATTCTGATTTTAGGGGGATTTATGGATTAGAATCATCTGTTCAAAGCTAATATCTATGGTGGAGAGAACCATATGATAGATGATTAGTGGGATAATTATGAGGTCATGTACTATGATAGATGGGTGTCATGGAACACCATCACGATGTTTTGGAAATGGCTACATGTATTGTCTTATGGTTTTATGGATTAATATCCATGGTATGTCAGTTGTGATTTAAGAGTTCATATGATGTTTTGATTTAGAATACGACCATTTTTTATTAATAAATGATCGAGATGGGCCAAGAGATGGGGATGGGTGACCATCATTATTTATTGGGGGATATAAGTGTTATGGTGGAGATATTTTAAGATCCTGTGTCTATATGAGTTTAAATTCCAAAAGGAATTTGAATTTTTTCATTTGGTGGATGACCTAGATTTTGAATCAAGCTTTGGAAAATAATTTTGAGGGTTGTAACATATTAATGTGATTTTTTTAGATGTGGGGTGAGGCTTGGAAGGTTATTTGGCTTATTAAGTGAGTATTAAGAGATTATGGTTATTTTTAACTTGTTTTAGAGAACTTTGGAATGGTTTTATGGTTTGGTGAACATGGTTTAGGAGAAATCATGTTTCACCTTAAATATCAAAGCTTTTTTAGTTCATTTTTTATAGAACATGGTATCCTAACTTGGTTAGCCCATAGTTTAGACGAAACCGTACAAGTATCTGTGTAAATCTTGTGACTCAGTTTGTACTTGGGGGAATGGCGTGTGGTTTTCATACTATTTCATAAAAAACGGTGTGCACTGTTTTAGAGGTGTTTTCATGGTTGTAAAATGTTCTAGAAAACAATGTGGACTTTCCATGTGAGGTGTGTTGTAGTGACTAGTGGGGGATACATGGTTGGAACATGATAAAACCAATAGCAAAACCAAATAATATAACTCATTGAAAAGTGGAAAATTACAATTTTTCCCTCTTGGAATTTAAGAGGTCATCCCCCTTATCTTCCTCCCTCTCTCACACAATGCCAGGGGATTTTATCCCATTTTTTTCTTATCTTTTAACCCCTTCAAGGGTGGTGTTACAAGGTGGTTTTAACACTGATACAAGGTATTTGTATTACTCTTTTGTCCTTTGTTTCTTATCCTCCCTCTTATTTTAATTATTATCTTTCCAATTATGGTTCTGGGTTCTAATTTCACTAGACCTTGGAGGAATCCAATTATGGTGATGGGGAATTTGATTTCCCTTAGATAAGGGCATCCCAAGATTCCATCTGCATGTAGTCAATTAACATTTTGATAATATAGGTCACTATTGGGAATTTTTCTTAGGTTTTGGGATTAAATTTAATTAAATTATCAATAGATATTCCATATTTAGTTTTTTATTTTCCCATGTTTAGTGTTAGGAGTTCCTAGAAGACCTTCTAGGGGAAGTGGCACTTGGTTCTAGTGCAACATGATGACATGGTGAGTTTTTTTCGAATATTCCAAATTTTAATTAAGTTTCTTAATTAACTATAATTGATATAGTTAATTATTTCAAGATTCTTGGCTGGAGTTAGGAACATGGTTGGTGATGTGGGTTAAGACCGAGCAAGGAAAAGCCTTGTCGTGCCTTGGAAGAGCCTCTATCTCTTAGAGATGAAGTTTTAAATCTTTAAGAAATGGTAGGTTCACTACATACTTTTTCCCATGGTATTCATGATTTTAATTTATTATTGTGGAATATGGTCTAACCAATGTGGTGATTGATGTGTTTTATTAAATGAATTTAAAAATTTAAACATAATAAAGGAATTTTTTTAATTAATTAAATATTTTAATAAATTAAATTTAAATTTCTTGATTAGGATGCACAAACTGCCAAGGCCCCAATGGACCTTTGCACTAGCTGGTTTTTCATAGCCGCTAATGATTGAGTCCTAATATTATAACATACCTAGAATAAGTTATCATACCATAGTTTATGGATGATAGGTTAGGTTCATAGACCGACCTAATGAGACCATGATGACTGAGATGGGTCATAGACCATCTATCTTATTATTGCCTATGTGGTGGACCCCTTGCATTTGGCGAGGTTGGGCTACTTTGTGTTGATGTCATGGGAGGTTATGTCCATAGGGACTCAGGTTGTTTCCTAATACCATTGATGAGACTAAGGATCCATATAAGGGTTCCTTTGATGAATATTGGACTAGATAACCCTTGTGGGTGCCCCCTCTTGGAGATGAACCTAAGCAGGTGTACATGGATTTGGGTAGATATGGTACTTTGTGTCACCATAGAAACTGAACCGATAATGTGAGTCAAGAGGCTATGGATAGAGGTAACAGAATTATACATTCTACCAACCCATCTCTTGTATTTATACTTCACTTGTTTATTATTAATGAAATTAATGATGTTCATATGTGTTTATATAGACCTAGATTATGGTTTTGATGAGACGTGGATGTATTTTTGATGATTCCCATAGGTTCTTCCTAGGGTCTAGATATTGATCCACATAAAACTTCCTAGTATGATGGGATTCTACCTTAGGTCACTAGGATGGATAGTATATCTAACTTCTATTTAGTAGATTCTCATAGGAGTTTTCTTGGAAGGTTTTAAGTAGTAGACGTAAATATGGGTGGTATTTTATTATGTACAGAGACACTTTGGGGTGGTAATGGTTTATTAATGATAAGACCCATATAGGAGGCTCTATGATAGTATTAGTTGGGCTACCACATTTTAGATTTGGGATGTTCAGAGTGGGGCATCACGTTCTCTCCCAATAGGGGTCCTTTAGTAGGGATAACATCTTGTGATTTGTTAGGGGATTTCTATTTACTAAGGCATGGATGTTATGGCATAATGAGCTAAGATTGGATCTGGTTTCATGATACTTGGGGTTTATACTTAGATGAGAAAAACCCCATATGGGAGGTACGTGATACTTTGGGCTTATATCCATATGAGAGAACTCACATAGGGGGCCATTTGATGTCATTGGGATTATTCTATTGATGATAAAACTCTTGTATGGGGAGGTATGTGATACTATTGTGAACAACACACCTAATGGGTGGTTGTGCTGTTATGGTTGGCACCATCACTGAGGCATCCTTGGAGACATTTCATCATCTAGATGAAGCTGGTATTGTATTTTTATTTTATTTATTGTTCATTAGTTTATTTATATACATTGATCATATAACATGAAAATATCACTACATATACTAGTTGGTAAGGGACTATGTTAGCAGTTCCGTGCTGAGATTGGTATTCATGCCATGCTTAGGATTTCATGGCACTTTTGTACCCAAACAGTTCTCACATGGTCATTTTAGGCATCTTTTTGGGCTAAGTCCCAAGATAACATGCTCGAGTAAGATAGCTTGGATGATGATAGGAGTTTGGTATGAGGTGAGGCTCAGTGCATTCATGGATCTGGTGACTTTATTTTATTTTATTATGATATGTATATGGGACTGGCCTAGTGGTAGGTCATCTATTATAAGTATGGCTTGGTGGTTTGGGAATCACTGTATTTCATTTATTATTTTTCATGTTATGTTTATTGAATTAACTCTTCATTATATTTTTATTCTATGTACACTATGTATATGTTGTTTTCATATTTTTATAACAATGTTCACTTTGATACAAGGGGTATAGTTTCCCCATGATACCTACTTAGACCCCTACTTCTAGTTGAAAATGTCTATCATTCAGGGAGGTTCACCTAAGGTCATATGGTGAACTAGTCAGGTTACTATTCATGTTGTGAGAAGCTCTATGATGTTATATTCTTTTGATTATGAAATTTATATTATTTTATGTAAGAAGTAATTAATAAATTTCACTGTATCACACTCATTATGTTATGATGATTTGGATATAGATAAAAATGAGATATGGATGAATCTAGATGATATAATTAATGAATAATAAACTTCATTTATGATGTTAAATTATTTTTAACTCTTATATATGGTATAATTACCTTCAATGCATACGTAATGTTGATGCATCCCTTATGAAAGTAGTAGAAAAAGTAAAAAAAAAATTAAAAACATTAAAATTAATATATTATACATTAATTATGGTGTTCCATGAAGTTAGTGGATAATTATAATCTATAAGTGTTGTAGAAATGGTTTATATTCAAATTACATTATTTTTTTGATGTTTTTAAAGTAATTTTTTTATGAATAGTCTTGAAATTGACTTTAAATAGTATTTTATTTTTAAAAATTATTTTTAAATCATTATAAAATAATAGAAATGATATTTTTACACAAATTTATGGGTAATAGTTAATCATATAATTAATGGTTCAAGTATGTGACACATATAATTTTTATAATTACTTTCATTATTATTAAAAATTGAAAAAAAAAATTAGTTACAATAATTAAGGTTAAATTGGGTTAATGAGGAGGTTAAACTATAAAATAATGATTAAAATGACCCTTAAAATTGTCTAAATTTTATAATATTAATTTATTTAGATTTTATTCTACTTATATTTTTATATATAGTTATTTGGATCAATTTAAAATGAGTTAGACACATATTATATATTAATATTTCATATATTCACCATATTTCCACCCACCTCACTTATAAAAGGGAACCTCCTCTCCTCTCTGCATCACACCTCATGATCTATTTATATTGGTCAATATCTACCCAAATACCTTTCTATCTTCCTTATCCACTTTTCATAGAGTTGTTATTCTCTTAAGACCATCCTAATAATGGTTAAGGTGTAATTCATAAGAGGAATTCCAAATAAGAGGTATAACTCTTAACTGAGTTCTTTCATTTTATTTTTGCTTATACATCCATCAATTATTTTCTAACCATGATAATATAAAAAAAATTAATATATTTCATACACTAAAATGTCCCTATGATGATGTAATAACCGTTATTTATCTCCTTTTCCATTTTATGGGAAATGAAAACATCCCACATGTGTACATGTGGACTACCACCTCTAAAAAGAAATGTGTTTCATTTTTCATCACTGCTTTTGTATCTAGTATCCAATGTAACACCCAAATATTTTATATATATTCCTTTGAAATAAACTTGAAGTATTTGATGTGTTTGTTTACATTAACCCATGAGTCTAAATGAGAAATTGTATATTATGGAAATTATAACCTTGTCATTGGGTTGGTGAGTGTGAATAATATTTACCACATTGTGAAATATAAATAGAAATGTGTTCCTTAATAAAAATTTATTTATTAATTGTTAATAAATTGTCTTTAAATTTTTTCATGATTAAAAGACCTATTTTTAAATGGATTTTTCTCAGTTTTTTAAATAAAAAAATATATTGAGCACTATTAAAAAGTTATTTTAATGATATTAATTCATAATTAATGAATAATAATTAATAACCTAGTTATCTAGTCATTATGAATGAAAATAAAATCATTTGAAGAGTTATTTTATTCAGAAAACTATTTTTAGGTGGACAATGTGTTTTGATATTAATAAATTAAATAAATAAATATTTTTTAATTATGTTAATAAATGTATATATTATAAATTCAATTAAATATTTTAACATTAATATAATATTATTTAGGAGTAAAGGAATGAAAGTAAATTTTTTTAATGATTAAAAATGTATTTTTCTAAAAAAAAAGTTTTCATTGTATATTGCACATTTATTTTTAAATTAATTTACAAAACTTATTGAAATTGAAATTGATAAAATTAATTCCATATTTGGAGCCATAATTTAAAAAAAATGTTTCCACTTTTATTTTTTATCATAATGAACAATAATATTAGTAAAAAATTTGTTACCACAGTTATGGTTAAAAAGAGTTTACTAGGGAAGTTAAACTAAGAGACAAGGGTAAATTTTTAAAAAAAATTCATAAATATTATTTTTTAAATATATTTAGAAAATATCTCATATTATCTTATAATTATTTTCCATTTTCCCAATTTCACATGAAGTTGGCTTGTATTATTGAAATCTTTTAAGTAATTCCATGTGTGTCCCTCCCCTTAGTTATAAAAGGGAAACTATTCTTCTCCCTTATTCAAACAATTTGGGTATTCTATATTAACAAGTAACTATCCAAAAACATTTCAAAATTCCATACCTTCATTATTGATATTATATTCTTACCCTCTGATTATTTAAATAAGTCATAAGGTGCGATCCAAAGAAGGTCACTCAAAGATGAGGTAATCATTTTACGCAAATCTCTCCAAGTTTATTCAATATTATACTTCCTATAAATTTATTTTATTCATCCTAACATAATTTATATATTATCATAAATATAATTTTATTTTATTATTATTATATAAAATCCATTTTCCACCTCATTTACATCGAATGGAAAATAAAAGTATCATTTGTGCATAGGTGTGGACCACCACCTCCTAGTTGCGATATGATTTATTTTCCATCATCATTTTTTATAGTTGTTCATTATTATGGATTTAATTTTATATATTATATTTATGTAATAATTAAACTCCTATAATTATAATATCTTATCTACCTTCTTACCTTCCCATCCCTTGGAAAATGATAACGTTTCAGGTGTATACGTGTGGACTACTGCCACCATGAAGAGATGTGATTCACTTTTTGTCATCCCTTTATATGAATGATTATAAAATTATATATAATAGTTAAATATTATAATTATTACATTATTAATATTCCAAATATTATGGAACCATGATCAAAGTGCATGGACCATAACTATAGAACTGAACCATACATGAAAAATAAATCGTTTAGCGCCCGATATGATGAGGATTATGAAATAGTTTTAATGAATGGGTGATAATATGTTATAAGTAAACCATGTATCATGTTATAATATTAATATGGTTATATTTTATAATTATAATAGATTTAAATTTATTATTTATGAGGTTAAAATCACTTATGAAGAAATTCAAACCTAATGTAAAGGTTTCTTGTCTTTAATTTTTTTCTATGAGACTTATGACATATTCACCACTTATTCATTTCAAATGGTGTATATAATGCCCCTTAAAATTTTAATTTCATAAATACCTTTATATTATTGGTATTTAAATTTCATTTTTTGTTATTTCTTTTAAAAGGGTTACGATTCAAAAGTTACCACAGCGGTAAGGGTTTTATGTTATAATATTAATTTTTATTAGGATTGTCTGTTCTTAAGTTTATGATGAATAAATTTTATGGTATATCTATCTCAAATATTATATATTTTTTCTCCTCTAGTTATTTTTGGAAATTAAAATTTTTCCTTCATTTTTCGCTCTCTATGTACTCAAAAGTTTGGAAGAATGTTTTTTAGGAAAGCCAGCTTCTTTTCTCTCTTTGGTATGGAATATTTTTTTTCATGCCCATATTTTTTAAAAGAATGTTATCAATATTATTTTTAATATTATACAAATATTATTTAAAGTCATTTTTATCTATATTTTACTTTTTACCAAAATTTAAAATGAATATTTGTTTTAAATTTTACTGTAAAAATGGTGTTTCTCACTGTCATGAATACTCTTTATTTTAAAGCTTCCTTTAAAATAGTTTATGGTTCTTTTCAAAGAAAATATTTTTCTTAATATTTAGGAAATTATTAGAATTTAACTATGTGATTTCAAATTAGAAAGTAAATTTTCCTCAAGGAATGTTCTAATTATCTTTAAAATCTATTTTCATTTATAACAACACCCATTAATGTTTCTTATGATTTTCTAGGGATATGATCCAATGTCAACATCTTTATTAATTTTCAATATTATTAATTAATCTGATGATGAGAACTTGATGATACTGATTTTATTTTCCATAGGATGATCTATGAAGAAATGATAAATGTTTTCATGATATTTTGGAATACATATTAATGGATTAAGATTATATGATGGATGGGTTTTTGAAATCACTCCATCGGATTGGGTATTGGGTATTGTGTAATGTTTATGAGCTCAAAGGTCATATGGGAGGTTATAACGAGCCCAAAATATGGTGCATGGGACGTTATACCTATCCTGAATAAGTGTACATGGGAGGTTAAATAAATCCCAAAGAGGGTACATTGGTGGTTATCCCGAGTAAATATGTTATAAATTTCTTGGTAGATAGCCTTGAAAATTTATTTTTATGATTATGATTATGCTAGACTTGTAATGTAAATCCCTATGTCATTTTCTTATACTTATGATATGATCTCATGGCACATGACTTATTATTATTCTATTATTTAGGTCTTATTAACTAATAATGTATTATTCCTTGTTTATGATCTATGAATTTTTTTGTATGATTTTTAAATTTTAATATCCTCTTCATATACCCTTATACATGTGTTATCATTATATATGATCATTGACTGATATCTTCCATTTTTATCCTTGCTGAGCATATGAGATCACTATTATGTTTCCTTTAACCAGATTATAAAAAAAGTTTTCAATTAGGGAATTACTAAGAAGTGTACTATATGAGAAGAAAATTTCAGGAGATGTTGAATATAATTCATGAAATAATATGTTTATCTATCTAGTCTTCAAGGACACTAAACCTTTATGGTTATATGGATCGTATTATTATGAGGTGTCTTGAATATTTCTCTAAAATGATGTAATATCTATGTACATAATTTTTGGGTAATCTCAGTTGGTATCAAAGTAGGGTATAATTATTTTCGGTGATTTAGATTAGAAAATTTTAATTAGAACCCTTTGGATAAGTCTATTTATTAGAGAACATACTAAGTTATGGTAAAGAAATAATTATGGTTTTCTTAAAAAATAAATACCTATCTAGAGAATGGAAAGTTGGTGTGGTTGTATCATAGATTAAACTAGGGGTAACAACTCACTACTGGAAATATGACCTTTCCCAATGCTTCTATACCAACGGTTTGTAAAAACCGTTGGTATATGTTCCCTTTCGCAACGGTTTGGCTAAACCATTGGGAAATCCCAATTTGAGGCCACCTTTCCCAATGGTTTGGCCAAACCATTGGGAAAGGGTATGGCTTTCCCAACGGTTTGTCCAAACCTTTGGGAAAGCCCACATTTTGGCCACCTTTCCCAACGGTTTTGGAAAACCGTTGGGATAGGTATACCCTTTCCCAACGGTTTGGCCAAACCGTTGGGAAAAGTACACTTTTTGGATACCTATCCCAATGGTTTGGCCAAAACAGTTGGGAAAGGGTATACCTATCCCAACAGTTTTCCAAAACCGTTGGGAAAGGTCCCCCACAAATCAACCTTTCCCCAGAATCAAAATCTATACCAACGGTTGTCAAAACCGTTGGTATAGGCCTATACCAACGGTTTTGACAACCGTTGGTATATATCCTTTGATTTTTTATCATTTATTATTACCCAGAACATTATATAAATCAAAATTTAAAATCATTATGAGAATACATATATATATTTATGTAATTATATTCACAAAAGTCATGTTAGGTTATTGGTTAAGTCGTTGAATAATAAACTAGGGGTCCTGGGATCAAATCCCATTGAAAGTTTTTCTTAAATACATATACCAACGGTTCCATAACCGTTGGTATAGATTTTCATATTAATTATACCAACGGTTTCCAAAACCGTTGGGATAGGTCTATACCAACAGTTTTCCCAAAACCGTTGGTATAGACCTATCCCAATGGCTTACTTGGAAATGGTTCTCCAAACCGTTGGTATAGGCTATACCAACGGTTTGGAGGCCTATAACAACAGTTCCAAACCGTTGGTATAGGCTAGTTTTCCAGTAGTGACTCTTAATGTGGTGGATTTTTAACACCCCATGATTTTATGGTATGTCTTTTTAAATTTAACCTCTTCAATAACTTATGCTGCACGCAACACCCAACTTAAATAAATAAGGAAACATGATTGAAATGAGCCATTAAATTAAAGGGTATGAATAGTATTAGTTGTATTATGAAATATATATTATGTTCATATTTATTTATGCATATGAAATAAACTCATATTTTCTTAGTAATGTTATTTTATTCTTCAAATATAAGTCTTTATCAAAAAGTGATTTTTATTACTTTCCATGTGAAACTAAAAATAATTAAATTTTAAAAATTCAGAAAATTTATTGGATGAAATTAAATCCATTTTTGAAATCATCATATCAAAATTATTCTATGGACAAATTTTGATAATTTTCTGAAAAAGTTAAATTTTTGGTGAATAGTAAACAAATGCTTTTTTTATGACGTAGGAAATATTTTTTGATATCATCCAAATATAAATACGATATAAAATTTATTAGAATTATATAAATACTCATTTAAGATAATATAATGTATATATTATACAAAAAATCTAGAACATAAAAATTATAAATTATTTCATGATAAATATAAAAAATATTTTTGGTGTCGACACAGTGTATGTGTAGCATTAAAAATGTCAAATTTGGTGTCTTATATATACTAATTTAGAGTTCAAATGTCTTTGAACGACTTTATTATTAAATATAATTTATAAATTATGATTTTTACTGATATTTTTGAATTTTTTACATATATAACATGAATCGTATCAAAATACTAGTGCAAGGATAGAAAAGTAAAATTAGAAAATTAAATAAGTTATATTGACATGGATAAGATTAAATATACATAATGAACAAATATAAAGAATTATATATAGAATAATTAATATATTTTTATGATAATAATTCATTTTTAATTTTTATTTATGATATACTAAACTTTAATTCTTATGCAATGCTGACGCAATGCTTGTGAAAGTAGAATAAGAATCAATAAAATGATTTTAATTAAAATTATAAGAACTATTAAATGAAAAAAATAACTAAATCTTAGTATATAATTTTCAACCAAAATCATTCATGGGTATAATTTATGACCATTTGGAGCCACATGGTACACATTAAGTATCTTATTGTATTTTATTTAAAATAAAGTCAAATTATTCACAATTTAGTTTTTAATAAGTTTAACATTTTTAATATATGGCTTTACAAAATAGATTTTTAACCATAAATATTTATTTGGAAGATAGTAAATTTATCTTCATTAGGGAAAATTTATTTTTAATTTTTATGTAAGAAATAAACACTTTAAATTCTTATACAATGATAATGCATTAATTATTAAATTAATGGAAAAATAAAATAAATGGTATTAAGAATATTAAAATAAAAATAATTTGAGATAATTAAGAATATAAATTAATTATCTATAGGACTGTGAAATGTATTGGATATTTTAAAATATATTTTTTTTAATTTGACTCATTGTTTTGATGTTTTTAAATTCATAGTAATGAATTTTATAAAATTTGATAATAATGATATTTCATGAATATAATATTTTATTAAATTATTTGAAAATAATAAATATGTTCAATAATACCATATGGGATAACATATTGACTAAAATGTCATCCCCTATACATTTAGATTCTTTTTAGAAGTATTTCCTCAAGAATAGACTCATTATTTTTTAATATTTTATGAAATTCCAAAAGTGACCCTCAACCCAATTATAAAAGGGAACATCCTCCCTCATTTGTTCACATCACATTGATCCTTATACCAAACCAATATCTTCCCGTTTCTCATCCCAACATCATTATCCTAATTTTTGAGGTCTTGATCATCCAAAAATACAAACTGTAGATCCCTTAAGTAGAGATCTAAATTAAGTACACTGAAGATCAATAATACACTAATTCCTTCCTTGGGTTTAGGGTCCTCGTGACCAAAGGAATACAGACTCACATACACCCCTAGAACTCTATTCATCAGGTAGGACAAGTGCAAGACACCACTAACTCGAGGAATTTTTACCAAAATGGGAGACACACTAGTGTGTGACTTACCATGGTTTCGGAAGTCTTGAGGCTTCTATGGAGGTTTCAATTTGGTCCCACTTAGATGAGTGATCCAAAGGAGAAGGGGCCCTACCATTTCTGCCTTTAAAGATGACTCAATGGGGGGATTGTGAATGTCTTGGTTTAGAGAGAAAATGTGATTCATGTGGGTCCTTGGAGGAACTGCAGGTTCTTCACAAAGGGGGGTAGGCCTACACGAGAAGAAGATGCCTTTGTTAATGGGTCACCCGAACAAAAAAAAATTAAAAGTCATTATACTAGGCATCATGGGTCTCCTCAGGTGCCCCTAGTTGAGTCTCACATAGGTCCCCAATTAGGGAAGGGGCCTCGCACAAGTAGTTTTCCACAAGGGGAAATAGGTTCCTCATACAAGTGCCTTTTATTTCAGACCCTATAAGGACTATTATCCCACTATCCCCATTTATTCCATCATTTATCAGGTTTTAGACGGATACATGTGGGGTTTTGGAGGACCTGTGTGACGAAGTTTTGTGACTAGATCTTCAAGGATTCTTTCGATTTTCCAGTTGTGAAAATAAAGAGCTATAGGGTCCTATTTATAGGTAAGTATGGGACCCTAGTCAAAGGAGTTACACCACGTAGGTCCCCGAAATGGGTTTCTCATGCAGGTTTCCTACACTAGTGTCCTATGTTGGTGTCCCGTCTAGGTTCCCCATGTATGTTCCCCATGTAGGTTTCCACTGTAGCAATCCCGTGTAGGGGTCCCATGCAGGGGTCCTATGCAAGTGTCTTGTGAAGGTGTCCCAAGAAGGTATCCCATGCAGGTGTCTCATGCAGGTGACCCATATAGGGGTCCCTTGCAAGGGTATCATTTATGTGTCCCATGTAGTTTTCTTATTCATGTGTCCCAAGATGATGTCCCGTGTAGGTGTCCTATGTAGGTATCTCATGCTTGTGTCCCGTGCAGGAGTCTAGTGAAGTTGTCTCATACATATTTCATGCACATTTGTCTCATGCAGGTGTCTTATTTAGGTGTCCCATATAGGTGTTTAGTGCAGGTTTCCAAACAAGGTGGCTCGTGTAGGTGTCCCATGTAGGTGTCTCATGTAGGTATCCTATATAGGTGTCCATTGAAGTTGTCTAGTACAGGTGTCCCACCGAGTTGGATCGTTTAGTTGTCCTATGCAGGTGTCCCGTGTAGGTGTCTTGTGAAGGTGTCCCATGCAGGTGTCATGTAGGTTTCCCATATAGGTGTCTCATGCAGGTGTCCTATGTAGGGGGGGCCTACAGCTATCCCATGATGGGGTCCCATGAAGGTGTCCTGTGATTTTTTCATGCCTCGTAGAGGATGTTTTGGGTCATAACACATGAATCCAATCTTCTCCATCATCGGTATACAGATTTATTTCCACTCAAACTCAACATTTAGTGTCTAAGTGAGGTTCACATCTTGAATTCTATGTAAAAGTTCCTAAAACACATTTCACAATGTCAACAAAATCCCCCCTCTTAAGAATTAGATTTATTCAAAATGAAAATAATTGGGTTCTAAGGTAACATTATGGTACTTTGATGTATACCAATATCATTTGGTTGTCTTTGGAGCTATCTCAACTGTGGGATAATGATCTAATGTTTGGATAATCCATAGGACCTAGAGAGCATAGTTTGACTATTACAAGTGTCATATGGATAACCATAAAAAATTTGTATCCTTTGTGTCATCTCCCTAACTTTTACCAAATTATAGTATGAATAATACTTAGCGAGTGAGACTTGGATTTTTCTTAGTCTGCCCTTTTAATTTTTTATCGAAACAATTTTTTCCATTCTATATTTTCATTTCTCTATTTTTTACGACCCTATGTACATCGCAGGCCTAGCGAGCTGAGAATCAAATTTTTTCCAAAGTTCCCTTTGTGGGTTTTCAACCTAGAGAGTATTATTCCTCTTTTTTTGGAATTTTAAATTCATAAAATCCAAGATAACATGACTAATGTTTTAGGTCAAACTTATTTGACCATGAGTATTTAAATGATGCCCCAAACAAGGCTTATTTTCAGAAAATTTCCCAAAATTATTTAGATACATGAATGGTAATTTCAAGTCATGATTTCTTGGTTTCTGGATATAAAAAATATTTGGTAATAGAGGAGTTCTATCTTAAGGAAGAAATTACCACTGGGTGATGAACCAGTTTTGTGGGATATTTTATGCAAAGACAACTGGGGCATGTTACTGCATAGTCAAATAGTAGAATCCTTTGGCAGATAGTCCCTAAAAAATTGTGGAAAAATTATGCAAAGCCAACTAGGGTGTGTTACAACGTATCTAGGCAAAAGAGTTATCATCGATTAAAAAATTATATTACTCATGGATGATGGAAGTTTATGAAGATTTGGATTTCTCAATACCACAATCGGTGGTTTTGTCAGGGGAATATTTTTGAGAATGAATATAGTATTTGTATTGGGATTTTCCATGAATAGGAAATTGTTCCTACAAGAATTTGGATTATGTCAAGGAGGGTACATCAATTTAACTCCATGTGACTAAGATGTTATGCTATAAATTTTAATGTCATACTGAAAGGACATTATGTTATGCAGTTTAATGTCATACATCAAGGAAATTATGCTCCTATAATTTAATTTTTTACACTAATGACATTATGCTATACATTTTGACACCATGTAGTAAGGAAATTATGCTATGCAGTTTAATATCATACAACAAGGAAATTATGGGGGGATATAATTTATGGTCTTTATATTTGACCAAAAGGAAAATAATTCTCCCAATTCATGGTAATCTATTTATAAATTCACCATCACTTTCATGTATGAGGATAGGAATTTTATAAGATTTAGTTTGGGTATTTCCAAATCTAAAGATCAGTATGGGGAAAAGTGATTACAGTGATAGATGAGGTCTCTTTTAAGTATGAAATTAGTACTGATTGAAAAACATGTTTGGTGGGATACCTTTTGTGAAGCCAACTGGGGTGTGTTACTGCATAGTCAAATAGTGGAATCCTATGGCTGAAAACCCCATTTTTTGGGAAAATTTATTGAAATCCAACTAGGGAAAGTTATAACATAGTTGGGAAACTTTCTTCTTAGTAATTTTTTAATTTTGATGCTAATGACTGAGGGAATTTTATGAAGATTCATATTTCCCCAAACATAGAGTCTAGTTTTCGAGAATAAAAGTACACAAATATAGAAGGATCATTTAAAGTCAAAATTACCCTGGAATTGGGGAGAAAAGGTTTCCTACATAGGTGTAACCCAAACACAAGAAATATTGGGCCTATAGTTTTTGGTTATATGACTAGGACCATGAAATTATATAAATGATAGGTGATATGTGGCCTATCATACCAAGTTCATTATGGTACACTTTGGACATGAAGGAGTAAATTGTAAACCATGGTCTAGGGATCTCTCATATAGGGAGAAAGGATATGGGAAAAATATTCTAGGGGTGACCATGGAGTTATTCAAATCATGTACCCCAACATAATTTCTTCAAATTTGATGATGATAGAAGAGGTTTGTCCCAAGGGAAAAGTTACCAACGGTTCGCAAATCCATTTTGGGGGATAATTTATGCAAAGCCAAATGGGGTGGGTTACTGAATATTCAAACAGTGGAATCCTCTAACTGAAAAACATTCTTTGTGGGTGACTTTATGCATATCCAACTAGGGTGTGTTACTACATAGTTAGGGAAAGGAGTCCTCAGGTATTAGACATTATATCACCGGGATATAGAGAAATATTATGAAGATCCAAGAGTGTCCAAGATTATAATTATAACATGTGGAAGGGATGTGTCCAAGAATAAAGAAAATTTTTACACTAATATCAATCATGAGGTGTATAACCATTTTCACAGATATGACTCATATTTAGGGGACATATATGTTTCCTTGATAGATCCTCTAATGAGGGGACCTGAATTAAGTTCTCGTGCATAGATCATTTTTTATACATAGAAGGGGTGTATATATTTTTTACTCTCTGGTTGTGACTATAAGATGAGTCATAGGTGTTTCTAAGTATCTCATTGGGATGAGAATCGCACCACACATAGTTCTTAGGGTACCATGCATTTGAAATTCATGCAGATAGAACATTAGCCATGTAGTTTAATGTCATGTGGTAGGATGTCTAGGCAGAAGGTGCCTTGATGTGATTGTAACTGGACTAGGTTATAGGAACTAAAGTATGAATACATATCTTTTTATATCAATATTCATTCCACATATATTTTTAAAATAAATATCCCTCGCACTGAATGAATTCATGCATGGAGAAAAACAGTGTTTCTTTAATACGGGCTCATTTATCGGGAGAGAACCCATATTGGATCCTATCATGTAGATATGACTCATATATAGGAAAGTGGATGAATTTACCATATTGTTTTAGGAATGGGCCTAGGATTGAAGATGTAAATGTCTCTATATATCTCATGGGAATGAGAATCAAGTCACACATAGTTCTTGAGGAGATCATGTAGTTTTTTATTTTGTGAGGAGGACATATGGAATGCCTTTTAAGTTCTTGAAACTAGGACCATGATAGCCCTAATGTGAATTTATATACCTTCCTCATGCAGGGAAATATTTTACCAAAACTCTTAATACCATGTGAGTTATGCTCTATGTGAGAAAAAGAGTAGTGGAAAAGGTTTCTTCTATCACACAAAGGCAATAAAAGGGAAGGATAGGGGCATTTAGATTTTGTAGTGGCAATAATAGGATATGAGATTTTTTTGTCACTACATATCTCACTATAGTAAGAATAAATCCTTATGTAGTTTTCAAATCCTGTTGAGTTTAACGTCATGCGGTGAGGAAAAATATAAACTTGTGTAAAAGAGAGTAAATGTTGTGGTTGGGCCTAAGGATGGAAATATAGGCATCACTATGTATCTTTTGATGTAAATGATCAATCCATGTTGTTATTGAAACATCTTGTAGTTTATCATCATGAAATGAGGAAATTTGATGTGTATTTTAATGTATTTTTTTAGGGATTTTGGTCACTCGACATGGAAAGGATTATTGTAGTTGGACCAAGATATAGGATCTAGCTTTCACTACATATATTACTAGAGATAGAATCAAGACAAAAGTATTTCCAAAAAAATATCCCCACATCAATCAGGTTATGACATAGGAAAAAGGGGGATTTAAAATTTTCCATAATTATGGTTGGGTCCAAGACATGAGTTATGTTCATCAATATGTCTCTTGTTGTAATGAGAATCAATCCACACATAGTTCTAGAAAAGTTTCTTATGCAGGTCAGATTCATACACAGGGAAAAGGGTGATTTTATTATCATAGTTGGACCTAGGATGGGAGGTCTAGGATTCACTATGTATCTCATTATAATGATAATAAAACCGCACATAGTTCTTGAATAATGTTTTGGTAGAGAAACCAGCACCAAATATTATGATCTTCTCAAACAGGTATTGAAATCTAGTGTAGTTTTAAATCATGAACAAGATGTAAACCATTCAGTTTAATGTCATACAGTTAGGAAATCATAATTTTGGGGCTTATATATATAAAATTGGACCAATTTCCACTATGCATTGGAAATTATGTGAGTGGAGCTGGTGCATGGGAGCCTCTCATCCCATATTCCTCAAGTCTAACTTAGAGGGAATATTGACCCACTAAGGGGTTAGAGGGATGTGATTAAGACATTATAACTGAGAATAGAGGCCCATATTGAAGGGAACATGAGGATTCTCTCAACTCGTGGTATTTCAGGGTTTTCTTAACATCAAATGAGAGGGATTTTAACCATGTAGTTTAATGTCATGTAGTGAGAAAAAATGGTGTCTTGCAGTTTTAGGTCATATGATTGGGACCATATGTCATGCATTTTATCATCATGTGAAAATTAAGATGATGTCACATAGTTTAATACCATGTTGCGTGGATTTTATTTCATAACTTTTTAGTTCATGAAACATAGACCAACTATGATGTTTAACGTAATGCAGCTGAGATGATATTTGTGTGATAACACAAAATATTTCTTTAGGGGTCTTTCATTGGTTGGGGTAGTAATAATCTCTCCATCCATTGAGTTCAAGGAATAAGATCTTCTAAAGTCGACCTTGTGTATGGAGTAAGGTTCCTCCCACTTTGGTTCAATATTTAGAGGATTATTTCCTAGTATCATGGGAGTCCAAATTAATGATACTAGTTCTCCTTGGATGAATGAATGTAGGCGGACCTTATTATTGAAGGCTAACGTTATTTGATTTTGATATACTTGTAACTGATGCAAGGTGTGCAGTTGTTTCTCATCGAGCTACTCTAATTCATCCAGTCAATTCTAGGATTTATCATCTATGTATACCTATTCACATATGGAAACCTAGAATGATGGTAGTTGAACCTCAATGGGAAGGATTTCTTATGTTTCATATACTGGTGAGTACAAGGTCACACAAGTGCCAGTATGGGTTGTTTTTTGGTAATCCATAAGTTTTTGAAGAGATTGTTAGTATAGAAATTTTTATCCTTATCCACCATCTATTGGAGTATGTTTAATATGGTCTTTTTGAAAGCCTCTATCTTTTCATTAGTTGTTGGATGATAACAGGATGATTGGTTAGACTTGATATTGTACTCGTGATATAGTTTTTCCACCTCATTAAAATAGAAATTTGTGCCATTTACTTCAGTACTATATGAGATACACAAAATCTAGTAATGATGTTGGATTTAAAAAGCTGAAAATGCTTTTGGACCTGACTTCTTTGAGGGGTATTTCCTCAACCCATTTAGAGAAGAAATTGGTATCAATTAAGATGTATTTAAATAGCCTGGATTTAGCTAGAGGGTGTATCCTAAAAACATCCATTCCATATATTGAAAATTCCCAGAATATTTTTGATGCATAAAGAAACTTTATGGGTTCATGGATGAAGTTATCATGCACTTGATATGAATGACACTTCATGGTGAATTTGGTGTAATCCTATTTCATCTAAAGCCAAAAGTATCCAAACCTTCATATTTGGTTGGAATGCTTGTATCCTCACTCTAGGCACCATAGGATCCCAAACATACTTCTTTTATGATTTCATTAGTCTCTTCTCTTTGATACATCTAAGAAGGACTCCGTCAAAGTCCCGTTTATATAATATTTTCAAGTGAGTTGGGACATCATAAAGAGTGATGTTAGTTTCTTATCATCGAGTTTTCTCTTTCCTAACTCTATCGAATGGGAGTAATCCATCCTGGAGGTAGTCCATGATTAGAATAATTCACCCAGTTGTAGGACCAAATGGTTTGGTGACAGGGCTAATTTCATTGATCTCTTCCGTTATAACTTGAATAATAGGTGAAACCATTCATTAATGGGAAATTTTGATGACCATTTCTTCTCAATTTGGATTTTCCAAAGATGTGGACACATTCACCAATGCATCTTCTCGAGTACTCTATGATCATGGGATATGAGTCAATTTTATCTCTGAGGGGAACTCTTCTATTAAACCTCATACATAGTCAAGTAAGGTAATTATTTCATCTTTTATAATATCATAATCCCCATTGATATGTTTTATTACCAACTCTAAATCATCTTTCACCTTCAAGTGGTCCATTGGTATTTGGAGTTCCAATTCTAGGCCTGTAATGAGGGCTTGATATTCCACCTTGTTGTTTGTACATCCTTATAATAATATAAATAAGTAAGGCAAGAATGCTTTTTCTGGAGATATAAACACGATTCCTAACATGAATTTTTTGAGTTTAGGGTATTCCATTCACCTTCCCATTGGGCTCCTGGATGCATTGTAAAAATACATTTCATACATTTGGGGGATTCCTTGAATATAAAATATCTCCTCATCTGGAAATTTAGTATTTAACAATGTTGTTTCTATAGACGAATGTTCTACAATGAAATATTCCAAGGCCTGGCCATTTACCACTTTCTAAGGATTTAATTTTATATCAAAATACTACAAAAAACCTCTCACTATGCCAGATATCCTATCAACATAGTTTGTTTGAAGATGTATTTGAGTGTGTTATTCTGAGAGACCAAATGGACCTCGTAGTGTTGGAGAAAATTTCCTGGTTTCTAAATTGGGAAGATTAATTCCTTAAAGATCTTATCGATATCTGAATAATGAGTCTCAGCATAAAGAATTGTTTAATTGAGATGAAAGATTATTTTTTCATTCACAGCATCATTCTTTTGCATGTGTAAGGTTCCTAGTGATCACTCTATGGTTTTCATGTCTAGAAAATTTGTATTTTCCTCAATGGGTGGCATTAATATTGGTTGTCTCAAGATGTATTTCTTTAGGATTCTATATTATTCCAAACAGTAAATGATCCACTGATATGTGACTCCCTTCTTCATCAGTTTGGTGAATGGAAAAAACTTTTCTGTAAGAATGACTATGAAGAGCTGGATATAGGGCAATTTTCCTTGAAGTCCTCTCAACTCTTTATGATTTTGAGTAAATGAAATTATGAGTATATTTTTTTTCTCGATTTCATCTTCGATGTCATGATGGTGTATAATGAAGTCGATAAAATTTATTAAGGTTACCCTAAAGGCACATTTTAAGGGGTTCATCTTCAGGCTATGTTTTCATAGCATGTTGAAGACAGCCTCTAGGTTCACCAGGTGTTCACAACATTTTCAAGACTTAACCACTAGATTATGAATCTAGCATTCCAAAAACATCCATAGGAAGGGTTTGAATATGTGATGCATGGCCTGTTGGTATGTGGAACCAGTGTTCTTTAAGC
Source organism: Viscum album (assembly GCA_963277665.1). NCBI lineage: Eukaryota > Viridiplantae > Streptophyta > Magnoliopsida > Santalales > Viscaceae > Viscum > Viscum album. The sequence continues at coordinate 1,954,583,292 of OY728141.1, read as the reverse complement.
CAAAGGGAATTATCTGATAGCAGAATACTCCCTAGGGGTCTAAAGAAGGATGATTATTCATCTTCTAGGGCCATCTGAATTTTGTTGTACCCTTAATAGCCATCCATGAAAGAGAGGACTTGATAACTAAACATCACATCATTCATTAGTTCTGTGATTGGAACTAAGAACTCATATTTTGGATAATGATAGTTGAGATCTCTGAAGTCTATGAAGACCCTGATTTTACTATTCTTCTTATTCATAAGAACAATATTGGATAGCCATTTTGGATAATGTACATCTCTAATGATTTCTTTCTTGATGATATTTTCCACTTAATGCTCAGTTTTGGAGGCATGATTTCGGTGTGTCTGTTTAGCTTCCTATTTGTATCTCCAATGGTCTTCTAGAAAACCCAAGTGATGGGTGGACATATTGGGATCAAGGCCTAGAATCACTATATAATTCTAGGTGAACATGCCCTAGTGTTTCTTCGTAAAGGAGTTATGAACCTCCTATTCTTCTGAAATCAAGACTACACTAATCAAAGTGGGTTATGGATCTTCATCCATAACCAGATTTATTTATCTGAGTTCATCAATAATGGTGGAGACACCTTCCTCAAATATTGGAGGGGCGTCCCTGAGTTTTTACTCCTTTTATTATTCCTCATGATTTACCTCTTTTTCTTATGCCTGGGAAGTAGGTGATGAAGGAAGTTTCTTGGGGTTAGGGGAGGAGTTTTCCTTTGGACATTTGAAAGATGAAGAAACTATTTCTGGATAAATTTATGGTGCAATTAATTTTTGAATATCTTAAGGGGAGATGAGGGACTGAGAATGAGAATCTTCATCTTCTCCTATTAAAATTGAAACTTCTTCCAACATTTCTAATGGTATAGGTATTTTTTGAAACTAAGGGGATGGAATAAAGACATTTTCATCCAGGATTTCATTAATATCCAGAGGGTTGACAACTTCTCTAAATCTAATAGGCTCAGTTGTCACGACTGACATCACAAAAGTTTCTAAATGAGTTCTCAAATTCAAACTCGCCTCTTTGATTTGATTGATGGAAAGCACCTACTCTATGCTAAGATAGTTTAAATAGTTAGCTGTAATGGTATGTAGAATATTCGAGGCATTGATTCAAGAAACATCATTAGTCATGAATTGCTTCCCTTCCCTCCGATAGAATCCTGCGTCAATGTATTGTGATTTATAGGATTTAAATGGATATTTGTCATTGTGAAATGTCCCAATTATGACCATTAATACAATATTTGAGTCATTGGTGGTATGAAGAGGGTATATTTGCATATTAATGTAGCCATGGTCTTCCCAGAAGAACATTGAAGGTCATATCCTTCTTAACAACCATGAAATCTATGTCAGACATGAGTTCCCAAACTAAATCATGAGTCTAATTTCTCAAAGTGTATTTTTCTCATTATTTTCAAAACCCTATAGCATTAAAGTGGAAGGGTATGAGTGATATTAATTGAAACCCAGTTTATAAAGTTTTTTGGATTGGAATAAAGTTTACTCTTGATCCATTGTCAAGAAAGTCTTGTTGGGTATCAATGTTATTTATCTCGTCAGATATATACAATGGTCTGATATATCCCTATATGATGGAATACTCATATTTCTCAGTGAAAGAGATGACTTTGTGGAATTATATGGGATAATTATTTCCATGATACACTTTTGTAGTAGCAACCTCAACTTCAAATTCTTGGGGACTTGACAAGGAATCTATGAGTGATTCCTGGGGGTCTTTTAATAGACTCGGAACATCTTGGATTGACAACTTGGCTGACACTAGGGATATTTTCTTTAAAACATTGTACTTCTAATCCAAATTTATGTGATTCTTTGAAAGGGGATTATATTCTTTAGGTTATTTAAGAGTTAAAGTAATTTATGTGGATGGATCAGCCCTTCAAATATGAGTTGAATGTGCTTCTTCTCTTTGTGGATGAATTCGACTATATCTACATGAATGCCAAGTTTGATTAGGTGATAACAAATCCTCTAGAAAATATTCTAGTATTATCATGTTAGGTGAATCTATAACATGTGTGTGGGAACTTCCTTGATCCTTATAAGATCACTGGAGAGTTGTCCCATGATTTTCGGCCATGTAGACAGTACAAGTAAGGATGTGATTAGAGTAGTGAGTCTCGTCATGACCTCATCTACCCTGTATCCTTGAATCTGACGACATCTTCCCCTAGTTCCCTAATCAAACATAGATAATTTGGGTTCATAATCATGCTAATAATATAATAATGGATTCATTTAGTGAATTATGTTAATGTAACTAAAGATCAACTCCTCACCTAATGAATATTTCATCTGGAAGGTTGACCCATGTGTGTCAGTTGGCGGTGTGGTTCCCATTCTTCTTGAACTGTAGGCAAGAAGTATGATAAATTCAAGAACAATTTTTTCCTTGGAATATGCTCATATTCCTATTTTTTCTTATTTCTCTTCTATCTATGTCATTTTTTGGAAGACTATCCCTTGGAAGACTGAGCTATCAATGGAGTCGTTTGTGTTATAGTGGAAGTGGTTTAAGGAACAATTGGTTGTTTCAACTATGTTTAGAGGATAGAATGAGTCTATTTGATATTATTTCTAACTATCCAATTACTAAAAATATGTGTACCCTTTATTCTAACTTTTTATAATTTATTTCCATCCTCTCGATCAGTAGTAGAGACACATGCTACTTGAGAAGGTGGCATTCCCAGCTTTAATTTCCTAGATTCCACCATTTATTGCAAGATTTATTTGAAAAAAAACACTTCTTGATGTTGTTCCTCATTACATGATGGAAATGGAAATAGTTTAGTATATCTTCATAACCATCCTTGTTAGGATTCATGATCTTTAGAAACTTGATCATGTTCTTTTCCAATGTCGAGATGAAGTAGCTTGGGACTTGGTTACTTAGAAAAGAATAGGCCTTGTTCATAATATCCTAAAACTAATTTTTTCTATGATATCTTTGATCATACTAATGAGGTGGACATTTTCTTACACTCGTGAGGTAGAACTACATGATATGGTGTAGTATTTTTAGCGTGAGTGAGTATAGGGGGTGGCTTAAGTGTAAAAGTGGATGCTTTTTCTTTTCCCACTCTTCTTCCTTGAGCTAATGGAATTACTTAGGAATTAAATTTAGTCTGTATGATAGAGTATTTCATTATTTTATCAATAATGAAAACGTCCCAAAACCCTCATGTATATTTCATAGGGATATGTGGTATGCGCAACTCTTCATGAAGATTATCTATATAGATAGGTAACAATTATTCTTGAGGGAGTAGTAGATTTAAGGTGAATTTAAATCCTTTCCACTGAGCAATGAAATATAAGACCCTTTCATTCTCCCACTATTTACAGTTTGAGAGGTTTAGGATGGTTTTCTTCTATAGAATTGAGATGAACTGGAAGAAAAACTTTTGATGGAGGTCCTCCCACCCCATAATTGACCAAGATAGAAAGCTAGTGTACCATACAAAGGTTGGTCCCTATGGTGAATGGAAAATGTTCTTGTTTTTAAATTTCTCCTATTGTTTAGTGGTCCCCATCATGAGATCATATTGAGAGAATAAATCAATCAAATTCTGCTCTGGGTATCCCGATCTAATAAAAATTGTAAATGTACAGTTCCCAAAGTTTGGTGGGGGAAGATTTGGACTTACCCATTCAGGGTAAGGCTTATTTTCCAATTGTATCAGCGCGCATTATTCATACATGGCTCCCAACAGAGCTATAAGTGGATCAAGAGAATTCATGATCACTTGGGTAATTTCTATTTAGGTTAGATATTGAAAAAGTGTAACGGTTGGTATGGCCATGTTTAGAAGCACTGTTGGTATTTACCATGGGTAGCCTAAAGGGGATGCACGTATAGATGGGTATGAAATTATTCTGGTTGTGCACCCAATGGTTGGAATTTCTGATCTACTATTGCGGGTTCCAAGTATATTGGTGGTTGGTATCCCACATTGAGAAGATGTTTCATATCCACTTAATTCTCTATGGTAAACCCTCTTTGCTGAGGTATGTTGGTTGGGAGTGTGAGTTGGGGATCTTCTTACGGAACATATCCAGTAGGAATGACAACTTAGATTAGCTCTATATTGAGACTCCTCAATTCTTTCATCTCTTACAATTTTTTATAAAATCTTTCTTTAATCAAAAGGGGATCAATCTCTCTAGGAAGTTGGTGAGGCACAATCTTACCATTACCCTTTTCCTTATTAAATTCCTTTTAAGGAGGTACTTTTGGATTGTTTAAGGGAATTCCTAGATTCTGGGAAATACTTTGGTTTTAGGTACGCACACCTCAATCAATAATTTCAAGGTGCACTACATTTTGAACTGAAAAGTCCTCCCTTAATTCTTTCTATGAATTAGAATCATGTTCTATTGGGTCTATAGGGGTATTGTTAATGACATTCACTAATTTTTAATTCGTTTTAGGCATTCTATGAATTTCATTGAAATATTTTCTTTTTCTATACCATATATGAGGTCTTGTTCTCTTCTTAAATGATTCTATAGGAGCCATTTGGTGGATTATAATCCAAAGGGAATCTCTATACATCTCATTCATGCATGTTCCTAATAAGGATTCTAGATCGTGGGATGGGATGAACTAGGAGGATTCACTCTGTATGATTTCCCCAAATCAGAAGAATACTGAAATCCACAGATTAGGATGTTGTTAAGGTGAAAATCTCCTAACCTTGAGGATTGGGGTTGTTCCTATTCCACCTTCACAACTCTTCGGGCCTAGTTTTCTAACCTCGGAGGTTGTGTTGAATAATCCCCCAACCCTGTGGGATGGGGTTTCTTTTTAACTAACATGGATACTACTGTCATATCTTCCCTTCTGATTTTATAGAGTTTTATTTGAACATGGGATGGGTGTATCATTTTTTATTCACTTGAATCTCCCACTTACAAGGATCATTACACTATTTTTTACATTTGTGCTATCTAACGGATGACTTCTTCTAAATAGGAGGCTTGATCAATATTTTTAGATACTTGATGAAAAATTCTCTCAATAGTTTGATCTCTTATGGCCTAACTTTAGTAAGAGTTGGTTGGGGCCTCTTTTTTATCATATCTTCAATTGTGAACAAGGTTTTTCTGATTAATCTGGCCTAAAGATATGACACTACATGACACCACTTTCAATGCGCATTGCTAATCGGGGATCATGGTGAAATGTAATGCTCTGCATTCACCACATCCTTCGATATGAAATCTAGATGAGGCATTTGTGATATGAATTCATAGTTTTTTTAACATGTTAAAGTGATTCTTGTTATTCCTATAACATTGAATGTCATGAATCTATGAGTGACAACAATTCAATTTGGTGTTTCATCCCTTCCATTACCTTAAAATGACTCTAATAATCATCATAGGGTAATAATTCTTCTCTCAATTGATGATCTATTTTACATATATTGAGGAAAATTTCATGCACAAAATCTTCCAACAATTCCTTTGGAATGTTTTATTGATGGGTGGATAAAGGATAGAACATGAATGGAATGTCATCTTTATTCATATATTTATTCATTTTCAGCACATCATCTTTATCTTTTTTCAGATTCTCCTCAACCTGGTCTAACCAGAGTGGATGCTTTCTTACCACTTTATCATAAACGATGAGATTTGTGGGGGATTCCTCTATTAAGTTAAAATAAAAGTTATCCAAGGGTGGCTTGGAGAGTGACTGTCACCTTGGGTTGTCTTCTGATAGTGAAATAATTTCACTCATTAGTGATAAGGAATCAGACATGACCAACCTTGTTTCCTTAAGTGCCTCATTTTAATAGGGATTTCTCATCACTATATCTCTAAGGGGAGGGCCCTTCTCACGAAGTGAAACTATACTATAGAGGGAACTTTAATAGAAAACTCCATTACAGAGAGAACTAACATGGTGGATTATAGAAATGGAATGGTCGTATTTCTCTTTGATCTTCTGGACACATGGAAGTTTTTCATGATCCTCATCAAGAGATAGGATCCCATGACCGATCAGGTTATGTTCATGAATCAAGACTTCATGTTGAAGTGTCTGAGGGGGCCTTCGGAATTATTTATACTTCCCCTATAATTTGGTAATGGGAGAGTAAGATCTTGAGAATCCATAGATTAGTATCTGAGGGCTTCAAGAACTCCATAATTAAGTAGAGAAAGATCATAGATCAGGTCTTCATTTTCTAAGTGTCTCTAGTGATGCTTATTTTTGTATTCCTTCTTGTGAATGACTTGGGACACTTACTAGGGTAAGTGGTTTTCATGGGAAGGAATTTTTTCCCATATTGGAGTGGCCATTGGGATTGGCGGATTACCTCTGATTGGAATGGGTGTGTGTTCCTAGTCTATTTTTTCATATATCATGGGGCATTTTTCCTCATGACCCTCATGGATAAGAAAAGAGGTGTGCGTATTCTATTGGTTGACATGCTAATGAGTCACCCAATTTTTTGGGATAGAGCAATTTGTTCATCCCTTTGACACTACTATTGTCGATGTTATGATGTCATGTGAGGTATTTAGGATGTGGGTAGGAATTTACATCTACCCTTTCACCATTGTCAGGATATTCTTGGTGACTTCAGCAATTTTAATGGGGACATATTCACACTCTATATCTAGAGTAGGTTTATGTTCCTACTCATGTCCTCCATTTTTTACTAGTAGATACTGATAGTACTCAGGTGTGTGGCAGAGATTTAGGTATGTCTTTTATAATTTTTCATGAATTTATGACTAACTTCTCTAGATTTATCTAGACAAAACTATAATAAGACTTAATGAATGCAGATAGGTTTGTGCACCTTTTTGTGGTTTGCCACCAAACTTGGTAGACATGCTTCTTTGAAGACTTTCAAGTGAGGCTTCTTGAAGGATTGATGGATGTGGGAATGGATTTGTGCTTTCTCAAGAATTTCCACTGAATTTGACTGGAAAGAATTCTATGTACGGTCAGATATTTGTTCATGCTCATTGTGTACTGTTTTATTTGATCGGTGGTCTTCTTTGGTACTTCTAGATGAGTCCGTTAGAAGACTTTATTAGTTTGGGAAGGTTTATATTCCTTCTCATTCTGTGCCACCAGATTTGAATGATGGGCTTCCTTGGATTCCACTACGGGAGTATGTTTTCTATCTGAATTTGGACAAGTGGGTGTATGTGCTCACTTGTAGTTTTCCACCAAATTTTATTGGTGGGATTCTCCATAGGGTATATAGGTGTGTCCATGCTCCTTATTTTTGGGTTTCTATCCTCATAAATTTATCTTGCATGCCAGGGTATGGATGAACTAGGTTGGAATGTCAAGGATGGAACCCTCATCATGTTGAGGGTTCACTACTATGCAAAATTGGTGGTGGTTACTACTGGAAGGATCCCTGAAGAAGGACCCATATGTCTTCTAGATGAGGTCATCTATGGCCTCTTAGTCCACCTCCCTAAGATAAGGTAGGGACTAGTTATTTCTTTATGAGGATAATATCTTGAAATGATTGAAGACATAGATAGGTTTCATCTACTTCTGTGCCACCAATCATCACTAATTGGATGATCGGTGGGGCTTTACAAGCTGGATGGCTTGTCAGGAAACCTCTAGGGTCAGGATTGTACCATTATAGTGATACTCCTAGACCAGTGCATTTAAGACCCAACATAAAAAAATTTGGGTTGGTGATGGTGTCCTCTACTTGCATGAAGACCCAACATGGATAGTAGTAAGGGCATACGTTTGCAGAATCTAGAATGACGTCATTGATTTTTAAGGGAGTTCAGAGACAAAGTTGTAGACTATAGAAGAAAAACACAGACAAGAAAACCTTATCAAAGCATTACCTAATTTGAATAAATACATGCAAGATTTCTTATCTTATTTAGACCCCATTTTTTGATAGTTAAAGGGTTATGACAGGTGGGTGACACCACCATCTTGGTTAAGGATGTATGCCAGGTTCACCATGTTTTGTTTATGAAGAAAATTAGTCACCTGACGGTTGATTGCAGGGGGTTGAGTTTTGTGCAATTATTCACATCAAGGTCAATAAGTTAGAATGTTATCTAATGGGTATTTTTTATTGATATGAAAACACCCAACAATTTTATATCTATGATAACTCATGGACCTTCTTTCCAAAGGCATGTGCTCATTTTGATACTGGACCAATGATACTTAAGAACTCATATTAGTCAATAAGATGGGAGGTCGGGCTCATCACACCTTTTTTAGGGGAATTATTTCCTACTCTAGTACACTCTTATAGATTTAGTATATGTTCACGAATCCATCACTAATTCCCAAGTATGATGTGGGTCACCCTTGAATTAAAAATAAATTATTAGAATTTATGGAATTTGGAATCATCTGTATGTATATGAGGTTCTTTATCTATTGGGATATCTACATGTATTTGAGATTCTCCATTAATGGTATTCTCCTATATACTGATTAGATATTCTTTGGTCATTATTATAATGATTCTGGTTTTCAGCCACACAGTGGGCTACTATGGATTATATCATCATCCAACGAGATGGGAGCTATTTTGTTGTTGGGATCGGACCCATGAGATTGGATTACTATGTATCCTTGTGAAAGGAATCAGAACCCACATAGTTTAGTTTCACTTAGCGGGGAACACAATACATTTTATGGTCATGTGATAAGTACCAAACCATGAAATTTACCATCATGTGTCAAGGACGTCTAGGTGGGGGTGCCTAGTCAAAGTTTGGTGTAGGACTTATGTCGAAGCGACCCAGGTAACCTAGAAAGGAAAAGGATTCTAAGGTTGAATAAGACTCTACTGAGGATTTCACTTATATGTAATAGGGTTGGTTTTGGATCTAGTTTGGTTGGGGATTATTCCTAAGGAGGATTCCATTTTGATGAATATAGTGATATAGTTGGACCTTATACTATGTAGGAATCCTTTGATTGGTTGGGGCTTATTCTTAAAGAAGAGGACCAAAGGTTGGATTTCAGGTCTTATTCCTAAGGAGGATTCCCTTGGTTATGATTGGGTATTACATATAGAATGGGGACCAGCGGTTAGGGATCATATAGATTCCATGATAATAACTAACCCCTAAGACCACATGATCAATGCTCTATGTGAGAAACTAGAGGAAATGGTGGATCTATAGAAACCACAAAATTTTCTTTGTACACTGATGGATGAGATAAAAACCCAAAGGGAGAGGAAAAGATAATAGGCTCTAGAACCCATTCCCTACTATCGTTGTACCCTAGGCCCAAAGGGAGATAGAGAGGTATTTGAGATACTTGTAACCTTTTATTTTGTTATCTAGGATAGTAAAGTATGATGATCTATCGAGATATGACCCATGGGTATGGAAAAGGAGGAATGAATGAAGTAGGATAGGTCCTATAAGAGAGGATAGTGTCTTACTCTTGGAGGGATGCCTTAAAATTGGTGTTAGGGGGAGGATCTCATTCTTTATCGAAGGGAAAAGAAAGTGTGATCCTCACCCTCCCCTCCTAGAACTAGAGGCTCTGGGTCTTAGAGACAACTAGGGAAGGACATGGTCATAACCTTAGTACCCAAGACTAGGAGTTCCCTAAAACCACCCCCTAGTTTGGGGTCCTCGGGACTGAAGGAATTCATACTCACATTCACCCTGAGGACCCTACTCATTGGGTAGGACAAGTGTGGGACACCTCTGACCGAAGGGTTGCAAACAAAAATGGGAGACACACCGGTGTGCCTCATTCCATGGTTTTTCAAGTCCAAATTATTCGATATAGATTTTAATTTGGTTAACCTTATATTAGAGATCCTAAGGAGAAGGGTCCCTTTTATTGGTGTCTTGAAAGAGGACTTGATGGGGGATCACGTATGTCCTAGATTAAAGTGCAAATGCGATTTTTGTAGGGCCTAGGAGGAAATGTAGGTGATTCACGTAGAAGGTAGTTATGTGAATGATAAATATACCATTATAAATGAATCACCTAGGAAAAAACACTTAGTAAATTCTTTAGCCTTGGCACCATGGGTCTCCTCAGGTGTCCCTGGGTGAGTCTCGTATAGGTCCATAATTTGGGAAGGGGCCTCGTGCAAGTGATTTTACACTAGGGAAAATAGGGCCCTCATACAGATTTCATGTATTTTAGACCCTAGAGGAACTTTTATCCCATTATCCCCCTTTATTCTTACGTTTTCTGGGTTATAGAGGGAAACCTAATGGTTTTTAGGGAACTGGGTGAAGTTGTTACACAATCATAGCTTCAAGGTTTCTTCAAATTTTCAAGTCTTTCAAATGAGAATCCCTAGGGTTTTATTTATATGAAATTATGGGACCTTGGTTGAATGATTTACCCCATGTAGGTCCCTGGTGTAGGTTTCCCATGTAGGTGACCCGAACAGGTTTCCCGTGTAGGTGTCTCGTGCAGGGGCCCCATAGAGGGGCCCTATGCAGGGGACCCATGTAGGTGTCCCATGCAGGTGTCCTGTGTATGTGTCAAGTCCAGGTGTCCCATGCAGAGGTCTCATGTAGAGGTCCTGTGTAGGTGTCCCATGAAGTGGCCTCATGTAGGTGCCATGTGCAGGTGTCCCATAGAGGTTTCCTTTAAGGGGTTACGTGTTAGGGTCTTGTGCAGGTGTCCCATGTAGGTGTCTCATGTAGGTGTCCCATGCATGTGTCCCCTGCATGTGTCATGTACAGGTGTCCCATGCCGATGTCTCATGCAGGTTTCCCATTTAGGTTTACCGTAGGGTTTCTCATACTAGTGTCTCATGCAGGGGTCGCATACATGGGTCCCATACAGGTGTCCCATGTAGGGTCCCCATGCAGGTGTCCCATGTAGGTGTCCCATGAATTTTTTGGGCCTGGTTGAGGATGTTTTTTGTCATGACACATGAATTCAACCTACTCCTTCGTATATCATAAATTTTTATTTCTACTCAAACTCAACATTTTGTGTCTAAGTGAGGTTCACATCTTGAATTTTTTGGAAAATTGAATGAAATTTATTTCATGGTCTCAACAATCACATTCATGGTATAAGTATTTGGTAGATCCTAAGACATGAATCATATAATAATCAAAGATCATAGGCCATGATATCATATCATAAGAATAATAAAATGTCATAGAGAGTGGTATAAAAAGCGTGGGATAATCATATTCATTGAAATATTATGTCAAGGATACTCACCAAGACATCCATCGCATGATAGGCTTGGGTTAACCACCCATGTATCTACTTTGATCTTGAGATAACAACCTAGGTATGCTCTTTTGGGATTGGGATAACCGATCTTATACCCTTTGATATCATAAAACATTAATCATTAACCAATGTATTGGATGGTTATAATGGACCCACCTATTACATAATCATAATCTATTTATAAGTATGCCACATGATCATGAAAAAATTTATCATTTCATCGTAGCATAATATATGGAATAGAAAAAAAGTTTCATTAATATTTCATCATCATCATCATGATAAACCAAATAGAGAATGAATAAATATGGTATCATTATGTCATATCCCCAATGAAGTTTAAGTAACATAAATTAATGTAATCTTTCATGAAAATATATTTGAAAGATCACTGTAATATTTCTTGAGGGAAACTCCCTTTTCATTTTGAAATAACTTATTTAAAATCTAAAAAATTTCCAAATATTATAAACATAATATTATTTTAAAAGTATTGTGGAAAATTATTAATTAATATTCAAGGAAAACATTAATAATGACTATTGTAAAATCCATTCATGTGTTAAACATTAAAACAAATATTTAGTTCACACCTTTAGTAAAAAGATACTTGCTTGGATAACGACAAAAAGATTCCTTTTTAACATTTTTTAATAGAAAATTAATCATGGGTAAAAATTTCTTTAATAAATCATTAGATAATTGTACAAATATTAATTAAAACATTTTAAATAAAATATTAACATAGAAGAAAAATATTCCAAGCCAAATAGAAAAACAAAGTGATTTTTCCATAAAAACAATTCTTTCATACTTATGTGTTCTTAAAAGGAGTAAAATGAACTGAAAACTTTTAATTTATATCAATTTATATAATATAAAAATCCATAATATTTTTGAGAGGTATATCATATAATTTCATTATAAAAATTTTAAGTATAAATAATCAAGTTAAAAATTTATATTGTAATAAAAAACCCTTACCACTTTGGTAATGAATCATAACCCCCATGAAAGAAATAACTTCAAATGAAACATTAAATACCATGAATACAAATATATTCACAATATAACATATCAAAGGGGAATTATATACACCATATAAAATAAACAAGTGGTGAATGTGGCATGGGTCTCACAGAAACAAAAATGACATGAGAAACCCTTACCTCAAGTATGAATTTCATCATAATCTCTCTAAACACCTATATAATAAGTTCAAATTTGTTATAATTATATAAAAAAAACATATTTATAGTTATAATTTCATACATGGTTTACTTATAACATATTATCACTCATTAATTAACAATCTTCATTTTGGGTGTTAACTACTTCATTTTTCATGTATGTTTCAATTATACAATTGTGGTCCTTGTTTATTGATCACGGTTCCATAATCTCTATAATTTTAATCATGATATAAATATCATATATATTCATTATATAAAAATTTATAACCTTCCATAAAAAGAATATATATAAAAATTTATTACACTATTCATGGAGATAGTAGTTTAAATGAGGTACTTCTAACTTTTTTTCAAGAGTGTGAAAGGAATATTTATTTTAATGTTTACCACACAAACTGATTTTTTCAATGTCATAGCCATTATTTTATTTTAATATTACTTTATAAGTTTCCATGGTTATTTTTAAAGAAAGTTGTTCTCTAAATATTCAATAAATTTTTATTTAAAATATTATCAAAAGAGAAGGATATTTTTCTCATGTTTTAAATGAAATGTTCAAATTATTTTTAAAAATATTTTAATCTATTTCAACATACTTTAATGTATCTTTTGAATTACTTTAGATATACTCTAATGATATCATCCTCTATATTAATTTAGATGGATTATAATCTTGATGTTCTATTTTTTTCTAAGGAAAAATATTGACATTCTATATTATTATAAATACATGAAATATTAATATCTAATATGTATCCTGATATTTTAAAATGGATCCAAATATCTATATATTCAAATATAATGAGGATAAGGTTGAAATAAATTCAACCAATATAAATGTGAAAATTTATTTCCAAGAAAATGAGATTATGATTCTTGCTCGTTGCCATTAGATATTCCATCACTACCTTTATCTTTGAAGGATCAACTAATATTCTATCCTTAGAGATAGTATGACAAATAAAACAGACATCCTAAACTCATAATTCACATTCTAACTAATTAAATTATATTAGTTTTCTACTTTCATAATAACCTTTTTCATGTTCATTCAATTATCATTATTCCTTTTATTTCATTTATTAAGATGACTTATTTAGTTAATAAATCAGTTAACTTTATGTTATATGTTTTGAGGATACCTATAATGAAGATAAATATTTGAAAAATATTTATCTCCTTGAATTTGATCAAACAAGTCATCAATATCGGGCAAAGGATACTTGTTCTTTGTAGTAATAGCACTGACCTCTATGTAATCAATGTACAACATCATAGGCCCATCTTTATTCTCCTCTATTAATTACAATTTATGAGCCATTTAATTTAACCAATATCTTCCCAGATACATTCCAAGATTCATTCTCCACATCCTAAGAATTTTCTTAATATTTTTGAAAATATTTATTTAAAATATTATCAGAAGAAAATGATATTTTTCTCACATTTTAAAAGAAATACTTAAGTGAAAAATCTATTATCCTTTATAATCAATGAATTATCCAACTTATTTTCCTTCACAGGGTTCTAGTTTTTTGAGAAACCATATTTCTTGAGTAGTTTTAACCATCATCTTTACCACATGTTGATATTTTTTCTTTATTATCATCAAGCATGGTCCACTGTGTTTCTTTCCACAATTATTGCAAGTTGGAAATTACACCCTTCAATAGTATATCCATGAAATAATTAAAAAAAGGTCTTCTCGTTATCCTTAGGAAAGGAAAACATAAGAAAGATCAAGATTATATGCTTAGATAAGTAAGATAAGAAGGTATTTGTGCAGAGCTTTTCTAATCTAAATGGATCAAAATAAATTAAGTTAATCACTATAGATGAGTGTTTTTATTAAAGTGTGTAGATCATATATTTAATAAAATGAATTAACATTCATCTAATGGTGGTTAATAGAAAAGGAATTTCTATTAAATCCTTCCAATTTATTTGGTAAACTGAAGGCTTAAATATATGTAAGTTAATCGAAAGAGAATTTGATTGAAATTAATTACTCCTATGAAGTGACCATATAATATGCTTGATGGGAAGGAGAGTTTTCTTCAAGTGTGTTGAGAAAAGACATCAGCCTCATGATTGTAAGGGAAATAAATAAGTCGCATCCTGTCACTCACAAATTCCAATTCATTTATCATATGAAAAGGGTGGATAATCAATATAATTCATAATAAACATAAATATCTATATTTGAAAGCTAAAATATGGATTAAAAATAATTTTGAAATCATTATAAAATCATAAAAATACTATCATAACTCAATTGGATGGTAAATTATTGATGCTATCATGAATAGTATATTTATAGAAAACTAGTAGTTTTTAAAATTACTTTCATTGACATTAAATGTTGATATTCCAAAAATGGAAATTCATATGAGGTATGGACATTATAAATTTTCATGAAAATAATTTTAAATTATAATTAAAATCTTTCATTGAAAACATGATGAAATATCCATTTTTGTAGGTATGGGGGTGTGTTAGGATTAGACTGTACCCTGTTACTTATGGTTTTGGCATCGTGAGGTTTCCTAATGAATTTTGGGTCAGTTATGACAACTTTACTTTTTAGTTTTAATTATTTTTTTTATGAATTTTAAGGTGTTTATTGATGATCTAGGTGATTTTAGACTTAGAGGAGGTTATTATAAGCTTAGGATTGATTTATAGATCACTAGTAGAGGTAAGTGGCCTCAAATTTAGTAATTTGATCATTTAATTGGTGATTTTATGATATATGTGCCTTTATTATTATTATTTTCTGCATGTTTTGTGACTTTTTTTATATCAACCATATATTGGGAAAACATCACTTTATATTAAGAGTAAAAATTAACAATAGATCTTGCTAAAAGGTTTGATAGTGGTGCCTTGGTCAAAAGAGTATAGGTGGACCTATATTTGGGTTGATTGGTTGCATGATTTGTATTTCCAAGAGAAAGGTATTTTCCTATTTTCATGGTGTTTAATTAAATGTGAATTTCAAAGGAAAATGGGTAATTTGAGTAATGGTATTTCAAATTGGGAAAGGGGGTTTCTAAAGAATGTTTTCATGTGATTTTTTCTAATATCCTAGTGTGATTGAGATGTTATGTTTTCCATTTATAAATGGTTATAAATGATTATATTGAATTGATATCCATAAGAAATGAGGAAGGTCTTGGTTAAGATTCTTTGATCTGTTTGAATTGTATGTCCTCTTTAATGTAATTATATTGGGTGCTTCTTGTTTCATGTTGAAGCATGATTTTTTGTATTTTTCAGTGATGTTTCATTTGTTATCAATGTGATGGGTTGGTCCTGATGGATAGAACAATCCTTTTAGAGGGTTGAGATGGGTGTTGGGATGTGTTTGATATGTAGGTGTATGTATAAGGACTCGGCCTTAAAACATTACATAATATTGAATTAAACAAATTAATTCACATTAAGGATATTTCCAGGTTTAGAGTTTTAGAGAATTCGGACATAACTATTACATCTCAAAAGATTACAATGTAGACACTTCTACTCAGTTTCCATTTTTTCATAAAATAAAAACTCTTGAAAAAAAATTCATGTCTAGTTCCATGTTTTAGATAACATTAATTTCCCTTGATCTCATCCTTGACCCTATTCATCTTTAAGTCCTGTGAAAACATTTCAAAACTTGGGATGGGAAAAAAATCTCAGTAAGGGTTATAAAACAAAGAAAGAAAACATTAGTTCATTAATACATACAAAACATAAACTCTTTTACTTACCTCTTGAAATCATAACATTTATGAATATCACATATAAATCATAAATCATAAAGTTAACTTGTGGCATCCATAACATACATACATTGTAGCTATCATAGCTAAATAGAGAGTTACTTTGGAATACCAATCATAGTATATTCCCTAAATATATTAGGAGAAACATTCATCTTTACCTTCATCAAGTTACCCAATGCATTGGAGAGTTATCTCAGGCTCACCTACCCTAGGTTTATCACGGAACCACCCATATACATAAATAATGCCCAAGAACCATAACATGATCAAAACACATAACATAAGCATAAAGGAAAGATAAAATTTTCACATTGCAATAACAATATAACATTTCAATATATTAACGTATCAAAACCATTATCAAAACCATTTTCAATACCAAAAATACATAAAATAGTATATGGTATTTATTTTCCTTTTAAAAACATTACTGCTTGTTAAGGAAGTCGAAGATCAAATAATACTTGCAGTGACGGAAAGGTCATTGTCACCACTTACGTTAAAAAGAAACATTCTTTTTTGTCATTTAGTAAAATTATTCTTATAAAAATATTCCCTTTGAATGAAATGAAAAGTCAAATGTGTTTATACAGCATATAAAAGAAAGTCGTGTATTAGAACAAAATATGCCTCAATGAAAGGAGATTGAGACGAAGTCCCTTACCTCGTGTCTGACTTGACTCGATCGTTATTTAATCTACTGAATAATAAAATAAAGTTAATTTATACTTTCTTAAGAACCTTTTTCAAGTTTATTATTCCATTTATATCACTTATTACCATGTTATAAACATTATGGAATAATTTAAGTTAATAGCATTCGTTTTGTCGATATTTGGTACTTGAGTCAAAAATGAACACCAAATATTTACAAGTTGTCCATGTGGTCAATAGTCTATTATATCCAGAAATATATTCATTATTTAGATATCATATATACCATATATATCAAGTATGTATATATTTTTAATAGTACATATCATTTGGAGGTAAGAAATGAAATGCACCGTTCATGGAGAGGGTAAGTCGTACGTACACATGAATGCTACTTTCATTTTTATTTCTTATTTTAATGGAATTAAAAAATAATTATACAAAGGTATATTATAATTCCAGTATAATATCATATATAATATCATTAACTTCATCCTTTATACGTACCACGTATGGTATGAACGGGTCATATCACTTTGAGGGGGCAGCAATCCACACTTCCTCAAATAAAATTATCATGTTTACCCATAATGGACACCCTAAAGGTATGATATAAAAGAAAAATACAGAAGCATAAAGAAAACATAAATATAATATATATCATATATAAATATAGTTTCATCTTAATTTCCACCACGATAGGCGGTAGGAGATAATCAAACAATCATCGTTTTGTGAGGCGTTAGTTTTCCATCCACAGAAACAGTATGGTCTTCACCCATTAGATTGAGGTGTGTGTAAGAGTAGTTCAAATAAATCTCAAAACAACATCCTAGTATATTTTGGATACTGTTTTTTTATAAAATAAAGGAATAAAAAGATTATAGGGGTTGGAGAAGTAAAATAAAAAAAATAAGTTAAGAGAAATTGTTGCCTTTAATTTAGGTAACTCACATTGGTATGAACCAAAAGGGTTTCTTGAAGTGCCTTCTGCCTAAGGTAAGGCTTCTAAGAGAAGTAGAAGGATGTAGAGAGATTAATTGGGCAGATTTTGGATGATCCAAAAGTCTTGGGAGGTGTGAGGAATTGGTTAGAAATGAGGGCTTTTTATAAGGTGGGGGAGGGGCTCTTTAGGAAAGTGTGATAATATTATTTTATTATATAATTATATTTGGTTTATAAAGGTCCAAAAATCATTAAATTTGAAGATAAAATGACTCATGGTCAAAATAAAATCATCCAATAAGAATTGGAAAGGTTTTGGAGATTATTTTAATATTTATAATCCTATTTATTTAAACCATTTATTAATGAGGTAAATATTGCATCATTATTGTATCATAAATAATTTAATTTATTCGATGTCTAAAAATTATAAAAAAATACCATGATGTAGAAAATATTTTTAGATTTCCAATTAATATTTATAGTATAAAAGATAACTTATATAACACCATGTAAAAATTAATTTACAAAGAGATATTTGTTTGTGTCATTTTTGCCTTAACTTTAAGTTAATTAAAATAAAGTGTCATTATCATTCATAAGTGGCTCCATGGGGTCCCAAAATAGACCCAAGGATTCCCATAGTTGTCCATTACTCATCAAATAAGGTTAGGAAATGTGTTAAGCTAAGTTTTAATTATTATAATATTTGTTTTACCTATAATTACTCTATTTACCTTTAACCATAGTAAATAAAAGTCAAAAGTTACTATTTACCAAAAATTATTTTCATCTTATTAAACCATATTTTACTTACTAATAACAACCATGTATGTCTGATTTTTGAAATTCAATTCACAAAAGTGGTAAAATTTCATTTAAATGAAAAATTATGTTTTTTTAACTACTACTAAGTGATTTCACTATTCATCAAAAATTGAAGTTTTTCAGAAAAATATCAAAAATTCAGCCTAAGATATATTTAATATTCTGAATTCAAAAATGATGTCTATTTTACCAAATTCTGAACATAGAAATTTCATTAATTAATTTAAAATTAATTCTCATTATCAAAACAAATAGCGTGTTATTAATAAACAATAACTATCAAAAGATTGATACTTGTTTATATCCAATTTCAAAGTGAAATTAATTACAATAAACGACATTGGATTAAATGGTCAAAATATATTCTAATTACAACTTAAAACTAATTAAAAAGATAATCTAGCCATGTAAATAAATTAGATTAAAACGCAGTTTTGTATTAAAATACAGTATTTTAACTGTTCATTAAAAATTGAATTTTATCAGAAAGATGCCAAAAAAATTACCCAATGTAAATTTTGGTGTCCTGATTCTGAAGAATAATTTTATTTGGTCAAATAGAACATATAAAAGTGACCAAAACTAGATTTAAAGAGGTCTCTCCATTAAAAGGCGGTAAATCGACCTTTTAATGTAAAATATTCTTAAAATTAGATTCATTCACATTTTAAGCCTCTATCTTTTATTGGATAAATGTAAATACATTTAAAAAACATGTACAATCATATTGTAGTTAGTTTTGTTTATTCCCACCAATACAAAGGCTAGGAGTTAACTACCATTTAAAATAATAATATTATATTATTAGTGTTCAATGTAAGATTTCAAAGAAACCTGTTGTTGCGTATCGGGTACGCTATCAAACATAGAAACCCCTTTAAAGTAAAATTAATTAATATTTAATTCACAAATATTAATAAATATAAAAATTTCTTATTCTTTATTTACCTGGGATGTTACAGCCTTCTCCCCTTTTGGAAATTGTGTCCTCACAATTTTTATTCACTTATCAAATAAGTGGGGGTATTTATACCTCATAGCATTTTCATATTCCCACGTTGCATCTCCAACCATATGGTTTTTTCACAAAACCTTTACTTGGTGAATTACCTTATTCGGCAAAATTTTCTCTCTATGGTCAAGAATCTGGAATGGTTATTCTTCATAAGTGAGATTCTCTTCCAACTGAACTACCTCTGGGCTGAAAACATGAGATGGATCTGGCATATACTTTCTCAACATCAAAACAGGAAAAACATTGTTTTCCTAGAATAAACTTGGTGGTAAAGCCACTTTATACACAACTGATCCAACTTTCTCTAGGATTTTATATGGTCCAATGAACCTCGGAGTCAAATTTCCCTTCTTACCAAAACGCATCACACTTTTCCATGGAGAAACTTTGAGAAAGACATGATCACCTACCTCAAAAGAATGATCCTTCCTCTGGTTATCTGCATAACTTTAATATCGACTCTGAGCCATTCTCATGTGCTTCTAAATCAACTAAATTTTTTATGCCATCTCTTCTACCAATTCTAGTCCCATCAACTTCCTTTCACCTACTTCATCCCAAAATTCTGGAGTTCGACACCGCTTCCCATATAATGCCTCAAATGGATCCATCTATATACTGGAATGAAAACTGTTATTATATGAAAATTCAACCAAAGAAATATGTTGGTCCCAACTTTCCTGGTAATCAGTGAACAAGCACGTAGCATATCCTCCAGGGTATGAATTTTTTATTCTGATTTCCCATCTGATTGAGGATGAAAAGTTATACTAAAATTTAATTCATTACCCAACAACTTATGAAGGCCTTTCCAAAAGTTAGAAGTAAACCTGGGATCATGATAAAATACAATGGAGAGGGTAACTCCATGCATCCTGACTATCTCTTTAACATACAACTGAGAAATTTGATCTAGAGACAAAGTATCTCGAATAGGAAGGAAATGAGCAGATTTAGTCAATCGATCGATAATTACCTAGATTTCATTATTACCTCGAGATTTCTTCGGTAATCCCACAATGAATTCCATGGATATATTTTCCCATTTCCACTCTGGCACCATTAAAGACTGAAGCATCCCTTTTGGTAACGGTCACTCTGCTTTAACCTGCTGACAGTTCAAACACTTCACAATAAAGTCAACAATATCTCTTTTCATTCCATCCCACCAGAAATACTCCTGAAGATCTTTGTACATCTTAGTACTTCTAGGATGAAATGAAAACATAGAACTATGAACTTCACATAACAACTCATTCTTAAACTTTTAATCACAAGGCACACATTATCTCTTTCCAAATCTCAAAACACAATCATTATCAATGTTAAATTCAGGCAACTTACCCTTCTGAACCAACTCTACCTTTTTATGTAACTCACTGTCTTCCTTTTGTGCTTGATTAATTCTATCTGATAGAGATGATCTCACTAACACCTAATAGAAAATAGAAGAATTTCCTACACCAAAAACTTCTATTCCAAAGTTTATCAAATCAAAAACCAAAGGATCTTGTTCCAAACGTAACATGGTTAATAAAGCATTACTCATTCAACTCAAAGCATCAGCCACTTTATTTTATTTTCCTAGATGGTAATGGATCAAGCAATCATAATCCTTGATTAATTCCAACCATCTCCTATGTATCAAGTTTAATTATTTTTGAGTGAATATATACTTTAAACTTTTGTGATCAGTATATATTTCACATTTTACTCCATACAAATGATGCCTCCAAATTTTTAAAGCAAAAACAACAGTAGCTAATTCCAAATCATGTGTAGCGTAATTTAACTCATGTGATATCAATTAATGTGAAACATAAGCAATTACTTGATCATTCTACATTAGGACACAACCAAGTCCCTTCAATGAAGCATCATTATAGATAACAAACTCACCATTTCTGGATGGCAGTGCCAAAACTAGAGAATTCACCAATATTCTTTTCAATTCCTGAAAACAATCATCACATTCTTTTGTCTAGATGAACTTAACACCTTTCCAAGTTAACATAGTCATTGGACTAGATAACCATGAAAAATTTTCAACAAACCTCCAGTAATAACCTACCAAACCAAGAAAACTACAGATCTTGGTTATAATTGTGGGTCTTGGTTATTCTTCAACAACTTTTGTTTTATTAGGATCAATAGTTATGCCATTTTTTGAAACAATGTGACCAAGGAAAGAAATTTTTTGCAACCAAAATTCACAGTTACTGAATTTCCCAAATATTTTCTTTTCTTTTAAGGTTTACAAGGAAACCCTTAAATTACTTTCATATTCCTCTTTACTTTTTGAATAAACCAAAATATCATCAATGAACACAACCAAAAACTTATCCAAGAACTCACAGAAAATTCTATTCATAAGATCCATGACTACAGCAGGTGCATTGGTTAAACCAAAAGGTGTAACTAAAAATTCATAATTGCCAGGTCTAGTACAAAACATGGACTTTGGAATGTCTGATTCTTTCACTTTCAACTGATGGTACCCCGATCTCAAGTCAATCTTCGAAAAAATACTGAGCTCCCTAGAGCTGATCAAACAAATCATCAATATGAGTCAAAGGATACTTGTTCTTAATAGTGATGTTATTCAATGCTCTATAATCAATGAAAAGTCTCATTGAACCATCTTTCTTTTTAACAAACAAGACAGGTGAACCCTATGGTGATGTGCTAGGTCGAATGAAACCTTTATCTAATAACTCCTACAATTGCTTATTTAACTCTAAAAGTTCAATTTGAGTTATTCGATAAGGGGGTTTTGAAATTGTCTTAGAATTATAAACTAAGTCAATAGTAAATTCAACTTCATGATTAGTTATAATACCAGGAAACTCATTAGGAAAAACATCAAGGTACTCATTTACCACTGGTACATCATTAATCTGAATAGTTCCTTTGTTTTCAACAATATGTGCAAGGTAACATTCATTTCCATCTTTTACTAGTTTCTCAGCTTCCTGATATGTTATCAAAAGCAAGGGTTTATTATTGTACACAAACAGAAAATAATTCTGAAAAGAAACCTCATTAGATCTATAGTCAATCTTAGCATGATAAACATAAATCCAATCCATGCCTAAAATAACATCAAACTCTACTAGAGGCAAAACAATAAGGTTTTTAGGTAGATTATTTCTGCACACAAGGAAAGGAAGGTTCTTATGTTTTCTTTTTGTCTCAAAATTTCCTCCATCTATTTTTACCATAAGTTCTGTATTCATATCTTGAGATGGAATTCCCAATTTACTAGAAAACTTCTCAAAAATTAAAGAGTGTGTAGACCCTGAATCAAAAAACACATTGGCATAATCTGAACAAACAAACATTGTACCTGATACTACTTCATTTGATGGCCCAACATCTGCTGAAGTATTTGAGAAGTATTTTACCACCCATTTCTACTTGTATTCTGGCTACTTTCGCTCATTTGAGTTCTTTGTTGGACACTCATTTGCATAATGACCCATTTCATTACACTTAAAACATTTTACTGACTATAAATTAGATTTTGTATTACCATTACCCTGATCTTTTTCAGTACAATTATGAGCCTTATGTCCCATTTTACCACATCGGTAGCACTTAATAGAATTCAAAAGACATTCCCTATTATGCTTTTTACTACAATTTTCACAAACTGTAAACTTAAGTTTCTTACCATCCAACTTTTTTTAAGAGTTCTTCCCTTTTGTCTGACACCTCGACCTCTTATTCTGTTGTTTGTCAAAGAACACCTGATCATCAGAAAACTCCATTTCCACCTTCTCCACACAACGAACAAGTTTTTTATAACTTTTTAACTCACGAGAAGCTAAAGCCCTTTGATACTTTGGATTTAATCCTGAGAAAAAACAGTTGATTTTACTATCAAGATCTCGTATAAAATTTGGAGAATACCTTTCCAGTAGAGTGAATTTTTCTTCATAAGCAGCCACTGAGTCATCCTCCTACCTCAATTATAGGAATAGTTTTTCCATCCTAAGAAGAACCAACTTAGGAAAATATTTCTCAAGAAACATACCTTTGAATTCATCCCAATTAAGAGCATCAATCTCCTCACTATCCCTAATATTTTTCACCATCGACCACCACTGATCAGCTTCGCCTTCAAAATGGTAAACAGCAATACTAACCTTTTGATGTTCTGAACACCCCATAACATCAAAAAATTTCTCCAGTTCTTTAATCCATACTTCTACTAGCATAGGGTCAGATGATCCTATAAGTGATGGGGGATGTTGCCTCATGAAATGATATACTACTGACATGTTCCTATATGGTTGATCTGGCTAATCTCATGCATGGATACCACCACCATTTATAGCCTGATTCAACTGTGCCATCACTCCAAAAAACTGTTCAGTTCTGATTCCGACCATCTCAGGTTGCTGATTTGGAAGGTTGTCCTCCTCCTTATGTCGTCTCAACATAGCTACCATGTTTCCTCTATAGAAAACCATTCTGAACACAGAAATATCTTAATAGAAGCAACATGGTAATATATAAATGCTATATGATTTCAATATTAACATAAATTTCTTTATGGATATTAATTTAACAATACCCTAACTCCTAAAGTTATCTAAACCAACCTCTGATACCAACTATAAGGACCTGACCTTAAAACATTACATAATATTGAATTAAATGAATTAATTCACATTGAGGATCTTCTAAGGTTTAGAGTTTTAGAGAATTATGACATAACTATTACATCTCAAAAGATTAAAAATTAGAAACATTTACTCATTTTTCATTTTTCATTAAAATAAAAACTCTTGAAAAAAAGATCCATTTCTAGTTCCATGTTTTAGACAGCATGAATTTTCCTTGATCTCATCCTTGACCCTATTAATCTTTATGTCTAGTGAAAACATTTCAAAACATGGGATGAGCATAAAAATCTCAGTAAGGGTTATAAAACAAAGAAAGAAAACATTAGTTCATAAATATATACAAAACATAAACTCTTTTACTTACCTCATGAACTCATAAGATTTATGAATATCACGTAGAAATCATAAATCATAAAGGTAACTTGTGGCATCCATAACATACTTACATTGTAGCTATCACAGCTACATAGGGAGTTACTTTGTAATACACATCATAGTATATTCCCTAAATCTCTTAAGATAAACATTCACATTTTCCTCAGTCACGTTACCCAATGCATTGGAGAGCTATCTCGAGCTCACCCACCCTAGTTTTATCATGGAACTATCTATATTTGTAAATAATTCCCAAGAACCGTAACATGATTGTAACACATAACATAAGCATAAAGTAAAGATAACATTTCCACATTACAAAAAAAATATAAAATTTCAATATATTAACATATCAAAACTATTATAAAAACCATTTTCAATGCCAAAAATACATATAATAGTATATGGTATTTATTTTCCTTTTAAAAACATTACTACTTGTTAAGGAAGCTGAAGATCAAATAATACTCGCAGTGGTGGAAAGGTCGTTGTCACCGCTTATGTTAAAAAGAAACATTTTTTTTGTCCTTTAGTAAAATGCTTCATAGAAAAAGATTACCTTTGAATGAAATGAAATTTCAAAGGTTTTTATATAGCGTATAAAATAAATTCGTGTATTAGAACAAAATATGCCTCAATGAAAGGAGATTGAGACAAAGTCCCTTACCTCGTGTCCGACTTGACTCGATCATTATTTAATCTCCGGAATAATAAACTAAATTTAATTTATACTTTCTTAAGAACCTCTTTCAAGTTTATTATTCCTTTTATATTACTTATTACCATGTTATAAACATTATGTAATCATTTAAGTTAATAACGTTCGTTTTTTCGATATTTGGTACTTGAGTCAAAAATGAACACCTTATATTTACAAGTTGTCCAAGTGGTCAATAGTCCATTATATCCAAAATGATATACATTATTTAGATATAATATATATCATATATATCCAGTATATATTTATTTATTTATTTATTTATTTATAAAAGTAAATATCATTTGGAGGTAAGAATTGAAATGCACCGTTCATGGAGACTGTAAGTCGTACGTACGCATGAACGCTAATTTCATTTCTATTTCTTGTTTTAATGGAATTAAAACATAATGATACAAAGTTATATTATAATTCCTATATAATATCATATATAATATCATTAACTCCATCCTTTATACATTCCACGTATAGTATGAACGAGTCATATCACTTTGAGGGGGCAGTAGTCTGCACTTCCTCAAATGAAATTATCGTGTTTACCCATAATGGAAACCATAAAGGTATGATATAAAAGAAAAATACATATGTATAAAGAAAACATAAACATAATATATATCATATATAAATATAGTGTCGTCTTAATGGCCACCATTGTAGGTGGTAGGAGATAATCCAACAATCATCGTTTCGTGAGGCGTTAGTTTTCCATCCGCGGAAATAGTATGTTCTTCACCCATTAGATGGAGGTTTGTGTAAGTGTAATTAGAATCCTTCTCATAAAAAAATTCCTAGTATATTTAGGATACTTTTTTTCTTATAAAATAAAGTAATAAAAAGATTTTAGGGTTGGAGAATTAAAATAAAAGATAAGAAGTTAATAGAAATTGTTACCTTTAATTTTGGTAACTCCCTTTGGTATGAACCAAAAGGGTTTCCTGAAGTGCCTTATGCCTAAGGTAAGGCTTCTAGGAGGAGTATATGGATGTAGGGAGATTAATTGGGCAGAGTTTGGACCAGTCAAAAGGCTTGAGTGGTGTGAGGAATTGGTTAGAAGTAAGGGATTTTTATAAGGTGGAGGAGGGGCTCTTTAAAAAAGTGTGATAATATTATTTTATTATATAATGAAATTCGCTTCCTAAAGGTCCAGAAATTATTACAGTTGAAGATAATATGACTCATGGTCGAAATAAAATCATTCAATAATAATTGGATTGGTTTTGGATATTATTTTAATATTTATAATCTTATTTATTTAAATCATCTATTAATGAGGTAAACAGTGCCTCATTACTGTGTCATAAATAATTTAATTTATTCGATGAATAAAAATTATAAAAAAAATATCATGAATGAAATATTTTTATATTTCCAATGAAAATTTATAGTCTAAAATATAACTTATATAACACCATGTAAAAATTAATTTACAAATAGATATTTGTTTATGTCATTTTTTCCTTTACTTTAAGTTAATTAAAATAAAGTGTCATTATAATTCATAAGTGGCTCCATGGGGTCTCAAAATCGAACCAGGGATTCTCATGGTCATCTATTACTCATAGAATAACGTTAGGACAATTCTTAAGGTAATTTTTAATTTTTATAATATTCTTTTTACCTTGAATTACCCTATTTACCTTTAACCGCAGTAAATAAAAGTCAAAAGTTACTATTCACCAAAAAATATTTTCATCTTATTGAACCACATTTTACTTACTAATAACAACCATGTATGTCAGATTTTCAAAATTCAATTCACAAAAGTGGTAAAATTTCATTTAAATGAAAAAGTCAGTTTTTTTAACTACTACTAAGTGGTTTCACTATTCATCAAAAATTGAAGTTTGTTAGAAAAATATCAAAAATTTATCCTAAGATATATTTGATATTTCGAATTCAAAAATTATTTCTATTTTACCAAATTATAAACACATAATTAGAATTAATTAATTTAAAATTAATTTCCGTTATCAAAACAAATAGCGTGTTTTTAAGAAACAATAACTATCAAAAGATTGATACTTGTTTATGTCCAATTTCAAAGAGAAATTAATTCCAATAAAAAAATTGGATTAAATTGTAAAAATAAATTATAATTACACTTTAAAACCAATTAAAAATATAATCTAACCATGTAAATAAATTATATTAAAATTCAGTTTTGAATTAAAATACAATATTTTTATTATTCGTTAAAAATTGAATTTTATCCGAAATATACCAAAAAAATTAATCAAAGTAAATTTTGGTGTCCCAATTCTAAAGAAGAATTTTATTTGGTCAAATATAACATATAAAAGTGACCAAAACTATATTTAAAGAGTTTTCACCATTAAAAGGCGGTAAATCGACCTTTTAATATAAATTATGCTTAAAATTAGATTCATTCACATTTTAAGCCTCTGTATTTTATTGGATAAATGTAAATACATTTAAAAAACATGTATAATCATATTTTAGTTAGTTTTGTTTATTCTCTCCAATACAACGGCTAGGAGTTTACTACCATTTAAAATAATAATATTATATTATTAGTGTGCAACTTAAGATTTCAAAGAAACATGTTGTTCGGTATCGGGTACGCTATCGAACATAGCAACCCCTTTAAAGTAA
Source organism: Viscum album (assembly GCA_963277665.1). Lineage (NCBI taxonomy): Eukaryota > Viridiplantae > Streptophyta > Magnoliopsida > Santalales > Viscaceae > Viscum > Viscum album. Next base: position 1,954,555,300 of record OY728141.1, on the reverse strand, counting down.
AATTAATTAATATTTTATTCACAAATATTAATAAATATTTAAATTTATTATTCTTTATTTACCTGGGATGTTACAGTATGTCTCAAGGGACTAGTGCCCTAGTGATGAGCTAGTGAGCTATGAGATGTATTGTGTGCCCTATTTTCTATTTCATGTGTGTTTGACTATGTGCTTATGATTGGAGACATATTATGGTGTGTTTTATATGAATATGGAGGCCTTGTCCTTTCCTTGAGTTATAAGGAACTGGAAGTACCGCCATGGGTGATATGGGGTCCCAATTATTTGTAAATTATTGGCTAACCTTGAGTGATAATTTTTGTCTTGAGATGGGGTGTGCGACCTCCCTTAAGTGAGAAGGTTTGGAAAAAATACTTCAAGTGAAGAATCTCATGTGTATGAAAAGGTGACCAAGATACTGGAAATGTGACCTCCCTTGACTATAAATGGATGGTTTATGATTTGATTACATCTCACCTTACACCTTTGGGTATGGGTTGAGGAGTAGTTTCGACACCCTATTCGGTATATTTGGGTATGGGTTAGGTTTTGGTATGAGGTGACTTCTTACTTATAGAATGGAGCCAAATCAGGTTGTAGTATGTGTTTTAGTGTCCTAGTTAGAACATGATGACCTTAATTTTATGGTTGTATATTCATTGCATGTTATGTTTCTGGGTGGGTGTTTTGAAAGGGCATGAATTCACTTATTATACATGTATATAATGCATATCCATATGAAATAAATAGTTCTTAGTATGGTTTAGAAATTTTGGATTCCTACTATGTCATTGGATTCCCCCTCAACCCCCATTCATGGAATGAGATTCTATGTATGCGGGTATACTTTCAAGTATGCTCTATAGAATGAGGTACTATATGAAGCTAGACTCTCGAATTGATTATCAAGCTATGGAGGCCAAGAATTTTTAATGGTGATTTTGTAAGTTGGGCCAGATACAAGTTTATTTTATTTTCTATTGTTTTTCATCATGTGTATTGACCATCATTCCATTGTTTATTTATATAATTATATCGTGTCTATTTTCTCCTCCTCTATTATGTTTAATACATCATGTAAATAGTTTAATTATTTCTATTAGTGTAACTCCATAAAAATTTAAAATATATTTATCTTTAAATAAATTTTATTTCTATGATATCTTTCATTACACGCAACACTGAGTTTAAAAAAACTAGAATATAATATTAAAATATTATTATTTAAATGTGACTAATATAACCTAGCTATTAAATTAGAGTGTATGAATAGAATTAACTAAATTATGAAATTTATATAATTTTTATACTTAATATAATTTTTTTACATATTCTTAATAAATTATCACTTATCTTTAAAAAATATATTTTATTCTACAAGAAAAATATGTTTCCTTCAAAAATGTTTTTTATTTCTTTTATGAGAAAATATTATTATTAATTTTTGGAAATTTTAGAAATTTTATTTTATAATATTAAAATAATTTTTTTCAAATCATCATATTGATATTAACTTATGGTGATTTGTTTTTTGGAAAATATTGATTTTTTAGTAAAAAGTGAAAAATGCCGATTTTTGGTTAAACTATCTTTTATTTTTAATAAATTAAATAATTTAAAAATAACATTGTTATTATTTTTTTATTTAAAACTAACCTAATTATTATTTATTTACATTAAATCTAATTAATTACATTATATCATCTTTATATAATATTTTAATATAAGTTTATTTTTATGCATTAAAATAATTTTTTTCTAAAAACTATTTTAAAGGGCATAATGGTTATCAATTTTAAATAATTAAAATAACCCTTAATTTTAAATAAATAAAATTAATTTTATAAATAATATATCTATGAATATTATTTTAAATTAATTTATTTATTATTACTTATCAATTGGTTAATATGTTATCATCTTTTCCTTAAAAATGCATTTTTTGAAAACCTGTTTTCTCGACATGTCTGCAGGTTTAATTTTAAATCAAATTCTACCCCTTATGTGAGTTGAATTTATAAAAATGTATTAAATATTTAGATTAGTATAATTTATATTATCTAGTAATTTTAAATTAATTTTTTATCATAATGAATATTGAAAATAATAAAAATTGGATACTATGGATAAGGTAAAACAGGTTTACCGGGGTTAAACTAAAAATATAAAGGTTAAAAATGAACCAAAACTTGTATAATTACTATTTTAAGGTCATATTTTGACCAAATAAATTATATGTTTCTAAAAAGAGGTCATTTAGGTTCATTTTTCATTATAATAACATGGTTGTAATTAATTCTTTTCAAAAAAATCTAAATGTGCACTCCCCCCAACTTATAAGAGGTCGCCCCCTCTCCACTCTATTACACACTTCCAAAATAAAATCATTTGTAAATTTCCTTCCCAAATAAATTACTTAATTCTCTCCCCTAATCCTAGAATTATTTTTTTGATCATAAATACAAACTATAAAGGCTTTTTGTGGAATCCTAAAGAAGTTGTCTGAAGAATAGGTAAACTCTTTAACTGATCATTTTATTTTACTTCTTCTTCTACATCCTTAAAATATTATTAAACCATGATGATAAAATAACCTCAATAACCTCCATATAATAATATCTTTTTATGTTAATTTAATAAGCTATAACAATCTTCTCCTCCCTCAAATGAGAAATAATATCGTTGATTGTGTGTATGAAGGACTACCGCCTCGCGAATTGACATAATTTGTTTTCAATCACTGCTTCTCACAGCTAAAAATAATGATTTATATATGTTATTTTATATAAAATTATTCTTATATGGTAATAATATCACATATACCTTATTAATTTATATTTTTTAAGGAATGTGATAATGTCACTCATTTGTACGGCGGACTATCGCCTCACAAAGTGATGTGACTCGTTTATCACTTACGCATTACATAGAAGGTAATAAGGATTATTTTTATGTATATATATGATATTAATGATATAATTATCATTATAAAAAATAAATATATCATATAATTTATTACCTTACCATCCATTGAATAAATTATAATGTCATGCGTGTGTGCGGAGGACTACCATCTCATGAAGTATTGTGATTCGTGTTTATTATTGTATAACATGGATGGTATATGTAAGGATATTTACATAAATAATATTATATTTATAATATAATTATGATCTATTAAATATATAATAACGCTTACCTTCTTTACATCATAACCATTGAAAAAAGGAAATGTTACTCATGCATACTTACGGCCCACCATCTACATGATTGTAATGCAGTTCATTTTTCATAACTATATTTCATGGTTGGTTTTAAAATTATAATTTATGTATAAAAATGATAATTATTCCATGATTAAAATTATATTTATTATTAAATAATAATATTTTTTACCTTAGTTAACTTAGAAAAGTGATTTTAGATATATGAGTCATTTATCATAAAAACGTCCTGTGTAAAATTAATTGGTTAAGTAATTGAATATGACAAGGTAAAAATTAAAATAAAAGGAATAATAATGTTTAAAACTGTTATAAAGAAATTAAATAATTAACTTAAGTTTATTATTTAGGGATATAATGCCATCATTTGAAAAATCAGGCTCAAGGTAATGGCTCTTTCTAAACAATCCTTTTCTTCAAGTTATGACCATTCTATCTTTAACTCGATTTCTCTCTCTATAATGTTATGGAATTCCTATAAATTTTTTATATATGTATATCACATGTATACCTATATTATTATTCCTCAATTTGATGGTTTAATACATGGCTTGTTACTATCTCTCAAATTCCTTCTTTAAGGAATCAATTTCGATTTTGTTATGAGACAAGATTATGAAACCCATTTCTTTCCATGGGTAATTATTATGTTTATTCCTTATGATTTATATCTATATTTGGAACTCATATGCAAGTACATGAAATAAATTTTAAAGGTGTTCCAAGATATATATATCCCTACAATTAATTTTGTAATTTTTTAGTCTCATGAGACATTATGTATGGGATTATGGAGTAAATCGAATCCATTATGGGACTTTATCCAGCATGTGATATTGTCTTGGTAGTTAGCACTTGAATTATGTTTATGTTATGTTTTATTAAATTTATAGTTTCCAATGTTTCCATGGTATTATAATACCATGTTATATATGTTATTCTCCCATATAAGGACTCATGTTCCTTCTATTTTATGATATCATGTTATACCTTTGACTCACATGTTATGCTTCCTTATCATGTTTATTCTCCCCAATTTTTTATGTATTTCTCAGGTTATCTCATGTTTTTTTAGGAGTTCAAATTGATTTTAGGATCTCACTATGGATAATAAACTATGGATTCCATGTTTTTGTTTCATTTGATGTATTATGAATCTATTCTTCTAAGGACACTAGCCCTTTATGATCTTTTCGTTGAAATTATTGGATATTTATGTTTAAGAATAATCTAAAAATATGTTTAAAAGTCTTTGTCGTCATACTTTGTATCATAGGAAGGGTTTAGTTAACCATTGGAATTAGTATGAGAAAACTTTAGCGAGAACCCTAAATATAAGTCTAAGGATAAGACTAAGTATAGAAAAATATCCTAAAATCTTGGTGAAGTATAGAGTGAGTGGTTTCTAAGAATTTATATCCCTTTCTGGATACTACAAGTATAATTGGTTCTGAAAAAAATTTACCTTGGTATATTAACTTTGGAAAATGTATGTTGGAGATGAATTGAGTGTTACCTAGTACATGGAAATCGTCCTTACTGTGCACCTAATTTGACACTCATGGAGGATGTTCTTTAGAAATTTAAAAACCATTTAAAAACCACTATAAAGGATTAATTTATTCTTTATAGTTTCATGTGTTTCAATTTTTTATATTAATTTATTCTTATATTGTTTCTTTTAATATTTTTAGTTAATTGCGGTAATAGGAGAAAGAATTCTGAAAACCAATGTGATGGTAAATGTAATGATTTCCCAAATGTGATTCCTAACCAAATGGTAATAAAATTTAAACATATTGTGATCATTACAAATTAGTTATCTCAAATTATGATTAAAATCTATAACATAGTTGAATTTCTAAAGGCATAAAAGAATAGAAGGATGGTGTCTCATGGAATTTCAAGTGCTAGAGATGAAAATAAAAATACAATTCAATATCCTACAAGAAAGAAATGTGGGAAGCGGAACCTCAAAAAATAAGGAACTATAAGATTATTTAGGTGTGTAAAAATAGGGAATGAAGCATCTAATTATTGAATAAAAATGAAGATTCGAGTAAACAAGGTGTAGGGAAATAAATTTCAACCTAAGGCACCACTAATAGTTCAAAGCCGTAAATATAGAGAACTTGGTCAATATCTGAGTTAATTCCATAATAAAATGATTAATTTATAATGTCTTATGTTATGAAAATCTTTTAAGTGGAATTATGGAAGTTTTCAGGTGTTGGAACTCAAGAATCATATTGTTGGAGTATTTTTATCAATGGTATTCTGGTTATAAGAACCATGAAACTTATAAGGATTTTTATACAATAGGTTTTCATTAAGGATTTATAAGAATATTTTGAATGGTACTAATGAAATACAAAGGTTATTTAATGGTAAGGTGACACTATATATAAAGACACATAATTTGGGGAAAGATAATATCCGATATGCACTTTTTATGGAGGAAATTATAGTCAATTAAAATTATTTGATTAAGGTAAAACAAATGACCTGTGTATAAAACCTTCATTGTTAAAAAGTGATTTAGTGACTAATTTATTTTTTAAGATGATCATAATATTCTTAATAACATTATATTATCATGGAGAATTTTTAATATGATTATCGTATAATTGTTTTGATAATTTTATAAAAAGGACAACTCACGTGTTGGGTGACAACCATCATAGTCGGTAAGGCCGCATGGCTTGAACCCACAGCCAAAGGGTGATAAGGGTGAATATCCTACCACCATCCTATGTGATGTATTGATTAGTATAGTATTGTATTATTATGAAAATTTTTGTGGAAAATATTAAGTTTATTTTAGGAAATATATTAAAGGATTAATTATTTTAAAAAATTTAGGATTTTGAGGTGATTAATGATATTATGGGAAATGTTTTATTGGGTTGATATATATAAAACCATTAGTTTTAACATTATGTATTATTTTAGAAGAAAGATATTATATTTTTAGAGATAAAACTTAAAGGGTATGAGATGGCCTTTGGGGTTAAGAACTTATTTCATGTTGGGGTTATTGTGTTTATTTGGGATATAGGGTTAATTGTTTAAAGAATGATCTATGATAAACCTTTGGTTTTTTTTTTAATTTTAGATATTAATATATACATATTCATTTTGGTTATTATCTTAACTTGTAATAACCTTTTTGGTTTTAATAAATATAGGAGGAATATCCTGTAGCTATTTTATAAATATTATGATCTGTTAAAAGTTGATTTTAGTGATTCAAGAATAAAAAATTTCATATTGGGTATTCATTCCTTATAGTAAGAGTTGAATTGGAAATTTATTGAAACAAAATAAAAGGATGACTTTTTTTAGGAAATAAAAAGATATCAGGTAAGTATATGTTTAGGTGTTCTCTATATTGATAGAAAAATAATCCTTCAACGCAAGTAAATGGATCTTGAAATAAAAAAATTATCCTATTACCTTTATATCTGATGAATAAATGGTCTTTTAATATGTTATAGATTTATGATTTTTTGGTTGTTAACTTTCTCTTGATCATTCACATTCATGTGTTCAATGATCTCTATCACTCACCATAATTATTTACACTTTTCTTCAATGTCAATATATTTACTTCCCACTAATTTTCTCTTATTTGGAAACCTATTTATGTGATGAACTTCATATTTCCATTTCCCTCTTTTTAAGAAGAGTTTTTATTAACCCTATTTAGAAAGTGGGTTTTCTACAATTGATTTTCAAATGTCCAACCCTGGATTACTGAGCACAAGTTCAAATTGCAAGGATGAAATTTATTTAAGGGGGTATACTCTAACATTCCAAGAATTTAGAATATATTTATCTTTAAATAAATTTGATTTCTTTTATATCTTTCATTACATGCAACATTGATTTTAAACAAACTGTTATATAATAATTAAAATATTACTATTTAAAAGCAATCGATATAACCTAGCTGTTAAATTATTAGGTATGAATAGTATTAAATAATTTATTAAATATATATAAAGTTCCTACTAAATATAAATTTATTTACAAATACTTAATAAATAAACACTCAACTTTAATAAAAAAAATTTATTCTGGAAAAATATGTTTCCTTCAAAATTGGTTTTTTTATTTTATAAGAAAATAATATAATTACATTGAAAAAATTTTAGAAATATTTTTTTATAGAATGTAGAAAAATTGAATCAACATTTAAATATTAACTTAGGGTATAATTTTTGGATTTTTTTGAAAAATATTGATTTTTTAGTGAATAGTGAAAAATAAAGATCTTTTATAAAACTATAATTTATTTTTAATAAATTATGTAATTAAAATGTCCCTTACTATTTTATCTTTATTTAAAATTAAAATAAGTATTATTTATTTATATTAAATTCAATTAATTACATTTAAATCATCATTATACTAGATTTTAGTATGAGTTTATTTTTAGGCTTTAAAATACTTTTCCCTAAAAACTATTTTAAAGCACATAATGTTCCTCTATTTTAAATAAATAAAATAACCCCTAATGAACAATAATTTAAATTAAATTAATATATTATATATCAATAAATATGAATTTAAATTCATTTATTTATGATTACTTTTCATATGGTTAATATGAGATCATCTTATCCTTAAAATGCATTTCTTCAAAAACTGTTTTTTCGACATGTATGTGGGATTAATTTTAAATTAAATTATTTAACTTCTATGATTTAAAATTCGAAATATTTATTAAATATTTATAATCATCCTAATTTATATTATCTGATATGTTTAACTTAATTTTTTGACCATAATTAATAGTGAAGACAGTAGAAATTATTTACTGCAGTTAAAGTAAAAATGGTTTTACTGGGGGTTTAACTAAAAAGATAAGGGTTAAAAATGATCAAAAACTTCTTAAATTACTAATTTATGGTCATATTTTTTCCTTATAACTTATAAGGTTCTAAAATAATCTATTTTGTAGTTTTTGGAATGAGAAAAACATGGGTGGAATTCTTTCTTTCCAAAAATTCCAAATGTGTCCTCTCCCCCACTTATAAAAGGCCACCCTCTCCTATACATTACACAATTCCAAAACCAATTGTTTTAAAAAATACATACCCTAATATATTCCTTTATTACCTCACCTAATCCTAGAATAATTGTTTTTCAAAAGTATAACCTAGCAATGATTTTCGTGAAAACCTAAAGAAGTTGTCTGATGAAGAGGTAACGTCCTTAACCAAGCATTTTGTTTTATTTATTATTCCACCACCATCAAATATATTAAAAAACTTATTATATAATAACCTAATTATATTAAATATACTTATATTTTTTATATTAATGTAATTACCTACAAGAATCTCCTCATCCCTCGAATTGGAAGAAACCATTGATAGTGTGTACAGTGAACTGCCGCCTCACTAACCGACATTATTGATTTTCTATTACTACTTATAAATAATGGATTTAATCATGTATATAATTATTATATATGATATTTATGATATAATTATAATTATAGAATTATTATATCACGTATACCTTCTTACTTTACAATCTGTACGGAATACGATAAGGTCACTTGTGTGTACGACAAACTACCATCTTGTGAAGAGATGTGATTCGTTTTCCACTTACACATTAAAAGTAAGGTAATAAGGGTTAATTTAAATTTCATATATGATATTAATGACATAATAATTGTTATTTAAAATAAATATATCATAAAATTTCTTACCATACCATCCATTGAATAAATGATAACGTCATTCGTGTGTACGGCAGACTACCACCTCACTAAGGGATGTGATTTGTTTTTATAACCGCATCACATGTATGGTATATGTAACACTATATAAATAAATAATATGATATTTATTATATAATTATAATCATATAAATATAAAATAACACTTTCCTTATTTCCATCATGATTGTCAAAAAATGGAAATGTTGTTCATGCGTACGTATAGCCTACCATCTCTATGATTGTATCGTAGTTCATTTTTCATAATGATATTTCATGATTGGTTTTAAAATTATTTTTTATCAATAAAAAAAGATAATAATTTCATGATTAACATTATATATATGATTAAATAATAATCTTTTTAACTTAGTCAACTTACCGAAGTGATTTTGGACATATGAGTCATTTATCATTAAAAAGTCCGATGTATAATTAAGTAGTTAAGTAATTTAAAATGACATGGAAAAAATTAAAATAAAAAGAATAATAAACTTTAAAAGTGTTATTTATCAATTAAATAATTAACTTAAGTTTATTATTCATGGATATATGAATGCATGTGACAAATCGGGCTCAAGGTAAGGGATCTTTTTAACTAACCCTTTTCTTTAGGTTATAACCATTTCCTCTCTAACAAAATATATACCTATTTAATGTTTTGAAATGATTCTAAATTATATATATATGTCTCTCACATGTATACATATCTTATTCTCCCTTCCTTTTATGTGGTAATACATGCCTTATGACCAGCTATAAAATTCCCTCTTTAAGAAATCTCTTTTGATTATTTTATGATAAAATATTGTGCAACACATTTCTTTCCATGGGTAATTATTATGTTTATGTACTTTGATTGATATACTTATCTATAATTAATAATTATGTATATAAAATTAATGTGATAGGTTTTCATGGAATTATATATCCCTCTAATGCATTGTGTAATGTTTTATCCACATGAGATGTCATGTATGGTATTTGGGAGTGAACTGAATCAATTATGGGGATTTTTTCACCATGTGATGTTGTCTTAGCAGTTATCCTTAACATATGTTTATTTAATTTTTTATGTAATTTCTAATTTCCCATGTTTCAATGATATTATTATATCATTTTATTTATGTTACGCTTCCATGTGATTACTCATTTTTCTTCTCTTTTATGATATCATGTCATACCTTTGAATCGCATGTTATACTTCCTTATCATGTTTATTCCCTTTTTGGGATTTTCATCTCACCCCTTTATTTATGTATTCCATAGATTAACCCATTCAGTTTTTGGAGCTCAAATGAATTTTGGGAGATCACTATTGAGAATAAATTAAGGATTTTATGTTTTAGTCTCATTTGATTTTGTATGAACATAGTCTTCTAAAGACATTTGGACTTTACCATCCCTATGTTGAAATTATTAGATATGTATGTTTAAGAATCTTGTAATAATTTGTTTAAAAGTCTTGGGTCGCTATTATTTAGGACTATAGGGTCCCTATTGGTTCTATGTTTTATTTTTAAATGTTTTTGGGATATCTGTTATATGGATAGGTCATGCTGAATTTTTATTAGATTTGGGAATGACCCTCAGGATTTATAATATATGCGATAGTCTTTCCATAACTATTTTAGGCCCTCAACACCATTTGGTAGCCTCTAGTGTATTGGTAGTCACACCTAAGATCATGTGATGACCCCACTCGGTTGTTTTTTAGGCGATCTAGGTTGGGGAAATATAATAAAAAATTCTAATTTGTAATTTATGAATTTAATAAAAACCTTCTAATATCTATACTAATATTAACCAAATTTATAAAGTCAAGAAATTTAATAATAATTAGATATTGAATTATACATACACATATTAACCATCATGAAAGTGCCCAATTAGTGTATTGTATCACTGAGAGGGGGAGCGGTGACTCAGTGATACTCTTTTTCTTTTATGTTTCTTTTAAATTAAAACAACATTCGACTCCTATTAAAGATTCAATTCCCAACTGAAAACAATTCAATCCACACATCCAAATGAACATAAAGATTTACAAGGTTCACTATTCAATAAGAATAGCTACATCCTTGGAATGGTTTGGAAATGATCCAATACCATAAAATCCACTAGAAAACAATCCTTGGATTAAAATGAGTAGTATATACCCTTACACTCATATAGCACTATGAAACAATCCCACCAGTGTGTGCTCACCCTATTAGAATAATAGGGCAATAAAATTATTATGTAACAACTCATGTTACATGCTTTTCTTTTCAATTTAAAAAATTGATTCAATTGAAATACAATTATTTAATTCCTTACCGAGAAGAAAGGTAAGAACCTCCTAGACTTTGTTTCAGAAAACTCAGTCCGATTTTTTTGGGTATGATTTTCCTACTCTAGTTCTTCGAGTACGATTCTTTCAATACACTTCATAAAATATAATTTTCTTGATATAATACAATACAAATGAAGCATCTCTACTTCAATCCCTAAGTATGATACAACTTAGTATGATACTTCCTCAGTCTGGAAATATTCAATACAGAAATACAATCATCTGAATACAACGTTACGATCATGTCTTCTTCCCCATCAAAATGTGTTCAATACAAAACAAAATGATATCACTTTCTCTCACTAAAAATTCTGAGCTTCTCTCCCTAATATGGTGAATAGTACCACTGATCAGAAAGTACAATATACATATCCTTTTATGGGTGACCCCCAAAAGGTTTGTTTGGGTATCCCAAAAAAATAACACTCACACAAATTCACCCACATTTCAATTTCCCCAAAAATATTGAATTCATTTTGACTTTGTTAACACTTCTTGAAAATTCTCGATTCTTATTCAAACTTTATCTCTTTATCCAGAAATTCATTTGAATTATAAGTATTATTTTAATACATGATTCTGGTTTCTTTCTCAATCCAATTTCATCAATACAAAGCTCTATAACAATTGAAAAGAAATGTATGAAGAAATGGATACCATTCTGATTTACTGAATATGATTTTCAAAACCTATTTGAATCAAAAAAATCCATTTGAATGTACATCTCCCCCTTGATAATTCATTCATAAATCTCCTTCTTTTTCTTTTTCCTGACCCACTTGAGATTCAATACTTAATCTTCTCCTCTTCTCTTGAACCATTTGGAAACCTACAAAGTAATTCATCCCTTTTAAAATGGTTGACTACATTGTTGATCTCATTTTCTTCTTCTCTTATTTTGACCCACTAATAAAAAGATTCATTCATAAACCTATAATTTTATCATGACTTCCTTCATGAAATTAAATTCATTTTATAACGTCTTTAGCATTTTCAGTCTTAGATCGGAAAGTATCATAACTTTCTATTCATTCCAGCTACATTATTTTCTTCCCAACCTAGGTATGATCATTCCTGAATACAATTGGTCTAGATACGATCATCATGTGTATGATCATTTTGGATACAATTGGTCCGGATATGATTTTCTAGAATATGATCTTTTCTAGGTATGATCATTCTAGGTATGATCATTCTAGATACGATTGGCTTAGATACGATTTTCCAGAATATTATCTTTTTTGGGTATGATCATTTTGAAAAAAATAAACACTATCTCTTACTCTTCTATCATCACTCCTTATTCAATCGGCACCACCTCTTCAATCGGCACCATTTTTTCAAAATACCACCACCTTTTAAAACATCAACATGTTTTGAAATAGTACTATGTTTTAAAACAACACCATGTTTTAAAATAACACCACCTTTTAAAACAACACCTCCATTTAAAACAACACCTCCTTTTAAAAAACACCTTCTTTTAAAACAACACCTCCTTTTAAAACAACGCCACCTTTTAAAACAACATCTCCTATTAAAATAGCACCTCATTTTCAATTGGTATCACCTTTTCAATCAATACAACTTTTTCAATCACCACCACCTTGTTAATCAGCACTACATTTTAAAATAGCACCATGTTTTAAAATAACACCTCCTTTTTAAAATAGAAACTCCTTTTAAAACAACATCGCCTATTCAATTGGCACAGAAATTTCAATTAAAAACATCTCTTAATTTTCTTTCACCCAGATATGATTGTTTTAAAAATTAATCGGTATCACTTATTTCTATCTTCAACCCAAATATGATAAGTCTTGATACGATCTTATTCTTTCATTAAGATTTCATCACAATTTATCAATTCAACTTATGATTTATATGAAATAAAAATCGGAAAATCATCATCACAATTGAAACATTATAGTCATAGTGACTCCAATTCTCCATCAAAACAACCACTTCTTTCATACCAGATCCAGAGTGAGTCTGATGAAATTTACTTCCAGAAAGATGTATTCACTTTTATTTTAGACTAGAGTTGAGTCAAATAAAAACATTTTCTTCCATAATATCTTCGTCTCATCATGATGGAAATTCACAGTGAGTATGATTATTTTGAATACATGAGTTTGATTCTTTTGAAAACAAACCTGATTATGATATTTACCATAAAAAAGTGAGGCGATTTCCAAAAACATTCCTTGACAAAAAAAGACAACACTTGAATGAAAAAAACCTTTATCATCATCTTGGTCCTAAAAATACCCCCTTTATATTTTTTGGTTAACCAAGTTTCATAAATACCTGAACTTTGTCTCCTCAAGAAATGGATAACTTTTCAAAAAATCTAATCCCATGTGAGCTAACTCAGTGTAGGAAACAAGAATCATTAATAGAAAAAACATGTTTTCCAAAAGTAGTGATTATGAAAACATCTTCATCTTTATTCCTTAGATATTATTCAAAATCCCTATAATAATTCCTCATCTCTTCTTAAACATCCTTGTAATACAAAAAATATTGCATACAACCACTCCAATAAACAGTTAGAATAGTTCACTCACAAAAAAATGCTGAATTCGCAACTTAACCACAGCTCTCTCTTTTATGCAATAGATTTATAAAACAATAAAATTCTCCCCCCTTGAAATTACAATCCAAAGGTAATATGAGATAGGGTATAAAAACATATACCTCATCCTTTAAGATAAAGATGCTAAAAACACATGTTGAACCTTAATTTAGAAAATGATTCCTTTGGTAAATGTTTTGTGAATATGTAAACAATTTGTTCCAATGTAAAAACATATTCCAACCTCAATACATTCTTCTCTATGTGTTTTTTTATGAAATGATATTTTATATCAATATTTTTTGAACAAGAATTTTAGACTAGATTCCTGGTGAGATTGATTGTGCTTTGATTGTCACAACCCAATAATAAGGGTAAATTCATTTCAACAAGTAAATCCTCCAATTTTGTTTCTATCCACATAAGTTGAGTAGCGGATTGAGTGGTAGAAACATACTCACCTTCGTCCTTTCTAAGATTTACTAAATTTTGTTTCTTTGAATTCCAACTAACACAATTTTTCCCCAAAAATAATACTCTACTAGATTTGGATCATATATCATCAACATTTACTACTTACTTTGTATTTGAATAACTAAATGAATAAATACTATCTGAGCTGAAATACTTTATTCTGAATTCTATTGTGCCTTTGATGTATCTCATAATTATTTTTCTAGCAATAAGATGTGATTCTTTTGGAGCACTCTGAAATCTTGCACATAATGTAATAGCATCCACATTATTAGGTCTTGAGGAAGTCAAATATAATAGGCTTCTAATCAGCTTCCTAAACTCTTTCTAATCCAATTATTTTCCATAACCATATTTACTCATCTTTGTTCCCACTAAAATGGTTGTGGAAATGGGTTTTTTATTTTCCATACAGAACCTCTTGGGAAGTTCTTTAGCATACTTTTCTTGAGATAAAAAATCTATTCTTTATTTTTCAAGATTTGTAATCCTAGAAAGTATTTAATTTCCCCAAGTATGGACATTTAAAATACCTTCTTCATCTCTTTATAAATTTTTTCACAACTTCTTTCATCAATCCCAACAAATATAATATCATCAAAATAAATAATAATTATGAGGGAATACTCTTGACTTTCTTGGATATATAGATTACAATCCACTATTCCTTTATTTAAATTTATCTTCCCTAAGTAAGTATCCAATTTGGAATATCATGATCTTGAAGCTTTTTTTAGCCCATAAAAGTCTTTCTTCAATATGCACACATAATAATCATCTTTCCTAAAAACAAAGCCACAAGGTTGTTAAATGTATTCTTCCTCTTCAAAATAACCATTCAAGAATGCAGATTTGACATCCATTTAAAATATCTTGTAGCCTCATTGTTCATAAATAGCAAGAAAGATTCTAATTGTTTCCAATCTAGCCACCAGAGCAAATGTTTCATCAAAGTCAATTCCATAAATCTATGAATACCCTTTTCAAACCAATACTACTTTTTTTCTTATAACCTCACCTTCTTCATTTATCTTTTTCAAGAAAACCCATTTTGTGCCAATGATGTTTTTTTTCAGGATTGAGTATGAGTTCCCATGTATTGTTCTTTAAAATCTGATCTAATTATTTATTCATGTATTAAAACCATTATGGATGCTAAAATGCTTCTTACACATCATTCATCTCTACTTTTGAATATAGAAAAGTATGATTAATTGCATTTGTTTTTCTCCTTGTATGAACCTTCTGATGTTGACCGCCGATTATATTCTGATATTTCACTTTCTTCTTCAGCCTCGGATGATTTTTTCAAGAATTATATTTATCACTTGAAATATTTGATTCTGATTCTTCTTCTTTAGAGGGAATACAATTGTTTGTATCCTTATCAAAAAAAATTATTCATCTTTCTCAGCTTCCTTGTCTTCCTAAACTTGTTTATGTTTCTCATCCTTCTCAATTAATTTCACATCAATTGAATAAATAATTTTTTTCTTTTTTGAATAATATGTATCATCTTCCTTCTAGATCATATCCAAAAAGATTCCATCTTCTCTTTTCTGCTCAGACATTCCATAGTTTCCTCATTTCTTCTTTATAATGCATGGACTCCTCAAAACCCTCAAGTGTTTCAAACCTGGAGTTTTAATATAAAAATCATATGAATTCATAACTAATTAAGGCTTATAGAAACAATTGTTCTGAATATAAATAGTAGTACTCATGGCTTTCCTCCAAAAGTAATGAGAAATTCCATGTTCAAGTAACATGGTTCTTCCCATTTCCACCAAGCTTCTGTTCTTTCTTTCAGTAACCCCATTTTGTTGGGGAGTATATGGGGAAATATACTCATGCCTAATTCCATGCTTCTCAAGATAGTCTTCAAACTCTTCACTTATATATTCACTACCATTATCTATTTTCAACTTCTTCACATAATACTTACATTCCTTTTCTGCCTTTCTTCTAAAACTTTTAAACATTTTTCAAAGCATCTGATTTATGTTCATATACATGAAAAAGTAATGCGAGTGAAATAATCAATTAAAGTAATGAAGTAATTATCTCTATTTGTTTATTGTTTTCTCATTGGCCCATGTATATCAGAATGAATCAGCTCTAGGGATTATTTTGAACAAATCTCAACTTTCTTATGCACAACATTTGTAATCTTTCCTTTTTTGAAGATAACTCAACATCAATCTCTTCTTCTTGGAAAATTAGAAATGTATTGAACACTATCACTTTGAGATAACTTGACCATGTTTCACTTACACACCTGTCCTAGACTTGTATGACATAATTCATTCTCTTCCACTACACTCATTTAACAAGAGTTTTGTATTTCACTAATCTAAAAGAGATTCCCTTTTGTATGTTGGCCTATTGTAATAATCTTCCCATATTCTTCACTTTTCAAAACAAACTCATATTTCCTGAATATAACTTTATTACCCTCATCGCACAATTGTGAAACACTCATCAAATTGTGCTTCATCCCATCAACATATAATGTTTTCTTGGATTCCATATTTTCTTTTCTAATGATGGATGATCCAACACCACTAATTTTCAAGGATTTATCATTTCCAAATATCATTTTTACTTATTTAAAATATTCCACATTATTTAATAGTTTCTAGTCTCATATGATATAGAAAGAACACTCACTATCATGTATCCAGGGTTGTTCTCCTTTTTTGGCTTTCAATACAGTTTCAACAACAAGATCATTTTCTCCTTTCTTTTCTTTCTTCACTTCCGGCTTGTGAGAATTGTTAAGAATCTTCTATTGTGCCAGTAACAAAACAATAAATACTTTTTCAAGATTTCCATGTTTTTCACACCTTTCAAAAATAGTTTACAGTGGTTGGATCCTATTTTCAATCTTCACTTTATTATTTTCAGATTTCATCACAACAACCTTCTTAGACTTCTTTCTTTCAAGAGATTGACTCACCCTCAAGATTTTCCTTCCATATACTATGGGATAATATAAATATTATTGGTTAAACTAAATCATACATGTTGTTTATTTGAATCCACCACAATACCAGCAATACCCATAGAAATATTATTTGCCTATGAAACCTCCATAGTGATCAGAATTGTAAATATGTTTCTCAACCACCTTCTTTTCTTTCTTTTCTGAGACATAAATATTTCCATTATATATCATATTTTTCTTCTTATTTTTATCCTTAATATAATTAGAAGTATTTGAAACTTTTCTGGATCCAGATAAAACATTTTTAGGCTCAGGATGTTTTGTAACATCTAAATTCTTCACTTTGGCCATATACCTAACTTTCCCAGCATTCTTCTTTTCAGAAACAATTCTATTCTTATTGTCACCCTTGGAAGATAACTTTTGTAGAAACTTTTCAGGTTTCTCATTACGAGAACATTAACTAACTTTATTGATATGGTTTTGGAAGATTTCATTTCTCAACTCATCTTTGGAAAGATTTTGTTGGACAAGTTCCAACACTTCTTCTTTTTCATTCAACGTTACCTCCAAATGCTCATTATGATTATTTTATTCTTCAAGAAACTTATTAATGTTATCAATCTATTTCACCAGATTTTATTTCTCAATAGAAAAAAATTATTGATTACTCATTGAAGAACATTCATCTTTTAACTTTTTGTTTTTCTTTTTAAGCCTTGTGATCTTTCTTAGATATTCTTTTAATTCTTCTTTCAAGTGAATCTCAAGTTGAGTTTTTTATTCTTTAGAACTACAGCTTCCAAATTATTCATCATTCACTATTGTAATAAATGTATTCTCAATACCATACTCAAATGATTTTTCAGATTTAGAATCATTGTCTTATTCATTTTTGAATAATTTCTTTTCTTTCCCTATGGAATAAATTTTTTTTCTATCTCTCTATTTCTTCCATGATCTTCTAGGATTTCTATCTTCTTCTTCATTATCCTATTCAGTCTTTATTCGGGGATAGTTATTAAAAAAGTGACTAAAGCTTCCAAATTCAAAACATTTCAAGGGAATTTTCCATTTTTATTTCCCTGTACCTCTTTTTATATTTTTCAAAAACACGGATTAAATATCACTGAGATTTTTACATACATCATTTTTAGAGTGAGAATTGCCATATTCTTCTTAAATAAGAATCTTCTTTGATTTTTATTTCTTTGAAACCTTTAAATACATTTATCTATCAAATTTTAATTTTATCTTCATAGCTTTCTCTCTTCTCATTTCATAAGTAATAAGAGTGATTTTCAAATCATCAAGAGATAATATTTCTGGATCTCTGTCTTCCAATGAAGAAACTTTTGCATTGAATTTTTCAGGTAGGATTCTCAATATATTTTAAACAACTGTAGAGTCATCCAAATTTTCACTGAGACATCTAATAGTACTCACTATATCATTAACCCTAGTAATGAATCCCCAAATAGATTCATGTTCACCCATATTCAAGTCTTTATACTTTAATCTCCAAATTTGAATTTTTTTCTTCTTAACATTTTTATTTCCTTCATATATGTTTTTCAATTTTTCCCATATACCTTTGGATGTGGAAACACCTTTCAATATTAATAATTCACTATTATAAAGTGAGGAAAATATAGAATTATTCACCCTTTCATCATTATCAAGATTATTCTTATCAATAGGTGTAAGTGGAGATTTATCATCAATGGGTGGAAACCAAACTGTTGCAGCTTCAAGAACATCATAATTGATATACATAAGATAAGACAACATTCTATCCTTACAGATATGATAATTCTTTCCATCAAAGACCGGAATACATTTACTATTCACATAGTTCAAATTCTCCATCAGCAAAGAATAGGTCTAGGAACCTATGGCTCTGATATCACTTGAAATTTCCCAGTTAGTGTATTATACCACTGAGAGGGGGAGGGGTGAATCAATTATACTCTTTTTATTTTATGTTTCTTTTCAATTAAAACAACCTTCGCATCCTATTAATGTTTTAATTCCCTGCTGAAACTAATTAAATTCATACATCCATAAGAACACAAATATTTACATGGTTCACTATTTAATAAGAATAGTTATTCCCTTGGTATGGTTTGAAAATGGTCCAATACCATACAATACACTAGAAAATAATCCTTGGATTACAATGATTAGGATATACCCTTACACACATATAGCACTATGAAACAATCCCACTAGTGTGTGTGCACCTTATTAGCACAATATGGCAATAAAATTGTTATGTAACAACTCATGTTACCTGAAATTTTTTTCAATTAAATAAATGTATTCAATTGGAATACAATTATTCAATTCCTTACCTAGAAGAAATGTAAGAACCTCCAAGTCATTGTTTTAGAAAACTCAGTTTTATTTTTCTGGGTCCGATTTTCCTAATCTGATTCTCTGAGTATGATTCTTCCAATACAATTCTTCAAATATAATTTTCTTGATAGAATAAAATACAAATTAAATGGTATCACTTCAATCCCTGGGTATGATAAAACTTGGTATGATACTTCCTATGTCTGGAAATCTTCAATATGGAAATACCGAGCATGGAAAATCATATTCTGATTAATTCATCCCGATAACAAAATTAGATGAATACAATTCACAAGACAAATATGATGATCTTTTGAGTATGATGAATCATGAATATGATGATCATCTGAATACAATGTTATGATATTATCTTCTTACGTGTCAAAATGTATTTAATACAAAACAAAACAGTATCACTTTCTCTCAATGAAAACTCAGAGATTATATCTATATTACGGTGAATAGTACCAGTAGTTAGAAAGTGAAAAGTACTTATCCTTTTATAGGTGACCCCCAAAAGGTTTGTTTGTCAATCCCAAAAATGTTTCCCCTCACACAAATTCACCCACATTTCAATTTCCCCAAAAATCTTGAATACATTTTGACTTCATCAATGCTTCTCAAAACTTCTTGATTCTTCTTCAAACTTAATCTACTTATTCATACTTTCATTTGAATCATAAGTATGATTTAAATACATCATTTTGATTTCTTTATCAATTTTATTTCTTCAATATAAATCTTAGTATTAATTGAAATAAAAATTTATAGAGAAAAGAATACTATTCATATTTTCTTAATACCATTATCAAACCCGATTTGAATCAAAATCTTTCATTTGAATGTACATATACCCCTTGATAATTTAGTCACCAATCTATTTATACTTTTTTTCCTAACCCACTTGAGATTCAAGACTTCATCTTCTCCTCTTCTCTTGAACAATTTAGAAACCTATAAAGTAATTAAACCCTTTTGAAATGGTTAACTACATTGTTTGTAACGACCCGAGAAAACCCTGTTTTGATTTTTGAAAAGTTTGCTTTCCAATATCACCCGTTAAGTGAACCAACAAACAACTAATAATAATAATATGCATCAAATGGGTGAAAATTTCTTTTATTCAAATAAGCAACATTTTGGCTACAACATCCACTGACCAAACAAGAAGGTAAATTAACCCAAAATCCCAACTAAGAACCCGATTACAATAATGGGAAGACCGCTTAAAACCACTAAGAGCCCAAGAATGCGGTAGGGGTTTCGAGCATCTATCATAATAAACATGAGGATGGCCGAAGCCACTGCAACCGTGCTCAGCACCAAGGGGATCACACGAACCATCTTTCCTTTTCTCCTTCGGTCGCTTGGAGTAAGGGACACCCCGAGACCAGACCCTTTTATAAGCACCCTAATCTGACCGTTGAACCCCAAACGGCTATAAATTTCACCATTGGTTTTCCCAAGAATCTAATGTTTTATTTTGACCATTGGTTTTTCTTATCTTCTAAGTTTTATTTTGACCGTTGGAAATAAAATGATTTACCCCAAAAGGATCGGAATTCTAAGTGTGTAATTTGCTTTAATGTTTAAAAGTGACATCAATGATAATTTAATCAATTTATGTCTTGTTTTCCCAAAAATGCGAATTATGCTTTATGAAAAATTGACATTATTATTCACTACGCTTATTTTCTTGATTTGAGCAATTAAAATTTTATGTTGTAATTATATTAAAGCTAATGAGTTTTTATTTTGTCTAATAAATGTATTAACCCTTGAGTTATATATATATATATACATACTGCATCAAATTAAATAATTATTTTTCTTCAAATTAAATTTAAGGGTTAATATTAATACAAATGTTTATAACTTGGATAAGCAGTTTTGGAAACTACGTCAAATTATGGTTTCTTTTACTTATGTGTTTCGTGGTGATGATATTTATGTCAACACACTTTTATGTGTGATAAAATGTAGTTTCGTTTAATAATAATAATTAATTAAGAAAATTAAGGTAGTTAACTAGTAAAGGAAATTAAAATATATATATGTGTTATGTTTTGATTACTCAATGTTATTAATCTTTAATTTTCATAATGAAATATTAAGTAGTTAATAATTATGGTTTAATAATAATAATAATATAATGAAAATTATTGATGTTTTAAAAATAATATATATATATATATATTTATATAATAATATGTTTTTATAATGGTGATTTAATTAATTAAGTAAACCATTGACTGTTCAAAATATAATAATAAATGATCAATAATTGTGGTTTATTAATAATAATAATGATTTTATAATAGGTTTAATAAATCAATAAAATAACAGATTGTATAAGATAAAAACGTAAAATATATATATATATATATATAAACAAATATATTATGAATCCGCGTGATTTAAAACTCCGCAACCCAGCTGGACCGTCCGATCTGGCATCCTCAAATCCCGACCGTCCATTGTTTTTCGCATTTTCCTTCCCCGCGGCTTCTTCTTCCACCGACGCCTTGTTTTCTCCTTCTTCTTAGCATCGTCGAACCAGTAGGGCTAGGCCTCCGTTTTCTTCACCTAGGCAGGCGAGTGGACCCGAGCTGCTCCCTACTTTCCACGAGCCGACACCGACCCCCTCCCTCAGATACCCCTTGCATGTGGGTCTTTGTCCTCTGTTTTTTTTAAAAAAACCCTGTTGCACCGTAGGCCGGAAGTTTTTCATCCGAGCACCCTTGATCTCTTCAGCTTCTGGACCTCTTCGCTGCTCTGTCCTTCCTCCTCCTCCTCGTCTAGTTAAGGTAAGGGTCGGACTCTTTTTTTTTAAGTTTTTTTAATCTTCGGTTTTCATTTATATAAATATATACGTTTTATATATATGTGTGTATACCTTCTGTATTTTATGACTTCGGTTTCTCTTGTCTCGACTACATCTTCTCTCCAAGCAAGGTAAGTGTCGTCTTCTGTTATTTTCTTAATTTTGTTTAAACTTCGGGTTATAAATTTATATATATACGTATATTCATGTTATGTATATATGTATATCCTATGCGTTTATATGTTCGGTTCTGCTTACCTTGTCAACTCCACCTCTCCAAGCAAGGTATGAAGTAGGTTTATTTTGGTTGGTTTTCTTTTAAGCTTCGGTTTATATAAATGTGAATATATATATATATATACAAGTTATATATATATTCTGGTGTGTGCGAAACTGGTGAAAACCTAGACTGTGCGATCTCCCTCTCAGCTTAAGGACCCGGTTAGGAGTAAGGGGGAGAACCTATTCACCGTTTCCTACCATTTATGTAAATTTTATATAATTTTATACACTTTTTGTATAATTGTGTATAAGTATATACAGGACCATATCAACCTGTTTTACCTATTCCTAGAACCGATCTTGTCAGCCTCTTTGTGAAAACCTAAAATTGGGGTAAGGGTTCGAAGGATCTGCTTTATTTGGATGCGGGTTCTTTCATTTTACACCTTGTGTTTATATATGTGTATATAAATATACAATTTCATATACACATATGTATAAGATGATATACGTAAGTATACAACCTTTTCTCACTGTTTATAACCCTAATTTTTCCTTTCGCCTATAAAATAAATAAAGGTTTTGAGTAATTGAATGAATAGGTAAAATTATGCAAGTGAATGAAGTATGTTGTTATATGTATATATATACATGCGATTATATCAACGTGTATATACATTAATATGAACTTGGTTTCCATGTTTTGTAATTAATTACAATATAGCATGATTAAGTTTATGGGTTGGTTTGGTTTCAAAATTATTCTTGAAATTGAGAACTTTCATTTATCACTGCTTTGGATAAATTAGAATTTTTGCTTTGTGAAAATGGTTAGTAATGACTCCTCGAACTTTTACAAGTGCATACATGTATTCATAAGTATGTAATCATGTTTATGAGACAACCTTGTTGTATTCAAGGCTTACTTTTTTTCAATAAAGGTTTATGGAAATTATGTTCACCCCTTTTTCTTCTTTTATGGAAAAGAACTCCAGATGTTTTTACCAAATATAGAATTTGTTTAAGAAATATTTTTGGAGTATGGTTTAATGTGATAAACCCATGCATATGTGTAGGTATATATATATCATTATGATGTCTTCAATTACGAGTTCTCTTTTGGATGTTTGAAAACTTTCTAAAGAAAAGGGGGCATGTTATTTAAAGTGCTAATAAAAGAGTTTACACAATTATATACATGATTTTCCCCAAGGTGGACTTGTTTATGCACATTGTAACCTCAAATGCCTGTATTAAACACCTATGACATCCATTTATCATCATATGTGTAAGTTATGAACGAACTTGCTTTAATTGGGTATTATGATGTATGGAATGTTAAGTGTTATGTTTATTTTCTTAAAATCCATGTTTTCAAATGTTAAGATAACTTTTTATGTGCACGGAGCTTTAGCATGCATGTCATAATGTTTTAATGATTAAACTATCTTCATGTTATAAACACGTATGTGAAAATGGGGTTTAATTAAGAATGTATGAAACCCTATGAACGAATGACCATGTCAAGATATGTGAGGGATGTATAGGACTTACATGTGACGGGTGCGCCCGGAATTATATAGCGCAACAAGAATGATGTGACGGGGGCACCCGGAATTATACAATGCTCCAATGCATTGGGTAAAGCAGGAGTCTCGTGAGATGATTATGTGCGACGGTCTTGGCAGTTAGCCTTGGCTTGAGCTAAAGAAAACGGGGTGGGCAGTGAGCCTTGACCCGTTAAGTATGTTTTACGGTCTTGACGAAAGGTCTTGACAAAGTCCAGTATTATACATTCCCTCTGCATGTAATGATTAAGGTCAACCAGGGGTTAGTTCAACTAACAAGAAAACCCCTAGTTGAAAGCTCCCATGACCATGAGAATGTAATTTATGTGTCAAGAACTGTCTTTCATATGGCAAACTGTTAGATGATCTTTTTTTTCATGAACCATGATATGCATGTTTTCACTGCTTAGCCATTGAACTCTTTTAGAATTAAAGTAACCGTGTTTGAATATTATGCATTGTTTATCTTTAATATGTTGCGCTCTCTGATCATGTTTCTTTAAAGCTTATTTTAAGTACGTACTTCTTTGTGCAAGTGGTCTTCAAAGAATGATGGATTTCATGTTTTAAGAAAAGATAATGTTTTGTTTTAGCAAAGTGTTTTATTCTCTTCAAAAGAACTTCTTTGAGAAAGGATTTTCTAAAAATGTTTTAAAACCCCTTACTAGGCATTTTTTCTCACCCTACATTTTCGTTTAAAATTTTTCAGGCATGGTTGGTACTAATGAAGTCAATCAGAAGCAGCTGGTTTCCCAGAATCCTGAGTCTCGTGATCTTCTGTAGTAATGGGACATGATAGTTAATTTTTAATGATGTAATGTTAAGTACATCATGTCTCATTAAGCACCCTGGGTTCGGGGTCGCTACAGTTGGTATCAGAGGATGGGTTCAGGCAACTCTGGAAAACCAAGTGATATAAATGTATTGTTATGACTGACTAAATAAAAAATGTTATAACTTTCAGATTGCTGATGTACCTACCGACCTTTTGTCACTTCCCACTAAGGCTCTAGAGATCATTATATCTCTTGCTAGTCATGATAACTTTCTAAATTATTCCCAAATTCTCATAACGTGTAAGCACCTGTATGGCGTTTCGAACTCACCTAGGGTGCTTAGTCTCCACCGGGGATTGGGGATGGATTATCTCCTAATGATGATGACCTAATTTCCCTCTTATGCATGTCGGGGAAGGTATCACGAAGGACTCTTCCGAGTGTTTACAACTGGTGAGGAATTTGGCACAATGCTTGATAACCCTTTTCAAGAAGCTGCTGCTGCCGGAGACCTCCGAGCGGCTTACCTGTGCCAGATTTTGCACTATGTCTTCTGGGGCCAGTTAATGGACTTTGGAGCGTTGGAAAATGAGCCCACTCATGTGTCTCTTAGGCAAGAAGTGTACACCAATGTTTCCCAACTCCATACCCCCCATGCTAAACTCAGGAGGCGTTATAAATGTTCCCATGAGTTTAGTCATGTCTGTTCATCTTGTGTGTGGTTTGAAGAGTTAGGAAGTTTTACCACTCTTTGTGGCGTACGTCTTGTAAACTCAGACTTTTCCGTGTAAACTTTTTCATAAATGGAAGTTTCTTGTTTCCTTTCATGTCTCCACCTTATCAATGTTGTTAAGAGTTTCCCTTCGATGTTTGTTTTCAGATGGTTGGTCAAACGAACTTCTCATCCCGACCCGATGAGCTAGTAGAAGTCATCTTGATCAAGGCATGCACGGTGGATTACCCATCTTTTCTTCACCTGCGAGGGTCCTGCCAGCATTTTCTCGATCTAGCAAACGGTCCAGAGATTCTTCGGTTATGTCAAGAGGATGATCGTGTCTTTCACCTCATTTCCACGGCTCAACTCCCCTGCTACAGGCGAATGGGAAGATACTTTGAGGGCCTGTTCCAGTGTTTCACTCTGGCACAGAACTTTTCTGCCAGAGCGTGCTTCCTTGTGGCCGCCCAGGATGGCAGCTCAGTACAGCCTACATGTTCCAAGTCCTTAATCTTAGTCTCCTCAACCGCGTCATCCCTCTCGACTACCTCAAGTGTGATGTGGCTAGAAGAGTTATCAAGGAGTTTATCTACTTGGACGTTTCCGAGCTTTGCATCGCACGAGCCTCCCTTTGGAAGCCCGTGTGTAGTACACAGGAACAGGATTTCAAGGAGTACTGTTCGAGGTGCATCTGGGCTAGGGAAACAGAAGATTTGTGTGCCAACTTCGGTATCCTGTTAACCGAGCCAGATCCACTGTTTCGGTAGTGTTCTATGTTTGTGGTTTCAGTTTTTCTTTTTTTATGATAGAATTGTGAGGGCGCAATTCTTTAAAGGGGGAAGTAATGTAACGACCCGAGAAAACCCTGTTTTAATTTTTGACAAGTTTTCTTTCCAATATCACCTGTTAAGTGAACCAACAAACAACTAATAATAATAATAATATGCATCAAATGGATAAAAATTTCTTTTATTCAAATAAGAAACATTTTGGCTACAACATCCACTGACCAAACAAGAAGGTAAATTAACCCAAAATCCCAACTAAGAACCTGATTACAATAATGGGAAGACCGCTTAAAACCACTAAGAGCCCAAGAATGCGGTAGGGGTTTTGATCATCCATCATAATAAACATGAGGATGGTCGAAGCCACTGCAACCGTGATCAGCACCAAGGGGATCACATGAACCATATTTCCTTTTCTCCTTCGGTCGCTTGGAGTAAGGGACACCCTGAGACCAGACCCTTTTATAAGCACCCTAATCTGATCGTTGAACCCCAAACGGCTATAAATTTGACCGTTGGTTTTCCCAAGAATCTAATGTTTTATTTTGACCGTTGGTTTTTCTTATCTTCTAAGTTTTATTTTGACCGTTGGAAATAAAATGATTTACCCCAAAGGATCGGAATGCTAAGTGTGTAATTTGCTTTAATGTTTAAAAGTGACATCAATGATAATTTAATCAATTTATGTCTTGTTTTCCCAAAAATGAGAATTATTCTTTATGAAAAATTGACATTATTATTCACTACACTTATTTTCTTTATTTGAGCAATTAAAATTTTATGTTGTAATTATATTAAAGCTAATGAGTTTTTATTTTGTCTAAAAAATGTATTAACCCTTGAGTTATATATATATATATATATACATACTGCATCAAATTAAATAATTCTTTTTCTCCAAATTAAATTTAAGGGTTAATGTTAATACAAATGTTTATAACTTGGATAAGCAGTTTTGGAAACTATGTCAAATTATGGTTTCTTTTACTTATGTGTTTCGTGGTGATGATATTTATGTCAACACACTTTTATGTGTTATAAAATGTAGTTATGTTTAATAATAATAATTAATTAAGAAAATTAAGGTAGTTAACTAGTAAAGGAAATTAAAATATATATGTGTGTTATGTTTTGATTACTCAATGTTCTTAATCTCTAATTTTCATAATGAAATATTAAGTAGTTAATAATTGTGGTTTAATAATAATAATAATATAATGAAAATTATTGATGTTTTAAAAAT
The DNA here is from genome assembly GCA_963277665.1 of Viscum album. Classification (NCBI taxonomy): domain Eukaryota; kingdom Viridiplantae; phylum Streptophyta; class Magnoliopsida; order Santalales; family Viscaceae; genus Viscum; species Viscum album. The sequence goes on along the minus strand of OY728141.1, from coordinate 1,954,527,514 downwards.
AATATATATATATATATATATATATATATAATAATATGTTTTGATAAGGGTGATTTAATTAATTAAGTAAACCATTGACTGTTCAAAATATAATAATAAACGATCATTAATTGTGGTTTATTAATAAAAATAATGATTTTATAATAGGTTTAATAAATCAATAAAATAACAGATTGTATAAGATAAAAACGTAAATATATATATATATATATATATAACAAATATATTATGAAGCCGCGTGATTTTAAACTCCGCAACCCAGCTGTACCGTCCGATCCGGCATCCTCAAATCCCGACCGTCCGTTGTTTTTCACGTTTTCCTTCCCCGTGGATTCTTCTTCCACCGACGCCTTGTTTTCTCCTTATTCCTTGCGTTGTCGAACCAGTAGGGATAGGCCTCCGTTTTCTTCACCTAGGCCGGCGAGTGGACCCGAGCTGCTCCCTGCTTTCCACAAGCCGACACCGACCCCCTCCCTCGGATACCCCTTGCATGTGGGTCTTTGTCCTCTGTTTTTTTTTAAATCATGTTGCACCGTAGGCCATAAGTTTTTCATCCGAGCACCCTTGATCTCTCCGGCTTCTGGACCTCTTCGCTGCTCTGTCCTTCCTCCTCCTCCTCGTCAAGTTAAGGTAAGGGTCAGACTCTTTTTTTTAAGTTTTTTTAAGCTTCGGTTTTCATTTATATAAATATATACGTTATATATATATGTGTGTATACCTTCTGTATTTTATGCCTTCGGTTTCTCTTGTCTCGACTACATCTTCTCTCCAAGCAAGGTAAGGGTCATCTTCTATTATTTTATTAAGTTTGTTTAAATTTTGGGTTATAAATTTATATATATACGTATATTCATGTTATGTATATATGTATATCCTATGCGTTTATATGTTCGGTTCTGCTTACCTTGTCAACTCCACCTCTCCAAGAAAGGTATGAAGTAGGTTTATTTTGGTTGGTTTTCTTTTAATCTTCGGTTTATATAAATGTGAATATATATATATACAAGTTATATATATATTATGGTGTGTGTGAAACTGGTGAAAACCTAGACCGTGCGATCTCCCTCTCGGCTTAAGGACCCGGTTAGGAGTAAGGGGGAGAACCTCTTCACCGTTTCCTTCCATTTCTGTAAATTTTATATAGTTTTATACACTTGTTGTATAATTGTGTATAAGTATATACAGGACCATATCAACCTGTTTTACCTATTCCTAGAACCGATCTTGTCAGCCTCTTTGTGAAAACCTAAAATTGGGGTAAGGGTTCGAAGGATCTGCTTTATTTGGATGCGGGTTCTTGTATTTTACACCTTGTGTTTATATATGTGTATATAAATATACACTTTCATATACACATATGTATAAGATGATATACATAAGTATACAACCTTTTCTCAATGTTTATAACCCTGATTTTTCCTTTCGCCTATAAAAAAATGGAGGTTTTGAGTAATTGAACGAATAGGTAAAATTATGCAAGTGAATGAAGTATTTTGTTATATGTATATATATACATGTGATTATATCAATGTGTATATACATTAATATGAACTTGGTGTCCATGGTTTTTAATTAATTACAATATAGCATGATGAAGTTTATGGGTTGGTTTGGTTTCAAAATTATTCTTGCAATTGAGAACTTTCATTTATCACTGCTTTGGATAAATCAGGATTTTTGCTTTGTGAAAATGGTTAGTAATGACTCCTTGAAATTTTACAAGTGCATACATGTATTCATAATTATGTAATCATGTTTATGAAACAACCTTGTTGTATGCAAGGCTTACTTTTTGTTAATAAAGGTTTATGGAAATTATGTTCACCCGTTTTTCTTCTTTTATGGAAAAGAACTCCGGATGTTTTTACCAAATATAGAATTTGTTTAAGAAATATTTTTGGAGTATGGTTTAATGTGCTAAACCCATGCATATGTTTAGGTATATATATATCATTATTATGTCTTCAATTATGAGTTCTCTTTTGGATGTTTGAAAACATTCTAAAGAAAATGGGGCATGTTATTTAAAGTGCTAATAAAAGAGTTTACACAATTATATACATGATTTTCCCCAAGGTGGACTTTTTTATGCACATTGTAACCTCAACTTTCTGTATTAAACACATATGATATCCATTTATCATCATATGTGTAAGTTATGAACGACCATGCTTTAATTGGGTATTATGATGTATGGAATGTTAAGTGTTATGTTTATTTTCTTAAAATCCATGTTTTCAAATGTTAAGATAACTTTTTATGTGCACGGAGCTTTAGCATGCATGTCATAATGTTTTAATGATTAAACTGTCTTCATGTTATGAACACTTATGTGAAAATGGGGTTTAATTAAGAATGTATGAAACCCTATGAACGAATGACCATGTCAAGATATGTGAGGGATGTATAGGACTTACATGTGACGGGTGGGCCCGGAATTATATAGCGCAACAAGAATGATGTGACGGGTGCGCCCAGAATTATACAGCGCTCCAATGCATTGGGTAAAGCAGGAGTCTCATGAGACGATTATGTGCGACGGTCTTGGCAGTTAGCCTTGGCTTGAGCTAAGGAAACGGGGTGGGCAGTGAGCCTTGACCCATTAAGTATGTTTTATAGTCTTGACGAAAGGTCTTGACAAAGTCCAGTATTATACATTCCCTCTACATGTAATGATTAAGGTCAACCAGGGGTTAGTTCAACTAACAGGACAACCCCTAGTTGAAAGCTCCCATGACCAAGAGAATGCAATTTATGTGTCAAGAACTGTCTTTCATATGGAAAACTGTTAGATGATCTATTTTTTTTCATGAACCATGATATGCATGTTTTCCTTGCTTATCCATTGAATTATTTTAGAATTAAAGTAACCTTGTTTTAATATTATGCATTGTTTATCTTTCCTATGTTGTGCTCTCTGATCATGTTACTTTAAAGCATATTTCAAGTACGTACTTTTTTGTGCAAGTGGTTTTCAAAGAATGATGGATTTCATGTTTTAAGAAAAGATAATGTTTTGTTTTAGCAAAGTGTTTTATTCTATTCAAAATAACTTCATTGAGAAAGGATTTTTCTAAAAATGTTTTAAAAACCCTTACTGGGCATTTTTACTCACCCTACTTTTTCGTTTAAAATTTTTCAGGCATGGTTGGTACAAATGAAGTCAATCAGAAGCATCTGGTTTCCCAGAATCCCGAGCCTCGCGATCTTCTGTAGTAATGGGACATGATAGTTAATTTGTAATGATGTAATGTTAAGTACATCATGTCTCATTAAGCACCCTGGGTTCGGGGTCGCTACATTGTTGATCTCATTTTCTATTTCTCTTCTATTGACCCACTTATAGAAAACTTCATTCAAAAACCTATTCTTGTATCATGACTTGCTTCATGAAATTAAATACATTTGAGAAAAGCTTTATCATTTTCATTCTTGAATTTGAAAGTATCTTAAATTTCCATTCATTATAGCTTATTTATTTTCTTCCCTACCAGAGTATGATCTTTTTTTAATAAAATTGGTCTAGATATGATCATCCTAGGTAGGGTCATTCTGGATATGATTATCCTAGATATAATTTTCCAAAATGTGATATTTTCTGGGTATGATCATTCTATGTAAGATCATTCTGGATATGATTGTCCTAGATATGATTTTCCAGAATATGATCTTTTTTGGGTATGATCATTATAAAAAACAATCAGCACCATCTCTTATTCTTCTCTCAACAATGCTTCTTCAATCGGCACTGCCTCTTCAATCAACACCATTTTTCAAAATAGCACCACCTTTTAAAACATCTTCATGTTTTAAAACAACACCATGTTTTAAAATAGCACCATGTCTTAAAACAACACAACTTTTTAAAACAATTCCACCTTTTAAAACAGAACCTCCTTTGAAAACAATAACTCCTTTTAAAACAACACCTCCTTTTAAAACATCACCTCTTTTTAAAATAGAACCTTATTTTCAATCAGTATCACCTTTTCAATCAATACCACATTTTCAATCTGTACCTCCTTTTCAATCGGCACCACTTTTTATAATAGCACCATGTTTTAAAATATCACCTACTTTTTAAAACAGTACCTCCTTCTAAAACAACACCACCTCTTCAATCGGCATCGACATTTCAATTGGAAACATCTCTTACTTTTATTTTACCTGGATAAATGTTTTTAAAAAAAAAACAATCAATATCACTTCTTTCTCTCTGATTTCTGGATATGATAAATCTAGATACAATACTTTTCTGATTGATAACATCTTTTCCACTCCCCCTTTCTTCCATCAATATTACAGCACAAGTTATTAATTCAACTTATGATTTATGTGAAATACAAATCAGAAAATCATCATCACAATTAAAACATCATAGTCATAGTGACTTTGATTCTCCATCAAAACAACCACTTCTTTCATACCAGATTTAGAGTGAATCTGATAACATTTACTTCCAATGAGATGTATTCATGCCAATGATCTTGTACCCGAGTGGTAAGGGCTCCTTCTTGGCATCCAAGAGACCCAGGTTCAAAACAGGTTGGAGGAAAATTTCCAGGTACTATAGCAGTACTATAGTAGTTAATGTTTGGTACTGTAGAAGCCAGAACTATTCACCCGATTTGGGCATTCGAGCCACTGGTTTGGTCCTACGGGTCTCAAGGGACTTCGGGTAATCAAAGGCCTTCAGGCCACAGGGCCTTCATGCCATAGAGACCATGGAGTAGCCCAGTTCACATAGAACAGGCCCCAAAAGAGGATCAGAGAAACAATAGTAAAATCCACCAAAAGCATAGCTAACCGGATTGGAAGAATGAGAGGGCATGGCAACCACCATCAGGACCAGGCATTGTGCAGCTTTGTACGGGGAAATGCTATCTGATCAGCAATGTAAGGTGGGGATCTAGGTGATCAATGACACTAAATATGGGGAGGGGCAGTTCTAGTGGGTTGGGCCTATGGGTCATGTAATGGTCATGGTATGCCTCTGGGCCTTCGGGTCATGTATTGTGGGTCACGTCGGGCCTTATGCCTTGGGCCTACAGGTCATGTACGGGTTCCCCTTCAACCCTTAAAAGGGTGAATATCAATAATAAAATAAAAAAGAAGGCCTTCAAGCCATTTGGGTAGATGTATTCACTTTCATTCCATACCTAATTCGATTTCAATCAAAACCTTTTCTTCTAGAATAGCTTCTACTCATTATGATGGACATTCACAGAGAGTATGGTTCTTTTGAAAACACGAGTCTAATTCTTTTGAAAACAAACCTCATTATGATTTTTTCCATAAAAAAAGTAAGGTGATTTAAAAAAAACTTTTCTTAACAAAAAAATAAAATACTTGAATGCAAAACACCTTCATCATTAGCTTGGTCTCAACGCATCAACCCTTCTAATTTCTACTTACGCATTATCTATAAAAATATTCTAAAATCACTAATAAATTTTTCAAATTTATATCATCAATAAGTATGATATAAAATGGATAAATAATCATTCTATAATTGAAATTTAGATAAAATCAATAAATAACCCTAAATCAGTAATGGACCCTTTCTTAAAAAAACTAACAAAAAATAAAAACTAAGGAAATATTTTTCAAAGGAAATAAATATCACAACAACCTGAAATAAATTCAAAAATCGCAACACACCAGTATGCCTAAGAAGAAACTAATTGGACTCATTCCTAAGAAAACCCACGTATTTCATAGTGGGGGATGGGAATCCAAATAGGTTTGATAAATAAGGAATCTAGATTCAAATTTATCTAGATCTACATGCACTAGAATTGATTCAAAAGATCCATAAAAATAGGATTTTCCAATGGTAATGATGTGTGGTTACATGAACCTAATGATTATGGGCCTCGTAGTGGTGAAGATCCATTATTGCCTCAATATGATGATGTATTCCTCCCACATAAAACCAACAATTTTAGGGATCAAAGATATTATGTTCCAAAATATCCACATTCCCACTCCATTCTAGTTCACTGATGAAAAATGGATATAAATTTATTAGGGGTGGTAGTAGAGACATATAACTTACACAGAAAAAAAAGGGATGCTTCACTTGTTTTAAATTTTTAATTATTATTTTATAAATTTTCATTTCTATCCCTATTTTCACTTGTACCAAATGTGATATGGAAAGATAATTCAATTTCTTTTTCCAATTCCATTTTCTTTTCCATTTCGTTCAAACTCATTTCCCTTATACAAAATATGAACCAAGAAGAATAAAATAAAAGAACTAATCTATATATGATGAATGGCTATGGATGGAAATGAAACCTCCAAAATATGGATACCCAAACCCTAACCAATTTAGTTTTATATATCTATTTATAATCTGTTAATTTTTTAAATACATTACTCTATCCCTATCATATATTATTTTTTAATAATTATTTAACAACCATAACCCATTTAAATACATGTCTATAATTTCAAAAAATTTAAAAAACATTTATAAAGTTGTGATATTTGAATCATGTATTGAATAAATACACATTATAATTGTATTATCATTTAAAAATATATATTTAATATATTAATAAAAATTAATCTAATTTGACTTAGATTTAGATTTAAATTATAAATTGAATATAAACTAAAATTAATATAAATAAATATAGTTTATAATTTTATTATAATTTAAAAATTATAGTTGATAAATTTATATTAACTAATTTAGTTATTTACAGGTTTTAGTTACCTAAAGACTACTATCTAAATCATACTTAAATATTAATTCAGTTTTGAATCAATTTTCATAATACTATAAAAACCATAGTAACTAATACTTTAACCTTACATAATTGATTTGAGTAGTATTTGATACCCAATTAATGGATACTCACTTTCACAGATATGAATGGGAGAATCGATTTTCTCTGAACATGAAAAATTAAAATAAATTTTTAAAAACATTTAAAGACTCTTAAAATTCATAGCAGAGAAGTTCTAAAATATTTATTCCACTTATTTTAGAAAGATCATCAGACCACATGGATATTATATTTAAATTAATTTTAATTTAATATATTTAATGTATTAATTTAGTTATTTTATACTTTATATATATATATATATATTAAAATTTCCATAACATTAAAATTATAATGAGTTATGGAGTTTGAAAATAATTAAATTTAAACTTGTTCTGATATGGAAAATATGATATTTAATTATAGTATAAATTGGGATAATAATATATCATTAATAAATATAGATGGTTTTATAATTAGTTTAATCATTAAAACTCATTTTATAACATGAAATATTTATTTTAATATTTTCTATTGATTTTTTTGGTTTACATTGAGACAAATATTATTCAAGGTGAGATATTGCATAAGTTGAGATTTATTTGACCTCTTTAATGTTACTGAGAATCAATGTATTATTCTCACTATATCAGCTCTATTCAAGGGATTATTGGATGTGCTCTATAAATATATGTCAATATAAATTTCCATTTAGAATGGGAATATATGTTGAATATATATTTATGTGCATATGATTCATATTAAAGTTTTTAAAAATGTTCATATTATGCATGAATTAATTTACATGAAACCAAGACATTAATGATATGTATATGATGCATACATTAAAATTGATATCTGAAATTTAGATAAAAAACTCAATAAAAATAGTAAGTGTAAGATAAATTCCAGTGTTTTCACATGTTAAGAACTTCATTTTTCAAACGAGTGGGACTTTCTAAATTTGAACATTAATGATCTATTCATTTAAATCACGTTGAATAAGATTTATTCATAGTGAACATTGAGTTAAAACTTTACTTGGTGACCCAGTCAAATTGGTTCCAAGATATATGATTTGATTATACATATGATAATTATATTCAATGGGGTTTTCTAGTAAATTATCCAATATTTTCATAGGATATAAACAATAAATGTTGTCCAGATAAATATTTTTGGATTAAAAAATGCTAAATTTTACTCTCAAGGTATAATGATATATAGATTTTCATTAACTATATATAATGAGGTCTAAATTGGTTAAAGTATTCAATAAATGTAATTATATAAATATCAAATAATAAAATATATATTTTCAATTTTAGATAAATTTTAGTTCAAAAAAATTTCTCAAATAATCAATCTTTGGTAAGGATATGTTAAATGAAATCAATTTTATCAATTGGTATCATGGTTTTAATAATATCCTCAAACAAGAAAATAAGAACTTTGAAAATTATAAACATTACCATACACTAAAAGCATGAAGGAATATATAAAATCAAAGTGAAGGTTTTTTTCATAGATATTCATGTCATATAATTTATCTTCTATAACACTACTTCATTGGTATGGGGAAATAGTTTTTCATTTTGAATTTTCATGAATGTGAAATAGATGTAAAGTATGATAAAGTTAATAAAATAAGTTGTAGATATTAATGAAAGAAATAGATAAGAAGTTAAAACTTTTTTTATATAAGTTTGTGTGGGGGCCCTTTCATCTGGATTACTTATCATGTTGGTGAAGTATTTCCATGTACTTTCCATCAATATAAATTTTAATATTTTTATTATTTAAAAATGAAGGTATTTTAATTTATATTTAAGAACAAATATTACTTTCTCATTATGAATGAAATTTATTATAGTTATAAATACATGTAAAATAGTCTATATTTTTTAGATATTAAAAATTAAATATATAAGACAAATAAGAAATGATTTGTGCATAATTATTCTAACCCATTATACCTATGACAATGTCATTTTCATAACATCACTAAGAAAAAAATTTGAAGAATATGAAAAAGGTCTCTTATAGTAATTTTTTGAATCATGTGATATATACATGAATTTTTTAAAGGTTAATATTGAAAAATATCCTTTTTTATAAATAGAGAAATAGATAATGGTGTAATGACCAGTAGATTTTTGGTTTGTTGTTTTGGGAAGAAATTTAAATTGTTGATCTAGTGAGGGGTCTATGTTGGGAAGTGAGATTCAGATTAAAATTATAATGGTATTTATTCCCTAAAAAGGTTTTTTTATGAGTTTTAAGGATTGGGTGGTGTATCAAGTGTTTGGGTGAGACTCGGAGAAGGTTTGGGTGGCCTGGAGGCTGAACTTTCAATAGATTATGGTCATCCACATCGTGAACCAAGGGTTCATGCCATGAATTAGGTTAGTTGAGGGGTTAATATACCTCTCTAGAACATTTCAAGAAATGAACCTAAATTGAGTCCATAAAATTCTCTAGAGGAATGGATTCATAGTGAGAAACCCCTGGTTCACACTGTAAAGGGTTCCCATGAGGATTTTTAGTAAGGGAAGAACTACCCTTTTATAGTTTATAACCCTTTTTTCAAGGGGTAGGGGTGATACAGAGGTCCATTTAAACTAACACCCTTACCCTAATTGTTCATATTTGATCCCCCATCAAGGGGGTGTTTTTTGGATATATGGAGAATCCAAGGTAGGGTATGTACTCCATCCTCTTTTCTTATTCATTTTTATTTTCCATTGATTTCATGAATTTTTGATTTAGTGTTTTGAACCGATTCAACCGTAGTATGAGGGAGTCTACATATTTGGATTAGGATTTTTCTTGGATTTCATAAAGAATGTCCCAATACACTATATGGACACTATCGAATTCCATGTTGGTGAAGGTACACCACCTAATTATTATATTTATGGTTTTTTATTACATTGGCCCAATTTGGAAAATAATCAAGCATTTTGTGATAGAAATTTTTGTCCAGATGGTGTTAGGGTGTTCCATGAACCTTCCATGGATTATTTTATATGGTTTCATTGCGACATGAATGTTTAATGAGTATTTATTCAATTATTATTATTTTTATTCTTATTAAATAATTAATAATAAATTATCATAATTGACTATTTATATTTTTTTGTGTGAGATAGGTGCCAGGAATGATGGGTGAATCTTGATTGGATTGTCCAAGGCTTGGTGAAGCTTGGAAAGGGGTCAAATATTCATTCCATGTAGGTGGTCCCTTTAATACAAGCTCATGTTCATGTGTATGTATGACTACTTATTGCATGTATGTTGTATGGGATCAAGTAGAGTGGTTAGAGACTAATAAGGCCTTTAGAATGAAATATAGGTTAAAATTTAACCTATTATGCATAGGTTATGTGTTCTTTAGAACTTGGGTGATTGGAATATCCTTGAAACTTTGTCACCAAGGGGTGATGGTATTGGTTGAGCTGAAAAGAGACCTCTAGGAGGTCCAGGAATGTATGATGTATTGTGGGTATCTTAGGATGAGTTTACCTAAGGATATTTAGATTAGAAATCAGCTTAGGCCTAGTGAAAATGGGTGACATGTCCTTTCATATCATGCTTTATGAGTCACTCCCTATTGAAATTATTCTGATTCTTCATGATAAATGTGAGTGGGATGATTCCTTAAGACCAAATGTGGTGTGTTGGAGAGTGGTTTTATTAGAGTGATAGGTTGAGAGATCTCACTTAGGATATGTGAGATGGGAATGAGGTGAAGGTCACAGTTTTAATCGAGACTTAGAAACAATATTATAAGTCACTTAAATTGTGAATTCTTAAGATGTTCCCTAGGTAGTGAGAATATGAAAGATAAAAAATCTTGATTATGTTGAACCGTGCCTCTAGAGTCTATGGACGAGATGAGTCTTATGGTTGTGGATTCAATATGGGGTGAAGAATATAGTTTTGTATCGATGAGAAGAGGCCAATACAGGTTTGAAGGACACCAATATATACCATTTCAAGTGGGTTGAGATATTTTATAGGGGAGTGTCTTAGTATAGGGTGACTATCTCTCTACCTATGATGTCATGATCTAGTTAGTTTTGTGATGGGTTTTGGAACCTGTTTTTTATGATAGTGAATTATTATTCATTATACACATATAGATGATTTTATTAATTGTTTATATCATAATATTAATTTGATTCATTGTTAATAAACATTATTATCTATGAATTTTACAATTATAACTTCTTTTTAAATAATTTTTTCAACCATTCTTCAAGTGTACTAATACAGGGAACATTTTTCAACACCTCTTAAAATACCCAATGATCTTGATTTTAATTTCATATTTCATTATCAGATAAAAAATGTGATGGATAACATTTTTTCATGTAAATAATAGGAGGTTTATTATATAATACCACTATCTTGGGCATTGAATCCCAGAAATTTTGGGTGAAGTGAACTGGATAGTAGTCTACTAATATACATACAAAGACAATAGTAAACACCTAATGAATCTAAATTTTCAATATATATATATGAAACCCTAGGGAAAATTTCATTCAGCTATTTATAGTGCTAATTTATAGGATTTAGATATGATCTACGCATCTTAAGTTGAAGATAATATCACTTTCAATATTCGGTGTACCATAATGGAAACCCACCATTTAAATCATAACTCCAAGTCCAAAAACTAAATTAGTATGAAATTTTACAAACTATTAGAATAAATATTATTCCAAATTTTCTTATTCTATTTCCCACTCCAATTAGGTCATCTAAAATCTCATTTTGATTCTTCTATTAGAGGGATGTAAGTTAGATCCGATTTTGGGTCAAGGGTGTAAAAGTATAATTCCATAATAATTTCCACCACCTAATTCCTACACCAATCAAGTGTAAAGACTTTGAAATAAGTTAATATGACCCAAGGATCCTAAAATGTCTATTTAAGGTAGTGTTTTAGGTGACCCAAACATTACAAACATAAATATTGCATCTTATAATATGAATATTCATTATATTTCATTACAATCTGCACTACAACCATAAAGGTTTAGTGTATTTGGAAGCATGGAAATATAAAAAATAGTAAATAAAAAATATAAATTATCTCAAACTAATTTCTTCATAAATTTCAACCTTCTTAAACATATCATACTTAAAACATTTCTTCATATCATGGGGAAAAGGAAAAATTAATAATGGGTGATCTCAAATGATCAGTAAAGGTAAACAAGGGAGATATCAATCAATAATAATTTTTAATCCTAACATGTGAATAAGGGTATGAGAAAATGAGATTAATATTTTAAAATCAATGATAAAAATTATAATATCATAATCATAATTCATGGCATAAAGTGTGATAGTTCATAAGACATGAATCATAAAGGAATCGAAGAATATGAGCCATGAGAGGATAGTATTGGAATATGATCATGTTATAAAAGAATGGAATAACCTGTGGAATAATCATAATCAAAGAAATTTTATGTTAAAGATACCCATAATGACATTAATCACATTTTATTCTTAGTTTAACCACCCGTGTACCTGCTTTTTTCTTAGGATAACATCTCGTGTACCCTCTTTTGGATTTGGAATAACCTCATATATACACTCTTTTGGGCTTAGGATAACCTAATGTGTACCCTTTGAGATCATAAAACATTAATAATTACCCAATTAATTAGATATCCATAACATACCCGCCCATCACATAATCATAATATATACATATTTATTCTATAAGATCATGAAATCATTTATCATTTCATCATAGCTTAACATGTGGAAAATAAATCTTGGTTTATAAATATTTCATCATCATAATCATAAACCATACAAATAAATAATAAGGATGGTATCATATGATCATATACCTAGAAAATAATAAGTTATATAAAAGGATTTTAACATAGATGAAAAATTCCTTTAAAAGATCACTAGAATATTTATTGATGAAAATACAGTTTTCACTTTCAAACCACTTGTATAAAATATAAAAATTTAACAAAAATTAAGGAAAAAATTATTTGAAAAGTACCATGGAAAATTTTAAGGGATGCTTTAAATTAAATTATAGTAATGTCAATAGAAATATATGTTCCTTCAGTCTACATTAAAACAAATATTTCATGCACACTTTGGTAAAAAAAATAACATGTTCAGAAAATGATAATAGAATTCCTTTTAAAAATATTCATATAAAGTAAAACAAGGGTAAAAAATAATTTTATGAATCATTTTTGAATATTAAAACTATTATTGAATAAATTTTAAAGAAAATATTGGCATAGAAGAAAAATATTCTCTACAAAATATAAAACAATTTTATTCATAAAAACGTTCTTCAAGACTTTTGAGTACTTAGAGAGGGAAAAATTAAAGAAAACATGAAATATAAAAAATTAACCAGATTATAATAAAATTCATCATATTTTTTATATATTGATCATAAATTTTAATCATAATAAATTTAATCATAAATAATCCTGATAAAAAATATGATTCTAACATAAAACCCTTACCTCAAGTTATACTTGCTTCGTAAGCACTATAACATCATTTATAATTAATTAAAATTTATTATAATTTTATAAAAGATCCATATTCATACTTATAATACCATAAATTATTTAATTATAACATATTATTACATGTTAATTAATAATTATTTATTAAAATCATTTCTTTAGATGATAATTATTTCATTTTTCATAAATTTTTTGGTTCAACAGTTCATGTCCTTGCACTTTCATCAAGGTTCCATAATCTTAGTAATTTTAGTAATGGTATAAATATCATATATATTAATTATATATATTTATTTATAATCATCCATAAAATTTATAGATGGGAAAATTAATTACATTGTTCATGGAGATGGTAGTCCTGACGTACGTATGAACATTGTTTTTATTTTCTAATGAAGAGAAGGAAATAAGGATAGATAAATTTTATCATTAGAAATTATAATTAAATCATAAATATAATATATATTTTTTAAATCCATCATTATATCCATAAATTTGAGGTAGTGATTTAAAATGAATCATATTGCTATGTGGATGTTGTAGTCTGCACGTACACACAAGTGATACTTTCATTTCCATTATATAGAAAGGATGTGGAAAATAGTTCTTCCATAATCATAATAACATGTAATTGTATTTATGATAATGTATTAATAATTTTATTATGGATACAATGGGTTTAGATAAGTTTTAAGAAGAAATAAAATAGAAAGATCGTGGTTATTATTTATACCTTATCTTTGAGAGACCTCCTTGGGATAACACCATAAGACTTGAAACATTGATCTTTGGAGAAGAAAAATGGTTCTTGAGTGAAGGAAAATAATATATATAAATTTTTAGGTTGGTCTTGGAAGATATATAAGGCTTAAAATTCATGAAAGAGTGGAGAGGAGGTTCCCTTTTATAAGTGGGGGGAGGATGCACTTGGAATTAGTTGTAATATTTAAATATAATTAAGGTATTTCTCAAGTATAATGCTTAAAAATGGCCAATTATTATAAGGTAAGATAATATAGGGTATAAATACCTTCAAAAAATAATAATAATATAACTTTATGTTCCATTATTACCCTTATCTCTTAGTTTAACCTACCACCCACACCCTATCTCATAGTAATCTTGTTTTAACCTTAACCACGGTAACAAATTTTTACTACTTTTAGAATTCATTTTGACCAAAAATGGAAGTGTCCTAATTTCAAAAAAAATTACATTTTTATTCCAAAAATGGAATAGATTTTATAAAATTAAATTTCTATAAGTGATAGATATTAATTTTAAAATAAGCATGTGAAATGTGCTGAAACACGGTTTTTAGAAAAAAAATCATTTTTAAGCATAAACCTAAATTTACATTCATTCCATTTCTAGTAAAAATAATGAAATTGATTTTAAAATAATTGATTGAATATATAATCTATACATTTCATTAAAACCATTAATCAATAGTTTTTTATTTAATTTATTATGATATAAGCATTGTGAACATAAAAATGATTTCATGAAAAATAAATATGTTTACCATTAAATGATTTTTTCTTCATTCCTAACCTTTAAATAAATAATTTATGGATTATTATTTATTAATTAGAAATAAATTTTATTAATGTAACTTTTAATTGGGATATATATTCTTTTTCAGATAATAATACAAAATATATAAAAAACATACATTTCTTCAAAAACAATTAGGACATTTAATCATTAAATGATTTTATTAAAAAATTAATGATTATTTATTATGAATTAATCAAAAAAATTAATTCAGGAAAAAAATTATATATGTTCCATTTTTTGGTAAATCTTATTCATACCCATCAATCCAATGGATAGGTTATAGAGGTATATGATATCATGGGTTCATTTAGATTCAGAGTTACATCTAAAACAAGATATCAAATAATTTATGTTTATTTCAAAGAAAATACATATAATATATTGGGATGTAACATTATACACCCCTAGGAATAAATTTCACCCTAAAAATCATGTCACTCTAATATAAAAAAATGAGGATATTTCTACATTATCAATCCTCATGTTCCCATGTAGCTTCCTCAAATTTTTTATTCCTCTAGATAACCTTAACCAACAGAGTTGTCTTATTCCATATCATTTTATCAAAATGATCCAAGATTACTAATGGTTGATATTTATAGGAAAGATCATGCTTTAGTGGTATAAGTTTTGTTTTTAGTACATGTAAAGAATCAGGTATTTACTTCCTCTAAAGAGATACATGGAACACATCATGAACTTGAGAGAGATTCGGTGGAAATGAAAAGTGACAATCTATAGTCCCTGATCAATTAAAAATATTTAAGGGGCCAATATAGCTAGGTCTTATATTTCTTTTATTTCCAAATCTTGTGACCTTATTCCATGGATAAATTCATAGTAATAATTTTTCACTAACTTCAAATTATAGATCTCACCAGTGATTGTATTTATAACTCTCCTGATGAATCTTAGCTACATTGATGTGTTTTTAAATAGATCTAACATTATCTTCCATTTCCTCAGCTATATTAGGTCGGAATAACATTATTTCTCAAACTTAATCCTAATGCATTGGAATTTTTTAGTTCCTTCCATAGAGGTCTTTATAAGGAGAAATCTGAATTCTTGAGTGAAAGCTATTGTTGTAATAAAATTTGAAAAGAGGAAGGTGTTGATCCCAACCACCCTAGAAATATAGAGAAAAGGATCTTAGAATATCTTTTAGGTTTTTAATGGTTGGCTTATACTATCCATTGTATGTAGTATGATATGTATTATTAAAACAAAAATCTAGATCTAGATATTATTCAATAAATTTCTTGAACTTTTAGGTAAACCTAGGTTCTTGATCATATATAATAGAATGTGGTACTTTATACGAAATTATCACTTATTTAATGTATATTCTAGAAATTAGATCAAGAGATAAATATTATCTAATATCAATGAAATGTTTTCACTTTGTATGTCAGTCAACTACCAACCAAATATCATTATGGCCTTTATATGTTTTGGGGAGTCCGGTGGTGAAATGTATGTTGATATATTCCCATTTTCATTCTAGTATGGATAATGGTTGCAACATATCCTTATAATTATATCTCTCATGCTTAACTAGATGACATATCAAGCACGATGGTACATACTCTTCAATATATCTCTTCATGTTGTCCCACCATAAATACTCTTTAAGATCTATATACGTCTTCATACTTCTAGTCTGAATAGAGAATGATGAGCTGTGAGTTTATTCTAATAGATCCCTCTTTATGTATGTTATTTATGGGACACATATTTAGTTCTTGAACCTTATACTTCCATCATAATCAAGTTTAAAATTAGGAATATTTCTCACCTTCTTCTATATCTTCTTAATGTTCCTATTTAATCTTCGCATGCATAGATGGTTGAACACTCATTTGAGAAAAATATGATTTCTTCCCTTAATTTAATATTTCATAATCCATAATTTGTAAATCCGGAATTATTATATCCTTTATGATCCTCATCATAGATAATATTGTATAATAATTTTAACACAAATCATCATCCACCTTGTTTTCTTTCCTGGGGTGGAAATGTATTGAGCATTCATAATCTGTAATCAACTCCAACCATGTTCTCTAGTGCGTTTTCAAATATTTATAAGTGAATATATACTTTAAAATTTTATGATCATTATATATGTCACACATTTATCTATAAATATAACTACTTCAAATTTTTAATTAAAATATTATAGTTTCTTACTCTAAGTCATCGATTTGGTAATTTTCCTCATGAACCATTAATTGATGAGAGGCATAATGTATCACCATGTCATTATGTACAAGAACACATCCCAAAACCTTATTTAATACATCAAGGTAAATATCAAACACTTTTCAATTGTAAGGTAGTGTGAGTAGATGATCATTCACCAATAACATCTTCAATTGTATTAAATTTCCCTCACATGCATATATTCAATGGAACATCACTCCATTCTATGTTAACGTGGTGAGTGGATTAGATAGACATGATAAATTCTTCATAAATCATTGATAATATCCATCAAATCTAAGATGACTTTAAATCTTATTTATTTTGGTTAGTCATGTATATTCTTCAACAATTATAATCTTTTATGGTTCCACCAATATACCTTTGCTTGAGATTTTATGACCCAAGAATGAAACTTTCTTTATCCAAAACTTTCACTTGATAAATTTTTCATTAATCTTCCCCTTCATTAGGGTCTTCAGTACAATACTAATGTGATATCCATGATCTTTATTACTCTTGGAATATATAAGAATACCATATATAAATAATACTGAAAACTAATCAAGGTTATCTACAGACTATTAATTAAATTTATAACGATAGTGGAGGAATTAGTAAAACCAAATTCCATTACTATAAATTCATAGTGTCCATACCTCATATGGAATCTTGTATTAGGTATGTCATAACTTTTGACCCTTATATAATAGTATCCAAATCTACTATCAATCTTGTAAAAATATTGGTCTCCTTAAAATTGATCAAAAAAACAGTAATATGAGGTAGATGATACTTTTTCTTAATCAAGATCTTGTTATGTTTCTGATAATTAATACAGAGTCTCATAGATCCATATTTCTTCTTAATGAAAAGATTAGGAACACCACATTGTGATGTAATTGGCTAAATGAATCCCTTATCAAGATTCTCCTACAGTTTATTCTTCAATTCCTATAACTCAATCAAGGTCATTCTATATGGATTCTATGAAATAGGTGTAGCACCAAATATGATTTATTTTGAAAATAAAAAATCAAAAATTTAGAGTAATGTTAGGAAAATATTCTAAAAGTACATCAAAAACTATCATACGATAGGAATATATTCAATGTTAAGTTTCCACCCAATCATATGAGATAAATGCCCCCTTTAAATAGGAATCAAGATCCATACAATGTATGTAATTTCCATTGTAAGTTCATATTTATCCTCACAATGATATACTATCATAGGTTGGTTTGGAATATCAAATTTTACTTACCTTATACATAAATTGATCTAAATTTTATATAATAAAAGATAATTCATTCCCAAAATAACATAAAATTAAACTAGAGGAAGAATATTGAAATTTTGAGGAAGCACCTTGAGATATGATCATCGTACCATTATGAGTCTTCTCTGCTAATTCAAAATCTAATTATTGAGGTGATAATGTGATACCCTTATAAAAATATTTAGATATAAAAGAGTGGGTAGATCCAAAATAAAATAATACATTATTATTTCTAGAGTGAATTGTAAGAGTACCTTTCACCACTTTGTTATCATACCCCACATCGGCAATAGTGATTGCATGATATTTCTATCTGTCTCTAGGATTAAGAGGTTTCTAATATCGATCATCATCATTAACCCTCATATTTTATCACTAGTTATCATAATTACTATATTATTTTCATTTAAAATAATGGTGTGTGGGTGGTGTATTCTATGGAGGTTTTTCTTCACTTGCATCATTAGCTAACTTATTCCCATCACTTCAGCATCAGATTGGTCGATGAAATCTTTTTCCATACTTAAATAATTTATAATACCCCTTAATAAAATTTCCTATATTCCTATCTCCACACTACTAGCATAAACGAAGACTCATATTCTTCCATCCATGGTATTTATTATTAGAATTTACATTGAATTTCATCTTTATTTTCTTATCAAAACCAAGAGACTGATGGATGAATATGATCTTCATTTCTACCTTGAGATCACATAGAATGATTTATTCATGGATACTAAAGTCTCTTATGGTTGATTTCATTTGAATAATTGGTTTTAATTCACTAAAGAAATAGTGAATCTTTCTTTCAGGTGGGATAATAATATCAAAAGCATACCTTTAAAGTATTGTAAAAATTTTCTCATGTGTAAAAATGGATTCATCATCCTTCTACTTTAGATCAAGGAATTCCTTCTCTATTTTCATAAAAAGAATATAAGGAAAATATTTATTTAAAAATATCCTTCTAAAATCATCCCACTCTATAGATATAATTTCTTTTTGTTGCCTCATGTTCTTGGTAAGAGTCTACCATTGATCGGTTTCACCTTCCAAATGATAAATAGATAAAATAAATTATCCATGATCTAAACACCAGAGAACAAAAAACATATTTTAAGTTCTATTAATCCATTTATTATAAATTATTATATTATTATAGCCAATAAAATAAGGTGGATGTTTCCTCATAAAAAACTCAATAGAATTTTGTTCCCTCCTTTCCTCATTTAGAAGCTAAGTATGATGCATGGCTTGAAAAGTATATGTCAACATTTAAATGATATTTTTTATTCCATATCCCATAACATTAAGTTTATTAGGAGAAAAATAATTTCATTTCCTATAATATTCATCATTAACATGATTACTCATAGTTTCATACATTTAATACAACCAAAAAGAATAATTTGAGAAATAATAATCATAGTGAGAAACCATATAATAATGAAATTCATTTATAAGGTATCTAAATTATGAGACCGTTTTCAATATATGAAACCTTAAATTTAACCTTAGGTAATACATGGTTAACATATATTTAAATCCTTTATAATGTATTATAAATAAAATATAAATTAACCTGGGCAGATCTCCTGAGAGTGTCTAGTCTGGTTTGTAGTCTTAGGCTTACTCATTATATACAGGTGATGATAAAGTTAATACCCAATCCTCCATTTTTGAGTTATTATCCCTAGGTGTATCTATTCCATAGCCACATAAAATTTTTAATATCCAAATAGGGATGTATTTTCTTGGAAAACCACACTTCTTTATTTTCTATAATTTAGGATGTTTTCTTGTTCTTGGGCTTATCCTTAGGGTTCTCACTAAATATTTTTCATGACACTTTCAAAAAATAACTAAACCATTCTATGATTCCAACTAAGTAAACCTAAACATTAAATATATAAATATTACATCTTATTAGATTAATATTCATTACATATCATTACAATCCATGCTAGAACTATAAAGGTTTGGTGTCTTTAGATACTTAGATACTTAAATAGCTACTATATAAAAGATCTACATCATCTCCCACTAAGTTATTCACATCTAGAACCCTTCTTAGACATATCATACTTAAAACCTTTCTTCATATCCTAGGGAAAATAAAACATATTAAAGGGTGATATCGGATGCTCAGTATGGGTAAATAAGGTAGATATCAATAAATAATCATTTTTAAGAATAATAGGAGAATAAGGGTATGATAACGTGAGTTTAATATTTGAAAATCATACTCATTAGTTCATATAACATAATCATGAGTCATGGCATAAAGCTTAGAAGTTCATAAGAAATGAATCATAAAGGAATCAAAGAACATAATCCATTAGAGCATAATATTTCTATTAGATCATATTATAAAATATTGATATAAAGTGTGTCATAATCATAATCATATAAATCTTATGTCAAGGCTACCCACCAATACATTCATCAAATGTTATCACTAGTATAATGGGAGTCTATACCAACACCCTTATTCCAATGGTTTTCAAAAACTATTGTTGTATGGGGGGAATATCCCAATGGTTATTCTAAACCATTGGGGTATGCCATTTTATATATGGTTATCCCAATGGTTTTAAAACCTGTTGGGATCATGTTTCCCCAAATATACTCATGCAGATATACCTCCTCATTTCCAAATTGATCTATATTTTTTTCTATCGAGAATTCATCTTATTCCCAGTCAATGATCCATCTTTGGTTTATATCATTCAGTTTCTTCAAATTAAAATTGGTGAGTTTGAAATGAGTTATATATTATACCTATATTTTTTATCTATGCCATTTAGTTTCATTACCCATTCATTGCAATCTATCATCCATTAAGGTTTTCATTTGATTTTTCTTAGATATGAAATTGGCATGTTCCAAATACTTAATATCTTCTAAGGGTGGGTTATCTTTCTATAGTTGGTAGAAATAAATGTAACCATACTCCTGAATCCATCAGGGTTTTTCTGGGTAAGTTGGTGTAGTGAGTTCTAGTTGTCACTGTCACATTTAATTGGCTATTATGGATTGTATGAAAATATACACTAATTATTTATTAAATATCTAGTGTGAGTATTTGAAAAGAGAATGAGGCATCTAGGGTGTTATGAAATATTTCTAGTTTGAGTGTGTTTTTGGCACAGTCATAGCCAGAGGGTGGTATAGATTCACACCAAGTATCGAGATTTGGTGACCAATGTCTTTCACAAGAGATGTATCTGAATAATTATCAGCATATATTAGTGTTATTCAGATGAGGTTATAACAACAAAAACAAGTTTTTATT
This sequence comes from Viscum album, assembly GCA_963277665.1. Classification (NCBI taxonomy): domain Eukaryota; kingdom Viridiplantae; phylum Streptophyta; class Magnoliopsida; order Santalales; family Viscaceae; genus Viscum; species Viscum album. The sequence goes on along the minus strand of OY728141.1, from coordinate 1,954,505,863 downwards.
GGCATAAAGGAAGGAAGAAATATTTTTATGATCTTTATATAATAATTTTCAGTGTATTTAATGATTTATACATGCTATCTGATCATTTTAATGAATGTTAAATATTCTTGTCTCCATAATACCTGATAAATCTTGATAATATTATTTTTCATTCATGTTATTATATTTTTCATTTTATTGTGAAATGATTGCGAAAAAATATAGTGTTAATAGGGGTGTTTCATAGCTAGGATCTAAGGATATCATCCACTAAAATTGTGTTTTTTCTCAATTCTCTAGCCATTAGAGACACTATACACCTCCACATCATATAAACTAGCTTCATAAATTTTTTATTAAATATAATTAAGGAGGTGATTTAAAAGTATTTTATATTATTATAATGTTAAATAAAATTATCATTTGTGATAAAAAAAATTATTATATATTGATAGGGTAAATCATGTTTGCATATTGAATAATCCTTTACTGTTATAAATAATCCATCAGAAGTGGTATTATATTGTGTATTGTACAAGCCTCAAATGTTGTAGAGTGTCTTAATAGAGAAATTCCTTGAATAGGATTAACTATTTAAGTGTATAACAATATGGAAATCTCAATCACATTTTTGGATAAGCTTAATAGTCAATGAATATCCACTCAAGGGTAATCCTATCACATCATATAAGATAGTCTATATTATCATAATAATCAACTATAGAGTAATTTAAACAAAAATTGAAACCTATATAAAACCATCTGAGTCCCATGAAATTCATAAATAATTAATATAATAAAAAATGATAAATACTAATCATAAAAAATAGATTTTTCAAAAGATTTATACCTTAAAAACACCCTATAGAAAATACCATATTCAATGGTGTATAAACTATTTAACATATACACCTTATTGTGATGATATTATTATCATAAAAATATCCTACAATGAAATCATTGATCACCTATACTACAATTTTGATTCTATACAATAAAAAATATATTTAATTGAGGGTCACCATTGACTAGAAATATCATTAATTATGAAATACAATGATCTCAATAAATTTAGACTTAATCCCAACTATTTTAAAATAATTATCCTAGAGATATCTTTCTTTATATAATTATTTTCCATCACATCCACTATGTTTCAAAAAATCTCCCAATTTATTCCTTGTTATGATGACCCACTAAATAAAATAAATTGAAATGAATTGATCAGACCCTAAGAAAACTAAATTATACCAAAACAACATAACAAGTCTTGAAAATAAATGAACCAACCCTATGAACCCTTTACACACTAAAACCTAACTGAACTAACAAATCTTATCTATATCATAACTGAACTGACATGACCAAACCAATTGAAATGACTTCATCTGACCCAAGTAGATGTGAGTAGGCATGAACTGCACTAAACTGCATCAAACTAAAATAAAATAAAAATAAGTAAACTAAATTAAACCTAACTAAAATAAATTATATATTAATGAAAAAAATGAACTGACTTGAACAATATTTAATAAAATCCTAATAAGCATGCACTGGCCCATTCAAAATAAAAAAAACAAACTCATCCAAACTAAATCAACCAGGACTAAACTAATCACAAATAAATAAAATTGAGAAAAAACTATCTGAATCAAATATAATATGGTTTCTTATAAGTATTAATATTTTATATATTAATTTATTGAATAATTATAAAATTATTTAAAAATTCAATATAATAAGAAAAAAAATAAATATATCAATTATAAACACAATTTTATGTAGTATTATGTATAGTTATTACCCATTTATATAATTGAATTCAATGTCATGGTTTTATATTTATATTATTTTGTTATATATATAGTATTTTTTTGTTTTTTATATTATTATTATCATATAGACTAATGTCTCAGTTATGGTTTCATATAAAGTAAATATTTCTCATTTCCTTAAATATACTTTCGATTAAACTTTAATCTTATTTAATTTATTTTATGAAATAGAATATAATTTTTTTTACAAAATGGATTGAAGTTGGATGTATAAAATTGATCAGATATCAAGTGATTTTCAAAACAATTTGGAGAGATTTTAGATTTTCATTTGATTATTCTTTAGATATTGGTCACATACACTTCCCATGTTATAATTATATTGGAATACCTTGGTTGAGACATGAAGAATTTTTCTTCCATATAACCAAATATGGTTTTCAAATAAATTACTATATATGGTATCACAATGGGGAGAAAATTCAATCTCAAAATGCTCATAATCCAAATGAGATTATTGGATTGGAGAATTTCTTAGATAATCTATTTCCATTTATTAATTTTCATGAGAAATAAAGGATGCCTACCTAAGAAGACTTTGATATGAGCACAAATGATTCATGTAATGAAGATCGTGAAAAAATTGAATGACGCTGCCATGACTCTAGTATATCGGCAATGTAGTAAAATGAAGAAGATGGATTTTTTAATCTGACTATTTCATAGGAAAATAATTTATGGGATTTATATTAATAACATCGATTAAATTTTTAAATTTCTGAAGGAATTTTTTCCAGATGATGAATATATTCCCTTAAAACCATTTTATGGCATGTAAGTTTGTTTTAGAAGTTGGATTTTCAAATAACAAAATTCATGCTTGCCCAAAATATTTTAGCTTATTCTGGGAGGAAACTGCTAAATAGAATGATTGTATAAAATGTGGTACATCCTGATGAAATCCAAAAGCTGATGGAACGCCATCCTGTGTTCCATAGAAAGTAATGTGGAACTTTCCATTGATCCCTAGACTTCTGAATCATTTCATGTTTGAAGAATTTTTAATAAAAATTTGATGGAATGATACCGTGAGAAAGGAGAATAATTATGATATTGTTCACCCTGAAATAGATTTTCAAGGTAGACATTTTATGTTCAATATATAGGTTTCGCAGTTGACATGAATAATTTGTGGTTTGGTCTTTCATGTGATTATTTTAATCTATTAGGGCATATGATTACTTTGCACAACACATCGCTAGTTTTCATACACATTTATAACCTTCCTCCATAGATGTATATGAAAAAACATTTCACTTTCATGAGTATACTCATATCTAGACCTTATGATCATAGAAATGACATAGATTTATACATTCAACCTTTAATAAATGTGTTGAAACATATTTTTAATGTGGGTGTGTGCTCATACAATGCATGTTAGAAATACATATTTCAAATATGTGTTGCACTTATGTGGACAATCAGTGACTTTCCTACTTATGTAATGATGTTTGGATGGAACATGAAGGGAAAACTATCATATCCTATTTTTATGAATAATACACAATCCAAAAAACTAAAATATCATCATAGTTTTAGTTTTATGGAACATCAACGATTCTTAATAATGGACCATCCATATAAGAATAATTTTTGAAGATTTCACAATACTATGGAGACCAAAAATCCACATCAGTGTATGTCTAGAACTAATGTTCTTAATGAATTGTAAGAATTTCATTTTTTATTCAGGAAGGTTTATAAGAAATCTATAAAAAGGAATAATTTTTCTACTAAAACCAATTAAAATTTGTAGAAGAGAAGTATATTTTTTGAGTTTCCTTATTGGTAAACCAATTTTTGACGTAATTGCTTAGACATAATCCACATGAAAAATAATATATGTGAAATGTTTCTTTAAATTCATATAAATGTAAAGGGAAATACAATAGATGATTTAAAATCTCAGCATGACTTAGTGGATTGGGGCCTCAAAATATAATTTCATCCTGTTTGTATCATTGAAAATAAATCAAAAGTTCTATGTATTTCTTATGTGATGACACCTATAAAAAAATAAAATTTTGGAAGTAATAAATACTATTAAATTTCATAATGGATATCCAAGAAACATATCAAAATGGGTCAAAAAAATAAATTTGAAGATGAAATCTTTAAAGACTCAGGATTATCACATCTTTCTACATGAGTTTATTTCAATACCAATCAGTCATCTTCTATATAATAATGTAAGGGTATTAGTTATTTGGTTGAGGAATTTCTTTATAAATATTTGTACTAAGAATTTTTTGGAGTATTTCCTATAAAAAAATGTTTGTATAGGCACTATTAATTTTCCATCATTTTTCACATGCACTCTACATCTAACTATCCATCTTCAAACTAAAATACTTCTTAGAGGACATGTTGATTTTCGTTGGATGTATCCAACTGAAAGAAACATGTTCACATTTAATTCTTATATCCAGAACTAAAATCATCCTGAAGGTTCTTTCATGAAAGGTTACTTGGATCAATAATGAATATATTTTTATTCAATGTATTTTTTTGATCTGAAAATGAGATGGAAAATACCAATGTGAAATAAAGAAAACAATATTAGAATATTTAACTTAGTTTTCCATCACTTCCCCAAACTGGGGGAATTATCGGATCATATACATTGACAACATTAATCCTTAAAGAGTGGGAGATGGCACATCACTCAATTCAGTTTAACTCTAATTTTTTATATAACTACATTAAATAGGTAAATTGAACATGTATATCTTATGTCATATCATGTAATTTTACATATCTATTAAACTATTTCTATTTTCTCAACAGGGAATATAAAAAAAATAATTAATATAAATCATTATTCTTTATCTTTTAGAAGGAGAGAGACTTTTCATAGAAAATATTTTTCTACTCGGTTGAAATTGAAGGTAGAAATATTACTGTAATAAATTAATAAAATGAATATTTAATTAAGTTTAACTTTCATTTATATTTTAGGTATTGAGTTTTCTTATTGAATTTATCTCTAAGGAAATGTGGGCTTTGGATTTTTGTTCTAATACCATTGTTCATGAATGAAAATCAATTGTGGTCAACATATATAGATTTTTTATCATTGAATGAGAAAAGAACATGAGAAAACAAAATGATGGTGTTAAGGTAACTACCACAATAGACTGTTATGCTAGTGTTTTGGGTAATAGAACTTGATTTGAAAATTTATCTTATTATGGATTCATTGAGAAAATACTAATATTGGATTATTACTCTCATGGTTGAGTCACTATGATGAAATACCAGGGGTTTGACTCGATGATGAGGCATGGAACATTTATTGATGATTGTGGATTTTGAGTTATTGACATGACTGACACTCTTGATATAGATGAACCATATGTATTGGAATAAATGGAGAAACAAGTTTTTTATGTCAAAGATCATCTTCGACCTGAATTCGGTATCATTATTGAAGTAATCCCAAGACATGTTTTTTATGATGGTGATGATGAAGTTTACACCATCCCTGATCCCATTGGCCTTGATCCATTTATTACTTATGAAGACTCCAATAATTCAATATTCAGAGTTTATTGTGAACCTGAATTTGTGGCGCGAAATATATTTGTGTTCTCAGTTCTTTTGGTTTAGCTTTCCTTGAGTTAATGAGGTTGGTTCTATACAAACAAATTTACTATTGATTGCAAATATTTTCTATCCAACTTGACCTTCATGTGTACTTTAAATATTTAATGGTTTCAATTTTCTTTGAGTTTAATTTTATAATATTTAATTGTATTGTATTCAAAACTATCAAACCAAAAAAACTAAAATAATTAAATTGTAAAAAAAAAGATGAATTGAATTGGACATATTTAACTAATTGATATGAAAATAATGACATAACCAAAAAATAGAAAAATTACCTCACCCAAAATATGAACCAAATGACCTAAGATAGATAAAAATGGAGAAATGACCTAATTAATCGACAAAAATAAACCAAATATCCTAAGACAAATAAAAATGGATAAATGAACTAATTAATTTTCCATAATGAAGCAAAATACCTAACCAAAATTTAATTGGATAAAATTTAAAATTGAATAAAACTATATCATACCCATTCTAAACATGATAATTTGAATGTATTATTTTTTCTATGACATGTATTATGTTTTTATATTATTCACACTAGATATAAAATTTTATTTTATATCAGTACGTATCCTGTATTTGGTTTGACAAGTGTTATTTCTTAATTAAGTCATGTCTCATTTTATTTCTTGTTTGAGTTAAATATTAGTTATGAATTTATAATTAATTCTATATTTGTTTTCAAATGCATGAAATATAAATCATAGGGGAGATATAAAGTAAAAGGAAGATATACAATAATCATCAAATTAGTGAGATGGGTGTCCCCCCTTTAGTTCTTGTTGTGAGTATTTTATTTCAAAAATATATTTCAATAACATATAATTTTATGTGATTAATTTTGTTTTTAATATTTAATTACGATTCAAAACCATGGTTCCAGTTATTCAATAACCAACCTAGTGGTTCCAGTTCTTAGTCTGGAAATACAAGGGTAGTGGTACTACAACTAGGCACTCCATTCAGTGTACCCAATCACACAATGTCCCTCCCCCTGATGTACCATCTACCACACCTTCTAATCTTACAGTGTCATTAAAACACTTGAAATATTTAGGCCACCTGTATTTTCACCATATTTGAATCTAATCTTCTTATACTATATTTCCTATATCCAAAAATGATTCCTAATCCTCATCCATATTATGAATTTCCATAGTGATCTATGCCATCTTTTTTCCTTCTACTTCCTTCTCCCCGAGCTTCTACATTCCTGCTTCTTCGACTCCTACTCTGAAACATTCTGAGCCTATAGATAATATATTGGTACCCACTCCATCTATATAGGTTTATGTTCCTTTAGTACTAGGTGATCTAGTGACTCCCATTGATCAGACTGCATTTCGTATATTTATAGAACCCTAGTAAAAAATTACCATAATTTATTTACATAATAAGATGTATTGATATAATATTTGTTTTTATTATTTAACAACTAGATCTTATAATAAGTGGCATGGATTTTCATTCATGTGTGTGGTGTGGAACTTCCACACACAGTTGATAGTGGGGTAAAATGAAGACAACCAAATGATTGCAAAAATAGGTTGGTAATGTAGGAGTTTTTTTGTGAAGATTTCCAAATACTCCGACATCATTCCTTCCATTCCACTCTCTTGGAGACACCTACCAAATGAATTAAAGAATAACTCTTGGGAACAAATATGGGTAAAAAAATCATTGGATTTAATGTTGTATTATTATTTTATTTATATGAATTAATATTTTGGATCCATATTCATTTTAATTTTCTTGAGGGTAAGGTTGCGAGGACAACATGTCTCATGGAATTAGGTGGGTTGAGGAGAGGCTATAAGAATGGGTTGTACAGTGGATGGTGTGTTAGAGTTCATACAGATTTAGAGGCCACACCTATCATGTATGACTATCTGGTAGAATATTATCAGGAAATGAATACTTTTTGGATGAGTACCCAATTCTTAGTATTAATCAAATTTGATGTTTTTAAATAAAAATTAGCATGATTTTCATTAATACTTTTTTTGTATTATTGGAAATTATTTTTTAGGAATCATCAAGAAGAAATAAAAAAATAAGGATGCTATGAAATACCTCCCCACTTTGGGGTGGACTGTGATGTTGGACCATGAGAAGAAGAAGGTGTGACACTCATTTATATTTTTTCTTTAAGACTTTCACTTTATTTTGTTTCCTATATATTTCATTCTATTTCTAATTTGGATAAATAAATGATCATATATTATTTAGTTTACTATTGAAAGTATTTAGTGTGTAGTGAAATTTTATTATTAGTATTGTTATGTTTGTGAGCATGTAATGAACTGATACAATCACTGATCATTTTATTAAATGTTTATTATTTTTATAGGAAAGGGCGCTACAATACTTGGTCCACTTCCCTTTAAAATGTTTATGGATATAATCAATAATGCCTTAGGGTATGAAAAAAATTCATTCAAATGTAATAACATATTATATAAAATATAATGTACAAAAATTAAATTATAGAAGAGAAAGAGACTTAGTAATGAAAAGTGAGAATACCTTAAACAGTGATATAGTAAATCAATCACATGATTTTTTCAACAACCATTAGGTTTATGATAAACATTATAATTAATAAAAATAAAAAAATTAGCCAATTAAATATTTAGTACTAAAATATATATACATATTAACCGATTCTAATCACACCATGTTAACTCATGACATTGAAACCATGATCTATGTGGTGTAGACCAATTAGAACACAAAATTGGTCATATGTTTTCATAATGCACCAAATTGAAAACTTGAATACATGATCATTTTAAACAAAATATAATTAAAACACTATATATTTGATAGATATAATTCTAACATATACATAAATCACTTCCCATGGAAATAATACTAGATACACAATACCCATGGTTGAGGAACACTCATCCCACAAACTAATAATCATTGAAAGATGCTATGAAGTAAATCAAGATTCTATATATCCCAACCCTTTAAAACATTATACATATATTATTGATCTCATTATTTTGAATTAATTATTTGGCTTGTTATAATTATTTGTTTGAGGAGTAACATGATATTAACTCTCCTTTAGATCTTTAAAATGAAAAAATTTGAAAAAAAAACATGCTTTTAATCAAGATTTGGATCACAGTAATAGAATGAGGGGTTATAAAGAACACTAAGACCTCATGTGATGGAGAAAACACAATTTAATCATATCATTAAATCAAAACAAATCAAGAAATACACTTTAAATATCATAATGATCATTTAGGGAATGAAATTTGTATTATTAAATCATACTAAAACATAATTCTTTTATTTTATAGTCATGGTTAGAGTTTTGATAGCCCATTCATGAATATTCCATTATGTTATAGGAATACTTGTTCATATTATCATTAATTATAGTGATCACACATCCACCTTATTATTTATTACATTGAAAACCTATTCACTTATATATATGTTATATCTATTGATAACTCATTCATTGATACTCAGTTATAATTCATCTACCATATATTTTTCTTTTCAACTCCATTTAGAATTAATATCCATTGGATTTTATTTCTAAAATTCATTATTAGTGACCTATTTTCAATTATGATTTTCTACATTAAATGTCATTGAAAAGGTAGATTTTAAATATTAAAGGATGTGTGCCTTAAGATAAACTATTTTTCTCAAGTAAAAACGAAAAAATATGGAAGTGTAGTAAATGTACAGACACATAAATAGATTGTAAGTTTTAATTTGTTGATTTAAAATTTTAATCTCTATTTTTAAACTTAATAGTCTATTTTTTTTGGGTAATTCCTCGGTCAATGACCGAAGCACCATTTATTAATTAAAGAAACAACATTTTACATGAGTCAAAAGGATGGTATTTTATTACAATCTCTTTCAAAGAGGTGAAGTAAATCAGCTGGCAGCGCATCCAGCCAAATCATGCTCTGGTGGACACCTTTGTTGGCAAGGGTGTCAGCAATAGTATTCGCTTCACGGAAGACATGTGTGGCAATGTCGTCAATCTCCTGAAGCGAATTCAAGCAATTCATTCAACGCGTAGTGAGCAGCCAGGCGAGATGAATAACTCCGTTCCAAATGGATTGAACAATGGTGGTAGAATCACTTTCAATCTACCGTTTTCTCCATCCACTTTGGAGAGCAAAATCAACAGCATGGATGAATCCTAGAATCTCTGCTTCAATGGATGAGGCAGTACCACACCCACTGTAGAAGCAACCTTGGTAATGGTCAGCAGAATCTCTAGAAATGGCCCCATAGCTGGCAGGTCTCGGATTGCCTTTTGAGGCACCGTTGACATTCACTTTAATCCAACCTGGTATCGGAGGTTTCCAGAATACTTCAAAGGGGTGCTTGGTCTTCGGGAAAATACCCGGGACACGGATACATCTGAGGATCTCGAAGTCTCCAATATAATTGTTGCAACAATCTTTTTGAATTGAGGCAGCTTCATGTATCGCAATGATAATTAGAGCTTTTCCTGCATTGAGACTAAAAGAGTGATTATTATGGATAAAATCGTTTCTTACATACCAGATTTCATGTAGTAGTTCCGCCACTACTGTAAGAAACAAATTTTTGACTTGCTGAGAGGCTTCATGTTTAGTACATTTCTTCAAAAGTAAACAAATCGGGTCAGATAAGGACCATTAACAATTAAAAAGCTCAAAGATGTAGTTCCATAGATCCGAGGCCGTAGCACAAGACAAGAAAAGATGATCAGAATCCTCCCTGTACTGATTACATAAATGAAATTTTGAGCAAAGTTGAATGCCAAAGGCTTGAAGTCGAGTTTTAGTGGGCAATCTATTGTGAGAAATACTCCAAATAAGGGTGAACCTAGAGGATTTGATCCAAGTCTTATTGAAGGTGCTCACCCATTTATAATTAGGTTCATTACCAGAGAAGTTGTGCATGTAGAAATTTTTTGAGTCAAGTATGCCATTGGGAGCAGGTTCCCAAACAAGGAAGTCCCCAGAAATGGAGAAGGTATAATTTTCAATGATTTGAGCAATGTTGTTGGGGAGATCATGCCTATGAAGCTGTATAACATCATTAATAGTATGGATGGCGTCTACAAAAGTGTTATTGGGAGGCAGCATAGAAATTAAAGGATTACCCATCCATTTGTCACACCAGAATTTAATGTTGGAGTCAGCACTGACCATCCATCTAGAGTTAGCCATAATCTTCTGATAAGAGTTTCTAATAGAGGGCCAGATCGAGGAGTTAATGAAATTAAAATTTCCTTTTAAAAGTTTATTTAGGAATCTATGATTTAAAAATTCAGAAGCTTTAGAGTTGGTATTAATGAGACGCCAAGTGAATCTCGCTTGCAGGGCATCATTGAACAGTTTTATGTTTTTGATGACAATGCCTCCATTATCAAGAGGTTTACAACAGGTATTCCATGGGATGGTGACGAGTTTCCTTTCAAAGATACTTCCCGTACAAATGAAATTTTTTATATAGGTATTGATTTTCTTGAAAGTACCTATGGGCCATTTATAAATCATGAGTGAGTAAACCAACTTAGAGACAATGGTTGATTTGACAAGACAAATTCGACTAGCACTACTACAAAAACGGGCAAGGGAAGCGCGCCCTTATAACAGCGCTAAGCAAAAACGCTGATAAAGGATACCCTATATCAGCGCTAATATTACAGCGCTGAAAAAGCTAATTTTTATCAGCGCTTTCTTAGCGCTGATAATATAAATATTTATCAGCGCTAGAAAAGCGCTGATAAATATGATCTTTATCAGCGCTAAAATATTAGCGCTGATACAGTTGGTCTTTATCAGCGCTTTTTGAGCGCTGATAAAGGTTTCCTATATAAGCGCTAAAAAAGCGCTGATACAGAACACCTCTATCAGCGCTCAAAAAGCGCTGATAAAAATTATCTTTATCAGCGCTAAAAAAGCACTGATAAAGAGACCTGGTATCAGCGCTATAATTGTAGCGCTGATACGGGGAATATTTATCAGCGCTTTTCTAGCGCTGATAAATCATAATATTATCAGCGCTAGAAAAGCGCTGATAAATCTAGATTTTATCAGCGCTATAATTTTAGCGCTGATAAAGGTAGCCTTTATCAGCGCTCTTTTAGCGCTGATAAAACCTTAGTCGACTTTTTTATAAAGTCGGTCGCACAGTGCCCTCGTTTTATCGCAGCTAAAGCTCTCGCGGAACCGTAACCCTGCTACTCTTCTCCCGGATACCGCTGCTGTGTTCGCTTCGCCGGAGCTTGCCGCCCTCGGTACAGTCGCCGTCCTCCGCCGCCCGCAACACCCTCGGCCGACCTCCACCGCCTGCCGCCCTCGGCTGCCCGCAACGCCCTCGGCCGCCGTTCTCTGCCGCCCTCGGCCGCCCTCCGCCGCCCTCGGCCGCTCTCCGCCGCCTCCGTCGCCCTCCGCCTCACTCGGCCGCCCTCGGTCGCCCTCCGCGGCCGCCTTCCGCAACCCGCAACGCCCTCGACCAACTAAGGGTATGAATTCTATTCTAGTTTTATTTATTTGTTTCAAACATTCATGGAATCCCTTCAAGTTGTTATGGAATGTATAAAACCTACTAGAATTTGTCTTATGTAATGGAGAGTTGAGGCATGGTGTAGTTTAATGTCCTAAAACCAGGACCTTTGTGCAGGTTTCCATTTTGTTCTGATAAGGAGGGGAAATGATTCACCCTTTTCACTATAGTATAACCAAGAATGTTCTACCATAATCATGCATGAGGGGGGGGTGGTAGATGTAAATTTTAACCCAGGGGTTCATGAATCCAAGGATTGATATGGTACTTAAATGTCATAGGGTGTTTGATGGTAGTAAAATCCATTATTGAGGACGAAATTGTCTTTGGTTGACATGCCTTTTTAGTGGGAAACATATGCAGATCCACCAGTGCATATTGTGATTAGTCAAATAAAGGTGACCTTAGGACGATGACCGCTCATTTCCGATGGCCATGGAAGGATATGAGGATTAAGACCTTTTTGTGCATAGTGTATGGTTTTTGAAAGGAAGAGACCTTTTTGGCTCCGACATAGTGACAATGGGGAAATTTATGTCTCATGAATAGACCCTAAATATGATGTTTATGTATCACCATGTTTCTTGTGATGGAAAGAATCAAGCTGTACATAGATATTTTAAGTTAAAACTACATGCATGGGTCTAACCCACACAAAGGGAGGGGGAATGTTTAGTTTTTGGGGTGTCTGGACTAGAACATAATGACTTAGGCATTACTATAGAATCAAACCAACTATAGTACTTGAAATCATGCATTTTAGAATCATGAAATTAGAACTATGGTAGAACTTTTTAGTGTCATATTGTGGGGACTGATTCCTTGAAAATCCTGAGTAACTTAATGGAAAATCAGTCTAAGATAATTTGACATGCGCTGGACATGAAGGTGGAGAAAGGTGTAGACTATGACACCAGGGATTCTCGAATCGATAAGAATAAGTCCATGCACGTAACTTTTTACCATGCACGCAACTCTCTTTACAAACTCCTATTGAATGCAATTCTACGCGATTCAAAGCCTCATATTTTCTATAAAAGTTGAGATACTAAATTAAGGGGGTATCCTATTATTTATAATCGTTTCTGAACATGAACACATGTTTATCCCAAAGTGTGTAAAACCATGTTTGATGTCACATTAGGTGCATACGTATCTTTTTCTCCTAATAGAGTGATAGATAATTATCTTTTTAGTGAATCTAATATTCTTTTTTATGAATCTTGATTATAGGTTAGACTACTTGATCTCCTTCCAAGGAAGTGGTTCCCTTCTACTGTATTTGGAAGTCTTCTTTTGTGTACTTGAACCATAAATACTAATATTTGAGATTCAAATAGGATGAAGATGAATAAAGATTGGATGGATTCTAATCGTTTAACAATAGAGTACGAGAACGGAGTGAAAGAGTTCATCAAGTTTGCAAAGGATCACACAAAGGATCCTTCTCAAATCCTTTGTCCGTGTTTACGTTGTTGTTATTCTAGACTACTTACTCCAGAGGAGTTGGAAGAACATTTGATATGTCACGGAATAGATCGGAGTTATAAATGTTGGAATAAACACGGAGAAAAGGCGAATGTAGCTACTGGCTGGGATAAAACTGCGTTTTATGGATCGTCAGATATGAATACAAATATAGATAATGAAGAAGACCGTATGGAGGATGTGATTACAGATGTCAATGATGATGAAGATCGTATTGAGGAAATGACAAAGACAATTCAAGATGAACCCCGTGATTGCCCAAAATTGTTTGAGAAGTTAAAGAGTTGTGCAAAGACGCCATTGTATGCTGCTTGCACTAAGTATACAACATTGTCAGCTGTACTGAAGTTGTATAAATTGAAAGCAGGCAATGGATGGAGTGATGTCAGTTTTACGGAACTACTTTCTCTCTTGAATGACATGCTTCCGGAAGATAATGAGCTCCCAAGCCGGACGTATGAAGCTAGACGAATGCTACGCTCGATGGGAATGATTTCTGAAAGAATACATGCCTGCCCGAAAGACTGTATATTGTTTCGAAAGGAGAACAAATCACTTACAGAATGCCCAAAGTGTGGTGCTTCTCGATACAAGAAAGATAAATCCAATCCTACGAAAGTTGTATGGTACTTTCCAATCATTCCAAGGTTTAGGCGTTTATATGGAAGTAAAGAAACTGCAAGACAATTGTCGTGGCATGCAGATAAAAGAAATAAAGATGGGTTATTACGTCATCTGGCCGACTCTCCTCAATGGAAGAAAATTGATCATGAGTATCCTGAATTTGGAAAAGAGCCGAGAAACCTTCGTCTTGCGTTATCTACAGATGGAGTGAATCCTTTTGGTTTTCAAAGAAGCACTCATAGTACATGGCCTGTTATGTTGCTAAATTATAACTTGCCACCCTGGTTATGCATGAAGCGAAAATTCATCATGTTATCTATGCTTATATCAGGACCAAAACAACCAGGTAACGATATTGATGTTTATCTGACTCCTTTGATCGAGGATTTGAAGTTATTGTGGGACTCAGGTGTAATGTTGTATGATGCTTATAAAAGTGAATACTTCACGTTGAGAGCGATGTTGTATGGGACAATAAATGATTTCCCTGCTTATGGAAATTTGTCAGGCTATAGCATTAAAGGAACTCAAGGGTGTCCCGTGTGCGAAGAAGATACAGAATCAATTAGGTTGAAACATTCATCGAAATCTGTGTTTCTAGGACATCGTAGATTTCTACCTCGTCGGCATAAGTACCGATCTTGGACGACATCATTCAATGGAAGTTCAGAAAAATGCACAACACCGTCTCCACTAACAGGTGATCAGCTGTTTGAGAAAGTAAAAAATATGAACACTGTTTTTGGTAAACCATTTTCGAAAAACCTTACGAAAATCGGTTGGAAAAAGAGATCAGTTTTTTTTGAATTACCATACTGGAATTGTTTGTACGTCAGACATTTTCTTGATGTGATACATGTGGAAAAAAATGTATGTGATAGTGTTATTGGAACGTTGCTAAATGCCCCTGGCAAAACAAAAGATGGAATTAAGGCAAGGTTGGACATGGTTGACATGGGAATACGAGAAGAGTTGGCTCCCGTGAAAGGTGAAAATCGAATGTTTCTTCCTCCTGCTGCTTATACTCTTTCTAGGGCAGAGAGATATCAGTTTTGCAACTTCTTTAATGATGTAAAGGTTCCAGAGGGGTACTCATCAAATATCAAGAACATTGTGTCAATGAATGATTTGAAGTTAAAAGGTTTGAAATCACATGATTGCCATGTTTTGATGCAAGATCTAATTCCTATAGCTTTATGTTGCATTTTACCCAAGAATGTTCGTCATACGTTAACCAAACTTTGTTTCTTTTTCAAAGCTATATGTAGCAAAGTTTTAGACCCGGGGAAATTTCCAGCTATGGAAAAAGAAATTGTCATCATATTATGTGAATTAGAAATGTTCTTCCCGCCAACATTCTTTGATATGATGGTTCATTTGATGATTCACTTGGTGAGAGAGATTCGACTTTGTGGTCCTGTGCACTATAGATGGATGTATCCTGTTGAACGGTATATGAAGATTTTGAAAGGATATGTCAAAAATCGAAGTCGGCCAGAGGGTTGTATAGTGGAGCGATATATTGTTGAGGAAGCCATTGAATTTTGTATTGAATACCTATCTGATGTGGAAAGCATTGGTCTCCCGAAATCTCGTCACACTGGACGCATTGAGGGTGAGGGAATTTCTGGAAGAGAAGTTGTAACAATCAGTATTACAGATCGGGAGCAGGCTCATCTTTATGTTTTGCATAACAGTTGGGAGGTTGCTCCATATATTGAAACTCACAAAGAAATTCTTAGGCAGTTGAATCCATCGAGGGCTGAAAAATGGTTAGCAGATACACATAATCACCAGTTTATAGGATGGTTTCAGGACCATATTTTTAAGCAGTTGGATGAAAATCCGAATTCAATTTCAGAACGACTTCGATGGCTAGCCGCTGGACCAAGTGTGTATGTATTATCTTACAGTGGGTATGCAATTAATGGTTATACATTCTATACGGATGAACATGATGAAGAGAGTACCATGCAAAATAGTGGAGTTACACTAGTGGCTGAAGCGATGCATGTTTCTGGTAGTAAGGATATAAATCCAATTTATGCAAATATGTCATACTTTGGCATTATCAAACTAATATGGGAGTTGGATTATACGACATTTCAATTGCCGATTTTTCAATGCAAATGGATTGATAACAATAGTGGTGTTAAAATAGATGAATGGGGATTTGTGAAAGTTGATTTTAGTAAAGAAGGGTACAAAGACGAACAGTTTATAATGGCATCACAAGCGGTACAAGTTTTTTATGTTCCAGATCCCGCAAACCGAAAGTGGTCGATTGTTCTGTTATCGTCCAAAACTATTGAGGGTTCCGATGAAAATTCAGTTGAGGACGATCCTTTTAGTGGTACGTCACAATCAATTCAGAGTGGTCCCAATGCAGATGATGTTTTGTATGTTAGAGGAGACCACAATGAAGGGATTTGGATTGTCGATAGAGGTGTCAAATCTCTTCAACCTTTGAAAAAAAGAAAGAGAGTTCAGTAAACAGGTTATATTTTGTTTGTAATATAGATCTTGTTATCTCATGTTATTATCTTATCATTACAGAATTTATGTAATTTGAATGAACTGTTCAACCACTTTTGCAGATAATGACTTCTGCACATTCTGGTGCTCCTAACCTTGAGACTGAACAAGTCTCTCAAGCAGCTGCTGCTGCGGCTGCTGCTGCTCCTGCTGCTCCTGCAGCTCATTCTGCTGCTACTGTTGCTCCTGATGCGGCTCCTGCTGCTCCTACTACTGTGACTCATACTCCTCCTCCTGCTGTGGCTCCTGGTGCTCCTGATGCGGCTCCTGCTGCTGCTCCTGCTGCTCCTACTGCTGCTCATGCTGCTGCTCTTGCTGTTGCGGCTCCTTCTCTTAGTGTTGAGGTCCAACAACCATCAGCACATGCCGTTGATATCATAGTAGATGAACATATAGATGATGTTGATATCGATGAAATGGTCGGGAATGAAGGACCGAAGTCGCAGAAATCACAGGTGCGTCGTAGTTTGACAGTGTTAGCCAAAATTCTTAAGGCGAAAAGCAAAGGCATCAAATTTGAAGTCGGATGGAATGCACGAGGCCAACATGTGAATCCCAACAAGGCTATGTTTAGCAGTTACATTGGAGTTGTCACTCGTCAACGCGTGCCTATTGACGTAGATTCATGGCACCATGTTGTGTCCGGGTTGAAGGCTGTGATCTGGGAAGAAATTACGGTAACATTATGAATTTATTTTTTTAATTAACTAGCAAATAAAATGATGAAACAATGTCTTACTCTTCTCAATCTCTTGCAGAGTACATTTATAGTAGACGACTCACACAAGGATTATGTACTAAGGCTTGTAGGAAAGATTCATCGAGGTTTTCGTACTATTTTAACAAGATGTCACCTGAAAGATTCTAAAGGTAAAATAAACCCGCACCCACCCATTGTCTATGCGCACCTGATATCCCAAGAAGCATGGGATGCATTTATTGGCCGTCGTGGGGATGAGAAGTTTCAGGTACATTGTGAGTGATAATACGTTGTTTGAGGATACCTGCATTTATATGTAGATTGATGAATCTAAAACCAAATTCACTTCTATCCCACGTCATGTGCTATGGAAGGAGGCACGTGTGAACAAAGAAGGGAAGTTAATAGATGAGAACACACAAAAAGTGTGGGAAATATGTGTAAGTATGACACGATGATAAAAAGATTTGTTTAAAATTGCTATTACATAAAAATAATTAGTTTTTTTCCTATATCTGACAGTCACAGGAATCAGCTACTCCTGTAGCTGATACAGACCTATTATCGACGGCTTTGAAGCAGCCGGAAAAATACGGTCGTGTCAGAGGTGCAGGGTTTGGGGTGACACCCCGAGTATATTTTGAGAAGAAGAAAAAAATAGATGATACAGAGAAAAAATTGGAACAAATGAGCGAAAAAATAGCAACCCTTGAAGAAAAATTGCAATGGCAGGGAGAGTTGCTAGCAACTTTTATGGGTGGGAAGCAAAGGGAGGACACAACTCAGGAAGAACCACCGCATGAACATCCTGCCCCACCCCCCACCAGCTTTGAGGCGAGCCATTCACCTAAAAAAATGTCTTAGCCGTGGTAATCAATATTCTAATAACGGTTCCCATTAAATATGAATCAGACAAACACTGATAATTTATCTGTACTGATCTTCTACAGGGTGATAATGATTGTGATTTATATCTGTCAACACCCACCTATCACCTTGTAGCGAGGGCTACAGTGTTCAATATCCTAGATGCCACACTGCATAATAGACCACTTTCAAAAGATCATCTGAAAGTGACGATTACTGTAGCTCATGAGCCAAATGCAATGCTACCTATTCCACTTGATGACGATGATATTCATACGGTTGAAAAGGCTATTGGGACATTCATTGCATGGCCGGCAGAACTTGTAAGAGTACATGCAGACAAAGAGGTATTTATTTCCTTTTATTTTCAAGCTAAACCCTTAACAATTAATGAAAAGAGTGTCTGAATCAATGATTGTTGTTATAGACGGAGAAAGGAAAGGGGGTGACTAACATCGGCTCGAAACCATCTAAAGGATCGACCAATCGATCCCAAGGAGCTACTGAAAGCACAATAACACCACCTGTTCTCTTTCCACATTTACTAGCATTGAAGACTCATGTGGATACGAAGCTAAAAGATGGTAATAGTCATATAGTGATTTTCGAAGATAATATATACGGAGAGGAAAGTCAAGATTTCGTTGCTGCTGAAAATGTAAATGAAATCCTTGAAAACGGTTGGTTAGGCGTCACTGTTGTAAATGTATATATGAGGTATGTTTCCATGAATTGATTTTCTAAAAGCTGATCTAATGTGCAAATTATGACTAAATGCATTTTATATTGTTGACAGACGCATTTATGAAAAACAGTTGAAGGGATTTTCCCATGAGCCAAGATTTGGACTGGTTAGTCCTCATATCTCATCAACACACCAAACAAAAATAGAGTCATCAAAAAGGGATGCAATAGTGAAGGACTTGCTGAAAACATTTGAACGCAAGATTACAGATGACAGACTTTTCCTAATACCAACCATGCAGGGGTAATACTCTACGATTAAAGCATATCAATTATATTTTCACTTTTTTTATTACTTATTCCTTTTTGTGTTTTTAGGCAACATTGGTTGCTAATTGCGGTGAACTTGGATACTCCGAAGATTTACTTTCTGGATTCAAAGCTAGGATATCCATCAAACCGACCATACATGATGGAGTTTGTGAATCTGTAAGACACTACATCTTACGTTTTAGGTCTAAACATCAATTTATATAATATATATTATCTTTTACTGAGGATTCTGTTATGATAGGGCGGTGTACCAATATCGTCTAAATCATGGTATGAGGACAGGGGCTAAGCATAAGGAGCCGAGCAAGTACTACGTCTGGACAAATATCAGGGTATATATAATAAAATTTCACTATCCAAACACACCTCAACACAAGTTATTTATTCTCCTAATGATCAATTTTTTTGCAGTGTCCAAAACAAACAAACGATAATGATTGCGGTTATTATGTTTGTAAATTTATGAAAGAGATCGTTTTTCATCAGCAAACTAGCATCCCTAAAGAGGTATTTTCAAAAACAATTACTAGTTCGTTTAAGTTATTTATTAATTATTTATTTTTTTATTTTGCAGTACTACTATGACTGCCGAAAAGCCTCATACTCACAAGACGATATAGATGTGTTCAGAAACGAGTGGGCCGCATACCTGATGACAGATTGTACACAAATACAATGATGATCTGACTTGGGGACATGTACAATTGGTGGTCATTTTTGAGAGGGGTTAAGGGGATCAAAAGATAAAATATTGTTGTATGTAAATGTTCGTAGCAAAATTGTAATTGTTATTAAATAAAACATTCTTTCTCCAATGAGTCATTTTTCCATTTTAACAGATGATATGCACCAGCAACATGCAAGAATGTTGAACCACTAAAATGGTCGCTCTCTTGTTTAAAATGGACACCACTTTAATTGAAAACAACAACTGACCTACGGAAATCCGACCAGACGCATCTGGATTGCCTTCATCCTTTAGGAGAAGGATCCACGGGTCCTTGGTGACGTGTACGAGTCAACCCCGCCTCAATCCGAGGCACGGTGTGACCGCTACCACCCAAAGGGTCGCTCTCTTGTTTAAAATGGACACCACTTTAATTGGAAACAACAACTGACCTACGTAAATCTGACCAGACGCATCCGGATTGCCTTCATCCTTTAGGAGAAGGATCCACGGGTCCTTGGTGACGTGTACGAGTAACATGCAAGAATGATGGACCACATTTATTTGGCCTTTGGACAAAAAAACCAGTAAAATCTCCAAAATACCTTCATATCATGCATGAACCAGTAAAATCTCCAAAATACCTTCATATCACGCAGTTCTGAAAAGAGTCACTATTTAAAAGAAAGTCACAAATTTAGATACATCTCGAGATGGTCAGTTGTTGATTTCACTTAAAAATAAGTCCATTTTTAACAAAACAGTGACACTGTGAGTGGTGTCGGCCACACCGGGCCTCGGATTGATGCGGTGTTGAATCGTACACGTCACACATGAGTCATTGATCATTGTGAAAAAGTATCAACGCAATCAGAAGCCGTTAGATCGATTTGGCATATGTACGTAAAATATTGTCCATTTTAAACTAAATACATACACTTGGAGTGATACCGGTCACACCGCGCCTCGGATTGAGACCCCACCCTTTCCCCTCGGCTGTCAAAAATCATAACCAGATAGTCGAAGGGTGATTTTGACAACCGAGGGGAAAGGGTGGGGTCTGAAGACATTGTAGGATATGTCGAAGGGTGATTTTGTGTGTGACTGGTATCACTCCAAGTGTATGTATTTAGTTTAAAATGGACAATATTTTACGTACATACGCCAAACTGATCTAACGGCTTCTGATTGCATTGATACTTTTTCACAATGATCAATGACTCCTGTGTGACGTGTACGATTCAACACCGCATCAATCCGAGGCCCGGTGTGGCCGACACCACTCACAGTGTCACTGTTTTGTTAAAAATGGACTTAATTTTAAGTGAAATCAACAACTGACATACGGCAAACCGACCAAACACATTGGGATTCTATTGAAACTTAAGGACAACTATCCATGGGTCAAATGTGACGTGTAAGATTCAACCCCGCCTCAATCAGAGGCGCGGTGTGACCGGTATCACTCCAAGTGTATGTATTTAGTTTAAAATGGACAATATTTTACGTACATACGCCAAACCGATCTAACGGCTTCTGATTGCATTGATACTTTTTCACAACAATCAATGACTCATGATACATAGAGAAATTCACTGGCCACCTTCAAGAATGATCTGAAGCACAAACCATGACAGCATTATGTTTTTAACTTCAGCACCTCAATTGAGAATGTGACACCTTTCAGGACTTGGCGCCATTGTATGTCGTTTCGTCCACTGAATGGGTCTATCCTTTTATTTAATTTTTTTAACTTCAGTCAAATATTCTAGAAAGATGTCGCGGCAGATCCTTAACCATTTTGTTTTGCTGAACATCTCATTACATTGTTAAAAAAAAGCAGGGTGTCTTGCATGGGCAATATGTTCTTGTATTGAAGATGATGCACTCCCATTTATTCGAACCCACATGGTTAATTATTTTGTTTAAGCCTAATGATTGATTTAATTATTGTGGAACACATAATCATGAAAATCGTATGATGGTTGTACCCAGATAGGACTCCAATTCATTGGTTAAATCTATTGTCTCATGAGATGTTATGTATGAGATTAGGGAGTAAACCTAGTTCGAATAAATGGGAGTGCATCATCTTCAATACACGAACGTATTGCCCATGCAAGACACCCTGCTTTTTTTTAACAATGTAATGAGATGTTCAGCAAAACAAAATGGTGAAGGATCTGCCGCGACATCTTTCTAGAATATTTGACTGAAGTTAAAAAAATTAAATAAAAGGATAGACCCATTCAGTGGACGAAACGACATACAATGGCGCCAAGTCCTGAAAGGTGTCACATTCTCAATTGAGGTGCTGAAGTTAAAAACATAATGCTGTCATGGTTTGTGCTTCAGATCATTCTCGAAGGTGGCCAGTGAATTTCTCTATGTATCATGAGTGTTCTAATGCATATCTTGTTTGGAAGATCATTGTAGTAGACAACGATCTAAAAGTGGGGGATGAGTGCATATCTGAGCATGTCTTTAGTAGTGTCCCTCAAAATGTCTTTAAACTGACCATCTTGAGATGTATCTAAACTTGTGACTTTCTTTCAAATAGTGACTCTTTTCAGAACTGCGGGAGTTAACATTTCTCCAACATATTCACACACAAAATCACCCTTCGACATATCCTACAATGTCTTCAGACCCCACCCTTTCCCCTCGGCTGTCAGAAAAACCTAAAAGACCATGGCTAGCAATGATCATTCCAAAATGCATTTAAACTGAAACCTTCCAGAAAAAAATAGAGTAGAATACTTGCAAGTTGTAACTTAGGTCGCTTTGCACAAGCCGATTTCCACATTGTTTGTAGCAACCACATTTGCTCCAACACTCTAATGATCTTCATTGCTTCATGTCTTTTATACTCTTCCAGAAACCCTTCTCTAAGAAGGTCAACTATCGTGTATGCATACTCACCTTCAAATGTGACGTGTACGAGTCAACCCCGCCTCAATCTGAGGCCTGTTGTGGCTGACACAACTCCAAGTGCCTCTGTTTTGTTCAAAATGGACTTATTTTTAAGTGAGAAATCAACAACTGACATACGGGAAACCGACCAAACGCCTTCGGATTGTGTTGACGCTTTAGGAAAACGATTCATGGGTTATATGTGACGTGTACGACTCAACCCCGCCTCAATCCGAGACGCGGTGTGACCGGTATCACTCCAAGTGTATGTAGTTAGTTTAAAATGGACAATATTTTACGTACATACGCCAAACCGATCTAACGGCTTCTGATTGCGTTGATACTTTTTCACAACAATCAATGACTCATGTGTGACGTGTACGATTCAACACCGCATCAATCCGAGGCCCGGTGTGGCCGACACCACTCACAGTGTCACTGTTTTGTTAAAAATGGCCTTAATTTTAAGTGAAATCAACAACTGACATACGGCAAACCGACCAAACACATTGGGATTCTATTGAAACTTAAGGACAACTATCCATGGGTCAAATGTGACGTGTAAGATTCAACCCCGCCTCAATCAGAGGCGCGGTGTGACCGGTATCACTCCAAGTGTATGTATTTAGTTTAAAATGGACAATATTTTACGTACATACGCCAAACCGATCTAACGGCTTCTGATTGCGTTGATACTTTTTCACAACAATCAATGACTCATGTGTGACGTGTACGATTCAACACCGCATCAATCTGAGGCCCGGTGTGGCCGACACCACTCACAGTGTCACTGTTTTGTTAAAAATGGACTTAATTTTAAGTGAAATCAACAACTGACATACGACAAACCGACCAAACGCATTGGGATTCTATTGAAACTTAAGGACAATGATCCATGGGTCAAATGTGACGTGTACGAGTCAACCCCGCCTCAATCAGAGGCGCGGTGAGACCGGTATCACTCCAAGTGTATGTATTTAGTTTAAAATGGACAATATTTTACGTACATACGCCAAATCAATCTAACGGCTTCTGATTGCGTTGATACTTTTTCACAATGATCAATGACTCATGTGTGACATAACATCGCATCAATCCGAGGCCCGGTGTGGCCGACACCACTCACAGTGCCTCTCTTTTGTTCAAAATGGACTTATTTTTAAGTGAAATCAACAACTGACATGCGGCAAACCGACCAAACGCATTTGGATTCTGTTGAAACTTAAGGACAATGATCCATGGGTCAAATTTGACGTGTAAGAGTCAACCCCGACTCAATCTGAGGCCCGGTGTGGCCGACACCACTCAAAGTGCCTCTATTTTGTTCAAAATGGATTTATTTTTAAGTGAAATCAACAACTGACATACGGGAAACCGACCAAACGCCTTAGGATTGTGTTAACACTTTAGTACAATGATCCATGGGTCATATGTGACGTGTACGAGTCAAACCTGGGGTGGATTACATGGCTTTCCTACATGGAATATATCCCACTACACGTCTTTAATGAGCCAGCTACGCAGTTTATCCCTTGTACAGATACACAAGAAGAATCACACGAGATCGACGTCATGTACTAACATAGGGCAAGGGTGCATAAGAGGACACAAGATCAAAGGGTAACACGTATATGTTTTTTAACATGCCATGTAATTTCCTATTGATATGACATGTATATTCACACAGGCAGCTGAACATTGGAGTTACCCAGGGTAAAGCGACAAGGCATGTGACCCTTTAAATGACACATAATTTTATGTACCATGATTGATCTCTTTGAACACTATATCAAGGACATATTTCATTAGGGTTGGCTCCCATGATCCTTCCTAGGATGGTTTTGGTATCTTTTCCGACTTACGGTAGTACGATCGCTTCAGCAGGACGTCCTAGACATAGTTGGAGTCTCTCTGAAAGTCCTGGAGTGAGATCATATATCTATTTTTGAGGTCCAGGTAGAGTCATGTATCAACGCAACCAATCCTACCAGACATTGATCCTATATATAGAATGTTAATCTTGATGTCTCATTACAGTACCCCAATTTATGATATGTTACCTTTTTTGTATTAATATACATAATTACTAAGGGTGATGGTTGGGAGAGTTAGGATATCCTTTTTATGTATTGCAGAATGATTCAAGGAGCACGGGCTCTGCACGATTTGTCAAAACCAAGTGGCAATCCAAGGAGAAACAATGCATAGTGGAATGTTCTAGTATTTATCTTCTGAGTTGTGTAGGAATATTTTGTGATACTATGTAATGAGGTAGTTTTGCTTTCTGGGTAGATGGTATCTAACTCATGGTAAGAACACTGTTTGGTTGGGTTGTGATCGGTTGATGACATGCTTGTGGTTGATATACTGGTTTTTGTGCAGGTCTGTGGTTGATATACTGGTTTTTGTGCAGGTCTGCTCGGCTGGCTGTAATAGTGCAGGTTTTTTATTAGCAGCAGGCAGGGATTTAACAGCGCTTTTTTAGCGATGTTAAATGTCTCCTTTAACAGCGCTAAAAAAGCGCTGTAAAAGGAGATATTTAACAGCGCTAAAAAAAGCGCTGTTAAAGGACCCCTCCTTTATCAGCGCTGAGCTTTACAGCGCTTTTCTAGCGCTGTTAAAGCCCGATTTTAGCGCTGTTATTTCCCATTTTTGTAGTAGTGTAGCCATGGAAAGGGATTTCCCCTTCCAAGTAGAGAGTTGATTTATGATTTGATCAGTGATATTAGAGAAATAAAATGATTTAGGACGTCCCCAGAAAATCGGGATGCCTAAGTACGTGAAGGGAAAGAAACCTTCTTTAATTCCAAGGTTACTCGTGATAGTGGTTTTCCTTCTAATAGGGAAATTTTTTCCAAATAAAATATGAGATTTGTTCTAGGAAATAGTTTGGATAGAAATGTTCTCGTAATGAGAGATATCTTGCTTAAGACATTGAATATTTCTTTGATCTCCCTTTATAAACAAAATAATATCATCAGCATAGAGGAGGTGAGTGGGGACATTGAGGTTTCTAGTGGCTTGAATGGGTTTAAGTTTATTTTGATCAACCAGATTATGAATGAGTCTGTTAAAGTAGTCTTCCGCAAGAACAAACAGAATGGCCGAAAGAGGATCTCCCTGTCTAACACCTTTAGAACATTTGAAAAAACCTCGAGGGTTACCATTTAATAATATGAAAATGATAGAATATTGAAATAAGGTCTTGATTCTCTTGATAAAAATCTCATGAAAACCAAAGTTTTTCAAGACTCCAAATATAAATCCCCAATCAATGGTATCAAAGGATTTTTTTAATATCAAGCTTGATGGAAACACAACCTCCTCTATTTTTTTATTGAGGATGTTGGTACATTCTGAGGCAAAACAAATGCAGTCTTGGATGGATCTATTTTTGATGAAGCCAAACTGATTCCATGAAACAATTTTGTTGCAAATCGGAACAAATCTGTTGGCAATGATTTTGGTAATGATCTTGTATAGGGTATTGATAATATCAATCGGTCTAAATTGATGAATTTCAGAAGCATTATCAACCTTAGGTATTAAGATGAGGAATTGAGCATTGATACCCTGAGGAAGAGATTCGTGAGTGAAAAAGGACCTTACCAGTTTACAAACATCTAAACGAATGGTGTCCCAGTGATTTTGATAGAAACCATTGTTAAAGCCATCTGTTCCGGGAGCACTATCTGGCTTTAAGATAAAGACAGTGTCTTTAATTTCATGCTCCAATGGAATAGCTAAGAGAGAGTCATTGTCTTTCTCATCCACCATTAAGGGAATAATATTAGGATCGAGATCAATGTTTATCACAGGGCCATTGAAAATTTCATTAAAGTAAGCGACAAAATGATCTGAGATGGCCTCTTTTGAGTCAATGATCAAGTCATTGTGAATCAGTTTAGTAAGTGGACGATTGGGTTTTCTGGTTCTTTGGAGAGAGTTATAAAACTTAGTATTTCTATGCCCATCAGTCAGTCATCTGGTCTTAAACATTTGCTTCCGAATTTTATCCTTGAAGGTGAGTAAAGTTTTTAGCTTAAGAGCCGTATTGACCTCCAGTTGAGGGTCAAGGGTAAAATCAGAGTTGGTACTATGAGTTTGGATTTGATTAAGCTCATCTTCAAGAGAGGTGATGTCAAAATCCATTTGTAAGCTCTTGGTTTTACACCAACCTTTGAGAGCTTGTTTTAAAATTTTCAATTTGAAGATACAGGCAAAAGAGTCATGATGATGGTTCATAGAATTCCAAGTGTTATTAATCAAAGTGACACAGTCAAGGTCCAGAGACCAAGAATTATTGAATTTTAAAGGAAGGGGAGTTCTGCGTTAATTAGATAAGGAGCAGAGTAAGATGGGATGATGGTCAGAATTGAGCCTGGGAAGCGTTATACAAGTGACATTATCCCAGATGTCCAGGGCCTTCATGTTAACAAAGGCCCTGTCAAGCTTACAGGAAACAGTTTTATTATAATGTCTTCTATACCAAGTGTATTTCTCCCCAGTAAGGTTAACTTCAAAGAGATTATAGTCTTCAATAGAGGCTCTAAATTCTCTTCTGGATATAAAAAGATGTGAGGGTCCAATTTTTTCAGTGGGACTAAGAATAGCATTGAAGTCACCACTAATCACCCACGGATCCTAAATTGAGTTAGCCATGTCAAGAAGATCTTTCCATAGATTTCTTCTTTGCTAGTACCTATTATTGGAATAGATCATCATGAAATAGATGTGCTGATCATTCCAGATAAAATCGCAAGTGAAATGTTGTTCAGTGGTTTTAAAAACATTGATGTTTTTAAGGGAGGAGTGATAAAAGATCCACATAGAGTCCGTCAAATGACCATTTTTGCAGGATCCTAAGAAGTTTTAATGAAGAGAGCCAAGTCTCATGGAATTAGGATTGAAATTGACCTTGGGTTTAGAGATGGAAAACAGCTGAGGTTTATGAGTGTTTAAGAGCCTCCTAAGAGTTATGGAGGTGTCATTGTTGGAAATGCCTTGGCAGTTCCAAAATAGGAGATTCATTGTTACTTATGTTTTGGGTTAGAACCCCTTTTCTTGGATTTCCCAGAGTTCTTCTTCCTCTTAGATATTCTAATAAGAGGGGGGGAAGTAGATTCTGATTTGTTCACAATTGATATGACGTTGGAAGTTGAGGAGTTAAGCATAGAAGGCTCAATAGAATGAACCAAAACAGTGGTATCAGGAGTTACAGGTTGAGTAGAACAATTATGAGAGTGTTCTGGATCTTTTTTTTCAGCAGGATCAGTGTTAGGTTTTACAGTCTACATTGGAGGCCCTTGATGCCTAGGAATTTGACAACTTTGGGATAAACAATCACTTATATCATGTTTTGGGAGATGAGAACCATGGTAGAGTACGCTATTGACCCGGGAAGAGTATTTTACCAATGAGCTATTAGCCCACTTCAGGTGCCATTTATGGTAGAACCAATTTGGAAAATTCTAATGTATGGGTAGAATAAGATAAGGTTAAAACAGAAAAGGATAAAAAAGGATATATAGGTGGAAAATGTAATCAAAGGAAAAATACTGAATTTATAAAAATGATTGAAGTTTTATGTCTATCACTTCCACCAGAGACCAACATGGCTTGTGATGCATATATTTCAATAATGCAAACATTATATAGTGCATCGGGTATTAGCCCTAGTGTTGTTTGGGATGATGACATTCTTGGTGATGACGATGGTGAGGATGATGGCAAGGAAAAGGGTGAGGATGATGGCGAGGAAGACGGAGGGGATAGGGATTAGGATAAGGATGAGGCCAAGGATGAGGATGAGGTTAATATTATGGTGACGATAGTGATGGTGATGAGGGAAAAATTGATTCTTTATATTTTTTATTGATATTTAAGAAATTTTATGTTTGATGATTTGTTCTGAATGAATATATGTGATGATTTATATGTTTTTTATCACTAGTTAAATGTATCAATTGATTTCTTGTGTTATCAGTGTTTTTGTATTGATTTTTGTATCTTTAAGGATTCTATGTTGGTTTTATTTCAGGTTATGTTTGTTTAGAGGTTATGTTTTCATTATTTTTAGGTTTTTTTTGTTCCATTGAATGTTTTTTATTTACATGTTCTGTTTGTAGGTCATTTTGTGTTTGTTGTAGGTTTTTATAGGTTATGTTTTCTATGGGCATGGTAGGGATACTAGTAGTTGTAGAATTGGGGGGGTTTATACCAATGGTATGCTATGAACTGTTGGGATAAACATATCCCAATGGTTTAGAACTATTGGGAAACCCGAATACTAATGATTTGAACTATTGATATAGTTCTATACCAATAGTTCAGAACCATTGGGATACCCCTATACCAATAGTTAATTATGAACTATGGGTAAAAGTTAATTTCAGGTAACCATATACCAACAGTTCACTAAGAACTGTTGGTATAGGACTTTCCCAAAAACACTATAGAAAATGGTTTGGAGAATAGTTGGTATAGGCTATACTAATGGTTATATAACCTATACTAATGGTTTTGAATCATTCGTATATCCTTCAACTCTAGCAGTGTAGCCTTTGTCCAACCACCCATGTACCCGCATTGGGATTGTAGTGACCAATCATATATCCTCTTTTAGTCTTGGGAAAACCACTTGTGCACCCTATTTTGAGATTGAGATAACCTCTCATGTACCCTTTAAGATCATAAAACATTCATATTTATTGAATTAATTAGAGGTCTATAATAGACCCACCTATCACATAATCAAAATATATTCATGTGTATTCCACAAGATCATGAACAAATTTATCATTTCATCATATCTTAACCCATGGAAAAGAAATGAGTTTCATAAATAATTAACCATAATAACAATAAACCATCCAATGAATGAAGAAGGATGGTATCATAGGATCATATCCCACATGAAGCATAAGTAACCTCAATGGATGTTGTGATATATAAAAATTACCTTTAAAATATCACAATAATATTTCTTAAGTAAAATACCTTTTTCATTTTGAAAACACTTATTTAAAACATAAAAATTTCCAAAACCATGAGGAAAAAATTTTCTTTTAAAATAAACATGAAATATTTTAATTTAAGCTTTAAATTTAAGAGTGTATATGAAGGTGGGAAAATATGTTCTTGTGGTGTAAATTAAAAGAGAGATTTTGTTCAAATCTTTGGTAAAAAAGAAGTACCACATTTTAGAAATGATGAGAAGATTCCTTTTAAAACTCTTTATAGAAAGTAAAACATGGGTAAAAATGAATTTTATCAATCATTGAATAATGGTTAAAAATTTATTTAAAACATTTTAAATAAAATATGGACATATAAGAAAAATATTCTCATCTAAATAGAAAAACAATGTTGGATTTTCATAGAAATATTATTTTCAAATTTTGAGTATATAGTGATATAAAAATGAAATAAAAATATTTAATATCTAGTAATAACCATAATATAATAAACTTCATGATATTATTGAGTGATAGATTATATAATTTCATTATCATAATTTTAAGCATAGACAATCCAAGAAAAAAATGATATTGTAATGTAAAACTCTTACCTCAGGTTTGAATTATTTCATAAGTTCTCTAAACAACTATAGAATAAATTAAAATTTATTATAATTATATACCCAAACCATATTCATACTTATAATACCATAAATTGTTTATTTATAACATCTTATTACCTACTCATTAAAATTCTTTATTAAAATCACTATTCCGTATGATAACTATTTTGTTTTTCACAAAATTTTCAGTTCAGCAGTTCTAGTACTTGTAAATTGATCATGGTTCCATCATATATATAATATTATTCATAATAAAAAATCATATATATTCATTATATACTTATTTATAACCATCTATAAAAGGTATATATAGAAAAATGAATTAAATCGTTCATGGGGATGGTTGTCAGTACGTATGCATGAACATTATTTTCATTTTACAACAAAAAAAGAAATATAAATAATATTTTATCAATATAAAATAATAATTATATTATAAGAATAATATATATTTATTTAATCCATCATTATATCCATCAATGTGAGGTGGTGATGGAAAATGAATCATATCCCTATATTGAGGTGGTAGTTCACACGTACGCATGAGCAATACGTGCATTTCCCATTTGATGTAAAAGAGGTGCAAAATTGTTGTGAAATATTAAAAATAACATTTTAGTATATTTATTATATAATTTAGAATAATAAATAATATCAAAATATCTTGGTTAAGATTTATACCTATTCTTTGAGGGACCACCTTTGGCTTACACCTTAAGCCTTAAAAGATTACTCTTAGAAAAATATAAAGAGTTATAGAATGAATGAAATAGATCTAGTAAATTTTATGGGATAGGTATTTTCTGGTATATAAGGCTCAAAATTAATGAATATGGGTTTATAGGAGGTTCCCTTATATAGGTGAGGGAGACGACACACTTGAAATTACTTAAAAGATTTAAATAAAATGAATGTCTTTATCAAGTATAATGCTTCCAAATGGACAAGTATTCTATGTTGAGATAATATAGGGTCAAAATATATTTCAATAACAATAATTACACATATTTATGTTGTATTATTATCCTACCCCAGTAAAATTATTTTAAACATAAATGTGGTAACAGATTTTCAACACTTTTCCTATTACTTATGACCAAAAATGAAAGTGTATGCACTACCAAATTTGTAAAGTATGATTAAAAATATTGAATAAATTTTATTAAAATTAATTTCTATAAGTTTCAGAAATTAATTTTAAAATAATAATTCAAAATGTAACAAAAACATTTTTAGAAAATTGAATTTTAAGAATAAAACTAAATTTAGATTTATTACTTGCCTATTAAAAACTATCAAATAAATGTTAAAAAAATTTATTGAATATATAATCTTTAAATTTTATGAAAAAACTAATCATTATTTTTTATTTAATTTATTATGATATAAACACATTGTGCACATAAAATCAATTTTATAAAAAGTAAATATTTTTTACCTTTAAATGGATTTATCTTCATTCATAACATTTAAATAGATAATATATGTATATTTTTTCATAAATTAGCAATAAATTTCCTTAAAATAACTATTAATAGTGATCAATATTCTTTGTTTATATAAAAATACATAACATGTATAAAAATACATTTCTTTGAAAAAATATGTCCTTTAATAACTAAAGGTATACCATATCACAGGTTCATTTAGAATATTGGTTGCATGTAAATAAAGATATTGAATATATAGAGTTTATTTAAAAAGAAATAAATATAAAAAATTATGGTGTTATAGTGATGGTGAAGGGGTTGAGGTAATCTTTTTTGTCTTTCAATTATAATTTTATATTGTTGTTTTTTATTCACAAGTTTTTTTCTCTCATATAAGTTGTATGAGTCACCATAGTTTATTAATAAAAGTTATTCTTATTCACTTATTTTAACATTTTTCTGAATACTTTGATACTATTTCTTCAAGGTTTGCATTTATTCATGAAAAAAACTGTAAAAGTCTCAAGAAAAAGGTGGAGTGTTCATTATTTTGTTGTTTTATTTTCTTCAACTTGACCCACATGTGTCAACTTCCATATTAAAATGAAAAAATTTCATAAATGGAGGGATAACATTCTTATGGGTTAATCCAAGTAAGTATAAAGGATTTGGTTTTGATGTTATTTCTTTTTCTATTAATGTTTAATTATTTATTTTAATCAAAAACTCAGTTTGATGGTTAATTGCTCTTCCATGATCACTAAATTTTAACACTAAGAATGTGTAGTCTTAAAATTTAATGAGTCCAGTTCCTAATTAATTGAATAAATTCAACTTTAATTTAAGAAATTGAAATCATAAAAACTAAATTCATCCAATATACCACTAGAAATAACCTAGTATCAACTCATTCCCATAAATTTAATTCACTTTGATCCTTATTGTTTTTGTAATCAAAATTAGATCAAACCAAAATGTAATAAACTTTAGATCCAAAACCACTATGTCTAAATTCTAAGTTTATAGGTTTCTTCTTAGTCCTCTATGAATTTGATAACCCAAGTTATACTTAAAGAGACCTCTTTAACACTAAACATGGTTAAATTTGGGAAAAACAAAAAAAATTATTTTTACAAAGGACCAAAGTAATTTTCCTTAGACACACATTCTATTCCCACCCCATTCCAATATTCTCACCCCATTTCTCTTATCATTTCCCCTTTATTTTCTTTTTTTATCACATGTACACTTATACCCATAACCATTTAAACCGATTAGTTCGGGTGGAAATCTCTTAGGTTGGAGAGTCGGGCACACCTTAGGGCATAATTACATCTGATCCTAATCTTCCAAAGACTATAGAATCTAAAATTAACACCATTCTAATGTAGGGTCTTCCAAAAATCCATATCTTCAACCCAAGTGGGAACCAAAATGGAAACCCAAATCATGTATCCCAAAACATGGGGAATGTGGTTGATCCAACCTTGAATGACAACCTCACACATTCTATAACTGATAAATCTTATTCCATTATACATGATTCTCTTATATATTCCCACTATTTATTTCAAAACCATGTCTTAAACCACCTTCAACCATTTCATGGGATGGAGTTAGAAATTTCATACCTTCATGTTAAGGAATTCAATGACATAGTTGAGACCATATTCCCCTGCAATAACTTGAGTTAGATAACATGAGGATATTATATTTTTTTCTAAAATATCAAGCCAAGAATGGTTTAGATAATCTTAAAATAGTATCAATTAATTCATGGGATCAATTACAAATAGAATTCTACAAAAAAGAATTTCCCCATCAAAAATAAATTTCCACTAAATAATCTATTTAAATGTTTTTTATAAAAGTGAGAGGTTATTTTATGAAACATGGAAAATATTTAAAGAAACACTAAACATGGTACCACAATATAGTTTTTCAATCCCAAAATAAGTAATAATAATTTATAAAGTGATAGGTCTAAGAAATAAACAGTTTATTTATATGAATTTTAATGGATCCTTTAAAATGGTCCTTCTAAAAAACCAAACATGTGGAACCTCACCCTACTATGATAAGCCTAAAAAATATTGTGGTAAATACAATATTAGGTAATAATAATGACTTCTGTATAAAATTATATCCCTCACTAGGAAGGTCAATGAGATCGATCTTAAGAATGTCTGGGAAATTCAAACTGATGACCTCGTTTGCACAGTTTGTGATAAACATGACCATAGGATTGAAAATTTCCCAATCACTCCTTCAATAAAATATTTTCATTTAGGAGGGCCACCAACATAGCTAAATGATCTAAACTTTAAAAATAAAAAATACCAAAAAACTTTTAATCCAAGGTACAATGACCATTTAGGCTTATGTTGGAAATATAATCAACAACCCAATCGGACACAAGGTCCAAATCTATACCCACCACAAATTTTTCCAACCCATAACTAGTTATAATCCCAATTCATCCAATATGAACATCCTATAATCTGATTCCAGTAATCAACCAAAAAACTATCCAATATCCTAAATATCCACTTGGGATATAACAACTAAATCAAACCCTTGTCCAATCTATTCCACTTTTATTCCATAAATAACTATGTAAATATTTTAAAGAATGAATTATAAAGTCCCATAACTTAAACATTAATTAAAAACCATTAAAACAATCAAGTCAATCATGCCTATTCAAGATATCCATTCATCAATATTAAGGTTAGAATTTAGTGGGACACAATCATCTCCTTAAAAAATAAAATCAGTTACTATCTTAATAAGTGGGAAATCCATTGATAAACCTAAACCAACCATTCCAAAACCATATTAAGCCTTAAATACTTATGATAATGATGAATAACCACTCATTGAATCTAAAAAATATAATGAGGATGTAAAGGAACCCACACTTATAAAAATAATCCAAAAAACTACTCTATTCCCTCAATTCATGAGGGGGATAATACAAAACTTGGATGAATGAAACATTGAGGTAAATATTCTCATGGGTTAAGTTGAACATACCCATTCTTGATGAAATAAAAATCAAAATTGTATACTCTAAGAACCTAAAGTTATTATGTACATTCAAAAGGAAATTTTCACACAAAAACTAAGTCCTTATAGCTACTAATTTAAACACCATAATCTTGGGAAACATTCCTCTAAATTTTGAAGATCTAGTATGTCCATACTTCAATGTTGAACTGTGATAGAAAAAGTTTACAAGGACTTGGGTGATCTAGGAGAAAGTGTGAATCTCATTCTATATATAGTGTATTTTTAGTTAGGGATTGAGGATCTCCAACTCACATATTTCACTCTTCAACTTGTTGATCATAGTGTCTGAGTTATTAAGGTTTTCTTAAGAGATATTATAGTGAAATCTGAAATTTTCATCTACCCTACAGATTTTATTTTCCTTAAAAATCATCCAAACTGAGGCATTATGGGAAAAAATCCAATCATACTTGGTTTTCCATTCCTTGTAATAATTAAATTTTTCATCTGAGTAAGGAATGAGAACATGACTATAACCTTTGGAAAGATTAGAATTGATCTAAAAAATTATAATGAAAACTCTTAAATTGGGAGTAACGACGGGGTTTGTGAGGTGAATTGGATATATAGTTTTGAATGTGAACTGGGGGAGTATAAATTAATTGTTGATGTATATTTAAGTTAGGATGAGATTGATTTCCTTTATTCATATGAGGGAAAAAAATTCCTTGGATTATATCAATTTTAAGTATATCCTTTGATGATTTATTAGGATCAACAATCAATGAAACTAATAAACACATGTTACAGGGTATATAAAAAGAAACATTTTATTTTCCTATTGTAGCATAGTGGATGACTTTGTTCATCTCTATAATATCTCATTATTCTTTTTAGGTACTCCCTTATTTTTGATTTTTTATAATCCTTATTTGGGTGTGTTTGGGGGATTCTTAGGGATGAAGATCATGTGATGGGAAAAATAAATAAAAGTTTAGGTATGTATGTTTTTTCAAATTAATGGAGACTATGTTTAAATTTGATATGGTATTTGTGGGGTTCTCTCCGAGTTTGAAAAACATCCATGGTGGTTTGGAGTTTTCTGCTAAGAATTGGCATATTTGCAGTCTCGTAGGTGATTACATTCCATGTAAAGGGATTAAATGTCATTTAATGGTCTCTAGTAAGATTAAGTGAATCTAGTTTTGGGTGTGAAGTTACATGTAGTGTATTTGGATTACACATCATGTAATCTCTAAAATCAAGTTTTTATAAAAAGGTGATACATTTTTTTATCCTTTTATACTTCATGGAATTCACATCATGTAATGTGATTAAACTCTATGTAAGTCTCACATCATGGGTTTTTAGGGTGTTGTACAATATTTTATTCTTTCATTATTTTTAGATCCTCCCCCTCATGACCTAAAGATCACCCTATATTATTTTGAAGATCTCTGCTCCTTCTGGATTGTTTATTTAGCAATTGATCGTCATGATTATTGTAGTGAAACTCTATAGGTAAGTGTTCCTTATGGTTCTACATTTCTTTGGTCATGGATAAAGAATTAGCTACATTTAAGGTTCATATTTGTGATCCTATAATGTTTTTTACCAATACTTTTTGGTTTCTTGACGTGCCTTGTCTTTCGAAGGATGATCTCTTAGTTTCCAATCACCATTTTCAATGGCAACCAGATTTATATGGTTTTGATATAGTTTTTTATATACAATGGGTTATTTATTTTAATTTCTTATCATTCTTGGTAAATTTCTTTGGGTTTTTCATTATTTTTAAGATATATATGGTTTCAAGGTATTTCTTGTAAATATAAATTTTTTTAAAGAGGTTTTATTTAAATGATGTATTTGTTTTGATTCAGAAAATGTTTTTCAAACACCAAAGTGGATTGGATTTTCTTTGAAAATGTTTTATAAATGGTGAGAATGGTGGTGAAATGTATTTTGATAATTTTGACACTAAGAACCTTGGGTGAGTCAGGAAATAGACATGGGTATCCATAGTGTCTGTGGTACCGCTAAGAGGTAACCTTTGGGATATCGATGGAATGTGGTAGGACTCCATATTTTTTGGCACTAATGTTATACCTATTTAGGATCTTTTATATCTAGTACATATTCTATAGGCTAGGGACCAATACAAAGTGTTTTCCAATTATCATTTTTTTATTTCATGATGGGTTCTTATCATGGATTATTGCTTATATATTTTTATATGAGTTTGTATCACATAGCTTCATGTGATAGGTTATTTTATGGATATGTGTTAATGTGATTACCTCTTGATGTATGGAATGGATTTACTATTTTTTCATGTCTACTTGTCATATTTATATATTTGATAATGTGAAAGGATTTTATGAAAAACCAAAAGGAAATTGATTTAAAAATGGTTTTGTATTTATAAAAATGCTTTGTAAAACTACTTTTGTTTTAAAAGCTATAACTATTGAATTGTTGATATTAGAATTTGTATAGACTTTATGGTGGTATAATATTGGGATTTTTTTCACACACGCTACTTTTTCATTTGTATTTTTATAGATGTTGTATTATAGTATTAGAGTAAAGGGAATATAATCTTGTATCATGCTTTTTTATCTGGTCATTGCTGCCTTCAGTTCAGGTTGGTTTCATGGTGAGAGTTGGTCACAAGGAGGCTTGTAGTTTTGTTATATGCATGCTTTTCAAGTTTATACTATTGGATTGTATTTTATATATATGGTTTTATCTCATTTTTTCTGCTTTATACTTTGTTTTTATGTCTTATTTCATTACATTCAAGATTTTTTTTTATCTTTGTTGTACCTCACCATGTGACGGTCAGCTCGGGTGTATGGTTTGGTTCACTCAGGTTGGTCTGTTACAGTTTTATATAATATGAGAAGGGCTCAGCCTTATGTTTGTTAACACTACCTGATTTTGGTTCTATTTATTGGGTAAACAAGAGTTAGGACCGTTGAAATTTAGATAGTAAGTTCGGAAAAGGGGCCTGTCTAGCTCACTTCTGTGACTAGACCCAAGTTACCATGGGTAGACAAGGACTTTTTACTGGATTTGAGATTTTTTGTTTGAGGTAATTTGAATTAAATGTATGGGAAGTTTATTTAAATGGACCCATTTCTTTTTATGTTATGTATTTTTTTTGTTATAATTCATAATTTATTTGAATTCTTATTATTTTAAAGCATTGGTTTGAATTCTGAGAGTGGTCTAAAGACTTTAAAAAGTTCTCATTATCTGATTAGTTATTTTCTTATGTTCATTAGATGATTCCTATGAGAATTTCTCTTATAAATATAATAAGATAAGCTATGATACAGTTTTCATATGTGAATCATCTAGTAGACCCTTCCTTTGTAGAAGCATTAATCCATAACATCCATACTCTGGGTCAAGTGGGCGTCAGTAACCCAGGACGTGCGGTGGATCATGGATTTGAATTCACTAAGCAACTTCTACCCATATTTCATGGGGACAAGGGACCCCAGGAATTTGAGGATTTTCTTTAATGGATTGAAAAGATCTTTAACTTATTAAATACTCTTGAAGAATCTAAGGTTGATTTTTACACACACATGATTGAGGGATCAGAAAGGAGATGGTGGGACTCTATTGTGCAAGATAAGTTTCACAAGGATCTTACTTGGACTTCCTTAGAGAAGATATTTAATCAAAAGTTTTTTCCAAGACATTATTTTAAGCGAATACCTGAAAGTTTATGACATTATAGGAGTGGGAGCATACCATTCTAGAGTATTCTACCCTTTTTTGAGCTGGTGCATCTGGAACTAGAGCTTGTCACTAATGAGTACCTAAAGGCTTGAAGGTTTGAGTTGGGACTAAAGCCTAATATTCATTCATTATTGATTATCAAGTGCCTTCTGAAATTTTTGTAGGTATTTGAAAATCATATTTGTATAAGGAATACATAGAAAGAATTATTGGATTGGGTGGAGCTTTGGTTGGTGTAATTTTTATCTAGGGTGTATCTTCTGGACAGAAAAGGAAGCACAAGAGTAATCAGTTCTCTTCAAGACTGGTTTCTTAGGCTTTATAAGGGAAGTGGTATGTTGTCTACTACTAATTTGTAAGGTAATTTCATTCCAATCCTAATTATACAAAGGCTCATAAGATTTATCATTTTGTGGATGATCTAGCCATATGAAATGTTTTTGTTATAGGATATCTCATGGTAGTAAGGCATGATCCACATTCACCAAAGGCTCTTAGATTCATAAAACTTCTTCCAAGGGAGGTGGGTCTTATCCTTAGGATAATGGGGATGTTCATGTGGTTAATAAATCTCAAGTTAAAGATAATACTGGTCATCTATATAAAGTGGAGTATGCATTGGAGGAATTTATAGTCAGGCTAGCTACTATTAGAGGTACAATGTTTATTTCACCTTCAATGGAACTATCATTGTTTGATACATGTTATAATCGTTATTTTATATAATAAAAGTTAGTTTATGTCTTGTCCTTGTGTTTAGAACTTAATTCTTACTTGTTGAATATTTACAAACCTTTGGGAAAGAGGTTCGAACAATGTTTCAAGTGTCCCACATGTTGGGTAATGATAACCAACTTTTTGGTGGAGTGGGAATTTTTATTCTTCATATCGAAATAATTGAATTGATTATTATCATGGATTGTATGATAATTTTTAAGGGCTATATATACTTTTACCTCCATCAGGTTTAGTTCTTATCTTCCAAAGTGGTCACTCATTTTTTTTAGGGTGAGTGGGACTCTATATTGGGAAGGGCAAGGCTGGTTGTTCATTATACTAGGGTAATATCATACTAGTTTTCATAGATATTTCTTGATGAATTTGACCCTTGTTTGGGTGATAGACTTCCTAGAGTGTTGAGTTCATAGCCAGTGGTATTTTTGGATGATTTTTCTAGTCTATCACCCCAGAGATATTTTTATTTTACTATAGACGTTCTCCTTAGTACGATGCCCATTTCTATGACATATTATTGAATGGAACATACTAATTTGGTGGAACTTAAGGCCTATCTTTAGGACATAGAGGCTAAAGGATTTATTTTTTCTAGTGTGTTACCTTGGGCTTCACCTATCCTCTTTTCTAAGAAGGAATATGGTAGCCTCATAATTTGTATTAACTATCTGGTGTTAAATTGGGTGACCATTAATAACAAATATCATTTACCTAGGATTGATGACCTTTTTTACTATCTTAAAGGGGCAAGTTGTTTTTCAAAGATTGACCTTTGGTTAGGGTACCACTAGTTCATAGTTCAAGAGGAATATTTACCTAAGACAGTGTTCATAAGATGGTATAGACATTTTGAATTTTTGGTCATGCCAATCTGTCTGAACAACACTCATGTAGTGTTTATGGATTTGATGAACTGTATTTTTCATCATTTCTTGTAATATTTTGTTATTGTGTTTTTTGATGATATATTGGTGTACTACAAGTCATAGGAGGAGCACATAGACTATTTGGGTATCATTTGTTGAACCTTAAAGGAAAAGTTTCTATATGGTAAGATTTTCAAAAGTGAGTTTTGGATCCAGAAAGTGAAATTTCGGGGGCATATGATATATGCGAGGGTCATATCAGTGGATCCTAAAAAGGTAAAGTATAAGGCCCCAGCCTTAAACCTTACTTAATCTTGAGTTATTACAAGATTAAACATTGAGGATCTTTTCAGGTTTAGAGTTTTAGAGAATTAGATCATGAAACTTGCATTACATTCCACATTTAAACAAAGTGGTTACATAAAAGACAGTATTCATTCTTCCCATCATGGAAAAATATTTAAAATATAACACGGATTCTTTCTTGACACATCCTTGACACTATCATCACATCATGTACCTTTCCCTTGACCTGTGAAAAACATTTCAAAAACTTGGGATGAGCATAAAAAGCTCAGTAAGGGTTATAAAAATATGGAAAGGAAACATGAGTTCATATATACATAAGGATGAAATCATACTTTACCCATAAAACATAGGCATATCAAATCATGAATAAATCATAGAAAACATAAGACATAAAGGTAACTTGAGGCATTCATAACATTCTTACGTAGGGATTAACCCTCTTGGTTACGTTTGGAATACCCATCACAGTATATTCCCTAAATCTCTTCGGAGAAACCTTATCGTTTCACTCCTTCGCGTTACCCAATGCATTGGAGAGCTATAACGGGCTCACCCGCCCTTAGTTTATCACGGAACCACCCGTCTTCATAATAATGCCCAAGAACCATAACGTATCACATAAAACATGCATAAAGGAAACATAACATTTCCACATCACAATATAACATTTTAGTATATTGAAATAATGAATCCATTCAAAAAGAAACCATTTCCAAAACCATTTAAAAAATTTAATAATGAGATTTTTGAATCAAAGTGTCCCATACCACCTTGAAGCTTTTAAAATTTTAAACCATTAATATCCATATAAATAAATCCTTAAAACCATTTTGAAAACATGGATATTAATAAGAACAAATAATTAAAACATTTAAAACGATATTTCGGTTAAAGGGGTTTTACCAAAATCAGAGACACTTGAATACAATAATTGAGGAATAACATTTAGTAAGAACTTTATAATATCATGAGAATAAATGGATTCATGATATAATACTCCAAAGGACAGTATATACACCATATAAGAGTGAATTGGTTCATAACAACAATGAACCCTCAATAGAAATGTCAAATGTGATGAAATCCCTTATAAAGAAGGTATCCTTAAATTAAGGACAAATCAATCTCAAAAATATGTGTGAAAAATATAAATACACCCAATATAAGTGGATATCAAGTGTAAAACAATAAAAGTTCATTCACACATATTCAATGGATGACATATTCAATGACCACATGTTGAACCCAAAGAAATCGAAATTGGGTTAAAAAGTTCCCTTGACAGCCTAATGGCATCACATCAAAATGAGTTGAT
This sequence comes from Viscum album, assembly GCA_963277665.1. NCBI lineage: Eukaryota > Viridiplantae > Streptophyta > Magnoliopsida > Santalales > Viscaceae > Viscum > Viscum album. Next base: position 1,954,464,069 of record OY728141.1, on the reverse strand, counting down.
GAGAGATAAAAAGTGTATCTCATCACTTGGACATAAAATTTAAATCAATAAGGATGTATGAGAACATATCCCAATATGTAAATTAAAAGACCCAATAAAAGAAGTATTTTAAAAAAGAGGAGGGTGAAAGGTTCCCTTACCGACTTGGGTATCTTTCAAAACATACACCCCATGAAAGAAAGGCAATAGATCATTGATGTAAATACTCATAAACAAAATTATATTACACAAAGAGTATAATAATGGTCATTACATACACCACTCAATGGAATTTTTGGCAAATGTAGAATAAATCTCACGGGAATAAAAGTGAGATGAAAAATCCCTTATGAACTCTCGGCAGCCTAACGGCGCCACATAAAACTTCCGAATATGGATTGATGAGATCAAATAAGGTATCTCATAACATTACAATAAAATGTATAGAAAGATGAATATAAAAGAACATCCCCCAACATTACAAAGAGGATCTTAAAAGAAGTGACATAAAGGAGAGTACTTAAAAAGAAAGAGAGGTTAGATCTCTTACGAAAGTTCGGCAGTCTAACGGCGCCACTCAAAACTTCCAAAATGGATTGATGAGAGAGAATAGGGTCTCTCATCACATGAACATAAAAATTACAGTAAATGTAATATAAAATAACATCCCAATAATAAGAAAGATGAGCTTAAAATAAATGACATAAAAGAGTGTACTTAAAAAGAAAAAGAGTTGTAGGATCCCTTACCTCGGGTCCGACTTGACTCGATCGTTCTTTAATCTCCTGAATAATAAACTTGAGTTAATTTCTAATTCCTTAAGAACCCTTTTTCAAGTTCATTATTACTTTTATACCACTTATTACCATGTCATAAACATTATGTAATCATTTAAGTTAATAATATTTGTTTTGCCGATATTTGGTTCTTAAGTCGAAAGTGGACTTCTTACAATTACATGTTGTTCATGTGGCCAAATGTTTATTATATCCAGAATTGTATTCATCATGTAGATATCATATATTTCATATATATCCAGTAAATTCATGCATTTATAACATTACATAATCATTTAGAGGTATGAAATGAAATGCACCGTTCATGGAGACGGTAAGCCGTACGTACGCATGAACGCTACTTTCATTTCTATTTCGTATTTTATAGAATGGAATAATAATGATATAAAGGTATATTATAAGTTCCAGTATAATATCATATATAATATCATATTTCCATCCTTTATAAATCCCACATATGGTATTTAACGAATCAAATCACTTTGAGGGGGCGGTAGTCCGCACTTCCTTAAATGAAGATATCGCGTATACCCATAATGGAAGCCATAAAGGTAAGACAAAAATGAAAAATACAGAAGAATAAATAAATCATAAACATATTATATATCATATATAAAAATAGTGACATCATAATGGCCACCTTTGAAGGTGTTAAATGAGTATTGAACAATCATCGTTTCGGGAGGCAGAATTTCACCATCCACGGAAACCGTATGTTCTTTAACCATTTGATGTAGTTGTGTGAGAGTGTAGCTCGAATAAATCTTATAACAACATCCTAGTATATTGAAGATACTGGTGTTGTTACAAAAGAAGTAAATAAAAAGTGTTTAGGGTGTTGGAGAAGCAAAATAAAACAAATGAACATGAGAGAATGAATTACCTTTAAAAGTGTAACTCCTTTTGATTTAAGCCTAAAGGCTTCCTTTGAAAGGATTCTGCCCAAAGGGAGTCCTCTAGGATGAGGATAGGGATGTGTAGAGAGTAAATGGGCAGGGTTTGGCTGAGCCAAAGGCTTGAGGAGTGTGTTAAATGAGGTATAGGTGGGGGCCTTTTATAAGAGGAGAGGAGGGGTACTTTTGGAAAGTAAAGAAATATTACTTTATTTGAAAATGTGTTTCGGTTTTAAAAGGTCCCAAATTGATATAATTAGTGGATAAGGTGATAAGGCTTCGAAATCCACTCATCCAATAAGTTTTGTACATGTTTAGTTCATAGATTTTACATTATCTTTCCATTTTATTTAAATCGTCAAATAATGATATCATCGCTGCATCATTATTATGTCATCAATAATTTAATTTATTTAATGTCTAAAAATTATAAAAAAAATACTATTATGTAGGAAATCTTTTTATCTTTCCAATGAATATTTATAATCAAAAAGATGACTTGTATAACCCCACTTAAAAATTGTTTTAGTAAAACATATCATGTTTGTGTCACTTTTACTTTTACATCAAATAAAAAGTTATTTATGTCATTTCCCAACCAAAGTGGATCCATGGGGTCCCCAAGTTGACCCATGGCTTTTCTTGGTCGGCCATGACTCACCCAATAGGTGTAGGACAAGTGTCATGGTGTTTTCACATTCTTATAATATCATTTTTACATTAAATTACACTAATTACCACTAATCGCGATTAAAAACTTAATAAGTTACTATTCACCAAAAAATTATTTTTATCCCATTGAACCACATTTTACTTCTTAATGAAAACCATTTATGTCGGATTTTTGAAATTCAAAACACAAAGATGGCAAAATTCCATTTAAACGGAAAAATCAGTTTTTATAAGTACCACTTAGTGGTTTCACTATTCATCAAAAATTGGAGTTTTTCAGAAAAATACCAAAACTTCACCCTAAGCTATATTTGATATTCCGAATTCAAAAATGAAGTCCGTTTTACAAAATTCAAAACATATTAGTCACATTAATTAATTTAATAATTAATTCCCGCTGTCAGAGCAAATAGCGTGTTTTTATAAAACAATAAGTATCAAAAGATTGACACTAGTTTAAGTCTGATTTCAAAGTGGAATTGATTCCAACGACCACTATTGGATTTAATGCTAAAAATATTTTCTAATTTCACTTTAAAACCAATTCAAAATATAATCTAATCATATAAATAAATTATATTAAAAAGTGGTTTTGAATTAAAATACAACATTTTACACTATTCATTAAAAAAATGAACTTTATCAGAAAGATACCAAAAATTTACACAAAGTAAATTTTGATGTCCCGATTCTTAATAAGAGTTTTATTTGGTCCAAAAAAAAATTTAAGAGTGAACAAAACTATATTTAATGACGGTTCTCCATCAAAAGGTGATAAGTGAACCTTTAGTGAAAACTAGGGCATATACGCCAAAAATTGAATTCTTTCCGTATTTTAAGCTTTTATCTTTTATTGTATAAATGTAAAAATATTTAAGAACATATATAATCATATTTTGGTTATTTATATCCATTCCTGCCAATACAACGGCTACATATTAACTACCATTTAAAATAATATTATTTTATTATTAGAGTGCAACGTAAGATTCCCAAGAAACTCGTTGTTGTGTGTTGGGTACGCCATCGAGCATAGCGTCCCCTTTAAAGTCATATTAATGTTTTATTCACAAATATGGATAAATATGAAATTTTCATATTCATTATTTACCTGGGGTGTTACATCCTTCCCCCTTTTGGGAATTGCGTCCTCGCAATTTTAAAATTGCGCTTGGAAACATCCTTGAACGTCCCACATCGGAACAAGAGTCGATAAAACAATCACTTTAAAATAAAGAAAGATAAGCACAGAGGTCACCCGAGTTAACCCATACTAGGATTCCAAGTATGAAAATATGGACATGGAGGAAAAAAAAAGGGTCATGTTCTGATGGAGAGTGATAGAAAACATGTTTAGGAGAAAGTTAACCACGAGAAAATCACAAACTTGTGATGGGTTAAACGGTCTTCGATTCCCCAGTAGGAAAAGTTAATAGACCACATTTTTGTTTTAAGTTACTTTTTATTGAGGAATTTATTCATAAGGAGACATAATCACTTATCATATTGACTTTCAACTTTTATTAGATTCCTTACACAAACTCATATTTTCTCCAAAAGACGAGTATTTAGGAAGACTTGTTCACATTAACAGTACTATAATCAACTTCTAGAGAATCACCTAATCCACAAAATAGAACTATATACTTCCCATGTCTTTAGACTTTAACCAAATCCAAAACCAAAAAGGCTAGTATAAGATCAGATAATCCAGAAAAGTATAACCCTTTATAAAAAGAAAATCTATTCTTAATCTCCAAAATTTGTCCAACAAAACCCAATGTTCAGCGAGGACCATTCTATAATCAATTTGTCCATAAAATTCTTCAAAGTAAACCAATATAAGATTGAAACCCAAATATTTGAAGGATTTAGTCGCATAGTCTCTTAAGATAAATCATAAAATTTATCTCCAAACAACATCAGTTGCTCCTAAAGTCTCGTATTGAAAAGTAATTAACCTAATCACATATCCTCCATGATAGGTTAATCATTTTCATAAATAACCCAAAATCAACTTACTCTTAATTCATAAAATCATATAACTAGAATGAATTAGTCAAACTAACTAGGGACTTCACATAGTCCAGTGGTAGGTGATAAATACCAGTCGCACATTGGTTGTGGGTTTGATTCCCGCAGCTTTGTCCGACGCGACGGGATGTCACACGGTCTGCGTGTTGTCCTTTTTCCAAAACTATATAATTCTTAAAAAATTCCCCAAAATGAGATAAAATCTTCAAGAATAATCATAACATATTTTCACCTCAAGTTTATCTCATTCCTTTCATTTTCCATCATATCATAGAGTAACCCATAATTACCTAAAAATTAAGTATCATATAAACCCTAATGGTTACCTTAATAATTATTACCTGAATTTCCACATCGAATTGGCCATATCGTACATGATGCATTAGATAACTCACCAAGGTTGAAGTGGTTGATCATGACTCCCTGACATTTGGTTTAGAACAACCACGAGTTTCCTCATTGAATCCTCTATTTTATCTAGTATCTTAATCAGAGAACCACCACAGTTTCCTTCAAACCTGTTGTCTCTTTGGTGCGTGCTAGATCAATCCATTCACTAAAAATAGAAATGTCAATGTGAGTATATCAACAAAACCATCATGTACTAATGTGGAAGGTAAACACTAAGATACACTTACTCATTCACTTTATCGAAAACTAGGACTCTTTCTGAAATCCTAACCATTATGGTAATGTCACTTATGCTTAAAGAATACCCTAACCTCTAAAGTTGTCTAAACCGACCTTTGATTACAACTATAAGGCCCCAGCCTTAAACCTTACTTAATCTTGAGTTATTACAAGATTAAACATTGAGGATCTTTTCAGGTTTAGAGTTTTAGAGAATTAGATCATGAAACTTGCATTACATTCCACATTTAAACCAAGTGGTTACATAAAAGACAGTATTCATTCTTCCCATCACGGAAACATATTTAAAATATAACACGGATTCTTTCTTGACACATCCTTGACACTATCATCACATCATGTACCTTTCCCTTGACCTGTGAAAAACATTTCAAAAACTTGGGATGAGTATAAAAAGCTCAGTAAGGGTTATAAAAATATGGAAAGGAAACATGAGTTCATATATACATAAGGATGAAATCATACTTTACCCATAAAATATAGGCATATCAAATCATGAATAAATCATAGAAAACATAAGACATAAAGGTAACTTGAGACATTCATAACATTCTTACGTAGGGAGTAACCCTCTTGGTTACGTTTGGAATACCCATCACAGTATATTCCCTAAATCTCTTCGGAGAAACCTTATCGTTTCACTCCTTCGCATTACCCAATGCATTGGAGAGCTATAACGGGCTCACCCGCCCTTAGTTTATCACGGAACCACCCGTCTTCATAATAATGCCCAAGAACCATAACGTATCACATAAAACATGCATAAAGGAAACATAACATTTCCACATCACAATATAACATTTTAGTATATTGAAATAATGAATCCATTCAAAAAGAAACCATTTCCAAAACCATTTAAAACATTTAATAATGAGATTTTTGAATCAAAGTGTCCCATACCACCTTGAAGCTTTTAAAATTTTAAACCATTAATATCCATATAAATAAATCCTTAAAACCATTTTGAAAACATGGATATTAATAAGAACAAATAATTAAAACATTTAAAACGATATTTCGGTTAAAGGGGTTTTACCAAAATCAGAGACACTTGAATACAATAATTGAGGAATAACATTTAGTAAGAACTTTATAATATCATGAGAATAAATGGATTCATGATATAAAACTCCAAAGGACAGTATATACACCATATAAGATTGAATTGGTGCATAACAACAATGAACCCTCAATAGAAATGTCAAATGTGATGAAATCCCTTATAAAAAAGGTATCCTTAAATTAAGGACAAATCAATCTCAAAAATATGTGTGAAAAATATAAATACACCCAATATAAGTGGATATCAAGTTTAAAATAATAAAAGGTCATTCACACATATTCAATGGATGACATATTCAATGACCACATGTTGAACCCAAAGAAATCGAAATTGGGTTAAAAAGTTCCCTTGTCAGCCTAACGACATCACATCAAAATGAGTTGATGAGAGATAAAAAGTGTATCTCATCACTTGGACATAAAATTTACATCAATAAGGATGTATGAGAACATATCCCAATATGTAAATTAAAATACCCAATAAAAGAAGTATTTTAAAAAAGAGAAGGGTGAAAGGTTCCCTTACCGACTTGGGTATCTTTCAAAACATACACCCCATGAAAGAAAGGCAATAGATCATTGATGTAAATACTCATAAAAGAAAGTATATTACACAAAGAGTATAATAATGGTCATTACATACACCACTCAATGGAATTTGTGGCAAATGTAGCATAAATATCACGGGAATAAAAGTGAGATGAAAAATCCCTTACGAACTCTCGGCAGCCTAACGGCGCCACATAAAACTTCCGAATATGGATTGATGAGATCAAATAGGGTATCTCATCACATTAAAATAAAATTTACAGAAAGAGGAATATAAAAGAACATCCCCCAACATTACAAAGAGGAGCTTAAAAGAAGTGACATAAAGGAGAGTACTTAAAAAGAAAGAGAGGTTAGATCTCTTACGAAAGTTCGGCAGCCTAACGGCGCCACTCAAAACTTCCAAAATGGATTGATGAGAGAGAATAGGGTCTCTCATCACATGAACATAAAAATTACAGTAAATGTAATATAAAATAACATCCCAATAATAAGAAATATGAGCTTAAAATAAATGACATAAAAGAGTGTACTTAAAAAGAAAGAGAGTTGTAGGATCCCTTACCTCGGGTCCGACTTGACTCGATCGTTCTTTAATCTCCTGAATAATAAACTTGAGTTAATTTTTAATTACTTAAGAACCCTTTTTCAAGTTCATTATTACTTTTATACCACTTATTACCATGTCATAAACATTATGTAATCATTTAAGTTAATAATATTTGTTTTGCCGATATTTGGTTCTTAAGTCGAAAGTGGACTTCTTACAATTACATGTTGTTCGTGTGGCCAAATGTTTATTATATCCATAATTGTATTCATCATGTAGATATCATATATTTCATATATATCCAGTACATTCATGCATTTATAACATTACATAATCATTTAGAGGTATGAAATGAAATGCACCGTTCATGGAGACGGTAAGCCGTACGTACGCATGAACGCTACTTTCATTTCCATTTCGTATTTTATAGAATGGAATAATAATGATATAAAGGTATATTATAAGTTCCAGTATAATATCATATATAATATCATATTTCCATCCTTTATACATCCCACATATGGTATTTAACGAATCAAATCACTTTGAGGGGGCGGTAGTCTGCACTTCCTTAAATGAAGATATCGTGTATACCCATAATGGAAGCCATAAAGGTAAGACAAAAATGAAAAATACAGAAGAATAAATAAAGAATAAACATATTATATATCATATATAAAAATAGTGACATCATAATGGCCACCTTTGAAGGTGTTAAATGAGTATTGAACAATCATCGTTTCGGGAGGCAGAATTTCACCATCCACGGAAACCGTATGTTCTTTAACCATTTGATGTAGTTGTGTGAGATTGTACCTCTAATAAATCTTATAACAACATCCTAGTATATTTACGATACTGTCGTTGTTACAAAAGAAGTAAATAAAAAGTGTTTAGGGGGTTGGAGAAGCAAAATAAAACAAATGAACATGAGAGAATAAATTACCTTTAAAAGTGTAACTCCTTTTGATTTAAGCCTAAAGGCTTCCTTTGAAAGGATTCTTCCTAAAGGGAGTCCTCTAGGATGAGGAGAGGGATTTGGAGAGAGTAAATGTTCAGGGGTTGGCCGAGCCAAAGGCTTGAGGAGTGTGTTAAATGAGGTAGAGGTGGGGGCCTTTTATAAGAGGAGAGGAGGGGTACTTTTGGAAAGTAAAGAAATATTACTTTATTTGAAAATGTGTTTCGGTTTTAAAAGGTCCCACATTGATAGAATTAGTGGATAAGGTGATAAGGCTTCGAAATCCACTCATCCAATAAGTTTTTTACATGTGTAGTTCATATATTTTACATTATCTTTCCATTTTATTTAAATCGTCAAATAATGATATCATCGCTGCATCATTATTATGTCATAAATAATTTAATTTATTTAATGTCTAAAAATTATAAAAAAATACCGTTATGTAGGAAATCATTTTAGCTTTCAAATGAATATTTATAATCAAAAATATTACTTGTATAACCCCACTTAAAAATTGTTTTAATAAAACATATCATCTTTGTGTCACTTTTACTTTTACATTAAATAAAAAGTTATTTATGTCATTTCTCAACCAAAGTGGATCCATGGGGTCCCCAAGTTGACCCATGGCTTGTCTTGGTCTTCCATGACTCACCCAATAGGTGTAGGACAAGTGTCATGGTGTTTTCATATTCTTATAATATCATTTTTACCTTAAATTACACTAATTACCACTAATCGCGATTAAAAACTTAATAAGTTACTATTCACCAAAAAATTATTTTTATCCCATTGAACCACATTTTACTTCTTAATGACAACCATGTATGTCGGATTTTTGAAATTCAAAACACAAAGATGGCAAAATTCCATTTAAACGGAAAAATCAGTTTTTATAAGTACCACTTAGTGGTTTCACTATTCATCAAAAATTGGAGTTTTTCAGAAAAATACCAAAACTTCCCCCTAAGCTATATTTGATATTCCGAATTCAAAAATGAAGTCCGTTTTACAAAATTCAAAACATATTAGTCACATTAATTAATTTAATAATCAATTCCCACTGTCAGAGCAAATAGCGTGTTTTTATAAAACAATAAGTATCAAAAGATTGACACTAGTTTAAGTCTGATTTCAAAGTGGAATTGATTCCAACGAACACTATTGGATTTAATGGTAAAAATATTTTCTAATTTCACTTTAAAACCAATTCAAAATATAATCTAATAATATAAATAAATTATATTAAAAAGTGGTTTTGAATTAAAATACAACATTTTACACTATTCATTAAAAAAATGAACTTTATCAGAAAGATACCAAAAATTTACACAAAGTAAATTTTGATGTCCCGATTCTTAATAAGAGTTTTATTTGGTCCAAAAAAATGTTTAAGAGTGAACAAAACCATATTTAATGACGGTTCTCCATCAAAAGGTGATAAGTGAACCTTTAGTGAAAATTAGGGCATATACGCCAAAAATTGAATTCTTTCCGTATTTTAAGCCTTTATCTTTTATTGTATAAATGTAAAAATATTTAAGAACATATATAATCATATTTTGGTTATTTATATCCATTCCCGCCAATACAACGGCTACATATTAACTACCATTTAAAATAATATTATTTTATTATTAGAGTGCAACGTAAGATTCCCAAGAAACTCGTTGTTGCGTGTTGGGTACGCCATCGAGCATAGCGTCCCCTTTAAATTCATATTAATATTTTATTCACAAATATGGATAAATATGAAAATTTCATATTCATTATTTACCTGGGGTGTTACATCCTTCCCCCCTTTTGGGAATTGTGTCCTCGCAATTTTAAAATTGTGCTTGGAAACATCCTTGAACGTCCCACATCGGAACAAGAGTCGGTAAAACAATCACTTTAAAATAAAGAAAGATAAGCACAGAGGTCACCTGAGTTAACCCATACTAGGATTCCAAGTATGAAAATATGGACATGGAGGAAAAAACAAAGGGTCATGTTCTGATGGAGAGTGATAGAAAACATGTTTAGGAGAAATTTAACCACGAGAAAATCACAAACTTGTGATGGGTTAAACGGTCTTTGATTCCCCAGTAGGAAAAGTTAATAGACAACATTTTTGTTTTAAGTTACTTTTTATTGAGGAATTTATTCATAAGGAGACATAATAACTTATCATATTGACTTTCAACTTTTATTATATTCCTTACACAAACTCATATTTTCTCCAAAAGACGAGTATTTAGGAAGACTTGTTCACATTAAGAGTACTATAATCAACTTCTAGAGAATCACCTAATCCACAAAATAGAACTATATACTTCCCATGTCTTTAGACTTTAACCAAATCCAAAACCAAAAAGGCTAGTACAAGATCAGATAATCCAGAAAAGTATAACCCTTTATAAAAAGAAAATCTATTCTTAATCTCCAAAATTTGTCCAACAAAACCCAAAGTTCAGCGAGGACCATTCTATAATCAATTTGTCCATAAAATTCTTCAAAGTAAACCAATATAAGATTGAAACCCAAATATTTGAAGGATTTAGTCGCATAGTCTCCTAAGATAAATCATAAAATTTATCTCCAAACAACATCAGTTGCTCCTAAAGTCTCGTATTGAAAAGTAATTAACCTAATCACATATCCTCCATGATAGGTTAATCATTTTCATAAATAACCCAAAATCAACTTACTCTTAGTTCATAAAATCATATAACTATAATGAATCAGTCAAACTTACTAGGGACTTCACGTAGTCCAGTGGTAGGCGATAAATACCAGTCGCACATTGGTTGTGGGTTCGATTCCCGCAGATTTGTCTGACGTGACGGGATGTCACACGGTCTGCGTGTTGTCCTTTTTCCAAAACTATATAATTCTTAAAACATTCCCCAAAATAAGATAAAATCTTCCAGAATAATCATAACATATTTTCACCTCAAGTTTATCTCATTCCTTTCATTTTCCATCATATCATAGAGTAACCCATAATTACCTAAAAATTAAGTATCATATAAACCCTAATGGTTACCTTAATAATTATTACCTGAATTTCCACATCGAATTGGCCATCTCGTACATGATGCATTAGAGAAATAACCAAGGTTGAAGTGGTTGATCATGACTCCCTGATATTGGTTTAGAACAACCACGAGTTTCCTCATTGAATCCTCCATTTTATCTAGTATCTTAATCAGAGAACCACCATAGTTTCCTTCAAACCTGTTGTCTCTTTGGTACCTGCTAGATCAATCCATTCACTAAAAATAGAAATGTCAATGTGAGTATATCAACAAAACCATCATGTACTAATGTGGAAGGTAAACACTAAGATACACTTACTCATTCACTTTATCTAAAACTAGGACTCTTTCTGAAATCCTAACCATTATGGTAATGTCACTTATGCTTAAAGAATACCCTAACCTCTAAAGTTGTCTAAACCGACCTTTGATACCAACTATAAGGCCCCAGCCTTAAACCTTACTTAATCTTGAGTTATTACAAGATTAAACATTGAGTATCTTTTCAGGTTTAGAGTTTTAGAGAATTAGATCATGAAACTTGCATTACATTCCACATTTAAACAAAGTGGTTACATAAAAGACAGTATTCATTCTTCCCATCACGGAAACATATTTAAAATATAACACGGATTCTTTCTTGACACATCCTTGACACTATCATCACATCATGTACCTTTCCCTTGACCTGTGAAAAACATTTTAAAAACTTGGGATGAGCATAAAAAGCTCAGTAAGGGTTATAAAAATATGGAAAGGAAACATGAGTTCATATATACATAAGGATGAAATCATACTTTACCCATAAAACATAGGCATATCAAATCATGAATAAATCATAGAAAACATAAGACATAAAGGTAACTTGAGGCATTCATAACATTCTTACATAGGGAGTAACCCTCTTGGTTACGTTTGGAATACCCATCACAGTATATTCCCTAAATCTCTTTGGAGAAACCTTATCGTTTCACTCCTTCGCGTTACCCAATGCATTGGAGAGCTATAACGGGCTCACCCGCCCTTAGTTTATCACGGAACCACCCGTCTTCATAATAATGCCCAAGAACCATAACGTATAACATAAAACATGCATAAAGGAAACATAACATTTCCACATCACAATATAACATTTTAGTATATTGAAATAATGAATCCATTCAAAAAGAAACCATTTCCAAAACCATTTAAAACATTTAATAATGATATTTTTGAATCAAAGTGTCCCATACCACCTTGAAGCTTTTAAAATTTTAAACCATAAATATCCATATAAATAAATCCTTAAAACCATTTTGAAAACATGGATATTAATAAGAACAAATAATTAAAACATTTAAAACGATATTTCGGTTAAAGGGGTTTTACCAAAATCAGAGACACTTGAATAAAATAATTGAGGAATAACATTTAGTAAGAACTTTATAATATCATGAGAATAAATGGATTCATGATATAATACTCCAAAGGACAGTATATACACCATATAAGAGTGAATTGGTGCATAACAACAATGAACCCTCAATAGAAATGTCAAATGTGATGAAATCCCTTATAAAGAAGGTATCCTTAAATTAAGGACAAATCAATCTCAAAAATATGTGTGAAAAATATAAATACACCCAATATAAGTGGATATCAAGTGTAAAACAATAAAAGGTCATTCACACATATTCAATGGATGACATATTCAATGACCACATGTTGAACCCAAAGAAATCGAAATTGGGTTAAAAAGTTCCCCTGACAGCCTAACGGCATCACATAAAAATGAGTTGATGAGAGATAAAAAGTGTATCTCATCACTTGGACATAAAATTTACATCAATAAGGATGTATGAGAAAATATCCCAATATGTAAATTAAAATACCCAATAAAAGAAGTATTTTAAAAAAGAGGAGGGTGAATGGTTCCCTTACCGACTTGGGTATCTTTCAAAACATACACCCCATGAAAGAAAGGCAATAGATAATTGATGTAAATACTCATAAACGAAATTATATTACACAAAGAGTATAATAATGGTCATTACATACACCACTCAATGGAATTTGTGGCAAATGTAGCATAAATCTCACGGGAATAAAAGTGAGATGAAAAATCCCTTACGAACTCTCGGCAGCCTAACAGCGCCACATAAAACTTCCGAATATGGATTGATGAGATCAAATAGGGTATCTCATCACATTACAATAAAATGTACAGAAATAGGAATATAAAAGAACATCCCCCAACATTACAAAGAGGATCTTAAAAGAAGTGACATAAAGGAGAGTACTTAAAAAGAAAGAGAGGTTAGATCTCTTACGAAAGTTCGGCAGCCTAACGGCGCCACTCAAAACTTCCAAAATGGATTGATGAGAGAGAATAGGGTCTCTCATCACATGAACATAAAAATTACAGTAAATTTAATATAAAATAACATCCCAATAATAAGAAAGATGAGCTTAAAATAAATGACATAAAAGAGTGTACTTAAAAAGAAAGAGAGTTGTAGGATCCCTTACCTCGGGTCCGACTTGACTCGATCGTTCTTTAATCTCCTGAATAATAAACTTGAGTTAATTTCTAATTCCTTAATAACCCTTTTTCAAGTTCATTATTACTTTTATACCACTTATTACCATGTCATAAACATTATGTAATCATTTAAGTTAATAATATTTGTTTTGCCGATATTTGGTTCTTAAGTCGAAAGTGGACTTCTTACAATTACATGTTGTTCGTGTGGCCAAATGTTTATTATATCCAGAATTTTATTCATCATGTAGATATCATATATGTCATATATATCCAGTACATTCATGCATTTATAACATTACATAATCATTTAGAGGTATGAAATGAAATGCACCGTTCATGGAGACGGTAAGCCGTACGTACGCATGAACGCTACTTTCATTTCTATTTCGTATTTTATAGAATGGAATAATAATGATATAAAGGTATATTATAAGTTCCAGTATAATATCATATATAATATCATATTTCCATCCTTTATACATCCCACATATGGTATTTAACGAATCAAATCACTTTGAGGGGGTGGTAGTCCACACTTCCTTAAATGAAGATATCGCGTATACCCATAATGGAATCCATAAAGGTAAGACAAAAATGAAAAATACAGAAGAATAAATAAAGAATAAACATATTATATATCATATATAAAAATAGTGACATCATAATGGCCACCTTTGAAGGTGTTAAATGAGTATTGAACAATCATCGTTTCGGGAGGCAGAATTTCACCATCCACGGAAACCGTATGTTCTTTAACCATTTGATGTAGTTGTGTGAGAGTGTAGCTCGAATAAATCTTATAAAAACATCCTAGTATATTGAAGATACTGGTTTTGTTACAAAATAAGTAAATAAAAAGTGTTTATGGGGTTGGAGAAGCAAAATAAAACAAATGAACATGAGAGAATGAATTACCTTTAAAAGTGTAACTCCTTTTGATTTAAGCCTGAAGGCTTCATTTGAAAGGATTCTGCCCAAAGGGAGTCCTCTAGGGTGAGGATAGGGATGTGTAGAGAGTAAATGGGCAGGGTTTGGCCGAGCCAAAGGCTTAAGGAGTGTGTTAAATGAGGTAGAGGTGGGGGCCTTTTATAAGAGGAGAGGAGGGGTACTTTTGGAAAGTAAAGAAATGTTACTTTATTTGAAAATGTGTTTCGGTTTTAAAAGGTCCCAAATTGATATAATTAGTGTATAAGGTGATAAGGATTCTAAATCCACTCATCCAATAAGTTTTTTACATGTTTAGTTCATAGATTTTACATTATCTTTCCATTTTATTTAAATCGTCAAATAATGATATCATCGCTGCATCATTATTATGTCATAAATAATTTAATTTATTTAATGTCTAAAAATTATAAAACAAATACTATTATGTAGGAAATCTTTTTAGCTTTCCAATGAATATTTATAATCAAAAAGATGACTTGTATAACCCCACTTAAAAATTGTTTTAGTAAAATATATCATGTTTGTGTCACTTTTACTTTTACATTAAATAAAAAAGTTATTTATGTCATTTCCCAACCAAAGTGGATCCATGGGGTCCCCAAGTTGACCCATGGCTTGTCTTGGTCGGCCATGACTCACCCAATAGTTGTAGGACAAGTGTCATGGTGTTTTCACATTCTTATAATATCATTTTTACCTTAAATTACACTAATTACCACTAATCGCGATTAAAAACTTAATAAGTTACTATTCACCAAAAAATTATTTTTATCCCATTGAACCACATTTTACTTCTTAATGAAAACCATGTATGTCGGATTTTTGAAATTCAAAACACAAAGATGGCAAAATTCCATTTAAACGGAAAAATCAGTTTTTATAAGTACCACTTAGTGGTTTCACTATTCATCAAAAATTGGAGTTTTTCAGAAAAATACCAAAACTTCAACCTAAGCTATATTTGATATTCCGAATTCAAAAATGAAGTCCGTTTTACAAAATTCAAAACATATTAGTCACATTAATTAATTTAATAATTAATTCCCGTTGTCATAGCAAATAGCGTGTTTTTATAAAACAATAAGTATCAAAAGATTGACACTAGTTTAAGTCTGATTTCAAAGTGGAATTGATTCCAACGACCACTATTGGATTTAATGGTAAAAATATTTTCTAATTTCACTTTAAAACCAATTCAAAATATAATCTAATCATATAAATAAATTATATTAAAAAGTGGTTTTGAATTAAAATACAACATTTTACACTATTCATTAAAAAAATGAACTTTATCAGAAAGATACCAAAAATTTACACAAAATAAATTTTGATGTCCCGATTCTTAATAAGAGTTTTATTTGGTCCAAAATAATGTTTAAGAGTGAACAAAACTATATTTAATGATGGTTCTCCATCAAAAGGTGATAAGTGAACCTTTAGTGAAAACTAGGGCATATACGCCAAAAATTGAATTCTTTCCATATTTTAAGCCTTTATCTTTTATTGTATAAATGTAAAAATATTTAAGAACATATATAATCATATTTTAGTTATTTATATCCATTCCCTCCAATACAATGGCTACATATTAACTACCATTTAAAATAATATTATTTTATTATTAGAGTGCAATGTAAGATTCCCAAGAAACTCGTTGTTGCGTGTTGGGTACGCCATCGAGCATAGCGTCCCCTTTAAAGTCATATTAATATTTTATTCACAAATATGGATAAATATGAAAATTTCATATTCATTATTTACCTGGGGTGTTACATACAGGAAATTATGTCCTAGGAGAATCTCATAAATGTGTTTGATATCTAAAGCTTCTTGGGTTTGGCTAATTACTATAGATTCTTTATTTAGTATTTCTCAAAGATCAAATATTTGATGATTTATTTAATGTATATGGGTGTAAATATTGAATGGAATGAAAATTTTCAGAGATCTATTGAATATCTGATGGTGAGTTTGAATTAAGAACCAGTTTGGATTCTTTCTAAACCTAGTTTAGGTTATGGGTTTTTCTATGATGCTTTTTGGATGGGTTAGGGATATGTCTTGATGTAGAGGAAATAGGTGGTGGCCTATGTCTCACACTAGTTATTCCCTCATGTGAATAATTACCTTACCCATTATCTTGAGTTGTCAGTAGTTATGAGTGCACTCAAAATGTGGTGTGAAAATATATTTGGGGAGCAGTTTACTATGTATTTTGGTCATAATATCCTAAAATATTTTTTTACTCAAAGGGATATAAATTTGAGATAGGGAACCCGGGTGGAGTACCTTCAGAATTTTGATTTTGATATTGTGTACACCCCTATGAAGAGAAATGTGTTTTGTGATGAGTTGAGTAGAAAAAACTAATACAATTCATAAATGAATTATTTAAGGAGAGTTATATGGTGAGTTTTTTTATATGATCTTGGGAGTAGAAGATGTTGGTGGATAGGTTTTCATAGCTTTGATGAAAGATGAATCAACTTTTGATGAGTAATTTTTTCTCCATCAAGTGACAAACACTAAGCTCTAATTCTTTAATAAAATCGTTTATGATGGGGAGACCTCAGGGGAGTGGTCTTATTCTCCTAGTAGATATTTGTTCTTTCATAGTAGGTTAGTGGTTCCCATTTCCATGATTCAAAAGTTAATGTACCATGGACACTGGTCTTATTAGTCTATTCACCATGGGGATACAAAGATGTATTATGATTTAAGATGTCAGTATTGGAGATAGGGGATGATATGGTTAATTTTAGACATTGTATCATAGTGTCTTACTTGTTAGAGAATCAAGTTGGAATACTAAAGACCTATTGGTTTGTTACATTCCATACCCATTCTAGTATGGGATAGGGATGAGATTTCCATAGATTTCCACATTAGTTCTCCATGGAATTCTAGTGAAAAGGATATGATTTGGGTGATCATTGATAAACAAATGAAATTATCACATTTCTTACCTATCAAGGAGATGATGAAAGTGGAACATCATGGGGACTTATATGTTTAAGATATTGTGAGACTTTATGGGGTTCCCTCTATGGTTTTATTTAACAGAGACCTGAGGTTCATGTCAAGGGTTTGGTATGGTTTGTAGGAGATGATGGGTTCCCAGATTAAATTTTTCATGGATTATTATCCACATATGGATGGATAGATAGAGAGAGTTATCTCGGTTCTTGAGGATATTCTTAGGGCATGTGTGCTTTATCTCAGTGGATCTTTATATAGACATTTTCCTCTATTCAATTTTTCTTATAACAATCATTTTCAAGTATTGATTAAGATGACACCATTTGAGGGTTTGTATGGATGGCCTTGTTGATATCCCTTATGCTAGGTATAGTTGGGAGAGATGTCTTTAGTGGGGTCAAGTCTTGTTTAGGAGATGATGTAGATAGTGCAGTTGATCTGGAAGATATTAATCAGGGTACAAATTTGTCATAAATATTATGCAGACTATTGTTGTTGGCTGCTAGAGTTTGCGGTTGGTGATTAGGTATTTCTCAGAGTTTCACCTTTATTGGGAAATTTTTTATGGGTAAGTAAGGTTAGTTGGAACTGAGATTTTTGGGGGCCTTTGAGATCATTGGAAAACTAGGGAAGGTGTCCTATTAGTTGTACTTTTCAAATGGTTTGACTTATATCCATGATGTGTTTCATGTTTCCCATATGAGAAGGTATATATTGGATATTTCACATGTGATTTTATAGGAGGATCTTGATCTAGAGACAAATACCATTGTCGATGATCATCCAATTTATATTATGGATCTCCGGGATAAGGTATTGTGTGGTAAAATGATTCCTCCGGTTTGGGTACTATGGTAGTGCATATGGGATACTCATGAGATGTGGGAGTGGGAATCACTGATGAGGCAGTAGTGGTCTTCTATTTTTGTGGATCCATTATCTTGAGGACTTTCTAGGGAAAAATTTTTTATGGTTTGGAGATTGTATCATCTAATTACACTTTTCAGACACTCCCTTATTCATTCTTTTTTATCGTTCTTGATTGGGTGCATTTTCGGGCTTCTTGGGGATGGAGATCCTTTGCTTGTAAAATGACCTAATTTTATGGAATGTGTGTTTTTTTGAATTAATAGAGACTGAGTATAAATTTGTTAAGGGATTTAGGGGGTTCTTCCCAAGTTCAGTGAAATTACGAGGTGGTTTACAGTTTTCTGCTAAGAAATGGCCTTTTTATTGTCTGATGGGCAATTACATGCCATTTAAATTGATTACACATTGTGAAATGGTCACTGAGTAGATTCTATGAATCTTTTTTAGGGTGTGAAGTTTAAATTCTATGTATTGGGAGTTTACATTGGGTAATGGTTAAAATTGAGTTTTTATAAAAAGGATACATGTTTTTAGATGTTTTCAACCTTTATAGAATTCCAATCATGTAATGGGATTACATTCCATGTGAGTATAAAGGATTATGATTTTAGGGAATTTTGAAATTATTTATTATTTCATTCCACCTAAATACTCCCTCTCATGACCAAGATCTCACCCTAGGAAATTTTATAGATCTCCTCTCCTTCCTGATCATTCATTCGGCAATTGATCATTAGGGTTGTTTTTGTACACCTCTTCGAGTAAGTGTTCCTTATGGTTCTACATTCCTTTGGTCATGGACATTGTGTTGGATATGTTTATAATTTAGATTCATGATTAAATAGTGTTTTCTATTTTTAAATTATAGTTTCTTGATGTTTCTTTTTTTTGAAGGATGGTCTCTTGGTTTCCAATCATCATTGTCAAAGGCGGGTAGGTTTATACAATTTTGAGGTAGGTGACTCTTTACAATGGGTTAATTCTTTTAATTTTTTATCATTATTAATAAATTCCTTTAGTTTGTTCATTTTTTTTGAATTTATTTGGGATTTCAACGTATTTCTTAGAAATTTGATTGTTTTAAAGAGTTTTTCTTTAAAATGTGTTTATTTTGATTCGAAAAAGGGTTTTCAAATACCCAAGAAGATTGGCTTGGCTTTGATTTTTTTTTATAAATTGTGATATTAGTTTTAAAATTTATTTCCATAATTATAACATTGGTAACCTTGGGTGCATTGTGAAATAGACATGGGTAGCCTTAATGCATGCAAAACCACTAATAGGTAACCTTTAGGATATCGATGGATTGTGGTAGGACTCTATATTGGTTGGTTCCAACTTTGTCCCTATTTAAGCTCTTTTATGAATAGTACGAATTTCTATAGGCTATGTCCTAATATGATGTGATTTTTAATTTATGATTTATTTATCGCATGATGGGTTTTTATCATGGATTTTTTCTCACATGTTGTTATATGAGGTTGTATCACATAGCTTTTAATGATAGGTTATTTCATGGATATGTGTTTATATGCTTAATACTTGATGTATGGAATAGAATTCCTATTTTATTCCTTCTACTTGACATATTTTTGGATTTGAGAATATGAAAGGATTTTATCAATAACATAATAGAAAATGAATAATAAACATTTCATATTTAAGAAAATTACTTATAATTTTTTTTTTAAAAGATAGAATTGTTTCATTCTTGATATTATACCTTACATAGACACTATGGTGGTATCCTACTAGGATTTTTGATCACACCCTACTTTTTCATTTGGGAAGTTGTAGATTTTTTATTGAAATATTTAGGTAAAGGGAAGTGAATCTTTTAGAATTTTAGCTTCTCTAGATGTTGTTTCCTTTGGTTCGAGTTGGTTTGGTGGTAACAGTTGGCCGCATGGAGGCTTGTGGTCTTTTCATATGTATATTTTTATAGTTTTTTCTACTATCGTGGTTTGTATGGATATAGTTATATCTATTTTTTCCTATTTTTACTCTATTTTTAGGTCTTATTTCATTACATTTAAGACTTTTTTTTGTTCACTTTGTTATACCTCACCATGTGACGGTCATCTCTGGTGTATGGTTTGGTTCACCCGGTTTGGTCTGTTACATTCTCTCTTGAGGATATTTTTCTATCAACACTCACTATTCCTAATTCACCTAATTTTATACATTTAAAAACAATAAAATTTATATTTTTTTAGAATTAAATACAAAAAAACAATTAAACATGAAAATATAATGCAAACAAAATGAATGTAGTTAAAAAGAATATAAATTCACTTAGGAGAGTTACCTAGAGTGAACCTTCATCAATTTAAAATTAGTTTCATAATTACTTAATGAATTCACTCCATAATATATGTAAACATAATCTTTTACCCAATTTTTGAATACATGTTTCATTCAATGATCTCCAGGTACACCTCGCATCTATCTCCTCAATCTAGGGAAAATAATATCGAAGAAAAATCTAAGCATCGAGTTTTAAGTAGAGACACAAAGGAGACTTTCCCACTAATATTCCCCTATAACTAACTCTATGAAAATATAAAACATTTAGATAGAATGTTCCAGGATTTTTCTAGCATTAGATTTATCCGCCAAAAAATTCATTGAGTTATTTACTCACGATCATGAGTAAAGGAGATCACATTGGAGAAGAACATGGAGTAAAATGATAGAGAGGTCTAGAATATGATTGAAAGAGAAAATAAATGTTTCTAAAATGAAATGATATTAAATAATAAAAAAAATAAAAAAAATAAACTTCATAATATCTTCATCCAGATCTCTAGTATAGTGGTTGACCCCCTCCAAATAAAATATAGATACTAAATTATAATGAATAGGTGCCAAATGTTTTCCTTTAAAAACTAGTCCATTGGAAGTTTTCACATTTTTAGCATAGTAAATGGATTAAGATAATAAATTTGTATTCTTGAAACATGTTCCAATATATCATGGGAATTATCCATAAAAATATTATCTTCTTTGAAAATTCTTATCCTAAGTTATTATTTTATTACAAAAGAGTACTTTTTTTATTTGAAGGGACAGTTCACTTTCTTCCACTTTAACACACAAATTGGCTTCCTCAATGATCAAATTATTTGATAAAATTTAATATACATGAATTTTAAAATGAAATATTTCATTTAAAATAATAATAACCTCATTTTGAATCTTTTATCCATATTTATTCTTCATTAGTTGAGGGTTAGTCAAATCTATCTGTCAAAAAAGTTTCCAATTTGGATAAATTATTTGAGGTTTATATACTTCAAATCATCTCTTAGTATAATTGTTGAAATTTAACTCCAATACACATTTTATATTAAAAAAATTAATTTTTTACTTTATATAAGTCTAAAAAATGTTTTCCCAAAATACCAAAGTGATAAAAAAACTATTAAAAATATAGAATTAAACAATTTTCACAATAATTCTCAAAATTCACTAAAAATAAAAAATGTATACAATTAAGATAAAATTGAAAAAATAGAGGGGATTAAATCATTTAAATTCAAGTAAAAAGTGGTGAAAATATTAGTTTTATTAATTCCCTTAAAATTAATACTTGTAATCTTATTCAATTAAACATCAAAATTAAATTAGAAAAAATTTAAAAGCACATACGTATGAGATCCACCCATTTTACACCAAGAAACAAAAAATTATTAGGACTAAATATAATTATTTAAAGTTCTCTATTTATTCCATTTAATTCATTCCTCCATCATTTATCCTCACATTCACACAAAACATTTATAACCCATCAAATTTCCCTCATCACACAAGTGTATATTTTCAATAAGGCTTTTCTCCTCCAAACACATACAAGGGTCACCGTAATCTTAATAAATTCTTAAATCTCTATATGATGTGAGTCAAGAACTTGTTTTTATAATGAGGAATTATTGTAATTATTCTAGTTATTATAAATTTTAGGCTTTTGATGTCAAAAATATTTAATGTTGAATAAGGATATTTGGCTCTTTTAAAATAACATATATATGAATATAATTTACAATTAAGAATGGGTCTCCTCAATCCCCCAAAACCAAATAATATATAATAATCATGAACTACAAGGAAAATTAATAAAATTCATAATTTCAGTATCATAAATGATTCCACTAAAATACCGTTATATATTTGAATTTTTTATTAATATTTTTTTAATTTTAAACAGCTTAATTCTTGAAGGGAAGTGATGATTCCTTGAATTTCAATAATTTTGTGTAAATTTAATCCCTTTATTACAACTATAATATATCTTTACATCTTAACAAACTGGATTTTATTCTTTGATTTTTCCATCAACTTCATCTTGGTATAAGTTTCTTGAAACTTTAAAAAATTGATCATATGTAGCATATGTAGATTAAATTTTTCAGATTCAAAAACAATTATTTATCCTTTGATTATCCACCCAAAGTAGAACTAAATGATTTAGAAAAGCACAAGATAGTATCCCCCACACTTAAGTTAAACTAGATCATGAATGTTTACTTCTAAATAGGATTGGATAAGGAAAATGGCTTGAAATGTGGCTAACAAAATAGAAAATTCATGGATACTAATAGATATAAGGATTAAATTTAAATACAAGATATAATAAAAATGATTCTCTTGAAAAGGGGAGATTTTATATTCTAATAATGTTCCTTAATCATTTAAAACATAAATATATCAAACACAAAACTTTTGATAAAAATAAATCAAATTATGTTTAAATAAGAATGGTTGTGTTCTCTCAATAAACAAGATTATTGTAAAGAATATGTAAAAAAAGTTCAAAAGCCTCAAATTAAAGTGATTTTAAATTGTAGATAGTGATTTGTGCTCTGGAATTAAAAATTTAGTGGTGTAATCATGAAATTCACAAAATTTTAAATGTGAAACAAATTCATTTTTATAATTCATTTAAGTTTGGTTCCATGGTGTAAATTGGTTCACTAATTGAAATTGGTTATAAATATGGAGAAGATAATCATTTGAACCCACACATTTCAAAATAATAATAAAATTGAAAAGTAAACTCACAAAAATTGAAAAAGGAACAATCATTTTAAAAAAAAATAGAAATGTGAAAATCATAAACTACAAAGCCCCCCCCCCCCATGAACAAACACATTTATTACATTTAATACCCTATTTTTAGTTCATATATGATCAAGATACCTTTTTATATAGAATTAAAATTGGGTATAAAATAAAAAAAGGAGAGACATGACCTAGTTTATGTTTTAGTGGCATCTTTGAGTTAATATCATAAACACTTCCACTTTAAATCTGAAATAAATAAATAAATAACATTATAAATATATTAAAATCAAAATCAAGAAAACAGAAAGAAAAAATAGAAATAAAAGAGTTAATTCTTGGTTTAGACCCCTAACTGGGTGCTCGAATTTTATATCCCCTAGTCAGGAATTTGCGGTACTTTATCTTCAATATAATGGTGTATGGAGTTTATTTGAGATCAATCGTTTCTCGATGTCCATGAGGGTATATCAAGAGTGTGAACCCTCAAATAAAATAAAAACAATTCCAACCCCCAAAAGATAATAAGGAGAGAATTTTAGTGCATAGGGGTGGATAATATAAATTAAAGGGTCTCTCTATTGACTATTATAGTATCCACCACTATTTAATATACAAGTTGATGTAGATGAGGTAGCCACATCACCATAAGATCCTTGAGTGATACTTTTTCATTGATCACCACCTCATGGTTGGTTCCTTATTTAACTTGATGTTTTGGGGCCTACTTTATAGGTTTTGCATTATAAATGTCATAAAAAGAGAAGTTAGAAAACAATTTATCTTAAAATGATTAAAACGTGAAGAATTAATATAAAAAATCCCATTTAATAAAGTTAACTTGTGACCAATACTTATCTAAATCATCTTGATCTCCCAAAAGTATATTATATGGCATGTCTACTTTAGATACCTCTTATAGAAATGGAAGTGAAAGTTTCAATATATTTTCAAGTGATTATTTCTTAGCCTCCTCATGTTATTTAATATGAAAAAATGGTAGGGTTGCTTCTTCCACTACTATTTCAAGTTATGGTTCTGGTTTAGGTCTCTCTAGCTATAACTCTAGATATTTAGGGACATATTTAGCTATCCATTACTTTTATCACTCTATGTTTTTTATTTTCTCTCTAAGTCATTGAAATTGGGTTTCTTCTTCATTTTTAACTTCTTCTTATTATGGTTTCACCTATGAGTAATCTATCCATGTATAATAATTTGAATTGGAATACATCATGGAAAATATTTTTTATAGTATTTTTAATAAAATAAAATAAACTTATTTAAAAAATATAAATAAAAATAGTCAGTGAAAGACTACTTGGATATCTAGCAATCAATCCCTGGTTTGACATGAGCCTGTCATAGGGTAGTTCAAAAGCTATAATTTATATTTTCTAGTTCATCTTATAGCTGACCAGGGTCATCTCACTTGGGTAGTTCTGGAAATCAATCATCTATAATTCCAAATTCTCCTAATTATCTATATTATGAAAAAATGAAATTTAGGGGTTTTTATGTAACAAAAACTATAATTTAAACATGAATATGCAATGAATATATAATTAATATATTTATAATGAAGTTATAAATAATGGTGATCCAACCAGGGGAACACCTTGGGAAAACCTTCATTATATTTTTATTAATTTTAAACTTTCTTAATTAACATGTTCCATCATATTTGTTAACATCCAATTATTCCCATGTTATAAACATACACAGCACCCAATGACTGATAAGAACGCTTAACATCCACCTACTCAATCAAGGGATAATATTATAGAATCAAGAAGCTAAACTTCAGGTGGAAAGTAGAGACACACAGTTTCCTTGTCCACTAAGATCTCCCCAGCCTAACTATAATTAATTATGAAATATTAAACAAATATATATATATATATATATGAATACTTGAGTTCTAACATTGGATAACTCCCCTGTAATATTCCTTGAGTTAGATATTCATGATAATAAGCATAAGATTTAATAATTAAGAACAACACGGAGACAAAATGAGAGAGAGATAGAATATGAAAGAAATAGAAAAAAATCTATTAAAATATGAAATGTGATTATCCAATGAAAAGAAAATAAAACATAAAACTAAACAATAGCATCACTTATCCCAAATATTTAGTATATTAGTTTATCCCCTATAATTAAAATGGGGATGAATATTTATAATTAAGAGGTTTGAGAAATTTTACCTCAAAAATCATTTCTTCGAATGTTTATACATTTTTTACATAGTAAATGGTTGAATTATGGGAAATTGTTTTTCCTAAAACTTGTTCCATTATTTATTTTTAATTATCCCATAAAATATAAACTTTTTTGGACACATGTAAAATAAGATATGAATTTATTATTAATTATCACTTTTTTAGATAAAGGGAAATTCAATTGCCTCAAATTTAACATGCGCATTTTCTACCTTAATGATCTAATTATTCCATGAATTTTTTTTATGTTCTAATCTAAGTTATTTTTTATTTAATATAAGAATCACTTTATTTTGAGTCTTATATCCAGATTTATGCCTCATTTATTAAGGATTCATCAATTTTTCAGCTAAAAATATTCCAAATTGAATAAATTATTTAGGCCTCATATGGTTTGAATCAGATCTTGGTCCATTTGAAGAAATGGAATACTCATACACATGTCATCATAAATAAATAATTATTTTTGGATCATTTTACAAAATGTTATTCCTAAAATATCAAAGTGTTAAAAAAATATTAAAATATATAATTAAACAATTTTCACAATAATACATGAAATTCATAAAAAATCCAAAAAATGTATAATTAAGATAAAATTGGAAAATTGTTAGGGTTTAAATCATTTAAATTCAAGTAAAAATAATGAAAATATTATCTCTATTAGAAAAATTTTGATAAATCACAAACATTGAGTCCATACTGATTCCTAACATTGATTTGGCCAATTTTATGGCTGAAACATCTGTTCAAAAGGAACTAATTCTATATGAAAATATAGAAAAAGAAACCAATTTTGATTTAAAATCTCAACCTGGACTTGATAGTGTTAACTAACCCAATATTTAATTAAAGGTCCTTCCAACCTCAATTTATATGCATTCCTAGGGTATGATCAAATTTTCACTATTTCCATTTATTTTTCTCTCAAATTAAAATATGAGAGAATGATTCTAGATGTCTTGAGAAAGCATAAAAAATAAATTAGATGGAATCTTTTTATAATCTTGGTATTAACCCACTCATATAGACTCATAGGATTGTTATTCAAATTTATTATAAACCATTTTTTCAACCTTACTGTAGATTCAACACCAATCTAATAGAAGTGGTGAAAAAGGAAATTCTTAAGATGTAAAAATCCAATATTGGTTAAGTTTGGGGGGTCCATGTTAGGATAATAACTCTAAAAAATTTATATCATGGTGTAAATACGGATTTTTAATTGATTTTTATGGCATCCTTCCTTTTTATTACATAACTTTTCATTACATTTTACGAACAGATGATCTTTAAAGTCTAGTGTCTTGGAAATCAGAAACATAATACATGAAAAACAACATAAAAATTTATTCTAATCCACCTATAAGGCTTCATCATAAGTTCATGATAAGTACAAATATTGTATCTCATAACCTCGAGACATACATTCAAAGGAAAGGGTGAGCAGAAGGCCCAGTAATGGTAAACATGGGAATCAGTTTACTTATGACATCATTAAGAACTTGAATAAAAACATAATTACATGAGCAAAGGAATTATAGGAATATCATAATAAAAATAACTTGAATAATAACTTGAGTATGTGTCTGAAACATTTCATTTATACAATCATGAACATATCACCAAGGTTTATCCCTGAGGTGTCATAAAAATTACCAAGGTTATTCACCAAGGTATCGTGAACCTTTTCATCTCTAGAGATTAATTCTTTACCCAATGCATTGGATCGCTATCAGGGAACACCCTTAATATGTATTTACTTTCATGTGAGACACATATATCATAATCAAACATTTCATAAATAACCCATAGAGAATAAAAGAAATGGGTTTCATTTTAAAATCATGATGTTTTGAGAGTTCTTAAAAATAAGATCATTATATCATTTATAACCCATGGAAAGGGAGTGAGAGTTATATGTATGTCCATTCCAGAATAAAATATATCCTTTTTATATATTAATGAACACCCATATAAACTAAATATGTCGGGTTATTCACATAAATAAACAAGATAATTTCGTGAGAGAAAGAGATAGAAATTGTGAGATGAAATTTCTGCAGCATAACGGTTATATAACATGGTTTTAGAAAATAATAAAAAGAGAGGGTACAAGGGTAAACCACTCATAAATAACTCATATTAAAATATAAATACAGAATAACATGGAGATAAGAACATGTTATGGATATTTTAATGACATACCATAAGAAAAGGAAACTTGAAAGGAAAGAGAAGATGTGATATCTTTTACGAGGAATTCGGCAGCCTAACGGCGTCACTTAAAAATTCAGAAAATAAATTGATGATATAATAAAGGGTATATCATCATTTGGACATGAAATGGACAGTAATAAGAACATATAAGAACATACCCTCAACATAAAGAGATGGAAAATATAAGACACAACATAAAGGAAGTCATGACTTAAATGAGGAGGGTGAAAGGATCCCTTACCTTGAAGAGTAACTTCGGAAGCTTGAAGGTCGGGACCTTGGGAGGCTTGAGGGAACCTTGGGAGGACACCTTGGGAGGTAAGAATACCATAACTTCATTGAGGATGATTTTTTAATGAAATGAATGAGGTAAATGGCTTGGTATTTATAGGAAAAGTGAGTGAATAAATTATTAATTTTCAAGGGACACCTCATCGGTGGTATTTGAAAAACCATGGGCTTTCCCATGGTATTTTCCCAAGGTATTGGCCACTTGGTACACCTCATATCATATGTAACTATTCATAAGTCGACCAGAAATCTTACATCATTATTACATCATTAATGATTTCATTAAACACCCAAAACTCAAAACTACATTTTTACTATTCACCGAAAATTCAACTGTTTCAGAAAAATTCCAAAAATTAACTCTAACCTAATATAGATGCTCTGAATTCAAAAATGAATTCCATTTTATGAAAATAATTTTCTAAACATTTTTAGTTTAATTTTTAAATAAAATAATTGTTTATTCCAAAAAGACAACTTTAAAACTATAACTCATTTTGTAACACCTTAAAAAATAAACAAGGTCCCATAAAATTATCGTATAACCATAAGATAAAAAAGTAACAATTTGTGATTAAATTTTATGAAAATAAATTTCCATTTTAAATTATTAAATTATTAATAAAATTTTAAATAAAATATTTATGACATACAAAAATACCAAAACTTCAAATATGATCGTTTTTTCACTTGTAAGATGTCTAAAATGTATTTATACATTCATGGTTGAAGTTTCTATTTTTTTGGTTGACAAACTATTCATTACTATTCATTACTATTCATACGGGTATGTTACTATTCAAAATTTACTATTCACTAAAAATCAAGTTGATCTTATTAGACTCTAAATTTCTCACCGATCACAATTTTTTAAGACCATTTTTGAAAATAATTTCACATTATTAATTATTTAATGAATACAAAAACATTTTAAAATACCCCTTTTTTCCTAAATTCATCAATAATACACATCCTATATTTATCCGAATATTTGAAATTCACAAACTTTTCCATAAGAATAAATGAAAATTTTATTTATATAAAAGGATTACACAAAGCAGCTAAGGTCTCATTACATAGCCCCTTATAACACCAGCATAAGACCTAAGTATAAGGTGTTCTATGGTGATTGAATCTTGGGGTGGCTCGGAAAACATTGCATGAGTGGTGATTTCTATCATCTTGAACTTCACCCTTAGGCGATTCAATTCAAGCTTCATACGTTGAAGTTCGGCTTGGGCTTGGTCCAGAGCAAAGCCTAGTGATGTTACCTCCTTCCCATTCAATCTTCTTTCTATATTAATTATCCAAGATAATCGTATTTATAAAAACACAACATTAAGATTATAGTTTCCAACGGACATATTGACCAACGGTCATATTGACCAACGGTCATATAACAGTCGAAACACAATGGTCACATTTTAATTATACCCACAAAATTAGGAAACAAATATAATTGAAAAGTTCGGGTCGTTACATTCTTCCCCCTTTAAGAAATTTCAACCCAAAAATTTTATCTCATACCCTATGATGGGAAAAGGTGTGGGTACTTCTTCCTCATAGAATCCTCCGGTTCCCACGTGGCTTCTTCACATTTGGGGTTCCTCCACAACACCTTAACATGGTGGGTAGTCTTGTCACGTAGAACCTTGTCTCTAAGATCCAAGATCTCCACCGGCTGCTCCTCATAAGAGATTTCATGTTTTAGTTGTACCACCTCTAGATTTAGTTCATGTGAAGGGTCAGGTATGTACTTCCTTAAGAGGGATACATGGAAGAAATCATGAACTTGGGATAGATTTGGAGGAAGTGCATGTCGATAGTTCACTACTCCCACGCGATCAAGGATTTCATAGGGGCCAATGTACCTAGGGTTGTGCTTCCCATTCTTCCCAAACCTCATGACTCTCTTCCAAGGTGAAATATTAAGAAATAATTTGTCACAAATATCAAACTCCAAGTCCCTTCGATGGTTTCCAGTATAGCTCTTTTTCCGACTTGAAGCAGTCTTAATGTGTTGTTGGATGGTATGGACCTTTTCTGTCATCTCTTGCACAAGATCAGGCCCAAGAAGCTTTCTCTCACCAACTTCATCCCAACAAGTAAGAGTTCTAAATCGCTTCCCATATAGAGCTTCATAGGGTTCCATTTGAATGCTCGAGTGGAAGCTATTTTTGTAAGAGAACTCAACTAATGAGAGATATTGATCCCATCAACCTTTAAATTCCATTGAGAAAGTTCTCAGAATGTATTAGAGTGTTTTAATAGTCCTTTCAGATTGGCCATCAGTTTGGGGGTGATAGGCCATACTGAAATTCAATTCAGTGCTCAGAGCTTGTTGAAGACTTCTCCTGAATTTTGATGTGAACCTTGGATCACGATCAGACACGATAGAAAGTGAAACTCCATGCAGCCTTACCACTTCCTTCATATAAATCCTAGCAAGTTGATCAAGGGAGAAATCTTCCCAAATGGAGATAAAATGGGCAGTCTTTGTGAGACGGTCCACAATAACCCATATCAAATTATTTCCTTTGGAAGTTCTCAGGAGACCAGTGGTGAAGTCTATAGTGATATTTCCCCACTTCCATGCTGGTATGGGTAGTGGTTGTAATACCCCTTTAGGAAGTTGTCCCTATGATTTCACTTGCTGACATACCAGGCACCTTGAAGTGTAGTCATCTATCTCTCTTTTCATATTATCCCACCAATAATGATCACAAAGGTCCCTATACCTTTTTTTCTACCAAGATGTATAGATAAAGTAGAGTTGTGAGCTTAATCCATCAGCTCCATATTTATTTCCGGAATAGATGGAACACATAGTCTTGTATGTAATTTCAATACACCTTCTTGATCAGTATTGAACTCAGGAAAATTCCCATCCTTCATAGCCTCAAACTTCTTCTATAACAAAGGATCTTATTTCTGAGATTTCTTGATCTTCACTAGTACTGACGGTTGAGAAATCATTTGGGTTAGGTTTGATGATGTCCCTTCCTTTATAATTCCCATGTCCAGTTTTACTAGGTCATTGATCAAAGGATCTCTTTGAATCCTCATAATGGACAGAACAACTGGGTCTTTCCTGCTTAATGCATCAGCGAATTTTTTTCTCTTCCGGGATGATAATGAATTGAACAATCATAATCTTTTAGGAGTTCCAACCATCTCATTTGTCTCATTTTCAATTCCTTTTGTGTGAAAATATTCTTCAAACTTTGATGGTCTGTGTATATATAACATTTATCACCATAAAGATAGTGCCTCCATATCTTCAGAGAAAAAACAACCACCACCATCTCCAGATCATGTGTAGGATAGTTCTGCTCATGAGTCTTCAACTGTCGAGATGCATAATCAATGACCTTGTCATTTTTCATGAGGATGCACCCAATCCCTTTTAGAGATGAAACTCTAAAAATAACGAATACTTCTCCACTTGAGTGTAGATTTAACACAGGTGTAGTAACCAATATCTTCTTCAGCTCTTGGAAACTTTCCTCACACTCCTTTGTCTATATGAACTTGACCCCTTTTCGAGTTAACTTGGTTAATGGATTAGAAATTCATGAAATGTTTTTCGAAAACCTCCAATAATATCCTACTAATCCAAGGAAACTACGAATCTCAGTTATTATTTTAGGATGAGGCCACTCCTCTACAAATTTTCTCTTTGTAGGGTCAACTATGATTCCTTCATTAGTTACAATGTGCCCCAAGAAAGAAACTTGTTGTAACCAGAATTCACATTTACTGAACTTTCCAAAAAGTCTCTCCTTCCATAGAGTTTATAAAATAACCCTTAGATGATCCTCATGCTCCTCACGACTTTGGAATATATCAGAATATCATCAATAAAAACTACCACAAAGTTATCATGGTAGTCTTTAAAGACTATATTCATCAAATCCATAAAAATAGTAGGTGCATTAGTCAGTCCAAAAGGCATAACAACAAACTCTTAATGCCCATATCTGGATCGGAAGGCAGTTTTTGGAATATCTTCTTTCTTCACCCTCAATTGATGATAACCAAATAGAAGATCAATATTATAGAAGAATTGAACCCCACTAAGTTGGTAAAATAAGTCATCAATTCTTGGAAGATGGTATTTGTTCTTTACTGTGATTCCGTTCAGTTCTCTATAATCAATTCATAGCCGCATCGATTCATCCTTCTTCTTCATAAAGAGAACAGGTGCCCCCCCGTGGAGACACACTCGGTCGGATAAACCCCTTCTCTAAAAGATAATGGAGTTATTTCTATAATTCCTCGAGTGTTAGGTCCACTAGGCTGAATACCATGAGAGGGGGGGTGAATCAGGGTATGACTAATTAAAAATTAATGCCTGTTATGATCTTGTTTCGCTGTTAAGAAAAACAATCTCCTCTCTCTTTCCTGCTACACCATATAAACAGAAAGTAAAGCAAGTGCAGGACACAACAATTTTACTTGGTTCACTGCTAAGGGCTACGTCCAAGGAGCATACACCGACAGGTTGCCGGTCATACCAAATTACACTAATCTTCACTAGCTGTGGATTACAAGGTTTGGGCTAGATCACTTCTATGCCCAGGCTCACTGCCTTTACAAAGTTTAGGGTCAGCTCACTGCTTTCCCAAGGGTCACTCCCTGTTTCTCTCTCTCTGGCTCACTGCCGGTGGAGAGGATCACCTTCTTCCTCTTCCTAAGCTCACTGCTCTTGGAAGGGATCCACTCACAGTTTATAGACCTGTAGGTCTCTTCATTTTCATGAAGGAATGCATATTCCTCTGTATATAGATGCTCTGTTGAAGTCCAACTTTCATCTACTGATGAATACCTCTTTGCCTCTGAACACTAGGCAATTCCCTTGGAAAGACCTTTGCAAAGCACCCTACAATGTGAGGCTCCCAATTTCGCGAAGCTCAAACAAGCCTTCGCGAAGCTCCAGCCTTTTCACGAAGCTCACTCGCAAAGCACCCTCGCGAAGCTCTCTCGCGATGCTCAAGCCGTCGCAAAGCAACGATCCTCGCGAAGCTAAGTAAGCCAACGCGGAGCTCGCAGGTTTCGCGGAGCTATAATAGTCGTCGTGAAGCACCTCTTTCGCGAATCACACTGGCTCCGTGAACCACCTTCGCAAATCGAGAGCAAAGTATTTTCTCTGAAAATTCTCTCTCCTTCACCCGAAGGGGTCGGCCTCTATTTATAGGTGATTCCACCGACCCTCGAACTTTCCGCGCGAAGTCAATGCCACGTCATCTCAAATCGCGAAGCTCCAAAGTTTCAGCTGGAATTCTGTCCAAACCGCGAAGCTCCACGACAATCTTCCGTTCGCGGAGCTTGACGTAGTCGCGATGAATCACCATCAACTTACCTTCGCGGCTCGCACCTTCACCACGAAGCTCCCTCACGAAGCCCAACATTCCTTCGCGCCTTCGCCGCGAAGCTCTCTCGCAAAGCCCTTCTCCGCCGCGATGCGCTTCAGCCTCTACCGTTCGCAAAGCTTGACGTAATCGCGAAGCATCACCACCTCCATTCTTCTGGTCTTCGCGATTTCCAAACCATGCATCCTATCTTCGCGAAATTCATGCCTTTGCCATATGAAATTATGCTCTTCATGGAAATCCACTTTTCGCGATGCTCACCAAACTCCAAATTTTGGACCCCAAAAATTTGGCAAACACTGGGAAACGGCACCACCTTGTACTGCTCTTTTTGTACCGCCTCCAGATCGCCCTTTCCTTTGTCATAGTTCTTTGTCAACATGGATTGTCAACAACTTCTCGGGAACTCGACAATTCTCCATGGAAACCTGCTTTGTCAACAAACACAATCAACCCGAAAATACTGCAATGTTACCTTGAGGGATTTTTTCCCAACATCGAGCTCCATATTTTTCATCCTATATGGGGTCTTTGGTATTGGATGAGATCCAAGTATGAGTTCAATGGATAACTCTACCTCTCTTTCTGGGGTAGGTCTTGGCAACTCCTCAGGAAATACGTCAATGTATTCCTGGAAAATGGGTACATTTTCTATCCTTAAACTCTCATTTACTTTTTCTTCTTCACCGATCAAATCCATAAAGAAGGATATAGGAGGTTCTTCTATACAAAGATCATGTTTAGATATCTCTCCTTGGAAGATAACTGTAGGTTTTCCATTCAAGACTACTGATATTTCCTTACTTCTAGATTTGATCTTAGCATTATACTTTGAGAGCCAGTACATCCCTAGTATAATGTCAAATTCCAGTAGGGGAATGACTACTAGATTTGTGATAAGATTGTGCTCACCAAATTAAATACTAGAGTTTCTAAAAACTGATGATGCTTGGATAATCCCACTAGGATTCTTGACTGATAACTCTACTTTTAGAAATTCAGGGTTTGATTTGAAATTCTTTGTAAAATTGGAGTAAATAAATGAATGCATAGAACCATAATCAAACAAAGTACTTTATAGTTTTGAGAGAACAACAATAGTACCTACTACCACATAATTTGGAGCTTCAACTTCAGCTGTCTTGATTTCAAAAGCACGACCTTGCTCTCTTGGAATTTTTTGAGGATGATGGTGGTTCCCCTCCACTTCCCTTGAATTTGGACAGTGATTAGAAAAGTGCCCCAGTTGTCCACACATAAAGCACTGTAAATCAAGTAGGGTCTGCACTATCTTCCCCTTGTCTTTAGTTTCTGGAAGTTGAGGTTTCACCTCACTACGACAATTCCTCAAAATTTTTCCATCTCTTCCACACTTGTAGCATTTCCCTCTCCTGAGCAGGCACTTCCCCGAATGCTTCTTCCCATATTTATTACACATGGTACATTGCACTTGCTTTTCTCCTCTTATTTGATCAAAGCTCCTCCCTAATCTGGGCTCCAACGATCTCTTTTTTTCATTTGATTTAGGAGACCACTGCGTCTCACCAAACTCTAGTTCGACTTTCATCACACTTCGCATTATCTCCTCATAGCTCTCATAGTCTCGGTTGGCTAGATTCTTCCATAGATTAGGTCTCAGTCCACTGAAGAATCTATCAACCTTACAATTTAGATCCCTGACAAAGCTAGAGGTATATCGTGAAAGTCGGGTGAAGTTCATCTCATAGCTTCCGACAGATTCGTTCTCCTTCTGCTTCAGCTCGAGAAACTCCTTCTCCATTCTTATTCTCATGGATCAAGGGAAATACTTACTGAAGAAAATCCCACTAAACTCTTCCCACTCCAAAGCTCCAACTTCCACTCTTTTCCTTGTGTTTTTAATCAACTCCCACCACTGATCAGCTTCTCTTTTTAAGCGATAGACAGCCAGGGTGACCTTCTCTTGCTCTAAATAGCGGAGCACAGAAAAGATCTTCTCTATAGAGCTGATCCACTGCTCATCAATCAATGGGTCAGTCGATCCACTGAAGGTTGGTGATCATTGAAGCATAAAGGACTCAACAGAATTTTGTTCCCTTCGCGGTGAGATCAGTCTTTCAGCTTGATTCAAGTTATTTCTCATAACTTGAGTTAGTTGGTTCATCATTCGCATGAATGTTTCCATTTTAGCTTCCATCAGAGGGATGTCAATGCATGGTCCATTGCGGTCACCATTTTCACAGTTCCTCCTGTTGCCCTCCATTTTCTAAAAGAATAAAACCTTAGTGAGAAACTTATTTCTTTTACAAATCTTTTAACTATAAAAGATTTTATGTCATAAAACTTCATGCTTAGACAATTAAATTTCTCTATAAATCCTTCATAATGATTCATAAAAAGCTTATGATTATCCAAACATATACCCTGGGAGTGTCATAACCAAGAGTGCAGCAAGTCCCGTTGTTGTGTACCAGTTCCCGTTCGAGTCTATCTCAAAGCGGTGTTTTGGGGTTTTACCCCTTTGTACATCTGTGTCAGAGCCGCCTCTACTTGCTCATATCCAGACATGGATGTATTTTTTTGATAAACCACTTAATTAATACTCACCAAAATACCAGGAAGTTTTAATATATTTAAAATTTTCTATAGGATTCTTCCTAAAGATCTCATAGCCTAATTTCCATACATAACTAAACTATCCTCTCATACCAACTATGGCATCCTGCCTTTTTATTACATAAATTTTAATAACATTTTACAAACAGAGGATCTTTAAAGTATTGTGTCTTAGAAATCGAGAACATAATACATGAAAAACAACATAAAACATTCTTCTAATCCACTTTTAAGGTTTTATCATAAGTTCATCCTAAGTAAAAATACTACATCTCATAACCTGGAGACATACATTCAAAGGAAAGGGTGAGCAAAAGGCCCAGTAAGGGTAAACAAGGGAATCAGTTTACTTGTGACATCATTAAAAACTTGAATAAAAACATAAGTACATGAGCAATGGAAGTATAGGAATATCATAATAAAAATAGCTTGAATAATAACTTGAATATGTGGCTACAACATTTCATTTAGACATTCATGAACATATCACCAAGATTTATCCCTGAGGTGTTATAAAAATTACCAAGGTTATTCACCAAGGTATCGTCAAACATGTCATATCTAGAGATTAATTCTTTACCCAATGCATTGGAGCGATATCAGGTCACACCCTTAATAAGTCTTTAATTTCATGTGAGCCACATATACCATAATAAAACATTTCATAAATAACCCATAGAGAATAAAATAAATGGGTTTCATTTCAAAATCGTGACGTTTTAAAAGTTCTTAAAAATAAGATCATTATATCATTTATAACACATGGAAAGGGAGTGAGGGTTATATGTATGTCCATTTCAGAATAAAAAATATTATTTTTATATATTTATGAACACACATAGAAACTAAATAGGTCTGGGTATTCACATAAATAAACAAGAAAATTTCTTGAGAGAAAGAGATATAAATTTTGAGATGAAATTTTTGGAGCCTAACGGCTATATAACATGGTTTTAGAAAATAATAAAAAGAGTGGGTACAATGGTAAACCACTCATAAATAACTCATATTAAAATATAAATAGATAATAACATGGAGATAAGAACATTTTATGTATATTTTAATGACATACCACAAGAAAAGGAAACTTGAAAGGAAAGAGAAGATGCGATTTATTTTACGAGAAATTCGGCAGCCTAACGGCGTCACTTAAAAATTTAGAAAAAAATAGATGAGAGAAGAAAGCGTCTATCATAATATGGACATGAAATGGATAGTAATAAGAACATATAAGAATATACCCTCAACATAAAGAGATGGAAAATATAAGACACAACATAAAGGAAGTCATGACTTAAAAGAGGAGGGTGAAAGGATCCCTTACCTTGAAGAGTAACTTCGGAAGCTTGAAGGTCGGGACCTTGGGAGGCTTGAGGGCACCTTGGGAGGACTCATTGGAAGGTAATGAGACCATAACTTGGTTGAGGATTATTTTTTAATGAAATTAATGAGGTAAATGGCTTGGTATTTATAGGAAAAGTGAGTGAATAAATTATTAATTTCCAAGGGACACCTCATTGGTGGTATTTGAAAAACCATGGGCTTGGCCATGGTATTTGCCCATGGTATTGTCCACTTAGGACACCTCATAGAATGTATCACTATTAATAAGTCAACCATAAATCTTACATCATTATTACATCATTAATTATGTCATTAAACACCTAAAACTCAAAACTGCATTTTTACTATTCACCGAAAATTCAATTGTTTCAGAAAAATCCCAAAAATTCACCCTAAACTAATATAGATGCTCTGAATTCAAAAATGAAGTAAACTTTATGAAAATAATTTACTAAATTTTTTTAATTTAATTTTTAAATAAAATCATTATTTATTCCAAAAATACAAATTTAAAACTATAACTCATTTTGTAACACCTTAAAAAAATAAACAAGGTCCCATAAAATTATCGTATAACCATAAGACAAAAAAGTAAAAATTTGTGATTAAATTTTATGAAAATAAATTTCTATTTTAAATTATTAAATTAATTATAAAATTTTAAATAAAATATTTATAACATACAAAAATACCAAAACTTAAACTATGACTATTTTTCACTTTTAAGATGTCTAAAATGTATTTATACATTCATGGGTGCAGTTTCTATTTTTTTGGTTGATAAACTATTAATTATTATTCATACGGGTATGTTACTATTCATATTTTACTATCCACTAAAAATCAAGTTGATCTTATTAGACTCTAAATTTCACATTGATCACAACTTTATAAGACCATTTTTTGAAAATCATTTCACATTATTAATTATTTAATAAATACAAAAACATTTTAAAATACCCCTTTTTCCCTAAATTCATCAATAATACACATCCTATATTTATCCGGATATTTGAAATTCATAAACTTTTCCATAAGAAGAAATAAAAATTTTATTTATATAAAAGGATTACACAAAGCAGGTAAGGTCTTGTTACATATCCCCTTATAATACCAGCATAGGACCTAAGTGTAAGGTGTGTTATGGTGATAGAATCTTCGGGTGGCTCGGACAACATTGTCCGAGTGGTGATTTCTATCAGCTTGAACTTCTCCCTTAGGCGATTCCATTCAAGCTTCATACATTGAAGTTCGGCTTGGGCTTGGTCTAGAGTAAAGCCCAGTGATGCTACCTCCTTCCCAAGCTCCGACAGATGGGCTTCATATGGCTCGAGTCTACTGGATGAGGCCATTCAATCTTCTTTCTGCATTAATTAACCAAGATAACCGTATTTATAAAAACACAACGTTAAGATTATAGTTTCCAACAGTCATATTGACCAACGGTCATATTGACCAACGGTCATATAACATTCAAAACACAACGGTCACATTTTAATTATACCCACAAAATTAGGAAACAAATATAATTGAAAAGTCCGGGTCATTACATTCTTCCCCCTTAAGAAATATCTTCCCTGAAATTTTATCTCATACCCTCTGATGGGAAAAGGTGTGGATACTTCTGTCTCATAGACTCCTCTGGTTCCCACATGGATTCTTCACATTTTTGGTTCCTCCACAAAACCTTAACATGGTGGGTAGTCTTGTTGCATAGAACCTTGTCTCTACGATCCTAGATCTCCACTGGATGCTCCTTATAAGTGAGGTCATGTTCTAGTTGTACCACCTTTGGATTTAGTACTTGTGAAGGGTTAGGTATGTACTTCCTCAAGAGGGATACGTGGAAGACATCATGAACTTGGGATAGATTTGGAGGAAGTGCAAGCCAATTGGCCACTGCTCCCACGCGATCAAGGATTTCATAGGAGAAAATGTACCTAGGGTTGGGCTTCCCTTTCTTCCCAAACCTCATGACTCTCTTCCAAGGTGAGATCCGAAGAAAGAATTTTTCACCAACATCAAACTCAAAGTCCCTTCGACAGTTGTCAGCATAGCTCTTTTGCTGACTCTGAGCAGCCTTAATGTGTTGTTGGATGGCATTGTCCTTTTCTGGCATATCTTGCACAAGATCAGACCCAATAAGCTTTCTCTCACCAACTTCATCCCAACAAGTAGAATTTCTACATCGCTTCCCATATAGAGATTCATAGGGTGCCATTTGAATGCTCTAGTGGAAGCTATTGTTGTAATAGAACTCAACTAAAGAGAGATGTTGATCCCATCTACCTTTAAATTCCATTGAGAAAGTTCTCAGCAAGTCCTTGAGTGTTTTAATAGTCCTTTTAGATTGGCCATCAGTTTGGGGGTGATAGGTCGTACTGAAATTCAATTCAGTGCTCAGATCTTGTTGAAGACTTCTCCATTATTTTGATGTGAACCTTATATCATGATCAGACATGATAGAAAGTGGAAATCCATGCAACCTTACCACTTTCTTCACGTAAATCCTGGAAAGTTGATCAAGATAGAAATATTCCCAAATGGAGATAAAATGGGCAGTCTTGGTGAAACGGTCCATAATAACCCATATCTCATTATTTCCTTTGGATGTTCTCAGTAGACCAGTGACGAAGTCCATAGTGATATTGTCCCACTTCCATCCTGGTATGGGTAGTGGTTGTAATACCCCTTTAGGAAGTTATCGCTCTGCTTTCACTTACTGACATGCCAGGAACCATGGAGTGTAGTCAGGTATCTCCCGTTTCATATTATCCCACCAATAATGATCACGAAGGTCCCTATACATTTTTTTGCTACCAAGATGTATAGAGAAAGTAGATCTATGAGCTTCATTCATCAACTCTTTCTTTATTTCCGGAATAGATGGAACACATAGTCTTGTACAAAATTTCAGTACACCTTCTTGATCAGTATTGAACTCAGGAAACTTCCCATCCTTCACAGCCTTAAACTTCTTCTATAACAAAGGATGTTCTTTCTGAGCTTTCTTCATCTTCTCTAGTAGTGATGGTTGAGAAATAATTTGGGTTAAGGTTGATGATTTCCCTTCCTTTATAATTACCATGCCCAGTTTTAATAGGTCATTGATCAAAGGATCCCTTTGAATCCTCATAATGGATAGAACAACTAGTTCTTTCCTGCTTAATGCATTAGTGACTTTTTTTGATCTTCTGGGATGATAATGAATTGAACAATCATAGTCTTCAAGGAGTTCCAACCATATCCTTTTTCTCATGTTCATTTCCTTTTGTGTGAAAATATACTTCAAACTTTGATGGTCTTTGTATATATCACATTTCTCCCCATAAAAATTGTGCCTCCATATCTTTAGAGAAAAAACGACCACCACCAACTCCATATTATGCGTAGGATAGTTTTGCTCATGAGTCTTCAACTATCGAGATGCATAAGCAATGACCTTGTCATTTTTCATGAGGACGCACCCAATCCCATTCAGAGATGCATCGCTAAAAATAACGAATCCTTCTCCACTTGTGGGAAGAGTTAACATAGGTGCAGTAATCAATCTCTTCTTCAGCTCTTGGAAACTTTCCTCACACTCCTTTTTCTAGATGAACATGACCCCTTTTTGAGTTAACTTGGTTAATGGATTAGAAAGTCATGAAAAGTTTTTCATAAACCTCCTATAAAATCATGCTAATCCAAGGAAACTATGAATCTCAGTTATTGTTGTAGGCTGAGGATACTCTTCAACAACTTTTGTCTTTGTAGGGTCAACTGTGATTCCTTCATTGGTAACAATGTTCCCCAAGAAATAAACTTGTTGTAACCAGAATTCACATTTACTAAATTTTCCAAAAAGTCTCTCCTTCCATAGAGTTTTCAAAATAACCCTTAGATGATCCTCATGATCCTCACGACTTTTTAAATATATCATAATATCATCAATAAAAACTACCACAAGGTTATCAAGTTAGTCCTTAAAGACTCTATTCATCAAATCCAAAAAAAAAAATAGCAGGGGCATTAGTCAGTCCAAAAGGCATAACAACAAACTCATAATGCCCATATCTTGATCGGAAGGCAGTTTTTGGAATATCTTCTTTCTTCACCCTCAATTGATGATAACCAAATCAAAGATCAATCTTAGAGAATAATTGAGCCCCATGAAGTTGGTAAAATAAGTCATCAATTCTTGGAAGAGGGTATTTGTTCTTTAATGTGATTCCGTTAAGTTCTCTATAATCAATGCATAGTCGCATCGATCCATCCTTCTTCTTCACAAGGAGACCAGGTGCTCCCCATAGAGACACACTCGGTCTTATAAACCCCTTCTCCAAAAGATCTTGGAGTTGTTTCTTTAATTCCTCCAGCTCCATATTTCCCATCCTATATGGGGTCTTCGATATTAAATGAGATCCAGGTATGAGTTCAATGGATAACTCTACCTCTCTTTCTGTGGGAGGTCAAGGAAACTCCTCAAGAAATATTTCAATGTATTCCTGGACGATGGGTACATTTTTTATCCTCAAACTCTCATTTCCTTCTTCTTCTTCACCGATCAACTCCATAAAGAAAGATATAGGAGGTTCTTCTAGACAAAGATCAGGTTGAGATATCTCTACTTGGAAGATAACTGTAGGTTTTCCATTCAAGACTACTAATGTTTCCTAACTTCTACATTTGATCTTAGCATTATGCTTTGAGATCCAGTCCATCCCTAGTATAATGTCGAATTCCATCATGGGAATGACTACTAGATTTGCGATAAGATTGTGCACACCAAAGTAAATTCTAGAGTTTCTAAACACTAATGATGCTTGGATAATCCCACTAGGAGTCTTAATTGATAACTCTACTTTTAGAAAGTCAGGGGTTGATTATAAATTCTTTGCAAACTTAGAGGAAATAAAGGAATATGTAGAACCAGAATCAAACAAAGTACTTGCTATATTTGAGAGAACAACAAGAGTATCTGCTACCACATCATTTAGAGCTTCAACTTCAGCTGTCGTGTTAGAAAAAGCATGACCTTTATCCATTGGCCTTTGCTAAGGCTGATGGTGGTTACCCTCCACTTCCCTTGGATATGGACAGTGATTAGAAAGTGCCCCAGTTTTTTACACTTAAATCAATGGACATCAGGTAGGGCCTACACCATCTTTCCCTTGTCGTTAGTGTCTATAAGTTGAGGTTTCACCTCACTATTACAATTCTTCACAATATGGCCATCTCTTCCACACTTGTAGCATTTCCCACTCCCAAGCAGGTAGGTCCCCAAATGCTTCTTCCCACATCTATTACATGTGGGATGTTGCACTTGCTTTCCTCCTCTTCCTTGATCAAAGCTCCTCCCTAAGTTGGGCTCCATAGATATCTTTTTGTTGTTTGATTTATGAGACCACTGTGTCTCACCAAACTCTAGTTCTACTTTCATCGCACTTCACATGATCTCTTCATATCTATCATAGTCTCGGTTGGATAGATTCTTCCACAGATGAGGTCTCAGTCCACCGAAGAATCTATCAACCTTACCATTTGGATCCATGACAAAGCTAGAGGTATATTGTGAAATTCGGGTGCAGTTCATCTCATAGCTTTTGACAGATTCATTCTCCTTCTGCTTCAGCTCGAGAAACTCCTTCTCCATTCTTGTTCTCATGGATTGAGGGAAATACTTATTGAAGAAAATCCCTCTGAACTCTTCCCACTCCAAAGCTTCAACTTCCACTCTTGTCCTTGTGTTTTTAATCATCTCCCACCACTAATCAGCTTCTCCTTCTAAGTGATAGACAGCCAGGGTGACCTTCTCTTACTCTGAATAGCAGAGCACAGAAAAGATATTCTCGATAGAGCTGATCCACTACTCAGCAATCAATGGTTCAGTTGATCCACTGAAGTTTTGTGGTCTTTGATGCATAAAGGACTCAAAAGAATGTTGTTCTCTTCGTGGTGAGATCGTTCTCTCAGCTTGATTCAAGTTATCTCCCATAACTTGAGTCAGTTGGTTCATCATTCGCATGAATGTTTCCATTCCGGCTTCCATCGACGGGTCTTCGGTGCATGGTCCATTGCGGTCACCATTTTCACGGTTCCTCCTATTTCTCTCCATTTTCTAAAAGAATAAAACCTTAGTGAGAAACTTATTTCATTTATGAATCTTTTCACTATAAAAGATTTTAGGTCTTAAAACATCATGCTTAGACAATTACCCCTGAATGGCCCAAAGGCCTTCTTTTTTATTTTATTATAGATAATCCCCCTTTTAAGGGTTGAAGGGGAACCCATACATGACCCGTAGGCCCAAGGCACAAGGCCCAACATGACCGAAAATACATGACCCGAAGGCCCAGAGGCATACCATGCCCAATACATGACCCATAGGCCCATCCCACTAGAATTGCCCCTCTCCAGCTTATACATCATTGATTTTCTTTTAGCTCCCCACCTGCATTGCTGATCGGCTAGCATTGCCCCGTACAAAGCTGTATGGTGCCTGGTCCCGATGGCGGTTGCCATACCCTCTCATTCTTCCAATCCGGTTATCTCTGCTTCTAGTGACTGCTACTGGTGCTCTGATCCTCATCTGGGGCCTACTCTGTGTGAATTGGGCTACTTTATGTTCTTCAATGGTCTGAAGGCTCTGTGGCCCGAAGGCCTTTTATGGCCCAAAGGCCCTGAGACCCGTAGGCCCAAACTGGTGGCCCGAAAGCCCAAATCAGGTGAATAGTCTGGCTGCTACAGTACCTAACAGTGCTTGCTATAGTGCCCGTAAATTCTCCTCCACCCGGTTTTGAACCTGGGTCTCTTAGATGCCAAGCAGGATCCCTTACCACTTGGGTACGGGCTCGTTGTCCATAGACAATTACATTTCTCTACAAATCCTTCATAATG
Organism: Viscum album; assembly: GCA_963277665.1. Taxonomy (NCBI): domain Eukaryota; kingdom Viridiplantae; phylum Streptophyta; class Magnoliopsida; order Santalales; family Viscaceae; genus Viscum; species Viscum album. The sequence goes on along the minus strand of OY728141.1, from coordinate 1,954,419,593 downwards.
ATTCATAAAGAGCTTATGATTAACCAAAGATATCCCCCGGGAGTTTCATAACCAAGAGTGCAGCAAGTCCCATTATCATGTACCATTTCCTATTCGAGTCTAGCTCAAAGTGGTGTTTTCGGGTTTTACCCCTATGTACATCTGTGCCAAAGCCGCATCTACCTGCTCGTATCCAGACAGGGGTGTATTTTCTTGATTAACCACTTACTTAATACTCACCAAAATACTAGGAAGTTTTCCTATATTTAAAAATTTCTATAGGATTCTTCGTAAAGATTTAATAGCCTAAAATCCATAAATAACTAAACTATCCTCTGATACCAACTATGAAATCCCACCTTTTTATTACATAACTTTTCATTACATTTTACAAAAAGAGGATCTTTAAATTCTAGTGTCTTGAAAATCAGGAACATAATACATGAAAAACAACATAAATCATTCTTCTAATCCACTTGTAAGGCTTCATCATAATTTCATCCTAAGTAAAAATACTACATCTCGTAACCTGGATACATACATTCAAAGGAAAGGGTGAGCATAAGGCCCAGTAAGGGTAAACAAGGGAATCAGTTTACTTGTGACATCATTAAGAACTTGAATAAAAACATAAGTACATGAGAAATGGAATTATATTCATATCATAATAAAAAGAACTTGAATAATAACTTGAATATGTGGATATAACATTTCATTTATACATTCATGAACATATCACCAAGGTTTATCCCCGAGGTGTCATCAAAATTACCAAGGTTATTCAACAAGGTATCGTGAAACTTGTCATCTCTAGAGATTAATTCTTTACCCAATGCATTGGAGCGCTATCAGGGTTCACCCTTAATATTTCTTTACTTTTACGTGATCCACATAGATCATAATCAAATATTTTATAAATAACCCATATAAATAAAAGAAATGGGTTTCATTTCAAAATTGTGACGTTTTAAAAGTTCTTAAAAATAAGATCATTATATCATTTATAACCCATGTAGAGGGAGTAAGGGTTATATTTATGTCCATTCCAGAATAAAATATATCCTTTTTATATATTTATGAACACCCATAGAAACGAAATAGGTCTGTGTATTCACATAAATAAACAAGATAATTTCTTGAGAGAAAGAGATAGAAATTTTGAGATAAAATTTCTGCAGCATAACGGCTATATTACATGGTTTTAGAAAATAATAAAAAGAGAGGGTACAAGGGTAACCCATTCATAGATAATTCATATTAAAATATAAATACACAATAACATGGAGATAATAACATGGTATGGATATTAGAATGACATACCACAAGAAAAGGAAACTTGAAAGGAAAGAGAAGATGTGATTTCTTTTACGAGAAATTCGGCAGCCTAACGGCGTCACTTAAAAATTAAGAAAACAAATTGATGATAGAAGAAAGGGTCTCTCGTCATTTGGACATGAAATGGATTGTAATAACAACATACCCTCATAATAAAGAGATGGAAAATATAAGACACAACATAAAGGAAGTCATGACTTAAAAGAGGAGGGTGAAAGGATCCCTTACCTTGAAGAGTAACATCAGAAGCTTGAAGGTCGGGACCTTGGGAGGCTTGAGGGCACCTTGGGAGGACTCCTTGGGAGGTAAGGAGACCAGAACTTCATTGAGGATTATTTTGGAATGAAATTAATGAGAGAAATGGCTTGGTATTTATATGAAAAGTGAGTGAATAAATTATTAATTTCCAAGGGACACCTCATCGGTGGTATTTGCAAAACCATGGGCTTTCCCATGGTATTTGCCCATGGTATTGGCCAATTGGGACACCTCATAGAATATCTCACCATCAATAAGTCGACCAGAAATCTTACATCATTATTACATCATTAGTGATTTCATTAAACACCCGAAACTCAAAACTACATTTTTACTATTCATAGAAAATTCGGTTGTTTCAGAAAAATCCCAAAAATTCACCCTAACCTAATATAGATTCTCTAAATTAAAATATGAAGTCCATTTTATGAAAATAATTTTCTAAATATTTTTAATTTAATTTTTAAATAAAATCAATATTTATTCAAAAAATACAACTTTAAAACTATAACTCATTCTGTAACACCTTAAAAAATAAACAAGGTCCCATAAAATTATCATATAACCATAAGAAAAAAAAGTAAAAATTTGTGATTAAATTTTATGAAAATACATTTACATTTTAAATTATTAAATAAATTAAGAAATTGTAAATAAAATATTTATGACATACAAGAATACCAAAACTTAAACTATGATCGTTTTTTCACTTTTAATATGTCTAAAATGTATTTATACATTCATGGGTGAAGTTTCTATTTTTTGGTTGATAAACTATTCATTACTATTCATTACTATTAATTACTATTCATATGAGTATGTTACTATTCATACTTTACTATTCACTAAAAATCAAGTTGATCTTATTAGACTCTAAATTTATCACTGATCACAACTATAGAAGACCATTTTCTGAAAATAATTTCAAATTATTAATTATTTAATGAATAGAAAAACATTTTAAAATACCCCTTTTTTCCTAAATTCATCAATAATACACATCCTATGTTTATCTGGATATTTGAAATTCACAAACTTTTCCATAAGAATAAATATCAATTTTATTTATATAAAAGGATTACACAAAGCGGCTAAGGTCTCGTTACATAGCCCCTTATAACACCAGCCTAGGACCTAAGTGTAAGTAGTGCTATGGTGATTGAATCTTGGGGTGGCTCAGACAACATTTCCCGAGTGGTGATTTTTATCAGCTTGAACTTCTCCCTTAGGTGATTCTATTCAAGCTTCATATATTGAAGTTTGGCTTGGGCTTGGTCCAGAGCAAAGCCCAGTGATGCTACCTCCTTCCCAAGCTCCGATAGATGGGTTTCATATGGATCAAGTCTACTGGATGAGGCCATTCAATATTCTTTATGTATTAATTAACCAAGATAACTGTATTTATAAAAACACAATGTTAAGATCATAGTTTCCAACGGTCATATAACAGTCGAAACACAACGGTTACATTTTAATTATACCCACAAAAATCAATTTTGATCTTTCCTATATAGTATATTTCAAAATTCATTAAAATCTATTACTCCAAAATTTCAAAAACTCATCTCTAGGATTGTAAAATTGTCTCCAATAGATCTCATCCATCTCAAATAATCTCAAAATTATTCAAATGGTTTTATAAAATTTACCAGAATATCATTAAGTCTTTTCAAGATAATTAAGAATCAGTTTCTACATATGTTTTCTCTATGTATGTATTTCAATTAACCTCCCATTTCCTTAATAATTCTCAACTATTTTCAACAATTATTCACAAAATGTTGCATTAATTAATCACTAATAATTGTAGTACCAACATCATCTTAACTTCTCTAAACAACATTATCTTAGTGTAGATTCCATATTATGCAACAACCTTCACGCTTGATAAACACAAGGATGGTTTCTCATTAATTATATCTAGTTGTTTCTCTTTACTCTGTTGCTATTTAATATTTTTAATAGCTAACTTCTTAAACTCATCAAGATCATGTAGTTGATAGTGCTTTCATCATCCATTATAAATTTCCATTGATTCTCATAAATATCAACTCCACAATCATAACATTTATATGTAGCTGCTTATATGGAATTGTTTATGCTAAAACACTAAGCTACTACCTCTTTTTTTATCAATGTCCATTGACAACATGAAAGTATCTATATTATATAATATAAAATAGGGATTCATATATTCCAGAGTAATTCTAAGATGCATCTCACCCCTTTAACCTCTTCATTCATTAGGATCTTCATCATCACCTAACAAATATTAGTACCCATCTTACTTATTTACCACAAATACCTTCAAATCCCAAAGTCCTTATATTCTTTTTATTAATTTTTGATGACCCCCTTTTAAATTGGGTTAATAGGGAACCTATTATATAACTCGTAGGCCCAAGGAACAAGTCGTAAGCATTAAATAAAGGCCCAAATAATTGAAATACAGTTAAACCCTCCCTTATCCCATACACTTTTTAATCCCTAAGATCTCTATCACACATAGCTTATCAGTTAGCATTTCTCCTTTCATAACTCACGGTTCCTAGTACTGATGGAGAATAAATAAAATCATCAAAATACATTGGGATATTTAGTGAGATTCATGAACCAGATAGTCATGGAATTCATTTATTACAACCACGTTTTAGTATTTTTTTTGTTCTTTTCTTACTTAGAGAGCACCAAAAGTATGGTTAACTCATGATATGTAAAATTTATATTTGATAGATCCACTTTGGGGGGTTGTTTTCATGGATAGTGGATTAAATAATGGCCCCTATAAATTCTAAATTTGTGATGGATTACATAATCAGAGTGGTGCAGTAGTGGCAGGTATTTGATGTCCTTTGCTTGAATTTTTACTCTCATGGAGGTGGTGTCTGAGAATATATCCCTAAAATTTTTAGTTATGATGGTAGAGGGAGATGTTTTATGGCCAAATGATCTTAGGCTATCCACCTAATGTGTTTTATAAAGGTGAGGTGCATGTCGTCTACTTCCCAAGTTGGATAAAGGAAACCCCGTTGATGTTTGTATTGGGTATAATGATAGAAATTTTGATCTAGGTTTTTTCTAGTAAATCATAGGTCCTTAGTGGTGGAGGAATAACAAAACATTCATTCATATTCATCTTTTATCAACTCTAGCTATACAATCGGAGATAGTGTCCCATAGTGTAATGATCTGACCAACCATTACCCCACTTAGGCAAGTAGTACACCATGTGTGCAACCCTAATCTAACCTTCAATTGGACAGGCACTGGTGAATATCACTAAGAAGGTATAAAACACATGGGAGGCCTTTTCTTATAATAACATGTAGTATTTATACAACTAAATCACAAAGAATATATCAAAACCCCACCATAAACATATATAAATAACTAAACTATATAATAAATGAATGTATGAGACATCAATTATCCAATACAATGCCTCATAGAAAACCTAAAAAGAGAATAATACAAAATAAATTTCATCAATAATGATAGATCTAAAAAAGTGAAAACACCTCCCCACCACAAGAAATACAAGGAAGAACTTATCAATATAAAATGCTACCATCATGTACTACCAAGAGACACCAAGTATTATCCCACACATGACACACCATATCCACATTCACAAATACCATAATCAAACTATGAATAATATAAACTTACATAAAATATGTGGGAATGGATGAATATATAAAGGTGAGTATAAAAAACATAGTATGATTCACGAAAAACATAAAGGAAATATATAATAATAATTCAACTTAAAATTGCAGAATAAGAGATAAACTAGAAAGAAAAAACCCATATATGATTAATAGATAAGAAACCTATGGATAAGGAAATAATCCATCATCATATCCTAGCTCTGAATTCAAAACTCAACTGTACCAAGGATCCAATCTCATATGGAACCAGAAATGTTCAAAAGAGCATGAGGCTCATATATTATGATGTCAATATCCCAAATATAAGTTATATCTTGAAGGTAACCAAGTATGATTAGAATATTATATGACATAAATATTCGAACCACCCATCTTCTATAACATTTACATCACCTCTCTAAAAAATCATAATGTGAAACTAAACCTCTTCAAAGAAATGAATATAAATCAAGGACATGTTTTCCCCTACAGAGTACCATTCCTCGACACACTAAAAATTACTTACTCTACAAATGGGGGATCATGCTTCAATACATGAGGAAGTACCCAACCTCTATTTACTCATATTTCAACCTTCCATCCATCTCTCTCAAACTATAATGGTGGACTCATTTCTCACTGAGAAGTGTATATCATCAATGGGGGTATCGACCCCTATGGGAGATGTGACCCTCGTTATATGGAATATATATTGACTAATGGGGTTAACTATTCTATAAGTGGAGTAACTATGCCTCATCACAGATGGTGGTTATCAACTCCACCAAGTTTATGGAGGACCTATTCCCTTGTATCAGTGTACCGCCATGGGGTTACCAACCATATGTCTGCTCCAAATGTCTTTTCCATACCCTATTATCGTCACTAATAAGTTGAGAAAATATACATGCCCAAAAGTCCTTAGAAACAACTATTAATTATATAGATTCATGATTCATTATGTTCTATATGGAAAACAATTATAATGGACTATTAGTTTATCTAATTATTACACCCAATTAATAAAATACAAAAAATTATAAAGATCATTTGTACACATCATATACACCTTTGTACACAATATGTGAGCCTCAGGTGATAGTCATGCTTGAACTACTATTTTCCAATTGTGTGGGATAAAATTACATGAAATGTCACAATATATTACACACTATGTGGGGCCTATGAGTTGACTGGTCAAGTACTATTGTGGGAGCCTAAGTCATGTCATTGAGATACATGGTGTGTCAAGTTGCTCACATGGTGAGTGGGGATAAGGGGTTAAACCAAAATGTACTTGGGTACACACCAAGGTGTGTGGTCTAATGAACATGATTTGTGACCTACAATCACACAAAATGTGATATTTAACATAAACATATAAACCATATCCTCTAATTGATATATATGTGACATGTTTTTCGATGGTTACACATCATTTGTTTAGGAATTAAAGATCATAAATAATCATCTGCACATGAATCGCATCACTGTTATATTAATTTCCTTAACCTATTATCATACCTCTACTTTTGATTAAACCTGATTCCCTCAGGGGCTACAATATCACCTCACTAGAGTGTTTCTGGAATCATTCACCATTTTTGTTGTTTCTGGATAAGTGAGTGTTTCCATCATACTCTGGTGCCGTTCTCTCATCCATTTACTTATCAAAACAGTACCAACCTCAATGATCACCATATGTCTCACCATCTCAGTTCTCTATAGTTGATCAATTATCTATAGTGAAGGTCGATAGTGATCATGCTTCACAATAAGAGAGGGGAAACAGGGAGAGAAAAAGAGTTTGGTGGTTGAGATGTCAAAATAAAAGAACAGAAATAGTATAATAAAATAATTTCCATAAGGATATAAGGGAATAATTTCAGTGAATTATAATCAATTTCTATTAATTTTATATCAAACATTGAATGTGATTATATGAGATATTGTAATTATTGTTATTACTATTGTTTTCACCAAAAATCACATTAATAGGCGGAGGAACCAAAAATAAGGAATGAATAATTCAAATTGAATTATCAATATTATATCAAAAACTCTTTAGCATGAAGTAATAAAATAATAAATTCTATATAATTCATAAAATATAAAGTTATCTACATAAATAATTCCATAATAAATAATGTAAATAATGAGGCATTAAAATTCAAAATGGTTCCCTACCTCGGTCGAAGCATTCATCGATGTTATAAGTTTTTATTTTCATAAAAAGGATAATACATGAAGAATAATCATAAAATTACTCTTGTGGAATTTAAGTATGGCAAAATAAATATAGTAAAATGATAAATAGAGAACACAAAAGTATTGCTCTACCTCATGGTGATTATATCGAAGCATTATAATTCGGCCTCAAATCTCGATCCATCATCAACTCCACTGATGGTATGCTCCCAAATATCATTCATCCTCTAGTGTTCGTAGTTAGATAACCATAATGGATGGATAAACCTATAAAAATATGAAATTATAAATATATATCATTGCACCTAGATCATCCTGGAAATTTAGTTAAAGCCCAAAAAAATCTTAATCCAATACTGAAACCTAGACTCAAAAAATTATACAGCACCTAGGTAAAACACCATATCCCCAACATAAATACAATGTTGAAATTTCCATCTAGTGCTTCATCTATGAGATACCATCACTTGAATGCATGGGATAAATATACATTTATTAAATAAATATTAAATATCCCTTAAAACTAAACTATCTCATAACTTCACCAAAAAATTTCTCAAGGGTAAAAAACATGCCCTGAGACCAATGGAATGATTATAAAAGTTTTCCAAGATATTTTTCTATATTGAATTAATGTTTTACCATTTTTAAAATTTTTGGGACTTCAAAACCTAGTGATGAACTCATTAATGACTAAAAGAAAAACCATTTTTCACTATATTATCCACAACTTTAAACCTTTTTACTTGAAAGTGAATATAAAAAGAGATTATAGATTGGAAATATCATAAGGTAACCTAATGTGAAAGGATTATATACCCTCACACACACCCCCATCAACCTCTGTAGGTTAAAATTCTATGTGAACCTTGAACCCATACCACAAGTAAACACTTCCTTTTCTCATTACTTCTATGTCTATAATTCTTTTTATACATAAGAATGATCGAATCATGCTTGATTTGGAGAAACACTTTAACATGATCATAATTTCTCATTATAAAAATCCTGTAAATATTTCATACCCAATACATTTATCATACACATGAATTCATTTCCATGATAAGAAGAAAACCCATGAACAATACAATAAATCTAAAAATATTCTCTCACAAGGTAAATTAAAATGTGAGTTTCACACTCCCCACATTTAAATAGAGAACCAAATGAATGTTGTATTAAAATAATATATCCAAGATAAACTATATTATTTAGTGAAATAATGAAAAAAAACATCATGGATATTTTAAGATTCTCATTGAGATATGCTCCTTGATGATTTCTTTAGCTTCTCATTATTTCTTAACAAAGATAATGTACAAACATAGTTGGTCTAAAGCATAAGGTAAACAAAAATAATTCAACTTAAATTTTTTTATACTATCATTGGAAACCACATATCACACATCCTTCTCCATACAAGATCATATCCACTTCCCTTGATGACCCAGTTGGGTCTTTTTTATCCTTTACAAAAGCTAATAATGAGATCATCAAGAAAATTTCACTAGCTTCCTTAAATCAGAATTAAACTAACATTTATCCCCTCAGTAACCCATTCCACCATAATCTAAAGTTGATGATCCTAACTTATTCATATGACCCAACTCTTTCAACTCCAGGACCTAGGATAACACCTACTCAAAATCCAAATGACTATAATCCCAACCTATGAAGCAATTCTTTCACTATATAGCTATAATTGATACACAATAAAAAATTGTGAATTCTTAGTTGATCCTACCACTCTAAGAACCATCTCTTTACGAAGATGACCTAATATTAACACCATTTATCATGGTAGCTAAAATGAGCCTCATGGGAATATCACTATTCATCCTTGAGAGGGGAGTATATGCTCCCCAACATTAGAAAATATTTCATGTCCATTACCTGAGATCATCTGGTCATTAAAGACCCAATATTCAATATCAATAATATAGTACTCCATATTTATTTAAAATAAACAAACATGAGATAATTTTATTTGACACATACAACCAGTAACTTAGAATGAAAATTACTACAAAGGAAACCATCTACCATGCTACCATTATACCAATTTGATTAGATTTACCATGAAAACTACAAAATTTATAGAGGTAAATTATAACTCTTCTAGTTATAATACCCTAGAATAATGGGTCTATCAAATCTTGAACTCATACCTAGAGAGTTAACTTAATTATTTATTCTCCTGAAGAAATATAAGAAAATAACCAACCACTCTACATACTCATCCTCTTACCTATCTCAAATGAGAGTCTCATCAATGATGACTAGAAAAAACTAGTTCATTAATTTCTATGTACATGGTAGGGGAATATTTCACTCCCAACGGAACCATTAGGGACTTAAAATATATATATTAATGTCTAAATTTTGTCTTTAGAACATTAACATAATGAACTAGAATAAAATGCTATCTTGATCTACATGTACTACTTTTATCTTTTCTACTAGTCAAGTAGGTCACACTGAGCTCAATTAAACCTTTCTCTAAAGTGGTTTTTCTAACCACACCAATAGTTCCCTGAGATTAATAGGGATACCAAATAAACTATAGACAATATCGGTATATTTTTGGAAGAAACTTAGATGTAGAAATTTATCTATTAATAATGAAAATATCATAATGCATATTGAATAAACATCCACATAACTATAAAATGATACCAAAAAACTATCATTTATAACAACCTTATAAAATAAAGCTAACCTCTCAAATAGGTGGGAAATTGGTTGAAACTCATAAAAGGTTGGACTTACTCATCTAACTTGAGGGTCCTACCCACCATCTAAGGTGATTATCAACCTATTAACTCATCAGTATACCACTTTCCAGGGATCATAATCCACCCAACTAGAATTGTAGATAGTCATTCCACACCAAGTTTGATTCTACAAAATCTCATCTCTTCCATGATTAAATATCATGAAAGTACCATATCTACATTAAGAATAAGTACACTATTAAAAAGTGTGAGTGAGGGTGTGATCACCATTAGTATAATTTTATAAACAAACCCACTCAAGATGAGTAAACCTCTTTCAAAAAATATTTATTTTTAAAACCTCTAATCACCATTTGAAAATGAGTTTTATAAACAACCCATTTCAAAAGTAAACATCTTTAATTACTTTAGAAAATAAATAAAAAAAGGAAAACATTTCATAACTCCATAATTAAAATATCAAACCATATAATTTTTCAAAAAAATCATTAAAATGATTCATTTACATATTGAATTACATTATCTAAGTTTGAAGTTCTAAAAACAAACAACCATCCAATTTATAAGATTGGTTTTGTAACGCCCCGACCCCAGCTACCCAGAGTCGGTGCATTACTTCGTAACATTGGCATGATCACAAATGATCAAGTCTCGAAAGACCGATTAGTTTAGTAGCCTTGGAAACACTAGATACATTCGTAAACGTTACATTACATCATAAAGTGAAAAACAAATAACAAAGTCTCTATAGTCCAAACTCATATCCTCTTCTGACAATCCCTGTAGGTCATTCATAAAATACTTGTTCACATCCTGGAAAATATTAAAACATTGAAAGGGGTGAGCTCAGATGCTCAGTAAGGATAACAATATTGCGAAAGCTTTCATAAATAAACATTAACATTTAAGGCAATGTATAACTAAAACAAAAGCCTTTTTAAACTTGAACTTCATCATAATATGGCAAAATTAAAATGAGATAATGTCACGTACTTACTCACATGGATATTCTACTAGTCGAATAATCACATTCAATATCAATAACCACTTTCATAATGAGGAAATGTATAATGTCGTACATTCTGAAACATTTTGTCAAGGCCTCGGCCAAGACGTCTAAAATTATTAAGGCCTCGGCCAAAACCATAAATCAAATTGGGAAAGGGCCTCGGCCAATTCCACATCTAGTTGTCTCATGAGACCTACCGATGCATCGAGGAGCTATAGCGGGCTCCACCCGTCACTTACTAAGTCCAATACATTCCTCATATGAACAGGTTTAAACATCTCATAAACCATAACATAATCGTATCACATAAAACATGCATAAAGGAAACATAACATTTCCACATTTCAATCACAAGATATCAATACAACACATTGATATAATAAAAACGCTTTCAAAACCATTTTCAATACCAAAATAAAAGAAAAGTATAACATGGTATTTATTCTTCATAAAAAAAAAGGTATGGCTTGTAGAGGAAGCCGAAACTCAAATAGTGGTCACGGCGGCGGAGAAGTCGTTGTCGCCGCATACGTACGACAAAAACATTCCCTTTTTTCGTTTAGTAAACGCTTCGTATAAAAAGATTCCTTTTGAATAAACATAAAAGTCAAAGTGGTTTATACACCGTATAAAAGAAATTTGTGTATAAAACCAAATATGCCTCAATGAAAGGAGATTGAGACGAAGTCCTTACAAAGATCATTTTTAAAATAAAATAGATATATTATGTATATTCACTATAGGTACACATAAAGAATACAAAATAAGACATAATAATATCATGACATAATTTGAAAGTAGGAGATTAACCCAAAGAATGGAAGTTGGGTTAAGAAGTTCCCTTACCTCGTGTCTGACTTGACTCAACCGTTCTTTAACCTCCTGAATAATAAACTAGAGTTAATATATACCTTATTAAGAAAAAATTTTAATTTCATTATCCTTTTTATATCACTCATTACAATGTTATGAACATTATGTAATTATTTAAGTTAATAACGGTCGTTTTGTCGATCTTTGGTACTTGAGTCAACAATAAACTTCTTATAATTACAAGTTGTTTATGTGGTAGAATATCCATTATCTCCAGAATTATATTCATGATTTAGATGTCATATATATCATATATATCCATTATATACATTCATTTATAATATTACGTAACATTTAGAGGTAAGAAATGAAATGCACCGTTCATGGAGACGGTAAGCCGTACGTACGCATGAACGCTACTTTCATTTCTATTTCGTATTTAATGGAATGAAATCATAATTATATAAATGTATAATATAATTCTAGTATAATATATTATATAATACCATTTACTCCATCCTTTATACATCCCACATATGGCATTAACGATTCAAATCACTTTGAGGGGGCGGTAGTCCGCACTTCCTAAAATGAAATTATCGCGTTTACCCCTAATGGAAATCATAAAGTATGACATAAATGAGAAATACAGAAGCATAAGGAAAACATAAACATAATATATATATCATATATGAAAATAGTGTCATCAAAATGGCCACCATTATAGGTGTTAAAAGAATTTGAACAATCATCGTTTCGTGAGTCAGTATTTCACCACCCACAGAAACAGTATGTTCTTTAACCATTAGACGAATGTGTGTGTAAGTTTAAACCAAATCCTTATAATAACAACATCCTAGTATATTTTAGATACTGGTTTTGTTAAAAAAGAAAGGAATTAAAAGAGTTTAAGGGGTTGGAGAAGCAAAATGAAACAAAACAACATTAGAGAAGACATTACCTTAAAAATAGGGTAGCTCTTTTTGATTTGAGCCAAAGGCTTCCTTGAGAAGAATTCTGCCCAAAGTGAGGCTTCTAGGAGTAAGGGAGGGATGTTGGGAGAGTATTTGGGCAGAGTTTGGCTGAGCCAAATGTCTTGAAGGTGTGAATAAGGTGGGAGAGGTGGGGGCCTTTTATAAGTGGAGAGGAGGGGCTCTTTTGGAAAGATTGAAATGTTACATTATTACACAATGCTTTTCGGATTCTAAAGGTCCCACACTTATATAATTCGTGGATAAGGTGATAAGGGTTAGAAATATACCCATCCAATAGTCTTTGGACAAGTTTAAGCCTTGGATTTTACATTATCGTTTTATTTTATTAAAATCGTTAAATAATGAAGTCATCGCTGCATCATAATGATGTCATAAATAATTTAATTTATTTAATGTCTAAAAATTATAAAAAAAAAATACTATGATGTAGGAAATCTTTTTATCTTTCTAATGAATATTTATAGTCAAAATTGGACTTGTGTAACCCCACTTGAAGTCTCTTTTAGTAAAACAACTCATGTTTGTGTCAATTTAATTTTAACATTAAATAAATATATATTAATGTCATTTTCCAACCAAAGTGGCTCCATGGGGTCCCCAAGTTGACCCATGGGTTGTCTTGGTCGGCCATGACTCATCCAATAGGAGTATGACAAGTGTCAAGCTCATCTCATATTATGAAAACATTAAATTTACCTTAAACTACACTAATTACCTCGAATCGCGATTAAGAACTTAAAAGTTACTATTCCCCAAAAATTATTTTAATCTTATTGAACCAAATTTTACTTCTTAATGACAACCATGTATGTCGGATTTTTGAAAATCAAATCACGGAAGTGGTAATATTTCATTTTAACGAAAAAATCAGTTTTTAACAACCACTTAGTGGTTTCACTATTCATCAAAAATTGAAGTTTTTCAGAATAAGGCCAAAATTTCACCCTAAGCTATAATTGATATTCCGAATTCAAAAATGATGTCTATTTTAAAAAATTCCAAACATATAAGTTGCATTAATTAATTTTATAATTAATTCCCGCTGTCACAACAAATAGCGTGTTTTTAAGAAACAATTTATATCAAAAGATTGGCAATTGTTTATGTCCAATTTCAATGTTAAATTAATTCTAATGACCACCATTGGACAAAATGGTAAAAATATATTCTAATTATACTTTAAAACCACTAAATAGTATAATTTATCACTATAAATTATTTTGATTAAAAAAGTTGTTTTAAGTATTTTTCACTATTCGTAAAAATTTTGAAGTTCTCAGAAAATTACAAAAAATTCAACATTGGCCAATTTCAATATTAGGAATACAAAAATGAAGTCCATTTTTAAATATAAAATTTCTATAAATTTAAAATGTGGTTATTACTATTCATAACGGCTACTTTGATTAGTTGCAGTGTGTTAGAACTCGATGTTGCGTACAATGCAAGCTATTACATTATTGAATGAGAAGTGTATCATGGAAGCTCGGGGTGTTACATTCTCCCCTACTTCAATAAATTGCGTCCTCGCAATTTGAAATTTTTCTTTGAAAATAAAAGGTTGAAAAGAGAAAATACCTTTGAGGAAAACCCACATCGGAAATAAGGTTAATAAAATTTAGCCTTAATAAGAGGGAAAGGGAAATGAAAAAGTCACCCCCCAATTATGATCTCGATTAGGAGAACATTGGTGGCAATTAGAGACATATAATTGGAGGAAAAACGTAAATATTTTTAGGGAGTGATTGAGGTTATCAATCACAATTGACTGTCAAATTGAGGGCCTCAAAGCCTTCAATCTATGTTGATTTAAAATATCATCAGTTCAACAAGACATAAGGTATTAGGATAACACATTTTTTTTGTTTTAATATCCCTTTACTAAAGTTTAGGAATTAATTTATTCATTGAATAAGAGATAGGTATATATATATTTATGCTTGACAGTTAGAGTTTCAACCTTCAACTCATCTTTCACTCAAAAAGATAATAGAACTCAAAAATATTATACTTATCCTAATTTTATAAGGTTCCAAATGTTAACACATACCATTTAGATTAGTAAAATTATTTTGTAATAACCAGGGACTTCCTATAGGCTAGTGGTAGGAAATAAAGGCTTGTCGCACTATGGTTGTGGGTTCGATTCCTGCAGCTTTGTCCGACGCGACGGGTTATGCCCCACCCTGCAGGTTGTCCTTTTCCTAAAACTATAGTATTATAATATTCAAAAATAATCTTCATAAATTTTTAACCTTAAACAATACTATCCAAAGATCAACTTAATCCACTCCAACCTTTATAGTTATCCAAAATACCTCTGTCCAGACTTTCTCTAAAAGGTCTCTTAATTCCAAAATCAATTTATCAGATTCCCCAAACAAAGTAAAGTTTCTCTTATTGTCACATACTAAAAATATAATTACCTTCATCATATTAAAACCTTACTGAAATCAACAAGTACTGCAGTACAATCCTTATATACATATCACATTATTCTAATAACCAGAATATAATCCATGAGTCCAAAAGCACCAATACATTAGTTATTCTGCTTCAACTGTAGTAAGAGCATAAGATTTTCCTTGATCCCTTGGCCTTTTCTGAGGTAAGTTTCCCTGACTCTTAGGACATTCATTTGCATAATGACCCATTTCTCTACAATTGTAGAATTCAACTTTGATATCCTCTTTCTTTCCCTTGCAATCACGAGCCTGGTGACCCTTTTCTCTACATTTATAACAAACTCCCATTCCTTTTAGGCAAGTACCAGGGTGATTCTTCCCACAATTATCACATAATGGAAAATCCTTCTTTCCCTTTTTCCCTTTATCTGTCTCTTGTTCAACCGTTCTCTTCTTCTCTTGCTTTACTTTGTTGTCATAAGACTTAGATAATTCCTTTTCTATCTTGATAGCACACGAGACAATATCTTCGTATGATGAGAAGGATTGTGATACTAAAGCTCGATGGAGAAATGGTTTTAACCCATCAAAGAAACGATCAATCTTACTCCTTGGGTTACGTATATAATCGGCAGCATGCCTCGCTAACCTTGTAAAGTTAGCCTCATACTTTGCGACATTCTCATCCTCCTTCTGCCTCAGACTCAGAAATTGCCTTTCCATATCTGCTCGATGGTCACGAGGAAAGTATTTTTCTAAGAAAAGCTCTTTGAACTCCCTCCATTCCATATTCGATACGTCATCATCTTCCTTTGTGTTTTGAATCAGCGACCACCACTGATCGGCATCTCCAGTGAGGCGGTAAACTGCCATGACAACCTTCTCCCTTTCACTACTCCCCAAGGCATGGAATATTTTCTCTAAGGAATTTATCCATTGCTCAGCTACTATAGGATTTGTACTCCCATTGAAGGTTGGTGGTTGTTGCCTCATGAAACGGTCTAGCATTGATCCTCCATGTTGCGGATCAGGGTGCTCCATACGAGTAAGGTTATTATTCATAACCTGAGTGAGTTGTCCCAGTATGGTAATAAGTTGATCAGCACCAGTTGTATCTCCAGATCCACAATAATTATCTTGAGAAGGAGGGAAATCCCTACACGGAGTGCGTGCATTGATACGGTTTCCATTCCTTCCACTAGGCGCCATTTCTAAACAATGGCATAAACTAGATTAGTTTATGAATCAAAATACATAATTCCATACTTGTAAAATACTTAACATAAATTGAACTATTTATGGATATAATCCATAATCATAAAAAGGTTTAATTTGAGGAAGTATATACTCATAACCATTCATAGTGGTTTGTAAAGAAAATGGGAATTATCCTAAGCATATCCCCCGGGAGTGTCGTAACCAAGAGTGCAGCAAGGACCGTTGTCGTGCACCAGTTCCCGTTCGAGTCTAGCTCAAAGCGGTGTTTTCAGGTTTTACCCCTAGGTACATCTGTGCCAGAGCTGCCTCTACCTGCTCGTATCCAGACAAGGATGTATTGCTCGGAAAACTCACAAAATCTCTACAATAACAAAATTCTAGGAAGTTCTTCTATACTAATCTTCAAAGTCTATCTTTGGGCTTTGTGCTCTAATCAGAGTTTATCTAAATCTAGCTTCCAAGGTTAGTACTAAACTGCCTCTGATACCAACTGTAACGCCCCGACCCCAGCTACCCAGAGTCGGTGCATTACTTCGTAACATTGGCATGATCACAAAAGATCAAGTCTCGAAAGACCGATTAGTTTAGTAGCCTTGGAAACACTAGATACATTCATAAACGTTACATTACATCATAAAGTGAAAAACTAATAACAAAGTCTCCATAGTCCACACTCATATCCTCTTCTGACAATCCCTGCAGGTCATTCATAAAATACTTGTTCACATCCTGGAAAATATTAAAACATTGAAAGAGGTGAGCTCAGATGCTCAGTAAGGATAACAATATTGCGGAAGCTTTGATAAATAAACATTAACATTTAAGGCAATGTATAACTAAAACAAAATCCTTTTTAAACTTGAACTTCATCATAATATGGCAAAATTAAAATGAGATAATGCCATCTACTTACTCACATGGATATTCTACTAGTCGAATAATCACATGCAATATCAATAACCACTTTCATAATGAGGAAATGTATAATGCCGGACATTCTGAAACATTTTGTCAAGGCCTCGGCCAAGACGTCTAAAATGATTAAGGCCTCGGCCAAAACCATAAATCAAATTGGGAAAGGGCCTCGGCCAATTCCACGTCTAGTTGTCTCATGATACCTACCGATGCATCGAGGAGCTATAGCGGGCTCCACCCGTCACTTACTAAGTCCAATACATTCCTCATATGAACAGGTTTAAACATCTCATAAACCATAACATAATTGTATCACATAAAACATGCATAAATGAAACATAACATTTCCACATTTCAATCACAAGATATCAATACAACACATTGATATAATAAAAACGCTTTCAAAACCATTTTCAATACCAAAATAAAAGAAAAGTATAACATGGTATTTATTCTTCATTAAAAAAAAGGTATGGCTTGTAGAGGAAGCCGAAACTCAAATAGTGGTCACGGCGGCGGAGAAGTCGTTGTCGCCGCATACGTACGACAAAAACATTCCCTTTTGTCTTTTAGTAAACACTTTGTATAAAAAGATTCCTTTTGAATAAACGTAAAAGTCAAAGTGGTTTATACACCGTATAAAAGAAATTTGTGTATAAAACCAAATATGCCTCAATGAAAGGAGATTGAGACGAAGTCCTTACAAAGATAATTTTTAAAATAAAATAGATATATTATGTATATTCACTATAGGTACACATAAAGAATACAAAATAAGACATAATAATATCATGACATAATTTTAAAGTATGAGATTAACCCAAAGAATGGAAGTTGGGTTAAGAAGTTCCCTTACCTCGTGTCTGACTTGACTCAACCGTTCTTTAACCTCCTGAATAATAAACTAGAGTTAATATATACCTTATTAAGAAACATTTTTAATTTCATTATCCTTTTTATATCACTCATTACAATGTTATGAACATTATGTAATTATTTAAGTTAATAACGGTCGTTTTGTCGATCTTTGGTACTTGAGTCAACAATAAACTTCTTATAATTACAAGTTGTTTATGTGGTAGAATATCCATTATCTACAGAATTATATTCATGATTTAGATGTCATATATATCATATATATCCATTATATACATTCATTTATAATATTACGTAACATTTAGAGGTAAGAAATGAAATGCACCGTTCATGGAGACGGTAAGCCGTACGTACGCATGAACGCTACTTTCATTTCTATTTCGTATTTAATGGAATGAAATCATAATGATATAAATGTATAATATAATTCCAGTATAATATAGTGTATAATACCATTTACTCCATCCTTTATACATCCCACATATGGCATTAACGATTCAAATCACTTTGAGGGGGTGGTAGTCCGCACTTCCTAAAATGAAATTATCACGTTTACCCATAATGAAAATCATAAAGTATGACATAAATGAGAAATACAGAAGCATAAGGAAAACATAAACATAATATATATATTATATATGAAAATAATGTCATCAAAATGGCCACCATTATAGGTGTTAAAAGAATTTTAACAATCATCGTTTCGTGAGGCAGTATTTCGCCACCCACAGAAACAGTATGTTCTTTAACCATTAGACGAATGTGTGTGTAAGTTTAAACCAAATCCTTATAATAACAAAATCCTAGTATATTGTAGATACTTGTGTTGTTACAAAATAAATTAATGAAAAGAGTTTAAGGGGTTGGAGAAGAAAAATGAAACAAAACAACATTAGAGAAGACATTACCTTAAAAATAGGGTAGCTCTTTTTGATTTGAGCCAAAGGCTTCCTTGGGAAGAATTCTGCCCAAAGTGAGGCTTCTAGGAGTAAGGGAGGGATGTTGGGAGAGTATTTGGGCAGAGGTTGGCTGAGCCAAATGGCTTGAAGGTGTGAATAAGGTGGGATAGGTGGGGGCCTTTTATAAGTGGAGAGGAGGGGCTCTTTTGGAAAGATTGAAATGTTACATTATTACACAATGCTTTTCGGATTCTAAAGGTCCCACACTTATATAATTCGTGTATAAGGTGATAAGGGTTAGAAATATACCCATCCAATAGTCTTTGTACAAGTGTAAGCCTTCGATTTTACATTATCTTTTTATTTTATTAAAATCGTCAAATAATGAGGTCATCGCTGCATCATAATGATGTCATAAATAATTTAATTTATTTAATGTCTAAAAATTATAAAAAAAATACTATGATGTAGGAAATATTTTTATATTTCTAATGAATATTTATAGTCAAAATTGGACTTGTGTAACCCCACTTAAAGTCTGTTTTAGTAAAACAACTCATGTTTGTGTCAATTTAATTTTAACATTAAATAAATATATATTAATGTCATTTTCCAACCAAAGTGGCTCCATGGGGTCCCCAAGTTGACCCATGGGTTGTCGTGGTCGGCCATGACTCATCCAATAGGAGTAGGACAAGTTTCAAGCTCATCTCATATTATGAAAACATTAAATTTACCTTAAACTACACTAATTACCTCTAATCGCGATTAAGAACTTAAAAGTTACTATTCCCCAAAAATTATTTTAATCTCATTGAACCACATTTTACTTCTTAATGACAACCATGTATGTCGGATTTTTGAAAATCAAATCACAGAAGTGGTAATATTTCATTTTAACGAAAAAATCAGTTTTTAACAACCACTTAGTGGTTTCACTATTCATCAAAAATTGAAGTTTTTCAGAATAAGGCCAAAATTTCACCCTAAGCTATAATTGATATTCCGAATTCAAAAATGATGTCTATTTTAAAAAATTCCAAACATATAAGTTTCATTAATTAATTTTATAATTAATTCCCGCTGTCACAACAAATAGCGTGTTTTTAAGAAACAATTTATATCAAAAGATTGGCAATTGTTTATGTCCAATTTCAATGTTAAATTAATTCTAATGACCACCATTGGACAAAATGGTAAAAATATATTCTAATTATACTTTAAAACCACTAAATAGTATAATTTATCACTATAAATTATTTTGATTAAAAAAGTTGTTTTAAGTATTTTTCACTATTCGTAAAAATTTTGAAGTTCTCAGAAAATTACAAAAAAATCAACATAGGCCAATTTCAATATTAGGAATACAAAAATGAAGTCCATTTTGAAATATAAAATTCCTATAAATTTAAAAAGTGGTTATTACTATTCATAACGGCTACTTTGATTAGTTGCAGTGTGTTAGAACTCGATGTTGCGTACAATGCAAGCTATTACATTATTGAATGAGAAGCGTATCATGGAAGCTCGGGGTGTTACAGGTTTTCCTTAAAAACTAGAATCGAATTTCAAAAACAATTTACTATTACAATTTGAAAAAAAAACCATAGATATTTCCATAAAAATGAAAACCTATTCATTAAAACATAATGGTAAATAATTATTTCTTGAAAAACATTTAAGGATTATTGAAAACAATAATCAAGGGTATGAAATTTTTTCTTGAAAAATCTTTGACTAGTTTTAAAGATAAAAAATGTAAGTTTTCATGAATAAACAACCATTTATAAAAACATGGTCTAGAAAACAAGAATCCTTTCATAGGAAATCAAAAAATATTCACTTTATAGACTTAAAGTATTTTTTATCACATAATAAACTAGTAATATAATCTCTTCACAAAAAAGCATTACATATTGTTAGTTAAATTGATTCTTGATATCAACATATATTAAGAACCACGTTCATTATTTTCTAATATATGAGAGTCACTCAAATAATACAAGAATCATGGGTTATAAATAACCATTTCAAAGAAATGTGGATTCATGATATACCAATACATAAAGTTGAAATTTATGGGATAATCATTCCAAAAACAACAAAATTATTTCAAAACTAGTTTTTTAGTCACTGAATGGTTTTTAATCCACCTAGGTTGACCTGAAAATTTAATTCCTCTTTCGATTTATACCCCAAATCTAGGATAACTCCTAAGGAAACCAACACCTACTATTTAGTATCATAAGTCATCATATTAAACCATAACTCTTGAGAAACATCAAGCAGAAGAAAAAAATATCAACTAGTCATGGTAACTTAAGTGGAATCATGAATTGTGGTGAACAAGAACCTATTCTCCAAGTAATCCTTGAGCCCCAATAAGTCCTAGATCCTATATACCAAACTAATGTAGTGTCATAAAACATTCATATAGGTATTCCTATAACACAATTTTGTAATTAACCAACCTGATTTAACCTATCACATCACCTGAGTAGGCTTAGTACAAGACTCGAAGCATGTTCTCGATCACCATGGGCTGGTAATAAGCACTTGGGCCTCAAATTATAAAACCATGGGAATTATTTTACCTAGAAATATTAAAAAACATGTCTCATGTATACCAAAAATAAGATAAATAATTATTTTATAACATGAAAGTAAAGTACATATCCATGATACATAGAAGGATAATACAAAAAGGGTTTAACCTAAAAAAAGTATACAAGTGAAAGACAATTCCACCATGTGGAAATCCATCACCACCATCCCAAATCAATATAAATGTGATAAAAACCAGGAGAAGTAGCCATCCCACATGATGTATTTCTCTTTTCCTATATCCTATAAAACTAAGGCCACAAACACCCAAAGTAAAAAAGTATAGTGTGTGAACTTAGACCAGTAAGATACCACCAAGGAATCTATACAACATCTATCACCATAGAAACATTAGTTCTAGAATAAAATGATTTATAAATACATTTCCATGTGAAAATAAGTTTATAAAACTTACTTTGGTTTCAAACATTCCATATTTAAATCCACAAGATTGTGAATATAAATAAGAATGGAAAATAGTGGTAAGTAATCAAACCATCCATATTCCAAAAGATTATATGGTGAATATATAATAATATCATACAAAAGAAACCAAGATAAAATAGTTCATTCTGGAAGTCCCATGCCCATGGGCCAATGACCATAAGATAAACATTTGAGTATATAAAAAATGTTACACAAGTGAAACCATCAGAAATGAAACATAATTGGAATCTAACCTATGAAAATACATAACTAGGAAAAACAAGGAATACTATATTGGAAAGTGAATCCTAACAATATCAAGTCCTATCACCAGTTTTTCAGTATTAAGATACCCATTTGTTTTCATATCCTCATGAGTAGCTATTTAAAATACCTACTAGTGTTACACACACTAATGTTTGATATGTCCATACCCAAGATTCCCACAAGTTCCCATATTCTATTTTTTCACAAAACAAAACATAAACTATACTCAAAAGTTTGATAAATATTTTCAAAAGTGAAGTATCACCACTATCATGCTTTAAAAATCAATTTTGACTAAAAATAGTGTATCAAAAAAAAATTCACAAGTGAAGGACCACAACTCCCATGATTTGAGAATATATTTAGAATAAAATCTGTCAATTATTCATTTAAAAAAACGCAAGAAATATATAAATTGTTTTTAAAGAAAACCCTATTTGAAAATCACTTGTACTACCTAGGTGAAATCAAATAACTAATTTCAAAAAATAAATCAATTATTTTCTCAGATTGAGCTAAAAGAATTTATCAATAATTCCCATTATTTCATGGGTTAGTGTTAATGTACATAACCTACCTCAGACAAGGCTGATAACACCCATATATAAATCACCACTATTGAGGAATAAACCTATAGAAGTGGGTGAAATTCCATGCATGGCGTCCAAGGAAAAAACAACCACTAACCCTTATTGTTGTTTTACCAACAGAGAATAATGAAAAACAATTCAAAGGGTTAATGGTAACTAAACACCCCAAACTTTTCTCATGGGGATGAAAAAAATCCTAGTAGTGAAGGTTAAGATATTTTGAAGAAATAAGATAGGTGTAGAAGCATTTAATTACCAAATTAAATACTCCACTTAATTTATCC
This sequence comes from Viscum album, assembly GCA_963277665.1. Classification (NCBI taxonomy): domain Eukaryota; kingdom Viridiplantae; phylum Streptophyta; class Magnoliopsida; order Santalales; family Viscaceae; genus Viscum; species Viscum album. The sequence continues at coordinate 1,954,396,127 of OY728141.1, read as the reverse complement.
TTTTAATCAATTCATAACTAAAAAAAAGTAAAAATCTCATAAAGGTGTTACAAACCTTAAACAATCTGAAAGAAAAAATTTCCCATGATTTTTAAAATTTTAAAATGGCTTTAAGGTGTTATAAGAGTTATAAGGGAAATCCATAAGAATAATAAGAACAAAAAACAATGTTTTTAATTATTTTTTTCCAAAATGATCATTTCATAAGGGTAACATGGTTTTACCTTTTCACATATCATTGTAACCTTATATAACCATTAAAGGAAATATATTACCCTTACACATCTTTGGAGTACCCTTACACAAGTTTGGGTTACCCTTACACAAGTATGGATTACCCTTATATAGGCTTTTGAAACTTGGGAGATACCTTTACATGTGGCTAGGAAGATCCTTACAAAGCATAAGAAATCAAATGGAAACCCTTATACAGTGAAGGTTTTCACTAACACAACCTTTAAAAAATATTATTTTTCTTTACACGTCACTTGGGGTAACCCTTATGAACCCTTTGAAAGTAATATATTACCCTTATATTATGCATAACAATAGGGTCGCGCCCTTATGTAACCCATATAAAAAGGGGATTATGTTTACGTAAACCTTTAAACCAATTTCTTACTCTTACGTGGCCCCTAAAAACATACTTTTACCCTTATATAGTACCTTCAAAAATCATTACATATAGGTAGAATATTTTAACTTCATGTAGGCCCTAGACCATATGTAAGGGTAAAAATTAAAATTGAAATTTTTTAAATTTTCTATAAATGAACTTATAATTAAAACCAAAAATAGGTTCTAAAGAACATTTTAAACCCATGAAAGTTTCAAAGAACCTCCAACACTTCCAAAATATATTGAAACATCACAAATAAAAGAAATTAGGAGAAATAAAAATCAGGATGTTACACACCATGTAGTATTTTAAGTTAGATTTGTAAATCCTAGACACTGAATAATGTAATATATGATGTATTTTTTAGAAATTACACATAATGTAATCATGAATTAAAAATCCAAAATACTCAGCCTCCTACTAATCACACCATTTCCATTACCTAATTTCATTCATCCATTATTGATGGAACCAGAAACCCCCTATGGTTTCCACCTCACCTCTTTATATCATCATTGTCACTATTTATCAACCCTTTCTTTTTGGTAAAGACACTATACCTAAAACCAAAATCTTATGTCCTCTATTAAACTCCAATGCTATTATTTATTATTCTTCCTCACCAAACTAGCAGTGTACTCACAAGTCACCATCTACATAACTACCCCAGTCCACGATAGTCAAACCACTATCCAAGGTGAAGGCTAGGTGTGGTTGTGCTTTAGGAGAATAGAAAAATGAGAGGGAGGGGAAATAATTTAGTGTTAAGTAATTTAAAATTTACAAATTGTTTTAGTAGAATCAAATAATTATATGATAATTGAAGGGGGAATTTTTATGATTGGTTATTAGTTGTTCTTTATTATTCATCATAATATTTAATGTGATTATTTGAAATAAAAGTATTATTTTTATTACCATTACTGATACCAAATAATCATATTACCTAGTGGAGGAATGAAAATTGATGAATGATTAATTAAAAATGAATAATAAATATTCCATCAAAAAATCATTAGTATAAATTCATAAAATAAATAATTATTTATAATCCATGGAAAATTAAATTAAATAGATAAATAATTATATAATAAATCATGTGAATAATGAGGAATTATAATTTACAATGATTCCCCACCTTAGTCAAAGTACTCATCAATATCATGTGGTTTTATTTCCATTCCAGGTATAATCCATGAAAAATAATCATCAAATTACATTGGAAAAATTCAAGTATATAACTAAAAATTAAATAAAAATAATAATTGATAAACCTGATGTATTAAAGACTTTACTCATGGTGAATATGTTGAAGCTTCACAATCCAACCTCAATTATCAAACCATCAACAACTCCACTATTGATCAGCTCATATTTCCCCTCCATCCACTATAGTCAATGATGAGAGAAAAATAATAGATGGATTATAACACCCCCCCCCCAATTTGAGGTATTTTCCTTATTATATAATTGTTTTAAATTTGTTTTCATGGTTTTAGTTGGGTTTGGGGAACTTGGTTGAGTTTCATTGTGGGTTTTGGAGTAGTGGGTTGTTTCTAGGAGCATGTGTCATCATAGAATCTAACTATATCAACAATCTCATAGAATCATGTCATGTTGTATCACATGCTGCACACACACCCATATGAAATCACAAGTCAATAATGAATATCAATATTCAAACACAATCATCATACCATAGAAACATGTGTCATGAGATCCCAAGAAGGTATGGAACTTTCTACCTCATGGTTTTCAATGTCAACATCAAGGTTCGATAGAGGTGTTTTCAACAAACAAGTTCTACACACAATGGAAACTCACTCTTACACCAGTGAATCCTAGAACTGATTCCAAATCATTATGATAATGGGTTCTAGAGTAAGGTGAGGATAAAAAATAAAAGGATTAGAACCAATTCTTACCTTGGATCGGATGGCATAAGAAAACCATAATGTTCTATTCAAGGAGGGAGGAAGGAATAGAATATAAAAATTTGGGTATCTCCGTAGAGCAAGGCAGTAGTTGTGGCATGGAGGTTCACTATACAAGACCACCATAGTTTAGGTGATCACACCATAGTACAAGGTGAACTAGTATAAAACCACCACAGTGTAATAGTTGACTTTTGCGGTATCAAATCTTTAGTAGTGAAACACCACGAGCATAGAACAAGGGGTTGTGATGTAGGGGGTATTAGGGATCAACCTCCACAGTGCATAAGAAGGTATTTTAGTGTATAAGTAGTTTGTGGCATGTACCACTATGACATAAAGGGGTACTATGGTGTGGAGATTCTATAGTATCTCTTCATTGGTCTTGGAACTTAGTAAAATGATTTTGAAGGATATGTATTTACAAGGGTATCTGGGGGTTCAATCCATGTGAGAAACTCCTCATAAATCCTCATTAATCCCCCCTCTTTAATTCCAGACACTTTCCCCCGAATCAATGATGGTAACATAATTTTAAAGGAATTAACACCTAAATACCAACAAGTAGGACTCACTATATAACTGACATGCAGTAGTCATTATGGCATGCTCCAAGCCACTATGGTACTACCTTCTCAAGCCATGCCTCCATGGCCTCAGCTATAGTGTAGTCTCATCTGGACATCCTATACTATAGTACAATGCTTCTTGTTGTGGTGTGGCCTAAAATCCCAAACACCCTTTTAATATAACTGTATTTGACATGGTATAGAATATTCTTTTGTGGTGTGGTCTTGTTCACTATGGCACAACAACCCTTATTTTGGAAGTAAGCTTGACAAAACATTCTTTTATACCTCTAAAAACTTCTTAACATCACAAGGTTCCACCCAAACATGGTACAACTCAAGGCAAGGTGAAAAATAAGTTTTTTATTAAGGAACAAGAATTTTAGGTCTTTGCACAAGGTTTCATGTTCGCATGAAATTGTGAGGATGTCATACAGGGGCTAGTTTGGTTACTATCGACTTAAACCATTATATTTTGTCATAGAGCTGAAGCAGGTACATTCAAGGATTCATGGAAGCTTGGTAAGCATGTGACAGCTCAGTTTTTGGAATGTATATTTATGATTTTTACACATTTATTGTTATCATGGAATAAACTTTTATACTTGATCACATTGGGTTAAGGATATATTGGTGGTGTCCTACCGAATCTTGTACTCACACCCTACTCTATAATTTTGGTATGATTATAGATTTCATGAGGGATCCAACAAAGGTAAAGGTCCCTATGGAACACTACTAGGATTAAGAGTGTAGAACTAGTGTTGGGATAGTATGCAAACTGATAGACACGCAGTTACTTATTTACTTTTACGGGGACTTATTACTCTGTTTGGATTACATTTGGGAGCCTGTTTGTTTATCTAACATGTATGCAATTATCATTTCTACATGATCACTCTAATTATCTATTTATTTAATTATTGTTATTATTTTTTATTTTTTATTTTTTATTGTTCTATGGATTGATACAGAGGGTATAGTCTCCCCACTATTGGACTTAGATCCTAACTTCTAGTCAGCATCCTCTTTCATATGGGGAGGCATGCATGAGGTTACGTAGCACTCAAAATCGGACTTGATGATTTAGTTTGGGGTGTTACAAATTGGAAATAGAGAACCAAGACTCACTAACTTCTTTCTACTCTTTTTCATGATTTGGGATATGGTAGATAGGATATAGGATGGTTGGGACTTGGGAAAGGGAGCTATGATAGTTCCTAGACAGCACTATATAGTGGACATTTGAGTTTCTATAAAGTGGGTGAAATTATATTTTGTTGTTAGAATTGATTAAATTAACCTTGGGTGATTCAGGATTTACATGGGAAAATTGAGGTGTTGTGGCTTGTGACATAAATTGTTTGATGTTGCACCTTAGAGATCCCAAACGGATGTTCTATTCGACATATTTCAAGGGAAGCTAAATTTTTTTCAGATGCTCTTTCTAGGGGTAGTAGTCCTAAGGAACCCTTGTTGGTGTTCTCTAACATGGGGTTGTTACCCTGGGAATGTAATGTTTTTGTCCAAGGGGATTCTCTTGGGCTTCATCACTTTAGACTACCTTGATATCATTTCTTCGGGGAAGGGAATTATCCCTTGTATGAATAATAATAATAATAATAAATCAATTTTCGATCAATCAAATTCCTTGGTTTGTAATATCTTTTCAGGATAGTAATTATGTTGTGTGGTATAGTTTCTTTATAATATTGATTATAATATTGTATTAGTATATATATGGTGACTATTACTAGAGTATAGGGATGAAGACTAAGGTTAGTGATAGGGTGTTATACCATGGGTTGAGGACAAACTCCTAGGAGAAACCTTGTGTGATTCCATATACAGATTAGGGTTTATCCTAAAAAACATTTTTTTTAATTGTTTTCATCATGTTATGAAATATGTTTCATCAATGTAGTCTTATAAGACTACTTGGGAAGGAGTCTAGAATAATCCTAAAAGGAAGGATTTTTTTTCCTTTACCACTAGTCATATAGGAGAATAAAGATGAGAATACTCTCACATCTGCTCTATGGTTTGGGTAGTAGGACCACATTAGCCAAAAGTATTTTACTTAGTTCCTATCATAGGAGTAGGATTTTAGAACTTTGGTCAAATATACCCTAACTTAAAATATATAATTCTCCATCCTTCTAGGGAATCAGAGGCCCTCAATATTCTGAATAATGGGTTAAAATCTTTATGGGAGTCTTTGACCTAGTAGTTATTATGATGGACTGGAAAGTTAAACAGAGATTGAGCTTATTCCATGTTAACGGTCCATTTCTATACCCCCATATCATATAGAACCAACATAATTGAAGGATATAAAGGTGTATTTGGATTAATTAGAATGTAATGTATTCATTATATCAAGTACTTTGCCATGGGATGAACCTTTATCGTCCGCCAAGAAGGAAAATGGTAGTCTTTGACTCTGTATTGATTATTGGAAGCCAAATTACGTGGTGTTGATGAAAAGATATCCCTTTCCTAGGATTGGTGAAATTTTTGAATAGTTACAAGGATATCAATGGTTCTTCAAGATTAATATTTGATCAGGCTATCACTAGATGTGAGTAAGAGATGAGGACATTACAAAGATAGAATTTTAGAGTAAGGATGGGTTTTATGAATACTTAGTGAAGTCATTCAATCTTAAAAATGTGCCTATGGTTTTCATGGATCTCATGAATAGGATATTCCACCCATACCTAAACTTTTTTTTGTAGTCTTCATTGATTAAATACTCATCTACTCACAGAAAAAAAAGCATCATGCTAGGAACTTAGAGATAGTCATGAGTATGCTTTGAGCACATAGGCTTTACGCCAAGTTGTCGAAGTGTGACTTATGGATTTGAGAGGTGAAGTTCCTATGACATGTGGTGTCTAAGATGGGTATATCCATGTACCTAGAGAAGGTTGAGGCATTCATGTACTGGTAATTTCCTCATAATTTGTTTGAGATCAGGATCTTTCTAGGTTTAGTAGGATATTACTGATGGTTTATCCAGGACTTCTCCTGACTATGAACATCCATGACAGTGCTTAAAAAGAAAGGAGTGAAGCTTTAGTGGTCAGAACAATGTGAACAGGCTATACTTGAGATAAAAATAAGGTTGATGGAAGCTCTAGTACTGATACTCCAAGATCCTAGGACTGGCTATGTAGCATACTATGATGCATCAGGACATGGTCTAGGAGTAGTACTGGTATAGGGGGAGAAGGTAGTAGCCTATGGGTCTTGATAGTTACTAACCCACAAGTGTAAATACCCTACACATGACTTATATATGGTAGTCTTGGTCTATACCATAAATTTTTTGAGACACTATCTCTTCATTGAGAGAATTTTTATTTACACAGACCACAAGATCCTTTACTATATCTTCGCATGGAGGGACATGAACTTGAGATAGAGGTACTTGTTTTAGTATCTACATATGTTTGACATTGATAAGGTGTATGAATATAGGAAGGGTAATGTAACGACCCTAAGTTTTATTAATGGAAAATCCATCTTGATCTAATTAAATGTCTCTTTATGTTTATATAAAATGTCAACTTCTTTGGTTTTATGATACGAATTTTGACCGTTTCCAATATAGCCCTTCAATAGTGATCACATGATTAGTATAAATATAGGGCTTTAATAAATCCAAATTTACTCAGACAAAGGAAGCGATGACCTCATCTAGTAGAATTTCTCCATACGAAGCCCATTTGTCGAAGCTCAAAAAAGAGGTGGCGTCTTTAGGATTCTCCCTTGACCAAGCCCAAGCTGAGCTTCATCATTTCAAGCTTGAACGTGACCGTCTATGGGAAAAGTGTAAGTTGATTGAAATTACCACTCGAGCGATGTTATCCGAGCCACCCCAAGAGTCTGTCACCATTGCACACCTTACCCTTAGGTCATATGCGGCTGTTTTAAGAGGTTATGTAACAAATAAGTAGTACTATGTTCATGTACATTATTTTTTTATATAACAATTAAAATACCTCCTTGTCATTTTTGATACATTGTAAATAGTTTTTAAAGTAAAAATAGTGTTTTTAGTTATTATTTAATTAAGAATTCTATTTTATTAAATTAAGGGATTTTTAAATTAAATAATATTTTAATAAAATATTATTATTAAATTAATTTTTATTAAATATAAATGATCTTATAATTTTATGAATGCAATTATAATTTTTATTAAGGTTTAAAAGCCATTTCTGTCCAAACCTGTGAATTTTCGATAAATGTCAGTTTTTATTTTAAAAGTGAAAATTAAAATATTTAGAAAATTATTCAGATAAAATAAATGTTATTTTTATAATCAGGACGTCGAAATTATGCAACGGTGAATTTTTCATAATTTTCTGAGACAGTCAAATTTTTGAGTAAAAATTAAATACCGTTTAAATATATAATGTGTTTTATGACATCATAATGACCCAATAGTGATTTAATAAAATAATATAATCTTTATGTTCGGACAATATATGTTTTAACAGTAAAATAATGTGATTTTGGGTTTGTTTGACTTAATTTTCAAAGCATTAATGGATCCCTCAAGACTTATTCAACACCTTGCCTTTTTAAATTAATTTCCATGGGAGTGTGACTCACCTCCACATAAGCAACCCTAATCTTTTAAGAATTTCGGACTTTGGCCTTATAAAATATTTTTTCCTCTTCCCTTTTCCAAAAAACATGGGCAAAAACCATGGTATGGTTTGTGGTTTGGATTAATTTAATGTAAGGGGACCCAAACCTAAATAATAAAGAATTCCCTCACCTTTCCTATATAAACCCACCCAAGCTCCCACTTCCTTCTCACTCAAAGCCTTTGGAGTTCGTCAAACCTCTGCCCTAATCTCTCTAGAATCCTCCCAAGGTGCCCCAAGCTCCCAAGAAGCCTCTCTCAATCCTCTCTCAAGCCTTTGGAAGCACACTTCCAAGTAAGGGTTTTTCTTCCTTTCTCATTTTTGTCAATTTTATTTAAGTTGTATTGCCCTTTTAATTTCAATTATGAATGTTGGGGTATGGTTTCACACCTCCCCCATACTTCCCTATTATTTTTTTAATGATGGGAGACCCCCTTTCTCTCTCATTAAATGCCTCCCACGTACACCCGTTACTCTGCCGAAATTCCGAAAGGAACTTCTCTCTCTTCTTTTACATTCAAGCAATAATTTTGTATCATGAATCTAAATTCCATTAAAATTGTTGGGAAATGTATCTATATGACCTCCTTACTTTCCATTACATGTAAATATGATTACGAACCCCTTTATCTCTCATCAACCATTTTTTTTATGAATTCTTATGTCGCGTCGTTACGCTGCCGAAATCGAACCGATTTTCTAAGCCAATGCCATTGTGTAGTGGATACCATTCCCATTTCTCCATCAAGGGTATTCACCTTTATGCACATTTACTTATTGATTACAAAGTTTCATGTATGAATTCCACATTCCTTTATCTTGGAATAAATGATTATTTTTTATGAATCCATGTTTTATGATCCATGTGGCACACTTATGCATGAAATGAAATGTTTAAGAAGGGTGTGCCCTTATAGCGCTCTAATGCATCGGGTAAAGTATAGTATCATGATACGTCATGTGCAATGAGTGTTGACTCATGCTAATTCAAGTGAAATGAGGGTTTACTCGTGCTTTATGTGCAATGAGGATTTACTCATGCTCCATGTGCAATGAGCCTTGGCTCATGCCAATTCCATGTTAAGTGTTATTGCCATATTTCCATGTTATGATTATCATGATTTATCATGCCTTTATGTTAATGTTTCTCTTATGATCTATTGATATGCCTATTTTCTAACATGTATTGTACTCCTCATGTTATTCCATTTGTACCCCCTTACTGGGTTTTATAGCTCACCCTTTTCTTATGCATGTCCTCCGGTTATCCCATGCAATGCTAAGTACGAGGGAATGTAGTGGTCATGTAAAGGAAGTTTTCAATAATGATGTTGTATTTCATGTTTTAAGTTTTTATGTAATGATCCTAAGCCCCAAAGACACTAAACCTCTCGATCTTATTTATTGTATCAAGTGAAGTTTTATGTAATAAATCATGTTTAAGTTGTAATAAAAAGAAGGGTTGTCATAGTTGGTATCAAAGGATAGGTTTAGTTATTTTTGGGATTAGGAAACCCTAGTAAAGCCTTAGATACAAGACTAAGTATAATAAAAACATCCCTAAGTTTTGGTAAGTACTGAGTAAGTGGTTTATCAAACAAATACATCCCTATATGGATACGAGCAGGTAGAGGCGGCTCTGGCACAGATGTATCCTAGGGGTAAAACCCGAAAACACCGCTTTGAGCTAGACTCGAATGGGAACTAGTGCACGAAAATGGGTCTTGCTGCACTCTTGGTTATGACACTCCCGGGGGATATGTTTTTATAAATTCACAAGCTTAGTATGAACCCTTATTAAGGTAATTAAAAAAAATTCCCCTAAGAATATATGTTAGAAAGTAGATCATGAAAAGGCTAGATTGAAGCCTATAGACTCATGAGTTAAGAAAATAAAAGTTTATTTATAAGTCATCAACTTTTTTCTTTAGATTACCCTTTATGTGTTACCCCTAACTTTCCTTTTATTCCAGCCAATGGCCGGTAATAGGAGGAATCAGGCTAAAAACCGTTGTGAAGATCAGTGTGATGACTTTACTAATGAGATGCCCAATCCAATGGGAGCGGGAATCGTGAACTATGTCACGCTTCTCTCTCAGCTAACTCAAGTTTTGAATAGAAACACGGGTCAAGAGGAAAGTTCAACCCCCCTAAGAAAGAACAAGTCGCTATCGAGAGCTTCATGAGACAAAGGCCTCTTACTTTTAGTGGATCATCCGATCCCATGATCGCTGAACAATGGATCAACTCCATTGAAAAGATATTCTCCATCCTCTAATGTTCTGAATAAGAGAAGGTTCTCCTGGAAGCTTATCGTATGGAGGGTGAAGCTGATCAATGGTGGACGTTGATCAAAAATATGAAGCCTGAGGAGGATATCGAGGCATTAGAATGGAAGGATTTCCAGAAGATGTTTTTCAATAAATATTTTCTGCGCACCCTCCAGCTTAAGATGGAAAGGGACTTCCGTTCCAACAAGAAAAAAGATGAAGAATCTGTTGGAGCATATGAGTAAAACATAACGAGTCTTGCACGATATGCTTCTGGCTTTGCCGTTACCCCTGAATGCAAGGTTGACCGCTTCTTTGGTGGGCTGAAGCCTAGCTTGCGGAAAGCATTAGCGATCCGTGACTTCGACAGCTATGAGTAAATTGTCCGATGTTCCCTCAAGGTCGAAATGGAGAGCGGGTAATCACAGGGGTATCATGGGGACAAGAAGAGTAAGGTGTAATTCAATGCTGGTGGTCCGATGGATAAATCCAACGGTGCTAAGAAGATCCAGCACCCCACTTTCCAAAAGTGCGGAAAGAAGAACTCTAGAAATTTCCTTAAGGGGACGAGAAAATGCTTCAGTTGTGGAAGAGAAGGGCACCTAGCTGTTAATTATCGGAAAGAAAGACCCACAGCTGTGATAGAGAAGAGGAACGCTCCATTCGAACCTCAACACGTTGTTCAATGCTACAAATGAAAAGAACCGGGTCATTTTGCAAATCAGTGCCCTAATCCAAGGGTTTTCAGAGACAACCAAAAACCTCCAAGGCAGCAAGGAAGATCTTTTTTCATCACTTCTACCGAAGTGAACCACGACAACGAAGTGGTGATAGGTATTATAGTTATTCATTCAAGAATAGTGAATTTACTTTTTGATTCAGGTTCTACGCATTCTTTTATATCTCGAAAGTTTAGTAGAACAATCCCAGCACAAATCATGGAAGCGACGATGTCAGTGAGTATGGAAAATGGGTCAATCATTTCATCCCATGAATATAAGTCCTCTCCTGTTATAATATGTGGATTGAATTTCCAAGAAAACCTCGTCATACTCCCTATGGTGGAATTTGATGCAATTCTTGGAATGGATTGTCTTTCCTTATATAGATCCAACATAAATTGTCGGGAGAGGGAAATCACACTCCATATGGATAATCGACCCCCGATTCTTTACAAGTGTCAGGAGGAAGATGAATCTCCTTTAGCTCCATCATCACAAGAATGGATATTACTGCCTTATGAGCACGCATATCTAGCTCAGATGATTGAGTCCAAGGAAGAAACCATCCTTGAAGAAATGCCTATTGTGAGGGAATTCGCTGAAGTGTTTCCTAAGAAACTGCCTGGTCTTCCTCCAAGAAGAGATGTTGAGTTCTCAATTGAACTTATACCTGGGGTGCTACCAATATCCAAGACTCCATATAGAATGGTTTTTGTAGAGCTTGAGGAGCTGAAGAAACAACTACAGGAGAATCTGGATAAAGGGTTTATACGCCCAAGTGCTTCACCATGGGGTGCACCAGTCCTCTTCGTCAAGAAGAAGGATGGATCAATGCATCTTTGCATCGATTATCGTGAACTTAACAAAATCATGATAAAGAAAAAGTATCCTCTCCCAAGAATCGATGACTTGTTTGATCAGCTACGTGGAGCACAATACTTCTCCAAGGTGGACTTGCGGTCGGGATATTATCAAGTAAGGGTGAAGAAGGAAGATGTCCCCAAGACTGCTTTTCGTACAAGATACGGGCACTATGAATTCATATTAATGCCTTTCGGACTCACTAATTCTCCAGAAATCTTCATGGACTTAATGAATAAAGTCTTTAGCGATTACCTCGACAAATTTGTGGTAGTCTTTATAGATGATATTATAATATACTCCAAAACCAAGGGGGATCATGAGGAGCATTTAAAAACTGTACTAGAGACTTTGCGCAAGGATAAGCTCTATGAAAAGTACAGAAAGTGTGAGTTCTGGTTGAAAGAGGTCTCATTCTTGGGCCATATCATCACAAGCAATGGGATATCTGTGGATCCCTCCAAAACAAATGCAATTGAGGGTTGGCCGAGGCCAACATCGGTAACGGATATCTGTAGCTTCTTGGGGTTAGCTGGATATTATCAACGATTTGTGAGAAATTTCTCAAGATTGTCCAACCCTCTTACCAAGATAAATCGAAAGGGAGTAAAGTTTTCTTGGAGTGATGAATGTGAAGAAATCTTCAAGGAGTTGAAAAGGAGGCTTATCACTGCGCCCGTGCTCACTTTACCCACAAGTGGGGAACTTTTTGTGGTATTCATTGATTCTTCAAAGAAGGTCTTAGGCTATGTGATGATGAAGAATGATAAAGTTATATCCTATGCCTCAAGGCAGTTGAAAATCCATGAGCGAAACTATCCAACACATGATCTGGAGTTGGCGGCTGTGATCTTTGCCTTGAAAATCTGGAGGCATTATCTCTATGGAGAGAAATGTGAGATATATACTGACCACAAGAGTCTTAAATATATATTCACGAAGAAAGAGCTTAATATGCGCCAGAGAATATGGATAGATCTCATCAAGGATTATGACTGTTCAATACATTACCACCCAGGGAAAGCGAACAAGGTGGCAAATGCCCTAAGTAGAAAGGACCCATAAATTCTATCAATGATGAGAATTGAGAAGGATCCAATCTTCTTAGACTTGATGAATATGGACATGGGAATCATAAAGAAGGGAAATCATCAATCCTTTCACAAATGATTGCTCAACCATCTCTTTTGGAAAGGTTAAAGGATGCTCAAAAGGATGATGTGGGAATTTAGGAAAAAGTGGAAGCTATCAAAAAAGGGTATTCCTTAGTGTTTAATGTTAATGAAGAAGGAATTGTGCGGTTTGGGAAAAGACTATATGTTACATCACATTCGGAGCTGAAGAAGGATCTTTTAGATGATGCACACAGTTCAAATTTCTCTATTCACCCAGGGAGCACAAATATGTATCGAGATCTTTGAGAAAACTTTTGGTGGGATAATATGAACAAGGAGATCGCCGAATATACATCAAAGTGCCTGGTGTGTCAGCAAGTGAAGGTAGAGAGGCAGAAGTCTAAGGGAATGATGCAACCATTTCCCATACCAGAATGGAAATGGGAGAACATCACCATGGACTTTGTCACCGGACTTCCAAGGACATCCAAAGGCAACAATTCAATCTGGGTTCTTGTGGATCGTCTTACAAAGACTGCACAATTCATTTCTATTCAGGAGGATTTCTCTTTGGATCAACTGGCACAGATATATATCAGGGAAGTGGTAAGGTTACATGGAGTACCACTATCTATTGTGTCTGACCGAGATCCAAGATTCACCTCTAAGTTTTGGAAGAGTCTTCAACATGCTCTGAATACTGAACTGAACTTCAGTACGGCCTATCATCCTCAAACTGATGGCCAATCCGAGCAGACTATCCAAACACTTGAGGATATGTTGAGAGCATGTTCAATGGACTTTAAAGGAAGATGGTATCAACATATTCCTCTTGTTGAATTCTCTTATAAAAATAGTTTCCACTCAAGCATCCAAATGGCACCATATGAAGCCCTGTATGGGAAAAGGTGCAGAACACTGGCATGTTGGGATGAGGTCGGTGAACGTAAGCTGCTTGGACCAGAAATGGTCGAATAAATGGTGGAGAAGGTGAAAACCATTCAGCAGCATATAAAGGTAGCCCAGAGTCGTTAGAAGAGTTATGCAGATAATCATCGACGAGACCTTGAGTTTAAAGTTAGAGACATGGTTTTTCTACGCATATATCCATGGAAGAAGGTCATGAGGTTTGGAAAGAAATGGAAGTTAAGTCCATGGTACATCGGCCCCTTCGAGATTCTTGATCGTGTCGGGGCTATGGCCTAGAGACTATAACTTACACCTACCATGGCCAAAGTACATGATTTATTTCATGTATCCCTCTTAAGGAAGTACATACCGGACCCTTCACATGTACTCTCTTCTGAGGTGGTACAATTGGAAGATGATCTTTCTTATGAGGAGCAACCAGTGAAGATCTTAGATCGTAGAGAAAAATTTCTATGAAATAATACAATTCCCCTCATCAAGGTGTTGTGGAGAAACCACAAGTTTGAAGAAGCGACTTGGGAATCGGAGGATATGATGAAGCTGAGTTACCCACATTTGTTTTAGTGTGGGAAAAGGAAAATTTCGAGGGCGAAATTTTTTAAGGGGGGAATATTGTAACGACCCTAAGTTTCATTAATGGAAATCCCTATTGATCTAATTAAATGTCTCTTTATGTTTATATAAAATGTCAACTTCTTTGGTTTTATGATAAGAATTTTAACTGTTGCTAATATAGACATTGAACAGTGATCACATGATTAGTATAAATATAGGGCTTTAATAAATCCAAATTTACTCAAACAAAGGAAGTGATGGCCTCATCTAGTAGAATTTCCCCATACGAAGCCCATTTGTCGGAGCTCGGAAAAGAGGTGGCGTCTTTGGGCTTCGCCCTTGACCAAGCCCAAGCTGAGCTTCATCATGTCAATCTCGAACGTGACCGTCTATGGGAAAAGTGGAAGTTGATTGAAATTACCACTCGAGCGATGTTATCCGAGCCACCCCAAGAGTTTTTCACCATTGCACACCTTACCCTTAGGTCTTATGCGGCTGTTTTAAGGGGTTATGTAACAAATAAGTAGTACTATGTTCATGTACATTATTTTTGTATATAATAATGAAAATACCTCCTTGTCATTTTTGATACATTGTAAATAGTTTTTAAAGTAAAAAATAGTATTTTTAGTTATTATTTAATTAAGAATTATATTTTATTAAATTAAGGTATTTTTGAATTAAATAATATTTTAATAAAATATTATTGTTAAATTAATTTTTATTAAATATAAATGATCTTATAATTTTATGAATGCAATTATAATTTTTATTAAGGTTTGAAAGCCATTTATGTCCAAACCTGTGAATTTTCGATAAATATCGGTTTTTATTTTAAAAGTGAAAATTAACATATTTAGAAAATTATTTAGATAAAATAAATGTTATTTTTGGAATCAGGATGTCGAAATTATCCAACGGTTAATTTTTCATAATTTTCTAAGAGAGTCAAATTTTTGAGTAAAAATTAAATACCGTTTAAATATATAATGTGTTTTATGACATCATAATGACCCAATAGTGATGTAATAAAATACTATAATCTTTATTTTCGGACAATATATGTTTTAATAGTAAAATAATGTGATTTTGGGTTTGTTTGACTTAATTTTCAAAGCATTAATGGACCCCTCAAGACTTATTCACCACCTTGCCTTTTTAAATTAATTTCCATGGGAGTGTGACTCACCTCCACATAAGCAACCCTAATATTTTAAGAAGTTCAGACTTTGACCTTATAAAATATTATTTTCCTCTTCCCTTTTCCAAAAAACATGGTCAAAAACCATGGTAAGGTTTGTGGTTTGGATTAATTTAATGTAAGGGGACCCAAACCTAAATAATAAAGAATTCCCTCACCTTTCCTATATAAACCCACCCAAGCTCCCACTTCCTTCTCACTCAAAGCCTTTGTAGTTCATCAAACCTCTGCCCTAATCTCTATAGAATCATACCAAGGCGCCCCATACTCCCAAGAAGCCTCTCTCAATCCTCTCTCAAGCCTTTGGAAACACACTTCCAAGTAAGGGTTTTTCTTCCTTTCTCATTTTTGTCAATTTTCTTTAAGTTTTATTGCCCTTTTAATTTCAATTATGAATTTTGGGGTATGGTTTCGCACCTCCCCCATACTGCCCTCTTATTGTTTTAATGATGGGAGACCCCCTTTATCTCTCATTAAATGCCTCCCATGTACACCCATTACTCTACTAAAATTCCGAAAGGAACTTCTCTCTCTTCTTTTACATTCAAGCAATAATTTTGTATCGTGAATCTAAATTACATTAAAATTGTTGGGACATGTATATATATGACCTCCTTACTGTCCATTACATGTAAATATGTTGAGGAATCCCTTTCTCTCTCATCAACCATTTTTTTATGAATTCTTATGTCATGCTGTTACGTTGCCGAAATAGCACCAATTTTCTAAGCCAATGCCATTGTGTAGTGGATACCATGCCCATTTCTCCATCAAGGGTATTCACCTTTATGAAAATTTACATATTGATTACAAAGTTTCATGTATGAATTCCACATTCATTTATTGTGTAATAAATGATTATGTTTTATGAATCCATGTTTTATGATCCATGTGGCACACTTATGCATGAAATGAAATGTTTAAGAAGGGTGCGCCCTTATAGCGCTCCAATGCATTTGGGTAAAGTATAGTATCATGATACATCATGTGCAATGAGTGTTGAATCATGCTAATTCAAGTACAACGAGGGTTTACTCGTTCTTTATGTGCAATTTTTATTTACTCATGCTCCATGTGCAATGATCCTTGGCTCATGCTAATTCCATGTTAAGTGTTGTTGCCACATTTCCATGTTATGATTATCATGCTTTATCATGCCTTTATGTTAATATTTCTCTTATGCTATATTGATATGCCTATTGTCTAACATGTATTGTACTCCTCATGTTATTCCATGTGTACCCCCTTACTGGGCTTTATAGCTCACCCTTTTCTTATGCATGTCCTCAGGTTATCCCATGCAATGCTAAGTACGAGGGAATGTAGTGGTCATGTAAAGGAAGTTTTTAATAAAGATGTTGTATTTAATGTTTTAAGTTTCTATTTAATGATCCTAATCCCTAAATACACTAAACCTCTCGATCTTCTATGTTGTATCAAGTGAAGTTTTATGTAATAAATCATGTTTAAGTTGTAATAAAAAGCAGGTTTTTCATAGGTAATGTCATTTTGGATGCTCATATCCATAACACACAGGCTATGAAAGAGCTTGGTGAGTGGCCACCTAAGGAGAAGTGTCGCTTGATGAGAATATAGGTCAATTAGAGTATGAATGCATCATAGGATTAGGAATTCATGACTTGTTCACCCATGGTAGTCACATGTTCTCTTATAGACTGGATAAAGGATGTACAATATTCATACTCATAGTGTGCTATAATGAGGGAACAACTAACTAGAGGTGATCTGATACCTGGGTGGTCCTTGAGTGATGATGATGTGATCATGGTACATATGATATTAGTATTCCATAATTCCATTATATAGGAGTGGATTAGGGACTACCATACCCCTATATGTTAAGTGAATCCTATAGAAACAAAGATTTTCCACCACTTTATGCAATAGTTCTGGTGGTAAGGGGTGAAGAGAGATATTACAGGGTTCATCTATTAATGTCATACCTATCAGAGGGTGAAAGTCAAGTACCATTGTCCTGGGGGTTTTCTCCAGCCACTTCTAATACCTATGTGGAAGTTTAAATATGTCCCAATGGAATTTGTGAAGAGGTTACCTAGGACCCCTAGGATTCATGATGCTGTCTATTTTATTGTTTATTGGATGAAAAAAGTTTCCCACTTTTTACCGATCAATGAGACTCACTTAGTAGATGAGATAAGAAATATCTATATCTATAAGATCATATGCTTGCATATATTTCCCTTGAGAATTGTATTAGATAGAGATGAATGTTTTATGTCACAGTTTTGGGAGGGCCTACAGAAGGCCCTAATGACTCAGTTGAGGTGGAGCACCATATACCATCCTTAGGAAGATGGATAGTCTAAGTAAACTATACACATATTAGAGGATATGGTTTGATCTTGAATCCTAGACTTTAGTGGAGTGTGGATGATCACCTATCCTTGGTTGAGTTTGTATAAAACAATATTTATTAGGATTCTATTAAAATGGAACCTTATGAGGCCCTTTATGGGAGGTCGTGTAATTCACTGCTCTATTTTCATAAGGTAGGTGAGGCAGCTATTGTGGGGCCCAGTATGGTTAAAGAGACCTCCAAGAGAGTAAAAATGATTCATAATAGGTTGATCACTACTCATAATATACAAATATATTATACTAACTAGATAAGGATACATTTGGAGATTGTTGTGGGTGATTGTGTTTTCTTGAGATTGATTCCCTAATTAGGGCACATTCTTCTGCGGGAAAATTTTAAACTAGTACTTTGTTTTGTTGGACCCTTTGAAATCACCAATTAGATAGGGGCAGTGATATATCATCTAGATCCTCCTTCATGTTAGTGAGGTATTCATAAAGTGTTCCATGTGTTAGATATTCAGAGGTACATACCCAACCCTGCATGTGTTATCAATTTATAAGATGTTGAGCTAGAGGCAGACACATGTTATGAGGAACTTCTAGTGTAGATAGTAGACTAGAGAGAGAATGTGATTTGAGAGAAAATAGTATCACTTATCTAGATTTAGTGGTAGTATGGTTGGATATAGATGGATAATTGGGAGTGGTGGGGTAATGTTCGAACTGAGTATATAGACTTTTTTTTCAGGAACCCTAGAGACACTTCTCTATTATGATAAGTATTTAAAGGTAGAAAATTATAAAACCCTAAAATTATTATTTTTTAATTAAAAAAATGTCACCTTTAATTGTGTTTTAACATGTTTTGGTTAAGGTCAAAGGGATTTGGGAAGGTTTTGGAGGTTTAAATGGTGTTTTAGAAATCATACTACTAAAATAAGGGCATCTGCACCGCAACACATAGGTCATTGCCGCAAGGGAGGAGGATGCACCATAATGGATCTAGTTGCATCGTAATGTGTTGTTTAGTGTAAGGATAGAGCATAGTAAAAGGGGTTTCTATGTCTATTTGGTTTTTATTTTATAAATAGGTTGTTCTCTAGCCTTCACCATGTAGGAGTAGATCGAGTAGGGTATTCCATAACACCTCAAACCACACTATAGTGGCTTCTCCGCATCAGTTACACAGTGGGTCCATCTGGGTGTTCGATCTTCTAGTGTTAATGCCTTCAAAAGGATATTACAAAACTGAATATGGGGAATCATTTGGACTTGAATAGTGGTTTTGATTGAGATTTATGAGGGTCATCATGTGGAGGAAACCTTTTATGGTTCTACATGAAAATACCCTTCCCCACTCCCTATTTTTTTATCAACACAGAACTATAAAAGACTACAGACACACCTTCACACCATAAACCTAGGCACTACCCCACAGTAGTTTACATTGCATAGTGGTTTTATGCCACAGACCTCCTCTAAATTCCATAGTGGTTTTCTTCATCCCAATTCTACATCACATCCCTCTTCTTTACACTATAGCTTCCGTTCCATCACACCCTCCACACCATAGCTACCACCTAGCATTGTGGAGACTCTTGGATTTCAATAGATCTCTTATTCTCCCTTATTAGACCAAGTTGAGGTTTCTCTTTTGACAAAGAAAAACTTCAGGTTAGAATTAATTCTACCCTTTTAGTTGTATCCCATCACCTTACTCTATAACCCATGACATGTTGGTTTTCAACCAGATCTAGGATTCATTGGCAGGTGATCATGTTCCAGTTGGTGAAAACATGGCTTTAGTGATGACTCCTTCAGTGGACCTTGATATTGACATAAATGAATTGTGGTAGGAAGTTCCTTAACTCTTAGTCTCTCATTTACAAATGTTATCATACTATGATTTATGTGTTGTCTTATTTGATATCATGATTGATTATTATTGCATGTGGGTGTGTGCATCTCGTGAGACCCATTGAGATAATTTATTCCATGAGTGATATTATTGAAACTTATTGAAATGTTTGATTATGATCACATGATGTTATGTGCGATACTATATAATCATGATGATAAGATATGCCTACTTGTGTTCTCACCATGTATGTGTGTTACCATTCCTTGGTTGTTGTAAATGGTACTTCAGACCAGTGGACTATCATGGCATAATTATCCCTTAGAGTGGGAGTGCACTAATTTGTGACTATATTGATGAAGTACCTAAGAACATGGTGGAGATATGGGGTAGCCATGGTGTCATGTTAAGTATAAACTCAAGGTAGCCTTGATTTTTCAAGTTTTATTCACTATGAGGTATCCTGGTCGATGCGAGTATAATATATTCTCAACTAGAAGGATTTGGGTGACATAGTCCTCTTGATGGATAGATGAAGTTGGGTTACGAGTTCACACAACATTATAAGGATGCGGTATAGGGGGATGGTTTTGTTACTAGTAAATTATTCAATTATCTTTTAGTATGGTGCTGAAGTAGGTACGAACTGGGGTTTGTAAAGGCTTGGTTAGCATGTAATGACTCAATTTTTTTATTGTATGTTTAATATTTTTATAAATTTATTATTATTATGGAATACACTATTATACTTGATCACACCAGGTTAAGTATTCATTGGCGGTATCCTATTGAGTCTTGTACTCACACCCTACTCGAGGATTTCAGTATAGTTGTAGAGTTCATGAGGGATTTGGTGAAGAGAAAGGGTTATGTGGTGGACTTATGGGCTGAAGATCATGGAGCCAGTGGTGTACTGATATATACATTGGAGGACCCATAGTTATTTGTTTATTTTTACTAGACCTTATTACTCAGGTTGGATTACCGCTTTATGATCCCATATATTTATCTGATATGTATGCCATTATCATTTTCACATGATTAATTTGATTTTATATTTATTTATTTATTTTTATTATTGTTTATTTGTTATTATGTTATGACTTGATATATAGGGTATAGTATCTCCACTATCTGACTTAGACCCTTACTATCAGTCAGTAGCCTCTTGCGTATGGGGACGCACACATGAGGTTATGTAGTTATCTCACTCATAATTGGTGGTTTGGGTTGGTTCGTTACACCAATCCATACCCATTCAACCCTCATGTACGTGGTGCCTCTCTATGTTTTCTTCCTTTTCCAATATTCTCAAAGTGTATTTGGAGTGATTCTTAGTTGGTTCTTCATTCGGATCAAGAGGTAGGAATCTCTCTTTTATCATTCTCTTAATTTATTTATTTTCTCTAAGTTTCCTCTAACCTTAGTGTCCATGGGTGGATTTTTTTTTCTTGGTTGGGGTTGTTAGTATTTATAATTCTAGTTTTTAATGGTTTTTATCCATCCTAGGAGATCCTTTCTGGTGGATTTCATCAAAGGTGATATGATTACACCACTTGAGGTAGGTATTTCCATTTCATTTCATTTTATTTAAGAGTTCCAAGGGTTATTATATTTAAAAATTATTTTATAATATATAAAATAATTGTGTGAGATATCTAGGTTTGTTTTATAAAGTTTTTCCATAACTTCACTTGGTTTTTTTCACTTAAAGGTTGGAATTTCATGTTTAAATGGGACTTTGAGGTAAATTAGTGTTTTATTCATCTTACATGATTGATAAAATTTCAAGAATGGTTTTGTATATGAAAAACACTTGTTCCTTGTGTTTTAAGGGAAAATATATTTTCAAAGTGGGTTCCCTTTTTGGTTTAAGGGGTTTTCTTGATTTAAAAAGGGGGTGGTATTATTTTGTAAAATGAAATGAAGTTTCCCTTGGATAGTTTTTTTTTTTGTGATTTTTTATAATAATTATTTCATTTGGAATTTTTTTTTGGATTATAAATGGTTTTGAAAATGATATTTCCAAACATATATGCCTTATGTGATAAGATAAAGGCCTAGTTTTCACTTTATAAAGAGATTTTTTAGTTGATTGATGATTATTCCCTTATTGATTTCCCTAGTGTTGTTGATGATTTTTATGATTATCCATGTGATGGATGATTTTTTATGTGATTCATGATGTGATTATATATTGGGGATATTTATAGAAGAATTATGTGATGTGGGAAGGAAATGACTGGGGTTTTATCACATGGAGATTTATTATTGTCATGTGATGATATTTTATTATTTGTGGCCCACTTGATTTTATAATTCCATGAGGAAACAGGGTTACTAAGTGGTAATTAGTGGGAAGATTCTAGGATAGTTGATATTTACACATTGGTTAGTCACCCATATTTATATATAACACCTAGAAAGATGGATTTCACTGAGGATATTGTTTAGAGTGATTCGATTGATGGATGTGTGACCATTAACCTATCTGCAGTCGGTCTACCTTGTATGTCTTGTGTTTCCCCATTAGTCCCTATATTTTTCCTTTACTATGTTTCATATTTTATGCCTTTAATTATTTATTAGCATGTATGTTTATTATTGTTTAGATATAATTTCTTGATGTGTTGATCCTCTTATGGTTTTAGCTTTGATGTTGACTAGTTTGGTTCCATCCATTTATTGTCATTATTTATGACCTTTTATGGTTGAGTTTGGTTGAAGTTACCCTTATTTCCTTTATTATCTTTGAGACTTTTGTATAAAATATTTTAAATGAAAAACGAAGAAATGGATTTCAAAATGACATTCTTTGTTGGCATTTTTGAAAAAAAAATTAAACCATGAGTGGTTTTATTTTCAAAAGTATGGTGTTTTAAATAAAAATATGGTTAGATTTAAAATTATCCAGGTTTTGGTAAAGCTAATTTATAGAATTTTTTATAAATGGTGTGCCCTGAGAAAGTGCATGGCCTATGTTTTGTTTAATCTTATATCATTTAAAGTAAATTAAAAAGTATATTTTTTACATTATTTTCAAACTAGTATTTCTGGTTTATTTTATAAAATGAATGAAACAAAATCATGGTGGTATTCCACTGGATTCATCTCCCACTATACATACTCACATTAGTGGGTATGTATCCTTCATTTATTATGCAATTTTCTTCATGTATTGGCATTCAGGTCAGATTTGGTTCCATCTTCCTTGGTAAGTGAAGGGTTATTGGGATCAAAGTGGTGACTTGAGTGTCACATAGAGATATTTATTGATCCTTTAGTTTCATGGAACTGGTTGGATTAAGTTTTGTTTTAGCCTCATTATCCTTCCATTTCTTTTCTTGTAGATTCCATTATAGTTTTTTAATATTGTAATAAGTTGTTGTTTATTTATTGATATGTCCTTTGGCATTTATCTTTGTCTCCTTACTAATATGACATGTTTGTATGTGTATGTTTGGGTTATTGAGGGTGAAACTATCCCTGGTGGATATTTTGATACCCTTGACACTTTTCATCAGCTAGGGGGAATTAAGGATGCTCCTCGATTATGTGGTGGGATGGTTCAAGAATCGGTTCATATGGTGGTGGTATAGTTCATTACAAAACGGTATCATAGGATCTGAGTTTCTTGAAAGGGGCTTAACATTTTAAGATTAACCTTATTGTTATTTGGAGGGTCAGTGTTAGAAAGGATATATGAGTGTTATGATTTGGGTGGTAGGTCCAGGTATGTTCTTTTCCAACTCTTCCTTGTGTTGGATCCCAAGTTTCCATGGTTGGTCGGGTGTTTTATTTTGAATTCATATTTTATAGTTGGTTGTTTTTT
This sequence comes from Viscum album, assembly GCA_963277665.1. NCBI lineage: Eukaryota > Viridiplantae > Streptophyta > Magnoliopsida > Santalales > Viscaceae > Viscum > Viscum album. The sequence goes on along the minus strand of OY728141.1, from coordinate 1,954,372,657 downwards.
TTTGGAATGTTTTGATGTGGTTTTCTATTACTCTAAGTTTTAGGGATATTTTTGGAGAAATCCAAAGATATTACTCTTTTCATTGTGAAATTATAAGTAATTCATAGGTCATATAGTTAAGGTGCATGGTCTTTCAAACCATGTACAGTTTGTGCTGACCATTTTGGATAACTTCCAATGTTGCTCACATAGTTAGCACACAGTCTGACAAAACATGCAGCCAAATTGTGTGTAGTGGACAATGTTTGGAAATTTTGTTTTCTTACTCATTTGATTCTTTTGGATTCTACTTTGGCTAATGGAGTTTATATATGGTTGTTTGAGTGGAGTTTCTTGGTTGTAAATTTTTTCAAATCTAGTTTTAAAATCATTGTTTTAATGATTTTTTGGTTGTTATTGATTGAAAAAAAATGTTTTGGGTGAGTTGGGGGTGTTTTTATGAAAAAACATTAACCTAAATGATGGTGGTTTGAGAAAAATATAGTGATTTTAAGGCTGTGTAAGTTTCAAAATTATTCAAGTGTGTGGTGTGAAATGTTTCCAAATATTATTCAACCATCACTTTAAAAAGATGACCCAAGATCAATATTAGTTATCACGGTAGCTATAATGAGCCTCATGGGAATATCACTATTCATCCTTGATAGGGGATTATATGATCCCCTCCATTAGATAATCTTTCATGTTCATCACCTGAGATCATCTGGTCATAAAAGACCCAAAAATCAATATCTCCAATCTTGGACTCCCTCTTTCTTTAAAATAAACCACCATGAGGTTATTCTCTTTGACACATACAATCATTAACTCGGAATTAAACCTCCTAATAAGGAAACTAGATACCATTCTACCATTATACCACTTTTATTGGATAAACCATGACAATTAAAAAAACAGAGGTAAACTATTATTCTTCTAGTTGGAATACCCTAGAAAAAGGGGTCTATAAAATCCTGAAATCATACCTAGAGATTTCACTAAATTATTTATTATCCTGAATAAATCTAAGAAAAACATCAACCACTCAACATACTCATCCTCTTACCTAGATCAAATGAGAGTCTCGTCAATGAGGACTAGGGAAAACTCTTTCATGCAATTCTACGAACATGGTAGTAGAATCCTTCACTCTCAATGGAACCATTAGGGACTTATAATATATATATATTGATCTATAAATTTTTTCTTCAGAACATTAACCTCATGAACCAGAATATAATTATATATTGACCTAATCTTGACCTACATGTAATAAATCACTCTTTAATACTAGTCAAGTAGGTCACACTGAGCTTAATGAAACCTTTCTCTGGTTTTCTAACCACACCAATAGTTCCCTAAGATTAACAGGGATACCAAAAAACTATAGACAATATTATTATATTCCTAAAACACAAGTAGATGTATAAATTTCTCTATTAATAATGAAAATATCATAATGACTATTGAATAAACATCCAAATAACCATAAAATTCTACAAGAAACTTCTCATTTAAAATAAATTTATCACATAAAGATAACCTCTAAAATAGGTGGGAAATTGGTTGCATCCCATAAAAGTTTTGACTTACTCATCTAACCTGAGGGTTTTACTCACCATAGAAGGTAATTCTGGACCTATTATCTCATCAGTATTCCACTTTCCAAGGATCATAATCGACCAAACTAGGATTTTGGATAGTCATTCCACACCATGTTTGATGCCGCAAAATCTCATCTCTACCATGATTAAATCTCATGAAATTCCCCTCTCTATACTGAGAATAAGTATACTCTATTGAAGAGTGTGATTGAGAGAGAGATCACCATCAATAGAACTTTTTAGATGAAAACATTGGGTTAGGAACTCCATTAGAATATATACCCTTTAAAACCAGTGGTTTGTCCAGAAAAAAATGAATCAGGATAATTTTTATGAGTGAGTGTGATAATATAGAATGAATATGGATTGTACCTTTAAAATCACATGGTGTTTCCTATTCAAATTCCTCTATCACCAAAACTATCTAAGACTTATGTGTAGTTGTGGATGTATAATGGAACAAAAACATCTTTAATCCCACTCTAAAGGACCCTCATTAAAAACAAAGTATAAAGAAACCCATCATGAATCATATCTAAAGAGTACTTCATGATGTTTGTTAACCTTGGTGTATACTCAGGCATGGTTGTGCTTAATTAATGATGGTCTTGTATCTTCTAAATTAAAACCATCATCAATATTTTCATATATAAATCCACCTTGAATAAGGTCTCAAACTCCAACCATAGTAAAGAAATCCCATTATGAGTTTGAGTAAAACAATTTCCACAAATAAGTCATTATTATATATATGGAATTTAATTCAAGAATCATCATATGGTTGGTAGGTATCCAAACATGATATAATATTTGATTCATTGAATCCAACCAATTATCTATCCTATGAGGTTTATGGTGGACTCAAAACTAAAGGTCCTTTTTCAATAAAACTCACATCATGTACCCGTCTTATGGGAAGTCTCATCTGACTTAGTGAAAACAACCATATTTTTTACAAATGGATTTGATATATACACAAAATTATGAGAATATTCCCTCTCATAGTGGGTAAAAATTACTCTCAATTAGGTCCTTTAATCATTACTTCATCAATCAACTAGTTAGCATTGATAGGTTCAAACGCTGGCTCAAGCTTATCATAGCCCTTCCCCCAACAACTAAGATGGCTATCTATGGAGTGGCATCCTGTGTTAAAAATTTAATAATATCCAAGTGAGTTGACATAGTAAGGATATGTATAACCCAAAATGACCAATTTATTATTCATGTACTAACCTAGTTATATCACAAAATGATGCCTTAGAGTTTTAAGTCATTCAATAGATTATCAAAGTCCTATTGAATGGATATATTAGCCACTACACCAAAACTAGGTTCCCGATTATAAAAACTAAACTCAATAATTATTGATACCATTTACCTAAATCTTAATTCAATCCTCATAATACTACTAACCTAAAATTCCATTTCCTAGACTCGACTTATTTGATACAATTATGACATGACTCAACCCACCAAGACCCTACCTGGGATGGTGATAAGGTTATTATTCCATCCTATGCTTACCAATAATAGTCCAAGGGTTAGATACTAGTTCAAAAAAATCATAACACGTATGGTATTACTTTTCATATATCAATCTATAATAGATATGAAACTCAAATACACAAAATTTATCCAGCAACCACCATCAACATATATAAATTACTGAACTGTATAAAAAATAATGTATGTTTTATTAGCTATCAAATATAGATCCTTATAGGAAAACCAAATAGAGAACTAATATAGTGGAAATTCTGCTAAGAGTGATGAATGTATAAAAATGTAAAACACACACTTGTCATAAAAAATCATAGGAATAACTTATCACTATAAATTATCACTATCAAGAACCATAATAAACCACCAAGAATTAACTCCACACAATATGAACCAGCTCTACATCCACTATGACCATTTTGAACTATGAATCATCTATATAGGAAAAATATATGTGGGCATGAAGGCTTTTATAGTGGTGAGTATAAACATACCCAATAGGATGCTCAAAAAATAAAAAGGAAATATGGAATAATAAGTCACCTCAAAACTCTATAAAAAGATAGAAACTGAAAAGAAAAAATACATATATTTTTTATAGATAAAAAATAGGGGATATAGTAAAGTCCTTATCAATATAGCTTAACTTTGAATTTATAACTCAACTTCACCAAGGTTCAAAAATAAAATAAATCTGGAGATTCTTATAATATCATAAGACTCATAAAGTCTAATTTTGACATCCTAGCTAAAAGGTTCATTTTGAAGACAAATGAGTATTCATGGCATGTCAAAAGAGCCCAAAATCCAAACCACCTATCTTCCATAACTTCCACATCACCTCTATGAAACTTATAGTGTGGAAAATAAAATAATTAAGGAAATGAATATTGATTGAGAGAATACCATCCCCTATAGATTATTGTGCCTCAAAACATGTAAAATTACTAACTTTAGGGATGGGGGACCATACCCCAATACATGGGAAATAACATGAAATATATCTACTCAACTTTAAACCTTACATTCCATCTCTAATTAATTATAGTGGGGGACCCATGTCTCACTGATATGTTTATATCAATCGGGGGTATTAACTCCTATAGATGACCCAGATCTCATCATGAGAAATTTGAATCGACTGAGGAGTTACATACTCCATAAGTGGAGTACATATGCCCTATCATAAAGGGGTTTTCTGAATCCACAAAGTGTATGGATGAACCATTCCCTGTTATCATTATTCCACTAGAGTGGTTACTAATCCCATGTAAACTCCCAATATCTTATCCATACCCCCATTGTTATCTCTATGAAGTTAAGGAACTATAATTACTTGTAACACCTTATAAAAATCATTAAAAATGGAGAGTCACGCTCCATTTAATTCTATATGGAAAAATGTTTATAATAGACAATTAATTTGTCCAATTCTAACACCCAAGTGAGAAGATATAAAAAAATACTAAGGATCATTTAGTATGTAGCATGTACTCCTCTATAAAATTCATGTAAATCTAAAGAAATAACCAAGAATGTACCATAATTATCTAGTTGTGTGAGGTAAAACAACAAGGAATGTTCTAGAAAGGTATACATAGTATGATACCCATAGGTTATTCGAGCATATATTTCGATGAAAACCATATCCATGTTGCTAACATACATAGTGTTTCAATAGGCCCACACAGTGCGTGGGGCTAGGGGGTTAGCTAAGTGTGTACTCAAGTACACATTGAGGAGTGTAGTACCCTAAACATATAATGTGACCCATAATCACACACTATATAATGGACCAACTCGGGTCAACCAATCATGTCACTCGAGCTAACTCAACACATGACCTGAATCTCTTTCCTAATTTCCATGGGTTAGTGACAATCACATGGGTATCAAAGTTTAAAACCATGCAAATTATATTACCCTGAAAGATTACAAAACATGTCTCATGTATACCAAAAATAAGATAAATAATCAGAGTACAATGTGGAAGTAAATTACACATCCATGAGACATATAAGGACAATCCCAAAAGGGATAAACCTGAAAAAAAAAACTAAAAAAACATAAGACCAAGTCTCCATGAGGAAATTTTTCATCACCATCCCAAATCACTCTAAAATTGATAATAATGAAGGGAATCAGTCATGTCACATGAAGCCCTTATCTTTACTTATAACCTACAAAACCAATTCTAAAAATTACAAAATGAAAAACTAGGGTGTGAGCACTAATCCCAGTAGGATTCCATCATGAAATCTATATAAAGTACATCACCATGAAACCATTAGTTCTAGCTTCAAAAAATTTGGTTTATAAATCCATTTCCATGTGAAAACCATTTTATAATACTTAATTTGGTTTTAAACATTTCATATTCTAATCCACAATATTATGAATATAAATAATAATGAAAGATAGTGGGTATTAATCAAATCAATCGTATTCTAAAAGATAACATAGTGAGTATATAATCATGGTACGCAAAGGAAACCAAGATAAAACAATTTGTTCTAGGAGTACCATGCAAATGGGACAATAACTATAAGATAAACATGTGATCATATATAACATTTTGCACGAGTGAAACCATCATTCATGAAGCATAATTCGGATCTAGACTATGGGAATACATAAATAGGAAAAACTATGAATACTATGTTAGTAATTTAATCCAAACAATACCATTTCTTGTCATCAATCTATTGGTATCAGGATACTCATTTACTTCCAAAGCCTCATGAGTACCTATTTAAAATCATCAGTGTTGTTACATAAAATAAGGATTAATATTTATATTCCCAAGGTTCCTAAGTATTCCCATGTACTAGGTATTCACAAAAAAATATACATAAACTATACTCATAAGTTTGAAATATATTTTCAAAGGAAAATTATCACCACTCCCATGATTTAGAAATCCTTTCTAGATTAAAAATAGTTTATTGACACAATTTTCACTAGTGAACCATAACCACTCTCATTATTTGAAATCAAACTTAGAATAAAATTTTTCATTGAATAATTTCATAAAATATAAAAAATGCATAATTTTTTTAAATAAAACCCTATTTAAAAATCACTTTTACTACCCTGGTAAAATCAAACAATTAATTTCACAAAATAAAAAAAAATTATCAAACTGGGCCAATGGAATTTATCAAGAAATCCTAGTATTTAATGGGTTATCACCAATGTATAGAAACACCTACCTCAAACAAGTTCAATAATACCCATCCATAAATTACCACTGGTGAGGAAGAGAAACCTATAATATTAGGTGAAAGTCTATGAATGATGTCTAAAAAATAACCTCCAACCCTTCCAATTTTTTCCTAGTGGATAAGAATTAAAAAAAAGTCAAAGGTTCTACAGAATCTAAATTCCACTAACTCTTCTCATGGGGAAGATAAAAATCATGGTATTGAAGTTTTGAATATTTTAAAGAAATACACTAAGCATAGAAGCATTTAATTTCTCATTTTATCACTTCATAATTAAAAGGAATTTAAAACTCTCAAAATGGAGTTACAAACCTTAAACAAGCTAAAATAAAATATTTAACATATTTCTTATCTTTTAAAATAGATTTAATGTGTTACATGCATTAGAGGAGTGTTCTAGAATAAGAATAACAAAAATAAAAAAAAATTATCTTTCTCCCAAAAAGAGTTTTTCATAAGGGTAACATGGTTTTACCCTTATGAAGGCCACTATACCCTTACATAAAAATTTAATGAAAAATATTACCCTTAAATAGCTCTGGAGTTCCATTACACAAGTCTGGATTACCCATACACAACCTTACGTGATTCTTTGAAACTTATGAATTACCCTTATGTGATGTTGTTAAGACTCTTAAATAGCATAGGAAATCAAAGGTATACCCTTACATGGTGAAGGTTTACCCTTATGAAACATCTAAAAAAGATTGTTTACCTTTATGTAGCACCAGGGGTTACCTTCACGTGCCCTTTGAAAACTAGATCTTACCCTTATGCAGTGTATAAAAATGGTCTCTTACCCTTACGTAACCCATAAAAAATGGGATTAACTTTATGTAACCCTTGAATACAAGTGGTTACCCTTACATAGCCCTTAAAAATCTCTTTTACCCTTATGTAGTACCTTAGAAACTCCCTATATATAAGTAGAAGATTTTACCTTTATGTAGGCCATAGGCCATATGTAAGGTTAAAAATTAAACTTGATATTTATTGAATTTTAAATAAAGAAATTGTAAATTAAAACCACAAAGATGTTATAAATAACATTAAAAAACATGGAAGTTATAAAGAACCTACAACACTTCCAAAACCTAAATAAACATCATAAAACAAAGATCATACCAGAAAGAAAAATCTAGGGGTTACAATTCTTCCCATCATAAATTATTTCTATCACTAGAAACTATTTAAATTTAAGAAACTCACAAAAAGACAAGAATTCTATAGCATAAACATAAATTTACATTACCATGTCATGTGGTAATTTTTTTCACATTTATATAAAACATATATTAAAGATATTTTTTACAAAATGGTACCTTGTCTTGGTGATTTATAAACTGAACCATTTATGAAAATATTAGGGTGTCAGGTTTAAGGTCAACCTCCTTCAATTTAAACAAAATGAGAGGGTTTGGTTGATACCTCCCCAATTAGAAAACATGCATCACATTGTGAATCGATATCAAGAGATATGGAAATTCCAACCAATTATCCGCCTTTCCAAGACATTAAATATCCTAGAAAGGGAACAAAAAAAACCCTAGTGTCGACTTACCTTTCTCACTAAAATATGATATCTCAAATAAAAATATATTTAGTGAGGGAGACCAAATTACTCATCTCATACTCTAACAAAAAATGATGGTAGTTTTTGTAACATATTAGGTGGCTTATAACTTTATCCAACCTTTATTTAGATAACCACTCAACCTCATCACTCTTGAATAAGATTCGGTCCTACTAGATATGGCTTACCTACCCTTAACCAGCATAAAGAAGATTCACAAGGATTCCCATATGACACTTCAGAGTGTATCTACTTAATTGTAGAGTAGGGTAGACATGAAACTCAAAATCCAAAAAAAAAATAACACCATGGATATTTTCAACCCCTCAAAAATAACATTCAATATTTCTTAGCATAGTTATATATTTGCAAGGAAATACAAGTTCCAATTTCATTAATCACTTTATGATTTCCCAAATCATATATTCTCCCCACTAGAAGTATTTGTTGGTCCAATTATTAGTCCATGATCCTTTAATCTAACTTTCATAATGGAATGTATAAGGATAAACCAAACTAGTATGTTTTTTGTATTCCACTATACTTTTCTAATAGTCGTGGAATCATGATATAAAGTCAAAAATTAACTAGATTTCTCTAGCCACTATCATAGATTTATCAAATCATGAAATAACCTAATAACCCTAAACCACACAAAAAAACTTGAAATAGGTTAAAAATCTATAAAATCTTGTCAAAAATAAATTAGATTATATAAATACCTTTAAATACACAAATTTTCATCAAGTAAAAAAAACCAGAAAACTGAGGTCTCCCCAAAAAAGAATTACATTAAAATGATATCAACTGGTATTTTCTACTTTCTCATGCCAAATATAATTGCACAAGGAAGTATTATCTTGTGTCAAAATTTGACCAAAAATGAATATTAGATCCTCTAATACAACCACATGTATTTCTACAAAAAGGATCCCTGAGGATCCATCCTCCTTTGATTCATCATATCCCACACTGGTAAAACCTAGTTCAAAGTCTCTATGACTGCTCCTCCCACTCAGAGAGTTTACACAATATCAAAATAAATGATCTGAAAGCGCTCAAACCATCATTTATATCTTAATATCAGATTACTATGGGTAAAATTACACTTCTGAAACTTATGATCTAAATATATCATAAACTTATCTCTAAGGTACTCGTGTCACATTGTTCTGAGATCATGTATATATACTGTTAAATCAAGGTCATGGTGAGATAAAATATTTCTATGAAGTTATAATTGGTAAAATCCTTGAGCCTTCACAAATTTTCAGACATCAATACATATCTCAACTCCACATATGAGTCTTCACAGTGATATAGACAAAATTTAACTAGTCTTAGCATAAACCAACACTAGATCTGAAATCAATGTTGCTTCCATATTTTCAAAGGAAACCTTGGTTTAATATTTTTTTAACACAAGGCTTTAAAAGAACATAGTCCAAGCATAGTTCTCCCCACTATTTTGAATTAGTCAAAAATGGTATAGAAACTTTCGACTGCATTGATACATTAGTGCATCAACAAGTAGAAACTGAGGTTACACATTTCAAACAAAGTAAATCTTTAATATTTCTATAAAAACCCAAGTAAAATGGTATGATAACTCAAGGTACATACAACCAAGAGGAAATAACATCAATCCTATAGAAACACCCTATCCCAAACAAACATTCAAAAGAAAAATGGATTAAACCACCTCAAAGATCATTAGAAAGGAAAAATCCTGATCACTAGATCCACCACATCCTGCATAACCAGGTGATGGTTTAAATGAAGACATGACTCAAAAGGAAATGACATGGATCTAGTATTGGGTTGTGAAATTACAACTATGGTAACTCAGTTTTAGAAATCTCAACTTGGTGGTCAACATTATCCAATTGTTAATAACATATCACCAATGGATATCTCAGACTAACTGGTCATGAAATAAAATCATGTAACCCATGCACAAACCCAAGGTTCACCAAGTATGGGACATTAATCCCAAAACCATGGCATTTATTTTCACCACATATCAAGACCATGAAAAAATGTTCATAGACTTAAATGAAACAATGAGTTATGAAGAAAAAATGGTATTTCCACTTCTCTCAATAGTGAAACCCAAGGAAGGAATCAAATATCACTCCTAAAAAAGGCTATCCAAAAACTAAAAAAATTATGAAACTAGAGAGTGTGAACTTGATGTGATCAACATAAAAATAACAGGATACAACAGAGATTCCAAACATCCTATAGAACTTAAGGGAACTAGTAAAATTAAACCTTAAAGACCCATCCACCCAATCAAATTTATAAGTTCCTCTTATTAGGACAAAAAAGTACATTGTTTTTATTCACTTCAAGAACTTCCATCACAAGAATATAAATAGGTGAGAAAAATACTACCAATCTATTTAGAGTTTGGTAATGACTAAATAGATGAGGAAAAAGGATTACTCTCAAGGAAAACATCACACTCTAACTCAATCCATCTCTAGAAGACTCACCCAAACCATATAAGAGGGGATATCCATATCTTCATGTCCTTTAGAGCACAACAAATGACCCCTACACATAATAAAGTTTTAGGATGAACATAAAAAACAAAAAATCTATAAAACACTTTTAGTGAGGTTTCATAAACAAACCCACTCAAGATGAGAAAAACTCTTTCAAAAACTATTTATTTTGAAAACCTCTAATCACCTTTTCAAAAGGAGTTTTACAAACAACCCATTTAAAAATTAAAAATATTTCATTACTTTAGAAAAGGAATCAAAAATGAAAAAAAAAATCATAACTCCATAATTATAAGATGGAACCTTATAATTTTTAAAAAAAATCATTAAATAGGATTCATTTTTATCTTGAATTGCATTATCTGAGTTTTAAGTTATAAAAACAAACAACCATAAAAGTTATAAGACTGGTTTTCCTTAAAAACTAGAATCCACTTTCAAAAAAAATTAATCTTACAATTTGAAAAAAACCACAAATATCTCCATAAAATAGAAAACTTTTTCTTTAAAACATCATGGTAAAAAACTATTTCTTAAAAAAAATAATGGCTTATTGAAAACATTCCTCAATGGTGTGAATTTTTTTCCTGAAAAATATTTGACTAGTTTGAAATCCAAAAAGAATCTAGGTTTTCATGAATAAACAATCATTTCTAAAAACATGGTATATAAAACAAGAATCATTTCATGGGTAAGAAAAAAATCCTTACTTTCTAGACTTAAAGTATTTTCATCAAATAATAAAGTAGTTATATAATTCCTTCACAACAAAATAATTCCATAATGTTAGACAAAATGATTCTAGATATCAAAATATCTTAAGAACTAGATTGATTATTTTATAATATATGAGATTCAATTAAATAATAAAATAATAATGGGTTCTAAATAACCATTACAAATGGATTTTGATTCATTTTGACCTATAAATGTGATTGATAGGCATAGTATAATCATTCTGAAAACCATTAAACACTTTCAAAACCGAGTTTCTAGTCATTAAATGGTTTTTAGTCCACCAAAGTCAACCTCAAAACTTGATTCCTTTTTCAATTTATACCCCAAATCAAAGATAAACTCTAAGGAAACCAAAACCTACTATTTAGGATCATAATTCATCATATTAAACCATAAATCATGAAAAACATAAAATAGGAAAAAAATATCAACTTCCCATGGTAACTCAAGTGGAATCATGAATTGTTGTGAACAAGAACCTATTCTCCAAGTACTCCTTGGGCCCTGATAAGTCCTAAATCCATTCTACTAAATGCATGTAGTGTTATAAGACTTCTGTATAGGTATTCCTATGAAATAATTTTGTAATTAACCAACTCAAGTTAACCTTTCACATCACCCGAGTGGGATCGACATAAGACCTAAAGTGCATTCTCGATCACCACGGGCTGGTGATAAGCACTTAGGAATCAAAGTATAAAACCATGGGAATTATTTTACCTAAAAATATTACCAAAAAATTCTCATGTATACCAAAAATAAGATAAATAATCATAGTAAAACATGAAAGTAAAGTACATATCCATGATACATAGAAGGACAATCCAAAAAGGGATGAACCTAAAAGAAAAACTAAACAAGAGCAAGACCAAGTCTCTATGTGTCAATCCATCACCAATATCCCAAATCACTATAAAGGTGATAACAACCAAGATAAGTATCCATGACACATAATGAATTTATCTTTTCCTGTAACCTGTAAAACTAAGGCTACAAACACCCAAAGAAAAAAAGTAGGGTGGTTGAACTTAGACCAGTAGGATAACACTAAGCAATCTATATAACATCTATCTTCATGAAAACATTAGTTATATCATAAAAATGGTTTATAAATCCATTTACATGTGAAAAATAGTTTATAAAACTTCCTTTGGTTTCAAACATTCCATATTCATCCCTCGCCCTCTCTTCTCCCTCATGTGCTCGCCCTCATCTCCTTCTCTGCTATAGGGTTTCTGGTCGAAACCTTCTCTACTCCTCGTTTCTTCTCTAAGTTAGTCTTATTAGGCTCTATCTGTCCCTTCCATGGCTTCTCCTAGGGTCCATACCCCTATTTTATTTTTCAGCTGGTCTACTCCCAGGTTCTTCCCCTCACTTAATCTTCGGCAAATGTGCTTCATTTTTACCCTAGGGTGCCACTGCTATACTCTGACCTTGAGTTCCATTGATTCTCTTCAGGTCGAATATGTAGTAATAGAATCACATAGGTTTTGGGCTTGAGTTTTGGTAGTTGTCGATCTACTCGGTGTCTTCCCATTTCCCCCTCTTTTCTTATGTTTGTTATCAGTTTGGGCTTCATCCCCAATTTCTATTGGGTTCTTCCCCATTTTCCTCTTACTCATGTTCCCTCTAGATTTCTTCCTTGTTTTTCATATTTATTTTTACTGTGATGGTTCATAAAACTCTGAATTCAAATCTCGACCCTGACCTCAAAATCCTTATACTTCTCTCCGAGTCAGATCTAAAGTGGTGGTTTCTCAAAGGCTTTGAGAGGTGGGATTCGATGGCTGATAGTGCTCCTCACATTGTCTATTTTTATTTTCAATGTTAGTTTGTTTGATACTCCCTATTTTTTGGTTGTTGATGATAGTGGTAGTGTTTGATTTATCAGTGAAGTTTGTACATGGTTTTTGTGTTTTTTTTATTTCTATTTTCTGTGATGGATGGACAATGACGGTAAGGTGATGATGTTTCACAATGGATCAATGTTTCTCGACGGTCTCCAGTATTTGGATGGAGATGTATACAGTGTTTATTGGATAGTGATGACAATAGTGACCCACTGGTTTTTAGTGTCATTTGTTGTGGTATTACGGTGGTGGATGTGGATGTCGAGATGATGGAGATGTGGTGTGATGATGGATACGATGTGTTTACAGGACATGTTCAGTGCTTCTCTAGTGGATCATGAGATTTATGGTATTTTTTTGTGATATGTTCTCTTTTTAATTCTATAATATGCATCATGATGAAGGTTTTGGCGTAGTGATGTTGATTCTAGTTGAATTTTTTTTATTTGAATTCTGTCATGTGAAATGTGTCTTGATGAGGGTGTGGTTGAACCCAGGTTTCTCACTTTTTCCTTAAAAGTGTTTGAATAATAAAAAATTTAATTTTTAGTCAAAATATAATACGGTGACTATATAAGAATTTTACACAAAGGAGACCAATATAAAACAATTTAGTCTGAGAGTTCCATGCCCACATGCCAATAACCATAAGATAAACATTTGAGCATATAAAACACATTACACAACTGAAACCATCATAAATTAAACATAATTGGAATCTAGACTATAAGAATACATAACTATTACAAACAAGGAATACTGTATTAGCAAGTGAATCCTAACAATATCAATTCCTATAACTAATTTTTCAGTATCAGCACACCCATTTTTTTCCATGGCCTCATGAGAACCTATTTAAAATCCCTACTAGTGTTACGCGCACTAAGGTTTGATATTTTCATTCCCAATATTTCCATGTGTTCCCATGTGACATGTTTTTACAAAACAAAAAGTAAACTATACTCATAAGTTTTCTAAATATTTTCACAAGTGAAGTATCACCACTACCATGTTTTGAAAATAAAATTTAGACTTAAAATAATTTATCAACAAAATTTTCACAAGCGATGGAGCACCACTCTTGTGCATTGAGAATCCATTTAAAATAAAACCCGTCAATGATACATTTCAAAAAATGAAATAAATATATAAACTATTTTTAAATAAAACCCCATTTAAAAACCACTTTTACTACTCTAGTTAAATCAAACAATTAATTTCAAAAAAAATAAATCAATTATTTCCTCATATCAAACTAAATGAATTTAAATGAATTTATCAAGAACTCCTAGTATTTCATGGGTTTGTTCCAATGTACAGAAACTCCTACCTCAAATAAGGTAAAAAACACACATTTGGAAATCATCACTATTGAGGAAGAGAAACCTATAGAAGTATGTGAAATTCCATGCATGTCGTCTAAGGAAAAAACAACCACTAACCCTTTCTATTATTTTATCAATATGGAATAAAGAAAAATGATTCAAAGGTTCTATGGTATCTGAACACCCTGGACTATTCTCATAGGGATGAAAAAAATCATAGTATTTAAGGTTTATATATTTTAAAGAAATACACCAGGTGTAGCGGCATTTAATTACCAAATTAAATATTCCACTTAATTTACCCTTTTAATTGCTTCATAACTAAAAATAATTTAAAACTCTCATAAAGGAGTTAAAAACCTTAAACAAGATCAGTGAAAAATGTTCCCATGGTTTTCAAGATTTTAAAATGGATTTAAGGAATTTCAGGAGTTATAGGGGAATTCTGGAAGAAGAAAAACAAAAAACAATGTTTTTAATTATTTTTCTCCCAAAATGATCATTGTGAAAGGGTAATATGGTTTTACCTTTACACAAGTCACTATACCGTTATGTAACCATTAAAGGAAATAGATTACCCTTATGAAACTCTACAGTAACCTTATGAAAGTTTGGATTACCCTTACACTAGTATGGATTACCCTTACGTAATTTATTAAAACTTGGTATGTACCCTTACATGTGGCTGGGAAGAACCTTATGCAGCATAAGAAATAAAAGGTTTGTCCTTATAAAATGAATTTTTTCCCGTACAAAACCTTTAAAAAATAATATTTTTCTTTTCACGTCACTTGGGGTAACCCTTACACACCCTTTTAAATAAATAGATCACCCTTATATTGTGCATAAAAATAGGGCCTCACCCCTATACAACACATAAAAAAAGGGAATTATGTTTATGTAAACCTTGAAACGAATTGTGTATAGGTATAATATTTTAACTTTATGTAGGCACTAGGCCATATGTAAGTGTAAAAATTAAACTTGAAATTTTTAAAATTTTATTTAAATAGACTTATAATTAAAAGAAAAAATATGTTCTAAAGAACATTTTAAAACCATTAAAGTTCCAAATCACCTCTAACACTTCCACAATATAATGAAACGTCACAAACCAAATAATGTAGAAAAAATAAAAATCAAGGTGTTACACACCATGTAGTATTTAAGTTAGATGTGTAAACCCTAGCTACTGAATAATGTAATACATGATATATTTTTCAGAAATTAAACATAATGTAATCATGAATTACAAATACAAAATACTCATCCTCCCACTAATCACTCCATTTTCATTTCCTCATTTCATTCATCCATTATTGTTCAAACTAGAAACCCCTATGGTTTCCACCTTGCCTCTTTAGAGCATCACTGTCACCATTTATCAACCCTTAATTTTTGGGAAAGACATTATACCTAAAACCACCATCATAGGTCATTTGTTTAACTCTAATGCTATTATTTATTCTTCTACCTCACAAAAAAATCATTATACTCACTAGTTAATATCTACCTAACTACCCTGGTCCTCTATAGTCAAACCACTATCCAAGGTGAAGGCCAACAGTGGTTGTGCTTTAGGAGAAGAGAAAAATGAGAGGGAGGGGAAAGAGTTTAGTGGTAATTAATTCAAAATTTATAAATAGTTTTAGTAGAATCAAATAATTTTCATGATAATTGAAGGTAAGAATTTTTATGAATGGTTACTGGTTGTTCTTTATTATTCATCATATATTGAATGTGATTATTTAAAATAATAAAGTTACTCTTATTACTATTACTCATAGAAAATAATCATATTAACCAGTGAAGTAATGAAAAATGAGGAATGATTAATAAAAAATGAATAATAAATATTCCATCAAAAACTCATTAGCATAAATTCATAAAATAATGAATTATTGATAATCCATGGAAAAATAAATTAAATAGATAAATAACTATATAATAAATCATGTGAATAATGAGGAATTAGAATTTATAATGATTCCCTAACTCAATAAATGTATTCATCAATATCATGTGGTTTGATTGTCATGCCAAGTATAACCCACAAATAATAATCATCAAATTTCACTAGGGAAATTCAAGTATGGAACCACAAATGAAATTAAAAAGAAGAATTGAGAAATACAATGTATTAAATTCTTGCCTTATGGTGAATATGTTTAAGCTTCAAAATCCATCTTCAATTAGAAATCAATCATCAACTCTACCATTGAACATCTCATATTTCCCCTTTATCCTCTATATTCAATGATGATATAAAAATAATAGATGGATTATAACACCCCCAGTTTGAGTTATTTTCCTTATGATCTAATTTTTTTAAACCCTTTTTCATGGTTTTAGTTGGGTTTAGGGAACTTGGGTGAGTTCCTTGGAGGGTTTTTGAGTAGTTGGTTGTTTCTGGGTCCACCATTGGAATCCAAACACTATCATGATGGGCATGTTGTACTGGGTGTCTCCCTATACAAAATAGGTAGACCAAAAATGGTCATGTTCAGGGGTGTGGTGCCCTAGGTGGATCATTATAGACCATGGCTAGAGAGGCATCACTACATCATGGTCTAGTGTATGGTGAGACTAAAACAGCATGGGTTTTTGCACTAGGATGTGGTGGCTAGTCATGTTTCACTTCCTAGATATCAAGATATTGAAGTCACCATGCTCATGGAGGATCCACCAGGTCTTGTTGATAGTCAATCCCATTTTTTAAATGTGTGTTTATCATGGGAGGTATGTATAGATCTTTATATGTTATTCTTGTGAGGTATTTTACTGTGTTTTATAAATTGAAAACACCTCTTATAACCCTTGTCTTTCCTCCTAGGTTTTTGGATCTGGTTTTTTATGAAAATCCTTTGAAATAATTCTTATTGTTCATTTTTGTAGTTCCTTTGGGTGACTGATTTTTGGTGTTGCAGTATCTTCTTCTCACTCATTTTTTTGTGGTGAAATTGATCATAAGAGGTAGGTGTAATCTCTATCACTCTAATATTTTTGTAATTGGAATAATTATATTTTTAAACTATCTTTTTCTAATTTTAAATAGTAAAACCCACTATGATTTTTTTTTGAAAATATTAGTTTCTATGGATTTAAGACATTCATACTACTTAATTTTTAATTTGTTTGTGTCTTAAAGAATTTTTTTTGAGCCTTGTGTAAGACTTGTTTTTAATGTTTTGAGAATGAAATTTGTATTTCAATTCTTTTTAAAATTTTAAGAAAGGTTTTGTTTTTTATAGAAATAATTATGAAATATGGTATTTCAATAGAATTTGGTGTGTGTTCATATTGAATTATATAATTCCTTGTCGATATGTACTTGGTTCCTAGTTACATACTAGAAATTTACATGGGATTTTTCACCTTGGAATGAATTGGTGAAGGAAATATCACCACTCTTCAATATTAGTATTGTCATTTGGCATGAATGTGTGTGTGAGTTTGGAATGTGGATGGGTATTCCAAGTGGAAATAAAGAATTAAAAAAGTGATTTAGTTCAATTTTTTTCTTAAAATATTTTATTATGGTAATCTATTTTGATATTCTCACCCTCTTTTTTATGTAAAATTTGAGATAACTTGTTTTTGGTCCTATTGTAATGAGTTTTGGACACTCTTGGGTAAATCCTACTGGGTATGTTCACTCACCCCATGCATATTCAATTTGGTGAATATACAGATGTTATTATGTATTACATAGGTAAAGTAAAGGTCTCATGTTTCTCTAGTGGTGCATCATGATGCTACTTCCTTGGGTAGATGTTTGGAGCTTTTATTTCTCACATGGAGTCATTAGAGTGATCCCACATTGTTGTTTCTATATCAATATGTCTTTGGGTTTTCTTGAGTTTATTTTCCTTACTTTTTCACTACAACTATGATATTATTGTTTTAGTGGTTTTCATTTGAGTTTTATTATTTATACTTATTCATTATATGGTTGGTTTGGTTTTTTATATTATATCTTTTTATGTTATGATTTTTTTTAAGGTAAAATCATTCCCTGAAATATTAATAATCCATTATCATTAAGTTTTATACTTTTGTGTCTTAGGGATGTCACCTAAGGTTTGTAGCGCCTCCAATCTAGCCCAAGACAATAGGCTGCACAGGGATGCTACAAATGGTATTATTATTGGTCGGTCTATCATCTTGGGATGGTATCAAGGAGATAAGATCTATCAGAACTTGAATGTATATCATAAAAATTATCTAAACTATTTAGGTTGAACTTTAAGTTACCAGGGTATTATGGGTAAAACGAATTCTAAGACATTTCTAGATGTATTATCATCTCATTATCATGGTTTTAAATAAAGAGTGTATTATATCATTCATTATTAATGAAAATTCCCACTAGGACTGCATCGAGTATCTATAACCTACCTGGAATCCACAAGGCATTGAGTAATACTCAAAATCCACAATTTATCGAGTATTAACCATTTACTTGGAAATACATAAGGCAGTATAGTCCATGTTACAAGGTTATCATGATCCACTACCATAATCATCTTAGTCCATGCATGCACCCCTCAAGTAGTATGCATACCATGATGGACACTTATAAAGTATAAAACATTACAATCCTCCAAATAAAAACATAAGAAGTCATAGCATGATAATAACCATATAACACATCATGAGAAATATAGCATCATAATATATCCAACATGTGAATCAATTATCATCATATAATCTAGATATCTCAACAATCTCATGTAAGAAAGTCATATGGTATCACATAATACACACATACCCACATGAAATCACAAGTCAAGAATGAATATCAATATTCCAACACAATCATCATACCATGGAAACATGTGTCACGAGAACCCAAGAAGGTATGTAAATTCCTACCTCATGGTTTTCAATGTCAGCATTAAGGTTTGACAAAGGTGTTTTCATAATACAAGTTCCACACACAATAGAAACTCACTCACACACTAATGAATCCTAGAACCGGTTCTAAATCATCATTTCATGGGTTATAGAGTAATGTGAGGATAAAAAATAAAATGGGGTAGAACCAATTATTACCTGTGATAATATTTCATAAGAAAACCATAATTTTCTATTCAAGGATGGAGGAAGTAAGAGAGTCTAAAAATTCGGTGGTCTCCATAGTGCAAGGCAGTAGTTATAGTGTTGAGGTGCACTAGATAAGACCACCATAGTGTAGGTGATCACACCACAATATAAGGTGCATTAGTAGAAAACCACCATAGTGTAATATTTGACTGTTTTGGTATGAAATCCTTAGTAGTGAAACACCACGGGCATTGAATAGGGGGTTGTGATGTAGGGGATTTTAGATGTAAACCTCTATGATGAAAAAGAAGGTGTTATAGCATAGAAGTAGGTTGAGGAATGTACTAGTGTGACGTAAAGGAGAGAACTATGGTGTGAAGATTCTATTTTAGACCTTCAGTGGTCCTATAACTCAATAAAATTATTTTTAAGGATAGGTAATTATAGGGGGTATCTAGGGCTTCAATCCACGTGAGAAACCCCTCATAAATCCTCATCAATCCCCTCCCCCTCTTTAATTTCAAATTCTATCACCTGAATAAATGATAGTAACATATTTCTAAATGAATTAACACCTAAAGACCAATAGGTAGGACCCTTTTAATAACTAATATGGAGTATTCATTGTTTCATGCTCCAAGCCACTACAGTGATGCCTCCTCAAGCCATACCTCCATGGCCTCAACTACAGCATAGTCTCACCCAGACGACTCACACTACAGCACATTCCTTCTTACAATGGTTTTTCCTCAAATCCCCAACACCCTTTTAGTGTATCCACATCCAAAATGGTGTAGAATATCCCTTTTTGGTGTGTTCTTGTGCATTATGGTGCAACAAACCATATTTTGGAAGCAATCTTGACAAAACACCCTTTTATACCTCTAAAAACTTCTCAAAATCACAAGGTTCCACCCAAAAATGTTCCAACTTAGGGAAAGGTTGAAAATAGGTCTTTTATTAAAGAAAAATAATTTCAGGTATTTGTACCAGTTTCCATGTTCATGTGACATTATGAGGTTGTCATACAGGGGATGGTTTGGTTACTACTGACTTATACCATATCTTTTGTTATGGAGCCAAAGCGGGTACAATCGGGGATTTGTGGCAGCTTGGTAAGCATATGACCGCTCAGTTTTTGGAATTTATGTTTATTCTTGTTATTAATTTATTATTATTATGGAATAAACTTTTATACTTGATCATATTGGGTTAATTATGTATTTTTGGTGTCCTACCTAATCATATACTAACATCCTACTCTCACATTTTGGTGTTCTTATAGATTTCATGAGGGATCTAAAAAAGTGAAGGTCCATATGGAAGACTATTGAGATGAGGAGTATGGAACTAGTGGTGGGCTAGGATAAAAACTGGAAAACCCACAGTGTATTATTTACTTTTATCATCACTTATTACTCTAGTTCGCTTACCAATTTGGGAGCCTAATTATTTATCTTACATGTATGAAATTATCATTTCTGCATAATTACTCTAATTATCTATTTATTTATTTATTGTTATTATTATTTATTTATTATTGCACTATGTCTTGATATGAAGAGTATAGTAACCCCACTATTGTACTTAGACCTTCTATGATAGTTGGAAACCTCTTGTGTATTGGGAGGCACACATGAAGTTATGTATCACTCAAACTCGGACTCGATGCTTCTGGTTGGGGAATTATAAATTGGTATCAAATCACCACAACTCATTAACTTCTTTCTTCTATTTTCCTTGGTTTAGTATAGGGTATAAAGGATATAGAATGGTTGGGACTTAGGCAGGGGAGCTATGGTAGTGCCTGGACATCATTATATAGTGGACCTTTGAGTTTCCATAAAGTGGGGGAAATTGTGTTTTGTTGTTAGCTTTGATTAAATTAACCTTGGGTGATGCACATAATGTTGATATATTATTTATGATATTTCTTATATGTTCAGTTATCATGAATAGTAATTTAGGTTCAGATTCCATATATATATAATTGTTGTTGTGAAGCATAGTAGTTCATTAATTTAATTCCTTGATTTGTACTTTCTGTTTCGAATAGTTTTTCTGTTGTGTGATATAGTTTTGTTGTTGTACTATTATATATTTACTAGTATTAATTAGTTAAACTGATCATATTTTCATCTTAGTATACATATTATGACTATGAGTAGAATATAGGGATGAATAAGAGGGTTAGTTCTAGGAGGGTTATACTATGGGTTGAGGATAGACTCCTAAGAGAAACCTTGTGTGATCCCATATACAGATTAGGTTTTATCCTAACAACACTTTTTCTGTAGTGTTTCCATTATGTTGCAAAATATTTTGCCTCAATTTATTCTTATAAGACTACTTGGGAATTAGTCTGGAATCCTCTAGTAAGGGAGGATGTTTTCTCTTTACTTCTAGTCATATAAGAGAATATAGTTGAGAATATTATCCTATCTTCTCTATGGTTTGGGTAGTGTGACCACTTCAGCCAGAAGTATTTTACTTAGTGCCTATCATATGAGTAGGATTTCATAACTATGGTTAAATATACCCTAAATTAAACTATATAAATCTTCATCCTTTTAGGATGTCAAAGGCCTTCAATATTCTGAATAATGGGTTAAAATATTTTTCGGGTTTATTGAACTTGTAGATACTATGATGGATCAGAAAGTTAAACTAAGATTGATCTCATTCCAGGTTCACAATCCATTTCTATACCCCCATATCATATGGCACCAATAAACCTAAAGAAGATCAAGGTGCAATTGGAAGAGTTAGAGTATAAGGGACTCATCAGGTTGATTACTTCACCCTGGGGTTCACCTTTATTGCTCTAAAAGATGTAAAATATTAGTCTTCAAACTCTATATTTATTACTAAAATATAGATCATATAATAGTGAAGAAAATATATCTCTTCCCTAGGATTGATGATCTTTTTGATTAATTATGGGGAGCTCGGTCATTATTCAAGATTTATATATGATCAAGCTATCACTGGCTACAATTAAGAGGTGAGGCTTTACAAATATGGAATTTTGGAGTAAGTGATCGCGTTGTCGAGCGCGTCAAATTAGTTTTTTAATTTTGACTAGAATTTCTGTAGTATAGCAGCAACCCTAGGTCGTCTCTCGACGGAGCCTTAGATCATTAATTTAAAAAGAGGGTTTTGATTATGAAAGTAGAAGGTGAATTAGGTTTTTTAAAACTTGGGTTTTTTATTATTAATGATGAAAATAGGAAATGAAAGTGATAAAACAAAGTAGAAATGAACAAGATTGATTAAATGTGATCAACCCGGGGAAGTCTCATGATGCTCATCCTTCATCGCTTCAAGGGATGGGGTTATGATATTTTAATACCTGGTTTTTAACACATATTAACATATTTTTACTAAGTTTATTCTAGGATACCTCCTAGGGTTCAGTCGAAAACACACAATGTTTCACCGGACACTGCCGATGATTGAGTGATTTGTGTTCGACATCATAACCGAAACTCACCAAGGAAACACACGAAGAACTCGATGTGATATCCAGGTTTGTATGTTACTTTATTGTGATACCATGACATAAATGTTCATGATCTTGACAGTTCTTATATGAGTTCAATTGACCAATATGAACCACACAAACACCGCAATTGAATGAGGGAAGAAAAGGGGATGAACGGTGTGTGAAACATCACATGAAAGGGTACCCCCAAACATGATCATTTGAGTTGATTATAACATACCAGTATATAACTCAATTAAATAAAAATAGAGGATGAAGAAAAACAACATAAAACCTGGAATTAAAATGATCATTCAAAATAATACAACTTTGAAGCTCGGGATTACATCACATTCCTCCCCAGGTGATCACAAGGGGTTTAGAACCCCATGGGAGAGGAAGAAGAAGATGTTGAAGTAGCACTTCCCATAGCCTCCATAACTGCTAGGGATGTTGAGAAGACTCCTTGGGGACTCCAAAATGGTATAACCTTGCCTCCTGGCCGAACTAACAAATGGGGAGCCCAAGGTGTCATTTTATAGGAAAATTGGAAGGTGGTTTTTGGCACACAGATTTCATCAATCCACTTATACCACATGTTTCGGTCTTCAAACAGCCTTATCTCGCTTTGAAGAAAATATAAAAGTTTTACCCCTACCTCTTGAATGTCTCCACTGAAATTTTGGCACCATTTGGACAACTGCAGCTCAAGATATTGATAAAATACAGAACACCGCATTTGACTTGGTCCATATTCGGTGGCTTGGACAGATCAGTTCGGATGGGCCTCATAGAAGCCGAATCAGGATTGGGTTCCTTAATATGAAATGTATCCTATTAAATTTTGGACAGTCCCACAAATTTCAGTCCATTTAGATGCCCGGATTTCTTGTACTATGCAAAACAGTGGACAAATGTCCATGGATCCATGCAATTTTGGCCCATTTTTCTTCCACTTCATCAAGGGCCCTCCAAATCACCTCCACCTACATTGAAATAATAAAAACAAGTAACATTGACCATTATAATGTTTATTAACATTAATTAAATGATTCAAACATAAAGTGAAATTTATTATTATATTTGGAATATTCATTACAAAACTAGTTTAAAACAGCGGTGTAAGGGTGGAATAAAACAGTGAATCGTGGTACGATCACACCCCCACACATAAACATTTGCACTCCTGGGAAAAGTCACATATCCCAATAAAATATTTCATATATAAATATTTCCAACATCATGAAGATTTATCATTTGAAGAAATTTTATTTAAAATAAAGTGATCAATGCACGAACCACACCAAGGAGTTCTTCTTAATGAAAATAGAAAAAGATGTCTCATAAATCATATCATAGTGAAATTCAAAAATATTCATGATACCCAATTGAGAAAGGAATTTAGAAGTAAACCATGACACTAACTCTCCATGTGTGTATGTGTTAAAACCATTCCATGCTATTCTTTCCACTTTTTATCAAATAAATATAGGTTATTTTAACATTATTCAGCTTTAAATGATTTTTCACTGAACCTGTCCTACATCCTTTACAATCATATTTCAAGACCCACTCATTTAAGAATTCCCAAAAGTCAAACCATAAGCTCCCGACCTAGATATCCCCATATGTTTCACATTTCATCACTCCCCTCATTTATTATATTTTATTGAATTTGCATTTGGAACAAATCTCACACTCATCTCTCAACCCTTGTTTGATCTCCTCACGACACTAATTGAAATAGTTATAACAAGATCAAAGGTTGAGGGGGAGTGGTTTTTGACCTGCCCAAGACACAACCAATCATTTTGTTTTTGTTTTTTTTTTTTGAGGGCGTACAACAGTCAGACATTTGGTACACACACATAGGTCAATCTGGTACAGTAATGAAACAGATCGGATAAGGAACGAATGTATGGAAATGTCATTTAAAGCTAAAAAATATTAACCCAACATATATTTACCTTATATTAAGTAATAAATAATCACACTTTGTGGTTTGGTGCAAAACAAAATTGTGGAGATATTAGTGACACAGTTTTCCCAAAAACTACTCACACAATGGGCATCAATCATCTCAAAGGTTTCACATAGATACGGCCATTTATATCATCGATAGAAAACCAATTCACTAAAAATCACCCCCTTATGTAAAATTCATACAAAAATTCTTTTTATCCTTCGTTATGGTATTTTTACTTTCCCCCCTTTATGGTCACCAAATCATCGAACTTCAAAATTGTTGATGGGGAAAAATGAAAATACCATAACAAAGGCTAAAAAGAGAAGAAAGGATAAAACGATGAAAATTCCTATCTAACCCAGGAATGTATCCACCCCCCCCCCCCCCCCACACACACACACCTAGAATGTGCAGTGTCCTAACTGAAATAATTGAGAATGTGAGAAGGAAGGATAAAACCTGGTGTGTTTTATTGGTATGATGCATTGAGAAGGTGGATTTCCTCCACCGGATTCTTCGAAAAATCCTAATATAAGTGTTTAATTCGCTGCCCCTTGATGGTAAGACTTCATCCACTCTGCTCATGAAAAACCTGTATTGCACCAAAAGGGTAAACATTAGTAACAGTATAAGGACCGAGCCATCGGGAACGAAGCTTACCTGGGTGGCGCTTAAGCCTGGAATTGTACATGAGGACCTTCTCATCAATATAGAACTTCCACTGGTGAATCATGCTATCATGAATAGCCTTTGTCTTCTCTTTATAGATTTGGGAGTTTTCATATGCATCGTATCGAATTTCTTCCAAATCTTGAATATGCATCTTTCTTTGCTCACCTGCATCTGAAAGGTTCATATTACATTTTTTAACAGCCCAATATGCATGGTGTTCTACCTCCACTGGGAGGTGACAAGCCTTTCCAAACACAATTCTATATGGTGACATTCCGATTGGGGTTTTAAAAGTTGTACGGTATGACCAAAGTGCATCATCCAAGTGCAAGCTCCAATCTTTCCTATTGGGTTGTACCATTTTTTCCAAGATTCGTTTAACTTCCCGATTTGATATTTATGCTTGTCCATTAGTTTGGGGGTGATATGCAGTGGATACTTTATGATCAACCCCATACTTATGAAGAAAATTTTTCATGTTTCGATTGCAAAAATGTGAACCCTGGTCACTAATAATGAATCTTGGTAAACCAAACTTACTGAAAATTTGGGACCTCACAAAATCAATAACCACTCGAGAGTCATCGGTCCTGGTGGCCTTTGCTTCCACCCATTTAGATACATAGTCAACAGACAATAAGATGTATACAAATCCAAATTAATTTGTAAAAGGCCCCATGAATTCAATGCCCCATGCATCGAAGATCTCACAAAATAACATGGGATGTTGGGGAATTTCATTCCTCTTGGAGATATTCCCTGTGAATTGACAACGACTACATGTCTTGCAAAATCTATGGGCATCCCTATACAATGTTGGCCAATAAAGTCCTGATTCAAGGACCTTTCGAGCTGTACGTTGAGAGCCAAAGTGTCACTCACATGCCAAGGTGTGGCAGAAGGTCAAAACAGAGGTGAACTCATTGTCAGGGACACACCGATGAACAACTTGGTCACTAAAAATTCTCCACAAGTATGGGTCATCCCAAATGTACCAACGAGAATCATGCTTAAGTCTCTAGGATTTTGAAATGATGAAATCAGTGGGGACCCTAGATGTTGCTATAAAATTCACAATGTCCACATACTAGGGGGTAAGGTCCACAAAATCACAAAGGTTCTCATGAGGGAAGAATTCTCCAATGGGTAGGGGTGAGTCAACATGATGGTCCAATGGTGGGTAAATCCTACTAATGTGGTCAACTAACACATTCTCCACCCCTCTCTTATCTTTAATCTGAAGTTCAAACTTCTGGAGGAGGAGCATCCACCGAATGAGGCGGGGCTTGGCTTCAGGTTTCTTTAAGAGAAAATGAAGGGCAGCATGATCCGAAAAGACAATGATTTTTTACCCAATGAGATAGGAACGAAACTTTTCCAAGGAAAACACAATAGAAAGAAGTTCTTTTTCAGTAGTTGTGTAGTTTACCTGGGCAGGGTCAAGGTTATGCAAGGCATACGCAATGACATGAGGAGCCTTCTCAACCCTTTGTGATAAAACTACCCCAACTGCAAAGTTAGTGGCATCACACATAAGTTTGAAGGGTAGATCCCACCTTGGTGGTTGGATGATGGGAGGTGATGTGAGACTCATTTTTAGTGAATTGAAAGCATCCTCACAATTTTTATCAAAAACAAATTCAGAATCCTTTTGTAATAACTGAGATAAGGGAAGTGTGATCCTACTAAATTCTTTAATGAATCGGCAGTAAAAACTAGCATGACCCAAGAAATACCGCACCTCACGAACACATTTTGGATATGGAATTGATAAAATTAATTCAACTTTAGATTTATCAACTTGAATTCCCTTATTTGAAATGATATGCCCAAGAACTATCCCCCGCTCAACCATAAAATGACATTTTTCATAATTTAAAACAAGATCTTTTTCAATGCAGCGGCAGAGGACAGAACCTAGGTGTTCCAAAAAATCATCAAAAGAAGATCCATAAACCGTGAAATCATCCATAAATACTTCCATACAACTCTCAAGGTACTCAGAAAAAATACTCAACATACATCGCTGAAAAGTACCAGGAGCATTACATAGACCGAATGGCATCCTTCTGTATGAAAATGTTCCGAATGGACAGGTAAATGTTGTATTTTCTTGGTCCTCAAGGACTATATGGATTTGGAAATAACCCGAATAGCCATCAAGGAAACAATAATGGGACTTACCAACCAATCATTATAACATTTGGTCAATGAAAGGTAATGGAAAGTGGTCCTTCTGCGTGGGTTGATTTAGTCGATGATAGTCAATACAGACTCGCCAACTGTTTTGTACACGTGTTGGAACCAATTCATTCCTTTCATTTGACACAACTGTTATTCCTGTTTTTTTAGGCACAATTTTCACTGGGCTAACCCATTTACTATCAGATGTATGATAAATGATCCCCGCTGTAAGTAATTTACTAACTTCCAATTTTACCACTTCAAGGATAGTGGGATTCAACCGGCGTTGAGATTGTCTTACGGGCTTAGCCTCATCATCCAAAAGTATATGGTGGATAAAAATAGATGGGATAATCCCAGGAATATCAGCCAATGTCCATACTATTGCCTTTTTACACTCTCTCAAAAGTTTGAGCAGTTTCGATTCCTATTGTGGAGAGAGGTTATTGGCAATAATGACGGTCAATTGGTCAATACCCTCAAGATATGCATATTTTAAATTAGAAGGATGTTTTTTAATATCCAACACTGGTGGTTTCTGGATTGAGGGAGGGGATTTAGGGGGACTGAGGTCCATTAAACTGTCTATTTGCTCATATTTATTCTCTAAAGATAGATAATCTATAGAAATGAGATTTGCATAATCATCGACGGTCATGGGTACCTCAGAATGAACACACTCATCAATTAAAGCACAAAATTTACACTTTTCAGAACCCACACAACACTCAAAAAATGAATCAAAACTAAAATCATTCAAGGGTGAAGAAAACAAAAATGAATCAGAGTTTGGGTTGAGGATATAAGTGTGTGTGTGTGCATCGTTTGAGATCACTTCCATCGAATAGACATGAAGAGTGGAGTTCTCTTCAATGGGGTGTTTCATAGCCTCAAGGATGTTAAAACTTACCTTTTCTCCACCAAATTCCATGGACAATGTACCATTGTGAACATTGATGATCGTCTTTTCTGTTTTGAGGAATGACCTCCCAAGTATGAGAGGAGCGTGTCCTTGGGTTCGGGTATCTTCTATCTCAAGAATGTAAAAATCAGCAGGGAAGATGAGATTCTTCACTCTGACAAGGACATCCTCAATCACTCCTTTTGGATGTGTTGTACTCCGGTTGGCAAGTTTCACGACAATGCCTGTTGGTTGAAGCTCTCCAATATTTAGAGAAGTATACACGGAGTGAGGAATTACATTAATGGAAGCACCTAAATCTAGCATAGCATCAGAAAATAAGGTCTCCCCTATGGTACACGGTATCGTGAATGTGCCCGGATCCTTGCATTTGGTTGGAATTTCTGGTTGAATCAAGGCCGAGACATTCCTACCCAAGTTGACTCTCTCATTCCCCTTCAGCCTTTGTCTATGGGTGCAAAGTTCTTTATGAAATTTGGCATAACAGGGAATTTGCTTGACTGCATCCAATAAAGGAATATTAACTTGAACCTTTTTAAATGTATCCATTATCTCATTATCAATATCATTATCATAATTTTTCTTAGATTTAGAGGGTGTTTGTGGGAAGGAAGAGGAATGGATTGTTCATTTGAATCATCAACGATGATTTGATTTCCCTTTTTATTTTGTTTTTCATTACATGGAATTTTTTAGGGTTGGGAAGGAGTGTTTTCAAGAGGGTACATACCTGTTTCATCGAATCAGTAGAAGGAGAAGCTTCTTTACCACTACGAAGTGTAATTGCACATAAATTACCTTTGTCATTCAGATTGGAAATGGGTTGGGATGGTAGTTGTCCAGACCCTTGCATCTTAAGCTCACCGATGGTGTTTTCCAATTGTCCCACTTGAGTTCGCAGGTCTTGAATTGCTGATTGTTTGGTCTGTTGGAACTGGAGGTTCTGGGTTTCCATTTGTTTCACCATGTCCTCGAGGCTTGGTTCAGATTTGGGAGGAGGAGGATGATTGTTTTGAGAAGTTTAAGGATAATAAGGTTGCATACCTTGGCCTTGTTGATACCAATTCTTCTTGGGGTAGCTTGAGTTTCCTCCTTGTCGGTATTGGGGTTGTACTTGCCACCCTGGATTTGGATTTGGCCTTAATTGTTCTTTCTTGAAGGGAGGTGCTTGTTGGAATGGACGCCCTGGGAACACAACTGCACAAGACTCAGATGAATCTTGAAGTTGTGGGCATTGGTCAGAAAAATGAGTGTTATCAGAACAAATACCACAATGTAATGGAATACAAGTAGAGTGTGAGTTACCTTGTGCTTGAGCTAATTTCCTTAGAAGAGTATGCATCTCATCAAGTTTAGTATCTACCTTTTCTTCTAGGGTTGAATTACTTACCTCATGAACTCCTCGGGTTGGTGCAATAGCTCATGTACCAAATTGTTGTACATTTTGAGCCATGTTGGCTATTAAGTCACGAGTGGCGGAAGGAGTTTTATCAACTAGGGCACCACCAGTTGTAGCATCAATCATTCCACGATCCATGGGAATGATTCCATCATAGAATTGTTGAATTAAAAGTTGTTCACTAATCTGGTGGTGGGGGAAGCTTGAGCAAAGTCTTTTGAATCTCTCCCAGTATTCATGAAGGGTCTCTCCTTGTGATTGCCTAATTCCATATATTTCTTTCCTAATTGATGCAGTTCAGGAGGCAGGGAAGAACTTCTCTAGAAAGAGTCTTTTAAGGTCATTCCATCCCCCAATCGTGGTAGGAAAATAGTATAGCCAATCTTTGGCTACACCATCAAGGGAGAAATGGAAGGCCCTAAACTTGATTAAGTCCTCAGACACATTTTGGGGTTTCATGGTGGAGCACACTATATGAAATTATTTGAGATATTTGTGAGGGTCCTCACCGGGAAGACCATGGAATTTTGGAAGAAGGTGGATGAGACCTGATCTCAGCTCAAAGTTGGTTGCTTCCTAGGGATATTGGATGTACGCTGGTTGGTACTCTACATCAGGGGTGGTCAGTTCTTTTAAAGTTTGGTTATTTGCAGCCATGTTTTCTTGGGTTTGATTGGGTCCAATTTTGGATTGGTTTAGGATGACTTGAGGTTCCAACAGAGGTTCCTCAATGTTACTTGATTTAACTTCTCTAGATGCCTTGATTTGTGTGTGAAGTGACTTTTCAATTTCAGGGTCAAATTCAAGTAGTGTTTCTTTACCGGATCGGGTCATGCAAATAATTTATGAATTTTTTTTTTGAATAAGGATAAAATCACTTAAGAAGGGTGAAAATAGAATATAATGTTATAATACAGAATTATATAGGGAGATGGAGAAGGAGAGAGAGATAGAGAGAGAGATAAAGAACGCACAAAAAACCAAAAATAAAGACAAAATCCAAAACAAAAACAATCAAATGGGGGTGGGGTATTTAAAGGAGTACTAATTAATAAGTAAAATAAATAAATAAAAGGAAATAAAGAAAAAAAATGATATTGTCTCCCCGGAAACGGTGCCAAAATTTGATCACGTTGTCGAGCGCGTCAAATTAGTTGTTTAATTTTGAATAGAATTTCTGCAGTATAACAGCAACCCTAGGTCATCTCTCGACGGATCCTTAGATAATTAATTTAAAAAGAGGGTTTTGATTATGAAACTAGAAGTTGAATTAGGTTTTGTAAAACTTGGGGTTTTTATGATTAATGATGAAAATAGAAAATGAAAGCGATAAAACAAAGTAGAAATGAACAAGATTGATTAAACGTGATCAACCCGGGGAAGTCTTGTGATGCTCATCCTTCATCGCTTCAAGGGATGGGGTTATGATATTTTAATACCTAGTTTGTAAAACATATTATCATATTGTTACTAAGTTTATTATAGGATACCTCCTAGGGTTCAGTCTAAAACACACAATGTTTCACCGGACACCGCCGATGATTGAGTGATTTGTGTTCGACATCATAACCGATACTCACCAAGGCAACACACGAAGAACTCTATGTGCTGTCCAGGTTTGTAATTTATTTCTTTGTGATACCATGACATAAATTTTCATGATCTTGATTATAGCATCCCATCTTTTTATAACATAAATTTCATTTCATTACACGGAACTGAGGATCGTTAAGGTTTAGTGTCTTGGAAACAAGGAACATAATACATGAAAAAAACATAAAATAGAATTCTTAAACACTTGAAAGGATTCTCCTTTAGTTCATCCTAGGTTCATTACTGCATCTCATAACCTGGGGACATACATCAAAAGAAAGGGTGAGCAGAAGGCCCAGTAAGGGAAACAAGAGAAACATTTTACATGTGAACTTGAGATACTTCAATAAGGACATGAAAAGAACTTTAAGGAATGAGAAAGAAATCGTGAGATACATCATAATAAAAATAAAATTTTTCATAACTTGAAGATGTGGTTGCAACATTTAATATTGACAATCATTTCTTTTCACCAAGGTCCATACCCAAGGTGTCGTTAAAAATTACCAAGGTTATTCACCAAGGCGTCGTTAAAATGGTCATCTCTAGAGATTACGTCTTTACCCAATGCATCGGAGCGCTATCAGGGCGCACCCTTAAATTTTCCTTTATTATCATGTGAGCCACATATATCATCATCAAACATTTCATAAATAACCCATATAGAATAAAATAAATGGGTTTCATTTCATAATCATAACGTTTTAAAAACTGCTTTAAAGACATGATCTTTACGTTACTTTAAACCCACGGAAAGGGAAAGAGGGTATCATGTATGTAAATCCCAGAATTTAAAATAGAAAATTTTGATATATATGTGAATACCCCTGTAGAAATAAGATCTTTGAGTATTCACTTCATAACATAAAATAATTTTGAGAAAAGAGAGGCATTTTGAGACGAAAATTCTGCAGCATAACGGCTATGTTACAAGGTTTTAGAAAACTTTGAAAAGAGAGGGAACATGGGTAGAACAATCATAATTGAACCATAAAACAGTATAGGGACATAATAAGAAGGTTATATGGACATGGTGATGCAATTTAAAGGACTTACCATTTGAAATTAAAAACATGGAAGGAAGACAAAATTTGATTTCTCTTATGAAAATTCGGCAGCCTAACGGCGTCACTTAAACTTCAACAAAAATGAATTGAACAGATCAAATAGGGTCTCTCATCATATGACAATAAGAGATCAGTATGATAGATATGGAGATCATGCCCCAACATAATAAAAAGTAACTTGAAAGATTTGACATGAAAATCGAACTTGAAAAATGAGAAGGGTGAAAGAATCACTTAAAAATTCGGCAGCCTAACGGCGTCACTTAAACTTTCATAAAACGAAATGATGAGAGTAAGAGGGGATCTCTCATCATATAAACATGAAAGGGAAGTAAGAGGAATATAAAAGAAAATCCTCTCACATAATAACATGGAGCATAAAAGGAATGACATAAAAGAGATTACATGAAAAGAAGGAAAGAGGTCGGATCCCTTACCTTAAAACGTGACTCTTGAAATTCAAAGTTTTGGACCTTGAGGGCTTGGGGGCACCTTGGGAGGACTCCTTGGGAGGTAAGGAGACCAGAAATTCGTTGGGGAGAGTTGGGAGTGAAAACTAAAGGAGGAAAGGGTGGGTATTTATAGGGAAAGTGAGGGGACAAGGCATTAATGGCCAAGGGACACCTCATTAGTGGTTTTGGCAAACCCATGGGCTTGCCCATGGTATTTTCCCATCGTGTTGGCCACTTGGGACACCTCATACCTTATCTTACTATTCATAATTCGACCATATTGAATATATACTTAATACATCATTTAATGATGTCATTAAACACCCGTAACTTAAAAACTATATTTTCACTATTCATCGAAAATTCAACTTTCTCAGAATAATCCCAAAATTTCACCTTAACCAAATATCAATGCTCTGATTTCAAAAATGAAATCCATTTTATAAAAATAATTTTCTAAATATTTTTAATTTAATTTTTAAATAAAAACACTATTCATCGAAAATTCATTTTTTCCAGAAAAATCCCCAAAAATTACCTTAACATAATATCGATGCTCTGAGTTCAAAAATAAAGTCCTTTTTATAAAAATAATTTTCTAATTATTTTTAATTAAATTTTTAATTAAAAAACACTATTCATCCGAAAAAACTAATACTTGAATAATAATTTATGAAACCGTTATTTACCCATTTTATTGAATCACATTACTTAATCTAGGTGTCTAAATTATATTAAAACTTTCTTTGAGTGAAATTACTAATCCATTTGGTCACATTACTAATCCTAAGCGTAAAATCACTATTCATAATTTACTATTCATCAAAAATTAAGTTGATATTATTAGACTCCAAATTCCTTACTGAACACTTTTGTAGAAGACCATTTTTTTGAAAATCATTACACATCATTAATTATTTAGGGTTTACATAAATGTTTTAAAATATCCCTTTTTTCAAAAATTCATCAATAAATATATATCCTAAAATTATCCGGACAAAATAAATTCCACAAACATCACTAAAGGAAGAGATCTCAATTTATTCACCCGAAAGGATTACACAAGGAAGCTAGGGTCTCGTCACATAGCCCCTTATAACACCGGCATAAGACCTAAGTGTAAGGTGTGCTATGGTGAGAGAATCTGAGGGAGGCTCAGATAACATTGCCCTAGTAGTAATATCTACTAACTTGAACTTCTCCCGTAGGCATTTCCGTTCAAGCTTGACATGTTGAAGTTGGGCTTGGGCCTGGTCCAAGGCGAAGCCCACAGATGCTACCTCCTTCCCAAGCTCTGATAAGTGGGCTTCATAAGGGTCGAGTCTACTGGATGAAGCCATCGACTCCTCTTTCTGCATTAACCATTAACATCTTATTAAAACATTAAGAGTAAGTTAATATACTACTCAAAAAGATTGGGTCGTTACATTGATAGTGCTTATGTGAGTTCAATTGACCAATATGAACCACACAAACACCGCAATTGAATGAGGGAAGAAAAGGGGATGAACGGTGTGTGAAACATCACATGAAAGGTTACCCCCAAACATGATCATTTGAGTTTAGTATAACATACCAGTATATAACTCAATTAAATAAAAACAGTGGATGATGAAAAAGAAACATACAACCTATAATTAAAAATATCATTCAAAATAATACAACTTTGAAGCTCGGGATTACATCATATTCCTCCCCGGGTGATCACAAGGGGTTTAGAAACCCATGGGAGAGGAAGAAGAAGAAGATGTTGAAGTAGCACTTCCTATAGCCTCCATAACTTCTAGGGATGTTGAGAAGACTCCTCGAGGACTCAAAAATGGCATCAACTTTCCTCCTGGACTAACTTACAAATGGGGAGCCCAAGGTGTCATTTTATAGGAAAATTGGAAGGTGGTTTTTGGCACACAGATTTTATCAATCCACTTGTACCACACATTTCGGTCTTCAGACAGCCTTATCTCACTTTGAAGAAAATAGAAAAGTTGTATCCCTACCTCTTTACTGTCTGAACCGAAAGTGTGGCACCATTTTGACAACTACAACTCAATATATTGATAAAATACAAAACACCACATTTGACTTGGTCCATATTTGGTGTCTTGGACAGATCAGTTCGGATGGGCCCCATAGAAGCCGAATCAAGATTGGGTTCCTTAATATGAAATGTAGCCTATTAAATTTTGGACAGGTCCACAAAATTTCATCCCTTTTGGATCCACGGATTTCGTGTACTATGCAAAATAGTGGAAAGATGTCCATGGATCCATGCAATTTTGGCCCATTTTTCTTCCACTTCATCAAGGGCCCTCCAAATCACCTCCACCTACATTGAAATAATAAAAACAAGTAACATTTCCCATTATAATGTTGATTAACATTAATTAAATGATTCAAACATAAAGTTAAATTTATTATTATATTTGTAATATTCATTACAAAACTAGTTTAAAACAGCGGTGTAAGGGTGGAATAAAATAGTGAATCGTGGTACGATAAGTATGGGTTTTATGAATACTTGGTGATGTTGTTTGGGATGAAAAATGTGCCTACAGTTTTTAGGGATCTCATTAATAGGATCTTCCACCCATACCTAGACTTGTTTGTTTTAGTTTTCATTAAAAAAATCCTCATCTACTCATGGAAAATGAAGCATCATTCTGGGAACCTATAGATAGTCATTAGTATGCTTTGATCACGTAGGCTTTACACCAAGTTGTCTAAGTGAGGCTTATGAATTTGAGAGGTGAATTTATTAGTAAATGTGGTGTCTGAGATGGTTATATCCATGGACCCATATAAGGTTGAGGCATTCATGTCCTGGGAATGTCCTCAAAATGTGTTTGAGATCAAGATATTTCTAGGTTTAGTAGTATATTACCGATGGTTTATCCAGGAATTATCCTAACTATTAGCACCCATGATAGTGCTAACAAAGAAAGGAGTGAAGCTTTAGTGGTCAGAATAGTGTGAAGAGGATTTCATTTAGATAAAGAGAAGGTTTATGGAAGCTCCAGTACTGATACTCCTTGAGCCTAGGATTGGATATGCAGTGTACTGTGTTGCATCAGGCATTAGTCTAGGATTAGTACTGATTTAGGGGGATAAGGTAGTAGCCTATGGGTATTAATAGTTACTACACCACAATTAGAACCACCCTACACATGACTTAGATCTGAAAATCATGGTTCATGCCCTAAAGTGTTGGAGACATTATCTCTTCAGTGAGATATTTTTTATTTACACAAACCACAAGATCCTTTGCTATATCTTCACATAGAGGGACACGAACCTATGACAGAGTTACTTGTTTGAGTATCTAAAAATGTTCAACTTTGATTTGGTGTATGCATATGGGAAGGGTAATTTAATATTTAATACTCATAGCCATAAGACACAGGCTATGTAGGAGCTTGGTGAGTGGCCACCTGAGGAATAGTTGTGCTAGATGATCACGTTGGACGATTATAGGATGGATGTCGTATAGGACTAGGGATTCATGAATTGTGATCCCTTGGTAGTCACATGTTATCTTGTGGACTAGGTAAAGGTTGTACAAGATTTAAACTCAGAGTGTGTTATGATGAGGGGACAACTAACTGGAGGTGATCTAATACCTAGGTGGTCCTTGAGTGATGACGATGTGATTATGGTACATATGAGAGTATTATTCCATACCTTCATTAGAGAGGATTGGATGAGGGACTATCATACCACTAGATGTTAAGTGAATCTAAGATAAATAAATATGTACCACCACTTCATGTGATAGTTATGGTGGTAAGGGATGAAGAGAGGCATTGTAGGGTTCATCTCTTAATGTCTTACCTGTCATAGGGTAGAGGTAGAGCACCAGCATCCTGGGGGTTTTCTCCATCCACTTCCAGTACTTATGTGGAAGTTTGAATATATCATGATGGAATTCATGAAGGGGTTACCCAGGA
This sequence comes from Viscum album, assembly GCA_963277665.1. NCBI lineage: Eukaryota > Viridiplantae > Streptophyta > Magnoliopsida > Santalales > Viscaceae > Viscum > Viscum album. The sequence continues at coordinate 1,954,335,622 of OY728141.1, read as the reverse complement.
CCCCTAGGATTCATGATGATATATGTTTTATTGTTCATTAGATGACAAAAGTTTCCCATTTTTTACTGATCAAGGAGACCCACTTAGTGGATGAGGTAGGGAATCTCTATATCTATAAGATCATATGATTGCATAGAGTTACGTTGAGAATTTTATTAGAAAGAGACATGTGTTTTATGTCACTTTTTTGGGTTTATAGAAGGACCTAGTGACTTAGTTGAGGTAGAGAACCATATACCATCCTCAAATAGATGGACAGTCTGGGTGAAATATACACATATTAGAGGATATGCTTCGAGCTTGAATCTTGGAATTTAGTGGAGTTATGAATGATCACCTATCCTTGGTTGATTTTGTATAAAATAACAGCTATTAGGCTTCTATTCAAATGGAACCGTATGATTCTCTTTATGGGAGATTGTCTAATTCACCGCTCTACTGGCATTAGGTGGGTGAGGCATTAGTTTCAGGGCCCAGTATGGTTCAAGATAACTAAAAGAGAGTAAGAATTATTCAGAATAGTTTGATCACTGCTCATAGAATACATGATATTATGTTAACTATAGGATGATACCTTTGGAGTTTGTTGTGGGTGATCGGGTTTCCTTAATATTGATTCCTAGATTAGGGAACAGACATCTGAGGAAACACGATAAGCTAGCACTTTGTTTTTTTAGACCCTTTGAGATCACCAATCATATAGGGGAAGTGGTATATCGTTTGGATCCTCCTTCTTGTTAGTGAAGTATGTATGAAGTGTTCCATGTGTTAGAGCTCCATATGTACATACCTGACCCTACACGTGTTATCAATTTCTTGGATGTTGAGGTAGAGGTTAACACATGTTATGAGGAACTTCTAGTGGAGACAGTAGACCAGAGAGAGAATGTTCTTTGAGGGAAAATAGTTCCACTTATTTTGATTTAGTGGAAATATGGGTGGATCTAGGAGGAGACTTGGGAGTGATAGGGTGAAGTTCAAGCTTAGTATCCATACTTTTTTGAGTAGGAAACCTAGAGACACTTATTGATTATGATAAGTCTTTAGATGGAGATTATAAAACCCTGGAATTCTTATTTTTTTAATCAAAGTCTTGTTTTCACCTTTTTTGTGTTTGACCATGTTTTGGTTAAGGTCAAAGGGCTTTGGGAAGGTCTTGTAGGTTTAAAAGGTGTTTTGGAAAGCTTACTACCAAAACAAGGGCATCTAAATTGAAATATATAGGGTCATACTAAAAGGGAGGATGCTACACCATAATGGATCTTGTTTCATCATAATGTGTTTTTTAGTGTGAGGATACACCATAGAAAAATGGGTTTCTCTTTAGTTTGGATTTTAGAAATAAGTTGTTTTTTGGCCTTCACCATGGAGGAGTAGATTGAGTAGGATATTCCATAACACCTCAAACCACATTTTAGTGGATTATCCACATTAGTTATATAGTGGTTCCATCTAGGTGTTTGATCTTGAGGTGTTAATGCCTTTGAAAGAATATTTCAAAACTTGAATTTGGGGAAACATTTGGACTTGAAGAGGGGTTTTGATGAAGATTTATGAGGGGTAATAATGTAGAGGAAACCTCTAATGGTTCTCTATGAAAATACCCTTTACCTATCCATGTTTGGTCATCAAAAAAAACTCTTAAGAACTATAGACACACCTTCGGGCCGTAACGCCAGGCTCTACCCCATAGCAGTTCCCGTTGAAGAGTGATTCTACTCCATATACCTCCTCTCTAGCCCCAGTGGTCTTCTTCCATCCTAATTCTATGTCACATCCCTCCTCTTTCAACTATGTTTTATGTTCCATCACACCCCCCACACCGTATCTACCACCTTGCATAGCGGAGACCCCTGTATTTCTATAGAGCTCTCAGTATCCCTTCTTAGACCAAGTTGAGGTTTATTTTTTGACAAAGAGAGACTTCGGGTTAGAATTGGTTCTACCCTTTTAGGTGTATCCCCTCACCTTACTTTATAACCCATGATGTCACACCCATGACCTTTTTTTAAATTCATTATTCATTTAATTTACATTCCTTATTTGTTTTGGGGGTTTACCACTCATTTTGGTGAAAATGGTGGGTTTTGAAAATTTGGGCCAAACCGTGAGCTCAATTCCAGATTTAAAAACAAATTTTGTTTCTTCTATAAATCCTTAAATTTTTAATATTTTATACCCATTACACTTCACAATTGGCATAACCTGATATATTAAAATCTCCATATCCCTTTTTACCACATATAAATCCAAAATCATGATGGATTTGGGTTTTTGATTAAAGTAATGGGTCTGCCCGTAAGCCCATTTCCTACTTTAAATTATTTTTTTATACATTCCATATCTAATTAATTTTTTATTGTTTTTCCATGATTCTACCTCCCTCTCAAATCCAATATCCAGAGGATCACCCACATTATCGTTTTTGAAATTTTGGAGCTCAGGTGAACCGATAATTAGGGAGATATTTCATACTATTTCTCAAATCGACCAGATTTGACGAGGTAAAATGAATCTTTCATAACTCCTTCAATTTTCATCATTTTCCCCCATTTTAGTCCCCACATGACCTAATATGAATCCTTAGAACCTCCATACCAGTTTTGGGTACTTGGAGATTAATATTTCGGTGTATTTAGGGCGATCTCTTCAATATTTCTACAAGTAAGTATTTCTCTATTTGATTTGTCCTCTTTTCTTAGGGTTTCATCCCTCTTTCTTGATGTTCCAAAGTGTCCATAACCTAGGGTTAGTACCTGGGGTTTAACCATGAGTCTTTTTGGTGAAAATATTTTGTCTAGGGCTGGATTTATCATCCTTTTGGTTCCGGGTTTGTGCGGTTGATGTTTCGCACCATGTTTTGAGGGATTCGACAATTTCGGTATTTGATTCCGTGGGAAAACATTTAATGATGAGTTAGTTTGCTTGATTAAATAATTTTTCATGTTTCTTATATTCTGTGAATTATGCGAAAACCATTTTTGGTATCAATAGTAAAGCATTTGGTATTAAAGTTACATTTTTGTTTGAAGTGTGTATTTTTCAAATGTATTTCATGTGTTATCTCTTGTGGTAGTTTTGTAAAATGTGGAAGTGAATTATTAGTTGTTTAAAGGGTCTAACAATTTTAGTTGGGTAATTATATAGTTTCATGTGGTCCTAAAAAGGGGGGTCTTTGAATGGGTTTTATGTGTATAACCTTGTTATACTCCTTGAAAGTGTTTTATGGATTTGTGTGTTCTCATGGGTATATTTTGTGATATTGTTCAAGGTGATTATATAACATTTCAAAGTAGATTATTACATGTTTATTGGGCTTACAATTATGTTTTGGTAGGGTCTTGGTGTGATTTTGGATTAAAAAGAGGTTTTTGAACTGGGTTTTATGTGCAAAGCTTGGGTATACTCCTTCTAATTGTTTTATGAAAGTTTTGAATGGTTTATTGAGTTGTGTAAGTGGTGAAACTATATCATCAAACTATTTTGGTAGGAGTATATTTTTAAAAGTTCCATTTCATTTTTGAAAAGGTTGTTATGTCATATGTATCATCTTGGAAATATTTTATTAAATTTTTTGAAGGAGATATTGAGGTGTTGAAGAAATGTGAAATGTGTTGTGGGTTATTTTGGTATGAGTCAGATTTCAAAATCATTTTGAATGAAAAATGGAATTTTGTGACTTGTGTGGTATACATATGGGATGTTGGGTTAATTTGTTATGTGTAAATGATATTTTCATTTTCAATTTATATTTCTTGACTTGTTGAACTTGTTTGAGCACAAGGGGAAAACCTGGGTATCTAGGTGGGTGGATGTGTACTAGTATGCTAGTGAATCCATGGGGTTGGGCCTCAGTTTCACTTAGCAAGATTGAAACTTACAAATCTAACTAAACTATGATGATTATGATTGGGAACCACTAGGTTATGGGTATGTTCCCTACTAGTGGCCCGTGCACGGGAATGGATATTTGTGATGGTTACTCTCACCGAGATACGAGGTACCTGGGACCCATAGCTAGCTAGTACCTAGGGGTTATTTCTTATTGCTTGTGATCATTAGTTACTTTATACTTACCATAGGCATACGGTACATTTGGCTTGAAAATTAAGTAGCTTTGGTGTTTATTTTAAAAGTGTTAATCCTTTAAAATATCCCACTTAAAAACTGTTCTTATTCGAAGTTTCATCTTTTAGAAATTTTAACTAGCTTTTCATGTTTTTGAAAACTTGCATGATTTTTTTATTTAAATGTTTATCGTAAGTAATCTCTTAGTGGTGGTATCCTACTGGGCTTTGTCTCACACCCTACTTACACCATTGGGTGTAAGTAGACTTTCTTATTTTGTGTCATGGGTTTGGGTACAGGTTTTATGCCATTGGTTTGGGTTTTTAGCGGTCCATCGTGATGCAGTGTCGTGGAGATGGATTGAGGGTGGTGCCTCTTTCCATGTGGATGTTCTTGGAATATCATTTAATGAGTTTTTACCTTTTTAATGTTCTTAAAACATTGTTTAAAATTGTGTAATTCAGTTCTGAATTTTAGAAAAAGATGTTTTGGTTTGAAAAATCCAGATTTGATTTCTTGGATTCATTTGTTGTTTTAAGTATACAAACTCAGGTAAATAATTCCCAATTTTCAGTTTTTGATACCCAGGAACTTGTTCCAGACCGTGGGGATCAGGAACTTCCTTCGGGACTTCCCACGGGTCTGTTCGGGTGCTGATTTTGGCGGCGACCAGATTTGGTTCGTGACAAAATGGTATCAGAGGAGGTTCGCTCTATTTCAGTCATGTTATTTGGGAAATAGTCAGGATAGTTTGGAGTTAAGATTTTTGGGACATGAAATTCCAGTTATGGGTAGTGTTCTTGATCACCACACCTCATGTCGGGATTCAAGTCGCCAGGGGAAGTCGGGATTTCTCTATGTCTTTTGGTTTTCTTGGTCTGATGAAGATTAGGGGAAATGAAAAGAGAGTTGGTTTAATGGTCTCAGTGAGCTCGCAGGGTCTGGAAAGCCATGTGGAGCCGGGGATATTCCCTATAACACTCTCTGTGATGGTGAATTGATTGGAATATGGCTGCCAACCATATGTCCAATTCACCCACTGAAACTAGTTTCCTCTCGCATTGTTTTGTGCTTTAGTTTTGAAATCATGGAACTTTGGTTTTAATGTGACTTGGTTTTACGCAGCGTAAAGTTTTTGTGAAATGATTTTCAAATAAAGAGGGAATGGTTTTATTTATGAAATGGTGGAACTGAATTTTCAGAATTTTTTTTAAATGGAAAATAGTGTGCTTACACCTCTTTTAAAATCAGGAACCATATTGAAGTTCGTTTTCAAAATTGTTTCCAATATAGTTTTTTAAACAATTAAAGGGTGTTTTAATGGGATGAGATGTTTTAAAATTGATGTGAAGAACTTGAAAGTGAGTTCTTTTCTAAATTTTTTTGTCCTTATGAAAAGTTTTGTAAGATGTGAATTGGGATTTTGATCTCATTGTTAGGAGTTTTGAGAAAAAGGATGGGTTAGTTGACCATTTTGTTTTTGAAAAGTGGAAAGAATTTTAGTTTTATCCTTTGGTATTTCAATGAGAGACCACATGTATGGGGTTATATGGGATTATGGATGGCTGATGGCATGACTGGATGAGTGTTGGGATGAATATGAAGAGGGTGCCCGGTGTGGCACAAAAACATGCATGTGTGAGGCCCATGGGGTACCATTGGTGGATACGCTAACTGTTGAACCATTGGTTTTCAAAGAAATGTTTTTAAAGAAAAACATGATGTCTTGATGAATTTTTTGGGATGGTGTATATTGTGTGTTTTTGTAAAATGTTGATCTTGTGGGATGTTTTGAGTCCAAGAACCCCTCCTGTTCGAACTGTGTTTTGGGTTTGTGTTTAGTCGGTAAGCTGGGTAGAAGGAACGATTAGTAGTCTCCTATGAGATATGTTTCCAGAAAACTTTATGGTGGTTCCATTAATGTGTTTGGATCTGTTTTGTGGAATTTTTTTACCAATGTACCATCTTGGTTGGGTCCTTGGGTTCTCCAATTGGATAGGGTACGCCCCCATTAAGGGTTAGTGCACAACTGAACTCCAGCCCGGATTGTTTGGCCATTGTAAAATCCTCCAGTTGATCAATATAAGGAATATTTTCTTGAGATTTGTAGAATGGGTCTACACCATTTACATTCTTGGTTTTTTTCGGATCCTCTTGTTGTGGAAGACTGCTCGTGGATGTTTGAAAGAGACCTTAGATTCTTAAGCTACCTGATTCATCAAAGGTGGAAGTTGTCTGGGGTTGTCAGTATGGATATAGTCTAAGAGGGCCTCTGAGTACTTCATAGTCTCTTCGAAGAAGGGGTTTATGTTAGACCACTCGTGTGGGAAATCTGGCCACGAGAGGCTGTTATGGACACTTTATGGAATGTTGTGATATTTGGGAATGTTGTATAAGGCCATATCCTTTTATTATTTCTATGAGTCACTTTGGTCATGTTCGGTAACGCATTGTGATGTCGCGTGCTCATCTGATTTTAAAGGTGAAATTGTAAAATATTTTGTGAGTATTTTTTTTAGAAGTGTTTCTCCTTTTGGGAGATCTTGACATCCTCTGTTTTTGAGAAAGGTGTTTATATGTGTCCTTTATTTTTGTTGTTTCTCACCCGAAGAAACAAGGTGTGATGTGAGTGCATCCTCTAAACCCTTATTTCAGTGAAATTCCATGTTAGGGTAAAGTGAGTTCTGGAGTGTATTTTGTCTTGGTGAACCTATCTGGGATTTCATGTAGTTGTTTGTAGCATCGAAAGAAGAAATTCTATTCGGGGGTTTCCAAATCCTAACTGCGAGGCTGAAGAAGCTTCAATCATTCCAGCTCCAGCCATAGGTCCTGGAGAGAAGCTGGAACGTAGTCAGAGGAAATCCCAGTGTAGTTTTTAGCCTTGTACAAAGAACTGTTCTCAGTATGAGAGATGGGAATATTTTAAACATTTGGTGTTGTCATCTTGCTTCTTTTGTTCCCGTTCAGTGGAAAGAGGTGGAGGGCCTCATCCCCATGTTATCTCCCAATGACTTTCTTTTCACCTTTGGTTTCTTTTGGGTTTGGGGGAAAGGTTTTAGATTTGTCTAGACATGTTGAGTGAACATTTATTAGTAACCATTCCCCAAAAAACCATGTAGGTATGAGGATCAACATGGTTAGTGCACAGTTTCCCAAACTGTGCGGGCTAACCGTGTGGTCGTCCCAACTCTTTAAGTTTTGGGGGTTTTCTGTGCCGGCCCATATTGGTCAGTTAAGATGGTTGGTTCTTATGGTGGGGAGACCCACTATGAGTCTCATGTATATTATTTTGAAAATTCCTAATGGGATTCTGCCCCTTGTACCGGGGAGTTTGTTCGGGGCTCCCATGTTAGTGTCTTGATTTTGTCTCGGAAAAAAATTTTAAGTTGTCTCTTATGGTTGGGGAGCCCATTTGTGTATATTTGTACTAGTAACTCACTTTTGTACTTGGTATTGGCTTGTAAGTGGGTAGTCTCATTCGGAGCTATATAAACACCTACATATTCCTTGGGTAAACGTTGGGATTGGAGAGTTCCCAATGGTTTAGTTATATCAAGGTAAGTGTAACCTTGTTCGATGTTCTTGTTTGTTTGGGTAAATTGCTTGAGCCGTGTTCAGATAGTGTTTGAGGGGTTTTCTTTTAGGATAAATCCTGAATGTGCTTGATCATTTCATTAAATAGGTGTATGTTTTGGTTGTGAAGTATTCCTTCCTTAATTGATCACTGGAGGTGTTTTGGCCTTTGGGGGTGAAGTTTTGCAAAGGAGTCCATTTCTGCCTTTCGGTTGGGTTTGGTTTTTGCTTTGTCCTTGATGTGGCTTTCTGAAGGTGGAAATTTTTATGGTGGGGAGAATTGTCACACTCATGACCTTTTTTAAATTCATTATTCATTTAATTTCCATTCCTTATTTGTTTTGGGGGTTTACCACTTATTTTGGTGAAAATGGTGGGTTTTGAAAATTTGGGCCAAACCGTGAGCCCAATTCCATATTTAAAAAAATCGTTTCTTCTATAACTCCTTCAATTTTTACTAATTTATACCCATTACACTTCCAAATTGGAATACCCTGATATATTAAAATCACCATATCCCTTTGGACCACATAGAAATCCAAAATCATGATGGATTTGGGTTTTTGATTGAGGTAATGGGCCTGCCCGTAAACACATTTCCTACTTTAAATTATTTTTTTAAATTTTTCATATCTCATTAATTTTTTACTTTTTTCTTGTGATTCCACCTCCCTCTCAAAAACAATATCCCGAGTATCACCCCCATTATCGTTTTCTCAATTTTGGAGCTCAGGTGAACCGAGAATTAGGGAGATATTTCATACTCTTTCTCAAATCGACCAAATTTGACGAGGTAAAATTAATCTTTCATAAATCCCTCATTTTTTCAACCTTTTCCCCCCATTTCAGTCCACAAATGACCTAATATGACTTCTTCGAACCTTCATACCAGTTTTGGGTACTTGGAGATTCATATTTTGGTGGATTTATGGCGATCTCTTCAATATTTCTGAAAGTAAGTATTTCTCTATTTGATTTCTCCTCTTTTCTTAGGGTTTCATCCCTCTTTCTTGATGTTCCAAAGTGTCCAGAACCTATGGTTCGTACCTAAGGTTTAACCATGAGTCTTTTTGGTGAAAATATATGGTATGGGTCTTGATTTATCATCCTTTTGGTGTCGGGTTGGTGCGGTTCATTTTTCGCACAATGTTTTGAGGGATTCGACAATTTCAGTAGCTGATTCTATGGGTAACCATTTAATGATGAGTTATTTTGCTTGATTAAATAGTTTTTCATGTTCATTATATGCTATTAATTTTGAAAAAATCATTTTTGGTAGCAATAGTAAAGCATTTGGTATTAAAGTTACATTTTTGTTTGAAGTGTGTATTTTTCAAATGTATTTCATGTGTTATCTCTTGTGGTAGTTTTGTAAAATGTGGAAGTGATTTATTAGTTGTTGAAAGGGGCTTCCAATTTTGGTTTGGTAATGATATAGTTTCATGTGGGCCTAAAAAGGGGGGTCTTTGAATGGTTTTTATGTGTATAACCTTGTTATACTCCTTGAAAGTGTTTTATGGATTTGTGTGTTCTCATGGTATCTTTTGTGATATTGTTCAAGGTGATTATATAACATTTGAAAGTAGATTATTACATGTTGATTGGGATTCCAATTCTGTTTTGGTAGGGTCTTGGTGTGCTTTTGGCTTAAAAAGAGGTTTTTGAAGTGGGTTTTATGTGCAAATCTTGGGTATACTCCTTATAATTGTTTTATGAAAGTTTTGAATGGTTTATTGAGTTGTGTAAGTGGTGAAACTATATCAGCAAACTGTTTTGGTAGGAGTATATTTTTAAAAGGTCCATTTCATTTTTTAAAGGTTGTTATATCATATGTATCATCTTGGAAATATTTTATTAAATTGTTTGAAGGATATATTGAGGTGTTGAAGAAATGTGAAATGTGTTGTGGGTTATTTTTGTGTGAGTCGGATTTCAAAATCATTTTGAATGAAAAATGGACTTTTGTGACTTTTGTGGTATACATATGGGCTGTTGGGTGAATTTGTGATGTGGAAATGATATTTTAATGTTCAATGTATATTTCTTGACTTGTTGAACTTGTTTGAGCACAAGGGGAAAACTTGGGTATCTAGGTGGGTGGACATGTACTAGTATGCTAGTGAATCCATGGGGTTTGGCCTCAGTTTCACTCAGTAAGATTGACACTTACAACTCTAACTAAACTATGATGATGATGATTGGGGACCACTAGGTTATGGGTATGTTCCCTACTAGTGGCTCGTGCACGGGAATGGATATTTGTGATGGTTGCTTTCACCGAGATATGATGTACCTGGGACCCACAGCTAGCTAGTGCCTAGGGGTTATTTCCTATTTCTTGTGCTCATTAGTTACTTTATACTTACCGTCGGTATACGGTACATTTGGCTGGAAATTTTATTAGATTTTTTGTTTATTTTAAAAGTGTTAATCCTTTAAAATAGCCCACTTGAAAACTTTTCTTATTCGAAGTTTCATATTTTAGAAATTGTAACTAGCTTTTCATGTTTATGAAAACTTGCATGCTTTTCATATTTAAATGTTTATCATATGGAATATCTTAGTTGTGGTATCCTACTGGGATTTTTCTCACACCCTACTTACACCATTGGTTTTAAGTAGACTTTCTTATTGTGTGTCATAGGTTTGGGTACGGGTTTTATGCCATTGGTTCGGGTTTTTAGCGGTCCATCGTGATGTAGTGTCATGGAGATAGATTGAGGGTGGTGCCTCTTTCTATGTGGAGGTTCTTGGGCTGTCATTTCATAAGTTTGTACCTTTTTAATGGTCTTAAAACATTGTTTAAAATTTTGTAATTCAGTTCTGAATTTTATTAAAAGATGTTTTGGTTTGAAAAATCCAGATTTAATTTCTTGGATTCATTTGTTGTTTTAAGTATACAAACTCGGGTAAATCGTTCACAAATTTTCAGTTTTTGTTACCCAAGAACTTGTTCTAGCTCGTGAGGATCAGTAACTCCCTTCGGGACTTGTCATGGGTCGGGTCGGGTGTCGGTTTTGGCGGCAACCAGATTCGGTTCGTGACACATGACATGTTGGTTTGCAACCAGTTTTAGGATTTATTGGTGGGTGATCATATTATGGTTGGTGAAAATATGGTTTTAGTGATGACTCCTTCAGTGGACCTTGACATGGACATCAATGACTTGTGGTAGGAAGTTCCTTACCTATTGGGATCTCATTTACACATGTTATCATACTATGATTTATGTGTTGGATTATTTGATATCGTGATTGATTGTGATCGCATGTGGGTGTGTGTGCATCTCGTGAGACAAAATGAGATATTTTATTCCATGAGTGATATTAATGAAACTTATTGTAAGGTTTTATTGTGATTTTATGATGTTATGTGTGCTACTATATAATCATGATGATATGATATGCCTACTTGTGTTCTCACCTTGTGTGTGTGTTACCATGCTTTGGTTGTTGTGAGTGGTACTTGAGACAGGAGGACTGTCATGACATATTTATCCCTTAGAGTGGGAGTGCACTAATTTGAGACTATATAGATGAGGTACCTAAGAACATGGTGGAGGTATGAGTTATCCATGGTGTAGTGTTGAGGATGCACTCAAGGTAGCCTTAATTTTTCAAGTTTTATTCACTATGAGGTAGCCAGGTCGATGTGAGTATAAGATATTCTTGACTAGAGGGCTTTGGGTTATATAGTCCTCTTGATGGAAAGATGAAACTAGGTTACAAGTTCACATGAAATTATAAGGACGCAGTATAGGGGATTTTTTTTACTACTAACTTATTCCATTATCTTTTACTCCAATGGCCCAAAGGCATTCATTTTTTTATTGATTTTGATAATCCACCTTTCAAGGGGTGAGGTGGAACCCTTACAAGGCCTGTAGGCATAAGTATTACATGGAACATAGGTCTTAGAGGAATTCTTTGCCCGCAGTCTTCAAACATTACATACAAACCAGACTAACTACTTGAAACTACTCCTCCCCAGCATCTTCATCGTGAAATCAGCTCTCCGCCTTTGCATGACTATTCGGATAGGATTTCTTGTGCATGCACAATCTTGTCCCGATAGCAGGTGACATACCCTCTCATTCTTGCAATTAGTTTAGCTTCTACACTGGTGAAATCACTTTTCTCATCCTCCTTCTGAAGCTTGTTCCTTGTAGTTTGTCTGGTTTGCATCTGCACTTAAGGTGGCCCGAAGGCCTTAAAGGACTTGGGGACCAAATCGGTGGCCCAAAGGCCCAAATAGGGGAATATTCCCAACTACTACAGTGCCAAACAGTTCCTTCTACAGTACTGCTACAGCAACCCAGAAATTAGCCTCCGCCTGGATTTGATCTCGGGTCATCTGGATGCACTTAAGGAGTCCTCGCCAACTGGGCTAAGGCTCATGTGCTATTCTGTTATCTTTTCGTGTGAAGATGAAGTAGGTACAACTAGGGGTTCGTTGAGGCTTGGTTATCATGTAACCACTTGATTTTTGTATTGTATGATTATTATTATTATTATGAATTTATTATTATTATGTATTAAATTGTTATACTTGATCACACCAGGTTAAGGATGCATTGGTGGTATCCATCTAGCTCTTGTACTCACACCCTACTCAAGGATTTCAGTACACTTGAAGAGTTCATGAGAGATCTGGCGAGGGGAAAGGGCTCTATGGTGGATAGATGAGCTGATGATAATAGAGCTGGGGTGGAATGAGATATACATTAGATGGCCCATAGTTATTTATTTATTTTTACCATCCCTTATTACTTGAGTTGGATTACCTCTTTAGTAGCCTGTTTATTTATCAGATATGTATGCTGTTATCATTTCCACATGATTACTTTGATTTTATATTTATTTATTTATTGTTATTATTGTTTATTTATTATTATGTTATGACTTGGTATGGATGGGATAGTCTCTCCACTGTCATACTTGGACCCTCGCTATCAGTCGGTAGCCTCTTGTGTATGGGGATACACGTATGATGTTATGTAGTACTCCAACTCACAATCAGTGGTTTGGGTTGGTTCATTCCACCAATCCACCCTCATTCAACCCTCATATATGTTGTTCCTCTCCATGTGTTCTTCCTCCGTATTCAATATTCTCAAAGTGGATGTTGAGTGATTCTTGTGTGGTTCTTCATCTAGATCAAGAGGTAGGAATCTCTCTTCCATCATTCTCTTAGTTTCTTTCTTTTCTCCAAGTTTCCTCTAACCTTAGTGTCCATGGGTGGATGGTTCTCTTGGTTAGGGTTTTTGATAATTAATACTTTTGGTTTTTAATGGCTGTGATCCATCATAAGAGTTCCTTTCTTGTGGATTTCATCGAAGGTCATATGATTCCACCACTTGAGGTAGGTGTTTCCATTTAATTTCCTTTTATTTAGGATTTTTAAGGGTTTTTATATTTGAAATTAATTTATAATATATAAACTAATTGTGTGAGATATCTAGGTTTGGTTTATAATGGTTTTCCATAACTTCACATGGTTTTCTTGGTGCTTAAAGATTTAAATTTCATGTTTAAATGGAAATTTGATGTAAATTGGTGTTCTATTCATCTTACATGATTGATAAAATTACAAGAATGGTTTTTTATAATAAAAAAACTTTTTTATTATGTTTTAAGAAAAAAAAAGTTTTCAAAGTGGGTTCCCTTTTTAGTTTAAGAGGTTTTCTAGATTTAACAATTGGGTGGTATTATTTTGTAAAATGAAATGAAATTTCCCTTGGGTGGTTTGTTTGTGGTTTTTTTATAATAATGATTTAAATTGGATTTTTTTTTATTAAAAATGGTTTTTAAAATGGGATTTCCAAATGAATATGCCTTGTCTGATAAGATAAAGGCCTAGTTGGAACTTTGTGAAGAGATTTTTTGGTTGATTATCGATTGTTCCCTTGTTGATCCCCCTTGTGTTGTTGATGATTTTTATGATTATCCATGTGATGGATGTTTTTTTAGGTGAATCATGATGTGATTATAAATTGGGAATATTTATAATGGAATTATGTGAGGTGGGAAGTACATGATTGCGGTGTTATCTCATGGGGATTTGTTATTTTCATGTGATTATATTTTATTGTTTATGGCCCACATGCTTTTATAATTCCATTAAGAAACTAGGGTTACTAAGTGGTAAGTAATGGTAAGATTCTAGGATAGTTGATATTTACACACTGGTTAGTCACCCATAGTTATACATAACACCTGGACAGATGGATTTCACTAAGGAGACTATTTAGATTAATTTGGTTGATGGATGTGTGACCATTAACCTGTCTACAGTAGGTCCACCTTGTGTGTTTTTTGTTTTACCATTAGTCCCTATATTTTTTTCCTCTATTACATATCATATTTTATTACTTTCATTATTTATTATCATGTATGTTTATTATTGTTTGGATGTACTTTCTTGATGTGTTGATCCTCTTATGGTTTTAGCTTTGATGTTGACTAGTTTGGTTCCATCCATTTATTGTAATTATGTATGACCTTGTATGATTGATTTTTGTTAAAGTTGTCCTTATTTACTTTATTATAATTTATTTTTTTGTATAAAATATTTTAAATGAAAAATGGGGAAATGTATTTCAAAATGAAATTCTTGGTTGGCATGCCTTTGAAATTTTTTAAACCATGTGTGGTTTTATTTTCAAAAGTGTGGTGTTTTAAAGAAAAAAATGGTTGGCTTTAAAATCATCATAGTTTTGGTAAAACCTTTTTACATCATGTTTTATAAATGGTGTGCCTTGAGAAAGTTCATGGCCTATGTTTTATTTAATATAATATCACATAAAGTAAATGAAAACCTATTTTTTACAATATTTTCAAACTAGGAGTTTTGGTTTCTTTTATAAAAGGAATGAAACAGAATCATAGTGGTTTTTTACTATCTTTGACTCACACTATACATACGCACATTGGTGGGTATGTATCCTTAATTTATTATGCAATTTTCTTCATTTCTTGGCTTTCAGGTTAGATTTGGTGCCATATTCCTTGGGAAGTAGAGGGTTGTTGGGATCAAAGTGGTGACTTGTGTGTCACATAGAGATAGTGATTGATCCTTCGATTTTATAGAATTGGATAGATTAAGTTTTGTTTCGGCCTCATTATCCTTCTATTTTCTTTTCTTTTATCTTACATTAATGTTTTTAATCATGTAATAAATGGTATTTTATTTGTTGAGATGTCATTTGGCATTTATCTTTATCTCCTTACTAATATGCCATGTTTGGATGTGTATGTTTGGGTTCTTGAGGTTGAAACTATCCATAATGGTTATTTTGATACCCTTGACACTTTTCATATTCCAATGGGAATTATTGATGATCCTTGAGTATGTGGTGAGATGGTTAGGGCACCGGTTCAGATGGTGGTTGTATGGTTCGTTACAAAATGGTATTAGAGGCTATGATTTTCTTTAAAGGGGACTAAGTTTTTGGGATTAACCATATTTTTATTTGGGGTTCAGTGGTAGAAATTATATAGGAGTGTTATGACTTAAGTGTTAGGTCAGGGTAAGTGCTTTTCCAACTCTTCCTTATGTCAAATCTTGATTTTCCATGGGTGGTCAAGTGTTTTATTTTGAATTCAGGTTTTATAGTTGGATTTTTTTTTTGAATGTTTTGATGTGGTTTTCTATTACTCTAAGTTTTAGGGAGATTTTTGGAGACATCCAAAGATATTATTCATTTCATAGTGAAATTTGAAGTAATTAATAGATCATACGGTTATGGTTCATGGTCCTTCAAACCATGTACAAATCATGCTAACCATTCTGGATAACTTTCAATGTCACTCACACAGTTATCACATAGCCTGACAAAACATGTGTCCAAACTATGTGTAGTAGAGAATGTTTGGAAATTTTGTTGTTTTTTCTCATTTGATGCTTTTTTATTCTACTTTGGATAATGGTTTTTTTAAATGGTTGTTTTAGTGGAGTTTCTTGGTTGTAAATTTTTTCAAATATAGTTTTAAAATCATTGTTTTAATGGTTTTTTAGTTGTTCTTGTTTGAAAAAAAATTAGGTGAGTTGGGGGTGTTTTTATGAAATGTTTTCAACCTCAAAGTAAGTGTTTTGAGAAAAATAAATTTGTTTTAAGGTTTTATTAGTTTCAAAATTCTTTAAGTGTATAGTATGAAACATTTACAAATATTTTGGGTAAAAATTTGAAAGGGGGTTTGTGACCTCGATTTGGTTTCTTTGAGATTTGGTTACCTTGTGTGGAATTTTGAGGTGGTTTTTTAATTTTGTTTGGATTGGATTTTTTTTATTTATTATCTTTTTGTTGAATTTTAATGCGGTTTCATTGGTTATTTTATTTTTTGACGTTTTAGAATGATTCCCCTATAAATGAATAAATATGTAAAGAAGTGAATGCCTCATGTAGTTGTTCTAGTGATCTAGGAGTTGTATTTCCAATATCTGACTCTACCCATACTTGTGATGGATTGATAGTTTCATGTTCTTCTCAGTTTATATATCATGCTCAAGATATTTTGAACTAATTTCCTCCGTTATTTTGTGGTGATTTAGGATCTTGTGATTTGGTTGAGTGGATATCCAAGGTTGAAGAGATTTTTGACTTTATACAGACTCCTGAGGCCTCTAGGGTGAGGTGCACCATTTCTTTGTTTGAAGGATTGGGTTTGGAGAGGTTTAATATAGACATTAATACCTGACCATTCAAGGATTATCTTGGTGATATTTCAAGGAAACATTATTCATTGGTTTTGTCCCAAATAGGTGAGAGTTGAGAAGGAAATGAAGTTTTTGGGTAACCTCCAGGGTGACCAATCAGTGAAAGAATATGTTGAACCTTTCATCAAAATAGTTCATTTCTATCTATATTTGGATTCAAATGATTCTAAGAAGGTGTGGTTATTTTCCAAGGTCCTTCTTCCATAAATGAATACACCAATGCTTCAGTTGATCCTGAAAACTTATGTAGAAGTGATTTACAAGGCCATAATTATTGAGGTAATCTTAGTAGGGAAACCCCTGGTAAGAGATGTTTCAATTCCCACTAGTTTTAGTAAATATGATCTATTTAGAAAGAAGGGGGAAATATGGAAGTGATGGGGATCAGAAGTCATCTCTACAACTTATCGGTCTCATCTTAGCAAAGTGTAAGCTATTAGTGTGTTTTCATTATGGGGATTATAGACATGTTGAGTGATTTTTTCTGTCATCTCTAAAGACCTACCATCTATGTGGATGTCTTGGTCACATTTAGAGATTTTGTGAGATGGTAGGAAATATGAATAAAAAATATCATACCTATCTTGAATCTAGTCATTGTTTTGCATTGTCGTTTCCATTTGAGAGTTAGAAGGTGATATTTGTTTTTGGAGAATCCTATTTTGTAATTTTTCTTTTTGGTTTGGGACTTGTCCCATATTTTGTGTACCCAGTTACTTTATATATAATATATAAAAGGGATTTTGACCCTGTTTTTATATCTTTTGAGATGTCCATGCCTCATTAACTCTCAATTCTTGTTGTATTATATGTTTGGTGTGGACCACGTGTTGAGGTTTTCTTGATGGATGACATGGTGATGCCTTGGGTGTGATCTATGGTAACAAGGAGGAGTTGTTGGTTTCTGGGAAGGTTGTGAGGGCTAATAGGTCAGGATTTACTTTCAAATTTCCATGAGTGGGTGTTCCTTGAGTTTAGACCCAATTTACCCTTCATGTAGTTTCATTATCTGATTTTGGAACCATGCCATTCCAAGTTGAGAAATGTGTATATTGGGGTGTCCCTCTTTTTTCTTAGAGTAACTTTTATTGGTGATAGGGTCTTGTGACCTCTTTCTTGTGTTTGAGGTTGTTCTCTTTTTTGGTGTTTTGAGATGGTTGTCATGGTTATTAGGATTGTATCTCTTTTGTGATGATGTTACTTTTTGGGGTGTTCCTATATAATTTTTAAAAAAGTTATACAAATTCTAAATGGTGGGGATACCAATTCTAGGTCTCCTTGTGTCTCCCATTATTATGGGATGATCCTTTGGGATGCATTTGGTTGGGATGTATTGTTGTGTGGCTTAGGTGACCTTATGTGTTCAATATTTTGTGTTCCTATTATTTCATGTGATATAGTTTAGTATTAGGGAGGCTCTTAGGAGTAGTGGTGGATATCTTGATACTCTCAGTTTCAAAGAGGATCATATGAGTAACTATCCAATTGTTTTTATTTTATTGTCTCTTCAATTTTGTTCAGTGGGGATTATACCTCTTAGGACTCATAGTGAATTATTTATCATTGATTTATAAATCTTCTAGAAGAATTTATCTCTATGAATGGGTTGTTCTTGTATCATGCCCTTATTTTTGAGGTTTTGTGGGTTGGTTAGAAATTGATTCCTTGTGAGAAGGAAGATAGTCTTGAAATTCTAGTTATCCTAATATATTGAGAGCTTTATAGGGAAAGCAATTGGCATGGTGGGTTGTTTATAACACCTCAAGGTGTCACTTTATTGGTTTTATTCTTTTGGTTGATTTTTCCTCTTGGTTTAGAGGTGTTTTAGGTTGAAATTTTGAGTTTTTTGGAGCTTTTCTAAGGGTGAATGGTTAGGAACACATTTTGGAAACTGTCTTGTAGAAACCATGTTTCTTATTCTATGGTGTATAGAGGGGAATGCACAATATACACACAACTATAGAAACAATGCAATATGATTATTCATCTTCTGGGGTTTAATGTGGTAGAAGATTCATGGTATGCATATAGTTTGAAAAACTATGCAAGACAACAATGCAGCCTTCCTAGTTTGGGGTATTTTTGTCTTTTATCATCCCTTTTAATTAGGTAATCCTCCCCAATAAACCCCCATTTTAGCCTAATGTTGTTGGAACCTATCCATGGTTTCTCCCTCCTTATATAAGCTTCTATTAGTGGATTTGGAGTGATTCGTGGGTGATTCTTCATCTGGATCAAGTGGTAGGAGTCTCTCTCCTCTATTTCTATTGGTTTGTTTATATTTTCTAAGTTTTCTCTAACCCTAGTGGCTATGGTTGGACAATTTTCTTGGTTAGGGATGTTTGGAATTTGGGGTTTTGTTTTTTAATGGCTATGATCCATCCTATGAATTCCTTTTTAGTGGATTTCATCGAAGGTGATATGATTCCACCAATTGAGGTAGGTGTTTCCATTTAATTACTTTTTATTTAAGAGTTACAAGGGTTATTGACTTTCTAAATTTATTTCTAATCTATATAATGATGGTGTGATTTATCTAGTTTTTTTTATAAATTTTTTCCATAACTTCACTTAGTTTTAATGTGTCTTAAATTTTGTAATTTCATGTTTAAATGGGACTTTGATGTAAATTGGTGTTTTATGCATCTTAATTATTTGATAAAATGATCAGAATGGTTTTTTATAATAAAAACACTTGTTCATTGTGTTTTAATACAAATATTATTTTCAAATTGGGTTCCATTTTTGGTTTAATGGATTTGATTTATTTAAAAAAGGGGCGGTATTGTTTTGTAAAATGAAATAGAGTTTCTCTTAGGTGGTTTGTTTGTGATTTTTTATAATCATGATTTCATCTTGAATTTTGTTTGGATTATAAATATTTTTTAAAAATGTATTTCCAAATGTATATGTCTTATGTGATAAGATAAAGGCTTGGTTATCACTTTATGAAGAGATTTGTTGGTTCATTTTCAATTGTGGCCTTGTTCATCCCCCTTGTGTTTTTTATGATGTTTGTGCTTATCATGTAATGGATGGTGTTTTATGTGATTCGTGATGTGCTTATGGATTGGGGCTATTTATAATGGAAGTATGTGAGGTGGGAAGGACCTGATTATGGTGTTATACTGTGGGGATTTTCTACTGTCATGTGATGACATTTATTTGTTCGTCGCCCAACACCTTTTATAATTCCATGAGTAAACCAAGGTTAATAAGTGGGAAGTAGTGGGGTGCTACTAAGATAGTTTATATTTATGAACTGGATAGTCACCCCTAGTTGTACATAACACATGTCTAGAGGGATTTCTTCAAGGAGACTGGTTATAGTGATTTGGTTAACAGATGTGTGATCGTTAACCTGCTGACAGTAGGTCCACCTTTCATGTCTTGTATTATCTTGTTAGTCCCTACAGTGTCTCCTCAAGCTATGTACCATATGTTATGAATTTTATTATTTATTTTAATGTGTTTTTATTATTTTTTGTATTTAATTTCTTGTTTTGTTGATCCTATCCTGGTTTTATCCTTGATTTTGACTAGTTTGGTTCCATCCATTTATTAGCATTATTTGTGACCATCTATGGTTGTGTTTGGTTACAATTGATCTTGTTCACTTATTTATCATTTATTTGGGTGTATAAGATCTTTTAAATGAATAATTGTGAAATGGATTTAAAATTAATATTCTTGGTTGGAATTCCTTTGAAATTTATTAAACCATATGTGGGTTTATTTTCAAAAGTGTGGTGTTTTAAAGAAAAAAATTGTTATCCTAAATATCATCATAGATTTGGTAAAACCTATTTATGACATTATTTACGATAGGGGTTCCATGATAAAGTGCATGTCGTCTATTTTTTACTCTTATATCATGTAAAGGAAATGAAAACCTATTTATTTATATTACTTTCAAACTAGTTGTTGTGGTTTCATTTATAAAAGGTATAAAATGGACTCATGGTAGTATCCTACTTGATTCATCTCACATCATATATACTGATTTTGGTGGGTATGTAGTCTTCAAGTCTTATATTGTTTTCTTCATGTCTTGGATTTTGTTTTGTATAAGGTTTTGTCTTCCTTGGTAAGTGGAGGATTGTTGGGATCATGGTGGTGACTTGAGTGTCACATAGAGATGGTGATTAGTCCTTCAGTTTCATGGAAATAGCTGGATTGAGTTTTATTTCGGTCTCATTGTTCTTAATTTTTCTTTTCTTTTAACTTATCTTTTAGTTTTATAATCTTGTAATAAATTGTTTTTTATTCATTGATATGTCCTTTTCCATTTATTTTTGTATCCTTATTGTTATTCCATGTTTGGATGTGTATGTTTGGGTTCTTGAGGGTGAAATAGTCCCTAATATATATGTTTATACCCTTGACAATTTTCATCTACTTATAAGGATTGAGGATGATCCTCGGGTATGTGGAGGGCCAGTTTGGGAACCATTTCAAATAGAGGTGGGTTTTTTCATTACATTAGTCATATATCTAGGGTTTCAACAAAGAAGTTAAATATCACATGATGTGTAAATTTATCGTATGCATTGTGTTCCAAAAATAATTTATGCCTAGGTTTTATGAGGTAGAGATAAAAATAAAATGGTGTGTACTCTGGAGACATGTGTCATGTATGACCAAAATACATGAACCAAGGTGTACTATTGTATATGCCTAGAGATCCACCTAGCCACACACACTATATGGGATAGGGGACACACCATGTATGATTTTAGGAACACAAATTGGATTCTATAAATATATAATGATAAAATCTAATATTTTACACATTATGTACTGTTAAATGAGACATAGTGTGTGAAAAAAAGATGTGAATTCATGTCTTTGGGGTACATGGTCGACTAACCAGAAAATATAACGCATTGTGTTACCATAGAGGCATGTCATATAGGTTGAATTCACTTGAGAAGGTGAAAATATTTAATATAGAGATATTATACAAGGATTGTAAACCATGTATATCATAGTATGTGTCATGTATTGTGTGTTATATGGTTTTTTCCACGTCTTCTCACCCAGCTGTCATAAATATAAAAATAAATAGTATATTTTGAGAGTTTTCTCATGTTGATCATGATGGTGTGATCCTGTTTAAAATCAAAGACTATCTATGGGGTTTCTTTGGTAGTTTTATCATCTTAATTATGTATATATTACAATAGGATTTGGATAAGGTATTTTGAGTAAACATGTAGATGGTAACCCCTCTAGGAGACACATGGATGTAAGGGAAAGGTCCCTCCACATAGAAATTAGAATCATTACGCCCTCATTAATACAAGGTGTGAATCCTCCATAGTGGTCATTTTGATCATAGAATTAGTGACCCCTTGATCCTAATAAGGTTTGTGTCCTCCATAGGGTTCATTAACCCCCTCATTTGACAAACATCTTTCCCTAATGAGATGAGGATATCCCATATAACTGAAGGAGTACACAACCACTTATGTGATGGGGCACAGTTCCTCCATCTATAAAGTATGTAACCCCCTCAAATGGAATTCATAACTTGATGATTTTTGGTCCCTCCAATATAGATTTAGAGTGGTAGTGTGGGAGTTATGAGAGCTAAGTCGTTTGGGTGTTTTGGGTCTTATAACTTTTCAGGCATCCATGGTTAAATTTAGGATACAACATACTATCAGGATTTTCAAGACTTATGTTATTCTTAGTGTCTCTAGTTACATATGATATGTGATCATTTATTAAGTATATATGAGATTATTGTGATTTATATATATCACTAATTTTTCTATTTATAGATCATATCTAGGTTTATTTTTCTGTTTCTCTCTTATTTCATAGTTTTGAGATGAATTGTTTTTATATATCCTTTTTTAATTTTTAAGGAATCCTATTGGTAATGTTTTTACTCACCCTTTCATGGGAATTTTTCACACATATTTTGTCTATATAGATGATAAAATATTTAGAGATTATCATAGTGGACGTAGAGTTGGTGATGTAATGACCCAAAAATTTATGAATAACATTCCCTTTATTTTAATTAAATGTCTTATGGATATAAAAAACACATGAAATCATTTTGTTTTATTATATCTAATTATATTTAAATTCCCATTAATCATCCTTACTATTGATAATATAGTCATTGAACAGTGATTGCATGACTAGTATAAATATAGGGTTTTAACAAATCCTTTTGGTGCATATAAATGAAGTGATGGCCTCAGCCAGTAGGATCATACCTTGTGAAGCCCATTTATTAGAGCTTATATGAGATATATCATTTCTTGGATTTTCCCTAGACCAAGACCAAGCTGAGATCCAGAAACTTAAGCATGAGAGAAACTTTTTATAGGAGAATTTCAATTTCATCGAGATCACGGCCCAAACCATGTTCACTGAACGGCCCCATGAAAGCCCCACTATCACACACCTTACTCTTAGGTCGTATTCTAGTGTAATATAGGTATATGTAACAAGACCCTATAATTATGATTATGTACATTATTTTTGTATAGAATAATGAATATACTTTCATTCTATTATTGTTACTTTGTAAATGATTTTTAAAGCAGAAATAGTATTTTTGGTTAATATCTAAATTCAATTAAGAAATATATTTTAATGAATAAATGTATTTTTGAATTAAATAATATTTTAATAAAATATTATTATTAAAGTAATTTTATTAAATATAAATTATCGTATAATTTTTATGAAGTCAAATATAATTTTTATTAAGGTTTGAAAACTGCTTTTGTTAAAACCCATCAATTTTCAATAAATGGCAGTTTTTTATTTTAAAATTGAAAATTCAAATATTTATAAATTTATTTTGATAAAATTAATATTATTTTTGAAAGCAGTGCATCAAAACTATCCAATAGTTAATTTTTCATAATTTTCTGAGATAGTCAAATTTTTGGGTAAAAATTAAATATTGTATAAATATATAATGTGTTTTATGACATCATAATGACCCAATAGTGATTTAATAAAATAATATAAAAGGTATATTCAGAAAAAATATATGTTTTTTATTTAAAATAATTTAATTTTAGGTTTATTTTATTTATTTTATAAAGCCTTAGTGAGTCCTCCAAGTCATATAAAATATTTTAAGATTTTAAAATAATTTCCTTAAAAGTGTGAATTACCTCCACATAATAAAGGGAAATATTTTAATATCTTAGGATATTATCCTTATAATATAATTTATACCACTCCCCTTTTCTATAAACCATGGGCAAAAACCATGTTATGGTCTGTGGTTTTGAATATTTTATTATGTAGTGTCCAAAACCAAAATAATAAAGAAATCTTTATCCTTTCCTATATAAACTCACCCAAGTTCTCATTTATCTTTACTAAATCTCTTTTAAGATTGAAAAACCTCTTCCAAATACTCCTTATATTCATCCCAAGTAACCCCCAAGCTCCCAATAATCCTACCCCATGCCTTTGGGATCACACATCCAAGTAAGGGATCTCCCTCTCTCTTTTTTCTTCAAGCACCTCATTTATGTCATGCCTTTTAATTTCCATTTTCTTGATTTTTTTATATGTTATTATATAACTCCTTACTATATATTTTATTTATAAATTATTTTATCTTCCTTTAACTCTCATTAAGCCCCCCTATGATCTTTTAAGTACACTCGTTACTATGCTGAAATTTTGTAAGGGTTCCTTTCTCAATTTTGTCCAAGTTTCCTTATATTGTTACATACTTTTTTAATTAA
Organism: Viscum album; assembly: GCA_963277665.1. Taxonomy (NCBI): domain Eukaryota; kingdom Viridiplantae; phylum Streptophyta; class Magnoliopsida; order Santalales; family Viscaceae; genus Viscum; species Viscum album. The sequence continues at coordinate 1,954,311,533 of OY728141.1, read as the reverse complement.
AAATGATGTGGTATGTTTTATAACCTCCCACATAATTCCATTATTATGTTTTAATTATTATAGACTCATTTCTCTCTTATCAATCCCTCTCGTGTACACCCGTTACCATGCTAAAATTTCATAAGGGATTTCTCTCTTCTCATTTCCATTCAAGAATTTATTTTATATTATGAATCTAAATTCCATTTCATATGTTGGGATATTATGTTCCATGATCCTATTAATTTCTATTTCATGTATATATTATGAGATACCACTTTATCTATCATCAACCCATTTTACAAATTTCTATTTAACGTTGTTATGCTGCCAAAATTACACCACGGTGGTCCATACCAAAATCATCGTGTAGTGAATACCATACACATTTCTCTATCAAGGGTATTCACTTTTATGCTCATGTACTTATTTATTGGGTACTTATAAGTATTTATTCCACATTCCTTGATCATTGAATAACCTATTATGTTGAATGATTCCATTTTATAAGATCTATGTGGCACACTTATGTCTAAAATGAAATGTTTATGAAAGGTGCACCCTGATAGCGCTCTAATGCATTAGGTAATGTTTAGTATCATGATAAACCATGTGAAATGAGGGTTTAATAATACTAATTCATATTCAATAAGTGTTTAATCATGATAATTCATATGCAATTAGGGTTTACTCATTATAATTCATGTGCAATGAGGGTTTACTCATGCTAATCCATGTACAATGAGCCTTGGATCGTGATAATATCATGTTATATGTTGTTTCCACCTTTCCATATTATGAATATCATGCTATATAATGACTTTATGTTCATGTTTCTTTTTCACTCCAATGATATTCCTATTTACTAACATTTATTTTCATCCTCGTGTTATGCCATGTTTATTCCCTTACTGGGCTTTATGGCTCACCATTTTCTTTTGTATTCCCTCAGGTTATCCCATGAAATGATAAGTATGAAGGAATGTTGTGGTCATATAAAAGAAGTTTTCAATAAAGATGTGTATTTAGTTTTTTAAGTTATTATGTAATGTTACTAATCCCCAAATACACTATAACTCTCGATCTTATAATTTTTATTAAGTGAAAGTTTATGTAATAAATCATATTTAAATGTGAAATAAAAAGTAGGGTCATTATAGTTGGTATAAAAGGATATATTTAGTTATTTTGGGGATTAGGATTAGAAAACTCTATTTAAATCCTTAAGGATAATACTAAGTATAAGAAAATAATGCCTAAATTTTGGTGAGTATAGAGTAAGTGGTTTATCAATAAAATACATCCATGTCCAGATACAAACAAGTAGAGGTGGATCTGGCACAGATGTATCTAGGGGTAAAACCCAAAAACAATGCTTTGAGATGGACTCAAATGGGAACTAGTGCACAAAAATGGGCCACTATACTCTTTTTTTAACACTCCTAGGGGATATTCTTTAGTAAATTCATAATATTAGTATGAACCATTATTAAGGGGGAAAATCCCATAATAATATACATTAGGAAGTAGATCATGGATAGCTTATATTAAAGCCTACAAATTCATAAGTTAAGGATATAAATTTAATTTATAAGTTATCCCTTTAATTTTATTATATTCCCCTTTATTTGTTTAACTATTTAAGATACTCATACCTAATTTTCCTTTTATTCTAGATAATGGTTGGTAATAGGAGGAATCGGGCTAACAAATGATGTGAAGATCAGTGTGATGACTGCCCTAATGAGATGCCCAATCTGATGGGAGTGGGAATCACAAACTTCGTCATGATACTCTATAAATTAACTCAAGTTTTGAATAGAAACCTGGGTCAATAAGAATGTCCAACCCCCCCTAAGAAAGAATAAGTCGCAATCGATAGCTTCATGAGACAAAGTCCTCCTACTTTCAATGGATCATCTAATCCCTCAATCACCAAACAATGGATCAACTCTATTGAGAAGATCTTATCTATCCTTCAATTATCTAAACAAGAGAAGTTTCTTCTAGATGCTTATTGTATGGAGGTTGAAGTTGATAAATGGTGGAAATTGATCAAAAATAAAAATCTTGAGGAAGATATCGAGGAGATGGAATTGAAGGATTTATAGAAAAAAAAATTGATAAATATTTTCCCTTCACCCTTCGACTTAAGATGGAAATGGACTTCCTTACCCTCAAGAAAAAATGATGATGAATCCATCAAAGCATACAAGGAAAACTTCATAAGACTTTCATGGTATGCCTTTGGTTTTATCATCACCCCCAAATGAAAAGTTGACTGCTTCTCTGGTGGGCTAAAGCCTAGTCTACAAAAAGCCTTAGTAATTTGTGACTTTGATAACTATGGGGAAATTGTCTGATGTGCCCTCAAAGTCAATATGGAGATCATATAATATCAGTGGTATCATTGGGATATGAAGTGGAAATTAGACTTTAATTTTGGTGGTCCGATGGATAAATCCAATGGTGCTAAGAAATTACAGCACCCTGCTTGTTAAAAGTGTGTAAAGAAGCACCCTAAAAATTGCCTAAGGGGATCGAGAAAATGCTATAGGTGTATAAGAGAAGGGAAATTGGCTAATAATTTCCAAGAGGAGAAACCCCTCAATGTGACAGAGGAAAGGAATACTCCAGTTGATCCTTATCATGTTGTCCATTGCTAAAATTGCAAGGAACTATGTCACTTTTTGAACCAATTCCCTAAGACAAGTGTAATCAGAGGTAACCAACAATCTCCAAGGTAGAAAGGGAAAGTTTTTTTCATCACTACCTATGAATTGAATCCTAAAAATGAAGTGGTGATAGGTATGCTAGTTATTCATTCAAGAATAGAAAACTTACTTTTTGATTCTAGTTCAATGCATTCTTTTATATCCCAAAAGTTTAGTATAATAATCCAAACACCATGAAAAAGCATTGAAGTAGAGATGTCGATGAAAATTGTAAATGGGGAAATTATTGCATCCTATGTATATAACTCCTCCACTATCACATTTTTTGTATTGAACTTCCCGTAAAACCTCATCATACTCCCTCTAGTGTAATTTTATGTAATTCTTGGAATGGATTGGCTTTCCCTATATAGATCCAACATAAATTTTTGTGAGAGGGAAATCACTCTCCATATGGTGAATCGACCCCCGATTCTATACAAGTGAAAGTAGGAGGATGAATCTTATTTAGTTCCATCATCTTAATAATGGATATTAATACCCTATGATCATGTGTATCTTTCTCATATGATTGATTATAATGAAAGAACCATCCTTAAAGACATGCCTATTGTGAGGGAATTTGCTGATGTGTTTCCCAAGGAATTTCCTGGTCTTCCTCCTATAAGAGATGTTGAATTCTAGATTGATATTATACCATGGGAATTTCCAATATCCAAGACTCTGTATAGAATGGATTTTGTGGAGCTTGAGGATCTAAAGAAATAACTATAGTAGAATCTAGATAAAGAGTTTATACGCCCAAGTGCTTCACCATGGGGTGCATCTGTCCTCTTTTTCAAGAAGAAGGATGGGTCAATGCACCTTTTCATTGATTATTGTGATATTAACAAAATCTTGATAAAGAAAAATTATCCTTTTCCATGAATTGATGACTTTTTCAATCAACTATATGGAGCACAATAATTCTCCAAGGTGGATCTGTGGTTAGGATATTACCAAGTTAAGGTGAAGAAGGAGGATATCTTCAAGACTACTTTTCATATGAGGTACGGGCATTATGAGTTCATAGTAATGTCATTCAGACTCACTAATGCTCCCTCAATATTCATGGACTTGATGAATAGAGTATTTAGAGATTACCTCAGAAAATTTTTGGTAGTCTTTATAGATTATATTCTAATATACTCAAACCAAGGAGGGGTATGAAGATCATCTAATCATTGTTCTAGAGACCTTGAGAAAGGATACGCTCTATGAAAAGTACAGCAAGTGTGATTTCTGGTTTAAGGAAGTCTCGTTCTTGGGTAATATCATCATAATAAATGGGATATTTATGGATCCTTCCAAAAAAATCAATTTAGGGATGGTTGAGGTAGATATCTGTTACGGATATCCATAAATTCCTAGGGTTAGGTGGATATTATTAATGATTTGTGAGAAATTTCTCATGATTGTCCAACCCTCTTACCAAGATAACTTAGAATGGAGTCAAGTTTTCTTGTAATGATGAATGTGAAGAAATATTTATGGAGTTTAAGAAGAGGCTTTTCACTTCCCCTGTGCTCACACTACTCATAATTAGGGATATTTTCATAATCTTCGATGATGATTTGAAGAAGGGAATTAGTTTTTTATTGATGTATATTGACAAATTCATTGCTTATTCCTTAAGGAAGTTGAAAATTCATGAGAAAAATTATCTCACACATGATCTAGAGTTGGAAGCTGTGATATTTGTATTGAAAAATTTGCAGAATTATCACTTTGGGGATAATTGTGAAATAAATATGGATCAAAAGAATATAAAATATATATTCACATATAAAGAGATGAATATGTACCAATGAAGATGGTTATATATCATCATGGATTAAAAATTCTAAATTCATTACCACCTTGGGAAAGATAATAAGGTGGATGATGCTCTAAGTAGAAAGGACCCAAAAATTCTATCATTGATAAGAATTGAAAAGGATCCAATTTTATTTGATTTGATGAAGATGGACATGGGAATCATAAATAATGGAACATCATCATCCTTTCCCAAATGATTTCTCCATCATCTCTTTTGTAAAGGTTAAAGGATTCTCAAAAATATGATGTGGGAATTCAGAAGAAAGTGGAAACTATCAAAAAAGGGAAATCCTCAGAGTTAAATGTTAATAAAGAAGGAATTGTGAGATTTGGTTCAAGACTATGTGTTCCATAAAATCTAAAGTTAAATAAAGAACTTTTGGATGATGCACATAGTTAGAATTTATCCATTCATCCAGGAAACATGAAGATGTATCGAGATCTCTAGGATCTCTATTGGTGAGATAACATAAATAAGTAAAACACTAAATATACATCAAAGTGCCTTGTATGTCAGTAAGTGAAGTTTGAGAGGAATAAGTCTAAGGGGATGATGCAACCATTACCCATAACAATATGGAAATGGGAAAACATCACCATGGATTTTATCACTATACTTACAAAGACATCTAAAGGAATCAATACTATCTAAGTATTTTTAGATTGTCTTACAAAGACTGCACAATTCATTGCAATTCAAGAGTATTTATCATTTGATCAACTAGTATTGATATACATCAAAGAAGTGGTAAGTCTTCATGGAGTACCACTATCGATTGTGTCCAATAGAGATACAAGATTCACCTCTAAGTTATGGAAGAGTCTCTAATATTCTAAACACTGAGTTGAACTTTATCATGGCCTATCACCCTCAAACTGATGTACAATCTGAGTGGACTATCCAGACACTTGAGGACATGTTGAGAGATTTCTCAATGGACTTAAAAGGTGAATGGTATCAACATCTTCCTTTAGGGGATTTCTCTTACAACAATAGTTTCCAATAAAGCATCCAAATGGCTCCTTATGAAGAACTTTATGAGAAGAGGTGCATAACATTGGCATGTTGGGATGAATTTGGGGAATGAAAACTTCTGAGTCCATAAATGATCGAAGAAATGGTGGATAAGGTTAAGACCTTACAGTAGTACATCAAAATTTCCTAGAGTCTACAAAAAAGCTATATTGAAAATCATCAATGGGACCTATATTTTGATGTGGGGTACATGGTATTCCTCTACATATCTCTATGGAAAGGAGTTATGAGATTTGAGAAGAAGAGAAAGCTTATTCCAAGGTATATCGACTCTTTTGAGATCCTTGATCACATCAGAGCATGGTCTATCAACTATCACTACCACTAAACCTATCTCAATTCCATGATGTATTCCATGTATCACTATTAATGAAGTACATACCAAACCCATCACATGTCTCAATCCAAAGGTGGTATCATTGGATAATGACCTCTCCTGTAAAGATAAATCGGTGAAGATCTTAGATCATAGAGAAAAAGTTCTACGAAATAAGTCAATGCCCCTCATCAAAGTGTTGTGGAGAAACCACAAGTTTAAAGAAGCAACATGGGAACTATAGAAAGTGAAGAATAAAATTTAGCCTCATCTGTTTTAGTGTGTGAAAAGGAAATTTCGAGGGTTAAATTTCTTAAGGGGGAAAGGCTGTAACAACCTGAACATTTATGAATAAAATTCCCTTTCTTTTAATTAAATGTCTTATGGATATAGAAAACACATGAAATAATTTTGTAATATTATATCTAATTGTATTTAAATAATCTTTAAGTATCCTCATTATTGATAATATAGTCATTTAATAGTAATCACATGACTAGTATAAATATAGGGTTTTAACAAATCCTTTGGGCACAAACAAAGGAAGTGATGGCCTCAACCAGTAGGATTGTACCCTATAAATCCCAATTATTGGAGCTTACAAAAGAGATAGAATTTCTGGGATTTTCCCTAGACCAAGCCCAAGCAATGATCCAACAACTTAATCATGATAGAAACCATTTATGGGAGAAGTTCAAGCTCATCAAGATCACGACCCAAACCATGTTCACCGAATGGCTCCATGAAAGACCCACCATCACACACCTTACTCTTAGGGAGTATGATGGTGTAATAAATGGATATGTAACCAGATCCTGTCATTATGATTATGTGCATTATTTATTTATATAATAATTAATATACTTTCATTCTATTATTGTTACTTTGTAAATTATTTTTAAAGCATAAGTAGTATTTTTTGTTAATATTCAAATTCAATTAAGAAATATATTTTGATGAATTAATAGATTTTTGAATTAAATAATATTTTGATAAAATATTATTATTAAATTACTTTTATTAAATATAAATTATCGTATAATTTTTATGGAGTCAAATGTAATTTTTATTAAGGTTTGAAAATTGTTTTTGTCAAAACCCGTCAATTTTCAATAAATATCAGCTTTTTATTTTAAAAGTAAAAATTAATATATTTATAAAATTATTTAGATAAAATGAATATTATTTTTGGAATTATTACATTGAAATTATCCAATAGTTAATTTTTCATAATTTTCTGAGATAGTCTAATTTTTTGATAAAAATTAAATATTATATAAATATATAATGTGTTTTATGACATCATAATGACCCAATAGTGATGTAATAAAATACTATAAAAGGTATATTATTCAAAATATATATTTTTAATTTAAAATAATTTAATTTCAGGTTTATTTTATTTATTTTATAAATTCTTAGTGAATCCTCTAAGACATATAAAATATTTTAAAATTTTAAAATTATTTCCTTGAAAGTGTGACTCGCCTCCACATAAGAATGGGAAATATTTTAATATATTTGTCCCTTATCCTTATAATATAATGTATAATAAAACCCTTTTATATAAACCATGGGAAAAACCCATGGGATGATTTGTGGTTTTGAATATTTTATTATGTAGTGTCCAAAACCAAAATAATAAAGAAATCCTCATCCTTTCTTATATAAACCCACCAAATATACCATTTATCTTCTCTAAAACTCTTTTAATCTTGACCACCCTCTTCACACTACTCCCTATATTCCTCCCAATTCACCCCCAAGCTCCCAATAAGCCTACCCCAATTATTTGGGGTCACACATCTAAGTAAGGGATCTCCCTCTCTTCTCTTTCTTCAAGCACCTCTTTTATGTCATGCCTTTTAATTTCAATTTTATTGATTTGGGATATGTTATTCCAAAACTCATTACTGTAAATTTTATGTAAAAATAATTATAGTTTCATTTCACTCTCATTAATCCCCTCTATTATCCTTTAAGTACACCTGTTACTAAGTCGAAATTTCGTAAGGGTTTTTTCCTTTCTCAATTTGTGTCCAAGTTTCCTTAAATTGTTACATCATATTTTTAATTAAAAATGATGTGGTATGTTTTCATACCTCCCTCATAATTCCCTTATTATGTTTTAATGATGATGTATCTCTTTATCTCTCATTAATCCCTCCCTGTGTACACCCGTTACCATGATGAAATTCCTTAATGGATTTCTCTCTTCTCATTTCCATTCAAGAATTTATTTTATATTATGCATCTAAATTCCATTTCATAAGTTGGGATATTATGTTCCATGATACCCTTACTATCCATTTCTTGTATAAATTATGATATACCCTTTTATCTCTCATCAACCCATTTTATAAATTTCAATTTGACATTGTTATGCTTCCAAAATTGTACAATGCTTTTCCATGCCAAAATCATCATGTAGTGAATACCATACCCATTTCTATATCAAGGGTATTCACCTTTATGCTCATGTAATTATTTATTGGTGACTTACATGTATTTATTCCATATTCCTTTATCATATAATAACTTATAATGTTGAATTATTCCGTGTTTTGTGATCTATGTGGCACACTTATGCATGAAATGAAATGTTTATGAAGGGTGTGCCCTGATAGCGCTCCAATTCATTGGGTAATGTTTAGTATCATGATACACCATGTGCAATGAGGGTTTACTCAAGATAATTCATGTCCAATGAGGTTTTAATCATGATAATTCATGTTCAATGAGGTTTTACTCATGTTAATCCATGTGCAGTGAGGGTTTACTCATGTTAATCCATGTGCAATGAGCCCTGGCTTATGATAATATCATGTTTTATATTGTTGTCACATTTCTATATTATGAATATCATGCTATATCAGTTATTTATGTTCATGTTTATTTTGATCTCCATTGATATTCCTATTGACTAATATGTATTGTATTCCTCATATTATACCATGTTTATTCCCTTACTGGGTTTTATATCTCACTCTTTTCTTTTGTATGTCCTTAGGTTATCCCATGCAATGATAAGTACGAAGGAATTTTTTGGTTATGTTAAATAATTTTTCATTAAAGATGTGTATTTAACATTTTAATTTTTTATTTAATGTTCAGAATCCCCAAATATATTATACCACTCGGTCTTTTGAGTTGTATTAAGTGAAATTTTATGTAATAAATCATGTTTAAATGTGAAATGTAGATGTACCAGTCAGACTACAAGGGACAAGGCTTAAGAGGAGGATTTAGGGTAGGCGCATCCACTATAGTAGAGCTAACCGGAATTGGAATAATGAGAGGGTATGGATTTTCCATCAGTACTAGGCCTGTGAAGCTTTGCATAGGACAGCTAGCCGACCAGCCCTACAAAGGTGGAGTGCTGATATCATGACATATGCTGGGGAGGACCAGTTCCAAGTTGTCTTGTCTGGGTGATTCCCTATAAGACCTACAAGTCATGTAATTATCTATAAGCCATCAAGCCTTTTTAGGGTTCCACCTCACCCCTTGAAAGGTGGATTATCAATATATAAAAAATAAAGGCCTTCGGACCATTTTGACCGACCTTTTGAACATGGTTTATTTTGAGGTTTATCTATGTTCCATTGTTCTAGATATTTTTTGTCTCATTCATGAATTTTTTATATATTTCATCTATTTATATATATATCATAGGTTGTAATTTTCTATCATGTTTCCCAAAGTTTAATATTTATCATTGATTTCCATAGGATAAGGTCTCCCATATATGTTATGCCTTATTGGTTTCAGTCTTCAACCACAGTCCTATTTGAGGAATTTTTAGGGTGGTACACATGGCTTACCGCTAACTCATGTGGGGTTTTGGTTGGTTGAGTCAATTCAATAACATTCCATGTGATATACTTTAGTGGGTTAGTCCAAATAATAATTCTCTACTTATTATCTCATGAGTATATTATATATCATATACAAGATTCTATTCATTATAATCTTAATATATAATCAAAACCCATAATAATTTATGATGATCATCGATTAGGGAAAAAATAACAGCATACTTTTAGAAGGTTTTACATTCTACATTTCATTTAGAATTTTCAACACACATAAATGAATGATAAAAATGTAATAAATGTGAACTATATAAAAACCATGGAATGGTGGGATTAACCATATTATAGCTTGTATAGGTGTAAACCACAACTTAGTAAAGGTAAAGATGTCATGGTTTAGTGCATGGAAATGAACGCATGATGAGATGACACTTGAATTTTTTTCTATTATTCCACCAAAGATATGGTGTTCAGTTTGATCAATATGTGATGATGATTTAATAATTTTTAATGACCACATAATTTATTTTAAATTTAAACAACTGATCACAATGATGATTTTAAAGTTACAATGAGTTGAAATTTATGAAATATGTGTAAAAATTTTCCATTTAATACTCGAATTTCTAAGAAAAATTTGGAATCCATGGAGTCTCCTTGGATGGATATATAAACAAGATCAGGGTTTTTAAATTTTGTGTATGTGTGCACCATTTGAATGTGATATTTAGGATAAAAACATCTGAAACTAAAGCTTTCTCTATGTCATTTTCTTCATGCCTTTAACATAAGGTTCTAGAAAACTATGTCCTAATGAAAATCATTCCCATGCATTAGAAGATTCAAACAGCTCATGGACACACTAGAAGGAAGTATCTCATTGACTACTTCTCAGTGATCCCTATCAATTTCATGTGGAGGTTCTTAGAAATATCAAGGTAAATAAATAAAAATATACGCTTTCATAAATTATATTTATTCAATCCAGTTTGAATAGATATATTTTGGGAAACTCATGTTTTACTGGTTTGTTTCTTCTACCTTTAGGCAAGTATTTTTTCCTCTAAAACCCTTTAGTGATATTAGTTAAAATTCCATTCTCTTTGGATTGAAGCTTTATATATATAAGGAAACTTAGAAACACATGTTTTTTAACAACTAAGTTGTTTTCTTTGATAATGGTCATGGTTCTTGAATGTTTTCTAAATAAAAACATAGTTTTAGAATAAAACAATCATGGTTTTATAAAATTTATAAAACTACATTCTGGTTAATTAAAATCGGGTGTGTAAAGTTTCTTCCAAAGTATAGTATCATAAAAAAATATTATTACACAATGGTTTACTGGTAAAATTCTTAGGGTTAATATTGAAATATAATTTCTATAATAGAACCATTACATAGTTGAAAAAAAAATTCAATGTTTCAAGAGTATGACTTCTGAATATTCTACCTGAACCAGCTCATCCCAAAGATAATATAAATGGTTTTCCATTATAATATACCATAACTAGGGATAAACCATGTTTTGGATACAGATAAAATTTTTCATGGTTTTTATATTTTAAATAGAAATTATTTTCCTTAAATTTTATAAATAAAAAAACTTGTTGACATAGACCATGAGGTCCCGCGCCAAATATGAGGGGGGTTTAAGCGAAAAGAAAAATTATTTGGTGGGTATGATCTAGGTTTAAAGGTGAATTACATGGTGGAATAATTTATAAATTTTTTATAAATAATGAAATAAGGGGAAATATAAAAAATATATATATTTATTTATAAAATGTTCATAAATAAAAATATGAAATACTCATATTATAAGACTTATTCTAGAAATTTATTTAATCCAATAAAAAAGGAGTTTTTGAGATTTTGATCAAGGTTTAAATAAAATGAAATATGTGATATTTAGTTTATGTTATGTGTTTACATAAAATATGAAATTTATATATGATTATAAAATTTTTCATAAATATCATAGATTTTAGAATATAAAGTTGTTCATATTAAATACCATGTAAATGATAATATGAAAGAGTTTATATTAAAATAAGTATTAAGTGTGTATTTTATTTATTTATGGAATGTATCTAAATAATATTTAATTATAAAATGTTTATAATTTATTTATTTATCAAATGTTTAAAAATATTTTTCTCATTTGAAAATTTAAAAATGGTTTATTTATTTAGTTTATTCCCTACTTTATTATTCATGAATATAATTTTAATATAATGCATATAACTAGTTACATGATGGGAATAACATAATATTTAGTTATGTTCAACCATGGAAATGATTCTTTTATATGCTATGAAATTGAAAGTAATGGTTGGTTATGATTTATACATATTAGGTGTTAGTATTATATTAGAATTAAGATCTCCCTTAAGTAGTGACCATGGATAGTGGGACTTTGGGTTGGACTTATCACTAGCCTAGGGGATTATGGATTTTCTAAAAAATTAGGGGTTGGCTACTTGTCACATCATGATTACTCTTATGAGGATTTTTTTTTAATATTCTAAACATTTACATAAAATATTTTCATATACCTTATGTATGGGATGAATTTGGATATATGTGAATTTAATTTAATTTTATTTTTTTAAAAGTAACACAAATCATGATTTTTATAAAGATTTATACATTAATATGTTTTGAACAAATTAATTTGGTTGAAGGTATAGGATATTAAAAAACAAAATCATTACAAGAATATATACATAAAACAGAATACATAATATAAAATGGTGAGATTTTAAAACCATATAAAAATACTAATAATTAGATTCCTTCTAATAAAAACACTTTTCAAGGCCTTGATCATCCAACTGAGTAGTTTTTACTAAAGTAGGGTGACCATGAATTATCTTGTGTAAGGAAATAAAATTATGGGAGTCCATAATAAGATTAGGTTACTAAAGTTATCTTGATATTTGAGATACACTTAGGGAGTAAAACCTAATGTTTAAGAAACTATATGAATATAATTGAAATAATTCATATGTATTGAAAAAAATCAATCAAATATCCAAGAGTCATATATGATATTATTGGCATGATGTTATTCCTAAATAAATGAGTGGTGATAGAAATTTCAAATCAAACTCAAATAATCAATGATATATGAATCTTTCCCACTAATTGATATGATTTGACTTAAAAGGGTTCATCATTTTAGTGAGAATGTATTTAACAAAATCTCTTAATAATGATTAAAAAATTTGATGCCAGTATAGTAAAAACATTTATTATAGATAAAATAGAATCATTATTGTTAAAAATTATATTGAGATTAGTTTGGGAGAAATAAAATATTAATGGAATAAAATTTATGGAATGGTATAGAAATGTAAGAACTTTTTTTCTAAAATGGGGGGAAATTTTATGAGTTGGAATAAAAACTTTATGTGAAAGATACTATTGAAGAATATAGTAAAGAATTCAAATATTCTTATATAAAGTATAATAAATACTCTCTTGATATCACTATATTGGTTATTATTTCTATAAATCATATACTTAAAAATTACTATAAAAATGTGGATTTTTTATGGTGATAGGTAACTTAAAAAGTATCTATCAAGAATAATATATATGTAATAGATATAAAGTTTAAAAAGAACTATTTAAGTGTGAGATAGATCAGGGTAATTCAATCTCAACTCATACAATCAATATGATTTAGTATGTAGATGACTTGAATAGATTGTGGTCATAGCCTGGGCTTGATTGGACTATGGAATTTATTGTACAATTATTTTCAGAAATGTTTTTAAAAATTACTATAAATTAAAATATGAATTATTTAAATAAAATTTTACTCAATATATAATATATTAAGGATAACTAAATGTGAAATGGGAGATCCAATCTCAAGTTATGTGATAATGACACATTAAAGAAAGGGTAAAAAATTCAAAAAGGGGAAGAAGAAAAGTCATGGAGAGTTAACACCAACTTATTTTTAAACCAAAGGAAAGAGATTTCAAGGAAGGGATATTTTTACACTACATAAAATATTGACATTGGAGATGGAATTATCCAAAACATCTAAAGGGGTCTAAGAAGATCTGTAAAGAGTTCATATCAAATATTAATGTTATAAAATAAAATTATTTTATTATAAAGAGTATATGATTTTAATTATTCATTGTAAAAGTTTCATAAATATATACATGAGTTTAAAAATAAATAAATATTGATGGTTAGTGCTTAGAGTATACATTAAAGTAATGAAGAAATGAGTTTTTACAATAATTTGTTAGATGTTATGGAGTAATTTAATGTTCTAGTTGATTGGAATAAATATTAAATATTTTCATTTTTTTCTATTATTTTTAATAGAAGATAATGGTAGATAATGTTTGTTATAAAGAATATAAGATTATGGTTTTAATACACATGGTTATGGTTAACCCAATTATATATCATAGTTTTAAAAGAAGTTTAAAATATATTTTATCTAGGATAAAATATTTTATCTAAAATATTTATCAAAATATGATATAAAGAGTTTATTCTGCCCAAAAATGAAATTTTTTAAATAATATTACCTTATTTTCAGAATATTTATCCAAAAACTTAGAATACCATATAATATATAGTTTTTACTAGTTTATTTATTAATTATTCTTACTAAATTAAATATATGTTATTTCCTAACAAAAACAATTCTGTGTATTATAAATATATTAAAAAATATAAAGTTTTTAAAAGGCTAGTGGGAGTATTTTTAAACTTAGAAAAGTTAAAAATATAATAAATAAATGATTATATCAGTATAATTCAAAGTGAAAATCACTTTATATCCTAAAAATATTTAAGATAAATTGGAAGATAATGGTCTTAATGTAAAGAGTAACATTTAAATAATTTTACCATGTGATATCAAAAAATAATAATGGAAAGGTTCCAAACTGATAATGATAAATATAGAAATAATTCTAAGAATATAACAAAATTTATTAACAATATAACATTGTATGTTGTGAAGTAAATAAGTTTGATGTTTTTTTTGTAAGAATTGAACATGAGGATTATGAATCCTAATATCACCATTATTCAAATGATATTTATTCATATATTTTAACCCATTAAAATAGTTTAGTGGGAGGATTTATTATATAGTAACAAAACGATGTGGAAAGATTTATATAGTCATGTAATGATTTTAACAAAGGCCTAAAAATTTAGTAAACCTAAGGAGACTTTGGTAGTCTATCACAACAACAACCACTGTCATATCTAAACCCATATCAAGCTAACACTAAACTATAAAAATCACATAAAAACCACACATCTTCTTCTATTTTTATACTTCATTAACAATTCCACATTTTTTAACCTTATTAAATTCACTATCAATTAATGAGCAATATTCATTTATAATCATCATTAATTCTAGCAACACTATTTACCGCACATTTCACTTTTCACAATCGATTTCCATATATTATTTCTACCTCCACAATTTTGGTTATTAAACACATTATTAATTAAACACAAACCAATTTTTCATAAAATTTTATTAAATTTCATTAATTTATTTCTAAAACCATTCATATCCTTAGGAAACTACATCACACCAATTGCATCAACCTCACCTCACCATCACATCAAAATCCACAATAACATCCAATAGCATCACATATACCACTTCCACAATAACAACCAAACTATGACGCACAAACAAAGTAAGAAAACACCCCTTTTTATTTATCACATCAAGAAGAAACCAACCCAAAATTCTCTACTCTAATAGAAAAACTATTTGTAAAATAACCACCATATCTATAGCAAAATAGCAACAAAAAACAATCATAGAATCAAGAAAACAACCATATATTTCTAGCTTCACTAACATAAAATATCAATTATAGGGTTCCACTATTTCTTTTATTTACTATTTTTAAGTTATTTAACCATTTAGACATTATTTTTCATATCAAAAATAACAATGAAAATTAAACAGTATGATTTAACACAAAATAAAATAAAAACACTTTACAAATAATAAAGGGTAAAAATTAAAACATGCTCGAATCTTCCAATGATAATTATTAGTCTTATTATTATATATATTTTTTAAATCTCATATACTAATCCTAAGAAAACTAAATAGTGATTATTATAAATAAACACAAACATAAATTAGTGGTAATTTGAATCCACTACCTCATATTGAAACTTTGAAAATCATTGAACCAGGAGAAGAGAAATAATTTGATGATCAAGATCCTAAAAACCAAAAACATTCCTCCAAAAAACCTAAAACAAATCATCCCATATAAATTATTAATAATAATCCACCAAAACCAAACACCATCCTATGTCATGACACCCCAAGAAGAAAAAAAATAGAAAAGAAGAAGAGATAAAAAGGAAAAACTTCAATTAAAGAAGATCTAGCCAAAGAGAGAAAAGAAAATAAATCATCGTGAAGAAATATGTTCTAGGGCATCAAAAAAATCCCTATAGTCACCAAAAATTGAGAGGAAATAAAATAAAACAATTCAAACCTAATAAACCTATCAAATATATAACAAAATAGATCTTAAAAATCATGGTAAAACACCCCTCATTATATAATAATGAGGTTCATTCTATAAAACCATTGAAAACCATAGTGAAATATCCCTTATACCCCCCTTATAAATAATAGTCAATACCAATTAAAATTTGTTGAAACCAAATCACATTATAGTGTAATCCTATACATCATGAAACAATGTTGAATATCCCAGTATTCATATTACAATAATCATCTTTCCATAATTATACAATTGTTTCACCACTTAAATTCAAAAACTACCTAAAAACATCAAGGTGAAACATAAAGAATCATAGAATAATGAAAAAAACAAAAGAAACCCAATGAATTATGGACAAGGGATTATAGTGTAATATAACACCGTCCACAACAACAATATAACCCATGATAAAATTACAAAGTAATAAAATCTAGAGATAACGCCTCTAATCTAAGTACTATAGAAAAAACTCGATGCAATGATGTATATATATGGTGTGATTCCTCTTCTAGATTAAATTTCATATTAGACTCAAATTATACCCCATCATCCACTACTAAACTCAAATTTTACCCCTTAAACACCTCAAAATCACAGAGTAAAGGACCAGAAAAGTATATACTTTGATATTATATAACTTTAAAATGATTCCATCCTCTATAATAAAAAAACGAGAATAAGGAAACCTCAAAACCAAACATGAAATGGCCCAAAACATAACCATTACATAATTATATGTTTTTCTATAAAAATTACAATGATTAAATTCCCAAAACCTTTAGGTTTATAGTTTTAAAGGGTTGTGACACATAATCTATAAAAATACATAACAAAACCTGCTATTTTTAAACCTAAAATGAATTAATTTTCTTTAAAATACATGTTATTTTAACTTCCTTAATTCAAGTCTAATCATCAAAAATTAACTTTTCTATAATTATTACTCATCCTTAAACCATGTAAAAAAAATTGGAAAATTTTGGATGGGTATATAGAGCTCATTAAGGGGTTAAAATGTGAATAAAATTGTTATGAGATGAAATATAAGGAAAATATTAAAGAAGAATATATTTAGAAGAAAAGAGCTCATATAAGATTAAAAAATTATATCCAAACATGAAATAAAATTATTTACTCATATTAATGGATTCAAAAAGTAACATAAAGGGAAATCATATAAAAGTATAAAGAGAATATAATAATCATTAAATCTTCAAACATTATAAATAATATCACCTATAATCACTCATAATCACCCATAATGGAAAAAGCTAATTGATTATTTATAAAATAACTTATCCAGAGAATAAATAATCACCCAATTCATTGGGGAATATACAATTATAGGCCCACTAATCATCATATAAAATTTCCAATGATAATACCATAGATTAAAAAATAGGATCTTTCATTTCAATACATAAGAATAAGAATGAAATTTAACCCATCAATAGAAAATAAATTAAATAGAATAGGTTAAAAAATTCCCTATTAAGAGGAAAATGAAAATGAGTCACAAAATATAGATTAATAACGATAGTTAGTTAATAAAAATATGTGAAAGATGTTCATCGATAAAATTATAGATATGTTTAAGAAAAACATAAAGTTAAGTACGATGAATCAATATAGGAAGGTATTAAGAAAAACACTTACTTCCTTACAAGATTATTTCATGCGGTTTTTCCTTGGTTGATCTTTAAAATATCTACTTTGATCAAGTTTTTTGGTTAAGGAATGATTTTGGAAGAATTTAGGGAATTTTTCACAAACTAGCCTGGATCAGCCCTGAACCGATCACCTGAGTCGGCCCATAACATGGCCCGAGGGGCATCCCTCATCCCCACATGCTGGAAACTAGTGTTGGGAATCAAATATATGCCAAATTTGAATGGTTTAAGCCCAAATAAACTAGGATAAAAAAAATAAATCGGACAAGAAAAAGATAAACAAAATATAAATCTCAAATAAATAAACAAATTGATTCAATTACAAAATAAAACTAAGATGACTGAAACTAAAAACAAAACTAAGAACCAAAAAACTGAAACTGGACCATACTACCACAATCTCAATGTGACCACTTGGTCACCACCAAACATAAGACCAACTCTGATCCAACAACGAGCAACTAAACTAGGAAAACCTTAGATAAATGGAACCTGAAAAATAGCTCTAGCCTATCGAAACCAAGTGGTACAAGTAGGGTGTGAGCTTCACAGATCAATAGGAAATCATAACAGAATCCATGTATTTTTCCTATCCTGAAAACATTCCATTAACACTATTTTGAAATAAATTTATAAAAATAAGTTTTTCACATTTTATTAAACAAACTTAGCTTATCATTTTAAAAATCCAACACACGCCACATTTCATTTCCAAAATATACTATCCTTTTTATACCAAAACCTAAACCAATTACCTAATCAAAACAATAGAGGGTTGTGCTGAAAATAAATAAATAAATAAATAGTGGATTTTGAAACTAAAGTCAATATAAAGTAAATAAGAATATATAAAAAGTAACTATGGGTGATCCTAAACATCCCTAGAAGACCCATGGATGTACTCAGTTTGGAACCACCAGTCAGCGTATGGTGAATCCCCTAAGTATATAACCAACTGGATTCCCTCAACTAGCCAATCCAATAGCACATCACACCTAGCTTATATGAAATCTAGGGGTACCAACCTGTCTAATAAGGGTTAATCAGAAAAAATCACTCAATCCTCTATAATATTCCTAGGAACCCATGGTGGTATTATACTGTGTAAGTAGGAGGCTCTCGCATGTGTGACTTGCTTTACCTACTGTCACCACACTTGCCTACCCCAAACACGAACACCCTATACGATAACCCAAAAAAGGGAAATCCATTCTATAGAGGTACCCACTATATATACATATATATCCATATATGTGTATCACTTCATTGAAGGAGCCAATTGGTATGTCAAGTCACATAATCATTTAATTCATTCTGTAAAATACTTTAAGTTTCCAATTGGGTGTTCACATTTGTCAAACCCCATTTCATCCCAATGTCACAAAGTGCCAATAAGGCCTTATACCAAGTCTATCCCACATACAATTTCAAAACATTTTCTAACCTTTCTCAAATTCAATACAAATACTCACTTTCAAAAATGCGATGTCAAATGGGCTTTTACTCCAAATCCAACTTTATCACAAAACCAAGATGTAAACATACACAACACACTTAAAGACACCAAACGGGATTCCTTTTAATTTAAAAACTAATCATTCTTTAGGCAGCACAAAACCTATCCCAAACATGATTCGCACATCTTACATAATTTAATAAATCTTTTAAATAATTTATTAAACAATTCCTAGAAGCACCATAAGGCTTTATTGCAAAAACACACCCAAAATCCTATTTTAAAACCAAACGCACACCAAAACAATTTCATAACATGATTTTCATCACGTTCATAATATAATAAATCATTTAAATAATTTATAAAACATCTCCAAATAGCACAACAAGGGTTTACACCAAAAATACAACCAAATTCCTCTTTTAAAACCAAACTCACACCAAAACCATTTCATAACATGATTCGCATCATGTGCATAATATAATAAATCATTTAAAAAAATTATAAAACATCTCTAAATAGAAAAACAAGGGTTTACACTAAAAATACACCCAATTACATATAGAAATGCCACTTTGAAACTAAACACGTATTTACCCCTCTCAAAAACTACTTCTACACCACACATAATGCCAAAACCACAATCCAACTAATTTTATAAAATCTCCCAATGGATAAAAATCAACCAAAACACCCAATTTTCCATAAAAATACAATTGGAACTTAATCACACCCATTTCATATAAATTCACATAAACATAAACAAGGAATTTCTTAAAACCTATTTTTAACCAATTCTATCAACACGAAAACACTACAACAAACTAACTATATGTGTTATCAAGGTGAAAATGATATTTAGAAAATATCAAAACAAAATTTGGTATTTTATCAAACAATTCTAGTGCACAAGGCTTAGGGAAAATTGTAGAATCATATCAAAAATTATTTTTAATAAATTATAACACTATAAAAACACTACAATGGGCTAACCAAATAAACCAAAAGCATGTGAATAAAGTTTAAAAATTAATTGAAAGAACACAAGTATCAACGGAATGAATTTGAAAGGAAAAAACATGAATTCACCTACCTCAATGATGTGAAAATGTGATGAAGCTCTCATAGGAGGAAGAGAACACCCTGAAGACCAATCCACACACCCTAGTCATCAAGAACAATTGATCCAAAAAATAACCCTAGCCATTAGGGTTTGGCAAATCAAGAAAACCTCAAAGAGGAACTTAAAAATAGAAGGAGAAAGGAGGGGATAATCACCGAAGGGGAAACTAGTCGTGTGAGGGAGGATCTGCTACCAAAGTAGGGTGGTTCTATTCAAGGGAGGTCTGCTAGAGGAGGGTTCATCCAGGGCGGTCATGCGTGAATAGGGAGACACTGATGTGGGGAGCACCATCAGGAAAGGAGGGTGTTGGAGGGGTCATGTCAGGAGGAGAGGGAAGGCATCGGTGGGTCACGCAAGGAGGAGAGGGGGAAGAGTGGGATCGCGTGGGAGATGGGGAAGAGGGGGAGATTGAGGGTTTCTTTTTTTAAACCCTAATAATATTAATATCAATAATAACACAATAATAATAATAATAATATCCATAATAATAATATTATTATTCTTAATAATAATTATTATTATTATTATTATCATAATAATATTATCATTATTGTTATTGTTATTAAAAGTTATTTTAAATTTTATTTTATTTTTTATTTAATTTTATTATTTTTAAACACCGGACAGGCCGCATGGTTTGGTCGCACGATCTGCCAAACCATGCGCCAATCGTGTATGCTATACTGGAATTAAGGGGCACATGCACGTACTAGCTACACAATTACCAAATTGTGAGCCAATTGTGTTGGAATCCTCTACCTGGTTCCCAAAACCGAACCACACGGTTTCCGCACGGTTTCCCAAACCATGCAAAAACTGTGCGCGAGCCAAAAACTCACTCGAAAAATTCTGAAATTCAAAAAAATTACCAAGGACTCAACCTGAACCTCAACCAAAAAGATCCAAGATCAAGAATAGAATAAAATAAAGAAGTTTCTAGGGTTGGGGTGTGATAATTCTCTTGAACACAGACACTTTCTACCCTGAGAAAGTCGCCCATTTGAAAGATAGACGGAACTTTAATCCATACCGATTGAAACCGAAAGAAACCATGAACCTCGGGGTGGCCTTTCACTCTACTAGTCACACCCAAAAAATCGAGAAGAAATCATGGCATTAGAATGAGGGGAGAACACAAGGGGTTTCTCCCCACCACAAGGACTCAACTAGCATGGGGTCTTTGAAACCCCAACAACACCACCACCTCAATAGGAAACTAGGGAACCCCTAACCTGAACTCTCTCACTTTCCCCCGCACAACCAAGCCACGCTGCCAAGACCAAAAGAAAATCCCACTACAAGGCCACCTGGTATGCTAGGGCACCGGAACAAAGAAACTACCTATAACAACGCTGCCAGAACTAATAATTTTCCATGTTGTTCTAAAACTCTCAAGACAATCACATCCAACTTCTTTATCATGATCAAGATAACACCTCTGATGAAACCTAGCACTCTCAACCCGAGCCAAAAACCACCAACACTAAGGAAAATCCTCGATAAGAACTTAACCCAAACAGAAAATCAGAAACACCGCCCCTCAATTCCACAAAACACAAACATCTATAAAGGATCATAGCTAAACTAAGATAAACCCACACTGGATTTAAATACACTCAAGGAAAACAAACAATTAAAAAATCCATATTCAGACGAGCATAACTACTTAGATTACAATAGAACATGCCCCTCATGATCTCCCAAGGAAATGATGAACTTAAAACAATGATAAGAATCCAACAGTAGAGAAACAAGAATGAGAGGACTTGAAATGTTCCAATCCCAACACAGAACACAAAACTAGACCGAAGTTTCACACCCTCAGTGACTCCTGACTGTGTGTGAGCTTCACCCCAAGACCTGTGGCTAGGGCTTTGATAGCCGAAGCATCTCCTTCCTCATAGTCAAGCATGATAATACCTTGGTCATAATCCCTTCTTTGAAAATTCTTCATAAAGAAATTCTTTAGATGGAACAAATAGCCACAATGATGGTAGGTATTTGAAGGGATGCAATAAGATGGATTTAGATTCCCGAACTGGCCACATTGATGGTACACCACTAAACGGTCTGAAGAACTAGAATCCAAAACCAAAAAATAAGATTCCGTAGAGATAGGTTCCTCTGGAATTCACCTATCACTAGATGGGTAACATTTACGAATGACAAGAAACACTAGATTGTCAACCACCTGCACTCTGGAAACTAACTCATTGAAGTAGTCAGCATAGACCTTCATCATCTTCTAGCCTTATTGAACACACATGAGCCCTTCCCTCTTCTTCGTCTTCACCTACCTAGGTATAAAACATCAGACAGTGGTGGACTTAAACACATCACACTTCATCCCAACTTGCAAAAATGGTGGGACAACAAATTTCCACTAGTCTAAGGCTGGACCTTCGAACAACCCCTGAACAACATGAACTCTGACAGCCTCAGAAGTTCCCAACAATCTGAAGATGCACTCTACTTCCTCAAGCCACTCCACTACCTCTAATATACCTCGATCACCATGAAAGATAGGTAGAACTCAATAAGAATCATAAACTGAGCATGAATCATCAAAAAATTTGGGGACCATTCTGGGCAACATTTTCTGAACAATGTGGAAAACTTGAATCGAAACCAGCATCAAACCAAAACACAAATGAAAGGAACAACTTGAGCCAAAACAACCAAATTAGAAGTCAAACACACGCAGGAATAACCAAAACACCCCTTTTAAAAACCCACCATTTTCATTTAAATTTCAAAACTTTCTCCTTCTTAGGCCATTTTTCACACAAAAAAACCCACATTCCTTTAAAAAAGACCAATTTCTGAAACCATTTTCTTCTTTCAAATTCACTTTATAAAGACAAGGTTAAGCCACTAATTTCAATTAACCACCCATGGAATCCAATGAATCATCACACATGTGTTCACCCATTTCTATCTATACGTGCCAACATACACTTTCCACGTATATAACCTCACATGTGAAAACGTTCATAAGGAATACCAAGGAGGCTCCCAAACCATTTCCTTTACCAAACCAAACATTTACCAAATTCTCAAAACAAAATAATTTCAATTTTAAAAACTCATTTTACCAGTTTCAAAACTGCTTAAAAGAAAACATTTTCATTCCAAAACCATTTTCAATTTCAAAACACACTTAAACCAACCAAAAACAAGACGAATCACAACTTACACCAAACTAACAAAAGGAGGAACTAGTGCTTATGCCTAACCTAGCGACACAGTAGTGGGCCATGCCCCAAGTAAGCTATAACACTAAGAGGAAATTGAACCATGCAATTGGGATCCACATGGGTCACTACTCCATGTGGGATCACAACATGACAATGGCTTGCCTTTGTGGTCATCCCTCAATCCAAAACAAAGACAAAAGACTCAATTCCCAGACTACCCCTGGTAACTCAAGGATCGGTACGAGCAAGGGTTCATGACACCCTTCCTGAACCTACCTCCCAAGTCACTAAAGTAATAATATACATATATCAGACACCCCAAATAATAAGAACCTCTCTCTGATACCATTTTATCATGAACTATCCCAGGTCGACCCTGAATCGGTCACCCAAGCTAGCCTGCGGCATGGCCCGAGGGGCATCCCTGATCCCCACAGGCTGGAAACTAGTATCAGGCATCAAATATAGACTAAATGGGAAATGTTTAATCCCAAATAAACCATGATCAACAAAAATAATAAGAAAAGAAGAATCTAAACACAATATAAATCATAAATAAATAAACAAACCGATTTAGTTACAAAATATAACTAAGAAGACTGAAACTAAAAACAAAACTGAGAACCAAAAAAACTGAAATTGGACCATGCTACCGCAATCTCCAAGTGACGACTTGGTTACCTCCAACTATAATACCAACTCTGCTCCAACAAAGAGCAACTGAACTAGGAGAACCTGAAAAAAAATGGAACCTGCAAAATAGGTCGGTTCTACCGACACCGAGTGGTACAAGTAGGGTGTGGGCCTCACAGATCAGTAGGAAATTGCCACAGAATCCAAGTATTTTTACTATCCTGAAACCATTCCATTAACACTAGTTTTAAATGCATTTATAAAAATAAATTTTTCAAATTTTATTAAACAAACATATCTTACCGTTTTAAAAATCCAACACACATCACATTTCATTTCCCAAATAGACTATACTTTTTATACCAAAAACTTATCCAATTACCTAATCAAAACAATACAGGGCTATGTGAAAAATAAATAAATAAGTAAACAATACTTGATGAAACTAAAGGAAATAGAAATTAAACAAGAAGATATAAAAAGTAACCTTGGGTGATTCTAAAAATCCCTAGAAGACCCCTAGACTTACTTGGTTCGGAAGCACCTATCGGTGTATGGTGAAGCCCCTAAGTATATAACCAACTAGCTGCCCTCAACTAGCCAATATAGTGACACATCCCACCTGGCCTATCTGCAATCTAGGGGGTACCAACCCATCTAATCAGAGTTGATCAAAAACTATCACTTGGTCCGCTATAAGAGGCCTAGGAACCCATGGTGGTATTATACTGTGAAAATAGGAGTACCACGCATGCGTGACTCACCTTACCCATCGTCATCACACTTGCATATCCCAAACACGGACACCCTATATGATAACCCAAAAAAGGTAAATCCCTATTATAGAGGTTCCTGCTATATATACATATATATATATATACATATATATATATACATATGTATATCACTTCATTTAAGGTTCCAACTGGGCTATCACGTCACATAAGTATTCAAGCCATTTCATAAAATACTTTTAGTTGCCAATTAGGCATTCAGATTTTTCAAACCCCATTTCATCCTAATGTCACAAAGTGCCAATCGGGCCTTATACCAATTTTATCCCACATACACTTTCAAAACATTTTCCAACCTTTCTCAAATTCTGTACAAATACTCACTTTCAAAAATGCGATGCCAAATGGGAATTTACTCCAAATCTAACTTTATCACAAAACCAATATATAAACATATACAACACACTTAAAGACACAAAACGAGATTCCTTATCATTTAAAAACTATTCATACTTTAGGCAACACCAAACATCTCCCAAACATGATTTGCACCTCTTACATAATTTAATAAATCTTTTAAATAATTCCAAGAAGCACCACAAGGCTTTATACCAAAAA
The DNA here is from genome assembly GCA_963277665.1 of Viscum album. Lineage (NCBI taxonomy): Eukaryota > Viridiplantae > Streptophyta > Magnoliopsida > Santalales > Viscaceae > Viscum > Viscum album. The sequence continues at coordinate 1,954,285,885 of OY728141.1, read as the reverse complement.
CACACCCAAAATAATATTTTAAAACCAAATTCACCAAAACCATTTCATAACATGATTCACATCACATGAATAACATAATAAATCATTTAAACGTTTTATAAAACATCTCTAAATAGAACAACAAAGGTTTACACCAAAAATACAACCAAAATCCTCTTTTAAAACCAAACGCATACCAAAACCATTTTGTAACATGATTCACATCACATGAATAAAATAATAAATCATTTAAACAATTTATAAAAAATCTCCAAATAGAACAACAAGGGTTTACACCAAAAATACACCCAATTCTATATAAAAATGACACTTTGAAACCAAACACATATTTACCACTTTCAAAAACTACTTCACGCCACAAATGATGGAAAAAAAACAATCCAACCAATTTTATAAAATCTCCCAATGGAAAAACATCCCCCAAAACACCGAATTTTCCAGAAAAACACAATTAGCACTTAATCATACCCATTTCATATAAATTCACATAAACATAAACAAGTAATTTCTTAAAAAACTATTTTTAACAAATTATATCAACATGAAAAAACCACAATAAACTAACCATATGTGTTATCAAGGTACAAATCATATTTAGAAATCATAAAAACAAAATTTGGTATTTTATCAAACACTCCTAGTGCACAAGTCTTAGAAAAAATTTTACAATCACATCAAAAACTATTTTTAATAAATTTTACCACTATAAAAACACTATAATGAGCTAACCAAATAAACCAAAAGCATACAAATCAAGTTTAAAAATTAATTTAAAGAACACAAGTATCAATGGAATGCATCAGAAATAAAAAACATGAATTCACCTGCCTCAATGGCGTGTGAATGTGACGAAACCCTCGAAGGAGGAAGGGAACACCCCGAAGAACAATCTGCACACCCTAGAAATTGAGAACAATCGATCCAACAAACAAATCCATTAGGGTTTGGAAAATTAAGAAAACCACAAAGAGGAACTTAAAAATCAAAGAAGATAGGAGGGGATACTCACTGGAGGGGAAACTGGCCTCATGAGGGAGGAGCCGCTACTGGAGGAGGGTGTCATCACGCAAGGGAAGTCCTCCACATGAGGGTTTGGTCGGGGTGGTCATGCGTGGTCAGGGGGCCGCGTGAGGGAGGTCTTGTGAGTAAGGAGGCTCCGTCAGGGAGATCACTGACCGGAGAGTAGGGCGTCGGCGGGGTCGTGTTAGGAGGAGATGGGGGGTGTCGGTGGGTTACACAGGGAGGAGGAAGGGGCGTCGGTGGGTCGTGTAGAGAGTAGAGGGGGAAGAGAGGGTTGTGTTAGAGAGGGGGAAGAGGGAGACATTGAGGGGGGGTTTAAACCCTAATAATATTAATGTTAATAATAACACAATAATTATTATTATAATTATAATATCCATAAAAATAGTATTAATAATTATTATTATTATTATTATTATCATAATAATATTATAATTATTATTATTATTATTAAACATTATTTTAAATTTTATTTTATTTTTCTTATTTATTTTTCATTTAATTTTGTTATTTTTAAACACAGGGCAGGTCGCACAGTTTTCTAGACCATCCACCAACTATGGGCACCCTACTGGAACAAAGGGGCACACACACGGACTAGCCCCATGGTTACCAAATCGTGCGCCAATCGTGTTGGATGCCTCTGCTCGGTTCCCAAAACTAAATTTCACAGTTGCCACATGGTTTCCCAAACCATGCGCAAACCATGTACAAGCCAAAAACTCACCCAAAAAATATCAAAATTCAAAATAATTACCTTGGACTCAACCCAAACCTCAACCAAAAAGATCTAAGATCAGGAAGAGAATAAAATAAAGAAGTGTCCAGGGTCAAGGTGTGACATAATTAAAGGGGATAAATTTTGATATCATATAGAGATAAAAATGAGAGAAATTCATGCATCAAATGAATTGTTTGAGAAGAGATTTAAACCCCCGTTTATTAAGTTTGTTAGAGTTAATTTTATAATTTAAATTTAAATATAGGGAGATAATTTCTTAATTAAAGTTATAATATTTATATAATTTATTAATCATCATATTTATCTTTTCATTATTTATAGACTTATACCTTCTCAATCTTATCACTAAGTCACCATTTTTTACTTTTCTTATACTTCGCAAGCACTACAAAAGAATTGTGTGAGAATTTTCATATTTATATTGACATAAAAATTAATTTATATTCATTGGATAATATTTATAATATTTAATTATATTATCATATAAGAAATGTTCCATATGTTTCTATAATGTTTTATATCATTTTAAATAAAAATATAATAATAGGTTGTAAATTTTCATTTGAACTAAAACTCTTATTTTAGAAAAAGGGATTAAATGTTTTACTCAATCACTAACCAATTAAAATTCACCTTTTTACTTTTATAATTTATTTTTTATGTATTTTAAGTATATCAACATGAAACATACCTTTCTTAAAAGTTCCATAACTTTCTAGACTCACCTTTAATAATAGGTCATAAAGTTAAATTTGAACTTGAACTCTTATTTTTTAAAAGGAATTCAATATTATTACTTAAACTCTAATCAAATGAAATTTAGATATTAAAATTTTAAATAAAAATGTTTTCTATCTAAAATATTATAACATATTTTATATATTTTAATATTGTTATAAACAATCTATATACTTATAAAATAATGAGTAGTAGAATTCAATTTGAATTAAAACTCTCTTTTTTTAAGAATTTGAACTCAAATGTATCACTCAACTTATAATAACATTGAATTAAAGTATTCAATTTCAAAATAAATCCTTTTAATATTTAAAAAACATAAATAAAAATATCATTTATAACCTTTTATGATATTTTTTATCAAAAACAATGATTATTCATCACATTTACTACTTACTTTCGTATCTTGTTTTTATATAGTTTTAATAAAATAATCTTCATATATTTTGGACATGATTATCAAAAATAAATTATATATTTTATTAGAATCAGTATCTTGTTATTAAATTTCAAAATTTTAAATAAAAACTCATAATATATTAATAATATATGTTTTGAATAATAAATATTTCTTTTCAAATGAAAAACCACATTCTAGTTTTGTAAATAATTATTTATATGATTTTTATAATAATAAGTACCAATATAAATTAATAAAATTAATATAAATTTCTATATATAAAACATTTAGTAATTTAATAAATAGAAAAAAATAATAAATCTTGTTAAAGAAATATACCAAACTATTAACTAAAAAATATTTTATTACATAAAATAAATATACATATTTTTTAATATAAAATGACAATCAAATTAACCATATTACATGTACCTAATTTATTATATAATGGGTATCATACCTATTATTTCATGGATCATATAATGGTAACCCAAATGGTAATATAACAACTTCCCAAAAAACTACCCCAACAGTTATATAATGGCTACCGTCAATGTAAGAGTTCCACCAATAGTTATATTTTATATATATATAACTTTAGTTATCTAAAAATAATTCATTATATTACTCATTTCATCCTAATAATTTCTATAAAACTTATATTGGTTTTTCTTCTTTATATAATTATATTCGGTATTGTGATTCTCATGGGGAGCCATGATGATGAATACTTCAAACTTATAGTCTTTTAATTTACTTATTTTTATTATCCCATTGTGCTTGTGTTGATCTTATAGAGTGTATTCATCCTTCATATATAATTTTATTTTTTAATAAAATAGTGATCATTTATTTTATTTTACACTCGTGTTATATTACATATAATTGAATTTATTATAAAAACCATAAAATTTATGAAAAGTGAATACATACCAAAATATGGGTTATTATATTATCTCTCATAATATGTTCTTGATATTAGTTAATTAGCATTTAATAAGTAAATGAGATAGTATTAGTGACCTTTAAAATGGTTATTGATTTGATAGAAAAGTAATTCATAATGGATTTTACTACATTTTTTGATTTTTTAATTTGGTTAGATATATTTTGGAGGAAACTTAAGGTTAAATACTTATAGAATGGATTAAGTTGAACATTGGATATTATTGTTTGAGATTAAAGTATGATTTATCATATTGGATAATCTGTGATAACCATTTTGGTTTTGGTAAATATTTAGAGGCTAAAGGAATGGTTTATAGATCTTATGATTTCTTATAATTGATTTAGACATGAAAAAATAATCTTCAATATCCATTTTCTAGTGTAAGAGATGAAGTGGAAATTGATTAAAGCATAACAAAAGGGTAATATTGTGCTTATGACATGGAAAGAAATCAAGTAAGCTTATTTTCTTGAGTGCATTATCTGAATAGTAAAATAATCCCATGAATTTAGGAAAAAGACCATGAAATAAAAATGTTATCTATTTACTTTCCTTTCCTTTGATTCAATGGCCTTTTAACTCATCACGAATTTATGGTTATATGGTGATTAATTTCTCATGACCATGTTATTTATCACTCTATATTAATCATTGGGAATTATTTTTCTATCCCATTTCCATATTTTCACTTCCTATGTATTTTTTCCTATTTAAAAACCTAATTTTGTGGTGACCTTTGTACTTCCCATTCCCATTTTTAAGAGGAAGTTTTATTAACCCTTTTTAAGATGTAGGTTTTACCCAAAAAAATCAAATGATAAACCCATGATTATAAAGTAAAAGTTCAAATTGTGAGGGTGAAATTTATTTTATGGGGTATAATGTAACACCCTAATATTTTAGAATATATTTATCTTTAAATGAATTTAATTTATTTGATATATTGTGTTACACACAACACTGAGTCTAAACCAACCATGATATACTACTAAAATATTATTATTTAATGCAACAGTCATCACCAAACCATTGAATTGGCAGGTTTGAATATTTATAACTAAATTTTGAAATATATATAAAGGATGCAGTCAATACAAATTCATTTATTAATTCTTAGTAAATAAGTGCTCAATTCTCGGAAAAGTTATTTTTCTTGAAAAATGTTTTTATTACTTTTTGTGAGAAAATATTAAAATTAATTTTTTGTGTTTTGATAAAAAAAAATTTATAAAAATTATATAATTTTTAAAATCAGAATATAAAAAATTTCTTAGGATGAAATTTTCAGTTTTTTCTAAAAAGATTGATTTTTAAGTGAATAGTGAAAAATACTGATTTTTGTTAAAAACTGTATTTTTATTTCATGGATTTACAAAGTTCCATTATTTTAAAATTATCTAAAAGTAAAATTAATTCTCTTATATTTTAAATAATCCAATTAAGGTCATTATAATCAATTTTATGTTTGAATTTGTATAAAAATATTTTTTATGCATAAAAAGAAATTTTCTAAAAAACTATTTTCTTATACATAATGTATTTTTATATTAATAAATAAAATTGATCACTATTGGTGAAATTTTTTAATTAAATTTATATAATATATATTCAATAAAAAAAATTAACATTTATTTAATATTTTTCTAATCATGGGATAAGAATAAACCAATTTTTATGCTTAAAAATGTATTTTTTTTAAACTGGTTTTGTCATGTTTAGCATACTTATTTCTAAAATTAATTTATTCCACTTATAAGTATTAGATTTCTAAAAAAATATTCTTTATTTAGAATTATCATTTTTCAAATTTTTTAAATAGGTCCATTTTATTTTTGGCCAATGTAAATAGTAACTGTGGTAAAATTTATCACTTTGGTAAAGGGTAAATCTGGTTAATAGAAGTTAAAACTAAGTGATAAGGTCATAATTTTTCATCCTAATTATTATTGTAGGAACTTCATTATACCCTTATCTACTTATTCTAGAACTTTATTTATTTAATGGACACTTTTTCATGAAAATGGCCTATATAATATTTAAATCAAATAAAGTTACAAAATGTCACTCCCTTAGTTTTAAATATCTCTTAGGTTTTCACATAGGTAAAAAATCAAGTGGTGATATAATATTAGTGGTAATTTTGTGAATAATGAAATTATATTCATGATGCTAATTTATTTATAATTTTTAGTGATTAAATAATTAACTTAAATTCTTTTACAATGCTAATACAGTATTTATTCAATTAACATAAAAAATGATTTTAAAAATATAAAAAGTTATATAATTTGAATGATTTAACATGTACCAAGAATTTTATAGATCAATATAATATTTTAGGAAGGTTTTAAATTATTATATTATAATTCTCCATTTTTATTTATGTATTTAAATTCGAACTAAATAAATAGTGTTAAAATGACATTAATGATATTTTATAGTAATTAATATTTTATTAAATGATTTAAAATTCATAGAAATATTAGATTTGGTAAAATTAATGGGATGTGTTTGTAAACATAAACCATGGACTATTTATGGGTTGTTTTTCCTCATATAGTAATATTCATGACCCTTAAATTGTTACAACCCGTCCCTCAGGGCCCGTGTCGTGACTATCCCAAGCTTGCCTCCCAAAGGCCAGGAGCTGGAGACTAGAACCAAAGTCCCAAACTACTAGAAAGTAAAACATTCATGCCACTAAACAACCACTGAGTAAAGGTACAAGATGTAAGTCAAATGGGCCAGAATACAAACCCAATAAAAGAAAAACTGAAAATAGGAAAGTACAAAAGATCTCTAAAATTCATCCGCTGAAAACCCCACCAGATGGGTAAGTGTAGAGTAGCTGTTGGAAGCCGTAGAAGTATTCCATGCCTACCTGATCTCATTGGGCACCATCGGGTCCTAGGACACCAAGTCCTCCATCAAGGCAGTGGTCGTTTGCACCAGACACAACATGTGCGTGCGAAGCCCGTGCAGGGGTGAGTAACAAAATACTCAGTAGGGACCCCAAACCATAAAGGAAATACCAAAAAGAAATCCATAAATCAAACCATGAAGCATTATCATGAATCAAGATATCTCACACATGTATAATCTAGAGTATAGAAAGCAAGACCATCAGTCATATCACTGAACACCTTGGGCTGCTGGGGTACTCCTCCCTGATGAGTACCATGGGTATACTGGGTCACAGAGAGCTGCTCCCCACCATGGGTCTACCATGTCACATAGATTCACTTCTTACTAACCTTGTACTGATATGGTACTCATCCCTGATGAGTATCATGGGTATGCTAGGTCACACAAAGTCGCTCCCCACTGTGGGCATGCTGGGTCACACAGAGCTGCTTCCCACTTTGGTGATCGTACTGAGGTACTCCTTCCCGATGAGTACTGTGGGCCTACCGGGTCACACAGAGATGCTCCCCACCATGGTATTTATAGGTCACATAGAGCTTATCACCACTGGGCCATCGTAGCTAATCCACAAAGGGTTTCTTGTCAGCAGTCTTCAGGTCTCAGTTAATCATAGGATCTCCGCACGTAGTGTGCTTGATTTCAGGATAAACCACTCCTTAAAGAATTTTTCGTATTCCAACTTCTATGAAATCGTCCTTAGATTATGTAAAAAGATCTTCCTCGTCTCAAGGGTTCCAACACCATAAACAGATCCTCAATCGGATGCCCGGTTTTAGAGATATTGGCGTTTTAGTAAATAGGAGTCGGTTGTGTCTGAGCTCGGTCTAACCCGGGCGGACCGACCCGACCAACCCGGTCCAGTTTGACTGACCTGACCTAACCTGTTTTGGTTTTGGGCCAGCCTCTTTTTCCCTGGTAGGCGGGCTAGGCCCATTGGGCCTTGCCATACTCAGCCCGGCTCGGCCGGGGGCCCAGCCCACCGGGTCGCCCAGTGACCCGAATTTATCCGACCTGGCTCATACTAATGAGTTGGTTTTCTTTCCCCGCTAGGACTACTTAGTGGCCCAGCTTTATCCCGCTGGCCCGAACAACAATAGCGGGTCGGTTTACTCCAACCCAGCCTGCTCAGCGGCCCGATTCGCACACCCCGACCCGGCCCGCACAGCGGGACAGACTCCTCTAGCCCGGATGCCAGGAGGGCATCTGGTTTGGCACCCCATGGCCCGACTCATAAGGTGGTCCAGTTCGGCTACATGTGCCTAGAAGGAGCTAGCCACCCTACCTGGTCCCGCATGCAGTCACTGGACCGCGGCTCATGCAGCGTGGCCGGTTGGCTGCATCCCATCCCCACCAGCCACCGGCCCGAGCTCTAGCATCTCCTGCTGCACCACCACGGTCCAAGCCGGCCGTGTCTCTGTCCATCCATGTGTGTTGTCATGGAATCCTGCCACCCACTCACAGCCACCATCGGTGCTGGTGCGCCGGAAGTACCTTCCACAAACCACCGGGGTCCGCTCTGGTGGTCCGTTTCACGAACCGTTTGCATCGGCAGTCTTCTCGGGTCGCCATCTCCCCTTTTATGGCCTTAAAAACCCCTTTCCACTATTTCTAAGGTGCAGTCACAAATAACTCACAAATGTGTAGGGGATCAGGCCTTGTTCATGTCGGTCTGCACCCTCCACGTTAGATCTTTAAAAACAAGGTGTAGGTTCTAAGGATTTAACAATGTTATATCCCAATGAAAAACCCTAATAAAGAGCTCCCTCTCGCAAGAACAAAGATCTTTAGATCAACATATTTATAGTTTAGTCTACGTTCATTGTTTAGAAAGAAGAACGGACATTCAAATCAAAAAGGTAACCCCTACCTGGAAAAGGTTTGTCGTTGGTGTTGATCTGTTCAAAGTCATTGGCGTTCGTCAACCTTTGGTGCCAGATCCTTCCTCCAAGGTGTCTTCACTGCTTTTCAATCTACCAGTATTCTTTGTTGGAGATAAAATCCTTCACCATTCATTAGAGAAATTATAACTCTGATTCTCCAACCCGTTATCTCATTAAAAGGGAAATATGTCACAGCATTTCTATTACGATGCATCATCATGTCGTTATGTTGTTTCATTAGTGAAACAGAATATCTTTTATGCTTATATTAATGAGTCGTTACATTGCTCTTTTATGATCCTTGTTAATGGGGTTCATTGTCGCCTCGTCGATGCACCACAGTGTTGTCATGCCATCGCTCAACACTGAGGAAAAGAAAATAAAATAACTTTTTAATTTATTTTATTTCTCTTATGAATGGTCCAAAATTATCTTTTTTGGTCAACCCTCGTCGGTTGAAGTTAGGTCCTTTCTAGGAAAATCCCATTGTTCTTAGTTCAATGGTACCCTTGTATTTTTTATCCAAGCACAGGTTTAAAAGTTATAAAAACTCGCTCGCATGTTTATTTAAATGAAATTAAAAAAATTTCAAAAACTATCTTTCACCCTTGATATGTGTTGGTCAAGGTTAAGCTCCACCTAAGAGAAATACGCCCTCACAAGCTCAATGGTACTCTCTTATTTTCAATCCAAGTTATTATTTAGGAGTTGTAAGGATTTTAAAATAAAATAACTTTATTCAATTATTTTATTTACGTCCAAAAACTACTTTCCATTGTTCACCCGCACTAGCCAATATTAGGCTCTGCCTAAGGAATTCATATCCTCACGAGCTCAACGATGGTCTCAGATTTTCAATTTGAGTCACCATTCATGAGTTATAAGCATTCAAAAAATAAAATTATTTTATTTAATTATTTTATTTAATTATTTTATTTAATTATTTTATTTACAGTTATACCATTTTTGGGTTTTCTCAACAGAGGCATACACCGAGTAAACTTTAGTCACATCTAGTGTAAACCATTAATCCTAAATGCAACGGTGATCTTGGATTTCTGATCCTAGAACCTGTTTAAGTGTTATTCCACTTTTTCAAGAAAACTGCTCCCGCGCACTATTTAAAGCTTAACATTTTTTGACGGATCATTCTAGACACTCCGGGCCTCAAAATCAAACATTTTATCATCTCTTGGTATTGAAATAATCCCATTTAAATTTTAAAAAAATCATGGAATTCTGAGGTATTATATAAATGATAGAAAACTTTAATTTTTTGGTAGTTGTCAAAAGGGTTAACAAGGGGTTAAAACTAAAAGATAAGGCTTAAAACACAATTAAAACTTGTACAAATTTTATTTTATGATATTATTTCAAATAATAATCATCTTATACTATAATTATAATACTTTAGAGACATTTGGACATGAAATAGAATTTATATTAATTTAATACTTTAAAAATTCCTCGAATGATCCTCCCTTAACTTATAAATGGACACCCCTTCTCTCAATTATTCACACCACTTTGAGCCATATAGATCAACCAAAATAGGAACATTTATGTCATAAAAACCTTATATAATTTTTATATCTTCTTTTCATTCTAAAATACTTACCCTAGGTCCCTTAATAAGATATCTAAAGGAATTTTACCAAAGAAGAGGTAATCGTCTTTACTGAGTCCTTTAATTTTATTTCATATTTTACTTCCTATTAAAGTGTTTTAAACATACTAATATAATAAATTAAATAAAATAAATATAATAATATGTTATTTTTATTATGGTAAAACCATATTCTATCTCTTTTCTATCCTAAAAAAAGTGAAAACAACGTTTGTACATACGTATAGTTTACCGTCTTCATATAGCAATGTAATTATTTTTTCATCCCCATTTCACTTGAATGATTATAAAGATATAACTAATGAATATATATGGTATTTATTATATAAATATTATTTTTGAATTATAATATCATATATACATTCCTAATTTCTAATCTGTTGGAAAATGATAGCGTTGCTCGTGTGTGTGTGTGGACTACCACCACCATGAAGCGATGTGATCTGTTTTTCATTTCCATTTTATATGGATGGCAATAAAGATAGATTTCATGAATATATATGATTTATATTTTAGAAAAAATATTTTTTAAATGTGAATTATTATTTACCTTTTCTTTCATTCCATTCATTGAAAAGTGAAAACAGTATTCATGCATACATATGACTTACCGTCTCCATGAACGATGTAATTAATTTCTTAATATCTATATTTTATGGACTAATAAAAATACATATATAATGAATATATATGATATTTATATCATGGTTAAAATTATAGAGATGGTGGATCCATGATAAAAGTAAAAGGACTGAAAATACCAAACCAAAATATATATATATATAATTGAAGCAGTTATTACCCGAAATAATGATTTTAGTAAAGGATTTTTAAATAAATGGGTGATAAAAGATTATATGTAAATCATATATGGTATGATATATATATGAATATGGTTCTGGAATAAATTTATAGTAAATCTATATTTATTATACAAGATTTTTTGACACATACTATGAAAGTCGAGCCTAAGGTAAGGGATTATTTAACAATCTCATCATTATTCAGGATTTTTTATGTTTATATAGAAAACGCAACCCCAGTACCTTAATTTATTACATTTTTATAGATACAAAGGGTCAAATACATAAGGACCAATCATTTTAGCAGTTTTGAAGAACTATATACATATATAATACCCATTTTACATTATAAATTGAAAATAAAATATAATACATAACAAAAACAAATGAACTACATCCTTGAAAACTCATTCAAAGATCTCTTCTTCATATCCTAGGTAAAGGGAAAAACTAAGGGTGAGCTCAAATAATTAGTAAGGGTTAAGTACATCAAAAACTATTAGGAATAAATAAGCATAATTGACATTGAAATGTTGATAAATGAACACACATTCCATTTATATAAATTGACTATTATGATAATATAAGGTATAATCAATATATAAAGGTAAATAATTGAAAATGCATGTCATTTAATCAATAACTAAGAATGAAATTCATACAGAGATAATATCATAGTAAAAATATAGTGGATAATAATAATAATTGAATTATCAATGAAGTAAATGCTTAATTATTGGATTCCATGTCTCTGTAAAATGATACCTCTATCATCAATATTTATCCTCAAGAAATTTTAAAACTACTGGGTAAAAACTCATCTGATTTGGCCAATTGATTCATCTCATAAGACTACTTATTCATTGAGGGGCTATTTATAACTATTCCCCACCCATGTATTTCATGTCCAAATAATTACTCATATATTTAATAATAGATTTAATTCATAAACAATGTGTCATATCATCGAGTATATATATATATAGTAAAGGATATAGATTTATCAATATTTCTCCAGTTAATAAAAAAATTTCAAAGTAAACACCATATATAAAAATGGTATAAGATTTAGGAAATAATCATATACATCCTAAAATAATATGGATATTTAATATAAATATAATTTCCAATTAAAAATGATCACAATAAAGTGATTGTTTGAAGATAAAATTAACAGTCACAAAAAAGAGTGAGATTGTACAATAACTTTTACTATTTGTAAATTTTCAAGTCAAATCCCATTAGGTGAAATAATTAAAATTGAAACCTAAAATACCATTAATAATGAATTATTAATGATATTACATGTCAAAGGGTCATTATATATACCATATAAAAGTAATTAGGTGCATAACATTACAATATGCCTCAATAAAGGGAAATTGAGATGAAGTCACTTACCTTACGCTTTGATTTAATTGAATGTGATTTAACCAAATGTAAATGATTTAAGAATTTTATTAATTTATAAAATAACCATAATCATATTTATAATATCATATATTATCCTCTTATAACATTTTACCACCCGTTTGTTAATAATATTTCATTATTTTCATTGTTTCGGGTGTTAATTGCCTTATTTTCTTATACGTGTTTGTCGTGAAAGATCTGGTCCTTATGAGTATTATATAGTTTCATAATCTCTATAATAAAAATCATGATAGAATGATTATATTTATATATCAATTATACTTTTAATATCAATCATGAAAGATGTTTTTGAGAAATAAAATGCGTTACAATCATGGAGACAGTAGGTGGTGCATACGCATGAGTAACATTTCCATTTTTCAATGATCATTATGGAAAGAAGGTAAGTAATATTTTATCTCTAAATAATAATAATAATATCATAAGTATCATATTATTTCTTTAAATATACTTATATATGTCATCCATGTGTTGTGTTTATGAAAATAGTTTCACATCATTTCATGAGTATGGCAGTCCACACGTACACGAATGACGTTATCATCTATCATTGAGTGAAAAGGTAAAATGATATATATTATATTTTAATAATGATAAATATATCATTAATATCATAATTATTTCATTTATATCACATATAATCATTAACTTTATCCTTATCATCTTCCATGTAAAGCATTAGTGAAAGGTGAATCACATCGCTTCACGAAGTGATAGTCCACCATACACATGAGTGACGTTATCATATCCCCTACAGAATGAAAAGTAAAAAATATATGATATAATGAATAAATTGGTATAATTATTTTATAAATATAATATATATACCTTATATCCATAATCATACTCAACCATGATAGGTGGTAATGGAAAGATGAATGATATTGGTTCGTGAGGCGGTAGTCCTCCGTACACATGAATGATGATTTTGTAACCCATTTGATGTAAGTGGATTTGGTTGTAGGTCATGAAATTAACATAAAAACTTATCATTATATTTAATATACTTATATTATTATATAATAATGTTTTAATAATAATTTAAGGATGTGGAGAAATAAATAAAATAAAAACACTTGTTGAAGAACATTACCTCTTCTCCGGGTAACCTCCTTAGGTTTGCACCAAAATCATTCTTAGGTTGGATTTTTTCCAAAAATAAGGATTATAGGATGAGTTTAGTGGTTTTTTTAAGTGATTTTTGCAGATATTTTCTAAACCAAAAGATTTTTAAGGTGTGAATAAGAGAGGATATGGGGTGGTCTTTTATAAGTGAGGTGAGTGGCACACTTGTAATTTTTGAAAAGATTCAATTATACCCATGTTTTTATGATACCAAAAGGCTCCAAAATGATCCATTATCAAATATATAAGATATAAAGTAGAAATATTTCTATAAAATGGGTGTTTAAAAAGTTACTATATCATTTTTAACCCTTATCTTTTTAGTTGAGCCCCCTAGTAATCCATTTTTATCTTAACCATGGTAAATAATTTTTATTCTTTTCATTGTTCATTTTGGTAAAACATTAAGTTAAACTTATTATATATTATAAATTATTATTATTAAAAATATTAAATCCATTTTTCAAAATTAAATTCACATAAGTATAAAAATTTAATTTAAAATTAATCCCACAGACGCAACGAGAAAGTGAGTTTTCAAAGAGAAAATGTTCAAAAGTTTACAATGTTTTTATATCAAAATTAAAAATTAAAATTATTCCAATGAACTAAATTAGATTAATTCATATAAAATTTATATAATTATAATATAAAACCAATTCAAAATATAATTTAACATTATAAATAATTTAAACAAAAATGAAATTTTCAATTAAAATTTAGTATTTTTCACTATTCATTGAAAAATGAAACATTTTAGAAAAATACCAAAAATTTGCCCAAATATAATTTTGATATTATGATTTTAAAATTTAATTTAATTTTATAAAATAAATTTTATAAAATTGGTATAAATTAACTTTAAATTTTGTGTGCAAAGCATAACTAAACCATTTTTTAGAAAAAATACAGTTTTTCTAGAAAACATTTCTTTTTCTTTTAAATGGTTCTTATTTTTTTCTAATCAATATATAACCACAATTTTCATAATTTATTTATTAATATTAATACCTACTAATTTAATGATTATTTTATAACAGTGCACTATATTATGCTTCATTTTGACTCAGGGTTGCGCGTTCCATAAGCTATTAAAGATATTAAATTTATAGAAATATATTTCATCAGTTGTTTAAGCTTGGTGTTGTGTGCAATATAATCTATTGAAAACAATGCCATTATTATAAAATATAGGGATTTTACATTCTAACCCCCCTTAAATAAATATCATTCACACAACTTAAACTTTTTCTCTGCAATCAATGGTCTGGCATATGGAAATACCATTATTGAAAAACCCACATCATAAAAAAGGTTAAAAAAATATCCTCTTAATAAGAGATAAAGGGAAGTACAAATGTTATATGTAATAACACATAATAGGTTTCCAACTAGTATAGAATGGGTGGGAAGTGAAAACATGGACATATAAGAGAAAAATGACACCCAAATATTGATGGAGAGTGATAGAGGTCATTGATCACAAGAAAGTGGGTGATCCATAAAAGGTTAATGACTAAAAAACATAAACCAAAGAGGTTTGAAAATGGTCATTAATGTCATAAAAAATTATGATAATCAGATGAAATTTTTGTTTCAAGTTCCTTTTCCTAGAGTTTTGGAATTATTTCACTCCCTGATAATATAAGGAAATATACTTACTTGATATATTTTTATTTCATAGGAACAATTTCATCTTTTGGTTGTGCTTCAATCAATTTTCACTTCATCTCTTACTTTAAGAAATGAATTTTTTTATACTTGGTGCACTTAAATTAACTTCTAAGAAATTATGCGATCTATAAAAATAAGACATTCCTCATGTCTTTACTAAAACAAAATTGGTTAGAAAAAGTTATCTAATAACACCCAAAGTTCAACTTAATCCCTTCTATAAATAGTTGACCTTTAGGCTCATCCAAAAATGTCCACCAAATTTTGAAGTAAGGTCACTAAATCAATATTATATTCCCCAGAAAATATAAATTGGATATTAATGTCACATTCCAAATATTTTAATACCTTGATCATTATAAAACTTTGATGAAAACATGCATAATTACAAAAATAAAACCTCAGGTTGTCGAATATATTTCATAGATACAAACATGTAGTAAACTCTATCAAAGATAAAATAAACCATAAAATCACTAACCAATTTCTTGGTCACCAATATTATCCCATAAACATATCATTTTTATTATTATCTCTACATAGAGAATATATTAAGGTTTATATTTCCTTAATAATGTGTTTTCCAAAACTCTCAACTTTCCACTGAATTACTTTTCTTAGTACCATTCAACATATACTTTAAAATCCTTTAATAAATAGTATTAAAGTACAATATTTATTTGTTTCATGATTCCTATAACGAGAATATCATTAATAAAATACTTTTACAACATATTTCTTGGATCCAAATAAACAATAACATTAATAATTCCACTTCAGTTGTATTAATAGCATAAGATTGACCTTGATCCCTTAGCTTCTTCTGAGGTGTATTCCCTTGAAGCTTGGGGTATTTATTTTCATAGTGCCCTATATCCTTTCATTGGAATCATTAAACATTTAAAATTTCTTTCTTACCTTTGAAATCACAAGAATTATATCCTTTCTCTCCACACTTGTAGAAAAATATCATTCCCTTCAAGTAAATACCAGGGTGTTTCTTTACAAAATTATCATATATGGGAAAACCATTCTTTCCCTTCTTCCCTTTATCTATTTTTTTCTCTTTTTTCCTCTTCTTCTCTTGAATCCATTCAAATCTATAATACTTGGAGAATTATTTCTCTATCTTGATATCACATAAAATTATTTCATCATATGAAGAAAATTTTTGAGAGACCAGTTCCCTTCAGATACCTAGATTAATCCCTTCAAATAAATGGTCAATCTTGCACTTTGTGTTGTATATATAATCCATGTCATACCTAGATAAACTTGTAAAGGTAGATTCATACTCCACAACACTTTCTTATTCCTTTTCTTTTAAGCTAAGTTACTTTCTCTTCATCTAAGTTTTTTTCTCATGAGGGAAATATTTATCAAAGAATTTATCCATAAAAGATTTCCTTTCTATGAGTTATATTTCATCTTCCTTCCTAGTATTATGGATTAAGAACCACTATTTATTAGCATCACCTTTGATACAATACACTACAAGTGTAACCTTTTCCTTTTCACCACATCCCAACACCATAAATATTTTCTCCATGGACTTTATCCATTGCTCATCTACCATTGGATTAGTATTCCCACCAAATTATGGGGGATTATATCGCATAAAGTGATCCAACATAGTAGAATCATATTGGGGAATATTTTTCTTCATCCAGGAAAGGTTATTTGTCATAAACTAATTAATATTCCCAAATATAGCTATAATTTTCTCAATTCCAATTCCATCTATATTGGATTCCTCATTAGGGAAATATCTACATTTGACAGGAGTATTAATACCCTTCTTCCTTCCAGGTTCCATTTCTAAACAATGACATGTACTAGATTAGCTAATAAAATTGTGAATTTTAAATCATAATTTATATTTCCAAATATGTTTTAACACTTACCATAAATTAAAATTTATGCATTGTTATTCTCAGAATCATAAAATTGGTTTCTTTGAGTATATATTTATTTTTAAATCCTTCATCATGGTTTGTAAAGAAAATGTGAATTATCCTAAGAATATCTCATCATATGTATATCCCCCAGGAATGTCAAACCAAGTGCACATTAAGTTCCATTTTTATAGACTAGGTGATGATTTGGTCAAGTCTGATGCACCCTTTTCAAATTTATCACCCTTAGGTACCTCTGTTCTAGAACCACATCCACTTGTAGTATACATAAAAGGATGTATTTCTAAGAAAAACCACATAATCTATTCCTTACCAAAACTTTAGGATGTTCTTAAATACTTGTTACCAAAGTCTATAATAAGGTTATGTTATCTAATAAATGTTTTCCTTAATCTGGTTCTCAAGGTTACTGGTAAACTTTCTCTAATACCAACTATAGTGACCCCAACACTAGTAGCCATTAGTCGATGCCTTACTTTATTACATTCGCATAGATACAAAGGGTCAAATATTGAAGGACCGATCGGTTTAGCAGTTTTGGATAAATGGATACTTATATAATGACTATTTTACATTGGGAATAAAAAACATAATACATAACCAAAACAGATGAACTATATCCTTAAAAACTCATTCAAAGATCACTTCTTCATATCCTCGGGAAAAGAAATAAAATAAGGGTGATCTCAAATTTTCAGTAAGGGTTAAGTAAATTGGAAGATATCATGAATCAATAAGCATAATAAATATTTAAAGTAGATAAATTAACATGAATTCCATTTATATAACTTGAATATCATGATAATATAAGGCATAATAAATATGATGAGGTAAATAACTGAAAATACATTCCATTTAATCAATAACTGAGAATGATATGCATATAGAGATAATATCATAGTGAAAATATCATGGATATTAATAATAACTAAATTATAAATAAAGGAAATGATTAATTATTGGATTCCATGCCTCATATACATGATAAATTTACCTTCAAGATCTATCCTTAATACATTTTAAAACTACTGGGTAAAAACCCATCTGATTTGAGCAACAAATTTGTCTCATGAGACTACTGATGCATCAAGGGGATATCTGTAATTAGTACCCACCTATTTCTTGCATGTATAAATCATTCCTAATATATTGAATAATCAATTTAATTAATAAACAATTTTTCTTATCATCAATTATCTGTATTGAGTAAAGGATGTGAATTTATCAATATTTCTCCAGTTAATAAAAAACAATCAAAGTAAAAACCATACATAAAAATTGTATAAATTTTAGTAAATAATAATATCAATCATATAATAATATGTATATTCAAGATAAATGTAATTTCTAATGAAAAATGATCACAAAAAAGTGATTGTTTAAAGATAAAGTTAAAAATCACAAAAGAGGCTGAGATTGTACAATAACTTTTACCATTTGGTAAATTTCAAGTCAAATATCCTTGGATGAAATAATTAAAATTTAAACTTAAATTAGTATTAATAATGAGTTATTAATTATATTACATGTCAAATAGGTGGTATAAACACCATATAAAATGAATTAGGGGCCTAACATTACAATATGCCTCAATAATGGGAAATTGAGATGACGTCCCTTACCTTATGCTTTCCATTAATTGAACATTTTTTAACCTCATATATAATGGTTTTAATAGTTTTATTAATTTATACCAAATCCATAATCATATTTATAATATCATATATGATCCTCTTATAACATTTTTCCACCTGTTTTTTAATAATATTTCATTATTTTCATTGTTTTAGGTGTTAATTGTCTTGTTTTCTTATGTGTGTTGTATTATAAAATATCTGATTCTTATGAATATTATATAGTTAAATAATATTCATAATAATAATGAAATAATTATCATATTTATACATCAATTATAATTTTAAGATCTATCGTGAAATATGGTTTTGAGAAATGAAGTATGTTACGATCAAGGAGACGGTACGTTGTATGTACGCATGACAAATGTTTCCATTTTTCAATGATCATTATGGAAAAGTGGTAAGTAATATTTTATATTTTCAGAATTATAATAATATAAAAATTCATATATTATTTCTTTAAATATATTTATATATATCATCTATGTGTTGTGGTGATAAAAAGAGAGTTGCATCGTTTTGTGAAGATAGTAGTCCACTTGTACACAAATGATATTATCATCTTTTATTGAGTGAAAAGGTAAGAAATAAAATGATATATATTGTGTTTTAATAATGATAAATATACCATGAATATAATAATTATTTCATTTTAATCACATATAATCATTAAATTTATACTTATCACCTTCCATGTAAAGCGTCAGTGAAAGACGGGTCACATCGCTTCGTGAGGCGGTAGTCCGCAATACACATGAGCGACGTTATCGTATCCCCTATAGAATGGAAAGTAAAAAATTATATATGATATAATGAATAAATAGGTATAATTATGTTATAAATATCATATACATAATTTATATCCATCATCATACCCAACCATGAGAGGTGGTAATGGAAAGATGAATGGCATTAGTTCACGAGGCAGTAGTCCACCGTACACACGAATGATGATTTTATAACCCATTTGATAGAAGTACAGTTGGTTGTAGGTCATTAAATTAACATAAAAACATCTCAGTATATGAAATATAATGATTTTATTATATTATAATTGTTTAATAATAATTTAAGGTGGTTTAGAAAAAATAAAATAAAAACACTCTTGCAGAATATTACCTCTTCTCCGGGTAACCTCCTTAAGTTTGCACCAAAATGCTTCCTAGGTTGTCTTTATACCCAAAATAAGGGTTATAGAATTATTTTAGGGAAGTTTTTAAGTGATTTGGGTAGGTATTTTCTGAATCAAATGGGTTTTAAGGTGTGAATAATAGATGATATGGCGTGGCCTTTTATAAGTGAGGTGAGTGGCACACTTGTAATTTTTGAAAAGATTCAATTATACCCACGTTTTTATCATGCCAAAAGGCTCCAAAATGGGAAATTATCAATACTAGAATATATAAGGTGGAAATATTTCTATAAAATTGTTTTTTTAAAAGTTTTTGGGTTATTTTTAACCCTTATCTTTTTTGTTTAACCCTCCAGTAAATCCATTTTTTCTTAACCATGGTAAATAATTTTTATTGTTTTTTCTATTCATTTTGGTCAAAAATTAAGTTAAAGTTATTAGATATTATAAATTATGATGATTAAAAATATTTAATCCATTTTTTAAAATTCAATTCACATAATTGGAAATTTTTAATTTAAAATTAATCCTGTAGATGTGATGAGAAAACGAATTTTCAAAGAGAAAATGTTCAAAAGTTTACAAAGTTTTTATATCAAAATTCAATATTAAAAGTGATACCAATTACCTAAATTGTATTAATTTATATAAAATTGATTTAATTTTACTTTAAAATCAATTAAAAATATAATTTAATATTATAAATAATTTAAACAAAAAGGCATTTTTCAATTAAAATTCAGTATTTTTCACTATTTATCAAAAAATGAAACGTTTCAAAAAAATCCCAAAAATTCACCCTAACATTATTTTGATATTATTAATTCAAAAAATAATTTCATTTTATAAAATAAATTTTCTAAAATTGGTATAAATTAATTTTAAACTTTGTGTGCAAAGTGTGACTAAACCATCTTTTAGAAAAAATACATTTTTTAGAAAGAAAATTTATTTTTATTTTAAATGATTCTTATTTTATTTATAATAAATATATAACCATTATTTTTATAATTTATTTAGTAATATTCATAACATAAATTTAATGTACAGTTTTTAACAGTACACTATATTATGGTTCATTTTGACTCAGTGTTGCGTGTTCCACAAGCTATCAAATAAGTTGAATTTAAAGAAATATATTTAGTGGGTTATTTAAGCTCTATGTTGCTTGTCACATACACTATCAAGGACAATGTTATTATTTTAAAATATCATGTTTTTAAAGTCTAAGTCACTCTGGGGGGATTATTTTATATTTCTATATTAAACCCAATATTTTTTTCTCATGTGGTTATTCATGAAATTTTCAAGTAATGGTACCATTTTCCTCTCTATGGAACTTAAAATGATTGAGAAAATGTTTTTAATAAATGGTGAATTTATTTATCTCTTTGCTTAAAAATCCTTTTTATTATATATCCATGTTTTCTAAAAATATTTTCAAGAATTTTTTTACTATTCTAAAAGGATTGTTTGAAGTCGTTTTTACCAATGTTTTGACTCTTTACAAAATGGTTTAAAATAAATATTTTTTTTCATTTTCTGAATGTGGTACATTTTAACCTTTTTACAAAATTTTGAAATGAATGTTTTTTTAACTTATACGACATGAAAATAATTTTCCACCATCATTACTACTCATTTCTTTAAAGCTTCCTTTACAATTTTACAAGTTTATTTTCAAATAAAATGTTTTCCTTACTATTTGTTAAATTTTTATATTTTAAATAAATTTTTTAAAATTGAAAATTTATATTTTCCTAAAGAAATTTTTCAGTGAACTTTTAAAATTATTTTCATCAATGTCAACATCATTTGTTAAATATTATGTTTTACTAAGGTTATACTCATATGATACCATCCACCATATTTCTCTGGATGGTTTATGATAATATTGAATGAGGGAAGTGTTGATATTCTATATGCTAGTTATTCTAATATGTACATTTAATTATTTTTAAGGCATTTTGATTAAGTTGTGTTGTTTATTCATATGATGAATTCATTGCACTTATTAAGTGATGAGTGAGGCCATAAATTACATAGCCTCTTGATTAAGTAGTAGGTCTCATGAGACAAAATATATTACGTATTTAGATGAGACCTTACTCATTTATGTAGATGTCTTGACATGAGTCCATGAAATTATTTTTAGATGTACTGGAATAAGGCCTTGACAATATGTTTCAAATGTCTAGTATTATGAATTATATCATTATAAAATCTTTTATTGATGTCTATGTGATTATTTTATTAGTTTTGATATCCATGGATAAGTTTCTAGCTTATGTGATTATTAATATGGAATTATTTATCATCATTTATTCCTACCATATTATTCTTCATGCTCAAGTTATTGATTTAAATGGCATGTTTTTTCAGTTATTTTCCTTTCTATATTGATTATGCCTTATTTATTCATGATATACTCCATTGTACACATACCCTTATTGAGAATCTGAGCTAACCCCTTTCTTATCTTTCCTTTACATAGTATTATAGGAAGTGTTTTATGATTTCTATGTAAGGGTATTCTAAAGGTGAAAATTGTGTTACTAAAGAAAATGATATATTTTATTTTTAAGATTTCATTTATAATGATAAATTCAATTATATATATAGTATTACAAGAATACTAAACTATTCAGTCCTTCGAGATATAATTCCTTATATTCAATACCAATTTAATAAAGAATCCACCAAATATGGGTTATTGGGGTTGGTGTCTTTACAGCATATATAATTCCTAAAGTATTTTATGAAAAGTGATTATGAAATAGTTTATGAAACATAATGACATATATAATATTTTTATACGTAAGGAGTTTAAAGAATAATCAATTTATCACAGTGTAATTTTTTATCAACTATTACATTTTAAACATAATAAAATATATCATTAAAAATTTTATTATAAAAAATTTATGATTCAGTAGAATATATAATTACTAAAAGTATTATAAGAACTTAAACAACATCCACCCTTCAAATATTCACTTAACCATAGATTTAATCCATTAAAATATACCATTTTATTCTTCCTACATCTCTCTCCCATAAACATAATCCCCTAGTCATTCATAGTTAACCTTAACCATTCAAATTCCAGGGAACTTCCATGGAAAGATCAAGTCACCAATGTAAGTATTATTTTCTTCTTAATTTTTTCTTCTTAATATTACTCTTATAAATATCTAATAATCATAATAATAGGATTAATTAATTATCATTATTATACTTATTTTTTATATATTATTGGTGAATCCCTTAGTTATTCATTTCCATCCACTTAGAAAAATAAAATAACTTTTTTAGTATGTTGCATAGACTATCACCTCCACAAAGTGATGTCGTTTGTTTTTTTTATTATTACCCTTAATGGATGGTATTAATGGTGGTAATTATGAATAAATATAATATATATTATTTAATTATGATTATTAAATTTAAATTTAATATCCACCTTTAACCAATCTCAAGTTTTGGGAAATGGGAACGTGAAACATGTATATGTGAGGACTCCCGTCTCCACGATGAAATGTTTTCTGTTTTTCATATTCATTTTCATAAATTATCTAAACATATTAAAATATGGTTCACCATTATAAATACATAAAAAATAATAACATTATACTTATAGTATAATGATACTATGTCAAAAAAAATCTCTTTAACCATACTCGACAATCGAGTTAAATCGTGTTTAAGTTTGGGTTTATTTAACTACCTACATGAAAAATGATTTAAAATAAGATTATAGATGACTATTAAAAAATGAAAATAAATTTATTATAATTTATTAATAAATTAATAATTATTATATGGTTTTTTAAATGTTATATTAATAATTTAACTTATTATTAAAGAAATAGTTTTGTTTGCTAAGATTACCAAAATAAGCCGACACTGATTCAATTTTCACACAAACATAAGAAGGAACTATATAATAAATAAATAGAATATGATAATAATTGGTTGATATTAAATTTAATATATAATTATAATGTTCCTAATAATTTATCTAATAAACTTAATTCAGTTATTCAGGAAGTTAAGTCCATGCGTAGAATGAATCTGGAATAAGGTAAGGGATTTCGTCTCAATTTACCTTTATGGAGACATAGTTCATATATATGAACAAATTATTATTTAAGTGGTGTGTATAATTCCTAATTTATATAAAATTTTATTAATTGTCTTTTATTCATGTTATTTTAAGTTCAATTCCTGATATACCTTTTATGGGGGTTTTTATTGAATTTTTACCTTGGTCGTGAGGGTTTCTTTGTCTCAAATTTGAGTCCCTTGAAAAATGATTATGTTATACACCAGGTTTCCTTTTAAATGGTATAAATAATAACCTATTATAATTTTGTATCATGATAATCTTATATATCATGATATTCATTATTTTATTTAATGTTATACCTCTCATGGGGTTTTGATTCAAAAGTTACAAAGGTTGTAAGGGGTTTTTGTAACTTGAGTCTGTTTTATTTGGTTGTAATCACTTTTATTAGACTATAATATTTCAGTATTGATATATTATACCCTATTATTGTGTTATATTTTATTTTCACCTACCTTTATAGTTAAATCATGTTTCACACCAAAGTCTTCTTCATTAATGATTCTATTGTTTTATTAAAATGTATTTTTTTCAGAATAATTCCAATTTATTTCAATGGATTTTTATTTCATGTCCATATTTTTACTCTCCACCAATTTTATCCTTTACCTAGTGGAAAAACAAATGGTTTTTATCTCCAATTATTCTTTTATTCCCCTTTATTCATTTTAAATCAAATGTTTCACCATATTTTTAACGATGTGGGTTTTAAATAAGTTTATTTAAAAATATTCAAACAGTTTTTCAATATTTTCAAAATAAAAAGTGTGATCATCCACTCCAAATTTATTTTTATAACCTTTATGTATTTTTTAAGTTTCTATTATTAAATATTATTTTTAAAAGAAAAATTTTACAAATTATTTTCACTTATTTTATTGAAAACTTTACGTATTTGTTCAAGTTTCCATTATTAAATTTTTTTTTAAAAGTAAAATTTTTAAAAGTATATTCAATTAATTTTCTGAAAAATTTTATTTCCTTTTCAAGTATCCATTATTAAATATTATTTTAAAAATAAACATTTTTTAAATTATTTTCACTTCTCAATTTTTGAAACCTTTATGTATTTACAAGGATATTTTATTTGAAACTCTTTATATTAAGGTTTTCAAAATTATTATCTTTACCTTTATAGAAATGTTTTTTGAAAGTAATTTATACTTCAATGTTTTTTAATGTTTTTTTAATTTTATTTTCACTTCTATTTACCCAATTAGTTTTATATTTTATAAATTTATGTTTTGATCACCCTATATATGTTATTATATTATGATTTATTTTGGAAAATTATATTTTTTATATACTATGATTTCTTTAGTTCATGTTATGTGATTATTTTGGGTGATCAAGTTTTCAATTTCAAAAAATCTAATTCATGATGTTATTTTATACCATTTGGATGTTTTATGAAACTTGTTTTATTTCCATGGTTTCTTTATGAAAATTAAATGATTTCCAAACCCATTATTTTTTCCATGGGTTCATTATGATATATTTATGATTGATTTTTTATGGCACACAAATGTATGGTTGATGATAGATGGTGTCATATATATATCTCTAATAAATTAGTTTATTTTTATGTCTCATGAGCTCAAAAGGGTATATTGGGGGTTTATCCCAATCCAAAAGGTACATTGAAGGATTTATCCTAAGCCAATGAGGTACACATGAGGATTTATCATACGACAATGTAGTACATAAGAGGATTTTTTCCAAGATAAATAGTACATATGAGGATTTATACCAAGCCAGTGAGGTACACAGGAGGATTTATATCAAGTCAAAGGGTACAGGGGAGTATTTATCCCCATTCTAAAGGGGTACGCATGAGTTTTTATCCCAAGATCAAGGGTACCCGGGAGATTTATCACAAACATAAGAAGGTACATGGATTTTTTTGTTATAATTTTCCTATACTTGTGGTTGTGACACATTTCTAAATTTTCCAGCATATTATGCTAAATTTTCAAGATGCATTTCATTTCCATGAAATGCTATGCTTTCATGATTATTCTTATTTTTAAAGAATTCTAAACTTTTATGTCATGCTCATATGTTATGTTATTATTGATATGTGTTTGAGCCATATCATATCTTTTATGCTTCCTTAATGATATTTTATGATCCTATATTACTCTAACATGTTTTATCATATAAGGTATTTTGATCTTTTATTATGACATTTATGACTTCTTCGTGTTTTCCTCTATGTTTAAGATCTATTACTTTATGATATTTTTATCCTTTTTTGAGTATCTAAGATCACCCCTTTCTTATATTTATAATCCTTAGGTTATGAAGATGATTATTTCATGTGATATATCTATAAAAGGGTCTATATGAGCACAATTATAGATAAATTTTCACAAGTGTAGTAAAATAAGATGTTTATATAGCTAATCTCCAAGACACTAAACCTAGCCATCCTCGAGTTGTGTGACTGTGTATGTGATGTGATCATTTAATCATGGTATTAATGTATTATTTAAAAATGTTTATCTTGGGATAATATAGTTGTTATTAAAGGAAAGGTTTATTTATTTTGAAAATTAGTTTATTTACTTTTGGAGATTAGTTTATAGAACTTAATTGAAAATACTAGGAAAATGTCTAAGGGGTGAGTATCAATATAGGATGATATCCTGAAATATTGGAAAAGTCTTAAGTAGATTATTTCCCTAGAAATACATCCCTTTCTGGATACTACAAGTGGATACAGGCTCTATAATAAATGTAACTAGGGGTACTAACCTCGAAGAGGGTGTGTTGGGTATTAACTCAGTCATCACCCAATGCATGACAAAGAGGGCCAACTGCACACCTGATTTGACAATCCCAAAGTACATGCTTTGGTTAATCACATTCTATTTACAATCCATTAAAAAGGATTTATTATGTTAATGAATTAGGTTATGAATTATGGGATAACCCAACCTAAATAAACCTATATTGAACCAATAGTGGTTTAGGTTGAACCAAAATATAATGTGATGGTTTTAAAGAGTAACACATTTTGAGGTTGATTTTCTCATAATTCTCTTATGGTGTAAATATTAATCACTCAGGACTAACTATTTTGGTCTTATAAATTGTTGGAGAAAGGAGAATCGACTTTAATAATGGATGTGATGGATAATGTAGTAATGAGAAACTAAGTGGGATAGAAGATAGTGTTGAAAACCTTATGGTTATTCTCATAGAACTATCTCAAGTTATGTCTAATAACTTGAGTATTTATGAATTTCATAACTCACAAAAGAAGATAAATATGATGTTTTATAGAATATAAGGTGTTAAAGATGATGAATGAAAAAATATTCAACTTCCTACATGTCATGATGAAATAAGAACCCAAAGGAATGTATTATAAGAAAAAAGAAATTGTTTCAAGTGTGGAAGGGTTGGACATAGCACTCATGATTTTTGAGATGGGGTGAATAATATGATCAATTAAACATAGGTGAATAATATAGAATCCTGCCTTTTTATAACATAAACTTTCATTACATTACACAAAACTGAGGATCTTTAAGGTTTAGTGTCTTGGAAACCAGAAACATAATACATGAAAACAACATAAAACATTCTTCTTAAAAACTTGAAAGGCTTATCCTTAAGTTCATCCTAGGTTCATTACGGCATCTCATAACCTGGGGACATACATCAAAAGAAAGGGTGAGCAGAAGGCCCAGTAAGGGAACAAGAGAAACATTTAACATGTGAACTTGAGATACATCAACTATGTCATGAAAAAGAACTTTAAGGCATGAGAAAGAAATCATGTGGAATATCATAATAAAAATAACATTTTTCATAACTTTAAGATGTGGCTACATCATTTAACATAGAAAATCATGAACATATCACCAAGGTCCATCCCCAAGGTGTCATTTGAAAATTACCAAGGTTATTCACCAATATATCGTGAAAATTGTAATCTCTAGTCGTTACATCATTACCCAATGCATTGGAGCGCTATCAGGGTGCACCCTTAAATTTGCCTTTATTATCATTTGAGCCACATATATCATCATCAAAAATTTCATAAATAACCCATATAGCATAAAATAAATGGGTTTCATTTCATAATCATAACGTTTTAAGAAAAATTGTTTTAAAGACATGATCTTTACGTCACTTTAAACCCACGGAAGGGGAGAGCGGGACTCATGTATGTAAATCCCAGAATTTAAAATAGAAAATTTTGATATATATGTGAATACCCATATAGAAATAAGAGCTTTGAGTATTCAATTTATAACATAAAATAATTTTGAGAAAAGAGAGAGGCATTTTGAGACGAAAATTCTGCAGCATAACGGCAATGTTTTGGGGTTTTAGAAAACATTGAAAAGAGAGGGGACATGGGTTAAACATTCATAAATGACCCATAAAACAGTATAGGGACAGAATAAGAAGTATATATTAACATGGTAATTAAATTTTAAGGACATACCATTTGAAATGAAAAACATGGAAGGAAGACAAAAATTAGATTTCTCTTATGAAAGTTCGGCAGCCTAACGGCGTTACTTAAACTTCAACAAAAATAATTTGAAAAGATCAAATAGGGTCTCTCATCATGTGAACATAAGAGTTCAGTATGATAGATATAGATATCATACCCCAACATAATTAAAAGTAACTTGAAATACTTGACATGAAAGTATAACTTTGAAAAGAATGAGAAGGGTGAAATAATCCTTTAAAAATTCGGCAGCCTAACGGCGTCACTTAAACTTCAACAAAAATGAATTGACGAGATCAAATAGGGTATCTCATAATATAAACATAAAAGTTAAGTATGATAGATATAGATATCATACCCCAACATAGTAAAAATGAACTTTAAGGACTTGACATGAAAGTATAACTTTGAAAAATGAGAAAGGTGAAAGAATCCCTTAAAAATTCGGCAGCCTAACGGCACCACATAAACATTCATAAAACGAAATGATGAGAGTAAGAGGGGGTCTCTAATCATATTAACATAAAAAGGACAGTATAATTAAGATAAAATAACATCCTCCAACATAATAACATGGATCATAAAAGAAATTACATAAAACAGATTACTTGAAAAGAAAGAGAGAGGTCGGATCCCTTACCTTAAAACGTAACTCTTAAAACTCAAAGGTTTGGACCTTGAGGGCTTGGGGGAACCTTTGGAGGACTCCTTGGGAGGTAAGGAGACCGGAACTTCGTTGAGAATGATTTTGGAGTCCAAAGGATGAGAGAATGGCTTGGTATTTATAGGGAAAGTGAGGGGACAAGGCATTAATGGCCAAGGGACACCTCATAAGTGGGTTTCTCAAAACCATGTGCTCTCCCAAGATATTTCTCATTAAGTTAGGCCACATGGGGCCCACAATACAATAATTAATCACCTTTGGTCAGACAACCCATAAAATATCTCATGACATCATCATGACACAGTTATGATGTCATTAAACATACCGAAACCCTAAAACTGTATTTTTACTATTCACTGAAAATTCAACTTTCTCAGAAAAATCCCAAAATTTCACCTTAACCAAATATCAATGCTCTGATTTCAAAAATGAACTCCATTTTATAAAAATAATTTTCTAAATATTTTTAATTTATTTTTTAAATAAATACGCTATTCACCGAAATTTCATTTTTTTCAGAAAAAAACCCCAAAATTTACCTTAACATAATATCGATGCTCTGAGTTAAAAAATGAAATCCATTTTATAAAAATAATTTTCTAAATATTTTTAATTTAATTTTTAATTAAAAAACACTATTCACCCAAAAAAAACTAATACTTGAATAATAATTTATGAAACCATTATTTAACCATTTTATTGAATCACAATACTTAATCAAGGTGCCTAGATTATATTAATACTTTCTTTAAGTGAGATTACTAATCCATTTGGTCACATTACTAATCCTAAGCATAAAATCACTATTCATAATTTACTATTCATCAAAAATTAAGTTGATCGTATTAGACTCTAAATTTCGTACTGAACATAATTGTAGAAGACCACTTTTTTAAAATCATTACACATTTTTAATTATATAAGGTTTACATAAACATTTTTTAAAATATCCTTTCTCTAAAATTCACCAAAAATATGCATACTATATTTATCCGGACATTTGAAAAGTCATAAACATTATCATAAGAAGAAATCCCAATTTTTTTTAAAACAAAGGATTACACAAGGCAGTTACGGTCTCCTTACATAGCCCCTTATCACACCAGTATAGGACCTAAGTGTAAGGTGTGCTAAGTTGAGAGAATCCGAGGGAGGCTCGGCCAACATCGCACGAGTAGTAATTTCTATCAGTTTTAACTTCTCATGAAGGCGATCTCTTTCTAGCTTCACATGATGAAGTTCATCTTGGTTTTGGTCCAGAGCAAAGCCCAGTGGTGCTACCTCCTTCCCAAGTTCTGTTAGATGGGCTTCGATCGGTCCAAGACTACTGGGTGAGGCCATCGAATCTTCTTTCTATATTAATTAACCAAGATTACTTGTATTTAGAGACAATAATAAAAACATTTAGTTTCCAGCGGTCATATTGACCAATGGTCATATAACAGTCAAAACTCAATGGTCTCATTTTAATTATACTCATGTTATCAAATGAAACATTTTTGTTGAGTATAAAAATAAAATAAAATATCACAAAAAATTAGGAAACAAGATTTATTCAAAATTTCGGGTCGTTACAAATAATGTCCAATGCCTCAATTTTTTGGAGTTTGGTAATTACGTAAAACAATTCCCTAACCCAACAGCTAATGAGGATAATAAACATCAGTAACCTCATAAAATAAGGAAACAAGGGAAATATTTTTCCATCCCTACTCTTGAAATTAGTTCATGAAAAATAAGGGTAAATGGTACACTCACCCTCCACTTTATATTTATTGATATCCAATTAGAATCTAATTTTAACCACCCTAGTGGGCCTAGGATATTTTCTAAGAGAATTAAATAAACACCCTAATGATTTGATATTATAGTATATTATTATTTTATCCACATATGATGTTTATAGGAACATTATTCAATTTAATATTATTAATTCTTCCTTTAGGGGAATTTAATTTTATTTTGGGCATTGAATAACTCTCTTTACATGGATTCCACACTAATTAAGAGAATAAGGAACTCACAATTCATATTTAAAATCAAATTATTACAATATATCATTAAAAGGATGACTATAATACCTATTATAAAACTTATTCTATTATAGGAGTTATGATACCTAATCATAAAGGATGTTTAACTCAAATGGTTAGAAATAAACTCAATATTTGGATATTCCTATTAGAAAGTAGTATATGAGTTTTATAATATCACTCGAATTAGTAAGGTTGATACCAAATTTTAAATTAACTCTCAATTAATATAAATATTATAAATACCCTTAACTATATTCACTAGTAATTGATAATTAAAATTGTGAGGATTTAATTTATTTAAGGTGGGAGAATGCAATGACCATAGATTTTGGATCCTTTAAAATATATATTATGTTCTATAACTTGTGTCACACACTACACCCAACATTAAAAAACCATATCATAATAAGATAAAAATATTAATATATCTATAATAAAGACTAATATGGTATACCATTAAATATTCTAAAGGTAAATAATTAATATGACTTAATATTGAAAAAGATTATTTTCAATAAAAGGCATTTTCATTGTATTATGAATTTAATTTAAAAAGATAAATTTAAAATATTTAGAATTGAAATTTTATAAAATAAAATTAATTTTTTAATTTCTTGAATCAATTTTACTTAGTATGAATTTTTTAGTTTTTTTAGAAAAAGGTTGATTTTCAGTCAAAAAATATGTTTTTTATGAAAATTATACTTTTTATGATTTTATCATTATATAAGATTTTCCAATAAAATTACAAAAAAAAATTATGTAATAAAATTTTTATTTAAGGAATAAAATTATTCATTTTAAAATATTGTTTGAACTTATAATTCTATATCCAATATTTTTTAAAACTAAATTAAAATGTTACTTTAATAAAAAAACCGTTTTTGGTATTTTCCTCTGATTAAGTGTTTAGATGGTGAAATTAAGTTTTGGGTTTCCTTGAAAGTTTCATAAATTTTATTTATTTTATAATAAATCAATTTATTTTATTAAAATAAGTATCTAAGATAATTATATCTTATATATAAATTTAAAGCTTAAAAACATAATTTTTCTAAAAACTGTTTTTATGCCATTAAGTGTGTTTAATTTATAATTAATTTTTCAAACCTTTAAAATTTTTATGTGTTAACATTATTTTAAAATTTTAAATCAAAATATTCAAATTATTTAAAAGGATCCAATCTTAATTTTTTTCATTAATGTTAATTACTAAGGTTAAAAATTAATTAGCGGGTTAAAAGTTAATTTAGGTAAATGGTTATAAATAAAAAAACAAAACCCTTAAATAACTCTTACTATTAAAAAATATGCTATTTATTACACATTAATTAATGATTTATTACATAATATTACACTTAATACAACTTTTAATATCTATAATTCTAGTGTATTATGGAATTAGGTACATTATATAATAATTTAAAATAGGAAGAACATCATCTTTATTGAAAACTTCCTTAACATGCTCGCACTTAAAACTAAATGGGATAAGCTAGGGATATAGATAAGAAAGGGGTAATATATAAATCCCAGTAAGGTAATAATCATTTAATAAGGTAATATATGTTATACAATAGTCATATCAATAAGGAATAAAAGGAACATGAATAATAAGGCATGATATAGCATGATAATCATAACATGGGAAATGTGGAAACAACTTAAAACATTGTATCATAAACTTAGGTCAAGGATAAATACCAATAGATAATGATGGAAAAAAGTCCCATAAATTAATTAGGTTCACTCTCTATCTCAACATGATGTCTCATGAGACTAAACATTATCCAATGCATTGGAGCACTATATAATTCTGGGCACACCCATCACTTTCATTTCATTCACACGCTTAAGTGTGCCACATAGATCATACAACATGGATGTATTTATCATAATATTTTATTAAATGATTAATTATTGTGTAATATATACATTTAAGTACCAATTAAAAGAATTATAAGTGTATAAAGTTTAACACCCTTAATAGAAAATGGTTATGGGATTCACTACACAATTATTTTGGCATGAATAATCACGGTGAAATTTTGACAGCATAACGACGTCACTTAAAAATTCATAAAATGGTTTTATGAGAGTAAAAGGTGTCTCTAATAATTTTTAAATAAAATAAGTAGTAATAGGGGAATTAAATGACATATCCCATCATTATTAATTGAAAATAGAAAGCATAATATAATAAATAAACTTGAATAAAGAAGAGAAAGTGAGGATCCCTTACTTGAGTGTGTGACACCAAATATTTGGGAGGAGCTTCTTGAGAGTTTGGGGGAACATAGGGAGGACTCTATATATGTTATGGAAGATTAAGGACTTGATCCAAGTATTTTTAGTGAGGAGAAATGGTATATTGGGTGGTTTTATATAGGAAATGAGTGGGGAATTTTTTATCATTTCTCAAACTTAGGTTTTGGATTCTATATAATAAAATAACCAGAAACACAAACATTCTCATGGTTTTTTATAATTTTTTCTACAAAATGGGAGTGGTTTTAATTATTTTATAATTAAAAGGTATGAAATTAATAAAATAATACCCTTGGCTATGTGGAGGTGAGGCATACTCTTAAAGAAATTATTTTAAAATATTAAAATATATTAATAGTTTTAGAGGATTCATAAAGGCTCTATAAAATTAATAGAATAAACATAAAATCACATTATTTTAAAGGGAAAATATATATTTGGTTATTTATACTATTTATAGTATTTATTACATCACTTTTGGGTCATTATGATGTCATAATATACAATGTATATTTATACGGTATTTAATTTTTACCCAAAAAATCAACTATCTCAGAAAATTATAAAAAATTAATTAATGGATAATTTTGATGTTATGATTACAAAAATAATATTCTTTTAATATAAATAATTTTTTAAATATTTTAATTTTCACTTTTAAAAATAAAAGCGACATTTATTAGAAAATGATCGGTTTTTTGACAATAACAGTTTTCAAACCCTTATAAAAATTACATTTGAATTTATAAAAATTATATGATAATTTATATTTAAAAACATTATTTAATTATAATATTTTATTAAAATATTATTTATTTCAAAAATCTAGTAATTCATCAAAATAAATTCCTTAATTAAATTTCAATATTACACAAAAATACTATTCATGTTTTATAGTATCAAAATAAAATTCATTTATAAAGTAACAATAATAGGAAGAAAATATATTAATTATTATATAAAAAATAATTTAAATAATTATATTTCTATGGTATTAATACATATCTCTTTAATGTACTATAAAATTCCCTAAGAGTAAGGTGTGTGACTGCGAGATTTTCATGGGGTGGTCTGATAAACATGGTTTGGGTTGTGATCTTAATGAGCTTGAACTTATACCATAAACAATTTCAATAATACATAAGTTATTAGATCTCATATTTTTCTGGTTAAAGTTAAAATCTTAGTGATGTTGTTTCCCAGGGAAGATTCAATAAATAGGTTTCATAGGGTACAATCTTACTAGTTGATGTCATCACTTCCTTTGTCTATGTCAATTGGATTTGTTAAAACCCTATATTTATACTAATCATGTGATCATTGTTAAATAGATATATTATCTATGGTAATTATGCTTAAATATATTTTAAATATGATAAAATATAATAAAACCAAATAATTTCATGTGTTTTCTATAACCATATTACATAATAAGACATTTAATTAAATCACAAGGAAAATTTTATTTATAGTAGTTCATGTCATTACACTTACCTTGTATAATTCCAACGAGCCTGTACCCTAGTGGTACAAGCTCCTGCTTGGCATCCAAAAGACCCAGGATCAAATCCGGGCAGGGGCTAATTTCCCAGGTACTGTAGTAGGTACTGTTGCGGCGGCAGCACTGTAGCGATGGAGGGACTGTAGTAGGTACTGTAGCGGTGGTGGTACTGTAGCAGGGACTGTAGCAGTGCAGGTACTGTAGAAGTATTGTTCACCGAGGGGTCCTTTGGGCCATTTAAATGGGCTTTAAAGCCTTGTATTCAGGCCACTTGGCCTTGGGCCTTCGGGCTATGTAATGGGTCTCCCTCTACCCAGTCTAAAGAGGTATTTTCTTTCAAATAATAAATTGAGGCTTCGGCCCCAACCTTTTAAAAAAAACTTACCTTGTATAAAAATTAATTTATGAGAGGAGTTTCGACCTTATATTATCCCAAATACCCCTATTTTTCACTTTTGAGTCATTTACCCTTGAATAGTTCTATGACATTATTAAAAAATGATGAGTATTTCCAAAAGTGACAATTTTATCCTCTTATAAAAGGGTACCACTTCCACCATTAAAAGTTGTACTTAACCTTCACTATAATCCTTTAAAATATTAGTTTTTTGATATTAATATAACCCTATCTCACAAAATTAATCCCCCTATCACTAATAGTTTGCTTAAGTTGTTCAATTTCAAGGGAACTTCCAAGGAAAGATAGAGTCTCCAACGTAAGTATTATTTCCTTCTTAAAATTTTCTTCTTAATATTACTCTTCCAAATATCTTACAACCATGATAATATGATAAATTAATAATTATTATTATACTTATTTGTTTTTATATTAATTTTATATCTCTTATTTATTCATTTCCATGCACTTATAAAAACAAAAGAACATCATTAGTGCGTTGCGCGGACTACCACCTACATGAAGAGACGTTGTTTGTTCTTTCATTACCACCCTTCATGGATGGTATTAATGGTGGTAATTATGAATAAATATTATATATATATATATAATGTAATTATTATTATTAAATTTAAATTTATTATCCACCTTCATACCCTCACAATCGTTGAGAAATGATAACGCTAAACATGCATACATGAGGACTCTCGCCTCCACGTTGACATGTTTTTCGTTTTTCATCTAGATTTTCATACATAATATAAACATATTCAAATATGGTTCACCATGATAAATAAATAAAAATAATATCATTATAATTTTATTATAATGATACTATGTCAAAATAAACACCTCTTTAACCATACTCGCTAATCGAGTTAAAGTGTATTCAAGTTTGGGTTGATTTAACCACCTTCATGAACAATGATTTAAAATATGATTATGGATGACTATGGAAACATGAAAAATAATGTTATTATAATATATTAATAAAATTATTATTATTATATGTTTTTTAAATAATATATTAAGTATTTAATTTATTATTAAAATGGAATTTCTATTTGCTAAGATTACCAAAATAAGCTGATACTGATTCAATTTTCATACAAACACAAGGAGGAATTATATAATAAATAAATAGAATATGATAATAAATAGTCTATATTAAATTAAATATATAAGTATAATGTTACTAATAATGTATCTAATAAACTTAATTTGGTTATTCGGGAAGTTAAGTGTGTGCGCAGAATGAATCTGGAACAATGTAATATATTCTGTCTCAATTTCCCTTTATTGAGATATAGTTCATATTTATGAACCAATTATTATTTAAATGGTGTGTATACTAAATAATTGATATAAATTTTTATTAATTATATTTTATTCATGGTATTTTAACTTTAAATCCATTCTCTACCTTTTATGGGGTTTTTGATTGAATTTTTACTCAGGTCATAAGGGTTTCTTTATCTCAAATTTGAATCCCTTGAGACATGATTAAGTTGTACACCATGTTTCCTTTTACATGTTTTAAATAATACCTTATTATTATTTTTATCAATATCCTCGTATATTTTATTATATTCAATTTTCAATTTAATTTTATACCTCTCATGGGGTTTAGATTCAAAAGTTACAAAGGTTATAAGGGGTTTTTGTAACTCAAATATTTTCTTTGGGTCATAATAACTTTTCTTATAATATAATCTTTCAATATTGAACTATTATACCCTATTATATTTTTATATATTATTTATACATGTATTTATGAGTAAATCATGTTTCATTCCAAATTATTCTTCCTTGATGATTCTATTGTTTAGTTAACATGCATTTTTATTAAGAGTAATTCTCAATTTTTTCAATGGATTTTTATTCCATGTCCTTCTTTTAACTCCCCGCTAATGTTATCATTTGTTTTATGGGAAATAAATTTATTTTTATCTCCAATGATCCTTTTATTTCCCTTTATTTATTTTAAAACAAAGTTTTCACCATATTTTTAAAGATGTGGGTTTTGAAAAAGGTTGTTACAAAATGTTCAAAAGTTTTTTTCTATTTTTCAAAATAAAAAATTTTATCATCCACTCCAAATTATATTTTGAAAACCTTTATGTATTTTTTCAAGTTTCCATTATTAAATATTCTTTTTAAAAGTAAATTTTTTCAAAGTATTTTCACTTATTCTATTGAAAACTTTATGTTTTTATTAACTTTCCATTATTAAATATTTTTTTTAAAAGTAAAATTATTTTCAATTCATTTTCTTGAAAATTTTATATCATTTTCACATCTACATTATTAAAGATTGTTTTAAAAGTAAATTTTTTTCAAATTATTTTCACTTCTACTTTTTTGAAACCTTTATGTATTTTCAAGGATATTTTATTTGAAACTCTTTATATTAAGGTTTTCAAAAGTATTATCTTTACCTTCACAAAAAAATTGAAAGTAATTTGTACTTCAATGTTTTAAAAGTCTTTTTTTAAAAAACTTTTGTATTTTCACTTCTATTTACCATCCAAGGTTTATCTTTTATTAAGTGATGTTTTGATTACCCTCTATATGTTATTATGATATGATTTCATTTGGAAAATGAGAGTTTTGATATACTATGATATTTTTAGTTCATGTTATGTGATTATTTTGGGTGATCAAGTTTTTAGTTTCAAAATATTTAATTCATTATGTTATTTTATACTAGTTGGATTTTTTATGAAATCTAATTTATTTTTGTGGGTTATTTATGAAAAGTGAATGATTTCCATTTGTTTGTTTAATAAACCCATTATTTTTTTCCATGGGTTCAATAAGATATGCTTATGATTTATTTTTTTATGGCACACGTATATATGGTTGATGATAGGTGGGGTATTATATTTTCCTCTAATGCATTAGTTTAAGTTTATGTCACATGAGCTCAAAAGTGTATACTAGAGGATTTATCCCAAGACAAAAGGTACGTTATAGGATTTATCACAATCCAATGAGGTACATGGGAGGATTTATCCCAATACAATGTGGTACACAGGGGTATTTTTCCCAAGCTAAAGGGTATATGATAGGATTTATCCCAAGCCAATGAGGTGTATAGGAAGATTTATCTCAAGCCTAAGGGCACATCGGAGGATTTATCTTAAGCCCAAGAAGGTACATGGATTTTTTATGTTATAATTTTCATATTCTTGTGGTTGTTCCACATTTACAAGTTATTCATAAAATTATGTTAAATTTTTAATATCCATTTAATTTCCATGAAATTTCATGTTTTCATGATTATGCCTTATTTTTAAAGTATTATGCACTTTTATGTCATGTTCACATGTTATATTATTATAGAGATTTGTTTGATCTATTTCATATCTTTTATTCTTTATTTATGATCTTTTTATAATATTATATTACTATAACATGTTTTATTATTATCATATAATGTTTTTTGATATTTTATTATGAAATTTATGTCTTCCTCAAGTTCTCCTCCATCTTTATGATCTATTACTCTATGATAATTTTTCCCATTACTAAAAATTTGAGAACACCCCTTTATTATGTTTCCAATCCCTAGGTTATGAATATTATTAGTTCATGTGATATATCTATAAATGGTCCTAGAGGAGCACAATTATGGATAAATTTTCACAAGTGTAGTAAAATAAGATGTTTATATAGTTAATATCCAAGACACTAAACCTATCAATGCTCTAGTTATGATACTATTTGTGATATGTACTAATTAAATCATGGTGTAAATGTATTATTTATATATTTTTAGATTGGGTTGTTATAGTTTTTTAAGAATCATACCTATCATTTCATATCTTACTTTGACAAAAATGAATGGAATCATTCAATCACTAAAATATCATGATGATCTAATGATAAAAATGGATTTCATACTAGATTATAACTATATGTGGTATTTTATCCAGAATAAAAACATAAATATATAAAATATTCATTAGAAAATGTACCTAAATATCATAGTAGAATAGAAATTTGGAAAAAACCTAAGTGTATTCATTTTATAGGGGAAAACATGAACTGAAATAAACATGAATAAAAAATTAGATATTTTTTCTCCTGATGAACTGATTTGGAAAAAATAAACATGAATTATAAATGTATAGACTTACTTAAATATTATATTTCCCAATGATCAAACAACAAAATCAAATTTTAGTTAATAGTGAGATGATACATAAGCAATGATGAGAGTGGTTTGTGAGTTTTGATGTTTGACGGTGGCTTATGTAAACTGAAAGTTGATGATCTGGGGAGAGGTGACTAATTATATAGTGGAGTTAATCAGATGGAAATAAAAAATTTATAACAATATTAGAAATTTGTGGGAATATTCAATGGGAGATATAGATATTTAGAGGAGATTGAGTGAGGCTCGTGGAGCGGTCGGAAATGTGTAGGGGATTGAGTGAGGCTTTTGGAGGTAAGGAGGATTAATTGGCGAGAATCACGGAGTGGGGTGGACAAATTGTTTTGGTGGTAACATATTTTTAGTGAGGGTGTGCTTTATAAGTATAAATATATTACACATTCTTTTTTATTATTTTTTCAATATGTATTTTTTGAATTTTTTAATAATTTTTTCATATAAATTCAATGACAAAGCATATATTTTGTATTATTTTATTAACTTTTTTGAATATATCATATAATATTTTAAATTTGTAATATTTTTTAATGAAAAATGATAGGTTTTTTTATTATTTATTATTATTTTATTTAACAAAACGTGTTATATATATATTTTATTATAATTTTCATATGAAATTAGAAACAAAATTTATATTTTTTAATCCTTTTTTAAATGTTTTAAAACATATGTATTATCATAAAAAATGAAAAAATATATTATGTGTTATTATTGACTTTTTTAAAATAAAATAAATTTTTTTTATCCATTTTTTTATAACCAAAGGTCCCATTAAACATCCTAAGATGGGGCTGAATTATAGTGACTTGAAATTTATTATTATCTTAAATTCAATTGGATCGTGTCTTAGAATTGGAAAATACACGATGAATATGTCACGATGATCACACACAAGTAATGACTGTATATAGAAAATTAAAGAAGAATGGACACAATAATTTTTACTTGGTTCACCCACACTAGTATATATCCAAGGAGCACATATCAGCATTGTGTTCATAATATAATTAATCACTACTCTACTGGTTGTGATTAAAAACTTTATAATAAGATCATTACTCACCCAAGGTCCATGACCTCTTCATATCTTCTGCTCACTACTTCTCAATAGGGTTATAAAGTATAATGTTAACATGAAAGTAAAACTTATAATTATATCAATCAAAGATATAACACCAAACAATAATGGGTGTTATCCATGATGCTCTATTCTTCACTTCCAGATCTTTATTTATTTTCTTAGAAACTCTTTATTTCAATGCCTGATATTCAATGGAAATTTACTCAATTACAATTCACTCTTTAATTATATATATTCAATGA
Organism: Viscum album; assembly: GCA_963277665.1. Classification (NCBI taxonomy): domain Eukaryota; kingdom Viridiplantae; phylum Streptophyta; class Magnoliopsida; order Santalales; family Viscaceae; genus Viscum; species Viscum album. The sequence continues at coordinate 1,954,244,911 of OY728141.1, read as the reverse complement.
AGTACACTATTGATACAATATCCAACCTAATATCATATGCTTATTCTTTTATTTTTTATGTTTATCACTCCTATCCTTTTATGAAATTGGTTCTTCTAAAATCTAGAAAATTTTGAAATTCAAAATTCAAATATAAATTAACTTATAGAAACCTCCACTTAAAATCTAACCATTGGATTATATATAATAATATCTCAACCTATGATATTAAAAAAAGTATTTAATGTTTATTCCAAAACTTCTGAACTAACTTGAGAAATACAAGTCATTGAATTTATTCAAGTTATCCATATTTAGGTAGTCATGGTGTGGAAATTCTCATTATTTAATGAAAGATCAATTACTTCTTTAGTTTTCTTTAATTATTAGTAGCATTATGAAGTTACATGGATCTTCATTATGTGATATTGTTTTTTTGTAGAAAAATAGTGTGTACCTTAACTTTCACATCATTCCTTCTTCCTTTATGGTCTACATGTCACGGCATGGTTACTTTAAGCATGAACTGATAAAAATATTCATGAAATTCACCTAATTGTTATAGAAAAATATCCCAATATTCAATATTCATAGAAAACCCATCATGGTGTGGTAAACCTCTATGGTTTGGGCATATAAATTTTAGTAAAACCACTAAAATTTTCTAGAATATTCCCGATGTGACTAATATGTCATGACGTGACTTGATTTCTTCAAATATTTTCAAATTAAGAAACTTATAGTTCATCTAGGTGACCATTAGGCAACATTTTGTATACCCTTACATATGAGTAAGGGACTTTTCCATTTTTTATTTCAATTCCATTCACAGTATGACCTATAATATCACATTGTGAACTGTTCATGTTTATTCTAGAATTAAAAAACATATCACCAACCATCTCTATTTGAATCAAAACATCTTCACGTACTTAAAATTAATTCATAAAACTTCTAAATGACTTCTAATTGACAAAAATTCAATTTTTTCAACCTAAGGTTGCAACATTTTCTCCCTCTGGATTTTTTTGGCAATCCTCACTCCTACCAAAACTCCCCCTATAGGTGACATGCTCCCCCTAAAAACTAACACTATAATATTTCTCCCCCTTTTACTATAAAATTAAAAGGGTTAAACTATTACAATTTTGTTAATTTCAAGATTTCTTAAAATAAACTAAACAAATAGATTTTAACAAATTCTCTAAGCTTGTATGAGTTAAAGATCATTATAGGAAACAAGATAAAGAATTAATTTCTACAACTTTTCCCATAAATACTGATCAAATAATATTATACTTATAAGTCACCATGGTCAATGTATCCCCCTATATTCTTATACCCAATTGAAGATAAATTCCTATAATGACAGACATTAACCGAATAAATATTTTTGTGTAATGGAGATAAGGGAATCCAAACCTCCTTAGTCTGTGGAGATTAGTTTAACTCCATGGTTTAGCTTATTACTATCGAACACAAGTGAAGTTAACGGTTTAGTAAATATATCTACCACTTGATGTTGTGTTATAGGAAACTCTAGTTTCACAATGTGTTACTCCACTTATCCAAGATCTTCTAATTATTGCTTCATCCATATCAACTATATATAAGATTTGGTAGTTGTTTTCATTTGTTGTACTCAAGAATAAACAATATTATTTCTTAATTAACCTACCAACACAATTTTTTCCAATAAATAAATTTCATCAACTTGTGGATTTTCAATCTACAATATAACTAACCCAGTCAGTATCTAAATAGTTTAACAAATCCAAATCTTCTCTAGACTTGAAAACCAAACTGTAATCTAGTGTTCCCTAAATATACCTCATTATTCTCTTCAATACAAATATGTTTTCTTTTTTGGAAAAATCTTAAATTGTGTTTCCAAGCATATAGAAAAAAACATTAGGCATGGTAATTATAATATAGAGTAAACTTCTAATAATTATTCTATACAGTGTTGAGTCTATACCCTCATTGTCCTAGTGCTTCCTAAGTTTCATTCCAACTATTATTAGAGTTGAAACTAGTTTTCATTCTTCCATTATGGACTTCTTCAACAATTCTTTTTCAAATTTAATCTATGAGAAAAATGTATTCCCTTCATTTTGATATACTTAGAGACCAATAAAGCAAGTAAACTCTCCAACCATTTTCATCTCAAATTCATAACTCATCAATTGAGAAAACTTATCAATTGAATTTTACATGTTTCTGCTAGATATAATATCATCCACTTACACCATCACCATGAACTGCTCATCGTCTTATATTTTCACATCAAGTTTGTGATCAACCCCTCCTCTCTTTAACTCCATTTTGTTGAGAAGACATTATATTTGAAGCTTCATTCTTTATTTCATTTTTTTTCAAATAATTTTCAACTTCAATATAAGTGTATTCACTTCCATTGTTTGGTCATAGAATCATTATAGTTTTTCTAATTTTATTTTTCACTCTTCTTCGGAATATTTTGATACAGTCCAATATTTCTCTCTTTTACTATATAAACATAACACATCTCATCTTGATGTAATCATCAACAAATAGAATAAACTACTCATCATTATTTATTCCAGGATGACTGATTGAAATATATACATTAATGTAGACCAAAATTTTCAAATTCAATACTCAGTTCTTATTTAGATGGTAAGGTTTCCTCACCAAACATTCCCTTGAACATGAATTACAAATCGTTCTATATTTCTTTTCAATGAAGGAATATCAAAAAAACTATCAACTTTAAAAAATTATCTATAATCTACTGATTAATGTGACCAAGCCTCTAGTTCCATAAACTATTATTATTTTATACTGTATGGAGACAAATATTCTTCTTATTATTCACCTAATACAATTTGTCATTTTTTATCCATCCTTTCATAAGATTATTTCTAGCCCTTTTATATTTCAAACTTTCTAGTTGAATACGACTTCCAAACCCAAGTCACAATACTAACTCACACTCAAAAAATTATGTAAAAGACTATCAACATGTAGAACATCAGTATTCTTAGATTCATATTCATCTAATTGAATCTTACCATTCCCTTTGATATTTAGAGATCAATCATTTCCAAAATGAATAGTCCTATTAACTCTTATTCTCACATTTGTGAGAAAATTCATGTTACCCATTATATAGGATGAGAACCCACTATCAATAATCAACTTGTTACTATTTTTTATAGCTTTCAAATATATTTTAGAAAGAATAGATTTCTTTTTCATTTATAGCTTCTTATATTTCCATGAAATTCTATAATGGGTTGATATGTATGTCATTCTCTTCTCATTTTCTTTATCACAAGAAAATATATCATATTTTTCTTCTTCTAGTGAATAAATTTTTTTAAAGTGAATTGAATTAGATTTCCATGCATACATTCTTCTTTATATTCCATATGAATAACTTCCTCTCCTTTTCCTATAATTTATATCTTTATTCCCAAAGTTGGAACTATTGAAACAATGTCCATAGAATGAATTTTCATTTTGATTAAATAATATGTTTTTATTATCCTTTTCTAGATTCTAATCACTTATCTTCTTAATTAAATTTATGATTTTCTATAATAAGACAATTTGTGGCCTAAATAGACACATAATTTACACTTCATCAAAGGAAATATATTTTTGTTTCCATCTCTCCACATATATCCTGATTTTTAATAACTCCTCAATTGTTGATAATTTATCAATGAGTTATAATTTTCTCATTTATCTATTTTCCTTTTATCTTTTTACTTGATATTTTTTTCAATGTTCCAGCATCATATCACATGCCACTTTTATCAATACAATCGGTTCTTTGAGAATTTCTTTTAAAAGATCATCTGAAAACATCCCAAACTATGTATTTTTCTTTGATATATTAATATCATTAATTATATTTTCCTTTTCCTCAATCTTCAACCTATAGTTCACAACTTCTTTAGTTATTACTTTACATTTTTCATATTTTTATACAAATTTTTTTAGATGATCAAATTATTCTTCAAGATCAATGACGTGACTCGATGATTCGTTTAGAAACCTTCTAATCTTTCCATTCTTATTTATATATAAATCAAGATCCTTAAGTTACCCTTATAATTCTACCTTGAGATCAAAAACTCCCTATGGTTGATCATATTATTCTACTTCAACTTCATATTTCTCCACTAAATAAATCATAACATCTTATATATCTGAGATAAAATCAATTTCAATGCCTTATAATTGATTTTCCTTAACATCTTCTTCCTATTTTCTTACCAATACCTTTATCTAAAATTTCTTTCCGCTTCTAATTCCTAAATTAATGTTCCTTCTAGGGTAAACTTTTTTATTTTATTTTTTTGAGAATCCAAAATCATCATCCTCTCCATCAATCCATTTTGGACACCTTGCAGTGATGTGCTCAATATTTATACACTAAAAGTAATCTAGAGGTAACTTACCATAAAATATTTCTTTCCTTGATACAAGTGATAAGAAGTCATCACTAACATATTATTCAACTTCAGTCTCATATAATTATTATTTCTCCATAGATTTAAATTTCATCTTTTTAGATGAATATTATAAATAACTTTCTAGCTTCAATCACATTTCATATATGACTAGTTTTCTATGAAAATAATTAAGAGACAATTCCCTAATATTTACTTCTTCAAGTGTAGACACTTTTGGATTGTACATTGGTGGTAATCTCTATATATTCTTCTTCACTATATTATAATATTTCATATCATGACCAAGTCCATGAATAACCCCAACTATTTTAATCAAATGAATAAAATAAACTATCAACATTTTCACTTAAACTCATATTCAAAATTTTCTTCCTTCACTTTTTTTCACCTTTTAAGTTATTTAAAATATTTCCCCACATTCCTTTAGTTTTTGTAAAATCCATCAATTTCATGTGTATCTTATTTGATAATCCTTCTACCAAATAATTCTGAGCCTTAACATCATCATTCAACAATCTATTATCCACTTCCATAATATATCTTTAGGTGGAATAACTTAATTAAATTACATAAACTAATACCATATAAACATCAATCCCACGAGATTGTAAATGTGATCTCATTTTTTATTCCACATATAAAAATTACACCCATTAAATAAGGGTACTATTTTTTCATTTATAGAATTATCTATAATAACAACCACCTTTGACAGATTCTCTGAGGATTAACCTATGGATTTGATACCACTTGTTGTAACCTGAGGTCCCACTGAATACCCTAGGTGTGAATTAGGGTGGATTGAAATTTCTTCTTATCTTATATTTGATTGGATATTATCTTCATTTTGATAATGATGTGATGAATATATCATGATGATTGCACACAAGTAATGATTGTATGTAGAAAATTAAAGAAGCACAAAGATAACAATTTCTATTTAGTTCACCTGCATTGGGATACATCCAAAGAGCGCATATCAACAATGTATTGATATTTTAATCAATCACTAGTCTATTGGTTATGATTACAAACTTAATGTAACATCCCAGGTAAATAAAGAATAATGCATTTTCATATTTATTAATATTTATGAATTAAATATTAATTTTACTTTAAATGGGTTTCTATGTTCGATAGCATGCCCGATACGCAACAATGAGTTTCTTTGAAATCTTACGTTGCACACTAGTAATATAATAATATTTTTTTTAAATGGTAGTTAACACGTAGTCGTTGTATTGGCGGGAATGAATATAAATAACTAAAATATGATTATATATGTTTTTTAAATTTTTTTATATTTATCCAATAAAAGATAAGGGCTTAAAATAAGAAAAGAATTCAATTTTTGGCATAGATACTCTAATATTCACTAAAAGGTCGAACTATCCCCTTTTGATGGCGAACCCTATTTAAATATCGTTTTGGTCACTATTATACATTATATTGGACCAAATAAAACTCTTATTTAGAATTAGGACATCAAAATTTACTTTGTGTAAATTTTTTGGTATTTTTCCGATAAAGTTCATTTTTTAATGAATAGTGAAAAATGTTGTATTTTAATTCAAAACCTCTTTTTAATATAATTTATTTATATGATTAGATTATATTTTGAATTGGTTTTAAAGTAAAATTATGATATATTTTTAACATTTAATCCAATTTTGGTCATTGTAATTAATTTCACTTTGAAATTGGACTTAAACTAGTGTCAATCTTTTGATACATATTGTTTCATAAAAACACGCTTTTTGTTTTAACAGCGGGAATTAATTATTAAATTAATTAATGAAACTTATATGTTATGAATTTTTTAAAATATACATCATTTTTGAATTTGGAATATCAAATATATTTTAGGGTAAATTTTTGGTATTTTTCTGAAAAACTTCAATTTTTTATGAATAGTGAAACCACTAAGTGGCAGTTAAAAAAACTGATTTTTTGTTTAAATGAAACTTTACCACTTCTGTGTTTTTATTTTCAAAATTCCTACATACATGGTTTTCATTAGGAAGTATTATGTGGTTTAATGGGATTAAAATAATTTTTGGTGAATAGTAACTTTTAAGTTTATTAATCGCGATTAGAAGTAATTAGTGTAATTTAAGGTAAAAATAATATTTTAATAATATGAAATGACCTAGAAACATGTACTACCATTATTGGATGTGTCATGGCCGACCAATAAAATCCATGGATCAACTTGGAGACCCCATGGAGCCACTTTGGTAAGAAAATTACATTAATAACTTTTTATTTAAAGTTAAAATAAAAATGTCACAAACATGTATTGTTTTGGTAAAACAATTTTTACATGAGGTTATACAAGACATAATTTTGACTATAAATATTAATTGGAAAGATGAAAATATTTCCTACATCATGATTTTTTTTTATAATTTTTAGACATTAAATAAATTAAATTATTTATGACACCATGATGATGCAGCGATTACCTCATTATTTAACGATTTAAATAAAATGAAAAGATAATGTAAAATATAAGACCTAAACTTTTCAAAATTCTATTGTATGGGTGTATTTAGAAACCTTATCACCTTATCCTAGAATTTTATAATTCTGGGACCTTTTTTATCTGAAAATCATTTTATAATAAAGTATTTTTTCTTAACTTTCCAAGAGTGCCCCTCCTCTCCTCTTATAAAAGGCCCCCGCCTCTACCTCCTTACCCACACCTCTAAAGCCTTTGGTTTGGCCAAGATCTGCTCATTTTATCTCTCCACATCCCTCCCTTAATCTTTTAAGCCTTACCTTGGGCAGAAATCTCTTCAAGGAACCCTTTTGGTTCAAACCAAGAAGAGTTACCCGATTTTAAGGTAATGTCTTCACTTGTGTTCTTTTGTTTTATTTTGCTTATCCAACCCTCTAAACTCTTTTTATTCCTTTATTTTGTAAAAAAACCAGTATATTAAATATACTAGGATGTTTTTATGAGAAGTATTCGAGATACACATACACACACCTCTGTCTAATGGTTAAAGAACATACTGTTTCTGTGGTTGGCGAATTTCTGTCTCACAAAACGATGATTGTTCAATCTTCTTTTAACACCTTTAATGGTGGACATTAAGATGTAACTCTATTTATATATGATATATATTATGTTTATGTTTTCCTTATTCTTCTTTATTTTTCATTTGTGGCATACCTTTATGGTTTCCATTATGGGTAAACACGATAATTTCATTTTAGGAAGTGCGGACTACCGCCCCCTCAAAGTGATTTGATTCGTTAATACCATATGTGGTACATATAAAGGATAGATTTAATGATATTATATATGATATTATACTAGAATTATAATATACCTTTATATCATTATGATTTCACTCCATTAAGTAAGAAATAGAAATGAAAGTAGCGTTCATGCGTACGTACGGCTTACCGTCTCCATGAACGGTGCATTTCATTTCTTACCTCTAAATGTTATGTAATATTATAAATGCATGTATATACTGGATATATATGATATATATGATATCTACATCATGAATATAATTCTGGATATAATGGATATTTTACCCCATGAACAACTTGTAATTATAAAGAGTTTATTTTTGACTCAAGTACCAATGATCGACAAAATGACCATTATTAACATAAATAATTACATAGTATTCATAACATGGTAATAAGTGATATAAAAGGAGTAATGAACTTGAAAAAAGGTTCTTAATCAAGTATAAATTAACTCAAGTTTATTATTCAGGAGATTAAAGAGTGATCGAGTCAAGTCAGACCCGAGGTAAGGGACTTCGTCTCAATCTCCTTTCATTGAGGCATATTTTGTTTTATACACAACTTTTTTTTATGCGGTGTATAAACCCATTTGACATTTATGTTTATTCAAAAGGAATATTTTTTATACAAAGCGTTTAACTAAATTAAAAAAGGAATGTTTTTTTGTCGTACGTATGTGGCGACAACGACTTCTCTGCCGCCGTGACCATTATTTGAGTTCCGGCTTCCTCTACAAGCCATAACTTTTTTTAAAATTAAAAAAAAAATACCAAGTTTTAATTTTGTTTTATTTTGGTATTGAAAATGGTTTTCATAATGTTTTTATTATATCAATGTGTTGTATTGATATCTTGTGATTGAAATGTGGAAATGTTATGTTTCCTTTATTCATGTTTTATGCAATACGATTATGTTATGGTTCTTGGGCATTGTTTATGAAGACGGGTGGTTCTATGATAAACTAAGGGCAGGTGAGCCTGATATAGCTCTCCAATGAATTGGGTAACGCGAAGGAGTTAAACGTTATGGTTTCTCCAAAGAGATTTAGGGAATATACTGTGATGGGTATTCCAAACGTAACCAAGAGGGTTACTCCCTACGTAAGAATGTTATGAATGCCTCAAGTTACCTTTATGTCTTATGAATTCTATGATTTATTCATGATTTGATGAGGTATGTTAAAATGATTATGTTTTATGAGTAAAGTATGATTTCATACATGGACTAATGTTTTCTTTTCGTACTTTTATATCCCTTACTGAGCTTTTTATGCTCACCCCAAGTTTTTTTTTGAAATGTTTTTCACAAGACATAATGTGGAATAGGGTCAAGGATGGGATCAGGGAAAATTCATGTTATCTTAAACATGGAACTAGAAATGACTTTTTTTTTAGAGTCCATGTTTTGTAAAAAAAAGTGACTTTGTAGAAGTGTCTACTGTGTAATATTTTGAGATGTAATAGTTATGATCTAATTCCCTAAAACTCTAAACCATGAAAATATCCTTAATATGAATTATTCATTTAATTAAATGTTAAGTAAGGTTTAATGTCAGGGCCTTATCCTTAAGAATAATATCACTTCTCACCCAAGGTCTACACCCTCTTCCTCTCTTCCACTCACTGCTTCTCATGAGGGTTACAAAGTATAATGTCGGCATGTAGGTCAAACTCACAATGGTATCAATCAGAGATATAAAACAAAATAACAATATGTGTTCTCTATGATTATCTATTCTTCAATTACATATCTTCAATGATATTTTCAAAAACTGTTTACTTTAATTCCTATTATTCAATGAAAATCTTCTCAATCTCAATTCACTCTTCAATTCTAGATATTCAATGAAGTCCTCTATTAATACACACTTCTTCCTAATATCCTGTATTTCAACTTTTCTCTTATATAGGTATCACTCCACTCCTTATATATAGCAATTTCATCTAAAATCTAGAGAATTTTGAAATTCAAAATTCAAATATCAATCAACTTCTAGTAACCTCTACTTCAAATCCAACTATTGGATCATTTATAAGAATATCTCCACCAATGATATTAAAAAATTAGTTAATGGTTATTCCAAAACCACAAAACTAACTTGAGAAATAAAATTCATAAAATATTTTCAAATTATTTAGATTTATACAGTGACGGTGTAAAAATTATCATTATAGCATGACAGATCAATTCCTTCTTCAATTTTCTTTAATTATTAGTAGCGTCATAGTGTAACACAAATATTCATGACGTGAGATTATTTTTTATAGAAAAATGGCTTGAACCTTAAATTTCATGGCTTCCTTTATTACTTCATGGACTAAATGTCACAACATGGTTCCTTCAATCATATCATGATAGAAATATTCAAAACGCACTCTTGATTATTATAGTAAAAAAACCCAAGACTCGATATTCACGGCCTAACCATTGTAGCCTGGTACACCTTCATGGAATGTGAAACTAAATTTTAAAATAACCATTGAAATTCACCAAAGAATCTTCACTATGTTACTAATATTTCATGGCATGTCATGAATTATTTAAATATTTTAAAAGTGATAAACCTAAAGATTCCTCCAAGTGACCCTCACACAAAATTTTATATGCCCTTGCATATGAGTAATAAAAAATTTTATTTTCCCAATTTATAATCCATTCACAGCATAACCTATAATATCACATTGTTCTCTATTCTCACTCCTTACATATTTACCAAAACATATCATCATCCATCCCAATTCGACTCTAAATATCATCGCATACTTCAAATTCATTCATAAAATTTATAAAATACTTCTAATTGACAAAAAATCCAATCATTAAAACCTATGGTTGTAATGTTTTTTAATATTTTATTTATTTTCAATGAAAAATAATATAATAATCTATTTTTTTGATAAATAATGTAAAATAAAACATATATATTTTATGTACTTTTAAAAAAATCATATTAAATTATTAAATATGACATATGTTTTGTATTTTTTTATTGATTTTTAACAAAACATTTATTTTTTCATTAAAATAAATGACACAAGGTGTGTTTTGTCTTATTATTTTTTTAATAAATCATGTGTTGTAATTTTTTGTACTTATTAGTGATAGAACATATACTCTATTATTATTCATTTTAATCATTTTTTGTAAGATAACATATTTTTTATATTTTAAATTTTAAACTGTGGACATAACAGAATGTATTTTTATAATATAATATGCATGTTATAATATATATTCATATGTTTTTTATAGTTATTTTTTTGACTTAAAAATTTTTAAGTGTTTTTTAAAACCTAGTGCTTTTGTTAGGTTATGAATTTCATGGGATGTTTGAATTTTTGACTCTGAAGCATGATTCATCTTGAAAAATTGGTTTTAGATTGGAATTTCAAGATTTAATGCCTCTTGAGGGTATGTTTTTTGATATAGATCAAGGCTTGGTAGGTGTCTTGGTTGATCAAGTGAAGGTCGTAATCTTTGGGTTGATTTTTGTAAATTTTTAAAGGGTTTTTCTCTATGAAAGGTTGGCACACGATTAAGGGGAACTGTGTGGAGAAACCATGCAAAATATATTTTTCTTAAGGATTAGTACAAAATTGTAGAGAAACTATGAAAACCCTTCAATCTGGTTTTCAAAGGTTTTTTCATAGTTAGCACATGGTTTGGTAAACCATGTGACCAAACCATGTGAGGGTGAGGCTTGAGATAGTGTCAACCACATGGTTTGTGTATAGTTTAACAAAATGTGTGGGTGACTAGATTTTATTAAGTGGGAAATGAATTCCTCCCCTGGGATTTAAACCCTCACCCCCTCTCTATCCATACTCTCATGTGTTTGGACTGGGGGGTCACCCTCCCCATTTCTATTCTTTGGTTTCCTTTCATTTTGGGTGTTTTTGGGCGATTCTTTAGGCGATTCTTTAGGCGATTCAAGGTGACTTCTCTTCTCCTCTTCCTATATTATTCCCTTCCTTTGTTCTTCATTTGTTTTGGATTGTTTAGATTAGGGTTATTTATATTATTCCACTATATCATGGTGGAATAATCTTGATATGATATCCTTTTTCTCTATGTGGCTAGAGGAAGTCTTATATTGACAAACACATGTCGTCGCATGGTATTTTGATAAAGGTATATTTCTCAGCAAATTTTCTTAAGTTTTTTAGTTTAAATTAGTGAAATTAGTTATTATTGGGTGTCTAATGCTAGGGATTTTTTCTAAGATGATGTTGGGAGTATACCATGGACCTTTTGTGGGTGGTTATTCACGGTTTCATTGTGATGAAGTGTCCTGGTGAGTTATTAGGCATTTATTATTTTTAAAATTAAATTGTTTGATTAATTATAAATTGATTTTATTATTTGAAATGGATGTATTGGTATGAGTTAGGGCCTCATGTGGGTTGGTGATGGTTGGTTGGACTTGGAAGAGCTTGGGCGAGATCTTTCGAGTTATGATTTAAAGAAAATTACGTAGATGAGGTAGGTGGTACCTATATATTACCTTATGGTTTATAGAGTTTATTTATGTAACATGTGATATTTGGTCTCAGTGTAATGGGAAATTGAAATTTTAAAATTAAATAAATTGTTTTGATTTAAATAAAAATGCATAAGAATATATGTAAGTGTCAAGGGATACTCCAGTGAGCATTAGGCCAGTGCCTCAGTCATTGATGGTCAAGGTATCAATTATAAAAGTGGGTTATGAGATGTATAGACCCTAATCCATGAGAATATAATGAGTTAAGTTATTATAGTATACTTGTATAGGTTATATTAATTACCTTGAGTGTTATCTAAATCCCTTAGCCACTGATGTTTGAGGGATTAATTATAAAATTGGGATGTAATATACTTGAACCATATGAGGGGTATAAATTAAATGAAGTGAATGTAACGTAGTGGACCTAGGTTAGGATCCCTTAAAAATCTCCTTGTAAAGAAGATTGTTGGACTGATATGATTGACCTTAGTAGGCCATGATGGAACTGTGAGATGCCTTAGAGCTGTTGGGATATATGATTAGAGAGTGGATTGAGTCCCCCCCCCCCCTTATAGCATGTGATTACCTGGTTCGGTTGACCTTTAGTAGTTTTATGATAGGTTGGTTGTATGAGGATCAACCTAGGATGACTTGGGAAGTGAGATGGTTTTTATTTCATATCTCTAGATAGATGTCAGTGTGACTTTTCCTATAAAGAAAATGTGGTTGAAATGTGATCATGATGATATTGAGGTATGTTATTCCTCTGAGTGATGAGATTGGTTTGAGATATGAGATTGAGATAAGGTAACCCACATAGGGTGTTCATGCTACGGTGTGGCATGGGGGCCTGGTGGGTGCCCCTGGGTTGTGTAACCTTTGAGGGGGTTAGTGGGGGATGGGTAGTGATGATTTTGGGTGCCACCCCAGAACCCAAATTGATGATTTGTGACTAATAGGGTTGTAGTGGAAAGGATGGGTCATGTACTTGATAGGTCGGCCTTGATTATGTGAGATGGGTTGGGTAAGTGACCAACACATGTTATTACTATTAATTTGTTACCAAGTGGATGTTAGCCATTGTTATTTATATGATTCTACTATGTGGATGTTAGCTCTTTCTCTTTACATGATACTTACAAGTGGGCATTGTACCATATGTTTATGATACATCATCGGGTAGGTGCTTTCCCCTGGTGATTGTTATGTGATGTTTTCGGGTGGATGCCCTGGAGGGATATTTTATGAGATGCCTATTGATGCCTAGGATGTAGTGAGATTCTTGGGGATAATTTATAATATGTTTATGGATTCATGGGATATAGAGGGATTCTTAGGGGTACATTTTATGAGATGTCTAGTGATTTCTAGGATCTGGAGGGAAACTTGGGGGGATATTTCATGAGATGCTTAGAGATGCCAAGGATCTTATGGGACGCCTGGGGGGATAATTTATAAGGTTCCTTGTATACCTAGGACCTAGAATGATGCCTAGTGATTTTTTCATGGGATTTCTATGATGACACGTATAGTATCCCGTCTTTTTATAACATAACTTTTCATTCCATTACACGGAACTGAGGATCTTTAAGGTTTAGTGTCTTGGAAACAAGGAACATAAAACATGAAACAAAAAAAAACATTCTTCATAAACACTTGAAAGGCTTCTCCTCATGTTCACCCTAGGCTCATTACTGCATCTCATAACCTGGGGACATACATCAAAAGGAAGGGTGAGCAGAAGGCCCAGCAAGGGAAACAAGTGAAACATTTTACATATGAACTTGAGATACATCAATAAAGTCATGAAAAGAACTTTAAGCCATGAGAAAGAAAATCATGAGGCATTTCATAATAAAAATAACATTTTCCATAACTTGAAGATGTGGTTACATCATTTAACTTAGACAATCATGAACATATCACCAAGGTCCATCCCCAAGGTGTCATTTGAAAATTACCAAGGTTATTCACCAAGGTATCATGAAAATTGTAATCTCTAGTGGTTACATCATTACCCAATGCATTGGAGCGCTATCAGGGCGCACCCTTAAATTTGCCTTTATTATCATGTGAGCCACATATATCATCATCAAACATTTCATAAATAACCCACATAACATAAAATAAATGGGTTTCATTTCATAATCATAACGTTTTAAAAACTGCTTTAAAGACATGATCTTTACGGCACTTTAAACCCACGGAAAGGGAAAGCGGGTTTCATATATGTAAATCCCAGAATTTAAAATAGAACATTTTGATATATATGTGAATACACCTATAGAAATAAGAGCTTTGAGTATTCACTTTATAACATAAAATAATTTTTAAAAAAGAGAGAGAGGCACTTTGAGACGAAAATTCTACAGCATAACGACTATGTTTCGGGGTTTTAGAAAACATTGAGAAGAGAGGGGACATGGGTCAAACATTCATAAATGACCCATAAAACAGTAGAGAGGAAAATTATAAGGGTTTTAAGAACATGGTAATGAAATTTTGAAATATACCATATGAAATGAAGAACATGAAAGGAAGAAAAAAAAAGATTTCTCTTGTGAGAATTCGGCAGCCTAACGGCGCCACTTAAACTTCAAAAAAATTGAATTGAAAAGGTCAAATAGGGTCTCTCATCATATGAAAATAAGAGTCCAGTATGATAGATATAGAGATCATACCCCAAAATAATAGAAAGGAACTTGAAAGAATTGACGTGAAAGTAGAACTTCAAAACGAGAATGGTGAAGAACCACTTAAAAATTCGGCAGCCTAACGGTGCCACTTAAACTTCAACAAAATTGAATTGACAAGGTCAAATAGGGTCTCTCATAATATTAACATAAGAGTCCAGTATGATAGATATAGAGATCATACCCCAACATAATAGAAAGGAACTTGAAAGAATTGACATGAAAGTAGAACTTCAAAATGAGAATGGTGAAGAACCACTTAAAAATTCGGCAGCCTAACGGCGCCACTTAAACTTCAACAAAATTGAATTGACAAGGTCAAATATGGTCTCTCATCATATGAACATAAGAGTCCAGTATGATAGATATAGAGATCATACCCCAACATAATAGAAAGGAACTTTAAAAAATTGACATGAAAGTAGAACTTCAAAATGAGAATGGTGAAGAACCACTTAAAAATTCGGCAGCCTAACGGCGCCACTTAAACTTAAACAAAATTGAATTGACAAGGTCAAATAGGGTCTCTCATCATATGAAAATAAGATTCCAGTATTATAGATATAGAGATCATACCCCAACATAATAGAAAGGAACTTGAAAGAATTGACATGAAAGTAGAACTTCAAAACGAGAATGGTGAAGAACCACTTAAAAATTCGGCAGCCTAACGGCGCCACTTAAACTTCAACAAAATTGAATTGACAAGGTCAATTAGGGTCTCTCATCATATGAACATAAGATTCCAGTATGATAGATATAGATATCATACCCCAACATAATAGAAAGGAACTTGAAAGAATTGAAATGAAAGTAGAACTTCAAAACGAGAAGGGTGAAGAACCACTTAAAATTTCGGCAGCCTAACGGCGCCACTTAAAACTTCAAAATACTGAATTGAAGTGATAAAATGGGGTCTCTCATCATATGATCATAAAAGATCAGTATGATAAATTTATAGATCATACCCCAACATAATAAAAAAAGGAACATGAAATACTTTACATGAAAATAGATCTTGAAAAATGAGAAGGGAGAAAGAATCTGTTACAAAAATTTCGGCAGCCTAACGGCGCCACTTAAAACTTCATAAAACGAAATAATGAGAGTAAGAGGAGATATATCATTATATTAACATGAAAAGGGCAGTAGTAGGAGTATAAGAGAACATCCTCAAACATAAGAACATGGAGCATAAAAGGAATGACATAAAAGAGATTACTTGAAATGAAAGAGAGAGGTCGGATCCCTTACCTTAAAATGTAACTCTTAAACCTCAAAGGTTGGGACCTTGAGGGCTTGGGGGCACCTTGGGAGGACTCCTTGGGAGGTAATGAGACCATAAATTCGTTGGGAATGAGTGGGGAGTCG
This sequence comes from Viscum album, assembly GCA_963277665.1. Lineage (NCBI taxonomy): Eukaryota > Viridiplantae > Streptophyta > Magnoliopsida > Santalales > Viscaceae > Viscum > Viscum album. The sequence goes on along the minus strand of OY728141.1, from coordinate 1,954,228,646 downwards.
AATGGATGAGAGGAGGGCTTGGTATTTATAGGGAAAGTGAGGGGACAAGGCATTAATGGCCAAGGGACACCTCACATGTGCTTTTCTCAAACCCATGTGCTCTCCCTTGTCATTTATCATGGAGTTAGGCCACATGGGGCCCCCAAAACAATAATTCATCACCCTTGGCCGGCCAACCCTCAAAAGATCTCATGACATCATCATGACACCGTTATGATGTCATTAAACATACTGAAACCCTAAAACTGTATTTTTACTATTCACTGAAAATTCAACTTTCTCAGAAAAATTCCAAAATTTCACATTAACCAAATATCAATGCTCTGATTTCAAAAATGAAATCCATTTTATAAAAATAATTTTCTAAATATTTTTAATTTAATTTTTAAATAAAAACACTATTCATCGAAAATTCATTTTTTTCAGAAAAAACCCCAAAAATTACCATAACATAATATCGATGCTCTGAGTTCAAAAATAAAGGCATTTTTATAAAAATAATTTTCTAATTATTTTTAATTAAATTTTTAATTAAAAAACACTATTCACCCGAAAAAACTAATACTTGAATAATAATTAATGAAACCGTTATTTAACTATTTTATTGAATCACATTACTTAATCAAGGTGCCTATATTATTTTAAAACTTTCTTTAAGTGATATTACTAATCCATTTGGTCATATTACTAATCCTAATCATAAAATCACTATTCATAATTTACTATTCATCAAAAATCAAGTTGATCTTATTAGACTCTAAATTTAGTACTGAACATAATTGCAGAAGACCATTTTTTGAAAATCATTACACATTTTTAATTATTTAGGGTTTACATAAACATATTTAAAATATCATTTTTCTAAAATTCATCAAAAATATGCATACTATATTTATCCGGTCATTTCAAAATTCATAAACTTCATCATAAGAAGAAATCCCAATTTTTATTTAAAACAAGTATTACACAAGGTAGTTACGGTCTCATTACATAACCCCTTATAATACCAGCATAGGACCTAAGAGTAAGGTGTGCTAGGGTGATAGAAGCTTGGGGCGGCTCAGTCAACATTGCCCGAGTAGTAATTTCTATCAGTTTGAACTTCTCACGAAGGCGATTTCGTTCCAGCTTCACATGATGAAGTTTGTCTTGGATTTGATCCAGAGCAAAGCCCAGTGGTGCTACCTCCTTCCCAAGCTCTGTTAGATGGGCTTCGATCGGTCCAAGACTACTAGGTGAGGCCATCGAATCTTCTTTCTATAATAATTAACCAAGATTACTTATATTTAGAGACAATAATCAAAACATTTTGTTCACAGCGGTCATGTTGATCGATGGTTATATAATAGTCAAAACCCACTGATCTCATTTTAATTATAATCATGTTTATCAAATAAAACATTTTTGTTGAGTATAACAATAACACATAAAATTAGGAAACAAAATTTATTTAAAAATTTCGGGTCGTTACAACACGAATCCATCATTTGTAACTAATACTATACGAGATGCCTAGGGTATGTCCCAAGATCCAATATTCATGCTCGTTACACACTGAGTGTATTATGAGATGATTTGGGTGGGTTGATCTTCCCTCTGAGTGATTGTATACATTTATGATGAAATTATGGGTAAGTTAGTACCTAAACCTTGTCATGCCATGCCATGTTCTTAGAGACACTTCAGTGTTGGATGAAACGGCTATAGTCGGTCCTAGGTGTCACTTTAGAACCCAAGGACTGATGGTGGATATTTATTTATGATTTTGTTCTATATTTATTTATTAATATAAACAAATTACATGTATATTTATTGTATTTACCAATTATGCTTAGGACCCCATTGGTGGCGCCCTGTTGAGTTGTGCTCATGCCCTTATTAGGTGTCCATAACACTTATTTACCCAATTAAATATCATTTATCAAAAATTCAGGTGGGTAATATGTTAGGTGTTTCATAATCAAGGGGGTAGTTCATATGGGAGTGAAGTTTGGGATGATATGGGGATAAAATATGGTATTAGAGCCTCTGATATTTTTATTTTTGATTTATATTGTACTTATGATCAGCCTAGTGGGAAATTAGTTGATGTATGCTGATATGATAGTATGTCTATGTCATGACCCCCCACCCTCCACCAATACCTTTCTTGAGTTGGTAGTGAAGAGAAAGAGTGACCCCTAAAGCCCACCTTCAATAGGCCTCGAGTTGGAGACTATCATGGAGGGTATAAACACACAATGGGAGGAATTACCCTCATTATATAAATTTAGGACAAGAGATAAGAGGAGAAACAAGAATCAATACCACATCATATATAATAAACCAATATTCATAAAAATGAATACAATAATGCATGTCATTTCATATAGAGTGAAATCTCTAAAATAAAAAGGCCAAAATCACTCCTAAGAAGCAACTACAAACAAAAAATCCAACTCCAAGATAACTCAGTCTAACTCAGTTACCAAAACCCTCATGTTCACCTGGAAGATATATATAGGAGTGATCATAACATGTATACTCAATAGTATCCTCCTCAATGCCTCTCATGAAAATGTGAGAAAGCATGCTAATGGTCTAGTAAATAAAGATTAGAACCAACATGCACCTAACAGCTCAGCTGCCCATTCCCAGTCTCGTAAAGGCTCACTCACTAAGTATTAAATCCAAGGTATACTAAAATAATATTAGAAGAATAAAATCACAGGTGCCCCACAACCACTCCTACACTAAACATCTAGTGCTCCCATCCCTTCTTGTCTGATGTGGATCGGGTTGTAAGCCTGCCCACCCCAATGATTGCAAGGACCAACATCTCATGTTGGCATCAGGGAAAATTCACATATCACATCATCACATTCATTACCTTAGATACATAGTATTAGGGTATATTGAACATAAAGTACATCAACCTCATGCCCTCCTCCTACCATGCATGATCCCCACCACATAACTATCATCCCATCATCACCACATCATTGGGTACACCACATGGAACTCCCAGACATTTCATGATTGTTCCAACATTGGGCTATCAGATATGATCTATTATTAAAGGAAGAGTAGTGAAGATAGTGTAGTCATCCATATTCCCACACCAACCTAGATGTTAGGGAAAGCACATAGAACTAAAACATTCAGCATTAGTGTAAAATATGTGACTTTGGTGGGGTATGTTTAAAAATCATAATAAAATACATGAATAGATAGTCTCACACTAATCCTAGCCTAGGGGTGCACACAACCAGTCTTAAACAACATTTATATTCAACCATTTCATCACCAATGTACATACACAATAGTTGTTTCCACTATAACAAAACCCAACTAATAACCATAAAAACAACCTTATAAACAACCGAAACTTCTCATTTAAGTGTTCATTAAGAAAATTATAGATTTACTATTGTTAACCAATATTAGTTTGTTAAACCATTTACTTAAATATTTAATGGAAACCCACTCTCAAGCATCACCCATATTTATTCTATCATTTATCATCCCATTTATATAATTATTCAAATTATAAAATTTCCATATAGTAAATTATAGCCCAGAACTATTCAATTATAGCCCATATCACTTTACCAAATTTTAATTAGCAGCCCAACATTACTTTATTCCATCCTCATTTTACACTATTAGGCATCTAGAACACTATCAGATCATTTATCATAGCCATAAACACGCATCAATAAGTAATAACCATATTCTGGGCATAAAATATTTAAGGCCAACATCAAATAGTTTTCAAGTTTGGATTATTCAAATAGCCCATTTAATTACCAACATTAATCATTATTTAATTATGCAAGGTTTTATCATCATTCAAGTATAAAACAATCAAGTACTTCAATAGTAACAATTTATAGCATCAATTGTCTCATCATAGTAGGTAAAAACATGTAGTAGAAAATATCTAAATTAAGGAGATAAAATTATCATAGAGATAGAAAAATTAATGCAAGATTTATTATTGTTAATTCCTTATCCCTTTATACTACCATAATTCTTATTCATTATTCACTGTACATTACTAGATTTACTTTGTTTAATGATTTTCAAGAATATCAAACATGATATGCCACAACAATAATCATATGTTATTAGACCACACACTATCTAGAAAAAAAATAATGAAATAATAGCAACTATGACATGTAGAAAATCTCTCATTTCATTCTTTTAATTTCCATACATGAATTAATAATTATCAATTTCATGCAATAATTATTTTTATCTATATTTTGATAATTTGTATATTTTTATCTTAGTTAAGTCGATTCATACTAGTTACCTAGAAAAGAAAAAATTGTGATAAACTCACAATTTACACAAAAATAACAGAGCGGGTCTTGAATCCCTTACCTAGAAAGATACTATACACAATACACCAAGGTTAGGAGAGAGAAAATAATGGTAGTTCTATAAACATCTAGGAAGGGATCAGGCTGATCATGGAAGTCTCTCAAGGCTTGAATGGTGATGCTTTGATCCCCAGGATTGAGAAAAATAAAAAGTAATTTCAAAGGATTGAATGGAGGAATAAAATGGTTTTTTAGAAACCACTGATATCATTTTACCTGGATATCCCCCAAATACTCAACCAAACTTCTATTTTAATTCACATTAAATTATTCCCCATTTTATTCCCTCACACGACCAATTTAAAACTCCTATAATTTAGAAAGATTAAAGGTGGTTTCCATATTCATTATAACATACTTAAAATACATGATTTATAATTATTATTTCCATTTATTTTCACTAAAAGTGTTATGGGTTAATTTAGAGAGAAAAATGAATTTATTGTATAAAAAATACTACCCTCGCATTGAATATATACGCTATATAAGGGTAAGTAAAATCTTCCCTTATGTAGCTTCAAAATATAACCCACGCATGAGAATTAGAATCCCCATTTTACCCTTATATTACAAAATGAATATCATACTTACTCATATACATCTTTAGAAACTACACTCGACTGCCATCACATCCTCCATCATGGAATAGGGATAAATCCCTCATTTTTTTAGCATGTCATGCTAAAAACAATGGCGTAGAGACCCATACTCTCCATTTCATCACTTTATTACACAAAATTTGGAATCTCTTAAACTTCCACCATAACTCACAACCACACCCATCAAAATGGTTAGACCAGAGCATTTTAGTAGTCCCTATTTTTCATAGGTGGATTTTCCATGTAAAATGGCTTCTAAAATGACAAGTTATATAGATTTACTGCCCAAAGTGCACTCAAGTAGTGCCTTATGTAAATTTAATTGTTATTACCGTTAAACAATGAAAACTCACCTGATGGTAAACCATTTTACCATTATGTGATGGATGAGGCTAGACTACCTCTACACAACATCAAATGCCCAGCAAAACAGCCACCCATGACCATTTCACTCATCATGGTGGGCCAAGCACAACATTTCTAGCTCAAAAATTCTCACCCACTTTAAAAAACCTATCCAAATGGCATTTCCCTATCCTCACAGCTCAAAGGCACTAAAAAAAGACAACACCATGCCTATTTTTATGGTGTAATGGTCCTCAGGATAGTAAAACTCATCTCTAGACTTTGGAACACCTTTGAACTCTTGGAAACACAAAGTAATGGGATAGAAGGGTATGGTATGTTGCACCAAATACCTACCAAACTATCATATTCCTCAAGAATAAAAATATTTTGAAAGATAAGGGGATGGAGGGTCTTAATAACCACCTCGTGGGACACTCCTCAAAGATCTCTTTGTAAACCAAACATGATCACCACCTAAGAAGGTCAGGGGATTGATAATTTTTTACATCAATATCCACCAAAATCTCTCTAGGGATACCTCCCAAACTTAGGTAAAACCATTTTTTAGAACACGAACTTGAAATAAGGAATGACAACCTCAATCGTAAAAATATATAAAACAACTAAAATTCATCCCTCAATCATAAAAAAAAGGGAAAAAATCTAACATGAATATAATTCCAATTCTAGAGATCATTTTAAAAAAGGATTTGGTTATAACTACCCATGGAAAATCTAAACATCCTTGTGAAAAACTAACCACTTTATAGAAACCCAGGAACACCACAAAACATAATGCACTGAGACTATCGATGCCCCACCACACCATATCCAAAGAACCTCAGCCTTCCTCGTGCAGATCACCTAGATCCAGGTAGACCCAAGCCTGGGGTTGCGAATAGGTCTCAAGAGGCCACTTAGCTCCATTCCTCCAATTTTTGCAAGATCCATAAGTGGAACCACCACCCCCATCCTTCTTATCATGATTACTTAATTGATAAACAAACTCATCCTTGACCAAGACAAGGAAGTCATCCTAGGAGACTCCCTCTTTCAAACGGTGGTTTGTCTTCCACCATGTCTAGGTTACCCCATGGAGTGTACCCACTACTAAGGAAACTTGAAACTAATTTGGGGTCCTTTTAAACTATAATTAAACCTCTAACTTTTCCAATCATTCCTCAAATTTGGGTCCTGATGCTATACCTAAGAAATTAAGCACCTTTTATTGTTGAAAGAATAAAAAAAACCTTATCCCATAACTCTTTCTCTTTCAATTCAAACCCAACATTCTGGTGATATTCTATTGACATATCTTTGGCTCAATAATAAAAGAAGCAGGGTTAGTTCAAATAGTCAATTCACACACCTTTGTTAAAAGAAAACTCAGAACTTAATTGAGAAAATTTATTTCCAAAAAATACATTACATTTCTAGAAATTCAAGTATCCAACACCAAACATTATGAAGTAGCATCAAAAAAGATTCTCAAAATCAACACGCAGAAATTTAAATCAATTTTTTAAAACATGGAATTTATTCCATGAAACTTGTGTATGAAAAACTTTATAAGAAACCAAAGAAACATTTTTATGGATAAATTTTTAAATAATTTTTCAAAATAATTTTGTAACAAAAACTCTTAAAATTTCTTTTAAACCACAAGGCTAACAAAAACTTTTACAAAATGCTTTAAAATAGTTATATGATCACTTTGGAAATCATTATAACTATTATTAAAATAAAAAATTCCATGAATTGAAAAATAAAGAACATCATGTTTTAAAGTAAGTCAACAATTCATTGCTACATATTTTTAACCATATATATCAAAACATTAAATCATTATTTTTGTTAAGTTAGTATAAATCTTCATAAATTCAAAACTAGGAAATTCAAATCCAAACATAACATACACCAAAAAGGATGAGGTTGAAACAATTTACTTTTCCCAATTTAAATATTCTCTAGGTTTAGGTGTCTCTATCTCACCTGCACAGTTTTAAAATGAATTAGGAAATAATGTGTCATGATAGGAGAAGTGTGCCCCATGTTTATATTCTTGGATCCATAACATACACAACCAGAACAAAATAAATCCTTAAGCCTGGTATCTTGGAGTTTGTTAAAATTCAGTTAATTAAGTCCATTTAATTCCAAAGACTCCCCATTAAAATATAAGTGAAAAAAGATATGATGCATGTACATTTCCTAAGTCTCTACCCTGTAAGTAGTAACATTTAAATTGATCATTTTATAAACTTGGGTTCCTTGTATCAAAATATATAGGGGACCTAAAATACTATTTCATAGCTAGTTTACATGACCTATGTCATGCACTAAGCTTAATTGATATTGTTTCTCTACCAACTCATGAAATCCTCATGGTACCTAACTCTAGTCTCTATCCTATCTCTAAACCATCAATTTTGATACCACTATATCGTAACCCACCCACCCCCCACTGATACCCCTCCTAGTTTGATAGTGAAGAGAATGAGTGACCAATAAAGCCCGCCTCTAATAGGCCCTGTGTTGACAACTAACATTGAGGGTATAAACACACAATGAAGGCATTACTCTAATTATATAAATTTAGGACCCAAGATAAGAGTAAAAAAACAATCAAAACAACATCATATATAATAAACCAAAATATATAGAAATAAATAAAATAATACATGCCATTCCATATATAAGGAAATATCCAAAATAAAATGGCCAAAACTGAACCTAAGTAGATGCTCCAAACAAAAACTCTAGTGCTAAGATATCCTAGTCCATCTTGGTCACCAAAACCCTCATGTTCACCTAGAATATATATATATATATAAGGGTGATAATAATATGTATACTTAGAAGGATCAGCCTCAGGACCTCTAATGAAGATGTGAGAAAGCATATTGATGCTCTAGTAAATAAAGAGTAGAACCAACATGCACTTAATAGATCAACTACTCATTCTCATCCTCACCAAGGCTCACTCACCAAGTATTACATCCAAGGTATGCTAAAATAATATCATAAGAATATAATTATAAGCACCCCACAACCACTTACCCATTGGTTTTCCATTATCACACCCCAATGTCAAACATATTATACTCCCATCTCTTCCTACCTGATGTGGGTCATATCACAACCCTACCCACCCCAATGCTCTCAAGTTACAACATCTCATGTTGGAATTAGAGAAAAACCACACATCACATCTTCACATCCATCACCTCATAACTAGAATAGTAGGGTATCATAAACATGAAGGATTTATCCTCATATCTTCTTCCTACCATGCATGAACCCTACCACATAACCATTATCTCATCAACACCACATAATTGGGAACACCACATTCCACTCCCACGCCTTTCATTATCATACCAATATTGAACCATCACAACTAGTATATTTCTAAAGTGGGAGTGTGGGAGAGGGAGTAGTCATCCATCCACCCTCACCAACCTAGGTTTTAGAGAAAATACCTGGAACCAAAACATTTTTTGTCAGTATAAAATACATGACTTGTGTGGGTTTCATTAATAAATCATAATAAAATACATGAATAGATATTCTCACGCTAATCTTAGTATAGGGTTGTACACAACCAGTCTTAAACATATCATATATTCCACCATTTCACCATCACTACCCATCCACAACTATCATTGACTCTATAAAACAACCCAGCCAATAACTATATAAAACAACCTTACAATCAACTATATCTTATCATTTAAGAATTTATTTAGCAAATTCTAGATTTACCATTAACAACCAGTATTAATTTTTGAATCCATTTAATTCCATATTTAATGAAAAGCCACTCTCAACCATCATCCACATTTATTCCAACCTTTATCTTCATATTCATACCATCATTTAGTTTATAAATTAATCACCCCATATTAACTTCTAGCCCACAACTATTAAATTATATCCCATATCACTTTACAAAATTTTAATTAACAGCCCACCATTACTTTATTTCAGCCTCATTCCATACTAACATGCATCTAGAACACTATCAAATCATTTACCATGTCCACACATCAATAAGAAATAACCATATTCCAATAATAAAATATTTAGGGTCAGTATCAAACAATTTTCAAGTTTAAATTATTCAAACGGACCATTTAATTACTATCTTTAATTATTATTCAATTATGTGAGGTGTTCTCGGCATTCAAGCACAAAAACAATCAAGTGCTTTAATAGTAACAATTCACAACACTCAAAGAGGTTATTTCATTTGTAAAAAACATGCATTAGATAATATATAAATCAAGGATATCAAATTATCACAGAGTTGGAAAAATCATGCAATCTTTATTCACGTTAATTACTTATCCCCTTCTATTACCATAATTCTCTTTCATTATTCACTAACATTACTAGATTTATATCATTTATTTATTTTCAAGAATGTAAAACATGATAATCTACAATAATAATCATAGGCCATTATCCCACACACCATCTAGAAAAAACAATGAAATAATAACAACTATGACGTGTTCCAAATCTCTCATTACCTTCTTTTAATTTTTACACATGAAATAATAATTATCAATTACACGTGGTAATTAATTTTCTCTTCCTTTTGATAATTTATATATTTTTATCATATTTAAGTAGATTCATACTAGTTACCATGTAATAACCCTAGAAAAGTGATACATAAAAGGCTAAATGTTACTACCCATGTCAACAAAGTGCACCTTTATTTTCAAGATCCTGCCTGATTAGAACTATACAGTTAAACCTACTTGGATTAGAGTAGTGTTTGGGATGGGTGAACTCTTGGCAAATTTCTCAACATGTGTGAGTGAGGAAAAGACATACTAAAAGAACATGTATTGGCATGTGGGATAATTATTAATCTGATAAGTAACCCTAGTGAGTAATATCCTATGGTGTGATGGGAAGGAAATCAAGGTATTATAAGAGACCGATGGGGCTAGATGACTAGGTTTATGGATCAGGGAAGGTTAGGTCATGACAAGTGCTATCAGACCCAATACCTAGCCTTAAGAGCATAGGCACTACCTGGGTTTGAAGTGTGGGGTCCACAATGAGGGAATTATAATTTAAAGGGGGGATATTGTAACACCACTAGAAAATTGAGACTTAAAAGGATAAATGTTATGACCCATGTTAACAAGGTGCACCTTTATTTTCAGGAACCTATCTGATTAGAACACCGCAATTAAGCATGTTTGGCCTAAAGTAGTGGTTAGGATGGGTGACCTCCTAGGAAGTTTCTCATTTTGTGTGTGAGTGAGGATAAAACGTGTTGAAAGAACATGTATTTTCCTATGGGGATAGTCATTAGTATGATAAGAGACTCCATTGGGTAATATCTTGTGGTGTTCTGGGAAGGAAACCAAGGTATTATAGGTGACCCATGGGGTCAGATGACCAGGTTCATGGCCCTAAAGGAGTTGGTTTGTGACATAGCCAGTGAAGTGAAAATCATGATAAACTCACAATTTACATGAAAATAAGAGAGTGGGATTTGAATCCCCTACCTAGATAGATTCTCTATGTGATACACCAAGATTAGGAGAGAGAAATGGTAGTAGTTTTGAAAACATGTAGGAAGGTCTTGGGATAATCATAGAAGGCTCTCAAGACTCAAATAGTGATTCTTTGATCACCCAGACTCAAGAGAAACAAAAAATGAATTCCAAAGGATCAAATAGAGGAATAAAATGTTTTTTTAGAAATTGATGATATCGTTTTATTTGGATATTCCCCAAAGACTCAACTAAACTCCCATTGTAATTCACATAAAATTATTTTCTTTTAATTCCCTTGCAAGACCCATTTAAAACTCCTATAATTTAGAAATATTAAATTTTTTTTTTCCATTATTATAATAATATATTTAAAATACATGATTTTTAATTATTATTTTAATTTATAATCATTAAAATCCATGCAGGTCAATTTAGATGGAAAACCAAATTTCCTGTATGAAAAATACTACCCTCATGCGGTATATATGCACTACGTAAGGGTAAGTGGAATCAACCATTACATAACCTATAATGATGAACCACTCATGAGAATTTTAATCATTATTTTACCCTTAATTTATAAGAGGAATATTATACTTACCCATACACAGCTTTAGAAACTACACTCAACCACCACATGAGCTCCACCATAGCGTAGGGATAAATCCCTTGTCATTTTAACATGTTACACTGAAGACCACTATGTAGTGACCTCATGATCATCTTTTTATCCCTATATTGTGTTAAACTTGGAATCTCTTAGACTTCCACCTTAACTCGCCGCCATGCCTATAAAAACAACTTGACTAAAGCATTTTAGTAGCCCCTATTTCATATAAGTGGATTCCCTGTGAAAAGAAACATCTAAAAAGTAAAGTTATTCCATTTAACTAATCATAGTGCACTCAAGTGGTGCCCCATATAAGCGTTCTTACCCTTACGTATCAATAACTCATGTCAAGGTAATTTTTTTACTATTATGTGGTAGACAAGGCTAGGTTATCTCTATGCAATGTGAAGTGCCCAACAAAAAAGAAATCCATGATCCTTTCACTCACTATGGTATACCAAGAACCACATGGAAAACTCCAAAACACTAACCCTATTCAAAATGATAAACCAAATAGAATTTCCCCATTCTCACTATTCTAAGTCACTCAAAATAGTTATAACCACACATAATGTTATGGTGTGGTGGTCCCTAGGATATCTAAATGCATATCTATCCTATGAAACACCTCTAAACTTCCAAAAACATAAATAAGGGGACCAAAAGGGTTCATACCATTATAGTCTGTATGAATATATGCTTCTTTATTTCATATGTTATGCATTATGTTTATTGATTATGCTTACTTTGATTGATTATTATTGATATTGTTTTGATATATCCACTCCTATTAGTCACTCTAATATGAGGGTATAATCTCCCCATGTTAACACCCTATACCCTCATTATTAGTCAGTAGCCTATGGTGTATGAGGAGGTGCTCCTAAGGTCATGTGACATCATCGATCAAGACACTAATAAGTGGTCTACAGCCCAGGGATGTTATAAAGTGGTATTGAAGCATCATTTTTTATTATATTACTATTTGGGTGTATGGTAGAAAAGGAATATGGATCTATCAGAGCTTATGATAGACCTCGGTCTAGTGTGTCATGAACACATTCTATGATGTAAAGTCTAGGTTAGTAGGGATATAGGATTTTTATACTTGGTTTCTGATTTTACATTTATATGATTTCACCCAGTGTGACACACTTGATTGTTCTTAAATTTATGATTTATAGGTTTTTTTCTCTTATCACATTGGAAAGAGGCATGTGTACATGCATCATATTTGGAGAATAGGACTCACATGAAATTCATGTGCTTGTGTGTGATTGATATCACCACTAAAAAATGGTTTAGTTGTTTAAAGTATCAACAATAACTTATATGGTGTTTTCCTTATTGTAATTCTACTCAATTGAACTAAAATATATTTTCTTTTATGATAGGATTTATGGATCTTATTAAGGGATGCTTCTTAATGAAAACTATATAGTCCCTCTTGTAAGGGATTTATATTAGCCCTTATTACGTCAATACTAGTATTGGATGCCTTAGTGATGAGCCCCTTATGGGTGATTATATTACTGGTCTTGAAAATAAAATGGTCTCAATTACTTAAATTTTCAAAAACATCCTATATAGTGTTTTCCCATATAGATTCTTGGTGTAATTATACTTAATTAAACCATAAAATCATGGTTTTCTCAACACAGATCATCATGGAATAATGCCATTATATATAAACTTGTATTATATCCTGTTCCTTGATGGGGTAGTCTCATATATTGATGTCTGGTGAGGATCGATTCCCTAGTAGGCTGATGATTTGACATGTGGTTTCTAGTGTGTGTGAGAGAGAGAGAGATAGAACCTTAAAGTGGGTGTTTTGGAATTTGTATTACATTGTGATATTTGAGACTGGAGTAGAGGTGTTTCCTCATAGATAGTGGCATATGTGAGATATGGTTATGTGCTAGGTGGTAGAGTTGACTTACCTTTATAAGTGTCTCGATATATTGGTGAGATAAGCATTATGGTTGAGATAGCTAAGATATATTTTAGGGTAACTTGATATAGGATTTAGCCTAGAATTATGAGTACCTTATAGATGGGAATCATGGGTAGATTCTGTGGGTTATCTAATTTATGCATGGGAAGTTCTATCAAACATAATGTATATTCATGAGATATGACTTGTGTTTTCATGAAAATCACTCTGAGTTCTAGTGATTATGGTATCAAGGTTGGGTTCCAGGGTAGGATTAGTGGGATAAATGGATCTGATGTTTTAGAGTGTGGTTTCTCAAGGAGATAAAGGATTAGGATCCTATATGGTCGGATCTAGGATGGATAGATAATGGGTAGATGCTTCTAGTTTAGTGATGACGCCTAGGTTGGTGGGTGATTGTGTGATATTCCTTAACATGGGTGAGATGAAAAGCTTGTTGGAAAAAGCAATGAGGTGACTTTGGCTAAATTATATTGAAATGGAGTGGGTCATGGTCAGTGATTTAGGCATGTGATACTGGGTTTGATGACATATGAATCATAGGAGTAAGATTTGGGCAGTTTGATTGGGTTATGTGGGAGTTTACACCCATTGGGCTTGAGTGAGATTGAGGCGGTACGCACTAGTTACATGTGGTACCACTAAGTTGTGAATTGATGATTATCCATGTGTGGGACAAGGACTAATGGTCTTGATGAAACACTTGTGGACATAGTTACCTAAGAGTTCTCATGAAATGGAAAATTTTCCTCTATAGTTATATGTGACATTGGATATGGATCGGGGTGTCATAGTATGGTCTACCCATGCTTATGCCTTGACATATATTTTGAGGAAGGTATGTTATTGTAACCTATTTAAGTTGTGATCGAGGATTGATATGAGTAAATCCATATGGTGGAGAGTGAACCTTTAGTCATTGGATGGTGTGACCCTCTTTATAGATGGAATTCCTATGGATATTAAGGATGAAGTTCCTAGTAATCCTATAATGGTTAACAATTTATGTTTCATGTTGGAACTTGGGTATGATAGGGATGATCACATCCAGTTATTATGTGTAGAAATGGATCAGTCATGGTCTATAGAGGAATGACTCTCACATGGGTAGGTTCATGGGTGTGATAATACTGGTCATTATATGGTTGAGGTGGGATTTGGATGTTAGTGTGCAAATGGATTGTACTTCATTTGGTTCATTGATGGATACATGATGTGTGGTTTGGATGTGATATTAGATGGTTTATGTGCATTAGCATCAGGATTATGATAGATTTGATGTGATGTGGGTGTGTGTTAGATCGAGATGTATGGGTGCTCAAGGTGAGAGCAAAATAGATTTTTTAGTTGGTTAAGGATCCAATCAAGTAAAATTCACCAAGTGTTAGGTTTGGACTTTTATGTGGGTGTTAAACAATATCATGATGCCTCTGTGGATTAAGGAATTGAGATTAGGTGATGTGGTAGCATGTTAGTAGCTGTAGTTGAGTGTTTTTGAGAATGGCCAGTAAGAGGAGGTCTGACTATCATCTTTATGTGAAATTGGATTCAGTGAGATGGAAATTGCATTGAGTGAGTCAATACACCATTGGGATTATGTTGTAGTGGGTGATTCCAATGGTGGGGAGCATAGTGGCTCATAATCGGACCTTACGAGTGGAGAATTATGGTAGGAAGTGCCATAATTTAGGAGATAAATTTATTAAAAATATCATGGTTTCTCAAAATAGACAGGTTCAAGTAAGAATCATAGCAATGATTTAGTGATGATGATGAGTGAGTGGATCAGGTTTTTGATGAATAGTGAATATTGTGTTGGGAGTTGCACAATAGAAGATCATTAGTCATTCTAGAGTAGTACGTCATGAGTTTTTTATAAATTAATGACTAGAATAAGTCTAGATTTTTGTTTAAGAACCATTTGGGATTCTCAGGGATGAAAAGTTCTATGATGGGGAGGTTGTAAAACCCCATGCTTTTCTGAGTTATGAATTTTAGAAGAAGTTTAGATTTTTGCCTCCAAAGTAGGAGTCTTATTGAAAATTTGGTTTCAAATTATAATTCTAATAGTTTGAGCCTTTTGAGGAGATATTTTTGGATATGGATTGAGGCTCAGGAGTTATCTTGAGTGCTCAAGCGAAGGCTGAAATCTTTAAGTTTATTTTTAGAAATTTTGAAAGGGTTTTCCCTTATACATAATTAAGAGAAACTGTGCAGTACAGGTTTGTATTGGGGATTGGAACACAATTTTACAAAAACTATACAAAACCAAAAATCTAGGTTTCATAGGATTTTTCATGATTAGCACATTGTTCGGTAAATTTTGTGTCCAAATTGTGTGAGGGGGTGGATTTAGGTGGTGTCAACCACATGGTTGGAACATGGTTTAGTAAACAATGTGATAATTGTGTAGATGCCCAAATTTCATTAAAAGTGGGAAATGAATCTTTTTACAGCCTCAGGATTTAAACCCTCACACCCTTTCTTTACTCCCTCTCGCATGCGCAAACCATGGGGTATCCCTTTCCCTTTCTCTTCTTTGGTCCCCCTTCGATTTTGGGTGTTATTGGGCAATTCTTTCAGCGATTCAAGGTGAGTTATCATCTCTTATTCCTTCATTATTCCCTTTATTCTTATTATATTTTGGATTATTTGGAGTAGGGTTCTTGAGATAATTTCACTAGATCTTGGTAGAATCATCCTGACATAATATGGATTTTCTCAGTATAGTTAGAGGACATCTAGAGATAATAAATTCACATTGTCACACACCATTTCAACGAAGGTGCATCACCTAGAGAATTTTTCTATGGTTTTTAGTTTAAATTAGTGAAATTGGCTATTGATCAAGTGTTGAATTTTAGGGATTTTTCTTGGGATTTTTTCAAGAGTACACCATGGGCCTTTTCAAGTGGTTACTCGTTGTTTTAATGTGATGAGGTAGTTCAATTATTTATTAGGAACTTATTCCTTTTAAAATTAATTTTTTTTTATTAATTATGAATTGATTTAATTAATTTAAATAGATGTTTTAATGTGAGTTAGGGCCTCATGTGCGTTGGGGATGGCTGATTGGACTTGGATGATCTTGGGTGATATTTGTTGGGTTGTGATTTAAGGGAAATTTCTTGGATGAGGTAGGTGGTCCCTATGAATTACCATATGGTTTATGCACTTTATTTAAGTATCATGTGATATGTATTCTTGATACTATAGGTGATTGATATTTTTTAATTAAAATGAAATTTCTGTGGATGGATGTAAGTTTCAAGGGACACTTTGAATCCTTGAGTACCGGTCTAGTTCCTCGACCAACGATGGTCTAGGCCTCAATTATAATAGTGGTTTATGATATGTATGGACCCTAAGTGGTAAGAATATAATGATTCAAGTGATCATACTAGACTAGATAGGTACCCTTAGTTCCCTTGATCATTTTCTAAATCCTTTTACCATCAATGGTAAAGGTATTAATTATATAAGTGGGTTATGAGATACTTAAACCCCATGAGGGGTATAAATTAAATAAAGAAAATGTAATTTAGTGACCCTAGTATAAGAGTCCTCAAAAACCTCATTGTATATGAGAGTGTTGTACTGGTATTATTGGCCTGAGTAGGCCATGATGAAACTATGAGATGCCTTAGAGTCATCGAGATAACTAATTAGAGAGTGGGGAAAGTTTTCCTCCCCTCACTAGCATGTGAGTACTCGGGTGGGTGGACCCTGGGTAGTTTTATGATAGGTTTGGTGTGTGAGGACTGACCTAGTTTGTCTTTGGAAGTGATTAGGGATTTAGTTCATATCTCTAGAGCGATGTCAGTGTGACTTTGACTATGAGTTCAGTGAGTCCAAAATGTGATCATGATGATACTGAGGGACATTATACCTTTGAGTAATAGGATTGGCTTGAGAGATAAGATTAATATAAGGGAACCCATATAGTATGTATGTGCTATAGTGTGTCCTAAGGGGGACCTGGAAGGTTCCCTCATGTTATATAACCCTTGATAGGGTTATTAGGGGATGAGTAGTGATGATTTTTGGTGTAACCTTGGAACCTGAATCGATGGAATGAGCCTAAAAGGTCTACAGTGGTGAGGATGGGTCATTCACTTGAGAGGTTGACCTTGGTTATGTGAGTTGGGTTGGGATGGTGGCCAACCCATGTTATTATTATCGAGTTATTACCAGGTAGATGTTAAACCTCACTATTTATATGTTGAAACCAGGTGGATGTTGATCCCTTATCTTTATATGATACTTACGGGTGGGTGTTATCCCCTGAATTTATGAGACACTATTGGGCATATGTTGGCCCCCATCGGTTATTATGCGATGATTTTGGATGGATGCCCTGTGGAGTATTTCATGAGATGCCTAAGATCTAGAGGGATTCCTAGGGAACATTTTATATATTCCTAGTGATTTATAGGATCTTGTGGGATTCATGGGGGTATTTTATGAGATTCCTAGTGATAACTAATATCTAGGGGATTCCTAGGGGGATATTTGATGAGTTTCTTGGAACACCTATGACTTGGAGGGATGCTTGATGATTTTTTCACAAGATTATTAGGATTCATAATTATAATTGATATTATAAAATATTCTTAGGGTATTTCTTAGGATCCAGTTTCCACACTTGTTATGTACTGAGTGTATTATGAGATGATCTAGGCGGGACACTCTTCCCTCCAATTGATCGTATACATTTTTTATGACATTATGGGTGGGTGAGTACTCAACCCCTCGAATGGTATACCATATTCTCAGAGACACATTTACACTGGTTAAAAAAATTATAGTCAGTCTTGGGTGTCTATAACATCCCTTTATCTTCTTTTAGTTATTTTTATTCCCTGGTTTTGAACCCCTTTTTTTGGTTTAGTTTCATGTTTTTCTGGAGTTTTAGAGAAAAATGATAGTTTTCATTAGGGAGTTGTGTCATGGTGTAGGGTCTATTTCATAGAGATTCTTGGCTATATTGAGGAGTAGGATACTATATTGTAAGGTTTTGATGGATGTATTTGGTTGGTTCTTCCAATTTCGAAACCCTTACGACATAGGGAGTCAGTTGCACTGTGGAACCTTGGGGAGGATTTCTGGGGGCCTCTTCCATTTTTGGGGTAGTTATGCCATGGTTCATGGGTTTCACCATAGACTTACCCCATGTAAATAATATCTTCAATGTGTTTCCATGAGGTTGGTCAACTGTGAGGTGTTGTGATGTGGTCTAGTGTGGTTGCTCTGTGGTTATGGGAATTTTTACCCTTTTGTGTTGTGGCCATGGGGGGGCTGTGGCATGGCCTGTATTTTTACAGACTTAAATTTCCCACACCATTTTAAATTCCAAATTCCCTCTTCTAAATCCTCAATCAACTTTTTGTCTTTTTAAGGATCCCAAGAGACACTTTGTCTCCTCCAACCTCTATCCCTCTTAGATCAAAGGTATGGTGGAAGCATTTGATTCTTCTCTAGTAAGTGATCTCCCACTTGATTGGAATTCCATATTCCTTCCTTAATTACTTATTTTAGAGTGATAAATCCTCATTTTTATGATGAATTGGATCCATTTTTTGATAGATCATTTTTCTAGGGATCTTCTTCTTGACCTTCCATGCCTACGAATCTCTATTGGTGTTCCTATTTTGGGTGTTGATTGTTTGATCATGTGATAAAAGGTAGGTTATTCCATAATACTTTACCATAAAATTTTAAACCTTTATTTCTTGATTTATTTTAAATGAGTTTTTAATTTATTTAAAAACCTATATTTTAGATAATTTAATGTTTATTTAAAAAGGGCATGGAATTTTGAAAACCTCTAATTTTAATGGAATTAGAATCATTGGGTGGATTTTAAGAAAATTGATGGATTGAATTGAAATTTGATTTAATGATATGATTTGATGGTGATTCTTGAGAAAATTGGCTTAAAATGAAATATGATTTGAAAAGGGATGAGTTTTATGAAAACCTATGTTTTGGTTTTGAAATAAAAAAAGGAATGTTGAAACTAAAATTGGGTAATTGATCTGTGAATAATGAAATGATTTTAAATGATTAATTTTCCCATGATTGATTTATTGATTGATTTTTTGATGCATGTGTGAGCCTGTGTAGTTAAATTGGTGATTACAAAAATCATTCTAAGACTCTAAATCCCCGGTAATGGATTGATAATGACAACACTAACTAGACTATGTTCGGCATGATTTCCCTTCATGGGTCCCTTAATGGGGTTTTTATTGATCATATCAATGGATTGAGCCTTAGAGAGTGTGCACACATACTTGAGTCATGATGATGATTGAGAAGTGTAAGGATCTTATAGCCATAAACTAACATACCTCAAGGATTATGAGCAAGTTTCTTTGTTTTAATTGACTTGATTATTCATTCCATTATTTATAGTACTGCTTGATTCATGCCAACTATTTATATAAATGTTTTATATAGAATGTTCATTTTAGCTTGTTTTTATATATCTATCATCTTTTGAGTTGAAATAATGTTTTGTTGAAATATTTAAATGTCTTTTCATGCCTTGTTTGAATTATATTGAAAGATTAAATGGTTTATTATCATGGAATTTCTTATGAAATATTTTGGTGGTATCCCACTCGACTCTTTATCACACCGTACCTTTTCCTTGGAGCGTCTATAGATTATCGTATTCCAGGTTCAAGAAAAGGGAAAATTCCACTTGTAGGTGGTGGGTGTTATTGATTTGTGGGACCTATAGTGGTGGAGGTGACTGGTGGAGATGTGATCCACCTATTACATGGGTTTTATGAGCATTGATTCAATAGATGTTGTGAAATTTGATGATGTTTAATTTGTATATTCTTTTAAATGTTTGATTCTGGTACTTTCTCCATGAGGAGTGTTGGCATACCGACTTGTATCAGTTATCTTCTATTTTTTTTGTGTCAAAATCATTCCCTTTTGATTCTTGTTTGTTGCCAGGTGCTAGTCACCAAACCATGGGGATCGATAACACCCATCAGACCATGTTAGGAATAGATCAGGTATTAGTGTACCAAAGTATCTGAGATGGTTCGTGACAAAAATGGGATTATAGGTTAAGTTATTCATCCTTCCTTGATATTGTTATGTAGTTGGGTTTTTCTGGTGGGCAAGAGGTAGGATTTTTAGGACTTAGGAGGTAGTTACAAGTGATTTCCTAGCCAGCACTCATCATAACAAGCCTTAAGTCACCACGTGTATTTGGGAATAGTGTCTTTGAGGCATAATTTTATTTGATTCTAGTCTTTTCCCTACATTTTATATGAGTATCTTGAAAAATCCCAATATTGAATTTTTTTTTATGGAATTTTTTTTCCTAAATCTCTTATTTGATTTGATGATATGTGTATCCTTTTTAATATTTTAGTGTTGTCTATTGATGTTTTTTATCATCATTACTTTGAGAAGACATTTGAATAGTCCATAATAGGAAGATATTGGTGAACCAAAATGAACGAATCCTTTAGTGGATCATAATATTATTGAGATAGTGGTGCATGTAGTCCAAGATCTAGGACAAGCAACTGCACCAATTCCTATTCAGGATCTGATTGTAGAACCTATAACGGATAAATCTAGATATCATTATTAAGAGTTTCTTCATAAAAAGTCACCATATTTCCAAGGATCTAATGATACTAAAATCGAAAAGTAATTATTTAAAAATATTGAGTTTCTTTTTGTGTTCTTGTAAACACCTGATTTGATCAAGGTGAAGTGTGTTACCTTCAAGCTGGAAGGGCCTAGAAAGAGGTGGTCAGATTCGATGGTGATGGAAAATAAGAATGAGGTCTTGGATTGGGGATTATTTAGGGTTGTTTTCATGTTTATTTCTATCCATATTCCATGGTTTTAGAAAAGTTTATGGACTTCCTTAGCCTCCAGCAAGGTCACAGGACTGTGACACGGTATGTGAACCATTTTGTTGAGCTTGTTCAGATTTCACCTATGGTCATGACAAATGAGATACTGAAGGATTGAAGATTTGATATGGGTATTTTTTCTGACATCTGTTCTCAATTATTTAAGATGAATCTCATTTCTTGTGTTTATGTGTTGGATAGGGCATTTATGGCTAAGATTGATCTAGCTACTAATTCAGGGATAACGGAAGTTCCTTTTTCTCCCAGTGGTAGTTCTATTAGTTCCTTTGAAGGAAAGAGAAAGTGTGATGAGTCTCTAGGTAGATCTAGATATTATGTGATATCCAAACTTCCTATAGTACCTGGAATAGTCCCTATGAATTGTTTTCAGTGTGGCATACTTGGGAATTCAAGATAGGTTTGCACTAAGGCACCCATGAACTATAGTGTGTTCATATGCTCAAGTCACCTGCAGAAGTTTTATCATGTCTTTTATACTTCACACAGTGGCATGGTCTCATCATCACTAAAAATTAATGTAGTTCAATCATATTCTTCAATAACTAAGGGGTTCTAGCCATGAACATCTGTAATGAAGCTTCTTCATGTAATGGAAGAGTCTCCAGATGAATATAATGTGGGTCTATTGATAGTGAGTGGTACCATCACTATGGATTCATCTTTAGTGATTACTTTATTTGATACTGGTTAATCTCATTCTTTCATATCAACTTGTGTTGTGAATTTTTTAAATCTTCTAATAGATCTTTTTTCCTATGTGATGGATATTACTACACCCCTCATAATGAAGAGAGAATAGGTTCTTTGACACCCCGCATGCATTTTCTCTCTATCATAGATTGATCTCACCTAGAATTTTTTGGTTCTCAACATGAAACCTATTGACATCATTCTCAGGATGGATTAGTTGATTTCTCATAAGGTTCGGATTGAATATTATTTTCTATGGGTATCCTTCACTATGCTTGATGGGGTGTTCTGGGTTTTTAAGAGATAGTGGGACCTGAGGTTAAGTAGATATGGACCTCCTTTTTCGGAGTTGGGAAAGATAATATAAATGTTTTATTTTGATTTGGATCAAGAATCTTTGAATGATGATCTTCCTCTAGTTTTTTTCGAGTTTCTCGACATGTTTCCTTTTGAATTTTCTAGGTTTCCACCGGTAAGGGGTGTGGAGTTCTATATTGATTTGGTACATGGTACTCAACCAAAATCTATTCTTTATTACTATATAAAACCATCTAAATTGAAATATTTGAAGACTCAGTTGGATTATTTGTTGGAGAAAGACTTTATATGCATGAGTGTGTTGCCTTGGGCAGCACTTGTACTCTTTTCAAAGAAGTTTGATGGGGAACTTTTCCTTTGTATTTAATACCAAAAACTCAATTGAGTTATGGTAAATAACAAGTACTTCTTTCCATATATTGATGAATTTTTTTATCAGTTTAAATGGGTGAAGTGATTCTCAAAGATTGATCTTTGGTCCGGTTATCACTAGTTGAGAACTAAAGAGTCTTACATTTAGAAGACCACCTTCAGGAGGAATTATAGCCATTATGAGTATATTTTTATGCGTTTAGGTATAACCAATGCTCCTTCTATGTTTTATTCCATTGAGGAACATGATATTTCATGAGTACCACAACTCATTCATAGTGGTATTTGTAGAAGACATCCATGTTTACTCTAAAACTGAGGAGGATCATGTGCACCATCTAAGTATAGTTATAGAAATTTTGATAGATCATTGACTTTATGAAAATATATTAAAGTTTAGATTATGGATTCATTAAGTGAAGTTCTTAGGACACGTGGTCTTGAAACATGGTATTTTATTAGATTATGAAAATGTAGTAATCGCGTAGTGTTTTTTAGATTCATATATTATTAGTATTAGTGGGGTATTAACATCAGTTCATTAAAGAATTCTCTAAATTGGATTCTCTGATGATCACTCTCACTTAAAAAGGGGTGAAGTTCTTATGGTATTCAAAATGTAAAAATTATTTTGATGATTTGAAGCGTCTTTTGACTTCTACACCATTATTGACTCTTCCAAAGGGTGGGTAGGGAATGTGGTATTTTGTGATGCATCAAGTTTAGGTTTGGGTTGCATTATTATACAGATAGATCACATGGAGGCTTATGGTTCTTGAAAACTTAAGCCAAATTAGAAGAATTATTCAACCCATGACCTTGAAATTGCAAATGTGATGCATTCTCTTAATATTTGGTGGTATTAATTTTTTGGAGAAAGGTTTTCCATTTATTTTGACCACAAAATCATGATTTATATCTTCTTTCAAAAAGATCTGAATCTATGATAGAGGTTTTGGGTGAATTACCTGAAGTCTTTTGATTTCAACATTGCATATTCTCCTGGTAAGGGTAATGTCATTGTTGATGCTTTGATTAGGAAACTTCCAACACATACCATAAAGGAATCATCAGAATAGTGGAATTTGATGGAACTCTTTGCTCATATTCATTTGGTAGTTCAGGAGGATGAGACCAAGATGGTTATGGATAGTGTTTAGTTGACCACCTATCTTCTCAAAATTATTCTTTAGGATCAATAGCTTGATGATGAATTTTGTAGCATGAGGGACTCTATTTGTGGTGGGGAGACCATTGGTGAGTGGTCATTATCTTAAAAGGGTATCCTATGTTTCTAGAATTGGTACATTTTACCTTTTCCTATGAGAAAGGATATGATGGTGGATTTCCATAATTCATAGTGGGAAGTGCACCTTAGCACCACGAAGATGTTCTATGATATGTGATGATGGTTCTGGTGTTCAGGTATGAGAAAAGACATCACTGACTTTGTTTATCATTGTTATACCTTCCAATGGGTTAAAGCTGAGCACTAAACACCTTCGAGTTTAATTCATCTTCTTCTATTACTGACATATAAGTGGGAATAGATATTCATGGACTTTGTGGTTTGGTTTCCATATACCCCTTGAGGGAATAATGTGATATGAGTTGTAATTGATTAGCTACCCAAATCATCCCACATTATAACTATTTAAGATATAACCAATTTTTCAGATTTGGGAAGTCTATATGCGAAATATATTATCATATTACATAGCATTCCATATATTATATTATTTGATCAGGATCCCCATTTTATGTCTCATTTTTTGGAGAGGCCTCCAGCAGGCAATGGGATCCTAGGTACTTTTGAGCACGGTATATCATCCACAGACGGATGGAAAGATATAATTATCTATATAGATCCTTGAGGATATGCTTTATTCTTACATTCTCAACTTTGGTGGAGCCCAGGATGTCCAATTGGGATTGGTTGAGTTCTCCTATAACAATAGTTACCAATTTGCAATCAGAATGTCTCATTTTGAGGCTATGTATGGTAGGCCTTGTAGATCTCCTCTTTATTTTTCGGAGATAGGTGAATCTTCCTTGTTTAGACTGAGTTTGGTCCAAGGGATGATTAAAAGGATTCATTTGATTCATCATATAATGGTGACGACACATAGCTGGTATAAATCCTATGTTGATCATCATCGATGATCATTGGAGTTTTTAGTTAGTGACTAGGTGTTCTTGAGAATTTCACCTCAGTTGGATCACCGATGTCTTGGGAAACAAGGAAATCTTTCACCGAGTTTTGTGGGTCCTTTTGAGATTGTTGAGTACGTGGATAAAGTGGCTTACTATTTGGAACTTCCACCATAGTTTACTCTGATCCACAATGTGTTTCATGTATCGCAACTTAAGAAGTATATTTCTAACCCCTGTCATGTCCTAAGCTGGGAAGATCTTGATGTTGAACTCAATTTATCCATGACTAATAACCTAGTCGGGGTTGTTTATTCTAAGACAAAGGTTCTTTGTGGGAAGATAATACCTTTGGTTCATGTGTTATGGTAGTATGGTTTTGATTCTCATGAGACTTTGTAGCGTGAGGCACTGATGTGAGAGAAGTGGAATCATCTCTTTGGCATGGAATCTTTTGGATAGGATTTCTAGGGACATAAAGTGTTTGTGTTAGGGAGTTTGTAACATCTCGTTACCTTCTTTTAGGTACTTATTACCCATGGTCTTGATCCCTTTTTTATTTGGGTATAGTTTCAAGTTTTTTTGAAGTTTTGGAGAAAAATATTGGTTTTTAGTAGGGAGTTGTGTCATGGTTTAGGGGATGCAATGTGGTGAGTCCCAACTACAGATTGGAGGAGTTTACTACAATATAAGGTTATGAGGTATGTATTTGGTCAATTCTTTGAATTTGGACACCCTTATGGAATATTGAGTAGGTTGTGCCATGGAGACATAATGAGGAGTTTGGGGTTCCTCTACCATTTTAG
Organism: Viscum album; assembly: GCA_963277665.1. Lineage (NCBI taxonomy): Eukaryota > Viridiplantae > Streptophyta > Magnoliopsida > Santalales > Viscaceae > Viscum > Viscum album. The sequence goes on along the minus strand of OY728141.1, from coordinate 1,954,202,987 downwards.
GGGGTTTCTACGGTGTGGTGTATGGTATAAGTTATAGCCTTACCCCATATAAAGAGGATATGTAGTGTGTTTTTAGAAGGCTAGTTGACAAGGATGTGTTATGGCGTGGTTTGGTGTGGTTGTGCCATGGTCATGGGTATTTTAACCCTTCTATGTCATAACCATGGTGAGGGGCTACTGTGTGGACTATGTTTTTATAGACTTAAATGTCCCGGACTATTTTAAATTCCAACTTCCATCCTCTCAAACCTCACTTGACTATTTAGATGTTGAAGTCTCTCAATAGGTGTTTTGGCTCCTCCAACCTCCATTCCTCATGGATCAAATCTCTAATGGAAGCATTTGATTCCTCTCCAGTAAGTGATCTTCCTCTTGATTATAATTCCCTATTCCTTCTATCCTTATTTTAGAGTGATGATTCCTCATGTTGATGATGGATTGGATCCATGTTTTGATGAATCATGTTTCTAGGGATCTTCTTCTTGACCTTCTACGCCTTCGACTCTTTGTTGGAATTCCTATTTTGGGTGTTGATCATTTGATAATGTGATAAAAGGTAGGTGGTTTCATAAGGATTTACCCTACAATTGAAACCCTTTGTTCCTTGATTTATTTGAAATGATTTTTTAATTAATTTAAAAACTTGAATTTGAGACGATTTGATGTTTATTTAAAAAGGGCATGGAATTTTGAAAACCACTGATTTCAATGGAATCTAAATCATTGGGTGGATTTTGAGAAAAATTATAGCTTAAATTGAAATTTGATCTGATGTTGATTCTTGAAAAAATTGGCTTATAATGAAATATGGTTTGAAAATTCATGAATTTGATGACAACCTATGTTTTGGTTTTGAAATAAAAATGGCATGTTGAAATTGAAATTGGTCAATTGAACTGTGAATGGTGAAATGATTTAAAATGATTGATTTCCCAATGATTTGTTGATTTATTGATTGATTGAATCACATGTGAGTCTAGGTAGTTATTGGTGATTTGGATAAGTATGATGGGACTCTAACTCCCTAGTAATGTATTGATGATGACAACACTAACTAAACCGGGTTTGGTATGATTTCCCATGATGGGGCCCCTAATGGGGTGTTGATTTATTATCCCGATGGAATGATCCTTAGGGAATGTGCACACATACTAGATTCATGATGATGATTTAGAAGTATAAGGATCCTATAGCCAGAAACTAATGTACCTCAGATATTATGAGCATGGTGCTTTGTTTTATTTGACTTGATTATAAATGTCATTATTTATAGTAAATCTTTATTCATTCCAACTATTTATATAAATATTTTATATAAAAATGTTCATTTCATCCTATTTTGATATATCTTACATATTTTGAGTTGAAATCATGTTTTGTTGAAAATATATAAATGTATTTTCATGCCTTGTTTTATTTAAATTGAAAGCTTAAATGGTTTATTGTCATGGAATTTCTTATGGAATATTTTTCTGGTATCTTGTTGGTCTCTTTTTCTCATGCTCTACCTTTTCCTTCAGGCATTTATAGATTATCTTATGACAGGTCGAAGAAAAGGTAAATCATCAGTTGGAGGTGGTAGGTGCACTTTATTTGTGGGATCTAGAGTGATGGAGGTGACTGGTGGATATATGATCCACCAGTTATATGGGTTTTTTGATCCCAACTTCGACTGATGTTGTTTTATTTGATGATGTGTTGTTTGGGTATTATGTTACCTATTTTATTTTGGTACTTTATCCTTGAGGAGTGTTGGTACGCCAACTTGTATCATTTATCTTCCACTATTTTGTGGGAAAATCATTCTCTTTTGATTATTGTTTGATTACAGGTGCTATTTTCCAACCCATAGGGATGTTCCCTTTGGGCCATGTTAGGACAATCTTGAGTATCAATGTACCAGAGTATCCGAGCTGGTTCATGACTATGTCACTTTAGAACCTTATGATCAATGGTAGATATTTATTTATTATTTTTCACTATATTTATTTTTTCAACTAAGCATATCACATGTCCATACACTGTATTCCCTAGTTATTCTTGGGACCCCATTGGTAGTTCCCTACTAAGTCGTACTCACACCATGCTCAGGTGGCCATGGCACTTGGGTACCCGAACAGATCTCATTTATCATAAGTTTAGGTAGGTAATAGGTTTGATGTTTGATGATAAAGTGGGATATCCTAAATGATATTGAAGGTTGGGATGAGATGATGCTCAAGGATTATAGTTGAACCTCCTATCTTTTTATTCTTTATTTATCTTGTACTTATGATTGACCAGTGGGTAATCAATTTATATATCCTAATATAACCATGTGTGTGACACTCATCATGTCACTATGTGGTCTCTTTAATATGATTTTATATTATTTTGAGTTATGTGGGTCTTGGTAATTTTTGGGCTTAAAATGTTATAAATTTATAATTTTTAAGGGTAGCATAGTTAGCATGAATGGTTAGTAAACCATGCACCAACTATGCATTTGAGTCTATCTTTGGACAGTGTCATTTGACATGATTACCACACATGTAGTTAAACCATACGGGGTCCTAGGAGAAACAATGTGAGGTTTTTTGGTTGAGGCGGTGTGGGTCACATGATCACCACATTATTTGATAAACCATGTGGGTAAATCATGCATCATGCCGAGTTTTTTAAAAAAATTACAAATTTAGAATTTTTATTTTAAAACCCTAAAATCCCTCACCCCTATTCTCTTACATCATGAAACCCCCTGGATGAGACCCCATTGTGTATTCCTACCTCCCTTTTTCATCCTATTCCTTTGGTGTTTTCATCATGATTTATCCATGATTCATGGTCAGACCTTTTAGGTAATATTTCTCTTTCCTCTCATCTTCCATTTCTCTCATTTTCCTCATACCTCATTATTCTGTTTTGTTTCATCCAAACCCTAAGAGTGATGGGTTGATTGATTTTTGTGTTTCTCTCAATGTTATGGCATGTTAAGTATTACTCAGGTCTTTTTAATCCCATCATCAAAGTTCTGGTCCATCCACCATTAATTCTAGGTAGGTTTGACCCATGTCCGGACTTTTAGATTTAGAACCAATAATTTCTTAAGTTATTAATTTATGTGGTAATTTTATAATAATTTAATTAAATATGTTGAAGTATTATTTTAAAGGAAAATAAATTTTTACTTTATTTTCATTTCAATGTAGAAGGTTTCTAAATTTTAAAATATGTTGAAAATATATTTTATTAAACCATTCATGCCTCGTGTTTGTAAAATTACTTAAATAACTCTTTGAAAATTATATTTAAGTTGATAAAGGTGTTTTGGGTTTTCAAATTAATTTTTTAAATGATTCACATTAAATTTAAATTGCTACTTCAAATGCTAAGTGTTGATTAATTATTTAAATATTTTATTTAAATAAAAATGTGTGGTTTAAAAAAATTTTAGCCCTGTTTAGGTCATATGATTAATTGAAGAATGGAGATTCATGCTTTTAAAGGATTTGATAAAATAGGGAGTGGTTTCTTAAATTGATTCCCAAGGATTATTTTAAATGAAATGTTTTTAGAAATTGTTTTATAACTGGTTTTAAATTATTATAAAAGAGAATCATCCTTAGAGGTGGATTTCTATAAGGCTCGTTTGTAACTTTCTTATGGTTTTTTAAATTTGTGGTTGTCTGAGACCCTAATTATTCTCCTTTGATGGTTTCTAATTTTTAAAGGTGGTTTTTAATGTATATTAAGATATGGGATATTTCTTATATTTTTTTATGCATTTGTTTCAACTACTTACTCATCTCCTTGCATGCTTGGGTGTTAGTCATGGGAATGATAGGCCACTAAGTAGATTTCTGGATGGGTGAAAACTCTAATTTAGATTTCATGTCTGGCTAGAGAGGGACTGGGTTGTTGATTAAACCTATATGGTTCCCCATGGTAGCTCTACTGTCACAGCCCGCCTTCACCAAGATGAGGGAAGGGACAGCAGATTTTCATACCCTTCCTCCCTCAAGTTGAAAGAGATATAATGACCCCCAAGTCCCACCTTCAATAGGCCCTGGAGTGGTGAATATCACCAAGGGTATAGAATCACATGTAATATATAAGGCATTAACCTTTTTATAGAAAAAGATCATGAGATAAGATGGTAAATCCTAAACAACTCTAAAAACTAAAATTAAAAGTAAAGCCAAAATCCATTCCCATATGCATGTTCCAAAGGTAAACCCATACTAAGTACAAGAAAACTAAAAAGGAAAATTTCCAAAAGAAAATAAAAAGATAACAACAATTGTCCCAACATCCGAGCTAGTACGGCCCTGCATGGTCCCTGAAGTCCTCCTAGAAACCTGACAGTAGTTTTATATTCATAGGGTGATTATATAGGTATACTCAGTAGGGAGAATCAAAAGCTCTCATGCACAAGTGGGGAGGCATTCTTATGCCCCGTGAGAAAAGGAGATAACCAAAGCACCTAGTAAGAAAACTATCCCCCCAACCTCACCAAGGAACACTCCCCAAATAATGCAAGTCAGGTAAAATAATAGTAATAGCACATCAATATTTGGGTATGCCGCACCACTTTACCACTGGCTAGTGAAGACATCCTATGCATCATACCTCCCCCACCATTTTCACTGTAGTCCCACTACTGCCCCAACAATAACCTTTTGGGCCACCACAACCACAGCTATGCCTACAAACACCTGGCCCACCACAACCACACGTAACCATGCCCGCAGACACCTGGGCCAGAACAACTACTGCCATGCCCAAAGACACCTAGGCCCCATCTCGAAGACACTTGGGAAACAAACCTACCTGCACACACCTGATTCAACCACCACAACCACCCTGCCAGAAGAACATTGGGCTATAATCAACCTCATGCCATCACATCCTGCTCGAAGAGTCTTGAGCTACTTGAGAGAGGGAGCAGAAAAGGAGGTAATAAACATCCACTCATAGTAGTTTTGGGAAAAACACCCTCCTCCATGAGATGGGGGTGTTCAGCACAAAGTGGTCAATGTGGGTGGGGTGAGAATAAGAAACAAAAGAACTAAATTTATACACATAGGTAGACAAGCACTCGTCCCAGCCTAAGGGTTCTGAAACTAGACCATACACAAACACCCTTATTATAATTCATTCATAAAAAACATAATAGCCACAACCAAAGTACAACTCATTCCTGGAAAACAATTCCCCATTGAACCCATTCTTCTTATCATATTCAAGTGATTTTATTTAAATAATTCTCTACTACCAGGAAACTAACAAGTATAGCCACAAGCCAAGGAATGAAAAATAACCAAGCAGTAATTTAAGCATTCACACTTGATTCTCTTATAAAGTCACAATAACAAAAGGGATCTGTGAGATATTTCGAAGTACTGGAACCAAAAAAAGCCCCAACTTATAGCCCCACATAGCCCTAAATCCAAAAAACCAACAACTGCACAATAGGGGATCCCATCCTCATCTATGCCACCTCACAAGCACCAAGCAGAACAATAATATATATCACCAGAACAGAGCAAGGGATTTTCCATATTTTTAAACACACCATTCATTAAGTTCCTCCTTTCCGTTTGGTTAACCGGGGTGATCACACAGGGATTCTTGTTCATTGGGAATCCATTTAATCAACTGGTTTTATGTGATTAACCAGTTTCCAAGTTAAATCCATTCAATCATAGGATTATCCAGAAAACAAAAGTTCACTAATGCGCAAGAAATGACAACCAAGGGCCACTATTTTTAGTGGATATAATCCTGTACAATTAACAATATATAAGCAAAGGTAAAAGAGTATAGCAGCATCATCAAACACACCCATTCATTATTTAATAACCATTTCTTATCTTTGTTAAGGTTTGGTTTCATCCATCCCCGTAGGAACATTATCATACCCACCCTGTATGATACATAGTAAAGAGAGATGAAGGAAAAAACCCTACTTGGATTATCAAAGATCGAAGTTTTTTTCCCTGTACCAAGAACTAGGGATGCGTGACTTGCAGGGGAGGAACTGCAAGAACTCCAAGAGTGAGTAGGAAAGGCTCCAGCACGGGCACACAACTATCCTCAAGAAGAGGGACTCCAAACACACCAAGGAAAGGAAAAGAGACCAGCTAAGAAGAAGAAAGAAACTCCATGTGATAAAAGGCAAGATCTTGGAGTTACGGGATATGAAATCTTGAACGACTTTAAAGGCGGATCATGGTTTCACCATGTGATTGGGCAGTTATAAATTATGGAATTAATTGTTATTTATTAATTCTACTTGGAGAAGTGGAGATAAAGGTTGTGAGTTAAAGTGTTTTCATTAAACATAGGAAAACGTATAATAGGGGCGGAATTGGAAAGTATAGGAAAAGGGGTGACACTGAGAAAAAATCCACACGTTTTGATAAGTCAAGGGTCGCTTGACCCTTGGGGGATTTTAGATATCATTTATGGGCTTTAAATGGATTTTAAAGGGGTATTAAAACACTTTTACGTCAAAAGATACGTTACGGGGGCGGAACAGAAAAAAGTCAAAAATTGGGAAAAAAACAAAGGGTGGGACACCATTTGGTGAGACACTGTAATGGTGCCACCAGTTCAGGGGAACACCGTCAGCAATGCCACCATTTCGGTGTGTGACTGTGATAGTACAACCGCTACGGTGTCATCGTCACGGTGTCACCGTCACGGTGCCGTCGTCACGGTGCCGCCCTCTCATCCTCAAGAATTCATGAGTAAACCCAAGAAAATTTTGATCAAATTTAGAGGCACTACCTCTCCCCTCCCTTAAGAAACCACACAAACATGTAAAGGTCACGTCGTCCAGTCATGTGGATTAGGGATTCCCTTCCTCCATGTCAAGATACTATCTGCTTTGGGTGGCACTGACTCACTCACACGGGTTTAACTACATCCACCTTAATGCATCTTGATTAGGGATCAGGTCCTCCCCTCCCCACAGTCAAGACTCTTCACACACATTCAGAGAATAAGGGAAACATATCATCTCATAGTTAACAAGGTCAATCACTACATCACAAACAAGTAAAAAACAAAACAGAACAAAATTCAAAACAGCTCTGGGTATTGGGTGTTCATTTGTGCATCCTCTTCCCAGGTACTCTCCTCGAGGCCACCATGCCTCCATAACACACAAACCAAGGGAATGGTTCGTCCATGAAGCACCTTCTCCTCATGATCCTCAATCCTCACTGGTCGCTCTACAAACATCGTGTCGTCCTCGATATCAAACTTCCCCTAGTTGAGGATGTGTGAATCATCATTTAGATACCAACAGAGCTGAGACACATGGAAGATGTCATGCACCCTCAGTAGCGGCAGTGTTAGCGCCAGATGATAAGCCACTTCGTCGACCCGCTGCAACACCTCAAAGGGTCTGATGAACCTGGGAGAAATCTCACTTCCCCTACCGAACCTCTGTTGCCCACACTGAGGGGAGACCTTCAAGAACATGTGGTCCCCGACCTCGAACTCCATGGGTCTCCTCCTATGATTGGAATATGACTTTTTCTGGTCTTAAGCCACCTTCATCCTTTCCTGTATAAGCTAAACCTTCTACATCGTGGTCTGCACCACCTCTGAGCCAATAACACCTACTTTCCCAACCTCTGTCCCGCACACAGGCGAGCAACACGGTCTCCCGTACAAGGCTTCGAACGGAGCCATGCCAATGGTAGAGTGATAGCTATTTTTGTAGAAAAACTCTACCAGAGGAAAGTGTCATACCCATGATCCCCTGAAGTCCAAAACACATGCCCGTAGAATATCTTCCAATGTCTGGATGGTTCACTCTGTCTGCCCATCTGTCTGGGGGTGAAGAGTAGTGTTGAGGCATAGCTGGGTGCCAAAATCATGTTGAAATCCTTTCCAAACCCTTGAGGTAAACCGTGTATCCCAATCTGAGACGGTGGACCTTAAAACTCCAAGAAACCGCACCACCTCATCCATGTACCTCTGTACTAAGGAATCCACTGCACTCAACTCCTTGATTGCTAGGAAGTGAGTTGATTTTGTCAATCGGTCCACCACTACCCAGATAGCATCACAGCCTCCTTGAACCCAGGTAGTCCCATGACGAAATCCATTGATATGTCATCCCACTTCCACTTGGTGACATCTAAGAGATGTAATATACCTCCTGGGGTGCGGTGTTTAGCCTTCACCTTCTGACACAAAAGGAACTTTGCCACAAACTTTTCCCCTGCCCGCTTCACCCCGGAGAACCAAAACTGACCCTTTAAGCCCCGGTACATCTTGGAAACTCTTGGGTGTACCGCCAGGGGTGAGTTGTGGAACTCACCAAGAACTCTCTTGCACATTTCCACCATGACTAAAAACTTTCCATGAAATAGCATCTGATTATGTCCGTCTTCTGACCATCCTTTCTGAGCATTGCCTTGGATAACATGATCACACATCACTTCAGCCTCTAAGTCCCCCTACTAAAACTCCTACACCTGATGTAATAGAGAGGACTACACTGTCATTTGGAACAAACATCCACTTCCATCCTTCACCCTTGTATCCAGGTGTAAGGAAACCAACTCTTCCATCATCTTCCAAGCATCTACCGATTCTCGAACCGCATCCTTCTATGACTTCCTGCTCAAGGCATCAGCCACCACATTCCCCTTTCCTGAGGTGTACGAAATCTCGAAGTCGTAGTCCTGAAGAAAGTCCATTCACCTCCGCTACCACAAGTTTAGGTCCCGCTAGGAGAATATATACCTCAAGCTCTTGTGATCCATTAAGATCATGAAGCATTCCCCGATGAGGTAATGCTGCCACAACTTTAGTACGAACACAACTGCTACAAGATCCAGATCATGGGTGGAATAGTTACGCTCATGGGGATGTAACTACCTAGACCCATAGAAGATCACCCCTGTTGTTGCATCATTACACACCCCAAACCTTGGCCTAAAGTATCACAGAACACCTCAAACATCACCCCTTCTTCTATAAATCTCAGCACTGGGGCACTAACCAACTTCCCCTTCAGATAACTGAAGGCTGCCTGGCACTGCTCACTCCATACAAAATCCTGGTATTTCTTGGTCAAGGTTGTCAAAGGTTCTGCAACTTGGGAGAATTTGGGCATGAATCACCGGTAGTAACCTTCTAGAACCAGTAAACTACGAACCTCTACCAGGTTCTTGGGTGCTTCCCAAGAAACAACCGCTTTGACCTTTAACAGGTCCACTGCTATTCCCTGCTCAGACACCACATGTCCAAGTAAGTGCACCTCTCGTGTACAAAACTTGCACTTGGACAACTTATCATAGAGCTAGTTCTATTGAAGGACCTATAAAACCATCCTCAAATGCTCAGTGTGATCCTCCTCTGATCTTGAGTAGATCAAGATGTTTTCAATAAATATGACTACGAACCGGTCTAAATATTCCCAGAAGATTATGTTCATGAGTCCCATGAACACGGTTGGAGCATTTGTAACGCCGAATGGCATGATGACGAACTCAAAGTGCCTATATCTACACCTGAAGGCAGTCTTTGAGATGTCAAACTCTTTCACCCTCAACTGGTGATATCCTGACCACAGGTCGATCTTGGAGAACAATCATACCCCCTTTAACTAATCAAAAAGGTTTTCAATCCTTGGGAGGGGGTAAAGGTTCTTAACTGTCACCTAGTTCAGCCTCTAGTAGTCTATACATAGCTTGATACCACTATATGCCTTCTTTGTGAACAAGAATGGAGCCCCCCATGGTGATGCGCCCGGTCAGACAAAACCCCTCTTCATCAGATCATCAATCTGAATCTGTAACTCCTGCAACTCAAAAGGCGTCATTCGATAGGGAGCCATCGAAATCGGACAGGCATAGGGTTTCAAGTCTATCCCAAACTCAACATCACGTCGAGGGGGTAGAGTTACCACCTCTCTAGGTAAGACATCCAGGAACTCACTTATGATCCCTAGGACTTCCACCATCTCCATATTTTCCGACCCCACTGACAGCTCAGCTAACAAGAAAAGAAGGGGATCTACTTGTCGGTTTCCCTCATTGAAACCTTGATCATTGATGAAAGTCACATGTTGTCCACCCATATCTAAAAACATGACCCTTCTTCAAAAGTAGTCGATAATGGCACATACAGAGAACAGCCAGTTGATGCCTAAAATGACATCATACAGCTGCATCTGTAGCAAAAGAAGGTCCCCACTGGATTGATGTGTCCCCAACATTAGTCTGCATCCTCAGAAAACATAAGACAAGTTGGTCTGACCTCTGATTGGCGTACTCAAAACTAGGGCACGGGAATTCTCTCTTCATATAGACCCAGAGTATGGGCTAGACTAGGTGCAAAAAAGGAGTATGAAGCACCTGAATCAAACAAGGCATAAGCAAGAGTGGTAAACAAGCTAATCGTACCTCGAACAACTTATGGACCTACTGAAACTCCTGCCACTGTGGCGTGAAACTTCCCACACCCAGCTCCTCTTCCCCTAGGTTTTGGTCCACCTCCCCATACACACCCTGGTCGAGGTCCCTAAGGGGAACCCTGAGGTCGGCCTCCTCCTACAACATCTGCTTTCAGAGAAGTGGGAGCTCGTTGTCCCTACTGCTGCTGCTGAAAGGGCCGGGCTGGAAACTGCAGCTGTAGAGGTGGGCGCTGAACCTGCCCACCCCCACTATACTACACTCAGTCTGAGCACTAGTTCTGAAGGTTCCCACGGCTGCCATAAATGAAGCATATTGGTCCTGGTTCTGTAAAGAAAGGGTGAGGATTGGTAGATCAAAAGTGGAACTACTGGGGCCTTCTCCCCACTGTTTGAAACCTAGAAGGCCTTGACACTGGAGGCCTGCTGCTGACAGCCTTCCCCTTTGATGAGCCCAACTAGATCCCCTCTTGTGGTACACCTCCCAGCATGTGCATCCTATCTTCCACTTCAGCCTTTTTATGAACCTCCAAGTACATCGGTAGAGTGAAGGTAGTAACAACATACTGAAGAGAAGGTCAGAGTGCCTCTTCTAAACGTCTCGCCCAAGACTCCTCATCCTGAAAGAGGTCCAGAGAAAAAATAAGGAGATCCTTGAACTTGATCTCCAACTCCCTCACTAACATAATCCCTTATTTAAGGGAGAGTAGCACCTACTTCTTCTCAACCTTCTTCATGGAAGAGAGGAATTATGTCTGGAACTCCCTCTCAAAGTCAGTCCATGAAACCTTGGCCTCCCTCTTCTCCCCGAGATAGAGAATCCACCACTAATGTGCCACTCCTCGCATCTAGATTATAGCCAGAGGAACTCAGTACTCTGTCAGAGCCCAGATCAAGCTAAAATTTATCACCAGCTCCTCAATCCAACTTTCTGTCTCCATGTCCGAGACGCTACCCTCGTACTTTCTAAGGGTCTATTGTTGAAAGGCATGAAGCGTCTTATGACACTGTTCATCCTCCTCCTCTCGATCAGCTCTCTAATGATCAACCAAATCAGCCTCCTAGGCCTTGATCACCCATGCTACTCATGGTCATCATCCGGGTGCCATAATTGTAAGGTAATCAAGGAAATGCCTAAGACCGAGCAGTATAGAAGATATCTTTTAAATTTTTCTTAAACTTATTATTCATTTTAAAACTCCCCAAACACCCAAAACACACAATAAAACAAGTCATTAGGATGTATGTACTTTTCCTAGGGTCTCTACCCTACAATCAGTGTAGCCTCACTTGGTCATTCAGTGGGTCCAGGGTCCTTGCATTAGATCACGGGGGGTCCTAAAACCATGTTTCCTAGCCGGTCTTCCCTGGCCTATTTCATGCACCAAGATTTTATAACATTGTTTACCTACCATCCCATACAATCCTCACTATTCCTAACCCTAAAATCCATCTTATCTTTCAATTATCAGAGCCTCTAATACCATTCTATCATGACCTGCCTTCACCAAGATGAGGGAAGGGACAACAGATTTTCAAACCCTTCCTCCCTTAAGTTAAAGGAGAGATAATGACCCTCGAGTCCTATATTCAATAGTCCCTAGAGTGGTGACTTGCACCAAGGGTATAGAATCACATGTAATAAGGAAGGCATTACCCTTTTTATAGAAAAAGATCGAGAGATAATACAGTAAATCCCAAACAATTCGAAAAACTGAAAGTAAAATTAAATCCAAAATCCACTCCCATTTGCATGTTCCAAAGGTAAACCCATACAAAGTAAAATAAAACTCAAAAGGAAAAGTACCAAAAGAAAAGAAAATGGCAACATAAATTATCCCAACGTCTGAGCTAGTACGGCTCTGCACGGTCCCCAAAGTCCTCTTGGAAACTTGAAAGCATTTTTATATATGTAGGGTGAGTATACATGTATACTTAGTAGGGAGAACCAAAAGCTCTAGTGCACAAGTGGGGAGGCATTCTAATGCCCCGTGAGAAAATAAGATAACCAAATCACCTATCAAGGAAACTATCCACCCAGCCTCACCAAGGCACACTCCACAAATAATGCAAGTCGGGTAAAATAATAGTAATAGAACATCGATATTTGGGTACCCCACACCACTTTTCCACTGTCTATTGAAGATATACTACATGTCAGACCCCCCCCCCCCCCCCGCCATTTTCACTACAGTCCCACTGCCGCCCCAAAAACAACCTTTTGGGCCACCACAACCACAGATATGCCCGCAAACACCTAGACCACCACAACCACACGTAACCACACACGCAGACACCTGGTCCAGAACAACTACTGCCACACCCAAAGACACCTAGGCCTCATCTCGAAGGCACTTGGGAAACAAACCTGCCCGCACACACCTCGGCCAACCACCACAACCACCCTGCCCAAAGAATCTTGGGTAATAATGGACCTCAAGCCATCATATCCTACCCAAAGATTCTTGGGATACTCAGGAGAGGGAGCAGAAAATGAGCTAATAACCAACCACTCATAGGAGTGTTGGGAAAAACACCCTCCCCCATGAGATGGGGGTGTTCGGAATGAAGTGCTCAATGTGGGTGGGGTGAGAATAAGAAACATAATAACTAAATTTATACACATAGGTAGACAAGCACTAGTCCCAACCTAAGGGTTATGAAACCAACCCATACACAAAAACCCTTGTTACTATTCATTCATAAAAAACACAACATCCACAACCAAAGCACAAATCAATCCTGGAAAACAATTCCCCATTGAACCCATTCTTGTTATCATATTCAAGTGATTTCATTTAAATAATTATCCACTATAGGGAAACTAACAAGTATAGCCACAATCTAAGGAAGGAAAAACATCCAAGAAATAATTTAAGCATTCACACCTGGTTCTCTTGTAAGGTCACAATAACAAAAGGGATCTGTGAGATCCCTCGAAGTACTGGAACCAAACCAATCCCCAACTTACAGCCCCGCATGGCCCCAAATCCACAAACCAACAACTTCACAATAGGGGATCCCATTCCCCATCCATGCCACCTCACAAGCATCAAGAAGAACAACCATATATATCACCAGAACAGATCAAGGGAGTTTCTAGATTTTTAAACAAACCATTCATTAAGTTCCTCCTTTCCATTCGATTAACTGAGGTGATAACACAAGGACTCTTGTTCATTGTCCATCCATTTAATCAACCAGGTTTACATGATTAACCAGTTTCTAGGTTACAACCATTAAATCATAGGATTATCTAGAAAACATAAGTTCATTAGTTTATAATAAAGGACCACCGACGGCCACAATTTTTAGTGGACACAAGCCTGTACAATTCACAACATATAAGCAAAGGTAAAAGAGTACAGAAACATCATCAAACACACCCCTTCATTATTTAAAAACTATTTCTTATCTTTGTTAAGGTTTTTTTTTCATCCATCCCTATAGGATTATTATCATACCCACCCCTCATGATGCACGGTAAAGAGAGACTAAGGAAAAAACCCTACTTGGATGATCAACGATTGAAGTTTTTCTCCTCGTGCCAAGAACTGGGGATGCATGACTTGGAGGGGGGGAACTACAAGGACTCCAAGAGTGAGTAGGAAAGGCTCCAGCATGGGTACACAACTATCCTCAGGAAGAGGGACACCAAACGCACTAAGGAAATGAAAATAAACAATATAAGAAGAAGAAAGAAACTTTATGTGATAAAAGGAGAGATCCTAGAGTTATGGGATATGAAATCTTGAACATCATTAAAGGTGGATCATGGTTTCACCACACAATTAGGAAGTTACACACAATGGAATTAATTATTATTTAATAATTCTTCTCAGATAAGTGGTGATAACAGCTGTGAGTTAAAGGGTTTTCTTTAAAACGGAGTAAAATGCGTAACAGGGGCAGAACTGGAAAGTATGGGGAAAGGGGTGACACCAAGGAAAAATACACATGTTTTGATAAGTCAAGGGTATCCTATCCCTTGGGGGATTTTAGATATCATGTATGGTATTTAAATGGATTTGAAAGGGGTATTAAAACACTTTTACATCAAAAGATACATTGCGGGGGTGGAACTGGAAAAAGTCAGAAACTGGGAAAAAACAAAGGGTGGGACACCATTTGGTGATAAACTGTAACAGTGCCACCATTTTGGTGTGCGACCATGACGGTGTGACTCCTACAGTGCCACCTTCTGAAAGGAACCGATTTGAGTAATGAACCACTGAGAGGGGGGTGAATCAGTGGTACCCCTTTTTCTTCTTTTAAGTTCCCTTAAGAATGAGAACAACCTTTGTCTCCTGTTAAAGATATAATTCCCTACTGAGAAACAAACAAGCACACATCCAAAAAGGAACACAATGATTTAAAAAGGTTCACTATTCAATAAGAATAGCTACGTCCTTGGTATGGTTGCAAACAATCCAGCACCATACAATCCACTAAGAAAACAATCCTTGGATTACAACGAGTAGGATATACCCTTACACTTGTGAAGCACTGTGAAACAATTACTCCAGTGCGTGTGAACCCTCTTAGCACAATAGGGAAAAGTTTCTTTTCTTATAACAACTTATGTTACTAGCACTTCCTTTCAAATAAAAGTGTAAGCAGGTTTATCACAACTCTTCACTTCCTTACCCAGAAGAGAGATAAGGATTCCTTGGACTTGAGATAGATCAATTGCAGTCCGAACTTCCCATTCTGATTCTCCACTCTGAAATCTCCACTCTGAAGTATCCACTCCAATATTTCTTCTTCACTCTGAATTCTTCAATTCGAGTCTTTCTCACTCTGAGAAACTCAATATGGTGATAGCCAGTACAAATTCCTCATTCCGAATCTCCACTCCGAAATCTCCACTCCGAAGTATCCACTCTGATATTTATTCTATCCGAATTCTCCACTCCGAATTCTCCAATCTGAATTCTCCATTCCGAATTCTCGTTACGATTGGAACTACAATGAAAACTCAGTCGGCCAAACACGTCCTCCTCTCTCTAGATTACCAGAGCTTCTCTCTATAAATTTTCATTTTTTTTCATCCCGTACTCTGATCTCCTTTTATAGGAGCTCCAAAGTGTTCTTAGGCGGGAAACCAAAATATTTTCCCCCTCACTTAGATTCACCCAAATCATAATTCCTCCTGAAATCTCGGAGCAATTAAAACTCAGTCAATGCTTACAGAATCTTCTTGATTCTTCTTCTACTTCTCTTGTCTTGGAACTTTGGAATTTTCCTGGATCTGACTTTGTTACTCAAATTTTTCGGTATCACCTTCTCGGATCCATCCATCTTGAGTCTTCAGAAACACTTCAAATCTTGGCATGACTCATCAACACCTTTCCGGCATGACACCACTTCTATTCATAGTGTGACCCTTCATCACTTCTTGGTGTGACTTCTAGTTTTCGGCTTCACCAATTCTTAGAGTAGACTCCGTACTTTTGGCTACGAACTTTAAACTCAAGAAGTCGACTCCGAACTTCTCGCTACGAACTTCTGATTTAGGAAGTCGACTCTGACCTTCTTCACGCCAGCAAGTCGACTCCGATCATCTCACTACGAACTTCTTTAGCAAGTAGACTCTGTAAGTTCTGTTTAGGAGGTAGACTCCGATCTTCTCACTACGATATTCTTCAGCAAGTAGACTCTGTAAGTTCTGTTCAGGAGGTAGACTCTGATATTCTTACTACGAACTTTTTCAGCAAGTAGACTCCGTAAGTTCTGTTCAGGAGGTAGACTATGATCTTCTTACTACGAACTTTTTCAATTCTTGGAACACCTTCTCCACCCATATTTTTCTTGAATCATGAGTACCTGCATATACTCACAATTTTGAGTTACAAAATAGCAAAGAATCGTCACAATTCATGTCTCCTCATCTCCTATCAGCCTGCGTAGGTTCTGAACTTTTCAAATCCCAGACACCGAATTCTTTCGAACACCAGATTCCGAATGTTCAATATTCTTGGATTCGAACTTCTCAAACTCCAGACTCTGAAAATTCAATATACTTGGTTCCGAACTTATAACTTCCAGCTTCTGAATTCAATGGTTCTGAACTTATAACTTCCAGCTTCCGAATTCATTGGTTCTGAACGTCTAACTTCCAGCTTTCTAATTCAATGGTTCCGAACTTCCTTTATGAAAAATTTCTCAAGATCAACAAAAAACAATTCATACAAACCATCTATTCCTTCAGGTTGGTCCTAACAATCTCCCCCTTTGGATTTTTTTGTCAACCAAGTTTTCATAAATCACCAAACGATGTAACCTCAAGCAATGAATTACTTATCAATAATTCTAATCCTACGTGAGCTAACTCATTGTAGGAAATAAGAATCATTGATAGAAAAACCATGTTGTCCATAAGAAGTGAAAATGAAATCGTCAACTTCATACAGCTTCAGCTTAATGCACCCTGTAAACAACTTCAAGTTCTTTCCTACAACCACTCCAACAAACAGTTAAAATGGCTCATATACATAAACAATGCTGAGTTCACAGCTTAACCACAAATCTCTCTTTAAACAATAGATTTATGATACAAGAAACTTCTCCCCCTTGACAAAACAATCCAAAGGTAAGAGGAGAGAGAGGATAGAACAACATACCTTAGCCTTGAAGTAAAAGAGGTTGGACACCCATGTTCAACCTCAATCTTGAGAATGATTCCTTTGGCAAGGGTTTCCTGAAAATATCAGCAACTTGTTCTACAGATGAAACATATTCAAGTTTCAGTTCATTCTTTTCCACATGCTCTTTTATGAAATGATATTTGATGTCAATATGCTTCGAGCGTGAATGTTGGACTGGATTCTTGGTAAGGTTAATTGTACTTTGATTATCACAGCCCAAGAGCAAGGGCAACTTCACTTCAACTAACAAATCTTCCAACTGTGTTCTCATCTAGATAAGTTGAGTAGCAGCCATGGTTGCAGCAACATATTCAGCTTCAGTCATGCTAAGTGTCACTGAATTTTGCTTCTTCGAGTGCCAGCCAACAAAAAAATTTCCCATAAAGAACACTCCACTAGATGTGGATCTTCTATCATTAACATTTCCTGCCCAATCTGCATCTGAATAGCCAAACAAATCAATGTTATTTGAGCCACTATATTTGATTTCGAATTCTGTTGTGCCTTTTATATATCTGAGAATTCTTTTGCCAGCAATAAGATGTGATTCTTTAGGACCACTTTGGAATCTTGCACATAAGGTAACAGCAAAAACAATATCCGGTATTGATGCAGTCAGGTATAACAAACTCCCAATCAGCTTTCGATATTCTTTCTGATCAACTTCTTTTCCTTTATCATTATTTCTTAGCTTCGTTCCCACTGAGATAGGAGTTAATACAGGTTTTGAGTTTTCCATGCCAAACTTCTTGAGAAGTTCATTGGCATACTTTTCTTGGGAGAGGAAAATGAATTCTTTTTGTTGCAAGATTTGTAACCCAAGGAAGTATCTCATCTCACCCAACATGGACATCTCAAATAAATTTTTCATTTCTTTAGAAAACCTTTCACAGCTTCCTTCATCATTCCCAGCAAAAATAATGACATCAACATAGTCAATAACAATGAGTGAAAGATCTTGACTTTCCTTGATTTGTAGATTACTTTCAACTCTTCCTTTCTTGAAGTTCATCTTCTTTAAGAAAGCATCCAATTTGGAGTACCATGCTCTTGGAGCTTGCTTTAGCCCATACAAGGCTTTCTTCAACCTGCACACATAACTTTCATTTTTCCCAACAATAAAGCCACATGGTTGCTCAACATAAACTTATTCTTTGAGATCACCATTAAGAAATGAGGATTTAACATCCATTTGAAAGATTTTGTAGCCTCTTTATGCAACAATAGCAAGAAAGATTCGAATAGTTTCTAATCTGGCCACTAGATCAAACGTTTCTTCAAAGTCAATTCCTTCAATATGAGAGTAGCCTTTACAAACCAATATTGCTTTATTCTTAATCACTTCTATCTTCACTTTCGGGCTCTGAGAATTAAGAACCTTTTGTTGAGCCGGTAACAGCACAAGACATCCTTTTGCAAGGTGTCCAGGTTGTTCACACCTTTCACAAATGGTTTCCAGAGGTTGGAACCTATTTCCTATCTTGACTTCATTCTTCTCAGCTTTATTTAGGAAAACCTTCTTACTCTTCTTCCTTTGAGGATATTGACTCCCCCTCAATCTTGGTCTTTTATAACTTGTGGGGTGGTGATAATATTGTTGATTGAACCAACACATATTCGATGTATGCCCGAATCCACCACAATACCAACAGTACCCATAGAAGGAGTACCTTCCTCTAAAGCTTTTGTTCTGATACTTATTTGTTACTATTTCTTCATCCCCACCAACCATTCTTTTGTTAACAAGATTGTTTTGCTCGAATTCTTCCTTCTCTAACTTTTCTTGTTTTTCACCAGTGTTAGGCTTAGGTTTCCTTGAAACTTCAGAGTTCCCAGCAACGTTGGTCTTGACCACATAAGTAGCTTTCTCAGCTTTCTTTTTCACAGCAATCACTTTATTATTTTGTTGAATTTTCTAAGAATGTGCTTGTTGAGAACTTTCACCAACATCAGTAGTTGAATTTTGAAAACAAATGTTTCTTGACTCAACTTCCAAGAATTTCTTTTGAACCAGCTCTAATTCTTCCTCTTTTGCCTTCAGCTTAACTTTCATGTTATCATTTTGATTTTTCTCATCTTCAAGAGACTTTTTCAAGTCTTCAAGCTCTTTCTCAAGTTCTACTTTAACATTAACTTGATTTCATGCTGAGGAACATTCATCTTCCAACTTTTTGTTAAGCTTCTCCAGCCTTCTGACCTTCCTTAAACGTTCCTTCAATTCTTCTTTCAGATGCATCTCCAGCTGAGTTTCTTCTTCTTCCGAGTTGCTGCTTCCGAAATCTTCACCATTCACTGTTGCAATGAAGATATTTTCAACACCATGATCAACTGATTTTTCGGATTCACCA
Organism: Viscum album; assembly: GCA_963277665.1. Lineage (NCBI taxonomy): Eukaryota > Viridiplantae > Streptophyta > Magnoliopsida > Santalales > Viscaceae > Viscum > Viscum album. The sequence goes on along the minus strand of OY728141.1, from coordinate 1,954,183,575 downwards.
TCACTTTCTTCATCTTCTTCATTTATGGATAGAAGGCTTTTTCTCTTTGATTTGAAGAACTTATTTTCTTTCCCCGACTTTCCTTTACCACCCTGCTTCTTCCATAACCTTCTTGGCTTTCTTTCTTCTTCATCACTGTCTTCTTCATTCTCCCTTCGAGGGCAGTTAGCCACAAAGTGGCCAATGCCTCCACATTCAAAACACTTTAAGGGAAGTTTTCCCTTGTATTTACCTGTGCCTCTTTTAACATTTTTTTAAAACAAAGATAAAATATCGTTAAGATTTTTACATACCTCGCTTTCCGAGTCAGATTCACCACCATCTTCTTCAATGAAGATCTTCTTAGACTTTTCCTTCTTCATGGATTTGAAAGATAATTCTCTGTCAACCTTTGTCTTGGTCTTCATAGCCTTCTCCCTTATCATCTCATAAGTAATGAGTGTGCTATGAAAATCATCAATAGATAGAATCTCTGAGTCTCTGTCTTCTAATGAAGATACCTTCACATCAAATTTATCAGGAAGAATCCTCAAGATCTTGTCCACCACAGTAGAGTCTTTCAGTTCTTCACCAAGACATCTGATGGTACTAACAATATCGTTCACCCTGGGGAAAAAATCCCCAATAGATTCTTGCTCTCCCATCTTCAAGTCTTCATACTTCAATCTCCAAATTTGAAGTTTTTCCTTCTTGACTTTTGTATTTCCTTCGTATATGTTTTTCAGTTTGTCCCATATACCTTTGGATGTGACCACTCCTTTTACTCTCAATAATTCACTTTCAGAAAGTGAAGACAATATAGCATTCTTGGCTCTTCCATCATTCTCAAGAAACTTCTTGTCAATAGGTGTAAGTGGAACATTGTCTTCAATGGGGGGAAACCCAACTGTTGCAGCTTCAAGAACTTCATAAATAATAGAAATGAGATATGGTAGCATTCTATCCTTCCAGATGTGATAGTTTTTCCCATAAAATACAGGAATGCCTTTACTATTCACACAATTCAGATTCTCCATCAGCAAGGAAAACAAAGGGAACCTCCCTCTGATACCAATTGAAAGGACCCGATTTGAGTAATGAACCACTGAGAGGGGGGGTGAATCAGTGGTACCCCTTTTTATTCTTTTAAGTTCCCTTAAGAATGAGAAAAAACTTTGTCTCCTGTTAAAGATATAATTCCATGCTGAGAAACAAACAAGCACACATCCAAAAAGGAACACAGTGATTTACAAGGTTCACTATTCAATAAGAATAGCTACGTCCTTGGTATGGTTGGAAACAATCCAGCACCATACAATCCACTAAGAAAACAATCCTTGGATTACAACGAGTAGGATATACCCTTACACTCGTGAAGCACTGTGTAACAATTACTCCAGTGCGTGTGTACCCTCTTAGCACAATAGGGAAAAGTTTCTTTTCTTGTAACAACTTATGTTACCAGCACTTCCTTTCAAATACAAGTGTAAGAAGGTTCAGCACAACTCTTCACTTCCTTACCCATAAGAGAGATAAGGATTCCTTGGACTTGAGATAGTTCAATTGCAGTCCGAACTTCCCATTCTGATTCTCCACTCCGAAATCTCCACTCCGAAGTATCCACTCCGATATTTCTTCTTCACTCTGAATTCTTCAATTCGAGTCTTCCTTAGTCTGAGAAACTCAATACGGTGATAGCCAGTACAAATTCCTCATTCCTAATCTCCACTCCGAAATCTCCACTCCGAAGTATCCACTCCGATATTTCTTCTATCTGAATTCTCCACTCCGAATTCTCCAATCTGAATTCTCCACTCTGAATTCTCGTTACGATTGGAACTACAATGAAAACTCAGTCGGCCAAACACTTCCTCCTCTCTCTAGATTACCAGAGCTTCTCTCTCTAAATTTTCATTTTTTTTCATCCCGTACTCTGATCTCCTTTTATAGGAGCTCTAAAGTGTGCTTAGGCAGGAAACCAAAATATTTTCCCGCTCACTTAGATTCACCCAAATCATAATTCCTCCTGAAATCTCGGAGCAATTAAGACTCAGTCAATGCTTCTAGAATCTTCTCGAATCTTCTTATACTTCTCTTGTCTTGGAACTTTGGCCTTTTCCTGGATCTGACTTTGTTACTCAAATTTCTCGGTATCACCTTCTCGGATCCATCCATCTTGAGTCTTCAGAAACACTTCAAATCTTGGCATGACTCATCAATACCTTTCCGGCATGACACCACTTCTATTCACAGTGTGACCCTTCATCACTTCTTGGTGTGACTTCTGGTTTTCGGCTTCACCAATTCTCAGAGTAGACTCCATACTTTTGGCTACGAACTTTAAACTTAGGAAGTCGACTCCGAACTTCTCGCTACGAACTTCTGATTCAGGAAGTCGACTCTGACCTTCTTCACGCCAGAAAGTCGACTCCGATCATCTCACTACGAACTTCTTCAGCAAGTAGACTCCGTAAGTTCTGTTCAGGAGGTAGACTCCGATCTTCTCACTATGATCTTCTTCAGCAAGTAGACTCCGTAAGTTCTGTTCAGGAGGTAGACTCTGATCTTCTTACTACGAACTTTTTCAGCAAGTAGACTCTATAAGTTCTGTTCAGGAGGTAGACTCCGATCTTCTTACTACGAACTTTTTCAATTCTTGGAACACCTTCTCCACCCATATTTTTCTTGAATCATGAGTACCTGCATATACTCACAATTTTGAGTTACAAAACAGCAAAGCATCGTCACAATTCATGTCTCCTCATCTCCTATCAGCCTGCGTAGGTTCCAAACTTTTCAAATCCCAGACACCGAATTCTTTCAAACACCAGATTTTGAATGTTCAATATTCTTGGTTCTGAACTTATCAAACTCCAGACTCCGAAAGTTCAATATACTTGGTTCTGAACTTCTAACTTCCAGCTTCTGAATTCAATGGTTCCGAACTTCTAACTTCCAGCTTCTGAATTCATTAGTTTCGAATGTATAACTTCCAGCTTCCAAATTCAATGGTTCTGAACTTCCTTTATGAAAACTTTCTCAAGATCAACAAAAAACAATTCATACAAACCATCTCTTCCTTCAGTTTGGTCCTAACACCTTCATGGTGCCACCGGTTCAGTGGAACACCATAAGCAGTGCCACTATTTCGGTGTGCGGCCGTGATGGTGCGACCGCTACGGTGTGCCCATTATGGTACCGCCGCTACAGTGCCGCTGGTATGGTGTCGCCATCATAGTTCTGCCATCATGGCGCCACCATAATAATTCCTTTGTCACTGTGCCACCATTACAGTGCCACCATCAGGGTGCCATCGTGACCGGTGCCACCATCACGGTGCTACCATGACCGGTGCCACCATTTCGGTGGAACAGTTTTGTGAAACCAAGTTTTTTGGATAACTCATTAATGAGTCACTGTCTGGGACATTACATCAGATACCCCTCAAACTATTCTCATTTTCAAGAATCCAAGAGTAAACCCGATAAAAGATAGGGGTCCTAACAATCACCTCGTAAGATACCTCTCAGGAGTAAACCTCTTGGACATATAGGAACACCTCTCCCTCATGTTGATCAACTGTAGAGGAACTACCGCTACCCTCCCTTAAGAAAACACACAAACATGTAAAGTTCACATCATCCAGTCATATATATTAGATATTTCCTTCTTCCATGTCAAGATACTATCCACTTTGTGCGACACTAGCTTGCCCGCACGGGTTTAACCACATCCACCTTAATGCGTCTCGATAAGGGATCAAGTCCTCCCCTCCCCATAGTCAGGACTCTTCACACACATTCAGAGAACAACGAAAACAACCCATATCATAGTTAACAAGGTTAAGAACTACATCACAAACAAGTACAAAACAAAACAAAAAAAAACTCAAAACAACTCTGGGTACTAGGCGTGCATTTGTGCCTCTTGTTCCCAGTTACTCTCCTTGAGGCCACCATGCCTCCATAACACATGAACCAAGGGAATGGTTTATCCACAAAGCACCTTCTCCTCATGATCCTTGATCCTCACTGGTTTCTTTACGAATGTCGCGTCATCCTCGGTATCCATCTTCACCCAATTGAGGACGTGTGAATCATCGTGTAGATATCGATGGAGCTGACACACATGGAAGACGTCGTGCACCCTCAATAGCGGCGGTGGTAGTGCCAGCTGATAAGCCACTTCATCGACCCGCTGCAACACCTCGAATGGTCTAACAAACTTGGGAGAAATCTTACTTCCCCTACCAAACCTTCATTTCCCATGCCGAGGGGAGACCTCCAAGAACACATGGTCCCCAACCTCAAACTCCATGGGTATCATCCTATGATTGGCATACGAATTCTTCCGGTCTTGAGCTACCTTTATACTTTCCCGTATAAGCTAAACCTTCTCTGTCATCCTCTGCACCACCTCCAGTCCAAGAACACCTGCTTCCCCGACCTCTGTCTAGCACATGGGCAAGCAACACGGTCTCTCATACAAGGTTTTGAATGGAGCCATGCTAGTGATAGAGTGATATCTACTGTTGTATAAAAACTCTACCAGAGGCAAGTGTCTCACCCATGATCCCCCGAAGTCCAAAACACATGCCTGTATCATATCATCCAATGTCTAGATAGTCCGCTCCGTCTGCCCATCTGTATGGGGGTGGAAAGCAGTGTTGAGGCATAGTTGGGTGCCAAAAGCATGTTGCAATCCTTTCCAGACCCATGAGGTAAACTATGTATCCCGATCCAAGACTATGGACCTCGGAATTCCATGCAACTGCACCACCTCATCCATGTACCTCTGTGCTAAGGTATCCACCACACTCGACTCCTTGATTTCTAGGAAGTGAGCTGATTTCTTCAATCGGTCCACCACTACCCAGATAGAATCATAGCATCCTTGAACCATAGGTAGTCCCATGATGAAATCCATTGAGATGTAGTCCCACTTCCAATCGGGGACATCTAAGGGGTGAAACAGACCTCCTGGGGTGTGGTGTTCAGCCTTCACCTACTGACACACGAGGCACTTCACCACAAACTGTGTCACTGCCCGCTTCACCCTAATCCACCAAAACTGGCCCCTCAAGCCTCGGTATATCTTGGAAACTCTTGGGTGTACTACCAGGGGTGAGTTGTGGAACTCACCAAGAACTCTCTTGTGCATTTCTTCTAGGACGAACAACTTTCCATGAAATAGCATCTGATTCTATTTGTCTTCCAACTATCCTTTCAGAGCATTTCCCTGGCTAACATGATCACACATCACTTCAGCCGCTAAGTCCCCCCACTGAGACTCCTCCACCTACTGCAATAGAGAGGATTGCACTGTCATTTAGAACAAACAGCCTCTTCCATCCTCCACCCTTGCATCCAAGTGTAGGGAAGCCAACTCTTCCATCACCTTCCAAGCATCTGTCGATTCTTGAACCACATCCTTCTATGACTTCCTAATAAAGGAATCGGCCACCACGTTACCCTTTTCTAAGGTGTAAGAAATCTTGAATTTTTAGTCCTAAAGAAACTTCATCCATCTCCGTTGTCTCAAGTTCAGGTCTCGGTGGGAGAAGATATACCTCAATCTCTAGTGATCCGTGAAGACCACGAAGTATTCCCTGATGAGGTAATTCCACCACAACTTTAGTGCTAACATGACCGATACAAGCTCTAGATCCTAGGTGGCATAGTTACACTCATGGGGATGTAATTGCCTAGACCCATAAGAGATCACCCCTACTGTTTCATCAGTTTACACCCCAAACCTTGTCCCAAAGTATCACAGAACACCTCAAACATCACCCCTTATTCTGTAAATATCAGAACTGGGGCACTAACCAACTTACCCTTCAGATAACTAAAGGTTGCCTGACACTTCTCACACCATACAAAATCCGGGTCTTTCTTGGTCAAGGTTTCCAAAGGTGCTGCAACTCAGGAGAAGTTGGGCACGAATCTCCGGTAGTAACCTGATATACCCAGGAAACTACGAACCTCTTCCACGTTATTGGGTGGTGACCAAGAAACAACCACTTTGACCTTAAATGGCTCCACTACTATTCCCTACTCAAACACCATGTTTCCAAGGAAGTGCACCTCTTGTGTCCAGAACTTGCAATTATACAACTTCTCGTAGAGCTGGTGTTATTAGAGGACCTCTAAAATAGTCCTCAGATGCTCAGTGTGATACTCCTATGATCTTGAGTAGATCAAGATTTCTTTAATAAACATGACTACAAACCAGTCCAGATATTTCCTGAAGAAAGAGTTTATGAGTCCCATGAACATGGCTGACACGTTTGTAACGCCGACTGGCATGACCACGAACTCAAAGTGTCTATATCTACACCTGAAGGTAGTCTTTGAGATGTCACCCTTCTTCACCCCCAACTGATGATATCCTGACCATAGGTTGATCTTGGAGAACCATCCTTCACCCTTCAACTAATCAAAAAAGTTGTCGATCCTCAGAAGGGGGTAACGGTTTTTGACAGTTACCTGGTCCAGCCTTCGGTAGTCTATACACATCCTGAGACCACCATCTGTATTCTTTGCGAACAAGACTGGTTCACCCCATGGTGATGCGCTCAATCAAACAAAACCCTTATTCATCAGATCATCAATCTGAATCTGTAACTCCTATAACTTAGAAGGCGTCATTCGATAGGGATCCATCGAAATCGGACTGGCACTGGGTTGCAAGTCTATCCCGAACTCAACATCACGTCGAGGGGGTAGAGTCACCGCCTCTCTAGGGAAGACATCTAGGAACTCATTGACGATCCCTAGGACTTCCACCATCTCTGTATCTTCTGACTCCACTGATAGCTCAGCTAACAAGGAAAGAAGGGGCTCCACTCGCCGGCTGCCCTCCTGGAAACCCCACTCACCGATGAAAGTCACACGTTGTCTGCCCATATCTGAAAAAACGACCCTTATTCGGAAGCATTCGATAATGTCACACATATAGAATAGCCATTTGATGCCTAAAATGACATCATACGGCTGCATTTGTAGAAAAAGAAGGTCCCTACTAGATTGATGTGGCCCCAACATCAGTCTTCATCCCCAGAAAACATAAGACAAGTTGGTCTGACCTCCGACTGGCATACTCAAAACCAGGGGCACGAGAAGTCTCTCTGCATCTAAACCCAGAGTATGGGATAGAATTGGTGCAAAAAAGGAGTGTGAATCTCTTGAATCAAACAATCCACAAGCAAGAGTGCTAAACAAGTTGATCATACCTCGAATAACTTATGGACCTACTGGAACTGCTGCCTCTACGATGTGAAAATGCCCATGCCCAGCTCCTCTTCCCCTCGTCCGTTAGACACTTCCCCATCCTGCCCTGGTCGAGGTCCCTAAGGAGAACCCTGAGGTCAACCTCCTCCTATAACGTCTGCTCTCAGAGGAGCGGGAGCTCGATGACCCTACTACTGCTGCTAAAAGGGCCTAGCAGGAAATTGATGCTGCTAAAGTGGGCACTGAACCTTCTCACCCCCACTATACTGAACTCACTCTAGGAACTAGTTTTGAAGTTTCCCAGGTCTACCATAGATGAAGTATCTCGGTCATGGGCCTACAAAGAAAGGGTGAGGACCGGGAGATCAAAACTGGAACTGTTGGGGCCTGCTCCCCATTAGCTGAAACCTGGAAGGCCCTAACGCTGGAGACCTGCTACTGACAGCCTTCCCCTTTTATGAGCCCAACTGGATCCCCTCTCATGGTACACCACCCAACGTGTGCATCCTCTTCACCACTACAGCCTTCTTCTAAAGCTCCAAGTACATCGGTAGAGTGAAGGGAGTAACAACATACTGAAGAGAAGGTCAGAAAGCCTCCTCTAAACGTCTTTCCCGAGACTCCTCATCCAGAAAGAGGTACAGAGAAAAATGAAGGAGATCCTTGAACTTGATCTCCAACTCCCTCACTAACATACTCCCTTGCTGAAGGTAGAGTAGCTCCTGCCTATTCTCAGCCTTCATCTTGGAAGAGAGGAATTTCGTTCGGAACTCCCTCTTGAAGTTAGTCCAAAAAACCTTAGCCTCCCTCTTATCCCCAAGATAGAGCGTTCACCACTAATGTGCCGCTCTTCACATCTGGCTTACAGTGAGAGGAACCCAGTACTCTTTTGGAGCCCGGATCAAGTTTAAAGCTATCATCAGCTCCTCAAGCCAACTTTTTGTCTCCATGTCCGAGATGCTGCCCTCGTACTTCCCAAGGGTCTATCACTAAAAGGAATGAAGAATATTCTGCCACTGGTCATCCTCCTCCTCTCGATCAGCCCTCTACTAATCATCCAAATCAGCCTATTGGGCCTTGATCGCCCACGCTACTTGTGGTCATCACCTAGGTGCCATAGCTTCAAGGTAATCAAGGAAATGCCTAAGCCCGAGCAGTGTAGAAGATCTCTTTTAAATTTTTCTTAAACTTTTTATTCATTTTGAACTCCCCAAACACCTAGAACAGACAATAACACAAGTCATTATGATGCATGTACCTTTACTAAGGTCTCTACACTCAAATAAGTGTAGCCTCACTTGGTTGTTCAGTGGGTCTAGGGTCCTTGAATTGGATCATAGGGGGCCCTAAAATCTTGTGTCCTAGTCGGTATTCCCTCACCTATTTCATGCACCAAGATTTCCTAACATGGTTACCCTACCATACCATACAATCCTCACTATGTCTAACCCCAAAATCCATCCTATCTATTAACCATCAGATCCTCTAATACCATTCTGTCATTACCCACCTTCACCAAGATGAGGGAAGGGACAACAGATTTCCAGACCCTTCCTCTCTCAAGTTAAAGGAGATATAATGAACTCTGAGTCCTGCCTTCAATAGTACCCAAAGTGGTGACTAGCACCAAGGGTGTAGAATCACACGTAATATGGAAGGCATTACCCTTTTATAGAAAAAGATCAGGAGATAAGATGGTAAATCCCAAATAACTCCAAAAACTGAAAGTAAGAGTAAATCCAAAATCCATTCCCATATACATGTTTCAAAGGTAAACCCACATGAAGTACAAGAAAACTAAAAAGGAAAAGTACCAAAATAAAATAAAATGACAATAGTAATTGTCCCAACGTCTGAGCTAGTACAGACCTGCATGGCCTCGAAGTCCTCCTGGGAACATGAAAGTAGTTTTATATACGTAGGGTGAGTATACAAGTATACTCAGTAGGGAGAACCAAAAGCTCTCATGCACAATTGGGGAGGCATTCTAATGCCCCGTGAGAAAAGGAGATAACCAAAGCACCTAGTAAAGAAACTATCCACCCAACCTCGCCAAGGGACACTCCCCAAATAACGCAAGTTAGGTAGAATAATAGTAATAGCACATCGATATTTGGGTACCCCACACCACTTTCTCACTGGCTATTGAAGACATCCTACGCGTCAGACCTCCCCCCTCCATTTTCACTACAGTCCCACTGCCACCCCAACAACAACCTTTTGGGCCACCACAACCACAGCTACACCCGAAAACACCTGGGACACCACAACTACACATAACCACGCCTGCAAACACCTAGGCCAAAACAACTACTTCCAAGCCCGAAGACACCTAAACCTCATCCCAAAGACACTTGGGAAACAAACATGTCGGCACACACTTGGGACAACCACCACAACCACCCTGCCCAAATAATCTTGGTCTATAATGGACCTCATGCCACCACAGCCTGCCCAAAGAGTCTTGAGGTACTTGGGAGAGGGAGCAGAAAAGGAGCTAATAACCAGCCACTCATAGGAGTGTTGGGAAAAACACCCTCCCCCATGAGATGGGGGTGTTCGGAATGAAGTGCTCAATGTGGGTGGGGTGAGAATAAGAAATATAAGAACTAAATTTATACACATAGGAAGACAAGAACTTGTCCCAACCTAAGGGTTCTGAAACCAACCCATATACAAAACACCATCATTACTATTCATTCGTAAAAAACACAACAGCCACAACCAAATCACAACTCATTCCTTGAAAATAATTCCCCATTGAACTCATTCTTGTTATCATATTCAAGTGATTTCATTTAAATAATTATCCACTACCAGGCAACTAACAGGTATAGCCACAAGCCAAGGAAGGAAAAATAGCCAAGCAACAATTTAAGCATTAACACCCAATTCTCTTTTAAAGTCACAACAACAAAAGAGATCTGTGAGATACCTCGAAGTACTGGAACCAAACCAAGCCCCAACTTATGGCCTCACAAGGCCCCAAATCCACAAACCAACAACTGCACAATAGGGGATCCCATCCCCATCCATGAAACCTCTCAAGCATCAAGTAGAACAACCATATATATCACCAGAACAGAGCAAGGGAGTTTTTAGATTTTTAAACACACCATTCGTTAAGTTCCTCCTTTTAGTTTGGTTAAGTGGGGTGATCACATAGGGATTCTTGTTCATTGGGCATCCATTTAATCAACTGGGTTTACATGATTAACCAATTTCTAGGTTACATCCATTAAATCACAAGATTATATAGAAAACATAAGTTCATTAGTGCACAAGAAAGGACCACCAACGACCATGATTTTTAGTGTACGTATTCCCATACAATTAACAACATATAGGAAAAGGTAAAAGAGTACAATAGCATCATCAAACACACCCCCCTTCATTATTTAAAAGCCATTTCTTATCTTTTTTTAATGTTTGGTTTCATCCATCCCCATAGTAACATTATCATACCCACCCCACATGATACATAGTAAAGAGAGACAAAGGAAAAAACCTACTTGGATGATCAACGATCAAAGTTTTTCTCCTCACACAAAGAATTGGGGATGCACGACTTGCAGGGGAGGAACTCTAAGGACTCCAAGAGTGAGTAGAAAAGTCTCCAGCATGGTCACACAACTATCCTTGGGAAGAGGGACTCCAAATGCACCAAGGAAAAGAAAAGAGACCAGCCAATAAGAAGAAAGAAACTATGTGTGATAAAAGGCGAGATCCTAGAGTTACGGAATATGAAATATTTAATGGATTTAAAGGTAGATCATGGTTTTACCACAAGATTGGGAAGTTACAAATGATGGAATTAATTGTTATTTAATAATTATCCTTATAGAAGTGTTGATAATGGCTGAGTTAAAGGGTTTTCTTTAAATAGAGGAAAACGCGTAACAAGAGTGGAACTATAAAGTATGGGAAAAGGGGTGAAACTGAGGAAAATCCACACGTTTTGATAAGTCAAGGGTCACCCGGCCCATAAGGGATTGTATATATCATTTATGGGATTTAAATGGCTTTGAAAGGGGTATTAAAACACTTTTATGTCAAAATATACGTTGTAGGGGCGAAACTGGAAAAGGTTGGAAACTGGGAAAAAACAAAGGGTGGGACACCATTTGGTGAGACACTATAACGGTGCCACTGGTTTAGTGGAACACCGTAAGCGGTGCCACAATTTTGGTGTGAGACCATGATGGTGTGACCGCTACGGTGCCCCCATCATGGTGCGACTGCAATAGTGCCACAATCATGGTGTCACCGGTTCGGTGGAACACAGTAAGTGGTGCCACTATTTCGGTGTGCGACCGTGATAGTGTGACCACTATGGTGCCACCATCACAGTGTCGTTGTCACGGTTCCACCTTCAGGGTGCTTTTGTGACTAGTTCCAACTTTACGGTTCCACTGTGACCAGTTCCACCGTCATGGTGCCGCTGTGACCGGTGCCACTGTTTCGGTGGAACCATTTGGTGGAACTGAGTTTTTTTGGAAAACTTCTTAATGAGTCACTGTCTAGGCCATTACATCAGATACCCCTCAAATTATTCTCTTCCTCAAGAAACCAAGAGTAATCCTGAGAAAAGAGAGGGGTCTGAATGACCACCTCGTAAGATACCTCTCAGGACATATAAAGGTGACACAAACATGTAGGAACACCTCGAGTAAACCTCCTGGACATATAGAAACACCTCTCCCTAATGCTGATCAACTGTAGAGTCACTATTTCTCCCCTCCCTTAAGTAACCACACAAACATGTAAATGTGACACTTTCTAGTCATATTGATTAAGTATTCCCTTCCTCCATGTCAAGATACTATCCGCTTTGGGCAGCACTGACTCGCCCACACGGGTTTAACCACATCCGCCTTAATGTGTCTCAATTAGGGATCAGTTCCTCCCCTCCCCACAATCAGGACTCTTCACACACATTTATAAAACAAGGGAAACATCCCATCTCATAGTTAACAAGGTCAAGCACTGGATCACAAACAAGTACAAAACAAAAATAAAAAAACTCAAAACAACTCTGGGTACTGGGCATGAATCTGTGCCTCTCATTCCCAAGTACTCTCCTCGAGACCACTATGCCTCCATAACACAAGAACCAAGGGAATGGTACATCCATGAAGCACCTTATCCTCATGATCCTCGATCCTCACTGGTCGCTCTATGAATTTCACATCATCCTCGATATCTAGCTTCTCCTAGTCAAGGACGTGCGAATCATCGTGTAGATACCGACGGAGCTGAGACACATGGAAGACGTCATGCACCCTCAGTAGTAGCGGTGGTAGTGCTAGCTGATAAGCCACTTCGTCGACCTGCCGCAACACCTCGAAGGGTCCGACGAACCTGGGAGAAAGCTTACTTCCCCTGTCGAACCTCTATTTCCCATGCTGAGGGGAGACCTTCAAGAACACATATTCCCCAACCTTGAACTCTATGGGTCTCCTCCTATAATCGGCATACGAATTCTGCTGGTCCTGATCCACCTTCATCCTTTCCTGTATAAGTTAAACCTTCTCCATTTTTCTCTACACCACCTCTGGGCCAAGAAAACCTACTTCCCCGACCTCTATCCAGCACATGGGTGAGCGACACGGTCTCCCATACACGGCTTCGAACAGAGCCATGCTAATGGTAGAGTGATAGCTATTATTCTAGGAAAACTCTACCAGAGGAAAGTGTCACACCCATGATTCCCTGAAGTCCAAAACACATGCCCACAGCATATCTTATAATGTCTGGATGGTCCTATCCATCTGCCCATCTTTCTGGGGTTGGAAAGTAGTGTTGAGGCATATTTGGGTGCCAAAAGCACGTTGCAATCCTTTCTAGACCTGTGAGGTAAACTGTGTATCCTGATCCGAGACTATGGACCTCAGAACTACATAAAACCACACCACCTCGTCCACGTGCCTCTGTGTTAAGGAATTCTTTTCACTCGACTCCTTGATTGATAGGAAGTGAGCTAATTTCATCAGTCGGTCCACCACTACCCAGATAGCATCACAGCCTCCTTGAACCATGGGTAGTCTCATGATGAAATCCATCGAGATGTCACCCCACTTCCACTTAGGGACATATAAGGGCTACAACAGAGCTCCTGGGGCGTGGTGTTTAGCCTTCACCTATTGACACACGATGCACTTTTCCATAAACTCGGCCACTATCCGATTCACCCCGGGCCACAAAAACTGACCCCTCAAGCCCCAATACATATTGGAAAATCCTGGGTGTACTGCCAAGGGTGAGTTATGGAACTCACCAAGAACTCACTTATGAATTTCCACTGGGAAGAACAACTTTCCATGAAACAGCATCTGGTTTTGTCCATCTTCCAACCATCCTTCTGAAGTATTGATCTAGCTAACACGATCGTGCATCACTTCAGCCTCTAATTCCCCCCACTGAGACTCCTCCACCTGCTGCAACAGAGAGGACTGCACTGTAATTTAGAACAAATAGCCTCTTCCATCCTCCACCCTTGCATCCAGATGTAGGGAAGCCAAATCTTCAATCGCCTTCCAAGCATCTGGTAATTCTTGAACCACATCCTTTTGAGACTTCCTGCTCAAGGCATCGGCCACCACATTCCCCTTTCTTGAGGTGTAGGAAATCTCAATATCATAGTCCTTGAGAAACTTCATCCACCTCTGATACCACAAGTTCAGGTCCCGCTAGGAGAAAATATACCTCAAGCTCTTATGATCCATGAAGATCACGAAGCATTCCCCGATGAGGTAATGTCGCCACAACTTTAGTGCGAACATGACCACTATAAGATCCAGATTGTGGGTGGAATAGTTACTCTCATGGGGACGTAACTACCTAGACCCATAAGATGTCACCCCCTGATGTTACATCAGTACACACACCAAAACTTGGCTTGAAGTATCAAAAAACACCTCAAATGTCACCCCTTCTTCTAGAAATCTCAGCACTAGGGAACTAACCAACTACCCCTTAAGATAACTGAAGGATGCCAAGAACTTCTCACTCTATACAAAATCCTGGTCTTTCTTGGTCAAGGCTATCAAATGTGTTGCAACTTAGGAGAAGTTGGGAAACGAATCTCCAGTAGTAACGTGCTAGACCCAAGAAACTACAAACCTCTGCCATGTTATTGGGTGCTTCCCAAGAAACAACCACTTCGATATTCAACGGGTCCACTACTATTCCCTACTCAGACACCACGTGTCCAAGGAAGTGCACCTCTCATGTCAAAGGAAGTGCACCTCTCATGTCCAAGACTTTCACTTTGACAACTTCCTATAGAGATGGTGATGTCGGAGGACCACTAAAATTGTCCTCAGATGCTCGGTGTGATCCTCTTATGATATTGAGTAGATCAAGATGTTGTCAATAAACACGACTACGAACCAGTCCAGATATTCCCAGAAGATGTATTTCCTGAGTCCCATGAACACGGCTGGTGCATTTGTAACACCGGACAGCATGACCATGAACTCAAAGTACCCATATCTACACCTAAAGGCAGTCTTTGAGATGTCACCCTCATTCACCCTCAATTGGTGATATCCAGACTGTAGGTTGATCTTGGAGAACCATCCTACCCCCTTCAACTGATCAAAAATGTTGTCGATCCTCAGGAGGGGGTAACTATTCTTGATTGTCACCAAGTTCAGCCTTCGGTAGTCTATACAGAGCTTGAGACTTCCATATTCCTTCTTTTCAAACAAGACTATATCACCCCATGGTGACATGTTCGGTCAAACAAAACCCTTCTTCATTAGATATTCAATCTGAATCTATAACTCTCGTAACTCATAAGGCTCCATCCAATAGGGAGCCATCGAAATTGGATGGGCACCAAGTTGTAAGTCTATCCCGAACTCAACATCACGTTGAGGGGCTAGAGTCACCACCTATCTAGGTAAGACGTCCAGGAACTCATTGATGATCCCCGGGACTTCCACCATCTCCATATCTGCCGACTCCACTGATAGCTCAAATAATAAGGAAATAAGGGGCTCCACTCACTGGTTGCCCTCCTGGAAACCCTTCTCGCTGATGAAATTAACACATTTTCTGCCCATATATGAAAACACAACCCTTATTCAGAAGCATTCGATAATGGAAAACACATAGAACAACCAGTCAATGCCTAAAATGACATCATATGGCTGCATCTATAGCAAAATAAGGTCCCCACTCAACTGATGTGGCCCCAACATCAGTCCGCATCCCGGAAAACATAAGATAAGTTGGTCTGACCTCTGACTAGAATACTCAAAACCAGGGGAACGACAAGTCTCTCTATATCTAGACCCAAAGTATGGGCTAGACTGGGTGTAAAAAAGGAGTGAAAATCTCCTAAATTAGACAAGGAACCGGCAAGAGTTCTAAACAAGTTGATCATACCTCGAACGACTTATAGACCTATTGGAACTACTGCCTCTATGGAGTGAAACTACCCACGCCCAGCTATCCTACCCCTCGGTTATCAGTTTCCTCCCCATCCACGCCCTAGTCAAGATCCCTGTGGTCGGCCTCCTCCTGTAATGTCTGCTCTCAGAGGAGCGGTACCTCATTGTCCCTACTGCTACTATTGAAATGGTCTGGCTAGAAACTGCTTCTACTGAGATGGGATTTGAACCTGCCCACCCCCACTGTACTGCACTCGGTCTGGGAACTGGTTCTGAAGGTCCTCATAGATGCCACAGATGAAGTATCTTGGTCCTGGGCCTACAAATAAAGGGTGAGGATCGAGAAATCGAAACTGGAACTACTGGGGCCTGCTCCCCACTAGCCAAAACCTGGAAGGCCCTAACACTGGAGGCCTACTACTGAAGGCCTTCCCCTTTGACAAGCCCAACTAGATCCCCTCTCGCGATACACCTACCAGAGTGTGCATCCTCTCCACCACTTCAGCCTTCTTCTGAACCTCCAAGTATGTCGGTAGAGTGAAGGGAGTAACAACATACTGAAGAGAAGTTTGGAGTGCCTCCTCTAAATGACTTTCCTAAGACTCCTCATCTGGAAAGAGTTACGGAGAAAAATGAAGTAGATCCTTGAACTTGATCCCCAAATCCCTCACTAACATACTCCCCTGTTGAAGGGAGAGTATCTCCTGCCTCTTCTCAGACTTCATCGTGGAAGAGAGGAATTCTGTCTGGAACTCCCTCTCAAAGTCAGTCCACGAAACCTCAACCTCACTCTTCTCCCTGAGATAGAGCATCCACCACTGACGCGTCACTCCTAACATCTAGATTACACCTAGAGGAACCCAGTACTCTGTCAGAGCCTGGATCAAGATGAAAGCTATCACCAGCTGCTCAATCCATCTTTCTGTCTCCATGTCCGAGATGGCTCCCTCGTACTTCCTGATGGTCTATTGCTGAAAAGCATGAAGCGACTTCTGCCACTGGTCGTCCTCCTCCTCTCGATCAGCCCACTTCTGATCAGCCAAATCATCCTCTTGGGCCTCGATCACCCGTTTTACTCATGGTCGTCGTCTGGGTACCATAACTGTAAGGTAATCAAGGAAATACCTAAGCCTGAGTAGTGTAGAAGATCTCTTTTAAATTTTTCTTAAACGTGTTATTCATTTTAAACTCCCAAAACACCTATAAAACACAAGAACACAAGTCATTTTGATGCATGTACCTTTCCTAGGGTCTCTACCCTGTAATCATTGTAGCCTTACTTGGCCGTTCGGTAGGTCCAGGGTCCTTCCATCGAATCACAAGGGGGCCTAAAATCTCGTGTCCCAGCCGATCTTCCCTAGCCTATTTCACACGCCAAGATTTCCTAATACTATTTCCCTACCATCCCATGCAATCCTCACTATGCCTAACTCTGAACCCCATCCTATCTCTCAACCATCAAAGCCTCTGATACCATTTGGTCACGACCCGCCTTCACTAAGATGAGGGAAGGGATAGTATATTTCTAGACCCTTCCTCCCTCAAGTTGAAGGAGAGATAATGACCCCTGAGTCCACCCTTCAATAGGCCCTGGAGTGGTGAATAACATCAAGGGTATAGAATGACACATAATATGGAAGGCATTACCATTTTTATAGAAAAATATTGGGAGATAAGATGGTAAATCCCAATTAACTCCAAAAACTAAAAGTAAAAGTAAATCCAAAATCCATTCCCATACACATGTTCCAAAGGTAAACCCATATGAAGTACAAGAAAACTCAAAAGGAAAAGTTCCAAAAGAAAAGAAAATGGAAACAGAAATTGTCCCAATGTCTGAGCTAGTATGGCCCCGCACAGTCCCTGAAGTCATCCTGGAAACTTGAAAGTAGTTTTATATACATAGGGTGAGTATACAGGTATACTCAATAGGGAGAAACAAAAGCTCTTGTGCACAAGTGGGAGACATTCTAATTCCTTGTAAGAAAAGGAGATAACCAAATCACCTAGAAAAGAAACTATCCACCAAACCTCACCAAGAAACACTCCCCAAATAATTAAAGTCAGGTAAAATAATAGTAATAGCACATCAATATTTGGGTACCTCGCACCACTTTCCCACTGGCTATTGAAGACATCCTATGTGCCACACCCCCCCCCCGCCATTTTCACTACAGTCCTACTGCCACCCCAACAACAACCTTTTGGTCCACCACAACCATAGCTATGCCTAAAAACACCTAGGCCACCACAACCACACATAACCACGCTCGCAGACACCTAGACCAGAACAACTACTACCACGCCCGAAGACACCTGGGCCGCATCCCAAAAACACTTGGGAAACAAACCCACCCATGCACACCTGGGCCAACCACCACAACCACCCTACCCGAAGAATCTTGGGCTATAATGGAACTCGGGCCATCATATCCTACTCAAAGAGTCTTGGGATACTCGGGAGAGGGATCAGAAAAGGAGCTAATAACCATCCACTCATAGGAATGTTGGGAAAAACTCCCACCCCCATGAGATGGGGGTGTTCAGCACGAAGTGATCAATGTGGGTGGGGTGTGAATAAGAAACACAAGAACTAAATTTATACACATAGGTAGAAAAGCACTCATCCCAACCTAAGGTTTATAAAACCATACCATACACAAACACCCTTGTTACTATTCATTCATAAAAAACACAATAGCCATAACCAAAGCACAACTCATTCTTGGAAAACAATTCCCCATTGAACCCATTCTTGTTATCATATTCAAGTGATTTCATTTAAATAATTCTCCACTACCGGGAAACTAACAGGTATATTCACAAGATAAGGAAGGAAAAACAGTCAGGCAACAATTTAAGCATTCACACCTAGTTCTATTGTAAAGTTACAATAACAAAATGATCTGTGAGATCCCTCGAAGTACTGGAACCAAACCATGCCCCAACTTATGGCCCCACATGGACCCAAATCCACAAAACCAAAAACTTCACAATAGGGGATCCCATCCCCATCCATGCCACCTCACAAGAATCAAACATAACAACCATATATATCACCATAACAGAGCAAGGGAGTTTCCAGATTTTTAAACACACCATTCGTTAAGTTCCTCCTTTACGTTTGGTTAACTGGGGTGATTACACAGGGATTCTTATTCATTGTCCATCCATTTAATCAATTGTTTTTATGTGATTAACCAATTTCCAAGTTACATCCATTCAATCACAAGATTATCCAAAAAATATAAGTTCATTAGTGTGCAAGAAAGGACCACCAACGACCATGATTTTTAGTAGACATAAGCTCATACAATTCACAACATATAATAAAAGGTAAAAGAGTATAGCAGCATCATCAAACACACCCCTTAATTCTTTAAAAACCATTTCTTATCTTCGTTAAGGTTTGGTTTCATCCATCCCCATAGAAATATTATCATACCCACCACGTATGATACATAGTAAAGAGAGACGAAGGAAAAACCCTACTTGAATGATCAACGATCAAAGTTTTTCTCCTCGTACCAAGAACTGGGGATGTGCGACTTGTAGGGGAGGAACTCCAAGGACTCCAAGAGTGAGTAAGAAATTATCCATCATAGTCGCACAACTATCCTCGGGTAGAGGGACTCCAAATGCACTAAGTAAAATAAAAGATACCAGCCAAGAAGAGGAAAGAAAATTCGTGTGATAAAAGGAGAGATCCTGGAGTTATGGGATATGAAATCTTGAACTGATTTAAAGGCTGATCGTGGTTCCACCATGAGATTGTGTGGTTATACATGATGTAATTAATTTTTATTTAATAATTCTCCTCAGAGAAGTGGTGATAATGGTTGTGAGTTAAAGGGTTTTCTTTAAATGGAGGAAAATGCGTAATAGGGGTGGAATTGCAAAGTACGGGAAAAGGGGTAACACTAAGGAAAAAGCCACAAATTTTGATAATTCAAGGGTCGCCCGACCCTTAGAGGATTTTAGATATCATTTATGGGCTTTAAATGGCTTTGAAAGGGTTATTAAAACACTTTTACATCAAAATATACATTGCGGGGGCAGAATTGGAAAAAGTAATAAATTAGAAGAAGAAGAAAAGGGTGGGACATTGTTTGGTGAGACACCATAATGGTGCCACCATCATGGTGCCACTGTCATGGTGTCACTGGTTTGGTGAAACACCATAAGTGGTGCCACCATTTCATTGTGTGACCGTGATGGTGCGACCGCTACGGTGCCACCAGTTCGGGGGAACATCGTAAGCGGTTCCACTATTTTGGTGTGTGTCCGTGACAATGTGACCACTACAGTGTCGTCATCACGGTGTCGTCATCATGGTGTCGCCGTCACAGTGCCCCCATCACGATGCTGACGTGACTGGTGCCACCGTTTCAGTGGAACCGTTTGGTGGAACCGAGTTTTTTGGCAAACTTCTTAATGAGTCACTATCTGGGCCATTACATCTACACTCTTGGGTTAATGGAATAGGGATCGACTAGTTGTAAGGGATATCAGGACATACATTTTCATATAGGTTGACCTAATGTGATTGTCTCCAATTCAGGATAGTATTACTTGAGTTCCTAGGTTAGTATCATGTGATACTTATACTTTGATTAGTGGTTGATTTAGGTAATTTTCATCTAATTCTTGATTGTTTTCACATAATTGTAATATTTAAGGCACATTTATCCTTCTTACTTTCATTATTTCTCATTGACTAATGGTTCATACTTTATATCTTTCTCTATTATTTCATGCTTGGCTTGTTTCTTAAGAAATGATTTTTAACGAATCTTTGAAAACTATTTTGGAATAAATAATTTCAAATTGGGTTTTTGAAAAGGTTTCAAAAGATGTGTTTTGTCTAAAACAACTTTGGCTGAGGGAACATTCTTAATGTGATTGTTTTAATTTATTAAAAATAGGGAAAAATTATAAAATGGAAGTTCAATTGATATTGGTTTTTCATAAATTATGTTTAAAAATCTATTTTCTTATTTTATTTCAAACTAGCTTGAAAATGGTTTTATAATTAAAAATTTTACATGTGTAAAGGCGAGTGGTGGCCTACTGAGCATGTATTTGTTCACACCTATTATCACATTTCAATTTTAGGTTCTTAGCTTGGATATTAACCTCCATTAAAGTGTTGACTGATTTTAGAATTTTAGGTTAGTGGTTTATATTGTTTTATTTATTATCCTTATTATATTGGCTAGTTGGTCCTATTACTTGATTTGTAGGATGTATGACCAGATGTGCCATTTATTTTCATAGAATGACCAGCCAGTTGTTCCCTTTAAATGAGTTCTTTATTCTACTTTATTTAGTTTATATTTCTGCATGATATGCATTATATCTATGGAGGTCTCAATGGGACTCATAAATGTAGCATAGAGAGGGTTTTGGAGGGTGAACTAAGGGATTTATTTTGCATATGTTTATATATACCTGCTTGTTTTCTTCTTATTTATTTTGTCATAGATGTTTGGCTTAGAGACAGGTCATGCTAGATTTTTTAGACAAATTCTATTATGTTTTAACTCTAATTTAAGGTAAAATCACTTTCATTTATTGTATTCAATTCCCTGACACTTATCGCTAGCCCATGGGGATCAAGAATGCCCCTTGAGATCAGATGGCAGCCCAATCCATTTCATTACAAATGGTATCAGGTCCTAGGTTTTGTGATGGGAGCCTAGGTTCATGAGTATCCCTTTTATTATTTAGGGTGTCATGGTAATATCAAGTTATAATTTATCATTGGAACTCGAGAGGTAGGCTCATGAGAGATCCCAACTTGGTCATTTCCATTCAAAACCTTGAGTTACTGGGGGTAGTCTATGTTTGAGTTTTGTATTTTGATTTTTCTTTTGCTTGTTTTGATGTGTTTTGATGTGAAAAATGGTATTTAGGATCCTAATGAGACATTTAGTTATTTTTAGGATCCTCTTAGGCTTGAGGTGGAGGTGGAGGGATGACTATGACTGCCCAACTAGCTCATACGGTCTGTCCAATCGTATGGGGATCATCGAATGGATCTGGTGACCCCACTAAACCTGTGAGTAGTTTTTGGTTTTATTAAAGTTATTTTGTGGCCCCTCTTTTGATTCCATATCACCCCTAAAGTGAGTCTTCACTTATTTGGGGTGGGTTCAAAAGAGTTTTGGGTGAGGTTTGGTGTTGTTGTGATAAGTTTGATATGATGTTTTTTTGTTATGACTCAATTTTGAATTAGACATTTTAAATATTTAATTTGGATGGGAAATGGGGTTTTCTCATTTTATAAGAAATATTTGGTTTTGAAAATTGGTTTAGTTGGTTTTAAAATTGGTTTCAAAGGGTGTTTTATAAAATGATTTTTGGTATAGGGGAGAAAATTTTCTTGGGTGAGTGTTTTGAGACCTCTTTTAAAGTAATTATAGAGGAATTAATTTTTTAAATGGGATGTTTCAAGTTGTTTATTTGAGTGTTTTAGAAGATAATTTATTTCAAAATGAATTTTGAAATCTACTTCAAAATAAAAAGGCATTTGAATTTTTAATCTTAGATTATAATTTTAAAAAAGAGAAAAAATGGTTTTATGGTGTGTAGGTGATGTGTTTTATTTCATTTGGGTGATTTATGTTTTGAAAATTATTTTGGTTTGTGTGGTGTTGTGTGATTTGATAATTAGAACATTGAATTGTTTGGGTTCATGTTTTACACTAATTTTCATATGCCTCCTAGAATGAAAGAAATAAAATAGAAGCCTTGTCTCTTATGATGATCCTTTTGTTGTGTCTTTTGTCATTTGGAGAAGATTTATCCCATTTTATACTCTTACCAGACTCCAAGTGGATTGGTAGATTTAGAACATACTTGCGCTCTAAAATTTATTAGATGAGTGTTTTCCTTCTCTCTAGAGTGATCCAAATTCTGATGAGGTGATGGATTGGTTATAAAGAGTTGTCCATTCCCCTTGGTGAGTTTGGATTGGATGAGGGTTTTAGTAGCAGGACTTGTGGATGTATCTTTGGGTGGTGTTTCGTTGTGGGAGACATATTTTGGTGGTATTGAGGATTCCTAGGTTTTCCCTTTTGGGTGTGGTGATGGATTATGGATTGAGGTATGTTTTGCTGCTTGAGATGTACACTGATGGTATGCATGTTGATGCTATATTCTTGATGGGTTTTGGGGAATGATCTTGGGAAATCTTAGGCTTGTAGCTTGGGTGATTAGGATGGGAGTTTCCATTGGGTTTTTGGGAACTTGAGGTTGTCTATGTTCTTTTGGTGGGTTCCTCAATGGTGTATTGATTTTGAGTTCCCAATCTACCCATTAATTATGGTAACCTGAGGTTAAATCCCATGGAATTCTTTGGGTTTGGATGTGATCTTATTAGACTTGGTGAATTTAACTTATGGATATAGAGGTGTTTTATTGGGTTGTTCCTCTCTTGGAAATTGATTGGTTTCTTGTGTATAGTCGGTTGTGGTTGTTTGTGGAGATAGTGTTTTTATGATGGTGTTTCCCCCTTTTTTAGTTCTTAATTATTTATCTCACCATTTAGATGGATTCTAAATGGTGGGGAGACCATGATAGGTCTCCCTTATTCATAGGACCTTTAGTTTGGAAGTTGTTCTTTGGTTATTCTTGGAGTCATTGAGAAATTTTGGATACTTGATTCGATATTTTAAAGGATTTTATATATTAGTTTCAAGGATGGTTCATGTTGGGTGGTTCTCTTTCATTCAGTCTCTTCTGAATCTTTCCCCAAACCACTTTCTCCTCAATTAGAGTGTGAGGCTCTAGTTTTCATTTGCCTATTATTTTTAATGTAAAACTTTCTAGGGGTATAAAGTGGCATGGTGTGGAGGATTATGACACCCAATATATCATTGTGTGGTTTATTTAATATTATTTTTAATTCTACGGGTTTTGGTGATTTTTGGGCTTGAAATTTTAAAATTTTAAAGTTTTTAAGGGTTGCACAATTTTCCCGCACAATTTACTAATTGTATGATCTAATTTTGTGTCTGGGTTTTTCTTTGGATAATGTTGTTTGTAATAATTATTTCATGGGTATTTATACCATTCAGGGTCCTGGGAGAAACTATTTGAGGTCTTTTAGTTGAGGTAGTGTGGGTTGCACAGTCACCGCACAATTTGGAAAATCGTGTGGGTAAACCTTGTGTCGGGCCTAGTTTTTTTATAAAATAAATAATTTATAATTTTACCCTTTTATTTTAAAACACTCAAATCTCTCATCCCTCTTCCCTTATGTCACACAACCCATCTAGTCAAGACCCCCTCGCATGTGTCTTCCTCCCTCCAAACTCCTCTCCCTTTGGTGTTTTCATCACCATTTCTACACAATTCATGGTCAGACCTCCTAGGTAAGACTCCTCTTCTATATCCTCTTTCATTTCTCTCATTTTCCTATCCCTTTGTTGTTGTTTTTTCTGGTTAGAATGAACCCCAAAGATTCTAGGTTGATCAATTTTTGGGTTTCTTTTGATGTTAGGGCATGTGATATCCTCATCGGTTCTTGTCCATCCCATCTTCAAATCTTTGGGTCATCCATTATCGATTCCAGATAGGTTTTCCCCGTGTCTAAACTTTTAAATTTAGAACCATTGATTTCTTGGGTTTTTAATTTATGTGGTGTTTTTATAATGATTATATTAAATATTTTAAAGCATTATTTGAAAGGAAACCCAAGTTTTACTTGATTTTCATTTCAATGCATAAGGTTTCTAAATTTCAAAACATGTTAAAAATATGTTTTATTAAACTCTACATGCCTCGTGTTTGGAAAATTTCCTGAATGGATCTTTAAAAATTATATTGAAGTTTCTAAAGGTGTTTTGGGTTTTGAGATTAATCTTTTGAAGGTTTCACTTGGAATTTTAAGTGGAACTTTAAATTCCAAGTGTTGATTAATTATTTAAATATTTTCATTAAATAAAAATATAAGGTTTAAAAATGTTTTGAACTCATTTGGGTTATGGGATTAATTGAAGGATGATGATTCACATTTTAAAATATTTGATAAAAAAGGGAGTGGTTCCTTAAATTTATTTTCAATTATTATTTCAAATGTAATGTTTTAGAAAATTGTTTTCTAAATGGTTTTGAATTATTATAGAAAAGGCACAACCTACAGGGGTGGATTTCTAGAAGTCTCATTTGGCATTTTCTTGTGTTTTTTAGAATGTGTGGGTATGTGAGCCCATCCTTATGCTCCTTTGATGGTTTCCCCTTTTTTAGGGTGGTGTTTGATATTTGTGGAGATATGTGATATTGCTTTTATTTGTTTGTGCATTTGTTCTGGATGCTTGCTCATCTCCTTGCCTTCTTGGATGTTGGTCATGGGAAAGCTATTTCACTAGGTAGATTACTGAATGAGTGAAAACCCTAGTTTAGATTGTGTGTCTAACTAGAGAGGTATTGTCACGAACCATCCCGAGTCAACCCTGAACCGGTCACCCGAGCCGGTCCGCGACAAGTCTCGAAGGGCGTTCCGGATCCCCCAGGATGGAAACTAGTGTTAGGCATCAAAACTAAACAGGTGGGAATGATTTGGACCATAAAATAAAGACAAATAAATTAATAAAAGTAAACAAAGAAAAAAAGAAAACTAGTAGCGACAAGAAAACATGACAACACATACCTCCATGTGACCTCTTGGTCACCTCCAACAACTAACAACTTGCCTCCCACGAGCAGATGAAACAAGAACCTGAACCAAGCAACTGAACCTGCATCTGAAAGGGGAGGATAGGCGTGAGCATTAAAATTCTCAGTAGGAATGCCAAAAGTAAACCACATAATCCATGCATTTTCAAATTCCAAAATAGTCCAATAATACTAGTTTGAACTACAGTTATAAAAATAAGGTTTTCATATATACAATGTATTTTGAAAACTTACAATCACAATTCCATTACCCTTATAATTCAAAAACAAGTAAAAGAAATAAAGAGGGGTGCACACAAACTTTTCTGAAACAACTACTTTGAAATCCTTTTTAAAACCAACCATACATACAAGGTTTTTCCAAGAAAAGACCAAAACCAAGGTCAAGATTGTGATTCTACACACAACAAGGGCAATGGTACTAATAGTGCTCATATCAAAGGATCATGGAAAACCTAGGAACTCGGAGGAAGATCAGAACATACTAATACCTGTGACTCCATCCCTGGTAGCATTCCACACACGATAGAATCAAACGCCCTAACGCCCGACCAACCTTTCTCAGGTCAAACCAAGGGGCCCAATCCCATAGCAATAATCCCAAATGTCTTCCTACTATGGGCCACTAAACAGTACATGAACTTCCAATGCAGCAATCGTTCTCAGTAAACCTCCTTGTTATGCCAAGTTTATCTGTTATGTTCACAAAGGGGTGTACCACACATTCAAACAACAAGCCTCATGTCTATCCAAGCAGACTACACAATTCGGCACCACTCGTCCTCCTCATGGTTAGTCCCCTGCCTTAAATAATAATTACCCAAAGGAGGTCATATAACGAGGACCCTCCTATCTCATGATCAACAACTAAGGTGAGAGACCTAACTAAAGAGGGGTTTTCCAAACCTAATGTTTCAAAGATGCCAAACAGGCCTCACACAAATCCCACACATCAAACCTTTTATAAACAGCCAATTTAAAATGCCAACTGGGCCTTTAGCTTTACAATGCTCGACCTTTTATTAAAACATTAATTAAGCATTTTAAAACAACCTCAAATACCATCTTTATACAAAAGTGGCCAAATGGGACCTTAAATCAAGCATTCCCCAAAAGTGATCAAGTGCTCTTTAAAACCAAATTAAAACACACCAAACATTTTCAAGATACCAAACGGGCCATAACTTTCAAACACACACACCCAACCATGTTTCAAGGACAACCAGGCCAAACCACAGAAACTCATTTGAAATTATTTTTGGAACACAAAGAGTACCACTTACCTCATTTTTGGAAAACATGGAAGCATTTTAGGGAAAATAAATAGAAGTGGAGAAGAGGTACTCATGAGGGAGACTAGCTCTGGAGTGCCATTTTCACTTGATTGCACAACCATGTGTGCACCTAATGCACCCATGGTTGTGCCATCATCCAATGGGACACTCTAAAACTGATCAAAGCATTTAAAATCCGATTTTTTAAATCCACCATTTACCTTACACCCAAAACCATCCATTTCACTCATTTATAAAATACAACACATGTTTCCAAATCAAGAATCTATTTCAAAATCATGTTCCAAACCACATCAAAGGAAAACACCTTACTTCACACATAAAACCCAAAATATGTTCCAAACCAACATAACTAAATATTTCAATGTGGAAAACACCACACACCCTTCTGAATTACCTTTGAAAGTTCATTTTATAATTCATCAAACACTTTTCACACAAACACACAAGAGCACAAATCAAGTTTCATGTAAAATCCTATTTTTAATAAAATCATTCAACTTTAAAGTGTGATAGAAAATTAACTAGAGGTACCATAGAGGTGCACAACAAGTTAATAAATTAAATTGAAATACCTAGCATCAAAGAACAATAAATGTAAAGGAGAAAGCATGGGTTCACCTACCTCAAAATCAAGACCAATTTAACATTCAGCAGTTGACCGATTTATCAACGACTGCTCAGAACTGATCCACACAAATGTACATACCTTCATATATATATATCCCTTAACCCAATGCATGTATTCCCCACACTATGAGGGAATACATACATGTAATATACATATATTATATATATATATATATTCATACCTTAGTATATGTGTGCACACACCTTCAAAGTTGGAAAAAACGCACTACAACAATTACAAGGACCGTAAAAACTTAGCGGCAAGGTTCAACGCACACCTGACTAAAATATTAAGAGACCATAAACACTTTAACACCCTTAAATAAAGGTGTGGAACCAAAAAGTGGGTTTAGAACCTTACCCAAAACATTGGCGTCATAGAAAAACAAGTCCATCTGTCTCGCCAATGCACTGCAACAACCACAAAAATAACTAAAAACACTAATTTAAAATAATCCAAATGAAGAAGTGGTGTAACCCTCACCTCAACGCGGAGGTGCACTCAGCCTTGAAAATGCGGTGAGGTGAGATTGCATACCACATAATTATCCACACTGCACATAGAATACTATAACTTCAAAACACAATTACAACACTAAATTAAATGTGTGTGTGATAGCAAAACTCTCACCCTTAATGGTAATGGCGAACCAAAACATGCGGAAAGACCAAACGCACCTCGTGAATAACGGTGGGCGGTCTGAAGTGATCTGAACTGCTTCGCCTTCAGTGGTGGTGGATGGAACGTGGTCCGACATGACCCAAGACACCTTCCACAAACCCGGCGAGGGGATTTGTGGCCACCCCAGAGCAAGGAGGAGGTGCTGCGCAATGGGGTTCGGGTTCGCACTGGAAGACCACTGGAGAGGGGGTGGCGTCGAAAGAGGATGGTTGAAAAGGGATTCGGAGGTTGAAGGTCGCCAAAAAGGGAGTCGGTTGGACTACGATGGTGAGGCAGAGGCACGACAGAGGTGCGTCATCCATGAAGGGGTGGGCGGCGGCGGCGCGACGGGAGGCAGGTGGCGGCCGGACAGTGCATGGGAGGAGCTGCAGTGGGCAACGGGTGGACGGCGTAGGGGAGGAAGATGGGAGGCTGTACGCAAGGAAACTAGGAGGGGGGGAGGGGCGATGTCATGCAGCGAAGGAAGAAAGGGGGGGAGAAAGGTGACCCCCCTTAGGGTTTTACCCACCCAAAAATAATAATAAATCAAAATCAAAATCAAAATAAAATCAAAAAAAAACCTAAAAAATGTGTTATAATAATAAGAATATTAATAATATTATTAGAAATGTAATGTCCTAGACCTCTATGGTTCATTCCTTTGTGAAAATTTGGTGTCTGAGGTGTTTTGGGAGGACAAGGTGACTTATCCCCAACACATTTTCAATTTTTCCAATTCTACAAATAGTTCCATCAGTGAGACTGATGTGAACAGTTCCATCAGTGTGACCGATGTGAAGAGTTCAATCGGTGAGACCGATGTAAATAGTTCCATCGGTGAGACCGATGTGAATAGTTCCATCGGTGAGACCGATGTGAATAGTTCCATCGAATCGGTCTGTCCTTATATAAATAGTACCATCAGATCAGTGAGTCATTCTATGAACAGTATCATCTGATCAGTGAGTCATTCTGTGAATAGTACCATCAGATCGGTCTGTCATTCTTTGAACAGTACCATCGGATCAATCTGTCATTTTGTGAATAGTACCATTGGATCGGTTTGTCGTTCTATGAATAGTACCATCGGATCAATGAGTCGTTCTGTGAACAGTACCTTCAAATCATTTTGTCATTCTATGAAAAGTACCATCAGATTGGTGATTCATTCTGTGAATAGTGTTTCTAGGATCGGTGAGTCATTTTGTGAATGGTGTTTCCAGGATCGGTGAGTCATTCCGTGAACAGTGTTTCCAGGATCGGTGAGTCATTTTGTGAACAGTGTTTCCAGGATCAGTGGTTCATTCTATGAACAGTGCTTCTAGGATCAGTGAGTGTATAGTGTTTCCATAATCATGTACAATGTTTCCAAGATCGGTAAGTGTGCAGCATTTCCAAGATTGTGAACAGTGTTTCCAGCTTCCTATAGTTTCACCCCTTTGATGTTTTCATTGACGTAAAACACATTCAAGGCCTTATTTTAAGGTATTTAAGGCCAAATAAAATCCCATAACTCCTATATTAATTTTTACTAAGTCCCGGGATGCCTTTACTTGGTCAAACCGTGTGGTTTAATATGATCCACTTTTAATGGAAAATCTAGCGTATCTTAAACTGTTGCTCCATTAAATATTCTAAAGGGATGAGATATATTCCTTTGTTGTTCTACCTTCTTGTTCCCTAGTGCGAGACACTTGAACCTTTCCTTATTCCCATAGGAGAAGTGTGATCGAACCTTAATCCTTGGATCGTTTCTCCTTGAAGTTTCTTACTACTGCATGTGCACCCCCTGTTTTGGTGAAAACAGCAAGTGTCGATCCTTCATCGATATAACGTATGTTTTATCATTATTCGTTTGGGTTCATCTCCTTCTATTTCTCCTTGACCTTTTATGGAATGGTATCTCCATGTTCCTAATGGGCTTTTCTTAGGTTTTGATCGGTGTGGTGGTTTCTCTGTATCCTTGGGTGGATACAGTTGTCATGGGAGGAGGCGATCGTGATCCTTTGTGTGGATCGTTCTCGTATAAATAATGACAAGAGCCGTTTGAGGTAGGGGATTTGTTGCTTCTTTTTTCCTTTACGTGCAACTGTATAGTTAGCATGTTTTATCCCACTGGATCACAGTGTAATTGACATAATAAATATTTCAACCAGATAAATAAATTGATATCGATCGTATATTATTACCTCTTGTTTGGTTAGATAGTGTGATATCTATGCTTGCTTGTTTAGCTTTCGTTCATGATGGAAATTTGTAAAGAACGTAAAGCTCAAATTAATTGATAATTATTTGGCTAAAGATAAAGATTCATGTAAATGAATCTGGTTCTTCTTGTTGTAATTTGATGTTAATAAAATTGATGCAGTAAGCATGTTTAATTATTTGTGATAGCTTACTGGTTAGGTTTTCCAAATTTGGAACCTATGAATAATGAATCAGTTAATACAAGATGGATTAAATAACTGGTTGTTCAATAAAATATAATTCCTTGTAGGGTTCTGAGTTACCCTCTTAATTGTTTAAGGGCCAATAGCCCAATTGATATGATGTTTGTTTTCCTACTTCTTGTGTTGTGATGTGAGCCTAGATGGTTATTGTGATATGTGGGGGCATGGAGGCCTACTGGTTGTGGAAACAGTTGACGCCTAGAGTGGCAAGATGCATCAGGTTATGCATGTGGGTGTCGGGGAGGACTCTAGATATGATGAAATGGGTTGGATGTGAATGTTTAGATTATTAATCTTTCTTATTGGTTGTTTATCTGCTTTACATTTCCCACTTCTCAAGGCAGCTAGTCTTTCTTACCCTTCTTCCGAAAGGGGCGAAGATGCGCGGGGTATGTCACATGCTTTGCGTGTTTAGCGTCTCAAGGGAGGATGGGTCTACACTCTTGCTATAGGTGGAAAAGGCTCGATGGGTAGTTCATCTACTCACCATGTTGAGCCCCTTGTGTTTAGTAGCTTGGATGTTTTTTCTAGAATGCTTGGGAATATGATAATTTAATGATGTAAAAAAATAATTGAATAAATGGTGTTAACCCATGGGGTTGCAGCTTGTTGGGGCGCAATGTTGAGGTTTTAATTTGAAGGAATAGCGGACTTTCGGTATGATGCTAATGAAATATAATGTGGAGTTGTTAATGGTTAATTAATGTTTAAAGAATTAATAAACGTAAACTGCAACTGATAAAAAGGGAATGAAGTAATGTATTAAAGATCTTAAAATGGTTGTGTGCTTATAGGATACCTAGTCTTAGAAGTGGCAGCCAGGAGTCCGAGAGAAGTTAGCTGCAGTTGATTCTAAGACTAGGTTATGCCCATAGTGTGGTTGTGAGCTATACTATATTATGTACTTTTTGTGTTTCTATACGCTACTCCACCCTGTCGGTTAGGGAAACTGACACCCCGGAGATTCTGAGCCCTGGGGGTGTTTTCCCCAACATTCTAGTGGGAGGATGGATGGCTGACTACCCCCTTTGACCCCACTCTCTTCTCTTTCTAGTTACATGTGTTGGTAGGAACGACGGTTAGTTTTCCCCATATATGTGTGTAGAGGTCTTTAATGTATTGTGGTTATTCACACACATATATTCTGGATATAGTTTCCTATGGACTACTATATGAATAATGTAATACCCCAAGCTTCCACGGTACGCTTCTCTTTGAATAATTCAGTAGCATGTGTTGTACGGAACTTTGAGTTCAAACACACCTCAACCAATCAAACTAGCCATTATGAATAATAATACCCACCTTTTGCAATTTTATAAATTTTATCTTTCAAAATGGACTTCATTTTTGGATTTGGAATATCGAAATTATCTTAGGGTGAATTTTTGGTATTTTTTTTAAAACTTTCAATTTTTGATGAATAGTGAAAAACACTTAGTTATAGTTTAAAACCAACTTTTTATTTAAATAATTATTTATTTTATTTAAATTTATTTTAGGTCAAAATAGATACATAATACCTATATAAGTTCGATATAATTCATTGGAGTCATTTTATAATAATTTTATATATATATAAATTTTATTGAACTTTTTACCGTTGATGTTATTAATATTTTCATGACTTATTATATTCCCCCTTTACTTATTTTATATGAAATGTGCATAATTTGTGTGAAATATTAATGTTTTAATATTAAGTATAATATTTGAGCATTTTTAGAAGTAGTCAAATTGAGTCAGTTTAATGTTTTAATTATAAATATCACTATACTGATCCAAATTGTGTGGTTCTTGTTTTTTATGATTCTCCTTTCAATATAAAACATTTCATTATAAGGAACCATGATCCAATTCTGCCATTTGAAGGGTCATATGGTCCTCACAAACAAGACTAAAGAATCTGTGAACAAATTGGACCAGCCTTGAAGATTGATTTACTGGGATCAATACAGAAGTCCAAAAACATTAACTCTCCACCATAATTCGGGGGACACTACATTGCATCTTGGATAAAAATTTCAAGGCCCAAATCCAATTACAAGGGGCCCAAATAAATCTTTGAAGTCCAGCCCACCATTCTGGACGAGAATTAAAATCAGTATAGTATGCATGACATATATCCTGATGTAAGCATCCAAGCGAGCTGAGATTTTGCAGTGTGAAATAGGGGATATAGGTGGCCGACTTTGTTGAAGAAACCATTCGTATTTGAAGGCATCTTAATATTCAAAAACCCTTTCACATTATGGACTTCAAAAAGACTGGATTGAAATGGACAGTTTAAGTTTGTTTATTCAACCGGTCATAACCTTTTATCCTTACGTCCAAATGACTCCAAATTTTGATAGTAGTCGGCCAACATTATTTTATACAACTTTTAAGAAGGAGATATTTGAAGATTCGGCTGTCTGAATTTCCAAATTGGCGATGCAAGTGGAGGGACAGATTGGGAATGCAAACAGTCCACTCCTTGGGCTATAAATACTCTATCCTTCTCTCCTTGAGAGGGGTTGGCATTTCAGAAGAGAGGAGATCATATTGGCACGACCAAAGCTTTGCCAAAGGCTTGGGAGGACCTGTCATACTCAAGTTTTCACTTGAGAGACCTTTCCTCCTGTCTTTGTTTTCACTTACTTTTGTGTTCTTCATTTTTGTAATCTTGTAATTCTCTTTCTTTGTAATTCTGTTTTAATGCAAGTTACTTCTTCAATATCTCTTATTCTCATCCACCTTCTGTATTTTAATATTAATGTTCTTAAAATAGTTTAAATTCAGTTCAATACCCTTCCCTTATTTAGCTTCCTCATTCAATCGAAAGTTCATTTTTTAATTATCATCATTGTTCGTGTGTGTGTGTCGACGTACCACTCTTTTCTTATCCCTTTCTTTTTCTTATCTTATTAATTTATAATCATAATAATTTTAACCATATTATTAATCACCCAAATGTCTGAGTAAATCTATCATTGGGTTGAGTTATAATTTAGGTATGTTAAGTGATTGAGAGCTTCTGCTCGATGAATATTCTTTGAATTAACATTGTGTATGTTGGACTTAACATGTCATGGATTAATGACTTGTTTTGTTTAACATGTGGTTTCCATGAATTATTGGAACCATAAATACACCACCATAAATAAGATCTGATTAAGATTATAACCTTAAGTTAAGTTAAGGCTTGGTTTAAAGCCTTAACACTTAAGAATTATAATCAACATCATCTTGTGACATGGGTGTTAATTTAAATGCAATATAAAGCAAAGCTCAAGGATATAAAAAGCTTAACTAACCTAATGATGAACTCACCCCAATCTTCATCAACTTGTTAAATTAAACATCATTCATTAAACATTTCAATTAAGCTCTGCAAACAAACCCCCCTAATCAAAATACAATCAACTAAAAACAATCGACTATTACGAAGTACCATCGCCGAGGATTCGACCCGAGTGCTGCTGTACACATTAGCAGAGCACCGGAACTTTGACCGGTCGATAGGCGACAATCGGCCGTGCATTTAAAATGGCGCCGTTGCCGGGGATGGTGCTTTAAGTAGTCATTAGTTTCTGGTTATTGTCAAGAAAACACAAAAAAAACAAATTTTAAAAAAAATTGAAAAAAAAACACAAAGAAAAACCCGTCTTCTCATAAAAATCATAAACTGAAAAAATACAAAGAAAAATTCGTCTTCCTCTTTCTTCCAAAATCTCTCTGAATGCCCCGTATCCTTCCAAATAATCCTTCAGATTTTTTTGACCCTGAAATTGAGCGAACACTTCGCCAACTTAGGAGGAACATAAGAGATACTCAAATAATTCAAGAACCAGTCCTCATCCAACCAATTGAAATTGAAATGGCCAATCCTAGGGAACAAACCCTAAAAGAACTCGCTGCCCCTGATATGAATTACCAACCTCTTGGTATTCAATATCCAAACATTGAAGCTGACTTCGAACTCAAATCAGGTTTGATTCATCTTCTCCCTCATTTTCACGGGCTAGCCGGTGAGGATCCGCATCTTCACCTCAAAGAGTTCCAAGTGGTCTGCTCAACCATGAAACCTCAAGGGGTTTCTGAAGAACAAATCAAGCTTAGAGCTTTCCCCTTTTCCCTAGAGGATTCTGCCAAGTCTTGGATCTACTACCTCCCACCTGGTTCCATAAACTCATGGGTTGACATGAAGAGAATTTTCCTAGAGAAATTATTTCCTGCTTCTCGAACGGCTTCTATCCGAAAGGAAATAAGTGGCATCCGTCAATTCCCTAATGAATCACTCCATGAGTATTGAGAGAGGTTCAAAAAGCTTGTGGAAACTTGTCCACACCATCAAATCCCTGACCAACTCCTGATCCAATACTTCTATGAGGGGTTATTGGCTATGGAGCGAACTCTCATTGATGCCGCAAGTGGCGGTGCTCTTGTTGACAAAACTCCTGCAGCTGCACGAGAACTCATAAGCAACATGGTTGCAAACACGCAGCAATTCCATACTCGAGCACATGCTCAAGTGAAACAAGCCCAAGAGAATCAATCCATAGAGCCCAACAAGATGACTGAGTGGATGAGTGAACTTACAGGTCTTGTGCGTCAACTAGTGGTGGCTACCAAAGCCCCAACCTCATCTTCTCCACAGTCACTATTCCCTGGACCTATCAAGAATTGTGGAATCTGCAACTCTCCATCTCATCCGACTGACACATGTCCACAACTTCAAGATGATCCATCTGATCCATCTAGTCCAATGGAGCTCAATGCGACATATGCTCAACGAAACTTCAACCCTCAACAATCAGGTCAGTTTGTTAGAAACTTCAACCAACCCCACTCTGAGCCCTTCTCTTCTACCTTTAACCCACCTCTGAGGTATGGTAATCCCATTTCTCATCCTCCTCAGTTCCCTCATCAAAAATCCAAACCAGTTCCAATATGGTCAAAGTGGTGGTAACATCCATCAACCTTATCCTTTTGTTCCTCAACCCCAAAGGAACAATACTCCTCCTGGATTCCACTATCCTAACGAGCCTTCCCAATTCCCCACCCAATACAATCGCTTTCCCAAGAACCAAAATCAAGGCCAACCCAATTTGGGACAAGCCTCTTCTTCTAAACAACCATGGGAAAGTGCTGTAGAGGATCTTGATTCCTTCACCCGTTCTAGCCTCAAGAACATTGAAACCCAAATAGGTCAACTTGCATCCCACCTTAGCCAGCAACAACCATCCAATTCATCCCAACTCCCAGCTCAACCATTACCCAACCCTAAGGGTAATGTAAGTGCAATTGCACTTAGATCGGGAAAGTAAATTGCTATGCCCCATGCTGATTGCTCTACCTCCCCTTTCGATGTTGATCTAGAAAATGAAAAGAACAAAAAGCTGGAAAATGAACTTGAATCCACTCCTTCACCTCCTTCCATTCCTCTAAGGAACCCAATTCCTTTTCCTCAAGCCATCTCCAAGCCTAAGAAGTCCTTTGAACCTGATCCTGAAATGCTTGACATGTTTAGACGTGTTGAAGTGAACATCCCCCTCTTAGATGCCATCAAACAAATCCCTAAGTATGCCAAGTTTCTTAAGGAATTGTTCACCCATAAGAGGCAACTTAGGAACATTGAAAATGTTTCAACCCAACAGTCCATTCCCATGAAGTGCAAAGATCCAGGGACCTTCACGGTTCCATGTCAAATAGGGAGTTCCAACTTTGATGATGCACTCATAGACCTTGGAGCCTCAATAAATGTCATGCCCAAATCCATTTTCTCCAACCTTGGTCTAGGTCCCTTGCACCCAACGGGTATTGTCATTCAATTAGCCAATCGAAGCACTGTCAGTCCTGAGGGGATAATTGAGGATGTTCTTGTTCGGGTCAATAATCTTATCTTCCCAGCTGATTTCTATGTCCTTGACATGGAAGGTGAGACGACCTCTTCTCGATCTCCCCTAATTCTAGGAAGACCATTCCTCATGACTGCGAGAACCAAGATTGATGTCCATTCAGGCATCTTATCCATGGAATTCGGTGACCAACTGGTCAAGTTCAACATTTTCCAAGCCATGCGATACCCATCTGAGGATCACTCGGCATTCTCAATCCATGCTTTTGAGGACACTTCTAAGATTCAATCGAACCCCAATCCACCATGTTCTTCATGTTCTAATGATAAAGGATCTTGTGAAATCTGCACCATGATTAACAAAGTCATAAATGGTGAAGTTGATGTGGACCTCTCATTCATAGACTCCATCAATCTAGATGAACTTGAAAACTCTCTTAAATCCCACATCAACTCTGATCTCTACTGCTCCACCTTGGAAAGTGTTGAGGAAAATGATCCAAACCCATCTGGAATCCCTTCTCCTGCTCCTAACTTGTCTAGCTCTCAAATCAAGGCTGAAACTGATCTAAAACCACTTCCTTCACACCTTAAGTATGCATTCCTTTTCCATGATCCCTCCTACCCTGTCATTATCTCTGCTTCACTTTCTAAAACTGAGGAGTCCCAACTTGTTCAAGTGTTAGAGGAAAACAAAAATGCCTTAGGTTGGACCCTAGAGGATATTCCAGGAATCAACCCTGCCCTTTGCATGCATCACATCCATCTAGAGGAATCATCCAAACCAATTAGGCAACCTCAAAGAAGACTCAATCCACTCATACTTGAGGTAGTTAGGGAAGAGATTACCAAGCTTCTTCAAGCTGGTATTATCTACCCAATTTCTGATAGTGAATGGGTTAGTCCAATTCAAGTCGTTCCTAAGAAGGGCGGGATAACAGTTGTCACAAATGAACATGGAGAAGTGGTCACAAATCGAGTGAAAAACAAATGGCGTGTGTGCATCGATTATCGCAAATTGAATGCTGAAACACGAAAAGATCACTACCCACATCCTTTCCTTGACCAAATGCTTGAGAGATTGGCCGGAAAGTCACACTATTGCTTTCTTGATGGTTACACTGGCTACTTCCAAATTCCAATCGCACCTCAAGACCAAGAAAAGACCACATTCACTTGCCCCTTTGGAACCTATGCCTATAGGCGAATGCCTTTTGGCCTTTGTAATGCTCCTGCAACATTCCAGCGGTGTATGATGAGTATCTTTTCTGAATTCATTGAGAATTGCATGGAGGTCTTCATGGATGACTTTACCATTTATGGAGAGTCATTTGAATCTTGCTTACATTCACTCTCTTTGGCCCTTCAAAAGTGTGTCAAGTGCAACCTTGTGCTGAATTTTGAAAAATGTCACTTCATGGTTTCAAATGGGATTGTTCTAGGGCACATAATTTCTCAAGAGGGTATCCATGTTGATCCAGCCAAAATTGAGGTGATCCAATCACTTCCTGAACCCAAATCAGTTCGAGACATTCGGTCCTTCCTTGTTCATGCCGGTTTCTATCGGTGATTCATTCAGAACTTCAGCAAGATTTCCCTCCCTCTCACTCGTTTACTTCAAAATGATGTCACATTCAATTTTGATGAGGCTTGCAAGAGAGCCTTCATTGAACTCAAATTTGCTCTCACATCTTCTCCAATAATCCAACCCCCAGATTGGTCATTACCATTTGAATTGATGTGTGATGCTTCTGATAGGGCCATTGGGGCTGTTCTTAGTCAAAGAAGAGAAAACATTCCTCATGTCATCTTTTATGCCTCAAAAACATTGGATGAAACTCAATCACATTACACTGTGACTGAAAAAGAACTTTTAGCTGTGGTTTTTGCCTTGGATAAATTCCGGCCCTATCTCTTAGGTGCCAAAATCACCATCTTCACGGACCACTCAGCATTAAAGTTCTTACTTAAGAAAAGTGATTCCAAACCAAGGCTAATAAGATGGATTTTAATGCTCCAAGAGTTTGACCTTGTGATAAAAGATAAACCTGGAAAAGAAAACTCTGTGGCTGACCACCTGAGTAGAATTTCTAATTCTTCTCATTCTGAAATAATTGATCCTGAATTTCCAACTGAACACCTCTCATCTCTCACTCCAAAGTTACCATGGTATGCCCCAATTGTCAATTACTTGGTTTCTGGTGTTTTCCCTGAATATTTTTCAAAAGAACAAAAAGAAAAGATGAAAAGTGATTCAAAGAATTATTTTTGGGAAGATAATAAACTTTGGAAAACTGGGGCTGACATGGTAATTAGGAGATGTGTTGATGAAACTGAACAATCCTCCATCTTGGAATTCTGCCACTCAATGCCTGGAGGTGGCCACTTTGGACCACAAAGGACTTCTTGAAAGGTCCTAGATTCTGGATTCTTTTGGCCTTCACTCTTCAAGGACTCACACGAGTTCTGTCAATCATGTCCCACTTGCCAAAAGTTTGGCACAATTTCCAAAAGAAACGAAATGCCTCAAAATCCATTAATCTTTTGTGAGCTTTTCGATGTTTGGGGCATCGATTTCATGGGACCTTTTCCCCATTCCAATGGATTATCCTACATTCTCCTTGCTGTTGACTATGTTTCTAGGTGGGTCGAGGCCAAACCCACTAGGAAAGATGATGCTCAAACTGTGAGTGAGTTCCTCAAAACCCACATCTTCCATCGATTCGGAACACCACGTGCTTTGATAAGTGACTTAGGAACTCATTTCTGTAATAGAACCATGGAGTCACTTTTGAAAAATAATGGGGTTGTACATAAAACATCCACTGCATATCACCCTCAAACAAATGGAATGGCTGAACTTTCTAACAGAGAAGTGAAAAGAGTGCTTGAAAGAATTGTTAAGCCTGCAAGAAAAGACTGGCCCGATAGACTTGGTGAAGCACTTTGGGCCTATCGAACAGCCTATAAGACACCCATTGGGATGTCTCCATTTAGGCTAGTTTTTGGTAAATCCTGTCATTTACCAGTTGAAATCCAACATAAGTCATTTTGGGCTGTCAAAACTTGTAATTTTGATTGTGAAAAATCTGGTGAAGAAAGATTGTTGCAGTTGACTGAATTGGAGGAGCTTCGACTCGATTCGTATGAGAACTCCATTCTCTACAAAGAAAAGGCAAAGTCACTCCATGACAAGAACATTCTTCGAAAGTTATTTCATGAAGGTGAAAAGGTAATGCTCTTCAATTCTCGATTTCGACTTCACCCAGGTAAGCTCAATTCTCGTTGGGATGGACCTTTTATTATTACTAATGTTTACCCATTTGGTGCAGTGCAAGTCCAAGACCCTTCTTCAAAAAGAACATTCACGGTAAATGGACACCGGTTAAAGCATCACCATGAGAGGCCATTCACTTCAGGTTCCACATCGACTTCCATTGACCCACCACTAGATGGAAACGACGACCCACCAAATCCAAACCAGGGGCACCTCTTTCCCTTTAACTCTCTCTCTCTCAATCTCTATTCCCTCTCTTCTTATCTCTATTTCTTCTTCTTCCTCTCTCCCTCTCATTTTTTTTTTACAACATTCTTCCACAACCTTTTTTCTATTTTCTCTTTTGTGTGGATGTGTCATTAAAAATAAAAAAAAATTAAACATGGGTTGTGTCTTGGGTGGGTCAAAAATCATTCATCATCAACCTTTTATCGTGTTATAACTACTAAAATTAGTTCCATGATAAGATCAAACATGGGTTGGGAGATGACTATGAGACTTGTTTCAAGCACAACTTTCGAAAAAAAAGAGAAAAAAAAAAGAACACTTGAATCATCTTGTATTGTGTCATTATTGGAAGTCTTCCATGTTGTACATATTCCATAATCTCACCCTATTCCATTTTCTATCTCCCTCACATTTCATTCATCACACATTCATGCCCTTGTAAATATGTGTTTCTATTTCCTTTCAAATCAAATTTCAAAAAAAAATGTGCATTGATTTTTCCATGTTGGTGTTTTTAACCCCTCTTTTCCTTTGGACATTATATACCTACCGTCCCATAGCCACTGAAAAACCCCTTAAAAGACCTATTGATTCTTGTACACATTAGATTTGGGAATGGAAGCTGAGAGCTCTTACAAACTCTTGATTTTCACTTTTTGTTGGTGAATGAGTGAACCTCCTAAAATACATTTTTATCATCTTGAGAGGAGTAAGTTTGGAGTGCCTACATTTTCTAATTCAAACCTTGAACATGAAAAAATGAATT
This sequence comes from Viscum album, assembly GCA_963277665.1. NCBI lineage: Eukaryota > Viridiplantae > Streptophyta > Magnoliopsida > Santalales > Viscaceae > Viscum > Viscum album. The sequence continues at coordinate 1,954,143,138 of OY728141.1, read as the reverse complement.
GTTTTTGATGCATTATTGTGAACCAAATTTTTTATGGAATTCAATATGGATGAGTGAAATATTCTAAACCTCCCCTGATTGGAGAAAACAAAATTTTAATATTTGTTGGTGAGTGAAAATGATTTTGTCATGTTTTTATATTTGTTGCACATGAGGACACGTGCAAATCTAAGTGTGGGGGAGTTGATGTTATTAATATTTTCATGACTTATTATATTCCCCCTTTACTTATTTTATATGAAATGTGCATAATTTGTGTGAAATATTAATGTTTTAATATTAAGTATAATATTTGAGCATTTCTAGAAGTAGTCAAATTGAGTCAGTTTAATGTTTTAATTATAACTATCACTATACTGATCCAAATTGTGTGGTTATTGTTTTTTAGGATTCTCCTTTCAATATACAACATTTCATTATAAGGAACCATGATCCAATTCTGCCATTTGGAGGGTCATATGGTCCTCACAAACAAGACCAAAGAATCTGTGAACAAACTGGACCAGCCTTGAAGATTGATTTACTGGGATCAATACAGAAGTCCAAAAACATTAACTCTCCACCATAATTCGGGTGACACTACATTGCATCTTGGATAAAAATTTCAAGGCCCAAATCCAAGTAAAAGGGGCCCAAATAAATCTTTGAAGTCCAGCCCACCATTCTGGACGAGAATTAAAATCAGTATAGTATGCATGACATATCTCCTGATGTAAGCATCCAAGCGAGCTGAGATTTTGCAGTGTGAAATAGGGGATATAGGCGGTCGACTTTGTTGAATAAACCATTCGTATTTGAAGGCATCTTAATATTAAAAAACCCTTTCACATTATGGACTTCAAAAAGACTGGATTGAAATGGACAGTTTAAGTTTGTTTATTCAACCGGCCATAACTTTTTATCCTTACGTCCAAATGACTCCAAATTTTGAGAGTAGTCGCCCAACATTATTTTCTACAACTTTGAAGAAGTAGATATTTGAAGATTAAGCTTTATGAATTTACAAATTGGCGATGCAAGTGGAGGGACAGATTGGGAATGCAAACAGTCCACTCCTTGGGCTATAAATACTCTCTCCTTCTCTCCTTGAGAGGGGTTGGCATTTCAGAAGAGAGGAGATAATATTGGCACGACCAAAGCTTTTACAAAGGCTTGGGAGGACCTGCCATACTCAAGTTTTCACTTGAGAGACATTTCCTCCTCTCTTTGTTTTCACTTACTTTTGTGTTCTTTATTTTTGTAATCTTGTAATTCTCTTTCTTTGTAATTCTGTTTTAATGCAAGTTACTTCTTCAATATCTCTTATTCTCATCCAACTTCTGTATTTTAATATTAATGTTCTTAAAATATTTTAAATTCAGTTCAATACCCTTCCCTTATTTAGCTTCCTCATTCAATCGAAAGTTCATTTTTTAATTATCATCATTGTTCATGTGTGTGTGTCGACGTACCACTCTTTTCTTATCCCTTTCTTTTTCTTATCTTATTAATTTATAATCATAATAATTTTAACCATATTATTAATCACCCAAATGTCTGAGTAAATCTATCATTGGGTTGAGTTATAATTTAGGTATGTTAAGTGATTGAGAGCTTCTGCTCGATGAATATTCTTTGAATTAACATTGTGTATGTTGGACTTAACATGTCATGGATTAATGACTTGTTTTGTTTAACATGTGGTTTCCATGGATTATTGGAACCATAAATACACCACCATAAATAAGATCTGATTGAGATTATAACCTTAAGTTAAGTTAAGGCTTGGTTTAAAGCCTTAACACTTAAGAATTATAATCAACATCATCTTGTGACATGGGTGTTAATTTAAATGCAATATAAAGCAAAGCTCAAGGATATAAAAAGCTTAACTAACCTAATGATGAACTCACCCCAATCTTCATCAACTTGTTAAATTAAACATCATTCATTAAACATTTCAATTAAGCTCTGCAAACAAACCCCCCTAATCAAAATACAATCAACTAAAAATAATCGACTATTACGAAGTACCATCGCCGAGGATTCGACCTGAGTGCTGCTATACACATTAGCAGAGCACCGGAACTTTGACCGGTCGATAGGCGACAATCGTCCGTGCGTTTCAACCGTCTTTTATCCACCTCCTAGGAGCATTTGAAAATTTGCATAAAACTTAATTTTACCGCTTCTGTGAGTTGAATTTCAAAAATCCGAGAGACACGGTTAACATCATTAAGTAAAATGTGGTTCAATAAGATGAAAATAATTTTTGGTGAATAGTAATATTTGACTTTTATTTACCGCGGTTAAAGGTAAATAGGGTAATTCAAGGTAAAAAGAATATTATAATAATACAAAATTACCCTAACACATGTCCTAATTCTATTGGATAAGTTTAATTCAACAAAAAACCACCTTAGGAATAAAATATGAACCTCTTTGGTCCACTTGGATTAGATTAGGACATTTATTATTATTTAATTCAAAGAAGAGTTAAAAGAGTTAAAATAAAAGTTTAATAACTAAAAATTTTTAATATAGGGTTATACATAAGATAAATTCGACTAAATATTCATTATAAAGATAAAAAGATTTCCTAAATAATGGTATTTTATTTATATAATTTAATTTATTTATGACACAATGATGATGCAGTAATTACCTAATTAATGAAATATTAAAATAATTGATATTATAAATATCCAAATAAATGTAATTTGAAACTTTTTATGAATTACACTAATTTTATAGGTTAATATGACATATTAGGGTTGGTTAGATGAATTTTTTTCGAAGTAATAATGTTGTTATGAATTTAGAAAAAACAAAATACCAAATAGTGTCAAAATTGACATAAAAGAGTTTTTAAAACAAATATTATATTATTAATTGATATTCTATTCCTAAAAAACTAAGGTTTGGCCAAAAGACTTATATAATGATAGGTGTATCATTAATTAACCACTTGGGGTTCTCTTGGAAGTATATAGTAAGTTTATTAACCATATAATATAAAAATACAAAGATACATGGTAAATGTCAAACTATTTAACTAAGAGTTAAATCTAAAAGATAAAGTTAATATAGTGACCCAAACCTGTCTAAAACCTATTGGTTGTGTGGTTTTAGACCCATCCCCACCTTATACTTTAAATAATCCATTTTGGAGCCATTAGAAACTGAAAATTATTTTATTATAAAATAATTTTTCTAGCTTTTCCTAAGGTGCCCCGCACCCCTCTTATAAAAGGGCACTCCCCCTTATCTCTAAGTCACACCTTCAAAGCCATTTGGCTCAGCCAGCCTCTGCCCAAATACCCTATCAACTATCCTCCCTTCATCCTAGATGCCTTCCTTTAGTCATAAATCCAATCTAAGGATCCCTTTTTCTCAAATCAAAAGGAAGAACCCGGAGAAGAGGTAAATATGTCATCACCTTTTTCAAGTTCTTTTCTTCTTCCACTTCCTCTTTCTTTGTTGTTTCCATTATAAAATAATAACTCCAGTATATTATATATATTGTGATGATATTATAAATATGGTACAACCATATTCATTACTCTATCCATCCTTTGAATGACATGTCACCATACGTGCGTGCGTACGGCTTACCGTCTCCACGTCGTGGTGTAATTGTTATTCAATACACTATTATTTAGATGGGTATAATAATGATGTTTAATTGATGTAAATAATAAATATAACATGATAATGATTCTGTATATATGACATATCATCCAATTATATATTATTTTAATATCAAAAGAATGATATTGTCGCTCATGCGTGCGTACGGATTACCGTCTCCACGAACGCGATGAGATTCATTCCTCATCGTATCCATTCAAGACTAATTTTCATTAGATGATTAAAAATAATGTTTAAAGACTTAATATAATTATGAATATTAATAAGATACATCCTATCCATAACAAACATTACTTATGTAACAAAGCATATAAAGGAAAACGAATCAGTTAACACCCGAAACGATGATAATACTAAGATATTATTAACAAAGAAATATTAAAAGATCATATATGATATAATATTAATATATATGATTCTTGTATAATTTAATAACAATTATTTCACCATTATAAAGGAGTTTAACCTACCCTAGATCAAGGAAAAGTACAAGGTAAGGGTTAATTCTACAATCTCTTCATTATCCGAGGTTGTTTATACGTAATTATCTATTGGGACCTCTTTATCATCCACATCCATGTTTCTTAAAAATGTATTTCAAAACATTCTTAATATTTTATAGACTATGAGTTAAAGTCATTTATACCCTTGTTTTACTTTTATAATATGTTTATAAAGGAATCTTTCCGTCGTTTTCCAAACAAGGTACTTTTTGACTTTTTCAACAAATTTAAGGTAAGAATGTTTTTTTAACATATACGGTGGGTGCGACTATTTTATGTCATTATAACATCATCTAAGTTTCCCTTAAAATATTATAAGAATATTTTAAAAATAAATGTTTTCTTTTATAATTATATGACTTTTAAATGATTTCAAAATAGAAAGAGATATTTCTTAAAAAAAATGTTTTGATTTCATCTATGTCAACATCCTTTGATGGATTGTAAGATTATTTGAAGTTGATTTATTATGATACAAAACTTTTTTATTGTATTTAAGTTTTTGTGATATGTTTGACTGTGGATGTGATATTTTTATACCATTCACGTTTTATGGATAAATTATTGACATTATGTATGCTAGTTTTAATACGAATGTTTATGTTATGTTTAAACCTTTTCATATGAGGAATGCATTGGACTTAGTAAGTGACGGGTGGAGCCCAATATAGCTCCTCGATGCATCGGTAGGTCTCATGAGACAAACTAGTTTCTTGGAACAAGGCCTTGACAAAATCTTATTTGTATTCTTGGAACAAGGCCTTGACTATGTGGTTATGAAAGTCTGGCATTATGCATTCCATCATTATGAAAGTGTCTATTGATATTGCATGTGATTATTTGACTAGTAGAATATCCATGTGAGTAAGTAAATGGAATTATTTTGATTTATATTTTCCATTTTATGATGAAGTTTATGTTGAAAATTCTTTTTTTTAGTTTTATACATTGCCTTAAATGTTTATTCTTATTTATGAAAGTTTTCACTATATTGTTATCCTTACTGAGCATCTGAGCTCACCCCTTTCTATGTTTTATTTTTTCCATGATGCGAAGAATTATATTATGAATGACCTGTAGGGATAGTCTATGGGACCTAAGTGTTGTCTATGGAAACAATGTTGTTGTAGTTTTCCAATTTATGATGTAATGTAAACATTATGAATGTATCTAGTTCTTCCAAGGATATTAAACTAATCAGCCTTTCGAGACTTGATCTTTTGTGATCATGACAATGTTATGTAATAATGCACTGAATCTGGGTAACTAGGGTCGGGGAATTATAGTTGGTATCAGAGGAAGTTTCGTACAAACCTTGGAAACTAGATTTAGATAAACTCTGATTAGAGCACATAGCCCTAAGATAGACTTTGAGGATTAGTATAGAAGAACTTCCTAGAATTTTGGTATTGTAGAGATTTTGTGAGTTTTTCAAGAAATACATCCTTATCTGGATACGAGTAGGTAGAGTCAGATCTGTCACAGATGTACCTAGGGGTAAAATTCGAAAACACTGCTTTAAGCTAGACTCAAACAGGAACTGGTGCACGACAACGGGCCTTGTTTCACTCTTGGTTACGAAACTCCCAGGGGATATGCTTAGGATAATTCTCATTTTATTTACAAATCATTATGAAGGTTTTATGAGTATATACTTCCTCAAATAAAGCATTTTTATAATTATGGATTATATCCATAAACTATTCAATTTATGTTAAGTGTTTTACAAGTTTGGAATTATGTATTTTGATTCATAAACTAATCTAGTTTATGTCATTGTTTAGAAATAGTTCCTAGTGGAAGGAATGGAAACTGTATCAATGCACGCACTCTATGTAGGGATTTTCCTCCTACTCAAGATAATTATATTGGAGCTGGTGATATAAATGGTTTTGATCATCTTATCACCATACTGGGACAACTCACTCAGGTTATGAATAATAACTTTACTCGTATGGAGCACCCTGATCCACAGCATAGAGGATCAATGTTAGATCGATTAATGAGGCAACAACCACCAACATTCAATGGGAGTACAAATCCATTAGTAGTTGAGAAATGGATAAATTCCTTAGAGAAAATATTTCATGCCATGGGGAGTAGTGAAAGAGAAAAAGTTGTCATGGCAGTTTACCGCCTCACTGGAGATGTCGATCAATGGTGGTCATTGATTCAAAACACAAAGGAAGATGATGAAGTATCAAATATGGAATGGAGGGTGTTTAAAGATATTTTCTTAGAAAAATACTTTCCTCATGACCATCGAACAGATATGGAAAGGCAATTTCTGAGTCTGAGGCAAAACGAGGATGAGAATGTTGCAAAGTATGAAGATAAATTTACAAGGTTAGTGAGGCATGCTATAGATTATATACTTGACCCAAGAAGTAATATTGATCATTTCTTTGATGGGTTAAAACCATTTTTCCATCGAGCATTAGTCTCATAATCCTTCTTATCTTACGAAGATATTGTCTCATGTGCTACCAAGACAGAAAAAGAATTCTCTAAGTCTTACGAATTTAAAGAAAAGAAAGAGAAGAAGAGATATGTTGAACACTCTGGAAATGGAAATAAGGGGAAGAAGGGAAAATTTGAATATCCATCCTATGGTAAATGTGGGAAGAAACACCCTGGTACTTGCCTGACGGGAATGAGAGTCTATTATAAGTGTGTTGAAAAAGGTCACCAAGATCGTGATTGAAAGGGGAAGAAATAGGTTGTCGATGTTGAATACTAAAATTATATAGAAAGGGGGTATTATGCAAATGAATGTCCTAAGATTTAGGGTAACTTACCTCAGAAAAGGCCAAGGGATCAATTCCAAGCTTATGTTATCACTACTGCTGAGGTTGAAGCTCCAAAAGACGTGGTGGTAGGTAATTTAATGGTTTCCTCAAGTTTAGCAAATGATTTATTTGATTCTGGATCATCGCATTGTTTCATATCTTCCCAGTTTACCAAGAAAATTAGATATTTCCAATTTGATTTAACAAGGGATTTATCAATCAAAACTCCTAAGGGAAGTATCATTGCAACAAAGTTTTTTGAATCAGTCCCCATTAGGGCATATAAATGTTCTTTATCTGCTGATCTCATCGTCATACCCATGATTGAATTTGATATAATCCTCGGTATGGATTGGCTTTTGGACCATGATGAAAAAATTTATTGTAAGAAGAAGGAGGTTACTATTTTTGATGACAATGATAAAGAACACCTTATCTTTAGAGTAGAATCGTCACCACCTGATTCTTATCTAGATCCACCCCCAGTATCTCAACTAAATTCAATTATTGGGGAGGAAGAGAATGAAATAACTGTGGGTGAGGAAAGGAATGTTCAAATAGAGGATGCACCTATTGTGAAATAATATGTTGATGTGTTTCCATAAGATTTACCTGGACATCCTCCAGAATGAGAAATTGAGTTTTCCATTGATTTAATTCCTGGTTCAAGGCCCATATCGAAGACCCCTTATAGAATGGCCACTGTGGAATTAGTGGAACTAAAAAAACAACTAGATGAATTGAGTAATAAGGGATTTATTCTCCCTAGTGTTTCTCCATGGGGATCCCCTGTCCTTTTTGTTAATAAGAAAGATGGATCTATGAGGTTGTTCATTGACTACAGGGAGATCAATGCTATAACAATAAAGAACAAGTATCCCCTACCTAGCATTGATGATTTATTCGACCAAATTCATGGAGTTCAATACTTTTCAAAGATTGACCTTTGATCTGGATATCATCAGTTATGTGTGAAGAAGGAATACATTCCGAAAATAGCATTTCGAACCAGGTACAGGCATTACGAGTTTACAGTAATGCCTTTTGGATTGACTAATGCACCCTCTATTTTCATAGATCTAATGAACATAGTTTTCAATGAATATATTGATGACTTTGTAGTAGTATTTATTGATGATATCTTGGTATACTCTAAAATCTATGAAGATCATGAAAATCACTTACGCATTATCCTGAAGACTCTTAGAAGACATGAATTGTATGAGAAGTTTAGCAAGTGTGAATTCTGGATTTAGGAGATTTCTTTTCTTGGCCATATTGTCTCTAAGGATGGAATATTCATTGATCCTTCTAATATAAGAGAAATACAAGAATGGCCAGCACCGACAAGTATAAATGAGGTACGTAGTTTTATTGTTTTAGCAGGTTATTATCGATATTTCATCTAGAATTTTTCCTGATTGGCTAACCCATTAACCAAGCTCACACGTAAAGGGGTGAAATTTTTTTGGACAAAAGAGTGTGAATAATGTTTTGAAGAACTGAAGAGAAGAGTATTCAATACTCCTATCTTGACTCTACCATCGGGGAATAATGGGTTTGTTATTTATAGTGATTCTTTAAAGAAAGGACTTGGTTATGTCCTTATGCAGAATAATAGGGTTATTGCCTATGCATCACGATAGCTAAAAATTCATGAGAAAAACTATCCTACTCATGATCTTGAGTTAGTAGCTGTAATATTTGCTTTGAATATTTGGAGACACTATCTCTATGGTGAAAAATGTGATATATATACCGATCATAAGAGTTTGAAGTATATTTTCTCACAAAAAGAACTCAACATGAGATAAAGGTGATGGCTTGAACTACTCAAGGATTATGATTGCACTATACACTACCACCCGGGGAAGGAAAATAAGGTGGTAGATGCTTTGAGTAAAAAGGATCATGGAGTTTTGAACAAGATGAGAGTTGAAAAGGATCTTATATACATGGATCTAGTAAAGATGGATATGGGAATAACCATGGAAGGTTAAACATCAGTGATTTTTCAAATGGTTGCCAAATCATCTTTACTAGAAAGGATAAAGAGTTCTTAGACCGATGATGAAGGGTTTCAAAGAAGATTAAAGCTATGAATGATTGGAGATTGAGTGACTTTGTGTATGAATATGGAATTTTGAAATTTGGGAAGAGAATTTGTGTTTCCGATATACCTAATCTAAAAAGTGAATTTTTGGATGATTCTCATAGTTCCAATTTATCTATACACCTTGGTAGCACCAAAATTTATAGATATTTGAAGGAACATTTTTGGTGGGACAACATGAAGAGGGAGATTGCTGATTTTGTGTCAATATGTATGGCTTGTCAACAAGTGAAATCTAGAAGGCAACAGCCTGGAGGAGTCATGCAACCTCTTCCCATACCCGAGTGGAAATGGGATGACATCACGATGGGATTTTTCATGGGACAACCAAAGACTCCTAGAAGGAATGATGCAATATGGGTCATTGTTGATCGTCTTACCAAGTCATCGCATTTTCTTGCTATAAGAGAAGATTTACCACTTGAATGATTAGAAAGACTATATATTAATGAAGTTTTAAGACTTCATGGAGTACCACTATCGATTTTTTCTGATCGTGATCCCTATTTTACATCAAGATTCTGGAAAAGTCTTCAGAAAGCCCTGTATACTGAACTTCGTTTGAGCACTACCTACCACCCCCAAACTGATGGACAATCAGAACGGACTATTAAAACCTTATAAGACATGTTGAGATCATTATCACTTGACTTTAAAGGTATGCAGGATCAATATTTACCTCTAGTAGAATTTTCCTATAACAATAGCTTCCATTCAAGTATTCAGATGGCACCATATAAAGCGTTATACGGAAAGAGATGTCACACACCAACCTGTTGGGATGATGTTGGTGAAAGAAAACTCATAGGCCTAGAACTTGTGGAGGAAACGATGGAAAAGGTGAAGGTAATCCAAAACCACATCAAGGTAGCTCAAAGTAAATAGAAGAGATATATTGATAACCGAAGGAAGGATTTGGAATTTCAGGTAGGAGATCATGTTTTCTTGAAGGTATCTCCATGGAAGGGTGTTGTACGTTTCGGTAAGAAGGGTAAATTGAGTCCCAGGTACATCAGACCTTTCAAAATTCTAGAACGAATTGGGGTTGTAGCTTACCATTTATCAATGCCGTCAAGTCTCTCCAAAGTTCATGATGTGTTTCACGTATCACTATTGAGAAAATACATGCCTGACCCAACGCATGTACTCACCTATGAGGAATTAGAACTGGAACCTGATCTGTCTTATTGCGAAGATCATGTCAAAGTTCTTGATACAAGAGAACAAGTGTTGAGAAACCGAATGACTCGTCTAGTAAAAGTTCTATGGAGAAACCATAAGATGGAAGAGGCAACGTGGGAACCCGAGGAACTTATGATGAAGAACCACCCGAGTCTTTTTATGCAGTAATACTCTAGAAATTTCGAGGACGAAATTATTTGAAGGATGGGAGAATGTAACACCCCAAGCTTCCATGGTATGCTTCTCTTTGAATAATTCAGTAGCGTGTGTTGTACGCAATTTCGAGTTCTAACACACCACAACCAATCAAACTAGGTGTTATGAATAGTAATACTCACTTTTTGAAATTTTATAAATTTTATCTTTCAAAATGGACTTCATTTTTGGAATCGGAATATCAAAATTAGCTTAGGGTGAATTTTTGGTATTTTTTTGAAAACTTTCAATTTTTGATGAATAGTGAAAAACATTGAGTTGTAGTTTAAAATTGAATTTTTATTTAAATAATTATTTATTTTATTTAAATTTATTTTAGGTCAAAATAGATACATAATACCTATATAAGTTCAATATAATTCATTGGAGTCATTTTATAATAATTTTATATATATATAAATTTTATTGAGCTTTTTATCGTCTTTTACCCACCTCCTAGGAGCATTTGCAAATTTGCATAAAACTTAATTTTACCGCTTCTGTGAGTTAAATTTCAAAAATTCTAGAGACACGGTTAACCTTAGTAAGTAAAATGTGGTTCAATAAGATGAAAATAATTTTTGGTGAATAGTAACTTTTGACTTTTATTTACCGCGGTTAAAGGTAAATAGGGTAATTTAAGGTAAAAAGAATATTATAATAATACAAAATTACCCTAACATATGTCCTAATTTTATTGGATAAGTTTAATTCAACCAAAAACAACCTTAGGAATAAAATATGAACCTCTTTGTTCCACTTGGATTAGATTAGGACATTTATTATTATTTAATTCAAAGAAGAGTTAAAAGAGTTAAAATCAAAGTTTAATAACTAAAACATTTTTAATATAGGGTTATACATAAGATAAATTTGACTATAAATATTAATTATAAATCTAAAAATATTTCCTACATAATGGTATTTTATTTATATAATTTAATTTATTTATGACACAATGATGATGCAGTAATTACCTAATTAATGAAATATTGAAATAATTGATATTATAAATATCCAAATAAATGTAATTTGAGACTTTTTATGAATTCCACTAATTTTATAGGTTAATATGAAATATTAGGGTTGGTTAGATGAATTTTGTTAGAAGTAATAATGCTGTTATGAATTTAGAAAAAACAAAATACCAAATAGTGTCAAAATTGACATAAGAGAGTTTTTAAAACAAATATTATATTATTAATTGATATTCTATTCCTAAAAATCTAAGGTTTGTCCAAAAGACTTATATAATGATATTTGTATCATTAATGAACCACTTGAGGTTATCTTGGAATTATATAGTAAGTTTATAAACCATATAATATAAAAATACAAAGAGACATGGTAAATGTCAAACTATTTAACTAAGAGTTAAATCTAAAAGATAAAGTTAATATAGCTACCCAAACCTGTCTAAAACCTATTGGTTGTATAGTTTTCGACCCATCCCCAACTTAGCCTTTAAATAATTTATTTTTTAGCCATTAGAAACCGAAATGATTTTATTATAAAATAATATTTCTAGCTTTTCCTAAGGTGCCCCTCACCCCTCTTATAAAATGGCACTCCCCCTTCTCTCTAATTCACACATTCAAAGCCATTTGGCTCAGCCAAACTTTGCCTAAATACCCTCTCAACTATCCTCCCTTCATCATAGAGGACTTCCTTTAGTTATAAATCCAACCTAAGGATCCATTTTGATCAAATCAAAAGGAAGAACCTGAAGAAGAGGTAAATATTTCATCACCTCTTTCAAGTTCCTTTCTTCTTCCACTTCCTCTTTCTTTGTTGTTTACATTATAAAATAATAAATCCAGTATCTTCTATATAATTTTATGTTATTATAAATATGGTACAACCATATTCATTATTTTATCCATTCTTTGAATGACATGTCACCATACGTGTGTACGTACGGCTTACCGTCTCCACGTCGTGGTGTAATTATTATTCAATACAAAATTATTTGGATGGATATAATAATGATGTGTAATTGATTTAAATAATAAATATAACATGATAATAATTCTGTATATATGATATACCATCCAATTATATATTATTTTAATATCAAAATAATGATATTATCGCTCGTGCGTGCGTATGGATTACCGTCTCCACGAACGCGATGAGATTCATTCTTCATCGTATCCATTCAAGACTAATTTTCATTATATGATTAAAAATAATGTTTAAAGACTTAATATAATTCTTAATATGAATAAGATACATCATATCCATAACAAACATTACTTACATAACAAATCATATAAAGGAAAACGAATCAGTTAACACCCGAAACGACGATAATACTAAGATATTATTAACAAAGAAATGTTAAAGGATAATATATGACATCATATTAATGTATATGATTCTTGTATAATTTAATAACAATTATTTCACCATTATAAAGGAGGTTAACGTACCCTCGACCAAGGAAAAGTACAAGGTAAGGGTTAATTCTACAATCTCTTCATTATCTGAGGTTGTTTAGACGTAATTATCTACTGGGACCTATTTATCATCCACATCCATGTTTCTTAAAAATGTATTTCAAAACATTATTACTATTTTATATACTATGGGTTAAAGTCATTTATACCCTTGTTTGAATTTTATAGTATGTTTATAAAGGAATCTTTCCATCGTTTTCCAAACAAGGTACTTTTTTACCTTTTCAACAAATTTAAGGTAAGAATGTTTTTTTAACATATACGGTGGGTTCAGCTATTTTATGTCGTGATAACATCGTCGAAGCTTTCCTTACAAGATTATAAGAATATTTTCAAAATAAATGTTTTCTATTATAATTATATGACTTTTAAATAATTTCAAAATAGAAAGATATATTTATTAAAAAATGTTTTGATTTCATCTATGTCAACATCCTTTTATGGATTGTAAGCTTATTTGAAGTTGATTTATTATGATACAAAAATTCCATATTGTATTGAAGGTTTTGTGATATGTTTGACTGTGGATGTTCTATTTTTATACCATTCACGGTTTATGGATAAAGTATTGACATTTCGTATGCTAGTTTTAATACAAATGTTTATGTTATGTTTAAACCTTTTCATATGAGGAATGCATTGGACTTAGTAAGTGATGGGTGGAGCCCGCTATAGCTCCTCGATTCATCGGTAGGTATAATGAGACAAACTAGTTTCTTGGCATAAGGCCTTGACAAAATCTTATTTGTAGTCTTGGTACAAGGCCTTGACTATGTGGTTATGAAAGTTTGGAATTATGCATTCTATCATTATGAAAGTGGCTATTGATATTGCATGTGATTATTCGAATTATGATGAATTTTATGTTGAAAAGACTTTTGTTTTAGTTTTATACATTTCCTTAAATGTTTGTACTTATTTATGAAAGTTTCCACTATATTCTTATCCTTACTGAGCATCTGAGCTCACCCATTTCTGTGTTTTATTTTTCCCAGGATGTGAAGAAGTATATTATGACTGACCTGTAGGGATAGTCTATGGGACCTCAATGTTTTCTATGGAAACAATGTTGTTGTAGTTTTCCATTTTATGATGTAATTTAAACATTATGAATGTATCTAGTACTTCCAAGGCTACTAAACTAACCAGTCTTTCGATATTTGATCTTTTGTGATCATGCCAATGTTATGTAATAATGCACCGACTCTGGGTAACTAGGGTCGGGGCGTTACATATAATGTGTATAGGCTGTGATGGCTTGAGGATCCTTACTCGTTTTATGGGTTGTAATGGCTTGAGGTATAATACCTAACATATGATACACATTATGCGAGCTGTGGTGGCTCCTATAAACTACCTGGTTACTTTGATTACGTGGACGTGGTGGTTTTGTTGCACGAGGTGCATGTTGTGGTGCTTCACCCAGGTGTCTATGGGAAAGCCTTTTTAGAGAGAGATGCTTAGGACGTGTGACGTTGGGGAAAATCAGCAAACCAGTGGGGAAGTAGTAGTAGGGTACCCTTGATATTCTTTATTATATTATATACTCTTGTATGTGTTACTTGGTGAGAGTAGCCATGGTGAGGCTGGGAACATAGTATACCTATTTAGGTGAAGAGTTAGTTTCACTTATTGTTCACTATGATTTAGCATGCTTTCTTTACTTTTTCATGAGAGGTTTTGGGGAGGATCCTACTAAGTATATTGTTATACTCACCCTATGTATATATAAATCATTTTTCAAGTCACTTGGATCAGGTTGGAGATCAATTTGGTTTCTACTAGCTTGGGGTTGCAGGAGCTGTTCGAGCTTGTGGTTGCTGTTGTTTTTACTTTCTTTTGGGTATTTGTAGTTTTTCCCTTTCAGTTGTAGTAGTTTGCATGACATTACATATTTGTACTTGGGATTTCTTTTATATTTCAATCTGGGTCCTTGGAGTTGGTTGGTGTCTATCTTATCTCTCTCTTCTACATGTGTTCTCTTAGAGGGTAATGCCTCCCATTTGTGTGTTTATTATACCCTCAGTGCTAGTCGCCAACCCGGGGCCTACTGGAGACGGGACTTGGGGGTCATTATCTCCCTTCTCACATTGTCAGCCCAGGAGGGGTACACTTTGTGGGTAGGGGGTCATGACAGAGTGGTATCAAAGGTCTGGTTGAGGGATAAGATGGAGTTTGGAGTTAGGCACAGGTGAGGTTACATGGGTTGGTAGGGAAACAGTGTCAGTCAATTTTAACAAGTGATGTAAACACTGGAGACTGGTCGAGACATAGGCGTTTAGGCTCCCCTATGATCTGATGTGCGAATTTTTAAGTTTATAATGGCTACTAAATGAGGTGATACTAGTTGTGGGGTAGTGACCTAGGAAAGGATCGTGCATCATTCTTCTTTGTGCCTATTTTTGAATAGGTAGACCTTAGGATAGGTTAACTTAAAATGAATAAAAGAAAACAATTAATTAATTAATTAATGTTGAGTATTCCATATTTCAGGTTTAGGAGCTATAACTATTTGATATTTTGAAGGTATGGATCTAGGTCGACGTCCTTATCAGGATCACATAGAAGATGTACAGCATGCTATGCCAGCAGATCGCCACTGGGTAGAGGTTGACGACGACGACACTTGGAGGAGGACACTTCGAGAGTTTCAACACCAGAGTCCATAGAAGTATAAGGGCTCTGTTTCAGATGCATTCACAGAAGACTGGTTGGAGGAGGTCAGATAGGCTTTAGTTCGATCCATGCTCAGAAGGAGCACTGAGTGTCCTTGGTTGTGACAATGCTGCGTGGAGCAGTGAGGTAGTGGTGGTTTTTGTTTCTCAGGGATCTTGTGGAGTCAGAAATCTCATGGGAGGAGTTTCTAGACAAGTTTAGAGTCAAGTTTCTTTCTTCGACTGTGAAGGCGTCCAGTTGCTAGGAGCTTCTTACCCTTCGACAGGGGAGATCCAGTGCGTGAGAATTTGGAATCCATTTCAGGAACCTTTTACGATATGCTTCGGACCTATTTCCAGATGAGGGGGCCAGGGCGAGGCATTTCGAGGAGGCCTTGTGTCCAAAGATCCAGTGCCAGGTCACCCCATTTATGTTGAAGATATATCTTGAGGTGTTGGTGAGGGTAGAGGTCATTGAGAGGACATTGGCCAGAACCAGATCATCATGAGAGGGGAGTCATATTGATTCCTCATGAGGCAGAGTTGTGGTCTAGGGTTCCCGGTTTTCAGGGCAGAAGAGTTTCCGTTCAGCTGGAGGTAGGTCTCATCCCTCCGCATCTTGTTTCTCCAGAGGCAGCGACTCTCAGGCCTCTGAAAAGGGATCAGGTGCATTTTTTTCTTGTGGTGGTCAGGGTCATTAGCAGTGAGAGTGCCCGGCCTTTCAAAGTAGTCATCGTGCACCAGATGTTCCGCTCCAGGTTCCTCCATTGAGGCAGTTCCAGCAGAGGCAGCAGTAGTAGGTTGCACTAGATTTAGATCAGTAGAGGGTAGATGGGGCAGGCAGAGTACATCCCTATGATTCTCCCCATCCTCAAAGAGCAGAGCGCAACCATGGTGGTGGTCTTCATCAGGGTCATAGAGGCCGTGGAGGTGGTCGTGGACAGCTGCATGTTTTAGCGTTGCCAGCTCCAGGCGAGCCAGATGTCGTTCGAGGTACCCTTTACTTGTTTTCTACCTTGGTGTATGCCTTGTTTGATTCAATAGTGACACACTCCTTCATATCACCTACCCCTGTCCATGCTTTGGGACTTGAGGTAGAGAGGCTTCCAGTTCCCTTGACGTTGACTACGCCAGTTAAAGGTCGAGCTGACTTGTTTGAAGTATGTAAAGACTATGAGCTAGTGTTGGGGCAGCACCGCTCTTGGGGAGATTTCTTATGTTTACGAATACAACCATATGATGTCATACTTATCATGGATTGGTTGTATTCAGTGAAGGCTATCATGGATTGCTTCAAGAGGCAGGTTGTGTTCTTCAATGCGGATAGAGAGACAGTGTTGGCGAGTGATACCCTCAGATGGGTCAGAGGCGTGTTTTGTCCTTATCATCCATGATGGTTGAGCTAATGTTGAGTTCTTCAGAGGTTCAACATTTGGAGTTTCCTAGGGTTGTAGAAGAGTACCCTGATGTTTTTCTAGAAGAGGTTGTAGCATTACCCCCTTGATGGGAGATCGAATTTAGGATCGAGCTACAACCAAGAGCATCTCCTGTCTCTATGTCTCTATATAGGATGGCCCGTTCTGAGTTACGAGAGCTACGTATACAGGTTTATTGTCACACCCATACCTGTTTATTATTTGTATTTTATTATTTTCTTTGGTTTTAAATTTTTTTGTCAAGGTTCAGGTTGAATCCCGAACAATATTTTTAAGTTTTATCAAAAAACACATAGTTTTGTGTTGACGTCACTGAGCGCCTGGGCGGAGCGTGTTTTGGAGACCCCGTGTGGCTTCGCCCAAGCAACAACACTGTCCGTCGATCTTTGGAAAAATTTAAAATGAAAAAAAATTGGTATTTTATTACGGTTATGGTTAATAATTTTTAATTATTATTATAGTTGTAATTAAGGTTAATATTATTTTCATCATTATTATTATTATTATTTATTTATTTAACCTTTGTTTTTATCTTATCTTATTCTATTTTATTTTATTTTTTCTCTTTCTCTTTCTTATTTCTTCCTCTTTCTTCTTCTCTTTTTTTTCTTCTTCCTTTTTTTTGTTCCATGCGGCTTCTTCCCCCCCCCCCATTTGTGGATCTGGTTTCCTGCTCGCGTCTCCCCTTCCTCCTTACTCCCTACAACACCTCACCGGCCCGTCTCTCTCTCTCTCTCCCTTCGTTGAAGCGCCCAGCCTACCTAGATTCTTTCTGCGCACAACCCTCCTACACGCAGCACCCTGCATGCAGCGCAGCCTCCGCCCCGCATAGCGCCGCTCCTGCCCTGCTCGACCGTCCGCACGAACCCGCCCCAGCTCTCTCTATCCCCTCTTCAGAACCTAGTGCCCTCGACGTCGTGCCACCAGCCGCCGCAGCGCCCTAGGCTTCCCTGCTCCGCCTTTGTCCTGCACGCCCCGCACACCATCCGCCTTGCTGCTCCGCCTCACGCCATAAGTCCCCCCCATTCGCGCCTCCCTCGTCCAGCCGCCTCCCGTCGCCTCCCTTGCAGACCCCCGACCTCCCTCCTCCTACACACAAACTGTAGGGGCGGTCCCTATTCCCAGCGTTGCCGACCCCCGCGTCCCAGCAGGCTTGTGTCCCTCTGCCATGCTTGCTCTCCATCTCCAACCACAACTCTTTCCGGACTCACCAAACCCTCGCACCCCTATTCCTCCTACTTCAACTGCAACCCTGTACGACACCTCCCCCTGCCCTGCAGAGCGTCTGTCCCGCGCCCCTTCTGTTTCCCCAGCCCGCCTGTAGCTCCGCATCCTGGCCTGCTCCCTACTCAGTGTTCCCCAGCCACCCTCCGACGTCGTTCCTAGTTGAAACCCCTCCAGCACACTCCACGCCTCCAGTAGGTCTCCTATCCAGCTCCCCTGCACACGACCCCTCTGCTCAGCGCAGCCGGCGCACGACCCCCCGTCCGAGCACCTCCTCCTGTGCTCTGCCAGCCACTACCCCTTGATGCATTCGCACCCTCTGGAAAACCCCATCCTATTGAAACCCTCCTATTGGCCTCACACACTAGGCGTGGCCAGCCGCTCCCCAGCACGCAGTCCCTCGGTGCGACCTCTTGTTGCACGCCCTTTTTTCCCAGCCAAGCTACGCCTTCGCCGATGCTTGTCCGGCCACTGCAATCTTCAGCCGGACCTCCTCCGATCAGTGACCCCACTGGACATCCCCTCTCCAAATGACCATTGCACACCTACCTCCGACCTATGAGACTTCTTTTCGGCCACCGCGTAGCTCCGACCAGCCGGTACCCTCCGGTCGCGTGCCTTTGACCTGTCGTGCACCCTTCGACCGGCCGCGCTTCCCGCGCCCCATCCCTACTTTATCCGTCCAGTAGTGACGTAGTGCCCCGACAACTTTACCCTTCACTGCACTGGATGCGGATCTCCTTTCTACAGCCGCACGCCATATTCTCAATTGGGCCCACGAAGAACGCCACCGCCGAAGGCAAGTGGTTTGGGTTCACCCCGTTTCACATGCTCTGTTGTTGAGGTGGGGTTTTTGCACTATTTATTCATTTGGATCATTTGAAGTTTGTATTTATGGGTTTTAATTGTTTTCGTGATGGTTGTGGTGGGTTGGCAGGTAATTCAGTGAAATTGCGATCGTCAGCCTGCACATGCTTGCACGCCCGCTCGAGGTGTGTCGCGTCATCGTGCTTGGACTGCGAGTCGAGGTAGGTCCCCCACTGCACTCACCTTTAAATTTTTAATTTATTAATTTCTTGATGTTTTATTAATTTTTAATAAATAGGAAATAATATAAGATAATTAATTTTTATATGATTATTTGGTGTAAAAAGAGCCGTTTATTTTATACCGAACACTTGAAATATTTTCTCGATGAACGAACACATAGTAGTGAAATAATGCCCCTTTTTCTTTTAAACATAATTCATAGAATTTAAAATATAGTTTTGGTTTAAATGATAAATGATTTCTTCTAAAGTGTGAATTATTGTTTTGGGTTTTTCTGAGAAATGAGGTTTTTTTCTTTAAAATTGGTGAAGGCCCGTTTGGCACTTTAATAAAATAAATTATTTTGGAAAACCCACTCAGGGGTGATCTTTGGTGTGCGTTGATTGAATGAGCTGTATGTGACGTTTGTGCATCGTGACTAATTAATTTACATTGTGGACGCACCCCTTTTTTATTTCATGTGTTGACGTGGGAACCTGGCATAGTGAGTGAATCTTCTGAGAATGATTGTTGTACTAGTTTAGATTGCGCACTGGCTAGTGGCCCCATAACAGGGGAATACTGAGTTATTGTTGCTATGGGGATTGGGGCCCTCGGTTAGGCCATGTAGGGTTATGCCGAGCATTGGGGCGTTATGACGTCATCAAGTTAGGGCATGCCTTCAGGATGAGTCACATGTATAGTACGTTCTGGATTGTTCACGAGATCCTAGGTTTGACCCATGTTTTCTTTAGTGTTTATTTGTATGTGGAAGACGATTGAGAGGTCTAGTTTGGTATCTGGCCCCTACGTGCCACTTTTTCCATTTCCCTTAGTGTGTGTTGCATGTTGTGTGGTTTTCCTTTTTGGCTAATAACTGAATTTTGGATTTCTAAATGGTTCACATAAAATGTTTTAAAAAGAAATATACCTATTGCTTTCAAACATTAAACTTGTTTTTAAATTAAAAAGGGCAATGGGATGATACTTGTTTTAGAAATTAAAGTGTGTGTGGAAACTAATATTTTATATAATTTAGTTCAAACCTAGAATTAGTAAATTTCTTTATTTAAATGTAGTGAATTGGGAATAGTTTTTTGGGCACGCCTACTGAGTTTTAATACTCACGCCTATAGTGTTTTCCTATTTTTAGTTTCTGTTGAAGGTTGAATTGAGCTTGTTCGCTGTGGGCGAGACTTGGTTGTGGTGTGGGGAGTGACTCTCAAGGTCACGAGGAGTTTTGGTCGTGGTCAGGTTAGTTTGTTGTTGTTGGTCTTTTTTTGTGTTGTTTATTTACTTTGTGTTGTTCTATTTTCTTTTCGCTACTTTATTTATTTTATAGGGTGAAATCATTCCCTCTTGCTCTCTTTTGATGCCCTGGTGCTTTTCGCCAGCCCGGAAGGATCAGGAACGCCTCTCGGGCCATGTTGCGGGCCAGCTCAGGTGACCGGTTCAGGGTCGACCCAGGTTGGTTCATGACAAAATGGTATCAAAGGAGGTCGGCTCCTGAGCAGACCTTGTTTTTCAGAGCACCCATTATTATTTGGGGTTGTGATGGTAGAAGGATTACAATTATTGGGACTCGAGGCATACAGACGAGAAGGACATCATGAACCCTTTCTCATTTCGAACCTCGGATTACCATGGGATGTTCGGGTTGTCGATGTCTTTTGATTCTTATGGTTTGTTTGGTATTGGAAAATGAAATGAGAGTTGGGAAAGTGACCTCCATGAGCTCGTATGGTCTGGAAAGCCATGTGGAGCTGGAGACTTTACCCTAGAATGCTCTCAGTGACGGTGGTGTGACTGGCGTATGGCCGCCAACCATATGGTCAAGTCACCCATCATCATTAGTTTCCCTCTAGTGAATTTTCTAGGTTTTCCTTATTTCTGAAAAAAAAAAATCATTGTGAAAAGTGTTATTTTGGTATTTGGAATGACAATGACAATGTTTCACCCATCTTTTTGTTTTTTTGTTCCGTAGTGTTTGCCTCCACGAAGGTTCAATGGATGCCCAAGGTACAGCTTCGGGTGGTGCATCCTTAGAAAATCCTCTAGTTGATCATCCCAAAGACTACGTCCTCGAGTTTCGAAAGTTGAACCCTCCCCTCTTTTATGGGCAGGAAGATCCTCTTGAGGCAGAGGAGTGGTTATAGAAGATTGAGAGGAAGTTCAGTTTCATTGGGTTTCCTGAGTCGTTAAAGGTGAATTTGGCGACCTTTATGCTTGAAGGTCCAACCTGGAAATGGTGGAAGTCCGTGTCTCAGAATAAACCTTGGAAATATCTCACTTGGGAGTTCTTCAAGTCGTCATTCATCCAACAGTACTTCTCTGAAGTGATAAAGGTGAGGAAGAGGATGGAGTTGTGAGGTCTCTAGCAAGGTGTCGGATCGGTGTTCGAATTCTTTCATCGTTTCCTGGACCTGGCTCCATATGAACTGGGGTATGTTGGAAATGATCCCATGAAAGCTCGAAATTTTGAGCTTGGATTACGTCTTGAGCTGCAGTCAATGGTGGGAGAATTCAACTTGATCACTTTCCCTTATGTGGTGAGACAAGCTTTCCTCATCGAAGCTGAGTTAGCAGGAGGACATAAGGTGAAAAATCCTCCTCTGTCTTTGGGAAGTAGTGCAGAAGATAGCGATAAGAATAATGGGAAGCGACATTATGGTGGTGGAACTAGTAGAGGAATCAAGAAGCCTTCAGACCTTCAGTCATCTTCCTCACAGCACAATGCCTTGATCTGTCACCAGTGCGGTAAGCGGGGGCACAAGAGGCCGATGTGCCCAAATGCTCCAAAACCCCGCCACACCTATGGACATCTGGGCCACTTACAGCGATTCTATAGAGGTGTTTTCAAGAAGCGCGTTGAAGCTAGACCTAGCTCATTGAAGGTCACCTCAGCCCGTCAACAGGAGTAGGATGGTGTTTGGAGATCATTTTGGGGTTTTCTCTTTATAGTGTCTCTTGGATGTAGTAGTCGTCACCTGTATTGTTTTGTGGTGTTTCTTTTCTTTCAGTTGTAATAATGGTTGTGGCTGAACCTCTTTGAAACCTTTGCTCTAATGGATGTGTGTTTGGTAAAATTCTGGTTTGTGTGTTATGATTGGGAATTTTTGAAGCCTGACTGCGAGGTAGGAGATGCTTCAATCATCAGAGCTCCAGCCATAGGTCCTGGAGTGAAGCTAGCGTGTAGTTAGGTGAAACCCAACGGTGAAGAAGGGCCTTGGTTTAATCTTCATCCTTAGTGTGGTATGGTTTGTGTTCTTCTGAGTGTGTTACATCATTGAGGTAGTGGTGACAATAGTTTTGACGCTCTTTTGGTTAGGCCCTTCCCTCCCCTGCCGTAATGGTGGGGTTTTTGGTCTGTGTGGAAATTTTTCAAGTTTAGTTAGTTTCTCCAGTCCTAATGGTGGGGAGACCCATCGCGGGTCCTGTTGAAGTCAGTTTGGCTTGTTTCCTATGGTGGGGAGTCCGTTTAGGCCTCCCCGGGTCAGTATCGGAGTTTCGTTTTGGTGGTGTTTTAAAGTGTTCGTGTTTTGAGGATAAGTTGCGTGTCATAAGAGTTTGGTGTTCGTTTGGATCAATCAACTGGAGGTGCCTAAACTTTTGGGGGTGAGTGACACTTAAGGAGTTTCTTCTATGTTCTAGGTATTGTTGTGGCTTCCCAAGGACGGGAAGCGTTGTGGTAGGGAGAATTGTCACACCCCGACCTGTTTATTATTTTTATTTTTTTATTTTATTTGGTTTTAAATTTTTTTTTCAAGGTTCGGGTTGAATCCCGAACAATATTTTTAAGTTTTTTCAAAAAACGTGCAGTTTTGTGTTGACGTCGCTGAGCGCCTGGGTGGAGCGCATTTTGGAGACCCCACGCGGTTTCACCCAGGCAACGACACTGTCCGTCGATCTTTGGAAAAATTTAAAATGAAAAAAATTTGGTATTTTATTGCGGTTATGGTTAATAATTTTTAATTGTTATTATAGCTGTAATTAAGGTTAATATTATTTTCATTATTATTATTATTTATTTATTTAACCTTTATTTGTATCTTATCTTATTATATTTTATTTATTTATTTATTTATTCTCTCTTTCTCTTTCTTCTTTCTTCCACTTTCTTCTTCTCTTTTTTTTCTTCTTCCTTTTTGTTTTTCCACGCGGCTTCTCCCCCCCCCATTTGTGGATCTGGTTTCCTGCTCGCGTCTCCCCTTCCTCCTTGCTCCCTATAGCACCTCACCGCCCCATCTCTCTCTCTCTCCCTTCGTTGCAGCGCCCAGCCCGCCTGGCTCCTTGATGCGCATGACCCTCATGCACGCGGCACCCTGCATGTAGCGCAGCCTCCGCCATGCACAACACCGCTCTTGCCCTGCTCGGTCGCCCGCGCGAACCCGCCCCAGCTCTCTATCTCCCCTCTTCAGCACCTAGTTCCCTCGACATCATGCCACCAGCCACCGCAGCACCCCAGGATTCCCTACTCTGCCTTTGGCCTGCGCACCCTGCACACCCTCCGCCTTGCTGCTCCGCCTCACGTCGGACGTCCTCCCCGTTCGCGCCTCCCTCGTCCAGTCGCCTCCCTTGCAGACCGCCGACCTCCCTCCTCCTATGCACAGCCTGCAGGCGTGGTCCCTCTTCCCAGTGCTGTCGACCCCCGCGTCCTAGTAAGCTCGCTACCCTCTGCCCTGCCTGCTCTCCCCCTCCAATCGCGGCTCTTTCCAGACTCGCCAAACCCCTGCACCCCTATTCCTCCTGCTTCAACCGCAACCCTGCACGACACCTCCCGCTGCCCTACAGAGCATCTGTCCCGCGCCCCTTTTGTTTCCCCAGCCCGCCGGTAGCTCCGCATCCTGGCCTGCTCCCTACTCAACGTGCCCTAGCCACCCTCCGACATCATGCCCAGCCGCAACCCCTCCTGCGCACTCCATGCCTCCAACAGGTCTCCTGTCTGTCTCCCCTGCACACGACCCCTCTGCTCAGCGCAGCCGGCGCACGACCCCCCGTATGAGCACCTCCTTCTGTGCTCTGCCAGCTGCTACCCCTTGATGTTTTCTCCCCCTCTGGTGAACCCCATCCTGCTGAAACCCTCCCGTTGGCCTCACACACCAGGCATGGCCAGCCGCTCCCCAGCGCGCAGTCCCCCGGTGCGACCTCTTGTTGCACGCCCCTTTTTCCCAGCCAAGCCGCGCCCTCGCTGATGCTTGTTCGGCCACTACAATATTCGGTCAGACCTCCTCTGATCGGTGACCCCACTGGCCAGCCCCTCTCCAAACGACCAGCGCACACCTACCTCCGACCTGTGGGACTTCTTTCCGACCACCGCGTAGCTCTGACCAGCCGGTGCCCTCCGGTCGCGCGCCTTCGACCTGTCGTGCACCCTCTGACTGGCTGCGCTTCCCATGCCCCATCCCTACTTTATCTGGCTAGTAGTGGCACAGTTCCCCCAGTGACTTTACCCTTCACTGCACTGGACGCGGATCTCCTTTCGGCAGCCGCACACCATATTCTCAATTGGGCGCACGAAGAACGCCGCCGCTGAAGGCGAGCGGTTTGGGTTCACCCCGTTTCACCTGCTCCATTGTTGAGGTGAATTTTTTGAGCTATTTATTCATTTGGATCATTTGAAGTCTGTATTTCTGGGTTTAAATTGTTTTCGTGATGGTTGTGGCAGGTTGGTAGGTAATTCAGTGAAATTGCGATCGTCAGCCTGCATATGCTTGCGCACTCGCTCGAGGTGTGTCGCGTCATCGTGCTTGGACTGCGAGTTGAGGTAGGTCCCCCACTGCACTCACCTTTAAATTTCGAATTTATTAATTGTTTGATGTTTTATTAATTTTTAATAAATAGGAAATTGTTGGACTCTTCATGTGTTAATCATGTTTTAATGATCACAAATCTCTTTACTGTTAATTAATCTCAATCTTCATTGCACATCTTGCTAATGCTCTTCAATATCAATAATAGCTACACATCATGTTTGTATAATAACAAAGATTATAGATGTCAATTGCTCTCTTTATTATTTACAAGGCCTATACATGATCACAATTCTCACATATATTATCACACCTTTATATTTATGATTCACATTCTCTTACTCTCTAATGATTAACCTTAATCCATATTCTGCATATCACTATATTAGTTCAAATACAGATATTTGTCTAAGTATGCAGACACCATGACAAGACACCGTGACCAGACACCGTGAAGGACTCACCGTGAACCAGACACCGTGACCCAGACACCGTGACCAGACACCGTGAAGGACTCACCGTGAACCAGACACCGTGACCAGACACCGTGACCAGACACCGTGACCAGACACCGTGACCAGACACCGTGACCCAGACACTGTGACCAGACATCGTGACTAGACACCATGAAGCTCACACCGTGAAGTTCATACCGTGAACCACATACCATGAAGAAGACACCATTTCCATAATCACTATGACACCGTTTCTTAAGTTTTTGTCAATATTATTTAAATAATGCTAACGGTCATATTTATTATTTTTAATGCAATTAATGTTATTTAGTGATAGTTGTTGGCATGTCAGGAAACCGTATCTCATACTTATGAAAAGGGAATCATTCCTACTGCCAGAACTCGTGGAATATAAGAAAGACTGAGATGCAATACACGTGCAACAATCAATAAGCAAAAAGAAACGACGAGACAAGAAATACAACTAGAAGAACTTACATACACCCGAGTGCACTGTGCTGAACAAGAAGAACAATCCTGAACAAGAAGGAGATTGAAAGTCCTTCAGAGAACTCTCATGAGTGCAATCCAATACTGCTGAAGAACACACGACGAATCAAGATATCTTTCTCACTCCTGAAGAAGACAAGCTGAACTACGACACTCTGTTTTTCAACAAAAAAACCAGAGAAGGACTCAGAAGCATTCCTGCTGAATCCAACGAGTCCAGAGCTACATTGATAATCATTAGAGCTTTCTAAACTCTCATCTATCTTCTCTACGTGATTTATTTATTAACTTTCGAGCAGTGTGGTGTACTCTGTATATCTTTACACACACTATCTCCTACACTGAACTTGAGGATATCAAAATCCTCACTCAAATTATCTTAACTTATGTTTACTCACGTCAACTGTGGAAGAGGTCCTTGTGTGACCTGGTCTTTGTTTTGTTTCCCACGAAGAATAGTGGTAGAGGTCCCTGCGTGGCCTGGACAGTTTTGTAAAATTGTTGTTAACCCTGATCCAGGGTGTGGATCAAGTTTATATATATTTAAGAGGACTAAGTCTCGACTTGAGACTGAACCTCTTGTTATATCTGTTGTGCATCTTTTATTTAAGTTTAAAGTATACTACATATATCTTATTTATTCTGCTGCTATTAATTTGAAATACAAAACTATTTTGAAGCTACTTTGATAGTTAAATTAGCAAGTGTTTACACTTATTGTAAATCAATAGGTTGGCTTCAAAAGTTAGTTTGATCTTGTGGTTAAATTAACTGAGACCTAATCAATCTTTGAGAAGCTAAGTGAACATTTACAATCTGTATAAATTCACTACATTTTAACTTATTCCATAAATCAGGGGATTTTAACTAGAAAATATTTTAACAGAAAATCTAATTGGAACTCAATTCACCCCCCCTCTTGAGTGTCCACTCCGACCAACATTTGGTATCAAAGGTTTAGTTTTTGTTCAAAGATTTTTGAAATACTCTGTTTTTCAACTGTGATTTTAGTTGCATCTTTAAAGATCTTAAATTTCTGTTAGTTCTAAATTTTTATCTCTTTGAATTATCTTTCTAAAATCTAGTTGTGGATAATAGACTAGAGGGTGATGCTACTAACAGGCCACCTTTCTTTAATGGTACAAACTATGCTCAGTGGAAACTTAAAATGAAAATTCATTTAGAAATCATAGGTTTTGATATCTGGACTGCCATAGAATCAGAATATAAACTTCCCACTACTGCTAGATCCACTTGGGATAAACCTACAAAGAATACTTACAATAATAATTGTAGATCCATGAATGCCCTGTACTATGCTTTAGGAGATGAAGAGTTTAACAAAATTTCTGCTTGTAAAACTGCTTTTGAAATTTGGGATACTTTGGGTGTTTCTCATGAAGGAACAACCAATGTTAAAGAAATGAGATTAAATACTTATACTATTAAATATGATAATTTTAAAATGAAGACTGATGAACCCATTTCTGATATGTATCTCAGGTTTAATGAGATATTCAATACAATGAATTCACTTGGAAAGGTTGTTCCAGCAAAGGGACAAATTATGAGGATTCTGAGATGTTTACCAGACCGATGGAGAGGCACATCTGTTTCAATCAGAGAGTCATGTGACATTGCGGCTCTACCTGTCAAAGAACTCATTGGTAAGCTTATGATGTATGAGGAAGAACTCAAAGTGAATAAAGAGGAAGATGATGAACCTAAGAGGAAATCAGTGGCTTTCAAGACTACTGCTTCAAAGAGCAAGGACAAAGATAAAGCTCAACTACCTACTGACAGTTCAACCAGTGAAAATTCATACTCTGATAGTGATGCTGAAATGGCTCAGATAGCCAGAAGGTTTAATAAATTTTATAGGAAGAAGAAATTCTTCAGAAAATCAAATTACAAAGGAAAGTATGACAATAAGGGACACTGGAAGAAGGATTGGAAAAAGCCAGATAAAAGTGATGAAGTTGTCTGTTATGAGTGCAAAAGAAAAGGACATATTAAAGCAGACTGCCCAAAGCTCAAATTCAAGATGAAATATGATTACAAGGACAGTAAGTACAAAAAGGCTATGAAGGCTACTTGGAGCGCTTCTGAGGATAGCTCCAGTAAATCTGAAGCTTCTGAGACTGAAACCATAAATAAGGCAAACATGTGTTTTATGAAAAACACATTTGAGGTAATATTAGATACTCCTGCTTTAAATTCTTATTATTTTGAAGATAGTGCAGAATCTGATTCTGATTCTGAAAACATGACTAGTAAGGAATTGTTTGAATATTTTAATATGCTGGAAGAGACATGCAATGAACTTAAGGATAAATACAAATCATTAAAGAAACAGCATTCTCTCACTACTACTTTTAAAACTGAACTTACTATTGAAAAAGAGAAAAATGCTCAACTGTTAAAGGAGAACACCGAACTGAAAATGTCTAATGAGCAACTCAGAAAGGATTTAGAGAAATTCGCAAATGGAAAGGATAAACTAACTAAAATTCTAGGAAAGAAAGTTGCACCAAAATACACGACTGGAATAGGCTACAAACCTGGACAGAGACAGTTTACTAAGAATAGATTTATTCCTAAATCTGGACAGAATACTGCTAGTTCTAGCTCTGGACATTTATATGCTTCAACTAGTTATATTCATAGTTACGGATCTAATAAGGTTTATCTTTCAAAATATGTTTATTATACAAATTTTATGAGACCTATAAGACAAATTTGGGTACCGAAAGCTTTGATTGCTAACCTGTCTGGACCCAAGAAAATCTGGGTACCAAAATCATTTCCTATCTAAATCTGTTTTGTAGGAAACCTGATTAAAGAGCTCCTATAGGAAGACTTGGTACTTGGACAGTGGATGTTCAAGACATATTTCAGGAGACTTCACATGCTTTAAAATCTTGGTCAGAATTGATGGAGGCTTTGTCACCTTTGGTGATAATTCTAAAGGGAAAATCATCGACTTGGGCCAGATTGGTAACACTGACTCAGTATTAATTTCTAAAGTTTTATTCGTTGGTGGACTTAAATATAATATGTTAAGTATTTCTCAGTTATGTGATGATGGTTTTAATGTTAAATTTGAAAATGATTCTTGCAATGTTTTTAATTCTAAAAATGCTTTAGTATTTTCTGCCCTACGAAATGAAAATGTTTATGCTGTTGATTTAAATTATTTAGACATGAAAAATATTACTTGTTTAAATGCTTTTCATAAAGATTCTTGGCTTTGGAATAGAAGATTAGGACACTGCAATATACACTCACTTAGAAAACTTACTAAGAAGAACTTAGTGAGAGACCTACCCAAACTTGAGTTTCCAAATGACAAAGTTTGTAATCCCTGTCAAAAGGGAAAGCAACACAAAATCTCTTTTAAACCAAAGAAAGAAGTTTCAACTTCTCAACCTCTCGAGTTGGTTCACATGGATTTGTTTGGACCATCTAGAGTTTTCTATCTTAAATGGGAAACACTATGTCTATTTCTTAGTAGATGACTTTTCTAGATATACTTGGGTATACTTCTTAGCTCACAAAAGTGAAGCTTGTTCTTACTTTTCTAAATACTCCAAATCTGTAGAGAACCTTAGTGGACTTAAGATTAAAACTCTAAGAAGTGATCATGGCCGTGAGTTTGAGAATCATGAATTTGAATCCCATTGCTCACACAATGGCTATAGTCATAACTTTTCTACCCCTAGGACACCTCAGCAAAATGGTGTATTAGAAAGGAGGAATAGAACCCTGCAAGAAATTGCCAGAACCATGCTTAATGAATATGACCTGCCTATTTATTTTTGGGCTGAAGCTGTAAATACAGCTTGTTATATTATCAATAGAGTCTTGATCAGACCTATTCTTAAGAGGACCCCTTATGAGTTGTGTAACCATAGGAAACCTAAGGTTAACTACTTCAGAGTCTTTGGCTGCAAATTCTTTATTCTTAATACCAAAGATAATCTTGACAAGTTTGCATCCAAGAGTGATGAAGGAATTTTCCTAGGTTACTCTATTTCTAGTAAAGCCTATAGAGTTTTCAATAAAAGAACCAAGTGTGTGGAAGAATCTATTCACATCAAGTTTGATGAAACTGATCCACATGAGCCTAAAACCTCTCTTGAAAATCTTGAAGAAGATTTATCTGTTCTAGACCTTAATGACAAATAAAATGAACCTGCTATAAAGACAACCAGTTCTGGAAATTTTCCAGAACCTGCTTCTATTGATTCCCAACCTGTTGGTGAACCTGAAGTTTCTAGTCCTACCTTTAATAGATCAACTAGAATTCTAAAGAATCATCCATTAGATGTTGTTGTAGGAAATCTTGATAGAGGGACACAGACTAGAGATTCTCTTAGAAATCAGGTTGAACATCAAGCCTTCTTGTCATAGCTTGAACCTAAAAACATTGATGATGCTATTAATGATGAATTTTGGGTAATTGTTATGCAAGAAGAACTCAATCAGTTTGAAAGAAATAAAGTTTGGAATCTAGTTGAAAGACCTAAGGACACTTTCACAATAGGCACAAAATGGGTGTTTAGAAATAAAGTAGATGAATCGGGAAACATAGTTAGAAATAAAGATAGACTAGTTACACAAGGCTATAGTCAAGAAGAAGGTATTGACTATGAGGAGACTTTTACTCCAGTAGCCAGATTAGAAGCTATTAGGATTTTACTTGCTTATGTTGCACATCTAAATTTCAAACTATATCAAATGGATGTCAAGAGTGCATTCTTAAATGGATATATTGCTGAGGATGTTTTTGTTGAACAACCACCTAGATTTTCAAACCCTCATTTTCCAAATCATATTTTCAAACTATCAAAAGATTTATATGGTTTAAAGCAAGCTCCAAGAGCTTGGTATGATAGATTAAGTACTTTTCTAATTTCTAAAGGTTTTACAAAAGGAATAGCTGATTCTACTCTGTTTATAAAATTAATTTCTAAAGATATTTTAGTTGTACAAATTTATGTAGATGATATTATTTTTGGATCTTCAAAAACTACATTATGTACTGATTTTTCTAAAATGATGCAAAATGAATTTTAAATGAGTTTAATGGGTGGACTTAAATTCTTTATTGGTTTTCAAATCTTTCAAAATGATGATGGAATTATTTTAACTCAAAGTAAATATACTAGAGATCTTTTAAAACGTTTTGGATTGGAGAGCACAAAAAGTAGTGACACTCCCATGAGTACCACCTATAAGATGGATCTTGATGAAAATTGTAAATCTGTTGATCAACCCACTTATAGAGGAATGATTGGAAGTCTACTCTACCTGTCTGCTAGTCATCCTAATATTATGTTTAGTATGTGTATGTGTGCTCGTTTTCAAGCAAACCCTAAAGAGTCACATTTAAATGCTATAAAGAGAATTTTCAAATACCTCAAGCATACTCCCAATTTAGGACTATTATATCCCAAAGGAAAATCATTTGAATTAGTTAGTTATTCTGATACTGACTTTGCTGGATGTAAGCTAGATAGAAAAAAGCACCTCTGGAACATGTCACCTTTTAGGCAAGTCACTAGTATCATGGTGTAGTAAGAAACAAAATTTTGTTGCATTATCAACTTCAGAAGCTGAATACATAGCTGTTGGAAGTTATTGTACACAAATTTTGTGGATGAAACACACATTAATAGACTATGGATATCAATTCAGACATGTCTCAATAAATTGTGACAACACAAGTGCTATTAATATTTCTAAGAATCCTGTTTCTTATTCTAAGACAAAACATATTGATGTAAGACATCACTTTTTGAGGGATCATTATCAAAAAGGTGATATCACTTTGGAATTCATTGGTACTGAATATCAACTTGCTGATATATTCACTAAACCATTAAATTCTGAAAGATTAGACTACATCATACATGATCTTGGTATGATTAATCATAAATGAATATCTTACTGATTTTAATGTTTAATACTTTACTGTACTTTACTTTACGGTTTCATACTTACTGTTTCTAAGTTACTGTTTTATGCTCATGGTCTGACAACTCACTGTCTCACCGTGACTATATAAAATTCTCACTGTCTCACCGTGACGACTACAAACTATCTCACTGTGATGACTAGTTTTCTGTCTCACCGTAATGCCTACTCACGGTCTCACCGTGAGAATTATGTTTATTTTTATTTTAACCAGTATCGCGGTAATTTTTTATTTCACCGCTATTTGATTTACCGCGTTTTTGTTTTTATGACGTTTGACATTACCAAATGATAAAACTTAAGGGTTTCATTCGATTCCTTACCCAAACTCTCTCCTGAACCTTCTCTTCCCTCTCGCCCGAACGTTTAGTGAATGCCAAGGATGAAACATCCATCCTCACCCCCATATGAGAAGTGCCGCTCTAAGAAACAAAATAGGATACCGAGGATAGATCCCGAAGGACCTCTAAACCCAAACCTGGTAAGTCGTATCGTTGTACCTGAAAAAGAGGCTTGTCCCGAATGGATGTTGTCTAGCAGATCTTTAGTTTTGAAAGTTTTAAGAGAACAAGGATGGCTTGAATGGTTCACTGGACATAATAGACCAATTTACCCAAGGCTTTTATCTCAATTCTATCAGTATGTGAAGTTTTCTTTTGAGTTTGGAGAAAGATTTATGGTGACCAGCTGGATCGATGGTCATAAGTGCTCTTTCTCTTCAAGGTTGTGGGCTGCATGCCTAAGAATTCCACATGAAGGAATTTGTGAAGATTACCAGAGAGATCCTCCTCCAACAACCAACATCTTTGACCTGGAGACTACTTTGGAAAGTCTAACTGGAAATGGCACCAAGCGAAGGGTCATAGCTGCAGAACTAGATGGGGAGACAAGACTTATATTCAAGTTTGTTCAGAATTTGGTTAGTCCAAGAAAATGGGATTTTTTTGTGATGAAGTATCAGGATGTGTTCCTGATTCACCTGTTGAAGAATGGCCATAAGATCAATCTGTGTAAGTATGTTATCAACCATATCTGTGAGCTGATCAAAGTAACTTCCAAATCCACCTCCCTGTTTTACTCAAGGATGATTTCAGTTGTGTTAGTTGCAAAAGGGGTGGTTGGACCGAATAAAGAAAAGTTAGAGGACCTTGATTTCTGCCTATCCAAGTCTATCATCAGAAGGATGAAGATAAGCTGGAATCCCTGGAAGAAGCAATGGGTTGAGGATAGTGATCAACTGTATAAAAAGTTTAATCCTGTTGACTATCCAAGAAGGCCTAAGAACCTAGCTGATCCTGGTTTGGAACCAGATGAAGTGGCTGAGTATTCAGAAGAAGAAGAACAAGAAGCAGTAACAGCTGAAGTACCACCTAGAGAAGATCTTTTAATACCTCCAATGGAAACAATTCTGGTTGAAGAGGAAAGGGATGTTGTCCCTGCTGTTATCCCTACTGAAATACCTCAAGGAGAATAAGTTGTTGAAAAGGAAAGGAATAAGGATCCTTCTGCTGTTCTTCATGAGGAAGAATCTCATCCCAATGCTGCAAGGAAATTGGTTTTTCCTGTTTCAGAACAACAAGCAACCTTAGAAGCAGATCTTGTTAAAGAGACTCTTTCTGTTGAGAAAGAAGCAAGTCTGGAAGCTTATCCAGTGAAACAATCAGTTCCTAAGATTATTCCATCTACTGAAGAAAGAATGGAAATTGAATTTCAGCTGGAAAGGCAAGATTTTTCTGAAGAGATTAGGGATGATCCTATGGATCTTGTCCATGTTCCTAAACCTCAAGAATCTGGAAGGGAAGCACAAGTTGAGGGGGAGGAACCTCAAAATCTTGATATTGTGGAAGCTGGATCTGCTGAAGCTTCTCAACCTTCTATCACTTTTTCTGTGCACTCTCGGTATGAGTTACCAAGATTTTATGATGTTAATGAGTCATAGAAAGTAACTTCAACTGGAATGTATCTTTCTTCTTTGTTTCAACTGAAGTCCTTAGCTCATTCAAAACCAGAACCAATGCCCCAACCTCAATCTAAATCAGAATCTGAGTCTGAAGATGACTCTGAACCTCAACCAGAATCTGAACCTTTACCTTTACCTGGATCCTTACCTGATCTTCACTCCTTTGTGACCAAATATGATCTAAAAGTTTTTGGAGAGACTTTGTTAGCTGGAGTTGAGAAAATTGTCTTCACTCAACCTCTCCCAATGACTCAGTTAAGTCAAGAAGATGCATCAATTCTCTTGGAAAATATTATCTTGCATATTCAACCAAGGATGATCCAAGAAATTCAAGAAGTCGGAGTAGAGAATAAGTTGCTGAGTGTTGATGTTGCAAATCTGAAAAGTATGGTAGCAAGTCTGCAGAATTAGTTATCTTTGATATCAGAGTCTGCTCCTGTTTCTTCCCCTACACCTGTTGTTGTTTCTTCTGAGTCTTCTGATTCCTTCCTTGCTAGGGAGATTGTGTCTCAAGTTAATCCATACCTACTATCTTTTGATGAAAATATTGTAAAAAGGCACACCAAGATGCTAGAACGCATGAGAGAGCTTGTGGAAAATCTGAATAAGCTTACAGATGAATACACTGGATGTCTGCAAAAAGTTCTGAAACAGCTCAAAGTTCTAACCGAAGCTGTCAAGGCTTCACCTGTTTCTGGTCAGACCTCCACACCTTATTTGGATGATTCTTTGCTGAGATCCATAATAAAGGAAGAATTTCAGAATTCCTTTAGTGGATTGGATCTATCTTCTTTGTCAGAAGTGATTAAGAACAATTATAGAGCATTGGACTTGGTTAGGATTCATTCTAAGATAGCCAATGATTCTTAACAAGAGATCTCCAAGAAAATAGATTTGTATCTTTCCCGGATTTTCTCTAAAAGTGATATGACAGATCACTTTAGATATCTTGTGGAAAATTTGAGAATCCCTCTGGTGACTCAAGCTTTTAAAGCTCAAGTTCAGAAACTTTCAGAGTTCACCAGATTGTTGGACAGATTTCTAGAGAATAAGGATGATTTTGAAAAGGCTATGCAGTATGGTGGTGAAATCATTACTGATTTCATCAATCTTTTGAATCCGTATCTTCATGTGCAGAGTACTGTTATAGTTGCTCCAGCTGCTGCACCCCTTAGACCTAGACTACCTGCCTTAGCCTCAACTGCCATGACAGTTAGTCAAGCTCTTTCTCAGATCCATCCAGTCATTCTTGACCAACCACTGCCTAGATCTTCTACTGCTCCTACTTTGGCTCCATCTATTTTTTAAGGTTTACCCTTACCCTCGTTGTCTACCACATCTATGCCTTCTTCTACTTCAGCACCATCTCCTGCTACTGATAAAGGCAAAGACAAGATGGATCCCTGGAGAGTTCGAGGACTGTTTTTTTATGGGATGTCTTTTGTTGTTTCATGTTTTATTGAATTCTGAACCCTTTGTTTAATACCAAATGCAGTGTTTCATTTCATTATCTCTACTTTTTGATAATCCCAAAAGGGGGAGAAAAACTACAAGTGTCAGTTCTATAATAGTATAAATGGGGGAGAAAAACTACAAGTATCAGTTCTATAATGTTTTTTCTATGCTAGTTACTGTAATTTTACATGTCATTTATATTCTACCAATATATGATTTGTGGTCATCAAAAAGGGGGAGATTGTTGAACTCCTCATGTGTTAATCATGTTTTAATGATCACAAATCTCTTTACTGTTAATTAATCTCAATCCTCATTGCACATCTTTCTAATGCTCTTCAATATCAATAATAGCTACACATCATGTTTTTATAATAACAAATCTTATGGATGTTAATTGCTCTCTTTATTATTTACAAGGCTTATGCATGATCACAATTCTCACATATATTATCACACCTTTATATTTATGATTCACATTCTCTTGCTCTCTAATGATTAACCTTAATCCATATTCTACATATCATTGTCTTAGTTCAAATACAGATATTTGTCTAAGTATGTAGACACCGTGACCAGACACCGTGAAGGACTCACCGTGAACCAGACACCGTGACCCAGACACCATGACCAGACACCGTGAAGGACTCACCGTGAACCAGACACTGTGACCAGACACCGTGACCAGACACCGTGACCAGACACCGTGACCAGACACCGTGACACAGACACCCTGACCAGACACCATGACCAGACACTGTGAAGCTCACACCGTGAAGTTCATACCGTGAACCACATATCGTGAAGAAGACATTGTTTCCATAATCACTATGGCACTGTTTCTTAAGTTTTTGTCAATATTATTTAAATAATTCTAACGGTCATATTTGTTGTTTTTAATGCAATTAATGTTATTTAATGATAGTTGTTGGCATGTCAGGAAACCGTATCTCGTACCTATGAAAAGGGAATCATTCCTACTACCAGAACTCGTGGAATATAAGAAAGACTGAGATGCAGTACACGTGCAACAAGCAATAAGCAACAAGCAATGACGAGATAAGAAATACAATGAGAAGAACTTACATACACCCGAGTGCATTGTGATGAACAAGAAGAACAATCCTGAACAAGAAGGATATTGCAAGTCCTTCAGAGAACTCTCATGAGTGCAATCCAATACTGCTGAAGAACACACGACGAATCAAGATATCTTTCTCACTCCTGAAGAAGACAAGTTGAACTACGACACTCTGTTTTTCAACAAAAAAACCAGAGAAGGACTCAGAAGCATTCCTGCTGAATCCAACGAGTCCAGAGATACATTGATAATCACTAGAGCTTTCTAAAATATCATCTATCTTCTCTACATGATTTATTTATTAACTTTCGAGCAGTGTGGTGTACTCTGTATATCTTTACACACACTGTCTCCTGCACTGAACTGGAGGATATCAAAATCCTCACTCAAATTCTCTTAACTTCTGTTTACCCACGTCAACTGTGGAAGAGGTCCTTGTGTGACCTGGTCTTTGTGTTGTTTCCCACGAAGAACAGTGGTAGAGGTCCCTGCATGTCCTGGACAATTTTTTAAAACTGTTGTTAACCCTGATCCAGGGTGTAGATCAAGTTTATATATATTTAAGAGGACTAAGTCTCGGCTTGAGACTGAACCTCTTGTTATATCTGTTGTGCATCTTTTATTTAAGTTTAAAGTATACTACATATATCTTATTTATTCTGCTGCTATTACTTTGAAATACAAAACTATTTTGAATCTACTTTGATAGTTAAATTAGCAAGTGTTTACACTTATTGTAAATCAATAGGTTAGCTTCAAAAGTTAGCTTGATCTTGTGGTTAAATTAACTGAGACCTAATAAATCTTTGAGAAGCTAAGTGAACATTTACAATCTATATAAATTCACAACAGTTTAACTTATTATATAAATCGGGGGATTTTAACTAGATAATATTTTAACAAAAATTTTAATTGGAACTCAATTCACCCCCCCCCCCTCTTGATTGTCCACTCCGACCAACAGAAATAATATAAGATAATTAATTTTTATATGATTATTTGGTGTAAAGAGCCGTTTATTTTATACTGAACACTTGAAATATTTTCTCGATGAATAGACACCCAGTAGTGAAATAATGACCCTTTGGATTTTAAACATAATTCATAGAATTTCAAATATAGTTTTGGTTTAAATGATAAATAATTTCTTCTGAAGCATGAACGAGTGTTTTGGGTTTTTCTGAGAAATGAGGTTTTTTTCTTTAAAATTGGTGAAGGCCCGTTTGGCACTTTAATAAAATAAATTATTTTGGAAAACCCACTCAGGGGTGATCTTTGGTGTACGTTGATTGCGTGAGCTGTATGTGATGTTTTTGCATCGTGACTGATTGATTTACATTGTGGATGCACCCCTTTTTTTATTACATGTGTTGACGTGGGAACCTAGCATAGTGAGTGAATCTTCTGAGAACGATTGCTGCACTAGTTTAGATTACGCACTGGCTAGTGGCCCCATAGCAGGAGAATACTGAGTTATTGTTGTTATGGGGATTGGGCCCCTCGGGTAGGCCATGTAGGGCTATGCTGAGTGTTAGGGCGTTATGACGTCATCGAGTTAGGGCATGCCTTTAGGATGAGTCACATGTATAGTAGGTTTTGGATTGTTCATGAGCTCCTAGGTTTGACCCATGTTTTCTTTAGTGTTTATTTATATGTGGCAGACGATTGAGAGGTCTAGTTCGGTAGCTGGCCCCTACGTGCCACTTTTTCCATTGCCCTTAGTGTGTGTTGCGTGTTTTGTGGTTTTCCTTTTTGGATAATAACTGAAGTTTGGATTTCTAAACAGTTTGTAGAAAATGTTTTAAAAAGAAATATACCTATTCCTTTCAAATATTAAACTTGTTTTTAAATTAAAAAGGGCAATGGGTTGATACTTGTTTTAGAAATGAAAGTGTGTGTGGAAACTAATATTTTATATAATTTAGTTCAAACCCAGAATTAGTAAATTTATTTATTTAAAGGTAGTTCATTGGGAATAGTTTTTTGGGCACGCCTACTGAGTTTTAATACTCACACCTATAGTGTTTTCCTGTTTTTAGTTTCTGTTGCAAGTTGACTTGAGCTTGTTCATTGTGGGCGAGACTTGGTTGTGGTGTGGGGAGTGACTCTCTAGGTCACAAGGAGTTTTGGTCATGGTCAAGTTAATTTTTTTTTTGGTCGTTTTTTTGTGTTTTTTATTTACTTTGCGTTGTTCTATTTTCTTTCCGCTGCTTTATTTATTTTTTCAGGTGAAATCGTTCCCTCTTTCTCTCTCTTGATGCCCTGGTGCTTGTCACCATCCCGGGAGGATCAGGAACGCCTCTCAGGCCATGTCGTGGGCCGACTCGGGTGACCGGTTCAGAGTCGACCCAGGTTGGTTCATGACATTGATGGTTTGTTATAATGCAGTTGTGTTCGGCTGAGTGTGTCATCGTGGGGTGCACCAGTTTTGTTCGTGAAGAAGGCTGATGGTAGTTTGTAGTTGTGTGTTGATTATCATCACTTAAACAAAGTAATAATGAAGAATCATTATCCTCTCCCGCATATTGATGATTTATTCGATCAACTGAAGGGTGAAAGTTGGTTCTCAAAGATCTATTTGCAGTCAGGATATCATCACATGCCTGTGAAGGATGAGGATTTCCCGAAGAATAATTTTCATTGTTATCATGGGCATTATGAGTTCGTTGTAATTCCATTTGGCATGAAAAATGAACTAGTTGTGTTCATGGGATTTATGAACATTGTGTTCCGTGAGTTCCTGGACAAGTTCGTGGTGGTTTTCATCGACGACATCCTTGTGTACTCCACATCTGAGGAGGAGCATGCAGAGCATCTACACGCTGTTTTGGGAGTTCTTCGTCAACATCAGTTGTTTGGGAATTTGTCGAAGTGTGAGTTTTGGGCTTGAGAAGTCTGTTTCTTAAGGCATGTTATGTTTCATCAGGGAGTAGTTGTGGATCCATCGAAGATATAAGCAGTTGTGTCTTGGGAAACCCCCAAGACTGTGTCAGAGGTGCAAAGTTTCCTTGGTCTCGCAGGCTACTACAGGAGGTTCGTAGCTGATTTCTCTCGAGTTGAGACTCCTTTGACAGCTTTGACTAGGAAGGATCAGGCGTTCATATGGACTGATCAGTGTCAGGTATCTTTTGAGTATCTAAAGGAGAAGTTATTAAGTGCTCCAGTTATTTGTCTTCCAGCTAAGGGAATTTAGTTTGATATTTTTTGTGATGCTTCACATCTGGGGTTAGGTTGTGTTCTGATGCAGCATAGATTAGTTGTTTCTTATGGGTATCGGCAGCTACGTCCTCATGAATATAACTATTCTAACCATGATCTTGAGTTGGTAGCTGTGGTGTTTGCTCTGAAGTTGTGGAGACATTACCTCATTGATGAGCGCTTTGTGGTTTTCACCGATCATAAGAGCCTGAGGTATGTTTTCTCCCAGCATGACTTAAACTTATGACAACGTCTATGGATGGAGTTCTAATAGGAATACGACTTCGAAATATCGTATACACCTGGAAAGGGTAATGTTGTAGCTGATGCACTAAGTAGGAAGTCACGTGGTGATGCAGTATGTGAATCTGGTGATTCCTAGAGAGTAATGGAAGAATCGTCAGCATTACATCTTGATATGGGGGAAGTTGGGGGTAGAGGTTGTTTTTTTCAGATGACAGTGCAATCATCTCTAGTGCAGCAGGTGGAAGAGTCCCAGTTGGGGGATCTTGAGGTGGAGGTCTGGAGAGATCAAGTTGTTTGTGGTGAGGCCCCTAATGGTTGGTCTGAGGATGAAAAACACTGAGTGTTGTATCATGGAAGGATTTTTTTCCTTTGGAGATGTGTGGGATAGTTCTCAGAGAGTTCTATAGTTCACCTTTAGCGGTGTATCCTGGCATGAAAAAGATGTACCGAGCCTTGAAGAGTCAGTTTTGGTGGCCTGGGCTGAAGCATGCGGTTGCAGAGTTTGTGTCTCAATGTTTGGTCTGCCAGAAGGTGAAGGTTGAACACCGTGTTCCTGGTGGTTTTCTCTAGCCATTAGATATTCCTTAGTGGAAGTGGGAGGACATCTCAATGGACTTTGTTACTGGTTTACCTCGAGCACTGAGAGTACATGATTCTATTTGGGTGGTAGTGGACCATTTAACAAAATCATCTCACTTTATAGCAATCAAGGAGTTGAGCTGAGTGGAAGTTTTGTCGAGGCGGTATCTGGAGGAGGTGGTGAGACTTCATGGAGTCCCAAGGGTGATCATTTACGATTGAGATCCTCATTTTACCTCGAGGGTGTAGAGAGGTCTCCAACATGATTTTGGTTCTCATCTATGCCTTAGAACTTCTTTTCATCTGCAAATGGATGGTTAGATAGAGCGAACCATCCAAACTTTTGAAGACATGTTACGCTCTTGTATCCTGGATTTTGGAGGTTCGTGGATGAGGCACTTACCATTGGTGGAGTTCGCTTACAACAATAGTCTTCACTCCACCATCGGTATGGTTCCATTTGAAGCCTTGTATGGCCAGCCTTGCCATTCTCCGTTGTGCTAGACTAGGGTCGGAGAGTTAACAATTCTCAGACCGAAACTAGTGCAGAATACA
The DNA here is from genome assembly GCA_963277665.1 of Viscum album. Taxonomy (NCBI): domain Eukaryota; kingdom Viridiplantae; phylum Streptophyta; class Magnoliopsida; order Santalales; family Viscaceae; genus Viscum; species Viscum album. The sequence goes on along the minus strand of OY728141.1, from coordinate 1,954,102,156 downwards.
ACAGAGATGGTTTAGGTGATTCGTGAGAGGATGAAGACAGCGTGGGATCATAAAAAATCATATGTCGGTCAAAGGAGGAGACCCTTAGAGTTTGATGTTGGGGATCATGTGTTTCTGAAGGTGACTCCCCATCGTGGGAAGAGAAGGTTTGGTCGTGAGAGTAATCTTTCTCCTCGGTTTGTTGGGCCTTTCGAGGTTTTGGATCATGTTGGAGTCGTGACTTATCGAGTAGCACTTCCCCCATAGATGAGTCGGATACATGATGTTTTTCATGTGTCATAGCTCCATCTTTATCTTCATGATGACTCTCACGTCATCGATTGGGGAGAGATCGATGTTGATGATGATGCGACCTTTGAGGACCAACTTGTGGAGATCCAAGACCGCAACGAGAAGGTGTTATGCTGATGTTCTATTCCCTTGGTTCGTGTAACGACCCAATATTTTTAATGGAATTTCCCTTCATATAAATATGCCATAAAATCACATAATAATGATCCACTAAGTGATAAGTGACCTTTAAACATAAGTTTGTCACTTCTGTGTTTGGAATTTTGGAAATTTGACATACACGGTTGTGTTCAAGATGTTTTTTAGAGTCTGATAAGAAAAACTTAATTTTTGGTGAATAGTAACCCACCCTAATGAATAGTAACGTACCCTTATGAATAGTGATATACCCTAATGAATAGTAACCTCACCTATGGTGGTATTAAAATAATATTCAAGTTGGAAGTGCAATATACCTATATTTTAGAATAAGTTAATGAGTGTTTTAAAACTGGTTTTGATAATAAATTATTATTTTAATTAAATATTAAAATAATCATATTTAGAAAATTATTTTTTAAAAATGGACTTCATTTTTGGATTCTAAACGTCGAAAAATGGTTAGGGTGAATTTTTGGGATTTTTCTGAAATACTTGAATTTTTTATGAATAGTAAAATACGATAAATTACAAAAAATGTTAAATACTGCATCATAGGTGATGTATAGATGATATAAGATGATAATCTTGAATCATCCTTGATTATTTTAGTATATTTGATGATAATTTTCAATTATTCATAGTCTTGGCCTTAAATAATAAACTAATACTTAAAATAATGGGAAAAACCTCCCCTCCCTCACTATAAATACCCCCTCTCCTTACCTCTTTCTCACACACCTCTCAAGCCTTGTGCCTAGCCCAAATTCTGCCCAAAAATCCTCCCAAGCTCCTTCCCCACATCCAAGGCCTACTGGTCTTACCAAAAGGCCAAAATCAAAGGCCTTAAAAGGGATCTCAAAGAGAGGAGATCAAAGGGTAAGGATCCCCTTTCATTTTCAAGTGTTTTGTTTTCAATTTCCTTCTTTTCTTATACCCTCTTCCCCTTACCTTATCCAAAATGCATGAAAAATCCATAATCTCATATATTCTGGATGTTTATCATTTTTATGTAAAAATTCAAGCATCATGCTTCTTCTCCTCTCCCTCACGTTCTAAAATTAAAACATCATCTGTGATCGACATCGTGGATAATGTGTTTTCAATTTCTTTTATCATCTTTGTTCCTGGTCATGAAACCATTTATGTTATGGTTAAACCAGATTATTATGTATGTTATATATCTTATTCATGGTTTTCGAATTCTTATACACTCATGATATCAAATAATAATACAAAATAAGTTAATTATGGGTAAAATCGCTAAAATTAATTCAAGCGTTTATCATTAATGTCTTATGTCATGGTTCTCTTTCACTCCAATTAACCAAATGAATTTTGTAACCTTCTGTATGTTCACTAATTCTATATAACATCAATTCTGGACAACCAATTTTATCTTATATTTTATCTGAACCTAAATACAAGTGAACTTATCATTAAAACCATGGAAACAAACGGACCTGAACCATGAAATTGAACCTTATAATCAATCAAAATGGGTATGAATGAACTTAAAAAGGTTATACTAAATATTTTACATGTATATAAGGTTCTATACCTATTGATTAATAAACCTAATTTGACTATTAGGGTCATTAATATCAAGTTGAGAACACCAACGGACTTAAGGTAAGGGGTCCTCCCCTTTTTACTCATAATCAAGATTGATCTCTATGCTATGCATTTTTGTGTAATACCAAGTAATGGGGTACATTTATACACCTTCCCCATACTGCCCTAATGTTTTATAAGTTATGATAAACCCCTTATCTCTCTCATCAAGCCCTCTTAATTATACACGATACCATGCCAATAAACCATGATGGATTCTTCCCGAACTTTTACCCAATTGCAAGAGCACTCTACCTTCTGTTTTAAGACACCATTATCTTTGTAAATTCTGTATTTTAATTATGAAAACCTTCTTGGTTCAATTATGGTTTTATATAAAAGAATGTATTCTCTACTATTTGTAAAATCTCTATGGTATTTTCCTTAAAACCGCACAAAAATGGTTTAATGCTATTGTTTCTAAAATACATCTCTCATATGTTGTCACTTATGTTTGACACCACTTACCATGTTATAAACCTATTTTACCCTATGAACGTCCATGAATTTCTAATTCCTTACTTATATAGACACTTTCATGATACACCCATTGGTTATGATTGATATCATGATTATGGTACCCAATACTTTTCATGGGTACCCTTATGTTTGTGTATGGTTGAATATGTATGATTGTATATGTGGTAAGAATATTTATGTGGAAAGGATATTCATGAATATGTTGAGATGGGTGCACCCAGATGGCGCTCCAATTCATTGGGTAAGGTTAAGTCTCATGAGATGCGATGTGAAACGGGATTGGCGGTTAGCCTTGACCCGTACTAAAACGGGAAATGGGATTGGCGGTTAGCCTTGACCTGTACTAAAAAAATGCTTTATGATTCTGCCACATTTATATGATTCCATGTTTATATGATCCCATGTTTATATCAAATGATTTTATAAGTTTCATGCTTTGGATATCATTATGTCATGCCTCCTAACTCATATGCTTGAGATGTATCCTTATGTTCTTTCCCTTACTGGGCTTTTTAGCTCATCTCTTTGTTCATGTGTTCCCCAGGGTACCCTATGCAGATGTAAGGGCTCAAATGAAGTTAGGAGCTCATTATGGAGATTAAATAAAGAAGTGTTTTCTTTATCCCCATGTTTTGTGTTATATGTACCTAGTCTTCCAAGATACTGGACTTAACGATCCTTGGCTTGTACTCTGATGATGAATTATGTTTAAAATCATGAAATGTTATATGTAAAAGGCTCGGGTTTCTATAGTTGGTATTAGATCATGGTCTAGTTATTTTTAGAGATTAGGAATAGATCACCTTAGCGAGAACCTTAGGGATGAGACTAAGTATAAGAAAACAGTCCTAAATTTTGGTGAGTATAGAGTAAGTGGTTTATCAAGCAAATACATCCTTGTCTGGATACGAGCAAGTAGAGGTAGCTCTGGCACAGATGTATCTAGGGGTAAAACCCGAAAACACCGCTTTGAGCTAGACTTGAATGAGAACCGGTGCACGACAATGGGCCTTGCTGCACTCTTGGTTACGACACTCCTGGGGGATATGCTTTGGTAGATTCACGAGCTTAGTACAAACCATTATTAAGGGACAAAAAGAATCCCATAAGAATATAAGTTAAGAAATAGATAGAGGATAACCTAGATATAAACCTAAGGAATCATAAGTCAGGATATACTTTTTCTTTAAAAGTTCATACTTTTATGTTCAAAGTTTCTTTTTATGCTCAATAGCTAAGTATTCAAGACCTCTAATTATACGTTCTTTTTCTTAGTTAATGGTGGGAAATAGAAGAACATGTTCCAACAACCAATGTGATAGGCAATGTAATGATTGCCCTAATGACATGCCTAATGTGATGGAAGCGGGTGCTCAAAACTTCATGGAAATACTTGCTCAGCTAGCTCAAGTTATAAATAATAACTTGAATCAGGTGGAATGTCCCCCTCCTCCAAGGAAAGAGAAAGTTGTCGTAGAATTCTTCATGCGACAAAGGCCTCCCATGTTTAGCGGGTCTTCTGATCCCCTCCTCGCGGAACAATGGATTAACTCCATTGAAAAGATATTCTCTGTTCTACAGTGCTCGGAAGAAGAGAAGGTTGTACTGGCGGTCTATCGTTTTGATGGGAAAGCTGATCAATGGTGGACACTGATCAAGAATACAAAGTCCCAAGAGGAAATTGATTCCATAGATTGGGAGGAATTCAAGAGGATGTTTTTCAACAAATATTTTCCTCGAACCCTCCGTCTTAATATGGAAAGAGAGTTCCTTGGACTCAAGCAGAAGGAAGATGATTCCATCAGGGCATATTAAGTGAACTTTACAAGTCTTGAAAGGTACGCCTCTGGCCTTGTCATGAACACCAAAAGCAAGGTGGATCGCTTCTTTAGCAGACTAAAGCCAAGTCTACGAAAAGTGTTTGCGATTTGAGACTTCAAAAACTATGAGGAGATTGTTTGTTGTTCCCTCAAGGTTGAAATGGATATTGGAGACTCTCAGTGGTCTCATGGGCCTAGTGATAAGAAGTGGAAAATGGATAACAACATGGGTGGTTCATCAAACAAATCCCATGATGGAAAGAAGCCTCACTTTACCCTTTGCAAGAATTGTGGGAAGAAGCATCTTGGTGACTGTCTCAAGGGAACCAGGAACTACTTAAAATGTGGAAGTTTGGTCATCTGGACAAGAATTGCCAAAGGGATATGAAAAATCCCGCTAATGTTGAAGAATAAAGGAAGGTTCAGAACAACACTCAGCCTATAGTGCAGTGTTTCAACTGCAAGGAGCTTGGGCATTATGCAAACAATTTCCCTAAGTTGAGGGTTTTCAGAGGCAATCAAAAACAACCTCCAAGGCAACAAGGAAGGGCTTATGCTATCACTACTACTGAGGTGGATCTGGAAAACGACGTGGTGATAGGTACACTTGTTATTCATTCAAGAATAGTGAACGTACTATTTGATTCTGGTTCTACGCATTCTTTCATATCATGAAAGTTTAGTAGAACTATTCAAACACCACATCAAAATTTGGAGGAAAAGTTATCTATAAAAATATCAAATGGGGTGATCACTACATTCATGGTTTATAACTCCTCCCCGGTTAATGTTTGTGGACTGAACCTCCCAGCAAATCTCGTCATACTTCCTTTAGTGGAGTTTGACGCAATCTTGGGCATGGATTGACTATCTTTTTACAAAGCCAACATCAACTGTCGGGAAAGGGAAATCACTTTTCACATCCCGAAGCATCCTCCGATTCTTTACAAGTGTAAGGAGGAAGATGAGTCTCCTTTAGAATCTTCGTATCAAGTTTGGATATTGATTCCTTATGAGCATGCATACCTAGCTCAAATGATTGAGACAAAGGAGAGAATCATGCTTGAAGACATGCCCATCATGAGGGATTACACTGATGTATTCCCTGAAGAGTTGACTGGACTTCCTCCTGACCGAGAGGTTGAGTTCTCAATTGAACTTATCCCTGGATCTCTACCTATCTCAAAGACACCTTACAGAATGGCCACCGTAGAGATGAAAGAGCTGAAGAAGCAGTTATAGAAGAATATAGAGAAAGGTTTTATATGCCCGAGTGCTTCACCGTGGGGTGATCCAGTCCTCTTCTTCAAGAATAAGGATGGATCAATGCGCCTTTGCATTAATTATCGTGAGCTCAATAAAATCACGATAAAGAACAAGTATCCCCTTCCATGGATAGACGACTTGTTTGATCAGCTTCATGGGGCCATTTATTTCTCTAAGGTGGACCTTCGGTCAGGATATCACCAACTAAAGGTGAGGAAGGAAGATATACCCAAGACTGCCTTTCGAACAAGGTATGGACACTATGAGTTCATAGTGATGCCCTTAGGACTCACTAATGCTCTAGAAATTTTCATGGATTTAATTAATAGAGTCTTTAGAGATTACCTTGAAAAATTTGTGGTGGTCTTTATTGATGATATTCTGATATACTCCAAGAGAAAGGAGAAACATGAGGAGCATTTGGAAACTATGTTAAAGACTTTTCGAAGGGATAAGTTGTATTCAAAGTATAGTAAATGTGAGTTATGTATGGAGGGAGTATCATTCTTGGGGTATGTTATCACCAGGAAAGGGATATCTGTGGACCCTTCCAAGATGAAGGCAATTGAAGAGTGGCCGAGGCCAACTTCTGTAACAGAGATCCGCAGATTTTTAGGTCTAGTTGGGTATTATCGATGATTAGTGAAGAAATTTTCACGACTTTCAAACCCAATGACCAAGCTGACACGGAAGGGAGTAAAGTTCTTCTGGACACAAGAATGTGAAGACTATTTCAAGGAGTTGAAAAAGAGGCTTATCACTGCGCCGGTACTCACACTCCCTTCAAGTGGAGAACTCCTTGTGGTGTATAGTGATGCTTCTAAGAAAGGCTTGGGTTGCGTGCTAATGAAAAAATATAAAGTGATAGCCTATGCCTCAAGGAAGCTGAAAATCCATGAGCAAAACTATCTCACGCATGATCTGGAGTTGGCAGCTGTGATCTTTGCGTTGAAAATCTGGAGACATTATCTCTATGGGGGAAAATGTGAGATATATACTGACCACAAGAGTCTTAAAAATATATTCACACAGAAAGAGCTTAATATGCACCAACGAAGATGGATAGAGCTCATCAAGGATTATGACTGCTCAATCCACTACCATCTCGGTAAGGCAAACAAGGTGGCGGATGCTCTAAGTAGAAAGGATCTTGCATCTTTATCAATGATGAGAACTGAAAAGGATCTGATCTTCTTAGATTTGCAAAGGATGGACATGAGAATCATTAAAGTAGGAACATCATCAATCCTTTCTCAAATGATTTCTCAACCATCCCTCTTAGAGAAAATAAAGGTTGCTCAAAGAAAGGATGTGGAAATTCAGAAAAGGGTGGAAGCTGTTAAAAATGGGAAATCCTCTAATTTGAAAATTGATGAGTAAGGAGTTGTAAGATTTGGGACATGATTTTGTGTACCATCTGATCCAGAGATAAAGAAGGAGCTATTGAATGATGCACATAGCTCGACCTTCTCTATCCATCCTGGGAGTACCAAAATATACCGTGATCTCCGAGAACACTTCTGGTGGGATAATATGAAGAAGGAGATTTCGGAATATATATCAAGGTGCTTGGTATGTCAGCAAGTTAAATCTAAGTGACAAAAGTCCAAAGGTATGATGTAGTCATTGCCTATACCCATGTGGAAATGGGAAAATGTTACTATAGACTTTGCCATGGGTCTCCTGAAGACGTCAAAGGGAAATAATGCGATATGGGTTGTGGTTGACCGACTCACCAAGACATCCCATTTATTCGCTATTCGAGAAGATCTCTCACTTGAACAACTTGCAAAGATATATGTGAAGGAAGTGGTGAGACTGCACGGTGTTCCACTCTCAATTGTCTCTGACCGTGATCCAAGGTTCACATCTAAATTATGGAAGAGTCTTCAACATGCTTTGGGTACTGAATTAAATTTTAGCACGACCTATCACCCCCAAACTGATGGCCAATATGAAAGGACTATTTAGACGCTTGAAGATATGCTGAGAGCATGCTCTTTAGAATTCAAAGGTGGATGGGATCAACATCTTCCGTTGGTTGAGTTCTCATACAACAATAACTTTCACTCGAGTATTCAGATGGCTCCATATGAAGCTCTGTCTGGAAAGCGATGTAGAACTCAAACCTGTTGGGATGAAGTTGGAGAACGAAAGCTACTTGGACCCAATCTTGTACAAGATATGACAGAGAAGGTCCAAGTCATCCAGAAAAACCTCAAAGATGCTCAGAGTCAGCAAAAGAGCTATGCTGACAATCGTTGAAGGGACTTGGAGTTCGACGTTGGAGATAAATTCTTCCTTCGAATATCTCCATGGAAGAGAGTCATGCGATTAGAGAAGAAAGGGAAGCTAAGCCCAAGGTACATTGGCCCCTTTGAGATCCTTGACAGCATAGGAGTTGTGGCCTATCGGCTTGCACTTCCACCAAATATGGCTTGAGTTCATGATATTTTTCATGTATCACTTTTGAGGAAGTACATACCTGATCCCTCACATGTACTAAACTTAGAGGTGGTGCAGCTGTAAGATGATCTCTCCTATGAGGAGCAGCCAATAAAGATTTTGGATCAGAGAGATAAGGTTCTACGCAACAAGACAACCCATCTTGTCAAAGTGTTGTGGAGGAACCATAAGTTTTAATAAGCAACATGGGAACTGGAGGAAGCAATAAAGGAAAAGTACCCACATCTGCTTTTGGCCTAGAATGTAAAATGAAATTTCAAGGGCGAAATTTCTTAAGGGGGGAAGAATGTAACGACCCAATGATTTTAATGGAAATTCCCTTCTTATAAATATGCCAAAAAATCACATAATAATGATCTACTAAGTGATAAGTGATATTTAAACATAAGTTTGTCACTTTTGTGTTTGGAATTTTGGAAATCTGACATACACAGTTGTGTTCAAGATGTTTTTTGGAGTTCGATAAGAAAAAACTTAATTTTTGGTGAATAGTAACCTACCCTAATGAATAGTATCATACCCTTATGAATAGTGATATACTCTAATGAATAGTAACCTCACCTGTGGTGGTATAAAAATAATATTCAAGTTGGAAGTGCAATATACCTATATTTTAGAACAAGTTAGTGAGCGTTTTAAAACTGGTTTTGAAAATAAATTATTATTTTAATTAAATATTAAAATAATCATATTTAGAAAATTATTTTTGAAAAATGGAATTCATTTTTGGATTCTGCACATCGAAAAATGGTTAGGGTGAATTTTTGATATTATTCTGAAATACTTGAATTTTTGATGAATAGTAAAATACGATAAATTACAATAAATGCTAAATATTACATCATAGGTGATGTATGGATGATGTAAGATGATAATCCTGAATAATCCTTGATTATTTTAGTATATTTGATGATAATTCTCAATTATTAATAGTCTTGACCTTAAATAATAAACTAATACTTAAAATAATGGGAAAAACCTCCCCTCCCTCACTATAAATACCCCCTCTCCTTACCTCTTTCCCACACACCTCTCAAGCCTTGTGCCTAGCCCAAATTCTGCCCAAAAATCCTCCCAAGTTCCTTCCCCACGTCCAAGTCCTACTGGTATTACCAAAAGGCCAAAATCAAAGGCCTTAAGAGGGATCTCAAAGAGAGGAGATCAAAGGGTAAGGATCCCCTTTCATTTTCAAGTGTTTTGTTTTCAATTTCTTTCTTTTCTTATACCCTCTTCCCCTTAACTTATCCAAAAGGCATGAAATCTCCATAATCTCATATATTCTAGATTTTAATCATGTTTATGTAAAAATTCAATCATCATGCTTCTTCTCCTCTCCCTCACATTCTAAAATTAAAACACCGTCCGTGATCAACATCGTGGATAATGTGTTTTCAATTTCTTTTATCATCTTTATTCCTGGTCATGAAACCATTTATGTTATGGTTTAACCAGATTATTATGTATGTTATATATCCTATTCATGGTTCTGGAATTCTTATACACTCATGATATCAAATAATAATATAAAACAAGTTAATTATGGGTAAAATCGCTAAAATTAATTCAAGCGTTTATCATTAATGTCTTATGACATGGTTCTCTTTCACTCCAATTAACCAAATTAATTTTGTAACCTTATGGATGTTCACTAATTCTATATAACATCAAATTTGGACAACCAATTTCATCTTACATTTTATCTGAACCTAAATACGAGTGAACTTATCATTAAAACCAAGGAAACAAACGAACCTGAACCATGAAATTGAACCTTATAATCAATCAAAATGGGTATGAATGAACTTAAAAAGGTTATACTAAATATTTTACATGTATATAAGGTTTTGGACCTATTGATTAATAAACCTAATTTTACTATTCAGGTCATTAATATCAAGTGGAGAACTTCAATGGACTTAAGGTAAGGGGTCCTCCCCTTTTTACTCATAATCAAGATTGATCTCTATGCTATGCCTTTTTGTGTAATACCAAGTAATGGGGTACATTTATACACATTCCCCATACTTCCCTAATGTTTTATAAGTGATGAGAAACCCATTATCTCTCTCATCAATCCCTCTTAATTATACACGATACCATGCCAATAAACCATGATGGATTCTTCCTGAACTTTTACCCAGTTGCAAGAGCACTCTACCTTCTGTTTTAAGACACCATTATCTTTGTAAATTCTGTATTTTAATTATGAAAACCTTCTTGGTTCAATTCTGGTTTTATATAAAATAATTTCTTCTCTACTATTTGTAAAAGCTCTATGGTATTTTCCTTAAAACCGCACAAAAATGTTTTAATGCTATTGCTTCTAAAATACATCTCTCATGTGTTGTCACTTATGTTTCATACCAATTACCATGTTATAAACCTATTTACCCTATGAACATCCATGTATTTCTAATTCTTTCCTTATATGGACACTTTCATGATACGCCCATTGGTTATGATTGATATCATGATTGTGGTACCCAATTCTTTTCATGGGTACCCTTATGTTTGTGTATGGTTGAATATGTATGATTGTATATGTGGTAAGAATATTTATGTGGCAAGGATATTCATGAATATGTTGAGATGGGTGTGCCCAGATAGCACTCCAATTCATTGGGTAAGGTTAAGTCTCATGATATGCGATGTGAAACGGGATTGACGGTTAGCCTTGACCCATACTGAAATGGGAAATGGGATTGGCGGTTAGCCTTGACCCGTACTAAATAAATTCTGTATGATTCTGCCACATTTATATGATGCCATGTTTATATGATCCCATGCTTATATCAAATTATTTTATAAGTTTCATGCTTTGGATATCATTATGTCATGCCTTCTAACTCATATGCTTGAGATGTATCCTTATGTTCTTTCCCTTACTGGGATTTTTAGCTCATCCCTTTGTTCATGTGTTCCCCAGAGTACCCTATGCAGATGTAAGGGCTCAAAGGAAGTTAGGAGCTCATTATGGAGATTAAATAAAGAAGTGTTTTCTTTAGCCCCATGTTTTGTGTTATATGTACCTAGTCTTCCAAGACACTAGACTTAACGATCCTTGGCTTGTACTCTGATGATGAATTATGTTTAAAATCACGAAATGTTATATGTAAAAGGCTCGGGTCGCTATAGTTCGTGTCTTGTGGCAACACGGTGGCATAGAGGAGAGTACCTGGGAACATGATTCACAGATACGTGCTCAGTACCCAGAGTTGTTTGATGTTTACCTCTTTTCATGTAACGATGTTCCCTTTGTGGTTATAGACCTTTCATGTTTATGAGATGACTTTCTTTGGTTGCTTCTTGTGGCTTGCTCTCTTTTGAGAGGTATCTCGATGGGTGGTTGTTCAGACTTCTTTTCTGTTTCCTTTTAGGTTGGTTTTGAATTCTCGAGGATGAGAATGTTTTGAGAGGTATCTGATGTAATGGACTAGACCTCTATGGTCTATTCCTTTGCAAAAATCTGGTGTCTGAGGTGTTTCGGGAGGACAAGGTGACTTATCCCCAACACTTTTTCAATTTTTCCAATTCTACAGATAGTTCCATCAGTGAGACCGATGTGAACAGTTCCATCGGCAAGACCGATGTGAACAGTTCAATTGGTGAGACCAATGTGAACAGTTCCATTGGTGAGACCAATGTGAACAGTTCCACTGGTGAGACCGATGTCAACAGTTCCATCAGATCGGTTTGTCGTTCTGTGAACAATACCATTAGATCGGTGAGTCATTTTATGAACAATACCATCAGATCTGTGAGTTTTTTTGTGAACAGCACCATCAGATCGGTCTGTCGTTCTGTGAACAGTACCATCGGATCAGTCTGTCATTTTGTGAACAGTACCATCAGATCGGTCTGTTGTTCTGTAAACAATACCATTGGATCGGTGAGTCTAAGATCGATGAGTTATTTCGTGAACAGTGTTTCCAGGATTGGTGAGTCATTTTGTGAATAGTGTTTCCAAGATCAGTGAGTCCAGGACTGATGAGTCATTCTGTGAATATTGTTTCTAGGATCGGTGAGTCTAGGATCGGTGAGTCATTCCATGAATAGTGTTTCCAGGATCGGTGAGTCATTTTGTGAATAGTGTTTCCAAGATCAGTGAGTCCAGGATTGGTGAGTCATTCTGTGAACAGTGTTTCCAAGATCGGTGAGTCATTTTGTGAACAATGTTTCCAAGATTGGTGAGTCTAGGATCGGTGAGTCCAGGATCAATGAGTCATTCCGCGAACAGTGATTCCAAGATCGGTGAGTCATTTTGTGAACAGTGTTTCCAGGATCGGTGAGTCCAGGATCAGTGAGTCATTCCGTGAATAGTGTTTCTAGGATCGGTGAGTCCGAGATAGGTGAGTCATTTTGTGAACAGTGTTTCCAAGATCAGTGAGTCATTCCGTGAACAGTGTTTCCAGGATCGGTGAGTCATTTTGTGAGCAGTGTTTCTAGGATCGGTGAGTGTACAATGTTTCCAAAATCGTGTACAGTGTTTCCAGGATTGGTAGGTGTACAGTGTTTCCAGGATCGTGAACAGTGTTTCCAGCTTCCTACAGTTTCGCCCCTTTGACATTTTCTTTGACATAAAATGCATTAAAGGCCTTGTTTTAAGGGATTTAAGGCCAAATAAAATCTCATAACTCCTATATTAATTTTTCTTAAGTCCCGAGATGCCTTTACTTGGTCAAAATCCGTGGTTTAATATGATCCGCTTTTAATGAAAAATCCAACGTATCTTAAATTGTTGCTCTGTTAAATTTTCTAAAGGGATGAGATATCTTCTTCTGTTGTTCTACCTTCTTGTTCCCTAGTGAGAGACGCTCGAACCTTTCCTTCTTTCCATAGGAGTGGTGTGATCGAACCTTAATCCTCAGATCGTTTCTCCTTGAAGTTTCTTACTGCTGCATGCGCACCCCCTATTTTGGTGCAAGTAGTAAGTGTCGATCCTTTATCGATATAAGGTATGTTTTAACGCCGTTCGTTTGGGTTCATCTCCTTCTATTTCTCATTGCCCTTTTATGGAATGGCATCTTCATGTTTCTAATGGGATTTTCTTGGGTGTTGACCAATGTGGTGGTGTCTCTGCATCCTCGGGTGGATACAGTTGTCACGGTAGGAGGCGATCGTGATCCTTTGTGTGGATCATTCTTATATAAAGAACGAAAATAACCGTTTGAGGTAGGGGATTCATCGCTTTTCTTTTATTTTATGTGCAACTGTATAATTAGCATGTTTTATCCCACTGGATCACAATGGAATTGACATAATAAATATTTGAACTGGATAAATAAATTGATATCGATCGTATGTTATTACCTCTTGTTTTGATAGATGGTGTGATATTTATGCTTTCTTGTTTAGCTTTCGTTCATGATGGAAATTGGTAAAGAACATAAAGCCAGAATTAATTGATAATTGTTTGGTTAAAGATAAAGAGGCATGTAAATGAATCTAGTTCTTCTTGTTGTAATTTGATGTTAATCAAATTGGTGCAGTAAGCATGTTTAATTATTTGTGATAGCTTACTGGTTAGGTTTTCTGAATTTAGAACCTACGAATAATAAATCGATTAATCCAAGATGGATTAAAGAACTGGTTGTTCAATAAAAGATAATTCCTTGTAGGGTTCTGAGTTACCCTCTTGATTGTTTAAGGGCCAAGAGCCCCATTGATATGATGTTTGTTTTCCTATTGCTTGTGTTGTGATGTGAGCCTAGATGGCTGTTGTGATATGTGGAGGCATGGAGGCCTACTGGTTGTGGTAACAGTTGACGCCTAGAGTGGCGAGATGCATCGGGTTATGCATGTGGGTGTTGGGGAGGACTCTAGAGATGATGAAATGGGTTGGATGTGAATGTTTGGATTCTTACTATTTCTTATTGGTTGTTTATCTACTTTACATTCCCCATTGCTCAAGGCATCTAGTCTTTCTTACCCTTCTTCCAAAAGGGGTGAAGACGTGCGGGGTATGTCACATGCTTTTCGTGTTTAGCTTATCAAGGGAGGATGGTTCTACACTCTTGCTATAGGTGGCAAAAACTCGACGGGTAGTTCATCTACTCACCGTGTGGAGCGCCTTGTGTTTAGTAGCTTAGAATTTTTTTCTAGAGTGCCTGGGAATATGGGAATTTAATGATGTAAATAAATAATTGAATAAATGATGTTAACCCATGGGGTTGCAGCTTGCTGGGGCGCAATGCTGAGGTTGTAATTTGAATAAATAGTGGACTTTGGGTATGATGCTGATGAAATATAATGTGGAATTTTTAATGGTTAATTAATGTTTAAAGAATTAATTAACGTAAAGTGCAACTGATTAAAAGGGAATGAAGTAATGTATTAAATCTCTTAAATGGTTGTGTGCTTATAGGATACCTAGTCTTAGAAGTGGCAGCCGGGAGTCCGAGAGACGTTAGCTGCAGTTGAGTCTAAGACTAGGTTATGCCCATAGTGTGGTTGTGATCTATAGTTTATTATGTAATTTTTGTGTTTCTATACGCTACTCCACCATGTCAGTTAGGGAAACTGACACCCTGGGGATTCTGAGCCCTGGGGGTGTTTTCCCCAACATTCCAGTGGGAGGATGGATGAATGACTACCCCCTTTGGCCTCACTCTCTTCTCTTGGTAGTTACTTGTGCTGGCAGGCACAGCGGTTAGTTTTCCCCATATATGTGTGTAGAGGGTTGTAATGGCTTGTGGTTATTTACACACATATATTCTGGATATAGTTTCCTATGGACTACTATAGGTATAATGTGTATAGGTTGTGATGGCTTGAGGATCCTTACTCGGTGTATGGGTTGTAATGGCTTGAGGTATTATACCCAATGTATGATACACGTTATGCGAGCTGTGGTGGCTCTCAAAAAATACCTAGTTACTTTGCTTATGTGGACGTGGTGGTTTTGTTGCACGAGGTGCATGTTGTGGTGCTTCGCCCAGGTGTCTGCAGGCAAGCCTTTTTAGAGAGAGATGCTTAGGACGTGCGACGTTGGGGCAAAGCGACAAACCAATGGGGAAGTAGTAGCGGGGTACCCTTGATATTATTTATTATATTATATACTCTTGTATGCGTTACTTGGTGAGAGTAGTCATAGTGAGGCTGAGAACATAGTATACATGTTTAGGTGACGAGTTAGTTTCACTTATTGTTCACTGTGCTTTAGCATGCTTTCTTTACTTTTGCACGAGAGGTTTCGGGGAGGATCCTACTGATTATACTGTTATACTCACCCTATGTATATATAAATTGTTTTTTAGGTCACTTGGAGCAGGTTGGAGATCAAACTGGTTTCTACTATCTTGGGGTTGCAGGAGCTGTTCGGGCTTGTGGTTGCTGTTGTTTTTACTTTTTTTTGGGTATTTGCAGTTTTTCCCCTTTTAGTTGTAGTAGTTTGCATGACATTACATATTTGTACTTGGGATTTATTTTATATTTCAGTCTGAGTCCTTGGAGTTGGTTGGTGTCTATCTTATCTCTCTCTTCCACATGTGTTCTCTTAAAGGGTAATGTCTCCCATTTGTGTGTTTACTATACCCTTAGTGCTAGTCGCCAACCTGGGACCTACTGGAGGCGGGACTCGGGGGTCATTATCTCCCTTCTCACATTGTCGGCCCAAGAGGGGTACACTTTGTGGGGAGGGGGTTGTGACAAGTAAAATTATTATAATAATATTAATAATATTAATAACAACAACAAAATAATACTAATGTCAAACTTAATGATAATTAAAATGAAAACCCTATTTCATTTCATTTTTAATAATGATAATAACTTATTTTTTATAACAATTTAATAATAATAGTATTATTAACAAATTAAATAATAATAATATTATCATATGTGCAATATTATTATTATTATTATGGTTTATACATTAACCTTATTTTATCGTTATAAAATATCATTTAGCTTTATTTTTCAGTCAATTTAATTTATTCATCTAATTTTTTTTATTCGAACGATCGGTCAACCGCGCATACTTCAAGACTGAATGCATGGTCGCTGCTAGTGGTGTGGTGACTGCGCACCAGCTCGAGACCCACCAAAAACATCAAACTCTGAAAATTTTCAAATCGGGAGAAAACTAAAACTTGTTCAAACGACGTGAGACTAAGAAAAGAATAAAAAAGTAGGCATCTGGAGTTGGGGTGTGACATGTACTAGGTTTTTGAGTTCACTCAGAGGGTTCCCTATGGTAACTTCGCGCTCCTGGGTTGATGGGATTGATCCCAACTAGTTTGACTTGACTACCAGGACAAATAGGCTCTTGTAGGTCGACCTATGGTGCTTTTCGCAAGTTCAAGATAGTATTACTTGAGTGCCTAAGCTATTATCTCGTGACCCTTATACTTTGATTGATGGTTGATGTAGGGGGTTTTCATCTTGTGTTTGATTGTTCTCCCCTACTTGCATTGTTTGAGCGCCTTTATCCTGCTTACTTTCAATATTTCCCATTGACTTATAGTGCTTATATTGTATCTTTCTATATTCCTTATGCTTGGATTGTTTCTTTAAAAATGATTTTTAAAGAGGCTTTGAAAACAATTTTGGAATAAAGGCTTTCAAATTGGGCTTTTGAAAATATTTCAAAAGAAGTGTTTTGACTAAAATGACTTCAGTTGAGGGAATGTGGTTAAAGTGATTGTTTTCATTTAATAAAAATAAGAAAAGAAATTTTATAAAATGACAATTCACTTGATATTGGTTTTTTATAGATTGTGTTTGAAAAGTTCGTTTTCTTATTATATTTCAAACTAGCTTGAAAATGTTTTATGATTAAAAGTTTGGTTTGTTGTGAGGCGGGTGGTGGCCTACTGAGCATGCGTTTGTTCACGCCTGTTATCACATTTTAGTTTTAGGTTATTGGTTCGACTATTGACCACCCTTGGAGCGTTGATTGATTTGTGGATCTAAGGTTAGGTGTTTATATTGTTTTATTTAGCTTTCTTATTGCATTGTCCAACTGTGCTTATTACTTGATTTGTAGGATACCCAGCCAAACGTGTCATTTATTTTCATAGTATGTCTGGCCAGTTATGTGTTGGGTCGAAGAATAAATGTAAAGAGGGTGGTGAATTGCATTTAAAAAAAACTAAAGTGGTAAATACAAAATAAAATGATGCTATAAAAGACATGTCAACATGATCCAAGCATGCGATAATAACAAATTAAAGTGCATCGGAAATTAAATAGACAAGTCATGCTTTGATAAAGGAGTTTGGAAATAACACACAAAGGTTCCCCTATGTTTCCTCCCCTCAAGAAGGCTTGAGAGGGTTGTATAACCCCTTGGTTTTAATGGGAACTGATAACCAAAAAGGAGAGAGTCACTTGGTTTTGATTGGAACCAGGAACCAAACAAAGAATCCCTTGATTTTAAATGAAGAAACAAGAAACCAAGAGAACCCTTGTTTTGAATGGATAAAACAAGAAACCAATGATGATAATGAGGGAGAAAAGAGATAGTTTGCCTTTTGGAAAACCCGTTGCAATGTCGTGTCAACTCTCACTAAAAGATAAGAAGATGAAAGAAGGAGATATATATATAGAGAGAGATAAGTTACAGTTGAGAAAGAAAGAGAGAGATCCAAGGGGTTATACAACAAAGAACAGAGGCTCAAAAAAGAAGAAAGAGAAAGGGCATAAAAGATATAAATAAAAAAATAGATATTTGATGGCGCTTGATAAAAGTCGATGAAGACCATGCCTTTAGAATGTTCCCTTTGGTCTCGATTCCCACATATATTCTCTTTGATTCTTCTTTGTGAAAGGAAGAGAAAGGTGGAATTTTGAAGCTCTTTGAAGATAAAGGAAGAATCCTTGAGCGTTAGTGAACGAAGAGTGTTTCATTTGATGCACACTTCAATTGGATAATTATTCAAGCCTCTCTTGTCCTCCTTTTATAGCCTCGTATGATGCCCAGAAGGTCCAAGGTTGAATTACGACTTTAAGAGCTAAGTGGCAGCCTTTTGACCATTATTAAAGCTGTCTAGAATGTTCAAGAATGTCGTCGCCGGCTAGCCGCCCAATGCCACCGGCTAGTTGATGTGTAAGGCAGTAGCTACTGGATGACTGGATCCTCCACCGGCCAAGTAGGTCCTTGTTGCTTTTAATCATGGTTATTGGTGGATATGCATTACATTTGTGGAGGTCACAATGGGACTTAGAACTGTAGCATGCAGAGAGAGCATTCAAGGGTGAGTGGAAGGATTTATTTTGTACTTGTGTATATCTAATTGCTTGTTTTTCTACTTGTTTGTTTTGGTGTGGACGTTCGATTTACGGACGGATCATGCCAGGTTTTTAGGAGAAAGCATGTTTGTGCGTGAACTTTGATTTAAGGGTGAGATCGTTCTCATTGCCTATATCTGATGTCTCAGTGCTTGTCGTCAACCTGTGGGGATCGGAAATGCCCCTCGGGCCTGTGGCGAGCCGGGTTGGGCGCCGAATCAGGTGACAGCTTGGGCTAGTTTAGTACAGTGTGTTTATGTAACTGTATGATTCCACGTTTCATAACAGTCGAGACACCGATTAGTGGTTTTATGCTCGGGAATGTTACATGTTTTTCTCATGTTTTTAATGTTGTAAAGTTTTTTTTTATTTACAAATCTGAGATAAAACTAATCGTTGTTCTACATTTGCTAGTTTTGACGAGTTTTAAATAAAAAATGTAAAAATGCATTAATTAGTGTTGAGAATTTGATTTTAACATAAACAAGTTGTTTTTTAAAATATTTGAGATTGGAAATTATATAATATGTTATTGATATTATTATATAGTTTTAATTTACGTTTTGCTAAATTTGTATCACATGTACCTCTGAGGTAGTCCAATAGAAAGAGTTTGGCACCTGGTACTTATGGGCGGAGGTTCAATTCTCGCGGGTTGGGTTTTGACATCATAACTACACACCTGATAACTTAACAATCTGACACCTCAGAGTATAGTAAAAGATACAGTTTTACCCAATTTTTTACGATGAACATTCGACACCCGCTCAGATGGGGTGTCGAGGGGGCTGGTCATCGGGACGACCATCCGTTATATGAGAGCTAAGATTTAAGTATAAAAGAAATTATATTATATAAAAACAGTTTATTAATAATGATTTCAATTTGAGGTGGCGATAAAGACTCATTTATCATGTATTATGTGAAAACCAGTAGAAAATGGGGAAAATTGAGATGTTTTAACATTTTGTGGGTATATATTTAAAACAAAATTTAATACTTTAATATAGTATTTATATATAAATTTGATAAGTATCACGCTACTTGCTAGCTCTGTATATTTTAAAAAGAATTAATTTTTTATCAAACATTATTTTCCTTGACGGAATTTAATACATTTATCATTTATTTATGCCTTTGGGGATTGTTGAATATAATTTTGAAAAACGATCACATTTCTGTCGATTAATCTGTGTTTTCGGGATCCTCCAATTGGTTGCTGTAAGCTTCGGGCAAGTTCGGGCAATTTCATCGCCGGTGCCCACCGTAAGTCTCTGATGATTTTTTTTCACTTTCCTGTCTTTTTGGGGTCTCTACATGATGATTTGAGTTACAGTTTCTCAACCTTGAGTTCGGAATCCATGATTTGAGTTCGGGGGTGCTGATTATGAATTCGGGTTTTTTTTTTTTTTTCGTTCGTTAATATTTGATATATAAATTTATATTTTTGTTCTCTCATCTTCCTAGATTGAGTAATTTCTCTGATTTCCGTTACTCTTTAGAATAGATTTTCTGCTGAAATTTCTAGAAAACTTAGGCCATAATGTTATACAAACTAGAGGAAGCTCGCATTCAGTCTAGTTTCTCACTGTATCAACGGGGTCCATCGGTGAGAGCTCAGCGAGGAATTAAAACGGAACATCGATGAACTTTAAAAATGTTTGGATGCCTGTAATTGTACAGTACCATAATTTGTGGTTTATGTGATAATGTATTCTCACAGCTATTAATTAATCGCATTTTAGCTAGGAAATGGCCATCTTACATTCTGTTTTGAATTAAAACTACCATAGTCATAGACACAGTAGGCTGTAGTGATATATTTTCCACTTGACTTACACCAACACTTGAAAGGGCTGCTAAAATTTCCTCTAAAGAATCTAACTGCCTCTTTTGCTTCAGCAAATTCACATCAAGCTTGTTCACTGTTCCATGTGGAGTTTTGATTCTACTATAATTTTGAAATCATGCATTGTATTTGTTATGACAGCATTGTATTCTCATTAAAAAAAATGCCGCCCCCTCCAGTTGCAGGAGTTATTAGCTTCCATGCATATAAGTCATTTTGAAGACAGGCCTTATTTTAATTGTGCACTTAGGCCAGCATTACACCTACCTCAGTATATGGACCCGATGCTTAAACTGTTCATAACTTCTTAAAATAGTTTATGCGATTTTTTTTCCTGTTGGTATATGTCTCTGCAGAACCCCTGGCGGTGTGAATTTAGTTTAGTGTGATTCTTGCGGAGTTTTTCATTTGCAATTTGCACATTCTGCCCTTTCACCTTTCTTCTGACCCATCGGGCTTCTATTGCAATGGGAAAGAGCAGATCCTTCAAGGACGAGTTCTCATTTGGTTTGTCCTTTTTTTTTATTAACGCTTGATGTTATTTTTAATCATTTTTTATTTATTTTGGTTATAAATTTAATCTCCATACCACAGAAGAACGGTTGAAGGAGTCGCAAGACATCATTGCTAAATATCCTGACCGAGTGCCTGTAAGTTTTGGTCTTCTGTCTTCTCCTGACATCATTGACAAATATCCATTCTGTTTTTCTGTTAGAGATTGCCCATTGAAGTTGATCATAAATTTCAGGTGTCAGGCATTATTAGTAGTTTGGCTTTTTTTTAACTATAAAGGAGGGTCAAGTGGTCTACGGAGGGTTCAGCTAGGAATTGATACAACAGGTTGTATGAGTTTGACAGATCCATTAAGAACATAACTGCAAGAGATTTCAGAACTATAACAGCCTGTTTGGTTGCTTTCCAAATGGTTATTTTCACGAGAAACGGTTAGTTGTTTCAGTGTTTGGTTGGGTTGAAAGAGAAGACAGTAGTTCATTCCAGCATTTGGTTGAATGGAAAGAGAATTAGCGTGACAGTTAATTCAAAAAAAACATCGGAATGGACAATGACACCTCAATGAGTGTTAGTCTGGTTTCTTAGGAGTAAGAATGAAACTAAAAAGACCATTACTCCCCTCACCTTCAAATGATTTTGTTTTAACCCAGGGGTAAAATGGACATCAATCAATACTGTTTGGAAAGCAACCAAACGAGTTTTTTATTCTTTACCTATTCCATTTCAATTCCATTCCATTCTATTTTATTCCATTCAATTTCCGATGATTCTATGAACCAAACGGAGGCTATGAACTAGTTCAAAAATTTACCTCAGGAATTAGAAATACCCGTTTCTTGCACTTTAGACAATTGCTGCCAATGATTTTTGAAACTATTCAAAAACAAGAAATTAAATGGTGAAAGGATTCTCTTATTTCTGTGTCCTGACCAAAATTATGTGGATACCATATCCAGGTAAAACATTGTTTGTGTAATTAAATTTGAGGTTTTCAAAGAAATTCCTGAAGCAGATTCTGCCCAAGCTTATTTGTGTTTAGTACTGCCATTAGTAAAGAGGGTTTTGGTTGACTTTAGTTCTGTTTCGGGTGTTTCCCTGATGAAAATTTGGGATTCATTCTAGACCCTTTAATTGACGCTCAATGTGCCCTGGGGTCCTGCTTTGAGCTTGTTCATAGAAATTCATGGTCCTTCAAAAGTTTTTATTTTCACTTTCCAGGATATCTGAAAACAATCTTCTTGTTTTCCAAAAATCTTTCATTTTCATTTTTTTTTTCATTTCCACTTTCATTTAGTTTACTTTTTCATTTCCATTTCTATTTTTTTTTTCATTTCCATTTTCATTTAATTTAACGCAATTATTGTTTTTGTTTTCCAACAAAATGGGTCCTTCCAGTCGGCGCTAGTTTTTTGATATACATTCCATTGCATGTAGTTTTACATTGCGGATTCAACTGCATTGCCACTGTTGTTTTTTTGCTATGGTTCGCAGGTGGTGGTTGAAAGATATTCAAAAACAGACCTTCCAGAACTGGAAAAGAAAAAGTAAGCAGCAGGGCTTTCAAGAATGCAAAAAATTACGATTCCTCTCTTTGGATGTTTAATTGTTTTCAGCCAAAATGACCCCAGTTTTTATCCAACCCTTTGATATCTGCTTGCTAGTGATATGCGTAGTGGGTTTTCGTTGGAGCCATGTTGTGTTCTTTGCCCGATGTATTTTCTGATTTTTTCTTACCTTCTTCCCAAGACCACTCAATTCAAATAATAACACAAACAATCATGATGCATGAACCTCTCCCAGGTCTCTACCCTGCAAGCAGAACCGCCTCACCTTGTCGATTGGTAAACTTAAGAGTCCTTTCATTGGGTCATGGGGACCCTGAAATCCTGCGTCTTCGCCAGTTTCCCTGACCCATGTCACGTATCAAGATTGACCGGAATTGTTGCCCTACCAACCCATGCAATCCTTACTGTGTCAAACTTCAAATTCATTCCTATCTCTCAACCCAACCCTTTGATACCACTCTATCACGACCCCCTTCCCCCAAAGGTACCCTTCCTGGGCCAACAATGAAGAGAGAGAGATAATGATGTTGGATTGGTGTAGCCTGATGTATGTCATGGTCTGTACTCGACCTGACATCGCTCATGCAGTGGGAGTTGTGAGCAGGTATATGGCTAACCCTGGAAAGCAACATTGGGAAGCTGTGAAGTGGATACTGAGGTATTTGAAGGGCAGCAAAGAGGTATCTTTGTGCTTTGGGAAAGAAAATTCATTGCAGGGGTATGTGGATGCTGACCTTGGAGGCGATGTTGACAGTAGGAGGAGTACCACGGGTTATGTTTTTACCTATGGAGGAACTGCGGTAAGTTGGATATCACAATTGCAGAAGGTGGTGGCTTTATCCACCACAGAGGCAGAATATATTGCTGTAACAGAAGCTGGGAAAGAGATGGTTTGACTGGAGAACTTATTAGATGAATTGGGAAGAAAGCGAGAGCAGAATGTATTGCACTGTGACAGTCAGAGTGCTATACATCTTGCAAAGAACCCAGTGTTTCATGCCCGGACGAAGCACATTCAGTTGAAGTACGATTTCATCAGAGGTTTGATACAGGATGGGTTGCTGACATTGCAGAAGATCTATGGAACCAACAATCCGGCAGACATGTTGACAAAGCCTATGGTGATACAGAAGTTGAGGCACTGTTGTGCCTCTGTTGGTCTCCACTGATGAACGGAGGATGAGAGGCAGAATAATGGAGGATATGATGAGAGCACAAGAGGAAAACAATTTGTATTTCATGAATCGTCAGATTGAAATTGAAGCTGCGAATGGAAAGCACGCGCACTGATGAGTGAAGAAGAGGAAGAACTCAGATTAAATAAGTTGTCTTCGTCAGTTGCATCGAAGCTTAGCAGTGTAGTGGATCATGTATGCATCTCTGTCCACTGTAACAGAGCTGACCGACCGACACTGACAGACACTGTAGCAGTGCGGACTTCGGAGTCAACTATACTGTAGCACTTTTGACTTCCAGTCAGCAACCACTGTATCACTTTTGACAAAGGTGTCTTTCACTGTAGCGACGCAGACTTCTTGTTCGGAACAGTGGATCGTCTTCTCCATATGTAGCCCATTTCGGGCTAGGGTTTCTAACCTGAAAAAATTCTGTAATTTGTGCTCTCGATTAAGTGAGAATTCTGCCTCTTTGTGGACGTAGGGATTATTCCCGAACCACGTAAATTTGTGTGTTCCGTGTGCTTCTCTTCTGCATTTTCTTTCGTATCTCGTTTCTGTCATTGCGACTCTCGACGATTCTGCAACAACTGGTATCAAAGGGTGAGTTCGGAATTCTCCAACGATGGCTCTGGATGAAGGCAAAGTGAAGATCGATCGCTTCGATGAAACTGACTTCAGTTTCTGGAGGATGCAAATCGAGGTGATTGTTCAACATCAGAGAGTAGATGACGACGGTGGATCTGATGAAAGCTCTCGCGAATATGTACGAGAAGCCTTCTGCGACAAACAAGGTGCATTTGATGCGGCGATTGTTCAACCTGAAAATGGTTGAAGGGAGAATTGTTGCAGACCACATCAACGAATTCAACACCATCATAAGTCAGCTGACATCGATGAAGATTGATCTTGGTGATGAGGTATGTGCATTGGTCTTACTATTCTCTTTACCTAACAGTTGGGAAGCAACTGTAATAGCTGTGAGCAGTACCTTGGGGAATACCAAGCTGGTTCTGAAAGATATACGAGACCTAATTCTTAGTGAGGATGTGCGAAAAAGAGAATCAAGCAGATTCTCTGGTTCTGCTCTGAACGTTGAAGGAAGAGGAAGGTACCCACAACGAGACAATCGTAGAGGGCGATCAAGGTCAAGAGGGAAAAGCTGAGACAAGGCAAAGGGGGCTGGTCCTACCTGCTGAACTTGCGGGAAGAAATGACATGTCAAGGAGTGCAGAGATAATCGGAAGGGACCTGAAACCAATGGAGCAAATGCAGCAACTAAAGGAACTGATGACGTGCTGCTGTTGAGCGTGGATAGCCCAATGGAGTCTTGGATTTTAGACTCTGGGGCGTCTTTCCATTCTACATCGGAGAAGAGATTTCTGGAAAATTATGTTTCTGGAAATTTCGGTAAGGTACATCTTGCTGATGATGAGTCTTTGCAGATTGTGGGAAAATGAGATGCATGGATCAAGACCAACAGTGGGAGCTTGCTGGTTCTGGAAAATGTGAGGTACATCCCTGGTTTAAGAAGAAATCTCATTTATGTGGGACAACTTGATGATGCAGGGTTGAGTACCACGTTCACTGGTGGTGCATGGAAGATCACTAAAGGAGCTATGGTCATAGCTCGGGGAGCAAAGACTGGTACCCTATACAACATGACAGAAACTTGCATAGACATGGGTGCATCACTCAAAGCTGTAGGAGATTCACCACTGTGACACAATAGGCTAAGCCACATGAGTGAGAAGAGAATGAAGGTGCTGACAACAAAAGGGCTGCTACCGGAGCTGAAGTCAGTGGAAATTGGCCTATGTGAAGATTGTATCTTCGGAAAGCAGAAGAATGTGTCTTTTGCAAAAGGAGACAAAACACCAAAGGTTGGGAAGTTGGACCTGGTGCACACTAATGTTTGGGGGCCTGCACCAGTACTTTCCCTTGGAGGGTCACAATACTGTGTGACATTCATCGATGACTCAACAAGGAAGGTATGTGTTTACTTTCTGAAAAGTAAATCTGATGTGTTTAAGATGTTTCAGAAATGGAAGGTCATGGTAGAGAATGAGTCAGGAGCTAAGCTGAAATGCTTGAGGTCTGACAATGGTGGAGAGTATGACAGTCAGGAGTTTAGAGAATTCTGTTCTGATAATGGAATTCGGTGGGAGAAGACAATTCCAGGTACACCGCAACAGAATGGTGTGGCAGAGAGGATGAATAGGACGTTGAATGAACGTGCCAAGAGTATGAGGTTACACTAGGGGTTGCCCAAGACTTTCTGGGCTGATGCAGTGAACATGACAACATATCTGGTCAACAGGAGTCCATCTGTGCCAATTGGAGAACGTCTACCCGAGGAGCTCTGGTCTGGTTAGGAGGTAAGACTCTATTTTACGTGGCAGTTTGACATATGTTCATATTGATGCAAATGCTAGGGACAAGTTTGATGCTAAGTCCAAGCCATGTTTCTTTATTGGCTATGGTGTTGACGAGTTTGGTTACCGCTGTTGGGATGATCTTAAGAAGATGGTCATCAGGAGCCAGAATGTGGTATTCAATGAAGGTATCATGTACAAAGATCATCATGTAGTTGAAGATGAAAATGAGAACATTGAATCAGAGTGCAAAGAGCAAGTGGAGCTTGAAGGTGTATCTGAGCATGAGATATCCGAACCGGTGGAACCTATTACTCCAGTGGAGTTAAGGAGATCAACAAGGGTGAGAAGGCCTGTGCAGAGGTATTCACCATCCTTGCATTATTTGTTATTGATTGACGGTGGAGAACCAGAATGTTTTGAAGAGGCAATGCAGCTGAAGGAGTCGAGCAAGTGGGAGTTGACTATGAAGAAGGAGATTTCCCCATTGCATGATAATAACAGTTGGGAGCTGACACCTCTACCATAAGGAAAGATCGCATTGCAGAACAAATGGGTATACCAGGTCAAGGAAGAACATGATGACAAGAGAAGGTTCAAGGCAAGGCTGGTGGTGAAAGGCTTCCAACAGAAGAAGAGAGTGAATTTCACTGAAATATTCTCACCGGTAGTGAAGCTTACCACCATTCGGGTGGTTCTCAGCATTGTGGCATCGGAAGACTTGCATCTTGAGTAGCTTGATGTCAAGACTGTTTTCCTTCATGGAGATTTGGAGGAGGACATCTACATGCAGCAGCCCGAGGATGCCCCGGGTCAAGCCCGAAACTCCTTGTCAGAGTTTTCACTCCTAGGTACACCTGTGCCAGAGCCACCTTTACCTGCTCGTATCCAAACAGAGATGTATTTGCTAGAAAGATTCACATAATCCATTCCTTACCAAAATATCAGGACGTTCTTGTACATTTATCCTCAAATACTACATTAGGGCTTTGTTCCCTACTATATATTTCCTACTCTAGTTTCCAAATTTCCTACTAAGCTTCCTCTGATACCAACTGTAACACCCCGACCCCTCTAGGCTGGAGCCGGTGCATTACTTGTGATATTGGCATGGTTAGAAGGAATGAAAATCCCGAAGGAACGATCAGTTTAGTAGTCTTCAAGAAATTAGATACATAGATGTTTCTCAAATTACATTGGAAAAGTTTACAAAATACAATACATAACGAAAACTAAAAGCTGCATCCACAAGAACTCAATAAGTGATCTTCTCTTTGTCACCTGTTGAAAGTAAACAATGAAAGGGGTGAGCTCAAACGCCCAGTAAGAGTTACAAATAGCGGAATCATGAATACAATAATAAGTGAATCATAGTCAATCTGGCATAATCAATATGACATGGTGAATAAATGAAAAACTAATGCCATTAATAAACTGAGAATGAAACAGCATCCATAGATTTTGTCATAGTGAAAACCTCATGGATAATAATAATAACTGATAATGAATAAAGAGAATATTTCTTAATTGGACGTCATGTATCTGACACATGAAACCATAATACCGTAAAAACGGTTTAGTTCTGTGGGTAAAACTCGTCTGATTTTTGGAAACAAACTCGAAGGGTTTGTCGCCAACTGATTTGTCTCATGAGACCTACCGATGCATCGAGGGGCTATAGTGGGCCCCACCCGCCACTGCATGTCCAAAGCATTCTTTATACATTGATTCAATACAAGAGAAATATGTCTTTTCAATATCCGTATAGAGTAGAGTATACAGATTCATCAATATTTCCATAATTAAAATAACTTTCCAAATAAACACCGTATGTAAAATGTTATACGGTTTAGACAACAAACATATCCATGATATGAGATTATGGATATTTAATATAAATATAATTTCAAATAAAAAGGGATCTCAAATGGGCAGTAGGTACACCACATAAGGATTATTAAGTGCACCATACAAAGTTAGTCACAACAAAAATATTAGTTGAGACAAGGTCTCTTACCACAATGTAATCGGTCGAATCATATGACCAGAATGTAATAACCCTCAAATGAATCATTGAATAACATGAATATAAAGAGAATCATGTTATTATATATCAAATGACAGTACACATATACCACATACAAGAAATAAGTGGCGAACAATGAAAATCTCACAGAAATGAAAGTGAGATGAGAAACCCCTTACCTTTTGCTCGAGTATGTTCTTCGTTTGTTTTAATGACCTGAATAATCAAATTTAGATCCATTAATTAATAATTCCAGAACCTTCTATACATGTAATTGATTTAGTATAACCTTATTAGGTTCATTCATGACCCTTTTAATGGGTTTAAGAGGTTCAATTTTATTGTTTTGGAAGCATTTTCTTCCTTGGTTTTCATAATTCGTTTACTTGCATTCATGAATGGAAGTTTGTTTGAAATGTGGTTAAACATACAAAATTGTTAATATATATTATTAGTGACATTAAAGAGATATAAATGATTTTATAATTATTATAGTTTATATACTTGAGGATGAATCATTAGTTAAAAGTTTTTGGGAAACGCTTGGATTTAACTTTACAGTTTTGTATACAATGAACTTGTTTTGTATTATTATTCCATATTATGATTGTGTAAAGATTCCAGAACATTAATGAGATGAAATACATATATTCTGATCTGGTTCATCCATTAAAATGGTTTCATGACCAGTAATGAAGGAGAAAGTGAAGAACAAAACTCCGTCGTCCACAAAGGTTATAAATTGGAACCTCATGGACGTTGATTTCGTTTATAAAAATAAAAAGGGGGAGTAAGAATATTGATGATGGTTATTCCATTCACATGATATAATTCCAGTATATAGATGATACTGGAGTTTATCATGGTCACTTGGACAGAGGAGGTGAGAAGAGAAAAAGAAAAGAAATGATCTTGAAAATAAAAGAAAAGTTGAGAGATTTCTTATGAAAATTCGGCAGCCTAACAACGTCGCTTAAAATTTAATAAAATGAAATGATGAGAACAAAAGGGTATCTCATCATATTGAAATCAAAAAGACAGTAAGAAGAATAAATAAAATCAAACCCCAACATATGAGAAAAGAATTTCAAATAGTCAACATAAAAGAAGTGTTGACTTAAAGAAGAGAATGAAGGATTCCCTTACCTTGTAGAGTAACTCCTAGATCTTGAAGGATGGAACCTTGGGGGCTTAAGGACACCTTGGGAGGACTCCTAGAGAGGTAAAACCACCAGAGCTTCGAGGATGAGGGATTTGGAATAAAAGAAAACGAATGGATGAATGGGTATTTATAAAAAAAGAGAGGTAATTTTTTAATAATTTCAAAGGGACACCTCATTAGTGGTTTTTGCCAAACCATGGGCTTGCTCATGGTTTTAGCCACTTGGGACACCTCATGTCATAATTTACTGTACACAAGTCGACCATACTTTTATATTTAATTATTACATCATTATGATGTCATTAAACTACCGAAAACTCAAAACTCTATTTTTATTATTCATGCAAAATTCATGTATTTTAGAAAAATCCCAAAAAAATCACCATAACCATTTTTCAACGTGTAGAATTCAAAAATGAACTCTATTTTTTGAAAATAATTTTTAAGTATTTTTAATTTAATTTTTACATACGCAAGTGTTGAGGAATCCAAGTCAGGATTTCAGGATTTGGGAATCCACTCAACAGATCAAGGAACTGTAAGCTCACAGTTGGCAAAGACCTGCCTACCTAAATACCTTTAAATAGCTTGACCAACCCTTGTTGGGGTTATGCGAAGGGGAATATGGATCTTTGCCACTAGAATGTCATAGCAACTAGGCATTTCAAGTTCAATGGTGGGGGCCGTTGGGACATGATAAAATAGTGGGAGAATTAATAAATTCATTTATTATTTTTCATAAAATGTAATAAAAAAACACTAATAAATCTGCTCTTTTAATTTGTAGAATCAATATGACAAGCTTGTCAACCACATTTTCTCTGCGATCAATTTTGGATAAAGATAATATTATCACCGGCAGTAACTTTCAGGAATGGTTTAGGCACCTTCGGGTTATCCTACGCCATGAACGGAAGTTTTACGTGCTAGAGTCCTCACTTCCTGATTCTCCTGCCCAAGGGGTGAGCGATCAAGATTTCCTGGTCTATGATCAACATTTGAACGATGCACTCGACGTTCAATGTTTGATGCTGTTATCAATGTCTAGTGAGCTCATGAAGTCTCATGAAGACATGGATGCCTATAGCATGCTCGAGCACCTCCGTGGTCTATATGAGGAGAGAGCAAGACATGAAAGGTTTGAGATCTCCAAGGCTCTATTTCAGAGCAAGCTTGGAGAGGGTGCCCCAGCTGGGCCTCATGTAGTCAAGCTCATTGGCTACATTGAGCGCTTGGAGGTTCTAGGATTTAAACTCCCCAAAGAACTGGGTACCGATCTCATTCTTGCATCACTCCCCCAGAGCTTCTCTAACTTTGTTGTAAATTTCAACAAGAACAACATTGAGAAGTCTCTATCTGATTTTCTTATCCTCATTCGCCAAGTGGACAATGATATGAAGCGTGAAAAGCCTTCTGTCCTTATGGTGAATAAAAGGAAAGGGAAGATGAAGAGCTTTAAGCCCAAAGCTTCTTCAAGGCCTTCCAAGAAAAGGAAGATCAAAGGGGAGGCAAGAGAACAGGAGACTGTTTGTTTCGCATGTGGCAAGAAATGCCACTGGAAGAAAAACTGCACCCAACCAAGGAAGCAAGGGGAAGCTTCAGGTGCGTTTGTTATCGAATGCAATCTATCTATTTCTACCAATTGGGTATTGGATACTGCTTGTGGTGCTCACATCTGTATCCAAATACAGGAACCAAGTAGATTCAGAAAGATTGATCGAGGTGAAGTGGATCTGCGAGCAGCCAACAGAGCCAGACTCGCTGCTGTAGTTGTCGGAGACTACCACCTCACATTGCCTACTGGGATGGTCTTGGTATTAAAAGGATGTTATTATATACCCTCTGTAACCAAAAACATTATTTCAGTGTCCAGATTAGATATTGATGGATTCATCTTCAAATTTGGAAATGAATGTTGCTACTTTTATAAAGATAACATTTGTTTTGCTAGAGCACATTTATATAACGACCTTTATGTGTTAGACTACACAAACCAAGTATTGACAATCGATGACAAAGTTAATTCACATGACTCATACCACACCCAACTTTGGCATCACCGGCTAGGTCATGTCAATGAGAAACGTTTGACAAAATTACATCAAGATGGTTATTTAGATTCTTTCGAACTAAAACCACTTGGTGTATGTCATGCGTGTCTACAAGGCAAAATGACCGAAGTCCCATTTAGTGGGAAAGGTGAAAGGGCTAAAGGGCTTCTAGAATTAGTTCACTCAAATGTGTGTGGACCATTTCCAGTTGAAGCAAGGGGTGAGTTCTTGTACTTCATAACTTTTACTGATGATTTTAGTAGATATGGATATATTTATTAATGAGGTATAAGTCAGATTCTTTTGATCGGTTCAAAGAATACAAGAATGAAGTTGAGAATCAGCTTGGTAAAAAGATCAAGAAACTCCGCTCAGACAGAGGAGGAGAATAACTTAATCAGGACTTCATTGATTTCTTACGGGAGTTTGAGATTCTATCTCAACTCACTCCTCCTTACACGCCTCAGTGGAATGGTTCAAGTGAAAGGAGGAACCGCACCCTGTTGGACATGGCGAGATCAATGATGAGTCATGCGAGTCTTCCATTATCCTTTTGGGGATATGCATTTCAAACAGCATCACACATACTAAACCAAGTACAAACTAAATTGATAAATGTTATTCCATACGAGTTATGAAGTGGACGCAAAGCCATGTTATCAAATTTACATGTGTGGGGTAGCGGAACATTTGTTAAGGCCTCTTCAGGTAACAAACTTGCACCCCGAGCCACAAAGTGTATCTTTATAGGATATCCCAAAGAAACAAGGGGATATTACCTATACAACCTCTCAGATAAAAAGGCTACAGTGGCAAGACATGCCATATTTCTTGAGAGGGAGCACATCTTCAAAAGAGATAGTGGGAGCGAGATAGACTTTGATGAAGTCAAAGCTCAAGATACACAAGAGTTGATACAAGAACAGATTCCACAAAGCCCCGTGGAAGAAAAATTTGTTCCAGAGACACAAGAACTGCGTAGGAGCACGAGAGAGGTTAGAGAACTAGAACGATATGGTTTTTTGTCACCGAGGATGGTGACTCATTATTGGTTGACAATGATGATCCTCTTACCTACAAGGAAGCAGTTGAAGACACAGACGTTGCCAAGTGACAAGAAGCCATGAATTCTGAAATGGATTCCATGTACCAAAACCAAGTCTGGATTTTGGTAGATCCTCCAGTTGATGTAAAGCCTATTGGTAATAAATGGGTATTCAAGAAGAAACTGGACATGGAGGGACAAGTCAGCAGCTATAAGGCACGACTGGTTGCAAAAGGTTTTACACAACGTCAAGGAATTGACTATGATGAAACCTTTTCACCGGTTGCGATGCTGAAATCCATCAGAATCCTATTGGCTATTGCCACTTACCATGACTATGAAATTTGGCAAATGGATGTCAAAACAGCATTCCTTAACGGGAACCTCCAGGAAGATGTCTACATGACACAACCTAAAGGGTTTGTGACTCCAAAGGATGCTAACAAGGTATGCAAGTTGCAGAAATCCATTTATGGATTAAAGCAATCATTAAGGTCATGGAACATTCGTTTTGATGAAACCGTAACGGAATTTGGCTTTGTTAAGAACGAATGCGAGCCTTGTGTCTATAAAAGGTTTAGAGGAAGTGCAGTCGTTTTCCTAATAGTATATGTTGATGACATATTACTAATTGGAAATGAAGTACTTGTCTTACAGTCAGTTAAGACATGGTTGGATAAATGCTTCTCTATGAAAGACTTGGTCGAGACAACATATATTCTTGGGATCAAGATCCATCGTGATAGATCCAAGAGAGTGCTGGGCCTGAGTCAAAGTACATACATTGACAAGATACTGAAGAGATTCAGTATGAAACAATCTAAGAGGGGATTGTTGCCAGTGTCACATGACATTCATCTTTTCAAGAAAATGTGTCCTCAGACACGTGAGGAAAGAAAGAAAATGGCAAGGATCCCTTACGCATCCGTGATTGGGTCAGTCATGTATGCTATGCTATGTACAAGGTTAGATGTTTTTTACGAATTAAGTGCGGTAAACAGATATCAAGCTGATCTAGGAGACCGCTATTGGATGACAGTCAAGACTATCCTTAAGTATCTGAGGCGTACTAAGGATATGTTCCTAGTTTATGGAGGAGATGATGAACTAGTCATCAAAGGACATGTAGATGCTAGTTTCCAAACTGATCAAGATGACATGAAGTCTTCCAGCTCAAAGCAAGGTGTGGTCGCAGATTCTACTGTAGAGTCCGAGTATATCGCAGCTTCTGAGGCAGCTAAAGAAGCAGTATGGATGCGAAGCTTCGTCCAAGAGCTGGATGTAGTACCTAGCAGTAAAGATCCTATCACACTCTATTGTGATAATACTGCAGCGGTGACACTTGCAAAAGAGCCAATGTCACATCAGCGGACAAAGCACATACTTCGGAAGTATCATCTCTTGAGGGATTTTTCTCAGAGAGGTGAAGTTGCAGTGAGCAGTATTTCCACAGAAGACAACGTGGCGGACCCCTTGACTAAAGCTTTGACTCAGCAGAAACATGATCATCATGTGAGGTCTAGCGGACTAAAAGTCGCAGGCTGTTGGCTCTAGTCCAAATGAGAGTTTGTAAGAGTTGGTGTCCTGAGAACCAACTGTTTTACTTTGATTACATGAATGTACACTTATTATATATTGTTCATTGTTCTGCATGACTATAATATAATGTCCTGGAATATTTGTTGCATTAATAAGGTCATGGCAGGTGCCCGCCATGATGAGAACTTTGAAATGCTATATTCTTAAATAAAGTTCTACGGTTGGATGACTTACTATGATAGGACACATAGTATACAGACCGTCATGTGCGAGTACTCGTAAGAAGACGAGACTCTCTCTCATGGAGTTCGCACTTGGTAATCTCCAAGATGGGAGATTATGAGAACAGGCCCGCCAGTAGTAATTCCGCATGTCTTGGTGTCATTGGACATTGCTATCTACGAGCGTGTGTAATGGTCCTTAGACTGGAAGATTATCATTAACTCATGTCATGACTCGCGCACTTAGATTTGCTGACGAAAACCGTCACGAAGACAGTTGACAGGAAGTAGGGTAAGTTGGGTGCGTCACGAATGTCATGTTGTTAATGGATAAGTCGAGGAAGGATTTGTCCATTCCATATTTATGGAAGTAGATATCTCGGGCCCTTTGATTGAAATAGAACTGTCGCCCAAATTCCATGGCCATGGTGTCACGACGAGTTTATTTCTGGAAGTCAAAGAATGATGAATCAAGCATATAGGTTTATGACACTGCCATGAAACTTGCTTGATGAGATATTGAGACAAAGAGATTAAATTACACGGTAAATGTTCGTATGAGGTGGCACGTCAATGCGACGTCAACTTCTTTCTCTTGGGTGCCTTGACCCGTTGCTAGACAGTAATCTTGGACTTTAGGCAAGCCCGCTTAATGCCAACAAGAAAGAGGCCTAGAGAGTTACACACTAAGTGTATCCAAGTATCTCAAGTAGAATAAAGATTATTCCCGTATGTGGTTTAATAATTATTCAAGGAAGACTAAATCGTTTTAATGTTGGATGAAGAATAAAATGAAAACAAGATATGCACGCCGTGTACATTGAATGTACACGCTGTGTAGTTTTCATTTTGGAAAGAAAATGAAAACAAGATATACACGCCGTGTACATTGAATGTACACGCCATGTAGTTTTCATTTTGAATGTACACGCCGTGTAGTTTTCATTTTGGAAAGGAAATGAAAAACAAGTATACGCCGTGTATTAATGATTGCACGTCGTGTAGTTTTTCCAGTCGGGATTTTGAGGAAATAATATCGTTTTTGTAGAAGGATAAAATGAGAGGAACCGAACCCCCAAGGTGTTCTCTCTAAAGTAGCACTTGGGGTGTATTTATAACGAATATTAAAAACCACACCGGACCTCAAGTCCGATGTGGGATGCAGACTCCAACACTCCCCCTCAAGCTAGGTGTACCTAGCTTGGACATATAATGAAAAGAAAGCAACAAAACAGACGCTAACACTCCCCCTCAAGCTGGACATGCCCGGCTTGATGACAAAACAAGAAGAAATAAAATATAAAGCTGCTGCTGCTGCCCCCCCTCACGATTGAAGCTCCACCTCAGAATGATGGATGGATGATGCTGTAAAGGATGCGCCAACGATGCGTCGGGAAATCCGCAGAGGTGGGGCCGAACGACAGAGCGCCGGGAAGTCCGCACTGGCAGGGCCGGTCATCGGAGTGTCGAGAAACCGCACGGGCGGACCGGTCGTCGGAGCGCCGGGAAACCGCACGGGCGGGCCGGTCATCGGAGCGCCGGGAAACCGCACTGGCGGGCCGGTCGTCGGAGCGCCGGGAAACAGCACTGGCGGGCCGGTCGTCGGAGCGCCGGGAAACCGCAAGAGGAGGCCGGCGATGGGATGCGGTGATTCCGCAGGAGACGCCGGGCAGGGAGGCGGCTGCCGGGAGACGGCAGGAGATGCCGACGACAGGAGGCGGGGACTCCGCAGGAGGGGCCGTTGAGGAGGCAAGACAGCAGGAGGCAGCGCTGGAAGCCGCCGGAGAGCCGCTGGAAAGCGGGAGACGGGACGGCCGCTGCCGCAAAGAGGCGAAGGAGGGATCTGCCGGAAGAGGAGCCACAGGGCCGCGGACGGGAGGAGTCGCGGGACGACAGAACATGGGGAGAAGGCCGACAGAGACCAAGCTGGCGGGGAAGGAGTTGAGGCGCGAGAGAGAAGAAGATCCAGCAGGGGGGGTGGGCGCACGCAGAGGAGGCAGCGGGAGGGAGCCACCGGAGGTCGCCTGGACGAGGGCGTCGGGAACCCACGCTGGATCGCGAGCGGGAGAGGAGGGCCGTCAGGAAGGGGAGCCGCGCCGGGAGAGGAGGGGCCGCCGGGAAGGGGAGCCGCGCCTGGATAGAGGGCCGCCGGGAGCCGCGTTGGGAGCGGGGGCCGAGGAAGGGAGGGAAGGCCGCCGGGAAGGGGGCTGGCGCCCCAGATTTGGACGGGAGGCGCGAGCATGGAGGATGGGAGCCAATCCGGAGGGGAACCGCGCCGTCAGTTACAGGATCCAGAAAGACCGCCGGGAGAGAGGGACGCCGGGAGAGGAGCCGCGCCGGCAGTTACGGGATCCAGAAATCCTGCCGGGGAGAATGCGGGAGCCGTGAGGAGGCCGCCGGCGTGGAGGGGCCGACAGGAGGGAGGTCGCCGGCAGGGAGGCCGCCGGGAGAGAGCCGCGCCGGGAGAGGAGGGGCCGCCGGGAAGGGAGAAGCGGGAGCGGGGCGCCGGGAGAAAGGAGGAGGCGCGATGGAGGAGCCTTGCCGGATGAGCGCGCAGCGGGATGGGCGAGAGGGAGCGGGACGCCGGGGAGCTGCCTTTGGGAGGACGAGCCGTCGAGATGGAACCCGAGCGCGAGGAGGAAGATCCGCCGGGAGGGAGGGCCGCCAGGGCAGCCTAGGAATCGAGACCGGAGGGGCGGCGACTGAAAGAGGGAAAAAAAAAACGTAGCCCTACATGAGGGGCCGCCGCCCCCCACGGAGAAAAATTCAGAAAAACCCTAAACGGGGAGAAATAAAATTGAGAGGAGGGTTCGGGATTAGGTTCCCTCTGATACCATGTAGAAGGATAAAATGAGAGGAACCAAACCCCCAAGGTGTTCTCTCTAAAGTAGCACTTGGGGTGTATTTATAATGAATATTAAAAACCACACCGGACCTCAAGTCCGATGTGGGATGCAGACTCCAACAGTTTTATTAAATGATATTTATTATAATCAGCGTGAGCGCATGTCAAGAAATTAATAATTCGACATGGGGGTTTTTAATAAGAGTTGATGAAATAAATAAAATGCGTAACGCGTTTATTTATTGTCATAACTTTATAACCTCACACGATTATAAATATTCTCACAACCCCAACACTTTTCCCTAATCGTTGTGCACAACAATTCTGGTGATTTTTTTCAAGACTGAAAGAACTCATTCCTCCAAGAACGCTCTCAAGACCTAGAGAGATCCTCCTCCATCGGATCAATGCGATCTATAAGGCGGACAACGCAAGCAAAAGTTTCTCCACGCTAGCACCCGGAGATTTCTTTGACGACGTCCAGAGATACGTGGTGCACGTGTGAATCACCACTAGAGGAAGTCTACACTTGACTTCTGCGACGCAACGACGAATCACATCGGAACGTGATCAGAAATATTAACAAAAAAAGAACGCCATAAAATGTACTTCTTGTCAATTAATTAAATTAATTATAATCAACCTGTGATGATCCTCCTTGTGGTTCCGAGACTATTCTTCTTTATCTATTTCTGTGATTCGATCCGTGGAGTCTGGCGTTTATCGTCGTATTGATCCCGGATTGATCATTGCTCTTGACAAAAAGCCAAGTGGGCACATCCACCCATGAGCTTCCGCTGTGGGACCTTCAAAAATTAGGTCCAACAATAATGAATTTATCCAACAATTGGGTGATCCCGTTGAACCCACTTTGTGTTTTGTCAATGAGTATGAAGTCTATATGTATGATGTCAATATGTGGAGAAGAATAATAACATGGAAGACAGATGGAGTTCTCAAGCATGTTGAGAAAAAGCTTGAAGTTCCTAGGCCAGGTTGTGTACATAGACTGAATTGAGCAGGTTGGAGAATGCCTTGTAGTCTGGTGTTGGGTGAGGTAACATAGGTGCTGTCACTGTTTGTGTGTCAAAGGAATGGATTAATTGAGTTGCTTTTATATTCATATGACAATGGAAGATCTGCCATTGGGTATTCTTGGAGATCCATCACATGACAAAGAAATAGGTTGAAGAAAGGTGCTTGATATTTCATGGACAGAATCAGTTCAAGCAGATCTCAGTAAGTTGTTCAAGCAGATCTAAATAAGTTGAAGAGAAGTAGAGTTCCATGGAGTATTCATAGTGTTGGATATTTGAACTCTATGAAGAATATGAGAAGCAGGCTGCGACCCTGTGAAGTTCCATCCTTGTGTTTATCCAGCTTGAAGAATTATATTTGGATGATGTTTGAGGAATTATATCCAAGTTGAGGTAGTGGAAGGTCTATTGGAATACTTGAAGAAGTATTTGTATACTGCATTAGCTTTGGAATTGTTTTGATGTTGATTAAAGTTGATTTGAAGATATTTCGAAGTGATTTGAAGTGTTTGAAGATGTTCTGAGTTGAGTTGCTGCCAATGGAGATGAGTCTGGAATTTTAAGGTGGCAGGTTGTTGGAGATTTGGCAAGTCTTTCAATGCCTAAGGTTTTTATATTCAGGCTGACTGAAAATTAACAAGGGCGCAAACCTTATTTAATACAAGGTTTTCATATCTGAGCAGTTTGGAGTTGGAAAATTGCCAAAGGCATTCCTCTACCCGTGATACATAAGTTTTTTGTTTGAGACTCGGGCCGAAATATGGCCGAAGTATTTTACGTAATATGTAAGGTTTTCATATCATGCGTAAGCTTTTGGGATGCGGGACAGACACTCCAACACTCCCCCTCAAGCTAGGTCTACCTAGCTTGGATATATAAGAAAATAGAAAGAAACCCCAACACCCATCCGAAGCTGGACATGCCCAACTTGATTATATAACAAGACAAAACATAAGAAAAAATAAACTGCCATGGGCGCTCCCCCTCAATAAGCCTTAATAAGTTGATGGATGACATCGCTGAAAAAGATTGTGTGAATCAAGAAACAACGCTTGTTATGTAGAACCAACAGGAACCACTGGAGATAGAATACACTGATAGGAATAGTCAGGTTGAGCTTCGACGGGAATTGTTAGGTTAGGAGCATCTAAGCGTGCAGGAGCAACACACGACGAGATCAGATGTTCGACAGGAAAAACGTGAATTGGTGCAGCAAGATGACAACAGGGGTGATGCAAAATTGGCGGAGGGGGGACGCCTGGGTCGTACGCACCTAGATTAGGAAGGGGGCGCGCGCGTAGCAGGGGAGGGGGTGAAGGAGGCAGTCAACAGGAACAACGACGTGCAGCGCAAAGGAGTGTTGATGCAGGAAAGCGTCACAGCAGGAGGCGCGGTGGAAGTCTTGGCTTAGCGCCGTCCCGCAGGGAGGGCTCAGGTTAGGGAACCTCCTTTGATACTGTAGAAGGTGAATTCCCCTTACCTCAAAGTGAGGCGGAGACATTCTTTTATAGATAGATTAAAAGGATTACAAGGTGGAGTAATTCGATGTTGGACTCGAAAATACCCTTTACCCGAAAACATAATAAACCGGGTTCAACTCTCCCCCTCAAGCTGGACATGCCCAGCTTGGACCAAGAATCCCAATGGTGACCATTGCCATCAGACGGTATTCAGACTCCGCACTAGATCTGGAGAATAACCATATAAAACTATGGTTTTAAAACCGTAACTTAATTACACTTAGACCAAAAGCCTAATTCGCATCTAAAATATTATTTAAGGGTTAGAATTCATGTCTTGAAAATCATAATCAATTTCATTTGAAAACATATATATATATATATATATATAATTATGTAATTACACATATATAATTATACAAGGTTTACAAAAAGAATTTTCATATTAGAAGTGAATTTAAAACACCCTTTAAAAATATGCAACCCTCGGTAAAACATACTGATTTATTTGAAAACCTTTAAAATAGATTTGGGTTGAGAAAGATATATATACTGAAAATATACATACACACACATATATATATATATATATATGTACACATTGTATAACCGATTGCATATTTGGTTTTGAAACATAAAAAGGGAGGAAGTATCCCCTTACATAGACAGAGGAGGGTCAGACGAGGGAGGAGCTCGCTGGAGGTCTTGGAGGGCCTGAGGGTGAGGAGATAACGAACCCGTGGAGTTCGGTTGCATGGAAGAGGAGTTTAAAGGATCCAAAGGTCTCGGCTCCAACACCAGAGGACCCTACACTTGACTACAGCGGTGCAAACAAACCTCTGAGTTTGGTTAGAAGAAAAAAACGCAACATATATATATTTTATATAAAACCTCACCCGAAGAGAAGCTCGGGAAGATAAGGGATGAGGTGAAAAGGGAAGTAGGATCGTGGAAAGGAGGGGCTAAGGGATCCTTAGGGGGGTCACGGGCCATCTGTGAGAAGTGGAGAGGGAGAGGGAGAGGGGTGAGGGTGACGACCTACTGGTTCGGTCTTGCGGAGGAAGAAGACGACGAGGGGAGCTGTGATGGAGCGGACGACCACAACACGAAGACTCCACGGCGTCGGCCAGCGCGACACCCTCGCGATGCGACTCCGACCTGTTCGAGATCTCCAGCGTCGGACACCCGAAGGCTGGACCCCATGTGTGACGCTCGAAACCAGAAAAAAAACCGGACTCCCGCGGCGCCGGACTTGCGACCTACAGATGGAGCGCGGAAACACCACTTTTGATATTATTATGTGTTTATTATATATTTTTTTAATTTCTTAAGTCTGGTTTTCCATTTCTTATTGTTGTTTTATTTCCCCCCCTTTTTTTTGTCCGATGCGCCTAACCCTAACCGGGTATCCTGTTTGTTTTTTTCTTCTTATTATCTTTTATTATCTTATCCCTATTATTATTATTATATCAATTATTCTATGTTATCTATTATTTAATGTTAATCATTATTATATCCTATTAATAAGTCAAAGTTATAATAAAATAACAATACTTTAAAAAAGTAAAGGTTGTATATAATAATCATTACTTTTTAAAGGCAAATACTATAATATTTTTATTTATTAAATTTATAAACATATAATGTTATATCATAATATAATTGTTTTAAAACAAATACTTATTGAGTAAAATGTTTTTATTATTATTTATAAAATATTTACATATTATTATTATTAAACATATCACCATATATAATTATATATTTGTAATATATAATATCACGATTTATAATATATATATAATGAAACATATAAAATGATTATATATTGAAACATATAAAAAAAGTGGTTCAATTAACCCACTTTTGACTTCTAATCCCCAATGTTACGTCACACACACAAATCAAGCAATATATTATTATTAAATAAAAAAAGTGGTTCAATTAAGCCTCTCTCTCCATTTGTATTCACGCATTTCTTATCATAATAATATGACATTATTAGATTTCAATAATAATGATTTGTTATCTATTATAATAATAATAATAATAATAATAATAATGCTATTATTATTATATTACGCCTATTTATTCTTTTTAATAAGAAAAAATTTATTTATTCATTTTATTAATATCTCAAAACGTTTAAACTATTCAAAAATTATATATATATATACACACACACACATATTAGCGTTTTTTTATATAAATATATATATATATATATATATACACCATGTTAGCGTTTTTATATATATATAAATATATATATAATTCATTTTTATAATTTATTGAAATTACATTTTTTTTAAACATAAATTTATTATGCATTTTTTTAATATAACAATTATATGTATTTATAATTTATAAATTTTATAAACAAAAGCATAATATATATCATATATTTATAATATATATTATCTTAAAAATAATAACGATAATAATTTTAAATGACATGTACAATAAAATTATAATTTTATAATAATATTAGTTTTATTAATAAATAATTCAAAACCAATATTTTGATTTATATCATTATCAACCTAATTAGAATAAATCTATACTTTAATAAAACAATTACATATATAAATAAAATACATCGCTTATTACTAAATATATTTTTATATGTAAATATATTACATACACATACATATATATATATATATTTAGAATTTCAAAATTAATAATTACAATATTATTAGGTTATCATCATTATTCATTTATTTTGATAAATTGATTTACATATTTATTTAGCTCGTAAAATAAATTTTTATGAACCAAAAATTATTTCATTAAAACAACTTTTATTAAAATTCGTACTTTAACATAATATTTATTTTAGTTTAAAAAGAAATGATGATCTTAACAAATTCATTGCATGTTAGTAAATCTTTTTGAACACTTAATTTTTATTAATCTTGTTTTAAACTTTTATTTATGTAAAAAAAAAAAAAAATATATATATATATATATATGACATAGATTAATTCAAAACATTATTTATAATAAAACACCATTCTTAATTATTTCATTTATTAGAACAACGTCTTTGAAAATATATTTGACGTCGTCGCGTATTAAAAACATGTATTTTTTTTATAAATCAAAGTATTCATAAATTTAGAAAATGCCTTTTATAGTTTATTTATAACATTATTCATTTTAAATTATAATTTATTTAAACTTATTCTTTTTTTTTTGAAACTCGGGGCGTTACAATATTCCCCTCTTAACATAATTGCGTCCTAGCAATTCGATTGACGTACTCCTACTGACTCGCTGACACAGCCTCCCTGACATCCTTAGTGATGTCCCTACTCAAACGCTCTAGGATTTAGCAACTAAAAAGGAAAAGAACATAAAACAATTAGGTTGTACATTTACGGAGCCCACCTCCGTAACCAGTTCGCTGATGTCCTCAACTCTATTCCCAGGGTGGTTCCTAATTCCTCGATCTCTCTTGCCCAGATACACCTTGGGCAAGTGGAGTTAAAATCCCGCATAAAACAGTTGGGCTTTCAGATAGAGGCATGAGCGGTGTAAAGCTCAATGATATCCAGATGAACTTGGTTCCTACAGATTCGTTGTACTATCTCAAAGTCGAGGGGTTTGATGTCAAAGAGTCTCCCGTACAGACTGCAACTCAAGACTTGAAAAAGATAGGCTGCACAGAGATTACCCTCCTCTGCAGCTTCCTGGAAAACCCTTTTAGCCAGATAGTTTGAAGATAGGGTAAAACATATGAAAAGACCTTCATAATATTTTCCCCAACGCGTATTGTACGCAAGTTGTGCATACGTTATACGATAGTAAACATGACTCGATTCTCGGAAGAGTCGAAGGATATTTGAGTTGTTCGACACTTGGTAAAGGAGCTTGCATGATAGTCGGAGGTTCCCAAAGGGTTCATAGTCTTCCATACACGACTTAACAATTATAGTCTCGAGGATTTCAGTGGGAAGAGACAAAAGACTTGTTAGTGATCTTTCGTCTGCCATCTGAATGTTACAATATAATTACTTAGTAATGCTCAGTCATATATTTATACTACCTGGTTTTCCAGAGTTATCTGAACCTATCCTCTGATACCAACTGTAAGGACCCGACCCCCGAATGCTCGGAGCCGGTGCCCATGAGACACGATGTACCACAATTATTACATTACATTTACATTCATTACATCATGTCTCATGGGCATCGGCTCCGGGCATTCGGGGGGCGAGTCCTTACAGTTGGTATCAGAGGATAGGTTCAGATAACTCTGGAAAACCAGGTAGTATAAATATATGACTGAGCATTACTAAGTAATTATATTGTAACTTTCAGATGGCAGATGAAAGATCACTAACAAATCTTTTGTCCCTTCCCACTGAAATCCTCAAGACTATAATTGTTAAGTCGTGTATGGAAGACTATGAACCCTTTGGGAACCTCCGACTATCATGCAAGCTCTTTTACCAAGTGTCGAACAACTCAAATATCCTTCGACTCTTCCGAGGATCGAGTCATGTTTACTATTGTATAACTTATGCACAACTTGCGTACAATACGCGTAGGGGGAAATATTATGAAGGTCTTTTCCTATGTTTTACCCTATCTTCAAACTATCTGACTAAAAGGGTTTTCCAAGAAGCTGCAGAGGAGGGCAATCTCTGTGTAACCTATCTTTTTCAAGTCTTGAGTTTCAGTCTGTACGAGAGACTCTTTGACATCAAACCCCTCGACTTTGAGATAGTACGACGAATCTGTAGGAACCAAGTTCATTTGGATATCACTGAGCTTTACACCGCTCATGCCTCTATCTAGAAGCCCAACTGTTTTATGCGGGATTTTAACTCCACTTGCCCAAGGTGTATCTGGGCAAGAGAGATCGAGGAACTAGGAACCACCCTGAGAATAGAGTTGAGGACATGAGCGAACTGGTTACGGAGGTGGGCTTTGTAAATGTACAACCTAGTTTGTCACGACCCGTCCTCGGGCCCGTGCCGTGACTACCCCAAGCCTGCCATCCATAGGCCAGGGGCTGGCGACTAGCACCAAAGACGTAAATCCCGAAACTGGGAAGACATTG
This sequence comes from Viscum album, assembly GCA_963277665.1. NCBI lineage: Eukaryota > Viridiplantae > Streptophyta > Magnoliopsida > Santalales > Viscaceae > Viscum > Viscum album. Next base: position 1,954,057,917 of record OY728141.1, on the reverse strand, counting down.
CCTTTATAAAAGTAAACAAAACACCACAGAGTACAAGCGGAAGTAATACACTAAGTACAAAAGAAAGTGCTGAAAAGTAAATGGGCCAGAATACGAACCCAACTGAAAAGTACAGCTACAACTGAAAAGAAGTACAACAGAAAGACAAACAGCTGGAAGAGTTGAAGCAGCTCCTGGGTCGTCCACCTCGGATCCTACCTGTAGGGTAGGTACAGATAGCGCAGCTCCTGGATCGTCCACCACGGATCCTACCTGAAGGGTAGGTACAGATAGCCTCCTCAACGCTCTCGCCCGTCAACCTCCTCCGAGTATCGTCTCTTCGTGAAGTCCACCTCCGGATACTGACTCATCATGAGGTCCACCTCCGGGTACCGTCCAGTCCTCGAACACTCGGCCTCTGTCAACGCTGCCCGTCGTCTGCAACCAACACAACGAAGTGCGGGCAAAGCCCGTGCAGGGGTGAGTATAATGATACTCAGTAGGGACCCTGAGACCCTCAAGGTCTCACTAAATCCAACAAGGGTAACCACAAAGAAAGATCTCAACAGATAACCTCTACTTAGGTATATGCCCATACATATACCTAAGTTATCAAGTAACCCATCTCAATCATGAGGAAACACAAAGATTATGAAATCAACGGATAACCACTACCCAGGTATATGCCCATACATATACACAAGTTATCAAGTGACCCATCTCAATCATGAGGTATTCACAAAGGTCATAGACTCAGCTCAAACCAGGATTTTCAAATATCGAAACCGTAACTGCTGAAGAGCCCCGTCTCAGGAGTGTACAGTGATCCTGTCACGACTCCGAGGTACTAACCTAAGACTGCTGAGGTACTCCACCTGTCGAGTACTGTGAGTCTGCTGCTACAACCAAGCGCTTTCCACCATGGGTCTGCCGCTACAACCAAGCGCTCCCCCTCATAGCCTCCAGAGGTACTCTTTCTGTTGAGTACCGCGGGTCTGCCGCTACAACCAAGCGTTCCTCCGCCGTGGGTCTGCCGCTACAACCAAGCGCTTCCCACCACGGGTCTGCCGTTACAACCAAGCGCTCCCCCTCATAGCCTTCAGAGGTACTCCTTCTATTTAGTACCGCGGGTCTGCCGCTACAACCAAGCGCTCCTCCGCCGTGGGTCTGCCGCTACAACCAAGCGCTTCCCACCATGGGTCTGCCGCTACAACCAAGCGCTCCCCCTCATAGCCTTCAGAGGTACTCCTTCTGTTGAGTACCGCGGGTCTGCCGCTACAACCAAGCGCTCCTCCGCCCTGGGTCTGCCGCTACAACCAAGCGCTCCCCACTGGGCTATCCAAAACTCACCGAGTCGATCGATCAGCCGTCGTCAAATCTCAGTCGGCTACACGGTCTCCGCACTCCGCACGCTCGTCTCCGGGAGGGTCCGCTCCACGAGCTACTGGTCAATACTCCAAGTATCACAAATTCCCACGAAGAATTATCTCAAAGGACCGCCTCGTCATAGGGGTCTCAACACAACAGACGACGCGTCAATCGGACGCCCGGTCTGTTGTGAGTTATTAGCCTTTTCGTCCCAAGGGCCCGGTTGGTTTCGTGTGCGAACCAACCCGACTGTATCTCAACTGTACCCCGAACCCTCATAGGGCATACTCATAGGGACCGTTTCTCAACGTGATCACCAACGCCGCTGACGGTTCGTCAAATAGACGTCCGGTCTGAAAGTTATCAGCTTTTCCGTTCCAGGGGTCCGGTTGGATTTCGGGTTCAATCCAACCCGGCCACTATCCACCTGCGTCCAAACCTCAGGCGAAGAATGCCAAAAGTTCCGTCTCATCAAGAGGAATCCAACAAAGTCGACGACACGTCAATCGGACGTCCGGAGCTCGAGATATAAGCGTTTCCGCTCCGAGGGCCCGGTTGGTTTCGTGTTCGAACCAACCCGGCCGTACCCAAAGTTCTCTGAAACCTTGAGTGTAATATACCGAAACGACCGTCTCGATCCAAGGATCGCATCGCAACTGACGGTGCGTCGATCGGAGGTCCGTGACCCAAGATATGGGCATTTGAACGGAAACTGCCCGAAAATAGGGGGTTTGGGCCTTGTCCGACCCGGCCCGAACCGGGTCGACCCGAACCGGGTCCGGGTCCGGCCCGCTTGGGCGCGGCCCGGCCCGGGCGCGGCTCGGCCCGGCCCGGGCGCGGCTCGGCCCGGCCCGGGCGCGGCCTGACCCGGCCTAAGCGCTAGCGCTGGCACGACGCCCGCGTGGCCAGCGGGTGCGGGGGTTACAAACCCCCGCGGTCGAAGCAACTGGCGCGGCTTTGAGCCGCGCCGCTCCGCCTCTGGAACGGCTAAGTCGTTCCGGTTCGGCCCGCCGCCGTGGCTCAGCCGCGGCGGTTCCGTTCCGGCGGCGCGCCGCCGCCGCCGCGCTGGCGTGGCGCGCCGGCGCCGCCTTCTGCGGACCACCGGATGCGCTCCGGTGGTCTGTTTTGCTCACCGCTTCCGCCAACGGTCCTCCCGGGACCCGACCTTCACTGCGGAGGCTTCAAATTGACTTTGCGGCCCCGTTTGTCGTCGCCCGTCAATCCGCGCACAACGATCAAATAATCAAACCGCGGCCTCTTCATGGTTTTCCGGCGCGGCGCGACCGCGCCGCGACTTTATCTTCAACGGCGCGGCGCGACAGCGCTGCGCTTCTTCGCCCTTTCTCATAGTTTCCGCGCGGTGCAACGGCACCGCGCCGCCTTTCACTTGCCGCAACAAATTCAAACGAAGGGGGGAGGAGGGTCGGCCGTGTTCGTGCGGTCTGACCCCCTCTCGTTATTGCGATATCAGGCGGCTCAAATGAAACCAAGAATGGCGACAGATGAGATCACGATCAACAATAAATAAACCCCTACCTTATGTAATCGTTGAACGAAGGTTTGTCGCGGAATTGAACGTCGCGGAAGAAGGCGTCGCAGAAGGAGAGGGTCGTTGGCGTCGCGGTACACGGTGTCGCGTCGTCGATCTCCGAGGAAGGCGTCTCTCACCGTCGTCCTTCGTCGGAGGTCGGCATTCTTCGTCGGTGACGGTGCGTTCTTCGCGTTCTTCAAGGAGGAAGAACGTCCTTCGGAACTTAGAGCTTTCCTCCCCAAATCCTTTCGCACCATCAACTATCCTCCCACGAAATAAGACTTAGTCTTATTTAATTAACACACAAGCCAAAGGAATTCATTTGAAAAATTTAAACGAATCCAAGAATTAATTACTTGAAAAATCTATTCAATTAATGAGTTGACTTTATTTAAAAAAGGGGGGTTTCTTTTTGAGAGTTACAAAATTAAGAGGGGAAAAGTTATGAACGTTAGGGGAAGGTGAGGGGTTGGGATCGTGTGGGCCCCACCCCACCTTAATCCTCTCAAAGGTAGTTATCAACAAGTGAGTCCCACCCCTAACTCTCTTACATAGGTTATAACCACATAAGAGAGAGGAAAAGTGTTGTGACACAACACTTAATCCACTTAACAAGAAAAGAAAATATAATTGTAAAACAATTATATTATTATCCCTCACTTTATTTAAACAACTCATCCCGAGAAAACGCAACTCCAGAAAGGGGTCTTCTTAAGCAATTACCGGCGCTGCGAGTTCATCGGTGCCCTCAGATTTCGATTCCAAGCACCGGTTCAAAAGTTAGGAAAACCCGCTCGTTCGTTCACTGAACGTACCCGAGCTAAACTTCGGAAAATGATTACGGGCACACTGGGCCTCGGAATCAGGTGCCGTCAGAAACTGCGTTCTTGTAAAATTCCAAAGAAAATTAAGAAAAAAATTTCTTTGAAATTTCCGGGTCTTTACATAGTTGCTTTATGTTCTTTTCCTTTTTAGTTGCTAAATCCTAGAGTGTTTGATTAGGGACATCACTAAGGATGTCAGGGAGGCTGTGTCAGCGAGTCAGGAGGTACGCCAATCGAATTGCGAGGACGCAATTCTGTTAAGAGAGGAATATTGTAACGCCCTGAGTTTCAAAAAAAAAAGAATAAGTTTAAAGAAATTATAATTTAAAATGAATAATGTTATAAATAAACTATAAAAGAATGCATTTTCTAAATTTATGAATACTTTGATTTATAAAAAAATGTCATGTTTTTAATACGCGACGACGTCAAATATATTTTCAAAGACGTTGTTCTAATAAATGAAATAATTAAGAATGATGTTTTATTATAAATAATGTTTTGAATTAATCTATGTTATATATATATATATTTACATAGATAAAAGCTTAAAACAAGATTAATAAAAATTAAGTGTTCAAAAAGATTTACTAACATGCAATGAATTTGTTAAGATCATTATTTCTTTTTAAACTAAAATAAATATTATGTTAAAGTACGAATTTTAATAAAAGTTTTAATGAAATAATTTTTGGTTCATAAAAATTTATTTTACAAGTTAAATAAATATGTAAATCAATTTATCAAAATAAATGAATAATGATGATAACCTAATAATATTGTAATTATTAATTTTGAAATTCTAAGTATATGTATGTGTATGTAATATATTTACATATAAAAATATATTTAGTAATAAGTGATGTATTTTATTTATATATGTAATTGTTTTATTAAAGTATATATTTATTCTAATTAGGTTGATAATGATATAAATCAAAATATTGGTTTTGAATTATTTATTAATAAAACTAATATTATTATAAAATTATAATTTTATTGTACATGTCATTTAAAATTATTATCATTATTATTTTTAAGATAATATATATTATAAATATATGATATATATTATGCTTTTGTTTATAAAATTTATAAATTATAAATACATATAATTGTTATATTAAAAAAAGTGCATAATAAATTTATGTTTAAAAAAAAATGTAATTTCAATAAATTATAAAAATAAATTATATATATATTTATATATATATAAAAACGCTAACATGGTATATATATATATTTATATAAAAAAGCGCTAATATGGTGTGTATATATATATATAAAATTTTTAAATAGTTTAAACGTTTTGAGATATTAATAAAATGAATAAATAAATTTTTTCTTATTAAAAAGAATAAAGAGACGTAATATAATAATAATAGTATTATTATTATTATTATTATAATAGATAACAAATCATTATTATTGAAATCTAATAATATCATATTATTATGATAAGAAAGACGTGAATACAAATGGAGAGAGAGGCTTAATTGGACCACTTTTTTTATTTAATAATAATATATTGCTTGATTTGTGTGTGTGGCGTGACATTGGAGATAAGAAGTCAAAAGTGGGTTAATTGAACCACTTTTTTTATATGTTTCAATATATTATCATTTTATATGTTTCATTATATATATATATTATAAATCGTGATATTATATATTACAAGTATATAATTATATATGGTGATATGTTTAATAATAATAATATGTAAATATTTTATAAATAATAATAAAAACATTTTACTCAATAAGTATTTGTTTTAAAACAATTATATTATGATATAAAATTATTTGTTTATAAATTTAATAAATAAAAATATTATAGTATTTGCCTTTTAAAAGTAATGATTATTATATACAACCTTTACTTTTTTAAAGTATTGTTATTTTATTATAACTTTGACTTATTAATAGGATATAATAATGATTAACATTAAATAATAGATAACATACGATAATTGATATAATAATAATAATAGGGATAAGATAATAAGAAAAAAAAATAAAACAAACAGGATACCCGGTTAGGGTTATGCGCATTGGACAAAAAAAAGGGGGAAAATAAAACAATAAGAAATGGAAAACCAGACTTAAGAAATTAAAAAAATATATAATAAACACATAATAATATCAAAAGTGGTGTTTCCGCGCTCCAGTTGTAGGTCGCAAGTCCGGTGCCGCGGGAGTCCGGTTTTTTTTTTCTGGTTTTGAGCGTCACGCATGGGGTCCAACCTTCGGGCGTCCGACGCTGGGGATCTCGAACAGGTCGGAGTCGCGTCGCGAGGGTGTCGCGCTGGCCGACGCCGTGGAGTCTTCGGGTTGTGGTCGTCCGCTCCATCACAACGCCCCTCGTCGTCTTTTTCCTCCGCAGGACCGAACCAGTAGGCCGTTGCCCTCACCCTCAGGCCCTCCAAGACCTCAAGTATATATATCCTTCCCAACCCAAATCTATTTTAAAGGTTTTCAAATAAATCAGTATGTTTTACCGAGGGTTACATATTTTTAAAGGGAGTTTTAAATTCATTTCTAATATGGAAATTCTTTTTGTAAACCCTGTATAATTATATATGCGTAATTACATAATTATATATATATATATGTTTTCAAATGAAATTGATTATGATTTTCAAGACATGAATTCTAACCCTTAAATAATATTTTAGATGCGAATTAGGCTTTTGGTCTAAGTGTAATTAAGTTACGGTTTTAAAACCATAGTTTTATATGGTTATGTGTATATATCTATACACATATTTATGTATCACAATCCAAATCCATTTTATAATTTTCAATCGATGATTTCCAAGCCTTACGTAATGTTTTAGGTGCGAAATGTCATTTGGGTTCAATTGGATTTATATTTAGTATGCGAAACCCTAATTTTTACATATGAATATACATTTGGTCACACAAGTTATATACCTTACATGGTTTGGCTTTGAATCAAGAAGTATTAATGATTAATTATGTTTTGAAGTATTTATTACATATAAGAAATTATTTGGTTTTAAAAGTAGACACCTTTCGTATATTCAGATATATGTATATATAGAAATATTTGTGTAATTCCCAAACCCTAATTTCAATATGATGATCATCAAAATATAATTGGTGTTTTTAATGCAATTAAAGGGTATTTAATAAATGTTAATTTTGGATTTTGCTAAATTAAAATGTTTGTGTCAAACATACATTAAATTAAAAAGTTTTAATTATATTAACTTCATATGTTTTGAATTCATGAGATTAGGTTAAAAATGATTTAAAGTAACATGTCCATATGATCCTTTACCAGAAGCAGTGAATGTTGTTGATAAATCAAGCTATGTTTGAATCTAATTTCATGTTCATTGACACTTTTATCATCATAATGAATGACATGTATTTTTAGTAAGGATTCATTTCCATGGATAATGTTCTTTAATTAAGAAGCTATCATTTCATGTGGCAAACCCTAATCACCCGTCATTTTATGTGTTATCTTATGTGCAAAGAATGTTTACCATATTATGTATGCCTTTAATTATTTATTGTCATATCTTCAATGTTATGTCGATGTGTAAATCGTCTACTTCAGAACAAGCAGATAAATTCTTATGAATGTATTTATATATATGTCCGAATACGTATATGCATTACTTATGTATCAAATGTTGTTTACAAGTTTTAATATATGAAAACCCAGTGCAAATGTATATATATGTAATGCAAGCTTAAAAACGTTTTCAGAAAACCCGACTCCCGAGTGTGGTAGACAGGAAGGGATTGAGCGTGGATCCATCATGACCTGTAATTAGTCGAGCAGTCTCAGAATTAGTAATTTTGTTTTCAGAAGCTTGCCTAATATTTTCAGAAAAACACCGGAGTATTTTTGGGTAATATCAACTGGAAATTAAATATTCAAAGTGGTATGTGACACCTTGAATATCAGATCTTATTGACATATGAGGAATGTATTGGACTGCCGGGTTAGGGTCTGGTTAAAAGAAATCCCTCCAGGTTGGGGACTGGTAAAAGTAAGCCCTCCGGGTTGGAGACCGGTAAAAGTAAGCTTCTCGATGCATCGATAGTTCTCGAGACAGTCAGATTGAGTTTTTACCCTTAGGTCATGGCACGAGGCCTTGACATTCAGACATGAGTCCGACATTATACGTTTTCTCACTATGTTTCAGTATATAAGTGATTATTTCGACTAGAGAAATATCTTTGGTTATAGAACCATTACCTATGAGTATGAGATTAAAGTGCACATGGCATGTGATGAGACAATGATGATGCACGATCAGTTTACCTTTCCAGAATTTTAATGCAAATGTTAGTATTACATTAATCATGTCATAATGTGCATTTGTATAAGTTGTAGTGAAATTGTTTATGCGCGACTCTGATAATGTTCATGCTTAGTAGTACTTGCATACCTTGCATGCTATGCCTACTTTACTGGTTAGTATTTATGCATTTTTTATACAAACATGCTTACTAGCTTTCAGTTAAATGTTCAAATACTTGTGTATGAAATGCCTTAATTGTTTTATAGCGACCTTTGAAATGTTATGATGTTTTCTTCGAAGGAATAATTTTGATGTATGTGAAAGTATTTTCAAAGGAAGTTTTCAAAAGTTGTATTAAGTATTTTCAAAACCTCTTACTGAGTATTTCAATGCTCACCCTACGTTTTAAATGAAAATTTTTCAGGTATCAGTCAAGTTTTCAATGAAGTTTTCAGAATGCAGCTGGTTTTTCCAGAACCTGAACCTCACGATCCTCTGTAATATTGGGACATGATGTGATGAATATAAATGTTTGTAATGTAACTTTGGTACATCATGTCTCTTAGGCACCGGCTCCGGGCATTCGGAGGCCGGGTCCTTACAGTTGGGAGGATCCCAACTTACAATATCTCTATTTTGTAAAGTTTGAAGGAGAGAATAGGCTACCTTTGATTGCTGCATTTGTGAGACAACTCGTTGATTGGTGTGTTCGAGGCTACCCTGGAGATTGCTGCACATTGAGAAAGGCGATTCTGATTCATCCTATCTAGGAGGGACACTATACTTCACTGCTGATCTACTTCGAGGTTGTACAAGCCAAATCTTGTATTTGAAGATACTGTAAGTTGGTGTCTGCATTGTACTTAGTTGGTGTCAGGATTACATGTCCAAGGATATACCCTTGCCCGAGCTATTTCTCGGTAATAAAATAATAGCTGTGTGTACGTGAGATGTTGGAGTCTGCATCCCACATCAGACTTGTAGTCTGATATGGTCTTTATTATTCTTTGTAGTATGATGTGGTTTTTATTATTCCTTCGCGGTTCTTTCCTGGCAACCCTCTGCGGCCTCGTCGACGTCCCTCAGCGACGTCCTCTGCCTCCACGTCTCCCCGCTCCTGCGCGCGACGGTTCCTAGTGGAACCCTTCCTACGCGCGACTCTCCGTGCGCGACAGATCCTGCCGCGCCGCCAGCGTGCCTCCAGTGCTCCTTTTTTTTTTCTCCCCTTCTGCGACGGGCCGCTCCTCCCTCTCGATGGTTCCTCCCCTCTCGTGTGCACACCGTGGCCAGACCACGCTGCCTCCCCTGCTCGCCGGCCCTCCCTATGTGCAACCTCCTGCGCCGACCAGTCCTTGTGCTCGCGACGCCGTCCAGATCTGAACGCTGCCTCCCCTGTTTGCCGACCCTCCTTGTGCATTCCTTGAGTGAACCCTGGACAACCCTTTTCTAGCGACGCTGCCAGATCCGGCCGGATCCCGTCCGTCGTGCGCTTCCTCCCGCCGGTCGGCTGCTTCTTTTGCTTTCGCACCTCCTCCGCCTTTGCGCGGCTCCTCTGCTTCTACTTCGGCCTTCTGCACAGGCCCTCCCGACACGATGCTTATGCGCTGACTCCCTCCCTGTCCACTGTTGCTCCCTCCATCCCGGCCTCCTCCTGCGGCAGCCCACGCCTCCATGCCGGCCTCCTCCTGCGGCTTTCTCGGCGCTCTGACGACCGGCCCCTCCCGTGCGTCTTTACCGGCACCTCGGCGACCGGCCCCGCCAGTGCGGCTTTCCTGGCACTTTATTGACCGGCCCGCCAGTGCGGCTTTCCCGACGTCCTGTCGACCGGCTCCGCCTGCACAGTTCTTCTGTTGCACCTCAACATATTTCAGGACCATCTTCAATCATCCATCCTTTTCATCTCAAGGGGGAGCTGTGATCGTGAATGATTTCTTTTTTGTTTCATCTTGTTTTGTAATCAAGCTGAGTATGTCCACCTTGAGGGGGAGTGTTTGCTGTGTCTGTTGATTGTTTTGTTTTTCTCTGTGTTCGATCTTGGTACACCTAGCTTGAGGGGGAGTGTTGGAGTCTGCATCCCACAGCGGACTTGTAGTCTGATGTGGTCTTTATTATTCCTTATAAAATAACCTCAAGGCCTCCCTTAGATAAGTACATTGGGTATTCGGGTCTACCTCTCTTTATCATTCTATATGATATAATAACCACAACTCGTAGGAGACGCCATCCTTAGGATGCGAACTTCGTTAACAAATTCCGGTGTTCCTTGTTGTGCTTTTCTTCTTCTACTAGATGCATGCTAACTGAAGGTAAGTAAAAGAGTGAGAGATCCATTCACCAAATAGGTGCAGAGGTAAGAGAGGAGAAAATATTTTAAGTGACAATAAGTCACCCACACAGATTCACCCCCTCCTCTCAGTGTGGAGCACTACTTGAGTGATTGTAACAAATCTAAAACTGTATTTAATCATAAATAATCTCAATCTATTCAATGATCATGAATAAACTTAGATCATCTGGTTTACATATTGAATTGTAATTCTTAAATTCATTCACAATGATCATGAAAATAAAAATAAGAATTGTAAATAATGAAAGGTAAATATTTAAACCCAATGCAGATATCATTAAAGTAAATCAAACTCTATTAAATCAATATCCCTTCAATCACATCCCTAGCACAAGAGGTTTAACCTACCATGTTTTGGTGTTGGCACATGAAAGTATTAAGAAAATACCTCACCAAACATGATGATCTAATCTCTTGCTTTGCAATCTTTTAAAGGGTCTAAACTAATCTAATCTGACTCTTCAGCAAGCCTCCAACACCTCCTCGAAGTCTCCCTCCAAGACATTGCCAAGATCTCCTCCTTTGCATGACAACCATGGGTTAAATTTATAGAAAATTTTGGTCTGGCCCAAACTGCAGCGTGGTGAATGCATTTTTTCAGCTTATCTTCTTATCTCAACCCAGATCCACACTCCAAATCTTCAGGCGTTTCTCATCTCCTAGACGTTTAAATTTCCAGATAAATAAACCATGACGCTTCAGGAAACAAGGTGATCGTTTTATCCATATCTGCATTTTGAATTTTTCTATCTTCCTCTGTTTAAAACGTTGAAGTCCCCTGTTCATCTCAACGTTTTCCTCTTCACCATCTTCTTTAGATCAATAAAACGGTTCTGAATCTTTCATAGCCATGACCGCCACGATCGTTCATCATTAAAACGGTGCGGTCTCCTTCAATGCTCCTTTCTCATTCCTGATATGAAACAACTTCCTTCAAATAAGCACGCCATTGTCAATGTTGTTTTCTCTTCACTTGCTGCATATCCACCATCAAATTACGATTGAGTAACCATGAGGGTTCCTGCTCCTGAAGCAGAATTCTTTTCTTTCTCTTCAACACCACGAATCACCCACTCATTATGTAGAATTCTTTTCTTTTTCTTGAACACCATGAACCACCGCATTTCACATTTCTCTACGCCGTGGTTTTAAAATCAAGCTTAAAATACTTGTATATTTTAACTATCATGCCATATTGAAGTAATTTCCAAAGACTTGATGGAATGATTTGCGCATTTTTGGAATATATTTTCTGTTTTATTTTTTTAAATATAATTCGAAAAAATATTGGATTGCATAAATGAAAAGAAATTTAAAAAAAATGAAAATGGAAATGAGAGATTTAAAAAAAAAACATCTGCCATATTTCCTAGAAAATGTAAACATTTAGAATCATAACTCACATATTGTTTTCTTACTTTCCAAAACATTTTATTACGCATTTTCTGGATCATTTTTAGAAGACTAAAATAGAAAACGTTTTGATGAACCAGACGCTACTGAAACAATGCTTTCCAAATATTTGTTATTTGATTTTTGATGAAAGATTCCTCGTCCCGCGCGACATGTCTGTGGGGCACTTCGTTCACTTCCTAAGCAGCAGGCTTCATCTTCTCCCTGGAAAAGCTCTGTTTGTTTTTGTGAAGGATACTCTACCTCAGACAGGTAATATTCTTTCTGATCTCTTCTAAGTTTGTTATGTTTTGAAAACGGTGTTTGGGAATATTGACTGTGCAGTGATTTGATATTATTTGAACACAACAGTGGTATCTTTTTGTGCTCATGTAACATACATACATATACATGTATAATTTTTTTTTTTTGTGAAATCTTATGCATATTAAGTCATTGAATGCCATTTGCATTGCACAAAACATATGAGAAACATTAGAAACTCATTTTTTATTTCTTATTTTTTCTGCCTCACCATTTTTGATCTCTGCCTAACATACCCTTAGTTCAATGGCATATGGTCATGGGTTCTGTTTTGTGGCTGCAGCCAAGTTGATAGACCATGTTTATGGATCCTCGAGGGACGAGGATGGGTTCTTGTATATGTGTTACAGCAGTGAGCAAACCTTTGGCTGCGGCTCTCTGGAAAAGTTGCTTTGACATGCCTTTTACATCTAATGTTTGGGTTTTTATGGCAAAGTATGTTTTTTTTGAGATGTCTGTAGATTTATGATGAAAACCTTGTTGTAAAAATTAAATATAAATAAGAGGTGTTGAAATGATAGAACTTGGGGCTTATCCAGTGCTCTCCTATGCTGGCATGACACCTTCATAAAATGTGATTGATTGTATGGTATTGATGGCCAGGTGTCTTCAACTCCCGGGGCGCTGGTTAGTGTTAGGAAGTTTATGGGTGGCTCGTAAGGGTGTAGATAGTGGAATCCTGAGGGCGCCCCATGAAGAGGCCGAATTGTGAGCCTTCAGGGTGTGTGAATTCTGTTTTTGACTCGAGTATTTTTGATGTTTGGATCAGGCTACACGGAAACTAAACTTTGTGATTTAAACAGTTGATTAAAGCGGAAATTAATGATCAATTTCCGAAGAGATTTATTAAAAGTTGCTACCTCTCTTACTCATGGTTTAGTTGATGCCGAAGATAAGTACGTGCTAATGGTCATTGCATGATTTGCCCAACTGATTTAGAGTTCGCCCCTAACATACCTTTCTCACTCATGGTTTAGTTGAAATAATGTTAACGATTACAAAGCTAAATCACTAAAAGCAAAAGAGGCACAAAACGATTTTGAAGAGAAGTTAAACGAGCACAAAGTTTAAAGAAAATTTGGATCCCCACAAACTCGGCCGACTCCTCTTTAAACAAGCAAATCATATGACGTGGCGTGAATTGCCTAAGTCTGCAGCTGAGCTTGCATTTTTGATCCCTTTTTTGAACATGTCGTGGTAAGACCCAAACCTTTGTGGGTGTGATCTAACACCTTCCTTTTCCTGACTTTGAATCTCCTTCGAAGATCGCCACATGAGATCCTGGAGGGACCGGCTGAGATCTCCTCCTTTGATTGTTGGCCGAGTATGTCACGACGCGGTAGTGTTGGTCGCAGCTCAAAACCCCGCAGCTCCTTTCTGGTGGTATGTCTGGAATTCATGTCGCAGTGCGCCCATTGCTTCGTGGCGTGAATGAGATTTCTTCTTCAGCGGCTCAGTGTAGACTCATACGTACTCAAGGAGTTCCCACAACATCGTACTGTCCTCAAAGGACTCGTGTGCACAACTCCTTGTGGGAAAGGACTTAGCCCAAATCCTCTTGATATTGTTGTCGCAACATGACCTTTTGTGTCGCGGCGAGCGTCACTCGTATAAAATGATTCTCACGAAGTCCATTTTGTAGTGCAATAGATTGAGTTGTGATGCGAATGTATCTAGTTGCTCTTGGCTCTAGGACAAAGGCATGTATCTTATGAAAACTCCATCTTATGCATTTCCTAGTCGCGGTGCGAAAGACTTCCAGCTTCCAATCAGATCTCTTTGTTAGGGTCTCTTTCACAGCGCATAGCACTAGGGTCGCACCCTCGATCATCAGGCGCCTTGGCGCACAATATGATTTTACATAGGTCACACTGCAAACACTTCTGTTGCGGTGCGAATCAGCTGCAATTCCTTCAAAATTCTTCAAAGGCTCGACATCTCTTCAAATCAACAATCCTTCAATAATTCACTAGGATTTCATCACATTAGGCAGTAGAAAGATACTGAAAATAAATACATGAACCACAATTATCAAATTCCCTCACACCTAAAATTCATTAAATTTCAACTAATCTCTCCTAAGTATCTAGCCATGCATTTCCCTTGAATTCTCACTCTAATTCTTTTTCCCTTCCATTATCATCTTTCAACTTTTCCTTAAACATCCATATCCATGTCGTGATTTACCTTCCCAGAAATTTTTTTCTCATCACTGAAGATAAATGTAGACTAGAGTTTCGCTCAATCTCAAGTGCACACACTCTATCCATAAGCTTGCAAACAATCTACATCTCCACTTAGAAGTCAAACCACAAACATCATGAGGGCTTTGCATTTAGGTTTTAATGATTATGAGGCTAAAAGTGATGGGTTATGATGTGAAAAATAACTTAGAGGCTGAAAAAGGGGGTTAACATAAGCACATTGCATGGTATTTAATACAAAACTCAAATGAAATCGGCTTCCCTCCTTCAACTTTCCCTCCTTTGTCATACCATCACTCCCTTCTCTTTCTCATGGGTCTATAAGGTAGCCATTCAAACCATTGACAAAATGGTCCTTTTTTTCTTTCAAAATTTTCTCTCTAATTTTTTTAGCTAAATATGTGTATGGGTAAGCTCCACACTCGTGTAAGTCAAACCAAGCTAGCACCTCAATCCCACCATCAATCTCCTACCGACACTATTTGTTATAGTTAACACAAGAAAGGAGAAGGTGGTTCCAGTAGTGCAGAAATGTTTTTTAACGTCGTTTTTTTTTACTTTTTTTATGTTGGTTATTAGCCAACGTTATTAAAAGCGACGTCAATATGTCTTTAACGTCAGTTAAAAAAATGGACGTTGTAAATGTATCATGGAATTGTTTTTTTTACGTTGGTTATTAAATAACCAACGTAAAAAACCATCTTCCACGTCGGTTTCTATATAACCGATGTGGAAAAGCTTCGACATAGAAGCATTTTTACATCGATTATTTAATAACTGACATAAAAAAGCCCATTCCACGTCAGTTATCTAGATAACTGACGTGGAAAAGCTTCGTCATGGAGGCTCTTTTACATCCGTTATTTAATAACTGATGTAAAAGAGCCTATTCCACGCCAGTTTCTACATAACCGACGTTAAAAACCATTTTACACGACGATTACTAAATAACCAACGCGAGAATTTTTTTAAATATTCCATTTAAACCTTCCTCTTTACCCTCGACCAAAACAACAAACAAATAGAAATAAGAAGAAACATAAACAACATCAAAACAACTAGCAAATACACATTTAAAATTACAACATTCAAAATTACAATATTAACTAAAAAAAAACTAAAATTCAACCAAAACAACTAGCAAATACACATTTACAATTACAACATTTAAAATTATAACATTAACTAAAAACAAACTAAAATCCAACCAAACCTGTAAAATAATTTACCCATTCCACTTGTAAGTGTGTCAGCTCTTGTGCACTATAAGAGCGAGAGTCATAAAAAAGTTACAAATTAAAAGTAAATTATTTAACATGTATAATGAATAAAACAATTGAAATATTAAGGAATAGTTTATAAAGAAATCTAACCTGATTGAACTTCGTAAATGTTTCAGTTGTAAATATTTCCTACATAAATCTTAACACATAATATCTGCATTCTTTGATGCCTTGTTGTTTATGACAATGCTATTTAAATGAGTTTGTCAATTAAAAATAATATTTTTAAGTAATATATCAAAAATGTACTAATTATAAATGAAAACCCACCTTTACTTTTACATATTTGATTTTGGCACTCTTTTTCTTTGTGGCGTTTCGAAAGAAATTCCATCCCATGTTAGAAAATAATATGAATGAAATAAATTTAAAATTCATTATAATATAAACAACTATTAAGAAATTAAAACTTACAGTTCCAATACGTTCTTAAAATTTCCTTGCACATCACCATGGATAGAGCATATCCAATAAAGTGTCTTCTCCTTTGGACAAAAGACACCTAACATCCAATGATCATTGATATGAAAGAAAATTTAATGTTAGTGGTTATTATGTTAAAAGATAAATAACACTTTTTGAGATATATGTTTCATACCTCTCAACATAAGGAAACATTTGTGAGATATATGTTTCATACCTCTCAACATAAGGAAACATCCAACACTGAGTAATTATATTATGTTCAAATCTTTTAGCAATATAGACTGTACTTTATTCTTCAGTCATTATTCACGCTTCGGGTGAAATGAACTGCGGGTCCATAAATCCACACACATCCGTCTTGCCATTCTCCTCACACATTTTATAAAGATACTTAATACAAAATAGACATAAGTATAAATTTTCAATAAATTTAATGTAGGGAAAGATTATGTTAAGACTTACATGGAAAAAACTTGCATCGTGTTGCCCAACTTATCTCCAGTAATAAGCTACGTGATATCATTTTCCAAAATCCCGATAGTAATTGCACACCCACATACATTAGCTTCCATTGGAATCTCATAAACACCCGAATTTTTTTTGAATATCTTGACAATCTGTCAAGACTACTAGAATCTGTATCTGAAGTCATAGCCCTTTGTCTTTGTTGTTGGCTATACAATATTTCTTTACCTTTAAAGTATTCCTGTAAATAAATAGATAAATATATTAACTTTCAAATGTTAAAACAAATTTAATACAAAAATTAAATAAGATAAAATATACACATATCTCTATGATAATATGTTGCAGAAGTCTAGATGACCGAACTAAAAAGTGGCCGATACTTTGTCCAACTGTCCTCACCTCATCCATAGGTAACGATACTCAAGCTGATATATCTATAATATCCTATAAAGTGACCCTTTGATGCTCTTTCTCTAACTGTTGACGATGAACGATATCTCCAATATAATATATCAGCCTATATGCAACAATATGATACTGAGGATCATCAACATATAACTCACAGTAACTGGGAAGCTGTGGAGGAGGGGGTGTGGGAGTAGGATAAAAAGTGGGGTCTGTAGGTGGAGGTGGAGGTGGAGGAGTGGGAGCTGCAGTCTGAAATTATCTTTACATGTTTGCAAACATGGGTTGTACTGACACTCTAATCTTATCCTCTATCATAACATTAATATTCTAAACTTCAGCCTCCAAAGATTCTATTTTTTTATAAATACCCTCCATTGCAGAAGCTGAAGAACATGGTAACACTTTTCTCACCAATACACCCACCAGGTATCCTCGTACACGACCCGGGTGTTCGGGCTTTCCCAATGCTGCAGATAAAATATCCTGCCTACCCTCAACTACAAAGACCCCATGTGTTCTCTGCTCCTCAAGAGAATCCTGTATGAATTATTTGAAAAATTATGTAATGATTCAAAAAATATATATAAAGAATTGAATTAAGTTAAATAAATAAATAAAGTAAACATCTTACAATCCTCTCAGCTACAACCCTCGACTCTCCTATAAGATATTTTCATTTTTTTCTCATCTGAGCCCTCTTCCATTTTTCATGTCTAACCGGGGGTGATGGAGGGGCAACCTCTTCGGAGTTTGAAGACTCATCTCTCAGTTTTTGAAAATTTCCAGCCATTATTTGTTCTTCCAATAACGCATACCCTCCCCGAGATAAAGTATGAGGGTATACGTTTCTAGATTGGATCTCATGATGAGATCTCCTTGATTGCTGTAAATTAAGAATAAGAAATCATTAATAAGATCATTAATATAAAAAAAACTTTTAAAAGTTTACATTACACTTACAAAAAATGCTTCTTTTTTTCTACTTTCAACTGATTGCTTCCATGTATCTTTATCTATAAAAGGATATATTTGACATGGATTTTCATGTTGCCTATGCCCAAAAATGAAATCAGATGTGAGGGTTGATTTGAAATGCCTCCATCTCCTAGAATCCAATGATAAACATTCCTTTATAACTTCTCCAGTGTTAGTTATATCATATGTTATCTGATAAGAAGGGGGAAAACATATATTACTATAAAAATTTCAATATTAGTCAAACAATAACAAATGAGATTACCAAAATGGTCTCCCACAACTGAGATAATGTTACTTTGTCAACAATTCTCCAATCATTAATCAAAATACTGACTTTTCTTTTACCCTAAACTAATACAAAAGTCTTGAATTGTTTTGCATTAGGACCTCTTGGAATACCATTATCATCAAAGTCTATCAGTATCCTTTAGTCCTGACTATGAGCAACTGATAATTTTGGTAAACGTGAGCTGCCACATTTACCAACCCTCAAACTCTCCTTTAGCTCTATGGGAGTATAGGACTCTTGTAAAGAAGGATGAGGATCATCAAGAGGAGCATGCACACGTTCCTTCCCAGAGGTATGAGTATGCTCATCTCCAAAAGTATGTGATTGATTAGTTGATTGATCTGACATTATCTTACAAATCAAAGCAACAAACAATTCATACACAAATATACAAATTCAACTTACAATATTAATGTAAATAAAAAATGAAAAATTATGAAACACAAAAGTAAACTAAAACTTAACACATTATTATTCATATTTGTTATAATTAACTAAAATTCTAACAATAGTAATGATATATGAAATTTCATGTAAATGAATGAAAACAAATCCAAAATGGTGTAGGAATATTAAAAATGTCCAACCCAATAAATCATTTTTAACACAAAAAAGAATATTTTCTCAAAATACTCTTATAAAATATTTTTATTTTTATTTAACATTTTATTTTTAAAATAATTGTATTTCAAAAAAATCAATAAATAGATAAGTTACGTAAGGGTAAACATGGTAAACTAAACAAAACTAAACTAATATTGACAAACATTTTAACTTATTAGTTTTAATAAGTGTTTTAATAAAGAAAATACAATTAACATATCCAGCATTTTATGAAATTTATAAAAGTAAACGAGAAATAAACATGTTACCCGTAATATTAGAATTGTAGTAAAGGATTGTTTTCCTAAATTCCTTCGTTATGATCATCCCTTATGGCACAAACCATGTCTATGACGTGCTCACCATTATTATCTATTAATATTTCCATGGAAGTAGGGATCTCACATAAATCAGTATATTCGTCAAGTTGATCATCACCAACATATTGTTTTTTCCTTGTAAAATAATAGACCATTGCATATCGGATTGATCAAGAACATAGAAAATTTGTTTTTCATGCGTTTCTATTATAAAAGGAACAACTGTGTATTCTAATATATTTAGATTAACAAGTGTCATTCCAAATTCATCATATCTGACGTTGTTATTACCGATAAACCATTTGTAGTTAACCACTGTAACTTTAAATTTAATGTAATCAACCTCCCATATTTCTTTAATGACTCCATAATATGCACTTGATGCATAAATTGGGTTTTTGTCTTTAGAACTTGAAAAATGCACTGCTTCTGCGAACACCAATACACCACTATTCTGAACTACACTTCTATTGTCCTGATCTTTCATATGAAATGTATAACCATTAATTTCATATCCGGACCATGTTATCACATTTAAATTTAGACCACCCACTAACCATCTTAATGTTTCTGATGCATTTGATCTACCAAGCACGATCTTTTTAAACCATGACAAAAAATGTTGTTATGCTCATTCAAAATTCACATTTCTTTCTTCTTTGGATGACATTATTTCAACACATTAATATGAAATGTTATATATGATTGATCATCATATATGTTATTCAAGATGTACAAATGTACCTTCTTTATATATTCACCTGACAAAGATTTGGCTTTCAATCCACGAATCCCCTTTCCCCCATAATTAACTCGCTCATGGTGAGATAGAGGCAAACCAATGTGTGCCACCACAGACAAGTATCTTGTATAAAACCCTGCAACCTCCTCATAAATATACTTCTCAATAATGGAGGCTTCAGGTCGATATGGATTCTTAACATACCCCTTCAATATCTTCATATACCTTTCAAAAGTATACATCCAACGTAGATATATAGGTCTGAAAAGCTTAATTTCTCAAACCAAATGAACCATTAAATTCACCATTATAAAAAAAGAGGAAAATACATTTCCAATTGACAAAGTATAAAAATTACTTCATTTTCCAAAATGTTCAAAGAATCTAGATCAATCACCTTATTAAAAATTTATTTTAAAAAATAACACACCTTTATGATAGTCTTTCTGACACAGATGAGAAATATTCCATGTAATGAAACTGGTAAAAGTTGTTGCATCATGATGTGAAAATCATGAGATTTCATACCTGTCAAATTCAAATCCTTTAAAGACACAATCTTTTTTACATTTGAAGAATAACCCCGTGACACTTTGATATCATGATAACACTGAAAAAATCTAATTTTCTACTCTTGGATAATGTATGACAAGCTAGGGGAAGAAATGTTTGCCTTCCATCAGGAGTAGGAGCTAACTCTAAACGTATTCCCATTGACAGTAAGTCCAATCTCGCATTCAACCCATCTTTATTATTTCCTTTAATATCTAATAATGTTTCAATCAAGGTGTCACATATATTCTTCTCCACGTGTATGAAATCAATGTTATGTTTCACCTCTTGATATCTCTAATATGGTAGCTCAAAAAATATTGACTGTTTATTCCAAATATTTCTATCATTACTAGATTTATGTGTCTTTCCAAATGTCACATCAAGGTTTTACACCCTCTCAAAATAATAATCATTGGATAAAGGTTTTGGAGCAATATCAAATTCTCGTGAGCCATTGAATGCCTTTTTTAATCTTCTATAAGAGTGATCCATAGACAAAAACTTTTGATGACCCATGTATATTTTTTTTCTCCCATGATGCAGTTGATAATATGAAGTCTGTTGTTCACAAATTGGACATGATTTATGACCCTTAACACTATATCCAGACAAATTTCCATATGCTGGGAAGTCATTTATAGTGAACATAATCATTGCATGTAGTTGAAAATATTCCATTTTATAAGAATCATACACCGTAATACCATCCTCCCATAAGAGTTTCAAATCATCAATTAATGGTGACAAGAAAACATCAATATCATTTTTGGGTTGTTTTGGTCCTGAGATCATTAAACTCAACATGAAATATTTGTGATTCATACAAAATTCATGGGATAAGTTATAAATTACTAATAAATCAGGCCATGAAATATGTGTGCTACTAAAATTTTGATATGGATTCATTCCATCTGTGCACAATCCAAGTCTAAGATTTCTAACTTAATTTTTGAATGTAGGAAATTGGTGATCAATTTTCTTTCACTATACACAATCAGCTGGATGACGTATTTTTCCATCACATATATGCTCATCAGCCTGCCATCTTAACCTTTTTGCATCATGTGAATTAGAAAATAAATGTTTCAAATGAGGAATTATAGAAAGATACCAAAATACTTTATTAGGGGTCTCTGTAACCTCTAAATCATCCTATGATTTTCTTTCAACTTATACTGTGATGTCCCACATTTAGGACACTCTGACATAAATTCATATTCTTTCCTATATAGCACACAATCATTCAGGTAGACATGTATTTTTTTACCGTAATCCCATTGGGTATAGTATTTTCTTCACTTTATAATGTGAATTAGGAAGATCATTGTCTTTAGGAAGAATATCTTTCAACAATTATAGCAAATCAGTAAATTTTTTTTCACTCCAACCATGTTTCACCTTCAAGTTAATCAATCTTAACACCTTCGATAAAACCATAAAATCCCTACAACTAAGATACAATGGTTTTTCAGCATCACCATATAGACGGTCAATTGTTGGTTCTTTCTCAATTGCCTCTGCTTCAATATCATGAATCATTTCTTTAATTTCATCAAAGTGACCATCTTATAAAGCATTATAGTCAATAGATTTAAATTTTTTCCCAGTTTCACCATGCTAAATCTAAGGGCTATAACTCGAATTAAAACCATGAAAAATTAAATGATCTTTTATCTCTATAATTTTAAACTTCTTCATATTTAAACATTTCAGGCATGGAAAAAACATGCTGTTGTTTGGAACATCATTTAGCAAATTCCAAAAAAGAATCAACACCTTCCTCATATTCAACACTCATTCGATGTTCCATAATCCAACTTCGACTCATTATTACCTGTAACAAATATAAAAAATATATATCTTGTTAATATAAGTCAATTTTATATCTATATTAAATATGCCATAATTTGAAAGTAACACAATATCGAAATATAAAACAAATATATACATATTTAAAAAATATAATTATAAATTCTATACAATAATGGAAGATAAGTTTAAATATAAATGACAAATCATAAAAAGATATGCATGGAAATAATTTAAAAAATAAAATATAGTTAGAAAATCCAATTTTATATTTATATGAAATATGCCATAATTGGAAAGTAACACAATTTTTAAATATAAAACAAATATATGCGTATTTGAAAATTATAATTATTAATTCTATACAATAATGGAAGATAATTTTAAATATAAATGGTAAATCATAAAAATATATGCATGGAAATAATTTAAAAAATAAAATATAGTTAGACTAAATTTTGGCATCTAATATACACACTCATTGGGACATTAGATATGCACGTTCATCAAGGTTGTAAGTTGTTTTGTCGACAATGGATTCAGTTAGGGAACCATATGGGATGAAAATGAAATTGGTGTGGGGATCAAAAATATATGCTAAATCTCATACATTTAATGATATTTCCCTAAATCAACTAGTTCTTTATAATAATTCAATCACATTTTAATGATATTGTTTTTGAGCAATAAGATAGAAAACCAGTATGTAAAAATAAATCACCATCCACTAGTGTGATGTATTATTAACCCATCACAATTTTTTTGTGTTAATGTAACTCATGGATAAATCAATACACAATAATAAAACCCTTGAATCCATATAATAATTCACTCACATTTTATGTCACACTATAGTTTAACATATTTCTATGAGATGTGGTATATGAATAATGTACAAGGGTTACCACATTGAAATCATCTTCTATAATTTATCGTAACACTAGTCAACGCTGTGAATTTCATGGGGTGAGGAACCATACTCAATGAAACACAAATTTAAAATGTTGAATTTGGTTATATGCTATAATCTAAATATATCACCACAGGTATACGATACTTTGTTTGAAGTATTTATTGATATTTCCTATGAAATCACTACAGTTTATAAGACACTATGTTATAAATGAAACATGATAATATACTATGTTGAAATATATTGGGTGTATGTATAAATCTATATAATAGAACCCATTAAATTGAATGAAAAGCCTATTAAATTTGAGAATGAAATATGAGATTGTATGGCCAATAAAATTGTAAAAAATGAATTTTAGGATTGAAATTAAAACTACAAATCATGTGTTAATGACAACTCGTATAGTAAAACATATAAAACCCATCATTGTTCATCCATGAAATAATTATCAAGGAATGTTCATGGAAATTTGGAAATACAATAGAACATTATTGCAACTTGGAAGAGAAAATGATGCTATTGTATGGAGAAAATTCCATGTGCTAGCTACAAATGCAATGTGATAACATGAGGAGATTAAACAAGATGGTAATGAAATATTTTAGTAAACTAAATCGAAAAATGGAGAGTTAGGGCATCTTCGAAATTGAACAGCTGAAAGAGAGGTGTGTGAGGAATACTTGAGAGTTACGATTCGATTAGATAGATGTGCCAATGAAAAAGAAGATGAATGAAGCTGGAAAATGTGGTTGGAGGCCAGGAGATTGAAGAAATGATTTTAGGGTTTCCGCACAAGAGAGAATCGAGTCTGCCGTCGCCCGATCAAAAAACATTGCAATGACTCAAGATGAGAATTTATAAAATTTTAATTAGATTTATCACATCGGTTATTCTATAACTGATGTGATAAATTGATTTACCACGCCAGTTATAAAACAACCGATGTGATAAAGCAAATCGATTTGATTTATCACATCAGTTATTCTATAACCAACGTAAAAAACTTGATTTATCACGTCAGTTATAGAATAAATAACATGATAAAGTGGGATACAAAACTTTTCACGTCGATTATAAATAACCGACCTGAAAAGGCCAACGTGATAAATACTTTTTTGTACTAGTGTTCCAGTCTTAGGTCAATCAATCTATACCATTTTCTTACTTTTTCATCTATTCATGTTTTCCTTTTTCTATTCACATTGTAGAAAACTCAATACATCATAGTCACAATAGTTGGGAACCTTACTTTTAAACAATCAAGAGTTACCCCCCACACTTATTCATGACATCCTCACATAATGATACCTTGAAACACCCAACTCCCTCCTTAAAAGATCAAATGAAAAATTATGCAATTATACTCAAGAATAAGGTTAAGAAGGATATATTTACTTGTAATGTTTCTTCCTATCAAGGTATTTCTTGGTTTCTATTATTTTCAAAAGGGATCATATGTAGGGTAAGTATCAAGATCAAATGGATTAAAAACAAGTAAAATGATGGCCTCAATCATTTAAATGCGGTTCAAAATCATTATGATTTGATAATATATGCAAGTAAGTTCTAGTAGTGATGTGTGTCTCGAGTTCTCTCAAGAAATAAGGTATGTGAAAGAATATGAAAAAATGGATTAAAATACCTCTCAGGAATGGAATTCCAAAATTTGGGCAATCATTCAAGACATGAATGCTAAGTACTCAGTCAATTAATAATAACTTCAGAAAATTAAAACCAAAAATCAAATTCAATTTAGAAATCTTACTAAATTTCAACCTAGGAGTGAACACGAAATTGACTTCTAATGAATTCCACCTAAAAATATTACTTCTATTCTCATGGTTTTTATTTAAGTCTCAATTCAACAAAATGTATCCAATGAAAAATTTATCATAGACCAAAGTATTTGAAAAAAAGTCAAGTGGGTTCTAGGTAAGCTCAAGAATTTTTCCACACACTTAAAATCAAATAGTATCCCCACTATTTGAGAGTAGAGTGGGAGGATAACAATGAAAAACTACCCATTAAAATAACACAAAGAAGGATGATAGAAATAAAAACTCCCTTAATGAATTCAATGTACTTCTCATAACTGGGTATGTGGTCCAGCTTTGGAAAAAAGTGTGTGATATCTGAAATGAAATTCTTGCACTTTGAAATCAGTGAGTTTATAGAAAATAAGTAATGATATTTAAAGAATGTATGAAAAAATGGCTCTCCATGTACTCTGGTAAGGATTTCAATATAGATAAGCATGAAATTTAAACAAAAAAGAATACATAGAAGCATCACATAAGAAAAATAGATCAAAAAATACAAATAAAAGGGGAGCATGGGAAAATAATAAGACTTCAATGGTCTATCCCCAGGCTCCTAAACTACCTCATCATTCTAGGTGGATGACTGAAGCTAGTTGGATGCTCTAACAACCTCAATAATCCCTAGAACTTAAGTAGGGGCATCCAAGGAATCTACCAGTTGTTTCTTTGAAGGGGGATGATCCCTGATTGAAAGAGAGTTTGTATGTTTGGAAGTTGGATCAATAAATGAGACCTCCTTTTTCACCTATGTAGCTTGAACCTTTCCCTTCCGGTGATGATCAATAATAACGATCTGCTGGGCCTACAGATATGTGATGTCTGTGGTGTCTCAATATATGCTCTACCCATTGGCTGGGGAATATTTTCCTGAGAAGGGGTAGGGGATTGATATTTCTCTGTTTCTCTTGGGAACTATGGAATTGGGTTGGTCTACCATTGATGTGCAAATGGATGCACCGAAAACTCCAAAAATGGACAACCAATCTCTTGAAACAGCACCTATTGGTTCTCGATAAGAAACTCAAGGGAATCACCAAAATAGTGAATCCACACCTTTATTATTGAGTGGAGTGGTGATGTCTAGTCAAGGTCTATGGATTCCCTCCACCTAGCAGGTTCAAGGGTTGTCTTGGACTTTGAGGCAACCATAGAATGATACTCGGGCGCATCAGTGGCCTCCTCAACATAAGCTTACTCATCAGTCCACTCATACTTTTTTCCCAATTTTTTCAATAGGCCCATCTTAAACAATAAGAGATAGTTAATCAGTTGCAAATCCCCCAAAAATAATATGGGGAGTGAAGCATAAACAACTCCTAAATGCTTGGCCAGATGGGTAATAAATCTTCCACCCATCAAAGTTTCTCTAGACTAAAAGTACTGGGGCACTCAATGGAAGCAGATGGACTAAGGATTTTACATTTTCACTAGAAATTGACATAAATACATCATCACTGACAAAGAAAAGCCCGATATAACTACCAAGGATCTCATGTGAATAATTTTAATCACAAAATTAAATAAAAAAAATACCTCGATCAATTTGAATTCATGTTCATCAATCATTCATCGATAATTAATCGATAATTTGTCATCTATGATCATTGCTTAAAGTAACTTAATTTGGATCTCTATAGATCATCCAAAAACACATTGAAATTCCATGGGAACGTTGATTATCAAAATCAGGGTGTTAGCGCCAATATTTGATGATACCTTCGATGTCCTGGTGATCATCGCTACATCGATCCATCGATCTATGAAGCTGAACTTAGATCGAAGTCTTGTATCGAGAACTTCTCTCTTTAGGATGTGGGATAAAGGAGAGAGAGGCTCTCATCCATCATGCTATGAATAGTAAATTTCATGATAGACCCTTCTTCCTTTTATAGTAAGGTTCTACAATACCTGGAAAAGGATCCCTAACCCTTGGATATTTAATACCCACTAAATTAGTTGCGAATGACATCATATGATTGATTCACTGAGTCATAAACACCATTTATATTTTTATCACTTACATGTAATATAATAAATATAGTACGCGATAAAAACAATCCATTAACTTGACTCGATATTCCCACAAATATTTAATGAACCTTGAATATTAAAATAATATTAATTTGTATAATATTTTTCCATGTATTTTACTTTAATACTTTTAAATAAATTTAATAAATAAATTCAATACCAATTATTCTAAACTCAAATAATATGAATTTATTTATTTCATTGTGATCATATATTCTCAGACATATCCTTAACCCCGTGGTGGGACCAAAATGTCATAAAATCCTATTCATCAAAATAGGATAGACTTTTAAATATGTTTAGTGTGTGGCCCTCTAGGACCTTATCTCGATAGTAGTGAATACTATTCATAGACCAGAATTGGAGTCTAGCAACCCATCAAGGCCCCTAAAGAGATATGAAAAATTTATAGCAACCTTTTCTATAAACACATGATGTATAATATAATCTCTTTGTCTTTCGATATCCCATAAAGAAGGATTCACACTTTATGTCATCATACTTTATTTCTTTATTATTTATTGACCTAAATGGAAGAACTCACCTTATTCTTTCATGACCATGGATTTAGTGAATAAACTACCATCATGATCATCTAGGCCTAAGATATCACTTCCTTATGGAATTAAAAATATTTATCTTGATTATTAAATCAATGCCATACCACCAATGATTCAACCAACACAATATAACTCACTATTATATTAATTTCTTAGTTTTCATTTTGCATAAAAGTATGCAATCAAATATTATACATTGATAATAATCTCAAGTCAAGAGATCATTACATGTGTTCAAAGATAGGAAATACCAATGACAACTAAAATATATGGTGTTCCTATTGGTGGGTCAGTCCTCATGATCTCATCTACTCGAGATCACCAAGTGTGAGATTCATGGGAAGAAGTCTCAAGGCTTATAATCCCCCAACACTTGATAGTCAAACATCATCTGTGTTCAGTCAATGTGATATATCTAGACCACATGACATATGTTTAATATTAATGTCATAGTACCCTAAGGTTATCATTATATCTTGGGAAACTTCTATAACTATATGATACGATGAATAATCTATGGACATTACCATGTAAATAGTGGATGTAGAAATATCAACACTATTATTGTAAATATAAATCATGCATAACATACTGTATACATGATATGGTAATAAAAAAGTATTGTTTAAGTTGGGTCTAGGGAACCCACTATTACAACAATCCAATTTGTACTAGAGCCGACTTGCTAACTATTATTTTTAGCACTCACATGATAAGATCATGCTTATGCTGATTTATAGATTTAGTCATTGGGTCTACCACATCTCCACTGTGTAGCCATTCTGCTATCTGCGACTTCAACTCTTTGAGTAAGACTCTTCAAGAGATGATATCCCTAAGTTAATTCCTTTTTTTCCCACTATATAAACTTAAAATATTGGCTAGTATCATTAATAGAATTATCATAATTTATATTATGATAAAACTTTACTTACTAGGTGCAATTCCAAGAACTGAAACAAATCATTGCGTATTTTTATATTTAGTTGCATTAGAAGCTGTAACACACTCTTTATTTGTAGACATGGCTACCAATGTCTTGAATGAGATTCTCTTACTCATTAATTTAGTATTACTATGATATTAGATCATATTGATCCAAATTAAGAATAGTTTGTTCTCCTTAAACTAGTCTCCCTCTCTCTCTAAGTACCAGGAACATATCCCTTTCACTTTCTCAAGTACAATTGGATAGTTCTGACTACCTACCATGCAGTTCTCCTCGATATAACTGATATTTTCCTACCATAAATTTTATGTTGGAAATATCATATCTTGTACATAGTATGGAATATGTTATTGATCCATCGCAAAAGCATATAGAATTATACTCACCACATTAATCTCATCCTATGTCTCATATGTGTTTTCTTGGAGATATTTATTCCATGCGACATTGGTAATAATTCTCACTCAAATTGTTCCAACTTGTATTTTTCAATAACTTGTCAGTATATGTACTTTTGAATTACTCTAATCAACCCATTAGATCTACCTCAGTAGATCTTATTCCCTAAAACTTAGGTTTTTTACTTTAAGTCAATCTATAGAGAGTTACTTTCATTCTGGTCTTAACTATCTGTAATACCAATAGATGTTTTCCATATGTTATCAAACATATTATGCATGGAAAACTGTGACGCTCCCACTATCCTCTTGTAGACACATTGTAAAAATTCATTTTAAATGAATATTTTACGATATTTTTTCTTACTTCAATCAAAAAAGTATTTCAGTGACTTTTACCCCTTATTAACATTATTTGGTGTCACTGTATCTTTCTAGTAGCATTTTATAGACACTTTCCAAGATTGGTGGTCTTGACACCCAATTATAAATTCTATGATCTTAGAAAGTAGATATAACAAGTAAAATCTTTATGGATTTAGTCATAATTACTTGGTATTACCAATCGAGCCTTATTGGAACCACACTTATACCACCCATGTATAATCTCACTTGAATACCCACCACAATATTCAAAATAATAAGCCCTTGTACTTTAATACATGGAATCTGTTATTGAATTTTAATTGATCTTTTAAATCTTATATTTTTTCCATTTACTACTTATTTTTAGGATTCATTACTCTCAATGAATAAAGTATCACTATCCATGGTGAATGTAAAACCATTACCATGGTTTTATCCTTCTTACAAAATATGCATCTCTGGAACATTCCTTTTCTGAAAGCTCTTGTGGAACTTGTTCCCATTCGAACCACTTGTGCATCTTCAGCATTGACTAAATCCAAGTCAATCTTACTCCCACTATATCAAATAAATATGAGAACCCTTTTATAGAAATATATTCTATTACTTAACTATCACTTTTCTATATTAGGGTTATAAATAATATCCTTATAAACCTTTTAGGATAATTACTTTAGATACACATTCTATTTTTATTAATGAAAGTTTGGTTATATCCTTAAAAAAACTTTTTGCATCTAAACACATATTATGAAATTATGGATTTATATCGTATTATAACTCATATGATATCCATTTGTCATAATAGTTGGAACATGGTTATGGGATAACATCATTATTTGCGAAGAATGTATCAAAAAATAATGGAAGTATCCACAATGCATATGAAGCTTAACATTGACCCTCCTTTTACTTTCATCATGAATATGATGTGTATAAGGAAAGGTTTATTTAGGATTTACTTCACGCTAAATTTTAATGATAAATGTTTACATGTATGTATCATCATCAATCATTCTTACTAACATCATAACTTTTATGTGTATAAGGAAATGTGGGTTTAGGAATAAATCGACTCTATATTTCAAAATAGATGAATGTGTGGTCAAGATATTCTTCAACACATAGGCCCAAAGAAAATCATATATTCTAACCATGAATATACCATAATTTGATTTTATATTCTGTAAAACACTTAAAGGAATCTCTTTAAATATATTTACTATTAGATTAACCTTGGAATAGTTCATTCTCTTTAGCTAAACAAATTCCAAAAGATTTGTGGTCTACCTTTATTTCTAAAGGTTTATTTTTCCAAAAAAAAATGAGTAAAAGTGTTGATAATACCTAAGGGTTTTAACTCCATATAGTTCAAATACCATACTAGGTATATCCTTGACAACTACTTTTATTTTCATTGGATAAATAATTTATCTTTCCACAATTATGTATTAGAGTCTTACATTTATATTCATTAGTTATTGCCAATGATTCAACCATTATTGAACTATTAGTTGAGTATTTGACATAAAAAACAACATTCATTCCAAAATGGAATAATGTCTCTTTGTGTCCAATGAACATGCAAGATAATTTTTTTGGTAATACTTAATAAAATTTCAACTAGAACCATTAAACTTGAAAATTAAGAAGTTGTGTGCTTCTCATCACTAACTTAGGAATCACCCTTTCTCAAATGCTTGGATAATTCACCTTTCTTCTTGTACATTTTATTTTCTTACTTGGTTACTATATTTCAATACACATATGTGATAGGAGTATTGTATTTAATACCCAAGAAGTATGAAGAAAACATCAAATACAATGATGAATATAATCGAAGTTAAATCTATTACTTTCTTTTACTTCATTTCATTAATTATTTTATAGACTTATCTCATCACATGTGAACAAAATAGCCTCCTATATAATGCCTTTCCTCTTTTCTTTGAAGAATTTTACGAAGGTGCCTTTGGCATCACACTTTCCATTGAAATTTTCACCTTGTATTTCAATTTTTTCACTATAAGAACTAATTATTAGTCTTTATTTAGGTTCTTATTTTCTTGGAGAACATTACACAAAAGGAAATAAAGTGTTTTATCCATAATTTTTATTTTTTAATATTAAATAAAACTAGAGTAAGTGGGTTATAAAGATATTAGAAAGGGATGTATTGAAAGACCACGATCCAAATTTTAATTTACACATATTCAGTGTAAACATTACCTCATTCATATCTTACTTCACTATCTCCTAGAAAGCTTCTCAGAAAAGATACAACTTGTGAAATAATCCATGTCCAGATATTGTATCCACAACTCACATTGGACACTAATGACAACATTATGATGTAAACATCAAATGCTGCATACATGAATCTCCTATAAGAAATTTTCTTACTCTCGCTTCCTAAGGTGGATCAACAGTTATTAGAGACTCCATCAACTTGAATTTTTTATATCATAGTACTTTGCACAAGCTCCTGTACTACTTTTTGGAAAAATGTTCCGATGAAGAAATGTTCTTTGTCCAATAATAATTGTAGTGTATATGTGGTATTAATTTCCATTGTTCTCCAAAATAAATACTACAAGATTAATAATTTTAATCTTGATTTATGATTAGACATTAATAATTAATTAAATCATTAGATGCATCCCACTATTTTCTCTAACCCTAGTAGTCCTCAATAATACATCCAAAATACTTAGTCACTCGAGTATTCTAGTGGCAAGGATCCTTGAAACCTATCCTTATAGTCTAATATATGGCCATTCCACTATTCAGAGAGTCTCAAGGTAGTAATTTGACTATCCAACTGCATTAACCTATGGATCCTTAATCCATTGAGTGAAGTCCCAACTTCTATAAATCATAAACTTGATTTACTCAATGCTTTGCCTATAAAGATGTAACAATCTAGCTATGACTACTTATTTGTTTCCATATTTAGTTAAGATGACCATATCTCTCATAAGAACTCAACAATAGTAGGATACACCCTCAACTAGGGTCGACGAGCACCTCGTACACCCAATTTTGTTCAAATTTTAATGATGGAAGGTGTTACAACTTAATATTTATTTGAGAGTTTTTTTATTTCTTAATGACTGAAATAATTTTCTATCTGATATGCACATACTATGTGACCAAACACACAATTGAAAAATGAAGTAAATAGAAAAATATTCATCACATCTTGAATAGTTTTAATCTATGAATTTTAGTTTATTATATTATATGATCACCCTCACTTGAAAACTCACAAAGAAATAATAAACAATGCATAAATTAAATAAACAATGAAAATGATCTTGAGAATTTAATATTGGTTGATCCATTTATTCTCATTGGATCAACTATGAACCTGGGGTAAAATACCTAAGTCATCTCTGACTCATATCATATCTCTCACCCTGGCCCAATGCATCACCATCTCGTATAGAATACCACCTCATCTTGGCATGGTCCACATCTTATAATGTACTCATCATAATACATAAATACTCACACACAAGTGAGAGGGTATCAGGAAGCAAAAATTATAAACAAAATAAATACCTATGGATGCACAAAACGTTATACATATTAGGTATGTAAAGATGATTCACATACCACAAAAATAAATTTAATTATTACATGCATCTCACACAATTGTAATAAATAATCAAATAAATTAACTTCCAGACATACAATGGTTAGTCTTTGATCAAGATAATCCATTACAAAAAATAATTATTTAATAAAAATTAAATTTTGAAAAATTTATATTGAGGGCTTTAAATTAATTAAAATAACTCATTTTAATTTTAATTCAACTAAAAATCATCGCATTGTCCCAATTTTATTTTTTTTTATTCCAAAAAATTATAACTTAATTTTTGAAAATTTTAAATTTTTTTGAAACTTTTAAAATTTTCCAAAACCCCCTCTAGTCAGTAAATCTATGAAAGAGTTTTTAGGCCCAATCTTGACCCAAAATGGGTCTGGAAGGTCAGGTAGGGCCCAACCCACCCTGACCCGGGTCTGGTCAACCCGATGAGCTGTGGGTTGTGTGACAGTGGGCTCTCCTATGTAAGAGGCTGATCATGAGGGGTGGCCAATGATTCTTCGGGAATATGGATGGGGGAACTTGATCAAAGGTGGGAATGGGTTGGTGGTGTGTCAACTCTAGGGGAGGAATCTAGTCAAGATATGACAGTGCAAGAAGGCGTGGTGGTGTGTGGAGGATGGGGCGATGGCCCTTGTTGGAAACACGTGCGACAGTGCGATGGGGAATTAGTGAGGTTGTATGGACTGGGGTGGGGGGGGAATAGAGAATATGGGGGGGGGGATTATGACAGGTAGGAGGCCACAAGTGGAGGGGGGCAGCCGCTGGATTTTAGGTTGGTCACGATAGTGCGATGGGGTCTTAGTGAGGTTGGACAAACTGGGGTGGGGACATAGAGAATATGGGGTGGGGGATGATGAAAGTCAGGAGGCCATGAGTGGAGGGGGAAGCCGCTGGAGTTTAGCTTGGTCGCGACAGTGTGACGGTGCAGAGAGAATGACAACACAGTAAAGAGGCCCTGATAGTGCGAGCCTCTAATCCAGATCCATTTTTTTCTTATCCAAAGCACTGGAAACCCCTTTTTTTTTTAAAAGTTTTGACTGTGCGTGTCATTCATCCACTAGAAGCCTCCATAGCCTATAGTTTTTTATTGTTTTCTGGTTGACCGCAAACTACCATCCCCAAAACTATTTATTATTATTATTATTTTTCTAAATCCCATTCAATAGAACTGTTCTTTATTTAAAAAATTCAATTTTTTTTGGAAATATCCCCAACTAGAAATCACTCTTTCAACCATCATAACTCGAGCCAAGGTTTAGGTTAATCAGAAATCAAAACCTGACGACCTTAGATAATAATCAACAACACACACATATATGTTATTCGATTAAACCTGAAGGAAACACTAATATAAATCTGATTTTAAACTTCAGACTGCTGCAACTTTATCATCCGATGTCATATTGAATCATCGTATACTGTGTTGGGAAAATTATGATGCCGTCTTCATGAGTTTAACACAAAAATAATTTTTATTGGCTTAAAATTTCACACGATCTCTCTGATACCAATTGATGGTACCAAGGCGTGCATAAAAAGTAGATGGGATAGGGATTTGAAAATTTTCACTGATGATCGATGTAACTATTTCATCTCCAAAAAAGCACAACCTAGTATAACTATTGAGGATCTAGTGTGAATAATTTTAATCACAAAATTAAATAAAAAAATACCTCAATCGATTCAAAGCTATGTTCATCAACTATCCATCAATCGTTCATC
Organism: Viscum album; assembly: GCA_963277665.1. Classification (NCBI taxonomy): domain Eukaryota; kingdom Viridiplantae; phylum Streptophyta; class Magnoliopsida; order Santalales; family Viscaceae; genus Viscum; species Viscum album. The sequence continues at coordinate 1,954,023,407 of OY728141.1, read as the reverse complement.
ATTGGAAATCATTTCTTGAAGGAAACAAAGTTAGATCCATCTAGACTGTCCACACACACTTCAAAATTCTATGGGAACATTGATCATAAACTTATAGGTGCTAGCACAAAGATTCAACAATGCTTTCGATGTCCCGACGATCACTGCTGCATCGATCCATTAATCAGTGAAACTAAACTTCAATTGAAGTCTTGAATAGAGAGCTTCTCTATTTAGGATCAAAGATATATGAGAGAGAGTATATAATCTATCATGAAATGAATAATACATTGCATGAGAGCCCCTTCTTCCTTTTAAAGTAAGGTTCTAAAATACCATAAAAAGGATCCTCGACCCTTGGATATTTATTACCCGCTAAATTAGCTATAAAAAACATCTTATAACTGATTTGTTGAGTCATAAATATCATTTATATTTTTCTCACTTGTAATATAATAAATATATTATGTGATAAAAATGATACATTAACTCGAATCGATATTTCTGCAAATATTAAATGAATATTGAATATTAAAATAATATTTATTCGTATAATATTTTTCCACATATTTACTTTAATACTTGTAAATATATTTAATAAATAAATTTAGTACCAATTATTATGAACTCAATGATATGAATTTATTTATTTCATGGTTATCATATATTCTCAAACATATCCTAGACCCCATGGTGGGGCCCATATTTCCTAAACTCTTATTCATCAAAATAGGTTATACTTTTGAATACGTTTAGTGTGTGACCCTCTAGGACCTTATCTTTACAGTAGTGAATACTGCTCATAGACAAGAAGCAGATTTTAGCAACCCATCAGGGCCCCTAATGAGATAAGGAAAAGTCATAGCAACAATAACCTTTCCTATGAACACATGCTATGTAATATAATCTCTTTATCTCACAATATCTCATAAAGTAGGGTGCACACTTTGTGTCTCCATCCTTTATTTCTTTTTTTATTTGAAATAACTAGACAAACATACCTTCTTCTACCATGAACATGAATTTAGTGAAGGTTTCATCATCCAGATCAACTAGGCCCGAGACACCACTTCCTTTCAGAAGTGATAAATTATAACTTGATTATTTAATCAATACAATACCACCAATGACACACTCAACACAAGATACCTCACTAAAACATTAATTCCATAACTTTCATCTTTCATCAAAGTATGCAATCAAATAGTATACACTGATAATAATCTCTTTTCAGGAGGCCATTACACATGTTCACAGATAAAAAATACCAATGACACCTAAAACATGTGGTGTTCCTATTGGCGAGTCAATTCTCATGATATCATCTACTCGAGATCACCAAGTGCGAACTTTATGAGAAAACACCTTAATGATTATGAGCCCACAACACCTAATAGTCAAACATCATTTGTATCTAGTCAGTATAATGATTTTAGACCATATGACATATGTTTAAGATTAATGTCATAGTATCTTGAGGTTCTCATTATATCCTAGTAATTTATATAACTTTATGATATTCTAAATAGTCTATGGACATTAGCATATAAATAGTGGATGTAGAAATATCAACACTATTATGGAAAGTATACATCACGCATAACATACTGTACACATGATATGGTAATCCAAAAGTACTATTTAAGTTGGGTTTAGGGAACCCACTATTACAATATATCCTTTTTCACTTGGCCATCATAATATAGTGAAAACTTCCATGTCATGTTCATGGATTTACCTTCATCAATAATAGATAAAAAAATCACCTCGATCTGACTAACCACCCCTTAAGAATCCCCCCTCACCCACCATTCATGGGTAAGAGATCAGTGTACAATCTGAAGTAGAGGACCCCAAAGCAGTGTGCTCTTTGTTTTATTTAGATCATGCTTTCTTTTTGGATTGACCATGTTATTGGCCCACTTTTTATGGTTCAAACTTCTCTTAGGATCTAAGACCAATGACTTGTATTCTTCAAAGGTATAAAAATCAACACTATAAATACCCATTCCCACACTGAACTCCCTTAATAAAAGTCTCCACTACTTTTGACCCATATGAAATGTATCATTAATTAAAGTCTACTCAAAATTATAGAGGAATTAAAAAAATAAATCCATGTAGGTTTCCTCCCATGTTTGAAATTTTTTCTTAAGGTGCATGTATTAAATAGTCTCCAAGAACCCTATCTCCATGTTGATGTTTTGAATGAACTCATAGTCTACCATTTTATTGGTCATCATAGGCTTATTTTATAGTTGGAAAGTCAGTAATTATGTTGCTTCTCAGTGAACTAAAGATAAGGGTGAATGTGGTGATGTGGAATATCCTCTTTCTAAGAGGATTGAGATTTTAATGGAATGAGGATCAGGGTGAGGATAAGGATGAGGAACTGGTGTAAGGTTCAAGAGAGATCTGAGGTAATGTAGTGCACCGGTGTTTGGATTTGGGTTTGGATGGGATCTTGGTTGGGAGACCGGTTGATGGATGTGTGCCAGGGCACTTTGATGGGGGTTTGGTGACTAAATATTTGATGTGAGCCGCAATAAATGAGATAGAGAAATATAAAATGAATAATGAGGATTTAAATGTAAGGAAAAAATGAGACGAAGGGGTAAAATGGTTTGATTTTTATGGGATGAAATGATAGGGTAAAGAATAGTTTGGGAAGAATAAAATGATTTAGAATGGAAATTGGGGAAAAAATATGGGGGAGAGACTAATCTCATAGTAGTAAGGCATGGAATGATTGATACCTGAGACTTGGATTCTTATTGAGAGGGGAGGGAGATGAAGAGTCACACATTGTAAGAGCTTTGGGCTAGGGGGAACTGATGGGTCACAATATGGATTTAGGGTTAGTGTTGAATATTTTAAATCCCTAAAATCGATCATGAAGTCTTATATTTCTTCATGCTGTCACCGTTGAATGGTAAATATTCTAGATTTTCCAATTCTACTGTAGGATTTTTCATGCTGTGGACCATATCCTTCATGATGCGACTCTCTTAGTGCATATTGAGATAATGTTTCCAATTTTTTCCCTAGAAATCATTGTGTTGTAATACGACGTGGATCCCATGAATTTACAAATCCCATTGGCTCAACTTCCCTTCTTCTATCATGGTGTGAAAGGAATCATCAGACCGAAACTTTCTTGGTTATTTTGAATGATGGTATTCTTTGAATGTACTGAACTTTAAGGATATATAAAGGGAGTAGAAGAGGGTCCCCATAGTCTCTAGACTTAAAAACTTATAATATAATCTATGAAAATGAAAAATTTAAGTTGAAAACATACCTGAGTTTCCTCCCATTCAATGGTTTATTTAACTTTGAGAGCTAGACATATCTCTTTAGTTCTCCACTCAAACTTCAACGACAACACACATCCTTATCAAAAAGGTTCCATGTATAGCTTTATCCTCTGAACATTCACCTTGAATGATGCTTAATTCTCTCTTTATATCCCCAAATATCCTTATGGGAAGACCTTGACTACCATGAATGGGCCTGACCACCATGACTTCAATTTTCCTAGAAAAAATTTCAAACATGAGTCAAACAGTAATACATTGTCTCCAGAAGTGAATGTTCGGTTAGCGATGCGTCATTCATGATAAACTTTAGTCTTTTCCTTGTAAATATTTTGGAATTGGCATAATAATCCCTTTTCAACTCCTCTAGTACATTTAGCTACACCAACCTTTACTCACCTACTTTTTGTGCATCCACGTTTATCTTCTTCATAGCTTAATAAGATCAGTACTTGAGATCTATCGGTAAATGAAATGGCTTCCCATATAACAAACTGAATGGAGTCATACCAATTAGTGTCTTATAATCTATTTTTCATTCTCATTAATGCATCATCCAACTCTTTAAGATTTTTTTCTTACATTAACCATATTTTACAGAATTTGATTCATCTCTCAGTTGGAAAATTCCACCTTCCCACTAGTTTTTAGGTGATAAGGGGTGCTGATGTTATATTAAACTCCATACTTTTCAATAACCCCCTCATCAAGTGGTTGTTGAAATGAGTGCCCTGATCACTTATGAGTAATCAAGAATTCCAAACTGAGAAAAGATATTTTTCTTCAAGAACCGCATCACCACATTATCTATATTGATCAAAGTAGCTTCTCCCTCCACCCATTTGGATACATAATCCATACAAAGAAGGATGTATGTGTTACTGAAAGATCTTGGGAAGGGGCCCATGAACTATATTCCCTATACATTAAGAACTTCATATTTAAGGACCAGATTTTGTGACATATCATTTCATTTTCCAATGGTTCTTTTTATTTGAAAATAATCACAAATATATATAAATTCTATAGTATCCTGATGAAGTGTGGGCCAAAATAATCAACTTTGAAGTATCTTGTACATTGTCCGATTAGACCCATGATGTCCTCCCATTGGTGAGGAACAAAAAAAATTATAATACGCTTTGAATTTTAGATTTAGGTACACACCTATGAATTAGGAAACCTATGAATTTCTTGAATAATAGTGGGTTATACTAGAAGTAATGAGATTATTCATCCAAAAACCTCTTCTTTTTATGGTATGCGAAGTAAGGGTAAAGAGACTCAGTGGCCAAGTAATTGGCTATGCCAGCAAACCAGGGCATGTATTGAAAATTGGTATAAAATAATGTCTCATTTGGGAAATCATCCAAAATATCTAATCCATATTCTTTTTCCACATGTGGTAGCTAAAAACTTGATAAGTTTTCATCTACTACATTATCAAATACCTTCATATCCTTGATTATGATATTAAATTCTTACAGCAACAAGATTCACTGAATCAATCTTGAATTTTCATTATTCTTATTTAAAAAATATCTTAAAGCTAAATGATTAATGTGAACAACCACTTTATAAAACAAAAGATATGATAAAAATTTATCAAAAGAAAACATGACAATAAGAAACTCCTTTTTATTTATGTCATAATATGTGATCAACCTGCTGTCCTAGCACCTCTCCCATAAAAAATCACGTTTTTTCCACATAATATCAAATTCATATTCCTAATTTGGAGCTATTATTATTGGGTAAACACTATATTTCTTTTCAAAATAGAAAAGACTCATCTATAAGACTCATAAAATTTGAATGGGATGTCCTTTTACAAAATATGTGAGTGGTCGAGAAATCTTGGAAAAATCTTTGACAAAGCATTGGTAGAATAATAATGTCTAAGAAATTTATAAATCCCCCAGACTATGGCCAATTTAGGAAAAACCTTTATAACTTTTAATTTCATAGGATATTCCTCAATTTCCTTCTTTGGAATTTTATATCCCAAAACTACACCTATTTGTACAATAAAATGAAACTTTTCCCAATTAAACACCAAGCATTTTTCCTTACATCTCTTGAACACTAGGTCCAGATTACTCAAACATACTTAAAAAAAGTGGTCATACAATGAAAAATCATACATGAATATATCTAATAATTCTTCCTCCATATCATAAAATATATTTTTCATACACCTCTAAAAAGTTGATGGTTCATTACACATACCAAAGGATATCCAGTGGTATGAAAAAAATTCTATATGGGAAAGTGAATGTAGTATTGAACTGATTAGCTAGGGACATTGGTATTTTTTTATAACCATAAAAACAATTAATAAAGTAAGATAACACTTTGAAAGTAATCTATTTACCTGCAGGTAAAGAAAAGGAGGGAAATGTAACAATATGTTAACATTTTGGATCTCCATCCTGAAAAAAATAATTCTTGGGATCCACCCCTATATTTAGTATATCCACACCAATAGACATGTTGATGATGACCCAACTGATTACAAGAGAAACAAAAATCAACCCAAGACTCAAAGCTCATAGCTTTCCTGCACTGATATTCATTTTTAATCTCAATCCAGATAGACTCCTCCAGGTATTTTTAGAAATCAACTTAAACATAAATGCATGGGGCGATGTGGTGACAAAGCGATCACGTCTTGTTGTATAAACAAAGAAAACACCCAACCAAATAACCAATGATCTTGAGGATTGAAATATTTTGAAAAGGAATGGGTAAACCACGAAATCCATCCCAAATGACCATATTTAGGGGATCCTGCTTCATGTGGAACTCATAAGACCACCATAAGAGGGAGACAATAATCTTGTTGAAGGAACATGGGGTACTAGACCATACTGAAACCAAATTTCCATCCTTTTCAAAGTGAATTAGGAGGTGATGAGGGTCCAAAATCCCAATGACAGTGCATTCACTCAATCCTCAATATTTGAAGACAAACCCATAAAAAGTGTTAACAGAGGGTCGATGATGAAAAAAGACACCAAAGAGTGCTTGTGAGAAAGGACTAGCTTAGGGAATCCATTGTCAATTGAGTGAACCTTAGGGCTTAGATAAATTCTTGAGAAAGACGATATACAATCTCAATCCATGAAAATAATGAAATCCCAAGGGAAAGATGATGGAGAATCAGTGGTGTGCCCCCTTATATTGGGAGAGGGATAGTAAAGATGTACATCATCACTTGAGCCATGTGAGACCTAGGCTGAAGAGCATAAAGAGCTTCATAATCCATACTGTTTGTAAATAACCTTTATTCTCATCACACTTATCTTATTATAATAATATTTATTTAACATGAAGGGGGCACATTTTACTTATCATAAGGTTAGCACAATCTCATGGGTTCATGGAAATTATCCCATGATAAAAAATGGAATCACACATAAATGTGTTATCCCCCCCACCAATAAAATAATAAATGTTGTACATAAATGTGCTACCCCCTAATAAAAAATGTGTTGCATTAATAGGTCCTTCTTGATAGAGGATTTTTGTGTTTCGACTAGTCTTATTTTGATGAAGGATCATAGTTTGGATATTCTTTGGTAATTTTCAATAAGTTTAATGTTTTTAATATCATAATAAATATATTTTTTCAATTGATTCTCTTTGATAGAGATTTATGATATTTTTCTAGTGGAGTGAGATTCACGATAAAAGACTTCTAAAATTTGATTCCTTTTTATTAAAAATCACCTAAGTTGTAGTAGTTAGTGAAAAATGTTTCAAAAGTTATTTGTAAATGATATCATATGATCTTGTAATAAATGAATTATTGACCCTCTGATTTATTAATGTTTCACGGTGAATTGAAAATGAATCATTTTTTATTGTAAATTATTAAATATATACTTGGACAGAACATATAATGATTTATTCTTAGAAATTTTCAAGATAGTTGTAAATGATATTGAAGTGAAAAGTAAATATTTTTTAAATAATGAAAGTGTGTAGTAGTAAATAACCTCTATATAATTCAGTTTTTCATTTATCACATTATTGATGTCATTTTTTCAAGGTCATTGATTCAATATTAAATCGACGACTCCTTAGATTTAAATTTAAACATCTATAGTTTAATATTTTTTGTTTTAGTTTCCATTTTTTTGGGTTGTATTCATGAGTGACATATATGTTTCATGCATATTCTATAATTTTTTGTATTTATTATATACATGTCACTTGTTATGTTTTGTATTTTTTTTTCAATAAATCAACTTTTCATTAATTGTAAATTGAGTCACATGTATGTAAATTCCATTTTTTTAGTTGTAAATTACTGGGATTTAATTTTATGATGTTAGCTATATATATTTGACTTATCAGGGGTTGTAGTTTTAGTAGTAAATTAGGCAATCATCAATTGTAAATTGAATCACATAGTGTTATTCTCTAAGTGTTACTTGTTAGTTGTTTGTGTCCCACATGTTATTTTTCCATATATTACTTGATAATTTTATAATATTTTTTGACCACATTATACATCCAGATAAGCCCAAGAGAGAATAAACTACCCCTAGGGGTTGAATTAGTGGTTGAACAAAAATACCAACTCTCAAAACAATGATTCCCTGCCATGGGTTTCTACATATGGATCTTGATGGTGATGATGTAATGATAAGAGAAAGAGATAGAAATAACACACGCACAACACAAGGGAAAACATAGGATTTATGAACTATTGTAATCAATTGACTAATCCTTAGTGTTGAACAGTTGCAATCCCACTATCCACATTCCTATTTTATTATCAATAAGAACAATTAAAGAAGAAAAGAATATCCCTGGACTTCTTAGTACAATAAATAAGGAAAAGCATCAACAAGTCAAATGATATTTGCTTCCATGACCTCAAGTGCCTCCAGAATTTGGATTGTGTGTGCATCCTTGTTCTTCTCTTAAAATCTCCACCAAACCCTCCTTAAAAGTATACTTATAATTAATGGTAGGATGACTCAAAATTTCACCACAATAAATTTCTTATTGGTTCAGGTGATACAAATTTCTATTTATAGAGCATACATGCGCTGCGACATGACTGATTCTCTCATGGAATGATTCCCAAATATGAAAGATATGGAAAATAAATCCCAAATATCCTTGAATACAATTTTGGAATGACATGACCTGTGTGGAGTACTTCTGTGGGGGAGTTATGCGGAGCACCTACGCGAGGCACCTTGGCAGAGCACCTGTGCGACCCCACTGTTCCATACCACAGGGGTTGTGCCCCCGCACCCCTACTCGGGTTTAGTGTCGGGCTACGGTCCCATCCCTCCGGGCTGGTCCCTTCGCTTCCTTCACTGACCCCCATTAAAAATGGAGAGTCACACCGTGAACTTTTCGGATCCGGTCGATGACATTTTCCATTACGCCCTTTATGTGGCCCAACTTCCAACCATGGAAAACCATGATCTGAGACACTCCATCACACTCAATGAAGTGCCTTGATTCAAATTACTCCTCTTGGTTCCTTTCACATGTTATGAGTTTGGACTCTCCTTATGGATTCCTCGAGTACCTTGAGTCAATACAGTCCTCAAGAAACTACTCAAACCTCATCACCTGACTTATATCCCAGATTAAATCTCAAATGGGAATCCTCCTTAGGAGTAATCCCCAACCAATATCAAATGGGAATCCTACTTAGGAGTAATCCCCAACCAATATCAAATGGGAATCCTCCTTAGGAGTAATCCCCAAACAATATTAAATGGGAATACTCCTTAGCAGTAATCCCCAACCAATATCAAATGGGAATCCTTATTAGGAGTAAGCCCCAACCAATATCAAATGGGCATCCTCCTTAGGAGTAAGCCCCAACCAATATCAAATGGGAATCCTACTTAGAAGTAAGCCCCAACCAATTCCCAAATGGGCATCCTCCTTAAGAGTAAGCCCCAACCAAAACCTCAAAGGGAAACCATCCTGGTGTAAGCCCCTCACCTCCATCTCTTACTCCTCACATTGGACCCTTGTCCAATGTAAATAGAATAGAGGCAAGGCTCATCGCCTTGCCCTCTTCCATGGTCAATGCGCCCTCTTCCATCAGAAGAGGAGGAAAAGTGTGAAGTGTCATTGTTGAATCTTTCAAATCCTCTTGTTTCTCACACGAAGCATGACTCACATGGGCTTAGAGATATGTTATGGTTACAAAATGCGCAAAAACACTCCCCCAAATGGAACTATGAGAACTTTGATTCCTATTCAAACCAGGATACGTAGGAATCCGTCTCAAGGCCCGAGCTCACTGGGAATCCTCCTTAGTAAATAAGACCCAAATTCAATCTTCAAATCATCAAGGCATCCTTTTCAGGAAGTAATCCCAAAATCATATTTCTCAGAGGACCATACTCTCCTATGAGATTTATCAAACTACGTGGGATTTAATTCCCATTAATATGGGATATGTAGGAAGCCTCCTTGAGGTTCAAACCCAACACTTCAAATCAACCATATTATCCTTGGGACATATTCCCAATAGGGTCTGATACTACTTAGAAACTCATATCCTTTCCAAGTTCCTCGGGCTGCTTCAGCATAAGTCCCACACTAAGTTTTGACCAAACACCTTTCACTTAGAGGTCCTTATCACATGACCTTAAAAGGTATGATGTGTCCTATTAAGTGACACCGAACTATAGGGGTTCTGATTCCTTTCACAAGGATACATAGGTAGCCCATTTTATGAGCATGATCCCAAGATCAAAACAAATCTTTGTCTCCTTGGATGACAATAAATTCCAGAGTTCCCCACTGAGTGGATTAAAAACTAGTATCATCACAACGATGATTAAAAGAGTCTCTTATCGGTATATTAGAGGATACCATTGATGGAAAACCTTGAATACATACAGATGTTTCCATTGATTAAGAACCTTGAATGCATAATGATGATTCTAAATTTTACACATGTTAATAAGTGATTGTAAATTCCAAGGTATACTTATGATATACTTTGTTAATTAATAAAGATTCATGAAAATATCTTAAATATTACAAAGAGAGTCCCGTATTAGACAATAATTCCCCCCAAAAGGGTGTGATGAGTTCGACTTCCCATCCTCTCAACTAATGCACATTCTTAAGTATCATAAAGTTCAAACTTAACGAATGTCTGCCTTTGGAAAGCAGGTCCCCTTTGGATAAAGAACTATTGGAAGTTTCTAGTTCCATAAATAAATCCAATGGAAACCATCTGGAAATAGTGATTCTTTAAACTAGAACACATGTTTCTCATAAACTCCACATCTACCCAAATCTACCAAAAACTATAGAATTTATATTACAGCATGACTGGGTACATTGTGATGTAATTTCTTTGATTTACTAATATATAATACAACAAAATATTTTCACATCTTGACTATTACGACATGAGATGATTATTTATGTTGTAAGAAGTGGTGTTGTGGCATGAGGAAATTTGGATTCCAAATAGTGTGACACTAAAAACTCACATCCCCCTTGTCATGGTGTAACCACTGTCTGTAACTCCTCAGGTAAATTTATCATAACTTAATGTGTTGTCTTGTATTGTGTCTCTCCTTTTCCTAAATTCATTCATGATAAAACCTACCTAGTTGTAGCGTAATATCCTGTATGATAGTGACACTCTTAACCAGTAACACTCCCATCCAAGTGCAACTGCATCCTTCACACTGTGATATGCTTCAGCTCATAAAAAACTTCATTCCTTTACATCTTCACTCAAATAAAAAAAATTCTCCAACTCATCCATGATAATGTTGTCAATATATACAACAATAAAACACTTCTAAAACACATGAATAAATTTCCTCAAGATTATTTTCATATCATATCTTCTATAGAGACTAAATCCTTAAAAAAACTTTATTTCATAACTGTTCACATATATTTCCAACAAGTACAAACCAAATATATAGAGTTCTAGTGGATTTGGAAGATTAAAAACATAAATAAACCATCTTAAATATAAAAAAATCTACATTATTTAAAATTGTACATAGTTCTTATAACTCCTATAGATATTTTAAAACCACATATAATCCCTAGGAAAAATACATAAGGAAAAGGGTGATCTAGATTTTCCAGTAAGAGAATAAACATGGAAATAAAGCATAACTTGAGAGTCAAGAGGAATAACATGATATCATAAAGAGAATCATAATAAGAATGAAAACATGTCATAAGAAAATTAAATCATATAATCATGGAATCATGAAATATGTGGAAACAACATAAGGCATGACATTATAAATATAAGTTAAGGGTTACTCCCAAGAGCATCATCATAAAATGGAAAAAGTTTCATGGTGGATTAGGTTCACTCAAAATCATTTTTTTGTTATTTTAATAAAAACCAATTTTAGGGGTAAAGTGGGAACCCTAAAAATTTCCAAAAACTACATTCTAATGGGCCAAGTGAACACAACTTAAAAATTTAAAAATCAAAATCCAAACCACACATTTCTGTGGGTAAAATACCGTAGATTAATAATTCAAACACTCAAAAGGACACACAACCCAAGGGACCTATATCCATGAGACACCTATGACAGCTGATCATGTCATCATCTGCCATCACACCTGGCACACCACCACCAGTGACATCACTATCTATCACCGCCTGAGCTGATGACTAGATAAAAATACCACCAAAGATCATCCCACCACAACATCCATCACAAAAAATATCCACACCATCAACACTTCACCCTCATCACCACTGTCAATTCCAAATTTTGAAATCACACTATAAATGAAAATAACCAAATCTAGATACACAAATTGAAATCTTCACTGAGTGAGCATAAAATGGATCAATCTCTCATAGAAAAAACAAAACAAACCAGTAATCGACTTCACAAGATAACACTGACACATGTCACTCTTGGAGCACTAGCGACCACCGACCCACATCCCAAAACCTCATAGTTGCACTGATCTAGATCTGACTGAGAGAGGTGTAGAGGAATGTGAGGCTAGAGAAGGGTATTGAGAGGCTGAGGGCTTTGAACACTGTCATTGTTAATGAAGAGGAAAACCAGTAGCTGACATAACAAGAGAGATCCAACTCTAGTAGTGCCTGGAAACCTGTCGACCACCATACCACATAACCCAAACCTTATTTGTTACCACTGATCCAACTCTAACTAGGAGAGGTGAAAAATAAAGTAAGGATAGAGCATAATTTGAGAGGATAAGGGCTCCCACAGTAAGCATCCATCGACATGAAGACTAAAAGATCAACGAAAGAAAACCCACAACAATGAGAAACAGAGATGAAAATAAATGAAATAATTTTTAACTTTAATAATTAAAAAATTACATAGGTCTTGAACATGGAGTTAGAATGTTGAAAATTCATGAGAAATATCTAGGAGAATAAATAATAAAAATGAACCACTAGGGTGATTCTTTGTGAAATAAGTAAAGGATATTTTTAAAGAAGGAAATAGATTATTGTTTTCCATAAAACTAGAATTGAAATAATAGGTTTATCCATAAAATAATTATGTTTTTTATAATATATCAATGGTTTAAAAACATTTTTTGGGAGCGATGTTTTACATGAGACAAGAAACATGGAACTTTTCTTAAACCGAGTTTACTTAAAATTGGGAATTTTAAAGGGAAATGAAAACATGTATAACCCCAAAAATGAAAATAACATTCGACTGGGTATATATTTAATGGAAATATATACAAAACTATAATAATTTCATGAGAATAAGATTATGTGAAAGATAGAAAAAGGTAGTGAATGTGTAACTGACAAGTAACAAGGGTGGTACGGAAGATCCCTTACCTAGTGTCTAAATTCTCTATGCACTTGTGCTTAAATTCTGGAATAATTAAATTAAGTTCATTAAATAAATTAAAAATAATCTTATTCATCTATATTTAATTTTTTAGATCTATTTATTATCATTTATCATTTATTTTTAATATAGTTTTTGCTTACATCGGTTACTTAGGGTTATTCAGTTAATTTCTCCATAATAATTTTGATTTATTGATCAGGGTAAAATGTGTTGTAAAATAAATTCATGATATCTAGAATTTTGGATATTTATTTACTTTATTATTCTATTAGAAAAATAATTATATATTTTCATAGGTTATCTCAAAATATACCTAAATTAAGAAAGGTGCCTTTACAAGTTGTTTTAAGGTGGTTAAAGTTACTACAACTGTTTCTTGTTAATCACACATATAGAATTTCCAATATTATTCTTCCAAAATATTAATGTTATAAAAAATATAATTTTTTACATACTAAATGAATTTTTAAATTTATCCATGTTAGGTGGTCATGGAAAATAAAACATGTCATTTCATGGAGGTGGTAGTCCTCACGTATGCACAGACGACACTTTTATTTTCCATGGAAGGAGAGGGGAGGTAGGAAATGAAATAATAATCATTTAAAAATTATAATAATGTTATAAATATCATATTATTTAATTAAATAACATTTTTTAACCTTCCATTTAAGGTGGTGATGAAAAATTGAACATGTCGTTCATAGTGGCGGTAGTTCGCACATACGCATGACGACATTTTCATTTTCTCAATGATTTTTGAGAAATGTATAAAATAGATATTACATTAGCATAATAAAACTTAATCATAGTAATAATTCTAGTGCTATAATACCTTCATGTATATATGGGACTTGAGGGGTGTATAAGAAGAAAAGAACTAGACAATTTGGGTTGAGAGTATTATCTCTCCCTTGGAAGTTCTCCATTGGGTAACTCCTTAAGGATCATTAGATTGGTCTTTTTGTGAGACAAAGGATTAAAGGGAGTGAGGAGGGTGTTTATGAGATACTAGGTAAGAGTTTTTTCTGATCCAAATCTTTTTAATGGGTGGAGAAATGGGGAGGAAGTGAGCTCCTTTTATAAGTAAAGAGAGTGACATTTTTGTAAAATCTATTTACTTTTCAATAATGTCATTCCATTATTCAAGAAAAAAGGCTCAAAAAATGACTAATAATGTTGTGTGTAACTAGATAAGGTTGAGAACCCCTACACCATCCAATATCATACATGTTTTTATATGTTTTAATCTTTTTCACTCTGTTAAACCACTTTAACCTTAATTTACCATTATTGCGGTAATTCCACTTTCACCCTCAGTAACTAATTTTAATGGAAAAAATTAAAATTAAAATTATTTAATAATTTTAAAATTATAATTTAAAATATTGAAACCATTTTATAAAATAAAATTTCTAATATTTAGCAAAATTATTTTTAGTATTAGTGCACATAATGCATAAAAAAATTTTCTTAGAAAAAGTTAATTTTAAGATTAAAATTTATACGCGGGATAAGATTATCAATGTATTTAGTTTTCAAGAAAAAAATTGGTTTATTATAAAAAAATAAGTATTTTTTGGCTTTAACAAAAAACCAAAACCAGATCTTATAGAAAGAATATTCAATTTAAATAAAGACCAAAATAATTTTTTTATTAGTTCTAGATATCAATTAAGTCCAAAAATGATAAGCATATGATTTATAAGTTCAATGTAATATTTTATAATGCATAATTTTTATTTCATAAATATATCTTCAATGTTTATAAATTTCCAAGCCGAGCTTATCTTATGAAAATATAATAAAAAATTACAATTTTAGTAAAAATAATATTTTTCACCATTCACCCTAAAAAAACTATTTTATAAAAATAATAAAAATTAATACTATGCACATTTCTACATGATTAATAAAAAAAATGAATTAATTTTATTATATTCAACTTATATAATTTATAAAATTTAGTTTTAGATATAATTTCTTAAAACACAATATTTTTTTTGAAAATGTATTTTAAATCATGTAAAGTATCTTTATTAATACTATCCATAAATTAGATTTCTATCCCAGAGGTAATATTATAAAAATATTATATTTTTAATCGATGATAAGGCGAAATTAGTTATTATCATCTATATTACCTTATACGACACTTGTATATATTCATAAGGAATTTTCTATATATAATTTCCGGGTTGTTACATTTTTACCCACTTAATAAAATTCACCCTAAAAATTTCATTCCATACCATGAAAAAAATGTGGGTACTTTTGTTTCATTGTATCTTTAGGTTCCCATGTCACCTATTTATACTAAATATTTTTCCAAATTGCATTGACTAGGTAAGTTGTCTTGTTGCACAAAATTTGTCTATGAGGTCCAAAATCTTCACCAACTGCTCCTTGTAAGAGATATCATCCTTCAACTATACCACCTTTTGATTTAGTACAAGTGAGAGATCTAATATGTACTTACTCAAGAGAGATATGTGGAACATATCGTGTACTTTAGATAGGTGTGGTGGGAGTGCTAGTCAATATGCCACCATTCTAATATGATCAAGAATCTCATAGGGGATGATGTATCTTGGACTAAGATTCCCCTTATTCTGAAATCTCATGACTCTATTCCATGGATACATTTGGAGGAACATTTTTTTACCAACCTTAATCTCCAAGTCATGTTGATGGTTGTCAGTATAACTCTTCTGTCGACTTTAATCCATCCTGATGTGTTTCTAAATAGTATTGACATTTGATACTATTTCTTCGACCATCTCAGGTCCTAGAAAATTTTATTCATAAACCTCATCACAACACATCGGTGTTCTATATCTCTTCCCATAGATGGATTCATATGGTTCCATTTGAATGCTTGAGTGGAAACTATTACTGTATGAGAACTAGACCAATGGAAGATGTTAGTCTCAACCTCCCTTGAAGTCCATAGAGAATTCTCTCAACATATTATCAAATGTCTGGATAGTTTGTTCAGATTGTCCATTTTTCTGAGGGCGATAGGCTTTACTAAAGTTTAAATCTATGTTTGGATCATGCTGAAGACCTTTTTAGAACTTTGAGATAAAACTTTTATCTCGATCAAATACAATTAATAGTGGTGTTCCATGAAGCCTTACCACATCTATAATGTATATATTTTCAAGAAGATCGAGTGAGACATCCTATCTAATGACAATGAAGTGAGCAGTCTTTATAAGACGATCCACTACAAACCATATGACATTGTTCCCATTGGATGTCTTTGGAAGACCCATAAAAAAATCGATTGTTATGTTGACTATTTCCATATAGGTATGGGAAATGGTTTCATCATTAATTTGGAATTTTTCCTTTCTCCCCTCACCTACTAACACACTAACCACCTTGATGTATATTATATAATCTCCTTATTCATATTTTTTATAATGTCTTGAATTGGGTACCATGCCTCGGTGCCCTGATCCGGACCACTATATGACCTCAAGCACACCTCCCTGTATGACAGAGGCTGCCGACGATCAACAAGGGTATAAAATCAATCATGGGGAGACTATACCCTCTTTTATCAGAGTAATAAACCAGTAAAAAATAATAAACAATAACTGAATAACATATAAATATAAACAGAATGGTACTGAGATCATAAGATGACCAAAACTGGAGATACGATATCAAAACTGAACTGTAAATATGCTATGCTAAAGTACTTTCCAAGTTTCAAAATGAAAAACAAAAAATAAATACATTAAACACTCCCAAGAAGGTCCCAAAACACGTATGGTTCCCTCAACCATGATTCATACCAACTCAAACATCTAACATATGAACTTTTACCTTATTTTATCCTATTAACATGAAATCTATTTAGGTACCGATCTGGAAGCCCGAGTAGGGTGTGAGCACAACTCAGTAGACCACCACCAATGGTATCTAAAACAATATACAGTCAATAAAAATGTATGTAGTTGTATAAAGTAATAAGTACAATTCATAAGTAAATAATTATCACATTATAAATTATTATTTATTTAACCATATAAACCCCCAAGTTCCCAAGGACACCCGAACCTCAATACATGCTTTGGAGCATGTCGAAGTTTGAACTATTTCATATTATCAATTTTCAATTCATTAAAAAAATGGGATTTCATTATCCATTTCATTTAAATTTATAATATGGCTAATTAGAACCATAGTCCAATGCCAATAGTTTGGGTCTAGGTCATCATGCCTTGGAACCTGTGGGCTTGGGAAGTAATAGACCATGTCCCATACATATTTATCACCACGAGATTTAGAAGCAACATACCATGTCCCTCACACGTGGGCTTTGGAAGCAACATATCATGTTCCACACATATTTATCAAACAATTATTTACTATGGGCTTCAAAAGTAGCAACCATTTCCTGCACACGTGGGATTTGGAAGCATCATACCATGTCCCACACATATATAACATATATCATAATATCATATCAATCAATATTAATCAACATTAATATTTTTATCATAATTAAATACCACAATCTCCATTTAATTAATTCATTAATTAATTAATCCAAGTCCATTAATTAATTCAAAGATAAATTAATCACATCAATTTCCTTTAATTAATTCAATAATTAATTAATCATAGATATTCTGTTAATTGATTCAACAATTAATTAACCATATAAGGTCCATTAATTAATTCAACAATTAATTAGTCATTTCACAATCTCAATATCCCATAATTAATTCACTAATTAATTATTCTGAAACCACAATTTGACATTCCAATTATTAACCCAATAATTAATTATCCCCAATTCAACAATTCAATACTTTAATAATTCATTCATCAATTAATTATACCAATTCCACAATTCAATTATTCAATCAAATCCCAAATTCCTAAATTAATTAATTGACCACATTAATCAATTAAATTTAGGAATTCTAATTGCTAAACAAAACCTAGAAATTCTACAATCACATACACATAATTGAAATCATTACTATGGTATTTGAATAATAGACCACCTACCTCAATTCATCGATGAACAATCACCAAATGAAAATCCCAAAAATTTAGTGGAGTAATGGTGTAGAATGAAATCCAAATATATAACCTAAATTAAGATTGAAAAAATAAAGATCTCTCAAATATAGATCTAGATCTACAATCCTAGATCTAAATCCACAAAACTAGGTATAAATCTAACAAAAATAGAGAATAACTACCCTTAAAAAAAGAGGGAAGAACAGAAAAGAAACTGTGATGAGATCCTCTTACCAAAAGGGGTGCAGATCTTAGATCTAGGATTCCAATCATAAAGAATAAAGGTAGGTAAGTCTTGGAACATATTTTGGAGGATCTGAAATTGTAAAATAATTTCTAGGGTCAATTGGGGTTGATTTTGGGTTAATTAGGGGGGTTTGGGAAATTTTAAAATAATTTTCAGGCTAATTAAATTATTGTACATGGCTTACTGGGCAGGGGTGCACAGTTTTCCCTAACCATGCACCTAAAATATCTAATTCTTTTATAGGGGTGCATGGTTATTCCTAACAGGGAATGCAATTTTACAAACCATACACCAACCATGCAATTACCCTCTATCCAGAGTTGCAGAATTTACTGGGCTGGGGCGCACACTTAGGGAAAACTGTGGACCAACCGTGCACTACCCTATTTCTTCCATTTTTATCAAATTTACACCCAAATACATGACAAGGTAAAACCCCAATAAAAATTACTCAACTCAAGGAAAAAGAGTACCTAAAAATGAGCCTGATACAACCCTTGAAAATGTTGGGATCTTACAATCTCCTCACCTTATAACAGCTCATCCTCGAGCTACACTCCCAAGAATCTCTAAGATTCTAAGTCAAAAATATCAGGACATTGAGCATTCTTATCTTCTTCCCTTTCTAATGTTTCCTCCTGCACACACCCATGTTTCCATAATGTGTGAAGTATTGATATAGTCTTTCCTTGAAACACTTTATCACTGTGATCCAACACACGTATTGGATGCTCCTAAAAGGATGTATCTATCTTAAGCTCAACATCATCCACCTAAATAATATGAGAAGGTTTGGGGTGATACCTCTTTAGTTGTGACATATGGAAAACATCATGCATAGTACTGTATCTTTGTGGAAGAGCCAATCGGTAATCCACCATCCTAATTCTCTCTATAACCTCAAACAGCCCAACGAACATGGGAACCAACTTTCACTGTCTTCATATCCTGTGGTGACCCAATATATGCAAAACTCGAAGGAATACATGACCACCCTCTCTAAAATCTAGGTGTCATCAATTTCTATCATCATACAACTTCTATCTACTCTGAGCCATACCCATACGTTTCCAAATTAGCTGAACCTGTTTCGATGCCTCCTACACCTGACTCATTCCCAACAATTCTGACTCACCTACCTCCATCCACCATAGAGGTGATCTGCATAGCCTACCACAAAACAACACTTATTGTGACATTTGTATCATTTCCTTATAAATATTGTTATAGGAAAACTCCACCAAATTTAGGTGCTTCTACCAAGATCCACCAAAGTCTAGGACACATGCTTGTAGCATATCCTCAAGTATATGAATAGTGAATTTTGATTTCCCATTTGTCTATGGGTGAAAAGTCACACTCAATAAAACCTGTATACCAAGCCCCTTCTGTAAGAACTACTAGAAGCACGAAGTAAAGAAAGAGTCGTAGTCTAAAACTATAGTCCATGGAACCCCATGCAGATATATTATCTCTTGAACATATAAATCTCCTAGTTGTTCCACTGAGAAAGTCTCTCATATAGGCAATAAATGTGATACTTTCATTAGTCAATCCAAAAAAATCCAAATAGAGCCATTCTTCTAAGTCATCCTTGGGAGACCCACCTCAAAGTCCATAATCACATCATCCCACTTTTATTTCAGAATTAGAAATGACTATAGAAAACCACCAGGTCATTGATGCTCAACCTTCACTTGATGAAAAATGTAGCATCATGTCATGAACCCTTCTATTTCCTTTTTCATGACCGGAAACTAAAACTAGATTCGTATGTCACATTACATTTTGGTGACACTTGGACATACCACCCACTTCAAGGCATGAAATTACCGCATCAAATCCTCTCGCATGCTCATAGGCACAACTACTCGATTCTTGACATATATGATATCGTCCTCATTTATGCTCCAATCTGAAGGTGACTCCCCACCTTCAAGACTTTCCCTCAAGGTCAAAAACTTTGGATCCTCATATTTTCTATATATAATCTAGATCAAAAGTGTCGACTCCACTGAAATTGACATGAGATTCATTTTCTACTGACTCTCTTGAACCACTACATAAATTTCATCCAAAAAATTCCTCATCTTCTACTCAACACTAGACTCCTAAACCACCTAAGTGTGAGTTTTCCTACTCAAAGTGTCATCCACACAATTTCCTTTCTCAGGCATATATGCCAGTTCAAAATAAAAAATACTACATATACTCAACCCATCTCTAATGTTGAAGATTCAAGTCTCATTATGAAAAAATATACTTCAAGATATTATGATATGTAAACATAGTAAACTTTTCACCCAATATATAATGCTGCCAACACTTCAATTCATATACCACTATATCCAACTCAAGGTCATGTGTAGGGTAGTTTCATTCATGTGGCCTCAACTGCTGAGACCCATACTCCATAACTCAATCTCCCTATATTAACAATACTCTGAGTATGATCCCAGAGGCATCACAATACACTGCATACTCCACACTTGGATTAGGTAGGATCAAGATTGGTGCTGATGTCAAATGATTTTTCATCTCTTGGAAGGTATTCTCATATTCTTCCAACCATTCAAACTTTATCCATTTTTTGGTCAAGCCCTTAAGAAGTGCTTCTAAATAGGAATATTATTAGATGAATCTTTGATAATATCTATCTAACCCCAAAAATATATGGACATCAGAAATATTATTAGGACGCTCTCAAGATACCACTGCCTGAAATTTCTCTGGGTCTACTGACACACCTTCCTATGAGATGATGTGACCCAAGAAGTGTACCTGATCAATCCAAAACTGGCACTTAGATAGCTTGGAATACATTCAATGCTATCTCAGTGTAATAAAGATGATGTCAAGGTGTTGGGAATGATCTTCATGAGTCTTGGAGTACACCAATATATTATCCACAAATACCACAAAAAACTAATCCAGGTAAGAATAAAATATTCTATTCATCAAAACTATAAATACTTCTGGTGCATTCTTCAATCCAAATAACATTACAAAAAACTCATATAGGCTATACCTACTTCTAAAATCATTCCTTGCTATATCATAAGTTCAAACTCTTAGATGATGATACCCTAATCTCAAGTTTATCTTTGTGAAAACAAAATCTCCCATCAATAGGTCAAATAGATCGTCGATACATGGAAGAGGATACCGATTCTTCATATTCATCTGGTTCAACTTCCGATAGTTGACACACAAGAATCGAGTCCCATCAACCTTCTTTGTAAACAAGACATGTGAACCCCAAGGAGATGTTCTTGGTTTAACAAATCCCTTGTCATATAACTCTTTTAGTTGAGACTTGAGATCTTGAAGCTCTGTCGGTGCCATTTTGTATAGTGGAATAAAAACTAGATTAGACCCCTACATGATCTCAATAGTGACTTCAACATCTCTCTCAGGTGGAATCCCTGAGAATAATTTAGGAAACACATCCAAAAAACTATCCACTATGGGTGGAAATAAATCCTATTTCACACCCCCATAACCCAATAATAAACTAGCAACCTTGGCTGTGAGATCTCCCAGTTTCTAAGAAATTGGACCTACTCAGCCTTCCCGGATATCCCAATATCCACAGTTAATGTAATGGTCACCCTTAAGAGACATAAAAGTCACTCTACTATAGTAACAACCAATGTGGTCTTGGTATGTGAATACCCAGTCCAAACCTATAATTAGGTCGAATGTAAAGACCCGTAAATTTCATGGAAATTTTTTCCCTTAATTTTCTTTGGAATTTTACAAGAACGCAGTTTCTGACGGCACCTGATTCCGAGGCCCGGTGTGCCCGGAATCATTTTCAGAAGTTTGGCTTGGGTACGTTCAGTGAACGAACGAGCGGGTTTTTCTAACTTTAAACTGGTGCTCGGAATCGAATTCCGAGGGCACCGATGGAATCTCAGCGCCGGTATTTGCTTAGAAATGCCTCTTTCGGAGTTGCGTTTGCTCGGGTGTGGTTTTTAAATTTTGGGGTTAAGTTAAGAAATAAAATAAAGTGGTGCGGCAACTTTATTTTTATTTCACTTAAAGCCACTTAAAGCCACTTAAACTAAGTTGAAGCGGATAGGGTGCAATCCAAAATATCCTACCCTCTTAGTAGGATATTTGTGAGGTGGGGCCCGCACGAGCCCCACCGTTTCTTTTCCGCTAAGTAACGCACCCGCGAAAACCCCTATTAAATAAAAGTCAACTGGGGCGTTTTCTTAAACAATTAAACGCTCCTATTAATTGGGCGGTTTTATTCGTTGAATTAATTCTCGGAATTAATGGGTCGTTACTTAATTTATTATTTTCGTTTGTTGGCATGTTAATAAAATAAGACCAACACTTTTATTCTTGTGTGTTGTTCGTTGAGAGGATTTGACAGAACCTTAGGTCCTTCATCCTCCTTCGCGAAGAACACGAAGAATGCAAAGAACGCGAAGAACGTGAAGAACACCGACCTTCGACGAAGGGAGACGAAGAACGCCGAGCCCTCGGAGATCGACGAGGTGACGCCAAGTACCGCGACGCCGACGATTCTTCTCCCGCGACGTTCTTCTGCGACGTTCCTTCATCCGTGACAAATCTTCTATCATCCGTTGAGGTGAGAGATTGCAGACCTATTTTAATTCTTTGTGGTTTATAACAACAACATGGATTTAATTGTTATAATTAAATCTGTATGTTCTTAATCCTCGGAGTTCGTCGACGCAACGCCGTATACCGCGACGACGCGACGCCCTTCCGCGACGCGACGATCCCCTCCTTCCGCGATGATCAATTCCGCGAAGAACGCACGCTCGACGACTACGACGAGGTAGGGGTTTGATTCTTTAAATATTTGTGATTAAATCCCCGGTCGTTTAAATATTGTTGGGTGAATATCTTTAAGACCGCTAATGCGGTGGGTGCGGACTAACGAACAAGTCTGAACCCACCGCACCTTTTTGTTATTGGTGCGCGAAACGGAAGACGATGACAAACGGGGCCACAAGGGCGATTCGAGGGCCTGACAGTGAAGATCGGGTCCCGGGAGGACCACTGGCGAAGACCGCACGCAAAACGGACTACCGGAGCGCGTTTGGTGGCCCGCGGAAGCTCCCGCCGGCGCGGCGGTGGCGCCCGGCACCCCGCCGGCAAAACCCGCCGCGGCTGAAGCCGCGGCGGCGAGCCGGTTCCGCGGCCGCGCGGAACTAGGAGGAGGGACGCGGCCCGGCTGCCGCGTCCGCTGGCGAGGCGGCCCCACCCGGGGCTGCGGTGTTTCTTCACACGGGGGCAACAAGCCCCCCGCGGCTTCCCCTCGCTCGGCCGAGCCGAGCTGAGCCGACCCGCCGGGCCGGGTCGGGTCGACCCGGTTGGGGTCGGGCCAGGGGGGTTGGGCCGGGTCGGTCCGGGCCCAGACCCCCCGTTTTCGGACCTTTTTGGTCTTTTGCTCATAACTTGAGCTACGCACTTACGAACGACGCGCCGTCAGCGGTGATGCGATCCTTGGATCAAGACGGTCGTTTCGGTATATCACACTCAAGGTTTCAGATTACTTTGAGTTCGTCCGGGTTGGTTCATACACGAAACCAACCGGGCCCTCAGAGCGGAAATGCTCATATCTCGAGCTTCGGACATCCGATTGACGTGCCGTCGATTTTGTTGTTTTACTCTAAGTGAAAAGGATCTTTTGGCTTACTCCTACCGAGGTTTGGACGTAGGTGGAGTACGGTCGGGTTGGTTTTGCCTTAAAAACCAACCGGGCCCCTGGGACGAAAAAGCCTGTAACTCTCAGACCGGGCGTCCGATTGACGCGCCGTCTGCGACGTTGAGTTCTTGTTGATGATACGAAACTTTTGGATACATCAACTCTGGAATATGTGTCAGTTGATGTATCAGCCTCTCAGCTCATGGAGCGGACCCTCCCGAACGAGCTTGCTGTGTGCGGGAACCCTAGAGATGGCTGCGACTGCTACTGTGACGACGACGACTGTGTAGAGATCCTTAGTGGATTCGACGACGACGACTACATCACTCAGCGATCCTTTGTGGGTCAGTGCTACCAATCCTGTGTGGGTCCGATCCTGTGTGGGTCAGCGCTTAGCGGTCCTGTGTGGGCCAGCGCCTACAGGTCCTGTGTGGGCCCGATCCTGTGTGGGTCTTTGCGGGGGTTAGTTACCTATTGATCCTTTGCGGGTCAAATCCTTTGTGGGTCATTGCGGGGGTTAATACCTATCGATCCTTTGTGGGTCCGAAAACTTAGATGGATCAATGATCATCTCTATCGTCATTTGAAGAAGTATACCTGTGTGAGCTGAATCCTGTTTTACTTTCCTGTGTGGATTGTGTTGTGTTATCCTGTGTGGATTTACGTTTACTTTCCTTTGTGGATTGTGTTGTGCTATCCTGTGTGGATTTACGTTTACTTTCCTTTGTGGATTGTGTTGTACTATCCTGTGTGGGTTTACGTTTTGCTTTCCTGTGTGGACTGGGTTGTACTTGAGCTCGGATGTTGGAGCCGAGTGAGAATTGATGACTTAGGTATATGTATGGGCATATACCTAAGCAGTGTCGGTTGTTACTTCGTGATTGTATCTTTCATTTGTGGTTTATCCTTTGTGGATTCTGGGAGGCCTTCGGGGGTCTCGGGGTCCCTACTGAGTAGCTTATACTCACCCCTGCACGGGCTATGCCCGCACTACATTGTGTTGGTTGAAGATGACAGACAACGCTGATCGTGGTGGAGTCTTTCGGAGCAGGACGGTACCTGGAGGTGGACCACTGGGCAGGGTGTAGGGGTGTCCATGGGTCGGGTTGGGTCGGGTCAAGGATGTTTCGGGACCCGACCCAACCAAAAAAGCTCGGGTCGGGTTGGGTCGGGTCATATGCTTCATGAGCAGCTGACCCGACCCAACCCAACCCGTTGGGGTCGGGTTACCCGACGCATGGCCGAATGACCCAACCCAACCCAACCGGCTGTGGGTCGGGTCCGTTCGGGTCGGGTTCTATGTGTAAACCGGACCCAACCCGACCCGACCCTGACCCCGACCCCGACCCAACCCGATTGACCCAGCCCCAGCCCCCAGACCTAGCCCCCCACCCACCAAGACTACCCTCTCCCCCTCCCCCCTGCACCAGCCCCTGCCCCCTGGACTACTCTCCCCCCCACCAGCCCCCTACCCTCTGCTTCATCCCCCCTGCACCAGCCCCTCCCCCCTGCACTGCACCCCCACTAGCCCCCCTATCCCACCTGCTGCACCAGCCCCACCACCAGCCCATCCCCCCCCTGCACTAAACCCCCACCATCCCTCTATCCCCCCCGCTACACCAGCCCCACCACCAGTCCCCTCCTCCTTGCACTGCACCCCCACCATCCCCCTCCCCCCTACACCCCTTCCCTACTGCACCAGCCCCCCTACCCTGCACAACCTCTCCCCCTCCCCCTACTGCACCAGTCCCTCCCCCTCCCCCTGCCCTTGCACCAGCCCCTCCCTCAACCCCCTGTTGCACCAGCCCCTCCCCCTACCATGCACCAACCCCTCCCCCTCCCCCCTCTTGCACCAGCCCCTCCCCCTACCCTCCACCAGCCCATCCCCCTCCCCCCACCATCCCCTACCCCCCTACTGCACCAGCCCCACCACCATCCCCAAACCACCTATTGCACCAGCCCCTCCCCCCCTGTTGCACCATCCCCTCCCCCTCCCCTCCCCCTCCCCCTACACTACACCTGCCCCCCCCCCCTCCCTACCCCCTTCCCTACACTACACCAGCCATCCCCTCCTCCTCCCCCCTTCCCTTACATCAGCTCCTCCCCCCCACCATCCCCTCCCCCTCCCACTTTTCCTGTTGCACCAGCCCCTCCCCCTCCCTCTTTCCCTGCTGCACCAGCCCCTCCCCCTTTCCCTGCTGCACCAACCATCCCCTCCCCCTCCCCCTGCACTACACCTGCCCCCCTCCCTACCCCCTTCCCTACACTACACCAGCCATCCCCTCCTCCTCCCCCCTTCCCTTACATCACCTCCTCCCCCCCCACACTGCACCCCCACCAGCCCCTCCCCCTCCCACTTTTCCTGTTGCACCAGCCCCTCCCCCTCCCCCTCCCGCTTTCCCTGCTGCACCAGCCCCTCCCCCTTTCCCTACTGCACCAACCCTCTCCCTCCCCCCTGCACTACACCAGCACCCCCCCCTCCCCCTGCACTACACCAGCCCCCCCTCCCCCTGCACTACACCTACCCCCCCCACCCCCTTCCCTACACTACACCAGCCAGCCCCTCCCCCTCCCCCTTCCCTTACATCAGCCCCTCCCCCCCACACTGCACCCCCACCAGCCCCTCCCCCTCCCACTTTCCCTGCTGCACCACCCCTCCCCCTCCCACTTTCCCTGCTGCACCAGCCCCTCCCCCTTTCCCTGCTGCACCAACCCTCTCCCCCCCTACACTACACCAGCCCCTCCCCCCCTGCCCTTGCACCAGCCCCTCCCCCCTCTCCCTCCCCCCCCCCCCGCACTACACCAACCCCTCCCCCAACCCCTTACCTTGCACCAGCCCATCCCCCTCCCCCTGCCCTTGCACCAGCCCCTCCCCCTACCCCCTTCCCTTCCCTGCACCAGCCCCCCCCCCCCCCCCCCCCCCAGCTGCACCAGCCTGCACCACTACACTAGCCAGCCCCCATTTATTACCCTACTTCTTGGTTGAATGTTTAACAAAATCAGTATACAAAAATGGCTATGTGAAAATAGAAGATAGGTGGACAAGCAGGAAGAAAAAAACATATCCTTCCTACAGTTGATAACTACTAACTAGGAGGATTACACCTCAACTATAGTTACAAATCATTTTTAGGGGAAATGGAAATCAAACAAAATCACTCAAGTATACCTACTGTTCAGACAACTGAAATGAGAAACATTCACTGCCTGCTTGAAATGTACACACATGCACTATAAATCCGACTCACATAGGTGCATAAATAAATTACTTAAGGAAGATAATTTGAAGAACATGATTAAAAAAAACTACTTACCTTACCACAAGTACCACCAGAAAGAACGCACAATAGGCAGGGAGGAGTGAGCCGAGCCGATAGGAGGTATTTCTCCCGATTGCTTGTGAGAGAATCTATCCGTCCAGGGAGGAGGTGAGTTAGAAGAGGAGGAAGGGAGTAGAGTAGAAGGAAGGAGGCCAGTTGCTGGTGGCGAGGGAAGGATGAAGGAATGGGATTAGGGTTTGGCCACGCGCGAAGGAAGGTCGGGGTCAGGGGGAGGTGGAGAGGAGGAGAATCTGTCCGGGGAGGGGAGGAGGCGAGCGAGGATAGGAGGAGGAGAAGGGAGGCCATCCAATCGTGCGCGAGGGAAGGTTGGGGATGGGAAGGAGAGGAGGGAGGAATAGGCGGGCGAGCACGAGGGAGGAAGAGGATTAGGGTGGCCAGGCCGGGTCGTGACCCCAGGTAGGTTTTTTTTTTTCATATAGCCTCAGGTCAACGGGTCGGGTTGGGTCGATATGTAGCCAACCCGAGGCCCGACCCAACCCATCCACGGGTCAACCCGATACAAACCCGACCCAAACATTTTTTTCCACAACCCGACCCAACCCGACCCAACCCGGTCGGGTCGGGTCGAACCCATTGGGTTGGGTCGGGTCTGGACACCCCTAGCAGGGTGTACTCAGAGCGGACGGCTGGACCAAGGAGCTATGGAGGATATCTGTACTCACCCTTCAGGTGGGACTTCCAGAGGACAACTCGATGCTGCGGCTTTTCCTTTCAGTTGCTCTTTTTCCCCTTTCAGTTGTACATTACAGTTGGGATTGTATTTTTGGCCCCCTTTACTTTTCCGCACTTACTATTGTACCAGTTGTTTTTACTTAGTATTTACCTTTTTCCGCTTGCTTACTCTGTGGTGCTTGTTTACTTTACAAAGGCAATTCCTTACCTTTACCGGGATTTATGCCTTGGTGCTAGTCGCCAGCCCCTGGCCTATGGAAGGCGGGCTTGGGGTAGTCACGACACGGGCCCCGAGGATGGGTCGTGACAAATTGGTATCAGAGGTGGTTGGTTCTACCGCAGACTCTGATCTTTCTTCTATGTGAAGAAATAGTGTTTAGCATATTGGGTGTGGTTATCAGTCCAGGGAGTCCAGTGTTGGTGCGACGACCGACGTATCCGTACACCATGACCCTGACTTCTGATTTCTGACTTAATGCACGAAAACATTGATTGCATGTGTGTTTTAAGTTTTCTTTGTGATTACTTTGTATCAGCTCACCAGGTATATTGTTCTGACCGTGGCTTCCTGTTTCCTTTTCAGGATTCCCCCACGACGGCAGCCAACTAGGGTTCCGAGAGTCGTACGTGACGACAACCCGCCGAGCGACGAGGCCTCGGTACATGGCCCTTTGACAGTAGAGGCACCGGTGATACCTCTACCCGCCGAGCCACCGATGCTTCCAGCACCAGCCGCTGACGATGCACGTCGTCTTAGTTCACTGCATGAGTTCTAGCGCCAGTGACCGCCCAGGTTCCGCGGGGAGACAGACCCCCAGGTAGCCGAGGACTGGCTGGAGGCAGTGGTATGAGTTTTCAGGCTAGTAAGGACACCAGCAGACCTCATGGTGATCCTCGTAGTGAGACTACTGCACGAAGCAGCGGGCCGATGGTGGAGCTTGATGCTCCAGGTGCATGATGAGGCATCTCTCATCTGGACAGACTTTGAGAGCCTCTTCCGCTCAGAGTTCGTCCCAGCCACCCTCCGTGCGGTGCGCATCCAGGAGCTTCTTCAGTTGCGGCATGGCAGCTTGACGGTCACCCAGTACTCGGCGAGATTTAACGATCTCTCTCTCTACTCGACAGACATGGTACGAGACCCATTCTTCTGGGCCCGGACCTTTGAGCAGGGATTGAGACATGAGATCATGGCATTGCTGATCTCCCTCAGCATTCCGACTCAGGCAGGAGTACAGGAGCGAGCCCTTTTGATCGAGAGCTTTCTTGCTGAGGCTTCTCCAGTGGCGAGACCTACCGCGGGGTGGCACGTAGCAGAGTATTCCACAGCAGGCAGTCGACGGATGACTCAGGGGTCCAGGCAGACTAGACCCTCAAGCAGACGACCTCAGGACACTAGCTCAGTAGTGCGGGGCACACAGCGCAGAGCTAGTCTTTCGAGAGGCAGGCAGTGCTACACTTGCGGCGGGCAGGGTCACATGGCTCGTGACTGCCCGACCCACCGTGCCGAGGAGCAGAAGACAGTTTAGGGGCCACCCAGGCAGAGGCAGAGGGTCGACCGTGGTGGTCCGCAGGGAGGAGGTGGATGAGGCAGAGGAGCTGGCTGAGCAGCAGGTGGTGGGCGACGCTTTGAGGCTCCACCACCACCACCACCACCAAGAGGTCCACCCCGACCACAGGGAGCACGGTGGTTCTCGAAGATAGACCTCAGGTCAGGATATCATCAGCTCAGAGTTCGAGACGAGGACGTGCAGAAGACGACCTTCAGATGTCGGTATGACCACTATGAGTTTTTGGTTATGCCATTCGGCGTAACCAATGCTCTAGTAGTGTTCATGGGCGTCATGAACAGGATCTTTCAGCCATACCTCGATCGATTTGTCGTAGTCTTCATCGACGACATTTTGATTTACTCGACGACTGAGGAGGAGCACGCCTACCACTTACGGGTTGTACTAGACACACTCCGAGAGCACTAGCTTTATGGCAAGCTCTCGAAGTGTCAGTTCTGGATACGTGAGGTCCACTTCTTGGGACACGTCATCTCTGAGGCGGGAGTTGTGGTGGATCCCACGAAGATCAAGGCAGTACTAGCTTGGGAGCCACCCAAGAGCGTGACGGAGGTGCGGAGTTTCTTGGGACTAGCTGGATACTATCAGAGATTTGTGTCAGACTTCTCCAGAGTTGTGGCACCACTCTCAGCTTTGACGAAGAAGGGGAAACCCTTTGTGTGGTCAGACAGATGTCAGTAGAGCTTCCAGGAGCTGAGACAGAGATTGACCAGCGCACCTATCTTGAGGTTGCCTGAGGAGGGAGTAGGGTTCATAGTCTACTGCGATGCATCAGGGACCGGACTCGGATGTGTCCTGATGCAGGAGTGGGCCGTGATCGCCTATGGATCACGTCAATTGAGGCCGCATGAGCAGAACTACGCTAACCATGACCTGGAGTTAGCAGCAGTGGTCTTCGCTCTGAAGACATGGCAACACTATCTGATGGGCGAGCGCTTTACAGTCTTTTCTGACCATCAGAGTCTCAGGTACATCTTCTCGCAGAAGGACCTGAACCTGATATAGCGGCGATGGCTCGAGTTCCTCTAGGACTATGACTTTGAGATAATCTATACTCCTGTGAAGGGGAACGTGGTAGCCGATGCTCTCAGCAGGAGGACGGGCATTCAACTACTTGAGGAGGCGACAAAGCAGCTAGACGCTTTGCAGATATCCTTCATGGATAGAGATGGAGCAGCCTTCCTTCAGTCTCTCACAGTCACTCCTCCACTACTGCAGTGGGTCAGAGAGGCACAACGTGGGGATGCCAACTGTGAGACGTGGCGTGCGTAGTTATCCTCAAGACAGGCACCTGATGGCTTCTCCTTTGGAGCAGAGCATGACATCCTTTTCAGAGGACGTACCTTATTACCAGTCGCTTTGCGAGAGGAGGTGCTGAGAGAGTTTCACACTTCTCCTTTGGTGGTACATCCTGGAGTGGCAAAGATGTACCAGGATCTCAGATGACAACACTGGTTTCCAGGCATGAAGAAGGCTGTGATAGAGTTCATTTCACGATGCCTCACCTGCCAGCAGGTGAAGGCAGAGTATCAGGTACCAGCAGGCTTGGTACAACCCTTGGAGGTCCCAGAGTGGAAGTGGGACGGGATATCTATGGACTTCGTGACTGGACTTCCACGCACTTCCAGAGGTCATGACTCCATTTGGGTGATTGTTGACCGACTCACCAAGTTGGCACACTTCTTACCCATCAGAGAGTAGGGCTCGGTGGAGAGCTTGGGGCGTCTCTACGTTCAGGAGATTGTACGGCTTCACGGTGTGCCATCATCTATCGTCTCCAATCGAGATGTTCACTTTACTTCCCAGCTTTGGAAGGGGTTGCAGGAGGCGTTCGGGACACAACTACATTTGAGCACTGCCTTTCACCCTCAGACGGATGGTCAGACGGAGAGGACCATTCAGACTCTCGAGGACATGCTCCGCGCATGTGTCCTCGACTTTGGTCGCAGCTGGGAGGACCACCTACCCTTGGTAGAGTTCGCGTACAACAACACCTACCACTCCACCATCGGGATGGCACCATATGAGGCATTGTACGGCAGACCTTGAAGATCTCCTTTGTGCTGGACAGACCCTGGGGAGTTAGCACTTGTGGGACCAGAGATGGTCCAGACCACGACAGAGAAGGTCCAGGTCATCCAGGAGCGGATGAGGACAGCTCAGAGCCGGCAGAAGTCATACAATGACAGGAGTCGGAGGCCACTAGAGTTCGAGGATGGCGACCACGTCTTCTTGCGTGTCTCACCTCGACGTGGATTACAGAGATTTGGCTGAGGCGGCAAGTTGTCTCCATGCTTCATCGGACCATTCTAGGTCCTCAGTAGGATTGGCGAGGTGGCTTATCGCCTGGCTCTACCACCTCAGTTGCACCGGGTGCACGACGTCTTCCACATATCTCAGCTGAGGAGATATGTGCACGACCCGACGCACATCATTGACCATGGGGAGCTAGACGTTGATGATGGGGCGACTTTTGCAGAGGTCCCGGTGGAGATCGAGGATCGACAGGAGTGGGTCCTACGTGGGTGATCGATTCCTCTAGTGCGCATCAGATGGCGGCATGGAAACCTCCAGGAGAGCACTTGGGAGCGGGAGGCTCAGATGCGTGCTCAGTACCCACATTTGTTTCCCTAGCTTATGATGTATCTTTACGGGGACGTAAAGCCCTGAGGTGGGAGTGATGTAAAGACCCGTAAATTTCAAGGAATTTTTTTTCTTAATTTTCTTTGTAATTTTACAAGAATGCAGTTTCTGACGGCACCTGATTTCGAGGCCCGGTGTGCCCGGAATCATTTTCGGAAGTTTGGCTCGGGTACGTTCAGTGAACGAACGAGCTGGTTTTTCTAACTTTTAAACCGGTGCTCGAAATCAAATTCCGAGGGCACCGATGTAATCGAAGCACCAATATTTTCTTAGAAACGCCTCTTCTGGAGTTGCGTTTGCTCGGGAGTGGTTTTTAAATTTTGGGGTTAAGTTAAGAAATAAAATAAAGTGGTGCGACAACTTTATTTTTATTTCACTTAAAGCCACATAAAATCCACTTAAATCCACTTAAACTAAGTTGAAGCGGATAGGGTGCAATCCAAAATATCCTACCCTCTTGGTAGGATATTTGTGAGGTGGGGACCGCACGAGCCCCACCATTTCTTTTCTGCTAAGTAACGCACCCGCGAAAACCCCTATTAAATAAAAGTCAACTGGGGCGTTTTCTTAAACAATTAAATGTTCCTATTAATTGAGCGGTTTTATTCATTGAATTAATTCTATGAATTAATGGGTCGTTACTTAACTTATTATTTTCGTTTGTTGGCATGTTAATAAAATAAGACCAACACTTTTATTCTTGTGTGTTGTTCGTTGACAGGATTTGACAGAACCTTAGGTCCTTCATCCTCCTTCGCGAAGAACAAGAAGAACGCGAAGAACGCGAAGAACGTGAAGAACGCCAGCCTTCGACGAAGGGTGGCGAAGAACGCCGAGCCCTCGGAGATCGACGACGCGACGCCAAGTACCACGACGCCGACGATTCTTCTCCCGCGACGTTCTTCTGCGACGTTCCTTCATCCGCGACAAATCTTCGATCATCCGTTGAGGTGAGAGATTGCAGACCTTTTTTAATTCTTTGTGGTTTATAGCAACAACATGGATTTAATTGTTATAATTAAATCTGTATGTTCTTGATCCTTGGTGTTCGTCGACGCAACTCCGTATACTGCGACGACGCGACGCCCTTCCGCGACGCAACAATCCCCTCCTTCCACGACGATCAATTCCGCGAAGAACGCACGCTCAACGACTACGACGAGGTAGGGGTTTGATTCTTTAAATATTTGTGATCAAATCCCCGGTCGTTTAAATATTATTGGGTGAATATCTTTAAGACTGCTAACGCGGTGGGTGCGGACTAACGAACAAGTCCGAACCCACTGCACCTTTTTTTTCTTGGTGCGCGAAACGGCGGACGACGACAAACGGGGCCACAAGGGCGATTCGAGGGCCTGGCAGTGAAGATCAGGTCCCGGGAGGACCACTGGCGAAGACCGGACGCAAAACGGACCACCGGAGCGCGTCCGGTGGCCCGCAGAAGCTCCCGCCGGCAAAACCCGCCGCGGCTGAAGCCGCGGCGGCGAGCCAGTTCCACGGCCGCGCGGAACCGGGAGGAGGGACACGGCCCGGCCGCCGCGTTTGCTGGCGAGGTGGCCCCACCCGGGGCTGCGATGTTTCTTCACGCGGGGGCAGCAAGCCCCCCGCAGCTTCCCCTCGCTCGGCCGCTCGGCCGAGCCGAGCCGAGCCGGTCTGGGTCGGGTCGACCCGGTTCGGGCCGACCCAGGGGGGGTTGGGCCGGGTCGGTCCGGGCCCAGACCCCCCATTTCCGGACCTTTTCGGTCTTTTGCTCATAACTTGAGCTACGGGCCTCCGAACGACGCGCCGTCAGCGGCGATGTGATCCTTAGATCAAGATGGTCGTTTTGGTATATCACACTCAAGGTTTCGGATTACTTTGAGTTCGTCCGGGTTGGTTCGTACACAAAACCAACCGGGCCCTCGGAGTGGAAATGCTCATATCTTGAGCTTCGCACGTCCGATTGACGTGCCGTCAATTTTGTTGTTTTCCTCTAAGTGAGACGGATCTTTTGGCTTACTCCGCCTGAGGTTTGGACACAGGTGGAGTACAGTCGTGTTGGTTTTGCCTTAAAAACCAACCGAGCCCCTGGGACGAAAAAGCCTATAACTCTCAGACCGGGTGTCCGATTGACGCGCCGCTTGCGATGTTGAGTTCTTGTTGACGATACAGAACTTTTGGATACATCAACTCTATACTATGTGTCAGTTGATGTATCAGCCTCTCGGCTCGTGGAGTGGACCCTCCCGAATGAGCTTACTGTGTGCGGGAACCCTAGAGCTTGCTGCGACTGCTACTGTGACGTCGACGACTGCGCAGAGATCTTCAGTGGATTTGACGGCGATGACTACAGCACTCAGCTATCCTTTGTGGGTCAGTGCTACCGATCCTGTGTGGGTCCGATCCTGTGTGGGTCAGCGCTCAGCGGTCCTGTGTGGGCCAGTGCCTACAGGTCCTGTGTGGGCCCGATCCTGTGTGGGTCTTTGCGGGGGTTAATTACCTATCGATCCTTTGTGGGTCAGATCCTTTGTGGGTTATTGCGGGGGTTAGTACCTATCGATCCTTTATGGGTACGATGACTTAGATGGATCAATGATCATCTCTATCGCCATTTGAATAAGTATACCTGTGTGAGCTGAATCCTGTTTTACTTTCCTGTGTGGATTGTGTTGTGCTATCCTGTGTGGATTTACGTTTACTTTCCTTTGTGGATTGTGTTGTGCTTTCCTGTGTGGATTTACGTTTACTTTCCTTTGTGGATTGTGTTGTGCTATCCTGTGTGGGTTTACGTTTTTCTTTCCTGTGTGGACTGGGTTGTACTTGATCTCGGATATTGGAGCCGAGCGAGAATTGATGACTTAGGTATATGTATGGGCATATACCTAAGCAGTGTCGGTTGTTACTTCGTGATTGTATCTTTACCTTGTAGTTTATCCTTTGTGGATTATGGGAGACCTTCAGGGGTCTCGGGGTCCCTACTGAGTAGCTTATACTCACCCCTGCACAGGCTATGCCCGCACTACGTTGTGTTGGTTATAGACGACGGACAACGCTGATCGTGGTGGAGGCTTGCGGAGTAGGACGATACCTGGAGGTGGACCACTGGGCGGGGTGTACTCGGAGCGGACGGCTGGACCAAGGAGCTGTGGAGGCTATCTGTACTCACCCTTCAAGTGGGACTTCCAAAGGACGGCTTGACGCTGCAGCTTTTCCTTTCAGTTGCTGTTTTTCCCCTTTCAGTTGTACATTACAGTTGAGCTTGTATTTCCGGCCCCCTTTACTTTTCCGCACTTACTGTTGTACCAGTTGTTTTTACTCAGTGTTTACCTTTTTCCACTTGCTTACTCTGTGGTTCTTGTTTACTTTACAAAGGCAATGCCTTCATTTTACCGGGATTTACACCTTGGTGCTAGTCACCAGCCCCTGGCCTATGGAAGGCTGGCTTGGGGTAGTCACGGCACGGGCCCCGAGGACGGGTCGTGACATCGAAGCTTGACACATTAATAATATAGAGATCATACTCCCAACAATGTATCTATTTTAATTACCTCTCTCATGAACTACACTGCTAGGCTCAAACCATTAACAAGTTTTGCAGATATAAAGGAATGAGATGAACCAATATCAAATAAGGCACTAGCTAATGTAGAAGCTACAAGAATAGTACCTCTCACTGTTGATGGTCCAACCTCTCTATCCACAAGTGTAGGATGAATGGCATGTAACTACCCTGCTCTTATTTATTTTGATGTAGTCTGACTCCCTTATTCTACTTCACTCTACTAATACAATAACTCTTTCCTAGAAGCACCATTTACACTACCTCTACCACCTCGACGAGTAGAACTCCATCTTCTATACTGATATAGTGTAGAATATCCCCTTCACGTACCCTAATTCTATCTAGCTCCTCCATCACTACCCATATATTGTGGGTTCCTGTAGAACTTCTGTAGATGCCCTATATTTTTGCAAGCTTAACACTCCACTGGTGGTCAGGAAAAATGTTTCTAAAACTGTCCCTTCCTACCACACTTGTGGAAAACCACATGGGTAAGGTCCTATGTAATCGAAACTTCCCCTTGGCTACTCTTCTTACCACTACTATGGGAGAAATTATCATAATGAAATTTCTTGTGTTTTGAATTTGTACCTCATGACCATGCAGAACAATCCACTTATCCACCACTAGAAGCCTCCTTCAGGTTCCCCTCAATAATGAGAGCCTGATTCACCACTTCTAAAAACATCATCAACTTAAAGATATTTACCTAGGACTTAATTTCACACTTAAGTCCATACTGAAAGCATTTTTATGAATTATTCTCATTTGCTTCCAACATTAGAGAATAGTGATGTAAATATGTAAAGTGCCTAGCATAGTCTATTACTAACATAATCCCCTGAGTCAATATCATGAACTAAATAGATCTCTCCTGACTGAGTGAGTCTAGATAAAAGTGCTCTAAGAACTTCTTTTGAAATTACTTCCACTCCATAACTTCTAGATTTCCATCCCAAGTTTGGATGTCCTACCAGTGCTTTTACTGACTACGCAACATATAGACACGAAATTTGACTCTCTTCTCAGTAGAAGTATCTAAGTGGTCAAGTATAGTCTGGATAGACTCAATCCATAACTCAAATCCCTCAGGTCCACCCTCTCCGGTAAACATTAGTGGGTGGTGCAACTAAAAATCCCTCATCGGATCAGACATACTTATCCCAACTTTACCTAGGTCTCTTTCCTTGAATTGCATGAATCAGAAAAAGTTATCTCAGAACTACTCTCCTACTTCATCAACTAACACTATCGATGAATCTAGTTACACTATTGGTGGTGCATCTCCAGCTATATCCTCCTGTCGTCCTCTCAACAAGCGTCATCATGGAGGAATATATATACAATTATAAAAAATCACCTTAGGACACAATTCAAAAAAACAATATGTTTACATAAGAGGGAAACACAATAAGGCACAAACAATCATTCCCCTAAACCTAACCACGTGATCAAAACCGAGATTCTATCACTACCATTAACTAACCTACACCTAGGTACCAATTAGTAAGGGTAAACACATTCTCATTAATCGAGTTTCTAATTTAGACACCCAATTATTCACATTTTTTATCATTTTTACTGCTTCAAATTTCATATTAGGCACCATTTTCAATTCTATTTCACAAGAAAGGAAAAATAGTTCAAGTTCAACAACTTACCCAAAACACATTTTCCCGCATGTGCCTAAATAATGCATGTTAGAAAGTAATTATGAATGCCTAGAATGATGCATGCATACTCATATCTCGTGCCGTACCAGAACATGAGTCAAATATCAACAAATTTCTAAAACAATAATCACATCACACCATAAGTGAATCACTCAAGGTGAAATAATTTTCAACTACAAAAAAAAAACAATAATCCCACCCTGGGTACTTAGGTTTTCTCCCACACATGGGTTTGAAACTCCCATGCATGAGCTCATGTCTAAGGCCCGACTCTTACTAGTCTCTTTTATACCTTTATCAAATAGTAAGAAAAAAGAAAAGAAAATAAAAATGGGATCTGATACCACTTTGTAACATCTTGGACTAGGTTCCACACCCTGTTACCCCGATCCAGACTGCCACATGACCTCAAGTGTGCCTCCCCATATGCCATAGGTTTTCAAATAGTAGCGAGGGCCTAAAATCGATCACGAGATACTATAAAATCTTTTATTAGAGCAATACACTAGCGGAAAATAAGAAATAATAACTGAATAACATATAACCATAAACAGAACAGTACCAAGATCATAAGATGACCAAAATTGAAGATACAATATCAAAACTGAACTGTAAATATGACATGATAAAATCTAACAAGTGTCAAAATGAGAACCCAAAAATAAATACACTGATGACTCCCAAGTGGGCCCCAAACCATGTCTAGTTCCCTCAAACATGCTCCATCCTGACTCAGCCATCTAACACATGGCCTTTTCCTTTACACTATCCTACAAATATGAAATCTATTAAGGTACCGATCAGGTAGCCCAAGTAGGGTGTGATTAAAACTTAGTAGGCCACCACCAATGATGTCTAAAACAATATCCAGTCAATAAAAACATATGAAGTTGTATAAAGTAATAAGTACAATGCATAAGTAAATAGTTATCACATTATCAATTATTATTTATTTAACCATATAAACCCCCAGGCTCCCAAGGACACCTGAACCCCAATACCTACTTCAGATCGTACCAAAGTCTAAACCATTTCACATTATTAATTCACAATTCATTAAACAAATGGGCTTTAATTATCGAATTTAATTTCAATTTATAATATATTTAATTGGAACCATAGTCCAATACCAATATTTTGGGTCTATGTCATCATGATTAGGACCTCGTGGGCTTGGGAAGGAGAAGACCATGTACCACACATATTTATCACAATGGGATTTGGAAGCAGTAGACCATGTACGATACACATGGGCTTTGGAAGCACCAGACCATGTCACACACATATTTATCAAACAATTATTTACTACCGGATTTGTAAGTAGCAGACCATGTCCCATACATGCGGGATTTGTAAGTAGTAGACCATGTCCCACACATATATCACATATATCATAATATCACATCAATCAAGATTAATCAACATTAATACTCTTATCACAATTAACCACCACAATATTCATTTAATTAATTATTTAGTTAATTAATCCAAGTCCATTAATTAATTAAAAAAATTAATTAATCACATCAATTTAATTTAATTAATTAAATAATTAATTAATCATATTTATTCTATTAATTAATTCAATAATTATTTAACCATATAATTTCCTTTAATTAATTCAAAAATTAATTTATCATTTCACAATATCAACATCCCATGATTAATTCACCAATTAATTATTATTAAATCACAATTCAACATTCTGACAATTAACCCAACAATTAATTATCCCCAATTCCCCAATTCAATAATTTGATAATTCACTCATCAATTAATTATCTCAATTCCACAATTCAATTATTCAATAAAATCCTCAATTCCTCAATTAATTAATTAAAAACATATTTAGGAATTATAATTTCTAAACGAACCTTATAAATTATACAATCACATGAATGTAATTTAAATCATGACTATGGAATTTGAATAATATACCACCTACCTAGATTCATTGATGAACAATCACCAAATGAAAATCCCCAAAATACAGTGGAGTAACGATGTAGAACACAATCTGAATATATAACCTAAATCAAGATTGAAAAAAATAAAGAATATAAAATCTAGATCTATATCTACAATACTATATATAGATCCAAAAAAATAGGTATATATTTAACCAAAATATAGAATAACTTCTTTTAAAGAAAGAGGGAAGAATGGGAGAAGAACAGAAAAGATACTGGGATGAGATCCTCTTACTAAAAGGGGTTTGGATCTTTGATACAAGATTTAATTTGCATTTAAAGGAGGTTATAAAGGCTTAGAATCTATCTGGGAGGCTATGGAATCATGAAATAATGTCTAGTGTCAATTGGGGGTCGATTTTGGGTTAATTAGGGCGGTTCGGGCAATTTTAGAACAATTTTTGGACTAATTAAATTCCCGTGCACAGTTTACTAGGTAGGGGTGCATGGTTTCCCCTAACTATGCACCTAACTCACATGCATCTTTTATAGGGGTGCATAGTTTGAAAAACCATGCACCAACTGTGCAATTCTCCTCTGTATAGGGTTACACGATTTCCTAGGATGGGGTGCACGGTTAGGGAAAACCGTACGCCAACCATACACTGCCCTATTTCTTCCATTTTCTCAAATTTACACCCAAAACACCCCAAGGTAAAACCCCAATGAAATGTACTCAAATCAAGAAAAATATTACCTTAAAAAGAGCCCAATATAACTCCATAAAAGGTTGGGATTTTACATTTTCCCACCAATAGTATTCTCAGAGATATTTATACATCTTTGTGCTCCCTTGGTTAATGGAGAATGTTGAGATATGAGAATCATTCAAAAGTTCCTTTTTTATCTCCATATATGAGGGTATGCATAGTTGTTTCCCAAATATCACCACTCCTTCATCATTAATATTTAACTTAAACTATTTTCTTTTTCTAATAGCATCTACCCTCTTCTGTATCTCCACATCATCCCTTTGAGTTTTCTTAACCTTATATAGTAGTGATGGATGTTAAATAATTTGAGAAGGGTTAGATGATGTTCCTTCATTATTCCCATGCCCATCCTTTGCATGTATAAGAAGATCATATTCTTCTCAATCCTCATCATAGATAATATTGCATGATCTTTTTTACTTAGATCATTTTCCACTTTGTTCACCTTCCCCATATGATATTGGATTGAGTAGTAATAATACTTGATTATCTCTAAACATATTAGTTGATTCATATTGAGATCCTTATACATGAATATATATTTTAGGATCTTATGGTTCATATATATATCACACTTCTCTCCATATAGACAATTCCTCCATATCTTCAATGAAAATATTACCAAAACCAACTCTAGATTATGCGTTAGATAAATTTTCTCAGGCACCTTCAACTAGATTGTGGCATAGGCTATAAATTTATAATTCTATATGAGTACAAAACCCAAAAAATTCTTTTAATAATCACTAAAAATCACAAATACTTCCCCACTTGTGGGAAGTGTGATTATAAGTAGAGTATTTAGCCTCTTCTTCATCTATTTGAGTCTCTCTTCACATTCATCCATCCAAACATACTTCAACTCTTTCAAGTTATATTGGTTAATGGGTTTGAAAATCTAGAGAAGTTTCTCAAAATCGCTGATAATACCCAACTAATCTGAGGAAACTATAGATCTTTGTAATAGATTTTGGTCTAGGAAATTTCTCAATCACTTTATCCTTCTAAGGGTCCACAAATATCCTTTTACTTGTGATAATATTACCCAAGAATGATACTTACTCTATCCAAAATTCATATTTACTGCATTTTTTATATAACTTATCCTCACTCAATGTATTCAGAACAATACTCAAATAATCCTTGTGTTCCTCATCTATTTTTGAGTATATAAGAATATATTATATAAATACTACAACAAATTTGTTGAGTTAATATCTAAAGACACTATTCATTAAGTCTATGAAGACCGTTAGATTATTCATGAGTCCAAAAGGAATGTCTATGAAATCATAGTGCCTATACCTTGTAAGAAAGATGATCTTGGTAATATCCTCCTTTTTCACCTTTAATTGATGATATCCTAATCAGAGGTCACTTTTAGAGAAGTATTGAACCACATGTAACTGATCGAACAAGTCATCAATACATGATAGGGAATACATGTTCTTTACCATGATCTTGTTTAGTTCATGATAATCAATAAATAGATGTTTCTACCCATCCTTCAATGGG
Source organism: Viscum album (assembly GCA_963277665.1). Lineage (NCBI taxonomy): Eukaryota > Viridiplantae > Streptophyta > Magnoliopsida > Santalales > Viscaceae > Viscum > Viscum album. The sequence goes on along the minus strand of OY728141.1, from coordinate 1,953,981,648 downwards.
TTCCATTCTATATAGAGTCTTGGATATCAGTATAGATATAAGTATAATTTTAATTGATAACTTAACCTCTTGATCTGTAGTAAGACCAACAAATTCTTTAGGGAATACATCAGTGTAATTATTTACAATTGGAATTTATTCAAGTGTGGTATTATCCTTTGTTTCAATCATTTAATATAGATATGATTACTCATAATAAAATGATATCCATGCTTCTAGAGAAGTTTCCAAAGGAGTTTCATCCTCCTACTTACACTTGTATAGAAGCATAGGGTAATTCAGGACATGGAAAGTGATTTCCTTTTCTCATAAGTTGACGTGGGATCTATATAGAGACAAATAGTATATTTCTTAACATAACTTATAATTCCTATAATCATATTATTATAAGGTTTACTGGGAGACTCATCCCATATAAATTGGGGAAGATTCATCTACTTAAGATGAAATAATCACTCCTTTAGAAGGTTTCACTGGTAACTTAACCTCCATGTTTTGCAGTGGTGTTTGAATAGTTATACTAAACATGCATGATATAAAAGAATTCATAGAACTAGAATCAAATAATATGTTTTATATTCTTGAATGAATAACTAGCATACTTTTCCAGACATAATTTTCTTTATCCACCTCTATAATAGTGATAGAATAATCCCACCCTTTCTCTCTTGGACTTGGGGGTTGTTTTTTTGGTTATCTCTAAAAACCATTGGATTAGTGTTTAAGTTTTCATTATAATGGCCTTAGATTTTTTAGTTTCATTACAAGTTAATTTTATCATTTATTCACGAGTTTTTTTAACTATGAAATTTTTGGGCAGAGTTCTGAGTTTTTTTGGTTAGTTTCATATATTTTTAGAGACCTTTTTAAAGGTTAATGGTTTGAGCACAATTTTTCTAAAACTTGATGATCCTTTATGAAATCATATATCTTGAGTAAGAAGCACTTAGGTGTGGTGCATGGTTAAGGTGCACATTTTATCAAACCGTGTAGCCTCATCTAACAAAATGTGAAACACATTCTAGTGGCCAAAAGTACTATTGGTGCATAGTTTGAAAAACCATAGTACTAAACTGTGTAAGTTCCCAAGAGTGGTAGAAATCCTCACACAATTGGTGCACAATTTTTCAAACTGTGGGGCCAAACTATGTGTGCATGATTTAATGATCCAAAAATCCCCTTTAATGGCCATTAATATCTAATTTTGACTCATTTTCTTCCTAAATGTAGATCTCTTAAATATCGAGACTCAACATGCCTTCCACAATGAATTCCTCTCTATCCAAGCTTTATTCCGGTGGATCCAAGTGTATTAATGATTGAGAATTAAGTTATATGATAAAAAACATTAATTATTTGGGTTACTTCTAGATCTACCCATCTTTCATTGAGACAAATCATAGATCCAACATGCAGTTTACAAATCTATGGATTCTAATGCCATCTGATTCTGAATTCTAGGATTTTTTCTAAAATAGTGGTAGATCTAGAGTGTCAGTGACACCTATTTTGATCAAACTTGATTTTAGAATTATTGGAGAACCCTAAGAGGTATGTTGGTGTATACAGTTATCTGTTAGTGAAAAATATTTTTGAATCTTGTTCTAGAACCTTGATGTGTTTGAGTTGGGATCAATTCTAGGGGTTCTTGGTGTGTGGGACCGACCCGATTAGGGATCGGTCATAACTCAGCTATTTCTCCACAATAGTTTTGGAGTTTTTCATCAACTAACTAAAGGTATGAAGTGCATTACCACTTGAGGCCCTTGTATACTCTTGTTTCCTTGATATGATACTTGTGTTGGCATTACTTTTTAACCATGCTTGATAGTGATCACATGTGTGTATGTGGATATCCCATGAGACCCATATATGATGTTTGATTATATTGGAATGATTATGTATCTTGTTATCCATATTTTATTTTAATCACATGTACTTTTATGTTACTACAGATTCTCATAATGACATTCTATGATCTTTCTTTATATCTTTTACCCAATTATGTGTAAATACCATGACTTTAGAGGTATTACTTATATAATTAAAACAGGTAGACCATTATGACATGGTTATCCCTTAGAGGGGGAGTGTACAAGACATGTGATGATGATGAAAATGGACCTAAACACCGATTAGGGGAATAAAAACCTTGAGGCTAGACCCGTGACAATGACATCAAGGGTAATATGACCTTGTGGTCTGACCCAAGCATAAACAAGATATGATGACCCTGTGGCACGATCTGTGACTAAGATGAGATTGAAGGTCTTGAGGCTTGACCCATGATGGTGGCGGGATGTGAAGACCATGTGAACTAATATGAATTGATGTCTTGAAACTACTGAGAGACATGTTCAATAATCTAGTGTCTAGATCTTGATCACTCAAGGTATCCTTTTCCATTATCCTTCTATCATGAAGCTGAAGTAGGTATGACCAGAGCTTGTGGTGACTTGGTTAACACATGAGTGATTAACATGTGATTGTTTATGATTTATTGAAAATTTATTGTTATCATGAAATACACCTGTTTACTTGTGAAGATATATTAAGGAAACATTGGTGGTTTCTTACTATGTTTTATTACTCACACCCTACACAAGCATCTCGATGTGCATGTAGAATTTATGGTTCAAGATCCAGGTAATGATAAGGGCCCTGTGACTGATAGATGATTAGTGAAGTATGGATATTGAAGTGGTATCAGGACCAACTCCATAGGATTATGTAGTGTTTATTTATTTTTCTTCTTGCACTTATATGTACTCTAGTTTGGGTTTCCACTTTGAGAGTATAGTTTATTTACATTTATGGAATGAGTGTTTTTTATTACATTATGTTTACTTATCTTCTTCTATGACACTCTGGGTTATTATACCTTATTTATGTTTATAGTGTATGACTATGATTATCGAAGGTATAATCACCCACTACATCCTTATACCCTCACCCCTAGTTGGTAGCCTCTTGCGTATGAGAAGACACACATGAGTTCTAGTGGAAATATGGATTAAATATAGTGTTTTGGGTTAGGGAATTATAAAATGGTATCAAAGGTGAGTATCATTTCTCTTATTCTTGGTTATTCCGGGACATGGTATAAGGGAGATAGGTTGTATGGAATTTAGGTAAGGGAGTTTCCATTTTCATGGCTAGATCATGTGTAACAGACATTTGAGTTGCTAGTGATAGTATTACCATTATAGTTTTAGTAGATTTTGGTGCATCCATGCATCATGATTAGGAATGTAGGATCACATGCCATATATATATTCTTATCATGTTATGCATAGTAATTATTTGATTAAGTGACTTGAGTTTTTTTAGTTATCTAAGATAGACCTATTTTGTTTATTATTTTGATATGTTTTTGTACTCTGCTTATTGATATATTAGTGTTGATATTAGTTAGTTAAACTCAAGCATGCTATTTTGTTATATATATGAATATGAATAACATGAAGGTACAAAGGACTAGGCTTAAGCCTTTGGTATAACTAGGAGGTTTATACCTTGTCTGTAGGTATCTCATAGGATAAATCTTATGATAGAAATCCCTTAAGTGTACCTTTTAACTACCTATGTTGTTTTGTAAGAAACTTTTTGTGGTCACTCTAAACATTAATTTGTTTTTTTATAAAAATTACACCATGGAGATGCTTGAATGATCCCAATATGAAGGACATTCCAGTTCCACCATAAAATTTGTAGGAGGTTACACCTAAGAATTCTCCTACACTTGATCTAGTGGTTAATATGTTGGAGCCACTCCAGCCTAGAGTCTTTCAGATTTCACCTACCCATGATGAAGGAGTACAAAGGACCATGGATGACTTCATCTATGACTTCCAAATCCTATATCCAACAACCTTCTAGGGAATCAAGGGACTAATGAATGTTGATGACTGGATAAAGATAATTTATGGAATATTAAACTTGTTCAATAAACTGGAGAACTAATGAGTCAAGCTAGCAATGTTTATACTTTAGGGACCCACTAGGAGATGGTGCGGTGTCTTGGGATAAGTAAAAAGACATGAGGGTCTTTATTAGGAGGAATTAAAAGGCCTATTATTATGGGAATTATTTCCTAAAACACTAAAGATGGATCATGCCCTAGAGTTCATGGATCTTCAGTAGAGATCCATGATAGAATCTACATACTCTTCTCATTTCACTGAAATGATTCATTTTATCCCCTCTTGGCTAGAAACAAGGAATAGATGGCCCGAAAATTTGAGATCAGTATTTATCCTAATATTATATGGGAGTCTAATTTTTTTACCTAACCACATATCCAAATGTTACAAGGAAATACCTAACTTCTGATAAGGGTATAAAGGAGGATTGAGCAGCTGGTCTTCTTCTATCCTTTAGTACTCAGGTGGGTGGACCTTCTATTTATATAGTGAGTGTATCTTCTTATAGTAGGAAGAAGATGATTTGGGATGTGTAACAAGGTGATGGAAGGTAGGTTGAGTAGAGTATGGATTCTTCAACTCCTTTTGGTAGAGTTTCTTAGTACTTCAAGTGTGGAAAGGCCAGACATTACTATAAGTTTTTCCTAGAACCTCAAAGAAAGTGTTAGTAGTGTGGTAAGATAGGGCACCTAAAATAGTTATTCTCCATATTTTTGAGGTTAGTTTTATGTAGGTGTATAGGGTAGATGTTATAAATGAATTAGGGATTTGTATAGGGTCCTTAGTAGTAGGTTCATACCCCTCAGATGACATTTGATCAGGAAATTCATGCACCTAAAATTCAGGGCTATGGGGTTGAGGCTGAACTAGTATATTAAATAGACCAGGTTTTTTATAAATATAGAGAGGGACCATCAACCATTAAAGTTATTGTCTTGAGAACATCTTCTATTTCTACCACTCTTTTGGATAATAGTGCTTCCCATTCTTTTATATATGATCAATTTGTTGCTAGTCTTAACTTACCAATTAATTTATCTCTTAATATGATTTCTCTAGAAAGACCCTTGGGAAAAAAGTTGATCATTTACATAAATGTATAAAGTTCCCTATAGTTGTTTTTGGATATGTACATTTATGGTATTTTATGATCCTTGATATGACTAGCTTTGATTTAATTGTTGGAATGGACCGGCTAACTAGTTTTCATGGTCACATAGATTATTATTGGAGGCGGGTGTCCTTTGTTTCACCCAAGGGAGAAAGTTTATGATGGTTATTGAGTGGTATGTCGAATCCAGAATAGTATAACTAGATTTAAGCTAGATTAGATCCATCATGGATCAGGTAACAGGCTTAGATCTCACAGTGGAACCAGATTTTGCATCCTCTTCTTTTCTTCCTATTGTTGATCTTTACCAGGATGTCTTTCTAGATGAATTTTCAGGTCTTCCTCCTAACATGGGAATTGAGTTTGAGATTAAGCTTATTCCTAGAGTGAAAACAATATTTATTCCTTCTTATAATATATGACCAAATTATTTGAGAGAGTTGAAGGTATAAATAAGTGATCTAGAGGTGAGGGATTTTAACATACCAAGCACATCTATATGGGTTTCTCTCATGTTGTTTGCTGAGAAGGAAGACTATATTCTTTGACTCTCTATAAACAATAGGAATCTGAAATAGGTGATAGTGAAGAACAATCATCCTTTAACCAGTATTAATGAATTCCCCGACAGTGTTCATAGATCTCATGAACAAGATCTTCCACTCATATCTCAACTCTTTTTACATGGTCTTTATTGATGATATCCTTATATACTCAATGAATTTTGAGTTATATTCTAGACACCTTAAGACCATGTTGAATACAAATTAAGCACATCATATTTATGATATTATTTTGAAGTGTAACTTCTGGATCCATGATATACATTTTTATGGTCTTGTGATCTCTATGTCAAGAATTTCTATAGACATAGAAAAGGTGGAAGTGGTGATGTCTTGGGATCTCCCTTAATTTTTTTTGAGATTAGAAGTTTCCTTGGGTTGTCTAGATACCATTAAAAGTTAATTCTATGTTTTACCACTTATAAGAACTGATGATGGGTCTTACCAAGAATGGGTGAAGTTTGAATATACTAATATGTGTGAGAAGTCCTTTCTTGAGATGAATCGAAGGTTGAAAGAAAATCCATTTTTTATTATTTCAGATAGTTAGATATGATATTCTTTGTATTTTGATGCATCAGGTGTTTGTATAAGAGCTATTATAATATAAATATATAATTTAGTGTCTTATGAGTCATGTTAGTTATGACCCCATGAGCAGAACTACCTGACACATGACTTAGAGTTAGTAGCTATGGTCCACACCCTAAAGTGTTGGTGACATTATCTCTTCGACAAGAGGTTTTTTATTTACACAGAACATAAGTACCTATGATATGTATTCTATAATTAGGATATGAATTTGAGACTTAAGAATTAGTTAGAGTATCATTAGACATTTTACATTGAGATGGATTATGCTCCAGAAAAAATTAATGTCATTGCAGAATCTCTTAGAAAGAAAACCTTGGAGATACAGGAGCTTAATGAGAGGAAATCACTGGAGGAATGAAGTCTTATGAGTTAGATGGTATAATGAATTATGGATTCATATGAGGATCATAGAGTCATGACACGCAAGCCTTTGTTCATCACATATTAATTAGTATATTGGGTAAAGACTAGCTAAAAGTTAGATCTAGAGTGTATGGTGATGTGAGAACATTTGTTAGGGAACAACATAGTTTTAGGATGGTCGATAGATGATGATGATGTAATCAATGTATATGGGAAGATTTTTATGCCATCCTACTTGAGAGAGGATTTTATGAGAGGTTCTCATGCCACAAAATGGAAAGTGTATCTAGTTTTAATAAAGTTATACCATTACATTCGATGTCAGTTCTGGTGGCCTAGTATAAAGAGGGACATCACTAGTTTTTTTTTCATGATGCCTTATCTATGAGAGGGTGAATGTCAAGCATCAACATCTTGGTGGTTTAATTTAGCCACTTCTAGTTCCAATGTTGAAGTGGGATGACATAATGATTTACTTTTTGATGGGGTTACCTAGGACCATGAAGAGTCATGATATGGTTTGGGTAATAGTTGATTGGATGACAAAGGTTTCTTATTTCTTACTGATCCAAGAGACTCATTATATAGATGAGATAAGAAATCTATATGTATGGGAGATTATATTATTTCATAGATTTCCCTCAAACATTGTATCTGATAGAGAAATGTGTTTCACATGGTGGTTTTGGAAGGGCTTGTAGAAGGATTTGGTTACTTAGATGAAACTAAGTACAACATATAATTTTTATACCCATAGTTAATCATAGATGAAGATAAAGATATAAGAATATATTTTTTAAGCATGAATCTTGGATTTTGATGGATCACGGGATGATCATATAGACTTGGTTGAATATTTATATAACAAAAACTTCCAAAATTTTATTCAGATGGAACCTTTTGAGTTATGTATGGACAGCCATGTCATTCACCATTATGTTAGCATGAGGTAGGTGAGGAAACTATGGTGGGGTATAAAATGATATAAGATAACTTCAAGAGAGTGATACTGATCAGGAAGTGGTTGAACACTACTCAGATTGGGAAATAATCATATCCATACTAAAGGAGGATACATTTAGAGTTTGTTGTAGGTGATAAATTTTTCTTGTGGGTGATTCCTTAATTTGGGAATCGAAATCAGTGTAATAAATGAATGATAACTCCAATATTTATAGGACCATTCAAGATTTCCAAGAAAATAGGGGATTTGTCTTACCGCTATAACCTTCCTCTTTGTTACTGAGGTATGCATGATTTGTTTCATGTATCTCATCTCTGAAGGTACATGCATAATCCTATGAACATGATCGACTAAGAGGATATTGAGTTAGATCTTGACACATCGTACATGGAATTCCCAATGTGAATTGTAAACCAGAGTGAGAAGGTGTTGTGGGGGAAGAAAATTTCACTTTTCTAGATCCTTTAGCAGCATGGAAAGATACAGGAGGAATATTTGTAGTAGGAGTCTGATATTCCATCTTAGTGTCCCAAGTTGGTCAAGAATGATTACTAGATACATTTATCAAGGATGAGAAGTATTTAGAGGGGTGGATTCTAACGACCTCATATTTTCAAGTGCATTATCAGTTAATTTTATCTTTTATTCACAAGTTTTTGAAATTTGAATTATTTAGGTTGAGTTATAAAGTTTTATGGTTGGTTTCGAAGAGTTTTAGATTCCTTTTGGAATATTAATGGTTCTAACATGGTTTTTCTAAACCATGATGATCCTATAAGAAACCGTGTATCTTGAGGAAGAAGTAATTGGGGGTGGAACATAGTTTATCAAACCATGTAGACTTTCCTAAAGAACTATGAAACACATTCTAGTGTCTAAAAGTATGGTTGGAACGCCATTTGGAAAACCGTGTGACCAAACTATTTGGGTGACCAAGATAGGCATAAATCCTCACAGAGTTAGCACACAATTTTTCAAACAGTGTGACCAAACCATGTGTGTGTGATTTTATGATATAAAAATAGAATTTAATTGATATTAATCACCCATTTTTAACCATTCTTCTTTCTAAGTGTATCTCTCTTGAATATTGAGACTCCACAGACCTTCCCCAATGAATCCATTTCCATATAATCTCGATTATAGAAGATCCTAGTGTGTTAATGAAGGATAATTAAGGTATTTGATACAAAAATTCATGTTCTTCTATTTTCTTCTAGATATTCTCTTATTCCCTTGAAGTAAATCATAGATATAAGATGTCAATTACATATTTATAGATTACAATGCAATTTAACATTGAAATATTATATCATTTCTAGAATGGTGGAAAATATAAAGTTTCAATGACACCTATTTTGATCAATATTGATCCATTATTGTTAGATCCTTAAAGGCATGTTAGTGTAAAACTTTATCAATTATCATAAAATCTTCTTGAATCTCATTTTATAAACTTGATGTTCTTTAGTTGGGATCGATTCTAGGAGTTATTAGTGTCCGATATTGATCTGATTAGGGCTTGGGTATGACTCGCATATCACTCAATAGTTATAGAGTTTTTCATCAATAAGATAAAGATAGGAAGTTCCTTACCATTTGGGGCCCTTTTATACTCTTATTTCCTTACTGTGATACTTGTGTGGGAATTTCTTCTTTGACCATACTTGTTTGGCATTGGTTGTTTGATTCTGATAATATATACTGGAATATTAATACCAATTCTTATGATGAAATTTTATGTTCTACCTTTATACAATCTACCAAGTTATGCGCAAATACCATGGATTTGAAGGTATTGGTTTGGTACTCAGAACATGTGGACCATCATGATATGGTTATCCCTTAGAGGGGGAGTGCACATGACATGTGATGATGATGATGATGGACTTAAACATAGGGTATGGGCATGAATACCTTGATCCTAGACCCATGGTAGTGGGATCAAGGGTAAAAAAACTTTGTTACCTAACCCAAGGCATATATATGATACAATGAACTTGTGGCTTGACCAATGTCTAGGATGGGATTCGACGATCTTGAGGTCTGAACTATAATGGATGCGATATGCGATGAACATGTGGTATGATCTGATTCAATCCCTTGAGACTACTGAGAGACATGTTAACCATCCTTATGGATAGGCCTTGATCACTTTTGACATCATTTTTTATTATCCTTCCAGTATGGAGCTAGAGAAGGCACGACCGAGGCTTGTGGTGTCTTAGTTGACATATGAGTTCTCAATATGTGATTGTTTATGCTTTCTTGAGAATTTATTATTATCATGGAATACACATTTTATAATTATATACACATGTTAATGAAACATTATTGGTGTCCTATCGGGTTTTATTACCCACACCCTACATGGTAATCTCGATGCATGTACATAATTCATGATTCAAGAACTAGGTAAGGGAAAGAAGCCCATGATTGATAGATGAGCGGTGGAGCATGGAGTAGGTAGTGGCACCAAGGCAGACTCATGAGGATTCCATGATGATTATTTATTTTTATTCTTACACTTATATATACTCTGGTTTTCTTTCCACTTTGGGATCTTGGTTTATTTACATGCATGACATGGGTTACATTTTTGTATGACATTATGTTTACTTATCTTCAATCATAATAATCTGGGTTTTTAAACCTTATTTATGTTTATGGATCATGGATATGATTACCGAGAATATAGTATCCCTAATACATCATTATGACCTCACCACTAGTTGGCAGCCTATTGCATTCGAGGAGGCATGCATGAGGTCTTGTAGAACTTTGGCTCAAATCCGATGATTTGGGTCGGGGCATTGCATGCATAGTGTCTACATTCTTTATAGTTGAAATTTTTTACAGTAGGATGAGTATTGATCTAAAAATTATTATATTCAACCACATTTTTGGGATTATTCATCTCATTTATACACATGTTGGATTTATTTATCTCCTTTCCAAACTTGAAACATTTCCTGGTCCCCTTGAGATAGTTTCCAAGATGCTTATTTCCACTCTTTTTACATGTGGGGTGTTGGATTTTCTTACCACCATGAATTTTATTTGGTAATATATCCAAGTTAAACTCTATTCTCTACTTATTATCTTCAATCCCATGAGAATAATGAGAATCACCGATTACCATATCAACTTTCAGGGTATATTGTAAAACTTCTTCATACCTATCAAATTATTTAATTTACAAATATCTTTGTATACTCGACTTTATCCCACTAAAGAAGCGGATGATTTTACTTTTAATGTTAATGAAAAAACCATAGGTGTATTATGTATTCCTTGTAAAGTTTGTCTCATAATATCTGATAGTTTCTTCCTATTTTTTCTTAAGTGAAAGGAAATCCCTCTCCATTTTAACATGGAGAGTGTGAGTGAAATATTAATTGATAAATAACTTTTTGAATTCACCCTAATCCAAAGATTCTATGTCTTTTATGATATTATTATTCTTGATTAGTGTCCACCACTGATTTTATTCTCTCTTAAGTTGGTAAACATCCAATATGAACTTATATTTCTCAAAGAATTTAAGGACATAGAATATATTCTCAATTGAGTTAATTCATTATTCAATGATTATAGGATTATAATATCCACTAAAAGTTGTAGGTCTCTATTTCATAAAGGAATCAACTGCAACTTACACTCTTAAAGGGTGTTCTACATGATTTAAGTTATTATTCATAACTTGAGTCAGTTATTATATTACTTTTAAGAGGTTATTATCTCCTTCTCCCATAATGTTAGTAATTTTATTAGGATATTCATCACATTTCCCATTTCATATCTCTCTAACATGATTCTTACCATGTCTATCCTTTTTCTAAAATAAAGGATATTTAGGGATGTGAATACTTTGATTAATAAGTGTATAAATTGTAAACTATAAAATTAAGAGCAACTCATATATGATATGAAAAACCTAATGTATGAATGTCTAATTTTCAATCTATGTTATCCATGAACATTCTCCTATTATGTTACCTAACAAAATTAAGTTTCAAAAAAAGTTCAAATCCTTCATAATTGTTTATAAAGAGCATATAAATTATCCAAATAATATTAATTGGGAGTGTAAAAACAGGTGTTTGGTTAGAACTATTTTTCATGCACCTATTCATGATTGAGTTAACACCCAATCTTCTCTTTTTGGGGCTATTATCCCTAGGTACATTTGTGACAGAGCCTATATCCACTTGTAGTATATCGATAAGGATTCCATTTCTAGGAAAACCACATAATCAAAACTTTACCAAAACTTTAGGATGTTGATCTATTATTAAAACAACACATAGTAACTCTATAAATATTCTAAAACTACATAAGATACCATTAGAAAAATACATAAGTAAAAGGGTGAGATAGAAAGTCCAGTAAGGGAATAAACATGAAAATAAATCATAACATGCGAGTTAAGAGACATAACATGATATCATAAAGAGAATGATCATAAGAATGGAAACATAACATATGGAAATTAAATCATATAATCATGAAATCCCACAATATGTGGAAACAATATAATACATGATATCATAAACATAAGTCAAGGATCACTCCCAAGACCATCATCATACAGTGGATAAATTCCCATGGTTGATTAGGTTTACTCCCTAATACCTTACATAGAATCTCCTGAGATATAATGATTTAACCAATGAATTTGGGGGACATATAATTTTTTGCCCACCTATCACATAATTAAAATCATACATATTCATGCCACATGAGGAAACTATACATAAATCATAAGCATGATCAAACCCATGAGAATTAAGTGGGTTTTATAATTCTAATTCAAGGAATAAACAAAGGATAAATCATAATAATTGAAAAAAATAAGAAGGAATTAAATCATTTTAAACTTTCATAATTGAAAAAGGGACACAGGTCTTGAACATGGAGTTCCAATATAGAAAATTCATGATAAGGATCTTAGATAATAAAGAATAAAAACAAACCACTTGGGTGATGCTTTGTGAAACAGATAAAGGATATTTTTAAATAAGTAAAGAGTTTATTATTTTACATAAAACAATAATTAAACTAAGATGGTTATACATAAAATAATTATTGTTTTTAGAATCTATTCATGGTTTAATTTTTTTTGATAGGGGTGATGATTTACATGAGACCATAAATAGGAAAGTTACCTTAAATCAGGTTTACTTAAAAGTGGTAAATTTTAAAGGGTACTAAAAACATGTATAACCACAAAAATGAAAAGAATATATAACTAGGTATATATTTAAAGTACATATATAAAGAAAATAGAATATGTTCATTAAAAGAAGATTGTGTAAAAGGGATAAAAAGAAAGAGAAAGTGTAACCAACAAGTAACAAGGGTGGTATGAAAGATCTCTTACCCCAGGTTCAAATTCACTATGAAATTGCACTAATTTATTATATTTTGTTAATTATTTTTAATATAGTTTCTACATACGTTAGTTACCCAGGGTTGTTCAGTTAGTTTCTTCGTAACACTTTTTGTTTGTTGAACATAGTCAAATGTTTTGTAAAATAACTTCACGATATCTATAATTTTGTAGGTTTATTTCCTTTATTATTAAATTATGAAAATACTTATACCATTTCAAATGTTATCCCAAAATAGACCCAAATTAAGAATCGTGCCTTGATAAGTCCATTTAAGGTGGTTAAAGTTACTATGACCATTTCATGTTAATAAAATATATATAATTCATGATATTATTATTAAATAATATTAATGGTTCCAAAAAATATAATTTTTAAATAGTAAATTAATTTTTAATGTTATCCATGTTAGGTGATCATGGAAAATAAAACATGTTATTTTGTGGAGGTGGTAGTTCATATGAATGCACAAACGATACTTTCATTTTCCATGGAATGGGATGGGGTTAGTAAATTAAATAATAATAATTTCATAATTATAATCATGTTATAAATATTTTATTACTTAAAAAAATAACCTTTTTTAACCCTCTATTTAAGGTGGTAATGGAAAATTGAATACATCGTTCATGGTAGCAGTAGTCCACACATATGCATGAGGACGTTTCCATTTTTCTAAATGATTTTATAGGAGGATATAAAATGGATATTAAATTGTTTTAATAACACTTTATCATGGTAAAAATTATGGTTTTGTCATACCTTCATGGATATATGGGGCTTGATGGGTGTATAAGAAGAAAAGAACTAGAAAATTTAGGTTAAGAGTATTACCTCCCCCTTAGAAGTTATCCCTTGGGTAACTTCTTAAGGCTCCTTAGATTTGTAATTTGGTGTGACCAATGATTAAAGGGTGTGGGTAGGGTCTTTATGATAGACTAGGGTAGAGTTTTTTTATCCAAATCTTTATAATGAGTGAAGAAATGGGGATAAGGTGAGTTCTTTTTATAATTAAAGAGAGTGACATTTTTTTGTAAAATCTATTTACTTTTCAATAATGTCATTCCATTATTCAACGGAAATGCTAAAAAAATGGCCAATAATTATGTGGGGGGAATAGATAAGGTCAAAAATACCCCCACCATCCAATATAATACATTTTTTTTAGATTTTTTAAACTTTTTCACCGTGCTAAACCAATTTTATCCTAATTTACCCTTACTACGGTAACTCTACTTTCACCCTTGATAATTAATTTTAATGGAAAAAAATAAAATTTAAATTATTTACTAATTTTAACATTCTGATTTAAAATATTGAAATTATTTTATAAGATAAAATTTACAAGATTTAGAGAAATTAATTTTAGTATTAGCACACATAACACGTAAAAACCATTTCTTAGAAAAAGTTCATTTTAATCTTAAAATTCATGTGTGGAATAAGTCTATAAATTTATTTGGTTTTAAAGAAATTTTTTTTATTATAAAACAAATAATGTTTTTTGGATTTTAGGAAAAACCATAACCCGATTTTACAAAAATAATATTTAATTTAAATAAAGACCAAAATGGTTTTTATGTGGTAAAAATATTACTTAAGTCAAAAAATGATAAGCATATGATTTATAAGTTGAACATAATATTTTAGAATATATAATTTTTTTCTTAAATATGTCTTCAATTTTTATAAATTTCCAAGTCAATATTATCTTATGATAATATCATAAAAATTACAATTTTGGAAAAAATGGTATTTTTCACCATTCACCCTAAAAACATTTTTTTAGAGAAATCCAAAAAATTAACTCTAAAATCATTTTCAAATGATGAATCCAAAAAAGGAATTAATTTTATTATATTTAATTTAAATAAGTGATAAAAAATAGTTTTAGATAGAAGTGCTTAAAACACAATATTTGTTTTTTGAAAATTCATTTTTAAGAATGAAATATATCTATATTATCACTATAACATAAGTTAGATTTCTGTCCTAGAGGTAATATTATAAAAATATTATGTTAAAAATTAATCATAAGGTAATGTTAGTTCTTATCATCTACATTAACTTATATGGCACACAAATATATATATATATATATATATATATATATATTCATAAGGTATATTTTTATATATAATTTCTAGATCGTTACATCTTCTATGTGATGGTTATTAACACCCCACAATCTATGATAGAATGATGTTTATCAGATTATTTTAACTATTGGAATAAGATCAATTGAATTTTTAAAATTTATAAATTGAGATCAACTCATAGGTCCACTTTTTCAATTCACTTAGTGTGGGACTTCTTCAAACTCTAACACTCGTCTACTAGCCCCAATCATCAAGGACTAGTCAATCTTCCCAGGGACCTTTGATCCCCCTTTGGATTTGTTGGCATCATGAGAATCATTGAGAGAGCTCTTAAAGCTTCATATTTATACATGAATACCTGAAGTCTCCTATAACATCCTGTAATTTTAATGAATGTTTACCTTTAAATAACTCAATGTGTTCGATAGTTTTCTCTACATGCAACACAAAATTTAAACAAAACCGCAATATATTTAGAAAAAAATATAAATATTAAGTATGGCCATTTAAACCTATACATTAAATTATAAGTAATAAATAAGGATATTCTATTTATAAAATATTTATAGAAAATAATATAATAGTTACTTTTAATACCTTATAAATTCAATTGATATAGCTAAAACAACTAATATGATCATTTTATCCTTAGAAATGTATTTTTCTAAATATTAAATTTTTATATGATATGAATTTCTATTTCAAGAAACTTGTGATTAATGATGATAAAATATTTTATATGAATAATTGGTTAATATTAATTTAATTAGTAAATGATATGAAATATAAACGAGAACAGTTAATATTCTAAAAAGTAATTTTCCTATAAAAATAGTTTTTCATCATATCTTATCCTTTTATTTAAAAGTAAATTTTATAATATTTATAATTTTAATTTGATAAAATTAACTTCATTTTTGGGATTACCAGTAGGATTAAATTTTGGTATTTTCCTGTAACACCCTAAAAAATTTAGTTAAAAGAATAATAAGCTCGATAGCCTTATCAACACGTAAAAATGAGCTTTAAGAGAACTATGATATATTATAAAAGTACTATTATAAAATATAATTAATTTCTTAAAATTTTATAAATTTTATTTTATAAAATGAAAATAATTTTTTAAATAATCACATAAAAATTAACTTAGGGTGAAATTTTGGGATTTTTTTGAAATGATTATTTTTTGAGCGAATAGTGAAAAATAACGATTTTTCAAATAGAGCCATTTCATTTCATTAAATAAAATAATATTTTATATTTTATCTTAAAGTTATATATGATTAATTTGATTTATAATAATATAATTAATTCCATTTTAATCAGAAATATTCATTATTTTTATATAAGTTAAATTTTATGCTTAAAAACACATTTATTTAAAAACTATTTTTTGTTGCGTTTTACGCATTTATATTAAAATTGATTTCTTCCAATTCTAGAGATATAATCTTGAAAATTTATACAATATTTAGAATCATAAGGTTCAAATTTGGTAAATACATCCCTTTTATATTTAGTCATTATGAAAAGTAACCGTGGTAAATATTTTTCAGCTCAGTTGGGGTAAAATGAGTAAAACATTGTTAAAACCATGAGATAAGGTCTCAAAATCAACCAAACACTTGCATTTTTTTCATTTTATAGGATATATTCAACCATATTTATCAAAAATTAAAATATATGACATTTTTGTGCCATTTTCCCTTGATAATGATATTTATATTATTTTAAGTAAAGAAAATTCCAAAATGCCACTCTCTTGATTTCAATATATCTAAAGTTATAACATAAGGATAAAAAAGGATAAGTTCAGTTATAAGTGATTATTTGAAATATGAATTAATTTTTTCATTATAGTATCTTATTTTTAATTTTTAGTGATGAAATAATTAACTTAAATTCTTACACAATGCCGACACAGTGCTTGTTCAAGTAGTAGAAAAATCATTTTAAAAACTCTAAAATTAATATTGTTTGGGTGATTTATAGTTTAACACTAATTTTATGGATTAATAAAACATATTAGGTACTTGTGAAAGTTTATATTCTAATTACATTTATAAGGCCCCGACCTTAAATATTACATAATCTTGAATTAAATTAATAATTCAAATTGAGGATCTTTTCAGGTTCAGTGTTTTAGAGAATTAGGCCATAAATATTACATTACATCTCAAATTTTATAAAGTAAACACTTCTACTCAATATCCATTTTTTTCATAAAATAAAAAATCTTAAAAGAAAACAAGAATTCTTTTCTTGATATAAATCTTCTTGAATTCTTCCTTTCTCTTACCCTGATTTATATCATGTGAAAAACATTTCAAAACTTAGAATAAGCATAAAAAGCTAAATAAGGGTTATAAAACAAGGAAATAAAACATTAGTCCATCAACACATAAAAGTCAATGAAATCATACTTTTCAATCTTTAACATACCAAAAAATATCATAATATTTATTAATAACACATGGAAATTATAAATCATAAAGGTAACTTGTGGCATCCATAAGATACTTACTTTTTATCTTTCACAGCTACGTAGGGAGTTACATTTGGAATACCCAGCACAATATATTCCCTAAATCTCTTAGAAGAAATATTAACGTTTACCTCTGTCACGTTACCCAATGCATTGGAGAGCTATCCCAGGATCACCTGCCCTAGGTTTATCTCAAAACCACCCATATATGTAAAAAATACCTAATAACCATAACATATTCAAAACACATAAAACAAGTATAAAGTAAAGATAAAATTTCCACATTTCAAACACAATATATCATTCATGATATTGAAATAATCAATGGTTTCTCAAAATCATTTTAAATACCAAAATATAAAAAAAGAGTATATGGTATTTATTTTCCTTTTAAAAACATTTTGTCTTGTTAAGGAAGCCAAATATGAAATAATTCTCACAGTGGTAGAAAGGTTGTTGTCACCACGTATGTTAAAAAGAAACATTCCTTTTGTCATTTAGTAAAACACTTCGTAGAGAAAACATTCCCTTTGAATGAAATAAAAAGTCAAAGGGGTTTATACTCTGTATAAAATAAAGTTGTGTATAAATCAAAACATTCCTCAATGAAAGGAGATTGAGATGAAGTCCCTTACCTTATGTTCGACTTGACTTGTTCCTTCTTTAATCTTTTTTAAATTGGGTAACTCCTTTTGGTTTGAACCAAAATTATTTCTTGAATTGCCTTATACCTAGGGGAAGGATTTTAAAATGAAGTGAGGGATGTTGGGATCTTCTTGGATCAAAGTTTGGATGGGCCAAGGGGCTTGAGAGGTGTGTTTAATGGGTTAGAGGTGGTGGCCTTTTATAAGAGGTAGGAGGGGCTCTTTAGGAAATCTTGAAAGTATTATTTTATTATAAAATTATTTTCAGTTCAAAAAGGTCCAAAAATTATTTAATTCAAAGATAAGGTACATATAAGTCTAAATAAAATCATCCAATAAGAATTGGATAGGTTTTGGATGTTTTTTAATCCTTATCTTTTTTATTTAACCCTTTGATAACTTATTTAACTTTTGCCATGTCCTCTTATATATTCATACTATATGGTTAATATATTTACTATAAAATTCCAAGTGACCCAAAATCGATCATTAATGAAAATTTTAACATCATTTAATTCATTTGGATGAATCTTAGATTTTTAGGATTATTTTATCATTTAATCGAAATATTAATTGTTTTAAAAACTCATTTATGTCAATTTATAAACTATTCATATCAAGAATTTTAAAAAAATATATAACAACTTGATTCTTTTGAAAAACCTTAATTAATTCAAATATAACAAGTAATTATTATCCCTAAAATTCGTGTTTGGCACAAAAAGTTTCAAAATAAATTTATTTTAATATTTATAATACAATTTATTTGTATCCTTTATTAATGAAGCAATTACTGCATCAC
This sequence comes from Viscum album, assembly GCA_963277665.1. NCBI lineage: Eukaryota > Viridiplantae > Streptophyta > Magnoliopsida > Santalales > Viscaceae > Viscum > Viscum album. Next base: position 1,953,962,707 of record OY728141.1, on the reverse strand, counting down.
CATCGTGTCATAATTAAATTTATTTATTTAATGTCTAAAAATTATAAATAAAATACCATGATGTAGTAAATCTTTTTAGATTTCAAATTAATATTTATAGTCAAATAGATCACTTATATAACCCTATATAAAATTGTTTTACTAAAAGATATATGTTTATGTTATTTTTGTCCTTTAAATTAATTAATATAAAATGTCATTATCACTCCCAAGTGGCTCCATGGGGTCCCAAAATCTACCCAAGGATGCCCATAGTCAGACATGTATCAGAAAATAGGATTAGAATACATTTTAGGGTAATTTAATATTATTATAATATTATATTTTACCCTTATTTACCAAATTTACCCTTTAACCATGACAAATAAAATATTTACTGAAGTCACTACTGGAAAGGAGAGTTTTCCCAACACTTGTATACCAACGGTTCAAAGAACCATTGGTATATGTTGTCTTTCCCAACGGTTTATATAAACTGTTGGTAAAGACCTTGAAGAAATGACTTTTCCCAATGGTTTTATGAAACCATTGGGAAAAGTGGGAAAAAACTTAGTTTTCCCAACAGTTTTATGAAACCGTTGGGAAAAGTGGGGAAAAACTTAGTTTTCCCAATGGTTTTATGAAACCTTTGGGAAAGATTGGGTTTTCCCAACGGTTTTTAAGAACTGTTGGGGAAAAAAGCCCCAAATACCCAAATGCAGGCAGCGGCCTCCCCACGATTCCAGAAGCCTTCCGCTCGTCTCCAGACACGATTCCTTGGCAGAAGCACTTCCCAATCCCCACATCTTCCATCGGATTAGTAGCTACCAGGTTAGACTCCTTCTATATTTTATCAAGGATATAGTTCCACCTCTTATAAAGCATATCATTCTATTCTCAATGATTTCGTTATTCCCAATTTTTAGGGTTTTTGTAAAATTTTATGATTGTTCCACGAATTGTGTACTCAAATCCCTATATCGGCGTATGTCCAATTAATGTTTTCATTACACATTTACATTTATGAGGGCATGTTGTCTCTTTATTGTGTTCTAATTTTGAATATTCATAGTTTTTTTTAATCTGGTTCATATATTATAGGTTCATGTATAGGAACTAATAAGAAATTTTTTGTAATATTTATTGATATTATTTCATGAAAATCACTCTTTCATTAAGATCATTCCAAACATGAAGATCTTGTTCATCTTAATTTTTGTACACTATGTGTATTACATAACAAGTATGTATCATGTTTATATCAAAATCTATATATATATATATAAAATGACACACTGTTCACTTATCCTTTTCACAATAGAACATATGGAGTATCTTCTTAAACTTTTCCAAATAGTATGTGGTCCCTAATTAGTACTTCTTCCTTCTTCATGAAACTAATTCACAGAATTTCAAATTCTCAATATTAGTGAATATTAGTTTTTCTAATATAACCATTAATCATTCTGACTTCGACATCATACATGTGTTATTCAATCACCTTTTTAAAACACAATGACCATTTTCACTGATTTGGGGTTCCTCAAAATGCTTGGGAAAATCAGAAAAATGCATGTATTGAATCGTGTTTCTCATATGGTTTCATGGATACAAGTTCATCTCGAAAATCATGACTGCGTGGTTCAAATATCATGAGGACCATGAGATTATTATTCTTCACACAAATGAAGTTTTTTTCTACAACTATGTGTTTTTGTTTTCACTTTTGATTTGGCCGAAAGGGGAGATTTGTGGTCATTAATCATGGTTGTGGGTGGTCATTTATGATGTAAGATAGTATGACTTCATTTTACTTGATATATCCAATATTATTATTGATTTATGTTCAATTTGATTATCTTTAATAATAGATGTTATTTAATAAGTTGTTATTAATGGTTGTAATAATGACGATATGGTATAAGGGTTCATATGGTGTGTATAAGGGTTCACATGGTGTGTATAACAGTTGACATGGTATCAGTGAACTCAAGTCATTAATTTAAGTCTTCATTATCACTAGAATGTAAGAAATTGAATGATGTAAACCCATCCTCACATGATTTCTTACCTTAGATAGTGTCCAACATATGGAATATGAGCTTTTGAATTCATCAGTTAACCAGGATCATATATTCCATTTCCCCCAAGATGACTGTACTAACATAACTTTAGGGTCAACTAAATATGGTTCTCATTGTACATTGTTTATTATGTGTCCTTCTTGGCCAATACTCACTTTTATGAGGGTGGGGTGCTTTTCACTACATTGACTAGAAACTTCTTCCTTTATCATTTACTTAAATGTATTTTCTATTAAATTTCAATCCTATTGAATTGTTTATGACAAAATGACTTATATAAATTCTTTTTACAGAATGGAAAGAAGTTGGATGTATGAAACCGATCAGATCTCAAGCGATTTTCAAAACAATTTGGAGAGCTTTATAGATTTTGCATTTCACAATGCTTCAGATAGTGGTCGCATACACTGCCCATGTTCCAATTGTGTTGGTAGACCTTGGTTGAGCCGTGAAGAAGTCAACTACCACATAACCAAAAATGGTTTTCAAGCAAACTAATTTGTGTGGTATCAAAATGGGGAGAAAATTAAATCTCAAATTGGTGATGATCGAAATGAAAAGGCTGGAATGGAGAATTTGTTAGATGATCGGTTTCTGTTTATTCGTCATCATGAAAAAGAAAGGATTTCGACTCAAGAAGACTTCAATATGAGCACAGCTGATGCATCTAGTGAATATGATGATATTTATAGGGTGAAAAAATTTAATGATGCTGCCATGACTCTAGTATATCGACAATGCGATAAAATGAAAAAGCTGGAATTTTTAATCTGATTGTTTCATGGGAAAACTATGTATGGGATTTCTAATACAACAATCGATTAGATTCTTACCCTCTTGAAGGATTTACTTCCAGATGATGCAAATATTCCCTCAAACCACTATATGGCATGGAAGTTAGTTGAGGAACTTGGATTTTCAAGAAACAAAATTCATACTTGCCCGAAAGATTGCAGTTTATTCTGGGAGGAAACCGCTGAACGAAATGATTGTATTAAATGTGGCACATCTCGCTGGAAGTCAAAATCTGATGGAACACCATCTTGCATTTCACAGAAAGTAATATGGCACTTTACATTGATCCCCAGACTCCAGAATCTTTTTATGTCTGATGAAATATCAATAAAAATGAGATGGCATGATACCGAGAGAAAGAAGACTAATGATGAGTTGGTTCATCCTGTAGATAGATTTGCATGGCAGAGATTTGATGCTCAACATCCTGATTTTGTAGCTGACGTGCGTAATGTAAGGCTGGGTCTTTCATGCGACGATTTTAATCCGTTTGGGCAGATGCTTACTTCACACAACACATGGCTAGTTTTTATACACATTTATTATCTTCCCCCATGGTTGTGTATGAAAAAACCTTTCACTTTCATGAGTATACTCATATCTGGTCCTTCTGATCCCGACATTGATATTGATGTATATATGAAACCTTTAATAAAAGAGTTGAAAATTCTTTGGGATGTGGGTGTGCGCACATACGATGCATGTTCGAAAGACATATTTCATATGCGTGCTGAACTTATGTGGATGATCAATGATTTTCCAGCTTATGCAATGATGTATGGATGGAGCACGAAGGGAAAATTGTCATGTCCAGTTTGTATGAATAATACACGATCCAGAAGACTAAAACATCGCTGTAGTTTCAGTTTTATGGGACATCGACGATTCTTGCCAAAAGATCATCCATATAGAATGAATCGTCGAAGATTTGATAATACCATAGAGACCGATGATCCACCTCAACGTATGTCTGGAACTGATGTGCTTAATGAATTGAAAGATTTCAGTTTTTCGTTCGGGAAGGGTCAAATGAAATCTGGAAAGAGAAATAATGTTTCCACTGAAACCTGTTACAATTGGAGGAAGAGGAGTATCTTTTTTGATTTTCCTTATTGGTCAACCAATTTGTTACGTCATTGCTTAGACGTAATGCATATTGAAAAGAATATATGCGAAATGTTGCTTTCGGTTCTTCTAAATGTCAAGGGGAAGACAAAAGATGATTTACGATCTCGGTGTGACTTGGTGGATTGGGGAATCAGACCAGAATTACATCCTGTACGTATCAGTGAAAATAAATGGCAACTTCAATGTGCTTATTATGTGATGACACCTACAGAAAAAAAACAATTTCTGGAAGTATTAGAGACTATTAGAGTTCCTGATGGATATTCAAGCAACATATCTAAACGGGTCAACAGAAGAGAGTTGAAGCTAAAATCTTTGAAGACTCATGATTATCACGTTCTACTGCATGAGTTGCTTCCAATATAAATCCGTCATCTTTTGTCCAATAATGTAAGGGTGGCTGTTATTCGGTTGTGCCATTTGTTTAGAGATCTTTGTGCTAAGAAGTTTTCCAAGTCTTTCTTGCAAAAAATGTTGACAGATTCCCCATTAATTTTGTGTGAGTTGGAGAAAATATTTCCTCCATCATTTTTCACATGTATACTGCATCTGAGTATCCATATTCCCACTGAAATACTTCTTGGAGGACCTGTTTCTTTTCATTGGATGTATCCAACTGAAAGAAATATGTTCACATTAAAGTCTAATGTCCGAAACAGAAATCATCCCGAAGGTTCTATCGTGAACGGTTACTTGGCTCAAGAATGTATGGATTTCTTCTTGATGTATTTGTCTGATCTTACTACAATATTGAACAGACCAATGAGAAATGAAGAAAAATAATATGAGCAAATTGAACCCAGTTTTCCATCACTTCGTCAAACAGGAGGAATTCCTGGATCATATACATTGAAGACATTAAGCCATGAAGAGCGGGAGATGGCACATCGCACAGTTTTGTTCAACTGTGATTTGTTCGATGACTATATCAGGTAACTAAATTGATTATGTATATCTTACATATATATCTGTTAAACTATTCATATTTTTTTATCTACAGGGAACATAAAACAATGATAAATAGGAAGAATCGTTCTTTATCTTTGAGAAGGAGAGAGAATTTTCATAGCAAAGAGTTTTCTGCTTGGATAAAATTGAAGGTATAAAAAAATTAATGTTTAAAATAATTATATCAATATTTAATTAAGTTTAATAGTCATTTATATTGCAGGTATTGAGTTTGTCTGCTGACCTTATCTTTGAGGAAATAAGACCTTTGGATTTTGGTCCTAATACCGTGGTTCGTGAGTGTAAATCAATTATTATCAATGGGTACAAATTTATTGTCACTGAACGAGAAAAGAACATGAGAGCACAACATGATGGTGTTATGGTTACTTCCAAAATAGATTGTTATGCCAGTGCATCAGATAGTAGACCGCGATTTGAAAATGTGGGTTATTATGGAGTTGTTGAGAAAATAATAATATTGGATTATTACTCTCATGGACGAGTCACAATGATGAAATTCCATTGTTTTGATTCGATGACGAGACATGGCACATTTATTAATGATTGTGGATTTCGAGTAATTAATATGACTCGCACTCTTGCTACCGAAGAACCATATGTGTTGGCATCAATGGCTAAACAAGTTTTTTATGTCAAAGACCAACTTCGACCTGAATTTGGTGTCATAGTTGAAGTAATTACAAGACATATTTTTGATGATGGTGATGATGGAATTGACACCATCCCTAGTGCCATTGGAACCAATCCATTTATTTCTTTTGATGACTCAAATAGCTCAATTGTCAGAGTTGATTGTGAACCTGAAGTTGTGGTTGAAAATATATAGAATCATTCATCCATGTTCTCAATTCTTTTGATTTACCTCGAGTTGGGTTGTTAAGGTTGGTAATATTCAAATTGATTTTGTATTGATCACAAATATGTTTTAGCTGACTTGACCATTATGTGAATTTTCAATGTTTATTGGTTGCAGTTTTATTTGAATTTCATTTTCTAATTTGTAATTGAATAGTATTCAAACATTGTCAAACAATATTTCTAACTTGGTGAACATTACAACTTGTATGATTTATTAAATCCATTCAAGCTCTTCTAAAACAATTTATAGCTGACTTGACCATTATGTGAATTTTCAATGTTTATTGGTTTCAGTTTTATTTGAATTGCATTTTCTAATTTGGAATTGAAATGTATTCAAACATAGTCAAACAATATTTCTAACTTGGTCAACATTACAACTAGTATTATTTATTAAATCCATTCAAGATCTTCTAAAACAATTGATAGCTAAATTACCAATTAATCCCCCTATTCCCTCATATATTTAGTTTTTTGGGTCACAAATTAGTTTTATTTTTCTAATTAATTACATATTTTTGTTCAAAAGCAGGAAATGAATCCAATTAAAGAGAGACGAAGGAAAAAAATGATGGAGAATAATCATTGAATGACGGAGTTGGGAGTTCCATCATTAGTGCCTGTAGTGAGTACTTTATTTCAAATTGATATATTTAAAGAATAAATAATTTCATGTGATTATTTTTTTGTAAAATTTTTTGTAGGATCCACCTATACGTCGATAGTTATTCGACGAGGAGCCTAGTACTGGTCCTAGTACTCATGTCGGTGGTACGAGGAGGGTTCGTACCAGAGGTGGACGAGCAGCTGCGAATACCCAACTAGACCCTGCCCCTCCCACTGACATGTCATCCTTCTCACATTCTGATCCCGGTGTGTCGTTAGGGACACACGGGATATTTAGGCCTCCCATGTTTATGCTACCTTCTGCATCTTCTGGCCTATCATTTTCACATCCCATGATGATTCCCACTCCCCAGTCAGCATCCGGTCAGACAGCTGTCCCATCTTTTTTTCCTTCTACTTCTATCTCTTTGAGCTTCTATATTCCATCGTCTTCGACTCTTGTTCCACCACAGGGTGTTCCATCAGTTTCTGTGAATTCAACGGCGCTCAACGATCACACCGAAACAGGTATATTTATAAAACCCTAACAAATTTTTAGAGAAATATTTATTTTCATTATAACGTGTTTTGATAAAATATTTGTTTTTCTTTCATGATAGATACATCTACTGACAAGAGGCGTGGGTGGGGGTGTACACGCATGCGTTCGGTGTGGAACCGCCGCACACAGGTTATGGTGGATTATAATTAAGAAAACCAAATGGTTGAGAAAACAGGGCAGCAATGTCGGAGTTTTTTGGCGACGCTTGCCAAATACTCCGACATCATTCCCGTCAGCCCGCTATAATGGAGACATTTGCTACATGAGGTCAAGGATAGATCTTGGGAAAAGATATGGGTAAAAAATTCTGTTCTATTTAATTCCATGAATTATTTTTGTATTTATATGAATTAATATTTTGATTTCAGCTTCGATTTAATTTTCCCGATGGTGAGGGTGCACGACCGGAACGTCTAAAGGATTTAGGTGAGATTTAGAGATCCTAAAAGCATGATTTGTATATTGTATGGGTTGCTAGAGTTGGCACTGAGTTAGAGGCAGTACCAGTGGTGGATGATTGTCCTATAGAGCAGTATCGTCAGATGATTACTCATTGGACGAGTACCCAGTTTAAGGTATTAATAACATTTGAGGTATTTAAATAATAAATTTAATGTTTTTCATTAATACTATATGTTTCATTTTCGAATTTTATTTAGGAATCATCTGGAAAAAATAAAAAGAACGTTGGTGCAAAAAAATACCTCCACACACTGGGACACACTACGATGCCTGATCATGAGAGGAAGCAGGTATGAAAATTGTTTATAAGTTTTCTTTACGCCTTAGACTTTCTTTTGTTTCCTCAATTATTTAATAGTTTGCTAAAGTTTTCATATAACTTTAGTTTTCAATGTCATTGTAGAGGCAAATACAAAATATTGAAGGACGTGTGCCTCGAGCAAAACTGTTTTGCTCGAGTAGAAGGAAAAAGGATGGAAGTTCCGTCAATGAAGTGACTCAGCAGCAGATTGTAAGTTTTAATCTATTGAATTTATATTTTAATATCCATTTTTTAACTTAATGATATATTTATATTTGTAACAAGCTGCTTTAGAGGCCCTCGATGCCCAAGAACCCGACAATTTTGGGCCAACAGATCACTTATATCAGGTCTTGGGAGAGGAGCATTCTGGAAGAGTACGCTGCCGACCTAGGATAGCCCTGACGAGGTATTGGCCATCCTCAGGTACGAGCTGTAATGCCACCGAGCTACACAAAGTTAGGAAACAGGCAGAACATGCTGAGAAAAGGGCCACAGAGACGGAAGAACAGTCTGCTAGGGAAAACAGTGCGTTTATGAAATTTATTGAAGTTCTACGTCCTACACTTCCAACAGAGGCCAGCCCAGCTTTTGATGAGTATATGTCTTTGATATGTTTTATATACGATGCACTAGGTGGCAGTTCTAGTGGTGGTCAGGACGATTTCCAACTTGACGATGATGATGGCGAGGAGTCTGATGCGGAAGATGAGGGAGAGGAGGAGGGAAAGGCAGGTGGCGAGGGCGAGAAGGAGGACGAGGACGAGGAGGAGGGCGAGGGCGAGGAGGGCAAGGACGATGATGGGTACGAGGATGAGGGTGATGATGATGGTGATGATGGTGACGGTGATGTGGGACAAGTTGATCCATTACATTTTTGACTGATATTAATGAGATTTAATATTTAATCTATTCTAGTTGTTGGTTTTATCTAGACTCGTAGTATAGTATTGGAGTTGAGTTATTTTTATATATTATCTGTTTTTATGGATTTTTTTGTCTTTTAGTGGTTGTGTGTTTGGGAACCCCCTCCTTTCTGGACCCTGTACAACCCCCCACCCTCCTCCCTGGACCCCGGATAGCCCCGCCGGACATCCCCCCAGATAGCCCCCCAGATAGCCCCCCCACCCTCTTCCTTGGACCCCAGACAACCCCCCGAACACCCCCCGGACAGCCCCCGGACAGCCCCCCGAACAGGCCCCCCACCCTCCTCCCTGGACCCCGGACAGCCCCCCAGACTGCCCTCCAGACAGCCCCCAGGACAGCCCCCACCCTCTTCCTTGGACCCTGGACAACCCCCCGAACACCCCCCGGACAGCCCCCGGACAGCCCCCCGAACAGCCCCCCAGACAGCCCCCCACTCTCCTCCCTGGACCCTGGACATCCCCCCCGGACATCCCCCCAGACAGCCCCCCGGACACCCCCACCCTCTTCCTTGGACCCCGGACAACCCCCCGAACACCCCCGGACAGCCCCCCGAACAGCCCCCCGGACAGCCCCCCACCCTCTTCCTTGGACCCCGGACAACCCCCCGAACACCCCCAGATAGCCCCCGGACAGCCCCCTGAACAGCCCCCCCCCACCTCCTCCTTGGACCTCAGACAGAACCCCGGATAGCCCCCCAGACAGCCCCCACCCTCCTCCTTGGACCCCAGACAACCCCCCGAACACCCCCCAGACAGCCCCCCGCACAGCCCCCCCACCCTCCTCCCTGGACCCCGGACAGCCCCCCCGGACAGCCCCCCACCCTCTTCCTTGGACCCCGGACAACCCCCCCGCACAGCCCCCACCCTCCTCCTTGGTCCCCAGACAGCCCCCCGGACACCCCCCGGACAGCCCACCGGACAACCCCACCAGACACCCCCCACCCTCCTTGATTTCATTTAATACTAGAAAATCTATAATATATATTTTATTTATTTTCATCATGATAATCAATGTAAATCACATTTACACATCTAATCAATATCATAGATTCTTGGTATGTTATAAAAGAGATGTATTCATTGGGCATGAATCCGAGGCGTGGTGTGGCCGACACCACTCAAACACATTGGGTTTCCATTGAAACTTTAGGAGAACAATCCATGGGTCATATGTGATGTGTACGAATCAACCCCGCCTCAATCCGAGGCGTGGTGTGGTCGGTACCACTCAAAGTGTCTACCTTTTGTTTCAAAAGGACGTCATTTTAATTGAAAAACATCAACTAGCATACAGAAAACCGACCTAACACATTCAGATTGTGTCGATACTTTAGCACAATGATCTATGGGTCATATGTGATGTGTACGAGTCAACCCCACCTCAATCTGAGGCACAGTGTGGCCGCCACCACTCAAAGTGTCTGCCATTTGTTTCAAAATGACGTCATTTTAATTGAAAAACATCAACTGGCATACGGAAAACCAACAAATGCATTCAGATTGTGTCGATACTCCAGAATAATGATCCATGGGTCATATGTGATGTGTACGAGTCAACCCCGCCTCAATCCGAGGCGTGGTGTGGTCGCCATCACTCAAAGTGTCTGTCTTTTGTTTTAAAAGGACATCATTTTAAGTGAAAAATATCAACTGTCATACAGAAAAGTGTCCAAACGCATTCATATTGTGTCGATACTTTAGAAAAATAATCCATGGGTAAAATTTGATGTGTAAAAGTCAACCCAGTCTTAATCGGAGGCACGGTGTGGCCGGAATCACTCTAAGTGGCTCTATTTTGTTTAAAATGGACAACATTTTAAGTACATACAGAAAACCGACCAAACGCATTAGGTTTCCATTGAAACTTTAGGAGAATGATCCATGGGTCATATGTGACGTGTACAAGTCAACCCCGCCTCAATCCAAGGTGCGGTGTGGCTAGCACCACTCAAATTTTCTGCCTTTTGTTTCAAAAGGACGTTATTTTAATTGAAAAACATCAACTGGCATACAGAAAAGTGACCAAATGCATTCGGATTGTGTCAATACTTTAGCACAACGATCCATGGGTCATATGTGACGTGTACGAGTCAACCCTACCTTAATCCGAGGCATGGTGTGGCCGACACCACTCAAAGTGTATGCCTTTTGTTTCAAAAGGACGCTATTTTAATTGAAAAACATCAACTGGCATACGGAAAAGCGACCAAACGCATTCGGATTGTGTCGATACTTTATCACAACGATCCATGGGTCATATGTGACATGTACGAGTCAACCCCGCCTCAATACGAGGCGCGGTGTGGCCGACACCACTCAAAGTGTCTGCCTTTTGTTTCAAAAGGACGTCATTTTAATTGAAAAAAATCAACTGGCATACAAAAAACAGACAAAACACATTCATATTATGTCGATACTTTAGCAAAATGATCCATGGGTCATATCTGACATGTACGAGTCAACCCCGCCTCAATAAGAGACGCGGTGTGGCCGTCACCACTCAAAGTGTTTGCCTTTTGTTTCAAAAGGACGTCATTTTAATTGAAAAACATCAAATGGCATACGGAAAAGTGACCAAAATCATTCAGATTGTGTCGATACTTTAGAAAAACAATCCATGGGTCAAATGTGATGCGTACGAGTCAACCCCGTCTTAATCGGAGGCACAGTGTGGCCGAAATCACTCTAAGTGTCTCTCTTTTGTTTAAAATGGACATCATTTTAAGTACATACGGAAAACCGACCAAACACATTCGGTTTCCATTGAAACTTTAAGAGAACGATCCATGGGTCATATGTGACATGTAAAAATCAACCCCGCCTCAATCCGAGGTGCGGTGTGTCCGGCACCACTCAAAGTGTCTTCCTTTTGTTTCAACAGGACGTCATTTTAATTAAAAAACATCAAATGGAATACGAAAAACTGACCAAACGCATTCAGATTGTGTCGATACTTTAGAACAACGATCCATGGGTCATATGTGACGTGTACGAGTCAACCCCGCCTCAATCCGAGGCGCGGTGTGGCCTCCACCTCTCAAAGTGTCTGCCTTTTGTTTCAAAAGGATGTCATTTTAATTGAAAAACATCAACTGACATACGAAAAAGTGACCAAATGCATTCGGATTGTGTCAATACTTTAGAACAACTATCCATGGGTGAAATGTGATGCGTAAGAGTCAACCCCATCTTAATCAGAGGCACGGTGTGGCCGGAATCACTCTAAGTGGCTCTCTTTTGTTTAAAATGGACAACATTTTAAGTACATACGGAAAACTGACCAAATGCCTTCGGTTTCCATTTAAACTTTAGGAGAACAATTCATGGGTCATATGTGACATGTACGAATCAACCCCGCCTCAATCCGAGGGGCGGTGTGGCCGGTACCACTCAAAGTGTCTACCTTTTGTTTCAAAAGGATGTTATTTTAATTGAAAATCATCAACTGACATACGGAAAAGCGACCAAACGCATTCGGATTGTGTCGATACTTTAGCACAATGATCCATGGGTCATATGTGACGTGTATGAGTCAACCCCGCCTCAATCCGAGGCACGGTGTGGCCTCCACAACTCAAAGTGTCTGCCTTTTGTTTCAAAAGGACGTCATTTTAATTGAAAAACATCAACTGGCATATGGAAAACCGACAAACACATTCGAATTGTGTCGATACTTTATCACAAAGATCCATGGGTCATATATGACGTGTACGAGTCAACCCCACCTCAATCCGAGGTGCGGTGTGGCCGCCACCACTCAAAGTGTCTGTCTTTTGTTTCAAAAGGACGTCATTTTAAGTGAAAAACATCAACTGGAATACGGAAAACTGACCAAACACATTCGGATTGTGTCGATACTTTAGCACAATGATCCATGGGTCATATGTGACGTGAACGAGTCAACCCCGCCTTAATCTAAGGCATGGTGTGACCAGAATCACTTTAAGTGGCTCTCTTTTGTTTAAAATGGACAACATTTTAAGTACATACAGAAAACCGACCAAACGCATTCGGTTTCCGTTGAAACTTTAGGAGAACAATCCATGGGTCATATGTGACATGTAAGAATCAACACCGCCTCAATCCGAGGCACGGTGTGGCCGAAACCACTCAAAGTGTCTGCCATTTGTTTCAAAAGGACGCCATTTTAATTGAAAAACATCAACTGGCATACGGAAAACCGACCAAACGAATTCAGATTGTGTCGATACTTTAGTACAACAATCCAGGGGTCATATGTGACATTTATGAGTCAACCCCGCCTCAATTCGAGGCACGGTGTGGCCGCCACCACTAAAAGTGTCTACCTTTTGTTTCAAAAGGATGTCATTTTAATTGAAAAACATCAACTGGCATACGTAAAAGCAACAAAACGCATTCATATTGTGTCTATACTTTATCACAACGATCCATGGATCAAATGTGACGTGTAAAAGTCAACCCCGTTTTAATCGGAGGCACGGTGTGGCCGGAATCACTCTAAGTGGTCTCTTTTGTTTAAAATGGACAACATTTTAAGTACATACGGAAAACCGACCAAACGCATTCGGTTTCCGTTGAAACTTTAGTAGAACGATTCATGGGTCATATGTGACGTGTACGAATCAACCCCGCCTCAATCTGAGATGTGGTGTGGCCGACACCACTCAAAGTGTCTGCCTTTTGTTTCAAAAGGATGTTATTTTAATTGAAAAACATGAACTGACATACGAAAAACCGACCATACGCATTCGGTTTCCATTGAAACTTTAGGAGAACGATCCATGGGTCATATGTGACGTGTACGAGTCAACCCTGCCTCAATACGAGGTGTGGTGTGGACGGTAGCACTCCAAGTGTATGTATTTTGTTTAAAATGGACATCATTTCAGGTAAAAATATATGGTATACAAAAAACCGATCAAATTATGAATTGACTTCTGGATTCCACATATAATTGTCATCTAAATTTTAAATTGAATTCTAAATGAATTATGTATGTTTATAATTATGTTATGAATTATAATTTAATTATGGGTGTGTATAGTTCTAGCATTATATGTTAAATGTGTATGAATTTGTCCTCTATATGTATGTGTTAGTTGGTTATTGCAGGTACAATAATTGTATATGTATGTTAGTTTATTGCAGGTATAATAATTGGATTGAAAATGAGGGGGAACCCAAATAATGAGACCTGGTGGGAAAATTGGAGAGATGCTGGGCAAATTGCAGAGCTACTGTGCAATTTTCCCAGCATAGGCTATGCCAACGGTTTTAAACCATTGGCATAGCATTCTGTGTTCTGTTTTACCAACGATTCATGGAACCGTTGGTAAAACACTTTTCCCAACGGTTTAGAAACCGTTGGGAAAGAGGAGATCTTGGGTTTTTCCCAACAGTTTGGCAAAACTGTTGGGAAAAACCTGGTAATTTTCAGCACATTATTCCAACAGTTGTAAACCGTTGAGAAAAAGCTTTCCCAACGGTTTTCCAGAACCGTTGGGATAGGGTAATTTTTCTCCACCCTATCCCAATGGTTCACTGTAAAATGCTGGGAAAAGCTTTCCCAATGACTTACTTCCCTACGGTTTGCAGAACCGTTGGTTTAACATACACCAACGGTTCTGCAGCCTTTCCCAACAGTTCTAAACCGTTGGGAAATCCTCTATTTCCAGTAGTGGGTTACTATTCATAATGTCTAAAAATAAAAGTTAACTATTTACAAAATTTGTTCCTCCTGATTCCAAATATGAAATCCATTTTCCTAATTCAAAACACAGAATTTACATAAATTAATTTAAAATTAATTCCTGTTGTCAAAACAAAAAAGCGTGTTTTTAAGAAATAATAACTATCAAAAGATTAAAACTTGTTTATGTTCAATTTAAAAGTGAAATTACTTCTAATGAACAACATTGGATTAAATGGTAAAAATATAATCTAATTACACTTTAAAACCAATTAAAAATATAATCTAACTATATAAATAAATTAGATTAAAAGGTAGTTTTGAATTAAAATGTAGTATTTTCACTATTCATAAAAAAATGAACATTATCAAAAAAATACCAAAATTTCATCCAAAGTAAATTTTGATTTCTCAATTATAAATAATGATTTTAGTTTTTCAAATAGAACATATAAAAGTGACAAAAAATAGATTTAAAAAGGATTCTCCATCAAAAGGCGGTAAATCAACCTTTTAAAGAATATTAGAGTATTTATGCTTAAAATTGGATTCATTCACATTTTAGACTCTAACTTTTATTGGATAAATGTAAATGAATTTAACAAAGATGTGTAATCATATTGTATTTAGTTCTGTTCATTCCTTCCAATACAATGACTATGCGTTAACTACCATTTAAAATAATAATAATAATATATTATTTTTGGGTATAACTCAACGTTGTGTGCAATGTAAGATTTCAAAGAAACCCATTATTGCGTATCAGGTATTCCATCGAACATATAATCCCCTTTAAAGTAAAATTAATATTTAATTCACAAATATTAATAAATATGATAATGTCATATTCTTTATTTACTTAGGATGTTACATCCTTCCCCCTTTTTGGAAATTTCATCCTTGCAATTTTATTCACATATCAAATAAATGGGGGTATTTATCCCTCATAGAATTTTTAGATTCCCACGTTGCCTCTTCAACCATATTATTTTTCAAAAAAACTTTTACCCGATGGATTACCTTATTCTGCAACATTTTCTCTTTGCGGTCAAGAATCTGGATTGGTTGTTCCTCATAAGAAATATTCTCTTCCAACTGAACTAATTTTGGACTCAAAACATGATATGGATCTAACATATACTTTCTCAACATTGAAACATGAAAAAAATTGCGTACCTGGGATAAAATTGGAGGTAAAGACACTTTGTACGCAACTGATCCAACTTTCTCCAGGATTTCATAGGGTCCAATGAACCTCGGAATCAGCTTTCCCTTCTTACCAAAACGCATCACACTTTTCCATGGAGAAAATTTGAGAAAGACATGATCACCAACCTCAATAAAAAGATCCTTCCTTCAGTTATTCACATAACTTTTCTTCCTGCTCTGAGCTATTCTCATGTGCTTCTGAATCAATTGAACTTTTTCTTCCATATCTTCTACTAGTTCTAATACCATCAACTTCCTTTCACCTACTTCATCCCAAAAAGCTGGAGTTCAACACTGCTTTCCATATAATGCCTCAAATGGAGCCATATGTATACTTGAATGAAAAATTTTATTATAAGAAAATTCAACCAAAGAAATATGTTGGTCCCAACTTCCCTGGTAATCCATTGAGCAAGCACGTAGCATATCTTCTAATGTCTAAATTGTTCGTTTTGACTGCCCATCTGATTGAGGATGAAAAACTGTACTAAAATTTAATTCAGTACCCAACGAATTCTGAAGGCCTTTACAAAAGTTAGAAGTAAACCTGAGATCATGATCAGATAAAATGGAAAGGGTAACTCCATTCAACCTAACTATCTCTTTAACATACAACCAAGAAAGTTGATCTAGAGACAAAGTATCTCAAATAGGAAGAAAATGAGTAGATTTAGTTAATAGATCAACAATAACCCAGATTGCATTATTACCTCGAGATGTCTTTAGTAATACCAAAATGAAGTCCATGGATATATTTTCCCATTTCCACTCTGGCACCGGTAAAGGTTGAAGCATCCCTTTTGGTAACTTCTGCTCTGCTTTAACCTATTGAAAAGTCAAACACTTCACTGTAAAGTTAGAAATATCTCTTTTCATTTCATCCCACCAGTAATATTTCCAAAGATCTCTGTACATCTTAGTACTGCCGAGATGAACTAAAAAGAGAGATCTATGAGCTTCACATAACAACTCATTCTTCAACTGCGAATCACAAGGCACACATAATCTCTTCTCAAATCTCAAAATACAATCATTATTAATGTTAAAATTAGGCAACTTACCCTTTTGAACCAACTATACATTTTTATGCAACTCATTATCTTCCTTCTACGCTTGCTTAATTCTGTCTGATAGAGATGATTTCACTGACACTTGAAACAAAACAGAGGAATCTCCCACACCAACAACTTCTATTCCAAAGTTCATCAAATCTTTAATCAAATTATCTTATTCCAAACGTAACATGGTTAATGTAGCATTATTTTTTCGACTCAAATAATCAGCTACTTTATTTACCTTTCTTGGATGGTAATGGATCATGTAATCGTAATCCTTTATTAATTCTAGCCATCTCCTCTGTATCATGTTTAATTATTTATGAGTGAATATATACTTCAAACTCTTGTGATCAGTATATATTTCACACTTTACTCCATACAAATGATGCCTCCAAAATTTTAAAGAAAAAACAATATCAGCTAATTCCAAATCATGTGTGTGGTAATTTAACTCATGAGGTTTCAATTGATGTGAAGCATAAGAAATTACCTGATCATTTTTCATAAGGACACAACCAATTCCTTTCAATAAAGCATCAATGTAGATAACAAACTCCCCATTTATAGAAGGCAATTCCAAAACTGGAGCATTCACCAATCTTTTTTTCAATTACTGAAAACAATCATCACATTCTTTTTTCCAAATGAACTTAACACCTTTTTGAGTTAACTTAGTCAGTGGGCTAGATAACCATGAAATTTTTTCAACAAACCTCTAGTAATAACCTGTTAAACCAAGAAAACTACGAATATTATTTATATTTGTGGGTCTTGGCCATTCTTCAACAACTTTTGTTTTTGAAGGATCAACCGTTATGCCATTTTTTGAAACAATGTGACCAGTGAATGAAATTTGTTGTAATCAAAACTCACACTTGATAAATTTCCCATACAATTTATTTTCTTTTAATGTTTTCAAGACAACCTTTAAATGACTTTCATATTCTTATTTACTTTTGTAATAAACCAAAATATCATCAATAAATACAACCGCAAACTTATCCAAGAAATCACAGAAAATTCTATTCATAAGATCCATGAATATAGCAGGTGAATTGGTTAACCCAAAAGGCATAACTACAAATTCATAATAGCCATATCTAGTACAAAACACGGTCTTTGGAATGTCTACTTCCTTTACTTTCAACTAATGGTACCCATACCTCAAGTCAATCTTCGAAAAATATTAAGCTCCCTAGAGTTGATCAAACAAATCATCGATATGAGGCAAATGATACTTGTTCTTAATAGTGATGTTATTAAATGATCTATAATCAATGCAAAGTCTCATTGAACCATATTTATTTTTAACAAACAAGACAGGGGAACCCCATGGTGATGTGCTAGGTTGAATGAAACCTTTATCTAATAACTATTGAAATTGCTTCTTTAACTCTAAAATTTAAATTTGAGTCATTCAATAAGGGGGTTTTGAAATTGGCTTAGCATCAGGAACTAAGTCAACAGTAAATTCAACTTTCCGATCAAGTATTATACAACCCAAATCGTCAGGAAAAACATCAAGATACTTATTTACCACTGGCATATCATTAATCTAAATAGTTCCTTTGTTTTTAACAATATGTGAAAGGTAACATTTATTTCCATCTTTTAATAGTTTCTCAGTTTCCTGATATGTTATCAAAAGTAGGGGTTCATTCTTGTACACAAAATGAAATTATTTCTAAAAATAAACCTATTTAGCTCTATAGTCAATCTTATCATGATAAATGAAAAGCCAATACATACCCAAAATAACATCAAACTCTACTAGAAGAAAAACAATAAGGTTTTTAGGTAGATTCTTTCCACACACAAGGACATGGAGGTTCTTATAATTTCTTTTTTTCTCAACATTTCCTCCTGGTGTTTTCACCATAAGTTCAGGATTCATATCTTGAGATGAAATTCCCATTTTACTAGAAAACTTATCAGAAATGAAAGAATGTGTAGACCCTAAATCAAACAACACATTGGCATAATCTGAATAAACAAACAGTGTACCTGATACTACTTCATTTGATGACCCAACATCTGCTCCAGTAGTTGCAAAGGATTTTACCACCCCTTTATTCTTATAGTTCGGATTATTTCCCTCAGTTGAGTTCTTAGTTGGATAATCATTTTCATAATGAACCATTTCATTGCACTCGAAACATTTTACTGACTGTAAATCAAATTTTGTCTTACCACTACCCTGATCTTTTTTAGTGAAATTATGAGCCTTATGTCCCATTTTACCACATCAGTAGCACTTACCAGAATTCAAAATACATTCCCCAAAGTTCTTTTTACCACAATTTTCACAAACTATAAACTTAAGTTTCTTACCATCATAATTTTTTTAAGAGTTCTTCCCTTTCATCTGCCAACCCAACCTATTATTCTGTTGTTTTTCAAATAACAACCGATCATTGAAAAACCCCATTTCTACCTTCTCCACACATCGGACAAGTTTTTCATATCTTTTGAACTCACTGGAATCTAAATCCATTCAATACTTTGGATTTAATCCTGAGTAAAAACAATTGATTTTACTATCAAGATTTCGTATGAAATTTGGAGCATACCTTGCTAGTTCAGTGAATTTTTCTTCATATGCAGCCACTGAGTCATCCTCATACCTCAAATCTAGGAATTGTTTTTCCATCCTAAGACAAAACACCTTAGGAAAATATCTCTCAAGAAACATACCTTTTAATTCATCCTAATCAAGAGCATTAATATTCTCACTATCCCTGATATTTTTAACCATAGACCACCATTGATCAGATTTACCTTCAAAATGGTAAACAACAAGACTAACCTTTTGATGTTCTTAACACCCCATGACATCAAAAATCTTTTCTAGTGTATTAATCCACCCTTAATCTAACATAGGGTCAGATGATCCTATGAATGATGGGGGATGTTTCCTCATGAAATGCTTCACTATTAACATGTTCCTCTATGGTTTATCTGGATGATCTCAGGACTGGATACCACCACCATTTATAGACTGATTCGAATGTGCCATCACTTCAACAAACTGTCCAGTTCTGATTCTGACCATCTCAAGTTGTTGATTTGGAAGGTTGTCTTCCTCCTGATGTCATCCCATCATAGCTAACATGTTTCCTTTGCAGAAAACCATTATGAACATAGAAATATCTTAGGAAAAGAAAAATGGTAATCTTTAAATTCTATATCATTTCAATCTTACCATAAATTAATTTATGGATATTAATTTAACAATATACTAACTTATAAAGTTATCTAAACCGACCTCTGATACCAAATATAAGGCCCCGACCTTAAACATTACATAACCTTGAATTAAGTTAATAATTCATATTGAGGATCTTTTCAAGTTTGGAGTTTTGGATAATTAGTCCATAAATATTACATTACATCTAAAATATTACAAAGTAGAAACTTCTACCCAATATCCATTTTTTATAAAATAAAAACCCTTAAAAGAAAACAAGAATTATTTTATTGATATAAATATTCTTGAATTATTCTTTTCTCTTACCCTAACTTATATCCTATGAAAAACATTTCAAAAACTTGGAATGAGAAAAAACATCTCAATAGGGGTTATAAAATAAGGAAAGAAAACATTAGTCCATCAACACATACAAGTCAATGAAATCAAACTTTTTAATCTTTAACACAAAACACAAGATCATAAGATTTATGAATAGCACATAGAAATCATAAATTATAAAGGTAACTTGTGGCATACATAACATACTTACGTTGTAGCTTTCATAGCTACGCAGGGAGTTAAGTTTGGAATACCCATCACAGTATATTCCCTAAATCTATTAGGAGAAACATTAACGTTTACCTCTGTAACGTTACCCAATGCATTGGAGAGCTATATTGGGCTCACCCACCCTAGGTTTATAACAGAACCACCTGTATACGTAAAAAATTCCCAAGAACCATAACATATTCATAACACATAAAATAAACATAAAGGAAAGATAACATTTCCACATTTCAATCACAATATATCATTCATGATATTGAAATAATCAATGCTTTATCAAAACCATTTTCAATACCAAAATGCGTAAAAAGAGTATATGGTATTTATTTTACTTTTAAAAACATTTTGTCTTGTTAAGGAATCCAATTATGAAATAATGATCATGGCAGCGGAAAGGTCGTTGTCACCGTGTACATTAAAAAGAAACATTTTTTTTGTCATTTAGTAAAACACTTCATAGAGAAAAGATTCCCTTTGAATGAAATGAAAAGTCAAAGGGGTTTATACATCGTATAAAATAAATTCATTTATAATTAAAAATATTTCTCAATGAAAGGATATTGTGATGAAGTCCCTTACCTTGTGTTCGACTTGACTCGTTCATTATTTAATCTCTTTTAAATTGGGTAACTCCTTTTGGTTTGAACCAAAATGCTTTCTTGAATTGCCTTCTTCCTAGGGGAATCCTTCTAGGAGAAAGTGAGGGATGTTGGGAGCTTCTTGGAGTAGATCTTAGACAAGACAAGGGGCTTGATAGGTGCGTGTAATGGGTTAGAGGTGGTGGCCTTTTATAAGAGGGATGAGGGGATCTTTAGGAAAGTTTGAAAGTATTATTTTATTATAAAATGATTTTCAGTACCAAAAGGTCCAAAACTTATTTAATTTAAGGATAAGGTACATATAAGTCGAAATAAAATCATCCAATAAGAATTGAACATGTTTTGGATATTTTACAATCCTTATCTTTTTTATTTAACCTTTTGTTAACTTATTTAACTTTTACCATGTCCTCTTATATATTCATACTATATGGTTAATATATTTACTATATAATTCCAAGAGACTCAAAATAGACCCTTAATGACATTTGTAACATTATTTAGGTCATTTAGATGAATATTATATTTTTAGGATTATTTTATCATTTAATAAAATATTAATTATTTTAAAAAATCATTTATGTCAATTTATAAACTATTCATATCAAGACTTTAAAAAATATATATAACAACTTGATTATTTCAAAAAAACTTCATTAATTCAAAGAAAAAAAGTCATTATTATCCCTAAAATTCGTTTCTGGCATAAAAAGTTTCAAAATAAATTTATTTTAATATTTATAATATCATTTATTTGAATCCTTTATTAATGAATCAATTACTACATCACCATTGTGTCATAATTAAATTTATTTATTTAATGTCTAAAAATTATAAATAAAATACCATGATGTAGGAAATATTTTAGATTTCAAATTAATATTTATATTTGAAGATATCACTTATATAACCCCACATAAAATTGTTTTACTAAAAGATATATGTTTATGTTATTTTTGTATGCACTTTAAATTAATTAATATAAAATGTCATTATCACTCCCAAGTGGCTCCATGGCGTCCCAAAATCAACCCAAGGATGACCATGGTTGGAAATGTATCAAACAATAGGATTAGGACACATGTTAGGGTAATTTAATATTATTATAATATTATTTTTTACCCTTATTTATCAGATTTACCCTTTAACCATGGTAAATAAAATATATACTGATGTTACTATTCATAATGTCTGAAAATAAAAGTTAACTATTTACACAATTTGGACATCCTGATTTCAAATATTAAATCCAATTTTCCAAATTTAAAACACAGAAGTTGCGGAAATTAATTTAAAATTAATTCTCGTTTTCAAAACAAAAAAGCGTGTTTTTAAGAAATAATAACTATCAAAATATTGACACTTGTTTATGTTCAATTTCAAAGTCAAATTACTTATAATGACCAAAATTGGATTAAATGGTAAAAATATAATCTAATTACACTTTAAAACCAATTAAAAATAAAATCTAACCTTATAAATAAATTAGATTAAAAGGCAATTTTGAATTAAAATACAGTATTTTTCACTATTCATAAAAAAATGAACATTATTAGAAAAATAAAAAAATTTCATTCAAAGTAAACTTTGATGTCCCGATTCTAAAAAAGGATTTTATTTTTTCAAATAGAACATATAAAATTGAAAAAAACAAGATTTAAAAAGGGTTCTCCATCAAAAGGTGATAAATCGACCTTTTAAAGAATATTAGAGTGTTTATGCTTAAAATTGGATTCATTCACATTTTAGCCTCTAAATTTTATTGAATAAATGTAAATGCATTTAACAAAAATGTGTAATCATATTGTAGTCAGTTTTGTTCATTCCCGCTAATACAACGACTATGCGTTAACTATCATTTAAAATAATAATAGTATTATATTATTTTTCGGTATAACTCAACGTTGTGTGCAACGTAAGATTTCAAAGAAACCCGTTGTTGCGTATCAGGTACGCCATCAAACATAACATTCCATTTAAAGTAAAATTAATATTTAATTCACAAATATTAATAAATATGAAAATTACATATTATTTATTTACCTGGAATGTTACAACATTACTATCTTGATGTCTTTAAAGTCAAATTAAGTGAATAGTGTCAAAAATGACATTAATGATATTTTATGAAATTATTTAAAAATAATCAAAATATTAAAATTGGAAAATTATAATGATAAATAGTCTAAAATGTCACATTTTTTACATTTATTATCCCATTATTACCATATAAGTAATATTATAACCCTTTCATATTAAAAAAATCATTACCGCAATTAAGGTTAAAAATGACTAATAAAGGAATTAATAAAAATGATAAGGTTTAAAATGATGTCTAAACCTGTATAAATTTGATTGGATGATTATATTAGGAAAATATACTCCTTATATTATAATCCTTGAAATTTTAAAACCAATTTTCTATGAACGTGACTATTATACTTTAAAATTTTGAAAAATTACAAGAGTGCCCCTCCCTTAACTTATAAAAGGACACCCCTTCTATATTCTATTTACACCTCAATGAGACATATAGATCAACCAAAATATAACCTATTAACTTATAAACTCCCCTATACACTATTTATAGGTGTTGGTCTTCATAAAATATCATTCCAAGGGTCCTTAAGAAATGATCTAAAGGAGGCCAACTGGTGGAGAGGTAATATTACTTCCTGAACCATTTAAAATTAATTATTATTATACCTTATATAAATCTATGGAATTCATCACAAAATAATAAATTATTTATAATAAATATAATAAAATGTTATTATAATTATGAAACCACTATTATCCACCCTCTATTACATCAAATGAGAAGTGAAAGTATCGCTTGTGCGTATGTGTGGACTACTGCCTCCACGTAGCAATAAAATTTATTTTCCATCACCATATTTCATGGATTGTTATTATTTTAGGTTTAATGTTTATATATGATATTTATGAAATAATTATTCTTCTAAAATTATAATATCATATCTACCTTCTTACCTTCCCATATGTTAGAAATTGATAACATCGCTCATGCATACGTGTGGAATACCACCTGCACAAAGTGATTTGATTTTTTTTCATTTATTATTTACATAGATGGTAATAAGGATATATTTAATGAATATATATTAAATATATGATATAAAAATTCTGTAAATGTGTATTATTATTTACATTTCTTTCATTCCATCCATCAAAAAGTGAAAACATCGTTTATACGTATGTATGACCTAACGTCTTCATGAACGATGTAATTCATTTTTCTATCACTAAATTTTATGGATGATAATAAATATATATATATATAATTAATATATATGATATTTTTATCATGAATAAAATTCTGTATATTATGGAACCATGATCAACGTATAAGTACTGGAACTACTGAACCAAAATTCCTATGAAAAGCAAAACAATTAACAGCTGGAAATGTTGATTTTAATAAGGAATTGCTAATAAATGGGTATTGAAATGTTATAAGTGGATCATATATGATATTATAAGTATGTAAATGAATCTGGTATAGAATTATAATAAATTTAAAATTATTATACAGGAGGTTAAATCACTTTCAAAGCTAGTTGGACTCCAAGTAAGGGGATTTCCCGTCTCACTTTTATTTCTATGAGATATATATGTCATATTAAAAACTTGATTCCTTTGTGTGTTATATATAATTCCCATGAATGTATTTTATAAATTTTTTAATGAAAATTATGTATCTTTAAAAATCCATATAAGGTTCTCTTTTTCACGAGTTCTTGATTTAGAGATTACCAAAGCGGTAAGGTTTCTTTATCTCAATATTGATTCATTGAGACATGTTTGATGATATGCACCTATTTATGTTTATGAGGTATATATAATTATAACTTTACATGTTACATAATTATTCTCCTTATCTTCATGAAATTTAAAGTTTCATTTGAAATTATTTCTTCATTGGGATTACAATTCAAAAGTTACCACAGTGGTAATGGATTTATGTTACAATATCATTATTTATCATGATTTCTTATGATTAAGTCTTAAATGATGAAATTTTATGATTTACCTCACAATAAAATGATTAATTTTATTCTCCTATAATTATTTATATAGATTAAATGTTTTACTTTAATTTCACTCTGTTTAAGTACTCAAGAGACCAAAAAAATATTTCTAAGGAAAACTGACTTTATTTCTCTCTTCAGTCGAAAATCTTTTTTCTTCCATATCAATGTTTTCTAAAAATGTTTTCAAGAATTATTTTAATATTCTACTATGATTATTTAAATTCATTTTTACCCATGATTTAATTTTTTTAAAATGGTTTAAAAGTAATATTATTTTTGTTTTCCGAACGAGGTAATTTTGAATTTTTACCAAAAAAGGGAAAGAAATATTTGTTTTAACATACATGACATGAAAAAAATTTCCTAATATCATTAATGCTAAATGATTTGAAGATTAACTTAAAATTTTCCATGGTTATTTTCAAATAAAATGTTTTATTTCATATTTTGGAAATTTTTAGATTTTAAATAAGTGATTTCAAAGTGAAATGAGTATTTTATTCAAGAAATGTTCCAATAATATTTTAAAGGAATTATTCATATATGATAATATAATTTTATATTAATTATGATTTAATGGTTATATTATCCCATGATACCATAAAATTTTATTATTTGGATGGATTATGATGATGATGATGATTTAAGGATGATTTTATGAAATCCGTTTTATTCCCACAGGTTAATTAAGTTATGATAAAACCATTATGAAAACTATTTAGTTTACACAGGTTATGATATGATGAATGATTTATGATCTTATGGAACATATATGTATTATTTTGATCATGTGATGGGTGGTCCTAGAATTATATATCCCTCTAATGCATTGAGAAAAGATGGATATCTCATAAGTTAATAAGGAGTGAAATAAAGAGTAAACCCAATTTAGTAAGGGTCTTTATCCACTGAGATAGTCTTGGGAGTGAACCTTGACTAAGGAATGAAGAGTAAACCCAATTCACTATTATAGTCTTGGGAGTGAACCTTGAATAAAGATACTATGTAATGGAGAGTGAACCCAATCCACTATGATAATCTTGGTAGTAAAACTTGACTAAGGAAATGTTTTTATATGCTTATGTGTATGACATAAACTTATGTCTTTTGCCAATTTTATGATATCATGGATAATTTTATTTTATTAATTTATGATTAATTTCTTATTAACTTCAAATATTTATGAAATTATTCAATATTATAGTCTATGATATGTTGGGTATGAATTTTTAAATGTTAATCCCATGTTCTCATACCCTTATGCTCATGTTATGTTTAAGTGATCATTGATATCTCACTTGTTTACCCTTACTGAGCATCTAAGCTCACACTTTATCATATTTCTTTTCTCTAGGTTATGAAGAAATTTTTTAAGTATGGTATGTCTAATAATAGTACTATGTGGGAAGATCTTTATGTGAGATATTGAAGATCTTTCATGAAATAAGAATATTGTGCATCTAGTCTCCAAAGACACTAAACCTGTATGGTCCCCAGGCATGTATTTTTAAAATATATTGAATATTCATCTATTAATATTTAATATCTATGAATGAAAATTTTGGGTCACTATATTTCCATAAATATTGATTTTAGGTGAATAGAGAAAATACCTTTTTTGTTAAAACTGTAACTTTTATAGCTTTGATAGGGTATAAGAATATACTAAAACTCAAAAAACCATTATCTTGAACAAAGATACGTTTAATAAGTAACATTATACATTTTAAAATATTATTTTTAATTTATTAACCTATATTTTATATTTTAAAACTTAAGTTACATTTTTCACTAAAATTATTTTAATGCATTATACATTTACAATTTTAAAATTAACTTATATCATGTTTAGAAATTTAATATTATTAAATGAATTTCATATTTGGAATTATAAATAAAAATTATGTAAAAAATACCATTTTATTTTTAGTAATAAAAGATAAATTACTTAGGTAAATACCATTTACCACGATAAGAGTAAATTTTGGTTAAAATAGTTTAACCTAGTGAAAATTGCTAAAACATGTTAAAAACATGTGTTCTAATTTGTGGTTGAGGTATTGATCGAATTTATATCTTATAAACTCTATTATTTCTCAATTTTGGAGCCATTTTACTTGATATTAACTTCCCATTAATAAAAATTTATGGGTATTTACAAAAATAACACCCCTTTTCACTTATAAAAGGGGCCTCTCACCACCCTTCAATATCACTCATAAAAATTAGTTTAATCATAAAAAACTAACCCTTTAAGTTCCCCTTGAATCCTATATTGATTTAATTATCTTTTTTTCAAAAATATTTTATCCTATTCTCTCCATTTCTAAGGGATCCTCCAAGGAAATCTCAAAGTGCCCAACACGAGTAATCATTTTTCTCATCTTATTTACTTTCTACCTTACCTTTAAAATGATAATTTTCTCATCCCTATATGGTAACATTAGTATTGGTTATATAATGAATTTTATTATGTTAAGGGAATAATTATTAACCACCTTTACCCTTTTCCCTTAAGGAAAACAACGATGATATTCATGTGTGTTTGTGAACTACCACCTCATCAAAGGATAATGTTGTATTTTCCTTAACCAATTTACACTAAAGGTTTTAATGTTGAATTAAAAAAATAATAATTATGACATTTATAACTTATTTAAGATTCTAAACTGATAAACCGTATTAATCCTTTCTCATGTTCTATGAAAATGAAATCATCATCCATACATACGCGCAGATTGTAACACATCAAGAATTTGTGAAATATTATTTTCAAATAAATTTAATCTTTTTGATATTTTTAATTACATGAAATTCTGATTTTATATTACGTTACATGAAACACTGAGTTTAGATTGTGTTTCATGCATCACCGAGTTTAAATGAAACATGAAATACTATTAAAATATTATTATTTAATATGATAGTTATCACCTAGACATTGGAATGGTGGGTATGAATAGGATTAACTAAATTACGAAAATACATGGTTTAAAAATTTATAGATAATGAATTATTTTTTGACCAATTAATTATAAATGAAAATATAAACCATTTGAGAATAAAGGAAATCTTTTTTTGAAAAAACTATTTTTATGAACACAAACGTTTTTTTACCACAATAAATTAACCAAATCACATTTGGAGAATGATTTTAATGAAATGTATATATTATATATTCAATAAAATTTATAACATTCATATTAAGTGTTTTTTAGAAAATAGATAAGAATAAATCCAATTTTATGCTTAAAAATTGCATTTTTCTAAACATATTTTAGTCAAATTTTGTGCACTTATTTTTTTTTAATTTTAGAAAATTTATATGAAAAATGAAATTAATTTTTGAAATAATCATGTCAAAATTATATTAGGGTGATTTTTTGATAATTTTCCTAGAATATATTTTTTTTATGAATAACGAAAAATATTGGTTTTTATTAAGAATTTCCATTTCTTTTAAAGCATTTAAAAACTTCAAAATTGTTTTAAGATGTTTATAAAAGTAAAATTAGTTCAATTATATATCTATTAATTCAATTTATGTCATTTTAATCAATTTAATATTGGATTTTTATATAAAACCTTTTAAACCTTTTAAACATTTTCTATTTGAAAACCCACTTTCTCGTCGCATTTGTGGGTTTAACTTTAAATTAAATTGTTTCACTTTTGCAAGTTTAATTTAGAGAAAATGATTCCATATTTGTAATAATAATTATTTATATTATATAATAAGTTCAACTTAATTTTTTTATCATGATGAATAGTAAAAATAGTAAAAATTATTTACTGTGGTTAATGTAAAAATGGGTTTACTAAGGGTTAAACTAAAAAGAAAAGGGTTAAAAATTAACTAAAAACTTATCCTAAACTAATTATTTGTCTATATTTCAACCTAATATCTTATGGGTTAAAAAATGTACCATTTTGGAGCCTTTTGGCATGTGAAAAACATGGGTACACCTTTTTCTTTTAAAAAATTACAAGTGTGCCACTCACCTCACTTATAAAAGGCCACGCCTATCCTATCCTATTCACAGTTCCAAAAACCATTGGTTCAGGAAATACATACCCAAAAAACTCAATTAATTCAATAATATCATCCCATAATACTTAATTTTGTTATAAATCTCTCCAAATAATGCTTTAGGTATAAACCAAAAGAGGCTCTCCAAAGAAGAGATAAATTCTCAAACTTGAATTTTTGTTTTATTTATTCCTACACCTCCTTCAATTATTATTAAAAATTATTATTTAATAAATTAAGTACCTTCCATGTAATAATATTTTTTTTTAATTTAATTAATAAAAACCATCTCCACTTCCATTAAATGGGATACGAAATCACCATTCATGTGTACGACACACTACTGCCTTGTGAACTGATATTATTTGTTTTTCATCACCACCTCTAACGGATGGATATCATGATGTATTTTTATATTATTTTTTTGATATTATTATTCTTCTGGAATCATGATATCTCATATACCTTCTTACTTTCCATTTATTAGGAATACAGTAACATCGTTCGTGCATATGACAAACTACTACTTCACAAAGTGATGTGATTTTTTCTTCACATACGCTTTACATGGAAGGTAATAAGGACATGTTTAAAAAAAATATGTGATATATATGGAATAAAAATTAT
Organism: Viscum album; assembly: GCA_963277665.1. Lineage (NCBI taxonomy): Eukaryota > Viridiplantae > Streptophyta > Magnoliopsida > Santalales > Viscaceae > Viscum > Viscum album. The sequence continues at coordinate 1,953,933,028 of OY728141.1, read as the reverse complement.
TTTTTAATTTTAATATATTATTTAACTTTCTTTATTTAAATCTGTTGAGAAAACAGAAACAATGGTCATGTGTACATACGACCTACCGTCTCCATGAATGGTTTATTTCATTTTCTATCTCTAACTTTTATGGATTACAATAAATGAACATCTAATGAATATTTATGATATTTATATTATTTTTAGAATTATTTATATGATTTAACCATTATCAAATTAATATGAATGAAAATAAAAAATCAAAACATACATGAAAATGAAAGCAGTTATTACCTGAAATGTGATTTTAGCAGAGAATTGTTAATAAATGGGTAATAAAAAGTCATAAGTAAATAATATATGGTATGATAAAAATTATTATGTTTCTTTAATACATGTATAATAAAATTATATTTATTGTACAAGATTTTTGAACATGTATGAAGGAATTCAAGACTTAAGGTAATGGATTTTCGTCCCACTTTTTACTTATGTGAGACACATTCCATATTCACCACCTATTTATTTTATGTGGTGTATATAATACCCATTAATTTATTTTATTATTATTAACCTGAGAATTATTGTTATTTACTTATCCATTTTAGGATCTCTCTTTCAATTGGTTTATGTTTCAAAAGGCACCAAAGCGGTAAGGGATTTTTGTCTCAAATTGCCTTCTTTGAGACATAAGCTATTTTATGAACCTATATTATTATATGAGGTGTATATACCACCTATTTGACATTTTATATCACTAATATAATTATTTTAATGATATTAAAAGTTTAATTTGATATTTTTCTTTAATGGGTCCTACAATTCAATAAATACCAAAGTGGTAAAGGTTTGATGTTACAATCTCATTATTTATCAGGATTATTTATAATTATGATTTCAATAATAAAATATTATGATATATATTTCAAGAAACTATTTAATTTACTTATCATATAGTTATAAAATGATAATACATTATTTCCTTTCACTTTTCTCTCTTTATTTACTCAAGAGTTCAAAGGAATATTTTAAAAAAATCATCTTTATTTCTCTCTTCAACTGAAAAACCTTTTTCTTCTAAAAAAATATTTTTTAATAAACTTTTAAAAAAATATTTTAGGATTATAAAAAGTATTTATTAATTACATTTTCCCATGTTTTAAATTTTATAATTTTTTTGAAAGAAATCTTCATATCATTTTCCAAAAAATCCCCATTTGGATTTTACCAAAAATTTGAAAGGAATCATTGTTTTAACATGTATGACATGAAAATAATTTAATATTGTCATGAACATTATTATTTTTAAATATTACTTTATAAATTTTCAATGTCATTTTCAAAAAAATGAATTTTGAAAATGTTCTATGTTTTAAAAAAGTGTTTTTTAAAGTGAAAAAGTTATTTTCCACAAGAAATGTTTTAAATGATTTGTAAATATTCCTTTATAAGTTTTCAAAGTTTATATTCAAAGAAAAGTATTTATAAAATATTTTATAAACTGTTGTTTTAAAAATTTATTTTCAAATAAAGGTTATTTTCCTCATGAAACTTTCCAATTGATTTTTATTTCAAAATAATTCTTCATATAAGATGATATCCTTTGAGGTTACTTTATATTTATTTGGTATATGATCAAAGTATCCCATTATTATCCTTTATATAAATGGTTTATGTTTATGAAATTCATTTCTCTTCCATGGGTTATGCCATGATAGAATTCTTATGAAACCTGATTCCTTTTCCACAGGTTATACCATGATAAAATTATTATGAAACCCGCTTCTTTTTCCATAGGTTATGCTATGATGAAATGATGAAATGATTATAAATCTATTTATTTTATAAAGTATATGATATGATGAAATGTTTATGAAACACATTTATTTTAATGTGTTCTAATATGATGAATGTTTTATGATCTCATGGTACACATGTGTATGATTTTCATTATGTGATGGGTGGGACCTATATCTCCTTACAATACATTTGGTAATGATTAATGTTATATGAGCTCAAAGGGTACATGGGAGGTTATCCCAAACCCAAAAGAGGGTACACGGGAGGTTATCCCAAGCTTGAAGAGGGTAGACTAGAGGTTATATTAAGCCTAAAAGAGGGTATATGGGAGGTTATCTCAAACACAAAGCATGTACTTGGGTGGTTAGCCCAAGCCTAACATGTTATTAATATCTTGGTGGGTATCCTTGACATAATATTTTCAATGATTATGTATATTCCACAAATCAATTCCTTATGAAAATGTTATATTCTCATTTTTCATGTTATTTGATTCCATTATGATTCATGTCTTATGAACTTCCAAGATTTATGCCATGACTTAAGTTTTTGATCTATAATATGCATGGTATAATTTTAAAATGTTATTCTCATGTTATCATATCCTTATGCTCATGATATGTTTATGTCCACCTTTTTTACCCTTACTGATCATCTAAGCTCACCCTTTCTTATGTTTCCTTTCTCCAAGGTATGATGAATGGTATTATGTATGACATGTTTAAGAACTGTTCTAGTTATGAAGAACATAGTGGGAGATGATGTATCACACTTATGTAAAAGTTTTTTATGTGTCCAAGTTTCCAAAGGAACTAGACCTAAAAAATTATATCATGGATTGTTATATTATATAATGAATATCTGTCTATTAAGATATAATATTTATATATGATAATTTTGGGTCTTTAAAGTTGGTATCAGAGAAAAGTTTAGTTAAAATTTTGAAACTTGGATGAGAAAAAATTAGTGATATACCTAAGGATATTTATAAAGATATTTCTAGGGACATGTCTAAGGATAAGTCTAAGGACGAGTCAAAATATAAGAAAATGTTTTTGAATTTTGGAAAATGATATATTAAGTGGTTTCTAAGAAATTATATCCCTTTTTGGATATTATAAGTGGATGTGGATTTGGCATAGAGGTACCTAGGGGTAATAAATTAGAAAAGGGTGCATTGGGATGGAATGTATCATCACCTAGTTCATAATAATAGGCTTTTTTTCACACCAGGTTTAACACTCCCATGGGATATGTTTTGAAAATTCACAAACTCCATATAAACTATCATGAAGGATTTAAATAGATGATAACTATGAATTAATTAGTATAAAACTATGGTGTCATATATTGAAAATAAGGTGTCATGATTTAGACATACCATAAATGATTTTTCATGATTATGTGGTTTTCTACTATGATTATTATTGACCACACTATGTTTTTTGGTTTTAGTAAATGGTAGGGACTAGATGGAACTCAATTAATGTTTAATATGATAGATACTTTTTTATGAGAAACCAAATGGGGTGATGAATGGAGTGAAGGATATTGTGATTATTCCAAATCAGTTATCATGATATATGATTAACAACTTACACCTCAACCAAGTCTCGGACTCACCAATGAAGAGAAGGATAGAGTTCACCAACATATTGGGTGGAAGATACCATAGAAGAAAGAAGATTTATTTTCCTATATGTTGGGAATGTGGTAAGAATAACTCTAAGGAATATCTTATAGGAACTAGAAGATGTTTTGAGTGTGGAAAATAATGACACAAAGAAAGTAATTTCTAAGAAAAAATGAAATATTTAGTTAATACAATGGATGAGAATAATGGTCTTCCTAAGGTATAATCAATGTTTGAATGTTTTAAATGTTTAAAGTATGGGCATTATAAAAATTTATGTCCTAAGAGGAAAGATCTTGAAGATAATAAACAAGGCGGTACAAGTAATGGTTATAATACTGATGATGAAGATACCAAAAATGACATATAAAATGTATGGGATATTCTAACAATATTATTTATGTTAAACTTTAGAAGAATAATTAAATTGAGTCATGAAATATATATGTATTTTTCTATAAAAGTTTTACATTAAGGATTTTCAATAATATATTGAATAATACTGATGACCTCGAAAATTGATTTGATAGAAATGTTATATTTTATGGAAAACACATGATTAAGGGAAGGTAACCCTTAATATGTTCTTGATGTTGAGAAAATGGTGTTTAGTTTGGATAAAGATATGATTAATATAGATAAAGTAAATTAGATAATATTGATGACCATAAAACTGATTAATGATTTTTTGACAAAGTGGTATATGTTATCATTGATGAAGTTTATAGCATTTTTGGATTTATGGGATATATTAAATAATATATAGTTTTATTTATGGAATGAGGAAGCATGAATTTTTTATTATGGTTTTATGGTACTTCTGGTTATTACCATGCTTTAGGAGAATATATGATAAAGGTATTAACATATTTGGTATGTGACATCAAGATTTACTTCATTTTGTTTAGAGGATTAATGATAAGTTTATTTTGGAAATTTAGTGAACTCATTTCTAATTATTTTAGATTTTGATATTTTGGACAAACCTTAAGGTTAACTATTTTTTAGAATGGATTAAGATAGACTTTGGTTGTTATAGAGATCTTAGATATTTATGTATTATTTCACCATATGAATATTTATTCATATTATATAATCTATGATAACCATTTTGTTTTTTATAATAAATAGGGATAGAAGGAATGACTTATCATTCTTTTATGGATCTTATTATCTATTAGTGCTTCAGGCATGAAAAATTCACCACTTAGAGTAATAAATGATGTGTAAAATTGACCTAATCATAACTAAAGGATGATATTTTGTTTATTAAATGGAATGAAATTAATTAAGTATATATTCTAGTGAAAATTACTAAACTTTAGGAAAATAATATTGAAGTAAAATTCTTTCTTATTACCATCATTTATGATGATATCAATGAACTATTTCACACCTCTTTGGTTTTTGGTTTTGTGGTTATTTATTTTCTCATGACCATTCACTTTCTTGTGATCAATGATATCTGTCACTCTCCATCATTATTTGGACATTACACTTTTCTTACTTGTCTAAATATTCACTTCCCACATTTTTTATCCTATTTGGAAACCTAGTACATTTTATTCAAGATGATATTAATAATTTACTTTACCTATTATCAAGAGGAAGTTTTATTGTCTCTTTTTATGATGTGGGCTTTCCAAGAAGGATTTTTCAAATGTCAAACCCACAGATAACCAATTCAAATTGCGAGGACACAATTTTTTTAAGGGGGTAGAATATAACACCCCCAAGATTTTGTTTAATATTTTTTCAAATAATTTTAATCTTTTCAATAGTTTTCATTACGAAAAACACTTATTTTATCTTTTATTACATGAAACACCAAGTTTAGCATGCATTTCATGCAACACCAAATTTAAACAAAACATGACATACTATTAAAATATAATTATTTTATATTATAGTTATCAAATAGCTGTTGGAATGGTGATAATGAACATGATTAACTAAATTATGAATATATATGGTTTACATATGTATATATAATTAATTATTTTGTGACCAATTAATTAGAAATGAAAATATAAACCATTTTAAAACAAAGGAAATCTTTTTATGAAAAATTATTTTTATGCACACAAACACATTTTACCTCAATAAATTAAAAAGATCACTTTTGGTGAATTATTTTAATGAAATTTATATATAATTATTCAATCAAATGTTTAACATTCATCTTATGTGTTTTATAGACAAGAGATAAGAATAAATCCAATTTTATGCTTAAAAACTATATTTTTCTAAAAAGTAGTTTTGTCACCTTTTGCGCACTTATTTTAAAATTAATCTTCCCTATTTTAGAAAATTTATTTTTAAAAACTAAATAAATTTTTGAAATCATAATGTTGAAATTTTATTAGGGTTATTTTTTGACAACTTTCTTAAAAGTTAAATTTTTCAATGAATAGTGAAAAATACTCATTTTTATTAAGAATTTTATTTATTTTAAAGAATTTAAAAACCTAAAAATTGTTTTAAGATGTTTCTAAAAGTAAAATTAGTTCAATTATATATCTATTAATCCATTTTAGGTCATTGGAATCCATTTATTATTGAACTTTGATATAATAACTTTTTAAACTTTTGAATGTTTTCTCTTTGAAAACCCACTTTCTCATTGCAACTATGAGTTTAAATTTATATTTAATTATTAAACTTATATGAGTTAAATTAAAAAAATTGGATTCCATATTTGGAATCATAATAAATTATATTATCTAATAATTTCAAGTTAATTTTTGACCATAATGAATTGTAAAAACATTAAAAATTATTTGTCGCTGTTAAGGTAAAAATGGGTTTATCGGGTGGTTAAAATAAAAATATAAGGGTTAAAAATGAGCCAAAACTTTTAAAACACCCATTTTATGACCATATTTATACCTCATATATTCAAGTTTTGTTAATGAACCATTTTAGATCCTTTTTGTATGTGAAAAACGTGGGTACACCTTTTTCTTTTCAAAAATTACATGTGTGCCACTCACCTCACTTATAAAGGCCACCCTCTATCTTCTCCTCTTCACACTTCCTAAAATCATTGGTTCATAAACTCCATAAAAAAATAAACTACTAAATTACCTCTTATAATCCTATAATCCTTATTTTTTATAAATCCATCCTAAGAAGGCTTTGGTATAAACCTAAAGAGGCTCTTCGCAGAAGAGGTAGATTCTTTAACACATGTTTTAATTTTATTTATTCCTCCAACTACTTAGATTATTATTAAAACATGATTATATAATAAACTTAGTATCTTAAATATAATAATATTTGGTTATGTTAATTTCATTACCTACAATCATCCCCACTTCCATTAAGGGGGATACAAAATAACCATTCATGTGTATGACGGATTACCGCCTCACGAACTGACATTTTTTTTCCATCACTAACTTTCACGACTGGATATAATGATGTATTTATTATTTATATATGATTTTTATGATATTATTATGCTTATATAATCATTATATCACATATTACTTCTTAGTTTCCATTTTTTGGGAATATGATAACGTCATTCGTGTGTACGACTGACTACTACCTTGCGAAGCGATGTGATTAATTCTTCACATATGATTTACATGTAAGGTAATAAGGCCATGTTTAAATAAAAATATGTGATATATATGACATAAAAATTGTTCTATAATGGTAATATATTATTTAAATTTATTGTCACGACCCGACCCAAGCCTGGTCTCGAGCCGTAACTACCCCAAGCCCGCCTCAATAGGCTAGGGGTGGTGACAAGCACCAAAGGCATAAATAAATCAGATAGGAATTTACCTAAATACTTTCACACACACACACACAACCTAATCAATAAAAAATTGAATAGGGAAATAAGTAAAATATGCAACACTGCTATAAAGTAAATCAAGCATGCATGAACCACTAGATAGTGCAAAAGTATGATAGTGTATACTAAAAAGTAAAGGTAAAAAATACAAGTCCAACCATAAATATGTACCAACATAAAAAAAATGGAAAAGAGAAAACAACTGAGAGAGCCCAGCTCCTATATTCTAAGCTATGACTACCGTACATGGTCCAAGAACCCATTGTCTCTAAGATCCTCTGAAGTCACAATCATCTTATCTATCTTCTGCAAAAGACATGAAACATATAGGAAAAGTCCATACAGGGGTGAATATATACATACCCAGTAGAATTATCTAAAAGGGTAAAGGGGAAGTAGTATGAGATACAAGAGAAGAGGAAATAAGTATATAGAACAAGGTACTATGAGATAGTATAGATCAACCCAACAAGAGAGTGAAAGTAAGCTCATACAAGCACAAGGGGTTAAACACGGTGAGTAGATGAACTACTCATTGAGTCTTCACCACCTATGGTAGGATAATAGACTCATCTAACCACAAGAAGATAGATATAGAAATCACTTGGCATACCCCATGCGTCTTCACCTCTTCTAGAATGAGAGTAACCAAACCCAAGTATTGGGTACCAAATAAAGATATATATATATATATATATATATGATCAATAAAATAATCCCAAAAAAGAGAGTAAGGGGATATACATATCATAACTTAGAATAAGAATAAGAGTATCCAATGGTTCTAGAAGTATCCATCAATGATGACCAACATCTCATGTGTCTTCCTTGAACACACCAGTCTAAGGGACTCAAAGACCACACCTTGATACTATATTATTTGGGAAACACTAGCTCAACCACATGGTTTTAGGTCATTTTACAAAAGAATTTCTTGGTGGGTAAAGTTTCCATATTCCTCATGAGTCTAAAGACATGTGAAAACACATCTCATCACTGTGCCATAGTTGAGAGGCCAAAATCTCTAGGCAAGGATCCCATGCCCTGGTATGACAGGAGGGTCTTAATCTATTAGTCATCGAGGAACTCCATTGCCTAGCCCTGTTGGAGGGTAATTATTGGGAATGTCATCAGGGAACTCCACCACCCAACCCAGTAGATGGTAACACTCAATAGAAGCCTTCAGGGAAATCCACTACCTATCCCTACTATAGGGTAAGCCCAGAAAGATCATCGGGGAACACCACTGCCCATCCCTACTAGAGGGTAATACCAGAAATATCATTAGGGAATTCGACTTCCTAGACCTATTGGAGGGTAATATAAAAACATTTAGGAACTCCACATCCCATCCCTATTGAAGGGTAACTAAAAAATATCACCAGGGAACTCCACTGCCCAGCCCCACTGGAGGGTACCACCCAGAAAAATTTATGGTGATCTTACATGCTAACTACCATCATTGAGAATCTCCTAAGAATGTTCTAAGCTCAGAAAACTTCACATCATACCTTAAAAGTTTCTACTGAGGGAACCATCATGTTCTATGCATAAAAACACTCATGATATGATACTCGAAAGCCAAAATCCGAGTTCAAATGAAGAATATATGAACATTCAAAGTCTCCTGAAAGGAGCTCAAGTAGAACACGATGTGTGGGGGGACCCACATAGTGTGTGGTATCACTTCACAACCTATACATGTATCTAGTATATACATGAGTCCTTATCCATGTAGGGATACATTCTATGTAGGTGGACTACATGACGTGTCTAACCCATCTGAGGACCAAGCCGTGTCTACTAGTCACATTCGTGTAATTGGACCCCATATCCGTGTACTCTGGTACACAGAATGTTGGTCCAAATGGGATGTAACCCATGTGGTAAACCCGTGTCTGTGTCCTCTTACACAAATTCCCTGCCTGTGTGACCCATCACATGGGTTGTAAAACTAGGGAAGAGGTACACGACATATGAGGGAGGGTTACACACTGTGTTACCCTCAAATTTCCCCAAACCATAGAACTTACACTGAGAGAGGCTACACACCATGTTGTTCAACCTACACATGGAGTGTAGTCAGGTTTTCCCCAGGTGGTCCATATTTTTTAGATCTATGTCCATTATTCAAATTCAGTCAAATCACTTTAAATCTGGTGCTATCTAAGGCCGAAAAAGGTGGATATACTTGGAAATTATGATTTTGGGTTATCGCTCGTTGAAGATCAGTCACTATAATGCCCAAGAGTTTCATAGGGTGTTCCACATTCCTACACACCTCTAATCATCATGTTTTTGATGATTAACCACTGGATCAATCATCCTCACCTCACAAGATTTCCATATCTATGCTTAGTTCACAAAACCATTAATGTTTTGTCGATCTACCATGTATCTAAGTGACCGATCAATATGGGGTCACCTGAAAATTATTGAACTGAGACCTCAAGGATCCAACTGGTGAAGAAAGAATATATGAACAAGTGATAAAATCACTAAAATAAGGTTTTGAATGATCATTGTCTAAGCGTTCTTTTCCAATGATCAAGAATGTGATCTAGGGTTAGATAAACAATTGAAATAACTTAGATTTCTATACGTGGGAACATACAGATGTTAAACAAAGGAAACGATTGAAAAACAAAATTCGATCTACTTAAACATTTAATCGAAGGAATAAAATCACCAAAGGTGAGTCTCACCACTATTTTAGATTGATCTTTGGTAAAAAACATGCTCACACAATGATTGGAAGAATCTGATGCATTTTTTTCATCCTGATCTGATCTTATCTGACATTCCATCATCGTTTACCAAGGGATTCATCAAAGGGAGGAGTAAAGAGATCTCGATGGTTGATTCCAAGAATTATGAGCTCATGAAGACACTTTTATAAAATTTAATTCTAGTTTAAATGAATTTAATTAATTAATTAAACCATTAATTAATTCATTTAAACGCACCACCAATGAGAGGGGGGTATGAATGTCTAGTTCCGACTCATTTTATGTCGTGCCTAGGGTAAACACCACGTTTCAGACCCAACTGTGGTCTTAGATTTCTGATCTGATCATAATTTTAAGATTTATCCAATTTTATTTAATTAAGCATGAACACAATATAAAATATATTTAATATTTTTATAAAAATTAATTCTGGGACATCATGCATCAAAACCACACACTATCTCAGTGCCTAGGTTTGGAAATATATATAGAAATATTTCAAAGTCTTATAAGGAAAAAAAAACAAGTCTCTACATTATCCCCTCCAATATTTTCATCCCTAAAAAAACTAGAAAAAAACTTGGGATACTAAGACCACACTTGTCTCTCACGCTCCCTGGAACTCTCTTGCATGTTTCCATACTGACACAACATGCAAATCAAAGGGATGGTCCATCCACACAGGGTATACTCTAGTTGATCCTCGATCACCACTGGGTGCTCCATCCTCGATGTACAACTCTTCCTAGTCGATGATGTGCGTAGGATTATGATTCTATATCCTTAGTTGCAATAAGTGGAAGATGTCGTGAACCCACTCTAGCTGTGGGGGTAGGGAAAGGTTGTAGGAAACCTATCCAACCCTCTGAATGATCTTTAATGGACTGATGAACCTTGGGGATAGCTTGCCTCCTAGATGAACCTCCATAATCCTTATCTTTGGGAGACTCCCAATAAGATGTGGTCCCCCTATTAAAACTACAAGGAACTAAAATAGTGGCCTAAACAAGATTTCTATCTCCTCTGGACCATCCTTATTTGTTCACAGATGACCTTCACTTTCTCCATTGTCACCTACACCAACTCTGGGCCCATAAGAGATGACACGACAATCTCTATCCAGCTTAAGGGTGACCTATAGGGTCTCCTGTATAGTGCCTAAAAAGGTGAAATGTTGATGGTAGAGTGGTATCTATTATTGTACAAAAACTCTACCAAGGGAAGGAGATCCTCCTAGCTCCAACCAAAGTCTAACATGCAAGTACTCATCATATCCTCCAAAACCTAGACTGTGCACCCAGTATTCCCATCAGTCTAGGGGTGAAAGGATGTAATCATTTTCATCTAGGTCCCAAGATCCTCCTACATGCCTCTCTACAATCATGATGTAAACCACTTGTCACGATCAAAGATAATCATTGAGGGTACCTCGTGAAGGATAATGATCTCCCATACGTACAACTACTCCAAACTCTCCATCAAAATTTTCTCCTTGATGAAAAGGAAGTGTGACAACTTTGTGAGTCAATATACTATCACCCATATGGAATCATGGACCTTTTCTTTGCACAAAAGCCTTGTGATGAAGTCCATGGATATTCCATCCCACTTAAACTTTGGGATCACTAGGGGCTGTAACAATCCTGCAGGAACTTGGTGATCAATATTCACCTGATGACAAGTGAGACATTGAGAGATGAAATTAGAAACGATTAATCTCATGATATACCACCAAAACTACCATTAAAGATATTTGTACATATTTCCCACACCGGGATGTACAAATAGATGAGAAGTGTAGAAATCCCATATCACCTCCTACCACAATGTGACTAGAACCATTATCCACCCCTGAAATAAGATTTTGTAATTCCCTCCTTTAGAATATCCATTTAGTGTGTCACCTGTGGATATATAATCATGAAAAACCTTGTAGTCAATGTACCCTAGCTGAGACTCTCTCACACACTCAAGAAGAAAAGGATTCAACAACATAAACTAAATAAAAACTGTACCCTCCTACTCCACCAGGGTCAGCCATAGGGAAACTAACTATTCTAAAACTTCCTGCACTAAGAGAGACATGGAATTCCTACTAAGGAAATATACTACAATGTTTCCCTTCCAACATCACTGGTAGTCTTAACACTGGAGCACTCATTAGTTGCACAGTTCTATTTGTGGGGTCTCAACTACCTTGAACCATATGTGATAACTGCCTTCTACTGCATCAACACGCAACTAAGACCAGCCCTATAGGCATTGAAATAAACCTCGAACTCAATGCCATCCTTTGGTAGTCTCAAAACTAGAGCACTCATTAGACTCTACCTTAACTCCTCAAAGGCCCTCTAGCTCTGCTCAGACTGGATAAATAGATCCCCTTTCCACATAATAGCAGTTAAAGGGGATGGGATCCTAGAGAAGTTTTCCACAAATATCCTGTATTACCCTTATAGGACAAGAAATCTATGCACCTTTGACACATTCTTGGGTGGCTCCCAAGAAATAACTGCTTCGATCTTCTCTTGATACACGATTAAACTATGCTCAGAAATTACATACCATAAAAAGTGAACCTCATGAATCCAGAACTGGTGCTTTGAGAGATTTTCATAAAACTGGTGATCTCGAAGAAATTCTAGGACCATCCTCTTGTTCTCTTCATGATCCTCCTCTGATTTAGAGTATACGAGTATGTTGTCGATGAAGATGAAAAAAAACTAGTCCAAGTATGGATGGAAAACCTAGTTCATCAAATACATGAAAATGAAGGGGGGATTTGTCACACCAATGGGAATCACTAAGATCTCATAGTGTCCATAGCGACATATAAATGCCAAATTTGGTATATCAGTCTTGTGAACCCTCAACTGGTGGTATCCATACCTGAGATCGATCTTTGAGAACCATCTCACACCTCATAAATAGTTGAATATGTTGTAAATCATTGATAATGGGTACTTTTTCTTTATCATGGCCTGGTTCAGGTGATGATAATCTATGAAAATCCACAAGCCCCTGTCCACCTTTTTCATGAACAATATTGGAGATTCCTAGGGGGATACACTGGGTCTGATGAAATATTTCTCACAATGGTCCTCTAACTGTAACCATAACTCTCAGAGCTCGGTAGGTTCCATATGATATGCCATAGAAGATATTTGGGCTGTCCCTAGATGAAATTTAATGTAAAACTCCATCTCCCATCTCAGAGGTAGTTCTGGAATGTCCTCAAGAAAGATGTCCGTATAATCTTCCACATCTAAAGGAACCCGGATGAATGAAGAGCCTACAACACAAAGGAATACACTCAGAAAATGATGGGTGATAGGATAAAACCTCCTTCTCATAGCATCTACCTATCCTTCCATGAGATCTCTCTCACCAGAAAAGGAGAATCTCATCCCATAAGTGCGTAAGCATCTAAATAGTTTGTGGTGACAGACGATCTGGGCTTGGACCATGGATAGACAATCCATACCCAATATGACATCATAGGGCTCCATAATGATGACAAAAATGTCCCACATGAACCTCTTTCTACCAAGAAATAGATCACAATGATGAAAAATTAAAGACACAAAAGAAGCGTTCCCTATAGGAACCTCAAGATGAAGCTGTTCTATTAATATCTCCTCTAGGAGCTCTAAATCTCACAACAAGAGTCAAGATATAAAAGAATAACTAGAACCAGTGTCTTATAATACTAAGGTAAGAGTAGGATAAACATAGATCATACCTCAAATCATCTTGTGTGATGCATGATCATAGACATCCAAAGACTAAAACTATCTGTGGCCCCAACTGCCAGCTCCTTAAGCATGATGTGGGCCACATGATGGTGGTGGCGAAATTACCTCATGATGTCATCCACGACCTATAGCTCCTCCTGCTCCTCTTCCAGCTCTTCCAACCTAGGAAACACCCTTTCCACATTTGGGAGATCCCTGATCACGACACTGACTCTACCATGGCGGTCCATTAGATATCTTCTTGGGCTACTTAGCACGTCTGGTCAGGAAGTGCTGGGCCATGTGACATCACCCATCATAAGTAAATCACTTCACCTCTCTAGGATGCTTTGGTCCTCTATGCTGCCTTGGCCCTATACAATTACGTGCCTGATCCTGTTCGTAATAGGGTCTCCTGCTCTGAGATCCTAGCTCCTATAATCTTCTAGATACTAAAAATGACTCATCTTTGGGATGCCCACTGCTAGCTCCAACTGCCTGGAGTCCCTCTAAAAAAAATATCTCCATCACTAGTGTCCAATCCAACACCCCGACATAGGTGGGGATGTACAAGGGAACAATGCTGGTTCAAATATCTCTGCGGAGCCCCAACTCAAAATTCTGTGCTCAGAAGTATCCATCCTGAATCATGTCAATGGAGTAGCGTATAAGGTATATGAACCTTGAAACATAATCATCCACTATCATACCTCCCTTATTAATCTATTGAAGCTACTAGATCTAGACTAAGCATATGAAGGAGGGGTAGTAATCTTAACAAAACAGTAGCTGGAAGACGTACCATGAGAGTTTCAACTCATCGTGCATCTGGGTAATAGGGATCCACCAATTCCCAACTGATTCATGGAAAGTGATGGATTCTAGTTCCACCAATTGATCTGTCGAGGTCCAGACAAGTATGAAGATATGAACCACTTAATCTAGCCAATCCTTTTCCGCATGAGGATCTATCTCACCATATAACATCAGTAGTCCCTGATGCTAGAACTCATGGAGCATGCTAAGACTATGCATATCCTAAGCCTATTATACTAGGATATACTTTTTCTAAACAAGTGTATGTGATTATCCTTTCCTACTTTGAGGAATGGGGTTGTAGGATAGACTCTGAACTGAGGACTTATCATTCATAAGGTCATCATCACAAACCAAAGATGGTATCCTAGATGGCTGTCATCGCGAAGACATCCTAAAAGTTATCAAGGAGTACCATGATCAGATGATCACACACACACACACACACATATATATATATCAACAAAAATGGGGAGATTACTCAAGAAGGGCAGTCTCAATCCTATATGATTCATTTACCATTGATCCCTACAACAAATTTCTTAGCATGCTGAGTCGAAAATCAGGTAGTCAAGGTCCTGGTGAATGTATACATCAGCCACCCATACCATCACTGGACTCCCTGGCATGAGAGATGCACTTGAGACACTTTGAAACTATTTACCTAAACCCAACAAAATCCTCTTAAAGGGTAACATTCGAAGAACATACCAAGGAACAAACTTTATCTAATACCAATCTATCATGACCTGACCCAAGTCAAGGCTCGAGATGAAACTACCCCAAGTACACCTCTATAGGATAGGGGGAATAAAAAAGCACTGAAGGCATAAATAACTTAGGTATGCCTTTTCCTAAATACCTGTACACACACACATAGCCAGATCAATGCAAAAAGTGGGAAAGAAGGAAAATATGAAACACTGCTATAAATTAAATAAAGCATGCATGAACCTCTATAAAGTAAAAAAGTTTGATAGTGTATACTAAAAAGTAAAAGAAAAAATACACACCCAACCGAAAATATGTCCCACCCTGAAAAGAACTGGAAAAGATTAAACAATTGAGAGAGTCCATGTCCTATATCCCAATATATGAACAATGTATGCAGTCCAAGAACCTAATGATCCTATGAAGTCAAAGTTGACATATCCTTCATCTATAAAAGACATGACACATGTGGGTAAATACCATGTAGGGGTGATTAATACATACCGAGTAGAACACCCAAAAATGGTGAAGATAGAGCAGTAAGAGATATAGGAGAAGAGGAAATCAGTAGATAGAACAAGGTATAGTGAGATAGTACAACTAAACCCAACAAGAGAGTGAAAGTAATATCGTACAAGTAAAAGAGGCTAAACATGGTGAGTAGATGAACTACCTATCGATTATTCACCACCTATAGTAGAATATTAGACTCATACAACCATGAGAAGATAAATATAGAAAGTATGTGACATACCCCGCATGTCTTCGCCTCTCCTAGAAGGAGAGTAACCAAACCCAAGGATTGTGTACTATAGATATATATATATTCTTAGTCAAAGAATCCCAAATGAGAGAGTAAGAGAATCTCCATCTCATAGCTCAGCCTAAGAAGAAGAGTATCCAACAGTTCCAGAAGTACCAATCAATGATGCCCATCATCTCACTCATCTTACCTAAACACACAAGTTTAAGGGACTCAAACACCACACCTTGATACTATCCATTTTGGACGTCACTAAATTTCTCACATGGTTTTAGGCCGCATCACAAAAATGAATCTCAGTGGGGGAAGTTTCCCTCTTCCTCATGAGTCTAAATCCATGTCAAACCATATCTCATCACTATGTCATAGTCAAGGGGCGATAATATCTAGGTAAGGATCACATGCCATAGTATGATATGAGGGTACTAATATACTAGTCACTGAGGAAATCCAATGCCCAACCCCGCTGGAGGGTAACAATTGGGAATGTCATCGGGGAACTCTACTGCCCAACCTAGCTGAAGGGTAACATTTGATAGAAGCCATTGGGAAACTCCACTTCCCAGCCCTATTGGAGGGTAATCCCAAAAATATTGTCAAGGAACACCACTACACAAACCTACTGAAGGGTAAGCCTGAAAAGATCATCGAGGAACAACACTACCAAGACCTACTGGAGAGTAATCCCATAATGTTGAGGAACTACACTACCTATCCCTACTAGAGGGTAACTCGAAAAGATCATCGGGGAACTCTACTCCCCAGCCCTACTGAAGGGTACTGCTCAGAAAAGTCTCTAGTGATCCTACCTAATCACCACCATCATTTAACATCACCTAAGAAGAAATAGACCTTGTAAAACTTCACATCATACCTTTAAAATACCCGACTAATGGAACTATCATGTTCTATGTGTAAAAAAACTCAGGATACGATAATCATAGACCAAAATCTAAGTTCACACAAAGGAGATATGGACATTTAAAGTCTCTTAAAAGGAGATCAAGTAGAACATGACATATGAGGGGACCCACATAGTGTGTGGTCCCACTTCATATCCTAGCCATGTATTTGGTTGGTACATGGGTCCCCATCTGATTAGGGATACACACCATGTAGGTGGACTACATGGCATGTCCAACCCATCCGGGGATCGGGCCAAGTTTGCTGGTCATGTCCATGTACTTGGACCTCATGTCCATGTACTCTCATACACAATGTTTTGGTCCATATGAGATTCTGCCCGTGTGGTTAACCCGTGTTCGTGTCCTCTTACACGGAGTCCCCATCCGTGTGACCCATCACATGGGTTGTCCAATTGGGGAAGGGGTACATGGTGTGAGGGAGGGTTACATGCTGTGTTACCCTCAAATTTTATAAAACCATAGTGCCACTACTGAGTAAGGATACACTGTGTTGTTCTTCATATACACGGTGTGTAGTTGGGTTTTCTCCAGGAGGTACAAATTTTCTAGATCTACGTTTGTGCTTATAATATGGTCAAACTGCTTTAGTTTCGATGTTATCTAAGGCCAAAAAGGTAGATCTACTTGGAAATTGTGATTCCAGGCCGCCAATCACTAGAGATCAGTCACCATCACCCACAAGATTTTCATTGGGTGTTACACACACCATTTCTCTTTTGATCATCATGTTCATGATGATTAACCACTAGATCAGTCATCCCCACCTCGCAAGCCTTCCAGATCCATGATCAGTTTGAAAAACCATTAATGTTTCATTGATCCTCCACGTATCCAAGTGCCCGATCAAGCAAGGGCCACTCTTCAATTGTAAAAACGGGACCTAGGGGATCCAATATGTGATGAAAACATATAAAAAACGATGGTGAAAAGCACCAAAACAAGGTTTTTAATGATCATTGTCCAAGAATTCTTTTCCAATGATTAAGTATGTGATCTGGGGTTAGATAAACAATTGAAATAAATTAGATTTCTATACACGAGCACATGTAGAGGTTGTACAAAGGTGTAGATCAAAGAAAAACATTCAACCTAATAAAAAATTTAATCCAATGTGTAAAATCACCAAATAAGAGTCCAAACACTATTTTGGATCAATTTTTGGTGAATAATGTTCCCACATAATGATTGGAAGAAAATGATGCATTTGTTGTGTCCTGATACAATCCGATCTAACATTTTGTCTTCATTTCCAAGGGATTCATAAAAGGGAGGAGGATGGAGATATCATCAAAATATTCCAGGATTTATGAGATAAAACTAGATAATTTTTACATGGTGATACTTCTATAACAATTCTTTCCAAGTTAAATGAATTTAATTAATTAATTCACTTAAACACATCTTCAATGAGTGAGGGGTCTAAATGTCTAGCGCTGAATAATTTTATTTCATGACTAGGGAAAACACCACATTCCATAACCAACCATGGTATTGGATTTATAATCTGATTAATCATTAAAGAGTTAACCCATTTTATTTAATTAACCTCACAAAAAATATAAAATATATTTAATATTTTTATAAAAATTAATTTTGGGCACATCAGGCGTCAAAATCGCACATTTTCTCAGCACCTAGATCTGGAAATATATATAAAAATATATTAATGTCTTACAAAAAAACCATGTCTTTATATTTATTTCCATAAATCTATTTAGAAAATGTAAACAATGTTCATGCATATGTACAACATATCATGTCCATGAATGATGTATTTCATTTTTATATACAAATTTTATGGATTACTCTAAATACATGTAAAATGAATATATATGATATTTATATCATTTTTAACATTCTATATATTATAGAAACATGATCAAAGTAAGAGGAACAAAAATAATAAATCAAAATATACACTAAAAACAATGCAGTTATTACCTGAAACATGATTTTAACAGGGAATTGTTAATAAAAGAGTAATGAAAAGTCATAAGTAAATCATAAATGGTATGATAAATATTATTATAGTTATGTAATATATGTATAATAACCTTATATTTATTATATAGGATGTTTGAATGTGTATGAAAGAAGTTGAGACTTAAGGTAAGTGATTTTCGTGTCACTTTTTACTTATGTGAGACACATGCCATATTCACCACCTATTTATTTTATATGGTGTATATACTTCACATTAATGTATTTTATGATTCTTATCCTTCAATTTTTTTTTATTTACATAACCATTTTAGTATATCTCTTTCATGGGGTATATGGTTCAAAATTTACCAAAACGGTAAGATATTTTTTGTCTCAAATTATATTCTTTAGGAAATAAGTTATGTTATCAACCTATATTATTCTATGAGGTATGTATACTTCCCCTTTGATATTTTATATCATTAATATACTTATTTTAATGACATTAAAAGTTTTATTTGATTTTGTTCTTTAATGGGGCCTATGATTCAAAACATACCAAAGTGGTAAAGGGTTGATGTTACGATCTCATTGTTTATCGGTATTGTTTATGATTATGCTTTTAATGATAAAATATTATGATACATCTCTCAAGAAAATCTTTAATTTCATTCTAATATGGTTATGTAATGAGAATACATGTTTTCCCTTCATTTTCCTCTATTTATGTACTCAATAGTTCAAAAGAACGTTTTTTAGAAAAATCATCTTTATTTATATCCTCAATCAAAACCCCTTTTTTCTTACAAAACTATGTTTTCTAAAAGAGTTTTCAAAAATGTTTTAAAATTATGTAAATTATTTATTAAAGAAAATTTTACCCATTTTTAAAATTTTAATTTTTTTGAAAGAATATTCATATCATTTTCCAAATAAGGATCATTTGGATTTTACTGAAAATATGAAAGGAATATTTATTTTAGAATGTATGACATGAAAAAAATTTATGATCATTATGACCATTATTTTATTTTAAGCTTCATTTATATGTTTTGAATTTTATTTTCAAAGAAAAGGATTTGGAAAATGTTTAATTTTTTAAAAAATAGTTTTTAAAAGTGAAAAGAATATTTTCTTTAAGAAATGTTTTAAATGAATTTTAAAGATTACTTTATAAGTTTTCAAAGTTTATTTTAAAAGAAAATCATTTCTAAAATATTTTATAAATTTTAGTTTTAAAAATTGATTTTCAAAGAAAGGTTATTTTTCTTAAGAAATGTTCCAAGTATTTTTTCTTTCAAAATAATTCTCTATCTAAGATGAAATTCTTTGATATTACCTATGATTTAATGTGGATATGATCCAAGGATACCATTATTATTCTTTGTATGAATGTTTTGTGTTTACAATGAAATGATGTTTATGAAACCCATTTCCATTCCATGGGTTATAACATGATAGAATTATTATGAAACCCACTTCTTTTTCCATGGGTTATAACATGACATTATTCTTATGAAACTCACTTCTTTTTCCATGGGTTTTGCTTTGATGAAATGATTATGAACCTATTTATTTTCTGTAGGTTTTTATATGAATAAATGTTTATGAAATACATTTATTTTCATGGGTTATGATTCGATGAATGTTTTATGATCTTGTGGCACACATGTGTATGATTTTAATTATGTGATGGGTGGGACCTATGTCTCCCTCCAATGTATTGGTTAATGATTAATGTTATATGATCTCAAATGGTACATGGGAGGTTATCACAAGACCAAAAGAGGGTATACAAAAGTTTATCCCAAGCCTAAAAGAGGGTACATGGGAAATTATCACAAGCCCAAAAGAGGGTACATGGGAGGCTATCCCAAGCATGAAGTAGGTACACAAGTGGTTATCCCAAGATTAGCATGTTATGAATATCTTGGTGGATAGCCTTGACATACAATTTTCTATAATTATGTGTATTCCACAAATCTATGACTTATGTATATGTTATGTTCTCATGGATCATGTTCTTTGATTCCAGTATGATTTATGTATTATGAACTATCAAGATTTATTCCATTACTCAAGTATATGATCTATGATACACATGTCATGATTTTCAAATGTTATTCTCATGGTATCATAACCTTATGCTTATGATATGTTGATATATCTATTTTTTACCCATACTGAGCATATGAGATCACCCATTCTCATGTTTCCTTTCCTTAGGTTATGATGAAAGGTATTATGTATGATATTTCTAAGAAGGGTGCTAGTTATGAAGAATAGTGGGAGATGATGTAGCTCACTTATGGATTATTTGTTTATGTTTCCAAGTTTCCAAAGACACTAGACTTAAATTATTATAGCATGGATAATTATGTTATGTAATGAATATTCATATATTAATATTTAATATTTATGTATGAGAAGTTTGGGTCTTCACACAGACTACCACCTTCATGGAATGATGCATTATGTTTTTCATTACCTCCTATCATGGATAGTAATAAGAATGAATTTAATGAAAAATATGATGTGTATGATATCATTAAGGTTATGGTATAAAAAATTGGAGAACCTAGTAATGATATGATCAAAAAATGATCACTGTTAATTCAATCATTTAAAATAGGCATACTAAAAGGAAAATATTTTTATTCATGCTACATAATATTTTCATATCCATTACTTATTCTTATATCTCATTCCAATTATAATATACCACATTAATAAAAACTAAATATGATCATTATAAATCTATTATAATGACGTTACAACTAAATTACCTCATAATCATTCATTAAATCTATATATTTTCATGTTTGGGTTGGTTTAACCACCCACTTGAACAATACTATGAATTTATACCATGAATTCCAATGAGAAAATAATTACTAGTATAATATGATATAAATGTGTAAATAATGATTCATTTTTGGTTATAGATATGTTAAATCAATATTTAATTCATTAATTAATAAAATACCATTCGATCATCAAGAATCACTGAAAAATGCTTGTTATAGATTTCATATTTAAGTATAAAGACTATATATGAAGAGTGAATATAGACTTCACTATTAACAAATTAGTACAAATGATCAAAACTATAAACACCTAATGTGGGAAAATAGTTAAAAAAGAAACTAACTAGAATTCATATAAATAATGACTATATATGAAGAGTATAAATGAAAATAGATATGAGTAAGTATAACACCCGATGTTTTAGGTAATTTACCCTTTAATTATGTATTTTGATGTTATATAATAATTGGGTTGAGTTTTAGGAGTTTATGGATGCTTTTGGAGATTTTTTGAAGTATTTATAAGGGTTAATGGATTGATCATGGTTAGGGGAAACCATAAAACTTCTCTAGGTAACTATGCAAGAGGGTTTGGGTAGGTACATGGTTAAGGCACATTTTTTCCAAAAATGTATAGGTGCCAAGAGAAACTATAAGAGTGGAGGTACTGGGAAAACATGGTTGGTGCATGGTTTTTAAAACCATGTGATCCAACCATTTGAGGGGGTTTTTTAGAGATAGTATAATGCACACAGTTTTCTAAACCATGCGACCTAGTGGTGTGATGTGTATTTAATGCTCTAAAAATTAGAGTTTAACTCAATTTTACACCCCAAAACCCTTTTCTAACCTATCCTATTAGGATATTGAAATCCAAAGTTCACTTAAACATTCATGAAAATCCACTTTGATCTAGAATTTGGTTTTTATAGATCTAAGTGTATTGGATCTACAGAATCAAAGGTAAGTATCCGTTTTCTCTCTTTATATTTAGATCTCCTCATCTCTTGTCACTTGGAATGTTAGATCTAATATATTATTTATACATCTATGATATATGACATGTGTTTATGAGATATTTATTGGATCTATTGAATGAAATACGTTTTGAGTTAGGATCTAGAGTTTTCTTAGTGCCATTAATTGTTTTTTTTTCACCTGTTGAGTGGTAGGTGGCCTCTACCTATTCTCCACTTATTTTAAAACTTGAAGGTTTAGTTTTTATTAAATTTTTTCTTGGATTTTTAGAGTAAAATTTCAATTATTATTTTAAGGAAACTCTTTTGGTTTATGATTTGAGAACATGATAATTTAAATTGATTTTGTAAAACCCTTTGATTTAAAATTTTAAATTCGGTTTTTTAAATTATAGTTTTGGTTTAATGTAATAATAATGTTTACTGAAATGTTTTAAAGGAATATTTTTTTTGTTTAATCTAATGATATGATAACTTGGAATACATGGTTGGTGTGAGTTCATTTGTATTAACATGACCCTAAATAAGGGTTTTGGTTCTAGACTAGAGGCACCTGAAGATTGGTCACCATGTGAGGACTTGTTGCATTATTGAGTAACCACTCATGAGTATGAAACTGTCACTTATAATGCATGAGAGTGTGAGTGGAAAGATTTTTTTTGGTTATTCCAAATATTATAAATGAATAAATTGATCTTATTTTAAATTTAATTGTTTTAAATTGGTTTTTTTATCTCCATATTCTTTGTTTAAAAAATATGTTTTGGACTATGAGATAACATGTTATTATCCTAGAGGCATGAGTTGGAAAGTATCTTAGGGAAATTATACTAGGTATGATTACTAACCCTTTTTATACGCACTTTAGTGTTTTGAAGTTGTTCTTCATGACATAGGTAAACAAAAATTCTCATATTTATCTTATAGTGCATCATGATGCTACTTCCTTGGGTTGGTTTTTTAGATCTTGGTGTTTCTTTATTAGAGTGGTTGGGGTGATACCACATTATTGTTGTTTCATCAATAAATTTTTGGTTTTCTTTAATTTATTTATTTTACTTAGTGGTTGCTACTCTGATATTATTATTTTATTAGTTTTATTTTGAGTTTTATTATTTATAATCATGAATAATATATTCAGTTTGGTTGTTTATATTTTATCTTGTCAGGTTATGTTCTTTCTTCAGGGAAAATCATCCCCTAATGTTTTAATAATCCCTTGTCATTTATTTCTAGTATTTTGTGTATTATGGATATCACCTAAGGTTAGTTTTACCTATGAACTAGCCCAAACTAGTAAGTTGGATGGGGATGTTACAAATGGTTTTAGTATTGGTTGGTCTGTAATCTTGGGATTGTATAAAAGAGAGAAGGAATGTCAGAAATTGAAATATATATCATAAAATTATATAGCTAACATATTTAGGTGAACTTCAAGTTACTAGGGTGGTCTAGGTGAAAAAAGTGTTCTAAGACCCTTCTAGGTGTGCTATCATCTCATCATCATGGGTTTAGCTTATGAGTATAGCATATCATGCATTAGTAGCAATACTTACCACTAGGACTACATTTTTTATATTATTTTTGATGATTTATAGAAAATGGTTGTAATGTTTTTTAATTTTAATATATTTTTCAATATTCATTTGATTTATTATTTCTTTGATTATTTGGAATATTCTAAGCCTTCAGTTTATAATGAGTAATGACTAAGTGGTGTTTTGTTTTGTCTATTGAGAAATGGCATGAATTAGATGACATAGAAAATCATAAGAAAAGGCCATAGAGAATGTGGTTTCACTTGAGCCACAGGTGATCCAATAGCTTGTTCAGATCATTTTGCAAGATTTTAGAGCTATTTATAGGAGAAATCAAAATGAAAACCAAGACAAGTGGATCATTCTATGAAATTTTAGAAGTATAATCCATCAATATTTCAAGAGGATTGAGAACCTAGAAAGTAATAAGTGTTTCATAATATAATTAATTGAATATTTGATTTCCTTGGAACATTGATTGATCTAAAGGTCATGTTATCCATCTACATGATGAAGGATCTTGCACACCAATGGAAGGATTTATCTGTCCAAGATAAATTTAACCAAGGACTTATATGGGATGAATTTGAAGACTTTTTCAACAAAATATTCTATCCTCACACAGTCAAGATATATAGAATGACATATTTATTTATTATAGAGAAATAAAATATATCATTTACAGAGTATTCAACTAATTTTATGAACTTAGTTTGTTTTTCTCAAGAAGTAGCTGATAGCGAATCCATGGAGGAATGTATATTTGAGTCTGGACTATGACCGTAAATTCATCCTAAGATATATTTCCTATGTATTAAAGATTATATAGAGATGATGAATAGAAAAAAAATGGAATAAAGGAATATCATTGGGAATTCAATTAGTGGAAGTATGTTTCTCTCCATGGGAATAGGTGGGAACTCTAATATAGGGAACAAGTGGAAGAGGTACACCTACTTCCAAGGTGGTGGAGCATCTCAGAATAAAACCACTAGATCAGTTAAATTTCTTGCACAACCCACAAGATATCCTGAATATTTCTAATGTGGTTCATTCAAGCATATAAATTGTGATTGTATGGAACCACCTAAAGCATGCCACAACTGTAATTAGATGGTAAATATTTAGTGTTATTATCGTAGTACTACTAAGTAATCTACTAGGAATATAGATCACATGTCCCAAACATATTATGCTTCAACTATATTATCATTTACAAAAAATTCTCTTCCTTAGAACCAAGTGAACTAAGGTGATTTTAGAAACACCCTGTTGGTATTACTATTCAAAAAATAAAGTCCATTTTGAAATATAAAATTTATAAAATTTCAAAAATTTTGTATTACTATTCATCATGACTAGTTTGATTGGTCGCGGTGTGTTAAAATCTCAAAGTTGTGTATAATGTAAGATTTTGCATTATTCAAGGGGAAACATACCATGGAAGCTTGGGGTGTTATGCATGTGGATAAAGAAACCCATTATAGCGTGATGTGGATACCTTGTCCATCATGAAATGTTTTCTAAGTGAGGCTTGTAAAAGATCCTATGAAAAAAAATCCCATGATGATGAGGCACAAAGTAAAAAATATCATGATTATGATCTCTATTGGACCACTAAAATTTGATACTTGAGAATATTTTCAATTTATTACTATTTTGGCTATGTTAGATAATGAATTAGGATTACTCAAAGCTTGTGATGGACCTCATACTTGTGTTTCCCAAACAATTTTTTGGTAAGATGTCCCAGTTTTGAGGGATATTAGATTTTAGTTAATGGTTTTCACTATTACAATTGATATATTTATTAAATTATGATTTTTTGTTTAATATTTATATTTATGGGTTTATCTCTTCAATCATAGTGGAAAGAGGATAGTATACAACTATCATTTTAGGCATGTAGAGTTAACAAGACATATGTATGATTTCATTTCATTAATATAATTTTTTATAGAGGGTTGAACTGTTAATTTTTTTAATAAAAACATTAATAATTTTCATATATAACTTATTAGTGGAAATATACTCAACCATAACAAAATATTTCTTTCTCATAAAATGTTATCTAGATCCTCTCCTGAGATGTAATCTGGGGATGGCTATACAATACCTCTCTGTAAGTGATGAATAGTGACCCTAGTGGGTCGGTATAAAAAATGGATGCATTGAAGATGAAACCCTTATGGGTGATAAATTTTTTGTATTCGATACTTAATTATTCAACAACAACATAAATTTTATTCACATGTATAATCCTAGTGGAACTCTAGTGTACTGGACGATATGAAAATGGTTTTACTCAATATTAATCTTCATAGGATGAATTCATTATATATTATTTGATTTGGCCACTTTTTTAAGGGTTAGTTTGGCATGTCTATTCTATATAAGGATGGATCCCTAGGAGTGGGTGTTTGATTCAGAATTTTATACCTTATATGTGTAAGTTGGAACCCATGAGTGGGTGTGTCGGCATGTGAGATACCTTATGTCATTTTATTTGAATGGAGATATGTTTCCCCATGAGCAATATATTTTGAGGATAATGATTATGTACTAGGTGGGAGATCCTAGTGGTTTTTTGGATTGATGCATATGATGGGATATTAGTTATGTGGTGTAATAAAAGAGATTCTTTATGTATTATGAATGTGGAAGTATGGGAGGTGTTTGAGTTGTGAGAGGTCTTACATGCACAAGAGGAATGGTCAAAGAATTCATTAATAAAGTGATGAAAGGATGGAAAATATATGACTTTGAATGGAATGAGTGAAATTATTTCAGTCTGTTAGATTATAAGTATCATGTAATGATTTCTTCCAGATGATGTTTACATGTGGGGGGTCAATGGTTAGTTTTTTAAGCACATGATCCAAGATTTGATGATGTACTACTCATGAGATTGTGATTCAAGTTGTAAGACTATGTTATATAGAATATGAAGCCCACATAGTTTAGATGATATTAAGATGTATAATAGATAAGAACCTATGATAGTTTTTTTAGGAGTTCCACTCAATCTTTGAGGAGGAGGCTGAGTATTGGTGTGAACTTTCTAAGAAGAGACACAATGCATGAGGGATACTGTGAATTGGGCATGTTCAGTCCCTATTTTTCGTGGATTTTTGAGAGGTTGTGTGTGGGATGAGAACTGATGGATTTGATGGAATAATCATTGATAGGGTGTCTCGAGTTTTTGGATGAAAATGGTTGTTGTGTCCCTTCAGTGAGGGGTGAAATCATATGTGGATCAAAGTGAGGTGTCCTGATCGATCTGAGATTGATCCTTGAAAATGGTTGATTGGTTGGGTGAGTTCTGTTCGAGAGGATATACACACATGTGATATTAGAGCTAACTGGGTTGTATTCTCATGGGGTGGTCGAAATAATCCATAGTTTGGAAAGAACCATTTTTTCTTTTGGAGGGTGTGACCCTTGTTAAGAATGTAATTTTAATTGATGTCAATGATAGAGTACCTTTTGATCCGAGAATTGGTAGAAATAAACATTTTTAATGGCCCTCAGGTATGAGTGGGTGGATGGATCCAGTCATTACATTTGGTAATGGGCAGAGCATCAACCTTGGGTAGTGTTTGTTTTAATTTTATGTATTTATGATAAGAATACACCTATGGAGGGATGTATCTTAGTAGTCATTGTATAACTATCATATTAGAAGGGTTGTTGGTGCATTAAGGCTAATATATGGATGATCGATATGGAATCTAGTTACCAGTGTATAGTAATATTTTATGTGATATAGTTCCTTGGTAAACACCACATTCAAGATTCAGATGTATTAATGAATGGATTCACAATTTTGACAGTAAGATTAGGTTGGATTTAGGTCTCATCCATGGGTGTGTTAGATCAGAGATATATCAGTGATCAGGGGTGGTGTATAATGGCGGAATTGGATGGTTAAGTATAAAATATTATAAATACACTGATTTTTAGGTTTTGAATTCATTTTTTTTGTTTGGATGATCTTGGGATGCCTCTTGTGACTTATTCCTCATGATCAAGTGATTTGATAGTATGTTATAAGGTTTAGTCAAATGTTTTTATTTCGGAATGGTTTTTCAATGATAATCAACCGTTATTTTTGTATAAAAGTAGGCATGGTGATGTTGAAACCTCTTTGATACTATCAATGTAACCATATAAGTGTGTTTTGGTTATAAATTCTTATAGTGAGAAGCACCATGACCTAGAATTGGCCTTATTGAATGGATTATTATTTTTAGGAGGAATATTAGACTCAGAATAGATTGGTTGAAGATACTTGGGTATCTTGAGATAGATGGGTGTGGTTGATAATTGTATCAGTATTGGTGATGATGATGATTGGGTAGCTCAATCATTTGAAAATACTACACCTCTGGTTTGTGTTTACATAGTTGTATATCTTTTTCAATTCTGGGTTAGAACATGACGATTTGTGGATGAATTGATGGTCGTGGAAAGTTGATATTTACTACTAAAAGAATAAAAGACAACTCAAGATAATAATTTATATGTTTTGATGATTATAATTACAAAAATATTTACATATTATGAAATCTATAAGGAATTTGAATTTTGTCATAAGGCAGGGGTCATTTTGAGAATTGGGACATAGATTAAAATTATGAGGGTAGGACCGTATTAGAGAGAAGTTTTTAGGAATGGATCAAGGATTGGGAGTTGGTTTGGGGGCATAGGTGAGTGTTTATATGGGGTTGGGGTGACAATTTTACAAATTTGGGATCTAGGAGACACATCACAACTTTATGAGTGATGTCACTCCATGATGAGGGGCTGGTAGGTGGACTATGTCATGACATAGTGATTTCCATCATGGTGGATATTGTGTGGGTTTTTTCCTTAGTAAAAAACCTTACACATTGTGGTCATGGCATGGTGGTGAACTATGAAAATTTTATATGAAGCTAGAGAGGCCATGGTTATATAGAGTGAGGTTACAGTATGATGGTGCTATAGGGTGGATGCCTCACTATGAAACCATCATGACCAAACTATGAAGGTGGAGTCTATGGGGAATTGTCCCCAACCTTTTATGGGATTATTGTACTCAAATATAGAGTTCCACATCATTGTACGGACTGGAAATGAGTTTTCTTAGCATGGACCTCATAGTATTGACCTTACAATGTTCCTCAGTGGTTTTTTTAAAAAGGGAAGACCAATAATGTTAGGGACATATCCCTTTGGGATTTAGGTTTAATAGGGGTTTGTGGAGATCAATTTAGGTATTCTCTGCCACTATTTATGAATTCATTTTATACACAATTATAGGGGCTATTTTTAGTTATTTTATAATGTACTTAAGGTAAATTACTCTTCTCATACATATGTTTTTGTCACGACTCATCCTTGGGGCCCGTGCCATGACTACCCCAAGCCTGCCTTCCATAGGCCAAGGGCTGGAGACTAGCACCAAAGGCGTAAATCCCGATAACTGGGAAGGCATTGCCTTTATAAAATTAAACAAAACATCCCAGAGTACAAGCGGAAGTAAAACACTAAGTACAAAAGAAAGTGATGAAAAGTAAGTGGGCCAGAATACAAACCCAACTAAAAGTACAACTACAACTGAACGAAAGCACAATAGAAAAAGACAAACAGCTGGAAGAATGGAAGCCGCTCCTGGGTTGTCCTCC
Source organism: Viscum album (assembly GCA_963277665.1). Lineage (NCBI taxonomy): Eukaryota > Viridiplantae > Streptophyta > Magnoliopsida > Santalales > Viscaceae > Viscum > Viscum album. The sequence goes on along the minus strand of OY728141.1, from coordinate 1,953,903,212 downwards.
TCGGATCCTACCTGAAGGGTAGGTATAGATAGCGTAACTACTGGATCATCCACCACGGATCCTACCTGAGGGTAGGTACAGATAGCACAGCTCTTGGATCATCCACCACGGATCCTACCTGAAGGGTAGGTAAAGATAGCCTCCACAACTCTCTTTCCCATCAACCTCCTCCAATTGTCGTCTTGTCGTGAAGTCCACCTCCGGATACTGACTCGTCGTGAGGTCCACCTCCGGGTACCGTCCAGTCCTCGAATACTCAGCCTTTGTCAGCACTGCCCGTCGTCTGCAACCAACACAACGAGGTGTGGGCATAGCCCGTGCAGGGTTGAGTATACGATACTCAGTAGGGACCCTGAGACCCTCATGGTCTCACTAAATCCAACAAGGATAACCACAAAGAAGGATCTCAACAGATAAACCTTACTTAGGTATAATCCCATACTTATACCTAAGTTATGAAGTAACCCATCTCAATCATGAGGAAACACAAAGGTTATGAAATCAACAGATAACCACTACCTAGGTATATGCCCATACATATACCTAAGTTATCCAATGACACATCTCAATCATGAGGTAAACACAAAGGTCATAGACTCATCTTAAACCGGGATTTTCATTATCCAAACTGTAACTGCTGAAGAGCCCCATCTCTGGAGAGTATAGTGATCCTGTCACGACTCCGAGGTACTGCTCACTAACCTAAGACTACTGAGGTACTCCTCCTGTTGAGTACCGCGGGTCAGCCACCCAAACACAGTAGTGCTTCCCACCGGGGTCTGCCACCCAAACACAGTAGTGCATCCCCCCTAATAGCCTGCAGAGGTACTCTCTGGTTGAGTACCGTGGGTCTGCACCCAAACACAGTAGTGCTCCGTCCGCCATGGCTCTGCACCCAAACAAAGTAGTGCTCCTTCCACTAGGCTAGTCGACTCACTCCAAGTCGAGTCAATCAAGCAGTCGTCAGGTCTCAGTCGGCTACACAGTCTCCGTACTCCATACGCTCGTCTCCGGGAGAGTCTGCTCCACGAGCTACTGGTCGATACTCCAAGTATCACATAGTTCCACGAAGAAGTATCTAAAAGGACCTCCTCGTCATAGGGGTCTCAACACAACAGACGGCGCGTCAATCGGGCGCTCGGTCTGTGAGTTATTAGCCTTTTCGTCCGAGGAGCCCGGTTGGTTTCGTGTGCGAACCAACCCGACCGTATCTCAACTGTACCCCTAACTCTCATAGGGTGTGCTCATAGGGACCGTTTCTCAACGTGATCACCAACGCCGCTGACGGTTCGTCAAACGGACGTCCAGTCTGAAAGTTATCAGCTTTTTCGTTCCAGGGGCCCGGTTGGATTTCAGGTTCAATCCAACCCGGCCACTATCCATCTGCGTCCAAACCTCAGGTGAAGTATGCCAAAAGTTCCGTCTCATCAAGAGGAAGCCAACAAAATCGACGGCACGCCAATCGGACGTCCGGAGCTCAAGTTATAAGCGTTTCCGCTCTGAGGGCCCAGTTGGTTTCGGGTTCGAACCAACCCTTCCATACACAAATTTCTCCAAAACCTTGAGTGTAATATACCAAAATGACCATCTCGATCCAAGGATCGCATCAAAACTGACGGTGCGTCGATCGGAGGTCCGTAGCCCAAGTTATAGGTGTTTGAACGAAAACTGTCTGAGAATAGGGGGTTCGGGCCCGGACCGACCCAGCCCGAGACCCCATGGGTCGGCCCGAACCGGGTCGACCCGACCCGGGTCCGGGTCCGGCCCACTAGGGCACGGCCTGGGAAAGCTGGCGCGGCCCGGACCGGCCTGGGCGCCAATTGGCCTGGCGCGAGCACACCTCGCACGACATGCTGGTCGTGCCGTTGCGGAAAAGGGGGGGGGGGGTTGCCCCCCTTGATTGAAGCTGCGGCCCCCCTCCACATGGGGGACGCTCCCTTTGACCGCCAGGGGTTATGACCCCCGGTCTCCCCTGGTCCCGCACGGACGCGGGACCGCCGCCTGCCATCGTGGCTTCAGCTGCGGCAGACCCTGCTGGTGGTGGGCTGGGCGCCGCCGCCTCCTGGCGGCCGGCCGCCGGCGTGGCATGCTGGAGGGATCTTCCGCGAACCACTGGATGCGCTCCAGTGGTCCGTTTTTCTTTCCGTCTTCGCCAGTGGTCCTCCTGGGATCCGTAGATTGCTGCGAAGGGTTCAAAACGCCTTTGCGTCCCACTTCATCAATGCCCGTCGATCCGTACTTCAACAACAATCTGCGGAGGGTCTGGGGTTTGTTCGTTAGCCCGTGCCCTCCGCGTTAGAGGTTTTCAATCAATATAAAACTCAACCAAACCTGAATATTCACCCTGCCACCATCCCGCATGAACGAGGGATCCGCGGATTAACCGGTAGAGATTGATCCGCGCTCATCGTCCTTTTCTCAAATGATAAAAGGAAAAATCAAATATAATTCCCCTACCTCGTGTCGTTTGTCAGATTTGATGCGAGAAAGACGTCAGATTCAACGTAGTTCGTTGCGCCCGCTCCACGCTACCGATCCATGCTCGTTCGTCGGTGTCTCATCGGAGAAGATGGAACCTCGGTATTCTTTGACGAAGAGACGTCATTCTTCGTGGAAGGAAACATTTCTTCAAATCTCTAGAGCTTTCTCTCCAAAAGACTTTCCCAACACAAGTGTCAAACAAATTAAAATAATCATCCACCTTATTTTAATTGAACTTTCCAAGCCATTCCCTTTTTGAAAATCAAACCCCTTAATTAATTAAATGTTGAGTTGTTTAATTAATTAGAGATAGGTTGGAAAATTAATAAGAAAGTGGAGGAGTTTCATAATTAAAGGTGGGATTTTATGAGATTTAAAGTGAGTTATGTTAATGTGAAAGGTTGGGGTTCGTGTGGGACCCACCTCACATTTATCTTCACATGGGTAGTTAGGTGCCACCCCAACTTCCCCATGTAGGATAAAACTACCTTAGACTTAAAAATAAAATTGTTTCACAATTTTATTCATTCCTCATTTAATACACAATTTTTAACTTCTCCACCCACACAAACGCAACTCCGAAATGGGTGTTCCTAAGAAATTACCAGCGCTGCGGTTTCATGGGTGCCCTTGGATTTCGATTCCGAGAACCAGTTCAAAAGTTAGAAAAACCCGCTCGTTCGTTCCTTAAAGATACCTGAGCTAAACTTCGGAAAATGATTCCGGGCACACCGGGCCTCGAAATCAGGTGCCGTCAGAAACTGCGTTCTTGAAAAATCCCAAAGAAAATTAAGAAAAAAAATTCCTTGAAATTTACGAGTCTTTACATTACTCCCACCTCCAGGATTTATGTCCTCGTAAAGCTTTAACACAAACTAGGGATACAAAAGAGGTATTGAGCACGCATCTGAGCCTTCCGCTCCCATGTGCTCACCTGGAGGTTCTCGTGCTGCCAACGAAAGCACACACAAGGAATTGACCGTCCTCGTAGGACCTACTCCTGTCGATCCTCGACCTCTATTGGAACCCCGAAAAAGTCACCCCATCTCCAACGTCCAGCTCCCCATGGTCAATGGTATGCGTTGCGTCAAGCATGTATCTCCCCAGTTGAGATACGTGGAAGTCGTCGTGCACCTGGTGCAACTGATGTGGATGGGTAAAACGGTAAGCCACATCGCCTACCCTGCTGAGGACCTGAAAAGTTCCGCTAAACCTCGGAGATTAGTTACTGCCTCGGCCAAATCTCCGTAAACCTCGTTGAGGTGAGACCCGTATAAGGATGTGGTCATCGTCCTTGAACTCTAGAGGCCTCCTGTCAGCTCTGTGAAGACTCATCTGTCGTGATCCATAGGCGATCACTGCCCACTCCTACATCAGGACACACCTGAGTCTGGTCCCTAAAGCATCGCAGTGAACTATGTAACCAACGCCCATAGGTTGGGCGCACCGATCAACCCAACTTCTGAAAGCTCTGCTAGAAGTGGTGCCGCAACTCTGGAGAATTCTGGCACAAAGGTAAGTTTGGCCATCTCCTGAGTGATCAAATGCACCCTCTTATGCAAGATTCCATCCTGTGCTGCCTGGGTTTTCCTTTTTTCCAACCAAGGAAAACCCCATCCCAACGTTGTAGATAAACCACATCATTTTTTCCTAATACAGTCAATCTGAGCATGAACTGTGAATCCAATCCATACCGAGACCAACGTCGTAAGGCCTTGACGCTGCCCTCAAGAGATTCCAACCGAAACTCTCGCCTCTTGGGTCAGATCACACTGTCGGCGCAAGTGTGATTATCGAGTCTCCTTCCAAGGTATCTCCAGACATGAGGGTCAAGTCTACGGCTTACCGGAAACTCTAGGTCTGGGACAAGATTCGTGGAAGGAAGGAATGATTCATATCAACGTCTGTTACTACGACAGCTAGTAGTGGACACAGACTATCCCTTGAATCGTTTTTAGAGCCATTGGGTCACACTCCTTGACCGCATGCAGCTACTCTCTTCGCCTGCCCTCCAGCTCCCTGAGCCTGGTGGGGGCTACAAAGGAGGGTGATTGTAACATGTTGAAATGTACACCACCTCATGATTCTCTCCTAGATCTTCCTCTATGTATGATGATTCGAAGAATCATCTGTCCTTTTTTACTTCCTCTACTTGAAACATTTTACACGCCCAAGTCTCTGAGACTGGTGCCAATTTCTAGCTTTCCCACTACTAACTTTCACTAACTGAATCCATTCAGCAAATGAATTCTCAACCAAAAGGGTTCTTTTTAGCACCCTAGCCAAAGTAGGAATTCATAGAGAAAAGGTGATGGCTCGGATGTTCGAGCCCTGAAGCACCGATCACATCGCATTCATCGAGTACCAAGAATGGTTTGGTACGCCCCGATGAATTCTCAGCCACTGACATGTCGTCCTGCCGAAGCTGTATAAGCTTTAGAAAACTTTCAGCCACCTCCTCAAGCCAGTCCTCTGCTGCCTGTGAGTCGGGCTCACCTCAAAACATGAGGGTATCTGATGTTGGAACATGTGTGAGGCAGTAAGCTTACATGTGTCACCCACCGGTACCACCGATTGTATCTGCTGAAAAACAGGTAGTGATGTATAGCAGGCACACTACCCAAAGGAACTATCTCAGGCATCGGTCCACGTACCGAAGCCTCATCACTATGCGAAACATCCTCATGGTCATTAGCTGGAAAACACTAGTATCCCAGTCCACCATCCACTCTACTGATGTCTCATCTAGGCGGAAAACTCTAGCAATCGCCTCCAGCCAGTGCTCTGCTGTCTGGGAATCTGCCTCACCTCGTAACCTCAGAGGCCTATACTGCTGGAACTCATGCAACACGCTCTGACAGCGTGCAAAGTTCTCTAGTATGGATGGTGGCATTTTCTACCCAACAGGTGGTGGTGCTGCTGGTACACCACCCGAGGGTGCTAACATAGAAAGAGGGCCCAGCACCGGAGCCACATCTCTCGGTGAGCCGTCATTGAGTACTCTCTTGGAAACTCCAACTGACTATCTGCATGGAGACATCCAGAACAGATGAGACATGGTCAATGATTTATACCTGGTGAGCTAACCTGGTTTGAGCTGATATTAAAACTTTTGGAAACACACACACAATCAGTGTTTTCGTGCACAAAGTCGGAAATCAGAAGTCAGGGTCCTGGTGTACGGATACGTCGGCTGCCGCACCAACACTGGACTCCCTGAACTGAAGACCACACTCGGTACCCTTAACACTATTTCTTCACAGAAAGGAAAATATCAAAGTTATAAGTTCTGCGGTAGAACCGAATCCTCTGATACCAATTTTTAAAGACCCGTCCTCAGGGCCCGTGCCGTGACTACCCCAAGCCCGCCTTCCATAGGCCAGGGGCTGGCGACTAGCACCAAAGGCATAAATCCTGATAACTGGGAAGGCATTGCCTTTATAAAAGTAAACAAAACATCCCAGAGTACAAGCAGAAGTAATACACAAAGTACAAAAAAAAGTGCTGAAAAGTAAGTGGGCCAGAATACAAACCCAACTGAAAGTACAGCTACAACTGAACGAAAGTACAACAGAAAAAAGAAAAACAGCTGGAAGAATGGAAGCAGATCCTGGGTCGTCCTCCTCGGATCCTACCTGAAGGGTAGGTATAGATAGTGCAACTCCTAGATCGTCCACCACGGATCCTAACTAAAGGGTAGGTACAGATAGCGCAACTCCTAGATTGTCCACCATGGATCCTACCTGAAGGGTAGGTACCGATAGCCTATACAATGCTCTCGCCCGTCAACCTCCTCCGAGTGTCGTCTCATCGTGAAGTCCACCTCCAGATACTGACTCATCATGAGGTCCACCTCCGGGTACCATCCAGTCCTCGAACACTCGGCCTCTGTCAGCGCTGCCCGTCGTCTGCAACCAATACAATGAGGTGCGGACTTAGCCTGTGCAGGGGTGAGTATACGATACTTAGTAGGGACCCCGAGACCCTCAAGGTCTCACTAAATCCAACAAGGATAACCACAAATAAGGATCTCAACAGATAACCCTTACTTAGGTATAAGCCCATACTTATACCTAAGTTATCAAGTAACCCATCTCAATCATGAGGAAACACAAAGGTTATGAAATCAATAGATAACCACTACCTAGGTATATGATCATACATATACCTAAGTTATCAAGTGACCCATCTCAATCATGAGGTAAACACAAAGGTCATAGACTCAGCTCAAACCAGGATTTTCATTATCAAAACTATAACTGCTGAAGAGCCCCTTCTCTGGAGAGTACAGTGATCCTGTCACGACTCCGAGGTACTGCTCACTATCCTAAGACTGCTGAGGTACTCCTCCTGTCGAGTACCGCGGGTCAGCCACCCAAACAAAGTAGTGCTTCCCACTGGGGTCTGCCACCCAAACACAGTAGTGCATCCCCCCTAATAGCCTGTAGAGGTACTCTCCGGTCGAGTACCACGGGTTTTCACCCAAACACGGTAGTGCTCCATCCTCCATGGGTCTGCACCCAAACAAAGTAGTGCTCTGTCCACTGGTCTAGTTGACTCACTCCAAGTCGAGTCGGTCAAGCAGTCATTAGGTCTCAGCCGGCTACACGGTCTCCATACTCCGTACGCTCGTCTCCAGGAGGGTCCGCTCCATGAGCTAATGGTTGATACTCCAAGTATCACAAAGTCCCACGAAGAAGTATCTTAAATGACCGCCTCGTCATAGGGGTTTCCACACAACAGACGGTGCCTCAATCGGGTGTCCGGTCTGTGAGTTATTAGCCTTTCCGTCCCAGGGGCCCGGTTGGTTTCGTGTGCGAACCAACCCGGCCGTATCTAAACTGTACCCTGAACTCTCATAGGGTATGCTCATAGGGACCATTTCTCAACGTGATCACCAACGTCGCTGACGATTCGTCAAACGGACGTCCGGTCTGAAAGTTATCAGCTTTTCCGTTCCAGGGGCCCTGTTGGATTTCAGGTTCAATCCTACCCCGCCACTATCCATCTGCATCCAAACCTCAGGTGAAGTATACCAAAAGTTCCGTATCATCAAGAGGAATCCAAAAAAAATCGACGACACGTCAATCGGACATCCGGAGCTCAAGTTATAAGCGTTTTTGCTCTGAGGGCCCGGTTGGTTTCGGGTTCGAACCAACCCGGACATACCCATAGTTCTTAGAAACCTTGATTGTAATATACCAAAATGAACGTCTCGATCCAAGGATCTCATCGCAACTGATGGTGAGTCAATCAAAGGTCCGTAGCCCAAGTTATGGGTGTTTGAACCAAAATTGTCCGAGAATAGGGGGTTCGGGCCCAGACCGACCCAGCCTGAGACCCCCTGGGTCAGCCCGAACCGGGTCGACCCGACCCGGGTCGGGGTCCGGCCCCCTAGAGTGCGGCCCGGCCCGGCCTGGGCACCGGTTGGCCCGACGTGAGCACACCTCGCACTGCCTACTGGTCGTGCCGTTGCGGAAGGGGGGGGGGTTTCCCCCTTGATTGAAGTCGCGGCCCCCCTCTACGTGGGGGTGGCTCCCTTTGACCACCGGGGTTTACGACCCCCAGTATCCCCTGGTCCCGTGCGGCCGCGAGACCGCCGCCTTCCACTGCGGCTTCAGCCATGGAGGACCCTCCTGGCGGTGCGCCGGTCACCACCGCCTCCTGGCGGCCGACCGGTGTCGGCCGCCGCCTCCGGCCGCCGGTGCCGCCGAGCTGGCAGGGCGCACCGGCAGGATCTTCCGCGGACCACCGAACACGCTCCAATGGTCTGTTTTTCTTTCCGTCTTCGCCAACGGTCCTCCCGGGAGCCTTAGATTACTACGAAGGGTTCAAAACGCCTTTGCAGCCTGCTTCATCAACGCCCGTCGATCTGTACTTCAACAACAATCTGTAGATGGTCCGGGCTTTGTTCGTTTGCCTGTGCCCTCCGCGTTAGAGGTTTTCAATCAATATCAAACTCAACCAAACCCGGATATTCACCCTGCAACCATCCCGCATGAACGAGCGATCCACGGATTAACCAGCAGAGATTGATCCATGCTCGTCGTCCTTTTCTCGAATGATAAAATTGAAAATCAAATATAATTCCCCTACCTCGTGTCGTTTGTCGGATTTGATGCGAGAAAGACGTCAGATCCAACGTAGTTCGTTGCACCCGCTCCATGCTACCGATCCCTGCTCGTTCGTCGGTGTCTCGTTGAAGAAGATGGAACCTCGGTATTCTTCGACGAAGAGACGACGTTCTTCACGGAAGGAAACTGTTCTTCAAAGCTCTAGATCTTTCTCTCCAAAAGACTTTCCCAACACAAGTGTCAACCAAATTAAAATAAGCATCCACCTTATTTTAATTGAACTTGCCAATCCATTCCCCTTTTGAAAATCAAACCCCTTGATTAATTAAATGTTGAGTTGTTTAATTAATTAGAGATAGGTTGTAACATTAATAAGGAAGTGGAGGAGTTTCATAATTAAAGGTGGGAGTTTATGAGAGTTAAAGTGAGTTATGTGAATGTGAAAGGTTGGGGATCGTGTGGGCCCCACCTCAAATTTATCCTCACATGGGTAGTTAGGTGCCACCCCAACTTCCCCATGTAGGATAAAACTACCTTAGATTTAAAAATAAAATTGTTTCACAATTTTATTCATTCCTCATTTAATCCACAATTTTTAACTTCTCCACCCGCACAAACGCAACTCCAGAATGGGTGTTCCTAAGCAATTACCGGCGCTACGGTTTCATGGGTGCCCTCAGATTTTGATTCCAAGCACCATTTCAAATGTTAGAAAAACCCGATCGTTCGTTCACTGAACGTACCCGAGATAAACTTTGGAAAATGATTCCGAGCACACCGGGCCTCGGAATCAGGTGCCGTCAGAAATTGCGTTCTTGAAAAATCCCAAAGAAAATTAAGAAAAAAATTTCCTTGAAATTTCTGGGTCTTTACATTTTTTCTCCACTTTTTAGCTTCTAATATTGGTACAATTTGGGAATGTGATTTTGTGTTAATTCCACTGGGTGTGGTAGAATCTGGTGGGAATGAAGGGTGGTTTTTCTCAGCATGGATAGGTGGTGTTCATTGACGATGAACTCATGTTGTTTGTCATCATTTCAATTTATGTATGCCACTTCACTACATTATTTAGTTTTTTTAATTAAATTTGGGGAAATTAACTACCAGTCAAGTGTCACATGTTAGGGATTATAATTGTAATGGTGTCATGGATATACCATCGAACATCCAAGTGTGGTTAGTTAGGTTCTAGTGATAAAATGATTTTCAGTATACTTTATTTTAATTATGACATTTTTAATGATATTGATAAATTATTTATAATTAATTATAATTAATTATTTTGAATATGGAGACTCAAGATAGGAGCATGGTAGAAGTTACGAGGCATGGATGATCTTAGGAGATGGTGTTCAATATTTCATAAATGGAGTATCTCCATGTGTGATGTCGATGGCCCCTAAATATCACCCTATGTTTATAATTTTTTTTATAAATCAAGTTGCAAGTGGTATCACCACATATTTGAGATCAACCAAAAAAATTAAATTGACATTTATAAATTTATAAAGATAAATAGAAGTCTCAAGATCCATGGTGGAAACTTGAACTTGAGTTTGTTTCCCCAACAACTAATGATTCATTTCTTGTTTATAAATGTTCTTCATGAGATATAAAAACCATAAAAGGGAATATATGTTTGGGATAAATGTAGTGTACCATGGTATATGATCCCTTAGACCCTCTATGTTGCGGGGAGTGGTTATTTAAGGAAGGTGTCCTAGGAACAGGTTATATGGAACCTTAGGGTTTCTTTAGATCCATTTTGATAGAATAGATTAATATGTGGTGAGTGTACCTCCATCACTAGTATTCATGTACCCAGTTGTGTGTTCAATGGGAATTATTAAGGTGTAGGTTTGATGATAGGATCATCTTATGATGTCTTAGGAAGTGAGATAGTAATTATTCCATATATCTGGAGTAATGTTCGTGAGGTTTTTTCAATGAGGTTGATGAGGCTATAATACGATCATGGTGGTGTTGATGGATGTTATTCTCTCTAAATGATGAGAACATACCCTAGAGTTTAGGATTTGATAAAGGCTACCTTACATGGTGTCTTGGTTAAAATGTGGCCTAGGGGACCTTGGTAGGTTCCATAATCATATGATGACCCTGTGGAGGGTTTGTGTAAAGATTCTAGAATGATGTAAACCATAATGCATTTATCAATGATAATAAGTTTTGGTCCTCAGAGGACAACCTATGAACTATGTGGTGGTTTTGGGAATGTGAACGACCCATGTGAGAATGATGTCATAATGGATATTGTGGGTTGGTTGTTGGTCATTTCAAGAGATATTGTAGAATGAATACTGGCCCCTGATTATTATGTGACATATTTTGGGGTGGAACTCAACCCCTATTGATTATATGTGTTTTTATGGGGTGGAATCTATCCCCCAATACTAATTATGTGGGATTTTATGGGGTCAACATTGGACCTCAAATACTTATAAGAGATATTAAAATATTTATAATTTCCACCAATTATTATTACATGAGATATTATGGGGTGAACAATGGCCCCCAATAATTATATGAGATATTAGGGTGGGATGATATAACCCCCAATTCTGATATGAGATATATGGTGGAGTGTTATGCCACCCCCACCTCCTCGACTGTTTTATATATTAAATGATTCAGGTGGTCTATTTTTACCACGAGTGATCATATATACTAATATATATAGATATATTATTTTTCAAGTTATTATATGTTCACCCTTTGATGATTATGTTTTATGATCAAAATCTTTCATCCCTAGAAAATGCTATTATAGTCAATCTCATGTGCCATATTAGACCATGAGGATTAAGAGTGTTTTATTTATTGTGTTTTGATTTTTATTTAATTACAAAATATTTTAAAATTTTGAATACACAATATTATGTGGTTTTGTTAGGGACCTCATTGGTGGTGGCCTATTATGTTTTAATCCCACCCAACTCGGGTGGCCCTAACAATTTGGTACCTGATGAGGCCTCATTCATGAATTTTCATGTAGGGTAGTGGCCCAATTTTCAATGATTATGTTTAGCTAAAATTGATAGGATTTTAATTACTAGGATGTGGTGAGGCTTTGGGATGGTAGTAGAGACTCCTTATATTTTTATTTATTTTCCTTATTTTATATATGTTATCAGCCTTGTGGGTGATCATTTGGAATGTATGATTTCAGGAAAGCATATCAATTTTTATTGATTGATACTTTTTTGTTGGATTCTTAGTGATAAGATTATTATTTTTAATGTTCTTATATATTTCAAATTTTGATTTACTCTAACATCCAAGTATACTTACCACATGGTAACACATTAGACCCTCTATGTTAGTGAGTGTCCTTTTTTATATTGATAGTTCCACTCAATTTCACATAATTATTATGTACAGGACACTGGTGACTATTATTTAGCCTAGGGATGTTACATCATGCCTCAACATCATGTGAAAAAGCCTCAATTAATTATGTGCCTCTAGTTCCTGATAATGATAAATCATCTATGTATCATCACATTAGGGTACCTAAGCCATATAACTTAATTAATAACATTATCATAGTATTTCCATGTTCTCATTACAGTGGGGATCTATTATAACACATTAATTTGATGAATATTGTAATGAAATTTAGATACTAATTTTATGTAGAAGAACAATAATAATATGAAAATATAATTATTCATATTTTTTAAAGAACATATAAATTTATATGGTTATTGAGAACCAACTACAATATAAATAATGTTATGACATAACACAATCCATCATGCTATAATGTATGAGTCTATGAGTATCATAGTTCAATCCTTAACCATCCACCTCAACATAATCCTAATTAAAGAAATTCCATAACGTAACAAAAATAACCATGAAATAATAATGGTAAAAATGGTTTAAGCATAAAATCCCCAACCATGACATCAAAGGTGAATTCCAATGTTCTATAATGAAATAGATAGCATATTACAACTAACGCCTCACAACAGGATAATACAATACCAAAAACTCACAGCCTAGGCTCTATAACGTAAAAAATATCCTTATACAATAACATAGGTGATCAGAACATAGCACACAAAACAACTGTAATATCTATTCTCCAAAAAAACTAACCACTTTGTAATTCATATATTCATGATGAAACCTATGATGAAAATTTAAATTCCATCTATGGAATTCAATGCTCCTTTACCACTCATCTCCAAATTTCCCCAAATATCTCCACCCCCAAGAAAATTAAAATTAAATGATTAGGAATGTTTTATCCATTATAGAAGAGAAATGATTGTCCCTTAAAATAAAAAACCCAACATGTATAACAATGCATGTGAAATATAATACTATTTTATTTAAAATTTACAAAAATTATTAATGGAACAGAATTATGTTTTTTCATGGTTTAATACCAAAGTACATGGACACATTTTAACTCAAAGTAAATATTGAGTATCATTCTCTAACCACTGACTTATACCACCATTTCACCATCATGGATCTATGAACATCCACATAAAAAGTATGAGATATTTACATTACTTAAATCATCACCAACTAATTATGTATTCCCACTAAAGTGTGTATGTAGGAGGTGATAATAAACTAATTATAATTTCCCCAATACTATAATCTATGTCCATGAATGAGTAATTCCATAAATTTAAAAGATAATAAATATTGATCATTTCATTTAGATTCATAAAAATAGTGATTTATCAAAAAAATTCTAAAAAATATAATTTTAAATCAATGATATTAGTTAAAAATTTCCCCGAATTCTCATTTCTAGAAGAGTACGAAAAAATAAAAATATTTATTATATGTTAATTGAAAAAATTGATTTCTCGAAAACATTCAATAAAAATATCCTTATCATTCCAAAACACTAAAAACCATCAATGTATTGAAATATCTTAAAAATACCTCTTCTTTGATATTTGAATACACAACCTGATGTCACAAAAAAATCCCCATTTTAAAAAATTCACTAGAAAATTATTATTTTATAGACGTTATTGAAAAATCTCTATTTGTCTAAATACATTGGAAAATATTTATTTATTTGGATCTATTATAAAATTCCCATTTTTATAAAATCATTATAAATTTTTTATTTCCTTGATGTAATTGGTGAATAATTTTTTTCATGAATTCATTTGGAAGTACCCTTTTTTATGAAGGTCCATTCACCCGATAGGTTAAAATATAATAATAATTTTATAAAAAAATGTATATATATTAAATAATACCCTTTATCATCCATGAACCCATATTATACCATGTTTGATAAACTATTTTAAAATTATTTAACAAAACAATTTCTAATTATTTATTTTCACAAATACAGTTATCCAAAATTTATTAAAAAATTATGTCTTTTCAAACAAAACATGGATACCCCAACCATTTAATGATCAAAATAAATCAAAAAGAATAAAGGATTTAAGCCAACTCAAAAAATGTTTCAAATAAACCAATATTGATTTTTAATCAAATATTATCTTAACCCTCTCAAATATATGATCTATTTGGGGTAATCCTTGAGGTGCTTCCATAATAAACCTTCATAATCCTCAATTCATATGAAATCCATACTTCTCTGAAAATTTTGAATGGAATGGGTCATATAAATATGTCCATGTGAGAATATCGTCTCAAGAGTACAAAAAATTTAGTATATTACATGGATCTCATGTCACTTGGCATAACCCCATATAACTCTCAAGTAAGAAGGTCTAAAAGAAGGGGATTCATAAGGAAAAAGGATCCAATATGTGGAATAGTGCCCATGCCATTTTGAAACGACTCATTCAAAATGTACTATATTTATATATTAATACCAAACTAGATGAAGTATTCAAATTTAATATATCTATTTCACATATAAACATCATATTTCAAAATCCATTATGTGTTAGAGCCATTATATAAAAAATATACCACCCACTGTATATTATCTATATTGTAGTGTGATCATTACTTTATATTCTTCTCAATCTCCCACAGTTTCAACATGGTAATATTGTTGTGTAAATATCCACAATAAGTTATTCTTATGTATCATAATTTTACTTTTACAAGAGACTTTTTTAGCATTCTCTTTAACTTCATATCACACCGATCAATCTGAAACTCCATATTTACTATTAAATAGACTTGATTTATTCTTACAAAAATCTATTGTGATTAGGTAAACTCTTCTGTATCTTTGGTTTACTTCTGTGCAAGACCAATTATAGTTTGAAACCAATATCTATGTTTTAATGTTGTATCCAACTCTATACATACCCACACCAAATCTTACTAGGGTCATCTCCATGACGCAACCTCCGATTTCACTATGCATGAAAATTTATTATGATGTAAACCTCCCAATAATATACATTTCCCAAGAATGTTATGAATATGTGATGACCACTACAGCCTGAAAAAACTCTTGTTATGTATAGTCTCCATAATAAGTCTTACAAAGCATAAAATAAAACTTATATTACATCATTATGGTTTGATACAGACCTTTACATCTTGATGTGATCTTCCTTCAAAACAACACCTCCATTATTCTTCAAATGACTTCATGAAAGCTCAAACTACATCTAATTATATAATATACTTGTATAGAAAATATTGTACAAATCATACCTTCCATAAATTCTAAATATATTATCACACTACAATTATTCATTGTCATTCCAATATTTGATCTAATAAAAGATATATAGTTGATATGTAAAAATATTAAGGTGGATTTACTTTCCCTATCACGGCTCTATTTAAACACTATATAGGATTAAATACTTTCACTTCATATATTTCATGAGTCTCTTCATTCTTCATTGTCACATTCATCCCATGTATAATTACAATCATTACATTCCACTATATCACCATTGGGTTACGTATAATTTTAAACCTGTATTAATTTTAATAATATCCAAAATTTATTGTTAAAAAAATTCAAAATACAATCTCATGGTTTTAAATTTCTCCCCATTTGGATTTTTTTTTCAATACTACCATAAATCCTAATCCACCATTTAACATAAAACTACTTCAAAAAACATGTATGATTTTATGGTGCATTCACATATGTCCCCTTTTTTAGTTAAAATTAATTTGATATTATTATTTAACGCTTTTCATTTAATTTTCTCCCCTATGCTCTATATACTCATTGGGGTTTTATTCACCAACTCTATTCCCCCCTTTTTTAGCAATACATTGAACTATATTTTACATAGAATATTATACCCCTTTGATGTATTCTATAAAGATCTTAAATTTCCAATACAATCTTAAGAATTAAAATATATGAGAGTGAGAACTACCCATTTAGAAATAAACTTCTCCATATCTATTTTTTATGAAAATTGCTATCATGAAAAACTTATAAATTTTTACAACCACTTTAATGTTATATTCAAAAGATTTAGACTCCATATACAACTTCCAAATCACCATTAACTCTTAAACCATTGAATTCCATTTCCATTTATTACATTATGGAAACATGAATTGTGATTTATAATCCTTTCTAACTTTTGAAAATATTTTGGTTATATACACTTATTAAACACAATATTTAACTTTGATTGATATCATTTTCTGAAAGAATTTCTATATTTTATTATATAATTTAAAAACCTTCACATATAGATTTATTTCCCCAATTATTTAAATTATGGAATTTACTACATATAAAAAATAAATCAATAAATATTATAGTAATATTGTGTTGGAACTTAGTGTAAAAAATTAGAGAATATGTCAATAACATTAGTGTTATCCATGCCACTCACCTACTCCATAAACTTAGAAAACTTGTACTTTCAATTACTTCAACAATATACACTACAATCTCAATCACACTTATTAAAAATATTAGTAAATAAGCTATAATGCATGAAGTGTGTGTGTTATATCAATTTTTTTATTAATTGATTTCACTAGTTATGATAAAATCACGACACAATATCATATCCATGATCTTCCTTTAGAATTGAAGACTTCCTCCATTCCAAATAAGACAAACTGCCTCTAAAATAACTGTATTAGTTTCCAACTAAATTTGTTGACCTATAGAAAAATTTAAAAACTTTTGAATCACTTTTCAATGTAAACCATAGGATTCATCTTTTCTCAACATCTAATATCCATAAACACAATTATATGATACCAATTTTTTACTTTATAAATGAACAAAAAATGTATTCATCCAATAATTTCATGATTTCTTCACCATGTTATCTTCTATTCTCTTTTAGTATAGGATACCACTATATATTGTTTAATATCACTTTTTGATAATTAGATTTATCTTAATATCATTTGAATACATAAATATGGATTTTAAACCACTTGAAACTCTATTCAATCGTATTAAAAATTAAAATTTAATACTTATAAAGTTAACACAGGAATTTATTTGACCATAGTTGTTAGTTAATATTTTACTTTGATATCATTTATAATTTCAATGATACCACATTATCATGTATATTATTTCACTATGAATACCACATGGATCTATTTCCCCCTTAAATATATATTACTTCCATATAGGCCTAGGATTTTCAAACATATATATTACATCATTTTAGATTAATATTCATTACATGATAAAAAAACAAACTCTTGAGGATCATAAAGGTGTAGAGAATTTAGAAACATGGACACATAAATAGCTAGTCCATAAGTGAGCTATGTCATCTCCCATTATTCTCTTTATAACTATCACCATTATTATATATATCATACATAATACATTTATTTATAACCTGGAGAAATGATCCATAATAATGAGTATCTATAGTTGATTAGTAAGGGTAGACATGGGAGATACATAAGCATAACATGAATATAAGGGTATGATAACATGATCATAACATGTGAAAATAGTACAGTGCATATCAAAGATCATAATCTTGAGTAATGGAATAAATATTGGTAGTTCATAAGACATGAGTCATTATGTGGTCAAATAAAACGTGTTATAACATAATAACATTGGTATAAGGCATATATTTGTGGAATACACATAACTAAAGAAAATCATTTTCATAGTTTTAAAGGTTTAGTGATAAGGATACAAAATTGGACTTGTCCACTACCTAAAAAAACCTATTAGTTAAGGTTTACTCCCAAGACCTTCATAGTGGAAAAAGTCCCTTACTAAACTGGGTTCACTCACCATTCTAGTCTTGTCAATCCTATGAGATACAAATATTTACCAAATACATTGGAGGGAAATATCGGTCACATTAATCACATAATGAAAATCATACAAATGTGTGCCACAAGATCATAAAAAATTCACCATATAATAACCCATGAAATAAAATGGGTTTCATATATATTTCATGAAATCATAACCTATGGAAAAGAGGAAGGTTTCGTAATAATTTCAAAATTTCATCATAGAATAATCCATGAAAATAAGTGGGTCTCATAATTGTTTTCTCATGGAATAACTTGTGGAAGAGAAAAAATTCTCATAAAATAATTCCATAAAAATTATAAACCATTTTGATAAATAATAATAATCATATACTTGGATCGTATCCCAAGTAATTATTATTTAGAATCAAAATATATCATCTTAGATGGAAAATTATTTTTAAGGATCATTTAAAACACTTCATAATGAAAATAATATCTTCTTAAATAAATTTTTAAAAATAAAAATTCATAAAATATTTTGGAATTAATTTTTTATATAACCTTGAAATCCTATAATGGAATATTTAAAAATTATTTAAAACATTTCTTAAGGAAAATATCCTTTCTATTTTGGAAAAAAAAATTTAAAATATAAAACATTTTAAAAACACTTTAACTTGAAAATTAACATGGAAAATTATAAATGAAGGTCAAAATAAATGAATTTTCATGATGTTGGATAATTTTGGTTAAGTAGTACATTTTAAAATGAATATTTCTTTTACATTTTCAGTAAAAGTCGAATAAACATTTTTGGGAAAATGGAATGAAGTTCCTTTTAAAAAATTTTAAAAAATAAATCATTTGTAAAAAAATTACTATAATAAATCATTTGGATAATTTTAATAACATTTTTGAACACATTTTTAGAAAAAATCATTTTTGGAAGAAAAATTGGTTTTGGACCAAAGAGGGAAATCAAGATGCTTTATCATACAAATTATTTTGATCTCTTAAGTACATAAAGAGAGGAAAATAAATGGAAAATGTGTATTATCATTAAATAAACATATAATAATAAAAGTCAGTAGTTTCGTGTTCTATGGATTATAATATTTTATCATATAAAACATAATCATAAACAATCTTGATAAACAATGGGATTATAATATAAAATAATTACCATTGTGGTAACTTTGATTTGTACACACCATGAAAGGATAAAATTAAATGAAACATAAAATATCATGAGAATAAATAAATTCGGGATATTATATGTAAAAGTGTCTATATATACATATCATAAATGAATTGTGGTTCATACCATAACATATGTCTTAGGGAAGGAATATTGTGATGAAAATCCCTTACCGCTTTAGTAACTATTAAAGAGTAATATTCTTGAAAGAGAGATACTAAAATTGATATTTTAATACTTATAATTTTAAGGTAAATCACCATAAAACACATTCATTAGTATCATATACACCACATATAAATACAGGGGGTGAATATGACATGTGTCTCAAATAAGTAAAAATGTTAGATAAGAATGCCTTGCCTTAATCATTGACTTATTCATACACATTAAAACATCATATATATATATATAATAAATATAAATTTATTATATATATATAATTACCATATTTATATATATCATACCATATATGATTTAGTTTTGACCTTTTATTACCCATTTATTAAAAATTCTATGTTATAGCCACATTTCGAGTAATAACTACATTGTTTTTCATGTATTTTTTTGATTTGGTATTTTATTACCATTACCTTGGGAAGGGATAAATAATACAAATAATTTTAACCATGATATATATATCATATATATTCTTTATATCTGTATTTATATTTATCCATGAAATCTAGGGGTAGAAAATGAAATACACAGTTCATGTAGACTGTAGGATGAATGTACGCGTGAACGTTGTTTACATTTTCATTATGGATGAAATTAATGAAAGTTGAAAAATATTTTACCATTATAGAATAATTTTTATTTCATTTATAACATATATACTCATTAAAATCGTCCCTATTACATTCATTGTAAAACGTTAATGAATCCCATTGCTTTCTAAAGCAGTAGTCCATCACACACACGAGCAATGTTGATGAATTCCTATAGAATGTAATTTAAGAAAGTATATGTTATATTATAATTCAATAAGTATAATGATAGAATTAATATTATATATAAACATTTAATCTATTATTATATACATCTGTGAGGGATGGTGACATAAAATGAATAACATCAGTTTATGAGGTGGTAATATTGCGTACACATGAATGATGATCTCATATCCCATTTTATAGAAGTGGATATAGATATAGTTAATTAACATAACATATCAAAATATTAGTATATGAAAGATACATATTTTATTATAATATTTTAGTTTAATAATAATTTAAATGGGTGGACAATGAAATAAAATTAAACACTTTGTTAGGGGTGTTACCTCTACTTCAGACAACTTCTTTTAGTTTTCACCAAAACGATTGGTGGTTTGATTTTTGAAAAAAATAAGTATTTATAGATGGAATTATGTAATTAAGAATTTTATTTTGGTAGGTACTAACTGAACCAAAGGGTAATGGAATTGAGAAGATGAGTGGAGAAGGGATGGCCTTTTATTAGTGAGGCGAGTGGCACAATTTTAATTTTTGAAATAAAAAAGGAGTAGCCACGTTCTCCAACTACCTAAAGAATAAAAAATTGGTAATTATATAAATTATAAGAAATAATGTCAAAAAATATTTCCATAAAATGAATTTTATAAAAGTATTTTTCCATTTTTAAACCTTATCTTTTTTTAACCCCTCGATAAACCCATTTGTTCGTAAACTATGATAAATAATTTTTACTATTTTTACTATTATATATGGTCAAAAATTAAGTTTAAATTATTAAATAATATATTTTATGATTATATACAATATTAAATACATTTATCTAAATTCCATTTACATAATTGTAAATTTTTAATTTAAAATTAGTCCTCCAAAAGCGATGAGAAAGTGGGTTTTCAAATAGAAAATATTGAAAAATTTATAACATTTTAAAATATAAAAATTCAAGATGAAATTGATTACAATGAAATAAATTGTACTAATAGATATATAATTTAACAAATTTTTATTTTATAACCATCATAAAACAATTATTAAAATTTTAAATTCTTTAAAAGAAATGAAAATCTTAATAAAAATCATTATTTTCACTATTCATAAAAATATTTATCTTCTCAAAAAAGTTTCAAAAAGTCATAGTAAGATAATTATTATATGATGGTTTAAAAAATTAATTTTTTTTTCAATTAAATTTACTAATATATTAAATAAATATTACTAAAATTTGTGTGAAAAAGATGAAAAAATAGTTTTTTAGAAAATAGAGTTTATAAGCATAAAATTAAATTTATTATTATAACTTCCTAAAAACACATAATATTAATGTTAAAATTTTCATTGAATATATAATATATAAATATTATTAAAATAATTAAATAATGTTATTTTTTGAAATTTATTTATGGAAAATCCTTTTTTTGAATAAAAATTGTTTTTCAGAAAATAATTTTTCTTATTTTTGAATTGTTTTTATTTTCATTTATAGTTAGTTGGTCACAAAAGAATTAATTTTATATAATTTTTTAAACCCTTTATTTTTATAATTTAGTTAATACAATTAATACCATCTATTCTAATGGTTAGCCGATAACTATCAAATTAAATTATAATATATTAATAGTATGTCATGTTTCGTTTAAACATGGTGTTGTATGTGACACAAAATATCGAAAAGATTAAAATAATTTAAAAAATATATTTCAAAAGATCTTGGGGTGTTACATTTAAATCTCCTTAATAAATTTCATCCTCACAATTTTCACTTGTGCTTAGTATGTAGGGGTTTAACATTTAAAAATTCCATTGTGGGAAACCCACGTTATAAATAATTTTAATCAAAGTTCCTATTAAAAAGAGATAAAGTGATGTGTGAAGGTCATATGGAATAATACATACTAGGTTTAAAAATAGTATAACATAGAATGGAAGTGAAAAAATGGACATAGAAGAGAAAACTAACACCCAAAAATATTGAGGGAGAGTGACAGAGAACATGTTTAGGAGAAAGTTAGTGAACACAGTGCCATAAACCATGAAGGTGTGAAAATGGTCATTGATATCATAAAAAATTATGATAATAGGAGAAAATTTTATTTCAATATACTTTTTATAATGTTGAGGAATTTTATTAAGATGATATAATTATGTTATTTCATTCCATTTCATAAGCACAATCCCTTCATTTGGTTATGGCTTGATCAATTTTGACATCATATCATACTCAAAGATACTAATTTCTCATGTATAAAGCAATAAATTAGATCTATAAAATTATGTAAATTCATTCCTTATATCTCTAGTTAATTTCACAATGAAAATGGTTAGAACAAGTTATATATAAATATTCATATAGTGAAATAATACATTACTCTCTAAAACATCAATAAAAGATCCAATTAAACCATTCCATAAATGGTTAACCATATAACCCTTAAAACATCAAAATTTATAAATAAGATTAGAAAATCTCTCAAAATAAATAATCACCCAAATATCATAAATTATATCTTGATTATCACATACCAAATATGTCAATAACTTAGTGATATGTTTTTTTATAATTTTAATAAATACAAATATCATAAAACATTAATGAAAACATACATACTTCCTCATTACTTGAATAAATTTTTTAATACATTCCAAAAATCCAATAATTTTGTAAACTCCATAAATGATAACATAATCCACTTTGTCCACAAATCATTAATCAGTTTCAACATTATCAATACTATCCAATTTACATTATTCATATAAATAATCTATTTATCCAAACTAAAAACCATTTTATCAACATTAGTAACAAATTAAGGGTTATAATACATCAATCAAAATATTACCTTTCCATTAAATCCTTTTTTTAGGGTATAAGAACCATTCCACATATTTTTTCAAATACATAAAGAAAAACATATACTGAACAATCCTTATATATTTAAATATTCATATAACATAATTTCTAAATTCCAATGTATAAAGACTTCAATCATCCCACTTTATTCTCATACCATTAACTAGGATTAATTATCTTGTTCCTTAATAGATATTTCCTAAAATACAAAATATGAATCATGTATTAACATTCAACAACCTTAATTTAATCATACATCTCTCGTTTAACATAAATATTACTATTATAACAATCCATAACTTTTATATCCCATTAATAGTCTCCTCATCATCATCGGTATAACAATTACTCATAACACCTTGTTAATTATTTTCATGATCTTTCATATTAAGGCATATATTTTCATAATGTATTTAATTTAACAATTTTAAACATTCAACCACTGATGATATTTTAGGAAAACCATTATTCACATTTATTATGTTAACCAAACCATTAATTTTTAATCTACAATTACATTCTTTGGTTACTTATTTTAAACACTCAAAACATTTTCTCAGTACATTAATAAACTCCCTATAGTTCTTATTACCAAATTCACAACACATAATAAACCAAATATTCTATCCTCCAAAGTGTCCACTACCAAAATTCTCAACAAAATATAATATTCTATTCTTTTGTGAGTCCTATAGTGGGTTAAGGTGCATATTTTCAATCATGTTTCAAGATAACTAATTAGGAATAATCATAATATCCTTTACTCGAGTCATCATATTGTTTTTCTGCTCATCATTAAATTTTCCATCACATTAAATGTTAACCTAGTTCCCTATATCTCCCACCATTGACTAAAACCAAATTGAATAATGTGGGACAACTAATCATAGTGGAAGATTAAATATTCATAAAAATCATTTACAATATTACTAAATGAAGTCGCCTTTTATTAAATCTATAGAACCTTTTTTATATCCTTGGTTATCTATGATCACAAACAATTTAAATCCTTCAAGATTTTTTATATAGACTATGTGATTAACCAATTTTTATCCCAATAGAGTGTCAAACTAGGTGTTTAGTAAGGCTCATTTTCATTCACCAGTTGATGATCGAGTCTAAATCAATCCACCATTTTCAGAGTTATTACCCCTGGGTACATCTATGCCAGATCCCCATACACAAGTAGTATCTAGACATATATTTAATTTTTAAGAAACAACATCCTATATCCATTACCATAATTTCTGGACATTTTCTTATACTTTGACTAATCCTTATATATATATTATATATATATATATATCCTTATAAATATCCCTAGGGATTTCACAAAATATTTCTCATCCTAGTTTTCAAATCATAATAAAACTTCCCTCCAATACCAACTATACCAACATAAAATTTTCATATATAGTTCTTATATATTTTTGGATGAGTATTCATTACATTACACAATCATGAACCTAAGGATCATTATGGTATAGTTCCCTTAAAAACATAAAAACATAAAAAAATGGCCCATAAGTGTGCTAAGTCATCTGCAACTATGTTATTCATAACTAGTATCCTTCATAGACATATAATACATAATATATTTCTTCATAACCTATGGAAAGGAAATATAAGAAAGGGTGAGCTCAGATTCTTAGTATGGGTAAACAAGAGATATAATTAAGAATAACACAAATATATGGGTATGAGAAAATGATAATAACATATTAAAATCATACCCAACATATCAAATATCATAATCTCTAGTCATGAATGAAATATTGTAATTTCATAAGAAATAAATCATAAGGTAATAAAATAACATGATCCATGGGAGCATAGCATTAATATAATGAAATGATCTTTTTGTATAAATATAGAAATAAAAAATCATTTCCATTGTATTCAAGGCTCACTGCCAAGGCTATCATAGTGTAATGGTTTCACTCACGAAACCTTAAATGTAATTAAGGTTTACTCCTAACACTATTAATTCAGAAAAAATCGCTTATTAAACTAGGTTCACATCCCATTATAATTATGGGTATCTCATGTGATATAATTCTTTACCTAATGTGTTGGATGGAGATATAAGTCCCTTACATCACATAATGAAAATCATATTTATGTGTTCCACAATATCAAAAAACATTTATGATAAAATTTCTTATGGAAATGTGATAGGTTTCAGAATCATTTAATTATTTCATTATAGTATAACCCATTAAAATAAGAAGTTTTAATAAGTATTTATTCATGTTATAACTTTTGAAAGATAAAAAGGTTTCATAAAAATCATGACATCATAAAAAATCATTCTGAGAATAAATAATGATGGAATCCTTGGATCATATCACTAGTAAGCCATAGGTAACAACTATAACTGACCTCTTATATGCAAAATTATTTTGAAAGATCATTTAAAAATTTTATTTAAGAATATCATTTTTTTAAATTAGTTTTTATATATAAAAAAATTTGAATATATTTTAAAAATCCATTTCTTTGAAAATAACCTTGAAAATTTTTAAAGTATGATTTAAAAATTGGTTGGTTCATATTGATGTATTAACATTCACTTGATTCCCCCCATAACTCCCATCGCTTCTTATTTATTCCATTACCCCTGGGTGTTTTGAAGTTCCATTTAGTAGTGATACATCTCCCAACATTCATGATGATACTCATTATTTCTCTTCCTTCTAGAGTTTTTGCGGTTCTATTTTGATGTGATGGCCCTCCTTTATGGGATTAGAATCAGTATAAATTATTTTCATAATTTAAAATTACCCCTTCATGACCAGTGTTATTCATTATTGAAAATATCATATTCCTCTCAATACCCCTCTTTCATCCTAACCCAGTGCATTAGATATCTATTTTGGTTCTATGTGTTCATGCTCAAAAAAGTTTTTTTCAGTGTCAATGGTGGAATATGTTGTTCTTCATTTCCACTTCCCATGTTGGACAAACCATCACGCTTGAAATCATTTTGGTTTGGATCAATGAGGGTTTCAGGAAAACTTAGGATAGTGTTAGAGGTAGGATGGTAGAGGTCATAATTATTCTTCTTCATTGGTGTTGGCTTCTTCATCTCGTCACATTGGTTCTATTTTATTATTTTTATAGTTTGGAGTTTCTTTTTATATATATGTAATTTAATTTGGTTTATTTGTTAAATTTTATGGTTTTATTTGTTTTTTTCTATGTAAATATATTTGGAGTTAGTCGATTTTTCAATGGGAGTGTTCTTCTTCTTGGATGAAGTGACATCTCGTGATGGTTAATCTAGTTTTATAGCGATGATTTAGTGTTGTGATTGTGGATTTTTGGTCTCTAGTGTTGTCTTGACTAACTTCATACACTCTCTTTTTTCGCCTTGGAATCTTTCTAGCTTCCTTCCTTAAAGAAGAAATTGTGGTTTCAAGTGAAGTTTCCTTTGGTGTATTTATATCTAGTATGTAAGAGCATGTGACCATAAAGTAATGGATTATGTTTTTATGATGTAATGGACCCCTTCTGGGTCTTTAATTATATCAACTATACTTTGAATTCCTATTCCAATACTCCTTTCATAATTCTTCTGGTGTAGTGGTCTCCAAGGAGTTTTTAGAATATGTGGTTTGAGCAGTCGATGGTCTCTCAAAGGAGTGAAAATGGTAGGGATTTACCTCTTTATATCCCCAATATAAATCCCTCATTGATTTCATTGATGAATATGGTTGGTTCAGCATTGGTTTTTAGTGGATAAATCTGATTTATGTTTTTTGGGGGAATATTTCTATTTGTATCTCTAATTTTTATGACGTTCATATCTATTTGATGTGGCGACCATTGAAATAGTGGATAATGGTGATGAGATGAACATGATGGTGGTTTTTGATTAGGATGATTATATGGTTGATGGAGTGGTCTTGTCGTGACATACCTCGGGGTAGGGGTACTCAGGCAGCATGCATGGTTTATCGGGATCATCGTTGATGCGAGCTTCCCAAATCACCCATATTGTTTTAAAAAATTTCATCTGGTTTTTGAATCATTTATTTTTGATGATGTTCCCACTAAAATATGTGTTATTTTTATGGTGTAAGTTTCCCCACTCGAACCATAAAATTGGTATTATGAAAATTTGAAAAATAATTTTTGATAAGGATTCTTTAAAATTCATTTATAGCATTTCATGAGGAAAATATATATTCTACTATGAAAAAATCATATTAATACACAAAAAAATTACAAATACTTTTATTTCAAAAAAATACATGGATAATAATAATATAATATTCAATGTAATGATTTTTTGTGAGGGTATATAATTTTATTCATGGTGTACATGTTAAAAAATTGATTAATTTTACATTTTTAGTAAAAGCCAAATGGGCATTGTTTATAAAATTAAATGAAGATTAATTTTAATAATTTGTAAAAATAAATTCAAACATAGGTAAAATGAATTTAATAAATCATTTTTATAATGTTAAAAACGTCTTTCATTTTTTTAGAAAACATGGTTTTGAATGAAAAATGGGTTTTCATACAAATAGAGAAATAATGATAATTTCTCTTTAAAGTATTACTATAAACTATTGAATACATAATGGTATGAAAATAAAGGGAAACATGAATTATAATTACATAACCGTAGGATAATAAAAAGAATTTTTTTGAGATATGGATCATAATATTTTAATATTGGAAGCATAATTATAAAAAATACTTATAAATGATTATATTATAACATAAAATATTTTAAAACATGGTAACATTGAATTATAATCTCTATGAAAGAATAAAAGTATATTAAACATAAAATACCATGATAATAAAAAAATTAACTATATTTTAATTCTGAGTATCATTATATACACCTTATAGAATAAGATAGGTACATAACATAAAATATGTCTCATGAAAGAAAAATTGAGACAAATATATCATACCAAATTGGTATATTTTGAATAATAATCCCCATGAAATATAGACCCTAAAATGGATATATAAATCACAATAATTATAAGTTAAATAAATAAAATAAATTCATGGGATTTATATACACAACATAAAATAAATAGGTTCTGAATATGGTATGTATCTCATAAAATTAAAATGTATGAGGGGAATACCTTACCATAAGTCTCAAATTCCTTCTCACATATTCAAAGCTACAGTATAAAAAATATAATTTTATTATAAATCATTTCGATACCCATACCATATATTATTTACCTATGATATTTTATTACCTATTTATTAAAAATTACATGTTAACATCATGTTTTAGGTAATAACTTCTTGGTTTTTTGTGTTTGTTTTGATTTGGTATTTTTTGTCCACATAAATTGATCACGGCTCTATCATATCTATAATATTAACCATGTAATAAATATCATATATATTTATTATAATTTTTTTATCTTTATCTATAAATGTTTGAGATAAAAAATGAAAGACATCGTTCATAGAGATGGTGGGTCATACGTACGCATGAATATTGTTTCCATTATAATGATGAATTAAATTAAAGAAAGGTAAATTTTATATTACATTATAAAATCATTTTCATGACATATATATCACATAAGTTCATTGAAACCATCCTTATTACCTTCATTATACTGCATGAATGACTCACATTTCTTCGTAAGGAGGTAGTCTAATGTACGCATGAGCAATATTATCATATTCCCACATAATGAATTATAAGAAGGTATATATGATATAATAATTAAATATGTATAATAATATCATTAATATAATATATAAACATTTAATACATCATTGTGTAAAGCTATGAGATATGGTTATGGGAAATGAATAACCTTGGTTTGTGAGGTGGTGGTCTGTCGTACACACGAATAGTGATTTTGTATCCCAATGGAAGAGGAGATTAATATTGTCCATTTACTTAACTTAAAAGCATATCAGTATATGTAAGATACTATTTTTATTATAGAATTATGGTTTATTAATAATAAATTAAGTAGGAGTAAGGAATAAAATAAAATGCTCAGTTAGGGATGTAACCTCTTCTTCGAACAAATTCTTTTAGATTGCACCAAAAACAATCTTCAATTAAATTAATGAAACAATAAGGATTCTAGGATGGGAGGATGAAATTAATGAAGTTATTTTTTTATGGATTGAAAAATATAAATAGTTTTTTTATGTTTAAATATGAGAGGATATGGGGTGTCCTTTTATAAGGTAAGTGAGTGACACACTTGTATTTTTTGAAATGAAAAAGGTGTACCCATGTTTTTCATGTGGAAAAAAAATCCTAAATGGTCAATTATTAATCCCAGAATATATATTTCCTAAAAATGGACATAAAATTGGTTTTATAAAAGTTTTATGTCATTTTTATCCACTATATATTTATATTAACCCATAGTAAATGTATTTTTACCTTAACCATGAAAAATAATGTTTACATATTTTTACTATTGATTATGGAAATAAATTAGTTGAACTTATTGGAAAATATAAATAATAACGATTCAAATTATTAAATCCGTTTTTTCCCATGCTCTTTTAATATAATTGGAAAATTTTATTCTAATATTTATCTCGCAAACTCTCTGATAAATCATATTTTAAAAGAGAAAATATTTAAAATTTTAAAACATTTTTATATCTAAACTAAAAATAAAAATCATTGAAATGAAGTAAATTTCATTTATAGATATAAAATTAAATTAATTTTTATTAAATATAATCTTAAATTATTTTTTAAAATATCTAATATAAATGATAATTCTTTATAAAAACAAGTATTCTCTCTATTCATAATAAAATTACCTTCTCAAAAAACTATCAAAAAAATCACCCTAAGATAATTTTTACATGATGATTTAAAAAATATTTTTTATCATTTAAAATAAATTTTCAAAGGCCATAATATATTAGTTTTAATATAATTTTTAAAATGGGGATAAAAATAGTTTTTTAGAAAAATATTGTTTCGAATCGTAAAATTGGATTTATTCTTATCTCTAGTCTTGAAATCACATAATATGAATGAAAGTTTTATTATTGAGTATATAAAATATAAATTTCATTATAATCATTAACCAAAATTTTGATTTTTAAATTTATTGAGGTAAAATGTGTTTATTTTCATTGGAATATTTTTTCATGAAAGTATTTCTTTTAATTTTGATTTTTTTTATTTTCTTTTATAATGAATTGTTAACAAAAGAATTCATTTTATACACATGCGTGGACAATAAAGTTTCTTAACTTAGTTAATTATATTATTTAAAACTACTCTAATTTCTATAAAATGACTATCATATTAAATAATTATATTTATATAGTATGTCATGTTTTTTTAAACTCAATGTTGTGTTTAATGAGAAATACAAAAAAAATGAAATTTTTTTGAAAAATATATATTTCACAAAATATTAGGGTGTTAAAAATTAAAACAATAAATTAAAATATTTATGCCAATATTAAGAGGGATATTTCCTATCCATCCTTATATGGAAGATTGTGTTTGGTATTGGTGAACCAACCACTTTAAAAAAAATTCCATACCTTCTTTGCGATTCTCCTTTGAGTGACTCCACTTATAAAAACATCATTCTGGATTTTTTTCTTTATATTTATACAACTTATTCATCTTGGTATTCAACTATATTTTTACTAATCCAACTTATGAACATTTATTCAATTGGTACATAATTAATGAATCCTTCATTGTGGTTCCTCCAACATAAGAGGTCTCTTACATGAATTTTATACTATATATATGGTATGCTTTGCAAAACATATTATACATTCTTTATGTTTTTCTTATTTTATGGATATTAGAGTCGTTGTATACTTATTTTTGTTTTATAAATATTTTTTCAAATGTATATCCAATTTATATGTAACTATAATAGCTTATATCTTCCTTATTCTTAATAGATTTCATTTTCTCTATAAAGGCTATTATGAATTTGACAGTGGTATAGGATGAACCATTTTTACTTTCATGTTTATCTTCTTACATCCTAGTGAACTTGTTCCCCAATGGGATAAATTATTTATTTTTCTATTCATATCTCCCCATTTACATTGGAATGGTGGTTATACTCTTATAATTATCTTCAAATTTTATAATTCATTTATTTTCCATATGTCCATTGTAAGAACATATAAAAAAGCTCTTGATAAATATATACCTTTTCTATATTTTCTTCATTTCATATATCATGGTAAGATTTCCTCTACAATTTTTCTTTATATTTTTAATAAAAAAACTTGAATAAGACATTATATAATGTCTTCAATACATACATTTTAGGCCTTAAGACATTTTTTCATTTATTTGAAGTGTTTGAAAAAACATTGAGTTGAATGAATGATGTTTAAATCTTATTTTATGAATCTTGAAAATCTTGATTTGAAGATGATAGAATGATAATGGAATTAAGTATTATTGTATAAATAATTTTTAATATACAAAGAAGTTGAAAATTTACGAAAGGAACATGATATATACAATTTTTTTGGTTTTGCCTAAAAATTTTAAAAATGAAGAAATGTATAACATATTTGGTGATATATAAAGTCTTACTATAATTTGGGTGTGGGGAAATGTAAAATGGGTTTCCATGTAAAGAGTTATCATATAAGGTGACCAATACATTCATTATATAAATATTACATCATTTTAGATGAATATTCAAAACATTTCTCAATAATACATGCTCGATGATTATAATGTTTTAGTGTCTTTGGATTATAGATACTTAATCATCTTATCCCATGAAATATTTTAACATATCCTACAATAATCTTCATTTTAGTACCCTTATTGAAAAACCATACATAAAACCTTATATTAAAAAATCAAGAAGCAAAAATATAAGAAAAGGAGATATCAGATTCTTAGTAAGAGTAAACATGGGAGATATAAATCATAAGAGTATAATATGATCATAAAGATATAATAAAATATTCAAATTTATGTTCTCAACATAAAATATTCATACCTGTAAATGCTTAGATCATAATTTCTCTAAGAAACCATATCCTAAAGCATAATCAATGAGGGTGTTAAATAAATAATCATTATTCCAAAATCATAACATAGAAATGTGGAATCATAATAATATAAAATGAAAATCATATAAAAAAATATATTCATGATTATTCCCATTCATAATCTTGTGAAAATATCTTGAAATAAATGGTACTCATGTATCAAAATGTGTAAAAATCTATTCGTATTTTTATCAATGAATAATCACGTGGTCTTGGCAAGAAGAATTCATACCCATGCATCAAAACGTGAAAAAATATTTTCATAATCATGTCCACACTCATCATCATAATATCGTGATATATAAATAACACATTACTAAATGAATTAGAGGGATATAACCAACTAGATCTTCACAAAATCATAATATATTCATATAAATGTCTGAAGATCGTAAAACATTCACCCAATCAACATATTATAACCCATATAAAATAAATTGGTTTCATAAATATCACTTCATCATAATCATACACCATCTAGATAAATAATAATGTATATATCATTTGATCATATCATCATTAAAACATAACTAAAATCCAAAGATTTTATGATAGACAAAAATTTAGATTAAAATAGAAAAAGAATATTTATTAAGGAAAATCCCTATTTTATTTTGTAATAACTTATTTAAAATGAAAATACTTCCAAAATATAAAGAAAAAATTTTCTTTAAAAAAAGACATGAAAATTTAAAAAATATATTTCAATGCATTGAGAGGTCAAGTTGGCCAGAAATTCCATTCATGTCTCAATGGTTAAAATATTTATTTTGTTCACACCATCAGTAAAAAGTACATTGTTTAGAAATTAACAAGAATAATTGTTTTATTTTTTTAAAATTCTTATGAAAAAAAATACTTCAAGAAATCATTTAAGAGTATAAAAAAACAATCTTAAAATATTTTAGGAAATAAGTAATTTGAAGAAAAACTTTTTTTAAGGACAATTAAGGTTAGGTTTTGTTAAACACATTTTATAAACCATTTTGAGGACCAAAGATAGTAAAATAGGACTAAAACATAAAAATTACAAAAAAACACAATAGAGAATAATGTTTGGATAGAGTTATGTTGTTCCATCATATATCAGTTATTTAATTATTTTAGGGATTCAAAAACCAATATTTTTATTCTAATGATTTTTTCCTAAGTGTATTAGATTTTATCTACTTATGAGTTGTAAGATATTTATTTTAAAGGAATTTTTAAAATATATAAATAAATATGTAATGCTATATTTTAGATATCTGATTTATCTTATGTAGGGAAATTATGGTATGTATTAATTAATAATATTATATAGTAAAATTAGTATCAGATCTAATTTTTTATTCTACACCAAAGTAATTTAACTTACATATTATTAGTAAATAATGTTTAACTTACTATTTATGACATTATCATATAAAAAAGTAAATTATTAACCATATTATCATAGCTATATGGATCAATTAGAAAGAAATTATGAAATTTATTTCATCTTATGAGTTCTCCCAAGAAGAATTTATCTTATGGAAATATTGAATACCATTTATTACACATAGTTCAATATATGAAGTGTTTTATATTATAAACATGATCAGAAGATTATCTAGTGATAACAAGGCTATCATATTTTTTACTTGAAAAATATAAGCTATCATTTGAACCATCATGATTAATCTCAAAACATTATCTTAATATCTCAACATGTCATTTCATGATTTTAATAATATCAAAAAAATATTTTTCTAAATAAGGAATGATTGATTATGGATATGTGTTTTATTTTATAAATGGAAATATCTGAATAATTATATTTATCCCTTTTTACCACATAATCATATTATAAATTTTTTAAATAAGGTCACATTCCATTATTAACCTATATTATCAACCCTTCAATGTATTATTCATTCAACTACTATTATTATCTATTATTCTTTAGTTCAAAATCAATAAAGATATATAAATAGGAATGTTAGTTTCTACATGAAAGTGAAATGTGAATGTTCGTACGAATGTTGTCAATAAGAAGTATGGACGCATGTTAGGTGAAGAAAACACATATGTTCTACCGAAAACACTTGCACATTGTTCTTATAAGTTTATATATTATAATATAAGATCCTCTAGTGTTGTCTGTTTTTTGATCATCATCATCTCTAGATGTGTATTTATCTATTTTCATTTGAGACTTTCATGTTCATGTTTTATCATACATTTAAATTTTATTCATTTATATTTCATTTGAATTTTTTGTATCTAAGTGTATTAAGGATGTGGATAGGTATTCTAAAGGGAGATCCTAGTTAAAAGATCTTGGAAATTTGTAAAAAGTAACAAATATATACACTCAGTTGGGATCCATAGAAAAATGGATATTATAGTGAAAATCACAAAACATAAGTAGTAGAGTATTTATGGAGGGAACTAGGGGATTTATAAGCCTCATACCAATGTAAATATTCTTTGTAAAATATTTTTCATCAATTATTTTATATTTCCACTGCCTTATTTTTCTATGGAAAATATTAAAACCCACATACCTTGAAGAGGGAGGTTTTAAAGTAAATAAGTGTCAAGAACTCAACTCACCCTTGTATTGTATTTTTTAAATAGTGATTCTCTATGAAAAAAATTGGTATTGGAGCTCATGAATATTGAGTTCACAACATTCAAATAATTAAGTCCAAGGATCTTAATTCTTATGGATTTTATGGATCATAATAGAGAATTTATGTCAGTGGTTAGAGAATCCTATTTTAATGGATAAATTTATGGCTGCTTGAACGAACAAATTACCATCTATTTGAAGAATCTTATGTTAAAGGTTTACTTTAAAGTAGTGAAGCCATATAAAATTCCAGAAACATTGTAAGATACATGATATGATAACCCGAAAGTGAAATATGATCTAAATTTTATGATTATGAATATTATAATATGTAGGATGGTTTCAATTAAGTTTAACCAAGTTTCCCAACATTAAATAGCCTATGAAATGTGGAATATTATAGTGTTTTTCTATGAAGTAATATACAATGTGGTAGAACATAGATATAATACTCTCAAACATAAGTTAGACACCTTCAATATAAAAAAAGGAGAAATCATTTCTCAGTTTAATAGAAGACTCACTGAGACTATAAATGTTATTGATGCTTTGGAACCGATAAATATTGATCCTAATAAAACATTGAATGTTGTAAGGGTTTTACAACCTATGTCAAGTGTAATATAACCTACCATCATACAATCAATAGAAATTAAAAATATCAAAATAAAACATATCATTGGAACTGTTATGATGAATGAGGAAGAAATGGAAGCTGAAGATGGAGAATATAAAATGGTTATGAAGAAAAATGTTTCCTTGATGGTTTATAATTAAAAAGAAGACAAGAATAACAAGGTTATACATATCATTTAATCATCTAAATAAGATTATTCCTCAAGAAATTATATATCAAATGATGAACTAGAATCATTTTTTTATTGTTCATAAAGTTCTATAATAAGAGAATAAGTTTGAAGAACCTTTTAATAAGTACACAGAACATGGTGGAAATTCCAATTAAGTCAGATGAAATGAGTTTAAAAAACCTGGACACATCAAGATAGAGTATCCTAAATTTCAATAAGATAAAGAGATAAAATGTTTATCAGGAAGGCTAGATTTGAAAAAATTAAACTCGACAGAAAAATCCATGTTGAGTGTCATTGAATACTCTAGATATTATATATCTTTAGAATGAGAAGTGGCAGTATCTTATCAAAATGTCAACATTTTTTTCATAGCACATTCTGATGATGTACACTCTTATTATTCTTCTAACCATGAGTTTAAATTTGAAAATGAATATTGATCATATGAAGAATTAAATGAATATTACACCTTGTTAAAAAGAGAGTATAAAAGTATAAAAAGGGAAACATATCTCAAAAATTCCTATAAAAATTTGTAAATGATGATGACAACTTACACAAGAAAATTTTATATTTGAAAGGCTAGTATGAAAATTATACTCCATCTTGTACTAAATTGAATAGAATAATTTATAACCTGCAAAATCAAGTCAAGAACATAAAGGATGCTACAAGAGAAATTTACTAAGGGGTAGTATTACCTAAATAAAATCCCTATACAAAACCAAATTAAAAGATAAAAATTTGGAATAGTTAATCAAGTTGAAGGGCCCAAAATTTATAAAAACTATTTTTTTCCTATTTTTATGAAAAATGTCCTCTCTAATGTTACTTTTTTCACTATTGAGAAGTAGGGAACTATGAAAAAATATGTAATCAAAAAAGTCCTCAGTTTTGTGGAATTGAATTTTTTTTTCTAATAATTGTTTTAAAAACTCACTTCTAGGTTTTTTATAGAACACAAATTTATTTTTCTTCCTATTCCTTTTGTAGCTATCATTTTTGGGCCTATGAGTTTTTGGGTACCAAAAAAACATGTGGTTTTATTTTTCATTTTTGGGAACTAATCATATAAATAAAAATGAAAAGTGGTTAATGGATAGTGAAATTTAATTTCAAAGGGTTGGGAGGATTCAAAAACTTTCACTCACTATATAATATTGATAGAGGCTATGTCACATTTGGTAAAAATTAAAAAGTAAATATAATTGGCATTGGATCTATTGGAAATCTACAATCTATACTCATGAAAAAAGTACTCCATATTTATTTCTTGAAGAAAAAAATGATATGTATTTCTAAAAATTTTGATTATTGTTATTTATTCTATTTTTCTATAAATTTTATTTTAGGTTTTTAAAGAAAAAACTCCCATGTTTAGACCACCAATAATAGAAAATGTATATACTTTTATATTAATTATTTTCATAAAAAATATAATTTTATTGACTAATAAAGTAAATGAATCATGGATTTTTCTATATAAATATTATACATTGTAATGGTTTTTCTATTAAAATATTTTCCAAAATAAATTTTATTTCTAATTTTTCTAATAAAAAATTGAATAAAGAGTAACTATGTGATATTTTTAAACGGGCTCACTACACAAATCATATTTTTAAAAAATTAATGGGATTTCTACTTCTAGACCTCCAGGTTATATCCATATGGATCTGTTCAGAGATAAAATAATAGTAATCCTTTTGGTAAAGTCCTTTATATATGTGTCGGTTGATGATTTTTCAAGATTTACTTGGATTTATTTCTTGAAATATAAGAATAAAGCATGTTCTATTTTTATTATTTTTTAAGACTGTGAAAAATTAAAAGTATTAAAAAATTATATATTTATGATGTTAACATGGAGTAAAATTTTATAATAATGAATCTAATTCATGATACTCGATATATGGTGTTGAAAAATTATTTTTTTCCTTGAAACCTCAATTGAATGCTATTGTCAAATGGATGAATATTAAATTTCCTGAAATTTCTAGAAAAATGTAATATGAATATAATATTAATAATTGTTTTTATGACATAAATATTAACACATAATTATATTTAATTAATAGATTTACAACAAGGATTATCTAAAATAAATACCCTATGAGTTATATAATAATTAGAAACTGAATGTGGGATACATTAAATTGTTATGATGTAAGGTTTATATATTAAACACCAAAGAAAATCTTGGAAAATATGATCCAAAAGATGATGAGGGTATCATCCTAGGTTATTCTACTACATCCAATGATTATATAGTTTTAAATTAAATTTATAAGATTATTGAAGAGTTAACTCAAGTAAAGTTTGGTGAATGTGGTCCTTTTGATCACAAATTGACTCAAGCTTATGAGTTAAGTGATTTTTTATGGATATAATACCTAAATTTCATTTCATAATAAAAAGGATGATTATTTGGAATTTATGATTTTTTAAATGAACCATATAAGTGTTAATACCATTGAATCGTAGATTGTGTTACCTAGACAACCTAAAAACATTAAGGTCCATCCACTCAAAACATTTATAGAAAGTTTATATGAAGGAGTTAGAACCAGAATAAATATTAGAAACTATTTTAAAATATCTGATTTTTTTATCCAAACTAGAACCTAGAAATATAAAAGAAAAATTATCTAAAGAAAGATAGGTTATTTAAATGCAAGAGGAATTTAACAAGTTCAGTAGAAAAAAGGTATGGAATTTTTTGATAAACCCTCTGTCTATCCTATTATTTGAACTGAATGGGTATTTTGGAATAAACAAGATGATGATTCTTTGATCCCTGAGAATAAATATTTGTTATTTTCCAAAGGATATAATCAAGTTGAAGGAATAAATTATGAAGAGAAATTTTTTCCAATAGTTATGTCAGATGCAATTAGAATACTTTTAGAAAATTATTCTCATATAAATTTTAAATTATATTAGATGAATATAAAATATTCATTTCTAAATTTATTTTTAATATATGAAGTTTATCTGGAACAAAATTCAGGTTTTAATGACCCTCATTGTTGAAATTATGTTTTTTCACTTTATAAAGTGTCTATGGAGTGAATAAATTACCCTATATCAGGGTTTAAATGATTGATGTATTTTCTTTCATCATATTATTTTAATTTTGGATTAGAAAACTCAGCTGTTTTCAAGAAAACATCACCAAAAGGTACTTTTATTTTTCAAATATATGTTGATGATGTTTTTTTTGGTTAACAAACCAAAAATTGTTTAATTATTTTTTAAAACATATGCCTAAATAATTTGAAATAAGTATGATGGGTGTGTTAAACTATTTACATAGATTTCAAATTTATCCAAAAGATTTTGGAAATATTTTAAACTAAGGAAAATCCATACTTGATTTAAATAAAAAGTTCGGTCTTGAAATTAGTAAGAAATATTGAAATCCTTTGACTTCCAAAATTAAACATAACTTGTATGAGGCTGGAAATCAAGTTGGCAACATGTGATATAGAGGAATAATTAAATGTTTTCTTTATCTTACTAAAATTAGGATAGACATTCTATTTTCAGTATGTATTTGTGTAAGATTTTAATCTAAACCAAAAGAATATTGCATTAATGTTTATAAAAGGATTTTGAGATATTTAAAATGAATTTTTTCCATTTCTTTACTTTTTCGAAAAACATAAAATTTTAGATTAACTTCATATTAAAATGGTGACTTTAATGGGTGTAAACTAGATAGTAATGGAACCTCTAGAACATATAATTTTATTAATATGTCGTTCGTATATTGTTCTTCTACGAAAAAACACTTCGAAGGAATATTAAATATTGAAATTAAATACATTACAGGTAGATGTTATCATGATTAGGTGTTGTGGATAAAAAACACTGAAAGATTTTGGATACAATTTTAGTTATTTTATAATAAGATGTGACAACACAAGTTCTTCAAATATTTCAAAAAATACAATAAACCATTATAGAAAAAAGTATGAATTGTTTAATAAGAGAGAATAGAAAAAATATGACATAAATTTAGAATTATTTTCCATAGAAAATTATAAAGTAGACATTCTTACTAAGACATTTCTTACTAACATATTCCATTTTATCAAATTTGAATTAGGTTTGTTTAAAATTAGTTAATTTTATTTCAGTTTTTTGAATTTTATACTGATAATTTAAATTTTGATAATATTTAATTTTCATTATTTAATTTTGGAATTATAATATCTATTTTGATTATTAGTCATATCTGAATAAGAGATGTAGGTTATCCCATCATGATTATCATACTGGTCACACTGAGAAACACTTCATTTTCTGTAAATCAAAATAAATTAATTTATCCTTACATGTGAAACCTTATTTAACCTCAAAATCAACACATCCTTTCCATCCAAACCTTTCTGACATAATCCTTGAATATTATAATCCATATTTCAAAAATGGAGAAATATAAGAAGAGATATTATTCTTCTTTTAGTTGTTTCAAGCACTCAAGGTCCACAAGTGATGTTTTGAGAATAATTTTTTTTTGATTTCAGCTTGCTATATGATACACATATATTGATTAAAAATGTCATAAATAGTCAAGGATAGTCTTTTTTATGAAAATAAAATAGATTTATTCTTGATAAATATTTACAACAATTATACGAAACAACTATATTTAATTTTGGTGATAATGATGATCTATTTCCACCAACAGTAAACTAGAAGAATTTTTTGATGTCTTTTGTAATAATGGATGACTTTTTTTGGTTCCCTCGTGATGGAAATTCTGATTTTGACACCTCCATAAAACCAATTATTTAAGTAATCACTCCATAAATAAGGAAGACACTTTTGAAATCATGACATATAGAATAATCATATAAAATAATTCAAAATAAATGAAATGTTCTTGGAAGGTTCATTCAGTCAGCCATTTCTCAATGAAATGGTTAGTTTGAGAAAGTAATTTTTCAATATGTTATATTGTTATATATATTTGTGATAGAGAACCCAATGAATTTGGAATATATTTTATGAAGTATATATTACATATTCAAAACAAACCAATAAAATTTCACCCTTTAGGGATGTTTTTTACCTTGTATTTTAGTAAATATTGTTTTTGTTTGGATGAAAGCACTAGGATACATTATCATGGTTTAATGACATTGACTGATATTGCGTTAAAGAAAAGTGTATTTTACTAGAATTCTCCTTTGAATAAATAATTTTTAGTTATTTCAAAAGATTAGTTTGAGAAATGATATTATAATACTTTGGGGGACTCAACTCATATGGTGGTTTTTGGGAAGGTTTCTTCTCATTTTCCTTCAATGTTTCTTTATTTCATAGAAGAAAATATGGAGAATATGGATGTAAGAGATTTTATGGAAAATAAAAATGTGTAGGAATAGATTATAATAGTTATAGATATTTTTTGATGAAATTCAATCCATGGATTAATCTATTCTATATGTTCACTCTGAAAAATATGAACTGGTTGATACTCATTCTCTTAAAACAATCTAATCATATATTTTAACTATTTTTTTGTAAAGGAATATTTAGATTTATCCATTACAGTTTTTGTTTTTATTATTCAAGATAATCCCACTTCTACTACACTAGGATCAATCTATGTCATTTAAATATCTTCTTCAATGGAAACCTGTAGAAAATTTAGAAGAGAATCAGTAAGTTTTATCAGCCAGAAAGTTTCTGATAGTAAAGATATAGAAGAACCAAATGATAAAACTATTCTTATTGAAAATATAATGGTTATATCAGAATCTATAGATTTATATCATGTTGGAGAAGAAACCTATGTTGAATAAAATCCATAATTTCATGAAGATCATTTTTTCAAATTGCACCGATACTTGTTTTGTCCTATTCGCTCGCACCAAACTAGTTTAGAAATCCCTATATCTGAATATAATGATATAGATGAATGGGATCAAGATATTAACTTAATGATAATGATTGAAGTTAATTCTTTGAAGAATCAATTATTTGTGTCTAGATCTAAACTATGGACTCTTAGTGAAAAATCTATCTCAAAGGTTGATAGTGGTGAGTTAATATTTTTATTTCAATCACTATTAGATAATGTTTTCAAGGATTATACTGTATAATATTTAGGATATAAATATGTTGATCAGGTTTCAATAGAATAAAAGTTTGGATAATTTTCTCTAACTATATAAATGATGAATTCCATTGTTGATTTTTTTAAAATGAGATTGTTTCTAAAGAGATTTTACAAGATATTCAAAGATATGTGTTTTTTTGAAATTAATAGAATTCCAATAATTTTGAAAAGATCTATTTTAATATTGATAAATCTCATAAGGAAATTAGTTCCTTGGTTAAGAAGACAGTATGATAAATTAAAAGGTTGTTAGTTCATTTTAAAAGGAAACCAGTTTTATTATCACTAGTTTATAAAAAATAAATTGGTCATTGTCCAATTATTTTGAAGCGATGGATGAAAAATTTCATTGCATACATCATTGAGTGGTTAGAAACATAGAATAAGATTCTTCACATAATATAGGGTATGAATTTAGTTATCTGAAGTAGAATTTAAAATCAATAAATGATAAATAAATATCTCTTTAAGGTTCACAACCTATTTTAGTTGGTTTTTCAGATAACTAGTGTGAGGTGTCAAAGAAGCTAGTTTCAAATTCTTCCAAGAAAGGGTATCAGTATAAATTTTATGTAAATTTATATAAAATCACGTGGAATTGTTTTACTACTCTATTAGACTTATACAAAAATGATATTCTGAAGTTACATGATATGGTTTCAGTTTATTTATACAATTTTCTACTCTTTTATACTTATACAAAAATAATATTATGAAGTGACTTGACATGTTTTTGGTTTCTTTATACCATATCAAAGGTAGATTCTCTCATGGATCCAACATATTAGATCACCATTCCAATACTACTCAGCGAATCAATGAAATATTTGATCATCCTAAAATATATTAAAGGAATAACCTTAGACCACTATGATTTCTCTATGGATCAAAAAAAAATCTCTCGACATTCAGTCCACTTCAATACAGATTTATCAAGGTGATAAAGATGGACTCAGAGGATAGTTACTTACATTGGATGATATTATTGTAAAAAAGTGTTTATGATCTTATTCCTACATTATCTTTACTAGCTGTCTAACCTAAATATTTTAATATTATGACTCTAAAACACCTATCAGTTCCACAAAACTGACTTGCTTTCTTAATTGGATTATTTCATTGAATGGTGTTTTAAAATAATTTTTATGGTTTTTTATATAAATTTTAGGTTCCTAATGTATTTATTTCATTATTATTAGCTATTTATATTGAATTCATTTTTTTATCTTATTTTAGAATGTTTTTTAAATTTTATCATTCCTAGTTTTCATTCTTTAATGTCATTATAAGTTCCTTTAGTCTTTGTTATTTTCATTTAATATTCACTCTCTACTCTTTGAATTATTTATATTATTGATCTGTGATTTTATTTATTTTCACTAATTATTTTATTATTTCTCTTGTTAATTTTGGAATGTTATTAATTGTACAATCATTACATGTCCATGCTAAATTATAATAAGTATGTCTTACTCATAATATTTAAACATGTTCTTAGGCAACATTAATTATTTTGTTTATTCTTATATAACTTCTTTTTTATTTCAAAAAATGGGATAAGAAAAAGGAGAATAAAAAAATATTAATATCTCTTTAAACTTTTTTTTGTTAAATTTTAGTTTATTAATAAATTATTATTTTATCATAAAAAGGGAATATTGTAGGAAAGACTTATGTTGTTCTAATAAATATTAGTTATTTATGTGTTTTAATGAATAAAAAATCACTCTTTTTATTATAATTATTTTATCTTAAGTGTTTCAGATTATATATTCTTATGAGTTGTAAGATATTTATTTTAAATGAATTTATCAACCATAATTTCATCTATTTTTCTAGATTTTAGATGTCTGATATATTGTATGCTGAGAAATTATCTAATGAATAACATAATTTTTATATTTAGTAAAATTTGTTTCCTCTTTTAACATGGCTCAATTATCTACCATATCTCTCTCTCAAGCATGCTTCTCCACTATAGGGTTTCATCCCCCTAGTGATAGAGTGTCCAATTCTGTCCATAAATATGCTCTTCTCTCATATTAATTGATGTTGTTTCATACTTATTCTTCAAAAATTTGGTGTATGTATAGGTTCCCCCTACCACATCATATCACTTATAGGATTCATGATCCATTCTTGAATAACCTTCTCGTATGGAACTCTCTCCATTGGAAACCTTGTTTTTTACTTTATCACCTCCTTATTTCTCTCTATCTATGATTCTATTATTCATCCTATCTCTTCCCAAATCACATTGTGAAATTTTTATTTCTTATGTTCACTTTCTTCTTCTTCTCCTTCTAATGTGAACATGTTGTGTTTCTTATTATGGTCTGGTTCTGTTGGTTTCATTTGGGTGGAATTTTTTTTGTCACTTCATTGCTATAATCTTCTCCCACATATTCTATTTCCACTTAAACCTTCAT
The DNA here is from genome assembly GCA_963277665.1 of Viscum album. Classification (NCBI taxonomy): domain Eukaryota; kingdom Viridiplantae; phylum Streptophyta; class Magnoliopsida; order Santalales; family Viscaceae; genus Viscum; species Viscum album. The sequence goes on along the minus strand of OY728141.1, from coordinate 1,953,859,487 downwards.
TCTAAAATCCATATTATTTTTTCATAAAGAAACTGTTATTTTTTGGTATTTTGTTGGTGTAAGGTTTAGAAGATTCCTCTTTATCCCATTCACCTTCTTCTTCTCTTGATACCCATCCTATTATTCTTGTTCACATATTGGTTTAGTATGAGGGTTCTGGAGGTGGTTTTGGAATGGTGTTGGTGGTTTACAGTTTCTATTGGGAAATTTCCTCAACTATTGTTATAAATATCTATGTTTTATGGTATATTATGATGGTATGGTGTTGGTGTTTCTCTATAATTTTACTTTATTGAAAGATATGTCTTCCCTGATTTTAAGATGACATGTTTTGATAGATTTTTGGTTTATGTTTCACCAGTTAGGGTCTAACATTGATGTTATCTAAAGGGTTTGATGATTCTTTCATAGTATTGGCTCGTTGTGGTGGTCATGCCTTCTCTTACTCTACTCTAACTTCTAGGTCCATTTCTCTCTCCTAGGTCAGTCGGGTGTGATGGGTTTGAAGAAGGTTCTAGAATTTTTTTGTGTGAACATTGGGGTGTTCTAAGAGGGGTAACCTATGGTGAAATTTTATATTTTTCTAGGTTCATTTAGTGATGGTTATCCAAATAAATTATTTCTAATGAAATGTTTTGATTATGGTGTGAAAGTTTCAGAAATCAGTGATGAATTTTCAATATCCAGTTAAGACGACGGGGGATATTTTTTTTATTTGGATATGTGGTGACAGTGATGGTGGTGTGACAGATTTTACTGGGTTAGGTGATCTTTTTTTTATTCATTAATGGTTTAGTTGTTCTTATTTTTTCTAGAGCTACAAATTTTGGATTCTATTTATGTTGGTAGATGTGTTATGGTGATGGTATAATGGATGATTTGATTGGATTGGGGATCAAGGTCAATGTTTATTAGGTTTCTTCCAATTGGATGATGGTCAGGAAGTTCTCTCTGGTGATGTGGAAAAAATGACTAATCTTCAGTTTCAAGGTGTACGGCTCAAGGTGGATCATAGTTCAGGTCCACACATAATTAGGTACATAGGTGGTTCTCAAATCAATGTTTTATTTCAAATATTGAACATGTGGTTTTGGTGATTACCATTTTGAATTTTTTATTTGAAATTTTAAATATAAGTGTTGTTATATTTTCATTTTGTAAAAGAATGTTACCACAGCAATATAATTGAATTTTATAAAATATTAAAAATGTATTTGAACACCATCATTAGTATTTTCTTTGATGTTTTAGTCTATGAAAAAGTAGTTTATCATATGAAATATCAGTATTGAATTTTTTTAATTCCAACTAAGATATTATCTTATGAATGAAGTAAATTATATACTATATACCCAATATTTGTGAGACCAATTAGGAAGAAATTATAAAATGTATTTTATCATTTTTTCTCTAAAAAATAATTTATCTTATGAATATAGTGAATTCAAGTTATTCTACGTAATGAAATATATAATGTGTTTTACCTTAGAAAGATGCATAGAAATTTATCATGACATAACATGGCTATCATATGTTTATTTTATATAGTATAATCTATCATGAAAACCATAATTATTAATTCCACAATGTTATTATTATCTCTAGATATTTTATTTCATTATATTAAGAATATTAGAAAAGGATTTTTGAAAATTATGAAGTATCTGTTTGGACTAACTATCATTTTTTCAAGGAATGAAAATATCAAAAGAGAAAGATTTATGAAATCACCAGTAAAAAACCTATTATATATTTGTAAAAGGAAACATTCCATTAATATTCTATCATACAAACTCTATAAAGGATTATTCATTTGACAACGGTGATTATCTGGTATGCCTATGTTCAAATCAATTGGGAGACCTAAATATGAATGTTAGATGCTACATGAAATAGGAATACATACAAAAATATAAAAAATACTAACAAGAAGGAAAAACACATGTACATAGAATACAACAATTATTTTATCCACTAAAAACTTTCATGTTGTGTATTTATGTTTATATTTTATAATCAAAGAACCTCTAGATCTATTCATGGATGATCATTGCCTTCTTTGGAAGTGTCAATATTTATTGTCAGATTCTTTCGGTAATTGTGGTCCATATTATTCTTTAAAAATTGATTCATTATTATTTCATATTCTCTCATTTTTATTTAATGTGTAATGTATGTTGATAGGTCTTGTGAATAGAGATCTTGATTAAATGATCTTTAACCTTTATAATAAGAAAACATTGTATAAACATAGTTGGGGGTGCCCAAAAAAAGGGATTTCATAGTGAAAATCACCAAATATGTAATGTAAAGTATTTGTGGAGTATGCTAAGGTATTTTTATTCCCTAAAACACATAAATTTTCTAACATCAATATTTTTATTATGTGTTATTATAATTCTGATTCCTACTTTTTCTATGCAAAAATTGGAACCTATATACCTTCAAGAGGGTGGTTTAAAGAAAATAATTTTTAGGAACTCAATTCACCACTATTAATTTTTTATTATCCAATTTTCCATGAAAAAAATTAAAATTATTTTTATTTATTATATGAAGATTACATAATTTCTACAGTGAAAATTCATGTATAAAAAATCATAATAAAAATGGGATTGAAACATAAATCTCATAGATACTGTATCATATTCATTTGATTATATATAAACCTTATATATAATAAATTTATATTTTCATTAAATCTATTGTAGAACCATATTAATATATATCATGATATATATGATTTACTCATATCATCTTATCAACTTTTATTAATAATTATTTACTAAAAACATTGATCTAGGTGACAACAATTTCATTTTTCATTCATGTTTTAGTTTGACAATCCATGTATTTATACTTTTATCATTTTTAAAATGTCAATTTAATTTTAATCATGTCATGATTATCAAATATAATCAATTTATACAGTTTTAAAACTCTTTATGTTATGCTGTTATAAAATATTAATTTCATCACATTGTGGAGATGGTATTACACACATAGGAATGAGTGATGTTTCCACTTTTTGATGGATGGAATGATAGAAAAGTAAATAATAATTAAATTTTATAAAAGTATAATAATATCATATATGTAATATTTATTCATTATGTTTTTCATTATAAAAATTATTATGAAATTGGATTGAAAACGAAGCGCATTGGTTCATGGAGGTAGTAGTCCATATGATTGAACGATAGAAGTTTTTCCCATCCAATAGAATGGAAAGGTGGTGGATAATGTTTTTTCCATAATAATAATAAAAATATACATATTTAATAGATTAAATTAATTTTTTATAATGGATTCCATATTTTTATAAGTTGTTTAAGAAGAAATATATTTGAAAATACCAGATTAAGAGTTATACTACTTTATTGAGAAACTTTTTTAGTTAACACATTAATCCCTTAAAGGATGGTATTTTGGGAAGAAAAAAAATATCTATAATGTTTTGAAGGAATATAGAAAGGTATTATGGTAGGGATTATTTATGTTATAAGGATAAAATTTTGTAAATATGGGTAGAGAGGAGATTCTCTTTCATAAGTGATAGAAAGGACGCACTTGAAATTACTTAAAATATAACATAATATATATATCATAATCATGTAAAGTGGAAAAAAGGAACCATAAATTAGAATATAATATGTGATAGGGTATCAATAAACTAAAACAAACCCATTTATAAAATTATTTGAAACATTTTAATCCTTATTTCTTAGTTAAACTACTTTAAACACATTTTAACTTTAACCATGGTAACATAACTTATTTCTATTAATACATAATTATATTAACAAAAATAAAATTGGGCATCAAATTTTTTTATTAAAATATGACTAAAAATTTTAAATCCATTTTATCATATTCAATTTCTATAGGTGGAATAAATTAAATTAAATATAAGAACAAAAATTGCATGAGAAATAAGTTTTAAGAAAAAACTTGATTTAAGTGTAAAAATAATTTCACTTTGAAATAAACTAATAAGTTGGATTCCAAGAACTGTTTTGGATAAATAATAAAAAAATAATGGTTTATTTATTTTTGGTGCAATAAAGTCTTAATGGTTTCTTCCAACCATTCCATTAAATGAAAAACCATAAAATCTTTTTTAATTTGATGACAATATAACTTATCCTCACAAAATTCAATATTGGGTTCCCAATTTCAAAATAATGTTCTATGATAAATTATTTAACTATTTTAACATATAATTTTTCAAATAAAACTCATCCAATAGGATGAAAACATATTTTATTTTGATTTTAAATCTTTATCCCATAATTTTAACCTAGTTTTACCTCCTTTATCAAGTTGAAAAATCTTTTCCTTGTTTACTATTCATATTGAAAAAAATTATGTTGGACCTATAACATAAATTAATTATTATGATTCAAAATATGAAATAAAATTTTCAATATTCAATTATTCTATGTGTTAGAAATTTATTTGAATATAAATGTGTAAATTGAAATGAAAATAGTTTTAAGAGAATTTTTTTTCTAACCCCAAAAATGAATTTCTAAAAAAACAAAATATAAAGATAATTTCATTGTATTTAACTATATTATTTAGACCCAATGTTGGATTCTATTAATTTATCACCAAACTATAAGATTTATTTTAATTTTTAAATGAAAATGAATGAAATTTAAAAAAATATATATTTTTCAATATTCACTAGAAAATAATATTTTCAAAAAAAATCCTAAAATTTCTCACTAAGATAATTTTAATATGATTATTTTAAAATTGATATCCTTTTTGTAAAAATATATTCTAATATTTGTACACAAAAATTAATATATTCTATCTCAAAATGCAATAAGAGTAATTTTTGATGAAAAATGATTTTTTATTGTATAAATCACTTTACTAAAAATTGATACTTATATATTATGATTTTATAAATTAATTTTAATTATATAAAACCTTTAAAAATATTTTTCATAATTTGTTTTTTTCTATTCACCTGATAATTTTTAACATAAATTTTATAAGTATCTCTTTTAAATAATAATATTTATATCGTGGTTCATTTAGGCTCGATGTTTCATGTAAAACAATATTTCAATGAAATAAAAAATGTATAGATAAATATTTCAAAAAATCTCATGTTGTTACATTATACCCTATTTATAAGAATTTATCCATTAAAATTTCATCACTACAATATAATCAGTAGAGGATATATCTACCTTATCTCATCTTCATGTTCCCACATTACTTCTTTAAATTTTTGGATTCCTCCAGAGAACTATAACCTGGTGAGTAGACTGGTTTTTTAGCACTTTATCTCAATAATCTATGATATCTATTAGTTATTATTCATAAGAAATTCCATTATAATGCAATTCAACATTTGAGTTCATTACACGTACAAGGTCAAATATGTACTTCTTCAAGTGATATACGTGGAAGACATCCTAACCCTAAGGGAGATTTTGTGAAAGCTCTAAATGATAAGACACCATCGTGATATGAACAATAATTTTATAGGGACTGATATATCTATAGATCAACTTTCCATTATTTTTAAATCTCATAATCTTTTTCCAATGAGATATCCATTGGAATACATTTTCACTAACATTTAATTCTAGATCTCATCAATGATTTTTATCATGAAATTTATATTTTATCTAAGATGACATGATGTGTTTTTAGAGGCTCTAACCTTTTTTCATTTCCATAACAAGATCAGGTCCTAATAGTTTTATTTCACACACTTTATCTTAGAAAAGTGGAGTTTGACACTTCTTACTATAGAGGTTTTCATAAGGATCTATCTGTATTCTAAACTGAAAGATATTATTATAGTTAAATTCATACAATGGAAGGTTTTGGTCTCAAAAACCTTTGAAATATAATTAACTAGATCTTATCATATCTTCTAGGGTTATAATAGTCCTATCAAACTGTCCAAATATCTTTGGATGATATTCATTATAAAAATGTAACACTATATCCAGATCCTATTAAATAATTCCCTAGAACATCATGGTAAACCTTAGATCCTAATTAGATAAAATTGAATGTGGTACTCTTTACAACCTCACCACTTATTTAATGAATATATAAAAAAAATTCAATAGAAAAATCATCTCTAATTATAATTAAATTCATGAATTTCATAAGTTGGTTGACTATAAAACCAAAAAAAATCAACCCTTTAGATGTTTTAAGGAGTCAGATGATAAAACCCATGGAAACTATTTCTCATTTCCATTCTAGTATAAGTAATGGTTGTAACATCCCTTTGCACTTTTATATCATAGGATTAACTTACTGACATACCATTCATCAAGATACATATTTTAAAATATACCTTTTCATATTTTCCCATGAAAAATAATATTTTAGATTTCTATATATCTTCATACTTCCAGGATGAATGGAGAATGATTAACTATGGTATTCATCGAATATATCCTTCTCTATATCTGGTATTGATGGGTCACATACTCAGTTATTAATCCTTATCAGTCTATCAAAATCATGGTTGATCTTAGAAACATTGCTTACCTTAATAGGTATTTTCACATCCTCATTCTATGAATTTTTAATCCTCACATGGATAGATTATTGAAAAATAATCTAATAAGTATATGATCTATCCCCTTTCCTCATGATTTTAATATCTATATTTTAAATATCCATAAATATTGGATCTCTTTCAATAATAATCATGGAAAAACATGCATGGTCTTTCCAACTCAAAAAAGTAACCACTTTGTTCACTTTCCCTGGATGGTAATGTATTGAGTAATAATAATCATTAATTTACTATAGCCATCTTATCTAGTTCATACTGAATAATTTTATGTGAATATATACTTCAAGATTTTATGATAATTTTATATATATATCATCTTTAATGATAAAGATAATTCATCCATATTTTCAGGTCAAAAATTTCTACTTCTAACTCTATATCTTAAGTAGGGTAATTTAGATTAGGAATTTTAAATTGATGTGATGTATAATCTCTCACCATATCATTATAACTAAGTACATAGATTAGTCCCTTCTTCAAGGAATCATTAATGATAACAAACCCTTCTCCATTGTACGGTACTGTATGTACAAGTGTGCTGACCAACCCTCTTTTTATCTACATTAAAATTTCATCATATATGTCTATCCAAATAAACTCGTCTCCCATCCATGTCAACTTGGTTATTAGATTATATATCTTTAATTAATATCTCAAAATGGACTAGTAGTATCTATCCATACTATGAAAACAATGGGTGTTAGTTTCCATGGTTGGTTAGGGACATTGTTCAATAACTTCCATCATTTAATGATCTACTGATATACCCTCACTTTAGAATAAGGCTATAGAATTTGACCTTCTATAGTAAAAAGTCACACTTTGGAAATTTGGAATATAAATTCACTTTTTTCAATGTCATTGTAAAAATCCTCAAATATTTTTCATAATTTTTCATTATCTTTGAATATATAAGAATATCATATATAAATACTTCCACAAAATGAACAAGGTAATCTCAAAATTCTATATTCATTAAATCCATGAAGATATCATGAGAATTGGTATGCCCAAATTGCATTACTATTAATTCAAAATGTCCATACCTCATATGGAAGGCTATATTTGGTATATCCCACTTAATTATTTTCAAAAAATTATATCCATATTGATGATCAATCTTGGAAAAATATTTATATCCTCATAATTAAATAATTAGGTCATTGATATAGGGTATGTGACACCTGTTCTTGATTGTAATCTTGTTATGTTCTTGATAATCAATGAAATGATTCATTTAACCATCTTTATTTTTTAAAAAAAATAATAGTACAACCCATGGTGACAAACTATGATGTATGAATCTATTATTAAGGTTATCCATGAGTTTCTTTTTCAATTCCTACAACTCAATTGGGGTCATGATTATATGTTGTTTTGAAATATGTGTAGCATAAGGTATGAGTTCTACTAAAATCTAAACATCATGATTTAAGGGAATACTATGAACTTATTTTGGAAATATATTTATATAATCCAAAATAATAGAAATATCTTTAATAGTTATTTTCTCCCCCCATCCATTTGAGATAAATATGCCTCATGAATATAAAGTGAGAATCATACTATATAAGTAACTTAAATTGGATGTTCATATTCATCTAAGCACTAAAAGATAATCATATGTTGATTCGAAATATCAAATTTGACCTCCCTTCATTGGAAATTGATATAGGATCTATAGAGACATCTATTCAATGACCTAAATTGAATCAAATTCATCTTGAGGGAGAATAACAATATTTGTTGGAAGTAAAATCCCAAATACTTCTATCAGAGAGGTGTTATAAACTTGATATTTGATCACTATACACTTATTTTTTATATATATAAATCCAAATCTAATCATTGGGGATGTGAATGACCATCCCTAGAGACATTTTAGGATATAAAGGAATTCATAATACTATGATAAAATAACATAATTCAACATTTAAAATTTTCTATCACCACCTCAACTTTATTATTATATCTTAATTCCATTATTAAAACAAAAAAAATTAGTGTGATCATAAAAATTAATAATCAAACTAAATAATCTTATAATCATGAAAAATCACTCAATGGATGTCTAAATCAGGACACACTATATTCAATATTTGATTCCTTAGGTTAAACCTAGGTTATACATGTTTATTATCTATTCAAATACTTTATAATTTTTTATAATGAAAATATGAATTAACCCAATAATATCCCCTAAGAGGGTCAAACAAGGTGGTCGATAATGGCCCATTCACCATTAATCAAAATTTTGATTGAAATATAATCAATAAATTTTTTCATGGGTATTACCCCTACATGAATCTATTCCAAAACCATATCCCCTTATATTATCCAGATATAGATTCATTACTAGGAAACCATATAATCTCTACCTTAACAAAAAATTAGGATGTTATCTTACTTGTAGACTTATCCCTATGATTTTCTATTAATTTTTATAACAACAATCTCTAAATGTTAACTAAACTTTAAATTTATAACAATTTATGTCACAATATAACTTTATATATAGAAATATTACATCATCATAAATGAATATTCAATACATTTCACAGTAATACAAACCTAAAGACATTAAAGTTTTATTATCTTTAGAGAGTAGATTCATAATTATGTTATTTCATGAAATATTTTCATCACATCACATATATATCTTAATATAGTTCCCTTTAATACATATCATACATAAAACCAGCCATCAAATCCTGGGGAATGAAAACATAAAAAGGTGATCTCATATGCTCAATAAGTGTAAACATGACATATATCAATCATACTAGGGTAATATTTTCATAAGGGTTTGATAACATATTCAATTGATTGTTTTCAACATAAAATATGCATACCCCTAAAAGCATAGATCAAAAACTCTATAATAAATCTATATCTATAATTAAATCAATAAGGGTATTAAATCTATAATAATCATTAAATAAATATAAAATAGGCATGTGATATCATAATAATAATAAATCATAATGTTGAGAATATAGAAAATAGAAATCATTTCCATGCATAAACTTGTGATAATAGCTATAAATTCATCACTCACACATCAAAAATTGATCAAATCAATTAAAAATTAGGTTAATGTATAATATTATCCGAATATCTAGAATAAATCATACTCATCCATCAAAATGTGATGAAATTTATTTGTAATGATGTAAAAGATTATCATCATAATCTCATTATATGTTGATATCATATTACATAATGAATTGGAGTGATATAATTGACCCATCCATCACATAATTATAAACCATACATATTAATTCAATAAGATCATAAAACATCTGTCATATCATTATAGAAAATCCCATGGGAAATAAGAGGATTTCATAAACATCTCATCATCAAAATCATTAACAATACTTATAAATAATAAAGATGTAATAATTTTATAATGTTCCTAGAAAGAAATAATTTACATCAAAGGATGTTATCATAGTTTAAATATTACATTAAAATATCACTAGAAGATTTTATGAGGAAAATGCCATTTTCATTTTTAAACCACTTATTTAAATTCAAAATATGTACAAAATATTTAAAAAAATCATTGAAAATAACCATGATAAATTTTAACGTATGCTTCAAATAATTGAGTATTCAGGATATAGGGAAATTACATTCACGACATAATTGTTAAAATAAAACTCATGTTCAACCCATTAGTAAGTTGTACCTTACTCAGAAATGAATAAAAATATTTTATTTAAATATTTTTGTAAAATATAAAACATGGGGTAAAAAAGGATTCAACCAATAATTTATTATTAGTAAAAAAATTAATGATTTTTTTTAGAAAACACTAATATGGTAGAAAAAAATTCCGACTAGAAGAGGAGAAATAAATCCATCTTTACTTAAGAAAATAAAAAAATATTGGTTACTAAAGACAATTGTTTTTTATTAAAACATAAAAATTATATAAATATCCGTAGGATAAAAATATTAAATAGTATTATCATTTAATTGTTAAATAATTTTCTCAATGGAAATTATAATATAAATAATCTTGATAAAAATGGGATTGGAACATAAATCTCCTACCTCAAGTCTCTTATTGCTTCATACATGTTCAATACAAATTTTTAGTACATATAGATTTATTATTAATATATTTTATAACTTTAAACACATATGTCATCCCTATGTGACTTACTTATAACAACTTATCACTTATTTATGAATAATAATTTATTAAAATCTTTGTTTTGGGTGATAATAGCTTCATTTTTCATGCATATTTCAGTTCATTATTTCCATTCCATATACATTAATCATGGTTATATCATATAAATAATTTTAATCATTTCATTAGTGTCATATTTAATTATTACAGAAACTTTTATAGCTATTTATATAAAGTGGTGATGAAAAATTAATTAAATCACTTTATAGATATAGTTGTATATATATACACATGAGTGTTGTTTCCACATTTCGATACATGAAATAAAAGAAAAGTAAATAATAATTCAAAATTATAGAACTATAATAATATTATAAATAAAATATTTATTTAGTTAATCCATCATTATAACTATCAATGATAAATGCTAATGAAAATGATATGTGTTAGTTCACGGTGGTGGTGGTCCACACATACACACAGGGGTTGTTTTCTTTTCCCATAAGATGGAAATGAGGTAGATAATGGTATGTACATCATAATGATAACAATTTAGTATATTTGATAAACTGAAGTATTTATTTTATAATGATATCTATATATTTAGAGTATGTGGAAGAAGAAATAATATTGAATGTACATAGTTTAGAGTTATACCTATTAGTAGAGAAACCACTTTAGGATTATACATTACACCTTAAAAGTACAATATTTTGGAAATAATAGAATTCATAATACATGGGTATTGAATAAATTAATGTATTAAGGTAGGTATTTTATGATCAAGTTGTCTTAAATATTTTGAATAAGGGAGGAAAGGAGTTTCCTATTTATAATTGAGGGAAAGGACACCACAAGAATTACCTAATAGATTAATTAATATATATATCATCATGTTGACTGGAACCAATGAAACCTAAATTAGAATATGATATGTGATATGGTCAAACTAAACAAATAAAATCCCATTTTTACATGTTTTTGATAAATTTTAAGTATTATCTCCTATTAAAACCACTTTAAACCCACCTTGATAACTTCACGTTTTACAATGATAACATTACTATATGGCAAAAAAGAAAAGGCATAATATAACAAAACATTGAAATTATGATTAAAATTTATGAATAAAAATTATCATATTAAATTTATATAGGTGTAAAAAATTAATTTAAATATAAGAACACAAAATTCATGAAAAACAATTTTTAGGGAAATACCTGATTTGTGAGTAAAATAATATCATGTTGAAATAAGGTAAAATTTTTGGTTTCCATAAATTTTATTGGATAAATAATAAAAATTAAGATTTTCATATTTTTTTTAAAAATCCAAAATTTAATTTCTTTTTCCAACCATTCCATTAAATGAAAAGACCTAAAGATAGTTTCTGAATTGAAAAAAATATAATTTATCTTCACAAAAGTCAATATTGAACTCCCAATTTCAATGTAATGTTATAAAATTATTTTCTAAAATCATTAAACATGTATTTTGTCAAAAAGGAGTCCTAAATATGATAAATTAATGTTTTATACAGTTTTTAATACTTTATCGCCATAGTTTTAACTTAGTTTTACATCTTTATAGAGGTGACAAATCTTAACCATGGTTACTATTCATAACGAACAAAAATTATACTGAACCAATTACAATATAATAATTATGATGATTAAAAATATATAATATATTTTTGAAGATTAAATTTCTATATGTGCAATAAAATCATTTATTATAAATGTGTAAAATGTACTGAAAATAGTTTTTAGAAAAAACATTTTTTATCCCAAAAATAAAATTATACCAAAATAAAGAATACAACTAATATATATATATATTATTATATTATTTATAACTAAATGATACTTATACTAATTTAAGATAAAATTAAAATAATAATGCGACCTTTTCAATATAAAAATGATAGTTTTACAAAAATCTATATTTTTTTATTATTCCCTGAAATGTCAATCTTTTCAAAAAAATCAAAAAATTCCATCCTAAGTTAGTTGTTATTTGTTGATTTTAAAATTATATCCTATTTATCAAATTTAATTTATAAAAATGGATGAAATTAATTATAATATTCTCTTAAAAAAGAAATAAATACATTTTTTCATAAAAATATATTTTTTATGAATAAAATGAATTTACAAAAAAGTGAGTACATATATGTTACACATTAAAAAATTATTTTAAATTATTTAAAACCTTTTTAAATATTTTTTTATAATTCAGTTATTGTTATTTATACCACCATTTTAATGTTTATGATATAACAATCATGTTTAAATAATAATATTTATATTGTAGTTTATTTAAACTTGGTGTTTTATGTAACGCAATCTATTAAAGATATAAAATTTGTTTAAAGATAACTTATCATAAAATCCTATGGTTTTACATCTGTGGAATAAATTATTTGTCCTAGGGGAATCTATAACTTATTTTAACTATCTCAAGGATTTTAAAAGGGATTTATCATTCCTATACATTAGTTCCACCATAGTTTAAATGTAAATTTGTATTTTTATCTGAGTAAGAAAAGTGATAAAGAAAAATAACTTATGTATATGTCATAAAATTTTTGGAACTCATATAATATATTCTTATGTTTTTCATAAACATGAATAATTATATAAATTTTATTTTATTTTATGATTAATTAATAAATATGGAAAATTTAGGTGATATGTAAGTTGTTTGGAACATTCATTGTTGATATGTAAGCTTCCACACTCTCTGAAATTTGAGACGATGGAGGTTTTCTAGAAAATACATAAGGATTATAGGTTTAACAATTCTTTTTTGGACACTAAATATAAAAATCATGATCCAATTTTTATGGAATGGATTGATTTATATTATGAATTAATATTCAAAGAAAAAAATAATGGATGACACTCATATGACTTTCAAATTAAAATATTTTATATTCATTTTTAGACTCCATGTTAGAGGATTTTGTGGAATATATATATACTTAATTAAATAGAAATCATTATGCAACTATAAATCAATTGGTGTTTTCCATATTTGAATATGGAAATATTATTTATAAAATAATTGTGTGTATAATAGTGAATAAGAGAATAAGATATCTTTTTGTTATTGAATTAATCATCGAATGAAAATTCTGAATATTTAAAACTACTGATAATATTATAATATCTTGTAATAAGAAGAAATTTACAAAAAAATTATCACATTTTAACAATTTCTTTCATGCTAGGGAACTTATATTGAATTTAATATTTCAATTTCAATTTGTTTTTATCTACAGACTGATTTGAGATAGAATTTGTAATAGGTACAAGGATTCATCCATTCCTATGAAAAATTATTGTTAATAATATAATATTGGTGTGTACCACAGATAAATACCACAATACACTAAGGTTGTAGTAATCCTTTTTGGAGGTGAGACTTGTAAGAAAAAATGTTGTGTTTTTTTTCTTTTACATATATCACATTTTATTTTTTGAGGGTTGTGCTGAATAAACATGAGCATGAATAGTTTTAGAAGAAAAATATAAACACTGATTCACCTCCCAATACTATTTATCATCTTCTATATGATACTTTAAATCAGTGTAAGATCCAATATTCTCTCTGTGATATCGAAAATAATTCAATATGAATTAACATAATTTTTTCAATAGTAAAGATGTTCTAATATATTGATAGAATGAAGAAATTTGAAAAGAAAGAATGATACTCTATATATTCTCTCAAGGAATTGATGTTCTTAATTTATCTTAGTAAGGATTCATATTGTTGAGTAACACTTTAATGTGGATACTTATTGATAAAAATAATCTTGAAATTTAAAGGAATGAAAAATAAAATCCTTTTTTTCTCTCTATAATGAAAGTAACTTATAAATGTTATTGGGTGTAAAACTATAAATACTATTTCTAAATACATTTATAGTAACAATAGAGGAAAAAAAAAGGTTACAGGAACCAAATTTAATATCAATAGACAATAGTCTAACAACATTTTAATGCAAGAATATTAAAAATTGGATAACTTATTTACAAGTGTTAGCCTAATTTTTAATATTATTCAAAATTTTGGAGAAACTGTTGAAGATTATAATATCTTTAATAAGATTATTATAATTTTACAAAGAAATTTTGATATTAATATCTTAGAACTTAAGTAAAAATACCATGATCTTTTCAATATTGATAAACTAAAAAACACACACATAAATTTTGAGATAATAATAGGATCATCACTAAAATTATAGAAAATAATGTAAAAGAAATTACTTTTAGATATTTCATAGATTATAAGATAGAGGATAAAGAAAATTATCTTGATAAAGAAGAAGGTATGGATGACTATATTAAAACTCTCACTTTTTTCATGAAAGTATACATGATGAAGTGGTAAGACTAAATGAAATCTTCCATTTAAATGATTTAACTATATGAAATTTGGCCATTTATCTTCTATGTGTCTATTTATAATCATAATTGAAAGATAAATTTATGAATTATCTAGAATTTTTTCCAATATAAAAAATTCTATATAGAAAATTATATTTAAAGGTAGAAGAAAATTTCACCCATGTTATTCGAAATAAATTTTCTATTAGTTATATTTTGTATATATGATAGTGAGGAAGGTGGTGGTCAATATTAGATTTATAGGCCAGCATTATAAAAGTCTTGTGCCTAAAAAATAAGCTAAAAGTGACAAATCTAAAGATGATCCACAAATAAAAAGTATGTTTGTAGAAAAAGAAGATTATAATAGTTAAAATACTATGATAATTGAAATAAAAATGTTACAAATAGAATTTGTATTGATTATATATTATAATTTTATCCTCACGAACAATTTAATTATGTACAATCAAATCCTTGTTGAGAATCAAAACTTCCTCAAATATGAGAAAATGTTGAAACTTAAGAATACTAAAAAGGGGATATCATTGATGTTATGAAACCAACTATTATTTGTGGGAATAAGCAAATTATGAAACTCATTTTTACAATTTTTTAAACAATGAGGCTAAAAGAAAAATTCAATTTTGACTATGGGTGAGGAGATTTAAAAATAAGATAATGTTCCAAATCATTTTATCAATTAGATATTTTGTATAAGATGTAATAAATTAAAAAGGGAAAGGCTATTGGAGATCCATCACAAAATAGAACCTTGATTATAGAAGTATGGTTTCAAATTATAATCAATATTCACTAAAAATTATAATGAGAAATAAAAATATACTCATATTTGGAGAGAGTAAAATTAGGGAGAATTTTATATACCAGTCCCAAAAAACCATAGAATAACATTATAAAAAATTATTTAAATCAAATTAATGTAATCCAGATAGTGAGTTTATATAAAAATCCCTAAATTAGTATAATATTTCCCATATAAAGAATTTTATGGGTTACTACTGGTGTTGTGGATATTTTTTCTACAAATCCCAAAAAATATACAATTATGTTTCCGCTAGGGATTATAAGGGAACATGAATTAAGGGGAGATAACTGATGTAGGTGAGAACTCCTAAAAAATTTCCTATAGCCTAAAAAAAGATTAAATTGGAAAATATTTTTGGAAATTTTCCATTAGTCTACGTGAGGGCTACCCAAGAAGGAAAAAAATCTCAAATTAATGATTTTTATTTATTCTTGATCAACAATATCTTTTTAATGATATTTGTAATGTCTAGAGTAATATCCAATCCATATATCAAGAAATTATTAATGAGGCTTCCTTTAAATCATATAAATTTGAGAAGCCCTAAATTGAAATTAGTGGTTATTCATAACACATGATTAGGGATTTAAAAAAATATATAAAATTTGAAAACTATAAATAATAATTTTTCATACTTGGTTATAAAAAATCATTAAAAATTAAATGATTTGGAAAGGCTGATATTTGAAAAAAATTAGATTAGTACCAACAATGTCATAATTTTAGATAGAATAAAACATAAATTTTTACTACATCAAAATAATGTGATGATGGTTATGAAGTGGTATTAAGAAATAATGGTTTTATTTGATACGAGTAACATATATTTTTATGATAAATAGAGGGTTGATAACATGAGGTATATTATTTCATATTGGACTGGATATGGAATATTGATACCTGATTTTGGAAGAAAATAATAACTTATAGAACAATAAGATTATTCATCATGGATAAAATAAAAGGAGAAAATAAATTATTGAATAGTCATCTAGTTTTATTTTGATTCACAATGAAAACACTATTATTCAATGAATGAAATGAATGGAAGAAAAAAGTGAACAAAATCCACAAGGGAGTTTATATATTTATACAAGGAAACCATTATAGATGTTCGATACTGATTTTTATGGATGAATGAAAAATAATTAAACATGTGGAGGAATGTACTTCATAACATTCATTGATGAATTCAAAATAATTAAAGGTATCACGTTCATATCCCCTAAGTCACAAAAATTGGATATTTTTAAATTTTATAAAAGATTTATAGAGAAACCAATAGGTTTCTCTTTAAAGGGAGTGAGGTATGAAAATGTTTATGAATATTACAGCAAATAAATCTCTGAATACCAAGATATTAATGACATTAGATATTAATTTTGGGCAGAATATAAAAAATAATAATGTAGGGTGGTTATTGAAAAAATATTAAGTCATTTTGATATGGATAAAAATATGTTATCTGAGCATGATACCATAAGATCTTTATGGATACCAGAAATTACCAATTATGGAATTATATAAAAAAATGTCTTTTGAGACCAAATTTAGACATGAATATTTATAAATGGTTGTTCAAAATGAATATTAATGTATAATAATTCGGAGTTTTTGGTATCTAATTCTTGATTAAAAAACACATAAGTGGTGAAAAACGTGATAATAATGTTGAATAATGAATCTTTCATGGATTTATACCAAATGGAAGTTCTTACTAATGTTTCAGTAATAAATCTAATACAATTATAGACATTTATGATTTTATTGTCCTTGAAAATGATGAAAAGATCAAGGAGTTAATCAAAATAGATGATGATTTTGTTGGTGTTAGGTTTCGACCTTTTGAATAAATTTTAGATAATACACAGACTCAGAAGGCATATATAAATTCTTTTTACTCTGGTGGTGATTCTAAGGATCAAGAATCCATATAAATAGATTAATGATTAATAAATCATGTTTATGTTAATAATGTTATTTTAAATTAGAATCAAGGGGTTTATATAAGAAGAAATATTATAAAAACTAGTCATACTATAATTCTATCAAGCATATAACCTCCAGAAATTAAAGAATATTTTGAGAATAAATAATTGATACAATATATTAATGAAGATCCAAATCAAATTGAAGATAAGAAACATGGGAATTTTTTCCAATAACCAAGGAGAATAACGTTATTAGGATAAAATTGGATTTCAAGAACAAATTGTATTTGAAAGATCATTTTTTAGGAATAAAGAGAGACTTATTTTCAAAGGGTACTAAAAAATAAAAGGTGTTAAATTTTATGAAACCATTCCTCTTATTTCTAGGCATTAAATAATTAAAATATTTCTTTTTTACGGTAGATAAAAAATGATTTAATATTTTTAAAATTTATGTCAAATTTAAATTTTCGAATGGTGGGGTGATGGAAGATGTCTATATGGATTAACATGAAGGATTTATGCCTGATTCTGGTAAAAAAGTATCCATATTGGATAAGGATTTTTATATATTGAAATAACCTCCTAGAGTTTGGTACATTAATCTTGATGAATATTCTAAAAGCATTGACATGAGAAACAGGTGGGTGGGAAAATATCCCCATGTGAAAAAAATAAAGACTAAATATTTTTTTGGGATTATATATATTGATGATATAATTATTTAAATTGATAAAAAGAAACAATTTGGTCATTTTTTTCAAAAAACAGGGAAGAAAATTTTGGCATGTTTATGCTTATATAATTGATTTTTTTCATAGGATTGACGATTTATAATGTTACTAGTTACATTTAATTTTCTCAAGAAAATATTCTAAATATCTTTTGGAAATGATTGGAATAGAGGGGTCTTTCGGGGTGTCTACACCAATATTGGTCAACCAAAAACATTGTAAGGGTGATTAAGTAAAATTCCATAATGAAAAATGTCACGACCCATCCCTCAGGGCCCGTGCCGTGACTACCCCAAACCCGCCTTCCAAAGGCCTGGGGCTGGAGACTAGCACTGAAGGGCGTATTCCCTATAACCTGGAAGAAATTTCCTTTATAACCTGTAAACAAACGCAACCAAGCACACAACATGATACAAAAACAAGTCAACTGTATAGAAAAAAGAGTGCTAAAAGTAAAAAGGGGCCAGAATACAAGCCCAACAGTAATTTTACAAGTACAAATGAAATATAATACAACTGAAGAAAAAGAAAGGAAGCTACTAGGTCTTCCTCTGAGGTTCCTACCTGAAGGGTAGGTACAGATCGCCTCATCAGCACTCCATGTCTGCCTGTCTCCTCTGTATAATGTCACGTCTTATGGTCCACCTTCGGGCCCCATCTAGCCCTGGTACCCTCAGCCTCGATCAGTGTTGTCTGTCATCTGCACCAAACCCAACAAGGTTCGGGCATAGCCCATGTAGGGGTGAGTATAAGGATACTCATTAGGTACCCCTAGACCCTTAAGGTCTAACAAAATCCACCGAGGATAAAACACAAGGCATGAAATCAACTGAAAACCCTACTTAGGTATATTCCCATACATATACCTAAGTTATCAAGTATACCCATCTCAATCATGAGAAAAACATAGTGTCCAACTCAAATACCAATGCTCAACTGTTCTAGAAGGGAAGGAATTCCATGACGGTAAGTACCACACAGGTACGCCACCCAAAAAATACCACCAAGGTATTACCACGAAGGAAAGTACCACAAGGTACAGACTCAACTCACACTAGGTATTTCTTAGGTTCAGTAGTAGAGATGATTAGATGTAACTACTGAATCATATTATTCTGTTAAGAGGATCTGCTATTGACCAACACAAGATCGCTCGGTGGTGACCCACATAGGATCACTCAGTGCTAACCCACACAGGATCGCTCAGTGCTGACCCACACAGGATCGCTCAATACTGACCCACATAGGATCTCTATTCATTATTCATGTCACATCCAGCAACTGGATTCCCACACTAAACATGATTTTCTCTGGGAGAGTCCTCTCCCCAAGCCACTAGTCAATACTCCAACTACCACTAAGTCCCAAGAAAAATTATTCCAAAGAACCGCTATGCCATAAGGGTCTCAACGCAACAGACGGTGCGTCAATCGGATGCCCAATCTGTAAGTTATTAGCCTTTTAGTCTTGAGGGCCCGGTTAGATTCGTGCTCGATCCAACCTGACTGTACCCCAACTTTATCCAAATCTCAAGTGGGGTATACCAAAGGTACCGTCTCACTCCAAGGTTTATAGCGCCATTGACGTTTTGTCAAACGGACGTCTGCTTCCAAAGTTATGGCTGATAGAGCGGAAATCTCGTAGCTGGTCCGGGTCCGGTCCGACCCGGCCCGACTCGAACTGGGCCGACCCGACCCGGTTTGGGTCGACCCGGCCTGCTGGGTTTGGCCCGGCCTAGCCCACTCTAGGTGGCGCGGGGACCGTGGAGCACTGAAGAGGCCGCGAGGGTGGAGCGGAGGCCACGAGGGCAGCGCAGAGGCCGCGAGGACGGCGAGGCCGCGGGGGCCATGAGGCCGCGGGGGCTACGAGGCCGCGAGACGATGAGGTTGTGTGGTTCACAGAGGTTCGTGGGGCGGCGAGGCCATGGGGGAAGTGGAGGGTCGCTGGGCGGCGAGGCCGTAGGGGGCCGCGGGGGCCGCAGAGGGTAGCGGGGGCCACGGTGGGCCGCTGGGTGGTGAGGCCATGGGGGGCCGCAGGGCGATGAGACCACGGGGCGGCAGAGGTCGTGGGAAGTGGAGGTTGGGGGCGACGTGGTGGCCGCTGGGCGGCGGAGGCCGTGGGCAGTGCGATGGCCGTGGGGTGGCGTAGGCCTCGGGTGGTGCAAGGCTGCGGGGCAGCGCCGTTGCGCCGTCGCGGACAACGGTGGTGCCGGCCGCAGTTCTCATGCCTCAGCGAGGTTAGTTGCCATCCTCCTCCATAGCGAATAACACAACAAAAGAACCATAAGATTTGCAGGGGGTCGGGTCATGTCTTTTTGGCCCATACCCTCCGTGTTAGGGTGTTAGCAAGCGGTTCATAAATATTGAATCAAGAATGCGTATGAAGATATTTAAAACATCAAACCCCACAACCTCTATCAATCACTATTCCAAAACCCTCAAAAGAAAACATCTTCGAATTAACTAGTTAGAGAGAGTTGATCCACATTCATTGTTTATAAGGGAAGAACATGGGAAATATTAATCACATAGAATTAAACCGCTACTTGATTTCTCGTTTACATTGGAAGGGGTGAAGTCGGTGACGTCGGCATTTCCCCGTTCGTTGGTTTCTTGTCGTCGAAGACGTCCTATGTTGGTTTCCTCCACAAGTTGATTCTGATCCGGCTCAGGGTCGGTTTTCTCATTCTTAAATCTCCAGTGGTCGTTATTCGTTGGGAGGTGTTCTTCGTTGGAGAGGGTAAAAGTTTCTCCAAGTGCTTTGTCAACACTTCTCCCAAAAAAAGAATAGCCAATATAAATTAAATTAGGTTTTATTAATTTAATTTGAATTGGAACCATTAATCAAGAGGTGTTGGAATAATTAATATGGAGGAAGTTCAAGAGACTTCTCCACATTAAAGAGGGAGTTTAAGAGTTTCTCCCATTATGAGGGTTCGGGTGATCCCCAAATTTAGGAATTCAAATTGGGGGGTTTAGGCTCAGGTGGTCTCCACCACCATAAGCCATGTGGGAGGTTTTAGTATAGGTGGTCCCCACCTCCATAACACACATGTGGGAGGTTTCAACAAATAAAAATGTTAATCATTTTTGTTATATTTTATTCCTACATGAAAAACACAAAAACTAACCTTCACCCTTGACCAACTGCCATCAAGGTGAAAGTCTCCTTAAGTGAATACCGGAGCTGCGAGTTCAATGGTGTCCTCAGATTTCAATTCTGAGCACTTGTTCAAAATTTACAAAAACCCGCTCGCACGTTTACTAAATATACCAGAAAAAAAGTTCATAAATTAATTCTGAGCACTCTGGGCCTCGGAATCAGGCGCTATCGATTTTAGTAGACTCGTAAAATTCCCATTTAATTAAAGAAAAATTTACATGGAAATTATAGGACTTTACATTCTCCCCAACTCATGGCTTTGCATCCCCAAAATCCACATCGAAAAACTAGGAAAACAAGTGGGGGTACTGAGCACGGATCTGAGCCTCCCACTCCCATGTTCTCACCTAGAAGTTCCCATACTTCCAACGAACACGCACCAGAGGTATCGACCTCCCATGAAGGACCCACTCCTATCGATCCTCAATCTCTATTAGAACCTCTGTAAATGTCACCCCATTGTCGACGTCCAGCTCACTATGTTCGATGATGTGAGAAGGGTCGTTCATGTATCTCTTCAGCTGGGATACATGGAGGACGTTGTGCACCCAGTGCAACTGAGGGGAAAGATCTAAGCGGTAAGCCACCTCGCCAACTCTGCTGAGGACCTGGAAGGGTCCAATGAAACTTAGATATAACTTTTCGCCTTGACCAAATATCTGAAAACCTCATCATGGTGAGACCTGTAGAAAGACGTGGTCACCATCCTCAAACTCTAGAGGTCTCCGTCTCCTGTTATCATAAGACTTCAACCAGCTTTGTGCAGTCTTCATCCTCTCCTGGATGATCTACACTTTCTCTGTGGTAGATTGTACCATCTCTAGTCCCATTAGTGCTTACTCCCTTGGGCCAGTCCAGCACAAAGGTGATCTTTAAGGTTTCTCATACAATGCCTCAAAAGGTGACATCCCAATGGTGGAGTGATAGCCATTGTTGTATGTAAAATCCACCAAAGGCAAGTGATCCTCGCAGTTTCTACTAAAGTCGAGAATGTAAGTACGCAACATATCCTCGAGGGTCTTAATGGTCCACTCAGTCTGACCATCCATCTGAGGATAGAAGGCGGTGCTCAAACGAAGCTGCGTCCCGAAGGCCTTCTGCAACCCCTTCCATAGCTGGGAAGTAAAACATACATCATGATTGGAGACAATCATCGAGGTTACTCCATGTAACCGCACAATATTCTACACATAGAGGCCTCCCAAGCTCTCTATTTAACCCTACTCTCTGATCAGTAGGAATTGGGCGGACTTGGTGAGTCGGTCGACGATCACTCAAATCAAGTCATGAACCCTGAATGTACGTGGAAGTCCTATCACAAATTCCATGGATATCCCATCCCACTTCCACTCTGGGACCTCCAAAGGCTAAACCAAGATTGCTGTTACCTAATTCTCCTCCTTCACTTGCTGAAAAGTGAGGCGCTGAGAGAAAAACTCTGCAACTGCTTTCTTCATTCCCGGTCACCATTGCTATCTTTGGAGATCCGGGTACATCTTCATCACTCCTGGATATACCACTAGAGGGAAAGTGTGGAACTCCCTTATCACTTCCTCCCAAAGTGACACTGGTACCATGGTACGATATATGAAGAGGATGACGTGCTACCCACCTTTAGAAAATCCATCAGGTTCCTGCCCTGTGGATATCTGAGAATGTCGAGCCTCACAGTCAGCATCCCCACACTGCTCCTCCCTGACTCACTGAAGAAGTGGAGGAGTGACTATAAGAGACTGAAGAAAAACTTCTCCATCCCAATCCACAAAGTATATCTGCAAAGTTTCCAATTGCTCCATCGCCTCACCTTGAAGCTATATACCATATCTTTTGCTAAGTGTATCTGCTACACCGTTCCCCTTCCCAGGAGTATAGACTATCTCAAATTCATATTCCTAGAGGAACTCAAGCCAACATTGTTGTCTCGGGTTCAGGTCCTTCTAAGTGAAGATATACCTGAGACTCTTATGGTCAAAGTACACTATAAAACGTTCGGCCATAAATTAATTTTTCCACATGTTCAAGGCGAAGACCACTACTTCTAACTCCAGGTCATGGTTAGCATTGTTCTGTTCATTCCGTCTCAGCTGTCGAGAATCATATGCGATCACTACTCCCTCCTGCATCAGGACACATCTGATCCTGGTCCCTGATGTGTTGCAGTAGACTACGTACCTTATTCCCTCCTATGGAAGCCTCAAGATTGGGGCTCTAGTTGTCCTCTGCCTCAGCTCTTGAAAAATTTGCTAGCATATCTCTGACCACACGAAGGTTTGCCCCTTCTTCATCAACGCTGATAGTGGTGCTACAAATCTGGAAAAATCTGGTAAAAATCTCTGGTAGTATCCATCCAAACCCATAAAAGTATGTACCTCCATCATACTCCTGGGTGGATCCAAAGAAAGTACCACCTCAATATTCACTGGATCCAATGCAATTCCATCCCCTGAGATGATGTGTCCTAGAAGGTGAACCTCTCGAATCCAAAATTTTCACTTTGAGAGCTTACAATAAAGCTGGTACTCTCGAAGTGTGTCTAGTACTACCTACAAATGATATGCATGATCCTCCTCAGTAGCTGAGTAGATCAGAATGTCATCGATGAAGAATACTACAAAGAGATCAAGGTATGGATGAAAGATCGTGTTCATGAGTCCCATGAACATTTTTGAAGCGTTGGTTACACCGAATGGCATAACCAAGAACTCGTAATGGTTGTAACGATATTTAAAAGCCGTCTTCTGCACATCCTCATCTCATACTCTAAGATTGTGATAGCCTAATTTGAGGTCTATCTTCGAGAACCATTGTGCTACCTTATGCTTATCAAAGAGTTTTTCAATCCTCGGAAGTGGGTACTTGTTCTTCATGGTCACCTGGTTCAGGGGCCGATAGTCAACACAAAGTCTCAAGCTCCCATCCGCCTTCTTGGTGAACAAAATCAGGGCTACCCAAGGAGAAACACTAGTCCGAATAAACCCTTTCCCCTATAATTCATCCAGCTATACCTACAGATCATGAAGCTCCACAGGAGCCATCCGATATGTTGGTGTAGATATCAATGTCATCCCTACATAAAAGTCAATGTAAAAGTCCACCTCTCTATGAGGAGGTAGACCCGGAACATCATCAGGGAAGACATCCACATACTGGTCTATCACTACAGGATAACTCGGACTCTCCACATCAACTGATCCGAGGGTAAGCCTAGCCAACTGATGAGTGATCAGCTACACTCTCCTCCAGGTAAGTCCATCCTATACTGCAAAGGTTCCCTTCTCACCGGTGAAGGTAAACCTAGTCTCATCCGTGCGGACACACCGCACTTTGCACCTAATACAATCAATCTGAGCATGGACTGTAGATAACTAGTCCATACCCAATATGGCGTCTTAAGGCCTCGACGCCACTACTAGGATATCCAAGCCTAAGCTCTCACCACCTAGAGTAAGCTCGTACTAGTGGCACCAGTGCGTAATAGTTGAATCCACTTCCGTAGAAGTATCTAGCCATGAGGATCGATCCAACGACTTCGTCAGAATTTCAGAGCTCTGAACGAGGGAAGTGGTAATAAAATAATGACTAACACCTGTGTCTATAAGTACTGTAGCTATGGTAGAGTAGACACAGATCATACCTCATATCATCTCTGGAGTGCCATAGTCATAGGCCTCAGCTGCCTGGATCTGAGCTCGCCCCTGTACTCCTACTCCTTGTGGTCGGGGTGGACCACCTGGTTGTGGTGGTGGTAACATCTCGAATGATCTCCCACTACCAGTTGCACGGATAGCTCCTCTGCCACATCCGCCTACTCCCTACAGACCTCCTCGGTCAAACCTCTATCTCTGCTTGGGCGGTCTTTTGACCATCTACTGATCATCTATATGGTGGGTCATACAGTCATGAGCCATGTGACTCTACCCACTGCATGTGTAACATTGCTCGGTCCTAGAATGACTAGATCTTACTCGGGTGCCCTGCACAACTGACCCCGAATCCTGCAATCATCCACCTGTAGGTCTGGTCCTCTTGGACCTCTACGACATCTGTTTGCTGCCAGCTGCATCAGACTCCACTACGTGATGACTAGTGGGGGGTCTCGCTGCTGGTGACTGCTCAGCAACGAAACTCTCCACTAAGAGGGCTCTCTCTAACACCCCTGTCTGCGTCAAGATTCTAAGAGAAATCATTGAAACCCTGATCTCCCGCCTGAGTCCTTGATCAATAGTCTGGGCTCTGAATAATGGGTTACACCCTATATCAGTAGAGTAGCGTGAGAGGTCAGTGAACCTCGTTGAGTACTGATCCATAGTCATGCTTCCCTACTATAGATGAAGTAGCTCATGTATGCACACTGTGCGAAGAGTCATTGGAACAAACTTTTCCTAAAATAGACTATTGAAGTCTTCCCAGAAAAGCGTCACCTCATCGTGAACTTGGAGCATCAAGCTCCCCCATATGCCTACTGCTACCTGTAGAATATTGGCGGCTAGGATCACCATGAGATCGGTTGGTGTCCCTACTAGTCTGAAGGCTCTCACCATGAGCTCCAGCCAATCCTCAATCACCTATGGGTCTGTCTCTCCCTTGAACCTGGGTGGCCTCTGGTGCTGGAACTCAACATGCTCAAGTGGCGAGCACCCTCTACTGCTAGGGCTAGTGGCATCAGTGGCCCAACGGGTAATGGTACCACTGGTGCCTCCACCGATGCCTCAACTTGAAGAGGGCCCTACACCGAGGCCTCATCGCTCAGTGGGCTATCAGTGCGTACTATTCTCAGAACCCTAGATGGATGTCTACATTGAAGCATCCTGAAAATGAATAGGTGTTCCATGGTCAATAATTTATACCTGCTGAGCTGACTCAAAATATCACAGAGATAAATTTTTAATACGCACACACAATCAGTGTTTTCGTGCACTGAGTCAGAAATCAGAAGTCAGGGTCCTGGTGTATGGATACGTCGGTCGCCGCACCAACACTGGATTCCCTAAACTGATAACCACACTCACTACACATAACACTATTTTCATTAAAAAGAAATATTAGAGTCCTATGTTCTACATTATAACTGACTCCTCTGATACCAATTTGTCACGACCTGTCATCTAGGGCCCGTGTTGTGACTACCCCAAGCCCACCTTCCGTAGGACAGGGGATAGAGACTAGCACCGAAAGGCGTATTCCCTATAACCGGGAAGGCATTTCCTTTATAACCTATAAACACATGCAACCAAGCACACATCAAGATACATACACAAGTCCACTATATAGCAAAAAGAGTGCTGAAAGAAAAAAGGGGTCGGAATACAGGCCCAACAGTAATAGTACATGTAAAACTGAAATACAATACAACTATCAAAAAAGAAGGGCAACTACTAGGTTATCCTCTGAGGTTCCTACCTGAAGGGTAGGTACAGATCACCTCCTTAGCACTCCACATCTGCCTGTCTCCTCTGTGTATCGTCATGCCGTATGGTCCACCTCCGGGCCCCGTCTAGCCCTGGTACCCTCAGCCTCAATCAATGTTGTCCGTCATCTGCACCAAACACAAAAAAGGTTTGGGAATAGCCTATGGAGGGTTGAGTATAACGATACTCACTAGGGACCCTGCGACCCTCAAGATCTCACAAAATACACTAAGGATAAACCACAAGGCATGAAATCAACTGAAACCCTACTTAGGTATATGCCTATATACCTAAGTTATCAAGTATACCCATCACAATCTTGAGGAAAACACAGAGTCCAATGCAAAGTCCAAATCTCAACTATTCCACAAAGGAAGGAATTCCATGAAGGTAAGTACCACACAGGTACACCACAAAGAAGAATACCACCAAGGTATTACGACGAAGGAAAGTACCACAAGGTACATACTCAGATCACACTAGGTATTTCTTAGTTATAGTAGTAGAGATGATTATATGTAACTAATGAATCATCTTACTCTATTAAGAGGCTCTACTTCTGACACACATAGGATCGCTTGGTGCTGACCCACATAGGATCTATAGATGCTGACCCACATAGGTTTCTTAGGTGGTGACCCACACAGGATCCCTCAGTGCTGACCCACACAAGATCGATCGGTGCTGACCCACATTGGATAGCTCGGTGCGGACCCACACAATATCGCTAGGTGATGACCCACACAGGATCACTTGGTGCTGACCCACACAGGATCGCTCGGTGCTAACCCACACAGGATCACTATTCATTCTTCACGTCACAGCTAGCTACTTAGTTCCCACACTAAGCTTTATCATCTCTGGGAGAGTCCTCTCCTCAATCAACTGGTCGATACTCCAACTGCCACGAATTTCTATGAAAAAGTATCCCAAAGGACTGCCACATCATAGGGGTCTCAAGGTAATAGATGGTGTGTCAATCAGACACCGGGTCTGTAAGTTATTAGCCTTTTAGTCCTGAGGGACCGGTTGGATTTGTACCCGATCCAACCTGAACATACCCCAACTTTATCCAAATCTCAAGTGGGGTATACCAAAGGGACCATCTTGCTCCAAGTTTTACAGCACCATTGACAGGTTTTCAAATGTATGCCTGGTGCCAAAGTTATGGACGATAGAGCGAAAAGCTCGTAGTTGGTCTGGGTTCGGTCTGACCCGGTCGGACCAACCTAGCCTGGGCCGACCCGACCCGGTTTGGATTGACCCGAACCATTGAGTTTGGCCTGACCCATGCTGGGTGGAACGGGAGTCGTGGAGCAGCATGGAGGCCGCGAGGGCGGCACAGAGGCCGTGGGGGAGGAGAGGCCGCAGGGTCGATGAGGTCGTGGGACGGTGAGTTTGCGAGGGCTATAGAGGGCCATTGGGTCCATAGAGGGATGCTGGGTGGTGATGCTCTGGGTGTCCACGAGGCCGCGAGGGCCACAGAGGACCGAGGGGGCCGTAGAGGGTTGCTGGGCGGCGAGGTCGCGGGGGTCGTGGAGGGCCGCAGGGCGGCGGAGGCTGTGGGAGGGGCTACGGTGTTCCGCTATTGCCTTAATCGCGGCCGATGGTGGTGCCTGCCATTGTTCTCATTCCCCACTGAGTTTTGTTGCTGTCCTCCTCCATCGCAAAGAACACAACAAAAGAACCATAAGATTTGCAGGGGGTCGGTCCAGGTTTGTTTGGCATGTACCCTTTGTGATAGGGAGATAGTAAGCGGTTCACAAATTTTAAATCAAGAACTGGTATGGAAGATATTTAAAACATCAAACCCCACAACCTCCTTCAATCACTATTCCCAAACCCACAAAAGAAAACTTATGCGGATCAACTAGTTAGAGAGAGATTTGATCTGCATTATTTGTTTATAAAGGAAAAACATGGGAAATATTAATAACATAGAATTAAACCCCTACTTGATTTCTCGTTGACGTTGGAAGGGGTGAAGTTGGTGACGTCGGCATTTCCCTGATAGTTGGTTTGTTGTCGTCGAAGACGTCCTACGTTGGTTTCCTCTGCAAGGTGTTTCCGATCTGGATCAGGGTCAATTTCCTCGTTCTTCGATCTCTGGTGGTCTTTCTTCATTGGGAGGTGTTCTTCATTGGATAGGGTAAAAGTTTTTCTAAGTGCTTTGCCAACAATTCTCCCAACAAAAGAATAGAAAATATAAATTAAATTAGGTTTTATTAATTTAATTTAATTGGCACCATTAATCAAGAGGTGTTGGCATAATTAATGGGGAGGAAGTTCAAGAGACTTCTCCACATTAAAGAGGGATTTCAAGAGTTTCTCCCATTACGAGGGTTTTGGTTGTCTACACCTTTAAGAATTCAAATTGGGGGATTTAGGCTCAGGCAGTCCCCACCACCTTAACCCATATGGGAGGTTTTAGTTCAGGTGGTCCCCACCTCCATAACACACATGTGAGATGTTTCAACAAATAAAAATCTTAAACATTTTTATTTTAATTTATTCCTACATAAGAAACTCAAAAACCGACTTTCACCCTCGACTAACTACCGTCAAGGTGCAGGTCTCTTTAAGTGAATACCGATGCTGTGAGTTAAATGGGGTCCTCAGATTTCAATTCCAAGAACTGTTTCAAAAGTTACAAAAACCTGGTTGTATGTTTACAAAACGTACCCAAAAAAAGATGAAAATTCATTCCAGGCACTCCAGGCCTCAGAATCACGCGTCGTCAATTTTCACAGACTCGTAAAATTTCCATTTAATTAAAAAAATTACATGAAAATTATGGGTCTTTACAAAAAACAATTCAAAAAGATGATTGGATTTATTTTTTATCTGAATTCATTTAGAATAGATATAGTCTATACAGTTACACTTTATTCTAGGTTCCAATATTATCCCAAATAATAACATATTCTAAAAATAAATATAATTGTGATATATTTTCGATGAACATTCAAATATGGGTTTATATATGAAAAGAAAGTTGTGTCACGCCTAATTTGTTTTAGATTCTAATTGGTTAAATAAATTTGATAACAAAATATATAAAATAGATGGGAATTATTTATTATCAAGAGATGTGGAGCATGGAAATTAAATAATAAAAAAACAATGACATTATACAATGATAAAGTTAAATATCTAGTTTTCTAATAGGAATATACTCAAATGATATAGATCAAGACAAAACTTGAAGATATAAACATGATTTTTGGATATCCATTGGTTATTGGTTGTAAAAAATAGAGTCTTATAAATCTATCCAACAATCCTTCACAACATTCCACATCCAAATACATTGATATTCAATATAGTTTTATAAATTAATAGTTGGATATAGGAATGTTGAACTGAAATTTGTTCCATCAATGGAAAAGATGCTCGAAACCTCATTAATCCACATTCATATTAGTCTTTTGAGAAGTTGAGGCTACATATGGGAGTTCATCACCTTCCTAATAATTATTTATGATATTTATTTATTTTTTCCCTCTATTTTACTTTGTTTAAATATTTAAATGAATTATAGAAGTGATTTTAAAGGGAGAGAAATAATATACCTTTTTATGAGATGTTTTAATGTGTGTATTGTCTAAGAATTGGGAAATTTTCACTAATATCAGTTTTCAATTTCATAAAAAAGAATTCGATATTATATATATTGATTATGTTACTAAATGAAAACATTAATTTCTAAATAGATTAATCATTTTCTATACTTAGATAGCTCAAGAAGACTCATAGTTGATTGGTTCATGGATCATTTCTTAGAAGAAGTTTACAACCCAAAATTCATATTATCTTTATCATTATTATCTATTAGTGGGAGAAAAATAGTTTCACATATCAAATTTTTTGATTAAGGGGGAGAAGATTTAAAATTTGTATTAAAAATATAATGTGTGGTATTTTGTATTAAGCATGTATCCAAAGGGTGATTTTGATGAACACACTAATAGATTTTGTTGTATTTATTTTTAAAACGTTTTTTTGATGTGTTTAAAATTGTTTTGAATTGAATTGAGAAAGAAATGAAGATAATGAAATATGTCCTAAATTATTTAAATAATTCAATAATACATGATATAAATGTGACAAAATTGAAAAGGTACAAATGTTCCTTGTATATATAAGTTGTTGTATATATAGGATTTAGAATATTTTCCAAATTAATAGCATATATATGTTGTTTTATATATTATAACTAAAATTTTAAAAAGGAAGTGGTGTTTAACATATTTGAAGATATGTAGAGTCTTACTCTGAGTTGAGGAAGGATAAATTTAAAGGGGTATGTTTTATAAAAAACAATCAAAAACATGCATAAGTTGTTCATGTGAGAATGAATGACTTTGTAGTAATGTATCAAGTATTTTCCATGGAATAGAACATTAATGTATATAAGTTCTACTCTTTTATATATATAAAATTTTCTTGTGATCTAAAGATAAAAATTGATACAGAAAAATAACATACACATGTCACATAAATTAATTAGAACTCGTACTATTGATATATAAGTTATTCATTACCATATTTAAGCTCTAACACATCATAATATTATATGATTTATATAAAATAGTAGTAAATGAAATTTATACTTAAGTCATTTAGAACATACACTATTTATATGTAAGTTCATATACTTAATAAAATTTATGTGGATGGTGGATCTCTAAAAAATACCTCCAAATGTTTTGTCTATCCATGATTTACTAGACTTCAAATTCAAAAATACTGAGATATTTTTTTCAAATGATTATATTAAGAGATTTAATAAATATTTAATGATAATATCATGGATTAAAATTGTTTTAATTTAAAATTAAAATTTTTTAAATTCTTTTCTATGATCATATATAGATTCTTTTGTGGAATTTATTTACCAGGTTAAATGAAGAAGATTATGATTCCCCAAATCAAGGGGATCTTTACATATTGGAATATAAAAATATTATTCAAGAAGAAAATAATAATATCCAATAGAAGAAGATATGATGATGTCTATTTTTTTAAAAATAATCACCAACAATAAATTTCTAAATATTGAGAAGACTTTAGAGGATTATATTATTGAGGATTGAGGAGGAATATCAAATCTATTTAGCCTATTTATAAATATTTTTTCATGTTTGTGATCATAGATTTAAAGGATTTTTCTTTTTTTATTTGTTTTTATCTAAAGCATGGTCAAATCCAGTATTTTTAACAAGTTAATGAACACACCCACTCTTATGGAAACATCTTGATAATAAGAGAATATTTTTATTCTTATGGGATAAAAACTGCAACACACCAAATATATAATTATCTTTTCTAGGAGGTAATACTAATTATAAAACATGTTTTTAATTATATTTAGCTACATCACTTGTGATTTTTTAAAGAAAGTGTTGAAAAATCATGAGAATGAAAAAATATGGAACATAAATATAAATACTAATTCACTAAACCCCCCCACTCCATGTTTTTATAACCTTCCATGTGATCATTTCTATTTTGAAAACGCACTTATGGTTAGAACCTTGATTCTTCTCTATTAGTACTTCATTTATACCTTCCTTAGAGAGCATTATCTTGTAGATTTATAAAGAATATTGTAACTTTTTCTGGATTCCAGATTTTGGACTTTGTGTACACCCCTTATTGAGGGCACCATTATAAATATATTCTTATTTCTTATATCAATTTTAAACCTAAAATAACAATCCTTTATCGTGAAATCATTCTCATTCATTTGAGAAGTAATATCTTGAATCCTTGAGAAATATTTTTTTGGATTTTATATTTAAATAAATCTATTTTTTACAGGGAAATAGTTTTCTTTCATATATTTCTATACGGATATCTAGTTCTATTGTTCATGTGCATGTTCAATAAATAATTTTATTTGGAACTTCGTTTTATCACCCATTATAGAAAATGATTTCATCATGTGAATCCATTTTGTATTCCACCACCTGTTATCCAATGATAAATCTATAATGAAAATTTTAACTAACTCATAGATGAAATTGAATTAATCCACCATATCATATAAGGATTATAATTTCTCTAGATAACTGGATGTACATTCAATGAATATATGACTCAATGTTGTCACCACTTATTTACCTGAATCAAAATCTACCTCATTATCTAAGGGGAAATATAAATTATAATATTTATGAGCTTCTTATAAAATATTTTTAAGGCTAGAAATTTCAACATAACTAATCA
Source organism: Viscum album (assembly GCA_963277665.1). Lineage (NCBI taxonomy): Eukaryota > Viridiplantae > Streptophyta > Magnoliopsida > Santalales > Viscaceae > Viscum > Viscum album. Next base: position 1,953,826,086 of record OY728141.1, on the reverse strand, counting down.
GACATACCTATATGGGTGTGTCCTTTTATTTGGAATCTTCTTCTTATTATTCCTAATCATATTAAATTTTGATGTTATTAAATTCTCACCAGATTTATCAAATACCAACTTCTCTCTTCTTGATTTATAATATATCATTGAGGAAGGATCCATAATATTGTTGTCTTCCACTATCATTCTGTACAATTATCCCAAAATATTTTGAATAATATAATAAAAAGAACAATGAATAGTTTCCTTATACCTTACTAGAGAAACTTCTATTCATAATTTGTATCTCACCATCCCATACTCCATAATCATACTTTCACATATAGGAATCAAAATATTTTTATTCAGTATTCTCTTCACCCAAAGCTTGTAGAAACCAATACATATCCTTTTTACATCAAAAAATGTTAGAAATACTAAAAAAGTGTCTTTATTAGTGACTCCATGTGTATGAAAAATCCAAAAAACCTATTTTTAAGATTAAACCCCAGTGTCAAAACCTTATGGATTTGATACTACTTATTGGAATCATGTTGAATATATGCACACTAGGCGAGAGCTAAATTAGGGTGTTTCCCAAATATAACATTTCTTTTTAATTCTGTTTACCCAGTTTTTAGATCTTATTCTTTTATTTGAATTAACACATTTAATCCCACACTCCCTCATCATCGATCATACCAAATGTTGATCTTGAATGTATACATTTAAAATCACACCTAAAAAGGGATTTTTCTTCATTCACCCACATTGGGTTATGTCAAAAACTCATATAGTGATTATGATTAAATGTTAAAAAATCCATTATACTCAATTTTTTTTGTATATATGTTTTGGTTATGGTCATTTTGTGCCAAGGATCACTACCTTTACATGTTTTGGGCTATATCACACTCACCAAAGAGGCACTTCTTATTCTTTTTCTACACACACTATTTCATGGATAGAATTTCTATTTTATAGACATAAGAGTGTCTTAAATAATTTAATGACATGATGGTCTACTATAAATCACCTTGAATATTTTAGTATAAATTAGATTCTCTATTATCATATAATTTATTTTTCATCAAAATATATAAATATTGATGAGATCAAATACTCAGTGTGAGGGTTAAGATTTTTTTTTCCAAATAAACATAGAAGAAACATCAACCAATATATGAAAAACCATTCTTACAAAATTTATCCTTAATATTATTCATATTCAGTCATTTGAAATAACAATAATTTTTTTCACATTTTTCTTTCCACATAAATCAATGTTTGGAAATAGCATACTCAAAATATGATTGAAATCATATTCTTTGTCTTTTTATTCTTTCTTATAAAATAACATATGTATCAACATATTTCTAACTATTCTATGATATCACTTCTTCTTCTATTATTCATAAATGTTATGGATAAAAACTCTTCCACTTCTATATTCAATCTAGATACATAATATTACACTCAATATCATTCAATTATAGGACTAATGTCATTTGATTTAATAAAGACTTCGTCCTCCAACAATTTCATTAATGGTAGGAATCAATTTTCTTCTTTTAATACTCTTAGACTATTCCATGAATTACACATGTTTGAATATGGTTAAAAACATTAATGTGCATAATTTTAATATATTAATTTACAATCCAAATCTTCTCCTTAGTTTAATTAAAATTATTTCATTGTTAATTTTTGGAAATAACTTGATCATGTTGTGATTCTCCTCATTATGCTATGATTTTCCACAACTTCATTAAGATTGTGCTCCAATATAATTTTCCATGAATCAAAACTCTATAAAACTCCACATCTATAAAATCTATGTAAATATCATTTAATAATAATCAAAATATCACACCATAATAACTTTAGATATATTTAATCTATGGACATATTTTGGTACGACACTAAATTTTCTGGGTGGCCTCATCTTTCTTAATCCTCTTAGTATTCAATCTATTATTGAGACACCCAAAACCAACACTTCTATATATGGAGATAATCATACATAACTTTAATAAATAAAATGAATTAAAATAAACTCCCATGATCAATAGATTGAATTTTTTGAGAACTAGGAACATGAACATCCAAACCATTTTATAATACCAGTTTCATTCAAAATTATTTTTCATACGTGTAACTCACCTATATGTATCCCTTTGTTTTCAATTCCTTGGGAAATAGGAAAACATATGAAAGGGTGAGAAATAGATCCTAATAAGTTATAGGAAAATAAAACTTTTCATAAATGAACATCACAGATAAATCATGAGATGTATCATATGAACATGAACTTAAGAACATGGGACATAATATAGGAATATGATCATAATAACATGAGGGAAAACATGATCATAGGTAATTGATGCATAACATGATTGTGTATAAAACATAAAAATGATATATTCATAAACATATCACCAAATCTAATCACTAATTTATTATAAAACATATTACTAAGCCATTTGACTAAGGTATAATAAAACATTACCAAGACATGTTGTCAATGTATTATAAACATATATTCTAGAGAGAATAATTCTTTACCCAATGCATTAGAGATCTATCACGGTTTACCCTTCATATTCCTAAATTCATGTGTTCCATATGAATAAAAACATATATAAATCCATAAAAAATCATAACATAATAAACCCTTTGTAAATTAGATGGGTATCCAATGAAAGTATTTACCTTTTTGAGTAGATAGTGAATTATTGGGTATTTATACCATATTTAATAAATTTTATATGTTTTAGTCAATAATTTTCTCAATAAATAGATTTATGTGTATATTATTGAACACATTTCAAGAATAATAATCCTCCAAGGGTATTCACAAGGGAGAAACATTGGATGAAAAGTCCTACATAGATAGTGATCAAGAAAGACAACAGAATTTATGGATCATTGTGTCATAGAATCCAAATGTTGGATCTCTCTAGTGGTGATCCACACGTGCGCCATGTATCTTTGGACATCTCCGAAGGGATCTATGAGTGTTAGTGTGGAAGAGTATTTGTTTACGATGTCCGCCTTTGATTGCCTTGATCTGGTGGAGATGGATCTCTCTCTTGTAGCTTGAGAGCATTCTTGGTGGAACAAGAATTCTCTCTTGGCTTGAGAGCTTTTCCAAATTCGTTGTACAAAACCCCAAAAAAATGTCTAGGCTAATGAGAAATATATAATTGGATTTTTTAATTACATAGAATAATAAAATGAATTAATTACCCGAAAGCATTTATTCATTTCATTTAATTCTTAGTAATACCCCATGTCTAAAAAACAATTGAACGTTATTATTATCTGACATGCGCCCAACGAATGGAACCTAATATTATTTAATTAAATAAATAATATTATGTCTTATAAATTCCTTGAAAAAAATACATTGCGTGTATATTTAATATACATGGGATGTACTTTTGTTTTTCCATTTTTCTTTATTTACTCCACCACATTTATTAGACCATAAATAATGGATATTTATTTCTCAAATAAATATCAATGAATTACTCGCTAATAAATATAATATTTCACCCACAATATATTCTCTTGAATAACTAGTGTTTAAATAAACACGATCAGGCATTCTTGAATAATTATTAAACCACATCTGGGAATAATGTTTATTCAACTTGTTAAATTAATTTTAAACTGAGATACCTGGACACACTTAGTGTGTGGCCCTCTAGGAATCTTTTTCAGTGGCATTAGGAGGAGCCTACCTAATGTCCAAGGTTAGTATCTAGCAACACGCCAAGGCACCCATAGAGAAAGAAGTTAACACAGCAATGACGTGTCACCTCTTACAAATTCTTACCATGTAATATAATCCCTTTGTCCTAATATCTTGAATCAAGCAGGTTTTATGCTAGTGCCATCAACCCATTTTCTCGATTATTCTTTCTTTGAGTTTCCGGAATTTCACTCTCCCATTCCTTACCATGTCCATGGATTTATTTAGGCTATATCAATTCCATAAAATGGCCTGATATATCTAATTTTATTTTGGAACATAAGGGATAAATCCTTTATCACATTATCTATTAATGCAGTATCACTCGTGATACACCCAATGTATCATACCTCACTACGAACAGTGTTTCATCACAGTTTTCGTCAATACATCTAAGTGCACGAGTTTTAATACCCATTAATAATAATCATAAAGTCTAAGGACCAATACACATGTCCGCAGATAGGAACATCCAATGACACTATGAAATATGGATTTCCTACTGGCAGGTCTTGTTCATATAATATCCTCCTGAATATTACCAAGGGCGCACATCATGAGAAGGTGCCTCAAAGTTTTATGAGTCCTCACCCCTAATGGCCTGTATTATTTGTGTCCCTCGAATAACATCATCCGACCATAGAACATGTATTCAAGAACAGTGTTATGGAACTTATGGTTTCTCATCATATCAGGGATCCACTATGACCCTTTAATGAAACAAATATCCATAGGACATTGTCACATGCATTGTCATGCAGAATAACAATCAAAATTTGATAAGGTATTTATTAATGAATAAAGTAAAAAGTAGTTTGTTCTAGGAAACCACCTCTAAAAGACTCCCACATAGACTAGTGACAACTACCAATAACTTTTAACCCGCTATCTCTCACTTGATATTCATGATTCTGCTAAGATAGGCCTTTAGTCAGGGGGTCCGCCACATTCTCTTCAGTGGACACTCTGCTCACTGCAACTCTACCCCTTTGATAGAAATACCTCAAGAGGTGATACTTCTGTATTATGTGCTTTGTCTGTTGATGTGACCTTAGTTCTTTTTAAAGATCCATTGTTGTAGTATTATCACAATATAATGTGATAGGATCTTTACTACTAGGCCCCACATCAAGCTCCTAGACAATGTTCTGAATTCAGACAGCTTCCTTTGCTGCATCTGAAGCCGTTTTATATTTGGACTCCACTGTAGAATCGGCGACAACTAGTTGCTTGATCTCTTCTTGCTCATAGCTCCTCCATTGAGATAGAAAACATATCTAAGTTGTGACTTCAGATCATTCTGATCTGTTTGAAAACTAGCATCAGTATACCCTCTAATGACAAGCTCCTCGTCTCCTCCATACACTAGGAACATATCCTCAGTTCTTCTCAGATACATAAGGATGGTCTTCATAGTATTCCAATGTTGTTCTCTTAGATATTCTTGATATCTTCCTACCATGCTCAGTGCATACGCAACATCAAGCCTGGTACATAACATGGCATACATGATAGATCCTATAGCCGGAGCGTATGCGATCTAACTCATTTTATCTTTCTCTTGTTCTGTCTGAGGACATATTTTCTAATAAAGATGTAGGCCATGAGACACTGGAACCAATCCCCTCTTGGATTGTTCCATACTAAATATCTTTAGTATATGGTCAATATATGTACCCTAACATAGACCATGTATCCTCTTGGATATATCACAAATGATCTTTATCCCTAGAATGTAGGCTGCTTCACCCAATTCCTTGATGGATAAACACTTGTTCAACCAATCCTTAACTGAATATTAGACTCATACATCATTTCTGATAAGAAATATATCATCAACACATACTACTGGGATAATAAACATATTCCCATTAAACTACTTATAAACACATGGATCACATTCGTTCATAATGAAACCAAATTCCATTATGGATTCATCAAATCGAATGTTCCATGACCTGGATTCTTAATTTAATCCATAAATGGATTTCTGAAACTTTAAAACTAGTTTGGCTTCATCTAGAGTTACAAACCCTTCTGGTTGTGTCATATAGACATATTCATGAAGATTCCCATTATGGAATACTATTTTGACATCCATTTTACAAATCTCATAGTCATGGTAAGATGTTATGGCAAGTATGATTCTTATGGATTTAAACCTGGAAACTAGTGAGAAGGTTTAATTATATTCAATTGCTTGATGCACTCTAAATCATTTAGCCACTAACCTTGCTTTATAGGTTCTAATTTGACCTTCCATGCCCATTTTTCTCTTGAATACTCATTTTTATCCAACAGGATTTACATCAATTGGCTCATCAACTAGAACCTTGACTTGGTTATGATACAAGGAATCCATCTCATAATTCATAGCTTCTAGCCATCTTGCAGCTTTTGAGCATTCTACTAATTCCTTGTAGGATAGAGGTTCATCATTGTCCAACAATAATGATTCACCATCCACGGTGACTAGGAAACGAAATCTCTCTGGTTCCCTTACCTCTCTTGATATCCTACGTAGTACTTTTGTTTTTTGAACCTCTTCCACAAGGACCTATGAAACTTGTTCCTGTACCCACTCATGTGTATCTTGAGCATCAACTTCCTCTAAGTCAATATTACTCCCACTATCCTTTTTTAGGATGTGCACCCTCTTAAGAAATATGGCTTCTCTGGTGACAATAACTTTCTTGTCTGAAGAGTTATATAGGTAATATCCTTTAATTTCATTGGGATATCATATAAATATACACTTCGTTCCCCGGGGTGCTAGTTTTTTGCTTGATAAGGTCTTAACAAATTCCTCACATCCCCATACAAATGTGTGTGAAAAAATGGGTTTCTATCCATTCCATAACTTGGAGGGAATTCTTTTTGTCGCCTTAGTTGGTACTCGATTTAATGTGTATGTTGCAGTCTATAATGCATATCCCGAAAAAGATAATGGAAGATCTGCATGACTCATCAAAGACCTCAACATGTCCAAAAAGGTGTGGTTCCTCTTTTCACTAACACCATTCCACTATGGTGTATAAGGAAGAGTGAGCTGATATAGAATTTCAGACTCCCATAAAAGATTGAGGAACTCTTGGTTCAAATATTCTCCAACTCGATCCGATCAAAGATTCTTTATCTTCTTACCAAGATGATTCTCACTTCATTCATGAATTCCTTAAATTTCTCTAATAATTCTATCTTATACATCATTAAGTATACATATCCATATCTACTTAAATTATTAGTAAAAATAATGAAGTATGAATATCCACCTCTAGCTTCAACTAGAAATGGTCCACTCACATTTGTGTGCACCAATCCTAGAAGTTTTGTGGCCCTTTCACCCTATCCATCAAAAGGCGTCCTGGTCAATTTACCTTGTAAACAAGTGTGACATCTATCAAGTGGTTTTAGATCAGTAGAGTATAAATAGCCATCTTGGTAGAGATTTGTCAAGCACTTCTCATTTACATGACCAATACAGTGATGCCACAACTGGGTGATGTATGAGTCATGTTATTTTGTTTCATTATCAATTTCCAACACTTGGTTTTCATAATTTAATACATACAAACTATTATTTAAATGCTCCATACCATAACATAAGTTGTTCTTATAAAATAAGCAACCCTTATTTCCAAACTTGAAAATAAATCCATCAATATCCAAACATGATACAAAAATTGTGTTTTTGGAAAAACTAGGCACAAAATAATAGTTATGTAAAACCAAAATCATCCCAGTTGGAAATGATAGGTGGTAATCACTAATAGATAACGAAGCCAAAATTGCACCATTGGCATCTCGAAGATCCACCTCTCTTATTGCAATCTTTCTAAATCTACTTGTTTCCTGCATTTTAATACAGATGTGAGCCCCACAAGCTGTATCTAACACCCAATGTGTATAAATGGAAGGATTACACTCGATAATGAACACACCTTTAGCGTCCCCATGCTTCTGGGTGCAGTTTTTCTTCCAGTTTCCTTGCTTGAAACATGCAAAACATACCACCTCCCATTCCTTGCCCTGCCTTTGGATCTTCCACTTCTTGGAGGGACGGTTCTCGGGGGATTTAGATTTTTTATAAGTCTTTGGCCCCTTTACCTTTTCTTTCTTTTTCTTATTCACCATAAGGACTGTAATTTTTTCAAGCCTCGCGTCTTTATCTACCTGGTGAATTAAGGTCAGACATTCCAATACACTCTTCTCATTTTTGCTCATGTTATAGTTGAAAATAAAGCTAGAGAAGGTCTTGGGAAGTGATGATAGGATGAGATCTATATGAAACTCATCAGGGAACTTATTCCCTAAGATGTCCAGGTGTTCAATGTATCCAATATGCTTGACTACATGAGGCTCATCTAGCTTAGACTCTGCATACTTAGTTGTAAACAAAGCGTTCAAGATCTCATATCTCTTTTGTCTCACCTTCTCTTGGTAGAGATCCTTAAGGTGAGACATCATGCTATACGTGCCCATTTTTTCATGTTGCTTCAAGAGCTCCTTAGACATGGATGATAGCATGAAACATTGTAAATATGTGGCATTATACATATGTTTTATATAGAGAGATAGTTCTTCATCACTGGCCTCTTTTCTAGGCACAACTGGAACAAGCTTTTCCAACACATACAATTTCCTCACATGGCGAAGGATGATGCATAAATGCTTCTCTCACTCTTAGAAATCGGTGCCAGTGATAAGATTTTTCTTCTCAAGTATGGTTCACAATGATATGTTTGAATTCATTTTTCTTTCCGTTTCTAAAAATTAATATGAGAAAAGGTTCAATACTTTATTATGATAAAACTAAGACAATAAATAAATTAATACTTATTAGTCTCACACTATTTTATCAAAATCCAATAGCCCACACCATTGACTTTAGAATATTATGTTGCATGAATATTATAGTGGAAAGGATCCATATTTCACTTCGCATTACTCCAACTAGGGTTGTTCAAGAAACTTGAAGGGTTTTAGGTATCCATTACAAATGGCAACTGCATTAACTCGCAGCTCCTTGATCCGCTGAGTGGACTCTCCGATCTTGAAATCCTTTTATTTTTTGGATTTACTCAACCTTTGCCTCTTAGTCACACCAATTACTACTGTGGCTATCAACCCTTGATGCAAACCAAGTCATGTTTACCCAAAACCTGGAATTAGAATTCCCCGATAATTGAAATCACCCCAACTAGGTTTGGTCAAGAACTTTGAACTATGGTTCAATACTAACTAATATAATGGAAGGCTATACCGACTTAATATTTCTTTAAGGGATTTCATCCTTATACATAAATTTATATTTTATGATATTTGATTACATGATTTTTAATATTAAGTGGGATATAATTAGGTGATTAACCATGTCTAAGATAATATTTTAAGCTTAATCCCATCTTATTTTAGTTCCATCTCGCATGCTTGTTTTAATTCGTTAATTGTGTGATCGTGAGAACACACCCAAAATAAATAAACCATGCAATTAAAAGAAATGAAAGAAATGTTATGATCATGAGATTGTTCTATTGGTTATATTATCTTGAAGTTGATAAACTGACCAAAGACCTTGGGGAGAAACACCTTGAACATTTTGGGTTCATGTTTACAGCTTTCCACATGTCCACCATTGTATCTCCTTGGATTCGTTTTACCTTGGCTCCTAACTTGAGCCGCCTCCACTAGCTTTTGAGCTCCATCCATTACATATGATTTTATATCAAATGCAGGTGAGGGGTAGAATGGGGTTTTACATAAAAGAAACCTTGGGCATGCAGGCCCTACATATTAATGAGGAGAAGGCTCACATGCCAAAAAATTTAATTTGAATAAATAAATTAAAAGAAACCATTCACATACAAAGCTTTTGGTATATCTCATGATCATCCATGCATGAAATGATATTTATGCATAAATAAAACTGACATTAAATTCATTAATCATTCTTGTTTAAGATAAATCATGCTCGAATAAATTAATCCTCTTTAATTAATTAATCCTTTTATCTTAAACCCTTTTCTGAATTTCACTGAGATTCTCATCTATCATAATTTTAAACAAATAAACTTATTTAAAATTATCTTTGTACATAACTTGTACCTTGAAGGAAACCTGGTGAATTCCTGTTCATAACTACCCAATGAGTAGAAATGAACATTATGCAAATGTAAAATTAAACACATATATATATAACCTGTCACGTGTTGTGTCTCAGCTTTACTCCAGTACTATGGTACATGTCTCAAGGGTTTGTATAATATAATAATAAATTTTAATAAATATTTGTGATTTGGATGGGTACATGGTGTGAAGTTTGGACTACATGATGTGTAATTTTGTTCATCTTCCATCCAAAGAACACACCTGGGGACATGGGGTGAAGATGTACTTTGAATATTTTTGGAGTACATGGCGTGTTCAGTGGGACACACGCCATGTAGTATCTGCGTTACATGGTTTCCAGCAGGGAAAGCCGTGTATAGAGTACACAGTCCAACCCTAACCTGAAAGGACTACGCATTGTGTTCCATGGGCCACATAGTGTGTAATCCAAAAACCATGTTCCACCTGTTCCTGGTCAACACATGAAGTCTTAAAAACTTAGATAAGATCCATTTACATGGCCTGATTTGGCGGACTAGTCCAATGCATTGGACCTAGACTACATAGTGGGTACTTCCGAATAAATTCCATGTATTCTAGTGTTGTATGACCAGTAACATTTGGATCCTCCAGATGAGATACTCTATTTTATTCTAATAAAAATCAAAAGAAAAAATTGTTTCTATAAGGTGAATGAGAAATGAGAGAGGAGGAACAAATCTCAAGATTCATATTTAAAGAATGATTAACATGAATTGAAACAACTAAACTATTTAAAGCATAAATCTCCAAAGAAAAACTAAATAATTATAATAAACGATATGACTCTCTTTAATACCACTTGTAGGTTTTGGGCACAGTAGAAGTGCATTGGTGAGTGTACCCAACATTAATTTTAGCATTAACAACGATCAATTCGAGATCTATCATGATAATAAAACACCAAATCTTTAGAATAGAATGAAGAATGAAAAAGAAAAGAGGGAAGTCCAGGAACCGTAGAAAGGATCATAATTTTTTTTATAATTAATTTAATTAATTGACAAGAATCAACTTGATGGAATTCATTCTTCATTGATGTTTCCGATCACAATCTGATGTGATCTGTCGTTGCGTCGTAGAATGCAAGTGTAGGACCTCTCAAGTGGTGATCCACACGTGATCCACATATCACTGGACATCACCGAAGGGATATCCAGGTGCTAGGGAAGAAGAGTATATGTTTGTGATGTCCTCCTTAGATCACCTTGATCCAGTGGAGGTGGATCTTTCTCTCGGAGCTTGAGAGCATTCTTGGTGGAAAATGAATTCTCTCTTGGCTTGAGAGATTTTTGAAATCCATTGTGCACAACCCCAAAAAATGGATAGTATAATGAGAAATATATAATTGTTATTTTTAATTACAAAGAATAATAAAATGAATTATTTACCCAAAATCATTTATTCATTTTATTTAATTCTTAATAATACCTCATGTCTAATAATAACAGTGGACTATTATTATTATCTGACATGCACCCATCAAATCACACCTAATATTATTTAATTAAATAAATAATATTATTTCTCATAAATTCCATAAAAATACATGGCGTGTATATTAAATATACATGGTGTGTACTTTTTTTCCATTTTTTTATTTATTCCACCACATTAATTAGAACTTGAATAATAGATATTTATTTCTCAAATAAATATCACTGTACTACTCGCGAATAAATATATTATTTCACCCAAAATATATTCTCTCGAATAACTAGTGTTGAAATAAATACTATTAGGAATTATTGAATAATTATTAAACCATAGTTGGGAATAATATTTATTCAACTTGCTAAATTAATATTTAACTGAGATACTTGGACACACATAGTGTGTGACCCTCTAGGAATCTTTTTCAGTGGCATTATGAGGAGCCTACCTAAAGTCCAAGGTTAGCATATAGAAAACACACCAAGGAACCCATATAGAAAGAAGTTAATTTCGTAATGATGTGTCACCTCCTACAAATGCTTATCATGTAATATAATCCCTTTTTCCGGATATCTCGAATCAATCGGGTTTCATGCTAGTTCCATAAACCCATGTACTCGATTATTCTTTCTTTGACTTTACAGAATTGAACTCACCCATTCCTTACCATGGATATGGATTTATTTAGGATATATCAATTCCATCATAGGGCTTGAGATATCTACTTCTGTTATGGAACAGAAGGGACAAATCCTTTCTCGCATTATCTATCAATGCAGTATCACTCATGACGCACCCAACATATCCTACCTCACTGCGAATAGTGTATCATCACAGTTTTCGTCAATACATCTAAGTGCATGAGTTTTAATACCCATTAATAATAGTATTAAATTTGAAGGACCAATACACACGTCCCCAGATAGGAACATCCAATGACACTATGAAATGTGGATTTCTTACTGGTGGGTCACGTTCTCATAATATCTTCATGGATATTACCAAGGGCACACACCATGAGAAGGTGCCTAAAAGTTTAATGATTCCTCACCCCTAATGTCTTTTATTATTTTTTTCCCTCAAATAACATCATCCATCTATATAACATATATTCAAGAACAGTGTTATGGCACTTCTGGGTTCTGATCATAGTTGGGATCCTCTATGACCCTTCAATACAACAACTATCCTTAGGACATTTTCACATGCATTGTCACACAAAAGAACAATAAAGATGTGATATGTTATTTATTAACGAATAATGTATAAAGTAGTTTGTTCTAGGCCACTAACTCCCATAGTATACACAAGGGATAAACATGGGATGGAATGTTATACATAGATAATGATCATGAAAGACAATGGAATTTATGGATCATTGTTCATATATGTCATATTTCCAATATACCATGTGTATATAAGAATATTGATATGGGGGATAATGGTAAAATTCATGATTAATATAGAGAGTGATAAAGAAAATGAAAAGTAGTTGCACATCAGGAAGAAAAGAAAACCCTTTCGATTGATTAATGTGGCTATCATGGTGAATATCCATTGATAAACATTAGAAACACTAGAATGTTTAATATATAAAGGTTAGTTTCTCAATTGATGGAATGATAATAATAAGTGGAAGTGGGTACATTCCCAGAATATTTATTTCAATTAAAATTAAATATCAATCCATATATTTTTATTTTTTTTATTATGGATCATAAAGTGTATTTGAATTATCTAAATAAAATCCATATGGATTTTCAAACTATGTGTGGAAAAGGACTTTGTCATAAATTAGGATAAAATCGTGTTAATACCCAATCCACCCTTTTATATTTATTTCACCAAAGTACATTTGTGCCAAATATTTTGAGACCCATGCCTTTCCCACTTATCATTACTTAATTTTTAACACAATTCTCCAACAAACACAACCCAAATATTGAGAGGCCTAGTGTCTTTGGATGAATAGGATGATAATACATCAAAGTGCAACTAAAATAAAATATATTTATTTTAATATATATATTGATATATTAAATTATATTGAGATGAAAAAACTATATAGGATAACCCGGGGAATACAAAAACAAAGGGGTTGAGGTAAAAAATATAGTAAAGAAATAAACATGATAGTGAAGTGCAGTATGTGAGTAAAAAAGAATAATAATATATAATAAAATATATGGATTATAAATAATCATATGGGATCATAACATAATAAAAATGGAATCATAATATCATGCAATCATTGGAATGTGGTGACAATGTGAAACATGACATACGAATAAGTCATAGAAAATTTCCAAGACAACATCTCATGGTGGATAGAGACCCATCACTGATTAGGTTTACTCCCTAATCCCATAAATATCACCTCATGATATAGAAACATTACCCAAAACATTAGAGAAATATTAAGGTGTATCATAACTTGACCCACTAGGGCCCACCTAGATGGTGGTAAGACTAGTGAGACACCCCAATCCCACCTCCAATAAGCCAAGGGCTAGTGACAAGTGTTGAGTAGTAGTATCAAACACATTGTAGGCCATAGCCTAAAGTACTTATACATAATCAAACAAATTTAATCCACCATCACCTTGATAAAAGATAAAATATAATTGATACCTAAATTCATGCATACCTCTATATCACACAATCAAAGTATGAAAAAAGTACTTGAAATAAAAATGTTCCAAATACTTTCCCACCAAAACTATAGAGGATTCCAATTATCTAGATATGAAGTGCATAATATCAAATTAAATACCTAGAACTAACCATGGTATTCCAATATCAACCATGCTAAGCCTAATCCTAGTTCACATAGGACTCTGTTGAATTGAATTTAATTTACACATGACATGACATGTATGGGAAGATTTGATGTAGGGGTGAGTATAACTATACCCATTAAGACACTTTGAAATCACCAAACATTAAGTATCAATGGGGTAATATTCTAATCACTATAAATCCATGTGAATTAGAATATGATACATAACAATAATAACCTAGATATACATAGGATAGATACGAAGCCCAAAGTTAAATTAAAAATGGTATTTCAAGCCTAGGAACCTATTCAATACTCCAATGTAACATTATTCTAGGAGAACTCACTCCCTGAGTTTGGTAACAATGATTGTTCTTATCTGAGAAGTTTTTCTTATCGAGCCTCACCATTAATAATTATATAATCAGATTTATAAGTGACTGATATAGAGATATGGGATCTATTATTTGGCATGTGGGGTATATAAAAACCTATTTTGAATATCCTAATATATAGGGGATCCAATTCCTAAGTATTTTGTTCATGAAAATTCCTAGAAAACCCCACCCAGGGAAGAATATGGTGATAGAGGATCTCACTCCATGTCATGATGAGAAATTACTATAACTCTATCCAAGATTGATCATGTGGTGTGGATCAAATTCTATGCATAAGACATGATTACTCACTGTACTATTATGAGGGTGGGCTGAGGGAATATACCATATGGAAACAGGTCCACATTAAGGTGAACAATGGCTTAAACCCGCAATAGAAAAATTACATTGCATGTACTCGGTATTCACAACATATATTTCCTACCTTAGGTCTCCCATGCGCTCTATCCCATGCCCATGTACTTCAATCCATGACCATGTACCTATGGCCAAGCCCTTGTATCTAGTCATTACTGGGTACCTAGTTGTGTATGAGTGTCAAGTAATTCCTGATTACTGAATTCATTCCCATGTAATAGGACATGTTTGGGTACTTGGCCATGTCTAAGTATCAGTACGTGCCTATGTACTCTAATAGTGCATGTGTTCATGGTCGTATCTATTCCCGTGAACCCATGGGTAAATTCTCACTCACTAGAACTAGCTCACAAGGTGTGTGGTAGGAACCACATGGATTGTTATATTTTATTTTTCTAAAACCCTTGCTGATGTATCTATGGTCCCATACATTGTGTGTTCATCACTAGTACGTTCCATGTAATCATGATTTTTAAAAAAATAGCAAAACAATTGAGTGTTTTCACTTGTACCATTCCCTCTTTTGATTCCACCACTTAATACATTGATTAACATAGATATGGGATTTACTAAGCCTATAATTCATCAGTAATAGTATTTTGACAACCTAATCCACTTGAGAATCGATCCCCATCTCATTGAATCATAAAATCACACTTCATGTGAATTAGAATCCTCTGTCATCGTCTTTGAACCTCACTCACACCATTTTCTCAAACCTAAACCCATGGTATTGGTCTATTTCACCAAATAATGGGTTTTCACTAACCATTTACTAGTATTTTTCTTACCACTGACTAAAGTAAATATTGGTGATGAACATGTGATGAACATGGGAATAAATTCACAAAACATAAAAATGAAGAATGAACCTTTGTCGTCATTTAGGTTGGCCTCAATTAATTTCCATGAGAATGAAAAATGAAAAACAAATAATAAAACAAAACCAATTTCAATTTCTATAAAGACAAAATCAATACCCAAAATATATGATCATCCTAATAATTAATCTGTTAGTGAAATTGATTTGTGTTCATAGTATGATAAATAAAAAGGATTAAATAAACATAATAAAATGTCGTAACAATATTATAGATCGATACCTAATGAATAAAGGTTCCACATTATTGTCCATGGGATATCCATGAACTTCATTAGCATAGACTATCCTTGTAAAATCAATCTTCGATCCTTGATCCCAGTATTGACTTCCAAACTCTCCTCTAATGGATCATATCTCTAAATATATAGGTTTATGAAGAAAACCCTATATAATTTCCATATACAGTCATAAACATAGGATATTGTGACTTGGTGAATAAATAATTAATAAATTTATTTATTCATTTATTAAATTATTAATTCTCCCATGGCTGTAATTATATTGAATACCTGACATACATAATGATTATATCCTACCTAGGGTAAAACTGTTATTTTTTATTTAATATTAGTTTCAAATTTATGATTAGAGACTATATTTGAGAGTTATTAAATTATTTATAAAATAAATATTCGGTGATAAAATATATTTAATATTATTATTATATCAATTCTATGAAACCTTAGGCCCTAGAATCCCCTGAACACTCAGTGTCTAGATTAAAAAATATTTTTTAAAGTATTCTAACTCTTAACAAGGAAAAGATAGACTCATTTTATTCTCCCCACCTCAAAGATTTTAATATTTAAAATAAAAAAACCTACTCAGAAAGATGAGGGTATTGGGCTTTCATTTGGTTCTCATGTTCCTAATTACCCACCTAACGACTCTCGTGCTACCACAAGACACACACCAGAAAAAATTCCTGTCAAAAAAATATTTTATCTTACCACTCCTCAATATTTATCAGGTACTCTACAAATATAGCTTCATCCTAAAAGTTCACCTCTACTTATTTGAAAAAATGTGATGGTTCATTCACATACCTCTTCAACTGCAACCCATGTAAGACTTCATGTACCTATTCTAACTACAGTGATAAGGGCATGTGGTATGCCACCCCACTAACCTTGCACAGTACCTAGAAAGGGCCAATGAAACTCAATGAAAAATTTTCTCCCTATCCAAGTATTCACAACCCTCACCATAGTGAAACCTTCAATAACAAATGGACTCCCTTGTTGAACTCTAAAAAATGCCATTGTTGGTCTGGAAAAGAATTCTGATTACTATGGGTTGTCCTCATCCACTCCTAATTGAAATTAACATTCTCTATCATCACTAACACCAACTATGTTCCCATATCTGCATACTTCTCTGCATCATTCCAATAATGTGGTTTCTATTAGTGTCTCCCATACATGGCCTTGAATTGTCTCATACTAATTAATTAATGGAAACTTTTATTGCACAAAACTCCACCAAGTGTATTTGATCCTCCCAACTACATCCAATTTCCAACATGTAATCTCAAAGCATGTCCTCTAAAACCGAAATGGTATGTTTTTTCTACTCATCTATCTAATGGTGAAACATCATGCTCAAATGAAACTGATCCTCAAAGGCCTCCTAAAATCCTCTTTATAATCATGATTTGAAGTGAGCATCATGGTCTAAAATGATCATTTTGGAAACTCTATGATGTCTGACTATCTCCCACACATCAATGAATCCCAATATCTCAACTAAACTCTTCTCACAGAAATCTAGGATATAGGATGACTTGGTGATTCGATCAATGATAACCAAGATGGAATCATTCACACCAAACGATCAAGGGTGTCCTATCCCAAAATCCAAATATATAACATCTCACTTAAACTCTATCATCTCAAGGGTTTGATCTAAACTTGTTGGAACATGTCTCTCATGTTTCAGATGTAGAATGTTTTTGCATCATGAGAGTAACTCTGTGGAATGCTTCTTCATCCCTGTCCAAAATAAATAGCACTAAATGTCATAATACATCATTATCACACCGAGATGTACCACTAAGGGGGATGTATTAATATCTATCATATCCTCCCCTTAAAACGTCATGTTTACCATCATCTTACCAAATAAATTTATACAGTTTTTCCAACCATTAGAAAAACCATTAGGGGTACATCCAATGGATATCGAAATATGCATGGCCTTGTACTTGGTATAAAAAAAGATAAGCCTCTGTAACACGTTGTACAAGTGAAGGGATAACAACCATCAACTAGAGGTAAAATTATCCATCCTCATCCACAGTGGACAAATAAAATGATTCCAACTTCAACGATATATCACTCAAAAACTATGAATGATATCCTTTAATGAAAACATATGCCACCACATTATGATGATGATAAAATATATCAAAGTAATAATCTTGGAGGAACTCTAGATATCATCTATTTATCAAGAAAAAAAATTCTTCTATAAAAAGATACAATTGAGACATTTTTGTTAGATTAGATGATGAACTGGTCACCCATAAGATAGTGTCTCCTTGTATTCAAGGAAAATACAATTATTTAGTGCTCTAGATCATGGGTAAAGTAGAAATTATCATGAGGTATTAGTTGTTGGGACCCATATTAATTAATTTTCTTCCTCTATATCAGAACACATACACTCATTATTTTAAAGGAATCACATAAATCTACATACTCAACACTCACTAGTAGCATTATTAAGATGGGGGATATTTTCAACCTATTCCGAAACTCCTCAAAATATTTTTAGCACCTCACCATCCAAATGAAAGGATTCTCCTTTATATTAAATGAATATATGGTTCCAATATAATAGGAAAATAGGGTACAAATATCTAATAGTATCTTTCCAACCCAAGGAAGTTTTATACCTTATTCACACACTTGGGTGGCTCCTAATATAGAACTACCTTAACCTTCACCTGGCCCACTGATACTTTCCCATTTGAGATGACATTTCCCAAAATGTGGTACTCTAGAATCTCGAACTAAAACTTTGAGAGCATCCCATAAAGTTGGTTCCCTAGGATCATTTCCATAACCATCCTCAAGTGTCTCATGTTATCCTCATCTGACACTGAGTACACCTGGATATTGTTAATGAAGATTAATATGAACTAATCTAAGAATGGATGAAGTATTTGGTTCATGAGACTCATGATCACATGGGGGTTTTATCACACCCATGGGAATCACTGAAAACTCATAATCACTATAGTAACTTTGGAATGTCTATTCCAGCATATCCTCATTCAGAACTTAGAGATGGTGATAACCTTATTTAAGGTAACTCTTTGAGAACCATATCCCCCTTTAGTTGGTCAAATTATTTATTGATATTTAGTAGTGGTTACTTATTCATCATGGTCACCTAATTCAATAAATGGAAATCCACACACAACCTAATACCCCCATTCTCATTCTTGGTGAACAAAACTATGGATTCTTAGGGTGATGCACTAGGTTTGACGAATCCCTTCCTCTACAAGTCCCCCAACTACACATTTATCTAAAAAAATATCTAATAGAGCTCTTCGATATGCTGGAATGGATATCTAGGAAATACATGGGTATAATTATAAATAGAAATATATCTCTTGATTGGGAGATAATCCCAACACATCCTCAGGGATGGTATCCAAAAACTGTTTTCACCTCTAGAGAAAATTGATAGCCCATATAATCTACATCTCCATTGTTTAATCTATAGATATAGTGAGAAATTGACTGTATCCTCTTGTATATGATCCCATACTACTTATCATTGGTTTAATTCTCCCTAATGAAGGAAAACCTCATCCCATCACATTGGATAAACCACATCATACACCTAAAAAATTAAATTTTTGCATGAATTATGGAGAGATAATCCATTTCTAGAATCACATCATAAGGCCTCATCACTACTACAAAGAGAACCCAAATGAATTTCTATATATGAATATTCAAATTACACTATTAGAAGAATTGTGGGATTACTGAATCCTCTCTGTTAGGAGTCTCAAAATTCAATAGTTAGGCCAAAGGCTCCACTAGAATCTCTAGGTCTCTAACAAGGGAAGTGGAAAGGAAAGAGTGGCTCAGTTGTATATCAATTAGTAATGATTATCGTGTGTAAAATTCATAGATCACACCACTAATCATCCCAGTAACCTCTATGTAATAGGGATCTACTTCCTCTATCTATCCTCAACCCTGACTATCAACTCCCTGATCGTAGTGTGGACCGACAGAGGCTAGTGGTGGATACATAACACACACTCTTCCACCTAATATTTCTATCTATACTCATATTCCATGTCTTTAAACATTCATACCTACCTACTCTATCCACTTCCTCTACCTAAGTGGTCCATCAACCATAAATCTATTAGTCGCACAGTGGGATAGACAATCTTTTAAAATATATCCCTGGTTTTTGAATGATTTGTACAACCTATCCCTTGATTGGCTAGCACTATCCTGAGATCCCTGAGATAGAGATAATATATACAATAACCACCTCTTTAATAGTGTCCCAAATTTTAATCCATATGTATTCTATCATCGACAAACTACTAAATTCTCAACTCCTGTGTTCCCACTATCAGCACCAATTTTTTGTGTTTGCTCAGCCAGAAATCTATTAACCAGTAATGCTATCTCAAGTAAACCCGTGTATATAGGGATACAAATATATATCACTCCTAACTTAATATATCTAATAATCCTTACTCAATGTTCCATAACTAGTTGATCAAATCTTGTACCATATTCATAGAGTATCATCGGATGTTTTTGAACCTCGACAAATACTCTTCCGTAGTCACACTACCCTACTGAAGTTGTCGAAGCTTCTAGATATAAATCACTCACAACATTTATGGGGATAAATACTCTTTTAAATTATTCTTAAACTCTATCCATGAAATATTATTATCGTCATAAATTAGATTTTCCTGACTCGTCTATCTCCCTATAGATCTATCAATAATTCTTTCCACTATGACCACCATCTAATCCGGAGGTGTCCTAACATGGTAGAAAACTCATGTAGTATCCTTGTCCTAGTCCTCATCTATCAAGGATTATATATTGCATCAAAAAATGAGGTTTATATTCCTCTAAAACTCATTAAGTGTGATCATCCTAGGAACCTCATCTATTGGTACGACCGGTGCAACCTACTGCTCATTGAGTGGTGGAATGATTTGAAAACCACTTATAGGTACCACATCCCAATCAAGTTAATGTATCAAAACTCAAAAATAGGTTTATAATAATCACTATCCTGGTATGGAATCCCATCTAGAAATATTTATGGTGGAATATTGAAATAGAAAATATGTATCATGGTCAACATTATATTTTGGGAGTTAACCCAAGAAGGACATGAAAACAACAACTCATTCATATATTAGGCTTGTACCAATGTTTTCAAAACAAATCAATTCTTAAATATACCATATCCATTAGCATGTTATCAAAGTCCTGGTGAATGAATACATTATTCACTTCATCAACACAGATTCCCTAGAATGAGATCCAAACTCGAAACACTTTAATAGTATTTCCCAAGTTCCGAAACCAACCTCACAACAAGAAAAATCACCAAACTATGGCCCACCAAACTCTAGGCCACAATAACACTATTTCTTAAATTCACCCACTAAGTCCCACCTAGAAATGAAATGTTGAGTGAGACACCCTAATCCTGCATTAAACAGGCCAAGGGATATCGATAAACATCAAGTTGGAAAATCACAGTCATGTGAAAACATTTCCTAGGGTACCCATATGCTTACACACATCTCCAATCCACCAAATCCAAGTTGAAAAATAAAATAAAATTGATACTAAAATTCATGAAGACATCTATATAAAAATATCAGAGTATGAAAAAGTATTGGAAAGCATAAATGGCCAAATACAAGCCCACCAAAACTATAAAAGAGTCAAACTAGTTAAAAAAGGGCACTACTATAAAATTAAATTCCTATAACTAACCATGGTGTGTCTATCTAAACTACCATCTATATGCCTCTTCTATATCAAAGACTCTATAAAATTGTTTATCATTTGGATCGGACATGACATGTGTGGGAAGATCCCATTTAGGGTTGACTATAATAATATCCAGTAAGACACCCTTAAACCACCAAACCTAAATTATCAAGAGGTTAGTCAACTAATCAACATAAATTCATGTCTATAAGAATATGAGAGATAATAATAATGACCTAGGTATACTCAGGTTAAAAACTATTCCCCGTTTAAATGTTACAATTACACTACCAACCTAGGATCCTCTTTAAGGTTTCATAGTAACACTCATTCAGGAGAACTCCATCTATGATTTTGATCATGCTAATGGTGCTCATCTAAGAGGATGTTCTCTTGAGACCTCACCATGAAGAAGTATATACTGGAACATAGAATATACTCATAAAAATATAGGGTATATATACAAGTTTATTTGGGTTATATCATATCCTATCTAGTATAACTCACTAACTGGGGTATCAAACTCTAGGGTTTTTTGGACAAGTCAATTCCTTGAAAACCCCACCTACAAAAGATTATGATGATAGAGTATCCCACCCAATTTTACATGGATGGATTCATGAAACTCTATCAAATACAGAACCTATATAGTGGATTATATCCTATGCTCAGAATGTTACTCCTCATCAAACCCTCATGGGGATGGATCGAGGGAATGGACCATAATAAAACTAGTTAAAACTGAAGAGGACACGATATGTATTGTCTAACCTGAGTCTGGCCATGTGATCCAACCCATGTATGTGTAATTTGGTCCATTCTCATGATCCTATACATATGACCTTATACTTAGCATTGTTTGTGTATCTGGTTGTATCTGAGTACCTATGACTGGCCATGTACTCAATTTGTGCCCATCTACCAAACTTTTTCTAGGAACCTAGTTCTTTATGAGTATGGGGATATTCCCATGTTCCTATTTGTGTATTTTCCTATTTACTATAAGGGTACATACTGATATCCAACACTAGATCACACGATATATAGTTGGACCCAAACTACATATGATAATTTATTTTTTTGAAAATTTATCCACCATATTAAGGGTCTCACATAGCATGTGTTATTCTGAAGTACACAATATACAATAGGGATTTTTTGTAGAAATCATGGAATGCTGATGAATTTATTCTCATGCTACCACCACCATCGATGAAATCACTAGATCTACTAATAAACACATATATGGGCCTAACCAAATAGTCTATCATCATTGGCTACATTCTAGTTGTGCAATCTAGTCATGGATCAATCCTCATCTCACCATTTCCCCAGAATATCATTCCCGTGAACCTATATCCTCCTACCCATCACAAGATCATATTTTAACATCATAAAACCTTGATCACACCATCAATATCAAACACAACCCCATGACATTGATCTGTTGTGCTAAATAATGGTTGCATAATGATCATTTAAGAGGAGTCTTTAAAACCCCTGGCCAATTAAAATATTGGAAATGAATATTAAAATAACATAGTAATAAATTCATAAAAAAACATGAGTAACAATTATAATATATTATTTAGGTTGGAATAAATTTTTTCTTATTAGAAATATGAATTAATAAAAAATACTCAAATGACATAAATTACTATTTATCAGATGATATAATCCATACCCCTAAAATATTATCAACCTATGAATCAATATATTAGTGTAATTGATTCATGTACATCATTGGATAAAAAAATTGAGATTAAAACAACATAAAAAAATGTCCTGCCTCATGTTTGGAAGTATTTTTTATAGATAACTGTTCTGCATCATTTTGGTTGGTAAGATCCAAGAACTCCATTAGTGTATTCAATCATGGGAAAATTAATCTCTAATCTTTGATCCTATTGTCCTCCACAAAAATCTCCTAAAAAAGATCCTCTTTCAATTCCTAAGGTTATGTAGAAAACCTATGGTAATTTTCTTAAGTGAGATTCAATTGATGAGATTAGGGTTTGGTGAGTAAATAAATAAATAAATAAACTTCTAAACCATCAATTAATACACTTAAACAAAACACCAAACATATTCAATGATTATGTTATGCCTATCGTAAATCCCAGATTCTACATTTGATGGTGGTATAGATTTTTCTATCAAATAATATGTTCAATTTCTAGTCAATTGTTTTAGAAAAACTATATTCACATGATATAATATATTAAAATTTTTTATTATATCCATATCAAGCCTCCCTAGGCACCATAATCCCATGCTAACCCAATGACTGACTTCAAAAATATTCTTTAAAATATTCCAAATCATATAAAGGGAAAAAAATTTATAGGTTAAACCCATCCTATCATGTACATTATTTTTTTATATAAATGGAAATCATACATAAGGAATAAATATAAGAATTACCCATGGAAAGAAACACGTTGCATAATATCGAATCATATCATAATCAAAGAAAATTTCATAAGGATTCCAATGGGATGAAGGAATTAAATATTCTGGGATTTTATATAGGAATAAATAATCATATGTCACAAATTTATAGTTTATTTTAGAAAAATTACTTATAAATTTTAGTGAGTTATGTATTGAAATGAACATTCGAAATAGTGTTTTAAGGAATTGGTTTTAAGACTTCCCAAGAAAGAATGAGCATGGATTTACCTTTGAAACCATAGGTAAAACCAAACCGTTATACCAAAAATATTTTTTTATTTAATGAAATTTTGAATAGTAATATATACATTAAATGAGTGATACATAAACAGATTCATGGGTAGAAAATTTCCCCTTAATCAGAATTGATATCAAAAAAAGAATTTATGAAATGAACTTAAATCATGTATAACCCCATGACAATAAGGGTGAAAAAACTAGGTATATATATATATATGATACCTATATACATAATTTTGAATAATTACATAACTTGAAATAGATATATAATCTGATTTATAGTGATAAGTTACTATCCCAATGAATATAGGGTTGTTTAAATAGATCCCTTACCATGTGTCTGAATTCATTCTATAGTTGCACTTAACATTATGAATAATCACATTATATTAATTAATTACTTATATAATAACCTTTTACATCAATATTTAATTTAATATAATTATATTATGTTCATTTAAAACCATTTCAGAGTGATACAATGTTTAATTTTGTTGTTTTGAGTGCATTTGTTTCATGGTTAAAAGGTTAGATCACTTGTAGATAATTATAGAAGTGCTTGTAAAAATGAACCTCAACATAAGAATAAAAATGTAATGATATTAATTTAATTTCATAAATTTAAATGTTCCCAAATACCCATAAGGATTGATACATAGGTATGATTCATTTAATATAAACATTATCATTATATTGTATGTTCATTTGGGTGGTCTTACCAACCATCAAGAACTAGATTTTTTTTATTTAGTTCAAAGGTTGTTAACACATTATATAATCAAGAAGTTAGTAATAATATACTTATTATCATTATATTGAATAATAATAAAATTTATTTAAGAAGCATTGAAGGTGATGAATAAAAATGAAGTGTGTTGTTCATGGAGGCAGTGAAGCATCCATATTGTGAACAACATTTTCATTTATGAATTTGCAATGGTGAGGGTATAAGATAGAAATTACATAATAATAATATTCATATGTCATTATATTTATGATACATATGTTACTATATTTAGGTGGATGGAAAACATATGGTGGTGGTATATGATGTATAAAATACAAAGAGGTTAGTTGAGATTTTACCTCTTCCTATGGTTCACTCTTCATAGAATAATTCTTAAGACACCTTTAAATTGTATTTGGTGAGACCTATAGATCTACAGAATGGGAGAGAGGTTTTTAAAGAGAATTGGGTTGAAATTTGGAAAGCTCCAAGACATAGAAGTTGTGAGGATAAGGGGTGGTGAGAGGTGATATTTATAAGGGGATAAGAGGGGTGTTTCTAAACATTATATTAGTTAGTTCAATATTTTCACTCAAGAATTCTAGAATTGATCAATATTGTCACAATAAATAGTAAATAATACGTGTGAGGTAAATGTAATGATCACATGTATCATTCAAGACTCTTTTTTTCTTTTATTTAGCTTATAATGAAAATTAGTATATTTTTCAGTATTTTACTCTTCACCAAAAATTACACTATTTAGAAGAATACCAAAAATTTATCCTATCTATTTTTTAAAGTAAATATTTTATAAATTATATCCATTTAATAAAAAAATTATAAATAATAGAATCATATTTTTTAAATAATATCTTAACGCATTTGAAAAAAATATAACCTTAATATTAAGATCAATTTTATAACCCTTTGAAATATTACATAACATCTTAAAAAATTATATTATTATTATAATAAAACATAATATTAGTTTAAGAACCCATTTTTTGAATATAAAATTTCTTTTAAATCATTATATTCATTATAAAAAAATAAAATATTTATGTTTTTACAAAAATAAAAATACTTATTTTTATCATTTTTAAATTATTTATTTACCTCTATCATGATATAAATATGTCATATTTTTATTTTATATGACAACTAAATATTTTTTACACTTCCATAGGTGATAATATTATTCTAATAGTTAGGTTACTATTCCTACCAATCAAATTACTATTCAAATTATTAGATTATCACTCCAATAGTCATATTACTATTCCAACAGTCATATATATAAAGGTCCTATAGGTTCCCTATATTCTATAAATATGAAATATTCCATTAATTCTTTATTCACTTCAATTTTTTCTCAAGGTTATATTTATTTACAATATCAAGATGAATATTTGATAAAAAATATTCTATTACATTTCTACAGTGTTATTTATGAGTGTAGTCATTCTGGTTGATTGAGTGCATATATATTTTTATATTTCTGTAATATTTTTTATCCTATTTTTTATTTTAAAATTTTATGGCCATATTTATTCTCTAAATTTTATTTCCAAGTCAAATTAATAAAATGTTGTTATTTTCCATTATGTTTTTCATGTTAGTTTTCATGAGAAAATAATATAACTAATTTTTAAGAATTTTAGAAAATATATTTGACAAAATTAACATAATATTTGAAATCACCATGATAAAATTATCTTAAATTTATTTTTTTATAATTTTTTGAATAAATTAATTTTTTTATGAACAGGGAAAAATAATTATTTTTATTAAAAATAATGTTTTAATTTAATGAACTTAAAAAGATACACTATTTTTAAAAAATGGATTTAAAATTAAAATTATTTCAATATGTTATCTTTAATCCAATTTAGTAATTGGAATAAATTTTATGTTGAATTTTGATATAAAATCTTTTTATACATATGGAAACATTTTCTTTGGGAAAAAACTTTTCATCGCATTTTCACATTCGATTTCAAATTAAATTATATAAATTATATTAATTGAATTTAGTAAAATTTATTCCATATTTGTAATCTGAGTAACTAATATTAGGTAATAATTTCAACTTATTTTTTTATCATAATTAATTTTAAAAATAGTATAAAGTTATTTCCACAGTAATGTTTAAAACAGGTTTACCGAGGGTTAAACTAAAGAGATAAGGGTTAAATGAAATAAAAACATTTATAAATTATATTTTATGGACAAATATTCACATTATATCATATATTGTTTTTTAATTGTCTATTTTGGATCCATTTTGTGTAAAAAATATATCAATATGTTTTATTATCTCTAAAAAATAAAACTGGGTCCGCTCCCCACTTATCAAAGGAAACCCCCTCTCCTCTCATATCCACACTTCAAGAGCCATGTGCTTCATCCAATACATAAAACAATCCATTAAATTATTCACATACCATGACATGAAGTCCCTTTTTTAGAAACTCACCTAGTAAGGATTTAGGTATAAACATAAGCAGGTTGTTCGATGAACATGTATAATTCATAAGCATGCATTTTTTATTTATTCTTTTACCTCCATTAAATATTCTTCAACCATGATTAAATAATAAAATTGGAATCTTACATTCAAATATATGTTATTATATTAATATCATAACCTATATCCATCTCATTTTCAATCAAATGGAAAAACTATCAAAAATGTGTACGATGGACTACCGCCTCACAAACCGATTTAATTAATTTTCCATCGCCAGCACTCACCTCTGTATTTAATGATAGATTTAATGTACATATATATTATATTTATTAATAAATTAAACTTCAATAATTATAGTATCACATCAACCTTTATACCTTCTAATCCTTTAGAAAATAATAATGTTACTTGACTGCATGTGTGCACTACCACATCCACGAATCAATGTGATTCATTTTCATTTTATTTTAATAAGGATGGTTATATGGATATATTTCATGAATAAATATTATATATATGATATAAAAATGATTATATAAAGGTTAAAAATTATATTTTTTTCTTACATTCAATTCATTGAAAAAATGGAATCATCGTTCATTCGTACGTATGACCTATCGTCTCAATGAATAGTGTAGTCGATTTATTTATCATCAAATTTTATTGACCTAACTCAATATATATATATATAATGAATTTATATGATATTTATATCATGATTAAAATTCCATATATGATATAATAAATATCAAAGTACACAAATTTGAACTACCGAACCATTTTTCTATAAAAATGAAATTGTCCACACCCATAAACAATGAATTTAATGAAGGATTATTAATATATGGGTGTTGAAATTTTATAATGGGAACATATATGAGATTATAAGTTTTTAAATGATTCTATTATAGAATTATAATATATATAAATTTATTATTCAGGATTTTAGGTCACTTTCTAATCAATAGTAACTCGAGTTAAGGCTTTATGTTAAAATCACATTGTTTATCAGGTTTGTTTATGAATTTGTTTCCAATGATAAAATTTCATGATATTTCTCTAAATAATATAATAAATTATGTTATTATCTGGTTATTTCTATAGAATAATTTTTTTTCCTTTCATTTCCCTCTCTTTAATTACTCATTATTCAGAAAGAATATTTTTAAAGATATTTAGTATCATTTATCTTTTCAGTCCAAAATCATTTCTCATCCACCTAGATATTTACAATTGATGTTTTTATGAATGTTCTTACTCTTCTCCATTTATTGTTTGAAGTCATCTTTAAACATGTTTAAATTTTTTCAAAATGTATTCAAATGAATCTTCTTTCTATTTTTTGAATTAGATACTTTTATATTTTTACCAAAAATGTGAAAGTAATCAATATTTTAATGTTTATGGCATGAACTAAAATTTATTCTATCATGAACACTAAATTATTAGAAGTTTCCATTAAAATTATCTAAGGTTATTTTCAAATAAAATGATTTACTTATTATTTAGGGAAATTTTATATTTAAATTAAGTGATTTGAATTTTAAAAGGGTATTTTATTCACAAAATGATCCAAGTGATCTTTTAAAATTATTGTCCATCTAATATGGAATCCATTGACAATTCATAATATTTATTAGGTATATGATCTAGTGATAATAGACTTTTTCTTTATATTTATGTTTTACAATTATTATGAAAAGAGGTATATGAAAAACTATTTTCTTTCCATAGGTTAGGTTATGATGATATGATGAATGTTTTATGATCTTATGAAAAATATGTGTATGGTTTTCATTTTGTGACAGTTGGGATAAAAACTATATATCACTTCAATGAATTTCATAAAGATATATATCTCATGAGATAAATAAGACCAAAATGGGGAGTGAGCCTAGTTTAGTAAGGTAAATTATCCACTATGACAGTATTGGGAATGAACCTCGTCTAATACAATGGTTTGGGGAGTGAAATCAATTCACTGTGATAGTCTTGGAAGTAATCCATGACTAATAATGAAATGATTTTATATGTTTATGTGTAATCCAAAAACACATATAAAAATAAATATTTATTCTCTCATGGATCAAGTTCATTGATTACATTATAAATCATGACTTATAAACTGTAAATATTTCTTCCATGACACTAGATTATGATCAATGATTTGTAGGGTATAGTTTTAGAATGTTATTCTCATATTATCACACATTTGTGCACATGTTATGTTTAAGTGATCCTTTATATATCCCTTATTTACCTTTACTAATCATATGATCTCACAATTTCTTATGTTTCTTTTCCCAGGGTTATAAAGAAAGTTATTAAGTATGATGTGACAAAGAAGGAGGCAAGTTATAATGAACTTAGAGGGAGATTATGTAGTTCTATTATGAACGGTTTTTTTATATACCCATGTTTCCAATGTTACTAGAATTATTTTATTCTAGTGTGTATCATTATGTTATGTAATGAATATTCATCTAATAATATGTAATATATATGTATGAAGAGTGTTCATCGTCATATATGGTATTAGAGAAAGGATTAGTTACCTATGGAAACAAATATAAGCAAAATTTAGTGAGAATCCTTAGGATAATCATACGTTTATAATAATTTACTATTTTATGGTAAATAAAAGAGTTTAGTTTTCCTATTAAAACATCTATTTCTAGATAAAATAATTGTATTTGGTTTTGGAATAGATGTATTAAGGGGTAGTAACCCTAAAAGGATTTTGTTGATTGTATATCATCCATCGATCTTGTAATAATTTATAAGTATTTATGTGTACTCTTTTGTTAATGTTATATTTCTCACCCCCCTGGATGTGTTTTCAAGCATCTCAGGGATTTTTATCATTTTCCAGGAAAATGACATAAATTTTAGAGATGTATGTTTTTTTTGAATTAGTGGTGTCTGGGTATAAATTTGATAATGTATTTGTCATGTTCCCCACAATTTAAGAGAATTTATGGGGTGATTTAGTGCTTTTCTATTAAAATCTAGGATTTATGTTGTTTGTTGGATGATTACACACTATATATTTGGTTTACACGATGTGCACATTTCTTCAGGAACATCTTATGAATATTTATAGGGTGTGAAGGTTTACAAACCATGTACTTGTAATTCATGATGTGTAAGTGGAAGAATCAATTTTTTAATAAAAACGGGATTCATTTCTTGGTGTTTTTAGCATCCATTAATTACACGATGTGTAATGGGGTTACACACCATGTAATTCTCATGAGTTGTGGTTTTTAGGGTGTTGTATGAGTGATTTTCATTTAATTTGACTTTGAAGCCTTCTTATCTTAACCCATAGACTTCCTTAAGTGATTTTAGAGATATATGTTCCTTCCAAATCATTCATTCAATGATTCAGGATCTTTATTGTTGTGGTTTATCTCTTTGGGTATGTGGATCCTTTCTCATGTAGTTTCATTAGTTCTTTAATTATATCCTCCATAGATTTTTATATATAACCATGTAATGGGTGGATATAAACACCTTTTTATGGGATCCTAATTCTATATTGTGTTTGTAGATCTTTCACGCCTTCCTTCTTCATTAGTGAGTCCCGTTATGGGTGTTTATTTCTACATATTTTATTTAAAAGTAGTTGCTTAAATTTTAGATTTTCATCATAACTGAACCCTTGAATTTCTTGATTTGTTTTAAATAAATTAAAATTTATTATTAAAACCCTGATTTGATATGAATTTAAATTAGAATTTTAAATGGAATGGATTTGGAGAAAAACCACTAATTTCAATGGAATAGGAATTATGGGGTAAATTTTGAAAATGACAGATTTGATGAAATTATTTGATTTTTTTTTGAATAAAATAGATTAAGTTGAAATTATGAAAACCTATGATTGGTTTTATATTTAAAAGGAATGAAATGGTGGAAACCCATGTTTTGGTTTTGTAATTGAATTGGCATATTGGAACTGAAAATTATGCAATTGAATTATAAATGATGATTGATTTAAAATGAGTTGATTTTCCAATTATTTATAGAATAATTGAGTGTATGTGATCTTAGGTAGTTAAAGGGGTTTTTAGGGACAATAATTCTTAGATCTTCTTCCCCTAACAATGTATTGAGGATGAAAAATATAACAAAACCCTTGTTCGGAATCATTATCTACGATGGTATGTTGACGAGTACTATTCATATGATGCTTGAGGGATATGTGCACACATGTTTATCCATGATCACTAATTTCAGAACTGTGAGGATCATGTATTATGAAACTAACAAACATTATTGAATATGACCATGTTGCTTATTTTGTATGATTTTATTATATATTAAATTGGTAAGAGACCTATTTTTCTCATGCCAAATGATTTATATAAATGATTCTATATAAAAAATTATTTTATCCATGTTTAAATGTTTCAATCAATTGAAAAAAGAGTGTTTTGTGTTAAATATTTGAATGATATATTATTCCATATCATGTTTTATTTAAATTGAAATCTTTATTGGTTTATTGTTATGACATCAACTATGGGACACTTGGTTAGACCCTACAGGTATTTATAGCTCCAACCTTACCTTATCTTTAATGAATTTGTATGTTTTTTATTCTAGATTCATGTAATGGAAATCACCACTTGGAGGTGGTGGAGGTTCTTGACCCATTGGACTATAGAGTGATGATGGTGACTGGTGGAGCTGTTGTACACATTTTACATAGGGTATTAAAACTTTTATTGGTCTATTGATGGTAGTTGGGGTTGATGTTATGCTTAGTTTTATATCTTTCTACATGTGTAATGTTTCACCTATTTGAATTCTTTTACTTTATCCTTTTTGGAGTATTGATCATAATAACTTGTAATCTTTTATCTTTCTCTGTTTAGTGGAAAATTTGTTCCCTCATTGATTTTTATGAAACTAAGTTCTAGTCACCATCACTTGTGGATCAGGGACACCTATTAGACATTGTTAGTGTTGGATCAGTTGGTAGGGTGCCCAGTTATCTGTGTTGGTTCATGACAATTATAGTTCATGGTGACTATGTCCTTACATCATAGCTAGTTTAACACTTCAATGGGATATATATAGGTTAATTCACATTTAATTTATGAATCATCATTAAGGATTTGAATTGATAATGATCATTAATATCCTAGAAAAACATTAGGTTTCATATATTAACAATAAAGTGTTTTGATTTTTACATCTTGAAAATGATTTTCCATAATTATATAGTTTTACACAATGATTACTATTGTTCACACTAATCTTTTTGGTTTTAGTCAATGGATGGAATATAAAGGAACTATGTTAATTCTTAATGTGATGTAAAATGAAATGAATTTCCTCTTAAGTAACCAAATTTTATGGTATCTACAATAAAAAATATTATTTCTCTGATTAAGAAACTTTATCTAACTATGATTTATATTAATCTTCCAAATGATAAGTAGAGGGAAATTTTTTTGTTTAATCCTTCATGAGGTAGCGTTAACAATCTTTTAGTGAGTCCATTGATCCACTAGTTGATGAGTAATAGATTAGTACCATTTAAAAGATATTTTTTATTCTTTGATGTTCGGTGCAAGAAATTTATTTATATATATATTATTTTTAAGGAGAAGTGCGTCAATGGTGGACTCTAATCATGAATATGAGGAAAGTGGAAAATAAATGACTCAATGTAGTTGTATGAGTTTAAGAGATTATATTTCAATAAGTAATTCCTCATATTATTCAGTTGAAAATAAAGAATTAATTCTTTGATGTAAAGAAGATGGATATTGAATTTTTTGGTACCTATGACAAAAATTTCATAGGACTTGCGAGGTATGATAGATCTATAATCATATAACCTGAAAGTATGGTTGATCGATTCGTTAATGTCTTAAAACCAAGGCTCCAATGGGAATTAGCCATAATATAAATTAGTATATTTGAATAAATAATTATATTTTCCATCAATTAAGAAATGGTGATTAAAGTAACCCATCAATACCATGTTTTTGAGAGGAATATAAATTTCGAATTTGAAGGAAGTTTAAAAAAACATGGAGAGAAGATGATTATTATTTCTTTATTCTCTATGTGTTCTAGGAAAATAGAGGAAATTATTATAAGGGGACTGGAAAATATTTTACATGTTGAAGGTAAGGTTATAATAAAATTGAATGCTATAGTGATGTGAAGAAGCCATCTAATAATGTGAATAGTAAGAATGACCCACAGAATGCACCACCCACAATATAGTTTTTTTAATGTAAAGAGTATTACTATTTTGTTAAACAGTGCTCAAATATAAGGGTTAACAATGATGATAGAAGTATGAAACCTATTAATCCTTGAGACAAAGGGAAATATCATGTGATCATTATTTCTGATGAGTGTTAAAATAACTATGTGGTTAAAGGTACACATATCATCCACCCAAGAACTGTTATCGTCTTATTTTGCTCTTGATATACCCACTATTTATTATTTGAAGCATTAAAATTCCACCTATAATAATTATATGTATAAATTATAGTGAAAACCCATAATTTTATGACAATCACATCTCATGTATATTATTATTATCTAGTTGAAGTTAGTGGGAATTTGATTTAATCATATCTCTTTATTCTACCTCTCATTGAATTTTTATTATGCATGGATTGGATTTCTCTACAAATATCCCATGTTAATTGTTAAGAAATTTAACTAACGTTTTATATTATAGACCAAACTATGATCATATATTAGTGATACAATAAATATGAACATCTAATGAAGATAAAATCCATTGTATCGGTATTGATTCCTATTAAACAGTGGTGTGTAACTTATATTGTTTGGGAGAAGCTCAACCTTAATGATACTCCTACTTTACAAGTGTTTATTTATCTATTTCTTAAAATATTCCTTGTATTTCATTAAATAATGAATATGAGTTCTCAATAGAACTCATACCCAGTCTTACACCTAATTTAATGACTCCATATAGAATGGACGTCATTAAGTTATATATATTTAAGAATAAAATCTAGAAGAATATTAAAAATGGATTTATTAATCCACGTGTGCCACCATGGGAAGCACCTAATCTTTTCATAAATAATAAATATGGATCAATGAAACTCTACATTGAGAATTATTAACTAAACAAGATCACAATCATGAAAAATTATCCTATACTCTATATTGATGACTTTTTTGATAAACTACGTGAAACTCAATACTTTTTAAAGATTGACCTCCATTTTTTATATCATTAATTGAGGGTCGGAAATGATGACATGCCCAATATATAATTTCATTAAATGTATGGACACTATGAATATATATTTATTCCATTTGGTCTTACTAATTCATGCACTATCTTCATGGATTTAATGAATAAAGGCTTTATAAATTACCATGATTAATATGTGGAAGTATTTATAGATTATATTATTTATATATTCAAAGATAAAGGAAGAAAATTAAGATCACATGTGGATTTTGTTAAAGGCACTGATGAAGGATAATATGTTTGAAATATTTAAAAATTGTAAACTTTTTGTTAAGAAAAATGTTATTTCTGGGTCATATAACCTTAAGAGAGGGTAAATGAGCAGATCCTTCAGAGATGTAAGTTATTGAAATATGGCCTAGAATAACCACTATGATTGAGATCCATAATTTTTCCCTTTTTCATGATATTATTAACAATTTCTATATAATCTTATTATTACTATCTAATCTAATAACATATTTAACATATAAGGGAGCCACATTCCTTTGGATAAATGAATACAAATATAATTTCTTGGAACTAAATAAAAGGTTAGTAAGTTCCCCTATGTTTACATTTCCCTCAAGTGGATAAGGGTTTTTAATATATACTTATGTTTTAAAGAAGGGATTAATATTTTTTCTCATATAGAATGATATTGAAAAAATTTATAAATCAAAATAATTGAAGTTTCATGAGAAAAATTACCCAACTAATGATTTGGATTTAGTTATATTAATTTTTTCATTTAAGATATAGAGGAATTATCTTTATGGATAAAGGTGTGATATATATAAATATATAGTAAAAATAAATTTTTAATGTATATATTAATATATAGAGAGTTTAATATGTGCCAGATAATAAGGTTAGAGATGATTAGTTATTATGAACTCTTAATACATTACCACCCTGGGAATGTTAATAAGGTTAATGATTATTTGAGATTAAAGGATCATGATATCTTATCTATGATGAGGATCACAAAAGATAAAATATTTTTATATTTTCAAAGGATGTATCTAGAAATCTTAAATAAAATGGAGAAAAAATATCTTACTCAAATTAGTGTTCAA
The DNA here is from genome assembly GCA_963277665.1 of Viscum album. Lineage (NCBI taxonomy): Eukaryota > Viridiplantae > Streptophyta > Magnoliopsida > Santalales > Viscaceae > Viscum > Viscum album. The sequence continues at coordinate 1,953,790,131 of OY728141.1, read as the reverse complement.
TAATATATCCATGTGAGGATTAAATAGGTATAGAAGGAAGATATGGAACTATAGAATAATATGAGATATGTTCCTTAGTTTAACCTTGATTGTGATGTAATGATAAGATTTTGGAAATGTGTATATGTTTTGTCTATACAAGATTTTAAGAATGAGAAATTAGAGGTGGTTCATAGTTCTTCTTTCTCTACATATCTTTGAAGTATGAATATGTAAAGGGATCTGAAAGAGTATTTTTGGTGGGATGAAATGAATAAAGATATTTTAGAGTTTTTATCTGGGTTCTTTGTATGTCCTCATGTTATGGTTGAGAGACAAAAGTAAAATGGGAATTTATAACCATTACGCATACCCGAATGGAATGGGGAATTATTATCGTGGATTATGTTATTAGAATCCCCAAATTTTCAAATGACCATAATTTTTTTTTTTAGTAGATCAATATACAAAGTTAGATCACTTAATTGGTAGTGGATAATATTTATCTCTTGATCGACATGCCAGAATATACACTAAGGAAGTGTTAAGATTTCACGGGGTATGAAATTATATTATATACGACTACCATTCATGTTTTACCACAATATTATAGAAATTTATTCAATGGTAACTAGATATAGAGTAATGTATCAATAATTCTTATTATTTTAGAGAGATGATACTTTTTAGAAAAACATTTAAATCTTGGATGATATTTTGAGATATTGTTCTCTATAATACAAAGTTGGTTGAGATCAACAACTTACTCTAGTCATGTTTTCTTACTATAATGGATTTCACTAAAGTATTAATCTTGCTATTTGAGAATATTTTTATGGAAAAAGTGTATAAGTATAATCTGATTGGATGATATTGGAGAAATAAATCTATTAAGGCCTGAGATATATGATGAAAATGAAAATAATGCCATTTCCATTCAAAAGAACATCATGGAATATTAAAGTCAACAGAAAAGTTACACTAATAATCGTTTGTGACATATGCAATATGATGTTTGTGAGAAGGTGTTTCTATGAATTTGTCCATGGAAAAAGATATTAGATTTTAGAATAATGGAAATTTAAGCCATAGGTATATTGGACCCTTTGTGATTCTTGATTGAGTATGGGTAGTAACTTATCACTTGGTGCTTCCACCGAACATCTCTCATGTTCATGATGCATTCCATATATCTCTATTGAGTAAGTGTTGTAGAGACCCAAACATATAATACATAGATATTACATAATTTTGGAAGAATATTTATTAAATTACACAAAAACAAGCATGTGGATCATAAATGTATAGTCCCTTTAGAAAGTTATACACATAAACAACATGTCCATAAGTGAGGTAAATCACCACCCACTATATTGTCTATAACTAGTACCCTTCATAGATTTCACGAACCAAATCTGGTCACCACTGATACCGAAACCAAACCTGGACCATTTCAAAGCCATATGGGTGTTCCCTATCCCCACAGACTGGCACAAGTTCCCAGGTATAAAACAATTAGGGTTTGTAATGATTTACCCAATTATGAAAGCATAAAACCTTAAAAACAATCCATAATATAAATATGAAATTTTCATCCAAAGAAGTCGTAAGAAAAATAAATAAATTAATACATGGAATTAAATACAGTAAAATAGGTCTAAATACAAATAAATAAATCATCAATACATCCACAAGGAATCCACATGACAAGGGGGTGGTCACCCCCGAGCTGTCTCCACAACACTGCACCGCAGGAGGGGTCTAACAGCCCGAACCACCTTCACCTGAGGACTTACCTTTTCCTGATTCAAGCATAACCTAGTATACATAAATCCATGGGGTTTAATTAGGGTCTATTACTAATCCCAATAGGATAACACTTAATTATTCCAATTTTCATTCAATACAAGGTGAAAAAGTATGTATTTTTAATATACAAAGGAAAGCGGTGCTAAATTCCAAGAAATTAAATTTTCAATTAGAAAAAAATTTCAAGATAAAACATTCTGAATGTTAACACATTTAAATAGAATTGTTATATACTTTAATTTACTGCCTAACACAATATAATACAAGGTTAATACCATAAATCCAATTAGAAACAAAATTGGGAACACCCTTTGACACTAGATTGTTTCAGGCCCGATGTACCTCTTACATCATTGTAAAGTAACCATAGAAAAATATATTCTCATGCACGAGCCACTAGTAGGGGACAAAAAAATAACCTAGTTATCCCAAATAATCATTCACATAGTTTAGTTATAGTTTTTTATTGAAATTCTATGTGAAATAGAAACTAAACCCATTCGGTTCACTAGTTGTACTAGTTCAAATCCGCCCACCTAGGTACCTGAGCTTCCCCCTTTGTGCTCAAACAATTTCAGTATGAAAAATATATCCATTTACATGTAAAACACCACTTATGTTCATATAGAAATATTAAATTAGACATTCAAACTTTATACCAGTCAAATCACACAACAAAACATTTTTATGTTTTTATAAAACAACTTCAAGAAAACTAACAAAGCTTTGAACACAAAAATCCCTTTAAAACTCCACTTTGAACACCATATGAATACTCATATTTTTCAAAATAGAATGTGAAACACACAAAAAATTTCTATAAACCCATTACACGATTTATAAAACAACCCCAATAAGCATCACATAGAATACCCATGTAAAACACCCAATTTCACACCAAATTGGTACTCAAAAATCCTTTACTTAACAAACATCACCCAAAACCAATTTAGAAGCAACAAAAAAACTGGAAGAAAATTGAAAACATTATTTTCATCCCTAATACAGTTCAATAAAACTAACTTAATAATTATTGGGAAGCCTTTAATTAACCAATACAAGTTTTTTATGAAAAACCCCCAATTTCACCTAAAATTGGCACTAAAAATTCATTTTCTTTATAATTTCCACTAAAACCAATTTTGTGCACCAACAATCAAATGTTATAAAAACAAAAATATCACAAACATAGTATCTAGTTCATAGTTCTTGCCTAAAATATGGGATCACCTACCAAATTGATGGAAACCCTTAAACCTTTGTGTAAAAATCAAATCGCACCACCGCCACACCAAGAGAGACCTTGATAGATCCTATAACCCCAAGAATAAACCAATAAAACCCATGGTTAAACCATAGGTTAGAAACCCTAACCTATGGCCATATGTAACTTCAAAAAAATTGGAATAGACTTCATGGAATGTGGAATAACTAAGAATAAAATACACTTACTTGAGATTTCTGGAAGTTCCTCCACCAAATCCTCCTTCCAAATGGACTTCCAAAGAGGGTTTGAGAAGATTTGGGGGATTCCATGGATTTTAGGTTCAAAGAGGAGGAAGTTATGAATTAGGAAAAATCTCGGGAAGGAAAATAGGTCACTTAAATAATTTTTAATGACCTGGACATTGGTGCACAGTTTGTGTGAATGGTTTGGAACCATGAACCTAAATTGTGCACCCTTATTTATCCCCTAAAAACTTCTCTAAAAGCCAAAAAATTTCATGTGGTCTTAGTGGTGACATAGGGGGGTTTTTAGGATAAAAATAAAGGAAAAATAAGTACCTTAACGAAGAACTTGGGTGTGACAATTATCCCCACCATGAAACTTTTTGTCCCAGAAAGTCGACTAGCGGCTTGATCGAAAAACAAGAACGAGTACTCTTCCTTGACTCATGACTTCCACTACCAGGTCTCATGTGTATCACTACCATGCTTCCAATGAACCTGGACTAGCGGAATGGACTTACCTCAAATCACTTTCTCTTGGGAGTCCAATATTTGCATCGACCGCTCAAAAACTGACATGTCAGGATCTATCTCTAGTTCTTCCCAACTCACCACATGGGATGAATCTGGGTTATATTTCTTTAACTCAGAGACAGGGAAGACATCATGAATAGATGTCAACTAAGAAGGTAAATCCAACCTGTATGTCATCTTTCCAATACACTTGGTGATCTCACAAGGTCTGACATAACACGACGTCATCTTCCCTTACATTCCCAATCGACGATGGCCTAGACGAGTGTCCACTTCCAAGAATACCCTTTCACCCATAGAAAACTCTAAGTCTCAACACCTCTGGTCAGAAAATAATTTATGGACACTCTAAGCTATCAATAAACTTTGTCTGATAAACTTGACTTTCTCAGACGTCTCTTGCACCAGGCTCGGCCCCAACAGTGAGGTATCACCTACCTCAGCCCAACATGGGGGGGAGACAAGGCCAACCATAGAGAACCTCAAAAGGAGCCATTAAAATCGAGGATTGGTAACTATTATTATAAGCAAACTCAACCAATCCCAAATGTAAATCCAAGTAACCTCCAATTTCAAAGACACATTCACGGAGCATATCCTCCAAAATCTGATTCACCCATCCATCAGAGAAAGGTATGTCGTGCTCATCTTAATCTGAGACAGTAAGGCCTTTTGAAGACCTTCCCATAACCGACAAGTGAAACGGGGGTCTCTATATGACACAAATGTTGATGGAAATCCATGGAGTCTCACCACCTCATGAAGATACAAACGACCCGCCTCATCCACTTTAACTGTATCTTTGATCGAAATGAAGTGGGATGATTTGGTCAAATGATCAATCACCACCCTAATGGAATTCTTACCCCAGGGTTTATGAGGCAAGCTAATAATGAAATCCAAGGAAACCACATCCCACTTCTAGGTAGGAATGGGTAATGGCTGGAGAAAACTATAGGGCCTTTGATGCTCTGCTTCCACCTCCTTGCATGTGTAGCATAACGACAAAAAAAATTCTATGTCCCATCGCATACCTGGACACCATAACTATTGACACACATCATAATACATCTAGGTGGCACCCATATAGATATCCCATTGAAACTAGTGGCTATCCTGCATCAGCACCTTCCGCAGAGATGATGGCACTACAGAGCGGCCTTTGAAGCACAAGATTCCCTTAGGAGATGATGAACAATAAAAGGATGTCTCCCTACCCGGAATAAACTGCCTCAACCATTGAAAAATACCATCACTAGGTTTTTTTCGCCGAATCAACTCCTAAAGAGTTGGAGTCAACTGGATGCTCGCCAAAAATGAACCTCCACTGTGCTCCCTGGTCTCCACATGCATCTGATCAAAGAGCCCCATCAAGGTCCACTCATAACTGGACTTCATCAAAGCCTACATTGGAACCCTTATGCTAAAGGTGTCAGCCACCTCATTACCCTTTCCTGGGGTATAGAGAATGTCAAAGTCGAACCCCTGAAAGTACTCAATCCAACGACGCTGCCTCAAGTTGTGGTTATTCTGTGAGAAGATACAGTCCAAGATTTTTTTATCAGAGTAGGACAAAAACTTCTCCCCAAATAGGTAGTGAAAAAATGTCATCAAAGCATGAATAACCACTTACAACTCCATGTCATGGGTTGTGTAGTTCTTTTCATGTGGCCAGAGTTGGTGGGAGTCATATGCCATCACATGATCATCCTGTATAAGAACGCACCCAAGACCCATACTTGAAGCATCACAATAGACCACATAGCCCTTTACATCCTTTGGAAAATTCATAATGGGGGTGATAGTCAACCGCCTCTTCAACTCATCGAATGATTCCTGACATTCTAGGCCCTATAAAAAATTTTCCCCTTTTCGAGTGAGCGCAGTCATTGGTGAATCAAGTCAACAAAAATCTTGAATAAACTGCCTATAATAACTGGCCAGGCCAAGAAAACTCTTGATATCAAACACATTCTCTGGTTGCTCCCTTGACATGACTACACTGATCTTCTCAGGGTCCACTAAAACCCCCTTCTCCGAGATCACATGCCCCAAAAATTTCACCCCCTCGATCCAGAAAGTGCACTTTAACAACTTTGCATAGAGGTGGTGATCCCACAAGGTTCCCAAAATGATCCACTAGTGATGTTTGTGTTCCTCCTCGGAGCTAGAGTATACTAGAATATCATCCCCAAAAACAAAAACAAAAGAATCGAGGTATTGATGGAACATCCAGTTCATGAGTTCCATAAAGACCGCTGGAGCAACGGTCAATCCGAATGGCATGACCAAATACTCAAAGTGGCCATACCAGCTTCAGAAGGATGTCTTTGAGATATAGGCTTCTTTAACCATGAGTTGATGGTATCCCAAACGTAAGTTTATTTTTTAAAACCAGTTTTCCTAATTTAACTGATCAAACAAATCACAAATTCTAGGAAAATGGTATTCGTTCTTAATTGTTACCTTATTTAGCTTCTGGTAGTCAATGCACAACTGGAGGGATCCGTCAGCCTTCTTCGCGAACAACATAGGAGCAACCCAATGAGAGACACTCGGGTGAATGAATCCTTTGGATTCCAAGTTGTGAAAATATATATTTAATTCCATCAGATTAGTAGGGGCCATGAAATATGAGGGAAGAGATATTGGTTGTGTTCCGGGAGCCTGATCAATCGAAAAATCCACATCCCCCTCTGGGGGAAAACCTGAGAAATCATTTGGGAATACCTCCAGAAACTCATTCACCACATGAGGTATTGCACATTAATGGGATAGAACATTATCCTATAGAGTGATATTTGATAACCATAAGGTAATACTTCCTAACTCTAGGAGTGGAGGTCCTGCATGACCCGACTGAGGATCCCATTCTCCCTGAAAAACCTGACGACTCCCATTAGGTGTCGTGAAACTCACTAGCCACCTGTAGTAATCAATGTGTACCTGGAAGTGTACTAGACAATCCATGCAATGTATTATATCAAATAACTCCATATCTATGATCAGGAGGTCACACTCCATCTCAACCCCTAACACAAAAAGTGAAAATGAGGGCCACTTGAGACCCTACTCCTTCTTCTTTCCCAGCAGCATCACCAACTCCATCGCAAAAGACAAAAAATTAGTTGGTAAATTCAGTGCTTCCATAGAATAGTTATAGATTAATGAAATAGAATCACCAGTATTAAAAAGTGCAGAAGATATAGTAGACGCGATCAAAATGGTACCTCGAACAGTCGACAGTCCCGCCTCTGATCATGCTGGTGCCTGATCCACCGTATGGAGATGTCTGGTGTCTTCCTGAGGAAGATCGATAGTATGTGGATATACCCTGAATTGGGTCTTCCTAGAAGATGAATTTTCCCTACCACCACTACCTCCAAATCAAGATCCCTCGGTCCTTGACACCTCATACTATGTTGGTACTCCTCTTGAATCCACTAACCATGACCTGCTCAGAAGTGGACGTGCGACCTTGAAAAAGTGCTATAAATGCCCCATGACTCCACACTGGTAACAAGTCTTATAAGGAAGTGGGTATGTTGGTCAGATTTTCCCCATATTCCCACAATGGCGGAACATTACTGATCTCGCATCAGAAGCTGCAGATGAAAACTGCCTGAAAGAGTTGCCTAAACTGCCACCTCATTTCTTCAAATGTTCCTCCCGCTTCCTTTTCTTCTATGAGGATATGCCACTTCCCATTATTGATATTGAGCTAGAGAAACCATACATGCTTTTCTTATCAATATTTAACATTCATGCCTGATCAAAAACATCATCATATGTCCTCAGCTTAAACAAGAACACCTGGGAGTATATCTCTGGTCACAAGCCTTTCACAAACCTCTGGACCTTCACCTGCTCATTGGAGATGAATTCTGAAGCATACCAAACCAAATCAGTGAAATGGTTGGAATAATCTATTATATATTTATTCCCCTAAACATGGTCCATGAACTCTCTGGACCTAGCATAATCCAACACCTCAGGGAAATACTATTTATTGAAGGCCACCTTGAATTCTCCCCAACGCATTTTCTCATTCTTCCCAGTCCAAAGAACTGATTCCCACCAACTGCGGTTGGGACCCTCCAATAGAAAAGGGGAAAACTTCACCCTAATCTCCTTGGGTGTATCCCAAAACATGAACATTCTCTCAATCTTTTTGATCCATTCTTTTTCTTCCTGGGGTTCTACGCTTCCTCGGAAGGCGGGAGGCTTATTTTTCAGAAACGCTTATGCCTTTTCCTTCCTACGACCAATATCATCATCTCAAATAGGAGTTGGAATAGGAGCTGGTCCCTATCCTAGATCCTAGACGGCCTAGACCACGACCTCAACTAGACTCTAATCAACTGGTGTGGGAGAACTCTCTCTGGATTTCTCTTGTGGGTGCATGGGAGATTTCCGGGGAGGCATGTTTCTTCAAAATGAAACAGTCAAAAAAAATATTCAATACCACAATTCTGAAAAATTTAATCAAATACATAAAATATAAATAATTTAAACACAATACAGTAATACAAGAAACAACTACTCCAACCCCATCTGATGTCCACGTGTGGTCTGCAGCCCACACATCTCACCTAGAAGTGAAGTCAATCAAACAAGTTCTATGTCCCCTAGTAACTCAAGGTCTTCCATGAGAGTTGTAGGACAAGAACCCTACTTGCAAACAAAACCATGAGGCCTGAAAATCTTATATCATTTCTATTAAAACTCATCCAAAATTAGTAATATAACTAAAAAACATTAACCTCCTCTATTACCATTTTATCATGTACTGAATCTGGTCGCCACCGATACCAGAACCAAACCCAGCCTGTGAAAAAGCCCAAAGGTCATTCCCTATCTCCACAGGCTGGAACAAGTTCCCATGTATCAATATATTAGGTTTGGGAATAATTTACCCGAGTATGAAAGAATAAAACCTTTAAAATAATCCATAATATAAATCTGAAATTTTCAGCCAAACAAGTATTAAGAAAAAACAAGAACTAAATACATTGATTTAAATATAGTACCATAGGTCCAAATACAAATAAATAAGGCATCAAGACATCCACAAGTACTCCACACAACAAGGGGGTGGTCACCCCCAAGTTGTCTCCACAACACTGCACTGTAGGAGGGGTCTAATAGCCCAAACTGCCTTCAGCAGAGGCTTTACCTTTTCCTCAGTCAAACATAACCAAGTCTACTTACACCCATTGGCTATAAGTAGGGTGTAATCCTAAGAACAATAGTATACCACCTAATTATTTCAAATTTCATGCAATACAAGGTGAAAAAGCAAGCAGATTTAATATGAAAAGGAAAGCGGTGCTAAATTCCAAGAAATGCAATTTTCAATTGGAAACAATTTTCAAGTTAAAACATTCAAAATGTTAACAAATTTAAATAGAATTTTTAGATACATTAATTTAATTCCAAAGACTTCCTAATATAAGGTTAAATACTGTAAATCCAATGAGCAACAAAATCGGGAACACCCCTAGGCACTAGATTGTTTTGGACCCTATGTACCTCGTACCTCGGTATAAAGTAACCATAGAAAAATCAGTTCTCGTGCATGATACACTAGTATGGAACATACCCATAACCTAGTGGTCCACAATCATTGTCCACATATTTTATTTAGAGTTTTTTTATCCAAATAATAAGTGAAATAGGGATGAAACTCATCCAGTTCACTAGCCATACTAGTACAAATCCGCCCACCTAGGTACCTGGGCTTCCACCTTTGTGCTCAAACAATTTCAGCATGAAACATATATCCATTTCCATATAAAACACAAATACTATTAACATAAAAATAGTATAGTATCCATTAACATTCTATACCACTCAAATCAAATAGAAAAACATTTTTATGTTTTTACAAAACAACTTCACAAAAACTAACATTGCTTTGCACACAAAAATCCCTTTAAAAACCCACTTTGAACACCACATGCGTACTCATATTTTTCAAAATAGAATGTGAAACACCCAAAACATTTCTATAAACCCATTACATGAGTTATAAAATAATACCAATAAGTATCACATTGAATAGCCATGTAAAACACCCAATTTCACCCCAAATTGGTACTCAAAAATCCTTTACTTAACAAACGTCACCCAAAACCAATTTTGCAGCAACAACCAAAGGGGAAGAACATTTAAAACATTATTTTAAGCCCCAATAAAGTTCAATAGAAACAGATAAATAATTATTGGGAACCCTTTAATGAACCAATACAAGATTTTTTTGTAAAGCCCAAAATTGCACCTAAAATTGGCACTAAAAATTCATTTACTTTATAATTTTCACTAAAACCAATTTTTTCACTAATAATAAAATTTAAAAAACATGAAAATATCACAAAAATAGCTTCTAGGTCACAAATCTTGAATACAAGATGGAATCACCTACTAAATTGATGTAAATCCTTAAATCTTTGGTGTGAAAATCAAATCACACCACTGCCACACAAAAAGAGACCTAGATCGAGCCTAAAACCAAAATAATAGACAAAGAAAACCCAAGGTTAAACCTCGGTTTAAAACCCTATTGGATGAGGCTTCATGGAAGGGGGAATAACTAAGAGTAATAGACACTTTCTTGAGATTTCTTGAAGATACTCCACCAAATACTACTTCAAAAATGCAGTTCCAAAGAGGTTTTGAGAAGCTTTGAGGGATTCCATGGCTTTTTGGTTTGAAGAGGAGGAGTAAGGGACAAATTAGGATAAATACCGGGAGGGAAAATTGGTCATTTGAAACATTTTTAATGACCTGGACATTGGTGCACAGATTTTGTGCACGGGTTGGAACCATGCACCTAAACCGTGCACCCTCCTTTATCCCCTCAAAACATCTCCAAAAGCCACCAAATTTCGTGGGGGTATATGAGGGACTTATGGGGGTTTGTTAGGATAAAAATAAAAGACAAATAAGTACCTTAATAAAGAACTTGGGTGTGAAAATAGAAATATAATACATAATACCTCTCATCAAAACCAAGGTATAGGAAACATAAGAAAGGATGACCTTACATGCTTAGTAAGGGTAAACAAGGACATACCAACATATCATGACAATAAGGGAATGAGAACATGATAATAAAATTTTTAAACTATAACCAATATATCGTACACTACAAACATGATTCATGTCATCAATAATGGTATTTCATAATACATGAATGATAATTGAATCAATGAACGTGAACTATGATAACATAACATCGGCATAAGGCATATATTTTTTGTATACACAAAATCATACAAAATAATTTCTGTATTATTTCAATGCCCATTACCAAGACTATGACTGTCGAATGTTTTCACTCACAAAGACATTATATTATTCAAGTTCACTCCCATGACTATCATAGTGGATAGATTAGCTTACTGAACTGGGTTCACTCCTCATTCAAGTACTATTTATCTCATGAGATGTCAATCTATACCCAATTCACTGGTGGTTGATATAGGTCACACACATCATATAATTAAAATCATACATACATATTCCATAATATAATAAAAAATCATCGTATATATACCATGAATATAAATAATTTTTTAAATTATTTCATCATAACATAATCCATGAAAAAAAGAATATGTTTCATAATGATTTCATAACATCACTAAAACATTACCCATGGAAAAAGATTTTTATTAAGAATTATGTCACCATAAATATAATCTATTCAAATAAAGAATATGGTTTATTTAGATCAAATACATAGTAAACCACAAGTAACATCAAAGGATGTCCTCTTAGAGGGAAAATTATTTTCAAATAAATATCACATCAATTGTTTCTTGAAGAAAATATTTTTTCATTGAAAATAAATATTTTAATATTTAAAATTAAAAAAATATTTTTGAAATAGTTTTATTTGGAGATAAAATTGAAAAAATATATTGAAATATTTAATAAAAATAGTTTTCATAACATCAATAAATTTTATTCATGTCATATATGATAGGACAATGATTTTGTTCGTATTTTCGATAAAAGACAAATGAGGCCTATTTATAAAATGACATGAATATTCCATTTATAAAACTATATAAAAATTAAAACATGGGTAAATATTTACATTTATGAATACATTGGGTAAATTTGAAAAAAAAATTATAAAACACAGATATGAATAAAAATGGGTTTTCGACCAAAGTGATAAATAAAGATGACTTTTTTCTGAAACCATTATTTTGAAATGTTGAGTACATAAAGAGAGTTAAATGGAAAGAAAACATTTATTCATAATAAATAACCATAGGATAAAAAATAAAATTTTTTCTTGAGAGATATATCATAATATTTCATCTTTGTAATCGTAATCATAATCAATCTCGAAAAACAATGAGATTGTATCATAAAACACTTTCCACTTTATAGACATTGAATCATAAGACACATGAAGAAATAAAATAAAATGAAAGATAATACATAATTTGAATAAATAAATTCATTATATTACATAAAAAATTCTATGTTCATACAACTCATAAAATAATATAGGTTCATAACATAACATATTCCTCAAAGAAGGAAAAATAGGGCAAAAATCCCTTTCTCCTTTGGTAACTTTTGAACTGTAAACCCCATGAAATTGAGATCCTAAAATGGATATGTAAATACAAATAATTTGAAGTATAATAATAATAAAATAAATTATTGGTAAATATATATGACACAATAAATAATGATTTGGTAAATATGGCATGTGTCTCATAGAAGTAAAAAAGTTAGACAAAAATCCCTTATCTTAAGTCTTAACTTCCTTTGTACAAGTTCAAAACACATGAATTGTAAATATAAGTTTATTATAAATATATTATAAAATCATAAAAATATATATCATACTATATATTATTTACTTATGACCTTTCATTACTCATTTATTAACTATTCCATGTTGAAGTCACTTTTTAGGCAATAACTGCTATGTTTTTATGTATGTTTTGGTTTTTTATATTTGGTACATTTACATTGATCATGGTTCTATCATATCTATAATTTTAAACATGATATAAAATTATTATATATTCAGTGTATATTTATTTATATTAATACATAAAATCTAGAGACAAAAATTAAAATACATCATTCATGGAGATGGTAGGTCGTATGTACGCATGAACGAAGTTTCCATTGCCTCAAACAATTGAAATAAATAAGTATAAATAATATATTATCATAAATAAAATTATGTCATATATATCACATATATTCATTAAAATTATTCTTATTCCCTTATTTTTAAATTTTGAATGAATCTCATGGCTTCGCGAGGCGGTAGTCCGCCGTACACACGATCGGCCTTATCATATTCCCATAAAAGGGAAAGTAGGTATACATGATATAATAATTCATTAAGTATGATAATATCATATATATATAATATAAATATTTATTCCATAATTATATCTATCTATGAGATGTATTTAAGGAAAATGGATCATATCAGTCGTGAGGTCGTAGTCCACCGTACACACAATTATTGAGTTCGTATCACATTTTAGGGAAGAGGAGATGGATATAGGATATAACCATAACAGAACAACATATTAGTATATTTATGATAATTATGATGTTTTAACTACAAGTTTTAATTATAATTTAAGGTATTGGAGGAAGAAATAAAATAAAACACTCTATTAGGAATGTTTCCTCTTCTTGAGACAACTTCTTTTGGATTGCACCAAAAGCTGCCCAAGGATAGATTTATGACCAGAATAAGGAATATAGTATGAGAGAATGGAATTTATAAAGGTATATGTTTTGTTATTGTCTAAACCATATGGTTTTAAAAGTGTGAAGATGAGTGGAGAGGTGGTGTCCCTTTATAAGTGAAGTGAGTGGCACACTTGAAATTTTTGAAAAGAAAAAGGTGTGCCCATGTTTTTAACGAGCCAAAAAGATCCAAAATGAACAACTAAAAATACCTAAACATTATAATGTCAAAATTATAATATATAATGGGTGTTGGACATGTTCTAGATCACTTTTTTAACCCCTAGTAAACTCATTTTTACCTAAACCCTGGTAAATAATTTTTATTGTTTTTTAAAATTCATTATGGTAAAAGATTAGGTTGAGATTATAAGATAATATAAAATATTCTGATTCAAAATGGGGAATATTTGTTTTAAATTACATTACTATAAGTGTGAAACATTATTCAAAAACTAATCCCACAAACACAACAAATAAAGACCTTTTTGAAAAAAGAAAATGTTCAAAATTTTAAATGTTTTTTAGAAATAAAAAATAAAATAATTAAAATGACCTAAATTATATTAATTGATATATGATTGAAGTAATTATAATTTTTAAAAAAATTTAGAATAAAAGTTAACCTTCTGAATTCTTTTAGTGAAATTCCAGTTTCAATAAAAAAAAACTTGTATTTTTTACTATTCAGAGAAATATTATTCTTTTCCAAAAAGATCAGAAAAAATCCCCCTAAGATAATATTAAAATAATGAATTAAAATATTATTTTTATTATATAAATTTCATTTTATATAACTGTCAAATATTAATTTTATTTTTTTTCTCAAAAATAATAGAAAACATTTCCTGAGAAAATATTACTTTCGAAACATATAAATAATTTACTAAAAATTAATTTCTTTTATCAATATTTTTTCTTTATATAAAACCACTATACTTAATATTTAAAATTTGGTAATTATTATTTATTTTGTGAAGTTTAATTTCCATGTAATATTTTTCGTTTTTAAATAATAATATTAATAGTTTGTTTTGTTTTGTTGAAACTCGTTGTTGTGTGTAAGACAAGCTATCAAAAAATGTAAATTTATTACAAAAGAAATAAATATGTAATAAAATATAAAGGTGTTAAATTATATAACCCTAAAAACTAATTTCAACATCTAAATTTCATAAATTCTATTCAAATATATTAGGATACTTCTACCTGATGATATCGCCATGTTCCAATATAGCATTCTAAAATTGGAGGATTCACCACAAAACCTTGACTTGATGAGTTTTCTCATTTGAAAGATTTTTCTCAATTTGATCCAAGATATTCACTATTTGTTCCTCATAAGAAGATATTTCTACAAAATTTTGACCTCTCAGTTCATTACATATGAAGGTTTAGGTATGTACTTCCTCAGCTGAGATAAATGGAATACATCATGAACTTGAGAGAGGATTGGTGAAAGCACAACCGATAGGCTACCATCCAAGTATGATCTAGAATTTAAAGGGAACGAATAAACATAGGTATTATTTTTTCCTTCTTTACTAATACCATTTCCTTATTCAATTGAGAATTTATTCGAAACACCTTTCACCAACTTCAAATTCTACATCATGCTAGCGATTGTCACCATAACGTTTCTCCCAACTGTGAAATATCTTAATGTTTTGTTGAATGGATGTAACATTCTTTTTAATTTATTCAACCTATATTGGGTCCCAATATATCTAGTTCACAATCATAATTCCATTACTTTTTAGATATACATTTCATTCTATAGAGGACTATATAAGGATTAATCTGAATACTTGAGTGAGAGATATTGTTGTATGAAAACTCAATTAGATGAAAGTGTTGATCCGAAACTCCATTAAAATAAAGGGAAAAAAATATCAACATATCCTATAAGTTTTTTATTTTTAAATATTGGATAACCATCTATCTAAGGATTATACATAGTGGTGGATCACAATTTTTTATAAATATATTGTTGAAGAAACCATAATAATATCGAGGTAAACCTTGGATCCCAATATATCATAATGCAATGTGGTACTCCATGTTTATCACCCCCAATTTCAGGAAAATGACAAATTATTTATGTATTTTAAGTATATATATTGATAGTTTCAGGTTTTGGGATGTTTGGAGGATTTTTTTCATATATTGGAGGATTTTATAGAAGTTCACTATTAGAGCATTATTAATACAAACTATGAACTGAATCCAAAAAACCATGTTGCCTGTGGCAGGAGGGGAAGTGGCTCTGCATGGTTGGAATACAATTTAGAGAAATCATGATGGTTCTAAAGAAAAACTATGAAAACCTACATCAATTAAGAGAGTATCTTGTTCATGGTTAGCATATGATTATACTAATCGTGTGGGTTCTCCAGAGAAATTGTGAAATCCAACTATCATTGATATAGTAGCTCATGCATTGTTAGTGCATGGTTTAACAAACTATAAACCCTGACTATATACAATGTATTTTTATTTCTAAAAATGGTGTATCTTATATTAAATAAGTATTCTAACCCCTTTTAATTTCCTAATCATTCATAATAACGAATTCTATTTTCCTCCCATAGATTTAAAGGTTATTTCATTTGATTTACAACAATGTTTTGGGTGATTCAAATCCTATTAGAGATAGATATTCTTTACTAAGTATCAGTTATTAGTAGTTCTTCATAGATATTTCTTCCTATTCTCTATTTTAACATTAGATTTATTCTTCATGTGATAGATCAATGTTCCTTGATGGATTAATGAGGAGATATTAATGAATCATTATTAGATATTGGTACGGAAAGGATGTTTATGATCATATCTATAGATTTGTTTTTTAATTATTTATTTTCACCAACAGTTGGGAGGTAGGTTGATTTTCTCTCAACTCTTCTTGATTATAACTTTAAGGCTTGACATGAAATAAATATTTTTTCTTAAAATGGTAGTGAAATTATTGTGTGATTATTGTTGGAAACTATTTAGTGATGATTTTGAGAATGGTGTAAATTGGATGGTTTTGTGGAAACCCCCCTTGGATGATAATTTTTAAATAGATATTTTCAAATTATGTTTTTGATTTAATACATAGAAAATGTTTGTGGAAATGTTTTAATGAATGAATGGTTTAATGTAAAATGGATTAGAATGGATTTTCACATACATAGAAGGATTTGGGTCATTTTCATTAGACGTGACCCTATGGAAGGACATGTCCCATTGAGACACCGATTATTGGTAACCTTTGAACAAATTTGTTGATAAAGGAGAGTCCAATCATGTGTATAGAACTATCACTTGGGAATTCATGTGTGGATGTGCGGTATCTTTGAATGGGTATTCTAAATGGAATTTATAAATATTTTTTTAATGATTTTTTTGTTTCAATCCATAAAAATTTTGTTTTTCTTTGATATGATTTTTTAAAACTATTTTATAATTTATTTACAAATTTTCTAACAAGATGTTTTCCAACTAGAATGAGTTAGAAATCCATTGTAGAAATACTAATGGGTTTAAACTCACTACCTTCTGGGCCACCATTGTTCATTTGCAGATGTCATCTATCAGGACACATGTAAAGGAAGGGTATCTTAGTTCCATATTGATTCTAATTAAGACCATGGGAGTATCATGTCGATTTGTATCTTGGAGTAGTTTCTGAGTTGACAGATCGATGTATTTTTTGCATTTTGGTTATGTTTTCTTTTTATTATTTTTTTCACGCCACTTGGTTTTTACTTTTACTCTGATATAGATTGTTTTGGTTCTATGGAGTTGTATTTATTAACACATGCATTATATAGAGTTTGTTTTGGTTATTTTAACTGGGATTTAGATGTTTATCTTAAATAGTCCAAATCACCCCCACCCCTTATGTTCTTGAGGCCCTTGAAATTTTGAATTTGGTGTCTTAGGGATGTCACCTAAAGCCAATAAAACCCACCATATCTTCCCAACCTAATAGGTGAGGGGTAGATATTGCAAATGATATCAGTTTTATCCATCCTTGGGTATAAGTTGTGTTTTGTCTTGGAGTTGGAAATGTTATCATCTTTAATAATTTCATCTACTTTATTTGGATGATACTATGGATAAATTATTACTATAAATTTATATTTAGATTATAAAATGGTGTATCTAACCATTTTATGTTAAAATTCATGTTACAAAAGTGGTTGGGTAAATTAGTGTTTTTAGACACTTCTAGGTGATTTTCCTCCTCATCATTATGGGTTCAACTGATGACAGTTTAATGACATGAATTGATAGTATTCCATCCCACTAGGAAATAATTTTTCATTATTGAGTTAGTGATTTATGGAAATGGTAAAAATTAACGCTTTTTAAAAAACATAGAACTTTTTTCCAAATGGTGATTTTGAAAAGTTTTGATGGTGGTGTTTTGAAAATGGTTAAAACACTTAATTATAGACAAAAGTGATTGTGGAACTTTTTAAATTGGTAATTTGAAATATCCAATACATCAATTGATAGAGAGTGATACTAAATGGAGTTTGTTTTTTGTTATAGAGAATAGAATCAAGTAGGAATCGTAAGAACCAACTAGAATAGGAAACTAAGAATGTTGTTTCACCTAAACCACATGCGAACCAATAGATGGTCTAAATTATTATTAATTCATCATAAGTAATTGATAGAGAGAATAAAAAGGATGAGTCAAGACAAGTATATAATTTATTTCAGTTCCAACATAAGAGTCCACCCATGTTTTATGGTGATTTAGAGCCAGGAAAATAATTTTTGTGGATTAATAGGATAAATACAATCTTATATTTCATTTAAAACCAACTAAAAAGAAAGATATATTGGAAAGTCATTTTTTAGATTATTTATAATGAAAAGGGTGTGATTTAGTAGTTTATGCTAAATTAGACAAAGGAATAACATGTGAATATTTTTTATAAATTTTTAACAAAAAAATATATTCTCACGCATTCAAAATTTCAAGAATGATGGTCTTCTTCTATTTGAATCTAGAGAATCTTTGGTAACAGAGTATGCAGTTGAATTTAGGAATTTTTCCCTTTTTTATAAGAAGTTACTACAAGTTACTTCTTAAATGAATTCATTTTTAATTCAATCTTGAAACTATAAATTTTATCAAATATTTTCATCCTCTATATTATAGATTACATAGAAGTGGTCAATAGAGTGATGATGGAAGGAAGAGACATCTCGTCAAACATGACTAGAGGAAGCGTGATTATTCCAATGAGAACAGGTGGGAATTCCAATGCTAGAAACAAGCACCAGAGGGACACCTATTCTCAAGGGGGTAGAGAATCTTAGAATTATACTATGGTGTCACTCAAATGACTTCCTTGACTGAGGAATAAGATTGGATGTTTTCAATGTGGTTATTTTTAGAATATGTAGTTTGATTATATGGAACAACTAAGAGCATGTCATAATTGAAAATATATAGGACATCTTCAGCTCTATTGTCATAATGATCCATGGTCAGGTGCAAGTGAACCATCTCATGCTTCTCAGGTATTATATTATTTTATAGGATGAGTGTAGTAGAATATCTCTCGATAGTCAAACCGAGTGATCCATGGTAACTATAGGAACACCATGACTCCTCAACCTATGCAATATCAATAAGGAAATAAAGTGAAAAGTTCATCAAGTAAGAAATTGAATTGAGAAGAAAAATCATCATGGATGATCAATGGTGACCATTTACAGTGAGAGGTATGATTCTTTTAAATTCTACCATTTTTTATGTTGTTTTTACATAGTCACGTCCATTTTTTATTTATTGTATAACTGACATGATGATTCTACATGATGTGATGATTCATTATGCTTTGAAACTCAGAAATAATTTGTGACAACAAGAGTGTTGAGACTTGAAATTTGAGTCCTATTCAATAACATTTGATGGGACTGAGTTGGTATGGAATTTCTCTTTGATAGAGAAGGTTCCCTATGAATTGATTCTAGGAATGGATTTGGTGAGAAACTTTGAGGACCATATCAAATGTTATGAATGGTAAGTGGGTTTCAAATATTCTGATGATATTAGAAACCTATTTAAATGATATTGGGTTGTGGGTGAAAGTATATAATTACCCTTGGTATGAGTGGTTTGAATCATCTCTTATTAGTTGGCAGTGATTACCTTAGCATCGATAAATCAGATCGATAATATAGATTTTCCAACTATCATGGACATGTTCCTTGATGTTTATCCTGAAAAACTTATTAGGCATTCCACCTAAAAGAGAAGTGGAGTGTATTATTGATCTCCTACCAATGAATTCTCCTATTTCACTTAAATATTATCAAGTGTAACCAACATAATTTATGGAATCAAAAAATTAGTTTTAAGAGTCAAAATGTAAGGGGTTTATTAATTGAGCATGTCTCCATGGGAAGCATCAATTCCATTTATAATGATGGTAGATTAACTCTTGGGATTTGTGAAGATTATCATAATTAAATCAAGTTAAATTAAATATTTTGTATCCCCTTCCACATGTTAATTATTTTTTTGATCAAATGTGTGGATCCTAGTGGTTCTACAAAATCAAATTATTTTCAATATATTTCCAATTTTGGGTTCGGAAATATGATATTACGAATAAAGGTTACATAAGTAGATGTTTCCATTGTGAGTTTTTATATCTTTCAATCTTACAAATAATTTTTTTTCATTATATCATTGTGGAATCAAATATTTAAAATTTATCGACATTCCTTAGTGGTGGTGTTTTTGGATGAAATATTGGTGTATTCTAAGAAAAAGTCAGATCATGAGCAATGCATTGTTATAGTGTTGGGTATATTGTAGGAGTATCATCTATATGAAAAGATATCAAAGTTTAATTTATAGATACAATAAGTATGTTTCCCTTGAAATTTCATTTATGAGAATGTTTTTTCTATAGATCCTAAAAAAATAACAGTTTTATCTCTTCAAACCCATGGAAGAATGTCTTTGAGATACCTAGTTTACTTGGCTCTGTGGGATACTATAGTGTTATTTTATGGGGTTTTTCACATTTGAAATCACTGATGAAATATTTGATGGGGAAATGAATTCATTTCCAGTATAATGAGTAATTTTAGACATCCATTTAAGAACTTAAGGTTATACTTATATCATCACCCATTATCATGTTTTCGGAGTCTGGATAGGGCTATATAGTCTATTATGATGCGTTAGGATCTAGGATGGGATGTGTTATCATACAGGGAGATCACGTTGTTGTATATGGACATGAAAATTACAATTTCACGAGAATAACTACCCAACACTTGATTTGGAATTAGATATAGAGGTCTATGATTTAAAAACATGGTATCCTTATATTTTTAGTGATAAATTTATGGTTTTAGCAGACTATAAGTTACTGAAACAAATTTTCTCACCAAAAGATTTGAATCTACATAAAAGAATATTGTTGTAATACCCTAAAATTTTCAACTATTACATGATGTTCACACCAGGTAAAATAAATATGGTGAAGGATGCATTAAGAATGAATTTTTATAGTTATTTGGATAAAGATGATTTGGATTAATGATGGATGATTTCATTCCAATAAGTCACGCATCTAGATTTTTTCTACTCGGATGAGGTCACATATTTTTTTCTAGTTTCAATTGTTTATTATTTGGTTGAGAAAGTTAGAAAGTTTGAGATATATGATTTTGAATGTGTTACGATGATGTTAAAACTCAATGGTGGGGAGACTATTTCTGGATAGAAGCTATATGGGAGTTCGGTTTTGAGGTATAGAGTTCGGATCATGGTACCTTTAGCTTTTCTATATCATATTCTTAGTGTTTACTACCAATTGAACTGGGTAGTTCATCTATGAATTCTAAAGATGCATAGAGCATTGAAATCATAGTTTTGGTCGGTATTCATGAAAGAGGAAGTGATAGAGTTTGATTTGATATGCCTCACCTTTCAGTTCATCAACTAAAAACACTAATGTCTAGTGGTCATGTTGTAGTATTTACAAATTCTTGTGTTGGATTGGGAGTAGATATACATGGATTTTGTGATAATTTTACCAATAATAGTTAGAAAACATGATTCCTTATGGTTAATTATTGATTTGATCATGAATTCAACTCATTTATCTATTTTCATGAATCCAACATGGTAAAGGACTTGACCAAAATATATATGTGTGATATTGTAAAGCTTCATGGTGTAACAATTTCAGTTGTATCAAACAAAGATCATAGTATTACACCCCATTTTTTTAAATCCTTACAGGAATCCCTTGGGACTTAGTTGACTGTGAGAATGGCATATCATTATCAAACTGATCTAAAATTTTAATGGGTGATTCATATGTATAAGGAAATTATTAGGGCTTTTGTAATAGATTTTGGTGGGTAATGGGAGGATAACTTACCATTATTGGAGTTCTCATTCAAGAATAGTTATATAGAATTGATACATATGGCTGATTTTGATGTATTGTATGGGAATATTTTCCTTACTCCACTTTTATGGGTTGAAACAGGTGAGACTTCACTAGTTGGACCCAACCTTCTGCATGAGACAACATAGAATATTCACTTGACAAAGAAGTGATTGGATATCTCTCAGTGTCCTCAAAAATCACATGCAAATCCTTATAAACATCCATTTTAATTTTATTTGAGTGATCACATGTTTTTCAGAATCACTCCATGGGAGGGTAAATGTTGTTTTGGTATGTAGGAAAAGTTTTATACTAGATAAAAAGTACCTTATGAGATACATGAATGAGTTGGTGAGCTTTTGTGTCAATTTTATTTTCCACCAATGTTTAGTTCAGTTCATAATGTGTTTCATGTATCTCAATTTAATAAGTATTAAACTGATCATGACTCTGTGATTTGATTGTATAATTTTAACCTAAAAATGGATTCTATGTTTATTCTTGTGTCAGAATAGATACTGAATAGGTAAGAGAAATTATTGCATTGGAAAAGCATTAGTATAGTGTGGGTATTACCAAAACATGGTCGGATTTTTAAAGAAACATGGGAGCATGGAAAGAATATTCTGGAGTAGTGAGCAGAAATATTTTAGGAGAACTATAATTTTCTAATTTTTAGGGATGAAAATACATGTGGTGGGGACAATTTATCACCTTTTCTTCAAGTATATGGCCCATTATTTATGCATTTAAAGTAAATATTTTGATTAGGAAATGTTTTATGAGGTCTGGGGGTTCTAAAGGATTGAATGATTTTATAGATGTGAAATGTTTGGGCATGGTTAGTACAAATCGTTCAATCCATCCATGAAATTGATTGGCTTTTGGAAAGAGGTACAATAGCTCCTCACGGTGGGATCATGGTTTAGAAAATCCATGTGGGTGATTAGGAGAAACCATGAAAGAAAACTGCCATTGAGAAGTTTCTCGTGAACATTTATCACATAGTTTGACTAACTTTTCTAGCTTACTATCATTCAGACAGTATCATGTGCACGGTTAGAAAATAGTTTGACTAACCATGCATTGTATACATTCAGATCTAGAAATTCAGAATCTAATTTGAATTAATTCATAGGACCCTTTTTTAATTTCCTAATCCTTCAAAATCATGAATTATTTTTCCTACCAAAGATTTATAGGATATTCCCTTTAATTAGAGAGAATGCTTTAGATGATTCAAAGATCATTGGGCATCGATATTAGCCCATAAGTATTTGTGCTTGGACTTTATTCTTAGATATTTTCTCCCCCACTCTCTTGGAACCTTAGAACTAATTTCTTTGGGATATATAATTGTTCTTTAATAGATTATTTGGGATATATTTATGAATCCTTGATGGTTATAGAAAAGAAAAGGTGGTATGTCATCGCATATAGATAATTATTTTATCGTCTTTCAATTCTTCCAACTATTGTGAGGTAGGTGGGTTATTTCTTGACATGACTTGAATAGAAATTGATGCATTATCTTGAAATAGATGTTTTTCTAGAAATAGTTTTGATATTATTATGTTATTATTTTTAGAAACCACTTTAGGGACAGTTTTATGGAACATCCATTTTGATGATAATTTTAAAATGGTGATATTAAAATTATGGTTTTGATTTGATACATTTAAAGTGGTTGTTGAAATGTTTTAATGAAATTATGGTTTTATTAATGAATAGGAATATATTTTGGTATACATGGTTTTGGTGGGTTCATTAGCATTATATGTGACCCTATGGAAAGGGTGTATGCATTTGGGGAACTATGTATTGGTATCTTATGGTGAATTGGTAGATTGAGGAGAGACCACTCATGAGTATGGAACTATCACTTGGGAAAGAATGTTTGGATGTGGGTATGTGTGGAATAATGAAATGGGTATAGAAAATGGAATTGATAATGGGGTTTTAAAGTATTTTTTTATTTATTTACATGCAGGTATTTTTTGGATTCGATGTTAAATTTTCTAATTTTCATAAATTATTTTATATAAATGTGCAAACAAGTTTTTTCCTAGTTGTGTGAGTTAGGAAGTCATTGGGGAAATCCTATTGAGTTTATGCTCACCCCCCCCCCTCTTGGGAATTATTGTGAATTTGAATATGAAATCTATTAAGACACAAGTAAAGGCAAGGTATCTTAGTTATTCAGTGATTATTTTTGGCACTATAGTCGTGGATTGTCGAGTAGAATCTCGGGGCAGGTTGGAATTTTATTTATAGATGTCTTTGGTGTGTTTTGGTTTTTTTCATTTGATTCATTCAGTAATGTCACTTGGTTTCCATTTGTAATCTAATATAGATGGTTTTGGTTATGTGTAGTTGTATTTATATACTCATGCATCATATATAGGTCTATTTGGTTATTATAATTGTGGTTCTGATATTTGACTTTAAAATGGAAAATCATCCCCGAAATATTATTTAGTAATTAAGTACTAATTACTAGTATTTGGTGTTGTGGTGATGTCACTAAGGGCCAGTACACCCACCACATATTCCCAAGACAATGGGTGATGGGAGAGATGTTACACCATACAACCATACCACATCATTAATGTATATTATAGAAAGATACTCTAGATAAAAATCTTCCCTAATTTCGATAAACTATGTTGAATTTGTAAGGTGATTGACTACAACCCATTTATCATTGTTCCCTTTAGATGTTTTGGGGAGTCGAATGAAAAAAAAATTGTAGTGATGGTTTCCCATTTATATTCTATTATGGGTAATGGATATAACATCCCCTTAGATTTTTTTTTCTCTCAAACTTAACTTACTACCATACTAGGAACTGGGATATAAACTCTAAGGTATCTCTCTTCATGAAATCCCATTAAAAGTACTCTTTCAAATCTCTATACATATTCATACATCTAAGATGAATTAATAATGAAGAACTATATGCATCGTTTAAAAACTCCATCAAATATGTTATAGATGGAAAACATAAAAGTTTTATAAACCTTGAAATTCCATCATTATCAAGGTTAAACTTAGGAACATTAGTACCCTTTTTCTTCAACTCTACATCTTCATTACATGACTACATAATATTAAATGGATAGATGGGTGAACATTAAATTGAGAAATAAAATATTTCTCTCCTTCATTAAGTATTTCCATATTCATACTTTGAAAATCTAGAAATATTAGATCTTTTTTTATCTTTATCATCGATAAGCTAGCATGATCCTTTCAACTCAAAGCATCATCCACCTTTTTCTCTTTCCCAGGGTAGTAATTTTTTGAGTAGTCATAATCTTTAATAATCTTCAAAGATAGTATTCAATGCATTTTTAACGCCTTATATGTAAATATATATTTTAAAATTTTGTGATTGGTATATATATCACACTTTAATTCATAAAGATAATGTCTCAATATAATTAATGAAAGAATTACCACAACTAACTCCAAATCATGAGTTCGGTAATTTTTCTCATGAAACCTAAATTATCATGAGGAATAAGATATAACCATCTCATTATTAATAATAACACATTCCAATGCCTTCTTGGATAACTTTATATATATTACAAACCCTTCTACACTATAGTGAAATGTAATCACAATAGTTCTAACTAATATACTCTTAAATTCGATAAAAGTTTCCTCTCATTTATCGTACTAGAGAAACATGAATCATTTTTGAGTAAACATAGTTAATGGATTATAAATTCATGAGAAATTCTCCACAAAATATCAATAATATCCAACTAAACCAAGAAAAAAATGGATCTTAGTCATCATGGTTTGTCTGTTTCATCATTAAATAGCCTCCTTATATGATAGATATACCAATATACCCTCTATTGATATTATATGAACCACAAAAGAATTATTTTTTATCCAAAATCATTATTTTTAAAATTTTACATATACTTTCTCCTTCCATATGGTCTTTGATATAATTATCATGTGATCTTCATGGTCTTACATAAACTTTTAATATATAATAACATCATCTACAAAGACTACATCAAATTGGTCAATGTAATTTCTAAGGATCTATTCATTAAATCTGTGAAGATAGTAGTGGAGTTATAAAGATCTAATGGAATCACTATATATTTGTCATTTCCATACCATTTAAGGAATACTTTCTTGGGTATATCCCCCTTCTAGATCCTGAATTGATGATATCTAGAATAAAGGTCAGTCAAGGAAATGTATTGAGATCCCTGAAGTTGGAATAATAAGTTATTAATATTGGGTAGAGGATACTTGTTCTTGATTTTGATCTTATTTATCTCTTGATAATCAATTTAGAGTCTCATTGAACAATTTTTCTTTTTAACAAAAAAGAACATGTGCACAAAAAGGTGACTGACCTGGGTGAATGAAACCCTTAACATGGTTCTCTTTTTATTTTTTCTTTAATTCATATAACTCATTCAAGGATATTTTATAGGGAATCTTTAAATTAGTTGTGGGACTAGGTATGAGTTCTATTGAGAACTCAAAATCACTCTTTGGTGTAAATCATGGAATACCATTTTTAAATACATTAAAAACTCTCCAAAAATAGGCATATCATCATTTTTGAGTTTATCCCCAACAATATGATATAATATACACTCTTTAATATAACCCAAAACCCATATAATGGATGTCATTTCCATTAAAATTTCATATTTATAATCACCCTAAAAAATGATCCTATGTTGGCTATGAATATAAAATATAACATCCATTCTATAGTAGTTAATTTGGTAATTTTTTAGATAAATCCAATTCATTTATAATATAACATGAAATTCAACCAGGGGAATAATTTCAATATTTTCAAGAATCATTTTTCACAAGCTTCCATCAGAGAGGAAACATATACTTGAGATGTATTCATTGTAAAACTAGTGGTTTCACTACTAATTCTACATCTAATCATTTTTGTGATAATTTATACCCTTATAAAACTCTTAAGATATGAATTAATTAGTAAATCCATATTCAAATAATTCATTAATTATTCTAGACTGGATTATAAGTGTAACTTTCACCACATTATTATCACACCCCTCATCATAAATAATAATTGCATGAGATTTCCCCTTATCCCTCAACTGAATATGTTTTTAAAGTTGATCAACATAATTATCCTTTAAATTTGGGAACAAATTTTCATTTTTACTATTCTTTATTCATTTGATACACTAGAGTGTGGGTGGTTCATTCTATGAAACTTTCTCTCTATTCATATCATTATCTTTTCATCCCATCTCTTTGGTAATCAATTGATCGATGAACTCCATTCCCACACTTAAAAAATTTACTACTCCCCTTAATATAATATCCTTTATATTTCCTATCACACATAGAGCATTAAGGAAATCACATATTCTTATCTTGAAGTTTTTAGTGTTTACTTTTAACTCTATCTTTCTTTTATTGTCAAAACCATGAGTTTGATGTGTAACTATAATCTCTATTTCCATATTGAGTGCACATAAAATGATTTATTCATAGCTAATGAAGTCCCTTATGGATAAATATATTCATACAAATGGTTTTAAGACACTTAATAATTGATAAAACTAACTTTCAGTTTCGATGATAATTCCATAACCATTCATTGCACGTCTTGTAAAATTTACCATATAGGCAACAATAGACTCATCATACATAAAAATTAGCATAAGTAATTACTTATCAAATTTTGTAAGAATAAAATGATGTAAGTAATTATTAAACAATATTCTCTTTAACTCATACGACACATTGGATTTATTTTCATCATGTTCCATTGTATTCTTGATGAGAGTCTACCATTGAATTGTTTCTCATTCCAAAATATAGATAACAATTTTTTTAAGTTCCAAAAACTAAAATAATGTAAAAAATATTTTTAGTGGTACTGATCTATTTCTAAATAACTAGTGGTTAAATAAAACCACTTAAAGAAGGTGGATGTTTACTCATGAAGGACTCAACATAATGTTGTACCCTTCTTAGATTATTTGGAAGATCATTATGATTCATGGATTGAGAATGTTTTGTGAGAATGGAAATGAGACTTTTAATTCTATATACCATAAATTTTATCTACTCAAGAGTAAAATAATTTCATTTTTCATCACACTCAACATTAACACGGTTATTTCATGTTCCAACCATTGAATAAAATAAAAAATCATAGTGTAAATAACAATAATCATAGTGTTGAACCACATAATCATGGAAAATTTATTATAGGATTTCTAAATCATGACACCTTATATTTAGTCAATGAAACAATAGATTTATAAAAGTTCATTCATAGTCATGATCTATTTAAATCCTTCATGATGGTTGGTAAAGTTTTTTTTAAATTTCCAAAGAATATCCCTTGGGCATGTCAAACTAGTTGTGCTATAAAGTCTGTTGTTATACACCATGTGATGATCATTTTTAGCTCAATGCACCCTAGTAGAGTTATTACCATTTTTTACCTCTATCCTAGATACAAATCCACTTTTAGTGTCCAAACATGGATTTAATTTCATGGAAACCACTCACTTTATTGTTTACCAAAATTCCTGGATATTTTCCTATACTTTATTTCATCCATAGTCTTATCCTAAGAAACATATTTAGATATATCCTTATACATATCTCTATATTTCTCACTAATGTTTTCTCATCCTAGTTTCAAAATGATAACTAAAAAATCCCTTTGTTACCAATTATAAATACCTAAACTTCTCATACATAGATATTACATCATTTTATATTAATATTCATTACATTACACAAACACATTCGAGATGATTTTAAATATATAATGCCTTTGTAAACATGGACACATAAAAAACTGGCCCATAAGTGAGCTATTTAATCTCCCAATGTGTTATTAATAACTAGAACCCTTCTTAGACATATCATTCATTATACCATTTATTATACCCTAGGTAAAGGAAACATAAAAGTGGGTGAACATAGATGCTCATAAAGGGTAAGCAAGGGAGATATTAACATATCATGAGCATATGGGTATGAGAACATATAAATAAAATTTAAACCCTATAAACAATATATCATAGATAATAAACATGAGTCATATCATAAATCATGGAAGTTTAAAATACATTAATCATAATTGAATCAAAGAACATAAACTATGAGTACATAGCAATTCTAACACCATATGATTTTTTGAATGATTTTTTTGAATTAATTTAATATTTTTGATATTTTTCTTGTCATACAACACTAAAAGTAGATTATTTTATATTAAAGAACTACATATGGCTTGAATTATACACAACCCCAAGTTAATCGTGCACTAAAAAAAACATAAGTTTTATCTTTCTCTACATGGAACAATGAGGCTAGCTTTTATTACATGAAATAATGACACTCCTCGGTGGCTTACGCAACACACATGACTGATTTTTACTGAACAATAGTATATCAGTAAAATGATATTATATAATATAAAAACATATAACTTAGACATTAAATTTATAGTTATAAATAGTGTTAACTAGTTTGTGAAACTATATAATGTACGCAAATATATGATGAATTCAAAGGTTACCAATTAATTATAAATGAATTTAAAAACCTCTTGAATATAAATGAAAATATTATTATTTTTATAGTCACAAAGAGTTTTAACATAATAAATTAAATTAATCACAATTAGTGTGTTATATTTATGTAATATATATGTTATACATTCAATAAATTATTTTTTATATTCATCTAATAGATTTGATAGACATAATATAATAACAACCCCAGTTTTATGCACAAAAACTTATTCTTTGTAAAGGTAGTTTTACCACCTTTTAATGGAGAACCAATTTTAAATATAATTATTTGAAATTTTATATATTTGATATGTAAAAATAAGTGTCATATTTGGAAGAAAAATAAAATGAAAATTAGGTTAGGATAAATTTTTTATATTTTTCAATAAGGTTTAATTTTTTAATTAATAGATAAAAAGTATAGGATTTTAATTCAAAACTAATTTTTCATTTTATTTACATATGAGGATAAATAATATTTTAAATTGGTTTAAAATTTTAGTAATATATTTATTTTATCAATTAGTATAATGTATATCATTTGAACAAATTTCACATTAAAATTGAATATAAAAACATATCAAACTTTTGATTATTTTTTTTATTTTGAAAACCTATTGTGTTGTCCCCTTAGCGGGGTTAATTTTAAATTAATTAATACCACTTATGTGATTTAAATTTAAAAAAATTTAATCCATATTTTAATTCATCATAATTCATAATTTCTAATAAATTAAACTTATTTTTTTACCCAAATTATTGTATATGTAATTAAAATTAATTACATCGATTGAGGTAAAATAAAGTTTAACTAAGGACTGAACTTTAAATTTGAGACTCAAAATGACCTATAAAAATTTCCAAGAGACATTTTATGGACACATATTAACCCTATACTCCTTTTGATATACTTTGGTCCATTAAGGTGTCTATTTTCAACATGAAAAACGTGAGGGGGAATTCTCTCTTCAAATATTTACAAGAGTAAAATCCTCTGGTATAAAAAGGCATCATCTCCTCACACTTACTAACACTTATAAAGCCCCTTGGGTCACCAAAACTATGATAAAAAATATCCCAAAATCCCTCAATTAATTCTAGAATTATCCCCTTGTATATAAATCAACCCAAGGATATCTTTTTCCACAATCCAAAATGAGTTACCCAATTAAAAAGTAACATCTTCTCTCAAGATACTTTATTTTACTTTCTTTATCCACCCCTACAATAGCTTTATTCTATGAAATTATAACAAAAACAGTATCCTAAATATAATATGTTGTTTTTATTCTATGTATTCAATATATACTTACATACACTTCTATCTAATGGGTAACGAACATACTATTTATGAGTACATCGAGCTACCACCTCACTAAACGATGAATGTTCATTTTTATCTACTACCTATCATGGTGGAAATTATTATTATAATTATATTAATATA
The DNA here is from genome assembly GCA_963277665.1 of Viscum album. Lineage (NCBI taxonomy): Eukaryota > Viridiplantae > Streptophyta > Magnoliopsida > Santalales > Viscaceae > Viscum > Viscum album. The sequence continues at coordinate 1,953,759,172 of OY728141.1, read as the reverse complement.
TTTAATATATTTTATTTATTATCTTTTTGATCTTTTTTATTCCTATTACAAAACATAAAATTTTACTTTCTATTTGGTGTAATTACTATAATTTTGTTTGACGAAGTGTAGACTATCGCCCCCTCGAAGTGATGTGATTCATTCACCCACAATATAGAATGTATAAAAGACGGGTTTAGTGAAATTATATGATATATATAACATTATAATTATAATTTAATTATTATATATATATATATATTAATTTCATTCTTTCTTTCAATATGACAATATAAATGGAAACAACGTTCATGCGTACCTATGGCTTACTGTCTCCATGAATGGTGTATTCTATTTAATACTTCTAAATTTTATAGATTATCATAATAAACATATAATTATTATACCTGATATTTATACCATAGTTTAAATCCTATAATCATGATATAATTATAAGTATAAAATATATAACAATTTAAGAGACATACGAAGATCAAAGCGGATATTACCTGAAGTGAAACCTTAACATAAGATTGTTAACAAGAGGGTAATAAAAGGTCATGAAAATAATATATGGTATTATATTTAAGAATATTATTATTTAAAATATTTATAATAAACTTATGTTTTCTAGAAAATAATATTTTATGAGTATGAAGAGAGTTAATAAACAATGTAAGGGAATCTCATTTCTCTTTTTATTTTCGTGAGATGCATTCTTTATTCAGCACACATTCATTTTGTGTGGTGTGTATACTACCCATGGTGGTATTATATGATTATTATAATTAAAATTTTGGATATTTATATATTAATTTTATGATATTTCTATCTGGGAATTTATGATTCAAAAGATACTGAATCGATAAAGTAATTTTTTCTCATTTTTCTTTCATTGAGACATGTTCCATGTTATGCACCTATATTTTTACATGAGGTATATATACTACCTTTGAAATGTTATATAATGAATATCATGGTTTTAATTATATTATAAGATTCATTTATTTCTATTTTATTACATCAGTAGTGTGGTTTAAATTTACCAAGTGGTAAGAGTTTATCGAAACAATTTTTTTTCTTTTCATGATTGTTTATGTTTATGGTTACTTTGATGAAATATTTTTATAAAAATCCAAATAAATCTCAAGAATTATCTTATATTTTGGTTATTCATGAAATATTCATGTATTGGTTACATTTTTCCACTCTTTGTTACATAATAATGTTAAGAAAATGTTTTTAAGAAAGCATTCCTTTACCCTCTCTTTGGTCTGAAATCTTCGTTCCTTTAAAACAATATTTTTTAAAAGGGGTTTTCAAGAATATTCTACTAATATCCTATGATAATTAAAAGAAATTTTTTCCCATTATTTATTTTACCAATGATTTCAAATGAATCTTCTTATCCCTTTCTGAATGATTCATTTTTCTATCCTTTTTACCATGAAAATGGAGTGTTCTTTTAATGTCATATGACATGTACATATTTATCCATCATCAATTATTTTAAGCTTTATTTTCATTTTTAAAAGGATATTTTTTAAGAAAATATTTTTAAAATATATTTTTATGATTTTTTAAAAAAAGGGTTTTGTGTTTTTAAAGAGCCTTTTTCAATGAAAAGGGATATTTTCCTTAAGATATATTTTCAAGATATCATTCCAAATTACTTTCCATCTAATATGACATCTGTTGATGTTACTATTGGCCTTATATGTAATGATCCAATGTTTCCACTCATATTCCATCTTGAATGGTTTATGTTTTGATGTAATGATGCTTATAACACATGTTTTTATTCCATAGGTTGTATGATTTTCAGTCCCTATTCTTTTTATGGGTTATGAATTTGATGAAATTATTATGAAACCTGTCATTTTATCAGATAAAATATGATTATATGTTTATGAAAACCATTTAATTTCATGAGCTATATATGATTGTTTATGACTTTTTGGCACGTGTATGAATCATTTCATTATGAGATGGGTGGAACATATATCTCTACCAATTTCATTGGGTATTGATAAATGTTTTATGAGCTTAAATAGTACATGTAAGGACATCACAATCTAGAAACAAGAGGGTACAAGGGAGGATATCCCATGCCTGAAATAATAGAGTACATAGGAGGAAATCCCAAGCTCTAAATAAGATGGTAAATGGGGGGACATCCCATTCCTAAAACAAGAGTGTACAAGGGAGGACATCCCAAGCTCGAAACAAGAGGACACACATGATGTCATTCCATGTCCGAAGAAGGTAAATTCTTGATGAACCCTAGAATAAAATGTACAAAAGGACTTAATATTCTGGATTGGCATAGGGTTTTTATATTCTTATACATATGCCAAAAACCCATTTTTTATTCCTATGTTATTCGTTTAGGACTTATTCTCTTAATTCACTGATTATCGATATCTTATGAACTTCTAATATTTATTATGATCTCTAGTATGCAGGTTATGATCTTCAAATGTTGTGATCATGTTCCCTACCATTTATTCATGTTATGCCTAAGAATTTCTTTTATTTACCCTTATTGAGAATCTGAGCTCACCCATTATTATGTTTCCTTTCCCTATGTTATAAATAAAGGTTTTAAGTAAATGTTATAAAGATGGAGATCTTTAATGGAGATATTGAAGATCATTCACCAGGATATAAGATTTTGTATCCTTGTTTCTAAATACACTACACTGTTATTTTCCTCAGGCATCTATTTTTGTAATGTACCAAATAGTCATCTAAAATAATGTAGTATCCATGTATGTTAAGCATGGGTGGCTGTAGTTTATATCAAAGGTAATGTTTATTCAACCATTTGCAACTTGTACTATAAAACATTAGTGAGATACATAGGTATATTTCTAGGGTTATGTCTATGGATATCTCTAAGGTAAATCATAAGGAAGAGTTAATGTTTAAAGAAATGTATTTGAATTTTGGTAAAGGATAGAGTAAGTGGTTTCCTAAAAATAAGTCCTCTTTTGGATTGTATAAGTTTATGTCGCTATGAAATAGATGTACCTAGGGGTAACACCTCTTACAAGATGTTGTGGGACTGATTTTGAGTAATCTGGTACCTGAAAATGGTCCTTGATCCACACCTCGTTTGACATTATCGAGAGATATGCTTTGGTAACTCACAAACACTTCAAGAACCATTTTGAAGGATTTAAATATTAGATGGATATGAATAACTTTGGATAAACCTATACTATCATATTTTATGAAAGTTATCATAATTTATACATAATATAAGTGGTTTTCATGATTATGGGGTTCCTCACTCTGATAATTTTTTTTTACTCTATGATTTTTCATTTTAGTCAATGGATGAAACCAGAAGGAACCACGTTAATAGTGATTACAATGGAAAATGTAGTGATTGTCCTCTTGGGAAACCAAATTCCATGGAATCATGAATGAAAAGTATTGTTCCTATACTCACCCAAATTTATCAATTTATGAACCATGGTGGATTCCAAAATGGTAAATTGAGGGAAGAATATTTTTTTGATACCTTAATAAGGCAACATCCACCTTCTTTCAAAGGGTATTTTGATCAACTTGTTGTGGAACAATAGATCAGTACCACTAAAAATGTATTTTCTATTATCCAACATTCAAAACATAAGAAATTAATTCTAGTTGTTTATCAGTTATAAGTTGTAGCAGATCAGGGGTGGACTATAATCTAGAATACAAGGAAGTAATTTGAAATTTAATCAATGGATTAGGTATAGTTTAAGAACAAACTTTTTTAATAAGTAATTTCCTCAAATTCTTCATACGATGATGGAAAAATAATTCCTAGAGATTAATTATAAGGATGGTGAATCTTTCCATGCTTATAAAGAAAATATTAATAGGCTTGCGAGGTATTCCTAAAGTGTTAACACTTAACTGAAAAGTAAAATTGATTGATTATTTAGTGGTCTACAACCTATTATTTGAATGGACATGGCTATAAGAGACCTTATCAGTTATGAAGAAGTATTTATATGTGCTATAATGGTGGAAATGGAGGTTTTATTTTTTGTATCAATCTCATGGTTTTTACAAGGAAGATAGAGTTCAAATGAAAATCTATCAACCATAGATAAAAGAAAATGAGCCTTATGTTATGCACAAATTGCGGGATAAAACATGGAGGTAATTGTCTTAAGGGGTCAACTAAATTTTTTACGTGTAAAAGGGAAGGTCATCGAGTGGTTGAATGTTGAAGTGATGGGATGAAGTTAGTTACTGATAAAAATAATGATAAATCACCATATAATGTAACTCTCACACATCATTATTTCAATTTCATAGAGTTTTGACATTACCCTACATGTTCCCCAATACAAGGACTACTATAAATGATAAGCCACAAAAACCATTGAAGACAAATGAGAAAGGGAAAACTTATGAAATCATAATAGATGAATTGAACCCAGATAATTATTAAATATATATCCTTCCCTCCTTATTTGGGAATTTCATGTTTGATTTTGTATTAATAATCCCTATAAAAGTCTTATTGTTCATCCTTTGGTGATATTTGAGGTAATTGTCATTACCTGTATGGATTATGGAATAATAAAATCACATTTTATATTTTATCAGTAGAACTATGGATCCATGTTTCTAATTAAAATTAATTTGGTTTAAGATAATATATTATTTAAAGAATAAATGGTGAATTATATTTTGTATGGGTTATAATGTTAACCATTTATGGAATGTTTAGTTTAAAAATTTGAATATTTTTTTGTGATTAAATTATTATCTCACCACATGTGGATTTATTCATACTTGATAACCTTCTATAAAAACATGGTTTTGAGGATAACTAGTGACAGATGGGATGAAATATCATGGATCTCATAATTTGTTAGTGCTTCAAAAAAGAAAAATTAACCTTCCATTTTGAGAAAGAAGTGATGTGGATGAAGGAAAAGAAAAGGGTGAAGATTTACTGAAATCATTCAAGTATATTTTTTTTCTTGAAAATTCTTTAACATTTTTAGAATTGATCTGGAATCCAAAAAATTTATCCCATTACCATATTTTCTAATGAATCAACTGGTACCTTAGATAATCCCAGTTTTATGGATTTCTTGATTTTTTAACTTTTTAATGACCTAGTTCTCTATTACTCTCCATCAGAATATGATAGTTAGATTTTTCTTCCATTTCCCTATTTTCACTTACCACTTTTGTGGAAACCTAGTAATTTTTTACTTTAGGTAACCACTATGTTTCAAAATTTCCATTTTTAAAGGATGTTTTAGTATTCATTTTTATGATGAGGGTTTCAATGAATGAAATGATAATGTATTAAACCTTTGATAATTGAGACAAATTTAAAAGAAAAATTATTTTTAAGGGAGGTAGAATGTAATACCCCTATATTGGGTGAATTATTTTTTTCAAATTAATTTAATATTTTTTACAGTTTCCATGTCATGTTATAATGAAAATAGTTTAATTTATTTCAAAGCACTATGTTTGGATTGAGTTATATGAAAAAAAAAGTTAATCATTCCCCACACACAATATATATTTTATATTTCTCTATATGGAACACCAATGTTAGCTTTAATTACATGAAAAAATGACTTTTCTTGATGGCTTGTGTAATACACATGACTAATTTTTATCGAATAATAGTATATCATTAAAATGTTATTATTTAACACAATAAGATATAACCTAGCCATTAAATTAGTGGTTATCAATATTGTTTGTTGATCCCTCTGGAAGATTGTTGAATTCATCCTATGATTGCTGTTTTAATAATCACAAATCATTGTTACTTAATCCGGTTGGATTTATCATATACATAATCACAATCTCTTAGTGAATATGTGTATATTGGTTGGATCATGTTTTTATCTCTTTTTTATTGATTTACAAGTATTCTGGAAGTCCTCTAGATCAAACAGACAACGGTCTCATCGATCCATATTAAAGGACAATGGTCTCACCGATCCATATCAAAGGACAACGGTCTCACCGATCCATATCAAAGGAAAACGGTCTCACCGATCCCTATCAAAGGAAAACGGTCTCACCGATCTAGATCAAACAAACAATGATCTCACCAATCCATATCAAAGGACAACGGTCGCACAGATCTATATCGAAGGACAACGGTTGCACCGATCCAGATCAAACAGACAACGGTCTCACCGATGCTGATCATCTGAGTCACCGAAGATGTCTCACCGATGCTGATCAAATGAGTCATCGATCATGACACACTGATGCTAATCATCTGAGTCACTGAAGATGTCTCACCGATGCTGATCAAATGAGTCACCGATCATGACACACTGATGCTAATCAAATGAGTCACCGATCATGACACACAGATGTCTAGCCACCGATGCTGATATTGATGACCTACCGATCACTGGACTCACTGATAGTCATAAACAACTATTTGAATTTCTTTATCTTTATTTAATCTAACCAACGGTCATATTAGGAATATTTTAATTCTCTGTCATTTATTTAATGAAGGATGTTGGATGTCAGGGAACCGTACCTCGTACCTGCAAAAAGAAATCATTTCTTTTGGTGGAGCTCGTGCTATAAAGACAAGAAGTCCCTGTTAATGCAAACAAAAGGAGACCAAGAAGACAACGACGAGACATATATGAGTGCTAAGAGTGGTGGATGAGATATTTGCAGAAGACACAGAACCTCATACACACTCAAGCTTACTCAAGAAGAGTTATGTACATTCACGAGGACATTAAAGAACATCATCGACTACATTTCTCACTATCTCTGGACCTGGATGCCAAGCAGACGACACTCTGTTTTTCAGAAAAAAACCAGAAGAGGACTCAGAATCATTTCTGATCAAACTCAAGGAGTCCAAAGCTTCACTAAAATCACTAGAGCCATTTCTAAACTCTATATCTCTGCTCTGTGATTCATTATTTTTACATTTCGAGCAGTGTGTGTTATCTGCTATATTTTACACACACACTATCTCCTGTACTTTAACTGGAGGATCTGTAAATCCTCACTCAATCTCTTACATCTTGTATTTCCCACTGGGATAGTGGTAGAGGTCATGTGTGACCTGGACAGCTGGTTGTTGTTGTTTTGTTTCCCACGAATAATAGTGGTAGAGGTCTCGGACCTGGACAGTTGTAAACTATTGTGAACCCCGATCCAGGGTGTGGATCAATTTTATATAAAGTGTTGAGAGGAATAAGTCTCAGCTTGAGGCTGAACCTCTTGGTTATATCTGATGTGCTATATCTTTCAAAGTTATTTCTTTTATTCCTCTTTTAATTTCTTTAAAACCAAAACTGTTTTAAAGTCACTTTGATAATTAAACTCGCAAGTGTTTATATTAGTTGTAAATCAGTAAGTTAGGTTAAAACGTTAATCAACTCTTCTGTTTTGATTAACTGGGAACTAATCAGTCCCTTGAGAACCCAACAGAACATTTACTTTGATATAAATTCACTACAGTTTAATTCAGTATTTCATTTGGAGGTTTTTAAGACAATGTTTTTAAAACAGAAATTTTAATTGGTACTCAATTCACCCCCCCTCTTGAGTATCCACTCCAACCAACAATTGGTATCAGAGGTTGTTTAAATATTTTCTAAAGTAATCTATTTTTCAACTGTGATTTTAGTTGTATTTTAAAGTTCTTAAAATTTCTGTTATTTCTAAATTTTTATCTCTTTAAAATATTTTCTTTAAGTAAGCTATCATGGATAATAGACTTGAAGGTTTTTCTACCAATAGACCACCATTTTTCAATGTAAATAACTATGCTCAATGGAAAATCAAGATGAAAATTCATTTAGAGAGCATGGGTTTTGATATTTGTACTGCTATAGAATCAGAATATAAAATTCCTACTACTGTTAGAACTACTTGGAATGAAGCTACTAAGACAGCCTACAATAATAATTGCAAAGCTATGAATGACTTGTACTGTGCTTTAGGAGATGAGGAATTTAATAGAATATCTGCTTGTAAAACTGCTTATGAAATTTGGGATACCTTAGCTGTTTCTCATGAAGGAACAACTAATGTTAAGGAAATGAGATTGAACACTTGCACTATTAAGTATGATAATTTTAAGATGCAGCCTAATGAACCCATTTCTGATATGTATCTCAGGTTTAATGAAATTTTCAACACAATGACTTCTTTGGGAAAGGATGTTCCATCAAAGGAACAAATTATGAGAATTCTGAGATGCCTACCTGAAAGATGGAGAGGAACTTCTGTCTCAATTAGAGAGTCGTGTGATATTGGTGAACTACCAGTCAAGAAATTAATTGGCAAGATGATGATGTATGAAGAAGAACTCAAAGTAAAAAAGAAGAAGAAGATGAACCTAGAAGGAAGTCTGTTGCGTTCAAGACTTCAACTTCAAAGAAAAAGGATAAGGAAAATCTTCAAGCTATAAATGAGAGTTCAAGCTGTGAAGACATTGAAAGTGATTCTGATAGTGATACTGAGATGGCTCACATTTCCATAAGGTTTAAAAAGTTCTATAGGAAGAAGAAGTTTTTCAGAAAATCAAATTACATAGGTAAGTATGATAACAAGGGACGTTGGAAAAAGAATTGGAAGCAATCTGAAAAATCAGATGAAGTTGTCTGCTATGAGTGCAAAAGAAAGGGACACATAAAAGCAGACTGTCCAAAGTTGAAATACAAGAAGAGGTATGAATACAAGGAAAATAAGTTTAAGAAAGCCATAAAGACTACTTGGAGTGCTTCTGAGGATAGCTCCACTGAATCTGAAGTTTCTGAAACTAAACACAGAAATAAGGCAAACATGTGTTTTATGACAAACACCTCTGAGGTAACATCTGAAACTCCTGCTTTAAATTCATATTATTTTGAAGATGATTCTGACTCAGAAAAGATGTCAAAATCTGAATTATTTGAATATTGTGATATGTTAGAAGAAACCTGTAATGAGCTCAAAGACAAATACAAAGTTTTAAAGAAACAGTATGCTTTAACTGTTAAACATAAATCTGATCTTGATATTGAAATGGAAAAGAATGCTCAGTTGATTAAAGAAAACACTAAACTGAAATTATCTAATGAGCAACTCAAGAAAGACTTAGAGAAATTTACAAATGGTAAAGATACTCTTACTCAAATTCTAGGTAAGAAAATAGCACCTAGATACACTACTGGTATAGGATACCAACCTGGACAAAGGAAAAATACCAAAACTAAATTCATTCCTAAATTTGGATAGAATATAGCTAGTTCTGAAACTTCATATGCTTCAACTAGTTATATTCATAGTTATGGATCTAATAAGGTTTATTTTTCAAAATCTTTTGACTCTATAAATCTTATGAGACCCATTAGACAAATATGGGTACCTAAAGTTTTATTGGCTAACCTGTCTGGACCCAAGAAGATCTGGGTACCAAAATCATTTCCTATCTAAATCTGTTTTGTAGGGAACCTACTTAAAGAGCTCCTATAGAAAGCCTTGGTATTTGTACAGTGGATTTTCAAGACATATGTCAGGAGACTTCTCATGCTTTAAAAGCTTAATCAGAGTTGATGGAGGGTTTGTCACCTTTGGTGATAACTCTAAAGGGAAAATCATCGGCTTAGGCCAGATTGGTAACACTGACTCAGTATTAATTTCTAAAGTTTTATTTATTGATGGACTTAAAGATAATTTGTTAAGTATTTCTCAGTTATGTGATGATGGTTTTTATGTTAAGTTTGAAAATGATTCTTGCAATGTTTTTAATTCTAAAAATGTTTTAGTATTTTCCGCCTTAAGAAATGAAAATGTTTATGCTATTGATTTAAATTCTTTAGCTAAGAAGAATATTACTTGTATAAATGCTTTTCATAAAGAGTCTTGGCTTTGGCACAGCAGATTAGGACACTGCAATGTGCATTCACTTAGAAAACTTTCTAGGAAGAACTTAGTTAGGGACCTACACAAACTTGAATTTCTAGCAGACAAAGTTTGTAATCCATGTCAAAAGGGAAAGCAACATAAAGTTTATTTCAAATCAAAGAAATAAGTTTCAACTTCTCAACCTCTCTAGTTGGTTCACATGGATTTATTTGGACCTTCTAGAGTTTCTAGCTTAAATGGGAATCACTATGTCTATGTTCTTGTAGATGACTTTTCTAGATATACTTGGGTATATTTTCTAGCTCACAAAAGTGAAGCGTGTTCTTGCTTTGTAAAATATTCCAAGTCTCTAGAAAACCTTAGTGGACTCAAGATTAAAACCCTGAGAAGTGATCATGGTCGTGAGTTTGAAAATCATGAGTTTGAATCTTTCTGCTCACACAGTGGCTTTAATCACAATTTCTATGCCCCTAGAACACCCCAATAGAATGGTGTAGTAGAAAGAAGGAATAGAACCCTGCAAGAAATTGCTAGGACTATGCTTAATGAGTATGACCTACCTGTTTATTTTTGGGCTGAAGCTATCAATACAGCTTGTTATGTTATTAATAGAGTATTGATCAGATTTGTTCTTAAGAGGACCCCTTATGAGTTGTGGAACCATAGGAAACCTAAGGTTAACTACTTCAGAGTTTTTGGCTGCAAAGTCTTTATTCTTAATACTAAATACAATCTCAAAAAATTTGCATCCAAGAGTGATGAAGTAATTTTCCTAGTTTACTCTACTTCTAGTAAAGCCTATAGAGTTTTCAATAAAAGAACCAAATGTGTGGAGGAATCTGTTCACATCAAATTTGATGAAACTGATCCACATGAACCTAAGACCTCTCTTGAAAATCTTGAAGATGATCTATCTGCTTTGAAACTTAATGATAAGGACAGTGGACCTGTAGTAAAAACATCCAGTTCTGGAAATTTTCTAGAACCTGCTTCTGTTGAACCCCAACTGGTAGATGAACCTGAAATCTCTAGTCCTACCTTTTCTAGACCAACTAGGACTCTAAAGAACCATCCTTTAGATGTTGTTGTAGGTAATTTAGATAGAGGAACACAGACTAGAGATTCTCTAAGAAATCAGGTTGAACATCAAGCTTTTCCTTCACAGTTAGAACCTAAAAATATCAATGATGCTATCAATGATGAATTTTGGGTAATGGCTATGCAAGAAGAACTAAATCAATTTGAAAGAAACAAAGTCTGGAAATTAGTAGAAAGACCTAAGGACACTATAACCATAGGCACAAAATGGGTTTTTAGAAACAAAGTTGATGAATCTGGAAACATCATTAGAAACAAATCTAGGCTAGTTGCACAAGGTTACAATCAAGAATAAGGAATTGACTATGAGGAAACCTTTGCACCTGTAGCTAGATTAGAGGCTATTAGGATCTTACTTGCCTATGCATCACATCTGAATTTCAATTTATATCAAATGGATGTGAAAAGTGCTTTTTTAAATGGTTTTATTGTTGAAGATGTTTTTTGTAGAACAACCACCTGGTTTTTCAAATCCTCATTTTCAAAATCATGTGTTTAAACTTTCTAAAGCTTTATATGGTTTAAAACAAGCTCCAAGAGCTTGGTATGAAAGACTTTCAAACTTTCTTATTTCAAAAGGATTTACAAAAGGAATAGCTGATCCCACTTTTTTTATAAAAAGGATTTCAAAAGATGTGTTAATAGTACAAATCTATTTTGATGATATTATTTTTGGATCTTCTAAAAATTCTTTATGTACTAAATTTTCAAAGGTTGTGCAAAATGAGTTTGAAATGAGCTTAATGGGAGATCTTAAGTATTTTCTTGGATTTCAAATCTTTCAAACTAAAGATGGTATTATTTTAAATCAAAGTAAATATACTAAGGATTTATTAAAACGTTTTGGTTTATATAGTATTAAGGAAAGTGATATACCTATGAGTACTACCTATAAGTTGGATGTTGATGAAATTGGGAAACCAGTTGATCAAACATATTACAGAGGTATGATTGGGAGTTTACTTTATCTTACTTCTAGTCGACCAGATATTATGTTTATTGTGTGTATGTGTGCTAGATTTCAAGCTAATCCTAAATAATCACACTTACTGGCTATTAAAAGGATTTTTAAATATCTTAAGTATACTGTGAATTTAAGTTTGTTTTATCCAAAAGGACAATCATTTGACCTAACTAGTTATTCAGATGCTGACTTTGCTGGATGTAAGTTAGATAGGAAAAGCACATCTGGAACATGTCATTTACTTGGAAAGTCCCTAGTATCATGGTGTAGTAAGAAACAGAACTCAGTTGCATTGTCTACTGCTGAAGCAGAATATATAGCTGCTGGTAGTTTTTGTGCACAGATTCTGTGGATGAAACACAATTTATTGGACTATGGATTTGATTTTAAACATGTTTCAATTAAATGTGACAACAATAGTGCGATCAACATATCTAAGAACCCTGTGTCTCACTCTAGGACTAAGCACATTGATGTCAGACATCACTTTCTAAGAGATCATTATCAGAAAGGTGATATTTATCTAGAATTTATTAGTTCTGAACATCAATTAGCTGATATTTTTACAAAGCCTTTATGCTTTTAAAGAATGAATTTTATTAAACAAGAATTGTGTATGATTGATCTGTGAAACTGATCTGTGAAACTGATCTGTGAAACTGATATGTGAAACCGATCTGTGAAACCGATCTATCATTCAATTACTTTTTATTATGATAATTAATTAATTAATTTTATATTTATTATGGAAACCCTAAATGATGAAATAAATGATACGTGGCTATTTCTATTCCCCATACCGTCGACCTTTCATTTCTTTCCCGCCAAGCCTTATTTCCTCTCTTCTTCTCTACTTCGAACCTTCGAACTCCTGCTTTCTCTAGAATCTTCAAATGGCTAAGCAAAAGAGACCAAGAAAAGGATCAGAAAGTCATGTACCTTCAAAGCGTGCTCGAGGTGAGTCGAGTAGTACCACTCAAAGATCAGTAAATCCGAACCTGGAAACTCGGATTATTGTTGTGGAAAAGGAAGTCAGTTCCGCCTAGATTTTGACAATTAAGTCGCTGCTGTTACAAGTTTTAGATTTGAAAGGATAGAAATCCTGGTTCTTAGATAACACTCGTGTATACTACCCAAAGCTAGTGCGTGATTTTTATATAAATCTGCAAGTTACTTTAGATGGTGTTGAGGCTGCCAAAATTTCTTCTGTAGTAAATGGAAAGAAAATATCTTTTTCGTCTAAACAATGGGCTGAATGTTTAGATGTACCCCATGAGGGTCGGTATGAGGATTGTTCTGGAAACATTCCTCCAACAACTGAATACTTTTCTTATGAGTTAGCATTAGAGCTTTTGACTGGAAACAGAGAGTCAAGGAGAATCACAGCCTCATAGTTGGATGGTGAATGTAGACTTCTCTTTAAGTTTATTCACCACCAAATTGGCCCCAGGAAAGGAGATTTTTCTGTTGTAAGATACCAGGATTTTTTTCTATTGTTTTTACTAAAAACTCATGAGAAGATCAATTTGTGTAGATATCTAATGGTACACATAGCTGGAATGGTGAAACCTTCTAAGAAAGCCACTGCTCTGTTCTATTCCAAAATGATCTCTGCTATGTTAAAGAATCTGGAATGTGTTGATGAAGCTGATGAGATAGCTGAATCTGATAGTTCTTTTTGTGTTAACAAAGAAATTTGTAAATGGATGAAAATAAACTGGAACCCATGGAAGAAATGTTGGGTTGCTGATGAGGACAAGCTGTATGAGTCCTACAATCCCACTGATCATGGAAAGAGGCCGAAGGGTTTAAGAGACCCTGGTTTGAAATCAGATGAGGAGCCAATTTATTCTGATGATGGGGAAGAAGTAGATGTTGAAAGGAATAAAGACACTAAAGAGTCTGGTAAACAAGGGATGGAAGAAGCTGAAACAGAAGAAGGAAGTATGTCACCTCCTGATGATAGGAGTGATCCTGATACTGTGAGACCTAAGAGAAGAGTGGACTTTGGATCTGCCAGTCCACCTTTACCCTTACCTGAATCAGAACCAGTTCTTGGTGATAAAGAAACTAGTGACACAGAAGTATCTAATAGTGAAGTTTCTGTGAAGAATGGAAATGGGAATGGTGATGATGATGATGATGATGATGATGATAATGATGGTGATGGTGACAACTGACCAGTGGATGGTCTTGTTGTACCTCAAACAGAAACACATCAAAATGTACCAGAAGAAAATGCCAAGGGCAAGAGAGATTCTCTAGAAATCAGTGGAAAAGCAAGTTATGATAAACCGAAATATACTCTGTGTGCTGCTTTCTGGGATGATTACCCTGGTTTTGTTGTTTTGGGTTTAGAGTATTCTGACGAAGAAGAGGAAGAATCATAATCTACTACGGTTATGAAGTAAAGACAACTAGTTGAGACAAGGTCTTCTCATGCTATTGATGTTGCAGATGCTCATCTACCTAGTTCTACTATCTCTCAGTATGATTTTGATAAGTTCAAAAATGAGTTGCTTACTGCTGTGAGAGATACAGTCAAAGAAGAAATTTCAAATGTCATTAAACCAGACCTGGCCAATACTGGTGAATTTATTGGCAGGCACATAGCCTCTCTATATCAGATTCTGAAGGATCTACAATCTATCTTAGTTTCTTTATCAAACAAATTTAGATCAACCATCTCTGGTATGATGGAAGTGTTGAGGAATCTGATTGAACATCTTAAAAAGTCTGATCTGAGAAATTTGAAAGCTGAGATAACTCAGATAGTTGCTCAAGCCAGTACAACCAAAGTAACCAAGATCACTACTCATGAGCTAGAGGCTCTAAGGCAGATTGTGCAAGGTGAATTGGCCACCATTAGACAAGTTCTTGATTTGGACTCGTTGAGGAAGATGAAGGAGCATAGTGATCACATTCATAAGATGGTAACATTATATTCAGCAGATGCCACTAAATCTCAGAGAGAGATCAAGGAAAAGGTTGATCATTACTTTTCAAAGATTTATACAAAGCATGAGATGACCACGAAATTCAAAGTGTTAGCTGACAATCTGAGACTACCTCCAATCACTCAAGATTTCAAGACTCAAGTTCATTAGTTGAAAGATTTTACTCCTACCTTGGAACAGTTCATGGAGAATAAGGATGATTTTGAGAAGGCTATGCAGTATGGTGCAGAAGTTATTCAGAATTTCATAAATCTTTTGAAGCCTTATCTGAATGCACAAGACACTGCCATTGTGCTTCTTACTTCTGAACCTCTTAGTGCCTCTGATATTGCTCCAAATCAGATCTCTGTTGCTCAAGCTCTATCTCAACTACGACCAGTTCCTCAGCAATCTTCTCAACTAGCTCTTACAGCTCCACAGCAAATCCCAGTGGCATCCTCTCCTCCACCCTCCAGAGTCATCTTACCACCTTTTCAAATTTGCCCAATTCCATCTGCCTCCAAGCCTTCCTACTTACCAACCATTGATCCTTCTGACAAAGGTAAAGTCCCGTTACATCCCAAGAAATAGTTGTGCGTTTTTGTTAATAGGGTGAACCCTTTTGTGTTTGTACTGTGATGTACCTTATAAACTTTATTCTCTTTTATTTTTATTCTCTCGGATGCCTTCTTTTAATCGCTTCTTTATCTGTTTTCCCTCCTTTTTGATTATCCCAAAGGGGGAGAAATCTGTATATATATGGGGGAGATGCATCTCTAAAGGGGGAGATTCTTTTTTATCTATGGGGGAAAACCTTTCTATGACAATGCTTGCATAAATATTTAAAGGCATAAATTCAGGGGGAGATTTATATCTCATTATGTTTTTATTCTTATTATGCCTTGTCACTATTATTGATAATATATTATTTTTATTTATGGCTAAGATTTGTGATTATCAAAAAGGGGGAGATTGTTGAGCCCTCTGGAATATTGTTTAATTCTTCCTATGATTGATGTTTTAATAATCACAAATCATTGTTACTTAATCTGGTTGGATTTCCCATATACATAATCACAATATCTTAGTGAATCTATGTATATTGGTTGGATCATGTTTTTATCTCTTTGTTATTGATTTACATGTATTATGGAAGTCCTCTAGATCAAACAGACAATGGTCTCACCAATCCATATCAAAGGACAACGGTCTCACCGATCCATATCAAAGGACAACGGTCTCACCGATCCATATCAAAGGACAACGGTCTCACCGATCCATATCAAAGGACAACGGTCTCACCGATCTAGATCAAATAGACAACGGTCTCACCGATCCATATCAAAGGACAATGTTTGCACTGATCCATATCGAAGGAAAACGGTTGCACCGATCCAGATCAAACAGACAATGGTCTCACCGATTCTGATCATCTGAGTCACCGAAGATGTCTCACCGATGCTGATCAAATGAGTCACTGATCATGACACACCGATGCTGATCATCTGAGTCACCGAAGATGTCTCACCGATGCTAATCAAATGAGTCACTGATCATGACACACCGATGCTGATCAAATGAGTCACCGATCATGACACACCGATGTCTAGCCACCAATGCTGATGCTAATGACCTATCGATCACTTGACTCACCGATAGTCATAAACAGCTATTTGAATTTCTTTATCTTTATTTAATCTAACCAATGGTTATATTAGGAATATTTTAATGCTCTATCATTTATTTAATAAAGTATGTTGGATGTCATGGAACCGTACCTCGTACCTGCAAAAATAAATCATTTCTTTTGCTGTAGCTCGTGCTATAAATATATGAAGTCCCTGTTAATGCAAACAAAAGGAGACCAAGAAGACAACGACGAGACATATATGAGTGCTAAAAGTGGTGGATGAGATAGTTGCAGAAGACACAGAACCTCATACACACTCAAGCTTACTAAAGAAGAGTTCTGTACATTCATGAGGACATTAAAGAACTTCATCGACTACATTTCTCACTATCTCTGAACCTGGATGCCAAGCAGACGACACTCTGTTTTTCAGAAAAAAAAACCAGAAGAGGACTCATAATCATTTTTGATCAAACTCAAGGAGTCCAAAGCTTCACTAAAATCACTATATCCATTTCTAAACTCTATATCTCTGCTCTGTGATTCATTATTTTTACATTTCGAGCAGTGTGTGTTATCTGCTGTATTTTACACACACACTGTCTCCTGTACTTTAACTGGAGGATCTGTAAATCCTCACTCAATCTCTTACATCTTGTATTTCCCACTAGGATAGTGGTAGAGGTCATGTGTGACCTGGACAGCTAGTTGCTGTTGTTTTGTTTCCCACGAATAACAGTGGTAGAGGTCTCGGACCTGGACAGTTGTAAACTGTTGTGAACCCCGATCCAGGGTGTGGATCAATTTTATATAAAGTGTTGAGAGGACTAAGTCTCGGCTTGAGACTGAACCTCTTGGTTATATCTGTTGTGCTATATCTTTCAAAGTTATTTCTTTTATTCTACTGCTAATTTCTTTAAAACCAAAACTGTTTTAAAGTCACTTTGATAATTAAACTCGCAAGTGTTTATATTAGTTGTAAATCAGTAAGTTAGGTTAAAAAGTTAATCAACTCTTCTGTTTTGATTAACTGGGAACTAATCAGTCCCTTGAGAACCCAACAGAACATTTACTTTGATATAAATTCACTACATTTTAATTCATTAATTCGTTTGGGGGTTTTTAAGACAAAGTTTTTAAAACAGAAATTTTAATTGGTACTCAATTCACCCCCCCTCTTGAGTATCTACTCCGACCAACATTGTTAACTAAAATTTTAAAATATATTGTATACACAAATATAAGGTGAATTCATTGGTAACTAATTAATTCAAAATTAATATGAAAACTGATTGAATATAAATGAAAATATTATTATTTTTATAGTCACAAAGAAGTTTTAACCTAATAAATTAAATTAATTAAAATTAAAGAGTGATATAAATGAAATAAATTTTTTATATATATTGTAAAATATTTTTGATATTCATTCAATATATTTGATAGAGAGAATATGTAAATTCCCATGATTAAAGTACTTTAACATTATATGACTTTTCTAAATAATTAATACATTACACAAACTGACACCCAAAGACTGTATTAATTTATTTACTTTTAGAAATGGGGAACACAATATCTTAATTTGGTGAAATATATTTACAATATACAATAAATATATTCCCCTTTACTTTTACTACTTAAACCTTTCTCAATATCCTGGGGAAAAGAAAATATATAAAAAGGGTGAGCTCAGATTCTCTATAAGGGTAAACAAATAAAATATCAAACTAAAATTGAACATAATATTATAATAACCTAAACATAACTTTTGAAAAGAAAAAAATGTATAAAATATATCAAAATCTTGAGTCGTGAAATTAATCTTAGCAGTTCTAGAGGAATAAATCATAACGGAACATGAGCCATCAGAAAAATTGCATTTGAATAAAACATGGAATTGTTGGAAACACATAAGAATAGAAAATAATTTCCAATTTAACCAAGGATAATTTCCAAGACCATCATGGTGGAAAAATTCCTTTACTAATCTGAATTCACTCCTCGTTCCATCCTTACATTACTGAATCAGGTTTATATACCATTCCAACCCTATATTACTGAACCGATATCATTTCTCATTTCATCCCTATATTACTGAACCAATATCATTTTCAATTCTAGTCCTATATCTCTCATTATATATAAATCATTAACCAATGAATTTTAGTGAGATATAGGTCCCAACCATAATGAAATCATCCTTATATGTTCCATAAAAACATAAATCATTCATCATAGCATAACCCAAAGAATAATATGGTTTTCTTAAACATCATTCCATCATAACATAATCCATGTAAAACAAATGGATTTCATAAAAACCATTCCATTATAATCATAATCAAATCATAAGAATAATAGTGATATAATACTTGAAACATAACCAATTAAATAATTTAATCTTCGATGGAAAATAATTTTGATAAAGCACTTGAAAAAAATCCTCGAGGAAAATATATTTTATTCTTCAAATTCGTTTTCTTTTCTCAAAATTACACACAATTTTAAATGAAAAAAAAAATTAAAATAACATATAAATATTTTAAATTAATCTTCATGGATATAAGGTTTTTTGAAATCGTGAAAATATATTAATGTCGTATAAGATAAAAAATCATTACTCTCGTACTTTTTCTCGAAAAGTCAAAAAGTACCTTGTTTGGAAAATGAAATAATTTTTCTTTTCAAACCATGTAATAAAATGTTTAAAATGGAAAAAATGACTATAAACATCCATATAAAAATAGTAAAAAAATTCATTAAATCATTTATTAGAAAACATGGACATGAATGATAAATAAACACTAGTAAATACTTACGGATAAACAATCTCAGATAATAATGATATTGTGAAATTACCCATTACATTAGGTATAGATTTTTTTGTACATGCCCAAACCTCCTGTATAAGGGAATAAATAATGTTATTAACTTATTTTATAATAAAATTCATTTTTATGATATCATAATTGATCATATTATTACCCGTTGTTAATAACATTATTAGTCTTCTTTCGGGTATTAACAAATTTATTTTCTTACACATGTTTTGATGAATAAGTTCTTGTTCCTCTTTGTATGTTAAACTTATATCATTTCCATATTGATATTAATATAATATATATCATATTTTTTCATTCTATAAATTTATATATCGTTCTTAAATATAGATAATTTTTAATGAATCGCATCGCATCATGGAGACAGTAGGCCATACGTACACATGGGTGACGATATCATTCCCTTAATTATTGAATGGTATAGACGTGGATAGTATATATTTTGTTTCAAAATCCAAATCATGTTATATTAATCATATATAGTTATTATTTAAATCATTATAACAATCCAAATAATGTGGTGTTGAAAAAAAAATTACACCATGGTGTGGTGATGGTAAGTTGTATGTACGCACACTTGGTGATTTTGTTTTTTGTATGATGGGTAGAAGATGGAATATGGTTTTTCCATAATCATAATAACATATTAGTATATATTTGATAATAGATTTATTACATTGTAGTGGAAACAAAAAAGGGGGATGAAGTATAAGAATATATGATATTGAGTGAGTCGGAAAAAGAGATTACCTCTTCTTCGGTGAGCTCCCTCTAGACCTCCTCTTAAGGGAACTAGAGTTTTTATTTTGAGAATACAAAAACCACTAAAAATTGAATAGTGAAGTCTGAAAGGTAACTGGGTAGGGGATGTATGAGATTGAAGTCTCAATGTTATGTGAAGAAATGAGGGAGGAGGTTCCCTTTTAAAATTGAGGTGAGGGGAACCTTTGGAATCTCCAAAAAATATTGATTTATAATAAAATAAAATCCCATCCAAAAACAAAAAATGCCATATTTTAAAATATTTGATTATATAGGGTTGTCATATCATAAAAAAATAAATTTTATACCATATCATTTTAATTAACTCTTAGTTATTCTATTTCAATTTTAACTAATGTAACCAATGATTCAATATTAAAAGAGTATTGTTTTTATAAAATTTATATCAATTAGAACATAAATGAGAAATGAGGAATATTTTTAGAAATATAATAATTGTTTTGTATTTTTAAATGTATTTTATGATTTTTAAATAATTTAATTAAACATTATTTTGACAAAATATAAATAGTGTCAATTTTGATATTATTCATTCCTTGGATTTTTAAAAATATCAAGATAATATGTCCACCTGGATAAAAATATTTCATTATATTACTAAGTATTAAAATTAATCTATTGAATTTTTGTATATATTAGTTATCTCAATTTATATTTATTTTAATTTTTTTAATAAAATTATTTTGATATTTTCATTAATAAAATAATACTACATCTGTTTTGTGTAATTATTTAATTTGCATATTTTTAGGTAAAAAATAAAAATAAAATACCATAATGAATATAATTATTATATATTTCAAAATAATTTATATGGAATAATTTATCTTTAATAAAATGCTACATTAAAAAATTATATTTAATAAAACATGAATGTAACAATATAAACATTACTTTAAAAAAATATGATAGGCGTCATAATCATTTCCATATGCCTCCAAATGGTCATTAACTCTACCCTTGGATTATTTTTCTAGAGATATACTTTAGAAATAATATTTGGTCATGTTTTTATTTTTAATGGTTATTATAATTTTAACAAAAATTATTTTATTGATTTTTTATTCATTAAATAATTTATGCAACATCAATGAATAGGCCTTTAAAGTAATTATTTATTTCCTAAGAATTAAAAATAAATTTCAATTGTAATGAAAAAAAGCATTCAAATGAGTGTTTATATTCTAATTTATATTTTGTATAACCTTATTTCAAAAATGATAATGTACATAAAAATTTGAGTATGGCATATTTAACTTTTCTTTAAATAAAATTTGATAAATATCCTAGTCTAATCTATGTGGCTTCCAAAGGATACCATTTCAAAAAAAGGATGATTTAAATCAAAAATCACTTATCTAATTATATTAGGATGAGTTTTACGATAATTTTATAATAGTATTTATACCTTTAATTACCTGATTTTCCTTTTACCATTTTAATAAAAAATTACTGATGTTACTATTCATAATGCCCAAAAATAAAAGAAAGATATTTAAATAATTTGGAACCACTGATTCCAATTAAGAAATCCATTTTTCAAAATTCAAAACACATAATGTTCAGTAATTAATTTAAAGTTTATCTCATTGTCGGAAAGAGAAAATGTGTTTTAAAAGTTAAATCATTCAAACGATTTAAATGTTTTTACATATAAATTCAGTTTAAAATTAATTCAAATGAAATAAATTATATTAAATTATAAAAATATAACATTTTTATACTTTAAAACAATTCAAGTATATAATTTTACAGTATAAATATTTATTTGAACAAATTTGTTTTCAATTAAAATGTATTTTTTTACTATTCATCAAAATGTGAAACTTATCAAAAAATTACCAAAACTTCAACCGAGTTAAATTATGATAATTTTCATTCAAAGATAATGTTTATTTTGAAAAATATAATTTAAAATTTTTTCTTGAACTAGATTTAAAATTTTTTCCCCATCAAAAGTTGCCAAATCTATTTTTTTGAAAAGTAATTATTTTTTTGAAAAAAATGAATTTGTTCTTATATATTATCTATAAACCACATAAGATGG
The DNA here is from genome assembly GCA_963277665.1 of Viscum album. Classification (NCBI taxonomy): domain Eukaryota; kingdom Viridiplantae; phylum Streptophyta; class Magnoliopsida; order Santalales; family Viscaceae; genus Viscum; species Viscum album. The sequence goes on along the minus strand of OY728141.1, from coordinate 1,953,737,013 downwards.
ATTTCATACATTAGATTGAATATATTAAATACATATTTCATTAATAAAATCCATAAAGAGCTATTTAATTATTTTATAAACTCTCTTATTTCGATTTAAATAGTTTTCCAGAAAAAATATTTACTTTTATTTAGAAAGGGTTTTATTTTTATTTATAATTAATTGGTCACTAATGAATTAATTATATATATACATGTGTAAGGAATATTTCTTTAATTCAGTTAATATTGTTAATATATTCCATTATAATGGCTATGTTATAAGGTAACATAATAATATTTAGTTGATCACTTAAACTTGGTTTTCCATGGAATGAATTATATAAAAAGAACTTCAAATTGTGTATAACACACGCAAAGCATAGTATTTTGTATACTGAAAGTTAAGTAGGTGTTATATGTAGCACAGGGATATTATGGTGTAGTGTACAACACTAGACACCAATGAATTTAAAAACTGTCCATCTCATAAAAATATCAGGGTGTTATATTATACCCCCTTAAAATGAATTTCTCTCTCAAAATTAATTTGGGTTACAAAATAATAAGTACTTGAGAGGTTCATTCAGATAAATCCAAATGAGGAAAAAAATCATAAATCTTCTCTTAAAAAGGAATGTGAGAAACACAACGATTATCAAAATTTACTCATAACTGGGATTCTACATAGAATAACATAGGTGGAAAATGAAAACATGGATATGGAAGATAAATATAACCATCATGTTCTAGTAGAGTGTGATATAGAACAAGGTTAAGATAATGTTAAAAATCAAAAATCCATAAATTTTATATGATTTAAGGGGCCATTTTATTTATCATAAATGAAGGTATTAGGTTAATTTTTTTTGTTTTTAATATACTTTCCATAGATTTGAATAATGAGAAGAAATACATACATGATTATAATCCCATCCTTTCAATGTGCCTTGATCAATTATAATTTTATCTCTTATTCTATGAAATGGAGGTGAATTTTTCATTCCTTAAGCATTAGCGGATTATGAGATATATAAATAGAATTACATGTCATTCAATCTGTCATTATCATAATAAAAAGGTTAGACCAGGGTATCAAATATGCATAAGCCCACCTATGGTGAGTTAATACTTTATTCTAACAATGTTCATCCGAAATTTAATATAATATTTCCATAAATGGATAACCTTACAATCCTTCCAAAAATTGAAAATCCAAAACATTAGAAAGAGGTTAAATAAATTTTCATTACATTTATCTCTCATATATCATAAGGTATCTCTTGTTGGTCACATTCCAAACATCTGAATTCCTTCATCATGTATTTTATTGAAACATGGTAATAACATAAATTACCATAAATCTTTATTGAAAACATGTATGTTTCCTTATTACAAAACTTATTAGATATATTCCTTAAGTCCAAAAAAGTTTTATACTTTCTCCATGATAGTATAACACTATTGAAAACAATTCCATAATATGTTACCAAGAAACTAGTATCATCCAATTTACTTATTCATATCCACTATATCTTTATCCAATAATCATTATCCTAACCTAAGAGAAATATTAATGGTTATCTTTCCCCTAATCATGTATCCTCCAAATATATCATCCTATCCATAAATCACTATTCTAGGTATTAAGAATTATTCAACATATCCTTTGTAATAATTAATAAAAAACATATACTGAAAAGACTTATATGTATCATGATTCATATAATCATTGAATTTTGAAACATATAAACATAAATCATCCAACTTTATTCTTAAATTGTTACTTAGGATCCATTATCTTAGTATTTCCTATACTATGAATCATGTCTTAAGGTTCCTCAACCTTAATCTAACCAAGCTTCTTATGTTTACTATAATGAATAATTCTAGAACATCTCAAACCTTTCACATGTCGTTTACAATCTCTTTATCCTCAACAGTATAACCAATACTTGTACTACCATCGTGATTCTTTTTATAATATTTTCACTTTGAAAATTGGTTTCATTATTTTTCATACTTTCCACATATGAAACATTATGTGTTAAATATTTTACATCTAGTTCTACCTATTGACTAAGACCAGAAAGAAATGTGTGAGAAATACATATTAGATATTAAAAAAATAATAATTATGTTAAATTACTTATAATATTTCGGTCTTTGACATATTATTTTTAATCCTAGGTTATTCATGGCTTTCAAAAAAACTCTTGGATTGTAACCTATATATTGAATTATCCTTAGGAAATCCCTAGACATATCCATATATATATCTATATGGATCACACATATGTTTTTTCATCCTAGTTTTCAAAGGTTGACTAAACCTTTTCTCTAATACAAATTTTAAAGACCAAATATTTATGTACATGATCATTAAATTAATTTTTCTGAGTACTTAATACATTACAAAAATGGAAACCCAATTACTTTATTGGTTTAGTGCCTTTAAAAATTTGGGACAAATTCTTCTTATTTTGTGAATTCTCTTAGACATCTCCCACAATGATCTTTCCCTTTATTTTTCCTACCTAAAATTGTTCTTTATATCATGGGTAAAAGAAAATAAAAGAAAAGGGCGAGCTCATATGATCAGTAAGGGTAAAAAAATAAAACATTAATCAAAACATGAACATAATAATTTAATAACTAGAACATAACATCTAAAAATCATAAAATGTATTAGATATATCAAAATCTAGAGTCATGAAATAAATCCTTACAGTTCATGAGGCACAAATCATAAAGTAACATGATCCATGAGAAAAATAGAATTGTAATAAATCATGGAATTGTGGAAAACAACTAAGTATAGAAAATAATTTCCATTTTATCCAAGTCTCGTTGACAAGTCCATCATGGTGGAAAACGTCCTTTAATGGACTGAGTTTACTCATTATTCCAGCCCTATGTTACTGAACCAAGATTACTTACCGTTCCAGTCATCTATTACTGAACTGAGATCATTTCCTATTCTAGCCCTATATTACTGAACTGGGATCATTTATCATTCCAGTCCTATCTATCCAATGGGATATAAATCATTACCTAATGAATTTGGGAGAGATATAGGTCATATCTATCTAATAATGAAATCATTATTATATTTTCCACAAAAACATAAATCATTCATCATAGCATAACCCAATGAAGAAAATTAGTTTCTTAAACATCATTCTATCATAAAAAATCCATATAAAACAAATGGATTTCATAAATAGAATTCCAGCACAATCAGAATAAAATAATAGGAATAAAAGGGATAGTATACTTGAAACATAACCTATTAAATAACTTCATCTTAGATTGAAAATAATTTTGATAAAACCCTTGAGATTAATCCTTGCCAAAAATATACTTGCTTGATCAAAATCATTTTCTTTTACCAAAATGAAACACGTTTTTTAAGGAAAATAATTTTTTTGAAAAAATAATGAAATATTGTAAAGTAATATTAATGAAATTAATGTTTTATGAAATCGTAATAATTTTTTTTCTATATAAGTTAAAAAAATATTCTCATGATATTTTTGGAAAATTCAAGAAGTACTTCATTTAGAAAACAAAAGAATGATTATTCTCAAATAATGTAACAAAAAGTAAAACATTAGTAAAAATAAAATTAAACATCTATAGGAAAGTATTAAATCATTTCATGAAATATGTTTTTAGAAAGCATGTACATGGATGGAAAATATAACCCAGAAAATACTTATTTATAAAAAATATCGAATAATAATGAGATTACAAAATTACCCTTCACTGTAGGCCTGGGTTTCTCCGTACATGTTAGAACATCCTATATAAGGGTTTAAATAATTTCATTATTAAATTTTATAATCATATTTATTTTTATGATTTCATGAGTGATCATATTTTTACTCATTTGTTAATAACATTATTATTCATCTTTTGTGTATTACCTGCTTTATTTTCCTATGCATATTTTAACAAATAAGTTCTTTTTCATCTTCTTAGGTTACATATATATAATTTAAAAAAATATATTAATATAATATATATAATATTAGTTCATTATATACATTTATATATTCATACTTTAATAAATATCATGAAGAATGAATCATGTCACATCGTTGAGACGGTAGGTCGTACGTACGCACAAACGATGATATCATTCCCTTAATTGTGAAATGGTATGGAAGTGGATGGCATATATTTTGTTTAAAAATTCATATTATGTTATAAAAAGAATATATAGTTATTACTTCCATAATTTTACCCATCCAATTAAGGTGGTGTTCAAAAATAGATTACACCACAGCGTGGAGATAGTATGTTGTACGTACGCACTCCTATTGATTTTGTTTTTTATAGGATGGATAGAAGGTTGAATATAGTTGTTCCTTAATAATAATAATTTATCACTATATATATTATTATTAAGTTATTATTTTTTAATGGAAACAAAAAATGTAGAGGAATTAGAAGAATAAAATCATGTTGAGGGAGTCAGTAAATGAGATTACCTCTTCTTGGACAATCTCCCACTATATTTCCTATTAAAGACACTATAGTTAGTCTTTTTAGAAGACAAAAACCTCTTGAATGTGAATATAGAAGTTGATAAGGGAAATTGGTAGGGTATTAATGAGCTTAAGGGCTCAATATGAAGGGAATAAATGAGGTAGGAGGTTCCCTTTAAAATTGAGGTGAGGGGCACATTTAGAATCTACAAAAAATATTAATTTATAATAAAATAAAATTCCTTAAAAAATATCCAAAATGTCATATTTAAAATATTAGATGAGAGAGTGTTGTAATCTCATCAAAAATCAAGTTTTAGACAAGTGTTTCTATCATCTTATACCTTATCATTTTAATCAACCCTTAGTTATTCTAATTTAATTTTAACTAAGGTAACAAATGTTTCAATATTCAAAGAGTGGTTTTTTTAAAATTTTATGTAAATTAAACCTTAAATGAAACATTTAATCTATATTAAACATTATAATAATTATTTTATATTTTTAAAAATAATTTATTATTTTTAAATAATTTAATAAAACATTATTTTTAAAAAATATCAAAAGTGTCAATTTTGACACTATTCATTTCACAATTTTTTAAAAATATCAAGATAATATTTTAACCTAGAAATAAATATTTTATTATATTCTTAAGGGGACAAGTTCATATAGAATTTTTTTTCATATATTAATTATCCCAAATTATATTTATTTAAATATTTTTAATAACATTAATTTGATATTTTTAATAATAAAATAATTACTACATCACTTTTGTGTAATTTTTTATATGCTTCCTTTTTAAGTCAAAAATTAAAAATAAAATGGCATAACGGAGGTAACACTAATAGATTTCATAATAAAACTTATAGTCTAATTTATATTTATAAAATTCAACATCATAAATGTTATATTTAATAAAATCTGAATGTGACAACTTTAACATTACATTAAATAAAATATTATAAGTGCCATAATCTTTCCATATGGTTCCAAATTGTTCATAAATCGACCCCTATATTATTATGGTCATGATATAATTTGAAAATAATATTTTATCATTTTTTGTATTATTTTTAGTGGTTATTATCCTTTTAATAAATATTATTTTTTGATTCTTCATCAATTAAATAATTTATTCCTCATCACTATATAATCCTTTGAATTAAATATTTATTTCCTAAAAATTAAAAAAATACCATAAGAAATAAAAATATTTTATGTTTCAAATGATAATTTATAGAATAATTTATATTCTCTATATTTTTATTTTAAATATGATATAGTTATTAAAATTTGAGTAAGACATATTTAACTTTTCTTGAAATAAAATATATTAAATTTATTAATCTCATCCATATGGCATCCAAAGGAACCCATTTCAACAAAAGTATGATTTAGGTCTAAAGTAAAAAAATCCAATTATATTATTAAAGTGATTAGGGTAATTTTATAATAATATTTTAACTTTTAATTACCCAATTTACCTTTTTACCATATTGATAAAAAAATACTGAAGATACTATTCATAATTCCCAAAAATAAAAGAGAGATATTTACATAATTTGGACCCACTAATTCAAATTATGAAATATATTTTTCAAAATTGAAAATACATAAGTTAGAGTGTTTAAGATAAAATTATTCCCGTTTACAGAATGAGAAATCATGTTTTAAAAGATAAAACATACAAAAGATTGAAATGTTTTTACATCTAAATTCAATGTAAAATTAATTAAAATGATGTCTATTATATTATCTAATAAAAATATAATCTATTTATAATTTAAAAAAAATTAAATTATATAATTCAACAATATAATTAAATTTGACAAAAAATAATTTTCAATTTAAATGTATTTATTATTATTCATCAAAATGTGAAACTTATCAAAAAAATAAAAAAAAATCAACATAACTAAATTTTGATACTCTAATTTAAAATATTATATTTATTTTTTAATATATAATATAAAATTGTGTCACAAATATATTTAAAATTGGTTCCCCATCAAAAGGCGTAAAAATGGAAACTTTCTGAAAATTACTTCTTTAATCCAAAAAAAATGAATTTTCTCTTATATCATGTCTAGAAAACATATAAGTAAAAATTGAAACATTATATTGAATATCTTACAATTATATTTAATTAATCAAGTCCATAAATAGTGATTTTATTATTTTATAAAATCACTTATTTTAATTTAAATACTTTTCCAGAAAAACATTTCCTTTTATTTAAAAACAGATTTATTCTTATTTATAATCAATTAATCACATAATAATTATATATATATATACAGAATATTTTCATAATTCAGTTAATACTATTAATTTATTCCATTATAATGGAGAGTTTATCAGGTAACATAATAATATTTAGTTTTCCATATAAACTCATTCTTGTGTGAAATGATTCTATAAAAATAATTTGAAATTGTTTGTAACACAAGCCAAACATAGTATTGTGTATACTACAAGATAAACTAGTGTCGCATGCGAATCAAGGTTATATTGGTGTATGATACAAAACAATACATCAAATAATTTAAAATATATCTATCTCATAAAAATCTCAAAGTGTTGCATAGGATTAGAACAAACCCAATTTTATACATAACACCCTATTTTTTGTAAAAGTGATTTTACCGTATTTTAAGGGAGAACCAATTTTTTATAAAATATTGGAATGATTTATATATTTAATATGTAAAAATAAACATCATATTTTTAATAAAAATGTATAAATTACGTTGGGATAGTTTTTTTTAATTTTTCCATAAAGTTTCATTTTTAATGAATAGTTAAAATACCGGATTTTAATACCAATCTTCTTTTTAATTTATTTTATTTTTATGGTTAAATTATTTTTTAAATTGGTTTAAATGTTTAATTAGATAATAATTTTATGATTAAATCCATTTTAGGTCATTGGAAATAATTTCACATTCAAATTTGATATAAAAACTTAACAAACATTTGATCTTTTTTTACTTTAAAACCCTTCATTGTCGTCCAATCAGCAGGTAAATCTTAAATTAATATTTTACACTTATATAATTGGAATTTTTAAAAATATATTTCATATTTTTAATCATAATAATTTATAATATCTAATAATTTTGACATAGTTTTTTACCCAAAAGATTAGTGAATGTAATTAAAATTAATTACATCGATGAAGGTAAAATTAATATTCACTAAGGACTAAAACTTAAATTTATGACTCAAAATAACCCATAAAATTTTTCAAGATCCATTGTATTCCCATTTTTATACCCTATACTCCATTTTATTTAAATTCTTCTATTATTTTGTCTACATGAAACATGAAAAATGTGGGTGGAATTCTCTCTTTAAATATTTACAAGTGTCACTCCTCATCCACTATATAAGGACCTCCTCTCCTCCCACTTCATCACACAAATAAATTATTTTTGAATTAAAAAACTCTAATAAAATAAGCTTCAAATATATATCCATTTCTCCTAGAACCCTCCCCTTTTAAATATATTCGCACAAGGAAGAGTTCTGGAACAAACTAAAAGGAGTTACCTGATTAAGAGGTGGCATCTTCTTTCAAGCTACTTTCTTTTATTTTCATTCTCCACCCCCTCCACTCTCTTTATTCAATTATTGTATTAAAAAACCAGTATAATAATTTTACTAAGATTTTTTAATGATAATTATTCTACTTACACTTACACACACCTCCATCTAATGGGTAAATAACTTACTATTTATGTGTATGGAGAACTACCACCTCACTAAACGATGATTATTCATCTTTCCTCTATGAAATCTCATGGTGTACATTATGATGAAAACTATATTTATGTATTTCATGTATTATATTTTTTAAATATTATTTATTACTTTTACAACACATATCTTTTTACTTTCCATTTGGTGTAAATATGATAATTTCATTTAGGGAATTGTGGACCACTGCCCCCTCAAAGCAATGGGATTCGTTCACACACAACATGGAATGTTTTAAGGATGAGTTTAGTGAACTTATATGATATATATATAATTATATATTATATATTAATTATATATATATATATCTGTGTGTGTAATTTTATTTCATCCTTTGAATACAACAATAAAAATGGAAATAATTTTCAAGCATAAGTATGATTACTGTCTCCATGAATAGTATATTCCATTTCAAATATATTTATTATAAATATTATTATAATAAAAATATATTAAATATAAGTGATATTTATATCATTATTTAAATTATAGAATCATTATATTAGTATAAGGACCTAAGATATAATAAATTAAGAGACATGTGAAGAATAAAGCTGATATTACCCGAAGTGATACCTTAACATAATATTTGTTAAAAAGAGGGAAACATAAGGTCATAACCAAACCATATATGGTATTATATATAATAATATTATTCTGTAGAAATATTTATACTAAAATTATATTTATTATATAGGATTATTTTATGAGTACGAAGAGAGTAAATACACAGTGTAATGGAATTTCATCTCACTTTTTATTTTCATACGAAACACGCTTTATTCAACACCCGTTCCTTTTGTGTGGGGTGTATACTACCCATATATGTATTATATGATTCATATAATTAAAATTATGGCTATCTACATATCCATTTTATGATATATATTTCATGGTATTTATTTTAAAAATGTTACCAAATCGGTAAAGTAATCTTATCTCAATTTACCTTCTTTGTGAAACATAGCATGTTATGCATATATATTTTTCTATGAGGTGTATATACTGTTTTTGAAATACTATATCAGGATTGTAATTATTTTCATGATATTTTATACTTAATTTAATTCTATTTTATTATATTAAGATTAGGGTTCAAATTTATAAATTGGTGGGAGTTTATTGAAACAATCTCATCACTTTTTAAGATTGTTTATGTTTATGAATAAATTGATGAAATATTATGAAAAAAATATTAATAAATCTCAGTAAATTTATTATCCACTATTTATTCATGATACAATCCTATATTGGTTCCATTTTTTCACCCATTGGTACATAAGATAGTTAAGAATGTGTTTTCATGAAATCCCAACTTTACCTACTATTCCGTCAGAAATCAGTGTTCCTTCAAACCCGTGTTTTATAAAAATAATTTACAAGAATATTCTTCTAATATACTAAAATTATTAAAATAATTTTTACCTTTTTTACCAATTATATAAAATGAATATTCTTTTTTATTTATAAACAAGTAATTTTTCTAACCTTTTTACCATGAAAAAGGAATATTCTTTTTACCTCATATGACATATATGGTTTTATCCCCCATCGATTCATTGAAGATTTATTTTAATGTTAAAAAGGTTATTTTTTTTGATTTTTTTTAAATATAAATTCAATAAAACAGTTTTAAAAAAGTTTTTATGTTTTTAATGATCCTTTTTTAAAGAAGAAAGGATATTTTCCAAAAAAAATGTTCCCAAAATATCTTCCCAAGTTAATTTACATCTAAGAGGACATCTGTTAATGTTAATCATAACCATCTAAGAAATGATAAAATGTTTTCATTCATATTCCTTCCTAAATAGTTTATTTTTTGATTTAATGATGTTTATGACACCCATTTCTCTTACATGGGTTATATGATTTTGAAACCCACTTATTCTCATGGGTTATGATTTTGATGAAATGATTATGAAACTTATCTTTTTCATAGTATAAAATATTATTATATGTTTATGAAACCCATTTCATTTAATGGGTTATGATATTATTTTTTATGATTTTTTGGAACATTTATGAATGAATTAATTTTGATATGGGTGGGACCTATATCTTCCTCGAAATTATTTGGTAATGATAAATGTTTTTATGAGATCAAAGGGTACATAGGAGGAAATCCCAATACTAAAAAAAGTGGGTACATGTGAGGATATCCCAATCCCAAAATAAGAGTGTACACAGGAGGACATCCCATACCTGATAAAATAGGTAATATGAGAGTAAATCTCATGCTCGAAACAAGAGGGTACATTGTAGGACATACCATGCTTAAAACAATAGGGTATAGGGGAGGTCATTCCAAGCCTGAAGTAGTTACACGAGTGATTATCCCATTTTTAACATGTTACAATGTCTTTGGGAGGCTGCCTTGACATAGAGTCTTTATATGCTTATGTGACATCCAAAAAACCATGATTTATTGCTATGCTGCGCATTCATGACTTATACACTTAATTATTTTATGATACATGATTTATGATCTAAATGTCCTTATTATGATCTCTAATATATAGGGTATGATCCTAAAATGTTATGCTCAAGTTACATACCCATTCTCCTTGTTATTCTTATGAATTTCATTTATTTATCCTTATTATGAATCTGATCTCACCCCTTCTTATGTTTCATTTACCTAGGTTATGAATAATGGTTTACGGTAAAAGAAATAAAGGTGGAGATATTCATGGGAGATGTTGAAGATCTTTCACCAAGATAGTATTTTTTTACAAGTTTCCAAGGACACTGAACTATTATGGTCCTCATGTATTTAGTTTTTTAATGTACTTAGTATTCATCTAAAATGATGTAATATCCATGTATTTTAAGCCTAGGTCACTATAACAAATGCATAAAACATATATTATTTTAATAAACCTAAGAATATATTATCATTTTCTTTGTAGTTCAAGTAACATTTGAAAAACTATTATAGTTGAATGGGTTCACTCCTAAAACGATCATAGTATTCAAGGTTCACTCCAAAGACTATCATAGTGTATAGAGTCCCTTACAGAACTAGGTTTACTCACCATATCTGTCTTGTATATTTTATAAGATATCATTCATTAACCAATGCATTAGAGGGATATATAGACCCCAACCATTGCATAATTAAAATCATACATCTTTATTCCAAATGTTCAAAAACAATTCGTATCAGAACCCATGAAAAAAAATAAGTTTCATAAACCTGTCATCATTCTATAACCTATTTAAAATAAACAAGTTTCATAATAATTTCATCAAAACAAAACATGTTGAAAGAAAGTTGGATTTAAAAATAATTATGAAATCATAAATGTAAAACATGAAAAGAAATAATTAGAATGGTATACATTTATCATATCCCAAATAAATCATAAGTAACATCAATGTATTTCATCTTACATGGAAGATTATTTTTGAAGGATAAATCACAAGGAACGTTTCTTGAAGAAAATATCAATTCTTTGAGGATCACCTTTTTAAAATATAAAATTCATAAATTATAATATAAATTAATTTTTATAAAGGTAAAATTGAAAACTTATAATGGGATATTCCAAAAATAGTTGTAACTTCCCCAACTCAGAAGCCACTTAACTGGCGCCCTGATCCGCGTCGCCACATGATCCCATGTGTGCCTCCCTATACGCCAGAGGTAACCTACAAGTAGCGAAGGTCTAACGAGTCGCATGGGTAGACTATACCCTATTTAGTAGAGTAATTTTTAGTAGTTAATAAAATACATAGTAGAAACAACTTGTAATTGAAAATAAAAATTCAAAACTAATAATCTCTAAAGACTAGGTACAGACCACAAATCAATAATAAGCATGTAATGTCATGTTAATTGTTCCAAGATTGAAGGAAACACAAAATAAATAAGAATACATGAATCTCTAAAATGATCTTGATTCCATGTTTTGATCCCCATATATGTGTATCCCAAGAAAAACGTAACTCCCTAACATTGATACCTTTCCCTTATTCAGATCTACAACAATGAAGTCAAACTGGGTACCAAACGGAAACCCGAGAAGGGTGTTAATACAACTCAATAGGCCACCAGTAACAATGTCTACAAAATATTCAGTCTAAATAAATAGTGAATGAAAATAATAATTAAAGTCAAGTGAACAATGCACAACTTGGGTTCCATTAGTTGACCACCATTATTTTAACCCTTTTCTATCATTATTAACAATTTGATTACTTATAAAATCATCATTACATAATCCATATTCCTTATCTCTTCCATGGGAAAAGTCATTTAAATCATCTAAAAAAGGGACCAAGGAATCCAATCACTTTGTATAAGAGAAATAAATCAAGTACCTATCTCAATAGAGGTAAATACATCACAACAATTACATTTCACTCACCTCGAAGCCTCGGTCTAGGTGATATCATTGAATTAAACAATTAGTGGAATAAATCCTTTGTCCCCTTCCCAAACCAATGCATTTTGGGCTATTGTTTAGAGCCTTAGTCTGACTTGACCTCTGGGCATATAACCACAAGTAAATACCCAAAACTACCAATCCATGTCCATATTATTATTTATCCCTTCACCCCACACATACCATATCACAATGAAACACAACCAATAGAAATTGAAAATATAATTCATAATAATCAAAATGGTAATTAATATTACGCCCTAACCCATTAACACATTTTCCATCTACATTACATAGTTTTTTAGGTCAATTCCCATTAATTATTCATAAAATCATTAAACATATTAAATAATTCCCATTCACTATCATATTTATCCTAATCATCATTTTTTCACATGTTAACCCATTTAACCCATTCCTTATTTCACAAGTAATAACGCCCTTATGAATTACATGTACATTTTAAAAATAATTTAGCTTGTTCATATTAATCTAATTAACCCATTAATCATTTTTAAAAATATCTATCCATTATTAATTTAACACTTCCATCAAATCATGATACTTAACCCCTTTTCCCATTCCCATAACATGTCTTACCCAACTATCCCTTGTAACATTTATAATCCCTAGACCATCAACTAATTCCCCTTTCTTACTTTATAGCGTATATAACCCATTAACATTTAACTAAATGAACCCTTATTCCATTATCCAAGCATAGAAACATCAATAATTATTCCTCTTTCAACTCAAGTTAATATATCAACATGTTCATCATGGATTCACGTTACCACACATCAACTCTACACATATCCTTACCAATTTCTAGGTTCTAGAATGTTGACGCACCACATGGGTGGACCTAAATCATTCAGATCATCCTCCAGGCATCCCACAGGGATCATGAGGGGTTCAATTCACTATTTATACACCCATTTTACCAAATATCACTTAACTCACCACACACACAATAATATATAATCAAGAATGATACCAAACATGCACAAAGAAACTCAACAACTGTGTGATATAACTTGTTGACCACCTACCTCGAATTCATTGATGAATACACTCTTAATAATTTCCTTAGATCCAGATTCAAGAACATCTTGAAGCCTTAACCTAGAATACACCAAATAAAGAGGGTTTTATGGATTTAGATGAATATAACCCTAGATACAATACCAAATCCAAAAAGGGGAACAAGAGGTGGATTAGACTTACCTGGAGCATTGATTCACAACCAACAACACTCCAAATGTACAAGAATCAAAGTATAACCACCCTTGGGAAGATTTACGATATTGGTTTTGTCACTACGGTTGAAATTCGAATAATGGGAGAAACAAATGGGTAGAACATAAAAATCCATAGATGTAAAAACTATACTTTTTTCCAACATTTAATGGGGTGTACATTTTTTCCACATGGTTTTTCAAACCATGCACAAACCTTATAGAAGCCACTATATAAGGGGAGTGAGGTCTCACTATTATCTGGGGAGATCTACATAGTTTGAATAACCATGAACCAACCAGGAATAATTCCGCTCTCTATGTTTTCAGGGATTTCTTGGGATGGTTACACGATTTACTTAATCATGCGCCAACCATGCGTCTTGCACAGTTTTCCCTAGTTTTACTTATTTTTGTGCACTGAACCTCTAGAACACCCCTAAGGCCCCTCATAAACCTTTTGAAAATTTTATTAATGAAAACTAATGGATTTACATCAATATTTAATTAAGTACATAACACCATGGAGCTAGGATCTTATAACCTCCCCACCTTATAATGGTTTGTACTCGAGAAACTCTTCCCAAACATCACTGATCTTCTAAGGTATAAATATCAGGCCACTAAGCCCTCACATATGAATCCCCCTCACATGATTCCTCCTAAACTTTCCCAAGATACCATATAACTCAAACCAATAGAATTTCCTAAACCTATTGAACTTTGTCATTGCGATCCACATTATAATATAGATGGTTCTCAAAGGACACATCTTTCTCAAGCTCAACATCCTCAACGTCAATCACGTGAGATGAATTAACGTGATACTATCTATGTTGTGACATATGAAAAACTATATGCATAAAACTATACCACTGTGGAAGAAACAATTGGTACACCATCATTCTAATTCTCTCGACAATCTCAAACTTCCCCACATACCTGGGTGTTAACTTATCATGTTTCTAAATCCAATGGTGACCCAAATTCAGTGACACATAAAGGAAAACATGATCACCCATAGAAAACACAATAGATCTATGAAACTTATCCATTTAAAACTTCTTTCTACTTTAAGAAATTTCTATCCACTTTTGGGTCAACTAAACCTATTATGAAGGCTCCTACATGAGAATCGTTCTAAACAACTCTAGTTCTCCAGATTCCACCCAACATAATGGAGATCTACATGGTCTACCATAAAGTGACTCAAATAGTGCCATTTGAATTGTATCCTGGTAAATATTGTTGTATACAAACTCAACTAGGGTCAAATTATTTTCCCATGATCGACCAAAATCCATGACACGAGCCCTCAACATGTCCTATAGTTCCATAATGGTATGCTCTGACTGCCCGTCTATCTATGGGTGGAAATTCTTACTCAAGAAAACCTAAGTACCAATATCATTATTCAATACCTATAATAAATGTGTTGTGAAATGCGGATCACGATCTGAAACTATATTCAAACGTACCCCGTGCATCTTTATTGCCTCTCGAATATAAAATTCACCCAACTGATCCATGGTGAAATTCTCTTGAATCAAAAATAAATGGTCCACCTTAGTCAATTGAACAATAACTACCCATATTTCCTTATTCTTATGAGTCATCCTCATGATACCTACCATGAATTCCATTTTTACATCATCACATATCCATTCTGAAATGGGAAATGGATACAACAAAACACCTAGGCATTGATGTTTATCCTTCACCTAGTGAGAGATAACACATGGCACCACAAATCCTACAACTTCTTTACTTATTCCAAGATACCAACACTACCTATGAAGATCACGATACATATTGGTTGAACTTGGATTGACATACAATTTTGATACATGAAACTTGTGCATCAACTCTTCTAACAGACATATTGGCAAAACAATAGGGCCACAAACACAAAATATCCCATTATTTTCAATGTCCCAAACAGAAGTTGACTCCCCATATTTAAGACTTTTACTCTTATACACACATATTCGGTCCTCATGTTTTTCCTTATTAGTTTGACTCAAATGAACTAACTCAACTACCAAGGATACAAGTGTCACCTCCCCATGTCCATCCAACACCTCAAGATGCATTTCAGCAAACAATGAAATCATCTTCCACTCAGAGTTAGACTCCTAAACTGCTTGACTTTAAGTTTTTTGACTCAAATCATATGCAACACTACTTCCATTTCACTGAGTTTAAACCAGTTCAAAATTAATCAATTCTATGTATTTAACCCATCTATGCTGACAAAGATTCATATCACGCTAAGGGAAGATATACTAAAGACTTTTATGGATGCTATACACCATAAAAGACTTTCTAAACAAGTAATTCTGCCAACATTTTAAGGAATGAACCACTTAATCCAATTCATGATCATGCTTAGGATAATTTCATTCATTAGGCCTCAACAACCATGAACCATACTCAAAAAAAATAATCACCCTACATAAATAATACACCCATCCCAACACCAGATGCATCAAAAAACAAGGTATACATCTAACCAATATTGGGTAATATTAGGATCGGTGCGCTAGTCAACCACTTCTTACACTCCTAGAAAAAATTCTCACATGCTTTTGAACATTCAAACATGATTACTTTCTTGGTCAATCCTGTAAGTGGCACTGGAAACTGAGAAATTTTATTAATAAACCTTAAATAGTAGCTTGTTAAACCTAGATAACTTTGGATATTAAAAAAATTCTTAGGATTATTCCAAGACACAACAGTCCACACTTTCTCTAGGTCCGACAACATTCCTTCATATGAGATGATGTGACCCCTAAAATGCACTCTATCGATCCATAAATGACATTTGGATAGCTTGGATTATATCTTATACTCTCTTAGTGTACTCAACATTATTTTAAGATGTTTGGAATGGTCTTTATGAGTCTTCTAGAACACAAAGATGTAATCCAAAAATACAACTAAAAATGATATAGGTAAAGGTGTAATATTCAATTAAATTGAACAATAAACATTATTAGTTCATTGGTCTACCCGAATGATATCATCAAAAACTCATAAAACCCATACCTTCTCTTAAAAGTAGTGTTTGGTATGTCAGAAGGTCTCACCATCATCTAATGATATCCTAACCTCAAATCAATATTGGAGAACACTGTTGCACCTCTCAGATGGTCATAATGATCATTAATACATGGAAGAGGGTATTATTTCTTTACCATAATTTGATTCAGCTTCCTATAATATACACATATCCTCAATGATCTATCATACTTCTTGGAAAATAAAACTCATGATCCCCATGGAAATGTACACAGACGGATGAACCCTTCCCTCTCCAACTCCTCCAATTGATCCTTAAACTCCTAAAGTTTTTATTGCTCCATTAAATATGGTGGTATGGAAACTGTTTCTTCCCCTATTAGAAACTCGATCTTAAACATAACATCTTTCATGGGTGGTATCACTTATAATTCCTCAGTAAACACATCCTAAAATTGATCCAAAATTGAAAGAAATACTATTTTCTTTATTCCTCCATCATCAAGTTCAAGACAAGCCACTTGGGCTATGAGTTCTCCTAAATTATGGAAAAATAGACCTATACAACCTTCTCAAACATCCCACTTTCCATGATAGACATAAATTTCTCCCTCACCAGACATAAACATTACTTGGTGATGGTAACAGTTGATATGGTCTTGGTATAATTCTATCAAATCCATGCCAAAAAATCATGTCCAAACCCAAAATCTTATGAACGAACAAGTCCCATAGAAAATAGTACGCACTAACCTCTAGAGAAAAACCCTTACATTTTCTTGTATTTTCAGGTCACACCCCTAATGAAGTATCAATCGACATAACCCCACAAACATATTCTACGGTTAGTCCCAAAAAACTACAAATTGTGAAGAGATAAAAGAATGTGTGGCACCTATGTTAAATAAAGAACTAGAAAGCATGGAATCTAATATAATTAGAACTCGAATAGTTGATGATACATCCTAGATACCTCCATGTGTAGATAGAAATATGTTGATCTAACCTTCTCCTTTTCTTCAAGATTCATCTTGAGTCCCTAATGTTTTACTAATATTCTGATATAGGTAGTCACACCTTGGAGCACTACGTCCACCACCCCATCTGGCACAATCAGTAATGATATAACTACCTTTCTAATATGGGGTAGTCAACCCATGTATTCACTCAGATTAGGCCATGATCTCTTATCTACGCTCAGCAGTCGAGGATTCCTACAGAACCTCTTCAAATTAACAATCCTTCCACATGATCGACACTCTAATTGTGGTTAAGGAAACTAACCCTAAATTTTCTCTAGCATGGAACACTGATATAAAAACTCTTAGTCGCCTCCCTGATAGTATGGACATATCTTCTAACAACTCTACACACTTCAACCCTGATGGGAACTCCCAAAATGATGCTTCATTCCCTCGAAAGCTGCACTATTTTTCCACCAAACCAGATCCACAAGTCTCTTATCTGAATCCCCCATTAGGTTCCCTTATAAAATATGGGCCAGATCCACCACCTTTGAAACCATCTTCAAATGGATGATATTCTCCTAGGATATGATCATTTTTCTAAGACCATCCTAGAAATGTTTTTCCATAGTTGTGTCACCCCCGTCCAACAATGTAATAGAGCATCGCAAGTCGGCGAAACGACTAGTATAATCCATTACCAACATAGCCACTTGGGTAAAAATCATATACTTCATTGACTTATCCTACCTCAAGGATTATCGATAGTAGTGTTCTATAAAATTCACCTTAAGTAATTCCTTATCATTCTTTCAACCTTCTGAGAACTAACTATGATGTCCCACCAACACTTCACCTGACCCCAAAACATATACACTTCCAACTTGACTCGCTTCTTGGAATGAGTATCAAAATTATCATGAATTGTCTTGATGGACTCTTTATCAAACCCAAATACATATATCCCACCCTCTTTAGTAAATTTTGGAGGGTGTTATAGATAAAAATCCCTAATAATCTCGAATGCAATCGGTACAACTCTCCCTAGGTCTCATTCCATCATCTTCATAAATCATGTGATGTTCCCACAAAAATGATCTTCTATATTACCCTAAATCACCATGTCTTCTTGCTCCACTACTGGGAGAGCATTGTTAGAAACATAAACCTACCACCCTACTGGAACATGCCTTCATGGTGGAATTTTCTTATAGTTCCAAACATGATCTTTAGAACACATATCGTAAAGCATCAACAATATATACACAAGAATACTCTTCACTAGTCATAAAAACAATTCGAAAACACTATACCAATGGACTTCAATACACTTTAACACTAACCTCTATCATAATTATCATGGTTCATGTTCAACATGAGTAAACCAATTTACATAGCCATAGTCTTTCACTAGAGACTTTTTTTAAATTAATTCCACACTCCCAGTGTAAATCCTTTCTCTTTGGTGCATTTCCCTTTTCACATCATGGTATAACCCCCATTTTAACTCATTTTTCCTTTATTTAAGAATTTTTTTTAACAATTATCTAACATTATACCCATTTTACCCATTTACATCATTCATATTAGACTCCATTTTATTTGAATTTATCAAAAAAGAAAAATTCATTTCACCTTTCATATCTTACACACCCATCCTGTGTGTGCCTATCATGATAAATTCTACCTATATTACTAGGTGCTTAAAATATTGCATGAATGGAAAAAATCATTCCATTCTAGGCATGGGGGAAAAATCACCAAAAATTCACATCACACAACATTTTCATAAACCAATGATGAAACAACATTCAAATGTAACAACAAACAATAAGAAAAAAAATTCCAACCCTAGATACTTGGGTTTTCCCTCATATATGGGTTAGTTACTCCCAAGATAGATCTCATTTCCATGACCAAACAAATCATATTCTCCCATATACCATAAAAAATAATAAGACCTTTGAAAATAACTACTCTGATACCACATTATAATGTTCTTGACCTGTAAGACACTAAACTAGTGCCCTGAGCTAGGTCACCACATGACCTCAAACATGCCTCCCCATACGCCATAGGTTTCTGACTAGAATCAAGGGTCCAATGAGTCACATGGGGAGACTATACCCTCTTTACCATTGTAATACGTAGTAGTTTAGAATATAAATAGTATAAAAAACATGTAATAACCGATAAACATGAATAACTAAGCAACTCCCAAAATTGGGTACCAACCAAAAATCAACAATAACCATATAATATCATGCAAATAGTACCGATTGTGAATGGAAACCAACATAAATAAAAATGGTTGATTCCCTAAAATGGTCCTGACTCCATGTAAATATTCTCATCCATTCATATCCCAATCCCAACTCGACTCCCTAACACTAGACCCTTACCCTTATCCAAACATGAAATAATGAAGTCTACGTGGGTACTCAACAACATACCGAGCATGGTGTGAGTAAAACTCATTAGAAAAAAAAATCAATGATATTTAAAAAATATCAAGTCTAAATAGATATTGGATTAAAATAATCAATAAAGACAAGTAAACAGTGGATAAAGCGGGATCCTTTATTAAATCACTTTTACTTTAACTATTTTCTAACTTTGTTACCATTTTTTTCTTGTATCATTTTTATTATTGAGTCTATATTAATCATGTGTTCCCTGAGATAGGAATTTACATCATCCACACAAAGGTACAAGGATACCAATTACTATACATAGGGTAAATAAATCACGACCCTATCTCACTAAGAGTAAACACATCACAACAAAAACATTTTACTCACATAAAATTCTAGGTATTAGAGGTCTCATCGAATGCAACCATTAGTGGAATTGATTCTCCATCGAATTCCATAACCCGTGCATTTTATGGTAGAGTTTAGAGCATCAATCTAACTCGAACAATGGGTATAGAACCTCACGTTAATACATCACACAAATAATACATGTGAAGATTCTTATTTATCAATTCACCCTACACATACAATATCACAACCAAACAAAACTAATAAAAAATGAAAACATAATCCATAATAATAAATATGGGAATTAATATTATTCCATAACACATTAACACAATTTCCATGTACATTACACATTTGTTTATCTAAATTCCAATTTCTTATTCTTAAAATCATTAATAATATTAAATAATTCCCATTCATTCTCCTATATATCCTACTCATTAATTTCCCACATGTTAATCTATTTAACCTGTTTCTTATTTCACATGTAATAACACCCTTATGCATTCCATGTACATTTGATAAGCTATTTGGCTTGTTCAAATTAATCCAAATAACCCGTTTAGAATATTTAATAATCACTATACATTATCTATTTAACAATCCCATCAAATCATGAGCCTTAATTCCTTTTCCCATCATGATAACATGTCTTAACCCAAGTATCCCATGTATCATTCTTAAGCCTTATACCATCAACCAATTCCTATTTCCTAATTTATAGATCATATAACCCATTGGTGTTTAGCCAAACAACCCCTTATGCCATTATCTAGGCCTATAAACATCTATCAATATTCATCTTTCAACTTAAGTTAACGTATCAATAGGTTCATCATGGATCTATGTTACTATGAATATACTCTACACATAACCTTACAAATTTCTAAATTCCAGAATGTCAGTGCACCCCATCAGTGGCCCTAAATCTGTCAAATCATCATCCATGCATCCCACAGGGATCATGGGAGGTTCAATTCACCATTTAGACACATATTTTTACCAAATATCACTCAATTTATCAGAGAAACTACAATATATAATCATGAAAGAAACCAAACATGAACGCATCAACTCAACGACAATGTGATGTAACTTGTAGACCACCTACATTGAATCCATCGATGAAAACACTCTTAATCGTTACCTTAGATCTGGATTCAAGCACCCCCATAAACATTAACCAAGAGTCTAGATAATAAAGAGGTTGTCTAGGATTAGGAAGAAAATAACCCAATATATAGGACCTAATCTGAAAAAAAGGAGTAAGAGGGAGATTAGACATACCAGGAGCTTTGATCTATAACCAACGATACCCAAAATGGCCAAGAATAGAAGTAAAACCAACATTGGAAAGACATGGGAGCTTGAGTTCATCACTAGGGTTGATAAGGGGAGAATGGGAAGAAAAAGAGGGAAAAAATAAAAAAAAATAAAGATGGAAAAAGTAAATTTTTTCCCAACTTTTAATGGGGTGAATGGTTTGTCCCTAGGGTTTTCTAAACCATATTTAAGACACTTTCCAGGGGGAGTGACATCATTCAATTACTTGTGGATCTCTAAATAGATTGAATAACCATTCACCAAACAAGAATAATGACACTTTCTATGGTTTCATGGATTTATTATAAAGATCGCACAATTTACTTTACTATGAAACAACCATGCACCTTATGTAGTTTGGCCCAATTTTCCGTCTTTTCATGCCCTGAACCCCTAAAACACTACTAAGGCATCTCAAACACACGGTGACCGTCTAATTAATTAAAAATAGGGGATTGAAATAAAAATTAAATCTTGTAAATACCCTCACTGAGATGGGATATTATAATAGTGGTCCTAATTTTGGTAATTTGTATTCAATTCATATATATTAAATCAAAGATTCATTTTATATTTTTGGTAAAAATACACACATGACTTGTTTAGAAAATGACATAAATATTACTTTTATAACACATTGTAAAAATTCAAAAATGGGTAAAAATTAATTTTAATAAATCTTTCATGAAATTCAAAACATTTATGGAAAAAATTTTATAAAACAAAGATATGGAAGAAATGTGGTTTTTAACCGAAGTGAGAAATAAAAAAAATATTAAAAAAATATTTTGAACACTTATGTATATAAAGAAAATAAAATGAATGAAAAAAAAATTCTTCATAAATATCCATATTAGAATAAAATACATGAGTTTATATAGATATATATCATTAGATCTCATCATTTGGAGAGAAACCATGAACAATAGTAGTAAATGATGACATTGTGTTAAAAAAAATCGTTAACACTTTGGTAAAATTGAATCATAAGCCCCCTCAAGTAATAAAATTAACTAAAAAATAAAATATCATAAGAATAAATGAATTCATCATATTAAATTTCAAAGGTTCTTTATATTCAACTCATAAAATAATATAGGTTCATAACATAACATATGTCTTATAAAAGGAAAATTATGAAAAATCCCTTATTACTTTGTTAACTTTTGAACCGTAAACATCATGAATGATGTTTCTTGAAATGGATACGTAAATACCTTTAATTTTCATGAGAAGGATAATAATATACATTCATGGGAATTATATACACCATAATAAATAATTAGGTGGTTAACATTGCATGTGTATCACATAAGTAAAAAGTTAGATGAAAATATCTTAACTTAAGACTCAAATTCCATCAAACATGTTCAAACCTCCTATAAAATAAAAATAAATTTTTTATACATCTATTACAAATAAAATTATATATATCATACCATATGTGATTTAATTATGACCTATTATTTATCATTTATAAAAAATTCCATGTTATTTTCACATTTCAGATAATAACTTCTTTGTTTTTAATGTAAGTATTGATATGTTATATTTGGTACTCTTACTTAGATCATGGTTACATCATATCCAGTATTTCAAAAAAGACATAAATTTCAAATATAGTCATTATATATTACTTTTATTATTATCAAATCATATCCATAATTTTAACAATGTTATAGATATCATATATATTCATTATATATGTATTTAGAGTAATTCATAAAACAAAAATATAGAAAATTAAATCAACCATGTATGGAGATGATATATCGTGTATAAGAGTGAAATTGTTTTCCATTTTATAGATGGATTGAAATAAATATAGGTAAATATTATATTATACTTAAATAAACATTTTCATTTCATATATATCACATATTTTCATTAAAACTAACCTTGTTACATTCCATGTAATCCATGAATGAATCACATCTCTTCATAAGACGATAGTTTTCCGTACACAAGAGTGATGTTATCGTATTACCATAGAATGGAATGTAAAGATGTATATGTGATATAATAATTCCATATGTATAATAATATCATATATATATATACACTTTTAATCCATTGTTATATCCAACCGTGAATGGTGGTGATGGAAAACGAATAACATCAGTTCATAAGGAGGTAGTCTGTCATACACTCTAATGATGAATTTGTATCACATTTGAAAGAAGGGAAGATTTATATTTTCCATAAACTTAAAATAAAAACATATCAGTATATTTCATATAAAAAATTTATTATTTCATCATGGTTTAATAATAACTTAATTAAGCTGAGTAAGAAATAAAAAAACACTCGATTAGGGACATTACGTCTTTATTGGACAACTTCTTTTGGTTTGCACTAAAATAATTCCTTAGTTAGCTTTATGAAAAAATAATCTCCTAGGATGATAGAAGGTAATAAATTGAGGGATTTTGGTAGGTATTGTATAATCTAAAATATTTTTAAAGTTATAAGAGAAGATTATAGGTGTGGCCTTATCTATGTGAGGTGAGTGGCACACTTGTAATTTTTGAAAAGAAAAATCTTTCCCTTTATTTTCACATTCTTAAAGGATCCAAAATAAACCATTATCGATCATTAAATATTATAAGTTATAAATATGGAAATAAAATGGGTCTTGGACATGTTTTAGATCATTTTTAACCCATACGTTTTTAGTTCAACCCTCTAGTAAACCCATTGTTACCTTAACAATGGTAAATAAATTCTAATGTTTTTATAATTAATTACTGTAAAAAATTATTTTCACCATGTTATATAGATTTAATTATTATGATTCATAATATGGAATCAATTTTTCTATGTTCCATTCACTGAAGTTTCATAATTTAATTTAAAATTATACCAACTGATGTGAGGCTAAATCAGGTTTCCAAAGAGAAAATGTTCAAGTGATTAAAAAGTTATTGTATTAAAAATAAATATAAATGTAATTATAATGAAATAAATATGATTAAATGATATATTATTTAACTAATTATAATATCAAACTAATTTTAAAAAAAACTAACCTTATAATTTTTTTAAACGGAAAGGTTGTTTTCAAAAAATATTATTTCTCAATATTCATCAAAAAATTATTTTTTTCAGAAAATTCCTAGAAATTTACCAAAAGATAATTTTTACATGAATATTTGAAAAAAATAGTTTATTTTATATTATTCATTTTTTTAAAGTGTAAACATTTTATGTCATCATTTTTCACAAAATAAATAAAAAACATTTCTTGAGAAATTACTAATTTCAGATAATATAATGATTTTATCAAAAATTATGTATTTTTTTACAATATGTTTTATTTATGTAAAACCATTATACTTTATATTTAAAATGGTTTTTTTTATATTTAATCCTCCATGTTTAGTTGTCAGGTATTAATAGTCATGTTTAAATAATAATATTAATATTTGTATGGTTCAATAAAACATAATGCTGCGTGTACCACAAGTTATCAAAAATAACTAAATTTATTTAGGAAATAAAAAAAATATTTTATAAAATATTAGGGTTTTAAAATTACATAACGGATCCTTTGCATATACTGAACTCATATATCATACCACTAGATCATGATCTTTTCAATGAAGAAGAACCAGTAGAAATCAATGGTTCATAGAGATAATGTGTTATAGAACAGGAATAATCACCTAGTTAAAGTCATTTGGAGGACTAAAAATTTTTAAGAAGATACTTGGGAACCCATTAATGTAATGAAACAAATATATTCACATTTTTTCTCTCATTGTGATATAATATCAATTGAAAAATTCATTTTATGGTGGGTAGAATTTAACTGTTGGGCCCATTGTTTCATTGGTTATCATTGATGCACCAATATGTCTATAGTGAGTTGATGGTAAGAAGCGGTGATTTTTTGAGAAATATTATGGATTATATTTTTAGAATTTGATTTCATTCTTGGAAAATTCACCTTGAAATTTTGGTGATTATGATAGTGATATTAAGTTCAAATACTTTTTTCAATAGTGACACATTGTTACAACAATGAAAGAATAAGTGAATGCCATGAAAAATATTAATTTTCTTGAGAATTATAAAATTATTTAAATTAAAGTACATGGAAAATGTAATAAAATTTTACATGAATCATATTAGAGGAGGAACATGATTTGAAGAATAATTTTGATACATGATTGTTTTATCAATTATATTATTTGAATATTCTAAGTGTTTTTTGTGGCCTTATTAAAATATAATGGATATCCAAAAAAGTCATCCTAGGGAATGATCAAACGATAAATTATGGGACTAGATTTCAACCCTGAACAAGAGATCTAGGAAGTTCCATCTCACATAGCAGCATAGGGATAATGGTTTGGTTTATAGGCCCACAAGAGCAGGCTCGGGTGAGAGCACATTGCCAGGGGTGCTAGTGGGCTAGGGCATGTCATAGCAGCTTGTGTGGATTGGGTGTTGGTGTTTCAGGTGATGATCCCCAACTATCGACTCAAATTAGTGATGGAATAGGATTCTTCATTAAATGTTTCGTGGATAAACTTATTTTTATGTGTTACAGGATGTTTCACTACTATTCAACGATCTCTGAAAAGATATGAATATATCACAGATGTTTGATCTGATGTGTATGAGTCATTCGATCATAACCGGTCATTGTAATCCTCCTCGAACCTCGTCTATGTATTCCAGTTCATCAGAGTATATAAACAAACTATAATGGATCAAACTGAGCTACTGTAAATATACTAAGCTTTTGATAATGCTTTAAAATATTCGTTACATCATACATGAAATTACGTCTTACATTCAAATAGTTATTTTGAATAATGATGTAATTACAAATGAAAATGAAGTTGTAGTATGATATTCAAAAATCCACTATACATGGATTCATATATGTTATAAAAATGAAGAGAATATGACCATGAAAGAAGTGATTCCATGATTTTCATCATCAAAAAGTTGGAAAATCATGCCATATAATATTCAAAGTTTTCAAGATCATCATTTCTTATTGAAAAACTGACACGGAATGTTTTGCATATATTCAGGAACATATAATTAATGGAGATGAGGAAGTGAAACTCTCTTATAAAAGGATAGGGATGAAGGAATCTAGATGTTGTTTTTGATATTGATAATATCACTCATCTTTTGAAGAAAACAGAGCATCCATGAAGTTTCCTAGTTCAATATGGGAGAATAACCCCAAAAATAATCTTATAAAAAGGATAAGAGGACCTTGTGAGCATTTAAATTGTGTTTATCACACTAAAGAGCATCATGAAGAACTAGTTCTGTGAATCCGTTTACATTTGCATGAAATTCTTTGAGACACCTCCAGGTAGGGTTCTACATACTTTATTTCGAAAGGGAGAAGTTACACTTTCATTCTAGGTTTACACGAATAATGTTGATTCATCCTTTCATGAATTACGTGAAATTTTATGTTTGAAGAAAAGTGGATAGTGTGTGCATACATATTTTACATGAAGGTGAAGAGACCAAAATACATTGAATACAACAAATAAATAATTACCTATTCAAATTAGCGTGCAATTATTGAAAATAAAAAAAGTGCATGAATCCTTAAATAAATATTTACATATAGAATCACATGGATAGAATATGGAATGAATAAAGTATTATAGAGTCATAATTTGTAATTCTTAATTTTCCATTACTTTTTTTGTATAAATCACAAAAACATTCTTAAAACATGTTTTCAAACTTTTTATGTCGAACTTATTTTAGAATTTTTTGTAGAAACCATTATGTTTAACCATAATTAGAATATTTTACAAATTATTATGGATATAAAAAATTACATTATTTATTACAATTATCATAATGATTATGTGTCTGATAAACATCAGACTCACATTTATCAGATCAGGTGTTAGACTTTCTATATTTTATATAGTACTAAAAAGGTATTAAATAATCAAACTGATACAGATAAAAATAAATATTAGACTAATACTCATAAATGGTATCTAATAACAACCATAAGTAAGTCCATCAGAATGAATTGAGTTTATAATTGTATTAGAAATACTTGTTTATAATGTAAGGAAATATTTTACATTGTAATAGTTTAAACAAATACGATGTTGGAAATTCAGTTACACCAAATTG
Source organism: Viscum album (assembly GCA_963277665.1). NCBI lineage: Eukaryota > Viridiplantae > Streptophyta > Magnoliopsida > Santalales > Viscaceae > Viscum > Viscum album. Next base: position 1,953,708,942 of record OY728141.1, on the reverse strand, counting down.
ATAAGGGATATAATGTTCTTGGTTTCCAAATAATTTCAAAAAACTTAGATAAATATAACTATTAGGGTAGACATATAATTATTGGGAAGATGCTCATAAATACGATGTCATTCGAAGTGTTTGAAGATGATGATTGCTGATTGATTTCATTTTTGATTTCTCATTTTGATATATATCTGAATATTTCATACTATAAACATCTTGTTCATGGCCTTTTTAATTTTTTTAAAGTTTTTTAGTTCTATAGAAACCTTTTCAGGTTGTCTCCTTACAAACATTTTTCATTGTAATTTTGATATGATCATCATAATGATTGAGGGATTATAGGGATCGAAAGATTGAAAATATGATTCATCAGATCAAGGCTGTTGGGATTAGGATTAAAGAAAATCCGATCATTATATCAAGGGTTCTAGATATAGGAAAATATAGTCATTCCAATCATCGTATCAAGGGATTCCCATATAAGGGAATTCAAACTTTCTTATAGTTATAAAACAAGGGATACCTTTAGTCTGGGTTATAGACTACCATTATCTTAATGTTAAATGAGGATTATTATTTTAATAGATTATAAGTCATTATTATATTTTTTTATCTATTTTATTTCCAATTTCTTGCAAGTTTTATATTCTACTGCACATATAATATAAAGTGAGAAATCATATTCATCTTTCTTTTTGGTTTGGTTTATGATTACTATTATGATTATGATAAAAGAACTCTGATTAATTAGATCCATTTTGATTCCAATATTTTACACTCTGATTTAATCATATTGATTCAAATTATAATTTTGTGACCATGTATATTGGATTGAGGGCCATGCCCGATAAATCAACTTAAAGAGGAGTAGGGTTTGTTTAGATTAATTCTTTCAAACTATGTTTTTAAAACTAAAATTCACTAACCCCCCCCCCCCCCCACCTCTTGTCTTCTTTCCATATCAGAATATTATTATGATCCTAATCACTATAACTAGATATACTGATCCAAAAATTGGTATCAAACTACGATTCCACTTCTAATATTATTTCTATTATTTTTTGTTTCTTTATTATTTTATGTTGTTGAAGTTATGTTATAAATATTGTTGATCAAAAAACGTGTTATTAATCTAATTTATTTTTTGGAAAATAATATTTTAATTTTTTAAAAATATTTAACAAATGAATATTGGTTCTTTTAACAACCAAAATTCAAATCAAATCGCCTGGGTGGAAACTAAAACAAACAGACTCCGCTAGAACAATTTTATTAGGAGGATTTGATTACATTTTTAATGATTTGAAAACACTTGAAGGAAAAAAAATTACTTTACAAACCTTGAATCTCGATGTTAGTTGATTCAAGAAATCCTTAATGACAAATAATAATTAATCCTTTTTTTAATAGATAATTTTATTTGGCTTGAATATCAGTTAAAAACTTATCAAGAACGTTATCAATATCATATAAATGATGTAAATCATATGGTCAAATGGTCGTATAAAATTTATGTCTATAGAAAGTTTCATGATGATAATTTGTATGATATGAAGAATATCAATAATGAATCATCTAATTATTTCAATGATTTTTCAAAATACATGGCTAACAGAGTCGTATTTGTAGAAGTTTTCAGTGATATAATTTATAATCATATTTAGGAAGTAAATACTCTGAAAATAACGATCCAATATATGTTTTTTGAGTTAAATAGACTCAAATATTATTAAAATGAAATTAACATATTGAAAAATCAAAATATATATTTGTCTAAAAAGGTGATGATTTAGGATAAGAAGGTGGAGAAGCTTGATAATGAATTACATGAGTTTAAGAAGATCCAGATGTTTATAAAAACATTGATGAATAAAGTATAATTTTCTATTTAACTATCATTGAATTTGTTTTTAGTAAAAATATGAAATAATTGTAATGAATTAATTATGATTTTCATCCCATTCTGATTTCCTGAATATTTACTAATTATGATAAAAATAATGTTCTTCCATATTTTGGGATGATAAAGTAGTTTATTATATTGTTTTGTATGTTTGTTTTATTATTTAACTTTTTAGAAAACTTCAAAAAAAATACCTCATTTGTTTTTGAAAATCAAAAGGGGGGATAATTTTATAATAATGGGGAGAAATCATAAATAGGGATATTTTATTAAATGAAGAGAAGTTTTTAAAAAGGGGAGATATTTATTTAAAAAATGAGAATACAATCCTTAGGGGAAGATGTTTTCCTACGGAGGATTTAATCATATTCTTCAACATAATCCTCATCATATTCAGAAGAGTTATAAACTTATTGGGAGTTAGGATTTCAAATAATAACACTGAATATGAAGTACTTAAAAGAAATAGACTATATGTTTTTCAATGTTGGTTTTTATTTAAGATTTGGGGTTTCTACTTTCTAAAAAAGGAAAGATTATTGAGTTAGAAGTTTTACTTATTACTTTTATGTTCCTTTTGATTTTGAAATCAAAAATACTTTCTTAAAAAATGTTTTAATAAATTTTATTTCCAAAGTGTTTTATAATGTTTTTCCAAAAAACATTATGTTTTATCTTACCTAGAATAAATTCTAAAGTATTATAGATATAAACTTTATATTCTTTATTATGATTACCATAATTAGTATGTGTTGAATAAGAATCATACTCACATTTATATAATTATGTGTTAAGATTTATGTGTTTCTTATTTAATTGATAAAGTATTAAACAATCAGACTAATACTGATATAGATAAACATTGGACTGACACTCATAATGGTTATCATAATGAAAACTATGAGGAAGTCCATGAGTCTAACATAAGTTTATAATTGTATTTAGAAGACTTATTTCTAATGTAAAGGAAAAATTTACACTATAATTTTGTAACCCAATATGACTTCAGTAATTCAGTTACACCATATCAAAAAGAACTTTCAAGTTCCAGGTTTCCAAGTTATTGTGAATAACTCTTTGAAATAAGACAGTAAGGATAAAAATATGACAGCTGGTAAGATGGCTATGAATACCAAGTCATTATAAGAGTTTGAAGATGTTGATTTTTGATTGATCTCATTTTAAATTTCTCATTTTCAATATATCTGAATTATTCTTAGCATGATTGAATTGTTCTTAGTATTTTTTAGTTTTTTAAATTTTTATAGTTCTAAGGAAACCTTGTTAGGTTGTCTCCTTACAATATTATTTCATTGTAATATGCATTCGATCATTGTAATGATAAATAGATTTTTGGAATAAGAATATAGAGAATTTAATCCATCATATTGATGTCCACTATGGCTAGATAGATAGATAGATAATATGATCATCATGTCAAGGTATTCTAAGGATAAGAAGATAGACCCATTCTGATTAGCTTATCAAGGTCTTCCCTGGTGAGGGAGGACTAACTTTCATGTAATTATAAAACAAATGATACCTTTAGTCTGAGTTATAAACTAAATTTACCTTAAGGCTAAAATATTGTTATTATTTTAATAGCATATAAATCTTTCTTGTATTTTTTAGATATAGTATTACCTATTGCTTGCAAGTTTTAAATTCTAATTCACATATAATAGAAATTGAAACCACATATTCATATTTCTATTTTGTTTGTTTTTTATATATTATTTAAATTATGATAAAATAACTCTGATTAATTGGATCCATATTTATTCTGATCTTTTAAAGTCTTATTAATTAATATTTATTCCAATTATGATTTTGTGACTTTATCCATCAGACTGAGGGACCAAGTTTGATAAATCAACATCAATAGGGCTTGGGTTTGTCTAGTTTAGTTCTTTATAACTACATTTTTAAAACTATAATTCACCCCCACCTCTTATAAGTATTCCATATGAGAATATTATTATGATACAAATTAGTATTGTTAGATATACTAATCAAATAATAATTCCACACACTTACATTCATAATGTTACTATACAAAGGCCTTGATAATTGACATACCCTAATAACAAAAATCAGATTCATGGGAGAACATAAAAAAAGATATATTATGTAAAAGGGTTTAAAAAAGAGAATATATTTATATTTATTAATATTATTCTTTTGTAAAATAACACTTGAATAATTTTTGTACACCCCATGAACACAACTAATTGGGGTCGTTACTTCAGTCAAAAGGAAGAATTCAGGACATTGAATTTATTTCATTAATGTAACTAATTAGATACATGTGATCATAGTTGTTGAGTAATTCTATAATATCTTCATAGGTATTTGAAGAGTACATGATAAAGTTTTATTGAATGTGATTGTATTGGAATATCAATTGACCATCCTATAGTCAGTCAAGCCTTGAAGAAAAGGTGACATCTTTTGGGTGGTTTTGGGATAATGTGAAGTCTTCTCTTTGGTTCCAGGAGCAGGAAGTCACTTGGTTGGATCAAGTATAAAATAATTCCCTCAGTGGTATATGGGATAAATATTTGTCTATTATGTGATTCAAGTGCGGGATGGTGTGGATTAAATTAACACTATGGGATATAGTATGAAGAACATCATATGTGGATCTAGAAGTAGATATGATGTGATTCTATATCTACCATTTTAATTGATAAAAATATTACAGTGGATAATCCATGGTGGGGGTATACCCAACATAGAATGGAGTGTACCTTTCAATACAACACTATAAATACTATGTGTTTCTCTGTCTATTATTACAACTACACATGAGGTGAGATTGAGATTAATCATTGAGTGAATTTGGAACCTTAACATATTCAGGTGGTTGAATTCAAAACTAAAATAATTTATAAAACGTGTGTACTCATAATTCCACACCCCAACCCCCCTTAGTGGCACCTAATCTAGCCTAGGGATCTACAAGTGGTATCATAGTGGGTTTCATATAAATATCCAAGTGAGTATTTATAAAGTAATGATTCTAGGAAATTATTGAGTTAGATCAGGCTGAGAAAAATAAAACTATTTATAAGAATAATAATCTTGATATTTCTTCCAAGACATAGAAGAATAAAATATAAAGACATGAAAGAAATGTAAATAGTAACCTTATAGAAAATAAAGAGACATTAGCTAATCAATGTGGTATATCATGACATAATTATCTTTATTGTGATTCTTCTAATGAAGCCTACTAAATCTATGATGATGATTATCACTTAATTTTCTTCATATTTTTTTAAGAATATAGGAATTATACCTCTAAATAAGTGGTAAGATGAATTATTGGATGCATTAGGGGTATTCGAAATGAAAAATTATAGTTGGAAGAATCGTTTGATTCTATGGAATTGGAATTGGCTTAAAGGATTGGTATATCCAACACTCTCAAAAAAATTATGAATACAAGGGATGAAACAATTTCTATTTTAAACGGAAGATATGCTGTATTTTTTGAAAAAATTAAAAAAAAATTGTGAGAAATATTTCGTTGTGATTGTATTTGTTGAAGAATTATATACATTTGAAAATACACAAAAAAAAATATATGATTATCAAAACTAATCAACTGGAGGATATATATAATATCTTAAATGTGCTTGATAATTCATTCCATGATTTGGGAAACATACATGATGAAAAATTAATAAGATAAAGGAGGAGTGGTAAAACAGGTTGAGATTAGTTGGGGATGAGAAGAACTCCCTCAATGTGATGTTTTTTTAGATATAGGTGAAGTTGAAGAATCTAAAACCACCTCATGATGGAAATTCCCATATTACTAGAAAAATATATGATGTTATACAAGGGTTTTTTTAGGATAATACCCTAAGAATATAAATTTATCATTCTTTAACCAAATGGAAAATCGTCCTTGAAGAAGCTAACCCAAAATCGATAAACAATTTTTTTTTACTAATGTGGTTTCATGTTTGGTATTGGTTTTAAATCAAACTCTTGGAAAGTATGTATAGTGAAAATTACTAATGGACCCACCATGTCAAGGGTGGATGTGAAATGAAACACGAATATCTTCCCCAATATTGTCCAAAAGAGTTGTGGTTCAAATAAAAAGTAGATAAGTCCACAATATTTGAAATCTAAAAAAACTAAAACAAAAATAATATAGGAAGGCTCATAAGATATTGTTGGTTTTGCTCAACGTTTGGGAAAATGCATTAGATTTTTGGAATAATAGTAAAATTCATGAAAATAATAGAAGGACTACATTTATGGGGATCAAGGTTGAATAAATGAGAATACCTGCAGTATATAACATAAATCCATAGGAAATGTAAGGTGGTGAATTGGTAATGGGATGTCAACAAAAAAAATAATTCTATACAGACCACTTTCAATAAAAATAATAAAAAATCATTTCCTGCATCAAAAGGAAAAGGAAAATTTTAATGAAAATAAATTTCACTTTAGAGGAAGAAGTCTCGGTTTGAGGAAGTATAGAAACACCATGTGACTAGAAATAATGCATATTAAGGTGGACGATTCAAGTTCAATGGGTTTTAAGGTTAAATGAAAATTGTGGGAACAAATCCCTCTCTTGATGGTATAAAATATCAATTCTAGGGAACTAGAATAAATCAAGAGGATGTCATGGTGAATAAATGTGATCTTGTTCTCATAGAAAGAATGTCGTGACCATGAATTAATCTAATATTTCAAGACAAAACATATATTAATGCTTAAAAAAAATTCGTAGATGTAATTAGATGGGTAATAAAGCTAAGATTTGTATAACAATACAGCCAAGAGATATTCCTTATGTTGATAAAGTTAAGAGTCTTCAATATAATAAAAGTGGAAATTCATGTAAAGATTTTGAGAAGACATAGAATGTTTCAAAAAAACCTAGTTGTTAAGAAAAATCAACTAAAATTGGATAGGAAATTAGAGGATTCAAAAATAATTTATGAATCTAAATGAAAGAAAGTGACTTTTGAAACTATGATTGGTGGAAATTAATGAATTGTTCTTAGAGGCATTTCTCATCCTAAATTTTTCACTTAATGAAGAATAATTTACCTTCTTTTCCCATTATATATATATATATATTATTTTTTATTTACATGTTTGTAATTTAAGGATAACGATACATCCCTTTAGGGGGATTACTGATGGGATGAAGCTGTTAAATATTCACTAAATAGTGAATGTGGTATTTTTTAAGAGAATTATATAATTGAAAGATGAGGTCTTCCAATCACACTATCATCCTTCATTCTTAATTTTATTAGTCATATCAATTAAGGGGTTCCTGGTTAATGATAACATGAATCAAATGGGACCAATATATTTTTCACCTAAAATTTTTGATGTGTTTCTTGAATAATGTGTCTGATTTTGTATTTTATTGATAAATATGATTATTTATATCCCCTAAAATGAAAATTGAAAAAAATTTAGCATGATTTAAAATGCATGGTAGTTTATAAAATACCTAGAAAACTACTATTGTATCTCTTTTATTTTTGTACATTTAGTTTTCCCACATATACTTAGAGTTGAATAACAATATGATCTATTCTAAATAAAACCATTTTAAATCATTCATCTCTCAGATGTCTTCAATAAATAATCATTTAGGAGAGAAGAATATCTTTTTGGAAAATTATGTTATGAGAATACCCCAAAATTCCCATACCATTTTTTTGAATATAATGGGTGGTAATGTTTAGAGCACAAAAAATGATGTTTAAATATATATAGAGTTATTGAAAATGCAATATAAAGGGGGGATTATTAGGCCTAGTGTTGAATTTTTCTGTAAATGATGTGCCAATATGTATATAGTGAGTTTATGGTATGAATTGGTTATGCTTGGAATATTTTTATAGATTCACTCTATGTAATTGGATGTAATGCTTTTACAATTATCCTTGTAATTTTGATGATTGTTCAAGTGATCATTAGTTCGATGAATTGTGTGAATAGTGAAATATTATTAAAACAATGGAAGAATAAGGGAAGGCCATATAAAATATTATTTTTCATGATAATTTCAATAAGAATTTAATATATGGCCATGTAAAATGTATTTTCATTTTATATAAATCAAATTAGAGGAGGGAGAGTACTTGAAGAAGAATTTTTAGATAGAACTATTTTATCAATTCTATACAAATAATATTCAATGTTTTTTTGGTGGACTTATTAAAAAATAATCTCCAACCATACAAGACAACCTAGGATAGGACCAAAAAAGGTATTGTGGGACCAGGGGACTACCATGGATAAGGGATCTAACTAGGGACATCTTGTATAGTGGTAGAGGTTGATTGTACCAAAACATAGGCATGCAAGAGAGCACTCAGGTGAGACTACATGGGAGAGGGAAGTAATTTTTTCATGAACCAACTGAGGTCAATCCTCAACTGGTCACCCGAGCTAGCCTAAAACAAGGATCGATAGGCATTCCCAATCATCCTAGATAAGAAACTAATGTCGAGGATCAAATATAAAGAAATTGGGATCGATTTTTTCCAAAAAATGAAAAATATAAAAATATAAACTAAAAAATAAAAATAAACACTAGAAGTGGAAATATATAAAACTATACAAACCTCCATGTGACCCTTTTGGTCACCACCAACAACTAGACTGACATCACTCCACAATTAGTGAGTCCATTCTGGGAACGGTACTAAAATATAAAAATAAAGATAAAGCTAAAGGTCTGAGTATTAAAAATTAGTATGCATGGAAAAATAAACTATTACCTATTCATTAGCAAAAAAACAAAACCAATTCATGATATTTTAAAAATAAGACATATAAAAATAACTTTTTCCATTCTTTTCAAAAACAAGTAACATACATCCATTTTTAAGAAAAAAAAACCTTCTCCCTTGCATTTCCAAAATAGTTACCAATGAATGAAACGAAATTTCAATAAATTACATTAAAAGAAAAATAGTATTGGAAGAGGTATTTTAATATGAAATGAAAATAAAAGGTGTACCTTTATAAATATACTAAAAAATGAAGGAATATAGTGTAAAATAAAAACAGCCATCATAGGATCTCATGTTCTAGTCAAGATATCCTAAGATAAGGCTCTCAATATAATAGAAAAAATTATCCTCTATCAGTACCGGTTATCCACAAACACTACCCTAACACTTAGTGACACCCCCACTGTATCTACTGAGAGGATAATCCCATGTATAGTCATGTTATCTACTCAATACCACTAGCCAGTGCATAATATCAACTACTGTTGCAAGTGTGCCTAATGCTCTCACAAAACTACCCAAAGCTTCCCATGATAATTAAAAGGAGGTTATTTTTTAAACTATTGTGTAGATACATATCATAAAATTTTAACAAAAATATACAATTCACTTTCTCACATCTGGTCTCTATGTTCATGTGAATCCCCTTTACAATATATATAAAAAAGGCACTAGCCTATCACTGGAAACACATCTCATACAACAAAATTAATACACATATGTAAAATTTCTATTTCAAGGGGAATGTCATAAGGGGGTTCCATTTACCTAAAATATTTACTGGTGTCAATCAGTCCTTACCTATTTTAGAGAAACATCATTATAGAGACCAATTGAAAATTAAAAATACTTATCATTTTTTATAATAAGGTAAAGAGCATGATTTAATATGAAAAAACCATGTTGGGAGTCTAAGAAAATTATGTAAAAAAATTAAAACACATTTTCAAGTGGTGCAAACAATTTTTCTGTATAAATATATAAATAAATAAATACAAAAAATAGTCCTTTAAAATATTCAAGCAATTAATTAATTAAATTGATATCTGAGACATAGGGAACCTTCTTCAAACTCCATGCGCTCTAAAAATGACAACCCGAATCTTCTTTTTTTTCTAGTTACATGAATATACACCTTCACATATATATAATGAATCATATCCCCAATTTATATATTCTCATGTCAAACAATATGTAAAAGGGGTCCATATAATTATGTTTATACATGCATATATCTCTATACACTTACATATGAATGCATTTTTCACATATATACAAAAACACACCGAGCCCCAATGTATATATTATCTCTTCTGTGAGTTAATATATATAAAGGGTGAACATATATATATTCCTACCTATTTATATGAATGTAAGTCTCTTTTGACTCCAACATCTTGAAACCACTACAAGGAAGACCAAGATCCACTGAAAAAATACTAGGAACCGAAAAATCACCAAAATACTCCTAAATAAATTTCTAATAACCAAGAGGTTAGAGGAAACCAACCTAAAATGGTGGTGGGTGAACCTAAATAGTTTGATATTCTTCACCTTTTATGGTGAATTCTGAAAAAAAACCTGAAGAAAGATATAGAGGCTTATTGCATAACCTAATAATAGATTAAAACCAAAAGAGCTAGGTTACCCCTTGGCCTATGGTTTGACCATTAAAAACAAGGCTATAGGGACTAGAAAAAACCAAACCAATGATGGAGGATGGAAGATGAGGGATTACCTTAGCTAATCAACCAAGAAACCTATGAAAATATTGTGGATTTACTAGAGGAAGATAGAGCTGGAAGGGGGTGGTGGTGAACATGGATGGAGAGGAGAGGGGGAGGATTTTAGTGTGAGACACCTAGGGGAAATAGGGGAAAATAAAAATTGGCAAAGAAATAAAAATAATAATTATAAAATAAAAAACTATTTTTTTTATAAAAAAATAGGGAATCCGCATGATTTGCACATGGTTTTTCAAACTTTGGTTCCAACCATGAACTAGCCATTGCCTAGTCTAGGGACAAACCATTCATGGTTTTCCCTAGGAGGCCCCACAATTGAAAAAACCATGCTCAAACCATGCCACTCGGCATTGTAAACATACAATTCCAAACTGCACACTTAACGCACAGTTTAAGCGACCATGTCCAAGTTGTAAACCACATCATTGATCCACTTAGGCATCCCCATGGGAACTGCATAGTTACTCATAACTGTGAAGAATAACCTTGAAATAACTAAAATTAGAAGAAAATTAAATTATGGCTCACCAACTACTGAAACATATGATCTCTCAATCACTATATAAAATAAAAACAAAAAAAATATAATATAATATAAGTTTCATGTGGATATGTGAAAATTATCCCCACCATGACACTTTCTACCATACAGAAAGTCCCAAAAGACTTGATTGATCAAAATCATAAGTTAAGGATAAAATGACCCTTAAAAACCTCTACCAAACAAGAATCGATGACTGGTAACTCTCCCTCACCTAAAAACTGAAATTTGTGATCCCAAAAAGGAGATACAAAACTAAGAGATGAATATTGAGGGGCTCATATTTCAAAAAATAACTTTGAAATTAGAAACATCCCACCCCTAAAACCATCTGGTTGTTTCATATATACGTCTTCATGAATGTTCATATTAAGTAATGAAGTGTTTACATCCATCTTTAAAATCTCATAATCATGGTAAGATACTATAGCAAGTAGAATTATGATGGATTAAAACATGGAAATAGGTGAAAATGTTTCATTATAGTCAATTCCTTGATGATGTTTAAACCATTTAGTAAATATCCTTTCTTTATAGGTATTTAATTTACCTTATATGTCTAGTTTCCAATTGAATTATCATTTTCATCTAATTTTATTTACATCAATTGATTCATCGACCAAAAACCAAACTTGGTTATGACACATGGAATCCATTTTAGAATTTATGGCTTCTTTCCATCTTGAAGATTCTCAGATCTCTACTACCACCTTATAAAAGAGAGGTTCATCATTTTCAACCAATAATGAGTCACCATATTCGGTGACTAGAAAAAAATATCTATCTATTCCTCATACCTATCTTATGATCTGACATTGTAATTGTGATTTAGGAGCTACTTATTCCACAGGGACCTATGGAATCTATTCTTGTAACAACTCTTGGGTATATTGAGAATCAACTTCATTGAAATCAATCTTTATCCCACTATCCTTTTTGAGGATGTGATCCCTCTCAAAAAATATGTCTTTTATGGTGAAAGATACATTCTTGTCTAAGAGGATTTATAAGTAATATCCCTTTTATTCATTGTAATACCCTATAAAGAAACACTTTGTGCCTCTGGGTGCTAGTCTATTTCCTGAGAAGGCCTTAACAAATGTCTCACAACCCTATATACATGTGTGTGACAAAACGAGTTTCATTACACTCCATAGCTCGAAGGTAATATTTTCTGCTTTATTTGGTACTCAGTTTAATATGAATGCCACATTTTTTAATTCATATCCCCAAAAGGATAATGGAATATCTACATGACTCATTATCGACCTTACCATGTCTAACAAGGTACAGTTCCTCCTTTCACTAACACCATTCCACTGTGGTGTGTAAGGTGGATTGAGTTGAGAGAGAATCCAAAACACTCCTATAAAGTTGATAAACTCTTGGTTAATATGTTCACCACCTCAATCTGATCAAAGATTCTTTATATTCTTTCCACTTTTATTCTATACTTCATTCTTGAATTCCTTGAGTTTCTCAAAGGAATCAAACTTATACCTCATCAAGTAGACATATCCATATCTACTCAATTCATTAGTAAAAATTATGAAGTAAGAATATCCACCTATAGCTTCTAATATAAATGGTCCACATACATCAGTATGTACCAATCCTAGAAGCCTTGTGACCCTTTCACCCTATCTACCAAATGGTATTTTTGTTATTTTTTTCCTTGTAAAAAAACATGACATCTTTCAAGTGATTTTATCTTATAAGATTCTAAATAACCATCTTGAGAGATCTTTGTCAAACGCTTCTTGTTTATATGACCAATATGGTTATTCCATAGTTGGGTGTTATATGAGTCATGTGAACATGATTCATTATCAATTTCCAATACTTGGTTTTTTTAATTTAATACATAAAGATCATTTTTTAAATATTCCATACCTTTACATATGTTGTCTTTGTAAAAGAAACAAATTTTATTTCCAAACTTGAAAATAAACCCATCTACATATAGGCATGATATAGAAATTATGTTCATGGTAATTGTAGGTATATAATAATAATCTTTTAAAACCAAAATCATTCATGTTGTAAATGAAATGTGGTAGTCACCAATGGCTAGGGTATCTAGTCTTAATCAATTAGCAGCTCTCAGATCCACCTCTCCTCTGTAAATATTTTGAAATATACTTGTCTCATGTATTTGGATATAGATGTGATCACTATAAGCTATATATAATACCCAATTTGTAGATATTGAAATATTACACTTGATAAGGAATTCAACTTTATCTTTCACTTGCTTCTGGATGCAGTTCCTCTTCTAGTGTCCAGGATTTCCACATGAAAAACATACTTCCTCCTTTTCCTTACCCTACCTCTAGATATTCCTCTTCTTGGAAGGATGTTACTCGGTAGTTTTATACATTTTATGAGACTTGTTCCCCTTTTCCTTATTCTTCATTTTCTTTCTCACCATAAGTACTACAAGTTTATCACGCCCCATGTCCTTATCCGCATTGAGAATCAAAGTAATAAGTTTAGAAATACTCTTCTAATTATTTCTCATATTGAAATTAACAATAAACTTGGAGGTAGTGATGAAATTATGAGATCTGTATGAAACTCATCCAAGAATTTAATCCCTAAGATGTCTAAACGTTCAATGTACCCAATAATATTGACTATATGAGGCCTAACTGGTGGATACTCTCCAAGGTTGGTTTTAAAAAAATAATTGGGTATATTATACCTCTCTTATATTACCTTCTCTTGATAGAGATACCAAAGTTGAGACATCTTTTTATATGTATCCATGTCCTCATGTTGCTTCAAAAGCTCATTGTACATGGATAATAGCATGAAACATTGAACATCTATGGAATCTTTCAAATGTTTATTACAAATTGATAACTCTTCATCACTTTCATCATTACCAAATGCATCCAGAATAAGTTCTTATAACACATACAATTTCCTTTCATGGAGAATGATAATGTGTAAGTGCCTTTTACAATCTTGGAAATTTGTGTCAGTGAGAAGTTTATCCTTCTCAAGTATGGATCACAATGATATGTTTTAATTCATTTTAGTGTTGTTTCTACAAATAATATGAGTGGAATTTTAGTACATTAACTGATAAAATTTAGACAAATAAATAAAATTTATATTTATTAGTCTCTCACTATTTTATCAAAACCCACTATCCCTTTCCATTGGCTTTGGAATATCTTGTTGTGTAGACATTGTAGCAGAAAGGATTCATATTCCCCATCTCATTACCCCAACTTTGGTTAGTCAAGAAACATTAATGGTTTTAGTTTGGCATTCCAAATTCAAAATGCATTAACTCAGAGTTATTTGATCTGTAGAGTGGACTCCCCAATCCTAAAATCCTTAAATTGGATTTCCTCAACACTTTCATCTCAGTAACACCATGTACTACTTTGTTAGTCAACCCTTGATGTGAAATAAGTTAAGTCAACACAAAACATCAAGTTATAATTATTCAATAATTGAAAGTAGCCTAACTTTGGCTAGTCAATCACTTTGAACTATTGTTAAATTTTAAATGAATTAGTGGAAGGCTATACCAACTTAATATATATAATTGAGGTATTTTAACCTTTTATGCGTAAATTTCCCATTACTATCTTTATTTTATTCTTTTTAATATTAACTAGATTTTTTTAAGTGATTAAATGTATCTTATATAATATTTACACATTATATAATTTTTTTTAGTTCTATCTTGCATGATTATTAATTTTATTAATTCATGTGATCACGAAAAAAACATCCATAATGAAATGAACATGATAATTGATTGAAATAATTTAATAAATAAGTATGATCATGATATTTTACTAATGGTTGGTTTATCTGGTAGTTGAAAAACTAACTATTAACCTAAGGGAAAAACACCTTGAACCACTTAAGGTTTTTGTTATAGCTTTCCACATATCCACCTATGTATCTCTCTTGGATTGGTTTCACCACATCCCTATAATTAAACCACCTCCACTAGATTGGGAGCTCTATCCATTACATATGATTTTACTCACACATAGGTGAGGGGAAAGGGATTTACATAAAATAAACCATGGGCATAAAATCCCTTACATAATAAGAGGAAAGAAGGAATGCGGGCTAATAATTTAATTTAATAATAAATAAAAAACCAATCACATACAAAGGTATGTTTTACGCTCATGATCATCCACATGAATGAAATGAATTATGTATTTAATAAGACTAGATTCCAATTCCTAATTGTTCTTATTTAAGATAAATCGTACTTGAATCCATTAATTATCATCTTTAATTAATCAATTATTTTATCTTAATTCTCATCTGAATTCCTTGAGATTCTCATCCATTATAATTTTAAACAAATTAAATAAATTTATTTACAATTAACTGTGTACATAAATTTACCTTGGAGACAATACAGTGAATACCCATCTGAATCTATCCATCATGTATTATACTCATATACAAATTTACTCTTGTGACATAAAGAATAAAAAACTTATCATGTACTTTCATGACATGTACTATTAACTTAATGATTATATGAATTACATGATTTTTTGGTCACATGTTATGATTCAATGCACATAGAGTAACATCTATTAATACAACTCATACATGATATGAAGATCTGAACATTACGCATATATTAATTAAACATTTAGATATATATATATATATATTAAAACATATCACAAGGAATGTCTAATCAACTTAATGACCACATGCATGCACATGTCGATAAGGATTATATGGTATAATAAATAAATTTTAAATCTGTGTAATTTAGTATAAGAACACAACATGTGCATATGATCTACACAACATGTATATCTCTCCCCATGTATCTGAGGCACATGCCTAGGGAATCGGTGTGTAAACTATGCCTTATAAAATTAGATCACTTGGAATTTATTATAAGGCCCTGACCTTTAACATTACATAATCTTGAATTAATTTAATAGTTCACATTGAGGATCTTTTCAGGTTTAGAGTTTTAGATAATTAGTCCATAACTATTACATTACATCTCAAATATTACAAATTATACACTTCTACTCAGTATCTATTTTTTCATAAAATAAAAACTCTTAAAAGAAAACAAGAATTATTTTCTTAATATAAATCTTCTTGAATTATTCCTTTCTCTTACCCTGCCTTATATCCTATGAAAAACATTTAAAAAACATAGAATGGGCATAAAAATCTCAATAAGGGTTATAAAACAAGGAAAGAAAACATAAGTCCATAAATACATACAAGTCAATGAAATCATACTTTTCAATATTTAACATACCACACAAAATCATAAGATTTATGAATAACACATGGAAATCATAAATCATAAAGGTAACTTGTGGAATCCATAACATAATTACGTTGTAGCTTTCAGAGCTACATAGGGAGTTAAGTTTGGAATAACCATCACAGTATATTCCCAAAATCTCTTAGGAGAAACATTAACATTTACCTCCATTACGTTACCCAATGCGTTGGAGAGCTATCTTGGGCTCACCCACCCTAGTTTTATCATGGAACCACCCGTATACGTAAACAATTCCCAAGAACCATAACATATTCATAACACATAAAACAAGCATAAAGGAAAGATAAAATTTCCACATTTAAATCACAATATATCATTTAGGATATTGAAATAATAAACGATTTATTAAAACCATTTTCAATAACAAAATACATAAAAATAGTATATGGTATTTATTTCCCTTTTAAAAATATCTCATCTTGTTAAGGAATCCAAATATGAAATAAAGCTCGTGGCGGCGGAATGGTCGTTGTCATCGCGTACGTTAAAAAGAAAAATTATTTTTGTCGTTTAGTAAAACACTTCATAGAGAAAATATTTCCTTTGAATTAAATGAAAATTCAAATTGATTTATACACCTTATAAAATAAAGTCATGTACAAATCAAAATATGCCTCAATGAAAAGAGATTGAGAAGAAGTCCCTTACCTCGTGTCCGACTTGTCTTGTCCATTCTTTAATATCCTGGATAATGAATTAAAGTTAATATTTACTTTATTAAGAAATTTTTTCAAGTTTATTTTTCCTTTTATATCACTTATTACCTCATTATAAACATTACATAATTATTTAAGTTAATATCGGTTGTTTTTTCTATATTTGTTACTTGAGTCAAAAAAGAACTTCTTATAATTACAAGTTGTCTATGTGGTCAAAATTACATTATCTTCAGAATTATATTAAATATTTAGATATCATATATATCATATATATCCATTATATATATGTTTTTATAATAGTACATGACATTGGAAGAAAAGAAAATGCACCGTTCATGGAGACGGTAAGACATACATACGCATGAATGGTACTTTCATTTCTATTTCATATTTAATGGAATGAAAACTTAATAATACATAGGTATATTATAATTATAGTATAATTTCATATATAATTTCATTAACTCCATCTTTTATACGTTCCATGTATGGCATGAATGGGTCATATCACTTAGAGAGGGCGGTAGTCTGCACTTCCTCAAATGAAATTATCGTATTTACCCGTTATAGAAACCATAAAGGTATGATATAAATGAAAAAAAATACATAATAATAGATACAATATATATAAAATATAAATATATTTCCTTCATAATGGAAACCAAGAGTTATGGTAGGAGATAATTGAACAATCGTCGTTTTGTGATGTAGTAGTTCACCATTCACAGAAATAGTATGTTCATATCCATTAGATGGAGGTTTGTGGATGTGTAGTTTGAATAATACTCAATAAAACATACTAGTATATTGAAGATACTGGTGTTTTTATAAAATAATGGAATAAATAGAGTTTAGGGGGTTGGATAAGGAAAATAAAATAAAAGAACTTGAGAGAAGACGTTACCTTTAAATCGAGTAACTCCCTTCGGTTTGAACCAAAACGCTTTATTGAATTGCCTTATTCCGAAGGGAATGCGTCTAGAAGGAAGTGAGGGATGTTGAAAATTTCTTGGAGAAGATTTTTGATTATCCAAGTGGATTTATAGGTGTGTGTAATGGGTTAGAGGTGGTGGCATTTTGTAAGAGGGAGGAGGGGCCTTTAGGAAACTTTGAAATTGTTATTTTATTATAAAATGATTTTGGGTCCCAAAAGGTCCAAAACTTATTTAATTCGAATATAAGGTACATATAAGTCGAAATAAAATCATCCAATAAGAATTTTATAGGTTTTGGATATTTTTTAATCCTTATCTTTTTTATTTAACTCATTGTTAACTTATTTATCTTTTACCATGTCCTCGTATATATCCATACTATACGATTAATATATTTACAATAAAATGAGAAGGGACACAAAATGGATCATTAATGACATTTTTAACATTATTTAAGTCATTTTTAAGAATATAATATTTTTAGGATTATTTTATCATTTAATAAAATATTAATTGTTTTCAAAACTCATTTATGTCAATTTATAAACTATTCATATCAAGACTTTTAAAAAAAATTATAACAACTTGATTCTTTCAAAAACCCTTCATTAATTAAAATATAACAAGTCATTATTATCCATAAAATTTTTTGGTGGCATAAAAAGTTTAAAATAAATTTATTTTAATATTTATAATATCATTTATTTGAATCCTTTATTAATAAAGTAATTACTGCATCACCATTGTGTCATAATTAAGTTTATTTATATAATGTCTAAAAATTATAAATAAAATAACATGATGTAGGAAATCTTTTTATCTTTCAAATTAATTTTTATAATCCAAGATATCACTTATATAACCTCATATAAAATTGTTTTACTATAAAATATATGTTTTTGTAATTTTTTTCCTTACTTTAAATTAATTAATATAAATTTTCATTATCACTCCCAAGTGGCTCCATGGGGTCCCAAAATCGATCCAAGGATGCCCATGGTCAGACATGTATCATACAATAGGATTAGGACACGTTTAAGGATAATTTAATATTATCATAATATTATTTTTTACCCATATTTACCAGATTTACCCTTTAACCATGGTAAATAAAATATTTACTGAAGTTACTATTCGTAATGTCTAAAAATAAAAGTGACCTATTTACACAATTTGGACCTCCTAATTCCAAATATGGAATCCATTTTTCCAAATTCAAAATAAATAAGTTGCATAAATTAATTTAAAATTAATTCCCATTGTCAAAATAAAAAAAACATGTTTTTAAGAAATAATAACTATCAAAAGATTAACACTTGTTTATGTTCAATTTCAAAGTGAAATTACTTAAAATGACCAATATTGGATTAAATGGTAAAAATATAATCAAATTACACTTTAAAACTAATTAAAAATATAATCTAACCATATAAATAAATTAGATTAAAAGGCAGTTTGGAAATAAAATGCAATATTTTTCGTTATTAATAAAAAAATGAACATTATCAGAAAAATACCAAAATTTCATCCAAAGTAAATTTTGATATCCCGATTATAAATAAAGATTTTATTTTTTAAAATATCACATATAAAAGTGAAAAAAAAAACTATATTTAAAATGGGTTCTCAATCAAAAGGCGGTAAATCGACCTTTTAAAGAATATTAGAGTATTTATGCTTAAAATTGGATTCATTCATATTTTAGCCTCTAACTTTTATTGGATAAATGTAAACACATTTAACAAAAATTTGTAATCATATTGTAGTTAGTTCTATTAATTCTCGCCAATACAATGACTATACATTTACTACCATTTAAAATAATATTATTATTATATTATTTTTCGGTATAACTCAACGTTGTGTGCAACGTAAGATTTCAAAGAAACTTATTGTTGCATATTGGGTATTCCATCGAACATAGAATCCCCTTTAAAGTAAAATTAATATTTAATTCACAAATATTAATAAATATGAAAATGTCATATTATTTATTTACCTAGGATGTTAAATCCTTCCCCCCCTTTTGGAAATTGCATCCTCACAATTTTATTCACTTATCAAATAAATGAGGGTATTTATCCCTCATAGCATTTTCATATTCCCACGTTGCCTCTTCAACCATATAGTTTTTCCAAAAAACTTTTACCTGATGGATTACCTTATTCTGTAACACTTTCTCTCTACGGTTAAGAATCTAGACTGGTTGTTCCTCATAAGAAAGATTCTCTTCCAATTGAACTACCTATGGACTCAAAACATGAGATGGATCTGGCATATACTTTCTCAATATTGAAACATAAAAAATATTTTGTACCTGGGATAAACCTGTAGGTAAAGCCACTCTGTACGCAACTGTTTTAACTTTCTATAGGATTTTATAGGGTCCAATGAACCTCAGACTCAGCTTTCCCTTCTTACCAAAACACATCACACTTTTATATATAGAAAATTTGAGAAAGGAATGATCACCAACCTTGAAAGAAAGATCCTTCCTTCGGTTATCCTCATAACTTTTTTGTCTACTCTGAGCTATTCTCATGTGCTTTTGAATCAATTGAACTTTTTCTTCCATCTCTTCTACCAATTCTGGTCCCATAAACTTCATTTCACCTACTTCATCATAAAAAGCTGGAGTTCGACACTACTTTTCATATAATGCCTCAAATAGATCCATCAGTATACTTGAATAAAAACTGTTATTATAAGAAAATTCAACCAAATAAAGATGTTGGTCCCAACTTCCCTGGTAATCCATTGAGAAATCATGTATCATATCTTGCAATGTCTGGATTGTTCATTCTGACTACCTATATGATTAAGGATGAAAAGATGTATTAAAATTTAATTCAGTACCCAATGACTTCTAAAGGACTTTCTAAAAGTTATAAGTAAACCTAGGATCATGATCAGATGCAATAGAGAGGGGAAATTCATGCAACCTGACTATCTCTTTAACATACAACTGATAAATTTGATCTAGAGAAAAAGTATCTTGAATAAGAAGGAAATGAGAAGATTTAGTCAATCGGTCAACAATAACCCATATTTCATTATTACAATGATATTTCTTTGGTAATCCGACAACGAATTTCATGGATATATTTCCCCATTTCCACTCTGGAATTGATAAAGGTTGAATCATCCCTTTCGGTCACTTACACTCTGCTTTAACCTATTGACAAGTAAAACACTTCATTGTATAGTCAGCGATATCTCTTTTCATTCCATCCCACCAGTAATACTCCTGAAGATCTATGTACATATTTTCACTGTTGGGATGAACTGAAAATAGAGAACTATAAGCTTCACATAACACCTCATTCTTCAACTATGAATCACAAGGAACACATAATCTCTTCCCAAATCTCAAAATTCAATCATTTTTAATGTTAAAATCGGGCAACATACCCTTCTGAACCAACTCTACCTTTTTCTGCAACTCACTGTCTTCCTTATGCACTTACTTAATTTTTCCTAATATTTATTATTTCACTGACACCTGAAACAAAATAAAGGAATCCCTACACCAAAAAATTATATTCCAAAGTTCATCAAATCATTAATCAAAGTATCTTGTTCCAAACATAATATTGTTAATGTAGCATTACTTTTTCGACTCAAAGCTTCAACCACTTTATTTTCCTTTCTCATATGGTAATGGATCGTGCAATCATAATCCTAGATTAATTATAGTCATCTAATCTATCTCATGTTTAATTATTTTTGAGTAAATATATACTTCAAACTCTTATGATCATTATATATTTCACAGTTTACTCCATACAAATGATGCCTCCAAATTTTTTAAAGCAAAATCAATAGTAGCTAATTCCAAATCATTTGTAGGGTAATTTAAATCATAAGGTTTCAACTGATGTGAAGCATAAGTAATTACCTGATCATTATTCATTAGTACACAACCAAGTCCTTTCAATGAAGAATCACGGTAGATATCAAAATCACCATTTCTGGAAGGTAGTGCCAAAACTAGAGCATTCACCAATCTTCTTTTCAATTCCTGAAAATAGTCATCACATTCTTTTTTCCAAATGAAATTAACATATTTTAGAGTTAACATAGTCAGTGGACTAGATAGCCATGAAAAACTTTCAACAATCCTCGGGTAATAACCTGTTAGACTAAGAAAACTACATATCTTGGTTATATTTGTGGGTCTTAGACATTCTTCAATAACTTTTGTTTTATAAGTATCAACTGTTATTCCATTTTTTGAAACAATGTGACCCAGGAATGAAATTCATTGTAACCAAAACTCATACTTTCGAAATTTCCCATACGGTTTATTTTATTTTAAGTTTTTCAAGACAACCTTTAAATGACTTTAATGTTCCTATTTGATTTTATAATAAACCAAAATATCATCAATAAACACAACCACAAACTTATCCAAGAACTCACGGAAAATTCTATTAATAAGATCCATGAATATAGTAGGTGCATTGGTAAACCCAAAAGGAATAACTACAAATTCATAATGGCTATGTATTGTATGAAAAATGGTCTTTGGAATTTCTGCTTCATTTACTTTCAACTGATGGTACCCCAATCTCAATTCAATCTTTAAAAAATACTGAACTCCCTAGAGCTGATCAAAAAAATCATTTATATGAGAAAAAAGATACTTTTTCCTAACAATGATGTTATTCAATGCACTATAATCAATGAAAAGTCTCATTAAACCATCTTTCTTTTTAACAAACAATACATGAGCTTCCCATGTTGATGTGATAGGTCAAATGAAACCTTTATCTAATGACTCATGCAATTACTTATTTAACTCTAAAAGTTTAATTTGATTTGTTCGATAAGTGGGTTTTGAAATTGGCTTAGCATCAGTAACTAATTAAACAGTAAATTCAACTTCCTGGTCATGTATTATACTAGAAAAATCATTAGGAAAAAACATCAAGATACTCATTTACTACTATCACATCATTAATCTGAACAGATCCTTTATTTTCAACAATATGTTCAACGTAACATTCATTTCCATATTTTATTAGTTTCTCAACATCATGATATGTTATTAAAATTAAGGATTCATTCTTGTACACAAAATTAAATTATTTTCGAAAATAAACCTCTTTAGATCTTCATTCAATCTTATCATGATAAACGGAAAGCCAATCCTTACCCAAAATAATATCAAACTCTACTAGAGGAAAAAAATAAGGTTTATGGGTAAATTATTTCAGCACATAAGGATAAAAAGGTTATTATAATTTCTTTTTGTCTCAACACATCCCCCCAGTGTTTTTACCATAAGTTCAAGATTGATATCTTGATATGTAATTCCTAATTTACTAGAAAACATCTCAAAAATGAAATAATGTGTAGACCCTGAATCTAACAACACATTGGCATAATCTAAATAAACAAATAGTGTACCTTATACTACTTCATTTGATGGCCCAACATTTGCTAAAGTAGTTGAAAAGGATTTCACCACCCCTTTTTTCTTATAGTTCAGCTGCTTTCCCTCAGTTGAGTTCTTCGTTGGACACTCATTTGCATAATGACCTATTTCATTACACTTAAACCATTTTACTAACTATAAATCAGATTTTATCTTACCATTAACCATATCTTTTCAGGGAAATTATGATATTTATGTCCCATTTTACAACATTGGTAGAACTTACCATAATTCAAAAGACATTCCCCAGTGTGATTTTTACCACAATTTTCACAAACTGCAAACTTCAGTTTATTACCATCAGACTTTTTTGAAGAGTTCTTCCCTTTTGTCTGCCACCTCGACCTCTTATTCTGTTGTTTTTTAAAGACACCTGATTATCGTCAAACTCTATTTCCACATTCTCCACACAACCAAAAAAATTCATAACTTTTGAACTCAATATAATCTAAATACCTTCGATATTTTGTCTTTAATCTTGAGTAAAAATGATTGATTTTAAAATCAATATCTTGTATGAAATTTGGAGCATACCTTTTCAGTTAAGTGGATTTTTCTTCATAAGAAACCACCGAGTCATCCTCCTGTCTCAAATCCAGGAATTTTTTTCAATCCTAAGATGAACCAACTTAGGAAAATATTTCTCAAGAAACATACCTTTGAATTAATTCCAATCAAGAGCATTAATCTCCTCACTATCACAGATATTTTTAACCATCAACCACCACTAATCTGCTTCACCTTAAAAATATCAAATAGCAAGACTAACCATTTGATGTTATGAACACCCCATGACATCGAAAATCTTTTCTAGTGCTTTAATACAACCTTCAGCTAGCACAGCATCAGGTGATTCTCTGAATAATAGGGGATGTTGCCTCATGAAATTCTCCACTTTTAACATGTTCCTCTATGGTTAATCTGAGTGATCTCATGCATGGATACCACCACTATTTATATCTTGAGTCAATTGTTCCATCACTGCAACAAACTATTTAGTTCTGATTCTGACCATCTCAGGTTGCTGATTTGGAAGGTTGTCTTCCTCTTGATGTCGTCCCGTCATAGCTGCCTTATTTCCTCTATGGAAAACCATTCTGAACACAGAAATATCTTAGGCTGAGCAATATGGTAATCTATAAATGCATTATCATTTCAATCTTACCATAAATTAATTTATGGATATTAATTTAACAATATCCTAACTCTTAAAGTTATCTAAACAAACCTCTGATACCAACTATAAGGCCCAATCCTTAAAAATTACATAATCTTGAAATAAGTTAATAATTCACATTGAGGATCTTTTTAGGTTTAGATTTTTAGATAATTAGGCCATAACTATTACATTACATCTCAAATATTACAAAGTAGACACTTCTACTCAGTATCCATTTTTTTCATAAAAGAAAAAAACAATTATTTTCTTGATATAAATCTTCTTGAATTCTTTCTTTCTCTTACCCTACCTTATATCCTATGAAAAACATTTCAAAAACATGGAATGATCATAAAAATCTCAATAATGGTTATTAAAAAAGGAAATAAAACATTAGTCCATCAATACATACAAGTCAATAAAATCATATGTTTCAATCTTTAACATAACACCCAAGATCATAAGATTTATGAATAAGACATTGAAATCATAAATCATAAAGGTAACTTGTGGAATCCATAATATACTTATGTTGTAGCTTTCATAGCTAATTAGAGAGTTACATTTGGAATACCCAAGACGGTATATTCCCAAAATATCATAGGAGAAACATTAATATTTACCTATGTCACATTACCCAATGCATTGGAGAGCTATCTCGGGATCACCAGCCCTAGGTTTATCACAGAACCACCCGTATACATAAACAATTCCCAAGAACCATAACTTATTCATAACACATAAAACAAACATTAAGGAAATATAACATTTCCACATTTCAATCACAATATATAATTCATGATATTGAAATAATAAATGCTTTCTCAAAACTATTTACAATACCAAAATACTTAAAAAGAGTATATGGTATTTATTTTTCTTTTAAAAACATTTTGGCTTGTTAAGGAATCCAAATATGAAATAATGCTCGGGGTAGCGGAAAGGAAGTTGTCACCATGTACATTAAAAATAAAATATTATTTTTTTCATTTAGTAGAACAATTCATAGAGAAAAGATTCCCTTTGAATGAAATGAAAATTCAAAGGGGTTTATACACTGTATAAAATAAAGTCGTTTATAAATCAAAATATGCCTCAATGAAAGGATATTGAGACGAAGTCCCTTACCTCATGTTCGACTTGACCCGTTCATTCTTTAATCTCCTGAATATTAAACTAAAGTTAATCTCTACTTGATTAATAATATTTTTCAAGTTTATTTTTCCTTTTATATCAATTATTACCTCGTTATAAACATTACATAATTATTTAAGTAAATATCATTAATTTTTTTGATATTTGTTACTTGAGTCAAAAATGAACTTCTTATAATTAAAAGTTTTTTATGTGGTCAAAAGTAAAGTATCTCAAGAATGATATTAATTATTTAGATATCATATATATCATATATATCCAGTATATATATGTATTTATAACAATACATAACATTTGGAGATAAGAAATGAAATGCATCGTTCATGGAGACGGTAAGTCGTATGTACACATGAACGCTACTTTCATTTCTATTTCTTATTTAATGAAATGAAAAATTAATGATATATAGGTGTATTATAATTCTTGTATAATATCATATATAATTTCATTAACTCCATCCTTTATACATTCCATGTATGGCATGAAAGAGTCAAATCACTTTGAGGGGGCGGTAGTCCGCACTTCCTCAAATGAAATTATCATATTTACCCATTATAAAAACCATAAAGGTCTTCTATAAATGAAAAATACAGAAGAATAGAGACAATATATATAAAATATAAATAAAATTCCATCATAATGTCTACCAAGAGAGGTGGTATTAGATAATTGAACAATCATCGTTTCGTGAGGTAGTAGTTCTTCATCCACATAAACAGTATGTTCATATCCATTAAATGGAGGTGTGTGGATATGTAGTTATAATTCTCCTAATAAAAACATCTTAGTATATTTAAGATAATTTTTTTATTATAAAATAATGGAATAAAGAGATTTTAGGGTGTTGGAGAAGGAAAATAAAATAAAATAACTTGAGAGAAGATGTTACCTTTAAATCGGGTAACTCCCATTGGTTTGAACCAAAAGGCTTTCTTGAATTGTCTTCTGCCTAGGGAAAGGCTTATAGAATTAACCGAGGGATGTTGGGAGATTCTTGGAGCAGATTTTGGATGAGCCAAAGGGCTTGAGAGGTGTGTGTAATGGGTTAGAGGTGGTGGCCTTTTATACGAGGGAGCAGGGTCTCTTTAGGAAAGTTTAAATGTATTATTTTATTATAAAATGATTTTTGGTTCCAAAAGGTCAAAAATTTATTTAATTCAAATATAAGGTATATATAATACTAAATAAAATCATTAAATAATAATTTGATAGGTTTTGGATATTTTTTAATCCTTATCTTTTTTATCTAACCCTTTCTTAACTTATTCAACTTTTATTATGTCCTCTTATATATTAATACTATATGGTTAATATATTTACTATAAAATTCCAAGAGACCAAAAATGAATAATTAATGAAATTTGTGACATTAATTAAGTCATTTGGATTAATATTATATTTTTATTATTATTATATCATTTAATAAAATATTAATTGTTTTAAAAACTCATTTATGTCAATTTATAAACTATTCATATCAAGACTTTTAAAACAGATCTATAACTTGATTCTTTCGAAAAACCTTTATTAATTAAAATATAACAAGTAATTATTATCCTTAAAATTCTTTTCTGGCATAAAAAGTTTCAAATTAAATTTATTTTAATAATTATAATATCATTTATTTGAATCCTTTATTAATGAAGCAATTACTGCATCACCATTGTGTCATAATTAAATTTATTTATTTAATGTATAAAAATTATAAATAAAATACCATGATTTAGGAAATATCTTTATATTTAAAATTAATATTTATAGTATAATATATCACTTATATAACCCCAAATAAAATTATTTTACTAAAAAATATATGTTTATGTTATTTTTGTCCTTACTTTAAATTAATTAATATAAAATTTCATTATCACTCTCAAGTGGCTCCATGGGGTCCCAAAGTCAACCCAAGGATGTCCATAGTCGTAAATATATCATAAAATATGATTAGGACATGTTTTAGGGTAATTTAATATTATTATAATATTATTGTTTACCCTTATTTACCAGATTTACCCTTTAACCATGGTAAATAAGATATTTACTGAAGTTACTATTCATAATGTCTAAAAATAAAAGATACTTATTTAAACAATTTGGACCACCTAATTCAAAATATGGAATCCATTTTTCCAAATTCAAAACACAAAAGTTTCAAAAATTCATTTAAAATTAATTTATGTTGTCAAAACAAAAAAGCGTGTTCTTAAAAAATAATAAATATCAAAAAATTGACACTTGTTTATGTTAAATTTCAAAATGAAATTACTTCTAATGACTAATATTGGATTAAATTGTAAAAATATAATATAATTACACTTTAAAACCAATTAAAAATATAATCTAACAATATAAATAAAATATATTAAAAGGCAGATTTGAATTAAAATGCAGTATTTTTCACTATTCATAAAAATGAACGTTATCACAAAAATACCAAAATTTAATCCAAATTAAATTTGTATGTCTTTAAAAAAACGGTTACAACCGCAAAAGCGGCACACAACATGAGGAATAAAATTATATTAAATTGCAAGTTCAGTGACTTGACCCCACAACCTACCCCTCACCCCTCCAAACCCTTACCACCCCACCACCAACAGTGGGGCTTTTATGTCTTTATTCTAAATAATGATTTTATTTTGTCAAATATAATATATAAAAGTGAAAAAAACTAGATTTAAAAATGGTTCACCATCAAAATGTGGTAAATCGATCTTTTAAAGAATATTAGAGTTTTTCTGCTTAAAATTGGATTCATTCACATCTTAGCCTCTAACTTTTATTGAATAAATGTAAAGTCATTTAAAAAACATGTGTAATCATATTGTAGTTAGTTCTATTCATTCTCTCCAAAACAACTACTATGCGTTAACTACCATTTAAAATAATAATATTATTATATTATTTTTCAGTATAACTCAACGTTGTGTGCAATGTAAGATTTAAAATACACTCATTGTTGCGTATCAGGTATTCCATAGAACATAAAATCCCCTTTAAATTAAAATTAATATTTAATTCTAAAATATTAATAAATATGAAAATGTTATATTCTTTATTTATATGGGATGTTACATATATAATCGAGTACATGGCGTGTGGTTTCCTTGTTACATGGTAACTAGTCAAGTAGGTTGTGTATGCTAATACACAGCTCATCTATGACTCAAAGGGACTACACACCATGTACGTGGTCTACCCAAAGTGTACTCTAATTGATCGTGCACCACCATGTCTTAGTCAACACATAGTGTAAGAAATAAATACACCGTGTGTCATCAATTCACACAGTTTGAATTAAATTCTGAATTAATTCTTTATGAATTGAACATAAATACAAGCTGTGTAACTTTGGTTATATGGAATGTACTCCTATGTTATCTGGACAGATTTATTGGCACCTCTATATGAGTTCTTCGATTTTATTTCATTCATAAAATTAATCGTATGGATTAGATATATGAGAAATTAATGAGGAAGAATTAGATCTTCCAATTTAAATTAAAATAATGATTAAACATGAATTGAAAACTAAATCACAAATATGCGTAAATAATCCATTATCTTTAAATAATTATAAATAATTATGTGACTGCTCTAATACAACTTGTAGGTTCTAGGAGAAACAAAAATGTGTGATTGGTCATACCTAACTTTTCTTTTTTTCATAATCGATGATCAATACGATATTTACAAAATAATAAACATCATGATCTATGGAATTAAATCGAATAAAATAGACAAGGGATAGAATATCGTAACAAGATATAGGATCATCATATATTATTTATAATTAATTTAATTAATTAAAGAATTTCCTTGTAGGAATTCTTTCTTTATTGATGGATCTAACAAAAAATATGTGTTGTATATTTGTTGTGTTGTAAGAATCAAAATAGATTACCTCTAGTACTGATCCACACATGATCCAAAAATCTCCAAACATCGTCATAGGAATATCAGGGTGCTAACACTACAGATCATATCACTTGCATCGTTTTCTTTGATCTCTTTTAGAACCACTTCCTAAGTTTTCACCTGGATCTCTCTTGACTTGAGAGTGAGAGGTGGAGGAAGATTGTTATCTGTTCGTAAGAGAATTATTGTAGATGGTATATATCTATGTATTGAGATGATTTTCAAAATCTATTGTGCACTACCAAAAAATTAATTGGCTCTCTGAGAAAAAAATATACTTTTGTTTCTATATCGCTTGGGTTAAAATAAAATAATTTCACAAGTGGCCTTTATTATTTATTTTAACCCTATGAAACTCGATGTCAAATAATATTATTATTATTATTATTTATCGACATGTTCTTAACTTACAAATTATATTAAATATTGTTTAATAAAATAATATTCATTATTTATTATTTATCACTGGACCATTAAACTCGTTCTTCCATTCCTCCATGATATTTATCTGGCCGTGAATAATGACTATTTATTTATAAAATAAATATAACTTAATTATTATCTAATAAATAAATTAATATTATATTCACTAAATAGAAAATAAATATTTATTAAATATTCTGCTCACATTATATTCTCTCAAATAACTGGTGAGAAATATATACAATCAAGAAAACATGAATTATTATTAAACTATATGTGGGGAAAATATTTATTCAACTTGTTAAATAATAAATAATATTATATTATTTAACTAAGATTTTTTATACACATATTATGTGACCTTCTAGGCCTCTTTCTCAATTTTATTAGGTAAAGTAGCCTAAAGTCCAAGGTTAGCATCTAGAAACCCACCAAGGAACCCATAGAGAAATATGTTAATATCGCAATGACCTAATACATCATATGGATGATTAATATGATATATAATCTCATTATCATGATATATCTAATCAATAAGGTTTCATGTTGGTGCCATCAACCTATGTCCTCAATGTATCTTTCTTTGAATTCCTAGAAATTTAACATGCCTGTAGAACACCCATGGCTATGGATTTTTTTAGGATATCTCATTTCCATAAAATGGCCTAATATGTCAAATTTTTTAAAAAAAATAGAATCTATAAATCCTTTATCACATTATTCATCATTGCAATATTACTTCTAATGCACCCAACATATCCTACCTTACCACAAACATCTCTCATCACAGTTTTCATCAATACATCAAAGTACGTAACTCATAATACTCATTAATAATAATCTTAAAGTATAATAACCAATACACATATTTTTGTTGATAGGAACATCCAATGAAACATATAAATATTAATTTCTTACTGGAGGGTCTCGTTCTCATAATATCTTATGCTAGATATTATCAAGGGAGTACACAATGAGAAGGTTACTCAAAGTCCTATGAGTATCTAACCCCTAATAGACTATATCATTTGTGTCCCTCAAATTATTTCATTTGACTGTAGAACATATATTTAATAATAGTGTTGTATCACTTATGGGTTCTTATCATAGCAGAGAACTGTTATTACCTTTTAGTGTGACAGCTATTCATGGTACATTATCACAAACTATGTTACGTAGAAGAACAATCATGATGTGATAAAAAATTTATTAATATTCAAAAATATGAATACAGGATGTCATAAAGTTCACAAAAGTTGGTTCTAGGGCACCAAATCCAAAACTTTATTTAGAAACTTTAGTGAACCATTCAGTTTCTACTTCACTATCATCCTTTCTCAAAGAAAAATATTCTCCTTTTGGGTTTGTATAAATTATTATCCTTCCATTTGGAGTAGGATTTTTCAACATGTTTCTTTCAAGATATTCTTTCCCTTCCTTCTTCTTCATTATTTTCTTATTCATCACTTTTTTCTTTATCACCTATTTAAGGACAATTAGAAACAAAGTTCTCAATGGCTCCATATCCAAAACATTTTAAGGGAAGTTTATATTTATAATTTCTTATACCTCTTTTCACGTTCTTACAAAACAAGGATAAAAATTTATCAAGATTTTTACTAACATCATTTTAAAATTCAGAACCACCATCTTCTTATTCTTTAAGAATCTTATTAGACTTTTCTTCCTTGGTAGCCTTAAAATAAATTTCTCTATCAAATTTTTTTTTCCTTTCATAAATTTATCCCTTTTTATTTCATATGTAATGAGATTACATTGAATTTCATATAGAGATAGAGTTTCAAGATCTCTATCCTCTAAATATGAAACTTTAGCATCAAACATGTCAGGAATAATTCGCAAGATCTTTTCAACAATAGTTGAGTCTTATAACTTCTCACCAGGACATCAAATGGTGATAACAATATCATTTACCCTTCTAAATAATTCACCAATAGATTAATCCTCGACCATCTTAAGATCTTCTTACTTTGGCCACTATATTTTTAAATTTAACTTATTCACTTTTGTATTTCCTTTATAAATGTTCTTTAACTTATCCCAGATAACTTTGGAAATTCAAACTCCCTTTACACTAAGAAACTCGCTTTAAAATAATGATGATAGTAAATCAGTTTTAACTCGGTTATCATTATAAATGTTTTCCTTATCAGTATCTATAGGAGTATCATTATCAACATGATGGGGGAAACCATTTTTAGTATATTTAAAAATATCATACCCAATAGAAAAAAGATATGGAAGAATTATATGTTTCTAGATATGATAATCCCTATTATTTAAAATTGGAATCCCATTACTGTTCACACAACTTAGATTTTTCAAAACAACTTATTCTTAAAAAACATTAGCAAAGAGAAAAACAAATTGAACTAAGAATCTGATACTAATTTTTAATACCCATCTTGGATCAATTTATCACTGAGAGGGGGTGAATCTCTGATACTTTTTTCTTTTAATTTTCCATTATTTTGAAGCAACATTTTCCTCCTATTAAAGAATAATCACTTTTTTGGAAAAAAAAATTCACACATCCATAGGAAAACTAGTATTTACAAGGTTCACTACTCAATAAGAGTATCTATGTGCATTGAATGGTTTGAAAACAATCCAATACAACGCAATCCACTAGAAAAAATAATAATTTTTGTTGATACAACAAGTATGATATACCCTTACACTTATGTCCCACTATGATTAATATAATAGTGCATGTTCTTCTTATATAAAAAATGTTTTAATAAAAGTTTGTGTAACAAGTAATAAAAATTTCACTAGTTAGTTCCAAACATGTTACTATAATGCCTTATAAACTTTTACTTTTAATAACCTTGAAAAAAAATATTCAATTTCTTACCCAGTAGTAGGTAATAAATTATATGGACTTTGTAATGATACCCAATCTGATATCCTAGTCTAATTATTTAATATAATTACTCGGTATGAAAATATAACTCTATCATAATACCATTGAAATAATTCTGAATTTATTTTCTCTCAATAAGAAAATCTCAGTCTGATTTTCCAATTCGGTGACTCGGTACAATCTGATAATCCTTGAATGTGATCTTATTTCTTCTTCTATCCAAAAAACCACATCAGGTAGGATCTATCTAGAAACTCCTTCTCACTACAACTTTATAACTTCTCTCTTTTCATCTTCATGTGAATAGTGTTCTAATTTGTCAAAATTTCAAAGTACCAGCCTCCTTTTATAGGTGCACTAAAAGTGGCTTAAGGTGGAATTTGAAAAGTTTTCCACTTACCCAAATTTTCCAAAACATAAAATCCTACTTCATTTAAAATATATCTTTGACTTCTTCAATGATTCTCTACTCTTCTTAATTTTTCTAGAAGCCTACCAAATCTTCTCACATATTCATCTCACTTAAAACTTCCTAACCATTCTTTATTTTGATTTCAATTTTCATTATGATTTCTTCATTAAGATTAAGACATATGTACACAAGAATATTATTCATTATGTTGCTCCATACCAATTGATTTGATGAAAATAAAATGACTTCTTTTTATAATGATCAAAACCATCTGAAAAAAATATGATTATACTGATACTCTAAACCAACTTTTAGATGTAAACATTGAAACCATTCTTCCATAAACATTATTTCTACTCTGTTAGACTTCAGTTGTCTTTATTTTACCATAAACAAAGTCACAACTTCTAAAGCTACTAGCACTTCTTGGAAGCACTTCAATAGTAGAAAATCCCTTTAACAAAAACTTACAAAAAATTATTCAAACTAACTTCAAGATACCCCTTGGAAATACTTTTGTAGATACTTTAAAACATTTCATATTTTCTTCTTTTTCCTCAGAACAATGATCTCATGTTCAATAAAGTTATCGATATCAACCTATATTTGATTGATCATTCTCTAATTAAATCCAATGGATTAGTGTCACATCTAGTCTAATGAGCCGGTACCAAATATTTTTATGATAAATCTTGACCTAATTGATGATAACCAACATATGTTTTATGAAAAATGGTTGACTATATTTTTTATCAATCAATGATCCTATTTTTTATATGTTCTAACAACTTATACTTTCCCATCAGTCCTAACAATTTCTACTTATAGATATTCTTCAAAAAAATACTTTGTTTACCTTTTTCAATCATCAATCTATTATATGGATCAATGTTAGAATTACTCAGATGAATCAGTGGCATACTATATCCGATGGATAGGTACTAGCAGCAGCTTATTTCTTTTATTGATTACGATACAAGAAAACTTCTAGCATTCAAAAACCTATTTCGATGAATATTTGTATCTTTTGGATTTTTTTTCTAACTAAAAACCAGTATCTTAATCTTCTCATGTTTCAAACAAAACTTCCCAGCATTCAAATAGTGATCTCACACCAATGATCTAAGACCGGAAAGCTTTGACTTTACAAACATTACTCTTCTACAAAATTCTTCTTTTAATCATCAATTACTCATAAATTTGAGAATTTTCAAGATCAAATAGAATTATATAAATTAAATTAGAATGTTTCAATTACTTTTCATCCATTCATTATTTTCTATATTTCAAACTAAACCTCAAACTGATTAGCATCACTTGTTCTCCCCCTTTATTTCATAAGAATTGAATCACAAGTTTCTCAGAAAACTTAGGATTTATGAGAACTCTAAGATAACTAAATCATCATAATAATTAGTATTAGGACTTTTAGACTCTCATAAACTTTGTCATGCTAATCAAAACATTCAATGTGGATACAAGGTGAGTCTGAAAAAAAAACTTTTTTCACACAACTTCTTTAGAATAGAAAACTGAAACCAAGGAAGTTTCTTATCAAAAATGTGTCCAATTTTTATGAATACTTTGTAACCATTCATTATTTTCAAATTACTTTTCAACCTTTACTTATTTTCTTTTGATCACCAAAAATTAAAAAGTAATGTGATTTTCTTTCTTGACAACTTGTTTATCATATTGATCTATTGGAAACAAATACAACCAAAACAAAACTTAGTCCCAACAATGTCAATAGACCATGTCCAAAGAGATTCTAATAAAGTTGAATCCAAGGGGTATCAATTTCCTTGGCATCCTACAAAATCAGGATCCAAGAGTAAATAGGTCCAAGGCATCCACTACTTTAAATATGATCCACGAAGTATAAATTTCAATGGAATCCTATAAAATCAGGATCCAAGTAAAATTTATAAGAAATACACTTTCATAATAAATCCATCATCTCGTTTCATAAAAATTCACATTCCATGAGTTATTCCAACTCATTTTTACAATTTCCAAAAAAATACATTTAAATAATTAAATCTATTTACATCATGTAATCACATGGAAATGAGGCATAACCTTCTTTTAAACATTCATTAAACTCTCATTCAATTGATCAAGGATCCCAAAAATAGTGGTGAGATCACATGCACCTAGTGGGGTGGTATGAAATAGGTAAGATATAATATCATACCCCATGGGTGGACTGGGTTTGAGAGAATGGTCTCCAAGTATCAAATAGTACTCAAAAGGAAACCTAATAGGTTCTATTTCATTCAATTCCAGCATTCAATTTATTTTAAGGGTTACACTAGAAATTTTGGCACATGTCATAATAGAAACTAGCTATATAAAACACTAAACCTATGAGAAAATGTATAGAACACCTATGTTAGGTCTGTAATAGAGCACCCATCTAGTATCGACCTTTGATTAGGTCCACATAAAAACAAAAATGAATAATTTATGAAAATCCTAAATATATAGAAAATTATCTTGCACCAAAATAACTCCATAGATGCAAAGACAAATAAATAATGGAATGAGATAAATATATAACATACTAGTGTTGATCCAATGAGATGATCAGAAGTTGAACTAGGAATCATATAGAAAAGTTACACCATAGTCTAGTTTAGGCTTAAAGAGGCTCACCAATGGGAGAAGAAGAGGCCACCACTGGAGAAAAATAGATAAATAAGAGGAGGGTTTCTATTTTTAAAGAATTAGGGAAAAATTTTCAAATTCGCCTTTAATTCTTGGGTAACATGGTTTGGTCACACATTTGGTCAAACCATGTGCTAACCATGCACCCTTTACTGCTTTAAGGGGGACCTCGCATGGTTTCATGTGCATGGATTAACTATTTGTGTGCAAACCATGATTCACACATATTCTAAACACTATATATGGATCATATAGGCATGTGCTCCTAGGTATATGGATTTCTCCAATTGTGTTGCCTCCTGCAACCCACTGTTCAAGTCTACAAATTTACTCTAAACTATTTTCCCTAATTTTCATTCTCAAAAAATTAGGATCGGGCTCCAAACAAGCCTCAGGCACCCCTAAAACTCCCGTGATCTTAAAACATAATCACATTAGGTAAAAAAATAGGGATTTAAACCAAAAAATATATAACTCATAGGAAAACCTAGGATATTACACCAATCAAAACACCTAGTGGGTATATTGTTAAAATATATTGATCAATTTTTATTAAGATGAACAATTATTCCCAAGTTGAAAACTTGGTTTTTATACTTATATTTTGATTTG
The DNA here is from genome assembly GCA_963277665.1 of Viscum album. Taxonomy (NCBI): domain Eukaryota; kingdom Viridiplantae; phylum Streptophyta; class Magnoliopsida; order Santalales; family Viscaceae; genus Viscum; species Viscum album. Next base: position 1,953,672,396 of record OY728141.1, on the reverse strand, counting down.
GGATAATATTTATTTTGGTGTTTAATTGTTTTTGAGGATTTAATAATTATTAGGTAAATCATAAAATAATATATTTTAAACTAGTGGTATTATAATTTATAGGCTAAGCATCGTAGTATTTTTATAGGTTTTATTGTTGATGTTTTAGGAATTAATGTGTTGCATATTCAGAAGAAATTTTATTCATATTGAGTATAATATTAACTTATTATTATCATTTTTTAGACTTTTGAAATAAATTATACTTATTTCAAGGATATTTTGATATATTAAATGTTGATTTTAGTGCTTCGTGCATAAAAAATTTCATATTGTTCATTCATCATTAGAATATGGGATGGAAAGAGGTGGAAAAAAATTGAAACACACATCCAAATGATGAAATTTAGTTTATGGATTTGAAGAAGTTAAGTAAGTATATTCTCTATTATTAAATGGTAAAATAATTCCTCAACTCTAAGAATAATATATTAAAAATTAATATATTTTTCTTCTAGAAATAATTTTGGATTAATTGATGGTCCTTTCACCCCTCATTAATTTTTGGTTTTGTGATCATTAACTTTCTCATGATTTTATTTTCTTTCATTATCTATTATTATTTGGGAATTATATTTCTCCTCTATATCTATATTTTCACTTCCCACTAATGTTCTCCTTATCTAGGAACATAATTATGTGTTATTTTAGGTAACCTTTATATTTACCACCTCCTATTTTCAAAGATTTTTTTATTATTCCTTTGTATGATGTAGGTTTTCCAAAAAGGTATTTCCTAATATTTTACCCTTGATTACCAAGATAAAAATTCTGAGGATAAAATTTATTTAAGATGGATAAAATAAAACACCTCACAAATTTAGTTTAAAATAATACTATGCTTGATATGTTTCTTAACACGCAACATTGATCTTTAAGCAAACTATGATATATAATAAAATTATTATATAAATGTGACTGTTATAAACTAGCCACTAAAAAGGTGCTATGAATAAAATTAAAAAAATTATGAAAAATATGTATAAAGGTTTTATATAATGTATTGATTAATTCATAATAAATATGTACTCAATTTTCAGTAAATATACTTTATGCTTCAAAAATATGTTTTCTTAAAAAATAAATTTTTTTGAATTTTTTGTGTAGACAATATAATTAATTTCTACCATTATTAGAAATGGTTTCTAATGAAAGTGATATAATTTTTAAAATAATAATTTTAATATTATCTTATGGTGAATTTTTTGTATTTTTCTGAAAATATTTTTGTTTAAGTGAATAGTGAAAATACATAGTATTGTCAAACTATCATTTCTTTTCAAAAAATAAGTTAATTTAAAAGTCCAGTTATTTTTTAAATTGTATATTAAATTAACATAAGTCAAATTTAATTATAGATCATCTAATTAAATATATATTAATCAAATTTATACTTTATTTCGGTGTAAGTTCATTTTTTCTTAAAAACGTGTTTTTCTAAAAACTGTTTTTATGAGTGCAATGTGTTTTTATATTAATAAAGTTACTAAATCACTATTTATTTATGTTTTTAATTAAATTTATAGAATATATATTCAATTAATGTTTTTAATATTCATATAATAGTTTTTAAAAGAAATGGAATATAAGTAAATTCATTTTTATACTTAAAAATATATTTTTCTAAAAACATCTTTTGTTGTGTTTTGTGCACTTATTTTAAAGTGAATTTAAGAAAATTATAGGAATTTAATTATTAAAATTTATTCCATATTTTTAATGATCATAAAAAATATGATTTAATAGGTTCAAATACATTTTTTTCATAATGAATAGTAAATAGAGTAAAATTTTGTTATCATGGTTAATGTTAAAAGAGGTTTACCGGGGTTAAACTAAAATATAAGGGTTAAAATTACTTAAATATATTATTAATTATAATTTATATCTATATTATGATACTATATATTCCTCCCTTTTATAATAATCTAATTTTTATCCACGTGTTTTGATTAAGACTTAAATATATTTTAATCTTTTGAAACATTCAATGTTTGTCATGTCCCTTCCTTATAAAAGGATATCACATATACTCTATTACACAAACTTAATTATCCTTATATATCATAAAAAAAATTCCCAAATAACTTAATAAAATCTATATCCAGGATCTAGAGGTCTTGGTTTGATCAAAATACCAAACTTATAAGGTTTAAGGTTTAAGCCAAAGGAGGTTGTCCGAAGAAGGGGTATAGCTCATAACGGGGTGTTTTTTATTTTATTTATACTTATACCTCATTAAATTATATTATAAACACGTTTATATAATAAAAAAAGTATAAAAAATACAATTATATTTTATTATTTTGATTTTTCAACCTACATTCATCTTCTTCTCCATCAAATGGGAAATGAAAGCATCGTTTTTACATACATGTGAACAACCTCCACACAAAGAGGTGTATATCATTTTTCATCACCACCATTCATGAATGGTTATTATTATTGATGTAATGTTTATATATGATATTTATGAAATAATTATTATTATTTAAATATAATATATCATTTACCTTCTTACCCTTCCCCCCATTAAAAATGATAATGTCGCTCGTGTGAACATGTTGACGACCACCTCCACGAAGCGATGTGATTCATTTTTATATCAAACATTAAATAATGATTATAAATATTTATATAATGAATATATATGATATTTATGTCATTATTAACATTCTATAGATAAAGTAACCATGATCAAGATTCGGGGACCAAAATTACTGAACAAAAACTTACATGAAAAAAAACAGTTAACACTCAAAAACCGAAATTTTAATAAGTAATTTGTAATAAATGGGTGTTTAAATGTTATAAGTGAACCATATATTATATTAAAAGTATTTATATTATTCTATTATAAAATTATAATAAATTTAAATTTATTATACATGAGGTTAAAATCACTTACGAAGCAAGTCATACCTGAGGTAAGGGTTTATTTAACAATCTCATCCATATTTTAGATTGTAAATTTTTAAGTTTAAATTGGGTTAATTATATGATATTTATATCTTAAAACACATAAAGTTTCTTATCCTATGGTTATTTCAATTAATTGTATGTTTTCCTTTCATTTTACTCTCTCAGAGTACTCAAAATTATAAAAAATCTTTTTAAGGAAAAAAGCATTTGTTTTTTTATTCAGTCGGGAATATTTTTCTTCCATATCAATATTTTATTTAAAAAATTAAATAATGTTTTTAGTATTATACAATGATTTTTTAAATTCATTTTTACCCATGTTTTACTTTTTATAAAAAAATTAAAGGAATCTTCTTATCATTTTCTAAATGAGGCACTTTTTATAGAATGTATCAATAGAATATTTGTTTAACATACATTGTGATAATGGATTTTACCATAATCATAAATAATCTTTGATTTTAATATTTATTTACTATTTTACAAGGTTCATTTAAAAAAATATCATAATATTTAATAAATTTATATATTTTAAATATTTTATTTTCTAATGAATATTTTATTCTACTTAAGAAAAATTATAGTGATCTTTTAAAGGTATTTTCATCTATGTCAACATCCTTTAATGGATATTATAATTTGCTAAGGATATATTCTAATGATATCATCCAAAAATATTTACCATATTTCTTTTGATCGTTTTGAAAAGGGGAAGTATTGATAGTTTGTATGTTAGTTCTTCCGGTATGGATAGTTATTGATTAAGGCATGTTGATTAAGTGGTATATTTTATTCATATGATGAATTTATTCAAATTATTAAGTTATAGTTGGGGTATATAAATACATATCCCATAGACACATAGGTAGGTATCATGAGACCAAATATATTGGTTATTTATCATATAACTTACCCATTTATGTATGGTGTCTTGGCATGTGGCCTCGATGGTAAGTTTAAGATGATTGACATTAAACATTCCATCATTATAAAATTAGTTATTTATTTCAATGTGATTATTTGAATAGTTATGATATATATGGATAAGTTTTAAGCTCATGTGATTATTTATAAAGAATTATTTGGTCATCATTAATTTTAACCATATCATTCATGTCTTATTTGTTCTATGATAGCCTCTATTGTATGCATTCCCTTACTGGGCATATGAGATCACCATTATATTTTGTTTCCTATACCCAAGATACCAATAAGTTTACAATAATTTATATGGAAGGATATTATAAAGGGAATAATAATTTTTTCAAATAAAATCTAATTTTTTATTTTTTTCAAATTTAATGTGATATTCAAGAATGTAACTAGTTTCCCATTAATACTAAACTATCTAATCCCTCGAAATGAGATCACTTGTATCTAGTGACAATGTAATAAAATAACAATTAGCTCTAGGTTACTAGATTAAGGGTTATTATAGTTGGTATCAAATAAATTTTAGTATAAACCTTAGGAATTATATTTAGGAAAATATAGATTAAATAATATAATCTAATGACTAAATCTAGGTATAAGTCTAAGTATTAGATAATATCATGAAGTTTTGGTATGGTAGAGAATTTCTGATTTCCTAAAAAATATATAACTATCTAGATACTACCAATTGAATGTGGATATGGAACAAATTCACCTAGGGGTAACAACTCTAAAAGGGGTGGAATATGTTTTAACTCGATCATCATTGGTGCACGATGAGTGGGATTATGACCACACACCTATCTAGACACTCTTGAGGGATATGCTTTGGTCAATTCACATGATCTTTATAAACCATTATTAAATATTTAAAAATATTTTTATGATTTGAAGATATTCCCAATGATAATAATCTTATGATTTTAATATTCTCTATGCATAAATTTTCAATTTATGTTAAGTATTCCACCAGATTTGGAATTATACACTATGACTCATAATGTTATGTGATAATCTAGTGTATTTTATTGTTTATAAATAGATCCCAATATAAGGAATAGAAAACATATCAACACCCATAAATTACATAGGTATTTCAGTTCTAATTAATTCTATAAGAATATTTTTGGAGATAAGTAGATTATAAAAATATTAGAAAAAGTTATGACTATTAATTTTGGTTATATGGATAAAATTGTTTCTTAATCTCATGATGATATGATGTTGTAATTATTTATACAATAGAGACCTATATTATTTAATGAAATTATTAATCTTCTATTAGATGAAAATTAATCGATTCAGTTGAAAATATATTTCATGCTTTGGGATATAATGAAAGGGAAAATATTATTCTGGTGGTGTTTTATTTAAAGAGATATGTTAATCAATGGTGGATATTGATCTAAAATACTAAAGAGGTAGAGGAAATATAAGGTATGGAATGGGATAATTTTAAAGAGATATAATTTATAAAATACATTCCTTGTGAGCCATGGGTTTATTTCAAAAGGTATTTCATAATTTTAGGATAAAGGGAAGAGGAAAGTGATTATATGTATGAATCAAACTTTACAAGATTAATAAGTCATGTTTCAAACTATATATGAAATATATAGAGTAATATTTATTGTTTATTTAGTAGGATAAATCTATATCTTTAAAGGGTGTTACTCTGTTAAAAATTTTCATCACATGATGATATGGTATCAAGTTCCCTAAAGGTAGATAAATAATTCCCCAAGTATTATATTTTCAAAGGAAAGAAAGTGAAAAATAAAAAGGTTGATCTCTGAGTAAATTAAAATGTGGATAAAATAGAAAGGGAAGAGTGTAATTTCAAACATTTAATAATTTTGGAAATAAACACTCTGGTTCTTTATTGAAGCAAATGGATATTTTCTCCAAGTGTAGAGAGAATAGACATAAATAGTGTGAGTGTAAGGGTAAGAAAAAAGAATCCAATGTCCAGTTTTTTCAATTATAAGGATATAGGGAACTACGCAAAATAATTCCCCAAGAATCAAAGGAAATTATCTCATAAAATACTAAGGTAAAAACTCCAAGATTATAAAATTACTACAACTGAAGTTGAAATCCCTTAAGTTTTTATAATAGGTAATTTTATCATAAACTCAATGTTAGCTAATGATTAATTTAATTTTAAATATAAACCATCATTTATATCTACTAAGAATATTTAATTAAACCCTAACACTATAAGGAAGGAGTTTTTGATCAAAATATATAGTATGAATCTGGTTATAATATATCAAGTGGTTTATATCAATATGAAAAACTATTCCCTTATTACAAACATGGTTGTTATACTTATATTTGGCTTTGAAATAATCCTAAATTTTTGGGTTTAATTAGTTTTGAGGATTTAGGAATTAGTAGGTGAAGCATAAAATAATTTATGTTAAACTAGTTATACTATAATTTAAAGGTTAAAGTATTTTCTAATTTCTGTGGGTTTTATTATTGATGTTTTTAGAATTAATTTATTACTTATTCACAAGAAGGTTTATTCATATTGAGTATAATTATAACTTTTTCTAGGCATAAAAAAATCATATTGTTCATTCATAATTGGAATATGGGATGAAAAGTGGTAGAGACTAATTGAAACAGGCAACCAAATGACGAAATTTAATTTATAGATTTGAATAAATTAAGTAATTATATTCTCTAATATTACATGGTAAAATAATCCGTCAACTCTAGGAATAAGATCCTGAAAATAAAAATATGTTTCTTCTTACAATCATTTCTGATGAATTTATGGTCTTTTCACCCCTCACTGATTTATGATTTTATGGTAATTAAATTTCTCATGCGTATGTTCTATATCATAATATATTATTTTTTTGGACATTATATTTCTCCTCTATGTCTATATTTTAACTTACCACTAATGTTATCCCTACCTAGGAACCCAATTATTTTTTATTTCAGGTAACTTTTATAATTCCCACTTCCCATTTTCAAAGGAATTTTTATTATCCCTTTGTAAGATGTGGGTTTTCAACAATGGTATTTTCAAATATTAAACCCTTGATTACTAGGATAAAATTTTTGAGGAAAAAAATTATTTAATGAGTTAAGAATGTGAAACCTAAAAAAATTAGTTTAAAATAATACTATGCTTAATAGCTTTCTTAACAAGCAACATCAAGCTTTAAATAAACTATATTATACTATAAAAATATTATTAAAATGTAACCATTATAACATAGTAGTTAAATTGGTTTTATGAATAAAAATGAACACATTATGAAAAATATTTATAACATTTTTATATAATATATTTATTAATGCATATTAAATATGTACTCAATTTTTAATAAAGTCAATTTATGCCTGAGAATATGTTTTTCTAAAAATGGTTTTTATTGCATTTTGGCATAGATATTATAATTAATTTATACTATTATTAGAAATTTTATTTTAGTAAATAAATATAACTTTTTAAATGATCATGTCAATATTATCTTAGGGTGAATTTTTGTAATTTTTTTAAAAATATTTATTTTTAAGTGAAAAGTGAAAATACCTATTTTTATAAAATTGAAATTTTGTTTCATTAAATAAAGTAATTTAGAATTAAAATTATGTTTTTAATTTTATATTAAATTAAAATTAGTCCACTTTAAATAGATATAATATAATTAATTTATTAGGAATAATCATTGTACTTGATTTTGGTATAACTTCATTTTTGGCTTAAAACGCATTTTTCTAAGCATTGTTTTTATGTTCATAATGTGTTTTTATATTAATTTATTAAATAAAACATGATTAATTAATGTTTTTAATTAAATTTATAGAATATATATTCAATTAAATATTTTAAAATTCATCTAATAGTTTTTAAAGGGCATAGAATGGATGTAAATTTTGATTTATAACTAAAATATATGTTTTTAAACGGTTTTTGTTGTGTTTTGTGCAATTATTTTATACTAAATTTATACCAATTATATAAATTTAACCTTTTAAAATGTATAAAATATTTTTAATCATAATAATTTATTTAATTTAAAATGGATAGGTTAATTTTTGGTGATAATGAATATTAAAAATATTTATATTGCATTACCACGGTTAAGGTTAAAACGGGTTTAGCGAGAGTTAAACTAAAAGATAATTGTTTAAAATTAATTAAAAACTTTTATAAATTATATTTGGTATATCTATTATGATTATATATATTATTAACTTCTAAAATTTTATAATTTGGACCCACATGGCTTGAGTTATACATTAATATATTTTAATATGTTGAAGAATTCCAAGTGTGTCATCTCCGTCTTTTATAAAAGGAAACCACTTCTAATCTCTTACTCACACTTCATTAGCCTTATATATCAATCAATACCTACCCAAATAACTTTATAACATCCAAAACCATAATCTATATTTCCCTGTTTGATCGAAATACCTACCTTAGAAGGCTGAATGTGTAAGCCAAAGGAGGTTGTCCAAAAAATAAGTATAGCTCTAAACTGAGTGTTTTCATTTTATTTCTTCTTATACATTATTCACTTTTGTTATAAACATGATAATATAAAAACAAAATTATATACCTTATATTAATATATTATTATGGTGTTGTTAAAACCTTTATTTATCTCCTTCTCCATCAAATGTTAAACAAAATCATCCTTTGTGCATACATATAGACTACAGCCTCACGAAGGGATGTATTTCATTTTTCATCATAAACATTCGTGGATGGTTATTATAATGTATATAATGTTTATAAATGATTTTTATGAAATAAATATGATTATTTAAATATAATATATCATTTATCTTCTTACTCTTCAAGATATTAAAAATGATAACATCGCTCATGTGTATGTGTGGACGGCCACCTCCATGATGCGATGTGATTCCTTTTCATGTACACATTTAAAGAGTGAATATAAATATTTATATACTGAATATATATGATATTTAAATCGTTATTAAAATTTTTGATATTATAGAACCATGAGTAGGATGAAGGGCCAAAACTTACTTGAAAAAAAACAATTAACACTCGAAAATAATGATTTTAATAAGGATTTATTAATAAACGGGTATTGAAATGTTATAAGTAGACAATATTTTATATTATAAGTATGTATATAATTTTTTTATATAATTATAATAATCTTAAATTTATTATATATGAGGTTAAAATCACTTATGAATCAAGTCGGACCTGAGGTGAGGGTTTATTTAACATCTCATCCTTATTCAAGAATATTAATGTTTATGTTTTAATTGGGGGAATTATATGAACATTTTATATTAGATTCAAACAATTTTATTTTCCCTTAGTTATTTATAAAAATTCCAATTTTTTATTTAATTTTCCTTTCTTTAAGTGCTCAAAAATATAAAATAAAGTTTTTAAGGAAAACTGGCTTTTTTCTATTCATTTGAGAATATTTTTATTCCATGTCAATATTTTCATTAAAATATTTTCAAGAATATTTTTACTATTCTATAATGATTAATTCATTTGTATCCATTTTTTAATTTCTATAAAAAAATTAAAAGGAATATTCTTGATGTTTTCTGAATGTGTCACTTTTTATTGATGTTGTGAATATAATCATTGTTTTAATGTACACTACATAAACATATTTTCCCATCATCATGGATACACTTTTATTTGAATATTCCTTTATAATTTTTCGTCGTTCTTTCCACAGAAATTTTTTTTATAATATTTTGGAAATTTTTAATTTTAAAGATGTGATTTCAAAATAAAAAATTTATTTTTGTAACAACCCAATATTAAAAAAACAAAACTATGTTTGATAGTATATTCAATATGAAACACTATGTTTAAATAAATCTCTTCATATTATTAAAATATTATTATTCAAATATGACCAGTACAACCAATCCATTAAAATGGAGATATTAATAATATTAATTAATTTGTAAAATATATATAAATACCCTAATCAATATACATTTATTGATAAATTTTTAGTAAATAATCACTCAATATTTAATATACATTTATTCTTCAAAGAATATGTTTTCTTCAAAAATGATTTGTATTGCTTTTTATGAGAAAGTATAAAAATTATTTTTTGAAAATTTTAGAAATTATATTTTATAAAATTAAAATCATTTGTGAAATCATAATATCTATATTAATATAGGGTTAAACTTTATGATTTTTTATAAAATATTAATTTTTTATTGAATAATGAAAAATACCAATTTTTTGTAAAACTGTCATTTATTTTTAACAAATTAAGCAATTTAAAAGTTTATTGATATTTTTAATATGATTTAAAATTATAATAATTATTATTTATTTAATTTTCATAAAATTAATTATAATTAAATCATACTTATATTGTATTTTAGTATAAGTTTATTCTTAGGCTTAAAAACACATTTTTCTGAAATCTTTTTTAAAGTAATAATGTTTCTTCAATTTAATTAATTAAAATAACCCATAATGAGAAATGATTTAAATGAAATATATAAATTATATATATTTATATTTATCTAAATATTTATTTAAATTAACTGAATTATTTTTTCTTATCATATGGTTATTATAAGATCATCTTATTCTTGAAAAAATATATTTCATGAAAACTTGTTTTTTCAACACGTCTCCATGTTTAATTTTAAATTAAATTCTACCAATTATATGAAATTAATTTGTAAAAATAGATTTAAAATTTTGAATTATAATAATTTATATTATTTAACAACTTCAACTTATTTTTTTAATATAATGAATAGAAAAAATAGTAAAAAAAATTAATTTTAGCAGTTAAGGTAAAAACGGGTTTACCGGAGGGTTAAACTAAAAAGATATGGGTTTAAAAATACTCAAAACTTGTATAATTACTATTTTATTTTCATATTTTAACATTATGTCTTATAATGTTCTAAAATGGTCCATTTTGGATCCCTTTTTTCATGTGAAAAATATGGGTGTAATTCTTTCTTTTCAAAAATTCAAAGTGTATCCTCTCACCCACTTATAAAAGGTCATCCCTCTCCTCTCCTTTACACACTCACAAAACCCATTTTATATGCCAATAACTACCAAAATACATTTATTACTTCCATAAAAACATCCTAGAGGCCTTATTTTGATCATAAATCCCACTTAGGAAGGATTTTAGTGCAAACCTAAAGAAATTGCCCGAAGAAGAGGTATCATTCTTAAGCGATCATTTTGTGTTATTTATTCTTAAACCTATTTAAAATATTTTTAAATAATAGTGATATAATAACCTAATTATATTTCATATACTTATATGATTTTATGTTAAGTTAATGACCTACATATATCTCCTCCTCCCTCAAATTGGAAACGAAATCATTGATCGTGTGTACAGCGGACTATCGCCTTGCGAACTGACGTAATTTGTTTTCAATAACTGCTTATGATGGATGAATATAATTATGTATTTAATTTTTATATATTATATTTATGATATAATTATACTTATATAATTATAATATCACATACACCTTCTTACTTTCAATTCTGTAGTGAATATGATAGTGTCGTTCATGTATACGGTGGACTACCACCTCGCAAAGTGATGTGATTCATTTTTCACTTAAGCTTTAGATTGAAGGTAATAATGATTAATTTTATGTTTATATATGATATTAATGGAATATAAATCATTATGTAAAATAAATATATCATATAATTTCTTACCTTACCATCCATTGAATAAATGATAACATCATTCGTGTGTACGGAAAAATACCGCCTCGTGAAGTGATGTGATTCATTTTTATTACCAAATATTATTAATAGTATATGTAATGGTATTTAAATAAATAATATGATATTTATTACATAATTATAATCCTATAAAGATAAAAATAACACTAACCTTATTTCCATCATGATCGTCAAAAAATGAATATGTTACTCAGGCGTATGTACGGCATGCCGTCTCCATGATTGTAACATAGTTTATTTTCCATAAATATATTTTGTTATTTATTTTAAAAGTATAATATATGTATAAAAAATATAATTATTTCATTATTACCATTTTACATTATTAATTAATAATATCTTTGGTTTGATTCAACTTACCAAAGTTATTTTAGACAAATGAGTTAAACATCATCAAAATGTCCAATATGAACCTAAATGATTAATTAATTTAATATGAAATGGTAATGAATAAAACAAAAGAAAAAATAATATTAATAAATTTTATTAATAAATTAAATAATTAACTTAAGTTTATTATTTAGGGAGATAAATAATGCATGTGAGGAATTAGGCTCAAAATAAGGGATCTTTCCAACCCGTCCTTTTTTGGGTTATGATCATTCTCTTTCTAACTCACATTCTATATCTTTAAGGTTATATAATTATTATAAATTCTATAAATATGTATCTAACATATATACCTATATTATTATACCTTACTTTTATGGTGTAACACATTCCTTATGGCCATTTCTCAAATGCCTTATTTAAGGAATCTCTTTTGATTCTGTTATGAGACAAGATTATGCAACCCATTTCTTTTCATAGGTAATTATTATTTTTATTCATTATGATTGATATCCATATGTGGAATGAATATTATGTAAATGAAATGAATGTGATGGGTGGGCCTAGAATGATATATCCCTCCAATGAATTGGGTAATGTTTTATTCCAGTGAGACTCCTTGTATGGGATTAGAGAGTAAACTTAATCCATTATGGGACTTTTTTCACCATGTGATATTGTTTTGGAAGTTATCCTTGACACATGTTTATTTCAATTTATATTTTTCTACCACATTTCCTATCATTCCATGTTCTTATGATATAATGATCTTTACGTTATTCTCCCATTTTATTACTCATGCGCATTATCTTTTATGATATCATGTTGTATCTTTGACTCACATGTTATGTTTCTTTATCATGTTCATTACCATAGTGAGATTTTATATAACACCTTTATTTTATTTATTCTCTAGGTTATCCTATGTAGTTTTAAGAGCTAAAATGGATTTAGGATCTCATTAAGGAAAGGAATAAAATAAGGATGTCATGTTTTTGTTTCCTTTGATATATTATGATCCTAGAATTTTAAAGACACTGGGCCTCATGATCATTGGGATTATACTTGTTGGATATTTATGATTAAAAATAATTTAATAAAATTTGTAAAAGAAATGGTTAAATATAGTTGGTATCAATGCAAAGATTATTTAACCTTTAGAAACTATGATTATAAATCTTTAATGATAACCGTATGTATAAGTCTAAGGATAAGACTAAGTATAGAAAAATATATTGGAATATTGGTGAAGTATTGAGTGTGTGATTTCTAAGAAATTATATCCCTATCTGGATAATACAAGTGGATGTGGTTTTAGAACATATTTACCTAGGGGTAATATCTCCAAAAAAGGCATGTCAGGCTTGAATCAAATGTTACCTTATATACAGCAATGGGCCTTACTGTGCACCTGACTTGATAGTCTCATGGGATATGCTTTAGAAATTAAAAAACATTTTATGAGTCATTATAAAGGACTTGAACAAATTTTTAGGTTAGAAAACCTTATAAGAAACATTACCGTGGATAATCTTGATTTAATCCTAGAGACATAAGTCATAAAATACTTATCATTTAAGTTTCCCTTTTGTATGCTAAAGTATGCTCATCTTTTTAAAATTTTTTCTTTTAGATGATGGCAGGAAATAGGAGAAACCATGCCAACAACAAATGGTATGGTAAATGTAATGATTTCTATAATAATATTCCCAATATAATGGGAACACTAGTTAGACATCTTATGATCATTATAAATGTGTTATCTTGAATTATGATTAACAACTAGAATATAATTGAATTTCTAAACAAATAAAAGAAGATAATGGTGGCTTCTCATGGAAGTTTAAGTGTTAAAGATAATAAATAAAAGAAGATTCAATTTCCTACATTTCAAAAATGTGGAAATAGGCACCATGGAAAATGACTTAAAGAAACTAGAAAATTATTTATGTGTAGGAAAGGAGGCCACAAAGTAGCTAATTACCAAATAAAAATGAAGATTTTGGTTAAAAAGATGTGGGGAAATAAAATTCAAGCAAAGTAACCACTAATAGTTCAATGTCGTAGATTTGGGGATCTTGGCCATTATCTAAGTCAATTTTCTAATCCAATGATTAATTTTTAAGGGACTATGTTATGAAAATAATTAAAGTGGAATGATTAAATTGTATAGCGGTTAGAACTAGAGAATTTTTTTGTTAATGTATTTTTTTTATTAATGGTATTCTAGTTATAAGAATAATGAATCTTATAAGGATAATTATATAATAGTTTTTTAAGTATTTTCAATAATATTTTAAATTGTAATAATGACCTAGAAACCCAATTTAATGGTAAGGTGATATTCTATATAAAAACACATAATTGAAGAAAATATAATCTTGGAGTTATTCTTGATCTTGAGGTAATTATATTAAATTAAAATTAATTTATTTTCTAGAAATAAATGAGTTGTATAGAAAACCTTAGTAGTTAAAAAATCTATTTGATGACTAATGTATTTTTGAATATGTTCATCATATTCTTGAAGAACATTATAGGATCAAGTTGAATTATGAATATGATTATCACATAATTTTTATATAGTTTTAGAAAACGTACAACCCACAAGATAGGTAAAAACCCATCATGTCTGGAAATCCCATGGGGCTTGAACCCACAATTTAAAGTCAATAAGGGTGAAATGCATACCACTGTCCTACGTGATGTACTGGTTAATATGACATTGTTTTTACTTAAATTATTTTGTGGATAAATATTAATCTAATTTATGGAAACATATTAGATGATAAAATATTTTTTAACTTTTAGAAATTTAGGTGATTAATTATATTTTAGGAAATTTTTTATTAGGTTAAGATGTAAATATAACCTATAGGTTTAATATAAAAGATTATTTAGAAATAATTCTATCATTTTTTTGGAGATATAAGTTAAAAGGTTATGAGATATCTTTTATAGTTAAAATATTATTTCATGTTGAGGTTATTAATGTTATTAGGGATATGGGAATATTTATTTGAGTAATGAATTATATTAAACATTTTGTTTCATTGTTGAATTTTGGAGATTAACATATTCATATTCATTTTGGTTATTATCTTACTTTGTGCTAACCATTTTGATTATGATAAAGATAAAAATAATAGATTGTTACTATTTTATGGATATTATTTTCTATTAAAATTTAATTTTAGTGCTTCAAGAATAAAAAACTAATATGGGATATTTATTCCTTAGAGTAAGAGGTCAAGGGGAAAGTGATCAAAGCATAACCAAAGGATAAAATTATATTTATGAAATAAAAAAGATATCAAGTAAGTATATTTTTTGGTGTAGTATATTAATAGTAAAATAATCACTCGACTCTAGGTAAAGGACCTTAAAACAAAAATGTTTTCCTATTACCCTCATATCTAATTAATCAATCATTTTTTACTTCATTATAGATTTATGGTTTTGTGGATGTTGAATTTCTCATAATAATTCACTTTATTATGATCAATGATCTCTAAAACTCGTCATAATTATTAAAATTTTTCTTTCATGTCCATATATTCACATTACTCTAATTATATCCTATGTGGAAACCTATTTATTTGATGACCTTTGTATTTCTCTTTCCCTTTTTTAAGAGAAAGTTTTATTTACCCTTTTTATGATGTGGGTTTTCCAAAAACAAATTCTCAAATATAAAACCCTTGATTACTAAGAAAAAGTTCAAATTATAAGGATGAAATTAATTTAAGGTTTATAATGTAACACTTTGATTTTTAAAAAAACAAACTAGTTTTTATAGTGTATTCAACACATAACACTGAGTTTAAACGAACCGCATCATATTTTAAAATATTGTTTTTTAAATATAACCATTATAAACTAGCCATAGAATTGTTCGTATAAATAGTATTAAATAATTTATTATATATATATAAAGGAACTATTATATATAAATTTATTGATAAATTCTTAGTAAATAGTCACTTAATTTTTAATAAAGTCATTTATTATTTAAAAAAATGTTTTCTTCAAAAATGATTTTTATTGCTTTTTGTGAGAAAATGTTATAATTAATTTTTTGAAACTTTATAAATTTTATTTTATAAAATGAACATAATTTTTTAAATGATAACGTTTATATTAAATTAGGGTGAAATTTTTGGGATTTTTTAGAAAATATTGATTTTTCAGTGAATGGTGAAAATATCAATTTTTTGTAAAACTATCATTTATTTTTAAAAAATAAAGGAATTTAAAAGTATAATTATTATTTTAATATGATTTAAAATTAAAATAATTATTATTTTTTTAATTTTAATCCAACTAATTACATTTAAATCATCTTTAAACTGGATTTTAGTATAAGTTTATTCTTAGGCTTTAAAACACATTTATCTGAAAATTGTTTTAAAGTGAATATTGTTTCTCCATTTTAATTAATTAAAATAACCACTAATTAAGAATGATTAAAATTAAATTTATATATGAAATATATAAATACTAATTTAAATTCAATTAATTATTATTACATCACGATTATTATAGGATCTTCTTATGCTTGAAAAGATGTATTTCTGGAAAACTCGTTTTTTCGAAACATTAGTGAGTGTAATTTTAAATTAAATTCTGGAAATTTTTTTAATTGAATTTAGAAAAATTAATTCAATATTTTTAATCATTATAATTTATATTATTTAATAAATTTAACTTAATTTTTGACCATAATGAATCGTTAAAACAGTAAAAATTTAATTACTACTATTAAGGTAAAAAAGGGTTTATAGGTGGTTAAACTAAAAAGATAAGGATTAAAAATAAATAAAAACTTGTATAATTGGTATATTATTGTAATATTTAAAAATTATATCTTATAATTTTTTAAAATGGGTTATTATTGAGCCTTGTGTCCTGTAAAATATGTGGGTGTTAGTCTTTCTTTTCAAAAATTCCAAGTGTGTACTCTCCCCCACTTATAAAAGGCCACCCTATATACTCTTTGTTCTATACTTCCAAAACCCATTTTTTTTACAAATTAATACACAAATAACTTACTCAATTACCTCAAAACATCCTATAGGAATTATTTTTATTAAAAAACAACTTAGGAATGATTTTTCTACCAACCTAAAGAAGTTTTCTGAAGAAGTGGTATCGTTCTTAACCGAGCATTTTGTGTTATTTATTCTTACACCTCCTTAAAATATTATTAAACCATGATTATATAATAAAATAATTATCTTAAATATATTTATATGTTTTTATGTTAATTTAATGACCAACATCTATCTCCTCCTCTCTAAAATGGGAAACGAAACCATTGATTGTATGTACGGAAGACTACCACTTTGTGAACTGATGTAATTAGTTTTCCATAACCACTTATCATGGTTGGATGTAATGATGTATTTAATATTTATATATTATATTTATTAAATAATTATACTTATATAATTATAATATCACATACTTCTTATTACTTTCCATTCCGTAGAGAATACAATAGTGTCGCTCATGTGTACGACGGACTATCCCCTTGCAAAGCGATGTGATTCATTTTTCTCTTATGATTTAAATTGAAGTTAGTAAGGATTAATTTTATTTTTATACATGATATTAATTACATATTAATAATTCTGTAAAAAAATATCGTATACTTTCTTACCTTACCATCCATTGGATAAATGATAGTGTCGTTTGTGTGTACGGCAGACTACTGTCTCGCGAAGAAATGTGATTCATTTTTATTACCGCATCACATGGATGGTATATATAAGGGTATTTAAATAAATAATATAATATTTATTATATAATTATTATCATTTAAATATAAAATAACACTTACATTATTTCCATCATGATCGTCAAAAAATGGAAACGTTACTCATACATATGTATGCCCTACCATCTCCATGATTGTAACGTAGTTCAGTTTTCATAACCATATTCCATGGTTGGTTTTAAAATTATAATTTATGTATAAAAATGATAATTATTTCATCATTACCATTTTGTATATGATTAATTAATAATCTTTTTCACTTTAGCTAACTTAGTAAAGTGATTTTGGACATATAAATCGAGCATCATTCAAACGTTTGACATGAACCTAAATGATTAAGTTATTTAATATGACATGGTAATGAATAAAATAAAACGAATAATAATCTTGAAATATTTTATTAAGAAATTAAATAATTAACATAATTTTATTATTTAGGGAGATAAATAATGCACATAATAAATCAGGCTCAAGGTAAGGGATCTTTTTAACTCAAACTTTTCATCGGGTTATGACCGTTCTCTATATAATTCACTTTATCTCTCTTTAAAGTTATATAATGCTTCTAATATATATATATATATATCACAAGTATACCAATATCATTACCCCTTCTATTCATAGGGCAACACATTCCTTATACCATTTCTCAAATTCCTTCTTTAAGGAATCCCTTTTCATTGTGTTATGAAACAAGATTATGAAACCCGTTTATTTCTATGAGTAATTATTTTTTTATGAATTATGATTGATATATATATGTGGAATTCATATCCATGTACATGAAAAAATGTGCTAGGTGGTCCTGGAATTATATATCCCTCCAATGCATTGGGTAATGTTTCAGTCTCGTGAGACATCATGTAGGGGATTAGGGATTAAACCTAATACATTATGGGACTTTTTTCACTGTGTGATATTGTCTATAGAGTTAGTATTGACTCATGTTTAGGTCATTTTATATGTTGTTAACACATTTTCTATGATTCCATGTTCTTATGATACCATGATATTTATGTTATTCTCCCATGTGATTACTCATGTGCCTTCTTTTTTATTATATCATGTTATATCTTTGACTCACATGTTATGTTTCCCTATCATGTTTATTCCCTTACTAGGATTTTATCTCATCCCTTTATTTTATGTATTCCCCAGGTTATCCTATGTAGTTTTAATAGATCAAATGGATTAAGGATCTCACTAAGGAAAAGAATAAAATAAGTATTCCATGTTTTGGTTTCCTTTTATATGTTATGATCCTAGTCTTCCAAAGACACTAGACCGAACGATATTTGGGATTTTACTTGTTGGATATTTTGATTAAAACTCATGTAATAATATGTGTTAAAGTCATGGGTCTCTATAATTTCTCTACAAAATTTTCAAATGATCTTTTAAAAGTATTTTCATCTATATCATCATATTTTGATGAATATTATGCTTTATTAATGATATACTCTAATGATATTATCCACCATATTTATATGGATGGATTGTGATCATTTTGACTAGGGAAAGTATTGGTATTCCATATGTTGGTTATTTTAGTATAGATAGTTATTAATTATTATGGAATATTAGTTAATTTTTACTGCCTATTCATATGATTAATGTATTGGATTTATTAAGTGATGGGTAGAGAACAGAATTATATACCCCTTGATGAATCAGTAAGTATCATGAGAAAAAATAGGTTTTTTGGCATATAACTTATCCATTTATGTATGATTTCTTGACATGAGGGCTCAACAGTAAGTTTAATATTTCTATGATTATGCATTCTATCATTAGGAAATTAGTTATTGATGTCTGTGTGATTATTATAATTGTCATGATATACATGGATAAGTTTCAAGATCATGTGGTTATTTATATGTCATTATTCGATCATCATTTATTTGAGTCATATTATTCATGCCTTATTTATTCTATGATTTCTTCCAATGTATGCATTCCCTTACTAATCATCTGATTTCACCCTTTTATTTTGTTTCCTTTCCCTATGATTCTAGGAATTATATTATGATTGATATTCAAGGATATTCTATAGGTAATAAAAATATTCTCAAAAAAAATACTATGTTTTATTTTATGTTTTAAAATGTAATGTGAGATTCAATCATGTATCTAGTTCCCCAAGACTACTAAACTATTAGATCCCTTAGGATTTGATCGCTTGTATTTAATGATAATGAAATAAATTAACCACTATCTCTAGGCTACTAGAGTCAGGGTTGCTACATCATAAACAAAAAAAATCAAAGTCTTTGTTGAACATGACTAAATCTTATATCATACTTAGCATATAACTCCTTATATGCATGGCGTGACATTTATAAGAAACATTTAAACACTTTAAGAAAAATAATAGATTCATTCATAATATAAAAAATTTATATTTTAAATAAAATAAATTACAGAATAACTAAATAAATGATTAATTTATAAATTTAGAATATTTTAAATTAAATAAATTAGAGAATAAATAAATAAATGAAAAATTTATAAATTTCAACATGATATAAACATTCATGAACATTTCATAAATAAAAAAATTTAAACACTTTATAATTAAACAAGATTCTTGGATATTCTATGAATAAACAAACATGGATATTTCACATTTATTTTGATGAGAACTCTTTAACATTATCATTTTCATGGTATTAAATATTAATTCTTTCATATTTAGAATATTTTATATTTATGAAATTAGTAATATTTTATATTTCATATAAACATTTAATATATTATTTAAACATTTAACATGATTTTAATATAACATATTTTATTTTATTTAATGCTTGATTAAATCTTTCAGAATTCATTTTATCATAGTTTAAATAAATTTCCAAATAATGCCTTTGATATGAAAAATTAATATTATTATTTATTAACGCTTCATAAAATAAAATAAACACATTTATATTTAACCATATATTATAATTTATAAACACTTTATAAATAAACCAAACATAGATATTCATGACTTTAAGAAAAAATATGATCTACCAAAATATTTTTACAAGGTCTAAATGATTGATATGAACTGAAATAGTTGAATTTTATAGTAGAATTAACCTTTATATAATAACCAGTGATATGAATGTGATACATATCACCAATAGCAGTATATGATGGCTATAGTTTAATTATTATATAGTTATTAATAGAATAAAATAACAAAAAAATAGGATGATCTGTCTTCAATAAATTAACATGTAAATATATCATAAAAACAAAGTACCTACAAAATGAGAATCGTGATAGCTTCTATGATCTATTTATGAATAGAATGCATGATAGAGATCACTTTTGTAGCAATAAAATTCTTCCTGTCTTCAAGGGAGAATATCAACCAGTGGATCTATGATCGTATCATGTGAATAAAAAAGAACATTAAGGGGTGTTATCACCTTCTCAAGTGAGATAAATAATTCTTATTAAGAAGATATTGTTTCAAAAAAAATCCTTAAAATTATGATCATAATTACATCAAATGAATAGGATCAAAAGCATCTATACACTGGTTCCCAAAAAAAGATAACCCTTCTCTTTATATACAAGAGAATCATGATTCTATTATTCAAAATGAATCACATGTGTTACTTCCAATTGGATAGATTATTCATTGAACAAGTTTCAATGAACAAATACAAAGCCTTTAATGAACCAACCTTTGGTTTGATACTATTGAAAACCATTCGAGAGTGTTTGTTGTTGCATCGCATGCAACATACTAAATATGCATCAAATGCATATTTAATATTATATATATATATCATATTATATATATATATATCATATTATATATATATATATATATATCATATTATATATATATATATATTATACATGCATCATATAAATGATAATATACACGCATCATAGGAATTTATTGAATGTATACTATATATATACAATATCATATGTTATATATATATTTATCATGAATCATATGAATATGTGAATTCATCTTATGAATTCACATTTTAGTGAAAACCCAATAATCTCTCAATTGCACTAAAATCCAATTAGGAATTTATAAAAAACTTCACAACTCTGTGAATTCATCCAAAATATTTCAAAGACGGTTTGACATCAAAATATATTTATTTTGAACAAACAAATTTTCCAAAATTTTATCATTATCCAAGGGCCTAATTATGTGACCGTGAGGTCCTTGTTAGCATTGAAAACAAATATGAAATACCTATTTCATATATGTAATCAAATAGCAGACTCTAGAAAATAATTAGTGATAATCAAGCTACTAAGGTGTTTGTTGTGATCTCCATCAAACATATTCATATCTCAATAAGAACATGTCAACCACAAGATGTATCATATAAATTTTATGTATACCAATATAACCCCCTTTTCTAGGACATCAAGTGACTATTTGATATGGAAAACATTAATCTTATATATCCAACTCATCTTTTCTTGATTCTACAAAAAAAGACTAACCAAGTCGATGAAAGCATGACATATCATTCATCTTACAGATAAGAACATCTCGTGTATCTTATCTAAGTAGCTAAACACATCATATGTGACTCAACTAAGCATGTTCATGAATTTCCATAGTCTAATTAAATAAAGTGTTCGATGTGTTTTCTTGTAATATAAGTGGAAAAATATTATCTTGGTTGTGCCTCGATCAATGACAATATTAAAATGCACCCAACCACCCCATATTAGCTAAGTTATTTTTCAAACTTACATAAGTATAATATAAAAGTATTAAGTTTATCATGCTGGGTATCTAAAAAACCTCATGTAATAAGGATTAATAATAAGCATACACCCATAAGTATATCGATGATTATATGACATTCCATGAGATATACTTTGGTGGGTCAATTTAAGTAATAAGTCTTTACTTATTACCTCATGCATCTATTCTTCATATCTCATATAAAACTCTTTATAATGAATACAAAATTATATTCATGCTAAACTTTTCATATCATTACAACTCATAATACTCTGTGGTGATTACTGGTTAGGGAAAATTCAAATCTGTGCTTTGAGGGGATATTATCATTCGATCGTTCATGTAAAATAAATTTTAGTACACATTAATGAATGATAATTATATATTAACTTTAGTATAATAACATGATATATTTACAAACAATATATCATGTTTCTTACACCCATAGATTCTATATGACCCTTTTGTCATTGTTTCAGTAATGGTTTCATCAACGGATCTACTACATTCTCTTCTATAGCTGCTCAAATGATCTTTAAATCACCCCTCTTAATGATCTCTTATGTGATATGGCATTTGAAAAGGATGTGTTTATTATATTGATGAGACCGGGGTTCCTTATCTTGAGCATCATCCCCATTATTGTAAAAATATATCTTATTTACTCCCTCGATGATAGGAACCACTCCAAGTTTATATATGAACTTCTTAATTCAAATAGATTACATCATAGCATCTGATGCAACGATGTATTTTTCCTATATTATCGAGTCCTATATGGTGGATTTCTTATAACTCTTCCAACTTATGGATCTACTATATAAGAAAAATATGAATCTATATTGATATCTCATACCATCTTTTTTGAATAGGTAACTAGTATTGGTGTAACCCTTTGTACAAAGTTTATCCTATCCTCCCGAGACCATGACCATATCTTTAGTCCTTCTCAAGTATGTAAGAATTTTATTCATAGTAATGTAGTGATTATCACTAGGGTTGTATTGGTATCTATTAGTAATTATCAATTACTAAGAGAAATTAGATAGATTTCATAATATGTCATACATGATAAATCCTATGGTAGACGCATAAGGAATTATATCCATCCTTTCTAACTCATTAGAAGAATCTTGAAAATCTATAAGATTCATGAAGTTAAGCACTGATATAGATCCCCTTTTGGAGTTTTATAAGATAAAATTATTCACCACTTTATGAATATATGTGTTTAGACTCAGTTCAAGAAACCACATAAATCTATCTCTATAGATATTCATAACTGTTATGTAGGCATTTTCACCCATGAATTTCATTGAGAAGCATTTACCCATACATTACTTCATAGAATAAAGTGTCAAGATATCATTTATGATAAGCAATATGTTATCTACATACAATATCATAAATACTACTGTACTCTCACTAACCCACTTATATACACAGAAATCAACCACATTCTTGATGAAATCAAACTCTTTGATTGTATCATCAAACTTGATATTCTAACTCTAAGAAGCTTTCTTTAGTCCATAAATGGACCATTGTAACTTGAAAATCTTAGCAAACACATCTAGAACTTAAAAACCCCTGGTTTTTATCATATACACTCCCTTTGATAAATTCTTATTAAGGAATGTAGTTTTGAAATCCATTTTATATATCTCATAATTGTAATTAGTTTTTATGGAAATCATAATCCTAATGGAATTTATCATCATAGCAGGTGAAAAGGTCTCTTAATAGTCAATGCCATAATTTTTTTTGTAACCCTTTTCCACCAAGTGAGAATTATATATAGACACTCTACCATAAATGTTAGTTTTTTTAAAGAAACCCCACTTACACCCTATGGGTATTACCCTATCAAGTGAATCCACCAAGTTCCAAACTTGGTTAGTGTACATGAAGTCAATTTTAGATTCTATGGATTTTAATCATTTTTCATAATCATAAAACATTATAAACTCTCGGTAGGAAGCAGTTTTATCACTTATAAACATAAATTCATCATAATTATCCATGAGAAATCAATATCTATCAGGTTCCTAATGAATCCTGCTATACCTTTGAGGTTCTTATGTAATTTTAGTTAACTCTTATTTCACAAATCTTTATAGAATCGGCACAACTTCCATCTCAATAACATTTCTTTTTTGTTATCCTTTAACTTATTCAAGTTTAAATTTTATCCCACTAACCCCAAATCATGTGTTCCTTATCAAGTAAAACACCAACTTGGGATACATACACTTAATGTTTGGTAGGGTTATAGAAATAATACCCCATAGTTTATGTAGGATAACCATAAAATTATAACTTATCATATTTAGAGTTAATCTTATCATAATCTAAACATCATATGTATGACTCAAATCCCTATATCCTCATAAAAGACATATTTGGATGCTTTTTGAATTATATATCATATGGTGTCTTCATGACTTCTTTAAATGGAATGAGGTTTAGTAGAATTGAAGTAGTATCTAGAGAATAACCCCAAAATGAAATAAGAAGATCACATAAAATCATTATTTATCAAACCATTTCTAACAAGGTTTGATTCATCCTTTCAGACACACCATTCCATGGTGGTGTTCTAGGAAGAGTGAGTTGTGAAATGATTCTAAGATATCTTATATGAGTTATGAATTCTTGGATCGAGTATTCACTACCCTGATCTAATCAGAGAATCTTAATACTCTTTCCTAGTTGATTCTATACTTAATTATGAAACTCATTGAACTTTTTAAAATTTTCATACTTGTGTTTCATAAAAAACGCATAACCATACCAACTAAAGTCATCGATAAAAGTAACAAAGTACATAAAACCACCACTTGCCTAAGTACTAAATGGTTTATATGCATCATTATGTATAAGATCCAAAAGTCCAATAGATCTTTCACCTTTTCTCTTAAAAGGTGACTTTTTCATTTTTCAAAATATACAATATTCACATGTATCAAATTATTCATAATCAAATGATTATAACAATCCATCTTTATGGAGTCTTTAAAATGTTTCTCGTTTATATATCAAAGGAGATAACGCCAAAGGTAGGTGGGATTAGAATAGACCCTATCCTTCTTATTATGATCTTTATAGATAGTATTTCTCGTATATAGAATATATAAATCATTCATTATATTCCCAAAACCATAAAATATATCATTATTATATATAGAACATCTCGTGTTCTTAATAATGAATAAAAATCCCATATTTTCCAAACAAGACACAAAAATTAAATTCCTCTTTATGGATGGAACATAATAATAGTTTTCAATTCTAGGACTAATCTGTTGGGTAGACTTATATCATAAGTTCCAACTTCTAATATAGTAACTCTTTCTCCATTACCAACATTAAGATCTACTTCACTCTATTATTTTCCTCATATCTTTGAGTCTATGTTTGTCAATAAAAATGTGTGAAACACACCTGGTATCCAATACCCATGAGTTATATTTGATGGAACTAATATCTATAACATTCTCATTCATATGCTTATAAATTTTCTCCTTAAGAAAGATTCTAAACCTTAGATACTAATATTTTATTTTTTATAGGTCATCCTTATTATTTATCTAAATATGATTTTAATTAAGAATTTCATAATCTAAAAATATATATATTAGTGGGTGAGTATCCTGTATTATATATTTTTATTAAGTACTTTATATAGAAGTGATCCTACTAAAATGATGACCCCAAACATCATATCCATTTAGTGATCCAAGATCTATATTTCATTAATCAATGACCCTGATTTGGCATGAAACTCGTCACTTTAGTTACTTAGGTAGGGATTTATCCCAATTACAATAGTTTCTATTATTATATATTTTATCGGAAAACTCTTTATTCATATCCATCACATGGATAATACTAAACTATATTCCTTCGGTATCCCAACCCTTGGGGTTTCCTATCTAATTGTAACCCAAAGAAAACATCAAAAAAAGATAATATAAGACAATCTAAGGGAACCCTATTTTTGAATGAAACTACCTGATTATATAATCCTGAGTCACTCATTACTTGATTTCCTTACACAAAATAACCCAGGGGAACCCTTCTTTGGAATGAAACCATCTGGTTTGATGATCAAGGTCATGATAAGTGCTACTTTGGAAGTAATATCACACTAAGTATTTATGTGGAATTTATTTTAAGTCTCACCAATTTAATATATATCATACGCACAATAAATTCATAACTATTACATCATATATAATATTTATCTTCTAATGTTTTATTCTTTTTTGTATTCCTGCTTCTAATGATTTACTTTTTGAATCCCTATTACAACCTCAAAATTAATGTGTTCACACACATTAATGTTTAACTCTTTACACAACCCACAAGTCTGTGTTACTCACCTTAAAATAGAATCCAAATATATTCACACATTTCAAAATATATTATATGCATAAGGAGCATCAACTATTCATATAAATTCATAGAGTTATATGATATTGAAAAACTCCACATGAGTAAGTCTAGAGCTGTATATAGCCAACCTCATTCACTTTTCTAACAAAGCATAAGCCTTTTGTCCAGTAGGTGGTCCGACTCGAAGTCTCTCTACCCATAGAGACTTTACCCAAGGGAGAATTCAATTCATGATAATTTTAATACCTAATATACATAAACTATACTCAATGACTATTTTCAATCTCATAACATGAAATAAAAATCAAATTCAACATAGATAAAAAACAAAATTTTATGGATTCATACCTAACATGTAATGCAGGGCTATAACTCCTGGAAATTAGTTTAATGGTTAGACATAATGCATGCACAATATTTATATTTCTTAAAAAAACTTCTAAACATGAATATTAAAAGTATTTAATGAATAAATAAATATTTTATTCATTTTCAAAAACATGATAGAACTATTCATGAACATTTCATAAATAAAGTCTAATTATAAGTATTTTATAAATTATAAAGAATATAAATACTTTTTTATTTTCATTTAAATATAAAATCTTTCATATTTTATATTGTATGGAATTTATATGATATTTTATGATTTATAAATATTTTAAAATTCAATTTCTATTATATAATCATTTTATATAATCAAAATATCATATATTTTGTAATTTATAAATATTTTATAAATTAACCTTTGTGATTTCTAAATAATCCCTTATATTTCTATATCATAAGGAATGCCATATAATTTTTTAAAAAAATAATATTAACATTATTTTTTAAAAACATTTATTTGATAAATTATAAAACTTTTATAATTAATTGATTTATTTATAAATTCCTCATAAATTAAACATTATAAAAATACTTTTTATTATGATTTATAAACATTTTGTAAACTATTAAAACCATTTAAATATTTAAAAACATTTTTTAACATTTTTTTATTTATCCATATGCAGAATCTCTATTATGCATAAGGGTAACCTCTCTTTACCCATATGTAGATATTATGGTTAAGGGTAATGCACTATTTAGAACTATTGTGTAAAGTTAAGTTGGTGACTACCTTTACACAACCCATTTGTAACCCACTACATAAAGTTAGTACATTGAATACCTTTACATAGCCCATATTTTGTAAAAGTAAAATGGGTGACCCTTATCTAGAACTATTCTACATGTGGGTGAACTTCAAATTTATAACACTAAGTAAAGGTAAACATCAAGGACCTTTACACAGTGGATTTTTTACCTTTACACATAAGGGTAAGTATCAATTACATTTATGTAGGTTATCTTCATAAAGGTGACAAAGAGTTTACCTATACACAAACCTTCTGCATAAAGGTATTACCTTTACATAGCCTTATTTCACAAGGTTAAATAATATTTACCTTTATGCAATTAGCATAAATTTCTATCTACCTACGTATTTTTTATGAAAAATTTGTTCATTATTTTTTAGTTATGATTTTCTAAAAAACTATTGATTTAAATAGAATTAAATCATAAAGAAACTTTATTTGATTCCAATAATGGTTTTCATTTATACATTTTATAATTATTGTTAGTGGGAAAAACCCCAAAAATATGAGGATCCATCTTTAATAAATCAACACATAAATATATCATAAAAACAATGTACCAGGAAAATAAGAACCGTAGTAACTTTCATCTTCTCTTAAGAAGAATGCTTGATAAAGATCACTAAAGAAGTAAATTTGTGATTCCTACCTCTTATTTTGAACACCTACTAGTGGATCCATGATCATATCATGAGAATAACCAATTATTTGAAGGGGTTATAGAACCTTCTTAGGTGAGATAAACAGTTCTCGGGAAGAAGATAATGTTTCATCAACTTTTCATGAAACTAATGATCTTAGTTACATCAAATAAATGTGATAAAAAACAGTCACATGCCCATTCCATACAAATAGAACCCTTCTATTTATATATAAGAAAATCATAATTCTCCTATTTATAATGCATCTCAAGTGTTACTCCATGTTGGTTAGATTATTTATTGAATATGTTTCAATGAATAAATGAAAATCCTTTAATGAACTAACCTTTGGTTCAATAAAGATGAAAACCATTTGGGGGTGAAAATGTAGTACATCACATTAAACATAATGAATACGCATAAAATTAATATTTAATAATATATATATCATATATTATACATATTATATATGAATCGTGTGCCTAATAATATAAATGCATCGTATGCATGTATTAAATGTGAAATATATATATATAATATCATATTATATATATATATATATATATCATGAATCATATGAATGTGTGCATGTATCTTGTGCATGTACATTTTAACACACATCCAAAGTTACGGGCCAAATAACTTGTTACTCTAGGCATGAGATTCCTATATCACAACATTCAGTATAGTTATAAATTGTAATATGTGATATTGTGTTGCATGTCGTGTTTCCTAAGTAGTTTCTTTTTTATCATGAATCATTGTGATAATCCATTTGAGGATTTATTATTTTCATATGATTTTTTAAATGTTTAGTGATTATAAACATCAAACAGATATATGTTATGTGTAATGTATGGTGATGGCCAAGCATTGGAAGTGTCTCTCAACCACTTCCATTATTGAAGTTTGGTTATATGAGGGATGAGATAATTCTTGTTTGTTTGAGTAGAGACTATCATTCCTATCAAAATATATTTTATTCCCTCTTCCTTTTTATTCCTTTATATTTGAGGAGAGAGTTTCAGTGCATCTTTTAGTGATTAAGGGGTCCTTGTGTAATGTGTGTAGATTCTAGTGGCTGGTGAACTAATTTTGGAGTAAAAATCCCAAGTTTTTTTTGCTCAGTGATCTTAATCAAGTGTGATCTATCAATATGGGGCTCACTGGACTTGAGATGAACATGATTATTTTATGTAATTCATATTGTATTTTGATTTTATGATGATAGATATAATTTTAAATGGATTTCTTCCACTACTTATGAGCATGTGATATTATAAAAATATATATTAGTGGTATTAAAGTCATATTAATCATTGAATAAATAAGTTTTATTATTGTTTCTATGAATAATATGTTTCTCATAAGGTGCACATTACTATATCATAAGTTGAAAGATAATGTGGTTAAGCATTAGTCATCATATCAGTATTGAATAATATATGATATATGATATATGATATCATATTTTATGATTCAATTGTTTTTATATATCACATGGTATGGAAAGATGAGTCATAACACATGATTTTTCAATGCCTATAATTTTTTACTATTTCATATGTAATGGTAATGAGTTTCATGAATTGCAATGGGTGGCTCGGTGCTTTCAAAATAGAGTTCCATGTAGTAAAGGAAATATATGATATATCATCAAATATGATATAATTTAAATCTTAAACCATACTGTAAGATATCATCATGTCTCTGATAGTAGTGTTTCATTGGTGATAAATCATATCGTACACTTTGATGTGATCATGAAATGTGATAAGGTTATATAAAAAAATATGATATACTAAAGAACCCTTTAGATTTGGTGTAGGATCAAATAAAAACAACCTTTATTCATAACATATATAACTATTTTTTGTTTGATTATAAAAAACTTCATAATTATTCTTATAAAGAAACTATTTCCAAATGAACCATAATGTTGTTTTTCTAGTGAAACCATTTTTGGGAAAAATCATCAAAAGTCATAATTTTGAAACTATATCATGGTTTTTTTTTCAATTAAATCATGGTTGTATTATGAAAATATCATTCTCATACAAACTATGTCTATTTTTATCAAAACACATGAGTTAGAAATCATATTTCTACAATGCCTTATTCCATGGAAACATTTTTCATGATCCATTTTTTAAATAATGACAAGATTTTAGAATTTTCATACACCAAAATTTTTCTTCTTGGAATATATTTTTTATTATGAAAATATTCATGAATAAATATTATTTTTTGATAAATCACATTATGGATCTATAAATACTCATTTTTTCATATTCTTTATCTACTCAAACATCATTTTAAACATAATGGATGTTGCTCTGATTATAGTGTTGAGTTATAGTAGGAACAAACCTTGTCCATTGTATTTAAAAATAACTACAAAAACCATTTTCCAAAATATTTGACCATTCATTTTAATTGAATATAATATTAATGAACATACCACTTTAATGTTTGAAACCAATTCATCTAATCCCTTCTACCTGAGGTCAATGGAGATACCTCATATGAAAAAGTATCCCTCCTTTGAGGGAAATTCATGGGTTGTATAAATATCTAATTTATTAGGAATGATTATATCTTATTTGTGATCTAATAGAACTTTGTTTAAAGATAGTTAAAATTATAACTTTACATCAAGTAGTTACACATATTTTATAATATTATTTATATGCAACACTTTTCATGAGTATTTTACCTCTTTATATATCCTCCAAGGATGATCATTGGACTGAAAAACACCTCAAATAATTTTGGTCATTATTGAAATGTTTCAAAAATATTTCAATGTTTTATAACTCTTTGTAATGTGAGGTTTAATTATCCCATCGATTTCTTAATGTTGAAACAATCATTATGGATGTTTGAAAATCCTTAAATATCATCACAATATTTATAAGTAAATCACGATATCTTATAAGAGATTAAACAATGATAGATGCGCATTGTTTTATAATTCATGCACTTCCATGCACAAAAACATGAAGTATTGAACCTCACTACGATGTTATTTACTTCAAAAAAACCATATGTAACACCATGATATTTTGGAATATATTTTTTCTCTAAATTAATACATTATATTGATAGCTTGTTTCACACACAACTCTAAAGTAAAATGAATCACAACCTATTAGATGAATATTATTAAGTAAAATACAAAAATAATTAAACCTCTAATAAATAAAAATATTGTAATAATTTAAAAATTCATACAAAATTGGATTAATAACACATAAATTTTTAAAAGGTAATTTTTTAAAAAGGGAATTTTTTAATAAAAGCATTTTTATTTATATATTTTATTTCTATTTAAAAGTTAATTTATAAAATTTATAATTTTAATTTTGTAAAATAAAATTAATTTTTGAATTTAAAATTTCGAAATTATATTAGGTTGAATTTTTCATATTTTTCTAAAATAATTTATTTTTAGATGAATAATGAAAAATGTCGATTTTTCTAATATCGTCACTTTTATAACACTATTATAATACAAGAATGACCTAAAAAAATTTGAAACATTTTTTATATAAAAAATATATATTTATAAATTAAAAATAAATCATTTAAAATATTATATTGAATTTATAAAACTCATGTTTAATGTTTTGGAAACTTGGGTAATATATTACTCTAAAAACTGCTTTTATTCGCTTATATTAAAATGTAGTTTTGAAAACTTAAAGAAATTAGATATAGAAAAATGAATTTAATATTCTAGATCAATATTTTCATATTATTTAATAAGTTAAATTTTATTTTTAGGTATAAAATTATGATTACGAAGATTAAAGTTAATGACCATGATAATGGTGAAAGGGTTATTTATAACCAATTGTTTTATTAATGTTTTCTGATTTTTATCTAATAAATTTAATTAATATATTTTATATAATAAATTTGATATTAATTTTATATATATATGAAAATATATTATCACTAATTTAATTGGTAATTAATTTTATATAATATTCATAACACTTAATGGTGAAAACAATATTTTTTTGCAAAATAGTTTTTCTATATATTAAATATTTTAATGAAAAAGTTAACTTTATAATATTTATAAATTGAATTATATTATATAGATATTAAATTTAGGTTCAAGAAATAAAAAATTAGTAAAAGGGTTTATATTATATTTTTAATAAAATATAAATTACTTGGGTAAAATCAAGTTACCATGGTAAAAAAATGGTTAAGTGTAAAAAAAAAGTGGTGAAATACTTGAAAAAAGTTTAAACCATGTGTAAAAATGAATGATACAAGATTAATCAACCTTATAACACCCCAAAATTACTTATTTATTAATTTTGTAACTATTTACCCTTGAATAATGTCATGCCATCATTGAAAAGTTAATGGTCATTTACAAAAGCTCCATTTTCTACACTTATAAAAAGAGATCACTTCCACCGCATTTTTTCACACATTCCAAAGATTTATATCTACTAAAAATCTACCCTATTATCTCCTCAACCATATCTCCATATCCTATAAGTCTTTTAACTTACAAAAGACCAATCTAAGGAGCCTTTAGGTGATACCCAAAGGAGAACATCCAAAGGGAGAGGTAATGTTCTCAACCTAACTCTCTTAGTACTTTTCTTCTTCTACATGATAAAATATTTTATATACATTAAAGTATAATAAAATAAGTATTATTAATATGATTAAATTTTATTATATTAATATAATATCACCTTTCTAACTTCCTCTAAAAGGATTCAAAAAATTAAGACATCGTCATGAATATATGGAGAATATCACCGCCATGAATGATGTGTTATATATTTCCACTACTGCCTAACATGGTTGAATTTAAAATTTTATTTAATGTATAAAAATTATTTTTATTGTTCTATTAATATTATTTAAAGATAATATTATATATTTTATAAGTTATATTAAAAATAAATTGTCATAATAAACTTAACCGCCTAAAATAAAAATATCAAGGCACCTTTCTTAATTTGAGTCCATTTTGGGAAAAATCTTAT
Source organism: Viscum album (assembly GCA_963277665.1). Classification (NCBI taxonomy): domain Eukaryota; kingdom Viridiplantae; phylum Streptophyta; class Magnoliopsida; order Santalales; family Viscaceae; genus Viscum; species Viscum album. The sequence goes on along the minus strand of OY728141.1, from coordinate 1,953,638,733 downwards.
AAAAAATATAAATTTTTTGATGAGGGAATTAAAAAATACATACAAATATATAATTATAGATTTTATGAATCTATTTTACAACTCTTTTTACAATGTTCAATATACCAAGGAAGTTTAAGAAAAAATTGACTGAACCACCTCAAGTAACCGCCATAATCAAAAAAATATTTAATAAATAAATAACATATAATAATATATAGACCTTATAAAATGAAATATATATGTAAAATAAACTATAGAATGTTTTTAATAAAAAAAATTGATTATTTGGGACTTTAGGAATGTGAGTAGAATGAATCGGGACCCGAGGTAAGGATTTTTTTTCATCTCAATTTTTCTTTACTGAGATGTGATGTGTATTCACCACTTATTTACTTTTTACTAAGTATATATTGGAAACTGAATTATTTTATCATAATTTTTCATTAAATATAAGTTAATAATAAATCCATCTCATGTTCTACCTTTCATGTACTTTTAATTCAAAAGACAACGATGATGTAAGGGTTTTTATTATCTTAATTTTTATTCAATGAGTTGTGATTTTTCTTCTTAAAATTATTTCATATAATTTAGTCAAATTATATTATTTCATTTTATTATGTGGTATTACATTTATACCATATAAAACCCCTTTCTAAATTTCAATTTATTCACGAATTATTATATACATAAGGGATTTTCTTAACTCAAATTTTCTTTCTTTGGGTTAAAATATTATTCATTGATCATTATTCTTATAAGTTTGATAAATTATTATTTTTACTATTTCATAAGATATTTAATCTTTTATATTTTGATAAAATTTTGTTTTCAAATCAAATATTTTTTTTCTATGAACTTCTTTCTCATAAAAGTAAAAAAAATTTAATAAAAAATCATTTCCTTTAAAGATATTTTTCCTCCATTTCCATGTTCATTATTATCAAAAATATTTTCATTCCTTATTTTTAAATAAAAATATTTTTTTACTCATGTGACCTTCCTATTTTTAATTACCACTTTTCAAAATGAAGTTTTACAACCTCTTTTTTCTATAATATTTTTCTAAAAAGGTATTTCAAAATATTAAAAATGTTTTTAATTCTTTCATAATAAAATGTTTCATCATCCACTCCACATTTATTTTTGATAACCTTTAAATAATTTCTAGTATTTATTATTGAATATTATTTTTAAATAAATTTTTTTCCAAATATTTCATTTCACATTTTTGAAAGATTACTTTTTTATATGGTTGGTAACTTTTTCTTTTATGATAATGTTAAAAAAAATTCAAAAAAATATTTTATTGTTTTTCTACCATTTTACTCTTTATTTAAATGTAATAGACCAATATTTTATAAATGAAATTCCCATTTTATATGAATAAATTAGTTATTAATTAATTTAGTTAAATAAAACACATGCACTACTTTGGTTTTTCTGGACCATTATAAAATATAGCATGTCGGATTTAAAATATAGTTTACCATCTTAACTATTGATAATATAGTCATTGTACAGTGACCATTAATATTATTGTATATTAAGGGTTATTATAAAGTCTAGTTAATATAGAATATAGAATAAATGACCTTGACCAGTAAGATCATTCCCTATGAAGCCCATTTATCAGATATTCTAAGGGAGATAGAATCACTGGGATTTACCCTTGGCCAAGCTTAAGTTGAGATTCAATAATTAAAGCTCAAGTTAAATTGTTTATAGGAGAAGTTTAAGTTTATCAAGATCATATCCAAAACCTTGTTCATCAAACCACCCCAAAAAAGTAACACCATTGCACACTTTTCTCTTAGGGCATATGACGGTGTAATAAGAGGTTATGAATCTAGAACTTACTAGTATGAATTTTCATATTTTATTTTTAAATAAAATAATTATTATATTCTTCCCATTTTATTATTACTTTATAAATAATTATATAATGAGTGTGATAAATATTATATTAATATACAAAGAAATCAAAATTTTATTTTTGGGAAATATATAGTTTTCATTAATAAACTCATTCTGATAAATTCATGAATTTTTGAAAAAAAAATGTTATTTTAATAAAATATTCTTATTAAATAATATTCATTTAAATATAAATGATAATATAATTTAATGATGTATAATGTAATTTTTATAAGGGTTGAAAAGTTTTTAGTTTAAACTCATATTTTTCAGTAAATAAGGATTTTTATTTAAAAATAAAAATTCCCATTTTAAAAAAATTATTAGGGTGAAATATTTTTTTAAATCGTTATGTTTAAATTATCCAATGTTGAATTTTTCATAATTTATTGAGACATTCTAGTTTTTTGGTAAATATTAAATACAATGTAAATATAAAATCTATATTATGACATCATAACAGCCCAAAAGTGATCTAATAAATGATATAAAAGGTATTCATGACTAAATATATATTTACCATTTAAAATAATGTGATTTTTAAGTTATTTTAATAATTTTATAATCCCTTAATTAATCCTCCAAAACCTATATTATATTTTATGTTTTTAAAATAAATTCTTTATGAACAAGACTTTCTTCAACATCACTAATGTAATTATTTTTATATATTTAATTATTAGACTTATAAAATATTTAAAACCAATACTATTTGTTAGAAAACATGGGTAAAAACCATGGTAAGTTTTTTTTGGTTATTTTTTTCTATAGAGTCCAAAACCTAAGTTTATAAATTAGTAAAGAATCCCTCTCTCTTTTTCTATAAATAAACACCCATCTACCCAATCCTATTTAATAAAAACCCACTGGGAATAAATTTCCTCTCCCTTTACCTCTCTAAAATACTCCCATGGTGTTACGAAACTCTTAAAAATCCCCTCTTAGGATTTTAGAAGTGCCCTCTCAAATTAAGGGGTCTCCCTATCTTTTTTTCATTAAAGAAAATTCATTGTATTTAGACTTTTTAATCTTAATTTATTATGTTTTCATGTATTTATAAAAATAAATTTACTATCCAATTCATGTTATAATAATTATATATCATTTATCCCATATTTTTATAACCTTTACCTAAGTCGTTACTATACTGATATCAAGGATTCTCTTCATCCTCATCTTTATTCAAGTACTTTATTTGTATTATGCCTTTCAATTTCCAATTTTTTATATTGAGATATTTTTTAAAAAATACATTTCATATCCTTATGATTCCTAAGTAATGATAGAACACCTTTCATTCTCATTAAACCCTTTCATTAACCTTTATGTACACCCTTTATGTTGTCGAAATTATCCCATGATTTTCCATGCCAAACATTTTTGTTATGTATACCCAACCCCATTTCCTCTCAAATTTATTCACCTGTATGTAAATGTCCTTCGTTGATTGATAAATCATATGTATATAACCTACACTCCTTAATAGTTTTATTAAAAGTGATTAAAGACATTCTTATGTTGTATGATCTATGTGGAATACAAATGCATTTACATGATATGAGTGTGATGGCTCGAGATTATATAGCACTCTAATAAATTGGTTAATTTTTTATCTTATGTGATACCATGTACGGTGAATTTGATGTTATCTTAAACATGCTATTTTTTATGTCTCAGTAGTTATCCTTGACTTATTCTTATGTTGTCATATTTTAGGTTGTTTCCAAATTCCTTATATTGCATGGATGTTATCATCTTATAAAATAATTCAATGTTCATGATTATGATTATCAAATTTCAATTTCATAATTTTATACATATTTAATAATATGCACCACTTTACCATATGTTATTCATTAAATATTCACTTATTGTACTTTATATATCACCCCTTTCTTATATACATCCTCATGTTATCTCGTGCAGTATTAGAAGATCAATGGATTTTAAGGGTGTGTTATGGAGTTTTAAATAATTTCATTTTACCCATGTTTTAAGTTATTATGATATGTATGTAATTTATCAAAGAAACTAGGCCTCTCAATATTCTATATTCTATTAAGTGTGTCTTAATGTAATAAATCATGAAATAAATTGTATAAAAGACATGGGTTTTCATATTCTAAAGGCTGTATTTCTTTGGAAATTATATTCATGATTCTACCTCTAAATGTTCTTATGAAATACTCTTTTTGGGTGATTAAATTTTTGGTATCATACATATACATTCATGAGGAAAATTTTGATGATACCATCTAGAAATTTTGCAAAAACCCATTTTTATTTTCATGGGTTCTTTATGATGTGGTGAATGGTTATTTTCAAGTGGCACGTATATGTATAGATTATTGATAGGTGGGATTCTATATCACTATCCAATTAATTGGTTTATTTTCTATATCTCATGAGCTGAAAAGGATACATGGTTAGTATCCTAGACTAATAGGGTACATGAGTAGTAGCCCAAGCCTAAGAGGGTATATGGGTTGTAGCCCAAGACCAAGAGGATACATGAGTTATCATTCTAATCCCACTATGTTATGAGAATCAATTATAAATTCATGATCCACTAGGTTATAATTTTATATAATTTCACTTATACCACATTTATATGTTATATACTTATGTTATTCTACCATGGATCATATTTGTTGTATCATGTTTCTACACTCCTATAACATGGTATATGTTTGATCATTTGAGACTATGAGAAATTCTATTATGTCTTGTGGGCATCTCTTATTCTTCCATGTTATTTTTAATGATATATTTCACTCAAGATCATGATTTCTCATATGGAAATGATCTAACCCATGATGAAATAATGTTTAATTTTTTTTACTTACTGAGAATTTGAGCTCACCCCTTCCTTATGTTTCTATTCCCTAGGTTATGAAGATGAGTATAACTTATGATAAGTGTATAAGGTAATATAGTGTGGATAAATTATGGATAATTGTTCACAAGTTTTGTAAAATAATATGCATATGTATTTGATCCTCAAAGATATTAAATCTTCTGTTCTAGGGATTGTGTGATTATTTTTGAGAAGTAATTTTTTAATTATGAAAATGATGTAAAATAAAGATAGTTTCATCTCACTTTGTATAAAATACATTTGATGTAAAATATATATAGTCTCATATCACTTTGCATTAAATTTAGTTTTTAAAGATATTTTTTCTAGAACCAGATCTATAAGTATGGTTTTAGGTGGCCTCACCTAGTATTGGAGTATCATTTAGTTATTTATTAGGATTAGTGTAGTTATTTTTGGGATTATAAAAATATAAATTTAGTGAAAAACTTAGGGCTAATTCTAAGTATACGATAACATCCTGAAATTTTGGTAAAGTTTTGAGTATATGGTTTTCCTAGTAATGAAATTCATGTCCGGATACAGGTAATTGGATGTGGTTGTGGTATAAATAATTCAAGGGTTAATCACCATGAAAAGGTTTGGATGAGCATTAACTCAATCTTCACTCAATACATGATGAGTGAGCCTAAGATTTCACACCTCTCTAGACACTCTTGGGGGAAATAATTTGGTTAATTCAAATTATCTTTAAAAAATATTATGAAGGATTTAAATACTTTAATTTGTTCAGTTAGAGAATTTGGTAGGGATATGACCATGGATAACTTATATTGAAACCTAGATATTCATAAATTATGGAATATATGTCATTTGTGATTTATTTCTTCTAGGTTTATGGTTTTATTTATATGCATCAAATATTCTCTCATTCCCAATATTCCTTTACTTAAAGTAATTCCTAAAACATGGAGAAACAAATTCAGAAATCAGTGTAATGGAAAACTTAGAGATTTTCCAAAAAAAATAATCCTAAAGGGATATAAAATGGATTATAAACCTTCATAAAAATGTTATAATGGTTTAGGAACAATATGACAAACCATGTGGATCTCCCAAATTCACTAAGGTAGGAGCAACTCTCTATCGATTCCTTTATTTTCCAATGACTACCGACCTTTAGTGGGTCTCCTAAGCCACTGATTTTTTAAAAATAGATCAATATGGTAGAAAAGATTTTTTTCTCTAGATATCAGAGCATAGAAAGGTTTTTTTAGCTATATATCATTTTCATGGTTAATTTGATCAATTGTAGAACCTAATTAATAACACAAGACCAAAGGAAGAAATAAACTCCATGAAACGGGAAAATTTTAAGTAATATTACTTTAGTAAATATTTTTCCCAAACTCTTCACAAAAAAATAGGGAGAGAATTCATTAATTTTAAATAAAAGGAATATGGATATTTTAGTACCTATGAATAAAAATTCACAAGAATTACAAGGTATGCCTTTGGTTTTCTTATTGATCATGAATGTAAGATAGGTCATTTCTTTTGTGATTTAAAGCCAAGCCACCAAAAATAATTAGATATAAGGGATTTTGGAAGCTATGAAGATATTTTTCAATTTTCACTTAAGGTGGAAATAGAAATTGGAGACTCTAATTATTCTTATGGTTTTGGATACAATAAAATAATAAATGTATTTCAATGTGATTTCATGTGATAAAAACAATGGATGAGAGAAAATTATTTTTTCTACATGTAAAAACTATAAGTAAAATCATAGGGAGGTTTTATCCAAGGAACAATCTAGTACTTAAATTGTGTAAGATAATTTCATCAAGTACATTAATTTCAAAGATATTTGAAGAGACAAGCTAAAGAAATTGATAGATTGAAATACCATCTTAATGCAAGACACTCAATCTAATGCTTCAATTATAAGGAGTATGAGAATTAAGAAAATAAGTTCACCAAACCCAATGTCAATAGAGACAATCAACATCAACATCTAACTATACCAAGGGATCCAGAAAAATACTATGCAATGACTAGTATTGAAGTGGATAGTGATAATTAAGTGGTGCTAGGTACACTTAATCTTCACTATAGATTTATAGATTACTTTTGTAGTGTAAGTTTTCACCAACTATTAGATGTTACATTATAAATAAAAACACCATGTGGTGTCAATATTATATCCAAGTTATATGAATCTTCTTTATGGTTTAGGGGATAATTCTTTATCCAAGTCTTATTAACTCTTCTGTTAGATAAAATTTTATTTTTTGGAAATAGAATGGTTATATCCACTTAGAATCTATATTAACTATATAAATAGGTAAATAACATTTCATATTAGCCTATAATAAAGAAACCAGTTCAATAATGACTATAAACATTTTATGTAAATTACTTCCAATCATAAGGGTTGTTTTACTGAATTTGATAGGATAAAATATGATTTTTCAAGATAAACCTATGATAATAAAGTGGATATCTAATTATATCTTAATCCATGATTATATTTTAGAAACCATTATGTATTTTTATTAGTATATGATAATTAAAATTTTTAGGATGTAATTTATTTTAGGGGGATAATGTAAAACCCTAAGTTTTGAGAATATATTTTTTCTCTTAATTAATACATTATATTGATAGCTTACTTCACAAAAAACACATAACTAAAACAATTCATGACATATTGGATAAATATTATTAAAAAAAATTGGGAGAATAATATAACCACTAGTATGTAAAAATATTTTAATCAAGTTTAAAAGCATAGAAAATATGATTAATAACACATTATGTTTTAAAAGGGAAATTTTCAATAAAGAAGTTTTTATTCATATATTTTATTTCCATTTAAAATATAAATTTATAAATTTTAGAATTTTATTTTTTTTAATATGAACATAATTATTTAATCTAGCATGTTAAAATTTTCTTGGGGTAAATTTTTAAGATTTTTATAAAATAATTGATTTTTTGTTGAATAGTGTAAAAAATACAAATTTTGATAATAGTGTTACTTTTATGAATTTATCATAATACAAGAATGAAGAAAAGATATTTTGAAACATTTTTTCTATAAAAATTATATATTTATGATTTATAAAAAACATTTAAAATACTATTTTAAATTTATAAAACTTGTGTTTAATATTTTGGAAACTTTAGTAATATATTACTCTAAAAACAATTTTTATTCACTTATATTAAAAACTAGTTTTCATAATTTGTAGATATTAGATCTAAAAAATGTATTTCATGTTTTAGATAAACATTTTTATATTATATAATAAGTTTAATTTCATTTTTAAGTATAAATTATGATTACTAAGATTAAATTTAATGACCATGATAATGCTGAAAGAATTTTTTTATTAATGTTTTGTAATTTTTATATAATAATTTTAATTGATATATTCTATATAATGATTTTGATATGATATTTCCACATATATGAAAATATATTATCACTAATTTAATTTGAAATTAATTTTATATAATATTAAGAACATTAAATGGTGAAAATAATATTTTTAGTTTTTCTATATATTAAATAGTTTAGTTTAAAAGTAAATTTCCTATTATTTAAAAATTGAATTAGATTATATGGATATTAAATTTATTTTCATAACATAAATATTTTTTAATATGTTTTACCTTATATTTTTAATAAAATATAGATTGATTGGGTCAAAACAAGTTACCAAGGTAAAAACCAAAATGGTTAAGTGTAAAAATGTTGTTGTAAATGAATTGAAACGTGATTAAAACATATGTAAAAATTAATGTTAGGGGATTTAATATAATTATATTTCTCATCACTTAATTATTTCTCACTTTTAGACCCATTAAAACTTGAATAGTTTCATACCATTATTGTAAAAGTAGTGGGTATTTACAAAAGGGTCATTTTCTCCACTTATAAAAGGAGATCAATTCCAATGCATTTATCCACAAATTAAAAATATTTAACTCGACCAAAAATGTTCCCTATTATCTCCTAAAACCTTTCTTCACATCCTATAATCCTATTTATTTCCAAAAAAAACCAATATAAGGAGGCTTAAGGTGATAGCCAAGGGAAAACGGCCAAAGGGAGAGATAATGTTCTCAACCTGGCTCTCTTAATTATTTTCTTCATCTACACTATAAAATATTTTATATACATGAAAGCATTATAAAATAAGAATTATTAATATAATTAAATTTGAGTATAGTAATTTAATACTACTTTTATAACTTCCACTAAAACTATTTGAAAAATGAATATGTCATCATGCATACATGCAGACTATCGCCTCTAAGAATGGTGTGTTCAAATTTTCCATTACCAACTAACATGAATAATATTAAAAATATATTTAATATATAAAAATTATATTTATTACAATAATAATATTTATTAAAGATAATATTAGACATTATAAATGTGATATTAAAAATAAATATTCATAGTAAACTTAACCACCAAAAATAAACATATCAAAGAACCTTTCTTAATTTGAGTCCATTTTTAGAAAAACTTATGAAAATGTATAAATTTTTTATAATATAATAATAAAAGATATAAACCTATAAAATTCTAGATATTGTGAAGCTATTATAAAACTATTTTCACCATGTTCAATACACCAAGGGAGTTTTATAAAAAATTGATTGAACCGCCTCAAGAAACCATCATAAACGAAAACTATTTAATAAATAAATAACATATGATAATGAATAAATCTTATAAAATTAAATATAGATATATAAGGTTCTTAGGAATATTTTAATAAAATTTCACTATAGTAAAAAACAATAAATAGTGGTGGTTTATTGGTGAAGGTTTCATGTAACTACCACTAATAAAAGAAATCTAAATATCTGTCATTTTTTAATGATGGTGTTTTTTCTACCACAACTAATTAATTTTTAGTAGCGGCTATTAAAATAACTACCAAAAATGTATTTACTTCTATTTAATTAACAAATTTCTTCTAAACAAGAGTTTATATACATCACATACCCCTTTTATTCCTCTATTATCGCTTGATGCCTTAACCTGTCTCGCTCATGGATGAAACTCATAGAAAAAAAATCACACTCTATCATCTCCTACTTGACCAAAACTACTCCACATATAAATACTCTAGTGTTTCCTCCCCTTATAAACATCTCCCTTTATGATGAACCTTCGAATAGAAAATCCCATCTCAGCGGAAGTATTTAGGTAAAACCAATATTTTTTTATTTGAATACTAATCACTTAGCGCCTCATCTATTATAGAAAAATTTATTTATTTATTTGTGTTATTATTTCCTAGATGATAATATAATATTATGTTTTCCATTTAAATTTTATATAATTTCTCTAAAGATATCATGCCCATTATAGGTTAAAATTAACCTATTGTCAAATATCACAAATATACATGAGAATGTTTTTCATTAACTGTTATTTCTACACTACCATCCATAGGTCTTCAATCATAGACATATGAGATATAACATGGTTAATAAAATTTATCAACTCACTTTTAACATGTATCCTTATATTTGGTGACTTATACTTTAATTCCTCCTCTAACTCATTCCATACAAGAACCTACTCTAGTTATGTATGTGCATGCATAGACATGTTTCTGTTATCTTCAATCATATATAGGTTACCATATAAATAAACTTACTCTATTTTTTATTGACATGTAAAAATATTAGTTATATATTCATTAAATATCTCTTCTAAATCAATTTATCTTATACATATTAAATTATATTTAACCTTCAAGTTATATTAATCAAAAAATCATTATGGTAGTTATTTTTAACACAAAACTATTTAAATATTTCATGTGACTTTGATTAATAATATTTATTTCATATCATAATTGTATCTAATGATTTTTCAGTCAAATTTTAAAATGCTAAAATTATTTTCATATTAATGTTTTATTATTCCATAAAACTTTTGTATTATTCTTAAAATTATATTATTTAATTAATTAACATTATGTATTTTATACAAACATTTATCAATATCATAGAAATGGATAAAATGTGGATTAATTTACCCTAAAATATAGATCAGTATATTAAGTTGTTGGAGATGTTTTTGGATTTTTTTTATTGAAAATTGATCTTTCTATGGAAGAATAAAATTCCCATATTTTTATTTTTATTTCATATGGTGGTTGAAAATACATGAAGTTTATGAGAAGTTAATTTTGAAACAATTCCCTACTGGATATGTGAGATGGATTTGGAATGGTTAATTGAACATTGTGGAAATTTAACCATATTATCATCATAAAAATAAACAACCTGCTACCATGATAGTGGAGAATGAGATTTGAAACCTAATTAATGATGTTTATTGTATTATACAAAATGATGAAGATTATAACATATCAGCATAGCACTTTCTGGTTTTCCATAGATTAATACAAGATAGAAGGTAACTAAGAAATCAAATGTGGTTTATAAATTATTGGAAGATGTAAATCAAGAGTTGTATGAAGGATGTATCAAATATAGAAAAAATTTCGTCGTACTAAAGTTGTACTGTATGAAGTGTTTATGTTGAATTTATGAAAAAGAAATTTCTATGATATTGGATTTTTTGCATGATGCATTTTTTTAAGATAATATCCCTCAATCATTTTATGAGATGAATAAGGCTTTTAAGAAACTCAATCATAGTTATATAAATATAAATTCATGACCCAATGACCGCATTTTGTATCGGAGATAGGATTCAGATATAGAAGAGTGTACACGATTATATACTTCTAGATCAAAATCGGTGAATTGTAATGAAATTATGAATGAACAAAATATGAATAAGAAGATAAATAAAATTTTTGTAAAGGTTTTACATTAATTTTTATTAAAACAAATATTGAAAATATTGTTCATGTATTCTAAAATAATAGAATAAATGCAGTTTCATTCTATGGAAAATTACAATGATGAGTTTTTACATCATCCTAGAGATTCAAAAGCATGGAAATATTTTGATTCTTTATATCCAAATTTATCTTCAGATCCTAGGAATGAGAATTTGGGATTCAATACTGATGGATTTAATCTATTCGAGAATCTAATTACAATTAATAGCGTATGGACATATAATTTGATTATTTACAATCTAAATCTATGGATGTATACACAAAAAACTTCTTTCATTATTTTGATGATCACTATAGGAAATAAAATTCCTAGAAATAACATTGATATATAACCTCTTATAGAAAAATTACAAGAGTTATGGGACAATTTTGTATATGTATATGATGCATTGACAACCAAAATGTTCATGAATTATGATATCCATAATGGATTTGGTTAACTCACTTTTCTTTTCTTTGAGTTAAAATATTATTCCTTGAGAATCATTATTATAATATTTATAAATTATTATTTTCCCTATTTCATAATATATTTAATATTTTCTCTCTAGGTAGTTTTCTCATAGAATTTATTTCTCATAAAAGTGAAACATTTTAAGATAAAAAATATCAACTCCTTTAAAGATATATTTCCTCCATTTTATTGTTTATTATTCCCAAAAATATTACTTTCTTATTTTTAAATCAAATTTTTTTTACTTATGTGACCTTTTTATTTTCAATTACCACCTTTAGAATGGAATTTTTACTACCTATTTTTATGATGTGGGTTTTAAACAAAGGTGTTTCAAAATATTAATAAGGTTTTCATTCCTTTTATAATCAAATGTTTTATCATCCACTCCACATTAATTTTTGATAATATTTATATCTTTTCAAGGATCTATTATTAAATATTATCTTTAAACAAAAATTCTTCCAAAAATTTTAATTCACATTTTTTAAAAATTAATTTTTAATGTGATCCATAACTTCTTATTTTATGTAAATGTAAAAAACGTTTTCAAAAAACTCTTTTATGGTTTCACTGTCATTTTATTATTTTCTATAAAGGCTATATTTCCTTGGAAATTATTATTCATGAATCACTCTCTAAATTCTATTATGAAATATTTTTTTGGGTTGATTTAATTTTAGGTATGAACCATTTTCATTATTGAGGTCAATTTTAGTGATATCATCTCAAAATGTTACAGAAAAAAATTTCTTTCCATGGGTTCTTTATTATATGATGAGGGATTATTTTCAAGTAGAACACATATGTATGTATAATTGATTAGTGGGGTATTATTTAACACTCCAATTCATTGGTTGAAGTTTTATATCTCATAATCTCAAAAATGGTACATGAGTAGTAGCATAATCCCAAGAGGGTACACAAGCAGTAGCCCAAGCCCAAGAGGGTAAACAAGTAGTATCTCAAACCCAAGAGGTTATATATAAAAGTATCCCAATCCTAAGAGAGTACGTGAGTAGTATTCCATGCCCAAGATGGTACATGGGTTATATCCCAAGCCCAAGAGGGTACATAGGTTGTCAATCCAATCCCACTAAGTTATGATAATTAGGTAGCAATGCCTGATACACTAGATTATGATTTCCTATGATTTTTCTTATGCCACATTTGTATGTTAAATACTTATGTTATGCTATGATGGATCATTTTTATTGTCTCGTGTTTCTATGCTCCTAGGAAATGGTATGTGTTTGATCATTTGAGACTAAAATTTAGTCTATTATTTCTTTAATACATCTCTTATAGTTCCATTTTTTTAATAAGATATGTATCATATGCTCGTGATTTATCATATGCTTATAATCTAACCATTTAGGAAATGTTGTTGAGTTTTTTCCCTTACTAAGCATTTTATCTCACCCCTTTATTATGTTTCCATTACCTAGGTTATTAATATGAGTATAACATATGATGAGTATATAATGGATCATAGTTTGGATCAATTATTGGGAAAGGTTCACAAGTATTGTAAAATAAGAAGCTTATGTAATTGATACTAAAAGACACTAAATATTTCATTCCTAGGATTGTGTGATTATTTGTGAGATGTAATGTTTAACTTATGAAAATTATGTAAAATAAAGATAGTTTCATCTCACTTTGTGTCAAAGCTAGTGTTTAAAAGTGTTTTTAGAACCAAATATGGGAATGTGGGTTTAAGGAGCCTTAGTTGGTTTTAGAGTAGGGTTTATTTATTTTGAAGGATTAATGTAGTTATTTTAGGTATTAGGAAAATAATACTTTATTGAAAACCATAGGTATTGGTCTAAGTGTGGTATAACATCATAGAAATTTGGTAAGGTTTTGAGTATTCAGTTTTCCTAGAAATTGCATCCCTCTATGTATATTGGCAACTGAATGTAGTTGTGGTACAGATTCACCTTGGGGAAACCACCTTGAAAAAGGAAGGATGGTTATCTAGTCAATATTAACTTAGTTAATTATGAGTGGTCATAATAATTAACACCTGGTTAGAAATTACTAGGGGGTTTTCTTTGGTTAATTCACATTCTCTTTATAAACCACTATGAAGGATTTAAAAACCTAACTAGTTTAGTTAGAGAAATTAGTATATAAATGACCATGGGTAACTTGGATTTAAAACTATATATTCATATGTTAGTGTATATATGTCATTTATGAGTTATATATTAAGTTTAATGGTTTTCTTTATATTAATTTAATAATTTCTCATTCCCAGATTTACTTTATTTAAAGTAATGGTTGAAACATGAATGAACCAAGTCAGCAATGGGTATAATGGACAGTGCGGAGATTTTCCCAACAATAAATCTAATGAGATGGAAAATGAAGTTCAAACCTTTATGAAATGTTATCTTGGGTTATAAACAATAATGTAAACCATGTGGAGTTCCCAAATGCACAATGGAAGGAGAAACTTGTTATTGAGTCCTCCATGTTCCAATTACCACTAACATTCATTGGGCCTCCTAATCCACTAAATACTAGTAAATGGATCAATATGATGTAAAATATATTTTTCATTCTTTGAATCTCATAGAAAGAGAAGTTTTTTTAACCATATATCATTTTGAAGGTTATGTTGATCAATGGTAAACCACAATCAAGAACACAAGACTAGAGGAATAAATGGACTCCATGAAGTGGAAAGAGTTTAATGAGGCATTATTTGGTAAATATTTTTCCTAAACTCTTTATGCAATAATGGAGAGATAATTCCTTGATTTGAAAAAAAATTAATATCAATCCATTAATACCTATAAAGAAGACTTTACAAGAATTGAAAGGTATGCCTTTGGTTTTATCATTGACTATAAAATAATGATTAATCATTTATTTTGTAGTTTAAAGTCAAGTTTCTGAAAATAATAGGACATAAGGGATTTTGGAAGCTATGAAGATATTGTTCTATTTGAAATTAATGTTGAAATTTATATCAAACCAAGACTTTTACACATGTTATTACATGATTTTAATCATAATTATCCATTAAATACAAACCAAGGATAAAAAATCATAGTTTCTTTAGAAGTCTATGTACATAATTAGAAAACATGAAATTATAATAAAACATATTTTTATTAATATATATATATATATAATGATGTCCTAACTCTATTTGACCACCTAAAACTACATAGGATAAACTGGGGAATATATAGACAAAAGGGATGAGCTAAAAATCCCAATAAGAGAATAAACATGGAAAACAAGCATAACATATGAGTTAGAAGACATAACATGATGACATAAAAGGCTTGGATCATGAATAAAAATATAGAGAAATAAAATACGGAACATGGAATCATATGATCATATTAATATATAAATGTGTAAATAACATATATCATGACCTAAACATGATTCAAGGCTAACTACTAAGAGGATATCACATGGTGGACAGAGTATCATAATGGATTAGGTTTACTACCTAATCCCATACATAACATATCATGAGAAAAAACATTACCCAATGCATTGGAGTGATATATAGGTGAGCCCATCATAAAAATTACATTCATATATGTTCCACATAAAGAAATAAAACATAAGGAATAAACATGAAGGTTACCCATGGAAAGGAATGGGTTTCATAATCATGTAATAAGGAATAACCAAAAGTAATATCATAACGGTATCCATGAAAAAGGGTATTTAAATAATTATTATAAATTGATAAAATAATAATATATCATGAATAAAAAAATTCAATTAAATTGAAAACATGAAAAAGAATTGTTAGGTAACTTTAGAAATGTGCCACTTAAGCGCGATTTTAGGGAAAACAATAGCGAGACTTTAATGAGGGTAAAGGAATAATTATTTCCAAAAACCAAAAATTAAATAAAATTGTTTTTAATGATAAAATTAGAGATTTTAGAAAAAAAAATTGGATTAAATCATTTTATGAAGTTTACTCTAAAATGGTTATGAAACAAAGAAGTTCCCTTTAATTGGGTTTACTTATTGAGAGAAATTGAGAAGGGAACCTTTTAAAACATGTATTTAACCATAAAAGAAAGATTAATTGAGATTGATTTATATATTTGGAACATATATAAATAATATAGGATTATTATACAAGAATAATGAAAATATAAATTGATCCAAAGAGAGAGAAAGTGTAAACTAAAGGAAATATGGAAGTTTAACTTATGTCTTAATGTGTTCTGCACTTGCACATAATATAATTGATAATAAAATTATATTAATTAATTACTTGTTTCAAAACCTATTAAATGTATATTTGATTTATTATAATTTTATTAATTTCATTTATGGTCATTTTTATGATCTATAAACTTCAATTTTGTTGTTCTGGGAGCATTCATTTCAAGGTTTCATGGTAGATTCACTTGTGTATAATGCACATGAGCCTCAACCCAGTTGGTGAGGTATCTCTAAGTGAATCCATGAGACCCAAGTTTAAAACTAAGCATAGGCATAATTATGGGTGTTATAGCAGTAAATGTAGTAGGCATTGTAGCAGTACTGTAGTAGGCACTATAGCAGGTATTGTAAAAGGCATTGTAGTAGTACTATACGGGTACTACAGCAGGTACTGTGGTAGGTACTGTAGCAGTCGTAACTATTCATCGTCGGCCACTGGTTTGGGATTAGAGTCATTAAGGCCTTCGGGACACCCAGTAATTCGGGTCAGTAAGGCTTTCAGGCCACCTCAAGGCCTTCAGGCCACCTCAAGGCCTTTAGGACCACCTAATATGCAGATGCATAGACAGATTCTACAAGGAACCAGCTCTAGAGGAGGACTCAAAAGTAGGGTGAATTTACTATAATATGGATAATAGATTTGGAATAATGAGAGGGTATTGCATTACCATCGGTACTAGGGTTGTGCATCTCTGCACAGGACAGCTATCCAGACAGCCATGCAAAGGTGGAGAGTTGATCACGATGCAGATGTTGGGGAGGGGCAGTTTCAAGTAGTCATAGTCTGCATGATTTCCATAAGACCTACGAGTCTTGTAATTTCTCCAAGACTATGGGCAATGTAATATCTAATCCTAAAGTCCTTTTAAGGGTTCTCCTTCATCCCTTGAAAGGGTGGTTATCAAAAATCAATAAAAAAGAAGGTCTTCGGGCCATTCAGGCACTTGTGTATAATTATGTAAGTTCTTGTCAAATGGGAATACTTCTCCATAATTGAAATGAAATGGTATTAATGAAATTAAAAAACTTTAAATGGTCCCATATATCAATTTTTTATTTCATTTGGATTATTCATTTAATAAATCATTAATGATAAATGTTTAGTTTATTTTGGTAGTTTTTTCAACCATCTCAAAATAATTTCATTTTATTTAATTTTATAGACATATACTCTTTAAATAATGTGAAAAAACATATAATATACATTATTATTTCATTTTAAACAATTATAAGTTAATTTAAACCTTACACAAATGCATTATTGGAAAACAAAAACTCATTGTCCATGAAGACAATTAACCAACATAATAAAGACAATGGTTTTGTTTTTCTTCAAATAAGAGGAGATGAGAAAAGGAGTGGATATAAGATATTACATTATAAATATATAATTATAGTATATAAATGATATTGGAGTTATTATTCTATATCTGATGAAGTATTTTATGATAAGGTAGAATAAGAAAATAAATTAAAAGAGGTAGTTTGATAATGTTACCTCTTGAATATCACATCCTTGAAGGACCCCTTAATGAACATGGGATTGATATTTTTGGTGAGACCAAAAGCACTTATAAGTGGGAATAGTGGGGATGATAGGGTTTGGATAAGATTTTGAAAGCTTAAATGCTTATAATGTGTGAGTTGAAGGGGTTTTGATGGTGATATTTATAAGGGGAGGAGATAGGTTTTTTTATTACTATATTCATTGGTTTGTTATTTTGGCTCAAGAATACAAATATTATTGATTATTATGGATATATAAAATAAATGGTTCGTATAAATTCAAACTAATTGTTTATTACATCATCCATGACTCAAAAGTTCATTTATTTGGCTTATAATGTTAAATACCGTAAATTACCATATTTCACTATTCACCCAAAATTCAACTATTTTAGAAAAATACCAAAACATCACCCTATCCATTTTTAAAAATTTATATTTAAAAAATTGAATCCATTTTATTAAAATGATTTTATAAATATGAGAAATTTAATTTTTAAATAAAATCCCCATTTATTCCAAAAATATCGATTTTAATATTATAATTGATTTTATGACCCTTTGAAAATTTAATTATGGTATCATAAAACTATATTGTAATTATAATAAAACATAATATTAAATTATTGATATAATTTATGAAAATAAACTTTCTTTTAAATCATTATATTCATTATAAAATTGCAAATAAAATAGTTACATTTTACAAAAATACCAACACTTAATTTATCATTTCTAAAACATTTATTTACTATAACCATGATATAAATATATTATATTTTCATTTTATATGATACCTAAATATTATTTTAAATTTATATATAATATTTTACTATTCTAATGGTCATATTACCATTCTTAATGGTCATATTACTATTTTAATGGTTAGGTTCCTATTCCAACAGTTAGGTTATTATTCTGATGGTCATATTTATAACGGTCATATGGGTTTCCTACTTCCTATAAATACCACTTATTCTATTAATTATTCATTCAATTATATTTTCTATTAAATTTATATAAACTTTCATCTTCAAAATTAATATTTTATTATTAACATTATGTTTTAAATCTATTGGTTTGTTCGTGAGTGTGGTCATTCTAGTGGATCGAGCATATCCAAATTACCATATTCTTATTATCTTATTTTCTATTTATTGTTTCATTGTATTTTTTGGCATTATTATTGGTTTAATTTATAACTAATGTATCATTATTCATTTATGAGAATAATTTTTTTTATTTTTCCCTATGTGATATGTGTTCTTTATACTGCATGACATAATTATAAGAATATAAATTTCATTGATAAAATTCTAGATCATTAAATTACTTCCCCCTTAATAAATTTCACCCTAGAAATATTGTTTTACATACTATGATGAAAATAGTTGAGGTTACTTCAGCTTAATTGTTTCCTTCATTTCACATGTCGCCTCTTCATATTTATGGTTTCCCTATAGAACTTTGACTAGGTGAGTTGTCTTGTTGTGCAGAACTTTATCTCTATGATCTAAGATCATCACCAGATACTCCTCATAAGAGAGGTAATTTTCTAGCTACACCACCTCTAAATTTAGTACATATGAGGTATCTGGTATGTACTTCCTCTAGAGGGATACGTGGAATATATCATGTACTTAATACATGGTTAGTGTAAGTTCTAGTCGATAGGTCATATCTCTAACGTGATAAAGAATTTCAAAGGTGTTGATGTACCTAGGACTTATCTTTAACTTCTTATCAAATCTCATGAATCTCTTCCATGGAGATATACAGAGGAATACCTTATCTCCAACCTCAAACACTAGGTCCAATTGAAAATTTTATACATAGCTCTTCTATCAATTTTGGACAGTCTTGATGTGCTGATGAATGGTATTCACCTTTTCTACCATTTATTCAACAATTTCAGGTCCCTATATCTTGCTTTCACCAACTTCATCCTAATATGTAGGTGTTATTTATCTTTTCCCATAAAGGGCTTTATATGGATCCATTTTTATTCTTGAGTGGAAATAATTGTTGTATGATAATTAAACCAGAGGAATATGTTGGTCTCATACTTCTTTTAAGTCCATAAAAGAGTATATCAACATATCATCCAATATATGAATAGTTTACTTAGACTAGACAAAATTCTAGTGGTGATAAGTTGTACTGATGTTCAGATCAGTGTTTAGGGAATATTGGAGACTTTTACAGAACTTAGAGGTAAATTTCATATCTTAATCTGATATAATTGATAATGGTACTCTGATTAGACTCACCACTTCTCTAATGTTTATATGTGAAATTTGATCAAGTGAGATGTCATCTCAAATTGTAATAAAGTGATCATTCATTGTAAGATTATCCATAATAACCCATATAACATTATTTTCTCTGAACGTATTAAAAAATCCAGTGAAAAATTCTATGGTTTTGTTTTCCCATTTCTGTGTAGGTATGGGTAATGGTTTCATCGTCCCCTTAGACTATTTAATTTCAACCTTCACTTTCTAACACACCAGTAACTTTGATATATATTCAGCGATCTCCTTCTTTATATTGTCCCACTAAAATTGATCTCGGAGATCTCAATACATCTTTGTGCTCCCTGAGTGGATGGAGAAGGTTTAGTTATGTGAATCATTCAAAATATACCTCTTTATCTCAATATTTTATGGTACACGTATTCATGACGCAAATATTATGACTCTTTCCTCATCAATTTTGAACTCCAAGGATTTCCCATTTCTGATAGCTTTTACCTTCTTCTAAATTTCTACATCATCTCTTTAATCATACTTTATCTTCTCTAAAAGGGGTGGTTGGGAAATCCTTAGAAATATTAATGATGGTGATCCTTAATTTATAATTCCCATATCCATCATTTTCAATTCTAATAATATTAGATCCTTCTCAATTATTATCATTGATAAAGTTATAGGATCCTTTTGAATTAGATCATCTACCACTTTATTCGCTTTACCAGGATAGTAGTGGATTGAGCAGTCATAATCCTTGATTAGATCTAACTATAATTGTTGGTACATATTAAGTTCCTTTTATGTGAATATATATTTGAGGCTCTTTTGATTATTATATATCTCACACTTCTCCCCGTAGAGATAATGTCGTCATATTTTAAATGCAAAGATCACAAGCACCAACTCTAGATTATGTATGGGATAGTTTTACTTATGAACATTCAGCTACCTTGAGACATGGGCTTTCACTTTATGACTTTTCATTAGTAAATAGACTAATATCTTCTTTGATTCATTTTTGTATACCATAAAGATCTCTCCATTTGTGGATAGTGTAAGTACTGGTGCAGTGATAAGCCTATTTTTCAATTCATTTAATAATTATTCACATTCATTGTTCCGTAGAAACTTTCCTCCCTTCCAATTTATCTTGGTTAGTGGGTTTTACAATCATGAGAAGTTCCTCACAAATTTTTGGTAATACCCATCTAGACCAATGACACTACGGATCCCCATTATATATTTTGGTTTAGGTCACTCCTCAATTTCCTCTATCTTAAAAGGGTCTATATATATCCCTTTTCTAGTGATAACATTCCAAAAGAATGATACTTCCTCTATCCATAACTCACATTTATAGTAGTTTTCATGCAGTTTCTTCCTTCACAAAGTCTTTAGCACATATTCAAATGCTTCTAATTCTCCTCCTTTCTCTTGAAGTATATAAAAATATAATCTATAAAGACTACCACAAATTTTTCAAGGTAATATCTAAAGACTCTATTCATTAATTCCATGAATATTTTTGGATCATTAGTGAGTCTTAAGGGAATCACTATGAACTCATGGTGTCCATACCTCATTCAAAAGGAAGTCTTGGGAATATCTTCCTTCTTCAAATTTAATTGATGATATCCCAACTGAAGGCCCACCTTAGAGAAATACTTGTATGAACATAGTTTATCAAATAATTCATCTATATGTGGCATTTTATACTTGTTATTTATCATTATTTTTTTGAGATCATGATAATAAATTCATAGGTGCGTTGATCCATCCTTATTTTTTGAAAAAGAGGACCAGTGCACCCCATGGTGAAGTACTAGGGCATATAAAACCCTTTTTCAAATTCTCTTGTAACTACTTCTTTAGTTCTTCCAAATAAATGGTGGTCGTCCTATAAGGATTATTTTATATGGTCAGAGCTCTGGGTATAATTTCAATTGAGAACTTAACCTCTCAGTCGAGAGGATGACTAGGTAATTCTTCAGGTAATACATCAGTGTATCCCCTCACAATGAACATGTCTTCAAGCATGATCATCTCCTTTGCCTCGATAATTTGAGCTATATATTATTTCTCATAAGCCAAATAGTATTCTTACTTTATAAGGATATTTATCCTCCTCCTTACATTTGTACAGAATCGGAGTATGCCTTGGGATGTGAAGAGTGATCTCCCTCTCTCGATAGTTGATATTGTATTTATATAAAGATATCCAATCTATGCCAAATATTTCATCAAACTCTACTAAATGAATTGGGATGATATTTTTTGGTAGTTTAAGTCCATAATAATTGACCGAGTAAGATTTTTATACTTTAGATTCAATAATTTCCCCATTCATTGTTCTCATAGATAAATCAACCTCTATATTTTAAGGTTGTGGTTGAATAATTATACTAAACATGCAAGATAATAAAGAATGTGTAGAAATATAATAAAAAATTAAATTTTATATTCTTGAATGAATAACCAATGTACCATTCACTACATCATTTTCAGGATCCATCTCAACAGTTGTGGTAGCGCATTCCCTTCCTTGTTACCTTGGAGGTTGTTGTCATTGATTATCTCTGAAAACCCCTAACTTAGGGAATTGGATTGAATAATGTCTATGTTCCTTACATTTGAAACATTGTGTTTTAGGATTATTGTTTATATGAACCTTCCTTTATTCTTCCTTATTAGTGGGATTATTCATATCCCTTCGAAAAAGATTATTCTGATACCCCTCTTTTCCACATTTGAAGCATCTCCCAGTTCCCTTTAGAAAGTTCTTGAGATGCTTCTTACCACACTTATTGACATATGGGATGTTTGGATTTCTTTCCTATATGGGATTTATAAATTTATCCTCCTATATTAAAACTCATTTCACTATTTTGTCTCTGAGTCCATGAAACCACTGAGAGTCTCCAATCACTACTGGAAAAACGAGTTATACCCACGGTTCAAAACCGTGGGTGTAGCCCCCAAAACCGTGGGTATAGCCTATACCCACGGTTTTGGGAACCATGGGATACAACGGCGTCGGGATAGGGTTCTTGACCTATACCCACGGTTTACCCAAACTGTGGGTATAGGTGGGATACTGCGTGTCACCAAGCAGTCCAGCGTGGCTCACACCTTGCCCCACGGTTTGAGAACCGTGGGAATTTTTAATTCGGTTTCATTTAAAAAATCTAGCCGCATCATGATTCGAACACGCGACTACCAGCGTGATGAATGATGCTCTACAACCAACTCACCCAACGCGCTTATTATTATATATATATTTATTTTGCTAATTATATTAATCTAACCAGTTATCTGAAAATCAAAATACTGTAGCCGTAAGGGTGTCAGGGGAGACTCGAACCACTGACCACCTCTTCTTTAAGGAGGAGCTTTACCAACTAAGGTAACTAAACATGTTATACTACCGCATATAATTATTTACTTATATTAATAATTATAAATTATCATAAAAAAATCAGCGGGAATCGAACCCAGGAACACTCTATGATTTCAACAGACCTGACCAACTAAGCTACATATATTCTGTTTAATTAATCTACTATTTTTGTAATAATACTAATAAAAATCGTTTTCCCGCCATTTTTTATTTTTGCATCCCACGTAATTTTTTTACCGCCATGAGGCAGGAAAGCTATACCCACGGTTTTAGAGAACCGTGCGTATAGGTCTTCAAAATAAAAACCCCAATACCCACGGTTTTGAGGAACTGTGGGTATAGGTCTTTAGGTACAATACTATACCCACAGTTTGGCCAAAACCATGGGTATAGGTCTTGAAAAAAAAACATATACCCACGGTTTTGGGCAAAACCGCGGGTATAGGTGACCTATACCCACGGTTCTCCCAAACCGTGGGTATAAGTCCCCATATTTGTCCTATACCCATGGTTCTTGTAAACCATATACCCACGGTTTTACAAAGAACCGTGGGTATAGGTCCATTTTCCAGTAGTGAATATCCATCTCAACCTTAAGGTAATAACATAAAATCTCCTCCTAACTGTCAAAGTCTTGAATCCCCAAGTATTTTTATAGACTCGACTTTAATACACTAAATAAGTGATCCACCTTTCTTTCAATTTTCATGAAATATCCAAAGTTATATCATGCAAGCCTTGTTAATTTTTTCCCATATTTCCCAATAGACTCATATTCATTTTTCTTCAGTCTGAGAAAATACCTCTCTATCTTAATATGGAGAGTTCAGATAAAATATTTATTGAAATTTATTTTATTTATTCCTTCCCCTTAAATGGAATCAATTTACTCTTTAGAATTCATTTTCTTGATTAGTGACTACCACTAATCATCTTCCCCATAAAAACAATAGAATGACTACATGAATTTCTCTTCTTCTAAGCACTGGAAGATAGAGAATATCTTCTCAATGAAGTTAATCCATTGTTCTAGAATAAAGAGATCATAATATCCACTAAATATATGAGGAATTTTTCAAATAAATTATTAGACCACAACTTTATCATTCTTAGTATGAGGAGTTTGTTCTATATGATTCAAGTTATTATTTATAACTTGATCCAATTGAGCCAGTGCTATCATAAAGTTCTTAAATCTCATTCTTATCAAGTTTGGAATCTAATTTGGGAAATAATCACATTTCATACCACATTAGTTTTTATCATGGGTTCTTCTATTTCCAACCATTAACTAAAAAAATAAAAATAAAATTAGGGAGGCCTGAATACTTAGCAAATGAGCATATAAAAAGGAAACTATGTACATTGAAGGATAAAATTATAAAGTAAAATTATCTCCAAACTTATTATTCCCTATTTTTACATCTAGGTTATCCATTGTGATAGAATTATCCCTAGGGTTGTTAGTAAAGTTTTCTATTCCTAATCATAAAAAATAACTATACCATCCTTTGATTCCAACTATATCGATCCAAGACTTTTATATATTTTATTACATGATTATAAGCATAGTTATCCATTAAATAAAAACCATGGAGTGAAAATCCTAGTGTCTTTGGAAGAATAGGTGCATAATTAGAAAACTTAAAAATAGAATAAATTATATTTTTATTAATCTACATAATGAGATCCTAAATCCCTTTAATCTCTTACAACTGCATAGGATAACCTGGGGAATACATAGACAAATGTGATGATCTAAAAAGCCTAGTGAGGGAATAAACATGGAAAAGAAGCAAAGCACATGAGTCAAAAGGAATAACATTATAACATAAAAGGCATGGATCATGAATCAACATATAGAGGAATAATATATATAACATGGAATCATATGATCATGTAAATATAGGAATGTGGCAGCAACATATATCATGATATAAACATGAGTCAAGGGTAACTTCCAAGATGATATCATATGGTGGATAGAGTCCCATAATGGATTAGGTTTACTCCAAAATCTCATACATAAAATCTCATGAGAAAAAATATTAACCAATTCATTGGAGTGATATCTATGTGTACTCATCATAATATATACATGCATATGTGTGACACATAAATAAATCAAACATAAATAATAAATGTAAGGGTTTACCATAGAAAGAAATGGGATTTGTAATCATATAATAAGGAAAAATAAAAGGGTGTATCATAATGGTATCCATGAAATAAGGGATTTAAATAATTCATAGATTTTAATAAAATCATAATAGATCATTAAGAAAAAATTTCAAATGATGCTAAAACATGAAAAAGAGTTTTTAGGTAACTTTTGAAATGTTCCCCTTGAGCATGGTTTTAGTGAAAATAATAATGAGTCTTTAAAGAGGATAAAGGAATAATTATTTCAATAAAACCATAAATGAACTAAAATTGTTTTTAATGATAAAATGATTGATTTTAGGAAAAAAAATAGTGTCTTAAAACATTTTATAGAGTGTACTTTAAAAGGGGTGAGAAACAAAGAATTTCCTTTCAATAATATTTATTTATTAAGAGGAATTGAGAAATGAACCTTTTAAAACATGTATTTTTCCATCAGAAAGATGAATTGAGATATAATAATATTTTTGGAAAATTTATACAAAATATAGTATAATTAAATAATAATAATGAAGAGATAAATTGAGTCAAATATAGAGAAAGTGTGAACTAAAGGAAATATGGAAGTTCGGAGAGATCCCTTATCTTATGTTTGAATGTGTTCTACACTTGTACTTAATATCCTAGATAATAAAATTATATTCACTAATTAATTAATTTATTACCTCTTCCACATATATTTTATTTATTATAATTTTATTAACTTCATTTATGGTTATTTTGATGAGTTATAAAGTTCAATTTTTTTGTTCTGAGAGCGTTTGTTTCATGGTTTCATGGTCGGTTCACTTGTGTATAATTATGGAAGTTCTTGTCAAATGGGAATACATTTACATAATTGAAATGAAATGGTATTGATAAAATTCTATAATTTTAAATGTTCCCATATATCAATTTCTTTTCCAACATGTGGATGATTTATTTAATAAATCGTTAATGATAAATGTTTAGTTTATTTTGGCATTTTTTCCAACCATCTCAAACTAGTTTCATTTTATTTAATGTTGTGGTAATATAATATTTATAGAATGAGAATCCACAAATAATATATATAATTATTACAATTTTAATAATTATAAGTTAATTTAAACCTTCCATGATGGCATTATTGGAAAACAAAAACTCATCGTCCATGAAGGTGGTTAACCAACATAACATGGACAATGGTTTCTCTTTTATTTGAATAAGAGGTATTGAGAAAAGGGGTGGATAAAATATTTTAGATTAGAAATATAAAAATCAATTATATACATGATTTTTTAAATATTATGATAAGTTTTATGAATGAGGATAGGAGAAGGTAAAAGAAGAAAAGAAATTAAAAGTGGTAGTCTGAGAATGTCGCCTCTTGAATATCACCTCCTTAAAGGACCCCTTAAGGAACATAGAATTGGTATTTTGGTGAGAAAAGAAGTACATGGATGTGTGGAGAGTGAGGAGGAGATGTTTTTTATGTATTTTTCATGTTTAAAGTCTTGGAAGGTGGTGGGATAAGGGTTTGTGAAGGTGGTATTTATAAGGGGAGGAGAGGGGTGTTTTTTATTGTTATATTCATTAGTTTGTTATTTTGATTCAAGACTATCAATATTATGGATTATTATGACTATATACATTAAATGGTTAATGTGATTTCTAACTAATTGGTGCTTAAATCATACATTTCATAAAAAATCATGTATTTGGATTATAATTTTAAATACCGTAAATTACCATATTTTACTTTTCACCCAAAATTAATATATTTTAGAAAAAAAACAACAAAACAAAAATAACTATTTTTTAATGTGTATATTTCAAAAATTGAATCAATCTTATTAAAATAAATTTATAATTATGAGAAATTTTATTTTTAAATAAAATCCCCATTTATTCATAATATAATGATTTTAATATTATAATCGATTTTATGACCCTCTGAAAAATTACTTATGGTCTCATAAAATAATCTCATAAATATAATAAAAATATTATTAATTTATGAATCCATTTTATTGAAATAAATTTTCTTTTAAATCATTATATTCTTTATAAAATATCAAATAAAATAGTTATGTTTTACAAAAATACCAACACTTAATTTATCATTTTAAAAACATTTATTTACTTGTACCATGATATAGATATATCATATTTTCATTTTATATGATACCTAAATATTATTTTACATTTCCATTGGTTAGGTTACTATTCTAAAGGTCAGATTACTTTTTCTAATGGTTATATTACTATTCCAATGGTTAGGTTACTATTCTAACAGTTAGATTACTATTCTGATTGCTAGATTTATAATGGTCATATGGGTTCCCTACTTCCTATAAATGTATATTATTCCAATAATTCTTAATTAAATTCTAGTTTTTCTAAAAGTTATATAAAATTTCATATTTAAAAATAATATTTTATTATTAACATTATGTTTTATTTCTACAGCTTTGTTCCTGAGTGTGGTCATTCTGGTGGATCAAGCAGATCCAAATTATCTTATTCCTATTATATTATTTTCTATTTATTATCCCATTTTAATATTTTACATTATTATTAGTTTAGTTATTAAATAATGTATCATTTTTCATTTGTGAGAATAATGTTTTATTGGTTTTATCTATGTGATGTGTGAGCTTTATACTACATGACATAATTATAAGAAGGTAAATTTCATTGATAAAATTATAGGTTGTTACAAAATGAAAACTAGAGACTCTCATTATTATCATGGTTTGGGGGATAATAAAATAAAAATTTATTTCCATGGGAATTCAAGTGATAAAAACCATGGAGTAGAGAAAATTCATCTTTCCACATGAAAAAAATGTGGGAAGAATCATAAGGGGGATTATATCCAAGGAACAAGTAAGTTATTTAAGTGTGTAAGATAAGGTCATCAAGCACATTACATGAATTTCGAAGAGATATGAAGAGACCAACTAATGAAATGGATTTAGGGAAATCCAACTTAATGCAAAGCCCTTAATCCAATGCTTTAATAGTAAGGAGTATGTGCATTATTCAAAGAAGTGCACCAAAACTAGGGTTGATGGAGATAATCAACATTAACATCTACTTATATAAAGGGAATAAGGAAAAGTCTATGCAATAACTACTATTAAAGTGGATGGTAGTAATTGAGTAGTGATAAGTACACTTATTCTTCACTATAGATATGCATATGTCTTGTGTCATGTAAGTTTTTACCTAATATTAGCTATTTAATTATAAATAAAAACACCTAGTGGTATCATTATTATGTCCAAGGTATATGGATCTCCTTCAAGGTTTATGGGATTATGCTTTATCCAAGTCTTATTAACGCTTCCTTTAGATAAATTTGGTTTTGGAAAGAGATTGGTTATATCCACCTAGACACTATATTAACTACCGAAATAGGGAAATCACATTTTATATCTACCTATAATAAAATAATAAATGAAAGGATGACTATGAACATTTTTTGGAAATTACTTCCAATCATAAGGGTGGTTTTCATGAATTCGTTGGGTAAATTATAATTTTTTAAGTCAAACCTATGATAGTAAATTAGATATCTCATTATATGTTGATTCATGATTATATTTTATATTCCCTTAGGTATTTTTATTAGTATGAGATAATTAAAATTGTGATAATGCAATTTATTTAATGGGGGATAATGTAACACCATGATATTTTAAAATATATGTTTTCTTTAAATTAAAACATTATATCAATGGTTTTCTTCACATGAAACACTAAACTAAAATGATCCACAACACATTTGATGAATATTATTAATAAAATTATAATAAAAATGAAACCACTAGTAAATAAAAATATTTTAATCAATTATTAATGTATACAAAATATGACTAAGAACACTTAAAGTATCAAAAGGGTGTTTCTCAATAAAAGCATCCTTTCTCACATATTTTATTAACATTTAAAAGCTAAATTTATAAAAAATTTCATTTTAATTTTGTAAAATTAATTTCATTTTTTAATTTATAATTTAAAAATTATCTTAGGATGAATTTTTGATATTTGTCTAAAATAATTTATTTTTAGGTGAATAGTGGAAAAAACTAATTTTGTTAAAACCGTCACTTTTATAACTTTATCATAATATAATAATGACTGAAAAGTATTTTTAAATGTTTTTTACATAAAAATTATATATTTATAAATTAAAATAATTCAATTAAAAATACTATTTTGAATTTATAAAACCCATGTTTAGCATTTTGGAAACTTCGGTGATATTTTACTCTAAAAACTATTTTTATTCACTTATATTAAAAATATGTTTTCATCAATTATAGAAAGTAGATCTAAAAAAATAATTTTAAATTTTATATAAATATATTCATATTATATAATAATTTAATTTTCGTTTTTATGCATGAAAGTATGATTACTAAGATTAAATTTAGTGATCATGATAATGGTGAAAGATTAATTTTCAAATAATTATTTTATTAATATTGTGAAATTTTAAATAATAAATTTAATTGATCTATTTTAAATAATTAATTTGATATGGTTTTTACACATATATGAGAATTTATTATCACTCATTTAATTTGTAATTAATATTATATAAGATTAGTAACACTTGATGGTCAAAAAACTTCTACAAAATAGTTTTTTGATATATTAAATGTTTTAATTTAAAAGTTAATTTTATCTTTTTTATAAATTGATTAAATTATATAGAATTTAAATTTATATTTAGAACATCAAAATTTTATAAGAGGGTTTGCCTTATATTTTTAATAAAATATAAATTATATGGGTAAAAATTAGTTTCCAAGGTAAAAAAACAGATAAATTTAAAAATATAGTGGTAAAACACTTGAAATATGTTTAAAAATTGTGTGAAAATGAATGGTTAAGGATTTATCAACCTTATATCACCCCAAAATTCATTATTTTCCACGTTTGTAGTCATTGACCCTTGAATAGTGCCATACCACCATTGAAAAAGTAATGAGTATTTACACCACATTTTTTCACCCATTCCAAAGATTTAAATCTACCAAAACTCTTACTTAGTCTCTCATAAAAACTTTACCCATATCCTAGAATCCTTGGTATTTTCAAAAACCCAATCTAAAGAACCTTAAGGTGATGCTCAAGGGAGAACATCCAAAGGGATAGGTATTGTTCTCAACCTATCTCTCTTGATTCTTTTATTGTTTTACCCTCCAAAATGTTATTTATACATGAAAGTATGATGATATAAATATTATTAATATGCTTAAATTTAATTATATTAATGTAATATCACCTTTTTACCATCCTATAAAACCATTCAAAAAATAAAGATATCGTCATGCATACATGAAGACTACCGCCTCAATGAACAAAGTGTTCTATTTTTCATTACCACCTAACATGGATGACATTAAAAATCCATTTAATATATAAAAATGATATTTTTGAAAGTAGTAATATTCTGTAAAGATAATATTGGACATTTGATAAGTGATATTAACAATATATAGTTATAGTAAATTTAATCTCCTAAAATAAACATATTAATGCACCTTTCTTAATCTGAGTCCATTTTAGGAAAAATTATGAAAATGTATAGATTTTTTAAAAATGGGATTATAAAATAAATACACCTCTACAATTATGGTGATTATGAAGAGATTTTATAACAATTTTTCCAATGGTCAATATACCAAGGATGTTTCAGAAAAAATCGGTCAAACCACCTCAAGTAATTGCCATAAGAAAAAACTATTTGATAAATAAATAACAAGTAGAGAAATTTTTTCCCTTGTAATACTTTTAAATATATCAAGAAATGTTTTTTAGAGCCTGGAGATGAGATAGTGAGCGATTTTGAGGCTCGGTGTGCTTGAAATTAATTTTATAAAAATATTAAAAATATTTTATATCACACACATGATTTCTTAAAAAAATGGGATAACTCTTAAAAAGGGGCATGGATCAAAAATATGAGGCCATAGTTGAATATATAATGCGAGTTTTACCCTAGGAGTGACCTAAAATAGGTTGGTATTGGGTATTCAAATAAAATGGTCGTTGGCGGGTGTGTTCAGTGGATTAATTAATAAATTAATTGATTTATTCATTAAACTCCTAAAAACCTATTTCCATCTATATAAGCCTCATTATGGTGGATTTATAAGGTTATCCACATAACCCTAGGATCATTGAGAGAAAATTCCTTCTACCATATATTAGAGAATCAAAATTAGACGACAATAAGCCTGCAAATCTAGGAAAATTGAGGCACAACGAATGCAACAACTTCTATCATTCATTGGTGAGCATGTTCTTCATCGACGAATGATCCTATTTGAGGTACGACTCTTCAATTTTTGTATTCGTATATAATTTATTAAATATTTTTATCATGATTAAATATATCTCTTGATCTTTGTTAAATCAGGCCTTTTCATGCGCCTATATATCAGTTTACAATTGATTATTAAATTAATCACTGATATGCCATGTTTCTCACCCTGAGAATCCCAATTTGTTCTTGTTGGCCAAGAATTCTTGAACAACTATTGTTACACATTTATTTTAGTGATTTTCCCCACTCGTTCTTCATGTTCTTAACCGTTGGAAAATAAGGCCATGGTTCAATAATCCGGGCAAGATTGAGCCTGATCAAACCCCTGAATTCATGACGGATTCACATGATATGAATGGATTGATTATCAGATGATGGTTTGGGATGATTTGAGGTATTTGGGTGATTTTACCATGGATCGAGAATCCAATGAGGCACTACAGGTGATAGAAATGTGTATAGATTCATGCAGGGTTCAAGAAGATTGATGGAAGTTAATTTTTTGTCCAACGGATGGCTGAAAATGATGAATGAAGGCTTCCCCTTAAATTTTGGGTGGCTTGGAAGAAATATTCAAAGTGGTGGAAGTGGATTTTGAATACATAGGTATATATCTGAATTTCTAGGGAAAACTTTACTACACATCATATAGTTTAAAGAACACACAGCGTGTTCCTTGGAAATATATGACACTAGAGTTTTAAGATATTATAAGTGCCACACATCATATAGGACCCTCAAACATCGGTGTGTGCTCTGGGAGTACATGGAAACAAGCATGTCTAGTCACATGCCATGTACCAGAACATGTCCAGGGTACATGGATGTGGCGCAAAGGATAGGAGTGAGATCCCATGTGGGAGAACATGTCATGTACTGGAATACACATACATGGGAAAGTATACACAAACACAGACAGAAGCATGGGCGGGACCTTGGGTGGATGAGACACATTGTGTAGTTCCATTACATGGCATGCATAGATACATGGGAAGTGATCCATGTACTGGTAGAGACATGTATTGGAATAATAATGGTACCACATGTTCTGTGGGTCCCCTTAAACATTATATTCCCCTATTTTACATTTTATGAAACTTTTACCTCTCATATCTTCTTTATTTGGAATCAGATTTTAGCATACAAGTGGCCTATCCATAGTGTTTTTTCATGTAAAATGAAATGGTATCCTTTGTGGTGTATTTTTAGATATTATTTGATATTTTCCAGGTGGTATTATTCTTTAGGTGATACTCAATGACATAAATGATTGATAAGGACCAATATAGATATTAGAGTGTCACCCTCCTATTGGGATAGGGCATAGATCTTTTATCTGTTATCTGAGTGGAACCCTCATACTAGGAAGGGAATGGGTCCTCAATTAATCATTGGAGTGTCACTCCTTTTCCAAGACTGGGCATGGGTCTACTACCTATCCACCAAGTGGCACCCTTCTATAGAGTCAGGGCATGGGTCCTCAAATATCATAGTGGCACCCTCCTTATAGGAAGGGCATGGATACTCAAGCACTAGAGTGGAACCCTTCTATTGGGTAGGGAATGGGTCCTCTATTGATAACTATTGATTGGAACCCTCCTGTGGATACAAGGCATGGTTCCTCAACCATTAACTTAGCACCCTCCTGCTAGGACAGGGCATGGGTCCTCTATCTATCTATTGAGTGGCACCCTCTTGTAGAGTTAGGGCATGGGACCTTGACCATCAAAGTGGAACCCTCTTATTGAGATAGGGTATAATTCCTCTAGATATCTATTTAGTGTAACCCTCTTGTTGTACTAGATAATGGGACCTCTACCTAGATATTTTTCCCCTTGACTGTGCAGTACAGTGGTGTGATATGGCTTGACTTGGATGTCTCTTCATATAGACACGCAAGATGTTGGGAATTGATGAAGGACCTTTATAATTGTTGTCACTCTTTCTTAAGATGGGTTGTGGGATGGATATATGCTTTCTCTATTTTTTGGGTTTCTTTTTTTGATCATATATATACTCCATGTAATTAGATTTTATTACTCTATTAATTCAGGATTATCTGTATATTCCTAATATGTCTCTTATTACTCCCGCTTCAGTTTTTAGGGCATCCTATTGGGTATGTTTATACTCACCCTTACATGGGATTTACCTATATGTGTTATGAATTATGCAGATGTTGAATAGGTTGATAGTGATTACAAATTATCACAGTGATACCTAGTGCATTGGACTATGTATGATGGTCAGAGCTTGGAGATTTAGAGTTGGTCTCTCTCATCATTTTCTTTTCTAGTTTTTTTAGGTTAAGTGATCTATCTGGTTGGGTGTGTATTTTTCCCCATTCCTTTTCATTTTACACTATTGTACTCTTATAATCCATAGAGTTTTTACATACATGGTTTATTCTATAGATATTGAATCTTTTATTATTATTACTCTACACTTCTACATGGATATGGTCAGGTGTGTACATACATATACATTTGGAAAAGACCTCCCATATTATTTATGTCTTTCGGAACTTGTTGCTAGCCCCGGGCCTATAGAGGTGGGCTTGGGGTAGTTTCAGCTTGAGCCATATTGGGTCAGGTCATGAAATATTTGTGTCAGAGTAATTCATTCCTTGGGATAGAGTTTGGTGTTTTCCCATTATGATGATTTGGTTGGGATTTAGGGTGATAATTTCAAAGTGTTTTAAGTGTGTATTTCAGGTCGTCGAACCTAGTATTGATGCGGGTGGCCAACGTATCAATTCACTGGGACTCTAACTACCTACTTGTTGACTGAGCATACTGGGACATTAGTTGTAGGGATCAATGGTGCATATATCATATATTATTGAGTCTTTGAATGTCCTTATTGAGTCATCTACCCATTATATATATGTTCTTATCTAACTATGGTACGTCTTGATTAAAATTTTCAGGATGCCTTTGTGATGATATCTAGCCAGTTTACTGATTCTTTATCCGGACAACGATCTGATGAGTGATGAGACCTTAGTTTAAGGGTCATCACATGAGATTCTTCCTTTAGGTGGATAGGTAGTAGCACCCCCGCCTGTCGAAAAGTATATCATAATAACAAAGTAGGCTGAGGATGTGCATAGGATTAGCACACTCTATAAGTTCCATTACTAGAGGCCACTGAGGTTCTGTAGCGATCCAGGTCCTCAAGCAGTATAGGATTTTCTAGAGTCAGTGATCCATGTTTTCGGTTTATTTAGACACCAACTAATCAGGTGATTATGATGGTAGCTATCCTTTTCCATGGAACAGTTGGGCACCGGTGAAGTCTAGTTATGAAGATGCATGATGATTCAACACTCTCATGGTCTGACTTCCAAAATCTATCTCATGATGATTACTATCCCAAATTCTTATTCTTAGTTTAGATTCAAGAGATTCTGAAGTTGTAGTAGGGAGGTATGAGAGTGTCTAAGTATATTTCAAGGTTCACAGACCTTTCATGGTACTTCCTCAACATGATTCAGTATGGCTACTTCTAGGAATGGAAGTTTGAGTAGGGTCTCCATATAGATATCCATATGAGTGTAGTACCCTTGTGTATTCCCATCTATTTTTGGGGTATTTGAGCAGGTAATGGTGATAGAGAGTTTCCTGTCATAGGGACACTAGGTAGCTAGAGCTAGCAGTTAATGTTATAATGCTGAGTCATCTATAGAAACTAGCAGGCACTAGTTGACCGGATCTCAGTGTAGAAGATCTACCTGGGATCAAACTCATGCATGTGTTTAGGGATAGCACAGAGAATTAGGGTATCCTAGAGTTGGGAAGTGAAATGTATGTGATGGGCGAGGTCACATGACATGTGATTTCCCGACCCAACATGTTGAGGAGTGTAGTCAGATAGTGGATGGACCACCATGGTAGAGGCAACATCATGATCACATATCTCCCAGGAAAGGGTAGGGTGTCCCCCATAGAGGTGGAGCTAGAAGAGGAGTAGGTGTGTCTCTGGGATGAGTAATTGTGGGTGGTGGATGATGGTATGAGATCCTTCCATCACCACCACTAAGAAGCCTATGTCAGGCTCAGGGAGTTGGAGGTTAGGGACACAGATAGCTACAGGCTATGGAGGCATATGATCTAGTGTCACATGATATTATTAGAGGTATAATATGTGTTTATTCTATGCTTTCTTCAGTATTAATAGACATAGATGTGAGTCATTCCTTCATCTATTTACTCCTAGTGCAAGAGATGGAGCTCCTAGTTGATACTTTAGCTTAGAAACTTTTTCTTGAGGTTCCTATGAGTAACACTTATTCGATATCTTTTATCATCCATAAGTGTGAGTTATCACTTGGTGGAGAGAGGTTCTTATGATACCTTTTGGTAATCATGATGTAACACTATGACACCATCTTGTACTACTAGAAAAACACCTTATACTCATGGTTTAGAACCACGGATATATCTCTTAAAAATATGTTTATAGCCTATACACACTGTTTTAGGAACCATATCCTTGGGATATATCAGTATAGAGCTATACCCATGGTTTCTATAGAAATCATGGGTATATACTTTGAGTATTGTATCATACCTATGGTTTAACCCAAACCATGGGTATAGATTTCCCCATAAGAAAACATATACCCACAGTTCTCCAAACCAGGGGTATAGGTAGTTGTCCCCATTTATTGGTTGTAAAAGCTCTTCAAACCGCAGAAACTATACATAAAATAAAAATCACATTACACATTCAATTCAATACAAAGATTATATATTTAGCATTCAACCAACTTCTTGTAATAATTTTAAAACCATTTAAAATACTATAGCATACATATAAATCCATACAAACAATAAATTCAATACTTTAAACAACATCCACATGTCTATTTACTACTAATTCAAAAATTAATGAGATCAATATCTCACCCATCGCCAGCATCCTCATCCTCGTCATGACCAGCAACATCCTTATCACCAACAATATCATCTGGAGCATCATCATCATCATCATCATCGCCACCACCATCATCTTGACCGCCAATAGGACCCTGATTGGCATCACTCAGACCATCATTTAAAGATCACATTGATTCTATATATGAATCAATAGTATTATCATCCTCGAATGGAAGTAATTTACTTATAAATGACATAGCTTTTAGGAAGTGTTCAATGATCAGTTTACTTCTTTTATACTCCTATAAAGCTATTTTTTGGCCTCAACTGCTTCTGCATATGTGCTTTTTAGCTCGATGGTTTGAGAGGTTTGAGAGGATCCCAATGAGGACCAATACCTGGTGTGGATGATGTTTTTCTCAGGTCAACATCAGACTCTCCCCTAGTTCTCCTCACCTAATACCTAGCTCAAATGATCATTTGGCCTAAATTTTTCATCTTATTTATCATCAAGGTCCTCTAGGGAAGTCTATTGAAAATATAAAAAATATATTTGATTATAATTTTTTTTATTTGAAATATAAATAAAAAACCTTACAATATTTTCTTATGTTTGTACATTTACTGCACTTCTATCCTTTTTCTTCCTACTCAAGAAAAATAATTTTTCTCAAGTCGCATGGTCTTCAATGACCAATATAGCTTACTAAAAATTACATTTATTAGTATACATGTATTAAAAATATAAAAATTTTATAATCTTGAATAATAATAAAAGGTAATTACTTTTAAATGAATGAACAGTTCATAAATTTAAAAATGTGATAAACATTGATGAAAAATTCATAAATAAAAGCTAATCATAAACACTTTATAATTATAGCTACTCATTATAAACATCCCATAATCTTTAATATGAATGATTTATATTCATTTCATAATATGAACTAAATATTATTCATTATATTTAATTTCCTTTATATATATGAAATTTTTATTAAGTATAAATATTTTATATATCAATTTATTATAAAAACTATTTATATAATCTAAATTTAACATAGTTAATAATATTTAATCCTTGATCAAATCAATCATCAAAAATATTTTGATGTGGTTTCAATAATATCAAGATAAATCCCCTAATTTGAAAAATTAAAATTATGTATTTATGAACAATTCATAATATTTAAATATAAATACTTTATTTATAATTCATAAGGAATTCAAATCGGCTAACAGCCTTGTGATCATTAATCCAATTGGTCATTAGGCAGTTAGGTCATTAAGTCAATTTTCTAATTTTCCATTAGGTCTTTAGTCCAATGAGGACAATTGGCTATTAGGACATTAGTCTAAATGGTCAATTAGCCATTGTTCCAATGGGCCATTTTCTCGTTAGGCCATTAGGCCAATTGGAAATTGAACATTGGGCCATTAGCCCATTAGTTCAATTAGTCATTAGGTCATTATTCCAATTTTCCATTAGTCCATTGGGCCAATTAGTTGTTAGGCCATTATTCCAATTGTCCAATTGTCCATTAGGCAGTTAGGAAAATTTTCCATTAGGCCATTAGTCCATTAGTACATTAGTCCAATTGGTTGTTAGGACAATTGGTTGTTAGGACATTAGGCCATTAGGCCAATTGGACGTTAGTACATTAGGCCAATTGGTCGTTAGACCATTAGGCCAATTGTCTAATTGGATGTTAGGCCATTAGGCCAATTATTTAATTAGATGTTAGGTCATTAAGACAATTGGAAAAAATTTCATTAGTCCATTAAGCCAATTTTCCAATTGGATATTAGTTTTTTAGGTCATTAGGTCATTAGTCCAATTTTTCAATTTTCCATTAGGCCATTGGGTCATTAGGCTAATAGGTCGTTAGGCTATTAGGCCATTGGGACAATTGGTCAATTCATCAGCCATTAGGAAAAATGTCCATTAGGACAATTGGACATTAGGCTGTTAGGCCAATTGGTCAATTGGCCATTAGGCCATTAGGAAATTATGCTAATTGTCCAATTGGTCATTAAGCCATTATCCCATTATCCAATTATGTCATTAGGTCATTGGGCCAATTGGCTATTAGGTCATTAGGACAATTGGCTATTGGGTCTTTAGGCCAATTTTTCATTAGGTCTTTAGGCCAATTGTCCATTAGGTAGTTATTCCAATTGGATAGTAAGCCATTAGGATAATTGGCCATTATTCCTTTAGGCCAATTGACCATTATTTCATTAGGACAATTTTCCATTAGGCATTTAGTCCAATTGTCCATTAGGCCTTTAGGACAATTTTCCATTAGGTCATTAGTCCAACTGGACAATTGGCTATTAGGCCATTAGTCCATTAAGACAATTGTCTAATTTCCCATTAGGTTATTAGGCCAATTTTTCATTAGTTCATTAGGCCAATTGGCCATTAGGCCTTTAGTCCAATTGTCCATTAGGTTGTTAGGCCAATTATCCATTAGCCTGTTAGGACAATTGGCCATTATGCCATTAGGTCAATTGTCTATTAGGACATTATTCCAATTTTCCATTAATTCATGTGGTTGTTAGGATATTAGATCGATTGTCCAATTATCCATTATTCTATTAGGTAAATTGGATAATTGGCCATTAGGTAGTTGTTTTAATTGGCCATTAGTTAGTTAGGACAATTTTCTGTTAGGCCATTAGTCCAATTGGTTGTTAGGCCATTAGGATAATTAGACAATTGTCCATTATTCCATTATTCTAATTGGACAATTGGTCATTTTTCCATTAAGACAATTGGCAGTTATTCCATTGGTCTAATTGGCCATTAGGACATTAGGTCGTTTGTTCATTAAGCCATTAGGAAAATTCTCCATTAGTACATTAGTCCAATTGTCCAATTAGACATTAGGATATTATGTCGTTAGTCCAATTATCCAATGGTATTTTAGGCCATTGGTTCAATTATCCATTAGGTTGTTAGGCCAATTTCCCATTAGGCTATTAGACCACTCAGTCGTTAGGCCATTAGGCCAATTGTCCAATTGTCCATTAGTTCATTAGTCCAATTTTTCATTAGGTATTTAGGCCAATTGGCCATTAGGATGTTATGCAAATTGTTCATTGGTCCATTAGGCCAATCATCCAATTGACCATTAGTCCATTAGGCCAATTGGCCATTAGGCTGTTAGGCCATTGAGCCAATTGGAAAACTGGTCATTATTCCATTAGAAAAATTTTCCATTAGGTCATTACACCAATTAGAAATTAGTCTAGTATTCCAATTGTCCATTAGGCTGTTAGGACAATTTTCCAATTGACCATTAGGTTGTCAGGCCAATTCGAAATTAGGTTGTTAGTCCAATTGGTCATTAGGCCATTAGCCTTATTGGACAATTAATTATTAAGACATTAATTCATTATTCCAATTTGTCTTTATTCCATTAGACCAATTGGATATTAAGTTGTCCCACCAATTGGTCATTGGTCCATTAGGCCATTATGTCAGTTGGACAACTGGCCATTAGTCCATTAGGCCAATTGGCCATTAGTCCATTAGGTGTTTATTAAAATTTTCCATTAGTATGTTAGGCCAATTGGTCATTAGGTCATTGTTCCAATTATCCATTAGTCCATTAGTCTGATTTTCCAATTGGCCATTAGGCCATTAGGTGAATTGTCCAATTGTTTGTTAGGTTGTTAGTCCAATTGGTCATTAGGTCATTAGTCCAAGTTAGGACATTATACCAATTGGAAAATATTTCATTAGGCCATTATTCCAATTATCCAATTATCTATTAGGTTTTTAGGCCAATTATCCATTAGGACTTTAGGCCAATTGGTTCATTAGGACATTAGACTAATTAGTTATTAGGTCGTTAGGCTAGTTGGGCATTAGGCCCTTAGTCTGTTAGGCCAATTGTCCATTGATCTGTTGGGCTAATTTTCCAATTGGATATTAGGTCATTATGTCAATTAGCCATTTGGTTTTTAGTCTAATTTTCCATTAGTTCATTAGGCCAATTGTTCATTAGTTTGATTATTTGTTAGGCCGTTAGTCCAATTGAACAATTTGCCATTAGGTCGTTAGTCCAATTGTTTGTTAGACCAATTGGCTGATTGGCCATTAGGTTGTTAGGATAATTGGTCATTAGGACTTTAGGTAAATTATCCATTAGTCCATTAGGACAATTGGTCATTAGGACATTAGGCCAATTGTTCATTAGGCCATTAAGTCATTAGGCCAATTGTTCAATTGGTCATTAGGTTGTTAGGCTAATTTGTTATTTGTTCATTAGGTCAATTGGACATTAGGCCATTCATCCAATTGCTCATTTGTCCATTAGGATAATTGGACATTAGATCATTTGAAATGGGTATTTTCAGCCTTATATTAAAGAGATTAATGACAATAAAACTTAAATTTCATCATTCAAAGCTAACTAAGTAACAATATAAATCTAGATATTATTTATATTCATATTAAAGTACATATATCTTCTCATTCTTGGACATTTTAGTACACCTCAATGTGTGTAGATATGTTATTGAATATTTGTTCTTTTTTTCACAACACATCATAAAAACAAAAATTCAATACAATTAATAATAATTAAATTTTATATGAAATCCATTAAAGATTGGAAATACCTTAAACACATCACTCTTAAAATATGAGGTCATTTTTTAATATTGTGATGTTGGAAAGTTGGGGAATATGGGTACACCCTCTAAATCAAAACTGACTCTACTCATCCAACCAATATATAACTCCTGCTTATATGATCTCTAGAACTCCCCAAGATCCATCAACCATGAAACCTTATAAGCTTCATTGTTAGGAAATTTAAAACAACACTACAATGAAAATGTTAATTAATTTAAATACAACAATTATATAGATATAAATTTAATAAATTTCTATATCCATATCTCCACCCATGATTTTTCTTTGATTTAATTACTAATATGTCTCCATGAGACTAGTTCCACTAGAATGATATTGTGGTATTTGTATAAAGTAGACATAAAACTTCTACACTACCTATAATTTTCACCTATCATTTTAATTTTTTCATTTTAATCCACCATTATTTTTTTTGTAGATTCCAGTCTTCCCATATACTGGTGTTCCCACGTCACCTATTAGAAGATCCCACTAAATAAGATAAAATGGGGGAAAATAATTAAGTCATAGTACAATAGGACAAAATTGATGTGATAAAATTTGACACACTTATAAAAACATGATGAAAACTTATCAATATGATATGATGGATCCATGGTCTATCATGGATAAATAGCCTCTGAAGGATGTGTTTGTTCCAATGCCTGATAAGGGTGATTTTCATGCACTGGAGTGGAAGCTGAAGGAACAGAATCATCAGATCATGGATGGATAGTAGGAAATGGATGTGATGTAGACATGAGAGGATATGGGTAGTTGGGTTGGGCATACATAAAAGGATATAGATATAGTAAAGGTTGAAATAGCCCTGGAGGTGGCGTAGACATGGTAAGGGAAGAAAGGGCTAAATGAGATGATGATGGAAGTATGGGTGGGAACATCCCTAGAGGATTAATTGGAGGATGGAAAGGTGTGGTAGATAGGGTGTTCGCTGGGGGGTTAGGGTGGGAACGTGTATGACAGGTTCTCCTTCTAGGTCTAGGAGCACCCCCTCTTGGACCCATGCTAGTTGGATGAGGAGGAGTCAACTTTAGTGCAACTGAATGTCCCAGAAAAAATTATAAATAATATTAAAATGACATTATATGTAATGTAGAAGAAAAATATTACAATTGTTAAACTCTCTAAGAGAAATAGAGGAGGCAACCCACGCTCATGCATCTGTCAATCAGCATCAAATAATCACTTCCTTTAAAATTCTGCAGTATTTTTCATAATATGCATTAGAATGAAATGTACATTTTTTAGAAATGATTTTTAAAAATCATGCATACAAATTAGAAGTAAAATAATTCATAAACAATTTTATAGCATGTTTTAGTAATAATAATTTAAAACCAATTTATACATTTTTTTAAAACCTATTTTAAACCTGGTTTTCTAAATTGAAATAAATTTAATTAAATACAATGAAATCAAAAAACAATAAAAAAAATATATCATTCCAAACTGAAATTAAATTAAAGTAATTATAGTAATAAAAACCTATTAAACCCATGTTAAGGTAAAATGAATGAATTTTGAACATATATGGTTGCTTCTATATATTACCCACTGCTACTTTAGGTTCAACATCAACTCTCATAATGGGATAATTTGATTCATCAAATGAAATATTTTGGTCAACACCAATGGGGTGTCAATGGTTTCAATTTCATCCCCAACATCATAAAAAATATTTCTTGGTATTACTTTATTAATGACACTATAATCAGGTCTCTAATGTTATTTCACATAAAAAAACATGTTTTTTCATTGATGCAAAAATGTATGGTTCATCATTAGCTAGTAATAGACTCATGTAAATAACTCTAAATAATAAATAATAAATAAATTCCACATGTCATTTAATTGAATCAAA
Organism: Viscum album; assembly: GCA_963277665.1. Taxonomy (NCBI): domain Eukaryota; kingdom Viridiplantae; phylum Streptophyta; class Magnoliopsida; order Santalales; family Viscaceae; genus Viscum; species Viscum album. Next base: position 1,953,595,401 of record OY728141.1, on the reverse strand, counting down.
CCATTTACATTTTATCATAGTGACATGACCTTGAGAGTAGTAATCCAACAACAATATTTTCTCAACAATTCCATAATAAGACACATTTTAATATCAGGGCCAACTATCTAATGCACTAGAATAATATCCCATTGTAGTAGTTAATATAACTTTGTCATGTTGTGTTCTCATTTACACTACATTATTAATTGTAACAAATTTATACCCATTAATTATTAAATATTTGCATTCACGAACCAATGAATTGGGACCAAAAGCCAATGCTCTTAATTCTTGAGAAATAGAGTCAATGGGTAAACCCAATACCTAAATATATATGAATAATTCAATTAAATGAATATTTATATTTTAATTAAATTAAATTAATGTTCATACCTTTGATTTTAACCAAGTATGAAACTCTTAGCTATTAAAATCCTCTCTCCTTCTCAAAGGCAAAGATCAATGAATTCTACTTTTAATTTTTTTTATGTTCCTTATATAAAATGATAATAAAAGTCTAAGTTATATTTTAAATGAAATATTATGAGATCAAATATAAATATAAAATTTACTTACTTGATATAATCATCGAACAAACCACAGTTAAATAAGATTATGTGATGTGTCATATCCTACTCTTTAAGGCTTAATATATCCGATGTATATGACCTAGGAATTACTCTTATTTGGGGAAGATATGGAAATGAGGGATCAATTTACCCATACTACCCATCTTTATTTCTCATTGGTTGGTTATATATTATGCTCACATCAGAAAAATATATTGAACAAAAATCCATACATTCTTCTGCTAGATAAACTCTAACAATGGAACCTTCAAGATGATTCTTGTTTTGAACATAAGATTTCATTGTGCACATATTTCTTTCAATAGGATACATCCACCGAAAAGAAATGGGTCCCCCCAAGAAGTGTTTAAATTGGAATATGAACTGTTAAATGCAGCATGCAGGTCAAAAATTATAGAGGAATTTGTTTTCCAACTCACACAAAATTAATCTCACCTTTTACTAATTTTTTATCAAGAAATAATTCGATGACCTTTTAGTAAAAAATTATCCAAAAAATGGCATAAGAAAATCACTTTCACCCTTAAATTATTGAATAAAAAATGTTAGATTGATATTGGAATCAATTCATGAAGAACAAAGAGATAATCATGAGTTTTTAGAGATTGTAGTTTCAAATCCCTTATGTTGACTCATTTAGATATTTTACTGTAATAGCAATCAAGAACATTGATATTCTCCAATACTTCTAGAAATTGATTTTTCTCTAAAGTTTTCATCATATAAGAAGCACATGGAACTTTCCATTTTCTTTCACTGATACACAAAGGATGTAGTTCTGATTAAATACCCCAATCTAACAAGTCCTGTCAAGATCAAAAGTCATCTTTGATCTTCCCATTTATATTTAGAAGAATTGAAAGAAAAAAATCACATATATTTTTCTCAATGTGAATTAAATCTAAAAAATTATGTAACAAATTGGTAGATCAATATGGTGACTCAAAAAATATATTTCTCTTTTTTCCACTTGTAAGTAGCTTCGGTGTCAATATTTTTCCTCTTTTTATATTTTATCTGACCTTTACCTAATGAAAAACTAAAATATTTCAATTCATTAACCACATCATTTCCTGAAATATTTTGAGGTGGTTTTTCAGATTCAATAGTATTATCAACCCTCTAGTTATTCTTCCTGTATTGATGATCCATTGGCAAGAATTGTTAATATCCCACGAAACTGAAACTATGATGATATTTAAGCCTTCTCAATCATGTATTCTTCATACAAATAGGGCATGATGGTTTCCCTTAATTATCCAACCATAAATCATTACATAAGAATAGAAATCATTTATAGTCTATAAAAGGGTATCATGCATCTGAAATATATTTATTGAAGAGGTGCCAAATGTGCACACACCCATATCCTAAAGCTGCTTAAACTCTCTTACTAAAGGTTGAAAATATATGTATATATCATTTCCAGGATCATAAGGTATATATATTAGTATACTCAATAAAGTTAAATGTTTTTTTTGTACACATACATGGAGTAAGATTATAAATGTGGATAAAAACTGATCATGTGCTCTTAGTAGTAAGAATCTGACCAGAATGATTAAAACCATCACAGGATGACCCAACCTGAAATTATGCACCTCAGCTACAAAATCAATATATTGTGTATCAAATTCCCATTATGATAATACATCTATAGGATTAACCAAATCATCATTACTTTTAATTCTCTTAGCATTATTTCATCGCATATTGGCTGAGATTTCTATAGACATGAATAGATTTTGAAGCCTAAGAATCAATGGAAAGTACCACATGACTTTCTGTGGCACATGAGATGGTGTTCTTCTGCATTTGGCTTCTATAGAGATGTACCAAATTATTTATAATCATTAAGGTCAATTGTTTCCTCCCAAAATAAATTGAAATCTTTTAGAAAAACATGAATTTTATTAGTAGAAAATTTGAGCTGCTTAATTAAGTTCCATGCCTTATAATGGTTTGAGGGAATATCTACACCATTAAGAATAAATTCCTTTAGAAATATAAGAATATAATCAATGGAGGTATTAAAAATTATATAAATGGTTTTTCCATGATATAATCATATTAAAAATTCAAACCTTTTCATTTTAATACATTCCTTATAAACAGGAGTTTTGGAATCATCCATTAAATTTTTCACTCTTTCAAATTCATCATCTTCAGTATTTTCCTCATGTGTATTGATATCATTTCCTTCTTACACTATTATACTATATCTCTTGTGATGATGCACAAATGGAAACCAATCAAATATCAAATTCTCCAAACCACTAATTTATTTCCATTCATGAATAGTATAAGACTCTCTCATCTCTCCATTGTGATACCAAACATAATAGTTTGTTTTAAATCTAAATTTCAAGTAGCAAACTTCTTCCTACCTTAACCACGGTCTTCTAACATAATTATTACATGGACATTTTATATGAATGCCATTAGAAGCATTGTTAAATGTAAAATCTAAAAAAGTTTCCAAATTCTCTTAAAACTCGATTTAAATTCGATTGGTATGATACATCTAACTTCTATCCATTATATTATAGGGGAAAAAGTTATGTTCTAATCAATAATGTAAACTATAATTACAATGATATCCAAATTAAAATTAAAATTAAAAGTATAGTGTAGAGAAAATTAAATAAAATTGATGATAAATCAAATTGAATACAATGCATCATGTAAGTGATCATTGTAGAATACTCTATTATCCATCCCAAAAAAGAATAAGGCATATAATAATCAAAAATCAAGGTATTATCAAAGAAATAAAAACAAGGTGTGTGTATTTAAATAATTAACAACTAAGTAATACTTGCAAAAAAATTTGTATTTATTATCCATAGAGGTCTAATCATTTGAAAAAATAATTAAGAATAATATTTAGTCATGAAAGAATTTTATTTAAGGTTAACATTACTTATATTATTCAAACTAACTAGATTTTATAATTGAAATGACCCTGAAAAATATATTATAATATCCCCCATACCTGAATTATATTATCTCCTTTATCTTTAAAAATGCATTATGAAAAATTAATTAGATGAAATATGGGATATAATTATCCTAAATACAGAAGAGATATAACCAACATCTCATGGATGAATCCTTATATCAAGTTTATTCATGTTTCTTTGGAAAAATAAAATATTATTTTGATGATTAAGGGAATCCAACTATGAAAATTAAATTAATAAATCAAAATTTAAAAAAAAACTCCTAAATTTGGGTTACCTTCCAAATTGATTGATTTAGTGTCTTCAACCTAACTTATCTCTCAATTCATTATTTTAATGTTTAGTTTTCCATCTCCTCCATGGATTAACCTTCAATATATAGGTTCTATTTGATCTCTCAATTTAAAAATCTCCATTATCAAGTACATTCACAATATAATATAGTCTTGACTATAATAAATGAGTTTGGTGACCCAAGTATTGAGAATTAAACAAGGTTCTCATATAGGCTACAACACACTAACCTAATCGCGAGTGGTTGAAAATAGGGTTGAGTGACAAAATAAACCATTGTGAAATTATTTTCCCATGAAATACATAAACTAAAATGGAAAATCATGCATGTGTAATGTAACACACATTTCAAAAATTTAAAAAAAACTATAGAGAAAATAATCTAGTTTTTACAATATCTAAAAAAAGTACAAATACACGTTTTGACTCAAAGTATATTTATAAAAGTTACTCATTCCCATGAAAATGGATGAATAAAATAGAATAAATAAGATGAGGGAAGGAAGTATTACCTCTTAAAGATCACAACAACAAAAACTGCCACAAATGGAGGAAGAACACCTGGCCAATGGGTGTAATTTCACATTAGGAGGGGAGGGGGATTCCAAGATCGCCTAAGGAGGGGAGGGGGTATGCCAAGTTTGGTGGTAAAGTAGAGAATTAGGGTTTGAATAAGGAAGGAAGGGGGAGATTTAGCGATCCTATCTATGTAAAGGGATATAACCACAATTTTTAAAAAACCATTGGTATAACTCAACCTATACCAACGATTTTTTAAAACCATGGGTATAGGTTTGGGTAGAAAATATATACCAACAGTTTCTCTAAACATTGGTATAGATCCATGAGGATGGAGGTAGTTTCTAGTAGTGTTGGGTATAGATTGGTTTTCCATGGTTTGATCCCAGATTGATTATCATCGCAGACAATCCAGAATCATTCACACTGATGGTAAAATATTCTCCTTTGTGGAAAAGATAGATTTCATGGAAAGGTGGTCAGTTTTTTTGGGAAGTAGGTTGCATCCCATTACCCATCAGTTGGAAAGTGTATCCCTTCATGCAGCATGCTCTTCCGGAATCTGGATCCTTCAGTCATGGAGGATTTTATGGACGTCTTCCTTGATGATGTTTTAGAGGTGGGAGATGTATTTTTTTCAATGACTTTCGCCCCAATACTGCTCTGATGTCTTTTTCAACATATTTTATGTCCCCTATAGAGATCCAAGAGTTACGGTTGTAGTTAGAGGACCTTCGAGATAAGGGTTTTATCAGACCTAGTGTGTCCCCCTAGGTAGTTCCAATGTTGTTCAAGAAAAATAAGGATGGGATCTTATAGGTTTGTATGGATTATAGTCACCTAAACCATGATATGATAAAGAAAAATTACCCCTTGTTGAGGATTGATGATCTCTTTTATTAGTTGTGAGGAACAAGATGGTTCTTGAAGATTAGTCTCAAGTCTGAATACCACCAGTTGAGAGTTTACAAGGATAATCTTCTGAAACGAGTATTTTTATGTCATTGTAGACACTATGAGTTCTTGGTGATTCCTTTCAATGTGATGAATTCTCCCACTATTTTAATGGATTTGATGAACCAGATATTCCAGTCATGCTTGGACTAGTTTGTTGTTGTCTTTGTTAATGAAATACTCATATACTCTACATCAAAGGAGGAGCATGCAAAGTACTTGAATATGATCCTATATTTTCTTTGATAGAACCATATTTATAGTAAGATCTCAAAGTTCCAGTTATGGATTCATGTAGTTCCCTTCCAAGGGCATGTCATTTCTGAGAATGGATTAGTTGGGGACCCAGTGAAGATTGATGTAGTTCTTTCTTGGGATCCACCAAATAGCATGTTAGAGTTATAGAGTTTTCTTGGATTGGTAGTTTAATACTAGAGGATTTTTTTAGACTTATATAGGATTGCATCCCCTTTGAACACCCTTATGTGGAAAGGGAATACATTTACCTAGATAGGTCCTTCAAGGAGTTGGGGATAATACTGATGAGTGATCCTATTTTGAGACTAATGTAGGAGTTCGTGGAGTATGTAGTGTATTATTATGCCTCTATAGTTGGGATCAACTATGTGTTGATGTAGTTATAGAAATTTATCACATATGGGTCAAGACAGTTGAGACCCCATGAGGAAAACTACATGAATCATGACCTAGAGCTTGTAGCGGTAGTATTCACTCTAAGGTTGTGGATTCAGTATCTTCTGGGAGACCGCTTTATTGTTTACTTAGATCATTAGAGTCTTAGATATTCCTTCACACGAAGAGACTTAAACCTGAGGTGGAGGAACTGGTTGGATTTCCTATAGGAATATGACTTTGAGATAGTTTATACTATTGAGAAATACATTGTGGTAGAATATTCCATTAGAAGTAAGTCCCATGCTCATTTGGTGTAAGAGCCATCTGAGCAGTTGGACTCCTTGAAGCTGACCCTGGTTGAGCAGGAGGGTGCATTTTTTCTTCAGTTGATGGTGTTGACTCCTCTGCTCCTTCAGCATGTGAGAGAGCCCTAGTTGATAGGAATCAGATGTGAGGTCTTACATGACTAGATATCCTCAGGTGATTCACTAGATAGATATCTTAAAGGTGGGGATCATGGAATCCTTTTATAAGGATGTATGGTGGTCCCAGTCACGATGCGAGAAGAGGTGATTATGGAGTTTCAAATATCTCCTTTGGTTTTAAATTCCAGTGTAGTGAAGATGTATATGGATATTCAGTGGATGTTTTTGGTGGGTAGTCATGAGGCAGAGTGTGGTTGGGTTCATCTCTTAGTGCCTCACCTTTTAGTAGGTGAAGGATGAGTACCAAGTTTTGGCAGCTTTGTTGCATCCCCTTGATACCTTGGAGTGGAAATGATATGTAATGTCCATAGATTTTGTGACAGGTCATCCATGGATAGTGAGAGTCCATGAAACAATCTAGGTGATAGTTGACTAACTCACGAAGTCAGCGCACTTCCTTGCTATCTGGGAGAAGAGTTCGGTAGAGAGTTTGGGGAAGTTGTATGTATAGAATATTTTTCATTTTCATGGGGTTACCTTGACTTTTTTCTCTAACTATGATGTGAAATTCATCTCACAGTTGTGGAGAGACCTGTAGGAGGCATTCGGGGCCCATATGAGGATGATTACATCCTTTCACCCCTAGAAAGATGAGCAGATTGAGCATATTATCTAGGTATTGGAGGATATGCTAAGGGATTTTGTATTGGACTTTGGCTGGAGTTGGGAGGATCACTTTTCATTGGTGGATTTTTCATACAATAATAGCTACCACTCTATTATCAGAATGGTGCCTTTTGAGGCCCTGTATGGGAGACCCTATAAGCCACCCATATGATGGACTTAGATCAGTGAAGCATCTCTTATTGGTCCAGAGTTGGTGCAGGCGATAAAGAAAAAGTTATAAGTCATCCACAAGTGGATGAGAACAGCCTAAAGTATACATAAATCTTATGAAGATCGATGTTTTAGTCCCTTGGAGTTTAAGTAGGGAGATCATGTTTTCTTGAGAGACTTCCCCCAATGATGATTATGATTATTTGGCTAGGTATGAAAGCTATCCCTAAGGTTAATTGGGCCATTCAAGATCCTACAGAGGTTTAGTGAGGTTGTCTATCGCTTCACCCTACCCCCACAATTGCATCAGGCAAACAAAACCTTCCGTATCAAATAACTGAGGAGATACGTGCATGGCCTTATGCATGTTATTTACTAGGGTGAGTTGGACATCAAGGATTGATCCAATTTCATGGATCACTCAGTGGAAATTGAGGATCATCATGAGAATACCCTATATAGTCAAACCATCCCCTTAGTTCATGCATTGTGGCAGCATGGGAGAAAGTAGGAGAGCTCCTAGGAGAATGAGAGCCAGATGCGAGTTCAGTAACCTGAGATTTTTGTTTAGTTTTTGATTTTTGGGGATGAAAATCTTGAAGAAGAAAATAATGTAGTGACATTTTTTCCTTAAAATACTTTGAAATATATCTAGAAATATTTTTGAATCAAGGAACTGATACGGAATGCGATTTTGAGGCTCGGTGTGCTTGGAATTAATTTTATAAAAATATTAAATATATATTATATCATGTGTGCATTATTTCTTAAAGAAAATGGGATAACTCTTAAATAAAGTCTCATATAGAAAATCTAGGACCACAGTTTAATCTAGAACATGAGGTTTACCTTATGTGTGACTTAAAATAGGTCATCATGGTGGGTTCGGATAAAACAGTCGCTATTTGGTGTTTTTAGTGGATTAATTAATAAATTAATTCATTAAACCCCTAAAAACATAATTCCCTATATATAAAACTCATTATTGAGGATCTTTAAGTTTATCCATATAACCCTAGGATAGTTGAGATGAAATTCCTTTCATCCTCCTTTGGAAAATTGAGATCAGGTGACAATGAGCCTCCGGATCTAGGTGAATTAAGGTGCAGTGAACACAATGAATTCTCTCATTCATTGTAAATCATGTTCTTCATAAATTAATGATCCAATTTGAGGTAGGAATCATCAATTTTTGGATTATTCCTAAATTGATTAAATAGTTTTATCGTGATAAAATCTATCTCTTGATCTCAGTTAAATCAAGCCTTTACATGTGCCTATGTATCAGTTTTCAATTGACTGTTAAATTAATCATTGATATGTCATGTTTATCAACTTGGGAATCCAAATATGTATTTTTTTCCAATAATGCTTCGTCAATGATTATTACACATTTTTTCAGTTCTTTACCCCACCTTTTCTTCATGTTCTTCTCCATTGGGAAATGGGGCCATAGTTTGACATTTCTGGGTGGGATCGAGCCCAATCAAACCCATGGATTCATGATGGATTTTCATGATATGAATTGATTGGCGACCATAGGATGGTTTGGGATGATTTGAGAGATGTTGGTGATTATACCAGGGATTGGGAATTTCGTGAGGCACTACGGACAATGGAAACATGTAAAAATTCATGCAAGATTTTATTGGATCGACGGAAGTCCATTTTTAAGCCAACAAATGGCAAAAAATGATGAATGAAGGCTTACCCTTTGATTTTTGGGTGGCCGGGAGGCAAGATTCGAAGTGGGGAGGAATATTTGGAACACACAGGCACAAATATGAGTTTCTAGGTAAAACTTGACTACACACCATGTAGTTAAAAAGAACGCATGGTGTGTTTATTAGAAATATGCAGTGCTAGGGTTTCATGAGATTATAAGTATCACATGTTGTGTGGGACCCCCACATGTAATGTGACCTGATTTTGGAGACCTATAATTTACTCCAGGAGTACACGAACACAGGAATAGTTAGGAACATGCCATGTACTGGCACATGGCCCGGCTACACGAACATAGCCCAAAAGATCTGGGCAGGACCCTGTGTAGGAGGAAATTTCATGTACTAGAGTACAAAAACATGGGAAAGTATACAGAGACATGGCCCAGAGCATGGGAAGGGCCCTAGGGGGTTGAGACATGTTTTGTAGTCCCCTTACACTTCATTTAGGGCTACATGGGTAGTGATCTATATACTGGTAGGGACACAACCATGCGATGGAATGGGACCACACACCATGTGGATCCCCTTAAACATAATTTACCCCAACTTTCCTTTTTAATAAACTTCTACCTTTTGTATCACTTCCATTTTGACTCATATTTTGGCTCGTAAGTAGCCTATCCTGAGTTTTTTCTACATAGAATGTGATGGTAGTATTTTTTGTGGATTCTGAGATATGATGTGAGATGTTATGAGTGACATGATTCTTTAGGAAATTATTAATGATGGTAGTGATTAGGTAGGATCATTAGAGATATTAGAGTGTTTTCCTCCAATTGGGAAAGGGCGTGGCTCCTCGATCGATCATTATAGTATCACCCTCCTGTCAGGATAGGGCATGGGTCCTCTACCTATCCATCGAGTGTCACCCTCCAACGTAGTTAGGGAATGGGTCCTCAAATATTAGAGTGTCACCCTCCTGCTAGACAGGGCATGGTTCCTTGACCATTATAGTGTTACCCTCCTACTGGGAATGACATGGTGGTACCCTCCAATGGAGATAGGGCATAGGTCCTTGTTGGGAAAAAATACCTCAAGTTGACATTGTAGCATTTTTGGGTTGATTGTGTTTGTTGACAAAGTAGGTTTCTATGATGAATTTTCAAGTTCAAGAGGTTTTATTTAAAACCCATGTTGACAAAGAACCATGACAAAGGAATGGATGATCTGGAGGCAATACAAAAGATCAGATTCAAGGTAGCATCGTTTTCTAGTGTTTTCCAAATTTTTGGGGTCCAAAATTTGGAATTTGGTGAGCATTGAGAAATATTTATTTCCTTGAAAATCTCATCAAAATATGGAAAAGGCATGAGTTTCTCAAAGATGGGCCTCTTGATGTGGATTTCATGAAGACATGAAGAAAGTTGATGGTGTTCTTCGTGATTACAATGAGATTCACGAATAGAAGCATTAAAGAGCATTATGGCGGTGAAGGGAATTCCTAGTGGAGATTTGGAGAAAAGACGTGAAGAAATTGTCAGAATGCACTGTGATTGGGACGAGCTCCGTGATTCGAAAATTTTCATGGTGCTTTGTGATATTGATAAAATTTTGGTGGAAATTTTGGAGCTTCACGATTTGAGTTGACATGGTGCTGACTTCGTGTGGAAGGTTCAAGGGTTGGTGGAATCTATTATAAATAGACCTCAACCCCCTAGAGATAATTAGAGAGTTTTATAAGAAAAATGTGTTGCTCTCAACTCATGAAGGAGGTTCGTGAAGGTAGTTTGCTTCACGAAAGAAGGAGCTTTGTGGCGGATAATTTAGCTTCGTGAAGGAAGTCACTCTGTGGCGGCCTAATCTTTGTGAAGGCTTGAGATTTTTGAAGGTCTGATCTTTATAAAGAAGTGTTCTCCATGAGGTAGTGAGCTCTGCAAAGCTGTGTGATTCGTGAAGAAGCAAGAACTTCGCAAAGGCATGTTTGGGCTTCACAAAATTGAGAGCTTCGTAAAGTATGGTGATTTGTGAAGGTATTTCCCAAAGGTTTTTGCCTGGTGGTTAGGGGAAAAGAGGTATTCATCAGCAAATGAAATTTGGACTTCAATAGAGCATCTAAATACAGTGGAGGATGAATTCATTAGTGATAATGAAGAGACCTGCAAGTCTATAAACTGTGATTGGATCTTCTGAAGAGGTAGTGAGCTCACTTCAGTTGAGAGAGCAGTGAGTTCTCAAATTGTGAGTGATTGTAAACCAGGAGGGATAGTGAGTCCACTCCAAACTTATAAAAAATAGAGTGCTTATAGTGGATTTGGTACATCAGCACCCTGCTAGTGTATGCTCCTTGGACGTAGCCCAGTGAGAGTGAACCAAGTAAAATTGATGTGTCTTGTGTGTGCTTTAAGATTCTTTTATACTCTGTAATGGGAAGGAGAGAGAGAAGAGGGTTTTGTCTTACAAAAAAACAAGATCAAAAGGGACAGTTGTTTTTTATTTTTCATTCCCTGATTCACCTCCCTCTCAGGGTATCTAGACTAGTGGACCTAACAATTGGTATCAGAGCGAATGGTTTATATTAGTGTTCCTCTCTCAAATGTAGTTCTCCAATCACAAAGGGATTCCGATCTTCGATGGGAACAATTTTTAGCTATGGAAGAATCGGATGAAAAACTACTTCCAATCTTTTGGAATGGATGTGTTTGTAGCAGCAATGCATGGCATAATAGCTGATATTAATAGTGGTACTTTACCGAAAGCTGAGCATAGAGAATAGGATTTTGATGCCAAGGGAATTAATGCTTTAGGGGGATCTCTATACAATGCTATCTATATGAAGGCGATGTCATGAAAAACATCAAATTCCATGTAAGAAAAGCTATTGAATATATATAAAGGAGATACAAAGGTCAGAGATGCAAAGCTTTAAGTGTTGTGGAACAAGTATGAAGATCTAAGAATGAACCTGAATGAGTCTTTTGATTCATTCTTTGACAGGGTAAATGTTGTAGTGGAAGACATGCAAGGTCTTGGAGATGTTATTTAAGATATAAATATTGTGAAGCGCATCTTGAGAAAACTTTCACCTTGGTTCAATCCAAAAGTTTCAGTTTTGGAAGATAAAGAACCAAAAGAGATAACATTGGATAATCTGCACAGAACCCTTATTGCTTATGAAATCAAAAATGATGATAACGATGATGTGGAAAAGGGGAAATCCAAAGAAGTGGCATTCAAGGCCATGAAGAAGCTCACCATTGAAGATTCCCAAGAAGAAGAAGAGACAGATGATGTGATGTCATTCCTTTCCTCAAATCTTCAATGAGGAAAAGGAAAGTTTAAATGGAAACTTCCACTAGCATGCTTTTTATGTGGAAATATTGGACACCTTACGGCAAGGTGCCCCAAGAAGTTCCAAGAAGACGATGAGGATGAATTTGATATTCTCAAGAAGAAGTCTTCAGCCTATGTGAAAGGCATGAAACATTTCAAAAGAAATTTCTTTAAGAAGAAGAATCTCTTTTCACAAGAATGTGGCAGTTCATATGAGTCTGAGGTTGAGAAGGTTGAAGAGATTGAGAATTGAAAAGATTGTGGAGAAAATGCTATGGTGTCAGTTGTTGGGAGTACTCAAAAAAAGGAAGAAACTGACATTGATGAAGAAGAAGAAGTTGAGGAAAGAGTTGATGTGCAGGCTGAGTTAGAGGGTTCTCTTGAGGAGATAGATGTTTGGAGAGCCAAAACAAAGAAATCCAACAAAGTAGTTCATGACACTAAACTCTATATGAAGTAACAGGAAGAAGAGAAGTCTGAGTTGATGGAATAAATCGATAAACTCAAGTCATTAACACTAGAGGACTTAGAATCGGTTAGTGATTATAAAATCAAGATTGAAGAACAGAAAAGGGAGATCGATGGCTTGAATAACATAAGGAAAGATCAAATCAATCATATTGAATAACTTTAAGGAGAAGTTGTCAGCTTGAGGAAAAAGGTTAAGCATCAAGAAAAACTCTTGACTCCTACTGGGACATCAGGAAAGAAGATCACTTAGAAAATAGAGAAGCTAAAAGTGGAGAATTTTAGTTCAACAGAAAGTAAGCATCAATTATGTTTGGACTCTAATGACGATGGGGGGCTTGATCGAAAACAAAAAGCTGTGAAAATTGAATTCAGACCCAAGCACACATTTTAAGATTGAAGGTTGATTTAGCCACAAAGCATAATTAGAATATTTAGAGATCCCAAGGGGAATCTATCAGTGCATAAGTGACATAAAAGAATGCACCTTATATCAGGTGTTATTTTTGTGGAAATATAAGACATTCACAGTATGTGTGTTCCATAGACAAGAGATATCTAAGGGCATAAGAACAAAGGTAACAGACAAACAGAGAATGGTTCCCTAGAATATATTTCAAAGGGAACTATTTTTGGTGTGGAGGATTTGGTCACATGGCTAGGTATTGTACTTCGACCATACAGAAGAATGTGCCAAAGCAGAATCAAAATGTTTACAAGCAGCAGATCAATGAACCAACAGGTGAGTTGAAAATGTAAAATAGATTGGTAGCTTTGCAAGATGAAGTTGGTCAATCATAATCTAAGAAATATCAGAAGTCTCAATCCATGCCGAGTGTGAAGGCAAAAGTATGGACCAAGAAGAAAAAGGATGAGAAGTCATTGGTGGCAGAAATTTCCCTTAAAGAATCAGATTGCTCTGGTGTGTGGATCCTTGACAGCGGTTGCACGTCTCACATGATAGGTAATAAGGATCTTGTTATAGGCGTAAAATATGAAAAAGAGGGATTTTTCAATTTTGGAAATGATGAAGTCCTGAATATTATTGGCTTAGGAAAGGCCAAGTTTGGGGGAAAAGATATGAGACGTGCTGATGTCTTAGTAGAAGAAGGCCTCAATCACAATTTTCTCAGTGTCATTAAACTATGTGACTCAGGACATTCTATAAGGTTTACTAAGAATATGTGTATCGTAAAAGGAAGATATGGGGTAGTGGTTCTATAGGGAAAACGAACAAAGGGAAATCTCTACTTGGTAGGTGGAGAAAAAGATATGTGCTTTCTATCCCAAGAGGAAGAAAATAAGTTGTGGCATAAACAACTTGTTCAACTATGTCAACCATCCCTAGAAGATCTGGTAAAGTGTGATGCAGTAAGAGACCTCCCTAAGCTATCATGTGATCTTACTCACACATGTGATGCATTCCAACAAGTTAATATCATCAGAAATATGTATAAGGAAAAGTAAAAGAAGTCAACAAGAGTTCTCGAATTGGTGCATATTGATGTTTGTGGGCCTATCACACCACAAGAAATTGACAGAAAGAGGTACTATGTTCTTTTAATTGATGAATATAGAAGAATGGCATGGGTATTTGTTATTTCCCATAAGTCTGATGTGTTTAGCTACTTAAAACAGTACTGGAGAGAGTGTGAAAGGATGCTTGGATAGAAAATTATGAAGTTTCATACTGATAATGGTACGGAATTCACAAACAGTCGGGTGGAAGAATATCTTGAGAAACATGGGATAAGGAATCAAGTTTCTTTAGTAAGAACCCCCCCCCCCCCCAACAGAATGGAGTGGTTGAAAGGAGAAATAGGATCATCAAAAACATGGCTAGAATGATGCATATAGAAAAAGACTTACCAGAGAAGTTCTGGAAGAAAGTAGTGTTGACGTCAGTCTACATTTTTAACAAGGCTCTGTTGTTTCCAAAAGAAGAAAAGACTCCATATGAGATGTGGTATGGAAAGAATCCAACATTGAAATACTTTCAAATCTTTGGAAGTAAGTGTTTCATTCTCAATAAGGAAAAACATAGGAAATTTGAGTCACTTAGAGATGAGGGGATATTCCTTGGCTACTTAGGAAAAATAAAATCATACAAATTCTTTAACAAAAGGCTGGGAAAAGTAATTGAGAGCAATGATTTCACTGTAGTAGAGAATTAAGAGGGAATTCAAAATTACAGTGAAAATTTTCCTGATGAAAACAATGAGGAGGAAAGAAATGCAGGAGGAGAAGAATTGGTTGATGCTGATTCAGAAGAAGATACTAATGATGAGCATGAAGAATAAAAATCTGTATCTACACAAAATCCAAGGAGTCGAGCTGAAATTGACAAGAAAAATATCATTGGTGATCAATCATCTCCAGATCAGACAAGAATAATGAAATCACTATGGTAAACATATTTCTTATATTAGGTAGAACTTAAATTCTTTACTGATTTAGCTGAAGATGAACACTGGATTCATTCCATAAATGAAGAGGTAGATCAGATTGAGAAAAATCTGACATGGGAGATTGTTTCGAGGCCAGTTGATAAGAATGTCATCAGGACTAAATGGGTCATTAGCAACAAGATGAATGAAGATGGAATAGTGATTGGAAAAAATCATGACTAGTGTGAAAAGGATACTCCCAGATATAGGGAATTGATGTTGATGAGACATTTGTACCAGTTTCAAGGTTGGAGACAATCAGATTATTCCTAGCCATTATAGTGCAACAGAAATTCAAAGGGTTCCAGATGAATGTCAAATCTACATTCTTGAATGGGATTCTAGAGGAAGAAGTGTACATAGAACATCCAGATGGTTTTCTCAATCATGAGGATGAGAACAAGGTTTGTTGGTTGAAAAAGGCATTATATGGGCTGAAACAATCACCAAGAGCATGGTACTCAAGGCTTGATCAGTATTTGAAGAAACTTTGTTTTTGGCGTGGTGGAGTTGATTACAATCTCTATTTCAACAACAACAGTAATCAAAGGATGATGGTGCTAGTTTATATCAATGACATAATATTTGGCGGATCAGATGAAGTACAGTGTAGACAGTTTTCTGAATTCATGAAACATGAGTTCGAAATGTCTATGATTAGTGAGCTAACATTTTTTCTTGATTTATAGGTGACACAAGGAAGGAATGGCACATTCATTTCTCAATCAAAATATGCCAAGGAGGTTTTGAGAAGATTTGGAATGGAAAAATCCAAGGAGATAAAGACTTCAGTTGCAACCTGGATGAAATTATCGAAAGATAATAATGGAAAGGTAGTTAATATAACAGAATATAGGTATATTTTTAGGAGTTTATTATACCTGATACTAATGAGACCTAATATTGCTTTCTCCATATGTCAAGTAGTGTGATATCAAAGTAATCCCAAGGAAATCCAAATGCTTGCAGTGAAAAGAATACTTCAGTATATCAAGGTCACGGTGGATTTCAGCTTGATATATAGTGACAAATCTCAATCAGAGTTATTGGGATATACTAATGCAGATTGAGCTGGTTCAGTGGATGATAGGAAATCAACGTCAGGAGGTTCTTTCTATCTTGGTGATTTATGTATTTCTTGGATAAGCAAGAAGAAATATTGCATTTCATTGAGCACTGAAAAATCTGAGTATATTGCGGCCACTCAAGCTTGCACACAGTTATTATAGATGAAGTAGAAGCTTGATGATATGGGATTTTAAGTAAAGTCTCCGATCGGAATTCATTATGATAACTCAAGTGCTATAAATCTTAGAAAAAATCCCATCCATCATTCAAGTACAAAGCACATTGAGATAAAGTATCATTTTATCAAGGAGAAGTTTGAGTAGGGAATTGTGAAGTTGGAGTATGTGCCTACAGGACTATAGGATGCAGAAATTCTGATCAAGGCCTTACCCAAGGAAGCTTTTTAGAGGCATCGACTAGATCTGGGAGTTCAGTCGACTCCCTACACTTGAAAAAGTGTGGATTCCCCCCCCCCCCTCCCTAAGGTATGGTGTGTTTTCTCTAATGTGTTAATCTGTATTCTTTCCAATGTATCAGAACACAAAGGAGTGACATTTGGGTTCATTAACAAAGGGGGGAACTAGTGACTCCTCAAGGGGGAGAAATTGTGACTAAGTAAGAGAGAAAATGTCTTAGTCAAAGACATGGGGAGAAGCTGACAGGTGGAGTAGTGAGATAGGGGGGAGCAATGAAATTGGGGGAGAGTACTGAATCTGATGATTCTAGAAGTAATCGATCAAATAATAGATATCACAATAGTTTAAGATCGTGATAAAAGTAGAAGAGTGGTGTTGGAATGGTGTGAGAAGGTTTCCAGTGATTAACAATTGGTATCAGTTTAGCAATTGGTATCAGTTTTGTGTTAACAGTTGGTGTCTGAAATGAAGTGATTCATTTATGAACTTTTGATACTACTCTTGTTTCTCATGTCGAGCATTGCTCATGTGGTATTAGAGTATGTGGTGAGTGAATCTTTGGTCGTTATCTGAATTGCAAGAGTTGAATGGTGGTAGATGATGGAAGGAGACTCATTGAGCAATCAAAGTGTAGAAAATCATTCTGAGAAGAGTTGTAAACAAACCCAAAGGAGAAGATTGTTGGGAAAAAATCCCTCAAGTTAACATTGCAGCATTTTGGGGTTGATTGTGTTTGTTGACAAAGTAGGTTTCCATGATGAATTTTCAAGTTCCAGATGTGTTGTTGAAAATTCATGTTGACAAAGAACCATGAAAAAGGAATAGATGATTTGGAGGTGGTACAAAAGATCAAATGCAAGGTGGAGCCGTTTTCCAGTATTTTCCAAATTTTTGGGGTACAAAATTTGGAGTTTAGTGAGAATTGAGAAATATGGATTTCCTTGAATATCTCATCAAAATATGGAGAAGTCATGAGCTTCACGAAGATGGGACACTTGATGTGGAGTTTGAGAAGACATGAAGAAAGTTTACAGTGTTCTTCGTGATTACGATGAGATTTTTTAATAGAAGTGTTGAAGTACATTATGGCGGTGAAGGGAATTGCTAGTGGAGCTTCAAGGAGAAGACGTGAGAAGTAATTGACATAACACTCCACGATTACGATGAGCTCCATGATTCAAAAATGGTCGTGGTGCTTCAATATATTGAGAGAATTTTGGTGGAAATTTCAGAGCTTCGCGATTTGAGCTGACATGGCACTAACTTTTTGTGGAAGGTTTGAGGGTCGGTGGAATCATCTATAAATAAATCTCGACCCCCTAGAAAGAATTATAGAGTTTTCCAAGAAAAATTTTTTTCTCTCAACTCATGAAGAAGGTTCACAAAGGCAGTGTGCTTTGAGAAAAAAGGAGATTTGTGGTGGCTAATTTAGCTCTGTGAAGGAAGTCTCTCTGTGATGACTTGAGCTCTGCGACGGCCTAAGTTTTGTGAAGGCTTGAGCTTTGTGAAGGTCTAAGCTCCACAAAGTAGTGTTCTACATGAGGTAGTGAGCTCTGCAAAGGTGTGTTCTTTGCGAAGAGGCAGGTACTTCACAAAGGCTTATTTGAGCTTCACGAAATTGGGAGCTTTGCGAAGTAGGGTGATTTGTGAAGGTATTTCCCAAATTTTTTTGCCCAGTGGTTAGGGGAAAATGTGTATTCATCATAAAATAAAATTTGTAATTCAATAGAGCATCTACATACAGTGGATGATGCATTCATTATTGAAAATGAAGAGACCTACAAGTCTATAAACTGTGAGTGGATCTTCTGAAGAATCAGTGAGCTCACTTCAGTTGAGAGAGTAGTGAGTTCTCAAATTTTGAGTGGTTGTAAACCAAGAGGGACATTTAGTCCACTCCAAACTTTTAAACAGCAGTGTGCTTATAGTGGATTTGGTACATTGGCACACCATCGGTGTATTCTCTTTGGACGTAGCCTAGTTAGGGTGAACCAAGTAAAATTATTGTAACATGTTCATTCTTTAAGATTCTTTTATACTCTGCAATGGGAAGGAGAGAGAGAAGAGGTTTTTTTCTAACAACAAAACAAGATCAAAAGGGGAAGTTATTTTTAATTTGTCATACCCTGATCCACCCCCCCCCCCTCCTTAGGGTATCTAGCCTAGTAGACCTAACAGTACTCAACCATCAGAGAGTAACCCTCCTATAGGAATAGGGTATGTTTCCTCTAGCTATATATTAAGTGGAAACCTACTATGGATTTAGGGTATGGGTCCTTGACCATCCGAGTGGAAACCTCCTGCTGGGATTGGGCATGGGTCCTCTTGCAATCTATTGAGTGGCACCCGCCTATTGTACCCGGGCATGGGTCATCTGCCTTGATATTTTTCCCCTTGACTATGTGTCATAGTGGAGAGGTGTGTCTTGACTTGGATATCTCTTCATACATATGAATGAGATGATGTTCATTGATGATAGACCTTTGGAACTATTGTCACTCTTTCCTAGGCTGGGCTGGGATATGGAGATCCCCCTTCTCTCTCATTTGGGTTTCTTTTTTTGAGAATATATGTGTGTGTGTGTGTGTCCATGTCATTGGATTTTGTTACTATATTGCTTTGGGTTGATTTTTCTATTCCTAACGTGTCTCTTACTACTCCCCCTTCAGCTTTCAGTTTGTCTTACTGGGTATGTTTATACTCACCCCTACATGAGATTTTCCCATGCGTATCATTTCTAATGCAGACGATGGATGGGTTGACAGTGATTATAAAGGATCATAGGGATACCTAGTGCATTGGACTATATACGGTGGTCAAATATTAGAGATTTGGAATTGGGATCTCTTAGAAATTACTTTTCAAATTTTTTCAAGTTGGGAAATTAATTTGGTTGAGCATGTATTTTTTTCATTTTATTTTCAGTTTACATTGTCGTACTCTTGTACTCCCTAGAGGTTTTACATGCATGGTTTATTATCCAGATATTGAATCTTTTATTATTATTCCTATTCACTTCTGTGTGGATATATTATGGTGTGTGTTTGTAGGTACATTAGGTAAAGGCCTCTCGTATTAGTTATGCCTTTTGGTGCATGTCACTAACCCCTAGCTTATCGTGGAGGGCTTGGGGAAATTCTGGATCGAGCCCTATTGGGTTAGGTCATGACATTATCAAATGAAATATAAATGGAAATGGTTCTTGATAAAGTTTTTATTAAACTTAATTTGATTATTCATCACATTAGGTGCACAATCATAATGAATTAGGACCCAAGGTAAGAGTTTTTGCATCTCGATTTTTCTTCTTTGAGATACGATGTGTATGCACCACCTATTTCCTTTTGTGGTGTATATATTGAACATTGAATTATTTTTTCATGGTTTTTCATAAAATATAAGGGATTTATAATTTCATATCATGTTTTTCTTTTCATGGATTTTCAATTTGAAAGATAATAATGATGCAAGGGTTTTTTTAACTCAATTATCATTCAATGAGTTATGATTGTTCTTCTTGAACTTATTTTTTATAGGTTGGTAACATTCTTCTCTGTGACGGTATTATGTGGTATTTTATATTTTTTTCTAGGGGTTTATATTTCTTCCTTATAAAACTCCTTCTTAAATGTATCTTTATTTATGAATTATAATATCCATAAGGGATTTGGTTAACACAAATTTCCTTTATTTGAGTTAAAATATTATTCCGTGAGCATCATTATTCTATGTTTGATCAATTATTCTTTTCCCTATTTTATAAGAAATTTCTTTTTTTCTATCTGGGTAAAATGATGTTTTCAACTCGAAGATTCTTTCTTGATGAATTTATTTCTCATAAAAGTACAATGTTTTTAAGAAAAATATTATCTCTTTTAAATATATTTTTCCTCCATTTCCATGTTTGTTATTCCTGACATGGCTAGTTTAGAAAACTCAGAAGGGGGTGATTAGGTGTCACCTATTTTTTAAAAATTCCAAACTATCATAAAACCCCTTTTTAATTTAACCTCTATTTTTAGTTAGTGCATATGGATCTATTAATGTTTTACCTAGTAACAGTCAACTGCATGCATGCAAGTAAAGCAATAAAGAGGAACTCGGTATTTTCACAAGGTTTGGTACAACGACCTACTTATTATAATGATTAGTCATTCACTTAAATTACAGATTCTCCACTATAATAAAGGTTACTACAATAGGTTCAATGTTTCCTATACCTACATTTCCAACATCTCAATGGGATTACAAATGATTTCTTCCCACAAGACTTCCAAAACCAACTTCACACAGAATTTATTACTTTGCACCATGTTGTCCAAGCATACCCTAAGTCACATAGGTTCCACAACATCCCACAGTGTATATGAAAGTGTTATATTCTAAGATCCTTCTTTTAAGTAGATAAATTATTCAATATAAAATTCTTTTGTATCCATAAGATCATATTTTCTTCATCTCATAGTAGTGTATTAAAATGCTAATAGCTCTCTAATAGAAACACATATAACTTGATCACTACTCATCTCAACTTCATAGACTTCAACCAAATTCAATCATCTATATTTCTCACCTCTTCACTCAAACTCAGCATAGTAAACACAAGTAAGATCGGATATTTAGATAAAAAAAACCTTAGTTCCTGAAACTGTCTCCTTTTACCTTGACTCGTTGATCATTGAATAGTGTCCAAAATTCTTCTTCTCTTTCAGATTTGATAGATAAAGGATTGAAAACTTCAGAACTATGTTGATTTCCTCTTATTATTTACTAAAAAATAAATTGGATACTTATTCTTATTCTTCTTCAAGAGATCTTGGATTCACAGTCTCGACTACAGCCCTCAGTTTCTCACTATACATGCAAACCATAAATGGTGGCTACTTGTTCTTTTTTTATTTATTCCTCCTCAATCGCCTTAATTTATCACATGCATGAGTGGATTAATTTAAGAGAATTAAATGACTCTCATCAAAATCAGTATTCCTAAATAGAATATCTAGGGAAAATTCTCACTACGTTCCATATTTATTTATCATATAATATCTATTTTGGGTTCCCATACAACTTTTTTCACTACTTTTTAAACTCAATGGATATTCCTAGAATACTCTCATTTAATGATTATTCTTTTTAAAAATCGACCTAAAAGATATTCATAAAATATATTCAACATGCATGACTTATTATTTCTCAAAACATCTCTATAAAAACACATATATTACATTTTACACTGCTATATAAAATAACCAACAAATATATTTTGTAATGTGGAACTTATTTTGTACGTGAGGCTTTCAGTAAAAATAGAATGACCTTTAATCTTAGATATATACACAAAAATAACATCTTAGATTCAATATCATATACCAATATTGGGAAAATTCCCAGACTTTCATCTCAGTTCCTCTCATCCACTCGAACATCCTCAGATAAACTAATGTAGGATATGATAAACAATGGCTCAAGGTTCAATGGTTCTTAATATAAATTATTCTTGAAAACATAATAAATACCATTTTATTATTCAAGAAATATATGAATTGGAGATACTCATTCAATATTATAAAAAATAATATCTAATCATGGATTCTCTAAGATTTATGTTGTTTTGAACTTAAAATTACAACACAAACATCTTTAGATTTTATTTCCTTAGAATTAACGAATTTTGGAAAATCCTTTTTTCATTTTTCTTTGATCTTCCCTTTCCAGAGATGAATATCAACTTCTCTTTCTTCTTGTGGTTGGATCATACACCAATATTGGTGTTTATGTTGTTTATACCATAAATAAATAGATCTTTCATCATCCAAAATTAGTTCATCTTCAATATATTCAAAATATGAAATCTTGATTTTTCATTCAACGAAACCTTGAAATTTTACCAAGTGTTGAAGTCTTATGCTTGGGACTTAAAATCCTTACATTATTTAAGTCTTATGATGAAGAATATTTCTCTATGGTAGAAGTCTTATGCTTACTTCCATTACTAATTTTTTTGTATCAATGGGAAGGCTTAGATTCTAGTCAAGTCATGCAATGGGCTCAAATACTTACAGTTAAGTCATATGATCAGGACTTATGTTATGCCCGAAGTCATATAATTGCCTCAAATATTTACACTCAATAACTAAATTCTTACATTATGCAGTAGTAAAATCCTTATAATCATAGTGGTAAAATCCTTACACTTGGGACATAACCATTTTTCATAGAATCCAAAATGTAGACTTCTTCATATAGCTTTAAACAGACTTGGTCTTCCTCTATGGTTTCTCCAAACTTCATCAAATCATCTTATAACTTCTTAAATGATTTTTTTAATTATTATAATTATTTAAAAAAACATTCAAACACAATTCTAATGTGTTTCAACATATAAAATACTCAAATAATATTATTTTATTTATTATATTTTTTATCCTAGGTGTGGATCTTCTTAAATAAATCATGAGTAATCTCTATTCACTTAAACCATAATCCAGGAGTGTATGTAGTAGCCAACATACTTATTACTCATTTGATGGGTTCTCTAAGATTATGTTCCAAGGAATTTATCCAACCATCTATTCCAATGACCGTTTCTTAATCATTTAATCCCCATGTAAGCAAATCCTCTTACATGGGTGGATTCATGCTTCTTCTCCTGAGAACTTATCTTTTCATTATCACATTTACAAACCTATTTGAAAACAAGTACAATCAAACATGACCATTAAGAATTTCAATGTTCATTATTTCTAAAAAAATTCCTTTATTATTTTGAAATTCAAACATGTTTTTATTCATGTGACCTTCATATTTTCAATTACCACTTTTCAAAGTGAAATTTTACTCCCTCTTTTTATGATGTGGGTTTTCAAGAAAGATATTTCAAAATATATAAAAGGATTTACATCCTTTCATAATAAAATGTTTTATCATCCACTCTACATTCCATTTTGAAAAAATTTATATATATTATTGAAGATTAATTTTAAATAAAAAATTTTCCAAATATTTCACTTTACCTTTTTTAAAAATGACTTTTGAATTTTATATGTAACATCTTCTTTTACAATAATATTTAAAATATTTTATAAAAACTCTTATGGTTTCACTTCCATTTTCCTATTTGTCTATAAAGGATATATTTCCTTAGAAATTATTATTAATTAATTTCCCTCTAAATATTATTATGAAATACTCTTTTTTTATGATTGAATTTTGGATATCAACCATTTACATTATTGAGGCCAATTTTGGTGATACCATCTGGATATGTTAAAAAATCCATTTCTATTTTCATGGGTTCTTTATGATGTGGTGAATGATTATTTTCAAGTGTATGTATGGATGATTAACGAGTGAGTTTCTATATCTCCCTCCAATAAATTAGTTGAATTTTTATGTATTATGAGCTCAAAAAGGTTACAAGAGTAGTTTCTTGAGCTCAAAAGGGTACATGGGTACTCTCCCAATCCCATTAGGGTGCACGAGTAGTAGCCCAAGCCCAAGAGGGTGCATGGGTAGTAGTTCAAGATCCAGAGGGTGTGTGGGTAGTATCCCAAGCCCTAGATGGTGTATGTGTTGTATACCAAGCCCAATAGGGTTCAAGGGTAGAATCTTAACCCAAAATAGGTGCATGGGTGGTATCCCAAGCCTAAGAGGGTGCATGGGTTGTAACCCAAACCCAAGATATTGAAAGTTAGTAGTTCAAGAAAAGGAAGGTGCATGAGAAGTAGCCCAACCTTAAGAGGGTGAACAGGTTGTGTCCCATGCCCAAGAGGGTACACCTATAGTCATCCAAGCCTAAAAGGGTACACGGGTAATATCACAAGCCCAAGAGGGTACACAGGTAGTATCCCCAACCCAAGAGGGTACATGAGTTATATACTAGGCCTAAGAGGATACATGGCTTGTCAGCCCAAACCCACTACGTTATGAAAAATCAGGTAGCAATGTTTGATTCACTAGGTTATGATATCTTATGCTTTAGATTATTCCATGTTTCTATGTTATATACTTATATTATGCTACCACAACTCATGTTTATCATATCATGTTTCTACAATATTATTAAATGTATATGTTTGATCATTTGAGACAACATGTCATTTTATTATGTCTTGTGGACATATATTATTATTTCATGTTATTTTTAATAATATATTTCTCTCATGTTCATGATTTCTTATATTCCTAGGATCTATCCCTTGATGAAATTTTGTTGAGTTTTTTACCCTACTGAGTGTTTGAGATTTCCATTTTCTTATGCTTCAATTTCCTAGGTTATGAAGATGAATATAACTTATTAGAAGTCTATAAGATAGTTTAGTGTGCCTCAATTATGGAGAAATGATCACAAGTTTCATAAAATAATATGATTATGTAGTTGATCCCCAAATACATTGAAACCTTTTTTTCTTGGTATTTTATGATTATTTGTGAGTTTTAATGTTTAACTTATGAAAATGATGTAAAATAAATATAGGTTCATCTCACTTTTCATGAAATCCATGGTTTAAAGAAAGTGTTTTTAGCACCAGATCCACAAGTGTGGGTTTAGAGTGCCTCACTATGTTGTGATTAATACCACCATGTCATAGTTTAACATAAATGAATATTTCTATCAAGTTCTATATCTAGGGGTTTATTTGTGATATAATAACACACTCAATGAAATAGTCAAAAAAATTGACTTGAGTATTCACAACTTTTATCTGTTAAATGTATTTAAATTCCATTTCCAAGATAGTTTTTATATAAATTTTGAATAACTTGGTCCTTTAAAACATTTCATCTTTTAATTTCATCACAGTAACCATGAATACTATAATCATTAACATAGGTTACAAGTTACATAAAAAACTCCATTCACATGAATATTCATTTCCCAACATGATGTGTATGTACAAAGTCCAATAGTTAATTAGTTATTTTGTAATATCATAAAAAAAGTTTCATGCCTCAAATGATTCATAATCAAGTAATTCAAATCATCAATATTTAGGGTATAATTTTATGTGTGCATCATATATATGATCTAGATGAAAATTCAATGCAAGCTATGTTTGAATAGTTTATTTTAACAAATTTATTTTTAATGTTATCGATGGAATTATTGAGATCCTGATTATAAAATCCATTTAAAATAATTTCATATTTGAAACAGTTTTCATCTGTATGCATTGAAAAAAAAATTATAATTAAAAAATAAAAAACTTATTATTTTTAAACCAATGATAAATATTAAATTCACATTTACAGTTGGAACAAAAAAATAACACTCTAATTATAGTGAAAAATAATGACTAAATGTAGGAAAAATCATGGATGGGGTGTTTTTTATTTAATTTAGAAGGGATGGGGTGTCTATATTTAGGGATATGGGGTTTTGAAGTGCCATATGAACTAGCATTTTAGGGTTTTACCCAAAAATTTAATGTAAGATCCCATATTTTTTTGGTACATCTCTCTTTATGTTTTTAGTTAAAATTATTTCAGTTGATTTTTTCCTCATCTTTAAACCTTTTTTATTGTGTTTTCTTCATGTATGTTAGTTTGTTTAAATAAACATAGACTTGGGTTGTGAGGAAACTTGAGAAAACTATAGAGAATCCATATAGAGACCCTTTTGGGGGGAAATGACTTAAAGTTCAGGGTTGTATGTTTATTGGAATTAATGGATTCTGGGTATAAATGGTTCAAGTGTTACCAAGGGTTCTTGGTAAGTTGATAAGAATTAAAGTGGATTCATGTTTTTATAAGGAAATTAGGCCGAAAACTATCTATGGGACATTTACACGCCATGTAAATGGGTTACATGATGTGTAAAAGCCACCAGACTCATGTTGTGAATTGATTCAGGATGTGAAATGGTTACACATCATGAACCAAACACACAACATGTAATGTTTTGTTGAATTAAATATTCAGTCGAGGTGATGTGTTTTTTGGTGTATCCCTCTAAAAATAAATACATGATGTCTAACTGAATTACACATTGAGTATTTTCCCAATCGGTAATTTTAAAGGTGCCATACGTGATATTGATCTTTTTTTCTCGCATGCAACTTCATCCTCTCAACCCTAAGTCAGTTTCCAGGTGATTTTAGAGTGCCTATATTGATTTTGGATGTCCTGATCACACATTTTATCTTTGGTTATCCTTATGATCTTTTTCACCTTTGTCTTTATTGTTGTTTTTTTTTGGAAGTGTTGTGTTCTTCCCCGGTTTAAGGTAGGGAGTCTAAACCTTAACTCTATGGTCTGATTAATTTCGAAGTGTGTGAAATATTTCAATTATTCCAACATGTCTTTCACTTGAATGAATTAAATGATGAATTGGATTATTACTTGGAATCCCTTAGATCCAACTGATTATTGACTTGGCTTATGGCTATTGTTTATGTGATAAAACCCTTGATTATAAATTAATTGTTTAATGTCTTAAAGTGTGTTTAGAATGGCATGAAATTTGGGTGATTTCTTGATATAGAATCACCTTGGATTTGACTGATTATTGAAATGATTGGATTTTTGTTCATTTATTTCAAAAGGTTAAATGAAATGTGTAATTGAATGATAAATGGTAATTTTTATAATTAACCATTGATCCTTATGTTGTGATAATACTAACTGAAAATTAAATGTTTTATTTATCAAACACTTTTAAGGAAAAAGTGAGAAGCTTGAGTTCAACCACAAAAAAAAAATAACAAAATCATTAAAGAAAAATTTAAGCCTACCAGAGTTAAACTCCCTAAATAATTTCCAAGAGATATTGTTTAGCTGAGTGTTTAGATCATCCATTATAAGATCTTAGAATATAAAGGCCAGCTTGTCCCAAGACTGGATGTACTCCTCAAGGTTAATATTCCCATTGTTGAATCCCCCAACCAAGATCAAGTTTTTCCTATTGATCCAGGTATATTTTTCCTCATTGAGAGTCATACTTAAATATCTCTCCATCATTTTAGTGGATTCTTCTTCAATATAATTGAGAGAAATAACTTATTAAGCTACTTCATCTTATGACCTCATGAGCAATTCAATGAATTACTCAAGTGCATCACCTATCTTGCACTGGGTTTCCATCTGCTTGGATTTATTTTCTGAGTGAGTCTCCATTGGAGAAGGTAATGAGAAGTAATCCTTCCTCTCACGAATGTCATTCCTTCTATCCATGGAGGCCCTGGCCTATTTTCTTTCAAAGTACTGAACCGTAACATCAATCTATTTATTATAGATAGTATACTAAACATATGAGGTGAGGACACCCTGTTGTTGAGAATCCCCTGGATGCAGCCCTTGCCCCATAAGAGTGTCCTCACCATAAACAGTACAAACCACATTCACCTTAACTTCCTGGAGGCCAGCAAGTTGTTTGGCATAAGTTTATTGTGAGACTAAACTAGCTGAAGGGGCCTCCCTAATAGCAATAACCCCTCACTCTAATTCATGTCTTGAGTCATCAACCTCAAGATAGTCTAAATGGTTGCAAACTATAACCTTTGAAGTGGTTCTTTCCGATCTCACCCCACCTGTTAACTTCACCTAGTCCACACTGTCTTCCCTATGTGCATGTGACTTTGCATTTTTGGTCACCTACATCATGCCTCATCCCATTATCCTCCTCTACAATTTCCTTTCCCATTTCAACCTCCATAGGTGCCTCTACAGTTGCACTCCTTGGGATCACATACTCAATAACACCACTCCCTCCATGGTCCAGCTTCAATTTATGCAAAAATTTAGAAACTTTAAGTTCATGGGGTATTGACCAAGCCTTCAACTTTGAATGATCATCCTTAAAAGTCAAGACATCAGTGGTATTAACAGACAATCCAGCACTAACCAACCCCCTACCTCCTATGATGTGATATTATGATATCCTTATTATTATGACATGTGTTGTGATTTTTCATTTTGTAATGCTTATATAGAGATTTGGACTAGTGACACATGCTGAAATTCTTATATACTGAGTTTGGCCATGACACATGTTGAAATGATTATATACTAAGCTTGTCCCTAATACATGCTAAAATGATTATATATTAGGATTATCCCTAATTGAATTCTTAAATGCTTATATATTGGTTTTTGACCCAGATTTGTGTGATTTATACCTTGATTATAAGGTTATGGTTGCCATGGTCATGAGACATGCTCAGAAACATTCCATCATGGTGCTGAGACAGGTTATGTTTTACCATTTCTATATGGTTATGGTTGGCATGGTCGTGAGACATGCTCAGAGATATTTTAGTATGGAGTTGAAGTAGGTTTATGTGGTATTAAATTAATTTTTTAATTAATCAATAGACTTGTTTATTACATTATTGCATACACTTTTTATCAGACTGATTATGTTTAGACACGGTGGTATCAACCTACCGAGTTACACTCACACCCTATTTGGGTCGTCATTTGGTACCCAAGCATATTACACGGATGCAGGATTGGACAAGGAAAAGGGACCTTGTTTTTTATTGTTTACTTACTAGATGGCCTGGAGTTTAGAGACAGGTCTGATGGGGGGTTTAGAACCGAGGTCTTTTGTGTCTGCTGGTCTTTTATTTTTATTACTTCTAGCATGACATTTTGTTACATTCCAGCATAACATTACATTATTCCTTTATTATTTATTGGATTATTCAATTGGATTTATTGTTGGTTTTTGGTTGTATCGTATTGCTTCCATTATGTCTCCACTCTGATATTTAATAATTTATATATATTACTTATTTCTATTGTGTTGTAACTTTGTAACCCGAGGGTATAATATCTCCACTATACTTATCACACCCCTGCTACTAGTCGGCAGCCTCTAGCATATGGGGAGGCGCGCTTGAGCCTCTGGCATACGGGGAGGCCCATTTGAGGTGTCCAACATGTGTGTGTGGTGTGTGTGTGTGTATTTGAATGTAATCATACCTCCAACCACCTAATATATATAATTATAAATATATTTATAAATATAATTATAAATAATTTCATATTTTAAATATATATTTATAAATATATATATATATATATATATCAAAATTAAATTTAAAATTATTAGGTGTTTAAATGTATATTGAATTATATAATTATAAATATATTTATATAATTATAATTATAATTATTTATTTTTAAAGATAGATTTATGATTATATATTTATAAATATATTTATAATTATATAATTATTAATATATTCATTATATATATATATATATTGATATAAATAAATATTATTATAATTATAAATAAATATTATTATATAAATATATTTGAAATTTATTTATAAATAATTATTTATAACTATATAAATATGAATATATTTATAATTATATAATTATAAAAATATATTTACAAATAAATTTAAAAAATATATATATATTTATATATATTAATGTATTTTAATTTATATAATTAATATAATTAGTAGAATTAATAATTAATAATATAATTAATATTTATTAATATATTTACTATAATTAAAATTTTAAAATAAATAAATAAATTTGAATAATTATAAATAAATACAAATGTATATAATTATAAAAGCAATATTTATATAATTATAACTATATTTTAATAATTAAAAATATGTATTTATAAATTTAATTATAAATAAATATAATTATATATAATTATAAATAAAAAGTTATTAACATTATTATAAATATATAATTATAAATATATAATTATAAATATAATATAAATATATATAATATTTATTTTTAAATATATTTATTGTAATTTTATAATTATGTGAATATATATATTTTTATTTATAATTATATAAATATTTAGAAAAAAATGTGTGTATTTATTTATAATTATAAAAAAAATTATACACACACACATATATATATATATCAAAATTAATAACATTCAATAATAATAACATAATTAATAATATATCATAATAATTGAATTAAAAATATAATACTTAATAAGAAATATGCCCATAAATTAAGTAAACTATAAATGTAATGTTTTTAAACAATAATTTTTGTACCATGTAAATTAATTTTTGTTAATATATTTTTGTGTTTCTTTTCATTTTTTATTAATTTATTATATGTTTAGTGAGTGTGAAAATTTTCATTTAGATTGTATTTATACTTTATAATTTATATGTTTTCGAAGTCACATACATGAAACATAATAATGTTTCAAGTATATGACTTGGAAATTCTATAAATTATAAATTCTAAATACAATTTAAATGAAATGTTTCATACTAACTAAACATATAATAATTTATTGAAAAATGAAAATAATTTTTCAAAAAAAAGTTAATTAAAAATAACTTTAATGGCACAAAATATCATTGTTTCAAAACATAACAGTTTTAAATTTTTTTGACATTTCCTTGACTAGTTGAAATGACATCTACAACAATAGAATAAATCAATATTGAAGGTATAGATAAAATTTCTAGTATTGAAAGGAATGTCATAATAATTTATAAGTACAAATGTTATGTTATAATAAATATTATAAGATATAAACTATAAGTACAATATAAGTAAAATTTTAAATTATTCAAAGTTTGTTATTATTTATTAATAGTTTGTGTAAATTATTTTTTATTTACTATATTTTTGAATTTATTTTTAGTTTTGTAACACCCTGAAATTCTAAAGTAAGAACCATATATTTGATAGCAAACATGACACCTGACACCAAGCGCGTAAGGGGATATAATACCTTTATAATTTAAAATATATTTACTATTTTAAATAGATTCAATATATTTTATATTTTTTAATGCATGCAAATCCAAGTTATCTTACATTACATGCAAGAGAAACCTTCTTTGATGGCTTGGATTACACGCAAGACTGAGTTTTACAGAACAATAACATATTATTAAAATATTATTATTTAATATAATAAGATATAACCTATACTGTAAATTAGTATTTATGAAAAGGGGTAACTAATTTATGAAAATCAATGGTTTACACAAATTTAAAATGAATTCATTGGTTATAAATTAATTAGAAATAAATATAAAAACCGAGTGAATATAAAAGAAAATATTATTATTTTCACACACAAAATTACCTTAATAGATTTAATTAATAAGAATTAGTGGGTTATTTTAATGTAATATATATATATCATATATTCAATATAATATTTTTTTCATCCAATATATTTCATAATCATAAAATAAGAACAAACAAAATATTACACTTAAAAACCTATATTTTTATAAAGGCATTTCTACGGTCTTTTAATGAAAAACCGGTTTTAAATATGAATTTTGACACTTTATGTAACGTCCCGGTTCCAGAAGCCACCCAGAGGCGCCCCGTACCCGGTTGGTCACATGGCCTCAAGTGCATTTCCCCAAACACCAGAGGTTGTCGATTAGCAGCGAGGGCCTTGGGTGTGATAGTGGGGAAACTATTCCCTCATTGGCAGAGTACACAGCAGAAGTAAATAAACATGCAAGAGCGGAATTAGTATATAACCAATAATAATAAATAGCAGAATGACTAAATCAGCAAACAACTGTAGATCATATGTACATATATATGAAATTATGCGTGATATATATATAGGAAAGCAGCCAAACAAGTCACAATGTTGAAAAACACAATAGTACCAAAACAAGTACAAAAGAAAGTAAACAGCTCCTCAGCATCGCAATCCAAATCTTGGTCCCATGCTCTCCTGATCCAAAGCAATCAAGTACTAGAAGTCGAAGGGTGCTTGCCCTTGTCTATATCTGCAACAACATAGTCTGTTTGGGCCCAAAAACATGACCCAAATAGGGTGTGAGACTAAATCCCAATAGGCAACCACCCGAAGATCTGTGCCTAACAGTCAGTGAGTATATGGCAGGTAATAGTACAAAAAGCTGCAAACAGTAGAAATAATAAGAGGCAGTAATCAGTAAGCAGTAAACAGGATGATATACAACAGTGATCAATCCACAGAACAACAAGTAGAGGTGAAGCAACCACTAACAAAAACAGGAAACCCTCTGGGAAGTACTCACAACCATCCCCTATGGTCCTATCCAAGAAGTACCACAACCCTCTGGGCAGTGCACTCAGCCTAACCCCTCTGTTTTGGTCATTCGAAATTATAAGACTCTCTGGGGAAGCTCACTTGGTCAATTCACCTTATAGTCTAGGGTAGTCAGGGACTCTCTGAGGGAGATCACGCGGTCTAACCCTCTTGGACCCAAGGTCTAGAGACTCTCTGAGGAAGCTCACTCGGTCAACCCTCCTATAGCCTCAGTTATACTATAGACTCTCTAAGGAAGCTCACTTGGTCATTTCCTCCTCTAGCCTGGGAAGGTTTGAAGACATTCAAACAAGGTAAAGACTCTCTGAGAAAGCTCACTCGATCTATCCTCCTGTAGTCTATAATAACTAAGACTCTCTGGTAAGCTCCCTTAGTCTATCCCCTACAGTCTATAATGTCCAAGACTCTCTGAGGAAGCTCACTCGGTCTATCCCCGTATAGTCTATAATATCTAAGAATCTCTGGGAAGCTCACTCGGTCTATCCCTTACAGTCTATAGCACCGGGTTCTCACGGTCCCGTGCCAGTCAGTGCATATTAATGCTATAAATCCAGAGTACACCTATAGAGCTACTTGTCTAACCAAAGTACACCTATAGATCTACTTGGATAAACAGTCTACAGGGCAACAATCATGTTAACAACATCATTCCATCCTATGATCACAAGGCATGGAAACTGGTACGATGGCCAAAGGCTAAAGAGACCCAAAGGTTGCAACAAGAGAAAATCATGGGCAAAACATCCATGCACGATAATTATCCACAAACATGATCAATTTACCTCTACACAAGCATGCAAGCAAGGAAGGAATAACCACAAGGGCAAAAAGGTAAACATGTGATACCCCGTCCATGGGTATTGGTGGAATTTGCACATAAAACTCAAAGACATCGAAAGTTAAGGCACAAACCACCTACCTCGATCCTAGGATATTGATATACTTGAACCACGATGCTTGATTATCCTCAGAATGGCATAGATATACGAAAACGCACAAAACATTCAACCCGTGATAACTTAAGAAAGATGAGGAATTGGGAATCAAGGCTATAGGAGAAGGAAGAACTCACCGCTGCGGTTCCAATGCAATCAACGGTGGTCGATTCGGAGAACGGATGGAGGCTCGGGGGCTCAGAGAAGATCTACATCCGTACGGATAGCTCTCGGTCAAAGGCGCTGGAGAAGAAGACAGTTCTGTCACTTAGGCGCAACCCCGGTCCGTTTAATGAAAAAAAAAGAAAATACACAACATGTACTTCTTGAGTACATGGTGTGTACTCTACTCTTCTGTACTCCTCTTTAAGTGGCCTCCACTTCACCCCTACACACCATGTGTGTGGCCCGGACACGGCCAGCACACGGCCTGGTACGGCAAGGGAGTACACGGTGTGTACTCATAAAGTACATGGCGTGTACTTCAAAAATTTCCAGAAACTCCTCTTTTCTCAAAAACTCTAGGAGAAATAATGACATACCTGAAAACGATGATCCGGGTTCTTACAAACTTCCCCCCTTAAAGAAATTTTTCCCTGAATTTCCCTAGCGAGGCGTAGAAGAAGAAACCCCGAACAGCTCTGGCCACTGTGATCGTACATCGGTCTCCCTCTCCCAAGTCTTGTCCTGCACTCACCTGTGCTATCATTATAACCCGTACTAGAGGAATAGACCAGCCATGGAGAACCTTATTACTATGATCAATAATCCAGATGGGATTCTCCTCAAATGACACATCTGCTTCAAGCTCAACCTCCTCGGGTTGAAAGACATGAACGGGTCTGAAAAGTAACGTCGAAACTGAGAAATGTGGAAGATGTCATGCATAGCCCGGTACCTCTATGGTAACTGCAACCGATAGGCAATCGGCCCAACTCTCTCCAACACCTCAAATGGCCCGACGTACCGCGGTGAAATCTTACCCTGTCTCTGAATCCTCTTGTGTCCCAACCTCGGTGCGACGCGCAGGAAAACCCGATCCCCGACCTCGAACTCCATAGGTCGTCTCCGTTGATCTGCATAATACTTCTGTCGAGAATTTTCTATAGCCATCCTCTTCCGAATCAACTCTATCTACTCTGAGGTCTCCTGAACAAGACGAGGTCCCAGCAAATCTGTCTCTCCTGCCTCCATCCAACATAAGGGTGATCGGCATGGCCTACCATACAAAGCCTTGTAAGGCTCCATCTGAATAGTCGCCTGGAAACTGTTGTTATAGTAAACCTCCACCAGAGGAATATGCTTCTCCCAAGAACCATAAAAGTCTAGAATTCAAGCTCGGAGCATATCCTCAAGCACCTGGATTGTATGCTCAGACTGGCCATCAGTCTGGGGATGGTATGCTATACTCAAAATTATCTGTGTACCCAAAGCCTTATAAAGTCCCTTCTAGAACCGAGAAGTGAATCCTGCATCCCTTTCTGAAATAATGGAGTGTGAAACTCCATGTAGACGTACAATCTCTCGGTGTACAACCATCCCAGATCATCAACACTGAAGGTCTCCTTGATCGACAAGAAGTAAGAAACCTTCATAAGCCTGTCGACGACAACCCAAACAGTGTCACTCCCTCGAGGTGACCTTGGTAACCCAGTCACGAAGTCCATTGCGACATCGTTCCACTTCCACTCGGGAATGGGTAACTGTTGTAAAAGCCCTATTGGTCACTAATGCTCTGCTTTCACCTGATGGAAATTAGAACATCTCATGAAAAAACTATCAATATATCTCTTCATACCTGGCCACCAGTACTAGCGGTGTAGATAACGATACATCTTGGTGACGCCAGGATGAATTTCCCAAACTGAGGAATAAAAATCCCGCATCAGCTCCTCGTGTATGTCTGTTGGAACCCATATGCATCCCTAGAAACACAAGATCTCATACTCACCCACTGTCCATCCAGGAAGAGGGTCCTCTCCTGACACACTCTCCCGCAGGACTAAGCCTTCTGAGTCTGATAGCTGCCTCATCTGTACCCGATCAAGAAGAGAAGAGGTAACATCTATAGAAGATAGGTAAGTCTGTCCCTATCTATCTTGAACCTCCAGATGCATATCATAGAACAGAGCCATAAGCTGCAACTCACTGCTAGCCTCCTGAACTGACTGAATCTGAGATCTCCTGCTCAACGCATCTGCCACTACGTTGCCCTTTCCAAGCGTATAGGCGAGCGCGAAGTTGAAAGACTGAATATACTCGACCCACCTGCGCTTTCTCAGATTCAGATCACGCTAAGTGAAGATATATTTGAGACTCTTATGGTCCGTGAAAACCACAATGTTCTCTCCTAGAAGGTAGTGTCTCCAAAAGCTTAACGCATGAACAACAGCTACCAACTCCAGATCGTGTGTCGGGTAGTTCCTCTCATGTGGCCTCAACTGCCGAGTCCTGTAAGCAACAACCACATCTCCCTGCATAAGCACGTCTCCCAGCCTGATACCTGAAGCATCACAGTAAATAGTATAGCCCTTGCTCAGCTTTAGAAAGACCAGTATTGGTGCTGACGTCAACCTCCCATTCATCTATTGAAAGGCTGACTCACAAGAATCTGACCATAAAAACTTGGCCCCCTTCTTGGTCAGACCTGTCATCAGTGCTGATAGGCGTGAAAAGTTCTGTATAAAACTTCTGTAGTATCCATCCAACCCTAGAAAACTCCGAACCTCAAAGACATTCTTCGACTGCTCCCAAGAAACTACAGCTCTCACTTTCTCTGGGTCCACTGATACTCTTGTCTCTAAGATAACATGACCCAGAAAGTGAATCTGATCCATCCAAAAGTGGCATTTAGAGAGATTAGCATATAACTGATGCTCTCTCAGTGTAATCAAAACGATCTCAAGATGTGTGGCATATTCACGTCTAGTGTGAGAGTACACCAATATTTCGTCCATGAAAACCACCACAAAGGAATCTAATTATGGATGGAACACTCAGTTCATCAGTGCCATAAAAAATGATGGCACGTTTATGAGACCAAATGGCATGACTGTATACTCGTATAGACCATACCTTCTCATGAAGGATATAAGAGGTATAGCTGAGGTTCTAACGTGCAACTGATGATAACCGGACCTTAAATCAATTTTCGAGAACACCCGGGCTCCTCAAAGCTGATAAAAGAGGTCATCGATCCTTGGCAAGGGATATCGGTTCTTGACCATCAACTGGTTCAGCTTCTGATAATCCACACAAATATGAAGGGTGTTGTCTGCTTTCTTCGCAAATAGGACAGGTGAACCCCAAGGAGAAGTACAGGGTCGGATGAAACCCTTTGCCTGTAACTCCTCCAACTGCTTCTTGAGCTCCTGCAACTCAGGTGTAGCCATCCTATAAGGAGGAATGGACACCGGTGCCACTCCTGGCATGATCTCAATCGATAATTCTACCTCATGCTATGGAGGAAAACCTGAAAATTCATCTGGAAAGACATCCCTGAAGTGATCCACCACTGGAGGAAAGTCTAACTGTGAAGTCCCCTGGTCATCCAAATAAATACTAGCAATATGGGTTGTAACTCCTCCTATCCCATGATGATCTGGTCCATCTATACATGCCTGGACATCCCACTTGCCTCTATGAAGGAAAAATCTACCCTCTGGTGATAAGAAACTCACCCTGTGGCGATAGAAATCGACGACTGCCTGGAAGGGAACCAACCAGTCCATCCCAAGAATGACTTCATAGCCTGTCATCTCTAGGACATAGAGGTACCATAAGAAATGACACCATGAAACCTCAAGAGGGCACTCTCTAGACTAACATATGCTAGATGTCCTCGTTCCCAACGGTGTTTCAAGAGTCAACAAGTCGGCAAATGAAAAGATACAGAGCCCAAGGATCTCCACAACAGCAACAGAGATAAAACTATACGAAGAACCGGTATTCAAAAGGGATGAAGATAAAACTGAGGCTACTAAGATCATTCCTCGAACTGTAGAAGGGTCGGGATCCTACTTCTGATAGGTCTAATCCATGGTGAAGGTCTGGCCTGTACCGCAGCCCTGCACCCCTGGCTGACCACTCTGAGCTAACCCACTCTGCTGTCACTAGTAACCTGGTGACTGACCACCACGGACGCAACCTCCACCTCAGCCCGAATGGTCGGAAGAACTCTAGTTCACAGACTGGTGAGAAACTGGAAAAGCATCTCCTGAACGCGGGGTCATAGAAGAACCCCTACCACTAGCTGAAGGTGAGAAGATCTGACAGAAGTGCTGAAGATAGCCCATCTTGCCGCAAGATCAGCACTCCATCGGGTCTCTTTGGCACTGAGGCCTAGTATTACCACTCCTACCGCACTAGTAGCATACAACCTGGCTACCAGAAGATACATCCCGCCTACCCTGATCTCTTCGAGAAGACTCTTTGTGGAACTTCCTACTTTCCGTAGGAGGGACACCAACTCTGGATGTCGAACCGCCCTGGCTCACAGCTCCAGAATCCCTTAGGTTGCACTCAGTGATCAGCGCCTGGTTGATGATAGAGGATATCGAAGTCAACCTGAATATATTCACTTGGTAATGGATATCCTTCCTGAGACCATCCTCAAACTTCCTAGAAAGGAACAAATCATCACCTTCTGGGATCGGCGTGAAGCGCTGCAGCTCAGTAAAACGGGACGAGTACTCCATAACAAAAAGACTACCCTGTTGCAGACTCATAAACTCCTAGGCTCGGTCGGCCCTCAAGGACTCTAGGTAAAAGTAGTCATAGAAGGTACAGAAAAACTCGTCCCAAGACATACTATGCTGGTGCCCTAACTGCGAGATCACCTCCCACCACCTCTTGGCAGTGTCACGGGGCATATAAGTGGCCAACTTTACCGTTTTTCTAGGGGTATCTCTAGTTGCTCAAAGATCGTTAGAATGGCATCTAACCATGACTCTGTAGCCTGGGGTCCTCCATCCCCTAAGAAAGTAGGAGGATGTTGCTTCTAAAAGACCCGCGTCAATTAGGCCATCAACGGGGTAGGAGGCAGCGCTCCCTGAAAAGTCTGCATCATCCTCAGGAAGTCCTCCCTGAACTGCGTATCGGTGCCTGCGACAGGTATGACTATTGGTGTCAAGGCTAGCACAGTAGGAGTATGGCATCCCGCCATTTTATAACATAAACTTTCATTACATTACACACAACTGAGGATCTTTAAGGTTTAGTGTCTTGGAAACCAGGAACATAATACATGAAAACAACATAAAGCATTCTTCTTAAACACTTGAAAGGCTTCTCCTTAAGTTCATCCTAAGTTCATTACTGCATCTCATAACCTGGGGACATACATCAAAAGAAAGGGTGAGCAGAAGGCCCAGTAAGGGAAACAAGAGGGACATTTTACATGTGAACTTGATATACTTCAATAAGGACATGAAAAGAACTTTAAGGCATGAGAAAGAAAATCATGAGGCATTTCATAATAAAAACAAAATTTTCCATAACTTGAAGATGTGGCTACATCATTTAACATAGACAATCATGAACATATCACCAAGGTCCATCCCCAAGGTGTCATTTGAAAATTACCAAGGTTATTCACCAAGGTATCATGAAAATTGTAATCTCTAGTGGTTACATCATTACCCAATGCATTGGAGCGCTATCAGGGCGCACCCTTAAATTTGTCTTTATTATCATGTGAGCCACATATTTCATCATCAAACATTTCATAAATAACCCATATAGCATAAAATAAATGGGTTTCATTTCATAATCATAACGTTTTAAAAACTGCTTTAAAGACATGATCTTTACGTCACTTTAAACCCACGGAAAGGGAATGCGGGTCTCATGTATGTAAATCCCTGAATTTAAAATGGATCATTTTGATATATATGTTAATACCCTTGTAGAAATAAGAGCTTTGAGTATTCACTTTATAACATAAAATAATTTTTGAGAAAAGAGAGAGGCATTTTGAGGGGAAAATTCTGCAGCATAACGGCTAAGTTTCGGGGTTTTAGAAAACATTGAAATGGGAGGGGACATGGGTCACCCACTCATAAATGATCCATAAAACAGTAGGGTGAAAGAATAAGAAGGATATATGGACCTGGAAATGAAATTTGGAGGACATACCATTTGAAAAGAAAAGCATGGAAGGAAAAAAGATTAGATTTCTCTTATGAAAATTCGGCAGCCTTACGGCGTCACTTAACTTCAAAAGAAAATGATTTGACAAGATCAAATAGGGTCCCTCATCATATGATCATAAGATATCAGTATGATAGATATAGAGATCATACCCCAACATAATAAAAAGGAACTTGAAAGACTTGACATGAAAATCGAACTTGAAAAATGAGAAGGGTGAAAGAATCCCTTAAAAATTCGGCAGCCTAACGGCGTCACTTAAACTTTCAGAAAACGAAATGATGAGAGTAAGAGGGGATCTCTCATCATATAAACATGAAAGGGCAGTAAGAGGAATATAAAAGAACATCCTCTCACATAAAAACATGGAGCATAATAGGAATGACATAAAAGAGATTACATGAAAAGAAAGAGAGGGGTCGGATCCCTTACCTTAAAACGTGACTCTTGAAACACAAAGGATTGGACCTTGAGGGCTTGGGGGCACCTTGGGAGGACTCCTTGGAAGGTAAGAAGACCAGAACTTCGTTGGGGGAGATTTGGGAGTGAAAACTAAAGGAGGAAAGGGTGGGTATTTATAGGGAAAGTGAGGGGACAAAGCATTAATGGTCAAGGGACACCTCACTAGTGGTTTTGGCAAAACCATGGGCTTTCCCATGGTATTTGCCCATGGTATTGGCCACTTGGGACACCTCACACCTTATCTTACTATTCATAATTCGACCACATTGAATATATACTTAATACATCATTTAATGATGTCATTAAACAGCCGTAACTTAAAAACTATACTTTCACTATTCACCGAAAATTCAACTTTCTCAGAATAATCCCAAAAATTCACCTTAACCAAATATCAATGCTATGATTTCAAAAATGAACTCCATTTTATAAAAATAATTTTCTAAATATTTTTAATTTTATTTTTAAATAACTACACTATTCACTGAAATTTTATTTTTTCAGAAAAATCCCCAAAAATTACCATAACATAATATCGATGCTCTGAGTTCAAAAATAAAGTCATTTTTATAAAAATAATTTTATAATTATTTTTAATTGAATTTTTAATTAAAAAACACTATTCATCCGAAA
Source organism: Viscum album (assembly GCA_963277665.1). NCBI lineage: Eukaryota > Viridiplantae > Streptophyta > Magnoliopsida > Santalales > Viscaceae > Viscum > Viscum album. The sequence goes on along the minus strand of OY728141.1, from coordinate 1,953,554,598 downwards.
AAACTAATACTTGAATAATAATTTATGAAACCGTTATTTACCCATTTTATTGAATCACATTACTTAATCAAGGTGCCTAGATTATTTTAAAACTTTCTTTAAGTGAGATTACTAATCCGTTTGGTCACATTACTAATCCTAAGCGTAAAATCACTATTCACTATTTACTATTCATCAAAAATTAAGTTGATCTTATTAGACTCCAAATTCCTTAATGAACACTTTTGTAGAAGACCATTTTTTGAAAATCATTACACATCATTAGTTATTTAGGGTTTACATAAATATTTCAAAATATCCCTTTTTCAAATTTCATCAATAAAATACATTCTAACATTATCTGGACATTTGAAATTTCACAAACATCACTAAAGGAAGAAATCTCAATTTATTCACCCAAAGGGATTACACAAGGAAGCTAGGGTCTCATCACATAGCCCCTTATAACACCGGCATAAGACCTGAGTGTAAGGTGTGCTATGGTGAGAGAATCTGAGGGAGTCTCAGATAACATTGCCCTAGTAGCAATCTCCACTAACTTGAACTTCTCCTGCAAGCGTTTTCGTTCAAGCTTGACACGCTGGAGCTCGGCTTGGGCTTGGTCCAAAGCGAAGCCCACAGATGCTACCTCCTTCCCAAGCTCTGATAAGTGGCCTTCGTAAGGGTTTAGTCTACTGGATGAAGCCATCAACTCCTCTTTCTGCATTAACCATTAACATCTTATTAAATTAATAAGAGTAAGTTAATATACTACTCAAAAAGATTGGGTCGTTACAAGGAGGATCTGCAGGAGGTCCCTGATCGGCCACATCCGGTGTCTGATCACCGTCTGGAAACTGACGTACAACCGGAGGACGTCTCGGTGGCATAGCTCTAAAAAGATCAAAAGCACACATTAGATCAGGATTATCAAAGACTTAGAACACAAGAGTACAAAATGAGAATAGGAGAAGAAAACATTCGAGTTTACAAAACATGACTACACGGCGTGTATAAAAACTACACAGCATGTTCACTTAAACCAAAGACATGGGCGAGTACTCCTACCACCTCAGGTCGTGTAACACCCCAACTACACAGCATGTTGTCACCACACACGGTGTGTACTTGAACTCTATTCCCTTGCCCGAGTCTCTTTACACGGCTAACCCACACGGTCCTCTTAACCCTAGACTACACGGCATGTTCACTAAGGACACGACGTGTACTAGACAAGGTTTCGGAAACCCGTGTTGTTAGTTACACGGTCGTCTACATGGTTGACCCTTACACGGCGTGTTCTGAACAAACATGACGTGTATAAGAGAAGATAACATCAACCCATGTTGTTCGTGACACGGCTGGTAACATGGAACAAGACTACACGGCGTGTTCTTTACCAACACGGCATGTTCTAATCGAGCTCCCCCGGCCCGTGTTGTTAGCAACACGACCGGGTACACGGATCCATACTACATGACGTGCACCTACCATACACGGTGTGTTCCTAAAGACATTTCCTCAACACTATGTTTCTGCTCACACAGTCAGTGACACGGTCTGAAACTACACGGCGTGTAGTCATAAAGTACATGTCGTGTATTCTGGGTTTTTTGGGGCAGTAACTCAGAAACTGAACTGAATCCCAGAAACATAGAAAACAAGGCATGAAGGTGCCAAATTCTGATCTGTGAGGGGCCATACTCCCCACGAACCAAATCTTGGCATCCAAAACAGTCATATATAAGGAAAAACAGGTCAATGATTCACCAATTTCCGATTCAATAGGGCCCATAACACCTCCAGAACCAAAATTTGGTGTTCATTTAAGCAAGGTACAATACAAACAGTCCTCTATCAAACATTAGAGATTCTATCAAAGCATATATCATAACATCATGCATAATCTACACAAAGTTTATCACAACGACATGCAATCGCTAATTCATCCTAGATGGCATGGCAAAAATGCATGGCATGTGATTTATAACAAGTTCCTATATGATGCATGAGATGACATACCCTCATATAATAGAGTTGCGACAGAAATAAAACTATAATAGCAACAACAATAACAACACAAGTCATGTGAATTACTCTAGGTGAAATCATATCAACTGTAAAATCTCAAAACCAGAAAACTACAATAAACGAGGTAGTATGGCTTTTCCCTGTACATGGGTTAGCTACTCCAAGACACATATTATTAACAAGTACTGAATCCATCCTATCCCTAGCTAAAGGCTCCAAATAGTAAATCAAGAGAAAAGAAATCCTTTGATACCACTTTGTAACATCCCGGTTCCGGAATCCACCCAGAGGCGCCCCATACCCGGTTGGTCACATGGCCTCAAGCGCATTTCCCTAAACTCCAGAGGCTGCTGACTAGAAGTGAGGGTCTTGGGTGTGATAGTGGGGTAACTATGCCCTCATTGGAAGAGTACACAGCTGAAGTAAATAAACATGCAAGAGCAGAAGCAGTATATAACCAACAATAATAAACAACGGAATGACTAAATCAGCAAACAACTGGAGATCATATTTATATATATGAAATGATGCGAGATACATATCTATAAAAGCATCCAAACAAGTCACAATGCTGAAAAACACAATAGTACCAAAACAAGTACAAAAGAAAGTAAACATCTCCTCAACATCGCAAGCCAAAGCTTGGTCCCATGCTCTCCTGCTCCAAAGCAATCAAGTACCAGAAGTCAAAGGGTGCTTTCCCTTGTCTATACCTGCAACATCATAGTCTGTTTGGGCCCAAAAACATAACCCAAACAGGGTGTGAGACTAAATCTTAGTAGGAAACCACCCGAAGATCTGTGCCTAACAGTCAGTGAGTATATGACAGGTAATAGTACAAAAAGCTGCAAACAGTAGCAGTAATAGCTGGCAGTAATCAGTAAGAAGTAAACAGGATGATATACAATAGTGATCAATCCACAAAACAAGAAGTAGAGGTGAAGAAACCGCTAACACAAGCAGGAAACCCTCTGGGAAGTACTCGCATCCATCCCCTCTAGTCCTATCCAAGAAGTACCACAACCCTCTAGGCAGTGCACTCAGCCTAACCACTCTGGTTTCCTCATACAAAATTATAAGACTCTCTGGGGAAGCTCACTTGGTCAATTCCCCTTATAATCTAGGGTAGTTAGGGACTCTCTGTGGGAGATCACGCGGTCTAACCCTCTTGGCCAAGAGGTCTAGAGAGTCTTTAAGCACATGTTAGGAAATAATAATGTTGTTGTTATTATTTGACACGGGGGTTTCACTAGAATTAATAAAATAATTAAAGAACTTGTGAAAATTATTTATTATTACCCTAGTGAATTAAATTTCTATTTATATTATTCTCTTATTAGCCAAGTTCTAGCCAAGAGATGCATATGGGGTTGTGCATAATGAATTGGAGAAAAGATCTCAAGCCTAGAGAGTTCATGCCTCTCCAAGAATGCTCTCAAGAATGAGTGATATCCTCCTCCACCAGATCAAGAAGAACACTTTGGAAGTGATTCTCAAGGTGATTGAAGGCAAACATCACAATTGCAAGGATCTTCTGTGCTAGCACCTAGAGACTCCTTTAGTGATATCTGAAGATATGTGGAACCCATGTGGATCACCGCTATAGGATATCTACCCTTGATCTCTACAACTCAATGATGGTACACCTACAGATCAATGGTCAAACGCATCAACGAAGAAATAATCGCCTTGGAGGTAATTCTTATTTAATTAAATTAATTATAAACAAAATATATTGATCCTATCTCTTGGTTTCGAGTTTCTATTCTTTTGTCTTATTTATTTGATTCAATTCCGTGGATCACAGTAGTCATTATCACATAGATCCTAGATTTTTCATTAAATATAGAAAAAATTAAAGTTAGGCACCATCCCTCATGTACTTCCACTGTGCCCAAAACCTACAAATGGAATCAAAGGGGGCATATTATTATTTAAAATTATTTAATAATCATTGGTAATTTTCACCTTTATATTTTAGTTTTTCAATTCTAGTTTAATAATTCCTTTTTAATCTGAATGATGATATCTATTTCTTCCTCTATCATTTCTCATAGATCTAATAGAGATGATTAATTTTATGATTAAAATTATATCGAGGATATCATCTAGAGGTGCCAAGGGTTCTATCCAGGTAACATATAAATACACACCGTGTAGTTGAATCTACAAGCTATGTAGTTTTGTTCAATGCATCAGGAGTATTTTGTCAATTAATCCACCCATGTGCATTAATGACAAATGGTGTAGTTAATTATTATACTATGTGTTGACCAGGATAGACTAGAGCATGGTCAGCTGAACAAAATGTTGTGTGGCCCATTGGATACAGCGTGTAGTCCCTTTTGGGTTAGGGTCGGTCTGTATATTCCATACACATCCTACATGATCGGCGACCATGTAACATAGAGTCAAAATGGTGTGCAGTCCACTGGACATGTCATTTACTCTATGATTTCCGAAGTATGCCTCACACACCAAGTCCCTAGGAATGTACTTTAGATACACGGTGAAGAATGTACACACCATGTAGATCAAATCTACACACCGTGTACTTCTACCAGTTATGCAGATTTAAAATTTATTATATTATGTAACCCTTGAGATATGTACTTGTGTATGGGCATAAATTTGGGACACGCTATGTGATAGGATTTAATATATATATATATATGTATATATATATAAATGTTTTACTAACATCTACATAATATTCAAGATATGAACATCATGTTTGAGTTATATTGTTGTTATTATTCTATGTACATTCTATATGCCACAAAGAATTAAGTGTATACAAGTATAATACATGTTGGGTAGTTTTGGATGGTTATTCATAGGGTTACCTCTAAGTTACAAGTTAGGTATATAGTTAATTAAAAATGAATTTATTAATTTGTTTAAAGTTATAATGGATGATAATCACAAGGAAATTCAAAAAAGGTTTAAGATGGAAGGATTGATTAATTAAAGATAATAATTAATTGATTCATGCGTGATTTATCTTAAATAAGAACGATTAAAGAATTGAATACTAGTTTTATTAAATGCGCAATTAGTTGCATGTATGTGGATGATCATGAGCTAAACCAGACCTCTGTATGTGATTGGTTTCTTTTTAATTTATTATTAAATTAAATTGTTGTTCTACGTGCCTTCTCTCCTTATTAATATGTAGGGTCTTCATGCCAATGGTTTCTTTTATGTAAACCCCCTTTTACCCCTCACCTACGTGTGAGTAAATGCATATGTAATGGATGTAGCTCCCAATCTAGTGGATGTAGTTCAAGTTAGGATCCAAGGTGAAACCAATCCAAGGAGATACAAAGGTGGACATGTGGAAAGTTATAAACATGAACCTTAAGTGGTTCAAAGTGTTTCTCCCTTAAGTCAACGATTAGTTTATCAACCTATAGATAAACTAACCATTAGAAAAATATCATGATCATGCCCTTTTTTTAATTCTATCAGTTTCATGGTTATTTCATTATATATGTTTTATCATTATCACATAATTAATGAATTAAAAAGCATGTAAAGATAGAAATAAAATAAACTATCTTATGCGTAAATATTATCTAAAGACATGGTTAATCACTTAAGTAATCCCACTTAATATTAAAAATCATGTGAAAAGATGATAATTGTAAATTTATGCATAAAGGATAAAATCCCTCAATAAAATATTAAGTTGGTATAGCCATTCATTACTTTGGTTATAATCGAACCATAGTTCAAAGTTCTTGACCAGCCAAAGTTAGGGTGCCTTCAATTATCGAGGAATTATAACATGAGTTTTTGGGTTGACTTGACTTGGTTCACATCAAGGGTTGACTGCCAAATCAGGACTTGGTTTAACAAAGAGGTAAAGGTTAGGTAAATCAAAATTAATGATTTCAATATTAGGGATTCCACTCAACGGATCAAGGAACTGCGAGTTAATGCGGTTGGAATTTGGAATGCCTACCTAAAACCTTTCAAGTTTCTTGACCAACCAAATTTGGGGTAATGAGAAGGAGAATATGGATCCTTGCCACATAAATATCTAAGCAACAAGATATTCTGAATCCAATGGTGAGGGCTATTGGGTTTTCATAAAATAGCGGGAGAATAATAAATATAATTTTATTTATTTGTATAAATTTATCAAGATAAAGTACTAAAATTATGTTCATCTTATTTATAGAAACATCATCAAAAATGACATCAAACATATCATTGTGATCAATACATGAGAAGGAAAACCTTCTCACCATCACTGATTTCTAGGAGTGGCAAAGTCAACTATGGTTCATCCTTCACCATGAAAGGAAACTATATGTTCTGGAATAACCTTTACCAATTGTGCCTAGAAATGAGGTGAGTGGTGAAGATCTCTCTCTATACGAGAAACATCTAAATGATGCTACAGATGTTCAGTGCATCATGTTATCACCCATGTCCAATGAACTCTTGAAGAAAAATGAGGAAATGGATACTTATAGAATGATGTCTCGCCTTCAGGATCTCTATCAAGAGAAGGCGAGACAAGAGAGGTATGAGATCTCCAATTCTTTGTTTACCACTAATCTTGGAGAGTGTGTTATTTGGGCCTCATGTAGTCAAGCTTATTAGCTACATTGAGTGTCTGGACATCTTAGGGATTAAATTCTGGGATGAGTTGCATATATATCTCATATTATCATCACTACTAAAGTACTTATCTAGTTTTATTGTGAATTATAATATGATAAATAATGAGAAGACCATATCAAAAATTCTTACCCTAATTCGCCAAGTGGATACAGACATTGGGCGTGACAAACCCACAGTCCTTGTGGTGAATAGGAAGATGAAGGACAAGGAAAATGGGACTATTATTTATAAATAGTCTAAATCCCTTGAGCACTATCTGACTAAGAAGAAGAAGATCTATAGGTAGGGTAAGGAAAAGGAGGCATTGTGTTTTTCATGTGGTAAGTCAGGCCACTGGAAGAGAAACTGCACCTAGAGGCAAGGGGAAGCCAAAGGTGTGATCGTTATTGAGTAAAATCTTTCCATTTCAACACATTGGGTATTATATACATCTTGTGGTGCTCACATCTGTATTCAAATGAAGGAACCAAGTAGATTTTGGAAAATTTCTAGAGGAGAGGTGGATCTATGAGCTGCAAATGGTTTGAGGTTGGCTACTCTTTCCATTAGTGACTACCACCTTTCGTTGCTGACCAGGATGATTTTGGTTTTACATGACTGTTATTATGTACCAAGTGTTACCAAGAACATAATTTCTATATCAAGTTTAGATACATATGGGTTTATTTTCAAATTCTTAAATAAAAGTTGTTTCTTTTATAAGGACAACATATGTTATGGTATGGAACATTTAAATAATGGTATGTATATATTAAATTATGAAAACCAAGTGTTGGAAATAGATAATGAATCAAGTTCACATGACTCATATAACACCAAGTTATGGCATCACCATCTAGGTCATGTAAATGAAAAGATCTTGACAATGCTCTATAAATATGGTTATTTATACTCTTCTGAGCTAAAACCACTTGATAGATGTCATTCTTGTTTACAAGGGAAAATGATCAAACCACCATTTGGTGGAAAGGGTGAAAGGGACATAGATATTCTAGGATTGGTACACACTGATGTGTGTGGACCATTTCCAATAGAATCTAGAGGTGTACATTCTTAATTTATAACTTTTACTGATGACTTGAGTATATATGGATATATTTACTTAATGAGTTATAATTCTGAGTCCTTTGAGAAATTCAAGGAATTCAAGAATGAAGTAGAGAATAATCTTGGTAAGAAGATAAAGAATCTTTGATCAGATAAAGGTAGAGAATATCTTAACAAATAATTCATTGAATTTCTATGGGAGTTTGGGATTCTATCTAAACTCACTCCACCTTATACACCATAGTGGAATGGTGTTAGTGAAAGGAGGAATTGTACCTTGTTGGACATAGTATAGTCAATAATGATTCATGCATATCTTATGTTATCCTTTTGGGGATATGCATTAAAAATTGTGGCATACACATTAAACTGAGTACCAATAAAAGTGGAAAATAGAATTTCCTTTGAGCTATGGAGTGGAGAGAAAACCATTTTATCACACACACTTGTATGGTGATGTGACGCATTTGTTAAGGCTTTCTCAAGAAACAAACTAGCACCTTAGGGAATGAAATGTATCTTTATAGGGTATCCCAAGGAAACAAAGGGATACTACCTATACAACCCCTTGGACAAGAAAGTGGTTGTTTTTAAACAAGCCATATTTCTTGAGAGGGAGCACATCCTCAAAAAGGATAGTGGGAGTAAGATTTACTTTTATGATGTTTATGCACAAGATACATAGGATTTGGTACAGGAACAAGTTCCACATGTTCCTATATAAGAATTAGTTCCTAGAACACAAGTATTGGGTAAGAGTGTAAGAGAGGTAACAGAACTAGATAAATATGGTTTTCTAGTCACTGAGGATGGTGACTCATTATTGTTGGACAATGATGAACCACTCTCCTACAAGGAGGCAGTAGATAGCTTAGAAGCTGCAAGATGACTAAAAACTATGAATTCTGATATGAATTCCATGTATCAGAACCAATTTTGTGTTTTGGTCAATGTGCCAGTTGACATAAATCCTTTTGGATGTAAATGGGAATTCAAGAAGAAACTAGACATCGAATGTAAATTAAGTACCTATAAATCATGGTTAGTGGCTAAAGGGTTTAAACAGGATCATGGAATTGAATATGATGAAACATTTTTGCTAGTTTTTATGTTTAAATCCATCAGAATAATATTTTCCATAGCATCTTACCTTGAATATGATATTTGGAAGATGGATGTCAAAACTGAATTCCTTAATGGGAACCTTTAGAAAGATGTCTATATGACACAAACAGAAGGTTTTGTGACACCAGGTGATTCCAAAAGAATTTTCAAGTTGCAGAGATCCATTTATGGATTGAAGCAAGTATCTAGATCATGGAATATTCAATTTGATGAATCCATAAAAGAATTTGGTTTCATTAAAAATGAATATGATCTGTGTGTTTAAAAAAGGTTTAGTGGGAATGCAGTTGTTATCCTAGTAGTATATGTTAACGACATATTACTTATTGGAAATGATATAACAGTCTTACAATCTATTAAGGACTGGTTTAACAAGTGCTTCTCCATGAAGGAATTAGGTGAAGTAGCTTATATTCTAGGGATCAAGATCATTCGTGATATATCCAAGAGTATGCTTAGACTAATCCAAATTACATATATTGACTAGATATTAAAGAGATTTAGTATGGAACAATCCAAGAGGGGATTGGTTCTAGTGTCACATGGTTTACATATTTATAAGAAAATGTATCCATAGACACAACAGGAGAAAGATATAATGAGCAAGATCTCATACACTTCAGTGATAGGATCAATCATGTATGTCATGTTATGTACTAGACTTGATGTTTCCTATGCATTGAGCATGGTAGGAAGATATCAAGAAGATCTAGGATAACAACATTTGACTGTTGTTAAGACTATCCTTAAGTATTTAAGAGGAACTAAGGATATGCTCCTAGTGTATGGAGGATATGAGGAGCCTGTCATCAGAGGGTATGTTGATATTGGTTTTTAGACAGATCATAATGATCTGAAGTCACAATCAGGATATGTTTTCTGTCTCAACAAAGGATTTGTGAGCTGGAAGAGTTCAAATAATATAGTTATCTCTAATTCTACAGTATAGTTTGAGTATATAGCGGCTTCTAATGCATCCACGGAATCTGTTTAGATTTAGAACTTTGTCCAGGATCTTGATGTGGTGCCTATAAGTAAAGACCCTGTCACATTTTATTATGATAATACTACAATGGTGGCTCTTTCAAAAGAGACAAGGTCACATAAAAAAACAAAGTACATACTCCAGAAGTATCACCTCTTGAGGTATTTTTATCAAAAGGTTGAAGTTTTAGTGAGTATAGTATCTAAAGAAGAGAATGTGGTAGACCCATTGACTAAAGTCCTATCTCAGCAGAAGCATGATTATCATGTGAGAGCTAGCAGACCGAAGGTCGTTAAAAGTTGGATCTAGTGTATGTGGGAGTCTGTTGGAGTTGGTTCCCTAGAACTAACTTATTTTGTACAATATGATAAATTATATTCATAGTTTTTAATATTAATAAATTCCTTATCACATCATGATTATTCTTCTGTGTAACATTGTATGTGATAATGTCTTGAGAGTAACTGTCACACTAAAAGGTCATAGCGGATCCCTGCTATGATGAGAACCCAGAAGTGCTATGACACTATTATTGAATATATGTTATATAGCTGGATGATATCATTTGAGGGAATCAAATTATATAGGCTATTAGGGGTAGAGACTCATAGGACTTTGAGGCACCTTCTCATGGTATATTCCCTTGGTGATATCTGGTAGGATATTATTAGAACGAGACCCAACAGTAGGAAATCCACATTTATAAGTGTCATTAGATTTTACTATCTATGGACATGTGTATTGGTCCTAAGACTTTAAGATTATTATTAATGGATGTTATGAGCCGTGAACTTATATTTATTGATGAAAACTGTGAAGACATATGTGCGTGGAGAGGTATGGTATGTTGGGTGTGTCGCAAGTAATATTTCATTAATGAATAATGAAATAAAGGATTTATACCTTATATTATTTAACATAAGATAATGTCTCAGGACCTTTTATGAAAATTATATAGCCTAAATAAATCCATGGCCATGGTGTTTTATAGGTAAGTTCTATTTTCGTAAAGTTAAAGAAAGAGATATCGAGCATATAGTTTGATGGGACTAATATGCAACCATCTTGATTAGAGATATTGTGATAAAGGGGTTATATTACACTATAAGCATTTGTATGAGGTGATATGTTATTTTGGAGTTAACTTATTTTTCTATGGATGGATTGGCATGTTTCTAGACACTAACCTTGTACTTTAGGCAGGTTAGTCTAATGCCACTAAGAAAGATGCCTAGAGGGTGACACACTAAGTGTATCTAGTATCTCGGTTAAATAATTTATTGTTTAACAAGTTGAATAAATATTATTCCTAGTCGTGGTTTAATAATTATTCATGTATTCCTGATCACATTTATTCCATCACTAGTTATTTAGGAGAATATATTGTGAGCATAATAATTAATAAATATTAAGAAGGATTGGTAGACTAAGTTTAATGGTCCAATGAGAAATAATAATATTGAATATTATTTGATTAAATAAAATTTAATTATAACTCACAAGTTAAGAAGATGTCAGGAAATAATAACATTTCTATTATTATTTGACATGGGGGTTTCTCAAGGATTAAAAAAATAATTAATGCACTTGTGAAAATTATTTATTATTACACTAGTGAATTAAATTCCTGGTTATATTATTCTCTTATTACCCAAGCGCTAGCCAAGCGATGCCTATGGGGTTGTACACAATGAATTGGAGAAAATATCTCTATCCTAGAGATTTCATCCCTCTCTAATAACTCTCTCAAGAATGAGAGAGATCCTCCTCCACCAGATGAAGGAGAACGGTTTGGAATCAGTTCTCAAGGTGATCAAAAGCGGACATCACAAGCACAAAGATCATTCATGCTAGCACTTAGAGACTCCTTTGGTGATGTCTGCAGATATGTGGAACACATGTGTATCACCACTAGAGGATATCTACCCTTGATTTATAAAACAAAATGACAGTACACCTGCAAATCTATGGCTGAATGCATCATCAAATAAATAATCACCTTAGAGGTAATTCTTATTTAATTAAATTAATTATAAAAAAAATTGTTGATCCTCTCTCTTGGTTTCAGGTTTTTATTACTTTTTCATATTTATTTGATTCAATTATGTGGATCACAGTATTCATCGTCACATATATCTCGGATTTTTCATTGAATATAGAAAAAATCGAAGTTGGGAATCATCCCTCCCACACTTTCTATGCACCCAAAACTTACACAAAATCCTTAGTTTATTGTCTAGAATAATCTCTTTATAGTGCAGTAGCATCTATAAGATCCTCTCTCATATGTATATGTCCTTGCCTATTCCATCGATGATGTCCTCATATCTGTCCTCCGGTTGGTGGTGGTGGTGGCGGTGTATCATCCTCAGTAGGCACAATAAGGACATCATCATCCCTAGGAAACTCAGCCAGAGTATGTGGATTGGGATATAACTATGGCTCCTCATCATAGGCACTATCACGTATGAAATAAATAAGGTCTATTATAGACACTAGATCTGGGTGAACTACATCCTGCCTAATAAATTCCTCCTCTTGAGGATCTATGATATGTACAAGACAGTCAAGGTACTCTGACTATAAATGAAATAATATTTAAATTAATATGAAACATAAGCTCAAAAAATATAATAAATCTTACTAAACATACCAATTGTTGAATGCCTATCCACTAACACATAAGGTACATGATCATGTGTCGCCGGTACCAATTGGAATAATCCCCCTAATCATCTAACCAATAGAGTGTTGTGGGATATTCGTGCTAAAAGATATTGTATTGGTCACATGTGTCCCAATACTCAATATAACATTCTTGAAACTGTACCCATTCCATCGTCTGTCTACCTATAATCATAATGGAATATAACCCATTAACCTATCATGGAGTCATGTGGATATGACATATATAAAAAAAACAGGTGCATTAATTGATATAGATGGTTCCACTCAATGATGTGGAAGTGGATTAGTGGAACCACTACACCATGATCTCCAATAATAGTTGTGTGGTATGGTGGAAGCGATGCATAGAAAAAACCTATATACAGGTTCCATGAAACCTAAAATGTAGACTTAGAAAATTACTCACAAATTAGCATGATAATGTTATTAAGATAACATTGAAATATATTAAAAAAGTAATAATTAAATTAATTTGTCTATAAAAAATTTAATGTTTAACTTACATTAGCAGGCTGTATAGTGTCAAATATTCATTGAAAGATATGCACGCTATGTCTCAAAGTATGTTCATAATGTTAATCCTGACTCCACTTGGTTAAAAAGAAGTAATAAATGATAAGTTTATAAAATACATTAAAAAATTTACTAAATATCTCAAAGTAATGTCATAAACATACCAACGTCCCTGCGGAAAGTCTCGAAATAGGTGTTGTGGAAGTGGAGAAAAAACTCTAGAAGCATTGCATGGAAAATTCTCCCAGTCCCAAATCTATACAAAATCCATAAAACCTACAATCTACTTTACATCATCTTGAAGAATAGTAGAGAGACATCTATACAGATGTGATAATACAGTGGACCCCAATTTTATTTACTTATCTGGTAAATATCAACAAGTAATGGTAGGTTCATCATGTTTACTATGGTGGTGGAGTAGTATACACACAACATGTCTTTGATAAATTACATAATATATGCACATGTGTGCTGAATAATAATCCCCTCATCTACATCATCAGGAATGATGAAAAAATGTTCATCAAGCCACACCATGCACAAGAGGGAACCCTGGAGGACATGTTGTATGATAATGACATCAATGCCTAGTAAACAGTGTTTATTACACACTAGTCACCAATAGTGGCACCCATAACTGCCTGTTAGTGGAGTAGACCAAGAATGTAGGCAACATCCTCTAAAATAATGGTCATCTCTCCCTCAGGGAAATGAAATGTGTGTTTCTTTAGCTGCCATATCTAAACCAGTGCAACAATCAAGTGGTGATTAATGGTCTTGAAGTTGCACAAGGTGACTCTATAAAATTTAGTATGTTTGAGGTATGTACAAATGGATACTATAGGTGAATCATGATGAAAATGATGTGCTCTCCGAACAACAAGATTTCTAACAGGTCCCTACGCCAACAAATCATGCATCATGTACGACTGCTGGAAAGATAATAGAGGCCACTTCATCAGAATATATGAATAGTATAATATTAATTTCCATATCTATTTAACTCATACCTAATTATATGACTTGATATAAAATATTTTTTAAGTTTATTTTTGGTTTTTAATAAAGATGAAATATGTTATTTCAAGTGACCACATATATACTTTGATATGAATTTATTTTTAATTAAAATCCAAACTTGTGGATAAAAGGATATATACTCTTATTGATAATAATAGAGAAACATATGCATGCGACTATAAAATGGTTTCAAAAGTTAGAAAAGTTTATCAAACTTGTGTATAATTGGGTTCTGATCAAACCATTGAGAATTTTTTTGAAAATAAAAATATATTAATCTATAGTTTTAGTTAATTAGATGTGTGTATAAATTGAAGGTTTTAGTTTTAAATTATTTTAACATACATTTTTATTTGGAAACTGAATTCAACCCCCTCTTTATAGTTATACTCCAACCAACAAATGGAGATAATTAAAAAAATGATTACATGTACAAAATTTTACATTTACTGATAGAGTATATGAATAATTTTAACTATTAGTTGATTGCCTTATGTGTCTAGGGGGATATTTCCTCATGTGACCTTTATATATGAATTTGTTTCACCTTCATCCAGGTTCCCGTTTTTTGGGCCAATCCATCTTGTTCCAAATATGAGTCGACTTTGGTCTCCCTTTTGGTCACAGCCTAGTCATGTTCAGTAAAATTGTGGGTGTGCCATTAGACATCCATAAATTCTAATGTTCCCTAATAAAAATCCACAGAGAACTATAGTAGTTGTTAATACTCTCGATTTGATAAACTGGATCAATAAACTTCCCCCAAGGAAAGTGTACAGAAGCACGTGTTGTGATCACATGGCTGTGAGGATATCGTAATGCTTGAATGTTTTTGCAATCACCATAACACTACTCCAGTAAAATGGATAATTCATGACCACTTCTACCATCCATATCATCATGAGGATTAGTGACCTAAAATCTTTTATTTTCATGATCAAATTAAGTGAATTGAAATATTACAGCCTATTAAAGAAATCTATCTATCTCGTACTATAAATGATAACCATATCACATCCCTCTATTCATACCCTCTTTAGCCTACTTTCCTCATTCCATAAAATACTTTACACTACGATAGAAGGTCTCTTATACCAAACCTAGCTATAATATACATTTAAAACATTATACTAATATTATATTATAATTTCATCTCCAATAATTAACATATAATATAATATTATTAATTACCTATGATGGGTAATTTCCTAAATCACTTGAAAAATCCATTAATACATTCTACAATGTTGGTTATCATATGTCTATATCTCCACCCATCATCATACACCAATGACCGTTTATGCTTTGGAATTTTCATCATGTAATCATAAAATTATGGATTAGATTTATAAATATATTTGATATGCTCCTCCATCCTTTGTTGTTGAGGATTATATGCTAACAAACAAGAAGTAATCAGAACACATATAGAAATAAATTTGATAGTGATTTTTAAAACAATAAAATATATTCATACCAATTTTTATGATTGCTTTCTTCATAGACTCGTCCTTAAACTTATTTCACACATTGTTGGAAATTTTATTAATATAGTATTGATTATGGGCATAGGGTGTTCTCCATGATAGAACCTCAGACTATAATACCTCCTTGATTTCTCGATGACAATCTGAAATAATCAAAATCCCTTTTTCTCCCATAACAAACTCTTTAAGGAAAGACAAAAACAATATCCGCAGTGAGAAGTTATCCTTCTCTACAATAGAAAATTATAAAGGTAGAGTAGCTCAATTACCATCTTGTGTGGTAAGTATCAATAAATTTTCTACATACTTTCCATACAAAAATATTCCATCAATCTGTATAAAATGCTAGCAATGTGTAAGAGCATCCAAACATGGTAAAAATTTCCAAAAACAATCTATCAAACACAACCATTGACTGGTCAACTTGGTTGTGTTGGTTAACATATTAAATAGTATGTAATTAATATATAACTTTATTTTTGTGGCATAAAATACTTATAAGTTATGGTAAGACTCGATAAGATTCATTCTAGTCACCATAAACTTTCACAACAGCCTTTTTCATGTCGTACATTCCTTCCAATAAGATATTTGATACCCAAAAAGTTTTTTGATTCTCTCCATCCGCAAAAATTAAAAGAACATATTGACATGCTCTTATAATTTCAATAATAATAGTTTAAATAAACTCGACATCTAATTATGAGTGTTCCTATGAAAATATTGGGTTTACAGATGTGTGTGGAGTAAATCTAGTGATGCTCCAATAGTGAAAAGTGTTATCAATTATTGATTGAAAATACATATGACATTTTGAATCATATTTTTCACACCATATCACATAATAAGATCTATTTGAATCTTCTACAACATAACTATAATGTCTTTCAATGTGATGTTTTTTTATCACGTTTTTCATTACTTATTTTCTATAAAACTATCTTCCAATATACAAAAAACCTTTATCCAATAGTCGATTTGTGGCACCAATAATTTTTTGAAATTGTATACTAGGAGTAATAATTGACCAATAAAATTGTGGTAAGCAATTAATACCTTCAGTTGAACATGATGCCAATAATAAAGTATGGTTCAAAGGTTTGTTAAACCTCATAAGAGTGGACACAGATTGTTCTTTGGTATGCTCTTCTTCTTTAACTTCCTCGTCATCTTCTTGTTCTAAATTTTAATAATCCTCAAAATTATTGACCGACACATCTAAATTATGTAGAGGAATATCCATGGAAACATCACTTCCTCTATGAGACATCGCAACTTGAGGATATGAAATTTTTTCATGAGGATATGAAGGATAAACTACCATTGCTGATGGAATTTTTTGAGGCATTATAGCATGAGGATATAAAATTGTATCATGAAGTTGCGATGAACCAACTTCCAATATTTATGGAACCTTCATTGTAGATATAGTAACATAAAAATCCATCATTTAATTCTTAGGTTGATATTTAACTAATGACAGTATGTGTTCCCATTCTTCATTATCAATTACTCGATAGGATACATTCCATAACCCATTATTAAATTGTAAATGTCTGTATATGGTGGACTCTATCACTTGATTCACCATCAGTTTTAAATTTTGATGAATTTTTATTTGAATATATTATAAAGTTGTATAGTCTCCAAGAATCGCAACTTTTTATGGCCATATAATATAACTACATATTTTTTCAATATCAAATATTTGATCATTGTAATAAATATAGGCATCCATCTTTTTTATCTGAAATAAATCATCATTATTAATTAAATTTGATTAGAGAGAAAAATATTAATTTCAAATATTTTGATATTTTGATAAAATCTTACACTTAGTATTTGATGGGGATTTAAACTCACCATATTATCTCATGTTATTCCTTTTTTATGTATGCATTATTTTAGTAATTTAGGTTTGAATATTATTCCCTCTACCAAATCAATAAGTTCAAATCGTATTGATGTGTAACTCTTTACAAAACCCATGAGTTTGTGTTACTTACCCAAAAATAGAAGTAAAACATATTCATACATATCCACATGCATCATATGTAGGAGGTACATGAATGGATCATGTAAAATCATAGTGCTACATGAGATTGGAAAAGTCCACATGAGTAAGCCTGGAGCAATAGATAGCCAACCCTATTCGATTTCCTAGCCAAGGAAAGCCTCTAGGAAAGTAGGTGGTCTAACCCAAATCCCCTCTACCTAGGGATACTTTAATAAAGATAGAATTCAATTCATGAAAACTATAACACTTTATATGCACAAAATATATTCCACAACTAAATTAAAGTTCATAACTTTAATAAAAAAACCAAGGTCAAGCTATATGAAAATCTAAATTAATTATCATACCTAGAATGTAATGAAAGGCTCTATTCTAGAATCAATTTATCAAATATACTCTAACATACAATAAGTCATAATATAAACAATTTATATATATAAATAAAAATATTAATTAATTAACTTAGTAATTATAATTAATTTTGAATTATTTTTTAATTATTTTTTAATTCAAATTAAACAATACTTCATTATTAATTAGTTATTTGAGTAATTTGAATGAACATAACTGGAAAATTCATTACTTGCGATGGGATCCCATTGCAAATGACTCATTGCTAAAAATGGTATTTCAAAGATAGTTTTTTGCGATAGTTCATCACAAAAAATATTTATTTTTGATGGGTAGGTATCTCATCACAAATAACCTTTCTCGGTATATAAAATAGATCTATTGTGATGGGAAGATTCACCTGTCATAAATAATTATTTTCAAGGGGTGAATCTTCCCATCGTAAAAAATAAAAAAATAAAATAAAATAATAAAATAAAAAAATAAAAAATATTCACAATAATATAAAAAAATTCTATATAAAACTGTAAATATATGAATTAATAAAAATATTGAAAAATATATGTGTTCATTCAAATATTTATCAAAATAAATGTGATAAAAATACATAAATCCCTGATGGAGAGGGTCGTCTGGAGGAGGTGGAGGAGGGAACTCCATTCCTATACCCTGAGTCAATCATTGCATTTACTCCATCATAT
The DNA here is from genome assembly GCA_963277665.1 of Viscum album. Taxonomy (NCBI): domain Eukaryota; kingdom Viridiplantae; phylum Streptophyta; class Magnoliopsida; order Santalales; family Viscaceae; genus Viscum; species Viscum album. The sequence continues at coordinate 1,953,536,016 of OY728141.1, read as the reverse complement.
GCTCGTGTTGCTACTCCTGTCATCGATGCATCTCCTCCTACTATTATTTCTGCTGACGATAGATCTTTTCATGCTCCCTGTGCATAGTCTTTATAATATCACTCTAAGCACACAGACACTCCTCGTACTGTACAGCAGATGATGAATACTCTCCATGATATCCTCTTGAGTTGGATGATGACATCACAATAGTACCATAATAACTCTCAGGAATCAATCGAGATATGATACCAACAACTCCGTCTTTCTCAAAGGCATGCTGAGTCTCCAACATTCATGTTGCTTAATCAAATTCTTTTGCACTAGTGCTCTAATCCTTGGTCTCGGCATGACTCTCATCATTTTCATGAGAAGTTGTGACCTCATATGACTACTTCAATTACAATTTAAAATTAAAATAATTAAAATATTATTTACATTTAATTTTATAAATAAAACATATATACTGACCACAATCTGATATTGGCAACCACCTATAATCTCTCTAGTGACAGGATCATTGTACATATTCTTATAAACATTAAACTCCATAATATAGGGATGTTCAATAGCCCATATGAGTATAAAATAAATAGCTCACATTTAAAGTTATATAAATTATTAAATAAAGTACTTACCATATGTCGTTGATGCGTACTGAATGTACGAATACCATCTTGATGTGTCACCTCCTACCTCCCCTAGTTCTTCCGACCTAATGATGCTCTCCTATGAAAACTAGATCTCATCCAATATAAACATAATCCATCCCAAACCTGATATGAGATGTAATCTGGTCGTTGGGAATAGTAAGACTGATCAAAATCTGTGACTCCCTCTTTTTTCATGGTTGTCCTCCTTAGATTGTGCAAAAACTGATGGAAACGCTCACACATGCAAACCTCTTGGGCCTCCCAGATAGAGGTCTGTATTCTATCATCGATAGGATACCATAAACCCTACAAATAATTAATAATAGAAAGTTAATAATTAAATAAATTTTAAAATAAATATTATTTATTTACATACCATCAAATGATCAAACATGCAGTGTCGAACATCAATAGGAATTTGATCTCATGTCACCCATGTACCATAAATATAATTCTACAATATAGCACACCCTTTTCCAACAGCTATATGCAAAAATCTATGAAAAAATAGAACAAATAATCCAACAATTAGTATATAAATAAGTTAATAAAAATTAATGAAAACTGACTAAAATACACGACTAAACATACATCCACATGTGTGGATTAGACTCAAGACATCTCACAAGACCACGACCCATCCAAGTTGATGTTGAACCGCCATAATCTTAAGGGTCATATGATGAAGCATCAGGATTTTCACCAGGTAGTGTAGAATCATCGAACTTTCGAAACAAATCAGATAAATGGTCATCATCCATCTAAAACTTGAAATAAGTTTTGTCATCAAGTAATTGAAAACAAGTATTATATATAGATATATATTATTTATGATTATAAATTTCATTTAATTGTGTAAATACTCATCTTCATCCTCATATTTATATATGATGGTGTCAATATCTTCATATTCCTCCCCAGTATCATCAATTTCTATAGAAGTTTTAGCTTCATTATCTCTTGATATTTCAAATTCATTTGTTATATCAAAAACATCATCATCACCATTAACCCATAACTGTGGGGTATCATCATCGATATTCATGTATCATCATGAAAAAAATTATTTGGAGTTATCTCTTGAAAAAATTTAATTCCTTACACTTTAGTCAAACCAAATTTAATTTGGATAAACTAGTTTTCATAAGATTTCATTTTTATTATGCTCCACCAATCAATTAACTCTCTTGAAGCAGTATAATAATTTTCATAATAAATTTTATGTGTCTGATGGGCCAATAAGAATGACTCATTTACTATAATAAGGATTTTATATTTAATATCAACAATTTTATGGAATGAATGAACATGAAAGACTCTATGAGTATCCAACCAATGACATTTAAACATCATTATGTAATTTTGTCTTAGATAACACAGTTCAATAATTTTTTCATCATGTCATAAAAGTTAACTTCACTTTCTCTATGATAAGATCCTATCAATAAAACACCACTATTAATTATTTTTTGATTCCTAATATGCATGTGTATGAAATCGAAAAACATTCACCACATATGAATTATAAGATTTAACCATTTTGGATGGTGGGTTAATCAATACACATAATCAGTTATCAATTTTATCATCATGTTGAGATACCTAAAAATTTGAAAAAAAATTATAAATATAACAAGTAATGAATTTATTTTATATATTAAACCATAAAAAATTACTTTACCAATTTTTGAAACTAGTAGGAAAAACTATTTTTTCGGCGTTATTTAAGATCAGCTGTTATAATTTGTGGAAACCATTTCTTGATATTATTATCATATATTCTAAAAATAAAATAATATTAGATTAATTTTTAAAAAAAATTATAGAATAAGTGGTAGTACAACTCATTGTACAAATAGTGTCATTTCTTTACAGTTGAGAAGAACATATATATGATCCCTATGATGTTCATCATCTAAAATCCATCATTCATAAACTCCACCAAATCCATGTTCAGAATGATCAAAAAATGATAATTGATTACTCATTTAATCACTAAAATTATCCTCATTATGGCCTATTTGGTTATGTTTTGATGGATATTCATATTAAAAATAATGAGATCATAAAAAATAAATTTACACCTGAAAATAATCTTCTACAATTGATCCTTAAACCGATGCTTTGTTACGTACCTTTTTCTTTAATTTTTGCATGAAACTCTCATATAGGTATATCCATTAGAACTATACTGGACCTCTACATTTTTTTCATGTAGCAAATATAAAATCAAATCTTCCATTGAATCAAAGAAAACCATCAATTTTTTTTCAATTTATATAAAATTAAAACAATATCTTCTTGCGGTCTACTTAGTACATCATAGTCTATTTTCCTCGCATAAATGTCTTAGAAAAAATATGATATTTATTTAGCGCATCCTAAATCATAAAATTAAACAAACCTCTAAATCCAATTGGTATAATTATTTACATTATAACATTATAGTCGTGAATTTTTTAATCTGGTAATATGACCATTTTTTATACATCTAGCCAAATTATAAACATAACCATCTGAAAGCCTCAAATCTACAATCCACTGGAAAAATAATAAATGATTTTTTTTTAAACTATATAAGTTTATTTTTAGTTCTTTAATTTTTGTGATCTATCATTTTCAAAAAGTTTAAGTTTTGGTCGCCAGCAAATTTGGGCAAGATCTAATCATTCCTTTACATTATCTTTAGTCTTATCAGGTGTGTCCAAAACAGTATAAAATATGTTATAAAAAAATTATCAATATTCATGACATCCAACATGTGACATACCAATCAATCAAACCAATATGGAAAATTCCAAAAAATGATTCATTTTATAAAATATTGTTCTTTTCTAAAGAAATCTATTTTTTATTGGTTTATAGTTGGTCCAAAGGTAATGGGTGGTAATGAAGAGACAATAGATTTTAACTCAATACCTAAGATCATTATTGGAGGTCTATCTCTTTCAATTGTACCTTTTTTGAAATGATATATGTTCCTCCAAAAAGGATGATCTGTAGAAATAAATCTTCAATGGCAGTCAAAAAAACAAGGTTTTCTTCCATTGACGAGCATAAATGATTTGTTTTCACTCATATAATACAGACAAGATTTTGGACCATATTTACTCTAACTAGATTACATGTCATATGCTGGTAAGTTAGCAACTGTCTGCATTAATGCAGCTTTCATTATAAAAAAAATTCACAACAACATCATATGTATTGACACCATTACTCCATAATAAATTCAACTCATCAGTCAATGGATTCAAATAAACATCAATATTTTTTTTTCCTAGAATTAATAATGTCAAAAATATATATGGATTATTCATTAATATCTAATGAGTTAAGTTGCACAAAGTTATAAAAATGGGCCAACACAGATATTAATAGTCGTAACAACCAAATGGATAGAAACCATCAGTAAAAAGACTCAATCACACATTACGAGCTTCTGAAGAAAAATATGGATGTACCTAGTAAAAAAATTCATGAATCACCATCAAAAGGATTATTTAAGTTTTTATCAGTTAAAATATTGCTTTTGTGTCATGTAATCAATGTCACTTTGTTCTCAGAAGTAAATAAACACTGTGATATAGGTTTAAGAAGGAAATACCTCAACTATTTAACAGGAACCAATCCAATATTCCCTTATTAATCCCCCATGTACCTAAAGTTTCCACATGTAGAAAAACTAACTAATGACTCATTTTCATCATAATATAAGATGTAATCATTTGAACATGCATAAATCTTCTGATAACTAAGACCCAAACTATGAATCAGCCTCTTATGCTCATATAAATTTACAATAAACACATTTCATTCAGGTGATATTGATTTAATCAAAGATAATATCTAATCATAACAATTATTTGACATTCCATTGTCTGATTTAATAGCCATAAATTTTGAAACAACTTCAAATTTTCTTATCTTGTAACCATGTTATAAGTTATCCTCGGAAAACTTAAACAACTCATAAAATTGAGATGGTTATAACTCAGGAGTTAAATAAATATCATCCTGAGTTTCAGTTTATTGAAAAGATAGACTAGCTACATCATCTACTAAATTTTGAAACCATGATGGATCTAGAACCAAATTATTAGTATCTTCTCTGAAACTACATTCACCATGTTGATACCAAAAAAATATAATATTTTAAATAACCAAAATTCAATAGATGACCCCCAAAATGTGTCAAATCTCCTCAGATCGCATTTCTTACATAGACACTTAATTTTCCCTTCTGAAAAAAATTATAGTTTGATGATGCAAATAATAGAAATTTTCAATACTCTCACTATATACAGGATTTATACCCAAATCATTTGGATTCATGTGATGATTTATCTAATTTCAATCCTGTAATAAATATTGTTGTCTACTTCCCTACTTCATTTTTCTATAAAAAATATTACTTATGATTAATTTTATATAAGAAAAATATAATCTAAAAAATATTAGAATATTAAAAAATTAAAAAATACTTGTAAATATTATAAATTATATCTAATTACCACTATATTTTTATAATTCCATATTGCTAAGTTTTTCTAATTACCATTAATTACCAGCAAGTGAAATAGAAGGTCGGCCAAGGGTCGTGAGGGAATTAGGGAGTAGAGGGGATAGAGGCGACCACAAAGGGAAAGAATTTTAGCATCGTTGGGTTCAGGGTCACTGAAATTATTTCACTCTATTTTTACCTTCATCCAATTTATTACATGTTTCCCTCATGCCCCTTGGTTGGCCTTCTATTACTAATTTTGGTTAATTATGGTCAATTGTGGTTAATTTTCACTAATTTACCTCTAATTGTTACTAATATTTACTAATTTACTAGTAATATTTAATATTTTTTACTAATTACCACTAATTTTTAATAATTTCAGTTATTTAATATTAATTTTTATTAATTACTGTTAAATTTCACTAATTATAGTAATTTAACGTTAATTTTTACTAATTTACATGTAATTTTTACTAATTTTTACTAATTACCACTAATTTTTACTAATTAGTGATTTAATGTTCATTTTTACTAATATTTATTAATTACTTGTAGTTTTTACTAATTTTGACTAATTACCACTAATTTTTAAAAATTAAAGTTATTTACTATTAATTTTTACTAATTACTGTTAATTTTTACTAATTATAGTCATTTATTTTTACTAATTTACTGATTATTTTTACTAATTATAACTAATTTTTAATAATAATAGTTATTTACAATTAATTTTTACTAATTACTATTATTTTTTACTTAATTATAGTGATTTATTAATAATTTTTACGAATTTTTAATAATTTTTAATAATTTTTAATAATTATAGTGATTAATCACTAATTTTTACTAATTACCACCAATTTTTACTAATTACCATTAATTGTTACTAATTATCATTAGTTTTTTTCTAATTATAGTGATTTAATGTTCATTTTTACTAATATTTACTAATTATCATAAATTTTTACTAATTTTTACTAATTACCACTAATTTTTAATAATTATAGTTATTTACCATTAATTTTTCCTAATTACTGTTAATTTCCACTAATTATAGTGATTTAACATTAATTTTTACCAAATTTAATTGTATTTTTTAATAATTACCGCTAATTTTTATTAATTATAGTGATTTACCGCAAATTTTTACTAATTTTTACTAATTACTGCTAATTATTACTAATTACCGTTAAATTTTACTAATTAAATTGATTTAATGTTTGTTTTTACTAATATTTACTAATTACTACTAAATTTTACTAATTTTAACTAATTAGCACTAATTTTTAATAATTATAGTGATTTACCATTATTTTTTACTAATTAATGCTAATTTTTACTAATTATAGTGATTTGGCATTAATTTTTACTAATTAATGCTACCTTATCAGTATTTTTTACTAATTTTTAATAATTACTGATAATATTTAATAATTATGGTGATTTGCTGCCAATTTTTACTAATTACTACTAGTTTTTCCTAATTATACCGGTTTACAAATAATTTTTACTAATCACCGCTAATTTTTACTATTTTTTAGTCATTACCACTAATTTTTACTAATTATAGTGTTTTACCGATAATTTTTACTAATTACCGCTTATTTTTACTAATTTTTAGTCATTACCTCTAATTTAAAATAATTATAGTGATCTATCGCTACTTTTTACTAATTATCGTTAATTTTTTCTAAGTATAGTAATTTAATGTTCATTTTTACTAATCTTTACTAATTGTCACTAATTTTTACTATTTTTTACTAATAATTCTAATTTTCAAAAATTATGGTGACTTACCGTTAATTTTTACCAATTATTGCTAATTTCTACTAATTATAGTAGTTTAACATTCATTTTTATTAATTATTCTTGTTTATTAAAAATTACTATATATTATTATTACTTGATGCGTGAGGATTTGTCGCGGATCCCCGATCAATATTTTATTTACCTAAGCATGCAATATAATGCGCACCCAGGGTCAGTCTCGAGGAGGCAGCTCACACAACATCAAAATTATATTGTCACTATTTAAATTCTAACTAATATAAAGCTAAATGATATAAAAAGATGGGTTTAAAATATGCATAAAATATTAATGTGTGTGTGTGTGTGTGTGCAATGTGAACAAAATGATGTTAGAAAGATGGAAGGAAGACATCCGTTCTTAGGAGATCATAATGGTTGATATCATCATTCATTAAAATATTCTCAACATATTTTTTAACAATAACTTCATTTATTAATAATAGTGCAAAAGACATAAGAGAAGGAAAGGACACCAAGAAAGCGAACAAGAGTGGCGAATCAGGGGGTCTAAAATGATGCAAACCTAGTACATCTGTCACGACCCATCCTCGGGGCCCGTGCCGTGACTACCCCAAGCCCGCCTTCCATAGGCCAGGGGCTAACGACTAGCACCAAGGCGTAAATCCCGGTAAAAAGGGAAGGCATTGCCTTTGTAAAGTAAACAAACACCTCAGAGCAAGCAAGCAGAAGTAAACACTAAGTAAAAACTGAGTACAACAGTAAGTGCGGAAAAGTAAGTGGGCCAGAATACAAACTCAAACTGAAAGTAAAGTACAACTCAAAAGGGAAAACAGCAACTGAAAAGTAAAGTCGCAGCCTCGATCCGTCCACTGGACTCCCACCTGAAGGGTGAGTACAGATGGCCTCCACAGCTCCTCGGGTCCAACCGTCCACTCCGAGTACGTCCCGCCAGTGGTCCACCTCCAGGTACCGTCCTGCTCTGAAAGCCTCAACCACGATCAGCATTGTCCGTCATCTGTAACCAACACAACGTAGTGCGGGCATAGCCCGTGCAGGGGTGAGTATAAGCTACTCAGTAGGGACCCCGAGACCCCCGAAGGTCTCCCTGAATCCACAAAGGATAATCCACAAAGGAAAGATACAATCACGAAATAACATCCGACACTGCTTAGGTATATGCCCATACATATACCTAAGTCATCAATTCTCATTCGGCTCCAACATCCGAGCCCAAGTACAACCCAGTCCACACAGGAAAGAAAAACTTAATCCACACTGGATAGCACAACACAATCCACAAAGGAAAGCAAAACAGGATTCAGCACACACGGGTATACTTCTTTGTATGACGATAGAGATGATCAGATATACCCACTGATTCATCTAAACCGTCGGACCCACAATGGATCGAAAGGTACTAACCCCCGCAATGACCCACAAAGGATCTGACCCACACAGGATCGATAGGTAACTAACCCCCGCAATGACCCACAAAGTATCTGACCCACACAGGGTCGATAGGTAACTAACCCCCGCAAAGACTCACACAAGATCGAACCCACACAGGATCTGTAGGCGCTGGCCCACACAGGACCGCTAAGCGCTGACCCACACAGGATCGGACCCACACAGGATCTGTAGCACTGACCCACAAAGGATCGCTGAGTGCTGTAGTCATCGTCGAATCCACTGAGGATCTCTGCACAGTCGTCGTCGAATCCACTGAGGATCTCTGCACAGTCGTCGTCGTCGTCGTCGCAGTCGCAGCCATCACTAGGGTTCCCGCACACAGCAAGCTCGTTCGGGAGGGTCCGCTCCACGAGCTGATAGGCTGATACATCAACTGACACATAGTCCAGAGTTGATGTATCCAAAAGTTCCGTATCATCAACAGGAACTCAACGTCGCAGACGGCGCGTCAATCGGACGCCCGGTCTGAGAGTTATTGGCTTTTTCGTCCCAGGGGTCCGGTTGGTTTTTAAGAAAAAACCAACCCGACTGTACTCCACCTGCGTCCAAACCTCGGGCGGAGTAAGCCAAAAGATCCTTCTCACTTAGAGGAATCCAACAAAGTCGACGGCACGTCAATCGGACGTCCGTAGCTCAAGATATGAGTGTTTCCGCTCCGAGGGCCCGGTTGGTTTCGTGTACGAACCAACCCGGTCAAACCCAAAGTACTCCGAAACCTTGAGTGTGATATACCGAAACGACCGTATCGATCCAAGGATCGTATCTCCTCTGACGGCGTGTCGTTCGGAGGCCCGTAGCTCAAGATAAGAACAAAAGACCGAAAAGGTCCGAAACGGGGGTTCTGGGCCCGGACCGACCCGGCCCAACCCCCCTGGGTCGGCCCGAACCGGGCGACCCAACCCGGGTCCGGGTCCGACCCGGCCGGCGCGGCCCGGCCCGGTGGTCCGGCCGGGCAGCTCGGCTGGTGCGCTGGCGCTGGCCAGGCGCCGCGCAAGGCAGCCGCGGCCCCCCCGCGCGGGGGCTGCTCCGTGACACCCGGACGCGGCTTAAGTCGCGTCCCTCCTCCGCAGTCCCACGCGGCCGCGGGATCGGCTAGCGCTGTCGCGGCTTCAGCCGCAGCGGGTCTTCCCGGCGGCGCACCGGCGGGGAGTTCCGCGGACCACCGGACGCGCTCCGGTGGTCCGATTTGCGCGCGGTCTTCACCAGTGCTCGTCCCGGGACTCGTTCTTCACTACAAAGCCTTCAAAATTAACTTGCGGCCCCGTTTGTCATCGCCCGCCAATCTGCGCATAACAACAAGAAGGGCGGTGGGTTTGGACTTGTTCGTTGGTCCGCACCCACCGCGTTAGCGGTTTTTAAAGTCTCACAACAATCATATTTAAAAACCGGGGATATAAATCACGAAGATTTAAAAAGAAACAAGCCCTACTTCGTCGTAGTCGTCGAACGAGAATTCTTCGCGGAATTGACCGTCGCGGAAGGAGAGGACCGTCGCATCGCGGAAGGGGCGTGGCGTCGTCGTGGTACACGACGTCGCGTCGACGATCTCCGAGGGTTAAAGAAAACACACAGATTTAATTTCACGAATTAAATCCATGTTGAGGATAAAATCCACAAAGGAATTTAAAAGATTTGAAATCTCCTACCTCAAGCAGTTGATCGAAGATTTGTCGCGGGGAAAGAATCGTCGCGGAAGAAGCGTCACGGAAGGAGAATCGTCGGCGTCACGGAACACGGTGTCGCGTCGTCGATCTTCGAGGGTTCGGTGTTCTTCGCGTTCTTCGCGTTCTTCGCGAAGGAGGATGAAGATATTGTTTCTCCAAATCCTCTCAACAAGCAACCCGTCAACGAAAAGGGTGTTGGTCTTATTTTATTAATATGTCAACAGTTTGAAAAACAGGTTAAGAAACGAACCATTAATTTAGTGAATTAACGGTAACGACTTAACTGTCCATTTAATAGGAGCATTTAAGAGTTTTAGAAAACGCTCCAGTTGACTTTCATTAAAGAGGAGTTTTCGCGGGTGCGTTACTTAGGGGAAAAGAAACGATGGGGCTCGTGCAGGCCCCACCTCACAAATATCCTACCTAGAGGGTAGGATATTTTGGGTTCCACCCTATCCACTTCAACTCAGCTTAAGTGGCTTTAAGTGGCTTCAAGTGGCTTTAAGTGAAATAAAATAAAGTTGTCGCACAACTTTATTTTATTTTCTTCACTTAACCCCAAAAATTAAAAACCACACCCGAGCAAACGCAACTCCGGAAGAGGCGTTTATAAGCAAGTATCGGCACTGCGATTCCATCGGTGCCCTCAGAATTCGATTCCGGGCACCGGTTCAAAAGTTAGAAAAACCCGCTCGTTCGTTCACTGAACGTACCCGAGCCAAACTTCGGAAAATGATTCCGGGCACACCGGGCCTCGGAATCACGTGCCGTCAGAAACTGTGTTCTTGTAAAATCCCAAAGAAAAATTAAAAAAAATCCTTGAATTTTACGGGTCTTTACATCACTCCCACCTTAGGGCTTTACGTCCCCATAAAGATACATCACAAACTAGGGAAACAAATGCGGGTACTGAGCATGCATCTAAGCCTCTCGCTCCCAAGTGCTCTCCTGGAGGTTCCCATGCTTCCATCTAATGTGCACTAGCGGAATCAACCATCCACGCAAGACCTGCTCCTGTCGATCCTTGATCTCCACTGGGACCTCCATAAAAGTCGCCTCATCATCAACGTCTAGCTCCCCATGGTCAATGATATGCATCGGGTCGTACATGTATATCCTCAGCTGAGATACGTGGAAGATGTCGTGCACCCGGTGCAACTGAGGTGGTAGATCCAGGTGATAAGCCACCTCGCCGATCCTGCTGAGGACCTGGAATGGTCCGATGAAGCGTGGAGACAACTTGTCGCCTCGTCCAAATCTCCGTAAACCACGTTGAGGTGAGACACGCAAGAAGACGTGGTCTCCATCCTCGAACTCTAGTGGCCTCCGCCTCCTGTCAGCATAAGACTTCTGTCGGCTCTGAGCTGTCCTCATCCGCTCCTGGATGGCCTGGACCTTCTCTGTCGTGGCCTGGACCATCTCTAGTCCCACAAGTGTTGACTCCACAGGGTCTGTCCAGCACAAAGGATATCTTCAAGGTCGGTCATACAACGCCTCGTATGGTGTCATCCCGATGGTGGAGTGGTAGCTGTTGTTTTACGCAAACTCCACCAAGGGTAGGTGGTCCTCCCAGCTGCAACCAAAGTCAAGGACACATGCACGAAGCATGTCCTCGAGAGTCTGAATGGTCCTCTCTGTCTGACCATCCGTCTGAGGGTGAAAGGCGGTGCTCAGACGTAGCTGCGTCCCGAATGCCTCCTGCAACCCCTTCCAAAGCCGGGAAGTAAAGTGAGCATCGCGATCAGAGACGATAGATGATGGCACACTGTGAAGCCGTACAATCTCCTGAACGTAGAGACGTCCCAAGCTCTCCACTGAGCCCTACTCTCTGATGGGTAAGAAGTGAGCCGACTTGGTGAGTCGGTTGACAATCACCCAAATGGAGTCGTGACCTCTGGAAGTGCGTGGAAGTTTAGTCACGAAGTCCATAGATATCCCGTCCCACTTCCACTCCGGGACCTCCAAGGGCTGTACCAAGTCTGCTGGTACCTGATGCTCTGCCTTCACCTGCTGGAAAGTGAGGCATCGAGAAACGAACTCTACCACATCCTTCTTCATGCCCGGCCACCAGTGATGTCGTCTGAGATCCTGGTACATCTTCGCCACTCCAGGATGTACCGCCAAAGGGGAAGTGTGAAACTCTCTCAGCACCTCCTCTCGTAAAGTGACTGGTACCAAGGTACGTCTTCTGAAAAGGATGTCGTGCTCTTCTCCAAAGGAGAAACCATCAGGTGACTGTCCTGAGGATATCTGTGAACGCCGCATCTCACAGGCATTGTCTCCATGTTGTGCCTCTCTGATCTGCTGCAATAGTAGAGGGGTGACTGTGAGAGACTGAAGGAAGGCTGCTCCATCTCTATCCATGAAGGATATCTGCAAAGCGACTAGTTGCTCAGTATCCTCCTCAAGTAGCTGAATGCCCATCCTCCTGCTGAGAGCATCGGCTACCACGTTCCCCTTCCCAGGAGTATAGACTATCTCAAAGTCATAGTCCTGGAGGAACTCGAGCCATCGCCGCTGTCTCAGGTTCAGGTCCTTCTGAGAGAAGATGTACCTGAGACTTTGATGGTCAGAAAAGACTGTAAAGCGCTCGCCCATCAAATAGTGCCGCTATATCTTCAGAGCGAAGACCACTTCTGCTAACTCCAGGTCATGGGTAGCGTAGTTCTGCTCATGCGGCCTCAACTGACGTGATCCATAGGCGATCACTGCCCACTCCTGCATCAGGACACATCCGAGTCTGGTCCCTGATGCATCACAGTAGACTACGTACTCTACTCCCTCCTCAGGCAACCTCAAGATAGGGGCGTTGGTCAATCTCTGTCTCAGCTCCTAGAAGCTATGCTGACATCTGTCTGACCACACAAAGGGTTTACCCTTCTTCGTAAGAGCTGAGAGTGGTGCTACAACTCTGGAGAAGTCTGGCACAAATCTCCGGTAGTATCCAGCTAGTCCCAAGAAACTCCGCACCTCTGTCACGCTCTTGGGTGGCTCCCAAGCTAGCACTGCCTCAATCTTCGCAGGATCCACTGCAACTCCCACCTCAGAGATGACGTGTCCCAAGAAGTGGTCCTCACGTATCCAGAACTGACACTTCGAGAGCTTTCCATAAAGCTGGTGCTCTCGGAGTGTGTCTAGTACAACACGCAAGTGGTAGGTGTGCTCCTCCTCAGTCGTCGAGTATATCAAAATGTCGTTAATGAAGACTACAACAAATCGATCGAGGTATGGCTGAAAGATCATATTCATAAGGACCATGAACACCGCTGAAGCATTGGTTACGCCGAATGTCATAACCAAGAACTCATAGTGTCCATATCGACATCTGAAGGTCATCTTCTGCACGTCCTCGTCATGAACTCTGAGCTGATGATAGCCTGACCTGAGGTCTATCTTCGAGAACCATCGTGCTCCCTTGAGCTGATCGAAGAGGTCATCAATCCTCAGTAGCGGATACTTGTTCCTCATTGTCACCTGGTTCAGGCGACGATAGTCAACACAAATTTGCAAGCTCCCATCCGCCTTTTTGGGGAATAATATCGGGGAAGCCCAGGGTGAAACACTGGGTCGGATGAATCCCTTGCCCTGAAAGTCCTCCAACTGTACCCGTAGCTCTCGAAGCTCGGTGGGAGCCATCCGATATGCTGGAGTGGATATCGGGGATGTCCCGGGGTACAAATCAATATAAAATTCTACCTCTTTGCGAGGAGGTAGTCCTGGAACGTCGTCGGGAAAGACGTCCGCATACTGATCCACCACTGCAGGAAAACTAGGACTCTGCACGTCAACTGCTCCTAGGATGAGGCTAGCCAACTGATGAGTGATGGGCTATCCTCTCCTCTGCGAGAGTCCATCCTGTGCTGCGAAGGCCCCCTTCTCGCCGGTGAAGGTGAACCTGCTCCCGTCGGTGCGTACACATCACACCTTGCGCCTAAAACAGTCAATCTGAGCATGGACTGTAGATAACCAATCCATGCCCAAGATGACGTCGTAAGGCCTCGACGCCGCTATAAGAAGATCTCAGCCGAAGCTCTCTCCTCCTAGAGTAAGCTCACACTGCCGGCACCAGTGCGTAATTGTTGAGTCTGCTCCCGTAGGAGTCTCTAGCCGTAAGGATCGAGCCAACGGCTCTGTCGGAATCTCCGAGCTCCGAACAAGGGCAGCGGCTATGAAAGAGTGACTCGCTCATGTGTCTATAAGAACTGAAGAAAGGGTGGAATAGACACAGATAGTACCTCGAATCATCTCGGGCGCACCGTGGTCGTAGGCCTCCGCTGCCTGGAGCTGTGTCTGTCTCTGCCTGCCAGCTCCCTGTGGCCGGGGTGGACCTCCTGGTGGTGGTGGTGGTAGAGCCTCAAAGCGTCGCCCACCACCTGCTACTCGGCCAACTCCTCTGCCTCATTCGCCTACTCCCTGTGGACCACCACGGTCGACCCTCTGCCTCTGCCTGGGTGGCCCCTCAACCGTCTGCTGCTCCTCGGCACGGTGGGTCAGGCATTCACGAGCCATGTGGCCCCTATCCGCCGCATGTGTAGCACTGCCTCCCTCTCGAAAGACTGGCTCCACGCTGTGTGCCCCGCACTGCTGAGCCAGTGTCCTGAGGTCGTCTACGTGAGGGTCTGGTCTGCCTGGACCTCTGAGTCATCCGTCGACCACCTGCCGCAGAAGACTCTGCTACGTGCTACCCCGTGGTAGGTCTTGCCGCGGGTGTAGACTCAGCAAGAAAGCTCTCGATCAAAAGGGATCGCTCCAGTACTCCTGCCTGAGTCGGAATGCTGAGGGAGATCAGTGATGCCCTGATCTCATGTCTCAAACCCTGCTCAAAGGTCTGGGCCCGAAAGAATGGGTCCCGTACCATGTCTGTCGAGTAGCGCGAGAGATTGGTAAATCTCGCCGAGTACTGGGCGACCGTCAAGCTGCCATGCCGCAGCTGAAGAAGCTCCTGGATGCGCACCGCACGGAGGGTGGCTGGGACGAACTCTGAGCGGAAGAGGCTCTCAAAGTACGTCCAGAGAAGAGATGCCTCATCGTGCACCTGGAGCATCAAGCTCCACCATCGGCCCGCTGCCACGTGTAGTAGGTTCGCTGCGAGGATCACCATGAGGTCTGCTGGTGTCCTCACTAACCGGAAAACTCGCACCACTGCCTCTAGCCAGTCCCCGGCTGCCTGGGGGTCCGTCTCCCCGCGGAACCTGGGCGGTCGCTGGCGCTGGAACTCATGCAGTGCACTAAGGCGACGTGCATCGTCAGTGGCTGGGGCTGGTAGTATCGGTGGCTCGGCGGGTAGAGGTACCGCCGGTGCCTCTGCTGTCAAAGGGCCATGTACCGAGGCCCCGTCGCTCGGCGGGTTGTCGTCACGCTCAACTCTTGGAACCCTAGCTGGCTGCCGTCGTGGGGTCATCCTGAAAAGAAATAGGTGTGTCACGGTCAGAACAGTATACCTGGTGAGCTGACATAAAGTAATCACAAAGAAAACTTGAAACACACATGCAATCAATGTTTTCGTGTATTAAGTCGGAAATCAGAAGTCAGGGTCCTGGTGTACGGATACGTCGGCCACCGCACCAACACTGGACTCCCTGGACTGATAACCACACCCAATACGCTTAACACTATTTCTTCACATAGAAGAAAGATCAGAGTCCCAAGTTTTGCGGTAGAACCGAACTCCTCTGATACCAATTTGTCACGACCCGTCCTCGGGGCCCATGTCGTGACTACCCCAAGCCCACCTTCCATAGGTCAGGGGCTGGCGACTAGCACCAAGGCGTAAATCCCGGTAAAAAGGGAAGACATTACCTTTGTAAAGTAAAAAAATACCTCAGAGCAAGCAAGCAGAAGTAAACACTAAGTAAAAACTGAGTACAACAGTAAGTGCAGAAAAGTAAGTGGGCCAGAATACAAACCCAAACTGAAAGTAAAGTACAACTCGAAAGGGAAAACAACAACTGAAAAGTAAAGCCACAGCCTCGATCCGTCCACTAGAATCCCACCTGAAGGGTGAGTACAGATAGCCTCCACAGCTCCTCGGGTCCAACCGTCCACTCCGAGTACGTCCCACCAGTGGTCCACCTCCAGGTATTGTCCTACTCCGCAAGCCTCAACCACGATCAGCGCTGTCCGTCGTCTGCAACCAACACAACGTAGTACGGGCATAGCCCGTGCAGGGGTGAGTATAAGCTAATCAGTAGGGAACCCGAGACCCCCGAAGGTCTCCCTGAATCCAAAAAGGATAATACACAAAGGAAAGATACAATCACGAAGTAACATCCTACACTACTTAGGTATATGCTCATACATATACCTAAGTCATCAATTCTCGTTCGGCTCCAACATCCAAGCCCAAGTACAACCCAGTCCACACAGGAAAGCAAAACGTAATCCACACAGGATAGCACAACACAATCCACAAAGGAAAGCAAAATAGGATTCAGCTCACACAGGTATACTTCTTTGTATGACGATAGAGATGATCAGATATACCCACTGATTCATCTAAGCCGTCGGACCCACAAAGGATCGAAAGGTACTAACCCCCGCAATGACCCACAAAGGATCTGACCCACACAGGATCGATAGATAACTAACCCAATGACCCACAAAGGATCTGACCCACACAGGATCGATAGGTAACTAACCCCCGCAAAGACCCACACAGGATCGGACCCACACAGGATCTGTAGGCGCTGGCCCACACAGGACCGCAGAGCACTGACCCACACAGGATCGGACCCACACAGGATCGGACCCACACAGGATCTGTAGAACTGACCCACAAAGGATCGCTGAGTGCTGTAGTCGTCGTCGAATCTACTGAGGATCTCTGCACATTCGTCGTCGAATCCACTGAGGATCTCTGCACAGTCGTCGTCGTCATCGCAGTCGCAGCCAACACTAGGGTTCCTGCACACAACAAGCTCGTTCGGGAGGGTCCGCTCCACGAGCCGAGAGGCTGATACATCAACTGACACATAGTCTAGAGTTGATGTATCCAAAAGTTACGTATCGTCAACAGGAACTCAACGTCGCAGACGGCACGTCAATCGGACGCCCGGTTTGAGAATTATTGGCTTTTTCGTCCCAGGGGCCCGGTTGGTTTTTAAGGAAAAACCAACCCGACCGTACTCCACCTGCGTCCAAACCTCGGGCAGAGTAAGCCAAAATATCCGTCTCACTTAGAGGAATCCAACAAAGTCAACGGCACGTCAATCTGACGTCCGTAGCTCAAGATATGAGCGTTTCTGCTCCGAGGGCCCGGTTGGTTTCGTGTACGAACCAACCCGGTCAAACCCAAAGTACTCTGAAACCTTGAGTTCAATATACTGAAACGACCGTCTCGATCCAAGGATTGCATCGCCGCTGACGGCGCATCGTTCGGAGGCCCGCAGCTCAAGATACAGACAAAAGACCGAAAAGCTCCGAAACGAGGGGTCTGGGCCCGGACCGACCCGGCCCAACCCCCCCTGGGTCGGCGCGGCCCGGCCCGGCGGTCCGGTCGGGCGGCTCGGCCGGTGCGCTGGCGCTGGCCAGGCGCCGCGCAAGGCATCCGCGGCCCCCCCGTGCGGGGGCCGCTCCGTGACACCCGGACGCGGCTTAAGCCGCATCCCTCCTCCGTGGTCCCGCGTGGCCGCGGGACCGGCCAGTGCCGCCGCGGCTTCAGCCGCGGCGGGTCTTTTCGGCGGCGCGTCGGGCGCCAGCGGGGGGTTCTGCGGACCACCGGATACGCTCCGGTGGTCCGATTTGCGCGCGGTCTTCGCTAGTGCTCGTCCCGGGACTCGTTCTTCACTGCAAAGCCTTCAAAATTAACTTGCGGCCCCGTTTGTCGTCGCCCGCCAATCCGCGCATAACAACAAGAAGGGCGGTGGGTTCGGACTTGTTCGTTGGTCCGTACCCACTGCGTTAGCGGTTTTTAAAGTCTCACAAAAATCATATTTAACAACCGGGGATATAAATCACGAAGATTTAAAAAGAATCAACCCCTACTTCGTCGTAGTCGTCAAACGAGAGTTCTTCGCGGAATTTACCGTCACGGAAGGAGAGGATCGTCGCGTCGCGAAAGGGGCGTCGCGTCGTCGTGGTACACAACGTCGCGTCGATGATCTCCGAGGGTTAAAGAAAACACACAGATTTAATTTCACGAATTAAATCCATGTTGAGGATAAAATCCACAAAGGAATTTAAAAGATTTGAAATCTCCTACCTCAAGCAGTTGATCGAAGATTTGTCACGAGGAAAGAATCGTCGCGGAAGAAGCGTCACGGAAGGAGAATCGTCGGCGTCGCGGAACACGGCGTCGTGTCGTCGATCTCCGAGGGTTCGACGTTCTTCGCGTTCTTCGCGTTCTTCGCGTTCTTCGCGTTCTTCGCGTTCTTCGCGTTCTTCGCGTTCTTCGCGTTCTTCGCGTTCTTCGCGTTCTTCGCGAAGGAGGATGAAGATACTGTTTCTCCAAATCCTCTCAACAAGCAACCCGTCAATGAAAAGGGTGTTGGTCTTATTTTATTAATATGCCAACAGTTTGAAAAACAGGTTAAGAAACGAACCATTAATTTGGTGAATTAATGGTAACGACTTAACTGTCCATTTAATAGGAGCGTTTAAGAGTTTTAGAAAACGCTCCAGTTGACTTTCATTAAAGAGGAGTTTTCGCGGGTGCGTTACTTAGGAGAAAAGAAATGGTGGGGCTCATGCGGGCTCCACCTCACAAATATCCTAACTAGAGGGTATGATATTTTGGGTTTCACCCTATCCGCTTCAACTCAGCTTAAGTGGCTTTAAGTGGCTTCAAGTGGATTTAAGTGAAATAAAATAAAGTTGTCGCACCACTTTATTTTATTTTCTTCACTTAACCCCAAAAATTAAAAACCACACCCGAGCAAACGTAACTCCGGAAGAGGCGTTTCTAAGCAAGTATCGGCGCTGCGATTCCATCTGTGCCCTCAGAATTCGATTTCGAGCACCGGTTCAAAGGTTAGAAAAACCCGCTCGTTCGTTCACTGAACGTACCCAAGCCAAACTTCGGAAAATGATTACAGACACACCGGGCCTCGGAATCACGTGCCGTCAGAAACTGCGTTCTTGTAAAATCCCAAAGAAAAATTAAAAAAAATCCTTGAATTTTACAGGTCTTTACAACATCATCTCGAACAAGTCCAACACATTTTGAGGGAAGGGTACCCATGGTATAAAAAACCATACGAGGATTGTCTGTGTTTCCCCATGCCACCAGAAAGTCTGCCACTTTATTACCTTCATGCCAAGTGTGCTCCACGCTTATGCCATTATTGGTAAAGTTTGTACACCTACGAATGAGGTACTCGATAGACTAGGGGGAATCAAATTTACCTTTTATAGCATTGTAGATGACTAGAGAATCTATTGTGATTACCGAAAGAGAAATGTTGTGGCTCATGAAAACTTCTAGCCCATTAAGCACGGATTTGGCTTTGGCTTCGGCCATAATAGAGTTACTATTGCCATAAAAGTTGTTGAAAACCAGTTGAACTGTCCCGTCATGACCCCTGACAATGCCTCCCCCTCGCATGACGCCCAGCCCACACGCACCATCTACATTGAGTTTAAAACCATGTTGTGGGGGCTTCCAGTAAACCCATCTACCTGGACAGTACATAGTTGGTGCATAGATTCCACTACTACTGCCCACCATAACCATTCTCATCGTTTGGTTGATGTCCCAATTCTTCACCAAGGATATCAGCTCTACGGTAAGAGTCTTTGATCGAACATGCACCAAGGCTAAACTGGATCATCCTTCAATTCGCGCCCTATTTCTGGCATCCCAAATTAACTAGCGACTTGCCGCCAATAACACTACTCTCTCCATACGTTCCTACTTGCACAAATCGACATCCTGTAAGCCACTCCGAAGAAAATGTAGACATGCAGCGGCCTGCATGTCCCACCCAATGAGGACACCAAATCCCCTCCAGACCGTTGTAGCCCAATCACTTCCAAAGAAAAGGTGATCGGCTATTTCTTCTTAGGAATTCCTTCAACACCAGCATCTAGACACTAGTTTGATACCCTTTCTTCTAATGGCCTCATCTGTAGGGAAAATTTTGTTAATGATCCTCCAAACTAGAAAATTATACTTGATGGGTATATCCTTTCACTAAAATGAGTAACCACCAACACTACTGGTGTTATTGAACTGGTGAAACCAGCTATACTCCCTATCTGTGAACACCCCCGTAGAAGAGATGGTAAAGACAAGCTTGTCACAAAGAGTGGAAAGATCAATTTGATCAAAGACCACACGTTGTTGGTGATTAAGGATAGTCTGAATTAGCGCGGTATGTTGAGTGGCCTGAGCAAAGGTAATATTAGGCATAGGACAACCTGGAAATCCAAGAGTAGATCCATCCTAATTGTGATGCCAAAAATTAATCTCACTGTGACCCACGATCCATTTAGAATTCATATTGAGAATAGAGTAGTGACCTCTTATCGCCTGTCATAAATGAGAGGCTTTCCCCCTCGGAGAATCTAGGATAGGCCCATATTTCCTAGTGGTTACCTTGCTCCAAAGGGAGTTCCCCTCAATGATATTCCAGACTAGCTTAGCTTGAAGGCTAAGCATGGTGCCCTCTACACTACACAAATTAATCCCTCCATCATCCACTGGCCACGCCATTCTACTCCACGAAGCCCAATGACACCTACTATATGCATGAGAATCCCATATGAAAGAAGTCATAATCTTCTCAATATTCCTCAGCATAGTTTTTTGAGGCCTAATCACTACAATCACGTGCATCGAAATGGAAGTGAGGACACAATTCACCAAAGTAATCCTACCCCCAAATGAACAAAATTTATTCTTCCAATTGTTGATGCAGCTAGTAATTATGATAATAACCCCCTCATAGTGTATAATGTGATGCCTCTCGGGAAATACAGGTGCTCCCAAGTATTCCATAGGAAAATATTTTTTTTGAATTCCCAATAGCTCCTCCATTCTCTTCCACCGTCTTTTCGAGAATAATCTTGGAACATAAATAAAGCTTTTGGAACAATTAAATTTCTCACCACTCCACTTTCTATAAACCTCCAGAATAGTTTTAAGTCCTCTAATGGATATGTTCCCACCATTTAAGAAAACAATCAAGTCATCTGCAAAGAAGAGGTGAGATATACCATTATAATGATTTCTTCTTTTGAAAGGAAGAATGTTACCACTATGGATTCCGTGGTTAATGGCCCTTCTAAGTGAATTCTGAACCATGATGAAAAGGCTAGAAGACATGGGGTATCCCTTTATGAGGCCACAAACTAATTTAAATAAATCGCATCTTTTCCCCATAATCAAAATAGAGAGCTATGGAGAGTTGAAACATCTGAAAAATAAGTCTCTCACCCAGTTAGAGAAACCCATGCATTCCATCACCCTAAGGATGAATCTCCATTCTAATATGTCATATTCCTTATCCATATCAATCTTAATAGAAATGTTGGACCCACAAGCTTTAATGTTAATATCCTCAACCATCTCCTGAGTGAGGCCTATATCCATTTGAGTGGACCTCCCTTTAATAAATCTATGTTGCTCTATGGAGACCCATCCTGTCAAGTAAGAAGACAATATTCTATTAAGAACACTGGCTAGAATTTTGTATGAAACATTACACATACTTATAGGCCTGAATTGGTTGAGATATGTTGGATCTTTAACTTTCGGAATCATAGTGATAAGAGTTTCACAAACCACCCTTGGTAATTCACCCCCTTGGAAATAATACTGAATGGAAAAAGTAAGATCATCTTTGATAATCTCCTAGGATGTCACATAAAAGGAGGATGGGAACTTGTCTGTCCGAGGAGTGATATTCTTGTTGAGAGATTGAATTGCTTCCCAGATTTCACGTTCATCTAATTTACTCTTGAAAAAATCATTATTATAAATTGACACCACCTGTGGGATGCTTTCAAAAAACAGCTCAGATTGACTGCTAGGATAACCACCTTGCATTTCAAGAGAATCTTTAACTAGAAAGGATTTGAAAAAGTTCTCTGCCATATTTCCCACAATCATCAGGTCGTTACAGAAGGTTATATCTTTTAAAATAATTTTCATAATACTAATCCTTATTCATTTCTTAAGGTAGGCCTGAAACAATGATGTATTTATATCTCCCTTCTTGAGCCAGGTAATTTTGGACTTCTCACATTCCATTCTTTCCCTTTCTAGCAACATCTCATGAAAGCTATTTTTCTTACCAATCAAATCACAAAAAACATCCTCATTCCAATCCTCTTCCAGACTGGCTTCCATGTGAGAAATACCATTCTCAAAGCTATTTAAATCAGCAAAATGAGAGGGTTGATACTCATTCCACACCTTAACCCCCTTTCAAATTCTTGATTTTATTGTGAAAATCAATCCATGACCGCCACTGAATGGGATTATTCCATGAATATTGTATCACCATGTGATAATCCTGCATGGAAGCCCATCTTCTTGAGAAGAAAAATCTACCACTACCCATATTATTGGCTGCTATGTTGATATGAAGATGAGAGTGGTCTAAAATAGACTGAGTAAGATGCATAACACAAACATCTAGGAAACTCGAGACTACCTGCAGATTGCTGAAGTAGCAGTCCAGCCTACACTAGGTGTTCCGGGTTCCCCTTTGGTTATTAAACCATGTAAATTTATCACCGGAGAATCCCAAATCAAGGAGCCCGCACTTAGAAACACAAGAAGTGAAGTCCTACTAATCCCTCCAAGAAAACCCCCTCTTTCCTTATTCTTATATACATCCAAAATAGCATTGAATCCACCACCCACCATCCATGTTGCATCACCCACAATTAAGGAATCCATCTCCGACCATAACAGACATCTTGCACGAGGATCAAAATTAGCATAAACAAAGGAAAAGAAACAATAACACCCTTCTGCACTGATTGAAGTAGTAATGTGTTGTTTTGAGACTCCCGTCAAGCTAACTGAAATATAATATTTCAAAAACAACCAAATGTGGTGATTATAGGGCTAATCATGCATGAAAATACTCAATCCAATCCTTCGTGCAAAATCAAGATATTTGGAGGAATTTTTTTTGGTTCGATAATAACAAGAGAAACATTACTTCAATGCACTTCATTGGAAAGGAAGTCCGTCTTGTCCCTAGATCCTAAACCACAAGCATTCCATATAATGATATTGATCATAAAGAAATGTTTCACCTGGTTTTGGTCCCTAGAGACTAAGAACACTTATCCTGAGAGGACAATTGAGTTTCCATATGCTTTGAGAAAGATCTCGTACAGATTCCATTGGAGATCGGAGAGGAGAGCAATGCAAGTAGATCCGCTTCTGAATAAGCATGTGATAAAATACCGAAGGAATTCAAGAAGAATATGGGCGAACCAGTGGAGGATCTCAGATCACACAAGGAAGATATATAAGGGGAAGTAAAGGTAGTTAGTATTTCATTACGTGGACTTCTTGTGTTATCCTTTATAGCAGGTGGAATCTCAGACCAGACTACCTTAGGCATAAGAAAAGAATAAAAAGGCACCAACTCTAGGCACTTATTCGATCGATCTGTCGAATCTAAGTAAGAAGTAGAATCTATCACCACATCACTAACGACCTCGGTCACAACCAAAGTAGGAAGTAGTTTCCCAACATCTCTACCATCCGCGAGCGGAGAGGTTGGCCACATACAGAAAAGAGTGTTCCCCATTGGAACCTGATTCACATCAGGACCCACCGACGCTAGTTGACTCGAGGTCCTAGTTGCTGCTCGGTTTTTTCTACAGGCGGATGCGACATGCCCCGGGATCTGACAAGAAGCACAAAATCATGGATAATAAATGTAAACTAGCTTTTTCCACCATGAGATCAAATTGCCATCCCGGAGAAGAATACGACCAGGAAGAGGGAGGTAAAGGTCCACCTCCACATATATTTTCACAGACAACCCATCCAAGAGATGAAGTGTCCAATCATTCACAAAAATAAAGGATCCTAGAGAGTCACCAATACTTCGTAGGAAGGATTGGTTTTTAAAAGGAAGAGGAAGCCTAGTAATATTGATCCAGATTGCTACTAGTGGAGATTCACGCCCCAAGTGCACATCCATCGTCCAGTGAAAAAGGAGAAAGCATCAGCTTCCAACCGAACGAGGAGCCCAAGACTAGTCAAGCACAAAATCTTTGCGAGACACAAGAATCACAAAAAAGGATTTCTGGTTCAGCACCAAAACCCTGGTCGGCATCGATAAACCCCATGTACCAATGAAACTCTGGAAGATAAAAAGAGGAGGTTTCATGATCCCGAATTGTGCCATGAGCGTCCATTGATGAATAACCACCACTTCAGCAAAGAATGAAATTGGAAAATCGATGATAGGAGCATCTTCAATCAAACCCGACCAAACCTTTTCCATTGACACTCCAAGTAAAATCGGTAGAGGTGTCAACTTGGGAGGCGACTTGCTAAGAAGAACATCCTTCATAGAAGGATGACCAAGCTCATTGTGACCCAAGCCAAGGCCCTCGACCATCGAAGATGACGGTTTTCTCATCATTGTGATAGATCCAATCGAATAAGTCTTCAAATCATCCACCATGATGGTTGCGCCACTGGGAGTTCCGCTACCACGAACGAGACAATGGTCAGAATTTTTTGAAAAACAGGCCACGCGTGGGGTGCATTTGAAGCAGACATTGTCCCTTTCTCGATATCAATTCAATGTAGTGATCAAGATCTGTCACACTACACCCTATCATTCGAATTATTATTATCCCAACACCAATATCTCTGCATATAGAGAAATACTCTTCCTAAAACCGACTAGGTGATCTATTTGTTGGTCATCGCTACCCAAGACATACTACATCGTATGCATGTCTTAGATGGTAAAGGGAATGATGAATGTTAAATGAGAAGAAGAACTCAATGGTAAGAAAATGGGGCAATCACACACCATAATCAATTTAACCACCATCAAAATTCTCAAAATTAAATAAAAAGATTTAAATTGAAGTGCAGTGAAACTCAATAAATCACTATTCTCTCCCTCGAACAAGTGCCAAGGTTAGTTCCCCATTCTCAAGGAGTTAGAAGAGAATGCTATGGGAGAAACACATAAAAGTAAAAATAGAAAAATGAGGTATGAAGAAGAAGACTAATATAAATTAAAAGTATAAAAATATACTACATAAGAAATGAAAATCTAATCCTACAAAAAATGGCCACTACTTTTCCAACCCTTTGAAATTGGGAGGAGATACATTTTTATTGTCAAAGGGAGGAAATTTTTGGATCCAATTCTGTTCACTGAAAGTTTTTTCATGATAGACCCATTAAATGGAAGAACTGGAAAAAGTTTCCTTCTTAAATTTTTTCCAATATTTAATATGCATCTTCCCTAAAAATTTCATATTTATTAGTCATTAAATGTAGGATTTATGGTTGTTTGACTTTGTGAATTTAATTATGGCCATGTGACTGTTCATATTCCAATGATCCACTTTCACATGCATTAATGAACTTGAAAAAAGTTGAATCAGGTGGGTAAATAGTTAAAGAATACATTCCCCCAAAAATTTTCTTTATCCATGTTGAATTTAAACTCATTTGGAAAAGTCCTTTATGAGATATTGGCACAATATAAAAAATCTTCAGATTTGTGTACAGTTTTCGAGGTCTGTCTTTTGAACTAAATTTGGGCCTTCAAATGGTAGATTGACCTTTGGATACTAAAGAATGAAATGATGCACAAAGAACATAGAAACCTAAAAAAGAATAATTTTACAATTTAGATCATTGAATAATAAGTTATGAATAAAATATAGAATAAAAACAAAACAGTTAAAACCCAAAATATGTCATATTAGCAATTAAGCTCAAAATGATTCTAAAACAAAAATGTGACAATTTCCCTTAAAATAACACATTTTTGGGATTAAAAACATTGAAATTAAAAGTAAAATAATTGAAAATGTTTGCTTTGTCATCTGTCAATCCCCCCCCCCCCACTTAACCATTTCACTCTTAGGAAATCATCTTATACCAAGGTCAAAACAAACTTCTCAAAGCATAAATGATAACACAACTCAATTATCACATCAAAGAAAATATCATGCATCCTATATGGATAAAAATTCCATAAATCCTCAAAAATAATAAAAATCCATTCAATATCATGTTAAACCTCACATGCATGTTGTACCTACCTCCCTAGAAAAATATTTTTGTCTCCACTCGAGGATTTTTTTTAACTGGAGTTTTTCTCATTCTCAAGAACATGTGTGATTTCCATAGGCTTACTATCCTTATAGTATCTCCACTTCATGGAGTCAAAAATGTGTCAATAATGGGGTATTTTTCATTGCCTATTCTGAGTCTAAGGGTTGGTAGGTTTTAAATGTAAAAACATATGATACAGAATGAGGAGGCTTAAGCTCTAAAGTGAAGTAAATACATGAAAACAATTTTTATCAAGAATGGTGTGATCCTCAATATGCTCAAAACTAAATAACCTACAAACACCTATTTCTTTCCTTAGGTAGTTAAAATTTTTAATTTTAGAATTAATGATAAATTTCTTATCTCTTCCCCATTTATATCATTGTTTTAGCTTGAATTTATATCAAGATTTCTCTTCAAAATCATGTTTTTGAGGAAAAGAGAGGTAGATTTTGATCTTCAAAAATAGGTGAACACCCGACACATATTTGTAATAATATTTTGGGCCACAAATACATCTTTTCATCATGAAGTTTCTTCCACCAAAGTAGTAATAAATATGACAACATTCTTAATTCAGCTCAAACAGATTCTTCAGGAAAGCAAAACACAACTCATCTTCTCTCTCCCCCAAACTTGAGTTCAATAATAATCATGCATTTAACTTCTAAAGCAGGTTAAAAAGGGATAAATGGATTTTAATGTTGCTTCCTAATAAGGTATTTCATGGATACTTGGGTCTTACTAAATTTCACATGTAAAGGTAGGCCAAAATAATAGTTGAATGTAAAAAGGGGCTTTCAAAGTCTTGCCTCAATCATTCTTAAAAAATTACATGAACTCTAATAGATTTTAAGATGAGAAAAACAAAAAGTTTTGTATCACACAACATGTCTCAAGACTCTCAATAAAAATAGAAATGTAAAGAAGATTTCAAACATGTTTAGAAACCTCTCGGATTGGAAAATATATTCAATATAGACAGTACAAGTGCACATGACGCTACTGGAAACTTAATCTTTACCAACAGTTTTAAATTGTTGGTAAATTTTGGACAACTGTTGGTATAAACTATACCAACGGTTTTCCAAACCATTGGCTATAGATCCGTCGGGATAGACATATCCCAATTTTTCTTTGATAATTGTTGTCATATGGCTTCAAAATGCATTATATACCAATGATTACAAGAAATCGTTGGTATAAATGTTTACCAACGGTTTCAAACTATTGGAAAATATGAAATTTCATGTCTATTACAATGGTTTACAAACCATTGGAATATAATTTTATCAACGGTTTGTTTGAATCCTTTGGTAAAAGTTAATTTTAGGATCTATACCAATGGTTTACAAATCGTTGGTATATCCTTTTACCAACGGTTTGTGTGAAACCATTGGTAAAAGTTATGGTTTTCACAAATATGCCAACGGTTGTAAACCGTTGGCATAGGCTTTATGCATTTCTAGCAGCAGGCATGCCTCCCCCTATGCAATTACCTATTGTAATTACCTACAATACATAATTATAAATTCAATACCTACAAGTATGTATTTAATTACCCTTTATACATATACAGAACTAACACATAATTCATAAGGTAATTAAATACATACAACAAGTATACACATATAAAATTAACACATAATTCATAAGTTAATTAAATACATAGAGAATTCAATTCAGAATTCAGAAGGAAATTAACCTATGAAATACAGAATTACGAATTGAATACATACAGAATTGAATTCTGAATTCAGAAGGTAATAACCCCTATATAAGGAAATCATGTTTTAGGTTTTGAATATGGAATTGTTGTTCATAGGCATGGGTGAATTCAGATGAGATTTAAATTTTTGGATAATGTGGTATTTCATGTTGCAGTAAGGGGTAATGTGACATGGGGTAAAGGATCTAATAGTTCATGCTCCAAGTATGTATTTTAATGGTCATAATAAGATTTGAAATGAACCAGGTTACAAGAGGACTATACACCGTCTGAGTCTGTGGAATGAACTGGGTTACAAGAGGACATGGCAAAAGATCTTAGGTCCAGGCACAAAATATTATGGGTGGGATTTTTAACCATCCAGTATGCATTAATGAAATTGAATGAGCCAGTTATGAGATTAATATCTAGGACTAATCCACATGGATACAAAAAATGAAGCCAAAACCTAGAGTCTGGCTTGTCCATCCCAACTAACCAATGAAGGGTTGTCCTTAGCCAGAGGAAAGGGAACTCGTCCTTGAGGGAGCCACTTTTGTATATGTGGGTATGCAATCCAATATTACATACCATTCACACACCTTTTAATGAGGGAAAAGTGAACACATTTAAAATAGTGGATCAAACAATGAATATCTCAGAAAATAAAGTGTAACCTCCAAGGAGTTTCGATCCTCTTAGCCAAAGCAGAGTGTACAACCACAACATCCAACTCCATGATGATATTTTGATAGACTTTCTCCTTGGAAAGAGACAATTCATTAAGAAAACATGAGCTTCTATAACCTCTATACAATCAGCAAGGAACAATATCGATCCACCTCCACACACAAGACGGTTAGAGTCTCTTGCAATGACTCTCCAAGAATCATCCCTAAACAAGGTATATAAAGTGGAATCATAATTCAGTTTAATGAAGAGGGATTTGTGGTTTCCAATGAGTGACCGTCAGTGATTACTAACTTGGGAGTACTAAAATGCACCACTGTTATCATCAAACTAGATGTCGTAAGGCATGTCATGTTAGGAGACAATTGCATATTTGACATCTGATTTAGAAGATCCAACTCAGCTACATTAATAGCTCTAAAAACATCAATATTTCTCTTATTAAAGACATCCTTACGCCTGTATTTACAAATATACAACAAGACTATGCTAATGAACATGAAAGTATCAAAAAATAACCTTCTATGATTCAAACCTTCAAAACAAGATTCTATCAAAACATCCAAATAAGAAGAATTCTCCAAAAAAAACCTAATCACCAAAGTGGAAAACCAAACTGCTTTAGTCCAAAGACAATAGAGCAGCTGGTTATCCACTTATTCTTCTCATGGATAGAAAAAATAGCAAGGAGAGGAAACAAACTTCCTACTAGAAAAGTTACTTTGAGAATGAAAAGGATTGTTGAGAGCTCTCCATAAGAAATACTTAACTTTAGGAGGATAGGGACAATGATACACTTGCTTCTAGAGCTCCTTATAAATGTAGTGGGGACTTGAGGCTTGTGAATTATCTTGAAAGGAATAAGTTTTAATATAATTGTATCCATATTAAACACTAAACTTCTCATTCTTCTCAAAAGTCTAAATCAATCTATCTTCAATCGCACTCCTTAAAAAAGGGATATTTTAAATAACATTTCTCATCTCATCATAAAAATACCTGTGGAGCATATGAATATTCCACCTACCAGATTATTGATAAATGAAATCTATAACTTTGAATCATGGTGAGGACCTACATGTTTAAGCTTTGGTCAAAAATTATATGAGCATGGAATCCATCTATCATTCAGTGCATTGATGGAATGACCATATCCTACTTTCCAAATAGCACCTTTAAGGAGAAAACCTTTACCTTGAAAAATACTAGACCATCCCCAGAAATATCTCAAACCTCTGGTAGCTTAAAAAATGATGTGGAAGGAAAATAAATTCCCTTCAGAACATGTACCCAAAAATCATCAGGATTGGAAAGAATTATCCAAGCTAGTTTTTTGAGAAAGGACAAATTAAAATCTTGAAGATCCTTGAAACCCATCCCAACTCAAGATTTTGGGAGAGTAATTTTCTCCCAATTTTTCCAATGAATCATTTTTTACTCATTAGTTAGACCTATCCAAAATTAGGGAACAATAATAATTTTAGGTTTAGACTCCCCTATTTTTCATGTAGGAGTGGAACAAAGAGATTCAATTTTTAGTATGATAATGCCCTCACTTATTTCCTTTATAGTCCCCTCTTTCCTCTTGGACCTTGATTTTTGTGGGAGGGTTTTGATTTCTAAAATCTATAGTAATCCCTTCCATCCCTATTCCCCTATTCATTCCATTATTCATTTTTTACTTGAGATTTGTTTGAATAAATATTAGTGACATGATTTCATCATAGAATATTGGAATCACTTTGATTCAATGTGGATTTCATATATATTGTATAAAGAAGATTTGGGTGGGTTAGAGTATGGTCATTGCATGATGTTCATATTAAGGTATGTCACCTATTTTTTATTTTTTTATTTCAAAAAAATTATATGAATATAGTGTTTCAATTGGATTTTTAAATTGGTGTATTTTATTATATTAGGAACTATAGTGATTTGTTGCTACTATAAATCATGGAATTTAGATTTTTCTATTATAGATATTATTATTCATGATAACATTTTTAATATAAATATATAAAAATAAAGAGGTGTGAGTGGGAGAATTAAGAAGTTGAGAGCCTGATACAATATAGTATTAAGGAGTGAAAGAAACTATTAAAGTCAAGATTCATTCAAGAAAGAGGATATCTTTATTCGTGAGTCTTCAAGGGGTTGAGAGACCCAAATAGTTGAAGATATGATGGGATTATTTGAGAAAAGTAGATCTAATTATTCCTATCAGCTACTAAATATCTTCAAAATTATGTTCATGAGTAGACTGGTTTATCTAGAGTGTTCATGCAGGGATATCTACATCAACTGGTACAGAAGAAACTTAGAGATTTGGAATATCTTATTTTATTTTAATCATACATTTTTATTGGTTAGTGGAAAGATGAATTCATTGGTGGGACTCTAGAGTAGGAGAATAGTGGGTCTATATTCTTATAGGATTTAGAGGTCCTTAGTGTAACCACTTGGGTTTATAGTAGAGAAGCCAAAATTGGGGTGACTAACCAATCATGGAAAGAAGTAGGCATTTGAGTCTGAACCTCTTAAAACCTTGGGATGTGATGTAAACCGTAGTGACTAATTCAAGCAGAAAAACTAACCAGGTATTTGAAAATATTAAAGACCTAATATAAAATGAATAACTTCATCTAAATAAGTAATCTTCTCAAAATGCATATAGTGTGGAAGGAGGCATCTTCTAGAAATGCATATAGTGGTGGTCTAGGAATTGAAATGCTGATTACACTACCTCATTTGTGTGAGGTTTTTCATCTATATAGACCAAAATATTATATGGTATATCATCCCTCTGTGTGACCTAAATATTATTCATTGTTATTGGGTATAGTATATATAAATTCTCAAAATCTACACCCTCACACCATGATTTTTCTCCTACTATAAGCATCAATTCGACACACACAAGAAACAAATCAAAGTGCTTAATATTTTATGAATCATAAATGTTGGTTTGAATATTTTTGGTTCAAAATGGCCAACACTACACCTTAGTATAATCTATTTTGTCTTGGGTGTGCTTTGGGGTAAAATAAGAAAGGTGGGAAATAGTCATGGCCATGGAGTGGTTCCTGGGGTAGGTAACTATGGGACTCAACTTGGTAAAACTCACCACACCCATTGAATAGGTAATGGAATGGTAAAATGATCAGGGATGAGGTGTCACACTGTAGGTTTGGTTGTTTCAAATGGATGTTTTGATGAGCACCTTAACCAAGGCTAGGCCATGGTGGAAGTTGTGTTGGTGGTTGTGTGGAAAATGAAATGATCATCCCTTCTTAGGAGTGATTCTCATACATCAACAATCAATTTTTTGAAATCTATCCAGAAATTACAGGTATATTGGAAATAATAGATTTGATGCTACATTCTCAAATTTTCTCCCCCTAAATGGATTCCATATTCTTATTCTATTTCATGGTAGTTATTAATCTATATGAAAGATATTCTATCCATGTATTACATCATTTATATCCTCAAGAAACTTCATTAAATTATAGTATGAAAATCACTCAACACACTCATTCAATTATCTACATGATATATCACAAATAAAAATAATAGGTAATGAGGAGGTTCCACTTATTTTTAGAAAAAATCATTCTAGAAGAGTCCTTCAACTCTTCCTGAGCCATTCTATTCTTCCAATCACTACATATTAAGTTTTATTTTGGTTATCCTTTACACTTATTTTTTATATGAAATACTTTTTCCCATATAAGACTTCTAAATCATCAAGTTTATAGTTTTGGATGACCTCTCATAAATTTTTAAATTACCTTATAAATCACCTCACTTTCATGTAGCCTTATATTCTTCTTCATCTTCCACCAATTGTTTAACCAATTTCAATTTATTTAGGAAAATAACTAGGAAGTCTTTTATGGCATTATTATCCTTCTTAGAATATTAATATGACATTCCATTGTTTTTCTTTTGAAACCTCTTCCATTTCATTTTATATATAACCTCACATTCTAACCTTTTTATGCATACCTTAGCCTTATGACCTTCTAAACTTCTTCGACCCCAAACTTCTCCTAAAATATTTTTTTTCATGTACATAGTTGTGGTGATGATCTAGTCTTATGTAGTTTTCTATGATATTTTTTCCTTATATTCTTGTAGAAACTCCCTCTTATTTCTTGCCTATTTCCTAGTAATGGTTTATTGAACAAATGAGAATAGTTTTTATGTCCATTAATTCCACAACCCCAAAAAAAATATTGAAACATTTTTCTTCTATATTTTTTCAAGATATGTCCATATTTTTGTTTATTATATCCGGTTTGATACTAAGCCTCACATTTTATAGGGGGTTTTAGCCACCATGGAATACTCTACCATCCATTAATATGTATTATTTCTTCTAAATTTACATTGAGCAACCTTGTACAGGTTTTTTTGACACATACACTATTAATTATAATTGATCTATCTTGATAATAAAAAGTATAATATTTTATATAATAGTTTAAACCCTTCACCGTACCAGATCGAGAATAATCTCCATTAACCTATACTAATTTATTGAAGTCTTTATTGTAATTTTTAAACTCATGTTGGATTATGAAACATATGTCTTGTGTTTAAGTTAGATCTTATTCTTTTGTAGTAAATTTATCTTCAAATCATATTTTATGCCTCTTGAACACATGTACTTCATTCTATATTCCCTATAATATATAAACATCCCTAGTCACAGTAATTCCCAAAATATTTATACATTTTAATACCAAATTGGTTCTTAAAATATCACAAAAAACATAGAGATATTATCCCTTACATTGACCTTAAACTCCTATGTAAATATAATAAGTGGCTAAATTTGGATATGTCACAACACTTACTTGTGAAAAAATTTCTACGTCACCAAATCAACTACATAGAATGTTCTCCTATGTGGGATGTTCAGCTACATGGTTTTTTCAAACCACCTATGTAAATGATTCACCTATACGATGCATCTATATTTATTTTCTCTTGGATATGTAGTAGTTTTTCCTAAATTATTTGTCTCTAGTGATATAAATTTGGATACATTGAAGATTCCACTTCCAAGTACATTTATTTATGTAGATTTGGAAATGTTCTCAAAATTATTAAATGAATCTAGGATATTAAAATTTTAATTGAAACTAACTATGTACCTCTTTAGACAACTTCCACCCCTTATTAAACAGAGAAAGTGACAATATTATTTACATTATTTGAATAATAAAATTTATAACTAAATAGTTAAATCATTATACTGGGAGGGTCCATACCCATCATACCTAATTCAGGATCAACCCATATCTAAGATAAACCAAGGGGAATAATTTGGAATATAAACCACATAAAGAGGGTAGGGGTGAATCAGTCACACATATATTCAGTCACAACAAATCATCGAGTCAATTATTATTATTTATAGATAAAGAAATAAAGATAATGTGACCTACCTAATCACACATATATTCAGGCATAGCAAATCATCAAACATCAAATGTTAGTAATACCATTCAAAAATGTAATAGATCAATCTGTCCCTCATCACCATCACTATCATCATTGTCATCATCAGCCTCATCCCCATCCTCATCATTTTCCCCATCATCATCTCCACCCTCCTCCACGCCCTCCTCCTCATCCTCATACTCTGCCTCGGCCTCCTCCTTGCCCTCCTCTTCTTCCTCGGCCTCCTCCTCTGCCTTGGCCTCCTCTTCGCCATCATCATCATCAAGAATGACATCATCTAAACCACCACTAGAACTGACACATGGTTCACCATATATATAACACATCGATGAAATATATTCATCACAGGATGTGTTGGCCTCTGGTGGAAGTGTTGGATGTAAAACTTCTATCAGTTTCGTAAATACAATGTTTGCCCTAGCAGACTATTCTATCATCTCTATGGCCCTTTTTTCAGCTTGTTCTACATGTACCTTAACCTATTGGAACTCGGTGGAACAAAAAATTTTACCTGAATAGGGCCAATACCTCTTCGGGACTATACTCTTCCCAGATCAGCAGTGTACTCTTCCAGGGTTCTCATCTCCCAACACCTGATGTAAGTGATCATTTGGCCCAAAAATGTCAGGTTCTTGGGAATCAAGGGCTTCTAAAGAAGCTTGTTACAAATATAAATAGATTATTAAGTTACAAAATAGATATTAAAATTTGAAATCAATAAAGTAAAATTTACAATCTGCTACTGAGTCGGTTTGTTAACTGCACTTCTATCTTTTTTTTCTTCTACTCGAACAAAACAGTTTTACTCGAGGCACACGTCCTTCAATATTCAATGTTCACCTCTATAATGAAATTTAATGTAGGAAAACATAATTAAAAATAGGTTACCAATAATTAACTTCGTAACTAAAATTATATGAAAACATTATAAATTGAATAAATTATGGAGGAAACAATAGAAAGTGAAAGTCGTAAAGAAAAATTATAAATAATTGTCATACCTGCTTCCTCTCATGATCTGACATCATAGTACGTCCCAATGTGTGGATTTATTTTTTAGCATCAATTTTTTTATTTCTTCTAGATGATTCCTAAATAAAATTCAATAATACAAAAGATATTATTAATGAAAAACATGAAAATTTTCATTTAAATACCGCAAATGTGATTAATACCTTAAACTGGATAGTCATCCAATGAGTAATCATCTACTTATATTGTTCTATCATATAATCATCCATGATAGGTACCACCTCTAACTCTGTGCCAACTCTATCATGTTATCCAATATACAACTTATGGTTATAGGCTATCCAAAGCTCACCTAACTCCGTTTAAACGTGCTAGTCGTGCACCCTCACCATCAGGGAAATTAAACCGAAGATGGAACCAAAATATTAATTTATATAAATACAAAAATAATATATTTCATTAAATAAAATAGATTTTTTTACCCATATATATTCCTAATAATTATCCTTGTATTTATTTGGAAACTATCTCCATGAGAGCGGGCTGACGGGAATAATGTCAGAGTATTTGGCAAGAGTCGCCAAAAACTCTAACATTGCTGCCCTATTTTTTCAGTCATTTGATTTTCTTCATTATAGTCCAAAATAAACTACGTATGGAGTTTCCATACCACACACATGTGTGTATGCCCCTACCCCCACCTCTTATC
Source organism: Viscum album (assembly GCA_963277665.1). NCBI lineage: Eukaryota > Viridiplantae > Streptophyta > Magnoliopsida > Santalales > Viscaceae > Viscum > Viscum album. Next base: position 1,953,500,200 of record OY728141.1, on the reverse strand, counting down.
AGTAAATGTATATGTTATGAAAGAAAAATAAATATTTTATCAATACATGTTATAATGAAAATAAATAATGGTATAAAATTTTGTTAGGGTTCTATAAAAATACCTATGATAGTCTGATCAATGGGTGCCACTGGATCTATATAAATTAAAGGAACACCCTATACAGGTGGATTGGGTACTAGTGTATGCTCCATAGGGACAGCCTATGGTGGAGCAGGAGTCGAAAAACTTGGAATATAAAAGCTCAGAGAGAATTAAGTTGAAGTAAAATAAGATGGCACAGATGGCTAGCTAAATGCATGATATGGATGGGGAGTGGGAATCATCATCATATATGGTAAAGACGGGTGAGGAGACTCATATGTAAAGGGTGGTGAGAACATGGGAAGCCTAAATATCTTGTATGTCCCTAACGACACACTAGGATCAGAATATGGGATAGATGATATGTCAGTGGGAGGGACAGGGTCTAATCGGGAACGCTGACCAAATCGCCTAACTCTTGTACCCCCCCTCATACCACCGACCTAAGTACTAGAACCACTACTAGGTTTCTCATCAAATAATTGTCGCTTAAGAGGTGGATCCCGCAAAAACATTTAAAATAAAATTAATCACATGACATTATATATTATTTAAATATATATATTTGAAATAAAATACTCACTACAGGAACTAGTGGTGGAACGCCCATCTCAAACATGAAACTATTGTTTTCCATCATATTTTTTCATTACCTATCTTCAATTGGTTGCATTTCCTACATTTGAAAACAAATATGAAAGTAATTATAAAAGGATAACTGATGTGTAACCCAAAAAACAAAATATATGAGAGGGAATAGGGGGATTCATGGATAATTTAACTATCCAATGTTTTAGGTGATATTGAATGGATATATAATGAATTAAATAAATCATACAAGATGTAATAAAGAAATTTAATTTTGAGTAGGATTTTTATTTACTAAGTGTCACCAGTTTATTAAAATCATGGAATATTGATTCTGAGGCTTTATTTCACTCAACAGCCAAGAGAGAGGGCATACTGAATTATGCCTCTAAAAAATTCAGCAAGGTATATATTATGAATGATTAAACTCTTAAGATATTTGGAAATGATGATATAAACATATGAAAATGGATAGGATGTATACCAGATTCATAAGGGGTAAAGCACTTGTGGAAATTAAGGAAAAATTTAATTTCTTTAGACCAGGTAGATGATGCGGGTTTCTATACATGTTTTGTAAAAGAAGACAAACCATCATGTTCATTATCTAGTGAAATTTTAAAGGGAGGTATTAGAGTTATATTAATTTTATACATGGTTAATAAATCATTGAAATGTTCACCAAGTTAGAAATGTTGGTTTCATAGGTTTGAATACAGTTCAATTCCAAATTAGAAAATGCAATTCAAATAAAATTGTAACAAATAAACATTAAAAATTCACATTAAGGTCAAGTCAGATACAACATATTTGTAATCAATATTAAATCAATTTGAATAATACTAACCTTAACAACCCAAGTTGATCTAAACCAAAAGAATCGAGATCATGGATGGATGATTCTATATATTTCTCACCACAAATTTAGGTTCACAGTCAACTCTGACAATTGAGCTATTGGAGTCATCAAATGTAATAAATGGATCAGTTCCAATGGAACTAGGGATAGTGTCAATTCCATCATCACCATCATCAAAAATATGTCTTGGAATTACTTCAATAATGACACCAAATTCAGGTCAAAGATGGTCTTTGACATAAAAAACTTGTTTCTCCATTGATGCCAATATATATGGTTCATCGGTAGTAAGAGTGTGATTCATATCAATTACTCAAAATCTACAATCATCAATAAATGTGCCATGAATGGTCATCAAATCAAACCATTGGCATTTTATCATCATGACTTGTCTATGAGAGTAATAATCCAATATTATTATTTTTTCAACGACTCCATAATAACCTACATTTTCAAATCATGGTCTACTATCTGATGCACTGGCATAACAGTCTATTATGGTAGTAACCATAACACCATCATGTTGTGTTCTTATGTTCTTTTCTCATTCAATGATAGTAAATCTGTACCCATTGATAACAATTGATTTACAATCACGAACCATGGTATTAGGACCAAAATCCAAAACTCTTATTTCCTCAGAGATAGATTCAGTAGGAAAACTCAATACCTAAAATATAAATGAATATTAAACTTAATTAAATATTTGTTTAATTATTTTAAACAGTAATATTTTTACCTTTAATTTTAATTAAGCAGAAAATTCTTTTCTATGCAAAGTATCTCTCCTTCTCAAAGATAAAGAATGATGATTTTTATTTATCATTGCTTTATGTTCCCTATAGATAAAAATAGGAATATCTTAATAGATATTTAAGATATACATATTCAATTTACTCACCTGATGTAGTCATCGAAAAAAATCACAATTGAACCAAACTGTGCGATGTTTCATCTCCCTCTCTTCAAGGCTTAATGTTGTTAATGTATATGATCCAAGAATTCATCCTGCTTGAGGAAGTGATGGAAAACTGAGTTCAATTTGCTTATACTATTATTCTTCATTTCTCATTGATTTGTTTATTCTTGTAGTAAGATCAGACAAATACATAGAGCAGAAACCCATACATTCTTGATCCAAGTAATCATTCACAATAGAACCTTTGGGGTGATTCTTGTTTCAAACATAAGACTTTAATGTATACATATTTATTTCAGTTGGATACATACAACGAAAAGAAATAGGTCCTCTAAGAAGTATTTTAGTTGGAATATGGACAGTCAGATGAAGCATGCATGTGAAAAATGATGGAGGAAATATTTTCTCTAACTTACACAAAATTAATGGGGCATCTGCCAACATTTTTTGCAATAAAGACTTGGACAAATTCTTAGCACAAATATCTATAAACAAATGGCACAACCAAATAACAACCACCCTTAAATTATTGGACAAAATATGATGGATTTTTATTGGAATAAACTCATGCAGAAGGATGTGATAATCTTGAGTCTTCAAAGATTTTAGCTTCAACTCTCTTTTATTGGCCCGTTTAGATATGTTACTTGAATATCCATTAGGAACTTTAATAGTCTCTATTAATTCCATAAATTGATTTTTTCTATAGGTGTCATCACATAAGAAGCACATGGAACTTACCATTTATTTTCATTGATACGCACAGGATGAAATTCGACTCTGATTCCCCAATCCACCAGGTCACTCTAAGATCGTAAATCATCTTTTGTATTTCCCTTAACATTTAGAAGAATCGAAAATAACATTTCACATATATTATTTTCAATGTGCATTACGTCTAAACAATGACGTAACAAATTGGTTGACCAATAAGGTAAATCAAAGAATATACTTATCTTCTTCCAATTGTAACAGGTTTTAGTGGAAACATTCTTTCTCTTTTCAGATTTCATTTGAACCTTCCTGAATGAAAAACTAAAATATTTCAATTCATTAAGCACATCAGTTCCAGAAATACGTTGAGGTGGATCATCGGTCTCCATGGTATTGTCAAATCATTGACGATTATTTCTATATGGATGTTCCATTAGAAATAATTGTCAATGTCCCATAAAACTAAAACTACATTGATGTTTCAGTATTCTGGATCATGTATTCTTCATACAAACAGGACATGATATTTTTCCATTCGTGATCTATCTAAACATTATTGCATAAGCATAAAAATCATCGATCATCCACATAAGCACAACATGCATATGAAATATGTCTTTCAAACATGAATCGTATGTGCACACACCCACATCCCAAAGAAGTTTCAACTCTTTTATTAAAGGTTGCAGGTATATGTCTATATCATTTCCAGGATCAGAAGGGTCAAATATGAGTATACTCGTGAAAGTGAAAGTTTTTTTCATACACAACCATGGGGGAAGGTTATAAATGTGTATAAAAACCAGCCATGTGTTGTGCGAAGTAAGAATCTGCCCAAACGGATTAAAACTGTCACATGAAAGACCCAACCTCACATTACGTACTTCAGCTACAAAATCAGGATATCGAGTATCAAATCTTTGCCATGCAAATCCATCTACAGGGTGAACCAACTCATTATTAGTCTTTTTTCTCTCAGTATCATTCCATCGCATTTTTATTGATATTTTATCAGACATAAAAATATTCTGGAGTCTAGGGATCAATGGAAAGTTCCACATTACTTTATGTGGAACACAGGATGGTGTTCTATCAGCTTTTGGCTTCCAGCGGGATATACCACATTTTATACAATCATTTCGTTCAGCAGTTTCTGCCCAGAATAAACTGCAATCTTTCAAGCAAGCATGAATTTTGTTTTTATAAAATCCAAGTTCTTCAACTAACTTCCATGCCATATAGTGGTTTGAGAGAATATATTAATCATCTGGAAGTAATTCCTTCAAGAAGGTAAGAATTTAATCTATGGTAGTATTAGAAATCCCATACATAGTTTTCCCATGAAACGATCGGATTAAAAAATCCAGCTTTTTTATCTTACCACATTATTGATATACTAGATTCGTGGCAACACCATTCAATTTTTTCACCATGACAACAACATCATTTTCATTAGACGCATCGTGTGTGCTCATATCGAAGTCTTATTGGGCCAGAATCCTTTATTTTTCATGATGACGAATAAACAGTAACCAATTATATAACAAATTCTTCAATCTAGTCCTCTCATTTAGATCATCAACATTTTGAGATTTCATTTTCTCCCCATTGTGATACCACACATAGTAGTTTTCTTTAAAACCATATTTGGTTATGTGGTAGTTGAATTCTTTATGGCTCAACCAAGGTCTTCCAACACAATTGTAACATGGGCAGTGTATGTGACCACTATCTGAAGCATTGTGAAATGAAAAATATAAAAAGCTCTTTAAATTGTTTTGAAAATTTCTTGAGATATGATTGGTTTCATACATAAAACTTCTATCCATTCTGTAAAAAAATTGTTATAATTCATTTCTTCAAAAGCAATTCAATAAGATTGAAGTTTAATAAAAAATATATTTAAGTAAATGAGAATTGTTCACTTTATATGAAACCATAACTGACACACCACTCTATATGAGAATCATAATATAAAAGACAAAAAAATACTATAAATTAATATAAATCCATGATATTGACTTCAATTATAAATATTATACCATGACATATGTGCATATTGAGAGAACATATATAATCTATGGTAGAATTTTGAGATTCATATACATCTTGTGTCAAAGAGAAGGAGATATTTGGAATACATGAGCCTTTGAAGGAGAAAAATCCCATTATTCTCAAGTATTCAATGAACTAAGTAATAACTTGATCACCTGAGATCTGGAGAGTGTTTTGAGACAAAAAAAATGTTTAAGGAAGGTTTTGAATATCTTTAAAGAACTATACATGAGTGTACAAGATCATGTACACTTGTGGAGGAGAATTATTCATAACTTGAGTAAATTTTAGATCGAAGAAATTTTATATTTTAGTAGATTATTTGAGTGATATTCATAATATATATTATGAATAAATGGGAAATATAATTTGAAAATTATGGTAAAAAGTTCCTCAGGGATTGAAATGTTGTGCTCATACATGTGGATCATGATCCAAGAAAGATTAAATGGAACTAAGAGGAGTTTGATGTCATAAGATGAAGGTTTCACAAGGAAAAGAAGCATGATTACATGTACATGGATATTTCAAATGAATTTAAAGAAGTTTATTTTTAGGATTAAAATAAGGAAACACTTGTTTCTTTGGGTGAATTTAATGAGAATACAAAACCACGATTCAAGGAATAATAAATCAAGAATATTTTTTGAAGATTTAAAATAGAAAATATTACCTGGTACCGAAGATCATAGAGAATCCATATTTTGAATATGGAATATTTTACTCAAATGATATTTTGAGTCAATTTATTATCCATGTTTAAAAAGACGAAAGTAGTGGATTTTTAAATAACTTGCATAAACTATGTCATAATTCTGAGAGATCAATACATCATATATCAAATAAAGAGAGATATTTTAAAGTTAGGAGATATTTAAGTATAAGAAGCATGTTATTCTTGAGTATTCATATATTTGAGTAATAAATATACCACTTGAGATATTTTATGTATAGTGTATTCAATTAAAAATTCAATACATATAGAATTAAATTCTGTATAACACATACAGAATTAAATTCAGTATTTAGAAGTTAATTAGATATGAAGATTGACTAATACTCTTACTATGATTATGGGCTCTATCTACTCTATACATATCCTCTATATGATGTCTATACATGGTATGTGAACTAACTACTATTTTGTATAAACCTAAATGATGTGGGTTGTAACTGCATCGATCTCAACCTATCAAGTATGACTAAGTTGTGTAATAATAATCTAGTTAATTTCAAGGAATTTCATATTATTAAATTTTTATTTGTTGGTAGTGATTCATTGGTTCAGCTCAAAACCAAGAACGAGGTTTGGGTATTGAAAATTCACCTATTTCTTTCATTGATAATGTGTGATGGAACTAAATAGCACTAGGCATTCCATTGGAGTTATAGAATCTTGTCCCATATAATGATTCCTATGGTGGGGAGCTCCATGATTCTTCAGGAGGAATCAGTTTAAGACTCTATGGTGTGTTCAGTTGGACAATAGTAGTGATTGTGGTATCAAATTTGGGTGATAGTGAGCTTTTGGCTCATCTTATGGTGCTCATGCTTAGACTCATCTTATGGTGTTCCTTAGGTGCACCTTCACAGACCTCAAATACTACCAACTAGTAGTGACATACTAAATCATACATTGGGTATACCATGTCTTCATTATTATAACCATTAATAACAACTTATTAAACAACATCATTAGTGAAAGATAATCAAATAGCACTAATGAATTGTAGAACAAAAACAGAAAACAAATCAAAGTGCACGTATTGGGTATACCATGCCACAGACCGCACGGGCCTCTTGTTTAGGCCAAATCAAAATAGAAAACCAAAAAAAATAGATGAAAAACATTAAAACTAAGGTAGAACTTACAGATTTGAAGTTTATAACTAAAATATTGCTTGATTGAAGATGGATGTATCGGGTGGAAGGAGTTTCACAGCCTGGGGTAAAGAGAGAACTTTGGGAGAGCTTTGGTTTAGGGCTGCAATCGCATGGATGGGGAACTGGATCTATTCTGTATTTGAGGGAAAACCTTCCTGATGGTTTTAAATAACCGTTGGTAAATATAGTCTTTACTAATAGTTTCTTTAAACTATTGGTATATATTAGAAAAAATGAGGTTTTCCCAATGGTTTTCTAAACTGTTGGGATAAGTTGTTTGTGATAATGCTTCACCTAGAGGCCTATGGTTGGATTCCTATTATCTTGAATCTTTTGGATGTGTTATAGTTATCTTAGAATATGATGACCCCTAACCATGTTGAGATTCCAATAGATCCCAATAGAGCCTCTATAGATAACCCCTATGGCCTCAAAAATTACACACTTTAGGAGGATTCATATAAGCATTCTTTTTATAACACACCTTTTTACAAAGGTAAAAAACTAGGTGCTTCATTATAGATGAATATGGAGAGAAGAAACACAATGACCTTTTAGTACCACTACTCTTAGAGAATAACTTAGAATGATTCCTTTATCCATTTATAGAGGAACCTCTATTATAGTTAGGAATATGATAAATACCAAAAACTTTAGTGATCTATCAAAACTTGATTTAACCTTGACAACATGAATCAGAAATATTCCATAAGATTCATGGATGATAGGAAACACAACCCATGAAAGATTTTGTAAAATGCCTTCTTAAAAACATGTGGCTGTTATATTATCATCCATGGTTAGATGAGAAAGATAAAATTCCAACACGATAAAATAGTGAGTATACTTCAACACCATTTCATCTCTTTTTTAGAGAGAAAAATACTACATATATTTCATTAACTTAATAGAATTGGGAAATAATTCATGAATTAAATGCACCTTGAATGCTACCCAAGAATATTACTTTCATGGATTATCCTGAGTAAAATACTTCCACCACTTCTAACACAGACTCTTGAGCATGAAGGTCACAAAATTAACCTTGAGAGATTCAGGAATCTCATGATTCAAAACATATATATTTAAATAACAGACATGATAACAAGGATAATGGGAGGTACAATAAATAAAAAAGGAAAACATATATATTTAAATAAATTAAATTTAAAAAAGTAATAAATGGAGTCATAACATAAAACCTAGTTATAACTTATAGATTTGAATTGGAATTACAAAAAACCAGTTGTTTGGAAGAAGGGTCCGTATGCTAGAAGAATGGGAGCTCTCTGGAACAGATTTTGGAGCCCTTATTTAGGGAAAAATGTTGTTAGTTCTGAATTGGGATTTTCCTTTGTATTTATGGCATTTTATCCCAACGGTTTTAAAAAATTGTTGGGAAATGACCACTCTCCTAACGGTTTCAAAAAACCATTTGGAAAACTATCTCTATGAGAGACTACCCCAACGGATTGAATAACCATTGGTAAAATTCACACTAAAAACTCCTATACCAATAGTTTTAAACAAACCATTGGTATAGGTATATAAAGTTTTGGTATGGGGGAATTGGTATAAGATGGATTTCCAGTAGTGTGAGTTTCACAATCAATCAAACATCATCAAATGAAATGATTGGAAATCAAGAAACAAAATCCATTCAGAAATCATTTAAATACTCTAATATTAAAATCAAGAAATTTGAAAAAAAAATACCAAGATTGTTTTAATTTTCTAAAGTATTTGATTCAACCCAAGAATCCTAAAAATACACCAAAAAGATGAAAAAACACATTAAAATTTCAGAAGAAAAAAACCATTAAAAACAAAATTAAAGCACATAAAAAATTCTTAAAAACAAGTTGACATTCCTCCCACACACATATTCCATTAACTAACCTCTCTTTAGCTCAAATTAGATCAAGAAAGTTTTGTATACAAAATTTTAATTAGGAATAAATTAAAATAAAGAAAAGGAAAGACACAACCTGATTTATTTTTTAGTGGCAGCCTTGAGTTAAGCTTTTAACTGCTACCACTTTTAAAACTACAAGAAAGAAATAAAAATACATAAGAAAAATAAAGATAAATAAAGATAAATGGGATAGAAAAAGGGATAATTCTTGGTTTATACCCCCAAGTGGGTACTAGGTTTTTACTACCCCTAATCTGGAAATTGTAGTGGATTATCCTCAATTAGATGGTGGGTGTGGTTTCTTTGAGATGAACCACCACATGTGACTTTTTCTAGTTTCCATGAGTAGAAAATGAGAATGGAGAACCCCAAAGAATACAAGAAAATTCTCAACCCCTAATAAATAAGAAATGTAAAATTTGAGCTCCTGAGTAGGAGGGAAAAGAAGATAGGGGTACTCCCTGTTGACTTTTGTGGTGTCTTCCTCCATATGGTATGCAAGTTTTTGTAGAGGAGGTAGTCTCACCACATGATTGTCCATATCTTCTTCTTAGATCACCACCACCTGGGTGGTATATTACTTAACATCCAAGGTCTTATCAATTTATGTTGAATTATAAATTTCATAAAAAGAGAATTCAGAAAACAATTCAACTTGAATAAGATTAAAACATGAAGAATCAATATAGAAATCTTCCCTTTCAAGTAAGTCATCTTAGAAATTGATCTCTTCGGGTAAGACCATCAATAACTCAATATATACAGTTTCATATTTAACATCATATTATAAATAAATAGAGAGGAAAATAGGTTCTAATATTTCATTATAAAGGAATATAAGAACATGTTGTTGGTTATATTCAAAAAAGTTGTTCCAGGATTCTTTCAAAAATTGTCTATCTCTCATAAGAGTATCATTTTGAATGTGTACATTAGGGACCTCCTTGAGAAATGGTTGAGTTCCAAAAGATGTTATTAATTCCTTTAGAATCTCCTTCCCACCCACCTTGGGTTCTTTAACATAAAAAATTATTGGTTAAATCTCTTCCACCACTCGTTATGGTTTAGTTATAGCTTCAGCTTCTGCTCTTGGCATGCAAGTACATATTTAGTTATCCATTCTATTTGGATATCCAAGTTTTGAATTGCATCACTCGTCCTTTCTAGATAAGCTTCAAGACCATTTTTAACTTTTTCTCACAACTATGATTGGTTAGTCCGTGCATAATAATTTTAATTGAAATACATCATGAACAAAGAGATTTTTTTTTTGAAATTTATGATTTTTTTGTGTTTTTTTATGAAAAACGGTGTGTAAAAGTGTTTTGTGAGAGGACCAGTTTGGGATATACCAAACACTGAGAGGGGGGTGAATCAGTGTTGGGGACTTTATAAACCAATTCCAACTTTTATCCCTGTACCTCTTGACCTGTTAGGATCTTGATTCTCCTATTCTCTTTTCCCTGTCGCATGCAATGATAGAAAGTAGTAAAAATATGCACATGATATTTTTACAAGGTTCACCACTCAATAAGAGTAGCTACATCCTTACCATGCCTAGATATGACCAGTGCATGGATTCTCCACTATGATGTGATATGAAATTACAGCGGAGTGGCTAGGAAAACAATCCTCTAGCCAGTGTGAGTCCCTACACTTTGGAGGGGGGGTGGGAAACAATCCTCTTCCCTGGACTGGTGATGGCCTAGTCCAACTTGCAGCCTCTAGCTGGTTCTTTATACTACCTATGGAGACAGTCTTCTTCCTTCTTAATAAGGTAGGTTCTGCTCGTGGTCTTCTTTAGTGCTCTTCACTTGATTACTTGCAAAGCAGTAGGAAAGCAATTCTTCGTTCTTTCTTTCTCTTATTCTCTAGTGCAACACTAACTGCACTAGACTTCTTTTTTATTCTTCTTAGTTCAACAACCAACTGCACTAAAACTTATTCTTTATTCATCTAGAATCATATACACCAATGTGATTATTAAAACAATGAGGATCAGCTCACATATCATCATCTGAATTAAACTGCCCTGAATAATTTTCAGCATTCAATTGGGCATACTCTGTTATTCTTCCTCTTCTCTCCTTTTTCTTTGACATTGTAGAATATGAAATGGTACTGCAGTGTCTTAATCTCCTTCTTCAATTCTCAATACCAACACAGGAGTGTATCGGTATACAAAATTCGTCCTTCGTGTAGATATGAATTCAGTTGCACACCTAGTTCTTCTTCACTTTGCAAAGCACAACAAGAGTGTTGAACACCATTCGTGTGAGTGCGGTTCTACTTCTCTTCGTGATACCGAATGTTTCACGGCACTTCCTTCTTCGCAAAGTCTCTTTGAGAGTGCTATGCACCTGTCGAAGGCCTGCGGTACCCTCAAATTTTTCGCGCAACCTTCTAGGTGGCTTGCACATAAAATTCAAGCCTTGCACGTAAAAACACATTTTGGCGGGAAAAACCCTTTTCGCGCAACCCTTCTTTTTCGCACAGAACTTCCCTTTTTCGCGCAACACTTTCTTTTTCGCGCAACACTTCTTCTTTTCGCGCAGTACTCTATACTTCAATTTTTCTGCGCGTCAGAGCTCGGGATTTTTTTATGTGTCGATTCACCCACAATGAGAGGGGGTCACCTCATATTTATAGGTAGTTTGGACCCTGTGCATAAAACCCCTTTCTGCGCGTAAAACTGTCTCTCAATTTTTGAGATTACGCGCACCTTCCTGGATTTTTCGCGCACCTCAGGACTTTTACATTTTTCGACTATCCAATCAAAATACACCAATTGCGCGCAAAATTCCACACCACATTCCATATTGCGCGCAAACCCAATCTTTTTCGCGACATCATATTTCGTGCACTGCCCCAATCTTTCGCGCATTTCATGCCTTTGACAATTTTCATCATTCTAAGCATGAAGCACCAATTGCGCGCAAAATTCCACAATGTATTTCTTATTTCCCGCAAACCCCATCCTTTCACATGACATCGTATTTCGTGCAAAGATCCAATTTTCCTCGTACCTCATGCATTTTCCAATTTTCGAGATTCTGATCTCGAAACACCTCTTGCGCGAAAAACTTCATTCCTCTATTTCACGCACCACTCTACTTTTTGCGCATCCCGCTGATTTTTTGCACATCCCACTACTATTTCGCACGACCTTCATTTTTTCGCGCATCCCATTCAAATTTCGCGCCTCCTGCAAATATTTCGCGCAACCCGCAAATATTGCGTCCACCACTTTCTTTTTGCACGCAACTTGCCTAAATTTTCGTGCACTTCATGCCTTTGTCATTTTTTGATGTTCTGACCATGAATCATGCCTTGCACGCAAAAAAACTAAACCATCTTAAATCTTGCACGCTCCATCCATTTCCAAAAACACATCTTCATCTACCGATTTTCAGGCCCTAAAATTTGGAAAACACTGGAAAACGGCACCACCTTAAACTGTGCTTTTATGCCGCCCCCAGAATGTCCATTGTTTTGTCATTTTCTCTCTTCACTGCTTCCCATAACCATTCTTATGCTTTTATCATGAACTCCACTATTGTGATATATTTCCTTTGATTGATCAGCTTTAGCATCGTCAGAGTTACAATGGGAAGTACAGAAACTTCTCTATCTTCCAGCAGCATTACTCCTTCCAATGAAAACTATATATGATTGGAATCATCATTTCTCCCCCTTTCCTTCATAAGTCTTGCATCACAAGTTATACTAACTTATGAAATTTGAGAAATACATATTATCAAAGCATCTTCTGGTTTGGATATAATGAAAAGTGCATGGAAACCTCAAAATGCCAAGCCCTTCCACATTCTCTCTTCTTCTTCAACCATCATTCTACACTTCATGAAAATCATATGATTTTATTCTTCAAGTAATCTCTTGCATGGATTTCTATCATGAAGAATTTCATGGTATTCTTCAAATCCTCATTCTTCTTCAATCATCCTCAGATGGATGATACTTCTCCATTCTTCATTGTTGTAAACAATGTGCCACCTTTGATACAAGTTCTTTGAACTTAGGATCATCTCAACAATCGTCTGAATTAACTTCATGGAGAATTTTCCCAGCATGACATCCAATGCTATGATTGAATAACAATTCTCCAGGCATCCTCAATTCATTCGATTTCCATTTAATTTGGATTCCTTTTTCATCTCCTTCTTCATTTTGACTAGTATTGACAATTGTTGACAACAAATACAATCTTCATACACAAAGTGGTCCCAACATTTTGACTCTCCGAAAATGGTTCCAAATTGATGTTTGGAAATTTTTCATGGATCCCTAGTCAATATTTTATTTACCTAATCATGTAATATAGTGAACACCCAGGGTTGGTCTCAAGGAGGTATCTCACACAACACCGAAATTTTATTGTCACTATTTAAATTATAACTAATATAAAACTAAATAATATAAAAATGTAGGTTTGAAATATGCATAAAATATTAATATATATATATATATATTCAATGTGAAAAAAATTATGTTATAAATAAAGAAGGAATACATTCATTATTAGAAGATCATAATGGTTGATATCATTGTTTATTAAAATATTCTCAATATCAATTCAATGTAATGATCAAGATCTTTCACACTACACCCTCTCATTCAAATTTTTATTACCCCAACACCAAGATATCTGCATGATGGGAAATACTCTTCCTAAATCCATCTAGGATATATCATTTTCGTTCATCGCTACCCAAGTCATACTCTATCGTATGCATGACTTAGATAGTGAAGGGAAGTATGAATGTTAAACGAGAAGAACTCGGAGATAGAGAAAACCGAAAAATCACACACCATAATCAATTTAAACACCACCAAAATTATCAAAATTAAATAAATAGATTTAAATTGAATTTAAATGAAACTCAATCAACCACCATTCTCTCCCTCGAATAAACGCCGAGGTTAGTTCCTCATTCTCATGGATTTAGAAGAGAATACGGTACGAGAAACACATAAAAGTAAAAATAGAAGAATGGGGTATGGTGATTATCTACTTAAAGAGGATTATATTAATTTATTATATTATAATATTCATGTGATTTATTAATCATAAACACCATTTTTAGTGCATTTTACACTTTGAACATTATTTCATATTATGATTGTAATTTCTTCTTAAAATGAACTATTACATGGTACATTATTAAACACCTCATAAAATACAAAATGGTCTTGATTTTATTTTAATATTTTATTTTAAGGTATCTCATGCTATAATTAACAATTAATTATTCTGAATAACTTGAAGATTCACATTGGAAGACCACCAAAGTGGGCCTTGAACCAACAACATTCTAGGCAAAGTGAACTGGATAACAGCCCAATAAAAGTAATTTAGCGGCCAATATTCAAGCACAATGATTATAAAAATTTATATAAAGATAGAGGAAATCATGGGTAATATTTCATTAAATAGTTTCCCAAGCTAATTCTGATATTTTAATAGAGTTTCAGGTGGCCCAGCTTGGATATAAAATTCTGGGCCAGATTCTGCGGCTCAAAAAAGTAGTCCACCATTTTACACATATCTCGCAAACCAAATATCCATTTGGGATGAAATTTTACAAAAAGTCAAGGGAAATCCATATATTTTTATTTTTATTCTATGTACCACCCAAATTCAGTCATCTTGATGCTCGTTTGGACACACCTATCAAAGGCATGCAAGTTGTCTCAGATTTTTTTGTCAAGGGTGGAAAAGTCCACTCTCCCTCAACTTTCCACCCACCTTGACCTACTGACATTAATTGAGAAGACTTGTACTATTGGTGGATCAACCCAAGGCTTCCTAAATTCATATTTAAGTTAGTGGTGGTAGATGGTTTGATCATATTTGGTGCTTTGTTTCATTGTAATTTTATGCTGCAATTTTGTTGTCTTAAGTTTGTCTTTCACATGTAAGTTGTTCTAATTCACCTTAGTTTCTTAATAAAAGTTATTATTATCCTATTATTTTGTTATTATTCATATCAAGTTTATATAGTTGCCTCAATTTGTGAATTTATTCATACCAAACCTTGTAAAAGTGTCACACAATGGTGGAGTGATCGTTTTTTCATTGTTTTTTTTACTTTTTCAATTCCTCCTTCATGAGTCTACTTCCTGCTTCCATTGAAACCATAGCATCAATGGAGGGATAACCCACTTATGGTTTGATCCAAGGGAGTAGAAAGGGGATATATTGGATGTTATTTCTCACTCCATTAATTTCTAATCACTCTTTTTAATTGAGAATTTTGTTTGATGATCTTTAAACTTATTCGTCCTTGTTGAATTTAAGGTCACACACTTCAAGAACTAATACAAAACTTTACCTTGGAGTGCTCAAAACATTGATCCTACAAGTGTGTAGGTGATTAGTATTAGGGTTTTTAGGTATTAAACTATTAAGTGATGATGTTGTTTTATATTCTTAAATTGACCCATCTCAAATATAATAAATTGAAATAGTTGAAAAAGGAATGCATCCAATCCACCCCAAGTGATAACCTAGAATCAACTCATTCTTTTAAATTGAATTCACTTAAGTCTCTTATAATTCACTTAAAACCATATAAAATCAACCTAAATTTGTCCAATTCATATCCAAAAATAGTCTATAGAATGTATGTATCTATAGGTTTCTTCTTAGTTCTCTAAGGATTTGACAACCCTAGCTACACTACAAGCAATCGCTTAACCCTAAAAACTTGGGTAAATTTGGGAAAGACCAAATTTTGGTGTTGTTTCTAGGGGTTAAAGTAAGTCATATCAAAACCCATTATATTCTCCCACATTTATATTTTCTCACCTCAACTTCTCTTATCTTTTCCCCTTTCTTTTTTTTCACTTTTCTTAGAGCATGTCCGCCTATACCCGTGACTATTCAAATCGTTTTGTTAGGGTGGATAGTCCAGGGGTTGGGGAGTCAAGAACACCTAGGGGTATCTTTACATTAGATCCAAATATTCATAATACTCCAAATTAAAAAATTGATCCAATTTTAATGGAGGTTCTTCAAAGAAATAAACTCATAAACCTGGGTGGGAACCAAAATGGAAATCCAAATGAGGCAGCCCCAAACTTGGGGAATGCGGTCGATTAAACCATGAATGACTACCTCACACATGCCTAGACCAATGAACCCTATTTAATTATTCATGATACCCTAGGATAACCCCACTATTTATTCAAACCTCGTGTCCTAAACCACCTTTCAACCTTCCATGGGATGGAGTTAGAAATGTCATACCTTTATGTCAAAGAGTTCAACGACATTATTGAAACCATGTGCCCACCACATCAACTTGATTCAGATAAGATGGGGCTATTTCCTTTATCACTTAAGGATTGAGCAAATAATTGGTTAAAAAATCTAATACCTTCATCAATCCACTCGTGGGACCAATTGAAAAGAGAATTCTAGAAAAAATACTTCCCCCATCACAAAACAATTGCACTTAAAAAGAGCATCCAAAACTTTTTTGAAAAAGAAGGGGATTCATTTTATGAAACATGGGAAAGGTTCAAAGACACACTCAACATGGTACATCACCACGGATTTTAAATCCTTGAACAAGTTCTAAATTTATATTAAGGGAAGGTTCTGAGAAACAAACAATTCATTGATATGATGTGTAATGAAACCTTCAAAAACAAAGCCCCAAATGATGCTTACAAGTATCTAGAAGG
Organism: Viscum album; assembly: GCA_963277665.1. NCBI lineage: Eukaryota > Viridiplantae > Streptophyta > Magnoliopsida > Santalales > Viscaceae > Viscum > Viscum album. The sequence continues at coordinate 1,953,483,472 of OY728141.1, read as the reverse complement.
ACTGGCCGAACAAAAAAAACATGGGGAACGTCACCTTACTATGAGAAGCCACCCAAATCTTGTAAAATTCACACACTTAGGGAGGAGGAAAGCCTTAAGGTGAAACTTGTTGCACTCACTAGGAAGTTCAAGGAGATTGATCTTAGGACGGTTCATGGAATTCAAATTGTTGACCATGTTTGCACAATTTGTGACAAACATGACCATAAGACTAACACCTACCTAACCATCCCTTCTATTAAAGATGTTATTTTAAGAGGACCACCATCAGAGGTCAATGATCTGAACTTTCAGAAGCAACGGTACCAAAACACTTTCAATCCAAGGTACAATTACCATCCAGTATTCTGTTAGAAAGATAACCATCAACCCAGCCATAAGGACCAAATCCCTAACATCCACAAAATTTTCAACACCATAACCAGTTCCAACCACAACCAGTCCAATACCAACATCCTCCTATCCAATACCAACAACCCATCCAACAACTCATTCAACAACCAATCCAACAACCAAAGTATCCTCCTGGGATAAACCAACCAACACAAGACCCTACCCACCTATCCCTCTACCAATCCTTGAAAAGTTGTGTAAAAAAATGGAGAAAATGAAATCAGAAGTCTCATCCCTTAAATGTGAACTAAAACCATAAAAACTGGGAAGGCACCCCTGCCTACTTAGGCGGTACCATCCTCAACTTTAAGGGGATAATCCAGTTACACACAAACCTCTCATGAACAACTCAAAGCAGTGACTATTTTAAAAAGTGGGAAATCCATTGAGAAACATGATAAAGACATTCTAGAACCATTAAAAGCTTCAACAATGCATGAAAATGATGAATAACCACCCACATATTCTAAAAAATACAATGATAATGTGAAGGAACTACAACCACACCAAACAATCAAACCTACACCCTTCCCTCAATGCATTAGAGGAAAATTTAAACCAGAACTGAATGAAACTTTGAGGGAAATCTTATCTCAGGTTAATTTGAACATTACCATTCTAGATGAAATCCAAACCATTCTTACCTACTCAAAGTACCTTAAGGACTTGTGCACTTTTAAATAGAAATTTTCACATAAAAACCAAGTCCTTTTGGATTCTAATGTGAGTACCACCATTCAAGGGACTATTCATCTGAAGTTAAAAGATCTATGATGTCCATACATCAATGTTGAGTTAGGAGAGAACAAATTTTTCAAATCCCTTTGTGATCTAGGAGCCAGTGTGAACCTCATTCCTTATGCTATGTATTTTTAGTTAGGGCTCGAAAAACTCCAACCCACATTTGTCACTCTTCAACTTTCTAATCATAGTGTTCGAGTTCCTAAGGGTTTTTTAAATGATGTTTTGGTGAAAGTTTAAAATTTCATTTACCCAGTTGACTTCATTGTCCTTGAAAATCACTCAATCTTGGGTCCTAGGGAGAAAACCCCCATCATCCTTGGTCATCCCTTCTTAGAAAAAATAAACTCAATCATCTGAGTTAGAAATGGGAACATGACAATAACCTTTGGAAACATGATCCTTGAAAACTCTCAAATTGAGGATGATAAAGAGATCAATGAGGTTAATTGGATTGGTAGTGTTGATAGCGAACTCGAGGAATATCAAGGAATTACTGAAGGAAGTTTAAGTCAATAAGAGATTGATTTTCTTTGTTCGCATGAGGTAAATTTGTCTCCTTGGATTGAAAATATTTTATATAGCTCTATTGATGATTTTATCAAATCACCAATCAATGATACCATTGTTGAAATCAATAATATTGAGTCTATACCCATTCATGACACCGATCTTGCCAGTTTAGTGAATAAAAATTATGTTCACAAGGAACCAATTCTGTCAATAAATCTAAACAAAGAAACTGAGTTCAATACAAAGTCCCATCATTTCTTGGAAAGTGATAACCAATATGATCTTAAATTTAAGGTCCTAACTTCATCACTCAAGTAAGATTTATTAGGGGACATGGCACGCGCGTCGCAACGCGTGCAAATTTGCGAATTTTTATAACCGGCTGGCTACTGTAAAAGTGGCGAACAGGGTCGAACCACAGAGATCAAGGAATCTAGTTCACTAAAAATATTTTGTTGGACGGTGTTTAGACGAAAAAGGACAAGGGATTGAAGGAATACCTATTTGTGAGTTTTCCCTTTTTTTTCTTTTTAATTAAACTAAAACGGATAAGACTAAAGGTAAAAAGAAAATTTCAAATGAAAATGATGATGGACTCTAAGTCAACAAAATGTGTCGGGGATGCTGGTGTCACAATTAAATTATCACGCAGCCGTGCAAGGTATTCTTTAGGATGATTAATTATTTATTCTGTTTAATTATCGCCAGTTCCAAAAATATGACCATTTTTTAGATGCTCAATTTTAATTTCCCAATTTTATTTAAAGTCCCGTTCTCTGGTGTCATAAATAAATTAGAAAACTCATTCAAGCCCCGAACTACACGGCGAAATGACACAACCCGTTTCTCACAAAGTTGTGTCACTAATTTTCACCTACCATCAGTCAACGCGGTTTACCTTCTCGGACCGCCACGTCGACTTATAATTAAAATGGCCAGTTTTAATTTTAGCAATTAATTCAGTGAAAAAATAGTTTAAACAGATAAATATTCAATTAAAATAAATTTAATTGACAATTAATCATCAAATAATACTTGCATGGCATGCGCAATAGTTTTAATTAATCAACCAACATCCCGACACTAAGAAAATCACCCCGACATCACAACTGAAAATGTAAACACGGCAATAAGATGACAATTCATGTAAAATAAGACCGTGTTACCAACAAATAATCGTGTCGGTCTTCACTCTCACCGCATGCAACTCGTTCTTCAATATCTGACTGCACCTCGGCACGTGATGACGTCGCGCGCCGGCTTCACGACCGTCAGAAGAAAGGATGATGGCGAAGTAGTGGATGTTGGTCCGCTGCGACGATTGCGGTGGCTTCTCGAACGATCAGTGATCGGTGCGCGGCTACGGGTCAGCTCCTCGGATGGTGGTGAGAGCGAGGTGATGAGAACTTGCCTTGGCTTCTTCGTGTACCTGCTGCACCCTGTGGAGGGATATGGAGAAGTAGGGTCGGCCGAGGGGAGAGGGAGAGGGGTAGTGGGGGCTGGCCGAGGCCTTGGAGGAGAGGTCGGCCGCTGGTCCTAGAGATAAGGGGGCAGGGGGCTGAGGGCGGCGGTATCGGGTAGGGGAATGGGGAGACGTCCGTGGGGAGATGGGGCAGCAGGGGTAGGGCACTCGGATGAGAAGGGGAGATGAGGGGCCAGCGTTCGTGGAGAGAGGATGGGGCTGGTAGGTCTACAGGGGAGAGGGGCGCGGGTTTCCGAGAGGTGCGACGTGCGTGAAGAGGGCCGCAACGGAGTGATGAGTGGGGCGCTGGAACAGGGTGGCGGAGAGGAGGCGGGGCGTGGGGAGATGGGTAGCGGGGTAAGGCTGGGTGACGGGATGCGGGGTAGCGGCAGGGAGAGTGGGGCGCAATGGGGGTAGCGGGGCTGGGTTGCGGCGGGTTTGCGAGAGAGAGCAGGTAGCCGGATAGGCGGGGCAGTGGTGTGGGGTTAGAAGGGTGGCGGCAGGGGGCAGCGTGCGTGAAGCTGGGTAAGCGGCTTGGCTGGGTAGAGAGGGGATAGCCGACGGGGTCCAGTGGGTTAGGAGGGTGAAATAGAGGGATGGGCGGCTGATTGGAGAGAGAAGAGGGGGTAGGCGGGTGAGAAAAAAATGGGAGATAGGTGGGGCGCGGGTCAAGAGGGGAGATAGGAGGGAAAGAAAACAATAAATAAAATTAAAAATTTAAAACTCAAATTCAAACTTAAAAATCTAACTGTCTAATAGTTTAAATAAAAAAATAATAGTAATAATAATAATTAGTAAAAATAAATAAAAAGAAGAGTTATATAAAAATTATATTGACAAGTTAAATTAATATAGTTAATTAATAAACTAATAATAATAATAATAACTAATATTAATTAAACTAAAAGCTAAAAAAATAAAATAATAATAAAAAAAAGTAAATAACTAATGTTAATATAAAATTAACTAAGAATATCTAAAATATTAAAATACTACAAAAAGAACCTAAAAACTCAAGAAGTGGTTAGCAAATTAATTAAAACTAAATTAAAAAGTGTTAGTAACATCCATGTACATCAAATCCCCCACACTTAAACTTTTTTCACTCCTGGGAAAAACAATCCGAAATAAAACACAAGTGGACCCATAGACAAATCCAAAACATTCAAGTTACAAGTTCAAAATTTTTCAATCTCTTTTTCCCATAAAATATCATGCTTCATTTAAAACTCCAATTTTCAAAAACCATTTTTCTTCCACTTGTATTCTTTTCAAAACAAGTATGTGCACTCATTTATCATGTGACCTACCTCGCCATCACTCTCATCTCTCTAAAAAAATTGATCAAAGTTTTTCTCAGTTCTCATACACATGCAGGCTTACCATAGGCTTGCCATGAATTTCACATCTCCACTAGTGGAAATCAAAAGAATGCACCAATCTCAAGGACTTTACATGAGGTTCAAATGTTTCTGAAGCTGTGGGACGGTGGGTAAAAAAAATTGACATTTTTTTTTGTAAAAAGGAGGGTTGAATCTTGAAATAAATGCATGATAAGTCAATCCAAATGTCTCCCTCAAACTCTCGCTCCCCCACACTTAAAACATTGCTTGTCCCCAAGCATATGATAATCCAATGTTTCGCTCTCTTTTTTTTTTTTTTTACTTTTTTTTTAAAACACAACTCACTCACAATATGGTCAGGAAAAACTGGTGAGTATCAACCCAAAAACCCCATGGAATAGGTGTCAGACAATAATCCCAAAGAATGGTACACAAGAAGCGTATATGCTGTAACATCTCAATGAAGGTAGGTCATATAGAAAACTCTCTAGTTCCTGGAGTAATGGATCATCACTTTAATAGGTATCCCCAAAGTCGAGGGTTACCGCGTAATGACCACCAATGTACTCATTGTTGGAACTGAAAAGGGTTCTATATTCCTATATCAAAATAATATGAAATGAATGTCGCTACTGTGAAAAAGAACTCAATGATCAGGATGGAATAATGTCAATCCATGTACATCAAATGACTCACTGCCCCTCGAAGAACCCTCTCCATGAGTAAGTCTCTCTCCCCCACACTTAGATTGAAATCATCATGCAAAAATTCAAGAAATTGGTAGGGAAGGGTATCGGCTTGGGCTCATCCTAAAAGGCTCCTGCATGGATTCTAAGGGATATACGAAGGAGAAAATGTTTGGGTGGCTCAGTGGGTCAACGGGGCTAAAATATCAAACAGATGCCTCGATCATTTTAGTGCAACTTTCAAAAATTCCTATCGCTTTGATGGAAAAACATGGCAAGTTCTAGAAGACAAAACATGGTTGAGATTCCCTCAAGAAAAAGAGAAATAAGAGATGATTTTGAAATGGATTAGATTCCTCACGGGCATGGAAATATAATGTTGGACAGCACAGATGAGAATGAGTGCAAATAAGTGTCTCAAAAATATTCAAGTTTTTGAAAAACATTCGAAGCATGAAATAATATCAGCAATCATCTAAGTCATGAGATCAAGGATTAAAGAAATCCAGAACAAGAATCAGGTGCTAAAACTGCCTAGGGACACAAGTGGTATGTTCCCGACTGGGTTGCGATAAAAATACAGCAGTTCTTATGTGGGTTCATGAATGACAGGAGTGTTATTTTTTATTTTTATTTTTTTATTTTTTTTTTATTTTTTTTTTTATTTTTTTTTCACATGGTGTTTTTGGAAGCAGAAAATATGGCGAAAATTAAAACACTTCCCTGTGTAAGTGCAGATAGATGCGGAGAGGCTGCCTGTATCCGGTGAAGTTCCAGAAATGATGTACCTGTAAAATCTACATATGGACAACACATACCCGCATCATATCATAAAGATAACACCAAGAATCATCTAAATAAAAGCAGAGATGCAGAAGAGTGACAGGTGCATACAAATATCAGGAGGATCTAAAAACAAAAATCACACATTCCATGTTTTATTATTATTATTATTTTTTTCAAACAAATTAGAACAGGTAAAAGGAGAAAAGGGGGGGGAATGAAACTGGAACATGGGTTGCCTCCCAGGAAGCACTAAGTTTTACGTCTTCAGCTAGACGGATGGACAATGTTCAATCGTCTTGGTCCATCAGCTCAGAATTCCTCTGCCTCTTACGAGAACTAGTGGCTGTGTCCTCAATCTCACGGGGATGCTTGGTGGGATTAACCACCTCCGGAGCAAAGTGAGCGTGAAGCTGGTGAGGGAGGAACGGAATCTGTGCTCTTTGTGGAGGTGCTGGATGCTGAGCACGAATCTCCAGTGAAAGTTCCTCAAGCCGACGCTCGATATCAGCCAGCTCCTGAGTCATCTGTCGTACTAAGTCAGAGGGAGATGGAACAAGCGCATCGATGACCACAGAAGAATCAGAAGAGCTAGACATTTTTTTTAGCTGCATTCACAAAGCAGATAGAGAGATAGAGATAGAGTAAGAAAACAAAGATCAAAGAATGAAGAAGCAGTCGGGTTGCCTCCCGATCAGTGCTAAGTTTTACGTCTTCAGCCAGACGGATAACTTCTCATTGCAATTGTAGTTCTTCAATGATGCCTATTTTATCCGAAGTGTGGTAAAGTTTAAGTCGTTGACCATTTACTTTGAATGGGGGCATCTTCCCATCAGAAATTTCGACAGCACCATGTGGATAAACAATTGTGACGGTGTAAGGACCTGACCATTTCGACTTGAGTTTTCCAGCCATGATTCGAAGTCGTGAGTTGAAGAGGAGAACTTTGTCTTCTGTTGAAAAATTTCTTTGTTGGGTCCATTTGTCATGCCAGGCTCGAGTTTTCTCTTTGTAAATCAAAGCATTGTCATATTCTTCTCTCCTCATCTCATCCAGTTCATTCATTTGTAGAAAACGCTTCTCTTGGGCAGTTTTGAGATCAAAATTAAGTTTCTTCACAGACCAATAAGCTTTATGTTCCAATTCTACAGGTAAGTGGCAGGTTTTCCCAAAGACCAACCTATATGGGGACATTCCAATGGGTGTCTTGTAGGCAGTTCTGTAGGCCCATAGTGCATCATCAAGTTTGGTGACCCAATCTTTCCTAGATGTACTTACAGTTTTCTCCAAAATACCCTTAATTTCTCGGTTTGAAACCTCAGCTTGGCCATTGGTCTGTGGATGGTATGGGGTGCTCATGTAGTGGTGACATCCATGGAGAGTCATTAGCTTCTGAAACAGCGCATTATTGAAGTGGGTACCACGTTCACTGATGATTAGCCTTGGAATTCCGAACCGGGTAAAAATGTGTTGCTTCAAAAATTTAATGACGACTCGAGCATTATTTTCCGAGAATGCCTCAGATTCCACCCATTTTGACACATAGTCCACACAGACAAGGATATAGGATTTCCCAAAAGATTTAGGAAAAGGACCCATGAAGTCAATTCCCCATATGTCAAAAATTTCAATTCCCATGATTGACTGTTGTGGCATTTCGCGCTTCCAACTTATACCCCCGGTTCTTTGGCATTTGTCACAATTCATGACGAATTCACGAATATCACGATTCATGGTCGGCCAGTAAAAACCACATTGTAACACCTTGCTGATTGTTCGATGAATCCCATGGTGTCCTCCAGCTTCTCCAGTATGGCATAAGTTCAAAACACTCTCCACTTCTTCTTCAGGGATGCATCTTCTTATCATTCCATCCGCACAGTCTTTGAAAAGTAAAGGATCATCCCAGTAGTAATGTCGTGATTCATTCAGAAATCTTTTCCTCTGTTCCTTTGATAAATCTGGATGTATCACACCTGAATCTAATTAGTTCACGAAATCAGCATACCAAGGTGTGATTGTCTCAATGGCATAGAGTTGTTCGTCAGGAAATGTTTCAGTGATTAGTTCGACATTGATTTCACTTGTGTCATGGTCGAGGCGTGATAAATGATCAGCAACGACGTTCTCTGTTCCCTTTTTATCCTTGACTTCAATGTCAAATTCCTGAAGTAACAGTATCCATCGAATGAGTCTCGGTTTTGCATCTTTCTTGGCCATTAGATACCGAAGTGCAGCGTGATCCGTATAGACAGTGACTTTTGAGAACAACAGATGGGATCGAAATTTATCAAAGGCAAAAACAACTGCTAGCAGCTCTTTTTCAGTTGTTGTGTAGTTATGTTGGGCCTCATTCAATGTTCGGCTAGCATAGTAGATTGGCCTAAAGATCATTTCTTTTCTTTGCCCCAAGGCAGCTCCAACTGCCCAGTCACTAGCGTCACACATTAACTCGAATGGTTGCTCCCAATCAGGTGAAATCATTATTGGGGATTCAACCAAACGCTGACTTAATAATTTAAATGCTTCCTGACATTCAGGGCCGAAGTGGAACATGACATCTTTTCCCAATAGATTCGTAAGGGGTCGGGCAATAACAGAGAAATCCTTGATGAAGAGTCTATAGAATCCAACGTGCCCAAGAAAACCTCGAATGGAACGAACTGAAGAAGGCATGGGTAACTCAGAGATTGTACTAATCTTTGCGGAGTCAACTTCAATTCCTTTCTTTGAAATTTGATGGCCTAAGACTATTCCACTTTGGACCATGAAGTGTGACTTTTCCCAATTAAGTACCAGATTCTTTTCTTCGCATCTTGCCAAAACCTTATCCAAATGTTCTAGACAGTCATCAAAAGAATTTCCATACACTGAGAAGTCATCCATGAAAATTTCCAAGAACTCTTCAATCATGTCATGGAACATTTCCATCATGCATTGTTGAAATGTGGCTGGAGCATTACACATTCCAAAAGGCATTCGCCTATAAGCAAATGTACCATATGGACAAGTGAACGTGCTTTTTTCTTGATCCTCTGGTGTCAGTGCTATTTGATTATAGCCCGAGTATCCATCCAGAAAACAGTAGTAATCTCGTCCTGCCAATCGTTCAAGGATTTGATCAATAAAGGGTAATGGGAAGTGATCCTTTCTAGTGGCGTCATTCAATTTCCGATAGTCGACGCACACTCTCCATCCAGTCACTGTTCTTGTGGTTATCAATTCTCCTTTATCATTCTCAACCACTGTGGTTCCACCCTTTTTAGGTACCACTTGCAACGGGCTAACCCACTGACTATCGGAGATTGGAAAAATTAAACCGGAATCAAGAAGTTTAATGACTTCTTTCTTGACTACTTCTTTCATGGGAGGTGTCAAGCGTCGTTGTGGTTGCCTGCAGGGTTTTGAATTATCTTCCATATGTATTCTGTGAGTACAGATGGCAGGACTTATACCTTTTAGATCAGCAATCGTCCAACCTATTGTTGGTTTCCTTTGTGACAGGACATTGAGCAATTTGCTCTCTTGTTCACTCGAAAGATTGGCATTTATGATGACTGGTAAGGTGTTTAAATCTCCCAGGTAGCTATATCTCAGGTTTGATGGAAGAGGTTTAAGCTCCAGTGTTGGAGGATTTTCAAGTGATGGAGTAAGTGAAGTGAATTCATGTCTATCTAAAGGCTCAACTATATTCCTGATGAATTCCACTTCCTCGATTGATTCAGTGAACTCTTTATTTTCTTTGTGCAAATCTGCGAGGTCCAGCACATCACTTGCAAACTCATCCCATTCTTCAATCGTATCCAGGAAATGACAGTCTTCTACAGATGGTTTTTCCATGGCCTTTAGGACATCAAATGTTATGTTCTCATCCCCAATTCTAAAAATCAACTTTCCCTCTTGGACATCAACCAGTGCTCTGCATGTCGCCAAGAAGGGTCTCCCGAGAATGAGTGGGACGTCCTTATCTTCTTCCATATCGAGGACAATGAAGTCTGCAGGGAAGTAATATTTATCAACCTTGACAAGAACGTCCTCTAGAATCCCTCGAGGATGCTTCACTGATCGGTCAGCCATTTGCAAGGCGACTCTCGTTGGCTTTAATTCGGTGATGCCTAGTTCTTCAAGGATTCCAGACGGCATGAGATTGACACTAGCTCCGAGGTCGCACAAAGCTCTTCCGAATTGACATCCTCCAATATTGCAAGGAATAGTGAAACTCCCAGGGTCTCTTAGTTTTGGAGGTATGGATCTGGGTATGACTGCTGAACATTCCTCGTGCATTATGACTGTTCCCACATCATCTAATTTTCTTCTTTTTGACAGAAGTTCTTTGAGAAATTTGGCATAGTGGGGCATTTGTGTGATGGCTTCCGCAAAAGGAATATTTATTTGAAGCTTTTTGAACATCTCCATGAATTTTGAAAATTGAACATCCAACTTCCTTTGCTTCAGTCTTTGTGGAAATGGAGGAGGTGGTATGTGGGATTTCGCTCTTTCATTGAGTGCCTCATTTTCCTTCTCCTTTCTTGCCTTTTCATTCTTTTCAAGTATGTTTTGATCTTCCTCCTCTTTGGGTTCAAGTTGGATTTCTTTGTTTGTTGAGTCGCCATTTTCAGTGGAAGGTATAGGCGTCTCATCTGTTGGTTGAACATCAGGCTTTTGGTGCTCTGGTAACTGTGTGCCACTTCGCAATATGATGGATTTTGCTTCTTCTCTTGGGTTGACTCTTGTGTTGCTTGGTAGAGTTCCTTGCTGTCGGTTTTGCATTTGTGCGGCTAACTGACCGACTTGATTTTCAATGTTGCGCATGGAAGCCTGTAAGTTTTGGGTTGCCACCTCTTGTGATTCAAACCGTGATTCATTGGACATCATTAACTTTGCTATAGTTTCTCCCCAATCTTTTTGACCTTGTGTTGCATCAGGGGCGCAGTCTGTTGTTTTCTTTTGCTCCTTATACTGCTGTTGCTGATGGAACGGTGGTCGATATTTCTGTTGAGACCCTTGATCTTGTGGTTGCATGGCGGGTCTAAAGGTAGGTTGAGCAGTGAATCCAGGTGGACCCATGTTATGGTTCATTGGATGAGTAGCCACTGGTTCCTTCCAACCTTGATTTTGGGTATTGCCTTGCCAGTTTGTGTTGTAATTGTTCCCATAATTTCCACGGTTGTAACTAACGAAGTTAGCTTCAGACATCTTGGTCTCTGTAGTGTTATATGGACACATGGAATAATCATGAGGACCACCACAGTGTGGACAGTGTTCAGCTTGAACAACATGGACTGGCTTAGGCGGGTTTATTGACAAGTTGTCAATCCTCTTGTTGAGAGCTTCAAATTGTGCAGCCATGAATGTCTGAGTATCAACGTGATGCACTCCTGCCTTTCGTCTTGAAAAATCTTCTGGCCACTGGAAACTGTGTTCGGCCATGTTTTGAATCAATATGTACAGGTCCTCCAGATCCATTTCTATGAACGCGTTTCCAGTAGCTGTGTTGATGGCAGACTTACTCTCGGATTGAAGTCCATAGTAGAAAGCTTGCAGCTGGTTTTCCAACTTCATCCCATGATGGGGACAACGTCTTAACATGGACTTGAATCTTTCCCAAGCTTCTCCTAACGATTCGTATTCACTTTGACAAAAGGAGTCGAGGTCTCTCTTGTTTTTCAAAGATTGAGCTGTTGTGTAATATCGATCAAGGAATTTTCTTCTCAACACTTCCCATGTGAAAACTGTTTCGGGGTCGAGACTCTCCAACCAGTCCTTTGCTTTCCCTTGCAACGAAAATGGAAACAGTCGTAGGATCAACGCATCATCCGTTACTCCATTATATTTAAATGTTTCACAGACTTCAAGAAATCTGTTCACATGCATATAAGGGTCTTCACTGCTCAATCCATGAAACTGTGCATGTTGTTGGAGCAGGTTGATCGTGGACGGCTTCAATTCAAAGTGCGTTGCTTGAATTCTGGGTCGTGTTATACCTGAGCTTATTCCGACTGTGTTGGGTCGCAACTCCTGTCTCATAGTAGTCCGAGGTCGTTGATTATCGATACGGTTTTGGAAAAGTGGATGGACTTGTCCATTAGGAAGTGTCGTAATATGAGTTTCAACGCTTTCCGCAGGTGGATGCATTGCGTTTGCAGCTGAGGTACCAACCTGTTCTTTTCCCTTTCTTTGATGTTCAAGTTGTGGATCAAGGGGTGTGTCGTTCTTTGATGGATCAGAAGTACGAGTGTTCACCATTTAGGCGAACAGTGCCTAAAGCAAGGTCTACTTGAAATTTTCTTAATGCTAGACGTGCGCGTGCTCCCCGGAAACGACGCCAGAAATTTGGCACGCGTGTCGCAACGCGTGCAAATTTGCAAATTTTTATAACCGGTTGGCTACTGTAAAAGTGGCGAGCAGGGTCGAACCACAGAGAGCACGGAATCTAGTTCACTAAAAATATTTCGTTGGACGGTGTTTAGACGAACAAGGACAAGGGATTGAAGGAATACCTATTTGTGAGTTTTCCCTTTTTTTTCTTTTTAATTAAACTAAAACGGAGAAGACTAAAGGTAAAAAGAAAATTTCAAATGAAAATGATGATGGACTCTAAGTCAACAAAATGTGTCGGGGATGCTGGTGTCACAATTAAATTATCACGCAGCCGTGCAAGGTATTCTTTAGGATGATTAATTATTTATTCTGTTTAATTATCGCCAGTTCCGAAAATATGACCATTTTTTAGATGCTCAATTTTAATTTCCCAATTTTATTTAAAGTCCCGTTCTCTGGTGTCATAAATAAATTAGAAAACTCGTTCAAGCCCCGAACTACATGGCGAAATGACACAACCCGTTTCTCACAAAGTTGTGTCACTAATTTGCACCTACCATCAGTCAACGCGGTTTACCTTCTCGGACCGCCACGTCGACTTATAATTAAAATGGCCAGTTTTAATTTTAGCAATTAATTCAGTGCAAAAATAGTTTAAACAGATAAATATTCAATTAAAATAAATTTAATTGACAATTAATCATCAAATAATACTTGCATGGCATGCGCAATAGTTTTAATTAATCAACCAACATCCCGACACTAAGAAAATCACCCCGACATCACAACTGAAAATGCAAACACGGCAATAAGATGACAATTCATGTAAAATAAGACCGTGTTACCAACAAATAATTGTGTCGGTCTTCACTCTCACTGCGTGCAACTCGTTCTTCAATATCTGACTGCACCTCGGCACGTGATGACGTCGCGCGCCGGCTTCGCGACCGTCAGAAGAAAGGATGATGGCGAAGTAGTGGGTGTTGGTCCGCTGCGACGATTGCGGTGGCTGCTCGAACGATCAGTGACCGGTGCGCGGCTACGGGTCGGCTCCTCAGATGGTGGTGAGAGCGAGGTGATGAGAACTTGCCTTGGCTTCTTCGTGTACCTGCTGCACCCTGCGGAGGGATATGGAGAAGTAGGGTCGGCCGAGGGGAGAGGGAGAGGGGTAGCGGGGGCTGTCCGAGGCCTTGGAGGAGAGGTCGGCCGCTGGTCCTAGAGATAAGGGGGCAGGGGGATGAGGGAGGCGGTATCGGGTAGGGGAATGGGGAGACGTCCGTGGGGAGATGCGGCAGCAGGGGTAGGGCACTCGAATGAGAAGGGGAGATGAGGGGCCGGCGTTTGTGGAGAGAGGATGGGGCTGGTAGGTCTACAGGGGAGAGGGGTGCGGGTTTCCGAGAGGTGCGACGTGCGTGAAGAGGGCCGCAGCGGAGTGATGAGTGGGGCGCTGGAACAGGGTGGTGGAGAGGAGGCGGGGCGTGGGGAGATGGGTAGCGGGGTAAGGCTGGGTGACGGGATGCGGGGTAGCGGCAGGGAGAGTGGGGCGCGATGGGGGTAGCAGGGCTGGGGTGCGGCGGGTTTGCGAGAGAGAGCAGGCAGCCGGATAGGCGGGGCAGTGGTGTGGGGTTAGAAGGGTGGCGGAAGGGGGCGGCGTGCGTGAAGCTGGGTAAGCGGCTTGGCTGGGTAGAGAGGGGATAGCCGCCGGGGTCCAGTGGGTTAGGAGGGTGAAATAGAGGGATGGGCGGCTGATTGGAGAGAGAAGAGGGGGTAGGCGGGTGAGAAAAAAATGGGAGATAGGTGGGGCGCGGGTCAAGAGGGGAGATAGGAGGGAAAGAAAACAATAAATAAAATTCAAAATTTAAAACTCAAATTCAAACTTAAAAATCTAACTGTCTAATAGTTTAAATAAAAAAATAATAGTAATAATAATAATTAGTAAAAATAAATAAAAAGAAGAGTTATATAAAAATTATATTGACAAGTTAAATTAATATAGTTAATTAATAAACTAATAATAATAATAATAACTAATATTAATTAAACTAAAAGCTAAAAAAAATAAAATAATAAAAAAAAAGTAAATAACTAATGTTAATATAAAATTAACTAAGAATATCTAAAATATTAAAATACTACAAAAAGAACCTAAAAACTCAAGAAGTGGTTAGAAAATTAATTAAAACTAAATTAAAAAGTGTTAGTAACATCCATGTACATCAGGAAAATTGATCCTTTCCTATTGTCATTTCTTCCTCTATTGAATCTAATCAAGAGATGATGCTCCTGGATCTCCTAAGAAAGCATAAGAAAACAATTTGATGGACCCTTTCTAATATTCCTGGGATTATCCCACTCATTGGAAATCATAGGATTATTCTTGAATATGAATCCAAACCATGTCGTAAACCTCAACGGAGACTCAATCCAAATCTTATGGATGTGGTAAGGAAATAACTTCTTAAGTTGTTAAAACCAGGTATCATCTACCCCACTGTTGAGAGTGAGTGGGTAATCCCAATTCAAGTTGTCCCAAAGAAAGATGGAATCACTGTGATCACCAATAAATATGGTGACCTTCTCCCCACAAGGGTTATTAGTGGATGGAGAGTCTGCATTGACTATAGGAATGTAAACTCTTGTACCAAGAAAGACCATTTCCCCTTGCCCTTTATTGATCAAGTCCTCAAGCGACTGGCAGGTCATCAATTCTACTGCTTCCTAGATGGATTATCAGGGTATAATCAAATCGAGGTCTCCTTAGAGGATCAAGTAAAAACAACCTTCACTTGTCCATTCAACACTTTTTTCTTCAAGCGCATGCCCTTTGGGTTATGTAATGCCCCCGGTACCTTCCAGCGGTGCATGATGAGAATATTCTCGGACATGGTGGGGGATTTTTTAGAGGTCTTCATGCATGACTTCTACATATTTGGGGATACTTTTGATGGATGCCTTATGAATGTTGAAAGGGTTTTTTCAAGATGTGAGGATAATAATCTCATCCTAAATTGGGAAAAATGTCATTTCATGGTAAACGAGGGACTAGTTATAGGCCATCTGGTATCTGGTAGAGGGATTGAAGTTGATAAATCTAAGGTAGAGATCATTTTTCACCTTCCATATCCTAAAATTTTCAAGGAAGTGAGGTCCTTCTTAGGACATGCTAGTTTCTATAGAAGGTTCATTAGGAATTTCAGCTCTATTTCTCGACTTCTTTGTGCTCTATTGGTGAAAGATGCTTCATTTTTATAGATAAAAATCTATGAGGAATCATTATCTACACTCAAGTCGGCTCTAATATCTCCACATATCATGCAATCTCTAAATTGGAAACTTCCTTTTGAGATCATGTGTAATGCGAGTGACTTCACTGTAGGAGCAGTATTAGGACAACGGTGTGAGAAAACTTCATATGTCATTGCTTATGAAATAAAATCTTTAAATGATGAAAAAATCAACTACACTACCACTGAGAAATAGTTAATTGTTTTTTTATTTACCTTAGATAAATTCAGGTCCTATCTCTTAGGATCACCCATCATTATCTTCATCGGCCATTCAGCCCTGAAATACCTTTTCCAAAAACAAGATTCCAAGGCTAGATTAATTAGGTGGGTCCTTCTTCTTCAAGAGTTTGATTTAACCATTAAGGATAAAAAGGGTGTTGAAAATTTTATAGTTGATCACCTCTATAGGATGGAATTCAAAGACAACTCACATCATCTTTCTGTGTCAGATTCATTTCTCAATGAGAACCTCTATTCTGTGAGTGATTGGCCATGGTATGCTGACATAGAAAACCATTTGGTGATGGGTGACATTCCAAAATTCTTAGGGACCCAAGTTAAGAGAAAATTCCTTTCTGATGTCAAACATTATGTGTTTGATGATCCTTACCTCTTCAAGTTTTTTCCTGATCAAATCATTAAGAGATGTGTTCCCGAGTCTAAGAAAGATTCCATTCTAAAATTTTGTCATGGAGAGGCATGTAGAGGCCACTTTTACACAAATAAAACCACTTAAAAGGTCCTCCGAAGTGGTTTCTACTGGCCTAAACTCACTAAGGATTCATTCCAATTCTGGAAAAGTTGTCCTTAATGTCAACAATTAGGATCCATTACCAAAAGGAATCAAATGCCCCTCACTCCCATTCTAATCATCGAAATCTTTGATTGTTGGGGAATTGATTTCATGGGACCCTTCCCAAACTCTAGAAGATACCTCTATATCCTCTTAGTTTTTTATTATGTATCAAAATGGGTTGAGTCCATTCTCATCAAGTCCAACGACCATCATGTTGTGATATGATTTTTGAAAGAGCACATATTTTCTTGATTTGGAATTCTTAGGGATATAATCAGTGATCAAGGAACCCATTTTTTCAACCACCTATTCTCTTAACTCATGTCTAAGTATGGTATTTCTCATAAAGTTTCCATTGTATACCATCCTCAAACCAATGGTCAATCTGAGTTAGAAAATAAAAAGATTAAGAAAATTCTTGAAAAATTTACCAATCCCTCTAGGAAAGATTGGTCTGATAAACTCTTGGATGCCCTTTGGGTGTATCGTACAATATTCAAAACTATCCTAGGAATGTCACTATATAGGTTGGTTTATGGAAAATCATTTCATTTACCTGTTGAAATTGAGAATAAGGCCTTTTGGGCAATCAAAAAAATGAAATTTGACATTTATTTGGAAAAAGAAAAGAAGAAATTATATCTTAATGAACTTGAGGAACTTAGGATGGATTCTTATAAAAATTCAAGGATAAATAAATCTAGAGTTCAGGCCTACCAATATAGGAATATCAAATTCAAACACTTTGAACTGGGAAAATCCATGCTCTTGTATAGTTCAAAATTTCATTTACACCCAGGAATGTTGAGGTCCAGATGGTCAGGTTTATACATAGTGCATAAGGTGTACCCCCATGGGGCTGTAGAAATTCAAGATACCACCAATGGTCAAACATTTAAAGTTAATGGTCATAGAGTCAAACCATTCATTGAACCATTCCAAAAACATGAAGTTTATGAAGACTTGTGTGAACAAACCTTAGATGAGGAAAATAATCAAACAATTAAGGGTCTACACCATGCTAGCGATTTTAAACAAAAACATTACATGGGAGGCAACCCATGGTTTTCATGTTTCCAATCATTTTGAATCATCTTTTTTTTCAAATAGGATTAATGAATCATTTTGATATTAAAAAAAAGTACTTAATCAATCAAATCTGAATATGATAGTACTTTAAACTGTTGACCTGTTTTTCTATTATGAGAATGGATGGGTATGAAAGGGGAGCGTTGTATTCATTCGTGTCACGTGGTGTGATCTCTGAGTAATACCTTACCCAGAAATTTAAAAACAAGACAATTTATTATCAGATTGTTTTATTTTTATGTGTTTTTAGGTTAAAATAAAAATACAAAAAAATAATTAAAAAAATTAAAAGGACAGATCATAGGTTGTGGGGTAAACTCTGTCATAACCGGTGAAGCCACAGGGACTTGGGCCTGGGATCGAAGGTAGATAGGGGCATGCACTTTCCACTGACCTATGACTTATAGTGATTCCTTATTTTATAATTTTTGTATATATACTTATATTTTACTTTATATATATATATATATAGTTTTGTTTTGTATGTTTGTTTTTTTTACTTATTCCACTATGGAACTCTGCGAGTGATATGGATATCAAAAGATTAAATTGGAGAATCATGAATGTCAAATTCAACCACCAAGTGACTTCATTCCATGATACTCATTTTCAATGTCCTCTTTTAACTCCTATCCTCTACCCCCTTCTAAGTTTTCTTTTCTTTAAACACTACAGACAGTCTTATTCTAAGTTTGGGGTGAAAAGAAAAAAATGGCTTTTGTGTGCATAAAAAATGTGTGGAAGGAAAAATTTCTTTAACCTTGAACATAATAATACAGATTTCATATTTTAAAATTGAATATCAAATAATTTTTAATGACTTTATTCTAATTTTAATGCAATTATAAGTTCATGTGCATAGATTTTGGAAAGTACAGTTGTCCGATGTGATTTTTCACTGTTTATATTTTCATCCATTTAATAACAAAAAAACACAATGCACATCCTCTAGATTTTGGGGTATTAGTTTGAGTTCTTGGGGTCCCATAATAAATGGAATAGGTTTGGAGATCATTTTAATTTTAACATGATTATTCAAAAAAATAAAAAAAAATAAAGATAAAAAAAACAATTGCGCGTAGAGCAATGGATTGACCTAATGTGTGACTTTCGACACTTGGGGATCGTGACTCCATAGTTTTCTATCCAAAGTTGAGAATTTTACCTCTATTTGTGGTAATTTGAATTTGTTTTTGATTGAGTAAACTCGAGATGATGCCTGAGTATGTGAGCTTTACTTGGTTACCTAAGGTCTTTGAGCCTGAGATTCATCGGTAAAGTATTGCTACATGGGTTGACTGATTGAGTTCAATTTCAATTACCATGGAAAAATTGCAAAAAAAAACATAAAAAAATTAAAAAATATAAAAAATGAATACTCATATTAATATTAAAATGTGATTCCACCTAGTTCTTTCATCTTTTATCTCTTGAATAAAAATGAACCCCCATGTCTATTATGATGCACAACACTTCATCATGCTTGATTGAAATTGGATGAAATGTGGTGATGAATTTGAACAAAGGAATGGGATTGGGCTTGGGCTTGGGATATTCCTATAGACCTAGCTTGTTTTAAATGATTTTTATGGGTTTAATAATTGTTTGGTATGAGGTCTTTTGGTGAGTATTGTGTATTAAAATGTTTCTGGAAAAGAGAATTCAAATTTCATATTTTTGAGATACATTTTTCTTGGGACTAGAAAAACTCAAGTTGGGGGGTGTGATTATCCACTTAAAGAGGCTAATATTCATTTATTATATTATAATATTAATGTGATTTATTAATCATAAACACCATTTTTAGTGAATTTTACACTTTGAACATTATTTCATATTATGATTGCAATTCCTTCTTAAAATGCATTATTACATGGTACATTCTTGAACACCTCATAAAATAAAAAATGGTCTTTATTTTATTTTCATATTTTATTTTCAGGTCTACCATTCTATAAGGAATAATTCATGATTTTTGAGCACTTGAATATTCACATTGAAAGACCACCAAAGTGTTCCTTTAACCAATAACATTCTGGGCAAATTGAACTGGACAACATCCCAATAAAAGTACTGTAGAGGCCAAGATTCAAGCCCCATGATTCTAAAAATTTAACTTAAGATAGAGGATATAATGGGGAACATTTAATTAAACATTTTACTAAGATAATTCAGATATTTTAAAGGATTTCCAAGCATTCCAAGTTGGAGATAAAATTCTAGGCCAGATTCTGCAGTCCAGAAAAGCAGTCCATAATTTTACACATATCTCAAAAAAAATCCAATTGGGATGAAATTTTACAGAAAGTTAGGGGGAATCCTTATATTCATATTTTTCTTCTATTTACCACCCAAATTTGTTCATGTTGATGCTAGTTTGGACACACCTGTCAAAGGCATGCAAGTTGGCTCGGATTTTTTTGTCAAGGGTGGAAAAGTCCACTCTCCCTCAACTTTCCACCCACCTTGGCCTACCACCATTAATTAAGGAGACTTGGAATGTTGGTGGCTCGACCCAAGGATTACTAAATGACTATTTAAGGAAGTGTTTTTTGATTATTTGATCATCTTTTGTGATTTTTTTCTTTATAATGTTATGATGCAATTTTGTTGTCTTGAGTTTGTCTTTCACATGTAAGTTGTTATAATTGAACTTAATTTCTTAATAAAAGTTATTATTATCCTATTATTATATTATTCTTCATATCACATTGATATAGTTTTATCAAGGTGTGAATTTATTCACACCAAACCTTGTGAAATTATCACACAATGGTGGAGTGATTGTTTTTTCATTGTTTTTTTTACTTATTCAATTCCTCCCTCATGAGTCTACTTATCACTTCCATTGAAACCATAACATCAATAGAGGGATAAAACGCTTATGGTTTGATACAAGGGATTTGAAAGGGGATAGATTAGTTTTTGTTTCTCACTCCATTAATTTCTAATCACTTATTTTAATTGAAAATTTTGTTTGACGATCTTTAAACTCCTTCGTCCTTGTTGAATTTTAAGTTCACACACTTCAAGCGATATGAACTTTTACCTTGGAGTGCTCAAAAATTTGATCCTTTAGGTGTATAGGTGATTAGTATTAGGGTTTTAAAGTATTAAACCAGTAAGTGATTATTTTTTTTATCTTATTAAATAAAACCATCTCAAATATAAAAAAATGAAATAGTTTAAAAAGGAATGCATCCAATCCACCCCAAGTGATAACCTAGGATCAACTCATTATTTTAAATTGAATTCACTTAAGTATATTATATTTAACATAAACCCAACTAAAATCAACCTAAATTTTTCCACTTCATATCCAAAAACAGTCCATAGAATGTACGTGTCTATAGGTTTTTTCTGAGGTCTCTGGGGATTTGACAACCCAAGCTACACTACAAGCGACCGCTAAACCCTAAAAACTTGGTTAAATTTGGGTGAGACCATATGGAGAATAAGACTGATATAAATTAAAAGTATAAAAATATAATACAAAATCAATGAAAATATAAACCTAAAAAAATGTCCACTACTTTTCCAACCCTTTTAAATTGAGAAGAGATATATTTTTATAATCAAAGGGCAGAAATTTTTGGATCCAATTCTGTCCACTGAAATTTTTTGCATGATAGACTTATTAAATGGATGAATTGGAAAATGATTACTTATTGAAAGTTGTTCCACTTCTTAATACACATCCACACTTAAGATTTAATATTTTTTGGCCAAAGTATGTAGTAGTTATAGCTATTTGACTCTATGAATTTGATTATGGATAGATTACTATTTATATTCCAACGCTCCACTTTCTCATGCATTAATGACCTTGAAGAAAGTTGAATCAAGTGGTTCCACAGTTAAAGAAGATGTTCCCACATATTTTCTATTGATCCATGTTTAATTTAATATCATTTTGACCAGCCCTTTATGATATATTGGTCCAACATAAAAAATCATCAGATTTGTGCACAGTTTTTGAGGCCTATCTTGTGAGCTGGATTTGGGACTTCAAATGGTGGATTGAGATTTGGATCTAGAAGGATTAAATGAATCCCAAAAAATATATAAACCTATAGAAGAATAATTTTAAAATTTTGATCATTAAAGAAAAAGTTATGGCCGAAAAACATAATAAAAATAAAATAGTTAAAATCCAAAATAGGTCATTTTAGCATTTAAGCTCAAAAATGCTTCTAAAAAATGTGAAAATTTCCCTTAAAATAACACATTGGTGGGATTAAAAACATTGAAATTAAAAGTAAAGTAATTGAAAATATTTTCTCTTTCATTACTTTTACTAAGATCTATAAATTATTACTAAGTTCTATTAATTAATACTATTTATTTATCAATTATAAGTAATTACTATTAATAACACCCACTTACTAATAATTAAAACTAATTATTTCAAATTAAAAATATTTAATTTTAATTAAAAACATTACTGATAATTAAAAATAATTATTTCTAATTTAAAATAACTCTTATTAATTATAAATAATTACTTCTAATTATAAATAATTACTACTAATTAACTCTAATTAATAATAATTGATTATATTAAATTCTAATATAAAATAAAATAAAAATTAAAAACATTACATAAATACCTCAAAAATGAAGCTTTTGTGTGATGCAAAACTTAAAATTTCATTCTCTATAAAAATTTAAATTTTTAATTGAATAATTGAAGAGAAGAAGATAAAAGTTGACCAAAAGAGAGCTCAAATGGAGAGTGAATGAAAAAAATCATAGGGGTTATATAGGTTAGATCGGTAGCGAAGAGACTATTTGTGACAAAAATACCATTGCAAATAGTACCCACCATAAATAAGTGATGCAGCAGTTAAAAAGTTATTTGTGGCGGTACCCATCGCAAATACTCATCTGCCAACAAATTATTTGTAATGGGTATTAATGATCTGTCACAAATAACTATAAATAACAAATGTTATTTGCGATGACAACCTTTTCCCATCGCAAATAACTATAAATGATGAAGGGTATTTATGATAGAAACCTACTCTCGTCGCAAATACTCGTTCCCACGTTGTGGCGGGAAGCTGTGCCAAAAGTATTTGCAACACGAACCTTTTATCATCACAAATAAGTGTTTATTTAATATTATTTGTGACGAGATTCGAATCCTATCACAAATAGTCCTCCTACATGGACTATTTGCGACGAGCGACAGGCCCATCACAAAAACTGATTTTTACCATAATGAAATTAATTACTAATTACACTTAACTAATTACTAGTTATAATTAAATAATACTAAATTAATTACTAATTCTGATCAATACTAAATTAATTACTAAATCCAGCTATGTAACTACTAATTACAATTACTTATTTCCTTATTAAAATTAATTACTTAAATGTTAATTAAAACTAATAAAGTACTATTTACAAATAATTAATTGATAATTTGAATGAATTAATTACTAATTACACTTAAATAATTACTAATTACAATTAAGTAATACTAAATTATTTTCTAATTCTAATTATGTAATTACTAATTATAGTTATTTAATTACTAACTACATTTAATTACTTAATTAATTACTAAGTACAATTAATATAGTACTTATTACAAATAATTGATTGCTAATTACATTAATTTATTTACTAATTGTAATTCACTAATTTCTAATAATACTCAAGTAATAATTACAGTTATGTAATTACTAGTTATAGTTAATTAATTACTAATTACAATTAATTACTTAATTAATCAATTACTAATTACAATTAACCAAGTACTAATTAAAATTAATTAATTACTAATTACATTCATTTATTTACTAATTATAATTAACTAATTCCTAATTACAATTAATTAATACTAAATTAATTACTAATTGTGGTTATGTAATTACTAATTATAGCTATTTAATTGCTAATTGCAATTAATTACTTAATTAATTTATTTACTAATTAAAATTAACTAATCTCTAATTAAACTTAAGTAATACTAAATTAATTACTAATTACAATTAATTACTTAATTAATTAATTAATTAATACAATTAATAAATTACTAATTACAAATAATAAATTGATAATCATAACACTACAACAAAACTGTTTTTTAGCGGTGGTTGTTTAGCGGCGGTTCTAGGAACCGCCGCTAAACCTTTTGTAAGAAAGGTTTCACAGCGGTTTATAATAAACCGCCGCGAAACATTATTTTTTTTAACAGCCTGACCCTTCCCCCCACCCCGACCCTCCTCACCCTAGTTCCCCCAGCCCCCCGCTTCCCCCGTGACCCCGGCCCCCCGCGACCCCGGTGACCCCGCGACCCCGACCCCGCGACCCCCGGCCCCCCACAACCTCGGCCCCCCGCGACCCCCAATGACCCCGACCCTCTCTCTCTGTTAGTGGTCTGTGAAGCTTCCAAGGTAAGATTCTTTGGATTTTTTGTCATTTTCCTCCTCTTTTATCTTTACCCTCATGATTTCATGATTTCATTGGTCAGATTTATTATTATAAGGATTCATGTGAATCACATTTTAGTGCAGTTAATTATTTTGTGATCATTTCATCGTCATTGGGGAGAATTTATACTACATGTAGTTGTAAAAGTAGGATCGAGATTTTTTTCATTTAGGGAGGTATTATACAGCGACCAGATGAATGTAATGAATTATATTAACAGAAATTTATTGGTAAGTGGTAGGAAACACATGTTTTTCCACATTTAATGTTTTTTCGAGGAGACATTTTTTATTCCTTTTCTAAAAATTATGGGTTTTGGGAGTCTAGTTTTTGTTATAGTTGATATGGTTTCAGAACCCCTATTGTGTGATTGTTATATATAACCATTTATTAAATGGATAATCACTTATATATGGATAATGAATCAATTTTCCATAGGATATTATCTTTTATTATAATTCCCTTGAAAGTAATAAATTGAATGTTATGCATGACCTTTTTGGTTAAATTGAAAAGAAATATGTGAAAAGTGGTTTTTATGTGTTTGTGTGAGGAGATTTGGTTGTGATTTGCAGCTATTGTGAAGTGAATGTGGTTGTGGTGTGTGGTGGTGGAAATCCTGGGCTTACTATCATGAAAATGTGAATTATTTTGGTGATGTGTTTTGATTATTGTTCAACATGTATGAAATTAAATATTGATGATCAAATTGGAATATAAAATTTGTTGAATTTTCCAATGTGTTGGAATGATTAATACATACATAAATTTAAATTGGATGTCTATCTTAATTTTTTATTTTTAAATATGAAATAAATGGGAAAGATAAATGAATTTGGTTGGTTACTATAAAATTAGCTAATTGGATTAATATGAAAAGAAATGTTGAAATTGATGTGTTTTTGGTGTCTTCCTTGGGTTGTGTAATGCATATTGAGGAGGAAGTGAAGATGGAGGAGGTTTTAAGGCCATTTGGTGATTTTGTGAGTAGTGAAAGAATCCATGTTATGAACCCATTGGTTGGTATTGTGTGTGTGACTACTATATATTGTATTTTCATTGTTCTTTATATATTCACCCCACCCATACTAAGCAGTATTTTCCAACAGTAAAATGATTTTGGGGTTATTTCTCTAATCATCCTAGATGTTGAGGATGGATGGTTAGCGACCCCCTATTCCCCAGTCTCTCTTCCAAGTAAGGTTCTTTTTCATGGGATGTGATGTATAGAATCTGAAAGTGTAGTAGGTATAATGTTTGATGTGATGATGTAGTGGTTTAGGGTGGGGATCATGTATAGTATCAGCAGGGAGTGTTGTTTACTTCCTTTATTCTAATTATACCCTACTATTATGGTCATGAAAATGGTTGATATGGGATATTATGGACTATGTTTCATCCAGGGGGGATGTGATAGCTAGTTTCATGCAAGGTGATTGGAATGATGGAGTTTTTCAAGTGTCTTAGGGTATGATTATACAAATGAGGTGGGAGAACCAGGGCATATGATGTTGGGGTGTGAGACTAGAAACTCATTGAGAATTTTTTTGGGGGTACCCCTTTTCCATATTCTTATTATTATGTTGTTTTAATTTGGTGCATTATCTAGTGAGTATTCATGCATCATGATAGGCACATAGGAATGTATATATTGACATTCATTCTTCATGGTAGGGACATATTTATTTCATGTTCTATGTTCTTTCCTTTATAATGTGTTTTGATAAACCTACTGTATCTGATAAATGATTTATTCTCCCAAGCCTTTAATATTGGGAAATGGCTTTGTTTTTTGTGAATAAATATTATGGAACCCTTCACCTTTGTAATGATTACCGAAATATGAATCGAGTCATAGTAAAGAACAAGTTTCAAAAATGTATTCATGGTTTGTGCCTAGACACCCATCCCAAAAAACCAAAGCATTTACATCACAATTTATCCCCCTATTATCCTGTTTCAACTCTTCTCCAATCTGTATTTTCCAAATGAGGTTCACACTTATTAGAGGTGGTATTTCATAATTACTTATAAAAAATGGTGGTTTAAAACGAAAAGTAAATTTGGTTTCATTAGTGTGTTCCTTGTTTAATTTATACTTTTTTTTGTATTTTATTATTACTTTCATATAGAATAATTAGGCTTTATTTTGAGTATTTAATTGATATAGTTCATTTAGATGTTATTGTTTTCCACTTTAATTTTCAAAAAGGATTATTTAGTTCTTATTCTGACCTAGAATATGTGTTGATTTGTTGATGTTAAATCATTTTCAATCTTGGACACCATCATAGGATTCCTGAATCACTATCTTCCTTCATTAAGTGTTTTTCAAGGGTCAGTGGAAGTAGTTAGGTAGTTGGAACAAATTGAGGTGATCCTCAATTATCTTAGGGAACCTGATACTTTGTGTGTGAGAATTTTTTAGAATTGGATTTATAGTTTCAGTAGAGTCTTGTGGGAGTAAGTGGTACCTTATTAACTTCATGAATGTATGAATTGGAATCTCATCAAGATTGATTTTTTAATGGTTATTTCCTAAGGGAATGAATGTAGAGAAATAGACTGAGCTCATGAGACTTTTTATTGGTGACAGATCAGTATGGGAGCATGTCAATAACCTTTCAAGGTTTGTTATATATTCTCCAAAGATAGGGGTCATCAATTATTAGAAAGATCATTTCTTTGGTGATGGTCTTCACCCAGACCTTGGTACATCTCTACTTTCTTTGGGCATAACATCCATTTTGGAGGTTGTCACTAGGGACATGTGAATGGAAGCTAAATATTCTTGGAAATCAATGGTTGTTCATTCCTTAGTTTTATCAGGTATGCAACAAATTAATAGTGGGAATGAATAGAATCCAATGTGCAAGGAGTAGAGGCAGGATGAACCATAATATGATGAAAAGGCCCATTCTTATAGAAAGAGTTCATCCATTTTGTGCTTCCAGTTTAGGGACTTTGATGGATTTTGAGACCCATTTCTTGATATATCCTTGAATTTTTCTCTATTATGGAAATTTTGTTCATCATTATTTGTTTTTGATGATGGGGTTATAAAAGATGTCTCATGTTTGATTCCTTGTTTTTTGTGTAGGAACATTGTGATATACATGGATAAAAGCTGGATCACATTACCGAGGAACACACCTCAGTATGTTAAGGGTTTGAAAGAGTTTTTAGATTTTTCAATTTCTAATCGATCCGTTGAAGGGAGGATAAAATGTCCATGTCCTAAATGTAAATTTAGAACATGGTTGAAGAGAGATGAGGTTTATGAACATTTAATACTGAAGCAATTCCCTGCTCAATATTTGTGTTGGATTTGGCATGGAGAATAGAACATTACAGAAAGATTGAGCACTGATGTTAATCCTCATAATGAGGTCCCAAGTTCATCGAAAATGGAAAATGAAATGAAAAACCTAATAAATGATGCATTCGGCACTGCAAGACACCACTATCAGCATCAAAACATATCAGAACAACTAGAAGAGGGTGCTACAATTTGCAACGTGACAAGTGATGTTTTTGAGACTGTAACACAAGTAGATCATGATTGTCACATATCATTGGATCCTTCTCTTGATTCTGTAGATCCAAATGTAAGAGAAAACTTCACTGAGGAAAATGCATTTCATGATTTAGTTGATGATGGAAATCAAGAGTTGTATAGTGGGTGTTTGAAATATTCAAAGCTTTCATTTTTGCTGAAGTTGTAACATATCAAATGTCTATGTGGAATTACAAATAAGGCAATGTCCATGATATTGGAATTGATTCTTGATGCATTTCCTGAAGAAAAAAATCTCAAAATATTTTTATGATATGAAAAAAGTTGTTAACAAGCTTGGTCTGAATTATACAAAAATACATGTGTGTCCCAATGATTGTATGCTTTATTAGGGAGAGGATTCAAGTAGACAGAATTGCAAGAAATGTTCTTCTTCTAGATGACAGGAAAAGGGTGATGTTGGAAGTCTGAATGAACATAATTTCATGGAGAAGAAGAAAAGGAGCACACCTGCAAAGGTTTTGCATTACTTTCCTTTGAAGCCTCGATTGCAAAGATTATTCATGTCATCAAAAACCGCCGAACACATGAAGTGGCATTCTGTAGATAATAACAATGATGGGTTAATGAGACATCCACGAGATTCTCAATCGTGGAAGACATTTGATTCATTACATCTCGATTTCTCAGCTGATCCTAGGAATGCTCGATTGGGATTGGCTGCCGATGGATTCAACCCATTTGGGACTTTGAGTACCAATTATAGCATTTGGCCAGTTGTTTTGATCTCTTATAATCTGCCTCCGTGGATGTGTATGCAACAAACATCTTTTATACTTTCGATGATTATTCCTGGAAAACAAATGCCTGGAAATGATATTGATGTATACTTTCAGCCTTTGATTGAAGAATTGCAGGACTTATGGAGCAACGGTGTTGAGGATGCTTCTTCTAAAACAATGTTCAAAATACATGCTGCATTAATGTGGACCATTAGTGACTTCCCTGGGCTTGGGAATTTATCTGGTTGGAACACTTACATGGGTTTGTCTTGTCCCGTTTGTAACTTTGATTTTGAGCCCAAATGGCTACCTCACAGTAGAAAATGGTGCTTCTTGTGTCATCGAAGATTTCTTGATGCATCTCATAGATTTCAGCTGAACAGATCAAAATTTAATGGTTCCATTGATCATAGACCACCTCCAAAGTTGTTAAATGATTTTGAAATATTGGCATAGCTTGAAAATGTTGAAACAGAATTTGGGAAGGTTCATCATTTGAATGATAGAGGAAAACAGGTCCGAAGTGCATCGTCAAGAGAAACCGGAACGCAACAATGGAAGAAAAAAAGTATATTCTTCAAACTTCTGTATTGGGAATTTAATTTCTTGCGGCATAATCTTGATGTGATGAATATTGAGAAGAATGTCTGTGACAATTTGATTTTCACATTGCTTAATGAGCATGGAAAGTCGAAGGATCATCTCAATGCTCACAAAGACTTACAAGCAATGAACATAAAACACGATCTCTGGCCAGATGAGAATGAAAAGTATCCTCCGACAATTTTTGTAATGAAAAATAGGGATAAAGATACATTCCTTCGAATTATAAATAATGTTAAGGTATCTGATGGGTATTCAAGTAACATCTCAAGGTGTGTTTACTTGAAGAATCGTAAGTTACATGGATTGAAAAGCCATGATTCACATATTTTGTTACAACAGTTACTATAATTGGCATTGCGTACATTATTACTTGAAAAAATTACTGCTGTTGTACTCCAGTTCTGCACATTTTTCAGAAAACTATGTGAGAAATCTCTACATCCATTTCAGCTTGACAACCTCCAGGAGAGGTTTGTATTGACCCTTTGCACAATGGAGATGATCTTTCCTCTGTCCTTTTTTACTATAATGATGCATTTAACTGTGCATTTGGTTGAGGAAGCTAAATTAGGAGGCCTCGTTCATTATCGATGTATGTATCCAATTGATAGGTACTTTATTTATATGTTTTCCAGTTAAGTAAACAATTTTTAGTACTTAATTAAATGCATAATTATGTTTATTTTATTTCACAGATATCTTGGGCATTTGAAATCATACGCGATAAATAAAGCTAAACCAGAAAGCTCAATTGCTAAAGACTATGTGGCTGAGGAGTGTCTTAACTTTTTTTCTCGATACTTGGATGATATTGAGACAATATTTAATCGAGTTGGAAGTGTTGAATACACATCGACTCAATCTCAAATACATCAGAAATCCAAAATATTTCCTGCTACTGGTCGATCAGTTGGGAGGACCTCAAATGTGACACTGACTGAATTGGAATTATTACAGGCACATAGATATGTGCTGCTGAATAGTGAAATTATAGTTCCATTTATTGAATAGTTGAGGATAAAAACAAAGAGACGAATGAGAGGGTGAACATGAAATGAGAAAGATATAATGAAAGATGTTAATAAAGAGCTTGTAGAATGGTTTGCACGATGTTTAAGTTCATAAATATTGCAATAAATATGAATATTAGTATGACACATACATTTTGTAAATCTAATAAAGTATATTTCTTTTTTCAGATCATGAATATTGATACTCGAGAAGAGGTGTCAGAAGATTTGAAGTTTCTTGCTAGAGGTCCTCTAAAATAAGTTAGAAAGTTCGATGCTTATAATGTGAATGGCTTTAGATTTCGTACAGTCGATCGAGAAGTGGGTTTGAGAACACAGAATAGTGGTATATTTACATTTGCTGAAGTGAAATACTATGGAAAGATGCATGATATTATTGAATTAAACTACCACAGATATTTTTTGGTTGTTTTATTTAAATGCAAATGGGTCGATATTATCAGAGGTGTTAAAAGAAATTCCTTGCAATTTACTTCTGTGAACTTCTCTCGCTTGATGGATGTTGGTGATCATGAACTGCATGATCCATATATCTTAGCATCGCAAGAAAAAATGGTATATTATGTGAATGATGTTGCCAATGAAGAGTGGAGTGTAGTTTCTCACGTAATACAAAGAGATTTGTATGATATGGGTGATGAAGTGGAAAATTTGACCTCTAAAATTGAATTTAATCAGCAACAGGAAGCAGAATTATTTGTCCATCATGATATTGGAAATATTAGTCTAGTAATGATGAATGAAGTGGATGAAGCAATGGAGCAGGAAATCGACATGATTGAAGGGGAAAATGATTGTATGTACAATTATTTATTTATCCATCAACCACTTGTTTCATTTCTGTAGTCATTCATTATCATTATTATATATATTGTGTCTGTTAGTACTCCATCTGTTATCATTTTTAATTTTTTTTTCTGCATAATTTTTTTGAAATATATATTCTGAACTTAATTTTATTTGATTAAATGACAGGAATGCCAAGGAAGAAGCGTTACATTATTTCATCCAGTTCTGCGACAGATGACTTGTCACGACCCGTCCTCGGGGCCCGTGCTGTGACTACCCCAAGTCCGCCTTCCATAGGCCAGGGGCTGGCGACTAGCACCAAAGGCGTAAATCCCGATAACTGGGAAGGCATTGCCTTTATAAAATTAAACAAAACACCACAGAGTACAAGCGGAAGTAAAACAATAAGTACAAAAGGAAGTGCTGAAAAGTAAATGGGCCAGAATACAAACACAATCGAAAGTACAACTACAACTAAACAAAAGTACAACAGAAAAGACAAATAGCTGGAAGAAAGGAAGCAGCTCCTGGGTCATCCTCCTTAGATCCAACCTGAAGGGTAGGTACAGATAGCGCAGCTCCTGGATCGTTCACCACGGATCCTACCTGAAGGGTAGGTACAGATAGCCTCTATAATGCTCTCACACATCAACCTCCTCCGAGTGTCACCTCATCGTGAAGTCCACCACCAGATATTGTCTCGTCGTGAGGTCCACCTCTGGGTACCGTCCAGTCCTCGAACACTCGGCCTTTGTCTACGCTACCCGTCGTCTGCAACCAACACAACGAGGTGTGGGCATAGCCCGTGTAGGGGTGAGTATAACGATACTCAGTAGGGACCCCGAGACCCTCAAGGTCTCACTAAATCCAACAAGGTTAACCACAAAGAAGATCTCAACAGATAACCTATACTTAGGTATATGCCCATACATATACCCAAGTTATCAAGTAACCCATCTCAATCATGAGGAAACACAAAGATTATGAAATCAACGGATAACCACTACCCAGGTATATGCCCATATATATACCTAAGTTATCAAGTGACCCATCTTAATCATGAGGTAAACACAAAGATCATAGACTCAGCTCAAACCAGGATATTCATTATCGAAACCGTAACTGCTGAAGAGCTCCATCTCTGGAGTGTACAATAGTCCTTTCACGACTCCGAGGTACTGCTCACTAACATAAGACTGCTAAGGTACTCCTCCTGTCGAGTACCGCGGGTCATCCACCCAAACACAGTAGTGCTTCCCGCCGGGGTATGTCACCCAAACACAGTAGTGCACACCCCCTGATAGCCTACAGAGGTACTCTTCGGACGAGTACCGTGGGTCTGCACTATCACACAGTAGTGCTCCATCCGCCATGGGTCTGCACCCAAACAAAGTAGTGCTCCGTCCACTGGGCTAGTCGACTCACTCCAAGTCGAGTCGGTCAAGCAGTCGTCAGGTCTCAGCCGGCTACACGGTCTTTGTACTCCAAACGCTCGTCTCCGGGAGGGTCCGCTCCATGAGCTACAGGTCTATACTCCAAGTATCTCAAAGTCCCACGAAGAAGTATCTCAAAGGACTGCCTCGTCATAGGGGTCTCAACGCAACAGACGGCGTGTCAATCAGACGCCCGGTTTGTGAGTTATTAGCTTTTTCGTCCCCGGGGCCCGGTTGGTTTCGTGTGTGAACCAACCCGGCCGTATCTCAACTGTACCCCGAACTCTCATAGGGTAAACTCATAGGGACCGTTTCTCCACGAGATCACTAACTCCGCTGACGGTTCGTCAAACAGACGTCCGGTCTGAAAGTTATCAGCTTTTCCGTTCCAGGGGCCCGGTTGGATTTCAGGTACAATCCAACCCGGACACTATCCAACTGCGTCCAAACCATGGGAGAAGTATGCCAAAAGTTCCGTCTCAACAAGAGGAATCCAATAAAGTCGACGACACTTCAATCGGACGTCCGGAGCTCAAGATATAAGTGTTTCCGCTCCGAGGGCCCGGTTGGTTTCGTATCCGAACCAACCCGGCCGAACCCAAAGTTCTTTGAAACCTTGAGTGTAATATACCGAAACGACCGTCTCGATCCAAGGATCGTATCTCAATTGACGGTATATCGATCGGAGTTCCATATCCCAAGTTATGGGCATTCGAACGGAAACAATCCGAAATGGGGGGTCTGGGCCCGGCCCGGCCCAACCCCCCCCCCCCCCCCCGGGTCGGCCCGAACCAGGTCGACCCGACCCGGGTCCGGCCCATCCCGGCTGGCGTGGCTCGGCCAGCGTGGCCGAGCGGGGGGGGGGGGGGGGGGGGGGGGTTGCGCGGCCCCCTTGCCGCTGATTGATGCCAGCGGCGGTTTGTGCCGCCGCCGTTCCTCCGAGATCCCACGCGACCGCAGAATCCCCCGTGCCGCACCGCTGTGGCAAGCCGCGGCGGTTTGTTTCCTCCGGCGGTGCGCTAGGGCGCAGCCACCTCCTGGCGGCTAGACGGCTCCGGCGGCACCGCGCCGGCGACCCGTGCCTCCAGGGTTTCCGCGGGCCACTGGAGTTGCTCCGGTGGTCCGTTTTCAAATCCGTCTGTGTCGGCGTTCATCTCGGGTCTCGAACTTTACTACGGAAGCTTCAAAATTACCTTGTGGCCCCGTTTTTCATCGCCCGCCAATCCACACACAACGATCAACCAGCGAAGTCTTCAATCGCCTCCGTGGCCCCGACTCCGGCCGCGGTTTCGTTCAGCCTCAATGGTGCGGCGCGACAGCGCCGCGCATCCTTGCCGTATTTCCCCATGTTTCTGCACGGTGTCGTTGCACCGCGCCACCTTCGTTCGAGCCGCAACATAATCAACAACAAGGGGGAGGAGGGTCAGCCGTGTTTTTGCGGTTCGACCTCCTCCCATTATAATGATAGCAAGCGGCCAACAAAAAGAAGTCGACGTACGGCAAAGAAAACAATTAACCCCAACATCAACCCGCATGAACGAACGATCTGTGAATCAACCTGTAAATGGTTGGTCCGCGCTCATCGTTCTTTCCTCAAAGATAAAGAGAATACCAAATAGATTCCCCTACAACCTCTTAAATAAAAATAATCATACCAATATTTCCAACCCGCAAAATAAAACATTCGCGGATCAACTTAATGATGAGTTGATCTGGGTTCTTTGTTTTAGAAGGAACAACCAAGGGAATAATACCATTCTCAAATTAATCCCCTACCTCGATAACGAGTTGACGATCGAAGAGCGTCGCAGAAAGCGGCATCGCGGGGTGGTTTCGATGACGGCGTTGGCATGCGTCAAAGAAAGGGAAAGCTTCGTCAATCGTTGGAAGAGAGGAATCCGGGGTAGACGTCGGCGTTCTTCGCGTTCTCCAATGAAGAAGATGGACTCTATCTCCTCCAATCCCCCAATACAACGAGCCAACTCCCAATAAAATAAGTCCCTCTTATTTTATTAAAGCATGGAAAGTATTTGAAAATCCAAAATTCAAAACAACTCACCTCATAAATAAAACTTGAGTTGTCAAATTGAATCTTGTATTAAGTTGGCATCATAAATGTGAAGAAGGAAGTCACATAATTAAAAACAAGGGGGTTTCAAGGGAAAGAGTTAAGGGGGTTAGGGAATATGAAGGGGTGGGGTTCGTGTGGGCCCCACCTCACATTTAACCTCACTTAGGTAGTTAGGTTCACCCAACCTCCATCCTTAGGATTTAACCACTTTAAAGAAATAAAATTAGTTGCACAAATTTTATTTCTCGGAAGTCTTTATCCACAAAACTAAACAACTCGTCCCAAGTAAACGCAACTCTGGAAAAGGTCTTCTTAAAAAATTATCGGCGCTGCGAGTTCATCGGTGCCCTCAGATTTCAATTTTGAGCACCGGTTTAAAAGTTAGAAAAACTCGCTCGTTTGTTCACTGAACGTACCCGATCCTAACTTCAGAAATTAATTCCGGGCACACCAGGCCTCAAAATCAGGCGCCGTCAGAAACTGTGTTCTTGTAAAATCCCAAAGAAAATTAATAAAAAATTTCCCTTGAATTTTATGGGTCTTTACATGACTATCCATCTTGCTCCCTCCCCACGACATCTGATACACCAAATGCTAACACCCCTGCACCATCTCCCCCTACACCACCTCTCACACCATCTGTGGATGTCCCAGTAGAGGCTGAGTCGTCAACTCCCCCTTCAGGAGCCTCAGTAGTGGGGCAATGACGCACCTCTTCCAGTTCATCCCGGACATAATGGAGTGTCACTATCATAGGTACAAATTTTAATTAAATAAATTTATTGCATTTTGTTTATACTAATTGTTTGCTCATTGAAGATGACAAAAATGAAATCGTGGATAAAAACATAAAAATTTCAGATGTTTTGAATCTGAATAGTGAGAAGATTGTTGTGCCATTTGATTCTTACGGGGTCCCTACGGATGATGTCGCGGGGTTACTTGGCCAGATTCTAGGCCAGCTGGCAGTGGAGCCCATTTCCCTTCCCATTTCATATGACGATTGGAGACATATTCCTCCAAGCTGGAAAAATGAAGTGTTTGATTCTCAAATCAAGGTAAATTTATTACATTATGGTTTAATTGAATGTCATGTTACTAATATGTTCAAAATAAATTTCTGTATACAGATGTTCTTCCACTTTACCGTTGCTGATGTGATAGCATGGAAGTGGACGTTGAAAAATCTAGGTAAGAAGTGGAAAGATTTTAAATGGAGATTGTGGTGTGATGTCAACGATGCTTCGTTGACCGCGCTGCAAATGTATGAGAAGCTACCCAGTGGGGTACCGAAATAGCAGTGGAAAGTGTTTGTTGACAGGCATCGGGATCAGAAGCGGATGGTATTTAAATATATATATTATTATATTATCCTCATTTTACATTTATACATGTATATAAAAAAGATGACCCGATTGATAAATTCCTTGGGAAGGAGCATCCTGGGAGAGTGCGCGGGTTGGGTTTGGGACCCGTGCCATCTGAGGTTTTTAGCAGGCCACCGGGGATAGTTGTTGCATCTACTCCTGACTTTAGTCAGCCCATACCCGGAGATTCTAAGAAAGAGATTGTTTCTTTATGAAACATAGTTCACCAGCAGGAGGGGTTAGATATCTGCATTGCAGAAAGAGTTGACTGAAATACGTCAGCAGATGAGCAGATATGCCCCCGGTGGGAGTGCATCGATTGGTGGTATGCAGGTAAATCACAAAAAATCAAAATCATTTAGTTTGCTAACTTTCATTGGTTTAAAGTTTTAATATAAATATGTAACTATATTTAATTTTCAATATAATGTTCTTACAGGTGACAACACAAAGTGGAAATGAAGGTGGAGAGGGTGACGATGCATCATCGGACCCTGAGTAGTTGTATTGTTGATGTGTTGAACAAAAATGGAAACAATGGGTTTGTATATGTAACATTTGCGGCACATAGTTGCCACCACACATTTTCATGTCCTAAAATTTCCTTGATTTCTCATGTTTCTTTTTATGAATTTTATTGATTTTTGATGTTTCTTTTTATGTCTTCATTTCTCGAGTGTGGTATACATCATTCCATTTAGGTCTGTGTTTGAATTGGTAGTCGATATTTTGGATGACTAGGATTTAAACCCATTGTTGATGTGTTGAACAAATTGGGTCATTTCATAGTGATCAAGGGGATAGTGTTGTGGACACTTTGGTGAGGCCCATTGTTGAAAATGTCTGATTTAAGCGTCAAAAGTATCTAAACATGCTCTATCTCTTCTAAAATGTCATGAGAATGTTCTAAATCAAGGGTGGTTCACTAAGAAATAGGTGTGACTGAGGGGTGATAAATTAGCATAAGTCCATGAATATAGGCAAGAATACTTTATAAATTAAAATATAATCTCGAAGATGGATGTCGACTTGACGCACAATTGACATGTCTTATAAAAACATGAATTTTAAGAAAATAAATTCTACCAAATACTTCAATATTAGGATGGTTAACTCATATATTTATGTCTCTCGATTCAATAAAAAACATATGAAAATGGATAACCTGAAAAAAGAACTAAAAATAGGGCATATAAGATTGCACAATAATAACACTTAGAGAAATGAAGAAAACAAAAGAGGTAAAAGGAGCATAATACAAACCCCTATCCTTCCTCTTCTTTAAATGGATGAATAAATGGAGGAGTATTGAGTTTTTTATTGGAATTTTTTGATGATACATACCTCCACTTACTAGAAACACAAAAATAAAACTGATCGGTTACAATGGACCATTTCCAACCATAACTGTTTTGATCACTGAACTGTTACTGCATGACTTGAACTGCATTCCCAACACAATTTCCACTTAATCATGGTCTGTATAGTAATTATTACCTATCATTATATCCCTGAATCATTTATATTATTATTCTTAATTCCATTTTTTGATTCATTACAAGCTATCCGGTCATGAAACTTTAATTACTAGAATTCCAGAACTTTCTTCTTTACCAACACTAGGCCTTATAGGGAGATGTCATAGGTCTGGTACAAAACACTTCTATCCAAACATACTCATAAGAAACCATAGTTATACTCCCATGACTCCGTGTAATGATCGTATTGAATTTGACCAACACCCACATCTAGAGGATGTCCAATTTAATAAGACCCCCCAAACCACCTCTCATCACCTGTCCCTAGGTTTCTTTTCCATCTGAATTTAATCCAGAAACATTAAACCAAGTGACACCACTTAGACACATTAACAATGAAAACTACTTAAAGCAAGCACCACATGATTTATAGGTCCATGGTGTCTTCCCACCATAGTAATTCTCAAACCACTAAACCATGAGCACTATACTACTATACATCACTTCTAGTTTCACATTGACATGTTCGAGCTTTGCTTGATTTATTTAAGACTGATCTCACTTGAGCTCACTTGAAAACTCCTTATGAAGCGGTGCCACATGAAAACCGCTACCTCCATTTACAAATCAACCATCACTGTTAATCTAGTCCTAAAAATTTAAACTAAAGGGTCATAACCAAAACACACTCTTCATTATTAATACATCTTACACAAAGAAATTTTAGCTCACAACATGCACTAGTTTACTGAAATTCCAGTCAGAACGCTTTAGGTTGACCTGCTTAAAGGACATCCAAATTGATGGCCAATGCCTTTATTTGAAAACTAAATCATATTAACATAAATTGAAAAGTTATATCGTGATAATTGATATCAACCCACTGAATTCAAAAATTGACTCGTGGTGTGATTTAATGGGTGCATACTCAACCAACCATTTCAACATCATGCTACATTACAAGAAAATATGTGATATCAATCTATCACATTTCCTAGATTTCACATGCAGCCCGAGTCTGAATATAATTTCCAAACCTGATTCAAACTCATACCTAAGTCTTAAATTCAACACCTCCTCCATGTCTGGAAAACTTGAATTTTATATCTCACAGACTTATGAAAGTCATTTTGACCATTCATGACTATTCTTTCTACAACCACTCTCCCAAAGGTTACATTTTCCATGACCTGTGTGATTCTCCCCACCATAGGATTTTAATATTCATCATTTTAATAAAAATAGGAATATAATTCCCATGAAAAACACTTTGTCCACCACTAAACATGGTTTTTGGATGTGAGTCAACATAATTATACCATGTTCCATCACGACAATCCATCCTTGGCATATGTTGAAGCCTCATCTGGAACTAATATTCCATCCTTGAACAACCTGTGGTTCACTTCCTACCACATAGATTTACATCATCCACTTAATAATAAATAGAAATGGTCTATTCATAATCACATGCATTATGAAATCCTCATTCCATGTGCACACATTCAATCAACATCAATAACTACATCTTGAACTTTAACCCAGATTGATGATGTTATAAAACTCGATCCTCTTACATATTCATCCATAGAACTAGGATAACTTAGCTTTTCTACTAAAAACTCTGGTCTACATCACTCACCACAACATAGTTAATACCTAGGTAACCTCACTCAGGGAGTGATCGGTTAACACAACCTTTTTAGATCCCATAACCCTAAACCAAGTAGTTATGTGATAATACCCCTCAAGGTGTTACCTGTGATTTCATCCCTCAAACTCTCAGAGACTAGAAATTTTTTCACAAAACACCACACAACTCTCTTCACCAAACCTTAGTTAAATAGGAAATTTATATGATAATTAATTCTAAATTGATGTTACATCAATGAAATGGGAACACCCATTTCATATAATTCATAGGACCAATGACACTGTGCATTCTTGGTATTTTCTAGCCTACTCAAAAAATCAAACCCAAGGGTCACGTTATCCTACATAACCATTTAACATGGATGATGACTTCTTGAGTCATACACCTTTGAAATTAAACTCACACAACTAACTAAACTAAATAAAATTAGATTGGCATGTCAGCCCCACTAATCTCAAGCATTAAAGATGCTCATAACACCTAGAATTTTTACTTATCTCATGATCGCCTACCAACTTGGGGAATCATTCCACAACTAGAGTCCTACTCAATCCCAAAATACATAAAAAAAACACATTCTATGACCAAAAACTAAAAAGATGCATCCAATGATGCTTAATATCTCCAAGGATTCTAGAAAAACTAGGTTAACCCCTCACATAACACGAGGAATCAACTCTAATTCTAGGTTTATTCCTAAAAGGTCACTAGAATATCCCACCTAACCTATATTCCAACATAAAAAGATGTCAACTAAGACTCACTGGAAATATCCACATTCCTATAAAAGCTATATCCCAATGTAACTCTAAAACTATTCCCACAATAGGATTTTTTATAACAATATATTTCTAATGTGTTATTTAAGCTATTTCATCAGTTCAAATTTATTATAAGTATTAAGGATGGTTTCTAGGCCACAAAACCAAAAAAATCATTATATAAATGGGTTGGTACTAATATAACTACTAATTCATCAATTATAAATTTTTATAAGTAGAGTGGAATCGTTATGGATGATCTATCCTAAGAAAGTGAAGTTATAAGATTTAGTGGAATCTAGTTTGGGATGTTACAATGTTGTATCAATAGAGTTTTATCTTCCTAGTATTTACTATTTAGGATATTGTATACATGATTATGAGGAATGTGTTGGAACCTTTGATGGATATTTGACTGTTGTGTTAATAATACTTTCTCTAATAGGAAGTCTTATTTTCCAGAGTTTCAGATTTTTGTTCTATTTTTAAATATTAAAGTTGTATACTATTTCTCATTGAGAGAGAAACATGTTTTTTGGAAGTTGTGATTTATTCTGGATATTCAGCTCTTGGTCATTGGTGGGAGGCCAGGGATGGTTTTTTATGGTTTTATTTGTTTTTCAGGGCAATGGTGCAGTAGAAGCAAAGAATTATTATTTTTTATTCTGGGCAGATTTTTGCGGCGATTAAAACCGCCGCGAAATTTATATTGGCGGTGGTTTAAACTGCCACTAAACGTAAAATAAAATTTACTTTTAGCGGCGGTTATAATCACCGCTAAATATGAGCATCGTGGCTGCCTCATTCCGCAGCGGTTCCCGTGACTTTAGTGGCGGTTTTACGGCCGCTGGAATTTGAGTTTATTCGCGGCGGTTATAACCGCCGCAAATAAAGTGATATCCAGGGCTCGTAAAACCGCCGCTAAATTCAGGGAAACCGCCGCGAAATGAGGCAGCGACGACGCTTTCCGGAAATCGCCGCTAAACATAAATAATCACCGCTAATAGATTGTCGACGCCCTATTAGACGGTGGTTTCTGTAAACCGCCGCCAAACAATGTAGCGGCGGTTTAAACCGCCGCTAAACGCAAAAAAAAAACCACCGCTAAATGGCGATTCTGTTGTAGTGTAATTAAATACTTAATTATTTACTAATTATAATTAACTATTTCCTAATTACAATTAAGTACTAATTAAAATTATGTAATTACTAATTATAGTTATTTAATTACTAATTACATTTAATTAATTGATTAATTAATTACAAATTACAATTAATATAGTACTAATTACAAATAATTAATTGCTAATTACATTAATTTATTTACTAATTACAATTAACTAATTCCTAATTACAATTAAGTAAGTACTAAGTATAATCATTTAATTACTATTTACAGTTAATTAATTACTATTTAAAATTAATTACTTAATTAACTAATTAATAATTATAATTAACTAAGTACTAATTACAATTAATTAGTTTTTAATTACACTAATTTATTTACTAATTAAAATTGACTAATTCCTAGTTAAATTAATTAATTATTAATTACAATTATGTAATTACTAATTGTAGTTATTTAATTACTAATTACAATTACTCACTTACTTAATTAATTAATTAATTCAATTAACTAATTCCTAATTAAAATTAATTAGTAGTTAGTTAATTACTAATTACAATTATGTAATTACTAATTACAATTGTTTAATTAATGGTTGTAATTATGATGTGAGACGCATGGGGTGGCTCGATCTTCACGGCATAGGGCGACAAATGAAGAATGTGGTTCGGGGCTAAGTGGCAGATGATGGGTATGAATGGTGGATGCAAGTACCCAATCAACACTAAAAGGAGTGCGACCTACTACTTAGACAACATACTCAATGAAGGGATGTGATAGTCAATCCACACAACAACACACTTGGGTTGAGGTGCAGAATTGGGGGCTTTGTAATCTTGGATCACGAATCTAACTTGCAGATTGATAAGGAAATAATGCACAATATCAAGGGAAGAAATTAACAATCCTCACAATAGAGAGAATACTCCTAGAGTTTTACTAATGCAAACTTGAATGAGAATACAATACCATGGGGTGGCTATTTATAGCCAAGGGGTGACATAAAAGGTCAAAAGCCTAATACCCTAAAGTCATAAAGCATGTTCCTACCTTGTCCCCTTAAAGTCAAAAAGTTAAAGTCTAACATTGACTTTGTGGAAAAGTAGCTCATGTATTTCTACCCATAGCCCACCCAATTTGACTTTGATTACCTTGCCCATCAGACTTGAATTTGGTGTCCAAATATGTCATTATATAATTATCCATGTGGGAAAGGATTCCAAAATTCATGCAACCATGTGGGAAAATCTTTAAACATCATGTTTGGGCTTAAATAAGTGAGATAATAGGACCATTTTCTCCATCTATGAAAGGTGAGATCCATTGGTCTTTTAATGAAGTGAGATGGGTGCCCATTATAACATTCAACCTCTTTAATCTCTCTCACGTCATCAGGCCTTGCAAATCCAACTCCTCCACCCAGGAAATCAAATATGTGTCTTCCACATGGTTCTCATCACCCTCCCCCTCTTGAAAAGAAGTCATCCTTGACTCTTCATCATCTACACCCAAAAAATGAGAAATATCAAAAACATTGAAAGTGACACTTACACCATACTCACCTAGAAGAGCTATCTTGTAAGCATTGTTGTTAATTTTTTTGTGAACTTGGAAAGGTATATATCCTCAAGGAATGAGTTTGGATTTGTGCTTGTTGGAAAATCTTTCCTTCAACATATGAATCCAGATGAAGTCACCGAGTTCGAACAACACTTGCTTGCGACCCTTGTTTGCATGATCAAAATATTTTTGGGTCATCCAATTGATATTTTTTCTTACCTTTTCATGGAGTTTATTTATGAATTCTACATACGCTTTCGCATCCATATTAGTTGATTCCTATAAAGGAAAAGAAAATTGATCAATAGGGGAAAGGGGGTTAAAGCCGTAAACAATTTCAATTGAAGAAAATTGAGTAGTGGAATGTTTGGCCCTATTATATTTGAATTCCACATGTGAAAGACACTCCTCCCAATTCTCGAGATTCTTCTTGAAAATTGTTCGTAGAAGGGATGATAGTGTCTGATTCACTACCTCAATTTTCCCATCAGTGTGTGGATGAAAAGTAGTAGAAAATAGTAACTTTGTACCCAGTTTCTTCATAAAGTCTTCCAAAAGTAACTAAGGAATTTTGCGTATCGATCCGACATAGTCATCCTTGAAATTCCATGGAGTTTGACTACTTTCTGAAAGAAAAGTATTGCAATGTTAGTGGAATCATTTGTTTTGTGATGAGGAATAAAATGTGCCATTTTAGAAAAAGGTTCCACCATAACAAAAATGGAATCTCTCCCCCTCTTGGTCCTTTGTAACCCCACAATAAATTCCATTGATATATCCTCCCAAGGGGTGTTGGGGATTTAGAGAGGTAGATATAATCTATGGGGGTTCAGTTTTGATTTGGATTTATGAAAGACAATGCACTTTCCCACAAATTTGTAAATATCTCTAGACATCCTAGGCCAATAAAAATGATCATTAAGAACACTTAAAGTTTTTTCAACACCAAAATGTCTCATTAACCCACCAGAATGTAACTCCTTTATTAAAAGTAAATAGATAGAGCAATTGGGAATACAAATCTCATTAATCCGAAATAAGAATCCATCATGTAAATAAAACTTTTCCCAACTAACTTCAGGTTTACAATGATCATAAGTTTCACCAAAATCGCTATTAGTGGCATATAAATCTTTAATGTATTCAAAACTAAGGTGCCTGGAATCTAGTAAGGATAAAATAGAATATCTTTGTGAAAGTGAATCAACCACAATATTTTCTTTACCTTTTTGTTCTTAATGACATATGTAAATTATTCAATTAATTCCATACATTTATCATGTCTCTTATTTATATTATGTTGGCTCTTAAGGTATTTAAGAGCCTCATGATCATAATAGAACACGAATTCTTTAGGCCAAAGATAGTGTTGACATGTCTCTAATACTATAAACAATGAATACAAATCTTTATCATATGTATCATAGTTTAGAGTTGGGCCATTTAACTTCTCACTAAAATAATCAATAGGCTTACCTTCCTTCATGAGTACTCCACCAATACCAATTCTTCTTAAATCACATTCAATTTCAAAGGTCTTACCAAAGTTCAGTAGTGCAAGTAGAGGGGTGTGGGTGAGTCTCTCCTTGAGAGCATAGAAATCCTTCTCTTGATTTATCCCCCATTTGAAAGGAATGTTCTTCTTTTTTAATTCATTCAACAGTGCTGCTAGTGTGCTGAAGTACTTCACAAATATCCTTTAAAAACTGGAAATCCCATGAAAACTTCTTACCTACCCAACAGAGGTTGGAGCTAGTCATTCTTGTATTTCTTTGATATTTTCAGGGTCAACTTCAACTCCATTGCCTCTCACAAAAAAATCCAAGAAAAACAATATTATCGTAGAAAAATTCACACTTATTGATGTTTACAAACAATTTTTCTTTCCTGAACACATCTAGGACTTTTCTTAAGTGATCTACATGTTCATGAAAATCCCTAATATACACTAAAATATCATCAAAGTAAATTACCACAAATTTTCCAATATATGCTCGTAATACATGATTCATTAACGTCATAAATTTTCTAGGTGCATTTGTGAGATCAAAGGGCATGAATAACCATTCATAAATCCCATGTTTTGTATTAAATGTTGTTTTCCACTCATCTTCTTATTTCATCCTAATTTGATGGTATAACCACTTTGTAAATAATTTTTTGAGAAAATAGAAGATCCATTTAACTTATTTGGAATGTCATCTAACCTAGGGATATGATGATGATACCTCACTATGATGTCATTGATGGATCTATAGTCAATGTACATTCTTTATGTACCTTCCTTCTTCAGCACTAGAAGCACTGGTACAACACAAGGACTAAGGCTTTCTCCGATGTATCCCACATCCAAAAAATCTTGAACTCACCTTTGAATTTATTTTATCTTCTTCAGGTTGGTGCGATATGCAGGGCAGATTAGTAGT
Organism: Viscum album; assembly: GCA_963277665.1. Lineage (NCBI taxonomy): Eukaryota > Viridiplantae > Streptophyta > Magnoliopsida > Santalales > Viscaceae > Viscum > Viscum album. Next base: position 1,953,439,013 of record OY728141.1, on the reverse strand, counting down.
GATGCTTCAGGTATGAGGTTAATTCGATGCTCAATACATCTAATGGGTGATAAACTCGGTGACACCTCTTCTAGAAAGACATCATTATACTTCTGCAACAAGGAATCAACAACATCCGATAAAGGGGGTAAGCCGTTAGTATTTAGCAACACCTCTTTGTAAATGTGCACTATAAGGGTTTTTTGTGGAAACAGAGCTTCCTTAACCTCACTCTTTTATCTTCTCTCAAATTCTTTTTTCCTCTTGATTTTTCTTTACTCTCCATTTTTTCCTCTCTTTTTCTCTCTTTCCCTCATTTGATCATTTTTTATTTTCACTTTTTTTTCTTCATTGCTCATTTTTTTCTTCTCACTCAAAATGTGATATTCTAGAATTTGTTTAGGGGACATGGGGTTGAGGGTTATAGGTTCCTCTTGGAGTGAAAAAGAGTAAAGATTCAAGAACCCATCATGAGTAACACGTCGATCATACTGCCACAATCAACCCAACAACTAATGGAAATCCTTTATAGGAACAACATCGCACAAAACCTCATCTTTTTACTTACCGATGGTGAACAATACCTTCACTTTATTTGTGAACTTTAGTTCCCTGTAATAATTAATCCACTGAAGCTGGTACATATGTTGGTGCCTCAAAGTCAGGAGTCCCAACTTCTCTACCAACTCATTGCTTACCACATTTCTATAGCTTCTTCCATCAATAATAACACTACATACCTTCCCATGGATCTTGCACCATGTATAGGAAAGGTTCTCTCACTGCTCCTCTCCCATGGTCATTTGTGTTCTTAGAACTCTCCTAGTGATAAGAATCTCACAATCTTCTACAAATTCTTCATTATCAATTTTAGGGGATTCACCATCTTCCTCTTCCAATCTCTCTCTATTGGTCTCACATTATCCATGCTTGTTGATGGTCATGGTGCATTGCTTTGGGCATTCATTGGAAATGTGACCCCTTCCTTGACATTTGAAACAACGAATATCCTGATTCCTTGTTTGGTTAGCCTCAAAAATAGGTTTCTTAGGTGGAAGAATTACCTTGTCACTTTTGCGATCGACCACCTCTTTTGGCTTTGATGATTCTCCAATTTTCTTCCTCGAATTTCTCTATGGAGAGAAAGGGGTAGTGGGATTCCTCATGATCCTCCTCCTTTTGATTTGTTGCTTGGTTTTGGTGGTTTGGTGGATGATATCTTGTATCTCCACATGGTGGTACATCTCCACTTGATCAGCAATTTCCCAATTGAGCCCATGTAAAAACTGTGCCATGGTTGCCTCTGGATCCTCCTCGATGTTTGATCGAATCATGACAATTTTCATCTCCTTGTAGTAATCTTCTATACTCTTACTCCCTTGGGTGAGCCACTGAATTTTGTTGTGGAGATATCTATGGTGGTGTGAGGGGACAAACCGCTTCCGCATGGAAAACTTCATGCCATCCCAAGTGTTGATGGGACGTCCTTCATATCTAGCCTTCTCTTTTTTAATTTTATCCCACCAAATTAAAGCATAATAAAAAAAATCTTGGGATTCAAGTTTGACATTTTTCTCCTTGGAATAAGCATGGCATGAAAACACTTTCTTGATCCGCATTTCCCACTTCAAGTATTCTTCAAGATTGTTTTCCCCTTGAAATGAAGGGACCTTCACCTTGATCCCGCCAAGTAGGTCATCATCATGTGGTCCCCTTTGGGCTCCTCTAGGTTGTTGGTACAACCTTCTTCTTTGTAGTGCATCCTCTAAATCAACATCAAGGTTTTCTATCTCCTCCTCCATGATGTGGAGGCGACGTGGTGTTGGATCATGTCATGGGTTATCATGGATCATACTCGGGATTGACTGATTCTCCAGGTTGTCAATCCTCTCATGTAGCACCACCAATTTCCTATCAAGAAGCTTCTCGAAATGTCTCACCAAAGCTTGCATTTGGAGAGGCATAGCTTCCGGTGCGGGAGATATACTTTGACTTCCTTCATCGCTAGCATGGTCAATTCTCTTTCCATGATCTTCTACCATGATATGTTACACAAACACAAACACACACGGAGAGAAATACACACAATAATACACACACCCACACGCACGAAGATACACACACAAAGACACACACTCGCGCGAGATATGCACACTCCCACACACAAGAATTCACACTCATGCACACAAGATATACACACTCTCACACACAAGATGTACACACTTACACACACAAGGATACACACTTACACACACAAGATACACACACACATGGATTTTTTTGTAATTTCTCTCCTCTCTCAACACTCAATTCAAATCCCAAGCTCTTATGAAATCAAATACCTTGTTTGGGGCAATCACGTTCCACCAATCTTTCCCAAATCAAGATTGTGTTAGGGGGTGGTTTAACACAACCCATTTGAGTGTCAAAGGGATACAAAATGGTAGAGGGTGGAAAAAAGGTAGAAAATATGGGTAAATGGTGGAAAATTGTGGATGGGTGTAATAAAGGGGTTTTTTCTAATTGTGCGCGATAAGAAAAATTAAATAACACTGAGCCAAATATGATATGGTGATGAAATAAAAATGGTGAAGAAAGTGATTTATGGAAATAAAAAGTGCTAATAATGTAAAGCATGAAGAATAAGTAATTGTATCCGCTTTTTTTTCAAATCTCCCCAAAAATTGTCGTGCTTGGAGTTTTAAAGCACAAGATGATGAACGAAGAGTGAGACAATTTTTTTTGACATCTCTCAAAGAAAGGATGTGCTTAATGCAATTTTTTTTGAAATATAAGAAAGGATGTGTTTAATTTTGAAAAGCACAAAATGACGAGTTGAGATAATTTGATTTTTTCGAATACAAATCACATATAGTGAATTAAATGCAAAAAGAAGATGGATGAATAATTGGCACAAAGATAAAATATTTCAATCTTGCACAACAAAGGCCAATTCTGGAGGTTTTTAAAAGAAAATGGTTTTTTTAATGGGTGGATAATAAGGAAAGATGAGAAGGGTAATGGATATATGAGATAGAAAAAGGGTGATAGATGCCTACCGTGTCAACCGAAGCTTTGATACCAACTGATGCGAGACGCACGGGGTGGCCCGATCTTCATGGCGTAGGGCGTCAGATGAAGGATGTAGTTCGGGGCTAAGTGACAGATGATGACTATGGATAGTGGATGCAAGTAGTCAATCAACGCTATAAGGAGCGCAACTTGCTACTTAAACAACACACTCAATGGAGGAATGTGATAACCAATCCACACAACAATGTGCTTGGGTTGAGGCATCGAATTGGGGGCTTTGTGTTCTTAGATCACCAATCCAACTTGTAGATTAACAAAGCAAGAATGCACAAGAGCAAGAGAAGAAAGTAACGATCCTCACAATGGAGAGAACAAACTCATAGAGTTTTACTAATGCAAACTTGAATGAGAATACAATGCCATTAGGTGACTATTTATAGCTAACGGATGACATAACAGGTCAAGGACCTAATACCCTAAAGTCATAAAGCATATTTCCACCTTATCCCCTTATAATCAAAAAGTTAAAATCTAACAATGACTTTGTGGAAAAGTTGCTCATGTCTTTCCACCCATAGCCCACCAGATTTGACTTTGAGTACTTAGCCCACCAGACTTGACATTGGTGTCCAAAGATACCATTCTAGAATTCTTTATGTGGGCAATGCTTCCAAAATTCATGCAACCATATGGGACACAATTTAAACTTCATGTGTGTGTGATAATAGGCTCATTTTCTCCACCAATGCAAGGTGAAATCCATTGAGCCTTTAATGAAGTGAGATGAACGCCCATTATAGCATTCAACCTCTTTAATTTCTCTCGCGTCATCGGGCCTTACAAATCCAACTCCTCCACCTGAGTCGACTCAGTGTCTTCCACATGGTTCTCATCAAATACTTGCTTAATTAATTACTAATTACAATTAATAAAGTATTAACTATAAATAATTAATTGTTCATTACATTAATTTATTTACTAATTACAATTAATTTAAATCATGAATTGCAAATAAATGTTACTAAATTAATTGCTAATTACTAATTGGAAATAAACTACTAAATTAATTACTAATTGCAATTATATAATTATTAGGTTCTAATTATAATACATTAACTATTCACTAAACAATTGAATAAAATTTATTAAAATGTTAAAAAAATTAAAATATAAATAGAATTACCTTAATATTGGAGGGCGACACCTAAACGAGGGCGGATGGAGGTTTCATAGTGGATGGTCGCTGAAACTTCGTAATAGAATCGCAGAGTTTTAAGGATGGATGATCACAGAACAAAGCAACAGAGGAGAGAAGGTCAGATGAATGGATGGATGGAGAGAGGGGAGCCTCTTTTATAGGGGCTAATTTTGTACGTGCCACTTGAAGTAGTGTCAATATAAATTCCAATTCAACAAACAAATGTTGCATGCGCTTTTGTTAAAAATTTGTTCGAAACAACACCACATGAAGTGGCACCAAGCCCCAAGCCCCAAGCCCCACTTCATGGGGCGCTTTGGAGTTTTACCCCCAATAGCCTCACTTGATGTGGGGCTTTGTAGAGACCACTCCCAATATGGGGAGTGATTGGCGGAGGGAGTTTTGCAGAGGAAGTCCATCCTATCGGCAACAGATTTCCTTGGACGACAACAAACCTGGTGCGGGTTACTTCGGTTGGCATCCGACAACAGCAGGTGGTCAAGGTGGGTAGCAGCCATTGTTGAAGCTGTCAATATGGACAACAGCCGGCGGGAGAATTTTCAAGGGTTGATGCACCAACCCTTGACGTTGCAGAATCTGGTTTCTTTATAAACATGAGGTGTGTGTAATGGAGAAGAGGTGGTGTGTGTTGTGATCCTCCGACGAGAACCGGAGAGAAATGAAATAGTGAAGCAGCCTTATTCTCCCGTGGATGTAGGTCATACGACCGAACCACGTTAAAAATCTTGTGTTCCTCCGTTTTTCCTCTTGTTCTGTGTGTTTGAGGTACCACGCACCTCCGCTGCGCCCCAACAAGTGGTATCAGAGGCGAGGGGGAGCTAACGGAGGTGAACCGACGGGACGACGTCAAATTTTCCGGTGGCCGGAAAATTGAAAGTGGTCGGAAAATTTTTCCGAGGCCAGATCCGTGAAGAGGACGACGAGACGAGTCCAACGGCGCAAACGGCGTTCAAAACGGAGTTGAAACGAAGAAGATATGGCCGGTCAAAGTTCGGTCAAACCCGCGGGTGAACAGTAACCCCGTGCCGGAGAAGAAGTCACTGTTCATGACGCCGGCGACAATTCCGGCGAGATTCCGGCAAGAGCTCCGGCTGCCACGTCAACGCCACGTCAGCGAGTGATCTGGAGCGTTGAACGTGTTTTGATCATAACTTGGTCAATTGGTGTCCGATTTCGGCGATCCAGGAGTCGATTCCGACTATTTCGACCGTTCCGGACACATCCGTACGGTTAGTTTTTGAAAATTCGCACTCTATCAGGTGGTGATTAAGAGGTGCGACATCGACGGTGGTGATCGCGTTTTGCGACGACGACGATGGCTGGTGGCGGAGCACTACCAAAATTTGACATCGAGAAGTTCGATGGTCGAAACAATTTCGGCTTGTGGCAGAGCACGGTGAAGGATCTTTTGGTGCAGCAGGGCCTGATCAGACCGTTGATCGGAGAAAAGCCCGAGACAACCAGTGCCAATGATTGGGAAGAGCTCGAGATGCGGGTCGTCAGCACAATTCGACTGTGTTTGGCGAATGAGGTAAAGTACTCGGTGTTGGACGAGACATCACCGAAGGAGATCTGGAAGAAGTTGGAGCAGCGATATATGGCGAAGTCGCTCACCAACAAGTTGTTCCTAAAGAAGAAACTGTACCAATTGCGCATGGACGAGGGAGCGAATTTGTTGGATCATACCAATGAATTCAACAAGATCCTGACGCAGTTATTGTGGCTCGGTGTGAAGGTTGAAGAGGAAGACAAAGCACTTTTGCTTTTGTCATCACTACCAAGCTCATTTGATGGGCTTGTGACTGCATTGCTCGTGGGGAAGGATACATTGAAGCTGGACGATGTGATGACGTCACTTCAAGATTCGTAGGCATTCTGAATACCCACGACGCATTCAGGTGATCAAATCATGGCGATGCGAGATGATCAGCGTGGGAGGAGCCGACATCGACAGTCAGGAGGTAAAGAATGGCGGCCAAAATCCAGGGGACGTGATCCGAGCGAAATCACGTGTTTCTGGTGCGAGAAGAAGGGTCACTATAAAAGTGATTGTGGAGAGCGCAAACGGTACGTTGCTGGGAATAAGAAAGTTGAAGAGGAGGATGTGAACATCACAGGGTTATATGCAGATGATGAAATCTGCGTGACAACGGGAAGCGTGCACTCAGATGAGCGAGTTGAACAGGAAGAAGTGCAGTGTCATTACTGCAAAAGATATGGGCACATGAAGCGGGAATGTCGTTTTCTGAGAAGGAAGAACGAGCGGGCTCAAAATCCAAAAGAAGACGGATGGGTTCTGGATTCGGGGAGCTCGGCACACATATGTACGACGAGAGGTACATTTGATACTTTTCAGCAGGTGCGAGACTCGGTGAGACTTGGTGATGAGTCAACATGCGAGGTTCGAGGAGTCGGGACGGTGAAATTGAAGACACCCGATGGAGGAGTTCGTAAACTGGGTGATGTGAAATTTGTTCCGAGGATGAGGCGGAACTTGATATCATTGAGTAGGCTCGATGCGAGAGGGTTCAAGATTTCCATAGCAGGTGGAGCGTTGGAAGTCTCACGTGGGGATGCAACGATGTTTACTGGGAAGGAGTCCCAAGGGTTGTATCATTTGATGGAGATCGCAGTCAGCCCAAGATCGAGTGAAGATGATGGAAGTGCCACGTCATCTGGCGTGAAGAAGCGTGTTCGATTTGCTGATGAAGTTTTCAACACCTGCAAGGAGACTGCAGGTCAAGCTTCTACTCCAAATTGGTCGTGAGGGGAAGATTTGTAGGGACCACTCCCAATATGGGGAGTGATTGGCGGAGGGAGTTTTGCAGAGGAAGTCCATCCTATCGGCAACAGATTTCCTTGGACGGCAACAAACCTGGTGCGGGTTACTTCGGTTGGCATCCGACAACAGCAGGTGGTCAAGGTGGGTAGCAGCCATTGTTGAAGCTGCCAATATGGACAGCAGCCGGCGGGAGAATTTTCAAGGGTTGATGCACCAACCCTTGACGTTGCAGAATCTGGTTTCTTTATAAACATGAGGTGTGTGTAATGGAGAAGAGGTGGTGTGTGTTGTGATCCTCCGACGAGAACCGGAGAGAAATGAAATAGTGAAGCAGCCTTATTCTCCCGTGGATGTAGGTCATACGACCGAACCACGTTAAAAATCTTGTGTTCCTCCGTTTTTCCTCCTGTTCTGTGTGTTTGAGGTACCACGCACCTCCGCTGCGCCCCAACAGGCTTAACATCCAATTCATAAAATAAAGCCACCTTGCCTCATTTAATTTAAAAAAAAAAAAACACTCTGTATCAAATTTTGCCCTAAATGCATATCACGAGTCCCTAACCTTTTACCAATTTATAGAAATGATATCTTTCTCCAGGGTACGGCAGATTCTCGACTGGGAGGGAGGCGATGATGAACAAATGGTGGCAAGCTACTGGGGCTCGTGCTATGCAACACGATGTAGTTTCCAACTCATTCAAATTCTTTGATCATGTTTTATTTACTAGTTTTGCAGCAAGTGATCTTCACTACGACACTCGATCCTTGAAGCAATCCCGTGACTTTGATAGAGTCTTGATCCCCGACGAAGCTCTTACATTGTTTAATAGAATGATTTGCACGGTACCCAGGCCGTCAATAGAGAAATTTACTTTACTGTTAGGGTATCTTGTTAGAGTCGCCGAATACCCCGCTGTTATTTCGCTGATTAAGCAGATGGAGGCGTCTCATATTATGCCCGATGTGTTTGTATATACTATAATGATCAATTGTTTTTGCCGCCTGAAGCAGGTTGGGTTTTCTTTCTCCGTTTTAGCTAAAATTTTAAAACTGGGGCACGAGCCAGATGTGGCAGTCTTCAGATCTCTGATTAATGGCCTATGTCACTGTGGTAAAAATCTCGAGGCAGTACTATTTTTTCACAAAATGGTGCAGAATGGGTATCGACCCCATTTACTCACTTATGGAACGATTATCAATTGCTTGTGTAAAATGGGGGAAAATGATAATGCTCTTCGGTTGCTCCAGAGGATGGAAGAAAGTGGCTGTATGCCGAATGTAAGAGTTTACAGTAGCATTATCGATAGCCTTTGTAAGACCGGGCAATTGAGTGAAGCTTCTGGTCTCTTTTTAGAAATGGCAGGTAAAGGAATTTCACCTGATGTTGTCACCTACACTTCCCTGATCCATGGAATCTGTAAAGTTGGCCACTGGGAGGAGGCTACAAGATTGCTGACTGAGATGAAAGATAAAAACATTGAATTGGATTTGCATACATTAAACATGCTGGTGGATTCGTTTTGTCATCAGGGGATGCTTATTGATGCAGAACAAGTCATGCAAGTGATGATTGGAAGTGGTCATGAGCCTGACATTGTAACATTCAATTCCCTTTTATATGGATATTGTATGCTCTGTCAAATGGACAAGGCATTGCAAGTTTTTAACTTCATCCTTCATGGATATTGTGGCATGGAGAGAATAGAAACTCAATCATCATTGTTTAGCAAAATGTCTAAAAAATCACTGATTCCCAATGTTGTCACATTCACCATTCTTATAAAGGGTCTGTGCATAGTGGGTAGACCCCAAGAAGCCTCATCAATTATCTTCAAGATGCAAACCCATGGGTGTGTTCCAAATGCCCGTACCTACTCTGCTTTGTTGGATGGATTGTTCAGAAATTGTTGTTTCAAGGAGGCAATGACATTGTTTAAGGTGATTGAGGCTAGTGGGTTACAACCCAACATATATTTTTACAACATCATGATTGATGGTTTTTGCAAAGCGGGTTTGCTAGAGTCTGCAAAGGAAATGTTTTCTTCTCTGCCTGCTAAAAAGCTGCATCCCGATCGATGTACTTATAATTCCATAATTAATGGTTTTTGTAAGGAAGGTTTGCTAAACGCAGCAAATGACTTGCTTAATGAAATGACTGATGTTGAATGCCATCCTAACGGCAGCACTTATAATACACTTGTTCGGGGATATCTTGAACATGATGACATGTTGATGGTGGAGAAACTTATCCATATAATGATTCAGAAAAGTTTCGCGGCAGATGCAGTCACTGTGACTATGTTGCTGGACTGGGTATCACTTGGTAGAATTAATCCATCACTGCTGAATACAATCACTTAGCACGTGTGAAGGGTTTAGAGCTGAATAGGCGGCTTGTCCGCTGTTGGTCCCTTCCTTACAGGCTTATGAAGTAACTGGGATGATTTCTGGCTGCACTTCTGGTTCTGTTCCGTGGGCTGCTTCGGTTGGGATGCTGCAGCTCGGGGTGATATGTGGAATTGTGCAGCATTGTAATGCCCTGTCGATGGTTTCTGCTGTGGCAGCTGGTGCTTTGCTTGTTTTGCTGTTTTCTGGTTGGTGATTCAGGCGGCAGTCATGGAAAGCTTGTACAGACAGGTGGTGGCTGTTTCTGTTTCATAAGGCCTGGTGACACTGTTGCTCATTGTTCTTGTTATGAGGCGATGATACTGTCTCCTGAAGGTGCTTTGAAGACGCGGCGCTGCTAGGAAATGCTCTGGTGGAATGTGGTAAGTGCTGTTGCTTCTTATATCCAATACCCATGAATAATAATTGGAAAATTTCATTTCTATAATGAAAATATATAATATGGGCCCTCCATGTCACTTCATAAGTTTCTCTTAATATACCAGGTTTTTTCTCTTCTAATGTCTTGTCTTGAAATGCAATCCTTGTTCATCCTTAGTAACACCACCTTTCAATTTTAAAGCAGGAGTCTGCTTAGAAATTTAAAATGATATATTCATCTTCTATCCATTTTATTTGCCCTTAATCCTTTTCACCATGAAAATGGTTTTCATTTGAGAGCGTGCAAGGTCATACATTGAAATATTCGACAAAGCTAAGGAGAACTCAAAAATTTTCCTTGAACTCATTCATATTGTAATTAATAATAAATTATTTATAAGAATATAGAAATCTTTGAAGGAGTAGATTAGTGAAAAAATACAGGTTCAATAGATACCCAATACTCCCAATATTATTCATTTACCCAATAATATTGAGCACACATATGTACATAGGCGTCCAATTAGTTATTTTACCCCAAAATCTTTCCCTAGAAACTTCTTACTTCTCATGCTGAGCCTAATATTGATAGAGCTATTCCAGACTATTAATCATATTGAAATCATCATGGATACATGTCCAAGGATTCATTTTTATGCTTCAAATAAGCATCCTTTTCTGCTTGCAGGGTGTTGCCATCCAGCACTTCCTTGGGAAGTTGTTATTACATTATGTAAAGTTCCTCTTCATGCAACAATTATCAAGGTTTAGTGCTAAACAATGAAATTATTTTCATTTAAAGTATTCTTTTCAAGGACTAATCTTAATGAATGCTTGAATCCTGTGTTAGTTTCCATGATAATCTACAACTTAAGTATATGTCATGTGAGTATCATGTTTAATGATATACAATAAGGGATTTTATTGAATAAACTCTCACAAAAACGACATTCCTCACTACAAAATTAGTATTATAAGAGGATATCCATGTCTCATCATGACTAAAGTCATTCATGTTAGTTTTTTAAACAATGACTCTTTTGGTAGACATTTTATGTCAATTGAAAAATATGCAACTCTTGGATAATTAATCGGACAACAAATTTTATCGATTCATATTTATGAATTATTTTTACTTTATTCTTTTAGGAACTGAATTCAATTAGGTTTACCCATACATGTTTTGACCCAAACCTCATAATTGAATTATTTTTATCCTATTCACCATACAAAAGATAATTTAATGGCACTGGGCTTTAGCATGAACCTACACATTTTGATGATCGAGGTCTTGATGAGTGCTCTCATTGAAATTGATATAATAAAAAAAAATTGGTACAACCGCAAATGCATCACACGACGCAAAAACTACACAAAAACTACACAACACATGTAGAGTTAATGGTTTGACTGAGTTAGTCTTATGTATTGATTGGTCAATGGTTTGACCGAGTCAGTCTTATGTATTTTGATTTTCAAATCTCCTGTTATCTCGGGTTTGTATCTTTTATCTTCATCTATAAATAGAGCAACTCAACCTCATTTGTGAGTTATAGATTTTGGTACTTTTACATGGCATCAGAGCAGGTTCCCCAACCCTAGCTCATTCTCTCTCATCTCACTCTCCTTTTATAAAGAACCCTGGAGATTCCCCCCAATGGGGGCGTTGACCCCCTGGCCACCTAGCCAGGTGCACCTCCTGCCTAACCACTGCCCCTCTTGTCGCGTTGCTTGCACCCTCTGTGCCTCCCACGCCAAACCTCGTGCCCCACGCCACCCACTTGCCACTTATTGCAACACCCCTGTTGCACCGCCCCTTGCTATGCCACCATCCTAGCCAAACGTGACTCTTTCCTCCAGGCGTGACCCATGTGTGCAACATAGGTGACCTAGGCACGCAATCTGGGCATACCTCTCTTGGCACAACTTCTCTAGGTCGCCCTCTCGATGCTTCTTCAATAGGTGCGCGCCAGTCTTTAGGTGCGCCCCCTTTGTCATCCAGGCAACCTTTGCTCATCTAGATCTTTGCAAGGGCCCCACTTCATTTTGTTGCTGTTCTGGTCGCCCTCCCCCCACCTTCGCCTCCTGCCGAGCCTCCCCTCTTGCCGCGTCACCCCCTGCCGCCTCCTGTCGTACCACCATCTTGCTTTGCAGTGCAAGTATAGTGCACGAGTCCATATGCGATGCGAGTCCAACTCCAAGTGTGCGCCTTCTCTTCTCCGCACAAGCACTAGGCAATTAGGTCGCCTAGGCCAAAGTATCTCCGACTTGTCGAATCTCTGTTGGACCTCTTTACTGTCGACGAAAAGTTTTTTGGGTTCACATCATGAACATTGTTTCACTATGTCTTTTGGGTCTATAAGAAGGGTGCCATTTCACCAGATCATTTAGGTTTGCAATATGAGCATTGTTTCACCTGATCTTTTGGGTCCGCATGACGGGTGTTGTTTCACCAGGCTTCTTCGCTATGCAAGACGGGTGTCGTTTTACTTGGTTTTTTGGATCCGCATGATGAGTGTCGTTTTGTCCGGCTTTTTGAGTCCGCAAGATGGGGCGCCGTTTCACTCGATTATTTTGGTCTGCATGACAGGCGTCGTTTCACTCAGTTGTTTAGGTCCGCTAGATGGACGCCGTTTCACCCGAGCATTTTTGTGGCCGCTCGTCACTCGTTTCATCCGACATGTTCAAACAGTGGTCGTCATCAACATGAGAGTTCTTTGGTTGCCACATATTCTTCAGCAATAATAGTTTTTACCTCTCCAGCTCGATCATTTTTATCGTGAGAGGGAAGCCCACGCGGATGAGGATGGAAGACTGTGAATGTTTTTTATTTATCTTATTCTTCTTTTTTTATTTTCTTCTATAAATAGAGCAACCTGACCTCAATTTTGAGGTAGAGATTCTGGGACTTCCCCTTCTTCATTACTCATCTCACTGCATGCGAACCCTTGAAGACATACACCAACAAAGTGATCTAATAGCCCAATATGACCATAATCATAATAAAACATGTAGAGAAGGATCAATATGAGGAGGCATAATGAGATCACATGGTATCTAATTAAAACACAGACATATAATAAACATGAAACATATCATAGGAGCAAGACATAGAGGAGGCATAATGAGATCACATGGTATCTAATTAAAACACATACATATAATAAACATGAAACATATCACAGGAGCAAGACATAGAAACGCGACACAAACATAAAAACTTGGAATCATAAGCATTTGTAAAAGCTCATTAACAAGATGTTATGACATAATTGAGATAGGTTCACTACCCATGCCCTATGCATAATATTGCATGAGATATAAGAATTACCTAATGTATTGAGGTTTGTATAATTTTGGACCACCCGTTGCATCATAATATGTTAATGCATATGCGCAACACATAGAAATAAAGGAAATCAAATGATCATACATCAATCATAAACAATAAAATAATTAACCCATGAAAGGAAAACATGTTATATAACAATATTATGATTAATCACATCAGAATGAATAAAAGAGAGTGGGTAGTATGAAACATGCATGTTCTCGAGAATAAAGGAAAATTGTCATAAGAATCATTCAAAGTGAGGGTATTTTTGGTCCAAGACTATCAATAGTGATCATTTTTTATCAATAAAAAATATATTATGATTAAATAGTAAATGAGTTATTTTAATATTCACTTCTAGGAATCCCAAAAACCAATTCATATATTACTATTATAAAATATTCACTATTAAGTACCATATTTTACTATTCATTAAAAATTTCATACACTTCATCACTTGCCTAGTTTGGGCATCTTAATTTGAAAATTTTTAACCATCATCTCAAAATAAGTTCCTAAATGTGGTAAATTCATCAATTAAATTGCTCATAAATAAACTAGGGTTTCACAAATAACGGTAAACGCTTAATAAGAAAATTTGTGCCATATATTTTTTCAGAGTTACATGAAATATAAATTTATATTATTAATTTTGGATAATCTATTATATAGTATTTTTATACCTAGTTTTTCCAATTATATCGATGATATACATTTACTTATACTAATACCCCAAATGTTACCCCCAACTGTTACCTTTAATTGTCACTTTACTTCCAACAATAACATCAACTCTTTAACTTGTATATATTCTCAAATGCTTCTCACAAGATCACATCCCTAATTCACTAAGTTTTTAATGAATTATATTTTTTCAACTACATGTCAATGTCGATCTCTTTGTGAATAATTTTTTTGTACAATGATTCTCATGTATATGATTTTTATGGGAGACCTAGAGTCGTTACTTTTCCAATTTGTAGTAATGGTATTTATTTTTATCTATTTTTCATCATTATTTTTTGTAGTTTTGTTGAATATATGTCTTTGAATTGTAATATTCTTATTTTGAAATTATAATAGGTGTATGATGTTGTGTTACAATAGGAAATCTTATTATAAATCATAATTTTATTTAATAATTTAATAATAAAAACCCAGGGTTGTTACATTTTCCCCCATTTTAAAAAATGGCTCTCAAAACTTTAATAAACTTTAATTTGAGGCCTGATGAGAATAGGTGAAGGTATTTTTGTTTCATTATATTTCCAGGTTCCCATGTTATCTCTTCGTATTTATGATCTCGCAACAACTCTTTGACCAAACGAGTTTTCATGTTTCGTCATAACACTTTTTCTCTATGATCCGATATATTCGTCGCCTTTTCCTCATATGAGAGTTCAATGTCTAATTGTGCAACCTTTGAATTCATTACATTTGAGGGATCTGATATGCACTACCTCGTGATTGATACGTGGAACACATTATATATTTGTGATAGATTTGGTGGAAGTGCCAACTAATAAGCTACGATTTTAATGCAATTAAGAATTTGAAAGTGGTCAATATAATCGAGGCTTAACTCTCCCTTCTTCTTGAACCTCATAACCCTCTTCCAAGGATATGTTCGAATGAATAATCTTCCCCCAACATTGAACTTGAGGCATTGTTAGTGATTATCAACACTACCCTTTTGTTGGCTCTGCGATGTTGCAATGCTTTAATTTGTTCTTGAATGGATTAGACCTTCTCTATCATTTCTTGCACAACTTCTAATACCAATTACACTTCCTCGCCAACATCATCCCATCAATTTGGGATTCTAAATATTTCCCCCCTTGGAGGCTTCATATGGGGCTATTTGCATGCTCGAGTGAAAGTTATTGTTATATGAGAACTCAATTAATGGACAATGATAGAGGCAGAGGAAACAACTACTTGTTTATATATGAAGATAATATAGCAGAATTACATGGAGGAAGTATCAGAAGACTCTTAGGAGAGGCCTCGCCCAAGCCCGCATGCTGAATTCCAAGCCAGGAAGGCCGATTCCCAATATTTTATTCGTTGCCCCAAGCACAGTTTTCAAATCGCGCCGTCGCGGCCGCGATCGCACCGTCGCGGTGCGGAGCGGCGCCCAGCCGCTTCAGGCGGGCTGATCACGGGCGGAACACGATCGCGCCGCGCCACCCGCTATCGCGGCCGTCACGCTTCTGCCGCGATCCCGGTCGGCGCGGCCGCGACTTCTTCTGGCGTCGTTTTTTTGCTCCGTAATCGGTCCAACCCAGCTCGCCTAATGAAACCCTTCTTGTTTCCTCCTCCCAGTGCAGCGACGCCGCTCCCCTTTGCTGTACACCGCTTGTTTCCTCCTCCCAGTGCAGCGACGCCGTCCCCCTTGCTGTACACACCCGTTTTTTTTTCCAGGCCTTGTCGCTGTTGTGCGGCTCCTTCACTGCTGCTCTTCCAGGCGGGGCTCCTCTTCCAAGCGTGGCTCCTCTTCCTCCTTTCACTGTTGTGCGCAACAACAACCACCTTTTTTTTCCAAGCACGACTCCTCTTCCAGGCGCTGCTCCTCTTCCTTCCTCCTGTCACTGCTGCTCGCTCAGCCACCTTTTTTTTTCGGTGATCCAAACATCTGTTTTTTATTTGTGTCAAACAAGTATCTTAAACCCTTATTTCTACTATTTCTGCCTTGCCTTCTCTACAGCTACTATGACTTCATCTATTGCACTAACTGATGCTACAACGATACAATCTTTTCCACCATTGGCTAAGCCTCAAGGAAAAAATTTAGATATTGCTTGGCAGTGGAATTCTTTAAGAGACATCAACAATAAAAAGAAAGTCATATGTGACTTTTGCATGATGGTGACCAATGGTGGCATTACTCGAGCCAAAGAACATAAAATGGGATTGCCGGGAAATGTTCAGAAGTGTAGGAAGACTCCTCAAGAAGTGAAAGACAAGCTTCTTGCAACGCAAACAAAGAAAAAAAACTGACAAATCAGCATATATGAATGATATTCATGATATTGATGAGGATATGGAGGAAGAGTTTGAAGAAATCCATGATGTTGAGAGAGGAACAAAAAGAAGCTATGCATCAAGTGCCTCATCATGTCCCAACAAAGTGAAAAATGTGAAAGGGCCACTTGATGCAATGTTCATGGAAGATCTGGCAAGAGTAGTCAAGGATGCAAAACAAACAAGTATTAAAGATGCTTATAACAAGCAATTAAGAGATCGAACGGTGCAATACATAGGAGGCAAGCAATTAAGAGATCGAACGGTGCAATACATAGAGCAATTCCTTTGCACAAATGGAATTGCTTTTAATGTTGTTCAAGAAGCTTTAAGATGACGGTAGAAGCAATTGGCCAATATGGACCACACTTGAAAGTTCCAAGCTATCATGAGTGCCGAGTTCCTCTTCTTAAAAAGGAGTTACAAAGGAATTGTTGAAGGGCCATGAAATTGAACGAGAAAATTATGGTTGCTCAATCATGTCCGATGGTTGGACGGATAAGAAAGGAAGAACCTTGATAAATTTCTTGGTAAATTGACCAACCAGTTCAATGTTTGTAAAAAGTGTTGATGCATCAAGTTGTATGAAAACGGGAGAAGCGGTTTTCAAATTATTGGATGATTTTGTGGATGAGATCAGAGAATCAAAGGTTGTACAAGTAGTTACGGACAATGGAAGCAATTTCAAGTTAGCCGGTAATAAAAAGCTTTTATTTTTTTAATTTTTAAAAGTGCTTCCATTTCATTTTAATATTATCAATTCAGTTAACAGCTTAAACATTTAATTGTTTGTTATTGATTTTGTATGATTTTAGGCAAGTTGTTAATGGCTAAGAGGTAACACTTATTTTGGACTCCATGCGCCGCACACTGTCTTGATTTAATTTTGGAAAACATTGGCAAACTTAGTAGGGTGAAGAGGGTTATAGAAAGAGCCATTAAGCTTGTGGCTTTTATCTACAACCACTCATTAACATTGAACATTATGAGGAGGTTCACCAACAAAACTGAGTTGGTGAGATATGGAGTTACTCGGTTTGCTACAACCTTTTTAACTTTATAAAGGTTATATTTGCACAAAAAAAATAATCTTAGAAAGATGTTCACTTCTGAAGAGTGGTTGAGATCAAAAAATTCAAAAGAAACAAAAGGAAAGCGTGCTGCCGACACTGTATTGATGCCATCATTTTGGAATGATGTTGTTTATAGCCTCAAGGCTATGGGATCTCTTGTAGAAGTTCTTAGATTGGTTGATAATGAGAAGAAACCCACAATGAGTTTCATTTATGAGGCTATGGACAGGGCAAAAGAGACAATTCAGAAGCCTTTTAAGAATGATGAAACCAAGTTTAAGGATATATTTGAGATAATTGATGAAAGATGGGATTATCAATTTCACCATTCATTGCATGCGGTGAGTTATTATTTGAATCCTCAAATTTTCTATGGAAATCCAAGTATTGAAAGAGATGCAGAGGTGATGAAAGGCTTATATGATTGTATAGAGAGATTGTCTCCTAGCCCTGATGAGGAAGACAAGGCTTGTTTAGAATTGACAACATATAGAAGTGCACAAGGCCTCTTTGGTGGGAAAGGTTGCATGCGACAACGAAGTACAATAACTCCTTGTAAGAGTTTATTTTTATCTTGATTATTTAATTACATTACATGATCCTTAATTTTAGATCACTACAAAACAATGCTAATAAATAATAATTGCAGCTGAATGATGGAAGAATTATGGAGGAGGAACACCATCTTTGATGACAATTGCCATCAAAGTTTTGAGCTTGACATGTAGCTCATCAGGATGCGAGAGGAATTGGAGTGCCTTTGAGCATGTAAGTAACTTAGTATCAATTCTAAACTCGCTTTCAAGTTTCATTTAAGCTTAAACTTCATTAGTGATACCAATATTTTTTTTTTAATTTTCATAAAACAGGTTCATTCTAAAAAGAGAAGTCGGCTAGAGCATCAAAGGTTGCAAGACTTGGTGTTCATCAAATACAACCAAACTTTGAAGGACCGGTTTGATTCCAGAGATGTCACTGATCCCATTGTCCTAAAGAATGTTGATGATGATAGTAGTGAGTGGTTTTTAGGGCAAATGAATGGTGATGAAGATGGTGGTGAAGATGAATTGGTGTTTGAGGATGACAACACCATGACTTGGAGATTAGTTGAGGAAGCTACAGGGGCCGGTGAACCCTTTCATTATACAAGGAGGAAAACAAGAGGAGGAGGAGCTACCCATGCTTCAAGTTCAAGCTCTAAAGGAAAAATAAGGATGGTTATTGAAGAAGAAGAAGACGACGATGAACATGAATCATATGATGATGACGATGGGGAAGCAAATGAAGAGGAGATTTATAAAAGTGATAATAGTGAAAGTGAAGGTGAAGAAGAAGTGGAAGATCTTGAAAATGAAGAAGATGATTAAATTGAACTTTGGATGTTCTCATGGTTTATGAATAATTGGATGAGACATGTGTTTGATGTATTATGTGTAGGTTCCGGGCGCAGCGGAGGCGCGTTGGTGGGTTTGCCCAACTTTAATTTTAGCGTTAAACAACGTTCAAACCGAGATCCGTCACGATATAAAACGCCGGATCTTCGGAATAGAACGAAGAATGAAAAACAAAAGAGGGAATCCCAGAATCATAAAGATAGGATCATCATATGTTGGTTATAATTAATTTAATTAATTCACAAGAATTACCTTGGTGGAATTCTTTCTTTGTTGATGTATCCGGCCACGATTCGGTGATCCGTCGTTGCGTCGTTGAATCCAAGTGTTGGATTCCTCTAGCGGTGATCCACACGTGTGCCACGTATCTCCGGACGTCGCCGAAGGGATCTTCGGGTGCTAGCGCGGAAGAACCTTCGCTTGCGATGTCCGTCTTTGATCGCCTTGATCTCTCGGTCTTGAGAGCGTTCTTGGAGGAAGGAGTTCTTTCGGGCTTGAAAGAATTCTTCAGAATTGTTGTGCACAACGATTCTCTTGTGGAAAAGTGTTGGGGTTGTGAGGATATTTATAATCGGGTTTGAAGTTATAGAGTTATGACAATAAATAAACGCGTTATGCGTTTTATTTATTTCATCAACTCTTATTGAAAACCCCCATGTCGAATTATTAATTCCTTGACATGCGCCCACGCTGATTATAATAAATATCATTTAATAAAACAATATTATATCCTCAAAATCCCAACTGGAAAAACTATACGGCGTGTAATCATTAATACACGACGTATACTCGTTTTCCATAAAACTACACTATGTGTATATTTAATATACACGGCGTGTACTTTTATTTTCCTTTATTTCCTCTACCACATTTATTAGACCTTGAGTAATGACTATTTATTTCTTAAATAAATGTAACTGCATTACTCGCTAATAAACATATTATTTCGCCCACAATATATACTCTCGAATAACTAGTGTCGAAATAAATGTGATCAGGCATCCTTAAATAATTATTAAACCACAGTCGGGAATAATCTTTATTTAACTTGTTAAATTAATATTTAACTGAGATACATGGACACACTTAGTGTGTGACCCTCTAGGCCTCTTTCTCAGTGGCATTAGGCGGAGCCTGCCTAAAGTCCAAGGTTAGCGTCTAGCAACACGCCAAAACACCCATAGAGAAAGAAGTTAACGCCGCAATGACGTGTCACCTCATACAAACGCTTACCGTGTAATATAATCCCTTTGTCTCGATATCTCTAATCAAACGGGTTGCATGCTAGTGCCATCAACCCATGTGCTCGATTATTCTTTCTTTGACTTCTCGGAATTGAACTCGCCCACACCTTATCATGGCCATGGATTTATTTAGGCTATATCAATTCCATCAAAGGCCCTGAGATATCTACTTCTGTTATGGAACAGAAGGGACAAATCCTTTCTCGCATTATCTATTAATGCAGTATTACTCGTGACGCACCCAACGTATCATACCTCGCTGCGAACAGCGTGTCGTCACAGTTTTCGTCAATACATCTAAGTGCGCGAGTTGTAATACCCATTAATAATAATCTTAAAGTCTAAGGACCAATACACACGTCCGCAGATAGGAACATCTAATGACACTATGATATGTGGATTTCCTACTGACGGGCCTCGTTCTCATAATATTCTCTTGGATATTACCAAGGGCGCACACCATGAGAAGGTGCTTCAAAGTTTTATGAGTCCTCCCCCCTAATGACCTGTATTATTTGTGCCCCTCAAATAATATCATCCGGCCATAGAAAATATATTCATGAACAGTGTTATGACACTTCTCGGTTCTCATCATAGCAGGGATCCGCTATGACCCTTTAATGCAACAGCTGCCCTTAGGACATTATCACATGCATTGTCACGCAGAAGAACAATCAAGATGTGATAAGACTTTTATTAATGAATAAAGTACAAAGTAGTTGGTTCTAGGTCACCAACTCCAACAGACTCCCACTTGGACTAGAGCCAACTCCTAACAACCTTTAACTTGCTAGCTCTCACATGATATTCATGCTTCTGCTGAGATAAACCTTTAGTCATGAGGTCCGCCACGTCCTCTTCCGTGGACACTCTGCTCACTGCAACTTCACCCCTTTGATAGAAATCCCTCAAGAGGTGATACTTCCGGAGTATGTGCTTTGTCCGTTGGTGTGACCTTGGTTCTTTTGCAAGAGCCACCGCTGCAGTATTATCACAATACAATGTAATGAGATCTTTACTGCTAGGCACCACATCAAGCTCCTGGACAAAATTCCGAATCCAGACGGCTTCCTTGGCTGCATCAGAAGCCGCTATATATTCAGACTCCGCTGTAGAATCGGCGACAACTGACTGCTTTGAACTCTTCCAGCTCACAGCTCCTCCATTGAGACAGAAAACATATCCAGATTGCGACTTCAGATCGTTCTGATCTGTTTGAAAACCAACATCAACATACCCTCTGATGACAAGCTCCTCGTCTCCTCTATACACCAGGAACATATCCTTAGTTCTTCTCAGATACTTAAGGATAGTCTTAACAGCAGTCCAATGCTGTTCTCCTAGATCTGCTTGATATCTGCCTACCATGCTCAGTGCATAGGCAACATCAAGCCTGGTACATAACATGGCATACACGATGGATCCTATAGCCGATGCGTATGGGATCTTACTCATTCTATCTTTGTCTTGTTGTGTCTGAGGACACATTTTCTTAGAAAGATGTAGGCCACGTGACACTGGAACTAATCCCCTCTTGGATTGTTCCATACTAAATCTCTTTAGTATCTGGTCAATGTATGTACGCTGACTTAGTCCAAGCAGCCTCTTGGATCTATCACGAATGATCTTGATCCCTAGAATGTAGGCTGCTTCTCCTAAGTCCTTCATGGAGAAACACCTGTTCAATCAGTCCTTAACTGACTGTAAGACCGGTACATCGTTTCCATTAAGTAATATGTCGTCAACATATACTACTAGGATAACGATCACATTCCCATTAAACCGCTTATAAACACATGACTCACATTCGTTCTTAATGAAACCAAATTCCGTTATGGCTTCATCAAATCGAATGTTCCATGACCTGGATGCTTGCTTCAATCCATAAATGGATTTCTGTAACTTGCAAACCCGTTTGGCTTCACCCGGTGTCACAAACCCTTCTGGTTGTGTCATATAGACATCTTCCTGAAGGTTCCCTTTAAGGAATGATGTTTTGACATCCATTTGCCAAATCTCATAGTCATGGTAAGCTGCTATGGCAAGTATGATTCTTATGGATTTAAACATTGCAACTGGTGAGAAGGTTTCATCATAGTCAATTCCTTGACGCTGTCTGAATTCTTTAGCCACTAGCCTTGCTTTATAGGTGCTAACTTGACCTTCTATGTCCAGTTTTTTCTTGAATACCCATTTGCATCCAACAGGCTTTACATTAACTGGCTCATCGACCAGAATCCAGACTTGGTTCTGATACATGGAATCCATCTCAGAATTCATAGCTTCTAGCCATCTTGCAGCTTCTGAGCTTTCTACTGCTTCCTTGTAGGAGAGAGGTTCATCATTGTCCAACAATAATGATTCACCATCCTCGGTGACTAGGAAACCAAATCTCTCTGGTTCCCTTACCTCTCTTGAACTCCTACGCAGTACTTGTGTTTATGGAACCTCTTCCACGGGGACCTGTTTAACTTGTTCCTGTACCAACTCTTGTGTATCTTGAGCATTAACTTCGTCGAAGTCAATCTTGCTCCCACTATCTTTTTTGAGGATGTGCTCCCTCTCAAGAAAGACGGCTTGTCTAACGACAGTCACTTTTTTGTCTTGAGGGTTATATAGGTAATATCCTTTCGTTTCCTTAGGATATCCTATAAAGATACACTTCATGCCCCGGGGTGCTAGTTTGTTGCCTGAGAAGGCCTTAACAAACGGCTTGTATCCCCATACACGTGTATGCGACAAAATGAGTTTCTTTCCATTCCATAACTCGGAGGGAATTCCATTTGCCGCCTTAGTTGGTACTCGGTTTAATGTGTATGCTGCAGTTTGTAATGCATATCCCCAAAAGGATAATGGAAGATCCGCACGACTCATCATCGACCTCACCATGTTCAACAAGGTGCGGTTCCTTCTTTCACTAACACCATTCCACTGTGGTGTATAAGGAGGAGTGAGCTGAGATAGAATCCCAGACTCCCGTAGAAGATCGATGAACTCTTGGTTCAGATATTCTCCACCTCGATCCAATCGAAGCTTCTTTATCTTCTTACCAAGCTGATTCTCTACTTCATTCTGGAATTCCTTAAATTTCTCTAAGGACTCTGACTTATATCTCATTAAGTAGACATAGCCATATCTACTCAAATCATCAGTAAAAGTAATGAAGTAAGAATATCCACCTCTAGCTAATGGAAATGGTCCACACACATCCGTGTGTATCAATCCTAGAAGCTCTGTGGCCCTTTCACCATGTCCACCAAAAGGCGGCTTGGTCATTGTTCCTTATAAACAAGCTTGACATCTATCAAGTGGTTTTAGCTCAGTAGAGTCTAAATAACCATCTTGGCAGAGCTTTGTCAAGCGCTTCTCGTTTGCATGATCGAGACGGTGATGCCACAACTGGGTGATGTATGAGTCATGTGAGTTTGTTTCGTTATCGATTTCCAACACTTGGTTTTCGTAATTTAATATATACAAACCATTATTTAAATGTGCCATACCATAACATACGTTGTTCTTATAAAAGAGACAACCCTTATTTCCAAACTTGAAAATAAATCCATCCATATCCAAACAAGATACAGAAATTATGTTCTTGGTAACACTAGACACATAATAACAGTTATGTAAAACCAAAATCATTCCAGTCGGCAATGAGAGGTTGTAATCGCCAATAGCCAACGCAGCCAACCTTGCGCCATTGGCAGCTCAAAGATCCACCTCTCCTCTGGAAATCTTTCTAAATCTACTTGGTTCCTGCATTTGAATACAGATGTGAGCCCCACAAGCTGTATCTAATACCCAATGTGTAGAAATGGAAAGATTACACTCGATAACGAACGCACCTTTAGCGTCCCCATGCTTCTGGGTGCAGTTCCTCTTCCAGTGGCCTTGCTTGCCACATGCAAAACACACCGCCTCCCGTTCCTTGCCCCCTGCCTCTGGATCTTCCCCTTCTTGGAGTGACGGTGCTCGGGGGCTTCAGATCGTTTATAAGTCTTTGACCCCTTTGCCTTGTCCTTCCTTTTCTTGTTCACCATAAGGACCGCGGGTTTGTCACGCCCGATGTCCTTATTTACCTGGCGAATCAAGGTTAGAAGCTCCAATAGACTCTTCTCATTGCCGCTCATGTTATAATTGACAATGAAGCTAGAGAAGGTCTTGGGCAGTGATGATAGGATGAGATCTGTACGCAACTCATCCGGGAATTTAATCCCTAAGATTTCCAGGCGTTCAATGTAGCCAATAAGCTTTACTGCATGAGGCCCAGCTGGCGCAGACTCTCCAAGCTTAGTTGTAAACAAAGCATTGGAGATCTCATATCTCTCTTGTCTCGCCTTCTCTTGGTAGAGATCTTTAAGGTGAGACATCATGCTATACGCGTCCATGTTTTCATGTTGCTTCAAGAGCTCATTAGACATGGCTGATAGCATGAAACACTGGACATCTGTGGCATCATCCATGTGTTTCGCGTAGAGAGATATTTCCTCATCACTGGCCTCTTTCCCAGGCGCAACTGGAATATGCTCTTCCAGCACATACAATTTCCTTTCGTGGTGAAGGATGACGCGTAAACGCTTCTGCCACTCTTGGAAATTGGTGCCGGTGAGAAGGTTTTCCTTCTCGAGTATGGTACGCAATGATATGTTTGAAGTCATTTTCTTGTCGTTTCTACAAATTAAGATGAGCAAAGGTTTAGTACTTTATTACAAAATTGAGACAAATAAATAAATTAATACTTATTAGTCTCCCACTATTTTATCGAAATCCAATAGCCCTCACCACTGACTTCGGAATATTCTGTTGCCTGAATATTCTAGTGGCAATGATCCATATTGCCCTTCGCATTACCCCAACTAGGGTTGGTCAAACAACTTGAAGGGTTTTTAGGTAGGCATTTCAAATGCCAACTGCATTTAACTCGCAGCTTGATCCACTGAGTGGACTCCCCAATCCTGAAATCCTTTTATTTTGGATTTCCTCAACCTTTGCCTCTTGGCCACACCAAGTCCTGCTGTGACAGTCAACCCTTGATGCGAACCAAGTTAAGTCAACCCAAAACCTTGAATTAGAATTCTCCGATAATTGAAAGCACCCCAACTAGGGTTGGTCAAACACTTTGAACTACGGTTCGATTCTAATCAAGATTATGGAAGGCTATACCAACTTAATATTTCTTTGAGGGATTTTAGCTTTATACGTAAATTTCCAATTTATTATCTTTGATTACATGCTTGTTAATATTAAGTGGGATATACTTAAGTGATTAACCATGTCTAAGATAATATTTACGCCTAAGCCGGTTTTATTTTAGTTCCATCTTGCATGCTTGTTTAATTCATTAATTGTGTGATCGTGACAACACACCCACAATAAATAAACCATGCAACTGACAAAAATAAAATAAATGGTATGATCATGAGGTTGTTCTATTGCTTAGTTTATCTAGCGGTTGATAAACTAACCCAAGACCTAGGGGAGAAACACCTTGAACCTTGTGGGTTCGTGTTTACAGCTTTCCACCTGTCCACCTTTGTATCTCCTTGGATTGGTTTCACCTTGGCTCCTGACTTGAGCCGCCTCCACTAGTTTGGGAGCTCCATCCATTACATATGCATTTATCTCACACGCAGGTGAGGGGTAAAAAGGGGTTTTTACATAAAAGAATCCTTGGGCGCGCAGGCCCTACATATTAATGAGGAGATGACTCGTAGACCAACAAATTTAATTTAAATAAATAAATTAAAAGAAACCATTCACATACAAATGTCTCGGTCTAGCTCATGATCATCCATACATGCAACGATATTTACGCATAAATAAAACTAGCATTCAATTCTTTAATCGTTCTTGTTTAAGATAAATCACGCTCAAATTAATTAATTATCTTTAATTAATCAATCCTTTTATCTTAAACCCTTTTCTGAATTTCCTTGAGATTCCCATCCATCATAATTTTAAATAAATAAATTCATTTAAAATTATCCTTGTACGTAACTTGTACCTTGGAGGCAACCCGTGAATTCTCATTTATTGCGTAATTTGAACGAGTACACGACGTGTAGTTCTGACTACACGGCGTGTACTTTTGTTCACCGTCCATCCGAAGTACACGTCCGGGGACATGGCGTGTTAATGTACTTCGGAAATTTTCGGAGTACACGGCGTGTTCAGTGGGACACACGCTGTGTAGTTTCCGCGTTACACGGTTTCCAGCCGGGCAAGCCGTGTACGGGGTACACGGTCCAACCCTAACCCGAAGGGACTACAAGCCATGTTCATTGGACCACACGACTTGTAATCCGGAAACCGTGTGCCACCTGTTCCTGGTCAACACACGGTGTCATTAATGACTTAGATAGGATCCAATACACGACCTGATTTGGCGGATCAGTCCGATGCATGAATCTAGACTACACGGCGTGTACTTCCGAATACACGCCGTGTATTCTGGTGTTGTACGGCCAGAAACGTTTGGCTCCTCCGGATGAGTTCCTCTATTTTATTTTAATCAAAATTAAAAGAAAAATTCGTTTCTGTGAGGTGAACGTGAAACGATGGAGGAAGAACAGATCTCGAGATTCATATTTTCAGAACGATTAAACTTGAATTGAAACAACTAAATTATTAAATGCGTAAAACATCAACGAAAAACTAAATAATTATAATCAACGATATGACCCCTCATGTATTATGTGTAGGTTCCGGGCGCAGCGGAAGCGCGTTGGTGAGTTTGCCCAACTTTAATTTTAGCGTTAAACAACGTTCAAACCGAGATCCGTCACGATATAAAACGCCGAATCTTCGGAATAGAACGAATAACGAAAAACAAAAGAGGGATCCGTCATTGTGTCGTAGAATCCAAG
The DNA here is from genome assembly GCA_963277665.1 of Viscum album. Taxonomy (NCBI): domain Eukaryota; kingdom Viridiplantae; phylum Streptophyta; class Magnoliopsida; order Santalales; family Viscaceae; genus Viscum; species Viscum album. The sequence continues at coordinate 1,953,412,299 of OY728141.1, read as the reverse complement.
TGTAGGATTCCTCTAGCGGTGATCCACATGTGTGCCACGTATCTCCGAACGTCGCCGAAGGGATCTTCGAGTGCTAGCGCGGAAGAACCTTCACTTGCGATGTTCGCCTTCGATCGCCTTGATCTCTCGGTCTTGAGAGCGTTCTTGGAGGAAGGAGTTCTTTCGGGCTTGAAAGAATTCTTCAGAATTGTTGTGCACACCGGTTCTCTTGTGGAAAAGTGTTGGGGTTGTGAGGATATTTATAATCGGGTTTGAGGTTAGAGTTATGACAATAAATAAACGCGTTACGCGTTTTATTTATTTCATTAACTCTTATTGAAAACCCCCATGTCGAATTATTAATTCCTTGACATGCGCCCACGCTGATTATAATAAATATCATTTAATAAAACAATATTATATCCTCAAAATCCCAACTCGAAAAACTACACGGCGTGTAATCATTAATACACGGCGTATACTCGTTTTCCATAAAACTACACGACGTGTATATTTAATATACACGGCGTGTACTTTTATTTTCCTTTATTTCCTCCACATTTATTAGACCTTGAGTAATGACTATTTATTTCTTAAATAAATGTAACTGCATTACTCGCTAATAAACATATTATTTCGCCCACAATATATTCTCTCGAATAACTAGTGTCGAAATAAATGTGATCAGACATCCACAGTCGGGAATAATCTTTATTTAACTTGTTAAATTAATATTTAACTGAGATACATGGACACACTTAGTGTGTGACCCTCTAGGCCTCTTTCTCAGTGGCATTAGGCGGAGCCTGTCTAAAGTCCAAGGTTAGCGTCTAGCAACACGCCAAGACACCCATAGAGAAAGAAGTTAACGCCGCAATGACGTGTCACCTCATACGAACGCTTATCGTGTAATATAATCCCTTTGTCTCGATATCTCTAATCAAGCGGGTTGCATGCTAGTGCCATCAACTCATGTGCTCGATTATTCTTTCTTTGACTTTTCAGAATTGAACTCGCCCACACCTTACCATGGCCATGGATTTATTTAGGCTATATCAATTCCATCAAAGGGCCTGAGATATCTACTTCTGTTATGGAACAGAAGGGACAAATCATTTCTCGCATTATCTATTAATGCAGTATTACTCATGACGCACCCAACGTATCCTACCTCGCTGCGAACAGTGTGTCGTCACAGTTTTCGTCAATATATCTAAGTGTGCGAGTTATAATACCCATTAATAATAATCTTAAAGTCTAAGGTCCAATACACACGTCCGCAGATAGGAACATCCAATGACACTATGAAATGTGTATTTCCTACTGGTGGACCTCGTTCTCATAATATTCTCCTGGATATTACCAAGGGCGCACACCATGAGAAGATGCCTCAAAGTTTTATGAGTCCTCACCCTTAATGACCTGTATTATTTGTGCCCCTCAAATAATATCATCCGACCATAGAACATATATTCAAGAACAGTGTTATGACACTTCTGGGTTCTCATCATAGCAGGGATCCACTATGACCCTTTAATGCAACAGCTGTCCTTAGGACATTATCACATGCATTGTCACGCAGAAGAACAATCAAGATGTGATAAAGCTTTTATTAATGAATAAAGTACAAAGTAGTTGGTTCTAAGCCACCAACTTCAACATTATGATGAATTTATGAATGTTTTTAAGTATGAATTTGAATGTGTTTTTACTTTTTATGTTTTTTGTTTAATTTTTCAACATATATGTTTGTAAAATTCTATAATTTAACTGTCCTGCGATTGGATAAAAAAGCGGTCGCGACGCGATCCGTGTCGCCGCTATCCCGCTATAGGACCCCGTCGCATCGTGCCGCGATCCGAGATTGAAAACTATGGCCCCAAGATTTCTCTCTTCCCAGTTTGTATAACACCCCTCTTCTCAAACAACATACCCTCCCCTTTGCCTACTGGTGGAACCGATTGGTTCCCCCAAACAAACTCAACCCACAATTACCCCAAAGCCCTTATTCCTTTAAGGTGGCATAACATGTCTCTATCACTGCCACCGTCCTGAAAAACCACATTGTCTTCAAGGTGTTGATTTTCGCAGGTATGCCAAGCGATCTCCCATACCAGCCTTACTCCAAGGAACCGAGGACAATGGGCGGTGGACAGACAGTCATGCCAAACAATCTTCCATATGCTTCTCCCTGCTTTTGAGCAATGTGTAGATCCAAGCGACACTGCTGTTATATGACCGAACTGTTGTGATCCCGTATAATGTGCCTGTGCCGCATACACACACTACCCTCCTTCGTGCTTGTAAAAATTGTATGGGCCTCCTTTAGAAACTCGGGAACCCCATCCTGACATTGCGGGTGTGACGTGTGCAGTTGGTGGTAAAACAATAAGAGCCCATGTTTGGGACAACACATTATGTTGCGACTCGTGCTCCAACATTACGAACCTAAGAGTGTCCGACTCCTCATTGTGCGGCAGACCTATCACAAACTGGCAGCAGGTTGTGTCGTCATGATTTTGGGGCAGCCCCTTTCTCTAGCTGTGCGTCCCATGTTCGGCAGGCCCCCTGGAGTGCGATGTGGACAACTGCGTTACCGTCGACGGGAACTCGGATGTATTTGTAGAGGCTTCCCTGACGGAGCTTCCAAAGTCCTCAAGGAGCGCTTCTTTGAGTGCGCCCAAGTGAATATAGGCATAAGTCCCTTGGCCAGAAAAAACCAAAGTTCATACATACCCGTCATAGTCGTGTCATTGGTATTTTCATTGCTTTCAGAGTTTGACTGATCGAAAAATAATCACCAACTTTTTGTATCCATGTTCCAGGATCTCTTCCAGAAAAGTTCGATATTACGAGTCGGCCAGAGTGCTTCTCCAAACATCCGTCCAGCCTGACGAGTGACGCCCAAAGCTCGTGTCATACCTAAGAAAATCAGGCTTCCTAGTCCAACAGCAGTGAGTTTTTTTTCCAACATAAAAAATCAGGGTCAGAGACTTGTGGCTTTTTTTAGCGACAATTCGCGGCTGGACAAGCTGGATGCAACGCCAAACAAGAGGTGGGAGTTGGCTACTTGGACGCAGGAGTGGCTGGCGATGGAGATGCCGTTGGGGGGATTGATTCACGGGAGGTAGCTGAGTACGGCATCGCGATTCGACGAAGGCTTCATTGGAGTGCGCTTTGTCCAAGCGTGCTGAGAACGGGGCGTGCCTCTGTCAAACAGAGAATCTACAGTGTGCGTCGCTGCTGAAAAAGAAATCCACTGATGATTTCCGACAAAACGCTGTGCTGCTGAACGAAATCTGATGGGTCGTGCGCCTCGTGCGTGTCTCCTCTGAACGGAAGCCGGCAACACGTGTCACTGTTGATGGGGGATCGGTAAGACGTGCTCCAGCAAAAACACAAGGAAGCAGCGACAAACCGTGGACATCTTCGAACGACAATTTTTCGCCGAGCCATGCGTGCCACCTTCGAGCGAAGTATGTGACGGGCAATATCTTTTAAAACGGAGTCGAGAGGAGGTTGTGGAATCGAGAGGCAGGTTGGACCAATTGATAGAGTGAGAGGAAACAACTACTTGTATATATGAAGATAATCCAGTAAAATTACACGAAGGATGAAGAAGAATCGGAAGGCTCTTCGAAGAGTCTCCGCCCAAGTCCGCAGGCCGAATTCCAAGTCAGAAAGCCCGATTCCCAATATTCTATTCGCTGTCCCAAGATATTCCCCCTCCCCAATTTATATAACACCCCCAACAAACTAACAACATACCCTCCCCTTTGCCTACACGTGGAACTGACTGTCCCCCCCCAAACAAACTCAACAAACAATTTCCCCAAAACCCTTATTCCTTCAAGGTGGCATAACAGGTCTCTATCAGACAATGTTGATCCAAGCCTCCTTTGCTGTCCATTAAGCATGCTCTAAGCACGTTTTCCAATGTTAGGATGGTCCTTTCAGACTAATCATCCATTTGATGATGATAAGTTGTACTAAAGTTCAACACCGTGTTGAATTCTTGTTGGAGACTCCTCTAATACTTCATGTTAGGAATGTAGGGGGTGCCCGTGTGTGTGTGGGGCTGTGGAAGTGTGCAGTGGGCTGTCTATGAGAGGGGCAGTTGGCTGGTTGGGTATTAGTTGCCAGGGGCAACATTGTACTTTTATATTGTTAGTTTGCTAGGGGTTACAACTGGCAGTAGGTTGTTAGTTTGTTAGGGGTTACAACTGACAGTAGGTTGTTAGTTTGTTATGGGTTATAAGTAGGAGTGAGTTGGGATGGGCAGGGGGATTATTCATACTGGAGATTTTTGCTTGGCAGCAGGGGAGGGTCGACCTTGGGAGGTTCGACTTGGGCTTGGGGAGTGGTCTTCTCCGACAACTCCTCTTTCTCTATTTCATCTTCTTCTTTCCCCAACTCTTCTTTCTCCTACCTATTTTTTCATTGTAATTGAGCATTCTGGTACTAATTTACCTACAGAAAATACAAACTACAACAGTCATCTCTCTCTCGACTCCCGATCTTTTATTCCTAACAAATTGGCGACTCCGATGGGGAAAGATTGTGTGAAAGAGATGATTGGAGGAGAGAGGAATTGTAGGCATTCAGTCTGGACGGTGACCAATTTTTTCAGCAACAACCTGTACGTTACTGGAGCATAATCGATCGTAGCCGGAAAAACAAGGTCACCGCTGTTCATGGTGCAAACACTATTCTACTATGGTGACACGTACTGTTGAGAAAAATCGCTGGAGAGAGACGCCGATGCAGGGGACAAGTAGCGATCGGTTGGCTGAGAAGATACGAGCAGTTGAAGAGAAAAACAAAAAAACACGAGCGCGATTGCAGGAGGGAGTGGAACACGCCTTGAGGAGAGGCAGAGCATTGTTGTGTAGTTTAAAGATGGACGAAAGCGGAAAACAGAAGAGACACAATTACTGGAGAAAATCGTTAGGGAGAATGAGTTTGCTGGAGAAAGACGCACACCTGCTGTACAATGAAGAATTAGGTTGGAAATCGGTTAGCTAGAATGTCAAAGAGAGTGGAGTTGCCGATATTTTCAGGAGAGGAACCATTAAGCTGAATCACCAAAGCTGAAGAATATTTTTTGGAAAATCGGATATCAGAGGACATGAAACTACATTATGCTCAGTTGAGTTTGGAGTTCACAGTTTTGTTTTGGTTCTTGTCTTGGCTGAGCAAAAATCCCGGTTCAGAATGAGAGCAGCTGAAGCCGGTGCTGTTAGAAAAGTACGGGACCGACAAGGAGCAGGAGGAGTTTTTTCAACGACAATGTGACAAGCAACAGTCCACACAGACTCCAGGAGACATTAAGGAGGAAGATATGCCGGGCGTTCAATGCTCAGGACAAGTGGAGATTGATTTTGTTCAAATTCACCATAGTGTGGACAGGTTTGGATCTGATACAGAAGTTGTTAAGGAAGTGGGTCACAATATGAAGGAGTGGAACACCAATAGCCAACATGAGGAACAGATTGGCCACAATTTTGTTCATCTAGAAGAAGTAATTTCTGAACCTTGTTCTAACCAGGATAAACAGGTTCTAAACATCAAAAAAAGAGCTGTGAAGTTCTGGATTGCATTCGAAGTTTCTAGTTGTTGAGGTATGCATGTATGTGAAGCCTTCTTGCAAAGCGAATGACTTGGTTCTACGAGGTGCCCAACATCTTTGGAGGGTTGTTGTTGCTGAAAGAAAAGAGTTCTATAAACTAACAATGGACCGTCCCTGCACTCATATGAAATTTGATAGTTCTGGAAGTGGTCTCGTTAAGAAAAGAGTTGTTTGTTGAGGTATGCATGTATGTGAAGCCTTCTTGCAAAGCGAATGACTTGGTTCTACGAGGTGCCCAACATCCTTGCAGGGTTGCTGTTGCTGAAAGAAAAGAGTTCTATAAACAAATATCAGACCGTCCCTGCACTCAGATGAAATTTGATAGTTCTGGAAGTGGACTCGTTAATAAAATGGGAGATCATGTTGGTGTTTATTGTGAGATCTTTTCTGAGGTTTTATGCAACACCATTCAAGGGCAGAAATGAGTATGGTTATGCGGGGCATTCTCAGGCTATGGCCTCCAAGAAAATGGATTGAAGGCTGGTATGGTTGCTGTACACAAAATGCTTGGAAAGAGCTATGATGTTATGGAAAATTCAAGGGCAAGACAAGAGTTGAAGGCCAGGAAAGTGGATCCTGCATTAGCTGCTGGGTGCACAACAGAATTACAGACTAGCGAATGGGAAAATGAAACTTTCTTGGAACTGGCTATGGTGTGCAGAGGGCCGTGTCATTCTGCTAGCATTTTCAATAACCTTTTTGGCTTGGGCCGAGGAGTTGGGACAGCTTGGACAACTCATTCCGATGTTGCCAAGATTGCATATGTTAGTTACTATGTTTTCGGGGGGAAAGTTCAGGACCATTGTTGCTCAAGTTCTAGAGTTAGAGAGGCCGAGCCGTGTTTGGTTTATTTGTGATGTGAAACTAAAAATGGGCCTACGAAATGAGGTTAATAAGCTGCAACAAATTGCTTTTCTGATAAAATGCCTAGAAAAAGTTGCATCAATGCTTAGGCTGCCGCCAAATTCGCCTCCAGCAGTGCCAACTGAATTTGGTTGTCATGCCTTAGAATCATGTGGGAGGTACCGACTTTTGGCCTTAAGAGAGTGGTTTTTCCAGAATGACACAACAACTGTTCGACCAATAGTTGTGAGGGCTGTTTTAAACTACCGGCAGCTTGCAATTAATGCTGGATTTTGTGTGAGACAAGTTGTTATAACTGTTGGGCATCCAAAACATCCTAAAAAGGTGGAAATTAATGCTTAGGTGTTGGCTGGAATTTATGGTGAAACGAAGGCTTCTTGTGCTGCAGGGCAGTTGGAGTTCACCGAGTTTGTTCTTGATGACCGAATGCAGGACATAGGATCAAGAACCACCACACCGGAAGAAATTTCATCATGTTCCAGAACCAAGGGTAGACCATGTTGTTTTGTTACTAAGGCCACCACCAGAGCCACCACCAAGTGGTTGCCTTTCCAATTATTCATCGACTGTACCGGGTGGTCCTCCTTGGGGACAAAGTGGTTTTTAAGGGGGTGGTAATGTTATGAATGTAGGGGACTGTCTGTGTATGTGTGGGGTTGTGGTAGTGTGTAGTGGGCAGTCCATGAGAGGAGCAGTTGGCTAGTTGGGTATTAGTTGTCAGGGGCAACATTGTACTTTTATATTGTTAGTTTGTTAGGGGTTACAGCTGACAGTATGCTGTTAGTTTGTTAGGGGTTACAACTGGCAGTAGGTTGTTAGTTTGTTAGGGGTTATAAGTAGGAGTGAGTTGGGATGGGCAGGGGGATTATTCATGCTGGAGATTTATGCTTGACAGCAGAGGAGGGTCGACCTTGGGAGGTTCAACTTGGGCTTCGGGGAGTGGTCTTCTTCGACTGCTCCTCTTCTTCTTTTCCCAACTCTTCTTTTCCCAACTCTTCTTTTCCCAACTCTTCTTTCTCCTACCTATTTTTTTCATTGTAATTGAGCATTCTGGTACAGATTTATCCACAGAAAATACAAACTACAACAGTTATCTCTCTCTCGACTCCCTATCTCTCTTTTATTCCTAACACTTCAAGGTAAACCTCAAATATCAATCAAATACTATTGAAAGTGGTTCCCCATGCAGTCTCACCACTTTCTTGATACATATATTGACATCTTGATCGAACAATAAATCTTTTCAAATGGAGATGAAGGGATTTGTAATTTGATTAGCCACAACCCATGTAACATTATTTCCTTGAGGTGGAGACGCCCAATGAAATCCATGATGATGCTTTACCATTTCCATGTTTTTATGGGTAATGATTGCATTATCCCCTCGAACATTCTGACTTAATTGCTAGCATTACCAAGTACCTTGATGTATATTTTTCTTTCTTCTTCATATCATCCCACCAGAAGTGCTCTAGAATATCTTTGTGCATTTTGATGTAATCTGGTTAAATTGAGAATGCTGAAATGTGTGCGCTATTCTATAGCTCCTCAATCATCTCTGACATCGGTGTCGCATATAATTATCTTCCAAATCTTATGAATTCATCTTTATTGATGTTCAATTTTGGGATGTCCCCCATATTTACCATTTCAATCATCTTTTGTATCTCTAAATCATCTTTTAGTACCACCTTGGTTTTCTCTCTGATGAGTGGTTGAGAAATCATTTGGGAAAGGTAGAATGTCATACCGACCTTTACGATTTACAAATCCATACATTTTATATCCCTGATGATTTTATCAATTTTGACGCCCATCATAAATAAGGTGGGGAGATCCTTTCCATTGAGAGCATCTTACCTTATTCACCTTTCTAGGATGACTATGTATTGAAAAATCATAGTACTTGATCAGATTTGATTATCTTTGTTGGTGCATGTTAAAATCATTATGTGCAAATATATGTTTTAATCTTTTGTGATTTCTATATATATCACACTAATATCAATGGACACTGACTCGAAATATTTCAAAGCCCACCATTGCTAATTCCAAATCATGCATGAGATAATTTTTCCCTCCTCTTCTCACCCCCACCTACTGCTTATATAACTATTCTCGTGCCCCACAAGTGGGGTCTAGAACCCTCCTCCTAACAATTTAACAAACTCACCCCTAAAAGACCATTCTACCCCTTATTAGAATATTCTCTGGTCTCTATCACACGGGCTACTGTAACGCCTTGACCTGGGTAATCGGCCGTCGGCTTGAGCCGGAGCGCCATGTGACCTCAGGCGCGCCTCCTCGCACGTCAGAGGTTTCCAACCAGTGACGGGAGTCTATATTGAATGTGGGGAGACTGTACTCTTGGTATCACAACACACAATAATAGATAAATAACAAAATCATCATATAATATCAGAGTAAGCGCAAGGATTTACGGTTAAAGGCCGAGTATCAATAACATATAAATAACGACATGCTATAACAATAATAGAACCATGCTCACCATACATACATACAACGAGGATCGCTCATCGGGCCGATCAAGTGTTAAATAAATGAAAGACCGCAATAGTGGAAACATCACCATAACTCCGAGTCCCTTCTCAGATCTATCTCCCAACCATCCGTCCAACCACTAGCCAAATCCCCTGTATGACCTGTCACCTGAAAGTGAAACACGAAGATCTGTACGCTCACCAAGGTGCTCATGCAGGGTGGGGGCATACAACTCAATTTGGTGCCACCAACACCCTCCCCATACACGCCATCATATATAGTGTATACATGTATGCGAAGATAAATCAAGCCACAACATACAAAATGCAAACAATTGCGTCAGGTCATTGTGTGCTAACTAAGCCACCATGATACTCGACCTCACTTGCTTCAGCGAACATCAATATTGGAACCATCGTAGTCACGTATCATAGAAATCCCATCGAGAGAAAGGCAAAACAAAGCCAGATCCGACACATAGGAAACCCAGAAAGGTGAAATGTCACTGGTTCCTGGCATACAAAGTAACTGGGGATCCTCTCACGCAACAACGATCCTCCCTACACTCGGGAATGAAGTACACCTAGGCGGTGTGGTCTTGACACCCTGATTCCCAAGTCCTATGTCAATCCCCATCCCGAATTGTATCATCATTGTCAGCACAACATATAGGAAGTGGATCTTGAGGAGGGTGAAATGTCGCCATCCTCATGCATGAGCTGGACCACACCGTAACAAGTGGGTCCCATTGCTAAACTCATATCGCCCACAGTGTACATCCAAATACGGACTTCCAGAGCTTGGGAAGCATGAGCACCTGGGTGGTGTAACACTACACCATGATCCCTAGGTCTCTAGGCCACAACCTCATTTGTAGCCACACAAACGTGGTCGGGATATACAACAATAATGCATGGCAAACAAGCCCCATACCCTACCTCTGTGCTAGACACAAATCCTTACCTAGCTCTTGACTAGAGGATAGAACGTGACAACTCAACATATCCTACCCTGACCAGCCTCACCACACACAATATCAAAACCTAACCCACAGTTACACCACACCCATGTTGATCTCGACCCCTTAGGCTATACTTAACCCACAAGCTGACCCCTAGGTCACATTAGCCTAACTCACATTCTGGGACTCACTCGACCCCCATTACAAAATTTCTATACCCAAAACTTGAATCCCAAGGCACAATAATGTACATGCATTCACATATATATGGTTAAGTATTAAAGGGACCACCTACCTTAATGATGAAGTTATCTCCTTTTTCCTTTAGCATGCTTGCCATTGCCATCCAAGCTCAGACCAAGCATCACCACGCTCCCTTGCCTTCTCTGATACCACAAGGCTCCAATAATTAATTATAAACATTTATACTTTATTGTTCAGTTTAATTAACAAGGAATATTTGTCGAAAACTCACCAAACGCTGCCACAACCCCGAAGCCTTGACCAACAGCGCGCAAAAGGCTCACACCGTGCCTTCGACCCATGAACTGATACCTAATCGATCACTAATTCCAAGCCAATTTGGCGTAATTTGTAGAAAAATCTACCAATGACTTACCTCTATCGAAATGGCGAGCAACATGCGACATTCCTCCTTCGATGTCCTCAAGCTACCGTACCACAAAATCCCATCATTCAGTGACGATTCCACCATGCTCTGGTGGAATTGTTGTCAAAACCCTAGACAGGAACACCACAAATCAGAGGGAGAGAAAGTAGAAGACAAGAGAAAGAGACGAGGGTTTACCTTGATCCGACATGAAGGAACTACATTTGATCGACCTCCAAACAAAGGGGAAACATGGGGATCAAAGGGGATGAATAAGGGGGAGTGGGCCGACCAATGCCCTCTTCCGAGCGCCCACTTGGCTGAAAAGGGGAGGGGGCGAATCCTGAAAAGACAAGTTTACCCCTTTTTTAAAAAAATGGGTAGGATGTCTGATATGGATCAGATTCAGCCTAAGGAGAATAATTTTGGGCTTGATAAAAATTTGAAGCCCAATTGTTATTCGAATTGGACCAGCCCACACTTTTTGACATCCAACACTATGGTGAGCCACAACACACTTATTTGGGGCCCAAAATTAATTATCCACATGGTAATGGATGAAAATTCATAACAGCACATTAAAGAGGAGAGAGAAGGTGGGGAAAACACCATTAAGAGGGAATCCCACCACTTTAGTTAACGGGGTCATTAAATAGCATGAGGAAGTGGTTTTTGTGCTTTTTATGTGCCCTTTGAGTGTCCCCATGCTCAGTAGCTCAAATTGGGTCATTTTCTTTTATTTTGTCTTTATAATGTATTTTCACCCCTTTGTAATGGCCAGACTTGAGTTGGATGAATTTGTGAAGCTTTCTGTGCATTCTTTTAGCTTTAGCCTCTTCCCTTTGCCCAAAATTGGTGGTGAAATTCCATTGCTGGTGACGTGGTCTTTAAGCGTGGAGAAACCTTGGGGGTGGCGTTGCCTTTAAGCCTAGGTGGATTCAGCTACATTACGTTGCTCCTCTTTGCTTACTCGTTTTGAGCTTCTGATGACACATCCGTTTGTATCAGAGGCGCGGTTCTCACGAGTAATTTCTATCAGATTCTTCCTATTACTCTCCATCATGTCTCGCAAGAGCGGATCTTCTACTCTTCCTACTCCTTGGGAAATAGCCAACGTACAACTACAATCACAAATTACTCAAATCAGCGAGTAACTTTCTCAACTGTTGAGAGCGCAGCTACCTGATTCCCCTCCACCGCAGCGGCGTCCTCGACGTCCATCTCCACATAATAGGCAAAATCCAGCACCATTTTATGAAGATCGTGAAAATGAAGATGACTCCAGCGATTCAGAGGTGGATATGCGAAGAATAAGAGATGGTGAAGATATTGAAAGAGGGTTGAAAACTGACATTCCAAATTTTGATGGGAGTATGAATCCGAATGATTTTCTGGATTGGATGCGGGAAATCGAACAGTTCTTCGAATTTAAGAATTGTTCTGACAAGAAAAAGTGCAAGGTAGCCATTCTGAAATTTAAAGATTATGCATCTATTTGGTGGGAAAATTTGAAGAAACAACGAGAATGTGAAGGGAAAGACAAAATACGCTCATGGGAGAAGTTGAAAAAGCTTTTGAGGAGACGATTTCTGCCCGAGAATTATAAGCGGGAGTTGTATTTCTGAATGCATAGCCTACGGTAAGGAGATAAATCTGTTGAAGAGTACATTTAGGAGTTTGATTGTTTATTGATGCGAAGTGATGTTCCTGAATATAAAGAACAAACGATTGAAAGGTTTTTGGGTGGATTAAATGAAGAAATTGCACATTCACTAGTGCAGAAAACGTTTTTTACGGCGGTTATTTTTTATTTTTTACGTTGGCTTTTAGCCGACGTTATTACATGAGACGTTATAAATATTGTTTTTTAGTTATTTTAAAACCGACATAAAAACCAATAATCCGAAGCATTTTTCACGTCGGTTTATCAAAAACCGACGTGGAAAACACTTTAGAGTCGTGATTTATTACGATGGTTTTTAAATAACCGACGTCGTATCTACTTTTTCACATCTGTATAGATTAACTGATGTAATAAACTGCACCTCCGAAGAGTTTATCACGTTGGTTATGTTCATAACCGACATTATAAACCAGTCTGCCAAGCGTTTTTCACGTCGGTTAAATAATAACCGACGTGAAAACATATATACTACGTCGGTTATTAGCAAAAATCTATTTCATTCCATTTATTACATCGGTTATCAAATAACCGACGTAAAAACCTATTTTCATTCCATTTTTTACGTCGGTTATGAAATAATCGACATAAAAACCCATTCCCATGCATTTATTACGTCCGTTTTCAAATAACCGACGTTAAAACCCATAAACATGCATTTTTACGTCGGTTATAAAATAACTGACGTAAAAACCAATTTTTTTTTAATAAAATTGTTCGATCACAACTACGTCCTGCAAAAGAAAACCTGAAACAAACCAAAAAAAAGAACAAAACCAGACCAAAACCAGACCAAAACTAGCCCACCCCACTGGACAGCCCTCCCACACCCTTGGAAACCCCCACCCCACTGGACACCCCCACACCCCTGGACACCCCCACACCCCTGGACACCCCCACCCTCTTGGACAACCCCCACCCTTCTGGACACCTCGGACACCCCCTCTCTTGGATAGCCCTCCCACCCTCCTAGACACCCTCCCACCCTCATGGACACCCTGGACACCCCCACCCCACTAGACAACCCTCCCACACCCCTGGAAACCCCCACCCCACTGGACCCCCCCCACACCCCTGGACAATCCTCCCACCCTCCTGGACACCCTCTCACCCCCATGGACACCCTGGACACCCCCACCCCACTGGACAACCCTCCTACACCCCTGGAAACCCCCCCACCCCACTGGACACCCCCACACCTTGGATACCCCCTGGACAGACCCCCCTCCTGAACAACCCCCACTCCCCTGGACAACCCTACCACCCTCCTGAACACCCTCCCATCCCCATGGACACCTTGGACACCCCCACCCCACTGGAACCCCCCCCACACCCCTGGAAACCCTCACCCCACTGGACACCCCCACCCCTGAAACCCCCTGGACAACCCCCACCCTCCTGGACAACCCCCACCCTCCTGAACACCCCAGACACCCCACCCCACTGGACAACCCTCCCACGCCCCTGAACCCCCCACTGGACAACCCTCCCACGCCCCTGAACCCCCCCCACTGGACACCTTGGACACCCTGGACACCCCCACCCCACTGGACAACCCCCCCACACCCCTGGAACTCCCCACCCCATTGGACACCCCCACACCCCTGGACACCCCTGGACACCCCCTGGAGTAACCCCCACCCTCCTGGACAACCACCACCCTCCTGGACACCCTCCCACCCCCATGGACACCCTGGACACCCCCCAAGACCAGAATCTATACCAGAAAAACCATCAGAACTAGAACAAAATTAAACATTCACATATATAACATTCAAAACATACAATGTCAAATAAAACAAACCTAAATCCAACCTAAACGACTACAAAATACACAATTATAATGAAAATATTCACATATATACATCTGTCCGCTCATTCTTCTCACACATGTTATAAAGATACATAATACAAAACAGACATAAGTATACATTTTTAATAAATATAACGTAGGGAAAAGGTGTTAAGATTTACATGGAAAAAATTTGCACCACGTTGATGCCTGACTTATCTCCGGTAGCAAGCTCCATGATACCATTTTTCAGAATCCCCACATTTATTGCACCTCCACAAACATATGTTACCTGTAATATTAAGAATGTACAAATGGATTGTTTTCCCAAATCCCTTCATCATGATCGTTCCTTATGGCACAAACCATGTCTTCAACATGCTCATTATTATGTTCTGCTAATCTTTCCATGAAAGTAGGGATCTCACATAAATCAGCATCTTCATCAAGTTGATCCTCACCAACATATTGTTTTTCCCTTGTAAAACAACAAACCACTGCATATCTGATTGATCAACTAAATAGAAAATCTGTTTTGCATGTGTTGCCATTATAAAAGAATCTGCCGTGTCTTCCAATCTATTCAGATTAACAACTGTCATTCCAAATTCACCGTATCTGACACTGTTGTTACCGATAAACCATTTGCAGTTAAAAACATGAACTTTAATTTTAAAGTAATCAATCTCCCATATTTCTTTAATGACTCCATAATATGCAGTTGATGCAGAAATTGAGTTTTTGTCTTTAGAACTTGAAAACTGCATTGCTTTTGTAAACACCAATACACCACTATTCTGAACTGCACTTCTGTTGTCCTGAGCTTTCATATGAAATGTATAGCCATTAATGTCATAACCGGACCATGTTATCACATTTAAACATAGATCACCCACTAACCATCTTAATGTCTCTGATACATTTGATCTACCAAGCAAGGTCTTTTTAAACCATGACAAAAATGTTTTGTTGTGCTCATTCAAAATCCACATTCCTTTCTTCTTTGGATGACTTTGTTTAAACTCATTAATATGCAATGTGATATACGGTTGAACATCAGCTATGTTATTCAAGATGTATAATTCTAATTTTTCATTTGTTCAGCTAACAACGATTTGACTTTCAAGCCACAAATCCCCTTTCCCTCATTATTAACTCGTTCATGGCGAGATGGAGACAAACCTATTTGCTCCGTCGCAGCCAAGTAGCTCGTACAAAACTTCACAACCTCCTCAGAAATATACTTTTCAATAATGAAGGCTTTAGGTCGATATGGATTCTTAACATACCCCTTCAATATTTTCATATATCTTTCAAAAGGATACATCCAACGAAGATATACAGGTCCACAAAGATTTATTTCTCGAACCAGACGAATCATTAAATGCACCATTATATCAAAAAAGATGGAGGAAAATACATTTCCAATTGACAAAGTATAGAAATTGCATCATTTTCTAAAATGTTCAAAGCATTCACATCAATCACCTTATTACAAATTGAATTGAAAAAACAACACAACTTCATTATAGTCTTTCTAACATGGATGAACAATATTCCAAGCAATGCAACTGGTCGAAGTTGTTGCATTATGACGTGACAATCATGAGATTTCATACCTATCAACTTTAAATCCTTTAAAGAGACAAAAGTTTTTACATTTGAAGAATAACCTTGAGGCACTTTGATATCATGAAGACACTGACAAAAGCTAATTTTCTCCCTCTTGGATAATGTATGACAAGCCGGGGGAAGAAATGTTCGTCTTCCATTAGGAGTGAGAGCTAACTCCAAATGTATTCCCATTGATAGTAGGTCTAATCTTGTATTAAACCCATCTTTTGTCTTTCCTTTAATATTTAGCAATGTTCTAATCAAACTGTCGCAAATATTCTTCTCTACGTGCATGACATCAATATTATGTTTCACTTCATGATATCTCCAATATGGAAGCTCAAAAAATATTGACATTTTCTTCCAAATATGTCTATCATTACCAGATTTCTTTGTATTTCCCAATGTCACATCAAGGTTTTCCACCCTCTCAAAATACTCATCAGGGGATAAAGGTTTTGGAGTAATATCAAATTCTTGTGATCCATTGAATGCCTTTTTTAATCTTCTATAAGAGTGATCCATAGACAAAAACTTTCGATGACCCATGTACACTGTTTTCCTCCCATGATGCAATTGACAACATGAAGTCTGTTGTTCACAAATTGGACATGCTTTATGCCCCTTAACAGTGTATCCAGACAAATTTTCATATGTTGGGAAGTCATTTATAGTGAACATAAGCACTGCATGCAGTTGAAAATATTTCATTTTATAAGAATCATACACCCTAATACCATCCTCCCATAAAAGTTTCAAATCATCAATCAATGGTGACAATAAAACATCAATATCATTTCCAGGTTGCTTTGGACCAGAGATCATTATACTCAACATGACATATTTGCGCTTCATACAAACTTCAGGAGAGTGGTTGTAAATTACCAATAAAATAGGCCATGAACTATGTGCGCTACTAAGGGTTCGGTATGAATTCCTTCCATCTGTGCACAACCCTAGTATGAGATTTCTAATTTCATTTCCAAATGTAGGATACTGCTCATCAATTTTCTTCCATTGTGGACAATCAGCTGGATGACGTATTTTTCCATAACATATCCGCTCATCAGCATGCCATCTTAACCTTTTTTGTATCATGTGAATTAACAAATAAACGTTTCAAACGATGAATTATAAGAAGCTACCAAAATACCTTGGAAGGGATCTTTGTAATCTCTACATCAGCCTGTGATTTTTCTTTCAACTTATACCGTGATGTCCCACATTTAGGATACTCTGACAGAAATTCATATTCCTTCCTATATATCATATAGTCATTTGGACATGCATTTATTTTCTTGTATCCCAATCCCATCAGAAATAATATTTTCTTAGCCTTATAATGTGAATCTGGAAGATCATTGTCTTTTGGAAGAATGTCTTTCAACAATTGTAGCAGCTCTGTAAAACTTCTGTCACTCCATCCATGTTTTTCCTTCAGGTTAATCAATCTTAACACCACCGAAAAAACCGTAAAATCCGTACAACCAAGATACAATGGTTTTTTAGCATCACCATATAGACGCGCAACTGTCGGTTATATCTCAATTTGTTCTGCTGCAATATCACAGATCATTTCTTCAATTCCATCAGAGTTACCATCTTGCAAATCATCATCATCAGTAGATCTGACATTCTGTCTAGTTTCACCATGCCAAATCCAAGGGTTGTAACTCAGATTAAAACCATGACAAATCAGATGATCTTTGATCTCTCTACTTTTCCAACTTCTTCATATTCAAACATTTCAGGCATGAACATAAAAAAATGTCACTACTTGGAATATTTCGTTTAGCAAATTCCAAAAAGGCATCAACACCTTCCTCATATTCATTACTCATTTGATGTGCCGTAATTCGACTTTGACTCATTATTACCTACAACAAATATCAAAAATATACATCTTGTTAAGATAAGACAAATATATATTTATATGAAAAATATCATAATTTAAATGTAAAACAATTTTGAAATATAAAACAAATCTATGCGTATTTGAAAAAAATATGCATGAAAATGATTTTAAAAAGAAAATATAGTTAGATATGACAGTTTTAAATTCATCTTGGATCCTTTCTTCTTAAGGTACACAAAGAATACATCCTGATGCAACTGGATACCAAATTCACCCTTTCGTAAAAAAGAAATATTAAGTGTAAATATTAAAATATGTGTACATTCACTACTGAAAATTACACACATCCCAATGATTTGAAACCATTGGGATAGCCCCTGAAATTGTTGGGATAGAATACCCCAACGGTTTCACACACCGTTGGCATGATGATCGTTGCAATAGCCCTATACCAACGATTCTACAGGAACCGTTGGTATAGACTACCTGAAGTTAAAATATTCCAATAGTTTCAATGAAACCGTTGGGATATATATATACCAAGGGGATGTCTAAGGGGGTAGGGGCTGTCCAGGGGGTGGTGGGGGCTGTCCAAGGGGGTAAGGACTGTCCATGGGGGTAGGGGGCTGTCCAGGGTGTCCAAGGGGGTAGGGGTTGTCCCTATGCATTTCATTTAAATAAAAGATTCATTTGCTGCTAGTTTGAAATACAGGAAAATAAACATAGTTTTTCTAAAAATAATCCTCATGAAAACATTTAAAACCAAGCATTCAATTTTACCAAAGAGACACACCACAATTAGGGAGCATAATCAATGATGACATAATGAGGGCAATGGGTAAGCAATATTCAAGTAACCATACCAGATGAGGCACCTATATTATCCTCTACGAATAAACAAGTGTCAGAGAACATGGTAATACCTAGAAGCTTAGGGGAAAATATAGAACATATTGTAACCTAATCCATCCTTTTGGCGTGCCTGATGCAATCAAACAGCCCTAACACACGAGGGGAACCATCCCCAAAGCAGAGCGTGTTTATACTAAGGGTCAATTAGCCAGAGTATAATCTTAAACTAGTGCAACAAGCATTCTCGAATAATCCACTACCAATTCTTGGTTACCATGTTATGTCTAAAATGGGGGTGATCTGAGGAGTATCAAACAATCAACCATATATAAAGAATTAGCACAAGACACACATAAGCCACACACCCACAAGAATCACCCCAGAACACCACTCCAAGGAAGTCCCCTTGCCTTAGGGTCATCAACGCACAATGGAAGTCCCATACCAAGGACATTCCCATTCCTTTTAATAATGATAAGGCAAGAGACACATTCCAAGGAGAGTTTTCTAAAGAAAACCCACTTTCTGAAAGTGACAACCGGGCCACACCCATTCTTTTAAAAGAAAAACGTTTTCAAAAGTATCCAAACACACCATTTAGGAATCTATGAAATATTTGAAACACATTTGAAAAGGCACAACATCATTTGGAAATCATAAATCGCTTATAAGGACCAACCAGGATTTTAATCAAACACTTGTTATGCAGGGCTATGTAAAATAATTCCACAAAATTTAATTCAATGGGAATGCAACTTGATTTAATTCAAGTAATCTTTCAAAAAAAAAAAAAATATTTTTAACAAGCATAAAATCAAGGTATAAACATCAAGAAATCAATGATTCTTAAATTTAAAGGCCAATACATAGGAAAACCTACCTCAATCCAAGACACCTTCAATGATGACCACTCAAAATGGATTCAAGAAGGTCCAAATGGGCAAGGAATACCAAGAAGAACCATAATAAGAAAAAACCCTAAATTTAGAAACAAAGAAACAAGAGCCATAGACCAAAGGAACCAATGAAGAAGAATAGCTAAGAAGAAAAAGGAAGAAGGAAAAAGGGGGAGAAGGAGGATATTATACAGAAAAATCACCCCCAAACTTATAGAAACCACTTGGAATCACCATTGGAAGGAGGTGAGAGGCATGGAGAAGAGGAGGATACTCCTAGGGTTTCATGTTCCAAATGGGGGAGAAAGAGGCGTTTTGATGTTAAAATTCGATAGGGGAAATGGTAAAAAATACATTTTCAAAGAACTTGGGCACTGTGCACGGTTAGACTGCACCCCCTGGACACCCCCACCCCCTAAACAACACCCCCACCCCCTCTGGACACCCCACCCCTTGGACACCCCACACCCCTAGATACCCCTACCCCTTGGACAACCCACTCACCCCTAGACACCACCCCCACCCCTGGACACCACCCCCACCCCCTGGACACCACCCCCACCACCTACCCACTTGGAAACCCCCTTGGACACCCCCACCCCTTGGACAACCCCCTCACCCCCCTGGACACAACCCCCACCCCCTGGACACCCCTACCCCCTTGGAAAGCCCCCTCACCCTCTGGACACCCCCACCCCCATCTCATTGGACACTCCCCTGGACACCCCACACCCCCTAGACACCCCCACCCCTCTGGACAGCCCCATCACCCCCTGGACACCACCCTCACCCCTGGACACCCTCACCCCCTTAGAAAGCACCCTACCCCCCCAGGACACCCCCCCTTGGATACCCCCTGGACACCACCACCCCTTGGACAACCCTCACCCCCTGGACAACCCCCCAACCCCCTGGACAACCCCCACCCCCTGGACACCCCATACCCCCTTGGACAACCCACTCACCCCTGGACACCACCCCCACCCCCTACCCACTTGGACACCCCCACCCCCCTGAACAACCCCCTCACCCCCCTCGACACCACCCTACCCCCTGGACACCCCTACCCCATTGGAAAGCCCCCTCACCCTCTGGACACCACCCCCACCCCCTTGGACACCCCCTGGACACCACCACCCCCTGGACAGCCCCCCACCCCTCTGGACAGCCCCCACCCCCTAGACAACCCCAACCCTCTAGACAAACCCCACCCCCTGGACAACCCCCATCCCTCTGGACATCCCCCACCCCCATGGACACCCCCACCCCCTAGACACCCCTACCCCCTTGGACAACCCACTCACCCCCTGGACACCATCCCCACACCCCTGGACACCCCTACCCCCTTGGACATCCCCCTCACCCCCTGGACACCACCCCCATCCCCTTGGACACCCCAACCCCCTTGGACTGCCCCCACACCCCCTTGGACACCACCCCCACCCCTGGACATCTCCCACCCCCTGGATACCTCCACCCACTTGCACAACCCACACCCCTTGGAAACCCCATGTACGCACACACACACATGATAGAACACACAAAAATCGTAAACTTGCATGATATCACTTTCACAGGTTTATTTTACCAGAAAAGAATTTAGCATGATATAAATGAACACTATGAAACTTACCATGATAACAAGAACAAAGAAAAATAACATCTCAAAAAATTAGTTTAGGGCATCGCGAAAAATAAAAACTGAAACCGAGCCGTGTGAGGCTTACTTGAGTGTTGCGAGTCGACCTGATAGATCTGATGATAATAAATATGAAGAATGATGTTGGAAAAATGAGGCTGGAGGGCACGACTTTGAAGAATCCTTTCTAGGTTTTCCGCGCGAGAGAGATGAGTCGCAGGTCGCCTGATCGAAGAAAACAAAATGACTAAATACGGGGTGCGATAAATCATTTAAAAGCTTTATCACGTCGGTTATTTTATAATCGACGTAGAAAAGCGCCGAGATTCGATATATCACGTCAGTTATAAAATAACCGACGTGATAAAGCTAATCTCGGTTTTTATGACGTCGGTTATAAAATAACCGACTTAAAAAATTGATTCTCATCGATTTATCACATCGGTTATAAAATAACTGATGAAATAAATTGATTTTTACATCTTTGCATGTTGGTTATATAGAACCAACGTGAAAAATACCGACGTGTTAAACCTTTTTTCCACTAGTGATTCTGTGGAGTTATAGCCATTATGCTCACTTGATGATGTTTGCAAGCTAGCAATCAAGGTGGAAAAGCAAAAGTGGACCTCAAAGGCTCCAATGCTCAAAAACTACAATAGAGGTACAACTTTTTATAAAGGTATTTATTCTAATAAATATAATTTTGTTGAGAAGGAATTTGGAAGGAACAAGATGCTGAATAAAGGGGAAAAGAAGGCTACAGAACAACCAAAAGGGAAGCCCAACTCCTTTGAACGTGGGAATTGAAAATGTTTCAAATGTCATGAGTATAGTCATTTTTAGGCCAATTTCCATAACAATCGAATTATTACTATAAAGGAGATCAAAGAGATTGAAGAGGCAATCAAATAGGATGAACATGACGGTGAAGAATCTAAAAATGAGGACCATGTTGTGGAAGAAGCTGATGTGGGCAACATGCTTGTGCTACGAAGAGTTTTGCAAGCTCAAATCTACCCGGAAGAAGATCAAAGATAAAACTTGTTCCAAACTCGCTACACCATTAATCAGCGGGTATGCATGGTGATTATTGATAGTGGGAGCTGTACAAATGTGGCTTCAACAACACTAGTGGAGAAATTGAATCTTCCAACTCAGAATCATCCTTTCTCGTATAAATTGCAATGGTTGAACAATGAGAGCACACTCAAAGTCAACAAATAGGTTCTGATTTCATTCTCCATTGGTAAGAACTATGTTGATGAGGTATTGTGTGATGTTATTCCTATGGATGCTTGTCACTTGTTGTTGGGAAGGCTTGACAGTTTGATAGAGATGTGAAATATGACGGGAGTAAGAATACATATTCTTTTCGATCTGGGGAAAATAATATCACACTTGCTCCTTTGAAACCGTCCCAAACCCTTCAAGAAAAATTTGTTCCAGAAGTTCTCAAAGATAGTCTCTTTATCAATAAAGCTCAAGTGGAGAAAGCCATAAATAAGAAAAATCCAGTTTTTTCTTTATTGATGATGGAAAAGTCATGCCATGAGGAGAAGAGTCATCACCATCCATTAGCTCATTCCTTGATTGGGGAATATCATGGTGTTTTTACTAATGGTCTTCTCACAGGATTACCACCATTTAGAGGCATTGAACACCAGATTGATCTTCTACCGGGTGCACAATTGCCTAATAAACCAGCATATCAGTGCAATCCTGGGGAATCAAGGGAATTGCAGAAGCAAGTGGACGAGTTGATGGATCAAAGCTTTATAAGGCCAAACATGAGCCCGTGTTCTGTTCCAGAATTATTGGTGCCGAAGAAATATGGTACGTATTGCATGTGCATTGATAGTCAAGCTATCAATAATATTACCATCAAATACAGGTATCCCATTCGACGACTGGATGATATGCTTGATGAATTACATGGTTCATCAATCTTTTCCAAGGTCGATCTTCATAGTGGATACCACCAGATTTGAATGAAGGAAGGGGATGAGTGGAAAACAACCTTCAAAACTAAAGGTGGATTGTTTGAGTGGATGGTCATGCCATTCGACCTCTCAAATGCTCCTAGCACATTCATGCGACTCATGAATGAAGTTCTAAAACCATTTATTGGTAAATTTTTTATTGTTTATTTGGATGATATTTTGATTTACAGCAAGGATGTGAAGAGCCACGTGGATCATCTTCGACGAGTATTTGACGTTCTATGAAAACAAAAGCTATATGGAAAGCTGAAAATGTGAGTTCTTTTCAACATAAGTGGTGTTTTTGATATATGTGGTAACCAAAGAAGGAATCATGGTGGATGAATCAAAAGTGGAAGTAATCAAG
Source organism: Viscum album (assembly GCA_963277665.1). NCBI lineage: Eukaryota > Viridiplantae > Streptophyta > Magnoliopsida > Santalales > Viscaceae > Viscum > Viscum album. Next base: position 1,953,389,076 of record OY728141.1, on the reverse strand, counting down.
TCCTGACCACAACCAGAATCTATCACCGAAGTAAAAAGTTTCCATGGTTTGACATCTTTTTTCTTGTCGCTTTGTTTCCAATTTCAACACGATCATGACACCCATCACTGAATGCTTGAAAATGAGGAAATTTGAGTGGTCAAAGGTAGCAAATGAAGCATTTGAAATCATTAAGAAACAAGTTGTGTGTTCCAAAGGGTAATTACAGGGGCTTGTTTATTCGGGAAGCACATGAAGGGGGACTGGCTAGTCATTTTGGCATCCATAAAACCTTAGAGATAATAAATGATCATTTCTAATGGCCAAAGATGCAATCAGATGTTCAAGCAATTCTTTCGAGATGCGGAACATGTCAAAGAGTAAAGAGTCATTTCAAACCTAGTTTATACACTCCGTTACTTATTCTAGAGCAGCCATGGGAAGATCTTGACATGGATTTCATTATGGATTTACCAAAGACTCATCGAGGTAAAGATTCAATAATGGTTGTTGTTGATCAATTTTCTAAGATGGCTCATTTCATACCTTGTCATAAGACTGAAGATGCTGTGAAAGTAGCAGAATTGTTTTTACAAGGAGATTGTTTGCCTTAATGGAATTCCTCGCAGCATTGTTTCAGATAGAGACACTAAATTTATCCACTATTTTTGGAGGACATTGTGGGGGAAATTCAGTACGAAAATTCTTTTCAGCACATCTTATCACCCTCAAACAGATGGGAAAACAGAAGTTACCAATCATACATTGGGAACTATTCTGAGAACATTGGTGAACAAGAGTATGAGAGATTGGGATTTACAGCTTGCGCAAGTTGAAAAGATGAATTTGAATACAATAGATCTCCCGGTGCTACCACTCGACATTCTCCATTCAAAGTGGTTTATGGCATCAATCCAATCACTCCTATAGAATTGTGCTATTTTCCTCTTGATTTGCAGGTGAATATTGATGTAGAGGAGAAGACAAAGAAGATGAAGAAGCTCCATGAATCTATTCTTGCTCAAATAGAGAAGTCTAAGGAAGCATACAAGAGGCGAGAAAACAAGCATCAGAAGCAAGTTATTTTACAACTTGGAGACAAAATGTGGATTCGCCTTAGCAAGGAGAGATTTCCATCGAAAAGGAAGAGCAAGTTGGCGCCATGAGATGAAGGTCCATTCAAAGCACTTGAACGAGTGAGAAACAATGCCTACAAAATTGATTTTCCAGATGATTTTGGCGGTGTTTCTGCAACATTCAACATTGGGGACTTATCTCCATACATTAAAGACAATGATGCCATGGATTTGAGGGAAAATCCTCTCCAACCAGGGGAATGATATGGATCAGATTCAACCCAAGGGGAATAATTCTGGGCTTGATAAAATTTTTAAGTTTAATTGTTATTCGAATTGGACTAGCCCACACTTTTTGACATCCAACACTATGGTGGGCCACAACACACTTATTTGGGGCCCAAAATTAATTATCCACATGGAAATGGATGAAAATTCGTAGCAACACATTAAAGAGGAGAGAGAAGGTGGAGAAAAACATCATTAAGAGGGAATCCTGCTACTTTAGTTAGTGAGGCCATTAAATAGCATGGGGAAGTGGTTTTTGTGCTTTTTATGTGTCCTTTGAGTGTCCCCATGCTCTGTAACTCAAATTAGGTCATTTTCCTTTCTTTATTTTGTCTTTATAATGTATTTTCACCCCTTTGTAATGGTAAGACTTGAATTGGAAGAATGTGTGAAGCTTGTTGTGCATTCTTCTAGCTTTAGCCTCTTCCCTTTGCCCAAAATTGGTGGCGCAACTCCATTGCTGGTGACATGGTCTTTAAGAATGGTGAAACCTTGGTAGGTAGTGTTGCCTTTAAGCCTCGGTGGATTTGGCTACATTATGCTGCTTCTTTTTGCTTACTCGTTTTGAGCTTCCGGTGACGCATCAATGTCAATTGCGGTGTGACCCAAGGGGGCTACGACCCAATGAATCACTTCACAGGTTGTATTGCAGCATGACTCAATGGTTTACGACACAACACCCCTCTCCAGAACAACACCAAGTAGTCGTCGACACCCCTCTGCGATGTGACCTAAGGCTTCATGGCACAACGCCTCTCCCAAAGGTAGATCGGAAAACCCGATTGGGTGCTTCACGATGCAATGCCCCCTAGGTTGGCGTGACACTTCCCCCTCGGGAAACCCCCATGGCGCAGTGCCTCAGGCTACAACATTATCTCTCATGACTCCATAATTTAATCTTACACAGCCCCATACGCCACGCCGTAACGCCCCCTAGTTGCAACGTGATCCGCCACCTGCATTATAATTCTTTCCCTGTAACGATGTAAATTGTTACAAACTGCTCATCACAGGGCTTCTTGTTACTGAGAATCATCCAAGACAATTTACCGGTACTCGATCTGACCATCAAAATCCAATGCCACTATTTTTTCTCAATTCCAATTGGTTACAAGTCCACTACACATACGCCTAATCCAACCTGACTGGATTTTCACCTAAATCCCTCGATCCAACATTGCTCACACATCAATCATAGTCCGAGTGATGAATCTGCTGTTGAAACCGCTTTCCCATACTCAACTTCTCACAACAACACCAATTAGCTTTCCCACACCCCGAATTCCTTGAAAAGCACACCAGCTCGCCTTGATAACAACCCCCGACTCAGGACACGCTTCCTCCACCCAGACGGTATTGTGAAAACACACTAGCTCCACCTATCTTGTTCACCCAAATATGCTTTTCGTTAGTTACCGAACGAACTGACAACACCAACCACTACGAATGAATCGCTAGATCTGGTATAGTCCTAGAACTAGATATGGGTCATCATACCCCTCCCAAAGCGACACCGACACCATCAACCTATCAGTTGTTCTAGACATTCACAAATGCTGATACCGACCACTGCCCATTTGAAACAAGGTCACTCGCTAAAAGGCCAGTAGAACACTTCCCACCATAGGATTATCCATATCGTCGGCCCGTTGATACCAACTCACATGAACACCAACATCATGCTTGGATTTCCCTCTCACGAGCCTTGCTCTTCAAAAGCTCCGTCAACCTTAGTCTATGAGCCTGCTTCTGGGTCTCATGATGTTTAACAACCCAAACAACCCTTGCTTGGCTCTTTCAACCTTTGGTCATCATCTCTATTTGGCGACACACTGAAGCCCCTAAGGACACGTTAACTCAACCCATGGATATAAACAATTTTATGTCGGTGACTTCTAGCTGCCATGTCATACCTCCCATATAAAGTCCACTAAGGCTCCGCACCATCCTACGAGAGCCTTGCCATGCCACACCAACAACTGATCTCTCTAGTTGAGACATTCCCTTTATTCATCATCAACTAATGATACTCCACCACAAGAAAGCCTCATTTCCCTTTACAACCAAGCCACATGACTACAATCTTAACTCTTCATGAGCCCGCCATCCAGAGTTTCTATTATTCACACCACACCGCTCCCATGGTAGTATCATCAAGGCACTACTCATTAGAGACCTTCCTTAACCGCACTTGACATTTCAGGAGCAACTGCCTACATGGCATTGCTTTTCGGCGCCAAGCTACTCACCTGATAGTCATTTTTGATGACCCATCCATCCCTCTCCAAGTCATAAACTATCCAAGATCCCAAGGTCCAAGTACAAAACATCACCTTACCCCTCAAGAACACCATGCCTCGAATGGACTTTCATAAACCTGAGCTACAACTGTTAGGCTTAGTGGGAAATTGTTTTCTGGCTAAACGTTTGTTTTCAGAAAGGAGAGACTTCCAGAACATAATGCAAAACCAAGATGAAAGCGGCAAACAGAATGCCGCTACAAAACCCGAGGTAGCGGAAACATCTGGAAGTGTGGACATGAGAGGAAGTAATTTGGATTGTGTAATAGTAACCCCGATGATACGTAAGTGTAATATGGAGTTCTCAAAGGGAATCTAAGATTCTTCAAAGAGTTATGCAAGAGTAACCCGAAGATTGTTTCTAGACTTGTGCACTGTTCATCAGTAGATTAATGTGAAGTTGGTGCGTTTGCAAGGCTGTTGGTGTTTTCTATGATCAATGAGCGGTTCTTCGTAAAGTTTAGATGGTGGTGGAACTATCAAAATTGGAAGATAGATGCGGTGCTCCTCTATAATATATGAACTGATGTCATTTTCATTGTATATGAAATGGTCACATTTAAGCTTCTGTTAGCTTGTTCTTTGGAGTGAATGTTTAGTCAATTTACATTTATAATCTCTTGTTGCTCTTTTATTGAAGTTTCTTATTTCCCGTGAAGTAGGATTTTTCCCGAACCATGTAAGTCTTTGTCTTGGTTAAGTACTTTACTTTTTGTTTTTCTTGGTTCCTTTTTTCTTTTTGTTGTGAGTGCTTGCTGTTTTGCGGATGACGCATGGATTCTTAGTTTTGGATACATTTATTCACACAGGAAGTCTGCATTACTATAGTGAAAGGTGTCCACTCAAGTCAAAAGTGCTACAATGACTTCTGACTGGAAGTCCAAGGAGCTACAGTGAATGACGACTGAAAGTCCACGTTGATACAGTGCCCTGTCGGTGTCTGGCAGTCAACTCTGCTATAGTGGTCACCATTGCTACAGCGACCCCAAAATTTGGGCTGGGGCCTTTGACCCCCAGAGCAGGGGCGCATTTCCCCTACAACCCCCAATGAGCTCACCACGGAGCTCGACCTGCGAAGGTTGCGACCTGGTGCGCAGTATAGGCCGGAAGCATTCAACCTGACAACATATGAAAAGGATCAAGCTACACCAATTTCAACAACATTAGTATCCAATTATAGGAACTAAGTAAATTCATGAGGGTTTCCAATTGTGAGGTGGATCTTCGAGATGCTAATGACGCAAGACTGTCTACCTTGGCTATGAGAGACTATCACCTCACGTTGCCAACAAAGATGATCTTGGTTTTAAAGAATTGTTATCATGTGCCTAGTGTTACCAAAATCATTATATCTGTATCCAGCCTAGATATGAATAGTTTTATTTTCAAGTTTGGAAATAATTGCTGCTATTTAAGATAACACATGTTATGGCATGACACATCCGAATAAAGGTTTATGTATTGGAATATGAAAACCAAAGGTTGAAAATCAATAACGAATCTAGTTCGCAAGACTCATATAAAACCACTTGAATGATGTCTCACTTGTTTACAAGACAAGATGACTAAACCACTTTTTGGTGGAAAGGGTGAAATGGCCGCAAAACTTCTAGAATTGGTACACATAGATGTGTGTAGAACTTTTCCAGTAGAAGCTAGAGGTTGATACTCGTACTTCATTACTTTTACTTATGACTTAAGTAGATATGGTTATGACTACTTAATTAGGTATAAGTCCGAATCATTTGAGAAATTTTAGGAGTTCAAGAATGAAGTAGATAATTAGCTTGATAAAAGGATAAAGAAGCTTAGATCAAATCAAGGTAATGAATATCTTAACCAAGAGTTCATTAACTTTTTTACGGGAGTGAGATTCTATCTCAACTCACTCCTCCCTATACATCACAATGAAATTGTGTTAATGGAGGAGAAACTGCACCTTGTTGGACATGGTGAGGTCAATGATGAGCTATGCGGATCTTCCATTATCCTTTTGTCGATATGCATTACATATTGTTGTATACGCACTAAACCGTATGCCAACTAAATCAGCAAACGATATCACATACCAGTTATGGTTGGGAAGAAACCTGTATTGTTGAACCTACATGTATGGTCTTGTGAGGCATTAAGGCCATTTCTTGCAACAAACCCCAAAGTGTATCTTTATAGGGTTTTAGAAGGAAACAAAATGATATAATCTATATAACCCTTCGTATAAATGAATTGTGGTTGATCAACGCCCCAACTTTCTAGAGTGGAACACATCTTTAAAAGAGATAGTGAGAACAAGATTAACATCAATGAAGTTGATACTCAAGATACACAAGAGATGACATAGTAACAAGTTCCACCAGTCCCTGAAGAAGAGGATGGTCCCAGGATACAAGTACTGCGTAAGAGAACTATAGAAGTTAGAGAACCAAAGATGATTTTCTAGTCACTGAGGATGGTAACTCCTTATTGGTTGACAATGATGAACTTTTGTCCTATAAAGAAGCAATAGAGAGCTCAAAAGTTGCAAGATGATAATAATCCATGAATTTTGAGATGAATTCCATGTAATAGAACTAAGTCTGAGTTCCGGTCGATCCGCTTGCTGATATAAAGCCCGTTGGGTGAAAATTAGTATTTAAGAAGAAGCTGAATTTGGAAGATCAAGTTCGTACCTATAAAACATGGCTAGTGTAATGACATAGAATTCTATAAATGGAATTTCCTTTTAATATATATAAGTATGTCATATTCAGTAACGTAGTATCATATAAAACACATGCAACACATAATCCTTTATTTCAGTAGTTGAGAACATTATATTTATAGAATGAATATATCCATAAGAATTGAAAATATTACAATGGGTAAATAAATAGTTAAAAATAAAATTACGAGAATAGGAAAATTTGGATCATTTTGATCCCCTAGAATTATTAGTGCCACGAATATAACTATAAAAAAGAATCAAAACATTAGTAATCCAATCAACCTTTTCAAAATGAAAAATATAATAACTTAAGAGGAGTTGAAGTGAATGATGAATGAGGGAATTAAGAGATATTTATAGGTTGTAATATGATCATTGGAATAGTAATCTGATCGTTAAGAACAGTAACCTGACCATTAAAATAGAAACCAGACCAATGGAATAGTAAATCGATATTTAGGGAACCTATTAAGTAAAAATATAATGGAATTATATCACAATACAATTAAATAAAAGTATTAAATATGATAAAATAAATGTTCGACATAAAGAAAACATAATTTTATTTTTTTGTAAAATATATTTATGTTATTAAAGCACATTTTTATAATAAATTTAAAATTTTGAAATAAAAGTTATTTTCATGAAATGGTCTTATAAAACAATATTTATTTGTATATAAATGATAATATAATTTCACGAAGTCTCATGCAATCAGAAAGTTGAAAATGTCAAAAAAATAGTTTTTTTCAATAACTAATGATTTTTATTTAGAAATTAAATTTCTGATATTTAGAAAAATTATTTTTATAAAATAGATTTCACTTTTGAAATGTTTAAATTTGGTTATGGTGAAATTTTGAAAATTTTCTAAAATACTTTACTTTAGTGAATAGTAAAAAAAAATACAATTTTCTATTTTTGACATATTTTATGACTTCATAAATATTTAATAATGATGTGATAGTTAATGAAATTGAATCCATGACAAAAAATAAGTTATTTTATTAATATAATGTATTTTAGTGAATTAAAATGAATTTTCAAACCTATAAATAACTTTCCAAAGTCTAAAATGAGAATTAAGGTTTTAAAAATATTATTTTGTGGAAAAATTATTTTTCTATGCCAAAAGTAATATAAAATAGCGATGTTTTGTTCTCAAATTCAAATATGTCAAAACCACATTTATTTCATAAACCATGAGCGGAAACCATGGGTGACCCGTGAAAAATTTATTTTCCAAAACGTAAAATTCCAAGGGCTATATTTGAAAAATAATAAACAATTCTCCTCACTTTGCTATCAATATCCACATCTCCACTCCATTTTATTCACTCCAAATCTCTTTAGTACGTCCCTCTTATTATTTCACTAAGCCCTTTGGTGAAGCTATCAAACTCTCAAGGAATCACTCTTAAGTTTAGGAAGAGATACTCAAGATAAGAGATTCTCTTCCTCATACCCTTCAAACTAGAATAAAAAGGGAATTCCTTGAATTAAAACAAAAGGACAATGAATCAGTGGGAAGTTATGAGATCAACTTTATAAGGCTTGTGTGATACGCTTAAAGCTTTTTCATTAATTTTAATGGGAAGCTCGATCGATTCTTTTGGGGGATAATACCTCATCTACAAGAGGCTTTTGCAATTTGAGACTTCAGGAGTTATGAGGAGAGAGTGCGGTGTGATCAAAGTGGAAATGGAGTTTGGAGATACACAATGGTCTCATGGATTGAATGGTAAAAAGAGGAGGATGAAGCCAAATTTCAGAAAGAATTTCTACCAGGAAAGGGAAAGGAAGAAACCACCACCCTTGTGCAACAAGTGTGATAAGAAGCATTCAAGGAATTATTTGCAAGTGAAAAGTGTTACAAGTGTGAAATAGATGACTATATAGCTCGAAGATATCGTGAATATGTAAAGCCTCAACATTTGAATGCCAATGACAAAGAGAAGATGATGCAAGTATAACCTGCAATACAATGATTCAAGTGCGGGGAGAATGAACATTTCACTAATCAATGTCCAAAACAGAAGATAATGGAGGGAAATCACCATCAACCCCAACTGAGGCCAAGAGAGTAAGGTCATGCTTTTACAATCACTATGGCTAAAGTCGAGGCTTCAAATGATATTGTGGCAGGTACATTCATCGTACACTCAAAGATAGCAAGTGAATTGTTTGATTGTTGTTATGCACATTTTTTATTTCATTCAAGTTTATAAAGAACATCAAATTAAAACCTGAACTTTTAGTGGTAGAGTTATCGGTTAAAACTCCTGGAGGAACTATTCAAGAATAAAGGATATATAGACATAAACTTTGGTGAGTTCGATCTCTCTGCAAACCCATTGGTCATTCCAATGGTGGAATTTGACATAATATTAGAGATGAATTGACTGTTAATGTATAATTCCAAGATCAACTGTATGAAAATGATTGGTGAAGAAAGAGAAGAAAGTGAAAGTATAATGATAAGAGATTTACCCATTGTTCGAGAATACATTGATGTATTTCCTGATGAATTACATGGGCCTCCCTCAGAAAGAGAGGCAGAGTTCTCAATTGCATTCATACCTGGATAAAAACCAATATCAAAGACCCCATATAGAATGACATGTGAAGTTAGAGGAATTAAAGAAGCAAATTCAAGATCTTTTGGATATGTTTTAAGAAGGGGTCTATTCATTCCCGTCGATCCCTATCAGTGTGTCTTCAGGGAACACCTGTTCTATTTGTAAAAAAAAGGATGAATCAATGCAACTATGCATCGATTACTGTTAAAGTATAAAAGTAGTAGACCCGAATCCCCAAAGTGATCTCTAAAGGAGGCCTTGAGCTTCTTTTATAATGAATAATAAAGACCACATTAGACCACGATTCCAACCACACCCGACCACAAGTTTGATGTGGGATGCAGAATCCAAAACCCCCCTCAAGCTAGGTATACCTAGCTTGGACACATTAAGAAAAGAGACCAAAGCAACGATAATACAAAGCAAACAAGAAATGCTGCAAACACTCCCCCTCAAGCTGTACATAATCATCTTGATGATAAAACAAGACAAAATCGAATAAAATAAAAATAAATCGCCATGGCTGCTGCTTCCCCTAACGAAGATGGATGTTGCTGTTGAAAAAGATTTGCCAAGCCGCTCAAGCAGTGCCGGTCGACGGAGCAATGGGAAAGCCACATTGGCGGTGTCGGTCGACCGAGTGTTGGGAAATCTTCACAGGTGGGCCGATCGTCAGAGTCGCTGAGAATATGACACGGGCGGATCGGTCATCAGAGTCGTCGGGAAAACCGCACGGGTGAGCCGGTCGTCGGAGCACCAAGAAAACTGCAGGAGGGTCGACATGGAGGTGGTGGATGCCGTAAGAGGAGGCCGACATGGAGGGAGCATCAGTGGATTGAGGAGCTGTAGGAGGGGTTCCACCGGGAGAGATGCGCTGGTCATCTGCTTTGAAAGAAGGCCGAGAGTCACGTCAGGAGGTCGCTCGAGGGAAGAGCGGAAGAATAGGGGTCGCCTAGTTCGGTGAGCGTTGCACACACAGAGGTGACGTCGGGCGGTGCATAGGGAGCAACGTGCATGGGGGATGTCTCATACGAGAATGGGGGTCGTCGCAGACTAGGGACGATCCGTGAGAGGTGACGACGTGGAGGACCGGGACGTCGCATGAGTAGGTGGGGGGAGGGTTCTGCCTGGACGGAGGGTGGGTTGGGAGCTGCGATGGATGCGGGAGCACCGGGATCTGGCGTCAGGATCGGGAGGTATACCGTCAGGATCGGGAGGTGCATCAGGTCCGAGAGGCACGATGGGAGGGCAGAGCTGGGTAGGAACGGTGAACAGGAGCTGCAATAAAGGAGGTGCTCAGGTAGGACGGAGTGTCTCAGGCGGGATGAAGGACCACCTCAGGGGGCAGACGGCTTTGACGGAACCAGGGTTGCTGCCCCCCAAGCGAGCAAAAAAATAAAATAACCTAGATGGGAATAATAAAAAAATTTGGGGAGGGTTTTTTGTTATACACCCTTTGATACCATGTTAAAGTATAAAATATATAGACTTGAATCCCCAAAGTGCTCTCTAAAGGAATCCTTGATGTTCTTTTATAATGAATAATAAAGTCCACATCAGACCACAAGTCCGATGCAGGATGTAGACTCCAACAATTACAAAGAACTTAATGGGATCACAATGAAGAACAAATGCCCTCTTCCAAGGATTGATGATTTGTTTGAACAACTTTATGGAGCTCAATTCTTGTAAAGACCCATAAATTTCAATGAATTTTTTTTATTAATTTTCTTTGGAATTTTACAAGAATGCAGTTTCTGACGGCACCTGATTCCGAGGCCCGGTGTGCCCGGAATCATTTTCTGAAGTTTGGCTCGGGTATGTTCAGTGAACGAATGAGCGGGTTTTTCTAACTTTTGAACCGGTGCTCGGAATCAAATTCTGAGGGAGCCGATGGAATCGCAGCGCCGATATTTGCTTAGAAACGCCTCTTCCGGAGTTGCGTTTGCTCGGGTGTGGTTTTTAATTTTTGGGCTTTAAGTTAAGAAATAAAATAATGTGGTACGACAAACTTTATTTTATTTCACTTAAGGCCGCTTAAAAGCCACTTAAAGCCACTTAAGCTGAGTTGAAGCGGATAGGGTGCAATCCAAAATATCCTACCCTTTTGGTATGATATTTGTGAGGTGGGGCCCGCACGAGCCTCACCGTTTCTTTTCCTCTAAGTAACGCACCTGCGAAACCTCCTCATTAATGAAAGTCAACCGTGCGTTTTTCTGGTTAAGAAACGCCCCAATTAATTGGGCAGTTAAATCATTACAATTAATTCAACGAATTAATTGTTCGTTTCTTATATTTTGAATTTCAAAAGATTAGGTCAATAATAAAATAAGGGTTGAACTTATTTTATTTAGTTGGACTTGTGGCGTGGAGAGAATTTGGGAGGAAAGCGTTCTTCTTCGACGAAGAACGCGAAGAACGCGAAGAACGCGAAGAACGCGAAGAACGCTCCGACCTCCGACGAAGAACGCCAAACCCTCGAAGATCGACAACGTGACGCCATGTACCACGACATCAACGACGCTTCTTCCACGATTCTCCCTCCGCGACGCTTCTTCCACGACGATCCAACCCCGCGACAACCTTCGATCGACAACGACAAGGTAGAGGGTAGCGCTCCTTTTTAATTCTTTTTGGTTTATAACATCAACATGGATTTAATTATTATAATTAAATATGTATTTTCTCAATCCTCGGAGTTCGTCGACGCGACGCCGAGTACCGCGACGACGCGACGCCCTTCCGCGACGCGACGATCACCTTCTCCCGCGACGGTCAATTCCGTGAAGAACGCACGCTCGACGACTGCGGCGAGGTAGGGGTTTGTTGTGAAATAATTTATATTTCCATGGATGTTTCCTCCTAAAACAGAGAACCTGGATCAAGTGCAATTTTAATTTACTAAATTTTATCTTGTTACGTTTTCATATGATAAATTATTTCTTCCCGATTGTTATCACCTAGCGCGGAGGGTGCGGGCCAAACAAATACGGCCCGACAACCCTCCGCAGTTCTTCGTTGATGTGCGGATTGGCGGGCGATGACAAAACATGCCGCAGAGGTGATTCGTTGTTTCTGCAGTGAAGTACGGGACCCGAGAGGAGCTACGGCACATACGGAAACGAAATCGGACCACCGGAGCAACTCCGGTGGCCCGCGGAACCCACCGGCGGCGTGGCGACGCCCCATCGCGCCGCCAGACAGGGCCGCCCCGGCTGAAGCCGCGGCGGCGGTGGCCAGAGGACCCGCGACCGCGTGGGTCCGGCGCACACGGGACATGGAAATGCCACGTCCGCTAACCAAGGGCGGCCCCCGCAGTGGGGGGGGGGGGTCGCGGTGTTGACACGCGGGGGTAGCGCGCCCCCGCCCCGGACTCCGCCCGCTCGGCCGAGCCGAGCTGGGCCGAGCCGACCCGCCGGCCGGGCCAGGTCGCGCCAAACTAGGTCGGACCCGGACCCGGGTTGGTCGACCCGATTCGGGCCGACCCAGGGGGGGGGGGTCGGGCCGGGTCGGTCCGGGCCCAGACCCCCCGTTCCCAGACCTTTTTGGTCTTTTGCTCGTAACTGGAGCTACGGTCCTCCGAACGATGCGCCATCAGCGGCGATGCGATCCTTGGATCGAGACGGTCGTTTCGGTATATCGTACTCAAGGTTTCGGAATACTTTGGGTTTGGCCGGGTTGGTTCGTACACAAAACCAACCGGGCCCTTGGAGCGGAAACGCTCATATCTTGAGCTTCGGACATCCGATTGTCGCGCCGTCTATCTCATTGAATTCCTCTTGATGAGACGAAACTTTTGGCATACTTCGCCCGAGTTTTAGTTGCTGTTGGATAGTGGCCGGGTTGGATTGTACCCAAAATCCAACCGGGCCCCTGGAATAGAAAAGCTGATATCTTTCAGACCGGACGTCCGTTTGACGAACCGTCAGCGACGTTGGTGATCACGTTGAGAAATGGTTCCTTTGAGTATACCGTATGGGAGTTCGGGGTACAGTTGAGATACGGCCGGGTTGGTTCGCACTTGAAACCAACCGGGCCCCTGGGACGAAAAGCCTAATATCACACAGATCGGGCGTCCGATTGACGCGCCGTCTGTTGCGTTGAGACCCCTATGACGAGGCGGTCCTTTGAGATACTTCTTTGTGTAACCTTGTGATACTTGTAGTATCGACCAACATCTCGTGGAGCGGACCCTCCTGGAGACGAGCGTGTGGAATACGGAGACCGTGTAGCCGACTGAGACCTGACGACTGCTTGACCGATCGACTCGATGTGTTTCGGATAGCCCAGTGGGGAGCGCTTGGTTGTAGCGGCAGACCCACGGTGGAGGAGTGCTTGGTTATAGCAGCAGACCCGCGGTACTCAACAGAAGGAGTACCTCTGGAGGCTATGAGGGGGAGCGCTTGGTTGTAGCGGCAGACCCACGGCGGAGGAGCGCTTGGTTGTAGCGGCAGACCCGCGATACTCAACAGAAGGAGTACCTCTTGAGGCTATGAGGGGGAGTGCTTGGTTGTAGCGACAGACCCATGGTAGGAAGCGCTTGGTTGTAGCAGCAGGCCTACAGTACTCAACAGGAGGAGTACCTCAGCAGTCTTAGGTTAGTGAGCAGTACCTCAGAGTCATGACAGGACCACTGTACACTCCAGAGACAGGGTTCTTCAGTAGTTGCGGTTTCGATAATGAAAATCCTGGTTTGAGCTGAGTCTATGACCTTTGTGTTTCCTCATGATTGAGATGGGTTACTTGATAACTTAGGTATATGTATGGGCATATACCTAGGTAGTGGTTATCCGTTGATTTCATAACCCTTGTGTTTCCTCATGATTGAGATGGGTTAGTTGATAACTTAGGAATATGAATGGGAATATACCTAAGTAGAGGTTATCTTTTGAGATCTTCTTTGTGTTTATCCTTGTTGGTTTTAGTGAGACCTTGAGGGTCTCGGGGTCCCTACTGAGTATCGTTATGCTCACCCCTGCACGGGCTATGCCCGCACCTCGTTGTGTTGGTTGCAGACGACGACAGTGCTGACGGAGGCCGAGTGTTCGAGGACTGGATGGTACCCGGAGGTAGACTACACAACGAGTCAGTACCCGGAGGTGGACTACACGACGAGTCAGTATCCGGAGGTGGACTTTGCGACGAGACGACACACGGAGGAGGTTGACGGGCGAGAGCGTTGTGGAGGCCATCTGTACCTACCCTTCAGGTAGGATCTGTGGTGGATGATCCGGGAGCTGCGCCATCTGTACCTACCCTTCAGGTAGGATCCGAGGAGGACGACCCAGGAGCCGCTTCCGTCCTTCCAGCTGTTGTCTTTTCTGTTGTACTTGTTCAGTTGTAGTTGTACTTTCTTTTGGGTTTGTATTCTGGCCCATTTACCTTTCAGCACTTCTCTTTGTACTTAGTGTTTTACTTCCGCTTGTACTCTGTGGTGTTTTGTTTACTTTTATAAAGGCAATGCCTTCCTAGTTATCGGGATTTACGCCTTTGGTGCTAGTCGCCAGCCCCTGGCCTATGGAAGGCGGGCTTGGGGTAGTCACGACACGGGCCCCGAGGACGGGTCGTGACAAATTGGTATCAGAGGAGTTTGGTTCTACCGCAGAACTTGGTACTCTGATCTTTTTTTCCCTTCTGTAAAGCAATAATGTTAAGAGTACCGAGTGTGGTTTTCAGTTCAGGGAGTCCAGTGTTGGTGCGGGCGGCCGACGTATCCATACACCAGGACCCTGACAACCGATTTCCGACTCTGTGCACGAAAACACTGATTGCGTGTGTGTTTCCAGAAGTTTTTAAATGTCAGCTCAAACCAGGTCAGCTCACCAGGTATAATCGTTTGACCGTGTCACGTTGTTTCTTTCAGGATGCCTTTTCTCGGACGACCAGCTACAGCCCAGAGGGATGTGCGTACTGACAGGTTGTCGAGCGACGAGGCTTCGGTACAGGGCCCTCTTGCAGTTGAGGCACCAGTGGAGGCACCAGCAGTACTACCATACGTTGGGCCACCGATGCCACCAGCCCCAGCAGTAGGCGATGCACGCCACTTGAGCGCGCTGCACGAGTTCCAGTTCCAGAGACACCCAGGTTTCGGGGAGAGACGGACCCGCAGGCGGCTGAGGATTGGCTGGAGGCTGTGGTGAGAGTCTTCAGGCTAGTGGGGACGCCGGCAGACTTCATGGTGATCTTTGCTGCCAGCCTTCTTCAGGCAGCAGCAGGCAGGTGGTGGAGCCACTTGTTCCAGTTTTGCGATGGGATGGCCTTCACATGGGAAGACTTCGAGACCTTCTTCAGGGTGGAGTTTGTGCCAGTAGCTCTACACCCCGAGCGTGTTCAGGAGCTGTTGCCCTTGCCGCGTGTTTTTCGATCAGTAGCCTAGTCATCTGTGGGTAGTAGACAGATGATGCAGAGGTCCAAGAGGGCCAGAGCCAGCCGTACGAGGAGCAGAAAGTGTTATGAATGCGGCGGAAAGGGTCACCTGGCACGTGACTGTCCGACTCCTCGTACAGTTGATCCGCAGGCTTTGGAGGAGCCACCGAGGCAGAAGCAGCGGCGGGTGCTTGAGCAACAGCCGAGCAGTGGACAAGGTAGTAGAGCTCCAAGAGCAGGTGGACAGGAGCGGAACTAGTGGATACGTCCCTTGTACTTCTAGTTCCATTTTTCTGTTGTATTCGTGTCTTTGTACTATGAGCTGTAATAATGAAAAGACACTTATCTTTGTGATGTTTTCTTTCCTGTCCTTTTTGTTTGGTTGATACTGAGTGGTCCTGGTTAAGACTGTTGACTTGACCCTCACTTTCTAGATTCCTACTGGAGGAGACCCAGTGACCTCACACTGATGCCGACAATGTGACTCGACCCTTGGAGGCGAGAGTGACAGTTGGATCTCTTAGTAATTACGTCGAGGCCTTACGACGTCATCCATGGCATGAATGCACCCATCATGTTAGGATTGACTGTATTAGGCAATGGGCGTGGTTCATCCAGGGGGATGAGACCGGGTTTCTCTTTTCGGCAAAGGAGAAATTTTAGCAGCTCTTCCAGATCGTAGGAAAAGAAGGTGCAGATCATCCAGGAGCGGATGAAGACTGCACAGTACAGTAAGAAACGGGAAACCGGTGCCAGTCTTAGAGACTCAGGCGTGTTAAATGTTTCAAGAAGAGGAAGCTTTAAAGAGAGATGAGTCTGAAAAGTGGCAGACATGGAGGCAAAGCTAGGAGAGAAGCATGAGGTGGTGTACATCTTAACCTGCTACAATCACCCGCCTTAGTTGTCCCCGCCAAGCTCAGGGAGATGGAGGGCAGAGGAAGAGTGCGGCTGCATGCAGTCAAGGAGTGTGACCCAATGGCTCTAAAAATGATTCAAGGGACAGTCTGTGTCCACTACTAGCTGCTGTAGTAACAGACGTCGATATGAATCATTCCTCGCTTTCACAAATCTTGTTCCCGACCTAGAGTTTCCGGTAAGCTGTGGACTTGACCCTCACGTCTAGAGATACCTTGGGAGGAGACTCAATAATCACACTTACGCCGACAGTGTGGTCAGACCCTCGAGGTGAGAGTTTCGGTTGGAATCTCTTGGTGACAGCGTCGAGGCCTTACGACGTTGGTTTGAGTATGGACTGGGCAATCACAGTTCATACACAAATTGACGGTATTAGGCAAAAAGGTTATGGTTTAACTACGACGTTGGGATGGGTTTTCCTTGGTCGGTGAAAAGGAAACCCCAGGCAGCACAGGATAAACTCATGCACAGGAGGGTGCGACCAATCACACTTGAGTCGGTCAACCTTACCCTCGTGGCAGCAGTCGTTTTGATTTTTAACAGGAATTGGAGACCTCTAGAGTTCGAGGATGACGATCACGTCTTTATACGGGTCTCACCTCGACGAGGTTTATGGAGATGTGGCCAAGGCGGCAAGTTATCTCCGAGGTGCAGCGGACCTTCTTAGGTCCTCAGCTGGGCAGGCGTGGTGGTTTACCGCTTGACCCATCCACCTCAGTTACACCAGGTGCACGATGATTTCCACGTATCTCAACTGAGGAGATACGTGCTTGACCCTTCGCATATCCTCGACCATGAGGAGCTGGACGATGGCGATGAGGTGACTTCCACGGAGGTTCTTGTGGGGATCGAGGATCAACAGTAGCGGATCGTAGGAGGACGGTCGATTCCTCTTGTGAATTTTCTTTGACAGCACGGGAACCTCCAGGTGAGCACATGGGAGCGGAAGGCTCAGATGCGTGCTCAGTACCGCTTTTGTAACCCTAGTTTGTGTTAAAGCTTTACAAGGACGTAAAGCCCTGAGGTGGGAGTGATGTAAAGACCCGTAAATTTCAAGGAATTTTTTTTCTTAATTTTCTTTGGAATTTTACAAGAACGCA
The DNA here is from genome assembly GCA_963277665.1 of Viscum album. Lineage (NCBI taxonomy): Eukaryota > Viridiplantae > Streptophyta > Magnoliopsida > Santalales > Viscaceae > Viscum > Viscum album. The sequence continues at coordinate 1,953,371,769 of OY728141.1, read as the reverse complement.
GTTTCTGAAGGCACCTGATTCCAAGGCCCGGTGTTCCTGAAATCATTTTCTGAAGTTTGGCTCGGGTACGTTCAGTGAACGAATGAGCGGGTTTTTCTAACTTTTGAACCGGTGCTCGGAATCCAATTTCGAGGGCACTGATGGAATCGCAACGCCGATATTTTCTTAGAAACACCTCTTCCGGAGTTGCGTTTTCTCGGGTGTGGTTTTTAATTTTTGGGCTTTAAGTTAAGAAATAAAATAATGTGGTAGGACAAACTTTATTTTATTTCACTTAAGGCCGCTTAAAAGCCACTTAAAGCTACTTAAGCTGAGTTGAAGCGGATAGGGTGCAATCCAAAATATCCTACCCTTTTGGTAGGATATTTGTGAGGTGGGGCCTGCACGAGCCTCACCGTTTCTTTTCCTCTAAGTAACGCACCCGCGAAACCTCCACATTAATGAAAGTCAACCGTGCGTTTTTATGGTTAAGAAACGCCCCAATTAATTGGGCAGTTAAATCGTTACAATTAATTCAACGAATTAATTTTTCGTTTCTTATCTTTTGAATTTCAAAAGATTAGGTCAATAATAAAATAAGGGTTGAACTTATTTTATTTAGTTGGACTTGTGGCGTGGAGAGAATTTGGGAGGAAAGCGTTCTTCTTCGACGAAGAACGCGAAGAACGCGAAGAACGTGAAGAACGCTCCGACCTCCGACGAAGAACGCCAAACCCTCAGAGATCGACGACGCGACGCCGTGTACCGCGACATCAACAAAGCTTCTTCCATGATTCTACCTCCGCGACGCTTCTTCCACGACGATCCAACCCCGCGACAACCTTCGATCGACAACGACAAGGTAGGGGGTAGCGCTCCTTTTTAATTCTTTTTGGTTTATAACATCAACATGGATTTAATTATTATAATTAAATCTGTATGTTCTTGATCCTCGGAGTTCGTCGACGCGACGCTGAGTACCGCGACGACGCGACGCCCTTCCGCGATGCGACGATCACCTTCTCCCGCGACGATCAATTCCGCGAAGAACGCACGCTCGACGACTGCGGCGAGGTAGGGGTTTGTTGTGAAATAATTTATATTTCCGTGGATGTTTCCTCCTAAAACAAAGAACCTGGATCAAGTGCAATTTTAATTTATTAAAGTGTATCTTGTTACGTTTTCATATGATAAATTATTTCTTCCTGATTGTTATCACCTAACGCGGAGGGTGCGGGCCAAACAAACACGGCCCGACAACCCTCCGCAGTTCTTCGTTGATGTGCGGATTGGCGGGCGACGAAAAAACATGCCGCATAGGTGATTCGTTGTTTCTGCAGTGAAGTACGGGACCCGGGAGGAGCTACGGCGCAGACGGAAACGAAATCGGACCACCGGTGCAACTCCGGTGGCACGCGGAACCCACCGATGGCGCGGCGGCGCCCCATCGCGCCGCCAGACAGGGCCGCTGTGGCTGAAGCCGCGGCGGCGGCAGCCAGCGGACCCACGACCGCGCGGGTCCGGCGCACACGGGACGTGGCAATGCCGCGTCTGCTGACCAAGGGTGGCCCCCGCAGTGGGGGGGGGGGGGGGTGTTGACACGCGGGGGCAGCGCGCCCCCGCCCCGGACTCCGCCCGCTCGGCCGAGCCGAGCCGGGCCGAGTCGACCCACCGGCCGGGTCGCGCCCAGGTCGGGTCGGGCCGCCCTGGCCGGGCCGGGTTGGACCCAGACCCGAGTTGGTCGACCCGGTTCGGGCCGACCCAGGGGGGGGGGGGGGGTCGGGCCGGGTCGGTCCGGGCCCAGACCCCCCGTTCCCGGACCTTTTCGGTCTTTTGCTCGTAACTGGAGCTACGGTCATCCGAACGACGCGTCGTCAGCGGAGATGCGATCCTTGGATCGAGACGGTCGTTTCGGTATATCGTACTCAAGGTTTCAGAATACTTTGGGTTCGGCCGGGTTGGTTCGTACACGAAACCAACCGGGCCCTTGGAGCGGAAATGCTCATATCTTGAGCTTCAGACGTCCGATTGACGTGCCGTCTGTCTCGTTGAATTCCTCTTGATGAGACGGAACTTTTGGAATACTTCGCCTGATTTTTGGTTGCTGTTGGATAGTGGCCGGGTTGGATTGTACCCGAAATCCAACCGGGCCCCTGGAACAGAAAAGCTGATATCTTTCAGACCGGACGTCCGTTTGACGAACCGTCAGCGACGTTGGTGATCACGTTGAGAAACGGTCCCTTTGAGTATACCCTATGGGAGTTCGGGGTAAAGTTGAGATACAGACGGGTTGGTTCGCACTTGAAACCAACCGGGCCCTTGGGACGAAAAGGCTAATATCACACAGACCGGGCGTCCGATTGACGCGCCGTCTGTTGCGTTGAGACCCCTATGACGAGGCGGTCCTTTGAGATACTTCTTCGTGGAACCTTGTGATACTTTTAGTATCGACCAGAAGCTCGTGGAGCGGACCCTACCGGAGACGAGCGTGTGGAATACGGAGACTGTGTAGCCGACTGAGACCTGACGACTGCTTGACCGATCGACTCGGTGTGTTTCGGATAGCCCAGTGGGGAGCGCTTGGTTGTAGCAGCAGACCCACGGCGGAGGAGCGCTTGGTTGTAGCGGCAGACCCGCGGTACTCAACAGAAGGAGTACCTCTGGAGGCTATGAGGGGGAGCACTTGGTTGTAGTGGCAGACCCACGGCGGAGGAGCTCTTGGTTGTAGCGGTAGACCCGCGGTACTCAACAGAAGGAGTACCTCTTGAGGCTATGAGGGGGAGTTCTTGGTTGTAGGAGTAGACCCATGGTAGGAAGCGCTTGGTTGTAGCAGCAGGCCCACAATACTCGACAGGAGGAGTACCTCAGCAGTCTTAGGTTAGTGAGCAGTACCTCGGAGTCGTGACAGGACCACTGTACACTCCAGAGACGGGGCTCTTCAGCAGTTGCAGTTTCGATAATGAAAATCCTGGTTTGAGCTGAGTTTATGACCTTTGTGTTTCCTCATGATTGAGATGGGTTACTTGATAACTTAGGTATATGTATGGGCATATACCTAGGTAGTGGTTATCCGTTGATTTCATAACCCTTGTGTTTCCTCATGATTGAGATGAGTTAGTTGATAACTTAGGAATATGAATGGGCATATACCTAAGTAGAGGTTATCTATTGAGATCTTCTTTGTGGTTATCCTTGTTGGTTTTAGTGAGACCTTGAGGGTCTCGGAGTCCCTACTGAGTATCTTTATACTCACCCCTGCACGGGCTATTTCCGCACCTCGTTGTGTTGGTTGCGGACGACGGCAGTGCTGACGGAGGCCGAGTGTTCGAGGACTGGACGATATCCGGAGGTAGACTACACAACGAGTCAGTACCCGGAGGTGGACTACACGACGAGTCAGTATCCGGAGGTGGACTTCACGACAAGACGACACACGGAGGAGGTTGACGGGTGAGAGCGTTGTGGAGTCCATCTGTACCTACCCTTCAGGTAGGATCCGAGGAGGACGACCCAGGAGCCGCTTCCGTCCTTCCAGCTGTTGTCTTTTCTGTTGTACTTGTTCAGTTGTAGTTGTACTTTCTTTTGGGTTTGTATTCTAGCCCATTTACCTTTAAACACTTCTCTTTGTACTTTGTGTTTTACTTCCGCTTGTACTCTGTGGTGTTTTGTTTACTTTTATATAGGCAATGCCTTCCCAGTTATCGGGATTTACGCCTTTGGTTCTAGTCGCCAGCCCCTGGCTTATGGAAGGCGGGCTTGGGGTAGTCACGACACGGGCCCTGAGGACGGGTCGTGACAATTCTTCTCCAAGATTGACTTTTGATTGGGGTATCATCAGCTGAGGACGACAAAAGAAGATATTTCAAAGACTATTTTCCGAACAAGATATGGACAATATGAGTTTTTTGTTATGTCTTTTGGCATGACCATATTTATGGATTTGATGAAGTGTCTTTAGGGACTATCTTGATAAATTTGTGGTGGTTTTTATTGATGATATTTTGATATATTCTAGAAGTCATGAGGAGCATGAAAATCATTTAAGATTCGTATTACAAACTCTAAGGAAAGAGAATCTTTTTGGTAAATTCAGTAAATGTGAGTTCTAGTTACAATAAGTAGCTTTTGTGGGACACATGTGACTAGTGAAGGAATCTCGGTTGATCCAGAAAAGACAAAGGCTGTAGAGGAGTGACTTTATCCTACAATAGTGACTGAGATTCATAGTTTCCTTGGTTTAGCATAATACTATAGAAGATTTGTGAAAAACTTTTCATGCCTTTTTAATCCACTAACCAAGTTAACTTGAAAGAGAGTTAAGTTTGTCTGGACAGAGGAGTGCGAAGAAACTTTTCAAGAACTGTTGAATAGGTTGGTTAGTGCACCTATGCTAACTTTACCCTCTGATGGGAAGGGTTTTGTCATTTATAGTGATGTATCCTTGAAGGGACTTGGATGCGTATTCATGCAAAATGATAAGGTGATTTCCTATGCATCTCGACAGTTAAGGCCTCATGAATAGAATTATTCTACACATGATTTGGAGTTAGACACAGTTATCTTTGCATTAAAGATATGAAGACACTATCTTTATGAGGAGAAGTGTGATATATACACCAACCACCAGATTTCAAAGTATATATTCATAAAAAAGGAACTGAACATGAGACAAAAGAGATGATTGTTTCTTAAGAACTATGATTGGTCTATTCATTATCACCCTAAAAAAGCAAACAAAGTTGTTGATGTGTTGAGTAGGAAAGACCTTGGAGTTCTTGTAATGATAAGGAATAAAGGGGATCCATTGATCGAGGACTTGGTAAAGATGGACATGGATGTCATAAGGGAAGGAACATCATCACTCCTGATGTGGGAACCCAATGGGACCCACTAGGGAAGCTCAGTGGGACCCACTATGGCAGCTCAGTGGTTGGCATCGAGTTTCAGGGCCTCGGTGTTAAAGGTAATCTGGGTTCAAAACCGGCAGTTCGCAACAACCTGCCGTATATGTGGGGTTCCTGGGCCAGGTGTCCCAGTGGCTCCCAGTTGTGGAGAAGGGTTGGGGGATTGCCGCTGCAGTGGGGCTGTGGGCCCAGTATCAGTGGGGTTCTTAGGCCAAGTTCCCTAGTGGGTTCCACTGGGGTCCCACATCATAAAAGAGATCTTTTTAATGATGTGGAACATAGTGGGACTCACTAGGGAACCTGGACTAGGAATCCCACCCATATTGGCCCACAGCCCCGCTGCAACGACAATCCCCCAACTCATCTCTGCAACCGGAACCCACTGGGACACCTGGCCCAGGAACCCCAAATATACAGCGGGTTGTTGCGAACAGCCGGTTTCGAACTCAAGTTGCCTTTAACACCGAGCCCATGAAACTCAATGCCAACCACTAAGTTACAGTTCAGTTGTTGGCATTGAGTTACATGAGCTCGGTGTTAAAGGTGACCCAGGTTCGAAACCAGCTGTTCGCAACAACCGACCATATATGTGGGGTTCCTGGGCCATGTGTCCTAGTGGGTCCCCATTGCGGAGACGGGTTGGGGGATTGCTGCTGCAACGGGGCTGTGGGCCCAGTATCGGTGGGGTTCCTAGGTCGGGTGCCCTAGTGGGTCCCATTGGGGTCTCACATCATAAATGAGATATATTTAATGATGCGGAACCTGGTGGGACCCACTAGGACACCTGGCCTAGGAACCCCACCAATACTGGCCCATAGCCCCGCTGCCGCGGTAATCCCCCAACCCATCTCTGCAATTGGGACCCACTAAGACACATGGCCCATGAACCCCAAAGGTATGTTGATAGCATGAGGGTTGATGAAGAGAAGGTGAAGGCGATTCGAGACTAGCCAACACCAAAGAATCTCAACAAGGTGAGGAGCTTCCATGGACTTGCGAGTTTTTACCAAAGGTTCATGAGGGACTTTTTCAACCATTACAACGCCATTGAATGAGTTGGTCAAGAAATGGGTGAGCTTCAAGTGGCAAAAATCTCAAGAAGATTACTTCTCTACACTCAAAGGTAAGTTGACCATTTCACCTCTCTTAATTATTCCAGACTTTTCTAAAGTTTTTGAGGTTGAGTGTGATGCCTCTGGAATAGGAATTGGGGCTATTTTAATGCAAGACTCTAAGCCTATCACCTACTTTATTGAGAATCTTAATGGGGTTGAATTGAACTACTCTACCTATGAAAAGGAATTGTATGTCCTCAAAAGAACTTTAGAAAATTGGTAACATTACTTGTTGCCAAGAGAATTTGTGATTCATTCAAATCATGAAAGCCTAAAATTTCTGAAGTCACAAGGAAAGTTGAATAGGAATCATTCAAGATGGCTTGAATTCATTGAAACATTTCCTTACATCATTAATCATAAACAAGGAAAAGTAAATGTTGTCACTGATGCTTTGTCTAAGAGATACTCTCTTATTACTTCTATGCATGCTAAAATACTCAGTTTTGAAATATTGAAAAGCATGTATGAGAATGATGTGGATTTTTCTGAAATTTGAAAGTTGTGTGAAAAACATGGGAAAAGTGATTTTTACAAACATGATGGATTTGTTTTTTTGGAAAAATAAATTGTGCGTTCCATCTTGTTCCATGCGTGAATTTCTTGTATAGAAACTCATGATGGTGGATTAATGGGGCATTTTGGGGTTGAGAAAACTTTTTCTTTATTGATTGAACATTTTTATTATCCTCACATGCGTAGGGATGTGGTTAGTGTTTGTGGAAATTGTAATGTGTGTAAACATACAAAGTCAAAAGTGCTTCCACATGGATTATACACCCCTTTGCCTGTTGCTTCTCATCCTTGGGTTGACATTTCAATGGATTTTGTGCTCGGCTTTCTAAGATCACAATTAGGTAAGGATATCATCTTTGTGGTGGTGGACAGGTTTAGTAAAATGGATCATTTTATTGCTTGTTCTAAAACCAATGATGAAACTCATATCATTGATTTTTTTTCCAGGGAAATTGTTAGGTTGCACGGCTTACCCAAGAGCACTGTGAGTGATCGGGATGTCAAATTCCTTAGTCACTTCTGGAGGACATTGTAGAAAAAACTTGGAACCAAACTTTTGTTCTCCACCACTCCACACCCAAAAACAAATGGTCAAACTGAGGTGGTCAATAGAACACTTTTCACATTGTTTTGTGCCTTAGAAAATTTTTGAAACATTGGAAAAAATGCTTACCACACATTGAATTTGCTTATAATTGAATGGTTCACTCCACTACTAATGCTTCACCATTTGAAGTTGTGTATGGTTTTAACCCATTAACTCCACTTGATATTTTACCTTTTCCTACTAATAAATTTTATAATCTTGAAGGTGAAAAAAAGTCAATGTTTGTGCAGGAGTTTCATGTAAAGGTAAAGGCCAATATTGAGCTGAAGAATGAACAAGTAGCGAAGCACGCCAACAAAGGTCGGTGGAAAATGGTGTTTCAACCTGGAGATTGGGTGTGGGTACACTTGATGAAGAATAGGTTCTTAGAGAAATGAAAATCAAAACCTAATCCACAAGGATATGGTCATTTCCAAATCTTAGAGAAGATCAATGATAATGCCTACAAGATTGAGTTACTCGACAAGTATGAGAATGTTAGTGCCACATTTAATGTTGCTGATTTTTCTCCCTTTGAATTTTCAGATTCGAGGACGAATCCTTTTGATGAGGGAGGAGATGATGTGGATCATGGAAAGAATGGGAATCGAGGGGTTGAAGGCAGTATTGACGAGGAGGGCGAAAGGCACATGATTTCACAAGACTCGATGCGAGGAATTGGTGGCCCAATGACAAGGGAGCAGACCAAGAGAATGAAGGAGTCCTTAAATGGGTTAATCATGGAATTCCAAGAGGAGTCCCAACACCCTTGCTTGGAGGAAGCATCCGGGACTATAATTACATTAATTAAGGCCCAAACATACTTTTAAAAATCCAACCCATGTGGTGCTACAAATTTTCAAGCCCACCCCACCATGGAATCTTCAAAATCAAAAGGTGGTGGGCTACTTGTCTTTAATTTTCCAAAAGAGTGTGCTACTTGTCTCCTAAAGTCATGGTCAAGTGCCAAAGTTGTAAAAAGGATCCTTTAAGCTTTTTGACTATGTAAAAATAGACATTAAACTAATGTAGAGAGCCACCCCACGTGTAATTCGAATTTCAAGTTTCTTTGGCTATAAATAGCCACCCCTTGTACTCTTGAGACATGAATGAAGGTAATGTTATTATGATGAGTTTTGATTGAAACCTTTGTGTTCTTGCTTAATTATTGACTTATCAAAGGATTTATCATACTTTGTGGCATCTTGTGGCTAGAATTCTTAGATACAAGTTCTCTTTTGGTTCTACCTTAACCATTTCCCCCTTCTCATTTTCACTATCCACACATCACATTCACTTGTTTTCTTGTGACGATTCGGGTGCTCAACGCGCAAACATTGTACAAGGTTCCTATGAAACTTCCTAGAAGGTCTTGCATCACATATCAAATCCTATCCCAAATGATTTCCAATCATCATTATTGGAGAATATCAAGAAAATACAAAGAGATGATCCTAAGTTACAAAAGAAGATAGAAGATGTGAAAAATGAGAAGTTTCCTGAGTTCAATGTTTATCAAGGGGGAGTACTAAGGTTTGGTACAAGGCTATGTATCCCATCTGTTACAAATTTAAATAAATAGACGATGGATGAAGCTCACAACTCTGCATTTTCTAGACATCATGGACGCACCAAAATGTATAAAGATCTGCAAGACCAGTATGGTGGGATAACATGAAAATGGATATTACTGATTATACCGCAAGATGTTTGGTATGTCAGAAAGTGAATAAAGAGCTACAACTACCCAAAAGAGTGATGCAACCACCACCCATACTAGTATGGAAGTGGGACAATATCACTATGAACTTTGTTGGTGGCCTTCCTAAGACATCCAAGATAAATGATGCCATATGGGTAATCATTGATAGATTAAAAAAGTTTTCCCATTTTGTCGCTATATGAGAGGATTTCTCCCTTGAGCACCTTGCTCGCCTATATATTCAAGAAGTGGTGAGACTTCATGGGGTACCACTGTCAATTGTTTTATACCAAGATCCAAGATTTACTTCTAAGTTCTGGAGGAGCCTTTAAAAGGTTATGAATACAGAAGTAAACCTTATCAAAACCTATCATCCTCAAAATGATGAACAGTCTAAGAGGACTATTTAGACATTGAAAGACATGTTATGGGCTAGCTCACTTGATTTTCAAGGGAGTTGGGATCAATATCTTCCACTTGTTAAATTTTATGGAAAACACTTTATGGGAAAAGGTGTAGAACTCCAACATGCTGAGATGAAATAGTAAATCAACATTTAGGGAACCTATGGAATAAAACTACAAAGGAATTATATCACAATAAAATTAAATAAATGTATTAAATATGATAAAATAAATGTCCGACACAAAGAAAACATAATTGTATTTTTTGTAAAATATATATATGTTATTAAATACATTTTTATGATAAATTTAAAATTTTTAAATAATTAATTTTCATGAAATGTTCTTATAAAACAATATTTATTTTTATATAAATGATAATATAATTTCACGAAGTCCCATGTAATAAAAAAGTTGAGAATGTCATAAAAACTTGTATTTTTTTCAATAAATAAGGATTTTTGTTTAGAAATTAAATTTATGATATTTAGAAAATTATTTTTATAAAATAAATTTTAGTTTTGAAATCAACACGTCAAAATTTTATTACGGTGAAATTTTGAGAATTTTTTAAAATACTTTATTTTTCAGTGAATAGTAAAAAATACAGTTTGGTGTTTCAGCGTATTTTATGACTTCATAAATATGTAATAATGATGCTATAGTTAATATAACTGAATTCACAACAAAAAATAATTTATATTATTAATATAATGTATTTTAATGAATTAAAATGAATTTTGAAACCTAGAAATAACTTTTCAAAGTCTAAAATGGAAATTAAGGTTTTAAAAACATTATTTTGTGGAAAAATTATTTTCCCATGCCTAAAGTAATATAAAAAAATGATTCAGTTCTGAAACTCAAATATGTCAAAAAAGCCATATTTATCTCATAAACCATGAGCCAAAATCATGGGTATTTTTCAAAACCTAAAATCCCAAGGGCTATATTTGAAAAATAATAAAAAATTCTCCTCACTTTGATATAAATAACCACCTATCCATCCTATTTGATTCACTTCCAATCTCTTTAGCACATCTCCCTCTCTTATTCTCTCATTAAGACCTTTGGTGAAGCTCTCAAGCTCTAAGGGATCACTCCTCCAAGTTTAGGAAGTGATACTAAAGGTAAGAGATTCTCTTCCTCTCCCTTTTTATCCAAATATTTTCTTGGTATTTAGTCTTCTAAATTCAAAGTTATTATGTTCTAATGTACTTATGATCATTCCATTACTCTCCAAATCTTGTTCTATCAATGGAAGATTTTCATTCTCTCTCATTAATCCCGCTCCATAAACCACTTTGTATGCTCGTTATGTTGCTGAAATCATCCTTTGATTTTCCATGCCTCTTATTTTATGAATACTCAACTGTATTTTTATTCAAGGATATTCATATATATGTAATTATACTTCATTAATTGGGGATTTCCATGTATGAAACTCACATTCCCTTCCCGTGGGTTAAAAATGATGAAAAGTTCAAGTCACTTGTGTACTCAATAATTTTATATGAAACCTATTATTTATTCTCCATGGGTTATTGATGAAATACTAATGGAGATAAGAGGACTAGCTTCATTTATTTATGTATGAAATGGAACTGGAAATAAAAAAACAACAGAAGTACAAGAAGAGGAGGAAGAAGATCGGGATGATCCCGCCCAAGCCTAACGGTCGATATGCACACAACAGCCCACTAAATTCATTCTCACTGGATACCCCTTCTCTCAACCTCATCCCATTATTTATAACTAAACACCTCCCTAACAACCAATAATATTCCCAGGATATTTCGTAGGGCCCAAAGGCATATTCCAGCATATTCCATATACTCACTTCTCTCTTCTAACTGCTCTAGGTGGCCTACATGGTATCTATCATTGTCACCATCCCAAAAAATCACCTTGTCCTCAAGGTGGTGGATCGTGAAAGCATGCCAAGCGATCTCCCATATCAGTCATGCTCCAGGGAACTGAGGACAAGGGGTGTTATGCAGACATTTATGCCAAGAAATCTTCCATATTCTTCTCTCTACTCTAGCACGTCGGGCCGAACCAAGCAACACCTTTGACTGAGGACCAAGCTACTGCGGTCCTGCATAAACCGCCCGTGCTGCAGGTGCACGCTACGTAATCTCCCAAATGCTTCTCCTAGTTCATTGGTTAGCTCTAAAAAGATGAAGTTGGGGGTTGCGTCATTTTCCAGCTTCAGGTATTGAGATCCCTCCAAGATATATTCTACCCTTTACGTGGCTTTATTGTTACTTGTTGTTGTAGTTGAATTCGTTGAGCCAACTGCTTTTAACTCTAGGGGCGCTGAATAAACTTTTTTTTTGCTTTTTCATTAATATTTCCACAAATTACTCGGGTCTCATTTACAGGCCCTTGATCTCCTTTCAAACCCTTGCACTAGTGACTGACAATATAGCTAATGATCAGAAGAGATCTGCACTTAATTTTCTATGATTCCTCAAATCCACTCTTATCTCGATGCAGTGCAGATTCTACATCCTTTACCGGTAAACTAGTAGAACATAGATAATATTCTGCTTCATCGAACCAAGTAGATTTGACATTTTTCTTGGAAAAACATATCATTTCTTCAGTTCTTGTAGTTATTTGGATTGCTGTAGCAGTGGCTAAACCTGGAAGGATAAATTATTGGATACCTTTCGTCTACAAGTAAGTCATTACTGCTGGCGCCTGTTCAATCAGCTGTAGGCCAACAACCTTAGTCTTCAGGGAGCACTTTACTTCTTTCCACTCGTGTGATTCTTTTGTTGGGACCTTTTGTATGAAAAAAGACACCGAGAGATCTATCATTTCCTGTAATTGGTCCTTCTTACCTATTACATTGATACCAGGTGGAGGCATGTCATATTCCTCCATGATCTCTAGTCGCCCGCAAAACTAGGCAAGGGAAACCTTTGAGTCCTCCAGAGTTTGTTGTATATCAAAGTCTGACTCTGCATAATAAATCCATCCTTGCAGATCTAAACCATCAAACATGGGCAGCTCAACCTATGAACTCCATCCCCTGGGGTCGGAGCCATAAAAAATTGGCAAGGTAAGTCCCTGAGGTGAAACATGTTGATCGAATCCATGGGTGATGTGAGTTGGAGGAAAATCAGTAGCTTAGGCTTGCAGGCGTAGGTCGCTAGATACCATGCCATGTGATGCATATAATTCTTTTACCAAGGATGGAAGTTCATCATTGTGTGGTGGGTCTTTCTCCAAGCAGCGCACCAGGCTGGAGATGCACTCGTAGAATTCAGTGAAGTTGTGCGCCTGGTCCTTCCAGAATTTGGCCTGGTCACGACATTCTTGTTCAGCCTGGTTGTGGTGCTCTTGCTCCCAGGTTTTTTGCTTCACATTGAGGTTGTCCATTGCGGATGTGAAGTTGATGATGGTAGAATCGAGCTTCAAATCAAGCTTCCCGACCAGCTGTTCAATGCCTTCGAGACGATTGTGGAACTACATCTCCATCACCATTTCGTTCATGAAGTGGATGATGAGAATGAAGTATCCTAGAAGTGCGTCTCCTCCTTCGGAAGAAAATATCTGGTAGTGCTCTCCTTCATAGTGAGAGAATCCTGCAGCGTTCCCCTCACGGGGAGAGAATTCCAGCAGTGGTCTCCTGCTGCATGAGTGATGCAATGATTTTTAACTGGTGAACTCCTACCTTTGTTCTTTTTTCCTGCATATTTATCGAAATGAAGTTGGGTAAACTTCTGGCGATGCGCACCCCATTGAAAAAGTTGGGCCTGAGTGTGCTGAGGCCAAACTCGAGGCTTGCGACGCAAAAAAACCATGCTAGTATGAATGTCCGATGAAAGGAACCAGCAACGCATCCATGGAAGACCCCTTGCAAATGTGAAACAAGGCAGAAAGGTGCGATTTGTTGGCAGTGGTCAGCTCCTGCAAAGTATATGGTTCATTTGGTCGTTGAGGGGGACTTTCAGGTGTGTGAGACCTATGAGTGAAGGCCGAGCAAAGAGTGAACTTTTTCAATGGTCGAGAGCGGGCAACATGCGTCTCGCTTATGCGCACTACTGCTTGTGCAGTTCATCCAACGTGTGAGAAATGGACAACGGTGGATGCAACGCTGGAAGATAGGCAGAGGATTAAACAATGGGATGCTCCGACAATAGGGAGCAAAGGTAGGTCAGACCAATTGATGGAGCTACGAGGACCAACTTATTCTATTTATGTATGAAAAAGAACTAGAAGTAAAACAACAACAGAAATACAAGAAGAGGAAGAATATTGAGATGATCCCGCCCAAGCCTAACGACCGATCTGCACACAACAGCCCACTAAATTCATTCTCATTGGATACCCCTTACCTCAACCTCATCCCATTATTTATAACTAAACCCCTCCCCTTAAAAACCAATTATATTCCCAGGATATTCCATGGGGACAAAAGGCATATTCCAACATATTCTATATACTCACCTCTCTATGCTGAAATCCATCAGAATTCTGCTGCTATATCAACTTTATATGATTATGATATTTGATATATGAATGTCAAAAAACATCATTCCTTAATAAAAAACTTATGGAAGATGTCTATATGACAAAACCAAAAGGGTTTGTGACTCCATAAGATGTCAAAAAGGTATGGAAGTTGCAGATATTTATTTATGGATTGAAGAAAACATCCTGGCCATGGACCATTTTATTTGGTGAATCTATAAGGGAATTTGGTTTCATAAAGAATGAATGTGAACCCAGTGTCTATAAGCAGTTTAGTGGGAGTGAATTCATTTTTCCAGTAGTATATGTTAATGGAATATTACTTAATAGAAACGAGATACCAACCTTATAGTTAGTTAGGAAGTGATTTAATACATGCTTCTTTATGAAGGACTTAGGTGAAACAATCTACATTCTAGAGTTCAAAATCATTCATGATAGATCAGATATTGCTTGGTCTAAGTTAGGATACATACACTGACCAGATACTGGAGAGATTTAATATTGAATAATCCAGGAGAGGATTGGTTCTAGTGTCACATGGTATACATCTCTCCAATAAAATGTGTCATTGGACAGAAGAGGAGAGAAAGATGATGAGTAGAAGACCTTACGCATTTGCAATAGGTTCCATCGTTTATTCCATGTTATGTACCAGGTTTGCCTACACCTTAAGCATGATACGTAGATATCAAGAAAATTCAGGAAAACATTGGATTGTTGTGATGACTATCTTAAAGTATTTGAGGCATATGAAGAATATGTTCATGGTTTACGAAGGAGATGAGGAACTAGTCACCATGGGATATACTGATGATAGTTTCCTGAAAAATTAAGATGTTATAAAATCGCACCCAGGATACATTTCATTCTCAACGGAGGAGTTGTGAGTTGAAGAGCTCAAAAGAACACGTGCTCGCTAATTCTACAACAGAGTCTTGAGTATATTGTGGCTTCTGATGCAGCTAAAGAAGCAGTTTGAATATGCAACTTTATCCAGGATCTTGATGTGGTGCTAAGTAGTTATGATGCTATAACATTGTATTACGATAATACTACAACATTAGTTATCGCCAAGGAACCCAGATCACACCAACAGATAAAGTATATACTTAGAAAGTATCACCTTTTGTGGGATTTTTCTCAGATGGGTGAGGTCATAGTAAACAGAGTTTGCATGGAAAAAAATGCGACAGACCCATTGACTAAATCCTTATATCAATAGCAATATAAACATCATCTGTGAGCTAGTATATTCATAATTTTTTTGGAGTTGGTGCTTTAGAACCAAATGATTTGTATTTGTGATTACAAGTATATTCATAATTTTTATTATTAAAAACATTCTTATCACATCATGATTGTTCTTCTGTGTGACATCGAATGTGATAATGTCTTGAGTACATGTTGTACTAAAAGGTCATTGTAGTTTCCATATTATAATGAGAATCTTGAACTGCTATGACAATATTCTTAAATACATGTTTTATGGTTGGATGAAATCACTTTACTAGACACATATGATATAGGATATCAGTGGTAGAAGTATCATAATACATTGAGACTTATTTTCATGAAGTTCGCTCTTGGTAATTTCTAAGAAAAGAGGTTAGGAGAACCGATCTATTAGTAGAAATCCACATATTCTATGTGTTATTGGATGTTCCTATCTACGCTCGTCTGTAATGATTATTAAACTTTAAGATTATTATTAATGCATATCACCAGTTGCGTACTATGATGTATTTCGTAAACCGTGGTGACATATGTTCACGACAAAGTTGGATATGTTGGGTACGTCACGTATGATATGACATTAATGAATTAGTTGAAGAGGGATTTGTTTATTCTGTTCTTTAATGGAGGTTAATATCTCATGTCCTTCATTGAAAATATAATAAGTCTATGTCCATGGCAGTTTGTTGACGGGTTCATTTTTGGAAAGTCAAAGAAAGAGTTTTGCACATATAGGCGATGCAACCTTCTTGAATGAGATATCGAGACAAAATGATTATATTACACAGTAAATGTTCGTAGGAGGTGGTCCTAGCTTTGATTTATCCTCTTTTCTTTAGGGGTTTTGATGTGTTTCTAGATACCAATCTTAGTGATATGGATCAACAAGAATTAATAGACCCCTTCTTAAAATATTCAGCAAAGTAGTACTAGAATTACACTAGAATCAGAAGAAAAGTACATCATTAGAGTAAAAGCTGACCCTCGGGAGGCCCCATTGAGATCTCCTGCCCCTAACTCACTCTAAGTATAGTTTTCAAAATATAAAGATGCCCTTTCCCCACTACCCCATGCCCCTATTCAACAAACTGTTCCCCACTTGCTGAGCGCCTAATAACTGCCCCTGGATGGACAGTTTTACCCCTTCTAGAATATACTTTCCAACCGCCTATGTGGTCACCATCTCTATCACTAGATTCCACTTAAAGAGAAGTCTTGTCCTCAAGACTGTAGGAGGGGAATTGATTCTGGATGAAGAACTGATCTTCCCAAGTAGCATTTTCAACTGGTTGGTTATGCCACTGAATTAAGACTCGGGGATTCAAAATTATATTGCAGAGTTGAGAGCGGGGGGAGAGAATTTCCATGGGTTTTGGGTGAGGTGCCATGTCGCCTTGCATATTAGGGGGAAGAGAGGGGGAGATGAGCTTCCCACCCACAGCACATTTGAGTTGAGAGAGATGAAATACAGGGTGGATCTGGGTAGTGGGGGGGAAGTTCCAACTGATATGTCATGAGGCCAACCTGTTTGAGGACTTTAAAGGGACTATAAAAGCTAGGAGATAACTTTTGGTTGATATGCCGAGTCAACGAATACTACTCGTGAGGTCGGAGCTTCACATAAACATGCTATTCAACTTCAAAAGCATCAAAATGATGATGTTTATTAGCCTAATGACACATGATATCCTGGGACTGTTGGAGGTGAAAACGAAGCTACTGTAAGGCCTCCTTGTGGTTGGTAGCAGCCTGAACCACCGGATCAACTTTGAGATTGTATGGAAAAAAATTGACAATAGATGGGGGCTTACGTCTATAGACAATCTCGAACAGAGTGATGTTGGTAGAAACATTCCAAGTGGTATTGTAAGAATATTCATCCCAAGGTATCCAAAATACCAATTTTTGGGTTGATTGCTTGAAAAGTGGGGAATTGTCCAAACAAGTGGGGTATTATTGAAAAAAGGTTTGAACCTATTTATTCATACCCAACCAATAGAAAGTGGTATCCAGTCTACAGTAAATTCTGTAAAAACCTGAATGGCCCCCTTGGGGGGTAGTATGATTTTCAGAAATCAGTTGGGACAACCATGGGGAAGTAGAAGGTAATACTAGTCAGCCTTTATACAATAAGGTTCCGTTATGAAAGGAGAAGTGTGGGGAAGTCAGCTGACCAGCCTGTAGAGCCTGGAGGATTTGTTAAAGGTGAGGGTCAGTCGAGATTTTTTGCAGCAAGGCATGAGCATCTTCCCAAAGTGGCATGGACTGGAGCAGGTGGATGGTTGGTGGCTCAGTGCAGTGAGACAAGGCATCAGAAATAGAGTTGTTGCGACCAGGTTTATATTTAATATCAAAGTGATACCCCAATAATTTGGCTATCTAGTTTTGATGATTTGGTGTAGCAATGCACAGATACAACAAAAATTTCAGGCTATATTGGTAAGAATAAATAATAAAAGGGATACCCAACAAGTAAGGGCACCAATGTTGGATGGCTAGGACTAAAGCCATAAGTTCCTTATCATAAGTAAATTTGGAAAAATTGGTGGGGGACAAGGCTTTTCTGAAAAATGAAATTGGCCGAAGATTTTGCAATAGAATTTCTCCAATTTCTAAGCCCGAGGCATCACATTCCAATTCAAAGGGCTGGGAAAAATTAGGTAAAGAAAGAACTGGAGCCTGTGTGATGAGTTCTTTGAGGCAAACAAATGCTGCTTTAGCCGCCAGAGTCCAAGGAAAATTGTTGAACTTGGTAAGAGCCGTGAGGGGTTGAGCAATGACACCATACCCTTGAATAAAGTGGTGATAATAGCCCGTAAGACCCAAAAATCTACAAATTCCCTTAACTGTTTGAGAAAGTGGCCACTCCAAAACAACTTGTATTTTGGTGGGATCTATAGAGGTTCCTTGAGAAGAGATGACATGCCCCAAATATTCTACATGTTGTTGGGAAAACCGACATTTGATTTTGTTGGAAAATAAATGATTTTCTAGGAGCACTTGAAAAGAAACAGTGAGATGGTAAAGGTGATGCTGCTAACTAGAGTTATAAACAAGAATTCCATAAAAAAGATCAAGATAAATTTGCGAATCAAAGGGAGAAACAAATCATTCATGATGGCCTGAAATGTAGGAGCGTTAGTTAATCCAAAAGGCATAACCAAAAACTCATAATGACTGTTGTGTGTTTGGAAATATGTCTTTTCCACATCTTCAGCATGCATTCGAATTTGATGATAACCGGATTTGAGATCATGTTTGGAGAAAAAAATGGAACCGTGTAGTTCATCGAGAAATTCCTCAACCACCAGAATAGGAAACTTGTCAAGAATAGTTTCCTTATTGAGGGAACGACAGTCAACACAAAGGTGCCAATAACCATCCTTTTTAACTAAAAATACCGGACTAGAGTGTGCACTACAACTAGGACGAATGATGCTAGCTTGCAATAGTAATTGTACTTGGGATTCAATTTCAGTTTTTTGGTAGTGAGGATACCGATAAGGAAGAAACATAATTGGTTTGTGGTTTTTCATGAGACAAATAACATGATCCCACGGCTGGGTGACCGTGTTATCATGAAATGTCAAATTTATTATGTTTTTAAGGTTGATTTATAGTCTAGGGTAGACCCTAGGTCGTCTCTCAAGGAGCGTTGGTAGGTTTAGAGTGTGTATTTTTAATAAAAATTACTAATAGAGGGGGTGGTTTTGAAAAGAGTTTAAAACAATGACTTAGTTGAAATATCTTAAAAGTTGAGTGACCTAGTAGATTTTGAAAAATATGAGATAAAAGGGTCGATGTGATTTCACTACACACATATCAAGTTCATTTTTCATAGAGATTCATCTTAGGTTTAGAGTAATTCTTTGGTTGGAGTTAATTGGAATCCCGATTAATTCCTAAGATTTTATTTCAATGATTTAAGGACCAAACCTTGATGTAACAATCGTATTGTCAAGGTCCAGTACTTATGCATGGAAAAAGAGATTCCAAAGAATATTGAAATCTCAATAAGGTGGGTATGAAAAGGATTCTTGTGATGTCTAATCGGAACAACACAAGTCACACACTCAAAACCTCACACCGATCGGTTAGAAATTAAGAGCACAACACTCACATGTATCAAATCAAGCATTCAAATCTGAAATAAAATAAGATACATGGAATTAAATGTTTAAAAACCCAAATTACTCCAAACCAGTAGCTAGTGTATGCATCGGAACTCCCTTGACATGTGTGTAGCTCCCTCACAATGAACACCCAACTTTGAGCTCGACATCGGGAGGAGGAGGAAGCTCAGGTGGAACTCCTTATTCATCCTTGATTACCCTATGAGGATAGGGGACTCCAGAACATCCAAGGTGATTAGGAGACTCCTCTAGGACTCCAAATTGTCATCACTTCACTCCTTGGCCGAACTTGCAAATGAGGTTCCCTTGGTGCCCTTTTATAGGAAAATTGGAAGGTGGTTTTAGGCACACATATTTCATCAATCCACTTGTACCACAATTTTCGGCATTCAGAAAGTCTTATCTCACTTTTTAGAAAATAGAAAAGTTCTATCCCTACCTCTTGACTGTCTCCACCGAAGTTTGGCACCATTTGGACAACTACAGCTCAAGATATTGATAAAATACAGAACACCTCATTAGACTTGGTCCAAATTCGGTGGCTTGGACAGATCAGTTATAATGGGCCCAATAGAAGCCTAATCAGGATTGTGTTCATTAATATGAAATGTATCCTATTAAATTTTGGACAGGACCACAAAATTTCAGCCCATTTGGATGCACGTATTTTGTGTACTATGCAAAACAGTGGACATATGTCCATTGATCCATGCAATTTTGGCCCATTTTTATTCCACTTCATCAAGGGCCCTCCAAATCACCTCCACCTACATTGAAATAATAAAAACAAGTAACATTTCCCATTATAATTTTGATTAACATTAATTGATTTATTCAAACATAAAGTGCAATTTATTATTATATTTTTAATATTCATTACAAAACTAGTTTAAAACTGCGGTGTAAGGGTGGAATAAAACAGTGAATCGTGGTACGATCACACCCCCACACCTAAACATTTGCACTCCTGGGCAAAGTCACATATCCAAATACAATGATGCATATATATATATATATATATATATATATATATATATATATTTCCAACATCCTGAAGATTTATCATTTGAGGAAATTTTATTTAAAGTAAAGTGATCAATGCACGAACCACACCAAGGAGTTCTTCCTAGTGAAAATAGAAAAAGATGTCTCATAAATCATATCATTGAGAAATTCAAAAAGATTAATGATACCCAATTGATAAAGGAATTAATAAGTAAACCATGACACTAACTCTCTATGTGTGTGTGTGAAAACCATTCCATGCTATTCTTTCCACTTGCTATCCAATAAATATATGTTATTTTAACATTTTTCAGCCTAAATGATTTTGTCACCGAACCTGTCCTACATCATTTGCAATCATATTTCAAGACCCACTCATTTAAGCATTCCCAGAAGTCAAACCATAAGCTCCCGACCTAGATATCCCCATATGTTTCACATTTCATCACTCCCCTCATTTATTATATTTTTTTTGAAGTTGCAATTGGAACAAATCTCACACTCATCTCTCAAACTTTGTTTGATATCCTCACGACACTAATTGAAATAGTTATAAAAAGATCAAAGGTTGAGGAGGAGTGGTTTTTGACCTACCCAAGACACAACAATTTTTTTGAGGGCGTACAACAGTCAGACATTAGGTACACATGCATAGGTCAATTTGGTACAGTAATAAAACAGATCAGATAAGGAACGAACGTATGGAAATATCATTTAAAGCTGAAAAATATTAACCCAACATATATTTACCTTATATTAAGTAAGAAATATTCACACTTTGTGGTTTGGTGCAAAAATATATGGAGATATTAGTGACACAGTTTTCCTAAAACTACTCGCACAAGGGGCATCAATCATCTCAAATGTTTCACAGTGATACAACCATTTATATCATTAACATAAAACCAATTCACTAAAAAAAATCACTCCTTGATGGTAAACTCATACACAAATTCTTTTTAGCCTTCGTTATGGTATTTTTACTTTCCCCACTTTATTGTCGCCAAATCATGGAACTTCGAAATTGTTGATGGGGAAAAATGAAAATACCATAAGGAGGGAAAAAAAGAGAAAACAAAAGGAGAAAACGATGAAAATTCCTAACTAACCCAGGAATGTATCCACCCCCCACACCTAGAGTATGCAGTGTCCTCACTATAGTAAAAGAGAATGTGGGAAGGAAAGATAAAACCTGGTTGATGTCATTCATAGTTTTCTTCTTGAACTTGGAGTTCCTCCATCGGGGACTCCAGAACGGGTTCATGAAAGTGCTTCAGCCGCTGCCCATTGACAGTGAAGGTTTGCTTGGTTTCTTCATTTTGAACCTGAACAACACTAAATGGAGAGACATTAGTAACAATGTATGGTCCAAACCAGCGGGAACGAAGCTTACCGGGATACAATTTCAGCCTTGCATTGTAGAGGAGGACCTTCTTCCCAATATGGAACTGATGATGAAGGATAAGATGGTCATGGTCAGCCTTGGTTCTCTCCTTATAAATCCTGGAGTTTTCATATGCATCTCTTCTCATTTCCTCTAGCTCCTGAATCTGCAACTTCCTTTGAGCACCTGCACCAGAATGATTATAATTGCATTTTTTGATGGCCTAGTAGGTCCGGTGATCAATCTCAACAGGGAGGTGACAACTCTTTCCAAACACAAGACGATAGGGTGACATTCTAATGAGAGTTTTGAAATCAGCACGGTAGACCCATAATGAATCATCGAGTCTAAGACTCCAATATTTCCTATTGGGTTGAACCATTTTTTCAAGAATTTGTTTTAACTCTCTATTTGACACCTTAGCTTGACCATTGGTCTGTGGATGATATGCAGTAGAAACTCGATGACCAACCCCATACCGACGCAAAAGTGATTGCATTGATCGATTGCAGAAATGAGAACCCTGGTCACTAATGATGAACATAGGTAATCCAAATCTACAAAAGATCTGAGTTCTCAAAAATTCTACAACTGTTTTGGAATCATCTGTCCTTGTGGCCCGTGCCTCAATCCATTTTATACGTAATCAACGGCCAAAATAATGTACAATTTGCCAAAAGAATTGGGAAATGTCCCCATAAAGTCAATACCCAAACATCAAAAATTTCATGAAAGAGAAAGGGTTGTTGTGGCATTTCATTCCTTTTAGAGACATTCCCCATTCTTTGACAACAAGGACAAGATTTACAAAATTCATGGGCATCCCGAAAAAGTGTTGTCCAAAAGAGACCAGAATCAAGAACTTTGCGAGCAGTTCGTTGGGGACCAAAGTGGCCCCCAGAAACAAGAGTGTGGTAGAATCTAAGGACAGAATGAAACTCGCTATCGGGAACACAACGCCTAAGGACCTGATCGCTACATGTGAGCCAAAGGTAGGGGTCATCCCAAATGTACAAAAGATACTCATGTTTTAGACGGCTGGCTTGGTTTTTGTTGAAATCAGTAGAAATTCAAGATGCTACCAAATAATTTACAATTTTAGCATACCAGGGAATATCATCTTGCACTTTGTACAATTGCTCATTAGGAAACATGTAATTAATGGGAATAAAGGGGGATGAGACAATGTCTAAGGATGGGGGGATCCTACTGATATGGTCTGCCACCACATTCTCTTCTCCTTTTTTATCTCTAATTTCTAGATTGAATTCATGAAGGAGGAGCATCCAATTAATGAGACGTGGTTTGGCTTCTGGTTTCTTTAGGAGATACTGAAGGGCTGCATGGTCTGAGAACACAATGACTTTGGAACCTAAAAGGTATGACCTGAATTTATCCAAGGCAAACACAATAGAAAGAAATTCTTTTTCAGTGGTGGTGTAGTTTGCTTGGGCATGGTCCAAAGTTCGTGAGTCGTAGGCAATGGCATGTGGAGCTCGATCGACCCTTTGTGACAAGACTGCCCCAACTGCATAGTTAGAGGCATCACACATGATCTCAAATGGTAAATCCCACCGAGGTGGTTGGATTACTGGGGGTGATGTGAGAATCCATTTTAATTTATTAAAAGCTTCTTCACATTCTTTATCAAAAACAAAATCTTTTTCTTTTTGGAGTAAGTGGGAGAGGGGAAGTGCAATCTTACTAAAATCATGAATGAAACGACGGTAAAATCCAGCATGACCTAGGAAAGACCACACATCATGTACATTTTTAGGGAATGGTAGGGAAGAAATGACATCCAATTTCGATTTGTCTACTTGGATACCATCCCCGGAAATGACATTCCCCAAAACTATACCTTGTCGCACCATGAAATGACATTTCTCATAATTTAATACAATATTATTTTCAATACAGTGACGTAGGACAGAACCAAGACTACTTAAACATTCATCAAAAGATGATCCATAAATAGTAAAATCATCCATGAAAACTTCCATGCAATCCTCCAGGTAATCTGAAAAAATACTAACCATACATCGCTGGAAAGTACCCGGAACATTGCACAGGCCAAATGGAATACTTCTATAGGAAAATGTGCCAAAGGGGAAAGTGAAGGTTGTCTTTTCCTGATCCTCGGGGGTAATATGGATCTGAAAGTATCCAGAATACCCATCAAGAAAATAGTAATGGGACTTCCCCGCTATCCTCTCTAGAATTTGGTGAATGAATGACAATGGGAAATGGTCCTTCCTAGTGTGTTGGTTTAGTCGGTGATAATCTATATAGACACGCCAACTATTTTGCACACGAGTTGGAACCAATTCATTATTTTCATTTTTAATTACCGTTAGACCAGTTTTTTTAGAAACTACTTGAACAGGACTGACCTATTGGCTATCAGAGATGAGGTAAATGATTCCAGCAGCCAATAATTTTTTTACTTCCTTTTTAACTACTTCTAAGAGGTTTGTGTTCAGTCGACGTTGTGCCTGCCTCACTGGTTTAGCCTCATCAGTTAATAAAATATGATGTGTACAAATTGATGGGCTAATACCAGGAATGTCTGCAAGTGTCCATCCCAATGCTTGTTTATACTCCCTCAAAAGTTCAAGAAGTCGCAATTCATGCTCAGGAGGGAGTGAACTAGAAATGATGACGGGAAACTTGTTTCCATTATCAAGATATGAATATTTTAAATCTTGAGGCAGTTGCTTTAGTTTCAATTCAGGTGGATTTTGGATTGATGGGAGTGTGTGTGAAAGTGAGAGGTCACTAATCTCATCTAACTGCTCAATGGTATCATCCTAAGATGAGGAATTAGCTTTTACAAGTGTAGTAATATCATCGATGGTCATGTGATCCTCCATGTTCAAGAAATTATCAATTAATAAACATGCATGACACTTTTCTAGACCACTACAACAATCAACACATGATTCATTTCCAAGAATTTCAATCAAAGAGGAAAATTCAGAAAGGGGATCAGGGGAAACAAATGAAGTGATTTTAGGGGAAGGGAGTACATCAATTGAATTTACTGAGAGAGAGGAATGTTCTTCTGAGGGGTGCTTCATGGAATCAAGGATATTGAAATGGAATATGTCACCACCAAATTCCATAGATAATGTACCATTATGGACATTAATTATGGCTTTGGCGGTTTTCAAGATAGGTCTCCCCAATATAATTGGGGCATGTCCATTCATCCTATCATCTTCCATTTTTAGCACATAAAAATCAGCAGGAAATATTAAATTTTGAACCCTCATAAGAATATCCTCTAACACACTAGAAGGGTGTGTCGTAATCCGATTTTCTAGCTGAACAACTAATCCCGTGGGATTTAGTTCACCGACCTGCAAAGAAGAGTATATGGAGTGAGGCATAACATTAATAGAAGCACCCAAATCAAGCATAGAATTAGAAAAAGAATACTCTCCTATGGTACATGGAATTGAGAATGTTCCAGGATCATTGCACTTGGTGGTAAGTGATGGTTGTATCAATGATGAGACATTCCTCCCCAAACTTACCTTCTCATCACCATGAAGTCTCCTTCAGTGGGTAAAAATCTCCTTCAGAAACTTGGCATATCTCGGAATTTTCTTGACGGCATCAATCAATGGAATTTTAACCTTTACTTTTTTGAAAGTCTCCAAGATTTATTTATCAAGTTCAGTTTCCTTTTGTTTCCTTGGTTGGGTGGCTCTTTGGGGAAATGGAATAGGAATTCTTGGGCTTGGTAACTCATCAATAGACACACTCTTTCCTTTGGCAGGACTTCTCTCAAGACAAGGTTCCATCTCATTTGAACATTTTTTAGTGTTTGGGATGGTGGTTTCCTTAGGAGAGGATGACTCTAATGGAGGGTTCATTTGGATTTTATGTTGAGTTCCACTCCTAAGGGTGATGGCACTAACATTTCCCTTATCCCTAGGGTTGACAAGTGGTTGAGATGGTAGCTTACCAGACCCATGGCTTTGGATTTCACCCACTGATTTATCTAGTTGGCCTAATTGGGTTTTGAGGTCTTGTATGGCTGCTTGGGTGGTTTGTTGAAACTGGAGATTATTGGCAGCCATTTGTTTCATCATATCTTCTAGGCTAGGCTCAAGTTTTGGAGGGGGTTGTTGGAAAGGCCTTTGGGGTGGTTGAAAATTTATGGGTGGTGGTGGTTGATGACTAATTTTCCCTGGTTGGTTCCATGGTTGATGAGGCTGGTTTGAATACCCCCTTGCCTATAGGATTGGTTGTCTTTCCACCCAGGGTTGGATGGATATTAAGGTTCTTGCCTAATGGGTTGGTTATAAGGGCGTCCTGGGAATATTGCCTCACAAATCTCAGAAGTTTCTCTCAATTGGGGGCATTGGTCCGAATAGTGGGTATCAGAAGAGCATATACCACAATGTATGGGAGGAGGATATTGGAATTTCCCTTGGTAAAGAGAAAGTGGTCGTAGAAGGGTACTTACCTCTTCAAACTTTGTGTCCACCTTCTTCTCGAATTCAGTACTTTGCACCTCATGGACACCTCGAATGGGTACACTGGACCTTGAACTGAATTGTTGAGTGTTCTCTGCCATGGTATCAATTAGGGTCCTTGCAACGATTGGGGTTTTATCCACCAGTTCACCACCTGCAGCAGCATCAATCATGTTTCGATCAATAGGGATTAAACCTTCATAAAAATACTGAATTAAAAGTTGATCACTTATTTGGTGGTGTGTACAACTTGAACATAATATTTTAAAGCATTCCCAATATTCATGAAGGGTTTCTCCTTGATATTGTCTTATCCCACATATTTCTTTCCTTATTTTTGCAGTTTGAGAGGCTAGAAAGTATTTTTCAAGAAAAAGTCGTTTCATGTCAGCCCAACCTCTAATAGGTGAATTAACATAATACAACCAATCTTTAGCCGTGTCTTCTAATGAAAATGGAAATGACCTATGTTTTACTTGTTCTTCATCCACATTATAAGGTTTTAATGTTGAACACATAGTATGAAATTATTTTAAATTCTTATGTGGATCTTCTCCAGGCAGTCCATGAAATCTTGGTAATAAATGAATTAAACCAGATTTTAGTTCAAAATTGGGTGCCTCGCCTTGTAATTGAATGTAAGTGGGTTGGATATCAACATCAGGTGAGGTTAGTTATTTTAGTGTTTTATTATTTTCATCCATGTTATACAAGTTATGTTCAGTTTTAACTTTGGTTTCAGAAGAAGAAGAAGGATCAAGAAGAATTTTAAGATGTGGTGTCTCATCCTTCAAAGTGTTGTCTTGTGTGTCTCGATTTCGTTGATGTAGGATCCTCTCCGGTTCGGGTTCGAAAGTTTGTAGGTATCCCAGAGTAGAACGCGTCATAAAAAAAACCTATACAATAAATAAATTAGAAAACAAAAATAAATGAAAAGGTATAAGATAAAACAAACAAATATTCACAAAAATTACAAAAAATTTATCAAAAACACGCACAAAAAACCAAAGCGCTCCCCGGAAACGACGCCAAAATTTGACCGCGTTTTCATGACACGTCAAATTGATTATGTTTTTAAGGTTTATTTGTAGTCTAGGGTAGACCCTATGTTGTCTCTCAAGGAGCGTTGGTAGGTTTAGAGTGTGTATTTTTAATAAAAATGACTAAGAGAGGGTGTGGTTTTGAAAAGAGTTTAAAACAATGACTTAGTTGAAATAGCTTAAAAGTTGAGTTACCTAGTGGATTTTGAAAAATATGAGATAAAAGGGTCGATGTGATTTCACTACACACATATCAATTTCATTGTTCATAGATATTCATATTAGGTTTAGAGTAATTCTTTGGTTGGAGTTAATTGGAATCCCGATTAATTCCTAAGCTTTTATTTCAATGCTTTAAGGACCAAACCTTGATGTAACAATCATATTGTCAAGGTCCAATACTTATGCATGGAATAAGAGCTTCCAAATCAGATTTAAATCTCAATAAGGTGGGTATGAAAAATATTCTTGTGATGTCCACTAGGAACAACACAAGTCACACACTCAAAACCTCACACCGATCAGTTAGAAATTAAGAGCATAACACTCACATGTATCAAATCAAGAATTCAAATCTGAAATAAAATAAGATACATGGAATGAAATGTTTAAACACCCAAATTACTCCAAACCAGTAGCTAGTGTATGCATCAGAACTCCCTTGACATGTGTGTAGCTCCCTCACAACGAACACCCAACTTTTAGCTCGACATCGGGAGGAGGAGGAAGCTCGGGTGGAACTCCTTCTTCATCCTTGATTCCCCTATGAGGATAGGGGCCTTCAGAACCTCCAAGTTGATTAGGAGACTCCTATAGGACTCCAAATTGTCAGAACTTCACTCCTTGGCCGAACTTGCAAATGAGGTTCCCTTGGTTCCCTTTTATAGGAAAATTGGAAGGTGGTTTTAGGCACATAGATTTCATCAATCCACTTGTACCATGCTTTTCGGCCTTCAGATAGTCTTATATCGCTTTGGAGAAAATAGAAAAGTTGTAGCCCTACCTATTTAATGTCTCCACCGAAAGTTTGGCACCGTTTGGACAACTACGACTCAAGATATTGATAAAATACAGAACACCTCATTTGACTTGGTCCAAATTCGGTGGCTTGGACAGATCAGTTCGAATGGGCCCCATAGAAGCCGAATCAGGATTGGGTTCCTTAATATGAAATGTATCATATTAAATTTTGGATAGTCCCACAAAATGTCAGCACATTTGGATGCACATATTTCATGTAATATGCAAAACAGTGGACAGATGTCCATTGATCCATGCAATTTTGGGCTATTTTTCTTCCACTTCATCAAGGGCCCTCCAAATCACCTCCACCTACATTGAAATAATAAAAACACATAACATTTCCCATTATAATGTTGATTAAAATTAATTGATTTATTCAAACATAAAGTTCAATTTATTATTATATTTGTAATATTCATTACAAAACTAGTTTAAAACTACGGTGTAAGGGTGGAATAAAACAGTGAATCGTGGTGCGATCACCGGGGCAGAGGAAGTCCCATTGGTGTCTGAAAAACTGAAGAAAACTGGGCAAAAAGCTGAGTAACTGTTGCTGTTGGTGAGATATCAAATCTGGAGTAGAGAGTTGGATTTTTCCGCCCAACAAAAAATGATATTAACTAGTTGATGATGGACACATGAGTCGATGTGTCAAGGAATTTGCTGGTTGAAATGGATGATTCATTCCCTGAATACAGTATGAGCGGTTACTGGAGGAAAATTTCATAAACATAGAATGCAAATTGGTATGGACGTCTCCCAAAGTTCATAGCTAGGACACACCTAAAATCAAATCCAGATGACCAATTTCCAGAACATGAACGTCCACAAAACAGGTATAGTCTCTAATCGAGAGGTTCAACTGAGAATAAATTCCTTGAGACAAAACAGTGTGTCCATCACCCAATTGAATACACAACTGGTTGGGGTTGTGTGTTGGATAGCCAAGGAAATGAACTATTTGAGGGGATATGAACTTATGCGTGGCTCTGTTTTCCACCACTATGAGAATTGGAATTATTGAAAGAGAGCCAACAACCTTCATGGAAGGGTGTCCAATAGAAAGCTGTTTGTGGGTGGGGGGGTTGGCATCCATGAAATGGCAAGTCAAAAAGTTACAGGCGGCTTAAAAGGGACTATCATATGGAGGGGAGTCGAGTGGTGGGGGATCCTGGTTAGGCGTTTCATAATCATCCTCACCTAGTATAAGGATTCATAACTTTGGATCAGTGCACTTATGAGTGGGTGTATAGGGTAAGGCACAACGAAAACATAAACCCTTGCAGCAGCACTCTTCCCATTCCTATGTCGGTAGTTTCCTCACACCCTGTGATGGAACATGGGACTGTTTAGATGAATCAGAGGAGATGGTGGAGTGCGGGGGGGGGGGGGGGTCGCGAAAATGGGGACGAGATGTAAAATCACTTACCATAAAGGCTGAAATCCACAGGGGGGGGGGGATGAAGAGGTATCCTTCCCATGACCAGAACTAGCCGAAATCAAAGGAGTGCCACGAAAAGAAGATCTAGCACTGCAGTGGAAAGCAAGTTCAACACGGTGAGCTAACCACATATCCTAAAACCGAGTTTCAGGATTATGAATGTGAACCCAAGAGCAAATATCATCACGTAAGCCATACAAAAAATAGCTGACATATTGATGCTCAGACTGGCGTGGGATTAGGGAGGCTAGATATTCATATTGATCTATATATTATTTAACAAAATTCAACTGTTGAAGCACAATAAGTTCCTCATAAGTATTTTTTATCTCAAGTCCACTAAAACTATCCAATAAACCAGTACAAAACAAGGGCCATTGCAACTTTGGATAAACTTATTTTAAAATGGTAAACCAATGAATGGAGAGACCTTCCATACTGACTTGGGTGAGCATAATTTTTATATCATCATGTGTATGATTAATTCGGAAAAATAATTATGCTCGAGTGATCCAACCATGGGGATCAGTTCCATCAAAGATAGGTAGTTCCATGTGGAGACCCCCAAAATTATGATCAACAAAGTGAGGAAGATCGCCTACAACAAAATGAGGATCTTACAAAGCAACAGGGAGGTGAGTATCAGTGGACGTGCTAGAATCCTTCAAGAGAAGAGGTTGTTTTTCACATTGGAAAAGCATGTGTTGACGAAACTCCATCTGTGCGACCATATCTTGATCCCAGTGATGTTGGCCTTGGTAGAGGTCATGGAAACCTTGATGTAGCTCAGCGAAAAAAGAAGATAATTGAGAAAGGGTCGCCTCTACAGAGTTGATGTGAGATTCCACTATTTCCACACGAGATTGAATACATGTCTCCATCGTAAAGAAGGAAAGAAGATGGTGGGCTGGAAGGTCAGAACAAATAATAGGGATCACCATGAATGAATTGACCCCTTTTTAAAATATTCAGCGAAGCAGTATTGGAATTACACTAGAACCAAAAGAAAAGTACAATGCTAGAGTAAAAGCAGACCCCCAGGAGGCCCCATTGAGATCTCTCACCCCTGACTCACTATGAGTACAGTTCTAAAAATAGAAAGATGCACTGGCCCCACTACCCCACACCCTTATTTAACAACCTGGTCCCCACTTGCTGAGCATCTAATAGTTTCCGCTGGCTGGACAGTTTTACCCCTTCTAGAATATACTTTCCAACCTTCTATGTGGTCCCCATCTCTATCACTTAGTCTGTGAGTTGGAATCACTACTATCGATATGGAGTCCTGGTAGGCCACACACAAAGTTTATTTGTAGATTCCATCAATTTAAATGAATTGGAGTTCAAGATGAAGTCCCCCCCCTCGAGCGGGGAAAAGCAAGTGTCCAAGTGAATGACTGCGAGTTACTTAATTAAATTATATTATTCTAGTTTTAAATAATGAAAATTAAATTTATTTCTCAAGGTTTAATTGTAAAAGTTAATATGAGAAAGTATTATTTTTTGAATGAACATTGCACCGTTCAAGGTTTGTGATAGAGACCCGCTATGCTAATTAGTTTGTTACAGACTAGAAATTGAGTTTGTTGGGGGGGGACCAGTCAGTTCCACGTGTAGGCATAGGGGAGGTTGTGCTATTAGTCTTTTAGGGGGGGAGGCATTATATAAACGTGGGAGAGGGAATATCGAAGGTGATGAATATTGTGATCGACCTTATGGCTTGGGAATCATCCCGCGGGCTTGGGCGACAAACACTTTCTCTCTCGAAGGGTCCTACTACTCCTCTTCCTCTACTGCAATTCTCTAGTTCTTATCATACTGTAATACTAAGTGTTAATCCTCTGTTCCTATCAGTTGGTCCAACCTGCCATCTCCCTGCCACCAGGTCTATTTTTGTCAAGCACCTTGTGCGCTGCTTCCACTAATTCAATAGAGAAATTAAAGACCACGCACCGTCGATTTGCGTCGAACGCTCGGGCATGGATGTTCCTCGACCTACTTCCCATCTTTTGGAACCACATCCACTATCACCGACTTCCGCCCTTCTTTTGTGTGCATTACATTCTCCTCTATAATTTTCCGCACACCGCCACGACTACGCTCGCCGGAGGGGCACCCAACATTCTAGTGACTTATGATTCTCTCGTACAGATGTGACATGCGCACTGTGGGTTTTTCTCTAGTCTGCCCAGTGAAAACACACCCTCCTTTCTTGCAGCAGTTTGACGGTGAGCACTCCGCTGCTTCTACCGTTTCATGTTTCAACAATTAGTTCCCCATCGACGGACCCCACTGGTATGCACTGCGAGTTTCATCTTTCCCGACCAAGGTGGAAGCTCACATTTAAAGAAAAGAAAAAAACATATGCATGAGAGCTCAATATTTCTGTTGGGAGGAAAAAAATCAAGGGACAATGATGATGTTGAAAGATGAGGTGCTCTAGTAACTCAGGAATCTCCAAGCGACTCGCCTCGATCCAACAAGGCCAGCTAGACCACGAACTAACAATGAATTTCGAAACAACATTTCAAGAATTATTCGAAGCTATAGAATGTCGCTGAGAGAAGATACCGCAACTCGAGATAGATGCCCAAGAAAAGTTCTTGGACCATCAACTTTCTCTCAGGCTGTAGGTTTAACCCAAAGATTACCTAACACCACCTCCGCCTCATCATTCCTTTGCACTACCTGCAGTACATCCTGAATTATCTGGTGATTTTGAGGTGTATGGGTGGGATCCGTAGTAGCAGATGATTTATGCGCTGACCTTGCAGCAGCATACAGAGCACATTCTGTTCTCCCCAGTACTAATTGATGGGTTTCCAAATAAGGGACACACATAGTCCCCAACGGTCATGGGGGTGCACTTCGTGATGAGACAACTCCACCTGCCTTACCACCAACACTGCTCAAAGTGAATTAAGTAATGTTTTCTGTGATGATGGCGACACAAGACGACAAAGTGACGTTGTCAGTACTAGCATCAATGATGGAAGCTTGGATAGAGGTAGCATCAAATCAGAGTGCACGTGGGAAGCTCGCTGCAATTTTTTTTATAGAAGTTGTTGGCTCATTCAATGGTACGAAGCATACAAAATATTGCTTGGAATAACTGTCTAACCAGCTCCCCTTGTCCCTAGTTATCAAGAGCATGGTTGGTATGGGATATCGCTCGGCTTTCCTGCGAGATCCACCACCAAGGTGGTTTTTCAGGATAGTGGAAATGATAGAGACCTGCTATGCTGATTAGTTTTTTATAGATCAATAGTGATTGATTTTGTTGGGGGGGGGAGTCGGTTCTATGTGTACGCATAGGGGAGGTTGTGTTGTTATTCTATTGGGGGGGGGGAGGTGTTATATAAACAAGGGAGAGGGAATATCGAAGGCAAAGAGAATATTGTGATCAGGCTTCTAACTTGAGAATCGGCCTGTGGGCTTGGGCGAGGATCACTTGCTCTCTTAAAGGGTTCTACTACTATTACTCTACTGTAATTCTCTGGTTCTCATATTTGAATACAAGTTTTGGTCCTTTTTTCCTTTAAGTTTGTTAAATTATTACAGGGGGAACAAGTTGAATTAAAGACTCGTGGTTTATCATGTGACATTTAATTATGTCATTAGTGAGTGGTGAAATGTTTGTGGAACACACGACACATTTACTAGTTATTTGCGTCATTTTGGGATAGTTTAAGAGGGATAACTTATCCAAGGGTTTAAGTGAAATTTTGGAAAGTTAATTCTTACTATTTAAGCTCATTTGTGATCCATGAATAGGGCCTAAAGGTATTTTCACGAATCTGAAGATTTTCTATTCTCTTCTCCCATTCTCTCAAGCTTCTAAAGA
Organism: Viscum album; assembly: GCA_963277665.1. Classification (NCBI taxonomy): domain Eukaryota; kingdom Viridiplantae; phylum Streptophyta; class Magnoliopsida; order Santalales; family Viscaceae; genus Viscum; species Viscum album. The sequence goes on along the minus strand of OY728141.1, from coordinate 1,953,338,485 downwards.
GAAAAAGATCAAGGATGGATCGATCCAAATTTTCGGATCGATCGTATGATCTTCTGGTGATCGTACGAGCGACGTAAGGACTTCGATCTCCCACAACAACACCTAGGAATTGAAGCACAAAATTCGTGGAGCTGTGATATATGTGTGAATGATCTAGAAGAAATTTAGTTTGGTGTATTTGAGCTACGATGATCCAGAGAAGAGAAGATATTACTGAGATTGCACCATCACAATGAGATACCATTTTGGTTTTGTTTTCATAATTAAATTAATTCTCACAAGATACTTGGTGTGAATCGGGTATCGATAAGACGAATCAAGTATCTTATGATTGATTTGATGTTAAAAATTAAAATCACACTTCCTTTTGTGCTTCTGTTGTGTGTTCGGTTCCTTCACTAGATCCTTTTATTGGGCACAGTGAGTGACCCTCTTTGTATGCTAGATCAGTGTGGCCTAGTATTACTGCTGTGGTGGTGGTGGTAAATGAAGCATCATCCCATACCCCTTGGATTAGCCCCACATTGGGGTGAACCATGCCAAATCATGTGTGCTCCATTTCTTTATTTGCATTTTTGGGTCAGTTATTCTTATATGTGGTCAAGTGAGTAAGAACAATAACCAAGCCCTAATGGAAAATGAGGCTTAAATTTTTGAATGAGGTTTAAATTGGTTATGTAGGTCCCTCCTTGATTCCTCTTGAACCTCACAATAAGTCCTTACCCATTACAACTTTTGAGTGGGGTCACTACACATAACCCCTCTCTTCTATTTGTCTGGTTTGCGTCTCCCCGAAAGAGTCCAAAAGATTTTAGAAAATACAATTTCTAAGTTAATTTGGGGAATTTCTGAAGACCATTATAAGATACACCAGATTAAATGGATTAGAATCTGGCATCTCACTGATAAAAATGGCCTTGGTCTCTTCAGCTTTGAAGATCTATCTAATTCCATTGCATATACAATTTGGCATCACTTCCAAAATGTGTCCCACCCCAGGACTGATTTAACGAGAAACTGATTCTTACATATAAAAGGTCACAACATTTCCTATTTTTGGAACACTGACTCCTAAGCCCTACTTTTACCGACTACCTTGACGTATTGTCTGATAGTTTGGTTTTTATTGTACTAATGTTTTATAAAAAAATATTATGTACTGCCAAATTACTTTCAAGATATTTATCTTTATGTTGGTGCCCATTAATGGATTAGATTATAAAAATGTATTTCAATGCTCCCTCCCATTGTGTGCTTTGCCTCAATGCTATTGATACCATCGACCAAAACTCACTTTTTTGGTTACCAACACAGTTTGCATTAAATTTTATAAATTGTTTAGGATTCATATTAATTGTCAGGGGAATGGCTCTATTAGTTTCGTTTTTTGATGTTGTATTTTAGCTCCTAAAAATAGAATTATTCATGTTCTAAAAATCATTATTCTTCTTATTTTTTAGAAATTTTAGGTGTAGAGATGTGTATTATTTTTTGAAGGGGGAATAAAAATATTGAAGTTATCACTATTTCTATTCATAACACGATTCTTAAGGTTTCTCCTACTCATCCTTTCAACATTTCTTCCCATAAATCATTTGATGAATTTCAACATATGGGCATCTTTTATCACCTCCATTTCATGGCATGAACCTTCATATTGACATAGACAACTCCTACATGAGTAAGCATGGTATCGTTTGGAATGCTTAGTTTATATAAAGAATATGTTCTCCAAATTCTAGTTTTTTTTCTTATCACGCAAGGAATTGTTTAGTTTTATATGCATATGTTCATGGATTTCATGGGTTTTTTGTGGATATTTATGGTTTGGGGTTTGTGATTTTTTGTGTCTGTGGCTTTCACGTTCATGTAAAAGTTTTTTACCAAATGATAAGGTTTTTTTGATTATTCATGGATGTTTAGACCTCCCATTTTATTGGATTGTTTATGTTTGTGGACTACTAATACTTTATTGATTTATTTATTTATTTTATCTCTTTTACCTTGTGCTTTTCATTATTTTGGATATTCATTTATGATATTTTATTACATAGATTTTTGAATTATATCCATGATATATATTTATTTATGGTTACATCTCTTTACCTCCAATAATTACTTTATCCAAATGAAAACCTTTCTCTCTATCTCTATCTCTCTCTCTCTCTATATATATATCCTTAAATACCTATGTTGAATATCTTGTTTTATGCACAACGTCGAATTAAAATGAACTGCAACACATTTTATTATTATAAATACAACTGTCGTAAAGTAGAAGTTGAATTGGTGGGTATTAATAAAAGTAACCATTTTATGAAACATTTATCAAAAGAAAAATAATGGTCATTTTTAATATTATCACAATAAAGAAATTCAATTAGTATAGTTAAAAAACTAATAAAATGCTTTCATACTTTAATTTTTTTTTGTTGAAATCATATTTTTATGCACTATGTATTTTTATTTCAAGAAACTAAGAATATTATGGTTAAATGATGATAAAATATATTGTTGATATGAATGATATATTAATACTAATTTAATTAGAAATTGATATGAAATAAGAACAGTAAGAATTAATATTTGAAATAGTCATTTCCTATAAAAACAACTTTCATTTTACGTTTTCATTTAAAAGTTAAATACTGAAATTTTAGAATTTGAATTTGAGAAAATGAATATTTTTGGATTGAACATAACATTATTTCATTTAGATGAATTTTTGAGATTTTTTTTGAAAATATTGATTTTTAGATGAACAGTACAAAATATTGTTTTTATAAATACCGAGAGTTTTATGAAATCATTAGGATATAAACACGACTTAAAAAATTTATAAATAATTTTTCATGAGCAAATATGTATTTTATTACTAAGATTATACATTTAAAATTATTATGTTTAATTTACCAATTTATAATTTACATTTTAGAACAAAAGTTATATTTTTCTCTAAAACTGTTTTTAATATGTTATATATTTATTATTTTATAATTAATTTTTATCACTTAGAAATTGTATCTAATAAAATGAATTTCATATTTTGAATCAGAAGGTCTAAATTATGTAATAAAGTACATTTTATTTTTAGATATGAAAATAAATTACTTTGGTTAAAATTAATTAGCATAATAAATGCTAAAATGATAATAGGGTTAAACAAAGATTAAAAGAATTAAAGCATGTTGAAAATATGTATCTAAATGAGTGGTTGAGGGATTGATCGACCATCACTCATGTATTTTCCATTATTGACCCCTTTTTGATCCACTTTCGTTGAATATTGCATCTCTTATAACAAATGTCACTTCTCTCACTTAAGGAGTCCTTCACCATATCACTTCTATTCACACCACAAGACCCTTAGTTCAATCAAAACTCTACCCACAACACTCCTAATCACATCCTAGAGGTTCTAGTCCACTCAAAAGAGTACCCCTAAAGTCTTAATCTAATTTTCAGGAGTTATTCCAAGGAGTAAGGTAAAAATTCCCAAATCGCTTCTTTTTATTTCAATTTCTGTAAGTGTTCTTCTTATAACTCAAAATTAATTATACCATCCTAAAATAATAACATCAGTGTAATTAGTATCCTGAAATTTTATTATACCATTGAGACAATTATTATCTATCTTCCACCCTCAGAAAAATGAAAACGTCATCTATGTGTACGTGCAAACTGCCGCCTTCATGGAACGCCGTGTCCATTTTTCATAACCGCCTTATATAGATGGTTAAAAGAGGGTATTTAATGAATAAATATGATATTTATAACATTATTAAGATTCTTAAAAGATAAATCAATTTCTTCCTTCTTTTCTTTCTATGAAAAACAAAAATGTTGTCCATGTGTACGTACACACTACCGTCTCCATGTATGGTGTATTTCGTTTTTCATCACCACCATACTTATATGATTTGAAGAATCTATTTAATGAATTAAAATGATGTTTATGTAATGGTTATGATTTTGGAAAGATAAATTAGGAATCATAGTAACAATATCAATAATAAGTGTAAATTTAACTGCCTAAAACAAGCGCACCAAGAAGAAAAACGATTTCTCTATTATAAGTAATAACTTCATATCAATTATCTTCTTATCTTACCTATTCCAAATTCCAAATTATCACATTAATAACACATAAATAAGATCATTATACTTTCACAATAATGATATTATAAAGAAATCACTTCATAATCATACTTATCCACTAATTATAACATGTTCTTGTTTGGATATGTTTTAATCACCCATATGAAAGATGTTATAAATTTCTATCATGGATGACTACATAAACTTAATTACTGGTGATCTTGGATATTAATTAACAAATAATGATTTGTTTTTGGTTTTGAAAAGGTTATATTAATATTTAATTAATTATTAATTTAGCGACCCCGACCTTTGCAATCCGAAGTCGATGTCTGTTTTATTACATTGAAATAAGATATAAGGAATAACATTGCGAAGGACCAAATAATTTAGTAGTATTGGTAAACTAAATACATACATTATTCCCATATTACATTTGAAAAAACAAATTACAACATTTTTTTTTGAAAATATTATTATTCTATCTACCTTTTCCTTGCATATCAGTTATAATAAACTTCCTGAATTTTTGGGAAATGAAAGAAAACACAAATTCTTAGTAACAGAAGCTATCATGAATCAATAAGAATAATCAACATGAAAAAATAAATAACAGAACACACATGCTATTTAAATAACTTTATTATCATGGAAAGATAATGAAGAATCAATATAGAAAGGTAAATAACTGAACACACATTTCATTTAATCAATAAACTAAGAATGAAATGCATCCATATATAATATCATAGTGAAAATATCAGGGATAATAATAACTGAATTCTCAATAAAGGAAATTCTTAATTATTAGATGTCATGTTTTCCAGACACATGATACCTTTATTATCAATATCTATCCTCAAGAAGGATTAAAACTATTGGGTAAAAACCTATCAGTTTTGGTCGATTATACCTCTACTGTCAAGATCTATCATCAAGATAGTTTAAATCCACTAGTTACAAATGTATAGGATTTGACCAACTGATTTTGTCTCATGAGACTTGTCGATGTATTGAGGGTATATCTATAATATTTCTACCCATATATTTATATACAAATCATTCCAAATATATCTAATAATAGATATAATTCATAAACAATGTGATTTATCATCAAATATCCATATTGAGTAAATGATATAGATTTATCAATATTTCCCCAGTTAATTAAATAACTATCAAAGTAAACATCATATATAAAAATGGTATATGGTTTAGGAAATACTCATATCAAATATACATGAGTATGGATATTTAAAAGAAATGTAATGTAAAGTAAAAAATGATTATAAGAAAGTGATTATTTCAGGAGAAAGTTAACAATTACAAAAGAAAGAGAGATTGTATAATAACTTTTACCGCTTGGTAATTTCCAAGTCAAATACATTTAGATGAATTAATTCAAATTCAAACTTAAAATACCATGAATTATTAAGAAATCATGATATTACATTTCAAGGTGTAGTAACATCACATAAACGTGAATTGGTGCATAATAACAAATAAGTCTCAATAAAATGTAAATTGAGACAAAATTCCTTACCTCACACTTCCTTTTGATTGAAAATTCTTTAACCTATTGTATAGTGGTTTTAAAAATGTTATAAACTTACATAAGAACTATATTATTATTTATAATATCATATTTAATCCTTTTATAACACCCTATCACCTTTATTAATAATCTTTCATTATTTTCACTGTTTCGGGTGTTAATTGTCTTGTTTTCTCATGTGTATTTTTCATTAAAGATCCAGTTATTTAACTTATTACAAAGTTTTATTATATATAGAATAATAATAATGTCATAATAATCATATTTATACATCAATTATACTTTAAATACTAATAATGAATGATGATTTTGATAAATTAAGTACATTATGATCATAAAGATGGTAGGTCGTACATACGCATGAGTAACATTTCAATTTTTCAATGATCATTATTAAAAGGAGGTAAGTAATATTTTATCATTAAAAAATGATCATAATATCATATATATCATATTATTACTTTAAATATACTTATATATATATATATATCATTAATGTGTTTTAGTGATGAAAAGAGAGTCACATTGCTTTGTGAAGACAGTAGTCCAAAAGTACACGAACGATGTTATACTTTTTAGCGTAAAAAGGAAATGATATATTATATTTTCATAATTATAAATATGTTATGAATATCATAAATATTTCATTTATATCACATATAATCATTAACTTTATCCTTATCACCTTTCATGTTAAGTGTTAGTGAAAAATGAATGACACCGCTTCGCGTGACAGTAGTCCGCCGTACACACAAGCGATATTATCATATTCCTTACCGAATGAAAGGTAAAATATATATATATGATATAATGACTCTAAGGGTATAAATTTTTTATAAATATCATATATTTACTTTATATCCATCATCGTACCCAACTTTGGAAGGTGGTAATGGAAGAACAAATGACATTGGTTTGTGAGCTAGTAGACCGCTGTACACATGAATGATGATTTTGTAACCCATTTGATGGAATTGGAGATGATTTTAGGTAATTATATTATTATAATAACATCCCAAAATATTTAAGATACTGAGGTTATTATACCATCATGGTTTAATAATAATTTAAGGAGGTTGTGAAAGAAATAAAATAAAGATGCTTGTTGAAGAATATTACCTCTTCTTCAGGTATCCTCCTTAGGTTTGCACTAAATATTTCCTAGGTTGTCTTTATACTAAAAATAAGCCTTTTAATATTAGAGGAGGGAAGTTGGGATGTTATTTGGGTAGGGGTTGGTCTAGTAAAATGGTTTGATAGGTGTGAATAAGTGAGGAGAATGAGTGCCTTTTTATAGTTGAGGAGAAGTGACATTTTTGAAAATACTCAAAATTATTCACTATTGGGAGGTATCTCTTAGAAAAAGTGGATAAAAAATTGATAAGTAAAGGTTTTTATGGATTATATGGTCGATAAAAACCTCCAAAACACAATGAAACACATGTTTTAAACATTTTTTCCTTTAACTTCTAAGTTTTCCTACTTTTACCATTTTAGTTTTTTCACCACGGTAGCTAGTTTTCTAACCTATGTATTTTATCCTTTAAGTCTAAAATAAAATGATCCTTATTAGATAATTTGGACCCACTAATTATAAATATGAAATCTAATTTATCAAATAAAAATCCCATGTGTTGAAAATTAATTTGAACACAAGCACGTGTAATGCAAAAAAAACATCATTTTAACCTTAACAACGCTAACTGGGTTTTTACTATTTAGGGGTCAATATAATCACTATGAAAGAACAATTGGTTTGTGAATGAACCATATTTTATATTTTTAATAATTTAAAAATACAATTGAAAAAATATGGGATTTTTAGGAATTTTAAATCATTTAATAAAATATCATTTATTATAAAATAACATTAATATAAATTTTGACATTATTCATTTAATTTGAAGTTAAAAATTTCAAGACAATAATGAAATTTGAATCTATTATGTTCAAATTAGTGTAACATGATATATAAATCTATAAAATTAATGGAACATAATAATTTATTCAATTTAATTCACATTTAAAATTTATAGTATCATTTATTTAATTCAATTATTAACTAAATAATTACTGCATTGACATTTCTTAAGAATTTTAAGTAATTATTTCATCTATAAATATTAAAGATAAATTATTATGATAACAAATACTCATTTATATTTCAAAATAATATCCATAACCAAACCTATGTTGTTTTTTTCCACATCCCAAAGCTTTATAGATATTAAAAGTAAGGAAGGTTTTTTTGTCTTTTTCTTTACAACATATTATATGAGTCATATTCAAAGGAAAGTGGAAAGAAATTGACATATTTGTGATACTTTAATGGAAAAGATCAAAATATACTCATAAAAATAAATTAATATTATATTTTAGGTCATTTTCACTCTTATTGTTTTTGTTTAACCCCCGGTAAATCAGTTTTTACTCTAATTGTGGTAAATAATTTTTACTATTTTTACTATTCATTTTGGTCAAAAATTAAGTTGATATTATTAAAAATTATAAATTATGATAATTAAAAATATGGAATCCATTTTTACAAATTCAATTCACATAAGTGACAAAATTAAATTTAAAATTAATCCCACAAACGTGATGAGAAAGCAGGTTTTTAAAAGGAAAATGTTCAAAAGTTTACAATGTTTTATATCAAAATTCAATATGAAAATGATTCCAATGAACTAAATTTGATTTATTTATATATAATTAAACTAATTTTATTTTAAAACCAATTAAAAATATAATTTAACATTATAAATAATTTAAACGAAAATACAGTTTTCAATTAAAATTCAGTATATTTCACTATTCCTCAAAAAATGATACTTTTCAGAAAAATCCAAAAAATTAACCCTAAGATAATTTTGGTATTATGATTTAAAAAATGGAGTTAATTTTTTCATATAAATTTTCTTAAATAAATAAAAATTAGTTTTAAATTATGTGTGTAAAGTGCGACTAATCCGTCTTTTAGAAAAAATACAGTTTTCCAGAATACAATTTTTTTCTTCTAAATGATTCTTATTTTATTACTAATCAATTTATAACAATATTTTTCATAATTTAGTTAGTAATATTCATACTCTCTAATTTAACATCTTGTTTATAACTAATATATTAAATAATAATATTTCACATTATGTTTAAACTTGGTGTTGTGTGTAACGAAAACTAAACTGAGTGTTGCGTGTAATTCAAGCTAAACTCAGAGTTTCATGTAACACAAGATAAAATCAGTGTCGCATGTAATTCAAGCTATTAAATAGATTGATTTTATTTAAAAATAAATATATCGTAAGTCTCAGGGTGTTATATTTTCTTCTAATCTTGGTGTTTCCCATTACATACACTATTGAATAAAATGTTCTTATTTTAAAATCTTGGGGTGTTACATTCTATCCACCATAAATAAATTGCATTCTCGCAATTTATACTTGATATCAATAAGATATTTGGAAATATGATTTTTGAAAAAACCACATCATAAAAATAGTTAATAAAATATTCTCTTAATAATAAAGAAAGCAAAGTACAAAGGTTATAATGAATAATGACATAAATAGGTTTTCATATAGGTGAACATAGGTGGGAATTGAAATCATGAATATGGAAGATAATACTAACTTCCAAGGATTAACAAAGAGGGATAGAGGTCACTGGTCATAAGAATATGGGTGATCTAGATAAGGTTAATGACCAAAAAACTATAAACCAAACATGCATGAAAACGGCCATTGATATCATTAGAAATGATATTAATAGAATATTTTTTTTTCAAAATACATTTCCTAAAGTTTAAGAACTTTAATGAGAATATATACTTACTTAATTTCATTCTAATTCATAAGCATAATCTCATCCTTTGGTTGTTCCTTAAAAAATTTCTAATTCATCCTTTACTCCAAGAACCAAATATCCAAAAATGAATTTTTTATAGTTGAAACACTAAAATTCACTTTTAATGGATCATAGATCTATAAAAGAGTGATTTTTTTTTCTCTATGTCTCAAACTATTTTCAAAAAACCAATATGGTCAGCACAAGTTATCCAATATGCATAAATCCTCGTATGGTAAAGTAATACATTAATCTTTAAAACCTTGATTAAAGTTCAACTTAAACCATTTCATAAATTATTAACCTTATGACCCTTCCAAAATATTAAGATCCATAATTTTATAAATAAGGTCATTGAATTTCCAAAATGAACTTATCATTAATCTCTCAAACAACATGAAATATATATTAATCATCTCATACAAAACATGTGAATACTTTCATCAGGTATTCTCTTAAAACATGATAATAAGCTAAATTACCAAAAAACCTTACTGAAAACATATATGCTTAAATATTACTTAAATAAAACACATATTATTAGATATATTCCTTAAATATAGGAATTCTGTAAACTCCATCAAACATAAATAACTTTGTCAAAAAATCATTAATCAGTTCCATGGTATTCATTAATTTATCCATATCGATCATCTATTTATCCCAACATCATTATCCTAACACCAGGAACATATTAAGTGTTATATTTTCCAAAATCATGTGTTTTATAATAAGTTCAACTTGCCACTGAAATACTTTTCTTAGTCCCATTCGACACATGCTTTAAAATCCTTTATGGAATAATATTGTAGTATAATCCTTATACATTTCATAATTCTAATAACCAGGATATCATTGATAAAATACTAAAATGAAATAATTCTTGAATCTAAACATAAACACATTAATCATTCTTCTTCGTCTGTGGTACTAGTATAATCTTGAGCATGATCCATTATTTTCTCTTAATGTATATTCCCTTGATGTATATTCCCTTGATAATTGAGCTATTCATTTGTGTAGTGCCTTATATCCTTATAGTTGAAGCATTGAAAATTGGAAAATTATTTATTACCCTTGCAATCATGATCATGGTAGCCTTTTTCATCACACTTGAAGAAAACTCCTTTTCCTCTTAAGCATGTTCCAAGGTGTTTCCTTCCACAATTATCATATGTGGGAAAATCTGTCTTTCTCTTCTTTACTCTATCTATCCTTTTCTCTGCTACCCTCTTCTTCTCTTAATTCCCTTAAAAGCCATAATACTTAGATAATTCCTTCTCTATCTTGTTATCACATGATACCATGTTCTCATATGATGAGAATGTTTGGATGACTAGTTTCCTTTGGAATATTGGCTTAACTCATTAAATAAACGATCATTCTTATTCTTTGGATTACGTGCATTGATGCAGTTCCCATTTTTTTGGATAGGAACCATTTATAAATGATGCCATACACTATATTAGATCATATAATTATGAAACATAATGTATAATCCCAAAACTAGTGAAATAGTTAACATAAATTGAAAAACTTATGCACAACTAATCTCATTATCATAAATATGATTTCTTTGGAGATATCTCTATTTCAAATCATTCATAATGGTTTTTAAAAAAATATGAATTATCATAAGAATATCTCTTGGGATTGCCAAACCAGATGTGCTGTAAGCCCTATTGTCATGCACTAAGTGATGATCAAGTCAATTCTAATGCACCCTTTTTAGATTTATTACGTCTAGGTACATCTATTCTATAACAATATCTACTTGTAGTATCCAGATAGGGATTTATTGCAAGGAAAGACACATAATCTCCACCTCACCAAAACTTTAAGATGTTCTTCTATACTTATCCTCAAAGTATATCATAGGGTTATGATCCCCAATTTATGTTTTCCTAAATATAGTTCCCATGGTTTCTACTAAACTTCCTCTGATACCAACTTTAGCGACCCAAGACCCATGCTTCCAGATCTGGTACAAAAATATTTTATATTTTTTTTCTTGAAATATAAACTAAAAAATATAAAGTCCTTTTTTAAAAATAAGGATATTTTCCGGTTTAGTTTTTTGAGGAAAAGGCCAAAATATTACAACATATCAGAGTTTAAACAATTAATAAATAAACAACTATTTTGACTTCACTCGCGCTAGCTCCTTAAAAAATCCAAACTCCTTTGGAACTTCTAATGAGTCTATAAAAAAATATTTTAAAAGGTAGTATGAACATAAAATTTCCCAGTAAGGGGTTTTAAGAACTAGTGAAAAACCATTTGAAAACTCTTTTGAAAACATTTTTCTTTTTATATCAAATATAAAAATTTGATAAATACTTTTCAAAAATATAATTTCTAGGGTTTTCAAAATATAACTTAGAAAATAATTTTCAAAAACCTTTAAAAATACACATCACTTTGAAAAAATTATTTTGAAAATATAATATCCTTGGAAAATACCTAGATTTCTCATTTAAGCTTTAAAAACCTTGATTTTTGAAAATAATAACTTTTTTTTATAGAAAGAAAATGATAATTTCCAACCATTAAGGTATCCATATTACCACTTATTGTATCAATTTTGGAAAATGTCTTCTTGAGGCCGTTGGTTCACTTCCCATTCTCCATGATCATGTTTAATACCCAAGTGCCGAGTTTTATAAAAACATTTTTAGGGTTGCTTTTCTCATTTGATTTACACCAAAAAATTCTTTTGAAAACTATATAAATTATTTTCAAAAGAAAATAATTTTATATAAAATATACTTTTACTAAAAAACTCTTTTATAAAATACCCATTTTCATAATAACTTAGAGAAATCCATAATTTATGAATAACAATTTGAAAATAATTCATGTAAAGGAATAATTGTTCTTATGCACATGCTTGTATTTATATGCATGAAATGTCATGAATAAATATAATGTACGGTCATAACTATACATATGTGCAAAATCCATAATTTTTAAATTATTTTTTTCACATAAAATGATAGCTTTAATATTTCAAAAAACCTTTATTTTTTTTGAAAAAAATCTTAAATGAAAATATAAATTTTGAAACATAGGATTTTGAAAATAATAAAATTCATTTTCATAAAATAATAGCTTTTGAAAAATAGAATTATTTTAAAATACCTCCCTTATATAAAAAGGGGTTTTTGGGAAATAATCATATATTTTAAAAAATAGAATCATTTTAAAATATCTTCCATACATAAAATAATATTTTTTTAAAATATAATCATATACATACTTTTCTAAAAAAATATAATCCTATAATTTGAAAATAATATATATCCCCCACCTTAAACTGCTAATTGAACTTATCTAAAATTCACCTATGTATAAATCATGTCGAACCTCCTTCCTAGAAGTCTAAGCTCACCCTTGCACTAACTCCGCATCCAGAGAAACTCACGTATTTTTTTCAGAGAGTCTGACAGCGAGTTGTTGGGTGCAGAATCTAAGGGAAGAACTTCTATTTATAACCCACAAAAGTTGAATAAATCATTTAATTATTTATTTAGTATCAAACACTATTTTGAAAGGCTCCCAATTAGTGGTTGTACCTTTTGCTTGCCCATCAAACAAAAATGACATTTTTCTCTTATTATGATTTTATTTTATTTTTGGTTTTCTTCTTTTTATTCCTTATCCCTTAAGGAACATTTTTATATTGTGTATATAAATATATATAACAAATAAAATATATATATATATATATATTTATAGCATATCTTTATTATAATTATAATTTAATATATCATTTATAACTTATAGATATTTATAACATATAAATTTTAACACACACACACACATATATCAACGTTATATATATATATATAAAATTTAATATAAATTTATATATCAATGTTTTATATAAATTTTATAATGTTTTATATAAATTTTAATATTTATAATGTTTTATATAAATTTTATATATTAACATTTTATCATATAAATTATATATATATAACATTTTTTTTCTTTTGTTTTTTTTCTTTTGTTTTTTCTTCATTACCATTCACGCCACACACACCCACTTGTATTTTGTTATTTTCTCACTTTTCTTTTATTCTTCCTTAGCCTTCATGTCACACACTTTACAATTTACCTATATATATATATAATTTTCTTTTACTTTACTTAATTACAAAGTGTTTATATATATATATATGTGTGTGTATATATATATATATATATTTATACACAAACACATATGTATTATAGTATATAGATATAACAAATATATATTTTATATAACACACACATATTTTTGGGTTCTTTACAATAAACACCAAATACATTACATTATATATATATTATTACATTACTTAATTTCTAAGTGTGTGTGTGTGTGTGTGTATTTGAGTTCTTTACACTACACACCACACACTTATTTCCCATTCTTATATATATATATATATATATATATTAAACACTCAATAATTGCACCACATAAAAATTATATTCATATTATTATATATATTTTATACAATCAACTTCTTAAAAATAGTTCTTATACGCCAAGTATATATATATATATATATTATTTTTATAAAATCAACTTCTTAAATATGTATGTGTGTATATACATATATAATCTATACATTTATATATATTTAATACAATTTTTTAAATTTTTTATATAAACATAGCCTTTTATTACCATTCACACACACACATGTACATGGTTATTATTTCGGTTTACCACATATAAATATTAACATATTTTCTATATATGTATATTTACATATTATTATATATTTAAACAAAATTAAAATTTTTTTATTAAAAGGAGATATATAAATTTATTATATACTCTTATCATTATATATATATGTAAAATATAAAATTACTTAAGAATTAAACTAAAAACTTTATTTTTTAATATATGTTACATTGTAAAATTTAATATCAAATTAATATTCTAACAATATTTAAGGTAACATATTTCCATAAAAATAATATCAAATACTTATTTATGAAAAATCATTATTAAAAAGGAAATGAATCACATCCTGAAGAACCGAATAGTTTAGTAGTCTTGGTAGACTAGATACATATATGATTCTCATACTACATTTGAAAATACAAATTACAATATAATTTTTTATTGAGAATATCATTATTCCATCAATATTATCCTTGCATATTAGTCATAGTACACTTCTTGGATTCCTGGGAAAGGAAACAAAATAAGGGTGATCTCAAATGCTTAGTAAGGGTTAAGTACATCAGAAGCTATTATGGATCAATAAGCATAATCAACATGAAAAGGTAAATAATCGAACACACATGCCATTTAAATAACTTGAATATAATGGTAAGATAAGTAAAAATCAACATGGAAAGGTAAATAACTGAAAACACATCCCATTTAATCAATAAAATGAGAATAAAATGCATCAATAGATAATATCATAGTGAAAATCTCATGGATAATAATAACAAAAACTGAATTCTCAATGAAGGAAATTCTTAATTATTGGACATCATATTTATTAAGAACATGATAAATTTACCATCAAGATATATCCTCAAGAAATTTTAAAACTACTGGGTACAAACAGATTGAGTTTGGCCAACTATACCTCTACTATTAAGATCTATCCTTGAGACAGTTTAAAACTACTGGTTACAAATGCATAGGGTTTGGCCAACAAACTTTGTCTCATGAGACCTTTTGATGAATTGAGGGGATATATATAATTTCCCCAGCCATATATTAATGTCAAAATTATTCCACATATATTTAATAATAGATTTAGTTGATGAATAATATGTCTTATCATCAAATATCTGTATTAGTAAAATGATACGAATTTATCAATATTTTCCCAGTTAATCAAATAACTATCAAAGTAAACATCATATATAAAAATGGTACTCTTTAGAAAATACTCATATCCAATATAAAATAATATGGATATTTAAGAGAAATATAATTAATAATAAATAATGATTACAAGAAAGTGATTGTTTTAAGAGAAAGTTAATAATCACAAAATAAAGTGAGATTGTACAATAACTTTTACCACTTGGTAATTTCCAAGCCAAATCCCTTTAGATAAAATAATTAAAATTCAAACTTAAAATACCATAAATTACTAAGGAATAATGATATTACATGTCCAGGGGTAGTATATACACCACATAAAAGTGAATTGGTTCATAATAACAAATAAGTCTTAATGAAATGTAAATTGAGATGAAATCCCTTACCTCACACTTTCTTTTGATTGAACGTTATTTAAACTCATTTATAATGGTTTTAAATATGTTATTAAATTATAAAATAACCATATTACTATTTATAATATCATATGTGATCATTTTATAACATATTATCACACGTTCATTAATAATATTTAATTATTTTCATTGTTTTGGGTGTTAATTGCATTGTTTTCTCATGCATGTTTTGTCATTAAAGATTTGGTTTTTGAAAATATTACATAGTTTTATCATCTATAAAATAATAATAATAAAATAATTATCATATTTATACATCAATTATAATTTTAATATCAATCATGAATGATATTTTTGAGAAATGAAGTACGTTACGATCATGGAGACGGTAGACCGTACGTACACATGATTAACGTTCCCATTTTTCAATAATCAACAAGGAAAGGTGGTAAGTAATATTTTATACTTATATAACGATAATAATATAATATATACCATATTATTCTTTTAAATATACTTATATATATCATCCATGTGGTGTGGTGATAAAAAGAGAGTCACATCGCTTTGTGAAGGTGGTTGTCCATACGTACACAAACGATGTTTATCATCTTTTTAGTGTAAAATGAAAATGATATATTATCTTTTAAGGATGATAAATATGTAATTAATATCATAATTATGTCATTTATATCACATAAAATCATTAATTTTATCCTTATAACCTTCCATGTTAAGTGTTAGCGAAAGACGAATCACATCACTTCGTGAGGTGGTGGTCCATTGTACAAACAAGTGACGTTATCATATCCACTATAGAATGGAAGGTAAAAAAGATATATGTGATATAATTAGTATAGAGGTATAAATATGTTACAAATATCATATATATAATTTATATATATCACCATATCCAATTGTGAAAGGTGGTAATGGAAGAACGAATGACAATAGTTTGCGAGACAGTAGTCCGTATTACACACAAAAAATGATTTCATAACTCATTTGATGGAAATGGAGAAAGTTGTAGGTCATAAAATTATTATAAAAACATCTGAAAATATCTAAGATACCGATTTTATTATATCAGTATGGTTTAATAAGAATTTAAGGAGGTGGAGAAAGAAATAAAATAAAGACGCTCATTGAAGAACATTACCTCTTCTTCAAGTATCCTCCATTGGTTTGCACTAAAGCCTTCCTAGATTGGATTTATACCCAAAATAAGGTTTCTAGGATTATTTTAGTGAAATTGGGTAATGATTTGGGTAGGGTTTTTGATCCAAGTTTCTTGAGAGGTGTGAATAAGTGAGGGGTGAGTGCCCTTTTATAGTTGAGAAGGAGTGACATTTTTGTAAATATACAAAAGTATTCACTCTTAGGATGTCTATCTTATCTAAAGTGGATCCAAAATTAACAATTAAAGGTTTATAGGGATGATATGGTCGATACAAACCTCCAAGACATAGGCAAACACATTTTTTAAACATTTTTTTCCTTAACTTTTAAGTTTCCCTACTTCTACCATTTTAGTTTTTTCACCACGATAACTACTTTTCTAACCTAGGTATTATATCATTTAGGACTAAAATAAAATGATACTTATTATATAATTTGAACCCAATGATTATAAATATGAAATAAAATTTATCAAATAAAAATCCTATATGTGTTGAAAATTAATTTTAACACAAGCGCATGTAATGCGCAAAAACATCATTTTAATCTTAACGACTCTAATAGAGTTTTTACTATTTGGGGTCAATATAATCACTATAAAAGAGAAATTGTTATGTGAATGAACCATAGTTTATATTTTTAATCATTTAAAAACCACTTGGAAGAATATGGTATTTTTATGAATTTTAAATCATTTAATAAAATATAATTTATTATAAAATAACATTAATGTCAATTTTAACATTATTCATTTAATTTGAAGATAAAAATTTCAAGACAATGATGGAATTAAAATATTTTACGTTAAAACCTGTGTAACATTATATATTCATATAAAAAATTAATGTAACTCAATAATTCATTCAATTTACTTCACTTTTAATATTTTTAGTATTATTTATTTTATTTAATTATCAACTAAATAATTACTACATTGGCATTTCTTAAGAATTTTAAGTAATTATTTCATCTCTAAATATTAAATATAAATTATTATGATAAAAAATAATAATTTATCTTTCAAAATAATATCCATAACTTAACTTATGTTGTTTTTCCACATCCCAAATCTTTATTGATATTAAAAGCAAGGAAGATTCTTTTTTTTTTGTCTTTTTCTTTACTTAACTTATTATATGGGTCATATTAAAAGGAAAGTCATAATAAATTTCCATATTTTAGAGAATTTAATTTAAATTATTAAAATATACTCATAAAAATAAATTAATATAATATTTTAGGTCATTTTTACTCTTATATTTTTAGTTTAACCCCTCGGTAAATCGGTTTTTACCTCAACTAGGGTAAATAATTTTTTACTATTCATTTGGTAAAAAATTAAGTTTAATGCATTATAAAATTATAAATTATGATTATTAAAAATATGGAATCTATTTTACCAAATTCAATTCATATAAGTGGAAAAATTTAATTTAAAATTAATCCTGCAAACGTGATGAGAAAGTGGATTTTTAAAGTGAAAATGTTCAAAAGATTACTATGTTTTTATATAAAAATTAAATATAAAAATGATTTGAAGGACATAAATTAGATTAATTGATATATAATTTAACTAATTTTAATTTAAAACCAATTCAAAATATAATTTAACATTCTAAATAATTTAAATGAAAAGACAATTTTCAATTATAATTCAGCATTTTTTACTATTCATCAAAAAATGTTTTTTTTAAAAAATCAAAAAAATTAACCCTAAGATAATTTTGGTATTTTTATTTTAAAAATAGAGTTTATTTTTTCATATACATTTTCTAAAAGTGGTAAAAATTAGTTTAAAATAATGTGCGCAAAGTGTGACTAATCCATCTTTTAGAAAAAATACAGTTTTTCAGAAAATATTTATTTTTCTTCTAAATGATTTGTATTTTATTACTAATCAATAGATAACCATATTTTTCATTATTTAGATTTTACTATTCATACCCTCTGATTTAATTCCAATTTTATACCTATTATATTAAATAATAATATTTTAATAATATTTCACATTTCATTTAAACTCGATGTTGTGTGTAACACAAGCTAAACCAAGTGTTGCATATAACACAAGCTAAACTCAGTGCTTCGTGTAATGAAAACTAAACTCAATTATATATGTAATGTAATCTATTTAAGAGATTGACTTTATTTAAAAATAAATATATCATAAATTCTCAGGGTGTTATATTTTCTTATAAGCTTGGTGTTGCCTATTGCATATGCCATCGAGTACAATTTTATTATTTTAAAATCTTGGGGTGTTACAATTAAGATACACCCTTTTATTCCTTAAAGGTTACTAAAAAAAGACTATTATGAGTTTTTCCTATAAGAATCGTACCTAAAACATTAATAGAATGAACATGGAACTCCATAAACATTATTAAAATCCTATATTCTCACAACTTTAATAATTTGGGAATGATGAACTTTGTATTAATAAATAAGAACCAACATCGCCATTATAAAACTTTTATGAACAATAAAAATTATTAACATCTGATTATAAAAATTGTAACAACCCCGACTCTAGTAACCTGATGCTAGTGGTTACTTTATTAAATTTACATAGATAAAAGAGTTCTGATATAAAAGGACCAATCAGTTTAGTAGTCTTGGAGAACTAGATACATACAAGATACTCATTTTATATTAGGAATATAATATAAATCATAACAAAAAGAAAATTATTGATATCCTTAAAACCCATTAAAAGATTTCATCTTTATATCACGAGGAAAGGGAAAAAAATAAGGGTGATCTCAAATGATCAGTAAGAGTTATGTATAATAGATGATATCATGAATAAATAAGGAATAATCAATATGGAAAGGTTGGTCATTAAGAGATGTCACCACACTATCTTGGAATGATGAATCCCTCTCTTAGTTTTTCCTTCCGATCTCCTTCTTGGTGGTTAACAATCTTGTTCCTTTGTTTGTCGCTTTGAACACTTTGGTTTGGGATTTTTCGGAGGAGGTTTGGAGAAAATTAGGTCAATATATCTTCACCGATGCCTCTTCCTGCTCCCATCTTGTGATCATGGTCGATCACTCATCATCACCAAGTTTTTTCATCTTCCTCTCCCCTGTTGTGAGATTTTCCCTAGCGATCTCTGTTCCTAT
Source organism: Viscum album (assembly GCA_963277665.1). NCBI lineage: Eukaryota > Viridiplantae > Streptophyta > Magnoliopsida > Santalales > Viscaceae > Viscum > Viscum album. The sequence continues at coordinate 1,953,318,484 of OY728141.1, read as the reverse complement.
AGTGTTAGTTGTAGAAAAGATGTCACTAGTTGTGTGTCTATGGTTGATGGACCGCCTTTTTCATGATTTGGTTTTGTTCTAAATTTGTTCTTTCTCACCGTATTTTTGGAATTGTGCGCCTCATGGAAGTGGGTGCTATGTGGTTGCTGACATTATGGGTTTGTTCGAGTCCTAGGGTGCGATGCCAGCTCTAGTTTTCTAAGGGGTGTTGGGATTTTCTTGGCTGGTGATGGGGGATCACACAGGTCCTTGGGAGTGGTGCTTTATTTTGGTCAAATATCACCGGTGATGCTCTAGATTCCTTTAGAAATTGCATGATACAGATTTAATTCATGTGGTTCCTGCATTGATTCTGATTTTTCTTTGGTTTTTTTCACTATTTGTTTTTTGGGGTTCATATTTTATTATGTGTACTGGATTTTTTCTTGTCGCATTTTTCAGGAGGTATAACACCTTACAAGTGCCGTTGAGTGGGAGACCTTGAAAGAGGATGGGTGTGATGACACCCATCATTCAACCATATGTCTTCATTTTTTGATGGATGGATGAGAATCCTATTATTTTTCATTTTAACTGTGTTTTCAATATGATTTTGTAGAGAATCAGGTTGATAGTGTAGTGAGTTCCTTGCAAGCATCGTTGGGTATATGAATCGAAAGAGAGATAGAGAGGTGTGTTAGAACCTATCATCTAGTCCCCCCCCACATGTTTGTGTGGGATTTAGGGGGTGCTCTTCATTGTTGTGTTAGACCAACATGACACAACTTCTAAGTAGGGGGTGATGCATCATCATCGAATGATTTTACAAGTGCATTGTCTAGAAGGGGGGATTTAACTTCTTCTGGTTCTTGTCACGATTCATGATTCCAATTGGACACTCGAGACCATTAGGGCCATAAATTCATGTTTCTTTAAGGAATTTGTGGCTATGAGTATATATTCCATGTAATGGGTTCCCTATATACCTAATTTTAAAAAGGGTTTCTATTTTTTATTTTCAATAAATGGGGATTGACCCCAACCTATTAAAAAAACACGGAAAGGTAAATAATCGAAAACAAATGTCATTTAATCAATAACTTGAGCATGAAATGAATCTATGAGAAATATCAATGTGAAAATATCATGGATGATAATAAATAAATTCTAAATAAAGGAAATGATTAATATTGGATGTCATGATATTATAGATAAAGGTATCTATACTATCAATACATTTCATTAATACAGTTTAAAACTATGGGTAAAAAACCATTTAATTTGCCCAATTGATTTGTCTCATGATAACTGTAACATCCCAGGTAAATAAAGAATAATAAATTTTCATATTTATTAATATTTGAGAATTGAATATTAATTTTACTTTAAAGGGGTTTCTATGTTCGATAGCGTACCCGATACGCAACAAAGAGTTTCTTTGAAATCTTACGTTGCACACTAGTAATAAAATAATATTATTTTAAATGGTAGTTAACACGTAGCCATTGTATTGGCAGGAATGAATAGAAATAACTAAAATATGATTATATATGTTTGTTAAATGTTTTTACATTTATCCAATAAAGGATAAAGGCTTAAAATATGAAAAGAATTCAATTTTAGGCATATATACTCTAATTTTCACTAAAGGTCGACTTATCGCCTTTTCATGGAGAACCTTATTTAAATATAGTTTTGGTCACTCTTATACTTTATATTGGACCAAATAAAATGTCACGACCCGCCCTCGGGGTCCGTGCCGTGACTACCCCAAGCCCGCCTTCCATAGGCCAGGGGCTGGCGACTAGCACCAAGGCGTAAATCCCGGTAAAAAGGGAAGGCATTGCCTTTGTAAAGTAAACAAACACCACAGAGAAAGAAAGAGGAAAGTAAACACTAAGAAAAAGCAGAGTACAACTGAAAGTGCGGAAAAGTAAATGGGCCAGTATACAAACCCAAACTGAAAGTAAAGTACAACTCGAAAGGGAAAACAACAACTGAAAGGTAAAAGCCGCTACACCGAGCTGTCCACTGGAAATCCCACCTGAAGGGTGGGTACAGATAGCTCCTCTACTCCACGGGTCCCGCCGTCCGCTCCGAGCACGTCCCGCCCAGTGGTCCACCTCCGGGTACCGTCCCGCTCTGCAAGCCTCAGCTAGGGTCAACGCTGTCCGTCGTCTACAACCAACACAACGTAGTGCGGGCAAAGCCCGTGCAGGGGTGAGTATAAGCTACTCAGTAGGGACCCCGAGACCCCTGAAGGTCTCTCAAATCCACAAAGGATAAACCACGAAGAAAAGAACAATCACGAAGTAATAACCGACACTGCTTAGGTATATGCCCATACATATACCTAAGTCATCAATTTCTAATACGCTCCAACCTCCGAGCCCAAGTACAACTCAGTCCACACAGGAAAGTAAACGTATTCCACACAGGAAAGAAAACGTAATCCACACAGGATAGCATAACACAATCCACACAGGAAAACAGCAGGATTCAGCTCACACAAGTATACTTCTTCAAAGGACGATAAAGATGATCTCTGATCCATCTAAGTCGTCGGACCCACGAAGGATCGATAGGTGACTAACCCCCGCAAAAGACCCACACAGGATCGGGCCCACGTAGGACCTGTAGGCGCTGGTTCACACAGGACCGCTGAGCGCAAAGACCCACACAGGATCGGACCCACACAGGATCGGGCCCACACAGGACCTGTAGCACTGATCCACGTAGGATCGCTGAGTGCTGAAGTCGTCGTCGTCGAATCCACACAGGATCTCTGTACTGTCGTCGTCGCAGTCACAGTAGCAGTAGCAGCAGTAGTAGTCACAGTAACAGTCGCAGCCAGCTCTAGGGTTCCCGCACACAGCAAGCTCGTTCGGAGGGTCCGCTCCACGAGCCGAGAGGCTGATACATCAACTGTCACAAAGTCCAGAGTTGATGTATCCAAATGTTCCGTATCGTCAACAGGAACTCAACGCAACAGACGACGCGTCGATCGGACGCCCGGTCTGAGAGTTATTGGCATTTTCGTCCCCGGGGCCCGGTTGGTTTTTAAGGCAAAACCAACCCGACCATACTCCACCTGCGTCCAAACCTCGGGCGGAGTATGCCAAAAGAACCGTCTCACTAAGAGGAACACAACAAAGCTGACGGCACGTCAATCGGACGTCCGTAGCTCAAGATATGAGCGTTTCCGCTCCGAAGGCCCGGTTGGTTTCGAGAACGAACCAACCCGGCCGAACTCAAAGTATTCCGAAACCTTGAGTGCGATATACTGAAACGACCGTCTCGATCCAAGGATCGCGTTGCCGCAGACGGTTCGTCAATCGGAGGTCCGTGGCTCAAGTTATGGCCAAAAGACCGAAACTTATTCGAAACGGGGGGGGTCCGGGTCCGGGCCGACCCGGCCCGACCCCCCCCCCCCCTGGGTCGGCCCGAACCGGGTCGAACCGGCCCGGCCGGCCTGGCGCCGCACGGAGGCAGCACGCGGGGGGGGGGGGGGGGGGGGGGGGGCAAAGCCCCCCGCTTGATTGAAGAGGCGGCACGGCTATATGCCGCGCCCTTTGAAAAAAACGGCCCCCCACGTGGGGGTGGGCTTGAAGAAAACCGGGGGGCCTCCTGCCCCCCCTCAAGGAAACCGCCCCCTCTTAAATGAGGGGGGGTTTTTAGAGCTGGCCGGGGGAATTTATTTCCCCCGGCCTTTGACCTTCCGGCCGGCCAACTGCCAGCCGGTTTTCTCCAACGGGACCGGAAAATCCAGTCCCCTCTTCGGCTTCCGACGCCGGCGGCCCGGCCGCCGGTCTTCTCGTTCCGCCGCGGCCCAGAACCGGCCGCGGTGTTCGTCGTCCGGCGCGGTGCGATGGCACCGCGTCCCTCCGCCGTGCCTTTGATTTCCTTCAACGTGGCGCGACGGCGTCGCGTTCTTGATGATTCTTCCATGGCAGGCGCGCGACGGCGTCGCGTAAAAAGATTTGGGCGAATATCCGCGTGGTGCGACGGCACCACGCAACCTTGATTCATCCGCAAAATAAAACACCAAGAACGAAGGAGGGGGTTCGGCCGTGTTCATGCGGTCCGGCCCCCTCACGTTAAAACACAACTTAAATATTCAATATCCTCACGTTAGTCATGCGAAACACGAGCAAGAATAAAATAATTAAACAATAATCAACAACCCCTACCTTGGGTATAGGTTCGAAGATTTGTCAACGTCCCGCGGAAGACAACGTCACGGAGGTCGGGCGTCACGGTAGTCGTTCGTCAAATCCGTTGATGAAGAGATACGCCCGAAGAGATACGTCGTTGGTGAATCTTCGTATGCCGACGAAGAAGGTCCGAGGAGGAAGCGACATTCCCTCTCGTTGACACGGAAGACGAAGAAGAGAGGAGTGACGTTCTTTGTCGGAGCTTGAGCGTTCTTCGTCAAGTTGAGCGTTCTTCGTCAAAGATTGAAGAAGGAAGAAAAACCTCTCAAACCTCTCAAGATGAATAAACAAAACGAACCAAATAAAATAAGGTTCCTCCTTATTTTATTTACCCAGCCAAGGAATTCAAAACTTCAAATTCAAAAACATAACACTTAATTAATTATACATGTCATGTGTAATTAATTAGATGTTAAGTTAACAAACTTTTCAGAGGGAGAGAGGGGAGTTTAAGGGGGAAGATGAGAGGTTTAGGTTCGTGTGGGTCCCACCACACTTAATCCTCTCAAGGGAGGTTAAGTGGGTGTGGGTCCCACCCCTAACTCCCTTTGAGAGGAGTTAACCTACAAAAGTAAAAAATAAAAATAATTCCACATTTTTTTATTCAACTTTTTATAAATCTCCCAAAAACTAACTTTCGTCTCGCAACAAACGCAACTTCCGAAAAGGTCTCCTTAAGCGAATATCGGCGCTGCGAGTTCATCGGTGCCCTCGGATTTCAATTCCGAGCACCGGATCAAAAGTTAGGAATTCCCGCTCGTTCGTTCACTAAACGTACCCGAGCCAAACTTCGGAAATTGATTCCGGGCACTCCGGGCCTCGGAATCAGGTGCCGTCTGAAACCGCGCTCTTGTAAAATTCTAAAGAAAATTAAGAAAAAATTTCCCTTGAATTTTACGGGTCTTTACATTACTCCCACCTCTGGGCTTTACGTCCCCGTAAAGATACATCAAAAACTAGGGAAGCAAATGAGGGTACTGAGCACGCATCTGAGCCTCCCGCTCCCAAGTGCTCTCCTGGAGATTCCCGTGCTGCCATCTGATGCGCACAAGAGGAATCTATCGCCCACACAGGACCCGCTCCTGTCGATCCTCTATCTCCACCGGGACCTCCGTAAAAGTCACCCCATCGTCAACGTCAAGCTCCCCATGATCAATGATGTGCGTCGGGTCGTGCACGTATCTCCTCAGCTGAGACACGTGGAAGACGTCGTGCACCCGGTGCAACTGAGGTGGTAGAGCCAGGCGATAAGCCACCTCACCAATCCTGCTGAGGACCTGGAAGGGTCCGATGAAGCGCGAAGATAACTTGCCACCTCGGCCAAATCTCCGAATACCACGTCGAGGTGAGACCCGCAAGAAGACGTGGTCGCCATCCTCGAACTCCAGTGGCCTCCACCTCCTGTCAGCGTATGACTTCTGCCGGCTCTGAGCTGTCCTCATCCGCTCCTGGATGACCTGGACCTTCTCTGTCGTGGCCTGGACCATCTCCGGTCCCACCAGTGCTGACTCTCCGGGGTCTGTCCAGCACAAAGGAGATCTACAAGGTCGGCCGTACAACGCCTTGTACGGTGCCATCCCGATAGTGGAGTGGTAGCTGTTGTTGTACGCAAACTCCACCAAGGGTAGGTGGTCCTCCCAGCTACGACCAAAGTCGAGGACACATGCACGGAGCATGTCCTCGAGAGTCTGAATGGTCCTCTCCGTCTGACCATCCGTCTGAGGGTGAAAGGCTGTGCTCAGACGTAGATGCGTCCCGAACACCTCCTGTAACCCCTTCCAAAGCCGGGAAGTAAAGCGGGCATCTCGATCGGAGATGATAGATGATGGCACGCCGTGGAGCCGCACAATCTCCTGAACGTAGAGACGTCCCAAGATCTCTACTGAGCCCTGCTCTCTGATGGGTAATAAGTGTGCCGACTTGGTGAGTCGGTCAACAATCACCCATATGGAGTCGTGACCTCTGGAAGTGCGTGGAAGTCCAGTCACGAAGTCCATAGATATGCCGTCCCACTTCCACTCCGGAACCTCCAAGGGCTGTACCAAGCCTGCTGGTACCTGATGCTCTGCCTTTACCTGCTGGCAGGTGAGGCATCGAGAAACGAACTCAGCTACTGCCTTCTTTATGCCCGACCACCAGTGCTGTCGTCTGAGGTCCTGGTACATCTTTGCCACTCCAGGATGTACCGCCAAAGGAGAAGTGTGAAACTCTCTCAGCACTTCCTCTCGCAAAGCGACTGGTACCATGGTACGTCCTTTGAAAAGGATGTCGTGCTCTTCTCCAAGGGAGAAACCATCAGGTGCCTGTCCCGTGGACATCTGTGCACGCCATGTCTCACAGTCAGCGTCCCCACGCTGTGCCTCCCTGACCCGCTGCAGTAGTGGAGGAGTGACTGTGAGAGACTGAAGGAAGGCTGCTCCATCTCTCTCCACGAAGGATATCTGCAAAGAGGCTAGCTGCTCCGTCGCCTCCTCAAGTAGCTGAATGCCCGTCCTTCTGCTAAGGGCATCGGCTACTACGTTCCCCTTCCCAGGAGTATAGACTATCTCAAAGTCATAGTCCTGGAGGAACTCGAGCCATCGCCGCTGTCTCAGGTTCAGGTCCTTCTGCGAGAAGATATACCTGAGACTCTGATGATCAGAAAAGACTGTAAAGCACTCTCCCATCAGATAGTGTCTCCATGTCTTCAGAGCGAAGACCACTGCTGCTAACTCCAGGTCATGGGTAGCGTAGTTCTGCTCATGCGGCCTCAACTGACGTGATCCATAGGCGATCACTGCCCGCTCCTGCATCAGAACACATCCGAGTCCGGTCCCTGATGCATCGCAGTAGACTACGTACCCTACTCCCTCCTCGGGCAACCTCAAGATAGGTGCGCTAGTCAATCTCTGTCTCAGCTCCTGGAAGCTCTGCTGACATATGTCAGACCACACGAAGGGTTTCCCCTTCTTCGTCAAAGCTGTGAGTGATGCCGCAACTCTAGAGAAGTCTGGAATGAATCTACGATAGTATCCAGCTAGTCCCAAGAAACTCCGAACCTCAGTCACGCTCCTGGGTGGCTCCCATGCTAACACAGCCTCAATCTTCGCGGGATCCACTGCAACTCCCGCCTCATAGATAACGTGTCCCAATAAGTGGACCTCACGTATCCAGAACTGGCACTTCGAGAGCTTACCATAAAACTGGTGCTCTCAGAGTGTGTCTAGTACAACTCGCAAGTGATAGGCGTGCTCCTCCTCTGTCGTAGAGTAAATCAGAATGTCGTCGATGAAGACCACGACAAACCGATCGAGGTATGGCTGAAAGATCCTGTTCATGAGATCCATGAACACTGCTGGAGAATTGGTTACACCGAAAGGCATAACCAAGAACTCATAGTGGCCATACCGACATCTGAAGGCCGTCTTCTGCACATCCTCGTCTCTGACTCTGAGTTGATGATAGCCTGACCTGAGGTCTATCTTTGAGAACCACCGTGCTCCCTTGAGCTGATCGAAGAGGTCATCAATCCTCGGTAGCGGATACTTGTTCCTCACTGTCACCTGGTTCAGGCGACGATAGTCAACACAAAGTCGCACGCTCCCGTCCGCCTTCTTGGCGAACAATATCGGGGAAGCCCAGGGTGAAACACTGGGTCGGATGAACCCCTTGCCCTGCAAGTCCTCCAACTGTACCCGTAGCTCTCGAAGCTCGGCGGGGGCCATCCGATATGCTGGAGTGGATATCGGGGCTGTCCTGGGGTACAAGTCAATATAAAAGTCTACCTCTCTACGAGGAGGTAGCCCTGGAACGTCGTCGGGAAAAACGTCCGCAAACCGATCCACCACTGCAGGAAAACCAGGACTCCGCACGTCAACTGCTCCAAGGATGAGGCTAGCCAAATGATGAGTGATGGGTTGTCCTCTCCTCCGCGGAAGTCCATCCTGTGCTGCTAAGGATCCCTTCTCGCTGGTGAAGGTGAACCTGCTCCCGTCGGTGCGTACACATCGCACCTTGCGCCTAAAACAGTCAATCTGTGCATGGACCGTAGATAGCCAATCCATGCCCAAGATGACGTCGTAAGGCCTCGACGCTGCTACAAGAAGATCCCAGCCGAAGCTCTCGCCTTCTGGAGTAAGCTCACACTGCCGGCACCAGTGCGTAATCGTCGAGTCTGCTCCCGTAGGAGTCTCTAGCCATAAGGATCGAGCCAACGACTCTGTCGGAATCTCCGAGCTCCGAACAAGGGCAGTGGCTATGAAAGAGTGACTCGCTCCTGTGTCTATAAGAACTGCAGCAAGGGTGGAATAGACACAGATAGTACCTCGAATCATCTCGGGTGCGCCGTGGTCGTAGGCCTCTGCTGCCTGGAGCTGTGCCTGTCTCTGCCCGCCAGCTCCCTGTGGTCGGGGTGGACCTCCTGGTGGTGGTGGTGGTGGTGGCAGAGCCTCAAAGCGTCGCCCAACACCGACTGCTCGTCCAGCTCCTCTGCCTCGTCCGCCTCCTCCCTGCGGACCGCCACGGTCGACCCTCTGCCTCTGCCTCGGTGGTCCCTCAACCGTCTGCTGCTCCTCGGAACGGCGGGTCGGGCAGTCACGAGCCATGTGGCCCTACCCGCCGCACGAGTAGCACTGTCTGCCTCTCGAAAGACTGACTCCACGCTGTGTGCCCCGCACTGCTGAGCCAGTGTCCTGAGGTCGTCTGCCCGAAGGTCTGGTCTGCCTGGACCCCTGAGTCATCCGTCGACTGCCTGCTGCAGATGACCCTGCCACGTGCCGCCCTGCGGTGGGTCGCTGCGCTGGTGTAGACTCAGCAAGGAAGCTCTCGATCAGAAGGGCCCGCTCCAGTACTCCTGTCTGAGTCGGTATGCTGAGGGAGATCAGCGATGCCCTGATCTCGTGTCTCAAACCCTGCTCGAAGGTCCGGGCCCGGAAGAATGGGTCCCGTACCATGTCGGTCGAGTAGCGCGAGAGATCGGTAAATCTCGCCGAGTACTGAGCGACCGTCATGCTGCCCTGCCGCAGCTGTAGAAGCTCCTGGATACGCACCGCACGAAGGGTGGCTGGGACGAACTCCGAGCGGAAGAGGCTCTCAAAGTCCGTCCAAAGTAGAGATGCCTCATCGTGCACCTGGAGCATCAAGCTCCACCATCGTCCTGCTGCTTCGTGTAGTAGGCTCGCAGCGAGGATCACCATGAGGTCTGCTGGTGTCCTCACTAGCCTAAACACTCATACCACTGCCTCCAGCCAGTCCTCTGCTGCCTGGGGATCCGTCTCCCCGCGAAACCTGGGCGGTCGCTGGCGCTGAAACTCATGCAGTGCGCTGAGGCGACGTGCATCGTCAGCGGCTGCTGCTGGAAGCATCGGGGGCTCGGCGGGTAGAGCTACCGCCGGTGCCACTGCTGACAAAGGGCCCTGCACCGAGGCCTCGTCGCTCGGTGGGATGTCGTCACGCTCAACTCTCGGAACCCTAGCTGGCTGCCGTCGTGGGGCCATCCTGAAAAGGAAACAGGTGCGCCACGGTCAGAACAGTATACCTGGTGAGCTGATATAAGTAATCACAAAGAAAACTTTGAAACACACACGCAATCAACGTTTTCGTGCATTAAGTCGGAAATCAGAAGTCAGGGTCCTGGTGTACGGATACGTCGGCCGCCGCACCAACACTGGACTCCCTGGAATGATAACCACACTCAATACGCTAAACATTATTGCTTCACATAGAAAAGATCAGAGTTCGTGGTAGAACCGAACTCCTCTGATACCAATTTGTCACGACCCGCCCTCGGGGTCCGTGCCATGACTACCCCAAGCCCGCCTTCCATAGGCCAGGGGCTGGCGACTAGCACCAAGGCGTAAATCCCGGTAAAAAGGGAAGGCATTGCCTTTGTAAAGTAATCAAACACCACAGAGAAAGCAAGCGGAAAGTAAACACTAAGCAAAAGCAGAGTACAACTGAAAGTGCGGAAAAGTAAATGGGCTAGTATACAAACCCAAACTGAAAGTAAAGTACAACTCGAAAGGGAAAACAGCAACTGAAAGGTAAAAGCTGCTACACCGAGCTGTCCACTGGAAATCCCACCTGAAGGGTGGGTACAGATAGCTCCTCTGCTCCACGGGGCCCGCCGTCCGCTCCGAGCACGTCCCGCCCAGTGGTCCACCTCTGGGTACCGTCCCGCTCTGCAAGCCTCAGCTAGGGTCAACGCTGTCCGTCGTCTGCAACCAACACAACGTAGTGCGGGCAAAGCCCGTGTAGGGGTGAGTATAAGATACTCAGTAGGGACCCCAAGACCCCTGAAGGTCTCTCAAATCCACAAAGGATAAACCACGAAGAAAGGAACAATCACGAAGTAATAACCGACACTGCTTAGGTATATGCCCATACATATACCTAAGTCATCAATTTCTAATACGCTCCAACCTCCGAGCCCAAGTACAACTCAGTCCACACAGGAAAGTAAACGTATTCCACATAGGAAAGCAAACGTAATCCACACAGGATAGCATAACACAATCCACACAGGAAAACAGCAGGATTCAGCTCACACAGGTATACTTCTTCAAAGGACGATAAAGATGATCTCTGATCCATCTAAGTCGTCGGACCCACGAAGGATCGATAGGTAACTAACCCCTGCAAAAGACCCACACAGAATCGGGCCCACGTAGGACCTGTAGGCGCTGGTTCACACAGGACCGCTGAGCGTAAAGACCCACACAGGATCGGACCCACACAGGATCGGGCCCACACAGGACCTGTAGCACTGATCCACGTAGGATCGCTGAGTGCTGAAGTCGTCGTCGTCGAATCCACACAGGATCTCTGTACTGTCGTCGTCGCAGTCACAGTAGCAGTAGCAGCAGTAGTAGTCACAGTAACAGTCGCAGCCAGCTCTAGGGTTCCCGCACACAGCAAGCTCGTTCGGAGGGTCCGCTCCACGAGCCGAGAGGCTGATACATCAACTATCACAAAGTCCAGAGTTGATGTATCCAAAAGTTCCGTATCGTCAATAGGAACTCAACGCAACAGATGGCGCGTCGATCGAACGCCCGGTCTGAGAGTTATTGGCATTTTCGTCCCCGGGGCCCGGTTGGTTTTTAAGGCAAAACCAACCCGACCGTACTCCACTTACGTCCAAACCTTGGGAAGAGTATGCCAAAAGAACCGTCTCACTAAGAGGAACACAACAAAGATGGCGGCACGTCAATCGGACGTCCGTAGCTCAAGATATGAGCGTTTCCGCTCCGAAGGCCCGGTTGGTTTGGAGAACGAACCAACCCGGCCGAACTCAAAGTATTCCGAAACCATGAGTGCGATATACCGAAACGACCGTCTCGATCCAAGGATCGCGTTTCCGTAGACGGTTCGTCAATCGGAGGTCCGTGGCTCAAGTTATGGCCAAAAGACCGAAACTGATTCGAAACGGGGGGGTCCGGGTCCGGGCCGACCCGGCCCGACCCGGCCCGGCCGGCCGGCCGGCCGACGGCACGGCGGCGCGGTGGCGCGGAGGCCTGGCGCCGCACGGAGGCAGCACGCGGGGGGGGGGGGGGGGGGGGGCAAAGCCCCCCGCTTGATTGAAGAGGCGGCGCGGCTATATGCCGCGCCCTTTGAAAAAAACGGCCCCCCACGGGGGACGGCTTGAAGAAAACCGGGGGGCCTCCTACCCCCCTCAAAGAAACCGCCCCCCTCTTAAATGAGGGGGGGTTTTTAGAGCTGGCCGGGGGAATTTATTTCCCCCGGCCTTTGACCTTCCGGCCGACCAACTGCCGGCCGATTTTCTCCAACGGGCCTCTTCGGCTTCCGACGCCGGCAGCCCGGCCGCCGGTCTTCTCGTTCCGCTGCGGCCCGGAACCGGCCGCGGTGTTCGTCGTCCGGCGCGGTGCGACGACACCGCGTCCCTCCGCCGTGCCTTTGATTTCCTTCAACGTGGCGCGACGGCGTCGCGTTCTTGATGATTCTTCCATGGCGCGCGCGCGACGACGTCACGTAAAAAGATTTGGGCGAATATCCGCTTGGTGCGACGGCACCACGCCACCTTGATTCATCCGCAAAATAAAACACCAAGAACGAAGGAGGGGGTTCGGCCGTGTTCATGCGGTCCGGCCCCCTCACGTTAAAACACAACTTAAATATTCAATATCCTCACGTTAGTCATGCGAACCACGAGCAAGAATAAAATAATTAAACAATAATCAACAACCCCTACCTTGGGTATAGGTTCGAAGATTTGTCAACGTCCCGCGGAAGACAACGTCGCGGAGGTCGGGCGTCGCGGTAGTCGTTCGTCAAATCCGTTGACGAAGAGATACGCCCGAAGAGATACGTCGTTGGCGAATCTTCATATGCCGACGAAGAAGGTCCGAGGAGGAAGCGGCGTTCCCTCTCGTTGACACGGAAGACGAAGAAGAGAGGAGTGGCGTTCTTTGTCGGAGCTTGAGCGTTCTTCGTCAAGTTGAGCGTTCTTCGTCAAAGATTGAAGAAGGAAGAAAAAGCTCTCAAACCTCTCAAGATGAATAAACAAAACTAACCAAATAAAATAAGGTTCCTCCTTATTTTATTTACCAAGCCAAGGAATTCAAAACTTCAAATTCAAAAACATAACACTTAATTAATTATACATGTCATGTGTAATTAATTAGATGTTAAGTTAACAAACTTTTAAGAGGGAGAGAGGGGAGTTTAAGGGGGAAGATGAGAGGTTTAGGTTCGTGTGGGTCCCACCACACTTAATCCTCTCAAGGGAGGTTAAGTGGGTGTGGGTCCCACCGCTAACTCCCTTTGAGAGGAGTTAACCTACAAAAGTAAAAAATAAAAAGAATTCTACATTTTTTTATTCAACTTTTTATAAATCTCCCAAAAACTAACTTTCGTCTCGCAACAAACGCAACTTCTGAAAAGGTCTCCTTAAGCGAATATCGGAGCTGCGAGTTCATCGATGCCCTCAGATTTCAATTCCGAGCACCGGATCAAAAGTTAGGAATTCCCGCTCGTTCGTTCACTGAACGTACCCGAGCCAAACTTCAGAAATTGATTCCGGGCACTCCGGGCCTCGGAATCAGGTGCCGTCTGAAACCGCGCTCTTGTAAAATTCTAAAGAAAATTAAGAAAAAATTTCCCTTGAATTTTACGGGTCTTTACATAAAACTCTCCTTTAGAATCGGGAAATCAAAATTTACTTTTTGTAGATTTTTGGTATTTTTCCGATAAAGTTCATTTCTTTAATGAATAGTAAAAAATGTTGTATTTTAATTCAAAATCTCTTTTTAATATAATTTATTTATATGATTATATTATCTTTTGAATTGGTTTTAAAGTGAAATTAGAATATATTTTTACCATTTAATCCAATAATGGTTGCTGGAATTAATTTCACTTTGAAATCGGACTTAAACTAGTGTCAATCTTTTGATACTTTTTGTTTCATAAAAACACGTTATTTGTTTTGACAGCGGGAATTAATTATTAAATTAATTAATTCAACTTATATGTTTTTAATTTTTTAAAATAGACATCATTTTTGAATTCGGAATATCAAATATAGCTTAGGGTGAATTTTTGGTATTTTTCTGAAAAATTTCAATTTTTGATGAATAGTGAAACCACTAAGTGGTACTTAAAAAACTGATTTTTCGTTTAAATGAAAATTTACCACCTTTGTGTTTTGAATTTCAAAAATCCAACATACATGGTTGTCATTAGGAATTAAAATGTGGTTCAATAGGATTAAAATAATTTTTTGGTGAATAGTAACTTTTATGTTTATTAATCGCAATTAGAGGTAATTAGTGTAGTTTAAGGTAAAAATAATGTTTTAATAATATGAAATAACCTAGAAACATGTCCTACCCTTATTGGATGTGTCATGGCCGACCAAGACAATCTATGGGTCAACTTGGGGACCCCATGGAGCCACTTTGGTAGGAAAATGACATTAATAACTTTTTATTTAAAGTTAAAATAAAAATGTCACAAACATGAGTTGTTTTACTAAAACAATTCTTAAATGGGGTAATACAAGTCATATTTTTTACTATAAATATTAATGATAAATCTAAAAATATTTCCTATATCATGATATTTTTTTATAATTTTTAGACATTAAATAAATTAAATTATTTATGACACCATGATGATGCAGCGATTACCTCATTATTTAGCAATTTAAATAAAATGAAAAGATAATGTAAAATCTAAGACCTAAACATGTAAAAAACCTATTGTATGGGTGTATTTAGAACTATTATCACCTTATCCTCTAAATATATAATTTTTGGACCCTTTTTATCCGAAAATCATTTTATAATAAAGTATCTTTTCTTAACTTTCCAAGAGTGCCCCTCCTCTCCTCTTATAAAAGGTCCCCACCTCTACCTCCTTACCCACACCTCTCAAGACTTTGGTTCGGCCAATATCTGATCTTTTTGTCTCTACACATCCCTCTCTTACTCCTAGAATCCTCACTTTGGGCAGAAGTCTTCCCAAGGAAGCCTTTGAGCTCAAATAAAAAAGAGTTACCCGTTTTAAAGGCAATGTTTTCTCTTGTGTTCTTTTGTTTTATTTTGCTTCTACAACCCTATAAACTCTTTTTATTCCTTTATTTTGTAACAAAACCAGTATCTTCAATATAATAGGATGTTTTTATAAGAATTATTCGAGCTTCACCTACACACACCTCCGTCTAATGGTTAAAGAACATACTGTTTCTCTGGTTGGCAAATTTCTGCCTCACGAAACGATGATTGTTCAATCTTCTTTTAACACCTTTAATGGTGTCCATTAAGATGTAAATCTATTTATATATGATATATATTATGTTTATGTTTTCCTTATGCTTCTGTATTTTTCATTTGTGGTATACCTTTATGGCCTCCATTATGGGTATACGCGATATCTTCATTTTAGGAAGTGCGGACTACCGCCCCCTCAAAGTGATTTGATTCGTTAATGCCATATGTGGGACGTATAAAGGATGGATTTAAAGTTATTATATATGATTTATGTTACATCTAAATGAATAAATATAATTCTGGAATTAAAATATACATACCTCTCATTTAGTTTTAATTCCATTAACATGACATAGAAATGAAAGTAGCGTTCATGCGTACGTACGGCTTACCGTCTCCATGAATGGTGCATTTCATTTATTACCTCTAAATGATTATGTAATATTATAAATACATGTATATTCTGGATATATATGATATATATGATATCCAAATCATGAATATCATTCTGGATATAAAGAACCTTTTACCACATGAACAACATGTAATTGTAAGAAGTCCACTTTCGACTTAAGAACCAAATATCGACAAAACAAACATTATTAACTTAAATGATTAAATAATGTTTATAACATGGTAATAAGTGATATAAAATTAATAATGAACTTGAAAAATGTTCTTAAGCAAGTATAAATTAACTCAAGTTTATTATTCAGGACGTTAAAGAACGATCGAGTCAAGTCGGACCCGAGGTAAGGGACTTCGTCTCAATCTCCTTTCATTGAGGCATATTTTGTTTTATACACAACTTTATTTTATACAGTGTATAAACCCATTTTACTTTTACTTTTATACAAAATGAATCTTTTTCTACGAAGTGTTTTACTAAACGACAAAAAGGAATGTTTCTTCTAACGTATGCGGTGACAACGACCTTTTTCACCGCCGCGAGTATTATTTGGTCTTTGGCTTCCTCAACAAGCCGTAATGTTTTTAAAATGAAATAAATACAATATACTCTTTTATGTATTTTGGTATTGAAAATGGTTTTTATAATGGATTTGTTATGTCAATATATTTATGTGATATATTGTGATCAAAGTGTGGAAATGTTTTCTTTCCATTATATTTGTTTTATGTTTTATGATTTTATAATGGTACTTGGAAATTTGACGGGTGGTTATGTGATAAACCATATGATGGGTGGTGCCGTGAATACCAGGACGGGTGGTTATGTTATAACCTCCAATGCATTGGGTATGGAAGTCGGCCGTATGGCTATTCCATTAAGTGATATGTGTGGAAGTCGACTGTATGGTTATTCCATTTAAGTATGTTTATGTCCCAAGTTACCTTTATATGTTATGTGATCTTTATATGGGTTTTATGGTAATCTTTTGGTTACAAAAGGGTAAGTAATGATATTTTATTCAGTGAAGAGTTTTTACTTCTTCATAAAGGTGAAAAGTATTACTTTGATAAAGTATACATGGTTTACTTGTTGTTTTGATAAACTAACAGTTTTCATTCTTTGTGTATCCATTACTGAGCTTTTTATTCTCACCCCAAGTTTTTTTTGAAATGTTTTTCACAGGACTTAATGTGGAATAGGGTCAAGTATGGGATCAAGGGAAAGTCATGCTATCTAAAACATGGAACTAGACATGTTTCCTTTTAAGAGTTTTTATTTTATTTAAACTTAGTAGAAGTTTCTACTTTGTAATCTTTTGAGATGTAATAGTTATGTCCTAATTCTATAAAACTCTAAACCATTAAAAGATCCTTAATGTGAATTATTCATTTAATTCAATATTATGTAAGGTTTAAGGCCGGAGCCTTATAGTTGGTATCAGAGGTCAGTTTAGACAACTTTAGGAGTTAGAAAATTGTTAAATTATAAATTAATTTATGGTATGAATGAAATGATATAGCATTTAAGGATTACCATGTTGCTTCGCCTAAGATATTTCTGTGTTCAGAATGGTTTTCCATAGAGGAAACAAGGCAGCTATGTTGGGACGACATCAGGAGGAAGACAACCTTCCAAATCAGCAACCTGAGATGGTCGGAATTGGAACTGAATAGTTTATTGTAGTGATGGAACAATTGAATCAGGCTATAAATGGTGGTGGTATCCATGCACGAGATCAGACAGATCAACCACAGAGGAACATGTCAGTGGTGGAACATTTCATGAGGAAACATACCCCATCATTCAGAGGATCATCTGACCCTGTGCTAACTGAAGGGTGTATTAAAGCGCTAGAGAAGATTTTTGATGTCATGGGGTGTTCATAACATAAAATGGTTAGTCTTGCTGTTTACCGTTTTGAAGGAGAAGCTGATCAGTGGTGTTCGATGGTGAAAAATATCATGGATAGTGATGAGATTGATGATCTTCACTGGGACGAATTCAAAGGTATGTTTCTTGAGAAATATTTTCCTAAGGTGGTTCGTCTTAGGATGGAAAATCAATTCCTAGAATTGAGGCAGGAGGATAACTCAGTGGCTGCTTATGAAGCAAAGTTCACTCGACTGGAAAGGTAT
Organism: Viscum album; assembly: GCA_963277665.1. Taxonomy (NCBI): domain Eukaryota; kingdom Viridiplantae; phylum Streptophyta; class Magnoliopsida; order Santalales; family Viscaceae; genus Viscum; species Viscum album. The sequence goes on along the minus strand of OY728141.1, from coordinate 1,953,301,038 downwards.
TATCCAAACTTCATACGAGATCTTGATAGTAAAATCAACCATTTTTTACTCAAGGTTAAAGCCAAAGTATCGAAGGGCTTTAGCTTCTCGTGAGTTCAAAAGTTATGAAAAACTTGTTCGATGTTCAGAGAAGGTGGAAATGGAGTTTTCCGATGATCAGGTGTTCTTTGAAAAACAACAGAATAAGAGGTCCAGTTGGCAGGCAAAGGGGAAGAATTCATCAAAGAAACAAGGAGGTAAGAAAACCAAATATCCATCCTGTGAGAAGTGTGGTAAAATGCATCCTGGAGAATGTTTATCCATGTAAATGAATGTTACCTTGTACATATTGTTGAAAATAAAGGAACTGTTCAGATTAATGACGTGCTAGTGATAAATGAGTATCTTGATGTTTTTCCTGATGAGTTGACTAGTATTATTCATGATCGGGAAGTTGAATTTACTGTTGACTTAGTTCCTGATTCTAATCCAATTTCAAAACCCCCTTATCGAATGGCTTAAGTTGAACTTTTAGAGTTAAAGAAAAAATTGCAGGAGTTATTAGATAAAGGTTTCATTCGACCTAGCACATCACCATGGGGTGCTCCTGTCATGTTTGTTAAAAAGAAAGATAGATCAATGAGACTTTTCATTGATTATAGAGCCTTGAATAATATTACTGTTAAGAACAAGTATCCTTTGCCTCATATCGATGATTTATTTGATCATCTCTAGGGAGCTCAGTATTTTTTGAAGATTGACTTGAGGTCGGGGTACCATAAGTTGAAAGTAAAAGAAGCAGACATTCCGAAGACTGCGTTCCGTACTAGATATGGCCATTATGAATTTGTAGTTATGCCTTTTGGGTTAACCAATGCACCTGCTGTATTCATGGACCTTATGAATAGAATTTTCTATGAGTTCTTCGATAAGTTTGTGGTTGTTTTCATTGATGATATTTTGGTGTTTTCTAAAAGTAAAGAGGAGCATGAAAGTCATTTAAGGGTTATCTTGCAAACCTTAAAAGAAAAGAAACTATATGGAAAATTCCGCAAGTGTGAGTTTTGGTTACAACAAATTTCTTTCCTTGGTCACATTGTTTCAAAAAATGGCATAACTGTTGATCCTGCTAAAACAAAAGTTGTTGAAGAATGGCCAAGACCCAAAAATGTAACTGAGATCCATAGTTTTCTTGGTTTGATAGGTTACTACCGAAGGTTTGTTGAAATTTTTTCATGATTATCTAGTCCAATGACTAAGCTAACTCGAAAGGGTGTTAATTTTATCTAGAAAAAAGAATGTGATGATTGTTTTCAGGAGATGAAAAGAATATTGGTGAATTCTCTAGTTTTGACACTTCCTTCCAGGAATGGTGAGTTTTTTATCTACAGTGATGCTTCATTGAAAGGACTTGGTTGTGTCCTTATGCAGAATGATAAGGTAATTTTTTATGCTTCATGCTATTTGAAAATTCATGAGGTAAATTACTCTACACATGATTTGGAATTAGCTGCTATTGTTTTTGCTTTAAAAATTTTGAGGCATCATTTGTATGGAGTAAAGTGTGAAATATATACTAATCACAAAAGTTTAAAGTATATATTCACTCATAAAGAATTGAACATGAGACAGAGGAGATGGCTAGAATTAATCAAGGATTATGATTGTACAATTCATTACCATCCAGGAAAATCAAATAAAGTGGCTGATGCTTTGAGTCGAAAAATTAATGCTTCATTAACCATGCTATGTTTGGAATGAGATCCTTTGGTTTTTGATTTGATGAACTTTGGCATAGAAGTTGTTGGTGCAGGAAGTTCTTCTGTTTTGTTTCAGGTATCAGTGAGATCATCCCTATCAGACAGAATTAAGCAAGCATAGAGGGAAGATAGTGAGTTGCAGAAAAAAGTAGAGCTGGTTCAGAAGGGTAAGTTTCCTGAATTCAACATTGATAATGATTGTGTTTTGAGGTTTGAGAAGATATTGTGTGTGCCTTGTGATTAACAGTTGAAGAGAGAGTTGTTATGTGAAGCTCATAGTTCTCCATTTTCAGTTCATCCTGGAAGTACTAAGATGTACAGAGATCTGCGAGAGTATTACTGGTGGGATGGAATGAAAAGGGATATTGCTGATTTTACTGTGAAGTGTTTGACTTATTAGTAGGTTAAAGTAGAGCAACAGTTACCGAAAGGGATGCTGCAGCCTTTACCAGTACCAGAGTGGAAATGGGAGAATATATCCATGGACTTCATTGTGGGATTGCCGAAGTCACCTCGAGGTAATAATGAAATATGGGTTATTGTTGATCGCTTGACTAAATCTGCTCATTTCCTTGCTATATGAGATACTTTTTCCCTAGATCAACTTTCCCGTTTGTATCTTAAAGAGATAGTCGGGTTACATGGAGTTCCCCTCTCCATTGTGTCCGATCATGATCCCAGGTTTACTTCTAACTTTTGGAAAGGCCTTCAGAAGTCATTGGGTACTGAATTAAATTTTAGTACAACTTTTCATCCAAAATCAGATGGGCAATCAGAACGAACAATTCAGACCTTGGAGGATATGCTACGAGCTTGCTCTATGGATTATCAGGGAAGTTGGGACCAACATCTTTCTTTGGTTGAGTTTTCATATAATAATAGTTTTCATTCTAGTATACAGATGGCACCGTTTGAGGTATTATATGGGAAGCGGTGTCGAACTCCAGCTTTTTGGGATGAAGTGGGTGAAAGGAAGCAGATGGGACCAGAATTGGTAGAAGAGATGGCAGAAAAAGTTCAGTTGATTCAGAAACACATGAGAATAGCTCAGAGCAGGCATAAGAGTTATGCGGATAACCGGAGGAAGGATCTATCTTTCTAGGTAGGTGATCATGTTTTTCTCAAAGTTTCACTGTGGAAAAGTGTGATGCGATTTGGTAAGAAAGGAAAGATGAGTCCAAGGTTCATTGGACCATATGAAATTCTGGAGAAAGTTGGATCAGTTGCTTACCGAGTGGCTTTACCTCTGAGTTTATCTCAGGTACACAATGTTTTTCATGTTTCGATGTTGAGAAAGTATATGCCAGATTCATCTCATGTTTTGAGCCCAGAGGTAGTTCAGTTGGAAGATAATCTCTCTTATGAAGAACAACCAGTCCAGATTCTTGACCGAAGAGAGCAAGTGTTGCGAAATAAGTTAATTCACCAGGTAAAGGTTTTGTGGAAAAACCATATGGTTGAAGAGGCAATGTGGGAATCTGAAAATGCTATGAGGGATAAATACCCCCACTTATTTTGATAAGTGAATAAAATTGCGAGGACGCAATTCCCAAAAGGGGGGAAGAATGTAACATCCCAGGTAAATAAAGAATAATTCATTTTCATATTTATTAATATTTGATAATTGAATATTAATTTTACTTTAAAGGGGTTTCTATATTCGATAGCTTACCCGATATGCAACAAAGAGCTTCTTTGAAATCTTACGTTGCACACTAGTAATAAAATAATATTATTTTAAATGGCAGTTAACACGTAGCCGTTGTATTGGCAGAAATGAATAGAAATAACTAAAATATGATTATATATGTTTGTTAAATATTTTTACATTTATCCGATAAAGGATAAAGGCTTAAAATATGAAAAGAATTCAATTTTAGGCATATATACTCTAATTTTCACTAAAGGTCGACTTATCGCCTTTTCATGGAGAACCTTCTTTAAATATAGTTTTGGTCACTCTTATACTTTCTATTGGACCAAATAAAACTCTCCTTTAGAATGGGGACATCAAAATTTACTTTGTGTAGATTTTTGGTATTTTTCCGATAAAGTTCATTTTTTTAATGAATAGTGAAAAATGTTGTATTTTAATTCAAAACCACTTTTTAATATAATTTATTTATATGATTAGATTATCTTTTTAATTGGTTTTAAAGTGAAATTAGAATATATTTTTACCATTTAATCCAATAGAGGTCGCTGGAATTAATTTCACTTTGAAATCGGACTTAAACTAGTGTCAATCTTTTGATACTTTTTGTTTCATAAAAACACGCTATTTGTTTTGACATCAGGAATTAATTATTAAATTAATTAAATCAACCTATATGTTTTTAATTTTTTAAAATTGACATCATTTTTGAATTCGGAATATCAAATATAGCTTAGGGTGAATTTTTGGTATTTTTCTGAAAAACTTCAATTTTTGATGAATAGTGAAACCACTAAGTGGTACTTAAAAAACTAATTTTTCGTTTAAATGAAAATTTACCACCTTTGTATTTTGAATTTCAAAAATCCAACATACATGGTTGTCATTAGGAAGTAAAACGTGGTTCAATGGGATTAAAATAATTTTTTTGGTGAATAGTAACTTTTATGTTTATTAATCACAATTAGAGGTAATTAGGGTAGTTTAAGGTAAAAATAATGTTTTAATAATATGAAATGACCTAGACACATGTCCTATCCTTATTGGATGTGTCATGGAGGACCAAGAAAATATATGGGTCAACTTGGGGACCCCATGGAGCCACTTTGGTAGGAAAATGACATTAATAACTTTTTATTTAAAGTTAAAATAAAAATGTCACAAACATGAGTTGTTTTACTAAAAAAATTCTTAAATGGGGTTATACAAGTCATATTTTTGACTATAAATATTAATTAGAAAGATAAAAATATTTACTACATCATGATATTTTTTTATAATTTTTATACATTAAATAAATTAAATTATTTATGACACCATGATGATGCAGTGATTACCTCATTATTTAACGATTTAAATAAAATGAAAAGATAATGTAATATATAATACCTATACATGTCAAAAACCTATTAGATGGGTGGATTTCGAACTCTTATCACCTTATCCTCTAAATATATAATTTTGGGACCCTTTTTATCTGAAAATCATTTTATAATAAAGTATCTTTTCTTAACTTTCCAAGAGTGCCCCTCCTCTCCTCTTATAAAAGGCCCCCACCTCTACCTCCTTACCCACACCTCTCAAGCCTTTGATTCGGCCAAGATCTGATATTTTTTTCTCTCCAAATCCCTCTCTTACTCCTAGAATCCTCACTTTGGACAGAAGTCTTCCCAAGGAAGCCTTTGAGCTCAAATCAAAAAGAGTTACCCGTTTTAAAGGTAGTGTTTTCTCTTGTGTTCTTTTGTTTCTCCAACCCTCTAAACTCTTTTTATTACTTTATTTTGTAACAAAACCAGTATCTTCAATATACTAGGATGTTTTTATAAGAATTATTCGAGCTACACCTACACACACCTCCATCTAATGGTTAAAGAACATACTGTTTCTGTGGTTGATGAATTTCTGCCTCACGAAACGATGATTGTTCAATCTTATTTTAACACCTTTAATGGTGGCCATTAAGATTTAACTATTTTTATATATGATATATATTATGTTTATGTTTTCCTTATGATTATGTATTTTTCATTTGTGGTATACCTTTATGGCGTCCATTATGGGTATACGCGATATCTTGATTTTAGGAAGTGCGGACTACCGCCTCCTCAAAGTGATTTGATTCGTTAATGCCATATGTGGGACGTATAAAGGATGGATTTAAAGTTATTATATATGATGTATGTTACATATAAATGACGAATATAATTATGGAATTAAAATATACATACCTCTCATTTCATTTTAATTCCATTAATATGACATAGAAATGAAAGTAGCGTTCATGCGTACGTACGACTTACCGTCTCCATGAACGATGCATTTCATTTCTTACCTCTAAATGATTATGTAATATTATAAATACATGTATATTATAGATATATATGATATATATGATATACAAATCATGAATATCATTCTGGATATAAAGAACCTTTGACCACATGAACAACATGTAATTGTAAGAAGTCCACTTTCAACTTAAGAACCAAATATCGACAAAAAACATTATTAACTTAAATGATTACATAATGTTTATAACATGGTAATAAGTGATATAAAATTAATAATGAACTTGAAAAATGTTCTTAAGCAAGTAGAAATTAACTCAATTTTGTTATTCAGGACGTTAAAGAACGACCGGGTCAAGTCGGACCCGAGGTAAGGGACTTCGTCTCAATCTCCTTTCATTGAGGCATATTTAGTTTTATACACAACTTTCTTTTATACGGTGTATAAACCCCTTTGAATTTTACTTTTATACAAAAGGAATCTTTTTCTACGAAGCATTTTACTAAATGACAAAAAGGAATGTTTCTTTTAACGTATGCGGTGACAACGACCTTTTTCGCCGCCGCGAGTATTATTTGGTCTTTGGCTTCCTCAATAAACCGTAATGTTTTTAAAATGAAATAAATACCATATACTCTTTTATGTATTTTGGTATTGAAAATGGTTTTTATAATGGATTTGATATGTCAATATATTTATGTGATATATTGTGATCAAAGTGTGGAAATGTTTTCTTTCCATTATATTTGTTTTATGTTTTATGATTTTATAATGGTACTTGGACATTTGACAGGTGGTTACGTGATAAACCATATGAAGGGTGGTGTCGTGAATACCCGGACGTGTGGTTACGTTATAACCTCCAATGCATTGGGTATGGAAGTCGGCCGTATGGCTATTCTATTAAGTGATATGTGTGGAAGTCGAGCGTATGGTTATTCCATTTAAGTATGTTTATGTCCCAAGTTACCTTTATATGTTATGTGATCTTTATATGGGTTTTATGGTAATCTTTTGGTTACAAAAGGGTAAGTAATGATATTTTATTCAGTGAAGAGTTTTTACTTCTTCATAAAGGTGAAAAGTATTACTTTGATAAAGTATACATGGTTTACTTGTTGTTTTGATAAAATAACAGTTTTCATTCTTTGTGTATCCCTTTCTGAGATTTTTATGCTCACCCCAAGTGTTTTTTGAAATGTTTTTCACAGGACTTAATGTGGAATAGGGTCAAGGATGGGATCAATGGAAAGTAATGCTATCTAAAACATGGAACTAGACATGTTTCCTTTTAAGAGTTTTTATTTTATGGAAACTTAGTAGAAGTTTCTACTTTGTAATCTTTTGAGATGTAATAGTTATGTCCTAATTCTCTAAAACTCTAAACCATGAAAATATCCACAATGTGAATTATTCATTTAATTCAATATTAAGTAAGGTTTAAGACTGGGGCCTTATAATACCCATCGATACATTGAGTGGATATATAATTCCATGACCCATATATCACTTAATTTACAATGAATTATTCATATATATAATGGTCTATTTAATTCATGAACAATATTCCATATCAATAAATATCCTTATTGTGAAAATAATACACATTTATCATGGTTTTTCCCAGTCAATCAAATAACATCTAGAGTAAAACATCACATGTAAAAATGGTATACAGTTTAGGTAATAATGTTATCCATGATACAAAGAATATGTATATTTAAGAGAAATGTAATGTCTAATTAAAAATGGCCACAATAAAGTGATTGTCACAAGAAAATTTAACAACCAAAAAATTAATCAAGAGATGATAGGTGACCATCAGTTTATCAGGAATTTAGGTTTTTCAATAAAATCATGTCATTTGAAAGAATAAAGGGAATATAAGTGAAATATTAAAATAAAACTTTATAAAAGAGTTTTCTTTTTAAAAATATTGAAAATATGTAGAATAATCTGAAATTCATAAAATGGTTATGGTGGCAGGGAAGTCTGTTATCACTGTATACATTAGAAAACATTCTTTTTAACCTTTAAAAAAAATCAAAAACTTCCCTTTTGGAAAATATTATAAATATTCATTTAAAACCATTTTTAGAATTCAAATATAACTTAAAATTTCCTTAATAAATAATTTTATTAAATAAAAACACTTTTTTAAAATAATTTTGAAAAACATAGACATGGAAGAAAAATATATCATATTTAAAGAGATAAAATTAGTTTTTCTTTTAAAAAATTCATTGATTGATTGAAGTACCAAATAGAGGAAATTTTGGAAGAAAATATTGAAACTCATTAAATATCTAATGTATAATAAAATGGTAGGATTTTATGTAGGATAAATGATAATATTCCTTCAACTAAAATAATAGAAATCGCAAAAGAAAGTGAGAATATAAAATAGATTCTTACCACTTTGGTAACTTTTAAATTGTAACCCTTTAAAAGGATAGAATTGTATTGAAGCATAATCATAATGAATAAATAATTATTCATGTTAAATACATTAAAGGTTAAGTATATACACCACATAAAAGTGAAGAGTTTCATAATAGCAAATATGTCTCAATAGAATGGAAATTAAGACGAAATACCTTACCTCATGCTTCCCTTTAGTTGAATGTAATTTAAAATAATGTATAATGGTTTTAATCATGTTATTAATATATAATATAATCATATTAATATTTATAATATCATATATGATCTTCTTTTTCTATATTGTTTTCCAATTGTTAATAATATTTCATTGTTACCATTGTTTTGGGTGTTAACTACTTCATTTTCTTATGCATGTTTTGTCATGGATTTTCTAGTTCTTATGAGCAAGATATAGATTCATAATATAAATAATTATATTAATGTTATAAATATAAAATTTATTCATTATATACCTTTTTATAACTATTCTTGAAAGTTGGACATGGAAAATGAATCGCACTGCTTCATGAAAATGATAGACCATATGTATACACGATCATTGATATCATTCCATTAATGGGTGAATGGGTAAGTAAGTGGATGATATATTAATTTTATATAATTAATATCATGTAATATGTATCATATATATTAATTATTTATATCATCATGACTATCCATGTGAGTCAGTGATGAAAAAAAATTACATCGATTCACAAGGCGGTAGTCCGCCGTACACACGAGCGATGACTTTATTTACTATTTGATGGAGAAAGAGTTGGATAAATATTATGACATAAACATAATAAAATATAATTATATGGGATATAGTGATGCATCAAAGAAGAGGCTTAGTTGTGTCCTTATGAAAAATGATAAAGTTATTGTATATGCATCAAGTCAATTAAAGACTCATGAACCAAACTATATAACCCATGATCTTGATTTGGTATCCATAATATTTTCTTTCAAGATAGGGATACATGATCTCTATGGTGAAAGATTTGGAATATACACAAGCTATAAGATCCTAGATACATCTTTTCATAGAAAATGATCAACATGAGGAAAATGTGATGGCTTGAGCAACTCAGGGATTATAATTTCTCAATACACTACTTCCTAGGGAAGGTAAAAAAATGTAGTGGATTCATTTAGTGGGAAATATCAGGGAGTTTTTACCCAAATTAGGATTAATAGGGATCGTATATTCATAGATATAGTACAGATGGATATGGTAATTATTAAGAAAGGGGAGACATCACTACTTTTTCAAATTATTTTAAAACCATATTTATTAGAAAAGATAAAAATTTCTTAATATGATGATGATAATTTTTAGAAGAAAATTAATGTTTTTAATGATGGGAAATTATTATACTTCATTTGTGAAGATTGAGTTCTAAAATTTAGAAAGAGATTATGTGTTCCATATATACCAGATATGAAAAGGGAATTGTTGGATTATGATCATATTTTGAAAATATATAGACACCTTGGTAGCACCAAGATGTATAGGTATTTTAGGGAACATTTTTTGTGGGATAACATGAAGTGAGAAATTTATGATTATGTATCAAGATGATCAGTTAACTAATAGGTAAAGGCAGAAAAAAATCATCCTAGAGGAAACATGAAACCTCTTCCTCTTCATATTCCTATGTGTAAATGGGATGACATTACTATAAAATTTTTCATATGACTACCAAATACTCTTAGAATGAATTATTCAATATGGGTTATTATTGATCGCATTACCAAATCTGCACATTTCCTAGAAATAAGATAAGATTTACCTCTTTAGAACCTTATAAGGCTCTATATTAATGGTTTTGTATGACTTTATGGTACAACTCTTTCAATTTTTTCATATCATGATCCTCAATTTACATTAAAATTATGTAAGATTATTCATAAGACTCTTGATATTGAGCTTCATCTAAGAACTTCATACGATCCTCAAACTAATGGATAGTACGAAAGGACTGTGTTCAAACATTAGAAGTCATGTTAAGGTCATGATCACTTAAATTTCAATGTATGTGAGATAAGTATTTACCTTTTGTGAAGTTTTTATATAACAATATTTTCCATTCAAGTATTCAAATGACTTTGTATGAAGCATCGTATGGAAATAGATTTCGTACTCTAACTTGTTGAGATGAAGTTAGTGAAATAAAACTTATAGGACCAGAACTTATTGAGGAGACAATGAAAAAGGTAAAGAATATTCAGGAACATATTAAATAATCTCAAATTAGGTAAAATATTTATTCTGAAAATCGAAGTAAATATTTGTAATTTCAATTGGGAGATCACATTTTTCTTAATGTATCTCTATGAAAGGGTGCCATAAGGTTCGGTAAGAATAGAAAATTGAGCCCCAGGAACATCAGAACCTTTGAAATTTTGGAAATGATTGGAACTATGAATTATTTATTGGAAATAACACCAATACTTTTTAAATTACTTGATGTGTTCCATATATATATTTTAAGGAAGTACATTTTAGACCTAACGCATGTGCTCACCTATGAAGAAATAGAATTGGAACCTGATCTATCTTATTGTAAGGATCACATCCATATTCTTAACACTATAGATAAAGTATTGAGGAATCGGATGAATAAATTGGTAAAGGTACTTTGGAGAAATCATAAAATTTAGGAAGAAACATGGGAACTAAAGGATGTTATGAAGAAGATTCACCTTCATTTTTTATAAAGTAATATCCATGAGAATTTTGAGAATGAAATTTTTGTATGAGGAAAGAATGTAACACCTGAACCTAAATTATAGTAAGTGAAAATTATATTTTAATAAAACTATAATAAAATTCACATTTTAATATTTCATGGCACAAAAATTCTAATTTTATAGGATAAATATCAATTTTGAAATTATTTGTCTAAATAAGCTTAGAATAAATTTTTAAAATTTTACATTAGAAATAAGCTTTTATAAATAATCAAAAATGTAGTATTTAAATATTCCACATTTTATTAATAATAATGTGTACTAATATTTATAATTAAAAATTTATTAACTTTAAAATTTTTATAAATATATATGAGATAATTTAAAGGTAAAATGGGTGCTTTTTCATAAAATTGTTTTTGTTTAAAAAGGAATAATGTCTATCCATTTTAATTAATTAAAATAATATTTAATGATAAATTATTTAAATGAAATTTAAATATTATATATCTAAATATATGAATTTAAATCCATCTGATTATTATTACTATTCATATAGTTAATATAAGATTATCTTATGCTTGAAAAATGCATTTCTTGAAAAATCATTTTTTGACACGATTTGTGGGTTTCTTTTTAAACTAAACTCTGAAAATTTTGTGATTTTAATTTGATAAAATATATTAATTTTTTTTAATAATCATAAATAATATTATTAAATAAGTTCAATTTAATTTTTTTTCATGATGAATAGTAAAAACATTAAAAATTAATTATAATGACTAAGGTTAGAACGGGGTTTTGTGTGTTACATGCGCTTGTGTTAAAATTAATTTTTCACACATATAATTTTGATTTAATAAATTTTATTTAATATTTATAATAATTTTTTCTAAATTATATAATAAAACACATTTTATTTTAGGATTAATTGATAAATTATCAAGGTTAAAAAATAAGTTATCGTGGTAAAAACTAAAATGGTAAAAATGAGTAACGTTTGAGGTAAAGGAAATAACTTGTTTAAAACATGTTTATTTTTAGTTTTGGAAGTTTTTATTGACCTTATCATCCCTAAATTCTATTATTTATCAATTTTTTAGTCACGTGGGTTTAGAACAACTTCTCATTATTGAATAGTTTTGGGTATTTACAAAAATAACACTCCTCCTCAATTATAAAAGGGCACCCCCCCATCAATTATTCACACCTCTAAATCCATTTATCTCAACCAAAACCTACCAAAATATCTCCCTAATATCATTATCCATGTTCTATAGGTTTCAATATTCCCATAATTCCAACCCTAGGGTCCTTAATAAGATATTTAAAGGAGGTTCTTTTATGTGAAGGTAATTTTCTTCACTAAGATCTTTATTTTTAATTATTCTTTTTCTGCCATCAATTATGTCTTAAAAATTAAAATAATATGGTTCTGATACCGAGGTAGTGATTTTAGAATAATACATGATTGATTTGGATAAATTATATTGGATATTCTTGACTACCTTGAAACTGATTAATGATTTGTATATTTTATCATTGTTTGGGTTTACAACATTTTTGGATTGAAGGAGTATATCTATTATTCTTTAATGAATAAGGGATCATGAATGTAATCAATAAGGTTTTATGGTAATTCAAGATGTTGCAGTGTTTTAAAAGAATACATGATGAAGGTGTTCACATGTTATTACGCGCCAAAAAGGATCTTCATTGTGTTTACCTTCCTTATAAATTTTGGACTGAAGTATTTGGGATAGTTATAGTTTGGATTATTTTGGATTTCCATAAAAGGACAACACGGAGGTCGGGCAGCAACCCGTCGCGTCCGGCAAAGCCATGAGACTTGATCCCACAACCGAAGGGTGACAAGGGTGTATCACCTACCACTGACCCACGTGATGTCCTGGATTGAATAATGTCTTTTTTTAATGGTTCTATTAGATAAATTATAAATTTATTTTTTAAACCCTATACGAATAGGATAAATAGAATATTATTTTTAAGTTCTATTATCTTTTAGATTGAAACATGAGTTTGTGGTAGAACTTAGTTAAAGGATGATACTCTACTTGTCAAGTATATATTTTTCATCTTCTCTTATTCAATGAAGAAATTAATTCTTATACTGTAGTGAAGGTATCTTAAAACAAAAAATGTGTTATCCTAATACCATATGTTTTGCTGAACTGATGGTATTTTAAATCATCATAGATTGATGAATTTAAGGCCCTCAATTTTACACTTTTTTGTGATTGATGACCTCAATCACTACCTATAAATATTTACGTTTTCCCTCCAATTATATGTCTCTAATTTCCACCAATGTTCTCCGAATAGAGATCATAATTTTATGGTGACCCTTTCAATTCTCTTTTCCTCTTATTAAGACAAAACTTTATTAACCCAATTCTTGATGTGGGTTTTCCCACAAAGATATTTTCTATATTCAACCTTTTATTTTTGAAGAACAATTTCAAATTGCGAGGATGCAATTTATTGAAAGAGGGGAGAATGTAACACCCAAATATTTCATAGTGTGTTATTTCTTCAAAATAATTCAATAACATGCACTACACGCAACACCGAGTTCAAGCGCACCATGACTTACCAAACAAGCCGTTCAAAAGAGGTTTTGAATAGTATTAACTAAATTTTAAACTTTATATAATCCTTATAATTTTAGAATCCATATTATGAGTTTCTTAGACATAATGTAAGAACAAATTCATTTTCAGTATTGCACTTTTACAAACTTTTAATAGTGAACCCTTTTTAAATCCAATATTTGAAACTTTTATATATACAATTTGAATAAATAAATTTACTTTTTAGAATTGGGGCATCAAAAATTTACAATGAAACATCCCAATATTCCACGGTACGTTTCCCTTTGAATAATGCAATGACATGCATTGTACGCAACTTCGAGATTCTAACACACCACAACCAATTAAACTAGCCGTTATGAATAGTAATACCTACTTTTTAAAATTTTATAAATTTTATCTTTCGAAATGGACTTCATTTTTGGATTCCTAATATCAAAATTAGCTTAGGGTGAAATTTTATTACTTTTCCGATAACTTTCATATTTTGATGAATAGTGAAAATTACTAAATTTTAATTAAAACAACTTTTTTAATCGAAATAATTAATAGTGACAAATTATTAATTTGAGTGGTTTTAGAAGTATATTTAGAATATATTTTTACCATTTAATACAATGTTGTTCATTGGATGTAATTTCACATTTAAACCAGACATAAACAAGTGTCAATCTTTTGATAGTTATTATCTCTTAAAAACACGCTATTTGTTTTGACGACGGGAATTAATTTTTAAATTAATTAATGCAACTGATATGTTCTGAATTTGGTAAAATAGACATAATTTTTGAATTCATAATATCAAATATATCTTAGGCCTAATTTTTGATATTTTTCTGGAAACTTTCATTTTTTTGATGAATAGTGAAACCACTAAGTGGTAGTTAAAAACTGATTTTTTCATAAAACTTAATTTTACCGCTTCTATGAGTGAAATTTAGAAAATACGATAGAGATGGTTAATATCAAGGAGTAAAATGTGGTTCAATGAGATGAAAATAATTTTCGGTGAATAGTAACTGTTTACTTTTATTTACCACAGTTAAAAGTAAATAGTGTAATTAAGGGTAAAAATGATATTAATATTACCCTAAAACATGTCCTAATTATATTGGACAAGTGTATCTAGACCAAAAACAATCTTAGGAGTAAAATATTATCATTTAGGTCCACTTGTATTAGATTAGGACATTTATTATTATTTAATTCAAAGAAGAGTTAAAAGAGTTAAAATCAAGGTTTATTTACTAATTTTTTTTAATATAGGGTTATACATAAGATAAATTCGATTGTAAATATTCATTAGAAATCTAACAATATTTCCTACATAACGGTATTTTATTTATAATTTGTAGACATTAAATAATTTAATTTATTTATGAAACAATGATGATGCAGTAATTACCTAATTAATGAAAAATTAGAATAATTGATAATATAAATACCCAAATAAATGTAATTTGAGACTTTTTATAAATAAAAATAATTTTATAGGTTAATATGACATGTTAGGATTGATTTAATTAAAATTTTTCGAAGTAATAATTCTGTTATAAATTTTACAAAAATCAGTTATTGAATAGTGTCAAAATTGACATAAAAGAGTTCTTAAAACAAATATTATATTATTAATTGATATTAAATTCCTAAAAATCTAAGGTTCAGACAAGAAACTTATATCATAATAGTTTTATCATTAATGGACCACTTGGGGGTTTCTTGGATGTATATAGTATGTTTATTAACCATATAATATAAAAATACAAAGAGACATTTCAAAAGTGAAACTAATTAACTCAGAGTTAATACTTAAAGATAAAGTTAATATAATGACCCAAACCTGTCTAAATTCTATTGGTTGAGTGGTTTTATACCCATAACCACCTTAAACGTTAACTAATATACTTTGGAGCCATTAGAAACCGAATATGAATTTATTATAAAATAATATTTTTAGCTTTTCCAAAGGTGCCCCTCACCCCTCTTATAAAAGGGAACTCCCCCTTCTTACTAATTCACACATTCAAAGCCTTTTGGTTCGGCCAAAACCTGACCAAATACTCTATAAACGTCCCTCACTACAACCTAGAGGCCTTAGTTTGATCAGAAATCTTACCTAAGGATCTCGATTGATCAAATCAAAAGGAAGAACCCGAATAAGAGGTAATGTTTTCACCACCCTCTTTCAAGTTCCTTTCTTCTTCATCTTCTTCTTTCTTTGTTATTTATATTCTAAAATAATAAATCAAGTATCTTATATATACTGTGATGTTATTATAAATATGGTACAACCATATTCAGTATTCTATCCATCCTTTGAATGGCATGTCACCATACGCGCGTACGTGCGGCTTACCGTCTCCACGTCGTGGTGTAATTGTCATTCAATAAATTATTATTTGGATGGGTATAATAATGATATGTAATTCATTTAAATAATAAATATAACATGATAATTATTCTTTATATATGATATACCATCCAATTATATATTATTTTAATATCAAAATAATGATATTGTCGCTCGTGCGTACGTACAGACTACCGTCTCCACGAACGCGATGAGATTCATTCTCCATAGTATCCATTCAAGTCTAATTCTCATTTTATGATTAATAATAGTATCTAAGGACTTGATATCATTCTGGATATGATTAATATACAACCTATCCATTACAAACACAGCTTACGTAACAAAACATATAAAACAAAATGAGCAAGTTAACACCTGAAACAACGATAATACTAAGATATTACTAACAAATCAATGTTAAAAGATCATATATGATATCATATTAATGTATATGATTATTGTATAATTTAATAACAATTATTTAACCATTATATAGGAGGTTAACCTACCCCCAACCAAGGATAAGTACAAGTTAAGGGTTATTTTACAATCTCTTCATTATCCGAGGTTGTTTATACGTAATTATCTACTGGGACCTATTTATCATCCACATCCATGTTTCTTGAAAGTGTATTTCAAAACATTCTTACTATTTTACCAAATATGGGTTAAAGTCAATTATACCCTGGTTTTACTTTTTATAAGATGTTTATAAAGGAATCTTTCCATCGTTTTCCAAACAAGGTCCTTTTAACCTTTTCGACAGAATTAAGGTAAGAATGTCTTTTTTTAACTTATACGACGGGTGTGGATATTTTCCGCCATTATAAAATTTTAGAAGCTTCCCTTACAAGATTATAAGGATATTTTCAAAGTAAATGTTTTATTTTATAATTATGTGACTTTTAAATGATTTCAAAATGAATATCTTAAGATTTTCTAAAAGGTACTCTTTATCAAAATCAGAATTTTAAATGTTTTAAAAATTTATCTTTCTAAATATTTTTAATTAATGTCCATGTTTTCAAAATGATTTTAAGGATTTATTTATATGGACATGAATGTTTTGAAATGATATTTCTTTTCAAAAGTTTTGAAGTGGTATGGGACACTTTGATCAAAAAATCTCTTTTAAATTACTTCCTTAATAAATGTGTGACTTTTAAATGATTTCAAAAAAGAGATATTTCTCTCAAATAGTTTTTATTTCATCTATATCAACATCCTTTGATGGATTTTAACTTTAATTGAAGTTGATTTATTATGATACAAAACTTCCATATTGTTTTGAATTTTTTGTGATGTGTTTGACTGTGGATGTGTTATTCTTATACCATTCGTGGTTTATGGATGAAGTATTTACATTTCGTATGCTAGTTTTAATATGAATGTTTATGTTATGTTTGAACCTTTTCATATGGGAATGCATTGGACTTAATATGTGACGGGCGGGGCCCGCAATATCTCCTCAATGCATCGGTAGGTCTCATGAGACAAACTAGTGTCTTGGCATAAGGCCTTGACAATCTTATTTGTAGTCTTGGCACGAGGCCTTGGCTATGTGGGTATGATTGTCTGGAATTATGCATTCCATCATTATGAAAGTGGTTATTGATATTGCATTTTATTATTCTATTAGTAGAATATCCATGTGAATAAGTAAATGACATTATTTCATTTTATTTTTTCCATACTATGTTGAAGTTCAAGTTTAAAAGGCTTTTGTTTTAGTTATACATTGTCTTAAATGTTTATTCTTATTTATGAAAGTTTCTGCTATATTTTTATCCTTACTAGGCATTTGAGCTCACCCCTTTTCTATGTTTTATTTTTCCCAGGATGTGAAGAAGTAATTTATGAATGACCTACAAGGATAGTATGAGGGGATAAGAGTGTGGACTATGGAGACTATATTGTTTTAGTTTTCATTTTATGATATAATGTAAACTTTATGAATATATCTAGTGTTTCCAAGGCTACTAAACTAATCATTCTTTCAAGACTTGATCTTTTTTGTGATCATGCCAATGTTATATAATAATGCACCGACTCTGGGTATCTGGGGTCGGGGCGTTACAGTTAGTATCAGAGGGAGGTTTAGTACAAACATTGGAAGATAGATTTAGATAAACTCTGATTAGAGCACGTATACCTAAGATGAACTTTGCGGATTAGTATATAAGAACTTCCTAGAATTTTGGTATTGTAGAGATTTTGTGAGTTTTCCGAGCAATACATCCCTATCTGGATACGAGCAGGTAGAGGTGGTTCTGGCACAGATGTACCTAGGGGTAAAACCCGAAAACACCGCTTTGAGCTAGACTCAAATGGGAACTGGTGCACGACAACGGGCCTTGCTGCACTATTGGTTACGACACTCCCGGGGGATATGCTTAGGATAATTCTAATTTTCTTTACAAACCATTATGAAAGGTTTATGAGTATATACTTCCTCAAAGGAGACATTTTTATGATTATGGATTATATCCATAAACTATTTAATTTATGTTATGTGTTTTACAAGTTTGGGATTAGGTATTTTTATTCATAAAATAATCTAGTGTATGCCATTGTTTAGAAATGGGGCCCAATAGAAGGAATGAGAACTCCAGCGATGCACATGATCCAAAGAGAAAGAAGGATCATATATTTCATGGTCTTAAGCCAGAATTTATAAGAGAAATAGTCTCCCGTGTATTATCATCATATGAAGAAATAATATCATGTGTTGATAAGATAAGTAAAGAGTTTACTCAGTCCTATGGATTTGAAGGGAAGAAAGAGAAGAAAAGGATGGAATAGGGAAAGATAGATAAAGGTAAGAGGGAAAAGAAGAATTTTCCCATATGTGATAACTGTGCGAAGAAACAACCTGGAACTTGCCTGAAAGGAATGAGAGTTTTTATAAGTGTGGAAGAAAAGGGCACAAAGTACGTGACTGCAAGGGTAAGAAAATGGTTTCAAATGTACAATGATTAATTTTCAAGGATTTTGGACACTACGCGAACCTATGTCCCAGTCATCAGACTATGCCACAAATGATGCTATTGGATAATAATCAAGTTATGATACTACCACAGATGAATAGGAATGATTAGAGTTCTTTTGTTTATTAATTCATTTGAGTGTTGTATCAACAATATACTTGTTATAATAATTATGTAGTATATAAGGATTGTACTACAATACTATTTCATTAAGGAATTGAGATTGTGTGGAACAAAGAAAAGTGACTCAACAGCAGGTTAAATTTTTGGAAAATATATGGTTGAGGGAAAGATAAACCATAATATGGTTCTGATACCGAGGTAGTGATTTTAGAATAATACATGATTGATTTGGATAAATTATATTGGATATTCTTGACTACCTTGAAACTGATTAATGATTTATATATTTTATTATTGTTTGGGTTTACAACATTTTTGGATTGAAGGAGTGTATCTATTATTATTTAAGGAATAAGGGATCATGAATGTAATCAATAAGGTTTTATGGTAATTCAGGATGTTGCAGTGTTTTAAAAGAATACATCATGAAGGTGTTCACATGTTATTACACGGAAAAAAAGGATCTTCATTGTGTTTACCTTCCTTATAAATTTTGGACTGAAGTATTTTGGATAGTTCTAGTTTGTATTATTTTGGATTGCCATAAAAGGACAACCCGGAGGTCAGGCGGCAACCCGTCTCGTCCGGCAAGGCCACGAGACTTGATCCCACAACCGAAGGGCGACAAGGGTGTATCACCTACCACTGACCCACGTGATGTCCTGGATTGAATAATGTCGTTTTTAATGGTTCTTCTAGATGAATTATAAATTCATTTTTAACCATATACGAATAGGATAAATAGAATATTATTTTTAAGTTCTATTATCTTTTAGAGTGAAAGATGAGTTTGTGGTAGAACTTATTTAAAGGATGAGACTCTACTTGTCAAGTATATATTTTTCTTCTTCTCTTATTCAATGAAGAAATTAATTCTTATACTGTAGTGAAGGGATCTTAAAACAAAAAATGTGTTATCCTAATACCATATGTTTTGCTGAAGCGATGGTATTTTAAATCATCATAGATTGATGAATTTAAGGCCCTAAATTTTACACTTGTTTGTGATTGATGACCTCAATCACTACCTATAAATATTTACATTTTTCCTCCAATTATATGTCTCTAATTTCCACCAATGTTCTCCTAATAGAGATCATAATTTGGTGGTGACCCTTTCATTTCTCTTTTCCTCTTATTAAGACTAAATTTTATTAACCCAATTTCCGATGTGGGTTTTCCCACAAATATATTTTCTATAATCAAACTTTTATTTTCGAAGAACAATTTCAAATTGAGAGGACACAATTTATTTAAGGAGGGGAGAATGTAACACCCCACGATTTCATAGTGTGTTATTTCTTCAAAATAATTTAATAACTTGCACTACACGCAACACCGAGTTCAAGTACAACATGACTTACCAAACAAGCCATTCAAAAGAGGTTATGAATAGTATTAACTAAATTTTAAACTTTATATAATCCTTATAA
Organism: Viscum album; assembly: GCA_963277665.1. Taxonomy (NCBI): domain Eukaryota; kingdom Viridiplantae; phylum Streptophyta; class Magnoliopsida; order Santalales; family Viscaceae; genus Viscum; species Viscum album. The sequence continues at coordinate 1,953,280,727 of OY728141.1, read as the reverse complement.
TTTTAGAATCCATATTATGAGTTTCTTAGACATAATGTAAGAACAAATTCATTTTCAGTATTGCACTTTTACAAACTTTTAATAGTGAACCCTTTTTAAATCCAATATTTTAAACTTTTATATATTAAATTTGACTAAATAAATTTACTTTTTAGAATGGGGACATCAAAAATTTACAATGAAACATCCCAAGCTTCCATGGTACATTTCCCTTTGAATAATGCAATAGCGTGCATTGTACGCAACTTCGAGATTCTAACACACCACAACCAATCAAACTAGCCATTATTAATAGTAATACCTAATTTTTAAAATTTTATAAATTTTATCTTTCGAAATGGACTTCATTTTTGGATTCCTAATATTGAAATTATCTTAGGGTGAAATTTTGGTACTTTTTGGATAACTTTCATATTTTGATGAATAGTGAAAATTACTAAATTTTAATTAAAAACTACCTTTTTAATCGAAATAATTAATAGTGATAAATTATTAATTTGAGTGGTTTTAAAGTATATTTAGAATATATTTTTACCTTTTAACACAATGTTGGTCATTGGATGTAATTTCACATTTAAACCAGACATAAACAAGTGTCAATCTTTTGATAGTTATTATCTCTTAAAAACATGCTATTTGTTTTGACAACGGGAATTAATTTTTAAATTAATTAATGAAACTGATATGTTCTGAATTTGGTAAAATAGACATCATTTTTGAATTCATAATATCAAATATAGCTTAGGCCTATGTTTTGGTATTTTTCTGGAAACTTTCATTTTTTGATGAATAGTGAAACCACAAAGTGGTAGTTAAAAACTGATTTTTTCATAAAACTTAATTTTACCGCTTCTGTGAGTGGAATTTAGAAAATCCGAGAGACACGGTTAATATCAAGGAGTAAAATATGGTTCAATGAGATGAAAATAATTTTTGGTGAATCGTAACTTTTTACTTTTATTTACCACGGTTAAAACTAAATAGTGTAATTAAGGGTAAAAATGATATTAATATTACCCTAACACATGTCCTAATTCTATTGGATAAGTTTATATCGACCAAAAACAATATTAGGAGTAAAATATTATCATTTAGGTCCACTTCTATTAGATTAGGACATTTATTATTATTTAATTCAAAGAAGAGTTAAAAGAGTTAAAATCAAAGTTTAATAACTAAATTTTTTTTAATATATAGTTATACATAAGATAAATTCGATTGTAAATATTAATTAGAAAGATAAAATTATTTCCTACATAATGGTATTTTATTTATAATTTTTAGACATTAAATAATTTAATTTATTTATGACACAATGGTGATGCAGTAATTACCTAATTAATAAAAAATTAGAATAATTGATATTATAAATACCCAAATAAATGTAATTTGAGACTTTTTATTCACATTCCTTTGTCTATATGAACTTAACCCCTTTATGTATATATTTGGTTAACAAATTTTCCAATTAGGCAAAATTCTGGAAGAATCAACTAAAATAACCTACCAAACCAATGAAACTATATACCTTGATTATTATAATTAGTGTAGGCCATTATTTTACTACCTTTATATTCGCATGATCAAGTGATATTCCATCCTTAGAGAAAATATGACCAAGAAAATAAACTTTATGAAGATATAATTAACATTTTCTAAATTTCCTATATAACACTTTTCTTCTAATATTCTCAAGAATGATTCATAAATGGTTAAAATGGTCCTCATAGCTCTTATAATACACCATGATATCATTAATTAATACCACAATAAAATTATAAAGATATTCCTCGAATATTCTATTCATTAGATCCATAAAAATAGATGGTTCACTAGTTAATCCAAATATAATTACAGTAAACTCATAATGTCCATACCTTGTTTGTAATGATATATTTATAATATCATCCTTCTTTACTCACAATTGATGATACCCAAAATAAAATTCAATATTTGGAAAATATTGAGCTCCTTGAAGTTGATCGAATAATTCATCAATGAGAGGAAGATGATACTTGTTCTTTATTGTAATAGAATTGATTTCTATATAATCAGTTCATATCCTTATGGATATATCTTTCTTCTTAATAAAGAGAACACATGCTACCCATGGTGAAACACTAGGGAGAATAAATCCATTATCACATAATTTCTCTTGCTATTTATTCAACTCCACTAATTTTACAATGGTAATTCTATAGGGAGACTTCGATAATGGTATTGCATTAGGAATTAAATCAATGGAAAACTTTACTTCACACTTTAGTGGATGTATAGGCAATTTCTTAGGAAATACATCAATGTATTCTTGTTCAATAGGTACATCATCAATTTGAAGATTACCTTTTCCATCTATAGATTGTGTTTTCTATTCTTCCCCAAGAATCTCATTCATAAGGTCTGATAGGGGTGGATCTGGACATGAATCATGTAACACCCCAGGTAAATAAAGAATATGAAATTTTCACATTTATCCATATTTGTGAATAAAATATTAATATGACTTTAAAGGGGACGCTATGCTCGATGGCGTACCCAACACACAACAACGAGTTTCTTGGGAATCTTACGTTGCACTCTAATAATAAAATAATATTATTTTAAATGGTAGTTAACAAGTAGACGTTGTATTGGCGGGAATGGATATAAATAACTAAAATATTATTATATATGTTTTTAAATGTTTTTACATTTATCCAATAAAAGATAAAGGCATAAAATATGGAAAGAATTTAATTTTAGGCGTATATGCCCTAATTTTCACTAAAGGTTCACTTATCGCCTTTTGATGGGGAACCGTCATTAAATATAGTTTTGTTCACTATTATACATCCTTTTGGACCAAATAAAACTCTTCTTAAGAATTGGGACATCAAAATTTACTTTGTGTAAATTTTTGGTATCATTCTGATAAAGTTCATTTTTTTAATGAATAGTGTAAAATGTTGTATTTTAATTCAAAACCTATTTTTAATATAATTTATTTATATGATTAGATTATCTTTTGAATTGGTTTTAAAGTGAGATTAGAATATATTTTTACCATTAAATCCAATAGTGGTCGTTGGAATTAATTTCACTTTGAAATCAGACTTAAACTAGTGTCAATCTTTTGATACTTATTGTTTCATAAAAACACGCTATTTGCTCTGACAGCGGGAATTAATTATTAAATTAATTAATGTGACTTATATGTTTTTAATTTTGTAAAATAGACTTCATTTTTGAATTCGTAATATCAAATATAGCTTAGGGTGAATTTTTGGGATTTTTCTGAAAAACTTCAATTTTTGATGAATAGTGAAACCACTAAGTGGTACTTATAAAAACTGATTTTTCCGTTTAAATGAAATTTTGCCATATTTGTGTTTTGAATTTCAAAAATCCGACATACATGGTTGTCATTAAGAAGTAAAATCTGGTTCAATGGGATAAAAATATTTTTTTGGTGAATAGTAACTTATTAAGTTTTTAATCGCGATTAGAGGTAATTAGTGTAGTTTAAGGTAAAAATAATGTTTTAATAATATGAAATGAACTTGAAACATGTCGTAACCTCATTGGATGTGTCATGGCCGACCAAGAAAACCCATGGGTCAACTTGGGGACCCCATGAAGCCACTTTGGTTGGAAAATGACATTAATATCTTTTTATTTAAAGTTAAAGTAAAAATGAGACAAACATGAAATGTTTTACTAAAATAATTTTTACATGGGGTTATACAAATCATATTTTTGACTATAAATATTCATTGGAAAGATAAAAATATTTCCTACATCATAGTATTTTTTTTATAATTTTTAGACATTAAATAAATTAAATTATTTATGACATCATGATCATGCAGCGATGACCTCATTATTTAACGATTTAAATAAAATGGAAAGATAATGTAATATATAAGACCTACACATGTCGAAAACCTATTGGATGAGTGGATTTCGAACCCTTATCACCTTATCCGCGAAACACATCAATGTGGGACCTCTTAAATCTGAATACCATTTTAAAATAAAGTGACTTTTCTTTATCTTCCAAGAGTGCCCCTCCACTCCTCTTATAAAAGGCCCCCACCTCTACCTCCTTACCCACACTCCCAAAGCCTTTGGCTCGGCCAACCTCTTCCCATTTTGTCTCTCCACTTCCCTCTCTTACTCCTTGAATCGTCAATTTGGGCAGAAGTCTTCCCAAGGAATCCTTTGAGCTCAAACCAAAGGGAGTTACCCGATTTTAAGGATGTTAAAGAACGATTGAGTCAAGTGGGACCCGAGGTAAGGGATCCTACTCCTCTCTTTCTTTTTAAGTACACTCTTTTATGTCATTCATTCTAAGATAATCTTTCTTGTTATTGGTATGTTATTTTATATTAATCTTACTGTAATCTTTATGTTCATATGATGAGAGACCCTATTCTCTCTCATCAATCCATTTTGGAAGTTTTGAGTGGCGCCGTTAGGCTGCTGACTTTTAGTAAGATATCTAACCTCTCTCTTTCTATTTAAGTACTATCCTTTATGTCACTTCTTTTAAGCTCCTCTTTGTTATGATGGGGGATGTTATTTTATATTCCTCTTTCTGTACATTTTATTGGAATGTGATGAGATACCCTATTTGATCTCATCAATCCATTTTTGGAAGTTTTAAGTGGCGCCGTTAGGCAGCCGAGTTTTCGTAAGGGATTTTTCATCTCACTTATATTCCCGTGAGATTTATGCTACATTTTCCACAATTTCCTTTGAGTGGTGTATGTACTGACCATTATTTTACTCATTGTGTAATATTATTTCATTTATGAGTATTTACATCAATGTTGTATTGTACTTCTTTCACGGGGCGTGTGTTTCGAAAGATACCCATGTTGGTAAGGGAACCTTTCACCCTCCTCTTTTTAAAAGACTTCTTTTGTTATGTCTTTTAATTCACATACTATTATGTTGGTATATGTTCTTCTATATCCTTATTGATGTAAATTTTATGTCCAAGTGATGAGATACCCTTTTTATCTCTCATCAACTCTTTTTCTAAATTTTGAAGTGACACCGTTAGGCTGTCTAATTATTGCAAGGGAACTTCTTAACCCAATTTCGATTCTTTGGGATAAACTTGTACACCTTTAATATGTAGTTCTATGATTATGTGTGAATGTCCTCTGATTGTTTTACACTTAATACCCACTTATATTACGTGTATTCGTTTGTCACACATAGTTACGTAACTGATTTATCCTTAATCCAAGGATACCGTCTTTGTATGGGACTTCGTCTCAATCTCCTTTCATTGAGGCATATTTTTTTTTATACACAACCTTCTTTTATACAGTGTATAAACCCCTTTTACTTTTACGTTTATTAAAAAGAGAATCTTTTTTATATGAAGCGTTTACTAAACGACAAAAGGGAATGTTTTTGTCGTACGTATGCGGCGACAATGACTTCTCCGCCGCCGTGACCATTATTTGAGTTTCAGTTTCCTCTACAAGCCATACCTTCTTTTTAAAAGAAAAATAAATACCATGTTTTACTTTTCTTTTATTTTGGTATTGAAAATGGTTTTCATAATGTTTTTATATCAATGTGTTGTATTGATATCTATTTATTGAAAGGTGGAAATGTTATGTTTCCTTTATGCATGTTTTATGTGATACGATTATGTTGAGGTTCTTGGGAATTATTATGAAGACGGGTGGTTCCATGATAAACTAAGGGCGGGTGAGCCCGATATAGCTCTCCAATGCATTGGGTAACGCGAAGGGGTTAAACGTTAAGATTTCTCCGAAGAGATTTAGGGAATATACTGTGATGGGTATTCCAAACGTAACCAAGAGGGTTACTCCCTACGTAAGAATGTTATGAGTGCCTCAAGTTACCTTTATGTCTTATGATTTCTATGATTTATCCATGATTTTATGAGGTATGTTAAAGTGCTTATGTTTTATGGGTAAAGTATGATTTCATTCTTATGTATACATGTACTCATGTTTCCTTTCCATATTTTTATATCCCTTACTAAGCTTTTTATGCTCATCCCAAGTTTTTGAAATGTTTTTCACAGGTCAAGGGAAGGGTACATGATATGATGATAGTGTCAAGGAAGTGTCAAGAAAGAATCCATGTTTTATTTTAAATATGTTTACGTTGATGGAAAAAATGAATACTATCTTTTATGTAACCACTTTGTTTAAATGTGGAATGTAATGCATGTTTTATGATCTAATTCTCTAAAACTCTAAACCTGAAAAGATCCTCAATGTGTAATCTTGTAATAACTCAAGATTAAGTAAGGTTTAAGGCTGGGGCTTTATAGTTGGTATCAGAGGTCAGTTTAGATAACTTTAGAGGTTAGGGTATTCTTTAAGCATAAGTGACATTACCATAATGGTTAGGATTTCAGAAAGAGTCCTAGTTTTAGATAAAGTGAATGAGTAAGTATATCTTAGTGTTTACCTTCCTCATTAGTACATGATGGTTTTGTTGATATACTCACACTGACATTTCTATTTTTAGTGAATGGATGGATCTAGCAGGCACCAAAGAGACAACAGGTTTGAAGGAAACTGTGGTGGTTCTCTGATTAAGATACTAGATAAAATGGAGGATTCAATGAGGAAACTTGTGGTTGTTCTAAACCAAATATCAAGGAGTCATGATCAACCACTTGAACCTTGATATGTTCTGTAATGCATCATGTACGAGATGAACAATCAATGTGGAAGTTTAGGTAATAATTATAAAGGTAACCATTAGAGTTTATATGATCCTTACTTTTGAGGTAATTATGGGTTATTATATGATATGCTGGAAAATGAAAGGCATGAGATAAACTTGAGGTTAAAATATGTTATGATCATTTTTAAAGATTTTATCTCTTTTTGGGGAATGATTTAAGAATTATACAGTTTTGGAAAAAGGAAAACACGCAGACCGTGTGACAACCCGTCGCGTCGGACAAAGCTCGGGAATCGAACCCACAACCAAAGTGCGACTGGTATTTATCGCCTACCACTGGACTATGTGAAGTCCCTGGTTAGTTTGATTGATTCTTTTTATTATATGATTTTATGAATTAATAGTAAGTTGATTTTGGGTTATTTATGAAAATGATTAACCTATCATGGATGATATGTGATTAGGTTAATTACTTTTCAATACGAGACTTTAGAAGCAACTAATGTTGTTTGGAGATAAATGTTACGATTTAACTTGGAAGACTATGTTACTAAATACTTCAAATATTTGGGTTTCAATCTTAGATTGGTTTACTTTGAATAATTTTATGGACAAATTGTTTATCAGATGGTCCTCGTTGAACTTTGGGTTTTGTTGGACAAATTTTGGAGATTAAGCATAGATTCTCTTTTTAATGGGTTATCCTTTTCTGGATTATCTGACCTTGTACTAACCTTTTTGGTTTTGGTTTTGGTTAAAGCCTAAATACATGGGATGTATATAGTTCTCTTTGGTGGATTAAGTGATTCTCTAGAAGTTGATTATAGTACTCTTAATGTGAACAAGTCTCCCTAAATACTCGTCTTTTGGAAAAAATATGAGTTTGATTAAGGAATCTAGTAAAAGTTGAAAGTCAACATGATAAGTGATTATATTTCCTTATGAATAAATTCCTCAATAAAAATAACTTAAAGCAAAAATGTTGTCTATTAACTTTTCCTACTGGGGAATCGAATAACGTTTAACCCATCACAAGTTTTTGATTTTATTATGGTTAACTTTCTCCTAGACATGTTTACTATCACTCTCCCTCAAGAACATGACCCTTTGATTTTTCTTCCATGTCCATGTTTTTCTATATATGGGTTAACTCGGGTGACCTCTGTACTTGTCTTCCTTTATTTTAAAGTGATTGTTTTACCGACTCTTGTTCCGATGTGGGACTTTCAAGGATGTTTCCAAGCTCAATTTTAAAAATTGCGAGGAGGCAATTCCCAAAAGGGGGGAAGGATGTAACACCCCAGGTAAATAAAGAATATGACATTTTCATATTTATCCATATTTGTGAATAAAATATTAATATGACTTTAAAGGGGACACTATGCTCGATGGCGTACCCAACACGCAACAACGAGTTTCTTGGGAATCTTACGTTGCACTCTAATAATAAAATAATATTATTTTAAATGGTAGTTAACATGTAGCCGTTGTATTGGCGGTAATGGATAGAAATAACTAAAATATGATTATATATGTTTTTAAATGTTTTTACATTTATCCAATAAAAGATAAAGGCATAAAATATGGAAAGAATTCAATTTTAGGCGTATATGCCCTAGTTTTCACTAAAGGTTCACTTATCGCCTTTTGATGGAGAACCGTCATTAAATATAGTTTTGTTCACTCTTATACATCCTTTTGGAAAAAATAAAACTCTTCTTAAGAATTGGGACATCAAAATTTACTTTGTGTAAATTTTTGGTATAATTCTGATAAAGTTCATTTTTTTAATGAATAGTGTAAAATGTTGTATTTTAATTCAAAACCTATTTTTAATCTAATTTATTTATATGATTAGATTATCTTTTTAATTGGTTTTAAAGTGAAATTAGAATATATTTTTACCATTAAATCAAATAGTGGTCGTTGGAATTAATTTCACTTTGAAATCAGACTTAAACTAGTGTCAATCTTTTGATACTTATTGTTTCATAAAAACACGCTATTTGCTCTGACAGCGGGAATTAATTATTAAATTAATTAATGTGACTTATATGTTTTGAATTTTGTAAAATGTACTTAATTTTTTAATTTGGAATATCAAATATATCTTAGGGTGAATTTTTGGGATTTTTTCTAAAAAACTTAATTTTTGATGAATAGTGAAACCACTAAGTGGTACTTATAAAAACTGATTTTTCCGTTTAAATGAAATTTTGCCATCTTTGTGTTTTGAATTTCAAAAATACGACATACATGGTTGTCATTAATAAGTAAAACGTGGTTCAATGGGATAAAAATAATTTTTTGGTGAATAGTAACTTATTAAGTTTTTAATCGCGATTAGAGGTAATTAGTGTAGTTTAAGGTAAAAATAATGTTTTAATAATATGAAATGAACTTGACACATGTCCTAACCTCATTGGATGTGTCATGGCCGACCAATAAAACCCATGGGTCAACTTGGGGACCCCATGAAGCTACTTTGGTTGGAAAATGGCATTAATATCATTTTATTTAAAGTTAAAGTAAAAATGAGACACACATGAAATGTTTTACTAAAACAATTTTTACACGGGGTTATACAAATCAGATTTTTGACTATAAATATTCATTGGAAAGCTAAAAATATTTCCTACATCATAGTATTTTTTTTATAATTTTTATACATTAAATAAATTAAATTATTTATGAAATCATGATGATGCAGCGATGACCTCATTATTTAACGATTTAAATAAAATGGAAAGATAATGTAATATCTAAGACCTACACATGTCCAAAACCTATTGGATGAGTGGATTTAGAACCCTTATCACCTTATCCTAGAAACACATCAATGTAGGACCTCTTAAATCCAAATACCATTTTAAAATAAAGTGACTTTTCTTTACCTTCCAAGAGTGCCCCTCCTCTCCTCTTATAAAAGGCCCCCACCTCTACCTCCTTACCCACACTCCCAAATCCTTTGGCTCGGCCAAACTTTGCCCATTTTTTCTCTCCACTTCCCTCTCTGACTCCTTGAAGCCTCACTTTGGGAAGAAGTCTTCCCAAGGAAGCCTTTGAGCTCAAACCAAAGGAAGTTACCCGATTTTAAGGACGTTAAAGAACGATTGAGTCAAGTCGGACCCGAGGTAAGGGATCCTACTCCTCTCTTTCTTTTTAAGTACACTCTTTTATGTAATTCCTTATAAGATCATCTTTATTGTTATTGGGATGTTCTTTTATATTAATCTTACTGTAATTTTTATGTTCATATGATGAGAGACCCTATTCTCTCTCATCAATCCATTTTGGAAGTTTTGAGTGGCGCCGTTAGGCTGCTGAATTTTCGTAAGAGATCTAACCTCTCTCTTTATCTTTAAGTACTCTCCTTTATGTCACTTCTTTTAAGATTCTATTTGTTATGATGGGGGATGTTCTTTTATATTCCTCTTTCTGTACATTTTATTGTAATTTGATGAGATACCCTATTTGATCTCATCAATCCATTTTTGGAAGTTTTAAGTGGCGCCGTTAGGCTGCCGAGTTTTCGTAAGGGATTTTTCATCTCACTTATATTCCCGTGAGATTTATGCTACATTTGCCATAATTTCCTTTGAGTGGTGTATGTACTGAACATTATTTTACTCATTATGTAATATTATTTCATTTATGAGTATTTACATCAATGTTGTATTGTCCTTCTTTCACGGGGCGTATGTTTCGAAAGATACCCATGTCGGTAAGGGAACCTTTCACCCTCCTCTTTTTAAAAGACTTCTTTTGTTATGTCTTTTAATTCACATACTATTATGTTGGTATATGTTCTTCTATATCCTTATTGATGTAAACTTTATGTCCAAGTGATGAGATACCCTTTTTATCTCTCATCAACTCTTTTTCTGAATTTTGAAGTGACGCCGTTAGGCTGTCTAATTATTTCAAGGGAACTTCTTAACCCAATTTCTATTCTTTGGGATAAACTTGTACACCTTGAATATGTCGTTCTATGATTATGTGTGAATTTCCTATGATTGTTTTACACTTAATACCCACTTATATTTCGTGTATTCGTTTGTCACACATAGTTATGTAACTGATTTATCCTTAATCCAAGGATACCATCTTTGTATGGGACTTCGTCTCAATCTCCTTTCATTGAGGCATATTTTGTTTTATACACAACCTTATTTTATATAGTGTATAAACCCCTTTGACTTTTACGTTTATTAAAAAGAGAATCTTTTTTATACGAAGCATTTACTAAACGACAAAAGGGAATGCTTTTGTCGTACGTATGCGGCGACAACGACTTCTCCGCCGCCGTGACCATTATTTGAGTTTCGGCTTCCTCTACAAGCCATACCTTCTTTTTAAAAGAAAAATAAATACCATGTTTTACTTTTCTTTTATTTTGGTATTGAAAATGGTTTTCATAATGTTTTTATATCAATGTGTTGTATTGATATCTTGTGATTGAAAGGTGAAAATGTTATGTTTCCTTTATGCATGTTTTATGTGATACGATTATGTTGAGGTTCTTGGGAATTATTATGAAGATGGGTGGTTCCATGATAAAATAAGGGTGGGTGAGACCGATATAGCTCTCCAATGCATTGGGTAACGCAAAGGGGTTAAATGTTAAGGTTTCTCCGAAGAGATTTAGGGAATATCCTGTGATGGGTATTCCAAACGTAACCAAGAGGGTTACTCCCTACGTAAGAATGTTATGAATGCCTCAAGTTACATTTATGTCTTATGATTTATATGATTTATCCATGATTTTATGAGGTATGTTAAAGTGCTTATGTTTTATGGGTAAAGTATGATTTCATTCTTATGCATACATGTACTCATGTTTCCTTTCCATATTTTTATATCCCTTACTGAGCTTTTTATTCTCATCCCAAGTTTTTGAAATGTTTTTCACAGGTCAAGGGAAGGGTACATGATATGATGATAGTTCCAAGGAAGTGTCAAGAAATAATCCATGTTTTATTTTAAATATGTTTACATTGATGAGAAAAATGAATACTATCTTTTATGTAACCACTTTGTTTAAATGTGGAATGTAATGCATGTTTTATGATCTAATTCTCTAAAACTCTAAACCTGAAAATATCCTCAATGTGTAATCTTCTAATAACTCAAGATTAAGTAAGGTTTAAGGATGGGGCTTTATAAATCAGATGATGAGGTCTCCTCTATAAATATGATGAATTCCATATCTTTATCATGAATCAAAATTTCCATCTCTTTGAAATAAAATTTTTCATCATATTTTTAAAGCTATCACATACTAATAATTAATCAAATTAAACCATAAGTATGATAATAAATTTAGAAAATAGAGCATGTTTATGTGTCATAATGGGAACTGTCTGACACATCCTTGTTATAGTGAGATTTACACTAGAAGTTTTGGATGAAAATTCCCTTATTAAGGTGCAAGGGAAATATTTTTTTTTTGGAAAATATGGAAGATATAAAAGAGTGTAAAGACCTTGATTAAAATAAATAATTGACTAAATTTGAGTCTATTATTAAATTAACTACCACCAAATCATTGGATACTTACACCTCAGTTTTAGTGATCACATAAGCTTAGCCTTCACCCCTTGGCCTCTTTTATGGTAGATTAACTTGATGATTTGGAAATTGGTTTGAATAATTCCCCATTTAGTTATAGTTGAAGTACTAGATAGCAGTGATATCTTTCTTTACCTTATATTCATGATATAGATGACCCTTATCATCACACTTGTAACAAAATCTCACACCCTTCAAATATTTTCCAAGATGTTTCTTCCCATAATTTTCACATGATGGTAATTGATTCATTTTATTATTCTTTGATGCATTCACTTTTTCATAGTGTTCAATTGACCTCTTCTTCTCTATATCCCATTTTAATATATAGGATCTATAAAATTACTTATTTGTTTTAATGGCACATAAAACTATTTCATCATATGGTGAAAATTTTTGAGAAACCAATACCATTCATCGACTTGGCTTAATCCATTCAAAGAAATGGCCAATTTTGTATTCCATCTTGTGTATATAATCCATAGCACAACTGACTAGTATTGTAAAGGTATACTCATACTTTAAAAAACTTTCTTCTTCCTTTTAATTTGAGCTAAGGAAATTTATCTTTATTTTAGTTCATTGACCATGATGGAAATATTTATCAAATAAAATTAATTTAAAATATCCCTATTCTATGTGTTCTATTTCTCTTTCCTCCTTAGTATTATAGATCAATGTCTACCATTGAATAGTATAAACTTTAAGAAAATATATTATAAGTATAAGCATATCCTTTTCATCACATCCCAAGGCCATAAATATATTTTCAAACGACTTAATCCATTACTTAACTACCACTATATCAGTGCCCCCACTAAATGATGGGAACTTCTATCACATGAAGCGATCTAACATAAGAAAACCATGCTATGTAAAAACATGTTTCTACATTCATTAAAGGTTATTTATCATAAAATAATTAAGTTTTACTAATATATCCATTATCTACTCAGTTCCAATACCAACTGTATTAGCTTGCTCAACAGGTAAATTTTTACATTGACCACGAGTATTGATACCATTATTCCTTCCAGGTGCCTTTTCTAAATAATGGAATATACTGGATTAACTCATGATATTACGAATTTTAAATTATAACATATAATTCTTAATTTGGTGTAACATTTAACATAAATCGAAAATTTATGCATTGTTAATATCAAAATCATAAACTTGGTTTCTTTGGGAATATCTTTAAACCATTAAAATATTTTCAAAATCCTTCATAATAGTTTGTAAATAAAATTTGAATTATCCTAAGAATATCCCCTAGAGTGTAAAATGAGGATCACATTAAAGGCCATTGTCATACACTAGGTGATTATTGAATCAAAGCCTAATGATCTCTTTTTATATTTATTACCTATAGGGACAACTATTCCAAAACTATATCCACTTGTAGTATCAAAACAAAGAAGTTTTTCTAAAAAAAACCACACAATATCATCCTTACCAAAACTTTAGGATGGTATTATATACTTATCGTTAAAGTCTACCATAGTATTATGTTTTCTAATCTATGTTTTTTTAAATCCGGTTCCCAATGTTTCTATTAAAATTCCTATGATACCAATTGTAACAAACCCAAATATATTAACCCATATATAATGGTTAATTTATTACATTAGAATATATACAAGGGTTCTAATCCCAAAGGACTGATCAATTTAGTAGTCTTAGAGAACTAGATACATACATGATACTCATTTTACATTTATAATAGAATATAGAAAATAATAAAAGAAAATGATTGACATCCTTAAAAATCATTCAAAGCATGACAACCAACCAATCCATCCCAAAAATGAAATCGAAGCCCATAATCTCAAGGAAAAATAAGTCCCATAAGAAATGATAATTGCCTACCTCAATGGGGAATTCCTTACATTGGAGTACACTCTTTGATTGATTTCCCAATAGAGTATAAAGTGTCATCATGCCACAAAAGTACTAAATTTATAGCCCAATACTTTACATGATCAATACAAAAATAAAGGAGTGTGAAGAACCTATATCAAATAAAGCAGATATGATAGTAGAGGATACTAAAATATCACATCGTACTATAGAAAAATTTAGAACTTGCTCCTCAAGTATAAACTATACAACATGAAACTATCCTAATCCATGGATCTATGCTACAAGTAGACTACCTTGAGCAGGTCCGCTCTGCTGAAGATTAAAAACAGAAGTCTAGATACCATGACTATGAACTCCTCCTCGGTCTGATTGTCCGATCTCACTCTAGCTCCCTACTTGACATGGAGTGACTGATCTTTCTCCAGAAAGTGGATCTAGCATGGATCCTCTCCCAATATAAATATATGGAAATTTTAGGTAGAATATATAAATATGGACTATTCTATTGCGATCTCTTCAATCGACTAGGTTCCTGTTAGACTAAGGATTTAAGTGGACTTACCTCCCACACTGATGGAACACTATTGAATTTCTAGTGAAAATTATATGGATACCACTACCCTAATAATAATTCTCATGGTGATGTTTCTGTCCACTGGAGGTTCCACTACTCTATCTAGGTACTAATCCATCATGTACTGTATCATCAGATTCCCTCAGATTTCATTTAGTGATAAGGGATTGATTCACAATATCTGAGGTGGTATCTAACATGAATACATTTACCTAATATTAGATGGTGTATCTAATCTTATCCTCAAAGAATCTCTTCCTAGATAGCTCATCACCTTCTAGGTTTGGAAAAAAATTCTAAGGCTTTGTAAAACGAGTAAATAGTCCATGGAATACATGGTGCCCTACTCCGTGTGTATTAACTCTCTAACCTGATTAACACTCAGTATCTTCAAGATGAAGAAGTCATAAAAAATGGATTGTAAATCCCTCCAAGACATACCCCAGTGACGATCAACCTGATTTAGAACATCCCAACAATTCTTGGAGGAATCTTGAATCATGTAAATGGAAAGCTCCACTCTACTCTTATAAGGTTTTCTAATGTGATTGAAAATTGATAGTATGGCCTCCATCCACGACTCTGCAGCATAAGGACTTCCATTCCCCAAAAATGTGGGCAGATGCTACTGCTTAAACTCTTGGGTCAAATCTTCCATAGAATAGGTAGGTCATAGAGCTTCCTACATATTCTTCATAAAACATAGGAATCCCTCTAAAAACTAGGCATCATCACCGCATTGGGAATATAAGTATGTGACAAAAGTGGCACTACTAGAGGTAACACTAGTGGATTAGGACCCACCACCTCTGAAGCATGGTCATCACTACCCTTCAGGAGCATGACTCGAGGAAGTCATGGTGGCATAACTCTAAATATTACAAGCACACACCCCAGATATAATTTTATAACAAAAGACCACAATTATAAAAGTAGGACTGGTACAAGACTTCCTATAAGTAAGTCACACCCATTTTCCTACTACTAAATCTAGGTTTGAGTGATGTTTTAGATAATAAAGAACACAAGAGACATTTTCCTAATACCCTATACTAAATTTGGTTCTAGTTCAAGCTCTCTGTTTCACTATAATGGTCCCAATATATGGAGTGATAATTGAAAGTTATAGAGGAAAACACCCTTTAAGTTGCAATTGGCATCCCCATTTAATGGAAACTGCATTTAAATTTAGGATTTATTAGTTCTTTAATTTACATAATACAACAGTTTAATGAAATAGAATCCCCAATTTATATAATTACTTACTTTATAAATTTAAATTAGTAGTTCATATAACTGCATCCAAATCTTTACATTTGATAATAGAATGTAATAGGTAGTATAAGATGATTTGACTAACTGAATAATCATTCCCAATTTATATATGTACTTTTACTCTTTAAATTAAAAATGAAATCCATGTATTCAAAATCAACTAATGTTTTAGTCTATATAACCTTAGTTACATAACTCAAACATGTGATAATTGGTTAATTAAGGTGGCATCATAAAACTATATAGTAAAACATTGTTTAGGTTGATGATAACACTTTATTAACCAATTATTCAATCACCCTTTTCCTACAGAAAAATTAGTCACATAAAAAATATATCACACAAGGTATATACAATAGATATCATGCAATCAGACAATTAAACCTATATAGAAAGGGATAATTTATGACATATTATACTATAAGGTGCCTAAAATGATGCATGATTAATGATTCCTTATTATACCAATACAAGGACAAAATATAATACAAAATATTAATAATAACAACATCAAATATCACTTGTTTCACCCAATGGTAGAATCAAAACAACTATAATAGGCATAAAGTAGAACATCTTATCCCATCCCAAAAAATTTGGCTTTTCTATCATACGTGGGTTAGCTACTCCTAGGCACATTCTCATTACCAAATTTTGACATGTCCTAGTCTCCTTTATATTATCCCAAAATAGTAAGGTAAGGAAAAGAAACCTATGATACCACTTTGTGACATCCCAACCCGACTCACCTGATAATGGTAATTGAACTGATTAGACACATGGACTTAGGATACCTACCTATATGCCAAAGGTTTCCAACTAGCAGTGAAGGTACAAGGTTATATGGTGGGGATACTATACAATAATGATTAGAGTGTAAAACAACTGTAAAAAATATATAAGTAAATAATGAATAATATATGAAATAGTAATGAATAAAGTATCAGAACAAGTACAAACATCTAAAACATAAATAATCAACATAAAAGATGTGTAATAACATGTAAAATAATGAAGTCATGTCTCTACAAAAAGAACATTCATACATGGTATCAGGTAGATAAAAAAGATTACAAAAGACCAAAAACAATCCCATCATCTCTAACACTAGCCCAATTATCTACTACCAAGGTCCCATCCTAATATAAGAAGTCACACATCCATAACTGGATGCTTCCTTTTATCCACACCTACAATTATATAATCTTCCAAGGTAACAACAATGACCAAGATAAGGTGTGAGATAAACTTAGTAGGCCACCACCAATGATGTATATAAAAATTTAGTCTATGAATATAAAATTTAATACTGTGTTGGTATATCAAAGTAATACATGAAATATATATAACCTAAGTTGAGATCAAGTTCCTCATGAGACACCTAGTCAACCATACCTACTTCAACCTATACTATATATTTATGAGAATGTGTCCAATTAATCATTTAGTCAAGGGATGAGAGGATATAATATTGGTGACCATGGAGTGATAACAATGATAAAAGTAATAAATGAGGACCCAAGGGGAAACTAAGGAATCATTGACCTTAGAAGGTTGTTCTACCTCATGGTACACAACTATAAATCCTAGAAAAAAGGTATAAGTGTAATATAAGGGGTATACCCATGGAATTTTCCTATAGATGTCTCTAACCAAGTCCATGGATCAAGTAAAAAGTAAATCCTAGTCTAAGAATGATTGGAGCCCAATGAAAATAATCCAAGGAATTACATGTCTGAAGACATCACGCTGAATCCAAGGATTTCATACAAGGAATTCTAATTTCTGGTGAAGGGCAAGGGATCTTATAGAATCACACTGGGAATCCTCTAATAGAAAAATACTGAGTTTTAAATTGGGTATCTCATTTAGAAACCAACTTAATGAATCAAGATGGAGTCCTCAAAGTGCTAAAGGCATTCCCTCGAGAATCTAAGTCTGGCTCAAGTCTGACCATTCCTATAAATATGAAAAGGGTCCATATGCATTAGGTACCATATAATCATGTTTATATACTTCCATAAGTCATTATAGGCCATGTAATACTCATTCCAATTAATAATTCACTAGGTTTATTCCATTAACTTTCATCCTAGGTTAAAATGTCAATAAGGACATGAAACCAACTCACAATTTAATTATAATATATCAAGGCCAAATGATATCTATTTTATATAATTTCCATTTAATTTTTTAAATATTTATTTATTAATATGTAACACTTACCTTATCAAAGTTCAATCCAATCACACCCAAACAGTGTCTCAGGTAATCTTCATATTGGGTACTAAAGTCACAATAAAGAACACACCCTATTTGGGGTGGTTAACATTGTGGTATCAGCTTCTAATGATATCAAGAGGGGATATTAGAGCCTTATAATATAAAATGGACAATTGAATATAAAGTAGATGTATTTTAGGGAAATGATCGGTGAAACCGTCATACACACAATGTTGAAAATTTTTAAACATAGAGGATTTGAGGGAAAATTTATTGACCACCTACCTTATTTCTATAGTATATTCCTCGTCCAGTATCGACCTTTGGTTTGGTCTAGATTAGAAGAAAATGAAAAAAAAATAGAAAAACACCTTGGTAATATGGAATACGATCTCACGCCAAAAATAGTGCCATTGATAAGAAGATGAATGAAAAAATGATCTAAAGGAATGGAGATCTTACTAGTGGTGATCCAATATGACAAAAAAATCTTGATTCAGAGGGCAGATAAAGAAGATCCCACACATCCTAGCTTTAGGAATGTGAAAGAGCTTCCAAAGTTGAGGGCTACTATGCATGGGAGGAGAACGAAGAGGGTGGGGGGGATATTAAAGTGAAGGAGTTCAAAATGGTCATTTCACCAAAATTTTAAAGGGTACATGGTTTAGACGTATGGTTGACCAAATCATTCACCAACAATTCCACCCCACTTCCCAAGGGGCACACCCCACACGAATAGTGGCACACAGTTAGAAAAACCATGCACAACCCATGAACACCCTATATCACAACCTTGTATGGATCAAGATCCCCTTTAATGGTGTAGAAAAACTGTGTGTAACCCTTATAGTTTCATATAGTTTGAGGTGTATGGTTATCACTAACCGCGCGCTAACCACACACCTCTTTTATTTCTAAAAAAACTAAAGATTCAGGCTCCTAACAAGCCCTAAATGATCCTAAACCCTTCCTTAAACTATAGGGAACATTTATAAGGATAAATAAAGGTTTTAAATAAAAAATTAACTGGTCTATACCTTGAAGAAAATATAGGTTCTTACACATAATTTTTTTTCATTATTTAGAGTCACAAACCCTTTGAGTTGTGTCACATAAACATTTTCTTAAAATTTCCCATCAAGGAAGTTTTGTTATCCATTTTAAAAATATTGTAGTCATTTAAATATATAATATAAATTATAATTTTGATGCATTTAATTATAGAAACTGGTGAAAATGTTTCATCGTAGTTAATGCCTTGACACTATTTAAACCCTTTTGCAACAAATCAGGACTTATAAGCACCGACTTGTCCATTCATTTATAGTTTCTTCTTGAATACCCATTTAAAAAAAATTGGATTTACATCCACTAGAGGATCTACTAAAATCCAGACTTTGTTTTGTTTCATGGAATCCATTTTAGAATTTATATCTTCTTTCATTTGGTAATATCTATGCCAATTATTGCTTCCTTGTAGGTTATATGATAATTATTATCAAATAATGATGAGTCACCATCCTCGATGACTATAAAACCATATATTTGTGGTTTTTTAACATCTCTTATGATTCTATGTAGTACTTATGTCTCTATAATGTTATATTCCATGGGGATTTGTGGAATCCTTTCTTTTACCAACTCTTGTGTATCTTGAGTCTGGAATTCATCAAAGTCTATCTTTCTCCCACTATCAATTTTAAAGATATGAACATTATCAAGGAATTTTAGAAATCTATCAACCAAAACCTTTTTATCTAAAGGGTATTATAGTTATTATCCTTTTATTTTCTTGGGATCCTATAATGATACACTTAGTGCCTCACGGTGAAAGTTTGTTTCCAAAATTATCCTTAACAAATTCTTCACATCCCCACACTCATACATGCAGAAACATGTGTTTATTTACATATGAAAGTTCATATTAAATACCATTTTCCACTTTAGCTAGCACTCATTTTAGAATGTTTACTTATTTCTATAATGAGTAACCCCAAAAGGATAATAGAAGACCCACATGACTCATTATTGATCTCACAATGTCTAATAGGGTGCAATTCCTTCTTTCACTTACACCATTACATTATGATGTATAAGGATGAGTGAGTTGGTATAAAATCCCAAAATCATGTAAATAATTAATGAAGACTTGACTGAGATATTCTCAACCATGGTTTGAGCATATTTTCTTAATCTTCCACTACTGGAAATATCACCTACACCCACGGTTTGAAACCGTGGATAAATCCCCTAAAACCATGGGTATAGGCTATACCCAAAGTTTCATGAATCGTGGGATAACGAGGCGTAAGTATAGACCTATGCCCACTGTTTCCTTGAAATAATGGGTATAACCTCAGAAATTTTTATAATACCCATGATTTTAGTTAAAATGTGGGCATATATCTACCCCCACAATTTACAAAACCATGGGTATAAATTATTTCACCAGACATAATATACCCATGGTTCATTGAACCGTGTGTAAATATACCTGTCCCAAACAAGAAGTACCAACATTCCTTCCATCCTTAACCTGTAAAAAAAATAAAAACCACATACAAACCAGGGTACATGGTAAGTATCACGAGTGAATGAAAACTATTGAAATACCAACTTGTACATGAATTAATTTACATATAGACATGGGTAAAAAACAAACCTAATCAACCTATTAACATGAAACCGTCTAACCAAAACTCATTCTAGTTGAGTATAGTTTTTTTGTTTTATGATATATATCATGTTTTCTCAATTTCCCATTGAATTACTTCCCACACTACATGATTCTAGTGTTAGGACTCCCTATAGATCATTTCCAAACTCTCCATGGACACCCACACTAGGTTTCTACAATAACTTGAAATTTTGGTTGGGGCCTTCAGCCCTTGGACCCCTGAAGTAGGGGTGCATTGACCCTACAACCCCCTACAATCTCATCACGGAGATTGACCAATGGACGTTGTGGCCTGGTTCATAGTACAACCACAAGAATTCGACCCAAAAATCATCCAAACCGAATTGAGCTACACCAATCGAACAAACTTAGACAACCATAGTTCACCATTATCAATAATGTTATTAACCGAGCAAGTGGTATGAAACATATTATTTATATGGAAAGTTAAACTTATACTATGCTCTCAATGAAATATATAAAAAACTATTAAAAACCAAAACTGTCAATTGAGAACACAAGATTTCATTGGGAAACCCCTACACATATTAATGAAAAATTGGTGTCTTAAATAAAATCATCATTTCAAAATAATCAAGTTATTGTGGTAGTCCAATTTCATTATCCAAATAGAGGTTCTTAATAATTATCGACATCAAAAGAAAAATATCTCTCAATAAACTCATATTAAACCCACATAGATGACGAGTAATCAATTCTAGTACTTGACCCATCATAATGGTTGAGTTTCTCTCTATTGTTAACCTATTGAACTAGTATATCCACCTAGAATAGTAGAGTGATATTTTGAGTTTATTTAGGGTCATATTAGTTCTTGGAATCAACGAATAGTGATTTGAAGTGAAATAATTGAAATTAAATTTGACTACAACCTATGGGAGGTCAATTAAGGTTTTACTAGGAATTTAAAACTAAACTATATAGTGTATGATAGAGTATTTTAGGAACCAAGGTATTTCTATAGTTTCATTGGTATGGATTCTAATCATCAACTCCAACAATGTATAGTAGCTCATGATATGATATTACATTATCAAATTGGTTATGAATGTGAATTTATATTTATTAGTCCCAACACATTACAATTTCACCACCTTTTATACCCATAGAATTTCCAGAATCAATATATATTGCATAGTATTCCATATATTCTCATTATAAATTTCAATGTCCTAAATCTTTATTCATTGTAATTCACAATTCATTCCTAGAAATTATTAATCCCTCCCTAATTATCCATTTTTCTTAGGCCCTCCCATGGTTCAGACATTGAATCTAATACAAGAATACTATGATATACTAAGGTGGATGAGCTATGCTCAAGGGTTGGCATAAGTGTCCAGGCATTAAGGAATCACTTCTCGAGAACAATTTCCCCAAAAATAATTAATTAAAATAGTATTATAATATAAATGAAATTTCAGCATGACTCATCTATATGTCATATGTCCACACCGAAGGAAAATAAAATATACAAAAACAACATAGTACAAAGGTAGAAAAAAACGAAACAAACTAATTAATCCCTCTACTACCCTGATCTCCCTCCATTGCAAA
Source organism: Viscum album (assembly GCA_963277665.1). Lineage (NCBI taxonomy): Eukaryota > Viridiplantae > Streptophyta > Magnoliopsida > Santalales > Viscaceae > Viscum > Viscum album. The sequence continues at coordinate 1,953,258,300 of OY728141.1, read as the reverse complement.
TAAAACCATGTATCCACCTCCAATGACCTTCTTCCCCCATTCACAAAATATATCTACCCTTTGTCCATAGAATTCCGTAAAAGGCCTAAGTGGCTGATGAAATAAAGAAAATAAAATAAAAACTAAACTAGAGCATACCTATCTCTTGTGACTATACAAGTCACTACCCTAATGTAAGAACCACAATGCCCCATGGGTAAAAACATGTTCATGCAAGCAAGGATTAAACAGATTATATTAGTTCAAGAAAATGTGGTTCCATCTATTTTTTTGGTTTTGTTTAACTAGGATTTATTTTTCTTGATTATGTTATGTATAGTTTAATTTGGTTGATACTGGTTATTTCTATTTATCCTAGTTCACATCACATTATTTTCATACAATTTTATTTTATTTTATTTATTTCATGATAAATACAATTGATTATGTTCATTTCAATTATGTTTTGTTTTAGTTATTCATTTTCAATATATAGTTCATTTTAGGTTTTTTCCATTTATTTTAGTTTGTATTGAATTATCTTAAACCAGGAAATATTGGGTTGGTTTTGTTCGATGCAAGTTTGTTTGGGAAATTTTCATTAGATTTAGTTAGTCTTGTTTTTATTAATATTATCTTGGAAAATTTCATTCATTTGGGTTATAATTGATCCATTTTGATTATATTTAGTTCACATCAGTCTGGTTTAGTTTAGTTTATTTCAAGTCATTTGTGGTCATATTGGTTTGAATTCATTATATTTGGTCCAATTTTACCCATAATTTATATTTTCATATTAGTTCAAGTTATATTAGTTTGTCCAATTTAGTTTTATACAATTTTTTTTTCTATTTGAGTTCTATTTTCTTGATTTTGATCATTCTAGATCTATTTTGGTTGATCTGATTTACATTACCTGTAAGGTTCGTTTAGTTTGTGAATGTTTTTTTCAAAATGTTTGATTTTATTTTTTATTTGGTTTTATTTTATCCATTATGGGTTTTTATGGTTCCACTTTATTTAGTTCAACTCATTTTGGGTTTACACTTCTTAATATTATTTTGTTTGGTTTACTGTTATTTATCTTGGTTTGTTATGTTTGATGCAATCCCAATTGAGGAAGGTTAGGAGAGGTCTAATTAGATTATATTTATTATGTATGATTTACTTTGGTACAACATGATATGATTTCTTTTAGATATAGTTAGTTTTAATTAATCTTTTTGGTATAGGGTAATTTAATTTACTCTAGACTCATTTTGGAATATTTAGTTTTACTCTTTGTTTGGCATGTGGGGTTGTTGGGGCTATCTATGTAGTGAGAGGGGAAGTTGGTACTAATTGGGTAATAGTTTCTAGTAGAAATGGAATCCTTCAATGGCCCGAAGGCCTTCATTTTTATTTATTTATTTTGATAATCCACCTTTCAAGGGGCGAGGTGGAACCCTTACAAGGCCCGTATACAGATATTTTTTCTAATCTCTCTCTCATTGACCTAAAACTCTTTATATGTTAATAAAATTCAAATTATTTTAGTTTTTCCTACTAATATGATGTCCAAATTCATTCAATTTAGTATAATTCAATGTAGCTCAATTTTATATTGGTTAGTTTTTTTTTCTTAGAGTCTATTTAGGAAAATTATTATAAAAAATATATATCACTGTTTAGTATGAAAACATGGTTTGAAATACAAGAAATCATTGATTCTTTAAATTTAAAGGCCAATGTATAAGGAATCCTACCTCAAACTCAAGGCACTCTACTTATGATGATGAAAACTCAAATATTCCCTTTACTACTATCACACATACACACTTTTTCATATATATAAGGACACCTAGACTATATGTACATATTTTCATGTACAAATATATATAAGGGGATCCTTAAATATATGTTTATACTTGCATATACCCCTTTACCTTACCCACGTATGCATCTTTCATATATATACATAAGCACACCTAGCCCCAATAAATATATTCATATGTCCATGAGTGAATATATATATATGGGGGAACTTATATATGCATATTCCTACCTATTAATACATGTTCAAGTCACCTTTGACAATGACTACCCGAAACCACTGCAGTAGGTCCAAAATACTCTAGAAAAACACCAAAAATTGAAAACTCAAAATACCCTAAATTAAAAAAAATAAAAGAATTGAAACAGAAAAAAACATACCTAAAACCCATGGAGAACCCACTTACCTTGATAGAGGTGGATAGAACCAGCCTCAATGAGACCCAAGAGCCCTAAACATGAAGAACCACCCAAAATAATAACCCACAAAATTAATTACGATTCAGTTGTTGTGATCTATAATGAAATGAACAGTGAAGAGAAAACTAAAAATATCACATAAGTCGATCCATACTAAATAAAACACATTCTAAAGTAAACACTACTTCTTCAAGCATTTTATCACCAGGAAACAAAATAGAAGCACCCAATAACATGGTGTCCCTAAAATTCAAAAAAATTATTAATAGGATTATAGAACAAATCCTACCTACAAAAAATCATATTGAAAAAATTGACTTAAACATACTCAAACATTCAAAAAATGATAACATGAAATAACATGATAAACATACTCAAACATCCAAGAAATGATAACATAAAATAACAGGATACATGGAATTCAGATGTAGAGTATACTAAGAAATAATTTTTAAACTTGTAATAAGGAAAATTTATTTAAAAATTGGCACAAATTTGTGTTTTTCTCACTCTAACCAAGGCTCTGATTATTTTTTAAGTTTTAAGAAGTATCAAAATCATCAAGTTTGAGAAGAAATTTCATCTTAAAATAGACTTAATAACATTTATTAAAATAATATTAAAGTGTATTATCATTAATTTTTTAATCCAAGAATCAATGATGAAACATTCTCTCTAATTCAAACTAGTGATAACCAATAATCTGAGCACAATTCACTAAATCATCTTCTAATAATCAGAAAAAATGATCAGTGACCCTTAAAAAGTTACATGAATTATAAATTATTAAACTCACATTCGACACTACTTAAACCCAAAAAATGAATCATATTCTAAAGTATCTACTCACTTCTCAACATTTTCAAATTATATTTCTTTACTTCAAGGTTTGACAACATGAAAATTGAAAAAATGATAGATTTTGATGCAACATGGTAGCAGTTCACTTAAGAAACGAAAAATAGTGTTGTTTTAAGAAAGTGTAAATAGATTATTAATAGTGGAAGAAAATATGTTGATATTCACAATAGTTTTATCAAAGAGCACTCTAATAGTAGCTGAAAGGCAGACATGGAAGGACTAGACTCAAGCATTAGATGAAAATTAGACAAAATAGATGAAAAGATTAAACTATAATATGGAAAAAATGTGTACTAAAACACTAAAAAAAATTAAATTAATAATAATATAAAAACAATACTATGACCAAATCTAAATCTACAAAAAAATCAATAAATTATCTAAATCTACTACTAAAGTATAAAAGAAATGAAAAACAATTGACAGAAGTAGGAGAAGATAACTTAAGGATAAAAATTACAAACTAATCAACAAGATAAAAAAATTTAAACACCTAAAATGATATTTAAGAATATAAAATAGAACAAAAGTAGAGAATAAAGAAAAAATAGTGGTGTCAGAACATGTTTCTCAGACATGCATATCTCTATCTCTCACCAAAACTATAGTCAAAATCGGGTGTGTTAAAAAGTGTCATTAATATTTCATGCACACAAATTGTTTACCTACGACTCTACTAATGTAATATTAGTGTTTCTACAGGTTAAATATCTCAAGTGAGGTGGGAATCCTACAACTTTAATCAAGTTTGGTGTGTAGATCACTAAAAATTGGATATAAATTGGAAAAAGTGGTGTTTTTATCTTACTAAACAAGGATGTGAATCATTTTTAAGTATTAATAAGTATAAAAATCATTAAGTTTGAAAAGATACATCATATTAAAATGAACTTAATACTAAAAATTCAAACTAGATTCAAATATATCATCATTAATTCCTTAATCCAAGAATTAAAGATGAAACATTGTCTCTAATTAAAACTAATGATAACCTATAATACAAGAAAAATTCACTAAAGCATATACCAATAATCCATGAATAATGATTAATTCACCTTAAGAAGTCTCAATAATCATAAAATTTTTCATTCAACACTACTTAGACCCAAAAAATGAATCACATCCTATAGAATCCAATCACTACTCAACATTTTTGCACAATACTTCTTTACTTCAAGGTTTAGTAACATGAAATTTGACAAAGAATGATGGATTTTGATGAAACAAGGTAGAAGATCACTTAAGGAGCAACAAATAGTGTTGTTTCAAGCAAGTGTAAATAGAAAAATGGCACAAGAAGAAAAAAGGTGATATTTATAGCAGGTTTACCAAAGAATACACTAACAGTCATTGAAAAGTAGACATAATAGGACTAGACATATGAAGCAGATGAAAAGTAACAAAATAGATGACAAAATTAAAACTCTATTATGAATAAATACGTATTAAAACACTAAAAAAAGAAAAATAATAATAATATAGAAAAATTCTATGACCAGATCTAAATATATAAATAAAAACTGATCAATTATCTCAACCTACTACCACAATATGAAAGAAATGAAGAAAAATTGAAAAAAGTAGAATAATACCACCCATGAATACAAAATACAAACATAAAAAGGAGAAGAAAAACAAATAATAAAATGAAAATAATGGCATTAAAATAAGTTTCTCAGACATGTGCTTGAACTTTTTATCAAACAGGTTCTATGAGAACTCACACAACCCCTTTATCTCACACATGGTTTAGATTTTAATCATTCATCCTCAAAACAAGATTAATTATCCACTACACAGATGTCCTCCTTCATTAACAAACTCAATACTCCTCACCAATAACCTAGATTCAATGGATCTAGATAGCCCTGACCTTTCAATTGCCTCAAGAATATTTTATCACACAATACTACAATCACCTTACAAATGAAATGAATATAGATTAGAAAATATTAAATATTTATTCACATTAAACCTTCGTGAACTCGAGTCCCTCAATTACCAATCACTGCAAACCAACTTGTAAACCGCTTTAAAGACTTATATTTGAGTACCTTTTAATTCTAATAACATTTTGGAACCCTATATTAGTGACTGATACTCTCCTTACATATGATCACTAAAACTCGGTTACAGGATCTCCCTTTTAGAACCCTAGGCTATGGATCGAGTGGGGACATCATTGAAGGAGAGGGATCCGAGAGGGGGGAGGGGGGACATTGCTGGAGGATAGGGAGCCGAGAGTGGATAAGGGTATGGAGGTGGAGGCTAGGATGTTGAGGTGGAGGCAGAGGCTAAGAGATCGAGGTAAGGGAGGGGAGGAGAGGGCCGATAGGTGGAGGTCGGGGAGTGGAGGAGAGGGTTTATGCGGGGGGAGCCCGATGGAAATGAGAAATCAGGAGAGAAATCCCGATGAAATTATGAAATAAAATCATTTTATACCCACAATTATAACAAAACCATGGGTATAGATCAGAATATATCACTTATAACCATGATTTTTCTAAACCATGGGTATAAATGTAGGGGATAGACCTATTTTCCAGTAGTGTTCTGACCAAGATAGTTCTCAACTTCATTCTTATATTCCATGAATATCTCAAAGGAATATGACTTATACCTCATTAATTATACATAACTACATCCACTTAAATCAATAGTAAAAGTTATAAAGTATGATTACCCACCCCTTTCTTCAACTAGAAATAATTGACACACATTGGTATGAACTAATTTAAGAAGATATTTGGCCCTTTAACCTTTTTCACTAAATAGGTCTTTAGTCATTTCATTGTAAACATGTATGACATATACCAAGTGGTTTTAGTTCAAATGAATCTAAATATCCATATTGGTGTAATTTGGTCAAATTATTTCCATTTAAATGACTTAGATAGTGATTCCATAGTTGGGTGTGGTATGATTCATGTGAACTAGTTTTGTTATTGATTTCCATTACTTGGTTCACATAATCCAACACATAAAGACCATTATTTAAATATTCTTTACCATAACACATGATTTATTTATAAAATAAGCAACATTTATTCCCAAATTTTAAAACAAATCAATTTATATCAATTTAGGATATATATAATGTTTTTGGTAATTTAAGTCACATAATAAAAATCTTTTAAAACCAAGATCATTCCCATTGACAACGTGAGGTGGTAGCCCCCAATAGCCACGATAAAAAGTCTGATTCTGTTGGTTGCTTGTAAAATACCTCACCCCAAACAATCTTATGAAATATAATTTGATAATTTATTTGAATACACATGTGATAACTATATTATGTATCTAATACCCAATTTGTATAAATAGATAAATTGCACTTGATAAAAAATTTACCTAAATCTTCCCCTTTATTCTTTACCCAGGTTTAGTTTTTCTTCCAGTTTCCCTTATTTCCACATGAGAAATTGATAGCATCTTGTTCTCTTTATTTTACCCTTATTTTTATATTCTTGGAAGGGAACTATAAAGAATATTTTGTTTTAGATCTCTTTTCATGAACTTTCCTTTTATTCACCATAAGGATAGAAGGATTTTTTATGCTTCAAATCCTTATAAACTTGGCTAAGTAGTGTGAGAATATCCGTGAGAGACTTATCTATGTTGTTTATATTGAAATTGAAAACAAATCTAGAGAAGATATGAGGGAATAATGAAAAAATGAGATCAGTTCATAGTTCATCAGGAAACTTAATGCTTGGAACCTCTAGACGCTCAATGCAGTTAATGAGTTTTACCATGTGTGGCCCATATGGTGCACCTTCTCCAAGTTTGACCTAAAATAGCACCTTGTATATATAAAACCTTTCATGCTTATCACTCTATTGATAAATACCATGGAGATTTTGGAGAATTATATAAGCATCTATGTCTTCATGTGACTTCATGATTTCATTATACATGGATGAACACATTAAACACTAAAAATAGATTTTATTACTCAAATGTTTGTCCTAGATATAGAAATACTCATCACTCAACTTTTTAGAATTCACATCAAGCATTCATGATTCTAGCATGTAATATTTCCATTCATGGTGAAACACTACTTGTAGTCATCTGAACTATTCCTGGAAGTTACTTCCAGTAAGGAGATGTAATTTCTATAAAATTTATCGCAGGGATAATGTCTTTGATGAACTTGAAATTATTTTAAAATTACAAAAATTAAGATGACTAGTACTTACCTTTATTACAATTTATGTGAGACTATAATAATTTTAATTTTATTTATTCTCCCAATATTTTATCAAGTCTCAATTACCCTCATAATTGAACTTGAAATATCTCATCACTATCGACATTCTAGTTAGAAATATCCATATTTCTCTTCTTATAATCTAGATGAAGGCATTGAAAATTATAAGAAAGAATTTAGGTTGGTGGTGTTTCCAATTACAAACTAGTAGCTCCTTAAATCGTTTATTGGATTTTTAAATCCAGAAATCCTAACTTGGATTTCCTCAACACCTACCTCTAAATTTTTATTGGATATATAGATCTCATTAAACCCAATAAATATCCAGTTAATTCAACCCATTATCTTATTTAAGGCCTCCCAATAATTAAAAGTGCCCCTAATAGAGGCTGAAATGACATGTTAACTATGGTTTCATCTTAATTCAAACAATGTAAGGATTCATAAATTAATATTAACTTGATGGATTTTTTATTATGAATAAATTTTATTAATTTATCTTTAACATTTATTGTAAATATAATGTTGATTTTAATTTAGGGATTAACCACATTATGATAAAACATTTCTGCATAAAACATTTATTCTAATTCTATATTTGTATATTAGTTCATTTATTTATGTGATCATGATATTGAATCTATAAAATAAATCATCAATAAGACAAAAATAATATAAATAAATAAATTACATGACTATTAGATTATCCAATGATTGATTTATTGAGAGGAAAATAAATCCACCTACACCCTAGGGAAAAACTCACTGTTCTAGTCTTTTCATGAGTTTTAGAATTCCTCTTGTGCACCTATGTATCTCTCATGTTGGTTTCATCTTGGTTCCATCTTGAACTACCTTGATCTCGACTCTAGATTAAACCAAATCCATGTTCCTTTAGGTACTATTTTTATTACATTTGTTTTATAACACACACGTAGGTGAGGGGAACCAAAGGATTAGTTTAGGATAATTACATAAAAAAACCTTGGACACACATGTTCTATAAAATAAAAGAGGGAGCGGGGACTCATAGGCTATTATATTTAATTTTATAATAAATAATTATAAAACCATGCAATAAAATAAAATTAAATAAAATAAACACATACACAAGTATGGTCAAACTCAGGATCTATCATACACATGTAATAACTATGCATTCAAAACAACTATCTAGAATTCATTTAAATTCATTCTTTAATATGATAAACCATGAAAAAATTAATCCGATTAATTATCTTATTAATAAATTAATTCATTTTATATTATTTTATCCAATTATCCTGAAATTACCAACTGTTTTTATTTTAAATAAATAAATAAATTTCTTTTATTTAAAACCCAATAAAATAATTCCCAACTTTGTACATATAATAAACTCAACGATTACCTATTCAAACCACTCAGTATGGTTTTAATTGTAAACAATGCACTCATATGAAATATTTTGTATACATGGAATGTGTCATAATTTTAAGGCATGTACTGCCAATTTAATTCCATGTGGAATACATGAAAATTATACATCCTATACAATTTAATGAGTTGAGTCTTTCATATATAATAACCATACATGATTCATAGTTTTGAATATTATGAAGAATTAATTAAGCATTTAGTATAATATAAAACCTAATGACTAGTGTGTACCGCCAAATTAATGATCCACAAAACTTAGGTTGATAATGTTTTAATAGAGTAATTAATTTAATTTAATATTTCCATGTAAATAGGTAATGTACAAGGTGTGTGAAAGAGATCCACGTGACATGTACTTCTCTACTCTGGATATCTACAGTACATGCTTAGGGAATCAGTGTGTACTTATCATGAATATTTATAAAGTACATGACATGTATAAATGATACACAACATGTACTTCAGGTTACAAGGCTGCCAACCTATATGCATTGTGTATTAAATACATGGGGTGTATTAATTACATGAGGCTGTTTGGCCTCTTGTTTTTTGTCTTGAAAACACATGGACTACATGATGTGTAGTCGATCTACATGGTGTGTACTTGGAGAAATCCATGTTCCACCCTTTATAGTCAACACGTAGTGCATTTATTACACACAGTGTGTAATAATTATTGGATTTTAATTGATGGAAAAATATACTAGAGGGTGGATGGGTGAATAGTTATTTAAAAATCTTTATAAAAAAATCATATTTTATTAATTAAATAATATATAGTGAGTTCCATGTTTAAGTTATATAGTGCAGAAGAAATTAAAATAATGAACATAGTGTTTTTATATTGGTTTAGATCACCAAGAATCAAGTACACTCCTAAAACTTATATACTCCATGAGAAGATCTGTACCCACTAAGAAGAACTCACTTTCAGTGGTTTGATAACTAGTTACATACTTTTCCTTTAAAATTTCATGGAGGCGCAACCTATACTTTTTACAGGAGCCTTAACCTAGTCTGGACTTGACTTTTCTTTGGGATTCAGAACTTAAGAACTTCCTTTTTATTGGTAGAATAAAGAAGAAAATACTTTCTTTTGATTGAGAAAATCATAAATCGACATGAACAATTACAAACAAATAAAGAAAAGATAACATGAAGAAAAACAAAAATAATAAACCAGTAGGGATCATATGATAAAGATGATGAAGTTTTATGATCTTGATCAATTCGGTAATAAGGAGTTGAACATATAAGTTCCTTCATTATCTTAACAATGGAAAATAAGTTACAAGAGTTCTTGATCGTATGTGTAGAAATAATTTTTTATCACTAAAATATTGTCGAATGAAATTTATGAAAATTGTTTTATCGCTCAATCAGATCCCAATGAACCAATCCCACATCATCATTAAATACAAGATCTTATAGGAGAATATGATTGTACAATCACTGCATGACATGAGTTATAAAATAGAAATACATAATATTATCGTTACTTGAATTTGGAAATACCATGATCAATATGAGATAGTTTTGGTGCTCTTTTATTTCCGCATAAAATAACATCATAATGCTACCAGCATGATCTTTAGTACAAACATGTATATTTCACATTTATAAAACATTTAAAATAATATGAATAAACTTTAAGTTTTTTGAAATATAAAAAACTCAAAAAAAAACATAGTATTATAAAGAATATAGTGCATGTGTGAATATACATAATATATGATCAAAATATTTTAAAAAAGCATGTAATTATTTGTTTTAGAAAAAAATAATAAAAAAATAAAAAAATAATTTTTATTTAAATTGAAGTAATTAATATAATACCAGTTATAATTTTAGAAAAATATTTTTAATTGGTGTTAGATAAAAATACCAGGCAGTAGAAAGATGTTGTTATCGATGACATGAAACCATTGTGTGAGCTGCCGTCAAATATGGTAGAATGATCTACCATTGCATAATATCTACTGTTGAAGTAATATCTTCTATTAAAGAAGATATACCACTGGTGAATCATGATTCTACCATGAAGAGGGAGAGTAGTGATACTATCCCACATAGATGAGCTATCGTTATTGAAGAAAAGTAGTAAGTGGTGATACTATTGTGACGAGATATAATAAATAAATAGGGAGAAGTACTACCATTGATGTCACATGGTACTATGATCTACTGTCGAAGGGAAACAAGAGAAACTAATGTTTTCTAATGGTAGATAAGTTACCATGAATTATGATCTACCATTGTTGAAGATATAAAAATAGGATCTACCATAGAGTGGTAGATTAATATACCATTACTGAACTACTGTCGCCGATGTTAGATGATACTGATGGAAATCTATCGAAACCAATAGTGCTATCATGGGTGCATGAAGTCAGAGAATTTTATTAGTTTGTGATACTATTGTTATGATCTACTATAAAGTATTGGTGCACTACTAGTGTAATGTGAGGTCAATCTAGTTGAATAGAAGATTGCTGACCATGCATTATCAAGTTTGGATGGTGTGCTGTGCATAGATGTTCCACAACAACCAAAATAAAGGCACCCTATCCAAGCATGAAATAGGTGATATGCTAAATCCACTGTTGAACCATAGAGGGAACTTGAACTTACTACTTGAAGGCTTCAGTTGATAATTAGACATTGCAACATGAATATCTCTAAATGCATACAGAATCCTTCAGATGAAGGGAGAAGATGATTTTGTAGGCTTGATAGAATGACATAGATCATTTGGATTGGATAGTTCAAAAAATATACATATCCTTATTTATAGAGGAACAATAATCCTCTTAGACACTGTTTGAAAATGAATTATCTAGTGGTTGTGTATTTTCATATATTACAATTAGTGATGAAACACCATTGAGTTGGAAGAAAAGGATCAACACCCACACAAACCACACACACACACTCACATGGTCCATGACCCACCCATGTGCTCAGCTGGGTGTGCTTTCCTATAGTATAATACATGGACCAACCTCATACCTACCACCATGCAGGTTCCTTAAGTTGACTATCCTATGAGGTTGACCCTTGGTCCCCCTATGTGGTTGATGGGTTGGCCCTTATGGTCTTGTAATGGTTGGGACTATTTTTTTTACTAAAGGCATCAAGGAAATTCTTATAAATTCAACATAGTAAAAAAACATAAGATAAAAAACAAAAAACTATATTATATATGCACTTAATATTTTTAAGTAATGAATAAAAAAGAAGAAATGTAAAATTAAATTTTTAATAATGTATCATTAATCATTTCAAAAATTAAAATATTCAAAAATAAATTACTATATTAATAATTTTATTTTAATTAAATGCATGGAAATTGTAATTTATCAAAACAAAACTGTTAAAGTACTAATACAAAAGTTAAAACACTAAAAATATCCTCATTTTTGTAAATTACAAAGATTAATATTTATTAACCTTTCAAAATAATTCTCCCCCATTTGAAATTTATCAAAAAATATATTAAAATTAAATCTGGAAAACATTCTCCCTCTTAAAAAATATCAAATAATTAGAATTAACAAAGTAGAATTATTTCATAAAAATCAACATTTAGTTATAGTACAAATGTAAGAATAAAAATGTGTAGTTTTATCAAATTAGTAATTAGAATAAATAGAAATATCAAGCTTTTAAATTACCTAGTTTAAACCCATTTTCTCAAATTTGATAGAATCTAAAGGTTTTGTGAATATGTCAGCCAATTTTTTTCGATGGGAACAAATTATAAACTTATATCCCCCTTATTCACATGATCCATTAGAAAGTGAAATATAACATATATATGTTTTATTATAGAGTGTTGTAGATAGTTTTTTGAAATTGAAATTTCACTAATATTACCACAAAATATTGGAACTTTATCAAAAAAATTATAAAATAACATAATGTTTGTTTAATCCATATACTTTGTGAACCAAAACTAGAAAAAAAAATATAACCATATTTATCTATAAGTATTGGTACTGATAATTGTTTCTTAAAACTTTATGAAATGAAAATTTTACCTTGAAAATGACATATACCTTTTGTGCTTTTCTATTTAGGCCTACATCATCCAAATTCAGAATCAGAGTAAGATAATAAATTTAAAAAAATTCTGATTTGAATAAAATAAACCAGTACCTATAGTTCCATTAATATATGTAATTACTCTCTTAACTCCTTCAAGATGAATTTCCTTAGGGTTGGACTAAAATATATTACATAAACAGATTGAGAACATTATGTCTAGTCTAGATGTAGTGAGATACAATAAACTACCTATCATGCCTCTATAAAATTTAATATCAACTAACTTTACAAATTATTTCAAGTTAAATTTATAATTGGTACTCATTGGTGTTTTCATAGACTTACTAAAATCAAGGAAAAACCTTTTAACAAGTTATTTAGCATACTTATCTTAATTTAATAAAATACCATATTTTATTTCATTAAATTTTAAACTAAGATTTTTTTAGTTCTCCCAATAAGCTCATGTCAAATTCATTGGTCATTAGTTTATAAAAATTATTACATTGTAAATAATTTATTAAAACAAATATTATACCATCAACATAAATTTTTATAAACAAAATTTCATTTGAAACTCTCTTTATAAACTAGGTTTAATCAACCTTTCCTTTAACAAAATAATTTTATAATATAAATTGAGTAATTCTCTCATACCAAGATTGAGGATATTTCTTAAGACCATATAAATATTTATCAAGTTTAAAAAAATGATTTTTAATTTTTTTTTATTTTCAAATATAGGGGGTTGTTGAACATAAACTTCCTCCGAAATTATTCCATTTAAAAATGCACTCTTTACATCCATTTGAAATAATTTGGTATTTTGAAAACAAGAAAAAGCTAATAAAATTACAATTACTTCAATCCTAACAATAGGACCAAAATAACCTTAAAATTCAATTCCCGCTTCCTAGAAATAACTTTGAGCCACTATTCTTGCTTTATTTTTAACTATGATTTTAGATTCATTAAGATTATTATGAAAAATTCATTTAGTTCATATTATTGGTTTATATTTTTGATAATTCAACTAAATTACAAAATTTATTTCCTTCAAATTGATTTAATTTATCATGCATATTATTTATCAAATTTTAATTAATTAAAGCATTATAAATGTTAATAGGTACAAAATCAACTACAAAATCATAATTTGCACAGTAAAGTAAAACATATTTTTTAGTTTTTATACCAGATTCTACATTTCCAATTAGTTTTTCAATTGGATTATTTTTTAGTGTTTTCCAATCTTTAGGACCAACTTGAGAAGTGATATCCTCCCCCTTAACTGATGTATTCTCATTTTCATGGTCATTATCTTTACTAAAATTAAATTCTCTGAATTCATCACCATTTTTGTTTAAAATATAATTATGCTTATTATTAATATTTTCATAAATCTTAACATACACAGACTCTTAAACAATTAAATTTATCTTATTCAAAACCCTATAAGCCTTTCTAGTATTAGAATATCATAAAAATATACCTTCATCACTTTTAGAATCAAATTTTTCTAATTTTTTTTATATAATATAAAAACTTTATAACCAAATACCCAAAAATACCCAACTTTAGATTTAAAACCTTTAAACAGTTCATAAGGGGTCTTATTTAAAAATAGTCTAATGGATACTCTATTTAAAACCTAAAAATCTATATTTATTTATTTTTCCCAAAAATATATAGGCCCATTAAATTCCATAAGCATTAATCTAGCCATTTATTATATAAAACTATTTTTATTTAAACTATAAATTTTTTGTTGTGGCATCCTAAGGGATAAAAAATAATGTTTATATCCATTTTCTTCACAAAATTTATCAAAATATAAATTAAAAAATTCACCACCTCTATCACTTCAGTTAGATATGATAGATAGATTTTTGAAGTTTTGAATAAGTTTAAAAAAATCATAGAATTTAGTTAACATTTCATTTATATGTGGTAATAAATAAATCTAGATAAATATATTATAATCACATACTATTAAAAATATATACTTGTTACCATAAAAATTATATGCTGCATAGGTCTAAATAAGTCAAGTTATAATAATTTTAATAATATAGTAGCACTAACATCATTTATAGATTCAAATGTTTCTTTGTGTTGATTAATCTTTAAACATAAAGCACACATAAAGTACTTAATTTTATTTAACATGGTAAATTTTAGAACCAGTTCATGATTTGAAAAATTGTGTAACAGTCTAAATTTTTCATGACCAAGCCTCTTATGCCACAAAATTTCATCTACTTATACAAAATTTAAACATTTAAACATTTGTTTAGTTATAAATGGAGCACAATATAAATATGTTATGAAATAGGCATATCAATGGATCACAAGATAAAAATGAACATAAAGGAATTATATAAAATGATTATCATAACATGGAAATGTGACAACAACATTTAATATGATATTAGCATAAACCAAGGCTCATTGCACATGGAGCATGAGTAAACCCTCATTTTACTTGAATTATCATGATTAAAACCTCATTGCACTTAAATTATTATGTGTAAACCCTCATTTCAATTGACATATCATGATACTAATCTTTACCCAATGCATTGGAGCACTATTAGGGAACACCCTTCTTGATCATTTCATTTCATGCATAAGTGTGCCACATAGATCATATAACATGGAATCATTCATCATCATCATTTATTCTATGATAAGGGAATGTGGAATACATACATGAAAATATATAATCAATAATTATATGTGCATAAAGGTGAATACCCTTGATAGAGAAATGAGTATGGTATTCACTTACATGATGATTTTGGCATTGGAAATTTTGGCAGCATAACGACGTCAAATAGAAATTGTAAAATGGGTTGATGAGAGAGAAAGGGGTATATAATTATTTATATATGAAATAGAAATTAATGGGGTCATGTAACATAATATCCCAACATATGTAATGGAATGTAGATGCATAATATAAAATAATTTCTTGAATGTAAATGGGAAGAGAAAAATTCCTTATGGAATTTCGGCATGGTAACAAGTGTACATGGGAGGAATTAATGAGAGAGAAAGAGGTCTCTCATCATTAAAAAATAAGGATGGAAGTATGGGGGAGGTTTTAAATAATAAACCAACATTTTTAATTTAAAATAAAAGGGTATTACAACATAAAGAAATTTGGACAAAAATGAGAAAGGAAGATATCCCTTACTTGGAAGTGTGACCCCAAAGTCTTAGGAGAGGCTTGAGAGAGTCTTCTAGGGAGATTGGGGCTCCTTGGGAGGATTATAGAGAGATTATTTAAGAGTTTGGTCGAGATAAAAAGGTTTTTAGTGAAGGGGAATGAGATATTTAGTGGGTTTATATAAGAAAGGAGAGGAAATTCTTTATTATTTAGGTTTTGGACACTACACATTAAACTAATCAAAACCACAAACCACCCCATGGGTTTTCCCATGGTTTTTGAAAAAGTGAAGTAGAAAACATTATTTTAAAAGGAAAATGGCCCAACTTATTAAAATATTAGGCTTTATTATGTGGAGGTGAGTCACACTCTAAAGAAAATCATTTTAAAATGTTAAAATATTTTATAAGTCTTGGAGGGTCCACTAAGGCACCATAAAATTAATAAAAAAAATATAAAATAACATTATTTTAAATATAAAACATATATTTTCCTAAAAAACGTTTTATAGTATTTTATTACATTACTATTGGGTCATTATGATGTCATAAAACACATTATATATTTAAACGATATTTAATTTTTACCCAAAAAATCGACGATCTCAAAAATTTATGAAACATTCACCGTTAGATAATTTAAACATTATGAATCCAAAAGCAATATTAATTTTATCTAAATAATTTTTTAAATATGTGAATTTTTACTTTTAAAATAAAAACCCTCATTTATCGAAAATTCATGGGTTTTGATAACAACAGCTTTCAAACCTTAATAAAAATTAGAATTGTATTCATAAAAATTATACAATCATTTATATTTAATAAAAGTAATTTAGTAATAATATTTTATTAAAATATTATTTAATTTAAAAATCTATGAATTCATCAAAATAGATTTCTTAATTGAATATTAACTAAAAATACTATTTGTTATTTAAAAACCATTTACAAAGTAACAATAATAAAATGAATGTATATTATTTACTCTATAAAAAACTAATGCACATAATCATAGTGCTAGGGTCTTGTTACATAACCCCTTATAACACACTCATAAGACCTAAGGGTAAGGTGTGTGATGGTGACATACTCTTGGGGCGTCTCAGATAACATCACTCTGGTGGTAATCTCTATTAACTTCCACTTCTCCCATAGGCGATTCTATTCAAGCTTAACGTGTTGAAGATAGGCTTGGTCTTGGTCAAGAGATAAGCCTAGTGATACTAACTCATTTATAAGCTTTGAAAAATGGGCTTCATATGGAGAAATTCTACTGGATGAGGCCATTGCTTCCTTTGTCTGAGTAAATTGGATTTTAAAGCCTTATATTTATACTAATCATGTGATCACTATTAAATGACTAAATTAGAAACAATCACAATTATTAATGGTATTTTAAAATAAAAAAACATCAAACCAATGAAATTCATATGTTTTATATAACCATTTTACATAATAATACATTTAATTAGATTTTTTTTTGAGAAAAATGACATGAATTAGTCACCCAATTCACGCCTAAAGGAATTTATTGAATAAAATGTTTAACAAAGGAAGCACAAGGTGTAATGCACTTACACCATCAAAAAATTATAGCAACAACTAATAAAGAATTGACATTCAAATATAAAAGCTAGAATTTAAACCTGCATTATCCTCACATCATGAAAAATGTGGGCCATGAAAATCCTACATATGGGAGAACAGTTTGTGATGCTTCATCACTACATCTGTTGCTAGGTCAGATTGAAACTCTGCATGAGTTCAACTAAACCATCATTTTAGCTCCAAATTTCTGTCATTATAAAATTCACAACTTTTAAAAAAAATCTTAAACTCCCTTTTAAATGGTCAACTGCATCTAAGTCTTGTTTATAGACATCTAATAATCCAGATTAGAGCCAAGGTCGAGTCATAATACTCACTCAAAAATAGGTTCATCCCAATTATATATAACACAAAACCAACCCTTCAGCAAGTTCATGCACATGACATACTGCTTTAATATGGAGCACTATGTGGATTTTCCATCAAAACATCAAAATAAACTTTCCAGACACTACTAAAATCCAAAGACGGTTCTTGCTGATCACTTAATCACCCTACCATCACTCAAGTCATATTTATGCACACCAGAAGCCCAACAAGAGAGATCATCCCAGAATAAAAGCAAATTTGTGCATTGAAAAACCAACAACAGACCTTGATGACATCAAGAAAAACAAAATATCTGATAACGGAAGACCCAAGCAGCCAAGGACTAAAGCTTCTCTTTATCCAAAATATCTCAAATGCCAAAAGAAACATCAAAACAACTTCATTCAAGAAGGCCACATGATCAAGCTTGTTCTGAAATTTACATGAGAACATTTCAAATCCCCCATAATGCAGGACTGCAAACATCTGATGTATAGTGCCATTGAGTAGAACCAGTTGAAAAAGTGAAACATCGCAAGACAAAGAAGAACCTTCTTCTGAGAATCAAAAGAATCTCAACTAATTCATTTCTAGGGGATATAATTAAACATAAAGCTTGGATCCTTTTTAAATTCCTCTACCACTTTGATGAACATCCTTTTTCTGATATCAAGATATTCATCCTCTGACATCTCTCCATTTTTATACTGTCTAAATACAGTATTATCTTTCTCTCTCATCCATGCATCAAGGTCATTTGGAAAATCAAGCTTTTCTAGAATTATATAGGCATCCTTATAAGCTGGTTCATTTTCATCATCATCACTGGATGACTCATCCGAGTCAGAATAATTGGAGGAGCTTGCTGAAGCATCTGATGAGGCAAACACTTTTTCAATAGGGGATGGATATAGGGGTATTGTGTTTTGGTCCTCCATGTTGGCATCTAGGGAATGTGTGATAATTGTTCTTTTAAAATTAAAATTATCCCTACATTTCTAGGTGTTTCTAGCACTTGGATTGATGAATCCATCAGAGTTAACCAATGATTTCTTCCCTTTACTTGGGCTTGATTTTAGGAAGTATTCTTCCAATTGGCAGGGTTTTTCAATCTCCACATGCAATGGATCTTCATGATCTGACTGCACCTCTTCTTTATCTCTTTGTATATGTTTGCTTGATTCAAAAATAGGTGATTTAGCATTGAATATATCTTGATTTCCTACTTTAGAATTCCCAGGGTTGTGCAAGGTCTCATAATCATAATGGGAGGGGGACTGAAACTTAAGGATGCCAAGGGGATTCTTGTTATTAGTGTAGTCATTAGTAACTATCTGGGAAATAGGGGGTAATATGGGGGTTTCATTTTATACCCAAATAGATTTATAAAGGGAGGGTCATTACATTGAGTTTCACATTTATTCATAGAGTGACCAATTTGTGAGCATTTTTTGTAGAAAGTTGGGGCATTCTCCAAGACCACATCTTGAATAAAACCATTATCCTCATTTTGAATCCAGAATCAGGATGGAAATGATTTAGAAACATCGACCTCGGTGAAAATCCTAGAGACAGAGGGGCATGTAAGGTTTAAAGTGGCAGAGTTAGTCTTAATGGGAAGCCCTAATAGACCAGCAATGGAAAATAAGGCACTTTGTTTGAAAAGGTGAAGGGGTAAATTCGGGAACCCTAGCCATAGAGGAACAATGGGAGGCTCAGCACCTAAGAAAAAGTTTGGAGACCATTTGAGAACCTTTATTCCGTAACCCCCAAAGGACCAAAATCAACAAGTCCAAAATCTATAATATTCATCCTCCGAAGAAAATCGAAACCACACATGTAGTGAATTCAATAAACCAATGTGAAAATTAAAAAATACGATTCTTTCTAGGGTTTTTCGAAGAAAAACAAGCAAGGGTCTATGCTTAGAGAATTTACCAACTAGAGAAAACTGTAGATCCAAAGATAAAGTGTGTACCTCATCATTTGAGAAGGAAATCGCCGATAGAACTTGGTGGAGAAATATTTTGGGGTCAATGAATTTATAGGTCTTTGATTCAGATGGGGAAGCACGACCCGTGACAATATTTGCGAAGGATCTTACATCCTGGAGAACGAGATCAGCGTCATTACGGTATCTTCCATGAGCGCCTAAGGGTAGTGGCTCCCGTGTGGATGACATCCAGAATTACACTATATCCTTTAATTAGATTAAGAGGAATTTTCATTAATAAAATTTTGGGTTGTTATAGTCTTCCCCCCTTAAGAAAGTTCACCCTCAATTTTTTTCCCACAATAAAACAGAGGTGGGTAACACTGGATCATCACTTCCTCCAGTTCCCACATTGCTTCTTCAAACTTTTGGTTTCTCCACAAAACTTTGACAAGAAGCATTATCTTATTTTGTATAACTTTTTCCCTATGATCCAAGATCTTCACTAACTTATCTTCATAGGAGAGGACATTCTCTAATAGTACCACATCTGGATTGAGTATAGCATCCCGCCTTTTTATAACATAACTTTTCATTACATCTTACTAAACAGAGGATCTTTAAGGTTTAGTGTCTTGGAAACCAGGAACTTAATACATGACAACATAAAACATTCTTCTTAAACACTTGAAAGGCTTCTTCATTGTTCATCCTAAGTTCATTACAACATATCATAACCTGGGAGCATACATAAAAGTAAAGGGTAAGCAGAAGGACTAGTAAGGGAAACAGGGGAAACATTTTACATGTGAACTTGAGATACATAAAAAAGTCATGAAAAATAACTTTAAGGCATGCGAAAGAGATCATGAGACACATCATAATAAAAATAACATGTTTCATAACTTGAAGATGTGGCTACAACATTTAACATAGACAATAATTTCCATTTTACCAAGGTCCATCTCCAAGGTGTCATTAAAAAATTACCAAGGTTATTCACCAAGGTATCGTTAAAATGGTTATCTCTAGAGATTAAGTCTTTACCCAATGCATTGGAGCG
Source organism: Viscum album (assembly GCA_963277665.1). Taxonomy (NCBI): domain Eukaryota; kingdom Viridiplantae; phylum Streptophyta; class Magnoliopsida; order Santalales; family Viscaceae; genus Viscum; species Viscum album. The sequence continues at coordinate 1,953,237,462 of OY728141.1, read as the reverse complement.
CTATTAGGGTGCACCGTTAATTTACCTTTATTATCATGTGAGCCACATATATCATCATCAATCATTTCATAAATAACCCATATAGAATAAAAGAAATGGGTTTCATTTCATAGTCATAACATTTTAAAAACTGCTTTAAAGACGTGATCTTTATGTCACTTTAAACCCACGAAAAAGGAAAGCGGGTCTCATGTATGTAAATCCCAGAATAAAAATAGAACATTTTGATATATATGTGAATTCCCCTATTGAAGAAACATATTTGAGTATTCAATTAATAAAATAAAATAATTTGAGAAAAATAGAGATACATTTTGAGACTAAAATTCGGCAGCATACCGGCTATATTACAGGGTTTTAGAAAACATTGAAAAGAGAGGGGACATGGGTCACCCACTCATAAATAATCCATAAAACAGTAGAGGTACAAAACATAAATGATATAAGAACATGGTAATGAAATTTTAAAGACATACCATATTAAATGAAAAACATGAAAGGAAGACAAAAATGAGATTTGTCTTATGAAAATTCGCCAGCCTAACGACGTTACTTAAAACTTCAAAATACTGAATTGACAAGATTAAATAGGGTCTCTCATCATACGGACATAAAAGATCAGTATGATAGATATAGATATAATAACCCAACATAATAAAAAGGGAAATGAAATACTTGACATGAAAATAGATCTTGAACACGAGAAGGGTGAAAGAATCCCTTAAAAATTTGGCAGCCTAACAACGCCACTTAAAACTTCAAAATACTGAATTGAAGAGATCAAATGGGGTTTCTCATCATATGAACATAAAATATCAGTATGATAGATATAGATATCATAACCCAAAATAATAAAAAGGAATATGAAAGGAAATTAGGATGAATATAAAATAACATCCCCAACATAAGAACATGGAGCATAAAATAAATGACATAAAATGGAGTACTTGGAAAGAAAGAGAGAGGTATGATCCCTTATCTTGAAGAGTAACTTCGAAATCTTGAAGTTTGGGACCTTGGGAGGCTTGAGGGAACCATGGGAGGACTCCTTGGGAGGTAAGGAGACCAGAACTTCGTTGATAATGATTTTGGAGTCGAAAGGATGAGAGAATGGCTTGGTATTTATAGGGAAAGTGAGGGGACAAGGCATTAATGGCCAATGGACACCTCATTGGTGGTATTGGAAAAGCAAGTGGTATTTTCTCATGGTTTTGGCCACTTGGGACACCTCATACCTTATCTTACTATTCAAAAGTCGACCATCCCTTAAAATATCTCATGACATCATCATGATGCAGTTATGATGTCATTAAACATACCGAAACCCTAAAACTGTATTTTTACTATTCACTGAAAATTCAACTTTTTCAGAAAACTCCCAAAAATTTACCCTAACATAATATCAATGCTCTGAGTTCAAAAATAAACTCCATTTTATAAAAATAATTTTCTAAATTTTTTTAATTTAATTTTTAAATAAAAACACTATTCACCGAAAATTCATTTTTTTCAGAAAAATCCCCAAAAATTACCTTAACATAATATCAATGTTCTGAATTCAAAAATAAAGTCCATTTTATAAAAATAATTTTCTAAATATTTTTAATTTAATTTTTAATTAAAAAACACTATTCACCCGAAAAACTAATACTTGAGTAATAATTTCTGAATTAGTTATTTACCTATTTTATTGAATCACATTACTTAATCAAGGAGACTATATTATATTAATACATTCTTTAAGTGAGATTACTAATCCATTTGGTCACATTATTAATCCTAAGGGTAAAATCACTATCCATAAATTACTATTCACCAAAAATTAAGTTGATCTTATTAGACCCTAAATTTCTTACTGAACACATTTTTAGAAGACCATTTTTTGAAAATATTTACACATTGTTAATTATTTAAGGTTTACATAAATATTTTAAAATATCATTTTTCCAAAATTCATCAATAATATACATCCTAAAATTACCCGAACATTTGAAAATTCACAGACTTCACTATAAGAAGAAATCAAAATTTTATTTATCTCAAAGGATTACAAAAAGAAGTTACGGTCTCCTTACATAGCCCCTTATAACCCCAACATAGGACCAAGTGTAAGGTGTGCTAAGGTGAGAGAATCTGAGGGCGGCTCAACCAACATCGCACGAGTAGTAATTTCTATCAGTTTGAACTTCTCACGAAGGCGATTCCGTTCTAGCTTCACACGATGAAGTTCGGCTTGGGTTTGGTCCAGAGCAAATCCCAGTGGTGCTACCTCTTTCCCAAGTTCTGTTAGATGAGCTTCGATTGGCCCGAGACTACTGGATAAGGCCATCGAATCTTCTTTCTATATTAATTAACCAAGATCACTTGTATTTAGAGACAATAATCGCAACATTTAGTTTCCAACGGTCATATTGACCAATGGTCATATAATAGTCAAAAAACAATGGTCTCATTTTATATATACTCATGTTATCAAATGAAATAGTTTGGTTGAGTATAAAAATAAAATAACACACGAAATTAGGAAACAAGATTTAGTGAAAATTTCGGGTCGTTACAATCTTCCCCCCTTAAGAAATTGCGTCCTCGTAATTTTTAAAATTGGGCTTGGAAATTTCATTTAAAGTCCCACATTGGAAAAAGAGTCAGTAACACTATTACTTTGTAAGAAAGAAAGGGAAGTACAAAGGTCACCTGAGTTAACCCATACTAGGATTCCATGTAGGAAAACATGGATATGGAGGAGAAAATAAACAGTCAAGTTCTGATGGAGAGTGATAGAAAACATGTCTAAGAGAAATTTAACCACCCAAAAATCACAAACTTGTGATGGGTTAAACGGTCTTTGATTACCCAGTAGGAAACTTAAACCAACAACATTTTTGTTTTATGTTCTTTTTAATAATTTTGAGGAATTCATTAACTACATAGAATAAGAACACAAGGAAATATACTTACCTTCAAGTAGAGTTTCATCCTTTAATAAGTTTCTACCAAGACTAATATTTTCTCCAAATGATGAGCATTAAAAAATACTTGGTCTCATCAAAGAACAAGAATTATCTTCTAGAGAATCAAGTAATCCACAAAAGAATAACTATCTATCTTTAAACATTTATCCCAAACACAGAAAGGGTAAGATAAAACAACTCTTCAAAAAGAAAGAACCCCAAAGGAAGGGAAACTACTTTAAATCTTCAATGTTCCATGGTACTACCCAAAGTTCATAATAGACCATTCCATAAATAACTATCCTTAAAATTCCTCAAAATAAACCAAACTAAGATTGAAACCCAAATATAAGAAGGATGTGATAATATAGTCTTCCAAGATAAACTTTGTTGTTCATCTCCAAACAACATCAACCACTCCTAACATCTTATAACAAAATTAACTAACCTAAACATATTTTCCCCAAGATAGGTTAATAATTTCCATAAGTAACTTAAATTACTATAAGTTCACCTTAAATTCATCAATTCTTTAAAATATAAGTCAACCTTTACTCCCCAAAGAAAATACCATAGTAATCTATTTACCTCGATCATATAGGGTTTCCAAAATAGTGAACGTCTTCCAAAATAATAATCATCTTTTAATCCCCTAATCATCCTTTTTTTTTCAAGAAGAACAGCTTCACAACATCAACATGTGGTACATAACAATAAATGTTTTCCTTAATGATATAAAACCATCTTAGGTAGTGACTCAATGTTATTAGAAAACATTAAAGATATTCTCATAGGGCACGAACTAAAATACAACATGACACAGACAATTATTGCGAAGAAGTTACATATACTTTAGTCATCATGATCCATCTCAGCATAGGACTTGCATTGTTCCCTTGTCCTTGAATATTGTTGATGCTCATCATGCTTCTCATCCCTTCCAAGAGAGCATTGCATTGGATAATTTTCAACTTCTCCACATTTACGACATTGAAAAGTATAAGGTACATTAGATCAAACCTTATCTATATTCATCACATAATCCATTTTTTAAAGCAATTGGATACTTTATGCCTTATCACCTGACACTTAAAACATCTCCCAGTTCCTTTGTGACATTCTCCTTGGTTCCCCTTTCCACACTTTTCTCACAAAGGAAATTGGGTCTTCTTTCCCTTATCAACTTTATCAGATGACCATCCTTGAGACTTCGTCTTCTTCTTCCTTGATGAATTTGGGCATTCAACTAGGTACCAATTATTAATTGTGATTTTTGATAGCTGGTTTGGCATAATAACAATATGTTCAAATTGGTATCTCGTCATCTCTGTCATATTAATAGGGAAATCATTACATTTCCTATCACATTGGTTGTTGGGAAATGTTCTTCCATTTCCCGCCATTAACTAAGAAAAGAAAGTATAATTAGGGGGCTTAAATACTTAGCCAATAATCATGAAAAGGAAACTTAAAGCATAGAAAGATAAACTTGTAGAAGAAAAGTATACCCTAAATTGTGATCCCCTAGGTTCCAATCTAGGTTATCCATGATCATAAATTCTTATGTGAATCTTTATTTTATTTTATCTTTGTCCCTTTAATAATGGTTCATACAAATCTTATGAATTTACCAAAGCATATCCCTCGGGAGTGTCAAACCAAGAGTGCAGCAAGGCCCGTTGTCGTGTACTAGGTTACCCCGGGTCAAGCCCGACACACCTTGTCATAATTTTCACTCCTAGGAACATCTGTGCCAGATCCACCTCTATTTGTTCGTATCCAGACAGGGATTTATTTGTTTGGAACCCACTTACTCAATATTCACCAAAATACCAGGAATATTTTCTATATTTAAACTTTTCTATAGGGTTATTCCTAAAGTTTTCATATCCTAATTTCCACAAATAACTAAACCTCCCTTTGATACCAACCATAGAATCCCGCCTTTTTATAACATAAATTTCCATTACATCTTACTAAACCAAGGATCTTTAAGGTTTAGTGTCTTGGAAACCAGGAACTTAATACATGACAACATAAAAAATTATTCTTAAACACTTGAAAGGATTCTTCATTGTTCATCTTAAGTTCATTACAGCATCTAATAACCTAGGATCATACATAAAAGGAAAGGGTGATAAAAATGCCCAGTAAGGGAAACAAGGGAAACATTTTACATGTGAACTTGAGATACATCAAAAAGTCATCAAAAATAACTTTAAGGCATGAGAAAGAGATAATGAGGGATATCATAATAAAAATAACGTGTTTCATAACTTGAAGATGTGGATACAACATTTAACATAGACAATAATTTCTATTTCACCAAGGTCCATCCCCAAGGTTTCATTAAAAAATTACCAAGGTTATTCACCAAGGTATCGTTAAAATGGTCATCTCTAGAGATTAAGTCTTTACCCAATGCATTGGAGCGCTATCAGGGCACACCCTTAATTTTCCTTTATTATCATGTGAGACACATATATAATCATCAATAATTTCATAAATAACCCATATAGCATAAAATAAATGGGTTTCATTTCATAGTCATAACATTTTAAAAACTGCTTTAAAGACGTGATCTTTATGTCACTTTAAACCCACAGAAAAGGAAAGCAGGTCTCATGTATGTAAATCCCAGAATTAAAATAGAACATTTTGATTTGAATACCCCTATTGAAGAAAGATCTTTGAGTATTCACTTAATAAAATAAAAGAATTTGAGAAAAAGAGAGAGACATTTTGAGATGAAAATTCGGCAGCATAACGACTATGTTACAGGGTTTTAGAAAACATTGAAAAGAGAGGGGACATGGGTCACCCACTCATAAATGTTCCATAAAACAGTAGAGGGATAGAACATAAAGGATATAATAACATGGTAATTAAATTTGAAAGACATACCATATGAAATGAAAAACATGGAAGGAAGACAAAAATGAGATTTCTCTTATGAAAATTCAGCAGCCTAACGACGTTACTTAGAACTTCAAAATACTGAATTGACAAGATCAAATAGGGTCTCTCATCACATGAACATAAAAGATCAGTATGATAGATATAGAGATCATACCCCAACATAATAAAAAGGGACATGAAATACTTGACATGAAAATAGATCTTGAAAATGAGAAGGGTGAAAGAATCCCTTAAAAATTCGGCAGCCTAACAACGCCACTTAAAACTTCAAAATACTGGATTGAAGAGATCAAATGGGGTCTCTCATCATATGAACATAAAAGATTAGTATGATAGATATAGAGATCATACCCCAACATAATAAAAAGTAACATGAAAGGACAGTAGGATGAATATAAAATAACATCCCCAAAATAAGAACATGGAGCATAAAATAAATGACATAAAAGAGAGTACTTGGAAAGAAAGAGAGAGGTAGGATCCCTTACCTTGAAGAGTAACCTCAAAATATTGAAGTTTGGGACCTTGGGAGGCTTGAGGGAACCTTGGGAGGACTCCTTGGGAGGTAAGGAGACCAGAACTTCGTTGAGGATGATTTTGGAGTCGAAAGGATGAGAGAATGACTTGGTATTTATAGGGAAAGTGAGGGGACAAGGCATTAATGGCCAAGGGACACCTCATTGGTGGTATTGGAAAAAAGTGGTATTTCCTCATGGTTTTGGCCACTTGGGACACCTCATACATTATCTTAGTATTCACAAGTCGACCATCCCTTAAAATATCTCATGACATCATCATGATGCAGTTATGATGTCATTAAACATACCGAAACCCTAAAACTGTATTTTTACTATTCACTGAAAATTCAACTTTTTCAGAAAACTCCCAAAAATTTAACCTAACATAATATTAGTGCTCTGAATTCAAAAATAAACTCCATTTTATAAAAATAATTTTCTAAATATTTTTAATTTAATTTTTAATTAAAAACACTATTCACCGAAAATTCTTTTTTTTTTCAGAAAAATTCCCAAAAATTACCTTAACATAATATCAATGTTCTGAATTCAAAAATAAAGTCCATTTTATAAAAATAATTTTCTAAATATTTTTAATTTAATTTTTAATTAAAAAACACTATTCACCCGAAAAAACTAATACTTGACTAATAATTTCTGAAACAGTTATTTACCTATTTTATTGAATCACATTACTTAATCAAGGTGCCTATATTATATTAATACATTATTTAAGTGAGATTACTAATCCATTTAGTCACATTACTAATCCTAAGCGTAAAATCACTATTCATAAATTACTATTCACCAAAAATTAAGTTGATCTTATTAGACTCTAAATTTCTTACTAAACACATTTTTAGAAGACCATTTTTTGAAAATCTTTACACATCATTAATTATTTAAGGTTTACTTAAATATTTTAAAATATCGTTTTTCCAAAATTCATCAATAATATACATCCTAAAATTATCCAGACATTTGAAAATTCACAAACTTCACCATAAGAAGAAATAAAAATTTTATTTATCTCAAAGGATTACACAAAGTAGTTACGGTCTCCTTACATATCCCCTTATAACCCCAACATAGGACCTAAGTGTAAGGTGTGCTAAGGTGAGAGAATCTGAGGGTGGCTCAGCCAACATCACACGAGTAGTAATTTATATTAGTTTGAACTTCTCGCGAAGGAGATTCCGTTCTAGCTTCACACGATGAAGTTCGGCTTGGGTTTGGTCCAGAGTAAATCCCAGTGGTGCTACCTCCTTCCCAAGTTCTGTTAGATGGGCTTCGTTTGGCCCGAGACTACTGGATGAGGCCATCGAATCTTATTTCTATATTAATTAACCAAGATCACTTGTATTTAGAGACAATAATCTCAACATTTAGTTTCCAATGGTCATATTGACCAATGGTCATATCACAGTTCAAACCCAACGGTCTCATTTTAATTATACTCATGTTATCAAATGAAATAGTTTTGTTGAGTATAAAAATAAAATAACACACAAAATTAGGAAACAAGATTTATTCAAAATTCCGGGTCGTTACATTGAGTACATGCGACGGGTCAGGTATGTACTTCCTCAAGAGTGATACATGGAATATATCATGTTCTTGAGATAGGTTCGGTGTGAGTGCTAGTCAATAGGTCACTACTTCAATGTGATCAAGGATCTTAAAAGGGCCAATGTACATTGGACTAAGGTTTACCTTCTTTCAAAATCTCATAAATCTCTTCCATGGTGATATGTGGAGGAATACCATGTCTACAACATCAAACTCTAGGTATTGTCGATGATTATCAATATAGATCTTTTGTCAACTCTGAGTAGCTTTATTGTGATGCTGGATGGTCTTAACCTTATCCACCATTTCTTCAACCATTTCAGGACCTAGGAGTTTTATCTCTCCAACTTCATCCCAACATGTTAGTGTTTTGCACCTCTTCCCATAAAGGGCTTTATAAGGAGCCATTTGGATGCTTGAGTGGAAACTGTTATTGTAAGAGAACTCAACCAGAGGAATATGTTGATCCCATCTTCCTTTGAAGTCTATTGATAATTCTCTCAACATGTCCTAATGTTTTTGGATAGTCCACTCAGATTGGCCATTAGTTTGAGGATGATAAGCCGTACTAAAGTTCAACTCAGTATTCAGAGCGTGTTAGAGACTCTTCCAGAACTTAGAGGTGAATCTTGGATCTTGATCAGATATAATCGATAGTGGTACTCCATGAAGCCTTACCACTTCTCTGATGTATATCCATGCTATTTGATCCAATAATAAATCCTCTCAAATTTCAATGAAGTGTGCAGTCTTTGTAAGATGATCCAAAAAAACTCAGATAACATTATTTCCTTTAGATTTATTCAGAAGTTTGGTGATAAAGTCTATGGTGATGTTTTCCCATTTCCATATTGGTATGGTTTATGGTTGCATCATCTCCTTAGACTTATTCCTCTCATCCCTCACTAGCTAACATACCAAACACTTTGATGTATACTCAGTGATCTCCTTCTTCATGTTATCTCACCAATAATGATCTTGAAGATCTTGATACATCTTTGTGTTTACTCGGTGAATGGAGAAATTTGAACTATGTTCATAATCCAAAAGTTCATTCTTTAACTTTAGATTTGATGGAACACATAGTCTTGACCCAAATCTCACAATTCCTTCTTCATTGAACTCCGAGGATTTACCTTTTCTAATAGTTTCCACTTTCTTCTGAATTCCCACATCATCCTTTTGAGCATACTTTAACCTTTCCAAAGAATACGGTTGATAAATCATTTTTGAAAGGATTGATGATGTTCCCTTCTTTATGATTCCCATGTCTATCTTCATCAAATCTAAGAATATTGGATCCTTTTTAATTCTCATCAATGATAGAATCACTAAGTGATTTCTACTTAGAGAATCTGCCACCTTGTTCACTTTCCCAGGGTAGTAATGGATTGATAAATCATAGTCTTTGATCATCTCTAACCATCTTCATTGAAGTATATTAAACTCTTTCTGTGTGAATATATAGTTGAGGATTTTGTGATTTGTATATATTTCACACTTCTCCCCAAAGAGGTAATGTCACTAAATTTTTAAATTGAAGATTACTGAAGCTAACTCCATATCATGTGTTGGATAGTTTTTCTCATGTACTTTCAATTTAATTGAAGAATATGCAATAACTTTGTCATTTTGTATCAACACACAACCCAAAATCTTATTCAAAGCATCACTAAATACTACAAAAAGTTCTCCACTTGTGGGTAGTGTGAGCATGGGTGTAGTGATAAGCCTCCTTTTCAACTCCTTGAAGCTATCTTCATATTCATCACTCTAAGAAAACTTGACTCCCTTTCAAGTTATCTTGGTAATAGGGTTGGAAAATCATGATAAATTTCTCACAAATTGACAATAATATCTAGCTAACCCCAGGAAGCTCCGGATATCCATCACCGATGTTGGCCTTTTCCATCCCTCAATTGTAGCTATCTTGGAGGGATCCATAAATATCCTATTGTTTGTGATGTTATGACCTAAGAACGATACTTCCTTAAACTAGAACTCACACTTGATACACTTTTCACAGAGCTTATCCTTTTGCAAGGTCTTTAGTACAATGCTTAGTTGCTCCTTATGCTCCTCCTTGGTTTTGGAGTATATTAGAATATCATCTATAAATACTACCAAAAATTTGTCTAGGTAATTTCTAAAGACTATATTCATCAAGTCTATAAATATTTATAGAGCATTAGTGATTCTGAAAAGCATTACTATGAATTCATAGTGCCCGTACCATGTACGAAAAACAGTCTTGGGGATATCCTCCTTCACCCTTGGTAATATCCCGACCACATATCCACCTTGGAAAATTATTGTTCTCAATGTAGATGATCGAACAAGTCATTAATTTAGGGAATATGATACTTTTTCTTTATCATGATTTTTTTAGATCACGATAATCAATGCAAAGGCACATTGACCCATCCTTATTCTTGAAGAAGAGGACTCATGCACCCCATGGTGAAGCACTTGGGCGTATAAACCCTTTATCCAGATTTTATTGTAGTTATTTATTTATATCCTAAAGCACCACAAAAGCCATTCTATATGGTGTCTTTGATATTGGAAATGACCCAGGTATAAGATCAATCGAGAATTCAACATCTCTTCTAGGAGGAATACCAGAAAATTCCCCGGGAAACACTTTATGAAATTCCCTCACAATAGGCATGTCTTCAAGGATGGTTGCTTCCCTAGACTAAATCATTTGAAAAAGATAAAAATGGTTATAGTGAAATAATATACATGCTTGAGATGATGACACTAAATAATATTCATCCTTCTCCTTGCACTTGTACAGAATCGGGGGTCGATTTTCTATATAGAGAGTGATTTGCCTCTCATGAAAATTTATGTTAGATCTATATAGAGAAAGACAATTCATGCCAATAATTTTATAAAATTCCCCTATAGGGAGTATTATGAGGCTTTCTAGGAAGTTCAATCCAAAAATTGTGACAGGGGAGGAGTTATAATCATGGGATGCAATGATTTCCCCATTTACCGTTATCACTAATATCTTTACTTCCATGATTTGTGGTGGTGTTGGGATTGTTCTACTAAAATTTTAGGACATAAAAGAATGAGTAGAACCATAATAAAAATGTATGTTCTCTATTATTGAATGAATAACTTGTGTACCTATCACCACTTCATTGTTGGGATTCACTTCGGCAGTAGTGATGGACAAAGATCCCCTTGCTATCGTGGAGGTTGTTGGTTGCCTCTTAAAACCATTGTCTTTGGGAACTGGTTTGCAAAGTGACCTGGTTCTTTATAGTTGAAGCAATGAACAATGAATTTGGGGTTTAATGGAGAATTCCTCTCCCCTATTGTAGCAATGGGTTTTTATTTCCAATAGTTAATGGCTAGGTACCCTTCTCTTCTAGACCTAAATCATTTCCTTGTTCACTTCAGGAAATTTTCAGGGTGATTCTTTCCACACCTTTGGAAAGTGGGGTGATGTAATTTCTTAGCACCGTTGTATTTATCCATAAGACCGCCATAATTAAAGTCTAATTTATAATTCTTATCCCCATGATACCCCTGAGATTATCTGATCTCCATTTCGACTTTGAGAGAACATCAGACAATTTTCTCATAGCTATCAATGTCATGGATCACTAGGGATATCCATAGGCTAGGTTTCAGCCCACCAAAGAAGTAGTCAACCTTTCATTCAGGGGTAACGAAAAATCCAGAGGCGTATCATGAAAGCCTTGTGAATTTTTCCTTGTATGCTCTAATGGATTTTTTGTCTTTTTACTTGAGGTCAAGGAAGTCCCTTTCCATCTTAAGTTAGAGGGTGTGAGGAAAATATTTATCAAATTTTTTTTTTCTGTAAATCCTTCCATTAAAATGCCTTGATATCTTACTCAAGCTTTGTATTTTTTATCAATGTACACCATTTATCAGATTCACCCTACATATGATAAGCAACCAGAATAACATTCTCTTGTTTGGAACATTGAAGGATGGAGAAGATCTTTTCAATGGATTTGATCAATTGTTCGGTGATTGAGGGATAAAATGATCCATTAAAAGTAGGATACCTTTATCTCATGAAGCTATTGATTGTGGATTATTATTTCTTAGGGGGTGGGGGTGGGGTTGGAAGATCCTCTTGACCCATGTTTCTATTAAAAACTTGAGTTAATTGAGAGAGTATCATGACAAAGTTTTTTATTCCCACTCCCATCGGATTGGGCATATCATTAGAACAATCATCACATTAATATTTGCATCAGTTGTTAGTATGAGTCCTCCTAATACCAGCCATTGGCTGGAATAAAAGGAATGTTAGGGGTAACACATAAAATGGGAATCCAATTACAAAAGGGATAACTTATAAATTACATGTATTTCCTTAACTTATGAATTTATAGGCTTAAATATATGTTATCCATGATCTAATTCCCAATATATATTCTTAGGGGAATTTTTTTATTCTCTTAATAATGGTTCATACTAAGCTTATAGATTTACCAAATCATATCCCCTGGGAGAGTCATAACCAAGAGTCCATCAAGGCCCATTGTTATTCACCAGTTCCCATTTGAGTCTAGCTCAAAATGGTGTTTTTGGGTTTTCCCTTGGATATATTTGTTCCAGAGCCACCTCTACTTGTTCGTATATAGATAGGGATGTATTTTCTTGATAAAAAACTTACTCCATATTCACCAAAATTTATAGATGTTTATATTATACTTAGTCTTATCCCTAAGGCATTCACTAGGGTTTTCTAATCCTAATCCCAAAAATAACTAAACCTATCCCCTGATACCAACTATAACAACCCTACTCTTTATCACACACTTAAACATGATTTATTACATAAAATTGAAATTAATATAACTCTAAGGATAGATAGGTATAGTGTCTTGGGAAATTAAGAACATTACATTACAACTTATAATATAAAACACAACATACTTATTGAAAACTTCATTTACATGACCACAACATTCCTTCATACTTAGCATTGCATGGGATAACCCGAGGACATGCATAAGAAAAGCGTGAGATATAAAACCTAGTAAGGGAGTAAACAAATAATAACATGACGAATATAGTACATGTTAGTAAATATGCATATCAATGGAGAATAAGAGAAACATGAACATAAATGCACGATATAGCATGATTATCCTAACATGGAAATTCTATAACAACATTTAACATGATATTAGCATGAGCCAAGGCTCATTACACATGGAGAATGAGTAAACACTAATTTAACTTGAATTAGCATGAGTAAAACCTCATTGAACTTGAATTAGAATGAGTAAACCCTTATTTCACTTGACATATCATGATACTAATCTTTACCCAATGTATTGGATCACTATCAGGGTTCACCCTTCTTGATCATTTCATTTCATGTATAAGTGTGCCACATGGATCATATAACATGGAATCATTAAACATCATAATTTATTAAATGATAAAGGAATGTGAAATATATAAATTAAAATCTATAATAAATAAGTATATGTTCATAAAGGTGAATATCCTTGATAGATAAATGGGTATGGTATTCACTTACACGATGATTTTGGCATCGGACATTTTGGTAACATAACGACATCAAATAGAAATTGTAAAATGGGTTGATGAGAGAGAAATGGGTATATAATCATTTATACATGAAATGGATAGTAAGGGGGTCATGGAACATAATATAAAAACATATTTAATAGAATTTAGATGCATAATATAAAATAATTTCTTGAATGTAAATGGGAAGAGATAAATTCCTTAAAGAATTTCGGAATGGTAATGGGTGTACATGGGAGGAATTAATGAGAGAGAAAGAGGTATATAATCATTAAAAAATAATGGGAGAATTATGGGGGAGGTGAGAAATCATACCCCAACATTTTTAATTTAAAATAAAAGGGTATAACAACATAAATAAATTTAGAAAAAAAATGAGAAAAGAAGAAATCCCTTACTTGTAAGTGTGATCCCAAAGACTTGGGAGAGGCTTGAGAGAGGCTTATAGGGAGCTTGAAACACCTTGTAAGAATTATAGAGAGAGTATGGAATCAGTTGGTCAAGCTCCAAAGGTTTTGAGTGAAGTGGAATGGGAGATTGAGTGATTTTATATAGGAAAGGAGAGGGAATTCTTTATTATTTAGGTTTTGGACACTACACATTAAACCAATCAAAACCACAAACCACCCATTGGTTTTTGTCCATGGTTTTTGCCAAAGTGAATTATAAAACCTTATTTTATAAGTCCATGGCCGAAATTATTAAAATATTAGTCTTTATTTTGTGGAGGTGAGTCACACTCTCAAATAAATCATTTTAAAAAGTTAAATTATTTTATAAGTCTTGGAGGGTCCACTAAGGCACCATAAAATTAATAAAAAAAAATAAAAAAATAAAATTACATTATTTTAAAGATAAAACATATATTGGAAGAAAATCCATTTTATAGTATTTTATTACCTCACTATTAGGTCATTATGATGTCATAAAACACATTATATATTTAAACGATATTTAATTTTTACCCAAAAATTCGATTATATCAGAAAATTATGAAAAATTCACCATTAGATAATTTCGATGTTCTAATTCTAAAAATAATATTTATTTTATCTAAATAATTTTCTAAATATGTGAATTTTTTACTTTTAAAATAAACACTGACATTTATCATAAATTCATGGGTTTTGATAATAATAGCTTTCAAACCTTAATAAAAATTAAAATTTTATTCATAAAAATTATACGATCATTTGTATTTAATATAATTAATTTAGTAATAATATTTTATTAAAATATTATTTAATTTAAAAATCTATTAATTCATCAAAATAGATTTTTCAATTGAATAATAACTAAAAATGCCATTTGTGCTTTAAAAACCATTTACAAAGTGACAATAATAAAATGAATTTATATTCTTTATTCTATAAAAAATGAATGAACATAATCATAGTGATAGGGTATCGTTACATAACCCCTTATAACACCAGCATAATACTTAAGGGTAAGGTGTGAGATGGTGACAGACTCTTGGGGTGGCTCGAATAACATCGCTCGGGTGGTAATCTCTATTAACTTACACTTCTCCTATTGGCGGTTCTGTTCAAGATTAAAATGTTGAAGCTTGGATTGGGTTTGGTCAAGATAGAATCCCAGTGACACTACATCCTTTTCAAGATCTGACAAATGGGCTTCGTATAGAGCAATTCTACTAGATGAGACCATTTCTTCCTTTGTCTAAGTAAATTTGACTTATTAAAACCTTATATTTATACTAATCATGCGATCACTATTCAACGGATATATTAACAATGGTAACAATTTTTAATGGTATTTTAAAATCCAGAAACATAAATCTAAGGAATTGAATATGTTTTATATAACCATTTTACATAATAACACATTTAATTAGATCAAGATGAATTTTCATTATTAAAAGTTTGTGTCATTACAACAGAGCAATGATATACTTATTAAATCCTTTTTAAAGCATATATAAATAATAATTTTTAAATAATTACAATTTTAGAAAAACTAACTTCTCTAATACCTTTAATATGAACTTTAGAGTTATCTCCAAACATGACTAGACCACCATCATATGAGTTAAAAGATATTTTTTTTGAAATATCACCTATCATTTTCTTAGATCATCTACTATATAAATACCATGAGTTTTTAGACCTATAAGGAATATTTTATAAATTTAAACAATCAAGAAGAATGTTTTGATACCCTTTCTAACTTGGGTCCAACTGTATTAGTGGTAAAAATTTGTAGAACCCATATAGATTTAAAAAATTTATTAGTGGGATATTTAGAAAATGAATCTCTAGAAATAAATGTCTTTGAATTACTAAATGATTTTTTAAACATCAATAAAAATTTGTTAACATAATTATCTTTCATTATGAATTTAAAACAGGTTACACTAGAAATACTTTCTTTTGAACTTTTAAGAAAGGTAGTCTTATTTATCCTTGGTGATAAACTGTTATAACCAAAAAACATTATTATTATAATTTTATTTCATCATAGAAATAATTTTGTTATATTATTCGTTACCTTGAAAAAATTTAGATAAATTATCTTAAATATTGAAAACTTCCTTTTTCAAATTCATATTCTCATTTTGGATTGTATCTAAATCTACATAAACTTTCACATTAGATCCAAAAGATGTGTTTCTCTGTTTCTTATTTCCTTTCTTAAGTTTATTATATTAATTATAATAATTAGTTAAATCTTACAGAATATAATTAAATATTATTTCCTAATCTTTATCATTAACTTCTATAAAGTCTTTAAGTCATTCATTTTATCCTTTTAGTTTTAACATTTCAGAACTGTAATTTTTTTTAGATTTTTCATTTTGGGAAAGAAAGATATTAAAATTATCACATTCGCTATTTTAGGTTATGATTTTCTCTAACCAAATTCTTATTTTTAATTTTTATATTAGTATATTTTTTAATTATCCAGACTATATTATTCCTTAATTATTCATTTCCTTTAGTAGTTATTTGAATTTATAATTAATAAAATTAGAGTTATAACATTGATTAAAACTAGTTTACTTTTCATATTCAAATATAGAATTATAATCTACATTAGTAGGAGTAATTAATTGAGTGAAAAGTGAATTATTT
This sequence comes from Viscum album, assembly GCA_963277665.1. Classification (NCBI taxonomy): domain Eukaryota; kingdom Viridiplantae; phylum Streptophyta; class Magnoliopsida; order Santalales; family Viscaceae; genus Viscum; species Viscum album. Next base: position 1,953,220,857 of record OY728141.1, on the reverse strand, counting down.
ACCTCACACTGTACAACCATCATAGTAAGGTTACTTATCTCATGTTCACTTCTAGAATCCATGTTTAAGTAAAAAATTCCTGATCTATCCCAACCACCAAAAAAATATTTCTTTTCTTTTATCTTTTTGAATTTATATTTCTTTAGATGTTTGATTTTTGGGAAGTTTTTCCTAATGTGACCTTTCTTCCTATACTCATAACAGGTTAATTCTAAAAAATAATTTTTATTGATGGAATTAACTTTATTTTAATCCATTTTAACCATCCTTTTAAACTATATTATTTTACATTTGTTTTTCATATAATTAAAAAACTTCTTGATAAAGTAATCTATCTCTTTTTCACTTTTCTAGAACTCAGATTTATAAGTGTTAGATATTTCATTAATATTTGAATTAAAAACTACACATTTTCTCTTTCTAGACTCCTCATCAGTAACTATTTCAAACCTAAATCATACTATAACAAAGATCTTATTAGTTCATGTAAGGTATACTCTTTAAAATTATTAGTCTCATTGATGAACACCTTATCTGCATTCCATATTTTTAGTAGTTCTCTCAAAAATCTTTCAAATTGAGATGTGTTTTCTAGTACTTCACTAAGATCACTCATACCATTTTTAATACTTGTAAATCTATGGAACATCTAGTTCACTGTATCTTCTTCTCCCATCTTGAAGTCTTAGTTTTCTTCTTGATGCATTCCTAGCTTTGTTTTTTTAATATTTTCTATCCTATAGTGAGTGAATTAAAGTATTCTTCATATGTTTTGGGCTATCTTATAAGCTAAAACATGTTTATAGACACTTCTACATATCACATAGTACAAAATATTCTTAATTTAATAATTCAAAACGTACTTAACCATTTTATTACTTAAAAGTGTCTTTATATCAACTTTGGACAACTCATATGTATTCACCATGATGTCTAATGATATATAATTAAATATTTCAAGTAGGATTACATTTTGTCTTTGCATTATCCATATTCACTTACATTAATGAATGGGGGATTTTTTAGAATCCATCCATTATTGGAATTGGAACCTTTTATCTTAAAGATTTTTTAAATTCCTTATACTATTGGGTATAATATATTTAGGTTATCAAAATAATTAAAAATAAACATAACTATATTTAGAAAGATCAAAATAAACAAAGGTGATAACTAATGGGAGACCTGGATCTGATAAAAATTGTTGTATTGTAATTAATGGAAAAATATATTAGAGGGGGGGGGGGGGGTGAATAGTCATTTAAAAACTTTTATAAAAAAAATCAAAATTTATAAATTAAAGAATCTACAGTGAGTGTTGTGTTCAATTTATATAGTGAAACATAAATTAAAATAATGAACACAATGTTTTTATATTGGTTTAGATCAATAATATCCTATTCTACTCATCAAACTTCTCTACTCTACAATATTATTTGTACCCACTAAGAAGAACTCACTTTTAGAGGTGTGATAATCTGTTACAGACTCTGCCTTTTATATTTCCCCAAGGCACAACCCATACTTTTTATATGAGTCTTAACCTAGCATGTAATTGAATTTTATTTTGGAGTCACAACCTAAGAACTTCATTTTGGGTGGTATAATAACCAATACAATACTTTCTTTGATTGGGAAAATTATAAACTAATTCAAACAATTACAAACTGAAAATGAAAATATAAATAAGATAACATAGAAACAATAAAAACCAATAGGGAAAAAATGATGAAGATGATGAAGTTTGATGATCTTGATCACTTTAGTTGTAAAGAGTTTAATGTATAAGTTCCTTTATGATCATAAAAATGGAAAATAAGTCCCATGATTGATTGATTTTATGCACATCAAGAATTGTGTATCACCAAAATCTTATTGAATGAACTTTATAAAAATTGTTTTATCCCTTGATCATATCCCAACAGACTAATCCTAAATCATAATTAAATACAATATCTTATAAGAGCTTCTGATTTTTCAATTGATCCATGCCATGAGTTATAAAATAACAATACATAATATTACCATTACATGTATTTGGAAATACCATGCTCAATATCAGATAGTTTTGGTGCTCCTTTTTTTGTATAAAATAATATTATAATTCTTCTAGCATGATTGTTAGCACAAACATATTATATTTCACATTTTTAAAACATTTAAAATAATATGAATATACTTTTATTTTATTAAAATATCCAAACCCCACAAAAATAGAGCATCATAAAGAATATACTACATGTGTGAATATATATAATATATTCTCAAAATATTTTTTAAGAACATGTAATTATATTTTTTAGAAAAAAATAATAAAATAGTAGTTAAATAAAATTTATTTCAATTTAATAAATTAAAACAATACCAATTATAATTTTAGAAAAATAATTTTAACTCGTGGTAGATAAAAATAATGGGTGGTAGAAAGATGTTTCTACCTATGACATGCTACCGTTGCATGAGATATTATCATGAGAGCTACCATTACACGGTAGAATGATCTAAAATTTCAGAAGATCTACCATTGAAATATGATCTACCATTCAAGTAAGATCTACCATTGAAGAAGATCTACCACTGGTAAATCATGATGCTACTATGAAGAGGATGAGCAGTGCTATCGTCCTGCATGGATGAGCTACCATTACTAAAGGATGGAAGTAAGTGGTGATATTATTGTGAAGAGTTACTATCATTGAAGAGGGAGTGATACTACCATTTTTGTTTGAGGCTAATATGATCTACCATCAAAGGTAATCTCACGCTATTGGTGTTGTCGAATGGTAGATTATCTACCATGTCTTATGATATACCATCATTGAAGACATAAAAAAAGAGCTACCATCATGTAGTAGATTAATATACTATTTCTGAACTACTGTAGCTGATGATAGATTCTATTTTTGGAGAGCTACTGACGTCGAAAAAAATGATTCTACCATGACTGCATGAAGGTAGTAAACGATATCAGGTGGTTCTACTATTATTATGAAATACCATTAAGGAGTGGTGTGATTCTAGTTAAATGCGAGGTCGAATTGGTTGAAGATATGTTTGTTGGTCATGTGCTGTTAAGGTTGGATGGTACACTGTGCATGGAGGTTCTACGATGGCCAAATTGAAGGTGCCTTGTCTAGGTGTGAAATAGGAGATATGCTAAAGTTAATGTCAAACCAAATAAGGAACTTGATTTTTTTTTCTTGAAGGTTTTGATTGATAATTGGATGATACAACTTGAAGAATTATTAACATATGTAGAACCCTCTAACCGAAGGAAGAAGGCGATGCTTTAGGATTGATCGAATGATATAGATCATTTGGATCAAATAGATCACAAAATATCCACATCATTTTTAATGGAGGAACAATGTTCTGCTTCACTGCTATCCCATATTGTATTCCTTGACGGTTGATTATTTATATAAATTACAATTGATGTCACAACACCATTGAGCTAGCAGCGAGGGATAAGAACCCGCACACACCATACACACACACAAACATGATCCATATCCCACCCATACATTCATCTGAACACACTTTCCTATGGGTATATACATGTCCCAACCTCATAGCTACCACCATGAAGGATCCTTAGTTTGGATCTCCCACAGGGTTGACCCTTAGGTCCCCTATGTGGTTGATAAGATAGCCCTTATAGGCTTGTAATGGTTGGCCCTATTTTTTTAAAAATAAAGTCACCAATAAATTTTTTAGAAATTAACTATAGCAAAGAAACTTAAGATAAAAAATAAAATAAAGATCTTATATATGTACTTAATGTTTTGAAGTAATAAATAAAAAATAAAAAATGTAAAATTAAAATTTTAATAAAGTATCATTGATCATTTCAAAAATTAATATATTAAAAAAATAAATGATTATATTAATAGTTTGATTTTAATTAAATGTGAGGAAATTATAATTTATAAAAACACAATTATTAAAGTATTAATACCCAAGTTCAAACACTAACACTAATTACACGATGGCCCAGAATCCTTACGGGCATCCTTGTGCAATGTAAAAGGATACACCATGTAGTCTTATATTATCTTTCCATAATTCATATCACCTTTGGATGTGTTTTTCCGATTTTATCTTCATTAATTATTAACTAATATTGGTTATATGATCAAGAAATGAAGAATAGGAAGAAGATATTTCAAAGGATCAAGAATGAATTAAAACTTGAAATGAATTTCACCTTTTAAATGCATAATGATCAACAACCAAATAAATAATTATAAATTTGAACATGAACCCTCTAATACCACTTGATGGAAATGGGTACAATAGAAGAACTTATCTGGGATGATCCCGACTCAAAAAATGTTAAATTATTTACATATTGTACAATATAGAAACTGTAACACCCCATGCTTCCACGATATGTTTCCCTTTGAATAATGCAAAAGCTTGCATTGTACGCAACTTTGAGATTCTAACACACCGCAACCAATCAAACTATCCATTATGAATAGTAATACCCACTTTTTGAAATTTTATACATTTTATCTTTCAAAATATACTTTATTTTTGTATTTGTAATATCAAAATTAGCTTAGGGTGAATTTTTGGTATTTTTCTAAAAACTTTCAATTTTTGATGAATAGTGAAAAACACAATGTTATTGGTTAAAACCAATTTTTTATTTAAATAATTAGTTATTTTATTTTAATTTATTTTAGATCAAAATAGATACATAATAAATATATATGTTCAACATAATTCATTGGAGTCATTTTATAATAAGTTTAGATATATAAAATTTTATCGAACTATTTACCGTCTTTTACCCACCTCCTAGGAGCATTTGCAAATTTGAATAAAACTTAATTTTACAATTTATGTGAGTTTAATTTAAAAAATATGAGAGACATGGTTAATATCAGTAAGTAAAATGTGGTTCAATAAGATGAAAATAATTTTTGGAGAATAGTAACTTTTTACTTTTATTTACCACGGTTAAAAGTAAATAGGGTAATTAAGGGTAAAAATGATATCATAATTACCCTAAAACATGTCCTAATTATATTTGATAGGTGTAATTCGACCAAAAAAAAAATTAGGAATAAAATATGACCCCCTTTTGTCCACTTGGATTAGATTAGGACATTTATTATTATTTTATTTAAAGAAGAGTTAAAAGAGTTAAAATCAAAGTTTAATAAATAAACCATTTTTAATATAGGGTAATACATAAGATAAATTAGACTATAAATATTCATTATAAATATACAAATATTTCCTACATAATGGTATTTTATTTATAATTTTTAGACATTAAATAATTAAATTTATTTATGACACAATGATGATGCAATAATTACCTTATTAATGAAAGATTAAAATAATTGATATTATAAATATCCAAATAAATATAATTTTAGACTTTTAATGAATTAAATTAATTTTATAGGTTAATATGAAAGGTTAGGGTTGATTAAATGAATTTTGGTCGAAGTAATAATGCTGTTATGAATTTAACAAAAACAAAATACCAAATAGTTTCAAAATTGACGTAAAAGAGTTTTTAAAACAAATATTATATTATTAATTGGTATTCTATTCTTAAAAATATAAGGTTCATACAAAGGGATTAAATAATATTATATATATCATTAATGAACAACTTTAGGTTCTATTGGAAGTTTATAGTAAGTTTATTAATCATATAATATAAAAATACAAAGAGACATGGTAAATGAAAAACTATTTAACTAAGAGTTAAATCTAAAATATAAGGTTAATATGATGACCTAAACCTATCTAAAACCTATTGGTTGAGAGTTTTTCGACCCATCCCCACCTCATACTTTAAATAATTCATTTTGGAGCCATTAGAAACCGAAGATGATTTTATTATAAAATAATATTTCAAGCTTTTCCTAAAGTGACCCTCACTTCTCTTATAAAAGGGAACCTCCCCTTATCTCAAATTAACAACTTCAAAGCCATTTTTCTTGGACAAAACCTACCCAAATATCATCTCAACTATCCTCACTTCATCCTAGAGGCCTTAATTTAGTCAAAAATCCAACCTAAGGAGCCCTTTTGATCAAATCAAAAATAAGAACTTGAAGAAGAGGTAAATATTTCACCACCTCTTTCAAGTTCTTTTCTTCTTCCACTTCCTATTTATTTGTTGTTTCCATTCTAAAATAATAAATCCAATATTTTATATATAATGTGATGTTATTATAAAAATGGTACAACCATATTCATTATTCTATCCATCCTATAAATGAAAAAGTCACCATACGTGTGTACGTACGGATTACCGTCTCCACGTCGTGGTGTAGTTTGTTATTCAAACACTTCATCATTTGGATGGGTATAATAATGAGTATAAATTATTTAAATAATAAATATAGAATTATAATTATTATTTATATATGATATACCATCCGATTATATACAATTTTAATTTCAAAAGAATGATATTGTCGCTTGTGCGTATGTAAGGATTACCGTCTCCATGAACGCGATGAGATTCATTCCCCATCGTAATAATTCAAGAATAATTTTAATTTTATGATTAAAAATAATGTTTATGAACATAATATCATTCTTTATATGAATCAAATACACTATATCCATAACAAACATGGCTTACGTAACCAATCATATAAAGGAAAACAAATCAGTTAACACCCGAAATGATGATACTACTAAAATATCATTAATAAAGCAATATTAGAGGATAATATATGATATAATATTATTGTATATGGTTCTTTTATAATTTAATAACAATTATTTTACCATTATATAGGAGGTTAAACTACCCTCGACCAAGTAAAAGTACAAGGTAAGGGTTAATTTCACAATCTCTTTATTATCCGAGGTTGTTTTTACGTAAGTATCCACTGGGACCTCTTTATCATCCACATCCGTGTTTTCTTAAAAAATGTATTTCAAAACATTTTTACTATTTACTATAAAATGGGTTAAAGTAATTTATACCCTTATTAGATCTTATATGATTTGAAATAAATCTTTCTGTCATTTTCCAAACAAGGTACTTTGTGACATTTTTGACAAAATTAAGGTAATAATGTTTTTTAACTTATACGGAGGGTGAGGCTATTTTCCGCTATTATAACATTATCGAATATTCCCTTACAATATTATAAAAATATTTTCAAAATAAATTTTTATTTTATAATTATATGACTTCTAAATGATTTCAAAATATAAAGAGATATTTCTCTAAAAAAAGTTTTGATTTCATCTATGTCAACATCCTTTGATGGATTTTAAGATTATTTGAAGTTGATTTATTATGATACAAAACTTCCATATTGTATTGAAGGTATTGTAATATGTTTGTATATGGATTTTTTATTTTTAAACCATTCATGGTTTATGGATAAAGTATTGAAATTTCGTATGCTAGTTTTAATACTAATGTTTATGTTATGTTTAAACCTTTTCATATGAGGAATGCATTGGACTTAGTAAGTGATGGGTGGAGACAACTATAACTCCTAAATGCATCGGTAGATCTCACAAGACAAACTAGTGTCTTAGAATAAGACCTTGACAAAATCTTATTTGTAGTCTTGTCACAAGGCCTTGACTATGTGGTTATGAAGTCTGGCATTATGCATTCCAACATTATGAGAGTGGCTATTGATATTGTATGTGATTATTAAACTAGTAGAATATCCATGTGAATAAGTAAATGGAATTATTTTATTTTATCTTTACCATATTACACTGAAGTTCAAGTTTAAAAGGCTTTTGTTTTAGTCTTACATTGCCTTAAATGTTTATTCTTATTTATGAAAGTTTCCACTATATTTTTATCCTTACTAAGCATCTGAGATCACCCCTTTATATGTTTTATTTTTCCTAGGATGCGAAGAAGTATATTATGACTAACCTGTAGGGATAGTATAAGGGATATGAGTGTGGCCTATGGAGACTATGTTGTTGTAGTTTTTCATTTTATAATGTAATGTAAAACTTATGAATGTATCTTTTATTTCCAAGGCTAATAAACTAATCGGTCTTTTGAGAATTGATCTTTTGTGATCATGTCAATGTTATTTAATAATTCACCGACTATGGGTAACTAGGGTCGGGGCTTTATAGAAACAACAAGAGAAATAAATTTTTTTCCAATTAAATATTTACAAGAAAGGTATCCAAAACCAAGAGAATATTTTTTATGTTAAATTTATAATTGATTTAATGAAATCATAAGAAATAATACCTTGTTCTTGATATATTTATTCATAGTATAATTTGATTATCCAAAATCTGTTTTGGTAATATATCATTACAATTATAGGATCTAAGTGTATAATCCATCTAGAGGTGATCTAAACATGATCCTATGATATCTAAATGCCACAAATGAATCATCAAGTGATAGAATGATCGATTGATCATCTTTAATTTTTCATATTGATAACTTAATGTTTCTTTGGCATTGAAGAAATTATATTGATATTTTTGTTCTTGAGAGGATGTGAGAAGGAAGAGGAGTATTCCATAGAGAAATCTATTGTGCACCACGATTCTCAATTAAACTCTCTTTAAATGTATTAGAGGTCTATTTATAGACATAGGGTTAGGGTTTTTAATTTAATTAATGACACAAGTTCCCTTAATAAAAATTTAAACCCATTTATGACCTCATGAAATTTATTAAAATCATAATATTATTTTTCTTCCTCGATATGCACTAACTAGCACAATGATAAATATTATTCTACCATCTTGTAAATTAATATTTATTGCTGGACTCAATCTCAGCATGTTAGTAATTCTTTTTATTTATTGAATATAATAATAAATTAAATATTTATCCAATAAATAAATAAATATTATTTATTCACATAATCTAAAAATTACCTTGTGAATAAATAAATATTTATTTATTCAATCATTAATATGGAATAAAATTATTCCTTAGTCTTGAGTATAATATTTATGCCAATAATTAAATTCAAATAGAATCTAATTTAGATCAACATAAATACTTAGTGTTTGACCCTATAGGATTCTTTCTTATTAGCATGAGGAGGGATTTCCTAAAGTCTAACATTACTATCTACCAACGAGTCAAGGAACCCAAGATAAATAAGTTAATGTCACAATGTTTAAAACCATATATGAGTTATTGCTATGTAATATAATACCTTTGTCATAATATATCATCAAGAATGTTTCACACCTGTGTCATAAAACTATATGCTTGATATATATTTCTTTAACTATATGAAATTAAATCATCATTACACTATGATAATGGAATTTAATGTGACAATTGCATTTCAATTAAAGGTCCAAAATATCAACTTCCATTAATATGGAAGGGAAAAATACTTCCTTAACTTATTCATTAATAACATATCATTTGTGATATACCCAACGTACACAAATTTTCTATGAACTATTATCATCATGGTTCACAATAATACATCTAAGTGAGTGAGTCATGATATGAATTAATAATAATCCTAAATTTTAAGTACCATTACACAAGATCATAGATAATGATTATCCAATGAAACATACACATGTTAAATTCTTACTAGTGGGCCCGTTCTTATAATCTCCCATATTGGAGATTACTAAGTGTAAAATTCCTAAGAAGGAGTCTCATCTTCTTATGAGTACTCACAACTAAAATTTAATATGCTATGTTCCCTATCAAAGCATGATATCCAACCATAGAACTTGGTTTAAGAATATCATCATGTCATTTCAAGGTTCTCATCAAATCATGTAAATGCTATTAACTTTTAATGAGATAGATAATATAGGAAATTATTACATTAACGTCATGTAGAACTATTAATTCATTGAATATACATGTAATAAAATTTAAAAAAATTTGGTTCTAGAATAGAAACTACATCAGAGTTGAGCATCACTTATTTGGGAAATAAAGTTACATATTTCCAAATTTTAGACCTCTAATGAAGTTAAATTAATTTTTAGTCCATTATATATATTTAGGTCCCATACGTGCTAAGATATTTAATGATATTTTATATACCTTTGGTCTTAGAACCACTACCCTAGTTTTTTCTACATTGATTTCATCTTTTACTCAACCTAATTCATGCATCCACCACTATGAGGCCTCTCTCAAATCTTCCTCAAGCTCTTAAAAAAAATCTAAAATGAACACCCAATCCCATCTTCAATCGCTTTTTCATTATTCCTTGTCTAGAGATTCATTTGGTTTATCCTCAACCATGCTCTAGTTCTCAAGAAAAAAAAGGTCGAATAATTTTTTTTTCATCCTATAATGAACCTGAAACCAAAAAAATAATGAAATTCTAAGCCCCCTTTATTATTTAATTGGTCACTTGTAACAGTGAACAAAATTATAGAAATCACATCTGTAATAGGCTAATTCATATTATATCAACATCTATGATGGTCTATGAAAAAAATTCAATCGATCTCATCGACTATACCCAAGTTCGGGCTTGGTATCATTCAATCATAATGTTTGGTTGATCTCTTCCTTGAATTTTAATATCTCATCCAAGTCATATTTATCTCCCTGATCCAATATTCTCACTGAAACACTTGATCACCTTTACTATGGAAATTTTTTTGAGTCTAACTTGACTCACAAGGCTCAGAAGTTCACCGTCATCTAACCATATTTGAATAAATCCTTGAAATTATCTTGTTGATTCATTTGACTTCAGAAAATCTTGGTTTGAGCTTATATTACTTATTTAGGTGTCTACTTTGTCCGTTATTAATTCAAATTTTAAATCAACCTCTCGTGTGTTCAATCTTATTCAAGACATCGCAACTTCACTTGGTCCTTGGGTTCTGCCAACCTCCATTATTTTGGTCGAGCTAGACACTAGCTTAGTTTTTGGAAATATTTTTTATTGATTGATCAACCTTGAAACTTCATCAAACACACTCTAAGTTTGATCCCCCATGGAATTCATTCTGCATCATCAATCTTTGGTGTGTCAATTCCTCAAATTTTGAACTTAATATAGGGTCCATCTACCTTGCACAATCTTAGTTGGTGGTATCTTCCTAAAAAACGTTCATTCAGGTATGATTCAATTTTCCTTTATGATTGGCCACATTTTCTAGGTGTGGTTGGTCTCTCAGTCCTCACAATCGAGTGATTGATCATGTTTCATCACGGTTAGTTCAAGTATTAATGTGCAACATGTTTGAGATTTAGGTATAATAGGTCGAGATTTTATCTTAAAGTAGATTGAAACTTTTTTTATGATTATTTGTTTTTTTGTCTCATGGTATTCTGAATTTATAGTGACCCAATCCTTTTACACATATTTTTATAGTATTTTTAACACAAATATTTAATAAACACAACCAAAGGATCTAGAGGCCTAGTGTCTTTTGAAGACTAGGTTCATAGTACATCAAAGTGAAACTAAAATAAAATGACTTCATTTTAATCTTCATAATGATATACTCACTCCCTTTTAGCTACTAAAACTATATTGGATAACTTTGGGAATACATAAACAAAATGTGTAAGCTAAATATCCCAGTAAGGGAGTAAACATGACAATAAAGCATAACACATGAGTTAAAGGCATAACAAGGTATCAGAAAATAAAAGGCTCATTAATAATCATATGGGGGAATAATATAAATAACATAGAACCATGAAATCATATTTAAGTGGAAACAATATAAAACATGACATTAGAATAAATCTAGGCTAACTGCCAAGACAATATCACATAGTGGACATAGTCCCATCATAGATTAGGTTTACTCCCTAACACCACAAATATCGTCTCATGAGATAAAAACATTACACAATGCATTATAGTGATATCTGGGTGCACTCATAATAAAATTTACATGCTTATTAATTTAACAGAAGGAAATCAATCATAAGGTATAAATATAAAAATTACCCATGGAATGAAATTGTTTGCATAATATTTCCTCATATCACAATAAAAAATATTTCATAAAGATTCAAAAGAGAAGAAGAAATTAAATATTTAATATTTTCATATCTAAGTACATAAGAATAGGTCTCAAAATATTGTGTTTATTTTAAAAAAACATCTTGATTCAGGGTAGATAATTGGGTATAGAATTGAAAAATTCAAAATAGTGTTTTAAGGAATCGGTTAAAGAATTTTAGAGAAAGAATAAGTATAGAATATTATTTAAAAACTAGAGATAAAACTGAATGGTTGTACCTAAAATATTCCTTTATTTAATGAAATCATGATTGGTAATAAAGGCTTTAATAATAATTACATAAAAGGATTAATGGATATAAAAATTCCCCTTATTCATTTGATTTTAAATAATTCATTTGAGAAATGAACATAAGGAATATATTACCCCAAAAAAGGAATAGAAAATAAATTAGGTATATATATTTAAGATACATATATAAAAAATTTAGAATCATTCCATAACATCAAATAGATAGAGAAAGTTAGTTAGAGAGAGAAATCTCCCAACCCAAAAAAGTGTGTTTTGAAGATATCCCTTACCTCATGTTCTAGAATTGTTCTATACTTTCACTTAATATCCCGGATTATCAAATTATTTAATTAATTAATTCATTCATAAAATTTTAAATAGATATTTTATTTATTATAATTTTATTATGTTAATTTTTAAACATTTCAATGAGATATAATGTTTAATTTTTTTGTTCTGAGGGTGTTTGTTTCTGGGTTCCAAGGTCAGATCACTTATGGATAATTATTGGTGTTGTTATCAAATGAGGATACAACTACATGAGTGAAATTAAATGGTATTAATTTACTTAAAAAAATTGAAATGGTCCAAAATACCCATATGTGTTTCAATATAGGGACGCCTCACTTAGTAAAAATGTTAACATTATGTGGTTAGTTCATTTAGGTCGTTTTACCAACCATCATGACCAAGTTTCATTTTATTTAAAATTATGTCTATATATTCATTTAATAACATTAAATAATTTATAATATAATTATTATAATCATATTTAACCATAATAATATTTTTATGACCAACCTTGAAGGCAGTGGAGAAAAATGAAGTACGTTGTTCATGGAAGTGGTGAACTAACCGTATTGTGAACAACATTTTTGTTTTAGAAATGAAATAAGGGAGGGTATAATATAGTCATTACTTCATAATAATAATATTTCAGTATATTTAGGACACTAATGTTACTATGTCTAGGTGGATGGAAAATATAAGGGGGTGGTCAAAGAAGAATAAAATTGAAAGAGGCTAGTCTAGAATTTTACCTCTTCCTTTGGTTTCCTACACTTAGGATACCCATGAAGGCTCCTTAAAATGGTACTTGGATGAGACAAATAGAACTAGGACATGGGGGATAAGATTAAAAAGTAAATTTACCAAAATCTAGAAAGATCTAAGGTTTAGAAGTTGTGAGTAGAACTAGTGGTATTTATAAGGAGAGGAGAGGGGTGTTTTTGAATATTATATTCATTAGTTTATTATTTTGGATCAAGGATACCAATAATATTGATTATTGTAACTATATAAATTAAATGGTTTATATGAGTTCAAACTAGAGGGTTATTACTTCATCCATGACTGAAAAAATCTTGTATTTATCTTATAATGTCAAATACTGTATTTTACTGTATTTCACTATTTACCAAAAAATCAAATATTTTAGAAAAATAAAAAAAATTCCTCCTAATTTTTTTTAAAATTTATATTCCAAAAATTAAATAAATTTTATGAAAACAATTTTACAAATATAAAAAATTTAATTTTTAAGTAAAATTTTCATTTATTTGGAAAATATCAATTTTAATATTATTATCAATTTTCTAACCATTTGAAAAATTACTTATGGTCACATAAAATTATAAGATAATTATAATACAACTTAATAAAAATTTACAAATCCATTTTATGAAAATAAAATTTCTTTTAAATTAATATGTTTATTATAAAAGTGCAATTAAAATGTGTATGTTTTAAAAAAATATATACACTTAATTTATCATTTTTAAAACATTTATTTACTTGTACCATGGTATAAATATATCATATTTTAAATTTATAAGATACCTAAATATTATTTTAAACTTACATAGGTAAGGATACTATTTTAATGGTCACATTACTCTTCCAAATAGTTAGATTACTATTCTAATAGTCAGGTTACTATTCAAATAGTCATTTTACTATTCCAACAATCAAATCTATAATAGTAATATGGGTTCCCTAATTTTTATAAATACCTTATATTTCCTTCATTCTTAGTTCAGTTCTATTTTCTCTTAGGTTTATATATATTTTTATTTCCAAGATGAATATTTCATTACTAATATTCTACTTCATTCCAACAACATTGTTTGTAAGTACGATTATTCTGGTGGATCAAGCAGATCCAAATTTTCATATTATATTCATCTTAATATATATTTTATCCTAATATAATATTTTCAATTATAATATCCATTATATTCTCTATATTTAATTTTCAAATTAATATGATATTTTTTTGGTTTCATCATGTGGTTCATGTGCTTTATATTTTATTACTAAATGTGAGACAATTATAATAAAGAAAATTCCATTAATAAAATTCTGGTTCATTCCATTATTACCCACTTAAGAAATTTTTCATGCATTTATTTATAAAAATAGGTTACAAATAGGTGTGGGTACTTATTCTTCATTTATTCCTATGGTTCCAAAGTCACCTCCTCATACATATGGTTTTTCCATAGCACTTTGACTAGGTTAGTTTTCTTATTGTGTAGAACTTTGTCCCTATAGTCTAATATCATCACCAATTACTCCTTATAAAATAGATCATTTTCCAGGTGTACCACCTCTAAATTTAGTACATGTGAGGAATATTTTATGTACTTCCTCAAGATGGATATGTGGAATATGTGGGATACATTGTGTACTTGAGATAAGGTTGGTGGAAGTGCTAGTTAATAAGACATGACTATAATGCAATCAAGAATATTAAAGGGGAAAATATACTTGAGAATTATCTTACCCTTCTTCCCAAATATCAAAACTCGATTCCATGAATATATATGGAGGAAAAATTTATCTCCAACCTCAAACTCAAAGTCTTATCAATTATTTTCAACATATCTCTTCTATAAACTTTGAAAATCCCCAATGTACTACTGAATAATCATGAGTTTATCTAAAATTTCGTTGACCATTTTAAGACACAATAACTTGAATTACCTAACTTTATCCCAACATATAGGTGTTATTAATATCTCCCTATAAAGGGCTAAAAATTTATCCATTTGAATGCCTGAGTGGAAACTATTATTGTATAAGAACTCAACCAGAGGAAATTTCTAATGCCATCCTCCCTTGAAGTCCATAAAGTACGATCTCAACATATTTTCAAGTTTCTAGATAGTCAACTTATATTTTCCATCAGTTAGGGGGTTATAATCCATACTAAAGTTCAATTGTTTTTTAGTTTATGTTGAATAAGTTTACAAAACTTAGAGGTAAATCTCAGATCTTGGTCAAATACAATGCATAATGGTGTTCCATGTAGGCAAACCACTTATTTAATGTAAATCCTTGCAAGTTTATTGAGTTATAAGTCCTATTTAATTGAAATTAAATGAGAAATATTTTTAAGATGATCCACCATAACCCATATTGAATTATTTCCTCTTGTTTTCTTTATAATACCAGTTACAAATTCAATGGTGATGTTTTCTAATTTCCATGTAGGAATGGGTAATGGTTTAATCAACCCATTATATTTTACCTTTAAAACCTCACTTATGAATATTAAATTTTTTTAATGTATATTATATGATTTATTTCTTTATATTGTCCCACTGATAGTGTTCTCAGATATTTTGATACATCTTCATGCACCCTGGGTTGATTGAGAAGGTTGAACTATGTGCATCATTCAACACAATCTTCTTTATATCAAGATTTTATGGTATACATATCCATGAACGAATTATCACAACTCCTTATTCATCAATTTTGAACTCCAATTATTTCCCTTTTCCTATATCTTTGATGTTATTTTTGAATTTCCATATAATCCCTTTGATAATATTTTATCTTCTCTAAAAGGGAGAGTTTGCGAAAGGAATTATGATGTTCCTTACTTTATGATTCCCATGTCCTTCCTTTTCATGTCTATGATGATTGAATCCTTATTAATTATCATCATTGATAAGGTTTTCAGATCCTTTATACCTAGAGCATCTGCCACTCTATTTTATTTCCCAAGATGATAGTGGATTGAATAGTCATAATCCTTGATTAGATATAACCATATTCACTAGTAAATATTAATATCCTTTTGTGTGAATATATATTTGAGTCTCTTATGATTCATATATATCTCACACTTCTCCCCATAGAAATAATGCTTCTAGATTTTAAATATGAAGATTATAACAACTAACTCCAGATCATGTGTTGGATAGTTCTTATCATGAAATCTCAACATCCTTGAGGCATAGTATATCACTTTATCATTTTACATCAATACAATGCTTAATTACTTATTTTAAGTATTTTTGTATAGCATGAAAAGTTCCCCATTTGAGGTTAATATGAGGACTGGTGTAGTGATAAGCCTATTTTTTAATTCCTTAATACTCTATTCACATTAAACAGTCTAGAAAAACTTCACTCCCTTTTTAGTAATCTTGGTTAATGGGTTCAAAAATCATGAGAAGTTTCTCACAAATCATCAGCAATACCCAACTAGTCAAAGGAAACTATATATCTCTATTACAGATGTTGGTTTGGGCCACTCCTCAACTGGATTTGTCTTATAAGGGTCTATATATATCTCTTTATTGGTGATAACACTCCCTAGTAATGATACTTACTCCATAAAAAACTCACATTTACTATACTCTTCATATACATTCTCCTTTCATAAAGTCATTAGAAAAATATTCAAATACTCCTCATGATCCCCCTTTCTTTTAGAGTATATTGTAATATCATCTATAAAGAATTCCAAAAATATATCGAGGTAATCTCTAAATACTATATTCCTTAATTCCATGAATATTTAGAGATAATTAGAGAGTTTTAAGGGCATCACTATGAAATTATAGTTTCCATACCTTGTTTGAAAGTCAATCTTGGGAATATCTTCCTTCTTCACTTTGAATTGGTGATATCCCAACCAAAGGCCCGCTTTAGAGAAGTTATATGCCCCATGTAGTTGATTGAAAAAATCATATATACATAGTAGGGGATTCTAAATCTTTATCATCATTTGAGCTCATGATAATAAATTAATAGGCACATTGAACCATCCTTATTCTTGATGAAGAGGACCGGTGTATCCCACGGTGAAGCACTCTGGTATATAAAACCCTTTTCTAGATTCTCTTCTAACTTCTTCTTCATTTACTTCAACTAAATGGTGTCCATTATATAAGGAGTCTTGGATATAGGTAGAGATCCAAGTATAAGTTCAGTAGAGAACTCAAGTGCTCAGTCAGAAAGAATACTGCATGACTCTTCAAGGAATACATCAGTATAATTACACACAATGGGACTGTATTTAAGCATGATTCTCTCCTTTGACTCAATAATTTGAGGTAGATATGATTGTTCATAAAGAAATAATATCCATATTTGATATTTATATTCCAAAGTATATTAATCACCCCCTTTACACTTACACATAATTGGAGTATGACTCGGGATGTGAAGAGTGATCTCCCTCTCATGACAGTAGATGTTATCTTTATACAAGGATAGCCAATCCATGAAAAATATAGAATAAAACTCCACTAAAGGAATTAAAAAAAATATTTTTTTGGGAGGTTCTATCCACCAAAATTGATAATATTTATATACTTGGGATAAAACAATTTCTCCATTAACTATTCTCATAGATAGCTCATCCTACATGTTTTGAGGTGGTGTTTGAATAGTTTTACTAAACTTGAAAGATATGAAAGAATAGATAGAAACAAAATCAAATATTATGTTTTATATTCATGAATGAATAACCAGCATACCTATCACCACATCATTTTTAGGATCCAACTTAGTAGTAGTGGTAGAATATACCCTTTATTTCTCTCCAGGCCTTAGAGGTTATTGTTGTTGATTATCTCCAACAACCCTTAGATCAGGGAATTGGTTTTC
The DNA here is from genome assembly GCA_963277665.1 of Viscum album. NCBI lineage: Eukaryota > Viridiplantae > Streptophyta > Magnoliopsida > Santalales > Viscaceae > Viscum > Viscum album. The sequence continues at coordinate 1,953,202,746 of OY728141.1, read as the reverse complement.
ATAAATCCTATGTTCCTTGCAGTTGAAACACTGAACTACAAGAAGAGTGTTGATCTTAAACTTATTTTATTCTAAGACATAAGTGGGATTCTTTATCTCCATTCAACATTGGATTCCCATATTTTCTACATTTTAAGCATCTCCCAATTTCCTTGAAACAATTTATAGGATGATTATTCCCATATTTCTAACATGTTGGTAGTTATATTTTCTTTCCTCTATGAGATTTAGTTACTGATCCTTTTGAATTAAACTCCATTTTATGATTTTTATCTTCATCCCCACAAGACCACTAAGATTCATCAATATCTATCTTAAACTTAATATAATAATAGATAATCTCTTTATAGATTTCAAAGTATAAAATCATCATATATTTTCATATAATCATATTAAATCCACTAAATAATCTGTTCCACTTACTTTCAGCATTAATGATGAAGTCGGAGGCATACCGTGCATGCCTTATAAAGTTTTCTCATACACATAGACATACTGATCTTCCTTTTTTCTTCATTCCAAGGAATTCCCTATCCATTTTAAGATAGGGAGTTAAAAAAATATTTATTGAAAAATATTTTATTGAATCCTTCCCATTACATGGAATCAATTTACTCATTGGGATCTATGTTCTAGATCATTTTCCACAACTGATCAGTTTCCCCTTACAGAAAATAGATAATAAGTATGAATTTATCTTTATCCTAGTATTATAAGACAAAGAATATTTTCTAAATGGAGTTAATCCATTTTTTTGAATGAGGGGATTATAATATCAACTAAAGGTAGGAGGCCTTTGTCACATAAAGGACATGACTGCAAATTTCTCTTTTTTAGGAGAAGGAGGGAATTCTACATGATTCATGTTATTATTCATTACATGAGTTAGATAATATAGTACTAACATGAAGTTATTATATCCCACTCCCACAAGGTTAGGCATCTCATTAGAGAAATCATCACATTTCCTATCACATTGGTTGCTGACACAATTACTCCTATTTCCCACCAGTAAATAAAATAAAGGAAAATTAGGTATATATAAACTAAAAAGAATATAAAAATGTAGAATATGAACATATAAGGAATAAATTGTAAATGAAACATAAATACTAAATTAAGAGTCTCTAGGTTTTAATCTAGGCTATACATGGTAATTTGTCCTGTTAGTTTTTCTAACATAACAATCTATTTAAGTCCTATATAATGGTTAATAAAGAGTTTGTGAATTTTTCTAAGCATATTACCTATGAATTTCAAACGAGGTGTGCAGAAAGGCCTCTTTTTGGTACAAAAGATGATGATCAAGTTAATACCCAATGAACCCTTTTTAGGGTTATTACCCCTAGGTATAACTATGCTAGAGCCACATCCACTTATAGTATCCAGATAGAGATTTAATTTATTGTAATCCACTCATTCTATACCTCACTAAATTTTCATTATATTTTACTATACATAGATTTATCCCTAGGGTTCTCAATAAAGTATTATAGTCCTAATACTAAAAAATAACTATACCTTTATCTGATGCAAACTATTTCAAACCAATCCTTTTACATATATTATTACATTAATTTTAATATAAATATCTAATAAACACAACCAAAGGATTGAGAGGCTTAGTGTCTTTGGAAGACTAGGTTTATAATAAATAAAAGTGAAAATAGAACAAAATTAATTTATTTTAATATCCATAATGAGGTCCTAAATCCCTTTTAACTCCTAAAACCTCAAAGGATATCTTGGGGAATTTATAAACAGAAGTGGTGAGCTAAAAATCCTAGTAATGGAATAAACATGATAACAAAGCATAACATATAAATCAAAGGCAAAAAATGATTTTATAAATGACAAGTATCATGAATAATTATATAGGATCATAACATGAAGAACATATAATAATTTCAACATATGAAAGTGGGAGTAACATAAAATATGAAATACGGATAATTCAAGGCTAACCACCAAGACAACATCACATAGTGGATAAAGTCCCATCATAGATTAGGTTTACTTCCTAATCCCATAAATATTTAATCATGAGAAAAAAACATTACCCAATGAATTGGAGCACTATTTGGGTGCTTCAATCATAACATATACATACTTATGTGTGTCATGAAAGGAAATCAATCATAAGACAAAAGCATAAGAATTACCTACGAAAAGAAATGGGTTTCTTAATCTTTCCTTGTATCATAATCAAAGGATATTTCATAAATATTCCAAAGATAAGAAGGAATTAAATATTTTGTATGTTCATACTCAAAATATGGAATTAATTTGAAAAAAACTACATGAGAAAGGGTGGATAATTGAGTATATAATTTAATTTTTAAAACAATGATTTAAGGAACCAGTTAAAGACTTTTAGAGAAATAATTAGAATGGAATTTTATTTGAAAACTAGAGGTAAAATAGAATGGTTATAACTAAATTATTCCTTTATTTAATAAAATCATGAGTGGAAATAAATTATTTAAATTCAAATCACATAAAAGGATTAAGGTATATAAAAGTTCCCCTTAATTAGGTTTGATTTTAAAGAATGCATTTGAGAAATGAACTTACGGCTTTTATTAACTTGTCAAAGGAAGGGAGAATAATATTAGTATATATATGTAAGAGACATATATATATAATTTATAATCATTATATAACATAAAATAGAAAGATAAAGTGATTTAGAGAGAGAAATGTCATAACCTAAAGAAAAAGGGTGGTTTATAGAGATCCCTTACCTTGTGTTGCAAAATCATTCTTCACTTGCACTTAACATACTAGATAATAAAATTGGATTAATTAATAAATTAATTAAGAATATTTTTCACCTATATTTTATTTACTATAATTTTATTATGTTAATTTATAACCATTTCAATGAGTTATAATGTTTAATTTCATTTTTCCAAGGGCATTCATTTCATGCTTCCAAGGTCAGATCACTTGTGGATAATTATTGACATTATTTTTGAATGAGGATAAAACTATAGGACTGAAATGAAATGGTATCCATGATATTAAAAAATTAAAATGGTCCCAAATAACCATATTTTTTTCGACATATGGATAATTCACTTAGAAAAAATGTTATCGTTATGTGGTTAGTTCATTTAGGTGGTTTTACCAACCATCATGAAATAGTTTTGTTTTATTTAAAATTATGTAAATATATTCATTATATAATATTAAATAAGATATAATTTAATTATTTTATTCTTATTCAAACATTATAATATTTTTATGACTATCCTTCAAGGTGGTGGAGATAAAAAATTATATTGTTGATAGAGGTGCTAAACCAACCATATTGTGAATAACATTTTCATTTTATAAATGAAATAAGGGAGGTTATAAGATGAATATTACACTATAATAATAACATATCAATATATTATTAATATTTTTTAATTTTTCTAGGTGGATAGAAAACATAAGGGGGTGGTAGAAGAATAATAAAATTGAAAGAGGTTAGTCGGGAATTTTACCTCTTCCTTTGGTTGCTTCCTCTTATAATACCCATCAAGGATCCTTGAAATGGTATTTGGATAAGAAAAAAAAGACCATGAAGTGGGATTGATGATTGGGTAGAAACTTGGTAATCTCCAAGGCTTAGAATTTGTGAGGAGAAGGAGTTAAGAGGGGTGGTATCTATAAGGGGAGGAGAGGGGAATTTTTGAATATTATGTTCATTAGTTTATTATTTTAGATCAATAATACCAATAATATTGATTATTATGAATATATATATAGTAAATGGTTCATGGGAGTTTGAAATAGCGGGTTATTACATCATCTACAACTCAAAAAATCATGTATTTAACTTATAATGTAAAGTACTGTGTTTTATTATTCACAAAAAATTCAACTATTTTAGAAAAATAAAAAAATTCACCCGAAACATTTTTAAATGTTAAGATTAAAAAAATGAAATAATATTTTAAAATAATTTTCTAAATATTATAAATTTAATTTTAAAATAAAATCCTCAATGATTTGGAAAATTCTAATTTTAATATTATGATAAATTTTCTGACTCTTTGAAAAATTACTTATGGTCTCATAAAACTATATTATCATTATAATAAAACTTAATATTAATTTTCAAATCCATTTTATGATAATAAAATTAATTTTAAATCACTATATTTATTATTAAAGTAAAATTAAAATGTTTATGTTTTATAAAAATACAAACACTTAATTTACCATTTAAAAAAAATTATTTTATTATACTATAGTATAAATATATCATATTTTCATTTTTAAGATACCTAAATATTATTTTTCACTTACATAGGTGAAGATACTATTATAATGGTCATATTAGTATTTATAATGGTCAAATTAATATTAAATGGTAAGGTTACTATTCCATTGATCAAATTACTATTTCAATAGTCAGATTTGTAATAGTAATATGGGTGACCTAGTTATAAATACCTCATATTTCCATCATTATTCATTTAATTTTATTTTCTCTCAAGTTTATATATATTTTCATTTCCAAGATGAATACTTCCTTACAATTATTCTTCTTTATTTCTATAATGTTTTTTGTGAGTGAATTCATTTTAGTGTACCGAGAAGATCCAATTTTTCATATTTTATTTATCTTATTTTCTATTTTTTTATCACATTGTAATATTTTTTTATTATTATGGATTTTTTATTCTCTAAACATAATGTTAAAATTAATATAATTATTTTTTTAGCTTCACCTTGTAGTACATATGATTTATACTACATTACTAAATACGACATAATTATAAGAAGGAAAATTCCATTGATAAAATTCTTAGTCATTACAGACATGCTGTAGCAGATTCAATTAATATGGCTGATTCTTATTCCTTAGGAATAGCTAGTTGGGATTTTTTATTACAGTCACTCCATCTCTAATGTGTGGTTTGTTGAGGAGATCTCCATTTTTTCACATGGAAAGTTAAGGTCCCATCATGCGATCAATTTCCTTTGCTAATTGTCCCATGTGGTCATTTGAAAATTTATTCATGTGACATATTTGATTTTTTCTTAAAGAAGATTCATTAATTTTCCACTTTTTTTAAATGCATGGATAGTCCTAACCTTCATACAAAAACTCTTAAACTTGGTTGAATTTGTACAAATTCTTCATGAAGTTGATAAATCTTCACTCATAGTCACTCCATCAACTGCGTGAACACTTCAATGAAAAATCAATTAGGGAGTTTTCAAAGACATATAAATTCAAAAATTTAGTAAAAATCATCAATCCAAAATAATTTATAATTTCAACATAAAATAATCAATTAATTTTCCAATTCATAATTAAAATTCAATTCCACAAAAAATGTTTAAAATAAAAATATAGAGAAATAATGAATTAATGATAAATATTTAAAACCACCAAATTAATTTCAATTTTTTTTATTAAAAAATAACAAAAAATGGTTGTTCTTAAAATAATTGCACCATGAAGACAAATAAAATTTTATAATTTTTGCTCTAAAATTCACATTTTCAACAAGACAATCACAAAATTGTATTTCCAAGCACAATATGATGAAAAATTAATAATTTTTTTATTAAAAACTCATTTTACACATAAAATAAATGATTAAATCCTACAAAAGGATGTGTCAAAGTGCATCAAAAATACACCACATTTGATACCATGGCTCATATTTATTGTCTCATGTGTCTTCAATCTTATTTCATGGTATATTTTTGATTATTTGAGACTATATGACATTCTATTATGCATTGCAGATAACTCTTACTATTCCATATTATTTTTAATAAGATACTTTCTCCCATACTCATGTATTCTCATATTATTATTATATAACCATTTAGGACATGTTGAAGTTTTTCCCTTACTAAGAGTTTGATCTCACCCCTTTCCTATGTTTCCATTCCCCATGTTATGAAGATAATTATAAGTTATGAGAAATATGTAAGGGAGTATAGAGTGATTTGATTATGGATATATGATCATAAGTATCATAAAATAAGTTTCTTATGTAGTTAATCCTAAAAGACACTAAACCTTTCATTATTGGGATTATGATATTATTTAGGAGATGTAATTTTTAAATTATGTAAATAATGTCAAATTAAGATATGTTTATATTGGTTTGCCTCAATTGGTATCAAATCTAGTTTTAATGTATATGTTTTTAGCACTTGATCTAGGTGTGCAGGTCTGAGGTGCCTCACTTGCTATCAGATTAAGGTTTAGTTATTATGGGGATTAGTTTAGTTATTTTTGGGGATTAGGATTAAATAATATTATTAAAAACCATAGGGGTATGTCTAATTATGGGATAAAAACCTTATATTGTGTGGTTTCCTAATAATTACATCCTCGTCTTGATAAAAAAAAAGTAGATATAGGCTCTAGAACAAATGTACATAGGGGTAATAAATCTAAAAATGCTTGCTGGTTATTAATTTGATCTTCACCTACTGTACAAAAAAGAGACCCAACTACAAAATTGTTTTGAAACTCTTAGGGGATATAATTTGGTGATTCACATAACCTCTATGAACCATTATAAAGGATTAAAATGGAATTTTATGATTTAATATATAACTAGTTAGGTTAGAGAGCCTTATAGGAAAATTACCATGGAAACCCTAATTAAAAAAGGAGTTATAGGTTTATCTAAATATATCATAGTTTAACCAAAAGTATAATAGGTTGAAATGAAGGTTTTATAGGAGAATAAATCTTAGGATTGATTTTTTATATTTATATGGTCAACTACATTGATTTATTGGATATTATCATATCCATTTTGGCTTTAGTAGTTGGTTGGAATCAGGATCATGATGCTTTGAAAGGTATGCCTCTAGAAACCCCTATGTATTATAAGTCAACTATGAAAGAATATTTGGATCAAATGGTTGTAAAAAATAAAAAAATAAACATGTTTATTAAGAGGTAAAATATGAGTTTCCTAGTATTATCTAATATAGAGAGGTTGCTATCTTAGTAGAAATTTTATCTTGATTCATGCCTATCTTATGGATACTCTTAGCTATTTTTATTAGTAAATGAAAATTAAAATTGAGAGGATGAAATTTATTTAAGGATGGGAAATGTAATTACCTAATATTTTAGTATTAATTTCCCTTTAAAATAAATTCTATTTTATGTAGTTTTTTTCACACGCAACACCAAACTAAAATAAACCGCAATATATTTTATTAATATAAATATAACTATTGGAAAGTCATTATTGAATTGGAGGGTATAAATAAATTTAACCACATAATTAAATATATATAGAAAGAAAAATAATACACTATAACAAATAATTTACTGATGAAATTCAATTAGTATAACTAAATAAATAATACTATAATTTTATGTTTAATTTTTTTTAAAATTATATTTTTAGGTGAAATGATTTTTTATTTCAATAAAATAAGAATATTATGGTTAAATTATGATAAAATATATTGTTTATATGAATAATATATTAACACTAATTTAATTAGAAATTTTTAAGTAATAATAATAATAATTGTTAATATTTGAAAAAGTCATTTCTTATAAAAACTGTTCTCATTATATGTTTCCATTTAAAAGTTAAATACCTAAATTTTAGAATTTATTTTGAAAAAATAAAATTAATTTTTGAATTCATAATAAAAATATTATCTTAATATAAATATTCAGTATTTTTCTGAAAAGATTCATTTTTTAGATGAATAGTTTAAAATAACATTTGTACAAATAACTGGACTTTTATGACACAATTAGGATATAATAATGAAATAAAAATTTATAATTTTTTTCATAACTAAATATGTATTTTATAAGTAATATTATACATTTAAAAATATTATTTGATAAGGTCTATTTTATTTTTAGATATATAAATAAATTACTTAGGAAAAATTAGTTACCACGGTAAAATTTAAAATGATAAAAGGGTAAAAGACTTAAATAATATTGATAAAATGTCTCCAAATAATTTTTAGGGATTTATTGACCAAAAATCCTCTCCTATCCATTATTTTACACTTTTTGAGCCACTTTCCTTGAATAGTGCATCTCTTATTATAAAGATGCCACTCCTCTCACTTATAAAAGGAACCATTCACCACCCTAATTCACCTCAAAACAAAATCCCATTATTTCAACCAAAATATAACCAAATACCTCCAGAATAATCATATTCACAACCTATATTCTTTTATCCTCAAAAGAACTCCCTTCAAATCCTTAATCTAAATTTCAATGGAATTATTCGAAGGAGTAAGGTAAAAATTCTCCAATCACACCTTTTAATTTTTATTTATTCAAGTCCTATAATTATACATAAAAATATATTATACCATACTAAAATATAATATAAATATCAGTATTATTTTGAAATTTTATTACCTCTTTAGAAAAATGAAAATGTCATTACTGTGTACGTACGGACTACCACCTCAGTGGAATTATGTGTTTTGTTTTTCATAATGTCATAAAATGGTTGGTTCAAAAGGGGGTATTTAATGAATATATTAGATATTTATAATATTATTAATATTCTTAAAAATATAAATCAATTTATACCATCTTTATATTTAATAAAAAAATGAAAACAACATCCGTGTGTACGTGCTTAATACCACCTCCATGTATGATGTCTTTTATTTTTCTTCACCACACCACTTAGATATTTCTAATAATGTATTTAATGAATTAAAATTATTTTTATGATAGGATAAATATTCTGTAAATATAAATTAGGAATCATATAAATGATATCAATAATAATTTATCAAGTAAATTTAACCTCCTAAACAAGCGTAACAAGAGGAAAAACAATTTCTTTATTCTAAGAAATAGATTTGTATCAATTATATTATTCTTATAACTCTAAAAATTATAATTTATCACATTAATAATACATATATAAGATCAATATTATTATTTAATATTTATATTATAAACAAACCACTCTACAATCATACTCATCCATTAATTATAACATGTTCTTTTATAGGTTGGTTTAACTACCAGCATGAATGATGCTATAAATTTATATCATGGATGACTATAAAAACTTAATTACTAGTTATATTAGATATTAATAAGTGAAAAATGATTTTATTTTGGTTTTTTAAAAGTTATATTAATATTTAACTCATTATTATGATACCACATTTTATTCCTTAAACGTCATCAAAACAAGCCTATTATAGGTTTCACCTTTAAGAACTGTACCTAAAACATCAATGGAATGAACATGGAACTTCATAAAAAAATATGGAACTACTATTCTAGTACCTTTAATAATCTGTTAATGATGAAATTTTTATTACTAAACAAGAACCAACATCACTATTACAAAACTTGTACAAAAAATCAAAATTAATAACATTCGATAAGAAAAATGAACATTAACTAGTCAAAAAATGTATAATGAATGATTATAATTAAAGAGTATAAAAGGTAATATATATGAATAAGGTTATGAAATAGGTGATTAAGATGGTTATTTTTATGATATATGAGATTAAAATAATTTCACATAAATCAAAAAAAAAATTCTTTAATGGATTTCTTTCTTCATAAAATTTGATGATTTTAAGAATAATTCTCATCCTCTCCAAATAATCTCTTTCTATACCATATTTATGTACTCTATTCACTATAATGTTCTCCTATTTTATTTTTAAATCCAAATAAATATCATTTATAATTATCATCAAATTTATCTTTACCTTTTTCAAATGAAATATTTATCACTCTTCTTATGATGTGGGTTTCAATAATGGTATTATAAAAAAAATATTGAAATGGTTTTTCATTTACTAATCATATGTTTAATCTTATACTCCAAATTTCCTCTGAAAAAACCTTTATCTAATTTCCAAGTTTCCATTATTGATATTTATTTCCAAATAATGTTTGAAAAAGGTCTTCATATGAACCCATTTAAAATATATTTTCTAAAGTGAATCATAACTTTTTCTTTTTACGATAATGTTAAAAATTATTTTTAAAATCTATTTTTTATATTTTTTCATGTGAATACATTCTTTCACCATTATTACCATTCTTCTCAATGAATCTTCCTTTCCATGTTTTAAAAATTTCTATTCAAATCAACTTAATTCTTAATGATTTTAAAAAGAAAAGGGATATTTCCTCTTATTTTTCAAAGTGATTCATCCAATGATCTTATAAAGATATTTTCATCTATAAAAACATCATTAATGATCCTTATGTTACATTGGGGATATGTTATTATTCCACTATCAACCTTATTTATATTTATATATTATGAAATTTCTATGGAGGTTTTCATGAAACCCATCTCTTTTCTATGGGTTAATAAGTGATGTTTGAGATATGGATATTTTTCATGTTATATTTGAAAAAATATGTATAAAGGATTATTATTTTATGGGTTGGGTCATTTATTTCCCTCCAATTCATTGGTTGAAGTTTTTTTATCACATGTTCTAAAAAGGGTACATGGGTAGTGGCCCATTTATAAGAGGGTAAACGAGTTTTTATCCTAAGACCAAGAGGTTACATGAGTTATTAGCCCATGCCAATTATGTTATGGAAATTAGGTAGAAATTATTGCTATATTAGGTTATGATTTTTTATGATTTTTCTTATAACACATTTCTATGTTATATTATTATGTTATTATACCATGAATCATGTTTATTGTATCATGTTTCTGCACTAATTTTCCATGGTATATGTGTGATCATTTGAGACCACATGTCATTGTATTATGCCTTGTAGACAAATGTTATTTTTCTATATTCTTTTTAATAATATATTTTCTCTCATGATCATGTTTTCTCATATTCTTATATTCTGACACTTAATTAAACAATGTTTATTTTTACCTTAATGATCATTTTACCTCACCCCTTTCTTATATTTCCATCCCTCAGGTTTTGAATATGAGTATAACTTATGAGAAGTATATAAGGGAGTATAGTGTGGTTTGATTATGGAGAAATGTTCACAAGTATTGTAGAATAAGTTATGTATTCAACTGATCTTAAAAGACACAAAATATTTCATTATTTTGATTATAATATTATTTATGATATGTAATTTTTAACTTTTTTAAATAATTTAAAATAAAGATATGTTTATATAGGGTCACCTCAGTTGGTATCAAACCCAGTTGTAAATTACTTTTTTAGCATCAGATCTGAGAGTACGGTTTTGGGGTTCCTTAATTGGTATCATATAAAGGTTTAGTTATTTTGGGGACTAATTAAGTTATTTTGGGAGATTATGATGAGATAAAATTAGTGAAAACCATAATAGTAGTTCTAAGTATAGGATAAAATCTAGAAATTTTATTAAAGTAGAGATTATGTGGTTTCCTAACAATGAAATCACTATTTGGATATAAAAATTGGATAAAGTCTCTAGTAAAAATGTATAAAGGGGTAATAAACCTAAAAATTCTAGTTGGGTGTTAACTCGATCTTCACCTGGTGCATGAAAAAATCCCAACTGTACACCTAGTTTGACTCTCATTAGGGATATGTTTTTGGGATTCACATGTCCTTTATGAACCATTATGAAAGATTGAAATGTAATTTTATAATATAATATATAACTATTTAGGTTAGAGGGATTAATAAGAAAATGACCATGGAAAACCTAGGTTTAAAAAAGGAGATACTAGTTGATCCAATTATATCATAATTGAATTAAAAGTATAATAGGTTGAAATGAAGGTGTCATAGAAGAATGCTTATTAGGATTGATTTTTCATATTTATATGATAAATTACTCTAATTTTATTTGATATTATCCTAACCATTTTGGTTTTTGTATTCAGTTGGAATCAAGGTTATAATGATTTTAAATTTATACCTTTAGAAACCCCTATGTATTATAAGAAAACTAAGGGTGTATATTTGGCACAAATGGTTACAGAAAATGAAAATATAGAAAAATATTTATTAAGGGGTAAAATATGAGTTTCCTAGTATTAAATAATATAGTGAGATTAATATCTTATTAGAAAATTTATCTTGAGTCATACCTATATTATATATACTTTTAGTTATTTTTATCATTAAGTGATAATTAAAATTGTGATTATGTAATTTATTTAATAGGGGGAATGAATCCTGATGAGATTTTAGTATTAATTTCCTTTTAAAATAAATACTATATTGAACAGCTTATTTCACAATTAAAACCAAACTAAAATAAATAGAGGTGTCCTATCCTTATTAATAGGCACCACAAAACTTCTTCTCAAAGGTTTGATCCTTCTTTCTTGTTCGTGTAGTCAAACCCTCTAAGATCATAGTTCATTCAAAATATTTAATCATTCATTTTTCACCCATGGTTTCCATTCTTCTAAGTGGTTTGAAATCCCATGAGACCTATATATTTTAGTTTAAGTTTTCATTTATCTTTAGCTATGATTTTATTAAAAATAATTAAGGTGGGATCCTACTATTGATTTCATGCATGCTAACATAGAAATTCAAAGCCTCAACATAAAGTGTAGATGAGTCCCCCAAAGCCTTCTCTCTCTCTCTATTTTATAACTTCATTTTTTTATGAATACACGAAGTAATAGGATGGTACTGAATAATTAAATTCTAACGCAAAATACTTACATCTAGTTAGAGGACTTACATTCTAGAAAAAAGGCTTATGTTTAAGACAAAATGATTACATTTTGGACAAAAGGTTTATGTTCAGGCCCCTTTATAAAATTTTCTCAGCCTTAAAACCTAAAAGAATTTCATATTCATTTATATATCCACTTTTACGATCCAAAAAAATATCCATTACCAAGAATAATCACAAAAAAACTAGATTAAATATAGGATTTATTCTAATAATTCCAATGATAGATAAAATAATAAAAAACAAAGTTTTAATACATTTTCACATTAAGGAAGAAAACTTATATAATCTAAATAAGTAAAAATTATGCATTAAATGATAAATTTTTATAGGTGTAATATAAGAAATTATTGACTATATCAATTCCCCCATACTTAGGAATTGCACTTCGAGAAATCATCTTATACCTTGGTTAATTAAGATTTGTGAAGACATAACTGACAAAACATTTCTATTAAAAACACAAAATAATTATCATGCCTCATAAATGGATCTAAATTATATATTTCCTCAATAAGAATAATAATGAATCCAATCTCTTGTTAATTCTCATGTGCACGTAATGTTTACCTACCCAGAAATGTGTCTCTCTCTACTCAAGGATTTTGAAATAGATATTTTCTCATTCTTAAGAGTATGATGTACTAATAGAATATCAAATTTATAGAATCATAAAATTGTGTTAATCATGAGGACTTTAACTAAGTTATTTTGAGGCTCAAGATTTGGTAGGGTTAAAATGTAAAATTATTGAGGCCGAATGATGAGTCTTCTCTCTGAAGTGTATTAAAGTTCACAAAATAGTTTTAACTAAAGAATGGGTCATTACTCATTATCCTATTTCACATAGATGACATCCAAAATCCTATTTATTTTATTAGGTAGGAAAAACCTTGGAATTTTCATCATCAATGAGTATATTTCTTTAACTCCCCCCTTGTGGAAAATTTTTAGTATGTATTCAAATTTGGATTTCTCTTCAGAATCATATTTTTGTGTCAAGGAGATGAATATTTTAATCTTCAAGTAGTGGTGAACTTCCAACCCACCTTTGAATGAAATTTTTGGTCATCCTAACATATTTCTATATTTATTTATTACCAAAATAGTATAAATAAAAAAGTTATAATAACTCATAAAATAGTCTAAAATATTTTTCAATATAGCATAATTCTCCCCCCACACTTGAGTTTAACTATATTTATGCAATCAAATTTTAGAGTAGGTAGATAGGATTTTGGCTTGTAATGTGGTTTCCTAACAGGTTTTTCATGGATACTAGGGGAATATTAAAAATTTTATATGTAAGGTTAGACTTGAAAATAGATTTCAATATAAAAATGATCTTTCAAAATAGTTCCTCATTCATTTTTAACACATTTAATAAAATATAATAGATTTGAATAAAAAGAAAAAAACAAGTTCTAGAATTTATATCATGCCTCAAAACTCTCAATAAAAATATAAATAGAAATATGATGTTAAAAAGGATTAGAAACCTCTTGGGTTTGGATATTTTTTTCATTATAGACAACACTAGTGCACATAGAGTTTCTAATTTTATCAAACTTCATTAAATGAGTATATTGAAAATCAAGTAACAAAAATCCATTTCAGTAATTTTTTAAAAATTTTAAAAATGAAAATTAAGTAGTTTTGTAAAAAAATCAAGATAGTATCAATTTTATCAATGTTTTCAAACAATTTAAAAGTTTCAAAAATAAAAACACTCTAAAAATTAAAAAGAAAAAAGAAAAAATGAAAGTTATAAATAGGTTGGAACCACTCCCCAACACTTAAACTATCACTACCCAATTTTATTTGTTTCAAAAATGATTTAAACCCTTAAATATATTTTTTTAATTAGAACATAAGAAAATCGAAGTATAAGAGGAGTTATATAACCTAGTTTATTGAAAAGAAATCTTTTAGTTATTCTCCTAAGTACTTTTCATTGAAATCCTAAAAGTAAAAAAAATAAAAAACTTATTGAAATAAAAATTAATAAAAATGAATATAAAGAGAAAATGAAAGAAAATAAGGATAGATATTATTTTTATCTCCAAGTAGGAATTAGGTTTTGGATGCCCCCAGACGGGTAGTACCTTCTATTATCCATATTCATATGGTGGGTGAAGCTTATTTGATTTGAACCACCACATGTTATTGCATCCAACCTGCTTCACTTTACATTGGTTGGATAGAATCCTACAGATACAATTCATAAAATCCATACCCATGATAATAAGATATAACTTACAAGGTGGGTGTAATATATATAATATTTATTCCTCATTTGTTTCAGCCATAATGTCTTTAGCCTCTTTCTTTACTTTAAGGGATTTATCACAAGTTATTTCATCAAAATATTTATTAAATTAGAGATTATAGAATAATCTTATTTGAACGAGGTTGAAACAAAATGAATTTAAATCTAAATATCCATCATTGTAAGAATATTTATCAATTTTTGATTCATGAATATCCCCTAGAAAATTCTTATATACTTTCTCAAAAAATTGATCAATAAATTTGGTGATGTAAAGACCTCGAACCCACAATCCCGATTCCAGTGCTAAAAACATAAACTTTACAAATCTATATTTGATATCAATAATTGTGACCCAATTTTTACCATAAAAACCTTACAAAATCAAAAGGAATTATTGGACCACTCACATACCCAATAACCAATTAGGTTTAGAGTTTTAGAGAATTAGGAAAGAATCTTACATAAAAAACACTCATGGGTTCAAGAGTGTATTTCTCCTACTATACCCCACTTTTTATATTCCATATTAATTATTCAATATCTCCCATAAAATTATTCAAATATTAATCCATTATAGACTCAAATAAGTATTCATAACCTGAGGGAAAATAAATATAATAAGGGTGAGCTAATATGACTAGTAAGTTTAAACATAAGCATTATTAACTTAATGTCATCAATGAGTATAAGGGTATGATGACATTGTCAATATTCCTGAGAAAAACATAATATAATTAATATACATAAATAACTAGATCCTAAATCATGAAACATGGCATAAATATTTGACAAATTCATGATTAATTATAATAAATAATCTTGATCTATGGGATTTAAATATTTATCTAAGTAATTATTAAAAACCCATAGATTTTCACCCATAATAAGTTGAAAATATTTTTTTTAAACATAGACTCATTATATTAACTTGATAAATCATTATATTTCAATAAAATCCCATATAAATCATATATAAATCATATATTTAACTTGGGTAATCATTTTAATATCACTCTTATATATATATTAACCTTCATAGTCACACATGGAGTGAGTATTATAGTAACACTTGAAATAACCATCACAGTATATTCCCAAAAAATCTTAGGAGAAACCTAAGTGGTAAAATATATCCCTTTTTTAGAATATACATTATTGTATATTACCATAATATCTTAATATAAATATAATTGGTTAACTCTATCCCATATTTATAATAACCATTTTAATATATTTCCATAATAACTTAGGATAAACCTTATTAGTTAACTCTATCCCTTTACCCAGTGCATTAGAGAGCTATAATAGGCTCAACCAACCTTGGTTTATAAAGAAACAAACCATAATCATAAATAATTCCAAATAAATATAATATAAATAAAGTATATAGATATAGTATTTCATTATAAAACTCTTAGAAACATCCATTATTCCTTTTATAACTTGATTAAATCATAGAAAATAAACAGGTTCAATGAAAATCTCCTTAAAACCATCATAATTTATCCAGAAAAAGAATAGGGATGGTATAAATAAAAAATATCCCTAGTATATCATAAGTAACATCAAGGGTTTTTGAAATTGATGAATAAAAATAACATTAAAATACCATTAAAATCACTTTTGAGGAAATTAACATGTTCACTTTGAAAATCACTTTAAAAAACAAAAAATTCAAAAAATATCATGAAAATAAATTTCTTTGAAAATAACCATGGAAACTTATAAATGAATCTTAAAATAAAATAATGGTCATTATGGCTAGAAAATCCATTCATGTTGTAATGGTTAGAAATAAACATTCTTTTTAAATTTTTTTAAAAGGATTATAAAGTGACCCATTCAAAAAACATTGAGAAATTTCCTATTTAAAATATTTTAAAATATGGAAAAAGATCATGTAAAATAAATTTAGGAAACAATTTATATTTATATAATTAATTTTTTGATTTTTTTTGAGAAAACATGGATATGGAAGAGAAATATTCTTGATTTAAAATAAGATATAAGATCACTATCACTTAAAAATCAATTTATTAATGTTTATTTATTCAATAATGGGGGAAATGGAAATTAAAAATGTCAAAAAAATTAATAATAGGAGGGGAATAAAATAAATGTAGTTTAAGAAAATAATATCATATGATTTACCCCCAAGAAACCTTAAACATAAAACATCCAGAAAAGAAAGTAGATTATAAAATAAAGCCTTTTCCACTTTAGTAACTCTTCAATCGTAAGCCCCATAAAATAATAACATAAAATAAAAATTAAAAAATAAGGAAAATAAGGATATTCATGACATATTATGTCAAAGTGGTAGTATATAAAAATCATAAAATATGATAGGAGTATATCATAAACATATGTCCCATAGAAAGGGGATTTGAGATGAATAACCCTTACAAAGATCATATAATTGAATTGAGAATTTATCAATGAAGATGTTATATGTTAAAAATGTAAATAAAAAAAGTGTAATTATAGAATAAATCAATTTATAGATCAATTTATATATAATCATGGTATAACAAAGTTAATGAATAAGAGTTATAACCCAATAAAAGGAAATTGAGTTAATAATCCTTTTATTAATTAGTAACTTTCAAAGAAAATCCCCTTTGATGAAATAATTCAATTTTTAAATTAAAATACATTTAAGTTTTAAGAATTCATGATATAGTATATAAAATTGGTAGTATATACACTAAATAAAATAAATTAGTGAAAAATATTAAAATATTCTAAATGAAAGGAAATTGAGACCGAACCCCTTACCTCGAATCTAATGTATACCCTTTAACACCTATATAAAAACTTATATCAATTATTTTATTTCTTAAGAAAATTTTCAAGGATTAATAAATTATCTTTAAACCATTTTATTCATTTATTACAATGACATATTTAATTAATTAATTAGTTAAGTCCATGTCGGATTTTTTTAGGACGTTCAGTCCATAATTTCAAAATAGATTAGGTATGTTAACCATGGTAAAAGGAATTTTTTTCCATATTATTCATAATAATACTGAAATAATTATCATTTTCATACAAAAATTATGATTTTGAAACCTATCATTAAAGCTGTTTATGAGAAAATGAACTATGTTACAATCATGGAGATGGTATGCCATAAGTATGCATGAGTGGCATTTCCAGTTTTCAATGATCATTATGGAAAGAAGGTTAGTATTATGTTATATTTAAATAATTATAATAATATCTTAATTACCATATTATTTCTTTAAATATGCATATATATATATATATTATTTATTTGATATGGTGATGAAAAATGAATCTCATCACTTCGTGGAGGTGGTAGCCCCATGTACGCATGGACAATATTATCATTTTTAGTGTATATAATGATAATAAATTAGATGATATATTATATTTTCATAAAGATAAATTTTCATTAATATAATATATATACATTAAATCCATCATTATTACTATATGTGAGAGACGGTGATGGAAAATGAATCACATCAGTCCATGAGGAGGTAGTCCACCGTACACACAAACAATAAATTCCTTTCCCATTTGATGATGGTTAGAGATGGATATGGATCATGAAAATAATATAATTACATAAAATTATATGTAAGAAAATGATTTTATTATCTTATAATGATTAGATAATATTTTAATTAGGTGGAAGAATAAATAAAACAAGAATGGTTGGTTAAGAACTTTACCTATTCTTCGGAAAACCTCCTTTGATTTACACCTTATCCCTCTAAGGTTAGTATTATACCCAAAATAAGACACCTATAATGTGGGGAGATATGTTAGGAATGTATTTGGGTAGGTATTTTATAAAACAAATGGTTCTTTAGGTGTAAAGAAATGAGAATAATATGTTCCCTTTTATAAGAGAGGGGAGGAGTACATTTAGAGTTTCTTAAAATATTAAATTAATATAAATTAATTTTGATGTCCAAATGTCTCAAAATTGATAATATTAGAATATAATATTAATATGATTCAAATTAATCTCATAAAATAAAATTTTATAAGTTTGGATTACATTTTTACCCTTATCATTTTTTAAACCATTTATTAACCCTTTTCATATTTACCATGACAGTAAGGTTTTTTACTCTTTAAGGCTCATCATAGTTACTATAAAGGGAAAAAATAACTCATAAATAGACCATTGTTTATATTTTAAACCATATATTAATCACCTGGATTATGGTAGTATTTTTTATTAATTTTATATTATTTAATAAAGTATTATAAAATATCAATAATGTCAATTTTAGAACTATTCATTTACTTTGAAATTTATAACATCAATAGAAAAATTAAAATAAAATATTTTAATACATTGATAAAATTTTATTTTTATCTATAAAATTCATTCATCACATTAATTCTTTCAAATTACACTAATTTTAATATTTTTAATACCATTTATTTTACTTTTCCATTAATTGAATAATTATTGCGTCAGTGATGTGTATGCATTTAAAGTAATTATTTATTCTCTAAAAATTAAAAATATATAAATATGATGAATATAAATCATTTTTATTTCAAAAAAAATTTATAACTTAACATACCCTCTGGTTATCCCCATGTTAATAATATTATAGTTATTAAAAACAGGTGTGTGGCATTTTTAACTTTTCTTTACATAAAATATTATAAAGGTTATAATCACTTAAAAAGGAAAAAAGGTCATATAACTGAATATTGGAAGAGTATGGATGAAATATATTCATAAAAAAAAATTAATTCAAGTTTTAGTTTCATTTTCTATTCCTTATCATATTATTTTTAACCCTTAATTACCCGATTTACCCTTATTGTGAGAATAAAAATTACTAATATTACTATTCACAATGTCCAAAAATAAAAGGGACATATTTAATAAATTTTAAACTAATGATTTAAAATATAGAATCATTTTTTTAAAATTCAAAACACATAAGTGGAAAAATTTAATTTAAAATTACATCAGTGAAACACGATGAAAAACAATTTTTTAGAAAAATGCCCTCTTTAAGTATAAAATGTTTTTAAACTAAATTCAACTATAAAATTAATTTTTAAAAAATATAATTGGATTATTTTAAATCAAATGGAATTAATGATATTTTAAAAATAATCCAAAAGATAATTTTATTTTATAAATACTTTAAAATAAAATACAGTTTAAAAAAAATAGTATTTTTTCACTATTCATTGAAAAATCAAACTTTTCAAAAAATTATAAAACATTCAGCCTAAGATAATATTGAAATGATCATTTCAAAAATGAAGTTAATTTTATCAAATAAATTTTCTAAATTTTCCATAAATTAATTATTATATTTTCTTATGAAAAGTAATAAAAATTATTTTTGAAGAAAATGTATTTTTGATGAATAAAATGAATTTACTAAAAATTGGATGTTTATTTCCTAATAAATAATAAATAAATTTATATCAAGTAGGAAATTTATATTTATTTAATTTTTTTATTCCTATTTATACCTTTCAATTACAAATCTAGTTTATAATGGTAATATTTAAATAAAAATATTTTAGGGATCATTTAAGTTCGGTTTATGTATCTTGTATGGTATCGAACATAGTATTTATTTTAAAATTTTGAGATATTAAATTCTAACCTTTTAATAAATTTCATCCTCAAAATTTGAACTTGGTATTGATAATCAAATGGTTAGAATTTTAAAATACCTATATTGATACCCCACATCATAAAAAAGGTTAATAAAGCTTCCTCTTAAAAGAGAGAAATGGAAGTATAAAGGTCATATAGAATAACAAATAACTAGGTTTCAAAATAGTATAAAATCAGTGGGAAGTAAAATTATAAACATGGAAGAAAACAATAACACCCAAGGATTAATATAGAGTGATAGAGAATATGGTCGTAAGAAAGTTAACCATCACAAAACTGTAAATTTGTGATGGGTTAAAATTCCATTGATTTCTCAGTAAGAAAAGTAAATAGATGAATTTTTTGTTTCAAGATCATTTTCCTAGAGTTAAATAATTCCTTTACCAGATATAATAAGAACATAAATAAATATTCTTATTTCCAAGTATAATTTCATCCTTTAATCAATTTCCACCTGAATATCATCTTTTTTTGCAAACGATGAGTACTCAAGATGAATTTATTTTTTTATACTTGAAGCACTATAATTGAATTCTAAAAGATTACATAATACACAAAAGGAAAGAAATATATTATAATTTTCTTTATAAATTAAGCAAAAACAAGTTTTTTAAAACAATATAAGATAATTCCAAAAATTAATAAACCTTCATATGATGTAATATGATATTAATCTCCAAAGCCTCAATAATAATACCCAAAGTTCAACATAAATAATTTGATAAATAACTAAACTTAAAATTATTCAAAATTTTCTTGACTGATATTGAAACCCAAATATCAAAAGTATTTGATCACATATTCTTCCAAGTTAAATTTAACATTTATCTCCAAATAACATTATTCACTCATAAATTTATATACCCAGAAAGATAGATTCCCTAATAATATAATCTTAAAAATATTCTTATTATTTCTATAAATAACTTAAATCACCATAAATTTACATTAAGATCATATATGCCTCAAAAATATAATTCAAACTTGACTTATAAAATAACACTTAATATTAAACCTAAGGGATACATATACCTTAACCAAATAAAACACCTCCCAAAATATCATTAGTAACCTTAAAACTCCATCCATTAAAACAAAAAAAGGGGTGTCTAAGACTATGAACTTATGATCAAACTCAAACTTATAAACCCATGATGATGTACATAACTCTTAAGACAGCCTCACAAAAAACATCCTCACAAAAAAACATCCTAATCTATAAATTTATCTAAATCCTACTCTAATACCAACTATAAAAACCCCAAACCCGAACTCCTATATCTGGTACTAAAAACATAAACTTTACATTTTTTGTCTTAATATTGATAAACGTGACCCAATTTTTTTCATCCAAAATTGACAACATAAAAAGGAAATATTGGATCAATCACATACCTAAGTACATTTTAGGTTTATAGTTTTAGAGAATTAGGAAATACTCTTACATAAACAACACACATGAATTAAAGAGTGTATTTCTCCCACTATACCCAACTTTTCATATTCCATATTAATTCTTCAATATCCCCCATAAAATTCTTCAAATATGAAACCATTATAGACTCAAATATTTACTCATATATAGGGAGAAAGGAAAAATAATAAGGGTGATCTAAAATTATCAGTAAGGGTAAACATAATAATTAGTAATTAAATGTCATCAATGAGCATAATGGTATGATGACATAGTCAAAGTGCATGAGAAAAACATAAGATAATTCATACCCATAAACACCTGGATCGTTAATCAAGAAACATGGAATAAAAATTTAACAAATTAAAGAGTCATTGTAATAAACAATCATAATCCATGTTATGTCAATATTTATAAAAGTAATTTTTAAAAACCCATAGCTTATCACCCATAAGAAGTAGAAAATACTTTCTTTTAAACATAAACTCATTATCTTAAATTTAAAAATCATTATATTTTCATAAAATACCATATAAAGAATAGATAAATCATATATGTAACTTGGGGAATCATTTTCATATCAATATTACATATGGAGTAACCTTCATGGTCACACACGGAGTAACTATCACAATTACACTTGATTTAATCATCATATTTATACATAGAATAACCATTATAATATATTCCCATAATCTATTAGAAGAACCCTAATCAGTTAACTCCATCCCCTTATTTGGAATAACTATCATAGTATATTACCATAATATCTTAGGAGAAACCTAATCATTTAGCTCTATCCCATATTTAGAATAATAATCATAGTATATTCCCATAATCTATTAGAAGAAATGTAATCAATTAACTCCACCCCATTAACCAATGAATTAGAGAGCTATAATGAGCTTATCTAACCTAGGTTTATAATAGAACCAACCATCGTCATAAAAAATTCCTAAGAAACATAACATAAATAAAGAATATATAGATTGTATTTCATTATAAAACTCTTATAAACATCTATTATTCCTTTCATAACCTGATTAACCCATAGAAAATAAACGGGTTCCATGAAGATCTATATAAAACAATCATAACTCATTTAGAGAAATAATGTGGATTCTATCAATACAAAACATCCCTATTGGAGCATAAGTAACATCATATTTGTTTATGTTGTTAATATAAATACCATTAAAATAACATTAAAATAATTATTGATGATAATAACCTTTTAAATTTTAAAATAACTTTTTAAAACAAAAATATCAAAAAATATTGTGAAAATAATTTTCTTTAAAAATAACCAAAAAAAATTATAAATTAATCTTTAATAAAAATAATGAACATAATGGTGAGAAAATCCATTTATTTTTTAATCTTTATAAATAAAAATTATTTTCAAACATTTTATAAAAGGAGTCTAAATTGACCCATTTAAGAAATGTTGAGAAATTCACTTTTTAAAACCTTTTAAAAGAAGGTTAAATATAATTTAAAATATATTTAGTAAATTATTTATATTTATAAATGAAATTTTTTAAAAACATCTTAGAAAACATGGATATGGAAGAGCAATATTCCCGATCTAAAAGAAGATACAAGATAAATATTACTTAGAAATGACTTTATTGATATTTTGTTAATAAGTAGTCGAGGAAGTAGAAATTAAAAATGTAAACAAAATTTATAAATAGAGGAGAATAAAATAATTTTTTTTTCAAGAAAATAATAGAATATGATTTCCCCTAAAAAACTTTAAAAATAAACAATTCAGAAAATAAAGGAGATTGTAACATAAAGCCTTTTCCACTTTAGTAAATCTTCAATCACAATCCCCATGAAATATTAAAATAAAAAGAAACTTTAAATACCATAAAAATAATTATATTAATGATATATTATGTCAAAGGAGTAGTATATACACATCGTAAAAGAATATAGGTTCATATCATAAACATATGTCCAAAGGAAAGCGAATTTGAGACGAATAACCCCTATACATATCTTATCATTGAATTAAGAATTAATAAATGAATAGATTATATGTAAAAAATTTAAATAAACACAATAAAAGTGTAAATAAATAATAAATCAATTTAAATATAAATTTACACATAATAATGGGATAACAAAGTCAATGAAGAAGATTTATAACCCAATGAAAGGGAAATGAGTTAAGAATCCTTTTACCACTTGGTAACTTTCAAGAAAAATCCCATTAGATTAAATAATTAAAGTTTAAACATAAAATATCATTATATTTGAAGTATTAATGATATAATATGTGAAATGGGTAGTATATACACCATATAAAATAATTAGTTCATAATATTAAAATACTTTTCAATGAAAGGAAATTGATACAGAATCCATTAACTCGAATCCGCACTTGATATATATACCTTTTAACACATTTATGATAAAATAATATCAATTATTTTATTTCATAATAAAATTTTACATTGTAATGTTCCTGACCCGGAAGTCAATAAACCGGTGCTCTGAGATGGGTAGTTACATAACCTTAAGCATGCCTCCCCATATGCCAAAGCCTGCCGACTAGCAGCGGGGGTCTTTGTGGTCAAGTGGGGAGACTATACCCCCTTTATATCAGAGTAAGACACAAAAGAAATAAATCAATAGCGGAAACAATAATCAATAATCAAGGAACATGTATAACAACCATTTCCAACAATAAATATTCCATGTCATACTACAAGTGAAAAAGTGAACAAAAGCCCAAAATAAAGACAACAACCAAAATCCCCAAAATGGTCCCGACTCCAAGTCCGGATCCTCCACTAGGTGCTACCCATGTCCACTCAACTATCTAGCAAGGACCCTTGCCCTTCTCCTGTCCTGCAAACATGAAGTCTGCTCAGGTACCCAATGGCGGCCTGAGCAGGGTGAGTACAAATAAGTAGGCCACCACCAACGGTGTCTACAAAGTATCAAGTATGAATAGGTAGTTCATTCAAAAGGAATATGAATGATAATTTCCAAGTAATTATTTAAGTTTCCATTAACCAGTTCACAGCCAAAGCCATTTCCACTTCCATTAACATTCATTTCACACCAATTATCATCACTTACCATTTCATCACATTTCCATGGGTTAATCACATACATTATGTTACATGGGTCTAAGGCCAACAATCACATGAAAGAGGGTAAACACATAGTTATCCTATCTCACTAGGACTAACCCCCACATAACAACCATATCCTCACCTCGAAGCCTCATTCCGGGTGGATGCAACTGTTAGGAGAATAGATCCTCAGTCCCCATTCCTAACCTGTTCATTTAGGGTGGAGTTCAGAGCATCAGTCTTCACTCGACCTGTGGGCGTAGATCCTCAAGTCATACCCCACTCTACCAAGACATGTGCACATTCTTATATAAATAAGTAACCATCAACCCACCATACCATTGTCCTTTGACAAACACAATTCACAAAAAACCACATGGGAATTCACATTATGACTTAACCCATTAACACATTACCATTTCACATCATTTAACCATTCAAACAATTCCCATGTGTTATTCCTATCTCACTAAGCATTCAACACTAAACCCATAACCTATCCCATTATGGTCTTTAATCAGTTTACACATAAACCCATTTAACCCATTCATCATTTCCATGAATCAACCATTAAACCCATTCCAAATAACCTTTAGGTTATTTCCAAGTCTAGGTGCATCAACTAACTTCTATTACAAGTTCAACCAATCATGCCAACATATTTGTCAAGGGATCTACCATTTATTACAACAAGGTCACTTGTTTAATAACAATCCCTAAGCCCAAAAAAAGCCGGCACGCACCATAGATGGCCCAAATTAGGTCAAGTCATTCTCAACGCATCCCATGGGGATCATGAGGGTTCCCATTTACCATTTTATTTTTAAGAATAATTTATACCAAATGCATCCAGGTTGATCAAAGCTCATCAAAAGGAAACCATGAGCAAAGTCACACATGCATAAATCCACCATAAAACTATGGGATATCATTTGTAGACTACCCACCTTGAAATAATGGTTAAACGCACACTCAATCGAGTCCTTAGACCTCTATCCAACCAGAATTTGGAGCTTCAACCTAGAACTCACCCAAAAGATAGGGTTTTAGAGCTTCGAAACAATAGAGAGAGAATATACAACCCTAAACCAAAAAGAGAAGCAAGGATGGGACTATCCTTACCCAAAGCTTCGATCTGTATCCAATGGAACCAAAAATGACATAGAAATGAGGGAGATCGACCTCTTGGAGCTCTTGGGAAATTTGGTTCGTTCCTAGGTTGAAGAGGGAGGAATGGAGAGGAAATCCCAAGTGGGTTCTTAAAATCCCGGGGTGACAATTTTGTAATTTTTCCCAACTTTAAAAGGCCACACAGTTTGGCCCCATAGGTTGATAAACTGTGTGGAAACCATGCGTATGCTACTTTCTGGAGGAGGAGGGGTCACACAGTTTACCTTGGCAGGCCGCACGGTTTTCCCTGGCCGTGCGCAGGCCATGCACACATGCTTGTCTTGCCCAGCTTTCCTTTCTTTCATGCCCCGAGCCCCCGAAACACCCCCAAGACCTCTCATACTTTCAGAAGACATCCCATGAACCCTGAAACAAGGGATTCAACCAAAACATAACGAAAACATACCCTTACAAAAATCTGGATCTTACAAACATGATAAATACCTTATCTTTAAACTATTTTTCTATTTCTTATAATGACATATTTAATTACTTAATCAGTTAAGTCCACATTGTGTGTTTTGAGGACGTTCAGTCCATAATTTCAAACCAGATTCTGTATGCTGACCATGATCAAAGGGGTAATTATTACATATTATTCCTATTAATATAAAAATAATTTTATTTTTTATACATTAATTATACTTTTAAAACCAATAATTAAATATGGTTATGAAAATGAAGTACATTAAAATCATGGAAACGATAGGCCGTATATATGCATGAGTGATGTTTCTATTTTTCAATGATCATTATAGAAATAAGGTAAGTATTATATTATCTTTAAATAATTATCATAATATCATAAATACCATATTATTTTTTTAACCAGACTTATATATACTATCAATTTTATGTGGTGATGAAAAACGAATCACATTGCTTCGTGGAGGTGGTTTTCCACACGTACACACAAATGGTATTATCATTTTTAGTGTATGGAAATATAAGAAATTATATGATATATTATCATTTATTAATGGAAAATATGACATGAATATAATACATACAAAGTAAATTCATCATTTTAATCATCCATGAGATATGATGATGTAAATTGAATCACATTTGTCTGTGAGGCGGTAGTCCAACGTACACATGAACGATGAATTCCTTTCGCATTTGATGAAGTTTTGAAATAGATATGGGTAATTATACTAAAATAATAACATCCGAGTATATGTAAGATAATTATTTAATTTTATTATTATGGTTGGAGAATATTTTAAGTTGGTGTAATAAGAAATAAATGAAAATGCTCGGTTAAGAACCATACCTATTCTTCTGATAACCTCCTTTGATTTACACCTTAATCACTCTATGGTTCGTATTATGAAAAAAAGAATACCTATATAATGTTGGGAGATATGTTATGAAGATATTTGGGTAGGTATTGGCTGAACCTAATTTCTCTCGATGTGTAAATAAATGAGAAGAGTAGGTTCTTTTTTATAAGAGTGGGGAGGTACACTTGGAATTTCTTAAAATATTAAATTAATATAAATTATATTTGATTACCAAAAATATAAAAACTAATATTATTAAAATATAAGATTAATATGTGTCAAATTAATCTCATATAATAAAATTTGGATAATTTTGAACCCTTATCTATTTGTTTTAATCCTTCATTAACCCTTTTTACACTTACCATGATAACAAGGTTTTTTATACTTTGAGGGCCATGATAGTTACTACAAATGAAAAACAACCCATAAATGTACCATGGTTGATATTTTAAAATATATATTAATAAATTTTATTAATATATAATTTTTAATAATTTTATATCATTTAATAAAATATTATAAAATATTAATAATATAAATTTTAGAACTATTCATTTACTTAGACTTTTATAACATCAAGAAAACAAAATAAATTCAAATAAGCCATTTTAATACATCAATAACATGTTAATTTTATCTATAAAATTAATATGCCACATTATTTTTTCAAATTATACTAATTTTAATATTTTTAATACCATTTATTTTATATTTCAATTAATTGAATAATTTTTGTGTCAACATTGTGTAAGAATTTAAAATAATTATTTATTCTCTAAAAATTAAAAATAAATTACTAAAATTAATATATATAATTTATATTTTAAAATAATATTTATATTTTTTACATATGCTTTGTTTATACCAATATTAAAAATATTGTAGTTATTAGAAATAAATGTGTTACATTTTTGACATTTCATTACATAAAATATTATAAAGGTTATAATGACATCAAAAAAGGGAAAAAAATCATATAAAACAATTATCGGAATATTATGAATAAAATGGAATCATCCAACAAAATTAAGGCAAGTTTTAGTGTCATTTTCTAGTCTTTATCATACTATTTTTAACCCTTAATTACTTAATTTACCCATATCATGGTAACAAAATTACTAATGTTGCTTTTCATAACGTAAAAAAATAAAAGTGAAATATTTACTAATATTGGAACCATTTATTCAAAACATGAAATAAAATTTTTAAAATTAAAAACATATAAGTGACATAATTTAATTTAAAATTAAATTTGAAAAACACGATGAAAAATAGTTTTATAGAAAAATGCCATTTTTTAAGTATAAAATGTTTTTATACTAAATAAAAGTATAAAATTTATTTAAAAAACCATAATTGGAATATTTTATATCAAAATTAACTAATTATATTTTAAAACTTTTCCAAAATATAACTTTATTTTATATATACTTTAAAATAAAATACAATTTTCAATAAAATTACTATTTTTTTTTACTATTCATTGAAAAATCAAAATTTTTAAAAAATTATAAAAATTCATAAGAATATAATATTGACATGATAATTTAAAAAATTAATTTAATTTTATCAAATAAATTTTCTAAAATTTCAAGAAATTAATTATAATATTTTCACAAGAAAAGCAATAAAAATTATTTTTGAAGAAAACATATTTTTGATGAATAAAATGACTTTACTAAAAATTGAGTGTTTATTACCTAAGAACTAATAAATAAAATTTTATTTATTAGGACTTTTATATGTATTGAATAATTATGTTATTCCTATTCATACCCTCTAACTCAATGTATAGGTTATAATGATCAAATTTAAGTAATATTATTTCACGGTTTATTTAAGTTCGGTGTTTCATATCAAGTATGATATTGAAAATACTATTTATTATAAAATATAGAGACATTAAATTCTCCCCTTTAATTAAATTTCATCCTTAAATTTTGATCTTGGGTTTGATAATCAATGGTGTAACATTTGAAAATACCTTTACTGATATCCCACATCGTAAAAAGGGTTAATACAAATTTATTTTAAAGGAGGGAAAAAGAAGTATAAAGGTCACCTGGAATAAACCATAACTAGGTTTTGAAATAGTATAAGGTCAGTGGGAAGTGAAATTATGGACATGGAAGAGAAAACTAACACATAAGGATTAATAGTGTGTGATAGAGAATACATCTATGAGAAAGTTAACTATCACAAAACCATAAATTTGTGATGGGTTAAAAGAATATTGATTTCTCCGTAAGAAAAGTAAATGGATAAATTTTTTGTTTCAATATCCTTTTCCTAGAGTTTCATAATTATTTTTAAAGATATAATAATAACATAAATAAATATATTTAATTTCCAAGTATAATTTCAACCTTCAATCAATTTCTACAAAATCTCATCTTTTGCTTCAAATGATGAGTATTAAAGATGAGTTCATTTTTTTATGATTGAAGCACTATAATTTAATTATAATGGATCACATAATATAAAAAAGGATATAAATATATTCCTATTTTATTTATAAGTTAATCAAAACCGAAATTTTTAGAATAAGATAAGATAATTCCCAAAATTAATAAAACTTCATATGATGTAATAAAGCATTAATCTCTAAAGACTTAACAATAACACCCAAAGTTAAATATAGATAATTTGATAAATAAATAACATTAAAATTATTCAAAATATTCTTTACTAAGATTGAAACTCAAAGATCAAATTGTTTTGATCACATTTTCTTCTAAGATAAATTCAACATTTATCTTCAAATAAAACTATTCACTCATAAAGTTATATACCTAGAAATGTATATTCCCTAATCATATAATATCTAAAATATTCTAATCATTTAAATAACTTGAATCACTATAAATACACATTAGGATATTATATTCTTCTAAAAGATAATCCAAAGTTGGATCCTCATATAATGCTTAATGTTAAACCCAAGGGCTATATATACATCAACCAAATTAAACAACTTCCAAAATAACATTATTCAGTTTAAAATTCCATCCCTTAAAACCAAAAATGGTTTATCTAAGATTACAAACTAATTATTAACCTCAAAATTATAAATTCATGATAGTATCCATAACTCTTAATTTGGCCTCACATGAAAAGATCATAATCTCCAAATTTATCTAAATCCTATTCTGATACCAACTGTAAAGATCCAAAACCTACACTCTTGGATCTAGTACTAAAAAAACCTTTACATTTTTGGATTTGATATGAATAATTGTGACCCAATTTATTCCATAAAACCTGAAAATATCAAGAATAAATATTGGATCATTGACATACCCAAGGAAATTTTAGGTTTAGAGTTTTAGAGAATTAAGAAAAACTCTTAGATAAAAAAACTTATGACTTCAAGATATTATTTCTCCCACTATACCTAGATTTCATATTCCATATTATGTCTTTCACATCTCTCATAAAATAATTCATATATAGAACCATTATACAGTCAAATCATTCTTTATAACCTGGGGGAAAGGAAACATAATTACTATGATATCAAATTATTAGTAAGAATAAACATTAGAATTATTAATTCAATTTCATTATTGAGAATAAGGGTGTGATGACATAGTCAAAGTTAATGATAGAAACATAAGACAATTCATACCCATCAATACCTAGATTATCAATCATTAAACATGGAATAAACTTTAACAAATTCTAGAGTCATTTGAATAAATAATAATGAACCATTTGATGTCAATCTTTATCAAAGGAGTAGTTAATAATCTATAGTTTTTTACCCATAAGTATTAGAAATTAATTTTCTCTAAATAGAAACTAATTATATTACCTTAGTAAATCATTAGATTTGTATAAAATCCCATAGTAAGCATAAATAAATCATATATATAACTTGGGGCATAATTTTTATATCACTCTTACATATGGAGTAACCTTCATGGTCACACATTAAGTAACTATCATAATAAAAATTGAAATAACAATCACAGTTATACTTAGAATAACCATCTCAGTATATTCCCATTATCTCTTAGAAGAAACATAATTAGTTAAATCTATGCATTTATTTGGAATAACCATCAGATTAAATTTCCATAATCTCTTAGTATAAACCTAATTTGTTAAGTCAATCCCATATTTGGAATAATGATCACAATATATTCTCATAATCTCTTAGGAGAAACCAAATTGGTCAAATCCATCCCTTTACCCAATAAAATTGATCGCTATAACTGGATCACTCAAAATTGGTTTATAATAGAACCAACCATTATCATAAACAATTCCCAAGAACTATAACATAAATAAAGAATATAGAGCTTGAATTTCATTATATAACTCTTAGAAATAACCATTATTCCTTTAATAACATGATTAAACCATGAAAAAGAAACAAGTTCCATGAAAATTAATTTAAAATAATAAAATCCATCCAAATAAGTGATAAGGATGGTATAAATATAAAACAACCCTAGTAGATTATAAGTAACATCAAGGTTTGTTGATGTTGATGAATGTAAATACTATTAAAATATTATTAAAATAATTATAGAGGAAAATGACCTTTTTTACTTTGAAAATCACTTTTAGAAACAAAAAATTAAAAATATATTGTGAAAATACTTTTATTTGAAAATAAATATGGAAACTTATAAAGGAATATTTAAATAAAATAATTTTCATAAGGGTGGGAAAATTATTTCATGTCATAATTTTTATAAATAAAAATTCTTTTCAAACATTTTATAAAAGGACTCTAAAGTGACCCATTTGGAAAATATTGAGAAATTTACTCTTTAAAACCATTTAAAAGAAGATTAAATATAATGTAAAATATATTTAGGAAATTATTAATATTTAGAAACAAATATTTTTGAAAATATCTTAGAAAAAATGAATATAGAATATAGAGATTCTCGATCTAAAAGAAGATACAAGATCGACATCACTTGAAAAAATATATTAAAGTTTATTTAATCAATAATGGAGGAAATGGAAATTAAACATATAAAACACATTCATAACTAGAGGATAATATAATAAA
This sequence comes from Viscum album, assembly GCA_963277665.1. NCBI lineage: Eukaryota > Viridiplantae > Streptophyta > Magnoliopsida > Santalales > Viscaceae > Viscum > Viscum album. Next base: position 1,953,170,214 of record OY728141.1, on the reverse strand, counting down.
TTTGGTTCTAGAAAATAATATCATATGATTTCCCCCAAGAAACTTTGAACATAAATAATCTTGAAAAGAAAGGATATTATAACATAAAGACTTTTTCACTTTAGTAACTCTTCAATTGTAAGCCACATGAAATAATAACATACAATTAAACTTTAAATATCAGGAAAATAAACATATTCATGATATATTACATCAAAGGGTAAGTATATATAAATCATAAAATAAGATAGGTGCATATGATAAACATATTTCCCAATGAAAGGGAATTTGAGACGGAAAACCCTTACAAAGAACATATCATTGAATTGAGAATTAATCAATGAATAGATTATATATAAAAAATTATTAAAAAAACAAGTGTATATAAAGAATAAATCAATTTAAATATTAATGTACCCAAATCATTTCATAGAAAAGTCAATGATGAAGAGTTATAACCCAATTAAATGAAATTGAGTGAAGAATCCTTTTATTACTTGGAAACTTTCAACCCAAATCACATTGGATGGAATAATTCATTTTTTAACTTAAAATACAATGAATTTTGAAGGATTAATGATATAATATATAAAATGGGTAGTATATAGACTATATAAAATAAATTGGTGTATAATATTAAAATATACCTCAATGAAAGGAAATTGAGATAGAATCCCTTACCTCTAATCTAGAATTTCTATTTATTCCCTTTAACACTTGTATAATAAACTTATATCAATTATTTTATTTCTTAATAAAATTTTACCAGATTAATACCCCATATTTAAACAATTTGTTTCATTTATTACAATGACATCTTTAATTACTTAATCGATTAAGTCCATGTTTGGTGTTTTGATAAAGTTAGATCCATAATTTCAAAATAGCTTTGGTATGTTCACTATTTTCAAAGGGTTAATTGTTCCATATTATTTAGAATAATCATGAAATAATTATATTTTTTATAAATAAATTGTACTTTAAAACTAATAATGAAATATGGTTATGAAAAATGAACTATGTTAAAATCATGGAGATGGTAAACTATACCTATGCATGAGTGATGTTTCAATTTTTCAACAATAATTATAGAAAGAAGGTAAGTATTATATTATATATTATCCATTTGATTTAGTGATTAAAATTGAATCACATCACTTTGTGGAGGTGGTAGTGCACACATATGCATGAACGATGTTCTCATTTTTTAGTGTATGGAAAAGTAAGAAAGTATATGATATATTATCTTTTAAAAATGATAAATATTTCATTAATGTCATATATATACCTTAAATCCATAATTATAACTAGATGTGAGAGACAATGATGGAAAATGAATCACATCAGTCTGTGAGGAGGTCATCCACTGTACACACAAATGATGAATTCCTTTCTCATATAATGAAGGTAGAAGAATGATATGAGTCATGAAAATAACATAATAATGTATTAGTATATTTAATATACTTATTTTATTATCTTATAATTTTTAATAATATTTTTAAGTAATTGGAAGAAGAAATAAAATTAAAATGCTCAGTTAAGAATTATACCACTTCTTAGGACAACCTCCTTTGCTTAAAAACTTAATCCCTCTAAGGTTGGTATTATTACCAAACCAAGACATCTGGAATGTGAGTAGAGATGTTAGAAAGGTATTTTGGAGGGTATTTTATAAAACAAATGGTTATTTATGTGTAAATAAATGAGAATAATAGGATCCCTATTATAAGAGAGGGGAGGGGTACTTTTTGGAATTTCTTAAAATATTAAATTAATATAAATTAATTTTGATATCAAAATGTCAAAAAATTGATAATATTTTAACATAAGATGAATATTAGTTAAATTTATTTTATAAAATAATTTTTTTAAAATTTTGGATCATATTTTTACCCTTATCTTTTTATTTTAACCCTTCATTAACCCTTTTCACACTTACCATGACAACAAGGTTTTTACACTTTGGAGGTCATGATAGTTACTATACATGATTAAATGACCCATAAATAGACCATGGTTTATATTTTCAACCATATAATAATCACTTGGCTGAAGATAATACTTTTTAGGAATTTTATATTATTTAATAAAATATTATAAAATATCCATAATATCAATTTTAGAACTATTAATCTACTTTTAATTTTATATCAATGGAAAAAATTAAAATAAAATATTTTAATAAATCTATATCATGTATTTTTATCTATAAAATTCATGGTTCACATTAATTATTTCATATTACAATACTTATAATATTTTTAATGCCACTTATTTTAATTTCCATTAATTGAATAATTACTACGTCAATGCTATGTAAGAATTTAAGATAATTATTTATTCTCTAAAAATTTAAAATATTAATATTTGAATATAAGTCATTTTTATTTAAAAATAATATTTATAAAAAAACATATTATTCGGTTATCCCTATGTTAAAAATATTATATTTATTAAAAACAAGAGTGAATTTTTTGAGTTTTCTTTACATAAAATATTATCAAGGTAATAGTGAAATAAAAAAGGAAAAAATATCACATAACCAAATATTGGAGGATTATTGAGGAAATATACCCATAAAATAAAACCAAGTCAAGTTTTAGTGTCATTTTCTTATCCTTATCATATTATTTTTAACCCTTAATTACCCAATTTACCCTTACCATGAAAACATAAATTTTTAATGTTACTATTCATAATGTCTAAAAATAAAATTGAAATATTTAATAATTTTGGATCCATAGATTCAAAATATGGAAGACATTTTTTAAAATTCAAAACACATAAGTTTCATAATTTAATTTAATATTAATTTAGCAAAACACGATGAAAAATAGTTTTTGAGAAAAACACCATTTTTAAGTATAAATTATTCTTATACTAAATCAAAGTATAAAATTAATTTCAAAAACCAAAATTGGATTATTTTAAAAAAAAATTATATAATTATATTTTAAAACTAATCCAAAATATAATTTTATGTTATAAATACTTTAAAAGAAAATAAATCTTTCAATAAAAATTAGTATTTTTTTCACTATTCCTTGAAAAATGAAACTTTTCGAAAAATTATCAAAAAATAATAATAATATAATATTGGAATGATAATTTAAAAAATTAATTTAATTTTATAAAATAAATTTTATAAATTTTCCAAAAATTAATTATACTATTTTCTCATGAAAAGTAATAAAAATCATTTTTGAAAGAAACATATTATTAATGAATAAAATGACTTTACTAAAAATTGAGCATTTATTTCAAAATAAATAATAAATAAATTTATATAGAGTAGTAAATTTATATTTATTTTATAATTCAGTTATTCTTATTCATACCCACCAATTTTAGGACTAGGTTTTAATGGTTAAATTTAAAAAAAATAATATTTCGAGGTCTGTTTAAGTTCAATATTGAATATCTTGTATGATATCAAATATAATATTTATTTTAAAATCTCAAGATTTTAAATTCTACCCCATTTAATAAATTTCATCCTCATAATTTGAACCGGATCTTGATAATCAAAGGTGTATTATTTTAAACTAATTTTGTTTATATCCCACATCGTAAAAAGGTTTAGTAAAACTTCCTCTTAAAAGAGGGAAAAGGAAGTAAAAAGGTCACCTAGAATAACAAATAACTAGGTTTACCAATAGTAGAAAATTAGTGGAAAGTGAAATTATGTACATGGAAGGGAAAAATAACACCCATGGATTAATATAGAGGGATAGAGAACATTTCCATGAGAATGTTAACCATAAAAAACCATAAATCTATGATTGGTTAAAAGACCATTGATTTATTGGTAAGAAAAGTAAATGGATAACATTTTTGTTTCAATATACTTTTCCTAGAGTTGATTTTTTTATTATATTGACTAAGAACATAAATAAATATACTTACTTTCTAAGTATAATTTCAACCTTTAACTAATTTCATCACAATTTCATATTTTTTTCTAAATGATGAGTATTCAAATGATTTTTTAATGCTTGAAGAACTAAAACTAGATTCTAACAGATCACGTAATCCCCAAAGGATAGAAAGATATTCATATTTTATTTTTTTACATTAATAAAAAACAAAATTGTTAGAATAAGATAATATAATTCAAAAAATTAATAAACATTCATATGATTTAATACAACATTAATATCTAAAGCCTTAACAATAACACCAAATGTTTAACATAGATTATTTGATAAATAACAATCCTCAAAATTCATCAAAATATTCTTGAAGGAGATTAAAACCTAAAGATCAAAAGGATTTTATCACATATTCTTCCAAGATAAATTTAATATTTATCTCTAAATAAAATTAGTCACTCATAAAGTTATATAGCTAGAAAGGTATATTACCAAATCATAAAACTCTAAAATATGATAATAATTTCCATAAATAACCAGAATCACCATAAAGACACATTAAGATCATATATTATTTTAAAAGTTAATTCAACCTTGACCCCTCAAATAATACTTAATTTTAAAACTAAGGGTTATATTTACCTTTACCAAATAAAGAATCTCCCAAAATATCATTAATCACATTAAAATTCCATCCCTTAAAACCAAAAAGGGGTGTTTAAGAATATAAACTTATGATCAAACTCAAGCTTATAAACCCATGACGGTATCCATAAAACTTAAGATAACCTCACATGAAAACATACCAATCTCTAAATTTCTATAAATCTTACTCTAATACCAACTATGAAAACCATGAACCCGCAATCCTAGATCTAGAGCTAAAAACATAAACTTTACATTTTTGGATTTGATAATGATAATTATGACCCAATTTTTTTCCATCCAAACCTTACAACATAAAAAGGAAATATTGGATCACTCACGTAACCAAGGAACTTTTAGGTTTAGTGGTTTTGATAATTAGGAATAAGTCTTATATAAACAACACTCGTGACTTCAAGAGAGTATTTCTCCCACTATACCCATCTTTTTCAAATTCCATATTATGTATTAAAAATCTCTCATAAAATTATTTACATATAAAACCATTCTAGAATCAAATAATTATTTATAACTTTGTGGAAAGGAAATTTAATAATGGTGAGATCCAATAATTATCTAGGGTAAACATAAAACTACTGGAATTTTACCCTATACCCATGGTTCTACAACATGGGTATAACCTAGAAAACTGTGGGTATAGGCTATACCCACAATTTAAAGAAATTTGGGTGATTAATTCATTATTATAGGTCTATACCCATAGAGTCTATAGAAATCATGGGCATAACCTATGATAATTTATTAATAATCACAGTTCACTTGAAACTATGGGTACATGTGTATACCCATAGTTATTGAAATCGTGGGTATAGAATGATGTCCAGAATTCATGTGTACCAACATTTTTGTGAACTGTGGGTATAAATACCTACCCCCATTGGACATCAATAGAACCACCCATCACATCTTACAGAACATGAAAATAAATTACAAACCATGGTATACATTTAATGCAGTACACTTTCAACATTCAACCATCAAGTTATAAATAGTTTTCAAACCATTCAAAATTATATAAAATACATATAAAATCCACACCATCAATTGGTTTTAGTTATCCACAAATTTCCCTTTACCTAAACTAAAAAATTGAGGGGTTGAATATCTCTCTCATCACCACTTGTTATGTCATAATCATCACCAGCATCGACACATGGAGCACCAACATCATCATCGACATAATAATAATAATAATCATCATCACCACCACCACCAACAACACCACTACCATTCGATCAAACTCCACTAAGACCCTCATTAAAATAAATCAGGGAATCATATAAAGATCACATTGATTCCATACATGAATAAAAATCAGTATCATCCACTAATAGTGGTGATGGACATATAACTAACATAGATTTTAGGAAGTGTTCAGTGATCAATTTATTTATTTCACACTCCTATAAAGTTATTTTATTGGCCTCGACTGACTCTACACAAGTATTTTTCATCTTTATGGTGTGATTGGTTTAAGAGGTACCTGATGGGGGCCAATACCTAGCGGGGATGATGTTTTTCTTAGGTTTATATTAGAATTTCCTCTGGTGATCTTCAGCTAATACCTATCTCAAATGATTATTTCTACCAAATATGTCATATTCTTTCACATTGAGGGACTCTAGGTAACACTATTGAAAATATAAAAAAGATATTTAATTATGAATCATGTATCAAAATTTAAAATATCAATAAAAAGACTTGCAATTTTTTCTTGTGTCTGTACATTTATAACACTTCTATTATTTTTCTTCTTGCTTGAGAAAAATAATTTTTCTCGAGGCAGATAGACTTCAATGACGAATACTTTTTTCTAAAAGTGAAATTAATTACTATAATATTAAATTATTGAATAATATAAAACTGATAAACTACTCATGAATTAAAATTTTATCTATCAAAGAAATCTATAAAATGAAGAATCATCTAAACATACATTTAATTAGAAATTTAATACTAGTGGCATGATATAATAAATACATAATGATTATTATGATAAAAATGGGTATGATATAGATTAAAATTTTATGCCAATTTTGGTTCAATTCTATTTATATTGGCTAAATGGACAAATGGCCAAATTTCTAAATGGATAAATGGCCAAATGAAAAAATAGATAAGTGAAAAAATGACCATATGACCTAATGGATAGGTGGCCAAATAAAAAAATGGCCATTTGGACATTTAAAATTTAATTATTATTAAATATTGATATTATTTCTATTAATATTATTGTACCTAATTCCTCACATGCTTAGGTAATTTAGTACACCCAAAAGCATGCAAATATATCATAAAATCTTTGTACTTGTTTTTTATGACGCATCTTAAAAAATCAATACAATTAATAAGAAATAATTTTTTTAATGAAAACCATTAAAGATTAGGAATAACTTAAACTCATTACTCTTCAAATATGAAATCATTTCTTGATATTGTGTTGTTGTACAATTGGGGAATATTGGTACACCCTCTAAATCAGAATCGACTCCACTCTTCCAAACAATATATAAATCATTCTATATGATTTCTAAAACTCCCCAAGATCCATCAACCATGTATACTTAGAAGATTCACTATAAATAAAGTTAAACCGATGCTATAATGAGAATGTTAATTTATATAAATACAATAATAATGTAGATATAAATTTAAAAAGTTTTATTACTTATATCTTCACCCATGATTTATCCTTGATTTCATTAATGATATGACTCTATGATACTAGTTTCAATGGAATGATATCATTGTACTTGGATAATATTCCCATAAAATTTCGACACTACCGTGAATTTTTACCCATCATATGATTATATTCATTATAATACACCAATATTTGTGTTTGAAAATTATAGGCTTCATGTATACGGGTACACCCATATCATCTATTAGATGATCCCACTGAATAAGATCCAAAAAAATAATAATTAATTCACACTATAAAAGGAAAAAAGGATGTGATATAATTTTACACACTTATAATAAAAAAACCTAATGTAGGATACTCATTAAGCTTTGATGGATCCATGGGATGTCCTGGATCAATATCCTATGAAGGATGTACCTATTCCAATATATGCATTGGGTCATCTACATGAACTGGAGTAGAAGCTAAAGAAACATAATCATTAAATCTTGGATGGATAGTAGGAAATGGAGGTAGTGTATACATGATAGGATAAAGATATAAGGTCTGGAGATACATCATAGGATATGGATATGGAATAGGTGATAACATCCCTAGAGGCAGCGCAGAAATGGTATGAGGAGAAGAGGAAAAATAAGATGACGATAGAGGCATGTGTGGGAGAATCCTTAGAGGCTCAAGTATAGGAAGAAAAGGTATAGTAGATGGGGTGTACCCTAGAAGGATTGGGTCTGAATGGGTAAAATGGGTGCTCCATGTAGCTCTAGGAGAACCCCCACTCAGACCCACATTGGTAGGATGATCAAAATTCAACTATAGTTCAACTATATGTCCCTAAATTTTTTTTATAAAGAATAATAATATGACATTAAATGCAATGAAGAAGAAAAATATTACAATTATAATACTCACTAAGGGAACTAATGGAGGAAAAACTAGCTCACACATATTTCTATCATTTTTCAAATAATCACGTCCTTCAAACTTCTTCAATATCTTTCATAATTTTTATAAGAATAAAATTTATTTTTTTAGAAACATTTTAAAAAAATCATGTATACAACTTAGAATTCAAAGAATTAATAAAAAATATCCTAACATGTTTTCGAAACTATAATTTAAAACCAAGTTATACATTTTTTAAAACCCCTTTTTAAACCCAGTTTTCTAAATTAAAATAAATCTAATTAAATGAAATAAAAACAAACAATACTAAAAAAATATCATTCTAAACTAAATCTAAATTAAACTAATTACAATACTAAAAACCTGAGAAACCCACATCAAGGTAAATTAAACAAACTATGAATATATATAGTTGCTTCTATATATTACCCACCACTACTTCAGGTTCAACATCAACTCTCACAATGGGAAAATTTGAGTCATTAAATACAATATTTTGGTTTACAACAATTAAGGCATAAATGGTGTCAATTTCATCCCCACTATCATGAAAAATATATCTTAGGATTACTTCAATAATGACACCGTTATTGCGCCTTAGATGATCTTTCACATGAAACACTTATTTTTTTATTGATGCCAAAATATATGGTTCATCAATAGATAGTAATTGATTTATTTCAATAACTTTGAATCCAAAGTCATTAATAAATTTACCATTTTGTTTCATTGAATTAGACCATTTATATTTCATCATAGTGAATCAACTATAATATTTGTAATCCAATAACAATATTTTCTCAACAAGTCCATATTAATACACATTTTCATATCAAGGTCTACTATCTGATACACTAGCATAATAGTATATTATAGTATTTAACACAAAACCATCATGATGTGTTCTCATTTTCACCACTCGATTAGTTGTAACAAATTTATACCCATTGATTATTAAATATTTTCATTCACAAACCCAAGAATTGGGACCAAAGTCCAATGCTCTTAATTCTTGAGAGATGTATTCAACATGTAAAATCAATGCCTAAAATTTTTATGTATAATTTAATTAAATTAATATCTATATTTCAAGTTAACTAAAGTAATGGTCATACCTTTGATTTCAACTAAACAAGAAACTCTTTTTTATGAAAATCCTATCTCCTTATCAAAGGTAAATATCAATGAAATCTACTTATAATTTATTTATGTTACCTACATAAAATGATAATAAATGTTTAAGGTATATGTGAATTGAAATTTTATGAGATAATATATAAATATTCAAATTACTTACTTGATATAGTCATCTAAAAAACCATAGTTAAACAAGACCATGTGATGTTCCATATCTTGCTCTACAAGGATAAATGTAGCCAATGTATATGACCGAATAATTCCTATTATTTGGGGAATAAATGGAAATGATGGAACAATTCCCCATACTTCTCATCTTTATTTCTCATTGTCCAGTTATGTCTTGTGCTCACATCAGAAAAATACATTGAACAAAAATCCATACATTCGTGAGCCAAATAACCTCTCGTAATGAAAACTTTAGGATGATTCTTGTTTTGAACATAAGATTTCATTTTTTAAATATTTATTTCTATTGGATACATCTAAAAAAAAGAAACTATTCCCCCAAGAAGTGTATCAATTGGAATATGAACTATTAAATGTAGTATACAAGTGAAAAATGATGGAAGAAATTTTTTTCCAACTCACACAAAATTAATGGAGCCTCTTGCTATATTTCCATCAAGAAATATTTGGATAAAATTTTAGCACAAATGTATCTAAAAAATGGTACAAGATTATCAATATCACCCTTACATTATTGGATAGTAAATGATGTATTCCAATTGGAATAAATTCATGAAGAATAATGTGATAATCATGAGTTTTTAGGGATTTACGTTTAAACTCCTTTTCACTAAATTGTTTAGACATGTATATAGAATAACCATCAGAAACATTTATATTCTAAAATACTTCCATAAATTGATTTTTCTCTTAAGGTTTCATCACATAAGAAGCATAAGGAACTTTATATTTGTTTTCACTGATACACACATGATGCAGTTCTGGTTGAATACCCCCAATCCAACAAGTCTTGATGAGATCAAAAGTCATATTTGGTATTACCCTTGATATTTAGAATAATTGAAAGAAAAATTTCATATATATTTTTCTCAATGTGAATTATATCTAAATTTTTTTGAAACAAATTGGTAGACCAATATAGAAAATTAAAAAGATACTTTTCTTTTTCTAGTTATAAGCATCTTCAGTGTCAACCTTATTCCTCTTTTTATATTTCATCCGAACATTCCCTAATGAAAACAAAAATATTTCAATTCATTAAGCACATTAGTTCATCACATATTTTTAAGTGAATATTCAATGTCAAAATTATTATTAAAACCTCCAATTATTCTTCCTATATTGATGATCCATTGGAAAAAATCTTCGATGCCCCATGAAAATTAAACTATGACGATATTTAAGTCATTCGATCGCGTATTCTATATAAAAATGGGACATGATAGTTTTTCCTTTGTGTTATATCCAAAAATCATTTCATATGAAGAGAAATCACTTATAGTCCATAGAATGGAAGTAAACATCTGAAATATATTTTTTGAAGAATCATCGAATGTGCGTGAACCCATTCCCAAAGATGCTTCAACTCTCTTATTGAAGGTTTCAAGTAGAAATATATATAATTTCTAGGATAATAAGGTCCAGATATTAGTATTCTCAAGAAATTGAATGGTTTTTTTATACACATACATGAAGGAATATTATAAACATGAATAAAAAATATCCATGTCCTGTGAGTAGTAAGCATCTAACCAAATGGATTAAAACCATTATAGTATAGACCTAAAATGACATTATGTACCTCAAATGAAAAATTAGGATGCTGTGCATCAAATTTACACCATAAAAATCCATATTTAGGATGAAATAACCCATCAATATCTTTGATTCTCTCAGCATTATTCCATCACATATTGGTTAAGATTTATGCAGATATAAATAGATTTTAAAGTACGGGAATCAATAGAAAGTGCCATATGACTTCCTACAGAAAATGAGATGGTGTTACATATACATTTTGCTTCCATAGAGATATACCACATTCTTTATAATCATTAAAATAAAATGAAATATTTTGGAAAATCATGAATTTTATTATTAGAAAATTAGATTTTCTTAATTAACTTCCATGCCTTATAATGATTTGAGGCAATATTTGCACAACCAGGAAGCAAGTACTTTAAAAAGGTAAGAATATAATCAATGGTGGTATTATAAATTACATATGTGGGTTTTCCATGATATAACCACATTAAAAATTACAACTTTATCATTTTAGTACATTCCTGATATCCAAGAGTTCTGAAATCATCCATTAATTTTGTTCACTCTATCAATATCATCATCTTCAATATTTTAATCATGTGTATTGATATCATTGTATTCTTGCATTGACATACTATCTCTCTCTTGATGATTCATAAATAAAAACCCATCAAATATGAAATTCTTCATACCACTTATTTCTTTCCATTCATGAACAGTAGATGATTTTTTCATCTCTCCATTGTGATACCAAACATGAATGTTTTTTTGAAATACATAATTTTTTATATGGTATATAACTTATTACCAACTTAATAATGGTCTTACAATATAATTATAACATGGAAATTATATACGACCTCAATTCGAAGCATTGTTAAATGAAAAATTTAAAAAAATATCGAAATTATTTTTAAACTCAGTTGAAATTAGACCAGTATGATACATCTAGCATCTATACATTATATTATAGGGGAAAAAGTTATATTCCAAAAAAATTTAAACCATAATTTCAAAAATTCATTACAAAAATTTTTAATATGATATTCATCAAATCATTCTAAAAGCTAGAAAAACAAATAATAAGAGAAAAAATATACTATAAGAGATTCCTATAAATAGAAAACCAAAAAAAGTATAAGACATTAAATGAGAAACAACTATTACATAATCCAACGAAATACATATTTTTTTATTAATCAATTGTTTTTAAAACTTACATGTTTTGAATATGAAATTAATATAATTAAATACACTTTTATTTATAATGGAAACCATTTAATCAATAATAATAAAATTTTTTCACCCAACATCACAATCATAAAAACATGGTATAATAATATCCTAGAAATTATAACATAACTTCTATAAATATAAATAATCATATAATCCTAATATCATAGAAACTAAGATTTTTTAAAATAAAAATATATATCTAAAATGTAATAAAGGATATGGAAGACCAAAGTTGTATGATATATGAAATGGGAAAGTGTATATGGATTTAATAAACCTTTAATCCCATCATATTAAGATAGGGGAAATTGGGTAGAGTTAGAACACTGTGTTCCTATCCTATATAGAGTCAACGTATCCAAATACCATTCCATTATTTCAAAACCTATTCATCATTGGATGTTATACTATATTAGGGGAACTATAATAAAAATATATACCCTTTTATATGCATAATAATAGGAAAATAAATATGAAAATTTCTACTATACTGACTATAATGATAGAATGATATCCAAATTTAAAGATAAATTAAAAGTATTGTGTGGTGAAAATTAAATAACACTAATAAGAATACAAATTAAATACAATGCATTATGCGAGTGACCATTATAGAATACTAATATCCATCCAAAAAAAATAACAAGGAATATCATAAGAAAAAACCAATACATACTCATAGAAATCCAAAAAAGGTGCATGTATTGGAAAAAATAACAACTAAGGAATACTATCAGAAAAATGGTTATTTATTATATAGAGAGGTTATCTCATTTGAAAACATAATTGAGGATATCATTTAGTCCTAAATGGCATTTATTTAAGCTTAAAATTATTTATATTATTCAAATATAAGGAAAATATATTTTAAACGACGTTCTATTTCAATTTTAAAAGTATTAAATTTGGGGAAGATCCATCAAGACTAAATAACTAATCCATTCCATCCAACTTTATGAAACCCATCCATTACTTCACCACTGATGAAACATATTAATTGAGTTAAAGTGTGGTTATATGATTTTTAATTCATTTAAAATTTAGTGTAAATAAATGGATAACAACTCAATACATGATAACTGAACTAAGGAAGCATTCATAGAAATGAACTAAGTTATACTCAACAGTTAAATCAAAATAAGTGAAACTAAGGTTTATACCATTATTTTTTAAAGAACTAAATTATTATTTTAAACATTATTAATGGAAACCATGTTTTATAATATGAATTTGATCCAAAAACATTACCATTCGAACTTATATAATTATTTTATGTAATTTACTAAAGTCTTACATAGATATTTGTATATAATAATGGTTTTAAAATTCTAAAATCTAAATATTTATTTATTTGAAATAATATTTTATCATTCATTCATGCCTAAATCATAATAATTAATTCTATAAAATATTATTTACAAGTACTATAAATATAATGGTAAATTCCTAAATAACCAACCATCATAGATAAAGAAATATTCCATATTTACTTATAATTCTATAATCATGTACATCATCATAAAATTATATCTTTTTTGGTTAAAACAATCTAGTAAATAGTTTAACCACAGTTAATGATATAAAAAATTAAATTTCAATAATTAAATCCCATAACTTAGGGATAATAAAAACCAACAGTAACCCCTATAGTTAACTTAAATACGATTCCCAACACTAAAAATATCAAAATCACTAAAATATTCAACCAAAATAATCTCAAATTTAAGTTAAATTCAAAAGAATCCCTATGATATTTTTTAAAATAAAGAAATTATAATTTTAAAAAATACTTATAGGAAGGAAAGAATACCTCTTAAAAATCGCAATAAAAAAATTCTAGAAATGGAGGAATAATTATAATCATTAAATTATAATTACAATTAATGAGGCAAAACAAAACAAAGACTCATCACATCCCATAATATAACCATAAATTAGATCCCAAATATACAATAATGGAATAAGAAAAATAAAACATCACCCCAATGAAAATTATTTCAAAAATCCAGAAGAATAGTGGCCTAAATATATCTTGGTTAGGTTTTCATACATATATAAAAATGAAACAATTGTGATAAGAATATAAGAAGTAATAAGAACTCAATAATCTGATATCAAAGAAGATCAGAATAAAAGAATCACTGAATAGGCAAGAAATATGGAGGAGGAGAGGCACCCTTTATCACTTGGGTGAGGGGATAATAGGGCTCTACTGAGGGGGGGGGGGGGGGTGGAGGCCAAGGGAAATTTGAGTAAATCCATATGAATAGTTTTTAAAAAACTGTTGGTATAACATGTTTATACCCATAGTTTATATAAACCGTGGTTATAGAAATAGTCCAAAAATCTATACCCATGGGTTCCTTAAACCGTGGGTATAGATCCATGGGGTTATCCCCATTTTATAGTAGTGTAATAGTTATTAATTCAATATCATCAGTGAACATTAGGGTATTATGACATTGTCAAAGTACATGAGAAAAAAATAAGAAAATTCATACCCATCAATACCTAGATCGTCAATCATAAACATGGAATAAAACTTTTAAAAAGTCAAGATTCATTGGAATCAATAATAATGAGCCATGTAAAGTCAATATTTATCAAATTAGTTGTTAAAAACCCATATATGTTTAACCATAATAAGTGTAAAATATTTTTCTTTAAACACAAACTCATTATCTTACCTTGAGAAATCATTATATTTATGTAAATTTCTATATAAATCATAGATAAATTACATATGTAACTTGGGTAATCATTTTCATATCACTCTTACATATGGAATAACCATCATGGATACACATAGAGTAACTATAAAAATTACACTTAAATAACCATAATAGTTATACTTAGAATAACCATCAGAATATATTCCCATTATCTCATTGAAGAAACCTAATTGGGTAAGTCCATCCTTTTATTTGGAATAACCATTGTAGTATATTCCCATAATTTCTTAGTAGGAATATAATTTTTTAAGTCTATCCCATAATTGGAATAACCATTACAGTATATTCCTATAATCTCTTAGGAGAAGCCTAATATGTTAACTCCATCCATTTATCCAATGCATTGGAGAGCTATAACGGGCTCACTTGTTTTTTGGTTTATAAAAAAACTGCCCATTATCATAAATATTTCCCAATAACCATAACATAAATAAAGTATATATATCTTGTATTTTATTATAAAATTCTTAGAAACATCCATTATTCCTTTCATAAATTGATTAACCCATAGAAAAAAATAGGTTCCATGAAAATATATTTGAAACATTCATAATACATCCAAATAAATAATGAGGATGGTATTAATAAAAAACATATATAGTGGATTATAAGTAACATTAAGGGTTTTTGGCATTGATTAATGGAAATACCATTAAAAGTTCATTAAAATAATTCTTGAGGGAAATAACCTTTTCAATTTAAAAATCACTTTTAAAAAATAAAAAATCAAAAAATATTGGGAAAATATATTTCTTTTTAAAATAAACATAAAAAATTACAAATGAATATTCAAATAAAATAATGGTCATTATGGGAAGATCCATTCCTATCATAATCATTATAAATAATCATTCTTTTAAAACATTTTGTAAAAGGAGTCTAAAGTGACCCAATTGAAAAATGTTGAGAAATTTCCATTTTAAAACCATTTAAAAGATGGTCAAATATCCTGTAAAATAGATTTAGGAAATTATTTATATTAATATATTAATTTTTTTGAAAACATCTTAGAAAAATGGATATAGAAGAGAATGATTCCTGATCTAAAAGAATATACAAGATCAGTATCACCTACAAATGAATTTCTTGATGTTTCTTTAACTAATAATAGAGGAAATTATAGTTAAACACATAAAACACATTTATAAACATGGTATAATAAGATAAATGTGGTTAAATAAAATAAGAGAAAATTATTTTCCCCCATTAAACCTCAAACCTAACCAATCCTGAAAGGAAAGGAGATTGTAACATAAAACCTTTTCCACTTTAGTAACTCTTCAATCATAAGCCAATTGAAAGAATAAAACCAAATGAAAATTTAAATATCATGAAAATAATGGTATTCATGATATATTTTTTCAAAGGGGGAGTATATAAACCTTATAAAATAATATAGCTGCATATCATAAACATATGTCCCAAGGAAAGGGAATTTCAGATGAATAACCCTTATAAAGATCCTATCATTGAATTTATAATTAATCAATGAAGAGAGTATATATAAAAAATTTAAATATGAAAAAAAATTTAAATACAAAATAAATTAATTTAGATATAAATTAACACATAATCATGTAATAAAAAAGTCAATGAAAAGGAGTTATAACCGAATGAAAGAAAATTGAGTTAAGAATCCCTTTATCACTTGGTAACTTTCAAGTCAAATCCCATTGGATGAATTAATTAATGTTTTAACTTAAAATACCGTTAATTATGAAGGATTAATTATATAATATATTAAAGGGGTAGTATATACACCATATAAAATAAATTGGTGCATAATATTAAAATATGCCTTAATGAAAAGAAATTAAGACATAATCCCTTACCTCAAATCCAAACTTTCTATGTATGCCCTTTAAAAATTTTATAATAAACTTATATAAATTATTTTATTTATTAATAAAATTTTATATGATTAATTACTTATCATTAATTTTTTTTAATTTATTATGCTGACATATTTAATTACCCAATCAATTAAATCGTTGTTGGGTGTTTTGAGAATGTTCAGTCCATAATATCAAAACAAATTTAGTATATTGATTGTGGTTAAATGGATAATTGTTCCATACTCTCTATAATAATAATGAAATAATTATAATTTTTATAAATTAATTATACTATTAAAACCAATAATGAAATATGGTTATGGAAAATGAACTACGTTACAATCATGGAGACAGTAGGTCGTACATATGCATGAGTGAAATTTCCATTTTTCAATGACCATTATAGAAAAACGGTAAGTATTATATTATCTTTATATAATTATATTAATAAAATAAATAACATATTTTTTTAAATATTCTTATATATATATTTTCCATGTGATGCACTGATGGGAAAAAAATCACATCGCTTCATAGAGGTGGTAGTCCACATGTACACACGAACGACGTTACCATTTTTAAGTGTATAGAAAGGTAAGAAATTAGAAAATATATTATATTTTAAGAATTATAAATATGTAATGTATGTCATATATATACATTGAAACCATCATTATAACTATCCATGAGAGGGGGATATGGAAAACAAATCACATTGGTTTGTGAGGCGGTAGTCCGCCGTATACATGAATATTGAATTCATTTCCCATTTAATAGAGTTTAGAGATGTATATGGGTTATGAAACTAAAATAATAATAAAAAATTATATTTAAGATAATTATGTTATAAGTTTAGCATGTTTAAATAATATTTTAAGGACTTATAAGAATAAATAAAACAAAAATGCTTGGTTAAAACTACACCAATTATTAGGAAAACCACATTTGCTTTACACCTTAATCCCTATAAGGTTAGTATTATTCCAAAAAATAAGATCTATAAAATGAGATGAGAGAAATTAGAAAGGTATTATTTTAGGTATTTAAAAAAAAAGGTTCTTGAGGTGTAAAGAAATGAGAAGAAGAGGTGCCCTTCTATAAGAGAGGAGAGAGACACTTTGGGAATTTCTTAAAATATTAAATTAATATAAATTAATTTTGATGTCCAAAAGGATAAAAATTGATAATATTATAATATATGATATGTTGATTATAAATTATCCTATCTAATAAAATTTGGACAAGTTTGGATCACATTTTTACCCTTATCTGTTTTCTTTTAACCCTTCATTAAACCTTTTCACACTTATCATGACAACAAGATTTTTTACTCTTTGAGGATCATCATAGTTACTATAAATGGAAAAACATCCCATAAATGGACCATGTTTTATATTTTCAACCATATATTAATAAATTTTATGAATATTGTAATTTTAGGAATTTTATATCATTTAATAAAATATTATAAAATATCAATAATGTCAATTTTAGAACTATTCATTTACTTTGACTTTTATAACATCAAAGAAAATTAAATAAATTAGAATAAAATATTTCAATACATCCATAAAATTTATTTTTATATATATAATTTTTTTGTTACATTTATTCTATAAAACAATACTACTTTTAATATTTTTAATACCATTTATTTTATTTTTCTATTAATTGAATAATTACTACGTTAGTGTTGTGTAAGCATTTAAGGTAATTATTTATTATATAAAAATTAAAAATTAATTACCATTATGAAGATAAATAATTTATATTTTAAAATAGTATTTATAAATGAACATATATTTTTGTCAACCCCTTCTTAAAAATTTTATATTTATTAAAAACAAGAGTGTGACATTTTTGACTTTTCTTTTCATAAAATATTATAAAGGTTATAATCACAAACAAATGGTAGAAAAAGGTCATATAAAAAAATCTTGCATGAGTATGGAAGAAATTGACTCATTCAAAAAAATTAATAAAAATGTTCGTGTCATTTTCTTGGTCTTATCATATTATTTTTAACCCTTAATTACTCGATTTATTCTTACCGTGATAACAAAAATTACTAATGTTACTATTCCTAATGCTTAAAAATAAAAAGCAACTATTTTATAAATTTGGAACAAATAATTAAAAATATTGAATCCATTTTTTAAAATAAATAACATATAAGTGGAAGAATTTAATTTAAAATTAAATTAGTAAAACATGACAAAAAACAACTTTAAGAAAGATGCTTGTTTTAAGTATAAAACGTTTTATAATAAATCCAAGTATAAAATTCATTTAAAAAAACACATATGGATAATTTTTAGTAAAAAAAAACTAATTATATTTTAAAAATAATCGAAAAATAATTTTACTTTTGAAATAATTTAAAAGAAAATACAGTTTTCAATAAAAATTAATATTTTTTCACTATTCATTAAAAAATATAAATTTTCAGAAAATTTTCAAAAAATAAGCCTAAGATAGTATTGAAATAATTATTTAAAAAATGAATTTAATTTTATCCAATAATTTTTATGAATGTTCTAAAAATTAATTATAATATTTTCTCAGGAAAATCAATAAAAATAGTTTTCAAAGAAAATGTATTTTTGAGGAATAAAATGAATTTACTAAAAATTTAGTGTTTATTTCCTAAGAAGTAATAAATATATTTATATTGAGTAGTAAATTTATATGTTTTTAAAAATTTGTTTATTCTTATTCACACCTACCAATTCAATGACTAGGTTATAACATTCATATTTAAATAATAATATTTTGGGGTTCATTTAAATTTAATATTTCATATCTTGTACATTATCAAACATAATATATATTTTAAAACCTCAAGATATTATAGGGTAGATCCATGTGTTCCTCCTCTAGTGCACCTTACTTTTCTTCTTAATCATCTAAGAAAAATTATGTATTGGACAAAATACAAAAAATTTAAACAGTTGTAGTTAATGCTCAATTTACTTTTAATTAAATGAGATGAAATTGGGTTCAAGAAAAGGTTAACTACATGAGTTGTTTTGGTTTCAAGTTCTTATTCAATTGAAAATAATTATTGAATTTGAAACGTTTTTTGGACAATAATAACATGAATCTCATAATTGTGGGTATTCTACAGGGTACTCCCAAGTAAAAGGGAAATGATATATGGTTAACTCCATACTAAATAATAAAAATTTCTTAGAAAATTTTTGTTTAATTTAACATGGAGTCAAAATGTCATTCATATGAATAAGAAAGGGAATTTCCACTTGACCTCTTAGTCCCTACCAAAACTTTTCTGGTTCACCCCAACATTCCCCACTTGTATGACTATTTCTAAGTTATTTTTGGTTATCAAAAAGACCCTACATTGTCATGGATAGAGGTAGGTAATCAGGATCCTATATATTCTCTTCAAATTACACCACTTATATGGTTTCTTATACCAAGTTCAAAGATATATATAATAGTGTTGATTTATCTTCTTAAAATATGGGGGGATAATTGTTTATGTCAATACTTATAAATTTATTCCAAGATTCATCCAAATCTTATTGATTTACTATATATAAATAAATATGAAATTTTTATTAATGAATCATCTCTATATCTTCATAGAAAAATCTGATCAAGTTCTTCAGATAGTTGGGTTGTATATGGTCTTCAAGTAAGGCCTAAACCAATTAAATTTATTTATATAAATTGGGAGGGAACAAGTGAGACAATTTTTGTTCCTTAGATTATTCTTAATAAAATTCAGGAAATTATTCCTAAATCATAGTTAATTATTGGGACAATGCTTCTAGTAGTGGGTAATCAAGGGCCTCTTTATGAACCTGAATGTCCTCCTTGAGCTCCTCCTATGAGATTTTTTTTTCAGTCTATCCTTACCTACTAATAAAATAAATTAAAACCTTTTTCCATGGGTGAGTTTGAGTAATACAAAGGTTATTTTTTTTAAATTTTAAATTTAATTTGAGAATAGTAAAATATTTCTATAATGAATAGAAACAGCAAGTGAAAAAAATACTTGTCTCCCTAAAAATTATTCAAAGTTTTGAAATTACTATCATAGGTAGGTAAAAAATCTATAATTTATTTTTCTAATATAGCATAATGGTTGAACAAGGCCGTCTCACTTTGGTAGCTTCATAGTCAACACTCATTACTCATAATTCACTTATTATATTTTTGATGTTTTCTATTTTAAGTAATTAAATATGGGGTTTTTGGGTTTTTATGGAATGAAAAACATAAAATCAAACATTAATATGAAATGAAAATAGAATAAATATAGATATAATGGAGTTAGAAAGAATGGAAAATTATCCGAAGAAAATAATCTAGAGAAAACATTTATTATCTTATTACAAATTTTAAATTTACTAAATGAACACACTCTATCAAATGTGAAAACCCTCTTCTACACCAATTATAAACATATAGTTCACTCAAAAATTTCATTACAAATTTACCTCCTATATCGAAGGAGAATATTTTAGAAGAATTAACTATATCTTAGATGACCAAATAGAGACAAACAAGGCCTTTAACGATTATATTCTCTCAACCTAACTACAAGAAATTTGTAATATTAAACATTAAAGTGAAAATACTTGGGTTTTAACACTGAATTACTCCCCAAGCAAGTCCTAAGGTTATATACTCATGATTATGAGAATACAATATCACAACAAATAATGAATAAGAAAAGAAAATGAGATAGATATAGAAATAAATAAGATAACACTTTTATTAAAATATGTAGTGTGATTACATAATTAAAATAAAATAAAATGGATCCATGAACATATTTTTAGTGTAGTTTCTGATACCATTAAACATATATGAAATTTTATTATTAATAGTAATCACCTAAATTATCCTTTAAGGTTAGATCTTTCCTTATTATTCACATGGCCAAACCCTTTGAAATTATAGTTCTTTCAAAATCTTTAATATTTAATTTTTCTTACATGGTTTCCCTTATTGTAAAAGGTTTTAAATCCCATGAGACCCATGGATTTTACTTTTATTTTTATTTATTTCTTATATATAAATTTATTAAACACAATCCATGTAGAATAATTCCATTGATTGTATACATGTTAACTTGGAAATTCGAAGCCTCAACTTAAAGTGTGGACGAGTCACCAGAAACCTACTATCGCTCTTTAATATTTTTTTTTACAGAGGGATGAAGTCATATAATGGGAAAAAAGAATTATATTCAGACTTAAAAGACTTATATTTTGAAAAAATTATTATGTTCTAGATAATAGACTTAAATTCTAGCCATAAGGATTGTGTTTTGGACCCCTTATTAATTTTTCTCAGACTTTAAACCTACAGAAATTATAGATTCTATTATAGATCAACATTTATGTTAAAAAAACTCATTAATATAAAATAATTTAAATTTGAAACTATGTTATTGTATTTTATTTTAGAAATGATATAAAATCCATTTTATTCACATGGATGATAAAAAAATAATAATTTATTGGTATCTTATGTTACACATATATAGAGATGATGATAGATGGGCTATTATAACTCCTACCAATGCACTGGTTAATTTTTAATATCTCATTATATAATATTGTGTGGGCCTTATTTTATACGATAAAAATTAAAGGTTTGGCATTATTTAAATAGCAGACAAAATAATGTGTACGAATTATTGAATATTCAATCTATATTATGACATCAGACAGTTGTTATTATGATAAATTTATATGTTATGATATGTCTCATGGTTATTTTATAATTAAATTAAACATGCCTAGGATTATTCCCCATGGATCATGTATATTTTCTCATGATTGTACACACTTTTTACAGTATATATGTTTGTTCAATTGAGATTTCATATCATTTTATTATGATTTATGGATAACTATTATTGTTTTTCATTTTTTATGAAAAATATATCTATATCCATTTTTTTATTATAGGCATCTGATTTAAACCCTTATGGGAATATGGATAAATTTTTTCTTTACCTACCATTTGATATGAACCCTTTTTTATATTTATATTCCCCATGTTAGGAAGATGAAGACAAACACGATGTCTAGAAGGGTATATTCTATTGATCAGTTTTGGAAGAATGTTTACATGTTTTACTGAATACGTGGCTTCTAAATATATTCCTCAATGAAACTAAAACTTTAATTCATTATATTATGAAATTACTTGTGACTTGTAATTATTATCTTAAGGAAACAATTTAAAATAATAATATGTTAAACTACTATTTTTATTTTTTCAATCAGATCAAGGTTTAGTTTTTTTTCTATTTTATGATATGTTGGTATTATAATGAGATAAATTTATTACAACCCCTAATTATAAGTGTATGTGATAATATTATTTATAGAGTAACATTCGAATGATTTGATAAAGTATAGATTATGTGGTTTCTTATTTATTACATCCATGTATGGATAAACTAAAGTGGATGTGGTTGA
Source organism: Viscum album (assembly GCA_963277665.1). Classification (NCBI taxonomy): domain Eukaryota; kingdom Viridiplantae; phylum Streptophyta; class Magnoliopsida; order Santalales; family Viscaceae; genus Viscum; species Viscum album. Next base: position 1,953,147,003 of record OY728141.1, on the reverse strand, counting down.
GTCAAATATGCACCTAGTGATAAAAACATAAAAAATGTTGGATGAGTATCAACTCAATAATAAATTGGTGCATCATGAGTGGTCCTAAGACCACATAACCATCTATACAGTATTTAGTGATTGGTTTTAAAAATTTAATCCCTCACCATGAATCATTTTGATGCCTTTAGGAATATATTTAGGGTATAATAAGAGAACACAATAAAAAATATACTTTGAATAACTAATAATGAAACCTAAAAATATATATATTAGGGTATGTGTTTCTTGTATGATTGATCCCATCCGTGTTAATAATTTTCCTCTATCAATTATGTTTTCTTAGCATTAACTTTTATATATTTATGAAATGGATGGAGCAAGTATAAATCACATTATCAGTGGATATGATAGGAAATGTGATGATTATACTTATGAGATACCAAATAATATATAATATGGACTATGTAATCTTATTATGATTTTCCCTAAACACTCTTAAGCTATGATTAAAAAACGAATACCCTATTTTTCTCAATAATTAACAATAGAAGGAGAATATTGTAATTGAGACATTCATATGACAACTTCCACCCTCATTCAATTCCTCTTAATATCCTCTTTATACAAATAATTTTGATCAATGTGATGAAAAAGATATATTCATTTTCAAATACTCAAAAAAATTGAAGGTTATCATATTATTTTACCATATATATGGCGAGAATATCTAAATATGCACATTAATTAAGCATAAAAAGAAAATGGAAGATAAAGTATTTACAGTGGGTGGAGTTCATAGAAGTGTCTTTCACAAATTATTTTCATCATAATTAATATATGAAGAGAGTGGAAGAATTAAATTGGTTGAAAAAATGGTGGATGAAACCCTCATTAAATTTTAAGAAAAAATCAAAATTCTTCAGTGGTATGCATAATTTTTTATTTAGACCCCTGGGAGTAAAATTGGTTATTTATTTAGTGGCATAAATTCAAGTGGTTGAATGAAATTATATGCAAGCGACTTCAGAATCTATAATGATATTTTTAGATGTGCACTAAAAGTTGATATGGAATACTAGAGACTATCATTATTCTAAAGAGGGAAAAAGGGAACTAAAGTATCAAGGAATGTCTAATAATAAGTCACATTGGGGAAGGATTTTTAAACTACATACATATAACAAATTTTGTAGGAAGAACCTATATAACTGCCTCTATGGAACAAGGAAGAGTTTTAAGATTAGGAATATGGGATATAAATCCAAATATTGTCATTATGGGATAAATAGGCTAACCGATATGGTAGTGGAAAATAATTTAACTGGATGAATTTTACATAATATTGGGTATGTATTGGATTTCCCTATATAATTAACATATAAAATATTATGATAATTAATTATCATTTAATATACATAATTATATTGTGGTCAAATAACAATGTAGGAAAAATATTAAAATCCTTTTGGAATATAATTCCATAATATGGGTCAGGATACCAATGAATGAAGATAATATAGCTAATAACAAGGAAGATATAGAAAAATTAATTAGTGGAAATATTTAAATTATTGAAATTACTATTGTATGAAAATATAATTATTTAATCCTTGAGGAATTTAATAGTATTACACTATAGAATTTGGTTGATTTTATGATTGAACTTACACAAGGATCCATAATTATGCCCAAGAGTCTATATAGAATTGATAATGTTGTGCTAGAATAATTTAAGAGTCATCTACAAGAGAATCATATAAGTGTTTTATATGGACCATTGCATTTCCAAGGGGTGTACAAGCCCTATTTATCAAAAATAATGATTGATTTATGATAATTTCCATTTATTATCATGCTCATAATTAAATCATGATCAAGATCAAGTTTTTCTATCATGTATCATTGAATTGTTCTATTAGCTATGAGTATCTGAACACATATCAATGATTATCACAGATCTATATATCATTAGATAAGGATTTAGAGGGTGTATATTTCTAAGATAGTTTTTCATAAAATGTACGAACACTATAAATTTAGAGTGATTTAATTTGGAATTAATAATTACACTGATATCTTTATGGTTATAATGAATATAGAATTTATAAAAAACCATGATCTGTTTTTACCTATATATGATAATAATATATTTTAAAACATTAATAAAGCACATGAATTTTATTTTTTTTATTTCTTGAAAAACCTTTTGAAAGATGAATTTATATTCCAATTTATAAATTTTTATTTATTTGCACATAATATAATATTCATATGTGAGATAATCATAATAAAATACATATAAGTAGATATTTGAAATATATTATTTAATGATTAATGTCCATGAAAAACCATTACAACTTAGATATATTGTTTTTTAAGGGTTATCATGATAGTAAATATTATTTTTTCAAAATCTATAATGGATATTTAATATAAAAATCATGTTAGTATGAAAGGAATTAACGTTAAACTTGGGGTATTAATGTGAAGAATACTTCATGGAACTAAAAAAAGTCTTGGTCACTACTCTTTTATATACATTAACCTATAGTGGGGAAGTGTTTATAACATTTAACGATGTATAGAAAAAGGTCTTGGTTTGTCTCTTCATGAATAATGATAAGGGATTTTTTTATTTTTTATTCAAATTAAATACTTATGGGAAAATTACCAAAAAACAACTAGGACCTAGCAACATTGATCTTTAAAATATTTATTATAAGTCATCATATATGTGGACAACATTGTGTTATATATATTGATAATTAGAGCTAAAAATATATCTTTACATATAAAGAGTAGAATACGAACCATGGAGATGTTAAAAAAAGGTTAAAATATTATGACTGATTAATATATTTCCACTAAGGAACAGAAAAAAAGGTGTTTGATAATTTGAGAAAGAAATATCATGATACACTATCTAGGATATGGATAAAAGAGATCTAATATTAGTTTATTATCATATGATAAATAAAGATTTCTTAATGAGAGGACATAAATCCAATATCTCCCAATGAATTTTCATCATTAAATCAATATAAAGAAATATTTAATATTGGATTTAGTTGTAGTTATAAAGGAAATTGTAGTGATTATTTTAGAGTTCAATATTTATAAAGATAATGTTATATGGTTTGGAACCTTGATTTGAGCCCCATAAATATTATAATTTAATAATTTTATTTTTTATAATTAACATAGCGCATTTTTTTCTATATGCATTGAAACATGTTAAATATTACTTTATTCTAAATTTTGTCAATGAGTGACACGTTATATTACATAAAAATCTCAATATCCAAGGAATCTAGTGATTTTCTTTCTTTAAAGACAAGCAATATATAAAAAACATTTTTCAATAATTGAAAACATTTCCCCATAATTGCTTCATAATAGATATTTTTTTAATTATCTCTAATGATTCACTCTTCCTCATGAAATGGTGAATGTTAACATAAGAAATCAATGGGATTAAATAAACATTAAGGTAAAAAACATATAAAAATGTAACCTAGTTTTAAATCATAATCAAATGAGAAAATATTATTAAGAGTTAAATCATTGATTAAAATAACACGAAATCATATAAATGATTAATATGGATTTATATGAGAAAAAATAATCCCTTTGTATCAAACATAGAACATAACACAATGATTGGAAAAACATTATACTAAAATAATGAGATATGGTGTATTACACAGTCTCATATCAATTTATTTTTGAAAGAACATAATAATTAATACACAACAATATGGATAAGGAATCATATCTAATTTCACATTGTTGGTCAGGTGTCACTACCAATTTACCATAAAGGATTAGGCATGAAAACTTGTTGTTTATAAAAGATTAGGCATTAAAACCTATTTCCCATTTTAGATCGAGCATCACTACTTATTTCATTATTATATAATCAGATGTGAAACCTTAAAATATGCTTTATAGGGATATATTGGGATCTCTAAACACTTAATGATTAACAATAAATATGTGTTCCATAAGGAAAAATATAAATGCAACATCTTTAAAACAAATGAATAATACTGTGTTTCACATTAAATTTTAAAATAAATATCATAAATAACCACATAAACCATATAAAGTAATAAAAAATTAAATCATCTGGTAGATTAACTATATAAAATCATTTATAGGGTGAGTTTTAAAACATAAAACCATTGAAAATTGTTGTTCTTTGAAATTAAGAGGAAAAATAATGAAACTCACAAAAGATAGTAAAAAAGAATCGTCCAACCAAAATTATGAATATCAAATTAATTTAAATATAATATGAATTAAAATAAATAATGAATAAATTTGGTGTTATTTCAAAATATTTACATTGAATAATGATATATTAAAAATAAATGAATATTTAAAAGAAATTTAATTATTCTAATCATATTTATATTTGATTTGAAAGAAAATATTCTAGGGAAGAATAGTTGAATATAAAACTCATTTTCTATATTGAGAAAAAGGTTTTCATCATAAGTATATTGAGATAATTGAATATATAGATCATTTATGTTTGAAGTTTAAAGGATATTTTAGAGATCAAAGAATGTTATATCCAATACGAAATTCACATTCTTTCTCACTTGATTCCCAAGGATGTGCATCAAACTCATGTATCAAAAATATCAAATTCAAAAATAATTAATTGAGAACATAATTAATATATATTTTCATTTATACACCTAATATTTTAATAATTCCCTTAATATATTAGACTTTTATAATTTGGTGTTGATCATTTGTACTAATTTTGTAATAGTCATGCGTGAAATTACTATTTTTTGGAAGTTAATTATTTAAAAACCATTAAATATACTTTAATTGATGTTTTGTGATATCTGAATGTGAATTTACTGAGAAACTAGATTTATGTTATTTATTAGAATCAACCAATTACCTTGCAATGTTAATTAAATAATTTTTTTATATAAATATAAATAGTAATAATATATAATTCTCATATACATCATATATAATCATCAATTTTAAAATGTAATTGTTCATGAATGTGGTATAGAAAACAATAATGCAATGTTTCATTGAGTCAATAGTGTGTATGTATGAAATAATAATGAGATAATTTATCTAGGAAGAATACAATGAAATAATATTTTTATTTGTTTATACTATTAAAAATTTCAAATGTGTCATAATTTTTTACAAATTACCCATTTATACCACCATTTTAGGATGATATGGAAAAAGATCCATGTTTATTTGTGGATCCGATTTTCTGCACATACCCATGAATCCTGTTTTCATTTTTATTAATGGAAAAGGGAATAGGTAAATGCTTTTACTATAATTATAATGAAATATCTGTATTCTATTTATATTCATGTTAACGTTTTATTAATTTTATAATATTTTTTATATATTAATTGAAATTAATTAAATTGAAATTAGACTATAGTAGTTTGGAATTTTTACCTCACCACTTAGATTATCTATTTTATAAAGGTTGTTAAACCATTCAAGGATGGTATTTTGAAAAGAAAAGAAACTCATTAAAGAGGATAAGTGTGTTTAATATAGAATTCTTTCTATTTTTTTTTCTGATCTTAAGGTTTTGTGGTGTGATAGTTTGTGATGAGAGGAAAGAATATTTTATATGTTAAAATGCATTACTATTGTTAGATACCCATAAATTTTTAATAGTGGGGATTCAAAGTCAAGGATATTAGAGAAAAAAATAGAAACAAAAAAGTGAATAATTTATATGGTCAAATGAAATCAAACACACATTCCTTCACATTATTTTATAATTATTGAGATAATTTACTCTTATATTTTAACTTTTATCATTTTAGCTTTAACTATAGAAACTAATTTTTAACTATGTAACAAATCAATTGTGTATAAAAAATAAAATGGACCTTTTTATATAATTTGGGCCTAAAAATTCCAAATTTGAAATCTGATTATAATGATTTAATTTCTAAATGTGATAAAAGTAATATTAATATAATATGTATATATTGTATTAGAAATAATTTCTTCGTAAAAATAATACATTGGTTCTAAAAAGTTAGATATAGATTCTTAAAATAGAATCCATATTATTTTAATTTATAATATAACTCATAAAATGAATATTATTTTTTATATAAATGATTTTCATGAATTTTAAAGTTGTTCATATAAACTAATAATTCAATAAAATTCAGAGAACATGAAAAATAATATATTTCACTATTACCCAAAAAAATTGATTTATTTAAAAATATATATACACATTATCTAGCCCACTACCCACACCTTTGATGAATGAATTTGAATATATGATGTATTAGTCTATGAATGATGCAGTGGTTCATGGAAGGTTGTGATGAAACATCCAGATTAGGATTATGTTGTAATTATTACTGACATGGTGTGCGGGATGATTTTTGATATGAGACTTATAATAATATAGACATATTAAAAATAACCCTTGGGCCATATTTAATACTTTATTCTACAAATCCTTTAGTCTATATATCATTGGTCATTTTTACCAGTCTTCCACATGGTTGTATAAGGGTAAGATCTCAACATAGTTAAGAAGAGGGATATTTTTTTAATTTAATAAATAGTGCAGTGTCCCCAACATGTTTCAATATAAAATCTACTACTCAAATTCTCAAAAATTTATCATATGGAAATATTTTAATGATAACTCGAAAAACAAAGATAATTTTTTCAAATTGTCAAACAAAAATTTATAAATTTTTTAAATTGAAGAAATGTAATATTTCAAGATAGATTTTATTGCAAATCATATTTTTTAATTATATCTGTCATTAATTCAATTTCCTATAAATTAATAATAAAAGTTCTCATAACTATTTATTTATACAAAAAATATATTACACTTAATAAAAAATATAAAGAAAAATTTTATTAGTTTATTAACATCACTAGTTGAGTCAATATTTTAAGTGAACATTATTTTTTATTCTTATATATATATATAATAATCATTTTTTATACCTATACATTATATGGATACCATAAAGGGTTATATATTTTTACTATTTAGTTTCTCCCCATAGATAAATCAATGGAACATAATATCCATTGAAGGAGATATATTTTACTAAAACTATGGTCATTACATTCTACCCCCTTAGAAGTAATTTCATCATATAAATTTTATTACATGAAATTAAAAATGTGTGAGTATATTTCACACATCACATCCATAGGTTACTATATATCCTCAATAAACATATTATCTCTCCATATAACATTGATTAGATGGGCGATATTTTTTATTAGATCAATATATCTTAGATATAAGAACTTTATAGGTTGATACTCATATGAAATTTGATGTTGGAATTATAATTATTATAAGATAATTATATTTTATGGATATGGTATTAATTTTATTAAAAGATATATGTGGACCATATCATTTTCTGGGAGTGGTTTGGAAGGAAGTGATTGAATTTTATAATGACACAATTAAGGATATCAAAGGGACCTATGGATATATTATTCAACATTCATTTCCTTCAAAATATAATACCCTTCTTCATTTGAGATATTTAAAGAACAACTTGTCATCAAATTCAAACCCATTATCTCATTGACAATTATTGGCATAACTATTCATGTACATTATTCATTATTCATATATTTCTAAATGGATTTAACTATTATTTCTATTTTTGCGACAAGTCCAGTACCTATGGTCTTATTATCTACAAAATTATCTATGATTATTATAATTCAATAAATTTTACTATAATGAGCATCAAATGTTTAGATATGAATGATATAGTCGAAAATGATATTATATGAAAACACTGTCAAGGGGAGGTGTTTATAAAAACATCCTAGTTAATCCAATGGTTAATATTTAATAATATTTTCAAGAGATTTAATTTTTCTTTTATACTAGCCACAAATCTAAGAATGATAATCAACACTAAAACTCAGCCCCCAATCAATTTTTTTCTATAGGGTTGTCTTATATTTCAATGTAAAACTCATATCAAGATCAAATTTAATTTATATTTTTACTAAAAATATCATAAAAAAATCTCATATGAATAACATGGACTCTTTGTCAATGGGGAAATCATATTTTATGAAAATAAAATTCCTTAACATCACATGGTGATTGAATGAAACCAAAATATAATTATGACCTGTATACATTTTTGGATGGCCATTGATAAAATTCACGGTTATGTTATCCCATTTCCATACACGTATTAGTAGTGGATTTAATATAACCTTAGAATTTTATCATTCAACCTTAAATTTCATTAAATCTATGCTATGAGATATTTATTCTGAAATTTACCTCCTCATTTTATCTAAGAATATACTCTTTTAGGACACAATATATCCTTATACATCCTATACGAACTGATAAAGATGAGGTATGTTCACCATTAAAAATTTACTTATTCAAATATATTTTTCATGTGATATATATCTAAGATTCACAAACTATAGCATAATCTTTATCAATCATAAATTCTTGAATATTTAATATGTAATGACCCATTATTTAAAAAAAATAACTATGTTTATAATATCATATGTCATGAACTGCCTTCACCAAGATGAGGGAAGGGACAACGGATTTCCAGACCCTTCCTTCCTCAAGTTTTAGGAGAGATAATAACCCCCTAAAACCCACCTTCAATAGGTCCTGGAGTGGTGACTAACACCAATGGTATATAATCACACACAAAATGGAAGGCATTTCCTTTTTTTATTTAGTAGGATTGGGAGATAAGATAGTAAATCCCAGAAAACACCAAAATTGGAGGTAAAAGTAAATCCAAAACAAACTATTCCCACATGCATGTTCCAAAAGTAAGTGCTAAAAAGTTCAATAACTCCAAAGGAATGTACCAATGAAAAGAAATGAAGCAACACAAACTGTCCCAACATCCAAACTAGTACAGTCCCACACGATTCTGGAAGTCCTCCAGGAAACCTGAAAGTAGTTTTATATACGTAGTGTGATTATACAGGTATACTGATTAGGGAAAACCAAAAGCTCTTGTGCACAAGTTTGGAGGCATTCTAATGCCCCGGGAAAAAAAGGAGACAACTGAAGCACCTAGAAAAGAATCTATCCACCCAACCTCACCAAGGAACACTCCCCAAATAATGTAAGTCAAGTAAAGTAATATTAATAGCACATCAATATTTGGGTACCCCTCACCACTTTCCCAATGGTTATTGGAGACATCCTGCTCATCAAAACTCTCCCTCTATTCTCACCGTAGTCCGACTACCATACCCCGCCCGTACACACCTAAGATACCACAACCACACATCCCGCCTACAAACACCTGGGCCACAACAACCATATGTAACCATTCCCACACACAACTGGGCCAGAACAACTACCACCACACCCAAAGACACCTGGGCCTCATCTCAAAGGCACTTGGGAAACCACTTGCTCGCACACACCTGGACCAACCACCTCAACATACCCTGCCCGAAGAATCTTGGGCTTCAATGGACTTTAGGTCATCACAGCCTACCCAAATAATCTTGGGCTACTTGGTAATGGGAGCAGAAAAAAAGTCAATAACCATCCACTCATATGAGTGTTGGGAAAAACACCCTCTCCTATGAAATGGGGGTGTTCGAAATGAAGTTCTCAACTTAGATGGGGTGCGAATAAGAAACATAAAAAATAAATTATACATATAGGTAACAAGAACTCATAACATCCTAGGGGTTCCAAAACTAGCTCATATACAAACACCCTCATTACTATTCATTCATATGAATCACTATAGCCACAAACATGTCAATAATTATTCCTGGAAAACAATTCCCCTTTGAACCAATTCTTGTTTTCCTATTCAAGAGATTTAATTTAGATAATTCTCCACTACTGGAAAATTAAAAGGCATAGCCACAAGACATGTAAGGGAAAGAATTCAAGAAACAATTTAAGCATTCACACCGGGTTCTCTTGTAAAGGCACAACAACAAATGGGATCTATAAGATCCCTCAAAGTACTGGAACCAAACCAAGCCCCAACATATGGCCTTCGGTAAAAAAAAAATGACTTCTCAATAGAGGATCACATCCCCATCCATGTCACCTCATAAGAATAAAATGTAAACACCACCAGAATAGAGCAAGGGAGTTTACAAATTTGAATATTACATTCATTTAGTTCGGTTTTTCTGTTTGGTTAACCAGAGTGATCACACATGGATTCTTATTCATTGGGAATACATTTAATCATTTGAGATTACAAAATTTACCAATTTACATGGTATAAACATTCAATCACATAAATATCCATAAAAATAGAGGTTCATTAGTGCTCATGAAAGGACCACCAATGACCATGATTTTCAGTGGACATAAGCCCATTCAATTCACAACATATAAGAAGAGATAAAGGAGTACAACAACATTATCAAACCCACCCCTTAATTCTTTAAATACATTTATTATCTTCATTAAGGTTTGGTTTTATCCATACCTATAGGATACATTTTCATACCCTCCCCACATGATACATAGTAAAGAAAGATGAAGGAAGAACCCTACGTGGATGATCAACGATCTATGTTTTTTTCTCCTGGTGCCAAACACTAGGGATGCACTACTTGCAGGGGAGGAACTTGGGGGACTCCAAGAATGAGAAGTAAATGATCTGGCATAGGCGCACCAATAGCCTCAGAAAAGGGGACTCCAAACACACCATGGAATGAAAGAAACCATCCAAGAAGAAGAAAGAAAGAATTCTAGTGTGATAAAAAGGGTGAGATATTGGAGTTATGGGATATGAAAAATCTTGAATGGATTTAAAGGCAGATCACGATTTCACCTCACGGTTAGATGGTTACACATGACGGAATTAATTTTTATTTAATAATTCTTATTGGAGGGGTGGTCAAAATAGTTTTGCGTTAAAATATTTCATTTAAGTAGAGGACAATGGGCCCGTTGATGGTCTCTCCACTCCTAGGGGATTTAAAACGTTGTTAATGGCTCTAAAATGGATTTTGAACTACTTTAAAAAGGTTAAAATAATTAAAAGTGGAATTACAGGAAAAATGGGGAGGAAACCCCGACACCCCTCTATGGCCGATTGGTGAGACTAATAGGTGAAACCGATCAGTGGAGAAAATTGGGTAAAGCTAATCCCGTGAAGCTGATCCCATGAAGCAGATCAGTGAAGCTAATCGGGTGATGCTGATCTTGTGAATATGATCCCATGAAGTTGATCTTGTGAAGATGATCCCATGAAACTGATTAGTGAAATCGATCTGTGAAACCGATTTGGTGAAACTGATCTATGAAACTGATTTGGTGAAACTGATCTGTGAAACCGATTTGGTGAAACCGATTTGTGAAACCGATCTAGTGAAACCGATATGTGAAACCGATCTTTTGAAACTGATCTATGAAACTAATTTTTTGAAACCGATCTGTGAAACCAATTTGGTGAAACTAATATTTTAAACCAATTTGGTGAATTCGATATGTAAACTGATTTGGTGAAACCTTTCTGTGAAATCAATTTGGTGAAACCTATTTCTTAAACCGATTTGGTGAAACCAATCTCTAAAACCGATTTGGTGAAACCTATCTCTAAAACCGATTTGGTGAAAATGATATGTGAAACCAATTTTGTGAAACCAATCCGTGAAACCGATTTGGTGAAACAGATCTATGAAACCAATTTGGTGAAACCGATCTGTGAAACAGATTTGGTGAAACTGATATTTGAAAACGATTTGTTGATACCGATATGTGAAACTGATTTTGTGAAACCGATCTCCAAAAAAGATTTGGTGAAACCAATCTCTGAAACCGATTTGGTAAAACCCATCTGTGAAATCGATATGTGAAACTGATTTGGTGAATGTGATCTATGAAACCGATTTGGTGAAATAGATTTGTGAAACCGATCTGTGATGGTGATCTGTGAAGCTGATCTGTGAAGCTGATCTATGAGACAGATGGGTGGGATTGGTCGATGAGTCAATGAAACCCCAACACATAGAATTTGGCATAGTAATGGACTAGGAGGGCCTGGGCCATTACATCAGATACCTCTCAAAATTATTCTTGCCCTCGATATTACAAGAGGAACCTAAACAACCCCTCTAGAAAATACCTCTCGAGGAAAAACCACCCCAAACAGCCATACGAATCCCAAATCAGGGAGTTATTTCCTTCATGTCAAGATACTATCTGCTTTGGGCGGAACTAACTCACCCACATGGGTTTAATCACATCCACTATAATCCATCTTTATTAGGGATCAGTTCCTCCCTTCCCCACATATCAGGAATTTTCAAAAACATTCACAAGGTAAGGAAACAAAACATATCTTAAACCAACAAGGACAACATTACATCACATCAGGTCACAAAACAAGTACAAAAAGGAAGTCTTGTAATGGAAACTCAAAATAGCTTTTGGTACTAGGAATGCATTTGAGCATCTCACTCCCAAGTACTCTCTTAGAGGCCACCGTGCCTCTACAACACACGAACCAAAGGGATGGTTTGTCCATGAAGAACTTTCTCCTTTAAATCTTATATCCTCACTAGTCGCTCCACTAATGTAGCATCATACCCTATATCCAAATCTTCTTAGTCAATGAAATGGGAGTCATTGTGTAGATATCAATGAATATGGGAGATGTGGAAAACTTTATGGATCTTTTCCAACTGAGGTGGAAATTCCGGCTGATATGCCACCTCACCGACTCACCCCAATACTTATAAAGTCCCGATGAATCTAGGAGAGATCTCGATCCCATTTTTGAACCTTCACTACCCACATCGAGGGGAAACCTTAAAGAACACATGGTATCCAACTTTGAACTCCAAGGGTCTCCTCCTACGATTGGTATACGACTTCTGCTAGTCATAGTCTGCCTTCATCCTCTCACACACAAGCTAAACCTTCTCCATTTTGCACTACCTCTAGGCCAAGAACACCTGCCTCCCCAACCTCAATCCAGCACACGAAAAAATGACACAACCTCCCGTATAAGGCTTCAAATGGTGCCATTAAAATAGTAGAGTGATAACTATTATTATAGGAAAACTATACCAAGGGATAATGTCGTTCCCATGACACCCTGAAGTCCAAAACACATGCCCGTAGCATATCCTCCAATTTCTAGATGGTTGAATCTATTTTCCCATCTGTCTGGGGGTGGAAATCAGTGCTAAGACGTAGATGGGTTCCAAAAGCATGCTACAATTCCATCTATGCTCGCGAGGTAAACCATGCATCCCTATCTGAGACTATGGACCTCATAACTCCTTGTAACCTCACTACCTATTCCATGTATCTCCATGCAAAGGCATCCACCACACTCGACTTCTTAATCGCCATAAAGTGAGATGATTTCATCAGCTGGTCTACCACTACCTAGAATTCATCACAGCCTCCTTGAAACTAGGGTAGTCTTGTGATAAAATCCATCTAGATTTCATCCCACTTCCAATCAAGGATATCAAAAGGCTGCAAGAAACCTCCTGGGACATGGTGTTCAGCCTTTACCTATTGAAACACTAGGCACCTTCCCACGAACTATACCACTGTCCGTTTCACCCCTGGCCACCAAAACTATTTCCTCAGGCCTCAGTACATCTTAGAAACTCCAGGGTGTACCACTACGAGTGAGTTATTGAATTCATGGAGAACTCCCTATCGCATCATCCCTAGTAAAAAAAACTTCCCTTGGAAAAGCATCTGATTTTGACCATCCTCTGACCACCCTTCCGGAGCATTTCCTTGGTTAACCTGATCGCACATCACATCACTCTCTAAGACTCCCCACTGAGACTCCTCCACCTACTGAAAAAGAGAGGGTTTTACTTTCATCTGAAACAGACAACCTCTACCACCATATATCCTTGCATCTAGGTGTAGGGAATCCAACACCCCCATTTCCTTCTAAGCATCCATATATATTTCTGAACAACTTCCCTCTGTGACTTTCGGCTCAAGGAATCAGCCACAAAGTTCCCCTTACCTTCAGTGTAAGAGATATAGAAGTTTTCGTTTTGATGAAACTCCACCCACCTTCGTTTCCGCCAGTTCATGTCCTGCTGGGTAAAGATATGCCTCAAACTCTTGTGATCAGTGAAGACCACAAAGTATTCCCCAACTAGGTAATGCCACCACAACTTCAATCTGAACACTACTACTGAAAGCTCTAGGTCATGGGTGGAATAGTTACACTCATTAGGATGTAACTACCTAGACCCATAAGATATCACTCCTCATTGTTGCAAAATCACACACCCCATGCCAAGTCCATAAGCATCACAAAACACCTCAAATAACAGTCCTTCTTCTGGTAACCACAACACTGGGGAACTAACCAACTTTCCCTTTAGATAACTGAAGTCTTATTGGAACTGATCACTCCACATGAAGGTCTGGTCCTTTCTGGTCAAAGATGTCAAAGGAGCATAAACTCGTGAGAAGTTGGGTACGAATTATCGATAATATCCATCAAGACCCAGAAAACTACAAACCTCTATCACATTATTGGGCACTTCCCAAGAAACAACTGCTTCAGCCTTTGACAGATCAACTATTAGCCCTTGCTAAGACACCATGTGTCCATGGAAATTCACTTCTTGTGTCATGAACATACACTTGGAAAATTTACCATAGAGCTAGTGATGTCAAAAGACTTACAAGTCCATCCTGAGGTGCTTAGTATGTTCCTCCTCTGATCTTGAGTAGATAAAAATGTCATCGATGATCACAATGATGAAATGGTCCAGAAACTCACGGAAAATAGAGTTCATGAGCCCCATGAATAGAGAAGGTGCATTAGTAATACTAAACAACATAAATACAAACTCAAAGTTCCCATACTAGCACCTGAAAGCAGTCTTTGGGATATCACTGTCTTTTAACCTTAACTGGTTATACCCAAACCACAGATCTATCTTAGAGAACCAACCTACTCCCCTCAGCTGTTCAAAGAGATCCTCTATCATCGGGACAAGGTAATAGTTCTTGACTATTACCTGATTCAGTCTCTAGTAGACTATACAAAGCCTGAGACCACCATATTCATTTTTTGCAAACAAGACTGGAGCACCCAATGACGACATACTGGGTTGGACAAAACCCTTCTTCATTAGATAGTTAATCTGAATCCACAAATCCTGCATCTTAGAATGAACCATCTGATAAAGATCCATGGTTATCAGATAGGTACTGGGTTGTAAGTCTATCTCGAACTCAACGTCATATCAAGGGGTTAGAGTCACATCCTCCTCGGGAAAAAAATCCAAGAACTCTCTAACAACTCATGGAACGTCCATCATATCTGCATCCATTGATTTTGCTAAAAGATAGACCATCTTATAAAGAAGGGTCTCCACACACCGTCTCCCCACCAGACTACACCATTTTCCAACAAAAGCCACACGCTGGCCATCCTCATTGGAGAACGTGACTCCTCTATGGAAGCAGTCAATCACAACATGCAAAAAAACAGCCAGTCAATGCCTAGGATGACATCATATGGAAACATTTGTAGCATAAGAAGATCCCCACTAGACGAATGCTTCCCCAACATCCGTCTACATCCTTGAAAAACATCAAACAGACTTGTATGACTCCCAACTGGCGTACTCATCACTAGGGGCTTGGATATTCTCTCTATGTCTAGGACCAAGTCATGGACTAGATCAGGTGTAACAAAAGAGTGAGAAGCTCCTAAATCAAACAAGGCACAGGCAAGAGTTCTAAACAAGCTGATCATACCTAGAACCACTTCCGGCCCTGCTGGAACTACTGCAATTATGGCGTGCAACTTCCCACGCCCAGATCCTATACCTCTCAGCTGTCTATTTCCTCCCCGACCCACCCTAGTCAAGGTCCTTGAGGGGAACCCTGGGGTTGGCCTCCTCTTGCCACGTCTGCTCTCGGAGGGGTAGGAGCTTCCTGTCCCTACTGCTGTTAGTGAAAGGTCCTAGCTAGAAACTATTGCTACTGAGGTGGGTGCTGAACCTGCCCACCTCCATAGTACTGAACTATGTACAGGAACTGATTTCAAAGGTTCCCATGGCTTCCATAGATGAAGAACCTCGGTCCTGAGCCCAAGAGTAAAGGGAAAGGACCAGGAGATCGAAACTGGAACTGATGGGGCATGATCCCCACTAGTCAAAACCTAGAAGGCCCTAACGCTGGAGGCCTTCTGCTGACAACCTTCCCCTTTGACGAGCCCAACTGGCACCCCTCTCGCGGCACACCTCCCAGTGTGTGCATCCTTTCTACCACTTCTTCCTTCTTATGGACCTCCAAGTACGTCGGTAGGGTGAAGGTAGTAATAACATACTGAAGAGAAGGTTGGAGTGCCTCCTTTAAACATCTCACCCGAGACTCCTCATCCAGAAAAAGGTCTAGAGAAAAATGAAGGAGATCCTTGAACTTGATTACTAGCTCCCTCACGGAAATTCTCCCCTGCTGAAGGGAGAGTAGATTCTACCACTTCTCCACCTTCATCATGGAATAGAGGAATTCCACCCGTAATTCCCTCTCGAAGTGAGTCCACAAAACTTCATCCTCCCTCTTCTCTCCAAGATATAACATCCACCACTGACGCACCACTCCCTGCATATGGTTTATAGACAGAGGAACCCAGTACTTCTTCGGAGCCTGAATCAAGCTGAAATCTATCACCAGATCTTCTAGCCATCTCTCTATCTCCATGTTTGAGATGCTACCCTCATACTTCCTGAGGGTCTGCCGCTGAATGGAATGAAGCATCCTCTGCCACTAGTAATCCTTCTCCTCTCAATCAGCCCTATGTTGATAAGCCAAATCAGCCTCCAAGGACTTGATCTCCCACACTACTCATGGTCATCGTCTGGGTGCCATAGCTACAAGGTAAAAAAGGAATGACTAAGCCCGAGTAGTGTAGAATATTGCTTTTAAATTTTTCTTAAACTTTCTATTTATTTAAATTCCCATAACTCCTAGAACACACAAAAACACAAGTCATTATGAAACATGTACCTTTCCTAGGGTCTCTACATAGAAATCAGTGTATCCTCACTTGGTCGTTCGGTAGGTCCCAAGTCCTTACATCGGAACCCGGGGGGTCCTAAAATTTCGTGTCCTAGCTGGTCTTCCCCTACCTATTTCACGCACCAAGATTGCCTAACACTGTTTACCTACCATCCCATGAAATCCTCACTATGGCTAACCCCATGCTCTATACTATCTCTAAACCTCTCGCTGATACGACTCTATCACAACCAACCTTAACCAAGATGAGATAAGGGACAAAGGATTGCTAGACCCTTCCTTCCTTAAGTTGAAAGAGAGATAATGACCCCCAAAACCTGCCTTCAATTGGTCTCGGAGTGGAGACTAGAACCAAGGGTATAAAATCATACACAAAATGGAAGGAATTACCCTTTTTTTATTTAGTAGGATTGGGAGATAAGATAATAAATCCCAGAAAACACCAAAACCGGAGGTAAAAGTAATGCCAAAACAAACCATTCCCATATGCATGTTCCAAAATTAAGTGCTAAAAAGTATCAGAAAACTACAAAGGAAAGTACCAAAGAAAAGAAAAGTAGCAATAGAAACTGTCCCAATGTCCAAACTAGTATGGTGACACATGATCCCCAAATTATTCCTAGAAACCTGAAAGTAGTTTTATATATGTAGGGTGAGTATACAAGTATACTCAGTAGGGAAAACCAAAAGCTCTCGTGCACATGTGGGGACGCATTCTAATGCCCTGTGAGAAAAGGAGACAACTGAAGAACATAGAAAGAAATATATCCACCCAACCTCACCAAGGCACACTACCCAAATAACGCAAGTTAAGTAAAGTAATAGTAATAGCACATTGATATTTGGGTACCCCACACCACTTTCCTACTGGTAATTAGAGACATCATTCACACAAAACCTCTCCCTCCATTCTCACCGCAGTCCCACTGCCATCCCCCACCAACACACACCTGGGCTACCACAAACACACATCCCGCCTGCAAACACCTGGGCCATAACCACCAAACATAACCATGCCCGCAAACACGTGGTCCTGTACAACTACCACCTTGCCCGAAGACACCTGAGCCTCATCCCGATGGCACTTGGGAACCCACCTGCCCGCACACACCTTGGCCAACCACCTCAGCGTAAACTTACCAAAGAATATTGATCTATTATGGACTTCAATCCTGCACAACCTACTTGAAGAATCTTTGGATACTTGGGAAATGGATCAGAAAAGGAGTCAATAACCAGCCACTCATAGGAGTGTTAGAAAAAACAACCTCCCCTATGAAATGGGGGTGTTCGACACGAAGTGATCAACTTGGATGGGGAACGAATAAGAAACATAAAAAAAATATACATATAGGTAACAAGAACTCATCCCATCCTAGGGGTTCCAAAACCAGCTCATATACAAACACCCTTGTTACTATTCATTCATAAGAATCACCATAGCCAAAAACATGTCACTACTCGTTCCCAGAAAACAATTTCCCTTTTAACCCATTCTTGTATTCCTATTCAAGTGATTACATTTAAATAATTCTTCACTACCAAGCAACTAAAAGGCACAACCACAAGCCACGGATGGGAAAATAGTCAAGCAACAATTTAAGCATTCACACCCGGTTCTCTTGTAAAGTCACAACAACAAAATGTATCCGTGAGATCCCTCAAAGTAATGAAACCAAACCAAGCCCCAAAATATGGCCACACAAGACCTTAAATCCACAAACCAATGACTTATCAATAGGGGATCACATCCCCATCCACGTCACCTCATAAGAATCAACCGTAAATATCACCAGAATAGAACAAGGGAGTTTTCAAATTCGAATATTCCATTCATTTAGTTCTGTTTTATGTTTGGTTAAATGGGGTGATCACACAAGGATTATTGTTCATTGGGAATCCATTTAATCAACCAAGTTTATGTGATTTACTAGTTTACATGTTACAGTCATTCAATATCATAAATATCCAGAAAAATAGTGGTTCACTAGTGTGCAAGAAAGGACCACCAATGACCACAATTTTCAGTGGACATAAGCCCATTCCATTCACAACATATAAGAAGAGATAAAAGAGTACAACAACATTATCAAACCCACCCATTCATTCTTTAAATCTATTTATTATATTCTTTATGGTTTGGTTTCATCCATCCTTGTACGAAATATTTTCATACCCACCCCACATGATACACAATAACGAGAGACGAAGGAAGAACCCTAGTTGGATGATCAAAGATCTATGTTTTTTTATCCTGGTGCCAACAACTGGGGATGCACGAATTGCAAGGGAGGAAGTCAGAGGACTTCCAGAACGATCTGGAAGTGCTTCAACATAGGCCCACCACTAGCCTCAAGAAAGGGGACTCCAAACGCACCAAGGACAGATAGAAAACAGCCAAGAAGATGAAAGAAAGAATTCTAGTGCGATAAAAAGGGTTAGATCTTGAAGTTATGGGATATTAAAATCTTGAATGAATTTATAGGTGGATTGTGGTTTCACCTCATGGTTAGACGGTTACACATGATGGGATTAATTGTTATTTAATAATTCTCATTGGAGGGGTGGCCAAAATTGTAGTGCGTTAAAGGATTTCATTTAAAGAGAGGAAAATGGGTCCGTTGAGGGTATCTCCACTCCTAGAGGATTTAAAACATTGTTTATGGTGATAAAACATCTTTGAACCACTTTAAAAATGTTAAAATACTTAAAAGTGGCGTTACGGGAAAACTTAGGAAGGAAACCCCGACACCCCTCTATGGCTGATTGGTGAGACTGATAGGTGAAACCGATCATTGGAGAAGATCAGGTGAAGCTGATCCAGTGAAGCTAATCCCATGAAGCTGATCTCGTGAAGCGGATCCTGTGAACATGATTGGTGAAACGATCTCTAAAACTGATTAGGTGAAACCGATCTATTAAACAAATTTGGTGAAACATATTTATTAAACTAATTTGGTGAAACTGATCTGTGAAACTGATTTGGTTAAATTGATATGTAAAACTGATTTGGTGAAACTGATCTGTGAAACTGATTTGGTGAAACTGATCTGTGAAACCAATTTGGTGAAACCAATTTGTGAAACAGATTTTGTGAAATTGATATCTGAAACCGATTTGGTGAAACTGATATGTGAAACTGATTTGGTGAAACTGATTCATTAAACCGATTTGGTGAAACTGATCTTTGAAACCGATTTGGTGAAACCAATATATGAAACTGATTTGGTGATACTGATCTGTGAAACTGATTTGGTGAAACCAATCTATAAAACTGATTTGGTGAAACTGATCTGTGAAACCGATTAGGTGAAACCAATCTGTGAGACCAATTTGAGGAAACCAATCTCTGAAATAGATATGGTGAAACTGATCTGTGAAACCGATTTGGTGAAACTGATCTGTGAAACTGATTTGGTGAAACTGATCTCTGAAACCAATTTGGTGAAACTGATCTGTGAAACCGATTTGGTGAAACCAATATGTGAAACCAATTTAATGAAACCGATCTCTGAAATCGATTTGGTGAAACCGATCTGTGAAACCTATTTGGTGAAACCGATCTCTAAAACTGATTTGGTGAAATTGATCTGGGAAACTGATATGTGAAGCTGATCCGTGGAGCTGATCTGTCAAGATGATCTTTGAGACAGATGGGTGGGACTGATCGATGAGTCCAGGACACCCTAACACATAAAATTTGGCAATGTAATGGACTAGGAGGGTCTGGGCCATTACATCATATATGACAAAAACATCAATCTTAAACATGATACAAAAAATATTATATTAATATGACCATTATAAACATTCAATGATATAGGGATCTATGAATATAATTAATTTCAGCATGAAATATATATATGAATATAAATAAATATAATTTTTTGATAATTTATTAGTAAATAATCATTCAATTTTCTTTAAATTCAATTTATTCTTCAAAAAATATGTTTTCTTTATAAATGTTTTTTATTCATTTAATGAGAAACTAAAAAAATTATCTTTTAATCAACTTATTGATGATATATTTGATAAAAAGACTTTATGTTTCGATTTTATTATATGATGATTATTTTAGGGTGATTTCGTACAATTTTTATGAAAAAAATCAATGATTATTGATAAATACATATATTTATTTAGATACTTCTAAATTTATATTATTTTTTATTTTAATTATTTAAAATATTATGTAATTATGAATAATTTATAATATTGGTATAGAAAATATATTTAAATATATGAATATATATATATCTATATAATAATTATCTCTCACTATATAGCCAATGAATGATCATTTTATTCATGAAAAATGCATTCCATGGAAAAAAATTATTCATTCATGTTTTATGGGGTTATATTTAAAATAAAAATTTCCATTAACTTGAATCACATATGATAAAATATATTCAATATTTGGAATCAGAATAATTAAAATTAGTAAATAATTTCGAATCATTTTTTTTCATATTGATTATTAAAAACAGTAAAAATCTATTTCCTCTATTAGGGGTAAAACATGTTTACTAGAGGGTAAACAAAAGAGATGAGGGTTATAATGATTGAAAAACATATTTAATTTCTAATATTTCTTCCTTATTTCGACCATATCTCATTTATCTATCAGAGAACTCCCATTTTGATTCATATGTCCTTGGTTTTTACCATTATAATACTTTATATATTGAAAAGAAAAAAATTTCACATTATTACAATTAATAACTTTAATATTTTATAATAGAGATAAAAATGATCTATTTCTAGTTATAAATAGTCTCTTGAAAAATAAAATATTTTTTAATCAGGTTAATTTGTTTCTAATTTTTTGTATTAATATAATTACCTTAACATTTTCCACAATAATAACATAGTAAATATTTAATGAAAAAGAAAATAAAATAAATTATTTTTAAATATTAATGATCATATAATTTGAATAAAAAAACTTGTTCAAATTTTTTTGGAGATATTTATAGCATGCTTGAGGTGTGTGAATGGTATATGTTCAAATTTAATATTTTTTATTTCTTAAAGTCAAATTTAATTAATAATATCAAAATTGTCATTAATACTATTTTAAAATAAATAACGATTTATTAGATAAATTAAAATTTATAAAAATATTATATTATTCCAAGTTAATATGTAATGGATTTTAATATTAGACATGGTTTATTTATTAGAATTTTTTATATTTTATATGGTCATTTTTTGGCCTATAATGATTAAAAACAGTAATAGTTTGGTAATTATAAGAAATGGAAAGACGTTGATGAAATAGAAAAGATAGTGGTGCATACATCTCCTATAATTGTAAAAATTTTATTCTATTAGATTACATTGATCCAAAATAATATTATATTAATTTATTTTAAATTAGGATGCATTTTAATATGGGAATTAATTTATATTAATTTAATACAATAAGAAATCCCATGAGTTCCCCTCCCTACTCTAATAAAAGGGAACATCCACTCATCAATTAACCAAACATCAATGGCCTTTTTTAGATAATAAAATACTAAATACCATCCATATAACCCTCTCTATTTCCAACATAGATTTTTTGGATTGTAAACCAATCGTAAGAAATATTTTTTTGAAATCCTAACGATGTTGTCTAAAGAAGTGGTGTCGTTCCTAACTGAGAATTATTATATTATTTCAACTTCCAGATAAATATAATTTTTTTCAACCATGATATTATATTAACATAATTTTCTCCTATATATTGGTATTTTTTCATGTTTATGTCATACACTATATCTATACCAGCATTCATCGAATGAAAAACTGAACCATTGTTCATGTGTATTAAATATAACACCTCAAAAATTGAGGTATTTCATTTCCATCACCACCACATAGGGATATGTGTATTTATGGAATTATAATATATATATATATATGATATTAATGAAATATTGAAAATTATATAAGCTTAATATATCAAATAATTTCTTACCATTACATCTTTTAAAAATTATAACATTATTTGTGTGCACATGTGTATTACCACCTATGTGAGGCGTTGTTATTCATTTTTCTTAACCACATCACATGAAATATATATATATATACACACATATATATATATATGTTTATTTAATAAAATTTTATATAATATATAATATAATTATCAATGTCTAAATATAAGTTACTACTTTTATTCATTCCATCATGATTTTATAAAAATGTAAATTTTACTCATGTGTAAGAAAGTCTTACCCTCTCCATTAACATAACACAATTCAATTTTCATAATCATATTTCATGGTAGCATTAAAAATTAAAACTTATTTGTAAAATTTATAAATATTTAATTAATATTAAGATTAAGATTTTGTAATAATGTCCACATATTCCATATTCAAATAGATAAAATATTTTTGAACATATGAAATGAATTTAAAAAACATTCCACATGAGCTTAATTTAATAAGTAAATAAATTCAACATTGTAAAAAAAAGGACTGAGAAAATTGAAAAATGTTATCATGAAATTAATTAATTAATATAATTTTAGTATTAATGATGATAAATGATATACATGTTGAGTCTAATGTAAGGTAATGGATTATTTCTGAACATTAATTTACGAAGGAATATTTTATTTTTCTACAAATAATTTTTTATATAGAATTTATACTACCCTCTTTCTTTTTATATAATTTATCCTTCATAATTCATGTCATTTTAAATTGAAATTAAAATTAGGTTATCATTGGTGGATTTACATGAATGATACCATGTTTTAAGGGGTTTCATATCTCAATATATTTACATTGGGTTATATTACTACTTCATTGACAGTGATATTACAAAATTATGTATGTAATGAAAATTTTGCATTATTTTGTATTACCCTTTTTTATGGGGATATAAATTTTATAAAAAAATTATATTCATTTAATAATTCTTAATTCAACAGTATCATTATTCTAAGATATTTCATCTCAATTTAAACTCTATTGGGAGTTATTTGTTTTTATGAAACCAATTATTTATATTATGAATATTTAATAAACATTATATATTTTATATAATAAATATAAATATATTTATTGTATTTATTACTTTATTTTAATTTATTTTTTTTACTTGTGATTCGTGATTAAATAGTTACACGTGTGGTAAGCGTTTATTTTACAATATCATCACTCTTTGAAATTGTCTATATTTAAGTCTCCAATAGAAGATTTATTTGATATTTCAATATTATTACCAATATATTTTATTATACTCTATATATACTTAAAACTATATGTTTACATTTTATTTTCCACTATTGAATAATACAGGTAAAAAATTATGTTTTTAAGGAAAAAAACATTATTTTTCAAGTCATTCGTGAATCTTTTTCTTAAATATCCATATTAAAAAAAAATTAAAACAAGTGTTTTTAATTTTTAAATTATTTTTATGGAAAATATTACACTATTTTATTTTATAAAAATTGTTTAATTGAAATTTTATTTTCATTTTTTTAAAAATATACTTATTTAGTTTTTACTGAAAATGTGAAACGATTATTAGTTTTAATGTAATTGACAAGAACATAATTTTCCAACAACTATGAAAAATCATTTCTTTTATTCCAACTATAAAATATTGAGATGTTATATTTAATGAAACATTTTTTCTATTATTCTGGAAATATAAAGTTTTTAGATGTTACTTTTAATGTGAAATAACAATTTTTATTAGGAATGTTTTTATTTATATTTTATGTAATTTCCATTCATCAATGAAAAAAAACCTTTATTTCACTTATACTCATCTAGGGATATTTCGAGATGATACTATCAATATTCTTCCTCTAGATGGTTAATAATTTTTTACTAGGGAAATTATTGACATCAAAATTTATGATTAATTTTTTCATTATAATCAATCCCATGAAACATTCAATTTTTTAGGATCATTGGATGTGGAGTTTCACTTAAATTTAAATATTCATTAAAAATGATATGATTACTCCATAAACCATATTTCATTTATAGAATGGGTGTTTCATTATGAAATTAAGTTTACTTATTGTTTAAATTATTAGCATATCACATCCTATATTTTCAATATAAATGATTGAATGGATTATATATCACCCCATTCATATGATGAATATATTATACATAAATTATGACTAGTGATTCCAAATATATCCCCTTGATGCATCGATAGACCACATGAGACAAACTAGTTTTGGTTTTTGAATGAGTATTTACCAATATATGTGATATATCTTCAAATGAGTTCTTTATGGAATTTTCTTGATGCCAAAAAATATGAATTTCATAATTAAAAGAAATGATATTGATATTAATGTGACTATTTGAATATATATGACATCCAAGTATAAGTTTCATGCTCATGTGATTACTTATATGGAATTATTTTTTCATTATTATTCTCTCCATATTATTCTTCATACTCAGGTAATTGATTATATATAATGAGTTTTTAGTTATTTTCCATTCCATATTGATAATTACTTACTTACATATGATATATTACACTATATATAACCCTTACAAAGCATTTCACCTCACCATTATTTTTTTTATTCACTAGAATATGAAAATGGATTTTTTAAATGAGTTCAAGGATAATGAATATTTACATTAACTATGTTTATTTTTTATTTCATCAAGTTTAACTTGTTATTAATGTATGAATCTACTTTACCAAGAATACTAATATATTCATTCCATATTGATATGATATCTTATATATAGTGATAATGTAATAAAGTAACAACTGACTCTAGGCTACTTGGGTTGGGGACTTTAAAGTTGTTTTAATAGGAATTTTAGTTATAAACCTGGGAACTAGAATTAGTAAAAAATTGATTTCAGAATAGAAAATTGGGGATAGATTGGAATAAAATTACATTTATAGAAAAATATGATAATTTTTTGTTATAGTAGGTATTATGTGGATTTCCTAGGAATACATCCCTATCTTGAAAGTACAGATGGATGTGGATTTGGTATAGATTCATTTAGGTGTAATAACCCTAAATTGAGTGAGTATAATATATTTTGGACACCATTATGGTTCATGGTGACTATTCCCTTACTTTTCACTTATTTTTAACACTAATATGGGATATTCTTTGGTTAGTTCACATTTTATTTATGAATAATTACGTTTAATTAAGGAATATATCCTATGGAAACCTGTGATATTCCACAATAATATAGGGAAAACATAAAATTTCATGGGTTGATATATATATGGGTAATATTAGCATTTAAATTATACATAATACTTTTTAGTTTTTATGTTATGAAGGATTATGATGATTAAGGACGTTTTGGGAAACATTTATGAGAGTATAACCCTTTGGATTATTATATATTATAATGAAGAGTTAATTTGAGGAATGATTCATTAATATTTTATGGAAGTATTTTTAAACCAATTAATGAATTTATGGGTTAATATGACAATATATGTTCATGTAATTATAGACAATTATGATTATTTTATTTTTCTAAAAAATAAAATGTATTTAAAACCATAGTGGATGAAAAGTCATTTCAAGATTAATGTAATTATTTAGGATATTGTATATATTTTTGTGAACATTATAGAAACTATATTACTATAGTTTTAGAAAAAGTAAAACCCACATGTTGGGAGATAACCCATCTAATCTGGTAATGTCATGGAGCTTTAACCCACAACCAAAGGGAGGTAAGGGTATGGTGCCTACCACTGGCCTATGTTATGACCTAGTTATTATGATATTGTTTATTATTAAATGGTTTGATAGATAAATTTTACGTTTAATTTAGGAAAAATAGAATATGATCAGTTCTTTTTCATATTTATGATTTTTATGTGATTAACGATATTTTGGAAGATGTTTTTTTTAAAATATACAACAATTTGGTTTAATGTAAAGGAATATTTGAGATTAATGATATTAAATTTTTGTAAGTGTAAGGTGAAGGGGTTAAGATAAAAATTTAGTTTATGTAATTATTAAATGGTGAGATTAATGAGGTTATTTGGTATATATTGTATTTAATTTTGAAAAAAATATATTTTTATCCTTTTGAATTATGGTGAAAATTTTGAAGTAAAATATATTATTTATTAATTAAATTTATTAAATGTTTTGGTTATTTTATTACCTTATGGTAAAAAATTATATTTTGGTTAATGTCTACAGACATTAGGAATATATTCTTACCCTTTTTAGACTATGTGATCTCTTAAAATATGATTTTATTTTTTTAGACTTAAAAAATTAATCTTTAATAGCCAAACTTTTGAGAAAAAGATATAATTATTTTATAAATGGATTAAAGTTCATAAGTATAATTATCAAGTGATTATATTAAATTATGATATTAGTTTTTATATAACATAATTCCGCCACTTTTGGATCATAATATTAAAATAGAAATGTTATCAAAGTACCTTAATTTCTGATGAATTAGTTTTCATTTTCAAAACTGTTAATTATACTATTTTTTTGGTCATTAACATTCCAAATATCATTCACTCTCTTATGATCAATGTTTACTACCACTATCCACTATTTTTTAGACATTATGGTTTGTCCCCTTCTGCATATTTATAATTCCCACTAATGTTAACATATTTATAATTTGTTTTTGTGTTAATATATAGATATATTTTATTTCACTTTTCACACTATTTGAAATGATTTTTTATTGACCCTTTTATAATATCACTTTTCCATAAAATAATTCTTATATATTGAACCCTTGATTTATGAGAATAGTGTATAATTGAGCAGATGTAATCTATTTAATGTGTAATGAATGTTACCAATTTATATTTTAATATAAGTACCTTTTTTCAATAACATATAGGACGTGGAACATCATGCTAAAACTATCCATGTAATATAAAATTCATATAACACCCTGAGATTTTGTGAATACTTTTTTCAAATAAATTTAATGATATAAATATTTTTAGTTTCAAGAAATATTAATTTTATCTTTTTTTACAAGAAAAGATTATTTTATCTTCCATTACACACAATACTGGGCTTAGCATGCATTAAACACAACCCTGAGTATAAATGAAATGTGCCATGTTATTAAAATATGATTATTTAATATGATATTTATCATGTATCCATTGGAATGTCTATTTTTAATAGTATTTATTACATTATAAAATATTATGGATTGCACATATATATTAAATGAATTATTTTTTGATATAAATTTAAAAAATGGATATAATAAACTTTTTTAAAATAGAGGGTATATATTTCTAAAAAAAGCTAGTTTTATTTAAACAAACAGTTTTTTCATCAATAAATCAAACTAGAAATTTTGATAAATTATTTTATTTAAATCTATTGTATACATATTTAATGAAATTATTAACATTAATATTTTTGTTATAAGATATTATAATAAATATTATGCTTAAAAAAACTATTTTTCAAAAAATCTGTTTTACCACTTTTTATGGTAAACTTATCTTGAAACTAATTTTTGACACATAAATAAAATTAATAGAAAAAAATAATATTCATTTTTAAAATCATATTTCCAAAATTATCTGATGTTGAATATTTTGGACTTTTTTGAAATGTTTATTTTTTTTAAGCCAAAAATATTAATTTTTAATTGAAAACTACATTTTCCTTCAAATAGTTTATAAAGAGAAATTATATTTAAATTTTTGAAAAGAAACATTAGTAAAATCAATAATCCATTAATCCAATTTTTGTCCCTTGGAAAAATTCCATTTTCAATTTTGATATTTAATGATTTCAATCTATTGAACACTTTCCCTTTAAAATCCCACTTTCTCGTCACATCTGTGGGTGTTATTTTAAATTAATTTTTTGCTAATTCATTTAAAAAAATTTAAAAATGGATTTACTATTTGGAATAAAAATAATTTATAGTACCTAATATTTTTATCTTAAATTTTGACCAAAATGAATGGTGAATTATGAAAAAATTAATTATCATGGTCAAGTTAATAATTTGTTTATCAGCTGGTAATACTAAAATGATAATGGTAAAAATGACCAATAAAAATTTATTAAAATGAATTTATCGACCTATTTCGACCATTACATGAATAAGGTTCTACAAATGTCTATTTTTGACCCTTTTGATGTATAATTAATGTGTAAGAATTCAATTAATTTCAAAAATACCAAATTTTTCCTCTCCCACACTTATAAAAGGCCACCCCATATCCTGTTTTCTTCAAAAACCCAAACCATTTTTTTAGAAAATAACTTATCTAATAACTTCAAAAATTCCCTCATATCATCCTATAATACTTAGTCTAGGATGAAATCAAACTTGAGAATTATTTTTGTGAAAGCATAAGGAGGATACCTGAAGAAGAGATACAATTCAACTATGGTCATTTTTATTTCTTCCCCTCCCCTTTGAATTCATATTATAACATGAATATATAATAATAAAATAATATTACATATATATTTATTTTTTTATTTCATGTAATTTACCTAAATCTATCAACCCTTTCATAAAACATGTAATGAAATCATTATTAACGTGTACAAAAGACTATCATTTTTTAAACTAACATAATTTGTTTATATATTACAACATTTTGAGGTTTAAAATAATGATATATTTATTTTTTATCTTATATATATATATGATATTTATTATTTTATTATGATTATGAAATTATCATATCACACATTCAGTTATAATCTTTATTTTGTGGGAATATGATAGTGTCTCTAATGTGTATAGAGGATTAACCCCATCTGAAGCAATGTGACTCATTTATGATTTACATGGATGGTATTATAGATGGGTTTAATGAAAATAAGTGATATCTAGGTAATATAAAATATTATGTATTTAAAGTATATATTAATTAAATACCATTCATTAAATCCATTAAAAATATTAAAATATTGTTCATTCATACGTACAACATACCATGTGCATGAACAACATATTTTATTTTCAATAAATAAATAATATTAATTACACCAAATAAACATATATTGAATATATAAGATATTTATATAATATTCTACACATGTATGTGGGTTAACCATTCATATATGTATGAGGAAAAAGAAATAACATGTTAAAACATAAGTGAAAAACAATGTAGTATTATATGAACCATGAATTTACATGAATATGTTAATAAACAATTAATAACATATCATAAGAATATAATATATTGTATTATATATAAGAATAAAAGTTTTTAATATATTTATAATAAAATAATATTCATTATAAAATATTTTTAAGGTGAATGCCAGATTTTAGTACTTAAGGCATGTGATTTTGTCTCACTTTTTACATTTGTGAGACACATATAATATTCCCCACCAATTCAATTTATGTGGGGTGTATAAATCAAATTAATTTATTTTATTATTATTATACAGATAATTATTGGATTTTTTATATCTATTAATGTATTTCTGTTTTATGGGTTTTTTAGTTAAAAAATAAACAAAACTGTAATGGACTTCGGTCTCAGGTTTTACTTATGTGGGAAAATTTCCATATTTACCACTTATTTATTATATGTGAGCTATATAATTCCCATGAGTTTATCATATTTTTCATCTATTAAAAAGTAATTCTACTTACATATCCATTTTAGGATATCCCTTTCATGGGATTAATAGCCCAAAAATAACAAATGGAATGGTTATTTTTTTTTATTTTCATTTTTTGGGACATAAGTATTTTTATGCACATATCATCTTTAATGAAATTTATATACATCGCTTTTGAAATTTTCTATGATAAATATCATTATTTTCAAATCATTTCAAGATTTATTTGTTTTTTTCTTTCATGTGGGTTACCATTCAAAACTACCAATGTGGTAAGAGTTTTATTTTACAATCACATTATTTATCATGATTGTTTATGATTATTTTTTTATGGAAATTTATTAAGATTCATAGTTTATAAAAATAATGTATTTTAATAAATTAGAGTTACATAAAAGGAATACATATTTGGGCATCACTTTCATCACTTTATATAGACAATAGTCCAAAAATATTTTATTAAAAACAATCATCTTTTTTGTCGAGAACCCTTTTTTCATTGAAAATCACGTTTTCTTAAAAAAATTAAAAAATGTTTTAATATTATAGTAATATTTTTAAAATATATTTTTATACATGATTTACTTTTTTTAAAACCATTTTGAAATGAATCTTCATGTTTTTTTCTAAACAATTGTTGTCTGGATTTTACTGAAAATGCGAAAGGACTCATTGTTTTTAACATGATCAATATGAATGCAAATACTTATCATTATGACTATTATATTTATTAAATATTCATATATATGTTTTCTAGGTTATTATAAAATTATATCATTTTCACAAAATTTTACATTTTTAAAATTTTATATAAATTTTAATGGATATTTTCAATCAGAAAAGAATTTAAATAAAATTATATTATTTTAAACGTTTTTATAAAGATTTTAAATGAAAAGGATACATAAAATATACCACATTTAAAAAAATTACTTTCCAAAAAATAATTTTTCTTCATGGAATGTCCCAATTGATCATTCAAAATAATTTTCCATTTAAATTGAAATCTATTTATGTGTCCTATTTTTTAGGGGATACAATCCAATGATAACATTTTTATTAATTATATGAATGGTTTATTTTTAAAAAGGAATGGTTTTTATGAAACATTTTTCTATTACATAAGTCATACCCCCAGTAAATACTTATTAAGACATCTTATTTTTATGCATTATATTATGCTGGATTGACTATGAAACCAATAACATTTCCATGGGCTGGGATATGATAAAATGTTTATAAAATCCATTTAGTTTCATAAGTAATAAAATGTTGACTATTTATTATCCTATGAAACCCATAAATATATATTTCATTATGTTATGAGTGGGACCTATATTTACTGACCGTTAATTGGGTAATGCTAAAACATCTATGAGCTTAAAGGGATCACATTTTGTTATCCCAAACTCAAAAAGGAGGGTACACTTATGGTTAGACAATGCTTCCAAATGAGGCTTCACGGGAAGTTAAACCAATATTGAAAAGTATTTTATAGTGGTTGTGAGACATAACCTAAAATTTTAGGGTACCCAGGTGTTTATTCCAAGACTGTAGGAGGGTATACATGAGTTAATTCCATGCCATAATTAGGCACATGATTTGTTAGCCGGTGGCTAATATGTCATAAATTTCTTGATGGGTAGACATTGTTTAAGGTTCTTTATGACATTATATATTCCACAAATATTTTCCATATTCTAATGTTATGATCTCATGGATGATGTCCTTTTATTACCTTATATTTTATTTCTTATGAACTATCAATTTTAATGCCATAAATATTGTATATTAACTATTATATGTTGTTTAAGAACTTCGTAAGATATGTTCATCATCATGTACCCATATTCTTATCTTATGAATTTATATGATCATAGATTGGTGCCTATTTGGGTTTCCCTTGCAGAGCATCAATGATATCCTGATCTTAAGAATCTGTTCCCTAGGTTATGAAGAATGGTTTTATATAGGTTATGTCTATTAAGAGTAATAAATGGGAAGATCCTTGTGGGAAACATCAATGATACTTCTCCAAATTAAATTATTGTGTTGCAAGTTCCCAAAGGCCCTAAAATATTATGTCCCTAATGTTTGTGTTTATAAATGTATTGAAAATTCATCTTAAATGATGGAATATCTATGTATGAGAAGCTTGGATCAATATAGATGTTATTATATGAATTTTACATTTATCCTTTGGAAAATTTTATGATAAAACATTAGTGATATCCCTAATTATATTTCTAAGGATAGGTCTATGAATGTCTCCAAGGATAAGTATATGGACGAGTTTAAGAATATGGAAATATCATACAATGTTGGTAAAAAATAGGTCATGTGTCTTAAAATAAATTAAATTCTATTCTAGATACTACAAGTAGATATGGATTTGGGTTAGAGGTATCTAGTGGTAATAACTAAGAAAAGTGTGCATTGATATGGAATCAATTTTCAACTACTGCAAGAAAATGGGCCCTATTGGATAGTAGGATTAACACCCCATGGGATATACTTTGGAAATTCAAATACACATTACAAACCATCGTGACGTATTTAAATAGATAATAACAGTGAAGAAACCATGAAAATATCAATGTTTCATAGATTGAAAAAATATCTTATTATTTCGACATTATATAATTTATTTTCATGATTAATTGGTTTTCCACTATGATTAGTGTTCCTCACACTATGATTTTAGGTTTTAGTTAGTTGTGGAAAGCAAATGTAATTGGACTAACATTGAATGTGATAAAAAAATTTGTAATGTGAAAAATGGGATGGTGACTTCATTAAAGGATATAGTGATTATTCTTGATCAGTTATCAAGGAAAATGACTAACAATTTGTAACATACCCAACTCTTAGAGTCATTGATGAAGATAATTTAATTGTTTTTTTAGAGTTCAGGTAGTGTAAAACACCAATTAAATAAAAATTTTGTCCCAATATGTCAAGAGTGTTGGAGGAATCACTCTTGGTGATGTCTCAATGGAAGGACAAGATGTTTTATGAGTGGATAAGAATTCAATAGAGTAACCCATTTTCCAGGGAAAAATATATCATTCGTTAACACACTGTATGTGAATATTGGTCTTCTTAAGGGATAATTATGGATGAATGACTTGAATGTGGAATGTATGGGTGTTATGAAAATTTACTTCCTAGGGTGAAATCTTGTGAAGAGAATCAGCAAGGCGGTACATGTAATAGTTATATTACTAATGATGAAGATACTATAGAGAACATATAAAAGTAATTTTGTACTCATAAATTAGATAATGAATAATAGTTAATGGTTTGAGAATGAAATTGGATGAATTAAAAAATTAGGTTTTTTAATTCAATTATTATAATATATAAAAAATGTAATTATTTATTAGTATAATTTTTTCATTAAGTATTTATAATAATATATTGAATTATTATGATGGATTGGTTATGTGATTCAAGGGTAAATTGATAATTTTATTATGGAAAAGTAACCCTTAATTTGTTCCGGATATTGAGAAAATGGTGTTTTGTTTGTATAAAGAGATGAATGATATGTATAATGAATATTGGATAATGTTTATTTCATAATAACTGATAAAGTATTTGTCAAAAAATTTATTTATGATGTCATTTATGGAGTGTAGAACATTTTTGGTTTTAAATAATATTCCTAGAAATCCTATTTTTAAAGGATAATGGAATCATATATGTTTTCAATAAGGTTATATATAAATTCAGGTTATTATAATGTTTAAAGAGAATACATGAAGAAGGTATTCAAATGTTTGGTATGTGACAATAAATAAAAACTTCATGTAGTTTTTGGAACTAATGATAATATCATATTGAAAATTTCATGACCATCATTCTATTGATTTAGATTATATTATTTTGGATGGATCATAAGGATAATAATTTATGAAATGGTTTCTATTGATCATTGGATGAGATTTAAAATGTTTATATATTAATTCACCATATAACTATTTAAGAATTACATGTGGTATGTTTTTTAATAATAACTAGGGATATAAGGAATTACCTATCATTATTATGTGAATCTAATTTAGTGATTTAGTAAAAAAAATCACCTCTGGATGTAAGTGATGTAGTGTAAATTGATTAAGTTAAAACCAATCAATTATATTATGTCTAAAAAATAGAAATATGTCATGTAAGAACATTTTCATATGTTAACAATATAGAAGTTAATAAAATCCCTCAAATTCAAGAAAATGATCATGAGAAAGAATATTATCTTAGTTCGAATTCTTACAATGAATAAAATGGTCCCTTAAATAAATATAGATTTATGATTTTTGGTCATTAAAATTCTTAAGATAATCATATTTGAGTTTATCATTGATCATTTTCACTCTCTATAATTATTTATTCTTTTATTCCATGTCAACATTTTCACTTCCTACCTTTGTACTCCTATGTGGAAACCATGTTATGAGTTAAATTAGGTATCAATTATGTTTATAATAATATTTTATTAATGTATGTTTAATTATTAATTTGTAAAATTTTTGTTTATATAAATGTATTTTCAAATGTTAAACCTTGGATAAACGAGATGAATTTCGAGGGGGAAATTCATTTCAACGGGTGTAGAAGGTAAAACCCTAAAATATTGTGAAATATATATATTTCAAATATATTTAATCATTTAAAAATATTTTTTA
This sequence comes from Viscum album, assembly GCA_963277665.1. Taxonomy (NCBI): domain Eukaryota; kingdom Viridiplantae; phylum Streptophyta; class Magnoliopsida; order Santalales; family Viscaceae; genus Viscum; species Viscum album. Next base: position 1,953,111,719 of record OY728141.1, on the reverse strand, counting down.
CATGAAATAAAATTTTTATGATACATTATAGTAAACATAGAGTTTATCATTCATTACACACAAAAATCGAGCTTACCTAGCAAGTCACACTACTATAAATCCAAACAAAACGCATCGTAATATTAAAATATTTTTATTTAATATATCAGTTATCACCTAGCTATCATAATAGATGTTTTGAATAAGATTATGTAAATTTGTTAAATATATTGTTTTCAAATTTATATAAAACTTATTCCTTTTTGACCAATTAATTAAAATTTATATAAAAAACTATTTTAACATAAAAGAAATATTTTTCAGAAAAACTAGTTTTTTGCAATAATACATGTTTGAACACAATAAATTAAACAAGTCTCTCTTTGTATGTTATATTAATTAATTTAATATAATATATATCCAATAAACTAATTAAAATTCATATTATGTGTTTTCTAAACAAGATATGATATGAAAATATGATCTTATGCTTAAAATAATATTTTTCTAAAAAAATATTTTGTCACCTTTTATTGGTTCATTTTTTTTAAAATTTCATTTTCAATGTTTTATATTTTTTTATTGAAAAAATAAGATTCATTTTTAAAATTATAATATTAAATTTATCTTAGGGTTAATTTTTGGGTCTTTTCTCAAAATGTCCATTTTTTGTTAAATAGTGAAAATACTAAATTTTAATTGAAAATGTATTTTATATAAATAGATTATAAAGATAAATTATATTTTAAACCTAGTTTAATGTATAATTAGATTTATAATAAATAAATTAATCCAATTTAGTTTATATTGATCAATTTAATTTTGAATTTTGATATAAAAACATTTCATACTTTTGAACACTTTCTCTTTAAAATATCATTTTCTCATCATGTGGGGGTGATTTATTTTAAATTAATTTTTTTGACATTTGATAATGAAATTTTTGAAAATGGATTAAGAATTTGGAATAATTTTAATTTATATTTTATTAAAATATCAAGTTAATTATTCACTAAAATCAATAGTGAATGCAATAAAAATTAATTATCATGGTTAATGTTAAAATGGGTTTACCTGGGGGTTAAACTAAAAAGATATGGATAAAAATGACCAATATATCATTATAAAAACTATTTTATCTCCATATTATGATCCCTAAACCTATAATGTTAGATAATGGTCTATTTTGGACCATATAATCATATTAAAAACGTGGGAGCACTCAATTCTTTTCAAAAATACAAAGTGTGTCATATCACACACATATAAATGGACACCCCGTATTATATCATTTTCACACCCTAAAAATAATTTTTATCAGAAATTATCTACCCATATATCTTCTAAAATTTCCTACCCTTATGTTAGGAGCCTTATTTTTGGCATAAATTCATTTTACAAATACTATTGGTTTAATGTTAAGGAGGGTCAGCAAAGAATATATAACATTTATCAATGTGAATTTTTATTTTTTTTCTTACCCCACCACATTACATTATTATTATAACTAGATAATATAGTGACAATATTATATTACATAAACATATATTTGTTTTTATGTTATGGTAATGACCTACTACCGACACCTCTTCCATCAAAAGGATTATGAAATTGTCATTTGCCTATATTGTGGACTTTAGACTTGTGAATTGATGTAATTAGTTTATCTATTACAACCTCATTGGGATAGAAATAATTATTGATTTATAATTTATATATGATATATATTATTTTAATGATTTTATTTTGATTCTATAATTATTTTATCATATATACCTTCAAAATCTTCATTTTGTGGGAATACGATAACATCACTCATGTGTATGGTGGATTGCCACCTCGTTAAGAGATGTGATTCATCCATGCTTTACATTAGAGTTATTAATTATGAGATTAATTAAAAAATTTATTTATATTATAAAAATATTATTCTAGAATAATAATATATTTTTTTCTTCCAATTTGTTAAGAAAATGGAAATAGATTTAATACATTCATCAGTCCTGCCATATCCAAGAACAATATATTTCATTTCCAATGATTAAATATTCTGGATTTCACTAAATAAATATATAATGAATATATATGATATTCATATAATGTTTCAAATTCTTCATATTATGAAACCACAATCAAAGTAACCAGAATATGAAATAACATGTTAAAAAATATGTGAAAACCCAAGTAATTATTGCTTGAAACTTTACTTTAACAAGATATTGATAATTAATGGGTAATAAAAGGGCACAAGGAAACCATATATGATATGATATATAAATATATATATATTAATATGGGACTTTAATATATGGGTAATAAAATTATTTTGATTATATAGGATTTTTGAATGTGAATGATGGAATTCAAGACTTAAGGTAAATGATTTCTGTCTCAATTTTTACTTATGGGAGACCCAATCCATAAACACTGAATATTATCATGAATTTTCTATACTACCCATGAATATAATTAAATATTATTATAATTATTTTTTTTATTTATCAATTTTTGGGTCACACATTCATGGGGTTTACTGTTAAAACGTTACCAAAATGGTAAAGGATTTAAATCTCTTTTTTTTAATTTTGTGAGATGAATTCCATATTCAACAACTATTTATTTTATGTAGTGTATGTAATCCCCATAAATTTATTTTATTATTATTTACCCTACAATTATTGGTATTTATATATCCATTTTATGATTTCTCTTTAACTGGGTATATAATTTAAAAGTTAACAAATGGATTAGATATTTTTGTCTCAATTTATATCATTTGGTATATAAGATATGTTAAAAATATATTATCTATAAGGAGGTGTATATACATTAACTTTTACATTTTATAACATAATTATATATATTTTCATCGTATTTTTAATTTCATTTAATTTTATTCTCATGGAACTTATGATTTAATGTTATTAAAGAGGAAAATAATTTTTGATTCAATATCATCCTTTATTGGGATTAATTATTATTATGTTTTCAATTTTATGATTTTATTATCTATCTCTCAAGAAACTCATGAATTTTCTTCTCATATTTTAATTCCATAAGAATACTTATTTTCTCATCATTTTACTTCTGTATGTACTCAATTTTTTAAATAAGAATGATTTTAATAAAAATATTATTTTTAGTCAGAATCCATTTTTTCATAAAAAACTGTGTGTTCTAAAATTATTTTCAAATTTTTTTATTAATATATATGATTTGTAAATTAATATTTTAATAATGTTTTTCTTTATCCAAATATTCTTTTAATGGAATATTAATTCCATTTCTAAACGATTCCATTATTTATTTTATTGGAAATGTAAAATGAATAATTTTATAACATTTATATTATTAGAGAAACATCCTTTCATTATGACCAAGGTTTTCAATGATGTGTCCTTTATATATTTTTTGGATTATTTAACAATAAATGTATTTTAAAACAAATATACATTTTAAAAAGTATTTTTCAAAGAGAATATGATATTTTCCTTAAGAAATGTTTTCAAATATTTTAAAAGCATCATTTATATGTTTTCGTTGTTATTTAAAAAGAATGGATTCATAAATTATATTATGTTTTAAAAATTTATTTTCAATGAAATTCATTTTTCCTTTAGAAATGTCCCATGTAATCTTTCAAAATTATTTTTCATCAAAGATGACATCCATTGACGTTACTGATTCGTTATAAGGTATATTATCAATGGATATCAATTATATTATTTCCTAAAATGGTTTATGTTTTTGATGGAATGATTTTTGTGAAACCCTGTTCTATTTCTTAGGTTATACTATGAATAAATTCTTATGAAACAATTATATATTTATAGGTTATTATATGATTAATTGATTTTAAAACCTATCACTTTTCCATAGTCTATGATATGATTAAATATTTACGGTACTAATTTTATTTTATAGGTTATTATTTGATAAATGTTAATGATCTTGTGAATCCCATAAATATTTTTTTAACAATGTTATTTTTGGGACCTATATCTCCCCCTAATGTATTAGGTAATGAAAAATGAACTTTGAGATCAAAGGGTACATGGGTGTTTAAACCAATCCCAATTGGAATGGTACATGGGTGGTTATCCAAATATAAATATGGGGGTATAATGGTGGTTAGACCAAACCCAAATAAAAGGGTACACAAGTTCACAACCCATCCCTGAAAATAAGGATACATGGGTGGTTATCCCAAACCTCAAGGGGGTTACGTGGGAGGATATCCCCTGATTCTATGTTTTATTGCAATTTTATTCTCTCATTTCTCATGTTCTCTTAATCCCTTATGATTCAGGTATTATTAACTACCAATCATTATACCATGACCCATTTTTCTAATCTATGATAGGTTGGGTATAAAATTCATATGTTATTTTTCTAGTTATACACCCTTATGTTTATTTTAGGATTTAATATGACCATGGATTAATATTTATTATTTTTACCCTTAATGAGTATATGAGTTCACCATTTCTTACGATTCTTTACCAAATGTTATAAAAATAGTATTATATTGGGTATACCTATATCAATTACTACGAGGGATGATCTTTGAGGGAACCATTGAATATATTTGTCTAGGTTAGAAAAATGTGTTTAATGATTCCAAATGAACTAAATTATAATGGTCCCCTTGTATTTTTATTTTTTATGTTTTGAATATTAATCTAAAATGATATAATATTCATGTATGAGAAACCTAGGATTCTATAATTGAAATATAAACATTATAAAATAGCTAAAAATTTTGATGGTAAGAATATGATTAACTTATTTATAAATTTTTTATGAATGTTCTACTCAATATAAATGTATATATCAATTATAATTAAATTATAACACAATTTTTATAAAACTCAATTAATTTCGAAAAAAATTGTTCTCTACAAAAAAATATTTTCACTTTCTTTTTTGAGAAAATTACATTTTTTTCCAAATATAAAAAAATTATGTCTATAAAAATAAGTTCATTTTTAAATATAATATATTAATGTAAAATTAGGGTGAATTTGTGGGATTTTTTAATATTATTTTTTAATGAATAATGAAAATGATAATTTTTATTGAAAATTATTTTTGAATGTATAATGTATTTAATTTCAATTAATGAAAATAAAATTCAATATGAAATAATTAAAGATAAATTTTTAGATTTTATATCTAACAATATGAATTTGAATTCATATAATAATGATAATGGGTCATATAGTTAATGTATGATCAAATTTTGCATGAAAAAGTATTTCCACAAAAGACATTTTCACCACATTTTGGGGGATTATTTTTAAATAAAATTCATCTCCTTATATGAAATGAATTTGATAAAATGGATTCCATTTTTTGATTAATAGTAACTAATATTAGGTAATATGTTAAAATTTATTTTTTATCATAATTAATAGTAAATCCAGTAAAAATAACTTACCACAATTATGTGTAAAACAGGTTAATTGGTGGTTAAACAAGATAAATATGTGTTATCATGATTAAAAAACCTATCTGATTTCAATTTAACTCCATATTTCATGAACATATCATATTATTTCTATAAATTTCCCATTATTGAATGATGTAGCCATGAATGTTTCCTTTATAATAAATTATATAATGAAAAGGAAACAATGTCACAATATTGATTTTAATAAAAATAATATTTTGAGATAGGGATAAAAATGAAATATATGTGGTCATTAATATTAATTTGAAAAATAATGTATTTTTAAACATTTTATTTTATTTCAATTTCCTATTAATAAAATAATTACCTTAATTCAGAATGAAACAATCACAAATTCAATATTTAATTTAGAAAAAAATAAATTAAACAATTTTAAAAATATAAAATATATTAAAATTTGAATAACATATTTAGTTTCAAATTTATGTTAATAATTATCACATTTTATTGATGTGTGAATGTTATAGATTCTAATTCTATCTTTATTATTATGTTTTTAATGTCAAATTAAATTAATAGTGTTAGAATTGACATTAATAGTATTTTATATTAAATATCTTTCTATTATAAGATATAAAATACATTAAAAATAGTAAACTCAGCCTTGTGAACGTGAAGTAGCTTATAAAACCAACCATGGTACATTTCTGTGCTTTATTACTTTTTTATGAACTTTCCATATAACATAATGTGTAAAAACATTAAAATTGCTGTAATTTTCAAAAAGGGTTGGAATAGGTTAAAACATAAAGGTAAGGGTGAAAAACTCACCTAAACATGAATAAATTTCATTTTATGAGGGAATTTTACCAAAAATATATCTAATATTAAATACTATCAACATGGATCCACATAAAATGAAAATTTATTAATTTTAATATAATACTTCAATAAATTCAAAGAGTGGCCCTCCCCACTCAAATACAGTGGAACCTCCTCTCCTCAATTATTCACATATTAATGTCATTTTGTATCAGACAATAACTACTAAAATACATTAAATAAATACTTTACCATATCATATAGTAATTATTATATAAAACATTTATCATAAGTATTAATTTGGTTAATACCTAAAAAGGTTTTCCCCAGACGAGATTTTGTTCTTAACTAATAATTTTTCATTTTTCTCATCTTCCACCATCAAATATTATTCAACCATGGTAAAATAATGGTGATAATATATCACATATACTAATATTATACTATTTTTATATTATTCTTATTATCCATATCCTCTCCCATAAAATGTGAAACAAAATCTCTTTTTTATGTACAATGGACTACTGACTCACAAATTATTGTAATTTATTTGCTATCACCATCACTCACATGTAGTTTTAAAGATAAATTTATTATATATATATATATATTATTGATGACATATTTATTAATCAATTATGACAATATATCATATCATACCTTTCTTTTCTATCATTTAAAAATAAATGTTCACTTGTATGTATATGTAGATTACCACCTCCACGAGGCGATATGATTCATTTTTTAGAACCAATTCACCTAGCTTTTATATATATGTGTAAAGAGAAAAAAATTACATTTATGTTATAGTGATAATTATTTACTTTTTTTAACAATCCTTATCTTTTTTTTCATAATGATCTTTGAAATAAGGAAATGATATTCATACATATGCATGAATTAACATATCTATGATTATAATGTAGTTCATTTTTCATAACCATGCTTCATGGATGGTCTAAAAATTATAATTAATGTGTAAAAGTGATAATTTTATCATGTTTATTAATCTAATTATTATTAATCAATTACCACTTTTACCTTGTCCATATTATTGATGCTAATTTGTACATATGAACATAATAGGGTTTAATCATATTTCATGAACATAATTGAATATATTAATAAATATAAAATCGTAATAAATTATGTAAAATGAATAATAAACCTGAAAAACTACCATAACCATGTAAATTATTATTATATATGTATTATTATAGAAGATAAATAATGTAGATGATGTTTCAGACCTAAAGTAATTGATTTAGTCTAAAGTTTTCCTTATTGAGGAATATATTATTTTTATTCATGTAATATTACTTATATAGTGGGTATAATGAAATATTTTATGTTTTATCAGAAATCATGCATACTCTAGGGTATTTTAATTTTTAATTAATTTATTTTAACTAAGGGATTTTGACTTGAATGTAAACATGTTGTAAGGGATTTCATAACTCGATTTTTTATTAGGGTTAAAGTACTGATCCACATTCAATAATATTATAATATTATCTATGTAATGGCTCATGATTATTTTATATTTTTTATTTCACCTTTTTATGGGGATTTAAATTTTAATCTCATAAGTAATTCATTGATTAATTATAACTTGAATGGGAAGATCTTTGTAAGATATTTTGTCTTAATTTCAACCCAATTGGAACATATTTGATATTACATGCCTATTTAGTTATATGAGGTTTATCTACATCCCATTTGATATGATATATCATCAACATATTTATAGTCATGGCATTTGTTATTCAATTGTTGTTATTTATTTCATGTGGGTTATGATTCAAAAGTTACCAAAGTGGTAATGGTTTATTTCACAATCACATCATTATTCAGGATTATTTGTGATTAAGTATTCACTAGGGGAATTATTTTATATTTCCATATAAAACACAATATATTTTATATTCTAATGTTTACTTATAAAAAATAAATTTTCCGTTCATTTTCTTTATTTAAATCCTCAAAATTCAAAAATGTTGTTTTAAGGAAAGTAGATTTTTTCCTACTTTAGTGGAAATATTTTATATATAATTCATTTGTGATATTTTCTAATGATACCATAATTATTTTTTCTCATGATAATATGAAAATTTTGACTGGTGAAAGTATTAACATTCTTATTTCAGATTAACTGTGTAGTCATTAACATTCTATTGAAACATTCACTTTCCTATGATAATTGGACATTATATTCCCCATAAATATCTATATTCAGTATAATGGGTATCATTATTTCATTAAACATATATTTTTTATACTTATAGAGTTTTATTGTGAATGTAATTTGATTGATTTGAAAAATTAATAAGATTTTATATGATAGTTTATCAATATAATTATTTTCATTGATTATATGTCACACCATTCATATGATTAATTCATATGAATTTTAATAGGATGGGTGGGGCCCACTATATACCTTAAATTAATTGGTAGGTCTTAATATATAGACTACTATGAGTATTGGGCTGAGGCCTTACCCATTTTGTAATATTTTTTAGACTGAGGCCCAGGTGGCGAGTTTATGATTTTTGACATTATTCCTTACCTAATAATTAAATTAGTAGTTTATTTCACGGTGATTAGTTGAATAGTTATGATATCCATGTATAAGCTTTATCCTAATGTTATTATTTATATGGAATTATTTTATAATCATTATTTTTTTCCATAATAGTCTTCGATTACATATTATTTATTATATAGATTGTATTTTCAATTATTTACATTACCTTTGTGATTATTCCTTATTTAATCATGATAGATTATGATGAATGAAACAATTACTATTAATCTGAACACACCCTTACATATTTCCATTTCATATGATATTAAGATTAAATATTGAAAGGAATTCAAGGATAAAAAATATTTATTTCACTATGTTTTGTATTGTATGTTTTCAAAAGTAATATAATATTCATGTTTTTGTCTACTTTATCAATAATAATAAACTTATCGGTATATAGAGATATAATTCTTTGTACATCGTTCCTATTTATCAGGGAAACCACATGATTTGGGCTACTAAGACCATGGTATTTAAACACTACCATTTTATTTTACTCTATGTCTAATTTATTGGATTTTTTGATCATTACATGAATGACTGGTTGAATAGTAACATGGTTTTAAAGAATTTATCACCTTCAAATACAAATTAAATATTTTCCCTGGATAATCAACTATTACTATGACTTTTTAATAATTATCATTGATCAAAATAAATTATATTTTCTTCTCAAAGCATCATCCACGTTTTTTCACTTTGTATAGTGGTAATGTATTGATTGGTCATAATATTTTACCAATTTAAACCATATACTTGGGAGATTGTTAATGAACTTATGTGTGAACACATATTTCGATCAATTATGATCAATATATATATATATATAAACATTTTTTAATAGATAATGTTTCCAAATAATTATGTAAAATATCAATTTTTCTAGCACAAAATAATGATTTGGGTTATTTTTCCCATGATTCGTTAATTGTTATGAGAGAAAATCATTTAAATTTTCAATTATCTTGAAGGTGAATCAAAATACTTCTATATTAAATACAATCATATAAAAAATCTTCCTCTATAAAATGTAATATGTGTACAAGAGAGCTAACTAACCTCTTTTTTTAGTTCCTTGATAATATCATCACATTCCTATATCTAAAGGAACATTACAACATTCTATGTTTAATAGGATAGTGAATTTTATATTTATGTAAAATTTCTCAAAAATATCCAAAAATAGTATTATATCTCATGAAAAATATGAATCTTGGTTATTATGGCTGGTCTTGCTCATTTCAGATAACTCTTATCTTTGATCCATCAACTGATATACGCTTGATTCTGATTACATGGTCAAATATTTTTTCTCCTCTCGGCTTGAATTCACACTTTCAAGTGTTTTTTTATAGTTTCTCATTTCGAAAGTTCTATAAAACATTATTAAAATTATAACAATTTTCATCCTTTAAATTCATGTTTATAACTATACCGTCTATAAGGAAAACAACATATTGATCGGGGTCTCTAAAGACTCTTTTCATTAGATCTATAAAGATAGGTCACACATTAATCAATATGAATAGAATCCTTTAAAAATAATAATTTCTATTTTTCATTTGAATTTGTTTTCAAAATATCATCCTTTTTGATTTTAACTTATGACATTCATATCGATGGTAAATATTCAAGAAGTATTTAGATCCGTGTCAAATAGTTTGTAAATATGGGGTAAATGATATTTATTCTTAATTCTGATGTTGTTAATAACATGAAAGTCATTGAAAATATTAAAGGATCCATATTTATTATTAATAAAAAGGACTGGTACTCCCCATTATGAAGTACTAGGGACAATTATGAAATCATATAAATTAACCTTTATCATATTATTTAATTCCACAATTCAATATAATACATCGCATATAGACTCATTGAGATCAGAATGGATCCATGTATAAGTTAAAACATGACCTCAACCTTATTCTCAAGAGGAACACCAATATTTTAATAATGGAATACATCAATATATTCCCATAAAATTTTCATTCAATCAATATTGAATTTCTCTTTGAGCAGTTAATCTTTAAATCCCCCATTAATGGGTAATAAAAAATAAATTATAGTTTTTTATTCATAGGGAAGTTTACCATCTTGATGATACTTGATAAAAATATGATATAAGATATGAAATGAAATATAATTCAAAAAAAAATTTATTTGGGATCTATGTAGAGATAAGCTATCCATAACCAAAATTAATTCATATTCACCCCAAATGATATGAATTAAAACTGTTGGATTTATCTTCCTAAAAAAATTTATTGGAGAGGATTTATATAGATTATCTAAGTTCATCGTGAAACAAGGTGTATTCATAGAGATTTCAATATCAAAATATCTAGTTCATGACTCTATAACTATAAAAAACATGTGTGATGTAATAGAATGTGATAAACTGGAATAAAATAAGTAATTCACATATTTATAATGGTGGGTATGTGTTCCTCACAAAAAATAATTATTATGATCTACCTTAATGATAATTATTTTTTATAATCTCACTTATTTACATATCTTGGGGGGTCTTTGGGTACTATTATATTCCTTATATAAGGGTTTGGTAATTTATTACAATAATTCTCAAACTTGTTTCATTTGAATCATTGATGAATGAGTGGATAATTAGTAGGTAATTTGTTACCTTCTTTTGAACTTTTTGAAAAATTTCAATATTCATGAAAATATTTGACATTTATACAATATTTAATACATCTTACATATCCTCATATGAAATATTTTAATCCCATCATCCCAATGTTTTGGCATTAATAATGCTAAATATTTTTTTTCATCTTGGGACTTTTTATGAGACATTCCCTAAATCTCTATCAACAGTTTATTATCTCTATAATAGTGAGAGTCTCTATCATCTATATCCATCAAAGGTTCAATTAAAAAAATATCTTCAAATATACCAAATCATATTACAGCTGGTTATCATTGAAGAAAATTTATAAAGTCACTATATAAACATTTCATCGTACACTCAGGATCCATATTAAATATGGAGGCATACCATTCCCATCTAGTGATTTTTTCTTCATAAATCCCCATTTATTCATTAATTTTTTAGATAAACAATTCCATCTCTATATTCAATTGAATACTAAAAATAAAATACTTAGTGAAAAAACATTATTGACATAATCATAAACCATATAGACTACCTTTACCTTCTCCTTCATCATTTTATTATTTTTCAGAGTCCCCCATTAGTTGGAATCCCATTTCAAATGCTAAATAGCCATTAAAACCATATATTGTTATATGATCTATTTAATGAAAAATATAGCATCCAATAAATTGATCCACTTATAAAAAATAAGTTTATTAGAAGATCCATTAAAGGCGTGTTATATTTTCTATAAAAAAAATATTCAAAGGGAATATACTCCATCCATTATATGTTTTGGAACTCAGTTCATATGTTTTGTTATTTATACCTTATAAAAATTAAGTGGGAATTACCATTTAGGTTTTTTTCTCCAGTCCCCATTACATTGGGTTTTAATTTGAAAAGTCATTATATTTTCCACATAATCTATTTTTATTTTGGTTACTTCTAATTCCAACCCTCACTAAAACCAAAAGGGGTAAACATGGGATATGACCATGTAACATCCTAGGGGTGTCAACATACTAAATATCATAAAATAAATTCATCCTTAAATATTATTACCTATTTATATCATCATGTTATCATATATATGATTTATTTCATCCTATATCAATTTTTGTTTATCATATGCTGCATTAATTTGTGTTATACCGTGTATGTTAACATAGTCCCTCAAAGTATCTAGGAAATAAATCCTTCCGAGCTATTCATATATAATATATTATTAATTAAATAATACCCCCAAAGAGTTTATATCTAGGTATTTTTTTAATAAGAACACTCTTCATGATTTAGAGTGATAATTAAGTCAATAATCAACCAACCCTTTTTGTGGTCATTACTTATAATTGAGTATATGTAACAAACACATCCACTTTATAGTATATAATGAGGGTTATATTTATTGGAATACAAACTACTAAAGTATTTACCAAAATTTAATTATATAATCTTATAAATAGACTATTTTATGGGCTATTCATGATAGCTATCTTACCCAAATAGCAAAGGTAACTAAAATAATAACAAAAAATAACTAAATATTCAATGTGGAACCAAATGAGGTGACCCAGGCTAAATATTGTATTATTGTACATTATTTCTATATTTACAACTTCATATAACATAATAAAATATACATCCCATGAATCGAGAGATGTGATTTCTATAAAAACATTCTATATAAGCATATTTTTTACATTTTCTGTGAAAATTTCCACATAATTTTATCACACGATAACTATCTATAATTATCTACTATGTAAAAAAAATCATCCAAACCTAGAGAATGAAAAATAATAATGAAGTTTGAATAAATACCCATTATGGTATATAGAGACATTTCAGCATGTTACCCAATGTTAGATCATAATCACATGAGAAAATACAATATGGAAACAAATATCATATTAAAAACAAGGAATCATAGAAATAATTCTTATGGAAATATAGGATAATAAATAATTACATATGATGAAATGTATAACATGGAGTATATAGAAGAAAACATGAGACCTAAATCATTTTTGGGGATAATTTCATTGTGGAATAACAATGTTGCGAGGCACTAATATAAACATAAAAAACAAAATATTTTCATTTAGGAATTGGTAAATATTTTCTAAAATTGATCTCGCATCAAAATTTAATTCTTATAAATAATCAATAATCACAACATGTCTCCTAGATTATATTAGAAATCTAATCTTATTTCCTATTTTTTGATCCGGAATAACCAGTCATTTCACCGCTATTTAATCATATGAATATCATTACCCAATGAATTGGATATCTATAAACAACCCATATATAAATTAATCATTAACTGAATAGGTGTGTTCCAGAAGAATAAAATACAATCCTCAAAACAATAAAACATAAGAATGAGAATGGATATCATAATAAATTTAAATATTTATCATGTAAATAACCACATAAATGATAATAATTGGAAAAAAATTATTTAATATAAAAGATCAAAATACTAAAATAATTTTATGGTAATTTATCAAACATAACATCATAGAAAATGGATCTCAATTAAGCTAATGATTAAAATGGAAGAGAGATCAAAAAAATTAGTAGTAAATCTTATATTTTAAATTAAAATTTTAATAACATATGGATTGATCCATAAATTTATATCAATATAATAATTATGAACATTGTAATTATTTGAAAACATGGAATTGGAATAAATATCAATTTAAGATAAAAAACACATAAGTGGTTTGTAATTATTCAAAAAATATTACAATTTAATGGAAAATTAAAACCATTCAGGATTTTGATTTTAATTAAGATATCATTTTAATAGTTTTGATAAAATAGGAAATTATATTTAAAATTTTATTAATTAATATAAGTAACATTTATTGTATATGTTCAAAATATACTACATAACTCATAGAAAGAGATATTAGTTACCAATGTTTCTTATCTATACACATGATTGCCAGGGAACTGATTCAACCTCTTATATCATAAGGATAATAATATTAATTACTAACTTTTAATCATCATTCATATAAATTTCCTTTTAATACCTTAATTTTTTTATTTAACTTCATGTACTAGAATTATATAAACAGATGTTGACTATTTTTATTAATTTTATAAGAGATCTGTCATAATTTCATCCTCTTATGAAGTTCATTGCTAAAAATAATTTATAGTACATGAACTCATATTATAAAATTTTATATAATTTTAAAATTCCTTCAAATGAGTATTTTTTATGTGTTTCTTTGATGTGAATTTATTTATGAACTTATTTTGTTTTATTTATCTATATCGGTAGATAAAATAATATTGATCATTAATTTTTTCCCTAATAAATCAAATATGTAAATACAATACTCATATATATAATATATTTTCATTAATTTTAATCTATAAACATGAAATCATGGTGGTATAGAAAAATGGAATATAGCATTCCAAGGAGGTAGTAGCATAAACATATTGTTGGATAATGAGTTCCCTAATCAATTATCCAAAGAAATTATTTATATGATTCATTATTTTAAAAATGTATACATGTCTTAAATATCCAAAAGCGTTATTAAAATACCCTTTTATTTTATCCATTCTATGAATTGTAGGTAAATGATACTTTTTTATTCATGGAGGTAATATTTCAAACCTAGGCACATTTAATAGGTTTTTTTGTTAAAGAAAATGGTGTTGTTCATATCATATTCTAATATTTAATTGAAGTCAAAAAAACCTTAATGTTTATAATTAATTAGTTTATATGATTAGAAGTAATAAACATGATGAAATCCTATTATAATTAATGAAACTATAAGGATCATTGTAGATTTATTGATATATATTTTAACTCATTAAATGAAGTCATTGTATCATTCGAAATAACGAAAATTTAATATGAGGCTATGGAGGTGTTCACACACTAGTAAGAAACACTAGACAAAATGTTGACAATCATTATCCAATTATTAGATAAGAAAGTGGCCTCCTCTGTAGAAAAATTCCACTTGCTTACCACTAGATAATCATCGACTATATGATGCATATGGACAATAGCACCCCAAGAGTGTTTCACTCACTGACCATCCAATGTGAACTCACTAACAATATCAAGAGTTATGTAGTTTCTTGAATTTAATTATCATCTGTTGCAGCTACACAGTTTAGGCTACAAGGTATCTTGTTACATTAAGATATCAGTATTGATCCATATTTTAATAATGGTAAAAGTTCATTACTTTTGTTCCTTTTATATTTATTACCCCCATTGAATTATATAATATTCTATAATATTTTTTAGGATATAAATAGACCTCTTTGTGGCATCAGAAACATACATTCATAATAATTCTTCAATTCAAACCTATTATGGTCTTCAAATTTTTATCAAGTTCTCTCATTTTCTATGTGAAATATTATACATTCAAGAGTCTGATCTAATTATAAAATAATTCTAACCCCACTATCAATATAATTATTCACTAGTGGTTTTTCTTATTCTTTTGAGAGAACCAAGACCATGTTAAAATATGATTACCTAAAAAAACCTCTCTGATTTCTCTTTCTTTTATTCTCATTGATCACTATGATTAATGTGATGAAACTGGGTTATAATTATATAACCACTAATTACTAAGGGAATATTTATCTTTGAGGTTCATAGTTATACCAATTAAAATCCTAGGGTCTCTTGTATTCCATTTCCAGGATATAACCCAAAAAAAATGGGTTTTTGGTTTCATGGCTCCAGTTACAACCAAGACCCTAATTAAATAAATTCTCAAGCCAATTAAGTGGTATAAGTGGGGGATCATATTGGGATATTGTTTTACATACTTACAAAATTGTGTACACTATTTACTATTTTCACAATTATTTATTTATTAAATTAATTCATTAAAATTTTCAACTATTTGATCCATCAATATACATATTCATTAAATTTATGAATTGGTATTTCTTTTAATCTATAACAATTATTAATATGTAGTTATATATTTTTTCTTTCAATATTGTTTTGTTTATTTAGTTTTATCTTTGTAATGTATTAATATGATTTAAATTATTTTCAATCATTGTGAAAAAATAATTTTCCGTCATTTTCATTATTTTTTCCTTTTATGGATTGGATATTCACCCATGACACCTTCTATATTACCCAACTCAAACCTTTATTTGGTTTCAAATGATACTAGATATTTATTCATAATAATTGAAAATATTTTTATTTCGACATCATAAACTTTTTTTAAGTGATCCCCTTTTTCTAAATTGCACTTGGAAACACCTATGATTCTCTTAAAGGACATTCTATGGTTCATACTCCCATTTTCAATAAAAATAATTATGGTAATTGTTAAATATACATGCCTACATCTATTAAATATATTCGTTATATCATATGGAATATAACATTGAATTATTATATCACTATGACTGAAAATAAGTAAAAACATTCTCAAGATGATACATCTTTACAATTATTTTAAGTTAAAGATAGAAAATTATTGGAGTTTGGATTAGAAAAAATTAATTTAATAAATATTATAAATGAAACATTTCTCAAGAAATATGTAAACTCTTATAAGTGACACATGATGTAACAAACATAGTCAAATATACTAGAATAGATTTGTTTAAATAAGGATTTGAGTGTTTTATTTTGAATCTTAATGAATCATATACCTAAATTATTAATTAATTCACTTATATTTTTAATGGTTGAAAGGATATTTGTGATATTCTCTTGGGATATAATTTGGTGAAAAAAATAATGTAGTTCTTTCAATGAAAATGAGATCTTAATGTCCCTCGAATCCAAGAAGCTACGAGAATAAATAATATATTGGTTGAAGAAGTCATTAGATCTCTTATTACTTATTATATTATTAATTAATGAAAAGATGAATAAAATGTAAAAGATTTCAAATAAACTAAAACTAAAATTTATTTTTTGGATTTCAATAATGGAAAATTTTAATGTGATTCCATAATATATCATATTGTATATAAGATGAAAAATTACATGAAAATGAAATTAACTTCTCATAAATTCTGAATGGAAAATCCATAAATTTATGTTACTATAGATAAAAAAATAACATCAACATCAATATATATTTTCCCATGGACGAAAATTCATTAGAAAAATAAAATTTAATAATTCTTTAGTAGTATTAACATGATGTGATAGTGAGTACACACATTAAAAAATAAATTATTCAATGATAGTCCTAAGTGCCTCATAGTTAATACCGATGAAAATAGAGTCATGGAAAATAAGTGAGAAGCCACTTGGTATTTGGATAGAAGGTTATCCTGGGACATGCTTGGTGAAACATTTGATATTAATCTTCTTGAAAACATTTTCAGGTAATATTTCACATTTAGAGATGATTCAAAAGGTAAAATTACTGGAATTGGTCTGACCAGATTCTCAAACACTATTTTAATAAATGATGTTTTATTTATTACCTTCATGAAGAATAATTTACTAAAAATTATTTAATTATTCAATATATGTTTCCCAATAAATTTTGACAATGATTTAGGAAAATATTAATTCAAAAGGAATTATTTTATTTAATATTAAAAATTTCAAACTTTTTGTTTCATAAGTCATAAAAATCATTAAAGTCAAATTGTGAAATATTCAAGTTCATAATATAATTAATGTTTTTTACCACAAATAATTTGTTATTATGAGATTATATATCTTATCAACATTAACTATAAATGATTTGTTTGATATTTAACAAAACTATATTTCAAGGATAATAGAGTTTGTGATCCATACCAAAAATGAAAACAATGAAAATATTCATTAAAATCATGAAATGTTTTTTATCTTAAATCCAAAGAACATGTTGAACATGAAATGTTTAACCAAGAAAAATTTATAGTATTTGTGGTAAATCTTACAAATGTTTTATTATCAATTAGAATATTATATTTACATGGGATTTATTGTTAGCTCATAAAAATAATGCTCATAATGTCATTATCAACATTTTACAGAAACATGTAAATAAAATAGGCCAAAAAATATTTTCCCTTAGAAGTGAAAATGGTGTAGAGTCAATGATTAGTAATAACTGTTTTTCATTCTACATATTATTTGTAATACATAGATGTAGGGATTTATTATGTTGAGATCATATGAAAGAAACATACTCTCTTAGTATTAAGTCATATATATGATCATTTATGTACCAATTTTGAAAATACCTATGTGATTCATATCTCTAAATACCATATCCAACAGTATTTAATTAACCATATTGATCTGAGACACCATTTACTATGAGATACATTTTTAACATGGGAAATAATTATTGACATTGTTTACAAAAACATCAACTTTCTGATAAATTCATGTAACCAATTCCTCTTGAAAAAATTTACTTGAATTATTTTTATTTTGGTATGAATACATTGTGATACTTATATCATATCCTTAAATTTATATAACAATATTATATTTCATTTTTATTTTATTTTTTTCCAAATATTAAAAATTATATTTAAAAAATATTTTATATGTTTTCATAGTATTGGAAATGTTAATTTAGTTTAATAATTTAAAAAATAATTATTTTCTAGGTACTATCAGGTGGATTTGGTTTTAGAATAGATACACCTATTGATTATAATCTTGAAATGGGAAGTATAGATCTTTAATTTGATCACCCCATGGGAATGAGCAGCGATCCATTACATATCACCTAGTTTAACACTCCAAGGTAATTTTCTATTGTTTATTAAAAATATTTTATTAATCCTAAATCAAGTAAATAATTTTTGTTTTTAAAATAATTTATTACATTATTTTGTTTAGTTTATTAGATAATCAATGTATATAAATATTTATATTATGAGGATATAATTTATTTAATACTGAAATTATATTTCAAGATATATTTTTATTCAATGTTATTTTATTAAAAATATTTTAGTCATGAGATTCATTGAAAAATATTCAAAATATTTGTTTCTGTCATGAACTATAATTATTATTGTCTTTTTTTTCATTCATCATGTGACTTATATAAAATCTCTCCCCCTAAATTTTCAATTTTATTAAATATTCAAAACCTTAATTTTGTATCTATAAAATTATCAGTAGTAATGATAAATATAGGTTATAATATTATTTCTTAAATTTACTCAATCATCCCATAAGACACAATTTTAATAACCTCAAATGTGTAGAATTTTCTTTTCAATGGGGGAGAAGTTTTTATTATTGTTAAAGGGAATTAAATAGTGGTAGTTATAGAAATATTAAAAATCATTAGTTGTATTGTGAAATTATTTTTATTTTTATTATTGATAAAAATCATATAATATTTTAAATATTATCTTTTTATTCAAGTTATATTCCAATTTATTTCATTAAAAATTATGATGTTTGTGATTATAAAAATGGGGAGATTTTATATTACATGACCTTATTGTTTTTTAATGATCACAAAAACTTTTTAATGTTTCTGATTATTTAATTTAAATGATACTAATTTAAAAAACTAAAGGTTTCAAATTATAATATTGAATGAAACTTGAATGAATATTAGATTAGTATTGTTATTCTTATTACACTAATATAGGGAATATATTAGGTATTTTGAATTAAATAAAAGATATTATGAGGATATAGAGGTATTTTGTGATGAGTAGGTTACAACAGATAGCTAGTGCATGGACACTGGGAAGACAATGGTGAGGGTTATAACCGACCATTTTAGTATAAGTCTACAAGCTACTCAGTGGATCAACACAATACAGATAGAGTAAACGAACAATAGTAGTCCATTTTATATTTTCTTATCCCCCATTTAGTAGAATCACAAAAACCATTAGTTGAGTTTTACAGTTTCCTAATGATCAGCACTAGATGCATCATCTATAATAGGGAGGATATCTAGTTTTTGATCGCATAAATATAATAGATTTAAAAAATTATTTAATGATGGTAAAAGTGACTGAATTTTGGTATTCTCCATACACATCACTTCGGGATAATTATAGAATGTTCGAGAATCTTTTTGATGCTATAAATAGACCTCATGGGTGCCTTTGAAACTTACCCTTTAAATAAATATTTAATGAAAACACGCTATAATCACCAATTTTATTTCATGTTATCTCATTTTATATGTAATATCTCATCCCATCAAGAGTGTGATATTATATTAAAACTATTCTCTCTCCATAATCTTAATCATTATCCTCTAATTGTTCTTATTTCTATTCTAAGAGAATAAATTTTTTGAATAAATTGTAATTCTTTTAGAAAAAATATATTCTTTCACTTCCATATATTATAGTTTCCCCATACCATTAAACAGAGGGACTCTTGTTTTTTCTATGTAACATATAAAATAATGTGGTTGTTTCATTTTAAGGTATCAATATATAATCACTAAAAATATAGGAAAAAATGAATTTTGGTTTCTTGATACAACATAATATATAAGAGAATTATTGGTATCCTAGATACCATTAAATACAATGTACTAATACATTAAATCCTTAAGGAATTGAGGTAGAAGATATAGGGGAGCTGGTTTATCTATTGATGAAATTCATTACCAATTTCTGTTCATTTTTTAATTGCCACATTTTTTGTCAGTTATTTCATGATTTCCATTAATTAATTAATTGATTAGTCCATCAATGCACTTAATAACTTAATTTATGAATACATATTTATTTTATTGTGCATCTATTATAATAATATTTGTATTTTGTTACAAATTGATCATTGTTTCTTTTAATTTCATTATTTAATGTATATCAATTGATCTAATTTATTTAAATCATACATAATGGTGTTTTAATTTTTTTATTAGTTTTACCATTTTTTAATGAGAAATTCTCCCCTCCCTATTTCCATGTTAACCTAACCTGACCTACAGTGGGAAAGGTTTTTATTGATTATACAATCATTATAATAACATATGATTTTACCACTGATATTAATTTTATAATTTTTACATATTTGAATTGAATTTGAGGAGGATGAATCACATATAAATAAATATTATATATAAACAAGTTGTTCAAAATTTATACATCACATCATGGGTTATATATAATGTGAATAGGGTTAAACCATTAATGGGTGGTCTTATGTGAAGACCAAAAACAATTTAAGGTGTCTATGAGTGTTGAATATGGGTTAAGATAGAGTTTTATCTAAATAATTGGGTTTTTTATTAGGGGAATTAAGGATAGGTGATCCCTTTTATAAGGGAAACGATTTTGCATTTTTTAAAATGCTTATTAAATTTTTAAATTTGAATGTTGATCTTTAGGGACATGGATAAAAAACTAATAAATAATAGAGGGTACAAGTGATAAGGTCATTAAATTCCTCAACCAAATATTCCAAAAAATGTTTTAAAAGGGATTTATATCCTTTAGTATTATATTTTAACTTTTACAATTTTTTTAATAGTAACTAGTTTTTTAACATAGTAAACTATCACTTCTGATTAAAAAATATAATGTTTCATAATAAATATTTTGGATGTATGATTCGAAATTAAAAATCCATTTAATTCGATATAGTTTATAAAAGTTTTAAAAATTCATTTTAAAATAATATTTATACAATATAATAAGAAATAATTTTAGTAAAAAAATTTATTTAATTCTAAAAAATTAAATATAGTACTATGAAATAGATTGAGTTTTTTTTTGAATTTATAATATCACTCATGAAATTCATATTTTTATATATTTTTTTTACAAATTTCTAAATCATTATTATAATCTATTATTTCCATAAGTGGAATGGTATTTGTATGAATGATATATTTCACAACTCTACTAAAGATAATTTTAAAATATATATCTCAAAAATTAACATTTGGTAATATAAAGATGATAAATAAAGAAACATTTAGTTTTGTAATAACTAAATCCATAAATTTATAAATTTTATATTATTATTGAAAAAACTAAATATATTGAATGGTTGTTTTATAATAAATTTATAATCATAATATTATATATTCTTCTTCTCATTTCCATCAAATTACTTAAAATTCAAGTCTTATTATTATATTTTTAAAAAGGTCTATTTGACATGAAAATATTAAAATTTAGAATCAAATATTTTATTAGTTTATAAGAAACACAAGTTTATATTATATTTAATATGAACTTTATTTTTTTCATTATATATATATATACATATATTTCATTATTTTGATGAAAATTTTTGTACATAAAAATAAAATAGCTGTGTTAAAATGGTATATATATGTTTGTTTTCGATATCTCATGAAAATAAAACTATAATACATAGTAGTTATATAAATATGAATATTTCACTAAAACATAAGCCATTAAACAATTAATCTAGGAATAAGGAATAAGTGTATATATATAAAGAAAACATCTAATGGGATAAAATAAATAAGGAGATTTAAGAATATGTATCTTGTTTCTTTGATTACTAGAATATAAATGTTGAATGAATGATTTATAAGGATTTGGCGCAACCATTAACCATACCAATATGTGAATATGAAAAAATGAACTTATTTTTCATCTAAAAATCTAAACATTATAATTCTATTTGGCATTTAAGTTATCACCTTATGAATATTGTATATTTTATCTCAATAAAAGATGATTTATCACTTGACCAACTATCCATGATATTCATATGGTGACAATAAATTCTACATGGAGTATTAGTATATATTTTATCATATTGAGATCCCATGATTACCTTGAGGATCTAAATTTTGTTCAACATGATCTAATGACAAAGAAATTCCAGCAACACATATCACACTTAAGTAGACGGTTAGTATGAAAGAACCATTTAAACACTTGAGGATATGATGGGACCTTTTACAATGAACTTACAAGGTTATTGGGGCCAAAAAAATCCTCTAGAAGAGTTATCATACAAAAATAGTTACCAATTTATCATTATGAAAGAACCATATGAGGATCTTTATAAGAAGAAACCTATGAATCCAAAAAGATTTCATGAAGTTGGATAGATGAAGTTTATAGGTACTGACCTTGTCCATGATATTGTGAAGAAAATTCTAATAATTCATTGTATATAAATTTAGTGTCATGCATAAAGATGAAAAATGTATATAATCGTTGATGAGATATAGTTTTTGAAATCAATGACATATTTTTTTTCTATAAATATTCATTGAAACAACATATGGGGTTTGGAAAATAACTAATAATTTACCATGATATATTTAAACCATTATAATCCTTGATGAAATCAATTATTATAATGTATTTGGTTAGAACCAAGGCTATTATTTTCTAAAAATGGAGTTTGGTTTGTGTTTGTTTTCAGTCCTCATTAGGATGATCAAGGAGTTTTTAAGGAATGCGGTCTTACGATTGAGGCTGAAAGCAGTATTGAATACAGCATAGTTTCCTAGTGTTTTCCAAATTTCTATGCCTCATAATCAAGAGTTTGTTTGTTTTGAAATGGAAGAGATTCAGAATAGGAATCATGGACCAAAAACCATATTTGGGGAACTATTCTTGGTTAATGGATTTTTGTATGTAGAATGGTAATCCGTGAACCATAAAGAGGGAACGATATGTAGAACACATAGTAGGAATAGATCGTGGAGAAAAAGTGGTTCACGATGATTGCTTTCAGCTCATTGGAAGGATTGCTGTATGTGGAAGGCATGGTGGTTTGTGGGATGGCATGTCCTTCGATAAATCAAGGATTATATTTGAGAAACTATGAATGGTGTCATTTTTGGAAATGAAGTGGTGATTTGTTCTATCTTGTAGGGAGAATGGAGGTACATGGACCATGTAAGGAGAATGATTCGTGGGAGATGTGATGTATGTGGTGAAGCCAGTGCTGCAATGAAGATTTTTTAAATCGCAGTTTAGTGTATTGTGAGGATCTATTTTCCTATATAAGGAGCACTAATCCCTTAATTAGAGATTGGCTCAGAGGTTAAATATTCTAGAGGATTTCAGAGAAATATTGAAGTTTTTCTTTGGAAGATAACCTCACAAATACATTAATTAAAAATCTTAAAGGAATTTAGAGAAGTCCAAGACAATTTATAAAAGATAGTATGTGGAGTAAGAAGTACAATTTTTAGGAAGACATTTCCACGTAAGAGAGATAGTACACAGAAGCTAAACTCAGTATAAGGATTTCTTAAAGTACATGGAGAGGAAGCATAGACAGTCTACGTAGCGAAGATGGTTTGCTAAAAAGATCAGTATGAAGAAGAAGTACATGGGATTAGTATGAAGAAGTAGTGTGTAGAAGAAGTACGTGGAAATAGTTCGAAAAGGCAGTATGTTGTCATGTTTTTCTAAGGTAGTCTGTGGAGCACTCATAGTAGGCGGTGTAGTGCGGTATGCGGAGGTAGAAGGCAAGTTCACAGAGGCAGTATACAGAGGAAAGGTTCAAAAAATGAGCAGTACATGGAATCATAGATTACCATGGAAGGGGAATATGGGTCATGAATAGAGAATCTATCTATAGATGAATATGCATGATTTAATTCCAATCCATTAAAGTGACCATCATGTTGATAAACTGAGTTTAGATTCTTCCCAATGTAGTGAGCAGCAAAGATTCAAAAGAAGTGATCTGAGGGATGCAGCATGCTATCCTTAAAACCTCATAATGGTCATGTTCCACTCATAGAGTAACCGTGATAAAATTTTGTACACCATAACTAGTGAATATTACAAGACTTTGGTATGACCGAAAACCTGTCAGCATATTGCCCTTGTACGTAGCCCTTTGTAGTGAAAAAAGTAAATTTTTTTTGTGTCTTTTATTTGTATGTGATTGTTTGTTTTATACACTTTCTCATCATATGGGTTTAACATGTTTTGATGAATGTGGGAACAAGATCATTAAGCTCTAAATATTAATTTGACACCATGATTCAACCCTCTTCTCTTAGGGTGTTCTAGGTTCCTTCATCTTGACCCTAGTTCACTCATTTATAATAAAACTAGAGGTCCACATGGCCATAATATCACATCCTCACACATTAGAGTCTACCAAATAGAATTAAGTGTCACGACCTATCCCCCAAGTCCCGTGTCAGGACTACCCCAAGCCCGCCTTCCATAGGGCAGGGGATAGTGACTAGCAACGAAAAGTTATATCCCTAAAATGGGAAGGCATTACCTTTTAACCTATACAGACACATAGTACATGAACACAAAGAGAAGAAACCATGAAGTAAACTATGGTAGTAAAAGTGTTTGAAAAATAAAGGGTCTAGAATACAAACCCAACTAAAAAGTACAAGTAAAACTAAAAGTAAAAATGCAACTGAAAAGTGAAAAATAGCTCCAGGGTCATCCACTGAGGATCCTACCAGAAGGGTAGGTAAAACTCACAATCAGTATTCCCTATGTCATGTCACGCCAAATGATCCACCTTCAAGCACTGTTCAGTCCTAGATCCATCATCCTCGATCAATGTTGTCTTTGGTCTTCACAAGACATGACAAGGTTCCGTCATATCCCGTTTTGGGAGAGTATAACGATATTTAGAAGGTACCCTGAGACCCCCAAAGGTGTCGGAATATTTCACAAAGGAAAAAAATAAATCAAGACATCCATCTCAAGCATGAAGCGATAGACATCAACTCTGCATAGGTATATTCCCATACAAATACCTAAGTTATCAATATATACTCATATCATACCACAAATGTAACACCATGAAGGTAGAAGTACTACACAGGTAACACCACAAAGATAGAAGTACCAAAATGGTAACACCATGAAGGAAACAACACGAATTTAGATGTAACACATAGGTAACACCATGAAGATAGAAGACCCAACTCACAATTAGGTTTGACTTAAGTGTAGATTACAGATGATTAGTGGTAATCTAGGTCATATTATTCTGTTAAGAGGCACTACTTCTGACCCACATAGGATCAATAGGTAATAACCCCTGCTGAACCACATAGGATCTGACCCACACATGATCAGTGTGCACTGACCCACATAGGATCTATGAGCGC
The DNA here is from genome assembly GCA_963277665.1 of Viscum album. Taxonomy (NCBI): domain Eukaryota; kingdom Viridiplantae; phylum Streptophyta; class Magnoliopsida; order Santalales; family Viscaceae; genus Viscum; species Viscum album. The sequence continues at coordinate 1,953,085,272 of OY728141.1, read as the reverse complement.
TGACCCACATAGGATTTGATATATGATGACACACACAAGATCTTATAGATTATGACCCATATAATATGGATGTTCTTTCTTCACATTACAACAATCCACAGGATTCCTTGCACCCGGTGCGCTCGATCTCTACAAAATCTTCCCGTCAAGATATTGGTCGTACCTCAACCTCTACAATCTCCAAAACTCATGTGGAGAATACCAAAAAGACCATCTCAATCCAAGGGTCTCAGGGCCATAGATGGTTCATCAAATGGACTCCTAGATTTCATGTAATGCCCCTTTAAGAAGAACTAAGCCTGGTGGACTATGGGTCCGGTTCAACCCGATCGGACCAACCCGGCCCCACCTAGTTTGGGTCTGACCTAGCTAGGTTGGGCTACTGTGGGCTTGGCCTGCTGGGCCGAGGTCTGGCCCGACCTGCAAGGGAGCACGGCCAGAGCCGCAACAGTTCAGCCCACTGGGCTTACGCAGCCCGGCCTGCAGTGGCACGGCCCGCTGGGCTTTCCCGGCCCGACCTGCGGTGGGGTGCATCCCACCGGCCACGTGTGGCCCGACCTGCTGTGGGGCGCATCCCACTGGTTCGGCCCTCGATGGGATTATCCCTAGCCGGTGCAGGGGGTGAGAAACACAATATTCTCGAACAACCTAGAGGTCATTTGAGTTGTGAAATGGCGATGCCACGTGGACATAGCTCGGTCGCAGCGAAACCCACTAGAGGTGCAGGTTCTACCACCACAGTGGCTTCAAGAAACAACCTCCTCCGAAGGTGCATGACGGTGCGCTGCTCTTCCACCTCCTTCTGCGACCGTCTCCATATCCTGCCCTGGCTTCGGCCACGCCCTCTTGGTCAACGACGGCGCGCGACGGTGTGCCACACATCCTCCATAGACGGAGGGTGCTGGATGCTCTGATAAATGACATAGAATAGTGCCATGACCACCTCTTTCGGCGCGTTATGGCGTGACACCTTCATGATATCCTGTCAGTGCCTCCATGCCGGTGGTGTTCCAAATAGAATGCAATGGTAGTAAGGTAGAGGAGGGTCTGGGCCTTATTCGTTAGGCCCACACCCTCCACATTAGCTTGTAATCCTGAATGAGGATTAAAAGAATCAATAAACACTTGAAATTAATCAAAAATGAAATCCCTACCTCAAGAACAATGGAGAACGCCCACGATTGGGGAAGTGGGTCAGTGTTCGTCTTTCCTGCAACAATATTCCTACAATGCCTCTCGTACGTCGTCATTCGGTTCGTGGTTCTGTGTCACCCATCGCCGCCCACTGGAACCGGCTCCGTCCTCCAAGGGTTTTGCATCGCGACACATTATCAGAACTTCGTTGCTTGGTTAAGTAGTTCCGATACCTCTCCCCAAACTCCATATAAATTGGATAGGGGGAGGGTTTCTAATGTTCATTGGATTTACGAGGGTTCATTAATTAATAACCTTCCTAATTACCAACTACGCAGTTACTTATGATTTGAAGGGTCAAGACATATAATGTATTTACACATCACTAGTCCCACGATGCCAATTTTCCATTGGAGGAAACGATACAACGAAAATAAAATAACAAATTTATTTTGTTTATTATTTTAAAAATTATAAAACCTAACATTTTCTCCAGACCGACTACAGTTGAAGTGAAGTCTCCATTAAGTGAATCCTGGTGCTGTCGATTAAACGGTGCCCTCATATTTTTAATCCAGGCACTAGATTAAAAGTTAGAAAACTCCACTCACGTGTTTATTGAACGTACCTTAAAAAAGTTCAGAAATTCATTCTAAGAACACCAGGCCTCAGAATCACGCACTATCAATTTTCACACGCATAATAATTTTATATAAATTATAAAAAAATTTACATGGAAAAATCCAAGTCTTTACATTCTCCCAACCATAGTTATTTTTTCCCCAAAATCCATAACATAGACTAAGTAAACAAAAGGGGGGTATTGAGAACGAATATTAGCCTACCGCTCCCAAGTGCTCTCCTAGAGGTTCTCATGTTGCCATAAAACGTGCACCAGAAGTTTCAACTGCCCATGAAGGACTCGCTCCGGTCGATCCTCATTCTCTATTGGAACCTCTGTAAACGTCACACCATCATCAAATTCCAGCTCACTATGGTCAATGATGTGAGAGATGGGTAATGCACGTATCTCCTCAAATGGGATACATGGAAGACGTCGTGCACCCTCTTCAACAATGGTGGAACTACCATGTATTACGCCACCTTGACTATCCTTTGAAGTATCAGAAATGGTTTGATAAACCTCAGTGATAACTTTCCTCCTTGGGCAAAATCTAGGATGCATGCACGAAGCATTTCTTCCAACGTCTAAATGGTCCACTCCATTTGACCATCCATATGAGGATGAAAGGAAGTGCTGAAATGTAGCTGAGTCCAGAATGCCTCCTGTAACCCCTTCCACAACTTGGATGTAAAATGTGTGTCACGGTCAGAGACGATCGTCTTTGGAACCCCATGAAGTCGCACAATCTCTTTTATGTAGAGGCATCATAAGCCCTCTAATGATCCCTACTCTTAGATAGGTAAGAAGTGGGCCGAAATTATGAGTCGGTCAATGATCACCTAGAAGGAATCATGTCCCCTAGAAGTATGTGGAAGCCCTATCACAATTTCCATAGAGATAACATCCCACTTCCACTCTGGAACATATATTGGCTATTCTATGCTTGCTGGAACTCGATGCTCAAACTTCACTTACTGAAAAGTGAGGCATCGTGAAACAAAATCTTCCACTTCTTTCTTCATCCCTAGCTACTAGTGCTAACGTCAAAGGTCCTAGTATATATTTTGCATACCAGGATGTATCTCCAGAGGGGACATATGAAAATCCCTCAATAGATCCTCCTATAGCACCACCGGTACCATGGTACGTCCTCTGAATAGGATGAAATTCTCCCCACCTTCCGAAAATCCATCAGGTGCTTGTCCTGAGGATATATGAGCACATTGAGCCTCTCAGTCAATGTTTTCAAGCTACACCTCCTTTACTAACTGAAGGAGTGGGGGGGACGGGGTGACTGTCATATACTAGAGGTATGCTGCTCCATATCAATCAATGAAGAATATTTGCAACACGAATAGCTTCTCTGTCACCTTAATCAGAAACTATAGACCAGACCAACTGATGAGTGCATCTACTACCACGTTTCCCTTACAAGGAGTATAGACTATCTCCAATTCATAGTCTGGGAGGAATGCCAGCCATCACCACTATATCAGGTTTAGGTCCTTCTATGAGAAGATATACCTGAGACTCTTCTGATTAGAGTAGGCTGTAAAACATTACCCATCATGTAATGATGCCACATATTCAAGGCGATGACCAATTCTGAAAACTCTAGGTCATGGGTAGCATAGTTCTGCTCATGTTGTCTTAGCTTTCATGAACAATAAGTGATCACTACTCGCTCCTGCATCAAGAAACATACAAGTCCAGTCCATGATGTTTCACAGTAGACAACATAACCAACTCCCTCTTGAGGTAGTCTCAAGATGGGGGGAACTCATCAGTATCAGCCTCAGCACCTGGAAACTGTATTGGCATCTATCCATCCATATGAAGGGTTGTACCTTCTTTGTCAATGCAGACAAGGGTGACCCAACTTTGGAAAACTCTGGCATGAATATCCGGTAGTATTAATCCAACCCTATGAAACTCTGCACCACAATCACAATTCTGGATGGCTCCCAAGAAAGAAAATCCTCTATCTTCTCCAGATCCACTATGACCCCATCCATTGAGATAATGTGTCCCAGAAAGTGGACCTCTCTTATCCAGATTTGGAACTTCCAGAGCTTACTATATAGCTAGTGCTCTCGAAGTGTAACTAGAACTATCTGCATATGATAGGAATGGTTCCCCTTCGGCCCTGAGTATATCAAGATATCGTCGATGAAGACCACCACAAAGTGATAAAGGTATGGCTGGAAGATTATGTTCATGAGTACATTGAACACTAATGGGGGCATTGGTCATTCCAAATGACATATCCAAGAACTCATTGTGGCTATAATGACATCTGAAGGTCTTCTTCTGCACATCCTAATCTCGTACCCTAAGATGAGGATAACCTAATTTGAGTTCTATCATAGAAAACCAATGAGCTCCTTTTAGCGGGTAGAAAAGATCATAAATCCTAGGAAGTAGATACTTGTTCTTTACCATCACCTAGTCCAGGCGCCGGTAGTCCACACAGTGTCTCAAACTTCCATATGCCTTCTTAGAAAACAAAATCGGTGCTCCCCATGGAGAAACACCGGTTCTTATAAACCCCTTCCTCTTAAAGTACTCCAACTATACCCGTAACTTATGAAGTTCTGTGGGAGCTATTCGATATGATAATATAGCTATCAGTGCCTTACCGAGGTACAAGTCGATGTAAAAGTATACCTATCTGTGAAGAGGGGGTCATGGAACATCATCATATAGGTCCACCACAATAGGATAGATTGAACTCTCAACATCAATTTCCCCAAGGGTAAGGCTGACCAACTGATGTGTGATTAGCTTCACCCTTATCTGGGTAAGTCCATCATGTGCTGCAAAGGTTCCTTTCTTTTTGGTGAAGGAAAACCTAGTCCCATTCTCATGGACACACCACACATTACACCTAATACAGTTAATCTCAGAATAGATTGTGGATAACCAGTCAATAACCAAGATGATGTCGTAAGGCCTCAACACCACTACTAGAAGATACCAGCTGAAGCTCTCACCTCCTATAGTAAGCTCACACTTCCATCACCAGTGTGTTATTTTCAAATACTCTCCTATATGAGTCTCTAGCTGTAAGGATCGATCCAATGGCTCCACCAGAATCTCTAAGCTGTAAATGTGGGCCATGGAAATAAAAGAGTGAACAAAACCTGTGTCTATAAGTACTACATATAAGGGAGAGTAGACACAAATTGTACCTCTATTAATCTCCTGAGTATAGTGGTCATAGGTCTCAGCTACCTAGAGATGAGATCGTCCCTTTCCACCTGCTCCCTATGGTCGGGGTGGACCACCTGGAGGTGGTAGAGGTATAATCTAGAATCACCGCCCACTACCTACTGCATGTCCAACTCTTCTTCCACATCCTCCTGCTACCAGCATACCTCCCCAATTGAATCACTGCCTTTGCCTCGATAGTCCCTCGACCGTATTCTGGTTGTTCGTATGACGGGTTGGGCAGTTGCAAGCCATGTGAACCTACCCGCTGCACGAGTGACATTGTCAGCTCTTAATCTTCCCTCCTATGTCCTGTGAGCTCCACACCACTGACCCTGTATCCAGAGGTTTTCCACCAGAAGTTCTAGCCTAATTGGGCCCCTGCGTTATCCTCCTACTGCCTGCTGCATATGACTTTGCTACCTATCGTCCGGTGGTGGCTCTCGTTGTCGGTTTCTGCTCAGCTAAGAAGCTCTCCACTAAAAGTGCTCGCTCTAGTACCCCATCTTGTGTCAGTATGATACAAAATATCATCAATGATCTGAAATACTATCGGGGATTCCTCTCAAAGGTCTACATCTTGAAGAAAGGGTCTCATTCCATGTCGGTGGAGTAGTGGGAGAGATCAGTGAACCTCACTAAGTAATGTGCCACTATCATTCTACCTTACTGTAAGTACAACATCACTTGTATACACACTAAGCGTAGATTCATTGGGATGAACTCTTCCCGGGGAAGGCCCTTAAAGTCCTCTCAGAAGAGGGTCAACTCATCATGTAAATGGAGTGTCAAACTCCACCATTGTCCAGCTACTCCCTATTAGAGACTGGAAGCTAGGATCACCATCAGATCAATTGGTGTCCCAACTAAGAGAAAAACTCTGGCCATAGCCTCCAGCCAGTCCTCAACCGCCTGCAGGTTTCATCTTGCCTCGAAACCTCATAGGGCTATGTTACTAAAACTTGTGCAACACAATCAGTCTTCATGAACCCTATACTAGTGGGGATGGTGGCAACATTTTCTCAATAAGTACTGGTGCTGCTGGTACACCACCTGAAGGTGCTAATTCCATAAGAGGGCCTTGCACTGAGGCCTCATCACTCGGTGGTCCGTCATAACATACTCTCTCAGAAATACTTACTGACTTTCTATATGGCGGCATCCTGAAAAAATAGGTGTTCCATGGTCAATATGTTATACATGGTTAGTTGACTCAAAGAGATCATAAGAAACACTTTTCAAAAACACTTGCAATTAGTATTTCCGTGCACCGAGTTGGAAATCAGAATTGAGGGTCATGGTGTATGGATACGTTGTCCACCACACCAACACTGGGTTCCCCAAACTGAAAACCACACTTATTACACTTAACACTATTTCCAAATATAAAATATCAATGTCTTAGTTCTTTGGTAGAACCGAATCCTCTGATAAAACTTTATCATGACCCGTCCCTCGGGGCCCATGCCGTGACTAACCCAAGACAACCTTCCATAAGCTAGGGGATAGTGACTAGAACTGAAAAGGCATATCCCTAAAATGGGAAGGCATTTCCTTTTTTACTTTTACAAACACACCACCGATGAACACAGCAAGAACAAAACATGAAGTAAATTGCTGTAGTAAAAGTGTGCTAAATGTAAAGGGGCTAGAATACTAGCCCAACATAAAAGTACAAGTATAAATGAAAGTAAAAATACAACTAAAAAGAGAAAAACAACTCATGTGTCATCCACCTCTAATCCTACCTGAAGGGTTGGTACAGCTCAAGATCAGTAGTCCCTGTGTCATTTCACACAAATTGGTCCGCCTCTGAGCACCGTCCAGTCCTAGCTCACTCATCCTCGATCAATGTATTCCATTTTATGCACAAGACACAACAAGGTACAGGAATATCCCATGCAAGGGTGAGTGTAAGGATACTTATTTGGGACCCCAAGACCCCTAAAGGTCACCCAATGTTCCAAAAAGAAAAAACCACAAAGAAAGACCTCCATCTCAAGAACGAAGCGATATACATCAACTCTACATAGGTATATACACATACATATACCTATGTTATTAAGATATACTCATATCATACCTAAGAGAAGAATACCACAATGGTAACACCACAAAGGTAGAAGTACCACACAAGTAACACCACGAAGATAGAAGTACCATAAAAGTACCACCATGAAGACAACACCCCGAAGGTAGAAGTAACACATAGCTAACACCACGAAGAGAGACGAATAATCTCAAAATCATATATAACATAAGTAAAGAAGTACTTATGAATATTCTTATGCTAGATCATGTTATTCTGTTAAGTGGCACTGCTTCTGACCCACATAGGATTGATAGGTAATAACCCCCGCTGACCCACACAGGATATGACCCCCATAGGATCGGTGTGTGCTAAATAAGATTAATGAGCACTTAACCACATAGGATATGATAGATGATGAACCATAGTGGATCGATAGATGTTGGTTCACTTATAATCGAGTTTTTTTCTTCACGTTATAACCAACTACAGAATTCATCGCACCTGGTGCACTCGAGCTCCACAGAATCTGTACCTCAAGATATCGGTCATACCTCTACCTCTTATATGCTCCAAAAAGTAGTAACCAAAATTAACACCATGCCGTAAGGGTTGTAATGCGTTAGACGGTGCATCAATCTGATGCCCGGTCTGTGAGTTATAAGCATTTTAATTATGAGGGTATGGTTGGATTTAGGTTCAATCCAACCTGACCATACTCCAAATGTCTCTAAAACTAAAGTGGAGCATACCCAAAGGACTATATAACTAGAAGGGTCCCAGTTCTATAGACGGTTTGTCAAATAGACACTATAATTACAAGTTATGGCCCTTTAAGCAAAATTGGGCCTAGTTGGGTCTGGGTCTTGTCCGACCCGGTCGGACCAACCTGGCTTGACCCAGCTGGGCAGGGCCACGGTGGGCTCGGGCCGCAGGGCCGAGGTCCGGTCTAGCCCCCAAGGGGTAGCAACACTGCTCACAAGGGGGCACAGCCCGAACCGCAATGGGGTGTGGCCTGTCCGTAAGGGGGTATGACCTGACCCGCAAGGGGGCGCGACCCAACCTGTAAGGGGGCGCAGTCCGACCTGTTGGGCTCGCGCGACTCGACTGATGGTGGCATGGCCCCCTGGACTCATGCGACCCGACCCATGGGGGAGAACGAACCGAATGGGCACGTGTATCCCAGCCCCACAGTCTTCTCGTCCAGCCTACAGTGGGGTCCACCCTTGCCAGCATGAGGGGTGAGACCACTGGTCTTTTCTAATGGCCCAAAGGCTGTTTGGATTGTGAAGTGGCTATGCCACGTGTGCACCACCCAGTCACCGCGGAACCCGCAGGAGGCGTTGGTTCCTCCACCATCGTGGCTTTGAGATGCGGCCTCCTCCGATGGCGCATGACGGCACACCAATCCGCCACCTTCTTCCCTGGACAACTAATGTGGGCCACCTCCTTCTCCCTTCATGACTTTGGTAGCCGCCTTTTGCACACCAATGGTGCGCGACAGCGTGCCACACCACCTTCACGGCCGGCCGGTGATGGCCGCTCTGCTATCCATCACAGCTTACTGCCACGACCTCCTCTCGCAGTGTGCGACGACATGTCGCCTCCATCATAGCCGGTTGGTTCCGCCGTGCTGACGGACTTCCATGGAAAACGCAAGGGTATCAAGGTAGCGGAGGGTCCGAGTCGGATTCTTTAGGCCTGCTCCCCCCCATGTTAGCTTGTAATCATGGATTATTAATGGATTCAACAACCACTTGAAATTAATAAAAAAACAAATCCCTACATCAAGAACGATGGAGAACGACCACGATTGAAAAAGTGGGTTGGTGTTCACCTTTTTTTCAGCAAGATACCTATGACACAACTCATATGTCTTCCTTCGGTTTGTGGTTCGGGGTCACCCATTGCCGCCTACTGGAACTGGCTCCGTCCTCTAAGGGTTTGGAATCGTGACACTTTTACAGCACTTCGTTACTTGGTGAAGCAGTTTCGATACCTCCCCCCAACTTCATATAAATAGGATAGGGGGTGTCTACCATTCGTTAGATTAATGATGGTTCATTAATTAGGAACCTTCCTAATTCCCAACGACGTTTTTACTTAGTATTTAAAAGGTCAATCCATTTAATGGCTTGACACATCACTAGTCCCATGATGCCGCTTTTCCGTTGGAGGAAAATATAGGAAGAAAATAAAATAAAAAATTTGTTTTATTTATTATTTTGAAAATTCTAAAACCTAACTTTTTATCCAGATCGACTGCGGTCGAAGTGAAGACTCCCTTAAAAGAGTCATGGTGCCACAGATTCAACCGTGCCCTCATATTTTTAATCTGAGAACCGGTTCAAAAGTTAGAAAACTCCACTCGTCCATTTACTAAATGCACCTTAATGAATGTTCAGAAATTCATTCCGGGCACACTAGGCCTCAAAATCATGCACCATAAATTTTTTTAGACTCATAATAATTTCGTATAATTTAAAAAAAATTACATGGAAAAATCTAGGTATTTACAGTAAGGGTCTACTCATGCACCAAGAGGAGTCATAGAAAGGGTTTTAGTAAAATTCAGTATTCTATCACATATATTTATTAATGAATTCATTTCTATGATCATATAAGAAAATAGTGTGAAGTATAAAAATAAGAAAAGTTGTTATGTGGTGTTAAACAATAAAATACCATCTGCTTTAATCTATATTGGATGACTCATACTATATTAATTATAGAGATTATATATTACCCATGGATAAGAACATTGGAATCTAATAATAATAATTAATTGTGTATCTATGTAATGGGTATAGTAATTCCAACATATCAGTACTATGATAATCTATGTTAGACTCCCTGGCATTTTCTGTGTAGAACTGGTGAGCCACCACTATCGATAAAGGCACAATGTGTAGCTCAATATTATAATATGGGGGATGGTCCCTCAGTATTACACATTAAAAAATGGATATAATTGATCCCAAGGATAAATTTATTGGTAATATTAATGGAGGATATATTAGAATCCTTGGGAATAATCCATGGAATTATTTTTCCAATGACATCAATAAGAATATCAGTTCTCATCCTCAAAATTCTAATATTTACTTATTTTCTAGGTGAATCATGGGATCCATGATAATTAATTGTAAAATATATGTCATTGACAAGATACAATGAGATATGACCCCTTATAATTCTTATCAATGATGGTTTTTATTCATTAGTTTCACCCTTGGCATTAAAAACATTAATTCAAGTCTTACCCATGGTATATATTACATTGAAATCATAAAAAATTATGTCATATATCCAATTAAATTATTTATTTTAGGGTACATGAAATGAAATAACCTTTTAAAATATGTTATTTTAGTTAAAAATCCTAAAACACGGCTCAAGGACATTAATTTTGAAACACACCACAACACATTCAATAAGCATTGACCCATTTAGTTTACCTCTATTATTTCACATGTCATATTATTTAATGAAGGGAAAATCCATAAACTAACATCGTTACATTAAATTAAATAACTAAATTCACATAAATTAATAAACATTAATTTTAGTAATTTAGTACATAAACCAGATATTTAAAGATATTTTATTGTAATTTACAAAATTACAAGTACACACATGATCCTAAGGGAAAAAAGTTTATCAGTATGTGTTCTTGGACAATGAACCCCAATTACATTGGGTTTACAATATTTCAAGAACCATCATTTCATATATTAACATACAAGTTATTTATAATTTATTTTCAACTAATTTATTTATGTTTTTATTAAACAATGTCATTTCATGATATTAGATATTTACATGGATTCCTCAATGGTTCCCTTGAGTAATTCTCAAGGCCATATCATAACACCATGAGTTATTTATAACACTTTTTTTTATTAAATTACATATCACTAATTTCTTCAATTGAAATAGGAATTAATTTATAATTTTGTTATATTATTGACCATTTTAATCTTTCTCTACATGCAACTACGTCTCAGTTTTCATTAAACACAAATCTGGTTTTTAACAGTAATATCATATATTATGAATATAGATTTTTAAATGGTGTCTTTATAAGAACTATGTTAGATGTAGAAAAAATAAATATTAATAATTACATTTTAATTTTTTTTCAAATGGTTTTATAAAAAGGATACATATTTATAAAAAATAATATTATTTTTTGTATGGAATTTCTATGTTTGAAAATATAATTTTCTAAAAATAATTTCTTTTTTATGTCCTTCTATGAAAAATAATAAATAATAATTTTTTGACAATATTATAAATTTAATTTAAATTATAAAACTTCATTATCTAATTTCGAATTCCAAATTTAAATTAGATCAAATAATTTGGATTTATCTGAAAAGTTATATTTGTTGATGAATAATAGAAAATACTAAATTTTAACGGAAATCATGTTTTTGGATTAATTTAATGATATAGATAAATTATATTTGTATTTTTTTTAATTAATACTTATAATAATTATATATATATTAATTCAATTTATGTAATTGAAATAAATTTCATTTTCATGTTGGACATAATAACATTTCAAAATTTTGAACATCTTTACTTTAAAAACTCGTTGTGTCAACCCATCTATGAGATTAATTTAAAATTACTTTCTCCCACATTTGTGTTCAATAATTTTGAAAAATGTCTTTAATATTTTAAAATAGAATAATTTATAATTTATAATAAGGGAAACTTAATTTTTTACCAATGTGATTGGTGAATGTAATTCCTATTAATATCAGTGATTAAGGTAAAAACAAGGTTACTTAATGGTTAACATAGAAAATAAGTTTTAAAAATGAACATATACTTATAAAAACCATATTTTATATCCATATATGGAATTTATGAAGTCTTATTTTTCAATTTTTCATATTTTGAACAATTTTTATAAATGAAAAACCTTTGTGGAAATATCTCTTTAAGCAATTTACATGTTTTCCACTCACCCCCTTTAAAAAATGCTTCCAATTATCCTCCTATATTAAATCATCTTAAACCCTTAGTCTCAAAAAATCCTAATCCAAATATGTTCCCAAATTCCCTTAAATAATCCTATTAATTTCACTTTGTAAAAATTCTAACCATGGATGTCCTCTCGTACAGTCAGAAAGGATATACCCAAAGAAGATGTAACGTTCATCAACGAACATTTTTTTATTTATTCCTCAAAACAATTCAATTTTATTTATTTTTTGAATATATAATTTCATTATAGTAATTATAATTATATTTTTTTAGGTTATTGTTATTATATATAAATTCAAACAAATTGATTAAATGAGATACACATTCATCATTTCTATATACGGTGGACTACCGCCTCACAAACCGATGTTGTTCATTTTTCCATGACCGCCATTAAAGGTTCATAATAATCATTGACTTATAGTTTTTATATTATTTAAATATGTTAATTATTTTATTATTATTTTATAATTTATATAGCACACATACATTCTTACTACCCATTTTGCGAGAATATGAAAACATCCTTTATGTGTACAGAGGACTACTGCAGCACTGAGTAATGTGATTTCTTCATGAATTAAATGAAAATTATTAAGGGTGATTATAATAAAAATATGTGATAAATATTATATAAAAATTATTCATTAATTATAATATATCGTATAATTTTATTTATTATAATCCGAAAACCAAATTAAAACAACATTCATGTGTACGTATGACCTACCGTCTCCATGAACAGTGTATTTCATTTCTTACTAATATAATTTATATATTATTATAAATAAATATATAATGAATATATATGATGTTGATATCATGTTTATAATTATGGAGATAATTAAATAATGATCATTGTAAGAGTACAATGAATTACATGTCAAAACATGTATGATAATCAAAGGGCTTATTACCCGAAACATAACACAAACATTCAATTGATAAAAAAAGTAATTAAAAGTTATAAGTAAATTATATATGTTAGTGTATATATGAATATTTTTATTTTATATATTTATAATAAACATAATTAAATTTTATAATATTTTGGAATGATTATGATGATAGTCAAAACTTGATGAATGATATTTACATCTAATATTCTACTATGGTGAGACATATACCATTTTAACAACATATATATTCTATGTGGTCTTTATAATTCCAATTAATGTTATTTATTATTATTATATATTATATTAATTGTATTTATAAATATATTTTAGTATCGCTCTTTCATGCGGTTTATAGATAAAGTGATACCAAAGCAGTATGATGAATTTTTCACAGTTTTCCTTCTTTGAGATATATGTTATGTTATGCATGTATATTCTTTCCCGAGGTGTATATAAATCCACATTAACATTTAATACCATGAATATTTTATACTCATTATATTATTAGTGTCATGTAACTTTATTCTATATAGGGTATTATGACTCAATGTTACCAAAGTGATAAGAGTTTATTTCCAAAATCTCATCATTTATTGGGATTATTTACAAGTATGCATACTTTGATGAAATTTTATGATCCATATCTCAATAAATCTCCTGAATTTATGATCTTATGTTTATTCATGATATTATTAGGCAATGGTACAATTTTTCCACTAATATATACTTAAAACATGTAAGAAATAATATTTTAGATAATATGACATCATTTCAATTTTCAGTCTGAAAACTATTTTCCCCAAAATATAATGTTCTTAAAAAATGAATTAAAAAATATTCTAATACTCCCATATGATTTTGAAAATATATGTTACCAAATATTTTAAAATACTATTATTTTTAATTATAACCAACCTTTATTTTTCTGATTAAGTCACTTTTGACATCTAAAGACAATATAAAAGGAATCATTATTTTGACATGTACAACATGGATGGAATTTTCTCCTTCCATGAACAATCACTTATTCAAAGTATCATATATATTATTTCAATGATATTTTAAATTAAAATTATTTTGAAAATTTTTTATGTTGAAAAGTGTTTTTGAAAGTAGAAATAATGTTTTCCTCAAGATTCTTTTTTCAAAGAACATTCAATATTATTTTTTATTTAAAAAGGAATTTGTTGGTTTTAACTTTTATATACAGGGAATATGATCTAAGGATACAATTCATATTATTTATATAAAAGGATTATATATTTATGGAACTATTTTTATGACACCCATTTATCTTCATAGGTTATACCATGATAAAACACATATTGAACACACTTATTTTACTTGGATATTATTTAATGAAATGAATATGAAAGCTATATATTTTCCATATATTTTTATATAATGAACAATTTATGATTCCCATTTCATTTCATCGGTTATATTATTAATAATTTTTATAATATAGTGGCAAACATATGTATGTTTTCATTATGTAATGGGGGGACCTTTGTCTCCCCACAATAAATTGGGAAATGATATATATATATATATATATATTATGGTAGGAAAGGGTAAAATGGGGAGTTACATCTATTCATAAAAGTAAATTTTCCATTAATATTGTCTTGTGAGTGAACCACGACTACTATGATAGATTGATGAGTGAACCTATTCCAATAATAGAGCCTTTGTAGTAATCCATGACTACTATGGAAATAATTTTATATATTTATGTGTATGTCACAAATTCATGTATTATGATAATGTTATGTGCTCATGGATCATGCTCTTTGATAACATTATGATTTATGTCTTATCAATTTCTATCCTTTATTCTATGAATCATGAATATGATCTTCGATATGCAGGGTGTGATCTTATAATGTCATGAACATGTTCTCATACCCTTATGTTCATGATTAGGATTACATATCTCACTTTTATAAACATACATGCCATATAATATCACCCTTTATTATGGTTACTTTTCCCATGTTATGAAGATATGTTTTATGTATAATTTTTCTAATAAGGGTGCTAGTCATAGATAACATGAAGAGTGATAATGTAGTTAACTTATGGAATAGTGTTTATGTTTCCTAATTTCCAAAGGCGCTATGATAATATGGTCTCTGAGAGAATGTTTGTTTAATTTAATTAATATTATCCAAACAAATGAGTAAAATGTCTCTATATGAAAATACAATGTCTCCATAATTGTTATTAGAGAAAAGGTTTAACAATCTTTTTGGAAACTATATCTGAAAGCCATAGTAAGATCCCTAAATAAATATATATGGATTAGTCTATGGATGTTTCCATGAATAGGTAAATCTCCCTGAATTTTGTTAAATTATAGAGAAGTTCATTTCCTATAAATACATCTAGGTATGGAGACTACAAAAATATTTTTCCTTATGATAGATATATGTTGGGGAAGAATCTCTAAAAAATTGTATTGAGATAGACTCTATTAATAAATGGTTCATGAAAATTTGCCTTGATGTGCACTTGGTTTAAAACACCTGGGGGTTATGCTTTGGAAATCTGAAAAAACATTTTAAACGATTATAAATAATTTAAATATAATATGATTATGAGTGATCTTGAATAAAACTAAGGTTTCATATATTATAGAATGTGTGATAGTTTAGACATCCTATATGTGATTTCCATAACTATGTGGTGTCCCACATTAGTTATTATTTCTTAAACTATTATTTTTTGTTTAATTCAATGGATAGAATAGAAAGTAAATGATTTGATGTTGAGTGTGACTAGAAATGAAATGATTTACCTCTTGAGAATCCAAATATTATGGGGGATGGAATTTGAAATATAATTCCTAAGATCACAAAACTATCACATGCTATAAATCATGTTAGATGTCTAAATGATCAAAAGAGGGAAAAATATTTAATATATCATTCCATGAGGAAACATCCAAATTTAGTTAGAGGGTCTTCTATACCACTATTTATCGAATAATTAATGAGTAAACCATTAAAATATTTTAGGTTTTCTAGTGTTCAGAAAAATAAATAGTGAATTTTACAGTCAACTATTTGGATGGTGAAACTGTGAAGTGGTTGTCTCTATTAAATAAATAAATACATCAAGATAAAAATGACTCCATGGATTTGGATGAGTTCATGAAATTTTATTTCAATAATTACTTTCATTGTATTCATTGAATGAAGATGGAGAAATAGTACCTTTTGTTAAATAAAAAGGACAATGAATCTACTGGTACCTATGAGGGTAATTTTACAGTACATATGAGGTACACTTCTTGTATTATTGTCAAACTTGAATGTATGGTTTACTGATTCTTCTATGTATTAAAACCAACTCTCCAAAGTTCACTTTCCATAACAGAAAACAATACATGTGAAGATATTTTTTATGAGAAATCAAGGTTGAACTAGATGTTAGAAGTACATATATATCTTATGGTTTCGACAAGGGAAGATGGACCTCAAAAGATAAATAAATGAACAATGGGTATAATAAGATGATATTTCCTTTATTTTCTAAGTGTGTGAATAATACTGAAGGAAATTGCCTAAGGAGGACTAGTAAAATTTTAATGTGTAAAAGGGAAGGTCACCAGGAAATTGGTTAACGATGTGATGGAATGATGTTAGATAATGATGAGAATATATAGAATACTAAAAATAATGCACCACCCATAGTTTTTATATCAATTTTGAGGATAATGGAAATTATGCCAACCAGTGTGAAAACCTGAGGGTTAATGATGATTATTGATGTTAGCATCCACTCAAGATGAGGTGTAATTGTAAATATCATGAGATAATTGTTTGTAATGAAGGGTTGAATAAATTTTTTTTGAAAGGAACACATTCCATAAAATTTAGAACATCCAATTTCTTATTGTATATTGGATATACCCATTCATTCATAACTATATAATTTTATATGGGTATCAATATTACACCCAAACATTTAGATGTGGAATTAGAAGTAAAAAACATACTCGTATGGTGATCAAATCTAATGTATATGATTCCTCTCTAGTTGGTGTTGGTGGGAATATTATTCCTATAATTTTTTTTTATTTTTCTGTAGTTGAATTTTATTTCATTATAGGCATGGATTGGATTTCACAAAATAAATCCTAAATAAATTCTTGTTGAAGATAAGTTACATTTTATATTTCAATCCATCCCCGGATTCTATATTAATGTGAATATGAGTATGATATTATTATAGAGATTAGATCCTGTGTAATGTTTTTAATTCCAAATCAATATGAATGTTTATATACAATGGTTGGAGAGAAACTCAACATCGATATGATTCCTAGTGTTCAAAAATTTGGGAATGTATTTCTAAAAGATTTTCATAGCCTTATGTCACAACTTGACCCTACTCAGGCTCGAGCCACAACTACCCCAAACCCGCCTCCATAGGCCAGGGGCTGGCGACCAGCGCCAAAGGCTAAACAACTCGGGGAGGCCTTTTCCTAAGTACCTATACACACACACACATCCCACTCAATACAGAAGTGCAGAGTAAAAGAAAAGACAAGTAAAGTAAAGCACAAATGCTATATATAAACCACAAAAGTGAATCAACCTCTAAATAGTACAAAGCAAGTGATGAAGGTAAACTGAAAAGAAAAGGGAAAAAACACGCACCCAACCAGAAAAGTGACACAACCCGACAATAGGTAAACAAAATCAAACACCTGGGAGAGTCCCACACCTGAAACTTGACTATGACCACCACACATGATCCAGGCTTCCGAACTCCTAAGATACTCTGACATCATGACCACCCTGTATGTCGTCTATAAGGGCACACCAAGTGCAGGCAAAGCCCAAGCAGGGGTGAGTTTAAAAATACTCAGTAGGATTCCCCGAAGGCTCAAGGGAGAAAAAAAGGATGCAATGAAGAGGTGAGCAGTAGATCGAACGAGGAAAAGTAAAGGATAACAACCGAGAGTGCAGTAAAGAGTACAACTCAACCCAACAAGAGGAAGTAAGTAGAATCATCCCAACACAAGGAGCTACAAACGGTGATAAGATGAACTTCTCATCAAGTCTTCGCTACCTTTAGTAGGAGAGTAGAATCGTCCAACCACGAGAAGCTAGACACGGAAAGCACGTGGCATACCCCGCGCGTCTTCGCCTCTCCTGGAAAGAGAGTAACCAAAACCCCAAAAGTGGGTACTGGAACAAGGTATAAATATATATATTCTCTGTCAAGAAACTCGAACAAGATAGTAAGGCGATCTCCGTCCCGTAGCTTAGCCCAAGAAAGAGAGTATCCAACAGTCCGAGAAGTAAACACCATCGATGCCCAGCATCCCGCATGTCTGCCCCGAACTGCAAGTCAAGGGGCTCAAATCACTGCACCTTGACACTATCTGCTTTGGGCAGAACTGACTCGCCTGGACGGTTTTAGGTCGCGTCACAAGGACGCATCTTGGTAGGGCAAGCGCCCCTCGTACTTGATAGTTCTGGGGAACGTCAAACCACACCTCGTCACTGCCCCGCAGTCAAGAGGTCTCCTCAAAGTCGACAGGTGACCCCCTTGCCCAACCCCACTGGAGGGTAATCCCTGGAAGTTGACGGGTTCCCACTAGAGGGAGACCCAAAAAGAGTCTACAGGTTCCACCCTTCCCAATCCCATAAAAGGGTACTCCACTGGAGGGAGGCTGAGAACCGTCATCAGGGACCACTTCCCAGCCCAGCTGGAGGTAAACTCGGCATCAGGGACCACTTCCCAGCCCAGTTGGAGGTAAACCCAACATCAGAGACAACTTCCCAGCCCCGTTGGAGGTAAACCCCACATCGGGGACCACTTCCCAGCCCCGCTGGAGGTAAACCCTGAACCACTCTGGCCATCCCTGCTAGATGGTACGGCTCAGTGAACACTATTGTACTAGCTATCCCTGCTGGATGGTAACCAACTGGCCATCCCTACTGGATGGTACAACTGGCCACCCCTACTGGGTAGTACCCCACTAGTCATCCCTGCTAGAAACAACCTTCTGGCCAGCCCTACTGGAAACAACCTCCTGGATAGAGGATCAGTGCCCGCATAATGTGTTGGTCACACCGAATCCACAAGAACTCTACCAGGGAACATGAAGCAACTATACTGGCCAAACCATCGAGAACAGAACCAGGGGAAAACCACTCACCCTTCTGGTTGAAGCCATCGTGGACAAGACCAGGAGGAGAACCCACTCAACCTTGCTGGTCAAACAAACGAGAACAGAACCAGGGGAAACTCAACCCTGTTGGTCAAATGAACGAGAACAGAAGGACCCTCTACGTCACAAGAGGTCAAGGGTACACAAAGAAGAACACGACATGCACATGGGGCCCACACGATGTGAGGCCCCAATTCAACTCCAATCAAGCGCACGAACGTTCTCAGGTACAACCACATGTACCTCCAAGCATTCCCGTATAATCCCAGAGTATACTATATTTCCAGCCCAAAGGCTATCGTGCACACGACATCTAACGTCAACACGAAGGGAATAAACATAACAACTCCAACTTGCCACCTCATCAGCCTAGGCACAACCAAATACATCTCTTAAAACATTACTTCACTCATACGTGAGTTCACACAATCACACGCCAAGGGTTTGCTTCCGAACACAGCAAGAAGAGCCGCCACTAGAGCACCCTTCATATTTCCATATTTTATAAGATCACGTAAGAGGCTCCGCTCACCTGAACAGATTACACCACTGTAATCCTCATGGAAAAACACTCTAAATCGAATAATTACTCACCTCAAAAGGATATCCGACAGAAAAGTCGTTTGACACTACTTTACACCCGAACAACGTCCCATGGTCCCAAGCCTCGGCCCCGAAAATAGTCGAGCGCATCACACCATTGCGATCTCCTCAGAAAGAAATGTCAAATTGACTGCTCACTCGAGTGCAACGGATATCTGGAGAAAAAGATGCATTCCGCCGCACCGCACATGAGAGGTGCTTCGTGGGACCCGCATCCTGGTCCCGAAGCACAACGAATGGATCACACCACTGCGATCCTCTCAAAAAAGTACACAAGTGTTACTAATCACTTGTCTGAAACGGACACCAGGTGATGGAGATAGAAATTCACCGTCAACGCCCAAAACGACCCTCGTAGGGCCCACACCAGCGTGCTGAATTAAAGCGGGAAGATTGAGAAATTAGAATTCCCTCGGATAAACACTCAGAAACGACTGCTTGCATGCCCCGAACAGACGTCCGATGAAAAAGTTGTGAAATGGTGCTCGCAGCTTAAAAGACGGGGCATGGGGCCCACGTCTTAACTCCAATTTCAATGCTCAAAACCACACTAGAAAACTCCGGCTCAACTCCAGGGTCGCAACACCACTGACGGTGCTCAAAACGGACTCCAGATGTGTCCGCGCCGCCCGAAACAAGAATCTCGGGAAAAGTGCTAAACAACTTAACGTACGCGTTGCACCACCGAGCCCCTCGTCTTGGTAATTAAAAATTTCCGAAACCATTCAAAAGCTTCATCTCGATTTAAGTAACGTGTCGCCGCAGAAGGTACACAAATCTGATGCGCGGTCTATGAGTTACGCCCGCTTAAGCATCATCAGACGCAAGTGGGGGTGGACCGGACCCGTCCGGCCGGTCCACACCCCCTGGACCGGCCCAAGCCGGCCGGCCCGCGGCTCAGCCGGCCGATCCGCTACAGCCCGCGGTTCACCCGTGCGGATTACGGTCCTCTAAACCGATCGACCATGAGGCCAGTCGCTGTTCCACGCGGAGACCCGCGTTCGGCGGGTCTCTGTCTCCCGAGCGGGGTCGCGTGCCGCGACCCCAACCTCCGCGTCAACCGGCTGACACAGCCGGCCGGTCCTCCTGAGTGGCCCTTCTGAGGAGCCCTGTGCCGACCTCTGCCTGAAGCCACTGCCCGGACGCCCTACTACCGAGCCCGCTGCCTGGAGCACAGCCGCGCAGAGGAGTCGCCGCCGCCACCTTAGCCCGCGCCGCCGCCGCCTTAGCCCAGTTCTGCCTGCTGCTCGCCGGACCGCCACTGGAACCCCCTGGAAAACACCCAAACAGATCCAAAGTTTTTCGGACCACTGTGGTCAGCTCGGGAGTTGGAATTAAAATCCGTAACAAGCGTTAGAAAGATCATAAAACATACTACGCATTCATATGCTTTGCTCGAAAATCAAATGGCAATTCGACGCGATTAATCGAGTTGAAAGTAGGTGCAGGAAAAATAAAATGAAACACACGATCCTACCTTGTTGGGCGTTTCCCGGAGCTTCACCGTCAATCCGCACCCCACTGTTGCCGCTTACACCTTGATTGGGAGGGAGGTGGAGGAGGAGGAGGATGAGAGGAGGTTAGGGTGAGAGGTTTCACCAGGGGTGGAATGAGGATGAGGGGAGGAGAGGAGAGTTAAATAATTAAACTCCTTAATTAAAAACTCAACCCCCGAAAACACCCGTGTCCAAAACCCCCGATGGAGTTAAAGTTAGACCACGCCTAGGGTAAACACCACCTCCAAAGAACAATTCCAGTCTCTAAATTTTAATCCGAGACCCCGTTCAAAAGTTATAAAATTTTGCATCTGAAGCCGCTAAATTACGAAAATTCCCCTGGGGCCATTTTCCATTGAAGGGCCGCGCCTGTGAAACATATACCCCTACTAGGGTAAACGGTACACTCCGAACTCAATGGTGCCCTTGGTTTTCCAATTAGAGATACCGTTTAAGAGATACCAGTGTTTAACCATTAAAAAAATAAATAAATTAATTATTTATCAGTTTAATGTTCCGTTAACAGGAGAGGGGTCCCAACGTCCTGCGCCGACATGTTTTATGTCGTTCCTAGGGTAAAAATCCCATTTCAAACCCATACGTACACTCATATTTATTATCCAAATCACCGTTTAGGAGTTATCCCATTAATTTGGCGTGCCCAGTGTGAATGCACTGAAAATTTAATTCCGACCACATCGGGGCTCGGAATCGCACGCCATCTAAAGGCGCTGCTCTGAAATAACATCTAGAATATTCCAAAGTATTTTATAGAAAAAACCGGGTTCTTACATCATTACCTCCTTCAAGATTTTCATCCCCGAAAAGAAAAACCAGGGAAACAACTCAGGTTACTAAGCCCACACCTGGCTCTCCCGTACCCCGAAGAACTCTTGCACAGTCCTGCGTCACTGCACACAGACCAAAGGATTGATCCGTTCACATGAGGTCTTCCCTCGCTGATGGCGTGCATTGGAGCATGCATGATTCTTCTTAGGTGAGTCACGCGGGAGACACTATGCACCCAAAACAGCCTTTGGGGTTAGGGAAAGGAGGTAGGGAACCTCAACATCCCTTTTCACGGTCTCAAATGGCTCGAAGGCTCTTGGGGGTTGATCACCTCCCCGACCGAACCCTTACGTCACATGTCGTGACTGGAATCACCGTTTGGACCTAGAACAATGCCCGGTGATTCCCTCCTTCAGAATATCCATAGGGTGAAACACCCAAGGATATCTGGTCACGCAAGATTTCGTAGTCAATGTCCCACGACCCAGACTCTCTTACACGCTCGGAGAGAGAAGGATTTAACACCATCTACTAGAGAAAAAGGTCCCACGCCTTTTACCTTACCAACACAGGGTTACACTGACGCCCCGCGCCACCCTGGTAAAAACTCAAACAGGGAGCAGGGAGAAAAGAATTTCACACACAAAGTCTAAAAATTCTACTGCAAAAAGTAGAAGAGTTATAGAGCGTACCTCTTATCACCTCATGCTCTGTAGGATCGTAGACATCCAAAGCTCGTGGTTGTCCGTGGTCCCAACTTTCAGCTCCTGGAGCCTAACATGGAATGCCTGGTGGTGATGGGAAGTCCTCGTAAGGTCATCCTTCACTTCCAGCTCCTCCCGCTCCTCTGCAAGCACCACCTATATGGGCGCTACTCCGATAACGACGCTGCCTCTATCGTGGTGGTGCACCTACTGCCTGCCCGATATTCTCTGTATGTCTGGTCGGGCAGTCTCGTGCCAGGTGACCTCGCCCATCGCAATCACAGCACCGACAATCTCCGGGCTGCATTGGTGCCCTCCGGTGCCACTATGGTGTATGACCATGCCCCTGATTCTGGTTGTTAGAAATCCACATGCGTCGAGGTTCTGCTTGCTGACGCCCGCTAGCTGCGGCAGACGTCTTGGCTCTGTCGAGCTTGCTACCACTACCAACTGTATAACGTGATAGGAATCTCTCTGTCACCATCTCTTGCTCTATCACCCCGGTGTTAGTGGAAATGACCAAGCGTACTATGACAACACGAATCTCTCTCTGGAGACCCTGCTCAAACTCCCGCGCTCGGAAGTTGCCGTCATGGACCAAGTGCGGGTAAAAGCGTGCACGGTCTTCGAAACTAGCCACGCACTCGGCCATCATCATCCCTCCCTGCTAAAACTGAATTAGATCCTAAATCCGAACAGAGCGTAAGCAGGAGGGGAAAAACTCCTCACGAAACAATAACTGAAAGTCGCCCCACGAAAGAGACGACTCGTCAAGAAACCGAGTCACCAGACTCCACCAACTCCAAGATGCTCTGCGGAAAAGGTTGGAATCAAAAGCCACCATAAGATCTGTCAGTGTCTGCACAAGCCTGAAAAGGAGAACCACTTTCTCTAGCCAAACCTCTGCTGCCTGCGGATCTGGCTCACCACTGAACCTCAGCGGTCTCTATCGCTGGAACTCACGGTGCGCGCTCAACCTGCGCTCAAGCTCAGTCTGCTCTGCTGAAGCTGTCTGCTGCTAAACAGGTGGGGGTGCTGCTACCGGCCCACCCAGAGAAAGGGACTCACATGATGGGTCCTGTACTGAGGCCTCGTAGCTCACATGGTCTTTGTCATAAACCAAAGCTGGTATCCTAGCTGGCTGTCTTCGTGGAGACATCCTGAATGTTATGAAGGAGTGCCACAGTCAGATGATCATATATGTATATAACAATAACAAAAATGGGGAGATGAATCAATAAGGACAGTCAAGACTCAATTCTATGTGATGCACAAACCAATTTTCCCCACAAAAAGTGTCTCAGCATGCCGAGTCGACAAGCGGGTTATCAAGGTCCTGGTGAATGGATAAGTCGGCCGCCGCACCATCACTGGACTCCCTGGCCTGAGAGACGCTCTCGAGACACGTTAACACTATTTCCCTAAATCCCAACCAATTCTTTTTTAGGGACATTTGAACAATGTACCAAGGAACAAACCACCTCTGATACCACTTTTTCACAACCCGACCCTACCCAGGCTCGAGCCGCAACTACCCCAAACTCTCCTCCATAGGCTAGGGGCTGGCGACCAGCGCCGAAGGCTAAACAACTCGGGGAGGCCTTTAGCTAAAAGTACCTATACACACACACACATAGCCCACTAAATGCAGAAGTGTAGAGTAAAATAAAAGACAAGTAAAGTAAAGTGAAACTGCTATATATAAACCACAAAAGTGCATCGACCTCTAAACAGTACAAAGCAAGTGCTGAAGGTAAAATGAAAAGAAAAGGGAAAAAACACACGCCCAACTAGAAAAGTGCCACAACGCGGAAATAGGTAAACAAAATCAAACACTTGGGAGAGTCCCACACCTGGAACTTGACTACGACCACCATACGTGGTCCAAGATCCCAAACTCGTAAGCTCCTCTGACGTCACAACCAACCTGTCCATCGTCTGCAAGGGAACACTAAGTGCGGGAAAATTCCAAGCTGGGGTGAGTATAAAAATACTAAGTTGGATGCCCCGAAGGCTAGAGGGAGAAACAAAGGAGGTACTGAAGAGGTGAGCAGTAGATCGAACGGGGAAAAGTAAAGGATAACAACCAAGAGTGCAGTAAAGAGTACAACTCAACCCAAAAAGAAGAAGGAAGTAGACTCATCCAAAAGCAAGGAGCTAGAAACGGGGAGAAGATGAACCTCTCGTCGAGTCTTCGCTACCAATAGCAGGAGAGTAGACTCGTCCAACCATGAGAAGCTAGACACGGAAAGAATGTGGCATACCCCGTGTGTCTTCGCCTCTCCTAGAAGGATAGTAACCAAAACCCCGGAAGTGGGTACTGGAACAAGGTATACATATATATATGCTCTGTCAAGAAACCCGAACAAGATCGTAAGGGGATCTCTATCCCGTAGCTCAGACCAAGAAAGAGAGTAGTCAACAGTCCCATAAGTAAACACCATCGATGCCTAACATCCCGCACATCTGCCCCAAACTGCAAGTCAAGGGGCTCAAATCACGGCACCTTGACACTATCCGCTCTGGACGGCACTGACTCGCCCACACGGTTTTAGGTCACGTCACAAGGATGCGTCTCAGTAGGGAAAGTGATCCTCATACTTGAGAGTTATGGGGAACGTCAAACCACACCTCGTCACTACCCCGCGGTCGAGAGGTCTCCTCAAAGTCGACGGGCGACCCCCTACCCAGCCCTGTTGGAGGGTAATACCTAGAAGTAGATGGTTTCCCACTGGAGGGAGACCCGAAAAGAGTTGATGAGTTCCACACTGACCAACCCAAGAAAAGGGTAATCCACTAGAGGGAGACCCAACTAAAGTCGTAGACGAGTCCCAATGACCAGTCCCATAAAAAGGTACTCCACTGGAGGGAGGCTCGGAACTGTCATCAGGGACCACTTCCCAGCCCAACTGGAGGTAAAACCAACATCGGGGACCACTTCCCAGCCCATCTGGAGGTAAACTTGGCATCAGGGACCACTTCCCAACCCCGTTGGAGGTAAACTCGGCATCAGGGACCACTTCCTAGACCTGTTGGAGGTAAACCCGGAACCGCTCTGGCCATCCCTGCTGGATGGTACGGCTCGGTGAACACCGTTTTACAAGCCATCCCTGCTGGATGGTAACCCACTAGCCATCCCTGCTGGATGGTACAACTGGCCACCCCTATTGGGTGTTACCCCACTGGTCATCCCTGCTGGAAATAACCTCTTGGACAACCCTACTGGAAACAACCTCCTGGGTAAAGGATCGGTGCCCGCATAATGTGTTGGTCACACCGAGTCCAAAAGAACTCTATCAGGGAACACAAAGCAACTCTGTCGGCCAAACCATTGAGAATAGAACCAGGGGAAAACCACTCACCCTTCTGGTTGAAGCCATCGTGAACAGGACCAGGAGGGAAACCCACTCAACCCTGTTGGTCAAACAAACGAGAACATAACTAGGGTAAACTCAACACTGCTGTTCAAATGAACAAGAACAGAAGGACCCTCTACGTCGTGAGAGGTCAAGGGTATGCAAAGTAGAACACGACACACACATGGGGCCCACATGACATGTGGACCCAAGTCAACTCCAACCAAGAGCACGAACGTTCTCAAGTACAACCACATGTACCTCCAAGAGTTATCGTATACTCCTAGAGTATACTACGTTTCCAGCCCAAAGGCTATCGTGCACACGACACCCAATGTCAACACGAAGTGCGTAAACATAACAAATCCAACTTTCCACTTCATCGGCCTAGTCACATCCAACTACATCTCTTCAAACATTACTTCACTCACACGGGAGTGCACACAATCTCACGCAAAGGGTTCGCTTCCGAACACAGGAAGAAGAACCGCCACCGGAGCACCCTTTATATTTCCACATTTAATAAGATCACGTAAGAGGCTCTGATCGCCTGAACAGATTACACCGTTATAATCCTCGTGAAAAAAACACGCGAGATTGACTACTTACTCACCTCAAAAGGATATCCGATAGAAAAGTCGTCAGACACCGCTTTATGCTCGAATGGCATCCCATGGTCCCGAGCCTTGGGCCCAAAAACAGTCATGCACATTGCACCATTGTGATCTCCTAGGAAAGACACATCAAATTGACTGCTCACTCGAGTGCAAAGGATATCTATAGAAAAAGATACATTCTGCCACATCGCACACGAGCGATGCTTTGTGGGACCTGCATCCCAGTCCCAAAACACAAAGAACAGATCACACCACTGTGATCCTCTAAAAAAAATACACAAGTTCGAGTAATCACTTGTTCGAAACGGACACCCAGTGGAGGAGATAAAAATTCACCGTTAACGCCCAAAACGGCCCTCATGGGGCCCGCACCATCGTGCTGAATTAAAGCGGGCGGATTGCGCCATTGAAAGGCCCTCGGATAAAATCTCAGAAATGACTGCTCGCACGCCCCGAACGGACGTCCGATGAAAAATTTGTGAAATGCTGCTCACAGCTTAAAATACAGGTCGTGGTGCCCACATCTCAACTCCGGTTTCAATGCCCGAAACCACAGTGGAAAACTCCGACTCAATGCCAGGGTCACAATTCCACTAACGACGCTAAAAATGGACTCCAGATGTGTCTGCGACTCCCAAAAAAAGAATATCGGGAAAAGCGCTAAACCACTTAACATACGCATCGCGCCACTGAGCCCCTCGTCTCGGGAATTAAAAATTTCTGAGACCATCTCAAAACCTTTGTCTTGATTTAAGGAATGTGACGCCACTAAAAACACACAAATATGACACCCGGTCTAGGAGTTACGCCCGCTTAAGCATCATCGAATGCAAGTGGGGGTGGACCAGACTGATTCGGCCGGTCCACACCCCCTGGACCGGCGCAAGCCGGCCGGCCCGCGACTCAGCCGGCCGAGCCGCTGCGGTCTGCGGTTTACCCACCCGGACCGCAGTCCTCCAAACCGACCAGCCACGAGGCCGGTCACTGTTCCACGTGGAGACCCGCGTTCGATGGGTCTCTATCTCCCGAGCGGGGTCGCACGCCGCGACCCCGACCTCCGTGTCAACCGGCCGGCATAGCCAACCGGTCCTCCTGAGCAACCCACCTGAGGAGCCCCGCGCCGACCTCCACCTAGATCCACCGCCCGAACGCCCTACTGCCGAGCCCGCCGCCTGGAGCACAGCCGCGCGGAGGAGTTGCCGCCACCGCCTTAGCTCGTGCCGCCGCCGCCTTAGCCTGGGTCTGCCTGCTACTCATCAGAACGCCGTCGGAACCCCCCAGAAAACACCCAAACACATCCAAAGTTTTCCGGACCACTGCGGGCGGCTCGGGACTCATAATTGAAATCCGTAACAAGTGTCAGAAAGATCAGAAAACATACTACACATTCATGTTATTTTCTCGAAAATCAAACAGAAATTCGATGTGATTAATTGAGATCAAAGTAGGTGCGGGAAAAATAAAATGAAACCCACAATCCTACATTGTTGGGCGTTGCCCGGAGCTTCGCCGTCGATCCGTACCCCGCCGTTGCTGCTTCAACCTTGATTGGGAGGGAGGCGGAGGAGGAGGAGGATGAGAGGAGGTTAGGGTGAGGGGTTTCGCCAGGGGTGGAATGAGGATGGGGGGAGGAGAGGAGAGTTAAATAATCAAACTCCTAAATTAAAAACTCGGCCCCCGAAAACACCCGCATCCAAAACCACTGACCCGGTTAAAGTTAGACCACACCTAGGGTAAACACCACCTCCTGAGCACAAATGTGGTATCAAAATTTTAATCTAAGGCCCCGTTCAAAAGTTATAAAATTTAGCGTCTGAAATCGCTAAATTACAAAAACGCCCTTGGGGCCATTTTCCACCGAAGGGCCACGCCCGGGAAACTTATACCCCTCTTAAAGTAAACGGTATGCTTTGAACTCAACGGTGCCCTTGGTTTTCCAATTCGAGCTACCGTTTAAGAGATACCTGCATTTAACCATTAAACGAATAAATAAATTAATTATTTATCTGTTTAATGTTCTGTTAATGGGTTAGGGGTCCCAACGTCCCACGCCGACATGTTTTATGTCGTTCCTAGAGTAAATACCCCATTTTGGACCCATCAGTACACTTAGATTTCTAATCCGGATCACTGTTTAGGATTTATCCCATTTATTTGGCGTGCCTAGTGTGAACGCACTGAAAATTTATTTCCGGCCACATCGGGGCTCGGAATCGCACGCCGTCTGAAGGCACTGCTCTGGAATAACATCAAGAATATTCTAAAGTCTTTTATAGAAAAAACTGGGTTCTTACACTTACTTAAAAATATTATTTTTCATTGTCAATAAAAAGAATAAATAATACCAAATTAATATCAAAGACTCCCTATAGAATGGCCTTGATTGAGTTGTATTAATTAATGAATAAAATTTCTCAAAACATTAATAAAAGATTCATTTGTCCATGTGTGTCAACATGGGGTGGACCTATTCTTTTTTTTAATATTAAATATGGATCAATGTGACTACGCATTGAATTTATAGACCAAAAAATGTTCACAATTAGGAAAAAGTATCATCTTCCAACAATTTATGCCTTCTTTGAAATACTATAGGGATCTCAATATTTTCCTAATATTGACCATAATTCTAGATATCATTAATTTAGGTTTAAGATGGAGGATATACACAAAATAACATTTGGTACATGTAATAAACACTATTAATATATAATGATGCATTCTAGGAATAACAATTACCATGTGATCTTCATACATTTAATGAATTGATCCTTAATAAATTACATTTATTTGTTTACGGTAGTCCTTATAGATTATATTCTTATATACTAAACGTGAATGGATGAGAATGAAGACCCCTTAAGAATTATACTAAAGACACACTGGATGGAGAAACTATATGAAAAAATTCACAGGGTGAAATTTTTTTCTGCTGAAGGATTCATTTTGGGATCTTCTAATCTCATTAGAGGGTATATTTGTATATCCCTAAATGATGTAGGAAATTAATGATTTGACAAGAAAACCATTGTGATTGTGATTCATAGATTTCATGGTTTAGCTGGATAATATCAATCGGTTTTAATGAATTTATCATGATTATCTATTAATTTGACTAATATAACTTAGATAGGATCCATGTTTATTTAGACAGATAAATGTGATGAATGTTTCATGGAACTGAAGATAAGGTTACATGATACACATTTTCTTACATTACAATACAGTGAAGAGGGGTTTTTAATTTATTTTTATTCATAAATGAATCGATTGGGATGTGTTTATATTAAAAATAACATGTTTTATCTTATACCACTCGAAAACTAATGATACATTAGAAGAATGACAAAACTACTGATTTGATGTTAGATACAATTTTTTTTCATTAATGATATAGAGGAATTATATTTATAGGGAAATGTGTTATGTATATAATTATCATAAATGATTGAAGTATATATTCAAATATAAAAGGTTGAAAATGTTCCAGGGACGATGATTTTTCATGACCCAACCCAAGACAGGGTTTGAGTCGCAACTAACCCAAGTCCGCCTCTATAATCTTGGGGTTGGCCAGGTAATTTTCAAGTTTGGATACTTTTATCTCTAATAGGGGTAGGGGTGAATCAATGATATGTTTTATTTTATGTTTCTTTACTTATTAAAATTACTCACATCCTATTAAAGATTACTTTCTGGATGAAAATAATTCAAAGACACATCCTAAATAATGAAAGAATTTACATGATTAATTATTAAATAAGAATAGCTATGTCCATGGTATGGTCTGAAAATGATCCAATACCACACAATCCACTAGAAAAAAACAATTATTGTGGAAAAGAATGAGTATGATATTCCCTTTCACTCATGTCACACTATGTAAAGAATCCAATAGTGTGTTCTCCTTTTAGCACAAATGATGTAGTAAAATGTTTTTTGTAAAAAACTTGTTATATTGATTATTTATGATATTTTAAAAATATTAATATTTAAATCAATTATTCACTTTATTAGAAAAAATATGGTAAGAAATTCTTGGACATTGTAATAAAACTCAGTCTGATTTCACAATCTAATTTTCCAATACGATTGCTCAATATGAAAAATATATATCTATAAGAATATGTTTGAGACAATTAGAGAAAATTTTTTCATTAGTTAGGAACTACCAATATGATAGTACTTCCATTATAATATCTGACCAAATATTATTATCAGTTTAATTCTATGACCACCATAATATAATAAAACATTGTCTATACTATTTTTTCTTTTATCCGACCCAATTTCTATATGAAAAAAATCTGAAAACCTCTTCTTCTCTCTTGAATTTCCTCAGTGCTCCACCTTCTCTCTACTTCTTGTGTAAAATTAATTAGTGATAAAGGTTTTTCACCATTAATACACACCCAAAATGTGGTATGGAAAGGATTCCTAAAAACTTTCCAACACAACAAAATTATCCAAATTTGTGTGTTTCCATGAATTTTCGATGCATCATAACTTTTTTCAACATCTTTAAACTCTTCTCATTTATTCTCAATCTGTATCAAATATTCTAAAAACAACACCCCCATATGAATTTATTCAAAAACACCAGTCCAATTCAAATTTCTAATTAGGATTCTATAAATATTATTTCTCCATTACAATGATCTATACCAGTTTCATATATGATGAAATAGACACTTTTCTATTTTCTCGATATATTTTCATCATTAAAATTCTCTATACAAATTGATGAAAACAAATAATCTTCTTTGAAATTCAATCTTCCCCTTTCTAGAAATTGTATATCTTCTTCAAGATCTTTGAAGTGAGATTCCAATTTTGATTATGGATTGTCTTATTATGATGAAGAAAACTACACATTTATATATTGTTATTCATCTCTTCTCTTAAACCATTTCAATGATAAGTAATGTAATTGGACCTATTGTTAATGGGTCATTACATTACTGATTAAGATCTGAATTAGTTATTATAATTTTACACCACATTTTAATTTTTCATTTCATTCATTGGTCCCAATTTTTTTTCTTCTAGTGATTATGATGGAATAATTAGTATGATCGATTGGTATAAGCAGATTCAACTTTAGCAACTTCTATCTATTATTTTTATGATTCCATTGACTTTACCTGCATAAAAAAATCAACCAATGATAAATGTGATGACATAATGAATACTATGGGCCTATTTATATAGCCTCCAATTTCATTAGGATGTATTATATTGTCCTACTCTTCTAGAAACATCTTTATTTCTTACACATCTTGAATATGATTATCTTGAATAAAATTGGCATATATACGATCAGACTGAATACAATTTACAACACATTTTATCCCCCTTTATTTTATAAAACACTTATAAATATTTTTAAATAATAATTATTATTTATGAGAACTCCTAGATCAGAAAATCATCATCACATTTATATTGTTGTCTAGATACTCTGATTCTTCCCCATTATGATTTATTGTTCCTGTTTAAACCCAAGGTGAGTCTGATGATCCTTTTCTTCCAAAAAATAGATTCTAAATAATATGTTCTTTCTCAACCATTGTGAGTCAAATTTTTATGAATATGATGGTTAGTATGATTTTCACTAAGAACAAAGTGATGTTATTTCATTTCTTCATAAAAATCATTTTTCATTATAAATTTTATTGACAACAAAGGACAACACCTGAATATGACCATCCTTATCATCTTGTTCTTAATAATATCCCCCTTTATATTTTTTTCACCCAAGATTCAAAAATCACTGAACATAATATCCTTATGATATAGATTACATATAAATAATTCTAAGCCAATGTGAGATAATTAATTACAGGAAAATAGAAATAGTGATAGTAGAAACAGGTTTTCCAAAAGCAGTTATCATGAAACCACTTCAACTTTTATTCAATAAATTTATCTATAGGTTTCTCCACTACATAAAATTTCCTAGAATAATTTTTTTTGTTCCCTAAAACCACTCCAAAACAAATATAATAGTCCACGCACATACAATGTTGGATTCACAGCTTACTCATAACTATCCATATTTACATGCTTCCATATGGATATATTAATGAAAAAATTATTATTCTTAACAATACAATACATTGGTATGATGAGAGAGGGAAAAATGAAAATACATAATCATTGATCACAAATAGGTTGGAAGCCCATGTTCAACCTCAAATTGAAAAAAAATTAATTTGTTAAAAATTTTGTGAAAATGTTAGAAACTTGTTTTAATGTATGAACATAAACCAAAATCAATTCATTTTTTTCCATATGCTCTTTGATTAAATGAAATTAGATATTAATATGTTTATAATGATAATGGTGTACATGATTCCTAGCGATATTGATCACACTTTGATTATCAATCCTAATGAGAAAGGGTAACATCACATCAATAAGTAAATATTCTTATTGAGTCTTCATCTACATATGTTAGCTTGCCTATTGAGTTGCTGCAATATACTCTGGTCAGACCTATCAATTATTAATTAATTCAATTTTTTGTATTACAACTATAAGGACTTAGTAATAAAACATCACAAAATCTTGAATTTTAGACATGAACATACATTATTATATATTGAGAATCATTTAGGTTTATAGTTTTATAAAATTAAGACATAAAACATACATAACATCCAACATTTATACAGAGTTGATACCACTAAAACAATATCAATTTCTTACAAAATATAATAATTTTTAAATAAAACATGATTTCTCTAACAATTTTTTTTAAAATTTATCTTAAAATCCTTATTTATCATACCCATCCTTATAACCTATGAAAAACGTTTAAAAACATGGTATGAGAACAAAAAATACATTAATGGATATAAATTAAGAAATCTTTAGTCAAACGAAAACATTAAACCCAATAAAACCATTTTGTAAAACTAGTTAGAATGAATAGAATCATCAGATAGTAGCCTTGGGAAATATTTACCATATCACTCTTATAATCACCCTTACACATGGAATAACCATTCAGTTAACTTCCATATCTGGAGTACCCAATGTGCTGAAGCGATATAATGGGGTTCACCCATAATATCTTGAGCTATAATGGGATCAATACAACATATATTGATCTATAATGTGGGTCAACACATCGTATCATGAGCTATAATTGGGTCAAACCAACATAAATATGTCCAAGGAACAAATAATGAATAAAACACTTGATAAATCATTTAAAACCTCAAGATAAATACATTCATGTTTTCAAAAGACCAATTTTTTCGTAAAAACAAATTACTTTTAAAATATAAACCATGGGAAAAAATAATGAAATAGTATCCATTAAAAATTAATATGTCAAAATATAATGTAAATATCATAGTAATATATAATCATAAAAATCATGAGAAATCACCCATTCCATATATATAAAAATAATCTTTTTGAATTTCATTAAAGAAACTATTAAAATGATTTTGAATGGAACGTGCCTTACAAATATAATTAGAGTGAGAATTAATATAATGGAACACATATGTGAATACACTATAAACACAAATAATAAAAAATAATATAAACAAAAATTATTCAAAAAAAAAAATAATTTTAATTGAACATAATAAATAAAGTTGAATATCAACCCAAAGAATGGAAATAGGGTTAAGAATTCCCATACGAAATTTAAGCATGGTAATGGGTGCACATAAGAGGGATTAATGAGAGAGAAAGTGGTATAAAATAATTTACAAAACATATGGGTAGTATGGGGGAGGTGTTAAAACATACCCCATCAATAGTAATGAAAAATAAAATGGCATAACATAGAGGAGATTCTTGAATAAAAGTGGGAAAGAGAGGAACCCTTGCATTGGGATTGACTTCCATTAAATGTGTTTATCCTCTTGTAAATAGATAAATAAGTGTTATTAATATTTTAAATAAATGTATTTATATTTATAACACATTATATGATCTTTTAATAACATCATTCCACTCATTAATTAATAATATTTTGTTCTTTAAATTATTTAAAATGATTTCCAAGGTCAGTTCATAAAGGATTTTCTTGCCAAATGGAAGCTAAACTCTAGAAGTTAGAAGGGATTGTTCTTACATGTTTCTAGAAACTAAAATTATTAAATTTATCATTTTTATTTTATGATAAAATGATGATTTATTAGTTAAAATAGAAATGATATTTCATTAGATCATTTTGGTGGTTCATTGATAATCACCGACTTATTTTATCATATACCTTTAATAATATCAATATATGTTAATTATAGAACATAAGAGATGACATAACATAAAATTTAGAATCTGGTCCAACCATTAAGATGGTTTTAAAACTATATTTGATATACTTAAAGGAAATTGAAAACACATCGTCCATGATGTTGGAAAATTGACACATCACGGACGCTGTTTTTAATTTTACAATAAGAGGAAGATAAGAAGAAGAATGACGATTAATTTTTACATAAACATGATAAAAATCTAGAATGTATATAATAATAGAGATTTCATCCCTTAGGGATAAGAGGAGGTACAAAGTGTATAAGAAATGAATGAATTGAAAATAAAATATAAGAAAATGAAAGGGGATTTTTACCACTTGATATTTTCTCCTAGAGATCCACCTTATACCCTTGGTATTGGCCTTTGGGTGAGCCTAGAGGGTCTTAGACGTGGGGAGGAGCCTTGGGGAGAAGTTTGGTAATAATTTAGACTATTCCCAAAGCTTGAGAGGTGTGAGAGGAAGAGGAGATGTGGGTGGTATTTATAGTGGAGGAGATGATGATTTTTACTTTATTTTAATAATTAGTTTATTATTTTTTTCTCCATACTATGAAGATTCTTAATACATGTGAAAAAACTGAAATTTATGCATGTCAGTTCCAACTAAGTGTGTTTAAATCAATAGAACATCATCAATTACCCAATAAATCATATATTTAATTTATTTTTTAAATTAACGTATTTTACTATACACAAATATCATATATTTTAAAAAATCCTAAAAATTCACACAAACCATTTTTCAATGTGTATAATTAAAAAATGAACTCCATTTTTTCCAAAACAATATCTATATATGGAAGAATAATTTTTTTAATAAAATCATATTTTATTCCAAAAATAAAAAATTTAAAACTATAACTCATTTTATAGGCCCTTGAAAAATTAATCAAGGTCTCATAAATTGTTAGAAATACTGTCATTGGTGATGTTACAATACTTTTGGTCATATTACAATTTATAAGGGTAATATTATTATTCATAATGGTGTGTTACTATTCAAAAAAATGATAGTTATATCAGACTCTAAATAACTTACTGATCACAATTGTGTATATTATATTTTTGAAATTCCAAACATAGAAGAAGAAAAAATCATGTTTAATAAATAGTTTATAACTATTTCTATAAAATAAAGCGTTGACTCATAAAGACTTATTGTTTCATACATTTCATTAAATTTATTTCTAAGACCTCAGGGTGTTACATTCTCCACACCTTCAAGATATTGCATCCTCACAATTTTATTTACTTATTATTCATGTAAGGGTACATTTCCCTCATATTATTTTCAGATTCCCATGTTGTTTCTTCAACCATGTCATTTTCCAAAAATCATATACCTAGTGTATTACCATATTTAGTAATACATGTCCTCTATGATTATGAATCTGAATAGGTCTCTCTTCATATGATGGGGTCTCTTCCACCTTAACTACATCTAGGCCCAAAAACATGAGATGAATCTGGAACGTAATTTCTCAACAGCTAAACATGATAAATATTATGTACGTTAGATAAAATCGGAGACAAAGCTACTCGATAGGCGTTTGTCTAACATTACCTTGGATTTTATAAGTTTCAATGAACAATGGAATAAACATTACCTTTTTACCAAAAATTATAACACATTTCCATGGTGATATTTTAGGAAAACATGATAACCTATGTCAAAAGAATGGTCTTTCCACCTGTGATCAACAAAACTTTTCTGCATTCTCTTAGTTGTCCTCACGTGTCATTCAATAATCTAAATCTTTTCTTCTATTTCCTCTAAATTTTTTTCTAACATGAACATCCTTTTCCTGACATCATCCCAAAAATATAGAGTTTGATAGTTCTTCCCATATAATGCTTAAAAAGGTTCCATATATATATTTGATTGAAAATTATTATTCTATGAAAACTAAACATAAGAAAGGTGTAAATCCCAACATCCCTTGTAATCTATTGAATAAGCTCTAAGAATATCCTCCAAAGTAATAATCGTTCAATTTGACTTCCAATCTGATTGAGGATAAAAAGATGTATAGAAATTTAATTCTTATTCCCAATGAATTTTAAAGGCCACTCCAAATGTTAGAAGTAAACCTGGGATCATGGAAAGATACAATGAATAGAGAAACTCCATATAACCTGAAAATAAATTTGAGGTATAGTTGAGAAGCTGATTCAAAGACATAATATCATAAATAGGAAGGAAATTATAAGATTTAGTTAGTGAGTCAATAATAACCGAAATTGTATTATTACCTCGAGATGTCTTAGCCAATCCTACAATGAAGTCCATGGATATATTTTCCCATTTGCACTATAGCATTAGTAAAGGATGAAACATCCCCTTCAATAACTGCGACTCTGCTTTAACCTATTGACATGTCATACATTTCATGGTAAACTATGCAATATCTATTTTCATTCCATCCAACCTATAATACTACTGAAGGTCTCTGTACATCATTGTACTTCCAGGATTAATTGAAAACATGGAACTATGAACTTTGAACAACAATTATTTCATCAAATAAGAATCACAAGGCACACAAATTCATTTTCCACATCTCAAAACACAATCATTATCAATTTTATATTCCTTTCCACTTACCCATTTTGAACAATTCAACAATTTTTTGTAGATCCCTATCTGCCTTCTGTGCTTGATTAATTTTCTCTAATAATGATGAGTACACAAAAAATTGAAAAAATGGAGGAATTTCATGCACATATAACTTACAATACAAAATTCATAAAATCATAAATAAAGGGGTCATGTTTGAAATGTAACATGGTTAAGTATGCATGATGTTTTTCACTCAAGGCATCTTCCACATTGTTTGATTTTCTTGGATGGTAATTGATCTTGCAATCATAATCCACTATCAATTCAACCCATATTATCAGACTCTTATTTCTTTCATGCTATCTGAATATATACATTATACTTTTATGGTTAGTACATATTTCACTTTGGTATAAATATAAATGATTCCTCCAAATTTTCAATGAAGAAACCCACAGCCGCTAATTACAAATCATGTGGGGGATAATTTATTTAATACGGTTTAAGTTGTCTGGAAGCATAAGAAATTACCTGATCATTCTCCAACAGAACATAACCAAAAAACTTCAATGATGAATCTTTTTAGATTAAAAACTCATCATTTCTAGAAAGATGGCCAAAACTAGAGCATTCACCAATCTATTCATCAGTTCCTGAAAACAAACACGACATTATTCTATCCAAAAAAAATTAAACCATTTTCATGTTAACTTAGTTAGTGGGATAGATAACCATGTAATGTTTTTAACAAACTATTGGTAATAAGCTACTAATCCAAGAGAACTAAAAATATTTGTAACATTTGTAGGTATTTTACATTCATCGAAAACTTTTTTTGTAAAGATCAACTATTATTCCATCATTATTTACAATATTCCCCAGAAAAAAAATCTATTGCAACCATAATTCACACTTATTAAATATTACATACATTTTATTTTATTTTATCTTTTGAAAAAAAATACATAGATGTTTTTCAAGACCCTATTTACTTTTATAACATACTATAATTCCATGAATAAATAAAAGCAAAACATTATCTAGGAACTCATGAAATACTCTATTCATTAGTTCCATGAAAATATCAGGTGCATTAGTTAACCCAAATATAAAGGTATAAAATCTATAAATACCATATATAGTACAGAACATAGTCTTTGGGATGTCTATTTCTATTACTTTCAATAGATGGTACCCAGACCTCAAGTCGACCTTTGAAAATTATTATGCTCCCTAGAGCTAATCAAAAAATTCATCGATGTGAGGAAAATGATACTTTTTTAATAGTGATGTTATTAAAGGATCTATAATCAATGAAAAGTATCATTGATACATCATTCTTTTTAAAGAAAAAAACCATAGATCCCCATGTTGAAGTTCTAGGATTAGTGAAGCATTTATCAAGAAACTCCTACAATAGGTTTATCAATTCCAAAACTCCAATTTGAGCCATTCGATAAAGGGGTTTTGAAATTTTATTAGAATAATGAACTTTTTCAACATTAGACTCAACCTCCTAATCATTAATAACACCATAAAAATCGTCTAAAAATACATCAAGATACTCATTTACCACTAGAACATCATAAATATGAATAGTTCCCTTATTTTTAGAAATTTGTGAAAGATAACATTCATTTCCATCTATTAATTGTTTATTAGATTCATGATATGTTATCAATGGTATAGGTTTATTCTTGTACACAAAATGAAACTCTTTCTAAAAAACAACTTCTTTTTCTATACAATATAGCTTGGCATGATAAAAATGAAATCTAGTCTTTACACAGAATAACATTAAACTCTACTAGAGGCAATACAAAAATGATAGTAGTTAAAATATTTCCACAAAATAATATAGGTAGATTATTATAATTTATTTTTTCTACAATATACCCTCCAGGTTTTTTTACCCTGATTTATTGTTTCATTTCATGAGATG
The DNA here is from genome assembly GCA_963277665.1 of Viscum album. Classification (NCBI taxonomy): domain Eukaryota; kingdom Viridiplantae; phylum Streptophyta; class Magnoliopsida; order Santalales; family Viscaceae; genus Viscum; species Viscum album. Next base: position 1,953,045,834 of record OY728141.1, on the reverse strand, counting down.
GAATTCCCAATTAGGTAAAAAAATTCAAAAAAATGATGGAATGTGTAATACCCGAATAAAAAAATAAATTTCCAAATCTGTAAAAATAAACAATTTGGCTAATACCACCTCATTTGATGGCTCAACATTTACTAAATTTGTTTCAAAAGATTTTTCCACACCATTATTCTTCCAGTCTTTTTGACTTCTAGCACGAGTAATTATCTTCAGAAAAAAAGCTAAATAAAACAATTCCTTATAGTTAAAGCTTCTCACAATTGACTTCTCATTAATTTTCAAGTCATTTTAAAAACACTAATAGAACATGTTCCCAAAAACATCATATCTTTGGAATTTCCCATAATTTTAAATACATTTACTAGGATGCTTTTTACTACACTTTTCAAAGGAAGGGTAATTGATTTTCTTACCTATATATTTATTTGATGAATTCTCCCTCAATGCCTACCAACCCGACTTATTCTTATTTTTATCATCATGAGGCACATACAAGTCAAAAAACTCCATCTCACCTTTTTCATCACAAGGAACAATTTTCTCATATATTTTAAACTCTCACAAAGCCAATTCTCTTTGTAAAAATCGTTTCATACCAGTGTAATATCTATTAATTTTACTATCAAAATCCTAAGTTAAATCTTTTTTTTACCTATCCAGTCTTGTATAATTGGATTTATATGATGCCACAAAATCATCATCTTTATAATTTAGTTCCAAAAAATTTTCTCAATTCTGAACTGAACCACTTTAGGAAAATATATTTAAAGAAAAATACTCTTAAAATCATCCCATTCTAGACTATCAAGATCATATCGTTCCCATGTATTCTTATCCAGAGACCACCATTTATCAACTTAAACTTCAAAATGAGAAATGGATAGAATTAAATTTTGGGGTTATGAACATCCCATGGCATCAAATATCTTATCTAGAGCATTGACCCATCATCCAGATATCAATGGATCTATGGTTCCACTGAATGATAGAGGATGTTTCCGCATAAAATGATCCATACAAGGCATGTTTCTTTATGGTAGATCATGTTCCTATCTATCATGGATACCAAAACCATTTATAACATAACTAAACTTATCCATTGCTGTCACAAACTACTCGGTTCTGATTCTGAAAATTCCAATCTACAGATTCTGATAGATATCATCCACTTGGTGCCTTCCTACTTCATCTTCTATGTTTCTTCTACGAGAAACAATTCGGAATAGATATATATTACATGAAGAAACATGATAATCCTTAAATTACACATCATTTTAAATTAATATTAATGTAAAAATCATTTATTGTATTCTCTTAACATCATATTAACTAATAATGTTATTTGAACCATCCTCTGATACCAACTATAAGGAACCAACCTTAAAACATTTCATAATATTTAATTTCAGACAATAACATACATCCAGAAACATTTAAGATATTTTTAATTTTAGAGTTTTATAAAATTAGTACAGAAAACGTACATAATATCCCATATTTATAAAGAGTGGATACCACTAAAACTTTATCCATTTATTCCAAAATATAAAACTTTTTAAATATTACATGATTTATACGACAAAACATCATAACATTTAACATGAATTCCTTCTTTATTTGACACATCCTTATAACCTATTTAAACATTTAAAAAATTTGTATGAGCACAAAATGCTCAGTAAGGGATATAAATAATGAATTTTTAGTCAAATGACAAAATAAAGACCAATAAAACCCATTTCATAAAACTCATTACAGTGCATAGAAACATCATGTAGTGTCATTGGGACATATTTAGTATATCAATCTTATAATAAATCTTTCACATGGAATAACCATTTGGTCATCTTCAATCTCTAGAGTACCCAATGAATTGGGGAGCTACAATGGGGCCGACCTGTCATGTCTTGTGCTATAATGGGCTAAACCGAACATATCTTAAGATATAATGGGGATCGACCCATAATATGTTGATCTATACTAGACTAAACCTAACAAAATTATTTATAAGGAACATATAATGTATAAAACACTTGATAAATCATTTAAACCCATGAGAAAAATGAATTCATGTTTTCAAAATACACATTTTTTCCTAAAAGAAATCACTTTTAAAATATAAACAATGAGCAAACAATAGTGAAATAATATTAATTTAAAATTAATATTTCAAAAAATAATAGGAACATCATAGAAATAAATCATCCTAAAAATCAATAGAAACCACTCATTCCATATATAAAAAATAGTCTTTTTGAATTTCATTAAAGAGACTTTCAAAAGGATTTTAAAAGGAAAGTCCTGTAAAAATATAATTAGAGTTAGAATTAATATAATGGAATGGTTATGTGTATAAACTATAATTATAAATAATAAAACATAATATAAACAAAATTTCATCAAAAATAATAATAATCCTAATACCACATAACGAATAAAGTATAAGGTCAACCCAACAAATGGAAATTAGGTGAAGAATTTACTTGCGAAATTTAAGCATGGTAACGAGTGTATATGAGAGGGATTACTGGGAGAAAATGAGGTCTCTGATCATTTATTTATCATAAGGTTAGTATGGGGGAGATTCTAAAACATACCCTATCATTAGTAATTCAAAATAAATGTGTATCACATAGATGAGATTCTTGAATAAAAGTGTGAAAGAGAGGATCCATCACCTTAGGTTTGAATTCCTTAATACATGGTTAAACCTCCAATATGATGGTTAAAAACATGTTATTAAAATTTTATAGAAACTTATTAATGTTTATTACACCTTATATGATCATTTTATGACATCATTACTAAAATTAATTAATAATATTTTTTTATTTTCATTGTTTTGAATATGTTCTTTACATGATTTCCATGGTTGGTTCATATAGGAATTTCATATCAAATGTAAAAAAAATAGTAGAGGTTGAAAGAGATTGTATTTACATGTTTCTAGAACCATATATGATTTATCATTTTTATTTTATTATATGAGTATAATTTATTAGTTAAAACATTATTGATATTTGTTTAGATCATTTTAGATGTTCTTTGATAATACCAAACTTGTTTTATGGTCTCATAAAACCGTTTATAGAGCCTTGAAAAATTAATCATGGTCTCATTAATTACTAGAAAAACATTCATTTGTGAAGTTAAAATTCAATTTTTCATATTAATATTCATAAGTTTAACATTATTATTCCTAATCTTATATTACTATTCATTAAAAATTTAGTTTGTTTTATCAGACTCTAAATAACTTACTGATCATAATCGTGTATGTCAGATTTTGAAAATTCAAAATACATAAGGGAAAAAATATGTTTAGTGGACAGTTTATAACTATCTCTTAAAAAAAGTGTTTTTTCATGGATATATAGTGTTTAATTCATTTCATTAAATTTATTGGTTAAATCTTGTGGTGTTACAACAACTAACATTAATTTTCACTAGAATGAAAACTCCACAATATGGGGATCTTCTATCATCAACATTCCCTGCCGAATCATTATCTTAATACCTTAAAAAATATATACATTCATAGATACCACACCTTATTCCAAAATTTATTGTGTCTTTGGTTAATATTAGAATTATGTTTTCCAGAATTTAAATTTGATTATTTAAGAGAAATATGAAATCTTTTAAATATGGTAATAACATAAACAATTTTGGGTCTTCAGGCAGTCAAATATAACAAACATCCAATCAACATCCAAAATTATTTCTAATTAACCTTTTTTCCTTATCAGTCTTTAGAAAACATTTTCCCATTGAAATGGATTAAGAAAGTGGTTTTCAATTTTCAATACTAAAATTATTATGAAGTTCCTTAAAATTATTTTCTTGAGAAAGAAATATGTGTTTCTTCTTTTGTAAAATTTTAATCCCAATGACATATTTCATTTCTCATAGAATGGAAATCTTTAAAAACATTTTCAGTTCATCAAAAAAATCACTCACACGAACCTTCATCATACTTAAAATATATAATGACATCAACATAAACAATTACAATTAGGTTATACTCTAAACATTATTTGATATAAGGATATATATAAACTCTTACTTTTGTAAAAATCATCATCCTTAAGAAATTATCAAATTCAGAATACTATGCCCTCAAATATTTTTTATACTGTGCATGTTTTTCTTCAATCTATCTACATAACGTTCATGTTTCTAAATAGAAAATACCGAATATTTTTCAATGTAAACTTCCTCATAAATATCCCCATTTACAAATGTGTACTTTAAATTTAATTGAATAATTTTGTAAATTTATTATGAAACTATAGATAGAAAAATTTGAATGGTTTCTTACCTTGCCACTGGAGAAAATGTTTCACCAAAATCAACCCCTTCAATTTCATAGTAACATTTTTATACTAATATTTCCTTTTATTCATATCAATAGGGGAACAACCATGATTTTAAAACACCTAAAAAGTACAAAACTAAAGTAGTCTAAATTAATTAATAGTAAAAAAGGGGAAGATAAATTACCAACCAAAAAGATATTCCAACACAAAAAAAACTAGAATGAAAAAAATTGACAGAGCCCTAGTCCTGATCTTCATGTTGTGATAATCAAACATGGTCCAAAGTACCAGGTATACATAATCTACTCTAAAGTCACTATCAACCTAAATTTCATCTTTATAAGACACAAAACATGCTATAAAATATCATGTATGGGTGAGTATATACATATCCAGTGGGACACCATAAATGAATATGGAGAGAAGTGTGAAATACCAAAAATATTGAAAGACTCCTGATAGTGACAAGATGATGAATGATAAGAAAGGGAACTATTCAAGGAAAACCATTATATATTAACTTAATTTAAACAAAATGTGTTAAAAAATATGTGTGGATAAACAACACAATGAATCTTTTCCACCTATAGTTGGAGAGTAGACTCATCCTACCATGAAATGCTAAACATATAACGAAAATGGAATACCCCATACATATTTGTTTCCCTTGGAAGGATTTTAACCTAATCTAATGGCATTAATTTAGATACAAACACACACACACACACACACACATATATATATTATCTATCCAAATAATCCCAAATGAGAGATAAATCACATATCTATCTTACATATGAACCAAAAAATAATAGTCAAAGATAGTTCCAAAAGTGCATCAATGATGCCCATCTACCTAGAAGTAACCATACAAGGAAAAAAATTCCTCATCCCTATGCTGAACAGTCCAGGGTCCACAATCATTAGGTAGTGGAGCCATGAACTGCTACAATATAAGGGTACCCTAAAAGCTAAATAGAGGAACCATACCCTGACCAGGTGGATGTTTCCACTCTAGAATTTGTGTAGGACCAATGCCCAGCCTAGCTGGAGGGGTCTACTTGGGAGACATCAAAGAACCATGCCCATTATAGCTAGAGGGTTACTCAAAGGAGTCAATAAGGGACCCATTACTTATTTCGATAGGAGGGATCCAATCTAAATTTCCTCAAGCTTCCATTAAAAACCAAACAAGAGGATTTGAATTGGATGTCTTTAGAGGAACCATGCCCTATGTAGACAAGTGGGTTCCACTCTAGTTTTAGAGGACCCTTTCCCAGCCTAACTACAGGGTTACACTATTAGAGACAATGTATGACCCCTTTTCTACCCATTTGAAGGGTTCTAATACGGTGGTAGAGGACCCATTCATAGCCCATCTTGAGGCTTCATCTCTAAAATTCATCAAGGACCAAACCCCATTCCATCTAGAGGGTTCCACTCAAGATGCCAATGGTGATCTTGTGTGACCACTACTATTTTCTAGTTCCACATATCCAATCCTTAAGCCCAAAACATTCTTCATTGTATCCCAAAATCTACAACATATTTCACCATCACATTCTACATGGAAAAAATCTCAATATTTGTTACTCATTGTCCAAAATATGATTCCAGATGAAGGTGATATTAATTCTTGATTTTTATTCAAAAATAACCAAGGGAACAAGGTGTTTGAGGGGACCCACACTGCATGTGGTCTCATTCCATCACCTTGTTGTGTCCTTAGTGGTACATGGATCTCTAACTATTTATGAGTACTTGGTTTGTTTAGGATATTCACGACATTACCAATGCCATTAGGATTCCCAAATATGTTATTGGATGAGTTTATATATCCAAGAAGTGTCTATGTACTTTAATTTGTGTATGTGTACTTTATTACATGGCATGGCTATTCACTCGATATGCATACCATGTGTTCTAGTCATTCCCTTGTACTCAAGAAAATGGTGTGTACATAGCCGCATGATCCATAAGTTGGATCATTCACATGGGAAATGGGGTACATGGTGCTTAAGAATCCTAGAAGGTGTGTCATCATTATGAAATCCTAAATCCCTAGCCATTAAATCCAATAGGATACATTCCATGTGATCATCATAGTACATGGCACGTAGTCATTTTTTCATATTTTTCTAGATCTATAGTCTTCATGCTAGACCAGATCATTTCCATTGATTTCATATTCTATTTTGATCTAAAATTGTATATTTGACTCCATCCAGTAGATTCCAGCCATCTGTTTTCCAAAAAATGAAACCAATTTGATTCCATGAGAACCCATATGAACCACTCATACTGTGTATTCTTCAGATCATTTGGTGACCAATTGTTTTCTCTATAATCATCCAAATGATCACACACACCCCACAAATATCAATTATATATCTTCAAATCATCGATCCATTCATCATTAATAATTTTTTCATGAATCCTGTGGTCCAATTAGACTTGGTAACACCTGATAATTTTGAACTGGGACAACAAAGTCCTACTAATGAAGAACACAATGGAATTTAGGGATAAAAGAACATTTAATTATTTTTTACCATCGTTGGAAAATAATTCATACACAATGATAAAAAATGGGGATATCCTATTTAGAGAATTAGAATAAACATTTAAATCGATACATAGGATCATTCCATGGATTCACAATTCGCACAAATAAATAAGAGGAATTCGTATTCTCAAAAAAATTAATTAATAACGACATAAACCACAAATTAACTAGTATTAACATGAGAATAGATCATTCATCAAATATGCACATTATTTCCAATTATTAAATGCATTCTTTGTCTTCACTCATTCCAGATATTCCATGATACAACATTTCAGTTTCATTTTATCTAATTACCCAATCGATGGAGGAAAGAGAATTTCTTTGAAAATCCATATATTATGAGGCCGAACCTGGGTAAATTTCAAATGAAGCATACTTATATAAAATTTTGTTATGTTAAATAAATAATTTAGTTAAATTAATTAATTAATATTTCTATGTAAAATACCTCCCACCAGTGATATTTCTGAATTCCCCCCGCCAACCCATTTTAGGTCGCACATAGGGTAAACAACACATTCAAGACTCTACCAGGGTCTTGTATTTCTGATCTGACATTCCATGTAAGATTTATACCATTCTCTTCAAGATACTTCAGATGCACAATAGAAAATATTTTTATTATTTTCATAAAATTAATGTACAGTACACATGGCCTTAGAATTACATGTCGTATCATCTCATGGATCTAGAAATATATATATAAATATTACAAAGTCTTATAGGAAAAAATCAGGTTCCCTCCATGTTTATAGATGACAAATGATTATTACTTCTCAATACCTTATAATCCTATGAAATCAAACTAAGTGGATGATGCTTTGAGTCAAATTGATTATTCTATCTTATCTATGATGAGGGTTAAAAAAGATCAAATATTTAATTATTTCCCAGTGATACATATGGTAATATTAATGGAATAGGAAATATTTTATATTTCTTAATTTAATGTTCATCATCTTTACATGTGATGATTAAAGAGTAAAAAAATGAAGTTTATTAGCTAAAAAAGAGTGTTAGAAATGTGCCTAGGTTTAACATTTATTAGTAAGGAATGACAAGGTTCAGGAATCATGTATGAAATACTTCCATACCATGCGTGAATAAGGAGTTGTTAAAGGAAGCTCATAATTCATTATTCTATATTCATTGAATAATTATGAATATGTTATTTGATTTGAAGGAATAATTATAGTGGTATGGTTTGTAGAGGGATATGATAGAGTTTTTACCATGTTTCTTAGTATTTCATCTTATTATGTATGAAAGAAAAGAGTTAAAGGGGATATTTCATCCATTACACATAACATAGTAGAAATGGGAGAACATCACTATGAATTATATCATTTGAATTCCCAGACCATCTAATGGGGATAATTTTATATGGGGGTTACTCAATAACCTTACTAAGTTATAAAACTTCATCCCTATTAGAGATGGTTTCATTATTAATCTGGGATAAAAATTACAGAAGTGGTAAGGTTTCATGGAGTACCACATTCAATTGTATCAAATGAGGATTCGAGAATTACATAAATTTTTTGGTGAAGTCTTTAGTAGGTCCTGGATATGGAATTGTTTTTAGAACTATTTATCCTCATCAAATATATAGTTTGTCTAAATGAAAAATTAAAATCCAAGAAGAAATATTTATATCTTGTTATTTGGATTTCAATGTTTATTGTGATCAACACCTTACTCTATTTGTGTATTATTATAATAATAGCTTCCACTAATGAATTTAGTTAGATCCTTTTGAATCCTTCTTAGGGAAAAAATGTATAGATCCGAAGTGCTAGAGAAAATTTGGAGAAAAATTCTATTGGAACCATAGATCACTGAATAAATTGATTAGATGTTTAAATCAATTCAATACCATATCAAGCAAGCCCATAGTATGAAAAAATGAAATGCTAATAATCATTAACATGATATATAATTTGATGTTTGAGATAAGTTTTTTATATGAAATTCTCAATGGAATAAGGTTTTTAGATTCGATGAGAAAGGGAAACTAATCCCTATGTATATTAGTCTCATTGAAATTATTGATATTTTTGATATGGTACCCTATATCTTAGTTCTTCATTAAATCCTCTATCATGTCCATAATGTGTTACATTTATTTCTACTAATGAAGTACATACCTGACCCATCACATGTACTAAACTCAATGTTCATACAACCGGAAAAATATATTTCTTATAAGGAGAAACTTGTTGAAATTTAGAATCCTAAAGTGAATGTTTTAAGAAACAATAACTCTCACACAATGAATGTTTTTTTGGGAAACCATCATTTTTATGATTTCATTTGAGAAATTGAGCATATGAAGTGGGATAAGTTTACTATTTTTTTTGTATTATAGTGATAAATTTCATAATAGAAATTAATCTTAAGGGGGTAGAATGTATCACATTGTGTTTTTTAGGAAATTTATTTTCAATTATATTAAAATTTATTATTATTTTTTCATTTCATGCTAAAAAAGTCATTAAATTTTAATACAATTCAAAATTTTTACCTTTCTTTATATGAAACATCTACTTATCTTTCTTTAAAAATGACTCTCAATGTTAACAAAACAATGATATATTACGTGTATTGTTATATAAATCTAACCTTTATAACCATGAAGTTATACATATAAAAATTAATAGTAATATATAATTTTTAAATATTTATTATAATGGTTTTACATAATGTAATCTTATTGTTAATAAAACATATAATTTTTGGTGAAGTATTTATAGGTATATTAATATTATATTCTAAAAAAATGCTTTTAATATCCATATATGAACAATAATGAAATTAATTTTTGAAATTATTATAATTTTATTTTGATAAAAATTATTTAATTCATAATGTCATATTTTTATTCGGGTGTATTTTTGTAATTTTTTTTAAAATCTTCTTCTTTTATATGAATATTGAAAAATACAAAATTTTAATTGAAAATGATTTTTCATTTTAATTTTTTGTTAAGGTAAATTATATTTTTATTTTGTATTAAATAATATCTAAAAAAATTATAAATCTATTAATCCAACTTATATAATTTTTTTTTAAATTTTAAATTCAAATATGATAAACAAATGATTCCAACTTCTGAATATTTTCACTTTAGGAACATTTTGTTTCATCTCATCTACATGATTAATATCAAATTAAATTCTACCAATAATGTGTTTAGAATTTGAAAAAAACTTAGAATTATAATAATTTATAATTTATGTTATGTTCATGTAAATTTTTAACCAATGTGACTATTGAATTCCATTAATATTATTTAGAGTGATAAATGTAAAAAATGGTTACTTAGTGGTTAACATGGAAAATTGAAGTGAAAAAATTACACTAAACATAAATAAAACCAAATGGATAAACATATTTCTATCATATAAGGTACAAGGTTTGAATTTTTTCCATTTTTATACTATTTTTTTATTAAAAACATGGGTGGAATTCTACCTTTAAAATATTTATATGTTTTCTATTCACCACCTGTATAAAAGGTCACCAACTCTTCCCCTAATTTCACACGTCAGAATCCTTTTTTATTAACCAATAACTATAAAGAATAACTCCCAAAATCCCTAACATTATATTAAAAGGTTCTTGTTGGGATGAAATATAGCCAAGGAGATCCTTTGGTACAACCAAAAAAGTGATACTTGAAGAATATGTAATGTTCTTCCATGAATGTTTTTCATTTATTTCATCATCAAACACCATCATTTTTTCATTCTTATATAATATCATAATTTTATTATATATATATATATATATATATTTGTAAATTGTTTTACCAAAAACATTAGACACTTACATAAAATGGGAAACACAATCATCAATTTTGTGTATGATAGACTACCACATCACGAGATGATATTGTTCGTTATTACTTTAACACCTTTCAAGAAAATTAATAATAATTTACATATAGTATATAAATTATTATTTTTTTTATAATGTTATTATGATTTTGGAATTTTTTTATGATGCATACCGTTATTCATTACATTTTATGGAATTATGACAACATTGTTTGGGAGTACGATGGACTACCGCCTCACAATGTGATGTAATTATTCGATTCCATTATGATACACATCTTATAAACTACCTATAATTATTCCATGACTAATGATTATGATATTTATTGAGTATTTTACGATCTCCTAATGTAATTATCATATTATCATAACATTATGTTCATAATTATGATCACATATCTCTCTTGTTTAACCTTATTGGGAATCTATGCTCACCCTTTCTTAGGTTTACTTTCCATAGTTTGCAATGATCTGTATTATGTATGTAATTTATAATAAAGGTGATATTCATATAGAACCTAGTGGGACCAAATGTAGTTCACTTATGGATGAGGTATTATATTCCAATGTTTCCATAGGAACTAAACTATTTTGGTCTTCGAGCATTTCTTTTTATAATGTATTTAATATTATGAAAAAATGATGTAATGTCTATGTAGGAAAATAATATGTCTCTATACTTATCTCTCCTATATTCTATACATATTCATAATGAAATTATACAAGAATTGGTGATATATATAAATGTTATATACTGTTAAATATGTGTTAAATGTCCCTTAGAATGAATTGAATAAATTATATAACTTTATCTGATATATCAATCTTAATTAAATTAAATTTATATAGAAATTTAGATATTGGATAAATATTATGTCGTAAAACCAACGTGAACTATACATATACCCTAGATAGATTGATAATTTAAGAACACTACATAAAAAGAATCTATATATTAAGGGGATATAAAATAAGATTATATCATTTTATCATAAAAGTTAAGACATTATCGATCTATTGGTATGTTGAAAAACTAATTATATCTATAAAAAAAATTAGTGGAATTGAAACCTGGATTATAAAAAAATAAAATAAAGCTTTACTCATCCCACATCAGCTTCTAGTTTATCCTAAAATTAGAAGAAATGAGAAACCATAAAAATCCCTTGGAAAATATGGAGTTACCCACAAAAAATGGTTTAAGGTAACATCACATTATATGAAAATATTAGTGAAATTTATAGGTGGGATATAATTTATGTGTACTTTTGAGCCCATGTAACACTGTTTAATTCATCCAAGAAATGAATAATATATCTTAAGGAGAAAGAAGGAATGGAGGTACGCTCATTATGAACATATAGGAAATTGAGGGAGGAAAATAGGTAAAACCCATTAAAGAGAAAATTGTATAATCATAATTTTTACACATTCAATGAGGTTCACATATTCTAAAACCATTTTCCATCTCTTTGGAATCACTACCTAAAACAAACCCTATATCACCCTATTATAGCCCATGGTTTGACTAACCCTGCTCCAACCTTGTATATTTACCTCCACATCTATAATTAAATCACATAGTTTATTAGATCCCATCAGATGACTTAAATAACCTATGTGACTTAACAAAAAACTCCACTATTTGGGATAAATGTTTAACACTAACCATATACCTAGGTTGTTTCTCTTGAAATTGAGATTCAATATCCTAAATATCATAGTGATTATCTAGGCTCCCTAGGTACTCCTTGTTCCCCCAATCCTTATAAAAAACATATGTTCATCCAAAAACCTTCAATTTCATTTTGATATGTATTTCAAAATCAATCCCATCCAATAAATGAATATTCATCATTTTTTACCCCCAAGCACCACTATGGAATATAGGGATTTCCAATATCCCCAAAATATGAAATCTAATCACTATGATACACCCATGTAAAACTATTTTTCAAACAATCCCATTACCCCTAATGATTGTAAAATTATGCTAAAAATTATTTCCTAAGGAATGGTTCAAAACACAACCCCCTCTCCAGAGATAAAATATGTTATTTCATAAATTCAAATTCAATTTGAAAACTAATAGAGGTAGACTAAATATTATTACACACCCTGGAATATAGTAGTTTTCACATTATGATCATTTAATGATATTCTCCTTGATTTTCCAAATGCAATTTGATAATTCATACTAGTTACACTAGCTCATTTTCAACCATAAATAGTTTTATTACAGACTAATAAACATATGATTAAAATAGAAAACATAATATGGTTTCTTCATCATCACGTTTCATTCATGGAAAGATTAATTAGTAGTCTATTTCTAACTACATTCCATGAATATTGATCGATTGAAACAAAAAATTTATTTCTAACCATTCAGTCATTGCACTTCACTTCTAAAGGAATTTCAGAACAACAATTTCCATTGACACCAGCCTTATAGGTGGTTTTCAAGGATATAAAATAGAAAATTTCTTCCAATAAACACACAAAAAAGGGTTGTCTTAATAATTATACTATGCACATGAATGGGAGTCATACCTCCTTAGATGACCCTAACCAAACACTAAATTTCAATTATCATTGTTCCATTATCATACTCAATCAAAATGATAAAACCTCAATATCATCTTGGGATCATGGGTACATGATCCACAATTTCCACCACTGAATTTTGGTGACATTTCAAGGATGGAATATCAACCATACATTTTTTCACTACTATACAACGATTACCAGCTGAACCCTATGCATGTTCTTAAAAAGGAATCTCACACATAACTAGTTCATGGTGGAACCCCACCATAATAATTTCCATACCACCAATCCATGGAATCAACATTACTGGAATTCATCACCTAGTACACAATAATATTTAAAATCCCCACTTATTTCATTTGAAGGACCTATCAGTAAATCCCATTAGAGATCTCATTGAATAGTGGTGTCTCATATAACATGCTACCTTCATTTAAATTCTGACCACTTCCATACATCGGTTCCCAATAGTCAAATTGTAACGGTTAAACATTGAAATGAAATCATGGTACATAAAAAATTTAAACAAGGGATTATATCTCACCGTAGGAACTAGTGTACTAAAATAATAGTCTTTACAAATTAGGATGACTAGTTTAAAGTTAATTCAATGTGACTATGTAAAAATTATTTAAGAATTCCATCATATCCCCTTAAGTCAAAAAGGTATATAGTGACTATTATAACAACACACAAATGGTCTGGACATTGATCATAGTGCACTATAACAGTTGTATTTTAAAAATAATTTCATCATCAAGATATATTAAATAAACTAATTCCCCATAAAATTTGCAGAGTTCATATGTCACTTATGCACTCCAACACTAAATCTATCTTCTAAAATCGATCCAAAAAATAAAAATCATAAATTCAGAACATTTTGAGGCACGGAGACTCAAACCCATTATCTATTTTACATCTAAATGACATATTTACCATATAGAATCAATCCTTCCACCATACAAATCATTTATTCTTAATGGTCATGCTTCACACAACCACTGTGATTATCCCCACAATAAGAGTTACCTATTAATTATTTGAAAAAAAATGAAGTTAATTTTCATGTCACACTTGTCTTAAACCACTTAATGTGGTTTATGGATAGTGTCCACAACACATATACCATGTACCAACTCAAATCATCTTCCTTGCATACACTAAAAACTCTATAAAAGTTAATATTACCTTCATGAACATTTAATGGTTCATTCCTCACCACATTGATTTAATTGAACCTCTTATAAATTTAACAAGAATAGATTCATTCATAAATTTACATGTGATACTCTAGGAATTCACTCTCTTGTGTGTTTTTAGTGTTGGACACTATGATAGGACTCTAACTCAAATTGAATGTTTTATAACACCTGATCCCTATGATATGTTCATCATGAGGAATGGGATAACATAGACTATCTATTAATTTTTCTTGGATTCATCACTCATGATGAAATTGATAATTTCCATGTCATTGTACTCCAATATTGACCTATGAACATACCCTTATGGGACCCATTACCATTTTACAAGATGTTCTGAACAAACATCACTCATGGTATTTAGAAATCACAACACTCAAACCACATCAATCCTTTATTGACAACCACAATACCTCACTTGGATCATTGATCCATTTCTCAAATAAATGGATATTATATATGACAATGTATAATGTTGAGATATTATTTCAATGAAATGGTATCACCCATTTTAATAGATTAACAATCCAAACAACCCCGTTATTACCCATAAAATATATCATGAAAATATGTTCAACTCATGATAGAATTATCCAAAATTAAAAATAAAATTACTAATTAATTATTATGTCATACATCACTAAAAATAAGGATGGGTCCTATGAATAGTAGGGAAACCAAAGATGACCTTGGAATATTAGTCCCTGTTAAAACAATGCATCCATGATGAAGAAATTACTCACAAGATTAAACATACTGCATGAACACAAACCTAAATGGTATATCCTTTAAAAAATAAGATAATTACTAAAGCCACAATAGAAACAGGATAGAACTTAGCATTCTGTAAAACTATAAAAGAATTTATCAATTCCTCATATTCCAATAGATGCTACCATAACTAGGACAACCCCAAACATTATCAGAATTCATCAACTCCAAATCTAGGGTAATACCAAAAATTTCAATAGAAATTTGGGCCTATCCTCTAGGTATATCAATAGAAAAATTATAACTCAGACACATTAGTGAAATCCATGTTCCCTTTAAAGTAATTTTTCCAATGAAAACTCAAACTAACCCATTCCATAGAGTCTTTTACAAAAAACATAGCTGGACAAATTTAATCAATTTCATAAAAAGATTTATTAAAAGCATTATGGTTTGTTTCAAAAATGACATTAATAACCATTTTTAAACATAATGGTAGTTATTAAGATAATTAATTATCCATTACTAATTCATTATTATAATAAACAAGATACACCCTTGAAAAAGCATCGCAAATAAAATAATTAATATGATTTGGATATTTATAACTCCAAAAAATATATATGATAAAATATCAATTAGATGTTATTTAACATTTTAAACAACCATGTAATTTAATTAGGTATATATAAGCCCCACTAAGCAGTTATATAAAAAGTTATGTAAAGGAAAGGAAAACCTATTATGCTACTTTTATGAAAACCTGGGATCGGTTATATGGGTATACATTTCCAATTTGTGGAGGCAATTCCCAATAAATTATATTGGGTAAGACTTTTAAGTGGAATACCTCAATAGTTAATTTATCTATGATTTTAATAAACCGTAAGTTGGTTATCCTCATTGGAGTACTATACTGTGATCGACCTATGTGGGTCTATTTGAGCATATAATGATTCAGTTTTATGGTTTCTTATTATATTGTTATAGAGGTAAAAGACATTATAAGTTCAAATTAACACACAAATTAAAATAAATCCACCAATGAACATTTTGATTTATTTGAAAAAAAACAATCACTTACATTAACCCTTAAGTTGTTTATTATAAGTACATATATTACTATTATCTACCTATAAGTATTGAATCATTCATATAAGGATTCAGTTATGAAGGTAACCAATGAAAATGTATTGAGGAAACTGATCCATAAGTTTCAATTAGAAACTCCTTTAATATACATCTATATCTAGTCACATGGACTTGTTAAAAAATACAATTCATGTGAATTTTAATGATTATATCATGGTTAATTAATCAAATGTGCTATAGTTATTCCATTTATTAATTTACATTCAAGTATTTTTTTTATAATTTAATCAATATGGTTTATTTTAAAACACTATTTTTTTAATACATATAGTTCACATAACATAAATTATATCATAGACAAAAAATTTCCATTAACTGCAAAAGTGAGGAATATTAATAAACATTAAATGCTTCATAGTGGTATTAAAATTGAATGTTCTTATAATGATGCTTGAAAAAACCTTAATTTTTTCCCAATGTGACCAAGAGAAAAAATATCCTGAATTAGTAACCAAAAGAATGACATGAAATTACTCAATGTGAAATAGAAATCTTCTGTAATAATGAAAATCATCATCAACAGTATCCTCCCTAGAAACAAGGACTTCATAATGCATGTGTTGGCCATTCCTAAACACTATCTATTTACCATGTTTGGAAATATTACTTGTCTTCTATCAATCACCCCAAAGGGAATAAATGGAATAATAACCTTTTATAACACATTGCGATGTTATAAGAATCATTCACTCATAAGTAAACAAACATATGGGTCACATGGACTCAATAACACATCCATGTAAAATATAGGATAGTTACTACTTGTGGGGTCTAACGGTTGTACGGTGGAGAGAATATAACCCCTCAACATGCAAATAACATTTTGTAAAGTAAATGAAACAAATAGATGATAGATAATAATAATAAACTGATAACCCGACAAGTGAAAAATAAACTCTCCAATGCATATATTAATGATGAAAAATATAAATGGAGATTAAGCTTACATAAGTTGATACATAGAAAGTATGGATTAATAAAAAATAACTAAATGATAAAAGACATAAATATTGTATTCAGTAAAAGTATATCTTCATTATTTTTCCCATATTCCATGTCATGTACCACAATATGAAACAATAATATTTTACCATCCAATGTACTAAAATTAATCAATGATATTTTCTCGGTAACTAAGTAATAGTGCAAACAGGTTGTGAGAAAATCCTAGAATTCCACAAAATTTTTTTTCTAATGAATTCCAATCCCTAAGTACAAAACATAATAGTTCATAATAAAAAATAAGGAATGATGTATGGGGTATTGGAACTAGATAATACCACCTTTTTCAGATTAGGCTTTCTATTCATAACCATGTGAATAATATTGTGTTAATAAGGCCCATGGCTATAATCTTAAGCTTTTAAGAATTTTAATCAAAGATGAATCCATGGAATAAGACTATGTATTCTAATGTGTCTGTACTAGGTGTACCCTTGGAAGAATCCATGACCATCTCGAGGTTGAATAGGTGAGCCAACCAATGGTGAAAAATATATGGTGTTTATCACTAGTGTATAATCTATGGTATTATCCCTCAGTGTTATTATTACTAATAGGTACGTAACTAAGATTTATGAGAATGATCAATTTAATCTCAATAGAGGATGTCATGGAAGCCAATGTGATAATCTAATTTATTATGTGTATGAGATTGTTTATCTAAATATAGGAGCTCCTCTTAAGAATTGAATTGTTTCTAGAGTTTCCAAGTGAATATTTTTCTCTAGGATTATGAATTAAATAATTAAATATATAGACTAGAACCACATTGGAATTTCACTTTCTTATTCCCATTAATTAATCATGTCAAATCCATTGGGATCCAATATGGAATTAAAAACTAGAATCCATGTCTTACCCATGGAATTTTACACTTTTAAACCACATCAACTCCAATAATATAAAAAATTTCATTATATAAGAAGGACTATAAGATATAAAATCCCCTTAGGAAATAACGATGTTTAATTAAGAAAATATTGAAATATAGATCAATCCCATTCATTTTGATATAGACCCTAATAGATTATTTCAAAATTAAACCATTCGATTTTACATTTTATTTCTCGTGTTATCATATTTAATTAAAGAAAACACAACTCACTAACATTATTAAATTAAATTATAAGAATAAATAGATATCAAATAATCCATATTCATTTAATGAATGGTTTATATGAAAAAGGTATTTTAGGAGATAGTATTATTATTTACTTGAATTGGAGAACACCCAGTATCTTAAGAGGCATTAGGTTAAAAATATGTGTTCTATTATAAAAAGCACAAATTTATCTAGCTTAATAATAAGTTAATATCCTTAAAGTGATATTTTTTATTTAAAAGTGATTTATACATTTGGTTCAAATAATTAATATATGTTTTCAATAAATAATGGTAGTTTATGATATTAACGAGAATCCATGATTTAATCAGGTAAATACTCATTACTAGGATAAAAGACAATGTGGTAATTTGTAAAATAATGGTATAAAAGGAATAACATGTTATAAATTTTTCATATTTTTTTTTGAGGATTGGATTGACAAAAAAATATACACACACCAATATTTTCAATTTTTATATCTTCCTTACATGTGAAAAGTGCGCTTTATTTATATTATGATGAAATAATTATAAGAATACTATTTTTACCACTTATAAAAGGGGATTTACAATATCCATTCAATACCACAATAACTATAGGTTTGAAATTTAATATCTAATTTTTTTGTACACAGATGACCATGCTCCCCTAAGAATATCCTTTTTTAATAAGAAGTTATCTTAATACATCCCCTTCAAAGGAATCCTCCATGGAAAACTCAATGTTCTCAATGTAAGTATTATCCTCTCAATAATTTGTTTTATTTTGTAACATAAAATTGAAATATATTTTTAACAATTTAATATAATGAAATTAATATTTTTTTAATAATTAAAATTTTTATACTTTTGAAGGAACCATTAACCACATTTCCAATTTTTAATCAAGGACAATCTAAAAGAACATTCATTGGTTCGTATAGTCTATCACCTCCACAAAGTATGTCATTTAATTTTTCATATACTATATTTATTATTTATTAAAAAATAACCAAATGTGACATTTAACCTAAAATATTTTCTAAATAACATTACTATTCATCAGTAATAATGTTATTATCACGAAATAAGTCACATTCCTAAACATATTGATCGATTTATTATGAAATATTCACATATGGGTTGGTCTAAAAAATTAGAATAATATATCTATGAAATAAAATATTCAATGAATTTATGAAATTACATAATAATATTATACGAGATTAAAAAATAAATAATTTTTTTTTATTTTTTCCTGGTTTGGTAACATTAATAATAAACACATTAATTATATTACAAATTATAAATCATTAAATATCCTTAAAGAATGATCAATAATGTTAAATAAATTAATAATTATAACCAAAATAGTAATAAAATTAAATTAAAACATTAAAAAAATATTTTAATGATCGATTATAGTTACATGAATGACATTGGAATGAATAAATTTGGGAGAAGTATAAATAAAACACCTTTATTGTGAAACAAATTCTAAATGATCATGATTACCCAGAACTGATATATAAAATTGAAAATAAATAAAAATATACAAGTAATAATTAAATATTAATAATATAAATGTTTATTCATTTGTATTAGGTAATTAAATATGTTATTAAGGTAGTGGTTTTCTAGTATCATATACTCAAGAATATTTGTGGAAGTCCAGAATGAAGGTAAGGATTTATTATTTTAAAACATAATTCATAATGACATATTTCATATTATGAACCCTAATATATTTTCTATAGTGTGATTACATATTAATGAATTTATTTAAAAATATTCTGGTAATTCATTTGTTTTTATGAGATGTACAATTTTATTTCAATTAATGACATTTTATTCAAAGGATACCAATGTTATAAGGCGTTTCTATAAGTAAAATTGTTTTCATGAGACATATTAATTAATTGTATACTACAGTTATTAAAATACAGATTAATTCTAATATATGATAGTATTTTGATGCATTCCATCCTTCTGTTATAGTGAATTACATTAATTAACTTCTCTCATTATAAAAGTACATAATGTTAAGAATAATTTCCATCCATCACAAATGGGGTTTTTTTATTCCATATCCATATTTCTTGTTGCCCCTAATATTCCCGTAATCTGGTGTTTAAATCCATGAATTATTTATTTTGATCAGTTTTCATATTATCTCCACCTTTTTTAAATAAATTATTTATCACCCTTTTTATGATATTTGTTTTAATAAAATATTATTAAAATAATTAAAATAATTTTCCATTAATGTATGAATTTTTATCGTCAGCTCAAAATTTCTAACATAAAATATTTATGTCATTATCAAGAATGTATTTTTTGATTTTATTTATAAATTGTGTTTTAAAAACACGATTCATATTACCTTGAGGAAAAATATTATTTTAATTTTAATAATAATTTTATCTATATATGGAACTGTTATAAAATATTATTCTAAAAGATTCTTTTCATGGGTTTTAGTCTATTTTATCTTTAAAGATACATCCCTTAAAAAGTAATGTTTTATAAATCATCTTCTCTATTCATTAATGAAATACTATTTTTTGGTTATTTAAATTTTTGATTAAACTAATCATATTTTGATACCGAGTAATGTGATTCTGCATGGAATAGATATAAAACCCAATTTATTACAATTTTTTTTCTTTATATGTTGAATTATTAATATATTATGAATGTCTTATATGTGGGTGATTAAGAATGGTGTTATATATCTTCCAAAAATGAATTTAATAATGTTTTATATCTCATTATATATTTTAGTGTAGGAAAAAATGGATATGCTAACAAGTTTAATGGTGATCATTCAATTATTATGCTCACATAATAATGAGTGGTTCTTCATGGATACAGTCATAATATAATAATACCATATTCCTATGATTTTGTAATAATTCAATTATATTCTATGCCATAAGGGAATGTTTAATTTTTATTCCATAATCTAATGATCATTCCCCATATCAGTTATTAATTATATCATGATCCCCTAGTCTTTTCATAATGTATATGTTTTCTCATTCTATATTACATTATCTTATATCATAAATTATGGAAAAATCTTTTTGTTCCATGTTATTTATAATAATAAATTTCATTATATTCATGTCTTATCATATTCTTATAATATTTAAAATTTATTAAAAATTGATAATTTTTCCATTACTAATAATTTCAAGTATCCCAACTTCTAATGTTTCTATTCCCTCGGTTATCAGGACAATTATGTTATATGATAAGTCTAAAAGGAATTCTATTATGCCTCAATTATCGATCAGTGATCAAGAGTGTTATATAGTAAATTTATTATGTAGCTAGTCCTAATAAAAATTAAATCTTTTTTCATTCTATTATTATATGATTTCATATATATAATATTTATCCTATGAATAAGATGTATAATAAAGATATGTTTATCTATGGTTTTTATAATCATTCACATGTAAGTTATGAGTATAAATACACTAGTACACCCCTAATATACCCTTTAAATAAGTTTAACTACTGTTTAACGGTGTATATATCTATAGAAACAACCAATTAAAAACATAAAATAATCATAGAGTTATTATTCAACAACGTAGATGCCGATAATCCTTGTATATACCACATTTAACCTCATTCCTACAGAAGTTTTCTTTTGTAACTATGGATAAATAACATATTTTTCCTTTTTAGTCATGTCACAATCTCACATCAAAATGATTACCAGGCTCGTATCACTCTGGAGAAGTCCCTACTACAACACAAACCACCTTATTACTCAATTATAATATTATTCATGATCATTCCTTCTCACTTGAAGTATTTCAAACATAATGTAAAAAATGTAACTTTTAAAAATGGTTCACACATACATCATTCTTCAAACAATGCATTTCCACCTATATAGAGACACCTTAAATCTCAATGAACACCTTTTTCCATATGGTTCTCCCTCAAATCAACAATTCAATGTCATGAAATAAGTAATAAACATATAAAATACCACCATCATCGATGGGACTCATTTTATAAAGTCAATAAAACTGTACAAGGACACCGTAAACATAATTAAACTTGGATGATTTTTTTTCAAGGTCCACAAGCCCTAGAAAGAATCCCCACTTCTCCCCTTATAATGAGGTTTAATTCCTACCTTTCCATACCAGAACATGGTATCTCCACCATTAATGGATCTACTATATCCATATTGACCTAACAAATAAATTATTAAAAAAATATAGATTTATCATAGGGATACACATGTACCCTCATTCTTGTAAGTCATATATCATTATAAATAAGTTTAACATTTGTAAGGGCTTCTTATCCCGATCTATACACAATTTACAATCTATGGTAGACCCCTTGAATCAATCCCAAACATCCATAACCCCATATGATATCATTATTATTCCATAATAATGATATTATTATATAATTTTCTTCTTTTATAATCATAATATTCTATTAATTATGGTATGATCATATTAGGGTTGATCTAACAATATATTTCTCCAATAATATAAAATAATGTTAAGGATGAATATGAAAAAAATAATTAAAAATTGATATATGATATAAATAAGTAAAATTTTATTTTATTTTCACTCATAAATGGTAAATATAATTTCAAACTCATTAACTAAGATACCATATATTTTTGTTAATGATTATCAAAATTTTTCTAATGTAAATTTCACCAAAATGAACAGTGAAAAAATATCATTGAATGAAATTATATATTTATAAACTAATGGTAAACATAAATTTATCAACCTTATATGGTATAATAATTATGATATTTTGATGATGAATACAGAATAAAACCACGATAATGAAACTTTTTCAAAACAATCAGGATTACTGTCACCCGATATTGTAAGTATATCATTAATGAATTATAAAAATTTAAAGAGTAAGGATAATAAAATTTAATAAAATGATATATATGTTAATAATTTTATGGAAATGGTTATTATGATATTTATTTTTTTATAATGAAAAATTGAGAACATTACTAAAAGTCAATAATTAAAATAATGGGTTTTGGGTTTCAAATTTTATTTCTTGAGACTTGTTTCATAATATGAACAAAGATATCATTGAGAGTCTGTGATTAGAAAATAATGGATTTCATTTACCATATTCATGTATATCATGTGTCTTTAAGATCCATATAATGATAATGCATTAAATTACTATTGATTCAAAAGATACAACCTTTCACCAGGTTTTTAACATATATCTATTGATTAATTTATAATGATTAATCTATAAATTTATTAAATCAAGATTCATTACATCCACAATATGATTTTATTTCATGTCAAATTCTCTTTACCACTAGGAAAATTGAAACTACTTAATTCAATATTCCTCATCAATTAAATACATCATCATAAAAAAACATATCCTTATTGAGGAAAATTCTCATTATCTTTAATAAAGGATAGCCTCTTCATATAAATTTTCAATTCATTTAAATATTATTCATTATATATGAAAATATGATTTTTCTTTATCTCATTTGAAACTCATATTTACCACCCATATTTTTAAAAGTATTTTTACTCATTTTTATGTTGTGTTTTTTCAATAAATGTATATCAAAATAAGTTTTAATACTTTTTAATATAATTTTTTCCTTACACTATGGATTTAATTTTATATTCATTATATTATTTAAATTATCTATAATTAATATTTATTTTTTAAATTTATATTATTTATGACATTCAATTCACATTTTGAAACTGTTATGTCTTTTTAAGGGTTATTTTTTGAATATAAAATTTTAAAAGTAAAATTTTCCAAAAAAATGTAACATAAAATTTTTCATACCATTATATCATTTTCAAGGATCTATTATTAAACATTAATTTATAATTTATATGTTTTCATGATTAATTCACATCATCATTTTAGAATATTTTTATATATTAAAGGATTAACTAGTGAGTTTTATTATAAAATTGAGATTTTTATTAAATAATGATTATATTCCATTTCTCAAAAGAGACCATTTCAAAAATGAATAATCAACATGATTGAAACATTATAATTTAATACAATGTTAATTGTTCTTCCTAAAAAATTCATTCACTATTTCTTTGGAATTTTCTCTTTATCTCTAAATGCTTAAATTACATCAATATTGTTTTTCATGAATCGCCATCTAAATATTCGAACAAAATATAAATTTGGGGAGATTAAGTAGTGGGTATCAACCATGAAAATTCATGACATTAATTTTTTGGGATACCATCTAGAAATGTTGTGAATCCCATTTTTCATTATTTGGGTTATTTATAAAGTGATGGATTAAACCCATTTTCTCTAAAAGGATTACATGATATGTTTAATGATTAATATTTGAATTCACACATATGTATGTTTTTCTATTTTGGGATGAATGATCCATATATATCCAAACAATTAATTGAGAAAAATTTTATAACTCATGAGATAAGGGGAAAATGGTTGTGATCTCTAATCCACAATGTGAAACAACTATGTGAAACCTTATCTTATAAGGGAATAAAAGAAAAGAGTCTCTGACAGTGAGGGTGTCAGGACTGCTCCAGTTATAAGGAAACCAAGGAAAGACTACTCTTAGTTCTGAGGACTGTGACCACTAGGTCATCTTCTAAGAAGTATACCGAGAAGTTACCTATGGAGAAAATGGAAAAAGGAAGGTTTATAAGAAGCTTCTCAAACAGTATGAGACTCAATTAGAATGGGAATCGGCTGATGCTGATGACATGACCAGGTATGGGTGTGATGATTATGACTATTATGACTTTTAACCTCTCTCTCTTTTCCTCTCTTCTGTCTCTGCACTTTTCTTTTTACTAATAAATTTGGTGGTCCAATCATGCTTATATTTGACCTTTTGGTTATCTTATAAGGGAAACATGTTATGTCTCCCATTTAATTATGTTATGATTCCTATGATCATGTTTGTACCATATTCATATGTTCTGAGAAATTATGTTATTATTACTCATGTATTATCATCCATGTTTTATATTATTATGTTAATCTTATTTTATGATCATCGATGTTGATTATTCCTTCATACAAAAAAAATAATGTTTTTTTCTCTTACAATCAAAATTGGTTATCTATTATGTTGTGATTTATGAGAATCTAAAAACATGGTCTTATTACATTTTATTTTCCTAGGATATAAAGATGGGTATTTCCTGTTAGTTGATTATAAGGGGGTTTAATGAAGAGTAGTTCTTACGAAAATTTGTTGAGTTTTTTAAAATAAGTTATTTATATTTCTAATAATACAAGATACTACAAATTTATTTATTTATAATGTGAGAATATTATTTCAAAATCATAATCATTCATATAAAATAATAAAATCAATATTTCTATTTATCTTGGTCCATCTATGTTTGTATATGATATCATTATTTTATATATTTATTTTCATATAAATTATTTTTGAATAAATTGGATATTAATTTATTAAATATGAATTTCCTATCCAATATTAAAAAATTTTATTTTATTTACATAAGAAATACATGTAATGAAATAGAGAGTATTGTATGGAAATTAAGGAATAAAAAAGAACTTTTCATTGATCTGCTACATATCTCATAAGGACACCGAAATGTCATGATGATTCCATGATAAAAAAATTCAATTAGATCATATTATTCATCAAAAGAAGACATTCAATGATGATTAATATACACAGAATGTTATAGAGGATTTGAGTTAATGATATGAGATGAGAAAAGGGGTATGATTAATGGAATATATGATTCACATTGTGGATAAAATTCATGATGAGTAAAATATACATGGCATGATGAAAATAAAAGTTGTTATGTGATTAAAACATCATGGGGTTCATTCCCAAGAATTATATTTTTTGTAGTCATTAGAGTACAAGAAAACATTACATGATATAAGAAAATACTTGACATTAAGGGAGGAAATCAATCTTTAGTTTTACACCTCATATTACACATTGTGTAAATATTACATGATGTAAAAAGTAGAATAATCCAAAAAATACTGAATTTTTGTATCTTCAACTGGGGAAAATATCGTTTTACTCTATAAAACATAAAATTCTATCATTTACAATGTTTATTATATGTATGCATTCATGTATTATACATTTGGGTTTTGGTAATGAGATACAGGTTTATTTCTGGCATATATGTTTGGCCATTGGGAGGCAACCTCATAGGTTCCAACATAAAGTTCTTCACAGATAGAGTTTTATTTAGTCTTTTCTATTTTGAAAATTTTTACCAAATTTTATTGATTTATAATTTATATTCAATATATTCTCTTTATTCTATTTCTTTTATTCGTTCTTGTTTGATTTTGGGGTTTTTGGTGATATGTTAATAATGATTTCCTTAACCTATAGGGGGAATGGAATAAAATAAACTATGTGTGTAAAAATTTGTTTCATTTAATTTTTTCACTTGAATAATGATTTTATATAGTGTGTATTATTTTTTGATTCACATTAATCATATCTTTTAATAATTCATGAAATAAGTATGTTTGGTAGATGTTGAAAATAATAATCGTAAATGTAATTAAATCATGAGCACTGAATTAGACTATTCATCTTTATTTTCTATCTAATCCAAATCAATCAAGTTAATTTAATTCATATAACCATGAAAGACTAGTGTTATATTACGGATTGATAGGTATAAATAGTTTATATTATTAATCAAAATAAATCATTGTGCAACCAATGAGTATTATTTTGTTATAAGTGCGGTTATATTTTTTTCAAAACCCCCCATAGAAGTGGTTACCCTTACTTCTTATTTTCTCCGTGATATTTTACATTCCAATTGATTCATCATTTTATATTAATTAATTTTAAATTTTAATGAACAAAACGTTTTCATGATTTTTTATCATTTTGTTTCCCACTCAATATGGGTTCAATACTAAACTTTCTCTATAATTCTATATTGAATATGGTGTTGTTCATGATAATATAAATTTAAAATCTGATATCAACCAAAGGTTTTAATTATGTACCTTTATACATCAAACATTATCATAGCGAATCGGGTGTATATGAGAATATCTAATGACATAATATTAACTGATCTGTTTAAAGACTCTTCTTATCCCATTTCTATTTAAATATTTTATTTTAGGAATTTCATCATTATTTTATTCTTTTATGATTGTGTTACACTTTTTCATATTTTCTACTACTGTGGAGGATGAGTTTTCAAATGAACTAATATAATTTCCTAGCACTAGAATACAGTTCATTAGAGGATTATCAAACCATATGGGTATTACTGACTTTATAAGGGTTCTGCATTAAGAAACAATCTCTAATAATTCCCATTAAAAATAATATAATGACTTCCAACATTAAAATGGATCAAAATATGCCATCATCCCTAAAGAGGACATATATTTTTTAAATTTATAATATAGTATGATAAAGTTGTTGAAAAAATTATGTATTATAATGACATCGAGCTGAGTGAACATTACAACAATTTAAAATCAATTTTTCGTATCATTTTGATTTTCAATTATCTTATTAAGAACATTACAACAATTTAAAATTTTGATACATGTTTTTTATCAAAGAAAAAGATAATATGTAAAAATTCAATGTTGTTGACACAAATAAACCTTATGGGAAATATATTCTAGAAGACACTTCCTTCCTAAAATATGATTAGAATATCTTAAAAATATTTCCTACTAGATTAATCCCAATTTACACTCTACAATTAAAAAATATTATAGATGAAAATGAGGATCAACTCAATGAAAAAAATAATTGATTAATCACCTAGATCAAATTATTTTAAATTTAAATAAAATTTTCAATAATGTTTATTTAATTTATAAAAATGATATATAATTTTTTAAGATGAAGAATATTATGATGTGAAGGATGTTAATTTCACCAAAGAATAAAAATAATTAAAGGATCATAATGATTTCAAACAAGAGTATTTGAATCATGGTAAAATTTATCTGAGTGATAAAACAATATATTATGAAGAATAATGATCATAACATGGAGAATAACTTATACTCATATGAAAATACCATGATAAACCAAGGGAATAATTTTTAAAATGTGAAAATAAAAAGAAGAACGAATATAAATTATTTATTTTATCGAGGAGGATAAATTGGAAAAGAATTTTATTGTGGCATAATAAATATCATTGAATGACAAAGAAAAAGTGATGAAAGAGAATATTGATCATAAATTCTTCTACCTAATAATAATTATAGTTAATGATGATGAATGAGACTACCCCTTTCATTTTTCTAAATAAGGGAAGAAAAAGGAAACTCAAACTGGTGAATTGATTCTAGAATGTGAACATAATGAACAAAAGGAAAACATTATAGTGGACTAAGAGTATGGAAAACTCAAGTCATATTTTTATTTCTGTATATTTTCATTAAATTTATCTATAATACATATCTCATAATAAGTTCAATTTTGGATAGACCAATGACGAAGGATGTGATAGACTATCCAAGATTCTCAAAACATGATCAAGTGGCTGAATCCCAAAATGGTTAGCTTTATAACCTGATCTAATTATATAACAATGTTAATAGTAGAGATAAATAACCATAATAATGAGTAGTTACAGGGAGAAAAAACATATTTTAAAATTGATTTATGGTATATGGATTTATATTAATAAATTATTTTAACATCTCCCCCCATTTTCAATGTTATTATCTATTTCTTCTCCCTATTTTAAAATTTAAAAGGACTATAAGATTCAAAATTTATTTTTATATTCAATACCACTAAATCTTGAAGAATTATGTAAATGATGTTTGACATATTGGACCAATTCACATCATTTTTCAAATTCATCTTGTTATTATAATTCACTTTATGACATCACAGTTCACGTCATGAACCTGGGTTATACATAACTTGATTAACTCATTAAAATTTGTTAATAAAATTGTCTTAAATTTTTATTGTTTAAAATGTTTTTTCTTTCATGTGATTTTAATAAAAGAGAAATGAAAAATAAATTGAAATGTTTCATGAATATAATTGAATTACATTCAGTAAAAAATTATATATTATTATGTCGTGTAATCACTGATATAAGAGACATCACAACTAAGGATAGGTATATTTACATATTGAAATGTTTGATATATAATTACCATAAATGAAAAATATATAAATGGACATATTATGAGTCACTTTCATAAATCATTGTATAACTACAAGAAAAATTACTGATATAATTTTATTTATTGATGTTTATTTCTAGAAGCATGTATTGAGTAAACTAATTATTTATTTTCATTCCATGTCCTAATTTACATCTTTATCACATTATTGATAATATTATATACTAAATATTTCTTTTTTTTTCATTATTAATGAGTGGTACTAAGGACATGTTAATGTATGAAAACATTAATTGACATCTTGTCAAATATATGACCGAACAAATTCACTTTTAATATGATTTACTAATTTTATTGATATGAACATTTTTTCTTGATGCCCACATATAAATTTATCTTTCGATGAATTTAGAAGACATGGATGACCTTGTTAGGATTAATACACATTGTAGGATATTATTTTCCATTCTAACCCAGTTCTTGGGATTTTTCATGATATTTAATAGAATAAGAGTGGGGGATGGGTTATTTATAGTACATAAGGAATTGTTTATCTTGATATGAGACTATATAGTTATTCCATGAGGTTTTTAGGGAATTTTAATATTTAAATTCAATGTAATTTATTATTTTCCCTATAATTATAAAATAAGTTAAGAATAATAAGGGGTTGTCACCGAGGAGAATAAAAAATCTCCACTAGAAAACATATGATTTTTATTATATGTGGTCAGTTTGTGGATTTAAGAATCACAAAAATTATTAAATTAGAAAAAATATATTTTTTATCTTGTAAGTCAATAATAAATACTTTCAGAATTATTCTCTAAAAATCATATATGGTTAGGGGTAGTTTTGTGACTTATCTTTGGTAAATATTATGGAAAAATATACGGTGAAAATATAAATATCAAGTAGTAATTCATTAATTCTGACTATATTGTTAAATTACCACTAATTTTCTCCCTGGTGTGTCTGTGTGTGTGATGAAATTTTATTTTGATGAGGATAATTTCATTGAGCATGTATATTAAATGTAAGGTATTATAAATTATACTATACATTCATTTTTTATCCTTACATGATTTAAACATTAAAACCCACATACCCTCATACTCATATTCTTTTGATCATAATAAAAAATCTGTCGTAATTAATTGTTATATTTGTCTTTACGGGGTCTAGAATTTAGATTCAATAAAATCTTATTGTTATGATCATTTACTTAAGGTATAATAATAACTGCATTAAATATGTTACCTTTAGTGATTATATGAAAAAAATCATGCTGTGGAAAATCAAATATGGAATCAGTGTTAAAGAAAGGTTGATTTTGTTTTTGTTAAAATGGAGACTATATTGAATTGAAAATATTAAATGATGCCTTATTTTTTAATTTACTATTGGTTATGTTGTGTTCTTGACTAATATTTAGATATTACATGTTTTTATGATCATAATAATTTTAAAATTCCCTTTTTGAAGATGAGATCCTTTGTATATCAATGTTGACAAGTTTACTGACGATGATGTTTGATTTTAGCATAGGAATATTTTAAATCTATATTTTGTATCTATATTATAATATTTATTATATGAGAATTAATTTTTATTAATTTTTTATATATGAGATTCATGTCTGATATTAATTTAATATATATTATTATGAGATGAATGACATGTCGATCTAAACATAGTAATGTATGGTTATTAAGTGATGTTATGAAACTTCATGATGAGAATATCCAAAAAATTAAGATCAAGAGAGTGTATAAAATGAGTTAAATAGATCATGCTTTGCACCAGATGAATAATTTCCATGATTTAAGTTTTCTAAATGTTG
Source organism: Viscum album (assembly GCA_963277665.1). Taxonomy (NCBI): domain Eukaryota; kingdom Viridiplantae; phylum Streptophyta; class Magnoliopsida; order Santalales; family Viscaceae; genus Viscum; species Viscum album. The sequence continues at coordinate 1,953,014,404 of OY728141.1, read as the reverse complement.
TTCTAGAGGCTTGAATTAGATGGTATGGGATTAGAAAAGGTTTTTTGAATGGGAAATATATATTTTACATCATTAATCAAATTAAATAATTGTAAAATGTATAAGGAAAAAAGAAAATATAAGACCCAACGTCAAGAAAAATTTCTAGAGATTTTCTTCACAAATTACATGTCATGTAATCATTATAGAATGTTGAAACATTAAAATGCTGTAATAAAATACATGATGTGACGTGAATAAAACTGTGTGGAGTTTGAACTCGTTCATTAAACATATTATAATCATTAAATGATTTTAAAACATCAAGTAGATAGAAATAACGCCTTTTATATATTTTAGATGGTGGCATATATCATTTTATTAGATTAACCACTAAATTATATCTTTTCCTATAGTGATTATAAGGATTATTTCATGTATTATATGTATAGGCTCTGTCTAATATATTGAGATTTATTACTAGCTTAGTGGTTCAACAACCGAGAGGATACTGTTAGGATTCAGACCCATATTTCTCCCTAGATTGGTTTTTTATTTCTAGTTTCTATTTTTAATTATTCTATAAATGATAGAATATTTTTTAACTAAATATATTATATTATATTCAATCTCATTTATTTATCCTATACCCTATGGATAGTTGCATTTATTTTTCATTAGATACCACCCAATAATGATTGGCTAAACCCATAATAGTGATTGAAATCAGAAAAACTATGTGTGTACCAATTTGTTTTCAATATTTATTTTAATGGTGATTTTATATAATAGGTATTATCTTTTGATTCACATATATCATTTATATTATTATTTCATAGACCATGTGTGTTTGGTAGATGATGAAACCCAACATGATAAAGGTAATTAATTAGTGACCATTAAAATGGATTTTTTTATTTTAAATATGATCCTATATAATATTGGAATTTTAATTCATTTGGAAGTGAATAATTAGGGTTAATGGATAGATTTATAGGTATTGGCCATTTTCTATTGATAAAACTATTTTACATCCCAGTCAATGTGTAGTATTTGCTTTTCAAGTGAAGTAAGGATTTCTTTTTAACAAAACATCCAAAGGAAAAGGTTCCCATATCATCTTCTTTTTTTCCTCTTTTACATTATTTTCAATTATTTCATTCATTTAATTGAAATCAATTGAAATTGGGATGACCAAACCTTTGATTGTTATTTTCAATCCCCAAGTACCTTCTCTTTGTAGGTTCAACCCCATAATCGACTATGTCATTCCATTATATCTATTGTTGTTTGGGTTAATATTAATTTCTAATTAGAACATTCCCTACGGATTTAATAATTTTCTTTAGATAAATCTTTATCAATGGGGAGATTATTTATTTTTGGAATTATTTTAAAGAAAATTAGTTAAATCCCCATGGATAAGTATATGTATGGTATGATATCATGAAATTTTGGTAAATTATAGATTTTATAGTTTTTCTAGTCATAACATCCCAATATAGATACTATAAATTAATGTAATCTCTAACTTTGAAGTAATTATGGGAAGTAACCCTGAAAATGGAGGATTGTTTATTAACATGATCTTCACTTTTTAAATGATGAATATCCTTAACTATACAGCTGAATGAAATATATTTAACCATCGTAAAATGTAACTCCCTAAGATTTTGGAATATTAATTTGATGAAAATTAATTTTATTTTATATACCATGCTCTATATGAAAAATCAAACTAAAATTATTTGTGACATATTATATTAATATTAGAAAGAAATTTAAATATTAATGAAACATCTACTAAATAAAAAGACATTAACCAACTAAAATGTCACACATTTAATTTTTAATTAATTCATTTGATTTATCTATTAGTTTTATAAAATTACCCACGTTTTCATAAAATAAATCAACTAATATCAAAGGATTATAATGATATTAAATTATAGTGAAACATATGAAATAATATATGAGTATTATTTAATTTTGGAATTGATATTAAATTAATACCAATTATTGTTTTAAAAAACTATTTTCAATTTTATTAGGTTTCAATTAAATTTGGAATTTTAATAGAAATGCTACATTTATAAATTTTATCTATATTATTTTAAAAAATTGATATCATTTTTTTCATTCCAGTCAATAATACATTCATTAGGTAAATTTTTTATATTCATATAATGTTATTTTTTTAGATAAACAGTGAAGAATATATTTTTTACTAAAAACATAGTGTTTATTACTATATCAAGAAGTATGTGTACTATAATAACTTATAAAAATTTCATTATCAAATATGTATTAGGTCATAAATATATTAACATATAAGTAAAATTATGATCCTATAAAACCTATTTCTAATTACAAATGAAATATGTTTTTAATAAAAAATTGTATTTAACAATTAACGTTATTATAAAATTATTGTCATTAAATTATTTTCTATTTATTTTAAACCTATGTAATTTTTATTTTTCTAAAAATAATCCAATTTATAGAATGAAAATTATTTTTTTTATATTTATCATAAATTTAATTTTAATGTTATGTACACTTTTACTAAAAACATATTTTTATGCATTTCATGAAATAATTTTAAAACTGATCTTTAATACATAAAATTTTTATATGATAAAATGGATTTCAGATATGGAATCCAAAGGTAGAAATTATGTAACATGGGTTATTTTATTTTCACCAATGAAATATAAATTATATAGGAAAATAGTATTTACCACGGTAGAACATAAAATTGTAAAATTAAAAATTATAATATTAAAGGGAATAACAAAATAACTTTTAAAAAGTATTAAAATTAATGGTGGAGGGAGTAGAAATTATTTATAATTATCCACTATATTAATTTAAAATTTATATTTTTCTTTAAATGTGAGTCATGTGCTAACATTATATTAAGTTGACATAATTACAAAAATTTCATTCTCACAAATTATAAAAGGGGCCTCTCATCACCACTTCATTTACACTAAATGAATTATTTTCCCAATTTAATATAACCGAATTATCATTAAATTATAATATTAATAATTTCCCTTGATCCTATCATCAGACTATGTTATCATGATACCTCTATTCATAATCAATTTTTGAATGGAAACCCTATGCCCCAAATGTGAGTACATTATTTTACTTAAATTATTTCATTTCATTTTTATATTAGAAAATATAAATATATATTTAATATATAATTAAAACAATAATATACTAATATGAAATATTTTTATTCTATGGGAATAAATCTTATCATTCTTTCCCTTTTCATATTAAAAAAATATTTGTTTATTTGTGTGTTGGGTAGACTGCATCCTACACAATGCGATGAAATTAATTTTTTCACAACCACCTCTCATCACTTATAATAAATGATAATTTTAGAGAACAATTTGACCTATATAGTATAATATTATTTATGATTATAAAAATTATAATACAACTTCTATAAATCTCATTCGTTGAGAAATGAAAATAGTAATTGTTTGTAGTGTTGAATAAAACCACCATGAAGTATTATAACTCATTATTCATCATGTGTCATTATTATTAATTAAAATTTCTTAAAATAAAATTGAAAACGTAAAAACAATGTAATCAATATAATTATAAATCTTCAATGATGGTATTTTTTCATAATAATCAACTTTAATTGTCATGATCATCCATTAATTATTTTACATTCATGTTATTGTTAAGTATAATCACTAAATTGAGCAATGAAATAATTTAATAACATTGGGGGAATTAAGAGCTAAAATTGTAATTATATATTATATAAATACATAAAAACCAATTTTACTTTGTTTGTATTATGGTAAATGTAACATAAAACACATTAATTAAGATACCATTGATCTTTTCTTGAAGATCAAGAAAAATATGTTTGTCTCCAGTTTCTTTTATAATATATGGGATGAAAATTCTCATTATATGGAATTATAAATTTTTATTTTATAATTAAACAAAAATTTTAGTTCATTTTATTTTCCGGGAATGATGAAAATTAATAGTATAATGAAGAACAACTACAATATTATGAAACTACTTCAAAGAGATCAACATTACTCACACAATATATCAAAAATAGATAATAACTAACTAGTATAAATGTAGAAAATAATAATCAATAAGTTTCAGAAAAGATTTAGCTATGAATATTATCATGGAATAGGTCATAAAAATAGTTATTTTTGTTTTAAATGATACTCTTGTATTTTTTAGATTTCATATTTTGTGGTAAGGGGTTCTTTGTCTCAAATTTAAATTTATAGGATATATTTCTTAAATTAAATCATCATATCATCTAAGTGGTCCCATTAATTAATAACTAATTAACATACAATATTCATTTAATTAAACAGGTTTTAGTGGAAATTTAATTTTATTTCATTACATGGGATTCCAATCCAAATATTTAAAAATTATATTGTTATTTTTTATAAAAACTCCTTTAATTGAGTGATAATTTTTCTCTAAGAACATTTTAATTTTAGGAGTGGTTTCTTCCATCCAATGATTTTATGTCAGTGGAAATTCTCTTTCCCTTTTGGGAAAATTACATATTTGATTAAAATATTTCTCCAAAATAAATTCCTTCACCATAAAAATTTAATACCACTATTTAGAATAAGTATCACACTCTATTACGTTGGTTACCCCTCATTTTAACAATTTTTATATACTACTGATGTTATAATTTATATTTGAAAACCTAAATATGTTTTATCTTAGGTGATTAACATATTTACGATATCATATGTTCAAAAGGAATTTAATTACATTTTTTTATGAATTGTGTTTTTTAATCATGGTATTATAAATTTTTTTATTGCTTTTCAAATATTATTTTTGGATTTCGACTACACATTTATTTCAACAACCATTATTTTATTGTAATGTTATATTATATTATATTATTTTACAAATTTAAACACCATCTAAATTATTATCATCACTTTTTGAAATATTTATGATATTTTGATGTTTTATTGATTGAATAACCTTTTTAAAAGGATAAAGTCGTAAAAATGTTTTTTTTACTTTACCCTTTTTAAAAACCTTTTGTATATTCTAAGGATGCATTATTAATGATTCTTTTAATAAATAGAAATTTATCGTTATATTTTTAATCAATCTCTATTATCTTATTATGTCTTTTTTAGGATTAAATATTCATTTTTATCTCCAAATTTTAATTTATAAAATGGGTTTTAACCAATTTATAAAAAGTAGAATTTCATAAAATGGCATATCAAGGTGATTGTAACTTAATATTTTATACATAAGATAAAAAAATATTATTCAAAAAATATTATATTTTTTATATTATTTATACTTTATATCTAAAGGATTCACATTCATGAATGTTATTTTTCAAGAATCATGGTCTAAATATTCATATAAAATACATATTGGGATGATTGGGTTGTGAGTATTTTCTATTTACATTTATGTGAAAAAATTTGGTGATAAAATTGGAAAATGATGTAAAACTCATTATTTTATCTATTAGTAATTTTTTATGTGATGAATGAAACCCACATTATCCTATGGTTTTTAATGAAATGTTGAATGATTGAAATATTAGAACCCACATATTTAGGTTTTTTAATTTCATGGATTATGCGACCTTTATAGCCATAGAATGTATTATGTAAATCACTATAACTAACAAGATACTGGGAAATGAGATGTGATAGTCACTCCACAAAGGTAAACTAGTGTGTGAACCTGATGCACCAAGTGAAACAAGTGAATTAATCCTAATTGACCAATGAAAATAGGAGATTGAAGCATAATCTACAAAGGGAAGAAGGTTTTGATGACTGATCCATGATGTTATGATTTCAATGCTCGTGTTTCAAAAATATTATTATGATTTTAAATATAATTTTGATTTTAATGAACATTAGTATTATATATGTTTTATTTGGGTATTTATTCCTAATGTTATATTCATGGTTCTTCATTATTCTCTCACACCCATATACTTATATTTCACATACATAGAAATGTCATTTCTTATCACTTATTTTTCACTTACAAAGCATCAGAGATAACCCCATTCTTATGGTTTCATTCCCTAGTATATGATGTTGGGTATAATATATAAGATAATTAGAATTGGGTTTATATATTATCTATCATAGTGAAATTTTAAGAGTGTTGTAAAATAAATTGTTGGGGTAACTAATCTTTGAAGATAATAATCCTTTGGTTCTCTAGTTTTTTGATTATTTATTAGATGAAATAATTATTATTTTAAAATAATAAAATAAATGAGTTTTTATCTTGTATTTTCTCATTTAATGTTATTCCATAGATTTTTCCTCTATATTTTATACCGTAACTAGTCCATACATAACACAAATACCCCAAAATCCATGTTATGACTGCCTCCCTGCAACTGAATTTCAACATTAAGTATGTCCTCATTCCCTAAGTCCTAATTAAGATCCATCTTCAACACATAAAATAAAAAATTATATTTTTTAATTGTAATAAATTAAAATTTAATCTTTAAAACACCTTGAACTTTTATTGGCGTGTTAGTTATGTTTAAACATAGTAACTAAATGATACTTTTAACGTGATTTTTTTGTTTTCTAATTAATTTTTTCAATAGAACATATTTTCATTTATTAAAAGTAAATATGATTCTAAAATTAAATTCATTATTCCTTGATTATGGTCTTGTACTAACTTATTTAAATACATAATAATTTTTCTAATTATTAGAATTAATGCATCACTAATTGTTGTATTTACACTGATATGTGATATGTTAAAAATTGGGAATCTTTTTATATTATAAGAATTTTGTAATTATGTCTCACATATTTTTCCTTTTTATTAGTTTTATTTTACAAAAAACAAGGCATATATATTTCAATGTTTAACTTTTTGTATTTATGATTAAAATTTTCTACCTAATTAGTTCTTGGTGGATGAATTTGGTTTAAAAAATCAATAATTAACACAACAATTTTTCAACCAGATTCTTTAAGTTGGGTTCTAGGAAATTTTTTATAAAATTACTCAATTATTTAATTTATTTATTTTGAATATTTTTCATTTGAATCATAAATTCATTGTTCATCAATATGTGGCATTTAATTTATTTTGATATAATTTTCATATATTCTTTATTTCAATTTCATTTATTGTTTTTTCTCTATATCGACATATCTTGAAATTTTTAGTGACCTTTGGTAGGTTATTTTTAGTAGTGTATTTTAATTTTTTGTTAAAATTATCTAGGTAAGGTCATCCAGGGTAATAGTACTGGTAAATAGTGATGTGAATATAGTATTATGTCCTGTTAAATTTTTAGAGTGTTTTTATATATGGTTCCTATAACAGTGAGTTGGTATTTAGATCTTGTTTTCTTCTATTTTTTTGTTCCTTGGGTAAAAATGATTTCTTTATGTATTTACCTATTGTGGGTGGTGATTGAGATTTCGATGTTTGGGTGTATTTTTTGTATTTTTGTATTTATTTTTTACTACAATCTTTGACATTAATTATTGAAACCATTAATTATGTATTGAATGTTAGAAATTAATTAGATACCCTATATTGTTATGTAATCTTGAATTAGATTGAATTATCACTTTTTAATTTTCATCTATCCTGGGAACACTAGTGTTTCTTATACTTTAATCCTTATCCATAGGTTCTTAGGGCTTCATAAGAGTTTTTTGGGGTTCCTTAGTAGATGAATTATACTATGTGATATTGATTGAGGTTGTGTGATAATATTATGTATAAAATCTAGATATTTATAAGGATTTATTATTGATTGAATTGATAATATTCTTAATTTTGGATTTCATGTGTCATGTATTTGTATACAACCAATAGTTCTAGTTGTCTGGTACTTTTTTGGGATCAGGTGGACACTTATTTGATAATTATATTTATGAATTTATTCACATATTAGTGTTTTTAATGACTACTATATTATTTTTATGAGGTGACATTTGTGATTTTATGTGTTTATTTATATATTTTTTATTATATAACAGTTACTATTATGATCTACCTTATGATATAAATGAAGTTGAGTTAGAAAATGACTTATTCGATGTCACTATCCCAAATGGAAACTCAATTTAGTAAAGTTTTATGTTTTATTAATTTTTCATCTTTCAATTATAATCATTTTTGTCATATTTAAAATGACACTCATTTTGGGAAGAAAGTTTTTAATTGATCCATGTTAGGGGAAACAATATCTATTGTTTTTCAACAGATGTAAAAAAATATATCGTTTATTTTTCCTAATTATATGCTCATAAGGATGATTTCTGTTGTGTAAAATCCTATTGAGGTGTAAATATTTGATTTTAATGGTTAATATTTTAAATTATGAAATAAAATTAAATCATGTTCATGTATTTTAACTACCACATTATAGAACCGTTAATTTAGTAATCACATTGCTTTTGTTTTCTAAATTTTCAATTAATATTCCAAATTTCATTGCATGTTTAATTTTATTTTAATTTTTGATATTGAGTGTGATTATTTTATATTAGACATTATCCTTTTAGGATTACCACATTGTTATATTTGTTGGATCATGCACCCCATATTGGATTATTTATTAATTTAGTCATCACCTAAATTTTCTCTAGAGAAGTTGATTATATGGAATATGAAACTACATGTGTATCCTTTGTGTACATTTAATTTCATGAAAAAAGTATCGATTCTACTACCACCTTACTAGAATATCTATGTTTTCTTGGTGTCCCTAGTTTTTATCCTCTTAAAATATCAGGATTCCTATCTTTGATCTTAGTTATCCTCATGTAATTCTGGTTATATATTCACTTAATACACAATTATAACAAGTTATCTTATGAATTCCTGGTGGTACTACATCATTTGGTAGTCTATTTAATTGAGATGTTGGTCAACTGAGAGAGATAGTATGGAGAAAAAAATCCCATTTTAAAATATTTCTTTGTCAAATAATCATAATAAAATTTGTCCAATAGAATTAAATTCCTTATTGAAAAATATATACATATAAGCTAAAAGAGATCGTAGTTTATTTTTTATCATACATAGTGATCAATTGATTAGATTCATTAATTTCTATTCTTGAACACAGACTAATATGAATATGGATCATATTGTATGATCTTTGGAAACATTAGAGAAAAAACTAGACAACATATTCAATCAGAAGGATGGCTCTACTTGAACTGCAAACATACATTAAAATAACCATTAGACTTATGAAATGAGGACTAGATGATAGTCAATTGAATGTGATTGTTAGAATCGATGATTATTGTCACTATGATGAAAATTAATGTGAGAATGAGCCTTGGTATGAAATACTCAAACTGTTCTTTATTTTGATTTTCCATTTTTTAATCTTTCTCAATATATATTTTAGATTTTTTTCATATGTGATTTTTTCTATCCTAAGAACATGTATATGTCGTATAATGAGAATATTGTTGGTTTTGATATAATATTTCAATAATAGCATAGACTATGAAACAATTCTTTAGTCCTTAAGTGACTTTATCTTCCTTTGTATGTCTTTTACATTTTTATTGTATGGTAAAACACCCGATGATCCGTAACCATGAATATAAACCAATTTCTAAAACCACCTAAATCCTCAAGACTATTTTTTTGAGATTGGTTGTTCATAAAAATTATCCTTCAAATCTACTTATTACTCCAAATGTGTGGAAAACCTATTATAATGAAACATAACAACACCATGTTTTAGTTAGTAGGTTTGATGATATCAACATTGAATCTTTATTCTAAAATTTTTAATTGTAATAGAAATGTATATATCATTTTTTAATTATATTTTCATTTATTCAGGTTTTAGATGAAAAAATATATACAATATTTTTCTATATAGGATTATTTTTATAGTTTCTAAATAGTTTAATTTCCTCTATTCTATGATTTATCACTTTTGGTAAATAGTTTTAATTCATGTAATTATTGAAGAGGAATTTAAATATTATTCTTGTATATTAGTGTCATTTTTCTATAAATTGTATATATAGATAGAATTATTATTTTTTATTTTTTTTGGATGAAAACATATAAAAAATTTGATCTCAATTGAAGAAGGTGGAATAAAACATCAATGAAACCCATAACATTTTCTCTCACATAATAAGAATTTTTAATAGAATTAATTATTGTAAAATAAAAATATTACATTATGGTACATATTATATATCGAATATAACAAACCCATTCTTTATTTAACATTAATACCAGAATTAATACATTAAAGTACACATAATACAACCTAAATGTTATAAAATTACAGTGTATTTCTGAATTAGGTACATAGAATAACATCTTGATAATGGGATACAACAACATTATTAAAAATACCCTTAACACACTTCTAAAATTCCATGTCTTTTAAAACTATATGAGGGAACATGCGGAAAATCATAAGAAAGGGATGATATATAAATCCCATTAATGGAATAAACATGGAATAAGGTGATACATTTTATGCAATAGGAATATTAATGGTCACTATAAAGTGTGAGAATCATAAACAAGAAAAATGATACATGATAGATTTGTATAATCATAAATGGGAATTGTAGAAACAACTTAAAAAATGAATCATAATCATAGGATAAGGACAATCCTCCAAGGCATTATGGTGGAAAAAGTTCCACAAAGGAATTAGGTTCACTCAATGTTCCAAAAATATATCTCATGATACTAAAATTTACCCAATGCATTATAGTGCTATATTAATCTGGGAGCATCTGTCAATATCATTTAATTATCATTTTTAAGTGTGCCACATATATCATACAACATGCATTCATTAATCATCATTATTTATAACATGATCATGAAGTATGGAAAAGATACATATATATCTCAAGTCAAAGTGGTGTAAATTTATAAAGGTGAATACCCATGATAGGAAATAGGTACGGTATTCACTGCACCATTGTTTTGTCTATGAAAATCACTATGAAATTTCATTATAAAAATGATATGACATAAAAATTCATAAAATTAGTTTCTAAGATAAAAATGTGTCTCCAATTATTTTAAATCAATTGGATAGTAATGGGGATATGGAATGAAATATTCCATCATAGGGAAATGAAGATACAATATATAAGGTAAAGAATATACATGAATAAATATGAGAAAGGAAAATAACCCTTACTTGAGTGTGTAACTCCTAAATCTTGGGTGGGAATTTTTGAAAGATTAGGGGAACCTTGGTAGAACTATAAAGAGTGGAGGTACGTGTATGAACATGATCCATGGAGTTTTAATGAAGTTAAAATGGATCATGGGTGGGTTTATATAGGAAAATATGGGTATTTCCATAATATATTTGTTTAAATCAACATAACACAATAACCAAAACCAAAAACAATACCATGGTTTCTTCAAAATGGAGGTTTTCTAATTATTTTGTAAGCACAGGGGTCATAAATAAAAAATGGAAATTATGCTTATGTAGAGGTGATTCTAACTCTTAAAGAAGTTATTTTAAATCCTTAATATATATTAATTTTTCTGAAGGATTCATAAGGGATTTATGATATTATTAAAATAACAATAAGATCATATTATTTTCTGGTATAACATATATTTTGTCTTGGATACCATTAATTTTATTTAATACATCACTTTTGGGTCATTATTACGTCATAATACACCATGTATATTTATATGGTATTTATTTTTTTCTTTAAATTTGATTGTCATAGATAATTATAAAAAATAAAACATTGGATAATTTGGACTTTTTGATTCCTAAAAAATATTTATTTTATCTAAATAATGTTCTATATGTAATTATTTTATCTTGTCATATAAAATCATCATTTGTTATGAAAGGATGGGTTTTTTTAATAACATTTTTTAAACCCTTATAAAAAATTACATTTTACTTTATAAAAATTATAATATCATTTATATTTGATTAAATTATATAATAATATTATTATATTGAAATATTAATTATTTCAAATGTAAATTATTTCACCCAAATAAATTTTTCAATTGAATTTTAATTTGAACCCAAAATACTATTTCTGTTTTATTTTAACAAAATAAAGACCATTTTTAATGTTACCATAACTAGATAAAAATATATGCATTGTTCTATTAATTTTTTTTACTTACTCATATTTCTAGGGTCTTGATACATATCCCTTTAATTAACTATATAACACCATTAGAGTAAAGTGTGCGACGATGAGACTTTCATGGGGTGGATTGACATACAATGTTTGGGATGTGATCTTGATGAGTTTGATCTATTCCTATAAGTGGTATTTCTCATTCTTAAGTTGTTCGATATCACATTGGACTTGGTAAAGGGAAAATACTTATGGCGATAGATCCCTCAGAAGTTTTGATAAATTGACTTCATAGGGTACAATCCTACTAGTTGGGGAAATCACTTCATTTGTATATGTCAATTGGATTTGGTAAAACCCTATAATTACACTAATATTATGATAACTATTTTCAAACTATATTATCAATGGTAATGATACTTAAATTTCATTTTAATCTAAAAGGATATTATAAAAAAATAAGTGCATGTGTTTTTAATAACACTATTATATAATATGTCATTTAAATATATCAATTGGGGAATTTTATTTATAATATTTTGGATCATTACAATACCACTCATATGAAATTTCACTTTAAAATTTAAATTTCCCACAATAAAAAAGTCAAGGGTAACTCTATTTCATCACAACCATTAGTTTCAATGTCGGTTATTCAAAATTGTGGTTTACCTATGATACTTTGAGCTGGTGCATTGTATTATTTCATATAACATGGTTTTTCTGATCTAAGATTCACAAACAAATTCTCCTTAAATAAGAGATCATTCTCAAATGGTATCACCTTTAGATTGTGTACATGTGAGAGGTATGGTATTTACCTTCTCAAGAGGGATACATAGAATGAATCACATAATTATGATAGGTTAGGTGGGTGTGCAAGTCGATAGGCCACCGCTCCAATGATATCATGGATCTCAAATGGGAAAATTTATCTTGGAATAAGATTTCCCTTCTTCTAAAATATGAACAATTTTTTACATAGAGATATACAGAGGAATAATAGGTCTCTAATATCAAAATATACATCTCATATATTATTGTAATCATGCCTCTTTAATCAACTCTTAGCATCCTTGATGTGATGCAAAATGGTTTTAACCTTTTCCACCATTTCCTCAACTTTTCAAGGCCTAGATGTTTTTTCTCTAAATTCAACCCAACATATTGGTGTTTTTCACATATTCTCATAAAAGGATTAATAGGGTCATAATTCATGATGAAGTTCAACATAGTGTTTAGATAATGTTGGATACTTTTATTGAATTTTGAGGCTAATCATGGATCTGGATTGAATACAATTGATAGTGGTACTCAATATAGCCTTAATACATCCGTGATGTATATCTATTCTAGTTGGTCGAGCGATAAATCTTATCAAAACACAATAATTTGAGATTTATTGGTAAGATGACCCATCACAACCCAGATAGCTTTGTTTCAACTGAATTTCTTTGGATTTCTGGTGACAACGTCCATTGTGATGTTTTCCCATTTCCATGAAGGTATGGTTAATGGTTTTATAACCCCCTTATATTTGTTTCTTTAATCCATCACTTGATGTCATAAAACACATATTGATGTTTATTTTTCTATCTCTTTCTTCATATTGGACCAAAAATTGTGTTCCTAGAGATCTCAATACATCTTTTTTATTCAAGGTAAAATATTGTAGGTTGATCTATGTGTATCATACAATGATTCATTCATTTTCTAATGATTTTATGGTACAAATAGTAATGGACAAACTCTAAAAAATCATTATTAATTAACATTTAACTCCTATGATATCTCTATTATTATATTTTACACTTTCTCTTGAATTCCCACCTCATACATTTGATCATCCTATAAACTCTTAGGCAGTCAATAAATAATTTGAGAAATGATTTATGATGTTCTTTCTATATGATTCCCATGTCCATACATTACAAATATAAGAAGATTAGATCCCTATCAATTATCACAAATGATAGAATCACTGAATCCTTTATACATAGAGTTTCTTCCAATATTCTCTTTTACATGATGGTAGTGAATTGAGTAATCATAGTCCTTGATCATCTCTAACCATCTTTAGTGGTTCACATTCATCATTTTCTATGTTAATATATACATGGTATTTTTTGATCTGTATATATTTAACACTTATCACCAAATACATAATTATAACATTTTATCAAAGAGAATATCACTACTACCAAACTCAAATCATGTGTTGGGTTATTTTTTTTGAACATTCAACATCAATGAAACATAGGCTATTAATTTTTCCTTCTTTAATAACACACATCCCCAGTCATCCTTGGAATAATCATTGACTACAACAAAAATTTCTTCTATTGTGGGTACTATGAGTACATGGGATGTGATGATCCAACTTTTCAACTCATTTAATCTCTATTCTCATTTATTATTGCAGGTAAACTGGACTCCCTTATGATTTATCTTGGTTCGAGGGTTTGATAGTAATGAGAATTTTCTTAGAAATTGATGATAATACCTATTAAATACAAGTAAATTATGAATATCTATCACAAATGTGCTAATTATACATCTTTCAGTTGATTTTATCTTTTAAGGGTCCATATACATCTCATTTATTTTAATGATATTCCTAAATAATGATACCTCCATCAATGAGAACTTGATTTTTTTTAATTTTCATACATCATCTCCTTTAAAAAAAAATTTAGTATAGTACCTAGATGATCTTCATGATCCTCTTTTCTTTTGGAGTATATTATAATATCATCTATAAACACTATAAAAAATTCAATGAAATATCTAACTAGTCTATTCATCATATTCCGGAACATTTCTAGAGATTTTGTGAGTCATAATGGAATTAATATGAACTCATAGTGCCCATACCTTGTACAAAATGTTGTCATGAGGATATCCACCTTCTCCACACTTACTTGAGGATATCCTAATCATAGATCCACCTAGGATAAGTATTGTTCCCCATGTAGTTGATTGAACAAGTCCTCAATATGAGGTATATGATACTAATTCTTTTTCATGATCTCGTTGAGATCATGATAGTCAATGAAAATGTGGATTGACCTATTCTAGTTCTTGATGAAGGGGACTGGTCCACCCTAGTGAACAACATCAGTATATGAACCCTTTTTCTAGATTATCATGTATCCATTTAATTAGCTTATAAAGTTCCACTAAATTCATTCTATATGGAGTCTTGGATAATGTAAACATATATGGCATAGGATTGATTGAATATTCAATCTCCAAGCTAGGAGTAAGACCAAAAAATTTATCCAAAAACACATCAGCATATGACCTCAAAATACGCATGCCTTAGAGGGTGGTTCCTTATATAGAATCAATCATTTGACCTTTATATTCTTTCTCATAGGGAGATAATATCAATGCTTGAGATTTTGGTGATAATCAAGATTCATCCTATTCCTTTCACTTATATAGAATCAGGTGTTGATTTAAAATACTAATAGTGATTTACTTTTCACAATAATTTATGTTGGATCTATATAATGAAAGATAATCCATACAAAAAATTGAATCTAATTCCACCAAAGGGAGTTTTTTGAGGTATTATAGGATGTTCAACCAACAAATTTTGATATGTGGGATTTATATACTTTGAATTAAATAATTTCCCTTTTTTCCAATTTCATCGGGAGTTCTACTTCCATGATTTGTGATGGTGTTTGAATAGTTCTACTCATCATTCAATATATAAAGGAAGTCATGGAACCAGAATACAAAATTAAATTTTCTATTCTTAAATGAATAAATAGAATTCCTATCACCACATTTTTGTTGGGATCCACCTCAATGGTTTGGATGTAAAATCATACCCTTTCTACCTTAGAGGTTTTTGGCTACCTTCAAAAACTCATGGAAGTTGGAATTTATTTTCAAACTTCACTAATAATTTATTGTTGATTAAATTAACAATATTCCAAGGGTAGGTAAAATAATTCCTTTCCAATTTCAAAATAGCGGGTTTCTCCTATCAGGAATCTCTAGTTAGGTTCCCTTCTATTCACACCTAATGCATTTTATCTCTCCCATTATAAAATTTCAAGGGTTCTTATTTTCACACCTTTGATAAGTTGGATAATGAAATTTCATATCACCATTAGATTTCTACATATGTCCACCATAATTAAAATCCTCTCTCCACTTCTTATCCTCATGATACCCTTGATATTTTTTGATCTCCATTTAGACCTTAGGGGAAAATTAGAAAATTTCCCCATATATATCAAAGTTATAGACCACTATGGGTTTTCATATACTACATTTTATCCCACATAATAAGTTGTAAATGTTATATTCAGTGGAAATGACAATGTAAAGGCCTATCCTGTAATTATTGTGATGTTTGTGATACATTCCCTAATATATTAATCATCTTTATACTTGAAGGGATTGAAATCCCTTTCCATTTTAATATGGGGAGTTCAAGGAAAATATTTATAAAAAATAAGTTTCATAAATTATTTCCACCTCATCACTTAGATCTTTTCCTCAAGCTTCATATTCTTGATCAATGTCCACCACTGACCAGCTTCTCAATCCTTAAGACAAACCAATAGTATGACTTTATTTTGGTCACTACATTGAATAATTAATACGATCTTCTTAATATATTTAATCCAATTTTCTATGATTAAGGGACTAGATGATCCACTGATAGTTAGGGGCCTTTTTCCTATAAACCTCTAAATTGTATCTTGTTAATTCTTAAGGAAAAATTTGAAACTCCTTATGATCTAGGTTTCTATTCAGATACTAATTCACTTAATAGTGAATTTTCCTAATGATTTTGATTCCTACTCACATCAGATTAGGAATCTCATTGGGTAAGTCATCATGTTTATCATCTCATTTATTATTTACCTGATTCCTACTATTTCCAGCTATTGACTAGAATAAAAGGAAAATCAGGGGTGCGTATTTTTCAAGTATTAAACCCATAAATATGAATTCAATTTCATTAA
Source organism: Viscum album (assembly GCA_963277665.1). Classification (NCBI taxonomy): domain Eukaryota; kingdom Viridiplantae; phylum Streptophyta; class Magnoliopsida; order Santalales; family Viscaceae; genus Viscum; species Viscum album. The sequence goes on along the minus strand of OY728141.1, from coordinate 1,952,997,288 downwards.
GTGGAAAAATATTAAATTACATTTATTTCACTAACTTATGAATTTATAGGCTTCAATCTATTTCATCCATGATAAATTTTCAAACATTTACTCTTATGGTTATTTTTTGTTCCATAAATAATGTTTTGTAATGAGAATATGAATTTACTAAAGAATATACCCTAGTTGTGTGAAACCATGTGCTTAGTAAGATGTGTTTTCATGTACAAGGTTGCACAGAGTCAGAATTGGAACATATTGTCAGATTTGTAACCCTTGTGTACATATTTTCTAGATCAACTTCCACATGAAGTATCCAAACAGGGAAGTGTTTTCCTGATAAACCACTTACTATATACTTACCAACATTCTATGATATTTTCTTATACATAGCCTTATCCCTATGACTTTATATAGAATGTTTTTAATTATAACCCCCAAATATCTAAACATTTCCTTGAATACCATTTATAACAACTATGTTCTATTTTTCACATTAATACATGATTTATTACATAAAATTAAAACAATAAATCCTAAGATATTGATAAGTATATTGTATTTTATAATTATGCATAGACCATAACGTCTGGAACATGGTATAGAATAACGTTTTTGAAAACCTCCATAACATGATTATGAATTTCAATGGATTTTAAAACTACATTGGATAACCTTGAAAAAAAAGAAATGGGTGATATATAAATACTAGTAATAGAATAAAAATTTCATAATGTGAAACATGTTGTGAAATAGGTATATCAACATTGAATAAAAATAAAATGAATCATAAAAATGTACAATGAGACATGATATTGCGTGATAATAATGACATAAGAAATGATAAAACAACTTAAAACAATCCATCATTAATATAGGTAAAGGCTAAACAACCAAGACATCATGGTGGACAAAGTTCCATAAAGGAATCCGGTTCAATCTCTATACCAACATGACATATTGTGAGACTAAATGTTACCCAATACATTAGAAAACTATATAATTTTGGGTGCACTCATCAAATTAATTTCATTCACATGCTTAAGTGTGCCACATAGATTATACAACATGGATTCATTACTCATCATATTTTATTCGAAGATTGTGGATTGGTGAGTAAATACATGATTTTCCCATTTTGAATACGTGTAAGTGTATAACGTTGAATAACCATGATAGAAAATCTGTATGGTATTCACTATACAATTGTTTTTTTTCAAGAATATTATATTTAAATTTCGACAGTATGCCAATATCACATAATAATTCATAAAATGTGTTGAATTGAGAAAAAATAGTCTCGAAAAATCTGGACATAAAATATAAAGTCTACGGGGATATGGAATAACATATCCCATCATAAGGAAATGAATATAATATACACAACATAGATAAGATACTTGAATAAATTGGATAAAGGAAAATACCCCAAACTTGATTGTGTGGATCTAAATGTTTGAGAGGGTATTTTTGAGAGCTTGAGGGATACTTGGGAGGACTATAGAGAGTATATTATAGAATATGAAAGTTCACTATGTATTTGTATTGAGTATAAATGGGATCATGGAGGGTTTATATAGGAAAATTGGGGGATTTCATTATTATTTTGGATTTGGACTCAACATAAAAAAATTACCAAGACCATAAAAAACCCCACCGTTTTCCAATGGTTCTTCCAAATGGAAGTGGTTATCATAATTTAATAAGTCTAATGGTGTAAATTGTTAAATAATAACCATTATTATGTGGAGGTGATTCATACTCTTAAAAATATTGTTTTAATACCCTAAAACATATTAATGATTTTAGAGGATTAATATGGGCTTTATTGTAATGCCCCGACCCCTATTACCCTGAGTAGTGCATTATTACATAACATTGGAATGATATATGGAATCATATCCTGAAAGACCGATTGGTTTAGTATCCTTGGAATTACTTGATACATTCATAAGTTTTACATTTCATCATGAAATAAAAACATTAACAACATTTTGTCCCCTTTTGAACACAATTATATCCTTATCCTGTGCCTATAGTCCAACCATAAAATACTTCTTCACATCCTGGAGAAAATAACACATAGAAAGTGGTGAGCTCAAATGCTCAATAAGGATAAAAATATAGAGGAAATATTCATAAATACGCATATAAATTTAAGGTAATTTATTAGACTAAAACAAAATACTTTTGAATATAAACATCAGCATAATATGGAAAAGATAAAATCAAATAATTCCATTTACATATTCTCATAGAAATTATACTAGTAGAATAATCACATTCTACATCAATAACCATTTTTATAATGATGGAATACATAATGCAACACTTCATAACAACATAGTCAAGGCCTTGTGCCAAGACTAAAAATAAGATTTTTCAAGGCCTTGTGCCAAGACACTAGTTTGTCTCATGAGACCTACTGATGCATCGAGGAGCTATAGCGGCTCCACTCATCACTTACTAAGTTCAATGCATTCCTCATATGAAATGGTTTAAACATAACATAAACATTCGTATTAAAAATAACATACAAAATGTCTATACATTATCCATAAACCATGAATGGTGTAAAAATAACACATCCACAGTCAAAAATATCACAAAACCTTCAATAAAATATAGAAGTTTTGTATCATAATAAATCAACTTCAAACATGCTTAAAATCCATCAAAGGATATTAAAAAAGATGAAATAAAAACTTTTTTAGAGAAATATCTCTTTCTATTTTGAAATCATTTTAAAGTCACATAATTATAAAAGAAAACATTTATTTTGAAAATATTCATATATGCTTTTAAGGTAAGCTTCAACGAGTTATAACGATGGAAAATAACCGCACCCTTCATATAAGTTAAAAAAACATTCTTACCATAATTTTGTCGAAATGGTCATAAAGTACCTTGTTTGGAAAATGAAGGAAAGATTCCTTTCAAAACATATAAGGTCAAATAATGGTATAAATGAATTTAACCCACAGTCTAGTAAATAGTAAAAATGTTTTGAAATACATTTTAAAAAAACACGGATGTGGATGATAAAGAGGTCCTAGTAGATACTTACGTAAAAACAACCTCGGATAATAAAGAGATTGAGAAATTAACCTTTACCTTGTACTTTTACTTAATAAATGGTATATTAACCTCCTGAATAATATTTAAAACATTTTTATTAAATTATACAAGAACTATATACATAAATATGATGTCATATATGATCTTATAATATTTCTTTGTTAATAATATTTTTATAGTATCATCATTTCGGGTGTTAACTAATTCGTTTTCCTTTATATGATTGGTTAGGTAAGCCATGTTTGTTATAGATATAATTTATTTGATTCTTATACACAATGATATTTTGTTCATAAACATTATTTTAAATCATAAAATGAAAATTATTCTTGAATGATTACGATGGGGAATGAATCTCATTGCGTTTGTGGAGACGGTAATCCATACATACGCACGAGTGACAATATCATTATATTGATGGTGAAATCATATGTAAGTGGATGGAATATACATAATCATTAACATCTTATATTTATTATTTACATCAGTTATACTCATTATTATACCAATCCAAATAATGATGTGTTTGAATAATAACCTACACCACGACGTGGAGACGGTAATCCGTACGTACACATGTATAGTGACATTATCATTTATAGGATGGATAGAATAATGAATATAGTTGTACCATTTTTATAATAAAATCACCGTATATATAATATACTGGATTTATTATTTTATAATGGAAACAACAAAGAAAGAGTAAGTGGAATAAGAAAAGAACTTGAAAAAGGTAATGAAATATTTACCTCTTCTTTGGGTTCTTCATTTTGATTTGATCAAAATGGATCCTTAGGTTGGTTTTCTGACTAAAGGAAGGCCTCTAGGATGAATGTAGGAAAGTTGGGAGGATATATAGGCAGGTTTTGGCCAATCCAAAAGGATTTGTATGTGTGAAATTAAGGTAAGTGGAAGTTCCCTTTTATAAGAGAGGTAAATGTCACTTTAGGAAAAGCTTGAAATATTATTTTATAATAAAATAATTTTCGGTTTTTAATGGCTAAAAAATAAATTATTTAAAGGATAAGGTGACTATGGGTCAAAAAACTCTCAAAAAATAGGTTTTAGATAGGTTTTTGTCATCATATTAACCTTATCATTTAGATTTAACTCTTAGTTAAATAGTTTGACATTTACAATGTCTCTTTGTATTTTTGTATTATATGGTTATTAAACATACTATAACAACCCAAAAGAACCCCAAGTGGTTCAATATTAATATATATAACCTTATCTAAGTCCTTTGTCTGATTCTTATATTTTATGAATATTATATCAATTCATAATATAATATTTTTTTAAAACTCAATTATATCAATTTTGACACTATTTAGTATTGGATTTTTTTGAAATCCATAAAAACATTATAACTTAGAATTAAATTTATTTAAACAATTATAACATATAATTTTAACCTATAAAATTAGTTTAATTCATAATAAGTCTAAATTTACATTTATTTGGGTATTTATAATATCTATTATTTTAAAATTTCATTAATAAGGTAAATACTGTATCATCATTGTGTCATAAATATATTAAATTATTTAATGTCTAAAAATTATAAATAAAATAAAATTATGTATAAAATATTTTTATCTTTCTAATTAATATTTATGGTCTAAGAGATCAGTTATATAACCCAATATAAAATTTTTTTACTAAAAGATACATACTTTTTTTATTTTTGTCTTTATTTTAGATTAATTAATGTAAAATGTCGTTATCACTCCCAAGTGGCTCCATGGGGTCCCAAAACTAAAACAAGGATGACCATGGTCGGAAATTTATCAACCAATAGGAATAATACATATTTTATGGTAATTTAATATTATTATAATCTTATTTTTACCCTTATTTATCGGATTTAGCCTTTAACCATGGTAAATAAAATATTTACCGAAGTAATTATTCATAGTGTCTAAAAATAAAAGTTACAATTTAAAAAATTTGAACCTACTGGTTCCAAATATGGAATCCATTTTTCCAAATTTAAAACAAATAAGTGGAATAAATTAATTTAAAATTAATTCTCGTTGTCGAAATAAAAAACATGTTTTTAAGAAATAATAACAATGAACAGATCAACACTTATTTATATTTAGTTTAAATGTGTAATTACACAAAATTACCTAAATTATATTAAATGATAAAAATATAATCTAATGATACTTTAAAACCACTAAAATTTATAATTTTACACTATAAATTATTTCGATTAAAGAAGTTGTTTTTAATTATGATATTTTGAATTAAAAAATGAAGTCAATTTTGAAAAATATAATTTATAAAATTTCAAAAAGTTTGGTATTACTATTCATAATGGCTAGTTTAATTGGTCGCGGTGTGTTAGAATCTCGAAGTCACATACAATCCTAGCTATTGCATTATTCAAAGGGAAACGTACCATGGAAGCTTGGGGTGTTACATTCTTCCCTCCTTCAAATAATTTCTTCCTCGAAATCTCTATAATACTACCACACAAAAATATTTGTTTGGTTTTTCATCATAACTTTCTCTAGTTCCCACGTTGCCTCTTCCATCTTATGGTTTCTATATAGAAATCTTACCAAATGATTCGTCCAGTTTCTTATCACTTGTTCTATTGTATAAAGAATTTTTACAGGCTCTTCACAATAATACATATCAGGTTTCAGTTAAATTTCCTCATAGGTGAGTACATGCATTGGGTCAGGCATGTATTTTCCCAACAGTGATACGTGGACCACATCATGAACTTTAGAAAGACTTGGAGGCATTTCCAAATGATAAGCTAAAACTCCAATTCATTATAGAATTTCGAAAGGTCCAATGTATACAAGACTCAATTTACCCTTCTTACTAAAATGTATAACACCATTCCATGGAGATACCTTCAAGAAAACATGATCTCCTACCCGATTTTCAAATTCATTACTTCAGTTATTGGCATAGCTCTTTTTCCTACTTTGAGCTTCTTTGATGTGGGTTTGGATAACCTTCACATTTTCTATTGTTTCCTCAATAAGTTCTGGGCCTACAAGTTTTCTTTCAGCAGCATCATCCCAATAAGTTGATGTGAAACGCTTCATATAGTGCCATCTGAATACTTGAATGGAAGATATTGTTACAGTAAAATTCAACCAAAGGTAAATATTGATCCCACATACCTTGAATGTTCATTGATCAAGATCTCAACTTGTCTTCTAAGGTTTTAATAGTCTACTCAGATTGTCCATCGGTTTGAGGGTGGTAGGTAGTGCTCAAACAATGTTCAGTATCCAGGGATTTTTGAAGAATTTTTCATAATATTGATGTAAAACAGGGATCATGATCAGAAACAATCGATAAGGGTACACCATGAAGTCTTATAACTTCATTAATATAAAGTCTTGCTAAAAGTTCAAGTGGTAAATCTTCTCTTATATCAAGGAAATTTGCTGACTTGGTACGACGGTCAACAATGACCCATATTGAATCATTCCTTCTAGGAGTCTTTGGTAGCCCCATGTCAAAGTCCATGGAAATTTTATCCATTTTACACTCAGGTATGGGAAGTGGTTGCATGACTCCTCTGGGTTGTTTCCTTCTAGCATTCACTTGTTGACAAACCATAAATATCGACACAAAATCAGCAATCTCTCTCTTCATGTTGTCCCACCAAAAATATTCTTTCAAATCTATATAAATCTTAGTGCTACCATTGTGTATAGAGAAATTGGATCTATGAGGATCATCCAATAATTCCCTTTTAATATTAGGTATATCAAGAACACAAAGTCTCTTCCCAAATTTCAAAATTTCTCTTTATATACGAAGTTGATAAATCTCCCATCATTAACAACATTAATTTTATTTTGAAATTACTCATCATCTGTCTAAGAACTTTTGATAGTTTATAGTAAAGATTGTTTGGAAACCATTTAAAAAATAATTTATGGTTCACCTTCAATGGTTATTCCCATATCCATATTTACTAGATCCATGAAAATAGGATCCTTTTCAACTCTCATCTTGTTCAAAACACCATGATCCTTTCTGCTCAAAGTATCTACCACCTTATTTTCCTTCCTCGAGTGGTAGTGTATAGTGAAATCAGAATACTTGAGTAGTTCAAGCCATCTACTATGCCTCATTTTGAATTATTTTTGAGAGAAAATATACTTCAAACTCTTTTGATCTATATAAATCTCACATTTTTCACCATATAGATAGTGCCTCTATATCTTCAAAGCAAATATTATAGCTTCTAACTCAAGATCATGAGTGAGATAGTTTTTCTCATGAATTTTTAGCTGTCGTGATGCATTGGAAATAAATCTATCATTCTACATAAGGACACAACCAAGTCCTTTCTTTGAATCATCACTATAAATAACAAACTCATCGTTCCCTGATGGTAGAATCCAGACAGAAGCATTAACTAATTTTCTCTTCAATTCTTCAAAACATTCTTCAAACTCTTTTTTCCAAACAAATTTAACCCCTTTACCTGTGATCTTGGTTAATAGTTTATCCAATTGGGAAAAATTATAGACAAAATGCCGATAATAACCTGCTAAACCAATAAAACTGCATACCTCAGTTATACTTGTTGGTGCTGGAAAATCTTGGATTGCCTTTGTCTTAGAATAATCAACAGAGATTCCATCCTTAGAGATAATATGGCCATTAAAAGAAATCTCTTGAAGCGAGAATTAACACATGATAAACTTATCATATAATTCATTTCTTCTAAGAGTCTCTAGGATAATTCACAAGTAATTTTTGTGATCTTTATAGATTTTTGAGTATACCATGATATCATCAATAAATACCACTTCAAATTCATCACGATATTATTGGAAACTCTGTTAATTAGATTCATGAAAACAGAGGGTGCACTAGTCCGCCCAAAATGAATTACTGTAAAGTCGTAATGCCCATACCTAGTTTGAAATATTGTTTTTGGAATGTCTTCCTTCTTCAAACACAACTGCTGATATCCAGATTGATGGTAAATCTTTGAAAAATATTGAGTTCTATGATGCTGGTCAAATAAATCATCAATGCAAGGTAGGGGATGCTTGTTCTTTATTATTATAGCATTGATCTCCCTGTAGTCAATGCACTGCCTCATAGATCCTTCTTTATTCTTAACAAAAAAACAAGGGCTCCCCATAAAGAAACACTAGGGAGAATAAATCCATTATTACTCAATTCCTCTAGTTGTTTCTTTAGTTACACTAATTCCACAGTGTCCATTCTATAAGGGGTCTTCGATATGGGCCTTGAACTAGGAATTAAATCAATGGAAAACTCAATTTCTCATTCTGGATGATGTCTAGGTAAATCCTCTGAAAACACATCAACATATTATTTCACAATAGGTAAATCCTCTATTCGAACATTCTTTTCCTCACCCATAATTATTTCATTCTCATCCTCCCCAATAATTGAATTTAGTAGAGCTACTGGGGGTGAATCTAGATAAGAATCAGGTGGTGGCGTTTCTGCTCTAAAGATAAGGTACTTCTTATCATCAGCAAAAATTGTAACCTCATTCTACTTATAATAAATTTTCACATCATGGTCCAAAAGACAATCCATTCTAAGGATTATATCAAATTAAATCATGGGTATGATGATGACATCAGAAGATAAAGAACATTTATATGCCATAATGGGAACTGATTCACAAAACTTTGTTTTGATGTACTTCCCTTAGGTGATTTGACTGAAAAATCCCTTGTTAAGTCAAATTAAAAATATCTAATTTTCTTAAAAAACTGGGAAGATATGAAACAATGTGATGATCCAGAGTCAAATGAAGCATTGGCTAAACTTGAGGAAACCATTACATTATTTTCCACCACATCTTTCGGTGCTTCAACCTCAATAGTAGTGATAAAATAAGCTTGGCCTTTCTCCCTTGGCCTATTCTGAGGTAATTTGATTTAGCGCTTAGGAAATTTATTTTCATAATTCCCCTTTTCTATAAAATTATAGAATTCAACATCCACTTTATTCCCCTTGCAATCACGAGCATGGTGGATTTTTTCACCACACTTGTTACAAAATCCCATTCTCTTCAGGAAAGTACTGAGGTGTTTATTCCCACATTTACCGCATGATAGCTATTCAAAATTTCACATCTTCTCTTTATTTCTATTTATAGAGTGTTTAGAATATCTCTTCTTCTCATTATTTTATTTACAATCATAAGACTTAGAGAATTCTTTTTCTGTCTTGATAGCACATAAGACAATATCTTCATAAGATAAGAAGGATTGTGAGACTAATACTCACTAGGGAAATGGTTTTAACCCATCAAATAATTGATCAATATTACTCCTTCGGTTACGTATATAATCTGAAGCATGCCTTGATAACCTTTTAATGTTTGGCTCATATTTTGTTACATTGTAATTCTATTTTTTCCTCAGACTCAGAAATTGCCTTTCTATATCCACTCAATGGTCATAAGGAAAGTATTTTTCTACAAAAAAATATTTAAACTCCCTCCATTCAATATTTTATACTTTATCATCTTTCTTTGTGTTTTGAATCAATGACCACTATTGATTTGCATCTCCCGTGCGGTGATAAACTACCATGACAACTTTTACCCTTTCGTTACTCCCCAAAGCGTGAAATATTATCTCTAAAGAAATTATCCATTGCTCAGCTACTAATGGATTTGTACTCCCATTGAATATTAGTGGTTGTTACCTCATGAAGCGGTCTAACATTGATCCTCCACGTTGTGGATCAGGTTGCTCTATACGGGTAAGGTTATTATTCAAAAACTGAGTGAGTTTTCCTAGAATGGTGATAAGATGATCAGCACCAGTTGCATCACCATATCCACTATAATTATCTTGAGTAGGAGGGAAATTCCGAAATGCATTACATGCGTTGATACGATTTTCATTCCTTCCACTAGGCACCATTTATAAACAAGGGCATACAATAGATTAGTTTATGAATCAAAATGTATAATTCAAAACTTATAAAACACTTAACATAAATTTAACAGTTTATAGATATAATCCATAATAATAAAAATGTTTTATTAGAGGAAGAATATAATCATAAACCCTTCATAATGGTTTATAATGAAAATTAGAATTATCCTAAGTATATCCCCTGAGAGTGTTGTAACCAAGAGTGCAGCAAGGCCCGTTGTCATGCACCTGTTCCCGTTCAAGTCTAGCTCAAAGACGCGCTTTTGGGTTTTACCCCTAGGTACATCTGTGCTAGATCCACCTTTACCTGCTCGTATCAAGATAGGGATTTCTTTCTTGCAAATCTCACAAAATCTCTATAGTACCAAAATTCTAGTAAGTTCTTCAATATAAATCTAAAATGTCTATATTAGGGTATTGTTCTCTAATCAGAGTTTTTCTAAATCTAGTTTCCAAGGTTTGTACTAAAATTCCTCTGATACCAATTTTAATACCCCAACCATAGTTACCCAGAGTTAGTGCATTAATACATAATATTATAATGATATAAGGAATCATTTCCTGAAAGACCGATCGGTTTAGTAGCCTTGGAAGTTCTAGATACATTCATAAGTTTAACATTACATCATGAAATAAAAATATGAAAAACATTTTTCCCTTTTTGAAACACTTATATCCTTAGCCTATCCCTATAGGTCAACCATAAAATACTTCTTCTCAACCTAGGAACAACAAAATATAGAAATGGGTGAGGTCATATGCTCATTAGGGATAACAATATAGAGGAAACATTCATAAATAAGCATAAACATTTAAGACAATGTATTAGACTAAAACAAAATCCTTTTAAACTTAAACTTTAGCATAATATGGAAAATATAAAATAAAATAATTCTATTTACTTATTCTCATGGATATTCTACTAGTCAAATAATCACATGCCATATCAATATCCACTTTCTTAATGATGGAATGCGTAATGCGAGACTTCATAACCACATAGTCTAGGCCCTATTCCAAGACAATAAATAAGATTTTTTCAAGACCTGGTGCCAAGAAACTAGTTTGTCTCATGACACCTACCGATGCATCTAGGAGCTATATCAGTCTCCACCCATCACTTACTAAGTTTAATGCATTCCTCATATGAAAATGTTTAAACATAACATAAACATTAGTATAAAAAATAGGATACAAAATGCCTATATTTTATCCATAAACTATGAATGGTGTAAAAATAACACACTCAAATTCAAACAAATCACAAAACCTTAAATATAATATGAAATTTTTGTATCATAATAAATCAACTTCAAACAAGATTAAAATCCATTAAAGGATGTTGACATAGATGAAATTAGATTTTTTTAGAGAAATATCTATTTCTATTTTAAAATCATTTTAAAGTAATATTATTATAAAAGAAAACATTTATTTTGAAAATATTATTATAATCTTGTAAGGGAAGCTTTGAGATGTTATAATTAGGGAAAATATCTTCACCCGCTGTATAAGTTAAAAACATTCTTACCTTAATTTTGTCGAAAAGTTATAAAGTACCTTGTTTGGAGAACGATGGAAAGATTCCTTTAAAAACATATAAGGTCATATATGGGTATAAATTACATTAAACCATTGTATACTAAATAGTAAAAATGTTTTGAAATACATTTTTAAGAAAACATGGATGTGGATGATAAAGAGTACCCAATAGATACTTATGTATGAACAAACTTGGATAAAAAAGAGATTGAGAAATTAACCCTTACCCTGTAATTTTTCTTATTTGATGGTATGAAAACCTCCTGTATAATAGTTAGCACATTGTTATTAAATTATACGAGAATAATATAAATAAATATGATATCATATATGATCTTATAATATTTCTTTGTTAAGAATATTTTAGTAGTATCATCATTTCTGGTGTTAACTAATTCATTTCCCTTTATATGATTCGTTACGTAAGACATGTTTGTTATGGGTAGGATGCATTTTATTTATATAAATAATCATATTATGTTCATAAACATTATTTTTAATCATAAAATAAAAATTATTCTTGAATGATTATGATGGGGAATTAATCTCATCGCGTTCGTGGAGATGGTAATCTGTACGTACGGACGAGCGACAATATCATTATATTGATGGTGAAATAGTATGTAATTTTATGGTATATACAGAATCATTATCATGTTATATTTATTATTTACATCATTTATACAAATTATTACACCCATCCAAATTATGATGTGTTTGAATAACAAACTACACCACGACGTGGAGACGGTAATCTGTACGTACGCACATATGATGGCATTGTCATTTATAGGATGGATAGAATAATTAATATGGTTGTAACATTTTTATAAAAGTGTCATAGTATATATATGATACTTGAGTTATTATTTTATATTTTAAACAACAAAGATAGGGGAAGTGGAAGAATAAAAGAACTTGAAAGAGGTGATGAAATATTTACCTCTTTTTCAGGTTCTTCCTTTTGATTTGATCAAAATGGCTCCTTAGGATGGATTTATGACCAAAATAAGGCCTCTATAAGGAAGGGAGGAAAGTTTGGAGGATATTTGGGGAGGGTTTGTCTGAGCCAAAAGGCCTTGTACGTGTGAAATTAAGATAAGTGGAAGTTCCCTTTTATAAGAGAGGTGAGGGTCACTTTAGGAAAAGCTTGAAATATTATTTTATAATAAAATAATTGTTGGTTTATAATGGATAAAAAATGAATTATTTAAATTATAAGGTGGGTATGGGTCGAAAAAGTCTCAACCAATTGGTTTTATACTATTTTAAGTTATCAGTTTACCTTATCTTTTAGATTTAACTCTTAGTTAAATAGTTTGACATTTACCATGTCTCTTTGTATTTTTATATTATATTATTAATAAAATTACTATAACAAGACAATAGAACCCCATGTGGTTCATTATTAAAATATATAACCTTATATAAGTCCTTTTTATAACCTTATAGTTTTATGAATATTATATCAATTAATAATATCATATTTGTTTTAAAATCTCAATTATGTCAATTTTCACACTATTTATTATTTGATTTTTTTGAAAGCCATAAAAACTTTATAACTTAGAATAAAATTTATTTAAACAATAATAACATGTAATATTATCCTATAAAATTATATTAATTTATCAAAAGTCTCAATTTACATTTATTTAGATATTTATAATATCAATTATTTTAATATTTTATTAATAAGGTAATTATTGCATCATCATTGTGTGAGAAATAAATTAAACTATATAATGTCTAAAACTTATAAATAAAATACCATTATTTAGGAAATTATATTTAGGTTTTTAATGAATATTTATAGTCAAAGAGATTAATTATATAACCCCATATAAAAATTTTTTACTAAAAGATACATGCTTTTGTTATTTTTGTCTTTACTTTATATTAATTAATGTAAAATGTCATTATCACTCCCAAGTGGCTCCATGGGGTCCGAAAATCGACCTAAGGATTCCCATGATAATACATGTATCAAAAAATATGAGTGGGACACATATTAGGGTAATTTGATATTATTATAATATTATTTTTTACCCTTATTTACTAGATTTACCCTTTAACCATGGTAAATAATATATTTACAGAAGCAATTATTCATAATGTCAAAAAATAAAAGTTACCCATTTACACAATTTGGACCTCCTGATTCCAAATATGGAATTAATTTTTCCAAATTAAAAATATATAAGTGGGATAAATTAATTTAAAAATAATTCTCATTGTCAAAAAAAAATTGTGTTTTAAGAAAAAATAACTATCAAAAGATTGACACTTGTTTATGTTTAGTTTAAATGTGAAAGTACAAAAAATAACTTAATCATATTAAATGATAAAAATATAATCTAATTATACTTTAAAACCACTAAAATTTATAATTTAAGACTATAAATTATTTCGATTAAAAATGTTTTTTTAATTAAAATTTAGTACTATTCATCAAAAATAGAAAGTTTTTAGAAAAGTACCAAAAATTCACCATAAGCTAATTTAGATATTCAAAATTCACAAACTAATTCCATTTTTTAAAATAAAATTTATAAAATTTTAAAAAGTGGATATTACTATTCATAACGGTTAGTTTGATTGGTCGCGATGTGTTAGAATCTTGAAGTTGCGTACAATGCAAGCTATTGCATTATTCAAAAGGAAACATACCATGGAATCTTGGGGTGTTACATTTATAAATTTAGTAAAATAAAAAACAAATAAAATTATTATAATGGTAAAACATTGATTTGGTCTCAGATATCCAGAGTAGTTTTACTACATCAATTTTGGGTCATTATGATGTCATTATAAATAAAGAATATTTATACGGTATTTAATTTTTACCAAAAAAGAATCTTTCTTAGAAAATTATAAAAAATACACCATTGGATAATTTGATCAGTCCTATTAAAAAAATAATATTAATATCATATAAATATCTTTTTAAATATGTTTAGTTTTATTTTTAAAACAATATATAGACTTGTTAGGAAATGATGATTTTTTATAACAATAGTTTTCAAACCATTATAAATAATTACATTTAACTACATACCAATTATATGATCATTTATATTTGATAAAAAATATTTGATAATAATATTTTATTAAAATATTATTTATTTAAGAAATCCATTAATTAAACTAAAAACACCTTAATTTAATTTTAATATTAACCAAAAATATTATTTATTTATTATTTTACCAAAATAAAAAATATTTATAAAGTAAAAATAATATGATGAAAATATATCCATTTTTATAAAAATAATTATGAATATACTTATATCACTAATGTCTTGATACATATTCCATTCATAAACCAGAAAACATAATAAGACAATGGTGTATAACAGTGAGACTTTTGTTGGGCGGGATGACATACATGGTTTGGGCTATGATCTCGATGAGCTTGAACTTATCCTATAAATGGTTTCACCCATGATTTAGTTGTTAGATATGATATTAGGATTGGTCAAGGGAAAATCTCAATGATGTTCTCTCCCTCAGAAGCACCCATAAATGAGATTCATAGGGTACAATCCTATTGGTTGAGGCTATCACATACTTTGTTTATGCCAATTAGATTTTCTAAAACCCTTTATTTATTTGGATCAAGTGATCAATGTTAAATGTAGATACTATAATTTTTAATGATACATAAAGTTACATTAAATCAAATTGAGATAATAAAACAAATTTTGTACTTGTTTTCCCAATAAACATATTAAATAAATACATTTAATAAATTAAAATATGAATTTCATTTATATCATTTCGGATTATTACATGGATTTAGTTTATATAATTTATATACAAAAAATACCCCAAATATGGGTGAACTTATGAGAAAACACTCTCAACACCATTGAAAATAGAGAGTCATATAATAGAACATCAATTTTAATACCATCTTGATAGAAATATCGGAAGGATGAATCTACTGGATCATTCAATGTTGAATAAGACAATGAATTTTTGTGGATTTAAATTCATTTATTCATTGAAGAATCTTTTTTCATTATCCTTTAAAATAATATTAGACTATGTTGTCTCTATGTAATTATACTGACTTTTATTGATGGTGTATAGTTGAATTTTTTTAATCTTAATCCACGAGCTGAATGTTTATTTTGTTATTGGTTAAAATTTATTATAGGTCATTATTTCTTGAATGGTCATTGGGATTATGATACTAGATTTTGGGTGACATAGTTAAAATGAATGTTAAAATTTTAAACTCTTAATTTGGAATATAATACCTTTAGAAGATAATATTATCAATGGTGTAAATGTATGAACATTCTTGAACAAATATTTTTTTTAAGGAGATTGATCTATTTAGTGAATATTTTATATAAAAAGAAGGATTAATAATTTTATTTTTATATGGATGCAAATATTTTATTGTGAATATAAGAATTTTTTTTATGGTTTCTTTGATAGAGAATATGGAATGATAAAATCTGGTCTATTGTGCTATGATCAATAGTAGTGAAACATGATGATTTATGTCATGACATGGGGATTGGGCTAAGAATTTATAAATAGAATTTCATATAGTTTCAAATAATTAGTAAAAGAACGACGTGTTTTTTAGTATTTTAATAATTTTGGTTAATTTTATATAAATTTCATTTCATCGTAGATATTTTTTTACTCCTTAGGAATCATGGTTTTGAATTCCTTGGTTCTGCCATTTTCTAATATATATGTCTTGGTAGTGACAACTGTGTTCTAATGTTTTTTCTATAATTCCATGGGATTGAGAGAGAATCATGTGGTTTCCAATTTGATTCTTGGGTGTTTAATTGAAGTAGAATAAATCCACCAGTTGTGTTATGAAATTCATCAGTTGTATTTATTTTTAATGTATTTTCCCTACAGTAATTCAGTAAAAATAACAATGATTTAAAACTAGGGACACTAATGATTTCTAACATTCCTAGAATACAATGATGTGATTTCCACCTTTTTGTATTCAATTCATATCCATTCGTGGATTCTCATTGATTACTTAAACATCCTAAGAAATTTAGGTATTTTTTATGTATTTACCAAAGATTCTGGGTCTTTTATAGTACTTGTAATTTTTTATAACTTGTATTGCATGAATCTTCCTACATGAAAAACAAAAAAAATATTTATATAAAAACCTAAAATAAACACTAATTTTGTAAACCACTAACAGTTATTAGCTTTAAGATATAAAAAGCTAATTTGAATTAATATTGACATGGTTATTTATAATAAATGTTGTTTTTTATATTATATATACATTTCTATAAAAATTTAAAATCACATCTTTTATAATTTAATTTTGATAAATTGTAATTAATTTTTTAATTTATCAAAATAAAATTATATTATGATATATTTTGTTATATTTTTCAGGAAATAATTTTTTTTGGGTGAATAGTAATAAAATATTTATTTTGTTGGTACTATAAAATTTATATTACATAATGATTCTTGAAATCTATTCTATATAAAATTAATATTTTTTAAAAATAAATTAAAAAAATTAAAAATACTACAAGAATTTATAAAACACTTGAATATCTATTTATAAAAAAAAGTAATATTTTATTAAAAGAATTTACCATCTATTTCATTCATTAAATGTTGTAATGGGGAAATTAATATTTTGATTTTTTTTTATTTTCACATAACTATAATTTGAAAAATTATATTCTTTTTCAATATCATCATAATCTAAAAAATTGATTTTTTACCAAAGAAATAAATTAATGCATAAAAATAAATGTTTCTAAAAAAATATTTTAAGCGATATATTCAATGATTCTATGATTTATTTTTGTACTCATAGAAATTTAGTTTAATAAAAATTTTCTTCAAATTGAGATATTAAGAATAATATTATTTAACATGGAAAAACTAATAATTTTGTATAAAATATAGATTTTTTATAATAACAATAATTAGAATAATAATCGATAAATAACTATTTCAAGATTATTATTTTATTTATATCAATAAATACATACCAAATATATTAAATTTAAATCTATTAAATAATTAATATTGTATTTTGTAAATTTAAAAAATAAATATATTAACACTCATTTAATTAATACTAAATACTATATATTAGTATAAAAGAACAGTGTTTAAAATGTTATTTTTCTTCTAAACCATTTAATCTACACATTATCAATTTCAATTAAAAAATTAATTTTTTAATATAAATAAATTAAATTTGAATTAATATAGGTTAAATTTGGGTCCAAAACAAAAAAAAATGTTCATATAGGTTTGTTTATATGTTAATTAAAAAAATAAAATTACATAGTAAAAAAATAGTTACCTACATTATAAATATGAAACTGAATAGAAAAACCCCTATAATATGTTCAAAAGGTTTTTGGAAACATGGGTTAAGCCACAATATACGATAAAATACCCCACACACTTTTATTTTGAAACGTTGGGGCCATTTACCATGGAATATTTTCATGGAATTATTATAATAGAATGGTTGTTTCAAAATATGTAATTCCCCCCTAATATAAAAGGGGATAACATCCACCCTTTAAAACATACATATCCTATTTTAATTTACCATTAAAAATATTCCCTTTAACTCTCCCATGAACCACCTCACACAAATTTAATACTCTATTCTCCCATATGGGCATCATTTCCAACAAGACTTCCAAGGAATTATAAAGTCTCCATAGAAAGTATTATTTCCTTACCATGGTATTCATCTTAATCGTACTCTTTAAAATATGTGATAACCATAACAAT
Organism: Viscum album; assembly: GCA_963277665.1. NCBI lineage: Eukaryota > Viridiplantae > Streptophyta > Magnoliopsida > Santalales > Viscaceae > Viscum > Viscum album. The sequence goes on along the minus strand of OY728141.1, from coordinate 1,952,978,986 downwards.
AAGACGAATTATGTATCTAAATTTTGATGATGTTTTTCAATATTAATTATAAAACCCATACTTATTCTTTTCCATCAACTTATAATAGCAATTGAATGTCAATCAAGTGTGTGTGTGGAGTACCACCTCTATGAAAAAACATTTTTTCATTTCAATAGTTTTAAAATAAACATCAAAACACGAAAAAATCAAGAAAAAAATTAAAAAAATGAACATTATAACATTATGATTATATTTAAATGATTTTTTGTCAAATGAATCATCTTTTTAACAATAAAATGTGTTCGATATAAAGCGTGTCCATTTTTTTGGTGGTCTAATCACCTACATGAACAACACATTAAAATAATATCATGGATGACTATGGAAAAATAACTAATTATATAATTTTCAGTTAATAATAAAATATTTATTATTTTATGTTTTTTAATTTATATAAATAATATAATTTATTATTAATAAATCATCTCTGATAACAAAAATTTTAAAAAACAATTCATTATGATTTCAGTTTTCAAATAACATAACCATAACACATATGGATTAAAATCAGATAATTTTAATCAAAGAATGATTATATATTATAAAATTCAAAATGAAATATCATTATTAAACTAAGTATCAATTGATGGGTAAGGATATCAAAAAATTTAATTATTTGAATAAGGTTACAATTATTAACACCAAATTATTGAAATAAGTTATAACAGACCAATATAAAAATATTAAATAATTTTAAATGTGTAATATAAAAGATAAATTAAATGGATATCTTTATGAAATAGATAATTATGGAAAATATATTTGTTTGATATGATTTTATAGTTTTATAATCAATGTAAAGAAACAATTCATGCTTTTCCATATCAACATCTCTATATTGTGCCAAGTTTTAGTGTCATAAACCAATTTCATTTTTATATAGGGTATATAATACCTGATTTAAAAAATATATATTATTTAATTCATTATATTTACATAACCATATTATTTCCATGATTATAATGAATTTTGATTCAAAAATTACAAAATCGATAAGGGGTTTTCGTGACTCAATTCTCTTACGTTGGTCATAATAACTATTCATTTTCTATTATATTTCATGATTGATCTAGTATATCCTATTCTAATTTTATGAAGTATTTCCACATGAAATTATTGATAAATCACTTTTCACACCTGTTTCTTATTCCTATATACTTATAATATTAGTTTAAAATGTAGTTTTATTATGTATAATTATCCTTTCAAAATGGATATTCCCTCAATATCAATACTTTTAAATCCCACCAATGCTCCCCATTATCTCAGGGTTACTAAAATCATATCCATAATCATTGATCATTTTCCTTACTATTATCCATTTTAAACTAAAGGTTTCAAAATCCTTTTAATGACTTGGTTTTCAAAACATTTATTGCAAAAGGTTAAAAATATTTTGTTATCCTTCTAAAATAAAAGGGTTTTTTATCCAATACACATTCTATTTTAATAAATTTTATATATTTTTTATGGATCCATTATTAATGATTATTATTAAAAATAAATGTTTTAAATTTAATTTCAATTTTCTTTTTCAATTTTTTTATTTTCAAGGAAATGTTTTTAGGAACTCTTTATAATATGTATTTTTAAACTAATATATTTCTATTTAAAATAAATATTTAGAATTAAATTATATCATCAATATTTTAAAAGGTTTTATAAAAACATTATGTTTCCACATCTATTTACCATTAAAAGTTTATAATTTAAGAGGTGATTTTTTATGAACTAATATATGTTATTAAGATATTAATCCTTTTAAAAAATTTGTGTTTGTATTTCTTATGATTTTAAATTTTCGTTATATGAATATTGAGATATTTTTGAGCCATATAATATAATTTATACTGCCCTAATATCCTTTTTATGATATTCTGATTCACATAAATTTTTTATATTTGTAATTAATTTAATTATGTTCATGTATTATAATATTTATTTAACCCTCATGATCTCCATAATGTTAAGATATGTTTTTCCCAACAGAGCATGTGATTTAACCACATTATTATTCTTCCAATCACCATGTTTTGAATATGTGATTTTAATAAAAGATATCTATAATGGTTTATACTGTTGAATAATTATAGAACATGTTTTTTCAAAATTTTTAAAATAATATGTTTTTGTAGATCCAATACTATAATCCATTCGATCATTGAGTTGTGTGAGTGTTTTGGTGACATATTATATAAAACATGAGATAAATAAATTATTTATGTAATCATTAAAGATGAAAATTATACTTGGTATAAGAGTATGATATAATTTTATTCTAATATTATTTTTGTTATATTATACATCCGTTTAGTTTCTGTTTGAGGTTGGTTTAATAATATATGGTTTTAATGTTAGAAACTCATAGAAAAACCCCATTGTTGAGTATTTGTAATGTATTATATCAATGAAAATTAGTAATGTCTTTTTTAATAAATTTTCTTGAAAAATACATCAATTTTTGGATACTGAAATTTTATACAAGCTCTGAAATAGTTGGATCTAGGTGTAATAACCATGAAAATGGCATGTTTTGTATTAAGTCAGTTTCCACATTGTTCATGATAAAGAGGCCTAATTTAACACCAGGTTTAAATATATTTTGGGATATTATATTTTCATCATATTCTCTTTACAACAAAAACTTTGATACTATTATTATATAGTTACATTAAGGGGTCTGAGATTACAGAACTGATTGTAACCTTGATGAAACAAATATTAATATAAGTTGAACTAATGTACCATTGAAAAAACAAGAAAATGTGAAATGAAAATAATTATTAATGTTGAATTCCTTTTTATGATTATAATAATATTACAAAATTATAAATGGTTCATCACCCATCTAATCCCTTTTGGATTATGCAATGAATGGTACTTTACATATTGATGGGTTTGAGGGACAATGTAGATATTTCTTTAATAAAAAACCCATCAGAATGGTATACAACATGAGAAACCTTATTATTATGCCAAATCAATTATGATAGAATATGATTGATTATGTGAACAAAGTAAAATTACCAAACCCATCAATGTAGTGAAATATAGAGTCTCATAAAATATTAAATGATGAAATTGATAAAGTAAAAAATATCAATTTATTATATATAAATAGTGTTTAATGTAGTACCAAAGATATTTACTTAATAGGAATGAATGATTTGTTACTTTTGGAAGATTGGGTCATATACATAAAAATATCACATGAAAATTAATAGTTTACTTAACATTAGGAATAATGATAGAAGTCAAACAAGAGAACCACTAAAAATTCATTATCTTTTTTTCAGTGATCCATAACATTATCTAATTAAATTCCATAATCCATTAACTTTATAGGATCGTAGGAATCCTTAAACTCCAAGACCAAGGGAGGAATAAAAAAACATGGAAATGTCCATCAATTATAAAAAAAAATTAATTATGTTTCACATATCCTCCACCATAAATTAGTGGATGTATTCTAGTTCTCTCAAACATAATGTATCTAGTGTGTTTTCTAAAAATATTATGTCATTATTCTCATTTTTTTTATTTTTAGGAAAAATTTTATTTTAATTTTATTATGTTTTCGGAAATAAACATTGTGAAAATTATAATACAAACCTCTAAAAAATTGGCTCAATTTTAAAAAAATAATTTTTATCTTTACATTGACTATAATTTCAATTATAAAGAGGGAAATCACTCTAAATCAATGATTTGAATGTTTTAGTGAAATGGACACTATAAATTATCTAAAAAGAAAGCCTAATCCTGAACATGGGACTTAATTCATAGTTCTGATAAACATTTCCATAAAATTAACAGGGACAAAAAGCGTTTTCTCACGTTCCCAATGACATTGAGGATCATACGTCATTAGAGACAATAAAATGATTCATGTTAGAATTTTCCCCAGTTTTTTATTTAACTAAAATTAAATTATAATTTTACTAGGAGGATTTCCTTTATTTATATGGGTAAAATTTAATAATTTGATATTTTAAATACTTTAGAATAATACTATGTTTTATAATATGAGTCACATGATACACTCAATGTAACCAAAACACAACATGATTAAAATAAATTATTAATAATTATATCATAAACCCAATGATTTTAGACCATTAATATTTATTGGATATAGAAGGTAAATATTTAATATTAGTTAATATTGAAAAGATCATATCTGACAAAAGTCATTTACTTAATATAATATATTGTTTTCTTTTGAAAATATAAAGTCTCAAATTTTGGAATATAATTTTGGTAAATTAAAAATTATTTTTAATTCTTCAAAAGAATATTATACCATGAAGGGTTTTTTAGTCGTTTAAAAAATAATTGATGTTTAGTTGAATAGTTATAAAATATCGATTTTTTACAATATCTCTTTTATATAACATAGTATTTTTTGAAAATATTTTGATCTAAAATGAAATTATTTGTAATTTAAAAGAATTAATCTAAACAGATTATTTATATTTATAAAAAAAATCAATTAAAGTTTATGAAACTAATAAATATTTTATTAAAAAAATTCATTTTTTATATAATTAAAATAATGGATGAGAATTTTAGGTTTTTGAAATTATCTTAATGTCACATAAGTCTTTATTAAACAATTATAAAATTATTAACATCATTTTTATCATTAAAATAATATTTTCCTATATAAAAAACATGACTATTAATGATAATTTTTTAAATAAATGTATTTTTATGAATTTCACATGCTAACATCAAGATTATTTTCCCCTATAAAAGGAATGATTATTTAATAAAATGACACATATAATTTAAACTTTTCAGATTAAGGATCATTACCGTGATTATGGTAATAAAATTATTTTAAAATTAGTATATTATTAATATTATTGATTTTATAATAAAATAATAAAATCTAAATATTATAATTGATGAATATAATAATATTTATAAGAATATAAATTAATATTTTAACTCTAATATATTTTTTAATACATAATAAATACTGTTAAAAATTTAAAATGGCCATAACATCAGTTTTTTACAATAATATTATTTTATCACATTATATTCTTTAATTTAACAGTAAATTTCATAATATTTAGAAATTGAATTGGAATAAATATTAGTTAATTTGTGTTCTACACATTATACTTTTTTAAATAATGGTTAATTTTATAATATTATGAAATTTAATTGGGTTTTCTAGAGGTTAGATATAGTTCCAAAATATCAACATCTGATTACAACAGTTATGTTATATGATTAATAAAACATAGAACCACTTAGTCAAAAAACTAGTTATGTAGTAATTATTAAAAGATTGGAATGTAAATTTACAATGGAAAAATGTAATAAACTTTTCAATAATATGTGGAAACTATTATCTAAGATATTTCTAAAAAATACACCACACTCCATTATTTATAAACATTGGAGCCATTGACCTTTGAATTGTTTTTTTCCTTAGTAAAATTTAATAGTTTTTTAAAACAATGTAATTTCTATCTCTTATAAAACATGATCGAATAAACCCATTTAAATAAAATCCTACCATTGGAATTACTCATTACAAAATTAATACATTATAATAACATGATCATAAGACCCCTCTTATTATTTTTTATCCTAATCCCTTCAATTTTAGGGTGACTTCTATGGAATGATCAAGCTTGTTACATTAATATTATCTACTTATTAAGTTTTTCTTATTAATATTACTCTTTAAAATATCATATCACCATAATAATAGGAATAATTATCAATAATTAATATAATGAGCTATTTTTATATTAATGGTGAAACACTTAGTTATTCATTTTAATTCACTTATAAAAAAACACCAATCATGCTTGGGTGCATACTACCACCACCATAATCAAAAGATTTTTTTCTAGTTTTTAAATATTTATCAAAACCCAATAAAATGGGTTTCATAATAATACTTATATAAAAATAATATCACTATGATTCATTTATAATGATATTATGTCAAAACTATACACCTCATTAACTGTACTCACCCTTCGAGGTAAAGTGTGTTCTTGTTTTGGATTGTTTAGTAACATAAATGTAAGATGCATTAAAAACCTATCTGGGATGGAAATAGGAAACCGATTTTTGGTTTTTTTATTGTTTAACAAGATAATATTTTTTATTTTAAGGTTTCGTAAAATCTGAATATGTTATATAATTTATTATTAAAAAATAATATCCAACCCCATCATTTGAAGAAATAATTGATTATCAATTTGATTTTCATATAACATAACAAAAACACATATAGAATGAAAAAAGATCATTTTAAATCAATATATGATATATATTATATAATTTTAAATATTTTTTTGATAATAAACATGGTATGAATTTATGATTAGTGGAATAAAATTTTCCAAACATGTTAAAAGAGATAATGTCATTAACACACTATAGTTGAAAAAGCTATAATTTATCTATATATATGGCAATCCATATCATTAATACACTTAAATTAATTATTTGTTGCATAAAGTTATAGACTATAAAATTTTAAATAACCATGAAACCGAGTTTATTTTCTAAATTATGTAGACAAATTAACAACATATGATAGAAATATAACAACATTGTGGAAAACCTCCTTAACATTGTCCTAAAATTCAATTGTTCATATAAAACTACATGGGATAACCCAGGGACACACAAAAGAAAGGGGTTTGTTATAAAACCTAATTAGGGAATTTAAAATTTTGTATCATATGTTAAATAAGAAAATTTTATCCAAGTATAACATCAAGATTACATAATATGGGTGAGAATGATAATCATAAAGAATAGCAAATGATATAACATGTTAACATAAACACAACATAGGATTTGGACAATACATAAAACACGAAATCATAACCATAATTCAAGGATTATATACATGATAGAATATATATTTTTTCTTAGGATAACACAACATGTACCATAAATACAGTCACATGAGATAAAAAACATTACCCAATGCAATGGAAGGCTATATGGTATCATGCCCACCTGTTGCTTTCATATAATATATGTACATAAGTGTGCAAAGTATATTATAAAACATAAGTTAATAATTCATTAAATTTAACCCCATAATTATTAATTTTAGGTTACATTCATAGAACTTCCAAATAAACTATTTAATGTTGTATCCTTAGTGAATTCCATTGAGTATAAATTAGGATGGGTATTCACTAGAAAAAAATCTTTGGAAAGGAAAATTATAGGATAATTCCAACAATATAATGATGGTACATAAAGGTTCATATAAGGGTTAAAATGAGAATGAAATGATTAAATTTTAATATTTTTGTTATAATAAAAATATTAGTTAGTTATAATTACATATCCCCCATGAAAAATTGCAAATAAAAATTCGTAATAAAAAGAAGGAACTTGAATTAAGTTGAGGGAAATACCACTTAAATAGAGTGGATGAATTTGAAATTTTAGAGGGAAATTATTATAATACATTGGACACTCTGAGAGGAATATTAATGGGTTATAAGAGTATTATATTGATAAAATGGTTTTCAGTGTGGTGGAAGGGGTGTTTGAGTTGGTTTATATTAAAAATAGAGAAGATTTCTTTATTACTTTCTCAACATATGTTTTTGACTCGAAATCATAACTTAATCAAAACCAAAAACATTTTTATTATTTAATACCATGGTTTCTTCCAAAGCATATTCATTTTCATTTTGTAAAATTATAATAATCTAACACATTTAAGTAATACCCATTTTGAAGTGAAACTGAGTCATTCTTATATTGTTCTGATTTTTAAACATTATAATATAATATGGGGTTTTTTGTATTCCCATTTTATTAATAAAATTAATAAAATAACCTAAAAGAACATTATTTTAAATAAAAAATATTTTTTTAAGTTATCCCATTTTATTGAATATATTACATCGCATTTGGGCCATTTTGATGTTGTAAAAAAAATTAAAGGTTATATCATATTTCATTTATTCCAAAAAAATGATTATATCAAAAAAATATGTAAAAAACACCATTAGATAATTTCAATTGATTATTTAAATAGGAAAAAATTATTTTATATTAAGAATTCACTATATTTGATAATTTAAACATTGAGATCAAAAAATTAAATTTATTTAAAACAATAATTTTTTGAAAATAACAGTTTTTTGACACTAATAACAATTTTTTTGGATTCATAAAATTATATTATATTTTAAATTTAATAAATATTATTTGATAATATAATTTTATTAAAATAAAATTAATTTTAAAATTTCATCAATTCATCAAAAATAGTGTCTTGATTAAATATATATATTCCCAAAAACCAAATTTTTTTTTGAATTGAAATCTATTTTTTATTAGTATCATTATTTATTCATTTAAATATAAAATAATTGATAAAGAAACATAATATAATTATTTTAATAAAAATATAATATCAATATTCATAATGATCGGGTCTAGATACAGGTACCATTGTTACACCAATGAATTCTCTAAGGGTATTGTGTGAGATAGTGTGATTTTATTGGTTGGATCAATAAATATGATTTGGGCCAAGATCTCAATAAACATGAATATTACACCTAGAAGGTTTCACTTGATCATTAGATTATGAATGTTGGATTGTGAATCATCATTGGAAATCCCCAGTGATGTGATTTATATCATAATAACTGATAAACACTATCTATAAAGAATGATCCTACTAGTTTAGGATATCCCATCTTTTCCCTATGTCAATTGGACTTCATACTAACCCTTAATATTATAATCATTATAGTGACTTTATAATGTCTATATAATCAAAAGTTGTAATGTTGAATGGCCTTTTAAATACAATAAACTATAAAATCCCAAAACAATCAATGTAGTGAAAGTATTTTCCATAAAAATATTACATGATAAGGAATTTATTAATACCAATATGAAGTTTTATTTATAAACATTAGAGTCATTATATTCATCCTCCATTCATAAACCTTTCCTTTGAAATATATATTTCGTACAATACAAAATATGGTTTTACTTCTCTTTCATTTCCTCATTAGGTTCTTATCTTTCTTACTAAAACACATGGTTTTTATGCAAAACATTTAATAGGTCATTTTTATAATTACATAGAACATTTCCTCTAAGATCTGATATAGTTTTTGAATTCTCCTTATATGAATATAAATTATACAATTTAACTACTTCTAGATTTAGTACTTCTGATAATTCCTTTATGTACTTACTTAAGAGGGATAAAACTAACACATCATGTACTTTAGATATGTTTTATGGAAGTAATATTCTATTGGAAACCACTAAAATGAAATAAATATTTTTGAGGTGAGAATGTATTTATGGAAATGAATTCTCATCCTCTAAATCAAATAGAATTTCATCAATGTATATATAAAAATGAACACATTATCTCTGACCTCAAACTCTAGGTCTCATCAACGATTATCCACATATCTTATCCGTTGAGTTTATGCTAGTTAAATATGAAAAAATGGTTTTTACCATCTCTATACTTTATTGGATAAGTTATTATACTATAAAAATACACCTTACAACATCATCTTAACATGTTGGTTTCCGAAATGACATCCTATTAAGAGCCTCAAAATGTTCCATATGAATGTGATAATAAAAAAATTTGTCATATATTAACTCCACTAGTGGAATTTTCTCATACCAAAATCCTTTTAAATCCATATAACATGATCTCAACATACCTTACAAATTTTTAATTTTCCTTTCATTCCTCACATCCTTCATAGGGTTATATATAGTGTTGAATATCATTTTTTATCTAATAGTTGTTAAAGGTTTCCCAAAAACCTTGACGTAATAATAGGATCCCTACCATTGATATTATAACTTCATGTAGTATTACCACGTAAATTTTATATATATATTAGTTATTTTGTTGAGATAAATATTTCCATGATAACTATGAAATTTGATAAATTCATATTCCGATCAACTATGATCTGGATGGAATTTCTATCTTTAGGGGTCTTGGGGATTCTTACTTGGAAATCCATGGTTATGTTTTCCCATTTCTATACTGGTACGATAAATGAATACATTATACCATTAAATGTTATTCATCCAATATTGATTTTTTTATTAAATTTATTAAGATATAACCTCTAAAACCTCCCTCTTCATGTAATCTTAACAAAAAATTCAAATATCTATACTTTATAGTATATAAATGATGAAAATATAAGGATTATCTATGTAAATCATCTAGAAGTTCCCTCCTCAGTTCTATTTTTCATTGGAAACATATCTATGCTCCAAATAATAAAAATAAATATTTATTAATGTTGATATCAGAAATATTATTTCATTTATTCTTTAGAAATTAATCATCTTTATAGACCTCATTGGTACTCACAATAATATATTATTGAGTAATTATTATTAATTTTACAATAAATATCCTTTTTTATTCCCATTTACATCATTTTCATGACTAAGAATATTCGATCACTTTCAATCATCATCATTTATAGGGTCGAAGAATAATTTTTAATCAGATCATATTCTTTATTATTTCTGTTCTCATGATGTTATTGGGTTGAAAAATAAAATTACATTATTATCTATAACCTCAATCATTAGAGAATAATTATATTATTTTGTGTGAATATATAATAATGGTTTATATTATCTATATCTATGTCAAAAATATCTTTAAAGAGGTAATGTCCCAAAATATTTAACATAAAGTTCACTATTTTCATGTTCTGGATCAAGAATTGGTAGTCGTAATCAATAATTATTAATTTTTTGGGGAATAAGATATAATATTTTTATGTTCTATGAGTGAAAACCCCATAAAAATTCGTGTTTAATCACAATAGATCCTAAATCCTTCCCCTCTAAGGGTAATGTGAGCATTGAGGTATAGATTAGCATCTTCTTTATCATTTGTAAAATTCATTTTCATTCAATATTCTATAAAAACATGATACAATAATGAGTATTTTTTATTTTTGTTATTTAGAATTGTGATAGAATTATCAAAAATAAATTATAGTTTCAATCTAACTAAAGGAAACTATGGATTTCAATCATAGTTGTTAGTTCGAGACCAAATTTTACCCCCTTTTTTATAGATCCATGGATATATTATTATTGGTGAAAAAATTCCCCAAGAAATATTCCCTGTCCATTCAAAACACATATTTAATTTACATTATACATATATTTTCCTTATACAAGGTCATCCATATAGTATTAAATTCTCCTCATGTTACTCCTTAATGTTAAAGTATATAAAAATATCATTTACAAAGTCTACAATTTGTTTTGGAGAAATATCTAAATACTCTGTTGAACATTTACATGATGATTTATAGAGAACTGGTGAGTCCAAATGAAATCATATTAACTCGTATCGCCCATACCTTGTATAGAAATATGTCATGGGGATATTCTACTTCTTCACCTTTATTATTTAATAACATGAAAAATGATCCACCAGGGAGAAGTATTAGGTTCCATGTACCTGATCAAATAAACCACCCATCTATGGTAGAGGTTACTTATTCTCTATTTTGATCTTTTTGATTTCTTTAAAATCAATAAAGTGGAAAATTTATCCATCCATCTTATTAAAGGAAGTGATGGATACAACCTAGAGTGAATCACAAGGGTGTATAAAACCTTATCCATATTTAATGATAATTGTTTATTCATCTCTTCATGTTCAAAATTTTTAATTTTAAATAGATGTTTTGATATTTTTAAATATCTATAAATGGGAATTATTGAGAATACAACCTCACATTAAGGAGGAAGACCATGAAATTTATCACGAATCCCAGTAGATAATATTCATACCATGGTCATGAAATCAAGGATGAACTTTTCCTTTGTCCTAATAATTTCATCTTGATTTTGGTTCATAGAAGAAAAGTATATCCATGAATGAGGTTTTGGTATAAAAAAAGATTTATCTAACACCTTTAAATTATATTGAATATGGGTTATTTCAAATCAAATCATGATTTCATACATTTGAAATTTTTTATTGGATCTATACAAGGAAATCCAATCCATTCTTAGAATATCAATGAAATTTTCTAAGGGGAGTATATCAAGTTATTTATTGAAATTTATTGCACATATTTTTTTAGTGTAAGAGTTATATATTTTGGATGCAATAATTCCCCAATTTTCAATTTTCATTAATGATAAAACATCCATGTTTTATGTTGGTGTTTCAATTGGTCCACAAATCTTACAAGATTTTATATAAATAATGAAACCGAAATAAAAAATGATGTTTTATATTATTGAATGAACAAAATGCATACTTTTCACCATTCCATTTTCAAGGTCCAACTTATTAACTGTGATAGAATATGATTTCTCATTATCTATATTTCATTTAGGTTATGTTCAAATATTGTTGTCGACAACCATTATCTTAGGGAATTAATTCTCATAGTGTAGTTTTACATGATGTTGAAACATTGGAAAATAGACTAAGGGCTCACTAATGTATTTTTTCTTCCATTATATTTTTGGATTTCTCCAGAAAAAAGTAAACTACAGGTTCCCTTCCCACAAGAAAATAATTACATTAGACTCACTGTGTAATTATAGGGATGTTTCTTCCCACACTTTTTATAAATGTGAATATTTAAAATCTTTCCACAATTACATTTATCTATCATACCAAAAGAATTAAATTTTATTTTCCACATGTAATACCAATGATAACATTGATATTTGATGATCACCTTTTCAAATTTTAGGGAATATCGAAAAATTTCGTCACCACTGTAAAACTCATGAATGGATAAGTTTATTTATTGAGGCAGATTTATCCCTCAAATGAAGTAGTCAACATCACTTTTAGAGGTAATGAAAATTTTAGAGATATATCCTGAATGTCATTATTAGATTTTATAATATTCCCTAATAGATTCATGATATTTTTTCTAAGGATATGTAAATATTTATCCATTTATGTCATAAAGTGTATAAATAATATTTAAAAAAATTCATTTATTTAATTTATTACACTCCATCGCTTTGTGATCTCACTAATTCTTCTTATTTATTTTTACCAATTTCCACAATAGATTAAATTATCCCACTATGTGATTATAATCCATCATAGCCTTCTAATACATAATGCATTTAAATATGGATAAAATATTTTCAATGGATTAAACTTAATAATCCATGATTATGGGATGAAAATATCTTCCCAATGTCAGGGGACATTATTGCATAATGGCCTCAATTAAAATTTTCATATTCTTATGGGGACTTGGTAATTCCTCCTAAATCATTTTTTTGTTCAAAACAATATTTAAATAAGAAATTATTTCAAAAAAAATTGTTATTACTACTCCCATTGGGTTGGGAATCTCATTTGGGATGTCACCACATTACTCCTCGCATTTATTGTTGATTGGGTTCCTCCAATTTATGGACAAATGAGAAAAATAATGGGAAAATTATGGAGGTGCATTTTTAATATATTATACACAATAAAGGTAATCTCTAAACACAAAATTTATAACTTGTAATTGATATATATATATATATATATATATTCATTAACCTATGAATTTTAAGGTTTCAATCTATGTTATACATGATATATTTCTTAAAAACATATCTTATTAGACTTTCCTTTCCCTTAATAAAAGTGCATAAAAAGATTGTAAATTTAAAGAAGCATATACCTATAGATTGTATAACTATGTGTATATCAAGTCCCATTTTCCTTCACCATGTGATGATTGAGTCCATCTCAATGTGCCCTTTTAGGGTTTTTATCCCTAGTTACATCAGTATCTGATCCACATCCACTTGTTGTATCCCGATATGGATATAATTTCATGAAAATCGATTACTCTATACATTACCAACATTTAAAGATTATCTGAAATATTTTTTCTCATCTATTATGATTAAGAAATAGTCTCCAAATCCTAATCCCAAAAATAAGTTGACATTCCTCTGATATTGACCCTAAAAACCATATATTTAAGACACATTAATTAATTACTTATTTTATAAAGGCATAAATTATACAATCCCATAAGATCATGAAGTATAGTTTATTTATAAAATTAGGTACCTAGTATAGAAAATATAATTATATATATATATAATTAAATTGTTGAAAACATCATTATCATTCTCATAAATTTCCGTCATTATTCTATAATTGCATAAGATATCTTGAGAATGTACATGAGAAAGGGGTGATATATAAAACCCTACAATAAAATAAGATAATCCAAGAATAAGTTAAAGTAGTAAATGTGTGAAAATAATCAGATCTTGGTAACACAAGTGGGATGAGAATCATAATCTTGAACAACGAGTCATGATATAACAAGATAGTGTAATGAAATCATAGGAATGTGGAAATAACATAAAACATGACCTAGAAAACATAATTCATTTATAAATACAAATAAAACATAACATTATGTGAATATTATTACCACATATAAACAATATATTTCATCACATGTTATAAAAACATTACTAATTGCATTATATTTATATATAATTTCATTTCCACCAGTCCATTTCATGTCTTGTACATGAATATTTGTTTTCATAAATATAATAAATTTTAAGGATGTTTTCAGTAAACATTAACCCCATAATTAGTGATTATGGGTTAAATTCATGTAATTACCAAATCTAATAATTTTAGGTACATCAAGGTGAGTATCCCAGAGTGGAAATAGAACTGGGTATTCATTATACAAGTGTTTGTCTTCAAAAATCAAAGGCTAATTTTTTGCATCAAAGCCTCAGTACATAATGTTTAATATCAAATAATAGAGTCTATAAACAAATATAAATTATAAGGATACTAAGGGGGATTTTCTAGAAGATATCCCACTAAGAAAATTTTTAAATCTGAGGGAATAATATAACAAAGATTCTTGAATAAATAAAAGATTAAGAGGATCAGATACCTTTAAGGGAGACTTCTAAATGCTTGGTATGATCTTCTTAAGAGGTTGGGGAATCATGGGAGACTAAATAGATATAAAGTTATAGTAATTTAATTCTCTATGATTTTGGTCTTGATTAATTGTTTTTTTGGTGGGTTTATATAGAGAATACGTGTAAAATAGTTTATTAATTTCAAAACCATTTATTTTTTACTTTGTGTGTTATTGTATTTAAAGCCATAGTCTTTACCATGTGATTTTAAAATATTTTATACCAATGAGTTGTTTCAATAAATAATTTATATATTTTTGAATGAAAATAATTAATATGATACCCTTGGTGATGTTTGAATTATGTTTATATATAAGTTAATTTAAAAACATAACATATAATATAGGTTCTGTAGGATTCATTAATGTTTTATAAAATTAATCTAATGATATAAAAACATATTACATTAAATAGAAAATACATATTTTATCTTTACCCATTTTATGTCATATATTACATCATTTTTTGGTCATTATGATTCCCAAATAAAAACAATATATATATATTGTATTTAATTTTTACCCAAAATTATGACTGTCTAAAAAAATTATGAAATAATTTAAATTTATTAAATTTGATATTATAATTTTAAAATATTTCTTATTTTATAAAAGTAAATCTATATGTATGATAATTTACATGTTTAAAGAAACAAATTAAAAATTATTGTAAAACAATAGTTTTTGTAAAATAATAGTTTTATAACCCAATAAAATTTTACATTTTTCTTTATAAAATTATAATATAATTTCACTTAAATAGAAAATACATAACAATAAAATTTTATAAAATATATTTTTTTCCAAAAATTTATGAATTCCTCAAAAATATTGTCTTGATTAAACTATGAATTTTATAAAAAAAATACATTTTCAACTTCATTCTGTCAAAATCTATTTTAACTAAAATCTTTACTTAATCATCTAAAAATATATTATCAAAAATTGAAAAATGTTATAATTTACTCATTAAGAAAATATAAAATGAAATATTGTTAGTGTCTACACACATATCAGTTTATAAAAATAGAGAATTATTTAATGGTAAGGTGTGTGATTATTATATTTTCTTAGGGTGGTTTAACGTACATAGTTTTGGCCATTATTATGATGGGATTGAACTTCACCCATAAATGGGTTTTCTAAATAATTATTTATTTAAAGTTAGCTATAAATTTTGGGGAAATCCCAATTATTTTATTTATTTTGGATGCTTTAATAAATTTGATTCATAGGGTATGATCCTACTAGTTGAGGTCATTACTTCACCTGTCTGTTCCAATTTAGAATTATCATAACCAATAAATTACTAATTTTTATGGTCACTATAAAATGAATACATTATCCTTGTTTATAATTTATAATGTTATTTCAAATCAAACCAACTATAAAAATCCAATGTAACCATTATAATGCATAGTTTTTCAACTACTAGACTACTTAATAAGGCATTTATTCATTTTAAAGGGGACTTTCATTTATAAATTTTTGGGTCATTACAATATATCCAGAATTAGTAATTGAAAATTAATAATATAAAAGGAAAAATATATAAATATATTTATTAAATAGATAATTAAGGTAGTTATGATCTCTTTATAGGAATATATAGTGTAATAAACTAATTAAGGAAATAGTGTATGAGTTTTTTCATCTCAACTTCTCATTATTGTGACATATTCTAATTTTCTCCACAATTTTCATATTTCCATGGATCTTATTCTATCCAAAATTTTATTTTGATGTATTCAAATATTTATTTCATTGAATTTATACGACTATATTATTTTTAAACTTGTACTGTATTTTCATTCAAAATTTTCAAAATCCATAATGGGTAATCATGACTCAATTCACTTACTTGGGAAATAATCACTCTTAATTTTGTATTATCTTTATATATTGATATATTCTAGCCTATAAAGATTTTATGATGTATTTACACCATATTTTCCATGGAAATCATGTCTTTTACCAAATTATCCTTCTCTGATGCTTTTAATATATCATTAAAACGAGTTTTTTAAGAATAATTATCATTCCATTAAATGGATTTTTCCTCCATATCCATATTTTGACAAGACAGTAATATTAAAAATTCTATTTTTGGAAAATGATATTTTTATTATCTTGTATTATCATTTTACCACCTTTTATTAATTTTAAATAAAATTCTTCATAATTATTTTATTGATGTGGGTTTTTAAAAATGTTACTTCAAAAAGTTCAAGTGAATTCTCCATCATTTCTAAATAAAATGTTTCATCAACAACTCCTCATTTTCATTTGAAAGCAGTTATATCTCTTTAAAGGATCAATTATTAATTATTATTTTTAGGATTAAATGTTTTCATAGTATTCTATATTTCCAATTTTATAAAACCATTATGTATTTTCAATGAACTTTTATTAAAAAATATCTATATTAAGGCATTCAAAAGTCATATAATTCCATTGGTAATAATGTTTTGAGAATAATGTATACCACAATGGATTAAAAAAATTTGTTGAATATTGTTATATACACATGTATTTTACAACAATGATTTATTAATCACTAATTATGATTTTGATGAACCTATATATGTTATTGTTACATGATTCTTTTTTAAAAAGGACTTTTTTATTTGAGTATTTATTATGTTCATGATATCTGAGTTTTTTGTAAGGTTATGTGAACCCATTATTTTTCGTTAGAATATTTAAGATATGATGATTGCTTATTACCAGTTACAAGAAACCTATATTGATATTAATATGTGGTGACCTATATCACCATCAAATGAATTTTTTAAAAAATTTATCTCCTGAGATAGTAAAACATGGTTATCTTGATTTCCATCACATGTGCATGGGAAGATGTAGTTGCTCATATATTTAGGCATTGGCATAATGAGTCTTTTCACAAATTATTAGGAATAATGAGTTTTATCATACAATATTTAATATGATTAAATTTATACAATATTACCATCTTTTTATCAAGTTATGATACACTTTTTTGACATATTTCATTTCCATAAAATTCAATGTTTTTAAGATATTCTATTATTTTTAATCTATTCTATGTAATGTTTCAAACTCAAAAGTTATTTGACTACTATGATCTATTTTGAGATATATCATAAATCATATGATTATTTACTAGTATATTTGTGGTCTTAAGATAAACAATGAAGTTTTATGACTATCATATATATCTTTATGATATTTTGTTAATAAATTAATGTGACCCTCATGTTATCCTCCATGTTATGAAATGATTTGTACCTACTAAGAATATGTGGTCACCTGTTTTTATGCTACTAATACACTGTTCATGAATATGATTATATATTTAGAGATATCTTCAAATATTTATAGATGGGGATAATTATGGGGATGTGTTTGAGTGTGTTAAAAATAGATGATTATATAGTTAATCTTCAATACACTAAAAAATTCAATATATGAGTTATGTGAGTTTCTTCTATATTTTTAATTGAAATAATAATATGAATTTATATGTAAGTTATGATTAGATAGGGTCACTATATTTTGGTTTATATTGGGTGAACTTTGGTTATAGTTTGAGTAGTTATTAACCATTGGCCTCATGTGATCAACATATTATGACTCGAGGCATGTTTTCCTTCCATTTTCTATACTAATTCCATTTTTTTCATTATTTGGAGGCTATAGTGGAGGTAAAGTTACAGTTTAGTGATTTTGATTAATGATCTTCTTAGTTAGTGATATAGGTTTTTGATATGTTTTTTGTTTTATGTATTATTATCATTGTTCTCTCTTTATTCAAGTTTTGGAAGTTGTTGATGTTCTTATTGAGATATATGATTCAATAAATTTAATATTATATCAATTTATGTATATGTAATAATCTAGAATACGTTTTCCTTGGGTATATAGTTTCGATTAAATGAAAAAAAAACTAAATATATAGTGTAAAATAAATGGGACATATAATTCCTATAATCATAACATTAAATCCTTGTAATAACTAGTGTGATTGTTTTTTAATATTTATAATGTTTATAAATATAAATTATTATTTCTAAATGTCATTATGATTACCTCAAACATTAAAAAATATATAATCACATAAATGTTTCCAAAATTGTTATAATGGAAATTTATTAATAGTTTTAACAATTTTATTATTTAAGTGTTGAATAAATATAGATGTAATATTAAAGGAATATTTTATATATGATTATCTTATATGTTTTTATTTTTTTACTCTATTTGATTATGTTTATTGTTTTTAGTCATTAGTAGTCATAGTAATTATTCATGACTTATATGGGGTGATGTTTGAATGTGGTTAATGTAGAAAATTTTGATAGGTTTTATGTTTTTGTATTATAGAATTGGTGTTATGGTAGTTTTGGAATGAGGAAGATATAGTTAGTATAGGTAAGATCATGTGGTTCTTATAAAAATGGATTTTGATGTGTTGGATATCATTTTGAGGGGAGTTGGATGAGTTTGTTTCCTAATATACCAATAATATGGGATTGTTATGAAATTAATAAAATTTGTAATGGGTATGGGTTTGGATGAAATAGAAAATGGATTTAATATATTACATGAAAACAATTATTAATTAATAATGGATTCCATATGATTATTACTAGGTGATTAATGAAGAATGTGAAAATTTAAGATTGATATAAATTATTTTTGACTCAAATAAAATTAACCAAATGAATGTAATGTAGCTGCTAATGAAAATTATATAATTTTTTAAATAATGTAATAATATGAGAATTTATGATTTTAATGGGCTGTATATAATAGAAAAATTTGGTATGGCTCGATTATTATTAATTATTGTAATGGTAGTTCATTTGAGGTGGTGAAGTTAGTGTGGTTGTAATAGGTTTCAGTAATAAATTATATATTCTGAATGTTGACCAATAGGTTGTGAGTCTATTGTTATTATATATCCCATGATTTTTTTAATTTTATATACACCCCCACTCAAGCCAGTTATCTCCTCCAATAACCATATGAGACCATGGTTTTGTAGAATTTTCCCCAACACATTAGAGGAAGGTTAAATAGATAAATCACTACTCCCCATTCCCCACTCATTCTTTCTTAAATGGTAAAGTCTGTATTAGCCTATGTGTATGATGAACAAACTATAATGGTTTGAGGACTATAATTCATGCAATGTAGTAGGGATGTGGATGATTGGGATTGGATTTACCTATAAGGTGAAGGGAATAATGTTTATTTCTACTATATTTATATTACACTACTCTATATATGATATCATATGTAGTCACTACTAGAAAAGGGGGCATTGGAGCCCCCCCAGACTCGGGCGACCGCCATTGGCGGTCGCTAAAGCTAACCAATAGCGACTGCCAATGGCGGTCGCTAACCTACATGAAAAAAAACGGGGGGCTTCTGCGCCCCCCCACCCCCCCTGCGCCCCCTCCATTGGTGCCCTAACCCCCTCCCTCCCTCGCCGCCCTCCCTCGCCGCCCTCCCCTCCCCCGCCGCCCGGCCTCCCCCGCCGCCCGGCCTCCCCCGCCGCCCGGCCTCCCCCGCCGCCCGCCTTCCCCCGCAGCCCGCCCTCCCCCGCCGCCCGCCCTCCCCCGCCGCCCTCCCTCCCTCGCCGCCTGCCCTCCGGCCTCCGGCCGCCGCCCTCCGCCCTCGGGCCTCCGGCCTCTCGGTCCTCCCCCCCACCCCGGACGGCACCCGCACCCCGGACAGCCCCCGCCGCGCACTCTGGACCGCCCCCCGCACCCCTGACGCCTCCCCGCACCCCTGACAGCACCCCCCCGCGCACTCCGGACCGCCCCCCGCACCCCGGACGCCTCCCCACACCCCGGACAGCCCCCCCCCCCCCCCCCCCCCCCCCCCCGCGCACTCCAAACCGCCCCCCGCACCCCGGACGCCTCCCCGCACCCCGGACAGCCCCCCCTGCACTTGGACACCCTCCTCTGAACCCGAACAGCCCCCCACACCCCGGACAGCCCCCCCCCCCCCCCCGCACTCGGACACCCCCCCTCCGAACCCGGACAGCCCCCCCGCACCCCGGACAGGCCCCCCGCACCCCGGACACCCCACCCCGCACCCCCGACACCCCCCTGCACCCCAGACAGCCCCCCCTCCCCCGCACCCCAGACACCCCCGCACCCCGAACACCCCTGCCCGCACCCCTAACAGGCCCCTGACACCCCGAACACCCCTCCCCGCACCTCGGACAGCCCCCCCGACCCCAGACACCCCCCCCCCCTCGCTGCTCGTCCCCCGTCCCCTCACCGCCTCCTCTCCTCCAGCTCCCCGCCGCCGCCGCCGCCCGTCCCCTCCCTTACCGCACCGCCTTTGGCTTCAGCTCCCCTTAGCTGCCTCCTCTCCCTCGCAGCACCGCCTTCGGCTCCCTTCCCTTTCAGGTTTGTAGCTCAATCAGGTAACATGAGATTTCAGTTACATTATTATTTTATCAATGGTTCATAAACAAATTGTTAATATTTATTTTGAATATAGTTGATTTGAAAAATGTAAATGTAATAAGTATTGTGTAAATGTTTGTTATACAGATATTATTATGGATAAGAGTTGGATTGATCTTCCAAATCGAACGTCTAGAGAATATTTCAATGGCATTATGCAGTTTATTGACTTCACGAGAGGATTTGAAAGTGACTATATTAGTTGTCCATGTAGAAAATGTGCTAACAGATATCAATTCACATGAGATACTGTGAGGGAGCACCTTTTCTTTAATGGATTTCTGAAAAATTATAAGAGTTGGACTCGTCATGGAGAAGAATATGTTCGTTGTCAAAATACAGATGCAGCTCAGATGGATGTTGATGCAAGGATGACTGATCCAATGCATGAAATGCTTACTGAAATGGTACGTGGGTTTGATCCTGAAGGCTTTGACATCCAGAATCTTGAGACCGGTGAGATAAATCTTCGCTCTGGTGCAGATCGTGATTCGAGGAGGTTTTATGAAGTACTTGATGATGCGAAAACAGAATTATATCCTGGATGTACTTCTTACAATAAACTGTCGTTTATCGTGGAGTTGTTGCATTTGAAGACTTTGAATAATTGGTCAGACACATCATTCGACATGCTTTTAGTTTTATTGAAAAAAGTTCTTCCTGTCGACGCTAAGATTCCTGAGTCGTATTACTATGCTCGTAAGTTGACACAGAACTTAGGTTTTACATATGAGACTATAGATGCATGTGCAAACAACTGTATGTTGTTTAGAAATGAAACTGCTCATTTGGATATTTGTACGGTTTGTGGTTCTTCCAGGTGGAAAGAGAACAGGGGAAATAAGACTCATCAAAGTCAGATTGCGATACAGGGGAAACCGATTGCCGTAAAGCAAATGCGTTACTTTTCCCTTAAACCGAGGTTGAAAAGATTTTTTATGTCATCTAAATTTTCTAATTTAATGAGATGGCATGCAGAAAGAGTTCATGAAAGTGACATGTTAACCCACCCGGCAGACTCTCATGCATGGAAGGATTTTGATAAGAGACATCCCGACTTTTCTAAAGATGTTCGTAATGTCCGATTGGGATTGGCAGCAGATGGTTTCAATCCATTCAAGTATATGGTTGGTGCAACTCATAGCACATGGCCCGTGGTGTTGGTTCCATATAATCTTCCTTCGTGGCTTTGTATGAAGCAACAATTTATATTACTTTCCACTCTTATTGATGGACCTAAAAGTCCGGGGGATAAGATTGATGTTTACCTTCAACCATTGATTGATGAGTTGAATGAATTTTGGGGCGATGGTGTGATGACTTATGACTGCGAAACGAATGAAATGTTCAAACTGCATGCTGCTTTATTGTGGACAATCAATGACTTCCCAGCTTATGAAAATTTATCAGGTTGGAGTACGAAAGGGGAATTTGCTTTCCCTTGTTGAAATAAAAGTAAAAAATTTGTATGGCTTAAACATTCCAAAAAATGGGCATACATGGGTCACAGGCATTTTCTACCTCCCCAGCACAGGTTCAGAAAGGACAGAGTGGCATTTGATGGTTCTAGAGAGTTCAACCCAGCACCAAAGATCATGACAGGAGTCGAAATGTTATCGCAGATTGAGGAAGAAAACATCCGCACGGTATATGAAATTCAGGATTTGGTGGCTCCTCCAGTACGTAATATTCGTGCTGCGGGTAGGCAGCGCAGTCACAATTGGAAAAAGAAAAGTATTTTTTATAGTCTTCCGTATTGGAAAACTAGCATGTTGAGGCATAATTTGGATGTCATGCACATTGAATTTTTTTTTTGTGATAACATATTGTGGACCATTTTAGGTGTCAGTGGAAAGTCAAAGGACCATGTTAATGCACGCCGTGATTTGGAAGAAATGGGTTTAAGGAAACAGTTGCATTTAAAGTTAGCTGAGGGAAACAAGGCATATATGCCTGCTGCACAGTATTCGATGACTACAGAGGAGAAAGAGACATTTCCTTCCATTTTGAAGATGGTCAAGGTGCCTGATGGTTACTCTTCTAATATTTCAAAGTGTGTGAATCTGACGAGCAAGACATTGCAAGGGTTGAAAAGTCATGACAATCACATATTACTTCAGCAGTTGATTCCAATCGCAATTTGTGATTGTTTATCCCCCAATGTTGTTCAGCCCTTGATTGAGATGAGTATTATTTTTAGATAGCTTTGTTTAAGAAATCAACGAATGAGTGATTTAAAAAGTTTGCAGGACCGAATTGTACTTACGCTTTGTCACTTTGAGAAACTTCCCCCCCCCCTCATTTTTCGATGTTATGGTCCACTTGACAGTGCACCTAACTGATGAAGTAATGGCTGCTGGTCCAGTGCAATTCAGGTGGATGTATCCTATTGAACGGTATTTGAGTACATTGAAAAGATTTGTACGCAACAGAGCTCGTCCAGAGGCATCAATAGCCAATGGTTATTTGATGGATGAGTGTACTACCTTTTTTGCAGAATATCTTACGGATGTTGAAACAAAATTAGATAAGCCCTCTCGGATTCATGATGGTTCAGTTGGAGAAGGAACCACATTTGATATGGACAACATCGAGTGGATACAAGCACATCGATATATCTTGTTCAATACTCCATCAGTTGCACCATTAATGCAGTAAGTATCTTATCAATGTGCTTGTATAACTTTTACATGTTTTGTTTGCATAAGTTGGTCTTTTAAACATCGCGTAATCATTTGTAGGAAACACATTAATGAGATAAAAGAATAGATGCATCGTGTGACTGAGTTTCAAATTCAACAATCTCATTATGCGGCATTTCATGATTGGTTCAAGGATTATGTATGTATAAATTGATTTTCATTATGAGTGAAGTATTAAACTAATTCTTTCTGCATATATCAGTATTGATTTTTATAAATTATGTAGGTTCGTAAGCTGAGGGAGTTAGGGGACCCCACGCTACCTGAAGTATTTATCCAACTGGCTGAGGGTCCATCTATAACGGCTCGTCGTTATAAAGCTATTGATGCTAATGGTTTTCGATTTCGCATTAAAGATGTTGACGACAAACGAGCAACAAAAAACAGTGGCATCGGTTGTCCCTTTGTCGATTCTGGTTATTACTATGGTCAATTGATAGACATCATTGAAGTTGTATAGACACACGGTTTGAAGTACATATTGTTAAAGTGTAATTGGGTTGATCCAGTGCGTGGATGTAAAGTCGATCAATATCAGTTTTCATTGGTGAATTTTAACTATATGTTATACCGAAATAATGAACGAGTTGAGAATGAACCTTTCATTTTGACATCACAAGCGGAACAAGTATTCTTCGTTACTTTGCCTTCGGATCCAAGTTGGCAAGTTGTTGTCAAAATGTCTCGGCGAGGAGTGTTTTTATTTGAAGAAGATGAACCCAAGACTGTTCCGTTTGTTTACCAACAACTTGATCAACATACCGTAGTTCAACGTGAAGAAGATATTTATTGCGTCAGAGCGGCTGTTGAAGGAGAAACGGTCGATTTTCATGCTTAATTAAAGGTATAATTGTTTTCCCGCTATTCAGTAGAATGTCCTAGGATATCATAAATTATCTAATAATTTTATAAATCCTTATAAGTTTTAATCCTCACTTTTGTAAGTTAATTCAGTCATAAATATTTAGGTTGATTACCTTTCTGATTTTTTAAAATTCATTCACAACTAATTATTCAATCCATTTTTTGTTTGATTAACAGTTGTACAAGTTTGATTTATTAAGAATAATCCAATTTATCTTTTAAACACTTTGGACTCATTACTGATATTTTGTATGACTGCATACATGTCAGGGGAAGAGGCAGAAAATCCACATCATCCATCTGAGGCATCTACGTCTCAGGGTCGAGGTATGTTTGAATGTCATTGTCTATATTTTTTATGTAATTGACATATATATATATATATATATAACATTTGTCAATTTATATATAAAATTTTTTTCAACAGGATCAGACTCGGCTGCTTCTTCCTCTCGAAGGAGAGGCCCTGGTCGTGGCATATTATCATGGAATTCCGACACGACGATAGATGTTTCATTTGATGAGGTATTTCATCCCGTGGGACCGAATGCCCCAACATTTATTCGTCAGCTGGGTCATATCATATGTGACCCACATCGATTTCCATTGACCACGCGTGATTGGGCTTCTATCCCTTAGGACACATTAGATCGTCTATGGAGGGAGGTTCAGGTAAGAAAATAATTTTACTTTATTTTCTATTTATAAAGAATACTAATATGTTTGATTATTTTCTTTATAGAAAAATTTGAAAGTATGCCCTGAAGAGTTTCGGCCCGTGTGTATGAGCAAATGTCGTAAGCTGTGGAAAGATTATAAAGGCAAAGTGAAGAGGGACCACTGGGTACCAAATGTGGGTGCCCTTGAAATTTTGGAAAAAGTCCCGAGAGGTGTCCTCCCGGCTCAGTGGCGTGACTTGGTTGCATATTGGTCTACTGAGGGTGTTGCGGTTTGTATATTAATTATTTTTCTGTATATATATTTTCAAGAATATGTGATTTGTTTGAAATTTGAATGAATTGAATGTAGGAGGTGTCAACACGCCATTCGGAGAATCGAGCGTTGCAGGGACCAGCTCACAGGCTCGGGACTCGTCACATGTCTCAGATCCGACATGAGGTATATATTATTCATTTTTTAATTTATTAATTAATATGGTTTTGTGTTTATATTCTTTTAATATACAGTTGCGAGGGCAAGGTGCAGCAACTGATAAAATGTCGGTGTGAATAAGGACTCGTGATCGCAATGATCCAGAGGTTGCAGCATTGATAGTAAGTGTCTGTACTTACCAATAATTACATAAATCTATATATTAACATATATATATTTATATATATTTAAATATTTCATAGGATCAATTTGAAGCTGAGTTAGAACATCTGCCAGAGGACCAACGACAGCTTCCCATGCGACGGGATGAGATCTTTCATCGCATTATTGGTCGGGACGGGCATGGCTATAGTTTGAACTATGGAGCATGGATTCCTCGTTCTGTAGTGTCACGCGCTGCGGTTGTCGGTCCTGCTGTTGCTCATATGACACAGCAGATGTCAGATTTTGAGGCACGGCTGCGCGCTTCCGAGGAGACAAATGCGCAATTGACAGCTGAGGTTAGAGCACTGCGGGAATATGTGCGTCGAGCTGATGGTACAGGGGATCATACGACGCAGGTATATACTGTATTTATTTATTTAATTTAAATTATTTTTGTTATTAAAATATTTATAATGTTTATTTGTTGTAGGCACCTGGCCCACCAGAAGGAGGTAGCAGTGATGACAACGCGTGACGCACCATATATTCACGAGATATGTTTTTTGTTTTTACTGGTAGGGTTGACATTGATGTACTGTATTTATTCATTTAAGTAATGCATTATTACCATCCATGGTGGTCTTTTAAATATTTTATACACATATTGAGTTATTGATCAGATAATCTTGAATGATTCTACATTTGAAAAAGTCGAACTAATTCCAACAGATCAATAAATTTGATATTATAGATTATGTATTATCCAATATATTTTTTATAAATTTCTGTATGGTATCGATAAAAGAAATATGTATTAATTAGATGTTATCACTTTTATTTTTCACTTTTGTAATCAATGGGATGGCCTTTGCACCCCCAGAGAGCCCCCCGCACCCCCGTACAGCCCCCCGCACCCCCGTACAGCCCCCTCGCACCCCCGTACAGCCCCCCGCACCCCCGTACAGCCCCCCCGCACCCCCGTAAAGCCCCCCCGCAACCCCGTACAACCACCCGCACCCCCGTACTGCCCCCCGCCACCCCCGTACAGGCCCCCGCCACCCCCGTACAGCCCTCCGCACCCCCGTACAGCCCCCCCCCCCCCCCCCCCCCGCACCCCCGTACAGCCCCCCGCACCCCCGTACAACCCCCCCGCACCCCCGTACAACCCCCCGCACCCCTGTACTGCCCCCGCCACCCCCGTACAGCCCCCCGCCACCCCCGTACAGCCCCCCGCACACCCGTACTGCCCCCCGCACCCCCGTACTGCCCCCGCAACCCCCGTACAGCCCACCGCACCCCCGTACAGCCCCCCGCACCCCCGTACAGCCCCCCGCACCACCGTACAGCCCCCCCCCCCCCCCCGCACCCCCGTACAGCCCCCCCCCCCCCCCGCACCCACGTACAGCCCCCCGCACCCCCGTACAGCCCTCCGCCACCCCCGTACAGCCCCCCTCACCCCCGTACTGCCCCCAACACCACCGTACAGCCCCCCCCCCCCCCCCCCCCCCCGCACCCCCGTACAGCCCTCCGCCACCCCCGTACAGCCCCCCTCACCCCCGTACAGCCCCCCGACACCACCGTACAGCCCCCCCCCCCCCCCCCCCCCCGCACCCCCGTACAACCCCCCGCACCCCCGTACAGCCCCCCGCCACCCCCGTACAGCCCCCCGCACCCCCGTACTGCCCCCCGAACCCCTGTAATGCCCCCCGCAACCCCCGTACAGCCCCCCGCACCCCCCGTACAGCCCCCGCACCCCCGTACACCCCCCCCCCCCCCCCGCACCCCCGTACAGCCCCCCCCCCCCCCCGCACCCACGTACAACCCCCTGCACCCCCGTACAGCCCTCTGCCACCCCCGTACAGCCCCCCTCACCCGCGTACAGCCCCCCGACACCACCGTACAGCCCCCCCCCCCCCCCCCCGCA
The DNA here is from genome assembly GCA_963277665.1 of Viscum album. NCBI lineage: Eukaryota > Viridiplantae > Streptophyta > Magnoliopsida > Santalales > Viscaceae > Viscum > Viscum album. The sequence continues at coordinate 1,952,950,746 of OY728141.1, read as the reverse complement.
CCCCCGTACAGCCCTCTGCCACCCCCGTACAGCCCCCCTCACCCCCGTACAACCCCCCCGACACCACCGTACAGCCCCCCCCCCCCCCCCCCCCCCGCACCCCCGTACAACCCCCCGCACCCCCGTACAGACCCCCGCCACCCCCGTACAGCTCCCCGCACCCCCGTACAGCCCCCCGATTGTGTCGTTTTCAGCATCGCGGCGCGCGCTGAAATGGCCAGTTGGGGGGTCAAAACCACCCGAACGACCTCCGAATGCCACGAAACCGTACGACAACATCCGGGGTGTGAATTGTGAAATGGTCGGCCAGACGGCACCTCATTCGGATGTGCCGTGTGACCGCGGCGGCCAGAAACGCGTTTCCGGCGCCATAAAACACCAAAACGGCGTGCGGCGGTCCCATTCAGAGCAAACGTGCTCCGAACGACCTGAAACCGCACGGGAACGATAGAAATATTATTCCTGAGATTCAGGAGAAGGCCTCACATCCATCGGACTTGCGGTGCGCGCGGCACGTCTGATTGTGTCGTTTTCAGCAGCGCGGCGCGCGCTGAAATGGCGCGTTGGGGGGTCAAAACCACCCGAACGACCTCCGAATGCCACGAAACCGTACGAAAACATCCGGGGCATGAATTGTGAAATGGTCGGCCAGACGGCACCTCATTCGGAGGTGCCGTGTGACCGCGGCGGCCGTAAACGCGTTTCCGGCGCCATTAAACACCAAAACGGCGTGCGGCGGTCCCATTCGGAGCAAACGTGCTCCGAACGACTTGAAACCGCACGGGAACGATAGAAATACTATTCCTGAGATGCAGGAGGAGGCCGCACGTCCATCGGACCTGCGGTGCGCGCGGCACGTCCGATTGTGTCTTTTTCAGCAGCGCGGCGCGCGCTGAAATGACGCGTTGGGGGGTCAAAACCACCCGAACGACCTTCGAATGCCACAAAACCGTACGAAAACATCCGGAGCGTGAATTGTGAAATGTTCGGCCAGACGGAACCTCATTCGGAGGTGCCGTGTGACCGCGGCGGCCAGAAACGCGTTTCCGGCGCCATTAAACACCAAAACGGCGTGCGGCGGTCCCATTCGGAGAAAACGTGCTCCAAACGACCTGAAACCGCACGAGAACAATAGAAATATTATTTCTGAGATGCAGGAGGAGGCCGCACGTCCATCGGACGTGCGGTGCGCACGGCACGTCCAATTGTGTCCTTTTCAGCAGCGTTGCGCGCGCTGAAATGGCGCGTTGGGGGGTCAAAACCACCCGAACGACCTCTGAATGCCACGAAACCGTACGACAACATCCGAGGCGTGAATTTTGAAATGGCCGGCTAGACGGCACCTCATTCGGAGGTGCCGTGTGACCGCGGCGGCCGGAAACGCGTTTCTGGCGCCATAAAACACCAAAACGGCGTGCGACGGTCCCATTCGGAGCAAACGTGCTCCGAACGACCTGAAACCACACGGGAGCGATAGAAATATTATTCCTGAGATGCAGGAGGAGGCCGCACGTCCATCGGACATGCGGTGCGCGCGGCACGTCCGATTGTGTCCTTTTCAGCAGCGCGGCGCGCGCTGAAATGGCGCGTTGGGGGGTCAAAACCACACGAACGACTTCCGAATGCCACGAAACCGTACGACCACATCCGGGGCGTGAATTGTAAAATGTTCGGGCAGACGGAACCTCATTCGGATGTTCCGTGTGACCGCGGTGTCCGGAAACGCGTTTCCGGCGCCATTAAACAGCAAAACGGCGTGCGGCGGTCCAATTCGGAGCAAACGTGCTCCGAACGACCTGAAACCGCACGGGAACGATAGAAATATTATTCCTGAGATGCAGGAGGAGGCCGCACGTCCATCGGACGTGCGGTACGCGCGACACGTCAGATTGTGTCCTTTTCAGCAGCGTGGCGCGTGCTGAAATGGCGCGTTGGGAGGTCAAAACCACCCGAACGACCTCCGAATGCCGCAAAACCGTACGACAACATCCGGGGCGTGAATTGTGAAATGGTCGGCCAGACGGCACCTCATTCGGAGGTGCCGTGTGACCGCGGCGGCCGGAAACGCGTTTCCGAAGCCATTAAACACCAAAACGGCGTGCGGCGGTCCCATTCGGAGCAAACGTGCTCCGAACGACCTGAAACCGCACGGGAATGATAGAAATATTATTCCTGAGATGCAGGAGGAGGCCACACGTCCATCGGACGTGCGGTACGCGCGGCACGTCCGATTGTGTCCTTTTCAGCAGCGCGGCGCGCGCTGAAATGACGCGTTGGGGGGTCAAAACCACCCGAACGACCTCTGAATGCCACAAAACCGTACGACAACATCCGGGGCGTGAATTTTGAAATGGTCGGCCAGACGGCACCTCATTCGGAGGCGCCGTGTGACCACGGTGGCCGGAAACCCGTTTCCGGCGCCATTAAACACCAAAACGGCGTGCGGCGGTCCCATTCGGAGCAAAGGTGCTCCGAATGACCTAAAACCGCACGGGAACGATAGAAATATTATTCCTGAGATGAAGGAGGAGGCCTCACGTCCATCGGACGTGCGGTGCGCGCGACACGTTCGATTGTGATCTTTTCAGCAGCACGGCGCGCGCTGAAATGGCGCGTTGGGGGGTCAAAACCACCCGAACGATCTCCGGATTCCACGAAACCGTACGACAACATCCGGGGCGTGAATTGTGAAATGGTCGGCCAGACGGCACCTCATTCGGTGGTGCCGTGTGACCGCGGCGGCCGGAAACACGTTTCCGGCGCCATTAAACACCAAAACGGCGTGCAGCGGTCATATTTGGAGAAAACGTGCTCCGAACGACCTGAAACCGCACGGGGACGATAGAAATATTATTCCTGAGATGCAGAAGAAGGCCGCACGTCCATCGGACGTGTGGTTCGCGCGGCACGTCCGATTGTGTCCTTTTCAGCAGCGCGCCGCGCGCTGAAATTGCGCGTTGGGGGGTCAAAACCACCCGAACGACCTCCGAATGCCACGAAACCGTACGACAACATCCGGGGCGTGAATTGTGAAATGGTCGGCCAGACAGCACCTCATTTGGAGGTGCCGTGTGACCGCGGCGGCAGGAAACGCGTTTCCGGCGCCACAAAAACACCAAAACGGCGTGCGGCGGTCCCATTCGGAGCAAACTTGCTCCGAACGACCTGAAACCGCACGGGAACGATAGAAATATTATTCCTGAGATGCAGGAGGAGGCCGCACGTCCATCAGAAGTGCGGTGCGCGCGGCACGTCCGATTGTGTCCTTTTCAGTAGCGCGGCCCGCGCGGAAATGGCGCGTTGGGGGGTCAAAACCACCCGAACGACCTCCGAATTCCACGAAACCGTACGAAAACATCCGGGGCGTGAATTGTGAAATGGTCGGCTAGACGGAACCTCATTCGGAGGTGCCGTGTGACCGCGGCGGCCGGAAATGCGTTTCCGGCGCCATTAAACACCAAAACGGCGTGCGACGGTCCTATTCGGAGCAAACGTGCTCCGAATGACCTGAAACCGCACGAGAACGATAGAAATATTATTCCTGAGATGCAGGAGGAGGCCGCACGTCCATCGGACGTGCGGTGCGCGCAGCACGTCCGATTGTGTCCTTTTCAGCAGCGCGGCGCGCGCTGAAATGGCGCGTTGGGGGGTCAAAACCACCTGAACGACCTCTGAATGCCACGAAACCGTACGACAACATCCGGGGCGTGAATTGTAAAATGTTCAGCCAGATGGCACCTCATTCGGAGGTGCTGTGTGACCGCGGCGGCCGGAAACGCGTTTCCGGCGCCATTAAACACCAAAACGGCGTGCGGCGGTCCAATTCGGAGCAAACGTGCTCCGAACGACCTGAAACCGCACGGGAACGATAGAAATATTATTCCTGAGATGCAGGAGGAGGCCGCATGTCCATCGGATTTGCGGTGCGCACGGTACGTCCGATTGTGTCCTTTTCAGCAGCGCGGCGCGCGCTGAAATGGCGCGTTGGGGGGTCAAAACCACCCGAACGACCTCCGAATGCCACGAACCCGTACGACAACATCCGGGGCGTGAATTGTGAAATGGTCGGCCATACGGTACCTCATTCGGAGGTGTCGTGTGAACGCGGAGGCCGGAAACGCGTTTCCGGCGCCATTAAACACCAAAACGGCGTGCGACGGTCCAATTCGGAGCAAACGTGCTCCGAACGACCTGAAACCGCACGGGAACGATAGAAATATTATTCCTGAGATGCAGAAGGAGTCCGCACGTCCATCGGACGTGCGGTGCGCGTGGCACGTCCGATTGTGTGCTTTTCAGCAGTGCGACGCGCGCTGAAATGGCGCGTTGGGGGGTCAAAACCACCCGAACGACCTCCGAATGCCACGAAACCGTACGAAAACATCCGGGGCGTGAATTTTGAAATGGTCGGCCAGACGGAACCTCATTCGGAGGTGCCGTGTGACCGCGGCGGCCGGAAACGCGTTTCCGGCGCCATTAAACACCAAAACAGCGTGCGGCGGTCCCATTCAGAGAAAACGTGCTCCGAACGACCTGAAACCACACGTGAACGATAGAAATATTATTCCTGAGATGCAGGAGGAGGCCGCACGTCCATCGGACGTGCGGTACGCGCGGCACATCCGATTGTGTCCTTTTCAGCAGCGCGGCGCGCGCTGAAATGACGCGTTGGGGGGTCAAAACCACCCGAACGACCTCCGAATGCCACGAAACCGTACGACAACATCCGGGGAGTGAATTGTGAAATGATCGGCTAGACGGAACCTCATTCGGAGGTGCCGTGTGACCGCGGCGGCCGGAAACGCGTTTCTGGCGCCATTAAACACCAAAACGGCGTGCGGCGGTCCAATTCGGAGCAAACGTGCTCCGAACGACCTGAAACCGCACGGGAACGATAGAAATATTATTCCTGAGATGCAGAAGGAGGCCGCACGTCCATCGGATGTGCGGTGCGCGTGGCACGTCCGATTGTGTGCTTTTCAGCAGCGCGGCGCGCGCTGAAATGGCGCGTTGGGGGGTCAAAACCACCCGAACGACCTCCGAATGCCACGAAACCGTACGAAAACATCCGGGGCGTGAATTGTGAAATGGTCGGAGAGACGGCACCACATTCGGAGGTGCCGTGTGACCACGGCGGCCGGAAACGCGTTTCTGGCGCCATTAAACACCAAAACGGCGTGCGGCGGTCCCATTTGGAGCAAACGTGCTCCGAACGACCTGAAACCGCACGGGAACGATAGAAATATTATTCCTGAGATGCAGGAGGAGGCTGCATGTCCATCGGACGTGCGGTGCGCGCGGCACGTCCGATTGTTTCCTTTTCAGCAGCGCGACGCGCGCTGAAATGGCGCGTTGGGGGGTCAAAACCACCCGAACGACTTCCGAATGCCACGAAACCGTACGACAACATCCGGGGCGTGAATTGTGAAATGGTCGGCCAGACGACACATCATTCGGAGGTGCCTTTAACCGCGGCGGCCGGAAACGCGTTTCCTGCGCCATAAAACACCAAAACGGCGTGCGGCGGTCCCATTCGGAGTAAACGTGCTCCGAACGACCTGAAACCGCATGGGAACGATAGAAATATTATTCCTGAGATGCAGGAGGAGGCCGCACATCCATCGGACGTGCAGTGCGCGCGACACGTCCGATTGTGTCCTTTTTAGCAGCGCGGCGCGCGCTGAAATGGCGCGTTGAGGGGTCAAACTACCCGAACGACCTCCGAATGCCACGAAACCATACGAAAACATCCGGGGCGTGAATTGTGAAATGGTCGGCTAGACGGAACCTCATTCGGAGGTGCCGTGTGACTGCGCCGGCCGGAAACGCGTTTCCGGCGCCATTAAACACCAAAACGGCGTGGGGCGGTCCAATTCGGAGCAAACGTTCTCCGAATGACCTAAAACCGCACGGGAACGATAGAAATATTATTCTTGAGATGCAGGAGGAGGCCGCACATCCATCGGACGTGCGGTGCGCGCGGCACGTCCGATTGTGTCCTTTTCAGCAGCGCGGCGCGCGCTGAAATGGCGCGTTGGGGGGTCAAAACCACCCGAACGACCTCCAAATGCCACGAAACCGTACGACAACATCCGGGGCGTGAATTGTGAAATGGTCGGCCAGACAGCACCTCATTCGGAGGTGCCGTGTGACCACGGCGGCCGGAAACGCGTTTCCGGCTCCATTAAACACCAAAACGGCGTGCGACGGTCCAATTCAGAGCAAACGTGCTCCGAACGACCTGAAACCGCACGAGAACGATAGAAATATTATTCCTGAGATGCAGGAGGAGACTGCACATCCATCGGACGTGCGGTGCGCGCGGCACGTCCGATTGTGTCCTTTTCAGCAGCGCGGCGCGCGCTGAAATGGCGCGTTGGGGGGTCAAAACCACCCGAACGACCTCCGAATGCCACGAAAACGTACGACAAAATCCAGGGCGTGAATTGTGAAATGTTCGTCCAGACGGCACCTCATTCGTAGGTTCCGTGTGACCGCGGCGGCCGGAAACGCGTTTCCGGCGCCATAAAACACCAAAACGACGTGCGGCGGTCCCATTCGGAGCAAACGTTCTCCGAACGACCTGAAACCGCACGAGAACGATAGAAATATTATTCCTGAGATGTAGGAGGAGGCCGCACGTCCATCGGACGTGCGGTGCGCACGGCACGTCTGATTGTGTCGTTTTCAGCAGCGCGGCGCGTGCTGAAATGGCGCGTTGGGGGGTCAAAACCACCCGAACGACCTCCGAATGCCACGAAACTGTACGAAAACATCCGGGGCGTGAATTGTGAAATGTTCGGCCAGACGGAACCTCATTCGGAGGTGCCGTGTGACCGCGGCGGCCGGAAACGCGTTTTCGGTGCCATTAAACACCAAAACGGCGTGCGGCGGTCCCATTCGGAGCAAACGTGCTCCGAACGACCTGAAATGAGATTATTTCTTGAATCGAAGTTTTTAAATTATTATAGCACAATGATTTGATATTATATATATATTAAATATATATTAAAACATTTAAAATATATTATATATATATATATTTAAAATATTGTATTTAATAGTATATATATGAATATATATATATATATATATATATATATTCAATTCAATAAAAAAAAATTTTAAATTTTTTTTTTAGAATAGCGACCGCCATAGGCGGTCGCTATAGGGTGCCCGGCAGGGGGCTTCAGCGACCGCCAAGCGGTCGCTGAAGGCCGATCTACCGACCTTCTATAGCGACCGCCATTGGTGGTCGCTAAAAGCCTCTAGCGACGAGGCAACAGCGACCGCCAGTGGCGTTCGCTGAGTGGCCGCTAAAGGCCTTTAGCGACCGCCAATGACGGTCGCTAATGGCCTTATTTTCAGTAGTGAGTTATGATGTGACTAAATTGAATGTATGATTTTTTTGTATGATTTTGTTATTGTGTGTGGTATTTGATTATAAATATATAGTTTCATCTATGATGTGTTATATGGGGTGTAGTTAAATGAAAATGGAGTGAATGATAGCATTAATATGTGAGTTTATGGGGCATGAGTGTGACTAGATCATGGGGTATATTGTTAAAAGGAAAATAATTGATATAATAATTTGATATTATATTACTAAATCTCTAATATTATACATGGATAGTGATTCAAATGTGGTGATTTATGGTATTTTAACTGAAAAAGGTAACAAGTGGGTTGATATGATTATTTCTAGAGAAATATTATAGTTCTTCCACATTTTCACAAGCTGTTTTATAGAGAATAATATTGAGTATAATATATTGTATATTCTTATATTTGTTCATTTGTGTGTGTGTTTGTGTGTTTATATTTGCAAGATGTACTTAGTGATTTTGTTTGACCAAATATTCTCTTGGTGACTGATTATTATCAGGTAGTCAATACTATAAGATCATTAATTTGGTACATTATTTGTAGAGGCAATATACTTATATGAAATTTACATGCATTGTGTATTTATGAGTTATTTTTTTTATTTTATATATTTTATTTCTAGTTTCATATTATGACCCCTATATTAATGGGGTTATTAACTCCCATGTGTGTGCTTTTATTTTATCACTACATGTTCAAAACACCCGATCTATTGTATGTGGATGTTTTGTGTCATTCTAGTCACACATACTAGCCTGAGTGGAGTTTCATGGAGGTAGGGTTGTGATTATTACGTTTATATAGATACAAATATCATAAATAATCTTTCTAACTTCTCTGAATATGAATTTTCAAATTATTTATTTGGATTCTCTTTTGAATTAATATGTAATTAGTTTTCCTTCACATATACAATAGAATTGATTAATATATTAGGTTTTCCACAAAATGTATACTACATTACTAGAAAATTTCATCTAGTTAGTATAAGTCATTAGATATTGGTATTCAATTTTTTAAAATTCTATCATTTTAATAATTTATTATACAATGACATGCACACTCAAATACATATCCATTTATTTTCAATCCATTCAATCCAATTAAAAAACTACAACACAAATAACTATTTATGTGGATTCAACATTGTACATAAAAATTTAACTATGATTTAATTAACCCAATACACTCAAAAACTATAAAATACAATATTTATTTGTTATATCCATTTTTTAGGATGTGAAATTTTGAAAATATTTCTATTTCAGTAAAAAATAGAATAAAATAAGAAAATAATATTACGTATTTTATTTATCATGATCAACATGTAAATTTTTACACCACTATTAAGGATAGAAAAATATGATGGAATTTATTATTTATAAAAACACATAAAAAATTATTATAAATAATAACACAAATAAAAATAGAGAAAATTTATAAAAACACATCATTGAAATTTTAATTGTTTTATAAAAATTGAATAATTTTTTAAATATGATGAAACTAAAAATATATATAAATTTAAAAAATTAAAATTTAAATATTATAAGAAATTCATTGTTTATCATCAAATTATCTATTTAAGTTTATTTTTTATTATGTTTATTCTAATTAAATTTTGATTTATTATTATACTTTGGCTCAAAAAATATTTCATATAATTCTCTAAAAGTGATTTTTTTTGAATGAAATGTTATATGGATGAGAGAAATAATAAATAAATTTATATATATTATATCAAGAACATAGATACAAAAACAATTTTTTATGAAATTTTTCTATAATCTTAATTAATTCAAAAAGGATAAATCACTAACTCCACATACATGAAAAATTAATTATTTTTAATTGAGTTATTGTATTTATATATTATTCGGGATATAGGATATTTATAAAAGACATTGAATGTGTAAAATATTAAAGTTATTATATTAATATAAGGGTTACAACATTGGAATAAAAAAATTTAAATCTGAAATCAATTAACCAATAAACAACAATACTTAATAGATTGGACATCTCAGGGCACTCCAATAGGACATCATGGAGTAGAAACACAAGTAGATCATGTATTAATAAAACTAGATAAATAAAAAATTGAATTTAGTTTCAATGAGGAGAAGGAATTTTTTATATCCCCCTGGGAATAAATGAAAAGTGTTTCTAGTAGCTTGAAGAGTATGTTATAATATACCTCAATATGAATAATTTATTAGATCATTAAGGTATCAGGGTGTATAAAAAATAATTTTTATAATGAATATAATGCCACAAAGATTGTTTATGAGGATAGTGATAGATCAATGGATGATCCCTGAATGTTTTTTTCCTACCAATGGATATCAATGGTGTCATTTATTTACAGAGGAAAATGGATAAATATCTACTTTTCTACACTAATATGGATAGTTAAACTATCATTCCACATGTTATAGTAGTTTTTACTCCAATAGTTTCTATGAGAAAATAAGGAATATTCAATAATTTGGGGATGTGGGGTAGCAATAATTTTGATGTTTTATATAAGAAATGAACAAAATATAAATATCTATGAATAATTACATAGGAAAATTCTGATAGAAGACAATAAAATCAATTCTTATTAAGAGGAAAACCAATATAAATTTATAGAGTGATAATTATTTTATTTCTTTTAAATGATCTTTTATATTCATTAATGTTTTTAATGTTCTAATCTCATTTAATTTTAAAAAAACAATAACATTAGTAATTCAATAATTTTTAGGAAATTATTCAAATCAATGTTGAGGAACATAGCCCATACAACATGACGATAAGTCATATCTTGGGAAGGGAGTTACATAATTCCCACTTTTTAAAATATATTTTCACAAAATAAAAATAAAATGAATTAATTTGTATTTTTATTCAGTAGTTAATAAATTGGAATAATTTTTTTAGTCGATGTGTGATGGAATTGTCACATGGCAAGATAAATATGTTCTTGTTTTATTTTTCTACACAAAGTGAAAATTTTTACTTATAATTCACTTAATTGAAGATATAAAAAACATATTTAAAGGAAATTAATTGAAAACTATATACTTATATTATTTTGATCTAATGGTGTATTATATATAAAAGTCAAAGCATGTGTAGGTTGATGTTGATATAGAATTTAAATTTTTACTAATAATCATTAATGTCAAATTAATACAAGATTTACTTTAAGTAAATTGAGATTAAAAAAAACCTATTTTAAATTATTCAAATACAAAAAATAAACTATGTTCTTACAAAAAAATTTAAATTATCATAAATAAATATTAAATGAGACATAAAAAATCAAATAAAGTTAAGATAATTCATGTTATATTCAATCCTTAACCATAATGTTGTATATATAAACTAAAGTTACAAATTTAATATAAAATAATTATAAGAGGTGGTAAATGATTAATGGTGTATATTTCTCAAAGGAATAATTTATAATATTATTATCTTATAAATATTTATTTTTTTTAATATGTAATTGTCAATGAGTAGATATTATTACTCTCATTTGAGGATTAGTGGATGAAAATGATGTTATTCATTTTTACTTAGTGATTTGAAAAACTATATATTTATGAAATCTTCAAATAAGTGATGTATAATCATGACATAATGTGTTTTCCTTACTAAATAATTATTGATGTTGTTACATGAGGGCATGAACGATTTAATTATGGGTTTTGTCCTTAGTAGATATTGGTATACAAATTCAACAATTGTTTTATGTTTTATATTGAATCAATAAGAGAATTAATCTAATAATACATGTGTTCTATCATTTAAATAATTTTTGGAATAAATATAATTTGGGTTACATTTAAAATTTATTCATTATTATAGTAATTTTATAACATTATTGAAAACCAATTATTATTATGTTATTTAATTTTGATAACCAAATAATTTTATACAAATTCATTGTGGATGATCCTTTGATGTTTTAATTTGTTTTGCAATTAAATATATATGTAAATATAGAGATGCACATTCTTAATAATAATTAAGTATTTTATTTTATTAAATGGTTTTATATTTTTATATTAATATATTTGGCTTTATTATTATATATATATATAGTGTAATAATAATTATATTAACTATATAAATATATTTCTGAATTTATGTTTTTATATTGGTTAAATTTATATTATAGAATTTATATAATATTTTTTTATTTTTTTTATTTTTTTGTTAATATATATATATTATATGTGTTATACATTTTTTTAATATATATAAGTATTAATAATAAAAAAATATAATACAAGATTATAATTTTGAACAATATATTTTTTTTGTTTTATTTTTCAAATTTTATATTATTTTACATCATAGGGGAGTTTCTATTTTAATTTTATGCTTTATTTAGCATTGTTTTTACTTTATAGAGGGTCAATCGAAATACCTTTATAAATCATACCATGAAGATGTATTTGTGATTGGTTGAACCCATTTTAAACAATATATCAAACTATATATGTATTAGAACCCCAATACCTTAGTGAATAAAACTAATCAATAATGAGAACAATCTCTGAATAAACAATGAAACTACCCATCATACACATTTGACTGAGTTTAGACACTAATATATTTTTTTACATTATTTATAACATAAAATAGGGTTAATAACTTATATTTCATAAATAATTAATTTGGGAAATCAGTGGTAACGATGGCATAGAAATTAAATTGTTGAAATTAAATGCATACCATTGAGTAATTTTAGGATGTATCTCTTCTTAAATGTTGATACTACCACACTATACTGATAATAAAATAAGTTATATGTGAATCCACTTTATGATATAAATGTTTCTCATTACTCTACACTTTTACATAGTTTTTCCCCCTTGAAGAGGATTTGGAATTATAAGATTAGTGAATGATTCATTATTATTTCACATCACCAAATGATATTTAATTATTATTGATGAAAAGGTAAGGAAGCATAAATTTATTTAAGGGTTTAATGTTTATAATGGGAATTGATTTTAATTTTTTATAAAATATATACACCATTATATTACCATAGTATTTAGCATTTTAATAAGTCATATTACCACTAAAATTGGGTGGACACCTATTCTGGATATGTATGAACTTTCAAGGTTTAACCTCATTTATCATATCACACCATGTTTGAATTTTTTGGAAATATTGCACCATCAAAGTGAATGCATATGTCTGTTAAATCACACCTGATCAAATCAAATGTCCGGATCCTACCCAATCAATGACTTTAATTGATTCAACATACATACATATTATATATAGAGATGAAACTAGTTTGACCATTCAACCGGTTAGAAAAATAAGAGCATCTAGATGAATATTTCATTAATGTGATGTAAAAAGTGAAAAGTATTCCATCAAATAACCAAATCCTATGCACATATAGGTGTGAACACATATATGGTTTGATAAAATACCCCTACATGATTTTTCCCATTTACATTATAAATTATAAATAGTTATAACATTTCAACTCTTATTAAAGAGACACGAGTCATAACCACATCCTAAAAGGGAAATCAAATTAGTTTTACCCTTTCATACAAAATTTTAAAACAATTTTCAAGTATTTAAAAAAACCATAAAATATACCACAATCCCCCACCCCCCAAATCTCTAAATATTTACAATGAAAATATATAAAAAAATCATACACTATAGGAATTAATTTCATAAATAATAGTATCAATAAATTTAAACCATTATGTACTAGATATAATTCATAGATGAATATAGAAATATATAGACATTTCATTGAACACATACCTCTTATTATTACTAGAAATATTTATAAACAATTTGGTTAAAACTCATTAGTATATATTATACTTATATACATCATTGTAGACATGGGTATCTTATCCATTCATTAATGCTTAATGGAAAAAGATAAAATATCATTGGAGTAGATGCATTCACATAGGTGAACCAAAAATTTCTTTTATGATTCAACACTTGTTTGATATCACTATTTCATTAAGAGTTTTAGACTCACCCACCTTTTAAAAGGGGAAATAAATTGCATTTCTAGGTATAAAACTTCTTTTGATAATTACTTCAAACATATGAAATAATTTCATATAATAAATATATGCATGCTAACATATCACATCGTATGTTTTGGTCCAATCATTACTGAATTTTAGACATGGAAATCAAACCCATCCCTATGGAAGTTTTTAGAACAAACTGTCTGAATTTACATTTATCATTGGCTATTCCAATTATTATTTTTAGGATCATCTAAAAACTTTGGAATATTAAAAAAATAAAAAATAAAAATTTAAATAAATTTTATAACATCATATTCTATTATAAAGAACCCAAAAAAAAACTGAGACATGGAAACTTCATGAATTTTAAAATTCTAGAAAAATCTTAATCCAAATATATGTCCTAATAAATGTATTACAATTAGAATAAATATTTTATCAATTAAGTTTTAAAATTATTATATTATTTAAAATAATAGAGTATATTAGTCAACTAATGAATCTTATAAAATATTTATGAAACCATTAGTGGTTATTATTCATTCATTAAATATTTTCTTGTATTCACATACAATCATGTGAATAAATTAAATAAATAAATTCCATCCTTAATATTCTTAATAAGAAAAATTTAAAATTAACCAGTATTCATGATATATATGAAATTAAAACATTAAAGGACCCCCAAAATGGTTCAAACCATTTCAAAAACTATAATTAATTGTAATTGAAAATGTTTTTGAATGGTCATTATTTTTATCCATCTTGGCCCTTTTCTTGATAGTAGTTAGTCTCACTCACAATCCATGAGTACTGTCGAAAGTTATATAATGTCCCCTACATGGAAGCATCTATTCGAATGAAATAAAACCTATTAAATACACGTATAGAATTTAAAATAAACTCTTGATATCATAATATCTCATAATGTGATATGCATATCTTATGTCACCATCCTTATTTTCCCAATTTATTCATTCATTAACCCTACTGAATGGACAAACATCATTATAATATGGTAATGAATTTAATTATTTAACTATCATATGAGTTAATATGATGAGTGTTATCAACTCAAAAGTAAAAAAACATTTTAAATTGTTAAAAAAATTTCATATCACTAATAATAAAACTGATGATTACTAACTATATAGAGACATAACTTCTCAAAATTTTCATCCAAAATATTGTTGTATACGATATCATATTTCATAAAGAGTGTGTTTTTTATTTTTCAGTTAATGTCCTATATTTTGGTTAAGTAAATGTTTTTAATGTTCATGAGAATGTTGGGGGTGTTCTGAGGGTTTGGGGAAAGTAAGAGGGGGAAATGAGTTTTCTAGGCATGTTTTATGGTTTGTGCATGTTTAGGGAAAATAGTGTGGGTAATCCTAGGTAACCGTTCAACCTTGGAAATAGGCTTTCACATAGTTAAGATAACCATGTGGAATTCCCAAGATATCATGTGAAGGGGTGATATTGGGATAGTATCTCTTGAACAGTTTGCACACAGTTTGGAACACTGTGTTGGTAAACCATGTTACCCATAAGAGTTGAGAAATTTACATAATTTCCACTCCAGGATTTTAAATCCTCACTCGAGGTTTTTTTACCTTTAATCCCCTCTTAACCCCAATGATTAACCAGGACCTCCAGGATATTCTAATGATCAATATATCTCATTTCAAGGCCATTTATGAAGTCTTTGGTTTTTAATCGAAGACCCAGGTAAGTCTAATCTTCTTTTTATTTCTCTTTTACAGATTAGGGTTTTTATCATCTGTAATCACATTCTAAATCTCAAAAGACATCATTTTATGATGGTAAAATGGTTAGAACATCAATGGGGGTTAGGATCATGATTTAAGGCTATTTTTAAGAGTGTGTTAATTATCATATTTGAGGTAGGTGATTTACAAGTTATATCCCATAGTTGATTGTATATTAGTGAAATGGTAGTTAGATATTGATCACCTTTTATTGTTAATTTTTATCCTTTAGTAATACATGGTATAATGGTTTGATAAATAATGATTTATACCCTTCACGATCCCCTTACAATGTGTTGAGGATGAATATAATGATTCAAAGGCACCCATGGGGTGCGAAAACATTCTCGAAAAAATAAATAGTTATAGTTAGGAGTAGAGATGATGTGAGATATCATAGATCCCATGAAGAACGTGTGAATATGGTTGTTTGAGTTGAAATGAGATGTTAAGAGTTATTATGAGATTAGTAATAGATTAAAGGGTCTTTTTTCAATGACTTATTATTGGATTAATTGGGTTGTAGGAGATTGTTTAAAAAGGGTTATGAATTATGTTGAGTTTACCAGAAGAATTAATATATATGAAATGATGAATGAGTTGTATTAAAAATTATTGTGAATGGAAGAAAATGTGAATGATTTTACATAACTAAATTGATGAATATGTAGAATGGGTAAATACATGGGAATTATGTGGTACACCTAATTGGTTGAATTTGATAATGTGGTCGTGATATGTGATATAAGAATTGTTCTTGAAATGAATAATTGAAAAATGATTGTGAAATGATAAATTCTCTAATTGTGTTAATACGTGGTAATTGTTGAATGGTGATTAAGGTGCATAAATCTATAAACATACATAATAGGTTAAGGTATAGAAATGGAAATTGGGTCAAATAGGATTTGAAATGTAAATGTAAAATGTATTAATGGGTTACAACATAGAAATATTTCTCACGATGATTATTGTGGAATGTAATTTCCATTTACATTAGTTATGTTTCTTCTATTATGGTATGATTTTTGTTTGTATTATTTATTTTTGGTTGTGATATAGTTTGTGTGTGTTGAATGGATGGATAAGAATGTGCACATGGCTTGAGGTATTGGGTAATGGAATGAGTCTCCTTACACGGGTTGAGTTGGACTGACGCTCTAACTACTCCCACAATGCATGGGTTATGGAAGTGAACAGAGCTCTATTCCCCTAACATGTGTATTCCTCCGGGTCTAAGGATTTTAAGTGAGGTTATTATGATGTTGTGATATGTTATCCATTCCGATTCAGGGACATACTCATTCCCTTATGAAAAATGAATACTTCCATGAATATTGTGTGATTGATGATGCACTAGTAAGAAATGAATCTTAATGAATGGAAACCTGGGATAGTATAGAAAACTATCGATTATTAACTAGTGAAACCCTAATTTTATTTTCTTTACTTTTCATTTATATATACCCGAGTGAATAATTTGTAATATTATATATTTTTTACACCATTAGTGGTGGCCTACTGAGTTGTACTCACACCCTCTTTGGGCCACCATTGGTTACCTTAATAGATTCAGGCATGCAGGTCAGCACTAGGGAAAGGTCCATATTCTAGGGGGTTGAGTCAGATATAGGACATTCATAGATTAGGTTCTAGACATTAATTTAAGATCATTTTATGTTTTTCACTATTTTTCATTGTTTTTGGTTTTTTTACTTGGCATTGTAGCATGACATGGCATATTTACTATTTATTGTGGTTTGTACCCAATTGGAAAATTTTTATTTATGAATTTCCACTAATTAGTTCATGTTATCTTCCCAATTTTATATGTTTTTGACATGTATTACTCCAACCAAAAGATTATTTCCTCCCCAATAGTCTAATCTAGACCCTCACGGCTAGTCGGAAACATCTAGCATAGGGGAGAGGCACATGAATTCACGAGAAAACCTGGCTCAAGGCACCATTTTAGTGGCACCGGGTTAATAATGTTACAAAGTGGCTTCATAGGAGTTATTTTATTTTTCTAACTATTTTGAGATGGTAGATATGAGATTTGGATAGTGTCGGGTCGTGGTAATGAGTTAGTTCTTAGGAGTAGCTAACCCTTGTATGATGGAAATCCCAAGTCACCTAGGTTGGGAATTTTTGTTTTTGATGTGTGTTGTTTGAGTTGAATGATATTTCACCATTGAGTGATGCACATGTCATGTGAGTCGACTGATTTATTATATTTTTCTCATGGACATAATTTCATGTGTTTTTTCATTCATGCATCATTTTTGGAACCTAAGCATACAGATAGAATGCATCATGATTGGAACACATGAGATGGTTGTGCGGGGAATAGAGGGTATAATGTATTTTACTTATTTGAAAAACATGATGTAAATGGTGCCTAATAATAGTAATGAAAGTGGGTAAATGTAAATAATATATGGATAATTAATGAAAATTGTGTATAAATAAATGTTATGACTTGGCCAAGTTTTGTGTTGTGGTAAATTGTAAATAACGAATGTTGTTTAAAATAGAATATTGATATGGTGATGATGAAATTAATAAATAATTTTTCCTAATGAAATGTGTAATTTAGTTATAATTATGGTTAGAACTTGTTTTGTGATGAGAAATTTTCTTAAGAGGAAAGATTCATATGTAAAAGTTGAAATGGATTAAAATAATATTTGATTAATGGTTTGTGATTTTGTAATTTGGTTTTCCCCATGTTGACGATGACCCATTGTAAGAAGAGTTGAGGGTAGTGGTAGAGATTTGAGCAAATTTTTTGGAATAGTGTATGTGGAGTGGGTTATATATGGGAGGTAGTGCATTCTCCTAGTGCGGCCTATACCTATTGGACTTCCTTTCCATTATTTTGTTGATAAAAAGGTTTGGGTAATACAAATCCAAGTATGAAAGGATTTTGTAAATTTGGGTATGTATAATGTTCTAATGCATGAACGTTTGGGTGATCCTCATTGTGTCTTTAGTTAGGCGATGGCCTTGAGGTATGGAGGTGTTGTTTGGTAACGTCGAATTATCAAACCTAATGGGATGTAATTTCATGGGTTGTATGATGGACATAAAAATGAGTGTCTTGGTTATAGTTTCATTTGATTTGGGTGTTGTTGTGGGTGTGGTGACCCATGTGGGTTCAGGCCTGGGGAATTGTATCTCAGACCATATAGTGGGGGTTTCGGCTCATGGATTCAGTTTATGTGTAGGATTAACAATAGTGTGGAACTTAGAGAAAATGGTCACTTGGTTCTCTAAGCGCAGTGCATATCAGAATGGGAGTGCGAGTGTCATTTGAAAACATTGATTCATTCATAACTCGATGTGTATGTGAATCATTGGCTTTTTTCAGTCATGAACTCCAGTTTAGGGAACCGATATCACTCGACCTTCATGGTGGCCTATGAGAGAGGTTTTAGAGTGTTTCTAGTGCTCTTTGGTTTGTTTCACATGGGTGGATGTTAGACCCTAACAGTTTGATGTGGAAGATGTCTTTATGTGTGGGTTATCATAGAGGGATAAGTGGGAAGGTTGGAGATTTAGTGATGTGACTTGGGTTATGGTTGTGTGTTTGATGTTTTAGATAAATCAAGGGAAACATCATGGGTGGCTAGACCAGGGATGTAGGTGATTCAGAATAGGATTCATGGGGATTGCTTCATGGGAGGGATCAATGTATATGAGTACATTTAAGCTTCGGTAAATAGAATCATGTGAATAGGATTGTTTGTATTAATGGTTTGGTTTTTGGGAGAGATATTTAGAATGTCTTGGGGCCCATAAGGCTGACTAACCAAGAGGTCTTGTTAGGTGTGTAAGTGGTAATTGGGATATTTTTAGGTGGTGGTTAGATTGTGGAAAATAATTTTGGTATGAGAGTGGATGAAGTAAAGTGTGAAACCTTGAGGGATCTAAGGGGACCATATGTGGGAACACACTGGTATGGTGTGATATCAAATGGGAAAGGCATCTGTTGTTCTATATGAAACCAAATCATGAAACATGGTCATGCCTGACATTGATGATTTATAGGCATGGAAACCCAGAGTGTTTAATAATTAATCATCTAGGATGCACCAGAAGAAATCGAGCGGTGTGCTGGAAGTAGTACCAAGGGAAAAATTGGTTCACAACTGCTTAATAGATCATCATAGTTTTGTGTTGAGTCTCAGTATGAAATAATTCTTGGGTGGTGGTGGGTAAATGATGGCGAGATGAGTGATAAAGGTAAGCCTAAGATCCCTAGTAGATCATGGTGTTCCATCATGGGAGGTGATATCATAAATTGAGATGTTGGTGGTGGTTTTATTTGGAAACTTCTTAGCATATCTCAGTTAAGGAAAATCATGCCCAACATCTTAACATCATCCCAGGTATATAGAGAATCTATGTATTTAGTCCTAGAAACTGGAATGTGCATAGGTAGGATGAGGGAAATCATGATGCTTATGGTCAATGGTTATGTATATGTGACATGTGATGGTGGGATGCACACCATCAATGGTTTTGAGAGTGGTCCTTGGGATGGGTTGATTTTTGAAAAATGTTTTGGTTACCTCCCATGGGAGATGAGAGCGGGAAATGATTGATGTTCAATCTCTTATTATGGGGATGGCTAGATAGAAATGTCTCAAATTTGAATTCATATTGTGATTGGGTGTGATCCATGGTGATTGGAATCCCATGTGGAGAGAAATGGTAATGACACTCATAAGATGGGGAGAGATGATTTTGTCTTGAATGTTGGGATAAGAATATTCAGTTGATGTAGAGGAACCAGGATTCTAATAAAAAACATGACATCCTCATGCTAGGTCTTCTATAAAGGCAAAGTGGGCCCTGACTATGGTGGTTGATTGAGCCGATCATTAGATTTGGTCTCATGGGATGTTCTGAATGAAATAAAAAATTCATGTGTTTGGTCTACATAGAGTGTGGTGAGATGTAACATTAGTTAGTGGTAAGATAGGATGGGTTACAGAAATCCAATGGAAATGAAAAGTAGAATTAGGCAAGTGACATTCAGTGGTTTTGGATTTCCTTGATGTTTGAAGGCAACTTGTCCATGTGATATAGAGACATGTCAATAGTGAGCCTAAACATTCAAGGATGAGTTAACATATGAAAATCGACTTGACTCTAAGAAAGGGATGAATGTGGAGAGTGCCAAATCACATTTAGTGGATTCTTCGGGAGGAGAAGTGTGTTTCAAATTTCTGAATGTGATTGAGTGACAACATATCCTTCTTTAGATAGTGTAAGAGTATTAGGAGTTCTATTTTTTGGTAATGTTGTTTAGGAAAATAGAGCCTAATGATGGTTTGGAGGTTAGTGATGTTATTATGTATAGATTCCACTAGCATTCAGTGAATGACCTCAGTGGGAGTGTCAGGAATGAAATGAATGTCAATATGAGATTATGGTGGTCTGTCATTGAGAGAGGAGGTCACATGTAACCAAATATGGTAGAGGGAACCATAGAGGATAAATGGTTGGTTGCCGACATGATTACAAATTCAGGTTGGATGGACTTGAGAGACACCATTTGTCTGAGTTGGCCCAGGTAGAGATATTTTGGTAAAGGTTAAATCGGTCCAGTACAATAGTGTTTGGGATTCATTTGGATGTATTTTTGTGGAATGGGATCGTCCAGAAATGAGTGGTGGATCAACGTAAGTTGGGAAATGTGGTTGGGAGTATTTGATGTTTTCCTCTAGGAGATATTACGGTTTCACACAATTAGAGATTTAAAAATAGTGGAAAATGTTTCCACATGATTCAGTTCATGAGTTGTGGAGGGAATTTTACTGATGAGGTGTTGGTTGGTTCCTCCACAATGATATAATACTATGTGTGAAAATTCCATTTGTTGTGAGTTAGGAAATGTTGCCTAATTTTTTTCTAGGAAGTCATAGTGTTAGGGTGTGGTTAAAGTTGATGACTCCATGAGAAGTACCTGGTTCGTGTTAGGGGTTGATGTGAGGATGTCTTGTAGGTCAAGAACATTCCTTGGTTTACTTTTTATGGTACAATTTAAAATTTCAATGAGAAACTTAGGAAATGGGAATGGATATGCATGCCTAGTGTAATGACCGTTTATTAGGAAGGTTTAGTGATGCTTGGGAAGAGTGGCTTGAGGAAAAGATGTTATAAGGTATGGAGGTTGCTAGATCCAAGATTTTTGTAATTTTTGTGTTGTTTATGTTTCATTTTATGTCCTTAATTTTTTAAAATAAGTTTTTCCCAATGTTCATGGGAAGGATTGATGGTGTTCATGGTTTTTGGGGCCCGAATGATGAGGGAAAATGTGTTTTCAAGGCATGTTGCACGGTTTTCGCTTTGTTAGTGAAAACTGTGTCGATCATCCCAGGTATCTGTGCAGCCTTGGAAATAGTGTTTCACATGTTTATCGCATGTTTCAGATAACCATGCATAATTCCAAGGAAACTGTGCGAGGGGTGATTTTGGGATAGTTTCTCTCACACAGTTTGGAAAACCGTGCGGGTAAACCATACAAACCAATAAAGTTGAGAAAATTACAAAATTTCCACTCTTGGATTTTAAAGCCTCACTTAGGGTTTTCATCCTTTATTCCCCTATCTACCCTAGTGATGAACCAAGTCCTTTGAGAGCTTCCAAGGATCAATATCTCTCGTTTCTTGGAAATTTTTGAGGTAATTGGTTGTAAATAAATGAATCAGGTAAATCTAATATTCCCATTATTTCACCTTTTCATATTAGGGTTTTTAGTTTCTCTCATCTCTTTTTGAAGTTCTAAAAAACATTTTTTATAGTGGGACCTATGCTGGAACATAAAGGGGGTCTCGATCAGGATCTAAGTCTATGATTAAGTGTGCGTTCATCGTTAGGTTCATGGTAGGTGGTCTAAAAGTTATATCCCATTATTTAATGAAGATTAGTGCATGTGTGTTCTGATATTGATACCCTGTTGTTGTTAATTTTTTACCTTGAGTAATACTTTGCATAATTGTTTGATAAATAATGATTTTGGCCCTTCACTATCCCCATGGGATTCTTTGGGGATGATTATAACAATTCAAGGCGACCAATGGGGTGCACCCACATGCCTTAACCTAGAAATTATTAAGGTTAGGTGTAGAGTTAATGTGTGAAATAGTAGATCCCATGAAGGATGTGTGAATATGGTTGGATGAGTTAAAATGGAACATTTTTAATTATTCCTAGGTTGGTAATGGCCTAAAGGGTTTGTTTTCAATGACTTATTATTTGGAAAATTGAGTTAAAGGAGACTATGTTAAAAGGGTTATGAATTATGTTGAATTAATCAAAAGAATTAGTATATATGAAATGATGAACATGTTAAATTATAAATGGATTGAAAATGGAAGAACATGTGAATGGGTTTTCATATGTGAATTGATGAATATGTTAAGTGGGTATGTGGATTATGAGGTGCCGCTAATGGGTTGAATGTGATAATGTAGTTGTGCTATGTGATATAATAATTCTAATTGAAATTCAAAAGTGGGAAGTGCTTGTGAAATGATAAATGGTCTAATTGGTTTAATAAATGGTTATTGTTGAATGGAGGTTAAGGTGAGGAAATATATGAACATAAATAATGGTTTAAGTCATGAGAGTGGAATTGGGTCAAATGGGATTTGAAATGTAATTGGGAAATATATTAATGGGTTATATCTTAATATTATTTCCTATATTGATTGTTGTGGATCATTATTTCCATTACAGTTGGTTATGTTTGTTCTATTATGGTTTGATTATTTTATATATTTGTTGTGTTTGGTTGTGATATTATTCGTGTGTAGTTAATGAATGATAAGTATGTGCACATGGATTGTAGTGTGTGGTAATGAACTGAGGCTCCTCCCATTGGTGAGTTGGTCTGATGTTCTAACTCCACCCACAATGCACATGTTAGGGATGCGGATGAAACTTTATTCCCCTAATGGTTTCATTCCAACCAAACTACTGCTTCGAGATGAGGTTATTGTGATTTTTTGATATGTTATCCCTGGTGAGTTAGGGACATACTTATTTGCTTAATAAAAATGATGAATTCTATTAACCTAGTGTGATTGATGATGAACAAATAATATGTGAGACTTAATGAATTAGCCACTGGGTTAGTATAGCTATGTAGCGATTGTTAACTAGTGGCCCCCAAATTTTCTTTACTTTTTTTGTTATTTATTAATAATTTCATGAAATACATGTTAGACTAGATATTTGTAAACACCGTTGCTGGTGGTCTACTCAGTTGTACTCACAGCCTGCTCGGGCTGCCATTGAGTGACATAGTAGATTTCATGATTCCAGTTTAGGACAAGGGAAAGTTCCCTAGGATAGGGGGTTGAGTTATATATGGGACATGCATGGATGAGGTTCAAGACTTTGTGTCCGAACTGTTTAGGGGTTTTTTCCATTTTTCTTTATTTTGTGTAATGTTCACTAGGAATTATTACATGACATAGAATATTTACTATTTGCTGTGGTTTGTACATAGTTGGGAAATGGTTATTTATGGTTGTTCACTAATAAGTTCATGTTATCTTAGATAATTTATCTGTTACTTTTGTGGATTACTCTAACCAAGAGGGTATAGTATACCCACATGACTAGTCTAGACCATCACTGATAGTCATAAATCTATGGTGTACTGGGCGGTGTTCCAGAGGTCATGTGACAACCCGGATTGGGGCACCAGTTTAGTGGCACTGGGTCAGAGATGTTATAATATTATATGAAAACAGATATATATTATTAATAATCCAATCTCCAAAGACCAATAAATATGTTCCCAAATAGGAAAAACATAATCCAACCAAAATTTGCAGTTTTTTAATTCATGGGTAAGTCCACATGATCTCTTTTGTTCGAGAAAACCAAGCATAAACATCATGATAAGATGTATCAAGGCTTATTACCCCAAACACCTAAGATTTAAACATCATATTTTATCCTTAAATTATTATAATTAAACCATATGGATTATGAAAAACATTAATTTCAGGGTATATATAGGTTCTTATTATAAATGGGAATTGTAATAACTATTTGAAATAACATATAATTTATGAAATTTAAATTTAAATAGTATATGAAATTGTGATAAAAATATCATGGTAATAGAAACACATGAATCTATAAATTTTTATATATGTAATAGTAATCAATGTGTGTGTAGGAGTTGGTTCTTGGGTATCCACTCTCATAACATTCCCATTATCACAATAGAAAACTGTTGATAACTCTCGATTTGTTAGCCTTAACATGAAAATCATGATTTCACTAAGATATGAATTTAATTATGGGATCAAATATGTTTTCTTATATAGATAATCTACTAACAATGACATTTCAACATTGATTAGAATCCCTCAAGAGATGAAACATTAGATGTATATTCATTATACCCTAGAGTGACATGGGATCATATTCAAGTAACACTAATGTATGATTATTACAGTATATTGCAACCAGATTTGAAAAAAAATTACAATGATAAGATCTATAACAAATCAAAATATATAAATAGCTTTATTAGTAACATCAGAATCCGTAATATAATTACATTATCTATTAAAATAAATAGAGATTAGTTTATTTGACCTTTTCTATCATAATGATACATCATTGAGGAGAAATAAATAGCATAATATGATTTAACATCATCAAGATATATGTTTCCATATTAAAATAGAATAACCTTGCATTATTAGATCTTCACCTCATCTAAACTCTTGGAACATATCATTTATATGTCTCAAGTAGTATATGAATATTTCAACTACTACCTAATGTATCTTTCCAAGATTAAATTCATATATCTTCAACATGATTAAAAAATCATATGAATCTATTAAAGTATATTACATGGACTGCATGACAGATCCCACTTCAAAAAATATAAGACTCTAGTCATTATTTCCATCTCCTCATATAATTTTTGGAATATTATATTATATTTATTAATGTCATATAAACTTTTTAATTGTTTTTAGGGCCACTTGGCTAGATACCCTGAGGGGGGGGGGGGGGTGAATCAGGGTATGACAGATTAAAACAACTTCCCTTTGAGCTTTATTGCTGTTAGACAAAACCATATTCTCTCTCTTTCTTATTGTAGAGAATGAATAAATCTTAAAGCATGAACATGACACAGAAATGTTTACTTGGTTCATCCTCACTGGGCTACGTCCAATGAGCACACACTGGCGGGGTGCCGATGTACCAATTCCACTATGAGCACACTACTGATTACAAGTTCAAAGCAGAATCACTATCCCTCCTGGTTTATAACCACTCACAATTTGAGAACTCACTGCTCTCTCAACTAAAGTGAGCTCACTGCTTCTTTAGAAGATCCACTCACAGTTTATAGACATCTAGGTCTCTTCATTACCAATAATTAATGCATCCTCTTCTATATATAGATGCTCTATTGAAGTCCAAATTTCATCCACAGATGAATACCCCTTTTCCCCTAAACACTGGTCAATTCCTTTGGAAATACCTTCGCAAAGAACCCTACTTTGCGAGGATCCCAATTTTGCAAAGCTCAAATAAGCCTTCGTGAAGTCCCTGCCTTTTCACGAAGCACACACATTCGCAGAGCTCTTGCATCGCAGAGAACACTACTTTTGCGGAGCTCAGACCATCACAAAGATTATGCCTTCACAATGATTAGGCCATCGTGGAGCTGAAGTTGTCACAGAGCGACTTCCTTCATGAATTCCACTGAGCCAACATGGAGCACACATCTTCCGGGGAGCTATATTAGCCGATGTGAATCTCCTTCCTTTCGCAAAGCACACTGCCTTCGTGAACCACCTTTGTGAGATGAGAGGAAAATATTTTCTTTTAAAACTCTCTCTCCTTCGCTTAAGGGGGTAGAGGTCTATTTATAGGCAATTTCACTGACCCTCAAACTTTTCACGTGGATTCAATGCCACGACATCTCAAGTCGTGATACTCTGAAGTTCCCGCTGAAATTCTCTCAAAATCGTGAAGCACCATATAAATTTTCATATCACGGAGATCGTCATAAACATGAAGCATCCCGTCAATTCCTTTGTGTTTTTTCTGCGAAGCTCCACTCACAATGACCTTCTCCACTACAATTCTCTTTAATAATTCTATTCACAAAGATCGTCATAATCACGAATAAACACCGTCAAAATTCTTCATGTCTTTGTGAAATCTAATCCATGAATCCTATCTTCATGAAATTCATGCCTTTGCAATATTTTGATGAGATCTTCAAGGATATCCAATTTTTTCGATTCTCACCAAACTCCAAATTTTGGACCCCAAAAATTTAGAAAACACTGGGAAATGGTGACACCTTGTATCTGTTCTTTTGTACCGCCTCCATATTATCTATTCCTTTATCATGGATCATTGTCAACATGAATTGTTAACAACATATTTGGTACTCGACAACTCACCCTCAAAACATGCATTGTCAACAAACACAACCAACCCAAAAATGATGCAATGTTACCTTGAGGGATTTTTTCCCAACAATCAACCCCTTTAGGTTTGTTGACAAGTATTCTCAAAACCATTTTCTACACTTTGATACTTCACTGAAGATCCTTTCATCATCAACCATCCTTCACCTCTTACGATTCATATTGTGACCCAGGATTCACTTAGCACATACTCCAAGCCCACATGAGCAATGATCGGCATGAGAAACAAGAGTACTATGAAAAGTTCATCAATGAATCACTTCATTTCAAAAAACCACAGTTCACACCAAATTGATACCAATTTCCAAACTGATACCAATTATTGATCGCTGGAACCCTTCTCAAATCATTCCAACATCTCTCTTATGCTTTTATCACGATCCTCAACTATCGTGATATCTATGATTTGATTGATCACTTCTAGAATCGTCAAATTTAAAACTATTATTCCCCTATATCATTGATCCCTCTAACTCACTGCTCCACCTATTAGCTTCTCCCCATATCAATCATGATTTTTCAAATAGCCACACTGTCACACTGTCTTCCCCTTGAACTATCACCATTTGTCCCCCTTTTTCAATGAACCCAAAGGGCACTCCTTTTCGGTCTGTAATAGGGTAAAAACACATATTAGTACATTAGGGAATAACATATCATACCTCAGGGTGAGGGGATGGGTCCTATATCCACACTTTTTCAAGTGTGGGGAGTCGACTGAACTCCCAGAGCTAGTCGATGCCTCTTAAAATCTTCCTTGGGAATGGCCTTTGTTAGAATGTCTACAACCTGTAGTTCTGTAGGCACATAATCTAACTTCAAAATTCCCTGCTCAACCTTCACCTAGATAAAATTATACTTTATATCAATGCGATTTATTCTTGAGTGATGGACGAGATTGTTTCTGAGATTTATAGAACTTGAGTTATCACACTAGACTCTAATCAGATATTTCAATTCAATGACCATATCATCAAGTTACTGCATCATCCACAATAACTGTGTGAAGCTTGAGTGGTTGTAGTATAATCAACTTCTTCAGTGCTCAATGAGATGCAATCTTTCTTCTTTATTATCCAAGAAACACACAATACACCAAGATAGAATGCACATCCTGACGTTGATTTCATGTCATCCGCTGAACCAGCCCAATCAACATCAGTATATCCCAATAATTCTAACTAAAATTTGTCACTATATATCATGACAAAATCTACCATGCCATTGATATACTGAAGTATTATTTTTGTTGTAAGCATGTGGCTTTCCTTGGTATTACTCTGATATCTTGCTGCTTGTCATATGGGAAAAACAATGTCAGGCCTTGTTGTAGTTAAGTAAAATAGACTTCCAATGATTTTCCTGTATTCTGTGATATTAATTGCCTTTCCATCCTCATCTTTGGACAGTTTCATCCAGGTAGAAACCAGAGTCTTCATTTCCTTGGAATTTCCATTCCAAATCTTCTCAAAACCTCCTTGGAATATTTGGATTGAGAAATAAATGTTCCATTTCTTCCTTGTGTCACCTATAGACTAAGGAAAAACGTCAGCTCTGCAATCCTTGACATTTTGAACTCAATTTTCATGAATTCGGAAAACTGCTTGCACTGAGATTCATCTGATCCACCAAATATTATGCCGTCGACATAAACTAGGACCATCATCCTTTGATTACTATTGTTTTTGAAATAGATATTGTAATCAACTCCCCCAAACTAGAAACAAAGCTTCTTCAAGTACAGATCAAGTCTTGAGTACCATGCTCCTGGTGGCTGTTTCAGTCCATACAATGCCTTCTTTAGTCTGAAAACCTTGTTTCATCCTCATGAATGAGAAAACCAATGACTGCTCTATATACACATCTTCTTCTAGTACCCCATTCAAAAATAAATATTTGACATCCATCTGGAAGACTTTGAACTTCTATTGCACTACAATGGATAAGAATAATTTGATTGTCTCTAGTCTCGCAATCGGTGAAAATGTCTCATCAACATCTATTCCATCTATCTGAGAGTATCCTTTGCACACTAGTCGTTATTTGTTCTGAATCACTATGACATATTAATTCATCTTATTGCGATAGACCCATTTAGTCCTGATGACATTTTTATCTGTTGTCCTCGAAACAATCTCCCATGTCTGATTTTTCTCAATTTAATCAAGCTCTTCATTCATTACTTGAAGCCAGTTTTCATCATCAGCTATGTCAGTGAAGCACTTTGGCTCCAACTGAGGTAGGAAAGATGTCTGCTGTAGTGATTTCATTATCCTTTTCTAAACTGTAGCTTACTGATCACTAATGATGTTCTTCCTTTCAATTTCAGCTCGACTCCTTGGATTTTATGAAGATACGAATTTTACTTCCTCATTCTCATCATCAACATCTCTTTCTGAATCAACGTCATCCAATTCTGCTCCCCCTGCATTTCTTTCCTCCTCATTACTTACATCGAGAAATTATTCACTATTTTATTGAATGATCTTCCCATTCTCCACCACAGTGACATCATTGCTCTCAACTACTTTTCCTATCCTTTTGTTAAAGCAGTGGTATGATTTGATTTTTCCTGAGTAGCCTAGGAATATCCCCCAATATCCTCATGAATCATATTTCCTATGTTTTTCATTGTTGAGGATAAATCAATTTCTTACAAATATTCGAGAGTATTTCACTATTGGATTCATTCCATACCACATCTCATATAAAGTCATTCCTTCCTTCGGACACAATAGTGCCCTGTTAGAAATGTAGACTGATGCCAAAACTACTTCCTTCCAAAATTTCTCTGTTATATCTTTTTCTATGAGAATTGTTCTGGCCATGTTGTTAATGATCCGATTTCTCCTTTCAAACAGTCCATTATGTTGGGGAGTTATCACTGAGAAAACTTGATGCCTTATACCATGTTTCTCGAGATAGTCTTCCACATGATTATTTGTAAATTCCGTACCATTATCAGTATGAATATTCAGAATTTTATATCCAAGCATCATTTCACACTCCCTTCGGTACTATTTTAAGCAGATGAACACATCAGACTTATGGGAAATACAAATACCCATGCCATTCTGCTATAGTCATCAATGAATAGAATATAGTACCTTTTTTCATCAATTTCTCTTGGTGTGATAGGCCCACAAACATCAGCATGCACCAACTCAATCACTCTTGTTGACTTATTTTCCTTTTCCTTATACGTATTTATGATGATATTTCCTTGTTGGCATGAATCACATGTGTGAGTATGATCGTATGATAACTTAGGGAGTTTTCTTACTGCATCACACTTTACCAGATCTTGTAGGGATGGTTGGAATAGATGACCAAGTCATTTATTCCACAACTTGTTTTCTTCCTCTCTGGACATAAAGCACATATCTTCTTCTCCACTTACTAGGTAGAGATTATCATTTTTCCTTTTCCCTCTAGAACAACTACCCCGTCTCTTCCTTTGACGATACACATATTCTTAGTAAACCTTATAGAATGTCCTAATTCACATAGTTGACTAATATAGAGAAAATTTGGATTGAGGCCTTCTAATACTAAGACATCAGCATATCTCATCTCTTTGCCCCAAACGTGGCCTTTCTTGAGCCAATTATCTTTAGTCCTTCATCATTTCCAAACTTGAAAACTCTTTCTTTTTCGTATTTTATGCCTGTAACAAGATCCTTATTACCTTTCATGTGAGATGTGTAGCTACTATCAAGGATCCATACACCAGAGCGATCTAATGATTTAAGGGTAATTTCTTCCACCACTACATTCTCATCGTTTTTCTTCTATGTCTAAATTTTTTCCTTCACACTTGGTATGGATTGAGAGTTCTTATATTTCTCAAAAAATTATGGACCAACTTCATCTTGCAAAGCTGAAAATATATTTTGCATTTTCAAATCAATTGTTGGTTCATTGATTAGCTATTTGGGAACATTTTGACTCTTCTTTGGCACATTCCTCTGTATGGTCGAATTATAGTATGAAGCCATGTGACCAAATACTACACACCAAAAACAGTTTCCTTCGAAGTATGTTCTAGAGAACTATTCTCTGTTTGGATGACACCGATGTTCTTGTGCCCTTCAATATCTCTTGGCTATGGAACACACATACTATGAATGTACTATCCTTCCACAAAAATAACACCTAATATAAGGTGCATTCCTTCATGTTACATCTGCACCACTAATTTCCCTCTAGGATCTCCGAATATTCTGATTATATTTTGTGTCCAAATCTACCTTCAATCTCAAAATTGGTTCTTGTGGTTTGACATTAGTTTTCATAGATTTCTATTTTCGATCAAACCCCCCATCGGCCTTAGCATCTGAACATAATTGATGCTTCCTTTCTACTGAACCATTATGCTCTACTTTTAGCTTCTCAGTTTTTGGAGTGATATGAATTTCTGATGTCCCAGTTGGAGTCAATAGTTTTTTACGATCCTTAACCATTTTCCAAAAACTGACAAATTCTCCTTCAAGTTCTTCAATATGCTTGATTTGATCTTTCCTTATGTTATGCAAGCCATATATCTCTCTTTTCTGTTCTTCAATCATGATTTTATACTTACAAACTGATTCTGAGTCCTTTAGTGTTGATGACTTGAGTTTCTCAATTTCTTCCATCAACTCAGACTTCTCTTCTACCTATTGCTACATATAAAGTTTGGTGTCATGAACAACTTTGTTGGATTTCTTTGTTTTGGCTCTCCAAACATTTATCTCCTCAAGATAAGCCTCTAACTATGCTTTCATATCAGCTATTCCCTCAAATTATTCTTCTTCTTCATCAGATTTGGTTTCATTCTTCTTATGAGAACTACCGACAACTGCCACCAAAGCGTTTTCTCCACGATCTCTACAGTTATCTATTTTTTCAACCTCCTCAACCTCAGACTCTTCTGAACTATCAAATTCTTTTGAAAGAAGGTTCTTCTTCTTAAATAAATTTTTCTTGAATTGATTCTTGCCTTTCCCATAGGCTAAAATCTTCTTTTTGGGAATTTCAATTTCATCTACATCATTATCCTCTTGGAACTTTTTAGGGCATCTTGCTACAAGATATCCAACCTTTCCACATAGAAAACAAGCAAGTGGAAGTTTCCCTTTAAACATTCCTTTCCTATTTGAAGATTTGAGGAGAGGAAAGAAATCACCTAATCTATCTCTTATTCTTCATGATAATCTTCGATAGTGAGCTTGTTCATGGCCTTGAATGCCACTTATTTGGATTTACCCTTTTCCACAACATCGTTATCATCATTTTTCATTTCATACGGAACAAGGGTGTTGTGCAGGTTATCTAATGTCAGCTCTTTTGGGTCTTTATCTTCCAAAACAAAAACTTTCAGATTGAACTGAGGTGGAAGTATCCTTAAGAGGCGCTTCACAATATTTATGTCTTCAATAACTTCACTGATTCCTCACATGTATTCTAATACAACATTTACCCTATCAAAGAATGCATCAACAAATTCATTCAGGTTCATTCTCAGATCTTTATACTTGTTCCAAAACACTTGCATCTTTTCTTCTCTAACCTTTGTATCTCCTTCATATATATATTTAATAGCTTTTCCCACATGGAAGGTGATGTTTTTCATGACATCACCTTCCTATAGATAGCATTGGATAGGTCTCCCCCTAAAGAATTGATACTCTTGGGTTTAACATCTACTTCTCTTCACTCATCTTATGATAAAGAACCACTCTTAATATCAGCTGTTATACATGCATTGATGTTGTAAACACATCCATTCCCAAAGATCGGAAGTAGTGTTGAATTTGATTCTTATATAGCTGAAAATTGTCCTTGTCGAAGATTAGAATCTCTTTATGATTTATAAACTCCATTTGAGAGAGAATTACTAATATTATCCTTTCCCTCTAATACCAATTTTTAGGTCTACTAGGCTAGATACCCTGAGAGGGGGGTGAATCAGAGTATGATAGATTAAAAGAACTGCCCCTTTTATCTTTTTTTACTGTTTGAAAAAACCCTCTTATCTCTCAATCCTATTGAAGAGTATGAATAAACCATAAAGCATTCCCATGACACAAATTTTTTTACTTGGATCACCCTCACTGGGCTACGTCCAAGGAGCATACACCGGCGGTGTAACAATGTAAAAATTCCACTATAATCTCACTAATGATTACAAGTTTGTAGAAGACTCACTGTCCCACTTGGTTTACAACCACTCACAATTTGAGATCTCACTGCTCTCTCAACTAAAGTGAGCTCACTGATTTTTCAGAAGATCCAATCACAGTTTATAGACCTGTAGGTCTCTTCATTACAACTAATGAAGGAATCCTCCACTTTATGTAGATTCTCTATTAAAGTACAACTTTCATCCACTGATGAATACCCCTTTTCCCCTGAACACTTGGGAATTCCTTTGGAAATACCTTAGAAAAGAACCCTACATCACGAGGCTCCCAATTTCGCAAATCTCAAACAAGCCTTTGTAAAGTCCCTGCCTTTTCGTGAAGCACACACCTTTGTAGAGATCCTGCCTCGTGGAGAACACTACTTTTGAGGAGGTTAGACCATCGCAAAGATCAAGACTTCGAAAAGATTAGGCCGTCGTGGAGCTCAAGTCATCGCAGAGCTACTTCCTTCGCAAAGCTCACTGAGCCAATGCGGAGCACGTAACTTTCATGGAGCTATATTAGCTACCACGAAGAACCTTCCTTTCGCAAAGCACACTTCCTTCACGAACCACCTTCGTGAGCCAAGAGAAAAATATTTTATTCAAAAACTCTCTCCCATTTGCTCGATGGAGTTGAGGTCTATTTATAGGCAATTTGACTAACCCTCAATCTTTTTGTGCGAAGTCAAAGCCACATCATTTCATGTCGTGAAGCTCCGAAGTTCCCGTTGAAATTCTCTCCAAATTGTGAAGCACCACAACAATTTTCCGATTGCGGAGCTCGTCGTAATTGCGGAGCATCCCTTCAATTTCTTCGCGCCTTCACCGTGAAGCTCCACTCACAATGCCCTTCACTGCTGAAATGATCTTCAATACTTCTATTCGTGAAGATCATCGTAATCGTGAAGAAACACCATCAACATTTTTCATGTCTTCGCCAAATCTAATCCCTGAAGCCTATCATCAAATAATTCATGCATTTTCCATATTTTGATGAAATATTCATGGATATCCACTTTTCGCGATTCTCACCAAACTCCAAATTTTGGACTCCAAAAATTTGGAAAACACTAGGAAATGACGAAACCTTGTATCTGTTCTTTTGTACCACTTCTGTATCGTCTATTCCTTTGTCATGGTTCATTGTCAACATGGATTGTTAACATCATCTTTGGAACTCGAGAATTCACCCTCAAAACCTGCATTGTCAACAAATACAACCAACCCAAAAATGATTCAATGTTACCTTGAGGGATTTTTTCCCAACAATTGTCTTCTCTTTGGTTGTTGGAGATTATAACTTATGAATAACATGTAAATGTATGTAAATTGAATTTTTTCATGTTACCTATGAAATCTATCTCGATAAATCTTGATCCATAGAGTTTTATGTTCTTTACCTAAGTATTTCATATAAAATAAATCATTTGACCAAGTCTTTACTAATAGTAATAAATGAACGTATTTTCCCACTATTACTATGTCTTCAATAGATATTACAAGGAAAATGATTATAATCCCACTAATAATTTTTTTTAAACATGGACCTATTTTATTTCTAAGGAAACCAAATTCTTTGATGGAATCATCAAAATGAAAATTCCATGATCCATATTTATATATTAATACATAATTGGTTATCTGTATCTTGCATACATTATTGGAATTCATAGACTTTTAACTATTCTATTCATGTTATATTGAAAACCACAACCAACATCTCTTTTATGAAATTAGTTTTAGCATTATTTCACCAAATTTCATAATCCTAGAAGGTCACCATTGCATGTAATTTTTTGATGTATTATAGAATTATTATTGGTTAGACTGATTTTTCATAGTCAATTTTGTGAAATTTATTGAATCACTATAAAACTAAACATTCCATTAATGTATTTTCTCTACTACCATGTCCATATTCTTAATTAATGACAATTTTCACCCATAGGGTTTACAATAGTTGACCAATCTACCAAATAACAAATAGTATTTTTCTGCATGAACTCTATTTTAGAATTCAATGATTTATTCCATTTCATAGAATAATTTTCATATATATATATATTATGAAAGATATATTTTATTTTTAATACATTATTAATGTGTCACATGACATAGTGATATGAAAAATATATCTCTCTAGATATATAAACATCTTATCTGACCTTTGATTTACTTATACCTTGGTAAATTATTTTACTCCCTATATATCTTATACAATTGGTTCCTAGAATAACTAATGTGTATTTGGATCTTCAACATCATTTATTTTATCATTATCTTAATATTTCCACTAGAAATGTATTCCTTTTCTATAAATAGGTCATGTATTTTTACAAAATCATTTCTATATTAATGGATATATATGTAATATCATTTTATTTCTTTTTGATAACCTATAAATGTTCAAATAATAATTTTATATTCTATTTTTTTATTAAGGAACATGTTTTAAAATATCCTCATCTAATCTTACATATATGTATGATGGAATGGGTTTCTATCGAGATGATAACTCATATGGAATCTCATTTACTACATAAGTGGGTATGAATTTTAGAGTATATGTAACAATACAAGATAAATATCCAAAAATAATATTAATGGTACAATTTCATAACAGTTTATAGATATGAAAATTTAAAGAATAGTATAAACCCCCCTTTCGTTTACAAAATTTGACTAGGGTTTATAAAGTAGAGGGAGATGAGACACCATCCCTTGCTCTTTCATTAGATCGATGAATACTTTCTTATGATATTCTACCCCATGGTTATTGAAGACCTTATTTATCTTAATAATGGGATTATTCTCTTCTTCATATTAATATTACTTAATCATGATTATAAAATATGAGTTATATATATGGGGATAAATATATTAATATATTGTAAATCCATTTTTAAAGTTAATTAAGGAAGAAAACCAACCCCTTTCCTCCATTGGAAGTCGATTATATATGTCAGTATCAATCAATAATAGTACTTTTATAACCATTCTCCTATCTAATTAAATGGTAATTTAGATATATTTCCATGTAAAAATTATTTCATACATCATATGGTGTTATCATAATAGGGATTAAATCCAAATTTTGATGTCCTTTGTGTATCTATTTTTCATTTACATGAAATATTATTAAGTGTCAAATACGAGTATGACATAAGTCTTATTCATTGTAATTTTCATTAATTTCCAAATCAAGCTTCTCAAGTTAGAAAATGTATAATCTATTGATATAATATATCATACCACAACATATTAAATTATTAAAAAATTAAAAAATATGTATTCTATACCATAAAATGAAATATGATAATGTTTAGAACCAAAACTACGCTTATGTATTTGGTGTTTGCATGTGGAAAATAACAATAGTTTGATATAAGAACCATTCCATTATGTAAATTATTATATTAATCTATAACTACAGATGTTGTCAATATTTCACAATATGATTCCCAATGATCCACTCCACCCATTGTAATCTTCTTGAATGAACATATTACATGTATTTTAATAAAA
Source organism: Viscum album (assembly GCA_963277665.1). Lineage (NCBI taxonomy): Eukaryota > Viridiplantae > Streptophyta > Magnoliopsida > Santalales > Viscaceae > Viscum > Viscum album. The sequence goes on along the minus strand of OY728141.1, from coordinate 1,952,914,373 downwards.
ATGTATGAGCCATAATTCTTATCCAAGACCCTAATAATGGAAATATAAATATGTTATTCTATATCAAATATAACTTAACAAGAATAATCAAAATTATTCTTCTTCCCATCAAGGAACATAAATTTACATTTCCTTATCATTTCACATGAAATTTTTAATACTTCAGGCTCAATGTATTCCCTATTTATATTTATGAATAAAATTTGAACCATCCATGGCCCCCAAAAACATTATAAATATAAAATTAAAGAAAAAGAAAAAGGGATAAAAACATAGTGAAAACACACATGACACAAAATATAGGTGGAATACTCATCCATAAAATTCCAAATTATAATCAAACAAAATACTAATTTTAACACCTTACCTAGACTCATGGATGACATCCCCTTCTCCGATATTAAGTAACCTAGGGCCACCCTGATCATCCAATATTTCCCCAAGATCCTATGGTGTAAGATACTTCTCCACTAATTCAAGTAGTACATCACCATCCTAATTCTGCTGATGTAATGGATGCTTTCCTATCATTCCCTACTATCCATCAATAGCTTTTTTCCTTTCCTAACCTCCCTCTTGGAAGGCCGGTGCAAGCTATATGCTATGATTCTCAATTCATGAAGAATTCCCTTCACCTAGGATAGTTATTTCAGGGGTTCCAAAGTCCATGAGGAAAGTGTCTATACTATTGTACATGTTTAAATTTATAATTAGTCTATGTGATATTTACTTAGATGATTCCATATACCTAAAAATCTACAAAATATTCCCCCCCTATATCAGGGTCTTAAAGTAGCACCAAAGTCTGAATTTATGCAACCAAGTCACTTATGACCTCCTTGTTTTTACATGCCATCCATTATGAGCCACATCAATATAAATCTTTTAAATACCCTTGAAAAACATAAAGGATATCATAATTTTCTTTTACCATTATAGTTTATGAACCTTCTCTTTAATTTCAACATCAATGTTAGTTTTTCTATCATGTTCAACTTGAATGTCATATTTCATATACTTGTTGTCTAAAGTTGAGAAAGAAGGTTAAATACAAACCTCTGTAGCCCAAGAACCATCAAATATTAAAAACAATATTCTATGTTAATTGTGATACAAGTTAGGAAAATCCAGAATATAATACTTTCCTTGAAGTATTATTTTCTCTGTCTTAGAAAAATAACGAGTAAATTTCCTACATAAAAGATAAATACCAATAACATGACACTACATAGTCTAATAACCAGTGATGAAACATACATGGTAACCGTAGAATAAATATTTTCCAAATTTATTAATTTTTAACAATTTGATAGTAATTTATCCTGAAAGGGGACCCTATTTCTGATAGCATACCTGACATAAAATAAAGAGTTTCGATGAACTCTTGTGTTTCACATAAGAATAAGTTAAACTAAAAAATAATATATTATTAATATTATTATATTATATACTAGTTATATTATATATTTAGTATTATTACGAATGAATATGACTAATTATCATATGTTTATACATGATTATTAAATGTTTTTACATTCATTCAATTAATGTTATAGGCATCAAATGAAAAAAAATCCATTTTTTAAATGCTCAATATTTTTAAATGGTCGTTTAAACACATTTTCATTGTGAATCTACATTAAAATAATTTTTTTCGAATTAATAACTTTAATATGGGAGAATAAAAAAATTTGAAATCAAAATATGAAAATTTACATTTCCTGAGTTTTTGGAATTTTTATTAGAACTACCATATTTTTGATGAAGAATATTTATTTCAAAACTGTATTTTATCAATTTATTTATATAGATAAATTATATTTTTAATTAGTTGTAAAGAATAATGAGATCAATTTTATATCATAATAAATCATTTATGTCATTATAAACAATTTGACATTTAATTGAGATAAAGAACAAATCAAACTTTTAAACATTTGTACCTTAAAGACCTGCTTTGTCATCCAGTTTGTAGGATTAATTTTAAACTAATTTCAACATACTATGATTGGTACTTGGAATAATTGTATCAATATATGTAATCATCTTAATTTATAATTTCTAATATGTTCAAATTATTTTTTAACAAAAAAACAGTAAAAGTTATTAAAACTAATTTCATCGATTAAGAGGAAAATTGCCTTAAAAAGGAAATAAACCTTAACCATAAGTGCCAAAACTGACCTAGAAACTTATCTAAAATGAATTTTTGGTTCATATTTTGATGTTATTATCCCTTATATATATAATATATACCATTATTGGAGCCACATTACCTACAAAAAATGTCTATGAAATTCGTTTCTAAAACATTTATAAGAATTCCACTCCTCCTCCACAAAAAAATATCTCACCCTTCCCATTTTTTCACATTTATTAATCCATTTGGGTTATTTAGAACCTTCCCAAATTTGATCCGAACATCCCTACCCTAACCCTATAGGAATCACCTTGGGTAGAACCCAATAATTTTTTTGGTGAAAACCAAAAAGAGTTACCTGAGGAAGAGGTATATTTCCTCAACATATACTTTTACATTGTTCCCTGTCCACTCGCATAATTTCTTATTATCCTTTTATCATATAAAAATAAAAATTTTCCTCAAAATTATATATATTATTTTCTTTTAATTTTTCTACTTACAACTACACACACTTCCATCTAATTGGTAATGAAATTACCGTTCATATATGGTGAACTATTGCCTCACGTAATGACGTTGTCTGATTTTACTCTACAACTTGTCATTGTGGGAAATTATCATGGACACAATTTTATTATTTGATATATATATATATGATATTTTTTATGTAATCATACTTATGTAATATTTATATACACATAACTTCATTATTTCTATTTTTTGTAAAAATGGTAATGTCATTTGTGGGCACGTATACTACCATCTCCTCAAAGAGATGTGATGCATTCACACATTAACTGAAATGAATTAATGATGTGTCTAATTAAAAATATGTTACATACATGAAATAAATATTAAATTTATTAAATTATTACCTTTATAGAAATATAATGTGTCATTTCCTTTATTACCCATTCACACATAGAAAAAATTGATAACGTTGTTCCTGGACGTGTGGACTATGACCTGGACGACAAGATGTGATTCCATTTTCATAAAAATAGTTATATATAAATATATATATAAATAAATAATAACGTGTTAATGATATATTTTACATTTTTGAAATATAAATATTACTCACCTTTTTCTATACTAATCATTGAAAAATGGTAATGTTACTCATGCGTATGTATAGCCCACCATCTCAATGATTGTATCATTGTTTCGTTTTTCATAACCAAAATTCATCATTGGTTTTTAAATTTTATCTTATATATGACTATTATTTTTATTTCGTGATTATTATTCATGAGATTTTTATATAGTGACCACATTCACTAGATTTGACTTACCAAAGTTATTTTTGACACATAAACTAAATATGGTCAAAAATCTAAATGTAAACATAGTTGTTTAAGTAGTTGTTCACAAAATATTAATAATTTATATAAAAGTAATCATAATCAAGAAAAAGGTTTTCAATAACGCAAATAATTAATATAATTTTATTATTTTGGATGATAAAGACACACATGACAAGTCAAACTCTAGGTAAGGGATTTCAACACAATATTCTTCCATTAAAGAAATCAGATGAAATAAACCTTTATTGTTTTATAAGATGTATAGATATTACCTTTGACATTATATACCCATATTTTTTCGATTATAATGTTATTTAATGTTATTATAAGTTTTAATCTGTCATAAGGCTTATGATTTAAATGTTTCACAAAGTATGGGAATCATTGAATGTATAATCATTTAATTTTAGAATGTTTTCTCCATGTAAATATTACTGATATTATTTTACATATTTAATTATTTGGGTATAAGGAGATATAAAATAAATTACATGTCTCTTTTAAGTGTCATTATAATTTTTTATGGAAATTATAATTTATGGGTGTTCCGAGATATCATCGGGTGATCATGTTATAGCATAAATGATTAGTGTTCCCAAATAGCACTCCAATGCATTGTGTAATGATTATATTCCCCAAATAATTATAGTAGAATTTGAATGTATGTTTATTCCAATATGTAATGGTTATGTAAGGGTTTGGTAAGGGTTTAATGTGATGATTTCCCATGTTACATGCATGAATTTTCTATGTTTTAGAATGAATTTTAATGAAACCATTTGTTTTTGAAAATGTATAATAAATGATATTTATTAAATAATAGTATTTACTATTTTTGGTTAATAGGATAGGTTTTCATGTTAGGACGTTTCATGAGTTTTAATGGTTATTAATAAACTATTAGTTATTTATTTTTATATCCCCTACATATATTTTTCTACTCATACCATGTTTTTTAATGTTTTTCATAAGACTTAAGTATGTGTATGGTATTAGAAGAATTCATGTCAACTTTTATGAAGAGTTTTGATAAAAGAGACCATGATTTATTTCAAATGTTTTATATTATGGACCAGTAGATACCATTCAAAAGTGCCCACCTTTAATTTATGGTTTCATTATGTATGATTTATAGACTAATTATCTAAAACACTAAACATGAAAATATACGAAATGTGGTAGAATGTAATTTATTGACTAAAAATAATGATTATGTAATGTTTATGGTTGGGGCCTTATTGATGGTATAAAATGCTAGTTTAGACAACTTAAGATTATAGGTTAATATTTTTAGCCTTCCCTTGAAATATATTTCATTTTTGATAATATATAATGAAATAGAATTTAAATATTACCTTGTTTATTCATATAATTTATGTTTTTTTATAATTTTATTCCATATATGTAGTAGGAAACTATAGTTGGATGGAAACCAAAGGAAAAAATCCTTCTGAATCAGTATCTTGTAATTGCTGGAATTGAAATTTATTAGTGTATTACAGTGATGGATAAACTTAAACTGAAAAAAATAGTGTTTTGTCTATGCAAGAGAAAAATCATATATGTCATAGAGAAAGTTGATAATAGCGGTTAATTTTATGATAAAACACCCCCATCATTTAGATGATTATCTGAACCTATGCTATCTAATGGATGGAATAATTCCTTAGAAATGATTTTCGATGTCATGGATTTTTTGGATCCCCAAAATTAAAATAATATAAATCATTATTTTTTATGTGAATACGAGTAATGGTGGTCAATGGTTAATAATATTTTATACTGTGAAAAATATTTATGCCTTTTAATGGGATAAATTTAAGAATATTTTTCTAAGGTTGTTATATATAAGATAGAAAAAATACTATTAGATAATTTTGTGGCTAGGTTGACAGAGGATATTTTACTTTAATCTAAAAGTGAAGAGGAACATGAAAAGAATATATGGGTTGTTTTTCCATGATTAAAATAAAATTTATTTTATGATAAATTTAGCTAGTTAGAATTTCTGTTGCAAAAAAATTATTCCTTAGTGACATTGTTTCAAAAAATGGAATAAATGTTTTTCCAACTAAAAAACGTTATTGAAGAATAGATGTGACCCAAAAATATAAATAATAATAGTAGTTTTATTGGATTTAAATTTTAAAACTAGTGGGTTTTTGAGAACATTTCTTGGTTATATGTTTAGTCACTATGTTAACTCGAAAGGGAGTTATGTTCATCTAGATAAAAGAATATGATGATTTTTCTCAGGAACTAAAAAATCATATTTTGGAATGATCATATTTTGTCATTTTCTTCCTTAAATGGGGAATTCAAAATAGATTGTGTTTATTGGTTGAAAGGAATCAATTATTTACTTATGGAAAATTATCATTTTTTTCTTATTCTTGACATCAGTTTAAACCTCATGAGTGGAAATAACATACTCATGATTTGAAATTACCTACTATTTTTTTCATTAAAAATATATAGTTGTAATATTTATTTCATAATGTGTGAAATATATATAAATAAAAATATATTGATTTATATATTCACTCAAAAGGAATTGAACATGATATATTGAAGATTCCTGGAACTAATCATGGATTCTAATTGCCTAATTCATTATCATCCTAAAAAACAAAACAAGGTAGCCAATGGTTTGAGTTGAAAAATTAATTCCACATTAAACATGTTCTATTTATAATGAGACCCTTTGTTTAATGATTTTATTACATTTTTAATACAAGTTATGTATGTACATACATCCTCACTTTTGTTTCAGGTTTAAGTGTATTCGAATTTGTCAAAAAGAGTTATGAGAGCTCATAATATGGTTTTGTATTTATTGGAAGAGTTTAAATATATTATGGATGATATGTTTAGTTATTTTAATATAGATGAAAAAGGTGTTTTATGAATTTTAAAAACATTATATATTTCTTATGAATCCCATTTGATGAATGATTTGATGGTTAAAGCACTTTGTTTTATATCCATTCATCTGGGAAGAACTAAGAATTCTTTAGACCTTCAAGAGTATTAATGGTAATAAGAAATGAAATTAAATAATGCATACTTTAACATGATGGGTTTTACTATTCATCATGTTAAAGAATAATGAAAAATACCGATGTGTATTTTTCAACCGTTTCTAGTACCAATGTGGAAGTGACAAAATATAAGAATGGATTTTTTTGGTAGGGTTGACAAATATGTCATAAGGTAATAATGAAATTTGATTTATTTTTGATCCATTAACTAAATCTCCACATTTTATTCCCATTTGAGATACAATGTATTTAGGGAAGATTTCTAGACTATTTATAAAATAGATTATTAGGATAAATGGAGTTTTTATCTCTATTTTATTTGGGAATGATCCAATTTCTACAGCCAATTTCTAGGAAGGATTTCAGAAGTCATTGGGTATGGAGTGAATTTTTATTACCATTTTTTATCCTCAATCGGATGTACAATTTGATCAAATGATTCATACATTAGAATATTTGAATTATTATTTTTCAATGTATTATCTAGGTAGTTGGGATCAATATATTTTTTTGTTGAGTTTTCTAATAATATAATTTTTCATTCAATTATAAATATTTCTTCGTTTGAAGCATTAAATAAGAAGTGATGTCAGAAACCAGTCTTCTCGAATGATTTATAAGAAATGGAGTTGACAGGATGAGAGTTGGTAGTGGAAATGGTAGAAAAATATGATTGTATTTAGTGAAAAATTAGGATAATTCAGTGTAGGTAGAATATTTATAAGTATAATTAGATAAAATATATATATTTAGAGGTATTTGATCATGTTTTTTTAAATTTTTTTCCTTAGAAAAGTGTGATACGTTTTTGTAATAAGGTGAATTTGAGTCCATGGTTTGTTTGAGCATATAAAATCATTGAAAAATATGGATAAGTTTCCTATTAGGTGAATTTTACAATGATTTTATCTCAGGTATATAATGTATTCCATTTCTCAATGTCAATTATGTATTTATTTAGATTCATCTCATGTTTTGAGCCCTGATTTCCTTCAGATAATGAAAATATTTCTTATAAGGAAAAATAAGTTTAGGTCATTAACCATAGAGAGTATGTTTTTTTAATAGGTGATTCATAATATTATGGGTTTTTGTGAAAACCATGTGGTTTTAGAAGAAACATTGAAATCTGTCATTATTATGCGATAAAAATATCGCCACTAATTTGATATGTGAATAAAATTATGAGGGCCAAATATCCAAAAGGGTGGAAGGATCTAACATCCGACGTAATAATTGAATCATAAATTTACATGTTTATTAATATCTATGTACTAGATAGTAAGTTTACCTTAAAATGTATGTTATGTCTGATGTCTTACCTCACACGAAAAAATGATTTTTTCCCAATATCTTTTGTTTCATGCAAGACTGAGTTATACCAAAAAATGATATATTATTAATATTATTATTATATGTGGTGTTTATCACCTAATCATATTAGTAGAAATTAATATTACATAATATATTATTTTTAAACATTTTTATTAAATTTTTTTACATTCTTCCAGAAAATATTTTTGACTTAAAATAGAAATAATTCTAGTTTTAAGCAAATAATGATCTATATTTTTAAAAGGTATATTTAAACCCATTTAATGGATGACCTATAGTAAATATAAATAATTACCTATATATATTTTTCATAAGAAAAAAACATAATTTTTGAATTATATATATCAAAATTTACCATGGGTGAATATTTTACATTTTTCAAAGGACTTTTATATTTTGGATGAATAGTAAATAATAGAGAATATTATTTCTGAACAAAATTTTCATCCAACATAATTATATAGTTAAATTAATGTTTTTATTTATTTTAATGTAAAATTATATTAAATTTATATAATTAAAATTTATTTAGGTCATTATAAATAGAATCAAATAGAATTTATATATAAAAACATACTATGCTTTTGAACATTTTTACATTGAAAGCCCACTTTGTCATCCCATCTGTGAGGTTAATTTCAAAATTAATTTATACCACTTTAATGATATTAATTTTTAAATATAGATTCCAAATTTGGAATCATAATAATTTTAACTTTATATTCTAGTCAGCTTATTTTTGACCATATATATTATTGAATGTAAATTAAATTAATTTGGGAGATTAAGAGGAAAATTAGATTAAATGTGGAATAAACCTTAAATATAAGAGGAAAATTGAAATAGATACTTGTAAAAAATCCGTTTTTATTGATATTTATACCCTAAACTCCCTTATATCATGTTGGGAAAATTAATGGAGCCACATGACATGGGGAAAATATGGGTGGAATTTCTTTTTCCAAAATTAACCTGAGTGCCACTCCTACTCCATTATAAAAAGTCACTCAACCTTTCTATTTCATCTCACGTATAAAGAATTATTTATCATAAAATACATTATAAAATATGATCTAAAATTCACATTTTACTAGAGTCATCATATTGTGAAGAAATCCACCAAATACATCCTTTGGTGCAAACCGAAAGGAGTTATCCAAGTAAGAAGTAACTTTTATCAACATGAAATTTTACATAGTTTCCTTATACAAATCCATTATTTCATATTAATATATAATTACATAAAAAAATGTTTATCCAAAATTTACTAATATATTGTTATGCTATATTTTACACCTACACCTATGAACACATCCATCAAATGGATAATGAAATTATCATTCATTTATGGAGAACATCTGCGTCATGTAACGATATCATTCATTTTTCATTTACCAACCATAATGGTTGTGAATTATGATGGGGAAGATATTTATTATAATATATTTATTATATTTAAAGTGTATTATACTTTATTGAATTTTTAATATACAATACTTAATGCATTCCATTTTGTGTAAATACAGTTACGTCGTTTGTAGATGTGTGGACTACCGCCTCCTCAATGTGGTGTGATATGTTCACACATTACATGGACTATATTATGGATGGGTTTAATTAAAAATTTGGGAAATAAATAAAAACAATTTTATATTGTTGAAAGAATTACCTTTCTTGAAATAAAATATATCATTTTCATTATTACCCTTTCAAACACTAAATAATGTGATAACGTCATTTATGGACGGGTGGACTACCACCTCCTTGATGTGAAGTGATTCCTTTTACATAATAGGAATTATATATATAAGTACACATTATTTATTAATATTTTATAAATGATATAATTCTAATTCTAGATGATAAATGTTACATACATTCTTTCAATAATTATTATTGAAAATGGGAACATTACTCATTCGTATGTGTGGCCTACCAACTCCAAGATTGTAAAGTTGCTTTATTTATCATTAAAATATTTCATGATTGGTTATAAAAGTCTAATTTATGTATAAATATTATTATTATTATTTATTATTTGTTTATATAATGACCCCTTTGAGCATAATTGACCTACCAAAGTCCTTTCTGAAACATAAACGAAATATGGTAAAAAAACCTAACATAAAATTAATTGTTTATGTAGGTTTTTACAACATTGTAATTATACAAATAAAATTAGATAAAAGTAGTTTTTAATAATAAAAAAAATCTATATATTTTCAATACTCAGGAAGACAAATACAACCATATAAATTAAGGCTTAGTGTAAGGTATTTCATCTCAATCTCCTTCCATTAAGGCATTTCTTGATGATATGCACCATTATTATTTTATATGGTGTATATATATCCAATTAGATATTATATATCCATATTTTATATATTACTACGTAATTTAATGTTTTGATAAATGATATTCTTTCAAGGTGATTATGATTTAACTATTCAATGTGGTATGTGACACATTGACTATTTAAATTTTTAATTTTAGAATATTTACTCAATGTCAATATTATTGATATTATATATATATATATCAATAATATTGACATATAGGTATAAAGGGTAATAATTTGAATTTCATTTGGATTTTTAATTTCATTGAAATGTTTTCAAAAATTAAACTTTTTATATTTTTTACATGGAAAATTTTGAGAAAGAAAAAATGAAATGTTCTTTTATTAACATACATGGTGATAATAAATTTTATGACTCTCTGGAATTATATTATTTTTTTATTCCTCTAAAATAATTAATGTTATGTTAGATGAAAATCATTATTCCCTTTTTTGAGTATTTTGTTATTAAAAATTGTTTTTCCAAGAGAAAGTTGTAATTTAAATTTAAAATTGTTTTTTTGAATGAAAATGGTATTTTAATATCTAAAGGTGATTTTTTAAGAGTTTTAAAGATTTTTTCAAAATTTGAAATGTTTTTTTTTCATGTTTTGGTTTTCAGACATTATAAATGATGGGTGTTCAAAAATAGCATCGGGTGACACCATTAAAACAAAAATGACGTGTCTTCCGAAATAACACTTAAATTTATTGGGTAATTATTATATTCTATAGAGAATTATTTTTGGAGTTTTCATATGGTTTTTCCAATCTATAAAGGTTCAGCATGATGATGCCCAAATGTACCTACATGAATTTTCTATTTTTCCAATGATTTTTCATGAAATCATTTTTTCAAAAAGGTAAAATAAATTATATTTAATTAGGAATAATATTTACCCATTTTGGGTGAGATGATATTTTTTGATGTAATGTTTTTTATATTATTTTTAATTTTTATCAATTGAAAATTGTTATATTTCTTTTTATATTCCTTACTGATCTTTCTATGCTCATAAAATGTTTTTTATATTTTTTACATGAAATGGGGATTAATAAGTGGTTGAAATAATTCATTTTGACAGATATGATGTGTTTTCAAAAGAGAAATTGTTATTTATTTTAAATGTTTTAGTTTATAGAAAAAATTGACATTGTTCAGAAGTGTGCACTTTAAATTTTATGGTTTTGTTAAATATGAGTTATGTAATGATTCTCAAAATATATAAACTTCAAAATATCATTTTTTTATAGAAAGTAATTTAATTCCTAAAACTCTTTATTATGTAGTTCTTAAGGTTAGGGACTTATAAGAGACATCCCCTATAATAGGAGCCTTACACACCATATGGATCATGCAATAGAGAGCCCCCTGGTTGTGCCTTCTGGAAGCTTGTAGTGGATTTCCCTACTCTTCTATCATTATACTCAATATTCCATATCATGAATTATAATTTGTATTTTAGTAATTTATAAAAAAATTACATTATATTTCCCAAAAAAATATAGGATTCACAAAATAGTGTAAATTTATCATATTAAACCCTCAATTTTTTTTCATCATTGAGTGTTGTCAAAAAAACCTTATCAATCACTCTGAAATTTTTATCAATCACAATCAAATCCCATGAAAAATGGACACATCAAAATAATTATGTTTCACTATCTAATTTAATTGGAACACAAAAAGTATATGTAATATAATATTAGAGTTTTATATTCTATAAGATATAAGGAAAGTAATAAATCTTAATCCAAACCTATGAGTAAGTTTTATAAATAGATAATTGATCAATCTCTAAAAAATATTTATGAATAATAAGAATACATGGTTTCAATTATAGTAACTAGAGACTCCATGCCTTCTAAAATACCTCATAAAATGAAGAAAAAACTATGGAATTAACCTTGTCCAATTGAAATTAATTTTAATTTAGAAGAAATCAAATGTGACGAATCCTGATTTACTAGATCTTCCTTACACATGGGTTTTACATCTTCTGGATGGACTTCTCATGTGATAAGAAAAAATATTAACATTTTTAGTCTTTATATAGTTGACTTAGATTTATCTATCACATTCTAGGTGGAACTATTATTGTTTAATCTTCCCATGAATGAATCACTAAAGGAAGATAGGGACCAAGGAATTGAAACCACAGCTTTCCTCTAATCAATATTTCATGATCGAAAATCCATGGTTCCCCTACTAAAATCCCATTTGCAGACCCCAAGGATATCTTAATGATAATAACTTCATTCCCAACAGAACTACATCTACCAAATATTACATGATCAGATATCATCATTAGAGACTTTTTAAATCACTATTCCTGAGAACCATTATTTCCCCTATTACATATTTATATTTGGTTTTATGTGGAGTAATCTATTGGAATATTTGGATTTAATTTAACAAATCACCCCATTACATTGAACATCCTTTTCATACCCCCATAAGGAATGGATAGTTTGAGTTCATTATATCATTATGTATATTATTAACACAATGCCAATACACCTATAAGTGACATACTTATGATGTTCATATTATAATTAACAGTGATGGCTGAAATGATTTGTGGTAAGGAAGCATGAAATGGATCTCCTTCTAGTGCATGGATAATCATGAACTATAAGGAGTCTATTATGTGAATGTACCAAATTAGTTTGATTTCATGAAGTTTTAAATAATTCCCATCTCTCATATTTCACTTTTATAATATGATATACATCTCATACCATTTGTTCATTTATCTCTCTTATTTATAATTCCTAAACAAGGGTATAGATATTGTATATATTTTCGACATAATGGTTATTCTAAAATTCACAAGACATAGATGATAACATAATGAGTTGATGAATAATTGATATTATTCTTATATGAATCATTTTCTGCCTTGAATATTCCATGAGGAGGAATAACATGATGTTGGGACATTGGTACAAAATGATTCTATTGTTGGTGTTGTAATATGAACAACCACATATATAACTCATGTATATCCATGTATTCCATGAAATGTTAATGATCCAAAATTGATCAAAGTGATATCTAATTGGAGGTTTTGATATCCATTTAATATATATATATATATGTATATATATATATATGTAAATGAAATATATTTATAATTTTTCTTGATTACCAATAATGTATAAATTTTTAATTGAATAATATTTATATATCATTAACTATTTTTTATAATACTATAACCACACATATACTAAATCTAGAATATTTTTTCACCTGAATATTATTATTTTTAATTATTTTTAAACCCTAATATTTTGTTAAAAAATGAAATCTATGTTCGATAGCATATACAGTCGATAAAACTAATTCTAAATAAACCATTAAAAATTTATAATTAAATATATCCATTATAATATAATAATTAAATTTGAGGGTATAATTTTTAAGAAATAAATTATGAATTTATATGGTTTATACAGGTATAAAATAAATTATTTTTTAAAAAATTGATTGGTAATGAAAATAAAATCATTTAAAAGTAAAGAATTTGTTTTTCTGAAATATAGGTTTTATCACTGTTATGTGTTTTCATCCTAAAAAATTAAATTTATAAGTATTTGTGAATTATTTTAACTAATTATATATATTATATATTCAATAAAATGTTTAATAATTGACTTAATATTTTTTTTATAAATGTGATAATAATAAATCCGGTATTATAAATAAAAATGTTTTTTTTCTAAAAGCAGTTTCATCAATGTTTGTAAAATTATTTCATAAAATTAATTTATACACCTTTTATAATATATATTTCAAAAAATTACAATAATAATTGAAATAAAAATATAAAAATTATCTCAGAGTTAATTTTAGATAATTTTATGTGAAGAATAATTTGTTTGGGGAATAGTTCAAATTATTACTTTTATTAAACAATATGAATTAATTTAATGGATTTAAAAAGTTAAATTTTATTTTAAATTGTTTAAAAACTTAAAATAGATATATATTATTTACTAATAATAAATTTAATTCATATTAAGTAATTTTATGTTGAATTTTTATGTAAAATCATTTTATACTTGTGGAAATGTTTTCTTTGGAAAACAAGTTTTCATCACATTTTTGGGTTTTATTTTAAATAAAATTATTATACTTCTGTAAATTCAATTTAATAAAATTACTTTCATATTTGGATTAAATATAATCATTATTATTTTATAATTTAAATATAAATTTAACTCATTTTTAATAGTAACTATTGTAAATATTTGTTAGTATGGTATGGGTAAATCTAGTTATTACAGTTAAAATTGATTTTATAAGGATCTATAACGAACCATAAAACTTAAATTTATCATATAAGATGAATTAATTTTCGTTATTTCCATCCATGAATCACATATATGAATACTTGGTAGCATATTACTTGGAATGTTTCCATTATAATTGTTAAAAAAAAGTTGAAGACCAAAATGATACATCCTTTTAATATATTTAATATTTTTTAGAAGGGTTAAACAATCCTTTTAATGTTATAAATATCAATTTGAATGATAAATGATTTTTTCTCATGGTAATTTATTTCTAATTTCTTTTTAGAAATAATTACATTAAATTCTTACAAAATACCGACATGACATTTCTTTAATTAAAAAAATATAATAAATAATAGGACAAATATTACATGTAATATACTTGGAAACTGTTATTATTTTTCTTTAATTTTTTAGATAAATATAAATTCTTAGTGATGTTTTACAATATTTTAATCAAATGAAAATGTTTTTATGTTGTTATCAATGTAATTATAATTCAATAGCTTAAAAAATAACATTCATGATATACTATAAATATTAATTAAAAATAATTGATTTGAAACTCCAATAAAATCCAGAATTTTGCCACATGATTCTAATATGATTGAATATATCAACCATGTCATATTTACCAAAAATTCATCCATTTAAAGTAACTTTCTCAACCTATAAAGTGTAACAACCTTTTTATCACGATAATTGTCACAAAGAGTAAACAGAGGTTGAAACAAAGATATAAGTGTTAAAATATGAACCTAAAATTGATAAAATTTTATGTAATGATATTATTTATTCTGATCAACATGATATATTTTATGTAATGATATTATTTATAAAATTGCACCACATCTCCTCTTTTATCCACATGTAAAAATATTTTAATATCATAAAATACATACCAAATTACATTCCCCAATCCCCCTAAAATGTCTTAGATGCCTCAGTTTGATTAGAAATTCTTCCAAATAAGTCTTTTGGTGTAAATCTAAAGACGATGTCTAGAGAAGAGGTATCATTCTTAATCGATCATTTTATAATTTTCTCTTCAACCTCCATCAAATATTATTCAAAAATGATATAGTAAAAAATATTATATTCCACATACATATTCTTGTTATGTTAAATGTAATACCCTATATCCATCTCCTTTTCCATCAGATGGAAAATTTAACCATCAATTGTGTGTACAAAGAATTACAACTTCACAAAAAGATGTAATTTGTTTCCATATCCACCTCTCAATAATAGATATAATGATGAATATAATTTTAATAGAAGATATTTATGAAATATATAAACTTATATATTTATAATCTAATTTTTATTATTACCTTCTAATATTTTGGACGTTGATAACGGTGCTCATGAGTATATGTGGACTACAACCACCACAAAGTGATGTGATTTTTTTAATTTATTTTTGACATGGATGGTAATAAAGATATATTTAAAGAATATATATGATAAATTGGATATATTAATGAGTTTGTATATATTAATTTCTATTTACATTTCTTTTGATCCATCCATTGAAAATTGAAAAAAGAGTTTAGGCATACATACGACATACCTTCCTCTAGAATAGTGTAATTCATTTTTTCTATCACTTTTATTTTTTGGATTATTATAAATAAATTTATAAATAACATATATTATATTTATATCATTGTTAACATATTTGATAAAATGAAAAAAATATATCTAAAATGCCTGAAAATTTATGACTAAAACATATACAAAAAATAAAGAAGTTATTATCTTAAAAATTTATTTTAGTATTGAAATAATAATAATAATGAGATAAAATATTAAAAGTAAAAAAATATGGTATGATATGTATGATTATGGTTATGTAATAGTATTTTAATAAAAAATTATTTATTATATAGGCAGTTTAAACATGTATGAATGAAGTTAGACATGAGGTATGGTTGGATCATCTAAAATTTTTTTCTTTGAGACATAGGTTATGTTTTGCACCTATATTTTTTTATGAGGTGAATATACTAACCATTTAAATATTATATAAATCTCTTTTTCATACTCATGATATTTTTAATTTAATTTGATGTTATTCTTTCATGGGGAATATAATTTAGAAGGTAACAAAATTGAAAGGAATCCCTATTACAGTCTCATTGTTTATTGAAATTGATTACGGTTAGGATTTCATGATAAAATATCATGTTATATCTTTAAAAAATACCATTAATTTTTCTATCCACTGGTTATTTTATCAAAATTAATTTTTTTATGAATAGGATTCTTTCATTAAAAATTCATGATGCTGAAAGTATGTTTTTAATGAAACCTATCATAATATTTATCTTCTATTAAAAAATCCTTTCTCATTTCTGTACCTGTTTTATAAAAATTAGTTAATTAATGATTTGAATATTCTCTAATAATTTTCTATATAAATATTTAACCATGTAAGAATTTTCATAAAATAGTTTAAATGGAATATTTTTGTTATTCTCTGAATGAAGAAATTTTCATTTTCTACAAAAAAATATTAGTGGAGTTTTTATTTGAACATTTAAATTATAAATATAATTTCTCATGGACCTGACCATTCCATGAATTTTATATCACCTTCAATGTATCTAGGGTTAATTTTTATGAAATAGATTTATTTAATATTTTGTAAATTTATTGATTTTAAATTCGTGATTCCAAAATAAAAAGGGTATTTTCATCATGAAATGTTTCCAAGTGATATTTTTAAAATCATTTTCCATATATGTTGAAATTAGTTAATGTTTCCTAAACTTTTCTTGTGATATGATCATATAAAACCATACTTATACTTTATATCTATTATATATTATTATAATGGAATGAATTTTTTCAAAAAATACTAATTTTGTCATACGTTTTGATATGAAGAATTCATGTAATGATTGTGCAACCTGTTTCATTCCAATGGGATATTCCATTATAAAATGTATGTGAAACATATTTCCCTTTTGTAGTTTATGATATGATGACTACTTTATGTCTTCTAGAAAACTTCTCAATGATTTTCATTATGTGATGGGTTAGCCCAAATTTACACATTCGTATAATTAATTAGGTAAATATAGATATCTAATTAGATAAATAATATAGTAATTGAGAGTGAACCTAGTTATATAAGTGACCTATCTTCAAAGATTATCTTGGGAGAAAATAATGATAGGTTTGATGTTTTGGGCAGTAACCCCAATCCACTTTATAGTCATGGTAATGATCCTTCTCTATTAAGAAAATGATTTTCTATAATTATGTGTATACAAAAAAATCATGTATTATGACTATGTTCTTTTTTCATGGTGTATGTTAAGTTATTTTTTATGATTTCTATCATATGAACTACCCATATTTCTACCAAAAATAATTATTATGACTATTGATATACATGTTATAGTTTTCAAATGTTATGATAATGTTCTCATACATTTTATCTGATTCTATGTTTATTTTATTAGGGACACCTAATTTGTTTACCTTATACAGAATCTATGGTCAGACATTATTATATTCCCTTCCACATGTAGTGAATAAATGTTTTATATACATTACGTATAATAATAGTACATTTTGGGAATATATTTATTGGATATATTGAATATCCTTCATTAAATATGAAGATTGGGTATCTAATAGAACAATTCATTAATGAATTATTGTCCTCAAGTTTGAATTTGTTAAATTTATTGAATATTCATCCTAAAAGATTTGATATTTGTGTGTGAAATATACCTGTATATATATTTAGTATTACAATACATGGTTAATCAATAATTGAAATCATGGATGAGAATAAATTAGTGAGAATCCATAGGTTAATTTAACATAGATTATAAATTTATATTCAATAGTAAAGAAATTTGTGTGGTTATCCAAGAACAACACCCCAATCTAGGTTGTACATGATGTTGTTTTTTTGGAATATTTGCATCTTGGGTAATAACATTGAGAAGAGTTGGTTAAGAATATCGAACCCTTAATTCTAGTGCTCGATGGTAGTCCCCTTATTGAGATCATATTTTGAAAATGTATATGTATATGAATTGGGTAATTCATATTTTTTTTATGAACGAAAATGATGGATTTGAAAATATAATGATCTTGAATTACCTCTTTGAAACCTAATTTTCTATATATTGAAAACAATTTTTCTTTATTTAGAAATCGTATAAATAATAATCAATAAATATGAATTTTTTTCTTAATCCATGAGTTTTTTCATTCCATTCATGGAACTAGGAGGATAGATGTTAAATAAAACTTTTATTGACAATGATTTAATTATTTTAAACAAAATGGGATAATAACTGATGTTATTGATATAATGTTTATTCCTAATTAGATTACATGATATATTATTAACTACCTATACCTTAACCAATAGTTGGACTCACTAACAATGAGAGGGATGCAGTCTTCTAAGATATCTTGTAGTAGAGACCATAGATGAAGGAAAAATGAATATTTTTTTATAAAAAATGTGAAAAGAGATACACTGTACGATTCCTCAAATTAATAGTAAATTGTATTACATGTGTAAAATAAGATAATATATGAAAAAATTCTAAGTAAAAATTATGATATCGATGAAGGAAAAAAAAACTCATCCAAGATATCAATTTACATTTAATTTTATGAAATGTGGGGAACTTGTGAATTACCTAAGCCACTCACCTCTTTTAAAGGTTATCTCTTAGTCTAAAAATGAACCAATATTATAAAAAATAATTATGTAAGATGGGTGAATTATTTATGTATTGATATTAAATAATTATATGGTATATATATTTTGGAAAATTTTATATTTTAAAAAGATTCATAAAAATATACATGATTATGCTAATTTTGGAAGCATATATTTCTAGAGGTAATATTAATATTTAAGCGTTGGTCAAATATTTTATGTTCTAGACACCAATTTTTTAGTTTTTGTGTAATGGGATATTAATTATTTTAGTGATATTTTGGGAGACATTTTATTAGAATATGTTATATATAACCATTAGGTTTATATGATGTATAATTTTATGAAGAATGAAAATTTAAAAGGTATAATGGTATTAATAATCATCAGGTTTTATAAAAACATTTATGATCAAAGTTATTTTAATATTGTTTAATATATTTATGATGCTTTCAAAATAAAAATATTAATATAGTTTCATTAAAAACTATAATCTCTCACATATGGCTGGGTTGTGGTGATTGATCCCACAACTGATGGGTGACATGGGTGTTACTACTACCACTGGACTATATAATGTATTGGACAACTTGACATTAATTACATTCACAATAACATAACAGATATATAATATGTTGTTTTTGGGAACATATATTTTCTCATAGAGAAATAAATTGCGTTGAAAAGTGATTTGTTAATAATAGGGATTAATTTTATTAGAAAAGAATTTCACTATTTTGAGAAATGTATATGATTGAGGTAAATAAGACATTAGTGGATTTCATATGACAAGTAAATTGTGAATTATATATTTTAATGATATAAGGTTTTAATATGGATTTATATTTATCCTAGTTACTCATCGAAAATATTTGCATATCATGGATATTATATGATTAGGATTTATTTATTTTTGGTATTATTCATTAATAGTGATTAATGATATTTGGAGAAATATTAAATTTATATCTGATGATTATGTTATAAAATAATTATCTTCATTGGGTTTGAATCTTAGCCTTGAATATTTTGAGGAATTTTATGGTTTGATACTTACCAAATGAAGATAGTTGATCATGGGGTGTTATTGTTGGGGAATTGGTGGGTAATGTTTAATTATATCATATAATGGCTTATTAATTTTGTGATTTGTCTATTTCTAACCATTTTGGTATTGATTAACTTTTAAAAATAAGAAGAACTTATTTTTATCATTTTATGGATGATGTGATCTGTTAGATGTTTGTTTTAGGTCCTCATGAATAAAAAAATAGTTCGTGTTAAATTCTCATTATTTGGTTAGAAAGATGTAATTATGATGGAAATTGATTAAAGGATGAAATTATACATGTTACACAAGTATATTTATGTATTTTCATATTATTTATGGTAAACTAATTTATTAAGTGTTAGAAAAGTATACTCAAAACAAAATTTTTTC
This sequence comes from Viscum album, assembly GCA_963277665.1. Classification (NCBI taxonomy): domain Eukaryota; kingdom Viridiplantae; phylum Streptophyta; class Magnoliopsida; order Santalales; family Viscaceae; genus Viscum; species Viscum album. Next base: position 1,952,893,770 of record OY728141.1, on the reverse strand, counting down.
ATATTACTTTTATTTTTGATGAATCAATGTTTTTTCACAATGCTTTAGTTGAAGGTTTTATAGGTTCTAACAATATTAGAATCATTAAATAACATGTGATGAATAATCCATGTCATGCACCATTATTATATAAGCATTAAACATTTATTTCGTGACCATATTTTTAATTCACACTAATTTTCACTTATTCGAAAACCAAGTGTTGTGATGACATTTTCTTCCCTTTATCTCTTTTCAATAAGTTGTTTCATAATACTTGTAACAATTTTTTATTTCAATAATGTTATACTCATATGAAAATTATATATATATTGTTCAAATGTTAAAATTTAAAAGACACAATTTATTAATAGGGGAATAATTTTACACCCTGTGTTTTTTTAATATAAAACCATGTTTAATTGCTTATATGATAAGTGGCACCGAACCTAAATGAATAATGAATAGTTTTAATTTAATCAGGAAAATTATAACTATGTTTTAAAATTGGTTATTATGAATCAGATTGCATAAAATAGAAAAATATATTACTTATACAATTATAAAATAAATTCATTGGATAAAATTTTCTTAGAAATGAAAATAAAAAATCTTGAAAGTAATTTTTTTAAATTTTTATTTTAGGAAACCGATTTGTTATATTTTTAAAAAATATATTAATTAAAATTGGATAATTAGTTTTATGATTTATATATATATATATCATTTAAAATCAAATTATTTATCATTCATCTAATATGTTTTCTATGAATGGGATAAGAATAAATCCATTTTTATTTTTAAAAACAATATTTTTCAAGAAAAAGGTTTCATCCCCTTTTGGAAAAATATTTGTTCAATTAATTTCACCCACTTTTATAACATCTAATTATAAAAATTTTCATAATTTTTCTTATAATTATGTCAAAATTAAATTATATTGAATTTGTTATAATTTTTGGAAAGGAATAACTTTTTTGTGAATAAGAAAAAATAATTATACCTATCAAAAAATTAATTTCATTTAAACACATTACAAAGTTTAATTTCTTTTAAATGGTTTTAAAAGTAAAATTAGTTATATTGTATTATAATTAATACAGTTTAGGTCATTTGTATCAATTTTATGTTGAATGTAAATATAGAAACATTTTATACTTAAGAAAACATTTTATTTGGAAAATAAATTTTCATATTTAATTTTAAATTAAATCAATAAAAATATATGAAATAAATTTTATAAATAAATTTTATATTTTTAATCATCATAATTAATATGTGGTATTAATGATAATTTATTTCATGTCCTAATGAATAGTAAATAGAGAAAATATTTATTATAAGGACAATGATTTAACTTATTTTCTTATAATGTCTATAATATTTCTAGACAGAGAAAAAAAAATATAATTTTAGTTTGAAAAATAAATTTGAAATATAAACAATTAGTTTTGATCATGGATATTTATTTCTTACTTTTTTTGTTTAATTATTAGCATAAATTATTCTACAAAACTAACACAACATATAGTTAATTAATAAAAAATAAAATACATAAATTTATAATTTAAATGTAAAATTATTGGAAATAAATATTATATTCCATGTGTTTTTTATATTAATATTAAATTGTGGTGATATGTGAATATATTAGACTATAATTCCATTTTTATAATGATTTTTTTCATGGTCAAATTACATGAATATTTCAAAAAATGGACAGAATGTAATTTTTTAAAAATTAATATTTTATTAAAGGATTTAAAATTACTAACATTTTTTTCATGAAAATTTATTAGGATATGGATTAAATATTATACATGGTCAATTTATTTTTTACTTTATTTTACAATTAATATCATGACCCCTAATAGTAAACAATGTTGGTATCATAATATTTCTAAAAAGGGTTGAAGTGGGTTAAAACAAAGTGATCAGATTATAGAAAATAATGTAAAAATGTCCATGTTTTATTGTATGACATGATTTAATACCATAATAAACCTATAATTTAATTATATCATTTTGAACCTTTTTCCTATTAATACTAATTTAAATTAATTAAACATTTTATGAAATTACAAAAGTTCCCATCCCCTCAAATATAATAGGGGACATGAGCTCCCTTTTCATAACACTTCAATAGAATTATGGTTCTACTATTCCATAATATATCCATTACTTACACCCCTTACCGTGTTCTAGAGGCCTTTTAATATTATAAAACCATCCTATAGAGGATTTTTGTTTAGAACTAAAGAGGTTATTTGAAGATGATATATCACTATGTATCATGTTTTTTTATTAATTTTCCTATTAAATTTATCACCAATATTGTTAAACTTTGATGAAGTAATAAAACCAGTATTATATATATACTATTAATGTATAATGTTAATTTAATAACATATTTCTATATCCTCTCCCATTAAATGGGAAATAAAATGGTAGATCATGTGTACGAAAGACAACTGCCTCAAAAACTAATGTAATTTATTTTCCTCAAAAATTTTCACATATGAAAATATTTAGGGGTTTAATAATAATGTATTATATTTATGAAAAAGTTATTATTCTGAAATTACAAAATCAAATATACCTTCTTACCATCTAAAATGATGAAAAATTATAATATCATTCATGTGTATGAATGTACAACCACTTCCAAAAAGAGATGTGATTCGTTTTCCATTTTATGTAGAATAATTTATTAAAAATGATATATGTAAATAATATATATTTTAAATGTGTGATATTATTTATTTTCAATTGATTAATTACTTTTTTTCATTTTTATTTTCAATTAATGAATAAAAACTCTGTTCATATGTATATATGACATACTGTTTCTCTGAGCAGTGTAATTCATTTTTCTATCACGATCATTTATAGATTATTGTAAGTAAGTATATAATGAATATATATGATATTTATATCATTTTTAATATTATTAATATTATTTAACCATAATAGATATTAATGGAATTAAATAATGAAACCAAAATATTCATGAAAAACTCTAAGGCTCTAGCCTTAAATATTACATAATATTGAGTTATGATTAAGAATATACTTTCTTTTTCATTGAGTATCTTTTTAGTTTTATATATTAAGATAATTAGGCCATAAATATAACATTAGATATCAAATATTACAATGTGAAACTTATACTTTATTGAATAAAACTCCTTAAATAAAACAAGAATTCATTTCTTGAAAAAATCATCTTGAATTCTTGCTTTCTCTTAAAATTACTTATACCCTGTGAAAAACATTTAAAAAATAAGGTATGAGCATAAAAATATTATTAAGGGATATAAAATAAATAAAGAAAACCTTAGTTCAGGAATACATACATATCATTGAAGTCATTATTTTTACTCTTAAAACATAATATCTTTAACAAACATCATGAAGTCATAAGATCTATAAATAACTCATAAAATAATAAATCGTAATGGTATCTTATGGTATTCATAAAATAATTACATTGTAGCTTTCATAGCTACATAGGGAGTAACCTTCATGGTTACATTTGGAATAACCTTAAAAGTATATTCCATAAATATCTTACGAGAAGCCTTAACATTTACCTCCTTTACATTACCCAATGAATTGGAGAACTATCATGTGCTCACCCACCCATGGTTTATCATGGAACCACCCGTAAACATAAATATTTCCCATGAACAATTACATAATCATTACATATAAAGAATCATAAAAGAAAAATAATATTCCCACACTTCCATCATAAGACATCATATCAAGATATTGATATAATAGATCAATTCTCAAAACCATTTTCAATACTAAAATAACTAAAAAGGAATATGGTATTTACATTTCATTTTTAAAACATTAGGGCTTGTAGAGGAATCAAAATATCAAATAATGCTTGTGGTAGCAGAAATGTCATTGTCAAAACATACGTTAAAAAAAATTCTTTTTTCAATTAATAAAATGATTCGTAGAAAGAGATTCCTTTTGAAAACCATTGAATTAAATGATATGTCAAAGGGGATGATTATACACCCTATAAATTAAGGTCGTATATAAACCAAAATTTGTCTCAATGAAAAGAGATAGAGATGAAGTCCCTTATAAAGATCATGTCATTAGATTAAGGATAAATAAATGACTTAAATATCTATGAAAAACATAAATACACCCAATATAAGTGTATATTTAGTGTAAAATAATAATATATCATTCACACATATTCTTTAAAAAAAACCAATGACATGAATAATTAACCATATTAATGATGATTGAGTTAAGAATTCCCTTACCTCAAATCTGACATATCTTATTTATTATTTATATTCTGGAATAATTAACATAGATTAATTTATACATGGTTGAGAAACATTTTCAGGTTTATTATTCATTTTATATAATTTATTAAAATGTTATAAAAATCTAAAAATTATTTAATTTTATATTGGTCGTTTTGTTGATATTCAGTACTTGAGTCGAAAATGATGACGTTTGATGTAAATAGTCCATGTGGTTAAAATTAATTCCTTATATAAAATATTATTAATGATTTAAAAATAATATATATTAAATTTATAAATATATATATTTATAATAGTCCATAATATTTTGAGACAATAAATGGAATGAAATGTTCATGGATACGGTAGGTCATACGTATGCCTGGACGCTACATTCATTTATTTATCATATCAAAGGAATGAAAAATAAAAGATATGTAGGTATATTATAATTAAATTATAATATACATGTTATTTATATCCCATAAGATAATTAAATAAATCCATTATACATTCCATGTATGGTATGAATGAGGCATATCACTTAGAGGGGGCAGTAGTCCACACTTTCTCAAATAAAATTATCATATTTACACATATTGAAAACCATAAAGGTATGTGGTCAATAAGTATTCTAGAAACATAGACTCAATATATATAATATATATCATGTTCATTCATTCCATCCACTTATATAATTGTGTATTAATGGAGACCAGGTAGAATTAATCACATCGCATTGTGGAGAAGTTTTGTTATACGTACGCACAAGCGATGATATCATTTACTAAATGGATAAATGGTATATAATTGGATAGTATATTAATTATAGATAATAATTATCATTTTATAATTTTTTATAACCATTTTAATCATTATTATACCCATCCAAATTATGTCTTGTTGAATAACATTTTACACCACTACGTGGAGACGGTAAGTCATACGCACACACACATGGTGATATTTTTATTCATAGGATGGATAAAAGAAGGTATAAAGTTGTAACATAATCACAATAACATATTAGAAAGTATAAGATACTTTATTAATTACTTTAGTATGTAAAATAAATAAAATATGAAGTAGAATAAGATAATAATTTTCAAAGATGTGTTAAAACAAATACCTCTTTTTTTGAGTATCTCATTTTGATTTTCTCAAAAGGTATCCATAGGATGGATTTATTCCCAATGTCTGACCTCTCAGATGAAGGGAGGGATGTTGAGAGATTATGTTATATAAATTTAATTGAGCCAATGGTCTTTATATGTGTGAGTTAGTGGGTAGAGGTTGTGGCCTTTGATAAGATGGAGGAGGTGAACTTTATGAAAGTCATAAAATATTATTTTATTATAAAATGATTTTCGAATTATAATAGTTAAAAAGTGATAAAGTTATAGGATAATATGGAGATAAGTTAAAATACTATAATAAAATAGGTTTTAGATATGTTTAGGTTACAATAATATCCTTATCATGTAGCTTTAACCCTTAGTTAAAAACATTAACTCTTACCTTGTCATCTTGTATCTTCATAATATATGGTTACTGTAGAAACTATAAAAAGAAAATAGAACCAAAAGTGGATAATGAATGAAATTTTTAATATTATATAAGTCATTTTAACAAATCTTTTATTTTTATAACTATTATATCATTTAATAAAATAGTATTCTTTTTAAAAACACATTGATGTCAATTTTGACACTATTTAGTAATTGTTTTTTTATGTCATAAAAAATTGATTCATTGAACCAAATGAATTTACTCATCCCTCACATGTCCGTTTCATCCAAAAAAAATTCATGGCCTCATTATTTTCAAATAACATTTCTTTTAATGTTTATAATATCATTTGTTTTAATATTTCATTAATAAGGTAATCACGACATCATCATTGTGTTGCAAATAAATTTATTTACTAAATTTCAAAAAAGTATAAATAAAATACCATGATGTAGAAAATAATTTAAGATTTCCAATGAATATATATAGTTAAAGATACCAGTTATATTACACAATATTAATTTTTTATTATTAAAATATGCATGTTTATGTTATATTCCCCTTCTTGTTAAATTAAAAATTATAAAAAGTCATTTTCACACCCAAGTGGCTCCCAGATTCCACAAGTTCATCCAGATGATTCTCATTTTTAGATATATATCAAAAAATAGTATTAGGACACGTTTTAGGGTATTTTAATATTATCATATTATTATTTTTTAACCTCATTTACCTAATTTACCCTTTAAAAATGGTAAATAAAAATAATTACTGATTTATTATTCATAATGTCTAAAAAATAAAATTTAACTATTAAATTAATTTGGACCATGTAATTCCAAATATTTAATCCATATTTAAAAATTCAAAACACATAATTGGTAGATATTTATTTAAAATTAATTCTCATTGTCAAAACTCGAAAACGAGTTTTTATAAAAAAACAATTATCAACAGATTGACATGTGTTTATGTCCAATTAAAATGTAAAATTACTTATAATGAAAATTATTGGATTAAATTAATAAAACACAATACATTTACACTTTAAAACTAATTATAATAATAATCTAACTACATAAATAAAATAGGCAAAATTGTAGCTTTGAATTAAAATCCATTATTTTTAATTATTCATTTAAAAATAAAATTTATCAAAAAAATACCAAAAGTAAATTTTGATGTCCTACCTCTAAAAAATAATATTATTTTATCATATAGAACATATAAAATATAAATCATATTATTAAAATGGTTTCTCCATCTAAAGGTGGTAAAACAACCTTTTAAAAATATTAGAGTCTTTTATGCTTGAAATTGGATTCATTCTCATTTTAATCCTCTAAAATTCATTGGATAAATGTATAAAAATTGAATAGAAATGTAAAATCATAATATAGTTAATTTTTTTTGATTCACACTTATAAAATTTCTAGGAGTTATCTACTGTTTAAAATAATAATAATATTATTGTATTATTTTTTAGTATAACTCAGTGTTGTGTGCAACGTATGATTTCAAAGAAACCTGTTACCATGTGTCTGGTACACTATCATACATAGTTTTACCTTCAAAATAAAATTAATTTTAAATTAAAAATTATTAATAGATATGAATGTTTATTATTATCTAAATACATGGGATGTTACATCATTCTCCCTTTTAGAAATTGCATCCTAGTAATTTAATAATTAGGCTCAGAAAAATCATTGAAAATCACAAACCAAAAAAATATTCAATAAAACTATCACCATAGAAGATATATTAATAAGTACGAAGGTCACCCTAGAAAACACATACTAGGATTCCATGTAGGAAACCCGGGAAATCAAAGAGAAAATAACCATCTTTTTCTGATAGAGAGTGATAGAAAACATGATCAGGAAAAAGTTAACAACTTAAAAACCACAAACACGTGATGGGTTAAATAGTCATGGATTTAATAGTAGGAAAAGTAAATAGAAAACATTTTTGTTTTAAGATCCTTCTTATAAATTTTCAGAATTATTTTAATATATATAATAAGAACAGAAGGAATCATACTTACTTTCCATGTAGAGTTTCATCCTTAAATAAATATCTACAAAATACTCATCTCTTCTCCAAACAATGAAAATTGAAGATGATTTTGTCACACCTTAAGTGCTAGAATCAACTTATAGAAAATCACATAATCCAAAAAATATTTACTATATATTTCCCTTATATCTAGACATTAACCAAAACCAAAATTTATGGTATAACCTCAAAAAATTCTCCAAAAAGAATAATCCAATTGAAAAATAAATATTTTACTTAATTTAAAAAATTCAATAAACAATACCCAAAGTTCATTAATGACCATTCAATATTCAATTGTACTTAAAATTCGTCAATGTAATACAAACATTGATTGAATCCCAAAATTTATAAGTATTTGATCACCTATCCTTCCATGATAAATCGTAACATTTATCTCCAAATAACATCAACTTCTCTTAAATTCTCACACATAAAAGTAATTAACCTTATCAAATAGTCTCCATGATTAGTTAATAAATTTCATAAATAACCTAGATCACTAGATGTACACAATAAAAAAATATATTCTTCCAAAATAAAAACTTTTGCGACGGGCCCGTCGCAAATAAGTTTTTGCGACGGGCCTTTTCCCGTCGCAAATAGTTGCCTCGAATCAAACAGCTATAACTTCTGATCCCGATGTCCGATAAACCTCTACCATATATCATGTCGAAGATATTTTAATGTTCTTCAATTTGACTGATTGTGGAGCTGAAACGGACTCATGGATTAGAAGTTATGGTCCTTTTAACATTCAAACGACTATAACTTCCGATCCGGATGTCCGTTTGGACTGTACTGCATATCATATCGAAGATCGTTTCATGTTCTTCGATTTGACTGGTTGTGGAGTTGAAACGGACTTACGGATTAGAAGTTATAGTCGTTTTAACATTCTCAGAGGATTTTCACCCCCTCATTTCTATGTATTCATTCATAACTATACATATATATATATATGTGTGTGTGTGTGTATGTGTATGTGTGTGTGTCTGTATTGTATATATGTATTTATTTATTTATTTATTTATAAATACACATAAAAACACATATTTTATAAATTTATTTAAAACTAAGCTTATAATTATATATTAATTAATATACAAATAAATATACGAATAAAAACTTATAACTACATATATATATATATAAATAGAATAAATATATATTAATATACGAATAAATATATATATTAATATATGAATAAATATATATATATATATATATATATATATATATATATTTATTCATATAACCAAATATATTTATATTAATATAAATCTATATTAATATACGAATAAATATAACTATAAATATATATAACTATATATATATATAACTATAATTATTCCTAATTATTACTAATTATTATTAATTATTCCTAATCATTATTAATTATTTCTAATTATTATTAATTACACCTAATTACCATTAAATATGAATACTAATAACTTAAATTTATTAAATAACAAAACAATATAAACATAATTAAATTAAAACTAATTAAAACTAATTAAAACTAATTAAAACTAATTAAAAATAATTAAAACTAATAAAAAAATTAAAATAAATATTAAATTAAAAATAACATAAGTACCTTTAAAATGGATTTGAAGTTGATCTCCGATAATTGTTGAAGACTTCAATATCAACTCTGCAAAAAAAATTAAACTTAATAAACTGTAAACAGTTTTGAGAGAAGTTGAGAATGAATGAAAAAAAAACGGATGGGGGTATTTATAGGTTAGCTTATTTGCGACGGGTCCCGTCGCAAATAACAACTTGCCGACACACTATTTGCGACGGGGGTATATTCCCGTCGCAAATAGTTTTTACCGCCGCCGGATATTTGCGACGGGTGGTAACCACCCGTCGCAAATACCTTTCCCGCGGTTTGGCGCGCTATGCGCGCCAAGCCTTTTGCGACGGGTGAGATTTTACCGTCGCAAATAACTAGTTATTTGCGACGGGAAAATGCCCCCGTCGCAAATAAGTTTCTAATGGGACTATTTGCGACGGGATTTATTCCCGTCGCAAATAACCCGTCGCAAAAAGCCATTTTTCCTGTAGTGACGTCTTCCAAAATAACATTTATCACTTAATCATAAAATAATTTTCCTATACTAAGGATATCCATTGGATAAAACATAAGTTTCAAAAATCTTCTTATTCTTGATTCATAAAATCATTTAACTAAAAAGAATAAACCATACTAACCAGGGACATCACGTAGTCTAGTGGTAGGCCATAAAGCCTTGTCTCACTTTGCTTGTGGGATCAATTCCCATGGCCTTGTCTAACACGACATGTTTTCACCATTCTTATGGGGTTTTATTTTTCTAAAACTATATAATTCATAAAACATTCCAAAAATGAGGCTAAATCATAAAAAATATCCATAACATAATTTAACCTCATGTTTGTCACATCCCTTTTATTTTTCATCTCAAAATGTAATAAACCATAATTATTTCAAAATCATGGATAATATAAACCCCAGAAATTATTTATAATTATATCCCAAAAATAAAAGGTAATTATTACTCAAAAAATCACATAAAATACATTAGGGTTACACATTCTAGGGATAATTATTTAAAATTAATCCAATCAAAATAATATCATTAATACTATTAATCATTTCATCACACATAGACCTAAAATAACTCTCAAATTTCTAAAATATAGATATCTTAGTCATCCAGAATTCTTCATGATCACTTAACCATGTTTTTACAAATTATTAAGAAATACTTATTTCCTACAAAAAATCATTAATCATGTCCTAAGATTCCATAATTTCAAAACATGGGACAAGAAATAATACATACCTTTCATAAGTCAAAATTAGTTTCCTCATACTCAACTAGAATTTCATTAGATATTGGTAAAAATTTATTTTTATGGTCATATGAAAACCCTTTTTATAACTTCTTAATATAACATTTATTTCAATAATGACCATGCACACCACAATGAATACAATCAATTGATCCTTCAGAAAGAACAAAATTCTTTTTTTTGGAGTCAATTAAACACTTCCTTTTTCTATAGTAGGTTATTGCATTATTTCCTTCATTACAACATATATAACCACTTCCCATTCCTTAGAAACATTTTCCTAGGTGTTACATTCCACATCCTTTCCAAATATGTTGTTGAATATACTTAACTTTGTATTTATTACCTGATCATCCATAGGGATTCATTTAATGAATATATAATGCCTCAGAAAAATCACCATGGTTCAAGTGGTCAGTCAAGAATCCTGATAATTTGTTACCACAAGAGTTCTCATTGCCCCTCCCATTTAATTTGGTTTCTTATTCAGAAAACCACTACAGTTTCCTTCAAATCCATTGTTACATTGGTACCTACTAGATATATCCATTTACTAAAACCAAAAAGGTCAATGTGATTATATCAGTAAAATAAACATATACTATCTTATAAGGAGGTTAAACACCAATATAAATATATATATATATATATATTTGTGTTATCTTAAACTAATTAAATTTATCTAAAATAACTGTGAATTTCTATAATATGATAACTATTGTGGTTATACATAACATGTCACTTATTATTAAATAATAGCCTAACCTTTAATGATATATAAACCAACCTCTAATACCAACTGTAAGGCCCCAGACTCAAACATTACATAATCTTGTGTTTTGATCAGGAATTTACTTTCTTTTACATTGATAATCATTTTAAGTTTAGTGAATTATAGAATTAGGCCATCTCTATAACATTACATCTAAAATATTAATAAGTAGACACTTCTACTCTATATAATAAAACTCCATAAATAAAACATGAATTCTTCTATTGATAAAAATATTCTTGAATTTTTCTTTTCTATTACACTTTCATCATACCCGATGAAAAGCATTTCAAAAAATTGGGATGTGCATAAAAATATAAATAAGGGATATAAAATAATGATAGAAACCATTAGTATATGAATACATACAAATCAATGAAATCAGACTTTTTACTTATAAAAAAGAAGATATTTAATATACTTTATGAAATAAAATGATTTATGAATAACTAATAGAAATAATAAATCATAAATGTAACTTGTGGAATTCATTACATACTTACATTGTAGCTTTCACAACTAAATAGGTAGTAAACATCATATTTTAGATTAGAATACCCATCACATTATATTCCCTAAATATCTTAGGAGGATCCTTAATATTTACCTCCACCACATTACCCAATGAATTGGAGAGCTATCATGGGATCCCCTACCTTCAATTTATCACAAAACCACCCATATACATAATCAATGAAAAAGAACCCAAATGTAATCATAATATATGAATAATCATAAAAGAAAAATAACATTTCTACATTGAAATCATAAGATATTATATCAAGATATTGATATAATCAATCCATTATAAAAAACAATTAAAAAATACCCAAAAATGAATATGATATTTACTTTTCCTTTTTAAAACATTAAGGGTTTTATAAGAAGCCAAATATCAAATAATGCTCACGGTGGAATAAAGGCCATTATCATCATATACGTTGAACAAAACTTGACTTTTTTCATTTAGTAAAATGATTCATAGAAAAATATTCCTTTTGAAAACCATTCAATGAAATTAAAATTCCAATCATTTGATCATAAACCATATAAAATAAGGTCATGTATAAACTGAAATATAGATTAATGAATATAGATTGACACGAAGTCCCTTATAAAGATCATTCCAATATATTAGGGATAAATAAATGATATAAATATGTGTGAAAAATATAAATACACCCAATACAAGAGGATATTTAGTGTAAAATAATAATAGGTTTGTAACACATATTCTAGAAAAAACAAAACAAATGACATGGATATTAACTCAATGAATAATGATTGAGTTATAATTTCCCTTTCCTCAAATATGATATGACTTGTTCAATATTTATATTCATAAATAATAAGCTCAGGTTAATTTATACTTGCTTGATAACCTTTTTAAAGTTTATTATTCATTTTATGTCACTTATTTCAATGTTATTAACATCACATAATTATTTAAGATCATATTTCTCATTTTTTCGATATTCGGTACTTGAGTCGAAAATGAACTTGATTGATGTAAATTTTTCATGTGGTAAAAATTCAATCATCCTTAGAATATTATTCATTATTTAAATATCATATATATCCATTATATATTTATTTAGAGTATTTCATAACAATTAGATATAATAAATGAAATACATCGTTCATAGAGATGGTGGGCCATACGTACGCATGAACACTACTTTAATTTCGGTTTCTTATTAATGGAATTAAAACTAAATGATAAATTTGTATGTTATAATTAAATTTTAATATATAAGTTATATATGTTACTTAAGTTCATTAATTACATCCTTTAAATGTTCCATACATGCCATAATGAATCATATCACTTTGAGGGGGCGGTAGTCCGCACTTCCTCAAATGAAATTATCATATAAACACATTATGGAAATAATAAAGGTATGTCATAATTAAAAATCAAATAATAATATATTAAATATAAATATAATATATATCATATTTACTCATTCTATTCATGTATATAATTGGGGTTTAATGTTGATCATGTAGAATGAATCACATCACATCGAAGAGATGGTAGACCGTACATACGCATGAGCGATGATAACATTCACTTATTGGTTAAACAATATATAATTGGATGGAATATTAATTATAAATAAAAATTATCATATTTTATTCATTATTTAAATCCATTATACTCCTCATTATACCCATTCAAATTAAATCTTGTTTAATAACAAATTACACCATGGCGTAGAGACAGTAAGCCGTACGTACACACACACAGAGATATTATTATTTGTAAGATGGATATAAGGAGGGATATGGTTATACCATAATTATAATAAAATATCATCATGTAAAATATATATTGTTTATTAAATTATTATGTAAATGACATAGTAATAGTATGTTGAATATGAAATGAATTTTGAAGAGGTGATAAAACAAATCCCTCTTTTTTGAGTATCTCTTTTTGATTGTAACAAAATCTATTCTTATGATGGATTTATGCCCAATGTGTGGAATATAAGTTTATTTTAGGGAAGTAGGAAAAATATTTTATAATTATTTGGAAGAGATAATGGGATTAAAAGGCTTGAGTAATTACGTAGAGTTGGTGGCATTATATAAGAGCGAAGAGGGGCACTCAAGGAAAGTCTTAAAATATTATTTTATTTTAAAATTATTTTCAAATTATAATAGTTAAAAATTAATATTTTTAAAGGATATGATAATTATGGGTCTAAATACTCTCCAAAAATTGGTTTTAGGAGAGTTTAGGTCACAAAATTAACCTTATATTTTAGCTTTAACCCTTAGATAAAAACATTAACTCTTAACATGTCTTCTTGTATCTTCATAATATATGGTTACTATAGTTTCTATAAAATGATAATCCAACCAAAATAGGATCATTAATGAATATTTTAACATTATATAAGTCATTTGGTTGAATATTATAATTTTAGGACTATTATATCATATAATAAAATAGTATTTGTTTTAAAAACTCAATTATGTAAATTTTGATAGTATTTAGTAATTTATTTTTGATAAAGTTATGAAACCTGATTCCTTAAATACAATAGAATAAAAACATACATCGCATGACATCTTCATCAAATTTTTTTATGGAATAAAAATATAAAAATTAAAATTATTTTAATGTTTCGAATATAATTTATTGGAATCTTTCATAAATAAGGTAATCACTCCATCATCATTGTGTCACAAATTAATTTATTTATTTAACATCTAAAAAGTATAAATAAAATACCATGATGTATTAAATATTTTTAACTTTATAATTAATATTTACAGTCCAAGTGATCAGTTATATAACCCAATATTAAAATTGATTTTTAAGATGCATATTTATGTTATATTTCTTTTTTCTTCAAATTAAATATTATAAAATATCATTTTCACACCCAAGTGGCTCCCAAATTCCAAGAGTTCATCCTAAGGTTTCTAATGGGTGGATATATCTCATTCAATAGTATCAGGATACGTTTTAGGGAAGTTATATATTATTATAATATTATTTTTTACCCTTATTTACATGATTTACCATTTCATAATTATAAATAAAAATAATTACTAAAGTTACTATTCATAATACCAAAAAATAAAAGGTACCCATTTAATTAATTTTCAACTTTTGATTAAAAATATGGAAAAACAATTTTCCAAATTAAAAAAATAGAATTTTTAGAAATTAATTTAACATTAATTCTCACTGTGAAAACTAGAAAATAGGTTTTTAAGAAATAAAAACTATCAAAAGATTGACTCGTGTTTATATCCAATTAAAATGTGAAATTAATTCCAATGACCATCAGTGGGTTAAATTATGAAAACATAATACAATTACACTTTAAAACCAATTAAAATGAAAATTTATCTATATAAATAAATTACATGAAAATATAGTTGGAAATTAAAATCTAGTATTTTAACGATTTATTAAAAAAAATATTTTATCAAAAAAATACGGATTTTTTTAATGTCCCACTGTTAAAAGAGACGTTTATTTTATCAAATAAAACATATAAAATTTTAAAAAACAATTTTTAAAAATGGTTCTCCATCCAAAGGTGGTAAAACAACCTTTTAAAATTATTATTGTATTTTATGGATAAAATTCAGTTTATTCTCGTTTTAAGAATATAAAATTCATTGGATAAATGTATAAACATTTAAAAAATATGTAATATAATAATATAGTTAATTTTTTTTCATTTCCACCAATACGAAGGCTAGGTATTAACTACCATTTAATATAATAATAATATTATTGTACTATTTTTCGGAATGACTAAGTATTGTGTAGAACATAAGAATTAAGAGATACCCATTGTTGTGTGTCTGGTACACTATCATACATAGTGTCTTATTCAAATTAAGATTAATATTAAATTTAAAAATGTTAAATTTTATTCTATTTTTTTATTCTATAAATACCTGAGATGTTACAAAAACTAAGTAGTTATTATATGGAATAATAATTTTAATAAAAATATATTATGTTATTGATTAATGGTTATAAGTAAATCATATATTATTATATATATATATATGTGTGTGTGTGACTTTAATTCTGAAATAAATGTATAATAAACATTATTTATTGTAAAGTATAATCAAATACATTTAAAGGAATTCATACATGAAGAAATGATAAATCATCAGATTTTTTTTTTCAGATACAAATTGTGATATGAAACTATATTATTTTTTGAAGTGTTTGTAATTAATAATGAAGTACTAAATCATTAATTTATTTTTATTCCTATTTTTTTATATTTTTATTTCATGAGGCTTATGATTCAATATTCACTAATTCCACAAGGCTTTATACCAAAATATCATTATTTATCGGGATTGATTATTGTTCTATTTTGATGATGAATTATTATGGTCTATCTATCAATAATCCTTCTAATTTTTGTACACTACAGTTATTAAATGAAATTAAATACTTTCAAATCATTTTTATCCTTTTATGTATTCAAGAGACTAACATAATATTTTTAAATAATATATAATTTATTTCTCTCTTTAGAAAAAAATATTTTCTCTTCTATATCAATGTTTTATAAAAATATTTTATTGAATGTTTGTAATATTATCCAATTATACATTAGTTAAATTATAATTCATATATAGATTTTAAAAGAATTTTTTTAAAATTAATCTTCAAGTCATTTTTAGATAAATTATTGGGTTAGATATTTGGGAAATTTTAATATTATATAAGTTATTTCGTAGGGAAAATGTTATTTTCTTAATTAATTTTTACCATGTGATATTTTGAAAACCTTGGTCATATAATCTTGAATAATTCTATGTTTTATAAACTTTATATGGGATATGATCCAATGATACCATCCTTATTATTTATCTAGATAACTTGTATTTATTAGGTTAAGATTTTTATGAAACATGTTATCTTTTTTCCATGTGTTATATGATTTGATTATGTAGTGATTATAAACCCCATTTCTTTAAAAATGTGTCTTCCATAAATTTTTTCCTGAAAACCATTTTCCATTCAAAGGATATGATATAATTATGTTTTATAATATTGTGTCATAAATCTATATCGTACTTAATATGTGATGGGTGATCTCAGAATGGACCTCCAATTCGCTGGCTAATGATAAGTATCTCCTGATACTTAAAAGACATGAATGGATAGTGAACACACTTTAATATAGGAATATGAAAATTTATTTTTTATTTGGGAGTGAACCATGAATACTCTGAAATTTAAGGGATTGAGCCCTGTCGACTATTAAGGCCTTGTAAATTATCTTTAAAAATTATAGAAATTATTTTATTTGTTTCATTTTATGAAGAAAACTCGTGGCCTATGCCAAATTTAGGATCTCATGTAAAATTTTATTTGATTTATTTATGATTCATGTATTATAAATTTTAAACATTATGTTGTGACTCATGATTATTATCTATGATTTATAGAGTATACTTTTGAAATTGGAAACTCATGTTATCAAACCATTTTCCTCATGTTATATTTAAGTGATCATTGATACCTCCTTTGCTTAAAAATAGTAGAAATCCTTTCTCACACTATATTAAATTTCATTCCAGATGTTTATGATGAAATTATTTATGTTGTTTATTTCAATAGAGAGTATTATGTAGTAATATATTTGGGGGAGATATTAAATATCTCTTAAAAAATAAGATGACTATGATTCTACAATCAAACGACAATACTCATTTTTATTTCTCATGATTGTATTTCTGAAAATTATTGAGTATTCATATAAAAATATATAATATTTGTGAATGAAAATAATGGTTCAGTATAATGATGTTTTAATACATATTACTATAATACTAGATATATAAGAACAACTACATAGAGTATTTCAAGTTATTCATTTTGATGGTAAACCATATTAACTCATGACTCATTAATATTTTGAGTGAACTCTGGAAATTTATAAATCATAACATTACATTTACTTAATGTGTTTTTTCTAATGTTTATAATAATCTAAATATTGATTTTTTGAATAAATCTACATTTCTGTTGACTAGATGATTTTATAAGAACTCACTAATTGTAATAGGGATCATTACCTATTATTGAAGAGTATAACATAAATATAATTTTCGTCAAATCCATGCCATAGATGGTGATTGACATAATTTTTATTTGATGTATTTTTAGTTTTTCTATCCTAATGAAATCCATCTAATATGTCATACATATTACAATTTTATCTATCCCATCACATAACTTTGTGTAAATAAAAAATCATAACTCATTAATTTTTCATTATCTATTCTTATTTGTTTATTATTATATGTAATTTTATATAAAATACATATTCCAAACAATTATAAACCATATGTATTATAAAATGAAATGGTAATGAGCTATTCTTTATTGTTCCATCAACTAGATAATGGATCAATTGATACCCTTTGGGATACTATTTGGATGAGTTCTAACACATGTTTTAATTTCCACCTTGTACAATGAATTCAAATCTAATATAATTATTTTAAAGGTCTAAATGAAAAGTATACCTCATATAATATTCTACATTATGAAATAATACTCACTCATAGGTTGGTGTGTCTCGAGAATGATTGATAGAAAAAATTGATCACATGGTTATTTAGACTCTTTTATATAAAATGAGGTTTTGGGATGATACATATACCACCATTTTTTATTCAAATACTAAAAATACTCATAATTATAATTTAATATAATAGTAAATAAATAAATATGAAAATAAATTTAGTCTGTCTTATGATTAGTCAATATGCATTAAGCTCACATAATAACATTAAATTTATAAATAATTGTACCCAAATGGATTTATTGTGAATTAAATAAATTGAAGTAATTTTAATTCATAATTTATTACTCATTGGGTCTCTAAACTAATTTTATTTATTTAATTATATTTAAAATATAAATGGTTTTTCTTATAATTTATTTTCAGCCCCAAAATTAACCCCCCCCAGAGTGAGTTTGGGCCCCTAGAGTGTACAAATATGCTATTTGAGGATGGTAGGGGCCAATAGAACCACATTTGTTTCTGTCCTAACCTCCGATGTAGCATGTTAGTGCAATTTTGTGCTATTGGATAATGATCATAGTAAAAAAGGCAATGTTTTATGTAAACATCTAACCCTTGTGATGCAAAAGGATTCCACCACATAATAAAAAGGATCACATGGTGATCAAAATAAGTTGAATTTTCCCATCATTATGATTTAAAAAAAGTAATCATTTCAATTTCATAGCACATTAAAACATGTAGTAACCCCCACATAGATGATAGTCAATTTTGTAAAAGGAACATCACTAAAATGACTCAACCAATGACCCAACCATCTTTATGAGAAATTTATATATTCCTTTTAATTTATTCTATT
Source organism: Viscum album (assembly GCA_963277665.1). NCBI lineage: Eukaryota > Viridiplantae > Streptophyta > Magnoliopsida > Santalales > Viscaceae > Viscum > Viscum album. The sequence continues at coordinate 1,952,874,432 of OY728141.1, read as the reverse complement.
AAAATATAGTATATTGATTTTTGGAATCCCATGTATCAGCAAATTAACCTCATATTGATGTTTTATGAGTGGATTTGGGAGAATATCGTTGAAAGCTTCCTAAACTTATGAAAATATATTATAAAAATAAATATAAGTAATAACATGTAGGTTCCGATACAAATGATTTGTAAGAATTACACAGTGAAACCATGAAATATGAGACAACTATTTTCTTCCCCTGGATTTCGAAGAATCATTTCTAATGAGGAAACACTTAATTATCAATAGAATGATCTCATGTAATTTATTTATGCATGGAATATAAGTAAAAAACATACCCCATTTTATATATGATGATTCAATGTTCCTCCCATAATATATAATTATTTCTCAAAATATAAGATTAAATAACCCCCTGTATCATCAAATTGCATTCCAAAATCAAGATGATACATTGACAGTTGATATTCTGGTGTCAATGTGGAATTATTAAGGATATTTTTTCAGTGTTATAATAATTAGTGAACTATTTTTTAAAACTATAATGGATTTATTCAATATGGTTTCTTAAAAATATAATTAATCACTCCAATATGTGTGAGAAAAGTTAGAGAAACTCTCAAATAAATTATAGAAATATTTTCCATGTGTTTGTGTAAATATTATATTATATAGTCTAGTTATAACTTTTTAAAATATTATTTTTTTATGTTAACAATTTCAACCCCCAAAAAGCATAATTAATGACACTAAGAACACAATAATTAAATTATTTGTATAAAATACGACATCACTTAAACACCCAATACCCATTAGGATTGTTTTTTTAGAGAATTTAGAAAATAATTTCCATAAAACCCCAAAATTTCAACAAATGGTTATTTTCCACTAAACCACACTATCCAAATGGAACACTTGCTTCCTAAATGGATAAATTATTTCTTCTAGTATATCCATAAAATTATTCATATTACTCTTCTTTTTACAATGGGAATAATGGTAAAAAACAAAACGAGTGAGATTATGTTATTATAAAGGGGTGGAGTACAATAGAATATAGTATGAACTAAAAAATGAATGAATAATATTCTACAAAAGAATATTAATAATTTAATTTCATATAACTAATATCATGATCATTAAATATATACTTGGATGTCATTATGATTTAAATAATAACATATAAAACAATAACTTATTTAAAGGTGATGGATTTGATAATTATAAAGATTGATTATAACCATAAAGACTTCAGGTATATACATTATGGATTAGAAAATGACAAGCACAGGAGGTTACCTTTTTGAACATGGTGATGATGATTCTACTAGATCTTCATTTCGCATTTTATTACTTTCATGGATTTATTTAATCCTGATTGGGAGTTAAATTTTAATGATGAGCATACCTAAGAGGCTCAAGGAAAGATATTGGCTGACCGGGATCCATCTACTTTGAGGAAGAAGGGTGTCCCTATCACGGAGGCTTTATCTAGTTTTTAAAATCTAATGAAGGAGTGTTCTTATTCACCTTCTAACATCTAAAAATTATAATATAGTAGACTTTTAGTGGTGGATGATCTAGAAGAACTGCGACAGTGTGATACTCTCGAAAAGTATTCAATATTGGGTCATGTTATTTACTCAAAGGGGGATAAGCTTCGTTCTTATGCCGATCTTAAGTGTAGGGTCTCTCACTACTGGGGTTTTTTCAATTGGAGTATTATTCCAATCAGGAGAGGGTTATTCCATATTATTCTACACTCTAGGGAAGATTTCAACAAGGCTTGGGGTACTAAAAATATACAACTCATGCCTAGATTTTTAAGGCTTTCATAATGGTATGTTAGTTTCATCACATTAATTTGAAGAAAACCAATGCTCAGATTTGGGTCAGGCTTCACAGTTTGAATTGGATGTACTGGCATCCCATGATCCTTAACGATATTTAATTTTGCATTGGTATCCCTTTCAGATTGGATCAAAGGACTCTTGATGGGGATATTTACTTCGTTTATAGAATTTTGATTGATGTCAATCTTGAATCCAAGCATCCTAATAGCATTATGTTTATTGCTAATGGATACAAAACTGATGTCAAAGTTGAATATAAATGAGTCCCTCCATTTTATGATGTATGTAAGATTGTTGGTCACTCAGTGGTCAACTGTAGAATGATTTAGAAAAAGGAGAAAGATGTACCGAAGACTTGAGATTGAAAGGAAGTCAATCTGATCAGAAAGAATAAAGGTGTTTATGTTGGAATGAAGGGAATGGTTCATGCTTGTCCTTTCAGTTCTATACCTCCTAATAAATCATGGGTTGATATTTCTAAGGAAGAAGATCAAGGGAATCATGCCTTGTCCATTCTACTTGCCAAAGCTGGAGATAGGGATCTCAAATCGATTCATATGTCCTTCTCAACAGATCAAGACCTGAATCCTACCCTTTAAAAGGAAATCTTTGAGTTGGTCTATATTTTGAAAGTGGAAATAGAATATCTTAACATTATACATGAGTTGTCTTAAACCATCAGTGCCTTTGTTCATTCACTTCAAGGGCATGAGAATTTATCTAATCCAATAAAGACCTCATTTGGTGCCCTCAACTCTACAAGTAATGCTTTCGAATTTCCTATTCTAGTAGGCTCTCGGACCACTAATGTTCTGGCCTCCTCAATTATCAGGATCTTGATTCTATGGATCCCACAGGGGTTAACACTAATCTATGCACTATTGTTGGTCCCCTTGAATTTGTGGAACCGAATGATACATCCCTCCCATCTCAGACTAATGTACCCATTTTAGATTATGGCACTTCTGGTGATGGAACAACTCCCCTCTCTTCCAAAGATATAGAAAACCCAAAGGATACCTATTTCTCTATAGTGGATACAGTAAATCTTAACCCTGTTACTGAATTCAAGGTTTTGGATTCCACTGCTAAGGCCCATTCTCCTGACATACCTGCTCTATCCGGATTAGATCATTTGGTTTCTGGTAATCCAAATGAGATTGCAGGTCTAGAAGCTGACTCTTGCAATCCTAGTATTGTGAATGCAACACATTTCGAATCTGATTATGGTGTCAATGACATGGTATTCAATCGCGATTGTGCAGTTCCTCCTCTCACTAACATTGCCAATAATGTTTTTCCAGTAAGGGGGAAATCAGATATTAATGATCTTATTCAATGTATCCCCATTAATAAATGAAAAGTGAGGAGACTTACAAAATTAGGAAAAAAGAAGGAAATGGAAAATAAGAAAGGGGTTTCCAATACTGGTTTCTTGTTCCATGAAGATTATATTTTGGAATTGTCAAGGTTTCGCCAACCGAGACACCACTAGGTCCTTATTGCACCTTATTTAGACACATATACCTATTCTTATAGGATTTTCAGATCCTAAAAGACTCTTCTACTCCAAAATTTCCATCCTGGAGTTCACGAGATTTCATCTTATTAACACCAACAGATGCTCTTCTGAAATTAAGAGTCTTTGGGTCTTGGCTCACTCTTCCTTGTCCAATATTTCTTTGGTTGCATCCAATGAACAACATGTCACTTGTGACTTTATTTTTATTGGTATTCATCACTCCTACTCCTTTATTTATGAATTTAATTGGTACCCAGATCTTAGAATCTTATGGATGGATATAAGTTTTCTCAATTATGATATCCTTGGACCGTGGATTATACTGGGGGCTTTCATTCTATTTTACATCCTGATGAGAAGATGAGAGCTATGAATAATTATATCTCCTCCAGGGAATTTAAAAATGCAGTTGAAAGTAATGAGATGATTGAGATTAACCTTGTTTGAGAAAATAATACTCGGTACAGAAGATATTTAAATATGTTTGTTCCTAGATTAATCAACATAACCATCATAAATGCAGCCTCTTTGGATTTTTGGGATTCTATTTCTCACACAACTCGTCCAAGACTTAATTCAGACCAACATCATATCTTGGTTGAACTTGTTGTTATAGATTCTAGACCCTATATTCCCTTTCAGGTTTAATCATTCATGGGTGACTCACAATGGATATTGGGATTTGGTTCAAAGAGTTTGGGATTCTGTAAACTACAGAGATGATGCCTGTTATTGTATTCTCAAACTCATAATACTCAATAAGCACTTGAAAACATGGAGCAAAAATTGTTTCAGCTCTATTGACTCTGATATTTCCTCCCTCCAGACCTTGCTTCATCATGCTCAAGAGGTCAACACTCACACCAATTTCTCTAATAATCTCATGGGTGAAGCTGAGATGACATCCAATCTTAATAACATACTCATCCCCAAAGATGCATTGTAAATGGATTCTTTTAGGGTTAATTAGTTGAAGGATTGAAATAGAAATTTTAAATTCTTTAATTCACATTAGAAAATAATAAAGGTATCATGGCCTCTTTCATTGAATAAGGACAGTGATAACTTCATTGATAACAGGAGGGACCTCTTGGAACATGTTTTTTATTATCCTAAGAACCTCTTTAATGAAATATACTCTACTTTTTATCATGAGGAGAGTATTATTCCAAGGATTATTCATCAAGATTCCATTCCCTTCGATTTTGAAATCAAAGAGGTTGTTTTTAGCATCAAACCTGAAAGCTCTCCTGGACCAGATGGTCTTGGAAATTACCTTTATTGATATATTGGGATATCATTTATGTAGATGTTTTCATATTGAAAATTAATTTATTCAAATGTGGCTATCTTCATCAAGGTTTGAAAGCTCAATTACTTGCCCGTATTTTCAAAGTGGATAATGCTAATAATAATCATCTTTTTAGACCAGTTTTTCTAGGTAACACCGTTTTCATGATTATTAAAAAATTATTACTAATAGGCTTTCTCCTATTGCATGAAAAATTGTGTGTCCTAATGTATTTGGTTTCATTAAAGGAATATCAATTCAGGACTACCTTATCACTGCATCAGACTGTGTAATCCCTATTATGAAACCCCCTAGGGGTGGAAATATTGTGCTCAAACTTGATGCCAGTAATTAATTTGATACGATGAATTGGAAATTCATTTATAGTGTTCTTTCCTTATTAGGAATTGATATTGTTTTCATTACTGGGATTAAATCCATTTTTATTTCTTCTCACATTTCTATTCTTCTTAATGGTTCTCCCAAAAGATACTTTGATTGTTCTAGAGGGGTTAAAAAAAGTGCAACTTTATCTGCAATTAACTTCTCCATCACTGAATACTATCCCAGTAGGCTCTTTTGCATTATGGATGACAATGGAAAAATGAGAGCAATTTCTACTGGTTTGGATCTTCTGGCTCCCACACTTTTGATGTATGTTAATGACATTATTATTTTTACTAAAGGGGACAAAAGGAACATTAGAAACATCAATAGATCTCTATTTCATTATGAAAAGGTCTCTAATCAAGAGATCAGTTTGGGAAAACCATTTTCCTACTTCCGAAGAAACATCTGTACTAACATGAAGCTTGACATTATCAGGAATTTCGGAATTGATGATAGATTTATTCCCTTTATCTCTCTTGGGGTTCCTTTGTTTTGTGGAAGACTGAATGCCTGTTACACCTCTAATATCATTAGAAATATACAAAGGAAACACTCTTATTGGAAGGGAAAATACTTATCCATGGGTGGTCATGTTTGGTTGGTGAAATTAGTTATTACTTCTAAGTTAGTTTACTTTTTTATGGTTTATAAATTGCCTATCTCCCTCGTCAAAAGCATCAATATCTCAATTAGGAACTTTTTTAGAGTTGTAGAATAATGGAAATAAATATTTCCACCATTTCATGGAACTCTTACTGCAATTATTATGATTTTGGGGTCTTAGGAATTAAGAATCTTAGGAACATTAATGAATCTTTGTAGGCCTCCTTTTTGTGGAATCTCATGAATGGTGATTCTGAAGCTCTTGGGTTTCTTCCGGCTAGATTTATGTATAAACTCTAGATAGGAAACTGTAACTACTTTTTCATCTCGGTGTGGCCTACTTTTAAGTATGTCTTTGAATCTATTGAATCTCACTCCAGGTGTCTTGTTTCTGGGACTCTTCTCTCCAGTTTTGGAAATGGAATTGGACCAGTACTCCCCTAATTAATCTTCTTTGGGTTAATGAGACTAATATGAATATGAAAATTTCTCTAAATTATCATCTCTAAAGTATCGAGAACTTACCGGATCACAATGTTTGCATTGTGGATAATTATGTTTTCTCATCCAGATATGATTTTTGGGCTTGGGAACATTCTATGAAGAGATTATTATCTTAAGAAAGTTTTTATTAGCACTCTAACTATAACTATTATGGTTTGAAGTTTCTTTGGAATATGAACATGAATTTTATCAATCCCTCTCATTCTATTCTGGTATGGAGACTGGTGCATGGGATGTTTCTCACTAACTTCTTTCTTGAATCCTGAGGAATTGTGCTGGGTTTTCAATGTTCTTTTTGTCATCAACACAGAGATGAAATTAATGACCTCTTCCTAATCTGTGCCACTATATCATCAATATGGAAATTCGTTGCTGATATTTTTGATGTGAGTATCCCTCGGGTCCCTTCAATCTGTGAGATTATCATGAAATAGCATGGACTTGCACTTTTCCTCCTTCTCAAAGATCTATTCCAGGTTTCTATGGAAGAACTAATTCATTTCCTATGGTTTCCCAGAAATAAGGTGATTCATGATAGTTTTCACTTCATTGCTGGTGATACTCTTTCTGCAATACTTTCTGCAATTCGTAACTCTAGCCCTCCATTGAAGAAGTATTCCTCAAACTCGGTCTCTGATTTTACTATCCTCATTATGATTGGTGTTAGGAGTTGATTTTGTCCCCCCATGGTATTTTTGAGGTTTTTTGGTAGGCCCCCTTTGTGGGATGGATCAATGTAAATTATAATGGTGCCTCAAGAGGTAATCTAGGCCACTCTATCTATGGTTCCATTTTTAGAGATCACTAGGGGTTTTCCTCGATTGTTTATATGGTTCATGTGTCTTTTTTTCTCTGTTGAAGCTGTAATGATTGGTATTATGTCAGTGGTGGAGAAAACTTATCACCGTGGTTGGAACAATATATAGCTTGAATGCGATTCCAACATCATAGTCCTTGCTATTATGACTGGTTCTTCTCATCTATCTTGGAATCTTACTAATCGTTGGACAAAATTCTTGGATCAACTTTAATCCATAAATTATTTCATCACTCATGTCTACAGGGAGGCGAACTCTGTGGTGGATGGTCTTGCAAGTAATGTGAACAATGGCATTGAATTCTTATGGTTTGATGTGATCACTGATGACCTACTTTGTTTTACTCATAGGGATAAATGTAAAATTCCTATCTTTAGACTCTTCTAAGTTTGAATTTATTTTTTACTAATAAAAGTGGGTTATCATTTTGGGAAAATTCTCATCTTAAAATTAAAAAAAAACATTATATATATTCTATACCATCAAATCTTCAAACTAATACATTATAAAAAATTGGAAAGTATACAATAAATATCCAGACTGTATTGTCTAAATAGACATCATAATATAGTGAGGGTAATAAAATTCTAGGACGCACCCATATATAAATAACTGAAATTAATTCATCATATGAAATGAATGAATAAAAAGAAAATACACAATCAATTTTATGTATTCATTGATATTATCTTATATTGAAATGGTAATTATATGGAATGTCAATATTTCACCACTCATTAGATCTAATGAATTTAATGGTAATAACACTTTCAAATGTCATTGAGAAGATTAATGGGTATACTTTTAATTTTATATAATAAAAAATAATATATAAATAGTAGAAATGATACAGAATATGACCATGGGATTAAATACTATAGTCATGAAGGAGAAAAATTGAATCATGAGAGATATAATGAATAATACTGAATATAACCATAATAAATAATGTGAAGGTAAAATAAAACATTGGACCATGGTATGATATAAACTAATAAACTAAAAAGGTATAAAAGGGGAAAATAAAATCATTAGAAATGAAACATTATGGTAAACTCCCAAAAATATTTAAGCATCCATAATTCCATCATAACATTACCAACTTGTTGGAATGTAATGGGTTATATAAAACCTACATAAAAATTTATCGTAAGCTTTCTAGAAAGAGAATATATTTGGTATAGTTAGAAAGTGTCATCATTTAAGCATAATAAACATTAAAATTTGTTTAAATAAATTAAAATATTTAAAAAAACATTTTAATGGAACATTAACAAGTATCCATTTAAAAAAATAATTTAAAAGAAAATATTTATTTAATCATTTTAAATATGAATTAAATTTGTAATACCTTGAAATCCTAGAAATAAATCATTATTAAAAAAATATTTATAATTTTGTGACATTTGGATAAAAAAATAAAAAATTTATAAATATTCTCCTTTCATACATGTTGAAATAAATTCCAAAATGTTCTATTCTAAAAATGATAAAAATATTCAATTTATTATTTTCAAATGAAATTAAAAGTCCATGAAAAATTAAAATATGAAAAAAATTTACCATATATAATAATATCTATAAATCATTATTTATAATTTTGATGAATGCAGAAAATAATCTGAACTAAAAAATAAGATAAGGCATGCTTCTACATTCAAGAAACATGTGATCCATATATATAACCATAAGAGTATAATATAAATTAGTCTTTTTTGAGAAAAAATATAAAATATTAAGAAAATATAAATTATGCTTAAAAATAATAAATTCTATGTCTTATTAAAAAAATCATGAAAAGAAAATAACATTTGAGGTAAGAATATGTCATGGAATGGATTACGTGAAATAAATAAAAGTCCCCAAAAAAGGAGAAATAAAACAAAAGAAATCATAGTTTATGAATCATATAATTTGATAATTTCATAGACAATGAAAAAAGGATCTAACTTAAATAATGGAAATTTAGATAAGAATCATCCAACCTCGAGTCTCAGTTCATCTCATATGTCTTCTAACCTCCATAATAATAATACTAATTTATATACGATTTATTTTATTTATCACATAATTAATTTGAATTTAATTATTTTTATCCCATTTAATACAATTATTGTCATATTTCATTCGATTAATTAACTTCTATTGTTCACTTCAGTCATTTCAAGGTCATTCAATTCAAAATATCAAATCTTATTTGATATGATAAAACAATCAAAGGTTATTATCTATTAAACCCATAAAATCTATAAGATTTAATTTATTATTTCCATATCAGTCCATATGTAATGGTTTTCAATATTTTATTAAATAATTACAATTTAGACAATATTACACAATAAGAATGTTTTTACGATTAAAGTTGACTATGAGTGTTTACATTTAATTACATTATTATGACAGATACATTACCAATACAATATCATAATCTACAAATTAAATGAATATTATTATCATATTCATACAATTTTTCCATTATTTAATAATATCAATGTAACACCTATGTTTTTTGTGAACACCATCCTTTAGGAAGAATAAAACAATCATTGTATGTGATGGTTTTTGGTATAGTTTAAACGAATAAAAATAACTAAAAATTTTAGTTTAAAAAATTAATATTATAGTAATAAACTAGGATAAATTTTAATAACTTGATATTTTATTTTATTACTCATAGGGAAACATGAAATGAAAATCATTGTTTTTTAAAAACATGGATGTTAACATAGTAAGAACCTATGGAATGAGTTTGGTTATATAAAATGGATTATCAATCATAATTAATGAGAAAAAGGTATCAATACCATTATAATTAAATAATGTCATCAAATTTTTTTGATGATATATTATTTTGAGTGAAGAGATATATTATTATGAAAAGGTAATGAGGGTTGAAAAAAAAGCATTCTCCTTTAAGATAATCCTTTAAATTTAGTCTAAATACATTAATGAATTTTTTTTTGGAATGTTCAGAGCACAATAAATGTTGAAAGAAAAATTTAGAGAGGAATTTTAAAAAAAATATAGAGTGATGAAATATCACGATGTGTATTTTAGAAATGTAACAATGAGTTCCTTTATAATATAAAATTAATGGTGTTTTCATATATATTAAATAATTAATGGTCCAGAATCTTGTAATAAAATGGAATTAGTTTCCTAAAGAGATAATATATGATATTAACAACTATTGTAAATTCAATATTAAATTATTATAGTGATAAATTATTTTTTGATATGTTCTATTTTATATTTAATAGTAGAAACCATTTAATGTAATATTCATTGTTTCTTGGATAATATAAATTTAACATTTTCATGATAAATTGAAATTATAAATTAAACATTTAAATAATTCCTTAAATATTATTTTTATACGTAAAAATATTAAAACACAATTTTTTACCACATCATACCATTTTAAATATTTTAAAATCTATTTAGGATGAAATTTTTTCTAATTCCACAAGCACTGCATCAACACTAGGTAATCATTTTGAATAATTATCTTATTATTAAATAAAAAAATAAATATCATAAATTAAATTTTTTCATTAAAAAATGATATGAAACTATACATAACATTATTTTTTATCATTTATATTGGGATAAACTTTTTATGATAATAATTTTCTATTTTATTTATATCATAAGTGCTCGGTAAGCAGTTGGATAATTATCATATAATTATATTTTAAAATTAATTAATATATTATATTATAACTAATAGTCATATTTTATACCTTTAAATTCAATCATAAACTTATCCCATTTTGAATAGTATCTCAAATAAACCCATTTTTTATTTCCAAAAAATTCAAACACACTCTATTAGAGCCAATAGATGTTTCAATATTTATCTTATATTAAAAATTATTTAATATTAATTATAAAATAATTTTATATGTTAATATTAGATTATAATGTATAAGACATTCCATTCATTCATATATTTTTATTTCATGTTTATATCATGACAATTTCATAAATGATAATGCAGTCCTACAAATAGAATATTTAAATACAAAAAATATTGTAGAATGTAATAAATCACAAAAACACAGTAATTTAATTTTGACATGATAATTCCAAAAATACATTTTATTTTATCAATTCAATATTCAGAAACATATAAATTTTACTTATAATTATATTAATATAATACATGGAAAAATGTATTTTAAATAAAACCATTTTTTTAGATTCAAAATAATATTCATTCCTCCCAAATTAATATAATCTTTTATTATGTTAAAATAATTAAAAATATAGATATGAATTAATATATAATTAACATTAATATATATTTATAAATAATTTAATAATTTAATATTTTTTAAAAATAATAAATTAATAGTTTTTCTTAATGAAATTTATTATACATTTATATAAAACATCCCATATAAGATGATGTAAACATAATAATGTTAAATCATAATGACTATAAAATTAATTATATAAAATCCCCTAAGACATTATGTACACACATATTCATTTTTCATGTAGATATTTAAATTAATTACCATATATATATTAATAATTCATAAAAGTAAAATATTGTTAAAAATACCTGGGTTTTCACATTGTCCCCCTTTATGAAATTGAATTCTTTCGGTTTTTATTAATTATCACTAAAATAAGTGTATCATAATATATGTATAATTTGATATATTTACATTAATATTAAATTCTGTACATTTCTATGACTAGACAAGGAACCTTTTTAGTTATAAAAATAATTATTTTATAAAAATTATATGTACACCTATAAGAAGAATACTTGTGAATGTATTTTTAATGTTTTATCATGATAATAGAATACTGTGGTTCATGTATTACTCAATAAATTTGACTCAATTTTTCTTGATTTTGATGCATTATTTTACCAAAAAGATAGAGGGTATTCTAAAATATACTGGTATGATATTTTTTTTATTCTTTAAGTATATAATTAAATTATTAATGATACATGAGATCCACTGAAGAATTATTTTATTCATTTTTAAAGATTTATATATATATTATATTTCCAACTTCTAGTGTTTTACTAAAAACCAGAATTGGTAATATGGTTAAAGATAATAGACAAATAAATTTTATTGTATATTAAACATCCAAACCATTATCATACAAAATAATACTACTTAAATCATTATTATAATATATGTATCATTTTAATTAAACATTTTATTATATTGAAATATAATTAGACTAAAAAATCAGTAAAATATAGTTTTCATGTTGTCTCCTAAAATTAAAATACTTTTATCCTTAAAAAATTAAAATAATAATAGAAATTATTACTTAATAATTTCTAAAACCAAAATAGTTTAATCCTCAATAAAGTTATATCATTCACCATGAAATAAAAAATTAAAAAAATAACTCAATAATTAATATCCAATTTAGAAAAACACATATAGATGAAATTTTTTCTATATATATCTTAAACAAGTAATTTTATAGAAAATACTGTAAATATTCTCTTTCATAAATCTCTCCAAAAAAATCAATCCCCAATATTATCTATATCATTTAAATTATATTCTAAAATTTAAATAATTTTTTCTCATATAACAATATTTATCTCTTCTTTATACCATATACCCACAATAAAGGTTATCTATACTTTTCATATTATGCAACCAAATGTATATTATCATTCTTCCCAAATAAAAAAATATCTATAATTTTAATGGACATAATAAACCTAAATGCTATATATACCTAAAATAATAATAATAAATGAAAATTTTAGAATAAAACATTGATAAAATTGATATCTTTTCAGACAAGACAAACCAAGCATTAAGGGAATAATTATATTCTAAAAAAATATTATTATTTAAGTGTAACTATTATGAAATATCAATAATATTTTATGATATATATTTTAATATCCAAATTATAAAAAACATTTATAAATGATTTGAATAATTTGAATGTATTTATTAATTCATGAAAAATAATTTCTCAATTTTCAATAATGTAATTTTGTACTTCATGAATATGTATTCATCATAAATGATTTTTTCTCAATTTATTCATTGATACTATAATTAATTTCTGAATATTTTATAAATATTAATTAAAAAATTTAATATCATTGTTTTGAATCATCATATAAATATATAAGATTATGGTAATTTTTGGTATTTTTTCTAAAATGATTTATTTATTAGTGAATAGTGAAAATAATGATTTTTCGTTAAACAATTATTTCTTTACATAATATAAAGTTTATTAAAATTCCCATTATGTTGTTAATACAGTTTTTCTGTAACATGAGATCCATTTTATTTTCCATAATATGAATAATTACATTGGAAACAAAATTATAATTTATTCTGGTATATATTAATTTTCATGTTTTAAAACTCAATTTTCTAAAAAAATAAATTTGTATCATTGTACACATTTTTATTATATTTTATTTCATCCGTTTATAGAAATTGAATTCTGAAAATTTATTCCATATCGGGAATCAGAAGGTTGATGTAAAGACCCAGAAACTTCAAGGAAAATTTTTTCTAAATTTTCTTTGGAATTTTACAAGAATGCGGTTTCTGACGGAACTTGATTCCGAGGCCCAGAGTGCCCGGAATCAACTTCCGAAGTTTGGCTCGGGTACGTTCAGTGAACGAGCGAGCGGGAATTTCTATCTTTGAACCGGTGCTTGGAATTGAAATCCGATGGCACCGATGAACTCGCAAAGCCAGTAATTTCTTAAGGGGACCTTTACCACAATTGCATTTTAAGCGGGTTGAGATTCTGTTTTTGGGGTTTTCGTTTAAAAAAAATAAAATTGTGTGAACAATTTTATTTTCTGTCATTGGGAGTTATTCTCTCCCATGGGAAGTTGTTGGTGGAGCCCATGACCAACCAACTCCCCATGAGTGGATACATGAAAGGTGGGGCCCACACGAGCCCCAACCTTTCATATTCCTATAACTCTCCTTTAACCCCCCATTTAATCTTCCTTTCTTTAACTCTTGAACTTCCCCCTCTTAAGTGCATGCCAACACTTTTTAATTAATGAGTTCAACTTCTTAAATTAATTAATTTATTTGAATTTTTGGAATTTGAAAAGCTTGGCATGTGTTAATAAAATAATGGGAGAACATATTTTATTAGGTTTCTTGGTTAAGTTAGGATTTTGAGAGAGGAAGCTCTTAGTTTTGAAGAACTCCCTCACCATTGTTGAAGAACGTCGAGACTTCGACGAAGAATGTGATGAACACCAACCCTCTGACGGAGAAAGCGAAGGCACCAACGACGTGCCTTCTCTTCTTCTTTCTCCACGTCAAGGGATGAGGCATCACCGCGGGGAACGTCGCCATTGACGACGACGCTCACTCCAACGATGACGGAATTGATACCGTTCTACAGCGACACTACCATCCCATGACTTTGTCAACAAACGATGGACGACACGAGGTAGGGGATTGTTTCATTTACCTTTTTTCCATTCATAATTGTAGTTATCGATTATCATGGATTCTTTTCGACTAGATGATATCGATTAACGAGAGGGGGGCCAGACCGCACAAACACGGCCGAACCCCCCTCCTATGTTCATGTTTGTTTCCTTGCAGATGGAACGGGATGGCGTGGTGCCGTCGCACCATGCGGGAATCACACGAAAAGTATTGCGCGACGCCATCGTGCTGCGCCGTGGAAAGAAATTCAAGAATGCGACGCCGTCGCGCCGCGTCGTGAAAAACAAACAAAGGCGTGACGCCGTCGCATCACGCCGGAGAACCACGAAGACGGCGCGTTTCGTTTTTGATGTGTGGATTGACGGGCGACGACGAAGCAGGCCGTTTGGGCGTTTTAATTCCTTCATAGTGAAGATGGGGTCCCGGGGGGACCATAGGCGAAGACAGCAGGAAGAACGGACCACTGAAGCGCGTCCGGTGGTCCGCGGAAGGCGGCGGCGGCGGTGCGCCGCCGGAAAAAGGGGCGGCCGCCGAACCGCCGACCTCAATCAGCGGCGAAGGGCGGGGGATCCGCGCGCCCCGCCCGCGTGTCGGCTCGGCCACGCTGGCCGAGCCGCGGCCGGCCGGTCGGGCCGGACCGGGCCGGGCCCAGCCGGGTCGGACCCGGGTCGGGTCGACCCAGGGGGAGTCGGGCCGGGTCGGCCCGAGCCCAGACCCCCGTTTTCGGGCCACTTTCGGTCAAATGCCTGTAACATGAGCTACGAGCCTCCAAACGACTCGCCGTCAGCGGCAACATGATCCTTGGATCGAGATGGTCGTTTCGGTATATCGCACTTAAGGATTCGGATTACTTTGGGTTCGACCGGGTTGGTTCGGATACGAAACCAACTGGGCCCTCGGAGCAGAAACGCTCGTAACTCGAGTTCCGGACGTCCGAATGATGTGCCGTCGACTTTGTTGTTTTCCTCTAAGTGCAAAGGATCTTTTGGCTTACTCCGCTCGAGGTTTGGATGCCGTCGGAGTGCGGTCGGGTTGGTTCGCTCACGAAACCAACCGGGCCCCTAGGACGAAAAAACCAATAACTCACAGACCGGGCGTCCGATTGACGCACCGTCTGTCTCATTGTTTTCCTCTTGTTGAGATGGAACTTTTGGCATCCTCCGCCCGAGTTTTGGATGTAGTTGGATAGTGGCCGGGTTGGATCACACTGAAATCCAACCGGGCCCCTGGGATGGAAAAGCTGATACCTTTCTGACAGAACGTCCGTTTGACGAACCGTCAGCGACGTTGGTGATCTCGTTGAGGAACGGTCCCTATGAGAATACCCTATGAGTGTTCGGGGTATAGTTGAGTTATGGCTGGATTGGTTCACACACGAAACCAACCGGGCCCCTAGGACGAAAAGGCTAATAACTCACAGACCGGACGTCTGATTGATGCGCCGTCTGTTGCGTTGAGACCCCTATGATGAGGTGGTCCTTTGAGATATTTCTTTACGGGACTTTGTGATACTTGGAGTATCGACCAGTAGCTCGTGGAGCGGACCCTCCCGGAGACGATTGTGCCGAGTATGGAGACCGTGTAGCCGGCTGAGACCTGACGACTGCTTGACCGACTCGACTTGGAGTGAGTCGACTAGCCCAGTGGACGGAGCGCCCGGTAGTTGGCCGCAGACCCGCGATACTTGACAGGAGGAGTACCTCTATAGGCTATTGGGGGGAGCGCCCTGTATTTGGCGACAGACCCATAGCGGACGGAGCGCCCGGTAGTTGGCCGCAGACCCGCGGTACTCGACAGGAGGAGCACCTCAACAGTCTTAGGTTAGTGAGCAGTACCTCGGAGTCGTGACAGGACCACTGTACACTCCAGGGACGGAGCTCTTCAGCAGTTACGGTTTCGATAATGAAAATCCTGGTTTGAGCTGAGAATTTTGACCTTTGTGTTTACCTCATGATTGAGATGGGTCACTTGATAACATAAGTATATGTATGGGCATATATTTGGGTAGTGGTTATCCATTGATTTCACAATCCTTGTGTTTCCTCATGATTGAGATGGGTTACTTGATAACTTAGGTATATGAATGGGCATAATTAAGTAGAGGTTATCTATTGAGATCTTCTATGTGGTTATCCTTGTTGGTTTTAGTGAGACCTTGAGGGTCTCGGGGTCCCTACTGAGTATCGTTATACTCACCCCTGCACGGGCTATGCCCGCACCTCGTTGTGTTGGTTGCAGACGACGGGCAGTGCTGACAGAGGCCGAGTGTTTGAGGACTGGACGGTACCCGGAGGTGGACTACACGACGAGTCAGTACCCAGAGGTGGAATATACGATGAGTCAGTATCCGGAGGAGGTTGACGGGTGAGAGCGTTGAGGAGGCTATCTATACCTACCCTTCAGGTTGGATCCGTGGCGGTCGATCCAGGAGCTGCACTATCTGTATCTACCCTTCAGGTAGGATCCGTGGTGGACGATCCAGGAGCTGCGTCATCTGTACCTACCCTTTAGGTAGGATCCGAGGAGGAAGACCCAGGAGCTGCTTCCGTCCCTCCAGTTGTTGTCTTTTTCTGTTGTACTTTGTTCAGTTGTAGTTGTACATTCTTTTGGGTTTGTATTCTGGCCCATTTTTCTTTTCAGCATTTCTTTTGTACTTAGTGTTTTGCTTTCCCTTGTACTCTGTGGTGCTTGTTTTCTTTTATAAAGGCAATACCTTCCCAGTTATCGGGATTTTACGCCTTTGGTGCTAGTCGCCAGCCCCTGGCCTATGGAAGGCGGGCTTGGGGTAGTCACAACACGGGCCCCGAGGACTGCTCGTGACAGTTGAAATTTAGTAAATAAGAAATTTTTATTTTTAAAAATTATTAATGTTAAATGTGGGGTAATTTCTCTATAGTGTAAAATGTAAAATAGGGTAAAAAAGGATAAAACTATACAATAAATATTTAAATTCATGAATAATCTTGACTATTTTTTTGTAACACCATGAGTTTTTATTAAACAACTTTTGGATAAATTTAATTTCATTGGTATATTTCATTTCATGCTCCATCATGTTAATCGTTTGTTATATGAGATATCTAGTTGACCTTTCACTAAATTCAACACCAGCATAACATCCATTAAATGCAACCCTCACATTTGACAAAGCAATGAAATTTTATTACTATAGTTATTTAAACATGACTGTTATAAACTAGATATTTGAATTTGAATAACTAGAATTAATAAATTATGATTAAATATTCTTTATAACATTTTTAAATAAATAATACATATTGATTATAAAATATATAATTTTTAGAATAGTCTATATGTTTGAAAATACTATTTTCATAGAAAAACTACTTGTTATGTATTTTTTGAAAAACAATGAAATTTAAATTTTACACATTATTAAATTTTATTTTATAAAATAAAATTTATTTTTGAATCCTTAAGGCCAATATTTTCTTAAGGTGATTTTTTTGAGTTTTTTCTGAAAATATTCATTTTTTGTTGAATAATGAAGAATATAGAATTTCAATTGAAAACTATTTTTTTATTAAATTTATTTTTATATATAAATTATCTTTATATTTAATTTTAAACTATATTTAGATCAATTATATGTATATTAATCTAATTTAGGTCATTGAAAACAATTTCCAATAGAAAATGGATATAAAAATATTTTATTATTTTGAAAAATGTATCTTAGAAAACTCATTTTTTTCCTCCCGTATGTAGGGTTAATTTTAAATTAATATCTATGACTTCTGATTTCATACATTGGAAAAATTATTACATATTTGGAATAATATAAATTTATAACATATAATTTTTTTTTACCGAAGAGATTCTTGAAATCAATAAAAATGAATGACAACGATTAAGGTAAAAACATGGTTACTTAGTGGTTAACCTAGAAAATAAGGTATTAAAATTATTAAAAAGACATGTCCAAAAAAATATTTTATGACCATAATTATTAATTATTATCTGTATGTTTTTAATTTATTCATTTTGGAAACTGTTTTCATATGAGATAAGTTGTTGGAATTCTCCCTTTCAAAATTTCAATGTTTTCCACTCACATCCCTTATAAAAGGTCACCATATATACCCCTATCTTCACACCTCAAAAAACCATTAGATTAAAAAATAAATATACAAATTTCTTCAAAACATCTCTACATTTTTTTAAAAATTCTACAATTGGGGTATAAATCCAACCAAATAAGTCCTTTGGTAGAAACCAAAAAAGATACCTCTAGATAAGGGATCATTCATTAACAAACGATTTTTTATTATCATAAAAACCCCCATTTTTTATTTAATGATTATATAGTATAAAATTTATCTTCAATATAATTATATATTGTTCTATTGTGGATATTACCAAACATCACACACCTTCATCAAATGGATTACGCAATCATAGTTCGGGTGTACGGCAGACTACCTTCTCACGAACCGAGGTCATTCGTTCTTCCATTATCACCTTTATGGGTGGTAATAAGTTTGTATTTATTATTTACATATTCTATATATTATTTTATTATCTTATTATTTTTCTATAATTTTTATGTCACACGTACCTTCATTTTTTATATTTTTTGGGAAATACAATAATTCCCTTCGTGTGTATTACATAATAATTCCCCGCGAGGTGAGGTGATTCATTTAATATTTACATAGAATGTTTTACGAATGTATTTTAGAAAATATTTGATATAAGGAGGTAAAACTTCTTCTATAATGAAAATTATAATATAATTTTTTTCTTTTAATTTTAAAGTAAATGAATACAATGTTCATTCATAGATACGACCTACCATCTCCATGAATGTGTATTTAATTTCCAACATTTAACCTTTTTATATTGTTACAAATGAATATATATTGAACATATATTCTCTATATATCATTGTTATTATTATTTATATAAATAAATCATGATCTAAGTAATAGGACAAATAATACCACTCAAAACATGTGTTAAGAACACAACTATTATTACATGAAACACAACTTTAACAAGGAATTATAAATAAATGTGTAAAATAAATTCTTAAGTAAATCATAAATTGTATTATATATATATATATGAATATTTTTGTATTATAGATGTATAATTAACTTATATTTATTATATATCATGTTTGAATGAGTTAGATCATGGTAAAGAGTCTAGGTGACAGATTGGCATCTAACATTCTACCTTTATGAGACACATGATATATAAACCACCACATTATTCTATGTGGTGTATATACAACCCTTTAATATAAATTACGATTCTCCTACTTGAAATTTTTATTATTTTAATATCATTTTAATATCTATTTATCATTTTTTATGGATAAAATGATAAAATGTTTTTAGTTGATTTTTCCAAATATTTCTTCTTTGAGAAGTACATTATGTTATGCACCAATATTCTTTCACTAGGTGTATATATAACCAATTTGGAAAGTAATATCACAAATATTTTAATCCTAATTATATTTCATGTTTCTTAAAATGTTTTCATCTCATTGGTATTATTATTCAACGTTACCAAAGATACAAATGTTTATTTCTACAATCTCATCTTTTATAGAGATGGTTTATGATTATGCATCCCTTGATGAAATATTCTGAAACATAGCTCTAGAACTCTCACGAATCTTATTTTTCAATATTTATTTATGATAAATTAATGGAATGATACAATTTTACACTATTTAGTATATATGATAATTAAGAAAACATTTTAGAAATATTGATTATATTTCCCTCATCAGTCAGAAAAAAATTTTATACCAACACCATGTTTTATGAAAATGTTTTAAAATTTTTTATACTATTTCCTATAATTTTCAAAATAAGTTTTTTTCATGAGATACCATTTTATGAAATGGGTTTAAAAAGAATGTTTTTGACATTTTATGATCAATTTACTTTGGAATTATCCCAATAATTTTAAAGGAATCCTTATCTCAAAGTGTATGGATGGAAAACATTACACACCACCATAACCTACCAATTCTAGAAGAATACATTATATTTTTTTCATTATTATATTCCATGAGTATTATTTTCAAAATGATTTATTTTTAAAAAGGGGTTTTCAAGGCATAATTTATATTTATATCATGAAATTTTCTAAAATATCTTTCAAAATTATTTTACATATTTTATGACATCCATTGGTGTTCCCTTTTCCTTATTGGGGATATGATCCATGAATTACTTTCATATTTATTATTTGATTTCTATTTGTTTTTATGGAATTATTTTTAATATTCTTGATTCTATCCCATGGGTTTTACCATGATAAAATCCTTACAAATATGCTTCATTTCACGGGTTATACTTTGAATAAATTATTATGAAATCTGTTTATTTTCCATAATTTATGTTAAGATGAAATATTTATGAAAACAATTTTATTTCATGTGTTATTATTTTATTAATGTTTAATATCTTGTGGAACACATATATATGATTTCATTATGTGTTGGGTGGGTCCAATATCTCCCTCAAATGTATGGGGTAATGATTTATATATCATGAGATAGACATGGATGAAATGGGAAGTGTACCTAGTTCAATAAAGGAATTGTCCCATAAGATGGCCTTGGTAGTGAATCATGATTACTATGATGGTTTTGGGGAGTGTACTCATTCTACATAGATATCCATGAATACTATGGAAATAGTTTTATATATTTATGAGTATTTTAAACATTCATGTATTATTCTATTGTTATTCTCTAATAGATCATGTTATTTGATTCCATTATGATTCATGTCTTATGAACATCTAATATTTAAACCATGAATCATGATTTTGATAATATATAGTAATGGTATGATATTTTAATGATATTATATTGTTTTTAAACTAATATTTTCATGATTATTCATAAGTGTCTCCCTTGTTTACTCTTACTAAGAATCTAATATCACTCATTCATAGGTTTTCTTTAACTAGGTTTTAAAGATATGTGTTATGTATAATTGGTAAATTAATGGTTATATTTATGGATAAACTAGTGGTAGATAATGTATATCACTTACGAATCATGGTTTATCACTCCATATTTCTAATGTAACTTAACTAATATAGTCATTTTCCATGTGTTTGGTTAATATAATAAATATTCCTTAAAACAATAATGTAATGGCTTTGTATGAAAATTGTAGGTCATTATTGTTGGTATCAATGTGATTGATTAGTTAAATATTGGAAATATAGACGATAAAACCTTAGTAAGATCCCTAAATACATGTCTAAAGTCAGGTCTATGGATTAGTCAACAAATAGAAAATATCCTATAATTTTGGTTAAGGATAGAGTCGGTGGCCTCCTAAAAATACATTAATGTATAGATATTAAAAGTTGATATAGACCTGGAATAGATATACCTTGGGGAAGAACCCATAAAAAATGTATTGAGATAGACTCGATCAAGAAATGGTGAAAAATTTCCTATTGAAATCCTTGTTTGATAATAACAAAAATTAATCATTGGAAATTCACAAACTCATTACAAACCACAATAAATAATTTAAATAGAATATGATTTTGAATAAATTATGATTAAAATAATGTGTAATGAAATATAGAAGGTGTTAATATTTAGACATCCTATAAGAAACTTCCTTGATTAAGTGGTTTCTAACTATTATTATTATTTCTTTATATAAGAATTTAGGTTTTAGTAAATGGATTGAACCTAAAGGTACAACTTTAATGCTGAGTGCCATGAAAAATGTAATGGTTTTTTTCACATGAATCCAAATGTTTGGGTATATATATTAAAAATTAATGTTATTATTATGAAAAAACATTCCAATGATCTAAATCATTTAGGGAATACAACTAAGAAAGGATATAATAACATTCCATTGACTTCATTACGAGGCAATGCAAACACTAGTTTTGGATGATATTACGATCCAAATAAATCTAAAAAATAGATCAATACCACTAAAAAGATATTTTATGTTCTCCAATGACTAGAACATGAAAATTAGTTTTTCATGTCTACCAATTGGAAGGATAAGTAGATCAGTAGTGGGCTCTTATCAATATTAAGATGGGAAAAATGAGATTCACTCTAGGTATTTTGATGACATCAAGAACTTATTTTTCATTTAGTAATTTCATATAAGTCTTCACAAAATGATGGATAATGAGTTCCATGAATTAAAGAAATTGAATTATGAATTTGTTTCATATCTATGAGGCTTGTTTTAGAGGGCCAATAAGGTACACTTTTGATATTACCATCAAACATGAATTCAAGGAGTACCGATTCTTCAGTTTCATAAACTAATTAACATGAGGAAGCTATCTATAAGATACATTGGTATTTATGAATATATTTTTCAATGAAAAATCATGGTGTAATTGGATGTTGAAATTTTTTATAAATATCATGGATTTGATAAGAAAATAGAAATGGATTTCAAATAAAAATATAAAAAAAGGAAGAAAAAGATGGTAATTCTTTTATTCTATATGTGATGGATTAAGTATAAATGACATTTTCCTAGGGGTAATTGTAAAGAAATTAGTGGAAAATGGAATATCATCAAGAAATTGATTTCTGTTGTGATAGAAAGATGTCATCTAATGATTAAAATAGAGAGAAATCTACACAGAATGAAACTCTCACACATTAGTGATTCAAGTGTAAGAAGAATGGTGATTATTCCAACTATTACCCAAACTAGAGGGTTAATGATGATGATCTAAGTCATCAACCTCTCAAGTTGAAGCATAAAGTGAAATCTCTTGTGATTTGTATTAGTAGTGATGTGGTGAAACATACACTTACCATCCACTCTAGAACTTCAAATGTCTTAATTTACTCTGTATCTATTGATTCCTTCATATCTAAAGAATTTTATATTGGTATGAATATACCAAGACAACATTAATATGTAGAATTATAATTAGAGACACCATATTGTATGATGATCACATCAAAATTCTATAAATCATGTTTAATAGTTGTTTGTGGGAATTTTCTTTCTATAAATCATTTTGTTCTTCCTTAGGTTTAATTTTGGGTCATATTATCCATATATAGTATTTGTCTACATAAAGTTTTCATATATTTAGGACTAAGAGAATATATATTTGATATTTTAGACAAACATATGATTTTATATCAATGTAATGATATGTATGAACTTACTATATAGATTATATCTACTATATGGGTCTTAATTCCTATTCAAAATGTCTGCTTATCTGAAATGATTATGGAGAAATTCAGCATCGATGATATTCTTATTTTTGGGAATTTGGGGACTTATTTTATAAATAGTGTCCTAGAATTATTCCAAAAGGTGATGTTGAATTCTCAATATAACTAATACGTAGAGACAAACCAATTTTAATGATTCCCTATAGAATGCCTAGTATAGAGTTGTAGTAATTTAAGAAGAAACTCTTAGAAAACCTTGATAAGTTATTCATTCAGACAATTGTGTTACCTTGGGGTGCTATTGATCATTCTTTGAAAAATTGTTTTTGTTCAATGCTACTTTAATTTCATTATTGGGTTCTAAACAAGATCATAATTAAGAAAAAGTCTCATCTTATCCAAATTTATTACTTTCTTGATCAATTGTTTAGAGATCAAAAAATTTCCTAGATAGACCTTCATTCTGAATATCATCAAGTTAGGGGAAATAAAGATGATATACCCAATATAGAAATATATACATGTTATGGAAATGATGAATATATAGTGATACATTTAGATCTTACTAATAACCATATTATCTTTATGAATTTGATGAAAATATTATTTATAGATTACATTGACTAGTTTGTGGTAGTATTCATCGATGGTATTATTATATACTCAAAGAGAGTTTAAGGGAATTTAGACCACTTTATAATTTCAATGAATACCCTAAGGAAGGAGAAACCATATAAAAAAATAAAATCGCATTATTTTATCTAAAAAATGTTTCATTTTAGGTTTATTTAATCTCATGGGAGTGTATACAGGTAGATCCAAAAAATTTGTTAGCTATCAAAAGTTGTCTCATACCAACCATGGAGACTTAGATTCATATTTTTGTTGGTTTATGTGGATATATTTAGTGGTTTTTGGAGAATATCTCATGAATATCTAATTATCAAACCTTCTTAACTATTAAGGGTGGCATGTTCTTATGGAAAATGAATGTGAGGGAAATTACAAGGAACTAAAGAGAAGGTTAGTTAGTGAAATTTTGTATACATTAACCTATAGTGAAGAAGGTTTTTTAAATTATAGTGATGCATTCAATAAGATATTGGTATGTGTTCTTATGAATTATAACATGGGTATAGAGTATTTATCGTGAAAATTGAATATTAATTAGAAAAAAAATCAAACTAATGATTTGGAGTTTGCTACATAATTTTTTTCATTAATGGTAAGGAAGAATTATTGTTGTGGAGAAAATTTTAACATATAATGATTATAAAAGTTTTAAGAATATATTCACAAATAATGAGTGGTATATGCTCTAGAGTAGATGGTTAGAGTTAATAATGGGTTATTATTTTACCATACAATACCATCCAGGAAAAAAGAACAAGGTGACTGGTTCTTTTAGTCCAAAGGATCATGCTAGATTATCCATGATATGGATATAAAAGGTCAAATAATTGTGGGTTTCCAACATATAGATATAGAAATTTTCAAGTAATGGGAAAAATTATATCTTTATCTATTGAATGTTCAAGAATCCATCCAAGTTATGATTAGATTGGAATAAAATGAAGATATAGATATACAATATATGGTTAGAAATGTCCATAAGTGTAACATTGATCATGATGGGATGATATGGTTTAAAAAAATTTCATGTGTTCCTTCTATACAAGGGATGTAAAAATATTTATTTGATAAAGATCATAGTTCTTTATTCTGTATTCATCATGGAAATATGATGATGTGTAGAGACTTGAATGTGTCCTTATGGTGTGATTGTAGCAACATATATTTCAAAAATAATTTATCTTTGTGCCTTATATGTCAACAAGTTAAGGATGAGCAACAAAATTCCAAGGGTGCGGTTCATCCATTACCCATTTTAGAATAGAAGTGGGAGAAAATCACTATATATTTATTTGTTAGACTCTCCAAAACCTCTAAATAGAATAATGTTATATGGGTGGTAGTTGATGTTCCTATAATGTTAACCAAAATCATCGATATCATAGAAATAATCTATATTTATCTTATTTGTAGGAAATAAATTATGAAAGTGGTAATTTTTCATGGAGTTCCACATTCCATTGTATTTAATCTTGAAATGAGGTTAAATTCAATTTTATATAGAATTATTCCATAATCCCTTGATATGGAATTGGTTTTAATCACTTCTTTTCACAATAAGATGAATGATCTATTTGAAATAAAAATTCAAACCCTAGAAAATATATCTAGATCATTATATTCAAATTTAAATGGTGTTTGGGATCAACAAAATCCTATAGTTGAGTTTTATTATATTAATATCTTTTACTCAAGAATTCAGATGACTCCTTATAATTACATATATGGAATAGAATTTATAGATCCAATTTTCTAGAATAAAGTAGGATAATGAAACATATTGGGATGTGAGTTTATTGAAAAATAAATAATGGTTAAATCCATTCTAAAACAATCTAGATATCTTAATTCTCAAAGAGAAGTTATATTGGCAATTGCCGATATGACCTAGAATTTAATGTTTGGTGAAAAGTTTTTTCTAATAATTTATCCAAGGAAGAAGGTTGTGAGACTAATGAAAAAAGGGAATATAATCATTAGGTATATTGGACCCATTGAAATTACTGATCATATTAGAAAGGTATTTTATCACTTGGTACTTCCACAAAAAATTTCTCAATTCCATAGTATGATCTATATATCTATCTTTTGGATGTACATCCCTGGAAATTCACATGTACTAAACTCAGAGGTCATTCAACATGAACAAGATTAATATTATGTGGAATAATTGTTTGAAATTATAGATCATACATATAATTTTATACGAAATAAGGCCACTCACATGGGGAATGTTTATTTCTTTAACCACAATTTCGATTATACTATATGGGAATGAGAATATATTATGTCGTAGAATTATCCCAATAATTTGAATCATATTGGCGAATTTTGAGGGGGAAATTTTTTTTATGGATGGAAGAATGTATCTCTCCAAGTTTTTATAAATCATTCTTAAAATAAATATAATTTCATGATGTATTACATTGTACGTTGTACCATGTTAATATATATTTATATTCTTCATAATGTTTTCTATGAAATAGATGCAACACCATCTTATCTTGTGTTACACGAGACACTAAAATTTAACAAAACATTTATACATTATTAATATACTTATTTAGATGTGATCATTATAACCTTTAAGTTCTAAGTATAAAAATTAATAGTAATGAATAATTTTTAATTATGATTCATAATGATTTTAAATAATTAAAAAATATTTATAAAAAATTATATATTTTTTGGTCAAGCCTTCATATATTTTAAAATACTATTTTTTTCGTAAATATTAATTTTATTTATTTATTTGAAAAATAATAAAATTTATGTTTGAAACTTTTAGAGATTGAATTTTAAAAAATAAAATTAATATTTTAAATCATAATTTTAAAATTATCTTACATTTTATATTTTGAATTTTTCAAAAAAGTTTAATTTTTGAATGAATAATTAAAAATACTGAATTTTAATTAAAAAATGGTTTATTTATTTTTTTATAAATATAAATTATATTTTTATTTTTGGAAAGTATATTTGTTGAAATTATACACATATTAATCTAATTTATTTAATTTTAATCAATTTCTATTTAAAATTTGATACAAAAACATTTTAATCATTTGAACTTTTGCACTATAAAATCATATTATGTCATTCAATATGTGTTATTATTTATAAATTATTTTCTGCCACTTCTATATTTAGAATATGAAAAACTGGATGACAGAATTTTAATTAGCGTAATTTATAATTTATAATATAGTTGACATATTTTTTTAACCGAACTGATTACTGATAGAAAATAAAATTTATTATAGTTATTAAAGTAAAAATAAGGTTACATAGTGGTTAACATAGAAAATATGATGTACAAATTACCCTCATTTTTTATAAAACCTATTATATGGAAAATAATAGAACTAGTTGTGTGTCAGGATATAATCATATAATTTATTGAAACTTTTTAAATAATTTTTTTGGTGAAATTATATCTTTCAAAACTATAGATTTCTTCCTTTAACCTCTCTTATAAAAGGGCACCACATCTGCCCCTCTTAAAACCTATCAAAAAAATTTCCTCTACCAGGGCCTATCCAAATATCATCCCAATTTACCTCTCTTCATTAAAGAATCGTTTTTTAGTAAATTCCTCTAACGAATTTATTTGATGAAAAATAAAAGGATATATGTGAAGAAGTTGTGACCCTCATCAATGAATATTTTTATTTTATTTCTTACACAAATCCATTCAATTTGTTATTTATTATTATATATTAATCTCAGTGTCATAAAATTTATTATATTTTTTATCTTATGAGTATTATATAGAAATTAATTCACATCCATCAATTGGGATCACCAATCCTTGTTTGTGTGTTTGGAAGACTACGACCTTGAAAACTGACACCATTCGCCCTTCCATTAAAACCATTAAATTTTCATAATAATGAATTATTTATAGTTTATATGTGATATTTACCATTTTTATGATGTTATTATGATCCTAGAATTGTTATATCACACATAACATTATGGGTTCCTTTTTGTTGGAATATGATAAACAAGTTATCATGTATGTCTGACTATCACCTTGCAAAGTGATGTAGTTCGTTCATGATTTAAATAGTATATATTAAATATGGATATGATAAAAATACGTGGAATATATTAAATAAATACTTTTAATTAACAAAAATATAGTATATAATTTTATTTATTTTAATTCAACAAGAAATCTAAAAATCTTAAAGGATTAGGTATGACTTACAGCCACCATGAACAGTGTAAATCATTTCCAAATGGTTTATTTTATAAATTATTACAAATAAATATATATAAAAATAATACGATTACTATATTATATTTTACATTCATGGGATAATTAAATAATTATTTAGTTAATAATAAAAAGAATAACATGTCAAAACATGTACGGAAAACAATGTGGTTATTAACGAAAACATAAATCTAACAAGGAATAGTTAATAAAAGAGTATGAAAAAGTCATTAGTAAATAATATATTCCATTATATATATAAATACAGTAATTTTATATATTTATAATAATCTTATATTTATCATATAAGAGTATTCAATGATATTGATGACAGTCAAGACAGAAGGTAAGGGTTTTAAATCTCACTATTCACATTTGTGAGATACATGTATATTGACCACTAATTTCTTATATGTAGTGTATATACATCACATGAATGAGCTTAATTATTATACTAAATGAATTTTCATATTTACAAATCCATTTTATTATCTCTATTTTGTGGGGTTAAGTTTAATATGTTATCATTGTGGTAATATGATTTCTGTCTCAATTGGCCTTCTTTGTGAAGTACAAAATTTAATGCACCTATATTGTTTCATGACGTGTATATATATCCCATTTGACAAGTAATATCATTTATTTTTTCATCCTCATGATATTCTATATTTCATATAATTTTTTTATATCATGGATATTATTATCTGATGTTACCAAAGTGGTAAGAGTTTATTTCCACTGTCTCATCGTTTATTAGTATTGTTTATGACTATCATTACATTGATGAATGATAATAATCCATCGATAAATAAATTTCATTAATTTTATTCTCCCCTAGTTATTCATGATATATTCATGTAATTTTATCATTTCCACTCATTTTTTCTTATGATGATTAATTTTATTAAGAAAATCAGACTTAATTTCTCTCCTGGGTCAGAAATATATTGTCTCCCAAGAACATGTTTTATAAATAATTTATCAAAAATATTAAAATTTTCTCATTTTATTTTTAAATTTATCAATACCTGTGTTTTAATATTTTTTAAAAAGTAATTTAAAATTAATATACTTTTTATTTTCTGATCAAGGATCATTATTCATATACTGAAAACAAAAAAGGTATATTTCATTTAATGTGTATAACAGGGACGAAATTCCCAGTCATAATTTTTGATAACTTCTTCAAAGAATCCTTAATAATTTTTCTAATTTATTTTCAAGTAAAATTATCTAAAAAAATTTTATTTTTTAAAATAGTTTTTTCAAAGAGGAAATGATATTTTTTTCAAGTGTTATTTTTAATGATATTTGAAAATTATTTTCTATTTGAGATGACATTTTTTGGTGTTACATATTTATTACTAGGGATATGATCTATGAAATCCATTAATATTATTTATCTAAATAATTTTTTTAGGGAATTATTTTCATGAAACATGTTTCTGTTTCCTGGGTTATACAAATATAAATCTCATAAGAATCATGCTTTCTTTAAAATCAATTATTTGATAAAATTACTAATAAACATTTACCATTTTTAAATGTTACGATATGATGGAAATTCTTTGATACCCTTTTCATTTCATGGGTTATAAAATAGTGAATGTTTATGTTCTTGTGGAACATATTTATATTATTTAATTAGGTGATGTCCGAGACCTATATCATCCTCCAACACATTGGTTAAAGAATTATATCTCATGAGATAGACATGGATGAAAAGGGGAGTGAAACAGGTGTAGTAAAGGAAATTGTCCTCTATGTTGGTCTTGGGAGTGAACCATGACTACTAATATGGTTTGGTGTTTGAAACCATTCCACTATGATATGTTTGGTAGTGATCCATGACGGTAATAGAAATAATTTTCAATGATTATGTATAATCCAAAAAATTTCATATTATTAAAATGATATTCTCTCAAGATTAATGTTCCTTTATTCCCTTATGATATATGTTTTATGAAAATCCAATCTTAATTCCAGGACTATTGATTATGATCTTTTATATGTATATTTATAATTTCTAATGTTATTATCATGTTCTCATACCCTTATGTTTCATATTATGCTTAAGTATATACCTTGTTTACCCTTATAAATGATTTGGGCTCACCCTTTGTTATATTTCGTTTCCATAGTATATGATGATATGCATTATTTATGTTGTTTCTATGAAGAGTGATTGTCATTAAAATAGTATTGGTAGATAATTTATTTCCCTTATTGACAATTTTTTATGTTTCTGTGTTTCAAAATTCACTAAACAAATATAGTCATTAGGTCTTTGTTTGTGTAATGCAATATATATTTCTCAAAAAATAATATAAAGTCTATGTATGAAAATCATGGGTTGCTATAATTTCATAGGACAAGTATAATTCGATCACCATATCATATATTTTAATATATGGATTTTTATCATATTTGGTTGATTAGGACATTTATATTATTTTATTTAATGGAAAATTATAAAAAGTCACCCTCTTTGTTTTAATTAATTTTCTATTTTGAAATAGGTATATTAATATGTTATGCAAGAATAAAAAAATTATTTTAAACATAACTAATTAATTTTTTATGTTGATAACTTATTTTTAATTTTTAGTTTTGGTGTAAATACATGAAATTATTACACAATGCTGACACAATGCTTTTGAATGCAATAGAAAATTTGATGTGAATTATTTTAAAAAACAACTGTAATTTAATTGTCTAAATTATTGTGTTACAATAATTTCATAGATAATAAAATATTCTAATTGATTTTTTAAGAGTTACTATTCTGATTCCATAATTATATTACTATCTCTAATGTGAAAACATGTGAATAGATATTAATACAACCTAAGTGGAATTTTATAAAAAATATTTTAACATTAAATAATTTAAACAACATACAAATCATGAAATATGACATGGGGTATGGTATATGATCTAAAATGTCACGAACCATCCCAGAGGGGCTCGAGCCACAACTCCCCAAGCCCACCTCCAATAGGCCATGGTTGGTGACTAGCACCAAGTTGGAATGCTACTAACATGGGATGCATTGCCTAAAAACCTATACACCCGCACACACATCTCCAAGCCCAAAAAGCTGAAAAGTAAAAGTACAAAAAGGAAGAGATGAATGCATATACTAAAACCCAACCAACAGTGTACGACAGGAAAGTAAAGTAAAAGAAAGTAAAACCATGGGCCAAAAGTACAAGCCCACAAAAAGAGCGTCTGTAACAATGTCCAACCAGTAAAAAAGGTTCTGGTACTACAGTCTATAGCCATAGGAACACACCTCGGCATGTCTAATCTCACTGAGTACCGTCCGGTCCTGGTCTTCCTAAGAAACCTGTCAAAGGCTCGCTCATCTACACAAGACACGACAAGTGCGGGCTAAGCCTGTACAGGGGTGAGTATAACAATACCCAGTAGGAAACCCCTAAACCACAAAGGAAAAACAACAAGGGAAATACTACAAAGGAAAGATACAGTCAACTCTACACAGTATATGTCTACAGAACATATAACAAGAAATATCCAGATATACTCATACACGATTGACTATCGTGATACTACCACTAGGATCCAACTCGAAAATTCCACTAAGAAAGTAACAAGGAGAACACACTCCAAGGTACGAAGAGAGAGATACGAAGTACTCGTTCCGGGAGAACACACTCCACAAGTACTATGAGAACATGATTCTTAGATGAGGATCACGACCAAGTGATGGGGTGATTTCGACAACTCAGTCTGAGCTAATCCGCTAAGTAGAGGATCGAAGCCTGGGTTAAGTTGGTCACGTTAATACCCAGAACTCTACCTAGGGTTCTAGGAATAAATAGAGGATCTGTCTCTATGTCTCCTAGAGGTGATTTAAACAACTCTATTCAGGAAGTCCTGCTGAAGGGATCATACTCTTGTATAAAAGAAATGATACCAAAACCTTCAGGGAAATGTCCAAGGGTACGAACCCTAAGAAAACTAGTCCAAGTCAGAAAAGACAAGTGGCTAAAGACATGAAGAATTGGTTACATGGCGTGTAGTATGGTTACACACTGTGTTCCTTGACCCCGTGTACTACCCATGTAAACGGCCCGTGTCATCCATCTAGGCTGTGTAAAAGTAAATTACACGGTGTGTAGAGGACTCACACACCATGTTCCTTGACTCCAGGTACTGCCCGTGTAAACGGCCCGTGTCATTTGGCTTGTCGAATAGA
Organism: Viscum album; assembly: GCA_963277665.1. Taxonomy (NCBI): domain Eukaryota; kingdom Viridiplantae; phylum Streptophyta; class Magnoliopsida; order Santalales; family Viscaceae; genus Viscum; species Viscum album. Next base: position 1,952,841,766 of record OY728141.1, on the reverse strand, counting down.
AAGCAACTACACCATGTGTAGAAGGGTCACACGCTGTGTCCGAGAACCTAAGATCGCTCCGTGTACACTGGCCATGTGCCCGTACATGGCCTCTGTCTATGTCTGTGTCATCTGCCCGTGTACCAGTACAAGGGGTATCCCGTGTATCCGGACGGGTCTGGCCGGGGAAGGGTATAGACGCCGTGTCCTTGGCCGTGTACCCATCCTGTGTTCATGTCGCCTACCCATGTACCAGTACACGGGGTATCCCATGTATCTGGCTGGGTCTGGCCGGGGAAGGGTATACACGCCGTGTCCTTGGTTGTGTACCCATCCCGTGTCTGTGTCGCCTGCCTGTGTACCAGTACACGGGGTATTGTGTGTATCTAGCCTGGTCTGGCTGGGGAAGGGTATACACGTTGTGTCCTTGGCCGTGTAACTATCCCGTGTCCGTGTATTCCCAGAGTACACGCCAGGTGGTCCACCGATGAACACATGCCGTGTATCCCATATTACATGCCATGTAGTCAGGAATTTTCCAGAAGCGTCGTCTTCCTCCTCACGCCGCGGCTGAACCTTAGGATCCTCGGTTTCTCATCTGTGCATCCAGATACTCCAGGGATTGGTTCGTTTCATCATACGAACACTGTAACAGGTGTTTTCGACTGTTAAATCGGATCATAATCCTCGAATGATCCATCCGAAGAAAAACTCCCGAAAACTCGTATCTCCCGGTCCGCTCCGAATCGCCTGCCGATACCGTAATCGCACCTTCGTGACATCACTCCGGGGTTGGATCTTCAATCTCGGATTGTTGCGCCAACAAACGAATGTAAAACAACCAATTTCCTCCAAGAACGCGTAAAACTCAATGAACAACGCGAGGGAGAAAAATACAAGGATCAAACAAGAGGGACGAACCTAGATCGTTGTTCGTGACAATCCGGATTTGTCACCGTTAGATCGAAACCAAAACAACCTCAAAATCCGCACAAGAAACCATCCTGCAAGAACGATTGATCCGTGGGATAATTTGTTGATGGATTAGTCCGCATTTTACATGGAAATCAAAAATGAGGAAGTAAATCAAAAACAAACATCCTACTTCGATCTGTGGCGTTCGTTGGAAAAAATCCGGTCGTCGGGTCGTCATCGCCGGCAAAAATCGTCAAGAACATCGTTGCTGCGTCAGGGGGGGGGGTCTTCTCCAGAGCCTCCAGAGCCGCCATGGGTTTCAGGGTAATGAGGTTTGTAACCCTGGACCCCTTCAAAGGAATTTTAAAAAAAAGATAAGAGATATCTGTGGCAGCAGTTTTAAAAGATTTCTCTGCCGAATAAAATATTTTTATTTAAATATTTTGTTACTCTTACATCCAAAAAACTGGATTTCAACACTGGCCTGCGCCGGTCAATGTTAGGCCTCGACTAAGGTAAAATTTCTGGTCTGAACGCAATGGTGCCTTCAAGTTTTTGATCCAAGCATCCATTTAGGAGTTATTTTAATTTTTCAAGAAAACCGCACGCGCGTGTTATTTAATTATTAAATTAAATTAAACATTTGTTCTAGGCTCACCGGGCCTCGGAACTACACACCGTCTCAAATCCTCATCTCAAATTAATTACCATATAATAATAAATAGTACATGGAAAAATCCAACACATTACATCACACCCACCTTAGGGATTTTACGTCACCGAAAATCCAAAACAAAGGCTACTCAAAAAAAGGTGGGTACTACATGCGAATCTGAGCCTCCCACTCCAACGTGCTCTCCTAGAGATTCCGGTGCTCCCACCAGACACGCACTAAGTGAGTAGCTCGCCTATTAAGGATCTTCTCCTACCGATCTTTGATCTCTACTGGGTACTCAGCAAAGGTCACCCCATCATCGATGTCTAGATCGCCCCAGTAGATAACGTGTGATGGATCATGAACGTACCTCCGTAACTGCGACACATGGAAGAAGTTGTGTAGCCGGTCCATATGAGGAGGTATAGCCATGTGATACGCCACCTTTCCAACTCTACTAAGAATCTGAAAAGGGCCAACAATCCTCGGAGATAGCTTGCCACCTCGGCCAAATCTCAGCAATCCCTGTCGAGGTGAGACTCGAAGGAACACATGGTCTCCTTCCTCAAACTCCAAGGGCCTCCTCCTCCTGTCAGAATAATACTTTTTATGACTTTGTGAAGACTTCATCCGCTCCTGGATGACCTATACCTTCTATGTATTAGCTCTCACCATCTCTGGGCCCATAAGTGCTCACTCTCCTAGGTCAGTCCACCAAAGTGGTGACCTGAAAGGTCGCTAGTACAAAGCCTCGAATAGTGCCATACCAATAGTGGAATGATAACTGTTGTTATAAGAAAGTTCCACCAGTAGTAGGTGATCCTCCCAGCTACGACCGAATTCAAGTATGCAAGCTCAAAGCATATCCTCCAGGACCAGAATGGTTCACTATGTCTGACCATCAGTCTGGGGATGAAACGATGTGCTCAAGCATAACCGAGTTCCAAAAGCTTCCTGCAATCCCATCCACAACCGGGATGTGAAACAAGCATCACAATCTGAGATGATTGTGGATGGAAATACATGAATTTGAACTATCTACTGCACGTAGAGGCGTCCCAAAATATCTACTGAACTCTGCTCCCGTATGGCTAGGAAGTGGGCCGACTTGGTGAGTCGATCAACAATCACCCAGATGGATCGTGTCCCCTGGATGTAAATGGTAAACCCATCACGAAGTCCATGGATATCCCATCCCACTTCCACTGTGGCACCTCAAGGGGCTGATTCAAGCATGCTGGCACCTGGTGCTAAGCCTTTACTTGTAGACAAGTAAGGCACCGAGAAACAAACTTTTCCACACACTTCTTCATTCCTGGCCACCAGAACTCACATCGGAGGTCCTGATACATCTTTTCCACGCCTGGATGCACCGCTAAAGGGGATGTATGGAACTCCCTTAGAACCTACTCCTGAAACATCACTGGTAATACTGTATGTCCTCTGAAAAGAACAACGTGCTCCCCACATTCTGAATATCCATCAGCCGCAACACCTGTCGATATCTGAGCACGTAGAGTCTCACAGCTAGCATCCTCGCGCTGTGCTTCCCTGACTCTCTGTAAGAGTGGAGGGGTAAAAACCATCGATTGAAGGTAATCGTTCTCATCTTCATCCACAATGGATAAATATAAAGAGGGAAACTACCTCGTCGCCTCATCCAGCAACTACGAACTGGATCTCCTGCTGAGAGCAGCTGCCACAATGTTCCCCTTCCTAGGTGTGTAAACAATATAAAAGTCGTAATCCTGGAGGAACTCAAGCCATCGTCTTTGTCACAAATTCAAATCATTCTGAGAAAATATATATCTTAGAATCTTGTTATCATAGTAGATGGTAAATCGCTCCCCCATCAGGTAGTGTCTCCACATCTTCAATGCGAAGACTACTACTGCCAACTCAAGATCATGGGTCGCGTAGTTCTGCACGTGTGGCCTCAATTGACATGAGCCATAGGCAATCACTGCTTGCCACTACATCTGGACACAACCAAGCCCAGTTCCTGATGCGTCACAGAACACTACGTACTCGACACCCTCCTCCGTTAATCTCAAGATCAGGGTGCTCGTCAGACTCTATCTCAACTGCTGGAAAGCCTGTTGTCATATCTCAGTCTACACGAAAGGCTACCCCTTTCGGGTCAAAGATGTTATGGGTGCTAAAATCATGGAGAAATCAAGAATGAATCATCGATGGTAGCCTTCCAACCCAAGGAATCTCCGCACCTCCGTCACGTTCCAAGGTGGATCCTATACTAGTACAGCCTCCACCTTGGCTGGGTCCACTTCTACACCATCTTCTAAGATAACATGTCCCAGAAAGTGGACCTCTTGCATCCAAAACTGGCACTTTGAGAGTTTCCCGTACAACTAGTGCTCTCGGAGTGTGTCCAGAACCATCCATAGGTGTTTCACGTTCTCCTCCTCGGACGCTGAGTACACAAGGATATCATCTATGAAGACCACTATGAACCGATAAAGATAGGGAAGAAAGATCTGGTTCATGAGTCGCATGAACACTGTCGGGGCGTACGTCATGCCGAAGGGAATCACCAAGTACTCATAGTGACCGTAGCAGCATCTGAAATCTGTCTTCGATATATCCTCATCCCGTACTCGCAACTGTTGATATCCTTATCATAGATCAACCTTCGAGAACCATCGTGACCCTCTCAACTGGTCGAAGAGGTCATCGATCCTCGGTAGTGGATACCCGTTATTCAGAGTCACCTGATTCAAACGACGGTAATCCACACATAGCCTCAAGATCGCGTCTGCCTTCTTGGAAAATAGCACTAGGGCCGCCCAGGGTGAAATGCTGGGTCTCCCAAAGCCCTTATTATGCAAGTCGTCCAGCTGCACTCTTAGCTCCCGAAGCTCTGCATAATCCATCCGATATGATGATGCTGATATCGGGGTCGTCCCAGGTTGCAACTCAATACAGAAATCTATCTCCCGACGGGGAGGTAGTCCTAGGACATCCTCTGGTACTCAGCCACTACTTCTAGAAACTGAAAACTCGTAACATCTAATGTGACAAGGGATAGGCTAGCCAACTGATGTGAAATCTGCTGTGCCTTTCTATGAACGAGTCCATCCTGCACTGCCTGGGTCTCTCTTTCACCGAAAAAAGAGTACCTCATTCCATCACAGTGGACACACTGCACCCTTCACCTAAAACGGTTGATCTGGGCATGAACTATGGATAGCCAATCTATACCAAGAATTACATCGTAAGGCCTCGACGCTACCACCAAGAGGTTCCAATCGAAACTCTTGCCTCCAAGGGTCAGGTCACACTGTCTACAGAGTTGTGTGATCTATGAATCTTCTCTAGTCGGTGTTTCTAAGCGTAAGGGTCGAGTCAACGACTCAACTGGAATCTCAAGGTCTTGAAAATGATAAGCAACCAGAAAGTAATGACTAGCACCTCTGTCTATCAGTACGACAACCAATGTAGAAAAGACACATATTGTACCTCTAATCATTCCGTGAGAACCTAGGTCACAAGCCTCTGCCACCTGCAGCTGTCCCCGCCTCTATCCACCATCTCCCTGATCCTGGGGTGGACCTCCTGGGGGTGGTGGTAGTAAAGGGTCAAAACACCGACCACCTCTAGCTTCTCTCCCAACTCCTCTACCACATCCTCCGCCCCACGGATCTGTCTGCTCCACACGTTTCCTCTGCCTCGGTGGTCCATCCACTTCTCTTGTTTCATTAGTACGGTAGGTCAGACAATCTCGAGCAAGATGTCCCCTACCATCACATGAGTAGCATCGCCTCTCTTGAGGCTGGATGGATTCACCCTGCGAACCGTGTATGGTAGATCCCCTGTCTTGGAATCTCCTCTGAAAACATCTACCATGCCTGGGTCCTTGACGTCGGCTTCCTGCTGCCGAGGTTTCTGCTCTAGCTCTCCCACTACTGACAACTAACGACAGTCTCTACTCTTCCAAGAAGCTCTCGACCACCAAAGCCTGCTCGAGCACCCCAGCATAAGTAGAAATTCTCATAGGGATAATGCTAGCTCAAATATCTCTACACAAGCCCCGCTCAAAAGTCTGAGCTCTGAAGTACTGATCTCTGACCATATCCATCGAGTGCCGTGAGAGGTTGGTAAACCTCGATGAATAGTCAGCCACCGACATGGTTCCCTGCTGAAGCTGAAGAAGCTCTTGTATACGTACTACTCTCAGGGTAACCGGTGAAAACTCTTCTCTGAAGAGATGCTCAAACTCCAACCATGCAAGTGTCACCTCGTCGTGGGTCTGGATAACCAAAATCCACCATCGTCCTGCCGAGCCCTGCAGAAGGCTCGCTGCCAGGATCACCATCTGTTCATTTGGTGTCCTGACCAAATGGAAGACTCTGGTCACTACCTCAAGCCAGTACTCTACTGCCTGAGGGTTAGGCTCACCTTGAAACTTGAGGGGTCTCTATCTCTGAAACACGTGGAGTGTGCTCAGCCTGTGCTCCTCCTCCACTAGTACATCAGGCACTAAACACTGCTCCATAGGTGGCAGGATTACTAGCACACCACCTGATGGTAAAACTAGGGGATCCAGTCCGTGTATCGAAGCTTCATCACTGAGGGGGTTATCCTCATGATCGATCTGCTGGATCCTAGCGGGTACGCATTGCGGAGGCATCCTGTTAAATAAACAAGATGTATCTCAGTCAGTGAGTATATCTGTAGAGCTGACTCAAGAAGGACATGGAAACCACAACCCATTCCTATATGATGTATCTACCATTATTTTCCCATGAAACTAGTGTTCTCATGTTCTGAGTCAAAAAGAAAGTTATTAGAGTCCTGGTGTATGGATACGTTGGCCGCCCGCAACATCACCAGGGTCCCTGACCTGAAAGCCGAACTCGAAACACTTAACACTGTTTCCCCAAACCAACTCACAGACTCTCAGTCCTAAGGTAGGACCGACTAGCTCTGATACCAATCTGTCATGACCCGTCCTAGTGGGGCCCAAGCCGCAACTCCTCAAGCCCGCCTCCAATAGGCCAAGGGCTGGTGACTAGCACCGAGTAGGCATGCTACTAACATGGGAGACATTTCCTAAAAACCAGTACACACGCACACACATCTCCAAACCCACAAAGCTAAAAAGTAAAAATACAAAAAGGAAAAGATGCATGCATACACTAAAACCCAACCAACAGAGTATGATAGGAAAGTAATGTATAAGAATGTAAAACCCAGGGCCAAAAGTACAAGCCCACCAAAAGAGAGCCCGTAACAAAGTCCAACCTGTAAAGAAAGGTGTTTGGACTGCAGTCTGTAGCCGTAGGAACACACCTCGGCCTGTCTGATCTCACTGAGTACCGTCCGGTCCTGGTCCGCCTAGAATCCTGTCAAAGGCTCACTCGTCTGCACAAGACACGACACATGCAGGCAAAGCCCGTGCATGAGTGAGTATAACAATACCCAATAGGACACCCCAAAACCACAAAGGAAATAAAACAAGGGAAATACCACAAAGAAAAGATACAGTCAGCTCTACACAGTATATGTCTACATAACATATACCAAGAAATATCCAGATACACTCATACATGATCAAATATCGTGATACCGCCACTAGGATCCATCTCGAAGATTCCACTAAGCACGTAACAAGGAGAACACACTCCTAGGTCTGAAGAGAGAGATACGAGGTACTCGTTCCGAAATAACACACTCCACAAGTACTAGAGAACATGATGCTCAGATGAGGATCATGACCAAGTCATGGGGTGATTCCGAAAACTCTATCTGAGCTAATCCGCTAAGAAGAGGATCGACGCCCGGGTTAAGTTGGTCACATCGATACCAAGAACTTTACCTAGGGTTCCAGGAATGAGTAGAGGATTCGAATCTAAGTCTCATAGAGGGGATTCAAAAAAAATCTATTTTGGAAGTTCTGCTGAAGGGATCATACTTCTGTATAAAGGAAATGATACCAGAACCTTCATGGAAAAGACCAAGGGTACGAACCCTAAGAAAACTAGTCCAAGTCATAGAAGATAACTGGCTCAATCCATGAATAATTGGTTACATGATGTGTAGTATGGTTACACGCCGTGTTTCTTGACCTTGGGTACTTCCCATGTAAACGGCCCATGTCATCCGTCCAGGCTATGTAAAACTAAACTACACGGCGTGTAGAGGAATCACACGCCATGTTCATTGACTCTGGGTACTGCCTGTGTAAACAGACCGTGTCATTTGGCTTGTTGGATATGAAGAAACTAAACAGTGTGTAGAAGGGTCACACGTCGTGTCCGAGCACCTGGGCTCGCTCTGTGTATGCTGGCCATGTGCCCGTACACGGCCTCTGTCCGTGTCTATGTTGCCTGCCCATGTACCAGTACATGAGGTATCCCGTGTATCTGGCTAGGTCTGGCCGGGGAAGGGTATACACGCCGTGCCCTTGGCCGTGTACCCATCCTGTGTCTGTTTTGCCTACCCATGTACCAGTACATAGGGTATCCCATGTATCTGGCTAGGGAAGGGTATACACACCGTGTCCTTGGACGTGTACCCATCTCGTGTCCGTGTCGCTTTCCCGTGTACCAGTACACAGGGTATCCCGTGTATCTGGCCAGGTCTGGCTGGGGAAGGGTATACACGTTGTGTCCTTGGCCGTGTAACCATCCCGTGTCGGTGTACTCCTAGAGTACACACCAGGTGGTCTACCGACGAACACACGCCTTGTAGCCCATACTAAATGCCGTGTAGTCGGGATTTTTCCAGAAGCGCTGTCTTCCTCCTCGCGCCGCGACTGAACCTCCAGATCCTTGGTTTCTCGTCTTTTCATCCCGATACTCCAGGAATTGGTTCTTTTCATCATACGAACACCGTAATGGGTGTTTTCGGCTCTTAAATTGGATCACAAACCTCGAACGATCCATCCGAAGAAAAATGCCCAAAAACTCGTATCTCTCAATCTTCTCCGAATCGCCTCCCGAAACCGTCGCCGCACCTCCGTGACATCGCTTCGGGGTTGGATATTCAATCTCGGATCATTGCGCCAAAAAATGAATGGGAAATGATTGATTTTTTCCAAGAACGTGTAGAATGCAATACAGAACGCGAGGGAGAAAAATACAAGAATCAAAAAAGATGGACGAACCGCGATCGTTGTTCGTGACGATCCGGGTTCATCATCGTTAGATCAAAACCAAAACAACCTCAAAAACCCCACAAAAACCCGTCCCACAAGAACGATCGATCCGTAGGCTAGTCTGTTTTTGGATTAGTCTGCATTCTTCATGGAAATCAAAAACGGGGAAGGAAATCAAAAACAAACATCCTACTTGGATCCGCGCAATTCGTTGGAAAAAATCCGGTCATCACGTCATCATCGCCGGCGAAAATCGTCAAGAACGTCATTCCCGCATCGGGGGGGGGGGGGGGTTCTTCTCTAGAGCCTCCGGAGCCGCCAAGGGTTTCAGGGTAATGAGGTTTGTAACCTTGGACCCCTGTGCATGACTTTTAAAAAAGATAAGAGATATCTGTTGCAGCAGTTTTAAACGATTTCGCTGGAGAATAAAATATTTTTATTTAAATATTATATTACTCTTACGTCCCAAAAACTGGATTTCAACACCAACCTGCGCCAGTCAATGTTAGGCCTCACCTAAGGTAAAATCGCTCCTTTGAATGCAACGATGACTTTGGATTTTTGATCTGACCACCCGTTTAGGAGTTATTCCACTTTTTCAGGAAAACCACACACGCTCGTTATTTAATTATTAAATTAAATTCAAACATTTTTTAGGGGCTCACCGGGCCTCAGAACTGCACGCCGTCTCAGAGCCTGGTCTCGAATTAATTCCCATATAATATTAAAATAATACATGAAAAAATCCAGGACATTACATAAAATATAATTCCTTTATCAGTGTTTATCATTTTTAACATTGTAGAAATTTTATATCCCTTTTTGTTTAAAATTTTGAGATTATAGTTAAGGTGAAAATGTGTTAATGAGGAGGTTAAAACAAATAATACATTTTAAAATGTAACAGAAAATTGGATAAATTTTATTAGGTCATGTTACTAAATTCTATAGTAAACATAGATTCAAAATATATCAATTGAGTTCAATATTAACATAAATATTAATTTATATTAAATTATTAATTTATGTAATTATAAGAATATAAATCCCATATATTATAGTAGGATATTTTACTGCATTTATAAATCAATCTTCTTAAGATATGTAGCTTTACCAAGAGCTACCAAAATCCACTTCCACAATTCATCCACACAACCTAGATGATCTTCCCCAACAAAATTCCAAACTATATGACTTAATGTGTATGAAACAAACATGTTTTCTGAAGAAGAGTAGATAATGTACATATATAGGAAGTCAGACTCATTGTATGGGGTTCCTTAACTAAATTTGTTTTGCCGTATTAATTCATAAATGTCTAATTTATGAAAATTTTATTTTTTTTATTACACAAAATTCTGAAATATTATATTTCAACATATTTTTTTGAAGATTTAAGTTTGTTACACATAATAACTTCTTCGATTAATTACCACATCAATGACATGATCATTTTAATGATATATCGCCTCAATTTTGTTTCTATGATAAATATGTAATATTTCAAACTTTATTCTTTTTTTGGGTTTATATTTCTCATTTTATATTTTAAATCTTAAATCTATTTATTTTCATCATATTTAATGTTTTATTTTATATTTCATTAGGGTGTCCTGAGTTGAATATTACCAATGTAATAATAATTTCTTTCACAATTTAATTTTTAATATAGATTATTTATTCTTATGACTCCATTATGTGAATTAGATTATCCTTCTATCTTAATCATGGTCAATTTTATTCTCCTCAAGTTATTTATAAATATATAACTTTTCCTTTCATTTTCTTCTAAGTACTCAAATGTTTAAAATATTTTTTTTAGTACAGTAACATTATTTTTCAATTTGGTCAATAATATTTTCATAAGTTCACATATTTTCATTAAAAGAATTCAGTAATGTTTTTATTATTTTCTGATGAATTAATTATTTAATTATTACATGGAGATAAATTTATTTACATTTTATAAAAATAATATTCTTATCATTTTTCAATCAATACACATTTTCCAATGTTGTAATTTTTTTTACATTAATGTACACCGGATGAACATTTTCTTCTATATCCCATACTACACTTTTCATTAAACATTAAATCACATGTTTACGTGGTTCTATTCAATTAAAATCCATTTCCTAATATTTTATAAATTTATTGATTTTATTATTAGTAATTTAAAAATTAAATGCGTATTTCCCCAAAAAAATTAAATTAACATATATATGTATTTCGATATATATCAACAACTATTGATGAATATTGTACATTAATTAAGATATATTCAACAATACCATAAGAAATATTTCTTTGTATGGATTATAATAATTTTTATTGGGGAATGTATTGGCATTATATATATTAGTGTTATTATTATGAATATTTATTGATTTTTAATGAATGTGAATTTTGTTGAATTGATTATTCATGTGATGAATGAGTTGAACTTATAATGTGATAGGTGGGTCTTGGAATTATATTTCCCCATGATGAATGCAAATGAATAATGAGATATAAGTGGTTGGTTATTTTGAATATTCCTTAACTATATATGTAAGATCACTTTGCATGAGGCCTTGATGATAACATTATGATGTTGGACATTATAACTTTCTTCATTATCATATTAGTTATTGATAGAAATTTTACTGTACGAAAACATATGTTTTCCATAGATATTATTCATATTTAAGTGAATATTTATATGTAATTATGATGTCAACAATTATTTCTACCATGTTATTCATGTCTTACTTATTCTTTGAATTCAGGCATTGTATGCATTCCGACAATGAAAATCTTAGACCACACTTGTATTTTTTTACATTCCCTGCGATAAAAATTAGGGTACTATTATTGATATTCAATTATATTTTATATTGAGTAATAATTTTCTCAAATAAAATACTATGTTTTATATAATATTTTCAATCTTAGGTGGGGATATCAACTATATCTTATAACAGTGTAATAATGTAAGCGCCATATATGTAATACTATGTTCATGATTTTTATAGTTGGTATTATATATTTTTTACTATAATCCATGAGAAAAAGTGTTTTGGAAAACATAGATTATAAAACCTAATCATCAGGAAAACTCTAAAGATATTTGTAAGACTAAGATGGTATTTTAATGTCTTGATAAGGAGGAAAATATATGGATTCTTAGAATATAAATCTCTCTTAGTATAATTTAAATTGGTTATAATTTTGGAACATAATATTGTAGGACTAATAAATCAAAATGGGGGGAATTTTTTATTATCTCAGTCTTCACCAATTCATGTTGTCTGGGATTATGCCTTTACATAAGGCTAGACAATTATAACATGTATGATATGGTTAATTCAAATTTTCTATATCAACTATCAGGATAAAAGAGAGGATAAAATCTATGCAAACCAATGATATTTGATTGTAATATGAGATCCACCGAAAGTGAAATTGGTTGATAAATCTATGGTTGATCATAAATTTAAATGAATTGATGACAGCTCAATGGTTTTATTTGATGACTATTTAAGATGATTAGGAATATTTTTGATTATATTTAAGGGAATAAAACCCATGGGTATAGAATTTATTTTAGTAAAATTATAATTTTATGATAAATTATTATTATTATATGGATATATTTTTAATATGAATCATAATTTCGTTGATTAATGTGATCTTTCATGTCAGTATTTTTAATTTTTAAAAATTGTATTTATATTTTTAAAGAATATATTTAACTATATATAACCATAATATTAAAAGTTGATTTTGGGACTAAGTGATTAATGTTGTTTTTTAGAAAATTCAATAATTTAGGAATATTATGTGATTTTAGTTAAAGGAAAAATTTCTTTTATGGTGATTTTTTATTAGAATAATAAATTATGAATTATATTTCGTAATATTTTATGAATTTATTATGGTATTATAGTCTTCCTAGTTATTTATGGGAAAGATTTTCATATTTTTAAAATTATACAATTATTTCAAATACATTTTCTGAGATTAATGTTATGTTGGACTTGGGAAAATATATGATGAAATCGATATAGTTTTTTTGGTATATATAATTATAAAGAATATATTTGAATATATTTAATTTCAATAATTTATTGAATAATTTATGATAACATTTGGGTTCTATTATTAAGGTATTAAAAATTAATGTAGTGTTTTTTTCATATGAAGCTTCATTAATGTTGGATATTATAGTAACTTGTGATATCCATCTTTTAATGTGATATAATGAACAATTTTTTATCCTCTAAAAGATATTATAAATACTTAAATGTTAATTTTATTGTATTAGTCCTGAAAATGTCATCCTAAATATTCATTTCATGGAGTAAGATATAAAATAGAATTCAATATTGAATTAAACACAATAAAAGGAGAAAAATTTTCATTTGAAATTGATCAAAATTGAGTAAGTATATTTTCTCTTACTTTTTTTCGTGATGGTAAAATTATACCTCAAAATCAAGTGTAGGATCAAGAAATAAAAAAATTAACTTATTTCCTTTATTTAATGATGCCTTTATGGTCTTCATTATCCCTTTCTAAATTAGGAAATTGTGTCATTAACATTCTCAAATATAAGTTCTATATCACTATGTATTATTCATTGATCATTATATGTCTCATATATGTCCATATTATCAATTCCTACTATTTTTATCTTTATTCAATAAACTAATTATATTACATTTTATTTAAAATATTGTTTTCCCACATTCAATTTCCAAATTGAATTTTATATTTTGTTTGTATTATGTGTATTTTCCACAATCATATTTTCAAAATATTAAACACATGATTATTGAGTAGATCAATGTGAGGAAGTAGTTTATCTATGTTTAGATAGTGTACAAAAAATAAAAATTACTTTATAAAAATAATAAAATCAATATCTTTATTAATAGACTACATAGATCGTTAAGATAATAGTGAGACACTATAAAAATATCATAATTTAAATATGACCTTTATAAACTATCCATTAAATTAAATGATATGAATATTAATAACACCTATACAAAAAAACATGATACATGATTCAAATAATTTGAATGTATTTATTAATCTATAACAAATAAATACTCAATTTTCAATAAATTCATTTTATTCTTTTAAACAAATTCCTAAAAATTGGTATTTATTTCATTTTTTAAATGAATATTATAAATATTTTACTCGAATTTTTATAAATAGTATCATGAAAATATACTTATCATTTCAAAATAAACATTTTATTATTAAATAGGTTTATTTCTTTATAATTTTAAAAATGATTTATTTTTCAATGAACAACGAAAAATATCGTTTTTTCTAAACTATTCACTTCTTTTATTTAAAATAATTCATTTTTTAGGAATATTTCATTTTTAATTTGTTTTCATGTAACATAAGGTCCATTTTAATTAAAATAGTACATATAATTCTACATGAATCAAAATTATATTTTATTTTTGTTATATATCATTTTAATATTTGAAACAATATTTTCTATAAAATATTTTTCCTTGTGTTTTATACAATTTTAATAAATTTTTATTCCTCTAAATTTACAAATTGAATCTTTTTAAAATGGATTCTATATTTTTATTCAATAGGTTCAAATTTGGTAAACATTTATCTTTTATTTTTAAGAATTATGAAAAGTTACTATAGTAAAATTTATTTCCTCGATTATGGAAAAAATGGGATAAACATGGTAAAAACTATATATTGATTTTAATTTCCCTCATATATTCACATAGATATAATAATATTTTATGAATGAATATAATTTTTTATTTCAATATAATTTACTTATTTTTACAATGATAATTTATTTTTAGTTTTTAATAATGTTATAATTTCCTTAAATGCTTATATAATAGTAACACATTTTGTATTGAAGTTGTTAAACAATTAAAGTAATTTTTTTAGAAAGATAAAATTTAATATATTATTGGTAAAATATGGTATCAAATTTATTTAATTGTAAATAAAAATGTATAATATATAGTGAAAGAATATTTATTTGTATTTTTTACCTTTATTGATGTCCATAATGTCAAAATAAGTGAACTGTTCTGAAAATGAGTTAAATAATTTTGTTGTTTTTGAGAAAAGTAAGATCAAATGATCAAAAATTAAACATATAAGAGTATCTACAACAACATGAATGTGGGAAACTTACATTTATCCTTTTGAAAAGTTGTTAAGAGATGATGATAAATCATGTTGGAAAGAAAAACCTCCCTGTGGACTCTGTTATTTACAAGCAAATCCACAAGGGTTTTAGCTTTCTAATAGAAATGTCTAATGATGTAGCTCATTAAAGAAAGATGATTGAGGGAATTGATCCATTTAACTATAATATACAACGGAATATAATGTTGTCAATATTTTATAGCTTGAACAAAATTTGTAGAGTCACACTAAAACTAGATATAATTGAGATTACATTGTCATTCCGTGCAAACTGCATTAATCAGGCCACATAGTTTTTCCTCAATTGCTATTCTAGTACCGTAAGAACCACCCTAATAAGAAATAATATATAAAATAGATTCTCCAAACACAAATCCATAGCCTATAGTTCCATGGTTACCTTTGGAGTCCCCATTAATAATGTACTCGATACAACCAATAGGGGAGAGATCTAGGTATCCTCAATCAGTTAATGAGGAGAGGGGAAGCAGAAAAAGACTTTCAAATACTTAGGCATATTGAAATCATTCAATTAGTTTCTGCATTGTGCTAAATGAATGGGATAAGCATACTGAATTTCCATAATAATTTTATCCAAGTAAGTGATAATGATGAAGCATGACTTATTATATATTACCTTTTTATGAGCACTAAAGATGATGTGGACCAATTCATCACATGTTGTCTGAAAGAGAATGGCAATATGTCTAGACATTATGATTTTGAGAAGATCTAGAATAATTTATATAATTTTATTATACATGATTTTATTAACCTCAAATAGGTAAAACAAAATTTATAATAGAGACGAAGAAGGTTTGCTGCAAAGAAACAGGTGATCAAAATTCTCACGATGGTGTTGGTAAAGTGGACAACTGGTGTAGAGAGGGAAACCCACTGTATAATGGTTTGACTCAACTAGGATTTTTTAAAAGGACTGACTTGACATCATAGTGAACCTATAGTGAAGAATTCATTTTTTTCAAATACTCAATCCATTTACATGGGCCCTGTGTGAGATGCATGTAGAAAGTCTTTGAATAAATCATCATATTTAAAGCTTGTTCCCAAACTAGCATGTCATCATGGGTTGAGAAGTCATAATTTGTGACGGTTTGAATCATCTCTAGTGGGATAGAGCTCAAAATACTCGTTTGATCATTATAGATATTTCGTAGTAAATTATAAGATCTATGTGGTCAGTTTAAGTAATGATGGGGTATCCAGTCCAATTGTCAGCACCCAATGTAAGAGACGATTTGGCACTTGTTAGCCAGTGGGAATATCTAAAAATCTTGTGAAATACTGACTTTAGTACAGGCCAAAATGAAGATATCTTGTTGTATGTATTTCTAGCTTTCAATCTCTGAATAAACCAACACCTGAGAATGTTTAGTGACTTTGAGTAAGTGTTAAGCAACTTAAATATGTTGTGATCTTGATGATAATGAATAAAGAGGGCTATATTCATTATCCCAAGGCCTCCCCTATCAAAGGGTATACAACACTACATCCATGGGATTTTAATTATCTTTCACTACAAAATTCATCCACTCCAAATGATTTTATTCATAAAAAAGTTAATATATTTGATGACTGAGGTTGGACAGTAGTAAACCCTAAAGGAGAAAACTAGCTTAGAGATGACGGAATGATTAATAAGGCATTATCTTCCAGCCCTGGATAATTATTTTCCCATAAAAGATGTTAGAGATCATATAATCTAACTAAAGAATCTAATAAAGTAAGTGGTGTGTGGGTATCCCAAAAACATAGGCACTCCTAGATAATTGAAAGATAAAGATCATTCCCTGAGTCCAAATTCATTGATCATAATAAACTATATGGGGGCAGAGATATTCTTTAAACAATATCTAAAATACATGCCCCAACTAATTTCCTATCCTATGACATGTTCATAATGAGTGAGAGCCTTCTTGATGTACTTGATATTTTTCCTATCTCCCTAAGTAATAATTATAAAATTTTCAGCAAAAAAGAGATGAGATGGGACTTTAGTAACTCGTGCTGCCCGAATTGCTTTTATATCATCATTGTTCACCATAAAGAGAACAATCCATATAAGATAGTCCTCCGCAATGGAAATTATGGTATCTAAGAGGGTGTCTCCCTATCTACTCCCTATTGATCACATTAAATAACTCTCTATGGAACCATTTATAGAAATATAAATACATGCCAACCTGAGAAGATCCTTCATCCAATTGTTTAAGATATAATTGAATCCAAAACACCAAATAAAATTAAAATAAATCCCAAATACTTCATGACAAAATCATTATTGATGTAATTCCAGAGGATAAGGGGATAATATATGGTCAAAAATTTCATTTCTTGAAAATTTTTATGCTAAATATTTCCTTATATGTAAATTTTAAACCATTTGTGTATTGGAAAATTTATTAATTTTATAATGGTAAATAATAGTTAACGACATTTTAAAACCAAATGATAAAGTTGAAAATGTAAAATAGACATCAATAGATTTTATTGGATGGGTGTATTTCATTCGTTAATAAACATATATTTAAAATATATCAACTTGGTACCACATTAAATTGAGACCTAGTTTTTATTTATTTATTTATTTTGGTAGTTGTTAGGGTTCCCCTAACCTCAATTATATTAAGACACCACCCATCCTTTCCCCAAACTTCATGATCCATCTATCTCAACCAATCCCTACACAAGTACCATCCCAACCTTCTTACCCTTGTCTTAGATTGTATATTATCATTAATTGAATATCTGAGAAGGCATAATGTGCAAACCCATGTTGTTTAACTACATAATTAGGGATATAGTTCATTTTTGAGATGTTAGACTTGAGGTAAGGTCTTTATATACATAATTTCATATCAATGGGTATTATTAATTCATAATTTTCTATTTTATGAAAAAATTACATTTTTAATGACCTCTAATTATGTTATATTGTATTTTTAGTATTTCTATACTGATTTACCTTTGACACAGATAATCTATTCAATGATTAATTAATACATAAATGTTACAACCTTTGTGAAGGATTATATTCTCACTTTTGTTTCTCTGAAAAAATTCACCCCTCACCCCATTTTACCTTTGTGTGGTATTTATATCAAAACATTAATATTTCAAATCATTAATTCATTTCTATTAATGATATACAATATTTTCTATAATGTTATTTTTTCAAGCATGTAATGAGTCAAATGTTACCAATATTGAATTGGTTTATTTCACAATCTAATCCATATACAAGATTGTTTTTGTCTAAGATTCCATAAGAAAATTATATGATCATTCCATATAATACAGGAACATTGTATTATCCTATGTTAATTTTTAAAATTTTCATTTATTACATTTATTTCTTAATTTATAAGTACTCAAAATTGAAATGAATTATTCTAATGAAAATTGATTTTTTTATTTAGTTTGGAATATATTGGTCCATTCCAATAATTTCATTAAACTTATTTCAATAATATTTTCAATATTCATTAATTTATTACAAATATCATTATTAAGCATTTTTTCATTCAATAAAATGGTTTCAATAGAACCATCGTACTAACTTTAAAACAATTTAGTTTTTACCAATGGTGTGAATAGAATAATTATTTTAACATACACTACACATACAACTTTTCATATTGTCAGCACTAATAATATTATTGAAGATTTATTTATAATTATTTAAAGTTAATTTCAATGAAAATTATTTTCATAATATTTTACAAATTATTAAATTTTAATTTTTGTGATTAAAAAAAGGTCATTTTCCTCAAAAACATTTAATTATAATTTAAACTAATTCCCATATATGTTCACAACATTTGATGAATCTTATTATTTAATGATAATATACACATTGATACCATCTACCATATTTATATGGATGTATATTGATCATTTTTAAATGGGAAAGTTTTTACATTCCATGTTTATGTCCTTTCGGTTTGGATAGTTTATGGTTATTATGAAAATTTTATTAAGATGTTGTGTTTTTTAATATTATTAATGTATTATAATTATTATGTGATAGGTGGGGACTAAAAATAAATATTCCTTTGATTAATAATAATTATCCATTGAAAAAAACATATTGGGTAGTTAGCATATAAATTACCCATTTTTGTAAGATGTCTTTAAAATAGTTCTTGAAGCTATGTTAATGATACTTGAAAAATAAAAATTCTATTATTATGAAATCATTTTTTGATTTTTCAAGTCATTATTTTAATAATTATGTAATCCATGGATAATTTTAAACCTCTGGTCATTATTTATATAGAATTATTTGATCATAATTTTTTCCTACCATATTATTCATTCCCTATTTATTATGTAATAGCTTATATTGTATGGATCCCCTTACTGAGATTCTTAACTAACCCTTTTATTATGATTATTTTCCCAAGGATATGAAGAAATAACTATGATTTTTTTGAAATTATAATCATGAGGGAATAATTATTTTATGAAATAAATTACAATGTTGTATTTTACTTTTTTTAAATGTAATGTGTGATCTAATAATATTTAAAAAATTTCAGGAATATGAGACTTTGTGATAATGGGAGGTGAGATCCACAATATCTTGTACCGATTTAAAAACTTGACCAGAAACACTTATATACTTGTGTTAGAGTTTGGATAATAATTGTTTCACTAAACAACCAAATTAATATCTCCCAAAATATCATTAATCACATTACAATCCTATAATATAATGTATACAATTGTTATCTAAAAATTTTAATTGAAAACACATTTAATCATAAAAATCCATGGTTGTATCTATATGTCTTTAACATTTCTCGACTGATAACATCATAACCATTAAAGTTATGTTAACCCATGTTTGATACCATCTACTATACACTAGAAATTAATATCCTGTAATTACATATTTTAGAACAAATAATCCATCTCTTAAAACCCCAAGACCATTTAGGTTTATATTTTATGATAATTTTTAAAATACCTAAGATAAAAAAACAATCATTTAGACCAATGGGCATCTTAATAATAATAAAAACTCATAAAGTGGAATCCATACAACATTTAATGTAATGTATTATTCCTCCTTTTATTTAGTTAGAAAAATTCATATTACATTATACAGTATATGGGGATGTTTATTAGAAAATAATGGAGTGAGTGTAGAAATTTAGTAATGGATAAATAAAATAGAAACTACTATAGAATAAAAAATTGATAAAATATAGGATAAGATTAAATAATAATCATACTATTCCATATGACTAATAACATGATCTTGAAATATAACCATAGATAATGTAATAATTGAAATATACACATGAACAACAAAAAATGATTTTATATTGAGATAATACATTATTTATTACATCAAATTATAACTATCAATGCCTCATATTAATACATTATTGATAATTCAAACTCTCAAGACTTATTCTAAGTGAACATTAATAAATGTGTAATCATACACCAAATACCCAAACTAGTTTCTTTCATTAAACAATCAAATACATAGAGAGATATGTAATTTTTTGACCTCTAATTACTAACTAATTGAAATTCATTGTTTATGTGAATGTAATAAATAAAAAAAATGCATAAAAAATTCCTTAGTAATCAATAATTTTCTATATTGAATTTATAAGAATAAATAATAGCAACATATTCCCATCCAATAACTGCAATAAATTTTTACTTATGTATAAATAAAATTGATACCATATAGAGTAATGGATATATAGGTATTTAAATAATATATAACCAAATATATAAATAGTTGAAGTGATATAGAATATATCTGTGTAGTTATATATAGAACATGGATATAAAAAAGAAAAATAAAGTCAAGATAGAGATTAAGAGCCCGAGAGAACATAATTTTCAGTATGATAATGATGGGGAATGAAAACTTATGAACAAATTATATTATTTAGTAAAAATTCATAAAGGTAAATAAGACTATCAATTCATTTGAAATGATTGTAAGATAGTGTGGTATTCTCCCAAGAACCTGAAGGATTTCATAATTCGCACAAAGACTATCTATATTATTTTAAAGAAAAGAGTTCTAAGAAAAATACTTCTTAACACATTATCATAATATATCCAATGAAATAATGTGTTTGGTATAAATATATAATATTTTGGGGAAACCATAATAAATATTAATAGATATTGACTTTGATGAAAAAAATTATAGTGTCATTTGGATGTCACTATTGAAATTTATCAATTACTATTTCATAACATTTATTTTAAAGTAAGTATTTATTAAAATAAATATATAATATATAGAGTTAGAAATCCCTTTAGACTTGTAAAGGAAGCATCATCAGAAAATATTGAGAAAATTATTTTATAAAAAATACATTTAAAAGGATATTCTTTAACAATACTGTCAAAAATATCAAAATGTCATATGTAGAGAATATTACAATGAATACAATTAATAAATTTTAAACAAATTAAAATAGAATATAAAATAATAGTAATCAATAATTTAATTATATATATTAACATCCATTAAAAATATAGGGAATTTAGTCATGGGTGAAAATTATAAAAGATTGATCTGAGAGATAATGTTAGATTCAACTTAAAAGAAACATTTTATGTGACCTTTGAATCAAAAGTGATTTGAAATTGAATGAAGAAATATAAAACATATAATTAATAGAATATATTTTAATTTATTTGGAATTATAAAAAAAGAAGTTATACTTTTCGTCAATAGGATCATATGAATTTGCAAATTTGTATTTGATGTGGGATTGAAAAAAAATCTAAAAAGACTGTAATATTTGACATAATTAACTGTGGAGGTAAATATTATTTGAATTTAATATAATTACATAAAAAGTGTAATTATATCATTAAAAATCAGTGGTTATGAGGAACAAAATTTTACAATAATATTGTCAACAATGAAATGATATAACTCAATGAAGTGTAATTGATATACACATCCCTTATATCGAGTCTTGACTCATCCAATATGTTATCTAAACTCAATAATAATAAAATTATATTAATTTTTAACATTATTTAGAAATAATTTCATATTAATCTAATTATTATAATTATATTTAATTATTTTATTATCTGTTTATTTATTTAACAAATTCATATTATTCAAACCATTAGATTTAGACTAATTAGTTATTAAAATCCATTAATAATTTTGTTTACTAATGATAGGAAATAGTATATATCCATTGATCCTATAAGAACAATAATAATATTTTTACTATTTTCAAATAAATCATGAATTATGGGTTTTAATAAGTCCTAAAATAGTTACCATTTTGGGAATCTTCTATGATAAGCGCCTTTTTTACAATTAGAAAACTATGATTGTTTACATTTAATTTAATTATTATGATGGAATATTTACAAACATATAATAATTTTCATGATGTTAATATAATATTTATGTTATATGATACCATGAGTAAATATTTGGATGATTATTCAAAAAATACACATGTTTTGGAAAGCATCATCATTTAGGATTTGTAAAACTATGATAATAAGAGATGTTATTAAATTTATTTTTAAAGAATAAAAAATCAAAAAATCATTCAAAAATATTGTATTGTAAGAAAAATAATATTTTATTTTTAAACATACTGATTATTTATATTCTTGAAAAGAAAAATAGGATATTTGAAATGAAAAAAATTATTTTCCAAAGCATATATTTTAAAATAGAAATGAATCATATAATTTTTTTGGTGATAAGTAATGGATTATATATATTAATTTATGGAAAAAAGGTTTCAAATACAATATTAATGAATATATGGTTTCATTATAATTTAATTTTAAAAGATTTTGAAGAAAATTATTCATAAATAATATAAGAGAATGAGGTTTAAAAACCCTTACCTTTCATATTAAATTTCTTTATTCAAATTGAGTATAAATCCTTTAGAGAAGGTACTTTTAGAAAATATATAGGTTTATAATTAAGAAAATGGTAATTTTAGATAGGGATTTTGGATAATTTTATATTGAAATCATTGCTTTATATTTTATTGGAATTATTCAATCAATCCCTTTTATATTCAATGTTTAATGGAATTTCCAAAAATATTTAATCATTAAGGGACAAGAATATATTTTTAAAATTCATTGAGGCTCATAAATACAATAAAATGATACTATAAACCATTATCCATTCCCAATTAACTCCTAATAAAACTAAATTTTTTTTTTATTAATTTATAAATCATTTTTATGGTTGAATACACTTTAATATCATTTTCAAGGCTAATTTCATTATTTGGCTATATAAATATCTGTATTTCTATTGAAACAAAATATAATTGTTTGTATAATTCATTTACTACATTTTTTATATTTATAAATAATAAAAAATAATAAGTACTATTTATCTTATAATTTTAAATACAATTTGGAACTATGTAATTTTAAATTTCTCTTACTTTCACATTCACTACATCAATGATTCATGTGTTCTTTCTATAATTGCGTTTTTATAAAATTTTTAAAAAATGAAAAAATATAGCTTACTATTCATTGAAATAATCATCTAAACCCTTAACTATTCAATTTATTCTCATTATTATCATGTTTACTTTTTTAGGAAACTTATTTTTCCTATTCAAACCATAACCATGTATTGGTAATCATTTAGATAAATATCATGTTATTTAGATCTAAAATTTATTACTATAAGTCAATTTCACTCCTTAATAAAAATGTATCTATTAAATAATATAATATTTATTTTACCCACTTAAATATTATCCCAAATAAAGTTATTGTTACTTTTATAATGTTTTTTATGAATTCCATCCACACCAATAAATGTTATCAAATTTTACTACCCATAAAACATAATTAATATTAATTACATAATATTTTCAATATATTTATCTTATATCATATAGTATAATAATTTTTATAAATTCTATATGTATTTACAAAAAAATTAATGAATTACGGTGGAATAAAATATATTATGTTCAAAAAATATATTTTTTTATTACACAAAAAATATATAAAATTACATAAGATAATTATAATTTTATTGTACCAAAAAAATTCTTATTTTTTCAAATTTACTTTATTAAATTTATAAATATAACTTCTAAATAAAATCATATGATATAGGGACAAAAAATTTATTTAAAATAAACAAATATATATTTTTCTAAAAATAAATCATATCCTTTCATCAAACATTCATAAAATGATTTATTATATTATAAAAATAATAAATATAAACCATATTTTTCATAGGTAATAAATATTTATTTATAACTGGCATCATAATTATATAATTCACTGATTATGTCAAAATAAAAAATATTGGTAAAGAATTTTTGTAACCAATATATAAAATATCTCTTATAGGATGAAGTTCTAAAAAGAAATTTAAAATATGTAATGAATATATAATTTATGATATAAAATATTTTGTGAAAGAACATAAAAATAATTAATAAGATTAATTTAGAAATATAAATTTATATTCATAATTTTTAATAAACAAAAAATGTGATATCTCATAAAAAATACCTATGTAGGTACATAATTTACACTACTAACCTAGTAAACATGTTACAATTATTATAATATTTTTATATAATACTTTTAATATCACTATTTTTATATGTAATAACAGATTAGTCATCAATATTAATAATTTCTTCTATAAAATATTTGTCAAACCTTGATTAATGATAGTTAATTCATAAAATGTTTCATCGTATTTAGTTAATAAATTATGAATAAAATGTTTTAATAAACTAAAAAATAATGAGTATAATTTTATTTATTTTATACTAATTGATAATTCCAAATTATACAAATACTCATCTACAAACATGGGACCCACCTAGTACAAAATATAAATTAATATAAATTGGTGAGACTTTTTGATGTGTTATGTTTCTGACTATCTAGGTCGTTGTATCGAATGTAATGAGTATCACCCAATGACTAGGGGCCATATCTAAAAACACATTAAGGAACATAATGAGAAAATATTAATTTATATAAAATTAGAACCTCTTCATTAATATATATTGCACAATGTAGTCTCTTTTTTGAATGACATCCTATAATGTGGGATGCATATATTTTTTATTCATCCTTACATTATTTATTTATTCTATATATAACAAAATGGGTGTTCAAACCTTATTATATAGTGGTCATGGAATTAATAAAGGTACTTCCATTCTCATTAACATGGTTGGAAGTACCTCTTCCGCTACCAAGGAGTGAAAAATCCTTCAAATATTATTCAATCAATCTCATTTCCCCAATAACAAACCCGATGTGTACTTCCTCACATAAAATATAAATTATCAACATATTAATTTTTTATAAATATATGTGGACATTTATATATATTAATAATAATATAAAATAAACATATATATACTCATGTTCATATATATGAATAACCAATGAACCAAAAAATAGATGGTGTTCTTATTGGGGTGTCGATCCTGATGATATAATGTAATAGAAATCACTGAGTGTGAAATCCATAAGAAGAATTCCCAATGTTTATGATTTACCAACACTTGTTATTCAATCATTGTTTATGTCCCATCATAATGAGTTTTCTATTCTCTATGTGAAACACCACAAAATTTTAAATAGTGAAAAGGATAAATGATACTATAACTATTAATAAGGTCTAACATATTTTCTACATTCTAGATAATTAGAACCTCACAAAAAATGTGGATTTTCATTGAGTGGTGATCAAGATGGGTGACGACCTAGGATGTTTCATTGGGACTGTGAGTTTTTTGTAAAAAACACATAGAATGTATATGGATAGGACTATGGGGACATTAATTTGTTTAATGACCAATTCAGGCTTGCTGGTAGGACCCAAGAAGGGGAAAAATTGTTTGGTTGATTTGGTTTTCATACAAGCCCTACCTATTACATTAGTATCAGAGGTAGAACTCATCAAAATGTGTGGTGGAACTTCCTAGGTTTGTAATTAGGGTCTAAAACTAGTGAATTCGTCCATAAATAGGGATTTTTTGTAACACCACAATGCTGAAAAGTGTTTTAAGTTGAAATTTTAATTTTATTCAAAATAGAAGCACATTTATTTTTGGGAGACTACATAATTTGAACTTCATAGTTAAAGTGGGTTTTCCTGAATAAGTGGTCAGAATTGGTGACCATCTAGGGTGTTTCCCATGTTGTGTGTGTTTGAGGAAAAAACACATAAGGAACATTTTTTATCTTGTATGAATAATCATTAGTATGATGGCCCATTCATGTATGTTAGTGGCCTATAAGAAGGGGACAAAAAATTTTCTGTGGAAACTGGAGAGCCAATGGGTCAAAATTATTATATCATTATAACACATGGACCATTATTATTATGAAAATATTATTTATTTATATATTTTTTTGTCAGGATGATGAGTTTCAATTGGATATATCTTAAAATATTTAATTTTTTCAAATATAGTGATTCTTTTATGGCTGACTCACACAATTATTCTTATTGTATACAAAGTGTTTGTGCAACCAAAATTTGTTAGAAGAATGATTATTCATAGTCGATGCATCATTAGTTTAACCATAGAGAGAAACATTGCATATATCTTGGTCAACTTTGTGACGATGTACATTTGTGGTCGGTGAATCATTAGTTTCCCAGTTTTAATTAGTTCTTTTCTGATTTTTTTTAGTTTACTTTTTTTTCTTGAGGATTTCATACCCCAATAATGTGTAATAGTGCCACCATTTTCAATAGAAGAATGTTTGAGTTTGGTTTCCCTTGTTTTGGTCATTAATTTATGAATCCTTTACTAATTACATTTAAAATTTTTGTTTTTATTTTTTATTATATTAATTATATATTCTTAATATGATCTTTATAGTGGATACCATGCTTTACTTGAACTCCACTTAGTGTAAGTATTTTTTTAGTATACATGCATTATTTTAAATTTATTATCAAATCACTGTGTTTTGATGATTTTATATGATTCTTCAAATGATTATATTATTGAATAAATAAGTATTAATAAGTGATTTTATTTTTAAATTATACTTCCACATTGTACTTTTATGATTTCTTGGAATTTCAAGGAATACAAGTAAATCCAATATTTATTGGAGTGCATTAGAGTCAATTTTATATTTAAATAAAAGTTGACTGAAAGATCATATTATATATTAAGTGGTTATTCACATATACATGAGTATATATATATGTGTGTGTGTGTGTTTATATGAAAAAATCAAAATGGGATTATGTTATTTTGTGAAATACACGATAGAAATATACAATAATGTGTTCATGTGTATAATTACAAAAAGAAAATTTTTATTTAAAACATGTTTTTATTTAATTTCAAGGTTAATAGGAAATGAAATTTTAGTTTTATTTCTAATATATGTTTGAATTTATCAGTGTCCACCTTAAAATATATCTTTAGAATGTGAAAAACCCATTTAGGAATCCCCTATGAGTAATGGGAAGTGAAGGGTAATTTAAATATGATGTATGGATTATTTAAAGAAGGAGTATACACTGTTTCTGAGAATGAAATACTTGATAGGGTATTTTGAATAATTGGTTTTCTTGGTATATTAAATAATATTTCATAATTATTATTAAATGTACTATTTATGTACACCTCTATTTATATGTCTTCTGAATCCTTTTGAAGTTAGGTAGGAAAAAAGGGTACACATATTGCACTAGTTTATCATAATGTTTTTACTTATAAAAATAGAATAATATATGTTCATCTTGTGTGATATTCTTTATGGATGGACCATTGATCATGACATTGAGTTTTAGGGAAGGATAATAATTTTTTATCTCGAACTCATCATTTCAAATATTGTAACATTCTGGTCATTTGATAGTTTGTTCCCCCAATACCATTTGGTTCCCATAATGATAATAACCATTTTTTACATTATAGTGTGGGTTGTAATTTTATTGTTCCATAATTTTTATAAAATGAATTAAATCATAGAAATGGTTATATTAAAATATATTAAAACAATGTTTTTATGTTTTCTAAAATGGAAGTTTAATATTTTTTTTTATTTTAGTAAAAATCAATGTTGGAATATAAACAGTTTTAGGGTATTTTTATTATTTATTAAAAATTTAACCAAACTATTTATAATTGTTTAATAACCTATATTTTTATTTAGCTAAATTAAATAAAATATTTAGTAATATTGTTCAACCATTCATAAAATGGTTTCTTTTAAACAAATACTAAACATAGGGTGTGGTGTAATTTTGGAATTTCATATTGAGCCTTCTTATCATGCATATCATTATCTTTCTATATCAGGTTCATTCCATTTTATCCACCCACCTACCCATGTGGTGTTGATTATATATTAGTTTTAATGGTGACATTAATAGTCACAAGGATGTATTTTACATTTTTTATTTCATTTGATTTTAACGTATTATCCATTTATGAATTTTCAACATTCTATGAATAGATGGTAAAATTAGACACTAGTTTATGAAAAAAATTATTCTGGTTGAATCTTTTTGGGCATCATTTCCTTATAGGGCAGAAATCTAGGGGAGAATGAGGAATTTTTCACTACTTTTATATTCTATTATTTGTTCACTTCCTTCAATTTTAGTTTGGAATAAAATTCAAACATGCAAATGGATTTTTTCAAAAAATAAATTAACTTTTACATCTTGTTTTCATAATTAGTTTTTGTGAAATATCATTCCCACATGTATATTATTTTATTTTTCGGTACTTCTCCCCAATAGTGGTGATTAAGAACACACCTAAGGGATGTTATGAGCCATCATGGGAATTCTGCAATGAGAAGTATTTGTTATTTTTTATAAAAAAAATGGCATCAAACTATGTTATTTTATTTGTGTGGAAAAGGTAGATGATGATAAGAATAACTCTATATTGGAATTCATAATGAAAAATTTTCTAGCAAACACTTTTTGTTTTGAACCATGATTTACCATTAGATGTTGGACTTGTGTGTTTTTTTTTCAATTTTTTGGTTTATTTAAATGATTTTTGTTTTTTGAGTAATGGTAATGGGTGTTAATTGGAATCACACAGTGAGATCACATGGCATATCAACCCATGAGGATTTCAAAAATGTAGTTTAACATGAATTCCAATGGAGGTTGCATGTTTGGTACATAGTCGTCTAGACATGTGTCTCATTCATGGAAAATCACAAGTCCCTCTTATAATTTTTTGACTTTCTAAAATTTTATTTATTAGGTCTTTCTATGATGTGTGTTAGTTTTAAAAATGAAAATATTTGATATTTTGAACATTTAGAACAAATATTTTTTTAGGAAAGTTGATTATTACAAAATTCTTTAATACACATTTTGAAATTAAAATGTTTGAATACAATCGTTAATATATTGAATCAAAAGGATATATAATGACTAAAATGTGATGAATTCATTCTCATAATTTTTTTAAATGAATTAGTTTTTTTTGTCTCAAAATAACATTCAAAGGATACTTTTTGATTCATAATCATGTTTTCTAGTGGAATTTTAAATATTCAAAATGAATATAAACTATATTTACATTAATAATATATAAAATGTTTTTAAAAAATATAATAGATGATTTAGAAAAATTGGGGGGGGGGACATTATTTTTTAGAGGATTTTGAGACTATATTTAAAATTTTCATTTGGGAATTTTAGTTAGCCTTTGATATCTATTTTTTTATATCAATAAAAAATGGGATATGATGGTTCTTTCATTTATCGTAGTTTTCTTCTTTCCTATAATTTAAATATTTAGGGTGAAATGGATTTTGAAGGGTTGTAATTTATATCTAATGTTTTTTTTATTCCCTTTACCACTAGCAGGCATTTTTTACAAAATTTTGTAACATAGGGATATATTAAGTGGTGTATCTTATGTTTATAGGATGAGATATTTTGGTTTATGGATTTTATCATACTCATTTTCAATTAAGAATACAAAATTATTTCCCCATAAATTTATATTTTATTGCGATAAATAAGTTGGTTTTACTCATTAGTTTTTTCCAGACAGTATTGGTAAATGGTTGATGGTCTTGGATAACATAATTTTTGTCATCATAGGTTTTCATTCCTTACTTTGAGATTCTAGACTGATTATTTATTTTATTTTGAGGGGATGAATAATGGGTGTCTTGGGTACATTCATGAGAACCAGGACATGTGAAACCCTTGACATACGTCACATCCTAGTTGGTTCTATTTTTATTAAGATGAGATCAATGGGTCCATAGTGATTTACTAGGAGGCCCCATGATTCTTCTTATTCCAATATATTTCTTTGACTAGTTCTGGATACTCTTTTTTGGGTAGGAGTCCCCATGATTCTTTTTATTCCACAATATTCCCTTTTTTCATTGGGGAGACCATAATCATATGCTTTTGGGGGAATCGAATTATAAGTTGATGTAAATTTTGGATGCATTTTAGACTTAGAATTTCAATTTAGCCACTTTGTTTCAATTAATATCTTGGTAATAGTTTTTTCCCTTAGAATATTATTAGGTTATACTTATCTTTTGTTTTGGTTATATCTTGTGATAAGTGTTTTAGAGAAGTTAAAATCTGGAGGGGACATGACCATGATCATTTTGATATCTTTCCCTTTGACTATTCGGTTTGAGGTTCCCTATGGATGCTAGATTTAGTGTCAAATGTCTTATTTCTGTGTGGTTATTGTGTACTCTTTTTTTGGATGGTTAGTTTTATCAAATCGATATAGTCTTTTATTTTTTTGGTATTTAATCCTAGTTTAGGATTTTGTGTGGATGAAAGTATTTGAATGCATTGAAATATATGACCTTGTTTGTTATTAATTTAGAATTTCTATTTCAATATTTATTTTTAGTCTGGGATATGAGTATTATGTGGAGGATGTTTGAATATTTTATATTTATTAAAATTAGTACTGGGAGGATGGTTATCCTACATGATTTTTTTAACCATGATACAACTATGTGAAGAACTTATAAATATCAGATGATTTATTCATCATGTTTATAAAACTATTATATTAAGCATATGGTCAAATCCTATATGTTTCTAGGTCTGCTCAGTGTGGGAACACAATCAATGCATGGTTTGGAAAAACAATGAAGAAACCATGCATGTTAGCTAGTTCTAAAAAATTAAAATTGAAATTAAAGAAAAAAATTATCTCCCACCCCTCTCTCCCTCACCCTTAATGTGACACCCCACCACCTCATTCTATTTATTGCATCACACACAACATAGAAGAGTTTTTACCTCATGATATTATCCTCTCCATTTCATGAAAATATCATGGGGTATCTCAATAATCTGAGACTACTACATCATGTTATGGATTTATCTACCTTATTCCAAATTTTATCTTCTTTTCCTCATATCTTCCACTTCTCATGCACCATAGATAAAAGATAATTCAATTTGGGGTTTCTCTATGTCTTTTTATTAGTTCCCTAGATTATTTTTATTTTATTACAGGTTATTATAGACACAATCATTAAAGATGATGAATTATGCACCATTATCTGGTATGATTTATTCAATTATTCTTATTTGGTCCAATTTAAATTAATAATTTAGTGATTTTTTCCTAATATGTATTCTACCCCATTGATATTTAATAGTTCATCATTTTCAGTGATAGTGTGTTGAATGTATGTTTTACCTTGTTTTTTATTTATTATTTGGAACATTAAATGCTCCATTTAATATTTATGTTAAGGGTGGATAATATATTAATTATATGTATTTAAAATCATCTTTAAAAATTTGACCATCACTTACTTTTTATTCTTAGTGGGAGTGTATTTTTCTATTATAAATTATTTTTTAAATTTAATTATCATCTTCTAAGCATTTATTAGGTTCATAAATTCCCTGATTTTATTTTACCAGTGAATAATGATATTTTATATCGTTTATTTTATTTATAAAGGAAAATCAATATCATTATTTATATTTTTTCATTAAATTTAAAATAATATGTTAAATTAATTGAATAAATAGTTTACTTCAAAATATTATTTTAAAGAAAATGGAATGTATATGGGGAGCCCTTTTGGATATATTGAATTCTAGTTCACTTGTTCATGGGTATGCATGTTTATATATATATATATATCAAAATTCGCATTGGGTAATGTGAATTAGTGAAATTATAGGAATATATATATCAACACATGTATGTTCATATGACTACTACTATAAAAAAAGTATTTAAACTAAAATTTTACTAATTCATCTATAAAAGTTAATTAAAAAGGGTAATTTTTTTTTGATTTCTCAATTTTTTTTTAAAATTCTTAGGTGACACCATTTATCATTTCCTTGGAAAGTAAAATACCATTTTTATCACCCCGTTGATTTATGGAAATTGAATTCTGATTAAATTGTGATTCTTATATTATGACTATAAGGGGTGTTGTATTATTTATATAAATATATTACTGAAAAAGAATTTTTGATTAATTTGTAATGAGAGGTGATTAGATGAGATTATAGGTTTTATTATGAAATGTATTTATTTTTCATATTCAAATAATATTTAAAATATTGCCTCAGTTTATATATCAAGGGAATCTGTGAGTTGTTAGGAGGGACATCTGGGAACACATGTTGCAATGTTTTACTATTTCACTCTGGATAGTCTCCCTAAGATAGAATATATTCTACCCAGGTGATATTACCAATTGTTGGACTAGTGGTTGTGATAATGAGTGGTAGTCTCAATTGGTTTTTTTTTGAATATATAACTTGTCATTTCATATTATGTACCTGTTTATTAATTTCAAATTTTATCCCACAATCCACTCGGCTTCCCATGATGACCCTAACAATTTTCTCCATGATGGTGTGTGTTCTCCTATCATAATGCCTTCATTTTATACCATATTTTATTTTTTAAAAATGGTTTCTTTAATATGTATGGAAAATTGTGTTTTTATTATCTTATTGTAAAGACCTGTAAAATTGAAGGGAAATTGTTTCTTAATTTTCTTTGGGATTTTACAAGAACGCGGTTTCCGACAGTACTTGATTCCGAGGCCTGATGTGCCCGGAATTTCTATCCAAAGTTTAGCTCGGGTACGTTCAGTGAACGAACGAGCAGGTTTTTCTAACTTTTGAACCGGTTCTCGGAATCGAATTCCGAGGGCACCGATGGTTTTGCAGCACCAGTTTTTGCTTAGGAACACTTCTTCCAGAGTTGCGTTTACACGAGAGAAGTTGTTAAATTTGTTGAAGGTAAAATAAAATTGAGCATTAATTTTTATTTTTCTGTAAGTGGTTAAAAACTTTGAGTGGAATTTGGGGTAACCACCCAACATCCCATGGGAGGTTATGATATTGGTGGGGCCCACATGAACCCGACCCCTTCATCTTCCCTAACCTTCCATAACCCTCCATTTATTAAGATAACTTGAGTTAATTAATTGACTGGATTAATTCAACTTTTGAATTTAAAATTTAAGTCATGTTAATAAAATAAGTGAAGGACTTATTTTATTTGGGTTGAATCTTGTTGTGTGAGTCTTTGGGAGGCTTTGGAGAAAATCTATAGAGCTTTAGGATCTTCTTCTCCCTCAACGAAAAACGTGAAGAATGCTGACCTCCGACGAAAGTCGACAAGAGCGCCAGATCCTCGGAGATCGACGACGTGATGCTGACGAATCATTTCTCCACGATGTGACTCTCTCCTTCCGCGACGTCTTCTTCCGTGACGGTTATTTCCGCGACGAACCCTCGCACAACAAACTCGATGAGGTAGGGGTTTATTTAAATTTTTGTTCCTGATTACTTCTATTTCTGTTCTTTGTGAAACTTTTCCGCTTGCTATCGATTAACGGGAGGGGGTCGGATCGCACAAACACGGACGAACCTCCTCCCTTAATCTTGTATTGTTGCGGTTTGAAGGAAAATTATGCGGTGCCGATGCACCGCGTGGAATCGTGTGGCAAGGATGTGTGGCGCCGTCGTGCCGCACCGATGAAGTTGAATAAGGTCGCAGCGCCGTTCCGCCGTGCCAGAGGATCACAAAAACACCGCGGCTGGAGCGGGGCCGCGGTGGAGCAAGGGAACCAGCAGCCGGTTCCGGGCCGCCGGAGTTGGAGCAGGGGGGCCGGCCCTTTCCAGTCCCATGGCAGCAACAGCTTGCCGACCAGAGGAAAGCCGGGGGTTCGTAACCCTTGGATGGCCGGACATGAGCGTCCCCCCACATGGGGGCCGCATATTACAAACGGGCGGAGGGAAGCGCGCCCCCCGCACCCCTGTCCGCCCGGCCAAAACGGCCGAGCCACCTGGCTAGCGCCAGCCCGCCGGGCCGACTGCCTAGGCTGGGCCGGGCCGCACCCAAGTAGGCCGGACCCGGACCCGGGACAGGTCGACCTGGTTCGTGCCGACCCAGAGGGTATCAGGTCGGGTCGGACCGGGCCCGAACCCCATATTACCGGACCTCTCACAGTCTTTTGCCCAAAACATGGGCTGCGGACCTCCGATTGACGCACCATCAGCTGCGATGCGATTCTTGGATCGATATGGTCGTTTAGGTATATTACACTCAAGGTTTCGTAGTACTTTGGGTTTGACCGGGTTGGTTCGTACACGAAACCAACTGGGGCCTCGGAGCGGAAACGCTTATAACTTGAGTTCCGGACGTCCGATTGACGTGACGTCAACTTTTTTGGATTCCTCTAAGTGAGACAGACCTTTTGGCTTACTCCGCTCGAGGTTTGGATGCAGTTGGAGTATGGTTGGGTTGGTTTTGACTTAAAAACCAACCGCGCCCCTGGAACGAAAAAGCCAATAACTCTCAGACTGGGCGTCCGATCGACGCACCGTCTGTCGCGTTGAGTTCCTGTTGACGATACGGAACTTTTGGATACATCAATTCTGGACTATGTGTTAGTTGATGTATCAGCCTTTCGGCTCATGTAGCGGACCCTCCCGAATGATCTTGCTGTGTGCCGGAACCCTAGAGCTGGCTGCGACTCTTGCTGCGACTATGACGACGATGAAGACTGTGCAGAAATCCTCGGTGGGTTGGATGGCGATAACTACAGCACTCACCGATACTACGTGGATCAGTGCTACCGATCCTGTGTGGGTCCGATTCGGTGTGGTTCAGCGCTCAGCGGTCCTGTATGGGCCAGCGCCTATAGATCCCGTGTGGGTCTGATCCTGTGTGTGTCATTGCAGGGGTTAGTTACCTATCGATCCTTTGTGGGTCATTACGGGGGTTAGTACCTGTCGATCCTGTGTGGGTCCAAGGGCTTAGATGAATCAGTGGAAATATCTGATCATCTCTATCATCTTACGAAGAAGTATACCTGTGTGAGATGAATCTTGACTTTCAATCCTTATCTTCGATAAGATTGAGTTTATATCCTGTGTGGATTACGTTATGTTTTCCTATGTGGATAGGGTTGCGATTTCCTATGTCGGCTGGGTAGTACTTGAGCTCGGATGTTGGAGCCGAACGAGAATTGAAGACTTAGATATATGTATGGGCATATACCTAAGTAATGTCGGATGTTACTTCGTGATTGTATCTTTCCTTTGTGGATTATCCTTGTGGATAATGGGAGACCTACGGAGGTCTTGGGGTCCCTACTGAGTTTCATATACTCACCCCTACACGGGCTATTCCTGCACTAGGTTGTGTTGGTTGCAGACGATGGACATCACTGATCGTGGTAGAGGAACAAGGAGCAGGTCGGTACCCAGAGGTGGCCACTGGGCGGGGCGTACTTGGAGCGGACGGGTGGACCCGAGGAGCAATGGAGGCTTTCTGTACCCACCCTTCAGGTGGGACTACCAGTGGACGGCTCGACGCTGCGGATTTACTTTTAGTTGTTGTACTCTCTTTCAGTTGTACTTTACTTTCAGTTTGGGTTTGTATTCTGGCACACTTAATTTACCACACTTTCTATTGTACCCAGTTTTTACTTAGCGTTTACTTCTGCTTGCTTGCTCTGTGGTGTTGTTTACTTTACAAAGGCAATGCCTTCCCTTTTTACCGGGAATTACACCTTGGTATTAGTTGCCAGCCCCTGGCCTATGGAAGGCGGGCTTGAGGGAGTCACGGCACGGGCCCCGAGGATGGGTCATGACAAATTGGTATCAGAGGAGTTCGGTTCTACCGCAGAACTCAGTACTCTGATCTTTTTCTATGTGAAGCAATAATGTTAAGAGTATTGAGTGTGGTTATCAGTCCAGGGAGTCCAGTGTTGGTGCGGCGGCCGACGTATCCCTACACCAGGACCCTGACTTCTGATTTCTATATTAATGCACGAAAACATTGATTGCATGCGTGTTTCAATTTTTCTTTGTGATTACTTTATGTCAGCTCACCAGGTATACTATTTGACCGTGGTGCACCTGTTTCTTTTCAGGATGGACCCACGACGGCAGCCAGCTAGGGTTCCGAGAGTTGTGCGTGACGACAGCCCACCGAGCGACGAGGCCTTGGTACAGGACAATTTGACAGCAGAGGCACCAGCGTTACCTCTATCTGCCGAGCCACCGATGCTACCAGCCCCAACCACTGACGATGCACGTCGCCTTAGTGCATTGCACGAGTTTTAGCGTCAGAGACCGCCCAGGTTATGTGGGGAGATAGACCCCCAGGCAGCCAAGGATTGGATGGAGGCAGTTGTACGGGTTTTCAGGTTAGTGAGGACACCAGCGGACCTCATGGTTATCCTCGCAGCGAGCCTACTGCACGCGGAAGCCGGAAGATGGTGGATCTTGATGCTCCAAGTGCATGACGAGGCATCTATCCTATGGACGGACTTTGAGAGCCTCTTCCGCTCAGAGTTCTTCCCAGCCACCCTCCATGTGGTGCACATCCAAGAGCTTCTTCAGCTGCGGCAGGGCAGCTTGACGGTCGCTCGGTACTCGGCGAGATTTACCGATCTCTTGCGCTATTCGACGGACATGGTACGAGACCCATTCTTCCGGGCTCGGATCTTTGAGCAGGGATTGAGGCATGAGATAAGGGCGTCTCTGATCTCCCTCAGCATTCCAACATAGGCAGGGGTACTGGAGTGAGACCTTCTCATCGAGAGCTTCCTTGATGAGCCTACATCAGTGGAGAGACCCACCGTAGGGCGGCATGTAGCAGAGTCTTCTGCAGTAGGCAGTCGATGAATGACTCATGGGTCCAGGCAGACCAGACCCTCAGGCAGATGACCTCAGGACACTGGCTCAGTGGTGCAGGGCACACAGCACAGAGCCAGTCTTTCGAGAGGCAGACAGTGCTACGCATGCGGCGGGCAGGGCCACATGGCTCGTGACTGCCCGACCCGTTGTGCAGAGGAGCAGCAGACGGTTGAGGGACCACCCAGGCAGAGGCAGAGGGTTGACTATGGTGGTCCGCAGGGAACAGGCGGACGAGGAAGAGGAGCTGGCCGAGAAACAGGTGGTCGGCGACGCTTTGAGGCTCTACCACCACAACCACTGGGAGGTCCACCCCGACCACAGGGAGCTGGCGGGCAGAGATAGGCACAACTTCAGGCAGCAGAGGCCTAAGACTACGGCATGCCCGAGATGATTCAATGTACTATCTGTGTCTATTACACCCTTGCTGCAGTTCTTATAGACACATGAGAGAGTCATTATTTCATATCCGCTGCCCTTGTTCGAAGCTCAGAGATTCCAACAGAGTCGTTGGCTCGATCCTTACGGCTAGAGACTCCTATGGGAGAAGACTCGATGATTAAGCACTGGTGCCGACAGTGTGAGCTTACTCTATGAGGCAAGAGCTTTGGCTTGGATCTTCATGTAGCGGCATCGAGGCCTTATGACATCATCTGGGGCATGGATTGGTTATCTATAGTCCATGCTCAAATTGACTGTATTAGGCGCAAGGTGTGGTGTGTACGCACCGATGGGAGCAGGTTCACCTTTACCGGCGAGAAGGGAGTCTTCGCAGCACACGATGGACTCTCGCAGAGGAGAGGACAACCCATCACTCATCAGCTGGCTAGACTCATCCTAGGAGAAGTTGACGTGCGGAGTCCTGGTTTTCCTGCAGTGGTGGATCAGTATGCGGATGTTTTCCCCGACGACGTTCCATGACTACCTCCTCGCAGAGAGGTAGAATTTTATATTGACCTGTACCCCGAGACAGCCCCGATATCCACTCCAGCATATCAGATGGCCCCCGCTGAGCTTCAAGAGCTACGGGTACAGTTGGAGGACTTGCAGGGAAAGGGATTTATCCGACCTAGTGTTTCACCCTGGGCTTCCCCGATATTTCTCGCCAAGAAGGCGGACAAGAGCATGCGAATTTGTGTAGACTATCGTCGCCTGAACCAGGTGATCGTGAGGAACAAGTATCCGCTACCGAGGATTGAAGACCTCTTCGGTCAGCTCATGGGAGCATGGTGGTTCTCGAAGATAGACCTCAGGTCAGGCTATCACCAGCTAAGAGTTCGGGACGAGGACGTGCAGAAAACGACCTTCAGGTGTCGGTATGGCCACTATGAGTGCTTGGTTATGCCATTCGGCATGACCAATGCTCCAGCAGTGTTCATGGCCCTCATGAACATGATCTTTTATCCATACCTCGATCGATTTGTTGTGGTCTTCATCGACGACATTTTTATATACTCGACCATTGAGGAGGAGCACGCCTACCACTTGCGGGTTGTACTAGACACACTCCGAGAGAACCCGATTTATGGAAAGCTCTCGAAGTGTCAGTTCAGGATATGTGAGGTCCAATTCTTGGTACACGTCATCTCTGAGGCGGGAGTTGTGGTGGATACTGTGAAGATCGAGGCAGTGCTATCTTGGGAGCCACCCAGGAGCGTGATAGAGGTGTAGAGTTTCTTGGGACTAGCTGGGTACTACCAGAGATTTGTTCCAGACTTCTCCAGAGTTGCAGCACCACTCTCAGCATTGATGAAGAAGGGGAAACCCTTTGTGTGGTCAGACAGATGTCAGCAGAGCTTCCAGGAGCTGGGACAGAGATTGACCAGTGTTCCTATCTTGAGGCTACTAGAGTGGGGAGTTGGATACGTAGTTTACTGCGATGCATTAGAGAACAGACTCGGATGTGTCCTGATAGAGGAGCGGGATGTGATCGCCTATGGATCACGTCAGTTGAGGCAACATGAGAAGAACTACGCTACCCATGACCTGGAGTTAGCAGCAGTGGTCTTCGCTCTGAAGATGTGGCGACACTGTCTGATGGGCGAGCGCTTTATAGTCTATTATGACCACCAGAGTCTCATGTACATATTCTCGCAGAAGGACCTGAACCTGAGACAGTGGAGAGGGCTCGAGTTTCTCCAGGACTATGACTTTGAGATAGTCTATACTCCTAGAAAGGGGAACGTGGTAGCCGATGCTCTCAGCAGGAGGACGAGCATTCAGCTACTTGGGGAGGTGATAGAGCAGCTAGCCGCTTTGCAGATATCCTTCGTGGATAGAGATGGAGCATCCTTTCTTCAGTCACTCACAGTCACTTCGCCACTACTGCAGTGAGTCAAGGAGGCACATCGTGGGGACACCAACTGTGAGACGCGGCGTGCACAGATATCCTCAGGATATGCACCTGATGTATTATCTGTGGGAGGGGAGCATGATATCCTTTTTAGAGGACGTACCTTGGTAACAGTTGCTTTACGGGAGGAGGTGCTAAGAGAGTTTCACACTTTACCTTTGGTGGTACATCCTGGAGTGGTGAAGATGTACCGGGATCTCAGACGACAGCACTGGTGGCCGGGCATGAAGAAGGCTATGGCAGAGTTCATTTCTCGATGCCTCACCTTCCACTAGGTGAATGTAGGGCACCAGGTACCAGAAGGCTTGGTGTAGCCCTTGGAGGTCCCGGAGTGGAAGTGGGACGGGTTATCTATGGACTTCGTGACTGGACTTCCACGCACTTCCAGAGGTCATGACTCCATTTGGGTGATTGTCGACCGACTCAACAAGTCGGCTCACTTCTTACTCATCAG
The DNA here is from genome assembly GCA_963277665.1 of Viscum album. Taxonomy (NCBI): domain Eukaryota; kingdom Viridiplantae; phylum Streptophyta; class Magnoliopsida; order Santalales; family Viscaceae; genus Viscum; species Viscum album. The sequence goes on along the minus strand of OY728141.1, from coordinate 1,952,801,903 downwards.
AGAGAAGGGCTCAGTGGAGAGCTTGGGACGTCTCTACGTTTAGGAGATTGTGCGGCTTCATGGTGTGCCATCATCTATCATATCCGATCGAGATACTCACTTTACTTCCCGGCTTTAGAAGGGGTTGTAGGAGGCGTTCGGGACACAGCTATGTCTGAGCACCACCTTTCACCCTCAGACAGATGGTCAGATGGAGAGGACTATTCAGACTCTCGAGGACATGCTCCGCGCATGTGTCCTCGACTTTGGTCGCAGCTGGGAGGACCACCTACCCTTGGTGGAGTTCGCGTACAACAAAAACTACCACTCCACCATCGGGATGGCACCATACGAGGCGTTGTACAACCGACCTTGCAGATCTCCTCTATGCTGGACAGACCCTGGGGAGTCAGTACTTGTGGGACCAGAGATGGTCTAGGCTATGATAGAGAAGATCCAGATCATCCAGGAGCGGATGAGGACAACTTAGAGCCGGTAGAAGTCTTATTCTGACAAGAGGCGGAGGCCACTAGAGTTCGAGTATGGTGACCACGTCTTCTTGCGGGTCTCACCTCGACATGGATTACAGAGATTTGGCTGAGGTGGCAAGTTGTCTCCACGCTTCATCGGACCATTCCAGGTCCTCAGCAGGATTGGCAAGGTGTCTTATTGCCTAGCTCTACCACCTCAGTTGCACCAGGTGCACAACGTCTTCCACGTATCCCAGCTGAGGAGATACGTGCACGACCCGACACATATCATTGAGCATGGGGAGCTAGAAATTGATGATGGGGTGACTTTTGCAGAGGTCCTAGTGGAGATCGAGGATCGACAAGGGTGGGTCCTACGTGGACGGTCGATTCCTCTAGTGCACATCAGATGGAAGCACGAGAACCTTCAGGAGAGCACTTGGGAGCGGGAGGCTCAGATGCGTGCACAATACCCACATTTGTTCCCCTAGTTTTTGATGTATCCTTATGGGGACGTAAAGACCTGAGGTGGGAGTAATGTAAAGACCCATAAAATTCAAGGAAAATATTTTCTTAATTTTCCTTGGGATTTTACAAGAACACGGTTTCTGACGGCACTTGATTCTGAGGCCCGGTGTGCCCGGAATTTCTATCTGTAGTTTATCTCGGGTACGTTCAGCGAACAAATGAGCAGGTTTTTCTAACTTTTGAACCGTTTATCTGAATCAATTTCTAAGGGCACTGATGGATTTGCAGCACCAGTTTTTTCTTAGAAACACTTCTTCCGGAGTTGCGTTTACATGAGAGAAGTTGTTAAATTTTTGGAAGGTAAAATAAAATTGAGCATCAATTTTTATTTTTCTCTAAGTGGTTAAAACCTTTTAGTGGAAGTCGGGGTAACCACCCAACTTCCCATGGGATGTTATTAGAGTGGTGGGGCCCACAAGAACCCCACCCCTTCATCTTCACTATCCTTCCATAACCCTCCATTTATTAAGACAACTTGATTTAATTAATTGAGAGGATTAATTAAACTTTTGAATTTCAAACTTAAGTCATGTTAATAAAATAGGTGAAGGACTTATTTTATTTGGGTTGAATCTTGTTGTGTGAGTCTTTGGGAGGCTTTGGAGAAAAGCTATAGAGCTTGAGGATCTTCTTCTTCATCGAAGAAGAACGCGAAGAATTCCGACCTCTGATGAAGGTCGACAAGAACAGTTGATCCTTGGAGATCGACGACGTGACGCTGACGAATCATTTCTCCGTGACGCGACTCTCTCCTTACGTAACATATTCTTCCATGACGGTTGTTTCCGTGATGAACCCTCGCACAACAAACTCGACGAGGTAGGGGTTTATTTAAATTGTTGTTCCTGATTACTTCTATTGTCGTTCTTCGTGAAACTTTGCCACTTGATATCGATTAACGGGAGGGGGCCGGACCGTACAAACACAGACTAACCTCCTCCCTTAATCTTGTATTGTTGCGGTTCGAAGGAAAATTATGTGGTGCCGACGCACCGCGTGGGATAGTGCGGCAAGGATGTGCGGCACCGTCACGCCGGACCGATGAAGTTGAATAAGGTCGCAGCACCGTTACGCCGTGCCGGAGGATAACGAAAACACCGCGGCCGAAGTGGGGCCGTGGCGAAGGGGCGCAACACCGTCATGCCATGTCGGACAGTCAGGGCTGTGGCTGAGGCCGTGGCGGAGCAGGGGAACCGGCGGCCAATTCCGGGCCGCCGGCATCGGATCAGGGGGACCGGCCCTTGCCGGTCCCGTGTCGGCAACAGCCGGCCAGCCGGAGCAGGCCGACCGGCCAGAGGAAGAGCCGGGGTTTTATAACCCCCGGCTGGCCGGACATGAGCGGCCCCCCACATGGGGGCCGCAGATTACAAACGGGCAGGGGGCAACGCCCCCCCCCCCCCCCCCCCCCCGCACCCCTGTCCGCTCGGCCGAAACGGCCGAGCCACCTGGCTAGCACCAGCGCGTCGGGCCGCGCCCAAGCGGGCCGGACCCGGACCCGGGATGGGTCGACCTGGTTCGGGCCGACCCAAAGGGTATCGGGCCGGGTCGGACCGGGCCCGAACCCCCAAATTACAGACCTCTCATGGTCTTTTGCCCATAACGTGGGCTGGAGATCTCCGATTGACGCACCGTCAGCTGCCATGCGATCCTTGGATCGAGACGGACATTTTGGTATATTACACTCAAGGTTTCGGAGTACTTTGGGTTCAGCCAGGTTGGTTCGTACACGAAACCAACTGGGCCCTCGGAGCGGAAACACTTATAACTTGAGTTTCGGACGTCCGATTGACGTGCCGTCGACATTGTTGGATTCTTCTAAGTGAGATGGACCTTTTGGCTTACTCCACTCGAGGTTTGGATGCAGTTGGAGTACGGTCGGGTTGGTGTTGATTAAAAAATAGCCGCGCCCCTAGAACAAAAAGGCAATAACTCTCAGATCGGGCGTCCGATCGATGCGCCGTCTGTCGCGTTGAGTTCCTATTGACGATACTGATCTTTTGGATATATCAACTCCGGACTATGTGTCAGTTGATGTATCAGCCCTTCGAATCGTGGAGCGGACCCTCCCGAACGAGTTTTCTGTGCATGGGAACCCTAGAGCTGGCTGCGACTCTGACAACGATGACAACTGTGCAGAAATCCTTCGTGGATTCGACGATGACGACTACAACACTCAGCGATCCTACGTGGATCAGTGCTACCGATCATGTGTGGGTCCGATCCTGTGTGGGTCATTACGGGGTTAGTTACCTATCGATCCTTTGTGGGTCATTGTGGGGGTTAGTACCTATCGATCATGTGTGGGTCCGATGGCTTAGATGAATCCGTGGAAATATCTGATCATCTCTATCGTCTTATGAAGAAGTATACCTGTGTGAGATGAATCTTAACTTTCAATACTTATCTTCGATAAGATTGACTTGATATCCTGTGTGGATTACGTTATGTTTTCCTGTGTAGATCGGGTTGTGATTTCCTGTGTGGACTGGGTTGTACTTGAGCTCAGATATTGGAGCTGAATGAGAATTAAAGACTTAGATATATGTATGGGAATATACCTAAGTAATGTCGGATGTTACTTCGTGATTGTATCTTTCCTTTGTTGATTATCCTTATGGATTTTGGGAGACCTACAGGGGTCTCGGGGTCCCTACTGATTAGCTTATACTCACCCCTGCACGAGCTATGCCCGCACTACGTTGTGTTGGTTGCAGACGACAGACAACGCTGATCGTGGTAGAGGCACGAGGAGCAGGTCGGTACCCGGAGGTGGTCCACTAGGCGGGGCGTACTCGGAGTAGACGGCTGGACCCGAGGAGCTGTGGAGGCTATCTGTACCCACCCTTCAGGTGGGACTACCAGTGGACGACTCGATGCTGCGGCTTTACTTTTCAGTTCTTGTACTCTCTTTCAGTTGTACTTTACTTTCAGTTTGGGTTTGTATTCTGGCCCACTTACTTTGCTGCACTTTCTATTGTACCCAGTTTTTACTTAGCGTTTACTTCTGATTTCTTGCTCTGTGGTGTTGTTTACTATACAAAGGCAATGCCTTCCCTTTTTACCGGGAATTACGCCTTGGTGCTAGTCGCCAGCTCCTGGCCTATGGAAGGCGGGCTTGGGGTAGTCACGGCACGGGCCCTGAGGACGGGTCGTGACACTTATAAAAGATAATATTCACTTGAAAATTTTAATAAAATGTATTGATTGGATAAAAAAAATTTCTTAGCGCTTTTTTTATTTAAATATCTTAAATGTTAGGGCCAAAGAAAATTAAATTCAATGAAAATATAATAAAATTTCAATGAATAGTCTTTGCATTTAAAAAAATTATGGAATTTTTACATTAATATATTTAAAACTATCATGAAAAATAATATTTTATAACATAATATGAATGGGGAATTATTGAATTTTTTTATTCGTTTTGAGATTTATGTTCACTCATATCTACATCTTTATGTTTATAGTTCACGACTATTTATTCCCACATCGAGGGTGTGGAGGTTCTATTACCTTAATGGTGATAAGCATAATCTTAAGGATGTATATTTTTAGTTTTCATTCCTCTCATTTTATCAACCACATAGGTCATTAATACATTCTATCGAATGAGGTAACCATTAATATTTGGTGGACAATGAAAAGGCATATTGTTGAAGCATTTTTTGCATCAGTTCAGTATAGAGTCGAGATTCATGGGTTGTCAGAGAGATTTGATTGAATTATTTTTTACTTATGTAATATTTTTTTTTATTGTACCGTATATTTTTTACTACTATGGAAGTGTGACATAAAGATCAGTTATAGTGAAATTTTATTTAACATCAACAAAAAGTAGTGTAAATTATGTTTTAAGAATAAATCAATACCATTTGGTTTAATTTGATACTCAGGTTCCTATAACACCCACTACCCACCCATCTGAGATATTAGGAATTCACATTGAGGATGTTGTGGGGTAGCTTAAGCATGATTTATATTAACAGATTGGTTTGTTTCAGATAATAAGATATATATTAAATATTACATTCATAATATCTAAAATATTTCATTATATTTTGGAGTTGTTAAATATTTTTAATATGACAAGAAATATATTAATATAACCATATATATAGTATATATAAATGTAAAAATACTTTCATTATAAAATAAAAACATGTATATATCTTGCTTTTTATTTGTAAAAGAAATAAATTTACACATAAGAATTGGGGATAGTTAACCATCTCTCATATTACAAAATATTTTATCGATCTAAGAGATTATTTTGATATGATACCATCTTATATCTATTATATCACATAGTTTTGTCTAAAACTATTGTGTATTGATTTGAAAATATTAGTTATACTATATTTTCACTCTAGTATTTTGTAATTATTGAAATTTATATTATATGGAGACATTAGAAAATTTCAAAATGGTAGAAAAAATAAGAGAGATCTAGACCATTGTTCATTTTTTTCAAAATATTTATGGAAATAAACAATGAATCCATGGTAAAGTCTCTAACAAAAGCTTTCTTCTTTGATCCCTATAACATCTCTTCACCTCTAACTATAAAAACAAAACCATTTTTAGGAGAGTAATCATCTATATTATTAATCCCTTTTTTCAATAGTTAATTCCAAAATTAATTGGTTTCCTGAATAAAAAATATAGTAATACAAAATTCATTTTATAATTTTTAGTGAAATTTTAATCATGTCCTATTGTGCTTAAGAATGATAACTTTTATACCTATTCATAATTTTAACAAAATATGAAAAATGAATTCTTATTCATTCCATGGAATACACGATACACAAAAGAACCGTGTCATACTCTAATTTAGAAACATTCCTATAAATATTTGGCCGAATCATAATCCCATAAACTTATTTAGTAGAAATTGCTGAATAATTAAAAATTTAATAATTTCTTATGACCATTTAAATATAATGATATTGAGAAAGAAATGTAAAAATCATACTTCTAACAATTTGTATTCCTAAAATAAAATTTTATAAACATAGGTTATTGATATAAAATTATAATGATAAAATGGAATTATACAAATATACTTTATTTATTTTAGTAACAATTATAAATACATTATCAACATATAAATAAATAAAATCATTATCATTGTAATGGAGCCTACTATAAATACATTTATTACATTTTTAATAATAAATCAATTTGAAAAATAAATAGTTAATTTGTTGATGAAATTAATTTTTTTATAAATTAAATGGGTCTACACCAACATAAAAAGCCTTTATTTCTTGTCATGGTACAATGAGTCCTTCCAGTTGTTCAATAGATATTTTCTTGTTTAATTCACCTTTTAATAAATATATTTCAAAATAAATTTTGAACATTTATAAATTGAATATGTAATCTAATGTGAGAAGAATTGTAATTGAAGAATCCTTAGGCATCAGAAAATAGATATCAAAATAACTAGTTCTTTTTTATTGAGAAAAAACCTAAAATATTGTGGATCCCATTTCCTTTGAAATCACAACATGTTAAAAGGTGAATTAGTGTTACCATTTTTGTTATAATAAATATAAATTTACTTCAAATATTGTGTTCACTTGAACCTTCAATCTAATTTTATTTTTTGTAATAGTCTCTCCTTAAAATTATAGTAATTTAAATGAAAAAACAAAAGGATTTATAAGGATTATCTTTAAGAACCTACTATTTTCCATGTTTAGGTCATGTTTTTATAACACTTTTTTCCACTATATATAACCAATTATGGGTGAAATCTATCTCCCAAAAAAATATTTTAGATAATCTCATAAATTTTTTATTTTCCAGTCAATTCATTGGTCATACCGAGATGTGTTCATTATAATTTAATCTATCCATTTAAATCAATATCCCATTAATATATTGGTTATCCCCTAAAGTGTTTTTTATATTACCTCCGAACAATTATTCAAAGGTCCACCACAATCATCCTTGAATATTTATTAACCCTTAACTATAGAAAAATTATATATCTGTACTGGACTTAAGCATCATTTATTTAACAAATTTAGACTTCTTCTTATCACATGGATCACCTAATATTGGTCCTAGTAGAACATGAATTGTCATGATTATTATCTTCTTCTATTTCTTAAATTACAAAAACTATTGGATGAAATTAACATCCTATCATCCTTCATCAATGTACTAGTATTTCCTGGATGTGTTGAGTTATATTCTTTTATACATTTGGTGTTATTTTGTAATTAATACCAGTATCCCTTTAAAATATCATCATAACTTCTTATTCATTATCAACACGAGATAAATTCATAAAATAACCTTTGAATATTATTCAACTAATATTTACATATTTATTTTATTTTTGGCATGACCTTCACTTTTTTAGATATCATTCAAATAAATTCAAGATACACATTCAAATCACTCAAATACATGAATTTATCTATTAATATAATATCATAATATTATATATCATTTATCATCAAAAAACAATTTCATTATTTATCATAGAAAATATCAATGTTAACATAGAACAATGAGGTCCCAAGATATTTTTTTATTTAGAAGTTAACATTTCATCATTAAATGGAATCACATTTTGTTTAATATTATAGAATAATCTTGAATAAAAATTAATCAAAATATTATTTTGATATATAAATCATTAGTAAAAATATCATTCAATTCATTATATTAATTCCCTATTTATCCAAAATACAAATGTCTAAAAATTATTAAAATTTTGTAGAATATAAAATGTATAATAAAATATATCATTGATGTTATAGAGAAAAAAAATCATATGATATTAATATTTTATACACATTTATCTCAAATTCAAATTCTAATGGAATATCTAACTAAAAATTAGAATATAACCATTTTTTATAACACATTTACCGGGGCGTGCATCCATCTATTTGAGGAGGAGGATGCACTAATTGTTTCCCCACATTCCCACTTTCTAAAGGGGGTGGAATCCATCACTTGTCCAGGGATGTTTTCTCCATGATTGAAACACGATGATTGGATGTTAGTTCCCCCTTCCATGGATTCCACTTCAGAACTCATCACCTAGTCTGGGTCTCCCTTATAGACATCAGACTTTGTTCATGAAACTCTTCCCAGTGCCATGTCTTTATGGACACCGGTTAATTACGATGGAAATCAATGGCATGTCTGGAAGCTAGAACACTGGTGCCTCTGAGTTTTTTCTTCTTATGATACGACTTCTCGAGGGTGTGGAAGCCCGAGAAATCCCCCGTCGAGTGTGGGGAGTTATATGTCATAGTCATGTCTCTGTGGTTTTACTCTGATTCCCATGTTTAACATAGGGTATGCCACGAGTTTAACATCTAGTGGAGATGGATTGGACTGATCGGAACGCTTCCGAGAGTGAATCAGATGGGTGAAACCCCTGGAGGGAACACTGAATTTGGGGAAAACTCTTCGTTAATTACCTGGTTTCTATTGAGAGTAGCGAGGAAATTGGATGGCATGGTCCCATCAGGATGTGGTGGCCCAGGTGTGAATCAATATGGATGATAGAGGGTTGAGAGTTGATGAAGAATGAAATGGAACCGATGTGAGGAGGATGGTGATGCTAGGCTTGATCCTCAAAGAGACTTCTTATGTATCCTTGTGGTATGGAATCAAGGTCCCCGTAGTTCGGTGAGGAGATGGGACAACTGAGGAGGAAGCTGATATGGATGGGACCCATGGATTGGTACCCTAAAGAAGTGGAACCTCTAGGTTGGGATATGACCTTTCCGGAGCACATAGGCTCAGGGGAGATACCATGATGGGACATTAGTGATGGGATTGAACCACAGGGAGGCTTTCTACGTACCCTTCCATGGTAAGGATCAATGTCTATGTAGTTAAGATTGTGGTATGGAATTGGGATGTGCATAGGGGAAATCAATCTGATGACATGTTGGGGCTAACACATGGTTAGACGCCCGAATTGGTATGACTCTCAAGGGGTGGACCCGATATTTGTGTCCCAACAAAGGGGACTACAACGACATACCATCAATTGTAGACTACAATGTCTTAACACTGGTTGGGGTTATAATGTCTCACCACTGGATGGAGTACATGACAGCTTACCATCCATTGGGGTACAATAGCTCACCGTCAACTAGGGAATGCAGCAACTAACATCCAGTTGGGGTTTACAACGGCTTACCGTTGATTGGGGTTCCAACAGCTTACCATTGGTTAGAGGGATCACAATGACTTACCATTATATGGGGTACATGGCGTCTTACCATCGATTGGGGTACAACAACTTATCGTTTACTAGGGAATGAAATGGCTTGCCACTGGTTGGGGCTGACAACAACTTACCGCTGATTGGGGTTCCACCGGCTTACCGTTGGTTAAGGAGATCACAACGTCTTACCATTGATTGAGAGACACAACAACTTACCGTTGATTGGGGTTGGACCTCAAAGAGTCTTCCAATATACCTCAACTAGGAGACAAAAATCAAATTACACATAGTTCAAATGGGTATAGTTTAACATCTTACATGCCAAAAGGGGGACATGCTGTTTAACGTCATGTGGGACGAAGGTGAGCAGATGTGAAAGTGGTCGGAACTACTAGGTCTTGGACTTGAACCTCAAGGAGGCGTCCTATGTACCTCACCTTAGAAAGGTTCAAATTCCATGTAGTTTAGATGGTTTAGTGAATTATCATGAAGTGGTCGGAACCAAATGGTTGTTGGAATTGAACATTCGGGAGGCATCCTACATACCTCGCCTTAGCAAAGATCAAAGTCCACATTGTTCAGACGGTTTGGTGAACCGACGTTAAGTGGTCAAGACCAATGGTTGTTTTGATTGATAATTAAGGAGGCATTCTATGTAACCTACCTTTTGATGGATCAATTTCTACATAGTTTATAAATGTGTGGGGCATACACTTTTGGCTGCCTGGGAAAGATGTATTGGTCAACGCTTCCTCTAATCACACGTGATTTGTGCTCAGTGTGAGAAACAAGAGGCAGCAAAGACCTATTAATAATGTCATGAAAAGTGCATCAATATGAAGTGGATTAGGGCTTACACATAGTTAGTAGCCCATAAAGGAAACAAGGGCTTATGCATGGTTATCAGCCCAAGGAGATAGAGATTGAGACTTACTCCAGGATGCGGGCTTGGGTGGAGACAAAGCCCAGCGGGGGAGGGACGGGATGACGAAGGTCCTTGTTCACATATCTCCTATTGTCTTTGGCAAGAAATAAGACTGGAGGAGTAGGGGTACTACCTCATTGATGAAAGGACAGGAGCTTACACCAATGTGGTTTCCCTTCCCCGTGGGCAGGCGCTGCTCCGACAAAGAGGATCTCATTCCATGTGAGAAAGATCTCACTCATGTGGAGGTGAGTGGGAATAGAAAATGTCTAAGGTGGGGAACTCATGTGTGATGCATGGGGAGAGGCCATAGTTTAACGCCATGTGCTGGGGATAATGCTTCTTGGTAGTTTAATGTCCTACAACTCGGACGAGGCATGTTCACTCAGTACCCCCTAGGAAAAGCATGACTAATACATACCCACCCTTGGGGAAGGGAATGCATCAGTAATGTCATTGTGCGGGGGTGTTGTGGAGTGATCCATTTAGGATCCCACATTAGTTTGGCTATGTGAAGAAGCAATAGACGATAGAATTACTATGTGAAGAAGAATAAGGTGAAGCAACGTAACATGAAGCACCTCCCATGGGACTTTGAAATCACTTAGTTCAAACTTGGAGGGTCACATGGGAAATGGGGTTCTGGAGCAAAGGGGTTCACTGGAAGAAGCCTTAGGAAGCTCTGGTGCTCCATATAGTAGAGGGGATTCACGAAGGGGTATGCTATTCTATGTGAAGTGACCTATCCTAGGCATAGAAAATATGTGCATATGGAAGGTGCTTCATGAGGTATAAAGGCTTTCATGGAGCAGGTCATCGCGAAGCAAGGTTGCCATGTGAAGCATAGCACTGCGAAGAAATGTGCTTTGTGAAGCCAAGTGACCCTACCTTAGCATGTGGGTTACATGTTCATGGATGGTACTTCATAAAGCATAAGTTCTCTATGAAGACCTGAGTCCCCTTGGAGATCCCCTTCCTTTGCGGAGGCCCGTGGGCTCCGCGAAAGGCATCCCTCATTGAAGAGGGGTTGAATTTAATCGAAGGGAAATGGTCTTCGTGATACCAAAATACCTTGAAGAGCTCATGTTTCGTAGAGAAGAATTTGATTCATGATTTGAGGGCTAATAAGGCGAAAGGTTGGAGGATTCATCCTTTGGGCTCGAGGGGAGCTCAGGATTTATATGCACAAGGTGCCAAAAAGCAGAGCTCGCTTGCTGGAGAGATATGGGGAACTTTGTCGTAATTGGGGAGCCTATCACCTTATTTATCTACGGAGGCTTTGAAAATGTCAAATAGGATCATGGATCCTCCCACCTCTTTACTCCATGGTGGCTTTGCAAACGTCAAATCGGATCATGGATCCTCCCACCTCCTTGCCCCGCAATGGCTTAAAAATGTCAAATCAGATCACGGAGCCTCCCTCCTCCTTGCTCCACGACATCTTTGCAAATGGGGAAGCTTCACACCAGTAATGGTATTATGGGGATCCATGGATAAGATTCAAAAGTCAGTCCCAAAGGCATCAAGTTTTCTTTTACTCATCCAAAATTTTGGCACCAACAAATTCCCCCCCCCCCTCAGACTTGGAGCCAGGAATAAAATGAGGTTCAAAGTATAAGGTTCAATCCCCAAAAATCTTATGTCATTCATGAAGAAGGCTCGTGATGGAGGACCGCAAGGCGGAGAGGTGACGTGTAGGCTGATAGCGCCACGATGCATGCAATAATCGGACGTACCCTGAAGCACAAGGGGTCATCTTCTATAAATAGAGGAGGATGACCTCACCTTTGTCCCATCTCACCTATGCATTTTGAAATTTAGTGCTCTCGATTCATGAAGCTCTGTGAAATCCTGTGATTTATCTCCACGGATCAGGCTTTCTTCTTCGCAGTGCACATCGAGTTTTCAAATTCGTGATGGTGCACTATGCGGTTTGTGCCTGAAGGTCAAGGTAGGGATCTGCAGTTTCTTTGTTGGGACCGGGCTTCGCGAACAGGCTTCACAAATGGGATTTGGGAATGTGCATCACGAACGAGAACCAAAAGGGTCTGAATTTCCAAAAACTAAATGGCTCACCAGGGGGCTTCCAGTGTGTTCCTTGTATATGCTTCCCCAAGGGAGGAAATGGTGGAAACTCTAGTATAGGGGAGTTCATACAAATCCATTCTGACCATAATTCAATGGTAGAGCTGATGTTAGAGAGTCAGAGGGACTATCCACTATTCAAGAAGCTGACTCTATACAAATTTGGCCTAAGGGATGACAACATCATCCCTGAAGCACATAGGGATGAGCCATATTACTTGTTCAAGAGAATGTTCTTCCTGCTCCAATGGTTTAGGAAGGCTGATGGCCATTCCTACGAGGACTTCACGCATGTAAACTCTGAGTTTATATAAAATCAAGTGAAAAACGTTTAAGGGAAGGAATTGTAGCCAGAGAAATCTCCCCTACGATACCATACTATTATGAAGGATCCCTAGGGACCCTGGAGAAGGGGTGGACCAATGAGTGGGATCTATGTTAGGGAGGAAACTTCATAGATGACTAGGCCTAGGCCTACTCGGTAGGTTCCTCGTGCGAAAAATTCGGAGCAGAGATGAGTCAAGAGGGAATTTATGAGGCGGCTTGGGCCTCCTAGTTCCACATCTGTCAACCGTAGCAGCTGATGCGAGAGTTGCTGAGCAGGTGGTCATCAAGGACCAATACCTTATATTTGCTTTATGGATAGGTCGACATCAAAATATGGGATCTGCACCAGATATCAGAGGTCCCAATATTGGGGGAAATGTATGTTGAGTTCCACCCTACTATGGGTGTGTGGGAGGATCGAAAGTAGAGGTCACCTCTAGCGATTGCATTGATGGATCTTGTGTTGGGAGAGGACAAACAGTTGGTGAGGGATGTCCATTTCAAATGGTGGTTTAAGTAGTTCTTAAACTTCCGGAAAAATATGAAGTTCCCTGTGAGGCCTTAGACTTGCCCAAAGGGGGATCAACAAGGCAAGGAGAACTCATACTGGTAGGTTTTGAAGGATTTCTAGAAGAAAACCATGGGATTCAGCATCAGTAACGAATAGAAACTAGTATTCAGGTTGGATGCATTCTTTATGGTGCTCATCTATGGTTGGATCCTACTGGTGAGAGACATGAATGTGGGCGTGCGACCAAGAACGTTTATCATGAATTCCATGTTGAATATAGGGGGCATGTCAACATCGGGTTCCAAATGCTCTCCAAACTCTACAGAATGTTGTGTCATATCAGGGAGGGGAAGAAGCCATAGAGGATATGTGGGCCATTACACCTCCAGTATGGGAGGATAACGACACATGTCAGGGGAATCTATGAATATCCAATCCACAATTCCCCTCTAGGATTGAATTTTCTATCATCCATTTTGAATGTTGTGGGGAGATTTATTGCCAATCTGACAATGAAAGTGGTGGTAAACATGGTCTGGAATAAAGACGAGTTCAATTTCCCCCTATTCCCCTTGCTAAGAAGTGTATTCCCTGATGATGACTGGGGAACAAAAGAGCATCAGTTCATCCTCCTGGCCTTTTGGGGTGGAGTCCTAGTGGAGCAGGTGGACCATGAGTCCCTCTATGAGTCGTACACCTCACACCGCTTTGAATGGCTATTTCAGTGCTTGTAGCGACTGACCCCATGGGTCCATTTGGGGGTGCTCCATGAGGAGCACAAGTTTGTGATGAGCCATATGTGGCTCATTGTCACATGTGATGATGGGAAGATGTAGAATGAGCTACCTCTGCCCACATCCATCTTCGGACTGGTAAAGGAATATTCCAAGAGATAGGAGGCAGCATACCTGGGGGAGATGCTGAAGCTGCAGACCATCCCTACTAGTGATGGCGCACCTCCCCAACATCGAGGCCATGGCTGGATGGCGATGATGACATCTCGTGGTGACAGGGCTACTTTGGAGGCAAGGCATGCAACAGTCAAAAGGGAGGTGATAGAAGTGGACCCAGTTGTCCCAGAGGAGAAGATTCTCCTAGAGGGGAGGCCACCTAGGGGGTTCCATAGGATATCCACCCAGGCTCCAGGGAAGCAGCTACGCCACATAAACATGCTGGAGAACATTGTCTTCCTGGAAGCTTGGGACATCTGGGATTTTAACCGGAAATTCATTAACCCATATGATATGTGGAAACACCTAAACCATCTCAGGATGTATTATACATTGATAGACCATGTTAGGTCCGACTTTGAAATATCCCTGGAAGAGGTGGAGCAATACCTGCCTGAGTTGGAGGACATCATGAACTCTCGGGGTTCCCCACATCCAATGAAGGATCAGGGAAAAGTATTTCTAGATTGAATGGCCACTCCATAGTTATTGGCTATAGAATTTAGGAATATCTTCCCTCTTCTAGAAGAATCAGATGAATCCTATTAGGGGTGGAGGCTAGAAGAGGTAGTCTTCTCGAGGAGGGTGATGTTGTCTATTCAGACCCAGAACCTAAAGAGTTTGCAGAGGCTCTCAAGGTAATACCCTATGTCCCTACCCCGAGTTCCACTTCTAGGTTACTTTAGACTCCTCACTAATATTTGAACTATGAAGGAGGGCCTCATATGAATAACCTATTCTTTCCCTACAATAGATGCAGCTGTGGGGGCTTCTGGATCTACATCCGCAATTATGGAGATTACCGCATCCAACGAGACTGGGACACCCATGGTTGTTGTTCATGAGTTTTCAAAATTCCCAATAGTATAGGAAGGTCCATTCCTTGGGGTCCCAATATCAACATCCTAGGACATATACTGAAAATTTAATATTTGTAAGTCCTCTCTACGAAATTCAAGATTGTCATCCAATGATCAAGTTAACTGACATTCGTGGAATTTTTGGTATATTCAATTCTTCAAATGGTGTGGGTATCCTTGGAATGGTTGTCTAGAGATCTTGTTGGCACCTTTCCATGTAATATTCTGGTGGTTTTGTATGTGGAAGCTAAAACAGACCAGACTACAGTGCTCCCAATACCTGGGGGGACCATTAACAGGACAGACCCTGAGATCATTGAGGTGGGGTCTGATGATGAAGATCGGTCGCACATCATGGGTCCTTCCAGACTCGATCAGACACCAAACATAAACCATGAAGATGAGTTCATGGGTGTGTTCCCCACGTATGATCCCGCAAACCCGACAGATTAGGATGAGATGTACTCTGATGAATAGGATAGCAAAATCACCCATCGCTGGTCATGGAAGCTGATTAAGCGATTCATCAATGACACCCCTCAAGAACAATGGATAGAACAGATGTGGAGGCTTCGGTCCCGACTATGTGAATTATGCACTAGGGTAGTGGATTCCTAGTGTCCTCACATGCTTGTCCAAGATATCATAGTAGAGAAGATTCGGAAATATGACTATGGCCTTGGTGTGGGTTAGAAAAGAAGAAAAGTGGTGAACACAATGAGGATCCATGTGGATGAAAATGAGATTCAACGACTATAGTTCTGTGCAAGTGATCATTATACTTTATTCATCGAGTAATCAATGATCATATTACATCTTAAGGCCCAACCGGCAGAGGCTGAAGAGTGCATGAAGAGTGCCTCTGAGGAGATGAATGTTATCTGAACCAACGAGGATTGGACCCAAATTCCCACTAAAAAATTCACCCCATTGCTGCTGAGGAGGAGTGGGAACTGAACATGTGACAATGAATCCTGGAGGCCACATGCCAAAGGGTGGAGGAGTTATAATGCTCTTATGATGTGGTCAACCCCTCCATGTGAGGGGTATATCCAAGGGTGATGTGATGCATATAAATTTTGAACATACATTCATGCTCTCATTATTTATGGTGGATGCATGCATGAGTTCTATTATTCATTTTTGGTCTATTCCGGTCCTGTTATATTCATGGAACATCCAGTGATCAATCCCTAAGTTCACGTTGGTTGGGCCCGATGTGAGAAATAATGTGTGGGAACCTTTTTATTCCATATGAATATAATATTGCAAACCATGGTTCATGCATCCAAGGTTTGAACAACCAATCTAGTTTTCTAGGAATAAATGGAGAGGCCTGACTAGGGAATTAAGGTCTTAGAACAATAGAAGTTCAATCTTCCCAATGTGCTCTAGTTCACGAGCGGGTTAACATGAGGGGCATTAGATTCAATCCAAACAAAGGGGAATGAGAGGTGTCATTTACGATACCCAAGATTCAGAACACTGTGGGGGTGGCATGGTAAAGAATGATAACTATTGACAGTGTTCGAAACAAATTATCCCTATTGTATTAGCCTTGAATGGAGATAAAAAATGAGTTCTGAAAGATGAACATTTTTTTAACACATGACCTGTCACAAAATATTATCAATAAGTCTTCCAGAACATTGGCCTAGGATAGTAGGTGAGCCATAGGCTGAGCATTCATACTGTTAGAGGGTTCCATTAGATGTGAAAGAGGAAGAGGGTCCGAATAAAGGGTATGCAATGCATGTAGGGTGGGGTGATGGGTTGTTCAACTGGAATCCAAAACTCTTGAAATTATGCCACCATGGTGGAAACACATTAGGTGGGAACATCTATCAGATTAGTGATTAATTTTTTTTTTCAAAAAGGACCTCTCTGGTGATGACCAAGGGTGCCTTGTGGTTTTACATCATGCCAAATGTCATATAGTAATGATGGTGCACATAGTTATAAAGGTCATACTGCATGGACCGTGACCTGGGCTGAGGGGCCAGAAGGGTTAACGACCCTGAGTCTGGGCCCTAGGCGAAATGTCTGGGTGTTTCTACGTATCCCATAAAGATGAGAATCATTCCAAACATAGTTCTTATGAATTGTGTGGTCAGAGGACAATGCTTCTAGGGGGAATCATCTCTAGCGAGGAGGCTGACATGTCCCATAATTATCATGTGTCATCCTAAAATTGTTTAGTGTAGGGGCCACAATTTAAAGTCATGTGTTGAGGACATGGATACCCAAAAATGAAATGTGTGGTGCGGTACCTACCCTGGCGTGAACGAGGACCATAAGAGTCAATGCCACACCACCCGCTCTCAAGAGAATCCTTAGGTCAAGGGAACGAAGGTGAAAACTAGTCTGGGCCCGAGATAGGTTGTATGGGCATTCCTACATACCCCATGAGAATGGGAATCAAGACACTCATAGTTATGAGAGTGCAATTTAATGTCATGCAGGATGAAAGGAATGTGTGGCTTGGATGTGCTAGTACACATCCTACCAAAACTAATAAGCCCACATGGGTCGTGCACGATGTGGGAAACAAAGAGTAGTGATGGGACATTCCTAGTAATAGGAGGAAAACATTAGGGGTTATGGGATTCCAGGTGAATGACCTCCCAATAATACTGACATGCCTACATAACGCATATAAATGCATGATGGGGTAAAGTAGAGTATGTTGGAATTCCATTTGAATATAAGAGAGTAGAAATATGTGAATCATGAATGGCATGAAGATAGAGGATAATTTCTGAACATTTTCAAAACATAGTATCTGTTTCGCATTAGCTTGTAATGGGGACAAACAAATGAGGCTTGACCGCTGACCATGTTCGAAACACGGGACCTGTCGCAAATGTTGTCCGAGGTCATTAGGGGCGTTGGACCCTGACGGTAGGTAAACCAATGTGGCGTGAGACCAGGCAATAAAGGGGGTGCATTTCAGAGGTGTAAGATGATTGGGACCCTTATAAAGGGATCATGAAGCATGTACATAATATGGGAGAATGTTTATGTGAAAACTCAAAACCTTGGGCTCTTTCCCACACCACATTTGAGTATTCCAATGAGACATGTCACATAGAGAGTGTCAAATCCCTTTCTGAGGAAGAAGGTCTTGGGGTCGCACGCTCCTAGCTTAAGGTCATAGAGTTGACCATTAAGGGGGTACTGGGTTTGATGGACTGTGCGCAGGGTAGAAAATTAGCCAAACCCGACGCGTAGTTTCCATATGAATATCTTAGTTTAGGGTTATAGAACTTGGACCAGGTTGGGAAAAGACATGGGAGGAACATGGTGAAACTATTTCAAAACCCAATGTGAATGAGGACATGTGTCCAAATAACCATGTGTTTCTTGAGGAGGTCTTAGGTCGAGGGACTGAAAATGAATGTTTGGTTGGGCCTGAGGCAAAGTGTGTGGGTGTTCCTACATACCCCATGAGAATGGGAATCATGCCATATGTAGTTCTGGAAATGGAATGGTAAGATACCAGTTCCATGAATGATAAGGTCATCTTGGTCTGGTCCATGAACCAAAAGAAGTAGCATTTTATAGATATTGTTTGTCCTTTAGGGTAGATGTGTGTTTTTTTTCTAATGTGATAAACCTAGGACATAGAGTCCTGGAATCGCTACAGTAATCAAGCCGGATGTAGGCATTGAAAAATGGTATGGTGTATGAACAATACCCAATATGATGTACTTTCAACCGAGGACATCATGAGGTAGTTCCATTTTTCATCATGCATCTAGGATGATAAGTTCATATTTTAGGGTCGTGTGATAGGACCAACTAGGCATTTTAACTCCATGAAATAATGACGCAATAGTTTAAAGTCATGTGGTACCATAGAGGGAATGTGTATGATGTGCTAAAGAATACCCGATGTGAATGAGTACGATGTCCACATCACACCACGCACGATTCTAAGGAAGAAACCATTGGCTAAGGGTCCAATAAAGGTCAGAAAATATCAGGTTGGACCTGTGGAGAAAATTTCCATGTGTTCTTAATGAAAGAAATAACATTTTATGAAAGTTTTAATAGAATTAATATGAATCATTTCATGATATAACATTTGAAAAGTGTATCATAAATACCAAAACAAATAAATAAGTTGTGATTATGGGTTATCTCTAAAGAATGGTAAAGTGATATGAGAAGACCTTACCTCTAGTTTGACTCTTCATGTATGTTCATTCAATTCCCGAATAATAATATTATTTTAATAATTTAATTAATTGAGATCCTTTTAAATTTTTTTATTCCTTTCATATAACTTATTATCATGTATTATATTATTACTTAATCAATTTATTTTAGGTTATATGGTTCTATGATATTGGGCTTATGTGTCAAAATTGAATATGGATAGTTGACTTTGGTTAATGAGGTTATTATCTACAAATATCAAAAAATAGTAATAATTAAATATTTTTTATATTTATAAATTTATTTTTCTTTTTTAAAACAATCATAAAATATGTTTATAAAAAATGAGTTATGTTACAACCATCAAGACAGTAGGTCGTACATAATCATGAGTAACATTTCCATTTCTCAATGATTATTATGAAAAGGAGGTCAGTAATATTTAAACCATCCATAATGATAATAATATCCTATATAAAATATTATTTATTTGAATATTCTTATTTATATCATCCATGTCATGATTAAAATATATTCGCATCACATCATGAAGGGGTGGTCTACATATACCTGAACGACGTTGTCATTTTTACTAGAATGAAATAAAATGATATTTTATCTTTTAAGAATGAAAAATATGTCAATTATATAAATTAAAATAGTTAAATTATTATAGTAAATTCTATTTTATGAGTTAGTAAAAATATTATACCATCTTATTGCAAGGCAGTAGTCTATCATACAGATGAATGACGTTATCGTATCACTTATAGAATGGGAGATAAAAAATTATATAACATATAATGAAACCAGAGTTAAATTATTTAATAAATACCCTATATATATTTTATATCCATCATCATACACATGCATTAGATATGGTAATGAAAAAATGAATGACATTGGTTCACAATGGGGTAGTCCTCCATACACAGAAATGATGATTGTGTAACCCATTTAGTGGAATTGGGGATTGTTATAGGTAATGACTATAATATAAGAATATATTATTATATTTAAGATATTTATGTTAATATATAATTATTATTTAATAATAATTTTTTTGTGGATTAATAAATAAAATAAATTCACCCATTTTAAAATGTTACACTTTCTTTGGGTAACCACCTAAGGATCACACCAAAAGGTAGCCTATATTAGATTTCTATAAAAAAATAGGTTTCAAGGACGATGGTATGGAATTTGGGTGATTATTCAGTTATTTAATTTCCCAATTAAAATGGTTTTTAGGTTGATAAAAATAGAAGTTAGGTGTTTCCTATTATAGGTGAGATGAGTGGAATGCATATAAATTTTTAAAAAAAGGAGTACCCACATTTCTCACAAGCCAAAATGGTCGAAAATGAATTATTATTGAGACTTAGACATTATAGGGTCTAAATATGGATATTAAAAAGATTTTATACAAGTTTTAATTCATTTTATTGATAATAGTTTTATTTTTACGCCAATAAATCCATTTTTACCTCAACTATAGAAAATATTTATTACTATTTATATGGTTACAAATTAAGTTTATGTTTTATGTAGTAGAAATTATTTTGATTCAAAATATTTAATCCATTTTTCCAAAATTCAATTCACATATTTGAAAAAAAACAAATTTAAAATTATTCATGGAGACTCAATGAGAAAACAAGATTATAAAAACAAAATGTTTAAAAGTTGACAAAGTTCTTATATAAAAATTCAACATGAAAATGATTATATTGAACTATGTTTGGTTAATATATATATAATGGAAACAATTTTACATTATAAATAAATTAATATATATATAATATTTATAAATAATTTAATCAAAAAGATTATTTTCCATTAAAATTCAATAATTTTCATAATTCATCAAAAAATGAATGAGTTCAAAAAAATACCAAAAATTCACCCAATGAAAATATTTTTTTTCATATATCAAAAAATAAATTAATTTTATAAAATAAATTTTCATAAATTTGTAATGATCAATTATAAATAATGTGTGCAAAGTACGACTAAATAGTGTTTTAGAAAAAATATATAGTTTTTTCAAATAGCATTTCATTTTATTTTAAATGATTCTTATTTTATTTATAATCAATAGATAAACATAATTTTTATAATTTAGTTAGTACTATTCATGCCAATTAACTTAATAGTTGGGTTATTATGATCTTGTGTAAACAATACTATTTTAATAGAGTGTCGTGTTTCATTCAAACCTAGTGTTATGAGCATTGCAAGGAATTAATGTAATTGAATTTATTAAATAAATAAATATATCATAAAGTCTCATGATGTTTTATTACATTTTATAATTTTTTTTCATAAATCATTTCAAAAATGATATTTATATTTTATAATATATGAGTGTGATATTCTCCTCCCCCCCCAAATAAATTTTTCCTCCCAATTTATTATTGATCATGGTAACCAAGGGGTTTTCATTAGAAAAAAACAGTTCATGAAATCCCAAATCATGACAAGGGTTAATAAAAAATCATCTTTATAAGATAAAGGGGATGTAAATTGGTAATATATAATTACATATAACTAGGATTCTATGTTAGTGAAAATTGGTGGGCAGTGAAGATATGAACATGAAAGAAAAGAAAAAATAATTATAGAGAGTCATTAAAGAAATTGAATAAAATAAAGCGAATGATCAACGGAAATCCAAGGACCTACAAACCATAAATATGTGATTATTTAAAGGGCAATTGGTTTGACATAAATTAAGTCATTGGGAAAACATTTTTTCAATATCCTTTTTTTGGAGATTGGGAATCTTATTACCATTTGGACGGATAATATATGAAAATTTACTTAATTGATATATCACTATTTCATAGTAACAATTTCATATATTTGGTTGTGATTAAGTCATTTTCCACACCATTCCATACTGTAATAAATGAATATGCAAGATTAATTTTCTATTCATAATTCACTAAAATTCACTTTAAATGTATTACATGATCCATAATAGAATGAAAATTCATCCCATCATTGTCTATTTTTTATTATAAAAATTGGATAACATATATTATCCAATATATATAAATCATTATATGGTGAAGTAATACACTAATCTCAAAAAACCTATTCAAAATTTCAATTGAAACCATTTCATAAATGTTTAAATTTTGAATATTTAAGAAGATAGAGATCCCAAACATTTGAAAAAATTCCACTAAATTTTCAAAATTAACTTGTCATTAATCACCTAAACCACATAATGTTGCTTTTAATCATAACATGCCAACCATGTGAATAATGTCATCATAGTCTCTCTTGAAGCTTTCTAATAACCTGAAAAACCATAAAACATTATTTAGAACAATAATTATTATTTATTCCATAAGTGAAACAAAGTGTGTTGGATATAATCATTAAAAGAAAAAAAATAACACCGTCAATAATAACATAAAACACTTTTTCAGAAAATCATTATTTAGTTCAAAGGTATTCAGTAATATCTAATTTAAATTGTCCATATCAATCAACCCATTATCCCAAAAAATAATCTCAACATCCTTAACATATTATGGGTTATATTTTCTTCAATCATGAATTTCTATGTTGTTTAACATTCTATTGAATCATTTTTCTTGGTCATTAGTACCATAAAACATAATCTTTCAAAACTATAATGAAAAATTAATAGAGTAAAATTAATATACATTTCATAATTAATATAACTAGGATATCATTGATAAAATAATAAAATTAAATTATTCATGAATCCAAACACATTCACATTAATCATTAAACTTCATCTGGGCTAATAAAATATGTTTGACCATGATCCACTAGCTACTTTTGTGTTATATTCCTTTGATGCTTCAGGTATTCGTTTGTGTAGTGAATCATCTTATTATGGTTGAAGCATTGACTATTAGAAACATTTTTGATTAAATTTAAATCATTAGTATGGTAGAAACCCTTTCTACACTAAGAAGAAACTCACATTTCCTTTAAGAAAATGGAAATGCATTTTTTATGCAATTATCACATGTCGGAAAGTCCATATTTCCCATATTCCTATTGTCTATGTTTTCCTTTATTTTCCTATTTTTACCTTTCTCCCCATTATAGAAATAATAAATTCTGAATTTTTTCTATGTCTCATTATCACTTGATTGTATGTTATCATATGATGAGAATATTTTGGTGACTTTTCAAATTCAATATATTAGCATAACCACATCAAAGAAACGATCATTCATACTTTTTGCAATGTGTTCAATGATGTAATTACCATTATAATTTCTAGGATCCATTTCTAAATGATGTCATACATTATATTAGATCATACCATTATGGAATATAATGTATATTCCTAAATCAAGTGAAATTACTATCAAAAATTGAGAAATATTTTCATAGCTAATCTTATAATCATAAACATGGTTTCATTGGTGATTTATATATATTCGAATTCATTATAGTGGTTTGTAAAAAAATTAAATTATCTTAAGGATAACCTCTAAGAGTTTTAGAGAAGATATATAGTAACTGATGTTGTTTTACACCAAGTTACAATTTAGGTCAAGCTCAATGCACCCTTTTTGAATTTATTACCCCTAGTTATATTTGTGTTAAACCCACATCAACTTGTAGTATCAAAATGGTGATGTATTTTCTAGGAAAAACCACATAATCAATTCCCTACCAAAATATTATGATTTCATTCTATATTTATCCTCAATTTATGTCATATGGTTATGATCCCTAATCTATTTTCTTACAAATATTGTTTATAAGGTTTCTAATAAATTTCCTCTAATACCAACTATAGTTCCTAGACTCTAGTAACCCAAAACTGATGTCTACTTTATTACATTTTCATAAGATATGTCAAATCACATCATGAAGGGATTGATAGATTAGTACTTTGGTAACCTATATACATATTTTAAATTCACATTAAATTATGAAACATAAAATATATGATGAATTTTCATTGATAATTCCATTATTCACCTTAGTGTATCCCTATATAGAAATAAAAAACATCCTTGTTGTCCAGGAAAAATGAAATAATTGAAAGGGTTGATCTTAGATGCTCAATTAGGATAATCATAAAGTAGAAACTAAAAATAAATAATTCATAATCAATTTTAAAAGTGAATAACTTTGAAAATACCTTTTATCCTAAAACATAATCATAATATATAGGTTTAAATAATGATTAAATAATTTCCAATAAATAATTTGATGATCAGGAAACTTAACCATGTATATTTTAATTAGTCTTAGAATCCCAAGGAAAATCAATAACTGAATTTATAATGATGTAATTCATAATTCTAGACATCTAAAACATACCTTCAAGGCCTTGGGATAACACATCTCACACCATTATGGCCTTGTTCCAAAAAATCTATATTAAAGGGTAAGGCCTTAGACAAAACCCTATATCCTTTGTCTCGTGAGACCAACTGTTTCATCGAGGAGCTATAACAAGACTCCCCTATCCCTTACAATTTCAAATTATTTACTAATTTTAATGTATTAAAACATAATCAAAAGAAAAATTCCTATTTAAAAAACAACATATGAAATTTTTATATAACCACTA
This sequence comes from Viscum album, assembly GCA_963277665.1. NCBI lineage: Eukaryota > Viridiplantae > Streptophyta > Magnoliopsida > Santalales > Viscaceae > Viscum > Viscum album. The sequence continues at coordinate 1,952,777,317 of OY728141.1, read as the reverse complement.
AACAATAAACATAGTCATTGTTACCCTCACCTGTTTTGATAATCCCAATTATGTGTTAATATGTGTTTATAATCTTATTTTGACGATAATATCAAAATAATATTTGGAATATTTAAATAAATGTTTATCTATGTTTATACATACTTTAAAATAATCCTAACTCAATCTGGATATGTTGTTCATAGAACAGATAAGTGGTAAGTTCAGTAGTATGCACATAGCTACTGATAAGGCTAAGTACACTGGTACAGAGAAGAGCTACCAGTCTGTAAGTCTACCAGTACACCGAATGGTTACCCTTAGAGTAAGTCTACTGATATGTGTAAGTCTACCATTATGAAGTCCACTGGTATAAGAAAGTCACTGCTACTCAAGTCTATTGATACAATATACAGATACAGACGGACAGACACACAATGACCGTTATAAAGACCCACTGATACAACCAGACAGATGAACGGCTACTGATACAAAGATACTGATACAAAGTTCACCGATAGGCAGAGCCACATATATAAGTAGTTACTGATATGAGAAAGTTACCGATAGAACAAATCTACTGAAGAGGGAGTTATCAGTATATAGAGCTACTATTACATGCAGTAACTGCTACCGATACAAGGAGCTACCGGTACAAGAATAGAGAGCTACTGATAGTAGCTCACCGCTATACAAAGTCCACCACTACAAGTCTACCGACAGAGATCTACTGATAAGATGACTGTTAACCATTCACTGCTACATAAACTCTATTTCTATATATTTATTAAGAAACGGTCATATTTAATATTTTTAATGCATGTACTATTATTTAATGATAGTTGTTGCTATGTCAGGGAACCGTACCTCATACCAATGAAAAGGTAATAATTCCTATTGACCGGAGCCTAAGATATAAAAGGATGATTGAGCTACAGAGAGGATATACAGAGAGATGCATATACATAATAAATATAGGCGACATCCATACACCTACATTCTTGAAGAACACTAGACATACACGAGGCCTTTCATACAAGAAGAGAAGAGAACACATGATGAATCTTAGTCAAGGAGTGAATAAATACAATGATCTCTTCATACAATCAAGTTGATCAAACTGAACCTGAAAATCAGGGAAGCAAACGACACTCTGTTTCCAAGACAAAAACTAGAGAAGGACTCAGAAGCATTTCTATTCAATCAAAAGGAGTCCAGAGCTACAATTCAAATCACTAGAGCATTCTAAACTCATATATACTCTATTAATGATACCTTTTCTTACTTTTGAGTAGTGTGTGTACTCTGTATATTTCTTACACACATTGAATCCTGTGCTGAACTGGAGTATTTAATCCTCACTCACTATTTCCCTATGCTCTTATTTCCCACTCTGGATAGTGGTAGAGGTCAAGTGTGACCTGGATAGCCTGTGTTTTATTGTGTGTATTTGTTCTCACAAATAACTGTATTAGAGGTCTTAGTACCTAGACAAGCTTTTCACTATTGTTGACCCCAATCCAAGGTTTAGATCAGAATTTATATAAATTGTGTTGAGAGTACTATGTCTCAGCTTAAGACTAAACCTCTTGGTTAGAGCTGTTGTGCTTATTTATTTTGTTTTAAACTATATTGAATATTCCTCTTCTAAGTACTTTAAATTTTAATCTGTTTTAAAGTAAATCTGATAGTTGAACTAGAAAGTTATTATACTTATTTTGAACTCGTAAGTAAGTCTCAAAAGATAACATAATCTTTAAATTATGTTAACTGGGATGTAATAAAAATTTGAGAGACTAATTGAAAATTTACAATCTTTAGAAATTCACTATAGTTTAGCTTGTTATTTAATTTGGGGTATTTTAATAAGAATCTTTCTTAACAAAAATTTTTAATTGGAACTAAATTAACCCCCCTCTTGAGTATCCACTCCAACCAACATTTGGTATCAGAGGATTTTTTATTTATAAATGATTTCCAAATGCTCTATTTTTCAACTGTGATTTTAGTTGTATCTTAAAGATCTTAAATTTCTGTTAGTTATAAATTTGATCTCTTTAAATATATTTGCTAAAATATGATTATGGATAATAGACTAGAAGGAGATGCTACCAACAGGACACCATTCTTTAATGGTACAAATTATTCCCAATGGAAACTTAAAATGAAAATTAATTTAGAATGTATGGGACTTGACATTTGGACTGCTATAGAGACTCAATATAAGATTCCAGAAACTGAAAAGACTACTTGGTATGAACCTACTAAAATAGGTTACAATAATAATTGTAAAGAAATGAATGCTTTGTACTGTGCTTCAGGTGATGATGAATTTAATATAATATTTTCTTGCAAAACTGCTTATGAAATCTGGGACACTTTGGCTATTTCCCATGAGGGAACAACCAATGTTAAAGAAATGAGACTAAACACCTATACTATTAAGTATGATAATTTTAAAATGACATATGATGAACCTATTTCTGATATGTATCTCAGGTTCAATGAGATTGTCAACACTATGAGCTCACTTGGAAAATCTGTTTCTTCAAAGGAGCAGATTATGAGAATACTATGATGTATGCCAGAAAGATGGAGAGGCACATTTGTCTCAATAAGAGAATCGTGTGATATAAGTTCACTGCCTATTAAAGATTTAATTGGTAAGTTTATGATGTATGAAGAAGAGCTGAAAGTAGACAAGGAAGAATATGATGCACCAAAAAGGAAGTCAGTAGCATTTAAATATACTGCCTCAAAGATAAAGGACAAGGTGAAAGTCCACATACATTCTAAAAGCCCAACAAGTGAAGATTCAAATTCTGATAGTGATGAAGAGATGGCTCAGATATCCAGATGGTTTAAGAAGTTCTACAGGAAGAATAAATTCTTTAGAAAACTAAATGATAAAGAAAAATATGACAATAAAGGCCATTGGAAGAAGGACTGGAAAAATTCTGATAAGTGTGATGAAATTGTCTGTTATGAATGCAAGAGGAAAGGACATGTGATAGACGATTTCCTAAAGTTAAAGTTAAATAAGAAATACGATTATAAAGATAATAAATATAATAAAGATATTAAAGAAACTTATAGTTCTTTAGAAGATAGTTCAAGTGATTCTGATTCTTCTCAGGATGAAAAATCTCAAAAAGATAACATGTGTTTCATGACAAACGCATCTGAGGTAACATTGGATACTCCTACTTTAAATTCTTATTATTTTGGAGTTTATTCTAATTCTGAATCTAAAAACATGACTAGTAAAGAGATATTTGAATACTATAATATCCTAGAAGAGACACGTAATAAATTAAAGGACAAGTATAAGACCTTGAAGAAACAACATGCTTTGACCAGCTCTGTTAATTCTGCACTTTATATTGAAAAGAAAAAGAATGCTCAATTACATAAGTAAAATACTAAAATGAAATTGTCTAATGAGAAATTAAAGAAAGACTTAGGGAAATTCACAAATGGAAAGAATACTCTAACTCAAATTATAGAAAAAAATGTGGCACCAAAATATACAATTGGAATAGGCTATCTTCCTAGACAGAGACAGATTACTAAAAATAGATTTATTCCTAAATCTGGAAAGAATGATGCTAGTTCTAGTTTTAAAAATTCATATGCTTCAACTAGTTATTCACATTGCCATAGATCAAATAATGTTTATCTTGAAAAATCTTTTGAATATATTGATTGTATGAGAACGATTAGAAAATTTTGGTACTAAATGTTTTTCTTTCTAACCTGTCTGGACCCAAGAAAATTTGGGTACCAAAATCATTTTCTGTTTAAACCTGTTTTGTAGGAAACTTTCTGGAAAAGCTCCCATAAGAAGGTATGGTACTTGGACAGTGGATGTTCAAGGCATATGACTGGATATTACTCATGCTTCAAGAGTTTAATCAAAGTTGATGGAGTCCATGTCACCTTTGGTGATAATTCAAAAGGAAAAATCATCGGCTTAAGCCAGATTGGTAACACTGATTCAGTTTTAATTTCCAAGGATTTATTTGATGATGGGATTAAATATAACTTGTTAAGTATTTATCAGTTGTGTGATGATGGTTTCAATGTAAAATTTGAAAATTATTCTTTTAATGTTTTTAATTCTAAAAATATTTTAGTATTTTCTTCTTTGAGAAATGAAAATGTTTATGCTGTTGATTTGAATTATTTATCTAAACAGAATATTCCTTGCTTGAATTATTTTTATAAAGAGTCTTGGATATGGTACAGAAGATTATGACATTGCAAAATTCATTCAATTAGAAAAATGACTAGGAAAAACTTAGTTAGAGACCTACCTAAACTTGAATTCCCAGCTGAAAAAGTTTGTAATCCCTATTAAAAGGGAAAGCAACATAAAGTTTATTTTAAATTAAAGAAAGAAGTTCCAACTTCTAAACCTCTCGAGTTGCTTCACATGGACTTGTTTGGACCCTCCAGAGTTTCTAGTTTAAACGGGAAGCACTATGCTTATGTCTTAGTAGATGAATATTCTAGATACACTTGGGTATACTTCTTAGCTCACAAAAGTGAAGCTTGTTCTTAATTTTTTAGATATTACAAGTCTGTAGAGAACCTCAGTGGACTTAAGATTAATACCTTGAGAAGTGATCATGGTCGGGAGTTTGAAAATCATGAATTTGAATCTTATTTCTCGCACAATGTCTATAGTCACAATTTCTCTTCCTTGAGGACACCTCAGCAGAATAGTGTAGTAGAAAGAAGAAACAGAACTCTTAAAGAGATTGCAAGAACTATGATTAATGAGTATGACTGGCCAATTTACTTTTTGGATGAAGCTGTAAATACATCTTGTTATATCATTAATAGAGTCCTGATTAGACCTATTCTTAATAAGACCCCTTATGAGTTCTATAACCACAGGAAACCTAAGGTTAATTACTTTAATGTTTTTGGTTGCAAAGTATTTATTCTCAATACAAAATATAACCTTGAAAAGTTTTCATCCAAGAGTGATGAAGGTATTTTACTAGGATATTAAATTACTAGCTAAGCTTATAGAGTGTTTAATAAAAGAACCAAATGTATGGAAGAGTATGTTCACATCATGTTTGATGAAACCGATCCACATGAACCCAAATATTCTTTTGAAAATATTGAAGAAGATTTGTTTGTTTTAAACCTTGACGGTAAAATCAATGAACCTGTTGTGAAGACATCTAGTTCTAGAAACATCCCACAACCTATTTCTGTAGAACCTGAATCTAGAGAAGAACCTGAAATTTCTAGTCATAACATTACTAGATCTACTAGGATTCTAAAGAATCATCCTTTAGATTCTGTTGTCGGTAATCTTGATAGAGGGACACCGACTAGAGCTTCTCTATGAAACCAGGCTGAATATCAAGCTTTTATTTCATAGTTAGAACCTAAAAATATCAATGATGAAATCAATGATGAACTTTGGGTAATGGCTATACAAGAAGAATTAAATCAATTTGAAAGAAACATAGTCTGGGAATTAGTTGACAGACCTAAGGACACTTTGACCATAGACACTAAATGGGATTTTAGAAATAATGTTGATGAGTCTGGAAACATAGTTAGAAACAAAGAAAGGCTAGTTGCATAAGGATATAGTCAAGAGGAAGGAATAGACTATAAGGATACCTTTTCCCCTGTAGCAGGATTAGAATATATTAGGATTCTACTTGCCTATGCTGCTCATCTGAATTTAAATTTATATCAAATGGATGTTAAAAGTTCTTTTTTAAATGGATTTATAATTGAAGATGTTTTTGTTGACCAACCACCTATATTTACTAATCCTGATTTTCCAAATCGAGTTTTTAAGCTATCTAAAGGTTTATATGGTTTAAAACAAGCTCCACAAGCTTGGTATAATAGAATTAGTAATTTTCTTATTTCAAATTTTTTTTCAAAAGGTATTGCTGATCCAACTATATTTATCAAAAGAATTTCTAAAGGTTTTTTGATTGTAAAAATCTATGTTGATGATATTATTTTTGGATCTTCTAAAAATACTTTGTGTATTGATTTTTCAAAGAGTATGAAAAATGAATTTGAAAGGATTTTAATGGAAGATCTAATATAATTTCTTGGATTTCATGTTTTTCAAAATGAAAATGGTATTATTTTAAATCAATGTAAATATAAAAAGGATATTTTAAAATGGTTTGGTTTGGATAGTATTAAGGAAAGTGATACACCCATGAGTACCACTTGCATGCTGGACATTGATGAATCTAGAAAACCAGCTGATCAAACCAATTACAGAGGTTTGATTGGAAGTCTACTGTACCTTACTGCTAGTCAACCAAATATTATTTATAGTGTGTATATGTGTGAAAGATTTCAAGATAATCCTAAAAAACCACACTTTCTTGCTGTTAAAATAGTTTTCAAATATCTTAAACATACTGAAAATTTAGGTTTGTTTTTTCAAAAGGAAAATCCTTTGACTTAATGAGTTTTTCAGATGATGATTTTGCTGGTTGTAAGTTAGATAGAAAGAGTACTTCTGGAACATGTCATATTCTCGGTAAGTCCCTAGTATCGTGGTGTAGTAAGAAGTAGAATTTTGTTGCATTGTCTATTACTGAAGCAGAGTACATAGCTGATGGTAGTTGCTGTGCACAAATTTTGTGGATGAAACATACTTTATTGGACTATGGATATGATTTTAAACATTAATCAATAAATTGTGATAACACTAGTGCAATTAACATATCTAATAATCTCATGTCTCACCTTAGGACCAAACACATTGATGTAAGGCACCATTTTTTGAGAGATCATTACCAAAAAGGTGATATTACTCTTGAGTTATAGGTACTGAACATCAATTAGCTGACATATTCACCAAGCCTTTAAGTCTGGATAGGTTATGGTACATTAGACATGAATTAGGAATGATAGACTCTGTCCGTTGGAAACCTCACCATTAGAAATGCTTCCATTAGAAACATCACCGTTAGAAACCTCACCGTTATAAACCTCACCATTAGAAACCTCACCGTTAGAAACCTCACCGTTAGAAACCTCACCGTTAGAAACCTCACCATTATAAACCTCACCTTTCGAAACCTCACCCTTACAAACCTCACCATTACAAACCTCACCGGTATGAACCTCACTGTTATACCTCACCGGTATGAACCTCACTAATATACCTCACTGATTAGTGGACCTCACCATTAGAAATTCTCACCGGTATACCCTACCATTATTATGCGCTGTTTTAAACTTCTATCTTTAGCTGCCAGAATATGTATCATTGATACTTTACTTATTATATTCTAATTATTTATTTTATGATTCCAAAATGATAAAACTACGTCCTAGTTACTTCTCAATCCACTTAACTCTACTCTCTCAAACAAGACTCCTTGAATCCCCGAATCTTATGAAAACCAAAAGTTCTTCAATCCAGAGATGGAAAAAACTAAACTTCTGACTGTCAGAGATGACTTTGATGAGCCGAATGCGAATAAGTAGAAGACATGACCTGAATCATGTAGTAGTGTCAATAGAACAAGGTTAGGGAGTCTTCCAGTGAACCCGCACTTGCAAAATAGATAAATTGTAATTGAAAAGGAGCTGTGTGCAGAATGGATTTTTCTGAGAAAATCATTGATTCTAAAAATATTGGAGGAGTAGAAATGGATAGAATGTTTCGCAAACAACAATGGTCCTTATTATCCGAAGATGATAAAAGAGTTCTATGCTTTTGTGCGCTTTGAGAAATTTTATTAAGAGAATATAATTATTTCACTAGTAAATGGCAAGGAAGTATCTTTTTCATCCATTGAATGGGATGAATGCATGAAGATACCACATGAAGAAGTATTTTGGTATTCATCAAAGACAATACCTGATACCCGTGACATATTTGACTATGAAACTGCCTTGGAAGAGTTGAAAAGAGATGGCACTCCTAGGAAAGTTGTGGCTGCTGATATGGATGGGGAAAATAGGTTTCTGTTCAAATTCATTCAATATGTGCTAAGTCCAAGGAGAAGGGAATTTGAAAATTTGAAGTATCAAGGTATTTATTTGTTGCATCTCTTAAGGCATGCTGTGAAGGTGAATTTTTGCAGGCTACTAATGATTCAAATAGAGCATATGAACAAACCCAAATGAAAAACCAATGCTTTATTATTTGATAAGTTGATTTCGGTTATGATTAAAGTAAAGGGGGTTGTTGTGTCTCAGGATGAGACAATGATGGTAAGAAAAAAATTTTGTATCACAAGCACAGTGTGTAAGTACATGAAGATTAGTTGGAACACATGGAGAAGCCAGTGGGTTACTGATGATGAGAAGATATATGACAACTTCAATCCAGTTGACCATCCAAATAGACCAAAATACAAGAGAGATACAGGTCTAGGACCTGATGAAGAGGAGCCACAGTATAGTGATGATTCAGATATGGAGGATTCCTCTATAGTAGATGAAGGATATCTAGACTTGCCTCCTAGCCCAACTCCTGAAATTGTATCACAAGAAAAGGAAAGTGATTCTTTGAACCTACTTTGTACAAAAACGATTTTGGGTGTAAGAAATGAAGAGGGAACTAAGGATGAGAAAGACTAGAAGAGATCAGGTCAAGAAGAGGCTGCCCCAGAGAGTGAGGAAGAAGAACGATAATCTGAAACTGAAGCATCTGCTTCTGCCACCCTGAGTTTGAGTCCGCTGATTGGAAGTTCTGTTGTGCCTTTAGAGGATGCTCTTGTTGAAGTTGATAAACCTGCTCCTATTCTTGAGGATCCTCCTATTGTTAGAGAAATGGAGATGGTTGTACAAGATTATTCTGAGGAATACCGAGTTGATGAGGGCACCATTGTTGTACAGGAGAATGCACCAGTTGAAGGTGGATCATCTAACTAGACTAGGCAGTGTTTCAGTAGCTGATGGAATTGAAGACTGGGCAGCAGACCCAGGTTTTGTGGTCTGTGGATTGGATTATCCGGATTCTGATAACTAGGTATCCCTCAGTAGACCTATAGTCAATTATGATATTATCTCCGAGTTATTACCTATAGATGTATTCAGAAAACATGATACGAATCAATTAAAGTCTGAGCTAATGTCTAGCTTTGTGGAAGAATTAAAGAGAATGGAAACTTCACCGATTTCATCCATTCAATCTGTTATGGATTACTCTGTAGCCAGTATTGTTTCATAAAGAGAACCTATTATTGTGCCTTCTAGTATGGTAACTAGGGATGACTTTGAGTCATTAATGGATGAGATAAAAGATTCCCTGAATGGATTTATTACTGATTTAAAGAATTGTTTTGTTGAGGAGCTGAGCAACATGGAAAAATATTTTGAACTCTCTATTTGTTGTACTGTGTCAACCAATATGACAGAGATGATGGATGAAATCAGAGTGTTTCATTCTCTGATTGAGAGCTTGACAGGAGCTGTTGTTGCCTTGAAGCAATCTTTTGCTTCCTTAACTTCCACGAGTAGTTCTAAAACTCAAATGAATGATGATATCTATTACATTAGAGGTGTAGTAAGGAAATTTGTTGATGTCTTTAAAGCTTTTAAGAATTAAGTCAAAGAGCATGTGAGCACTTGGGATTTGGTTGTCTAGAAGCTGATAAGAAACTTAACCCAATCATTCAAGGAGACTGTTTCATTCACTATCAAACCTCTTGCTTCATCAAGTACTTCTGCAGATGTTGATAAGTTTCAAGTAGTGATGAGAGAATAGATTGGTTCAGTATCAACCAGTGGCTCTATGGACTAATCTTCACTGACCCAGGTAGTCACTACCACAAGAGATATCATGAAAATTGTTCAATATTATATGAGAGAAGCTTATACCTCTCAGAAATAAGTAAAGGATAATGTTTATTATTATTTTCAGAAAGTGCATACCAAGAATCAGTTGACCAAAAATTTCAAACTTCTATTAGAAAACATGAATCTACCTCTTTTCAATCAAGTATTCAGAGAACATGTCAACAAGCTTAGAGATTTGACCCCTGCACTGGACAAATTCATGGAGAACAAGGTTGATTTCATTTCTTCTATGGAAAGAGGATGAGGGATCATTATGAATTTTAGAAATCTTTTGCTGCGTTTCTTGCATGTGGAAAGTACTCCAATAATTGCACCTCTAGCTCTGCCTGCCTCTACGCAGTCTACCCACATTCCTCAGATGACTCCAGTCCAAGACATTCAGAGCCTCACTCCTATGATCACCCAGATAGATACACATTATAGTCTAGGCACTATCTCAGAAGCTCAGCCTCCTTTAATCATCTCTGGTATTCCTAAGACTCCACCTGCATCTACCATGCCTGAATCCTCTTCAGATCCCAAGGACACCTCTCATGATGATGATGTGGATTGATTAGTGGCTAGGATCTTTGATAGGAATCACATGTTTTTATTTTTGTTTTATTTTTGTATTTCTTTGTATTTGTTTCTCCAAAGAACATATATGATCTTGGTTTCTTTTCCCCTCTATTACTTCTCTTTTCCTGTATTTCTTTTCTGTCCCACTTTTTTCAAATCACAAAGGGGGAGAAATAATATCTAAGGGAAAAATATCTGGGGGAGAAATAATATCTATGGGAGAACATGGAAAACTCATATTAAATATCATTATGAGCCTAATAAATTTCCCTCTGGTACATTTGTTTTATATTTTACAGCTGATACAGTTTTATACTATATTGTTTTCTCTGATACAATTTCTTTTAAATAATATATCCTCTAATACTTTTAAAATATCACATTTGAAAATGTCCTTACTCACATTGAGAAATTATAATCATTGTATTTTATACTGATACTTTACTAATTATTTTGGATTATAATATCCTAACTTGTGATTATCAAAAAGGGGGAGATGGTTACCCTCACCTGTTTTGATAATCCCAATTATGTGTTAATATGTGTTTATAGTCCTATGTTGAAAATAATATCAAAATAATATTTGGAATATGTCAATCAACATTTATCTATGTTTATACATACTTAGAAATAATCCTAACTCGTTATGGATATGTTGTGCATAGAACTGATAAGTGGTAAGTTCACTGGTATGCACATAGCTACTGATAAGGCTAAGTAAACTAGTACAGAATAGAGCTACCGGTATGTAAGTCTACTAGTACAACGAATGGTTACCGTTAGAGTAATTCTACCGATATGTGTAAGTCTACCATTATAAAGTCCGCCATTATAAGGAAGTCACCACTACTCAAGTCTACCAATACATGCTACCGATATAGATGGACAGACACACAACTACCGTTATAATGACCTATTGATACAACCAGACAGACGAATAGATACCAATACAAAGATACTGATAAAAAGTTCACTGATAGACAGAGCTACTGATATAAGTAGTTACTGATACAAGCAAGTTACTGATAGACCAAAGCTACCGAAGATGGATTTACTGGTATATAGAGCTACTGTTACACGGAGTAACTGCTACCGATACAAGGAGGTACTGGTACAAGAATAGAGAGCTACCGATAGGAGCTCACCGCTATACAAATTCTATAGCTACAAGTATTCTGACAAAGAGCTACTGATAAGATGACTGTTAACCAGTCACTACTACTTACACTCCAATTCTATTTATTTATTAAGCAACCGTCATATTTGATGTTTTTAATGCATGTACTATTAATTAATGATAGTTGTTGCTATGTCAGGGAACCGTACCTCGTACCTATGAAAAGGTAATCATTCCTATTGATCGGAGCCTAAGGTATAAAAGGATGATTGAGCTATAGAGAGGATATACAGAGAGATGCATATATACAATAAATATAGGCGACATCGATACACCTTCATTCTCTAAGAACACTACACATACATGAGGCCTTTCATACAAGAAGAGAAGAGAACACAAGATGAATCTTAGTCAAGGAGTGGAGAACTACAACGATCACTTCATACACTCAAACTGATCAAACAGAACCAGAAAATCAAGGAAGCAAACAACACTCTGTTTTCAAGACAAAAACCAGAGAAGGACTTAGAAGCATTTTTGTTCAATCAAAAGGAGTCCAGAGCTGCACTTCAAATCACTAGAGCATTCTAAACTCATATATACTCTCTTAGTGACTCCTTTACTTACTTTTGAGCAGTGTGTGTACTCTGTATATTTCATACACACATTTAGTCCTGTGCTGAACTGGAGGATTTAATCCTCACTCACTCTTTCCCTATACTCTTATTTCCCACTGTGGATAGTAGTAGAGGTCGAGTGTGACCTGGATAGCCTATGTTCTATTGTGTGTATTTGTTACCATGAATAACTGTGGTAGAGGTCGTAGTACCTGGACAGTCTTTGCACTGTTTTCTACCTAGATCAAGGGTGTGTATCAAAATTTATATAAATTGTGTTGAGAGGACTACGTCTCGGCTTGAGACTGAACCTCTTGGTTATAACTACTGCTCTTATTTATTTTGTTTTAAACTATATAGAATATTCTATTGCTAAGTACTTTAAATTTAAATCTGTTTCAAAGTAGCTCTTATAGTTGAACTAGAAAGTGTTTATTCTTATTGTGAACCAATAAGTTAGTCTTAAAAGATAACTTAATCTTAAAATTAAGTTAACTGAGAAGTAATCCATCTCTGAGAGACTAATTGAACATTTAAAATCTATATAAATTCACTACAGTTTATCTTGTTATTTAATTTGGGGGATTTTAATAAGTATATTTTTAACAAAAATTTTTAATTGGTACTCAATTCACCCCCCTCTTGAGTATCCACTCTGACCAATAGTCATAAATCATCCAATGTAAAATAGTGAGTTGTCATAAAATAATATATCCCAATTGAGACTGATCAGAAACCATACAAATTAATAAAAAAATATGGTATCCATTCAACATATCATCAGTGAAACAAGGTAACAATAAAGGATTTATGTCATCCATGAACATAAATATAATAAAATTTTTATTTAAAATAATTTTTAAGGAAAACATCCTTTAAAGTTTAAAAATTATCTTTTAAAACAAAATGTTCACAAAAAATTTCTAAAATAAATTAAATTAAAAAAATTATAAACTTATAAAATAATCTTCAAAATTTAGATGGTTTATGACAATGGGAATTTCGATCATGTTGTACACATTAAAAAGTGATTCCTTTCAAATTTTTGGTAAAATTGAAATGGACATTGTTTTGAAAAATACATGAATATTCCTTTCCTAAATTGTGGTAAAAAGTAAAAATTATTATAGATTTAATAAATAAATCATGTTTAAAATGATAAAAATATTTGTTTATCATTTTAATAAAACATTGGTCGGGTGAAAATAGATTTCTTAACAAGGTAGAAATTAATTTTTATTTTTTTTAAAACATTTCTTTAACAAGTTTAAGTAGAAAATAGATAAAAATTGTATGATTACATTAAAAATATCATGAATAACCATAATAAAATAATATAATTCATTTTACTGTAGAAATTTCAAACAATTCCCCGATATGGGATTAATAAGAAATAATCTCGAAACATGATATAATTGTGAAATAAATATATACCACTTCTGTAACTTATGTGTCAAAAACCACCTAAATGAATTAGATTTAAATGAAACATTAAATACAAATAGGATAAATTAATTTATCATATAAAAAACATAAATGGTAGTAACTAAATAAAAAAATAAATATATAGTGATTATGGTTATTGACCCACAGATGTAATAGTAAGATGAGAAGTCCTCCCATTGAGTCTGAATTACCAAGTATATTCATTATATTCCTAAATAATAAATATATTTTAATTTTTTAATTTTTTAAGAAATTTTTTAAGGTTTATTATTCCATTTATTTCACTTATTTCCTTATCATATATTATTACATAACAAATTAAGATTACATGATTTGTTTTGATCGTATTTGACATATCTGTCAAAAATAACATTGTTAAGTTGAAAATGATCAAAGAGGTCATTATTTAAAAATATATAGAATAATAACAATAAAATAATTATTATATTTATACATAAATTAAAATTTTAAAACTGATCATGATATATATTCATTAAAAATAAACTATGTTACAATCATGGAGACGATATGTTGTACATAGGCATAAGTAATGCTTACTTTTTCAAGGATCATAATAGAAAAATAGGTATGTAATATTTTAGACATCCATAATTATAATAATATCATAAATAAAATATTATTTCTAAAAATATACTAATCTATATCATCCATGTGGTAATTAAAATAGAGTCTCATCGCAACATGAAGGTGGTAGTCTACACTTACACAAACGATGTTATCATTTTTCAGTGTAAAAAATTGATATATTTTCATTTAAAATTTAGAAATATTTCATTAATATAGTAATTAAATCATTTCTATCACATATAATGATAATAATTTAAAATATTAACATCCATGAAAAAAATAGTGAAAAACAAATCACATCGCTATATACGGTGGTAATTAGTTGTACACACAAGCGACTATATCATATACCCTATGAATTGAAATGAAAAAATTTATAGATGATATAATGACTCAATAGGTATAATTATTTAATAAATATTTTATATACACATTATATCCCTCATCATACCCAGCCATGAGAGGTCATAATGAAATATTGTATGATATTAGTTCTTGAGGTTGTAGACCACCGTACACATGAATAATGATTGTATAACCTTTTTGACTGAATTGGAGATTTTAATAGTCATTAGCTTAATATAATAACATGTTATTATATTTAATATACTATTTTTATTAAATAATAAATTTTTAATAACAATTTAAGGAGGTCTTATAGGAAATAAAATATAAATACTCGTCGAAAGAATGTTTCTCTTCTTCAAGTAACCTCCTTAGTTTAACACCAAAAGCCTTCATAGGATCACTTTATAAAAAACTTTAGGTCTCTAGAATGATATGGTGTAATTTGGGATGTTAGTTTTGTATTTATTTCAATAAAAAATGGTTTCAACATGTGAATAATAGAGGATTGGGGTGTATTTTTATAAGTGAGGTGAGTAGAAAACTTGTAACTTTTCAAATGAAAAATGTGTGCCTATGTTTTTCACATCCCATAAGGGTCAAAAATAGATTATTATTGAAATATATATATATTAATGTATAAATATGTCCATAAAATAGATTTTAGTCTAGGTTATTTTTTTGTCTTTTTACACATATCATTTTAGTTTACCCCCACCCACCCCACCCTGTAAAATCCATTTTTAGATTAACCATAGAAAATCATTTTTAATGTTTTTATAATTATTTATGGTCAAAAATTAAGATGAAATTATTATTAAATATAAATTATTATTATTCAAAAAATTTAATCCATTTTTTAAAATTCCATTAACATAAATTGAAAATTTTAATTTAAAATTAAACCTGCAAACATGCTAAGAATGATGGTTTTTAAGCAAAAATGTTCAAAAGTTTAAAATGTTTTTAAATCAATAATAAATTTAAAAAATATTATGGTGCACTATATTTTAATAATGGATATTTATTTTTTCTTGTTTTTTTTGTAAAAATCAACTAAAAATATAATTTTACATTATAAATTATTTAATCAAAATAGAAATTTATGATTAAAATTTAGTAACATTCATAATTTATCTGAAATTAATAATATCATAAAAATACCAAAAATTCAACCTAAGTAAATTTTAATATTATAATTTAGAAAAATAAATTAATTTTATCAAATAAAATTTATAAATTTTGTAAAATTTAAATTTAAATTATGTGACCAAATCTCGACTAAACCATCTTTTAAAAAATATTACAATTTTTAATATAACATTTTTTTTCATTTAAATAATTCATATTTTATTTATATTCAATATTTATCTATAATACTAATAATTTATTTATAAATATAATTATACAAAAACATAATGGATAATTTGTAATGTTTAATTTAAAATAATAACAATTTAATAAAGTATTGTGTCACATTCGAAACTGGTGTTGTGCGCGTTGAAAGCTTTCATAGATATAGAATTCATTTAACATATAAATATACAATAAATTAAAGTAATTTAATATTCAATTAAATGGTTTTTGTATTATTTCATACTTTCTATCAAATATGATGGTCATATTTTACAATCATGGAGTTTTACATAGTAAAAATCCCAACATTATCAAAAGATTACACCTTGATTCAGTGGAATTGCAGCCAAATCCCTAAATATGGAAATTGGAAATTAAAAATGGAAGGGGATAAGAGAAAACAATAATTGATAATATGATATTTTACATCAAATAACTAATGTAATACACCATGAAACCCATTTTATGGGCCTTTTAGATTACAAGGAAAGGGGGAGAGTTGGCTCATGAATATGGAGAATACAAGAGAAAGGGAGTTTCCCCCTCTTAAAAGTTTAATAGGGGATGGTAGATTACACCTTTTAAATAATGGTTTCACGTTTTACCTATATTTGTGGTCAACATTTTCACTAACTATTCATAGATAACTCCCTCTACACTCCCCAACTAGAATTGTTGTGTTGCATAATTTCACTGATCATGTACCAATTATGTTTAATGTATAATGTCCATATCTATCACCTACACGGTCTCTAGTGACATGCCTCTTAACTTTTCAATAAATGAACCTATAAAAATCTAGCCACATATTTGGGATCATAATTAGAAACTATCTTATGCTAATAATGCTCCATATCCATCCTCCTGGAAACATAGCCTTAACCTCCCAAGGCTCGGCTAAACATTTGAGCTACCATTTAAGACTAATTCCATTTTAAAAATAACATATTAAGATATTTCAACTATTGTAATTATGTTATAAATCTATGATCAAATATTATATCTTTTATTAATTAAAAATTAAAATTCCTCATTAAATGTTCAACTCATACAGACCCATGATTTTACTTTCCGTTTTCTAAAAGGACAATATATACTTCTTAAACAACCCATTTTCTGGGATGAACCTCTATAAGTTATAGGGTCATGATCTAAACTCATGTAACTCTTTATTTTTAAAAATCATTTAACCATATATTCCCATTGATCCTCAATGGTGAAAATCTTTTGTGATTTTCCTTGAATGAGTCAGTCCATGTTATTTATAAATCCAATGTTGAGTGAATTCCAATCCTTGGAACTGATAAAGACTACTTTTCCATGTGGCCCAATCCTCATGATACTTCATGATTAATCTAACTTGCATGTATCATGAACCATATCCCCTGGAGAACTTTTTAGATCCACTTTCATGACACATAAGTACGTAGGGGTGAAAATGTTGGGGGTCTCATATCCTCTTGATTTGTCCTTAGTCAAGAAAGATCCATATTTATGGATAGTATCATGGTCTTTCTAGTCCTATCCCTAGGTATAGGAAATTGACTGAGAAATAACCACATTAGTTTTTTTCCATCATGGGACAGGTAGCATCTATGATCGTTTCCCACTTGTAATCACGTGTGTAAGTCCCAAACATTCTCAACAAACCCCAAGCAACACCAATGAGATTTTATTTTGGTTTTTCCCCTATTAAGGAGTCATGAAGGGAAATCATTGGTCCAACTAATTACCCACTATTTTTATAGAAATATTAAAGATAAATACTCACTATACCACTCATTGTTTCCCATTTTTCAACATGAGTGTCCTATATGTAAGA
The DNA here is from genome assembly GCA_963277665.1 of Viscum album. Lineage (NCBI taxonomy): Eukaryota > Viridiplantae > Streptophyta > Magnoliopsida > Santalales > Viscaceae > Viscum > Viscum album. The sequence goes on along the minus strand of OY728141.1, from coordinate 1,952,759,670 downwards.
TGTTAAATTTCTTCTTACCATAGGTGATGAATATAGGATACCTCGTGTGATGAATATAGAATGTACCATGTGATTATCATGACATACATCATGTGATGAGAATGATACGAAACCCCATCATCCAATTATCACAATGTATAATCCATACACTATTCATTATTGTTTATATTTTTAGACAAAAGATTCATTATTGCTAGATGTTAAATTTGATAGTATTGTCTAGTCACATGGTCATTAACTATGTACCTAAAAATACAAAGTTTTTTTTATCCATATCTTCCAAAAGGGTATGTAGGATTCCTCCTTCAGTTTTAATCTTGATATCTTCATCATTCTGACTACCCCATGGGAGGTACTGTCTCTAAATCCTAATCAACATCATGGATCATACTTTATTCCTCAAAATAAAATTACATGGGTCTCTATAGAACATAAAATTATAGGTTGTCCCCTATTGATGTAGAATATCATCATTCCCCTTAATAGATATTTTATGTGTTTTTACCCTAACAATATGTTGACTTATGATGGTTACATATATTGAAAGTGTATGTGGTAGCATCCTTACTAAAATTTAAAGCATTTATCTCTCTTATGAGATGATGTCACGACCCCCTCCCACCAAATATTCCCCTCCTAAGCTGGAAATGGTGAAAGGGAGATAATGACCCCGAGTCCCGCCTCTAGTAGGCCCCGGGGTGGCGACTAGCACCAAGGGTATGAGTTTTCACAAATATGGGAGGCATTACCCTTTTTATTATTTAAGATCGAGAAATAGATGAGTCATCCACCAAAAGAAAAAGAAAGGAAAGAAATGTAAATATATTCAATCCAATCCGGCATGAATGTTTAAATAGTTCTAAAATATGGTACAAGTACAAGAAAGCTCAAAAGTACAATACCAAAAGAACAAAAGTACAACAACTGCAACAACTCCAACTGTCCCAACTAGTAGGGTACCGCACGACCCTGGTAGTCCTCCTGGAAACCTGAAATTAAACGTAGGGTGAGCATACAAGTATACTCAGTAGGGAAACCTAAAGCTCTCATGCACAAGTGGGGAGATGTCCTAATGTCCCATGAGAACAACAGAAGAAACCTAGAAAGGAATTATATCCACTAAACCTCACCAGCCACACTCACCAAAACACAATCACAACAAGTATTAGTATATAAAAACTAGAGTATTGGGCACCACACACCATTTTCCACCAGTTAGCAGCTCTTCCTAACGGTGAACGTCCTGATGCTACCACACTCTTCCCGCCCGCACACACCTGGGCCTTAAGAACCACACATCCCGCCCGCACACACCTGGGCCTCACAACCACACATCCCGCCCGCAAACACCTGGGCCTCATAACCACGTTTCCGCTGCGCACACCTGGGCCTCACAACCATGTATCCCTTCTTCACACACCTGGGCCTCATCCCCAAGATTCTTGGGAATAGTAACAGTAATAAAACTCTCACCCGAAGACACCTGGGCCTCATCCTAAAGATTCATGGGAAAACAAACCTAACCCCATTTAGGTTTTCATTTTTCAAAAGAATTATCTTATTAGTTCCTTAACTACTGGGCAACAATCCACAACCAACCATATCAATCGTTCGTAAAGTATATCCCTACCATACACAAATCAAGTTAGGAAAACACAAGCAACACAACCAAGTCCCTATTATTAACCAACCAACCCCATTGATTATTATTTTCATTCCATTACCAAGCCCCACCATTCATTAACACTTCCACTTTTTATTTATTATTCACAACCCATAGTTCGTTCGCATTCAAACCCATCCCTGCAGCCCCAATGCCAACCACCATAACCACAACCATACCATAAATCATTATCCCTTTAATACCATGTATCACATCCCTACTGCCCATCACTAACATAGCATTCACACCAACCCACAACCAAGCCAACCGCATCCCTTCCAGTCACCCATTCCACAACAACCCACAAAACACCCCCATCACATTCCACGTATCCAATACAACACCCACATGTTTATTATTCCATTTTGTTCAACTGGGGTGATCACACAAGGGTTCCAGATTTTAAATCATCCAACTTTTCGTGATTAAACAAATTCCACATTCAAAAAATTTCCATTCACAAAAACGGTCTAAAAAGATAGGGAAAATTTAATTGCGCAAGCAAAGGCTCCCAACGACCGTGATTTTCAATAGGCATAATCCTTTTAAATTCACAACATAATATCACAGGATATAAAGATAAACATAAAAACTTCCCCATTCCCGTTCTTTAACCAGTTATTATCTTCGTTTAATGGTTCAACCATTTCTCATGAAAACAATATAATAACCACCTCGCATGATGACAAATTTAGAGAGACGAAGGTAAGATCCCTACCTCAACATTTTCTGATCACAACGCTCTCCCGGATCAACTTTAGAAAACGTCTGTCGACGTCTGTTACTTCTGAAAAAACCTGGAAAAACCTCATCAGGTGGAATCTTGGAAGGAAAGTCCGAAAGGAAAGCAAAAAATCTAAGTTCAAAAGTTCCACCTATTCGTTATGATCCCGTGGCCGCTGACGGATCGTAAATCAGAGCTTGGACGAAGAAGCTATGGTAGAAAAAGAGCCTTCGAGTCTCTTAGGAGAACTCTGCTCAGAGGAATGGGGAGGAGAGGGGTGAGTTGAAAAGGAGTAGGGGACCCTCCGTTTATAGGCGCGAAAAACAAAAGTACACGGCGTGTACTTTATGGTACATGATGCGTACTCGGCCATTTCACACGGTCACCACACGGCTTCCAACACGGCCTTCAACGCGGCACACGACCATTAACTGGTCAACACACGGTTTGAAGGTAACACATACCCGGGGAGGGACTACACGGCGTCTAGTATTGGATACACGGCGTGTACTCATTTATTTCACACGGTAAGGACACGGCCTTCAACCCGGGGTATACCCGGCGAGGGGGTACGTGACGTGTACTCACAAAACATGGCGTGTAGTTTCAAAATTCTTAAAAGAGTGGAAACAATCCATTTACCCTCCAGAACACTTCAAGACCCTCTTTGAAAAAGGAATGGGACAGAGAGGTCTGAGCCATTACATCAGATACCTCTTAAAACATTCTCATCCCTGAGAATTCAAAACCAACCCAGAGGAACCCAACAAGATACCTCTTAGGGTTCTCGTTATAAGAGTAACCCAACCAACAACCCTAATTATAGGTGTTAGGAATTCATTCTCTTATGTCGAGATATTATCCACCTTAGGCGGCACTGACTCGCCTGCACGAGTTTAACCGCATCCTCATTAATGTGTCTCGATTAAGGATTGAGTCTTCCCACTTCCATGTATTAGGATTTTCCAACTTACACTGCCCCCATCACCGCACAACCAACACACTGCCCGAAGACGTGGTTTGGAGAAAAAAATTCCTTCTCCTATGTCGAGATATTATCCGCTTTAGGCGGCACTGACTCTCCTGCACGGGTTTAATCGCATCTGCATTAATGTGTCTCGATTAAGGATCAGGTTTTTCCCTTTCCCCACACATCCAGACATGTTACACATTTCCAGGGAACAAGGAAACAAAACGCCACACAACCGACAAGCCAAGCATCCCATATATCAAAGGTACAAAGTATAACATCAAAACAAAGCTCATAAGAACAAAGAAACCAAAAGTCAAAACAACTCTGGGTACTGAGCGCGCATCTAAGCCTCCCACTCCCAAGTGCTCTCCTTAAGGCCTGCATGCCTCTACAACACACGAACCAAGGGAATGGTTCACCCACGGAGCACCTTCTCTTTACGATCCTCGATTCTGACTGGTCGTTCCTCAAAGGTCCTGTCGTCTGCCATATCTAACTCTCCCCAGTCGATAATGTGAGAGTCATCATGTAAGAATCGACGTAGCTGGGAGACGTGAAAGACATCATGAACCTTATCCAACTGAGGTGGCAGGGCTAGCTGATATGCCACCTCGCCGACTCGCCTCAGCACCTAAAAAGGTCTGATGAACCTAGGTGAGAGCTTTCTCCCTTTCCCAAACCTACGCTACCCCTGTCGAGGGGAAATATTCAAGAACACATGATCTCCCACCTCAAACTCCAAGGGCCTCCTCCGACGATCAACATAAGAATTTTGTCGGTCCTGACCCACTTTCATCCTCTCACGTACAAGATGGACTTTCTCTGTGGTGCTCTACACTACCTCTGTCCCAAGAGCATCTATCTCACCAACCTCTGCCCAACAAATGGGTGAACGACATGGTCTTCCATAAAAAGCCTCAAATGGTGCCATGCCAATAGTAAAGTGGAATCTATTTTTGTAGGCAAACTCTACTAAAGGAAAGTGTCGTACCCATGATCCTCCAAAATCTAGAACCCATGCTCGCAGCATGTCCTCCAATGTCTGGATAGTCCGCTCTATCTGCCCATCAGTCTGGGGGTGGAAAACCGTGCTAAGGTGTATCTAGGTACCAAAATCATGTTGTAACCCCCTCCAGACTTGTGAGGTAAACCGAGAATCCTTGTCTGAGATGATAGTCTTCAGAACTCCATAAAAACACACCACCTCGTCTGTGTACCTATGTGCTAAGGTACTCACTGGGCCCGACTCCTTAATCACTAAAAAGTGAGCTGATTTCGTCAGCCGATCCACCACTACCCAGATAGCATCATAACCACCCTGATCTCTGGGTAGTCCCATGAATAATTCCATTGAGATGCCATCCCACTTCAACTCAGGGACGTCCAAAGGATGCAACAACCCACTGGGAACACGGTGTTCAACCTTCACTTGCTGACACACTAGGCATTTACCCATAAACTCCGCCACTTCCCGGTTTACCCCAGGCCACCAAAATTGTTCCCTCAGGCCTCGGTACATTTTTGAAACTCCTGGATGTACCTCCAAGGCTGAGCTATGGAATTCATGGATAACTCCCTCACACATCGCCTCAGGAACAAACAAAATTCCATGAAAAATATTCTGCTGTCAGCTGTCCTCTGACCATCTTTCTAGAGCGTTTCTTTGATCGACACGATCCCGCATTACTTCTACCTCGGAGTCCCCCCACTGAGACTCTTCCACCTGATACAACAAGGAGGATTCCACTGTCATCTAAAACAAATAGCCTCTCATCGCTTGAATCCAAGTGCAAGGCGACCAACTCTCTCATCGCTTTCCAAGCATCAGTGGACTCCCGAACCACTTCCTTATGTGACTTCCTGCTCAGGGCATCAGCCACAACGTTGCCCTTACCTTCAGTGTAAGAGATCTTGAAGTCATAGTCTTAGAGAAACTCGACCCATCTCTCCTGCCGTAAGTTCAGGTCACGCTAAGAGAAGATATAACGCAGCCTCTTGTGATCTGAGAAGACCACAAAGCACTCCCCAAAGAGGTAATGTCTCCACAACTTCAATGAAAACACTACAAACCAAGGCCTGAAGCACCACAAAACACCTCATACAACAACCCTTCCTCTGGCAACCTGAGTACTGGAGCACTGACCAACTTCTCCTTCAGGTAGTCGAAATCATTCTGGCACTTCTCGCTCCATAGGAAGACCTGGTTCTTCCTAGTCAAAGCTGTCAATGGAGCATCAACTCGAGAGAAGTACGAAAAGAACCTCCGATAGTAACCTGCCAACCCTAGGAAACTACGAACTTCTGCCATGCTCTTGGCTTCCTCCCAAGAAACAACTACCTCCACCTTCGACAGGTCTACTGACACTCCATGCTAAGACACTACGTTCCCAAGGAAGTGTACTTATTGTGTCAAGAACTAACACTTCGACAATTTCCCGTAAAGCTGGTGGTGTCGAAGGACTTCCAAGACTACCCTGAGATGCTCAACATGCTCCTCCTCTGATCTTGAGTAGACCAGGATGTCATCGGTAAACACAACGATGAACCGGCCCAGAAACTCTTGGAAGACAAAGTTAATAAGTCCCATCAACATAGCTAGTGCATTCGTAACTCCAAACGACATCACTACAAACTCGATGTGCCCATACCTGCACCTGAAAGCCGTCTTCGAGATGTCACTGTCCTTCACCCTCAGTTGATGATATCCAGATCGTAGATCAATCTTAGAAAACCAACCTACTCCCCTCAGCTGGTAGAAGAGATCATCTATCCTTGGAAGGGGGTAACGGTTCTTGACCGTTACCTAATTCAACTTCGGTAGTCTATGTATAGCCTGAGACCACCATCATCCTTCTTTACGAACAAAACCGGAGCACCCCATGGCGATACGCTGGGTCAAACAAAACCCTTCTCCATCAGATCACCAATCTGAATCCGCAACTCCCGCAACTCCGAAGGTGCCATCCGATAAGGGGCCATCGAAATAGGACGGGCACCAAAGTCTATCCCGAACTCAACGTCACGTCGGGGGGGGGGGGGGGGGTAGATTCACAACCTCCTAAGGAAAAACATCGAGGAACTCACCAACAACCTCTGGGACATCCATCATATCTGTATCAGCTGGAACCACTGATAACCCACCTAACAAGGAAAGGAGAGGCTCCACATACCGCCTTCCCACATGATAGCTCCTCTCGCCAACAAAAGATACACGCTGCTCTTCCACGTCGGAGAACACGAATCTTCTTCAGAAACAGTTGATAACAGCACTAACAAAAAACAACCAGTCGATGCCTAGGATGACATCGTATGGGTGCATCTGTAACAAAAGGAAGTCCCCACTAGATTGATGAGTCCCCAACGTCAGCCCACATCCCCGGAAAACACAAGATACACTGGTCTGGCCATCAACTGGTGTACTCAACACCAGTGGTACGGAAAGTCTCTCTACGTCTAGTCCCAAAGCATGGACTAGACCAGGTGCAAAAAGGGAGTGCGAAGCTCATGAATCAAACAAAGAAAAAACGAGAGTGTTGAACAAACAAATCATACCTCGTACCACCTCTGGTCCTACTGGATCTGCCAACTCTACTGCGTGCAATTTTCCACACCCAGCTCCTCTACCTCTCTGATGTCGTCCACCTCCCAGACCACGCCATGGTTGAGGTCCCTGAGGAGCACCCTGAGGTCGGCCTCCTCCCACAAATTCTTCCCTCAGAGGAGTATGGTCCTGCTGCTACTGGAAGGGCCTCACTGGAAACTGGTGCTGCTGAGGTGGGCGCTAAACCTGCCCACCTCCACTGTTCTGAGCTCGGGATAGACTAAGGGGATGATTCATTCGATCAACCACTTTCGTCGAGAGTGGAGAGAGAACCTAGAGGTAAACATTGGAGCACTTCTTGGAGACCCATTCTCCAGAGATCAAAGGGTCTGGAGCAGTAGCAATTCAAGCTAGCGTAGGGAGTTTTATAACTCTTTTTTCTTTAAATTATTCTACTTTGTAATTGAATGGTTTTAGTATATGAAATTGAGATGATGTTAGGTTAAGTCATATAGTTCGGGGATATATTGAAGTTCCATTGGTTATATTTTAATTCTCATTTCACTTTATCATTTTAATGTATTCAGTATTGATCGGTGAGATCAATACTGAGTTCATTCATTTTTTTGTGCCATTTGAATTTAATTTTCAAAATTTCACAATAAATTGGAGATATTTATCATGGAGACACTTTTCAATAAATGATAAATTCTAACAACTTCAGGACTTATGGCGAGTTCATCCAGCTGTTAATTTTCAAACTGTTCATAGTTGATTTATTTTATAGTGGTGAACTTTAGAATAGATTGCGTTATATGAATTAACTCCTAGAGAAGGAGGAAATTCATATTATTATTATGGAACTCTGAAATATCCTTTATGTGAATTAAAATGCCACTAAAATCAGTGGTAAAAAATTTTTTCGCAGGGCATTTCATTCTGGTAGTCCATTTATCAATGCTCAACATTTTGATAGTTCACAATTTTCAATTTGTTTCATGTTACATTCTAGGTTAGATCAAAAAAATTAAAAAAAATAGTGTTATATTTAATCTTTAATAGAAAAATTATAAAAAATCAAAAGATATAATAAAAAATAATTCACTCCACTATTGACAATAGTGGATTTTTTGAATATTTTTAGAAGAATAAGTGGTAGAATTTTCTTTCTAGTGGGTTCGACCCAGCTTTCCACATATACAGTAGTCCGTAAGAATATAATTTTTAAACTTGGACCGACTTCAATGATGGTATAGTTCATGTTTTTGGCACTATTTCTGGGGAATTCATGATCCATTACTCTAGAAAAACTAAAAAAACACATTTATAAAATATTTTAAATTTTTTTGAATATTTTGAAAACTTTTAAAAAAATGGTTCTCTTATTGAAGAATTATTACGACTGAGTACAATCTATTTTTTTATGATCCAAAGACCCTCTAATATTATTCTAGATCCACTGAACTTAGAAATAGAAAAACATCTCACTGCTCAAAGAAAGAATAACAAAATTGTAATTGAAAACAATGATAATAGAGTTCTGACACCTAAAAACTATCAAAATAAACCAAAAATCATAGAAGAAAATTAAAGTCCGGGGATGAAGGAGTTTCAAATTTCTCAAGTTTCAAGTAACCCATCGTCCATTAGACTAAGTCCTAGGGACAGAAATTATGAATTCAAACAGTCGCACATTTCTCTGTTGCCTGCTTTTAATGGACTCTATAATGAGGACTATCTGTACTTCATTAGAGACTTTTACAATACTGTACAAAAATTACCTCTTCTAGGACTCACAAAAATGAACTTAGAATGAATTATTTTTTCTTTTTTTTCTAAATGGAATGTTAGGAATTGGTTTTTGAGTCTAGATGGGAAGATTTTCGAAATCTGGGATCAAGTGTATAATTCTTTCATTATGAAATTTCATCCCCAAAGGCTAAAAGGTGAACTTAGAACTAAGATAAATAGTTTCTCTCAAGAGGAAGGAGAATCTTCTCATGAAGCTTGAGATAGATTTAGGGATCTTCTTTGGTAGTTTCCCCATCATCAACTCCCATCTCACTTTCTCATGGATACTTTCTACGAAGGGATTTCCTCCTTTCGATAGAATCTAGTAGACCAAGCTGCTGGGGAATATTACAATGATAAAATAGATAAAGGACTTAGGCAAATTTTTAATAGTCTTACTATGAACTCACAACATAAAAATCCATGAATAAAAAGATTCAATAGAAATGTTAACCCAAACATGAGTTTAATGAATGAAACTCAAATTAAACTTCCTGAAATAACTAACCAACATCAATCTTTAATGAAACAGAACTCTAAAAAAACTGTTAACCAACTTGGTCGTAAAAATACCAACAAATATTTAAGGGAATGGTGTGTCCAGTGTGGTATGTTTGGGAATACTGAAAACTTCTATCCTAACTTTGATATGATAGCCCAAAAACAAGGAAACTCAATCTTCTTTAACTATGGTCCTATAATGCCTCCTAATAATGATTCATTTTCAAAAAATTATAATCAAGGCTATAGGAACCATCCAAATTTATCTTAGAAATATCGAGGCTTAATTGAACAATCTAATTCCCCTAATTACTCTAATCAACCAAGACCGAATTTTCAGAATCAACAATGGGGTGAGTATTCAAATGTAAAAGGAAACAATGATAGTCACATGTCTTCTATGTTGGATAAAAGTTTGAACAAGATCAACTCTTAAGAGGAAAGATACATGACTCAGCTGACCAAACATTAAAATCAATATGAGTCATATAAAATGAAAACTGATGTTAGAATGAAAAACATGGAAACACAACTTAGTCAACCTTCTAGAGATTTTTCATCTAGGGAAAAAGGAAGACTTCATAGTACCACTGATCTTAACCCTAGAGAGAATGATATGGATGTTGTCACTTGGAGAGGGTTTAATACCCAAAATAGTGCTGAAAAATACCATTAAAATGCCCAAAATGAAAATATGATTTAATCTGGAAATAAAAATCTGCTTTGCACATATGCTGGAAATTCACAGAAAAGTCATGAAAATGACAAAAATATGAATTTATCACTAGAAACTCAAGATGAAACTTCATCTAGAAATCAACAGAATAAAGGAAAAGAAAAAGTTGAGGAAGAGGTGAGGGATATACCTACTTTCCTTAATTATTTCCCCCCTCCCATCCCTTTCCCTAATAAGCTGAAACCTCAAAGTAATACCTAGATTAAACTTCTTCAGTTCAATGATCTTATTTATAAACTTCAATTAAACACTCCATTCATTTAGGAAATAATTCAAATTCCCTCTTACATGAAATTTCTTAAAAAAAAAATTCAAAGAAAAAAACCATTGAAGAATTTTCTACTTACAGCCTCACTGAAGAGTGCAGTGCTGTACTTCAAAAGAAAATTCCACCAAAATTGAAAGACCTAGGTAGTTTTGTTACACCTTTCACACTAGGAAACTTTTATCAGCTTAACTATTTGTGTGATTCATGTACTAGTATTAATCTACTCTCATAATCACTATTACAATAGCTGAGGTTGGTTGATCTTCAATCCATCACAATCATATTGTAGTTAGCTGATAGATCTTTCACTCATCCTATTAGTAGGGTAGATGACTTGCTAGTTGGGGTTGGAAAGTTGTTTTTTCTTGTATACATTTTATTCTTGGATATAGAGTGTGATCAGGAGGTTCCCATAATCTTGGGTAGGCCCCTCTTGTCCACTGGTGGTGTTATTATTGATTTTTATAAGGGTTGATTAATTTTCTAAATTAGAGAACAATAAGAAGAGTTCAATGTGTTTTTAAATGTTAAAGGACTGAATTTTTCTAAAAACCGTTCAATGTTAGAGTATTTAAAAGATGAGAACTTAATTGGAAACTCTGATGAATTTGAAAATAAATACTATGTTGAAGAAAATAATTTTGAAGTTGATAATCTTGTAAAATATGTTTTAGAAGTTGAAAATATTGCTCGAAAACAAAATTCGGAAAATTTTCTAGAATTGGACAACTGTCTAATTTCTTTTGTAGAAGGGTCCTTTGTTTTTGAACTTAGGAACTTTTTGAGTGAATTTGAGGGTGTTTCTGTTAACAACGACCTTGATGAAAATTTTGAAGGTATTGAGGTATAACTTATAAGACAACTAGATGATTATTCTTTGATAAACTTGTTAAATACCGATCTGGAAAATCTGGATAGTGTGCCGCCCACTTTGGACAGCAGCACTGTTAATTCTGAATCTGAACTTGAAATTGAAAATCATTCATCATTTCAAACTCCTTACAAGATATATGTTGAATATATTGGACCACCCATGCCTTATATCCATCCTTCTAGTGTAGAACCACCCACTCTTGAGCTAAATCCAATCCCTGCCCATCTTAAATATTCATTTTTGGGTGAGAAATCCACTTTGTCTGTAATAATTCCTTTTGAACTGAATGAAAATAAAAATGAAAGATTGTTAAGTGTTTTGAATATGTTTAAATCATCCATATAAAGGACCATAAATGATATAAAGGGTATTAGTTTCTTAGTTTGTATCTATAAAATACATATGGAGCCTGAATAGAAGCCTAGGGTAGAGTGTCAAAAAAGGTTGAATCCGAACATGAAATAAGTGGTGAGAGAATAAGTGATTAAGCTATTGGACACTGAAATAATATATCCTATTTCTGATAGTGTTAGGTTCAGCCCTATCAAGGTTTTCACCAAGAAGGGAGGTTTCATAGTTGTTAAAAATGAAAAAAATGAAGAAGTCCAAGTTAGGAAAGCCACAAAATGGAGAGTTTGTAGAGATTATAGGAAGATTAATGCATTCACTAGGAAGGACCAGTTTCCAATGCCCTTTTTGGATTAGATGCTAGAGAGGCTTGCTGGAAAAGAGTTTTTCTGTTTCCTCGATGGGTATTCTAGTTACAACCAGATTCCTATTGATCGAGAGGATTAGTAAAAGACCACTTTCACATGCCCCATTGGAACATTTTCCTACAGGAATATTCCCTTTGGGTTGTGTGGAGCTCCAACCACCTTTCAAAGGTGTATGATGGCTATTTTTTCATATATGGCTAAGATAATTATTGAGGTTTTCATGGATTATATCTCCATTGTGGGTACCACTTTTGATACTTGTCTTGGAAATCTTGAGGTAGTATTAGAGAGATGCATTGAAACCAACCATGTTCTTAATTGGTAGATATGTCAATTCATGGTTATAAAAGGTATAGTGCTAGGTCATAAGGTTTCAAAAATTGGTTTATAAGTTGATACTACTAATATTGATGTTATTCAAAAAATGCCACCTTCTGTAAATGTTAAGGGTGTTAGAAGTTTCCTAGGCCATGCTGGTTTCTACCAGAGATTCATAAAATACTTTTCCAAAATAACTAAGACCTTGTGTTCTTTTCTGGTCAAGAATGCACCTTTCAGCTTTTCTGAAAATTGTTTGAAATCATTTAACCAGCTTAAAGAGAAACTCACTACATCACCCATTATCACTACACCTAACTAGAAGTTACCTTTTGAACTTATGTGTGATGCTAGTGATATGGATATAGGTGTTGTCCTTGAATAAAGGAAAGATAGAAAATTACATGTAGTGTATTATTCTAGTATATTTTTAGATGAAGCCCAAAAGAATTATACCACTACTGAAAAAGAATTGATTGTAGTTGTTTTTTCTCTAGAAAATTTTAGACAGTATTTGTTAGGTTCAAAAGTCTTCATTTTCACTAATTATTCTTCTTTAAAGTACATGATGTCTAAGAAGGAAACTAAACCTAGGCTGATTAGATGGATTTTTTCTACAAGAGTTTGATTTAGATATTTGGGATAAGAAGGGAGCTGAAAATTTAGTTACTGAACACCTTTATAGGATTCCTCTTACTCAATATGATTATGAAAATCCTAGAGAGATAAACTCTTCTTTTCCTGATGAGAAGCTGCTTATTATGTCAATTAGTCAAACTTCTTGGTTTTCAAATTTTTCCAACTTCCTGGCTGCAAGTGTCTTTCCTAATAATCTGTCAAATAATAAAAGAAAAAATTCATTTAGGAACTTAAATATTATTTTTGGGATGATCTTATATGGTTTAATAGATATGCTAATGGTATCCTTAGGATATGTGTGCCTGAGGAAGAGATTCTTCCTGTCTTAGAATGTTCTCACTCCTAAACATGGGGAGGTCACCATGGTGGTGAATGAAATACTCATAAGGTTTTACAATCTGGTTTCTATTGGCCTACTATTTTTATGGATGCTAGAAGTTTGGTGGTTGACTGTGATAGATCTCAGAGGTTAGAAAATGTGGGCAGGAAGCAGGAGTTACCCCAAAAAGGAATTCTGGAAGTAGATTTTTTTTATGGCGGGGTTTTAGATTTCATGGGTCCATTTCCATCATCTCATGATAATGGATTTATTCTTGTTGATGTAGACTATGTTTCAAAATGGGTTGAGGCAGTGTCACTGCCCAACAATCAATCCAATTCTATAATTATGTTTGTCAATAAAAATATCTTTACAAGATTTGGAGTCCCAAGAGCTTTTATCACTGATAATGGATCACACTTTATGAACTATAAGTTTAAATCTTTGATGGAGAAATATGGTTGTGTTCATAAAATAGGTACTCTTTATCATCCATAGTCTAGTGGACAGGTGGACATTTTTAAGAAATAAGTTAAACAAATTCTTGAGAAAATAGTGTCAACCTCTATGAAGGATTGGTCTCTTAAATTGGATGAAGAATTATGGGCATATAGAAATTCTTTCAAGACCCCAATAGGTATGTCTCCTTACTGGCTGTTGTTTGGTAAATGGTGTCATTTACCTATGGAGTTGTAACATAAGTCATATTGGGAAGTTAAGGCTCTAAATTTTGATTTTATGAGTGATGATGAGAGGATATTACTTGAACTAAGTGAGTTGGATGAGATTAAGAGAGAGAGTTAGAACAATTCAAGAATTTATAAGGAGATGACTAAAATCATTCATGATTCTATCATTCAAAACAAGGAATTTAAACCTGGATAGAAGGTTCTTCTCTTTAACTCTAGACTTAAACTCTTTCCTAGAAAGCTTAAGTCAAATGGTCTGGACCCTTTACTTTAGTGAGATGGAATAATAATGGTGTAGTATAAATTTTAGGTGAAGAAAACAAACCCATGTGGGTTAATGGGTAGAGAGTGAAACTTTATTTTGAGGGACATCGGAAGGGATTGGCTCCCTTTACAGTGCTTGAAATTGAATCTTGAATAATGTCTGGATAGGTACTTTAAAACTAGAGTGGAATGAGTGGCAAACCATGTTATTTGTTTTCTTTAATTTGTTTCTTTTTAACCTTGAATAAAGTTCTACTTCTGTGCTCTATTTTTTCAAAATTCCTGTTATTGGTTGTTGATGGTCTCTAGGTTCTTTATCACGATTCTGCTTCTTGTGTCAATAAAGAAGTGGAATTCCCATGCTAATGGAATAATATAAATACTAGTCACAGAGGTATTCTATTCATTAGTTTCTATTTCATTTTTCTTCCCCTTACTACTTTTCAAAAATTCTTCTATTTGTTTTCTAGAAAATGTTGCTGTATAATTTGATATACTGAAAAATATGGTGTATGTCACATTGCTGAAAAATTTATGATATATGCCACTATGTTGTGCACAAATTCTTAACATTAATCATTGTTGTAAATTTAATTTCACTGTTGTTAAAAGCATTCACTTCTTGAAACTAAGTGTGGGGGGCTACATGCTGCTAGTCTTTTCAATCTGCTTTGGGTTGGGTTTTTTTAGATTGAACTTTTTCTTCTGTGTTGATTATCGAACCGAATTAATTCTTCTAAACTTACTTTCCCCCCAATTCATAGTGCACTTACACTTCACATTTACTTTTGAGCTATATTGAAAATCTATGTTATTATACTTAAATGACAATGCATATACTTTCTTGTGGACCTGCTGATAAGTTATTCATTGTGTAAAATAGTATTGTTGAACATCAAAGAGACCCTTTATACATGTCATAACTATTCTCTATTGGAAATATGTTTTGAAAAATTAATTTTTAATTGTTCTTCTCTATATTTGGAAGTCAACTTTGGGGACAAATCAGGGTTTCATGTGTGTGGGATGTGGTCAATTCTTGAATGTGAAAAACTTTTCTTAATTGAAATCCCATCAATTCCCACTACAACATTATTAATTTTTTTAAAAATTGGTTAAAAATTTTCAAAATTATTTCATAATTTTAGGATATTCACTATTATTAAAATGGGTCTTAACATTGAAAAATTCATTGATTAGTAGTTAAGAACTATTCTGAATCCGAAATTAATGAGTTTGAATGATTTCTGAGTGATCTCACTTAGTTATTTGATGGAAATTTTGTTTAGGAACTACTTTTAAACGTGTTATGGGTTATATTTTTGTAGATTTATGATCATAACCCTTGGAACTACAAGTTTGATTTTGATTCTAGGGAACTTATGCTCTTTTAATTATTAAAGTAATTTCCTTAAAGAGAAAATGTATATGATTTTTTATAAAAATATTTTGAAACTGGAGTTGCATGGGAATCTGGGATCCCACGGCGAGTCTCTAACACCCTAGATGCTGGGTGCATTTCTGTTAACATTAAGCCCTATGTGCACCTTGAAAAAGTGCATTTCATAGTTCTTAGAACATGATACATGGTGTGGGAAAAAATAAATAGTGTCTAGGGTAAAAAACGAGTTCATTAAGGTGAGGGGAATGATGAATTCTAGACGAAGAAGGGTAAAATTGGTATATATGAAAATAATTTAGGTTGTTTCATTATGGTGATTCAAAAAAAATTATTTATTTTGGGACCTTAAGATTGAGTCAAAGTTAATGGTTCCTCTGGTTAAGTTTATAATTCCACATAGATTTTTTTCACTCTTTAAATTAGAACCTGATCTTGGATTGAAATGAGTCACAAAGAAGTATCATGTATGAGGCCTGACATATTCATTGTTTGATGATTTTCAGTTTTCAATATTACCCTTTGAGTATTTGTTTTAGGAAAGAATCCTACGATTAATTCATTTTATAACAGCGTATTGTTATGTTTTTTCCTCTATTTTCAAGGATAATAAAGCATGAGATTGTTTGAGGACAAACAATGCTTAAGTGTGGGAGAATTTTATGTGGATATATTTTTACATAGTTTTGCCAGATCTTTTTACTTAATTTTTAATGATTTAATTAATTATTTAAGCACTTTATACAAATTAATTGTACTTATGTATTTTTATAAACAAATTTGTTAATTAATCAATTTTTATAATTAATTAATTATTTTTAGTCTTTAAATTAATAATTTTAATCTTACTTATCTTATATAATTAATTATGTTTTAATTAGTTTGGTAAAATTAAATATGCTTGAGTTTTTAATAATCTAACATTTTTTATAAACAATTATTTAATCATCGTAATTCTATTTAATTAACTGAGTTATTATTTAAATATTTTATCCTTTAATTTAGTTTCATTAGAATAGTTTAACAATGTTAAGTAACATGTTTAATTATCCAGCTAATTAATTATGTAATGAATTTTAGTTTAAATTAAATAATTAATTCAATTTTAATTTCATGTATTCAAATAGTTGTTTCATTAATAAATTAAGAGTTTAAAAACATTAATTATTTAATTTTGAATTTGTATTTAAATTAATTATTCATTATATTTTGTTTTCAGTCTACTGGTGAGGTAGAAAAGAGCTATAGGTAACCTATTAGGTCACCAATGCTAACCTTTTCATTCCCTGATTACCTTTTAATTAATTATATAGTATTTTTAATTTAAGTCATATATCAGTTTAGTTTATCAAATATTCAGTTCTTAATTTATGTGTTATCAATTAATAATTTTTATTGTAATTTTAAAGTTTAATTTTTAATTACAAAATTTTGTTTTAAATATATGGTGTTTAGTTCTCTTTTAATTAATTATTTTCAATCTATGTTTTTAAGGTTTCCTTTAGTTTTTTATTTTATACTAGCGGTGACCCTTGGCTCTATTGGTAACCTTATCTATATCAGTAAACTTTCGTACTAGCGGTGACCCTTGGATATATCGGTAACCTTATCTGTATCGGTGACCTTTCGTACTAGCGGTGACCTTTACATACTTTAATTAAACTATCACCGACCCTTTTTATTTTCTCTACTCCAGTAAAATTAATTATTATTTTTTGTTTAATGTAACCTTAATATTCAGGGTACCAGTGACCCTTTTCTTTTTGGAACAATGATAAGCTTTTATTTTGCAACTGATACCTTTTTATTTAGACTAATAGTGACACTTTAATCTTCAACTCAGTACCGGTAACCTTCATTTTTTCCTAATAGTGAGCTTTTCTAAATTAAAGTTAACGGTGACCTTGTGCCCCTCCATCTCACCATTAATCTCTTGCACCTCACTGTTAGGTGTCTTCAACCAATGCACTCCCCTACTTCATCCCCACTCACTATTGCACCGATTTGGGGGGGGGGGATATATTATGATTAAAAAATTAATAATAATTAAACTACAATAAAAACTACAATAAAAATAATTAAATTAAAATGTTAAATGTTAATAATTATAAATAAATAATAAATATAAGATTCTTAATATTAATAAAATATAATTTTTAATTACATTAATTGATGTAATTAATAATAATTTATAAATTATATAAAAACAAATAAATTGTAATAACAAAACTTTTATATTTAAAATAAAACATTTTATAATAAAATAAAAATAATTTTTTAAAATTATGTTATTAACAGTAATAATTAATTTTGTGAATAGGTTAATAATTATAATATAACTTCTTAACGTAATTAATTATTATAGTAAAATTCTAAAAAATTATTGTAATAACATATATAACAATTTTTAATATAGTAACATAAACAATTAAGTTATCTTTTAATTAATGACAATCTTTCATAATCAAACTTATTATTTAAGTATTTATTTAAACTTTTATTTTTAGATGATTTAATGATCCTCTGTTTTATACTTTTAGGTTCATACCAAAGTCGAGAACACGTCCACATTCATTCAGCTAACTCAGTGGGAGTTAGTTATGAGGGAAAATCTTGCGCGACGTGCTAGTCGCGAAAAAAACGCATGTGAGCGGTGCACATATGAAGGAAACTTTAAGTTGGTTTAAAATGACCGGTGGCAGGCAGAATGTGAATGTTGATTCAAAAACAGAGCAAGAAACAGATTTAGAGGAGGATTCATTCGATCAACCACTTCCGTCGAGAGCAAAGAGGGAACATAGAGGCAAACCTTGGAGCACTTCTCAGAGAGTCATTCTCTGGAGATTCGAGGGCCTGGAGCAGCAGCAATTCAAGATAGTAGAGGGAGTTCTCTTCCTTTGTTTTATTTCAATTATTCTCCCTTGTAATTGAATGGTATTAGTATAAGAAATTGAGATGATGTTAGGTTAAGTCATATATTTCGGGGATAGATTGACATTCCACTAGTTATCTTTTAACTCCCATTTTACTTTGTCATTTTAATGTATTCAGTATTGATTGGTGAGATCAATACTGAGTTCATTCGTTTGTCTGTGCCATCTAAATTTACTTTTCAAAATTTCACAATCAATTGGATAGATTGATCGTGGAGGCACTTTTCAAGAAATGATAAATTTTAAAGACTTCAGGACTTGTGTTGAGTTTGTCCTATTGTTAATTTTCAAACTATTCACAATTGATTTATATTAGAGTTTCAAACTCTAGAATATATTGGGTTGTGTGAATAAACTCCTGGCGAGGGAGGTAATTCATATTATTATGATGGAACTCTGCAATATCCTTTATGTGAATTGAAATACCTCTAAAATCAGTGGTACAAACGTTTTCCCTGGGGAATTTCATTCTTGTAGTCCATTTGTCACTACTCAGCATTTTGATAGTTCACAGTTTTCAATTTTTTTCATGTTACATTCTAATATAGATCAAAATCATTAAAAAGATAAAGACAATTTTCCTATTTAATAGACAACTTATAAAAAAATATAAAATATAAAAGATATAATAAATAAAATTTCACTCCACTACTGACAACAATGGAGTTTTTTAAAGGTTTTTAGAAGAATAAGTTGTAGAATTTCCATCCTTGTGGGTTCGACCATACTTTACACATATACAGTAGTTAGTAGGAATATAAATTTTAAACCTTGACCGAATTCAACGACAGTATAGGTCAAGAAACTATTCATATTTCTCCTTATGAGGATTTGTATGGTAGGCTATGCCGATCACCCTTATGTTGGATGGAGGTAGAATAGGCAGCTAGGCTGGGACCTCATCTTGTCTAGGAGACCATAGAGCAGATAGAGTTGATTCAAAAGAGGAAGGATACTACATAGGCTCGACAGAAGTCTTATGCTGATCGACTGAGACGACCTATGGAGTTCGAGGTAGGAGATCATGTTTTTCTACATGTCACACCAAGGTTTTGAAATAGGAGTATTAGGAGACTAGTTAAGCTTTCAATTATGTATGTCGGGCCGTTTGAGGTGTTGGAGAGAGTTTGGCTGGTTGCCTATAGGTCACAGTTACATCAGAGGTACTAGGCTATGCATGACATCTTCCACATTTCTCAGCTTCGACATTACTTCGCAAACCCGTCTCATGCTTTTCAAGCCGAGGAGGTTGAGTTAGAGGTGGACACATCGTTTGAGGAGCATCCTATCCGGATTTTTGATCAAAGTACAAAAGTTCTCAGTGGGCAGTCTATTACTCTGGTACAAGTTCTATGGAAGAATGGATGAGTACAGGACGAGACCTGGGAGAGGGAGCCCGATGTACGATCATAGTGGCAGGAGCTTTCAGAAGATTCTTCTTCTATGCTGCCTTGCTACGGAAATTCGAGGACAAATTTCTTTAAGGGGGGAAGTTTCTAAGAACCTGTATCTTCTTTTTAGGTATGTTTTTATCTTTTCTGGTGTTTTTCAGAAAGTAGGAGTTTTTTGAAATTTTTGAATTACACGTCTGGTATTTATATGTACATGCCATGTACTATTTTACCACACGTAGCCATTTTCTAGCCATGTAATGGTCAGGTACACAACCGTGTGTGGTGACCGGGAGACCGCCTAATGATAGGGAAGGTATGGGAAAGTACACGACATGTACTTCTAAAGTACACACCATGTACACTTTTGCCTCACGTAGTCAAGTTATAGTCGTGTAACAGCCGAGAACACAGTTGTGTGTAGTGACCTAGAGACCACCTAATACGGGGGACTGTAAGGGAAATCACACACCATGTACATATAATGTACACACCATGTGATTTATTTTTTTTCATTAAACAACCCGGGGTCATGTCTGATAGACAGAACACACCTCTTCTCTACCTAGTCATCCGAGAGCGTCCGTACGAAATGAATCTTCACCGAGACCCCGATCAGGTGTCTGTTCTCTGAATCATACTCTGCCTGTTGCATTGGAATCACATTGTTGAGTTCTCTCTTCTTCTTGAACACCTTCTTCTGATTCCTTCTCTCTTGTGAGATATTATGGGTGGAGAGATTTAGATGTTTTTATATATATTTGGTTTTCTAGGGAGATTCAAGGCCTAAGGTTCATGTATAACGATCCTACAACACTGAGGTAAGTGGTTTGTGCCTTTCTGTAGTTAGTATTTCAGTTATATGTGAAAAAGTTCCCAATACCCTTGAACGGGGTATTGCGTGTTCTTGTTTTTAGCCCAAATGTTTTTCTGTTATGACTTGTTAGATTTGATAGAGGTTTATGTTGTGAATAGGGTTTATTTTGACATGCTTTGGATGTTTTTTCCATGTTTTCTTGTTTGACCATTTGGTTTAGTTTTGCCTGTTAGGTTGCTGCTTTGTTTTCAATGCTTAGTATTGTTAGGATGGAGTGTTTTATCTGATGTGTTGTTATCTTATAGATTGTTTATCCAAGTAGTTCTTGAGGATTACATTTGATTCCTTGTATTTATTTACTTGTTTGAATTACACACGGCTGTGAGAACTAGGTGTAATATACTATAGGGATAATGGACGTGAGGGATTCTCCAGAGGGTCTATTTTTACTGTTACGATGCGAGACCATAGGGGGTATTGACCGAAGTGCTTCCTCAGAGTGTTTGTAGTTCCCCGACATAGGGCATAGGGGGAATGAGATGTAAGTGCTTCCCCAGAGCACCTTTTAGTTATTTATATGAGACTATAGGCATAATTGATGGTGAGTTCTTCCTCAGAGAGTCTGTGCTAAAGAAGAACCAGAGGGGTTAGACTCTGTGTACTTTCCATAGATTTGCTTGTGTTTTCTAGGTAGGACAAATGGGGATGAGGCTGTGATTACATCCTAGTGGGTCAGCTATTTGTGATTATTTTCTTACTGAATATGTGGTGTTTGAATGCTTCGAAACTGTAGGATTGTTTACTTTTGAGTACTTCCTTGTTTATTGCTTCATTTTGATTATATCTTACCAAATATGTTCACTAACTGTTAGGCACATATATTTGGGTGCATTCTTAGTGGGAATTAGTCTTCCAACCTGTTTGAGTCATGATTTTAGGCCCAAATAGATTATATTACTGTAGGTATTTATAAGGTCAAGTGTCCTACTTCGGGTACTTGATTTTTGTAGAGCTGGGGAGCATGGGACCAAGCTGAGGCTTGTGATGTTGTGGAGGATTTTATCTGTTTTTCTATTGTACTTTGGTTTAATATTGTATTCCAGCATTGTGATTTGTTTGGATGATTTTCTAGACATATTTATAATGCATCACATATATATATATATATGTGTGTGTGTGTGTGTGTGTGGGTGTGTGTGTGTGTGTGCTCCAGTTTTTTATTACTTCCACTGGTTACCTATTTCATGTTTTACAACTTCCATTATTGCTATATGTTTTACTTCTGATGTGTTACTCTAAAAATGAGGGCATTTTTCTCCACTATAACACCCAAGTCCCTCACTAATAGTCGGTAGCCTATAGTGTTTGGGGAAATTCACATGAGTCCATGTGACCAAATGGGTTTGGGGCACCTTTGGGCGGCTTCCGAAACCAAGACGTTACAATTAGGCATCAAAAGGTTTTATCTCTAAAGAAAAACAAAACCCAAAAATGGTTGTACACCATTTTGGAACATATAATCGATTCAACATTTAACGAAAGGCACAAGACCACATACCTTGATTTAGTATGACTGATATAATCCAATGTCGTCCCTTGAATCAACATAGAATGGCGTAGATCAAAGAAAAAAGGTAAATCATTCAACCTTGAATAACATTCTCTTGAACAAAAAACAACCAAAATAGCTTAATAAGAGTAATTACCCTACCATGAGGAATCCAATGAGATAGACGACACATGAAATGGGTTCCAGATGACAGAACAGGAGAATGAAATGTTCCCATGGCTCCTTCTTCTTTACCCTGTAAATCCTCTTTCCAGAAGAAGTGAAAACGAGGTTATTTTCCATTTTAAGGATAATTTTAGTAGTACATAATGTGTAAATCCATATATATGGCGTGTATATCATTTTACTGTTCATTAATTCACCCACTTACTTTACATGTCCTACACTGACCTTTCCGATAAGACTACTCGGCGTGTACTAGGAAGTACACGACCTGTAGTGTCATGTTCTTCTCTTCTTGGAAAACAGAAGCACACACCATGTATCCCAATCTTATATGGCTAGACTACACAACGTATATATATGAGTACATATCATGTTTTACTAAAACGTAACAATTTTTCAGTTTTCCTTGTTTTCTCAAAAATAGCTCAAAGGAAAAGAAAACCAAAGAAACAGTACCTCATAAGAAGAACTAGGTTATTACAATCATCATGTTGATGATGAATGATCCTATATATATACCAATATATGGTTATTTTTTTAATTCAATGAAATAATAGATGTTTTCTTGAGAGTGTAGTATATAATTCTAGAGTTAAATGGTAACGAATTATCATTCTCCATATTGTTTATAAAATTATATGTACAATGATAATGCACAAAATTTATGACCTAGTACTATAATATAGTGAATTTTGGTACACCAACACAATGATTTGTGTAAGATCTGTTAACAAAACCCAATAAAGGTAAACTGTGTAAAATCACAATCATATAATTATACCATATCATATGCATATTTGGTTAAGAAGATAATATTTTTTAACTTAAAATTAGACACAATCTTTATAAAATAATTGTTTATATTAACTTTCCCGACTTTACCCCCACCCAATGTGTATAATTGAGATGATATGATTGGATATCCCATATTTCATTTTTTTTGAATTTGGATGATTTATTAGAAAAAACATTAAATGGAAAATGTTTAGTTTTTTTTGTGGGTTTTCTGACCATCCTGAACTAGTTTCATTTTTTTTAATATTAATTCTATATATTATATCTAGAAAATGAAATAATTTATAATATAATTATTAAAAGCATAGTTAACCATAAAAATAATTTTAGGGCTATCCAAGAAGGAATTAATGAAAAATAAAAACTCATTATCCACAGATAAAATTAATAACTATAACATTGAAAATAGATTCCTTGATACGAATAAGTGGAATGAGAAAAATGGATGGATATAAAAATTTAATTAGAAATATAAAAAACAAGTATATAAATGATACCAAAGTTATTATTCTCATATGGATTATTTTTTTATTAGAAGGTAGAAAAAGAAAAATATTTGAAAGAGGTGGTTTGAGAATGTTAACTCTTTAATATCAACCCTTGAATGACCCCTTGAAGAACATTGAATTTGCATCTGCTAAAACCAGAAGCATATGGATGTGTGTAGAGTAGAGAAAAGTGTGTTTTATAAGGATTTGGGAATATTAATGGATTTAATGATTTTAGAATAAGGGGTTTTGTGTGGTGGTTTTTATAATGGAGGAGAGGGTTGTTTTAGGAATTTGACAAATATTAATATAAAATAAGACTATTATCAAGACAAATGAATCCAAATGTTTTATAAAAGAAAATAGGATGAAATTTTAGACTATATATTATCCCCTATGTGTTTATATAATATTTTATAATTTCTAAATAATTTATAAAAAATATTATATTCCTAAAATATCATTGTTGTAATTTTTTTACTAATAATTACTTTGACTATAAAAACATCTAAATAAATAGTAAAATGGAAAAAAAATATTGATTTATATAAATTTATTGATAATCTATATAAAATTTTTATTACCTTAAATATCTCATATTTCATTTATTTAAATCACGTTAATATAATTTATTTCATTTTCCAATTTATTTAATAATTATATCATCTTTATTGTGCAAGCATTTAAAAAAATTATTTTTTCCCATTAAATTTTATAATAAATTACCATTATTTAGATAATTAGTTTATAATTATGAATAATATTTATAGTGAAATATATATTTTTTATAACCACAAACTACAATTATTATAATTATTAAAAATAATAGTGTCACATTTTTTAATTTTCATTAATTAAAAAAATTAACAGTGATAATGTCATCCATGTCACACAAAAAGGTCATAAATTTTACACATGGATGATTTTGGTTGAACATTACTCATATAATAAATCTGGGACATGCTTTAGGATATTGTTTTTTGTCCTTATCATATTATATGTACTCATAATTATGCGATTTCCATTTACTATTGAAACAAAATTTACTAAAGTTATTGTTCATATAAACCAAAAAATAAAAGTTGTATATTTATTAAATTTTAACATCCTAATTCAAAATACGAATACTATTTTCTAAAAATTCAATACACATAAATCAAAAATTTTAATTCTAAATAGAACTGAAAAAAATGAAAAGAAAAAAAAGATTTTTTTGGGTAAAATGTTCTTTTTAATTATAAAATGTTTTTATTTTAAATTCAATTATACAATCTAGTTAAATGTACCATATTATATTATTTATTATTAAAAGGAAATAATTATAGTTTAAAACTAACCAAATAATGTTTTTTACTTTTTAATTTTTTTACAGGGAAATATATTTTTCAATGTAAATCATTATTTTCAATATTATTAGAAATACCAAACTTTTGGGAAAATTATAAAAAATTAATCATGAGATAATTTTAGAATTTTTAATAGAAATTGATTAATATATTTTCAAATAAAATTTCTAAAATTGATTAAATTAATTTTATTTATTTCCTCATAGAAAGAAAAATAATATTTTTTGAATAAAACATATTTTTGAAGAACGAAATGTTTTTAATATAAAATTAGTTTTTTATTTCCATTTAGTAAATATATTTCATAAAATATTTAATCTTTTTTATACCCACCAATTGAATGACATGTTTATAATAGTCATGTTAGGATTATAAAAGTCTAATTGCATATCACAGTTTGTTTAAACTCGATTTTGCATGCAACACAAGATAAAAATGAAAATACATTATTTAAAGAGGAATATTTAATAAAATTATTGAGGTGTTACATTGATCCCCCTTATGAAATTTTTCTGTTAAAATATTTTTTTGCATAGTATGTTGAAAAAGGGTTAGTGTACTTCTCCTTCATCGCTTCCTACAATTCCCATTTTTCCTCTATATATTTGTGGTTCCTCCTTAGTACTTTAACCTGGTCATACATATTGTAGAATATAACAATATCTCTATAGTCCATGATCATCACCAGATACCCCTAGTAGGATATCTCATTTTATAGTTGTAATAGCTCAAAATTTAGTATATACGAGAGATATGTTATGTACTTCCTTTGGAGTGATACAAGGAATAAATCATGTACTTCAAATATTTTTGGTGGAAGTGTTAATTGATATTCCACAGATATGATATGATCAATAATATGAAAAGGTCTAATGTACATAGAACTTAGATTTACATTGTTCCCAAATCTCATGACTATCTTCTATGGAGATATGAAATGGAATACATTTTCTCCGACTTCGTACTCCAAGTCCCATCGATAATTGTTTACATAGATCTTCTATCATCTTTGGGAAACAATATGTGTTGGTAAATATCCTTTAACTTTTCAACCATTTACTCATATATTTCATTTTTTATTAGCTTATGTTCTCCAACTTAATGGCAACATGATGTTATTCTACATCTCTTCCCTTAAATATATTCATATGGAGCTATTTGGAAGCTTTGTTGGATATTACTGTTATTAAATGAAATTTTTTAGTGAGTCATGTTTATCTTACAATCCATTGAAGTCCATCGATCATTATCTCAAGATATTTCCTAGATTTAGAATAGTCCATTAAAACTATCCATCAGTATCTAGGTAATAAGAAAATCATAATTTTATCTCAGTGTTTAGTGGGTATTGGAGACTTTTCCAGAAGATGGAGGGAAATATCATATTTAGATTAGATAGAATCGATAATTATACTCTATAAAGCCTCACCACTTCTCTGATATATATATATATGTGTGTGTGTTTGTGTGTGTATGTGCAAGATTATGAAGTGATAATTCATATTGAATTTCAATATAGTGATATGTTTTTATAAGATGACTCATAAAAACCCATATGCCATTTTTCATCTAGATGTCATTAGAAGTACAACAACTAATTCCATAGATATATTATCCCATTTCCTTATAGGTATAAGTAATGTATTAATCATCCCCATAGCATTTTTTCCTTTCATAATTCATTTTTTAAAATACCAAGAACATTGTGGAATATTTTGTGATCCCATTATTCGAATTGTCCCACTAAATATTCTCTTGGATATCTAGGTACATCCTTGTACTCTATGGGTGGATGATGAAAGTTGAGATATCTACATCATTCAGAATATCCAACATTGTATCAGGATTTTATGATAAAAATATTCATGAAAAAAATATTATGAATCATTCATAATCAATTTTTAACTCTAGTGAATTCCCATTTCTAATAGATTTTTCACTCTTCTTAATTTCCACACAATTTAATTAAGAATCCTTTTCCCCTCTACAAGATATGGTTAAGGAATAATTTCATAAAGGTATTATGATTTTACTTCCCATATAATTCATATGTTGAACCATTTTATGTCTTGGAAGATTGGATTCTTCTCAATTCTCATCATTGATAATGTTTTTGTATCCTTTATACTTAGAGAACCTATAAATTTATGTTCCTTACCAAGATGGTAGTCGATTGAGTAGTCATAATACTAAATGATATCTAACCATATTCCCTGTAACATATTAAGATCCATCTATTTGAATATATATATCTGATGATCTTGTGATTATTATATATATCACCATTCTCCCTAATGATATTACATCACCAAATTTTCCATTTGAAGATCATAACTGCCATCTTCAGATCAGGTGTTGTATACTTTTTCTGATGAAATTCAATATTCTATTTGGTTTAGGCTATTAATTTATCATTGGAATCAATACATAGCATAATCACTTCATTTATTCATCCCGGTATACCATAATGTGTTCCCCAATAATGGGTATTGTAATTGTTAGTGGAGTGGTGAGACTATTTGTTTTAATTCTTTGAATTATTCATCACATTCACTAGTCCAAAAAAATTGTACCCTCTTCAAAATAATATTTTTTAGTGGGATTGATATTCTTGAATATTTCCTCAATTTTTTTTTGTAATACCCATCTGGACAAAGGTAACTATGCATCTCTATTATAGTTACTAGTCTAGGCCACTTCTCAATTTCCTTTATCATTGAAGGCCCCACAGATATCCTTTTCTAGTGATAAAATTATCCAATAATGATACTCCCAATATTCATAACTCACATTAATTGAACATTAATTGTAGTTTCTCCCTTTTCAAATCTTTTATCAAAGTAATCAAATGGTCATCAATGTCCTCCCACTCATGGAGAATATCATAATATCACATATCATTACTACTACACATTTGTTGAGTTAATATCTAAATACTCTATTCATTAATTTCAGGAATATTATTTAAAAATTAACTAGTATAATGTAAATTACTATTTACTCAGAGTTTCCATACCTCAATTGAATTATAGTCTTGGTAATATCATCCTTCTTCACCTCTAATTGGTGATACCCATACTGAAGTCCCAACTTTGAGAAATACAAATCCCCGTGCAATTGACTGAACAAGAAATCTCTCCAGGGTATGGAATAGTTTTTATTTCTCATTATTATTATTTTATCTGAAGAAAATAAATTCACAAGATCATTGATCCATTCTTCTTTTTTATGAAGTAGACCATCACAACCCCACAGTAAATCACTAAGGCATATGAAACCCTAGTCCATATTATCTTGTAACTATTTCTTTAATTCATATAACACAATAGTTTACATCTTATAAGGATTATTTTATATGCTTAGAGATCCCAGAATAAGTTCAATTAGGATCTCAACCCTTCAATTGGGAGGAAGACTAGGCAATTCTTCATGTAATAGATTAGTGTAGTCCCTTGTAATAGGAGTGTCTTCAATAAATTAGTGTAGTCCCCATAATAATTTGAGCTAGATATTTATTCCCATAAAAAAATAATATTCACACAGGAGTTAATAATTATGAATAAAATTCATCCTTATCCTTACAGTTTTACATAATTGGAGGATACATAGGGATGTGAAGAGTGATCTCCCTCTCCTGGAAGTTGATGTTTTCTTTTTATAAATATTGTCGATTCATTCCCTATATAGAATTAAACATCACACAATTAAGTAAGATGATAATGTATTAGAGTTTCAGTCAATAAACATAGACCAAGTATGATTTATATACATTATAATCAATAATTTTCCAATTTTCAATTATCATATATAAATCAACCACTACATTTTGTTGTAGTATTCGGATAGATATAGTAAACATGAATGATATGAAAGAGTTCATTGAAACTAAATCAAAGGGTAAGTTATCTATTTTTTTTAATAAATAACCATCATACATATCACTACATCATTTTTTGGATCTACCTCAATAGTAGTGAGAGAATATAACCTTTCTTGTTTCTTTGATGGTTGTCTTCATTGATTATATTAGGAAACCCGTGTCTTAGAGAATTATCTCACATCATGACTATGTTCTGTGTAGTTGAAACACTACACTAGAAGAGAAGGGATCAAGATAATATTTTCCTCACACACATTTGACATGTGGGATTGTGGGTTGTTATTCCTCCATGGAATTTATCTACTAATCATCCAATACTAAACTCCATATTCCTCTTTATATCACGGAGCCCATGATACCACCCAGAATATCTAATTTCCATCTTATCCTTAACTATATAATATAAAATTTACTTATAGATATCAAAGACTAAAATAACCAAATATTTTCATTGAATTGAAATTAATGAACTGAATAAAAGATCCACATTGCATTCTATCTTCATGAAAAAATTAGATGGGTATCTTGAAAGTATTTTAATTTTTTCTACACATTATCTGTTATATTTTCTCCATTTTTCATCCATAAAATGAACTCCCACTCCATCATAAGATAATGAGTTTAGGGAAAATATTTATTGAAAACTGTTTTCTTGAATCATTTCCATCCATAGAATCAATTTATTCATTAGACTTTATGTTAATTTTCAATGTCCAAAACTAATCATCTTCCCCAATGAAATGATATACACAAATAATTACTTTCCCATATTATGATCATTGGAGGAAATAACATATCATCTTAATGGTGTCAATCAATTATTCCATGA
Organism: Viscum album; assembly: GCA_963277665.1. Taxonomy (NCBI): domain Eukaryota; kingdom Viridiplantae; phylum Streptophyta; class Magnoliopsida; order Santalales; family Viscaceae; genus Viscum; species Viscum album. The sequence goes on along the minus strand of OY728141.1, from coordinate 1,952,730,041 downwards.
TGAGAGAATCAAAAGATCCACTAATGATAGAAGGTATTTTTAACATTAACAATTGAACATAAACTTTATCATTCCAATGATTAGAAGGGTATTAAACATTATTCATGTTATTATTCATAACATTATCTATTTCTGACATTAGTATCATGATGTTATGATCTCCCATTCCAATTAGGTTTGTCTCTCGTTGAGAAAATCTTGACATTTCCTATAACATTTTTTATCAGAATGAGTTCTCATATTTTTCTCTATTAACTAGAAATTTTAATTAAATTTAGGGTTGTTGAATAAATTGCTAATGAGAATTCAAAATGGAAACTATGTACATTTAAGGATACACTTATAATTATAAATGAAATGTATATCCTAACATATGATTCTATATGATTCAATCTAGGTTATACAGGGTGATAGAATTATACCTATGGTTCTTGCTAATGTTTTCTACTCATAATCCTCAGGAATTAAATATTATTCACTGATACCAACTATAGAAACCTAAGAATTTTATAATTGTTATTACATGATTTTCCATATAATTATCCAAGAAATATAATCCACAGAATGAAATGTATAGTGTCTTTGTAATACTAGGTACATAAATAGAAAACTTGAAATTAAAATAAAGCATCTTTTTATCAGTCTCCAAAATGACCTCCTAACACCGTTTTTATCTCTTAAAAGTGAATAAGAATCCATGGGAATACATTGAAAAAATTGATGACATAAAAATTGTAGTAATGGAATAAACATGGGATTGAATCATGACACATGAGTTAGAAGGAATAACATGATAACATAATATACATGGATCCGGAATAAACATATAGATCATAACATATTAAACACGGAATGTTATGATCATGGAAACAATGAATTTTTTATACAATATATAATATTACATAGTCATGAGTCAACTCTAGCTGCCAACACTATATCACCTGTTGGACAGAGTCCTATAATGGTTTATGTTTAATCCTTAATCACGTACATAAAATCTCATGGGATTAAACATTTCTCCATGAATTAAAGTGATATATTTTGGAACCCATATTCACACATTCATGGATTATTTTTCCACATAAACAATCAAACATAAGGATTAAGAATAAAGTTTACACATGGAAAGAAATAAATTTCATAATCATGACGTAATTAATAACCAAAGGGAGTATCATATTGGTATGCATGAAATTAGGGGTTTAATAAATTATTTGAAATTAATTAAGGGATTATAAAAATAGTTCATGAATATTTAATTCCAACTAAATGGAAAACATTAAAAATAGTTGTTAGGTAACTTTATAAGTGTGAAACATAAGCGTGGTTTGAAGAAAAGAATATAGAGTATTAAAAGTGGACGACTGAATAATTATTTTCCTAAAATTAGAAATAAAATAAAATAATAATTCATGGTAAATTGACTAATTTTATTACAATATCGGAGGCTTAGAAATTTTTATGGAGTGTACTTGAAAATGGTTAAGAAACAGATAATTTCCATTTAAACGATTTTTATTATCCAGAGGAATTGAGAAGGCAACATTCTAGAATATTTATTTCCCCATAAATTAATCATGAATTGAGATGGTTATATAGGTTAGGAACATATATACATAATATATTGGATTAATAAAATAATAATGAATTGATAAATTGAGGAAAAAAGAGATAAAGTGTTACCCAAACCAAATATAGTTTTCCAGATAAATCCCTTACCTTTTGTTTGAATGTGTTCATCACTTGAGATTATTATAATAGAGAATTATATTATATTCATACATTTATTATTTCATAACCTATTCTACATTTATTTTTTTTATTTTAATTTTATTATGTTCATTTATAGATATTTTTATGAGTTCTAATGGTTAATATTTTTTCAGGAGTGTTTATTTCAAGAATTCTTGGTTGATTTACTTGTATATGATTATGAATGTTATTTTCAAATGAAAATAGTAATCTAGAAGAAAGTAATATGCTATTCATGCACTTATATAAGTTTTAGTGGTCCCATATATCATTTTTCTGTCTGGTATGGAGATGTTTCATTTTTTAAAATTTTAAAGGTAAAGGTTATGATTATATTGGTGATTTATTTGACCATCACAAACTAGTTTCAATTAATTTAATATTATTTATATATATTTGATATTGATCATTAAATATGTTATAATGTAATTATAATATTTTTATTTAACCATAATAATATTATTATAACTATCCATTAAAGTATTAATTTATAACAATAACTAATTATCCACATAGATGGTCGATCACCATAATTTGGACAATGGATTCCTTTGTTTCAATAAATGAATGTGAGAAAACAGTTTGGATTGAAAATATTCCATTATAAATATAATAATACCATATATATGACAATGAAATTATTATTATTTTATAGATTAGTGGGTGTGAGGAGAAATTATAAGAAGAAGAAAAATAAAATTTTTACTTTTCGAATTTTACCTCCAGTATATTACATTATTTAAAGGCCTATTTAGGCACTTGGAATTGGTATTTTGGTCATACCATAATAACTTGGACACGGGGAGTGTGGAGGAGAGATTATGATATATATTTTTAATTCTTAAAGTGTCACATCTTGACCTGGTTTCTACTAAAATTGTTTCATGGTCTAGTTTTCTAGGAGGCCTCAAGCGGACCTCCCCATATTTCAAAGGATGATGAATTGCAGCAAGGGACTATGGTGAGATAGTGGGGATACTATTACCTCATTTCAAAGTAAGAAAATAGTAGATATAAATATATGATCCATACACTATATTAATTAAACTATGTTTGGAAAAAATAAATAAATAGAAATATAACCTGCTATAATAATAAATGGAATGACATAAAATCATGAATTACTTTGTCATAAATACAAAATTGGACACCCATGGGTAAGAACATAGAGAAACACGAGTATAACAGAAACTAAAATAAAAATACATGTCTCTACTACTAATGCCATGCGAGGCCACATACCCGGTCATCATATACTATCATACTTCACCATCCATAACAAAATAATGCACACAATCGGCTTTTCTTGATCATGTAACTCAGATCCTTATCCCTAACCACTTTTCAATTGTGCTAAACCTAAAAATTAGACAAAAGGTCTACACATACATCTATGTGACTATTCAGGGGTGATAAGATAATCTCAACATTCAACCCCAATGATGAACCTATAAATATGATGTTATAAGTGATTGAAAATGAAAAATTATTATCCCAGATGAGGATTAACTGAAATGAGATGTAAATACAATAACATGATCCCATAGTGGACCCTCGGGTCTATATTCCTGGTCAAATAAAAAAGTTTTCATCATGAATTTACATATATATAAATCTCTCTATGTGTTTGTATAAATGTATAGTCCCATACCTATACATATATACATAAATATGCATTTTATTGAGTAAGGAAAATGAAATAACAGAAAACTCAGTAGAAATTTATCCATGGGTTTGTAATACCAATCTTCTAGATATCATGTGCGAGGATATTGATCTAGGTTTCATGCCACTCAAGTCATTTATAATTAATTCAATAGCTGTTACCATAACCCCAATTTACATATACCAACTTCGTATAACCCTAGAAATGTCTTTGATTAAGCTATGTACCTATAGGGGATACTCATCCTAACTCTAGGTTCACACATAGTAACCTCTAATCACTATAACAATGGATTCCATGGACATGTGCCTAAAAATCCTATAAATTCCAAAGATCTAGATGTCATTCATCATATGGCATGTAAATATATTCTAGTGTAAAATCCCTAGGTCCTAGTTCGTAGGCAGTCGGACTTGGATGAACCCTAAGGGTATAGCCATTATGTCTTCTATAGGATAGCACATCAGTGAGATGCCAAGACCACCCCTCAAGAACTAGATATGTATATCTTTCCTAACATAACTCATATTTTTGAGATACCTTGCTCGGCCTATGGATAAGAAAATGGATAAAAATCAAGAATCCAGAAAATACATAAAGTGAACCTCATCATATGAAATACAAAGGAGAGTGTAGTCATCCTCAATAAGCCATAGGATAAGGATAACATAATAACACTATATAAATCCCAAGTTGAGGAGCGCGTAATCATCCACCGTCAACCTTGGGTTGGAGAGAACATAATCATCCCCATTAAACATATGATCTAAGGAGATAATACTCATCTATATCATATAAAAAAATGAGGATAGAAAAAACATCCTCATCCCTTGGGAAAGTGGAACCAGACGCAAGAATCCTTACTAGGGGCTTCTTTCTAGTATATCACAGTCATATTATCAACATTTGGATACCATAAAACATATCTAAAAAAACCAATAATATAATAATAAAATATATGGTCTCAACATCAAAATCCAAGGTATTTCCTATGGGTAAAAAAATAAAATATAAAAAACAAGGCTAAGAACCTGGATACTAGAAATAACTGTTGGTATCCCAAAGAGAATGAAAGACACCTTGTTCCAGGATCAATTGCCACCATCCATGAATCACTCACATTAATCATCGTTACATATCCAATAAAAATGTAAAACTATAAGAAAATGATTTATGGTGTCCAAACACCTAATACCAACACTACTACCATAGCTCAGTGTGTTTCCATGTTCAGTATGGGTTCTATAATGACACTTGCAACCATATCTACCCAAACCTGAGGTATAAGTTCATGGTTGGTCAAACAACGGGGCACCCACTTTTTCCCTCAAGTCAACCAGTTAGAGGAATCCGACTTCTGTTCCTAGAGGTATACACATAAAAGGTAATAGGAAGAATAATACATAGGATCCTTAGTATATAATTTAAATAAGGAATCTTACATGGGGTCCTCTAATGGTAAGAAAACAGAGGCATTCTACACAGGATCCTTAGAACGGTCAATAGGTAAAGGAATCATACAAGGGACTTAGAAATATATAACGTAAGTAAATTAATCTTATAATGGATTCTTGGTAATAGTAAGATGATAGAGGTATCCTAAAAGTGATCCTCGATGCCATAACGTAAATAGATGAATCCTATAGAGGATCCTCATAAAAACTGGTCCCTCGACTTATTTCACTAGAAGGGAACATCACATATTCGATATTTCTTCAAGGAAGGATTCAAGGCCTCATGAATGATAGATATATCAAGGTTCATTTCAAATTAGGCGTCTCACTCTCGGGATAAAACTATATTCAAATTCCAAAGGAAAAACCTATCTGTTTATTTAGAATCCCTAAAACACCAATTATTGGTATTCAAATACCTCTACAGGTTTTAAAATCATGTTCTACATGGATTGATACCTAGAATATACTACTCATGGGTAAAATTATGAATATAGGGTGAAATAACACAAAAATACTACATAAGGGTATATAAGTGGTACTACACGACATGTCTCCCTAAGAACATGACATATACTCCTGAAACCCAACACGAGTGTGTAATCTAGCTATACATGGAGTGTAAGGTTCCAAGTACACAGAATATAGAATAGGTACATGGTGTGTCACCCAAATGGCATACCTGCCCATGTACCTCACATAGTCAGGCCATGTATATGGTCTAGATGTGTACATCTACAGAGGGTGCTTCCCGAATGGGGTATGGATGTGTACCTCACAAGGCATGTTCCTCATTACATGGGAAGCCTAGTTTTGTAGTTGGTTGAGTCCTTATAAAAAACATGTATAACCCATACATACCATCCACATTCAAATTTTTTTCATCCCCAAATAAGAATAACACACAACATGTGTTCTATGAACCACATGTCATGTAGATTGATTTTACATAATAGAAGACCACTAGAATGCCCAAAACCCACATTTTATTCCCCATTAATAAGAAATTGGACCACAAAGAGTCATAAGTAAGCATAATATGGGATTAAAACTTGTAAAAAGTAAATCTATGGGTATCTACAGTGAAAAGATATAATGTAATACATTTAATTAGAATCTGCCTAAAGCTTCACCCATTTTATTAGTCCACGGTTGTTGAACGATGATTTGTCATGTCTTGGGCTCCATGGTCATAACCTTTTTCATCTTCATCTCCCTCCCACTATCTCTATCTATATCCCTCACTTGTTCTTTATCTATATCATCCAAACGAAGAAGTATCCCTAACCACATGCGTTAGAAACAAGGTAAAAAGGAAGAAAAGGAAAAGAAAATGAAAACGTGACAAAAAGAAAAATGAAAATAAAAAAGGGGACTGGGATGGACTCGATGATCAACTCATATTTATGCCTCAGTTAGTAGAAACTAACCATTTTGGACTCTATTGTGGAGATAGAGTCATAATATGATGCCTCATTAAAAATATAATGCCAATGGAACCAAGGCCAATATATTAAAATTAATTTAATTAAATATATTATATTAATTTTTCTGATTAATCTTTAACATCTTAGATATATTTCAAACTCATGTAATAGGGTAAAAACCCTTTTCTAATACAAAAAGTGTGGTCAAAAAAATTATTCGAGATCATAAGAAAGGGATACAATATCATTTTACCCCTAAAAGTATCTTAATGAAAAATATTAATTTTTTCTATGAATTATGTTATGGAAAAACATGGGTCCTTATAATCTCCCCACCATATACCTTCTCATCCCTAAGAAGACTAGTGGAAATAATAGAAGTCATGATCTCAACCCTATAATTGTCAAAGCCAATCTATTTGTATTTTCTAGTGACCAGCCTCATAGGGGCATCAATTGTCTTCTATGTGCAAGATATTTAACTACTACGATATAGTACTCCCCACCATTAAAATACCCTTATCATCATCCAAAAATATGACTCTGATCACAATGGACAACTGAAAATTATGAATTAAAATTGAAAATGAGAGTCACCACCCTCAAGAGGTGAATGGTTCACTCCAACTATATGTATTTCCATACATCGCTCCTAGAGAAAACCTCATTAGGTTCCTTCCATAACCAAGGAATAACATTTAATAGAAAATAATATAGTAGTATGGTTGACGCTCTATGAGCATACTCAAGATGAAGTCAAGATTGTGCATAATCATCTCTAACTATGAGTACACTAGGATTCCATGAAAATGTGCATCCAAATATCATCGATCCAGGCCCACCATACTGTCAATTCATGACCAGGATTCAGCCACGGGTCAACCATCTTTTGGAACCAAATTTATTCTTGATGTCACCTATACTGCCAAGGGAAAATATCCATTTAACTACAACTCATATTAAATTATCCCTAATGTAATTCCATAACTCGTTGGTAATTGGATCAAACCTCCACACTCACTGATTTTCAACAAAATGGTTCCACATGAAACCACCATATACCTTATCACCTAAATCATACTCCAACAAGCATTCCATTTCAAGGCTAAGATGACTATGCTACTTGACTGGTCGGTATCATTAAGAAAGAAGCTCCCTTGGAACTCCCCTTCATAATCGAGTACCTCAACAATGCCGTAATATTATTGCATGAATTCCTATTACATGGTGTCCTTCTAGTCATGATCATCTACCTACTCCCTTACTACATTAGAAATAGTTAAAAAACAGATAGAACATGCCATCAACCAAAACATGATGTCATGTGGAAGACAGTCATGATACCAAAATACCAATTTTTCCTATCCAATTTTGAAGGCATCAACATTCCTATAATGAAAAACATGAGCACTAATCATTCCTTAGTCTGAAAATGACTATAAATCCAATATCACTCCCTAAAATTAATTCCAAAACCAAATTCTATCATGTAGTTTTCCTACGAATCAAATGAAATTTCAACCTACAATGGTTGAAATGAAAAATAAGGGCCTCTAGGTCTCCCACCTATCCCTATAGATCAGTCCCATATTAAGAAGATAAAGATCATAATGACCCATGAGGGTTAAAACTGAAAACAAGACCTACAAGGAATTGATTTCCTATGAGAATCCTAAAAAAATGCTCCCTGGAGGTCATGATACCAAAAAAAGACTAAACTGACACTCACGGTGCATCTATATATAGTAATACACCCAGGAGGTTCATATTGAAATAAAATTCATGGTATCCATCGACATTATACTCAGCGGTTTGATTTGATAACCAAGCCCTAAGAGACAGCACACCCCAATGGGTACCAAAGAAAGGAATCACTAATCATATCGACCTACAAGGTTCATTACACCTCTCATGCATGAGAATGGAGTCATTAGACTCAAAACCAAATGCCTCAACATAGATCCACAGAACCTAACATTATGAGAATATATATATACATATATATAAGTAATCCTAATTAAATAGGCCCTAAATTTATTAAAATAACAAATTAGCAGGACTCTATGATGTGAATCCAACATACCAAATTTGATACATGATACACCTCTTTCCTTTTCCATTAAAGAGTTAGAAACCATCACTGGCATCTTTCCAATGGGAAAGAGATATAGATCCATAGTAAATCATAACATCCACACAAAATTTGTGTCACTAAATGAAAAAATCATATCCTCTTATAACATGACATATCATAATATCAATCTCATACCACAGGAAACCAAGCCTTCATGCCTAAGAAAGTGATCTTAATGCACCCTTCCGATATCCATCACCTATTCAGAGACATTATTAATACTCTTATCTACCATATACTAAATATTAGGTGCCAAGAAAAGAAATAATTTAATAAAACATTCAAATTCCCTATCCTGGATTCCACTAAAATGGTTCCATGAGATGTCTAGTTATGAGGACACAAGTACACCTCCTCGCATTCCATAGGATTATGACTAGCAGTGAGGGCCTAGTTTGTGGTAGTGGGGAGAAAATTACCTCATTTAATAGTAAAAAAACTTTATAATTAGATAATAATCATACACATTAGCAAAAAAATATATTCCAAAAGTAAAAAATAAAATGTAGTAGAACTTACTGTAATAATTAATGAAATTTTGTAAAAGCTAGAATTGTTATTCCATACATACAAAACCTACCACCAACTGTGTTAACAATACAGATATGTTATTACTAAAGAAACTAAAATAAAATTATAGGGCTCTAATTATAATTTTCATCCAGACCATATACCCAGTCTACAGACACTATCAAATTATGTGATCCTGAATAGTGGAATTTACACGAGTGGCTCGGATCAATCATGTGACTCAGGGACTCAGCCCTAATCACCATGAAAGTGTGCTAAATCTAAAAATTATACATAAGGTCCATACGTAAACTGAGGTGAATGTGTATGTATGAGGAATAATCTAAGAATTCCACAACATTGATGAGCCTCTAAATATTCTCCTATAAGTTCATGCAAAAGTAAAACACTCAGCCTAGATGATACTCGATTAAAATTATAAGTAAATCCAATAACATGATACCACAATCAACACACAGGTCTATAATCATGGTCAACTAGGTAATGATCCATCATGGATGTCAATATATATATGAATATACATGAATATTCTCATACCTATACATATATACAAAAATACGAATATTTATGAGTAAGTTAAAATAAATGTAATAAAACTCATTATTAGTCAATCCATGGGTTTGTAATCCCAATCACCTGGACATCATATAAAATTAAATTGAGTTGGAAATCATTTCACTCAAGTCCTTTATCATTAATTCAATCAATGGGTCTGTAATCCCAATCTACATATACCTACTTCAGCCAGTGTCAGCAATGTATTTGGGTAACCTATGTCACCACATAGGGATACTCATGCTAACCCTAGGTTCACATGTACTCACCTATAATCTATGTAACAATGGATTTCCAGGAAGTATGTCTAGACATCCTATAAATGGCCAAGAGATAGAATTTGTGTTGTCATTCCATGTATATCCAGTCCAATGTCTTATCCCTGGGTCTCGCTCTATAGGTGGTCATGACATTATGACTCAGATGAACCCCAAGGGTCAAAACCTTAGGTGATTTATATGATATCTCACCAGTGATATTCTAGGAACACCCCTTGTGATCTTGATATGGATATCATTCCCAATGTAAATCATATTTATGATATTCCATGCTCAAAAAATCTGATAAGAAAAAGGTATCACAATCCTAATCTCATAAATTATATATGGATATCTCTATCATAAGAAAAATATAGTAGAGAATAGTCATCCCCCATAATCCACAGGTCTAGGAGATAATGATCATTCTCTATAGAACACAAGATGAGGAGAGTGTAATCATCCACTAACATATCTGGTTCGAGGAGAGTGCAATCATCCCATTTGACCCACGATCCACGGAGAGTGTAATCATCCTCATCATATAACAAATCGAGGAGTGTCAATCATCCCCATCTCTTAGGAGAGCTAGATCATCCACGAGTATCATTACTAGGGATGTCATCCATGTATATCATAGTAAAAGGCTCAACATCAGGATAACATGAAAAAACTCAAAAAATACATTCAAATATAATAATAAAATATATTGTCTCATAATACAAATTCTATGTAATGACTTTGGGTATTAAAATAAAAAATGAAAATAACAGGGCTCATATAATAGACCATAGAAAGAATATATTACATCCCAATGGGAAGGAAATATGCCTCGAGTCGGGCTCAATAGCCACTAACCCAGAATCATCCTTGGTAATCATCCATAAAAAAGCAATAAACATGTAAAAGAATAAAAAATTAGTTAGGGTGCTTGAATTACTATACCCAACACTACATCCTTAGCACCATAGGATTATATGTTTGGTATGGAACTAAGGTGACATGTGCCAAAATCACTTCCAAAACCCAATATTCTAGTTCAGGATCAGCCAATCAATGGGAACCCGTTGGGTCCCTCAAGTCAAAAAATGAGATTCAACATACTTGGGATCCTAGAGGTATACACATAAGCGATTCCATCATAATGGGGATTCTTGGTTATAAATTTAATATGGGGAATCCTATACAGGATCCCCAGTAGATAATGTAAAGGAGGAATCCTACAAGGGATCCTCAAATGAAAAGTAAAAAAAATGCATCCTACATAGGATCCTCAAAATTCATAACATGTAATATAACCTTATAATGGAATCCCTAAGTCATCATGTAAGAAAATTCACCCAAAAGGGTACACTTGGTAACAATAATATTATAGAGGAATCTTATAATGAATCCCTTAGGTTGAAACATAATTAGAGTAATCCAACAAGAGATCCTCAAAACAATTGATCTCTCGAGAACATCTTCCAAAAGGGAAAATCTTGGAATGGAGATTTCCTCTTTTACAGATACAAAGAATCATTCAGGAGAGATTTCTCATGGCTCATCTCAGATAAGGGGTCTAACAATAATTATATAACTATATTAAATTGCTAATAAAGAACCTCTCTATTTAAGTTTAATCCCTCAAACACACATTTTGAGTTCTCAAATCACCCAACAGGTTTCTGCGTCATGATCTATGTAGAAGGATACTCAAAATTTACTTGTCTGGGATGAAATTTTGACTCCCGGAAAACAAAAAAATGTTTGAAATGGGGTCAGTACATGGTGTGTCTACCTAATCACATAATGTGTACTCCCAAATCCCCATGTGGGAGTGTACTATAGCCAAACTCAGCATGTAAACTCCCAAGTATATGGTGTATAAATTATGTACGTAGTGTCTGACCCACATAGGATACAACCCATGTATATCACATATCCTACCCATTTACATGGTCTGACTATGTATATGTATATATCGTGTTACCCACATGGGGTCTAGTCGGGTACTCCACACGATATGTTTCGCCTTACACGAGCATCCTATCTAGGTACTCGGATGCACATTCGAGTCCTGTTAAATAGCTTGTATAACCCATTAATGGAATGTAATAAAAAATTGAATCTTCCCTATAATGTAAGAACACATGACATGTGTTCTATGAACCACCCACCATGTAGATAGGTTTTCAATTATGTAAACCCACAAAATTCCCAAAAAACCTTGTTTTTTCCCAAAAAATCTATCGGGCCATGATGGGTTACAGGAAAGTATAAAAGCGGATTAAAACATGAAAATATTAAATCTATGGGGATGTATGGAGAAACATTAAAATATCATGTCTTTTGGAAGGATCTTCCAAATCTTCACCCATATTTGGAGCCCATGGTTTCCACACGATAGTATGGCATGACCTAATCTCTAGGCAGTACACTTATACATCTCTCACTCCTTCTCTATCTCTCTCTCCCTCTCTCTCTCCATCCCCTATACCATTATAAATATCTCGGTAATGAAAATGACGATCCTTTTCTGTAGGAACGAGAATCCAGGCAGAAAAGAATAAAAGAAAAAGAGACAATAGATATAAAGAAAAATAAAAATAAAATTAAAGTAAAAAGGTCCTTTGGACGGCCTAATACCCAACTCGATTTTATGACTCACCTAAGAAATAAAGTGTATTCTGGATACAAAGGCAGAGATAATATCTCAATCTAATGCTATGTTCAAATGATAAGGTCGAATGAATCTACAAAGATAAATAATTATATATTTAATTAAATATTAAATATTACTAATTCTACTATAAATTGAAAGGCTTGATTATCTTCTAAACTTCTATACTATGGTAATAAACCCCATTCTGGGACCAACAGAGTGGGAAAAAATTATGCAATATCATTTTATAGGGGTAAAAGTTCATTTTAACCCTTACAAGAATATGAAAGAAAAAATAAATATTTTTTTAAAAATTATAGTCTAGAAAAACATGGTTTTTTAGATAACGATTTGGAAAGGGGTGGTGATGGGTGCGATATATAAGGAAGTAGAAGAGAGTTTTTTTTATTTCTAAAAATATTATAATATAATAAAACTATTCTAGACCCAAATTCTTCTAGATGGTTTGTAAATTCCCAGGGGGTGGCATTTTCAACCATATCATATTCACATTGTGTTAGTATATTATTTTTATTATTTTTACATAATTTATCAAAATAATATATGCATTAAATATCATTATTGTATTATTTCATACAATTCCGCACTTTGACTATAAGAAATCAAAAAAAAATTAAATTAGAAAAATCTATTTTATTATATCCTAAACATGTCCTTATCATCAATAGAATTAATGGATAAAATTAAATATCTCAAAATAAATTTATTTCAATACCTTTCATTATAATTTATTTTCTTCTTCCATTTATTTATCAATTACATCATCATCGTTGTTTACGCATTTACAGAAATTATTTATTTTCAAAAAATTAAAAATAAATTACCATGACTTATATAATTATTTTATATTTCTATATACTATTTAAGGTCAAACATATCTTTTGGATAAGAACATATTAAAAATATTTTGATTATTAATAAATAATTCTATGATATATTTCACTTTTCATTAAAAAAATAATATAATGATATTAATGAAATTCAAGTGGCTTCAAAAGGTCACACATACTATCCATGAATGATTATGATTGAAATGTACTAATATAATAGAATTGGGAATGTTTTCGGGTAATTTTAAATTCTTTATCATTTTGTTTTTACCGTTAATTACCTAATTTTCTGTTTACCATCATATCAAAATTTACTAAGGTTGAAATTCATATTGACCCCAAATAAAAGGGATATATTTTAATAGTATATCACAATTATTTTGAACTCAATATTGTTTGAAACAAAATCTACCAAATAAATTAATTTATTTGAAGATTAATATTTAATAAAAAACATGGGATGTCACAATTGAAGACTCTACTGAGAAGAGAGATTTAAATATCATCCTAGAATCACATATACTATTAAAAATATTCTAATAAAAAACTAATATAGTAATATAATAGTTTTATTTTATTATATGGATAGTTCTAGATAATTTCATATGTTCCCATATTGGGGTGAGTATTACAACCTGGTAGGACATTTCTGGTTTTTAGAAATGCCAATTTTGTTCTTATTCATGAATAATAGCCAATTCTAGTCGAATGATAATATATATAAAGAAACTCAAAAATCATTGTGACACTATGGTAATATAAGTAGTATTTCTACTATAAGGATACCTCATTAAAGGGATCCTAATTTTCATCATGAGAGAGTGTGAATCATTTAAAAATTCTACTCCAGTGCTCCCCACTAATAATTACTCTCAAGATAAATAACCTACCGAGGTTGTATACATAAAAATTGTGTCCATACTGGTGACTCTATTAGAAATAAAATAATTTCATTGAATTTTTGGGGGATATCATAGTGTAAATATAGGGTTAGTATAGATTTATATCCTAACCCCATCATGAAGGATCGCAAAATGAAATGTTTAATACCATACAAATTTATGTCATAGTCTAATGTGTGGTTAAGTAGGGGATCATGAAAATTTTAATGTAGTGACGGGAAACGTATATATTTATGTATAAGTTAGTTGATAGAGAATTAAGTTATGTTATGATGCGTAAGGGAATCAAAATCCATGGAAATCGTGTTTTTTTGTAGATGAATAGTAAATATAACATCTAATTATTAGATAAATTATAAAAAAACTCATGAAACTGTTCGAAAACTTATGTAATGTTAAAAAACAAGAAATATATCAAAAAATTAACTACTAGTCAACCCATTCGAAAGAAATCACAAAGAGGAAAAGTGTGTATCATCATTATCATCAAATAAACCCATTATGGGATGTGAAAAAAATATCTGTGTTGTTATTAGAATCCATATGATGCTAATCAAATAGTAATACCTATATGGGATTCATGATTATCATATAAAAATCCATCACTGTTATAATTAATAGAATCACCTACATATGTATATCCGTGAGAGTTAAAACTCTATGACATTATGTATACTAGTTGGACTATGTGTTATCAAAATCATCATCTCAAAAACTGAAAACTAACCAAGTACTCCAGAATAGTCAACTGAGTTGGTAAATTGGATTAAAATTAAATCTAGTTTCTTTTAAAAAATTAGTTATACCATCATAATTAATAAATACAAAATTATATAACTGCCACCTAGTACAAATTCAAACTCTATGAAAAATACCCAACATTATTAATGAAGATGATATATATGAGTATTAGGTCACATCATTAAATTTTCATTTCTAATAAAAATATCTATCTTGAAAATTTTATGGGTTATTCCACATTCCCTCAAACTCTCTTAAATTTAAAAACTCACTGAATTCACTAAGGGTTCAACAAAACATTCTATAACCAAAAAAATCATTAGACTCATGTAATTTTAAATCACTGATAAAAATGATTCATCATATGCATATTTTTCTCATGAATGTCACCATGAAGCCCTAAAAAAATGTTTTCAACAAAATTGGAATTAGACTCCACTTACACATATCCAAATTTAAAATAAATTTCCAGTTTAAACTTTGACTCAATGTCTATAAATTACCTAATAGAAGAAATCACTATAGTCCACTCTATAAAATGATCATTAAGATACTATCAAAATTTTAAAAACTTTATTATTCTTTGAATATAGTGTATAATAATTTAAAACAATAAAAATTAACTTAAAATAAACATAAACGACATTAATTATCTCATTACCATGATAAATATAAAAATAAAAAAATGGAAAATTTATAATTCTCAAACATATAAAGGGGCACATGGAGGCACTAGGTGTCAGGAAAAGTTTACTAGAAAAATCAAAACACAACACAACCTGACTGAGCTCTGAAATAAATTGCACACATTATCTTAGATGATATTATTATTTTATGAAATTTATGTTGATTTATATTTAGTTAGTTCAAGATGAAAATTTTCATTTTTCAATATTAAAAAATATAAAACACATAACTCACACAAAGACACATTAACATTATAATAACATTGAGATCAGGGGGGTATAGCATTAGAGGCATAAGGGAAATTTATAAAGATTAAGCTTCACCTAGGCCACCAATATTATAATTTATAGGGTACTATGGATTTGTAATATGAGCTGGCCCATATTAACAAATAAAAAATTTCATTAAATTTCTACAATTCCAGATCAAAATTAGGATCCTAATGGTGCTTTTAGTGATAGTCATTATAGGTGATAAACATGTTGATTTTATAATTTATGGTGTGAGAAATAGTCCACCATAAGGTTATGAAGGGAATATGTTATAATGGGTTTCTATTTTACGAAGATATATAATATTATATTGGAATATATTAAATACTATATATAAATACTTATATATACAACATATTTATATAAAATAATTTGATAGTCCAATTTTTTATTACATAATAACATATATAAAATACCAACCATAAATAACCTAGAAAAATATATATATTATATATAAAAAGAATTAAAAACACACACACATGACATATATACATTCATATAAACATAAATAAAAAATATATACATATATAAGTACAAAATACATAATGTTGTTGGGGGTCATATTTTAAAACCATTATATCTTCTGTGTAATTATCGATTTTGGGGACTTAAATTAGAAGAGGAGGTTTTCTAGTTGATTTTGTGATAAATTTCAGCTATAAAATCAATCATTCCATAATTATTTCTGTTAGAATTTCATTTTTTTAATATGATGATTGTTTTTTATAAGGGTTAGAGATGGAATAAGGTGTCATCCCTATACATTGTAGCCTAATAACTATGTCATATTTTCTAATATTGTGTAATTAATTGTTAAAATATGTTATATGGTGTATTTAGATATCATTTTGATGAGAATAGAATATATTACAAGTTAAATGGTTAGGCCATAATTTTTGAATTTCATTTTATATGGAATAAATAATTGTTCCATTATATTTTCACACTATCCCTTGATTTCATCTAGCTGATATTAAAAATTGGAAATATCGTGGATATTTATTTTTGAGGAATGAGAATATTAAACTATAAAATTTGGATACCTTAGTAAATATAGTTTAATGATGTATATTATACTATAATGTGCTTTGATATAATCATATTTCAATGGTTGGTAGCCATGAGATATCAGTGTGTGGTGAGATATGGTGCACAACGGGTTTCATAATTCTAGCCACATGAACATTTTTACACCATAATAAATGTCATTTAGTTTTTATTTTTATAAAATAATTGTAATAAATATATATTCTTATAAATATTTACACATATTTCCCCCTAATTTATTATTATTGTTTCCAAAATTATAAATTTTTTTGATGACCTGTAGTTTTGTTATTTCAACCATTAGTTTTATTCTCATGAGAGAACAATTTCTCACAATTAAACATAATGGTTCACAAATTTAATCTTCTTATATATTTTTATACTAATTTATATTTCTATGAATGTGGATGATTTGGGATTAATGATAGGTGAGTGGATATATATCACTTATGGGCATCGTGGAGGGAATTCGAAGGATTAAAAAATTGATTTAATCCTTTTGTATGGTGTTACAAATTATGAATATATTTTTTATAGGTGATTAGTATATTCACCATTAATTTTTGTTTTAATATTTAAATAGATTTATTTGTTTATATTTTCATATATTTTTGGAAGAGTTCAAACTAGATAAGAATAATTGATTAAAATAATGCATAAATATTATTGAGATATGTAATATTATTGGAAATGTTTCCTCGTTTTCATGAAATATACTTCTATTAAAGGGGGTAGTAGTGATAAGAAATTTATAATATGATATTTCTTCTTATATGAGTATGTTTTTTATTCGACATTTTAATGTAATTGGTTGGTATTTTTTAGTTCGTGTAGTAGTGGATATTTTTTTTCATTTATAGGATATAGAGAATTGTTTTTCCAAGAATAATGCATTTAAATAAACTAATAAATGGAATGAAAGATATTTGGAAAGGGGTATTTATTTATTGATGTAATACATTAACCAGTGATAAAAAAATATTATCATGATTTAAAAATATGGGAATTTTTAAATATTGTCATTAAATATTTAATGTGATTAAAAAGTTAAATTTAGTGTTTAGAAATTAACTGATATATTATTAAAGTAAACAAATATTTATTCCATAGTAAATGATGTGGGATTTAGAAATATTTCTAAATATGATGAATCATTGTAAAATTTACTAATTAACTTGGTTGTTGTTGTTAAAGAAACCAATTGAAATTGGAAATAATGTTTTTTTGAAAAAATAGTTAAATGTATTAGAGGGTAATTGAATTTTTTTTATATTACTTTCACTTAATTAATATGTTATAAATTTTATTGATATGATTTGTATTAGTTAATAAAATTTTAGACCAATGTAAATTTCTTTATTTTATTTCAATATGATTTATTTCCTGGCTGATGATTATCATAATTTCATAAAGGAATGAAGACCCCTAAGGATTGTAAGAGTCATTATATACTTCATAATAGTCAAACTGAAATTTTTTACGTCATTATGATTTTTTTATGATTTTTTATTTTATAAGAGTTGTTTAGATTGGGTAAGATTCATTTAAACTATATAAATTATTGTTTAACTCATCTTGACTTTCATTCTAGGTAAAGAAAAATAGACATCATGTGTTACACTGTGGTTCATGAGATCAACTTAAACTTATGAAATATTAATTCATGTTAGAATCATAAAACTCAAGGAACTCTATATAATATCATAAGATTCATTTTACTCATACATAGTAGACATTAATGGATGTTTTTTAAGTGTCATTTTTTCACAAAAATTATGAGAATGTGATTTATTTCTATAGGATGCTTAAAAAATATAAATCAAATGAATAAATATCTTAGGTTTATGTAAATAAAAAAAATTATTACTCAGTGAAAGAGCATGTGATTAAATTTTAGATAATGAATAAGCCAAAGCATTTTATTTTAGAAGAAAAGAAAGTTTTTCCAAAAATGTGATTTCCACATTATGAATATATTGAATCCATAAAAAGGTGGAAAATAATTTGAGAAGTAATTTATTTTATAGAATAAATTATTTATTTTTTAAATTTTTCATTGTGAATGAAATCTTTAATTTCATGGGAGTTTGAATGTAATTTTAATGTGAATTAAAATATATGATTTTTTTACCAGTTTTATGATGAAAGGATTATTTGGAACAAAAAATCATGGGACATTTCCAAAACACAAATATGGAAAAATTATCACCATGAATCATTGTGAATATAAAAATAAAAATAATTATAAATGATTAGAAAATATAAAATAAGATTGATGTCATCTATTGAAATAATCATATCATGTAAGACAAAAAATCATCGATGAATGTGAAGGGAATATCAACCCATGTTTTCTTATTGATTATTATTGTTGAGGAATATTAATTCTATTATTGATAAATTTGTGGGTTGGGGTTTAGATGAAAGATAATCAAGGGGTGTGTGTCTGTCTAATATCCAATAAGGTTATATAATTACATAAAATTAAGGTGGAAGAATGACATGTATACTATATTATATAATTTTATAGGGTAGATGAAGACCTTATTTCAATGTAGATGATGTTTTTCAAAGATTCAATGACATTCTAAAATAAACTGACGATTTTTTTCACACTAAGAAAAAACTATATTTTTGATGGTTTTTTATTTCCATGAAAATAATTCCATGTAGTGATTGGGATATGGAGGACACATAAATTAATAAGTGTATTTTTCCTACCCATTCCATAATGTATGATTATTGAGAAACTTTAGTCACTAAAGATTTAAAATAATTATAAAACATATGTTTTAGTAAAAAATCAAACAAAATCAAGATTAAGTTTCTTTATTGGAGATGAACATTGTAAATTTTCATTATATTAAAATAATTTTTGGTTAATCCAAATATTAATGGGTGGGAAATAGTTTAAATAGTACTAGAGTTTGGAATTAATGAGTCATAGTGTTTTGATTCTAAAATATATTGTAAAATCGTGTACCTATAATTCCTCCACCCACAGCAAGTGTTATATCTATTTTTCTAGATTCTTTAAGTGATATCAATGATAACCAAGTTACCTCTAATATCCTGCTCAAATCATTGTTAAGTATAGGGAATATGAACTATTTAATTAGTAGGGGTGTTATAATATTTAATAGAAATAACATTAATGTTTTTAATAACTAGATTATTCCATATCATCTATCACAATGATTGGAAATTAGTAATGTTTTCATAAAAAGTTCTTCACCCATTTTAAGAGATTTGATGATGATATTTGCAGATAAAATAATTCTGAAAGAAATGGAAAATCATAAAAAACTATCCTAACATCCTTGTTAGATAAATTATATAAAAAATTAGTGGGACTCAAGATAGGTAAATAGATAAGGACAAGATAATATGCATTAAATAATTCAATTTCAAAATTAAGGAAGAAAAAATGTAAATGTAGAGGTATATGTTTAAATCATGTTAGATAACTGTAGATGTCTAAGTGGATGAAAATATCAAAATGGTTAATGATATAGTTAATGAAATTTAATTCTTTAGTGATTATTTTGAAGTTTCAACAAAACTCAAAATGTTTACGAGAAATTTTACTTAGATGTGTTATCCAATGATATCAATATTATAAAAAGAGGAATACTTATCTATTTATGTTTTGTATAATACTATTTGTAACAATGAGAGATAAAAGATCGTGTGTTTATGAACAAGGCTAAGAAAGAAATGTTAGTCAAATCGATGAAACAACTAATGTTCTAGAAGAAAGTAGGCAAGACCTCTAGCGAATCTAAAGATGATGAGGGAAGTACTGAAAATAAAAACATGTTAATGTATCTTATATCTAAAAAATTAGAAAACTTAAATTATAAATACAAAAACAAATTACAAAAATTATTTATATCTAGGGTAATAGGAGACTTCATTATAGACTATTCACGGAATAGAATTGTGGAATATGAATATGAAGAGGTAGGTAGAAGTTAAAGAACAAGGAAATTGGGAAGGATTTGAAAAGGTAAAAAATAAAAATTTGTCAAAACTAATAATGATTTATAATAATGAAAATAAAAATAATATTCATCAAGGAGGAGTACAAAAATTCTATATCAAGTAAAATTTTTGATGAATAATGTATTTGAAAATTTCTAAAATTCATGGTATATGTTGAAAGGATGGAGAGAAGTTAAAGTAATGAAATGGGACATTTCTATATGGAACACATGCTAAGAGCTAACATTGACCTGTGACTTGAAACAAAAAATTATCATAATGGATAAATAAAATTCCTTCTAAAATATTTTTTGAGATAAAGAAATTAATATATGAATTCTAAAACAGTGAGAATTATTATATTGAGGAAACCTATACTCTTGAAGTAAAACATGATGAAAGGGATGGAATGGTGGATTAGATTGAGATGAAAATTGTTATTAATGAAGAATAATTGTCCACGACATTTTCAATATTTCATAAGGAAGATAAAAATCATGGAAAAATAATTGATTACTATGAAAAGGTAATATAAATTTTTTTAGAGTCATCCCAAAGTGATGTGAATTTTGATGTACAACCGAATGTAAAGACTACACATGCATCTCACCTAAAAATGAATTTTTTTTCATATAATAATGAAGGATAGAAGAGAATATCATGGTATTACTAGGATGAGAATAATTATAAAATGATAACTTCAACATCCAAGAATAATGAATCAATATTGAGAAGGAATGATTCCCAAAATTATTATCTAATTACAAATATAAAATTACCATGATAGTAAGACGAAATCATAGAGATACATAAATATTTTAGTGAAAAATTGGTTTTAAATGATATTATTAGTTCTATAAAGTATTTAGAACAATTTATTTTATTTTTTAGTAAAATATTTCTCTCTCATTGATTCAGATATTATTTTAATTAAGGTGGTAATCCAGTGAATAGATAGAGTGGTTATAAAAAAAGAATGTAGTAAACCCGAATTTTTCTCATTTACATTTCTGTTAAATGATTTGGTTGTTTATAGAAGAATAATGGAATTTATGAATAGTAATTGCGATACACTAAAGAATTTATCAAAATTCAATTTTGAAAAAACAACAATCTATTGTAAATTTTTTGATTTAGAAAATATATAAGATAGGAAATTTCATCATGTTGAAGTGTATATCAAATAAATTAAGTGGATAAAAACATAGATTCTTTATAATGGCTTCTTATCACATATAAATAGAATTGAAAATAATAAATAATAAAATGGTATGGTTGTATCATTCATATATAAAATCACTTTAATATAATTGGTTGAGATGAAATTGAACCACCAAAGTTGAAATATAATTATGCATTATTTATTAATGGAATTAAACACAACCTATTAAGTTGATTCAGCTATGTATTAAAGGAAGTGAAGTAATCTGTATAATAAATTCTTATTTTATTTAGATAAGAAAATATAAAATAATCTTTACCAAAGGTGAAAAAACAAGTGAAATTCATTTTAATATTGGCGATCCATTAAATTTATTCTATACCTGTATAAGAGAAGAAAATGATCGGTGGCATAGAATGATTTTCCATCATTATTAAAAATATATCCATAAATATTTAAAAACAAAACAATGTCAATGATATTCCCTAAATTGGTAGAGATAAATATATTGTTTGAAAAGACTAAAAAATGGTTATATTATAGAAGGAATACATAAAATATTATAAATCAAATCAACTAAGCCACTTGAATTGATATTGTTTTCTTAGTGTGGTCCAATATGTAAAAAATCCAAAATAGAACAGTTATAATTTATCACATTTATTTAATATCATACAAAAATTACCAATATCTTATTTATGAATAATAATTTAGAGTTTGTAGAAATGTGTAATGGTTTTAGAATTAAATATGAAAAAATAGTGCGTTTCTATCACGAAATTGATAATTGGCATTGTAAGAGTGGTTATTGGGAATTAAATTTAATCCTATTTTCATGAACTATTAAGAAAAAATAAATATATTACTCCCTAATGGAATTATGTTTTTGTGATAATGAACTGAGTTATACTATAAATGTTTCCATGACCCCTCCTCACAAGGTTTACCTCTCCTGGGCTAGCAATGTGGGAAGAGAAATAATGACCCCTAATTCCTGCCTCCAGTAGGCCCCAGGCTGGCGACTAGCACCAAGGGTATATTAAATAGAAAAATAGGAGGAAGTTCCCTTTAAGTGAAAACATGTGAAACATAGATATAATACATTAACCAACTATTTCCAACTCAGACAGCAATATAAAAGAAAAACCAAGTACACATTTGTAATGTTATGAAAAATACTACAACTAAAAGGTGAAAATTGCAAGTACCCAAAAGAATGTAAAAATAGAAATGACCATAAATCCCAACCAGCTCATGAAACCCCAATCAAGTAGTAACCAGATTGATCTCCACCCTTTTCTAGGTGACCTAAATAATAGTTTATATATACATAGGGTGATTATAATAGTATACTCAGTAGGATCATCCTAGGAACCTCTCTTGAAAAAGTAAATAAATCATACTAAATCATAGTGGAAAACTAGGGAAACTAACTCACTCCCTAGCAGGTATACTACATTCCAAGCCTCACCATGGATACTCTCACCATGTATCTCATATAATATTATATAATATAATAAATAATTTCAAGTGTACGATGCTATTACTTCCCCACTGTTTTTTTCTTTTCCCCAACATCACACATTCGAAGAATGTCTCTCAAAAAAGGATTTCCCGAAAACAACTAGGAGAAGCACCATGACATGCACCTCATACAACAAAACCACCACGTCCACATATTCAATGTTAAAAAGTAGTTTATGGGAGCCACCACATCTCTCATAATGTGTACCATACGTCGGGTATTAAACCTCAAGCCATTAAATCCCATACACCGAGTAAGGATCAACATACCATCATAGCCTATACACATTACACATATAGTAGTCTATAGGAGAATATATCCATAATATATGTGTGTGAATAACCACAAGCCATTAGAGCCTTCTACGCACATATATGGGGAAAACTAACCATTGTTCCTACCATCACAAGTAACTACCAAGAGAAGAGGGCAGGGCCAAAGTGGGGTAGTCGGCCATCCATCCTCCCACTAGAATGTTGGGTAAAACCCCCCCTTATGGAAAAAAATACATGGGGTATTAGTTTCTCTAACTAACATGGTAGAGTTGTGTATATAAACAAAAAAAATCAAAGAATATACTATAGCTCACAACCACACTATGGTCATAACCTTGTCTTAAACTCAACTGCAGCAAACATCTCTCAGACTCATGGTTTCCCCTTCTAAAACTAGTTATCCTATAAGCACAAAACCATTAAAAGGTATTTATTATATTAATTCATTCCCTTTTAATCATTTTCAGTTTGGGATAATTAATTCTTTAAACATTAATTAACCATTAACAATTCCACAGTATATTTTATTAGCATCACTCCCAAAGTCCACTGTTCATTTAAATTCTAACATCAATATTACATCCAAACAAGCTATAAACCCATGGGTTAACATCATTTATTCCATCATTTATTAACAACATTATTACATTCCCATATTCCTAGGCATTCTAGAAAAAACATTCTATTATACTAAACACAAGGGGCTTAACACAGTGAGTTGGTGAACTACCCATCAAGTCTTTTCCACATATAGAAAGAGTGTAGACCCATCCTCCCTTGAGAAGCTAAACAAAAAAAATCATGTAGAATACCCCACACATCATTTTCCATATTGGAAGGATTGTAAGAAAAAAAGAGCTTCCTTGAGAAGTGGGTAAAGTAAATAATATAAACAACCAATAAGATTCATCAAACATCCATTCATTCACATCCATCCCATTTCATCATCTTCAGTGTCTTCCCCAACACTCACATGCATAAACTGATGCATCTACCCACTCTAAGTGTCAACGACAACCTCAAACAATGGGACTCCCTTCCCCCACATATCACAACATCCATCTAGGCTCATATCAAAACCCAAGTAGCAAAAAAACAAAGATCATATCAAATGGGATGCAGGTACTTAAAAAAGTAAGAGGGTAACTCAAAAACCTATGAGGAATTATCTTTTACCACACAACCAGTTATTTAATCCATCTTGGATTAACAGATTTATTATTCGTAGTTTCAAACTATGGGTAACCTAAACAACCAGCTATCATAGTTATAAAAAATTTATTAACCATGCTTACTTTATCAATTTGATTTACATCAAATTACAACAAAAACAACTAGATTCATTTACATGCCTCTTTATCTTTATCCAAACAATTATCAATTAATTATAGCTTTACACTCTTTAACAATTTCAATCAAGAATGAAAATATAAACAAATCCATCATAGATATCACACTATATTGCAAAACAAGATGAGATAACATATGATCGATATTAATTTATTTATCCTATTAAAATATTCATTATTTCAATTCCATTGTGATCTAGTGGGATAACAATTGTAAACTCTATAGTTTCTTTCAAAAGATCATAGAATCAACAAATCGCATTCCTCAAGAATTTTTTTATTTTCTTTATATGAGAACAAGCCACACAATAGGTTACCAGCTTCTCCCCTGTGACAATTTTATCCACCCGAGGATGTAGAGACACCACTACATTAGCCAAAACCCAAGAAAATCCCATTAGAAACATAGAGATAACATTCCATAAAAAGTGAAATGAGAAATAGAATGAGATGAACCCAAAATAATGATGATAGATCATACCTTAAATCAAAGATTGATTGATACTGCTTGTTTGCAAAAAAAACAGCGGAGAAATAATCTAATGCGGAATGTTTGATCGCATAACTACCACAAGAAGGAATTTACGGTTCGAGAGTCTCACACCTGAGAACAAGGAGGAAGAACTTGGGAGGAAGATATCTTGCCCCTTTAGATGATTTAACGGAGCAAAGATTTTAGATACTTTAGATTTTCCATTAAAATATGATCTATTTAAACCACATGGTTTAACCATGTAAAATATTCCCAAGCATTAGGAAAATTAATATAGGAGTTAAGGTATTTGATTCATCCTTAAATCCTTAAAAGAAGGCCTTAAATTTATTTAAATTCAAAGAAAAGGTTAAATCCGTGAACCTAGAAAAATCTGTAAATTTGGAAAAGAAAATATGAAACAGTTCTAGAAACACTGTTCATGAGATGTGACACAATTTCTTTGAAACCGTGTCTGTGATAGTGTCAGTGACACAATAACTATGACACCATTACTGTGACTCCATTTCTATGACACCGTGTTTGTGAAACTGTTTCTGTGACACTGCTTTTGTCACACTGTTTCTGTGACACCGTGACTATGACACCATTTCTGTGACACTGTTTCTGTGAAACATTTCTTTGACACTGTGACTGTGACTATGACACAATTTCTATCACACAGTTTCTGTCACACCATTTCTGTGACACCGTGACTATGACACTGTTTATCTGACAGCATTTTTGTGAAACTGTGTTTGTGACAACGTTTTCGTGACACCGCTTCTGTCACTCCATTTCTATGACACCGTGATTGTGACACTGTTTCTGTGATACCATTTGTCTCAAACTGTTTCTGTGACACAGTGACTATGACACCCAATCTGTGACATGGTGACACTATTCATAAAATTGGAAACACTGTTCATAGAACTAGAAATTTGGAAGAGTGTTGGGGATGAGTCACCTTGACCTCTCAAAACACCTCAAACACTAGATTTCAATAAAGGAATGGACCATAGTTTTCTGGGCCATTACATCAGATACCTCTCAAAACATTATCTTCCCTTAGAATCCAAAACCAACCCAAAAAATAGAATATGGTTCTAAAAAACCACTCCTTGAGATGCCTCTCAAAAGAGAGAAATCAATAAGAAGAAAAAAAAAGAAATCCATCTTATAAACATGAATGATCTATAACCACAAAGTGAACATCATTACACGAAAAAAAGTTAAACATCAACCAAATCTAGGTACTGAGCATGTATCTGTGACTCATGTTCACATGTACTCTCCTCCATGCCACCATGTCATCACAAGACATGAACCAATGGGATAAAACACCCA
Organism: Viscum album; assembly: GCA_963277665.1. Taxonomy (NCBI): domain Eukaryota; kingdom Viridiplantae; phylum Streptophyta; class Magnoliopsida; order Santalales; family Viscaceae; genus Viscum; species Viscum album. The sequence goes on along the minus strand of OY728141.1, from coordinate 1,952,703,007 downwards.
TGTAACACCTTCTCTTTAAGATCTTGGATCTCCACAGGTCACTTCCCGAAAGTTGTATCATCATAAACATCGATCTCTCCCCAATAAATGACATGAGAGTTATCATGAAGATAATGACGGAACTGTGACACATGAAAAAAAATCATGTATATGGCTCATCTTCTAGGTAAGTGCTACTTGATATTCCATTACTCAAACATGGGCCACCACTATGAAATTCCCAAAAAAATAGGGAGAAAGACTACTCACATGACCGATCCTTCGAAACCCTTGATGGGGAGTCACCTTCAAAAAAATGTTATCTCCAAAATAAAACTCTAAGGGTCTCTTCCTTTGATCATTATATGATTTCTGATGATCATGAACTGCTTTTATCCTCTCACGAATCACCTAAACCATATCTGTCGTATTCTTCACTAGTTTGGGTCATAGAATTGATCACTCTCTAACCCCTATCCAGCACAATGGAGAATGTAAAGGTCATCCATACAAGGTTCCAAAATGTTCCATACGGATGGTGGAGTGAAAACTATTGTTGTAAGCGAACTCCAAAAAGGGTAAGTGCCTCATCCATGAACCTCAAAAATCCATGACATAAGATCGCAACATGTCTTCACGAGTCTAGATGGTCCGCTCTACCTGACTGCCTGTCTATGGATGAAAAGAATCCCTAAGACAAAGATGAGAACCAAGATCATGTGGGAGACCTCTCAACACCCTTGAGGTAAAATTAGTCTCTCGATCAGAAATGATCATCTTTGGGACTCCATGGCATCTCACCACCTCCTCTATATACTACCTCGACAAAACTTCCATTGGGCTTGACTTCTTGATTACATTAAAGTGTGATGATTTCTTTAAATGGTCAACTACCACTTAAATAGCATCATGTACTCCTAGAGCCCATGTTAAACAAGTAACAAAGTCCATCGGGATGTCCTCCCACTTCGACTGAAGAACTATATAATGGCTAGAGAAAACAACATGGAACAGGGTGTTCAGCCTTCACCTTATGGCCTACCATACACCGAGACACAAATTCCACAACTGCATGCTTTAACTTGGGCCACCAAAACTGACTCCTCAAAGCTCAATACATCTTTATCATGCTAGTATGTACTGCTAAAGGTGTAATATGGAACCCTCTGAGAACCATATCATGCCTTGACAAACGAACAAAAAACCTTCCATTATACCACACTCAGTGTTGTTCATCCTCTCACCAACAAATAAGGGCCTCTCCACATACGACTCGGTCTCTCTAGACCTCCACCTCAAGATCCCCCAATAGAGACTCTTCCACCTTCTACACCTGAGACGATTTCAGCATCAATTGGAAAATATAACCTCTGCCCCCAACATCTCCCATATCGAGATGTAATGATTATAGTTCTTCCATTACTCTCCATGAATCACCAGATTCATGCACTGCATCATTACGTGACGTCTGAATTAGTGCATTAGCTACAACATTCCCCTTTATAAGGGTATATGATATTTTTAAGTCATATTCCTATGTGAACTCCATCCTCTAATGATGTCTCAAGTTTAGGTCACACTGGGAAAAAACATACCTCAGACTCTTTAGATTGGTGAAAAGAACAAAGTGCTCAAAAAAGAGGTAATGTCCCCAAAACTTCAGAGAAAACACCATGACTGTCAACTCAAGATCATGGATGGTGTAGATACGTTCATGGGGATACAAATACCAAGACCCATAAGAAACAATTGATCTCTGCTACATTAGAACATAGCATAACCCCATATGTGAAGCATCGCAGAAAAAATCAAACTGAACTCTCTCTCCAGGAAGACAAAGAACTGCAGAACTAACTAATTTATCTTTCAGATTCTCGAAATCTTCCTTATATGGATCATCCCACATGAATGCCTAATCATTCCAGGTCAATACTTTTATAGGAGTCACAACATGAGAGAAATCATCTATGAACCTCATGTAGTATCCTGCGAGACCATGTAAACATAACTCCTCTTCCACTGTCTTTGGAGCTGCCCCAGACACAACTGCTTATATCATTGATGGATCCACAACTACACCTTACTTGGACACAACATGACTCAAGAAACATATTTCTCGATCCCAAAACTCACACTTCGACAAGTTCACAAATAGCCATTGTTGACAAAGAACTCCCAAAATGGCATGCAGATGCTCTGCATGCTCCTCATAAGACATAGAGTACACAACGATTTCGTCAATGAAAACCACCACGAATATATCCAAGAACTCACAAAACACAACCTTCATCAATGCCTTGAACACAAATGGAGCATTCGACACACTGAGCAACATTACAATGAACTCGTAATGCCCATGACGGCAACGGAAAATAGTATTCAGGATATCCTCATCCTACACATGCATCTGATGATATCCTGACCATATGTATACTTTTTAGAAACAACATTCACCCTTTAGTTGATCAAATAAATTATTAATCCATGGAATAGGATATCGATTCTTCACTGTCACTTTGTTTATGCGATGATAATCAATACACAACTGAAAACTGACATCCTCCTCCTTTATGAACAAAATTGGTGTTCCCCATGGCAACACACACGGCTGAAAAAAACCACATTATAACATACCATAAAGCTATATACGTAGCTCTCACAACTTATAATGGGCCATCCTATATGGAGACATAGATATAGGAGATGCTCCAGGTCGTAGCTCAATCCCAGACATGATCTCTCATCAATGGGGTAATGCTACAACCTCTTTTGGAAAGACATTAGGGTACTCTTCTACGACCCTAGGAAATGCCAACTGCTGAACCTTTGAATAACTAACAATCAGATCAGCCATCAAGGATGATAAGGATGGAACACGCCTATGACCCATCTAAGGGTCCTGATCTATAACAAAAACCACTGTCTCTCCATCCTCATCGAAGAACATTACATTCCACCTGAATCAATACAAGATAGCCTGCACTGAATACAAAAAATCTATTCCAAGGATGACATCATATGGTTTTATCCGTAAATATACGAAATATCCTCAAGAGCAGTGTTTCCCCAACACTAGCTTATAGTCTCTACATACTTTAATCAAGTCATCTTGACCTCCAGCTGGCATAGTCAACACCAATGGTAATGGAATCCTCTTTACCTCATGTCCCAATGCATGGACAATGGTAGGTGATATGAAGGAGTTTGTCATGCTTGAATCAAAAAAGGAATACAAAAGGTAGAAAACAAGCAAAGGGTACCTTGAACGACATTTGTCTCTCGTGGAGCTGGAAATGCTAAAGCATGAAGCTGACCCGACCTCATCCATGGCCTCTATAACTCTAAGATGACCACCAACACAACCACTCTCTTCTCTCGGAGAACGGGGAGTGTCACAGGGTTGTCCCCTACCTACCTCATCTACCCTCTATGGATCCAAATTTTGTGAAACCTATTTTTGCTACCTCGGTAAGAACTACCTTAATGAAGGAACCTAGAGTGGAACACCCAGTGCACGATGACTACTCTGAAAGGTCAGGAATTCTCACTACTAATGCCCTTTACCACCACGAGAAAAAAGAGCACCTGATCCCTTGGTATAGGCCTAAGATCCACTTCCCCCAGATAAATGAGATGTTGATTGGTGGGACCTACCCATGTCCTGACATATACACTTCAGCCCTGAAAACTATGAACCTTGGACCACAACTCTACGTCGTGAGGAATTGTGACGACTCCCCTCTTGTGACGATCGGGATCTGGCCAACATCCTTTTGATGACCTCTATCCTCTCTATCACCTCAAGATATGTATATAATATAAATGGGGTGACCTATCGTTGGATCTCTAGATTAAATGCCTCCTCGAAATGCCCCACCCTATCCTCCTCATCTAGAAATAGGTCCGAATCATATCATAAATAGTTCCTAAAATGAATTCCAAAATCACACACACTAGTGCTCCACTGTCAAGGGATAAGAATATCTTTGTTACTAGAAGCCTTCGCATCCAAGGAAAGAAACTCAAAACTAAACTTGTCTCCAAACTCCTACAAGGAGATCGCCGACTCCTCTCGACCCCTAAAGAAAAAACACCACCACCACCACACTACTCCATGCCGTATCATCACAACCAAAGACACCTAGTGCTCCTTTTGAAAATGAATCAAACTAAATCCTATATCAAAATCCTCCAACCAGTATTTGGTGACTGCATCTAAAATGGATACCTCATACTTCTATAGTCTCTAGCACTAAAACTCTCAGAGTGTCCTCCTCTAATTGTCATCATCGTCAACCTCTACCCTATGGTGATCTACTGGCACAACCTACTAGAAATCTTCAATGTGATCTTGATGAGGATGTTGACCTAGAGCCATGCTAGTAAAATAAAAAACAGTTAGAGATCCTAAACCTGGAATATGGAAAACTCAACATTAAATAATTATTTTTTTCCTTTATTCATTTTAGGTTTACCTATCCAAAGGTCTACCCAGTCAAACAAAGTCACAAAGATGAATGATTCATGATCCTTTCCTATGTCTCTACCCTTCAACTAGTATCACTTTGTTTTGTAGACATTGTAAACATAAAGGTCTGTCCATCAAATCATAGGGGGGCCTAAACGCCTATGTATTATCTGTTATTTAGTGTTTATATCACTTGATAAACATGACTAACATTGTTTCCCTACCATCCCATGAAACCTCACCTGTGCGAAGCACCAAACTCCATCCAATCCATCAACCACCCTTTGAAACCACTTTGTCATCACCCCCTCCCATGGTTGGTGACTAGCACCGAGGGTATAATAAAAACACAAATAGGAGGCATTACCCTCTAAGAGAACACATGTGAAAGAGAGAGATAAGAAATACACCAACAAACTCCATCTCAAACAAAAATATAAAATAAAACCCAAGTTCACATATGTAATTTCATGAAAAACTACTACAACTGATAGGGGAAAACTGCATGTACCCAAAAAAAGTAAAAAAAATAGCAACGACGCAGCCCCAATAGCTCCTACAATCCCAAGATAGTAGTAAACACCCTAATATCCAACCTACTCCAAGTGACCTAAAAACAGTATATATATACATAGGCTGAGTATAACAGTATACTCAGTAAGATCCTCCCTAGAGACTCTCATGCAAACATAATGAAATCATACTAAAGCACAATGAGCAAAAGGTAAAACTATCTCATAACCTTAAAAGGTATAAAAACTTCCCAACCTCACCATGGATACTCTAACCAAGTATCACATATAATAGTATATAATATAATAAAGATTATCAAAGGTACCCCACTACTACTTCCCCACTGGTTTTCCGCATTGCCGAATGTCATACATCCTAATCATCTCTCTCCAAAAAGGCTTTCCTAAAGACACCTGGGCGAAGAACCATAACATGAACCTCATACAACAAAAACACCACGTACACATAGGAAAAGTAACCTAGTAGATTCTAATAGGCACCACAACTCACATTACATGTATCATACGTCAGGTATTAAACCTCAATCCATTATAGCCTATACACAGAGTAAGGATCCCCAATCCCTTATAGCCAATAAAATTTACACCTATAGTAGTCCATAGGAAACTATATCCAGAGTATATATGTGTGAATATTCACAACCCATTACATACCTCTACAGACAATATATGAGAAAAACTAACTATTGTGGCTACTAGTACAAGTAGCTACCATGAGAAGAGAGTGGGGCCAAAGGGGGGTAGTCAGCCATCCGTCCTCCCACTGAAATGTTGGGTAAAACACCCCCCGGATCTCAGAATCCACAGGGTGTCAGTTTCCTTAACCGAATGGTGGAGTAGCATATAGAATCACTAAATGTAAAAAATATACTATAGCTTAGAACCACACTATGGGTATAAAATAGTCTTAGACTCAACTTTAGCTAACATCTCTCAAACTCCCGGCTTCCGATTCTATGACTAGGTAACCTATAAGCACACAACCATTTAAAAATATTTATTACATTACTTCATTCCTTTTTTTTAGTTTTACTTTACATTAATTAGTTCTGTAAACATTAATTAATCATTACCAATTCTACATTATATTTCATTAGCATCACACCCAAAGTCCATTGTTCCTTTAAATTTTAACCACATTATTGAATCCAATCAATCTCCAACACCATGGGTTAACATCATTTATTCCATGATTTATTAACAACATTATTACCTTCCCATATTGCCATGAATTCTCGAAAAACATTCTAATTTACTAAACTCAAGGGTCTTAACACGGTGAGTAGGTGAACTACCCATTGATTATTTTCTACCAATAGCATGAGAATAGACCCATCATCCCTCATGAAGCTAAACACGAAAAGCACATGGTATACCCAATGCATATTTTCCCCTTTTGGAAGGATGGTAAGAAAAAACCAGCTGCCATGAGAATTGGGGAAAGTAAAGAAGATAAATAACCAATAATATTCCACAAACATCCGATTATTCACATCCATCCCATTTTATCATCTCTAGTGCCTTCCTTGACACCCACATGCATAAACCGATGGATCTCGCCACTCTAGGCATAAACAACTACCAAAAAATGGGGATCCCTACCCCCACATATCAAAATAGCCATCTAGGATCACATAAAAACACATGCCGCAAGAAACCAAACATCATATAAATTCAGGACTTGGACCTTAAGGAAGTTAAAGGGTAACTCAGAACCCTACAAGAAATTATCTTTTATCGCACAAAAAGTTCTTTAATCCATCTTGGATTAACAAATTTATAATTCGCAGTTTCATTCTATGGGTAACCTAAACAACAAGGTATCAGTCTGAAAAATTTATTAAACATGATTACTGCATCAATTTGATTAACATAAAATTACAACAACAAAAACCCAATTCATTTGCATGGCTCTTTATATTTATCGAAACAATTATCAATTATTCACATCCTTAATTTATTTAATAACTTCCATAAAGAATGAATAGCTAAAGAAGAAATCATAGATATCACAATGTCTAGTGAAACAAGTGGCAATAATATATCATTGATATTATTTTATTTGTCCGGTTCAAATATTTATTATGTCAATTCTATTGTGATCCATTGGGATAAAACATGCTACCTCCAAAATTTTGCATAAAAGAAAAGAGAAGCAACAAATCCCCTACTTGAAACTGTTATTGACGTTCTTTATATGTGAAAAATCCACACAACGAGTTACGATCTTCTCGTATGTGACAACTGTATCCACCCGAGTTTGAAGACACACCACCGCACCAGTCAACACCCAAGAAAATCCCATTAGTAACATGGAGATATCATTCCATAAAAGGGAAAGGAGAAACAGAAGGAGATGAACCCAAAAGAATAATGATAGATCATACCTTATATTGAAGACTGGATGATACTGCTTGGTTGCATCAAAAATAGAGGAGAACCAATCCGAGGAGGAATGTTTGATCTCACAACTCCCACATGATGTAATGGAAGGTTCGAGCATATCACACCCAATAACAAGGAGAAATAACTAGGGAAGAATATATCTTATCCCTTTAAAATATTTAATAGTGCACCAGTCTAAGATATGATAGATTTTCCATTAAAATAAGATCACATTAATCCACAAGTTTTGACCATGTAAAAGCATCTCGAGACATAAAAAAATTAATATATGGGTAATGGGATTTGAGTCATCCTTAAATCCTTAAATAGAGGCCTTAAATGAGATTAACGTCAAAGAAGATGTTAAATCGGAGAAACTGGAACAATATGGAAATTTGGAAAACGAAATATGAAATAGTTCTAGATTTACTATTCATGAGCTGTGATACCGTTTCTATGACACTGTGTCTGTGACACCATTTTCATGACACCGTTTCTGTCACATCGTTTCTGTGATACTATGACTATAACACAATTTCTATGACACTATTTCTGTCACACCTTTTCTGTCACACCGTGACTGTGACACCATTACTCTGACATCGTTTCTGTGACAACGTTTCTATCACACCTTTTTTGTGACACCGTGATTGTAACACTGTTTTTGTGACACAATGTCTGTGACAGCACTTCCGTGACACCGTTTTTTTCACTCTGTTTCAATGACACCGTGTCTGTGACACTATTTCTGTGATAACGTTTCTATCAAACTGCTTCTGTGACACCATGACTATGACACCGTTTCTGTGACACCATGGAACTATTCATAAAATTGGAAACACTATTCACAGAACTGGACATTTTTCAAAGTGTTTAGAATTAGTCACCCTGACCTCCCAGAACATCTCAAACACCAGATTTCAGTAAATAAAGGAACCATATAGGTTTTGGAGGTTAAAATGTGGAGAAAAAAAATCTTAATATGTTTAATGGATAAAACAATTTCTGGAGAGAACCTTGTATCCCAAAAATGCATATTATAATGAGTTGTTTAATGAGACGTTATTATAGCATGACTTCCTAAGAAATATCATATAGAAATAACTATTACATTTATAATATCATTGAGATGTTCTTATTTAATAAAAATTAAAAAATATATGTGGAAGTTTATTGAGGATTTTCTGGAAATTATATTTTTAGTAATCTTATCCAATAGGAAAAAATAGATACCGGAGAAAAAAAATCTTCAAAGGGTGGGGGAGAGTTGTGGTGTTAAGGTCATTGAAAATAATGTTTTCAATAATGTTCCTATTGAAATAGTTTGTGATGATTAGGATGATGGAACGAAGTAGTTTTCTAATAATTTCACTGAACTTCAAGAAGGAAATGAACCACATGCCATTGATATTGACTCTTGTTAGCCAGGTGATGACGACGATGCTACTAAAATTGAAAAAAATAAGTATGAGAATATAAAAAGGCATATAGAAGTGTAATAAAATAGGTAATATTGATAATTGATCAATATCATTCTTTATAAATATTAGAGAATTATATTTAATAAATTTATATTCACAATTTTATTATTAAGTAATTTTCCAATGCAAAATAAAATATACTTCTTACAAAATTGTGTTTCATGCATTATAAAATTTTATTGAAAAGATTAATTTATAAATTTTTTAACATTTATATGAAAAAGTTTATTTCAATTTTTGATTTCACCAAGGAAATATTGTGTTATAGTTATTTTATTTGGAATATTCTATAAATATTTATTTTAATGTTAATAGTTAAAGACATCGATTTTTGTAATTATACCACTTGTTTTCGTTAAATAAATAAATATAATATTAAAATGATATTTTTTTAATTTAATATTAAATTAACCAATTTATATTTTAATTGTATATTTTTTTAATTAATTATATATTTGTTATCATTATAAATGATATTTTTATAAGTTCATTTTTCGAAAGAAAAAATTATTTTTCTAAAATGGATATTTTTGTTTTCTTTTACGTATTTATATTAATATTCATTTTACAAACTTCTAGAAATTTAATCATGAAAAATGGATTACCCATTTGAAATTTTTAGGTTCACATTTTTTAAATATGTTCTTCTTATTTAAAATCATTAGGAATATTGATCATTGTGTATATTTTTCACCTTGATAATGGTAAAACAATAAAAATAGGGTTGAACTGATGATATAAGGAATAACGATATTACTAAAACGTGTTTTATTTTTATTAAGAAATTTAATTCCAGTGTAAATATCTAAAATAAAAATGTGTTGTTTTTTTACATCCCTTTTATAATAACCATTATATGAATTTATTTAATGAATAAAAAAAATTTCACACTCATTATTTTGGTATATCTAATATTTTCCATAGTTATAAAAATATGTTATATTTTATAAATGGTTAATTAATGGATTAGTATAAATTTTTAATGGATATTTTTATTTATCGAATAACTTGTTTGAATGTATACACAATGGAGATAAAATGTGTGTTCATTTAACAGAAAAATAAAGTAAACGAGTTAAAAAATTAAATGTAATAAAATTTGGATGAATACTTTTTTATCAAGAATATTATAGATAATTATATCATTTTAGTTATTTTTTAAATATTAATATTAATATTATACGTTTTATCGTTTTTTCATTAAAGTAAAAAATTTTAATATTTCTATAAATGACATTAATGGAATATTAAGTGAAATAATATATTATTTAATGATTTATAATTCAAAAAAATAATATAATTAGCCATATTAATAAGATATGGCAAAAAATATTGAACATTTTCCACTTATTCACCATGTATCCTTTTATAGTATCTTTATTTATTCATATTGAGTAAAAAATTTGATATCACGGTAATTGTGAAAAGGGTTAATGGGGGTTAAAACTTAGATATATTTTGGAAAATATCATCAAAACATGACCAAATTTTATATGATGATAGTATTTTAACTCAAACTCATACTTTATTTAAAATATATCATTTTTTTCCACTTAGAAATGAAAATTAATATATATTAATTCAATACTTTAAGTATTTACAAGGGTTCCCCCCACTTAAAAATGAGAACCTCATCTCATCCCTTCCTTACACTTTTTGAGCTATCTAGTTTGGACAAGGACTACCAAAATAACTCTCCAATATCTCTACCCATATCCTAGAGGCCCTTTTCTCACAAAAATTCAAAACCTACAAGGATTTAGGTTTAATCCAAATAGGTTATCCAAGGAGAAAGTATAAGTCATAACTGACCTATTTCAAGTGTATTTATTCTTATAAATCTTTAGGATATTATTTAATAATGATGAAATTCTAAAATTAATATCCTCCATATATAGAAATGTAATTATGATCATGGTATAGAATATTTCATCTCCTTTTCCGAACTTTGGTAAATGAAAGAATCTCTTCTGCATACTGACTTTTTCATCTCATTTTCCATCCATTGAAACATTATAGCATCATTCATGTGTATGTTTAGACAAACACCTCCACAACGTGATGTGATTCATTTTGTAATATCATGTTGTTCATGTGGGTATTTAATCACTTAAAATTTTGTGTCAAAATTTTGTTTTTTGTTAGTAAAATGATTTTAGAGAGTATGAGGGGAATCAAGGTTTTTCTGGAGTTCCGTTCATTAAATAAAGTAAAACCAAGCCATCCCATGTAAGGCACACGGTTAACACACTGTTAGGTAAACTGTACGACCTTCCCAGGAAAATCAAACAACCTTGCACAGTTGAATATCGCATTGTTTCATCATAGTATGAAAATCCATTTAGTCTTCCCAGGTAACCATGAAACTCAATTTCCCATGGAAAGTGGCTTGTGCATGGTTTGCTCATGGTTTAGAAAATCGTGCTGGTAATCCATGCATCCCTTTAAAATTTATAAAATATTTTTTTTCCATTATGGTTTTTTAAATCCTCACCAAAATATCACCCTCATTTCCCCCATGCAACCCTAATAATGAACTAGAACCATCATAAACTTCCAAGGATCAATCTCCCTCATTTCAGGGCCATTTGGAGCATCATTGGTTGTAGATCGAAGCTCCAGGTAAGTCTAATCGCCTCATTTTATCTCTTTTATAGATTCAGGATTTTATCTTATGGAATATTATTTGTAATCATTAAATCCCCTTTTCTATAGTGGAATATTGGTTTTGCCTTGAAAGGGGTTTTGTATCAGGATCTAAGGCTTCAATTTGGAGTTTGTTCATCAACGAATTTGAGGTAGGTGGTCAACAAGTTATATCCCCTAGTTTACATATAGATTTTTTAATATTAGACTGTTTTCTTGTTCCCCCCTATTGTAGTTTCTGTTCCATTAGAGATATTTTTTTAAATTGGTGTCCAAATGAAAAATTTAACCCCTCATGATCCCTGTAGGATGGAATGATGATGATTTTACTAATTTAGGGCCACCATGGGGGCGCCAACCATCCTGAACTTGGGTAATAGAAATGTTAAGTATGAAATTTTATTTTGTATTGGTATATTCCAAAATTAACATGATTGTTGGGTAATTTAATGAATAATAATGGAAATTGATAGTTGGACCTAGGATTGATAATGTCTTAAGGGGTTGTTTGGCATGGAATGAAATGGATAATTTGGGTAAAATAAGACTATGTCAAATGGCTTGTGAATAAGTTTAAAATGCTTGGGATGATTATTGTATATAAATTGAATGGTAATAATTTAAATTTGTAGTGTCTTGTAAAATTTTAAGTATATTAAATAGGCTAATGAATAGGAGCAAGTGAATATTTTTAGTGAGGTAGGCATAAGAGAAATTAATTGGAAAAAATGACTGTGTAATGTAAATGAAAATTGTGTTAATTGGTTAAGGAATTATTTTGGTTCCCATGTTGTTGTTATGGGTTATTATTGCCTTTGGTATTGGTTGTGTTGGTTGTGATATGGTATGTGTGTCGTGAATGGATAAATAAGCTTATACACATGGATTTGTAGAGTGGAGTTTTGACATGAGATTTTCTTCCCATGGGTTGAGATAGATTGAGGGACAAAACTCCACCCTAAAACACACAAACATTGGTAGGGGATATTGTTCTATTCCTATAATAATTGCATTTTATGAGATCATCTAGACTTAGGCATCAATGTGAGTGTATGGTTTATGTGTTGATGTGATTGTCCCTAGTGAGTTAGGGAACTAGTCTTATTCCATTATGCCTTGTTGTCATTTAGTATGTTGAATCCATTGAAAATGTTATAATAAATTAATTAAGTGAAAATTATTGTATAATTGATGGAATTGGTGATAATTATAGAAATGGATAAAGTAATGGTTGTTATCAAATGGCCCCATGAGTTTTCTTTATTCACCATGTAATTTCTCTGACACTTTCATGCAATATATATTTACTGGTTATTTTGCAGACACACTAGGTGGTGGCCAACTAAGATGTACTCACACTGTACTTGGGTCTCTATTAAGTATCTGAATAGATTTCATGGTTGTATACCCAGATAAGGGGAAAGGGCCTATGATAGGGAGTTGAGTTGGTTATGGGGCATGAATAGATGAGGTTATGGACTTGGAGCTCAGACCTATTTGGGGTTCAGTTATTGTCTTTATTTTGGGTTTATTTTCACTAAAATTTGGGCACTAGTAGCACAAAATTCCATATTAATTATCGGTTAGGGTTTTACCCAGTTTTTTGAGGTGTTTAATTATGTATGTTATTGGTTATTGTGTCTTCTTTATGATATTTAAATTTATTTTATATGGTTGATTAATTTAGAAAATAGTGTATAGCCACCCCACAGGGCATATCTTGACCCTCGATACTAGCTAGAAACCTCCAGCATATAGGGAGGTGTGCTTGAGGTCCTGTGGTGACCTAACATATGTCACTATTTACTGGATTTTAGGTCGAGGATGAAACAAAATGGTTTTAGATGAGGATTTTGTTGTGGATTACTATTTGTGGATGGTCGACCTATGGTTAAGAAATTTTTAGGGCTTTCTAATGATATCGTACATGGGAGTAGCTATCCCACGTATTAGGGAAAACCCAAGTCACACAATTTAGTAATTTTTTTCTTTTTGTACGTTGTTACATTTAAAGACATGTCAACATTGGGTGATGCACGTACTATATGACTTTACTATTTTATGATATTTTTCTCATGGATAAAATGTCACAGGGCTGTGTATTTATACATCATTATAGGCACCAAATAATATAAGTGTCATGCATAATTATAGGAACACACTGGATGGGTGAGTGGGGTATGAAAGTTCGAATTATTTTTACTTCCTTATAAACTTAAAGAAATTGATTCTACTAAATTGATGAAAATGGTTAAAAAAGGAAATGAAGTGATATAGTGCTTAATTACATGATACTAATGATGGGTAGAAAGTGAGTTAAAATTTTGAATGTAACATTTTAGGTGATGTGAAATGTACATCAGAGGGGTGTTTTATTTTTTATGTATGGAAATAGTTTTATAATTGTGTCTAAGGTAAGGTTTGTGAACACGTGAGTTAGTTACCCCATGTTAACCATGTCCTGTGATTGGGATGCTCTAGGATAGTGGTTGGGATGTTCTTGATGACCCTTGGGATATTTTAAACAGATTTTATTATGATTATAAGAGATAATTATTTAATTCAAAATTTTAGAGCATTATGTAATGTGTTCTAAATCTTGTGTTTGGAATTATAGAGAAATGATTCAATAAATATGTGTTCTGGTTGGGTAAAAAGATGATACTTCTAAAAAGTCTACTCCAGTAATGGATAAATAGAATTTAGTGATCTAGTATAATAGATAAGATTATTTATATGAAAACATTTATCACATTATGAAAAATGATGAAACGGGGCCCTGGGTGGGTTTTTCCAAGCATGTTTGAGCTAACATGGTAATTTTAGCCACAAAACAATATACAAATTACCAAATAAGGTAGACTAGAAGCATATGAAATCTTGATAGAGTCTATCTAGAGAATTCATGAACATTTGGATACTCCATACGAGAGGTGAGTCAATTTGTTGACCTATATGTTGATAGGTAATGAAAAGTGTGGGTGTGACACCATGGTGGAGACAGAATTGGATGATGGCATGTTATTGAATTATTTCCAAAAACAAATTCTGCATAATACTATCCAAATAAAATTAGTTAGTTTAAGGTTATGGATATTATGACTTTTTCCCAAGGGGAGATTTTGGTGATGGATTATGCAAGTCGTTTCGCTGATTTGTGATGATTCATTCCTGTGTTGGTAGGAGACAAGGCGGATTTGGAAAAACATTTATAGGAAAAGATGACAAACATGATCAAGTCCAAGGTTAACATTTATATTAGAAAAGTTTTGTCGAGGTAGTGGATCATACCCTTGTTTTAGAATGGAACCTGGAGGGGGATTCAAGAAGTAGAATTTTGGTAGTAGTTTGACGTGTAAGTGGGGTGGATTTTGATGGCAGGAATCACTGTTTTGGGTGTTTCTATTTGGGTGGAAGTGCGAATATTAGTCATAAGAGTGGGGAAACCTCTTAGGGATCATATTAGGTGATATTATATCATTGTGACGGGTTGGGGAACATGCTTGGTCAGTATCCTGTACCTCCTGGGTAGTGCCAGACATTTTGAAGAATGGGTCACTTAAAGAGTTTAGTGGGATCCCTCGACAATTAGACACATATTGAAGTCATAGGTAGTTTTTTGGTTTGGGGGGGGGGGGGTTGTTAACCCCATATTAAGCAACAAGATAAAGATATATAGTTTGTACTTGTAGTGGTGGTGGAGATTTCACTCTTGGGTGAGAGCACCCACACCAGCAAGGTAGTTCAGTGTTGGGTAATCAGACCGAAACCTAAAGTATATGGGAAGGTAAAATTCATGTTTTCAGTATACACCAGATGTTGGTGAGGTTGGACCATCTATGGGTCATGGTATATTTCTTGTAGCTTCCATGTTCTCTTATTCTTTATTATATATAGGCACCACAGATTCCATTATTTCTTCTCAGTTTTTGGTTGTGTTGGGATTAACCGTGGAACATGAGTTTAGGGTTATGTAAATTAACACTTCATTGGGAGTGAGAGACAAAGATACGAGTAAATATAATGGTTGTGATATAGAGGTTTGAGGGTAACATTTTATATAGCACTTGTTCATCCTTGAGATGTTAGGTTTTGAACTAATTTTTGGCATGGATTGGCAGGTATTATACCAGGAACATATTGATTGTTATCGACAACAGGTATTGTTCTTTTTTCTTGAGGGAGGAACGTATATCCATCATGGTGAATGAGATGTTCAATCTTGATTTATCGAGAGAGTTTTTTAATATTTTGGATGGATCACATCCAAATTAAATTTTCTTTTATAGCATGTTGGGGGGAGTTCAGCAACATGTCCTTCTTCCTATGGTGATTCAGTTTCAGGATGTGTTTCCTGATGATTTTTTGGGGGTGGTACAAGAGAGGGACATTGAGTTTATGATAGAGTTATTAATAGGATCAGATCCCATTTATATTTTTCCACATAGTAGGGAACCATTAGAACTCTAGGATCTTAAGGATTAGCTGGAGGATTATGATAGGAAAGTGTGCTTTCTACCTAGTGGGTAACCATGGGGAATCTCCAGTGCAATTTTCCCCTGAAATCTGATAGATCATTCTAGTTTTTTTGGATTATAGTAAGGGGAATCAGATGATGGTAAACAACTGATACCCTCACCTAGTAATTGATGTAAGTACCCAACCCTAATCATTACTTAATCTTAATATAAGTCAATAATTTGACTTTAATTCACATCAAGGACATTTTCAGGTTTAGAACATCAGAGAATTAGGACATAAATATTACATAACATCTTGAATATTACAAGTAGATACTTCTACTCACTATC
Organism: Viscum album; assembly: GCA_963277665.1. Taxonomy (NCBI): domain Eukaryota; kingdom Viridiplantae; phylum Streptophyta; class Magnoliopsida; order Santalales; family Viscaceae; genus Viscum; species Viscum album. The sequence goes on along the minus strand of OY728141.1, from coordinate 1,952,686,704 downwards.
CATTATTTTCATAAAACAAAAAAACATTTAAAAGAAAGATGATACCATTTCCTCTTTTAACATAAAAATGTTCTTTGATCAATTCCATGACACTATTCTTCTTTATTTCATGTGAAAAAAAATTCAGAACATTGGATGAACATAAAAAGATCATTAAGGGATATATAATGAACGAAATCTTTTAGTATTAGGATAGAATGAAAACGATGAATAATTTATCATAAAGTAATACTTTTCACCTTTACGATGTATTAAATATACTTCACTGAATATAAGATCATTTATTACACTATTTGTAACCAAAAGATTACCATAAATCTCATAGAAAGAAACATATGCATATAAAGGTAACTTGGGAAATAAAAATATATAAATTTAATAACTATTTGGTCAAATACCACACAAATAACTAAGTGGAATAACTATACTACCGACTTCCATACCCAATGCGTTGGAGGTTATAACGTAACCACCCATCCTTGGTTTATCATGGAACCACCTATCATTTTGTTTTTCACGTAACCACTTATCAATAGTTTATCACGCAACCATCCATAAAATGTAAATTACCATTATATAATCATAACACATAAAAAAAGCATAAAGTAAATATAACATCTCCAAACTGAACCCACAGGAGATCATTTTAATATATAGTAATATTCAACCCCTTTCTAAAACCATTTAAAGCATTTAAAAAAGGAAATTTTGAATCAAAGTGTGCCATAAAACTTTAAAACATTGGAATTTAATTATCATTTAAAAAAATTAATTTCCATTTAAATAAATTATTAAAAACGATTTTGAAAAAATGGATAGGAAATAGAAGGTTTGAAATGAATAAATCCTTAAAACATTTTAAATGATGTTTTAGTTTAAGGGTCCATTTCCACATAAGAAATACATGAATAGAAATAATTAATGAATAAAATTAAATATAATATTAAATATCATCATAAAATTCAAATTCACCATATAAAATTTTAAAAGGTGTTTTGATAAACTTTATAGGTTAATAAAGGTTCCAAACATCAATATTTGCCTCAATGAAAGGAAATTGAGAAGAAGACCCTTACTTTGAGTCTGATTCATCACATGTGTTCCTTGTTATTCCTAAATAATGAATATAAGTTAATTTATACATTCTTCAAAACCTTCTTCAATTTTATCATTCCTTTTGTTTCACTTATTACCATTTTATAAACATTACCTAATTATTTAAGTAAATATTGGTCATTTTGTCAATAATTGGTACATGAGTTGAAAATGAACTTGTTTTGATATAATTTGTACATGTAGTGAAAATTAAATCATCCACATTGTGAAATTAATTATTTAAATATCTTATATATCTAGTATATACGTATTTATAATAGTCCATAACAATTTGACATAATAAGTTAAATGCATCGTTAATGCAGACGGTAGGCCGTTCGTACGCATAAACGCTACATTCATTTTTTATCCTAATAAAAGAGTAATAAATAATGATTTAAATATATATTATAATACCAGTAATATATTTATTTCAAATATTTGTTATAGTTTTCATAAAACCATTCTGTATATGTTCCAAGTATAGGATTAATCATTCATATCACTTTGAGGGGACGGTAGTCCACACTCCCTCCAATGAAATTATTGTATTTACACTGTAACACCCCGAGATTTTATGAAAAATATTCTTTTTAATTTCATTAATGTCTTGTGTTGTACACTACACCAAAAGGAGCTTGCACAACATGCATCCTTGACTTGCCTTTCATTACACGCAATCGCGACCTTCCTTGATAGCGTGTGTAGTACGCAATACCGAGTTTTACTAAACAACGATATTCTATTAAAATATTATTAAAACTAGCCATTATGAATAGTAATAACCACTTTTTGAAATTTTGTAAATTCTATTTTTCAAAATTGACTTCATTTTTGGATTCGGAGTATCGAATTTAGACTAAGGTGAAATTTTGGTACTTTTCGGATAACTTTCATATTCTGATGAATAGTGAAAATTACTAAATTTTAATTAAAAACAATTTTTTTAATAGAAATAATTAATAGTGATAAATTATTAATTTTAGTGGTTTTAAAGTATATTTAGAATATATTTTTACAATTTAATACAATGTTGGTCATTGGATGTAATTTCACATTTAAACCAGTTATAAACAAGTGTCAATCTTTTGATAGTTATTATCTCTTAAAAACACGCTATTTGTTTTGACGACGGGAATTAAATTTTAAATTAGTTAATTCAACGGGAATGTTTTGAATTTGGTAAAATAGACATAATTTTTGAGTTCATAATATCAAATATAGCTTAGGCCTAAGTTTTGGTATTTTTCTGAAAACTATCAATTTTTGATGAATAGTGAAACCACTAAGTGGTAGTTAAAAAAACTGAATTGTTCATAAAACTTAATTTTACCGCTTCTGTGAGTAGAATTTCGAAAATCCGAGAGACACGGTTAATATCAAGGACAAAAATGTGGTTCAATGAGATGAAAATAATTTTTGGTGAATAGTAACTTTTTACTTTTATTTACCACGGTTAAAAGTAAATAGGGTAATTAAGGGTAAAAATGATATTATTATTACCCTAACACATGTCCTAATTCTATTGGATAAATGTAATTCGACCAAAAACAAACTTAGGAATAAAATATGACCATTTAGGCCCACTTGGATTAGATTAGGACATTTATTATTAATTTATTTAAAGAAGGGTTAAAAGAGTTAAAATCAAAGTTTGTTTACTAAATTTTTTTTCATATGCTGTTATACATAAGATAAATTCGACTATAAATATTCATTATAAAGATAAAACTATTTCCTACATAATGGTATTTTATTTTTAATTTTTAAACATTAAATAATTAAATTTATTTATGACACAACGATGATGCAGTAATTATCTTATTAATGAAATATTGACATAATTGATGTTATAAATACCCAAAAAAATATAATTTGAGACATTATATGAATTACACTAATTTTCTAGGTTAATATGACATGTTATTATTTCTTTAATTAACTTTGTTTGAACTTATCATTCTGTTATGATTTTCAAAAAAATCAATTACTAAATAGTGTCAAAATTGACATAAAATAGTTTTTAAAACAAATATTATATTATTAATTGTTATTTTATTCCTAAAAATATAAGGTTCTGCCAAATGACTTAAATAAGGTTATATATAATAATAATAAACAAATTGGGGTTCGTTTGGCTGCTTATAGTAAGTTTATTAACCTTATAGTATAAGAACACAAGAAGACATGGTAAAAGTAAAATTATTTAACTTAATAATAAATCTAAATGATAAGGTTAAAATAGGAACCTAAACTTGTCTAAATTCTATTGGATGAGAGGATTTTGACCCATCCCCACCTTAGCTTTGAAATATATCAATTTGGAGCTCTTTAAAACCGAACTTGACTTTATAATAAAATAATATTTTTAGTTATTCTAAAGGTGGCCCTCTCCTCCCTTATAAAAGGGAACCTCCTCCCCCTCTTCCTCACACCACATTGAGCCTTCATGCTCGGACAACCCCTACCACTTTCTCCTCTCCACTTCCCTAGAGACATCCTAGAGGTTCTGGTCTTCTTCAAAGACCCATTTTATTGCCCTAAAAGGAGGTTTCAATGAAGCACTTCAAAGAAGAGGTAAATCCCATTACCGATTCTTTCATCTTTATTTCTTCTTCCACTTCTTCTTCTTAGGTTGTTTCACTATGAAGTAATAACGTCAGTATCACTCATATACTGATATGTTATTATATGTATTAAACAACCCTATTTCACCATCTATCCATCCTACGGAAAAAGAAATCACCGCGCGTGCGTACGTACGGAATACCGTCTCCACGTCGTGGTGTAATCTATTTTCCACCACCACCTTACTTGGATGGGTATAATGGTGAATATAATGACTATATATTAATATTATAAAGTGATACTGATTCTAAAATAGTATACATACACTCCAATACTATTCCACGATCATAAGAACGATATCATCACTCGTGCGTACGTACGGAATACCGTCTCCACGATGTGATGCGACTCGTTCTACATGATCTTCATTTAATAATGATTATATAAATGAATTGAATGAATGAATATGATATATATTACAATAATACAATTATAGAAATGAGGTATCTATAACCTAAAGAAAAATAATAAGAATTTATTCGACAAAACACGCATAAGAACAAAAAGTTATAAACACCCGAATAACAAGTAGCAATGAAATATTACTACTAAGAAGCTAAGAATATGACCATATATGATATCAAAAAAATATGTATGATTCTGGAATAAGTCAATAACATTATTTAAATCATTATACAGGAGGTTCAGACACTTACAAAGAAATTCAGACCTAAGGTAAGGGAAATATCACAATCTCATTTTTATCCGACATTGTTTGTACTTTGGTATTTACTGGGTTGTATTTTATCATCCAAATCCATGTTTTCTCAATATGTAATATTATTTCCATTCACTTACAATAGTTTAAATCCAATTTTACCCTTCGGTGAATTTTTAGTAAAGAATATGAAAGGAATCTTTTATCGTTTTTCGTACGAGGTACTTTTTCAATTTTCCGACAAAAGTACAAAGAATGTTTTTTTAACTTATACGGCATGAATGGATTTTTAAAACATTATTTCCAAGAAGCTTCCTTTACAAGTTTTCAAGTTTATTTTTAATCAACTTCTTTTAGTTTATAATTGTACGACATGTTAAGAAAGGAAAGGTGTTTTTGAAGTAGAAAGGATAATTTCCTCAAGAATGGAGTTCAAGTGTTTTATCAAAATTATTTTCCATCTAAGATAATAAAGGGTTTTGTTTTTATACCTATTATTACATTGATTTGATTATGTTGTGATGGAATTATTTTTATGAATTTCTTTATCTTATATGAATTGTTTTATGATGTCACAATGTTTAAGAATCCCATTTTTATTATATGGGTTATGCAATGATGTATGATTTATGATTTTGTGGCACACATAAGAATGGTATCATTATGAGATGGGTGGGACCTATATCTCCCTCCAATGCATTGGGTAAAGATTTTATATCTTATGAGATAGACATGACTGGAATGGTAGGTTATACCGGTTCAGAGAAACAGGACTGAAACGAGGGTGACTCGGTTCGGAAAGGGACTTTGTCCACTAAGATAGTCTTGGCAATGAGTCTTGACTAATAAGATATGATTCTTTATGATTATGTGTTTATGCCACAAAGTTTCATGTTTTAAGTTATGATTATTTTGATTACATTTCACTGCCATGAGTTATCCCAGGTTATGAAATTATGATCCCTTTTACAGGTTAAGATTTCCAAAAGTTATGTGCTTATGTATATGATGTGATTGATATTTCTTTTGTTTACCCTTACTGAGCATTTGAGCTCACCCTTTTATGTTTTCTTTTCCCCAGGATATAAAGAAATGTTTTAGGTATAAAAAAAGAAGATCTTTATGGGAGATGTTGAAGATCTTTCAACAGGATTAGAATATTATATTCCTAGTTTCCAAAGACACTAAACTATTAAGATCCTTGTGTGTGTGTTTTTGTTATGTACTAAGTATTCCGTAAATGTAATGTAATGTCAATTTACGTCAAGCTTCGGGTCTCTACAGTTGGTATCAGAGGAAAGGTTTAGTCAACCTTTGGAAACTACGATGCGAAAACGTTAGTGAGATCCCTAGAGATATTTCTAAGGTATGTCTAGGGATGTCCCTAAGGATAAGGATACGTATAAGATACAGTCCTAGAACTATGGTAACGATCATAAAATTTAACCTAAGAAGTTAGATATTGAGGATACTCCCCCTTTATAATGTTGTTTTCCCTAGCATGATTTTTGCCTCTCACACTATTTTTTTAGGTTTTAGACGATGGCTAGAACCCGAAGGAACCGTGTTGATCAATGCAATGGACAATGCAATGATTGCCCTCCTGAACAAACAAATGTTATGGGATATGGAGTGAAAAATATTATTGCTATACTTACACAAGCTATGAATCATTCTGGACTTCCAAATGAGCAGAGAAGGGAACAATATTCTATTGAGTCCTTCATGAGGCAACGTCCACCTTCTTTTAGTGGGTCTTCCGATCCACTTGTTGCTGAACAATGGATCAGTACCACTGAAAAGATATTTTCAGTTCTTCAATGTTCTGAACATGATAACGTCATATTAGCAGTATATCGTTTGGAAGGTGAAGCTGATCAATGGTGGAATCTTATCAAGAATACGAGGCAAAGAGAAGAAATTGAGTCCATGGAATGGGGCGAGTTCAAGAACTTGTTTTTCAGTAAGTACTTCCCTCGTATTCTTCGAACAAAGATGGAAAAAGAGTTTCTTGACCTGAAGAAGAAGGATGATGAATCTGTTGGTATATACGAAGCGAATTTTACAACATTTGAAAGGTATACATCTGGCATTATCATCCAACCTGAAAGTAAAGTTGATCGATTTTTTAGTGGCTTAAAACAAATTCTTCGAAGGGAATTAGCTATAAGAGACTTCAGTAGCTATGAAGAAATTGTGCGTTGTGATATCAAGGTAGAAATGGAAGTTGGTGTTACATATCCATCTCATGGTTTTGACAAGAAACGAAAGATGGAGTTCAAGGAGAAATCTCAGAATAATGGTGAAAAGAAGATGAATGTTTCCTTATGCACAAAGTGTGGAAAGAAGCACGGTGGAGATTGTCTTAAAGGGACTAGAAAATATTTTAAGTGTGGAAAAGAAGGTCATCGAGCAGCTGAGTGTCGAAGTAATGGAAAAAGGGTTTCTAATGATGTGAATAAAGAAAACACTGCAGAGAACGCACCACCAACAATTCAATGCTTCAAGTGCAAGGAAATGAGGCATTATGCTAATAAATGCCCTAATCCAAGGGTTAGTGATGATCGACATGAGCAACCACTTAAGGCAAAGGACAAAGGGAAGTCACATGCGATCACTATTGGCGATGTTGAATATGACAATGATGTGGTGGAATGATTAAGTGTTTATGTAATGGGATTCCAAAATAATGTTGTATCATGGAGTATTGGAATATTTATGTATTGGTCTAATGTGGTATTCAAAGTGATTGAGATATTTTTGAAAATAAGATGATATGCGCATAATGAAGGGAAAATGAGAAAATGAAATGTTTAATAGTATTCATGAGCTCATGATTGATAAAAAGACTAAGTGATATCATGGTTTGAGTATATAGAATTTTGAGGATTTTGGTATGTGGAAGGTGTTAACTTTTAACTGCATTCATGTTTTCACAAAGGTTCAATGGGTATTCAAGAGAATACATGATTAAGGCCTTTGAATGTTTGGAATGTGACCAACAAGACATATCTTATGATATATGGGGATCAACGATGGTATTAAATCTCTGGTAGTCGTTTTCACTATATTATGAGAGTGGACTGCAGTATTATGGATAAGCCTAAAGATTGGAATGGATTATGTTGGACACAAGTTAGTATTGTTTAAGGATAGAATTTTTGTTCGATATTATTGATGGGATGTTATAGTAGTGTAGTTTTAGAAAAAGGACAACCTGCAGGACGGGTGACAACCCATCGCGTCAGACAAGGCTGTGGGAATCGAACCCACAACCGAAGTGCGACTGGCTTTTATCGTCTACCACTGGCCTACAGGAAGTCCCTGTTTAGTAGAAACTAGTTTTATTATATTAAGCAGAATGATATATGAAGTATAAGTCCATTTTAGGAACCATATATGATTAATCTCACTATAGAATGACTTATGTATATTTAATAACTTTTTCTAACCTTTTGTTTGAGACAGATGGATTGACCCGTCATTCTATCACATGATCTGCTAACACTTCAAGAATAACAAATTCAACTTCATTTATTTAAGAGATTAAGTGGAAATTGTTCAAGGCACGAACAATAGTGAGATTGTACCAAAATAAAGTAACTATTTATTCTAATTCAAATTCTTCAACTTTAGGGAAATGAACTTGAAAACCAAAAATGTTGTCCTAGTGCTCTTATATTTGATGAATCAGATGGTACCTTAGATCATCACAAATTTATGGCTTTGTGATTTCTGGCTTTTCCATAGCCATGTTCTCTACCACTCTCCATCAGAACATGATGGTTATATTTTTCTTCCATATCCATATTTTCACCTATGTGGAAACCCAGTGATTAGTTTATTTGGGTAACCGTTACATTTCATACTTTTGTTTTTTAAAGATTGGTTTTGGTATTCCATTTTAAGATGTGGTTTTCTATTAAAGAAACTTTCGAATAGTAAACCATTTATAACCCCAACGAATTTCGAGGGTGAAATTCATTTTAAGGGGGGTAGAATGTAACACCCCGAGATTTTATGAAAAATATTCCTTTTAATTTCATTAATGTCTTGTGTTGTACGCTACACCAAAAGGAGCTTGCACAACACGCATCCTTGACTTGCCTTTCATTACACGCAATCACGACCTTCCTTGATAGCGTGTGTAGTACGCAATACCGAGTTTTACTAAACAACGATATGCTATTAAAATATTATTAAAACTAGACGTTATGAATAGTAATAACCACTTTTTAAAATTTTGTAAATTATATTTTTCAAAATGGACTTCATTTTAGGATTCGGAGTATCGAATTTAGCCTAAGGTGAAATTTTGGTACTTTTCGGATAACTTTCATATTCTGATGAATAGTGAAAATTACTATATTTTAATTAAAAACAAATTTTTTAATCGAAATAATTAATAGTGATAAATTATTAATTTGAGTGGTTTTAAAGTATATATAGAATATATTTTTACAATTTAATACAATGTTGGTCATTGGATGTAATTTCACATTTAAACCAGTTATAAACAAGTGTCAATCTTTTGATAGTTATTATCTCTTAAAAACACGCTATTTGTTTTGACGACGGGAATTAATTTTTAAATTAGTTAATGAAACAGATATGTTTTGAATTTGGTAAAATAGACATCATTTTTGAGTTCATAATATCAAATATAGCTTAGGCCTAATTTTTGGTATTTTTCTGAAAACTTTCAATTTTTGATGAATAGTGAAACCACTAAGTGGTAGTTAAAAAAACTGAATTGTTCATAAAACATAATTTTACCGCTTCTGTGAGTGGAATGTCGAAAATCCGAGAGACATGGTTAATATCAAGGACTAAAATGTGGTTCAATGAGATGAAAATAATTTTTGGTGAATAGTAACTTTTTACTTTTATTTACCACGGTTAAAAGTAAATAGGGTAATTAAGGGTACAAATGATATTATTATTATCCTAACACATGTACTAATTCTATTGGATAAGTGTAATTCGACCAAAAACAAACTTAGGAATAAAATATGACCATTTAGGCCCACTTGGAGTAGATTAGGACATTTATTATTAATAAATTTAAAGAAGGGTTAAAAGAGTTAAAATCAAATATTGTTTACTAAAACATTTTTAATATGGGGTTATGCATAAGAAATATTCGACTATAAATATTAATTAGAAATATAAAACTATTTCCTACATAATGGTATTTTATTTTCAATTTTTAGACATTAAATAATTTAATTTATTTATGACACAACGATGATGCAGTAATTATCTTATTAATGAAATATTGACATAATTGATGTTATAAATACCCAAATAAATATAATTTGAGACTTTTTATGAATTACACTAATTTTATAGGTTAATATTACTTGTTAGTATTGATTTAATTAACTTTTTTTGAACTTATCATTCTGTTATGATTTTCACAAAAATCAATTACTAAATAGTGTCAAAATTGACATAAAATAGTTTTTAAAACAAATATTATATTATTAATTGTTATTTTATTCCTAAAAATCTAAGGTTTGGCCAAATTACTTAGATAAGGTTATATATAATAATAATAAACAAATTGGGGTTCGTTTGGCTGCTTATAGTATGTTTATTAACCTTATAGTATAAGAACACAAGAAGACATGGTAAAAGTAAAATTATTTAACTTAATGTTAAATCTAAATGATAAGGTTAAAATAGCAAACTAAACTTGTCTAAATTCTATTTGATGAGAGGATTTCGACCCATCCCCACCTTAGCTTCGAAATATATCATTTTGGATCTATTTAAAACCGAACTTGACTTTATAATAAAATAATATTTTTAGTTATTCCAAAGGTTCCCCTCTCCTCCTTTATAAAAGGGCACCTCCTCCCCCTCTTCCTCACACCACATTGAGCCTTCAAGCTCGGCCAACCCCTGAAACTTTCTCCTCTCCACTTCCCTAGAGACATCCTAGAGGTTCTGGTCTTCTTCAAAGACCCATTTTAGTGACCTAAATGGAGGTCTCAAAGAAGCACTTCAAAGAAGAGGTAAATCCCATTACTGATTCTTTCATCTTTATTTCTTCTTCCACTTCTTCTTATTAGGTTCTTTCATTATGAAGTAATAACGTTAGTATCACTCATATACTGATATGTTATTATAAGTATGAAACAACCCTATTTCACCATCTATCCATCCTATGGAAAAAGAAATCACCGCGCGTGCGTACGTACGGAATACCGTCTCCACGCCGTGGTGTAATCTATTTTCCACCACCACCTTACTTGGATGGGTATAATGGTGTATATAATGACTATATATGACTATTATAAAATGATACAGAATATGAAATAGTATACATACACTCCAATACAATTCCATGATCATAGGAATGATATCATCACTCGTGCGTACGTACGGAATACCGTCTCCACGATGTGATGCGACTCGTTCTACATGATCTTCATTTCATAATGATTATATAAATGAATTTAATGAATGAATATGATATATATTACACTAATACCATTCTGGAAATGATGTATCTATAACCTAAATAAAAGGAATAAGAATTTATTCGACAAAACACGCATAAGAACAAAAAGTTATAAACACCCGAATAACAAGTAGAAATGAAATATTACTACTAAGAAGCTAAGAATATGACCATATATGATATCAAAAAAATAAGTATGATTATGGAATAAGTCAATAACATTATTTAAATCATTATACAGGAGATTCAGACACTTACAAAGCAAGTCGGACCTAAGGTAAGGGAAATATCACAATCTCATTTTTATCCGAGATTGTTTGTACTTTGGTATTTACTGGGGTGTATTTTATCATCCACATCCATGTTTCCTCAATATGTAATATTATTTCCATTAAATTACAATAGTATAAATCCAATTTTCCCCTTCGGTGAATTTTTAGTAAAGAATATGAAAGGAATCTTTTATCGTTTTTCGTACGAGGTACTTTTTGACTTTTCCGACAAAAGTACAATGAATGTTTTTTAACTTATACGACATGAATGCATTTTGAAAAAATTATTTCCAAGAAGCTTCCTTTACAAGTTTTCAAGTTTATTTTTAATCAACTTCTTTTAGCTTATAATTGTACAACATGTTAAGAAAGGAAAGGTGTTTTTGAAGTAGAAAGGATATTTTCCTCAAGAATGGAGTTCAAGTGTTTTATCAAAATTATTTTCCATCTAAGATAATAAAGGGTTCTGTTTTTATACCTATTATTACATTGATTTGATTATGTTGTGATGGAATTATTTTTATGAATTTCTTTATCTTATATGAATTGTTTTATTATGTCACAATGTTTAAGAATCCCATTTTTATTACATGGGTTATATAATGATGTATGATTTATGATTTTGTGGAACACATAAGAATGGTATCATTATGAGATGGGTGGGACCTATATCTCCCTCCAATGCATTGGGTAAAGATTTTATATCTCATGAGATAGACATGGCTGGAATGGTAGGTTTTACCGATTCAGTGAAACATGACTGAAACGAGGGTGACTCAGTTCGGAAAGGGACTTTGTCCACTAAGATAGTCTTGGAAATGAGTTTTGAATAATAAGATATGATTCTTTATGATTATGTGTTTATGCCACAAAGTTTCATGTTTTAAGTTATGATTATTGTGATTACATTTCACTTCCATGAGTTATCCCAGGTTATGAAATTATGAACCCTTTTACAGGTTAAGATTTCCAAAAGTTATGTGCTTATGTATATGATGTGATTGATATTTCTTTTGTTTACCCTTACTGAGCATTTGAGCTCACCCTTTTATGTTTTCTTTTCCCTAGGATATAAAGAAAGGTTTTAGGTATAAAAAAGAAGAAGATCTTTATGGGAGATGTTGAAGATCTTTCACCAGGATTAGAAGATTATATTCCGAGTTTCCAAAGACACTAAACTATTACGATCCTTGTGTGTGTGTTTTTGTTATGTACTAAGTATTACGCAAATGTAATGTAATGTCAATTTACGTCAAGCTTCGGGTCTCTACATACACAACATGGAAATCATAAAGTTATGTTGTAAATAGAAATTAAATAATAAAAGAGACAATAAAAATATATTATATATAATATATAAATATAGTTCCATCATAATGGACACCATGATATATGGTAGAGGAAAATCGGACAATCATCATTTCGTGAGGTAGTAGTTCACCGTACACAGAAACAATATTTTTGTATCCATTAGATGGATGTGTGTGAAAGTATAATTTGAATTAATCTCATAAAAACATCCTAGTTTATCTACAATACTGGTTTTGATATTTAATAAAATAATAATAACATCATAGGGAGTAGATAAGGAAAATTAAAGAAAAAAACATGAGAGAAGACATTGCCTCTAAATCGGGGAAAATCTATTGATTTGAGCCAAAAAGCTTTGATAAATTTTTATATTCCCAAGGTAAGTCTTCCAAGAGGAAGGTATGGATGTCAAGAGCTTAATTAACTAGAATTTGTATGATCCAAGGGGCTTGAGAGGTGTGATAATGTGGGTAGACGTGGGGGCATTTTATAAGTGGGGGAGGGTAGTTTTGGATGCAGAAAAAATAATAAATTATTATAAATTCAACTTCACTTAAAAATGGTAAAAACTCATATAATTAAAATTAATGATTTTTTTTGGTTCCAATAATCATCATCCAAAAAATTTATACATGTTTTGAATATTTTTTTTATCATTATCCTTTTGGTTTAACCCTTATTTTACCCTTTTTATTCTTAACATGATATCATGTTATTTACACATTTTGGGTCAATGTAATTACCATATCATATCAAAAGAACAAAAAAAGTTCTTTATTGAATATTTTTTATTATCTTAATGATTTGAAAAATTCTTAAATTTTTAGGATTTAAATATCTTTTAATAAAATATTTCATATTTTAAGTTATGAATTATATCAATTTTGGACATTAATCATATGTGACTTTTTTAAAAATTCATAACAACTTGATTCCTTGGAAAAAAGAAAACAATTCAAATATAATATGTCAATATAATATAAAATACTTGGGGATTGAATCAAAATAATCAAATTAAATTTATTTGAATATGTATAATATCATTTGTTTGAATCTATTATTAATAATACAATTGCAACATCATCATTTTGTCATAATTAAATTTATTTACAAAAATTATAAAAAAAATATATTGATATAGTATATCTTATTATCATTATAATGACTATTTATTGTTTAATATGTAAATTTTAAAAACCCATATAAATTATTTTTAGTAAAGGATACATATTTATGTGATATTTCTCTTTATATTAAATTAATTACTATAAGAAATAATTATCACTCCCATGTGGATCCATAGGGTCCCAAAATCGACTCAAGGATTCAAATGGTTGGAAATATCTCATCCAATAAAATTAGGAACTATTTTAGGGTATTTTAATTTTATTATAATTTTATTTTTACCCTTATTTTCCATATTTACCCTTTTACCAAGGTAAATAAAAAAATTATTGATGTTACTATTCATAAAGTCTAAAAATAAAAGATACCTATTTAAACAATTTGTAACTCATGATTCCCAATAGGGAATCCTTTTTTCCAATTTCAAAACACAAAATTTGAAGAAATTAATTTAAAATTAATTCAGGTTGTCAAAACCTAAAAGCGGATTTTTAAGAAGAAATAACTATCAAAAGATTGACGTGTGTTTCTATCCAATTTTAAAGTTAAATTACTACCAATATAGAAAATTGGATTAGATGATAAAAATTTAATCTAATTAGACTTTAAAAAAATTAAAATAATATTCTAACTATATAAATAAATTAGATGAAAAGGAAGTTATGAATTAAAATATAATATTTTTCACTATTCATAAAAATATGAATTTCATCAGAAAAAACCCAAAATTTGAACCAAAATAAATTTTTATGATTCTCTTATAAATAAGAATTTTATTCTGTTAAACAAAACATATAAAAGCGTCAAAAAATATATTTAAAAATGGTTCACCATCAAAATGCAACAAAACGTCCTTCTAAAAATATTAATGTATTTAATGCTTAAAATTCGATTCATTCTCATTTTATGCTTCTTATTTTTTTCAATAAATGTAAAAACATTTATAAAAGATGTATAATAATATTATATTTAGTTATGTTCATTTTTCTAAATAAAGTGGCTTAGATTTAACTACCATTTAAAATAATAATAACATAATTATATTATTTTTCAGTATAACTCAACATTGTGTGCAATGTCAGATTTCGCAGAAACCCATTGTTTCTTGTCGAGTACGCTATCATAAAGGTTTCTTCTTTAACATAAAATTGATATATTCTTTGTAAATATTAATAGATATGAAAACATATTATTCTATACATACATGATATGCTACAACATTCCCCTCTTTTGAAAATTGCATCCCCACAATTTTAAAATTGGGCTCGGTAACATTATTGAAAATACCACATTAGAAAATGAGTCAATAAAACTATCACTTTAAAATAAAGAATGATATGTACAAAGGTCACCTGATATAACACATATTAGGTTTCCTTGCAGGAAAACATAGATATAAAAGAAAAACTATGTGTCAAGTTTTTATGGAGAGAGACAGAAAACATAATCAGGATAAAGTTAACAACCAGAAAACAAAAACCTTTTGATGAGATAAACGATATTTGATTTATCTGTGGAAAAAACAAATGGATTTTTTTTGGTTCAAATATACTTTTCATAATGTTGTGGAATTTATTTATTATTTTAACTAAGAACATAAAGAAATATACTTACTTTTCAAGTAGAGTTACATACTTTAATAAATTTCTTCCAAAAACTCAACTTTTCTCCAAATGATGAGTATTCAAGGTGACTTGGTCACACAAGAAGCTCTATAATAAACTTATAAAAAATTACTTAATTCTCAAAATATTAACTATCTATTCATCTTTCCTATTACATTAACCAAAACCAAAATTGTTAGTAAAATATTGGACAATCCCCATAGAGGGTAATCCTTTATAAAAAGAAAAACAACTCTTAATCCCCAAAAATCAACAAATAATACCCAGATTTCAACAAAGACCATTCAATACACACAAGTCCTTAAAATTCTTAAAAGTAATAAAAACTATGATTGAAACCCAAAAATTCATAAGGATTCGATCACCAATTCTTCCACGGAAAATGTAAACATTTATCCCGAAATAAAATTGACAACTCTTAATTTATCATACTGAAATGTAATTAACCTAATCACATATTTTCCATGATAGGTTAATCATTTCCATAAATAACCAAAATCGATGTTTTTCCAAAATCAAAAAAAAGATTCTTCCAAAATAAAATCATACCATTACCCTAAAAATGAAATCCCATAGTATTATATTTTTAGTAGGCATATAGTTTTCCCAAAAGAGTTAAATTATTCAAAAATAACATTTATCACTTAAACCCCAAAATCATCTTCATATACTAAATATATCCATTTCATAAAACATAACTTCCAAAAATCAACTAATTCTTATTCCATAATACCATATACCTTAAAATAATAAGTCATACTAAACATAGAATTTGTGTAGGCTAGTAGTAGGTGATAAACCCTAACGGAACATTGGTTATGGTGTTGATTCCCACAACTTTGTCCAAGGTGACAAGTTTTCACACATTCTGCATGATTTCCTTTTTAAAAAACAATATAATTTTTATAAAATAAAAAATCTGTTAAAATCCTCAAAAATATGAAAAACATGTTTGAACATGAAATTTTAATTCATACCTCACATTTTGCATCCCAAAAACTAATAACCCATAATTTTCACAAAGGTGAATGTCTCCAAAAATACTGTTAATTGCCTTGATATAATAGATGCCTAAAAAGGGGGTTCTAAGTCATTGAACTTAAAATATTCTTTATGATTATAAACCTGTGATCATATACTTAACCCTTAATAAAATATAATTATCTCCAAAATTTTCCAAAATTTTCCTCTGATACCAACTATAAGGCCCCAACCTTAAACATTACTTAATCTTTAGATAGGATAATAATTTGTCATTAATTCACATTGAGGGCCTTTTTAGGTTTAGACCATTAAATAATTACATTATAACGTATAAATAAAATCACGAATATTAAAATGATACACTTCTACTCACTATCCATTATTTCATAAAAAAAATCTTTAAAAATTAAAATGATATCATTTCATGTTTTAACAACATAACTTTTCCTTTATCCCATCCTTGACTATATTCTTCTTCATGTCCTTTGAAAAAAAATTTAGAACATGAGATGAACATCAAAATATTTGTAATGGATTCCTAAAGAATTAAACATTTAGTCTTTAGATAACTTAAAAACCATGAATACTTAATCATAAAGTAATATTTTTAACCTTTAAGAATTAGTAAATATAATTTTTTAATATGAGCACATTTTATACACTTTTTTAACCAAAATATTTCCATAAATCCCAAACAAAGAAACAGATAACATATAAAGGTAACTTGGGACATAAAAATACTTAAATTTAATAACCATTTGGTCAAATTCCACACATATCACTAAATAAAATAGCCATATGGCCGACTTCCATACCAAATGTATTGGAGTTTATAGCATAACCACCCATCCTTTGTTTACCACAGAACCACCAGTCATTTTATTTATCACCTAACCACCCATCATTGGATTATCAGGTAACCACAATTAAAATGTCCATGAACCATTATATAATCATAACACACAAAACAAGTATAATGGAAATATTACATTTCCCCATAGTAACTTCTAGAGATCATTTTAGGATAGAGAATTTTTCATCCCATTTCCAAAAACATTTAAAACATTTAATAAAGGGAATTTTGAATAAAATTCACTCACACCACTTTGAAAATATTGAATTAAATTATCATTTCATATCATTCATGGTGATTTTAATAAATTACTAAAAACCATTTTTAAAACCAGGACACGAAATAGAAATTTTTAAATGAATAAATATTTAATACATTTTAAACTATGTTTTATTTTAAGAATCTCATGCCATTTGAGAAACAATTGAATAAAAATCATTAAAGAATAACATTAAATAAAACATTAAATATCATGATAACGTACTAATTCATGATATAACATTTATAAAGGGATATATATACACCTTATAGGTTAATAAATGTGTAAAATATCAATATATGCCTCAATGAATGGATATTGAGGTGAAGTCCCTTAACTTGAATCTGATTCCTCTCGTATGTTCCTTGTTATTCCTGAATAATAAACTTAAGTTAATCTATACTTTATTAATAACCCTTTTCAAGTTTATTTTTCCTTATATATCACCTATTACCACATTATAAAAATTATGTAATTGTTTAAGTTAATATCGTTCATTTTATAGATATTCGGTACATGAGTCAAAAAATGACCTTATTTTGATATAAACTATACATGAAGTTAAATGTATATAATATCCATAATGATATTCATGATTTAAATATCATTTATATCTATTATATATGTATTTATAATAGTCTATACCATTCAGATATAATAAATAAAATGCACCATTCATGAAGACAGTAGGTTGTACATACGCATGAACCCTACTTTGATTTCTTTGTCATACTAAAGGAATTATAATAAAATGATTTAAATTTATATTATAATAGCATTATTATATTGATTTAATGTATGGATCATATTTTTAATAAAACCATCATTTTTTCATTCCATTTATAGCATGAACAAGTCATATCACTTTGAGGGGCGGAAGTCCACACTTCCTCAAATAAAATTATCGTATGTACATATCTTGGAAAGTATAAACGAATTTTGTAAATAAAAATTACAAAATAATTTATAAAATATAAATATTGTATATTCCATATATAAATATTGTTCCACCATAATGGCCACCATGATAGGTGGTAGGGGAAATTTTAATAATCATAGTTTAGTGAGCCATTAATTCGCCATATACACAAAAAGTATGTTCATATCCATTTGCTGGAGGTGCGTGTAAGTGCAGTTAGAATAATTATAACACATGCTCCCTAGTATATCGAGGATACTGGTTTTTAATGTAATCAGAGAATAAGAAGATCATCATGAGTGAAGAAGGAAAATAAAAGAAAAAAACTTGAGAGAAGACGTTACCTCTAAATCAGGTAACTTCTTTTGATTTGTTCCAAAAGGATTTATTGAATTGCTTTCTTCCCAAGGTAAGGCATATATGAGTAAGGTATGAATGTTGGGAGCTTATTTTGGAATAATTTGGATGATCCGAGGTTCTTGAGAGGTGTGATAATGTGGGTAGACATGGTGGCGTTTTATAAGAGGGTGGAGGGGCACTTTAAGAAGGACAAAAAAATAATTTATTATAAATTTCAATTGGATTACAAATGGTACAAAACTAATTTAATTCAAATATAATATTATTATTTTTTCTAATATCCATCTTACAATTATTTTTAGATAGTTTTTGAATATTTCATTATCCTTATCTTTTTTGTTTAACCCTTATTTTACCCTTTTTAATCTTAATGTGATATCATGTTATTTACAAATTGAGGGTTAATGTAATTACAATTTCATGTCAAAATACGCAAAAAAAGTTATTTATGATATATTTGAATTTATATTTACCATTGTCTGAATAATATATTTTTATGAATTTAACATAATTTAATAAACTATTTTATATTTTAAGTTATGAATTATGTGAATTTTGGACACTATTCAAACATGACTTTTTTAAAAATTCATAACAAATTGATTACATCAAACCAAAGGCAATAAATAAAATATAATATATCAATATAATCTATAATATTCATGTATAGTATCAAAATATTCAAATTACATTTATTATAATACTTATAATACCATTTATTTGAATCCTTTATTAATGAAGAAATCACTGCTTCATTATTTTGTCATAATTAAATTTATTTATCTAAATTATAAATAAAATATAAAGATATATAAAATTATATTATATTTATAATGATTATTTATAGTATAAGAGATCAATTATATAACCCAATATAAAAATTGATTTAGTAAAAGAAACCTGTTTATGTTATATTTCTCTTTACTTTAAATTAATTAATATAACAAGTTATTATCACTCCCATGTGGATCCATGGGAACCCAAAATCGATGAAAGGATTCCCATGGTAGGAAATATATCATCCAATAGGATTAGTAAATGTGATAGAGTACATTAATATTATTATGTTATTATTTTTAACTTTATTTACCATATTTACCCTTTAACCGAGGTAAATAAAATAATTATTGAAGTTACTATTCATAATGTCTCAAAATAAATAGAACCTATTTACATATTTTGGAAATCCTAATTCTAGAAATGGAATCCATTTATTCCAAATCAAAAACACTTAATTAGAAGAATTTAATTTAAAATTAATTTATGTTGTTAAAACAAAAAAGTAGGGTTTTAAGAAGTAATAACTATCAAAAGATTGACTAGTGTTTATGGCCAATTTTAAAGTGAAATTACTCCCAATATAAAAAATTATAATAAATGATAAAAAAATAAATCCCACTTTAAAACAAATTAAAATTATAACCTAACTATAAAAATAAATTAGGTGAAAAAGAAGTTTTGAATTAAAATGCATTGTTTTTCACTATTCATAAAAATATGAATTTCACCAAAAATATACCAAAATATCATCCAACGTAAATTTTGACATTTAACTTCAAAAGAAGAAATTTAATTTGTCAAATAGAACATATTAAAGTTGGAAAACTATATTTAAAAAGGGTTTTCCATTAAAAGGCAGTAAAACAACCTTTTAAAAACATTAGAGTATTTTATGTCTAAAATTAGATTCATTCTCATTTTAAGATTATAAAATTTGTTGGATAATTGTAAAAACATTTAAAAAACATTTATAATCACATTGTAGTTTGTTCTGTTCATTCCCTCCAATACAACAGCTAGGCGTTAACAACCATTTATAATAATAATAACATTATTGTATTATTTTCCACTATAACTCAACATTGTGTGCTATATAAGAATTTAAAGAAACATGTTGTTGCGTATCAGGTAAATTTTCTGAAAAGTGTTCTATTTAACATAAAATTAATTTCTTATTTATAAATATTTATATATATGAAAATTAATTATTCTATGAATACCTATGATGCTACAATTGAAGACCCTTTTGACTTGCTAAGAGGCGATTAA
This sequence comes from Viscum album, assembly GCA_963277665.1. NCBI lineage: Eukaryota > Viridiplantae > Streptophyta > Magnoliopsida > Santalales > Viscaceae > Viscum > Viscum album. Next base: position 1,952,666,097 of record OY728141.1, on the reverse strand, counting down.
GTGTTTTCTAAGATCTATTTGAAATTGGGATACCACCAGCTTAGACTGAGGTCATCTAATATATCTCAAAAATCTTTTAGAATAAGGTTTAGGATGTATGAATTCTGTTGATTTATTTCAGGTTGACCAATGCACCAGTTATGTTAATGGTTTTAATGAATTATATATTTCTCCCATATCGAGATCAGTTATTATTTTTTTCATTGATGGAATCTTGGTGTACTCTAGAACTCCTAAATATCATGACCAAAATATTGAGCACACTAAGAGATCATAGGATATCTTCAAAGATATCAAAATTTCATTTCTGTATAGATAAAGTTATGTTCTTGGGCCACATTATCAGTGACATAGGTGTGTCAGTTGATCTAGTGAAAGTGTATAATTTTGTGTCTTGGGAGCATCCCTAGAATGTCTTAGACATTAATTTTTCTTTTTGGGATTTCCTGATTATTAATTAAGGTTCATTAGATATTTCCCCTCATTTGGCATCACCACAATCAGTCTAAACCAAGAACGGAGTTCTGATTGAATGGTTTGAGGGTTGTGAGTGTTATATTCAAGAATTGGAGAAAAATCTAATGACCTAATTGATGTTGTTCTTTCCTAACCGGGGTAAAAGATACAAAATTTTTATGCATATTGTGTTGGACTAGGGGAAGTATTGATGCAAGATTATTGGGTTGTAGGATATGGTTTAGGATAGTTGATTCCTCATGACTGAGATCACCATACTCATGATCTTAAGTTGGTCGTGGTGGTTTATACCTCAAAGTGTTGGAGGCATTATTTTTTGGGTGGTGGTTTCATGGTATTTACCATTTATAAAATTCATAAGTACATATTCTCTATGTGTGATTTGAATCTTTGACAATGAATGTGGGTTAAATACATATAGTATTTTGACATTGAGATCCTTTATACACTAATAAAATGTAATAGTGTTATGGATTCTCTGAGCTGAAAGACTCAGACTTAAGTGGACTAAGAATCCAAATCCAAGTGGATAACGATGGCCTTGTTTTTTAAGATGTGCATGATGTTGTAGGATAGTCATGGATAGATATCCCTTTCATCCATACTAGTGGAGTTTTTTCTTCAATGATTGGTCTAGGAGAGTCATCTTGATGATCCAGAGTTTTTAGCCATAAAGGAATGTCTCAGGGGTGGGGAACTACCTTATTGTTTTACTCGTGGTCCTGATGGGATTAATTGTGTTCATCACCATGTAATCGTTCCAGTATATGTGAATATATATTTGATGTGAGAGTTCAATGCACAAAATTGGTAAGTGAATACTTGTTTGAATAAGATGTATCGTGATCCTTGAAGGCAGTATTGGTCTCCCCGAATGAAGAAATAGATTGCATGTTTTGTGGCGTGATTCCACACATGTCAGTAGGTGACGACTGAGAATTAGTGCCCAAATGGATTGTTAAATCCATTTCCCTTTCCATAGTGGGAGAGGTATAATGTGATGATTAAATTAATAGTGGGTCTTTTTGAGGATTCCTCAAAAGAATGATTAATTTGGGTAGTTGTGGATTGTTTGACTAGGGTGTCCCATTTCATCCCAATCTTACACACTTTCACTATTGGTCAGTTGGGTGAGTAATATGTTTGAGAGAGAGTGTGGTTTCATAGAGTACTGGGAACTATTGTTTCAGATCCTGATTAATGTTTAACATTGTACTTCTGATAGGTATTGTCGAAGGAACATGGTAATCATTTGTTTTTTAGTATATCTTTTCGCCCACAAATGGATGGGCTATCATAGTGTATAATTCAGGTGCTCAAATACTTGTTTGGGGCTTGTGTCCTTTATTTTGGTGGTTAATGGGAAAATAATTGTATTTTTTTAGATTTTCTAAAGAATAGTTTCTATGCTACAATTCATATGGAATGATTGAGGAACTCTATTGGAGACCGTATAGATATCTGATGGGTTGTTTAGAAGATAGCGAGTTCGATAATTTGGGAATGATTATTATGTAGGAGAACTCGAAAAGGGTTAAATTGATATTAAAATTCATGAAAATGGGTTATAGTAGGTATAATTCATATAGACAATGACTTTGTAGACCTCTTGAGATTATGGTGTGTGATGGTGTGCTTATTAGGGTGTCTCAAAGATTAGGTCAACATTAGATTCAAAAACTGGGATACTTTTCACCTAGGTATGTAGGGACAATCGATATTGTAGAGTGGATCAGACTGATGACTTACCGATTGGATCTTCCATAACAATATAGAGAAATGAAAAATGTTTTCATCTTTCACAGATTCTTCATTATCACCATGAACCATCTTATGTATCTAATATTCAATATGTAGAATCTGAGTCTGATTCATGCTTTGAGGATAATCTGGTATGTATTGGGGATTGTACTAATAATGTCTTGTGGGGAAGTACATTTCCCTTAGTTATAGTTTTTCGGAAACATGGAAAATTTTAAGAAGAAATGCGGGAAATTGAGTTGGACGTACAAGCCTAGTGGCCTGATCCTTTTTCATTGGAAACTCAATGACTCTTTGAAGCATGGCATGAGGATGAGCCATCATAAGGCAGGGATGTTATAAGATCCTAGGCATCATATAGGAGTGAACATGATTAAAATTTGTTTTCAATATCTTTTTCTTGGTTAATGAAAATATTTTCAGGAGTATAAGGTCCCTCAAGGGTGTTATGGAGGTTTGGGGCCTGAAATTAAAGAAAACTAGGCCAACCTAAGCGAGGTTCATGGTTAAAAAAAATTAGGCAGCCATCCCAGGGAAATCATTTATCCATGGATAGTGGAATAACACAAATTTGGTGCATGTTTTGACAATCCATGCCACCCATCTATCTATGTTTGTGTCTTTCACACGATTTGTGCATGGTTTGGAAAAGCATGTTGGTAAACCATCGCCCCCATTAAAAGTTGTAAAATTTATAGTTTTTTCATTACAAGATTTTAAAGGATTTACAAAATTTCTCCCCCATTTACTCTCTTTATACTCTAGTTACAAAATATAAACTTCAAGAGCTTCCAAGGATCAATATCCCACGTTTATTGTTAGTTTTAAGTGTCATTGACTACAGATCATACCTCCATGCATGTTTAATCCCTTCATTTTTTCTTATTTTTGGATTATGACCTATATCTAGGGTAATCTTCTTATAAACTACTAAAAAACATTTTTCTCAAGGGGAATCATGGTTGAGGATTAAAATGGGGTTTGGGTTTGGATTTAAGGAATTGATTGGGAGTGTGTTGGTCAACAGATTTGAGGTAGGTTGTTTAAAAGATATATCCCATAGTTTTCATATGGATTTGGGAAAATAAAATTGTGTTCAAGATTCCTCGTTTTTATGGTTTCATTTCTGTTAGAGATATTTGGTAGAAAGGGTGTCTAAATGAAAAATTAATCCCTCATGATCCCCAAGGGATTCGTTGATAATGGTTTTTATAATTTAGGTCCCCCCATTGGGTGCTTCAACCTTCTCGAACATGGGTAATAGAAATTTTATGTATGAAATTGTATTGTGATTAGGTAGATCCCCAAAAGACCATGATGGTTGGGTGATTTTATGATTAATAATGTTTATGGATAATTAATCCATGTTTTATAATAGATTGAGGGGTTTTTTAAAATGGAATAAATATATATTAATTAGGTTCAATGAGATTGTGTAAAACGGATTTTAAATTATGTTAAACATCATAAGAAGATTAGTTCATATGAAATGGTTAACATGTTAAATTAGTAATGGATTTTAAATTGTGATGTATGTTAAATGGGATAATGCATGGAAACTAGTCAATATACTAAGTGATTTAGCCATTAGAAAAATGGAATTGGGATAAATGACTAAGTAATATAAATTGAAAATGTGTTAAAGGGTTATGACATAGTGTTGGATCCCTTATTTTCTTCTAGGTTATGATTTATTTTGGTATTGGTTGTGTTGGCTGGGATTTCATTTCTGTGTGGTGAATGGGTAAATAAGAATATACACATATATTGGTAGAGTGGGGTATTTACATGATGTTATGTTCCATTGAGTCTAGTTAGACTAAGGATCTAAACTTCACCATATAATGAAAAATTTTGGGAAGAAGATGTAGTTCTATTCTCCTAATGATTGTATTCGATGAGACCACATGGACTATGGATTAAAGGTGAGTGTGTTGAATATGTTGTGATGTGATTATCCCTAGTGATTTTGGAAACTTTTCTTATTCCCCTTATGCTTTGTTATCCTTTATTATGAATTATCCATTTAAAATGTTATTTTAAATGAATTAATTGATGATTATAGAATAATTGATGGAATTGGTAATAATGAAAGAAATTGATAAAGTAAAGGTTGTTATCTATTGGAACCTAATTTTTTTTATTCACATTAACTTTTATAGAATTTTATTGAACTATCTATTGACTGTATATTTTACAGACACCATTGGTGGGGCCCTATATAGGTGTAATCACACCCTGGCTGGGTTGACAATAGGTAACCAAGAATATTTAATGGTTACAATGTAATGACCTGACCCCAATTACCCAGAGTCGGTGCATTATTTTAATACATTGGCATGATTACAAGGAATCAAGCCTCGAAAGACTGATAATTTGACATTCTTGGAAAATATATTACACACATGAAAGTTACATTACACATTATAATATAAAACACAAAATAAATAAATCTTTGAGAACACTATTATTCCCATTTATCTTAACCCTACATATCATTCATAATACACTTCTTAGAATTCTTGGGAAAATGAAACATAAGAAAGGAGTGGGCTCAAACACTCAGTAAGGGTAAGAAATATAGTGGAAGATAACATAAATATAAAGCATGGTGAATAATTGAAAACTAAAGCCTTTATAAATAGTAATCATGAACACTTTAATGGAAAGAATGTGAGTTGAGTAAATAATGTCATAATAAGACATAATCATCGGTATTCTAATAGTCCAATGACTACATGAACCATCAATATTATTTCGATAATGAGAGAATGTATAATGCCGGACATTCTCAAATATTTTTTCAAGGCCATGACCAAGACGTCTAAAAATGATTAAGGCCTCCGCCAAAACTATATATCATATTGGGAAAGGCCTCGACCAATTCCATGTCTAGTTGTCTCATGAGACCTACTGATGCATCGAGGAGCTATAGCTGGCTCCACCCATCACTTACTAAATCCGATACATTCCTCATATAAAAGGGTATAAATATAATATAAACATTCTTATTAAAACCAGCATACGAAATGTCAATACATTAACCATAAACCATGAATGGTATAAAAATAACACATCCACAGTCAAACATATAACAAAACCTTCAATGAAATTTGGAAGATTTGTATCATAATAGATTAACTTTAAACTAGTTTAAAATCCATCAAAGGATGTTGACATAGATGAAAATGATTTGTAAAACACTTTGAGAGAAATATTCCTTTTTCATGAAAACGATTAAAAGTCACATAATTTTTAAATGATTTTATCTAAAAGATAGTTTTGAATAAAATTGTCCCATACCACTTTGAAACTTTTTAAAGGAATTAACATTTTAAAACTTTCATGTCTATATAAATAAATCCTTAAAACCATTTTGAAAACATGGACATTGATGAGAAAGGCTGAGAAGATTAAATCTTTAAAACATTTAAAATGATTTTTTAGAAAAATTCCCTTGAAAATAATACCTTTGAAAACTGTTTTATGATACATATACATGGATAATAAATATGTCCCATTAGATACTTACGTAAAAACAACATTGGATAATAAAGAGATTGAAATTAACCCTTACCTTGCACTTTCCTTTAGTCGAGGGTATATGTAACCTCCAGTATAAAGACCGTTGTATTTTATTATATTATACCAAAACCATATTAATATTTATGATATCATACATGATTCATTTATGAATTTATACAATGCATTTAATAATAATTTCCATGTTAAATTGATATTTCGGGTAATAATTGCTTTCTTTATCATGCGTGTTTTAACCTGTTACTCTTGATTCTATCACATAGATCATGATTTAAATACTTAAAGAATTTTAAAATTGATTTATATATAATATATATTTAGAATAAAAATATTTATAATTTATATATATATATATATATGAAATAGAAAACACCGTTTATTGAGACAGTAGGTCGTACGTATGCATAAACGCTGTTTCTGTTTTCATATCGTATAGAACGGAACTAAGTGAATAAGATATATATAAGTACATAAATAAATAAATAAGTAAATATATATATAGTATCATTATTATGTAATATATTACATACTTATTAAAGATATATATTTTATAACCATCGTTGAATGGTGAACGTGGAAATGAATCTCATCACGTCGTGGAGATGGTAATTTGTACATACGCACGAGCGACAATATCATTCTTTTGATATTAAAATCATATATAATTGGATTTTATATCATATATAAAGAATCATTAAAATTTTATATTTATTATTTACATAAATTATACATCATTATTAATTCCTGTTGTCAAAACCAAAAAGCATATTTTTAAGAAATAATAACTACCAAAAGATTGAGACTTGTTTACATCCAAATTCAAAGTGAAATTACTTCTAATGACCAACATTGGATTAAATGGTAAAAATATAATCTATTTATACTTCCAAACCATTAAAATTTATAATTTAACACTATAAATTATTTTGATTAAAAAAGTTGTTTTCAGTTAAAATATAGTATTTTTCACTATTCATCCAAATATGAAAGTTATTAGAAAAACACAAAATATTTATTAGAACTAAATTATTATGTTACAATTGTAAATAATAATTTTATTTTTTCAAATTTAATATATGAAAGCTTCAAATATTTCATTTAAAAAGGATTCACTATTAAAATGCGGTAAAATTGCATTTTTTGATAAATACTTATTTTATCTGAAAAAACATGAATTTGTACTTACATTATGTCTAAGAAACTAAAAATATGGATTCTAAAATTATAAGGATTATTTAGAGTTCAAAATTCTATTAATACTATTAATAACAGTTTTTGAACGGCTAGTATGGTAAGTCATGGTGTGCTTCAACTCGGTGTTGTGTGTAGTGCAAGTTATTGAATTACTTTGAAAAAATAACGTACAATGAAATATTTGGGTGTTACATTATTCCCTCCTTCAATAAATTGCATCCTTGCAATTTTAATTTTTTATTCAAAAATAAAAGGTTGAAAATAGAAAATACATTTTTGGGAAAACCCCCATTAGAAATTGGGTTAATAAAATTTAGTTTTAATAAGGGGGAAATGGAAATGAAAAAGTCACCACCAAATTATGATCTATATTATGAGAACATTGGTGGAAATTAGGGACACATAATTTTAGGGAAAACATAAATATTTATTATGAGTGATTGAGGTCATCAATCACAAACAAGTGAAAAATTGAGGGTCTCAAATCCATCAATCTATGCTGATTTTAAATATCACCAGTTCAACAAAACTTAAGTTATCAGGATAACACATTTTTTGTTTTAAGATCCCTTAACTAAATTTTAATAATTAATTTCTTAATAGAATAAGGGAAAAAAATATATATAATTGACTGGTAGAGTTCCATCCTTCAACTAATTTCTATCACAAACTCATCTTTCACTATAAAAGATAATAAAAAAACAAAATTTATCCTAATCATATATGGTTCCAAAAAAATGAATTTATAATTAATCTATCAGAACATTTAAAAAAACTACTTTATATAATCCAGGACATCACGTAGTCCAGTGGTAGGTGATGCACCCTAATCGCCTTTCAGTTGTGGGTTAAAGTCTCGCGACTTTGTCAGACGTGACTGGTTGTCGCACGACCTCTAGGTTGTCCTTTTTATGGCAATACAAAAATAACCTTAACAATTGAATTCAATTTCGAACTTAATCCTTTCCAACCTTTAGACTTATCCAAAATAATTGTATCCAAACTCGTAGTCCAAAAATTAAAAGGAAGTTAAACACAATGAAGATCCTTTTTTCCACATAATAACATGTGAACACCTTCATCATGCATTCTTTTAAAACATGTTAACACCATGAATTACCATAAAACCTTATTGATTACATTCATACTCCATTATTCTTTATATAATACTGGATATATCCCTTATATCCAATTTTTTTTTAATATTCCAACAATGATGTAATAAACAAACTATTAATCAGTTCCAATGGAGTCAAGAATATGCAGTATAATTTATCCAAATCAACCATCTATTATTGCAAAACCACTACCTCATTATCAGGACCATATTAAGGATTACCTTTCCATCAACCATGTATTTTCCAAAAAGTGTAGCTTACTATTAAGTCACATTTCTTAGAACCATATAATCTCAAATCCTCAATAAAATAGTACTGTAATATAATCCTTATTTTTATCCATAATTCTATATAACCATTATATTGTTGATACAACACTCCAACGAAATAATTTTATAATAACAACATAAGAACTCTAGTCATTCCTCTTAATCTGAGGTAGCATCATAACTTGATTATTATCCAGTAGCATCATTTGTTGTATACTCTGATGACTGGGATATTGATTCGCGTAGTGTCCCAACACATTGTAGATGAAGCATTTTACATTTGAAACCTTTTTCTTACCCTTAAAATCACGTACTTGGTGTACTTTTTTTCTCCACACTTATAAAAAACTCCCATTACCTTCAAGAATTTACCAAGGTGATTCTTTCCACATTTATCACATATGGGAAAATCCTTTTTCCCCACTCCCCTTTATCCATCTTTCTCTCTACCATCCTTTTCTTCGCTTGCTTCTCTTCAAATCCATTAGACTCAGAGAATTATTTACTTATCTTATTGATACATGATATTATTTATTCATATGTTGAGAATACAAGGGAAACTATTTCCCTTCAAAATTTCGGCTTAATACCATGAATGATATGATCCTTCTTACTCTTTGGATCATATGTATTGATTGAGTTCTCCTTCCTTCTACTCGGCGCCATTTCTATACAATGGCATAGACTAGATCAGTTTATAAATCACAATGAATAATTCAAAACTTTTAAAATACCTAATGTAAATTTAATAGTTTAGGGATATAATCCTTAATAAATAAAAACATTTTCTTTGAGGAGGTATATACTCATAAATCCTTCATAATAATTTATAAATAAAATGAGAATTATCCTAAGCATATCCCATGGGAGTGTCGTAACCAAGAGTGAAGCACAACCCGTTGGCGTGCACCAGTTCCTGTTTGAGTCTAGCTCAAAGAAGTGTTTTCGATTTTTACCCCTAGGTACATCTATTCCAGATCCGCCTCTACCTGCTTGTATCCAGAAAGGGATGTATTTCTTGGAAAACTCACAAAATCTCAAAATTACCAAAATTCTAAAAAGTTCATCTATAATAATCCTTAAAGTGTATGTTAGGGTAATGTTCCCTTATTTGAGTTTATCTAAATCTAATTTCCAAGGTTATTGTTAAACTTCCCCTGATACCAACTGTAACGCCCTGACCCCAGTTACCCAGAGTCGGTGCATTATTTTAATACATTTGCATGATTACAAGGAATCAAGTCTCGAATGACTGATAGTTTTGTAGTATTAGAAAATAGATTACATAGATTAACATTACATTATACATTATAAAATAAAACAAAACATAAATGAATCTTTGAGAACACCATTATTCCCTTTTAGCTTAACCCAGCATATCATTCATAATACACTTCTTGGAAATCCTGGAAAAATGAAACATAATAAAGGGGTGAGCTCAAACGCTCAGTAAGGGTAAAAAATATAGCGGAAGATAACATAAAGATTAAGCATGGTGAATAATTGAAAACTATTACCTTTAAAAATAATAAACATGAACACTTTTATGGAAGGAATATCAACCGAGTAAATAATGCCATAATAAAACATAATCATGGGTATTCTACTAGTTGAATGACCACATAAACCATCAATTTTATTTTCATAATGATGGAATGTATAATGCAAGAAATTTATGAAATATTTTATCAAGGCCTCTTCCAAGACTTCTAAAAATGATTAAGACCTTGACCAAAACCGTATATTAAATTGGGAAAGGCCTCATCCAATTCCACACCTAGTTGTTGCATGAGACCTACAGATGCATTAAGGAGCTATAACAGGCTCAACCTGTCACTTACTAAGTCCAATACATTCCTCGTATGAAAGGGTAGAAATATAACATAAACATTCGTATTAAAACTAGCATAAAAAATATCAATACATTAACCATAAACCATGAATGGTATTAAAATAACACATCCGAAGTCAAACATATCACAAAACCCTCAATACAATATGGAAGATTTGTATCATAAATATCAACTTCAAACTAGTTTAAAATCCATCAAAAGATGTTGACATAGATGAAAATGATTTGTAAAACTCTTTGAGAGAAATATCCCTTTTTCATAAAAAGATTCAAAAGTCACATAATTTATAAAGCATGTCATTTAAAAGATAGTTTTTAATCAAAGTGTCCCATACCAATTTCAAAATTTTGAAAGGAATTTACAGTTTAAAACATTCATGTCCATATAAATAAATCCTTGAAACCATTTTGAAAACATGAACATTAATGAGAAAGGTTTAGAAGAATAAATAAGTAAAACATTTAAAATTATGTTTTAGTAAAAGTATCTTTAAAATAATACATTGGAAAACTCTTTTATGAAGCATTGACATGGATAATAAATATGTCCCAGTAGATACTTACGTAAAAACAACCCCGGATAATAAATAGATTGTGAAATTAACCCTTACCTTGCACTTTCCTTTAGTCGAGGGTACGTTTAACCTCCTGTATAAAGATATCAGTATGTTATTAAATTATACCATAACCATATTAATATTTATGATATTTTAAATGATTCATTTATGACTTTATACTACCCATTTAATAATAATTTCCATGTTAAATTAACATTTCGGGTGATAATCGCTTTCTTTATCGTGCGTGTTTTAACTTGTTACTGTAGATTTTATCACATAGATAATGATTTAAATAATTCCAGAATAAAAAAATGATTTATATATATTATATATTTAGAATATAAATATGTATAATTGACATATATATGAAATGGAAAACAACATTTATGGAGATGGTTGGTCATATGTATGCATAAACGTTGTTTCCATTTTCATATCGTATTGAACAGAACTAATTGAATAAGATATATGTAAGTAAATATATATATATATCCAATATCATTATTATGTAATATATTACATACTTATTAATGATATATATTATATAATCATCGTTGAATGGTGAACGTGGGAATGAATCTCATCGCGTCATGGAGACGGTAATACGTACGTACGCACGAGCGAAAATATCAGTGTTTTCATATTAAAATAATATATAAATGGATGTTATATAGAATATAATGAATCATTAATATGTTATATTTATTATTTACATCAATTATACATCATTATTATACTCATCCAATATAATAATGTATTGAATAACAACTACACCACGATGTGGAGATAGTAAGCCATATGTATGAACATATTGTGACATTTCATTTACAGTATGGCTGTACCATATTTATAATAACATCACAATATATATATGATACTGGAGTTATTGTTTTACAATGGAAACAACAGGTAAAGATTAAGTGAAAGAAGAAAAGAAATTGAAAGAGGGTGGTGAAATCGTTACATCTTCTTCGGGTTCTTTCTTTTTATTTGATCAAAAGGGATCATTAGGTTGGCTTTATGACCAAATAAAGGCCTCTAGGATGAGGTAGGAAATTTTGGAGGACATTTGGGCAGGGTTTGGCCTATACAAATGGCTTTGGAGGTGTGAATTTTAGAGAAGGGGTAGTGCCCTTTTATAAGAGGGGTGAGGGTCACTTTACGAAAAGATTAAATTATTAATTTATTATTCAATCATATTCGGTTTATAATGGCTCCAAATAAATTTATTTATATCCTTAGGTGGTTATGGGTGGAAATCCTCTCAACCAATAGGTTTTAGAAAAGTTTAGGTTACTATTTTAACCTTATCTTTTAGATTTAACTCAATGTTAAATAATATAACTTTTACCATGTCTTTTTGTATTCTTACACTATATGGTTAATAAAAATACTATAAACATCCAAGAGAACCTAAAGTGGTTCAATAATTACATATATAATATTATTTAAGCTCTTTGGACGAACCTTAAATTTTTAGGAATATTATATCAACCAATAATAAAGTTTTCATTTTAAAAATTAATTTATGTCAATTTTGACACTTATTGGTATTTTGATTTTTTGAAAGTCATCAGAATAATATTTATTCAAACCTGATACATTTAATCAAACCAAACATGTCATATTCACCTATAAAATTCATGTATTCTATAAAACTTTGAAATTATATTTATTTTAATATTTATAATACCATTCATTTGATTCCTTCAATAATAAGGTAATTACTGAATCATCATTGTGTCGTAAATAAATTTAATTATTTAATATATAAAATTATAAATAAAATACCATTATATAATAAATCTATTCATCTTTATAATGAATATTATAGTTGATTTTATATTGTGTTTAACCCTATATTAAAATTTTTTAGTTATTAAACATTGATTTTAACTCTTTTAACTCTTCTTTAAATAAAATAATAATAAATGTCCTAATCTAATCCAAGTAGACCTAAAGGATCATATTTTATTCCTAAGGTTGTTTATGATCTAATTACACTTAACCAATAGAATTAGTTCATGTCTTTGGGTAAGAATAATTTCATTTTCCCCTTAATTACCCTATTTACTTTTAGCCGTGGTAAATAAAAGTAAAAATGTACTATTCAACAAAAATTATTTTCATCTTATTGAACCACGTTTTTCTTATTTATATCAACAGTGTCTCTCGGAATTTTTTAATTACACTCACAGAAGTGGTAAAATTATGTTTTATGCGAATTTGTAAACTTTCCTAGGAGGTGGGTAAAAGACGATGAAAAGTTCAATAAAATTTAATATATCTAGTATTATTACCAAATGACTCTAATCAATTAAATTGAACATATATAAGTATTATGTATCTATTTTAAGTAAAATAAATTTAAATAAAATAAATAATTATTTAAATGAAAAGTCAGTTTTAACCAATAACAAAGAGTTTTTCAGTATTCATTAAAAATTGAAGGTTCTCAGAAACATATAAAATATTTACCCAAAGATAATTTTGATATTACTAATTCAAAAATGAAGTCTACTTTACCAAATTAAAAACATATAAATTAAATTTATTAATTTAAAATTAATTCCCATTTTCAAAACCAAAAAGCATATTTTTAAGAAATAATAACTACCCGAAGATTGAGACTTGTTTATATCAAATTTTAAAGTGAAATTACTTCCAATGACCAACATTGGATTAAATATTAAAAATATAATCTATTTATAATTCCACACCATTAAATTGTATAATTTAACACTATAAATTATTTTGATTAAAAACGTTGTTTTAAGTTAAAATATAGTATTTTTCACTATTCACCAAAATATGAAAGTTATCAGAAAAACCCCAAAAATTTATTAAAAGTAAATTATTATGTCCTGATTCTAAATAAGAATTTTATTTTGTAAAATTTAATATAAAAAGGTTTCAAATATGGTTTTTAAAAAGGATTGACCATTAAAAGGAAGTAAAATTGCATTTTTTGATAAATACTTCTTTTATCTGAAAAAAATAAAATTTTCCTTACATTTTGTCTAAGAAACTCAAAATATGGATTCTAAAATTATAAGGATTATATAAAATTAAAAATTCTATTAATAATGTTCCTAATAGTTTTTGAATGGCTAGTTTGGTAAGTGGTGGTGTGCTTGAACTCGGTGTTGCGTGTAGTGCAAATTATTGAATTACTTTGAAGAAATAACGTACAATGGAATATTGGGGTGTTACATTCTTCCCTACTTCAATAAATTGTGTCCTCACAATTTGAAATTGTTCTTCAAAACTAAATGGTTTAAAATAGAAAATACCTTTGTGGGAAAACCCACATCGGAAATTGGGTTAATAAAATTTAGTTTTAATAAGAGCGTAAGGGAAATGAAAAATTCACTAAAAAATTATGATCTCGATTAAGAGAACATTGGTAGAAATTAGGGAAACATAATTAGAGGGAAAACGTAAATATTTATTATGAGTGATTGAGGTCATCAATCACAAACAAGTGTAAAATTGAGGGCCTCAAAGCCATCAATCTATGATGATTTAAAATATCATTTGTTCAACAAAACATAAGGTATTGGGATAACACATTTTTGGTTTTAAGATCCCTTAACAAAAGTTTAATAATTAATTTGTTCATAAAATAAGAGAAAAAATATATATATATACTTGACAAGTAGAGTTCCATCCTTTAACTAATTTCTACCACAAACTCATATTTCACTATAAAAGATAATAAAAATACTCTATTTATCCTAATCGTATATGGTTCCAAAAAAATGAATTTATAATTCATCTATCGGAACATTTTAAAAAACTACATTATACAATCCAGGACACCATGTAGGCCAGTGGTAGGTAATGCACCCTTGTTGCCTTTCGGTTGTGGGTTCAAGTCTCGCGGCCTTTCCAGATGCAACTGGTTTTTGCCCGACCTCCGGGTTGTCATTTTTATGACAATCCAAAAATAACATTAACAATTGAATTCAATTTCAAACTTAATCCATTCTAACTTTTAGAAAAATCCAAAATACATTGATCCAAAGTCACAATCCAAAATTTCTAAGCATGTTAAACACAATGAAGATCCTTTTTTCCACGTAATAACATGTGAACACCTTCATAATTAATTCTTTTAAAACATGGTAATACCCTGAATTACTATAAGACCTTATTGATTACATTCATGCTCCTTTATTCATTATATAATAATGGATATATCCATTATATCCAAAAAAATTAATATTTCAATAATGATGAAATAAAAAAACTATTAACCAGTTCTAAGGGAGTCAAGAATATCTAATATAATTTATCCAAATCAACCTTCTCTTATTCCAAAACTACTACCTCATTATCAGGACCATATTAAGGATTACCTTTCCTTCAACCATGTATTTTCCAAAAAGTGTATCTTAATATTAAGTCAATTTTATTAGAACCATATAATCTCTAATCCTCAATAAAATAGTACTACAGTACAATCATTATTTATCTACATAATTCATATGACCAGTATATTGTTGATACAACACACAAATGAAATAATTATATAATAACAACCTAAGAACACCAGTCATTCCTCTTCATTTGAGGTAGCATCATAACTTGATTATTATACATATCATCATTTTCGGTATACCCTGATGATTGGGAAATTGATTCACGTAGTGTCCCAATGCATTGTAGATGAAGAATTTTACATTTGAAACCTTTTTCTTACCCTTTAAATCACGTACATGGTGTCCTTTTTCCACACTTATAACAAACTCTCATTACCTTAAGGTATTTACCAAGTTGTTTCTTTCCACATTTATCACATATGGGAAAATCCTTCTTTCCTCACTCCCCTTTACCCATATTTCTCTCTACCATCCTTTTCATCCCTTGTTTCCCTTTAAAGCCATAGGACATAGAGAATTCATTACTTATCATATTAACACATGATATTATTTCTTCATATGTTGTGAATACATGGGAGACTATTTTCCTTAAAAATGTTGTCTTAATACCATTAATGATATGATCCTTCTCACTCTTTGGATCAAACGTATTGTTGGAGTTCTACTTCCTTCTACAAGTTTCCATTTATATACAATGGCATACACTAGGTCAGTTTATGAATCACAATGAATAATCCCAAACTTTTAAAATACCTAACGTAAATTGAACAGTTTGTGGATATATTCCATAATCATAAAAAGTATTTTCTTTGAGAAGGTATATACTCATAAATCCTTCACAATGATTTGTAATGAAAATGAAATTATCCTAAGAATATCCCCTGGGAGTGTGGTATCCAAGAGTGCAGCAAGGCCCATTTTCATGCAAATGTTCCCATTCGAGTCAATCTCAAAGCGGTGTTATCGGGGTTTACCCCTAGGTACATCTGTGCCAGATCTGCCTCTACCTACTCATATCTAGAAAATGATTTATTTTTTAGAAAAATCTCAAAATCTCTAAATTACCAAAATTCTAGGATGTTATTCTATACTAATCCTCAAAGTATATCTTAGGTTAATGTGATCTTATCTGAGTTTATCTAAATCTAGTTTCCAAGGTTATTTCTAAACTTCCTTTGATACCAACTCTAACACCCTGACCCCTGTTACCCTGAGTCGGTGCATTATATTAATAAATTTGAATGATTACAAGGAATCATGTCTCGAAAGACCAATAGTTTATCAGTCTTGGAAAATAGATTACATACATGAACATTACATTACACATTATAAAATAAAACACAACATAAATGAATCTTTGAGAACACCATTATACCCTTTTAGCTTAACACTACATATCATTAATAATACACTTCTCGGAAATCCTGTGAAAATGAATCATAACAAAGGGGTGAGATCAAACGCTCAGTAAGGGTAAACAATACAGTTGAAGATAACCTAAATATTAAGCATGGTTAATAATTGAAAACTCATGCCTTTACAAATATTAAACATGAACACTTTTATGGAAGGAATACGAGTTGAGTAAATAATGCCATAATTAAACATAATCATGGGTATTATACTCATCTAATGACTACATGAACCATCAATATTATTTTTATAATGAGGGAATGTATAATTCTGGACATTCTGAAATATTTTCTCAAGGCCTCAGATAAGACGTCTAAAAATGAATAAGGTCTCGGCCAAAACCATACATCAAATTGGGAAAGGCCTCGACCAATTCCACATCTAGTTTTATCAGGAGACCTACCGATGCATCGAGGAGCTATAGCGGTCTCCACCCATCACTTACTAAGTCCAATACATTCCTCATATGAATGGTAAGAAATATAACATAAACATTCATATTACAAATAGCATAAGAAATGTAAATACATGATCCATAAAAAATAAATGGTATAAAAATAACACATCCAGAATCAAACATATCACAAAACTTTCAATACAATATGTACGATTTGTATCATAATAGATCGACTTCAAACTAGTTTAAAATCTATCAATGGGTGTTGACATAGATGTAAATTATTTGTAAAACTCTTTAAGAGAAATATCCCTTTCCCATGAAAATGTTTAAAAGTCACATAATTTTTAAAGGAGGTCATTTAAAAGAAAGTTTTGAATAAAAGTGTCCCATACAAATTTTAATCTTTTGAAATGAATTAACATTTTAAAATATTCATGTCCATATAAATAAATCCTTAAAACCATTTTGAAAACATGGATATCAATGAGAAAGGTTTAGAAGAATAAATCCTTAAAACCTTAAAAATGATGGTTTAGTAAAAGTACCTTGAAAAAAATACCTTTGAAAACCATTT
Organism: Viscum album; assembly: GCA_963277665.1. NCBI lineage: Eukaryota > Viridiplantae > Streptophyta > Magnoliopsida > Santalales > Viscaceae > Viscum > Viscum album. The sequence continues at coordinate 1,952,648,551 of OY728141.1, read as the reverse complement.
AATGAAACATGAACATGGATAATAAATATTTCCCAGTAGATACTTACTTAAAAACAATCTCGGATAATAAAGAGATTGTGAAATTAACCCTTACCTTTCACTTTACTTTCGTCGAGGGAATGTTTATCCTCTTGTATAAAGACCATAGTATGTTATTAACTTATACCAGAACCATATTAATATTTATGATATCATAAATGATATATTTATGACTTTATACTACCCATTTAATAAAAATTTCCATGTTAAATTAACATTTCGGGTAATAATCGTTTTCTTTATCGTGTGTGTTTTAACTTGTTACTCTTGATTGTATCACATAGATCATGATTTAAATAATTCAAGAATATAAGAAATGATTTATATATAATATATATTTACAATATAAATATTTATAATAGATATATTTATGAAATGTAAAACACCATTTATGGAGATGGTAGGCCGTACGTACGCATAAACGATGCATCCATTTTCATATCTTATTGAACAGAAATACGTTAATAAGATATATATAAGTACACACACACACACACAAAAACATATATATATATATATATATCCAGTATAATTATTATGTAATATATTACATACTTATTAATGATATATATTTTATAATCATCGTTGAATGGTGAACGTGGAAATTAATCTAATCGCGTCGTGGAGACGGTAATCCGTACGTACGCACGAGTGACAATATAATTATTTTGATATTAAAATTGTAAATAATTGGATGTTATCTCATATATTCAGAATAATTAACATGTTATATTTATTATTTACATCAATTATACATCATTATTATACTCATCCAATATAATAATGTATTGAATAACAACTACACCACGACGTGGAGACGGTAAGCTGTACGTACACACGTATGGTGACATATCATTCGTAGAATGGATAAAATAATGAATATAGTTTTACCATATTTATCATAACATCCCATTATATATAAAATACTGAAGTTATTATTTTAAAATGGAAACAACAGGGAAATAAGAAGTGAAAGAATAAAAGAACTTGAAAGAGGGTGGTGAAATCATTAACTCTTCTTTGGGTTCTTCCTTTTGATTTGATCAAAATGGCTTTTTAGGTTGGATTTATGACCAATGAAAGGCCTCTAGTATGAAGGTAGGATATGTGGGAGGATATTTGGGTAGGGTTTGGCCGAGAAAAATGGCTTTGGAGGTGTGCATTTGAGATAAGGGGAAGTTCCCTTTTATAAGAGGGCTGAGCGTCACATTAGGAAATGATTAAAGTATTATTTTATTATAAAATCATATTCAATTTATAATGGCTCCAAATGAATTTATTTCGAGACTTAGGTGGTTATGGATCAAAATACATTTAACCAATAGGTTTTATACAAGTGTGGGTTACCATTTTACCCTTATCTTTTAGATTTAACTCTAAGTTAAAAAAATTAACTTTTACCGTGTCTTCTCGTATTCTTACACTATATGGTTACTAAAAATACAATAAAAATCAAAGATAACCTCAAGTAGTTCATTAATGACATATATAATATTATTTAAAACCTTTAGATAAACCTTACATTTTTAAGAATATTATATCAACCAATAATATAGTATTTTTTTTAAATATTAATTTATGTCAATTTTGACACTATTTGGTATTTGGTTTTTGTGAAAGTCATCACATCTTTATGGATTATAAAAATATATATTGAATCAACCATAACATGTCATAATCACCTATAAAATTCGTTTATGTTGTAAAATCATTGAAATTATATTTATTTTAATATTTATAATACCACTTATTTAATTTATTAATTAATAAGGTAATTACTAAATCATCATTGTGTCATAAATAAATTTAATTACATAATTTCTAAAAATTATAAATAAAATACCATTATGTAGGAAAGATTTTTAGATTTATAATGAATATTTATAGTTCAATTTATATTGTGTGTAACCCTATATTAAAAATGGTTTAGTTATTAAACTTTGATTTTAACTCTTTTAACTTTTCTTTAAATAAAATAATAATAAATGTCATAATCTAATCGAAGTGGACCTAAAGGATACTATTTAATTCCTAAGGTTGTTTTTGGTAAAATTACACTTAACCAATAGAATTAGTATATGTGATAGTATAAGAATAATGTCATTTTTACCCTTAATTACCCTATTTACTTTTAACCATTGTAAATAAAAGTAAAAAGGTACTATTCGCCAAAAATTATTTTCATCTTTTTGAACCAAATTTTTCTTACTGATTTCAACTGTTTCTCTTGTATTTTTTAAATTCCACTCACAGAAGCGGTAAAATTATGTTTTATGCGATTTATCAAATTCTCTTATGAGGTGGGTAAAAGACGATGAAAAGCTCAATAAAATTTTATATATCTAATATTGTTATAAAATGAATCAAATTAATTACATTGAACATATATAGGTATTTTTTATCTGTTTTGACCTAAAATAAATTTAAATAAAATAAATAATGATTTAAATGAAAAGTCAATTTTAACTAATAACGTAGTGTTTTTAACTATTCATCAAAAATTGAAAGTTTCTAGAAACTTATCAAAAATTCAATTTAAGCAAATTTTGATATTAAAAATTCAAAAATGAAGTCTATTTTACCAAATTCAAAACATTGAAATTGAAATTATTAATTTAAAATTAATTTCCATTGTCAAAACCAAAAAGCGTATTTTTAAGAAATAATAACTACCAAAAGATTGACATTTGTTTATGTCCAATTTCAAAGTGAAATTACTTCCAATTATAGAAATTGGATTTAATGGTGAAAATATAATATATTTATACTTCCAAACCATTAAAATATATAATTTAACACTATAAATTATTTTGATTAAAAAAGTTGCTTTCAGTTAAAATATAGTATTTTTCACTATTAACCCAAATATGAAAGTTATCAGAAAAACACCAAATTTTTTTTTGAAAATAAATTCTTATGTCTCAATTAGAAATAAGAAGTTTATTTTGTAAAATTTAATATATAATAGTTTCAAATATTATATTTGAAAAGGGTTCACCACTAAAAGGCGGTAAAATTGCATTTCTTGAAAAATACTTCTTTTATCTGAAAAAAATGAATTTTTCCTTAAATTATGTCTAAGAAAATCAACAAATTGATTCTAAAATTATATGGGTTATATAATGTTCAAAATTCTATTAATACTATTCATAACAGCTTTTTTAACGGCTAGTATAGTAATTCATGGTGCGCTTGAACTCGGTGTAGCTTGTAGTGCAAGTTATTGAATTATTTTGAAGAAATAACTTACTATGAAATCTTGGGGTGTTACATAATGGACAGGACCTGGTTAAAGGCCCTATTATCAGGAGTTCAGTTAGGCATAAGACATTCATGGACGAGGTTCTGGGTATGGTTTTGGGACCTATTTTTGGATTGATCTATTATCATTATTTTGGGATTAATTTCTAGAAAATTTGGGAACCAATGATATGAAATACCATATTTATTGGTGGATGTGGATTTTACCCAATTTTAGAGGTGTTTGATTATACATGTTATTGGTTATTGTATATTTTTTCTGTATTTTTTATTTTTATCTTGTATAGATTACTATTCTAAATATGGTATAGTCTACCCAAATGACTTATCTTGATAGTCACTATTAGTTGGAAACCATTGGAATATGGGGAGGCAAGCTAGAGGACATGTGGAAACCTAGATCTATACACCATTTAGTGGCTTCCAAGTTGGGGACATTACACATATTTCATAAGAACTTCCATAATGGTTATAAAATTGTTTTAAATTTTTAGAAATGATAATTATGTAATTATAATTATTCAAGATATTATGTAGGAAAATGATTTTTTCATAGTCATCCTACCCAATACATTTTAGACAAATATGATGAATGTTCTCAGACATCAAACATGAACATTATTGATTAATTATTTAAGTATAACATTTATATAAGTGAAATAAAAGGAATAATATACTCAACAAAAATATTATTAAAAAATTAAATAATTAACATATGTTTAAAATTAAAATATATATAATGTATATGGCAAGCCGGATTCAAGGGAATGGTCTCCTTACCTTAAAACCTCATTTTAAATTCTTATAATAATTATTTTAAAAATAATATCAAGCATTTATATATTCTTAAAAATAGTATTAATGGATGTCTTTAAATTGAAATTAATAAAATATAAAAGACATTTTATGAACCTTTTAACTATCATTCAATGGTCTTCAAAAGAAATATTTTTAAGTGTACTATAAAGAACATTTATCCTCTGTTTAAAAAATAAAAAAATGATTGTTCAATTTTAAAATATATGTTGTTAAAAAATATTTCTACCACCAAAATTGTTATTTAATATTTTGTTTTATTTAAAATAATAAATATTTTAATCAAAAAAATTATTCCCATTGTACAAGGTATTTTAATTTTGAATATTATGTTTTACCTATAGTTTTAAAAGTATTTTTTTTGAATTTGATGATGTAAATGAAATATTTTACGTTTTATATATCGATTATGATCCTAGAAAATTATTTATTATTATTTATAAGACTAATATATATTTCCCATGAATTAGATAATGATTATATTCTCCAATGAATAATGATGGAATAAACTGTGTAGGTTATTCCATTTGTAAGAGTTCTTATAAGGGTTCTTATAAGGATTCTATGAATATGATGTATCAAGAATTATAAAAGAATTTTTTATGCTTGATATTTAGTATTCATGAAATATTTAAATTTCATAAGTTAAGCTAAGGATATTTTGTTCAAGGGAATTATTATTCCCATTAAGGTTAAAATAGAATGTTTTTACAAATATGTTTTTCTAGGGTTCACTTATTTTATAAGAAACCCTCATGACTATGGTTTAACAATTATATTTTCTCATAAATAATTTTTTTGATAATCATTGGGTGGAAAGCTATTTTCATCTATTGATAAGTATTTAATAGAGATCAATGTTTACTATGTTAACAAAACCCACTCATATATGATCTTACAATTTTGGAATGGATTAAGATGTTTATTTCCACATTTTGTATATGTACCTTACTATGATTTTTGTGGTCATCGCACATTTTAAAAAAATCACTAGGTTTAAGTATGATTATGTAAATTATTAATTAATGTTATAATTCATGAATTTTTGACCAAAAAAGAAAACATGATTCATATTAAATGTACTATATTATAGAAAAAAATGGATATATAGGGAAATTTCCACCCAATATTGTAAGAATTTATTATAAAAGTGTTATGATATAATTTCTAAAAATATAAATGATTAAAATCCTCATAATATAAGAAAATGAATTCATGTTTTCGAAATCATGATTTTGTAATTTTTCATTATCGGTAACCCTTAATAAATTTTAATTTATAGTTTTTATGATACATAATTTGATGATTTCCATGTTTGTATATATAATCTTCCCCAATTTAAAATGGGTTTATATATAGAAACAAGGAATATGAAGTAGGAAAGAACCAAGTGGGTAATTTCCCTCTAAATTAGTATCTTGGAATAGTTGCCACTAAAAATGTAATTGTTTACTATGTTGTGTTAGTTAAAAAGAGATATTTCTGGGGGAGGTATCCATGTGAGAGGGAAACCGAATTTACCACTGAGGAACATGTCTATTGTAGAGTATTTCATGAAATAGAACCCTTTAATATTTAGTGGATCATTTAACCCTATGATTAGAGAAGAGTGTGTTAATTCCCTAGAAAGTATATTAAATGTTGTGAAATGTTTAGACTATCAAAAGGTAACTCTCTCTATATTCCATTTTTAACATGAATCCAATATGTGGTGTTACATGTTTTAGAATACCCTAGATATATAAGATATGTATTCCTTACAATCTGATGAATTAAAAATATTTTTCTTATAAAGAATATTAATAATGGTTTTTCAGTAGAATGGAAAATAAATTTTTGGAATTGTGGTTACAGGAGAAACATTCAGTATCCACATATGAATAATACATTACTTTATTGGGAAGATATTCACAAAGTTATTTTCAATATATTGATAGTAAAAAAATGTTGTTTAAGTCAGTATTAGATCCTAGATATTAAACATCACAAGTTTATAGTTAATAAATAAGTCATGATAAAGTTCTCTAATGTTCCAAGGATTTAGAAATATAGTTTATTATTGACCATGTGTTCTAATAAAACAAACAAAATAAGTATTCTAAGTGATAATTAATGGGGGAAAATGCATCAAGGAAATATAAAGATATGAAAATAAAGTTTCTATGTTGTGAAAAGTGTGGGAAAAATAAACTTGAAGAATCTCTTATAAAATGAGGCAGGTGTTTTTAAAGATGAATGTTTATACATGTGGCTCGAGCCTACAAATAAACTTATTTGGAAAAAAATCATTATAAGATATATTAATTATAATGTGATGGGACATTATGTGAGTAATTTTACTAAGATAGATAAAAAGGATGGATGTCTTAAGGATTATAATAAAAAATATGTGGCTAAATCTATTATGAAAAAAATATTATATGTTGGTCCATATAGTGATGTCGTTTCAGTTATACCACACGTGTATTATGATTAATGAAATGTCTTGTTTCAATTGAGGTATACAGATTCCTTTATTAATGAGAAATTTTCTCTTAAATATGAAATTTTCACATTAACAATTGAGTATATAAATTTTTGTACAAACGCATGGTGATATAATTATTTCAAGAAGAAATTGAAAGAATCATTCTATTATCATCTGTTGAAGGGTTTTACCTATAAACATTATGGTATTCCCCTTGTGGAGTTTGATATTATTATGTGTATGGATTGAATTTTTGTTAACCATGTGAATTTATATTATATAGATAAATAAGTTGTTTTTAAAAAGATTTTTTACATAGGATTGAATTCACATGCTTGATAACATATCAATAATATGAGAAAATGGGTAAAAAGGAAACAAAATATATATGGTGCATATTATTAAGATGGAAAAATTGAAATTATTGATATTCCTATTGAAAATTATTATTTTAATGTATTTTTTGGGGGATTTTTTTGGTATTATACCTGATCAAGGGATTGAAATTACAATTGACATAATTTCTGATGTAAATCCAATTTCAGAACATTATTATTGAATAACTTAAATATATTATTTTTAATTGAAAACATGGTTACAAAATATACATGATAAAGGTTTTTTTCATCTTAAAACATCACTAGGTGGTGATGCTATTTTGTTTTATTTAAAATAATGATCATTCTATGAGAATATTCATTGATATAGGTCATTTGATAACATCATTTTTAATAATAACTTTCTCTTTCTACATATTGATGACTTGATTGATCATATCCAAGAACATATGTATTTTCTAAAGGTCAAACACATGTCAAGTACCATTATATGAAGGTAAAGAAGAATGTAATTCCATATATTGTGTTTTTTACTAGGTAGGGGAATTATTAGTTTGTGGTTATTCGAATAGTATTGAAAAATTATATTAATTTATTTATTGTACTTATGAAAAGTTTTTTTCCAATATTTCATAATTTTGCTAGGTTATTTATGAAATTATGAAAAAATTTATTTGTTAGGATATTCATAAGAAACATTGGAAAGATTTATTGAAACCATAAAGTAATAAAATGTTATATGTAAAAACATTAAATATGAATTCTCATTGTGAAAATATTCTTTCCTATGATATACTATAAATAAAGATGGAAATTTTTTTGATATGTCTAAAAATGAAGCAATTAAAGAGTTTCCAAAACCTAAAAATGTCGTAGTGATTCATAGTTTCATTAAATTACCAGTTTATTGCTATTTTTTTGTGAATCATGGAACCATTATTTATTCTACTAAAAAATAAAATCAAAATGGTGATGAATTCATTTAGATAAAATAATGTGATAAAAATTAATAGGAATGGAAAGGAATGTTATTTAATGCTATAGTTTTCTCCATACTATCTATAAATAGTGATTTTATATCTTCAAAAAATTTTCCTTGTAGGGACATGGTTGCATTCTGATTTAGAATGATCTGGTAATTTCTTATTATTTACATCAATTGATTCGTATTGGGAAGCATTTTCCAAAATATGACCTTGAACTAGAATCTCATATTTTTTACATAATAATATAAAGACATCATTAATTTTGAGTAAAGTGTGAAATATATATTTTTCATAAAATATTAATGTATATATTCACCATTAAATAGTAAAAATGAGTTAGAGAATATGGATTTAGATAATTAAGGAACATGAATATACAATAAATTACCATCCAGAATATGTAAATAGGGTAGCAGATACTTTAATTCAAAATGATAAAAACATAATTAAGTTTTCTCTGTTTAGAACATTATCATTTTTTAATAAATATGAAGAATTTTAGTCTAAAAATTGGGAGTTTATGAAATTCCTTAGTTTCAATTCATCCCAATTGCACTAATATGTATAGAGACCTTTGGGAACTTTTTTTTGATATGGGTTAAAAAGATATAATTCTTACATTACCATGAAATGATTATGTTTTCAACAGGTTATAGTGGAATGATAATTACTGAAAGGGGTTCTTTAAATTTTTATAGTTCTATAATAGATGTGGGAGAATTTCTCTATGTATTTTTTGATTGGATTACCAAAAACTACAAAAGGTGATAATGTGATATTGGTTATTGTTGATCATTTAAGTGAATATTAAAATTTTCTTCATATTTGAGATAATATTTCTATATATTATCATTATAGAGTTTATGTTATAGAAATCATCATATTTTATGAGTTCCCCCTTTTTGTTTTATCTAACCATGATTCTAATTTTATTACAAATTTTGTTAAAATATTTTAGTAGTTATTGGGTACTGAATTAAATTTTAGTACAACATTTTATACATAATATAATGGAATGTCAAAGTGAAGGATTTATACAATGGATGTCAAGATTAGATATTATTTTATGGATTACCAAGGAATTTGGGATCGTTATATTTAATATATTAAATTTTACATTCATATAAGTTTTCATTCAAATATACAGATGGAATAATTTCAATAATATATTGAATGTGGTGTCGAACTCCATATTTTTGATAGAAAGTCAGGGATTGAAATTTATTGTTACCAAAATCCAAAAATGAAATGGTTGATTAGGTGAAGATGATTGGAAAACATATCAAGAAGGATCAATCCAGGAATAAAAGTTATGTAGATAACTTGAAGAGATATCCTAAATTCAATGTGGGTGATCATGTTTTTTCTAAAGTATCTCTGTGGATAAGAGTTATAAAATTATTCTAAAAGAAACATAGATACTATAAGAAAATATAATAAATTATTATATTGAAATAATGATATAATTCAAATGTTTTTATAATGAATTGTTAAATTTGGAGTTATTGGGATATATATATATATATATTGATTGGGTTATGTCAACTAATGATAAGAAATATAGTTCATTTAATGTACTTTATCTTTATTATTTATGTATTAATTAGTATATAAGAGAGAATTATATAATTTAATTTAGAATTTTTTATGCGAAATATATTATGGCTACTCAATCTTTCACAAGAAATTTTAAAGATATGGAAAAGGTCTGGAGGTATTAGAGTTTAAGTGAACTTTACTATCAAAATGAAGTGTGATAAATTGTGTGTTATAAATATTAGAAAAATAAAATTTAGGAATAAGGGTATTGTTATAAAGAACATATATAACATTATCATATATAAATTGGAGAAAGTGTTCGGTATATTATAGTATATATTCACACAATAATCAAATTGAACACATCATTACAATTTGAGGTTCTAGAGAAATGTTTAAAAATCATTAACTGGAACTTTGATTTCAATTATATCTATCCATATTAATGGTTTGGATAAAGAACCCACATACTACAAAGGTAATTTTCCTTCATAATCTTATAATAAATATTTTGTATCATCATGTAGTTCATGGAATGGTATTACTTCTATCATATATTTATTTACTAAGTTACTGATTTGATTCAGAAACCATTAATGAAATTTTAATTGGGTTTTAAAAAATAGAGAGAATTAATTATAACATTATATGGGGATAGTTAATCAATATTTTAATATAAAGATGAAATTTTTGAAGGAAGTAAAAGAGAGTGAATGAATGTATAATTTTTTAGAGAATTTGATGATTATATTTTAATGCAAATGGCGAATAGTTATGGAAAGGTGTCACAATGTATAAGGGAAGTGGTAAGTGGTTCCAAGGAAGGATTCAATGAATTTGGTTAATTTTATTCATGGATAAATTTTATATTTTACTCTTATTTCTAAAAATGACCATGTCTTGTGTGGGATTATATTGGATCATAATAAATTCATTGAAATACATATCTAGAATATATTTATGGAAGTCAATTTATGGTTTTTGATGAGGTGAATTTATGTGTGTTGTGTTATCAACAAACTAAAAGGGGGAGAATGATTTTTAATGTCCATAGAGTGTTTTTGGGTTTTGTTTATTGAAAAATAAAGAGTAAAATAAAATGAAATATTTTGTATACCATTAAGGGTTCAAATTTTGTAGTGATGGAAATATTCAATTAATTTTTATGGTGATCCAACTTAAGATTGACTATAAGATCAAGTTAATTCAAAGTTCAATGCAATAACATTGTTGTTTTTATTAGGATATAAAAAATGGTTGATGTGTATAGAGTGATCACCATGATTGGTTCTATTTATTTGAAAGTGATTAAATATATTATATTACACTATGGTGAAACCCATGGTTTTTAATGAGTTTTATTTGGTTTGATGTAAAATCATATATAGATTTAGATATGGGGTTGGTGGAATAAACATTGTAAAAATATAATTTGTGTTCATGGATCCAAAAATTTAGTGAACATGTTATGGGGAATATTTTGGAAAAAATAGTATTTTCCAAGATAAGTGAGGAATGGCCATGTTAGATATCATTCTCTAAAGTAAAATTATAATGAGAAGGTGAATGTGAGTGTTTTACTGTGCATTTTATTTAGTGATTCAACTAATAAAAAAACAAATCATGACATAAAAAAATACCTCAAGTTTTATTTTTGATATTGTTTTCTTAGAAAAAACATTCAATTATAGTTCATGGTTTTTTGAGAGAATAGATAAGTTGATATTTTCTAAATCATGGTAAGAAAAAATAACATTGTGGTTGGTCCAGGGCTACAAATATATCTAATTAAAAATTATTAATTTATGTGGGGATATTTGAGTTGAATATGGGATAATTTTTCATGATTTATAAAGACATAGATTAATGAATTTGCATATGATTTTAAAAGATGAATGATGAATTTAATGATGGGAAAATAATGACTTTACCTAAGAAATAAAAAAAACATCTTCTCATGTGGATCATAGATAAAAACAAGATATTGAGATAAATTAGAGATAATTTGATAAAATCATGATAGAATTTAAATAATAACTATTCTTTGTTTATATCTACGTAGATCATTGTAATGTCTCGACCTGACTTACCCCTAAACTGATACTCGGACCGGTCGGCCACATGGCCTCAAGAACATTTCCCCAAATTCCAAAGGCTTCTGACTAGAAGCGAGGTCCTAGGGTGTGATAGTGGGTAAACTATGACCTCGTTGGCTGAGTGTAACATAACGGAATAAACATTAAAAAATAGTGGAATTTGTAAACAGTAGGAAACTAATACCAATCAGAAGATGTATGATAAATAAATAAAAAATTCTCACACCATACAAATGATAATTCGGAATGTTATATGTTTTATTAAAGAAGCCAAAATAGAATACACTGAAATTAGATACAAATATAATAAAAGTTAAAAATAGAAATATAACTTAGATGCATCTCAAGACTTGGATTGGTCCCATGCCCTCCAACTCCTAAGAATCAATCATGTACTTGTATAAGGGAAATTTCCTTGGTATACACTTTCAATAATATAATCTATTTGGTCCCAAAATCAGGACCCACATAGGGTGTGATATTAATCCTAGTAGGAAAAAACAAATGATATGTTCCTAACAGTTAGTGAATCTATAAAGTAGAAGTAAAGAAAAATAGTAACTATGAAGTATTCAAGTAAACTATTATTTTTTGTTTAAGATGTTTAGTAGTTCAATTTCATTTAAGTGCAACAATCTTGAGATTTTTCCTTAGCCTGCCAAGCCCCCGTATAGATGGAAACATAGAAGTTGTCTCAAAAGATCATCTAGATAAGGAAGTGAAGACTGAATCCAAACATGTGCATTGGCATGACAGACACACCACAGGTGATCCAATATCATTTAAAAAGTTATATGAAAAACGTTCTTGAAGTATGTCCTAGGCCTGTCAACCCCCCATAGCAAAGTAACTATCAACTCGTGACATAACCATTTACATTTAAGCATATACGCATTTCAAAATTTAATCATTTGTTTAGTTTCCAATAGATCCCATTCTAATTATCGCTCAATGGATCAATGATTTGATCGACATTTATAAAGAAGACTCAATGAGCCCGACCACCAAAACTATGGATTGCTCACGACCTTTACGTAATTAACCTCTTGATTCAATTCATTTCCTTTTAACTAGGATAATGGATCACCCAAGGTAAGAAATGTGTAATTAGTCACATGAGGCCAACCTTGTCTTTTAACATAGACTATAGCTCTTCCATGGCTAATTACTTATTTTACTCATTTAGCATTTCATTTTAAAAGTGAAACATGTGAATTAAACAATCATAAGGCCTTAAAATAACAACTTATGTGGGAATTTCACTTAGCATCAAACATATGAAAATTAAACAATTACAGGGTTTTAATCAGAACAGATCACATGGGAATTTCAGAAAACAAATATCATTCTAATCCACTCTAAAAAGGGAAACCATTCACACTCTGCAAAGACATTGTTTCCAAATGGCTAACAACGGGGGACACACCCATGGGATGTCCCTAAAATAGGCAATTTAGCAACCAAAAACATCCAATTTCTTACAATCAAATACCTAAGATTAATTAGGCATCAACAAGTTTCATATCTAAGGAAAAAAATAACCAAAAATGGTGTCACACCATTTTGGCACATATAATCAACTTGAAATTTAATGAACGACACAAGAACAGCTACCTTGAGGTCGTATAAGTGATATAATCTGATGTTGGGCCTTGTATAAACCTAGAATGTCATAGATCTAAGAAAAGAGGTAAATCATTCAACCTTGAATAAATTACTCAAGAACAAAAATCAACAAAAACGACTTAATGATAAGAAATAACTTACCATGAAGAATCCAACGAGACAAACAACACTTGAATCGGGTTCCGAATGACGAAATAGGAGAAGGAAACGTTCTCATGGATCTTTCTTCTTTACCCAGTGGCCCCTCTGTATAAAAGAAGTGGAAATGAGAATACTTCCTGTTTTAAGCCACATGTTAGTAGTACATGGAATGTAAATCTATATACATGATGTGTATACCATTTTACTATTCATCAATTCACCGACTTACTTTACACATCCTGCACCGACCTTCCCGTCATGACTACATGGCGTGTACTAGGAAGTACACAACGTGTAGAGGCCTTTTCTTATCTTCATGGAAAATATAAGAAAATACCATGTATCCCCATCCAACATGGCCAGAATACACCATGTGTATATAAGAGTACATGGAATTTTCTACAAAAATTGAACTTTTTTTCAATTTTAATTGTTTTTCAAAAATAGATCAAAGGAAAATAAAAATGAAGAAATAATTTCTTATAATAAAAACTAGGTTAATACAAACTTCCACCCCAAAAGCAATTCATCCCTGAATTTCCCTTCCAAATATGGAGAAGGAATATATGAGAATATCTCGGGCCACTGAGCATGTACGTCGTCCTCCCTCTCCCATGACTCATCTTGTACTCGACTGTGCTACCATAGCACTAGTACAAGAGAAACTAAATGACCTTGTAGAACCTTCATGCTCCTATCAACTATATGAATCAGATGCTACTCAAAGGATGCATCAACTTGAAGCTCAACCACCTCATGATGAAAAACGAGAGATGGATCTGAGTGATATCAGTGTAGCTAAGATGCGTGGAAGACATCTTGCATGGCTCGGTACCTATGAGGAAACTACAACTGGTAGGCAACCAACCAGACTCATTCTAGAATCTCAAATGATCTGACATATCATAGTGAAAGAATACCCTATCTCCTGATCCTCTTGTGTCTCAATCTCGGTGAAACACGTAAGAAAACCTGATCCCTGACCTCGAAGTCCAAAGTTCTTCTACGGCAATCAGCATAAGATTTCTGATGAGACAACATAGTAGACATCCATCACTAAATCAAGTGAATCTGCTGATGTACAATGATTTTAAAAGTATTTTTATAATTTTATAACTTAGTTTTAATTAATTAGTTTATCCTTTTTTTATATTTTTAGTTTATTTTTGTAGTTTTGTATTAGTTTAGATATTTTGATAATTTTTAGTAAATTTATATACTTATATTAGTAATTTAGTATTTCTATTAGTAATATTAATTTTATATATTATATTTAACACTAGTATTATTATTAGTTTCTATGATTTACTTTAGTTTATTTTATTAATTTTAATTTGTATGTATATTTTAATTTTAATTTTATTTTATTTCATTATTTTACTGTAGTAATAAAATGGTATTTGTTATTAGTTTATTATATTTAATAGTAGTATTATATTTAATTACATGTTCATTAATATTTAAATACTATTATTATTATTATTTAACATTTAGATTAATATTTTTTTTTTAATTTTGAATTTTAAAAATAAATTTAACTTGTTTATTTTTTTTCATTTTTTTCATTTATATTCCCCTATCTAACCTACCCCTCATTTTTCCATATCCTCCCTCTATCCATGCACCATAGACCTCCCCATTCCCATTTTTCTCTCACCAATCACCCTCCCCCTTTGACCCATTCCTCACCTCTCTCAAATCCCATGCCCCAATCATTCCTCCCCCTCTCCCCAATCAACCACCACTTCCCCTTTGACTCATTCCCATCTCCCCAATCAACCAACACTTCCCCTTTGACTCATTCCCCTCTCCCACGTCACCCCCTTTAATCCCTCTCTACAATCTCTCTCACCCCCAACAATCCTATGCCTGACCTCTCCCCACTTTCCCCTCGATCTCCATCCTCCATTTCCTTCTTCCTTCCCCTGCCGCCTCTACCACACCCACCCGTTACCCCCGCCATCTACCCGCCACCTACTCCTCTCCCCACTCCACCCACCACCCCACTCTCCCTATCCCCTGCATCTCTCCCCACTTCGAAACCCAGCCTCCGCCCCCTATCCCCTCTCCCCCTACCCCGCTTGCCCCTTTTACCCAGTACCTCTGTCTCCCATGCAGGCATTCACTTTTTGAAGTGAGCACGCCAACAACCGTGCAACAATCAGTGGTGACCTATACTCGGTCCGACTCAGCACCAATCCACCCTCAACTTCAACATATAACTGAAACGACATCGTAGTGGTTAGATTTGACATTTCGGCGATCAGCGGGACAATGGTTAATATTTTACGATTGTCAAAGATGGATTACAGTGAAAACTACGACAACATGAGCACAGTGATATCCGTTTATTATTTTATGTATCGTGTTGTCGTCGTGATGGTGGGCTAATTCATTGGTGTCAGAGTTGTGATAAATGTGATGGTGAATGGATGTATTTAATTTATTAAAATGTTTTATTTCCCTTTAAATTAATTTTAAATGGATGTTTATATAATTAATTATATCTGCGTTGAAATTAATTGTCATTTGGGCTCTGCACACATACTTTGGTACCAGTTCGTGTGATACCTAATAAGTAATCACGAACGATAATTCATCAGAGAATTTATTTATTCTGAATTCGATCAAGCACGCGATATAATTCTGAATAAATAATTATATTAATTAAAAAATTAATATTTTGTGTGTGTGCTTCGTCAAGCTTGTGTGAGTGATACTGAATAAGTGATCTCATGTGAGTGAACCTGATGCAGGTAGATACTTCGACCTTGTGAGAAACGTGTCGTCATGTTTCACCAAGTGATTTAGTACAAGAATGACACGGAAATTATTTTTCAGGGCAGAGAACGAAATAACGGGTAATTTGTGTAAACATTAGAATACTGTCTAACATCAGATAACGAGACTAGATAGTATTTTTATTAAATTTGGAATCAGTGATAATTGAATAAATAAATATTCAAATGTGGGAATTAAATAATTGACATTGCATGCACTTGAACGAATGTCACAACTCTGAAACATCCATCTCTGCCAGTTTATTTCATAGCTTAGTTAACTTAGATAGTTTCAGTTAATTTAAATAGTCATTTTTTAAATAGTAATTTAGTTTTTAGAACTTAGTTGTTAATCACACAATTAAATCCCATCTGCCTGAATATTCCTCCAAAAATAAATTTCTAGTGTCTACTCACATTATTTATGTGGTTCAACCTTGATTTCCACTTCTACATAGTTAGTAGGTAAATAAATATTGAAAATTTGCACGTGTTGTGACGTGCGTGCCAAATTTCTGGTGCAGATACTTCGAATTTTTGAGAAACGAGTCGTCGTATTTCACCAAGTGATTCAATGCTATAAGGACGTGCATGTTATTCTTCAGAACAGAGAATGAAATGATGGATAATTTTTGTAAATATTAGAATACTGTCTAACATCAGAGAATGAGACCAGATCGTATTTTGATTAAATTTGAAATCAGTGATAATTGAATAAATAAATATTCAAATGTGGGAATTAAATAATTGACATTGCATGCACTTGAACGGACATCACAACTGTGAAACTTCCATCTATGCCAGTTTCTTTCATAGATTAGTTCACTTAGATAGTTTTAGTTAATATAAATAGTCATTTTTCTAAAATAGTCATTTAATTTTTAGAACATAGTTGTTAATCAAACAATTAAATCCCAACTTCCTGTACATTCCTCCAAAAAGAAAATTCCTAGTGTCTTCTCACATTCTCTCTGTGGTTTGACCTTTCTCGCCACTTCTATAGTAGTTAGTAGGTAAATAAATATTTAAAATTTTCACGCGTTGTGACGTGCATAAAAAATTTATGGCACCGTTGCAGGGGAGAATAGTATCATTAGAGATTACTTTAAAAGAGTGATTTAGGTCAATTTTTTTAAAAAAAACCAAAAACGAAACCAACAAAAAAAAGTTTACTACACTAGGAATTTTTCATTGCAGAAATTTTCAAGACACCCAAAAGTTCAGAATGACATGTGCCGTACCACACAATTACAACCAGTTCCTGACCTACGCAACCCCAACTCAAGGTATAACGTATAATGATTCACCACACATGAGCTATCCAGAAAATCCGATTTATTTCAATGATGTTTATTCATGTCCATGCTATGATTTATATGAGAATATTTCTCCATGATATGAAATAAGTCCTTATACATCTGTTGATCATTTTTAAAGTCAATTCCTTCCTGAAAGTTTATAACTTAATAATTCATGTCAAACCAATGATTCAATAATTGAGCACATGTTTCATTGTGCTATCACTGAGAAAAATTGGAGGTTTGAACTTCAAGATGAACGCAATGCAAAGTTGCTTTCATCAAGAAAAGATCTAGAAAATCAATTGACGAATTTAATAAATCGAATGAATCATATTTTTGAACTAGTTGTGTCATTACCACTTGATGATCTAATTCAAAACAATTCTTTTGAGGAGAGTGCAATAGAGGTTCCATTTGAACAACATTCATGTCCCGATTCTGATAATGAGATTGATCAACCTTCTTATCATACAATTGATGACTCCACTCCATCACAAAATAATTATTCCAATCTAATCACATTTCAAGAATATGAGAGATTAGTCTTACATCCTGTTGAACATAACGATCCCTCGAAAAATGTGATTTCATGTCCTTCTGTGAGTTCACAACCCAATCATCCCAAAGTGAAAAAGGACATGTTCAATGCATATCAAATTGAACCTTTTGAGGATGAAGAGGAAATTGAACTAGGACCATTATTTATCATGATAGATTCAGAATGGAACCAAGAGACAGTGGATTTCCACACTCAAGAGGACATCACATCAAATGACATCGAATCACCTCTTTCTGAAAATCTTTATGAGTTTGAAACTTTTTCTAATATGAATAATTCTGAAACATTTCTGGAATCGGAGAATAAATCAGCATTGGTGGTAGAGAACACTCATAATTTTCTAGTAACAATGGAAGAATGAGATTGCTTAGAGGATCCTGAGTTTGTGGTGAAACATGTACCAACAAATAAATATGATGTAGGCGATATAGAAGAAAATTTTAAAAATTATTTCATTCATGAAAAAATGGAGTTATCTACTCCAATTGATCCCATGCCACTTGCTCCATGTGTTGAGGTTAAAAAAATTCTCTTGAAATACCCAAATATGCTAATAATATTGCTGACCTTAGCCCAATCAATGAAACCATTGAGTTTGAATTGAGTTGGAAACAAGTAGATTTCCCTATGCTAGTGGTAAGGTGTGAAAATGAATTGGGATATATCGTCAACCCAGATACTGCATTAAAGGATGTGATTGATATAAACCTACCACTGAAGGAGTATGGTAAAGACATTTTTTCACCTGTGTAAGTTCAAAGAGGTAATCTTCTTAATCTTTTCACTTACTTACTTTTCCCAAAATTCAATTATTCGATGAGTCTTTATTCAGGTGAGATATACTAATTACCTTGTCAGTTGGCATATTTTCATTTCATTCCACACATCCATTATTCTAAAAAGATTCTGTTGAGATTTTGTACAGCTTACAAGATAAATTCATCCTCAATGAATGGATTCAACACTTCTACTGAAATAAAAGCAGATACACGGTTTACATTTCCATTCGATCCTGGTGGAGTTTCAACGTCTGGATTAAGACGAATTAAACTTAGTGCTCAATGTGAGGAAAACCATAATTTTTTTGTTTTCTTTTCACTGCATTTAATTTCATTTCATTTAGTTTTAGTTTAAATAAAATGGCATGCATTTACCACAATCTGTTTTCTCCCGGCACAGTAGTGGATTTAAATTCATCAAACATATTTTTATCATCCACATTGTGTTGATTATAGTGTGAATTCTTTGATTTGATGTGAGTATGTGCTGTCAACGTGTAGGTTCTATAGGTATACAACTTGTAGAGCTTCATCGGATACAAACAGCCTCTCTACGTCTATCTTCACTTACACAGGGAATTGTTTTGTTTTTTTTTCTATTTTATGCTTCCAAAAACACTATGTAAACTAAAAACAAAAAAAAAGAAATTTTGAGGAAAAAAATAACTAACATTCTTGTCATTGATGAACCCACATAAAAGCCATTATATTTTTGTCGCAACGTAGTTGGAAACATAACACTTGTGTAGCTAGACAATTTGAGCACATGATTTTTGTTTGACATGGTTTGATCCTTGATCTCATGACAAAGATGATTGCTGATATTATGTCATTCATCGAAAATATTTTTCAAAAACTTGTATATTTTTAGACACTTATTTTCACTCATGCTCATCTGTGCTATCCAAAATTATATTTCCATACCCTTGAGGACTCGGAGCCATTTTAAATCATCTCTTATTTTCCTTTTAATTAGGGAATCTCAACCATGTTATGTCTTCTAGAACTTTCCATGTTTTCCCATCAAAGAGATAAGAGTTTTGAGAGTTTCACTAAAATAATCAAGATATCTATTTGATATTTTAGCCCCGTTGAACCACTGATCCACCCATACATTTTCTCCATCATGTATCCCTTAGAATCCATGAAGAATCCTTTTTAGGATAAGCCCATAACTGATACCCTTTCCTACCCATTTCATGAATTTCTGCATGATAATTTTCAATCTAAGTGTGAGGGGAGAGATTTACTCTTGGAGAGGGTTATTTGAGGGGAAGTGAGTCATTTGATGCACATGGATCGACATTCTCTCATCCTGATCATATGAGTTATATTTCATAGTATCCACATTCATTGCATGTATTTTGATATGGGAATATATAATCCTTTTGGTTCCCATAATGAGTACATTGGTGGTCCTTACGTGGTAACCCTAGCTTTTAGGGATACCTATAAAAATGATGACCCATTACTATAGGAACTAGAAGTTTTCTATATGACCTACTTTCCTTGAGATTTTACAGTATATATGATACTTTTGTACCATTCTTTGAGATTATTGTCTGACATTTATTTCATGGGGTTTTGGAATTGATACTCACTAGTTTTTCTTACCCATGTTATTTGAGTGAGTCGTGTAAAAAAGAGTGAATCATTGTATTATCATATGCTTGGGGAAAAGAGGTGTTTTAAGTGTGGGGAGCAAGTTTTTGAGGGAGACATTTGGATTGACATTTATCATGCATTTTTTTCAGGATTCAACCCTCCTTTTTCCCAAAAAAAAACTATCACAATTTTTTTATGACCCACCATCCTGCAACCTCAGAGACATTTGACCCTCATGTAATGTCCTTCAGATTGGTGCATTCTTTTTATTTCCAATAGTAGAGATGGGATATTCATGGCAAGACTATGGTAAAAATGCATGCATATGAGAATTAAGTAAAACATTGATCATATATTTTGAGAGATGAGAGTGATGGAAAGGTAGGTCACATGATACATGAGTGCAAGTACTTGTTTTGGAAAAAATTCGCATGGATGAAAAATGATTTTTGAAAATTGGAGTTTTAAATGAAGCATAATATTTTGTCGGTAAATGAGATTGAATTTTTTTGAACTTTTAATTTTGATGTTTTGATTTGTCTGCGGCCACTTGTGTTTTTTTTCTGATTGTTTTTCCTAGAAGTGCAAAATTTTAAGTTTGGGGATTTGATGTACATGGATTTTACATGTATTTTTATAATTTTCTAACTTATTTTTAATTAATTAGTTTAACCAATTTTTATATTTTTAGTTTATTTTTGTAGTTTTTTATTAGTTTTGATATTTTGATAATTTTTAGTTAATTTATATACTTGTATTAGTAATTCAGTATTTCAATTAGTAATATTAATTTTATATATTATATTTAACACTAGTATTATTATTAACTTCTCTAAGTTTAGTTTAGTTTATTTTATAAATTTTTATAAGTATGTATATTTTAATTTGTATTTTATTTTATTTCATTATTTTGTTGTATTAATAAAATAGTATTTTTTATTAGTTTATTATATTTAATAGTAGTATTATATTTAATTACATGTGCATTAATATTTAAATACTATTATTATAATTATTATTCATTTAGATTAATATATTATTTTGAATTTTGAATTTTAAAATTTGATTTAACTTTTTTATTTTTTTTCATTTTTTTCATTTATATTCCCATATCTAACCTACCCTTGATTTTTCCTTAACCTCCCACTATCCACGCACCACACCCCTCCCCATTCCCCCTTTTCTCTCACCAATCACCCTCCCCCTTTGACCCATTCCTTACCTCTCTCCAATCCCATGCCCCACTCATTCCTCCCCCTCTCCCCAATCAACCACCCCTTCCCCTTTGACTCATTCCCCTCTCCCACATCACCCCCTTTAATCCATATCTCTAATCTCTATCACCCCAAACAACCTCACGCCCCGACCGCTCCCCACTTGCCCCTCGATCTCCAGCCACCAGTACAACTGCCTCTCCTACCTCCATCCAACATAGGGATGATCGGCATGACCTACTGTACGATGCCTCATATAGTTCCTTCTGAATAGTAGCCTGAAATCTATTATTATAGGTGAACTCAACCTGGGGAATATGCTTCTCCCAAGACCCCGCAAAATCCAAGACACATGCAGGCAACATGTCCTCTAAAAAATATATTGTACGCTCTGACTGGAAATTAGTTTGAGGGTGGTATGTTGTGCTAAGAAAGACCTGTGTACCCAATGCCCTCTGGAAACTCTACTTAGAATAAGATGTAAATCAGGCATCCCTATGTAGAACGATGGAACGAGGAACCCCCTGAAGTCATACCACCTATTGAATATACTTCTTTCCTAGCTCATCAACATTAAAAGTATCTTTAATTGACAATAAGTGAGCGAACTTTGTAAACCTGTCATCCACCACCCACACTGTATCATTTATTCTAGGTGACCTCGGTAACCCTATCATGAAATCCATCGTGACCTCATCCCATTTCCACTCAGGACTAGATAACTGATGTAAATGTACATCTGGACATTAATGTTCCACCTTCACTTGCTGATAGGTGTAACAGCTTGTAACAAAACCAGTGACTTCTCAATTCATACCCGACCACTAGTACTGGTAGCATAAGTCATGGTACATCTTCGTGACTCTGGGATTCATTTCCCAAGATGATGCATGAAACACTAGCATCATCTCCTCGTGTATGTATTATAAACCCACAAAAGACCATGGACATGATGAAATTCATCCTCTCTTATCTTCCATATAGGAAGTGGGTCCTCCCCTACCATACTCTCCCGTAGAACTAGGCCTTTGAATCTGATAGCTGCCTCATCCTCACTCTGTCCTGTAGGGTAGAGGTATTAGAAAAATATGAACGATAAATCTATCCCTAACTATTTTTCTCCCCTAAATGCATCTCAGAGAACAAAGACATCAGATACCACTCACCACTAGCCTCCAGTACCGCCTGTATCTGAGTCTTCCTTCTTAGTGTGTCACCCACTACATTTACCATTCCAAGTGTATAGGAAAATTTAAAGTCAAAGGATGAAGATATTCCACACACCATCATTGTCTCAAATTCAAATAACACTGAGTGAAGACGTATCTAATACTTTTATTGGTCCATACAACCATAAAATGTTCCCCCTAATAAATAGTGTCTCCAGCAGCGCAAATAAAGAATTACTGTAGCCAACTCGAGATCGTGCATCGGGTAATTTCTTTCATGTGGACTCAACATCCGAAACCCGTACCCAACTACCTGAAATTAATAAGCACTACTCCCAGCCTAATACCTAGGGAATCGTAGTACATAGTTTAACTCATACCTGGTTCAGAAAATATAAATATTAGCGCTAAAGTCAAACAACCCTTCTGATCTTGGATGGTTGCGACACAAGAATCTGACCATTTAAACTTCACACCCTTCTTAGTCAAATCTATCATCGACACTGCTAAGTGTGAGAAGTCCTATATAAAATTAATATATTAACTAGCTAGCCCCAAGAAAATCAGAACCTCAATAGAATTCTTTGGATAATCCCTGGTAAGTACTTCCCTCACCTTATCTAGGTCCATTGATACTTTAATATCTGAGATGTAATGACCCAGGAAGCGAATATGATCCATCCAAAAGTTTCATTTTGCGAACATAGAATATAACTGATGCTCTATTAGGGCATTCAAAACCATCTTAAGGAGTTTTTCATGGTTGTGTCTATTATGAGAATACACCAAGACATAGTCCACAAAAACCACCACAATGGAATATAGTTAAGGATTGAACACTGGGTTCATCGACGCCATGAAAACTACTAGCACATTAATGATATCAAATAGTATATCCATGTACTCATAGAGACCATACATGCTACAAATGGATGTATGAGGTACGTCTTCTTTTCAAACATGTACCTGGTGATATCCTGACCTCAAATAAATCTTTGGAAACACTAAAGCTCTTCTAAGATGATCAAACATGTCATTAATATGTCGTAGGGGATACCGATTCTTAACAGTCAATTGATTCAGTTTTTGATATTCCATGAAAATTATAAGAGTATCGTCTGACTTTTTAGAAAAAAGGACTGGTGAACCCTAAGGATATGTACTAGATGAGATAAAACCCTTAACTTCCAGATCATCCAACTACTTCTTGAGCTCTTGGAACTCTGTCGTAGTCATCCTATGAGGAGGAATGGATACAAGTGAAACTCCTTGAACAAGCTTGATAGTGAAATCCACCTCTCTAACCTGAGTTAAGCTATAGATTTCATCTGGGTAGACATCCATGAAATGATAAACCACTAGAGGGAAATCTTCCATACCTGTTCCCTGATCATCTAGATATAAACTCGCATTCTAAGTTGTCATCCTGCCTAACCCACGATGATCAGATCTAGCTCGACTTGCCTGGAAATATCAATCACCCTTGTTTAGAAATGATCCAGGCTCTATTGATATAAAACTCACCCTACAAAGATAGTGGTCAATGAAGGCCTGATAGGATACCATCAAATAAATTCTGAGGATAACATCAAAACCCATCATCTTTAAGACATAGAGGTTCCATATAAATGTTAAACCCTCCAATCTCAAGGGGCACGCCTTTCACTGAGGCACACCTACCATTTTGATCCCTAGTGGAGTGTCTAGCCACATAACGTTCTCAGAGGTTTAAACAAAAATCCCAAGGCTCTCCAAAATGGGAACAAATATAAAACTCTAAATTTCACCAGAATCAAAAAGGGAAGAAAATAAAATAGAGGTGACTTGAATAATACCACTGAAAGTAGAATGTCTAGGATCCTTCTCATGTTGGGTTTGTTGCACTACATATTTCTAACCTGTACAGTAGCCATATAACACAACATGGCTAATCAGAGCTGACCTTACCTGCTATCGTTGAGATCTAGGCACTGGATACCACATCCATGACCATTGCCTTGGTCTACACACTGCATCATATTCCAGCTTCCAGACTGGTGAGAAGCTATTGACTGTGATCCTACATGTGGAGTCTATACATAACCTCTCTCACTAGAAACTTGTGGAAATTTCTTGTAGAAGCAATGTAGATGGACCATATTTCTGCATGATCGGCACTCAACTGGGTCCTTTTGGAACTGGGCCACATGTGTCCACATATACCACACTGATAGCAGCTCACATGGATAGATGATGATACATCATGAATGCTCTTATTCCCATGAGAAAACACCATAAGATGCTTCTTGCTTTTTGTCGAGACAGTGCCTAATCTTAGTGCCAAACGACCGTGGATCGCACCACCAACTTCCCATAGGATTCACTCAGTAATCAACGCATGATTAACAATGGAATACATATAAGGAAACCTGAAAACATTCTCTTGATCTCGAATGTCATATCGAATAACATCCTCAAAGTGCCTGGCTCTCAATGCCTCATCACCCATTAGAACAGGTGTGTATCGATGAATCTCTATAAAGTGGTCATAATAGTCCATCACTAATATAGTACCCTACTCCATATTAATGAACTCTAGGGATCGATCAGCCCTAAGGGTCTCTGGAAATAAGAATTCATAGAAGACTGTCTGGTAGTCTCCCCATTCCATGTCCCAATGGTGCTCTACCTACATGATAACATCCCACCACCTCTTAGAGGAATAACGTAGCATATAAGTCACAAGATTGATACTCCTCTAAGAAGGTGTCTCAAAAAGCTCAAAGATAGTCAGCACTGATTCTAGCCATGATTTCCTAGCCTGTGGTCTACCATCCCCTGAAAAAGTAGTCTGATGCAATAGCTGGAATACACATGTCTGATCTTTAATAGTTTTGTCCACCTATAGTTCTCCTTGGAAGGTTTTCATGAACCACACCAAACCTTCTCAAAAATTTTCATATGTACCCACGTCCAGTATAGTGGATTATTCCACAACTAGAAAACAACTTGAGGATCCATCATTAGCCCATTTCCTAACACCTTTGGTGTATACTAACCACTACTCTATTGGTGCACTGCCTGAGGTTGTTGTGGTGGAATTACTCTGCAAATTCCAGCACACACACATCAGCATAGGTTTAACAAAGATAAAACTGAAACTCAGAAGTGTATAGGGGGGAAGAGAAAGAAAAATATTCAAGTTTTTCAATATAGGAGTACACAGTGTGTATAAATCTTTACACGGTGTGTTGTCGTAGGCCTTTACATGGCTGTGTACTTCATCCCAACATGGCCATGTAACACCCCATGTACACGACATGTTCCCTAAGAGACACATCATGTACCTGGATTTTTATTTCTGTCCAGACACTTCTACACGGCTAGAACTGCACAGTTTTTCCAGTGTAAGAAAACATAGCTGGTTCATCCTAGACATGACATTTACATCTAAATTTTCATTCACCTATGTCGTTAGTCATATGGCTGGATACATGATCGACTTCTACACATCGTGTACTAACAGTACAAAACATTTCCTTCACAATTATCTAGAATATGTGTTTCCTCTTTACATGATAGCTTACACGGTCAAGGATTACACAACTTGTATACATGGTACATAGCATGTTATGCTAATAATTTGGAACACGTTATTCCCTGAACAGGAAGAACACACGGCATGTTGGGCTAGCCTACACGCCATGTATACTATTTTTTTCACGTCAGAAATTCCAGATTTCCTAGTAAATCCATGTTCTGCCAATAACTAACCATAAAAATTCCAAATTCAGATCTGTGAGGGCCCATACTCATCATGGATAAAAGTTTGGAACCCAAGAAGAACATATCATGATATAATTATTAATAATAACTAAATCCCCATCCACCAAATGTTGACCCAAGATGGACCACACACCTATGGAACCAAATTTTGGCATCCATTTAATCCAAACCATAGAACATACCAATACACCTATCACAACAGCAGGAATTGCTATCACATCACCTATCACTACAGCATGCCATAATCAATGAATTCTAGATGGCATGGAAAAATTCATGGAATGTGGTTCTAACAAGTTCCTATATGATGATGGAGATGGAATAACCTCATCTCATAGGGATGCAACTAAAATTTAACTCGCAATTGCATCAATTGTAAAAGTAGAAATCATGTACATCACCCAATGGTGAAATCCGTACAACTGTAAAAGTATAAATATCAAAATTCATTCGAGGAAATTCAGCATTTCCCTATAGATGGGTTATCTACTCTCAGCCCAATTTATTACCAAATCTCTTTTTCCTTCTTATCTAGTCTATTGTCACCAAATTGTAAATCAAAGAATGGATAAATCCCCCGATACCACTTTGTAACATCCCAACCTAAATTACCACTAAACCTGTAGCAGGACTAGTTGGTCACATGGCCTCATGCACATTTCCCCAAACACTAGAAATTTCCAAATAGTAGTGATGGCCTAGGGTGTGATAGTGAGAAAACTATCCCTTCATTAGCAGCGTATAACAGAGTAAAATAAATATTAACAAATAGCGGAAGTAATAAACTACATGAAACTGAAACAAAATAGCGGATGTCTGATAGATAAATATCCAAGTCTCAAACCATACAAATGATAATGTGGCATGTCATATATTCTAAGAAAACAACTAAAAAAGGATATATTGCAATCAAATACAAATATAATTCATGTACAGAGTATAAATAAAACTCAGAAGCATCACATGCCTCAGCTTGGTCTCATTCCCTCCAGCTCCAAAGTAGCAATCAAGTACCCGTATAAGGGAACTTTCCCTTTCCTACTCCTGAAATAATATATTCAGTTTGGTTCCAAAGGAATGACCCAAACATGGTGTGAGAATAATACCAGTAGGCAACCACCAAAGATTTGTGCCTAACAGTCAGTGAATATATGCAATATAAGTAAAGGAAAACAGTAATAACGAAGTATTCAAGTGAACTATTTATTTATTATATTTACTTCATTTAGCATTTCAATTTCATTTATGTGCAAATATCTTGAGATTCAGCCTTTGCATGTCAATCACCAGTATAGAAGAAAACACAACAAATGTCTCAAAAGATCATATAGATAAAGAAGTGAAGACCAAATCCTTGCTTGTTCTATGGCTTGTAAGACGTGTCACCAGTCATCCCATTTAATTTAACAATTTCTATGAACAAAGGTCTCGAAGTCCGACCTAGGCTTATCGACCCCCCCATACCAAAGAAACTATCAACTCGTGACATAACCATTTTCATTTAAGATTTTTCGAATTTTAGCATTGAATCATTTATTAAGTTTCCAATAGAGCCCATTCTAAGTATCCCTCAATGGATCAAAGAGTTTCTCAACATTTATAAATTGGAATCAATGATCTCGATGACCAAAGCTGTGGCTCTCTCACGGCCTTTAAGTAATTGACCTCTTGATTCTCTCCATTTCCTTTTAACCGAAATAATGGTTCTCCCAAGGTAAGCATAGTGTAATTAGTTACATGAGTTCGAACATGTCTTTTGACGAATACTGTGTCTCTCCCATGGATAATTACCTCTTTTAATCATTTAACATTTCAAATTAAAAGTGACATATGTGAATTAAACTATCACATGGCTTTAAACAAACCAAATAACATGGGAAATTCACATAGAAGAAAACAATTGAAAATTAAACTATTACATGATTTTAATTATAACATATCACGTTGGAATTTCTCAAAATAACATATCATTACATTCAACCATAAAAAGGGAAAATATTCACACACCTCAAAGAAGTTCTTACCAGATAGCTAACAATGGTGAACACACCCTTGGGGTGTCCCTAAAACAAGCAATTCAGCAACCACATGCATCAATTTGTTACAATAAAATACATAAGAATCATTATTCATCAAAGGATTTCATTGATAAAGAAAAACAATTCCCAAAAATGGACTCATACCATTTTGGAACATATAATCAACTCAACATTTAACAAAAGGAACAAGACAACCTAACTCGATGTTGTGTCACTGATATAATCTGACATCGGCCCTTGAATCAACCTATAACAGCATAGATCTAAGAAAAGAGGTAAACAATTAAACCTCAAATAACTTCTTCAAGAAAAAAAATCAACAAAGAAATATCTTAAAGAGAATAAATCCCCTACAATGAAAAATCCAACGAGACCAACAACACATGAATCAGGTTCCGAATGATGAAATAGGAGAATGAAACGTTCTAGTATCTCCTTCACCGCCTGGGAGATCCTCTTCCCAGAAAAAAGAGAAAATGAGTCTACTTCCCATTTTATGCCAAATTTTAGTAGTACATGGCTTGTAAATACATACATACATCATGTATATCATTTTACAATTCATCAATTCAGCGACTTACTTTACAAATCCTGCACAGACCATGATGACATGACTACCCAGCGTGTACTTGGAAGTACACTATGTGTATTGGCATTTTCTTCTCTTCCAAGACAGCATAAGCACACACCATGTATCCTCATCCAAAAAATCCAGACTACACTGCATGTATATAGCAGTATTTGGCATGTTCTACTAAAACATAACATTTTTCCAGTTTTCCTTGTTTTCTAAAACATATCTCGAAGGAAAGAAATATGAAGAAACAGTACCTTATAAGGAGAACTGGGTTCTTATAATCATCATGTTGATGATGAATGATCCTATATATATACCAATATTTGGTAATTTTTTAAATTTAATGAAATTATAGATGCTCACTTGAGTGTGTAGTCTATAATTCTTCAGTAATATGGTAATGTATTATCATTCTTGATATTTTTTATAAAAGTATATGTACAATGATAATGCACAAAATTTATGACCCAGTAGTATAATATAGTGAATTTTGGAACACTAACACAACAATTTGTGTAAGATCCTTTAACATAACCTGATATAGGTAAACTATGTAAAATCCCAATCATCTCATTATACATTATGATATTCATATTTAGTAATGAAGATAATATTTTTGGACTTATCATTAAACATGATCATCATAATAGAATTTTTTATTTTACATATTTGGATTTACCATCACCCCACCCCCTAATGTGTATAATTGAGATGATATGATTGGATATCCCTTATATCATTGTTTAGAATGAGGATTATTCAGTTGAAAAAAACTAATGGAAAATGTTCAGTTTATTTTGGTGGGTTTTCTGACCATCACAAACAAGTTTCATTTTTTAAATATAAAATCTATATATTATATCCAAAATAATAAATAAGTATAATATAATTTTTAAAATTTTAATTAACCATAAAAATAATTTTATCACTATCCTATAAGGCGTTAATGAAAAATGAAAACTCATTATCCACAGAGACAATTAATCACTATAACTTGGAAAATGGATTCCTTTATTTAAATAAGTGGAATGAGAAAAATGGATGGATATAAATATTTAATTAGAAATTTAAAAAGCAAGTATATAAATGATACATAACTAATTATTAAAATATGGATGATTTTTTAGTAAAAGGTAGAATAAGAAAAGAAAATGAAAGAGGTGGTTTGAGAATGTTAACTCTTGAAAACCACCCCTAGAATGACCCCTTGAATAACTTTAAATTTTTATATGCTGATACCAAAAGCATATGGATGTGTGTAGAGAAGATAGGAGAGTGTTTTTATAGATTTGGATATCTGAATAGACTTAATGGTTTTTGGATAAGTGGTGGTGTGTGGTGGTATTTATAAGGGATGAGAGGGTAGTTTTGGGAATTTGAAAAAATATTAATACAAAATAAGACTATTATCGAGACAAATGAATCCAAATGTCTTATAAATGAAAATGGGATGAAGTTTAAGACCATATATTATCCCCTATGAGTTTATATAATATTTTATAATTTTTAAATAATTTATTAATTATATTTTATTCCTGAAATATAATTTTTGTAAAATTTGTTACTAATAATTACTTTGACTATTAAAACATCAAAAAATAGTAAAATTGAAAAAAATGTATTATTTTATAAAACTTTCCTGATAATTTAGATAAATTTTTTATTACCTTAAATATCTCATATTTTATTTATTCTAATAACTTTAATATAATTTATGTCACTTCCCATTTATTTAATAATTACATCATTTTTATTTTGTATGCATTTAAGAAAAATATTTTTTCTCTAAAATTTTAAAATAAATTACCATGATGTAGATAATTAGTTTATCATTTTGAATAATATTTGTAGTCAAACATATATTTTCTATACCGACACATTAAATTTTATATACTTATTGAAAATAATAGTGTCACATTTTTTACTTTTCATTAATTGAAATACTTTAAGGTGATAATGTCAACCATGTTGCACTAACAGGTCATAAATTTTACCCATGGATGATTATGGTTGAAAATTACTCATATAATAAATTTGGGACACATTATAGTGTATTGTTTTTTAACTTATCATATTATTTTTACTCTTAATTAATCTATTTACCATTTACCATGGAATTAAAATTTACTAAACCTATTGTTCATATTGTCCAAAAATAAAAGATGTATATTTAATAAATTTGGAAATCCTGATTCAAAATATAGAATGTACCATATTATAATATTTATTATGAAAATATAATAATTATATTTTAAAAATAATCCAATATAGAATTTTAATTTTTAATATTTTTAGAGGGAAATATAGTTTTAAATGCAAATCATTGTTTTCACTATTCTTTGAAATGTCAATCTTTTGGGAAAAATATAAAAAATTAATCATGAAATAATTTTGGAATTTTGAATAAAAAATGATTCATTTATTTTCAAATAAAATTTATAAATGTAATAAAATTAATTATATTTATTTATTCATAGAAAGAAGCAAAATAATTTTTTTTGAATAAAATATATTTTTGAAGAAACAAATTTATTTAATAAAAAAACTATTTTTTATTTCCATTATTAAATATATTTCATAATATAATTATTCATTTTCATACGCACGAATTGAACGACAAGTTTATAATAGTCAAGTTAGGATAATTAAAATTTAATAACATATCAAGGTTTTTTTAAACTCAGTGTTCCATAAAACACAAGATAAAAAAGAAAAATAAATTATTTAAAGAGTAATATTTAATAAAATTAATGAGGTGTTACATTTACCCCCTTTAACAATTTTTTTAAAATGCCTTTTTACATATTATATTGATAAAAGGTTAAGGTACTTCTCCATCATCGCTTCCAACAATTCCCATGTTGCCTCAATATATTTGTGGTTTTTCCATAGTTGTTTAACTAGGGAAGTCATGTTGTAACATATACCATTATCTCTATAGTACAATATCATCACTGGTAATACATAATATGATATATAATTCTCTAGTTGTAACATCTCTGAATTCAGTATATGTTAGTGATATGTTATGTACTTCCTTAGAAGTGATATGAGGAATAAATCATGTACTTTAGAATTTTTTGTGGAAGTGTTAATCAATATGACACAACTCTGATTTGATTAATAAACTGAAAAATTCAAATGTAACTAGGACATAGCTTTCCCTTCATCCCAAATATCACAACTCTCTTCAATGGAGATATGAAATGGAATATATTTTCTCTAACCTCGTGCTCCAAGTCCCATCGACAATTTTCTACATAGATCATATATTAGCATTGAGAAAAATAAGATGTATTGTTGAATAACCTTTACCTTTTCTACTATTTACTAATATATTTCATTTCCTAGTAGATTATTTTGTCCAACTTAGTCGTAAAATGAATTTATTTAATATCTCTTCCCATAAATATCTTCATATGGACCTATTTGGAGGATTTAGTGGAAAATCCTATTATAAGAGAAAATTACCAGTGGAACATGTTTATCACACCTTCCTTTGAAGTCTATCAAGAATTATCTCAAGATTTTTACTAGTTTCTGAATATTCCATTCAAATTATCCAACAGTTTTACGTTGATAACATAGATTTAATTTTTGCTCAGTGTTTAGACAGTGTTGGAGAATTTTTTAGAAGATGGAGGGAAATATCAAATTTTGATCAGATAGATTTGATAATTATACTCTCTAAAGCCTCTCCACTTCTCTAATCTATGTATATATATATATGCGAAAGTTGATCAAGTTATATGTCCTCTTGAATTTCAATAGTGATATGTCTTTATAAGATGATTTAAAAAATGTGTCATAATTTCCTCTAGATGTACTTAGAAATCCAATAACAAATTCCATTGTTACTTTTTCCCATTTCCTTGTAGGTATAGGTATTGTTTTTAATATCAAGATAGTATTTTTCCTCTTGTCATTCAATTTTTTAAATACAAATAACATTGATGAATATTTAGTCATCACTTTCTTCAAATTGTCCCACTAATTATTCTCTTATATATCTGAGTACACCCTTGTACTCTATGCGTTGATGGTGAATGTTGAGATATCTTCATCATTCAAAATATCCCACATTATCTAATGATTTTATTAAAAAAATATTCATGAATGAAATATTATGAATCATTCATCATCAATTTTTAACTCCTGTGATTTCCCATTTCTAATATATTATTATTATTCTTAATTTCCACACAATCTCTTTAGGAATACTTTTTCCTCTCTATATGATATGGTTGGTGAATCATTTCATAAATTAATTATGATGTTCCTTCCCATATAATTCATACGTTAATCCTTTTTATATCTAATAATATAGGAATCATCTCAATACTAATCATTGATAAAGTTTGTATCATTTGAACTTATAGAACCTATAACATTATTTTCCTTACCAAGATGGTAGATGATTGAGTAGTCATAATCCAAAATGATATATAACCATATTACCTGGATCATATTAAACATTATATTTTTGAATATATATATCTGATGATATTGTGATTAGTATTTATATCAACCTTCTCCCCATATAGATAACATCACCAAATTTTCAATGTGATGATCACAATGACCATCTCTAGATCAGGTGTGGGATAGTTTTTCTCATGAAATTTTATATTCCATTAGGTGTATGATATTAATATATTACTTTTCATCAATACATATCCTAAGAACTTCTTTGAATCATTACGTTATACCATAATTTGTTACCCACCAATGGTTATTGTAACTGTTGGTGTAGTGGTGAGAATATTTGTTTTAATTATTCCAATTATACTTCACATTTACTTGTCCAAAAAAACTATACACTCTTCCAACTAATATTTTCTTATTGGGTTTTATAATCTTGATAATTTCCCAAAAAATAGTCTATAATACCAATCTGGACAAAGGTAACTATGAATCTCTATTATAGTTACTATTCTAGGCCACTTCTCAATTTCCATTATCTTATAAGGATCCATCGATATCCCTTTTCTAGTGATAAAACTCTCCGAAATGATACTTCCTTTATACATAACTCAAATTTATTGTAAATTTCTTGTAGTTTCTCTCTTTTTAAATCCTTTAGAAAAGTATTCAAATGGTATTCATGCTCCTCCTACTCATGGAGAATATTAGGATATCACTTATTAATACTACCACACATTTATTGAGTTAATATCTAATTACTCAATTCATTAATTTCATGAATATTATTGGAAAATTTATGAGTCCAAAGAAAATTACTATTTACTCAAAGTTTCCATACCTCATAAGAAATGTAGTATTGGGAATATCTTCCTTCTTCACCTATAATTGGAGATATCTAGACCGAAGGTCCACCTTATAGAAATATATATATCCTTTTGCATCTGAGTGAACATGTTATCTCTCCATTTTAGGGAATGCTTTTTATTTTTCATTATTATTATTTTATCCCAAGAAAATAAATTCACAAGATCATTAATCCGTCTTTCTTCTTAAAGAATATGATAATCACACCCCCACAATGAATCACTCAAAAATATGAAACCCTAGTACATATTATCTTATAACTACTTATTTAATTCATCTAACACGATGGGTTCTATCCTATTAGGATTATTTTATATTCTTAGATGTCCTAGAATAAGTTGAATTAGGATCTCTACCTATCAGTTGGGATGAAGACTGGGAAATTCTTCAGGTAACATATTATTGTAGTCCCCTATAATGGGAGTGTATTAAACAAATTAGTATAATCCCCTAATCATTTAAATTAGATATTATTTATCATAAGGAAATAATATTCACAGTTGAGATGATTATTATGAAGAAAATTCATCCTCATCCATACAGTTATACATAATTGGAGGATGGCTCAGGATGTAAAGAGTGATCTCCCACTCCTAGTAGTTGATGTTTTATTTCTATAATGTTTGTCAATCCATTACCAATTTAGAATCAAACACCACAAAATTACATAAGATGAGATTGTATGGGAGTGTCAGTCCACAATCATAGACATAGGATGAGTCATATAATTTAGAATAATAATTTTCCAATTTTCTATTTTCATAGATAACTCAACCACTATATTTTTTGGTGGTGTTAAAATAGTTCTACTAAACATGAAGGATATAAAAGAGTGAATTGAAACAAAATCAAAGTGTACGTTATCTCTATTTTACTGAATAACCATCATAGTTATCACCACATCATTTTCAGTATCTACCTCAATAGTAGTGATAGAATATAACCATTCTTGTTTTCTTGATGGTTTTTTTCATTGATTATATTCGGAAAGCCATGTATTAGGAAATTATATCATATAATTACTATGATCCATGTTGTTGAAACACTGAACAAGAGGATAAGGGATCAAGATAATCGTTTCCACCCACACATTTGATATGTGGGATGTTGGGTTGTCATTCCGCTATGGTATTTATCTATTGATCATCCAATAATAAACTCCATATTCCCCTTTATATCATTAATCCCATGATACCACTCGAAGTCTCTAATTTCCATCTCATCCTTAACTATACAATATAATGTTTACTTATATCTATCATAGTGTCAAATCACCAAATATTTTCATTACATTGGAATTAATCTTTTAAATTGTAGATCCATATTTCATTTTGTCTTCTTGAAAAATATGGATGTGTATTAAGAAAATCATATAATTTATTCCACACATTTTCTGAAATATTTTCCTTCCTTTTTCATCCATGCAAGGAAGTTACTCTTCGTCATATAGTGTAGAGTTTAGGGAAAATATTTATTGAAAACTATTTTCATGAATGTTTCCCATCAATAGAATCAATTTCTTCTTTATAATTCATGTTATTTTTTCATTTCCAACACTAATTAGCACCCCCAAAGAAATGATATACTACAATAATGACTTCCTCGTCTTATGATCATTGGAGTATAGAACATATCTCATTAATAGTGTCAATCTATTATTCCACGATGAGAGGATCAGAAGATCCTTAAATTAAATGAAGAATTTATCCCATTAACAATTCAACATGAACTTTATCTTTCCTATGATAGGAAGGGTGTTACACATTATTCATGTTATTATTCATAACATTATCCATTTCTGACATTACTATCATGACTTTATGAGCTCTCATTCTCATTAGGATTGGTTCTCATTAACAAAATCATCACAATGCTGATCACATTTTTATTTTAATGTGTTCCCTCATTTCCCTCTATTTACTAGAAAATTTAATTAAAATTAGGTTTATTGAAAGCATATCGAATGAGAATATAAAAATGAAACTATGAAAATTTAAGGATAAACTTATACATATATATGAAATTTATATCCTAAAATCAATTTCTTTCGATTCAATCTAGGTTATCCATAGTGATAGAATTATACATAGGGTTCTTGCTAATGTTTTCTATTCATAATCCCCCAGAATTAAAAATTAAGATCTGATGCCAACTACAGAAACCAAATACTTATAGGATTGTTATTATATGATTTTTAATATAATTATCCATGTAATAGAAACCAATGAATGACAGTTATAGTGTCTTTGAAAAAATGGGTAAATAATTAGAAAACATGAAATTACAATAAAACATCTTTTTATTAGTCTCCAAAATGACCTCCTTACACCCTTTTATCTCCTAAAAGTGTATAAGAAACCATAAGAATACAGTGTCAAATTGATGACATAAAAATTCTAGTAAGGGAATAAACATGGGATTGAAGCAAAGTACCAGAGTAATATGTAATAACATAATAACATAATATGAATGGATCATGAATAACTGTATATAATCATAACATATTGAACAAGGAATGCATGATCATGGAAACAATGTAATGTTTAAAAATCATATAACATTACATAAACACAATTCAAGTCAAGCTATTGGCACTATATAACATGTTGGACAGAGTCCCATAATAGATTATATTTACTCTATAATCACATATATAAAATATCATGGGAATAAAAAATTTCTCTATGAATTAAAGTGATATATTTTGGAACACATATTCACATGTACATAAATTATTTTTCCACATAAACAATCAAACAAAAGAAATAATCATAAGGATTACCCATGGAATGAAATGGATTTCTTAATCATGTCATAAAGAATAACCAAAGTGAGTATCATTATGGTTTGCATGAAATAAGGGGTTTAAGTAATTATTGGAAATTAATTAAGGGATTAGAATAATATATCATAAACAATGAATTCCAACTAATGTGAAAACCTTAAAAATAGTAGTTAGGTAACTTTATAAATTTTCCAATGAAGCCTGGTTTTAAAAAGAATATAGAGTCTTTTTAGTGGATGAAGGAATAATTTTTTTTATAAAACTAGAAATAAAATAAATTAATAATTCATGTTAAATTAACTGATTTTTTTTCAATATTGGAGGCTTATAAATTTTTATTAAGTATACTTGAAAATGGGAAAGAAACAGACAATTCCAATTTAAATGGGTTTTATTATCTAGAGGAATTGTGAAGGGAACATTCTAAAATAAGTATTTCCCCATAAAATAATGATGAATTGATATGGTTATATAGGTTAGGAACATATATACATAATATACAAGAATTATTAAATAATAATGAATATTTAACAAGAGGAAAAGAGAGAGAAAGTGTTACCCAAATAAAATATAGTGGTCCAGATAGATCGCTTATGTTATGTTCTAATGTGTTCATCACATGAAATTAATGTACTTGCTAATTATATAATATTCATAAATTTATTTGTTCATAACCTCTTCCACATTTAATTATTTTATTTTCATTTTATTATTTTCATTTATGGATATTTGTATGATTCTTAATTTTTAATTTTTGTTGGAGTGTTTGCTTCATTGCTTCATGGTTGACTTACTTGTATATAATTTTTAATGTTATATTCAAATAAAAATTGTAATCTATAAGTAAAATATTATTTATTAATTCACTTATAGATGTTTTACTAGTCCTATATATCAATTTTCTATCTGGTATGGGGATGTTTCATTTGTATAAATTTTAATGGTAAAGGATATGATTATTTAGGTGGTATTTCTAACCATCACAAACTTGTTTCATTTAATTTAATATTATTTATATATATTTGTTATTGAAAATGAAGGAAGTTATAATTTACTTATTAAGTTGTGATTTGACCATAATAATAGTGTTACAACCGTCTATAAAGGTGTTAATGAAAACAATAACTTATTACCCACAGAGATGGTCGATCACTATAAATTGGACAATGGATTCCTTTATTTGAATAAAAGGAGGTGAGAAAAAATGTTGGATAGAAAATATTCCCATATAAATTTAATAATTCCATATATATGACACTGTAATTATTATTATTTGGTAGATTAATAAGGTGAAGAGAAAGTAAAAGAAGAAAAAAAATAAAAGTGGTACAATTTTACCTCTAGAATATCACATTATTAAAAGGCATTTTAGACACTTGGAATTAGTCTTCGGTGATACCATATGCACTTAAACAAGGGGATTTGGGAGGATAGTGTATAATAAAGATTTTTAAAATGTAATGTGTAACCTCCTGACCCGGATGATACTAAAATTGTACCACGTGCCAATTTTCTATTAGGCCTCAAGTGCACCTCCCTATATTTCAAAGGTTTCTGACTAGTAGTGAGTGACTATGGTGTGATAGTGGGGATACTGTTACGTCATTTCAATGCAGTAAAATAGTATATATATCTATGTGTCATACACTATATTAAATAAACTTAGTTTGGATGATATAAATAAATATAAATTGAGCATGCTATAATAATAAATGGAATGAAGTAAAAGCATGAATATCTATGCCATACATATATAATTCGAAAACCTCTAAGAATGAACATATATAAACATGAGTATAAAAGAAACAAAAATAAAAATACAGGCCTTTACTACTAACTCCAAGAGAGACCACATACTCAGCCTCCATATACTATCAAATTTCACCATATCTAACAAAAGAATCCACACGAGCGGCTCTAGTTGATCATGTAACTGAAGTCCTTAGCCTTGACCACATTGAAATTGTGCTAAAACTGAAAGTTATACATAAGGTCTACACATACACCTATGTGCCCATGCAGGGGTGAGGAATAATATCAACATTAAACCCCAATGATGAACATATAAATAGGATGTTATAAGTGATTTCAAATGAAAATTTCTTTGCCCCACTGAGCCATAACTGAAATGAGATGTAAATCCAATAACATGATCCCATAGTCGACCCTCGAGTCTATAATCTTGGCCAACTAGGAAACTTTCTAGCATGTATTTTCATATATATATGTGTGTGTGTGTGTGGGTAAACATGTATAGTCCTATACCTATACATATATACATAAATATGTATTTTCATGAGTAAGGATAATGAAAGAATAGAAAAATCATTCGCAGTTGATCCATGAGTAAGTAATACCAACATCCTAGACAACATGTGTAAGAAAATTGAGCTAGTTTTCATGCCACTCAAGCCATGTATCATTAAGTCAGTATATGTGTCAATAATCCCAATTGACATATACCAACTTTTTCCGACACTAGTAATGTCATTGAGTAATCTATGTCCCTATAGGGGAAACTCTTCCTAACTATGGGTTCACCCATAGTAACCTCTAATCACTATAAAAATAGATTCCATGGACATATGTCTAGAAATTATATAAACGGATAAGATCTAGATGTCATGCATCTCATGCCATGTAAATCTAGTCCAATGTATAATCCCTAGGTTAAAGTCTTTAGGCGGTCATGAAATTATGACATAAATGAACCCTAAGGGTTTGACCATTATGTGATCTGTAGGAGAGCACACCGGTGAGATGCCATGACCACCCCTCAAGAACTAGATATAGACATCTTTCCAAACATAAATCATAGGTGTGAGATAACTTGCTCAACCAACTAAATATGAAAAAGGATTAAAATCACAATCCCAGAAAATACACAATGTGATCCTCGTCATACAAAATATCATGGAGAGTGTATTCATCCTACAAAATAAATTGGAAAAGGATAGTTGTATCATACACTATAATCCCCAAGTCGAGGAGATCATAATCATCGAATTTCAACCTTGGGTTGGGAAGAACATATTCATCCTCATTAAACCCATGATCCTTGGAGAGAATAATCATATACATCATATAACAAATACAGGGGAGAAAAATCATCCTCATTACACAAGAAAGTGGAACCACCCCTGAGAATCATTACTAGGGACATTCTGTCAGTATATCATAGTCATAGGCTCAACAGCTAGATAACTGGAAACTTATCTAAAAATTCCAATAATGTAATATTCAAATATCTGGTCTCAACATCCAAATATAAGGTATTACTTATGGGTATAAAAATAACATGTTAAAAAATGATATGAACATGGATACCCGCAAGAACTTCGGGTATACCGAAGAGAAATAAAGATAACTTTTGTCGGGCTCAATAGCCACCAGCCAAGAATCACCCCTAGTAATCATCAATACCTCTCCAATAAAGATGTAAAACAATAAATAAATGAGTTATGGGGTCCAAATGCCTAAACCCAACACCTCTCACATAGCCCCAAGGGTTTACATGTTTGATATGGGTTCTATTATGACACCTGCAAAGATCTCTACCCAAACCTGAGGCATAATTTTACGGCCGAACAAACAACGGTGCACACACATGGTCTCGCAAGTCATGTAGTTAGAGGAATCCTACTTAGAATCTGTAGAGACCCAAATCTTGACGTACATAGACACTACATTACTTTTGCGAAATACTTAGTACATAAAAAAACAGACACCCAAGGACCATAATAGTTTAGTGTCTTTGGAAACTTGGAACGTAATCTTCTAATCATGGTGAAAGATATTCAACATCTCCCATAAAGATCTTCCCTTTTTTGTTTCCTTACCTAAAATCTTTCTTTTAATCCTGGGGGAAAAGAAAACATAAAAAGGGTGAGATCAAATGCTCAGTAAGGGTAAGCATGGATAAAATAAAACATACCATATACATTTGAACTTAAAAAACATGAACATAAAAAATCTTGAGCAACGACATAAAACATGGAATTACATAAGGCATGGATCATAATGTAGGATCGAAATATAGTATGAGATGCTCAATATACAATAGGGGGGGTGAATTGTATACTTTAAAAATTCCTTTGGAACCTTTAAAGTTAGTTATGAATAACTATAGTTTCCTTAAGAAAAGGAAAGGGCTAAGTTTAACAAAGATTAAACTAAGAAAATTCACAACACCTCTAACACCGAAAGTAAACTAGGAAAGAGATTCCGAAAGAAGGTTCCGGAAATATGATTCCGGAGATTGAAACTTAACAAACAATTACAATATGAGATTCTACCTTAAAGCATATAGAATCTAAATGAATCAGAGTACAAATAAGAAAGTATAAGAAAGTTATACTTTCCTTATGATACAAAATGCAGCGGAATAAAAACAAGTAGTAAAACTACCAGTAACAAGATATAAGTCTTTTAACCCAAAGAGAAGGGTATCCAACAACCTTGGATAAAGGTCCCTTGACTTATACTTTCAATTAAGTCTGTCTTACCCACACCAGGGTAAGCCCTCGATACGAAGATCGGAGTCTCTGTCTTGCTATCCCCACAAGCCCTCAACTTCAAGGTAGTTGGCAACCTCTGTCTTCCTCAGCAAGGAAGCCCTCGAAATTTAAGGTAGTCGGCACCTCTGTCTTCCTATCCCCAGAATCCCTCGAATGTAATCACTGACATTCGGAGTCGCACAAGGCTTTGAGAGTTAATAAGAGCCTCTCTCTCTAGAATTCACTTCAACAGCATGTATGCAAAAAACCAAGCTGTTTATCTGTCATTAGTTATCTTTGCATCAGCTATCAGCATCAGCCTGGAGCTCTTTCAAATGAGCTCCTATTTATAGGTAAGGTCGGCTCCTTCTCCAACGGTCATATTTTCCTTAAAGATCGGAGGGACCTGTACACGTGTCACTTAGACAACAGTTAGTTTATAACAAAACAGACGACATCGTTTCATAACAAAACAAGTGTAACAGAATGTACGACATCATTTTAAACTCTAACATAAAAGTTCGGAATGAAAACTTCGGAGTGAAGGTTCGGAGTGTAAAGAACAATAGTAAAGAGTAGAAAGATTTTAGAAGTGTAAGAAATATAA
The DNA here is from genome assembly GCA_963277665.1 of Viscum album. Taxonomy (NCBI): domain Eukaryota; kingdom Viridiplantae; phylum Streptophyta; class Magnoliopsida; order Santalales; family Viscaceae; genus Viscum; species Viscum album. Next base: position 1,952,606,277 of record OY728141.1, on the reverse strand, counting down.
AATTTCATAGTCAAACAAAGATATTTTTCGGAGTCTAAATTAATTCAGAGTGTATAAAACAAAGATACTCAAATTCTGTTTAATAGGTGAATTCGGAATGAGAATTCGAAATAGGAATTCGTCATCAGAAATTGTAATGAGAATTCTTCATCAGAATTCGTAATGGGAATTCGGAATGAGATTTATTCATTAGAATTCATAATGAGAATTTGTCATCAGAATTCGTAATGAGAATTCTTCATCAGAATTCGTAATGGGAATTCGGAATGAGATTTCTTCATTAGAATTTGTAATGAGAATTTCTCATCAGAATTCGTAATGAGAATTCTTCATCAGAATTCGTAATGGGAATTCGTAATGAGAATTCTTCATTAGAGTTCGTAATGGGAATTCTTCATTGGAATTCGTAATGAGAATTCTTCTTCAGAATTCGTATCCTGAATCTGGAATAGAACTTAGTCAGAGTTCATATCCGGAATTCGGAATGAAACTTCCTTATAGTTCTTATCCAGAATCCGAACCCTAAAACAGAATTCTTTATATCAAAGTTTCAATGATTCCGAGAAAATGAATCCGAATCTTATACTTAAGAAAAATATGGATGAAAATGTGATAAGGATAATTTTTCTTATAAAAGCGATTTTCCTTAAGAAATCAATTTTCCTTATAAAAGCAAATTTCCTTATAAAAGCAATTTTCTTAAAGAAAGCAATTTTCCTTATAAAAGAAAATTTCTTATAAAATCAATTTTCTTAAAGATAAGGTGTTTGTGATTTTCAAAACAAGAAGGAATGGAAAAGTCATAAGGAAAACCTTATTGACTCAACAATCTCCCCCTTTTTGGAAAGCACAATCATCCTTACGAAAAAAAATCTAAGAAGAAAGAAACATATTAATGCTTATCTCCCTTGTTTTAAGGATATAGATGAATACTACTAACTCCCCCTTAGGATTTGAAACTATAAGTATCGTATTCATATTTTCGGAGTGATATTTCATAAGAAGGTCTTCTTTAAGAAAAAAAACTCCCCCTTAAACAAACTCTTATTAGAGTTCCTCTTTTTCTTAAGGATCTTTTCCTTCTCCCCCTTTGTGATTTTCAAAAATAATTGGAGGGAATGGAAAAAATAACAAAGTACCTGAAAGATTAGTAATGACAACAATGGAAACGAGATACACAATTTTCATTAGATTTGGAATGTCAGTAACAAAAAGAATACAACAAAAAATCGGATTTGGTTATTTCGGATCCTTTTCTTTCGACATGAGCCCCTTAAGAATAGTCTTGATCTTCTTTAAGTCTTTATGATCTTCTTCAGCTTGCTTCTCTAAGACCACTATTCTTGGGGATTGAGCTTCAATTTTTTTTCCTGGGCTTTCAGCTTTTCTTCCTGAGCTTTGATCTTTTCGTCCTGAGCCTTCATCCTTTCTTCAAAATCGATCTGATGATCCCTTTCAAACTTTTAGTTCTGAGAGACAGAATTCAGTTTCCCATTCAGATCCCTGACTTCTTGGATCCGGAAGTTCTTTTCTTCAGTCAGCTTTTATTCAAAGGAGGAAGTCAGCTCATTTATCTTCTTATCCTCGGTCTCAAAGGCATCTTTAACATTGTCTTGAAACACATCAAGCAACCTCATCTCTTCCACAGTATTCTTCGACCAGCTTGTCATCCTCTTGCAAGATCTTTTATGAGCTTCGTAACCAACAAAGAATGTTTTGAACTGAGCCTCAATCTCAACGAACTTATCCATAACCATAGATACGGAGTCGGTTTTCTGATTCAACGCATGTTGGAGCATCTGGCATCTTGAGTCAATACTAGAGAAGGTCGGAATGGTTCCCACCAACTTCTTTAATGGCTGAACAACAAAGTCATGCCCCAACGAGGATGACTCTGAATCTGAAATCTTTCTTGGAGAGTTTTCTTCCTCAATAAGCTCCAACATTCTCTTTGAAGAACTACCAGATTCCTTTATCATCCTCTTTTCTGAACTCGGAGTATCAGCAAGAATTTATTTCCCTTTATCTTTTTTTGGAATAGAATTCTGTTCCGGAGTTTTCTTCTCACTGTCAGAAACTTGAACGACAAAATCTTCCTCATCAGCAACTTCCTGAACACCAACCTCTGCGTTTTTCATCTGAGCAATATCATGTAAAAGTTTTTCTTATTCTTTATGATAGGCAACTTCTTCTTCTCCTTTCTCTTCTTCCATTGATGGAGTAACTAGTTTTGAGGATTCAGCTTCTGAAGTCCGGAGTGATAAGTGTTCCAAAGGTGTCCCTTTGTAATCATCTACTTGTTTCATCACATCTCTGGTTTCACCAATTCCTTCAGCACCCTCTTCTACTTGTTCCACTTGCTCAACTTCCTCAGAATTCTTAGCAACAGCCTCTTCTGGAGTAGCGAAATTCCTTCCTGGAGTCTCAGTTAGAGATTCCAGGGAGAAAGATCTCGGAACTGGAATAGTTGCTGAAACCATTTCATTGAATTTTAACTAGGCCTGAGCTACCTCATCCTCGTACATCTTCTTCTTGAGCTTCTTTTGCTTTGCTTGTCTTTCAAGCTCATCAGCAGTTTTCTCCTTCAAGGCCTTAGCCTCCGCAGGGTCCAATCCGAACTGCGGATCCCCTTCTTTCCTTTTCTCTTTATCAGCTCTCCACTTTGTAACAACCTCATCAGGATAGGATTTCTTATTCTTAGGCTTTAGAGGTGTGGAATGGACTTCCTTAGACTTAGGATTCTTTGCTTGTACTTCCAGTTCATTCAGCTTTCTCTTCCTTACTGGCTTAGATGATTCCGGTTCAGCAGCTTTCGAAGCCGTTTCTTCTTGATTTGGAAAATCGAAGAATTCACCAGTTTCCTTATTGAAAGCCACATTCATCCTTTTCAGAGTACCATCGCTGACCAGCATGATCTTGCAAACTCTTGGCTTAGATTTCCAAGCCTCCTTGAAAGACTCAAGGCACCGAACAATCAACTTGGAGAGGATTGCTGGATACATAATAATCTGAGCTCTCAGATTCCCCTTCTTCAAATTTTCAATATTAAGAAGAATATGCTTCATCAAGTTGAACTTCCTTAGATTTATCAGGAAATCTAAGATATAGATCTCACTTTTCTTCAATCTATATTTATCACCTTTCCTCGGTATGATAAGTCCTTTCACCCATAACTCCAGAATCCGGAAGTTTGTAGATAGACTTGAAATCTTCGGAGCCTTGTCATCAGCCAGTCCGAGAGTTTCTAAGGCCCTTTCCTTGTTGAAGCTACCCTTAGAGTCTGGCAACACATGCGAAATAAACTCAGCTTCTCCTTCATAAGACAGCCCTACCATGCTTGCAGCCTTGGTTTGAGAAAGCTTGTAAGTCTTGCCATAAGACTTAAATGAGAACTTCTCCCTATTATCTTCCTTGAAGAAAGAAACTGACTCATAAAACTCGACAAGTAAATCTGAATATACTTCATCTTGGTTCCCGGTTTTTGATACCGCAACATCTTCCCAGCCATTCAATCTAATATTCTTTGAAATGATAGAATCGTAGTTTCTGAAGAAAACCGGATGGACTAACCTTTCTCTGTAAACTAACCACTGAGAAATAGGCTTAGTGGATGACATTTCTTGAGATTCTAACTCCGCAGACATTCGGATCTGAAGTTCTCTGAGAAGTTCGGAACGGAGACAACTGTAGTTCGGAACGACCTTAAATCAGAGAAGCAGAGCTTCAGGACGCAAGAGCTTGAAACTGATGCGGGACGAGAAATTTGGGTCCCCTTTATATAGGCGACGAGATAACGGTTCACATTCCATAGTTGATCTAACGGTTGGAAAGAGCAGCGATCAGATATGAAGGTTGAAAACTTGAATCCGATCTTTTTGAGGTTTTTATTAAAACAAAGATTTAAGAAAACTATAATCCGAAAGCTTAGTACAAAAAATACATTACGAAAAATACATTATGAGTAAAAACATCGATACAAAAACCTTGTTATGAAACTGCCAGTACGTAAATTTTCATTCTGGAAATTTTCAATAAGAACACTTCCATTCCAGAATTATTATATACGAAACTGTCCAATCAAAAAATTTAGTTCCGGAAGTTCCATTCCGGAAATCTTCGTTCCGAAATGCTTGAAAACAAATTTTGAAAAACATTGTTAAATAAACAATCAAATGTACTCCCCCTATGAAAAGGAGTTTATTACTGTAAGGAGATTTTTTTCAACAGAAAGTTAATTAAGAAAGATTACCTTACGGTTATCATTCCTAACTTCTATTTAATATATTCAAATCTATCAGAAGACAAAGATTTTGTGAAAATATCAGCAAGTTGATCTTGCGTTCTGATAAACTGAAGAATAATATCTCCTTTAAGTGTGTGATAATCTTTTCAAAAAAGATTTTGTTTCCAGTCATGTTCCGGGAACATCCACTATCCATGTACCATGTATTGTTTCTGGTACTTTCTTTATTATCCTGAAATCAAGAAGAAAATTAGACTTTCGGAATCCAAACTTGTTTGGATCCGAGATTTGCAGACAATAAAATTTTAGGTATCCATATTTTCTTAGAAAAGTAGGCTTTATGAAAACCTAGAGATTGGGTTTTGTTTAAGGAACAACTTTTTGCCCAGTGACCACCACATTGACATTTGGTACAAAATGGGGCACTTTGAGGAACAAAATAATTGTTACTGAAAACTGGTTTTGCATGGGTATAACCAAATCCGGATTTATTTCTTAAAGGTCGTATTTGGGAATACATCTTATCAAAATTTTCCTTACCATGGGTAAAGTTTGATAAACACTTCTTTAAGGATAAAATTTCGGACTTGAGTTTTACAACCAAGTTTTTATCCTCAAAATCATTAGTTTTAGAACTAGAGTTAGGCTTGAAAATATTTTTATTAGAAATTACTTTTTCTAATTATTTAGAAAGTTTGTTCTTTTCAGAACTTACTTCCTCAAGATTTTTTGAAATACTTTCAAAATCAGAATTTTTCTTATTAAGATCTTTAGAAATATCTGATATCTCTTTTGTAAGAATATAATATCTAGAGTTTTCTTTATCAAGTTTCTTATTGAGTTTGGAATTCTCAATCTCAAGATGTTCAGCAAACCTAGAGACTTCTTCATAAGTAGGTAAAGTATTTTCTTCATCAGAAGATGATTCTTCATCAGAAGAGGTATAATACTTACTATCATTAGAATTTAAAGAAACATTGGTAAATGATTCAGCATTTCATACCTTAGCCATAAGACAATGATTATCAATAGGTAATCTGGCTATAAGACCAAGATTCTTATGTCCTGGAGATTCATAATCAGAAGATTCATCTGAAGAGTCACCACCACTGGCACTCCAGGTGTCATTAGCTTTCAGAACTTTCTTATCTTTAGCTTTATAATACTTCTTTCTATTCCTGTCTGAATGTCTTTCCTTCCTTTCTTTCTTTTTGAGCATAGGGCAATCTGGTCTAATATGTCCAGCTCTTTTACATTCATAACAAGTAACTTCTCCATCTTTCTTATCTTTCCTTTCCTTTTTCTTATACTTAGATTGAATGTTTCTCTATCCAGCTATCTTGTTCATCCTTCGAGCAATATTGGCTAATTAATTTTCTGAAACTTCACTCTCACTAGATTCGGATTGGAAAATGACTTTCTTAGACTTGGATCTAGTAACTCTCTCAGGAGTCTTAGCTTTCATCTGATTTGAAGTTGTAGTAAAAGCAACTGTACCATTCCCATTCTTTTTCTTGATGTTGTCAGCATCTCTCTTCATTCTTGTTTCATGTTGTAGAAGAGTTCCAAATAATTCATCAAGAGTAATTTTAGTGACCTTCCTGTTCTCATCTATTGCTGTTCTCTTGGATTCCCACTCATTGGGCATAATGTCAATTATCTTGTCCACAAGAGCTTCATCATCTAAGCATTTCTCTCCCATAGATTGTAGACTGTTGACAATGGTCATAAATCTTTGTTGAACTTTACAGATAGGTTCTCCATAAGGAAAATTGAAGCCATGATATTCAGCTCTAAGCATAGATCTTCTAGTCTCAATCACATTGGAAGTCCCAAAGTGTGTAACCTCTAACTTCTTCCATATACAGTTAGCTGCTTCACAAGAAGAAATTTGGCTATATATATTTTTATTCATTGAAAATAGTAAAGTGTTGCGTACCTTATAGTTGAGTTGATATTCTTTCTTTTCCTGGTTAGTAAAAGATCTGACTTCCTTGTCATGAATTTTATAATCACCAGTAAGAAAAACAATGTTTTCTACTCCGGTATTAATAACAAAAGTATTCATACGATCTCTCCAGTATTCATAGTCATTACCATCAAATATAGGTGGTCTTGTCGGATTTAGATTGTCAATAGATCCAACATTAATTCCTTCCATACTAGAAATAACTTTGCACACAAACTTGTTAGTAGCAAAGAATCGTAATCACAAAGTTCAGAATGAGAAAGTTCGGAATGGAAAAATTCGGAATGAAAAAGTTTGGAAGGATAAAGTGAGCAAGAAAAACTTGTATGTGAGTACAAGTATTTCAGAGACCTCCTCTGATACCAAATGTAATATTGGTATAGAGTAAGAGGTTTCCAACCTCTGATACCAATTGTAGGATCGAAATATAGTATGAGACGATCAATATACAAGAGGGGGGGGGGGTGAATTGTATACTTTAAAAATTCCTTTGGAACCTTTAAAGTCAGTTATGAATAACTATAGTTTCCTTAAGAAAAGGAAAGGGCTAAGTTTAACAAAGATTAAACTAAGAAAATTCACAACACCTCTAACACCGAAAGTAAACTAGGAAAGAGATTCCGAAAGAAGGTTCCGGAAATATGATTCCGGAGATTGAAACTTAACAAACAATTACAATATGAGATTCTACCTTAAAGCGTATAGAATCTAAATGAATCAGAGTACAAATAATAAAGTATAAGAAAGTTATGCATTCCTTATGATATAAAATGCAGCGGAATAAAAACAAGTAGTAAAACTACTAGTAACAAGATATAAGTCTTTTAACCCAACGAGAAGGGTATCCAACAACCTTGGATAAAGGTCCCTTGATTTATACTTTCAAGTAAGTCTGTCTTACCCACACCAGGGTAATCCCTCGATACGAAGATCAGAGTCTCTGTCTTGCTATCCCCGCAAGCCCTCAACTTCAAGGTAGTTGGCAACCTCTGTCTTCCTCAGCATGGAAGCCCTCGAACTTTAAGGTAGTCGGCACCTCTGTCTTCCTATCCCCGGAAGCCCTCGAATGTAATCACCAACATTCGGAGTCGCATAAGGCTTTGAGAGTTAATAAGAGCCTCTCTCTCTAGAATTCACTTCAACAGCATGTATGCACAAAACCAAGCTGTTTATCTGTCATCAGTTATCTTTTCATCAGCCATGAGCTCTTTCAAATGAGCTCCTATTTATAGGTATGGTTGGCTCCTTCTCCAACGGTCATATTTTCCTTAAAGATCGGAGGGACCTGTACACGTGTCACTTAGACAACGGTTAGTTTATAACAAAACAGACGACATCGTTTCATAACAAAACAAGTGTAACAGAATGTACGACATCGTTTTAAACTCTAACATAAAAGTTCGGAATGAAAACTTCAGAGTGAAGGTTCGGAGTGTAAAGAACAATAGTAAAGAGTAGAAAGATTTTAGAAGTGTAAGAAATATAAAAGTTCGTAGTCAAACAAAGATATTTTTCGGAGTCTAAATTAATTCAGAGTGTAGAAAACAAAGATACTCAAATTCTGTTTAATAGGTGAATTCAGAATGAGAATTCGGAATAGGAATTCGTCATCAGAAATCGTAATGAGAATTATTCATCAGAATTCGTAATGGGAATTCGGAATGAGATTTCTTCATTAGAATTCGTAATGAGAATTTGTCATCAGAATTCGTAATGAGAATTCTTCATCAGAACTCTTAATGGGAATTCGGAATGAGATTTCTTCATTAGAATTCGTAATGAGAATTTGTCATCAGAATTCGTAATGAGAATTCTTCATCAGAATTCATAATGGGAATTCGTAATGAGAATTCTTCATTAGAGTTCGTTATGGGAATTCTTCATTGGAATTCGTAATGAGAATTCTTCTTCAGAATTCATATCCTAAAACAGAATGCTTTATATCAAAGTTTCAATGATTCTGAGAAAATGAATCCGAATATTATACTTAAGAAAAATATGGATGAAAATGTGATAAGGATAATTTTTCTTATAAAAGAGATTTTCCTTAAGAAATCAATTTTCCTTATAAAAGAAAATTTCCTTATAAAAGAAATTTTCTTAAAGAAAGCAATTTTCCTTATAAAAGCAAATTTCCTAATAAAATCAATTTTCTTAAAGATAAGGTGTTTGTGATTTTCAAAACAAGAAGGAATGGAAAAGTCATAAGGAAAACCTTATTGACTCAACACATAATGGAACATAAATCATGATAAAATAGCATGGGAATAAAACATGTAATTTTGGCATCCATTAATCACATGTAATGATTTCCATAGTAGCCAAGGCATTGCTGCCAAGACCATCTTAGTGGACAAAGTCCCATTCTGAATCGAGTTCACTCCTTGTTTCAGTCCTGTAACACTGAACCAGATTAACTTACCTTTCCATCCATGTCTATCTCATGAGATATAAAATCTTTACCCAATGCATTGGATGCATATATAGGTCCCACCTATCTCATAATGAAATCATTCTTACTTGTGCCACAAAATAAACATACATCATTCATAATAACCCAACAAATAAAATGGGTTTCATAAACATTATCCCATCATAACATAATCCATATAAAAGAAATGGATATCATTTCATAATAAGAAAAGTGAAACCATGTAAATCCTAGAGACATTATACTTAAAACATACACATATGAAATAATTTAATTTTAGATGGAAAATGGTTTTGATAAAACACTTGAAATGAATTCTTGAGGAAAATATCATTTCTTCTTGAAAATCATTTTCATTTCACAAAATGTCATGCATTTTTAAAAGAATAAGATTTTTCTTGAAAATATTCATGAAATATTTTTTAGGAAGCTTCATGAAAATCAAGCTTTATAAAACCGTAAAAATCCGTTTGTGCCGTATAATTTAAAAAATACATTCTTCTCGTACTTTTGCCGGAAAAGTCAAAAAGTACCTCAAAGCGTAAACAAAAGAAAGATTCCTTACATACCATGTAGTAAAATTAAATAATGGGTAAAAATGAATTTAAACATAAATGAAAATACTTTTATAAAACATGGACATGGATGATAGAAATAACCCCAGTAAATACTTATGAATAAGCAACCTCGAATAAAATTGAGATTTTCAAAATTATCCCTTACCTTAGGTACGATTTGATTCGTAAGTGTCCTAACCTCATGTATAATGATTTAAATAATGTTATTGACTTATTACAGAATCATATTAATTGTTATGATATCATATATGGTCCACTTATGACTTTATATTACCCTTTCTTTTGTAAATTCATGTTAAAGTAGTGTTTTGGGTAAAATCGTCTCATTTGTCGTTCGTGTTTTAACTTGTAATTATTAATATGATTACTTGGATCATGATTACTTATATCCAAAATGTAAAACATGATTTATATATAACATATATTCAGAATATACATATATATAATATATCAATAAATGGAAAGAAATACACCTTTCATGGAGACGGTAGTCCGTACGTACGCATGAACGCTGTTTTTGTTTCCTTATTGAATTGAATGGAATTAAGTAGATGAAATAAATATATATATACATAAATCCAGTATCATTATTATGTCATATATTTCATGATTAATTATTATATATAATTTATAATCATTCATGAATGGTTAATCATTGAGAATGAATCTCATCGCGTTGTGGAGACGGTAGTCCATACGTACGCACGAGCGATGATATCATTCCCATGATCGTGGAATTGTATTCAAGTGTTTTTATAATATTTAAGAATCAATATCACTTTACAATAATCATATATAGTCATTATTTACACCATTATACCCATCCAAGTAAGGTGGTGGTGGAAAATAGATTACACTACGGCGTGGAGACGATATTCTGTACGTACGCACGCGCGGTGATTTCATTTTCCGTAGGATGGATAAATTGTGAAATAGGGTTGTTTCATACTTATAATAACATATCCGTATATTAGTGATAATTATTTTATTACTTCATAATGAAACAACTAAAGAAGATGAAGTGGAAGAAGAAATAAAGTTGAAAGAATCGGTAACGAACATTACCTATTCTTTGAAGCGCCTCTTTGAGACCTCCTCTTAGGGCACTACAATTGGTCTTTGAAGAAGACCAGGACCTCTAGGATGTTTCTAGGGAAGTGTAGAAGAGAATTTGGCAGGTTTTTTCCGAGTTTGAAGGCTCAAATTGGTGTGAGGAAGAGAGGGAGGAGATGCCCTTTTATAAGGGAGGAGAGGGGCACCTTTGGAAATCATAAAAATATTAATTTATAATAAATCTAAACCCACTTAAAAACATCCAAAAATGACTCATATTGGAATATAAGATGATATAGTGTTGTAATATCATCATCCAATAAAATTTAGACATGTTAGGAAATTATTTTAAACATTATCAACTTGATTTATCCTTACTTAATCAATTTAATTTTATTTGTGGTAATAACATTCTAAATTTTATCTTATAACAAAAAATGACTTATTTCTTGTGAATTGTCCATAATTGTATACTTTATAACATTTTAGACCATATAAATTTAAATTTATAATTTTTAAATATTTTTGTGATTTTTAAACAATTTTATAATATGTTATTTTTATAAAATAACAATAGTGTCAATTTTCACACTATTCATTTATATGAATTTAAATAAACTATATACAGAAGATATGTTCAAACTAAAAGCTTTAATAGTTTCATAAAAGGATATATGTATCTAGAAAATTAGTGGAGAACATTAAATAGTTCATATAATATTTATTTTATTATTTTTAAAACCATTTATTTGGTTTATCTCTTAATAAAATAATTACTACAACATTTTTGTATAATTATTTAATGTACTTATATGTTGCATAAAAATTAAAAAACAAATCCTATGATTAAGAAAAATCTATTAAATTTAACAATAATACTTTTACTCGAATTTATCATCTTAAAATCACAATATTTAAATTGTTATAATTATTAAATAATGAAGGTGACAACTTTGGCATCATTTAAAATAAAATAATATAAGTGTCATAATTGCTTGTATAAAACTCCAATTGGTCAAATATTAGACCATTGGATGATTATAGTTTGAATTTACATGAACAATAAGTTTTTGTCAGGGTTTTGTGCCTTTTATGGTCACTATTAGATTAATAAAAACTATATTCGTGATTTTTCACTAGATAAATAATTTCTGTATCACTATTGTGTCACAATTAATGATAATTATTTAATCCCAAAAAATTCTAAATAAATTATCATGATCTAGATAATTTTTTTAGCTTTCTGTATACTATTAAGTTTCGAAGTTTCATGAAGTTTATCACTAACTTAAAATTATTATACTTATAGTATTTAAGAGAGTGACATGTTGTCACTTTCTTTGGTTTTAATAATAACTAAATTATTTTCTTGGAAAAAGTCCATTAAATGAATCTAATCCGACCCTCAGGTGATATGGGTCGACTTTTATTCATCCAATAGGGTTTTTAAAAGTGTTAGGGTAATTTTATAATCTTATATTTACCCTTAATTACCCGATTTACCTTTAACTATGGTAAATAAAATTTACCGTAGTTACTATTCACAATGCCCAAAAATAAAAAGTAGCTTATTAACATAATTTGGACCCACTGATTCCGAATATGGAATCCATTTTTCAAAATTCAATACACAAAATTTGCATAAATTAAATTAAAATTAATCCCATTGTCGAAAGAAAACGGGTTTTTCTTTAAAACATTGCAAAAGATTGAATTGATTTAACCTACGAATTCAAGGTAAAATCAATGTTAATGACAAAAATTATATTAAATGGTAAAAATGTATTCTATTTATAATTTAAAACCATTCAATATTATAATTTAACCACATAAGATATTACGATGAAAAAAGTTGTTTTTAATTAAAATATACCGTGTTTTTACTATTCATTAAAATATGAAAGTTATCAGAATAAAACGAAAAATTTATCTAGAGTAAATTTTTATTTCTTGATTCCAAAGAATAATTTTATTTTGTCAAATGGAACTTATAAACATTTCAAAAACAAGATTTAAAGTGGGTGCGCCATCAAAAGGCAGCAAAACTGTATTTTTTTGAAAAATTCTTATTTTACCCAAAAAATTTATTTTGTTCGTATACCATGTTCTAGAAAATGTGTAAGAGGAATAATAATGTTATAAAATTAAAATTTTAGTTAATACTATTCATAACGGCTAGTTAATAATAATAATATATTGTTGTTTAGTAAAACCCGGTATTGCGTACAACACACGCTATCAGGGAAGGTCACGATTGCGTACAAATGCAAGCCAAGTCAGGGTTGTGTATTGTGCAAGAATATTTTGTTGTTTCGTATAACAGAATCCAACCATATTTCATTTATACATTGAATATATATATATATATATACTCAATGTTCCGTAGAATAACTATTATCAAAATTATGTGTTACACTATCCAAGAATAGTGTTGCGTATACTGCAAGCTAATACGGTGTTGAGTATAGCACAAGGTAATCTTGGTGTTGCATACAACACAAGACATTAATGAAATTAAAAGAATATTTTTCATAAAATCTCAGGGTGTTACATTCTACACCCCTTAAAATTAATTTCTCCCTCGAAATTTGTCGGGGTTATACATGGTTTACTACTCAAAAGTTTGTTTAATAGAAACCCACATCGTAAAAAGGAATACCAAAACATGGCTTTAAAAACTAAAGTATGAAATGTAACGGTTACCCAAATTAACTCATCACTGGGTTTCCACATAAGAGAACATAGGTGAAAATATGGATATGGAAGAAAAATATAACCATCATGTTCTGATGGAGAGTGGTAGAGAACATGGCTATGAAAAAGCCAACAATAAAAAAGCTATTGATTTGTGATGATCTAAGGTACCATCTGATTCATCGGATATAAGGGAACTAGGACAACATTTTTGGTTTTCAAGATCATTTCCCTAAAGATGATGAAATTGGAATTAGAAGAAATACTTTCGTGATTTTGGTGTAGTCTCACCATTGGTCGTTCTTTGGACAATTTCCACTTAATCTCCTAAATAAATGAAGTTGAATTTGTCATTCATGATGTTTTAGCAGATCATGTGATAAAACGATCGGTCATTCCATCTGTCTCAAACAAAAGGTTAGAAAAGTTATCAAAAAAATACATAAGTCCATCTATAGTGGGATTAATCATATATGGTTCCTAAAATGGACTTATACTTCATATATCATACTGCTTAATATAATAAAACTAGTTTCTACTAAATAGGGACTTCCTGTAGGCCAGTGGTAGGAGATAAAGGCTAGTCGCACTTCTGTTGTGGGTTCGATTCCAACAGCCTTGTCCGACGCGATGGGCTGTCGCCCTTCCTACAGGTTGTCCTTTTTCTAAAACTACATTACTATAACATCCGATCAATAATATAGAAAAAGTTCTATCCTTATACAATACTAACTTATGTCCAACATAATCCATTCCAATCTTTAGACTTATCTACAATACTTCAGTCAAAGCTCATAGTGTAAAGAAAAACAATTACTTAAAATATCATCTACCAAGCAGGTGAATACCATCATTTATCCCCCATATATCTTGTTGGTCACATTACAATCATGCGAATACCTTAATCATGTATTCTCTTGAAAAATTAATACCCATTAAACCTTAGTCAAAACATAAATACTTTCAAAAGTTAACTCTTTCCACATACCAAAATCCAAAAATTCTATATACTCAAACCATTTTATAACCTTCTCCTTATATCAGTCATGAGCTCATGAATACTATCAAACATTTAATTTTCTCCTTATCCCTTCATTATGCATATATCATCTACTTTCCAAAAATATCTGAATAACCTTTCATGGTTACTGGTACCATTAAAATTATTAAAAACCACTATAGACTAATACAAAAATATTCCAATACACAATAAAAGTACCTCAACAACATTATTATTGAATACCAATACATAAACACTTCAATCCATCCTCTTCAATGAGTGTCCTGGAATAAGTCGTTCCTTGATTTAGAAGTAACTTTTTAGGTCAGGGCATTGAGTTGGGTAATGCCCATGTTCTCCAAAATAATACATTGAACTCCATAACAGTCTGTCACTCTATGACCCTTTTCTCCACATAGATAACATCGTTCCCTCCATTTGAGGTATTCCTCAAGGTTCTTCTTCCCTTCTTTAGAAATCTCAATCTTCCTTTCTTTATGCTCCTCAACATGCGAACATGCATAATAGTCTATCTTCCTCTTATTTGATGAATTAGGCATACCAATAAATTTCACCTTGTTAATCATATATCGCGATGACTGATTCGGAATAATCACAATATCTTTCTCTCTAGGAATTACACAATTTTGTGGCTCATAGTCACCAATTTTTCCATTGGATTCAATATTAAACGAATTCCTTCAAGTTCCCTCCATTAACTAAAACACAAAAAGAATTCTGTGAGAGGCAAAATCATGCAAGAGAAAACAACATAGTAAAGGGGGAGTACCCTCAATATCTAACATATTAGGATAAATTATATGATCCTTAGCGTAATTCTATAACTATAACCTATACGTATACTTATCCATAGAGATATCCCCAGACATACCTTAGAAAAATCTCGATAGATCTCACTAACGTTTTTGCATCCTAGTTTCCAAAGGTTGACTAAACCTTTCCTTTGATACCAACTGTAGAGACCAAAAGCTTGACGTACATAGAAATTAAATTACTTTTGTGGAATACTTAGTACATAACAAAAACAGACACACACGGACCGTAATAGTTTAGTGTCTTTGGAAACTTGGAACGTAATCTTCTAATCGTGGTGAAAGATCTTCAACATCTCCCATAAAGATCTTCCCTTTTTTGTTTCCATACCTAATATATTTCTTTTAATCCTAGGGGAAAAGAAAACATAAAAAGGGTGAGCTCAAATGCTCAGTATGGGTAAGCATGGATAAAGTAAAACATACCATATACATTTGAACTTAAAAAAACATGAACATAAAAAATCATGAGCAACGACATAAAACATGGAAGTACATAAGTCATAGATCATAATGGAACATAAATCATTGATAAAGTAGCATGGGAATAAAACATGTAATTGTGGAATCCATTAAGTACATGTAATGATTTCCATAGTAGCCAAGACATTGCTTCCAAGACCATTTTAGTGGACAAAGTCCCATTCTGAATCGAGTTCACTCCTCATTTCAGTCTTGTAACACTGAACCAGATTAACTTACCGTTCCAGCCATGTATATTTCATGAGATATAAAATCTTTACCCAATGCATTGGAGGGATATATAGGTCCCACCCATCTCATAATGAAATCATTCTTACTTGTGCCACAAAATAAACATACATCTTTCATAATAACCCAATGAATAAAATGGGTTTCATAATAATTATCCCATCATAACATAATCCATATAAAAGAAATGGATATCATTTCATAATAAGAAAAGTGAAACCATGTAAATCATAGAGAAATTATACTTAAAACATACACATATGAAATAATTTCATTTTAGAAGGAAAATGGTTTTGATAAAACACTTGAAATGAATTCTTGAGGAAAATATCCTTTCTTCTTTAAAATCATTTTCTTTTCACAAAATGTCATGAATTTTTAAAAGAATAGGATTTTTCTTGAAAATAGTCATGAAATATTTTTTAGTAAGCTTCATGAAAATCAAGGTTTATAAAACCGTAAAAATCTGTTCGTTCCCTATAAGTTAAAAAAACATTCTTCTCGTACTTTTTTCGGAAAAGTCAAAAAGTACCTCGTAGCGTAAACAAAAGAAAGATTCCTTACATACCATGTAGTAAAAGTAAAGAATGGGTAAAAATGACATTAAACATAAATGAAAATACTTTTATAAAACATGGACATGAATGATAGATATAACCCCAGTTAATACTTATGAATAAGCAACCTCGGATAAAATTGAGATTTGCAAAATTATCCCTTACCTTAGGTCCGATTTGATTCGTAAGTGTCTGAACCTCCTGTATAATGATTTAAATAATGTTATTGACTTATTAAAGAATCATATTAATTGTTATGATATCATATATGGTCCACTTATGACTTTATATTACCCGTTCTTTTGTAAATTCATGTTAAAGTAGCATTTTGGGTAAAATCGTCTCATTTGTTGTTCGTGTTTTAACTTTTAATTATTAATATTATTAATTGGATCATGATTACTTAAATCCAGAATTTAAAACATGATTTATATATAATATATATTCAGAATATACATATATATATAATATATCGATAAATGGAAAGAAATACACCGTTCATGGAGACGGTAGGCCGTACGTATGCATGAACGTTGTTTTCGTTTCCTTATTGAATTGAATGGAACTAAGTAGATAACATAAATATATATATACATAAATCCAGTATCATTATTAAGTCATATATTTCATGATTACTTATTATATATACTTTGTAATCATTCATGAATGGTTAATCATTGAGAATGAATCTCATCGCGTTGTGAAGACGGTAGTCTGTACGTTAACACGAGCGATGATATCATTCCCATGATCGTGGAATTGTATTCAAGTGTTTGTATAATATTTAAGAATAAATATCACTTTACAATAATCATATATAGTAATTATTTACACTATTATTCCCATCCAAGTAAGGTGGTGGTGGAAAATAGATTACACCACGGCGTGGAGACGGTATTCCGTACGTACGCACGCGCGGTGATTTCATTTTCCGTAGGATGGATAAATTTTGAAATATGGTTTTTTCATACTTATAATAACATATCAGTATATTAGTGATACTGATATTATTACTTCATAATGAAACAACTAAAGAAGAATTAGTGGAAGAAGAAATAAAGTTGAAAGAATCGGTAACAAACATTACATCTTCTTTGAAGCGCCTCTTTGAGACCTCCTCTTAGGGCACTACAATTGGTCTTTGAAGAAGAAAAGAACCTCTAGGATGTTTCTAGGAATGTTTAGAAGAGAATTTATCAGGGTTTGGCCCAGCCTGAAGGCTCAAATTGGTGTGAGGAAGAGAGGGAGGAGGTGCCCTTTTATAAGGGCGGAGAGGGGCACCTTTGGAAACCTTAAAAATATTAATTTATAATAAATATAACCCCACATAAAAACATCCCAAAATGACTCATATTAGAATATAAGATGAGATAGGGTTGTAATATCATCAACCAATAAAATTTAGACATGTTAGGATTTTATTTTAAACATTATCAACTTGATTTATCCTTACTTAATCAATTTAATTTTATTTGTGGTAATAACATTCTAAATTTTAACTTATAACAAAAAATTACTTATTTTTTGTGAATTTTCCATAATCGGATAATTTATGACATTTTAGACCATATAAATTTAAATTTTTAATTTTTAAATATTTTTGTGATTTTTAAACAATTTTATAATATGTTATTTTTATAAAATAACAATAGTGTCAATTTTGACACTATTCATTTATATGAATTTAAATAAAATATATACAGAAAATATGTTCTAAATAAAAGCTTTAATAGTTTCATAAAAGGCCATATGTATCTATAAAATTAGTGGAGAACATTAAATAGTTCATATAATATTTATTTTATTATTCTTAAAACCATTTATTTGGTTTATCTCTTAATAAAATAATTACTACAATATTTTTGTATAATTATTTAATATACTTATATGTTGCATAAAAATTAAAAATAAAATCCTATGATAAAGATAAATCTATTAACATTCAAAATAATACTTTTACTGGAATTTATCATCTTAAAATCACAATAGTTAAATTGTTATATTTATTAAATTATGAAGGTGACAACATTGGAATCATTTAAAATAAAATAATATAAGTGTCATAATTGCTTGTATGAGACCCAAATGGTCAAATATTCGACCATTGGGTGATTTTAGTTTGAATTTACATGATAAATAAGTTTTGGTTAGGGTTTTGTGCATTGTATGGTCACTATTTGTTTAATAAAAACTATATTCTTGATTTTCACTAGATAAATAATTTCTGCATCACTATTGTGTCACAATTAATGATAATTATATAATCCCAACAAATTCTAAATAAATTCTCATGATGTAGATAATTTTTTTAGCTTTCCATAGACTATTAATTTTCTAAGTTTCATGAAGTTTATCACTATCTTAAAATTATTATACTTATAGTATTTAAGAGAGTGACATGTTGTCACTTTTTTGGTTTTAATAATAATTAAATTATTTTCATGGAAAAATTCCATTAAATGAATCTAATCCGACCCTCAGGTGATATGGGTCGACTTTTAGTCATCCAATAGAAATTTTCCAAGTGTTAGGGTAATTTTATAATCTTATATTTACCCTTAATTACCCGATTTACCTTTAACTATGGTAAATAAAATTTATCGTTGTTACTATTCACAATGCCCAAAAATAAAAAGTAACATATTAACATAATTTGGACCCACTGATTCCAAATATGGAGTCCACTTTTACAAATTCAATACACAAAAGTTTCATAAATTAAATTAAAATTAATCCCGTTGTCGAAAGAAAACGTGTTTTTCTTTAAAACATTGCAAAAGATTGAATTGATTTAACCTAAGACTTCAAGGTAAAATAAATGATAATGACATACATTATATTAAATGGTAAAAATATATTCTATTTATAATTTATAACCATTAAATATTATAATTTAACCACATAAGATATTATGATGAAAAAAGTTGTTTTTAATTAAAATATATCGTGTTTTACTATTCATTAAAATATGAAAGTTATCAAAATAAAATGAAAAATTTATCCAGAGTAAATTATTATTTCTTTATTCCAAATAATAATTTTATTTTTTCAAATGGAACTTATAAACATTTCAAAAACTAGATTTAAAGTGGGTGCTCCATCAAAAGGCGGCAAAACTGTATTTTTTGAAAAATACTTATTTTACCCGAAAAATTTATTTTGTTCTTATACCATGTTCTAGAAATGTGTAAGAGGAATAATAATGTTATAAAATTAAAAATTTAGTTAATACTATTCATAATGGCTAGTTAATAATAATAATATATTGTTGTTTAGTAAAACCCGATATTGCGTACAACACACGCTATCAGGGAAGGTCACGATTGCGTGTAATGCAAGCCAAGTCAGGGTTGCGTTTTGTGAAAGAATCCTTTGTTGTTTCGTATAACAGAATCCAACCATATTTCATTTATATATTGAATATATATATTTATATATATATACTCAATGTTGCGTAGAATAACTATTATCAAAATTGTGTGTAACACAATCAAAGAATAGTGTTGCGTATACTGCAAGCTAATACGGTGTTGCGTATAGCGCAAGGTAATCTTGGTGTAGCATACAACACAAGACATTAATGAAATTAAAAGAATATTTTTCAGAAAATCTCAGGGTGTTACATTCTACCCCCCTTAAAATGAATTTTTCCCTCGAAATTCGTCGGGGTTATAAATGGTTTACTACTCGAAAGTTTGTTTAATATAAATCCACATCGTAAAAAGGAATACCAAAACAAGGCTTTAAAAACTAAAGTATGAAATGTAACGGTTACCCAAATTAACTCATCACTGGGTTTCCACGTAGAAGAACATAGGTGAAAATATGGATATGGAAGAAAAATCTAACCATCAAGTTCTGATGGAGAGTGGTAGAGAACATGGATATGAAAAAGCCAATAATAAAAAAGCTATGGATTTGTGATGATCTAAGGTACCATCTAATTCATCGGATATAAGGGAACTAGGACAACATTTTTGGTTTTCAAGATCATTTCTCTAATGATGATGAAATTGGAATTAGAATAAATACTTTCGTGATTTTGGTATAGTCTCACCATTGGTCATTCTTTGGACAATTTCCACTTCATCTCTTAAAGAAATGAAGTTGAATTTTTCATTCGTGACGTTTTAGCAGATCATGTGATAGAACGATGGGTCATTCCATCTGTCTCAAACAAAAGGTTAGAAAAGTTATCAAAAAAAATACATAAGTCCATCTATAGTGGGATTAATCATATATGGTTCCTAAAATGGACTT
Organism: Viscum album; assembly: GCA_963277665.1. NCBI lineage: Eukaryota > Viridiplantae > Streptophyta > Magnoliopsida > Santalales > Viscaceae > Viscum > Viscum album. The sequence goes on along the minus strand of OY728141.1, from coordinate 1,952,585,948 downwards.
ATACTTCATATATCATACTACTTAATATAATAAAACTAGTTTCTACTAAACAGGGACTTCCTGTAGGTCAGTGGTAGGAGATAAAGGCCAGTCGCACTTCGGTTGTGGGTTCGATTCCCACACCCTTGTCCGACGTGATGGGCTGTCGGCCTTCCTATAGGTTGTCCTTTTTCTAAAACTACATTACTATTACATCCGATCAATAATATCGAAAAAGTTTTATCCTTAAACAATAATAACTTATGTCCAACATAATATATTCCAATATTTAGGTTTATCAACAATACTTCGGTCTAAGCTCATAGTGTAAAGAAAAACAATTACTTAAAATATCATCAGCCAAGCATGTGAATACCATCATTTATCCACCATATATCTTGTTGGTCACATTCCAATCATGCGAATACCTTAACCATGTATTCTCTTGAAAAATTAATACCCATTAAACCTTAGAGAAAACATAAATGCTGTAAAAAGTTAACTCTTTCCACATACCAAAATCCAAAAATTCTATATACTCAAACCATGATATAACCTTCTCCTAATATCAGTCATGAGCTCGTGAATACTATCAAACATTTAATTTTCTCCTTATCCCTTCATTATGCGCATATCATCTACTTTCCAAAAATATTTGAATAACCTTTCATGGTTACTTGTACCATTAAAATTATTGAAAACCACTATAGACTAATACAAAAATATTCCAATACACAATAAAAGTACCTCAACAACATTATTATTGAATACCAATACATAAACACTTCAATCCATCCTCTTCAATGAGTGTCCTGGAATAAGTCGTTCCTTGATTTAGAAGTAACTTTTTAGGTCAGGGCATTGAGTTGGGTAATGCCCATGTTCTCCAAAATAATACATTGAACTCCATAATAGTGTGACACTCTATGACCCTTTTCTCCACACAGATAACACCGGTCCCTCCATTTGAGGTATTCCTCAAGGTTCTTCTTCCCTTCTTTAGAAATCTCAATCTTCCTTTCTTTATGCTCCTCAACATGCGAACATGCATAATAGTCTATCTTCCTCTTATTTGATGAATTAGGCATACCACTAAATTTCACCTTGTTAATCATATATCGCGATGACTGATTCGGCATAATCACAATATATTTCTCTCAAGGCATTACACAATTTTCTTGCTCATAGTCACCAATTTTTCCATTGGATTCAATGTTAATCGAATTTCTTCTGGTTCCCTCTATTAACTAAAACAGAAAAAGAATTCTGTGAGAGGAAAAATCATGCTAGAGAAAACAACATAGTAAAGGGGGAGTACCCTCAATATCTAACATCTTAGGTTAAATTATAATATCCTTAGCGTAATTCTAGGACTACAACCTATATGTATACTTATCCTTAGAAACATCCCTAGACATACCTTAGAAATATCTCTAGGGATCTCACTAACGTTTTCGCATCCTAGTTTCCAAAGGTTGACTAAACATTTCCTTTGATACCAACTGTAGAGACCCAAAGCTTGACGTACATAGACATTACATTACTTTTTCGGAATACTTAGTACATAAGAAAAACAGACACACAAGGACCGTAATAGTTTAGTGTCTTTGGAAACTTGGAACGTAATATTCTAATCGTGGTGAAATATCTTCAACATCTCTCATAAAGATCTTACCTTTTTTGTTTCCTTACCTAAAATATTTCTTTTAATCCTGGGGGAAAAGAAAATATAAAAAGGGTGAGCTCAAATGCTCAGTAAGGGTAAGCATTGATAAAATAAAATGTACCATATACATTTGAACATAAAAAAAACATCATAAAAAATCTTGAGCAACGACATAAAACATGGAAGTACATAAGGCATAGATCATAATGGAACATAAATCATGATAAAATAGAATTGGAATAAAACATGTAATTGTTTCATCCATTAAGCACATGTAATGATTTCTATAGTATCCAAGGCATTGCTTCCAAGACCATCTTAGTGGACAAAGTCTCATTCTGAATCGAGTTCACTCCTCGTTTCAGTCCTGTAACACTGAACCGGATTAACTTACCATTCCAGCCATGTCTATCTCATGAGATATAAAATCTTTACCCAATGCATTGGAGGGATATATAGGTCCCACCCATCTCATAATGAAATCATTCTTACTTGTGCCACAAAATAAACATACATCATTCATAATAACCCAACGAATAAAATGGGTTTCATAAACATTATCCCATCATAACATAATCCATATAAAAGAAATGGATATCATTTCATAATAAGAAAAACGAAACCATGTAAATCATAGGGACATTATACTTAAAACATACACATATGAAATAATTTCATTTTAGATAGAAAATGGTTTTGATAATACACTTGAAATGAATTCTTGAGGAAAATATCCATTCTTCTTTAAAATAACTTTCTTTTCACAAAATGTCATGAATTTTTAAAAAATTGAATTTTTCTTGAAAATATTCATGAAATATTTTTTAGTAATATTCATGAAAATCAAGCTTTATAAAACCGTAAAAATCCGTTCGTTCCATATAAGTTAAAAAAACATTCTTCTCGTACTTTTGCCGGAAAAGTCAAAAAGTACCTCATAGCGTAAAAAAAAGAAAGATTCATTACATATCATTTAGTAAAATTAAAGAATGGTTAAAAAGGACTTTAACCATAAATGAAAATACTTTTATAAAACATGGACATGGATAATAGAAATAACCCCAGTAAATACTTATGAATAAGCAACCTCGGATAAAATTGAGATTTGCAAAATTATCCCTTACCTTAGGTCCGATTTGATTCGTAAGTGTCCAAACCTCCTGTATAATGATTTAAATAATGTTATTGAATTATTAAAGAATCATATTAATTGTTATGATATCATATATGGTCCACTTATGACTTTATATTACCCGTTCTTTTGTAAATTAATGTTAAAGTAGCATTTTGGGTAAAATCGTCTCATTTTTCGTTCGTGTTTTAACTTGTAATTATTAATATTATTACATGGATCATGATTACTTATATACAGAATGTAAAACATTATTTATATATAATATATATTCAGAATATACATATATATAATATATCGATAAATGGAAAGAAATACACCGTTCATGGAGACGGTAGGCCGTACGTACACGTGAACGTTGTTTTCGTTTCCTTATTGAATTGAATTGAATTAATTAGATGAAATAAATATGTATATACATAAATCCAATATCATTATTATGTCATATATTTCATGATTACTTGATATATATACTTTATAATCATTCATGAATGGTTAATCATTGAGAATGAATCTCATCGCATTGTGGAGACGGTAGTCCGTACGTACGCACGAGCGATGATATCATTCCCATGATCGTGGAATTTTATTAAAGTGTTTGTATAATATTTAAGAATAAATATCACTTTAAAATAATCATATATAGTCATTATTTACACCATTACACCCATCCAAGTAAGGTGGTGGTGGAAAATAGATTACACCACGGCGTGGAGACGGTATTCCGTACGTACGCACGCGGGGTAATTTCATTTTCCATAGGATGGATAAATTGTGAAATAGGATTGTTTCATACATATAATAAAATATCAGTATATTATTGATACATATGTTATTACTTAATAATGAAACAACTAAAGAAGAAGAAGTTAAAGCTGAATGAATCGGTAACGAACATTACCTCTTCTTTGAAGCGCCTCTTTGAGACCTCCTCTTAGGGCACTAAAATTGGTCTTTGAAGAAGACCAGAACCTCTAGTATGTTTCTAGGGAAGTTGAGAAGAGAATTTTTCAGGGTTTGGACAAGCTTGAAGGCTCAAATTGGTGTGAGGAAGAAAGGGAGGAGGTGCCCTTTTATAAGGGAGGAGAGGGGCACCTTTGGAAATCTTAAAAATATTAATTTATAATAAATCGAAGCCCACTTAAAAACCTCCAAAAATGACTCATATTCGAATATAAGATGATATAGGGTTGTAATCTCATCAACAAATAAAATTTATACATGTTAGGAAATTATTTTAAACATTATCAACTTGATTCATCCTTACTTAATCAATTTAATTTTATTTGTGATAATAACATTCTAAATTTTAACTTATAAAAAAAATTACTTATTTTTTGTGAATTTTACATAATTGGATAATTTATAACCTTTTGGACCATATAAAGTTAAATTTAAAATTTTTAAATATTTTTTTGATTTTTAAACAATTTTATAATATGTTATTTTTATAAAATAACAATAGTGTCAATTTTCACACTATTCATTTATATGAATTTAAATAAAATATATACAGAATATATGTTCGAACTAAAAGCTTTAATAGTTTCATAAAAGGCCATATTTATCTAGAAAATTAGTGGAGAACATTAAATAGTTCATATAATATTTATTTTATTATTTTTAAAACCATTTATTTGTTTTATCTCTTAATAAAATAATTACTACAACATTTTTGTATAATTATTTAATATAATTATATGTTGCATAAAAATTAAAAATAAAATCACATGATGAATATAAATCTATTAAATTTCACAATAATACTTTTACTCGAATTTATCATCTTAAAATCACAATAGTTAAATTGTTATATTTATTAAATTATAAAGGTGACAACTTTGGCATCATTAAAAATAAAATAATATAAGTGTCATAATTGCTTGTATAAGACTCCCAATAGTCAAATATTCGACCATTGGATGATTCTAGTTTGAAGGTAAATGACCAATAAGTTTTGGTCAGGGTTTTGTGCCTTTTATGGTCACTATTAGTTTAATAAATACTATATTCTTGATTTTTCACTAGATAAATAATTTCTGTATCACTATTGTGTCACAATTAATGATAATTATTTAATCCCAAAAAATTATAAATAAATTCTCATGATGTAGATAATTTTGTTAGCTTTCTGTAGAATATTAATTTTTGAAGTTTCATGAAGTTTATCACTAACTTAAAATTATTATACTTATAGTATTTAAGAGAGTGACATGTTGTCACTTTCTTTGGTTTTAATAATAATTAAATTATTTTCATGGAAAAAGTCCATTAAATGAATCTAATCAAACCATTAGGTGATATGGTTCGACTTTTAGTCATACAATAGGATTTTTACAATTGGTAGGGTAATTTTATAATCTTATATTTACCCTTAATTACCCGATTTACCTTTAACTATGGTAAATAAAATTTACCGTAGTTACAATTCACAATGCCGAAAAATAAAAATTAGCTTATTAACATAATTTAGACCCACTGATTCCAAATATGGAATCCATTTTTCCAAATTCAATACACAAAAGTTGCAGAAATTAAATTAAAATTAATCCCATTGTCGAAAGAAAACAGGTTTTTCTTTAAAACATTGCAAAAGATTGAGTTGATTTAACCTACGAATTGAAGGTAAAATCAATGCTAATGACATAAATTATATTAAATGGTAAAAATATATTATATTTATAATTTAAAACCAATAAATATTATAATTTAACCACATAATATATTATGATGAAAAAAGTTGTTTTTAATTAAAATATAGCGTGTTTTTACTATTCATTAAAATATGAAAGTTATCAGAATAAAACGAAAAATTTATCCAGAGAAAATTTTTATTTCCTGATTCCAAAGAATAATTTTATTTTTTCAAATGGAACTTATAAACATTTCAAAAACTATATTTAAAGTGGGTGCGCCATCAAAAGGCGACAAAACTGTATTTTTTGAAAAATACTTATTTTACCTGAAAAATTTATGTTGTTCTTATACCATGTTCTAGAAAATGTGTAAGATGAATAATAATGTTATAAAATTAAAAATTTAGTTAATACTATTCATAACGGCTAGTTCATAATAATAATATATTGTTGTTTAGTAAAACCTAGTATTGCATACAACACACGCTATCAGGGAAGGTCACGATTGCGTGTAATGCAAGCCAAGTCAGGGTTGTGTGTTGTGCAAGAATCCTTTGTTGTTTCGTATAACAGAATCCAACCATATTTCATTTATACATTGAATATATATATATATATATACTCAATGTTGCGTAGAATAACTATTATCAAAATTGTGTGTAACACGATCCAAAAATAGTATTGTGTATACTGCAAGCTAATACGGTGTTGCGTATAGCGCAAGGTAATCTTGGTGTAGCATACAACACAAGACATTAATGAAATTAAAAGAATATTTTTTATAAAATCTCAGGGTTTTACAGAATCCTTGGGGGAAACACATAACTGAATTCATATTAATAAATATCCTTATTATAAAAGTTAGCATGAAGAATCATATATAGGATCCTTAGTATATAATTTAAATAAGTAATCCAACATTGGATCCTCGAATGATAAGAAAATAGAGGCCTCCTACATAGGATCCTTATAACAGTAAATAGGTAATGAAATCCAACAAGGGAATTCAAAATATATAATTTTAGTAAACTAATCTTATAGGGGATTCATGGTAAAAGTAAAATGATAGAGGTATCTTAAAAATGATCCTCTAGGTTGAAATGTAAATAGCGGAATCCTATATGGGATCCTCATAACAACTGATCTCTCAACTTATTTCACTAGAAGGGAACATATAATAAGGGATATTTTCTCAAGGAAGGATACAAGGCCTCGAGAATGGGAGATATATCACGAATCATCTCAAATTAAGTTTCTCACTCTCAAGAGACAACTATATTAAAATACCATAGGAAGAACCTATCTGTTTGTGTAGAATCCCCAAAACACCTATTATTCGTATTCAAATCCATCTATGGGTTTTAAAATAATGATCTACATGGATAGATACATAGAATAGAAAACTCATGGGTATAATTATGACTCTAGGTTGAAATGACACAAAACCCTATAAAAGGGTTGAAAAGTGGCAGTACACAACATGACTCCCTAAGCATATGTCACGTACTCCTGAAACCCAACCAGGGCATGTACTCTGGCTAGACATGGAGTGTAAGGTCCCATGTACACGTAATATATAATAGGTACATGGTGTGTCACCCAAATAGGGTACCTACCCATGTACCTCGCATAACAAGGCCTTGTATATAGTCCAGATATGTACATCTACACTAAGTGATACCAGAATGGGGTTTGGATGTGTACATCACAAGGCGTGTTCATATTTACATGGGAATCCTAGTATAGTAGTTGGATACATGGATGAGTCCTTATACATAGTTTTCATAACCCATACAGAACATCCACTTTCAAAATTTTTTCTTCCCAAAATAAGAATAACACACAACATGTCATCTATGAACCACATGTCGTGTAGATAGATTTTACTTAATGGAAGAACACTAGAATGGCCAAAACCTTCATTCTATCCCCCATTAATAAGACATTGGAAGACAAAAAGTCATGCAAAATCATAAAAGGGGATTAAAACTCGTAAAATGTAAATATATTGGGATCTATAGTGAAAAGATATAATCTAATTCATTTAAACAAAATCCGCCTGAAGCTTCACCCATTTCAGCAGTCAACAGTTGTTGCACGACGATTTGGCCTGTCCTAAGCTCCATGGTCATACCCTTCATCATCTACTCATCCCTCCCATTATCTCTCTCTATATATCTCAGTTGTTCTCTATCTATTTCATTCATAAGAAGGAGAATCCCTAGCTGCATACGTTAGAAACTAGGTGGAAAGGATGAAAAGAAAATGAGAATGCGAAAGTTTTGAAAAAGAAAAAATAACAGGAAAATGGGGTCGAGGACAGTCCTGATGCTCAAATCATGTTTGTGACTTATCAAGTAAAAACAGTCCATTTTAGACACAAAAGTGGATATAAAGTCTCAATATGTTGCCTCATTCAAAAGATAAGGACAAGGAACCTAAGACCATATTTTAAAAATAATTTATTTAAATATATTTTATTAATTGTTCTGCAAAAATTTTATCATCTTATATATCTATCAAACATATGTAATAGGGTAAAAAAAAATTAAATACCAAAATTGTGGTCAAAAAAATTATCTGAGATCATAATATATGTGGGAAATACCATTTATCCCCTTACAAGTATCTTAAAGTAAAAATTATAATTTCTGCTATGAATTAAATTCTAAAAAACAAATATTTTTATAGTATCCCCACCATAGACCTTCTCATACCTATGAATATTGGTGGTAAGACTAGAAGTCATGATCTCAACCCTAGAATCAGCACAACCAATCTATTTGGATTGTCCAATGACCTCCCTCATAGAGGCATCAGTTGTATCCTATGAATGAGAAATTTAACTACTATGATATGGTACACCCCCCATTGGAATACCCTTATCATCATCCAAAAAACTGACTCTAATCACAATGGACAATAGAAAATTATGAATTAAAATGTATAACGAGAGACACCATTGTCATGAGGTCAATGGTTCACTCCCACTATATGTATTACCTTACACTTCTCCCTGAGAACAACCTCATTAGGTTCCTTCCCCAACCAAGGAGGAACATTTAATAGAAAATAATCTAGCTGTATGGTTGATTCTTTCTTATCATACTCAAGATGTAGCCAATGTATAGAATAATCATCTCAAACTATGAGTACACTTGGATTCCATTAAAATGTGTATCCAAATATCTTTGATCCTGGCCCACCATACTGTCAATCCATGACCAGGATTTAGCCACAGGTCAACAACTTTTTGGTACCTTATTTATTCCTAATGTCACTTATATTGAATATGGAAAATATACATTTACCAAAAACTCCAATTCATTTATGCCTACAGAAAGTCTTGAACCCATCAGTCCTTCGATCAAACTTGAACACTCACTAATTTTCAACAAAATGGTTTTACATGCTACCACCATGAACCTTATCATCTCAATCATACTCCAGTGAGCCCTCTATTTCAAGGTTAAATGATAATGTTATATGACAAGTCAGTATCATTAAGAATGAATATCCCTTGGAAATCCCCTTCATAATCAAGTACCTCACCAGTTCTACAATATTATTCCTTAAACTACCATTACACGATGGAATTCTATTCATGAGATTCTACCTACTAACTTTCTACATTATAAATAGTTAAAAAACTAATAGAACATGCCATAAACTCAAAGATGATGTCATATCGAAGCCAATCATGATACCAAACCACCCATTTATTTTGTCAAATGTTGAAGGAATCAACATGCCTATAATGAAAAACTTGAGAACCTATCATTCCTTAGTCTCAAAATGACTGTGAAGCCAATATCACTTCCTAAAATGAATTACAAAACCAAATTCTAACATGTATTTTTCCTATTGATGAAATTAAATTTCTACCTACAATGGTTGAAATAAAAACTAAGGGCCTATAGGTCTCCCACCTATCCTTATAGATCAAGCTTCTCTTAAGAATATAAATATCATAATGACCTTTGAGGGTAAAAACTGAAAACAAGACCTACAAGGGAATTATTTTCTTAGAGAATATTCAAAAGTAAATGCTCCTTGGAGGTCATGATACTAAAAAATGTCAAAACCAACACACACTATGCATATGTATATAGTAATACCCCTAGAAGATCAACTTGCAACAAAATTCATGTTATCTATCAACATCATACTCAACTATATGATTAAATAATCATGCCCCTAGAAACAACACCCCACAGGGGGTACAAAATAAAAGAATCACTAATAATATCGTCCTATAAGGTTCATTACACCTCTCGTTCAGGAGGATAGATTCATTAGCCTCAAAACCAAATTCCTCAATGTAGATCCACATAACATTCTATTATAAGAATATATATATATATATAAGCAATCCCAATTAAATAGGCCATAATTTTTAGTAAAAAAACACATTAACATGACTATATGATTTGAATTATATATGACATATTTGATACATGATACACCTCTTTCCTTTTACATCAAAAAGTTAGAAACCATCACTGGAATCATTACAATGGCCAAGAGTCAGAGATACATAGTAAACCATAACAGCCACAAAAAATGTGTGTCACTAAAGGAAAATCATATCCTCTTATAACATGACATATCATAATATCAATCTCATACACTAGGAAACCATTCCTTATTACCGAAACAAGTGATCTAAATGTACCCATCAGATATCCATCAACTGTCCTGAGACATTCTTAATACTTGTATCTACCATATTCTAAATATTATGTGTTGGGAAAAGAAATCATTTTTTAAAACATTCAAATTCCATGGCCCGGATTCCACTAAAATGGCTCCATGAGCTATTTAGTTATGAGGCAACAAGTGCACCTCCTCACATGCTATATGATTTCGACTTATAGTGAGGACCTAGGTTGTGGTAGTGGGGAGACTATTCCCTTATTTCATATTATGAAAACCTTATAATTAGATAAGTAGCGTACACATTAATAAATAAAAATATTCAAAAATTATCATAAAAAATCAATAGGACTTACAGTAATAATTAATGATATTTAAGTAAAAGCATAATTTTTTATTTCACACGTACAACACATACCACCCACTGTGCAGACTGTACAGATATGTTAGTACTAAACAAACTAAAATAAAATTATAGGGCTCTACTCCTAATTTTCAGCCAGACCACATACCCAGTGTCTAGACACTGTCAAATTCCATGATACTGAATAGTTGAATCTACATGAGTGGCTCTGATAGATCATGTGACTCAGAGCCTCATCCCTAGCCACTATGCAAGCCTGCTTAACCTATAAAATTAGAAATAGGGTCTATATGTATATCGAGGTGCATTTCAACGCATGAAAAATAATTTTACTAGTCCACACCTGGGATGAGCCTCTAAATATTCCTCTGTAAGTGCATGTAAAATCACAACACTCATCCTAGATGAAACTTGATTTAAATTATAAGTAAATCCAATAACATGAGAGCACAATTGACACACGGGTCTATAATCATGTTTAACTAGGTAATGTTCTATCATGGATGTCAATATCTATATGCATATAAATTTATATTCCCATACCAATACATATGTACATAAATATCAATATTTATGAGTAAGTTGAGATAAATGAGATAAAAATCATTAGTATTCGATCCATGGGTACGTAATACCAATAACTTGGATATCTTATGCAATGAAATTTAGTTGGAAATCATGTCACTCATATCCTTTATCAATAATTAAATAAATGGGTCTATAATCCCAATCAACATATGCGTGCTTCATCCAATGTCAAAAATGTATTTGAGTAACCTATGTCACCACGTAGGGATACTCAAGCTAACCCTATGTTCACATGTACTCGTCTCTAATCAGTGTAACAATGGATTTTAGGGAATTACATCTAGACATATTGTAAATGGTCAGGAGAAAGAATTTGTGTTGCTCATGTCATGTATATCAAGTCCAATTTCTTGTCCCTGGGTCTCAATATAAATGTGGTCATGAAATTATGACTCAGATGAATCCCAAGGGTCGAACCCTTAGGTGATATATAGAAGATCTCACCAGTGAGATGACAAGATCTCACCAGTGAGATGACAAGTTCACCCATTGAGATCCATATGTGGTTATCATTCCCTATGTAAATCACATCTTTGATATTCCATGCTCAAAAAATCTGATAAGAAAAAGGTATCATGATATTGATACCATAAATTATATCTGGTTATCCCCATCATACAGAAAATCGAATAGAGCATTGCCATCCCCTATAATCCATAGTTCGGGGAGAGCATAATCATTCTATATGGACCACAAGATGTTGAGAGAGTGATCATCCACTAACATCTCTAGTTTGAGGATAGTGAAATAATCCCATTGGACCCACAATCCAAGGAGAGTGTAATCATCCTCATCATATAACAAATAGAAGAGAGTGAATCATCCCCATCTCTTAGAAAAGCAGTATCATCCATGAGTATCATTACCAGGGATGTCATCCACATATATCATAGTCATAGGCTCAAAATCTAGATACCAGGAAACACCTCTAAAAATCCATACAAATATAGAAAAAAATATAGTCTCATAATAAAAATTCAATGTAATTAGTTTGGGTATAAAAATAATAAATGAAAATAAAAGGGATCATAACCTGGATCCCAAGAAGAATTTCTTACATCCCAATGGGAAATAAAGACTCCTCGTGTTCATATCAATAGCAAAAAAAAAAGGAATCATTCCTGGTAATCTTCCATAAATAAGCAATAAACATGTAAAAGAATAAAAAAATGAGAGAGGGTGGTTGAATTATTGTACCCAACAATATGTCTTTTTCTCCATGATATTACATGTTTGGTATGGGAACTAAGGCGACACCTGCTACCATCTCTACCAAAACCCAATATACTAGTTTAGGTTCAGTCAATCAATGGGCACCCATTGGGTCCCTCATGTCAAAAACTGAGAGTGATCCTACTTGGGATCCTAGAGGTATACACATAAGAGATTCCATCCTAATCAGGATACTTGGTTATAATTTTAATAGGGGGAATCCTACCTGGGATCCTCAGTAAAGAATGTAAAGGAGGAATCCTACAAGGTATCCTCAAATGGTAAGTAAAATGATGTATCCTATATAGAATCCTCAAAATGGTCAACATATAAGATAATCCAACAAGGGACATCCTAAGTCATCATGTAGGAAAATTCATCCTAAAGGTTACACTTGGTAACAGTATGATTATAGTGGCATCCTACAAGGGATCACCAAGATTGAAATGTAATTGGAGGAATCTAATAAGGGATCCTCAGAACAACTGATCTCTCAACCTCTTCTTCCAAAAGTTAACATCATTAAAGGGAGAAGTCCTTGTTTATGGATACAAGTAATCATTTATGAGAGATTGATCTTGGATCATCTTAGAATAGGGGTGTCACTCTCAGGATATAACTGATTCAATTGTTAAAGGAAAGACCTCTTTGTTAAAGTATAAGCCCCAAAACAACCATTTTGAGATCTCAAATCACCCAAAAAGGTTCATCCACACAACCTATGTGGAAAGATACCCAAAATTTACTTTTATTGGATCTAATTTCAACTCCAAGAAGAAAAGACAATAAAAACACTTTTTTATTTGAAAAGGGGTTGGTACTTGGTTTGTCTACCTAAGCACATAGTGTGTACTCCCAAATCCCCACTTGGGAGTGTACTATAGCTTCACTTGGCATGTAAAATCCCATGTATATGGTGTGTATAATATGTGAATAGTTTTAGACCCATATACGATACCACCCATGTACATCACATATCCAGGCCATTTGTATTGTCTGACCATGTAGATCTATATAGTGTGTAACCCACATGGGGTTTGGTTGTGTACTCCACAAGACATGTGCCCTCTTACACGAGCATCATATCTAGGTACACTGATACACATTTGAGTCCCCTAAAATGGCATGTATGACCCATTCATGTATTGTAATTCAAAAATTGAATCTTACCCATAATATAGGAACATGTGACATGTGTTCTATGAGACATCCACCGTGTAGACAAGTTTTCCATTATGTGAAACCAATAAAATAAAAAAAACCATGTATCCTCCCAAAAAAATATATCGGGCAATGCTGGGTTATAAGAAAGTATAAAAGGGGATTGAAACTTGAAAACAATAAATATATGGGGATCAATGGAGAAACATTAAAATATTATACCTTTGGGAAGGATCTGCCAATGCTTCACCCATTTTTCCAGTCCATGGTTTCCACACGACAATATGGCATGACCTAATCTCTATGGTGGTACACTTATTCATCTCTCACTCCTCTATCTCTCTCTATCTCTATCCCTGATCCCATTCTAAATATTGTGGTAATGCGAAATATGATCCTTAGCATCATTCCCAAGAATCTAGTAAGAAAATAATAAAAAAAAGAGAAAGGATATGAATAAAAAGAAAATAAAAATTAAATGAAAAAGGAAAATGGCCTTGGGAAGACACAATGCCCAACTCGATTTTATGACTCACATAGGAAAAAGACTATATTATAGACTCAATGGAAGAGATTTTATCTCAATATGATTCTTTGTTCAAATGATAAGGTTGAATGAGCCTAAACAAATAAATTAGTATTTATTTAATTAAATATTAAATATTACTAATTCCACTAAAAATTGAATGGGTTGATTATCTAAAAATCTTCTATCCTATGGTAAAAACCCTATTATGGGACCAATAGAGTGGAAAAAAATATCCAATATCATTTTTCTAGGGGTAAAAGTTCATTTTACCCCTTACAAGATATGAAATAAAATAGATATTTTTTCCTCAAAATTATAGTCTATAAAAGCGTGGTTCTTTAAATAATGGCTCGAAAGGTTTGATGAGAATGAGTGGTGATGGGTGTTATATATAAGGGAGGAGAAGGAATTTTTTGTAATTTCTAAAAAAATTAAAATATAATAAAAATATTTTGTACCAAAATTCTTGTAAATGTCTTTTAAATGCACAGGGGATGACATTTTCAACCATATCATATACACATTGTCTTACTATAATAATTTTTTAATTTTTACATTTTTATCTAAATAATATATTCATTAAATATCATTATAAAACCATTTTATACTATTAATTACATTGACTATAAGAAATCATGAAAAATCATATAAGAAAAATCTATTATATTATATCTTAAAGATATCATTATAATCTATAGAATTAATTTATAACCTTAAATATCTTGAAATAACGTTATTTCAATACTTTTCATTAAAATTTATTCTTTTCCATTTATTTATCAATTACATCATAATTTTTATTTAATCATTTACAATAATTATTTATTTTATAAAAATTATAAATAAATTACCATGACTTATATAATTATTTTATATTTCTAAATACTATTTATAGTTAAACATATCTTCTGGATGAACACATATTAAATTTTTTAATTTTATTAAAAACAATTGTGTGATATCTTTCACTTTTCATTAAATAAAATAATATAATGATATTAATTAAAACAAAGTGGCTTCAAAAGGTCAGAAATTTAATCCATGAATGATTATGATCAAAATGTACTAATACAGAAAAATTGGGAATGTTTTAGTGTAATTTCATAGTCCTTATCATTTTATTTTCACCCTTAATTACCTAACTTACTTTTTACCATCATATCAGAATTTACTAAGGTTGAAATTAATATTGACCCAAAATAAAATTGTTATATTTTAATAGTATATCAAGTTTATTTTGAACTTAATATTTTTTGAAAAAAATTTACCAACTAAATTAATTTATTTGATGACAAATATTTAATAAAAATTGTGGGATGTTATAATTCAAGACTCTACTGATAGGATAAATCTAAATATCATAACAGAATCACATATACTAAGAAAATTCTTCTAAAAGAAAACTAAAATAGTCCATGAATATTTTAATTTCATTATATGGATATGTCTAGATAATTTCATATGTTCCCATATAGGGGTGTTTATTACAACCTGGTAGGACATTGCTTGTTTTTACAAATTCTAATTTTGTTCTTATTCATTAATAATAGTCATTTCTAGTGGAATGATAATATTTATCAAGAAACTAAAATGTCATTGTAAAATAATGGTTATCTATGAAGTATTTATAAAACGAGGGAACCTCATTAAAAGGATCCAAATTCTCATCATGAGTGAGTGTGAATCCTTTATAAAGTATATTTTAAAGTTCACTACTAATAATAACTCACAAAATAAATAGTATACAAAGGTAATATAAATACCAATCGTGTCTATAGTGGTGACTCTATTAGAAATTAAATAATTTCATTTAATTGTTGTGGGATCTCATAGTGTAAATCTTTGGGTAGTACAAATTTATATCATAACCCCATCATGAAGGATCACAAAATGAAAAGTTTAATATCCTACAAATATATGCCATTGTCTAATGCGAGGTTAAGTATGAGATCATGAAAAGTTTAATTTTGGGATGGGAAAAGTATATATTTAAGTATAGATTAGTTGATAAAGAATAAAATTATTTTATGATGAATATGGGAAGATGGTTACCCAAACTCCATGGAAATCATGTTTTGGAGATGAATAGTATAGATGACATCTTAGTATTAGAGAACTTATAAAAATACTCCCAAAAATGTTCCACAATGACAATAATATTAAAAAACAGGAAATATATCACAAAATTAAATACATAGCAACCGATTCAGATAGATATATCTAAGAGGAAAAGTGAGTGTCATCATTATCTTCCAATAAATCCAATATGGGAAGTGGAAAAATATCCTTGTTGTTATTAGCATCTATATGATATTAATCAAAAAGTAATACCTCCTATTGTTTTTAGGATTATCATAAAAATTCTATAACCAATATCATTAATGAAATCACATACATAATGTATATCCATGAGAGTTAAAACACTATGACATCAAGTTAACTAGTTGGACTACATGATATTAAAATAATCATCTAAAAAATAACAAACTAACCAAATAATCTACAGTAATCAAGAAAGGAAGAAAATTGGATTAAAAAAAATCAAGTTTCATTTACAAAATAAGTTATACCTTCATAATTATAAAATATAAAATTATATAACTTCAACCTAGCACAAATTCACGCTCTATGGAAACTACCCAAAATTATTAATTATGAAAATATATATGAACATTAGGTCACATCATTAAATCTCAATTTCTATCAAAATTGTTTATGGGTTATGCCAAATTCCATCAAACTCTCTTAAATTTAAAAACGTGTTGAATCCACCGAGGGTTCAACAAAACATTCTATAACAAAAAATATCCTTAGAGAGTCATGTAATTTTAAATCACTGATAATAATGATTCATCGTATGCATATTTTTTCTCATGAATGTCACCATGAGGCCCGAATAAAACATTCTGAATAAAATTGGCATTAGACAACACTTTCACATATCCAAATCTAAAATAATTTTTCATACAAAAGATTGACTCAATGTCTTATAATGACCTAGTTGAAGAAATAAGTATATTAAACTCTATAAAATTATCATTAAGATACTATCAAAATTTTAAAAACATTATTATTCAACTAATATAATGTATTACTATTTAAAAAATTAAAAATTTCCATAAAATAACCCCAAATGTCATTAATAATCTCATTATCTTGAAAATGAAATTTTCATAAATTGTTTTAGATGATATTTTTGTTTTATGAAATTAAAGTTGAGTTATATTTGGTTGGTTCAAGATGCATGTTTTATTTTTTTTTCACACTTATAATCATATAAAATACCAAACTCACACAAAGACACATTAAAATTATAATAACATTGAGATCATGTGGTTATATCATTAGACACATAAGGTAAATGTATAATGATTAAGCTTCACCTAAGACACCAATATTATAATTTGTTGGGTACTATGGATATGTAATATGATAAGGTCCCATATTAACAAATAAAAAATTTGAATTAATTTCTAAAATTCTAGATAAAAATATGGATCCTAATGTGCCATTTAGTGATAGTAATTATAGGTGATAAACATGTTGATTTTATAATTTGTGGTGTGAGAAATGGTCCCCAATAAGGTCATGAAGGGTATAAGTTATAATGGGTTTCTCTTTTAAGAATATATATAACTTTTTATTGGTAGATATTAAATACCAAATATAAATACATATATATACAAAATCTTTATATAAAATAATTTGGTACTCCAATTTTTTATTAAAAAATAACATATATAAAATACCAACCATAAATAACTGAGAAACATATATATATTGTATATACAAAAAATTTAAAACACACACCAATGACAAACATAAATACATATATAGATAAATGAAAAATATTTACATATATAAGTACTAAAAACATAATTTTTTTTCTAGGGACGTATTTTAAAACCATTCCTTCTTCTATGTATATATGGATTTTGAGGAGTTAAAGAAGAAGAGGAATATATGTAGTGAAGTTTGTGTTAAATTTTAGATAGAAAATTAATCATTCCATTATTATTCCTATTAGAATTTTATTTTTAATATGATGATTTTTTTATAAGGGTTAGAGCTGGCGAAAGGGGTCATCCCAATAAATTATAGCCTAATAATTATGTCATATTTTCTAATATCGGTAAATTAATTGTTAAACTATGTTATATAGTGTATTTATAAGCTATTTATATGTGAATTAAAGATATTATGAGTTTAATGGTTAGGGCATAAATTTTGAATGTCATTTTATTTGGAGTAAATAATGGTTCCAGTGAATTTTTACATTATACCTTGATTTCTTCTAGCTGATATTACCAATTGGAAATATGGTGGATATTTATTTTTGAGGAAGAAGAATATTACATTATAAAATTTGGAGACCATTTTAATTATAGTTTAATTATTTACATTATACTATAATGTGACTTGACATCATCATATTTTAATGGTTGGTATCCAGGAGATATTAGTGTGTGGTGAGATATGATGCAAAATGGTTTTAAAAATTCTAGATACTTGGCCATTTTTACACAATAATGAAGGTAATTTAGTTGTTGGTTTTATAAAATAATTGTTATAAATATATATTTATTTAAATGTTTAGCCTTATTTTCCCCATAATTTGTTATTGCTATTTTATAAATTTTAAAAATTCTTAATGACCATTATTTTTTTCCTTTGACCATTATTTTTATTTTTATAAGAGGGATATTTCACAGAATTCAACATAATTGATCACAAATTTAATCTTCTTATATATTTTTTATACTTATATATAGGTCTATGGATTTGGATGATTGGGTATTGATGTCAGGTTATTAGATATATATCCCTTAGGATCATCGTGGAGGGAATTTGAAGGATTAGAAATTTTGTTTAATACTTTTATATTGTGGAAAAAATGTAGCATATATATTCTATAGGTGATTAGTATATTCACATTTTATTTAATTTAATATCAAATTATATTTCCTTTTTTCTCTTTTCATATAATTCTGAAATAGTTCAAAATAGATAAGAAGAATTGAATTAAATAGTGCATGAAAATTGTTTATATATGTAATATTGTTGGAAATGTTTCCTTGTTTTCATGAAATATACTTATATTAAAGGGGGTATTAATGATAATAAAGTTATAATAAGATAAATATTCTTACATGAGTGTAGTTTTCTATTCGGCATGGTAGTGCAATAGGTTGGTATTTTTCAGTTTGTGTGGTAATGCATATTTTTTTATAGATATGGTGGAGATAATTGGTTTTCCAAGAATAATGTATTGAAATAAACTAATAAATGGAAATAAATATATGTCTAAAGGGGTGTTTATTTTTTGATGTAATACATTAACTAGTAATGAATTCAAAAAAAATATTATCGTGATTTAAAAATATGGGAATTTTTAAATATTGGCATTAAATTTCAAATGTTCTTAAAAAGATAAAGTTAGTGATTAGAAATTAACTGATATATTAATAATATAAATATTTATTTATTTAATAATAAATGATTTGGGATTTCGAAATAATTTCGAAATATGATGTATGATTGGAAAAGTTTCTAATTGACGTGATGGTTTTTTTAAAGAAACCAATTTAATTGGGAAATTAGGATTTATTTTTTCAACCAATAGTTAATACTATTGGAGGGTAATTGAAATTGTTTTATATTACCTTCACATAATTAATATTTTCTTAGTTTTATTGATATGATTTGGATTAATTCATGAAATTTTAGACAATTGTAAATTTCCTTATTTTATTTCTATAAGATTTATTTCCTGGATGATGAGTATCATAATTTCATAAATAAATGAAGACCCTTGAGGATTGTAAGTGTAATTATATACACAATAATAGTCATGATTATTTTTCAGTCATTATGATTATATATGATTCGTTCTTATTCTTTAAGAATAATTTATTTTGTGTAAGATTTATTTAAATTATATAAATGAATGTTAAATTCTTCTTGGCTTCTATATGAGGAAAAGAAAAATAGACATCTTGTGTTACATTGAGGTTCATGAGATAAATTTAAACCTATAAAATTTTAATTCTTGTTAAAAACATAAAATTAATAACACTATAAGATATCATAAGATTCATCTTAATCTCACATAGTAGACATTATGGGTAGATTTATAATGGTTAGTTTCTGAGAAAAATTATAAAAATGTGATTTATTTCTATAGGATACTTATAAAAGATAATTAAAATGAATTAATATCTTATGTTCATAGAAATAAACAATATCATAACTCAATGAAATAATTAGGGATTTAATTTTAGATGAGGAATAAGCCAAAGCATTTTCTTTTAGTAGAAAGTGTAGTTTTCCTTAAAATGTGTTTTCCACACAATGAATATATTATATATACAAAGAGGTGTAAAATAATTTGAGAAGAAATTTATTTTATATAATTAATTAATTATATTTTAAGTATTTAATTGTGAATTAAATCTTAAATATCATGGGGATTTGAATGGAATTTTAACATGAATTAAATTAGAGGAATTTTTTGACCAGTTTATTAATGAACGGATTATTTGGCACAAAAAATCATTGGACATTTCCAAAACTCAAATATGGAAATATTATCACAATGAATCATTATGAATATAAAAATAAAATAAAAATTTATAAATGAAAAGAAAATATAAAATGAGATTGATGTCAAGTATTTAAATAATCATATCATGCAAGACAAAAAAAATTGTATCAATGAATGTGAAGAGTATATCATCCAATTCTTTTTAATGATTGTTATTTTTGAGGAATATTAATTATATTATTGATAAATTTGTGGGTTGTGGTTTATATGGAAGATAATGAAAGTGTGGGTGTGTGTCTAATAACAAGTAGAGTTCTATAATTATGAAAAATTAATGTTAAAGAATGACATATATACTATATTATATAAATTTATATCGTAGTTGAAGACCTTATTTCAATGTATATGACGTTATTCTATGATACAATGACATCATAAAAGGAACTAATTATTGTTTTCATACTGAGAAAAAAAATAATTTTTTGATTGTTTTTTATTTCAGTGAAAATAATTCCATGTAGCAATTTGGATATGGATAAACCTAACCTAAGAAGTTTATTATTCCTACCCAAACCGTTATTTAGGATTATAGAGCTCCTTTATTCACTGAATATTTAAAATAATGATATAATATATTTCATAGTAAAAAAATAAAACACAATCAAGAGTAGGTTTCCTCATTAGAGATGATCCTTGTAAACTTTAATTATATTAAATTAATTGTTTGTTAATTTATTTATATATTGGTGGGTAATATTTTAAATATTAGTGGAGTGTGGAATTAATGAGTCATATAGTTTTTATTCTATAATATATTTTAAAAACATGTACCTCTAATTCACCCACCCACGCCTATTCTTATATCTATTTTTCTAGACTCTTCATGTGATATCAATGATAACAAAGTTCCCTATAATATCATGCTAAAATCATGGTTAAGTATGTATAATATGAACTATTTAAGTAGTAGGGGTGTCACGATATTTAATAAAAATAACACTAATGTATTTATGAACTAGATTATACCATATCTTCACTCATAATTTTTGGAAGTTAGTTATGTTTTCAAATAAAGTTCTCCACCCCTTGTAAGAGATTAATTGATGATATTTATAGATAAGATAATTATGGAGGAAGATGGAAATTCGTAAAAAAAATCCTAACATCCATGTAAGATAAATTATATAAAAAATTTGTGGGAATCAAGATAGGTAAATAAATAGGGACAAGATAGCGTGCATGAAATAATTCAATTTCAAAAGTAAGGAAGAAAAAATGTAAATTTAGAGAGATAAGTTTTAATGACATTGGATAAATGAATACATGGAAGTGGATGACTTTATCAAAATGGTGAGTAGGATTGTTAGTCAAATATAGTTCTTTTTTGATTATTTAGGAGACTCATAAATACTCAATATGTTTTGAATAAATTTTACTCAGATGTTTTATCCAATGATATCAATCATTTAAAAAGGGGAATACTTATCATTAGATGATATGTATAATACTATTCTTAACTATGAGAGATAAAATATCATGTATTTATGAAAAGGGATAAGGAGTAAATTTCAGTCAAATCCATGAAACAACTAACATTCCTGAAGGAAGTAGCTAATACCTCTAGCGAATCTAAATGAGATGAGGAAAGTACTACAATGAAAAACACGTTAATTTATCTTATATCTTAAGAGTGAAACACATAATCATTAAATAAAAAGGAAATATTTACATAAATTATTTATATAAAGGGTAATTAGAAACGTCATTGTGGACTATTCAAGCAATATAATTGTAGAATATGAAGATGAAGAGGTTGGTGAAAGTTAAGGAACAAGGAAATGGGAATGGATTTCAAAAGGTAAAAAATAAAAATTGGTTAGAACTAAATATAATTTATATTAATTAAAATAAAAATGAATATTGATCAGGTAGAAGTATGACTATTTTATATCAAGAATACATTTTGATGAATAATTTATTTGATAATTTATAATATTCATGGTATTTGTTGAAAGGAAGGAGAAAAGTTAATGTAATAAGAAAGGACATTCCTATGTGGAACAGTTACAAAGATCTAAGATTGAGGTGTGAATTAATATAAAAACTTATCATAATGGAGAAATCAAATCCCTTCTAAAATATTTTTCATGCTAAAGAAATTAAAATATGAATTCCAAAACAATGAAGATTATAATGTTGAGGAAACCTATACTCTTGTAGTAAAACACGATTAAAGGGATGGAATGGTGGATTAAATTGAGATGAAATTTTTTATTAAAGAAGAATAATTTAACATGACATATTAAATATTACATAAGGAATAGAAAAATCTAGGGAAAAAAATTTATTACTATGAAAGGGTTATATAAAAAAATTTAGAGTCATCCTAAAGTGATGTGAATTGTGATGTACAACCGAAGGTAAAGACTACACTTTCATCACATTGAAATAATAATTTTTTTCATATAATATTGAAGGTTAGAAGATAATATACTTGAATTAATAGGTTGAGAATAACTATAAAATGATAAATTCAATATCCAAGAACAATGAATAAATATTTAGAATGAATGATTCCCAAAATTAAAATAAAATTAATAATAAAAAATTTCCAGGATAGTAAGATGAAATTAACAGAGAGACATAATAATATCAGTAAAAATTTGTTTTTAAATGATATTATTAGTTCTATGGAGTATTTGGGACTAAATATTGTATTTTTAGTAAAATATTTCTCTCTAATTGAGTTAGATATTATTATAATTAAGGGGGTAATCTAGTGAATAAAGAGAGTCGGTCTGAGGAAAAGAATGTAGTGAACCTAGATTTTTCTCATTTACTTTACATAAAAATTATTTGGTTATTTATAGAATATCTATGGAATTTATGAATAGTAATTTCACTATACTAATTAATTTATCAAAATTCATTTTGGAAAAAACATAAAGCTATTGTAAATTTTATGATTATGAAAAAATATAAGACAGAAATATACTTCATGTTGAAGTGTTATCAAAGATATTAAGTGGATAAAAACATGGATTCTTTCTAATAGTGCCTTATCACATACAAATGGGGTTAAAAATCATAAATAACATTAAATAATACAATGATGTCGTTATATCATTCATATTTAAAATAACTTTAATAGAATTGGATGAGATGAAATTGAACCCAAAAAGTTGAAATATAATTAATTTTTATTTATTCATGGAATCAAACACAACCTATTCATCTTGAGTCAACTATGTAATAATGAAAGTAAAATAATATGTAAAATAAATTCTTGTTTTATGTAGATAATAAAATCTAAAATAATATTTACAAATTTTGAAAAACTAGTGAAATTTTATTTAATTTTGGTGGTCCATTAAATTATTTCTATACTAGTACAAGAGAATAAAATGATCTGTTCCATAGAATGATTTTCCATCATTATATAAAATATAACTATAAATTTTGAAAAATAGAACATTTTCAAAGATATGCACTGAATAGGTAGATATAAATATATTGTTTGTAAAGACTAAAAAATGGGTATATTATAGAAGGAATATATATAATAATATAAATCAAATAAACTAAGCCAGTTGAATTGAATTTTTTTTTTATTTTTGAGGTGCAACAAAGAAAAAAAATCAAAATATAACACTTATACTTCATCACATTTATTTAATATCTTACAAAAATTACCCAATATCTTATTTATGAATAATAATTTAGATTTGGCAGAAAATTTTAATGGTTTTAGAATTAAATCTAAAAAATAGTGTGGTTCTATCACAAAATGGATAATATGCATTATAAGAGTTGTTATTGGGATTTATATCGAGTCCTATTTTGATGAACTATTAATCAAAAATAAATATATTAATCCCTACACACTCTAATGGAATTATGTTTTGAAGAGAATGAATAGAGGTATATTAAAATGATGTCAACAATTATTACTAATTTTAAAGGCTAAAATAATTTCTAGTGAGAATTTTGTGTCACAACTATGAATATTATAAAGAGTTGTTTAATGATACATTATTATATAATAACATCATAAGAAATATAGTATAAAAATAACTATTACTTTCCTAAGATCCTTCAAAATTTATTATTTGATAAAAATAAATAAACAATGTGGATGTTTATTGAGACTGTTCTCAAAATTATATATTTAGTATTCTTTTCCAATAGGAAAGAATATGGATACTAGAGAAAACAATATTCAAAGGATGGGGGAGAGTTGTGTTGTTAAGGTCATTGAAAATAAATTATCCATTAATGTTCCAATTGGAATAGTTTTTGAGGACTATGATGATAGAAATAAGTAGCTTTCAAATAATTTTAGTGAACAAAAAAAGGAAATGAACCCCATTCTATTGATATTGACTCTGGTCAGCCAAGTGAGGAAGATGAGGCTTATAAAATTGAAAAACATAATAATGAGGATATAAAAAGGCATATAGAAGTGTAATAAAATAAGTAATATTAACAATAGATCAATTTTATTATATATAAATATTCTAGAATTATATTTAAAAAATTTATTTTCACTAGTTGATTAATAAGTAATTTTCCAATCGAAATGAAAATAGACTTCTTACAAAATTGAGTTTTATGATTTATAATTTTTTTAAAAATATTAATTTACAAATTTTTTAATTTTATTCTGAGAAAATGGATATCAATTTTCGATTTCACCATTTAAAGATTGTATTAGTGTTATTTTATTTGTAATATTCTATAAATTTTTTATTTAAATGTCAATATTTAAACACATCTAATTATATAATGATACTATTTGTTTTCATTAAATAAATTAATCTAAAATTGAAATTATATGTTTTTAATTTGATATTAAATTAACCTATTAATATTTCAATTATATATATCTTAACTATTTATATATGAGTCATCATTATAAATGATATTTTGATTTTCATTTTTGGGATAAAAAATTCATTTATCTAAAATAGATTTTCTTGGTTTTCTTTTACATATTTATAATAATATAAATTTTGTAAACATCTATAAATTGAATATTGAAAATAGATTAACCATTTGGATTTTTTTGGTTTTCATTTGTTAAGTAGGTTTTTTTATTTTAAATCATTAATAATATTGGTCATTTTATATATTTTTCACCTCGATAATGGTAAAACAATTAAAATAGGATTGAAATGATTAGACAAGAAATATAAATTATAATAAAACATGTATTATTTTTATTCTGAAATTTATTTCCACCATAAATATATATGAATAAGAAAAGTGGAGGATTTTACATCCCTTTGATCATTACCATGATATGATTTTATTTAAAGAATAAAAAAAGGTTACACTCTTTGTTTTCGTATCTATAATATTTTTACACAGTTTTCTGAAGATGTTATATTTTATAAATTTTAAATTAATGGAATAATATAATTTTTTAATGGATTTTTTATTTATAGAATTATTTTTTTGAATTTATACACAATGGGGACAAAATGCTTGTTCAATGAATAGAAACATAAAGTAATTTATTTATAGAATTAAATGGAATAAAATTTGGATGAATTGATTTTTTTTTCAAAAAGTTTATAGATAATTATATAATATTAGTTATTTTTATGTGTTTATATTAAAATTATATTTTTTTATCTTTTTGTCATTAAAGTTACAAAATTTGAATATTTCACTAAACGACATTAATGGAATATTTTGTTAAGTAATAATTTATTTAATGATATAAAATTACTAAAAATAATATCATTGGATATGTTAATGGAATATGGCCAAGAATATTGACTTTTTCCACTTATTCACCACTTTTCCTCTTACAGTATCTTTATTTACTTCTATAGAGTAAAATAAATTGATATCACGGTAATCCTGAAAATGGTTAATAGAGGTTAAAACTAAGAGAAATTTTTGAAAACATTATCCAAACTTGTCCAAATTTTATTTGATGAGAGTATTTTAACTCATACTCATACATTCTTTGAAATATTTTATTTTGGTTCAACTTAAAAATGAAAATTAATATATATTATTTCAACACTTTAAGTATTTACAAGGGTCCCCACCCCCACACTTATAAATGGTAACCTCATCTCTTCACTTCCTTACACTTTTTGGGCAGTCTAGTTTGGACAAGGACTACCCAAATATCTCTGCAACATCTCTCCCCATATCCTAGAGGCCCTTTTCTCACAAAAATTCTAAACCTACAATTTTTTAATGTAATCCAAATAGGTTATCCATGGAGAAATAATATGTCATAATAGACCTATTTTAAGTTTATTTATTCTTATATATCCCTAGGATATAATTTAATAATGATGAAATAATAAAATTAATATCCTATGTATATAGAAATGTAATTATGATCATGGTACTAACTTTATTAACTACTTTTCATACCAATGGTAAATGAAAACATCGCTTTTACATACCGACTTTTTCTTCTCATTTTCCATACATTTAAAAATCATAACATTATTCATGTGTACATGATGAATACCACCCACACAACATGTTGTGTTTTATTTTCAAAGATCCTAAAATTCATGGAGGTATTTCCTCACATAAAATATTGTATCAATATGTTCTTTTGTAAATGAAATGATTATTAAATTTATAAGAGGTATCAAGGGTGTTCTGGGGGTTCAGTTCATTAAATAAAGTTAAACCAAGCCAACCCGTATAAGGCACATGGTTTGTGCACTATTAAGTAAACTGTATAGCCATCCTAGGAAAATTCATCAATCTTGCATAGTGGAATATTGAATGGTTGTTTCATAATTTGAAAACACTTTTAGTCTACCAAGGTAACCATGAAACCCAATTTTCTATAGAAAGTGGCATGTTCATAGTTTCCGCATGGTTTAGAAAACTGTGCGGGTAATCCATGTATCCCTTTAAAATTTATAAAATATATAGTTTTTCAATTAATTTATTTTAAATAGTCACCCAATTTTCACCCCAATTTCTCCCTGGTAGCCCTAATTAAAAACTATAACCTACCATAACTTCCTAGGATCCATCTCCCTCATTTCATGGCCTTTGGGAGCGTCGTTGGTTGCAAATTAATGCCCTGGGTAAATCTAATAGCCTCATTTCATCTATTTTATGTATTAGGTCTATTATCTGGTGAAATATTCTTTTTAATCATTAAAACCCCTTTTCGTTAGTGGAATATTGTATGTGATTTCATAGGGATTTTGGGTCAGGATCTAAGGATTCAATTTGGAGTTTGTTCATCAATGGATTCGAGGTAGGTGGTTTACAAGTTATATCCCTTTGTTTTCATTTGAATTTCTGAATATAAGACTTTTTTCTTATTCCCCCATTGTTTTAGTTTATGTTCAATTAGATAGATTTTGTAAAATGGGTGTTAAAATGAAAAATTTAACCCCTTATGTTGCCCATGGGATGAAATGTGGATGGTTTGACTAATTTAGGGCCACCCATGGGGGGTTCTGACCTTACTAGACTTGGGTAATAGATATGTTAAGTATGAAATTATATTACGGCTTAGTATATTCCAAATTTAATATTATGTTTGTGTAATTTGACAATTAATTAAGGATATGTATATTTGGACCTAGGATTGATAATGGCTTAGGGGGTTGTTTGGCATGTCCTGAAAATGGATTATTTCTGCTAAATTAGATTGCGTCAATTGGCTTGTGAATAATGTTAAAATTCTAGGGAGGATTAGTGTGCATGAAATGGTAATAATGTGAGATTTTATGTGTCTTATAAATTTTTAATTACATTAAATGGGATAATGAATAGGAACTAGTTAATATTCATAGTGATGTAGGCATTGGAGAAAGGAATTGGGAAAATGACTGTGTAATGTAAGTGGAAAATGTGTTAATTGGTTATGGAATAATGGTGGATCCCATGTTTTTCTTATGGGTTTTTATTTCTTTTTTTATTGGTGTGGGTTGTGATATGGTATGTGTGTGGTGAATGGGTAAATAAGTTTGTGCACATGGTTTGTTAGAGTGGGATATAGACATGTGGTTTAACGCTCATGGGTCGAGTTAGACTGAAGCACTAAACTCCTCCCTACAATGAACAGACTAGGGAAGGGTAAGTAGTTCTATTCCCCTAATAGTGAAATTTTATGAGATCACCTAGACTTAGGCTTCATGGTGAGTGTGTAGTTTATGTTTTGATGTGATTATCCCTAGTGAGTTAGGGAACTAGTCTTATTCCCTTATGCCTTGTTGTCATTGAATATGTTGAATCCATTGAAAATGTTATAATAAACGAATTAAGTGATGATTATGGTATAATTGA
The DNA here is from genome assembly GCA_963277665.1 of Viscum album. Lineage (NCBI taxonomy): Eukaryota > Viridiplantae > Streptophyta > Magnoliopsida > Santalales > Viscaceae > Viscum > Viscum album. The sequence goes on along the minus strand of OY728141.1, from coordinate 1,952,557,192 downwards.
TTGAATTGGTAATAATTATGGAAATGGATAAAGTAATGGTTGGTAACAAATTTCCCAATGAGTAGTCTTAATTCACCATATAATTTTTTTTAACACTTTTATGAATTATCTGTTGACGGGATATTTTGTAGACAGTGTAGGTGGTGGCCTACTGAGATGTACTCACACCCTACTTGGGATTTCATTAAGTATCTGAGTTGATTTCATGGTTGTATATTAGGATAAGGGAAAAGGCCCTATGCTAGAGAGTGGAGTTGGTTATGAGACATGAATAGATGAGGTTCTGGACATGGAGCTGGGACCAGTTTGGGGATTCGATTATTGTCTTTATTTTGTGTTTATTTTCATGAAAATTTGGGCACTACTAGCATGAAATTTTAAACTAATTATGGGTTTTTGTATCTACCTAGTTTTCGGAGGTGTTTGATTATGCATGTTATTGGTTATTGAGAATTTTTTCGGTGATTTAAATTTCTTATCTATTGTTGATAACTTGGTAAAATAGGGTATAACCTCCCTAAGTGACTTATCGAGACCCTCGGTGCTAGTATGAAACCTCTAGAAAATGGAGAGGCATTCTTGGGGTCTTCTTGAAACCAGAAAAAGGTCACTATTTTGTGGATTTTGGGTTGGGGATGATTCAAAATGGTTTTAGATGCAGATTTTTCTATGGATTACTATTTGGGAATGGTTGACGGAAGGTTAGGAAATTTTCAGGGCTTTTTAATGATATTTTCTTTGGGTGTAGCTAACCCATGTATGAGGGAAAACCCAAGTCACCCAGGTTATTAATTGCTTTTCATGTTTTACATTATTGCATTTGATGATATTTCACCATTAGGTAATGCACCTATTGTATGACTTTACTATTTCATGTTATTTTTCTCATGGATACAATGGAATGGGGATGTGTATTCATACATAATTATAGGTAACTAAGAATATAAGTGGCATGAATCATGATAAGGACACATTGGATGATTGAGTGAGGTATAAAAGGTAGAATTCATTTTAATTCCTTATAAACATAAAGAAAATATCATCTACTAAATTGGTGCAAATGGTTAACAATGTAAATGAAGTGATGTAGTGGTAAATTAACTAAGTCTAATGAATGGTTGAAAGTGATTCAAAAATTTTAATGTAACATTTTAGGAGATTTGAATTGCAAATAATAAGGTTATTTTATTTTTTATGTATGGAAATAGTTTTATGATGGTCTCTAAGGTAAGGTTTGTGACCATGCGAGTTAGCTATCCCTTGTTAACCATGTCCTGTGATAGGGATAATCAAAGGTAGTGGTTGTGATGTGTTTGATGACCCTTGGGATAGTGTAAAAAAAGTTGATTATTACTAGAAAAGATCCTCCTTTAATACAAAATGTGAGAGCATTATTCTATGTGTTTTAAATCTCATGTTTGGAATTATTGAAAAATGATTCCATAAATATGTGTTCTGGTTGGGAAAAAATAGAATAATTTTGAAAATTATGATCTAGTTGTGGAGAAATATAATGTATTGATATAGGATAATAAATAATATTAGTTCTATGAATACCTTTCTCACTTTATGAAAATGATAGAATGGGTCCCAGGTGGGTTATTCAGAGCATGTTTGAGTTTACCCGGTAATTTTAGCTACAACCCCATATAACCATTACTGTAGATGGTGAAATAGTAGAATATGAGATCTCTATAGAGTCCATACAGAGAATTCTTGACCATTTGGAGACTCCATATGAGTGGTGAGTGAATGGTGACCTATATGTTTAGAGGTCAGGCAAACTGTTGGTGGAAGTCCATAGTACATACTAAACTGGATGAAGAATTGTTATAGAAAGATTTCCAAAAAACGATTCTACATAATTCTATCCAAAGAACCATTGTTTGGAAATGGTTGTTTATTTTATTAGTTTTACCCAAGGGGAAATTTTGGTGATGGGTTATGCTAGTTGTTTCAATGATTTGTGATTATTCATTCCAGTGTAGGTAGAAGATAAGGCTGATGTGGAAAAAAATTTGTAGGACATGATGAGACAAAATATGAAGTCCAAGATGAACATATTATGCTTGAAAAGGTTTTCCGAGGTAGTGGATCATGCCCTTGTCTCGTAAGGGAAACTAAAGGGGGCCTCAAGAAGTAGACATTTGGTTCTAGTTTGGCGGGTAAGTGGTGTGGCTTTTGAAGAAAGAAAGCATTGTTTTGGGAGTTTCCATCAGGGTGGAAGTATGAAGAGTAGTCAGACGAGAAGGAAAACCTTTTTGGGTTTATATTAGATTAGATTCTATCATCATGACTAGTTGGGTAACATACATATTCAGTATCCCTTACCACCTTTGGAGTTCCAGACATTAAGAAGAATACGTCACATAAAAAGTTTATACGGGAACCCTCGACAGTTGGACACATATTGAAGTCAAAGGGAGATGTCAGGTCTAGGAAGGGGGTTTGTAACCCCACATTAGGCTATAATATAGATCTCAATGGTCTATACCATTAGGGGTGGGGAACATGTCACTCTTCGGTGCGAGCACCCATAACAATAGGGTAGTTAAGTGTTGGGTACTCAGATTGAAACCTATATTATATGGGTAGGTCAACTTCATGTAGTTCAGTCTATACCAGGAGGTGGTGGGGTTGAGAAATATATGGGTTGAGGTATCATTCTTGTAGATTCCATGCACCCTAGTTATTTACTCAACATAGGCACCGCGCATTCTTTTATTTCTTCTACTTTTTTTGTGTTGGGATTAACCGTCAAACATGAGTTTAGGGTTATGTCTATTGAAACTTCATTAGGAGTGAGAGACATTGATATTAGGAAATCTAATGGTTATACTAAATAGGAAGGAGGGTACCATTTACTATGGTTCTTGTTCATCATTGAGATTCCATGTTTTGAACTAATTTTGGGATTATATTGGCCGGTGTTGTACCAAGAACATATTGATTGTTACTAACATCAGGTATTGTTCATGTCTATTGAGGGAGGAACATATGTCTATCATGGTGAATGAGATGTTCCATTGAGCTTTTCGGGGAGAGTTTGTAAATAATTAGTAGGACTCACAACCCAAGTGGGTTTTCTTTTATTGAATAATGGAGGAGTTAAGCAGCATGTTCTTCCTCCTATGGTGATTCGGTTTCCGGACATGTTTCCTAATGATTTCACGGTGCCAGAACAATAGAGGGACATTGAGTTTATTATAGCATTCCTATCAGAATTAGAGCCAATTTCTATTTTTCCTCATAGTATGGAACATTTAGAAATCCAGAATCTTAAGTATTAGCTGAAGGATTTGGAGGGGAATGTTTTCATCCATCCTAGTGGGTAACCTAGGGGATCTCCAGTGCGGTTTTCAAATAAATCTGATAGATTGTTGCGGTTTTTTTGTATTACAGGAAGTTGAAATAGATGACCATCAACAACTAAAACCCTTACCTTGAAATTGACGTATGTCCTCAGCCTTAATCATTACTTAATCTTTAGATAAGTCAATAATTTGACTTTAATTCACATCATGGACATTTTTAGGTTTAGATCTTTATAGAAGTAGGTATTAACTTATATATAACATCTTGAATATTACAAGTCGAAACTTCTACTCACTATCCAATTTTTACATAAAACAAAAACTCCTTATAAAGAAACTTGATACCATTTTATATTTTAGGAGAAAAATTTTCTTTGATCCCATCATTGACTTAATTCTTCTTTATGTAATGTGAAAAACATTTTAGAACATTGGATGAGCATAAAATGCATAGTATGGGATACATAATAAATAGAAACTTTTAGTCTTGGGATAGCAAAAAACCCATGAATAATTTTTCATAAATTATTACTTTTCACCATTAAGAATTATTAAATATACTTTAATAAATATAATCTAATTGCTTACCCTATTTGTAACCAAAATATTTCTATAAAGCCCATATAAAGAAAAAGATAGCATATAAAGGTGTAACAACCCGAATCCAGAGCCCTTCCACTAGTGCCCTATACCCAGTTTGTCACATGACCTCAAGTGCATTTCCCCAAAAGCCAGAGGCTGCTGACTTGAAGTGAGGGACTTGGTAAGTTATTGGGGAAACTATGCCCTCATTTGGTAAGGTATACAAGGAAAGAAAAACAATAGTCAATGGCGGAACCAGTAAACAGCATACAAACACTAAAACTAAATAGCAGAAGCAATGAACACATAATGATAATGATAATGATGATGTAGGTACAAGTATCTAAGTAAAGCAGCAAACACAAAAACATGCTATAATACAACTGAAAAAACACAGTACGAATGTAAAAAGAAACTCCAACAGCGTCGCAAGCCTAAGCTTGATCCTATGCTCTCTAGCTGCAACTAGAAATCATGTACCCGAAGTAGAAGGGCCACAATCCCAATCCAAACCTGCAACCATATAACCTGTTTGGTCTTGTCATGAACCAACCCGGGTCGACCCTGAACCGGTCACCCAAATCGGTCCGCGGCATGGCCCGAGAGGCGTTCCCGATCCTCCCGGGCTGGCGACAAGCACCAGGGCATCACAGAGTACACGTTGGAACGATTTCGCCCAATAAAAAAAATTACTAAGAAGCAGAAATAAAGAAACTACAATAAAATAAAATAGCCAAAAACATAACTAACCTGTCCTCAAACCAAACTCCTCACGACCCCGAGAGTCGATCGTCAAACTACAACCAACTCTCGTCCACGACGAGCAAGCTCGAGTCAAACCTGCAATAGAAACTAAAAACAAGAAAAAAACTATAGGCGTGAGTATTAAAACTCAGTAGGCTAGCCCGATAAATCTATTCCCAAAGCACTGCCATTAAAAGAAGAATTTACCAACCTCTAGTTTGAACTACATTATAGAAAATATAGGTTTTCATACACACACACTTTCCATTTTGAAAACAAGTAACAGTCCATTGCCATTTTTAATTTAGAAGATGTTTAATATTGAAAGGAACAGGTGAATTGCATTTTAAACATTTTGCGAACAATTAGAAAACCAAACTTTAGTTGTTAGTTAAAAATAAAATCACACACAACACACACTAAGGGAAACGGAAAAAAAATGGCACACAACGGTCGGCATCCAAACTCGACCTCTCAATCGTCACCATATACGAATAAAAACTAAAAAAGACATGGGTCGAACCTAGGAGATTGTGAACAATCTAGAACGTACTATACATCTGACTCATCCTGAAGGCATGCCCTAACACAATGACGTCATAACTCCCTAATGCCCGGCATAGCCCTACATGGCCTAACCGAGGGGCCCAATCCCCATAGCAGCAATAACTCAGTATTCTCCTTCTATGGGGCCACTAGCCGGTGCGTGATCTAAACTAGTGCAGCAATCGTTCTCAGATAATTCACTCAATATGCCAGGATCCCATGTCAACACATATAATAAAAGAGGAGTGCATCCCTAATGTAAAACTAGTAAAGATGCACAAGCATCACATACTTTTCTCACCAAATCAACAAACACAAAAGATCACTCCAAAGAGACTTTTCAAAACATTAATTTCATTAAAAGTACCAAACGGGCCTCATGTACTTGATCAATACCAAATCAGTTCCAAAAGAAGGATCAGACGTCGTCACATTTAAAACCAGAAAACACATTTAAAATCTCATTTAGGTAGACCAAATCACCATTTTAATTCTGAAGCACAAACATAAGGGCCAAAGGGGCATTTTCAATATTGCGCAACAGCTAGTCAAGAAAAAAAAAGCTTTCGGTACGATGCAGAGAAAGAAGCAGTTCCAATTCCAGCAGTATAACTACTCTAGAAATAATAATATTTAAATACTACTTCCAATTTGATGAAAATTAAATAAATGACAAGAAATAAGTAAATTCTAAATTCAAAGGCAAGTGCAGTGGGAACCTACCTCAACTCGCAGCTCGAACGCGACAACGCGGCACGCATCGCACATGCGCACAAGCACACACAAACCGATGATCGCAGTAACGTGGGGTTACCCCGCCACACACTGCAACCACACAGATAAATAAAATACATGAACACGGTCATAAAACAATCTATACGAATAACCAGCACAAAAGAACCACCTCGACCTACTTCAATTCATGACGTGCACCATTCGTACTATTTAATAAGTCACTTTAAAATTTATAAAACCAAAACTGAAGAGACTCACAGTTTTACATACCCAAAACCAATTTCAAAACCACACGCGCACAAATGAGATTTCAAAAGTGTGACATACACCATATCAATATCTTGGGAAAAACTCAACTCCATTTATAGAACACACTTGCACCATTTATGAAACTTGAAAAAAAATCATAAATAAAAATTCATGTGATAGTTTTTAAAAAAAAACACTTAGATTTACCTACTCAATGCACATGATGTCTTCAATACCAAACACACAAAATATACCATGTCAAAAAGCAATTCACAAGACTAGAACATATTAACAACCATGTACACAATTTATTCAAATGCAAACAACTGACTAACCATAAACTTCCAAAAAAACATATCCATACCATTTGGGAAGGCTACTAACCAAATGAGACACACGCTAAACCCCAACAAAACCAAATTTGAACCAAACAAATAAATTAAAGAATATAGCAGATTAATCAAACAAGAATGAGAATTAGTTAAATAATATTTAAAAGTGAAATCACCTACCTCGATGTAGGAGTAACCTCACAAATCGATGTAAAACTCCCTCCGCACGTCGACTGCACTTCAAGGGATCTATAACGGACCTTAAGACAAGGTATTGGGTTGAAGATGTCAAAAACAAATGTTAACAAAAAGACAAATCCTATTGGCGTCACCACCAAAAATTGAATAGCAAGTGGTCGAAGGGAAACACACCTACGAAAAGGGTGCGGGAGGCCGTCCGGAGCTCAAAGAAGGCTAACAGACCTAGCGCGGTGCTGAAAAAAAAGGGAGAGTCGCTGGATGTTTAGCCGCATCGGAACCGGGCTGCGCCGGCAGGAGCGTGGAAGGCCGGAGCGCCGGCTGGGAGGAGGCGCGGCTCGGCTGGGTGACGGCTGGGGCGTGCGCGGCAGGAGAGGGGGTGGCCGGACGGAAGGCCGGACGGGAGGCCGGACGGGAGGTGGGGTCGGTCCGACAAGGGTGGAAGGAGCCGGCTGGGGCTTGTCCGGGAGGCAGCTGGGCGGGGAGGAGGCGCGACCGGAGAGAAAGCCGCTGGAGAGGAGATCGGCAGTGGCTTGGTCGGGTGTCGGCTGGGGCGCGCGCAGCAGGAGCGGGGAAGAATGAGGGAAGAGGGAGAGAAAAGAGGGAGGGTGGCGGCGCGACGGGAAGGGGAAGAGGGAGAGAGGGAGGTAGGGTTAGGAAAAAAAGAAAATAAATAAATAAATAAAAAGAATAAGAAAAAAAAATAGAAATAAATAAAAGAAAATAAATAAATGAAAAGAAATAACAGAAAAGAAATGAAAGAAATGAAGAAAAATGAATAATAGAAAATAAATAAAAACCCAAAAATATATAAATAAATAAATAAATAAATTTAATAATTATAATTATTATTATTATTATTCCAAAACTTCTCTAATCCTAATAACAATAAAAATAATAAAATTCCATCAATAATAAAAACAAAACAACACCCTCATTTAAAAAGATATTTAAATATACATATATACATATATATATAACAAGTATATAACATATACATAAAAATTTAATTAAACATATATATATATAACATATATATATAAACATATATAACCACACACACATATATATATAAACATTTATATATAAACATTTATTATAAACACATATACATATATATATGTATATATATATTATATATATGTATATATATATTATATATATGTATATATATATTATATATATGTATATATATATATTATATATATATATGAACATATATGAACATATATAAACATATACCAACATATAAACATATAAACGTATACAAACATATTTACACATATATAACATATAACATATATATCAACACATATAAACATATATACATATATATGTATTTATTTATTTATTTGCTAAACCAATTAATCTAATTAATATTAAAATTAGATGACCGCGCGGCATTTGCGCACCATACGGTTCCAAGCGGGCTGCAAGCAGGCCACGCGTCATGAACATACGGAGTTCGCGCACTATCTAAAACCATAAACTCATCCCAACAATAAAAATTTAAACCGATATTCGCCCGCACACAAGAAAAAACACCCGACGCCATGATAAATAAAATAAATAATGTAAAAAAAGAACAGGTGTGACAATTCTCCCCACCATAAAGCTTTCCGCCCCCGGAAAGCCATAACAAGATCAAAACCCCAAACGAAAACCGACATTACTTTAAAATTTAAAGAAATATCTAAAGAGCGACAACAAAGAGATTCTAAAACACTCCCTAAAAGGGGAGCGATAAACCAAAAGAACTCATATAATATGAACGAATTACCCGCTAAGTGTCACCCACCCCCAAAAGTGTGACCACCTCCAATTGTTCGCTTCAAAGGACAAATAACTTTAACAGTAGTAAATTGAGGCCCAACATACACACACCTTAACACCATTCAACCAGACTCAAACAATTTCTTCATCCTCAATTCGACCTTACAACACAACATCCGGAACAACGCCAACAAAAACACGGCGACTCTTTTGAAACTAACAAACAGGTCAAAACCTCACCCAACGTGTATCTCTTAAAACCTTACTCCAATATGACACTGGAACTCTCACGCCCCAACTCCTTACCAAAAGAAGAAAAAAGAGTTTTGTGGTTCCAAATAAGACCAACCACAACCCAACCAAAACCTAGAACAAAACTGGGAGATTGACACGGGAAGTCCGAACGGACTCCCCACCATAAGAAACAAGCTAAATTGAATTTGGTGAGACCCATGACAGTTATTTCCACCACAAGTGTCAAGTCAGTTCCCGGAATAGGACCAGAATGCCATCACTTGAGACAAAATTCATGATCACAAGAATTTTCAACATGGGGAGGTCGAATGGACTCCCCACCATAAATATTTCGAGAAGGGGAGAATAGGAGGACCTCCCAGCATTATCACCAGCAATCACTGCCCACGGGTGGGAGGGGGGGGGGGCCTGTCCAACACACCACCCCCACTCGGAAAGCATAAAGCGAGCAGCTCTTAATAAATGAGAGCAACGACATGACCAGGTAGTTATTACACATAAACTAGGCATAATGAGGAAAAATGATTCTGACTGCGCGCACTTACTGAGAACAACACCCTGCCGCAAGACTTCACCTTTCATTGGAGTTCCCCCGACTACGCGCTAGCTTCACTCCGAGACCTGTGGCTGGATCTCTGATGAATGAAGCATCTTCCGGCTTCGTAGTCAGGTTTATGAAACCCCAGAAGCATGACACCAGAACCCGAATTTTTTTAACAATCACACATCGATAAGATCAATGGCTTAAAAGAGTTCATCCACAACCATTCTTTTGACTGAAAGAAAAGAACACCACAAAACAGTACAGGTAACGACTACTACATCCAAGAAACATTACAAGAAGAAAACATCAAGCTCATCCACCAACATCTCCCTACTCCTGCTGATGGGCTGAAGTGACCTTCGACGATCCAGGTCTGGCTTTAGCGCGCTTCTTGGAGACACCTCGGCAAAATCGCTTCAAGTGACCCATACGTCCACAGGTGTGGCAGGGTCTTGGAGCACTTGGACATGTCGGCCTTTTGTGACCCTGCCTACCACACTGGTGACAGATCACAAAATTGCACTGTGAAGAAGATGACTGAAGGTCTGAAGGCCTCTTGATTCCTCTACCAGCACCACCAGCGTCAGGTCGCTTCTTACTCTTCTTACTAGAATCATCTGAAATGTTTCCCAAATCTGGAGGATTCTCCACCTCAAGTCCTCCTACTAGCTCAGCTTCAGCAAGAAAGGCTTGCTCGACAACATCCGAGAAGGTGGTTAGGTTGAGCTCTTCCACTCTCGAACGCAGCTCAGGTCGGAGTCCAGACTCAAATTGTCGATCCTTCCCGGGATCATTCGCATCAAACCACTGATCATACGGAACTAGGTCTACAAAATGTCGATAGAACTCCAGTACCGATTCAACGCCCTGCTGTAGACAACACAACTCCATCCTCTTCCTCAGCTTTGTCAACTCAGAGAAGTGTTGTTGGATGAACGATGACTTGAAAAACTCCCATGTCAAATCTTCCCCAGGCTTGTTCCGAGACATGGACTTCCACCATTTCCAGGTTGGACCTTCAAGCATGAAGGTAGCCAACTTCACCTTTAATGACTCAGGTAGACCAATGGAACTGAACTTCCTCTCAATCTTCTGCAACCACTCCTATGCCTCAAGAGGCCCTGCTTGTCCATAAAAGAGAGGAGGGTTCAACATCCGGAACTCCAAAACATAATCGATGGGCTGACCAACTGGAGGATTAACTGAGGATGCACCACCTGAAGCTGCACATTGAGCATCCATCGAGCCTTCGTGGGGGCGAACACTACGGAACAAAGAAACGAGGAACTTGATCAAAACATAACCAATACCATTTGAAATTCAACATTACTCAATGAGTTTCAAAATGAAGGAAAAACCCATTCACTAAAGGGGGAAACTGGTAATGATGGGTGACTCGACTATATGGTTGGCAGCCATACGTCAGCCATACCATCGTCACTGAGAGCATTGTAGGGTGAAGTCTCCGGCTCCACAAGGCTTGCCAGGCCCTGTCAGCTCACGAAACTACTTTCCCAACTCCCTTTTCATTCCCCAAAATAAAACAATCCAGGAGACCCAAAAGACACTAACAACCCGGACATCTCATGGTAACTTGAGGTTTAGAACGAGCAAGGGTTCATGACGTCCTTCCCGTTCCAACACCTCGAGTCTGAGAAACTTTACTCCCTTTACCATGACAACTCCAAATAGCAATGGGCGCTCTGAAAAACAAGGTCTGCTCCGGAGCCGACCTCCTCTGATACCATTTTGTCACGAACCAACCCGGGTCGACCCTGAACCGGTCACCCAAATCGGTCCGCGGCATGGCCCGAGAGGCGTTCCCGATCCTCCCGGGCTGGCGACAAGCACCAGGGCATCACAGAGTACACGTGGGAACGATTTCTCCCAATAAAAAAAAATTACTAAGAAGTAGAAATAAAGAAACTACAATAAAATAAAATAGCCAAAAACATAACTAACCTGTCCTCAAACCAAACTCCTCATGACCCCGAGAGTCGATCGTCAAACTACAACCAACTCTCGTCCACGACGAGCAAGCTCGAGTCAAACCTGCAACAGAAACTAAAAACAAGAAAAAAACTATAGGCGTGAGTATTAAAACTCAGTAGGCTAGCCCGATAAATCTATTCCCAAAGCACTGCCATTAAAAGAAGAATTTACCAACCTTTAGTTTGAACTACATTATAGAAAATATAGGTTTTCATACACACACACTTTCCATTTTGAAAACAAGTAACAGTCTATTGCCCTTTTTAATTTAAAAGAAGTTTAATATTTAAAGGAATAGGTGAATTGCATTTTAAACATTTTGCGAACAATTAGAAAACCAAACTTTAGTTGTTAGTCAAAAATAAAATCACACACAACACACACTAAGGGAAACTGAAAAAAAATGGCACACAAGGGTCAACATCCAAACTCGACCTCTCAATCGTCACCATATACGAATAAACACTAAAAGAGACATGGGTCGAACCTAGGAGATTGTGAACAATCTAGAACGTACTATACATCTGACTCATCCTGAAGGCATGCGCTAACTCAATGACGTCATAACGCCCTAACGCCCGGCATAGCCCTACATGGCCTAACCGAGGGGCCCAATCCCCATAGCAGCAATAACTCAGTATTCTCCTGCTATGGGGCCACTAGCCAGTGCGTGATCTAAACTAGTGCAGCAATCGTTCTCAGATAATTCACTCAATATGCCAGGTTCCCATGTCAACACATATAATAAAAGAGGAGTGCATCCCTAATGTAAAACTAGTCAAGATGCACAAGCATCACATACTCTGCTCACCAAATCAACAAACACAAAAGATCACTCCAAAGAGACTTTTCAAAACATTAATTTCATTAAAAGTACTAAACGGGCCTCATGTACTTGATCAATACCAAATCAGTTCCAAAGGAAGGATCAGACATCGTCACATTTAAAACCAGAAAACACATTTAAAATCTCATTTAGGTAGACCAAATCACCATTTTAATTCTGAAGCGCAAACATAAGGGCCAAAGGGGCATTTTCAATATTGCGCAACAGCTAGTCATGAAAAAAAAAGCTTTCGGTACGATGCAGAGAAAGAAGCAGTTCCAATTCCAGCAGTATAACTACTCTAGAAATAATAATATTTAAATACTACTTCCAATTTGATGAAAATTAAATAAATAACAAGAAATAAGTAAATTCTAAATTCAAAGGCAAGTGCAGTGGGAACCTACCTCAACTCGCAGCTCGAACGCGACAACGCGGCACACCTCACACAGGCGCACAAGCACACACAAACCGATGATCGCAGTAATGTGGGGTTACCCCGCCACACACTGAAACCACACAGATAAATAAAATACATGAACACGGTCATAAAACAATCTATACGAATAACCAGCACAAAAGAACCACCTCGACCTACTTCAATGCATGACGTGCACCATTCGTACTATTTAATAAGTCACTTTAAAATTTATAAAACCAAAACTGAAGAGACTCACAGTTTTACATACCCAAAACCAATTTCAAAACCACACGCGCACAAACGAGATTTCAAAAGTGTGGCATACACTATATCAACATCTTGAGAAAAACTCAACTCCATTTATAGAACACACTTGCACCATTTATGAAACTCGAAAAAAAAATCATAAATAAAAATTCATGTGATAGTTTTAAAAAAAAACAATTAGATTTACCTACTCAATGCACATGATGTCTTCAATACCAAACACACAAAATATACCATGTCAAAAATAAATTCACAAGATTAGCACATATTAACAACCATGTACACAATTTATTCAAATGCAAACAACTGAAAAAACATAAACTTCCAGAAAAACGTATCCATACCATTTGGGAAGGCTACTAACCAAATGAGACACACGCTAAACCCCAACAAAACCAAATTTGAACCAAACAAATAAATTAATGAATATAGCAGATTAATCAAACAAGAAGGAGAATTAGTTAAATAATATTTAAAAGTGAAATCACCTACCTCGATGTAGGAGTAACCTCACAAATCGATGTAAAACTCCCTCCGCACGTCGACTGCACTTCAAGGGATCTATAACGGACCTTAAGACAAGGTATTGGGTTGACGATGTCAAAAACAAATGTTAACAAAAAGACAAATCCTATTGGCGTCACCACCAAAAATTGAATAGAAAGTGGTCGAAGGGAAACGCACCTACGACAAGGGTGCGGGAGGACGTCCGGAGCTCAAAGAAGGCTAACAGACCTAGCGCGGTGCTGAAAAAAAGGGAGAGTCACTGGATGTATAGCCGCATCGGAACCTAGCTACGCCGGCAGGAGAGTGGAAGGCCGGAGCGCGGGCTGGGAGGAGGCGCGGCTCGGCTGGGTGACGGCTGGGGCGTGCGCGGCAGGAGCGGGGGTGGCCGGACGGAAGGCCGGACGGGAGGCCGGATGGGAGATGGGGTCGGTCCGACGAGGGTGGAAGGAGCCGGCTGGGGCTCGTCCGGGAGGCAGCTGGGCGGGGAGGAGGCGCGACCGGAGAGAAAGCCACCGGAGAGGAGATCAGCAGTGGCTTGGTCGGGTGTCGGCTGGGGCGCGCGCAGCAGGAGCGGAGAAGAATGAGGGAAGAGGGAGAGAAAAGAGGGAGGGTGGCGGCGCGACGGGAAGGGGAAGAGGGAGAGAGGGAGGTAGGGTTAGGAAAAAAAATAAAATAAATATATAAATAAAAATAATAAGAAAAAAAATAGAAATAAATAAAAGAAAAGAAATAAATGAAAAGAAATAACAGAAAAGAAATGAAATAAATGAAGAAAAATGAATAATAGAAAATAAATAAAAACCCAAAAATATATAAATAAATAAATAAATAAATTTAATAATAATAATTATTATTATTATTATTCCAAAACTTCTCAAATCCTAATAACAATAAAAATAATTAAATTCCATCAATAATAAAAATAAAACAACACCCTCATTTAAAAAGATATTTAAATATACATATATACATATATATATATATAACAAGTATATAACATATACATAAAAATTTAATTAAACATATATATATATAACATATATATAAACATATATAAACACACACATATATATATATATAAACATTTATATATAAACATTTATTATAAACACATATACATATATATATATGTATATATATATTATATATATGTATATATATATATTATATATATATGAACATATATGAACATATATAAACATATACCAACATATAAACATATAAACATATAAACGTATACAAACATATTCACACATATATAACATATAACATATATATCAACACATATAAACATATATACATATATATGTATTTATTTATTTATTCGCTAAACCAATTAATCTAATTAATATTAAAATTAGATGACTGCGCGGCATTTGCGCACCATACGGTTCCAAGCGGGCTGCAAGCAGGCCACGCGTCATGAACTTACAGAGTTCGCGCACTATCTCAAACCATAAACTCATCCCAAAAATAAAAATTTAAACCGATATTCACCCGCACACAAGAAAAAACACCCGAAGCCATGATAAATAAAATAAATAATGTAAAAAAAGAACAGGTGTGACAGGTCTCAAAAGTAGGACCCAAACAGTGTGTGAGACTAATCCCAGTAGGAAATCACCATGAGATCTGTGTCTTACTGTCAGTGAGTAATATAGCAAAAGTAAATAAAATAAATGCAGTAGAGAAACATAAATACACTAAAGTAAAAAATCCTATAAATATCCATTCAAATTTATTTATCAGTTCAGTACAATCATCTAACTATCAACCAAGGAACCTAGCAACAACTCTATACTCCCAAGGCAAGCAAGTAAGCACAACAGGTAACTTAGTAGTCTACCAAAATAGCAAGTAGTACAAACCCAAGCTTGTTCTTTGGCTGGGTGGACTCATCACAACCAACCATCAAATAAAGCACTAACTCTCTGGGTGGATCCTACTAGAAAACCCCTCTAGTCAAGCAAACGTACAAAGGCACAAACACTCTAGGAAGCTCTCATCGTCAATTCCCCTGTGGTATTGAAATGAAAGATATAGAATCTCTGAGGAAGCACTTACATCTAATTCCCCCTATAGTCTCGCTACGTAACTAAGGACACTCTAAGGAAGCACAAAGTCTCATTCCCATTGGTCCTCTGATTGACACTAATTATAACAGACTCTCTAGGGAAGACCTAATTGTCAATTTCCCCTTTAGTCTACCACACGAGATTCACTCAGCCCTGAGCAGTTTAGTCATGCATAAATGACTGTTAGAAGCCTATGTATGTTCACCAACTACTTGGCTAATAGCTACAAGAATCCACAATCATATAAACAGTAGGAAATGCATGAAATCAATTCAACAGGCATACTAGCAATGTTCAAAAGTGTGGCCTCGTAGGCAAAATCGTTCCAAAAGGAAATAAACATCCAAAACAAGGGGAAACAACCATGGGGTGATCCTCAACCATGCTAACAAGAAATTATTAATCATCCAATAACCTTAAGCATACAAGAAATATAAGGCATATAACAAAACAAGATCAAAACCCTAACCCGAGATACCCGATACATGGGTATCCGACACTTTTACACCAAAAACTCATGGACATTCAACGTAGGGAAACAAACCACCTACCTCGATCCCAGTAGATCGATATATGTGAACCACAATGATAGATTCCACTTTGAAAAACGTAGATATGAGAAAACTCATAAAATGCTCAACTTATGATAACTTGAAAACGAGGAGGAATCAAGAAACAAGGCTAAAGAAAAACGGGGAACTCACCACAGTGCTTCCAATGCAATCGAAGGTGGCTGGAATGGAGGTCGGATGGAGGCATGGCAGCTCGGAGAAGATTCGTCCATATGGTCACTCTCAGACAAATGAAACCTGGAGAAGAAGACGCTTATGTGCGTCAGGCGTGACCCCGGTGCATTTAATGAAAAAAATAAAGTACACGATGTGTACTTTTAGAGTACATGGCGTGTACTAGATCCTTTCCGTACTCCTCCAAAATTGGCCTCCACGTCACCCTTACACACCGTGTGTGTGGCCCAGACACGGCCAGCACACGGCTTTGGCAGAAAAAGAGTACATGGAGTGTACTCAGAAAGTACACGGTGTGTACTTCAAAAATTTCCATAAAGTTCATTTTTTTCAAAAACTCCAGAAAAAGGAAAAGAGTACCTAAAAAAGAAGATCTGGGTTCTTACAGACTTCCCCCTTAAAGAAATTCATCCTCGAATTTCCCTAACGAGGTTGAGTAGAAGAAACCACGAACAACTCTGTCCACTGCGATCGTAGATTGGCCTCCCTCTCCCAGGTCTCATCCTGTACTCGCCCGTGCTTCCATAGAACCCATACCAGAGGAACAGACCGCCCGTGGAGAACCATCGTACTTCGATTGAAAATCCAGATAGTATGCTCCTCGAACGATGCATCCACTTCAAGCTCAACTTCCTTAGGCTGAAATATGCGAGACGATTCTGAAAAGTAACATCGAAGCTGAGAGACGTGGAAGACATTGTGCATGGCCTAATACCTATGAGGTAGCTGCAACCGATAGGCAACCGGTCCAACTCTTTCTAAGACCTCAATCGGCCTGACGTACCGCGATGAAAGCTTACCCTGTCTTCGAATCCTCTTGTGTCCCAACCTCGGTGTGACACGCAGGAAAAACTGATCACCGACCTCGAACTCCAGAGGTCATCTTCGCTGATCAGCATAAGACTTCTGTCGAGACTGTGCTGTAGCCATCCTCTTCCCAATCAGCTCTGTCTGCCCTGAAGTCCCCTGAAGAAGACGAGGTCCCAGCAAAGCTGCCTCTCCTGCCTCCAGCCAGTATAAAGGTGATCGGAATGGCCTACCGTACAAAGCCTCATATGGCGCCATCTGAATAGTCTCTTGAAAACTATTGTTGTAGGAGAACTCCCCCAGAGGAATATGCTTCTCCCAAGAACCTCCAAAGTATAGGATGCAAGCTCGGAGCATATCCTCAAGCACCTGGATCGTGCGCTCTGACTTGCCATCAGTCTGGGGGTGGTATGTTGTACTCAAAAGTACCTATGTACCCAAGGCCTTATGAAGTCCCTGCAAGAACCGAGAGGTAAAGCACACATCTCTTTCTGAAACAATTTAGTGTGGAACTCCATGCAGATGAACGATCTCCCGGATGTAAAATCGTTCCAGATCATCGACATTGAAAGTATCCTTGATTGGAAAGAAATGAGAAACCTCTGTAAGCCTGTCGATTATGACTCACACCGCATCGTTTCCTCTTGACGATATTGGAAAACCAGTCACGAAGTCCATCACGACATCATTCCACTTCCACTCTGGAATGGGTAGCTGCTGTAGAAGCCCTATTGTTCGCTGGTGCTCTACCTTCACCTACTGAACGGTGGAACATCTCATGAAAAAACTAGCCACATATCTCTTCATACCTGGCCACCAATACTGGCAGTGTAAATCATGGTACATCTTGGTAACACCAGGATGTACTTCCCAAACTGAGGAATTGAAGTCTCGCATCATATCGTCGCGTATATCTGCTGGCACCCATACGCGTCCCCAGAAATGCAAGATCTCATCCTCGCCAACAGTCCACCTGGGAGGAGGGTCGTCTCCTGACATGCTTTCCCATAGGACTAGCCCTTCTGAATCTGCCAGCTTCCTCATTCGAACTCGGTCTAGAAGTGCAGAGGTAACAACCATAGAAGATAGGAAAGTCTGCCCCTGCCTGTCATGCACCTCCAAATGCATCTTCGCGAACAGAGCCATTAGTTTCCACTCAATTCTATCCTCCTGAACTGCATGTATATAGGTTCTCCTGCTCAGTGCATCAGCCACAACGTTTCCTTTCTCAGGCGTATAGGAAAGCATGAAATCGAAGGACTGTGGACACTCAACCCACCTCCGCTGTCTCAGATTCAGGTCACGCTGCGTGAAGATGTACTTGAAACTTTTGTGGTCAGCGTATACCACAAAATGTTCTCCCAGAAGGTAATGTCTCAAGAAATGTAAAGCATGAACAACCGTAGACAACTCCAAGTCGTGCGTAGGATAATTCCTCTCATGTGGCCTCAACATCCGAGATCCATACGCAACCACTCGATCCTCCTGCATAAGCACTGCTGCAAGTCCGATGTCAGATGTATCACAGAAAACTGTATATCTCTTTCCAGGCTCCGAAAAAACTAGGATAATTGCTAATGTCAATCTCCCCTTTAGATCCTGGAAGGTTGAGTCACAGGATTCTGACCAAAAATAGTTCACCCCCTTCTTAGTCAAGCCCATCAACGGTGCTGGTAGGCATGAAAAGTCCTGTATAAACTACCTGTAGTAACCAGCCTTCCCCAAGAAGCTCCGTACCTCGAAGAAATTCTTCGGCTGCTCCCTGGTAACTACTGCTCTCACCTTCTCTGGGTCTACTGATACTCCTGTCTCTGAGATGACATGACCCATGAAATGAATCTCGTCCATCCAAAAGTGGCACTTAGAGAGTTTATCATAAAGTCGATGCTCCCTCAGTGTACTCAAAATGATCTCAAGATGGGTTTTATTGTCGTGTCGAGTGTGAGAGTACACTAAGATATCGTCCATGAAGACCATAACGAAGGAATACAACTAAGGATGGAACACTCGGTTCATCAGCGCCTTGAAAAATGTTGGAACGTTCGTAAGACCGAATGGTATAACCGCATGCTCGTAGAGACCATACCTGTTATTGAAGGCTGTTAGGGGTATATCTGAAGGTCTAACGTGTAAATGATGATAACCGGACCTCAAATCAATCTTCGAGAATACCTGATCTCCTCAAAGCTGATCAAATAGACCATCAATCCTTGGAAAGGGATATCAGTTCTTGACCATCAACTGGTTCAACTTCTGATAATCCACGCAAAGCCTAAGTGTACCATCTTCTTTCTTCGCGAACAGAACAGGTGAACCCCAAGGAGAAGTACTGGGTCTGATGAAAAGCTTTTCCTGAAACTCCTCCAATTGCTTCTTGAGCTCTTGCAACTCAGGGGTAGCCATCCTATAGGGAGGAATGGACACCGGTGATGCTCCTGGCACGAGCTCAATCGAGAATTCTACCTCATGCTCCGGAGGAAAACCTGAAAAGTCTTCTGGGAAGACATCTGGAAAGAGATCAACCACTGGAGGAAAATATAACTGTGAAGTCCCCTGGACACCCAGATAATGACTATAAATCTGGGCTGTAACTCCTCCTAGCCCATGATGCTCGAGTCCGGGTCGACTCGCCTGAACAGCCCACTCGCCCTTATGAAGGAAGGATTCACCCTCTGGTGATATGAAACTCACCCTGCGGCGATAGCAATCGACGACTGCCTGGAAGGGAACCATCCAGTCCATACTAAGAATGAAGTCATAGCCCTTCATCTCCAGGAAATATAAGTCCCATAAGAAACGACGCCCTGCAACCTCAAGAGGGCACTCCTTGCACTGACGTACGCTAGATTTCCTCATTCCGAAAGGCGTGTCGAGAGTCAACATGTCAGCAAACAAAAAGACACAGAGCTCAAGGATTTATATGACAGAAACATAGATAATGCTATGTTAAGCACCAGTATCGAAAAGGTTAGAAGATAAAACCGAGGCTACTAAGATCGTACCTCAAATTGTAGAGGGTCCGAGATCCTTCTCCTGATGAATTTTCTCTACGAAAAAAGTCTGGCCGGTACTGCGGCCCTCTGTAGCCTAAAAACCCTGAGCTGCTCCTCCCTAAGCATGACCACCACGTCCACGACCTCTAACCTGACCTGAATGACCTGCAAAACTCCAGGCCCCAGTCTTATATGGATATGGTAATTCTGCTCTTAGACGCGGGGTCGAAACTGATCCTCTTTCACTAGCCGCTGAATGGGGAACCTTGCAGAAATGTTGTAGATGACCCATATTGCCACATGATCGGCACTCTAATGGGTCCCTCAGGCACTGGGTATTCTTGTACCTACTCCTCCAACACTGATAACACACCACGTGGGTGCCATAAGAGAGTTCTCGTATACCAGAAGGAATACCACGCTTCCTCAGGTCGCATCGGGTAGACTCTCGGTGGCGCTTCCTGCTGTCTCTCTAGAGGGAATCAGCCTTGGATCTTGTATCGCCCTTGTCCACAGATCCAGTCTCCCTTAGGTTCCTCTCCGTGATAAGTGCCTGGTTGACTATCAGAGTAATAGAAGTCAACTGAAATACATTCACCTACGATCTGATCTCCGGTCGGAGGCCTTCCTCAAACTTCCTCGCTAGAAATAGCTCTTCATTCCCCAGAACGGGAGTGAATCTCTGTAACTCAGTGAAGCGGGAAGAATACTCCATAACTGAGAGAGTACCCTACTATAGGCTCATGAAATCCCTGGCTCTGTCAGCCTTCATCATCGCTGGGTAGAAGTAGTCGTAAAACGTACGCTGAAACTCATCCCAAGGCATAGCCTACTGGCGCCCCGTCTGAGAGACTACGTCCCACCATCTCTTGGCGGAGTCTCATAGAATATACGTCATGAGATTCACCCTCCTATCTGGAGGCATCTCCAGATGCTCGAAGATGGATAGCATGGCTTCCAACCATGACTATGCACCCTGAGGTCCTCCATCCCCTATCAAAGTGGGAGGATGCTACTGCTGGAAGAACCACGTCAGTTCTGCCATACTCGGGGAAGGATGCTGAAATCCCTGGAAGGTCTACATGAATCTCATAAAACCCTCTCTGAACTGAGCATTGGCACCGGTGTCGGGAATCATTGTGGGTTCCATTTCTGTAATGATGGGTAGAACTTCTGGTAGTGCCTGATCAGTCGTATCAGGCATACGATCGCTGTCTGGTTCCTGGCGTGCAACCGGAGGACGTCTCGGTGCCATAGTTCTGAATGAACAAAACACACCTTCATTAAAGGTGAACATAGTTTCAACATAGGAGAGTAAAATGGAATAGGAGGGAAAAACCTTTAAATCAGGAAATAAAAAAGAAAGAAAAAAAATATGACTACATAGTGTGTAGTACCACTACACGGTGTGTTTCATAAATGTTTACCCTAGGCGTGTACCTTGTCCATACATGGCCGTGTAAACTACCCGAATACATGGAGTGTTCTTAAACTACATGGCGTGTACTGAACCTTTTCTCCCTGCCCGATTACTGTTACACCACTAAGTCACACGGATTGTCCCAGCCGAAGACTACATGGCGTGTTTGAGGCAGACACGGTGTGTACTGGACATGCCTTACCTGGCCCGTGTTATTAGCGACACGGCCTGGAACACGGTCGACACTACATGGTGTGTTACCAAGGGACACAGAGTACAGTTGAAGGGAAAACTCGGCCCATGTTGTTCGTGACATGTCCTGGCACTCGGCTGATCCTTACACAGCGTGTTCCGAACAAACACGACATGTATAATAGAAGATAACACCGACCCGTGTTTTTCAAGACACAGTTGGGTACCTGGGAAAGGATAAACGGTGTGTGCATACCGAACAAGGCATGTACTAAATATGCATTAACTAGCCCGTGTTTTTAGTTACACGGCCGAGCTCCTAGGTAACCCCTACACAGCGTGTACCTAGAGTACACGACGTGTTCTTGAAAACCATTTGCAGCTCCGTGTCCCAATTCACACAGTTAGTGACACGGCCAAAAACTACACGGCGTGTATCTATAAAGTACACGCCACGTATTCTGGGTTTTTCTGAATAGTAGCCTCAGAACTGCACCGGAGCCCAGAAAACACAGAAAAAAGAGGTTAAGGTGCCATATTCCGATCCGTGGGGGCCCATACTTCCCACGAATCAAAGCTTGGAATCCTAACAATGAATGTAACAAGAGAACATTATAATAACTCACGACCCACCAAATTCCAATCCTTGTGGGCCCATAACACCTCTAAGATCAATGTTTGGAATCCATGATAAGAAGGCTCCAAACAACGATACCCTATCAACATAGCAGGTATTCTATCACAACAGCTATCACAAGAACATGCATTGTCTATCACAAATCCTATCACAACAGTATGAAATCTCTAATTAAACCAAGATGGTAGGGAAAAATGAATGGCATGTGATCTTCTTACATGTTCCTATATGATGCATGAGATGGCATACAATCATCTCATCGGTTTTCAACAAAATAGAACCACGATCATATAAACAGTAACAACACAAAACAAGTGCGTCACCCAACGGTGAAATCAATTAAACCGCAATATTCACAACTCCAAACATTCAATATTCAAGGTAATCTTGCGTTTTCCCTATACATGGGTTCTAGAATGCCCGGGCATAGCTATTTACCATTCACCTATTCAATCTAATCCCTATCTAATGTCAGAAAAATAGTAAGTCAATAGAAAATTAATGAACCCCTCTGATACCACTTTGTAACGACCCGAATCCGGAGCCCTTCCACTAGTGCCCCATACCCAATTCTCCAAATGACCTCAAGCCCATTTCCCCAAACGCCAGAGGCTGCCGACTAGCAGCGAGGGCCTTGGTAAGTTATTGAGGAAACTATGCCCTCATTTGGTAAGGTATACAAGGAAAGAAAAACAACAGTCAATAGCAGAAGCATTAAACAACATACAGACACTGAAACTAAACAACAGAAGCAATGAACACATAATGATAATGATAATGATGCAGCAGGTACAAGTATCTAAGGAAAGCAACAAACACAACAACGTTCTATAATACAACTGAAAAACAAAGTACAAATGTAAACAACAACTCCACTAGCATCGCAAGCCTAAGCTCGGTCCTATGCTCTCCAGCTCCAACCAGCAATCATTTACCCGAAGTAGAAGGGCCACGATCCCTATCCACACCTACAACCATATAACCTATTTGGGCCGAAAAGCATGACCCAAACAGGGTGTGATACTAATCCTAGTAGGCAATCACCACGAGATATATTCCCTACTTTCATTGAGTAATATAGACAAAGTATAGGAAATAAATGCAGCAGAGAAATAGAAATACATTAAAGTAAACAATCCTAAAAATCTCCATTCACATTTATTTAGCAGTTCAGTACAATCATTTAGCTATCAACCAAGGAACCTAGAAACAACTCTATACTCCCAAGGCAAGCAAGTAAGCACAACAGGTAACTCAACAGTCTACCTAAATAGCAAGCAGTACAAACCCAAGATTGTTCTTTGGCTGGGTGGACATGTCACAACCAACCATCAAATAAAGCACTGACTCTCTATGTGGATCCTACTAGAAAACCCCTCTAGTCAAGTAAACGTACAAAGGAACAGACACTCTAGGAAGCTCTCACCGTCAATTCCCATGAGGTCTTGCAACGAAAGATATAGACTCTCTGAGGAAGCACTTACATCTAATTCCCCCTATAGTCTCACTACGTAACTAAGGACACTCTAAGGAAGCACAAGGTCTCATTCCCATAGGTCCTGTGATCGATACTAATTATAACAGACTCTCTAGGGAAGCCCTAATCGTCAATTCCCCCTTTAGTCTACCACACCAGGTTCACTCATCCCTGATCAGTTTAGTCATGCGTAAATGACTTTTAGTAGCCTATGTAAGTTTAGAAACTAATTGGATAATAGCTACAAGCATCCACAAGCATATAAACAACATGAAATACATGCAATCAATTCAACATGTATACTAGCAATGTGCAAAAGGGTTGCCTCGTAGGCAAAATCGCGCCAAATGGCAATAAACAACCAAAACAAGGGGAACCACCCATGGGTTGATCCTCAACCATGCTAACAAGACATTATTAATCATCCAATAACATCAAGAATACAAGAAATCTAAGGCAGATAACAAAACAGGATAAAAACCCTAACCTAAGATACCTGATACATGGGTATCCAACACTTTTGAACAAAAAATTCAAGGACATTCAACGTAGGGAAACAAACCACCTACCTCGATCCCATTAGATCGATATATGTGGACCACGATGATAGATTCCCCTTAGAATGACGTAGATCATAGAAAACACACAAAATGATCACCCTACGATAACTTGAAAATGAGGAGGAATCAAGAAACAAGGCTAAATCAGAACGGGGAACTCACCGCAGTGCTTCCAACGCAATGGACGGCGGCTGGAACGGAGGTCGGATGGAGGCACGATGGCTTGGAGAAGATTCAGCTATACGGTCGCTCTCAAACGAACAAAACCTAGAGAAGAAGATGCTTTTGTGCATCAGGAGCGACCCTGGTCTGTTTAATGAAAAAAAAGAAAGTACATGGCATGTACTAGGTCCTTTCTGTACTCCGCCAAAATCGGCCTCCACTTCACCCCAACACACCGTGTGTGTGGCCCGGACACAACTAGCACACGGTTTTTGAGGGAAAAGAGTACACGGCGTGTACTTCAAAAATTTCCAGAAAGTTCAATTTTCTCAAAAACTCCTGAAAAAGGAAAAGCGTACCTAAAAAAGATCTGGGTTCTTACAAAATGTAACTTGGGACATAATCATTAATAAATGGAGTAACCATTAGGTCAAATTTCACACATATAACTAAATAGGATAACCATACAGGTGACTTCCATACCCAATGCATCAAAGATTATAACATAACCACCCATCCATGGTTTATTACCGAACCACACATCATTTGGTTTATCATGTAACCAACCGTCATTAGTTTTTCACATAACCACCCATCAATTTTCTATGTACCATAATATAATCATAACACATAAAACAAGAATAAATTAAATATAACATCTCCACACTATACCCACATGAGATCATTTTAATATATTGAATTATTCAACCCATTTCTAAAACCATTTACAACATTTAATAAAGAGAATTTTGAATCAAAGTGTCCTATAAAACATTAAAACATTGAAATTAAATTATAATTTCAATAAATTCATGCCCATTTAAATAAATTATTAAAAATAATTTTAAAAACAAGGACATAAAATAGAAGGTTATAAATGGTTAAATCTTTAAAAAAATTTAAACAGTGTTTTATTTAAAGGGTCCCTTGCCACTTGAGAAACACTTGAATAAAAATCATTATGGAATAACATTAAATAAAACATTAAATATCATGAGGACATAAAAATTCATGATATAATATTTTAAAATGGTTGTAGAAACACCCTATAGGTTAATAATGGTGAAAAACATCAATATATGCCTCAATGAAAGGATATTGAGAAGAAGACTCTTACCTTGAGTCTGATTAATCACATGTGTCCCATATTCTTCCTCAATAAAAAACTTAATTAAAATTTTACTTGCTTAAAAACCTTTTTAATTTTTGTTATTCCTTTTTAATCCTACTGTGATATCATGTTATTTACACATTTTGGGTTAATTTAATTACCATATCATGTCAAAAGACCCACAAAAAGTTATTTAATGAATATTTTGACTTGTCGTAATATTTTGGACGAATCCTATATTTTTATGAATTTAATATATTTTAATTTTTTTTATATTTTAGGTTATGAATTATGTCATTTTGGACACTATTCATACATTCCTTTTTAAAAAATTTATTACAACTTGATTCTTTAAAAAAGGAAATAATGCAAATATTATGTGTCAATATCATCCAAAAAATTCTTGTATTTTATTAAAATAATAAATTACATTTTTTTAATATTTATAATATCTTTTATTTAAATCCTGTATTAATGAAGCAATAATTGCATCATCATTGTGTCATAATTAAATTTATTTATATAAATTATAAATAAAATATCATGTTGTAGGAAATATTAGTTAATTTATAATGAATATTTATAGTCAATGAGATAAATTATATATCTCCATATACAAATTGTTATAGTAAAAGATACATGTTTATGTTATATTTCCCAAAAAATTAAATTAATTACTATAATAAGTAATTATCACACCCAAGTGGATCCATGGGGTCCCAAAATCGACAGAAGGATTCCCTTGGTATGACATATCTGATCCAATAGTATTAGGAACTGTCATGGAGTATTTTGATATTATTATAATCTTATTTTTAC
The DNA here is from genome assembly GCA_963277665.1 of Viscum album. Classification (NCBI taxonomy): domain Eukaryota; kingdom Viridiplantae; phylum Streptophyta; class Magnoliopsida; order Santalales; family Viscaceae; genus Viscum; species Viscum album. The sequence goes on along the minus strand of OY728141.1, from coordinate 1,952,530,908 downwards.
CCTTATTTACCAGATTTACCCTTTATCAAGGTATATTAAATAATTACTAAAGTTACTATTCATAATGTCTAAAAATAAAAGGTGCTTATTTACACAATTTGGACCTCTAAATTTCAAATATAAAATCTATTTTTCCAAACTAAAAACATAGAATTAGATGAAAATAATTTAAAATTAATTCCCATTGTCAAAACCAAAAGGCGGGTTTTTAAGAAGAAATAACTCTCAAAAGATTGACGTGTGATTATGTATAATTTAAAAGTATAATCACTTACAATAACTAAAATTGAAATAAATGATAAAAAGTTATTTCATAATTTTAACAAAAAATTTTTTTGAAGTTTTTCTTATAAAGAAGAAATTTATTTTTTCAAACAAAACATATAAAAGTGACAACAACTATATTTAAGAATGGTTCACTATCAAAAGGTGGTAAAATGTTCTTTTAAAAATATTTTATTATTTTATAATTAAAATTATATTCATTCTAATTTTATGAATCTAAAATTTAGTGGATAAATGTGAAAACATTTAACAAATTTGTATAATCATATTGTAGTTAGTTCTATTCATTTCTCTCAAAACAACAGCTAGGCATTAAATACCATTTAAAATAATAATTATATTATTGTATTATTTTTTGGTATAACTCAACATTGTGTGCAATATAAGATTTCGTAGAAACCCATTGTTGTGGGCTGGGTACGCTATCAGATAAGTGTCCTATTAAACCTAAAATTAAACTCTTCTTCATAAATATTAATATATATAACAAATTATTATTCTATAAAAACATGAGATGATACATTATTCCACAATTTTTGAAATTAAATCTTTACAATTTTAAAATTAGGCTCGGTAACTATATTAAAAATCCAACATCGGAACAAGAGTCAATAAAACTATCACTTGAAAAGAAAGAAGTATATTATATAGGCCACCTGAGATAACACATACTTGGTTTCCATATAGGAAAAATGGATATAAAATAAACACATAATGTCAAGTTTTGACGGAGAGTGATAGAAAACATGATCATGATAAAGTTAACAACCAGAAAACCACATACTTGTGATGGGTTAAATGATCTTTGATTTATCTATAAGAAAAAATAAATATATTTTTTTTTTCTAATATCATTATCATAAAGATGAGGAATTTATTTATGATATTGACTAATAACATAAGTAAATATACTTACTTTTCAAGAAAAGATATGTCTTTTAATAAAATTCTTCCAAAAACATATCTATTCTCCAAATGATGAGTATTCAAGGGGACATGGTCACACATGAATCTCTAGAATCAACTTCAAAAAAATCACTTCATCCTTAAATGATTAACTATCTTTTAATCTTTCCTCTTACATAAAACAAAACCAAAATGGTTAGAAAAATATACTATAATCTACAAAGAGGATAATCCTTTATAAAACTAAATTATACTCCGAATCTCTAAAATTCAACAAATAATTCCAAATTATCAACAAATACCATTTAATACAAAACTATCCATAAAATTATTCAAAGTTATCAAAACTAAAATTGAAACCCAAAAATTCAAAAGGATTTGATCACCTACTCTTCCACAATAAATGTTAACAATTATCTTCAAATAACATCGACTACTATTAAACTATCATACTTAAAAGTAATTAACTTAATCACATATTTTCCATGATAGGTTAATCATTTCCACAAATAACCAAAATCATTGTTTGTACACAATATAAACACAGATTCTTCCTAAATAAAATTAAACCATTACTCCACAAATGAAATCCAATAGTATTATATTTTCCTTAGGCATATAGCATTCCAAAAAGTGTGAATGTATTCTAAAATAATTTTTATCACTTAATTAAAAAAAATTCATATACCAAAGATATCCATTTGATAAAACATAACTTCCCAAAATCAATTAATTCTTAATCCATAATATCATCTAACTAAAAATAATAAGACATACTAACCAAGTAATTCATGTAGTCTAGTATTAGTTGATAAATCCCAATTGCACCTTGGTTGTGGGTTCGATTCCCACAACTTTTTCCAATGTTTTGGGTTGTCACATGGTCTGTATGATGTCCCTTTTCAAAAAATATATAATTATTATACAATAAAAAAAGAATTAAAATATCAAAAATATACATAAAACATTTTAATCTAAAAGTTTATTTCATACCTCAAAATTTGCATCCCATTAACTAATAACCCATAATTTTCTCAAAGTTGTATGTATCCAAAAATAATTTTAATCACTTTGATAAAACATAAGCCTCAATATGGATTTCAATGTCATTGAACTTTTAATATGACTTAAAATTATAAACCCATGATCATATTCTTAAACATTAAGAAAACATCCTTATCTCCAAAATTTTCTAAACCTTTCCTCTGATACAAACTGTAAGGCCGTAGCCTTAAACATTACATAATCTTGAGATAAGACAATAACATGACTTTAATTCACATCAAAGACATTTGAAGTTTTAGAGCTTTAGAGAATAACGTAATAACTTATAAAAAAAATCATGAAAACTACAATTAGACACTTCTACTCGCTATCCATTTTTTCATAAAACAAAACACTTTACAAAGAAACGTGATATCATTTCATGTATTAATAGCATAAATTTTTCTTGATCCCATCCTTCACTTTATTCTTCTTCGTGTCCATTGAAAATCATTTTAGAACTTGGGATGAGCATAAAAATATAATTAAAGATAAATAAATAACGATAACTACTAGTCTTCAGATAGCATGAAAACCATGAATACTTTATCATAAATAATATTTTTCATCTTTTAGAAGTATTAAATATAATTCAAGTTAATATTATATGAGCTTATTTCTTACTCGTTGTTTAACAAAAATATCACCATAAATTCCATACAAAAAAAACATATAACATATAAAAGTAACAAGGGACATAAACATACTTAAGTGTAATAACCATTTGATCTACTTCCACACATATCAATAAATAGAATTTCGATATGATTGACTTTCATACCAAATGAATTGATGTTTATAGCATAACCACCTGTCCCTGTTTTATCATGGAATAGCCCATCATTTGGTTTATCATGTAACAAACCATAATTGGATTATCATGTAACCACCCTTAAAATGTCCAAGTATCATTATATAATCGTAACACATAAAACAAGTTTAAAATAAAATATTACATTTCCACATTGTTACTAAAAGAGATCATTTTAATATATATAATTGTTCAACCCATTTCCAATACCATTTAAAACATTTGATAAAGGGAATTTTGAATAAAAGTCTCCCATAACAATTTTAAAATTAAAAATTAAAATTTCATTTCTAAGAATTTATTTCCATTTTAATAAATTTTTAAAAACCATTTTGAAAACATGGACATGAAATATAATATTTTAAATGTTTAAATATTTAAAACATTTTAAAAGATGTTTTAGTTGAAGAGTCTTGTTCCACATCAGAAAAAATTGAAATAAAATCATTAAGGAGTAACATTAAATAATACAATAAATATCATGGGAACATTTGAATTCATGATATAACATTTATAATGTTTTTTAGATATATTTTATGTGTTAATAATGGTGTAAAATATCAATATATGTCTCAATAAAATGAGATTGAGGCGAAGTCACTTAACTTGAATCTGATTCATTACGTATCTTCATTGTTCTTCCTGAATAATAAACATAAGACAATTTCAACATTATTCAAAACATTTTTAATGTTTATTATTCATTTTATATCACATATTACAATGTTATAAAAATTACATAATTATTTAAGTTAATATCTGTCATTTTGTTGATATTCGGTACATGAGTAAAAAATGACCCAGTTTTGATATAAATTATACATGTAGTAAAAATTAAATCATATCCAGAATGATATAAATTTTTTAAATATCTTATATATATAGAATAGATGTATATATAATAGTTCATAACCTTTTAAGATTAAAAAATGAAATGCATTGTTCATGGACACGGTAGGTCGTTTGTACACATGAATGATACTTTCATTTCTTTTTCATATTAAAAGAAAAACAATAAAATAATGTAAATGTATATTATAATACCATTATTATATTTATTTTATTTATGCATAATAGTTTTAATAAAACCATCCTTTTTTACATTCCATTTATAGCATGAATGATTCATATCACTTTAAGGGGATAGTAGTCCTCACTTCCTCAAATGAAATTATCGTATTTACACATCATGGATAGAATAAAGGTATGTTGTAAATAAAAATTACAAAATAATAGATAAAATATAAATATATTATATTTTATATTTTAATATAGTTCCATCATAATGGCCACCGTGATAGGCGGTATGAGAAAATTGAATATTCATCATTTTGTGAGACAGTAGTTCTCCACAAACAGAAATTGTATGTTCGTATCCATTAGATGGAGGTGTGTGTATATTTAGTTCTAATAATTATCATAAAAACATCCCAGTATATCTAGGATAGTGGTTTTTTTATGTAATCAAAGAACATAAATATCATTGTTAGTGTAGAAGGAAAATAAAAGAAAAGAACTTGAGAGAAGGCGTTACCTCTAAATCGTGTAACTTTTTTTGATTTTAGCCAAAAGGCTTCCTTGAATTTATTTATTTAAATAGTAAGGCCTCTAGGAGGAAGTTATGGATGTTGGAATTTTATTTGATAATATGTTGGAAGATCCATTGGGCTTTAGGGGTGTGATAATATGGGTAGTCATGGTGGCCATTTATAAGAGAGATGAGGGTCACTTTAGGAAGGATGAAAAAATTAATTTATTATAAATTTAAATTAGATTAAAAATGTTCCAAAAATCATGTAATTAAAATATAAGATTTTTTTTGTTCTAATTCCTATCATAAAATGATTTTTAGGAAGTTTTTTAATATTTTTTTATTTTTATCATTTTTGTTTAACCCATATTTTACCCTTTTTAATATAAATGTGATATCATGTTATTTACACAATACGAGTTAATGTAATGACCATATCACGTCAAAAGACCCAAAACAAGTTATTTATAATATATTTTTACTTATCATTATAATATGGATGATTATTATATTTTTAGAATTTTAATATCATTTAATAAACTATTTTATATTTTAAGTTATAAATTATGTGAATTTTGGACACTATTCATACATGACCTTTTTAAAATTTCATAAAAACATAATTTATTAAAATAAAAGGAATTAACACAAATATAATATTTCAATATAATCCATAAAATTCATTAATGGCAAAAAATTAATAAAATTACATTTATTATAATATTTATAAAATCATTTATTTTAACCCATTTTTAATAAAGAAATTGTTGCATAATCATTATGTCACGATTAAATCAATTTATGTAAATTATAAATATAAAATCATGATATATTAAATATTATTATATTTATAATGATTATTTATAGTCTAGGTGTTCAATTATATTACCCCATATAAAAAATTAGTTAAATAAACATGTTTATGTTATATTTATCTTTACATTAAATTAATTAATATAACAAGTTATTATCACTCCCAAGTGGATCCATGGGGTCCCAAAATCAACCTATGGATTCCCATAGTGGTAAATATCTCATCCAATAGAATAAGTACATGTGTTTTTGTACTTTAATATTATTATTATATTATTTTTCATCTTTATTTACCTGATTTACCCTTAAACCTAGGTAAATAAAAAAATTACTGAAGTTACTAGTCATAATGTCTGAAAATAATAGGAACCTATTTACATATTTTAGGCCTCCTAATTCCAAAAATGGAATCTATTTATTCCAAATTCAAAACACAGGATTTGCAGAAATTAATTTCAATTTAATTCCTGTTGTCAAAACCAAAAACCAGGTTTTTTAAGAAGTAATAACTATCAAAATATTCTCATGTGTTTATGTCCAATTTCAGAGTGAAATTACTTCCAATGACTAAAATGAGATTAAATTATAAACACCTAATCCAATTATGCTTTAAAAAAATTTAAAATAATAATCTATCTATATAAATAAATCAGGTGAAAAATGAGTTCTGTATTAAACTGCATTATTTTTCATTAATCATAAAAATAGGAATTTCATCCAAAATATAAAAAAATCTTATCCAAAGTAAAATTTTAAGTTCCATATCTAAATAAGAACATCATTTTTTCAAAAAAAGTACATATAAAAGTGATAAAAACTATATTTTAAATGTGTTATCCATTAAAAGGCAATAAAATGTCATTTTAAAAACATTAGAGTATTTTATGCCTAAAATTGGATTTATTCCTATTTTATGCTCCTAAAGTTTTTGGATAAATGTAAAAAAAATTAACACACATATATAATTATATTGTAGTTAGTTCTGTTAATTCATTCCAATATAATGGCTACATGTTAACTATAATTTAAAATAATATTATTATTGTATTATTTTTTGGTGTAACTCAACATTGTGTGCAACATAAGATTTCAAAGACACCCATTGTTTCATGTTTGGTATGAAATCAGAAAAGTGTCCTATTTAACATAAAATTAATATCTTTTTCCTAAATATTAATAGATATTAAAAGGTATTATTCTATAAATACCTTGGATAATAAAATTGATGACCCTTTTGACCAGATAAGAGGTGCTTTATTATTTTCTATGATCTATTTGAAATTGGGATATCGACACCTTAGGGTTAGATCCTCCGATATATCATAGAATTATTTTAGGAGATGGTGTAGAATGTATGAGTTATGTTTATTTCTTTCAGGTTGACCAATTCACTGCCTATATTAATTGTTTTAATGAACTATATATTTCAGCCATATCCATATCAATTCATTGTTATTTTAATTTATGAAATCTTGATGTACTCTAGAACTCCTGAATATCATGACCTACATCTTGAGAACATCTTGGGTACACTAAGAGATCATGGGATATATGAAAAGATATAAAAATTTCATTTCTGTATAAATCAAGTGCATTTCATGGGTCACATTATCATTGTCACAAGGTTGTTAGTGGATCTATAGAATGTGCAAACTTTTGTGTCATGGCACTATCCCCAAAATGTCTCTGACATTAAATGTTTTGTTTAGATTTTTTGGTAACTACTGAAGGTCAATTAAATATTTCTCCCATTTAGAGGCACCACATTTAGTATCAACCAAGAATGGAGTTATTATTGACTAGTTTGAGGGTTGTGAGAGTTTTATTAAATAATTTAATAAGAAGCTGATGACTGCACAAATGTTTATCTTTCCTGGACCATGTAAGAGATAAACCTTGTATTTTTATGCATATAGTGTGGTAATTGGGGATGTATTGATGCAGGATGAATCAGTTTTACGATATGTGCTAATATAGTTGATGCCTCATGAATGAGATCACCCTACTCATGATCTTGAGTTGGTCATGGTGGTTTGTTTCTTAATGTGTAGGAGGAATTATTTTTTGGGATGGAGGTTCACTGTGTTTACCGATTATAAAATTCTTAATTAAATATTCTCTATTTGTGATTTGAATATTTGTAAACAAATATGGGCTGAATACATACATAACTTTGACATTGAGATGTTTTATACACCAATAAAATAAAATATCATTATGGATTCTCTAAGCTGAAAGACTCAGAATTAAGTGGCTTAGGAATCCAACTCCAAGTGGATAATGATGGCCTTGTTTTCTGAGTTGAACATGACAGTGTTGGATGGGCATGGAACGATATCCCCTTCATCTATATTAGTTGATTTTATGCTTCAATTATTGGTCAAGGAGAGTCATCTTGATGATCCAGAGTGTTTATCCATGAAAGAAAGTCTCAAAGGCTGTGAGTTACCTTCTAGTTGGACCGTTGGTCCTAATGTGATTATTATTTTCATCATCGTGTAGTCATGCCAGTATATATGTAGATATATTTGATGTGGGAGTTCAATGAAAAAAAGTGGTAAGTGAATCTTTGTTTGAATAAGATGTATCGTTATTGTTCTAGGAAGGATTGTTATCCAGGAATGAAGAAAGAGGTTGTGAGTTTTGTGGGGTGATGCCACACATGTCTGTAGGTGACTATTGAGAATAAGTACCCTAGTGGATTGTTAAATCCATTACCCATTCTATAGTGGGAGAAGGATGATATTATGATTTACTTAGTAGTGGGTATTTTGATAATGCTTCATAGTATTGATTAAATTTGGGTAGTTGTGGATTTTCCGACTAAGGTGTCTCGTTTCATCCCAATCATGTACACATCACAATTAGTCAGTTGGGTGAGTTATATGTTTGAGAGTTAATGTGGTTACATAGAGTATTGGGAACTATAGTTTCAAATCATGATCCATGTTTATAATCACTCTTATGATAGGAACTATCTAAGGAACTTGGTACTCATTTGTTTTTTATTACAAATTTTTACCCACAAATGGACGAGAAATCAAAGTGTATAATTGAGGTCCTCAAATATATGTTGGGGGATTATGTCCTAGATTTCTGTGGTTCATGTGAAAAAACATTTATTTTTTTGATATTTCCTACAAAAATATATTCTATGATATGATTCATATGGATTTATTTTAGGAACTCTATTAGAAACTATATAGATATCTGATGTGTTGCTTGGAAGCTAGAGAGTCTAAGAAATTGGGACCGATTATTATGTAGGATACCTTGAAAAAATGTTAAATTGATTTGAAACTTTATGGTAATGGATAATAGTAGGTAGAATTAATATACACAATGACTTTGTAGACATCTTTAGTTTATGGTGGGTGATAGTGTGCTTATTTGGGTGTCTCAATGATTAGGACACCATCAGATTCATAAACCAGAAATTTTTTACCTAGGTATGTGGGGAATGTTGAAATTGTAGATAGGATCAAACTAATGGCATACTGATTGGATCTTCCATAATAGTATATATGAATTGAAATTTTTTCAACCTTCAGAGCTTCTTCATTTTCACCATGACCCTTCTTATCTGTCTAATATTGAAGATGTAGAACCTGAGGGTGATGTATCCTCTAAGGAGCATCTGGTATGTATCATGGATTGTAGTGATAATGTATTTTAAGGTAGTACATTTACCATGGTTAGAGTTTCTTGGAATCATGGAAATGTTTAGGAAGAAATGTGAAAAAGGAGTCGGACATGTAGGCCTAGTGGTCTGATCTTTTTTCACTGGAAACTCAATGACTCTTGGGAGCATGGTAGGAGGAAGAGCCATTATAACTTGGGGATATTGTAAGATCCAAGACTTCATGGAGATTTTAACTTTATTGATAATTATTTTCAATAACTTTATCATGGTTAGTGAAAATATTTTACAGAGTATAAAGGTCCTTAAGGGTGTTATGGAGGTTTGGGGCATGAAATGAAATAAAACTAGGCCAACTTGTGTCGGGTGCATGGTTTGCATGCGTTTGAAAAAATTAGGCTGCCATCCTAGGGAAACCGTGTAACAATTGATAGTGGAGTATCACAAATTCTGTGCATGATTTGACAATCCATTCCACCTATCTCCATAAGGAATATTTTTTTTACATGGTTTGTGCCCGATTTGGAAAACCATGTGGGTAAACCTCATCCCCTATAAAAGTTGTAAAATTTATAGTTTTTTTATTACAAGATTTTAAATCCTCGCTTGATTTTCTCACCCATTTCCTCCCATTCAACACTAGTTACAAAATTGAAAATCTAAGAGCTTCCAAGGATTAATATCCCTTATTTATTGTTAGTTTGGTGTCTCACTGATAGAACATCAGTGCACCATGCTAGTTTAATCCCATCATTTCTACTCATTTTAGAATTATGACTTATATCTTGGGTAATCTTATTCTAAAGCGCTAAAAACCGATTTTCTATAGGGAAATATTGGTTTAGGATTCAAATAGGGTTTGGATTATGATTTAAGGATTCTAATTGGAGTGAGATGGTCCATATATTTGAGGTAGGTTGTCTAAAAGATATATCCTGTAGTTTTCATATGGATTTTCCATATATGATAGTGTCCATTATTACCCCTTTTTTTGATTTCAGTTCTTTTATAGATATTTTGAATAATGGGTGTCAAATTGAAAAATCAAACCTGCATTACCTCCATGAGACTAATTTATAATGCTTTATCTAATATAGGTCCACCCATGGGGTTCTCTAATTTTATTTAACATGGGTAATAGAAATTTTATGTATGAAATCATATTGTTATTAAGTAGATCCAAAAATTAACTTGATGGTAGGGTGATTTTAGGATTAATAATGGATATTGATAGTTGAACCTTGGATTTATAATGTATTAAGGGGATTTTAGAATGGCATGAAAATGTATAAATTGGGTAAAATGAGATTGTGTAAAATGGATTGTGAGTTGTGTTTAACATCCTAGAAGGATTAGTTCATATGAAATGGTGAAAATGTAAAATTAGTGATGGATTTTAAATTGTGAAGTATGTTAAATGGGATAATGCATGGTAACTAGTGAATACAATTAGTGATATAAGCATAATAAAAATAGAATTGGGCTAAATGACTATGTAATGTAAATGGAAAATGTGTTAAGGGGTTATTACATAATGTTTCTCCCTTGTTTTAATTATGGGTTAAAATTTATTTTTGTATTGGTTGTATTGGTTATTATTTAGTTTGTGTGTGGTGAATGGATAAATAAGCATGTGCACATGGCTTGGTAGAGTGGGTTATTAACATAATGTTAACTGCCATTTATTCTAGTTAGACTAACGATATAAAAATTTCCACCCAAGGGAAAAATTAAGGAAGGGGAAAAAGTTATATTCCCTAAATGGTTGTATTTGTTGAGACCACATGGACTAAGGATTCAAGGTGAGTGTGTTGTATTTTTGTGATGTGATTATCCCTAGTGATTTTGGAAGCTTTTTTATTCTCCGTAAGCCTTTTTATCTTTGAGTTGGACTTATCCATCGAAAATTTTATGCGAAATGAGGTAATTTATGATTATGGTATAATTGATGGAATTGATAATAATGAAAGAAATGGATAAATTAAAGTTTGTTAGCTAATGGCCCCTGATTTTTGTTTATGCCACTTGAATTTTATTGAAAAATTGTATGCACAATCTATGGACTGGATATTTTGTAGACACCATTGGTGGGTCCCTATGTAGTTTTAATCACACCCTGGTTGGGCTAACATTGGGTACCCAAGAGGATTTAATAGTTTCAGGACATGAAAAGTGTAATAGCCCTATGCTAGGGAGTTGTGTTAGGCACAATACCTTCATGGATGAGGTTCTGGACATGGATTTGTGGCCTATTTGTGTATTTTTCTATAATCTTTATTTTTTCTTTAATTGCTAGTACATTTTGGCCCTAATAGTATGAAATACCATATTTATGGTTGGATTTTGTTTTTTACACAGTTTGAGAGGTGTTTGATTATGCTTGTTACTGGTTTTTTTATATATTTGTTTTAGTATTTATATTTTTTATCTTGTATGGATTGCTATTTTAATGATGGTATAGTCTCCCCCAATGACTTATCTTTAAAGTCACTACTAGTTGGTAAACTTTTACATATAGGTAGGTGTGCTTGAGGTCATGTGGAAACCTGGAACGACACACCATTTAATGGATTTCTGGTTATGAACATTACATATTTTTCATAAAAAATTCCTGGATGGTTATAATTTTTTTTAAATTTATAAAATTGATATTTTTGAAACTATAATTATTTGAGATATTATTGGAGAAAAACTCCTTTCACCATAGTCATCATACCCAACCAATTTTATACTTATAAGATGAATGTTCTCAGACATGAAACATGAACATAATTGAATAAATATTTAGGTATATAATGGATATAAGTGAAATAAATGGAATAATATACTCAAGAAAATGTTATTACAAATTAAATAATTAAAATATATTTAAAATTCATAAAAATAAAGAATGTATATGAAATTCCAAACTCAAGGGAATGGTCTCCATACCTTAAAACATCATTTTAAATGCTTACAAGATTAATTTTATAAATATTCACATCCACGTACATATTCATAAATATACTATTAATGGATTTATTTATATTGAAATTAATAATGTATAATGTATGTTTTATGAACCTTTTAAGTATCATTTAATGGTTTTAGAAAGAAATAGTTTTACATGTATTATATAGAACAATTATACTCTATTTAATAAATGAGAAATGATTGTTCTATTTTAACATATATGATGTCAATAGATATTCTTATCACTAAAAATATTATTCATATTTATATTTCATTAAAATAATAAATATTTTATTCAAAAAAATAATTATTCCCCTTTTATAGTGTATTTTAATTTGCAAAATTATTTTTTTCATGTAGTTTTAAAAGTATTTTTTATAATTTTGTTGATGTAAATGAAATTTTATAAGTTTTATATGTCTATTACGGTACTAGAATATTATTTATGATTATTTAATGGTATAATATAAATTTCCCATAATTTGGGTAATGATTATATTCTCCCACAAAAAAATATTGGAATAAACTGAGTAAGTTATTCCTTTTGCAAGTGTTTTTATAACAGTTCTTATAATGATTCTATAAATATGATTCATCAAGAATTATAAAAGCATTTTTTTTGCATGATGTTGAGTATTCATGAAATATTTTAATTTCATACATAAAGTTAATGATATTTTGTTCAACGGAATTATTATTCCTTTTAGGGTTAAAATGGTATGGTTTTAAGAATATGTTTTTCATGGGTTCTCTTATTTTATATGAAACCCACATAACTATGGTAGAACAATTATATTTTCTCATAAATATTTTTTTTGTTAATCATTGGGTGGTAAAGATAATTTCATATATAAGTAAGTGTTTATTTAAGATCAATGTTTATTATGTCAAAGGAAAACCCTCATATATGATCTTATAATTTTGGAATAGATATGCATTTTTAGTTTCATCTTTGTATATGTACCTTACTATGATTTTTGTGCACATCACACATTATCAAAAAAATAACAAGGTTTATGGATGATTAGATAAATGTTGAATTGAAGTTATAAAATATGAATTCTTTACATAAAAAGATAAAATGATTCATTTTAAAGGTACTATAATATAGAAAACTTTGATACATAGGGAAAGTGTACACTTTTTAATGTGTGGATTTATTATGTTAGTGTTATGACCTAATTATCTAAAAATATAAAGATAAAAATCCTCTTAATGTAAGATAATGTATTAATATTTTATAAGTCATGATTTTGTAATTTTTCTTGGTCAGTAACCCTTAATAGATTTCAATTTATAGTTTTCATGATACATAATTTGATGATTTCCATGTTTTTCTATTTATGGAACCCCTATTAAAAAGGTTTTTCCATATTGAAAACATGGAATATGAAGTATGATGGCCCAAAGAAGGTAATTTCCCTCCAAATTTGTATTCTAGAATAGTTGGCACTAAAGAAATGTAATTTTTTTACTATGATGGCTTAGTTAAAAGAAGATATTTCTGGTGGAGGTATCCATGTGAGAGGGATAAAAAATTTACCACTAATGAAAATGTTTATAGTATAATATTTCATGACATAGAAACCTTTAATATTCAGTATCCGCATAAGAAAAATACTTCACTATATTGGGAGGATATTCACAAAGTTGTTTTCAAGATACTTATAGTAAGAAAAATTAGATTAACTCATGATTTGAGCCTGGATGTAAAACATCATAGGTTTATAGTGAATAAATAACTCATGATAAATTTGTCTAATGTGTAATAATTTATAAATATAGTTTATTACTGACCATGTGATCTATGAAAACAAACAAAATAAGTTTTATAAGTTATATTTAATGGGGGAAATGCATCAAGGAAATACAAAGATAATAAAATTATATTTCTATCTTGTGATAAGTGTTTGAAAAATTAACTTGTAGAATGTCTTATAAAATCAGGCATGTATTTTTAATGTTGAATATTTGGACATGTGGCTGAAGCCTACATAGAAAAATTATAAATAAAAATAAGAAAAAATATGGATCAATTATAATGCGATGGGACATTATGTGAGTAATTTTATTAAGATAGATAAAAAAGGATGGATGTCTTAAGGAACATAATAAGAAATGTGTAGCTAAATATACTCTGAAAAAAAAATTATATGTTGGTCTATATAGTGTTATGGTTTTAGGTTCACCACATGTGTATCTCGATTAAGGAAATGTCTTGTTTGACATGAGGTATACACATTCCTTTATTTATGATATGTTTTCTCATAAATATCAAATTTCCCAATAAAAAATGAGTCTATAAATTTTACTAAAAACACATGGTGAAATAATTATTTCAAGAAGAAATTGCAAGAATCATTATATTATTATATGTGGAAGGTTTTTGCATTTTAACCTTATGGTATTCCCCTTGTAGCATTTGATATTATTTTTGTATGGATTGAATTTTTTTAACTAGGTGAATATATATTATAGAGATAAATAAGTTGTTTTTTAAATGTGGTTTTAGTTTTTATATAGGAACAAATTCACACATTTGATAACATATCAAGAGTATGAGAAAATAGTTAAAAAAGAAAATGAATTATACTTGGTGTATATTATTAAGAGATAAAAAAATAAAAAATTGATATTCCTATATAAAATTAATATTTGGTTGTTTTTTGATGAATTTCTAGGTATTAGACCCAATAAAAGGATAAAAGTTTCAATTAACATAGATTCTGATGTAAATTCAATTTAAAAACCATCTTATAGAATAGTTGAAGTTGATTTTTTGATTGGAAAACATGGTTACAAAGTTTCCTGATAAAGGTTTCATTCATCTTAGCACATCACTTTGTGGTGATCCTAATTGTTTCTTTTAAAATAATGATGGTTATTTGAGAATTTTCTTTGATATAGGTCATCTAATAACATCATTATTAATAATAACTATCTCTTTCCTCATATTGATGACATGTTTGATCACCTCTAAAGATATCTGTATTTTTTAATGGTCAAACACATGTCCAAGTACCATCATCTAAATATAAATGAGAATGTAATTACATAGATTGTGTTTTGTACTAGAAATGGAAATTATTAGTTTGTGGTTATTCTAATTGACTTGAAAAATCCTAAAACTATATTTTTAGAACTTATAAATAGAGTTTTATATGATTTTATGAATTTTTTTTCAAATTATTGATGAAATTTTGAATAATTAGAAATGTTATGATCTTCATAAGAAACATTGGAGAGATTTCCTTTAACCATAAAAAAAAATTTATATATAAAAAATTTAAATTTGAATTCTTATGGTGAAAATATTCTTTCCTCTGATATACTATAAATTGATATGGAAATTTTTTTGATCTGTCCAAAAATAAAGTTGTTGAAAAGTCTCCAATACCTAAAAATGTCATAATGATTCATATTTTTTTGAATTAACAGTTTATTAGCATTTTTTTTCAAAATCATGAAAAAATTATCTATCTAGTTGACAAAATAAAATAAAAATTGTGTTAAATTCATTTAAATAATACAATGTGATAAAAATTTATAAGAATGGAAAAGAATATAATTTAATGCTATACTTTTCTCTATACTATCTAGAAATAGTGATTTTTTATCTTAAAAAATTCTTCTTTGTATGGACATGGTTGCATTCTAATTTAGAATCATATGGTAATTTCTTATTATTTACATCAAATGAGACATATTTGGTAGAATTTTCCAAAACATGACTTGAACTAGAATCTATTCTTTTTTACATAAAAATATTTAGACATAATTAATATTGAGTAAAGAGTGAAATATATAATTTTCCTAAAATATTAATGTATATATTCTTCAAGAAAGAGTAAAAACTGAGGTAGGGAAGATGGATGTAAGTAATTAATGAACATGACTATACAATCCATTTCCATATAGAAATTCTAAATAGGGTAGCACATAGTCTAAGTCAAAATGATAAAAACATAATTATGTTTTCTATGTTTAGAAAATGATTATTTTGTAAATGTTTTGATGAAATTTCGTCTAAAAATTGGAAATTTAGGAATATCATCAGTTTCTGTTCATCCCAATAGCACTAATATGTTAGACACCTTTAGGAACATTTTTTTGAGATGGGATAAAAAGATATATTTCTTAAATAAGCATGAAATGATTGAGATTTCAACAGGTTATAGAGGACTGATAATTACTGAAGGCGGTTATTCAAATTTTTATAGTTCTATAATATATGTGGGAGAATTTATCTATGTATTTTCTGGTAGGATTTCCAAAAACTAATGGAGGTGATAATTTTATATTGGTTATTTTTTATCATTTAAGTTAATATAGAAATTTTTTTCATACTTGAGATAATATCTTTATATAATATCTTTATAGAATTTATTTTATAGAGATAAAAATATTTTATAGGTTCCACCTTTCTGTCTAATTTAACCATAATTATAATTTTATCAAATTTTTTTGTTAAAATCCTTTAGAAGTTATTGGGTGCCAAATTAATTTTCAATACAGTGTTTCATACGTAATATAATGAAAAGTCAAATTGAAGAATATAGACAATGGATGAAAAATTTAGATATTATTCAATAAACTACCAAGGAAGTTGTGATCATTATATATAATATATTAAATTTTTCATTGATAAAATTTTTCATTCAAATATACAGATGCCACCATTTCTTTTATATATGGAATGTCATTTTGAACTCTATCTTGTTTAGATAAATTCGGGGATATAAATTTATTGGGACCAAAATTGACAGATGAAATGGTTGATAAGGAGACGACTATTTGGAAACATATGAAGATATATCAATGTAGGAAGAAAATTTATGTCGATAACTTGAAGACATGTCCTTAATTCAATGTGGGCGATCATGTTTTTCCTAAAGTATCTCTGTGGAAAAGAGTTATCGATTTTAGTAAAAAGGGATTTTAATGTTCATAGATTATTGACCCATATTATATCCTAGATAAGGTTTCATCATTAAGTTACATAAGCCCCATTTAAATATAACTAATATAATTAATATCATAGGAATCACCATTATGCCATATTTTTGAAGAAGCCAAATTTTTTTTGCTTTTAAATGAATTTCTATAAAGACAATTTTCAGTTTTGTTTTAGGAAATTATATTATAACATTGTTATACTACATCTAGAAATTTAATATTAAAAAATTTATTCCATTTTTTAATTACGGTGTTCAAAAATTTAAAAAGGTCCCTTCAATTTTTGGTCAATATGAATAATAACTATAGAAAAATTTTATCACTTCGTTATGGGTGAAATAGGCGAAACATAGATAAAAATATGAGATAAGGCCTATAAATTTCCCTGATACATTATTTTGTTTTTCTAAATAAGTTCTATTCTACCATAACCATCCAAGGATGAAAATTTGGTAATTTATCACCACTTTCCTATGATAATCACTTGAATATGTTATTTGGTAAGTAATAATGAAAATGTCACACTCTTTCTTTTAATATCAATAATATTTTTACATCGGTATAAATTGTGTTTAGCTTTAGTAAGAAATTTTAATATGAAATTTTAATAGAAAAAATTAATTTTTATTTATTTTTTCATTTACTAATAGAATAATTTCTTTAAATTATTTAGCAATGCAACATAATGGTTGTTCATGTAATTGAAAAATAAAAATATTGATTTTAAAAAAACATTAAATGTAATAAAATTGGAATGAATTATTATTTTTCAATTAATTTTATTGATTCATATTTCTTATGTTTAAAATATTTATACAATAATTTCATTACTATTCTTATATAATTAAATTCAAATAGTTTTAGTTGTCCTGAAAATAACATTTATTGTATATTATGTTAAATAATAATTTTTTATGAATTAAACTTCTATAAATTGTATATTTATATATGTGAATGTTATATGGTAGACAATGTGAACAATATTCTACAAAGAAGTAATGTTTCCATTTATAGTAACTTTCTTTACTCATATCGAGTAAAAACATTGATATCACTGTATTCATCAAAAGGGTTAACGAGGGTTGAAACTAAGAGATAAGGGTGAAATTGTTTTAAAAAAAATTATTATATGAAATTATTTAGAATTATATTCATGTTTTATTTCAAATATTTCAATATGGTTCCAATTTAAGATTAAAAATATTTTTTATTAATTTAATACTTTAATTATTTCCAATTGTGCCCCTCTAATAAATTATAAATGGGAACCTCCTATAATTATTTCACTGCATCTTCTAAGAAATTTAGTGCATAAAATATTTACCCAAATTTCACCCGAACATCAATCCCCACATCTTATAGTTTATGGACTCATGAAGAGGTAAAATTTTGAAGTATTGAGGTGTAAGCCAAAGATGATATCTGAAGTGAGGGTAGAAGTCACCACCAAACTATTTCAAGATTATTTCTTCTTATACATCCTTGAAATCATATTTAACCATGATGGTTTAATAACATCAGTATATTAAATTCATAAAAATGATTTTATTATTATGTTATAAACTTTTATCATCTTATTTGACATTTTATGTGAAATTCAAATGTCACTCGTGTGTACTTGTAGAATACCATAATAAAAAAGAAATGTGCTTATTTGTTCATCACCACCTCATAAGAATGGTCATTCTGAATAGTTTAAATAATTTATAGTATATTCATGAAATAATTTTCATTCTATAAATATAATATATTATATATTATTTTACATTTTTATATATTGAAAAATGATAATGGAATTTGTGCTTATGTGTGGACTACCATATCCATGAGGTGATGTGATTAATTTTTTATAAACAACATTTATAAATAGTTGTTAAATTGTATTTAATGTATAAAAATGTTGATTATTTCATGATTATTATTCTAAATATTATGTAACAATAACCCCTTTGTACATAGTCAACCAACCCAATCCATTTTAGAATTATAAGTTGGATGTTCTCAAACATCTGATGTGAACTTATTTGGTTTAGTAATTAAGTAAAACATAGATAAAATTGAATTAATTAAAATAAAAAACTATAAAAAGATTATAAATAAATAAAAAATAACTATAATTATATTATTTGGGAATATAATGAATGTGTGTGATAGAACACACTTGTGGTATGGGATGCTTTAGCTGAAATTCGCATTAAAAATGTTACGAATATTTATTTTCTCTATATTTTAATCTATGTACATAAAAATAAAATTAATTTTAATTAAGGTATTAATATTTATATAAATAAATTATAAATTAAATTTTATGAATCATTTGATAAATTTAAAATGGTTTTCTGAATAAATCATTTACCTTATTTTATAAGAAACGTTTTAGCTTTTGTTAGATAAAGAAAAAAGGAAATTTATATTTTAACATAATATTGTCAATGTATTTTTATAATATAGTAAATGTTAATTAATATGTGGACCAATTAAAATGATTCCTTGTTTAATTCAAATAAATCCCCTCCCCCCATTTTTCTGGGTATTTTAGTTTTGAAAATTATGGTTTAATGGAAAGGGATATATCAATATATGAAAATGATTTACTTATGGGTAAAAACATTATAATGTTATGTGATTGATGAAACAAATGAAATATTTTCTTTGATTCATTTATTATATTTTCCTTGTACATTTTTTATGATGATGGGTAAACCCATCATTTCTATCCAATTCATTGGTTATTGATTATGTTCTCCAGATAATTATGTTGATTTAGACCGATTAATTTATTCATTTTATAAGAGATCCTATAAGTGTTATATAAATATGATGTCCCAAGGAACATACATGAATTTTCTATACATTCTAAGGGGTTTTATTAGAAATATTCTGATTTTATAAGGTAAGATAATGACCGTTCATTTAAACAAATGATTTTTCACATTAAGGGTAAAAAGGGATGTCATTAATAAATTGTTTTTCAGGGGTCCTATGTTTTATTATAAACCCTCATGATTTTAATTTATCCATTTTGTTTTCATAGAAATAATTTTATGAAAACACATTATACAATAAAGAGAATTTTAAATCTAGGTAAATGATTATGTGGTCCAAAAGATTATTATGTTAAAGGAAAACTCCCTTATATGATCTTATGGATTTCAAATTAAATAATTGGGTTTTTAATCTTTTTAAATGTCCCATATTGAGTTTTTTGTTTTCATAATTTTTTTTAGGTTTTTTACTATTTTTAAGGATGACGGTGAAAACAATTAAGTCAATTAAAATTCGTTATGGGTTTTCATCAAAAGAATGTATGTTTTATTTTAAAAGTAATGTATTTTTTATAAAATGGATATATGGTAGAAGTGAAAATGTTTTAATTTATGGGTTAATTATGAAATATTTATGACCACATTCTCTAAAATATTAAACATTGTTTTTCATTGAAATTTTGGAAAATGAATTCTTGAGTTAAAACACAATATTATGTACTGTTTAGTGGTTAGGTATTTATAGGAATAAAATAGCATGATATGTTATTGGAGTGATCTAATTTATGTTAGAAAGGGATTAAGGCTTGAAAAGAAAAAACATATTATCTCATAGATTAATATATCCATAGTTCCTTAAGAAATCAAATATAAATAATTGGGTAATTTTAATGCCCCATGATCATACAATATATCTTTCTATTAACTATTTTTAAATTGTTTGATAACTTATTTTACACGCAAAACATAATTGAAAAGAAACACAACATATTAGATTAATGTAATTGGAAAAATTATATGAATAGTAAATCTTATTGTAAATAAAAAGATATTAATCCACTGAAATTGTAAACATATAGGGGAAAATAATGTATATAATTTAATATTTAAAAGGGTTATTCTTTCTCAGAAAACAGTTTTTAAAAGTTTTTTAAATATCATTATTTTAAATTTTATTGAACAATTTTATATTATTATATATGAACAAATATATTTAAATCCATTTAACTATAAATGTGTAAGAAAAAATGATATGAACACTAAAAATAAAACAGATCAATATAGAAAAATATCTTTTATATTTTGTATATTTTCATTCGAAAGAAAAGTTTATAAATTTATAAATTTTAATTTTATAAAATTAAATTTATTTTTAAATTAATAATATAATAATTATCTTTTTTTTAGTTTTTTATTTTTTTTAAAAGTATGATTTTTGGGGTGAATAGTGAAAATTGTCAACTTTGAAAATATTTTCACCTTTTACAACATTATCATTCTACAAAAATGATTTAAATCATTAATAAGAAATTTAATTTAAAATCTATATTTTTTAATTAAAATAAATTATATAATAATAAAAAATTTAATTTATAAAACTGAAGTTTAACATTTTGAAAAAATGAGTAATAATTCACCCTATTAAAAACATATTTTTTCCTTTTCTTTTTAACCATGTATAAAATAGATAGAATTTTTTAAGGCTTGTTTTTAAAAGAATATATATTATATTTTTAAATAATAAACTAATTAATTTAATAAAAATCAAGAATATTTATAGTTTTATCCTAATAATAATTTTTAAGAATAAAAGTACACATTTTCAAATAATGGTTTTTGTGAGATATTTGTTATAATATTAAAATTAATTTATATCAATATTATTAATTTTATTTAAAAAATGGTTTTCATTTTTTGAATCACTACGTATACTTTTTTAACAATATGCAATTTATTTGTTATTTAACGTAAATTTCATAGTTATGGTTTAGTTTCCACTAAAAATAAAATATGGTCAATGTGAAACATCTATGTATAAAAGAATTACAAACATGTTAAAAAATGTTTCCATTTATTATTTTGAGTCTTTTTTGACCTTATCCATTCCATCAATCAATTATTTCCTATTATTTGATCCACTTTGACCTTTTGATAGTAACTTTTCAAATTATATTATAATAAAAATGTCACTCCCCTCCTTTATAAATGTATCCACCATAACCCCACTTCTCATCATGCACCAAGCCTCTAATATTCGATAAAATACTACAAAAATAAAACTCAAAACCTCATAGAAACATCATTGGGGTTTTTTTCTTTTTAAAAGGCCACATCTCAAATCCTTAATCAAACTTTTAATAACACTCTTCCAAGGAGTAAGGAAAAATTCTAAAATAGTTAGTTTTCATTTTTTTCTATTATTTACTATTATACCTCCTCTGAATATAATCTAACCATATTGACATAATTTCATAATTTTCATAATTAAACTAAAATATCATTATATATATGTGATAAAATTTTTCTTCTTTCATCCCAACAATTCAAAAAATAAAAACACCACTTGTGTTATGTGTATACTACAACCTAAAGAAGCGATGAGATTCATTTCTCATAACCCAATTTCATGTGTACATAATGAATAAATATTAAAATTGTTACATTTTATTTATTATTTAAATATAAACTAATTTTTTACCTCATTCCATTCAAAGGAAAAAAAGAGTGTCCTATGTTTGTATGTATAAACTACCATGTCCATGAAGAAACATATTTTATTTTTTAGGAAGACTATTATTTATTCATAAAAATACTTTAAAATATGATTCAAAAAATTTTAAAAAATAAATATGAACACAATAATTAATTAATAATATTATTATTCAAAGGAAATTATTTTTCTATACAAACTCAACCATTAAATATAGTAGCCCTTTATTAGTGTCGATTTAACTTACTAAATAAACAATCCTATTAATTTTTATCATGGATGACAATGAAAATATAACTACTATATTTATTATAAATATATTATAAAATAATGTTAGTATTATGTTTAATTAATTATTATATTAATATTTAATATTTTATCAATATACCACAAATTGTACATTAAAAATTAATGAAACAAGAATACCACTAATTCCAATACACAATAACATTAAAAAACATATGAAAAACAATTAAAATTATTTATAATTGATAATGAAATAATAAAACTAACTTGTGAATGTGTAAATAATTTATTTTAAGAATATAAATGCTAGTAGATATGAATATGGTTTTTAAATTAATAATTAATATAATTATTTCTCTTATATAGTGAATCAAATTGTTTTCAACTAAGCGATAAGACAAGGCATTGGTGTTTCTCTTATAAATTTTCATCTATTGAGGCTTATTCCATATCCATCAAGTATTTTCTCTAATAAGGTGGATGCACTAAAATATGGCTATTATTTTAAATTATTTTATTGAAATTATAGTGGTTTAAAAAATTGTTTCAAATTATGACCATCAATTACTTTTTTCTTATTATTTTACCAAATTTTTAAGGGATATAGTTAACTTAGTCTGTAGTTTTGTGTGTCAAAACACTATGTCATAATAGTTTTTCTATGTTACCTATATTTTTCTACATCAAATTTTTAAACAATATTTCTAATTTTCTCTCTATAGAAATGAAATTTTAAATTCAATTAATTTTCCTTGATGAATTTCTTTCTCGAAAATTATTTTTTTAAGAATAAATTTTCATCCTCTATAACGATGATTTATTTCAAATGTTTATATTTTCACATCCAAAGAAATTTTTCATTTAAATTTGAAAAATAATTATGTGTTATCTCATCTGACCTTCATATTTACCTTTTCATGTTTTTAAATTGATGTTTCATTACTATTTTTTAAAAAAATTATTCAATAATTATATTTTAATATATTAAAAAATAATTACATTCATTCATAATTAATTTTATTATATATCACTAAAGATTTATTTCATAAAAACATTTTGAATTTTCAAGTATTTAATATTATTTATAAAACTATTTTCAGTAAACTTTACTTCCACTTTACAAAATATAATTTTGAATGTGATATATAACATATTCTTTAATAAAAATGGTAAAAATATTTTCTAAAAACTCCTTTATGGTTTTATATAAATTATCCTATTTTTCTAAAAAGTATCAATGAATTCATAAATTATTTTCATGAATTTACCTATAAATTTATTTACAAAATTTTTCATTTTTGGATTTATACTTGTGGTAACAAAAACTCATATTCATGTTCAATTTATATGTGATATTGTTTTAAGTGTTGTTCTTATTAAGGTTTTTTCGATCCATATTAATATCCTTATTAGATTATTTTATTTCATAGAGGATAATATTTTATAAAACCTACCATATTATGATTCAAGATATATTATAATATATATATTTTTTATTTTATTAAAATCCCATATCCTTAAAATGGGTTAAATATATGATATTTTAAATATAAAATTTTTCCTTCTCCCATGGATCACATGTTTATGATTGATTATTTTGATTAAGAATGATGTCGTATTTTTCACTCCAAATCATTGGTTAATGTTTCATATCATATGAGATGATTAATTTACTCATGAATGTTATATGAGTATATTTTTTTCATTATTTTTTTATTTGAACATGATGTTGATATATTTGTTCAATGGTGTGTTGTGTGAATGTGGTTAGTCTATTAGTGTTCTCAATTTTATTGTATGTAACTTATGAAGGTTCATTCATTATCATGTTTTTTTTAATGTTAGGTTAATTTACTTGGTCACCATTTTTTTGTTTAAACTTGAGGTGGTTATATTTTTTAACAACATATTTTTTAAATGTGATGTGGATGGATTTATTCACATGTTTATTCGGTGAACCAGTTGAAATTTTCTTTTTTCACAAGATTTTACATTCTATTGTTTGTATCATAGTACTTTATTTTGATCTTTCACATATTTATATAACATTCAAATAGGTATTCCATGTGGAAAAAGTTTATTATCACATTATTCAGCACTCTTATTCCATGGATTATGTTTACCAACATGATATTTTAGGTCTTTATATCATGAATTATTTACTATTGTAATTATCAAATGTTATTTTTCAGAATATACATATTCTATGATAATTTTTAACCAAATACTTATGATCTAACAATTGATAACATGTTATCTTTAACTAATCCTTTTATCTCACAACATTCTTCTGTCTCAATTCCCTCGATTATGATGATGAGTATAATCTATTATATGTTTAGAAGGTAGTCCAGTGTGGTTCAGTTGAGAAATGATCATAAGTATCATAAAATATTTTTCTTATATAGTCGATCATCAAAGAAACTTGACCTTTTGTTCTATGAACACTGAGAATACTTCTAATATATAATTACTAATTTTGAAAAATAATTTAAAATAAAGATATTTATATCTTGGGTCAAATAGCATAATAGTAAAGTATATGCGTGAAGTCTATATTTTTACCACCAAAATTGAGAGTGGGAATCTGGGGGAACCTCAGTTTGTATCAAATACATGTTTAGTCATTTTTTACTATTAATTTAGTAGTTTTAAAATAATAGATATGATATATTCATTTAAACCCCTAGGGATAAGTTTAAGTATACGATAACATCCAAAAAATTTGGTATGTTTTTGAGTTTTTGGTTTTCTGATGAAGGAAATCCCCATCAAAATACTAAATGTTTATGCACACTCTCACTTATATATTCCATATGTTAATAAACATAAAATTGTTGTTTTATTATTAACAATATTTTCACCTAGTTCAAAATAAATTGAATTAACTTTATAGTTAGTTTGATGATCTCATAGTATGTGCTAAGGTGATTTACATGCTCTAGATAAAAAAATATATGTGGGAATTAAACATGTTTAGTTTAGAAAACCTAATAGAAATACGACCACAGAAAATCATGTTTAAAGATAAGTAGTTTTAGTTTGACCTAATTATATATTGATTTAAATAGAATAGTCATATTTTGAAATGAATGTTTCGTTATAGAAATATATTAGGATTTAGTTTCATATTCATATCATCATTTATTTATGTTTTTTTGATATTATCATAACCATGTTGGTTTGATGATTTGGTTGAAAATAAAATAATGAAAATAAAACTGTATAATTTAAGCCCCTAAAAACTATCATAACCAACTAAGGAATCATATTTTGTATAAATTATTAAGATAATGGAAAATTTCAATACAAGAATATTTTAATGGAAATTATGATGCTCTATGTTTCTAAGATTATGAGGCTGATAGATCAGTAGAAAAAATATATTGGGTTTTTTATAGATCCCTTTGCTACTTTCATTAGTGGTTGATGATTAACATTTTGAGTGAAACATTTATTTATGGGGGGAGAATGCAACGGGCCAAGATTTTACTATATATATTTACATTAAGAATATTTCACATTTTTTAAATCATTTTTTACACACTACACTGAACTACATCTATGATCTATTAAATAAATATTACTATGATAATTATTACAATAATAAATCCACTAGTAAATTAAATTATATTAATCTACTAAAATTGGTTATATTTTAAGGATAAATAATTATTATGAGTTTATGTTATGATGGATTGTTCTCTTAATTTTTTTATATTATTATAATTTTACATAATAAAATATATTGAACTATATTAAAAAATCATATATAAACTAATAATTTTAAAGTTATTTAAATTATAAAATGGTATGGGGTAATATTAAAAACATTTTAAAACCTTGTTTTTCAATAAAAATATTATATATATATATATATTATATTTTTTTCAAAAATAAATTTATAAGATTTATAATTTTATAAAATTAGTTTCATTTTATAATTTATAATTTCAATTTTAACTTTGGGGGAATTTTTTTATTTTTATGAAAAATATAAATTTTAAGCAAATAATGAAAAAATAGATTTTTCAAATACTATCACATTTATGACATTAAAATAGTTCAAGAACGATTTTAATTTTTATGATACCATTTTTATAATAATATTTTTTATAAATTAAAATATATCATTTAAAAATAAAGAATTGTATTTATAGGACTCGTGTTTAACATTTTAGAAACTTGGGTAATATTTTTCCAAAATAATAACTTTTTTAAACTATTTCTTTTAACTATGCATCAACATAGTAGAATTCGGTTTTGTTTTTTTAATAAAAGAAACACTTTTTTGGTTAATAATAAATCAATAAATATCATAAAATTAAATATCATTGATAATTTTTTATTAATCATAATTTTAAAGTATACAAATTTAATTTTTTTAAAAAATGGTTTTTACACATTGTGCACGCTAATGTTAAAATTTATTTTTATCACCCATATAAATTTCATTTTATAAAATTTATTTTAATTTATATATTTACGAGGTATGATTAATATAATTATACCCATTTTATCTTTAAGAATTTTAATAAATTACTTAGGCAAAAATTAGTTGGCAAGGTATAGAACAAAAATGTTTAAACTAAAAAATCTAAGAGTGCAAGACATAAAAAAATATATAAAACATGTATAGAATATTAAATGTGGGACTTAATTACATTTCAATTTACCCCACTCAATTAAGTTCCATTATCAGATCCACTTAAAATTTTAAGAGTTTTCCTTTAATATAACTATAAGAATTTCACTTCCCTTTTATATGAATGGATTCATCCCAACCCCATTTCCCCTCACACACAAAGTCTCTTGGATTCCAATAAACAATTTCCTAATAAATTAACAATCCTATAATTTTACTAGATGTGTTCGGATTCTCAATGTATATCCTCTCAAAGCCTTGATCCAATTTTCACCAGAGCTATTTCAATTAAAAATTTAAAATTCTCGATTATTCCAATTTCATTTCTTTTCATTTATTTTTTCTTCTACCTCATAAGAATATATTAAGTAAAATATGTATACTAAAATTTTATTATATTTTTGTTTAACCATTTTCTACTATCCTTCCGACCATTAGAAAAATGGAAATGTCTCTTGTGTTACATGACCAATATTGCCTCTATAAACAATAAGGTCCATTTTACAAAACAACCTTATATAGAATGTTTCAATTGTGATTTAATGAATGAATATGAAATTTGAAACATTATTAACATTCTGAAAATATAATCAAATCCTAACATTCTTTACATTCTATGAAAAATTATATTGTTTTCTCTATGTTTGTGTGAACTACTACCACCTCGATAAAACACATTTCTTTTTCCATATAGAATTTTATTATTTATCAAGTCATCTTAAATTAATATTGGAAGTATTAAAATAATTTTAATAAAATACTTATAAATATATCATAATGATATTATTCCAATGAAATAATTTTCTTAAAATAATCACCTAATGATTAAGGGATGTTCTTGTTTGGGTTGGTTTAATAACTTATATGAATAATGATACAAATTTATATCATGGATGACAATAAAAATTTAGGAATAGTAATTATTAGGAAATAATTTCAAAAAAAATATTTTTCTGGTTATAAAATTGTAATATTAATATTTTAAATATCATTAACATTTAACACCCTCTTCATTATAAATCACTGACATTGGTACACCGCGCGTTTCATCTCCAAGAACTATAACCAAAACCCACATCGAATTAAATTAGAAACTTATAAGTAATTATTAAAAATATATTTATGTGAACTAAATCATATAGTAATAATTATTTAATTCTCAACGAATTAGGATTGATGTAAACATTATAGGTCTTGTGAAAAAAATTAAAACATCAGATGATAAAAATAAATAACAACTAACCATTAAATATTTCATAAATAATTAGAACTTAAGAAAATAAAAGGTAATTTGTATTATTAATTCTTCTAAATATGTTATTAAAATATTTTTTTATATATTAATTTAGAGTTTATTTTACTAAGGGGGAATATAAGGTGAGGGTTTTTCTTATGTCATATTTTCATCCATTGTGACTTTTTCCATGTCCACCACTTGTTTTTTTATGAGATGGATAAAATAATGTATGGGTGAACAATTTCATAATTTTCATGAAATTCCCTTAAGTTAAAATCCCAATTAAGGTTTTCTCTATCAATTTATTTATGTTTCACATGTTACCATTATTTTCAATGATTTCATTATTACAAACATTGTTTCATTGGGTTATAAGGGTACTTCCTAAACATCATGATTCTATGTTTTATATTTTATTAAATTTCATTTTCTGAATGATATTTTAACTTAATTCTCTAGGAAAATAATATTTTAAATTAAAATCATTTACCTTGACTTATTTGTTTCCCCAAAAAAGTATATTTTTATTAAGAATAATTTCAATCCTCTCTAATATTGTCTCCTTTTCCATGTCCATATTGTCTCCTCCCAACAGAATTCTTGCAGATATTTTGAGAATTTATTTTATGTTATCTAAGGTGACCTTCATATTTATCTTTTCCTTTTCTTAAGTGTGTGTTTAATTAACTTTTATTATATTGATTGTTTTTATAAAGATATTTCAATATATTTACATGGTTTTTCATTCATGCATAATAAAATAATTTATTTTCCATTATACATACCTTTTATTAAACATTTATTTCTTTTCAAGGATACATTATTGAATTATATTTCTAAAAGTTAGTAATTAAAAAATTTCACTCCACATTTTTGAATATTAATTTCTAAAGAAATATGTAAATTATTAATTTAAGATAATATTAAAAATGTTTTCTAGATGGTATTATATTGTTCTATTTCAATTCTAATCTTACCTTAAGTTGATTTATTATTTTTAGATATTATTTTCATATATTTCCTTTTAAATTTTCTTATACTTGTTTCCTTAGGGTGATTAAATCTTCAGTAACAAATAGTCTAATTCTTGATCAATTATAATGTGGTACTATACATGTTCCTTTTCTTATAATTTTTTTTTTCACTTATATTAACATCCTATAATGATTTTATTAATTGGTATATGTTCTTATGAAACCAACCACATTATTTCTCTATATAGATTATAAACTACACTTGTGATGTTTTCCAAAAACAATGAATTTTTTCAATGGGAAAATTATGTGTTCTTTTAAGTTTGAATGTTTTTATAATCTCTTATCACACATAGGAATAGATGATTTGTATGTCCATAATTAATGGAGATTATTTTTCATTTTATTGTAATTGATGTATATTTTATTCACATATTTATTTTTTTAATGTCATGTGGGTTGGTCTGTTCAATACAAAATTATCAAATGTATTGGTGATACCTTTTTTCAATGTTTCTTATTGTTAACGTGATGCGGTTATATTTGTTCACAATAATTTTTATGATTATGTTTATTCCAAAGCTAATTGTTATGATTTTAGATATCTTTATATGTTATTATAATGATTATTAGATGTTGATATGGTTTTTTATCTCAAATTTTTTCATGCTTATTCTATGTTATATGTTTGTCCATTTCTGATTACATGCCTTTATATAATGACTTGAGTCAAACACTTATTGTCTCATGATTTTTTAATAATATATATCTTTAATGCTATTTTTTTCTTATATTTTAATGATCCACACCTTGATGATTTATTTTCACATAGAGATATATCATGCTCACCCCTTTTTGATTTATTCATTATCAATGTTATGAAGTTGATTATTAACATTGAGAAATATTTAAGGTATTCTAGTGTGTTTCATTTTTGTATAAATGTTCACGAGTATCATAATGTAAGTTTCTTTTATAGCTCATCCTAAAAAATATTAAAACTTTTTCTCATGGAATTTTGACATTATTTTTTAGATGTAATGTTTAAATTATAGAAATAATGTAAAATAATGATTTGTTTGGTTTGTTTCATCTAACTTGGTATTGAAACATATTTGTATAGTATTATAATATATCCTGAGACATAAGAGTTCGGCTCTAAGTAACCTTAGTAATTCTATGAATGACAAACCTAGTCAAATTATGAGAAATTACACTTGGTATATGTTCCCTTGAACAAAATAAATATATAATTAGAATCAAGATGGTATTCAAAAATAATTTGAATGATAAAGGTGAGAATCTTAAAGAACTAGGATATATTTTATTACAATGTCTATTAATAGTTTGATGGAGTTCATCTTGAAGAGTATTTACACCAGCTGTAGAACTATAAATTATAATAATGTTCTATTCATTTACATATTAGAGGAAGTATAAAATATACCAAAAAATAAAAAAAGTACATTATTATAGAGATACTTGAAAAAACAAGTACACATTGAGAAGAAAAATAGATTTATCTATTAAGATGATGGAATAAATGATTTCATGTTGATAAGGTATCTCTATGGGATAAAACAAGACCTTAGAGTTTCAATATCAAATCTAAATTATTTGAGAGGGATTAAATTATTTCATGAATGGATGAATAAAATAATTACGTGATGGAAGTGAAATCTAAAAAATTTAATATAATTGTATATATAGATGTAATTATTCTGGTATGTAGTAAATATAATGATTAAATATAATTTTATTCATATCTAAATAATCTATTTGGTATGTTTTTATTCTGATAATATATATATTTTCTAGGATTATACATGCAGAAAAAGAAAAATTCAGTTTTCTTTCACTAGAAAATTATGGAATATAATTATTGATAATGTTTGGAATAAAAGAGTCAAAATCAGTTTTTAGAACTATATTGGTAGGGATCATTCTTAGGAAAAAGTCTAAAAGATATTTTTTTAATCAAAAATAGTTTAGAAGACTAATCTGTAGCTTACATTGTCTTATTATATCTAGATATGATATTTTCTATTTTGGTAAATTATTTTCAGGATGTCAGTGTGATCGAAAAGGGTTATATATTATGACATACAAGGGTGTTATGAAATGAATCATTTTGACCATAGACTTTTTGTAGATGTGTAATAAGGGTAAGGAATTGAATCTATTTATATTTGTTGATGATGATTAGGAAGGTGATTATGATGATAGGAATTATACAACAAGTTGGATATTCCTTCTATGTGGAATATATGTACGCAAGATAAGAAGAAAAAAATCTATTATATTGATAACATATATAGATGAATATCATACTGTTATAAGTTTCTATAACAGGATGATCTAGATGAAATAATAGATTGATATCTTTATAAGATTCCAATAATTCAAAAAAATAATTTAAAAGTGAACGTTTAATTGATCTATCTAAAAATATATTGCAAAACTCAAAATCTAATCATATTGATATCATGTTTTAATTTATTAAGATAATGTTTAAAATGGTTATATAAATCTTTGTTTTATTCCAAATAGAGATAAACATGCTTATATATTCTCCAAGGTAATACCCATTGATATATTTTCAACATAGTACATAAATATGAATGTTTATTACATCCCTCTCACATGAAGGGAATTGGGAGAAGTGCTATTATGTGTGTATTTGGTTATCGATGTGGGGAAAGGATTCGTAATACTATGTATTTATTTTTTTCCAAAAAATAGAGATGGAATTATTGTAAAATGGGAATGAAAATGGTGAAATATTTATTAGATCAAGGAGGAGATAATAAAGATCACATGGCCCAAAAAATATTCTCAGACTGGAATGAATTATATAAAAAAACAATACATTAATAAGTGGTGTA
Source organism: Viscum album (assembly GCA_963277665.1). NCBI lineage: Eukaryota > Viridiplantae > Streptophyta > Magnoliopsida > Santalales > Viscaceae > Viscum > Viscum album. The sequence goes on along the minus strand of OY728141.1, from coordinate 1,952,498,508 downwards.
GTTTCAATATAATTATCCCTAATAATAATATTGATTTTGGGTTTTTGAGTGATTTGTTTTGGGATGGATAGTATATCCAATGGGGGAGGTCTGAGAAACCATGTATATTTGTGGAAGAATGTTGTATTTGTTGTAAACCAAAAGGTATAATCATGTTAAGGTGATAAAATATATTTCTATGTTTTGAAGGAATTGATTATCATGTTTGAAGTCATTTTGATAATATTTTTCTCAATTTTATAAATTCTAGATTAGTATAACTTGTATATGTTTGGGTCTGTAAGAATAATTTTCATAATGATGAGTGGCATTATTTGGTAATGTATTTATGAACCCTAAGGATCGTACAAGTCATTCCATACATCATAAGAGTCATCTTATATTTTCTAAGAGTCATTAAGATTGTTTAATAGTTAATTAGACTTCTTAAGATTCATTTCTAGTTTTCATAATAGTAATTCTAGGAAGTGTGTAACTATCATCTAGTGATACATGTTGTTTCATGAGTTTTTTTATCTTATTTAATATCAATTGAAGGGAAAATTGAAAAGGGAAGAAAACTGTAGGGAATAAAAAAGGAGTAATTTTACTCATACATAATTTCCACTAATGAAGATTCATAACAGTTAATTCTTTATAAAAAATTTGATAAGAAGATATATTTCTAGATGACACTTCTAAAATATAAACTAAATGATGCAGGAACTGTATTTCTTGGAAATATACATCACATTTACATAATCGAGGATCTTTTTTTTCAATATAAGATGAGAAATAAGGTAAAACATGTTCTATAATAAGTAAATAAATTCACATTGAAAATGTTATTTACATGGATAAGAGATATTTATACCATGTTAATGGTGAAAATAATTATACAATATGTAGATTTTATGTACAAACATCATTATTTTCAAAATATATCATAGAGAATAAAATCCCAAATTTCATGGATGTTGGAATTGTATTTGAATGAGAATTAAACTAGTGTATTTTATTTGTTAGTGTAATATCAAAAAATTATTTTCCACTTTAAATCATAGGATATATCTAATACTAACATATAGTAAAATTATTATCATGATTCATGAGAATGTTAAATGAATAAAAAGGTAAAAAAATTATATTGAGATATATTATTGAGAAATTGATATCATGTAATAATAAATAATTATTATACCAAATAAAGAGAATTAGATATCAACCATCAATTGTTTCTTTATATTATTGTTAGTGTCATGGAAATCCAATTCTATTTATAATCACATGGTTTCTTGATTTTGAGAAAGAATAAAATAATTATGTTCTTACATTCACTCATACATATTTAAACCATTATAGAATATTGAAATGGAAGGCCAACAATCATTCCATACTGGGGACATTTTTTTGAAATTAATAGTCCAAATTTTAAACAGGTAAATCAAATTTTCAGTTTTAGGGACATCCAAAATTACACTAAATTTATTGTTTATACCAAGGGAAGACTGAATTCTAGAAGACTGGTTGATCTATTATAAATAATGCCATTTTGTAATTTGTAACTGGATTATACTTACCATGTGAACTGGATTATGTATCCCCAAAACATTATGCATGATTTTAAATAACTTTGAATTAATACTTATATAAATCTTGTTATAATTTATGTCTATGTAACCAACTAAACTCAACCAGGATTATATTTCTTTATTCACTATAAACCCTGTAAAGAATGCACTTATGTGTTATTCATTATTTTTCAATTTAGTTTTATATGGATTAAGATGATAATAATTAGGAGTGGATACCAACAATAAAATTTCATAGTGTTTTATTTCAATATGTAATTGTTAAAAAACATACCTCAAATTCACTCCCATACATCTGAAAGTTATATTGTTTTTTTCTTGCCTCTCCAGTTGTGTGGTTAGAGGCAGAAATGATAATGATCTAATAGTAATGATGTATAAATAATATGTTGTTGTATTATTATTTTAATTCGATATGAAACTTATGAATTAATTTTTGTGCTATAATATATAATTATTATTTGATTCTTATTCACTATCTAATTTGGGTAAGATAATATATTTTACATCAATAATTTGGGTGTTGATTAAACCATAAAAATCCCATATATGGGTGATATAGTTGGATAAATACGACCCATATCCTACTAATTCTACTAATTGTATTGGTATTTATGTTTTTTATAGAATTGACTATGGTTTGAGGTTGTACTATCGGAGTAGTGGTTTGATGATGAGTTTTTTAATGATGTTTTTTGTTAATGAATGAGTTTTTGGTATATGAATATAGTAAGGGATTTAATTTTCATTGATTTTTAGAATGTGAATGTAAGTAGACTAGTGGGGATGTGTGTTTGGGTAAAATCCTTGATATAAATTCATGGTTAACTATACTAATATTGTATGTGGGTTTGGATATTGAAAGTTTGGTGATATTTTTTAGTAGATTATTATGGACGAGACACATGTATGTTCCACTATTTATTCATAAATGCTTTATAAATATTATTCCACATCATGATGAATGTATCTATGAAGTAACATAATGATAAAAGAATTATTTTCACCCCTTATAAAAAACAATCCTAGATCAACAAAACAAATCACCTGATCTAGCTTGACACAAGGCCTTAATCATGATCATGATCACCAGGGGAAAATGATAAGTACTTGGGTATCAATATAAAAAATTTTATTTGAAAATTTCACCATATAAGAAAGCACAAAAATTATAATATATAACAAAATAATATGAAAAAATAAAACATATATGAGAAGGTATATTACCATGAGACATAGAATCCATGCCAAAGGCTAAGTTCCAGAAACACAAAAAAGTAAGACCAAAAGAAAATCTCTATGTGACTATCCATTACCACCATCATAATTTACAATTAAATTGATTTCAACCTAGAGTGCCTACCATGCCGCATGACTCCTTTCCCCTAGCATGTATCCTAAAAATCTATGACTATAAACACCAAAAGTAAAAAAAGTTAGGTGTGATCCCTAAGGGTCAAAAGAATACCACTAAGAATCTATACGATGACTATCACCAAGAAAAAATTTGTTATATTTAAAAAAAAATAAATTCTGAAAATAAATTTCCTTTAATAACCATTTTCATAAAATATAATTTTTTACCTTAAAGACAATCCATAAATAAACCCACATGAATATGAATATTAACATAAGTTATAATTAGAGGAAATAATCCAAATAAAAAATAACTTAAAAGAAAAATAGGTGGTAAATTAAAAATGAACCCATTAGATAAAAAATACTTTTGTTTCCACAAGATCATATTCACATAATATTATTATTAGAAAAGATCATGAATGATTGTATTAAGTTACAAATATAAATATTTATAAGAACCTAATACCATAGATATGTGATAAATCGGACCTGAAAACATTCTATCTTGTATGAAACTAATCACAAGTGGGATCCATCCTATGGGAATATATAAAAGTATATGTGTAGGGACACTAAGAGAGAATAAAATGAATTCTACTAGTGGAGAAATTTTTTCTTCTTATGAAGTCACCAAATATTCCTCCTTTTTCTCAACTCCAAGAATTTTTTCTATCCTAAGTCAAACATCCGTAGGAAAGTAATTCTCAAATAAAATATTCTTAAATTCAACCAATTCAAAGGAATTATTCACTCTACTTTCAATAATATTATTAACAATTAACCACCGCTGACTGGATTCACCTTTAAGCTAATAAATTTCAAGAGTTATATTTTGGTTATCCAGACAACCGATAACACCATATATATATTTTTACGGATTTATTCCACCATTCAAAAATCATGGGGTCTATTATTTCATTGAATGATGATAACTTCTATCATATAAAAACTCTCCACTATCATCATGTTCCTCTACGGTTGATCAGGTTTCTCTCTTTCATGGAAACCACCACCATTTATATCCTAAGTCAAATGAGACATCACCACAATAAACTATTCAGTTTGGATTCCAACCATCCCTTGCTAATGATTCAAATTTTTATTTCACTCTTTGTTTCTTCCAACTATATATTCCTTGTTTCCTATGTGGAAAACCATTTTTAAAAAACATATCTTTGAAATAAAAAATGGTAATAATCAAATACAATATCATTTTAACATATCCTTAATGTAAAATCATCTTATGGCATGTTAGTAAAATTATCTTAAACTCAAAATCTATCCAAAAATTTCATTTTATACCATATATAATGAATCATACTTAAAACATTACATAATGTTGAGTTTTGACATTAATAATGAAAAATATCATGTTGAGGATCTTTTTAGTTTTATATATTTAAATAATCAATCCAAAACACATACAAAACAACCCCATAGAATATAATGTGGACATTTTTGAACTGTAACCATTTTTTTCACCATATAAAACCACAACTAATAAAACATGATCTCTTTTTTGAAATATATTTATAATTATCCACATGAATTCTTCCAATCCTTTACACATAATTATGTCCCTTAAAAATATTAAAAAGTAAGGGTTGATTATAAAAAGGTCAGTAAGGAACATAAAAATAAGAAAAAATCATGTCAATTTATAAAAATTAAAAACATTTTATAACATTATATTAAAGAAATACTTTTCAACTTGATACGTGGTAAATACATTCCTTTGATAATAATATCAATTTATACTTTTTTATAATCAAAATATTACCATAAATTTCATAACAAGCATGGAAAATACATAAAGCTAACATGAAAAATCATTATAATTTATACTCTTAAAAATGGAATAACCATAAGGTCGACGTCCATACATGTCACAATTACATAGGGAATATACATTTGACCAACTTATGCAATGAATTCATTGAAGGGTAGTCACAGACCCAACTATCCTTGGTTTATCATAGAACTACCCATCAATAACTTATTATGTATTCACCATTTAAATGTAAAAGTAAACTTTATATAATCAAATCATATAAAAGATCACAATTTTTAACATTTAACTCATAAAATTCTATTTAAAACCATAATAAAAAATTTCAAAATATTGGAATAATTAATCCATTTTAAAACCCCATAAAAAATAAAATAATACCCAAATAAAAAAATATCGGTTTAAATTTTATAGTACATTAAATATTTCTCTGGAATCCAAAAATTAAATAAGGCCCAGAGTAGGGGAAAATCATTATCTCTATGTACATTATTAATAGAACAATTCATTTTTCATTTGTCAAAATATTTTGTATAAAGCACATAAAAATATTTATTTTGAAAAATATTGTAATGAAACTAAAAATAAACAAGAAATCCCCTTTAGAACCCTATAATATCCCAATAAATAAAAATGTAAAATAATATCAAGAACATTTCCATGGTTAAATGATTATGAAAATGATTCTTTAAAAATTCAAAGTATCCCATACCACTTTAAATATATTAATTATAAGACCCATGCAATATTAACAATTAAAAAACATTAAATAACATTATAATGGATAAATGGATGTAAAATGTAAAAGGTTATGTATATAAACTATATAAAATAACAAAGGAGTATATAATCAATAAATTCCACTATTAAATAATATTGAGAGAAAATTCCGTCCCTTGGGTCTGATTTGTCATCTATTTCTTTACTTTCCTAAATAAGAAACTTATATTCATTACATACGTCATTTATAACCTATTTCAAGTATATTTTTACTTTTATGATTGTCATTATAATGTTTTATACAACTACATAAATAATTAACATTACGTCGGTTGTTTTGACCATATTCAGTTTATGTGTCGAAATGACATTGGTAAGTCAACTATAGTCAAATGGATTATTATATACACATATCCATAATAATAATTATTACATAATAATTATTACTACATAACTATAATATCTATACATAAATTATACTTTTAAAACCAATCATGAAATATGGTTATGAAAAATGAATGAACGTTACATTCATGAAGACAGTAGGTCGTGCATATGTATGAGTAATGTTCTCAATTTTCAATAATCATTTTGTAAAGAAGGTTAGTAGTAGTTTTTCATTAAATAATTATATTTATATAACATAAAAAATATTATTTAATCATATATACGTATATATATAATTATTATGGTTTAAAAGGGATCATATCACTTTGAGGAGGTGGCAGTCCACAAGTCCATGAACCACAATATCACTTATTCAGTGTGTTAAAAAGTGTTAAAATAAAAGGATTTTTTATATTTCCCAAAATTTAATTATATATTCAATATCATATAGAAGTTATTTATGTCATATATATTTAATTAAACATGTATTTAATATGATTCATGAAGTGTGTGAATGTACCACATCCCTTTTTGGTGGTGGTGGTCCACAATTCCACAAACCATGTAAACATGTTTACCCAAACTGTAATGTATAAAAGAATGTGTTATAAAATAATTAAATAGTCTCAAGGAAATAAAAAATATCATATATAACATATATAAATATAATTTCTATCAAAATTCCCAACCAGTTAATGTGGCCATGTAAAAATTAACAACATCATTTCAGGATGCGTACTTCTCTATACACAAAATCATTAAGTTTGTTACCCATTAGATGGATGTGTGTGTATGTTTCGAGTAAACTATTATAATAAAAAATTTCCAATATAATGAGGGTAATTATTTTATTATAAATTCAAGGAATAAGAATATTTTAGGAAGTAGAGAATGAAAATAAAATAAATGATTTTATGGAAGGGTGTTACATCTTATTCAGGTAACTCCTTTTGGTTTCCACCAAAGGGATTCCAAGGATGGATTTATTATAAATGTGTGGCTTATAGTATTAATTTAATTATTTTATGGTGTAATTTAGGTATATAATTTTTAATCCAATGATTCTTTAGAGTTGTGAAGAAGTGGGAGGGGTGAGTTCCTTTTTATAATGCAGGAATAGTGGCACTTTTTTAAATTTTTGAAAAGGTAATTACACAAACATTTTATCAATACCATTTGGATCAAATAATGGTCCAAATTCAATTAAATGGACTATAGGGTACAAATATTTCCATGAATAGGATTTTAGGAAAGTTTCATGGTCATTTGGTCCCTCCAGTTTATGATTAGTCACTTGTTAAGCTAATTTTTCTCCTAACCATTATAATTAATTTTAATCACATACAATAATATTTTTGGTAAAACTAATTTGAACTAATTATAAATTAAAAATTATTCTGATTCCAATAAATTATTACATTTTGAAAAATTCAAATCACTATTATGGATAAAATTAATATAAATGTAAGCCCACAAACGGTATGGAAATGTGGGGTTTTATTATAAAAACATTCAAAAATATTATTGCACTTTTATGTCCAATTTTAAAGTGAAAATGATTCCAATTACCTAAATAGATTTAACATATAAATAAGTAATCTAATTTTACATTAAAACCAATTAAAATATAATTTAACTGTACATGTTAATTGTATGAAACATCATTTTTGAACGAAAATTTAGAATTATTGACTTTTCATCAAAATATGAATTTCTAAATAAAAGTTCAAAAAATCACCCAAAGTAATTTTTTATATTTTTTATTTCAAAAAATAATTTAATTTTAAAATATAAAAAATATTAATGTTTCAAATTTTAGATTTAAAATTGGATTCACATTAGTAGATAGAAAAATTACACTTAAAAATATGTATCTTTTTATGCTTAAAATTGGATCGATTCTTATTTTAGGTCTATACAATTTAATAGATGAATGTAAATGAATTATAAAAATGTGTAAAAATAACATATCAAGACCTTTATATTCACACCTAAAATTTTTTTTGGTCATAAGTACCACTTAATATGATAATATTAACTTCAAATTATTATTTGGTATAACTCTATCTTGTGTGCAATGTAAGATTCTGAAGATACTCATTATTGTGTGTTAGGTACACTATTTAAGATAGATTCCCTTTGAAGGTTAAATTAATAACGAATTAATAAATATTAAAAAATATAAAAAATTATTACTCTCTCACTACCTATGATGATTCATTATATAAACCATATAGAAGAATGAGGTGGTGATTATAGCTTGTGTCTCATAAATTTTAAAGGTAAGACATAAATCCCATACCAAATGTTTTTAAATCTATTGTAATTATTTATTATTATTATCATATAATAAATATAAATTTATTATAAATGTATTTTAGAACCATATTAATTTTCATTGTACAATATATTCTTTTATTACAACATTTAATTATCCACTTATTAACAATTCCATGTTAAAGTTATGTTTTGGGTAATAACCTCTTTGTTTTTCATATATGATTTGATTTCGTGTATTTTTTTCATCGTGATTTAATAATTATTTCTTCAAATTTAAAATGATAACCTTAATATGAATATCATATATATTTATATTTATTTATTATACATTTACATATAAAGATCTCTAAAATATAGTAATAAGAAATTAAATACACTGTTAATGGAGACAGTGGGTTGTACGCACACATGAACATTGTTTCTATTTTCCTATCCGATTTAAAATAAGAAAATAATACATAATATTAAAATTCATTAATTATTTTTTTGTCATATATATCAAATATGTTTAATCAAACTGTTCTTATTATAATCCATGTAAATCATAAATGAAAAATATCACTTCATGGGGCGATAGTCTACTGTATACACGAACTATGTTATCATATTACCAAAAAGGGAAATCATGAAGGTTTATGTGATATAAAAATTTAATAATCATAATAAGATCAAAAATATATTAAATATACTATATAAAATATAAATCCATCATTATTCTCAACCACAATATGTGGTAATGGAATAATGAAAAACATTTGTTTGTGAGGTGGTAGTCTATGATACATAGGAAAGTTGATTATAAATCCCATTTTGTGGAATCGTGAGATGTTTTAGCTAATATAATTAACTTAAATAATATATGTTTTTTTAGGATACTAATTTTTTATATAATCATGAAATAACCACAATATATAGGGTTTGGGGAATAAATAAAACAAATATGTTTATTGATGAACATTACCTCTTATTTGGATATCTCCTTTTGGATTTCTCTGAAGGACTTCTTTGTTTGGACTTATTCCCAAATGTCTGATTATAATATTAAGGGATGGAAATTGGTTTGATATCTGGATAGGTATTGGCCAATAATAATGGCTTGATTGGTGGGGAGAGAGTAGGAGAAGGGGTTTCATTTTAAAATGGAGGTGAGTTGCAATCTTGTAAAATTTTGAAAGAGATAATTCCACCCAATTTTTGAAATTTAAGATGTGTTAAAATGATAGAATATATTATAACCTTGTATATTATAAGGTATAAATATATGCATAAAATGTTTTTTGCAAAAGTGTTAGGTTATTTTGACACCTTATCCTCAAACTTTAACCACTAAGTAATCTTGTTTTTACCGTAATCACTATAATTAATTTTAATTGATTTCACCAATCACTTTGGTAAAAAAATATAGACCTTGTTATAAATTATAAATTATTTTGATTCAATATAAGTAATCTGATTTTCTTAATATCAATCTCCAAAGTGTAAAAAAGTGATTTTAAATGTAATCTCTTATACCAGATGTGACAATGGGTTTTTATAATGAAAAATGTTCTATTGTTTGAAATATTATTATATCTAATTTTAATTTAAAATTTATTCTAACAATGAAAATTGGATATATATTTATTATTGAACTAATTTTACTTTAAAAATAAATAAAAATATATTTTTTCTACATTAATAAACTAGATGAAACTTTGGTTTCTAATTAAAATTCAATATTCTTCACTATTCTCCCAAGAATGAAATATTTCTGAAAAACCCCTAAATTCACCAAAACCTAATATTGAAATTTTGAATTCAAAAATTATGTTTATTTTTTGAAATTAAATTTCAAGAAGTATAAACTTTTAATATTATTATAATGCACAGAAGGACATAAAAAGAAGTTCTTTTTAGAAAATAATATTTTCAAATATACAAATACTTTAAAAATATTATATGTTCTATTATAAATTTTTTTTATTTAAATAAAAACATTATAAATAATATTTAAGAAATATTTTATACTATTATATTTTCTAAGTTTAATGTATCATTTATAAAATTCATGCTTAAGTGACTATATTAATAACACATTATTGTTTTGATAAAATACAATGTCACAATTAATGAAAGCTAAGATGGTGTTTCATATAAAAAAAGCTCGGCTTGGTGTAGCATATAACTATATCTAAACATTGTATAGAATTTAATACAATACATTAAATAAATTTAACTTAATTGAAATCAAATGTTAAAAAAACATTGTGTGTTACGTTCTATCCTAGTAAAACAAATCCGACCTTCATGATTAGTCACTCTTATACAAAAAAATTAGGATACTTAGGCATCAACATATCCTCAAGTTCCAATATAGCTAACTCAAACTGGTGGTTTCACCAAAAAACATTGACTATGTGAGATTTATTGTTTTTATAACATTATTTGTATAATATATAATTTCAACCATTTTTTCCTCATAAGAAAAAAATTTCTCCAATGGTATGAAATCTATGTTTAGTAGAAGTGATGCTTCAGTTTTATACTTCATCAGGAAAAACAAATGGAACACATTGTGAAACTGATAGAGTTTTGGTGAAAGCTGTTAATGCAAGGCTATTATAACAATATGATTAGTAATGTCAAAGGGGCCAATATACAAAGGGATTAATTTCCCTTTCTTCCAAATTATCAAAATAAATTTACGTAGAGAAACTCTAAGAAACACCTTTTGACAGACATCATGTTCCAGATCCTGTTGATGATTAAAAACCTAACATTTCATATGGATCTGACATTTCTTCATTGATATCATGTCCCAATTTCTCACATTTTTTTTTCATTTTATCATGTTAGATCTCTATATTTACCCTCATGGATGGATTTATAAGGATCTATTTGTATCCTTGAGTAAAATATGTTACTATAAAAAAACTCTAGTAAATGAAGTTGTTGATCCCAACTACCATTGAAATTTATAGAATAATATTTCAATATTTCATGTAGTGTTTGAATTATCCTTTCATACTGACCATATATCAGAGGATGATATATAGTTTCTAAAAATAAGTTCTGTATCATGGTTTTTATAAATAATTTTCCTTAACATTGGAGTAAACCTCAAAAACCAATAAGATACAATGGATGCGGTACATCATCAAACCTTTGAATGTCATTAATTTATATCATAGAAATATTATCAAGAGAGAATTATTCTCTGATAGAGATGTAGTTTGACGAACTAGAAATTCAATAAACTACTACCCATATAGCATTATTCCATTTAGAAATTTTCAAGATTCCAATGACACAATACATAGTGATTTTATCCCACTACTATTCTGGTATGGGTATTCTATATAACACCTAATAATTTCCTCTTTCATCCTTAAGTTTCTGACATACAAAACATTAAGATAAAAATTTTATGATATCCTTCCTTATTTCATCCCACTAGAAGAATTCATTTAAATATCGATACATATTTTTTACTTCCATGATGAATATAGATAAAATAACTATGATATTCCTCCAATAACTTCTTCTTCAAGTACGGTATGGAAGAAATTCATACATAGTTCCGAAAACATATCATTCCATCATGAACAAACACAAAAGAAAGAATATTTTTAACTATATTTTGATGATCAACATATTTTTTTTGCATATTTAATCTTTACATGGATAGGTTGAATACTAAATTGAAAAAGATAATATTTTCACCTTGTTCATGATTTCTAGATCCATTATTTTCAAATCCAGGAATATATGATTTTTGGTGGTCCTTATATTTGATAATCAAGCATGATCTTTCATAATCAATGCATTAACCACATGTTCTCCTTCAAATGGTGGTAATGTATTGAGCAGTCATGATCTTTAATCAGTACTGACCATCATCTTTGAAGTATCTTCAATTTCTTCTCTATGAATATATACTAAAAAATTTTATGATTGATATATTAATTAAGATTTTCTCCATAATGATAATATCACTACATCTTAAATGAAAAAAATATGTCATCTAACTTCAAATCATGATTTTGTTAATTTTCTTCATGGATCATCAATTTTCAAGAGTAAAAAGAAATAATCATGTAATTCTAAATAAGAATACTTAAAACCCCCTTCTTGTATTCATCACTATATATTACAAACCCTTCTACACTATAGGGTAATGTAAGAACTGGAACACTGATGGAACTTCTATTCAGTTCCTTCAAATTGTCATCACAATCATATTTCTAAGGAATCTTGGCACCATTTAGAGTTAAAATGGTCAGAGAACTAGACAGCCATGTGAAATTCTCCAAAAACAATCGATAATATTAGTCTATACCCAGAAAACTATGGATCTCAGTCACTGAGGTTGTTTAGGGACAACATTCATTAGCCTCCATCTTTAAAATATCTATGGATATACACTATCATGTTATTCTATAACCCACAAATGAAAACTATTTCATCCAAAATTACAACTTTCATAATTTTTCATAAAACATCTCCTTCTAGAGGGTCTTTAGTAAATATTCAACTAGTATTTGTTTTCTTCCTTTCTCTTTGAGTAGATAAAAATATCTTTTACAAACACTATCACACATTGTTCAATGAAATCTCTAAAGACTCGACTCATTAAATCAGTGAAGATAGTATGAGGATTAGTAAGACCGAATATAATCACTATATATTCATAGTGTCCATACATTTCATGAAATACCATATTTAATATAGCCACCTCCAAAACCCTCAATTTATTATTAAAAAATGATGGTCAACATTGGGAAAGTGTTGAGCTCGACAAAGTTGATCAGAAAATTCATCAATATGGGTAAGGGGACACTTTTTCTTAATTGTTATCTTTTTTGGCACATGATAATCAATGAATACCTGTATTGATCCATATTTATTTTTTCCAAAAAGTATAGGCGCAACCTAGGATTCCCAACATGGCCAACTGAATCCCTTATCAAGGTTTTCTAGAATTTTCTTCTTAAATTTCTACAACTTACATGGGGGAATTCTAAATGGAGTCTTTGAAATTCGTGTGGTACTAGGTATGTGTTCTTCTGAGAACTCAACTTCGAATTTTTTTGAAAGGCTTGGAAACTCTTTTGGAAAGAAATTCACAAATTCCCAAACAATAATAATATCATAAATTTCTTGGTTCACCCTAACCATTTTACATAATCATACCATCTGATTGTGAATTGTTACCCATAAACTAGATGTAATCTCCATAGGATGTTCATACTTATTATCAAACTGATAAAACATAATATTTTGTTTTGAGAAATGAAACATAACTTCCCTTACTCAAAAATTGATTTTGAATTTATCTAGAAAAATTCAATCCATGAATTAGATGACAAACAAAATTAAACCAGAGGAAGAAGGATAATATTTATAGGAATTACGTTTCAAACAATGTCAGCTAGATAGGAATCATAGACTTGATATGCAGTAATCATAACATTAAGGGATTTTAACGCTAATTACACATATAAATATTGGGGTGGAATCTTGATACCCTTAAAAAATGAATTAGATATGAATGAATGGGTAGATCAAGAGTCAAATAAGACATTAGCATTTCTGGAGTGGATGCTAAGTGTACCTTTCACCACATTTTTATCTCAAGATTTCTTAGAAATATTGATAGCGGGATATGTAAATTTCTAAATTAGATTGTGAGGTTTCTAATTTTAATCGTTTTCATTAATCCTCTGGTTTGGTAACTAGTTAGATTAATTCCTATTCTACATACACTAGAATCACTCAAGTGAGGGTGGTGAAATCTGTGAAATGTTCCCTCTATTCATACTATTAGATATGTTCCTTCCTTCAATTCAACAATCAATTTCATGATTACATTCGCTACTTGGCTTAAAACATTTACCAGATACCCAAAGTAAATTTCCTCTATGCATCATTGCACACAAAGATCGTAAATAAAATCTAATCTTCTTATCTCCATGGTTCTTAGATTTTCCCTTGAACTCCATCTTCCTATTATTGTTAATATAATGAGATTATTGTGTAACTAAAACATCAATTTACGCCATTATTTCACATCAAAAATTAAATATATAACTACTAATTTATCATATGTCGAACTCCCTTCGTAGAACTACTTTTAAACCACTAAATAATTGTTCAACCATATTTTTATGTTGGATGATATTTCTACAATTGTATATCAAATTTTTTGAAAACTTATCCTCACATATACCAATGTATTCATCATAATTTTAATTTAACTCATGTAAATTATTCCCAATACTCAAAAAATGAATATGAGAATAGTAAATAATTAGAAATATGTTCTTGAACTCATCCAATACAATAGATTCAATCGAATTTTGTTTCCATTAATTATTGATAAGAGTACACCATTGATCTTTTGCACCATCCAAACGGTAGATAGCCCAAATAAATTATTTATATTATGAACATTGGATAATTGAAATTATATTTTTCAGGGTACTGATCAATTTTTCATCAATTTGTGGGTGAGAAGAATCACTTAAAGAATGTGGGATTTCCTCATAATGGACTCAACATAATTTTGTTCACTTGTTTGTTTATTTTGAATTCCATCATGATTTATAGATTGATAATGTTTTGTGATAAAAGGCATAATTTTTTGAATTAAAGATATAAAAATATTTATATTCTCAAGAGAAAAATCATTTAAATTCATGTCTCACTCTACATTAACAGGTTTCATTCATGTTCAATCAATTAAATCAAACCAAAAATCATAGTGTAAGAAATAATAATCATAGTACGAAACCACATACACATAGAAATAACTTATAGGATTTCTAAATTTTGACACCTTATTTTATATATGACCCCTTAGGTTTATCCTAGGATATTAAAAGCCATCTTCTATTTAAATACATTATGATGGTTCATAATGGGTTTTTGAATTTAAAAATTATATCCCATTGTACCATCAAACAAGATGTACATCAAGGTTAATTTTCATGAAAAAATTCCTATTCGAGTCAAGAATAAAATGGTGTTTTTGAAGCTATTTGACCAATGTAAATCTATTCAAGATCCACATTAATGTGTAGAATCTATAGAGGGATGTATTGGTAGGAAACCACTCGCTATATCCTTTAAAAAATTCCATGAAATTTCCTATAATTTAACGCATCTTTTGAAATGTCCTTATACATGTGTTTGGGGATATCCCAATGTTTTATCATCCTAGTTTAAAATTTTTAACCAACCCTTCACTCTAATAAAAACTATAACAACCAAGTATTTTCATACATTGACATTACATGATTTTTTCATAATATTCATTACATTTCAAAAACACACACCCAAACACCATATTAGTTTATTTCCTTTGAAAAAATTGAAACATAAGCCCTGGTCCCTAATGAAAAGACATTATCTCCCACAAGTATCTATATGACGTGAACTCCTTTTATAAACATAACACATAACACATATATTCATAACATGGGGAAATAAATCCTAAGAAAGGGTGGGCTTAGATTCTCAAAAAGGGTACACAGGGGAGATATGTAAGAAAAATCATGAACATAAGTGTATGATAACATGAAAAAAATGTTAGAATATCATACCCTACATATCCAATATCCTAATTTGGATTCAAGGAAAAAATATTGATAGTTTATAAGACATAAATCATAGGAAAATCAATAAAATTATCAATAAAATAAAAAGACATGGATTTTTTTTCCATACACATAAGTGTAGAAAATCATTTCCATATTATCCAAGCCTCTTGGAGAAGACCAATATAGAGTAAGAGTTTATTATTGAACTAAATTCATACCCTGTTCCAGCCCTGTATTACTTCACCGACTTCACCTCTCATTCTATACCTATATTACTGAACTAAATTCAATTCTTGTTGTAATCTTGTATTACCAAACTGAGTTCTATCCCTATTATAGTAATGTCTATCTCATGAAAATTATGTCTCCAACCAATGTGTTGGAGGGAGATATAGACCCCACTTGTTAAATAACTAAACCATACATATATTTTCTATAATATCATAAACATTAATCATATCATAACCTATGAAATTAAATGGGTATTATATACATATCATTTTATAATAACTTATAGATAAGATATAGTTTTAAAATAATAACATCACTCAAGAAAATAAGTATGTTTCATAAGAATATAACATATGGTAGAGAAAACAATTTTATATACATCAAATCAAAAAAATAATAAAATATTCAGATAAAGAATATGGATGGTACGCATGGATCATATCTCCAGTAAGGCATAAGTAACACTTATGGGAATCATGTTATATGAAAAATAATTTGGAAAGCTCATTTAAAAATATTTATTGAGAAAAATATCCTTTATATTTTGAAAAATAATTTTTAAAATATAAATTTTTTAAAATACATTTATTTGAAAATAGCATTCTAATCATAAAAAATCAGCTTCAAGGTAGTGATCAGTGAGGGAAGTGGAGAATTTCATTAACACAGAACATGTTATAAAAAATATTCCTTTCATATTTCCAGTATAAATCAATGTATCATTGATCAAAAAACTAAAACAATATTCCTTTGAAATCAATTTTTTTAGAAAGGTAAAACATGGGTTATAATGTATTGTAAAAATAAAAGGATAATTGCATAACATTTATATAAAGGATGGGTAGGATCCTAGATAATATTAAGATATGTATTTTTTTGAATTTTAAACCCATATATTTGGTTAAATAGATTTTTCTAGGTAAGAGATTTGTTCAGGTGTAATCGAGTGGCTTGGAAAATGAAAGGAAGGAGAAATTAGGCCATTCTATTCATGTTTTATGGTTTGCATAGGGTTAGTGAAAACCATGTGCGGGTCTAATCCAATCCATGATACCATGTATTGAGGCTACTCTCATGGTTGTAAAATGGATATTCCAACTATGAAGGCCTTACCAAGAAAAAATGTAGCTTAACCCCTCTTGGGTTGAGGATTGAACATGATTGGAACATGGTTTGGAAAACTGTGGGTCCAAACCATGTGCCCCATTAAACATTCAAAATTTACCGAACATCCCCCTTAGTAATTTTATGTTCCCTGTCAATTTTCCTCCCATTTATTCTACTGACACCTTAAGTGGAAAATATAAAACCTAAAGATATCTGATGGATCAATCCTTCTCACTTCAAGAACGTTTGGAGTGCCATTGGTTCCATATCAAAGAACTGTGTATTTCTAATCTTCCACTTAATTATTTTATCTATATTAGGGCTTGTAGATTTTTTTTCTTCTTTTTCTGAAATCCCAAAACACACTTTTCCTGGTGGATATTATGTTTGTGCTTAAAATATTGTTTGAATTTAGTTATAATTCTAAGGATAAATGTGTGTGCATATTTGGATTCATGTTAGGTGTTCTATAAGTTATATCGCTTTGTCTTTATGTTGATTTGTTCTTTCATGGTTGTATATTTTATTCTAAATTATTTTTAATTTAATGTCTATAGTAATATTTTGTAAATATAGTTGTTTAAATAAGAATTTAAACCCTTAAAACCCTCTTGGGGTGTTTTTAATTTCACTTGACCAATTTAGGGTGACCCATGTGGTGCACTAAGGATTATGAACATACAAAAAGGTAATTCTAAGCCATAAAATGATTATTTTTTAGGTAAATCCCATGATACATGTTGTGATAAGCTAGTGTCATTTATTAATTTCACCAATAGTGGTTGTTTATAGTTTTTGGTAAAGGTATAGTCATTATTTGGAATAATGTATAAAGGAGAGTAAAATGGGTTCATGTGAATATGAAATATGGTTTATGGAATTGAAATGAAATTGCATAAGTGGATTAAGGAACTGGAGTTGAATAATTTCTAAATGGATAAATAAATGGGTATTGATGAATATGTTAAATGGGTAAATGTATGGGAATTGACAATTCAGTTGAAGGGGTCAAAGTATAAAATATGTTTTAGGTTAAATGGAGTATACAAAGTATGTGATAATTGTGTTAATGGATGAAGGAAAAAAGAGTGGTTAATGATTTAAAAAAAAGTTAAAATGTTAATGTAGTGTTTATTTATTTTTTTAGGTTTATAATATGTTTTATGTGTAAAATGGATAAATAAGAATGTGCACATGCATTAGTGGTATGTGGGGTATTGACCTGAGGTTCCATGCCCACGGGTTGGTTTAGATTTCATCTCTAAACCCCACCATTGATTGCATGGGTTAGGGAGTTAGAATGAGGATTTATTCCAATATAATTTGCATTGGACTAATCTACTAAGAATGAGGTTCCATGTAAGTTTTGATTTATTGTTTATGGTATTATTTCTCTAGTGGGATATGGATTTTGATTTATCCTTTTATGAATGGTGATATGTTTAGTTATGCCTTTATGTGCATAATGTAAATGCATAACCCATATTACATTTATTGTAAATTATATTAGTATTGATGAAGATATGACATATCTAAATTAAAAAATAATGGGAATTGTATATGCTAATACTCTTACCTATTGGAACTGGAGTTTTTTTTTACTTTGTCATTTTTTAACACATTCATGCACTAGATGTTTCAAATGGATTTTTTGTAGACACTGTTAATGGTGTCCTACTGAGTTATACTCAAACCCTTCTTGGGACACCATTGGGTATCCATTTAGATTTCATGGTTGGAGTTAAAGGCAAGGGAAGAGGATATCTACTAGTGAGTTGATTCGGGTTTTGGATTTTCATGGATAAGGATCTGAACATGGACTTAAGACTCATTTTAGGGACTCAACTGTTTCTATTTATTTCGGTTTTCATCTTACATTAGCAGTCCTTACAAAATATGACACATTATATATTTTGTGTGTTTGTACCCTATTGGGAAATGTTTTGTAATTCATGTTTCATTTTATTTTTTACTTCTTTATTTATTTATTGTGGTTATAAATTGTGGATTACTCTGATGAAGATGGTATAGTCTCTCCCTGTGTTACATTATACCCTTGTTTCTAGTTGGAAACCTGTAATGTTTGGGGAGGTGCACTTGAGGTCATTTGAAAAACTGAAATGGGGAATCAGTTGGTGTCTTCTGAGTTAGGAGTGTTACAACAATCTTCTGGGAGAAAACATATTTCTGAACGAAATGAGAATTAATATCAAATTTTCATAAAAACATTTTCTTAATTATCATTAGTGTAAATGAGTGGAAAATGGTTCCAATACATGAAAATATAACTAATTACAAAAGTAGAAAAAAGATCATGATATTTATTCTGTTACGGAAAAAAATATTTCATCAATGGAAGCATAATCATAAACAATTTCTATTAATGATGATATTGTAGTAATAAAATCCTACCACATAGGTAATATTGAATCATAATATCCATGAGAGAATAACATTACATAAAACATAAAATATCATGAGAATAAAAAATTCAAGTATTATATGTCAAAGGTGGAATATATACACATCGTGAAATAATATAGGAGAGTAACAAAAAAAATGTTTCAATGATGGAAAATTAATACAAAAATCCCCTTATCGATTTGAAAAATATTTTACTATAAACCCAATGAAAAAGTTATCTGAAAATGGATATATAAATACCAAAAATTTTAAATAGAATAATCATAATGTACATCTAGGGGATTTATACACACCATATATATGAATGTGGGGGTGAATATGGCATGTGTCTCAAAAAAGTAAAAAATTTAGATGTAAATCCCTTACCTTAAGTCTTGAATTATGTTTTACACATTAAATCATTATAAATAAAAAATATTAATCTATTATAAATGTATTATAAATATATATTCTTATATTTATAAGACTATATATTATTTTTATTACCTTTTATTACCAATTTTTCAAAAATTCCATGATAAAGTTACATTTCAGGTAATAACCGCTTTGTTTTTCGTAAATGTTATGATTTGTTATTTTTTTTCCTAATGAATTAATAGGGATTTTACCATATTAATAATGTTAATCATAATATAATTATTATATATATATGTATATTCAATATATTTTCATTTATAAGAATCTATAAAACATATCAATCATAAATGAAATACATAGTTCACGGAGATGGTTGGTCATATGTATTCTTAAACGTTGTTTTCATGTTATTGATGGATTGAATTAAGTAAAATTATATGAGGTATTATCATTATAGAATAACTTTTATGTCACAAATATCACATATTTTTATTTAACACATCCTTAATCATTTCATGTAATTCTTGAATGAATCACATCGCTTCACAAGGTGGTAGTCCTCTGTACACACGAACCATGTTATTATTTTCCCAAAAAATGTATATCATGAATTTATATGTGATATAAAAATTATTAAATCATAATAAAATCATAAAAATATTAAATATATTATATAAACTACAAATACATCATTATTTACCACCTTGAAATGTGTTAATGGAATAATGAACTCCCTTGGTTCGCGAGCTGGTTGTCCACCGTACACACACATGATGATTATTTGTCTAATTTTATATAAGGGTGTGAAATTTTAGGTTGTAACCTTAACATAAAAAAGTATCAAAATACTTAATATTCTTTGGATTTTTATATAACAATTAAATATACAACATTTAATGTGTTTGAGTAAGAAATAAAAAATGTTCATTGACGATTGTTACCTCTTATCTGAGAATTTCCTTTTGGATTAATCCAAAGGACTTCCTTGGTTGGATTTATGCCCAATGGTAGGCTTCTAGGATGAATTAATGGAATTTTTGATGATATTTATAAAGGTATTTTCCAAGATTAATTTCTTTCTAAGTGTGTGGAGAGGGGGATATGTGGTTTCCTTTCACGAGGGAGGTCACTGGTGTTGAGATGGTATGTGAGTATGATATACTCCAAAATACCAAATATAGGATCGAAATAAGAAAGAGATTCTCAAATACAAGAGGGGGGTGAATTGTACCTTATAAAAATTCCTTTGGAAATTTTAAAGATGGTTATGTTTAACAAAGTTAAACAAGAGAATTCACAAGACCTCTATAAGTTCTAACCACTTGCTTGATTCAGAAAAAATGATTCTGAAAATGAAACATAACACAAGTATAAAATAACTAAGATTCTACCTTAAAGCATATAGAATCTAACTAAATCATAATACAAGAGTAAAGAAGTATAAGATAGTTATACTTTTCTCAACAATAAAAATTGCAGTGGAAAAACTTGTAACACAAACAATTAACAAGTAAATATTTTAACCGAAAGAGAAGGGTATCTAACAACCTTGGATAAAGGTCCCTTGATTTATACTTTCAAGAATTTCTGTCTTACCCACACCAGGGTAAGCCCTTGATACAAAGATTAGCGTCTATCTTTCTATTCCTACATGCCCTCAACTATCAGGTAGTCAGAACCTCTGTATTCACCAACAAGAAATCCCTCAACGTCAAGGTATTTGGAACCTCTTTCTTCCTAGCCCCGGAAGCCCTCGATTGTACACTACAACAATCAGAGTCGCACGAAGAAAATCTGCACAAGGAAAAGTTTGTAAAAGCTGTTCAAAATTACTGCATGAATCTTGAGAGTTGATAAGATCCTCTCTCTCTAGAAATCACTTAAACAGCATGTAGGAAAAGTTGTCAAAGTTATTTTTTTCCTTTTCAAAACAACTCCTATTTATAGGCAAATCTCTAATTGTCGACTCCCTCCTCCAATGGTCATATTCTTAATTTAATTTTAGAGGTACCTGTACATGTGTCACACAAAAAATGGTTAGTTAATAACATAAGGCACAAAATCGTTTTATAAAAGAACAAGTGTAAGAATAAAAATAAAACTGATATTCGGAATGGAGAAAATTAAAGTTCGGAGTGGAGAAATTTAGATTTCGGAAAGTACCAAAAAATTGAATTCGGAGTCTATAACATACGGATATTCAGATTCTCTTTTGTAGGAATTTGGAACCTGAATTCTATAGAAATCTGGAGTCTGAATTTCTTGAAAATTAGGAATCTAGATTCACCAGAAATCGGAACCTAAACTCACAAAGTTTGGAGTCAGAGCTCATGTGAAATCGGAGTCAGAACACATATGAGTTTGGAGTCTGATTTCAGAGAACTCGGAGTGAGATCTTTGAAAAGTTCGTATCTGGAATGCGTATTCAGAATTCGTTATCAGAACTTCATAAGAGTTCATATCTAGAATTCATAATTAGAATTCATAATTATAACTTCATAAGAGTTCATATCCAGAATTCGTAATTAGGATTTGGAGTCAAAAATTCATGAAAGTTCATATCCAGAATTCGTAATTATAATTCACAGTCAGAACTTCATGAGAGTTCTTAATCATAATTCTAGGAATTTGGATCCTAAAATACAATGAATCATACTTAAGTAATTATAGAATTCCAAGTTTTTGGTTTCATTCTGAATTTTATACTTCGAAAATTTTTGATTGAATAATGAAAGTAAGGTAGGGGTACATTTTCTTAGGGAAGAAAAACGAGGGTAAGAAGAGTTTTTCCTTCAAATAAGGTGTTTGTAATTTTCAAAACAATAAGAATAATAAATTCATAAGGAAACCATAATGACTTGAAAATCTCCCCCTTTCCATGAGTAATAGAAAATTCATAAGGAAAACCTTATTAACTCAACAATCTCCCTCTTTTTTGAAAGCACAAACATCCTTATGAAAAAGAATAAAAGGACTTAGCAAAAATTACCTTGACTTAGAAAAAAATACTTATCTCCCTTTTCACAATGCATAGATGAATATTAATAAGTCCCCCTTAGTCTTTGAAACTCTAAGGATCGTATTCTAGATTTCCATAATGGGATTTCATTATTCTCGGGTAAGGAAATCTTTTTAATGATCAACCCCCCTTAGATAGACTCCCCCTTACTTAGGGATGTATCTTCTTATACTTAGATTCCTTTTTCATCTCTCTTTTAGAATTCTTTTTCCTTCTCCCCCATTGTGATTTTTAAAAAGATTCTGAGGGAATGGAAAAGAAATAATGTACCTGAAATATTAGTAAAGACATACAAACAAAACAAGCATCGACAATTTCATTATGATTGGAAGTATTAGTACAAGGAAAAAAACAACACAAAAAAATATCGGATTTGTCTATTTTTCCACTTTTTCCATAGGCATCATCTTATTGACGATGGTCTTAAGCTTCTTTATCTCTTTATGGTCCTCTTCTATATGCTTCTCCAAGGCTGTAATTCTATCTTCTTGATCCTTCAGGGCCTCTGCCCGAGCCTTCAACAATTCATCTTGTTTCACAATCTTTTCTTACATCTTGCTATAGATATCCTTATCTTTTTTTCAAGATTTGAAAAATATAACCCAGCTTCCCATTCATATCTTCCACCTCTTGAATCCGAGAATTTAGTTCAAGGGTTAGATTTTCCTGAAATCTGTTAGTCAGATTCTTGATTTTGTTATCTTCAGTGTCAAAAGATTCGTTGAAATCCTCTTGGAACTGATCAAGCTCTCCCAAATATTCATTGATTTTCTTCGACCAAATTGTCATTTTCTTACCAGACTTTCTGTGGGCTTCATAATTGATCAGAGAATTCTTGAAATCTCCCTCAATCTTCACACATCTTTCCATGACCATGGATACAGATTCTATATTTTGGTTCAAACTATGCTATAGCATCTGGCATCTAGAATCAATTTTGGGAAATAACGGAATGGTATCGACCAAATTCTTTTGAGACTGAAAAACAAAATCATTCCCTAAGGTAGATGATTCTGAATCTGACAATTTACTTGGATATTGTTCTTATTCTATTTCCACCAACTTCCTCTTAGAAGAACCTCTGACTTCCTTCTTCCTAAAAATTTCATTGGTTGGGGTATCCACCACTACTTTTTTTCCCTTACTGATTCTCAGAATGGATTCTTCATCAGGGGATTCATGATCAATTTCGGATAATTGAACAATTTTGTCTTCATCCACGTTTTCTTTTTCAACTCATGCTTCAACTTCCTTAGGATGGATAAAGTCATGATTATGACTCTCTTCCTCGTATAGTTTTTTTACTTCCTCTTCACCCTTCTCATCATCTATGAGTGTACCAACTTTGAGGATTCGTCTTGAGAAGCCCAGAGTGAAAATTTCTCAAAATCATTATCCTTCTCATGATAGTCGTCAACTTTCTTGATTAAATCATCTGAGCCACCACTGCTCTCTGCATTTGTACTTCTTCTTCAGGATTATTCTCTTCTAAAATTATCTCTTGTTGCTTTTCTGGTGACATAAACCCCTTCCCTGGAGTATTAGGCAATTGTTCCACAAGAAAGGATTTCGAAACAATGATGTTTTCTGAAGCAACCTCAGCAGACTTCAAAAGAGATTGAACAACCTCTACCTCAGATAAATTTTTCTTTTGCTTTTTCTCCTTTTCTTGCCTCTCAAGATCTTCAGCAACTTTTTATTTTAAGGCCTTAGACCTAGAATGATCCAAACCCAACTATGGCTCCTCTGCTTTTCTATTCTTCGTGTCCTCTCTCCACTTTGCTAC
This sequence comes from Viscum album, assembly GCA_963277665.1. NCBI lineage: Eukaryota > Viridiplantae > Streptophyta > Magnoliopsida > Santalales > Viscaceae > Viscum > Viscum album. The sequence goes on along the minus strand of OY728141.1, from coordinate 1,952,473,898 downwards.
CACCTCATCCGGTTAGGCCTTTTTCTTCTTTGGTTTAGGAGCTGTGGATTTGACTTCCTTAGTCTTAGTAGTTTTATCTTCATCTTCCACTTATTTCAACTTCCTTTTCTTTCCGGCCTTCTTTGAAGGTTTATCCTTTTCCGTATTTTCCAGAATGGGTTCTGCCTCCTCCTCTAGTGGATCATAAAATTAGTTTGTCTCCTTGGAGAAACCAACATTCATCCTTTATAAAGTATCATCACTGATCAACATCACCTTGCAATTTCTCGGCTTGGAACTGCATGGGATCTTGAAAGATTCAAGTCACCGAACTATCAACATTGAAAGAAATTCCAGATACATAATGATCTGAGATATAATATTTCCATTCTTGATGTTCTCATTGATTATGAGGATGTGTCTCATGAGATTCACCTTCCTTAGATTTACCAAGAAATCTAGAATATACATGTCACTCTTTTTAAGGTTATCCTTGTCACCCTTCTTCGGTATGATCAACCCTTGCACCCAAAGTTGTAGAATCTGATAGTTGGTTGAAAGATGTGTGATCTTCTTTGTATTGTTTACATTAGAAATACCAAGGAATTACCTATCCTTTTCCTTGAAAAAACTACCATGAACCTCAGGAAACTTGTGATAGAAAAACCCAGCCTCTCATTCGTAGGGTATTCCAACCAAGCTTGTCGCCATGGTATAAGAGAGTGAAAACGTCTTCCCATAAATTTTGAAGGAGAAATTATCCACTCCATCTTACTTGAAAAAGAAAATTTACTCATAAAACTCTATGAGAAAGTCTGGATAAACCACATCTTGAGTTTTAGTCTTAGATATATCTACACTTTCCCATTCGTTGAGTTTGATATTCTTGGATATAATTGAGTCATACTTATAGAAGAAGTTTGGATGAACTAACCTCTCCCTATATATTTTCCATTTCACAATCGGCTTAACTAAAGTCATCTCTTGAGAATGGAATTCTGCAGACATTCGGACTGGATCTCTTATGAAGAATTCAAAATGGGATTTTGTAGAAGGTCAGGGCTTCAGCATGCACAAGCTAGAAAAACTGATGTGGGACAACCCTCGGGGGTCCCCTTTATATAGGAATTGATGTGACCTTTAAACGTCCAAATCCAATCTAACGATTGAAAAATATTCTGATCTGATTTGACGGTTGATTTAAATCCACAAGGGAAATTGGGTTGAATCTGATCTTTTGAGGTTTTTAGAAAAAATCAGATTTTAGAAAACTAGATTCCGAGAATTTAAAATACAAAAGAAAATACCAGTAACAAAATAATGACTACAAAAAACCTAAGAAAGAAATCTTACCTTTGAAATTTCTTAGAAGGTTATTCATAATAGGTGATATTCTTTTTGAACAAACAAATTTGAATACGGAAAACTTATTACGGAAAAAAATATACTAAAAAAATTTTGAATACGAAAATATTCATTACGAAAATTCCGAGTACGAAATATTCTCATTACAAAAATGCAGTTATGAAAAATTGAATTATGAAATTTTAAGGTCTAAAGAATTTCATTACAAAAACATCCGTTCTGAAAATTTAACTTACAAAAATTTTCAGTTCCGAAACTTTTTAGAATATTTCCATTGCAGAAAAAATAATTTGAAAAACAACTACAAAAAATATGATAAAAAAACTTCATTATGAAAAACATTAAAAACATCATTACAAAAAAAATTATTGAAAGATTTAATGAAAGATGTACTCCACCTGTGAGAAGGATTTTATTACTGTAAAGAGAATGGTTCAACATGAAGTTAATGAAGGATGATTACCTCATGGTTATCATCCCTAGATTTTGTATAATGTATTAAAATATATCGAAGGGTAAAGATTTTGTGAAAATTTCAGCATGTTGATCTTGTACAAGAGTGATGTGCAGGGTTTTTACTAAGGGAAATGGAACTTTCATTATCACACATAATTTGAGTCTTTGTAAATCTCAAGCCATAGTCTGTGAGTGTGTGTTGCATCCACAAATCTTGATCACAACAACTTCCAGCTGCTATATATTCAGCTTCAGCAGTGGAGCGTGCTACTGAGCGTTTCTTCTTGCAAGACAAAGAAACTAATGAATATCTTAGGAAATGACAAGTTCCAAATGTACTTTTTCAATCCATTCTACATCCACCAAAGTCAGCATCCGAAAAACTCTTTAAAACAAAATCATTTCCAAAAGTGTAAAATAGTCCTAAATTCATGGTTCAATTTTAGTAGGGAAAATTTATTTTCACTGCCTTTAAATGAGATTCCTTAGGATTGGATTGATATCTTGTACATAACCATACTGAAAAAATTAAGTCTAGTCGACTAGCTGTCAAGTAATGTAGACTTCCTATCATACCACAAAAAGATGTTTGATCTACTGGTTCCCCAACTTCATCAAGATCAAGTATGTTTGAGGTACCAATGGGAGTACTTATACTATTAGTGTTGTCATACCCATACATTTTATGAAGATATTTAATATACTTATGTTGGGATATGTAGATTCCTTATGGTTTTTGAGGAATTTTAAAACCAAAGAAAAATGCTAACTCACCCATCATACTCATTTCAAAATCATATTTCATTAGATATGCAAAGGAATCAGTTAAATATTGCTGAGTTGAACCAAATATAATATCACCAACATAAATTTGAACAATCAAAACATTTTTCTTATCTTTATTTATAAAAAGGGTTGGATCTATATTTCTCTTAACATAGTTATTTTAAAGAAAAAATCATGTAAGTCTATCATACCAAGCTCGAGGGGATTTTTTAAGTCCATACAAAGATTTGGTAAGTCTAAAAAATGACCATGATATTTTGTGTCTTCAAATCCAGGAGGTTGTTCAACAAAAACATCCTCTTGAACATAACCCTTAAGGAAAGCACATTTCACATCGATTTGAAAAAGTTTGAAATTGAAGAATGCTGCAAAGGCAAGTAAAATATGAATAGAATCAAGTCTAGCTACTGGAGCATAGGTTTCTTCATAGTCTATTCCTTCTTATTGATTATATCCTTTAGCAACCAATCTAGATTTATTTCTAACTATGACTCCATTTTCATCACATTTATTTCTAAAGACCCATTTTACTCCAATTATAGAATTTTCATTAGGTATTTTAACCAATGTCCAGAATTTATCTAATTCATTTAGTTCATCTTGCATGGATTTAATCCAATCATCATCACCTAATGCTTCATTTGTGTCTTTTGGTTCTAATTGGGAATGGAATGCTAGATGTTCCACTTCATTTCTTAAGGATCTTCTAGTCCTTACAGGTTGATTTACATCACCAATGATACTCTTACTGGGATGATTCTTTAGTAAAGACTGATTTGGGTTTTGTAAAACCTATTCATCAACATAGGGTAGGTAATCTTCTAGGGTAAATGATTGAGAAGTTTCTTCTTGAACATTTTCCTTACCCGAAGGATTTTTTTATCAAAGGTTGATAATAAAATTTTGAAAACACATTTGAAGATGTTGTTTTGGGTTGTTTAAAAACAAAGGGATCAGTTCTATCAAATTTGACATGTACTATCTCTTTAATAGTAAACATGTTTTTGTTAAAAACTCTATATGCCTTAGAAGTTATGGAGTAGCCTAGGAAAATTCCTTCATCAGATTTTAGTGTGAATTTTTGGAAGTTATCTTTGGTATTCAGAATGAATACCCTACATCCAAAAACATTAAAGTAGGATAGTATAGGTTTTCTACCCTTCTATAACTCCTAAGGAGTTTTATTAAGAAAAGGTCTAATAAAAACTCTATTTATAGTATAAAAATTAGTACATACAGCTTCAGCCCAAAAAATTATTAGCAACAGAATACTCACTCAACATAGTTCTAGTTCTATCCTGAAGAATTCTACTTCTTCTTTGAACAACACCATTCTTTTGAGGTGTTCTGTGTGCTAAGAATTTGTGAGTAATAACTTTTCTACTAAAAAAAGTTTCAAAATAAGAATTTTGAAATTATCCTCCATGATCACTATGACTATTTTTAAATGGAAGGTTTTTCTCATTTTTAACTTGGGCTATAAACCTTTTGAAATAAGAAAAAACAGCAAACTTCTTTACTAGAAAATAGACCCACATGAACCTAATGTAATCATCCACCAAGAAAAATACATAATATTTTCCTCCAATGCTTCATGTTTGTGTAGGACCAAAAAGATCCATCTACACTAGCTGTAATGTATCAGTGGTTGAGACTTTACAACTGTATTTAAAACGTGATTTGTGTTACTTTCCATATTAACAAGGTTCACATACTTTTGAAGAATCTAATCTAAGCTTCGGTAGATCCTTAACTAATCTTTTCTTAGAAAGTTTGCATAAGTTCCTAAGGTTACAGTGTCCTAACATTCTATGCCATAACCAAGAATGATCTTCTATTTCACTAAGGTAATGTATGTCTTGGCTCCTACGGTTTTCTATGTTTAGTGTGTAAACATTCTCTTTCCTGTGGGAAGAAAGAATAAACTCCTCCTTGGAATTGTGTACTAAGCACATATCATTCCTAAAATTCACAATTTAGACTTCATCACATAATTATCTTATGCCGATGAGGTTGTGATTAAGACCCCTAATAAATAAAACATTTGAAATCAATGTTCTTTCAAGAAGAACGATGTTACATATACCAATAATTTCTCCCTGAGCATTATCTCTGAATGTCACTTTTCCTCCTTTCTTCATGATAATCATTTCAAAATAGTTTTTTTTACCAGTCATATGCCGGGAACATCCACTATCCATGTACCATGTATTGATGTTGGTACTTTCCCTATTTTCCTGCAAAATAAGAAACTGTTAGGTTTTCAGAATCCATACTTTCTTGGATCTGGAAATCTCAGAAAGTAAAATTTTTGGCACCCATATCTTCTTAGAAAAACAGGACTTATGAAATTTTAAAGACTAGGTTTTGTTTAGAGAACAATTCTTTTCCCATTGTCCACCACATTGACACATAGTACAGAATGGGGCACTTTGAGGAACAAAGTAGTTCTTACTAAAAATCAGTTTAGAACTTCTGTAACCAAAACCAGATGTATTCCTTCGAGGTTGGATTTGTGAATAAATTTTATAAAAAATTTCCTTACCTAAGTTAAAGTTTAACAAACACTTCCTCGAGGAAAATATTTCAGATTTCATTTTAATAACAAGGTTATTTTCTTAAAAAAATCTTTTGATTTTGAACTAGATCTAGGTTCGAAAACATTATTCTTAGAAATTACGTTTTCTAGATCTTTAGAGAGTTTATTTTTCTCAGAATGTTATTCCTTAAGATTTTTTGAAATACTTTCAAAATCTGTATTTTTCTTATCAAGATCTTTAGAATGATATGATTTTTCCTTAGTAAGAATATTATTCCTAGAATTTTCCTTATCATGTTTTTTCATGAGTTTTGAATTCTCATTCTCAATATGTTTGAAAAACCAAGAAACTTTTTCATAGGAAGGTAAAGTATTAACTTTATTATAAGAAGATTATTCATTCGAAGAGTTATAATATTTACTATAATTAGAATTTAAAGAAACATTTGTTATTGATTCATTATTGTGTACCTTAGCCATTAAGCAATGATTATCAATAGGTAGTCTGGCTATTAGACCAGATTCTTCTGTCCAGAATATTCATAATCCGAAGATTCATCTGAAGAGTCTCCACCAATGGAACTCAATTTGTCATTATCTATCAACACTTTCTTAGCTTTAGACTTATAATACTTATTTATGTTTTTCTCAGAATTCCTTTCCTTTATTTCTTTTCTCTTGAGCATAGGGTAGTCAGGTCTTATGTTTCTAGCTATCTCGCATTCATAACATGTAACTTTTGAATCTTTCTTGTCTTTCCTTTACTTCTTCTTATATCTAGATTGAAAGTTCCTCTGTCCAGCTATCTTGTTCATCCTTCAAGAAAGATTTGCTAATTCATATTCAGAGGATTCACTTCTACAAGATTCAGATTGGATAACATCTTTCTTAGATATGGATCTAGTAACTCTCTCAGGATTATTGGATTTCATATGGTTGGAAGTAGTAGTAAAAGCTACACTGCCATTTCCATTATTATTATTTATAATATCAGCATCTCTCTTCATTCTAGTCTCATGCTGAAGAAGAGTTCCAAAGAGTTCGTCAATGGTAATCTGAGTAACCTTTCTATTCTCATCCATTGTAGTCCTTTTAGATTCCCACTCATTTGGAATGATGTCTATTATTTTATCAACAAGGGCTTCATCGTCTAATCCTTTTTCACCCATAGATTGTAAAATATTCACAATAGTCGTGAATCTTTGTTGTACCTTGCATATGGGTTCACCATAATGAAAAATGAAACCATGACATTCAGCTCTAAGCATGGCTCTTCTAGTCTCAATTACTTTGGAAGTTCCAAATTGAGTAACTTCATGTTTCTTCCAAATAAAATTTGCTGCTTCACAAGATGAAATTTGTCTATATATATTTCTAGTCATTAAACAAAGTAAAGTATTGTGTACCTTATAATTCAGATGATATTGATTATTTTCTTGATTTGTAAAGGAACTTACTTCTTTATCAAGAATTTTGTATCCACCAGTAAGTATAAAAAAAATTTCAACCCTAGTGTTGATAATGAAAGTCTTCATTCGATCTCTCCAATATTCGTAATAATTACCATCAAATATAGGTGGTCTGGTTAGATTAAGATTATCTATGGAACCAACATTGATTCCTGCCATATTTATGAAAACTCTTTCCACAAAAACATGTTAGTTGAAAAAGTTTGTATACAAGTAAAATATTCCTCAGAAAAAAATTTTGAGCAAGACTATCTCTAATAAAAATTGAATCCGAACTATATGTGTCCGGAAAACAAATTCCAAAAAAGTGAATCCGAAAAATTCAATTCTGAGATTTCTCTTCTAAATCTAATCATGAGATTAATTCATATTGAACCAAATCCTCTAATACCAATTGTTAAGATGGTATGTGAGTATGATATACTCTAAAATACCAAATATAAGATCGGAATAAGAAAGAGATTCTCAAATAAACAAGGGGGTGAATTTCACCTTTTAAAAATTCCTTTGGAACTTTTAAATATGGTTATGTTTAACAAGGTTAAACAAGAGAATTCACAAGACCTTTATAAGTTCTAACAACTTTCTTAATTCTGGAAAAATGATTCCAAAAATGAAACTTAATAAAAGTTTACAATAACTAAGATTCTACCTTAATGCGTATAGAATCTAACTAAATAAAAATACAAGAGTAAGGAAGTATAAAATAGTTATAATTTCCTCAACAATAAAAATTGCAGCGAAAAAACATGTAACAAAAACAAGTAACAAGTAAATCTTTTAACACAAATAGACGGGTATCCAATAACCTTGGATAAAGGTCCCTTGATTTATACTTTCCAGAAATTATGTCTTACCCACACCATGGTAATCCCTCGATACAAAGATCGGAGTCTGTCTTGTTATCCCCACAAGCCCTCAACTATCAGGTAGTCAGCACCTCTTTCTTCCTCAGCATGGAATCCCTCAACTTCAATGTAGTTAGAACCTCTGTCTTCCTATACCCAGAAGCCCTCGATGGTACACTTCAATAATTGGAGTTGCATGAAGTAAATCTGGAAAGGGAAAAGTTTGAACAAGTCATTCAAACATTCTGCACAAAGCATGAGAGTTGATAAGAGCCTCTCTATCTAGAAATCACTTCAACAACATGTAGGCACATTTGTTAAAGTTATTTTTTGCCTTTTCAAAACAGCTCCTACTTATAGGAAAAGCTCCAATGGTCGGCTCCCTCCTCTAATGATAATATTATTCCTTGAATTTTTGAGGGACATGTACACATGTCACTCAAACAACGGTTAGTTAAGAACTGAAGGAACAACATCGTTTTATAAAAGAACATGTGTATGCATAACAATAAAAACTGAAATTCGGAATGGAGAAAATAAAATTTCGGAGTGGAGGAAGTTAGAGTTTAGAATGTAACAAAATAAATTGAATTCAAAGTCTATAACATAAGGATATTTGGATTCTATTTTGTAGGAATTCAGAGCCTTAATTCTATAGAAATCCAGAGTCTGAATTTCAAGGAAATTCAAAATCTGGATTCACCAGAATTTGGAACCTAAACTCACAAAGTTCGGAGTCAAAGTTCATGTGAATTCGGGGTCAGAACTCATAGGAGTTCAGAGTCTGATTTCAGAGAACTCAGATTCAGAACATAGACAAGTTAATATCTGGAATTTGTATTCAGAATTCATAATCAGAAATACATATAAGTTCATATCCAAAATTTGTAATTAGAATTCATAATCAAAACTTCATAGGAGTTCGTACCCAAAATTCATAGTTGGAATTCGTAGTCAGAACTTCCTGAAAGTTTGTATCTTGAATTTGTAATTAGAATTCAGAGTCAAAACTGCATGAGAGTTTGTAACTAGAATTCTAAGAATTCAGATCCTAAAACAGAATTCACCATACTTAAGTAATTATAGGATTCCACGGTATTGGTTTCATTACAATTTTTATACTTAGAAAAATTTTAATTTAATAATGAAAGAAAGGTAGGGGTACATTTCATTAAGGAAGAAAAACAAGGGTAAAAAGAGTTTTTCCTTGAAAAAGGGTGTTTGTGATTTTCAAAACAAAGGGGAATAGTAATGTCATAAGAAAATCATAATGACTTGACAATCTCCCCCTTTTTATGAGGAGTAGAAAAGTCATAAAGGAAACTTTATTGACTCAACAACTGGAAAACATTTAAATTTTTTAATGAGATAATTCCATCAACATTATTCATATGAAATAAATTTCTAAAATTACTGAAATTAGGACCATATATATTATAGAAACACTTTATGTCCATATAGTGGGTTTTGGAAAATTTTGGGTTATTTTTACACATTATCTTATAATTTTAACTACTAAGTAATCATGTTGTTTCCATAACCACTATAATTAATTTGGATTGATTTCCCTAATATATTTCATTAAAAAAAATTAACTTATTATAAATTAAAATTTATTAGGCTTACAAATATTATTCAAATTATTAAAGTTCTAAACACATAAGTCCAATAATTAATTTAAAATAAATTCCTTACACAGGATGAGACAACGAGTTTTTCAAGTGAAAAATGCTCAAAAGTTTGAAATATTTTTGTCCATTTTCAATGATAAATTGATTCAAATTACCTAAACTTGATTAATAGATGTATTATTGATGTAAATATTATTCAAAAACATATAAAAATATTATATTTCTATAAAAATTAATTAGCTGAAAGGGTACTTTTCAATTAATATTCAGTATTATTTACTATTAACCCAAAAATGAAATATTTCAAAACAATCCCTAAAATTCACAAGAAGTTAATTTTTCCATTTAGAATTCATGATTTAAGTTTATTTTGTAATGTTATATTTCTAAAAGTCACAGAAATTAATTTTATTATTCTTCACGTAATGAACTAAAATTAAGTTCTTTTGAGAAAATAGTTTTTTCAAACATATAAAGACTTCACTAAAAATTATATTCTTTATTATAAATGTATCTTTTATATAAAACCATTATAAATAAAATTTAAAAGATTTTTATTAATATTATTTTGTATAATTCTAATTTTTAGGTTTTAACGATCACATTTAAATGAATATATTAATAATATATTCTTGTTTAGTTAAAATTCAATTTAATTTGTAACACAACCTAAGCCAGTCATTCCTATAGCACAACTTGATCTTGGTGTAGAATATAACAAAATATTAACCTGGTGAAGAATTAAATGAAATAAATTATAAAAATTTCATTTAATCAAAAAAGGATCATAAAATCATAATGTGTTATATTTATATTTCTCAAAAATAGTTATAATAAACCATATTCATAATACAGTAGGTTAGAAATTCTATGAAGAAAAATCCTACATGCATTTAGAGATCTTTATCTAAATTTTTTATACATATTTGATATTATTCACCTTTTTTAGGTGTATATATTTATCCTTTTAAAATATAAATCATGAGTCTACTTATGTTCATGATATTACAAGTTTCATTTTATGTTATTTCTTTCCTATGTGTATGATTCCAATGTCACCAAGGTTTTAATGGATTTTGATATCAATTTTTACTCTATTAGGGCTTATATTATATTATAGACATATATAAATTTTTGTTGTTTATATACATCCCCTTATATATATATAACATGAATTCCCATTTATTCTTTGTTATTGATATTTCAATTCAATTTTACTCCTTCAAATGTTTATAAATTAGAAGTTAATAAAGTGGTAAGGGTTTTTTCACAATCTCATCATTATTCATGATTGTTTAATTTTACCTCTCTGTTGGGGTAATTATTATTTTTTATATCATAAAACGAATATATATTCTTATCTAATGGTATTTTTTGGGAAATTACATGTCTTTATTGCATTTTTATCTATTTAGGTACTCAAGATATTGAAATATTGACTTCATGTAAAATTTATTTTATTCTAATCGGTCATAAATCTTTTCTTACATGTTTATATTTCCTAAAAATGTATTAAATAATACATTCACTATTCTTTAATGATTTATTAAAGTCATATTTAAAAAAAATACTTTTGAAAAAATGTTTTAAAAGGAATCTTCTTTTCATTTTTTGAATAAGGAAATTTTTTCTTTTTACCAAAAATGTGAACGAAATCCTTATTATGATGTAAACTGAATCAATGGAATTTACTATGGTCATAACTACTAAATGATTTGAATAATTAATTACATGTTTAAATTTTTATTTTAATGAAGTTTTCCCCCAATCCTTTCATTTTATAAATTTTTTTTTTCAAATTGTAAAGGTTGTATTCAATAAGAATGTTTTTAATAATCCTTTTTTTTCACTTATATTAAATAAAAAACATCTCTCATGGATTTACTTATACTATAGTGGGGATATAATATAATGATACAATATTTATTATTTATCATGATTTTTTATGATCAGATTATCCTAGGAAATTATTGAAATTCTTGTTCTTGATTAATTTTGTGATCATTAACTTTCCCTTGATACATTGACATTCTTATGATAAATAGGTACTACATTTCCATTAGATATCTAGATTATTTGTATCATGGAAATTATTTAATTCTAAACTATATACCATTCTTATATATATTTTCTTTACAATTAATGTTACATTATTGACTTGGGAACTATTTATAATCAGTATTCTTTACTCAATATAAATATTTTTTGATGAGGTATATTATTCATGTATTAAAATGATGATTTTTTTATATATGAAAATAATTATAGAGGAAATTATAGGTGGGAACCAGAATTATATATCCCCTCAATGAATCAATAAGTCTCATGACACAATTCAACAAGATTTCACTAAATGGGTTTCTAATGAATACTATCCCAAAGATTATAAAGTCATCACACAAGTCGTTGATGATAAAGATATCATGATGTCTGAAATCATGAAATGTAAAATTAATAATTTCATTTTTTTATAATTTATTTATTATTATTCAAGAGATTAATTCATTGATATTATCCTTATATGTAGTTCATACTCATGTTATTAATTTTATAGAATTTGATTTCAGTTGTCTATCTTTTCATGAAGATTATGCCTTATCGATTCAATATATATTATAATTTATATAAAGGTAACTAGTCATCTAAGATCACCCATTTCCTTTTACCCCAATATATGAAGAAAGATACTATCAATAATATTAATAATGTGGGAATTTTCTTAAAAAATATAATTTATTGTACCATTGTAAGATAAGAATTATATATGTATCAAGTTCCCCAATACAATTAAACTAATCGTTTCTTTGAGATTAGATCCCTTAAAACTTTTTCAATGTAATAAAGTATACATTGAATTTGGGTTACAAGATTTCTTGTCTTTATAATTTTTATCATATGAAGTATAGTAGAATCCTTAAAAACTAGATATAGGAAAAGGTATATTAAGGGACACAATCTTCTTACAGAATTTGAGGAAAAGCCCATGTATATGACAACATCCTAAACTAATTTACAATGTAGAGATTATTTAGTTTTCCAATATGATTATATTTTATGATACTATGTATTTTAGTTTTACTCAATGGATAGAACAAAGATGAATCATGTTAACACCAATTTTGATGGGCAATGTGGTGATTATGAGAAACCAAATTGGATGACTACTAGAGAGAAATATATTTTTATATTTCCAAATTTGTTATCACAATACACGATTAATATTATTTACCTTAACCAACTCTCAGTCCAACCATAGAAAAGAAAAAAAGTGTTTGACGTGATATCGGGTTTTAAATACCATGTATGAATGAAAATTTAATTTCCATAATATCAGAAATATAGTAAAATATATCCCATAAAATGCCCCAATAGAATGGTAAAATATTATATGTGTATATAATAATGTTATAGACCATGTAATTATAGAGGGAAAATAATATTTTTATAGTGTGAAATGAATTTCATCCAAAGGTATAATTTATAGTTAGGTGTCTTATGTATGGAGAACCTGGGAATTATACATGCTAATTATCTAGTCTAAGGGTTAAATTCTAGGCCAAGGAAGGACCAAACTCCTAGGACAAGAAAGGACCTATGTTTTCCCAATTTTGGTAGTGTAATTAATAAAGTGATTGTTTATAGGAATTTGAGAATTATATTTTATATTTGTTAAATTAATTATATTCATTCAATAAGAATAATGATGCATATAATGATTTTTTTGAGTAGTATTTCTTAAAATATTTGAATGCATATATTTAATGGAAGTGATAACCAAAAAAATTGATATTATGGTAATGTGATATTTTTTGAGAACAAATAATTGAAGGAATGATAACTATTAAGTTATTTTTTGATAAACTAAATTAAATAGTACTTCTAACCATGAAATTAGATTGTGATTTAATGACTACCTGATTTAGGTCAACTTTGATGGAAATTATTGTATTTTTTGTATTTACAGATTGTATAAAATATTTGGTGACTTTACATGATGGATAATAATTATGTTAGTTTTTTGGAATAATACTTGTTTTCATGTTGGGTTAACTTTAGAATTATGTATAAAATAATGGGTTTATAGGTTTAAGGGTTCTATAAGTTAAAGAGTTTATATACCCATTTTATGGCATTATGTGATTATATTTTTTATTGATTTAAAAAATTTACTATGTTTTAAGATGATTAATTTATTGATCTTTAAATACCACTTTTGGTTTGTCCAAGATTTTTTATTGTCCATTAGATAATAGTATAAAGATAGTGGGAATTTTTAAAAAGTGATTCATTAATAAGGACATATTATCAACGATATTTATGTTTAATCAATGGATTACCATTTAAGTTAGTATCTATATTTTATTTTTTATATTATGGTATATTTCTCAACATTATAGGATTATTATGGCGATTATTGATAATTATTTGAATGTTCCTTTGTTTTGGAATATATTAATATCTTTGGTCTAATATATGGAGGAATAAAATTAAATTTATGATATGAAACCACTTATGAGTTTAAAATTATCATTAATGTAGATTTTATTTAGTTAACATGGGAAGTGGGGTAAATTATGTTTGGAATAATATAAGTTTAACATTTTCTTTTATTGCTGAAACATTTATCTAAAATTAAGTATATATTCATGTGAAGGAATAAAAAATTAAGATATTATCTCACCTTTTGGTAACAATTTCATATTTGGTTAACATTTAAATATACAAGGAATACATTTTTATCATTTTTGGTATTATTTGAAATATTATAAGTTGATTTTCGAGTTTCAAGCTTGAAAACATTCATTTTCAATACTCATTATTTAGATAATGGATGATATTATGGCTAAAATTGAATAAAGGATGAAATTATACATTCCATGTAAGTATATTTCCTTATGTTCATAGTCAAACAGGAATAAAAAATGTTACACTCCAAGAAATAAGTACTTAAAACAAAAATATAATCATATTATCTTTATTTATGATGAATCCATGGTCTTTTAACCGATTATTGATATTTTGTTTTGCGGCAGTTATGTTTTCTTGATCATGATCTCTATAACTAACCATTAATTTTTTTTGTTAGTTAACTATTCTATATTAATATTTTCAATCACCACTGATTTTATCCTATTTGGAATCCTAGTTTTTTCTTTTTTCTGATGTCCTTAAAATTTCCCTTTCCCTCTTTTTGACAGGAAGTTTTATTAACCCTTTTTATGGTGAGAGTTTTCTATAAAATTATTTCTATATTAAATCCCATGATTATAAATCATAATTTCAAATTATGAGTACATAATTTATTAAGGGGGATGAATTTAAAACTATATTATTTTAAAATAACACTATGTTTGACATCATATATAGAATGTAACACCGAGCATAAAAAAATAAAATAATAAAATAATTTCAATATACAAATTAAAAACTACACATTGAATTGGTTTTCATGAATAGAATTAACCATATTGTGATATATATATAAAAAAACTATATAATAAAAATGTATTGATTAATTCATATGAAGTAATAACATATTTTTTTTGTGAAGTATTTTTATTCTACAAAAATAAGTTTTCTACAAAAATGACTTAATATTTTTTCTGAAAACATTCTAAATAAATTTATGAAATTTTAAAAATATATTTGATAAAAATAACATAATTTTTTTAAATCAGTAAATAAATATTAGTTTAGATTTATTTTTTTTGTATTTTTATGCGCGGATCGGTTTCCCATTTAATAGTGAACTTTTTACTTTTTATTGAAAGAATTATTTTTAATTAAAAAAATTAAAATGTTCCATTTTTTAAAGGGTTTAAAAGTAAAAAAAATATATATTATAATACTAATATTCTAATTATGTTCGTTGGATTAAATTTTAATTTTTTTTATGAAAACATTTCTAAATAAAGTCATTTTTCAAAAAAAAGTTTTTATTATATTTTTGTTTAAAATAATAAATTAATTTATTTCATTTATTTCATTTATTGAAATTGGATTTTGAAAAATTGATTTTATATTATGAATAATGAGTTCTAACTTTTGTAAATATGTCTCATTTATGTTTTCCATAATAAATAGTAACCAAAGTAAATAATCATCACCACGGTAAGGGTAATTAGGGAAATTAGGTTTACAAATAATGTGATATGACATTAAAAATAAAACTAAACCATGCATTAATTTCATGGGATTCATCCATAATCATAAAAAATTAAAAAATGTGATCATTTTTCTATTTGGATATGATTTAGACCTTTATAATGTTTAAGTGAGAGAGAGAGATGAGAATTTAAAAATTCTTCTTTTATTATCTATAATATTTTTTGACATGGATAAATTCAAAATAGGTACGGTTATAAAATATTAATTGAAATGTGAATTAATTACTTTTATAATGGTAATTTATTACAAAAATTAAAAATTAAATAATCTTTGTAAACTCTTATGCAATGCCGGAACAACATTTCATTAATTAATAGATTAAAAATAGATGATTTTTCAAATAATAAAAGTAATATAATTTGAAATCATTATTATTTAGCCAGAATGATTTTAAGTAAATATAAATTTTTATTGTTGTTTTAAATAAATATATATTAAGTACATTTTTTATAGATTTATTTAGAGTCTAATTAAATTAATAGTCTCAATAATGTCATTAAAGATATAATATAAAAATATTTCATTATTAAATTATTAAAAATCATAAATTTATTGATCTATGATATGGAATATAATATATGGTCTAAAATATTGTCCCGTTTCAATTTTTGTATACTTTTCCTTTCATATAAACATTCTTGACCAATAAATTGTAGAACACATTAACATTTGGGTAATTTCTAGAATGGTTAATGGGGTTTAAAACTACAAGATAAGGGTGAAAACTAATCCAAAACTAGTATATAATTTATAGTATAATATTATTTAAAATTTTAGTCATATTATATTCTTATTATATATAAATATTTTTATTATTTTTAATGATAAATATTTTATAAAAATTTAATAATTTATATAATTCCTATTATTCCCCTCCACTTAATTTTAGAAGGACTAATTTTCTCTATTTCAATTACACCACATTCAGAATCATATATCTAACAAAACCTATAAAATAATATTATTAAAAATAATATACACACTATATATGTTATTTTCTTCCCCAAATACATTCCTTAAGTCCCTTAACAGGATATCGAAAGGAAGTCTATCGATGAAGAGGTAACTGTCGTTACCAAATATTTCAAAATTATTTATTAATTATTTTACTCTAAATGTATACTAAAAATAAAAAATTAATAACAACATTATTATAAATATTTTGAAAATATATTATGATTATGGTATAACAAGATTCTATCGCTTTTCCATCCTATGAAAAGTGAAATCATTGCTCGTGCATAAGTATGGATTACTGTATCCATGTAGCAGTGCCATTTATTTTCCATCATCATTTTACATGGATTTTTACAAGGATATGAATAATGAATCTATATTATATTTATGTAATTATTATATTATGTAATATTAATCAATTTATATAGACCAAAACTACTAAACCCAAAAATTTGACAAAACTAAGTATTTATCACATGGAATAATGATTATAATATATAATTGAAAATAAATGTGTGGTAATTGATTATAAGTAAATAATATATGGTGTGGTCTGTATATATATTAAATTTTTTTGCGTATAAATATTTAATAAACCAATATTTATTATACATAATCTTCAAACAAGTATGAAGAAAAACATGACCCATGATAAGAGTTCATCACCTAATTTGTTATTTTTTTTACATATTTGATGTTATGCACCTATTTTTATTTATGATGTGTAAATAATTATAATTTTATAGTTTATATCAGGATTTTATTTATTTTAATTATATTAATTGTTTCATTTGATGTTATTTCCATTCTGGTGGTTGGATTCAACTATTACAATAGTGTTAAAGGATTTTTCCCCAATTTACACTCTATTGAGACTAATTCGGTATTATGAACCTATATTTTTTGTGTGGTATATTAAATGACCCTTTGACATATTTAAAATTAGTACCTATTTTTTAATTATTATTAATGTCTTAATTTGTCTTCATTTTTTCAAGGTGTTATACTTCCCCAAGGGATAATGTTTTTTTTCACAATCACAACAATATTCTTGATTATTTTTGAATAAATATCCATTGGGAGAATTATTTATAATTTCTATATTAAATATAGTATATTATTTAATCAATTGTTTATTTGTTAAAATTTTTATTTCATTGTTTAATTTGTCAATATTTAAGTGGTCATGATACAAAAATAATATTTTATGGAAAAACTGATTTATTTTTCTAATTAGTCAAGAATTGTTTCATGCATGTTCATTATTTTCCTAAAATTGTTTCACAAAATATTATTACTATTCTCTATCTAATTATTAATTAAATTTTTACACATGTTTTAATTTTTTCAAAATGGTTTAAAAATAATCTTCTTTTAATTTTCATAAAAAATACCTTTTTTACTTTTTAACAATGTGAAAGGGAATAATGTTTTAATGTACTCTATAAGAACAAAATTTCCCAGTATCATAACTACTCAATGATTTGAATCATTCTTTATAAGTTTACATGGTTATTTTCAAAGGAATTTTTTTCCAATAATTTAATAAAAAAAATTCTCAGTGATATTTTTAAAGTGAAAAACACTTTTTCTTCATTAATGTTTTTAATGATCTCTTTATTGTATTTATATTCATCATTTACAACAACCCTTTAAATTAAAAATAAACCACCGAGTATATATTATAATGACATAGTAATTATTATTTTTCTAGTTATTTTATGACTATTTTGATTCGGTAAAGTATTTATATTCTTTTTCTTGATTAATTTGGTATTCATTATTTATACCTTTAAGAATTCAGTATCTTTTGAACATGGAAAATTACATTTCTTTTAAATATCCACATTATTAGTCTCAAGGATATAACTATTTTATAACCCATACACAATTTCTAAATGTTGTATTTTACTTTGAATTTTATTAGATTGACATGTAAATTATTGATAATTATTATTATTTACTCAATATGAATATTTTTTATACAAAATATAGTTTATGGTTTAAATCTATCATTTTATATATGAGGAATGAATTGGAAGTGAAGTTATTGGGAGGGACTATAAATATTTCTCCCCTTGATTATTTGATTTTTCTATTGATTAAAATCAGAAATCTATCATTAAATGGGGTTTTGGTGTATATCTACCAACTAATAAGAATATACTAGGAAAATTATTTTATAGTATTGATATCTTGTTTTCTAAAATCATGACATAAAATATTATATATTTTCGTCATTGAAAATTCTATTGTTATTATCCACGAGATTACTACATTGATATTATCCATGGATGTATTTCATATTCATGTAATTAATTGCATTTATAGTGTTTTAAGATATTTAATTTTCCAAATTTATTATTCATTACAGATTCAACATAGTTTTGGTGGTTTGTAACTCATTTGGAACATCTAACCCCAATCATTATTTTTATATTAGGATATCTAGAAGGATATTATAAATAATATAAAATATATAGGAGTGATTTTATGTTATGTATTTTATATTTACAATGTAATTTTGGAATCATGTATCTATAGAGTTATTCAATACTACTAAGTTATTAGTTTCTCTATGATTATATCCCTTTTATCTTTTCCTATATAATAATGGATTCATTGACTCTAGGATGATTTATTTTGGGATTTTAAATGTGGTTCCACACTCAATATGTTTTAATATATCCATAACCTGATAAACCCAATGTTCCCAATGTTTCATGTTTACTAAAAAATATAAATAAACAATTCTAATAATTTATAAAACAATTCCAAAGGATGTTATCACCACTCCCATTCATGAAACTCCATTACAGATTCAAACCCATCATTGAGGCATTTCATCAAACACATAAATTTCATAAACTAGTATTTTACCTTTAAAAACCCCTTTTCATGTCCCTAAAGATGAATATAATTAAATAATTATATATTGATATAAAATCCATCAATTTCATAAACCATCCTAAATGAATATACATGAACATTAGGTGATTCATGGATTAACACCATTTTATAGAGACACCTATGTCACTAATGGAGTAAAACGTTTCATATTAAAAATATATCTTGAAAAAAAAGTGATTATGTTCTCATAATCTTATAACTAACATAATTATGTCCATTTTACATCTAATCCATTTATCAGGTAATTATACCCCATATATGTTCTTATGACATGGATAAGATGGGATATAGGGGTAAATTTAGAAATAGGAGAAGAAGACAACTATAATGACAGACATAATTAAAATGCATCCATCAATATTGATATATATTCACCATGAGACCAAGGGGATAACCCCTTAGAGAATCAATAAGAGTTTGGTTTTTGATGGGTGATAGTGTGCTTATTTGGGTGTCTTAATGATTAGGTCGCCATTATATTCAGAAGTAGAGAAATTTTGTTCCTAGGTACGTGGGGACAGTTGATATTGTAGAGAGGATCAGACTGATGGATTACTTATTTTCTCTTCTATAACAGTATTAAGGAATAGAAAATATTTTCATCTTTAATAGCTTTGTCATTAACTCCTTGATCCACCTTATGTGTTTAATATTGAAGATATAGAACATGTGGCTGATGCATCCTTTAAGCATCTTTTAGTATGTATCAAGGATTGTAGTGAGAAAATCTTGTGAGGCAGTACATTGCCCTTAGTTGCATTATTTTGGAAACATGGATATTTTTATAAAGAAATGTTTGAAAAGGATTTAGGATGATAGGCCAAGTGTCCTGATCTTTTTTTTATTGAAAACATAATTACTCTTGGAAGAATGGCATGAGGACGATCCATTATAATGTGGGGATGCTGTAGGATCCTAGACATCATGGAGGTATGTATATGATTAAAATTTGTTTTCAAAATATTTTTCTTGGTTAATGAAAATATTTTCAGGAGTATAAGGTCCCCCAAGGGTGTTATGGCGGATTGGGGCATGAAATGAAGGAAAAATGGGCTATCCTATGCAATTTTCATGGTATACACATGGTTAAAAAATAAGGTGGCCATCACAGGGAACTAGTGTAACTTTGGATAGTAGCATATCACACATTTGGAACATGGTGTGACAATCCATGAAACCCATATCTCCAGGTAATGTGTCTTTCACACGATTTGTGCATGGTTTGGAAAACCATGTGGGTAATCCATCCCCCATTTAAACGTTGTAAAATTTAATGTTTTTTTATTATGGGATTTTAAAGCCGCACCAGATTTTCTCCCCAATTTTCTCCCTTTCAAACCTAGTTGAAAAATTGAAACTTCAATTGCTTCCAAGGATATATATCCCTCATTTATTGTTATTTTGGAGTGTTATTTATTGTGGATCAGAGGTCCATGCATGTTTAATCCCCTTATTTCTCCTTATTTTTAGATTATGACCTATATCTTTGGTAATCTTTTTCAGAAGCACTAAAACCCATTTTCACTAGGGGATTATTGGTTTAGGATTCAAATAAGTTTTGGATTTGTATTTTAGACTTCTATTTGGAGTGAGTTAGTCAATATATTAGAGGTAGGTTATATAAAAGATAAATCCCATAGTTTTTATAAGGATTAGTGCATATAATATTATGTTCATGATTCCCCCTTTTCTTGGTTTCAGTTCTGTTAGAGAGATTTGTTAGAATGGGTATCTAAATGAAAAATTGACCCCTAATTTCCCTAATGGAATCATTAATAATGGTTATTCTAATTTAGGGCCACCCATGTGGTGCTCCAACCTTCCTGAACATGGGTAATAGAAATGTTATGTATGGAATTGTATTGTGATTTGGCAAATCCCAAAATGAATATGATGGTTGGGTGATTTTATGATTAATAATGGATATGTATTGTTGATCATTGTATTGATAATGGATTATGGGGTTTTTTGGAATGGTTAAAAATATATTCATTGTGTTAAATGATATTTTGTTAAATGGCTAGTGAATTGTGTTAAATATACTAAGAGGATTATTTCATATGAAATAGTGAACATGTTAAATTGGTAATGGATTTTAAATAGTGAGGTATGTTAAATGGGATAATGTATGGGAACAATTGAATATGATTAGTGATATAGGAACAATAGAAATGGAACTAGGATAAATGACTATGTAATGTAAATAGAAAATATGTTAAGGGGTTATGACACAATGTTGGTTCCCTTGTTTTCATTACGGGTTATGATTTATCATGGTTTTGGTTTTGTTGGTTGGGATTTGTTATGTGAGTGGTGAATGAATAAATTAGAAGGTGAACATGGCTTGGTAGAGTGGGGTATTAACATGATGGTATGTGCCATTGAGGCTAGTTAGACTAAATATCTAAACTCCACCACCCAATGAAAAAATTAGGGAAGGGGGTGAAGTTTTATCCCCATAATTATTGTATTTGATGAGACCACATGGACTATGGATTCATGGTGAGTGTGTTGTATATGTTGTTATGTGATTATCCCTAGTGATTTTGGAAACATTTTTTTATTCCACTTATGAATTTCTATCATTGAGTATGACTAATCCATTGAAAATGTTATGTGAAATGAATTAATTTATGATTATGGTATAATTAATGGAATTGGTAATAGTGAAAGAAATGGATAAAGTAAATGTTTTTAGCTAATAGCCCCTGAATATTGTTTATTCACCATGACATTTATTGAAAAATTATATTCATTATCTATTGACTGGATATTTTGCAGACACAACCATTTGGGCCCTACATAGTTGAAATCACACCCTGTTTGGGTTCACATTAGGTACTCAAGATGATTTAATTGTTACATGATAAGACAAGGGTAAAGGCCTGATGCTAGGGAGTAGAGTTATGCATAAGACCTTCATAGATGAGGTTTTACACATTTATTTGGGACCTATTTGTTGATTTATCTATTATCTTTACTTAGGGTTTAATTTCTAAACTCAAGGGAATAGTCTCTTTACCATACAACATCATTTTAAATGCTTATATGATTTATTTCATAAATATTTTTATCCATGTACATATTCATAAAAATAGTATAAATAGATGTCTTTATATTGAAATTAATAAAGTATAATGGAAATTTTATAAACCATTTAACTATAATTCAATGGTTTTCAAAAGAAATATTTTTACGAGAATTATAGAGAACATTTATCCTCTATTTAAAAAATGAAAATTGATTGTTTTATTTTAACATATATGATATCAATAGATATTCCACTTGTCCTGTGCGTTTAATATTGAAAATTATGTTTTACGTTTTGATTTAAAAGTATTTTTTATGAGTTTGATAATGTAATAGAAATATTTTAAGTTTTATTTGTCGATTATGGTCCAAAAAAATTATTATGATTACTTATAAGCCTAATATATATTTCCAATTAATTGTGTAATAATTATATTATCTATTGAATAATGTTGGAATAAAGTCAGTAAGTTATTCCATTTGTAAGAATTCTTATAAGGGTGATTATAAGGATTCTATGAATATGATGCATCCAGAATTATAAATGAATTTTTTTATTGATATTAAGTATTCATGAAATAATTTAATTTCATAAGTTAAGCTAATGATATTTTTATCAACGGAATCATTATTCTCTTTATAGTTAAAACGGTATGTTTTTTAGAGTATGTTTTTCTTGGGTTCTCTTGTTTTATAAGAAACCCTAATTACTAGGGTTTAACAATTATATATTCTCATAAAGTTTTATTTTGATAATCATTGGGTGGTAATGTTAATTTCATCTTTAGGTATGTGTTTATTTTAGATTAATATTTATAATGTTAAAAAACCCCTTATATACGATCTTACAGTGTTTGACTCGATTAACATGTTTATTTTCATCTTTTTTATATGTACCTTACTATGATTTTTGTTCTCGTTACACATTTAAAAATATCATAGGATTTAGGTATTATTAGGTAAATTATTAATTGAAGTTATAATTCATGAATTTTTTACATAAAAAGAAAACATAACTCATTTTAAAGGTAATTATTATCGGAAAAATGGATACACAGGGAAAGTGTATACATTGTAATGTATGGATATATTATGCAAGAGTTATGAAATAATTATCATAAATATAAATGATAAAAATAATCATAATGTAAGAAAATGAATTCAAGTTTTAGATATCACGATTTTGTAATTTTCATGTCCGGTAACCCTTAATAGATTTTAATTTATATTTTTCATGATACCTAAGTTGATCATCATCATCAAAGTTACTTTTTATTGAGAAAATAACATAATCCAGACAAAAAAAACTGAAATCATAGAAACAAACAACCTATGGGGGTCTGATGTAGTGAAAACTGAGGGCATCCCCTCTAATCAAATTGACCCCTTTGGGATTAAAAGAGAAAAAATCATGCAGCCTGACTGGGTCAGGACCCAGAACATCCATAGAAGCAAGGTGATCTGCTACTTGGTTACCCTCGCGCCATACATGACTTATTCTAGTACCATTAGAAAGAATACCTTTGAAATTTTTGATAATATAGAAGATGGACCAAGGAGGAGGGAAAATATCATTGAGGGAATTATAAAGAATTTTCGAATCGGTTTCAACCTCAGCTACATCAATATCCTTCTGGTGGAAAATGGTAGTACCTGTAAACATAGCATTGGCTTCTTCCTGGATAGAGGAGACATACCCTAACCGAGAGGAAAAGGCCATAAAGACCAAACCCCATTGGTCTCGCACCACACCGCCTCCGCATAGGGCACCCTATGAATAAGACCCAACGATATTGAGTTTGAGACCTCCCGAGGGTAGAGGCCAGCAGACCCAGTATCCTCTACCAACATATGACCGATCTCCATGGGTGTGCGATCCCATCCAGCAGAAAGATGGAGCATCACGCTAGGAGGTGAAGAGGAAAACGAGATATAAAAGAATGCATTTCATCCTGTAGATGATGGATCATTTCAAGGCATTATTCCCTTAAAATTTAAGCTTATTTATAGCTTCCTAGATCGCCCAACATCTAGTATATAATATCATCACACGAGCCATTCTCTCCGGACCTCTATCTCCCGAACCATGAAACCATCTCTCCAAGAATAGAAGCCCTGCCATAGAAGGAACTTGCAGCCCTGTAGGATCCCCAAAGCAACACTAGACTCCCTACTCCCCTCCAAATAAGTATCCTATAATAGTTTTCACTAAAAACTATAATTTTTTACTATAATGGATAAGTTAAAACAATACATTTCTGGTGGAGGAATCCATGTGAGAGGGAAACCAAATTTACTACTGAGGATCATGTCCATTGTAGATTATTTCATAAAATATAACCCTTTAATATTCAGTGGATCATCAAACCCAGTGATGGAATAAGATTGGTATAACTCCCTGGAATGTATTTTAAAAGTTGTGAGTTGATTATAATATCAAAAGTTAACTATCTCCTCATTTCATCATTAATGTGAATCCAATCAGTGGTGTTATATGGTTAATAATACCCTAGAAATATAAGATAGTTATTCCCTATAATTTAAAGAATTTAAGAATATTTTTCTTATGAAGTATTTTACTAATGTTATTTCAGTAGAATGGAAAATAAATTTTTGGAATTGTCAAAGAAGGAGAAAGATTTAGTATCTTCATATGAAAAATGCTTCACACAATTGGGAAGATATGCACAAAGTTTTTTTCAAGATATTGATTATAAAAAAATATATTAACTCTGGATTGAAACGTAGATATTAAGAATCATAGGTTTATATAGAATAAATAACCCATGATAATGTTGTCTAATGTGTCAATAATATATAAATGTAGTTTATTATTGACATTGTGTTTTATAAAAACAAACAAAATAAGTGTTCTATGTGATAGTTAATGGGAGAAATGCATCAAATAAATCAAAGGATAAGAGATTGAAGTTTTTATCTTATGATAATTATGAGAAAACTAAACTTGTATAATGTCTTATAAAATCAAGAAGTTCTTATTAAAGTTGAATGTTTGGAAATGTGGATCGAGCCTACTAAGAAAATTATCAGGTAGAAAATAAAAAAAACCACAGATGGATTAATTAAAATGTGATGGGCCATTATTTGAGTAATTTTGTATTGATGGGTAAAAAAGGATAAAAGTCTTAAGGTTCCTAATAAGAAATATGTGGCTAATTCTACTATGAACTTTTTTTATGTTGGTCCATATAGTGATGTGGTTTCAGGATCACCGCATGGGTATTCATATTAATGAAATGTCTGGTTTGACTTGAGGTCTACACATTGCTTTAATTATGAAAAAGTTTCTCATTAATAAAAATTTCAAAATTACAATGATGTCTATAAATTTTAGTAAAAACACTTGGTGAAATAATTATTTCAAGATGAAATTTCAATAATCACTCTATTACCATATATGGAAGGGTTTTCCCTATAAACCTTATGGTATTCCCCTTGTAGTGTTTGATATGATTATGTATATGGATTGAATTTTTGTTAACCATGTAAATTTATATTATATAAATAAATATGTTTTTTAAATGTTTTTATATAGGAATGAATTCAAATGTTTGATAACATATGAAGAATATAAAAAATGGTTTAAAAAAGGAAATGAAATATATCTGGTGCATATTATTAAGAAAGATAAAATTCAAATTTTTGGTATTTATATTGAAAATTAATATTTGGATGTATTTTTTGATGAATTTTTAAATATTATTCCTAATAAAGGGATTGAATTTTCATTTAATATTGTGTCTAATGTAAATCCAATTTCAGAACCTTCCTATAGAATAGATTAAGTTGTTGTTTTTGAATTGAAATCATGGTCACAAAATATTCTTGATAGAGGTTTCATTCGTCTTATCGCATCACTATGTTGTGATCCTATTTTTGTTTTTTTAAATAATGATGGTTCTATGAGACTTTTCATTGATATAATTCAATAGATAACATCATTATAAAAAAAACTATCTCTTTCTGCATATTGATGACATGTTTGATTATCTCTAAGGAGCTATGTATTTTTTAAAGGTCAAACACATTTCCACGTACAATCATCTGAATGAAAAATAGAATGGAATTCCATATATTGTGTTTCATACTAGTTATGGGAGTTATTAGTTTGTGGTTATTCCAATTGTCTTGAAAAATTCTACAAAATTTATTTGTAGAACTTATGAATATAGTTTCTATGATTTCAAGGATTTTTTTATTATTGATAAAATTAGGATAAATTAAGATTGTTATGATATTCATTTTAATCATTGGAGAGATTTCTTAAAATCATAAAATATTAAAATGTTAAATGTAAATAACTTAAATGTGAATTCTTGTGGTGAAAATGTTCTTTCCCCTGATATACTATTAACAGAGATAAGAAATGTTTTTATCTATCTAAAAATAAATCTATCGAAGAGTTTCCAATAACTAAAAATGTCATTGTGATTCATAGTTTCCTTGGATTAGCAGTTTATTAGACATATTTTTTCTGAATCATGGAACAATTATAATTTTCACTAAAAAAATAAAATCAAGACGGTGATAAATTCATTTAGATAAAAGAATGTGAAAAAAACTAATAGGATTGGAAAAGAATATTATTTAATACTTTTTTCTCCCTACTATCTAGAAATGGTGAATTTTTTATCTACATAAAATGTTCTTTTTAGGGACATGGTTGCATTTTGATTTAGAATGATATGATAATTTCTTATTATTAAAATTAATTAAGACATATTGGGAAGAATTTTCCAAAATATGACCTTGAACTAGAATATACTCTTTTTTACTTAAAAATATAGATACATATTTAATATTGAGTAAAGTATGAAATAAATGTTTTTCATAAAATTATAATGTATATATTCACCAATAACGATTTAAAAATGAGGTAGAGAAGATGAATGTAATTAATTTAGGAAAATGACTATACATTCCATTACCATCTTGTAAATTTAAAAGTGGTAGTAGATGATTTATTTCAAAATTATAAATACATAATTAAGTTTTTTATGTTTAAAACATGATTATTTTGTAACTAATTTGATGAAATTTAGTCTAAAAATTTGGAATTTAATAAATTACTCAGTTTCTAATCATCCCAATAGCATTAATATGTATAGAGACCTTATGGAACTTTTTGTTGATATGGGATTAAAAGATATATTTCTTACATTACCATGAAATGAATGCGTTTTCAATAGGTTATATAGGATTGAAAATTAGAGAATGGGGTTCCACAAGTTTTTATAGTTCTATAATTGATGTAGGAGAATTTCCCAATGCATTTTCTGGTTGGATTACCGAAAACTACTAGATGTGATAACGTGGTTTTGGTTATTGTTGATCATTTAAGTGAATATAGAAATCTTTATCATATTTGCAATTATATGTCTATATATTATCTTTATAGAATTTCTGTTATAGAGATAATCATATTTTATGGGTCCCCCCTTTCTGTTTTATCTGACCATGATTCTAATTTTATCAAAAAATTTGTTAAAATAATTTATAAGTTATTGGGTACTATATTAAATTTAAATAAACCATTTCATACTAATTATAATGAATTTTCAAAGTAAATTATTTATAAAATTGATGAAAATATTAGATATTATTCAATGAATTACAAAGGAAGTTGGAATCATTATATCTAATATATTAAATTTCCCATTTATATAAGTTTTCAATGAAATAGATATATGGAACCATTTCAATCATATATGTAAAGTAGTTTTGTACTACATCTTCTTGTGATAAAGTCCGGGATAGAAATTTATTGGGACGAAAATTGACATATGAAATGGTTGAGAAGGTGAAGATTATTTATAAACATATAAAGAAGGATCAATACAATAATAAATTTTTATAGATAAATTAAAGTCATATCTTTAATTCAAGGTGGGTGATCATGTTTTTCCTAAAGTGTCTCTCTGGAAAAGAGTTATCCATTTTGGTAAAAAGGTTATATATTCTTCACAAATTAGTTAACCATATTATATCATAGATAAGGTTTCATCCTAAAGTTACATAATCCCCTTTTAATTATAAATAATAAAATTAATTTCATAGGAATCACCATTAAGACTTATTTTCGAATAAGTCCAATTTTTGCCTTAATAATGAATTTATCTAAAAACTATTTTTTGTTGTGTTTTAGGAAATTATATTATAACATAGTCATACCACTTCTAGAAATTGAATATTTAAAAATACATTCCATTTATTTATTAGGATTCTCAATTTTTTTAAATATATCCCTTTTATTTTTGGTCAATGTTAATAATAACCATAGAAAAAATTTATCACATCAGTGTGGGTGAAATAGGGGAAACATAGTTTAAAATTTGAGATAAGGCCTATAAATTTCATTCAAACATGTTTTTGTTTTATTATATAATTTTTATTCTACGATGGCCGTCCAAGGATGAAAATTTGGTAATTTATCGCAACTTTCCTCTGATAATTACCTTAATAATATATTAGGTAAATAATAATAAAAATTTCACTCTCTTTCTTTTAATATCTATTATATTTTTTTCATCGATATAAAAAGAGTTTAGATTATATTAGAAATGTTAATTTGAAACATTTATAAAAAATTTACTGTTTATTTGTTTTTTCATTTAAAAATAGAATAATTTCTTTAAATTATTAAGCAATGCCGACATAATGGTTGTTCAAGTAATTGAAAAATCAGATTAATGATTAAAAAACATTAAAACTAATAAAATTGGGAAGAATTATTAATTTTCTAAGAATTTTAGAGATTCATATAACATATGTTTTATGCTTATAAAATTTATACAAAAATTTTATTACTATCTTTATATAATTAAATTCAAACAATTTTAGTAGACTTGAAAATAACATTATTTGTATTTTATGTTAAATAATATTTTTAATGCATTAAACTTCATAAAAAATTTATTTATCTATATTAATTGTATATGGTAGTTAATATGAACCATTTCCTATAATGGAGATATGTTTCCATTTATAGTAACTTTATTGAATCATATCGAATAAAAACTTTGATATCACTATATTCATTAAAATGGTTAATGAGGGTTCAAGCTAAAAGATAAGGGTGAAAAAATACCCTAAAATTAGAAAATTCTATTATATGAAATTTTTTAGACGTATATTAATGTTTTTTTCAAATATTTCAATGTGGTGCCACTTTAAAATTTATGAAAATTATTATTTTAATACTTTAGTTATTTTCAGGTGTGCCCTTCCAATCACTTTTAAATGGGCTCATCCTATACTACCTTCCTCATATCTTTTGAGAACATTAGTGCATAAAATCCCAACCCAAATTTATCCCCAACATCCATCACTACATCCTATAGGTTATGGACTCATGAAGAGATAAAATCTTGATGCCTTGAGGTGTGAGCCAAAGATGATATCTATAATGAGGGTAGAAGTCATCACCAAACTATTTAAAGATTATATCATCTTATACATCATTGAGAAAATAATTAACTACGGTGATTTAATAACATCATTATATTAAATATACCAAAAATATATTATTATTATTTTAGAAACATTTCTCATCTCCATTGACATCTTAAGTGAAATTAAAATGTCGCTCATGTGTATTTGTAGAATACCACAACCACAATGAAATGTGTTTCACTTTTCCTCACCACCTCACAATAATGGTTATTATGATGAGTTCAATTAATTTATACTATATTCAAGATATTGTTTTCATTCTATAAATATATTATTTTATATTTTACTTTACTTTTCTATCTGTTGAAATATTATAATGTCATTTTTTCTTATTTGTGGACTACCACATACATGTGGCGATGTGATTCATTTTTCTTATACAACATTCATGAATAGTTATTAAATTATATTTAATGTATAAATTTTTTAATTATGTCATGATTATTATTCTAAAGATTATGTAACAACAACCACTTTGGCCTTAGTCAACATACCCAACCCATTTCAGACTTATAAGCTGGATGTTCTCAAACGTTTGATGTGAACTAATTCAATTTAGTAATTAAGTAAACCATGGATAAAATTGAAATAGTAGAAATAGAAAACTATTATGATGTTATAAGTAAGTAAAATAATCACCATAATTCTATTATTTTTTAATATAATGAAAGTACGTGATAGGACACACATGTGGTATGGGATGCTTCAGCTTAAAACTGCATTTAAAATGTTTTATAAATTTATTTTATATATATTTTAATCCATGTACATATAAATAAAATTAATTTTAGCGGTGGTATTCATATTTATATAAAAAAAATTATAAATTAAATTTTATGACTCATTTTATAATTTTAAAAAGTTTTTCAGAATAAATATTTTACCCTATTTTATTGGAAACGTTTTAACTTTTGTTAGATAAAGAAAAAAAGAAACATATATATTTTAACATAAACTATGTCAATTTATTTTTCTAATATGGTAATTTTTATTTTATATTTCGTTCAATTTACATGATTCAATGTTTTATTCAAACAAATCCCCTCCCCCCATTTTTCTGGGTATTTTTTGTTTCAAAAATTTTTGTTTAATTGAAAGGGATATATAAATATCTGATTATTTTACTTATGGTTAAAAGAATTATAATGTTATGGGATTAAGGAAAGGAATGAAATATTTTCTATGATTTAAGTATTATATTGTCCTTGTACATTTTTTTTGATGATGGGTAAACCCACCATATATTTACAATTCATTGGTTATTGATTATGTTCTCCAGATAATTATGTTGATATTGACCAAGTAGGTTATTAAATTTATAAGAGATACTATAATTTTTATATAAATATGATATCCCATAGAACATACATGAAAATTATATTAATTATAATGAGTTTTAAATGAATTATTATTATTTTATAAGGTAAGATATTGATATTTCATTTAAACAAATGTTTATTCACTTTAAGGTTAAAAGTTATGTCATTGAGAAAATGTTTTTCAATGGTTCTATGTTAAATAATAAACCCTCACGATTATAATTTATCCATTATATTTTCATAGAAATAGTTTTATGAAAACACGAAAGAAAATAAAGAGGACTTCATGTATAGGTAAATGATTATGTGATCGCAATTATTATTATGTTAACAGAAGACTTCATTATATGATTTTACGGTTTTGAAATTAACTAATAGGTTTCTTTTAATCTTTTTAGATGTCCCATATTGAGATTTTTTTCCTCATACCATGTTTTTACTTTTTTTTACTATTTTTATTGATGAGGATAAAAAAAATAATTCAATTAGAAATCGTGATGGTTTTTCATCAAAACAGAGTATGTTTTATATTAAAAGTAATGACTTTTTGAAAAAATGGATACATTGTGGAAGATAAAACGTTGTAATGTATTAGTTTATTATGAAATATTTATGACATAATTCTCTAAAACAAAAAACATTTTTTTTCTAAGAAATTTGGAAAATAAATTATTGATTTAAAATCCAATATTATGTACTGTTTAATGGTTGGGTCTTTGTAGGAATCAATTAATATAATACATTATTGGAGTCCTCCAATTCAGATAAGAATGAGATTAAGGATTGAAAGAAAAAACTTATTATCTTGTAGATTAGTTTATACATACTTCCTAATGTTATGAAACATAAATAATTGAGTAATTTTAATGCCCCATGATCTTACCATATATCTTTCCATTAAATAATTTTAAATTTTTTGATATCTTTTTTTACATGCAACACTGGACTGAATTGACCAACAACATATTAGAAAAATATAATATGTAATATTATATAAATATTAAATCATATTTAAAATAAAAATATATTACTCAACAAAAATTTCAAACATCTAATGGAAAAATAATTTATATAATTTAACATTTAGAAGAATTATTCTTTTTCAATTTTTTTTTAAATGTGTGGTAAATATCATTATTTTAATTTTTATTGACCAATTTTATATTATTATATATGAAAAATTATTTTAAAATCAATATAACTGTAAATGTTTATGAAAAATATTATGAACACTAAAAAATGAATGTTCTTAAGAAAAAACAATATCTTTTATATTTTGTATATTTTAATTCAATGAAAAATATATACGTTTAAAATTTCTAATTTTATAAAATTACATTTATTTTTAAATTAATTATTTAATAATAATCTTATAACAATTTATTTTCATTTTTCTAAAAAGTCGGATTTTTTGGGTGAGTAGTGAAAATTAACGACTCTGAAAATATTGTCAGTTTTATAACATTATTATTAAACATAAATGATTTAAATCGTTAATAAAAAATATATTTAAAACATGTATTTTTAATTAAAATAAATTATATAATAATAATGTTATTAATATATTAAACTGATGTTTATCATTTTGAAAACATGAGTAATATTTTACCCTATTAAAAAAATTTCCCTTTAACCATGTATAAAAATGATAGATTTTTTTTAATTCTTGTTTTTAAAAGAATATATTTCTTATTTTAAAATAATAAACTAATTTATTTCCTTAAAATAAAAAACATTTATAATTTTATCCCAATCATAATTTTTAATCATAAAAATGTACATTTTCAAATAATGGTATTCATGGGATATTTGTGATAATATTAAATTTAATTTATATCAATATTATAAATTTTATTTAAAAAATGGTTTTCATTTTTTGAATCACTACGTATACTTTTTTTAACTATATTCATTTTATTTTTTCCTAAATGTAAATTTCTTAGTTATGTTTTAGTTACCACTATAAAAAAATGTGGTCATTATGAAAAATCTAGGAGTAATAGCATTAAAAACATGTTAAAAATTGTTTCCAAATATTATTTTGAGTCTTTATTTACCTTATCCCATCCCCCAATCTATTATTTTCCATTATTTGATCCACTTGAACTTTTAATAGTAACTTTTCAAATTATATTATTATAAAAATGTCACTCTCCTCCCTTATAAATGTACCCACCACAACCCCACTTCTCATCACGCACCAAGACTCTTATATTTGATAAAAATGTCACTCTCAAATCCTCAATCTGACTTTTAATGGTAGTGTTTCTAGGAGTAAGGAAAAATTCTCAAATAATACCTTTTCATTTCTTTTCCATTATTTCCTATTGTACCTCATTTAAATATAATCTAACCATATAGGCATAAATACATAATTATCATAATTATACAAAAATGTTATGTTGTTTATGGGATAATAATTATCTTCGTTCATCCCAACCATTCAAAAAATAAAAATACCACTTTTGTTATGTGTAGACTACAACCACAAGAAGCGACAAGATTCATGTCTCATAACCCAATTTCGTATGTACTTAATGAATAAATATTATATTTATAACATTGTATATATTATTTAAATATAAACTAATTTTTTACCTCATTCCATTAAATGGAAAACAAGAGTGTCTTATGTTTGTATGTATAGACTACCATGTCCACGATGCAATATATTTCATTTTTTATAATGACTTTCATTTATTCATAAAAATACCTTAAAATATGATTCAAAATATTTAAAAAATAAATAATAACATTATGATTCTTTAATAATGTTGTAATTCAAATGAAATTACTTTACTAAACATAATCGACCATAAAATATAGTACTCGTTTATTTGTGTTGGTTTAACCAACTAAATGAACAATGCTATTAATTTTTATCATGGAAAAATATGGAAACAACACTAATATATTTATTATAAATATATTATTAAATAATATTATTTTTAAAGTTAATTAAATTTTATATAAAATTTAAATATGTTATCAATATACCACTAATTATTCCTAATAATTTACTAAAACTCGAATGCCACTAATTTCATATCCAACAACCCTAAACAAAATTCTCATGGAATAAAATTATAACATACTAATTATTTATAAAAGAAAATATTTTAGTACCATAAAAAATTTATAAATGATGAACATGGTACCAAATAGTTCAAATATACAACAATATTAAAAAACATATAAAAAACAACTAAAATTATATATAATTGATAATAAAATAATACAACTAACTTGTGAACGTTTAAATAAATTATATTTTATTAATATAAATGGTAATAGATACGAATATAGTTTATAAATAAGTGATTAATATAATTATTTCTCTTATATAGGGACTCAAAGTGATTTCAACTAAGTAAGAATATATTTAATGGGTGTTTCGCCTCTCAATTTTCATCTGTTGAGGCTTATTCCATATCCACCATGTTTTTTCTGTCATATGGTGGATGGACTAAAATATAGGCTGTATTTTCAATTATTTTCTTGAAATTTTAGTAGGTTAAAAAACAATTTCGAATTATCTCCATCAATTACTTTTTTCATAAAATGTTACCAAATTTTCAAGGGGTTTAGATAACACAGTCTTATGTTTTCTGTGTCATAACACCATGTCATATTAATTATTCTATGTAACATACATTATTATGAATCAAATTTCCAAAATATATTTCTAATTTTCATTCTATGGAAATGAAATTTTAAATTCAATTCACTTTCCTTTATGAATTTCATTATCGAAGGGAATTTTTTTAAGAATAGTTTTTCATCCTCTCTAATGATGATTTATTTCACATGTTTATATTTTATCATCCAATTAAATTTATCCATTAAAATTGGAAATATATTAAGTGTTATCTCATCGGACCTTCATATTTTCCTTTTCTTTTTTTGAAAAGAATGTTTTCTTACTATTTTTAAAATTTTTGTATTCAACAATGGTATTTTAATATATTAAAAAAACATTCTACTCTTTCATAATTAATGTTATTGTAAATCAATAAAGATTTATTTTATAAAAACAGAATGAATTACAAGTAATTATTATTTAATATTAGTTATAAAACTATTATCAATAAACTTCACTTCTCTTATACAAAATATAATTTTTAATGTGATATCTATCATATTCCTTAATGAAAATGGAAAAAATATTTTCTAAAAACTCATTTATGGTTTTATTTACATTATCCTCTTTTTTTAAAAAAGTATTAATGAATTTTAATATTATTTTCATGAATTTACCTATAAATTTCTTTATAGAATTTTCCTTTTTGGGAATTAAACTTGTGGTAACAAATACTCCAAATCTGGTTCCCTTCATATGTGATATTGTATTAAGTGTTCTTCTTATGATGGTTTTTTCAATCTATATTAACATCCTTACTGGATTATTTTTTTCCATGATAATATTTTATTATGTGACCTACCATATTCTGTTTCCATATATATTATAAAATATTCTTTGGTTATTTTATTGAAATCATATCACTTTGATATGGGTTAAATATGTGATATTATAAATATTAAATTTTTTTATGCTACCACGGATCACATGACTAGGATAGTTTATTTTTATTAATAATGAGGTCATATTTTTTCACTCTAAATCATTGGTTAATGTTTTATATCATATTATATGATTAATTTATTCATGAATGTTATATTATTATATTTCTTCATTAGTTTTTTATTTGAACATGATGTTGGTTGATTTATTCAAAGGTTTGTTGTATGAATGTGGTGTGTGTATAAGGGTTCTAAATTTTATTGTATGTACATTTTGAAGTTTTATCCGTTCTCATATTTTTTTAAATGTTTTATGAATGTATTTGTTAACTATTTTTTTAACCTGATGTGGGTATATTTTTTAACAACGTATTTCATAATTATGATGTGGATGGATTAAATCACATGTTTATTAGGTGAAATTTGTTGCAATTTTCCTTTTTTCACAAGATATTATATTCAATTGTTTGTATCATAGTTCTCTATTTTGATCATTCACATATTGATATAATATTCCTATAATTATTCCCCATAGAACAAGTTTATTGTCACATTATTCAGAACACTTATTACATGGGTTATGTTTATCAGTATGAGAGTTCATGTCTTTATAAGATGAATTAATTACAATTGAAATTATCAAATGTTGTTTTTAACAAGATACTTCTACTATGCTCATTTTTTTCTATATACTTATGATCTGACCATTGATAACATGTTAGATTTTACTAATCATTTTATCTCACCACATTATTTTGTCTCTATTTCCTCTATTATGATGATGAGTATTACCTAGGAAAAATTTATAAGGGAGTCCAGTGTTTTTTAGTTGAGAAATGTTCACAAGTATCATAAAATAATTTTCTTATTTATTTGACCATAAAAGAATCTAGACCTTATGTTCTATGAAATATTAGAATACTTCGGATATATAATTATTAATTTAGAAAAATAATATAAAATAATGATATTTTTATCTTGGGTCAAATTGCTTTGTGTTAAAGCATATGTGTGAAGTCTATGTTTTTGGCACTAAAATTGAGTGTGTGAATCTGGGGGAACCTCGGTTTGTATTGAAGAAATGTTTAGTTATTTTTTACTATTACTTTAGTTGTTTTTAATGAATAG
The DNA here is from genome assembly GCA_963277665.1 of Viscum album. NCBI lineage: Eukaryota > Viridiplantae > Streptophyta > Magnoliopsida > Santalales > Viscaceae > Viscum > Viscum album. The sequence goes on along the minus strand of OY728141.1, from coordinate 1,952,437,319 downwards.
GATATGATATATTTATTTAAAATCATAGGGATAAGTTTATGAATAAGATACAGTCCAAAAAATTTGGTAGGTTTTATAGTTTTTGGTTTTTTGATGAATGAAATCCCCATCCAAATACTAAAAGTTTCTATAAACTCTCGCATAGATATTTGATAGGTTAATAACCCTAAAATGGTTGTTTTATTATTAACAATATTGTTACCTTGTGCACAATAAATTGGATTAACATTACGGTTAGTTTGATGCTCTCATGGTATGTGATAAGGTGATTTACATGCTCTTGATAAACCATTACGATGTAATTAAACATGTTTAGTTTAGAAAACCCAATATAAATATTACAGTGGAAATCATAATTTAAAAAAAGTAGTTTTAGGTTGATCCAATTATATATTGATTGAACTAGAATAATAATATTTTGAAATGAAGATTTCATTATAGAAACATCTTAAGATTTAGTTTTTATATTCACATCATCTTTTATTCATGTTTTTTGGATATTATCATAAACATGTTTGTTTTATAATTTGGATGAAAATAATATTAATAAAATAAAACTGTAAAATGTAAGAACCTAAAAACACCTATAACTAAATAAGGAATCATTTGTCTTATAAATTGTTAAGACAAACGAAAATATCAATACATGCATAATTTAATGATATTTACGAGGCTCTATGTTTCTAGAATTATGAGGATGATAGCTTATTAGAAAATATATTTTTAGTTTTTTATAGATCCCTTTGCTTCTTTCATTAGTGGATGATGATTAAAATTTTGAGTAAAACAATTATTTATGGGAATAGAATGGAACGGTCCAAGATTTTACTATGTGTATTTAAATTAATAATATTTCATGTTTTTGAAAACATTTTTTTTACACAGAACACCAAACAAAATCTATGATGTATTAAGTGAATATTATTTGGAAAATTATTACAATAATAAATCCAATAGTAAATAAAATGATATTACTCAACTAAAATTGCTGATATTTTAAGGATAAATAATTAATATGTGTTGTTGTTATAAAGGATTGTTCTCTTTAAAATAATTATTTTCATATTGATATAATGTTCCATAATAAAAAAAATTCACTGATTTTAAAATATTATATATAAACTAATAATTTTAAAATTATTTAGATTATAAAATGGTTTGAGGTAATATTAAGGACTTTTATAAACCTTGTTTTTCAATAAAAAATGATTTCCTAAATATTATATTTTTATTTAGAGCCAAACTTTAAAAGTTTTACAATATTAATTTTATAATATTAGATTCATTTTATAATTCATAATTTTAATGTTATCATTGGGAGAATTTTTTATTTTTTTAGGAAAAATATAAAATTTATGGAAATAATGAAAAAACTGATTTTGTAAATACTGTCACATTTATGACATTAAAATAGTACAAGAATGATTTTTATGTTAATGAAATCATTGTTATAAAATAAAATTATTTATAAATTATAATATATCATTTAAAAATACACAATTTAATTTATAGGACTCATGTTTAACATTTTTGGAAAGATGAGTAATATTATTTCTAATAAAAATGATTTTGTACTGTTTATTTTAACTATGCATCGACATGGTAGAATTTGGTTTTGGATTTTTTAATAAAAATAACATTTTTTTATTAATAATAAATCAATAAATATCATAAAATTCAATATCATTGATAATTTTATATTAATCATACTTTTTAATCATAAAAATTCAATTTTCCAAAAACTAGTTACACATTGTGCACGCTATTGTAAAAATTTGTTTTTATCACACTTATAAATATCATTTTATAAAAATAATTTAATTTTTGTAATTACTATGTATAATTAATATAATTATACCCATTTTTTCTTTAATAATTTAAAAAAATTACTTAGTAAAAAATTAGTTGGAAAGGTATAGAACAAAAATATTTAAAATGAAAAATCTAAGAGGACAAGAAATAAAAACATGTTTAAAAAATTTGTAAAATTATTTAATATGGGATTTAATTACCTTTCAATTTTCCCCACACAATTATTTTCCATTATTGGATCCACCTGACATTTGAATAGTGAGTTTTCATTTTATATTACTATAAAAATTTCACTACCCTTCTATATGAAAGGATTCATTCTCAATGCATTGCCCCTCACACCCAAAGTCTCTTGGATTCAAAAATATTACCTAATAAAAAACAAGTCCTATAACTTTACTATATGTTCTGGTATTCTAAAAGTACATCTTTTCAATTCCTTAATTCAATGTTCACCAGATCTATTTCAATTACTAATGTAAAATTATCAATTACTCCATTTTCATTGATTTTCATTTATTTCTTATTCTACTTAATCAGAATATATTATACCTATGTAAAAATTATTATATAAGTAACATGTATATACTAAAATTTTATTATTTTTTAGGTTTACCCTTTTCAACAACCCTTCCAACCATTCGTGAAATGGAAATGTCTCTTGTGTTTCAAACACACTATCACCTTAAAACAACACGGTCCATTTTTCAAAACTACCTTGTATGGAAGTTTTAAATTGGGTATTTAATGAATGAATATGAAATTTGAAACATTATTAACATTCTAAAAATATAATCAAATCCTAACCGACATTCCATTCTATGAAAAGTTAAAAAAAATCTCTATATATGTGTGAACTTTTGCCACTTTGATGCGACACATTTCATTTTACATATATACTTTTAATATTTGTCACGTCATCTTAAAATAATATTGGAAATATTAAAAATATATTAATAATATACATATAAATTTATCATAATTATATTATTCCAATGAAATAACTATCTTAAAATACTCACCCAATGATTATAACATTTTCATGTTTTGGTTGGTTTAACATCTTATATGAATAATGATACATATTTATATCATGGATGATAATAAAAATTTAAATATATAAATTATCTTGAAAAAAAGTGAAAATAATATTTCTTATGGTTATATAATAGTAATATTAAAATTTAAAATATTAATAACATATCACACTCTCTTCATTAAAAATCATTGAGATTGGCACACCGTCTGTTTCATGAAATTTCAATTAGTTAAAATCCTAATTCATGATTTCTCCATCAATTTCCCTATATTTCACATATTTCTCTTATTGTAAATGATTTCATTATTGAAAATATTAGATCATTAGGTTATAATGGTACTTCACACATCATGATTCTATGTTTCATATTTCATTAAATTTCATTTTTCGAATGGTATTTAAACTTCTTTATCTTGTAAAATGACAATTTAAATTATAATCATTCACATTTACTTTTTTTTGCCACAAAATGTTTATTTTTATTAATAATAATTTCCATCTTCTTTAATATTGTCTTCTCTTCAATGTCCATATTGTCTACTGCCAACAGTGTTCTCACAAACATTTTGAGAATTAATTATATGTTATCTAATTTGACCTTCATATTTCACTATTCCTATTCTAATGTGTATGTTATATTACCATTTATTGTATTGTTTTTTGTTAAAGATATTCCAAAAATATTTACATGTTTTTTCATTCATGCATAAAAAAATGTTTTATTTTCCACAATACGTACATTTTATAAAAGATTTATGTCTTTTCAAGGATATATTATTTAATTATATTTTAAAATTGAGTAACTAAAAAATTTCACTCCACCTTTTTCAATATTACTTTCCAAAGCGATCTATACCTTATTGTTTTAAGATAATATTAAAAATGTTTTATAAATAGTATTGTATTGTTCTATTTAAATTTTAATCATACCTTAAAATGATTTATTATTTTTTAAAATTATTTTCACCTATTTCCATTTAAATTTCTTTATACTAAATTCCTTTGGGGGATTAAAACTTCAGTAACAAATGGCTCTAATTCATGACCCATTATTAGGTGGTATTATTAATTTTCCTCTACTTATATAGTACTTTTCACTTATATGAATATCCTTTAATGATTTTTTACTCGGGATATTTTCTTAGGTAACCAACCATATTATTTCTCTATATGAATTATAAATTATTCTTGGGATGTTTTCCTGAAACCATGAATTTTTTTCCATGGGAAAATTATGAGGTCTTTTAAATATGAATGTTTTAATAATCACTTATCTTTTATAGGCATGGAAGATTTGTATGACCATGATGAATTTATATTATTTTTCATTTTTTGTGCCCTTGATATAAATGATTTTTTTACATGTTTATTTTAATAATGTGAAGGGGGTAGGTTTGTTCAAAAGTTTTTGAGTTAATGTATTGTTGATACCTTTGTTTAATTTTTTGAATTGTTAATGTGATGTGGTTATCTTTGTTCATAATAATTTTTGTGACTATTTTTATTCCATGGTTCCTTCTTATGATTTTCTATTTCTTAATATCATATTATTATGATTATTAGATGTTTATAATATTTTTTATCTCATATTTGTTTCACTCTTATTATATGGTATATGTTTGTCCATTTCAGATTACATATCTTTATTTAATGACTTAAGGAAAAAATTATTATTTATTGTTCTTTTTAATAATATATTTCTCTAATGATAATGTTTTCTCATATTCTTATTATCCACACCCTGATGATATATTTTCACTTATAGATATTTCAAGCTCACCCCTTTTGATTTATTAATTATCAATGTTATGAAGTTGATTATTAAATTTGAGAAATCATGAAGGCAATCTAGTGTGGTTAATTTATGTATAAATGTTCACAACTATCATAATGTAAGTTTATTTCATCGCTGATCCTAAAAGATATAATAACTTTTTTTCATGGAATTTTGACATTATCTTTTAGATGAAATGTTTAATTTATGAAAATAACGTAAAATAATGATTTTTTTGGTTTGTTTCATCTATTATTGAATCATATTTGTAAAGTATAATAATTTATTACAATACTCAAGAGTTTGTTTCTAAGGAACCTCAGTAATTCTATGAGTGATAATAAAAATCCAATTATGAGATATTTTACATGGTATATATTCCCTTAAAAAAATAAAGATATGATTAGAATCAAGTTGGTATTAAAAAATAATTTGAATGATAAATGTGAGAGTATCAATGAACTAGGATATATTGTATTACAAGGTATATTAATATTTTGAAGGAGTTCATATTGAAGTGTATTTTTCACTGGTAGTATGATAATAAATTATAATAATCTTCTATTAATTTACATATTTGAGGAAGTATAAAATATACCAAATAGATAAAAAATCTAAAATATTACATGGATACTTGAAAAAAAGAAGAAAAAAATGAGTAGACTAATGGATTTATGTATTAAGATAATGGAAAAAAGGATTTCATGTTTAGAAATTATCTCTATTTTATAAAACAATAACATAGAGTTTTAGTATCAAATCTAAATAACTATAGTGAGATTGAATTATTTCATAAATGGATTAATAAAACCATTATGTGAAGGAAGTGGAATCTAAAATGTTTATTGTAATTGTTTATGTAGATGGAACTATTATGGTATAAATTAAAGATAGTGATGGTAAATAATTTTATAGATCTCAAAATAATCTATTTGATATGATTATATTGTGATAATATAGATATTTTCTAGGATTATATGTGTAGAAAAAATCAGTTTTATTTCAATAGAAAATTGTGGAAAAAAATTATTGGAAATGTTTTTAAGAAAAGACTCAAACTAATTTTTTAGAACTATATTAGTAGGGATGATTCTTGGGAAGGAGCCTATAGAATATTTTTGGAATCATAAAAAGTTTAGAAGTCTAATTTTTAGCTTAATTTATCTTATTATATCTAGATATGATATTTTTTATTACATATAATTATATAAAGGATGTCATTGGGATCAAAATTAGTCATATATTATTACTTACAAGGGAGTTATGTAATGAATCATGGTAACCATGGAATTTGGGTTTATTTGTAATAATAGTGAACAATTGAATCTATTTAGATTTTTTGATGATGATTAGGAAGGTGATTGTGATGATGGGAATTATACTTCAGGTTGGATATTCATTCTATAAGGAATATATGTAACCCAGATAAGAAAAAAAATAATTACATTGATAACCTATATTAAAGAAAATCATACTGTTATAGGTTTCTATACCAAGGTGATCTAGATGAAAAAAATAGATAGATAACTTTATAAGATTAAAATACTATACAAAATTTCATTTCATAGTCAAAGTGTAATTGATCAATATAGAAATTCTTGTGTGGGAATCTAAATCTAATCATATTGATATCATGTATTAATTTATTAATAGAATGTTCCAAATGGTTATATAAAAATTTATTTTATTCCAAATAGAGATAAACATGCATATATCTTCTCTAAGGAAATACCCATAAATATATTTTCAACATAGAACATAAACATGAAGGTTCATTACTTCCCTCTCACTTGAGGGACATTGGGAGAACCTCCATTATGTGTGGATTCAGTTATTTATGTGGGGGAATGAATTTTAATGATATGTATTTAGTTTTTTAAAAAATCTACTGATGGAATTATTTTAAAATAGGAAAGAAAATGGTGAATGAGTTATTAGATAATGGGGGAGATAATCAAGAACACATGGCCAAAAAATCATCTGAAACATGAATGAATTATCTCAAAAAACTTATTTTACAAGTTTTGTAGTTTGAATATAATTATCCTTGAGAATAACTTTAATTTTGGTTTTCTGAGTGATTTTCTTTGGGGTAGATAGTATATCCAATGGGGGGATTGAGAAACCATGTGGATTTGTAGAATAATGTTGTATTGGTTTTCAACCAATAGTTATAAGAATTTTAAGGTGATAAAATATATTTCTATGCTGTAAAGGACTTGATTATCAGGCTTGATGTTATTTTGATTATATTTTTATTAATTTTATAAATTCTAGATTAGTAGAAATTGTCGATGTTTGGGTCAATAAGAATCATTTTAATATTGTTGAGTGGCATGATTTGGTAAAGTATTTAAGAACCATAAGGATCCAACAAGTCATTCCACACATCATAGGAGTCATCCTCTAATTATTAAGAGTCATTATGATTCGATTTGATCATGGTTTATTTTTTGAGAGTCATTAAGATTGTTTAATAGTGAATTTGACTCCATACGATTTATTTTTAGTTTCCATGAGAGTAATTATAGGAAGTGTGTAACCATAATCTTGTGATAAAGGGTGTTTCATGAGTGCTTTTTAATCTAATTAAATATTGGGTGAAGGAAAATTGAAAAGGGAAGAAAAATGTAGGGAATAACAAAAGATTAATTTTACTCATACATAAATTCCACTAATGACGATTAATAAAGGTTAATTCTTTATAAAAAATTTGATAAGTATATATATTTATATAGGAAAATTCTATAAGATAAATAAAATGATGCAAGAACTAATCTTTATTGAAATATACATACCATTTACATAATATAGGATATTTTTATTCAATCTAAGAAGAGAAATAAGCTAATACGTCTTCTATAATAAGTGAATGAAGTCACATCGAAAATGGTATTTACATTCCTAAGAGATAATGATACCATGTAGATAGGGAAATTAATTATTCAATAAGTATATTTTTTGTAGGAACGTCATTATTTTCTAAATATGTCACAGGGAATAAAATCCAAAATTTCATGGATGTTTGAATAGTATTTGATTGAAAATTAAACTAGAGTATTCTATTTGTTAGTTTAAATATCTAAATATTATTTTACACTTGAAATCATATGGGATTTATATTACCCAAATATAGTAAAATTTTCATCCTGATTCATTGAGAATGTTAAATTAATAAAAAGGAAAAAAATTGATATGGAGATATATAATTAAGAAATTTATATCTTGTAATACTACAGAATTATTGTACCAAATAAAGAAAATAGGATATCAACCAACACTTGTTTCTATATTTTACTATTAGTGTCGAGGAAATCCAATTCTCTTTATAATAATATAGTTGCTTAATTTTGATAGAGAATAAGATAATTGTGTTTTTACATTCTATCATGCATAATTAAATTATTCTAGAATATTAAAATGGGATGCAAACCTGCATGCCATACTATGGACATTTTGTTAAAATTAATAGGCCTAAATTTAAATAGGAAAATCAAATTATCAGTTTTAGGGACATCCAAAATTACACATAATTTATTCTTCATACCAAGAGAGGACTAAATTCTAGAAGACTAGTGGATCTAATATAAATAATAACCTATTATAATATGTAATTATATGATACTTGCCATGTGAACTGGGTGATGTCTCACCAAAACATTATGTGTGTTTTTTAAATTTTTTGATGAATACTTATATAAATAATGATATAATTTATGCCTATGTAACAAACCAAACTCAACCAGGATTATATTTCCTCATTCACTATAAAAATTAAAAAGTATATACTTGTGTGTAATTCATTTTTTTTTCAGTTTTATTTTATATGGTTGAGGAAGAGATTAAAGAGAAGTGGATACCAACCATAAAAATTCATAGTGGTTTATTTCTCGAAGTAATTGATAAAACACATACAAAAAATTCACTCCCCCTACATTTCATAGTTATATTAATTTTTTTGGCTCTCCAGTAGTGTGCTTAGAGGTGGAAATGGTAGTTTTGTGGTAGTGGTGATGTAGAAATAATATTTTTTTGTTTTATTGTTTAAATTATATAGGAAACTTATGAATCTATTTTTATGAAATTATATAAAATTATTATTTGTTTCTTTATTCACCACCTAATTGGGGTAAGGTAACATATTTTACTTTAATAATTTGGGTGTTGGTTAAACCCTAAAGATCCCATATATGGGTGATATAGTTGGATAACTACTCCCCATATCCTACTCATTCTACTAATAGTTGTGGTAGTTATTTTTTTTGATAGAATTGACTTTGGTTTGAGGTTGTATTATGGGGGTAGTGGTATGATGATGAGTTTTTTACGATGTTTTTTTGTTAAAGAATGAGGTTTTAGTATCTGGATATAATAAGTAATTAGAGTTTCTATGTTTTTTAAGAATTTGAATGTAACTAGACTACTGGGGATGTGGGATTGGGTAAAATCCTTGATATAAAATCATGGTTCACTATACTTAAATTGTATGTGGGTTTGTATAGTGAGACTCTAGTGAGATGAGTAAGTAGATTACAATGGACGGGACACATGTATGTTTCACTATTTATTTACAGATGCATTATAATTATCCTTCCACATCACAATGAATGTATGTATAAGGTAACATACTAACAAAAGAAGTATTTTCACCCCTTATAACAAACCTTCCTAGGTCAACTAAACACATCACCTGAGCTATCTTGACACAAGGCCTTAAGAATGTTCATGATCCCTGGGGGCTTATTATAAGTACTTGGGTATCAACACAAAAATTTGATTTAAATAATTCACAATAAATGAAAGCACAAAAATTATACTATATAACCAGATAATATGATTAAAAAAATTAAAACATAGATGAGAAGGTATCTAACCATGAGACATATAACCCATGCCAATAGCTAGTCCAAGAAACACAAAAAGGAAAGACCAAATAAAAATCTTCATGTGACTATCTGTCACCACCATCCTGATCTATAATAAAATTGATTTATACCAAGAATTCCTACCATTAAACATGACTCTACTTCCCTAGAATGTATCCAACAAAACCATGCCTTTAAACATCCAAATTATAAAAAAGTTATGTGTGAGCCCAAAGGATCATAAGAATACCACCATGAATCTATAAGATGACTATCACCAAGAAAACATTAGTTCTATTTTTAAAATAATTAAAATTTGAAAATAAATTTACTTTGATAACAATTTTTATTAAATATCATTTGTTTTTACCTTTAAGACAATCAATATTCTAATCCATAAGAATATGAATATTAACACAAGTGATAAATAGAGAATGTAATCAAAATAAACCATAACTTAAAAGACAAACATGTGGTAAATAAAAAAGGAACCAATTGGATAAAAAATACATCTATTTCTACAAGATCATATTCACATAATATCATGATAAGATGAGTTCATGAATGATTTTATTAAGGCATAAATATAATTATCCATAAAAACCTAATACTATAAATTTTTGAGAAACCTAACATGAAAACATACGGTCTTGTATAAAACTAATCACAAGTTTTTTCCATCCTGTGGGAATATATACTAGTACATATGAAGGGACGCTAATAGAGGAATACAATGAATCCCACCAGTTGAGTATTGCTTTCTTTCATATGAAGCTACCAAATCTTCATCATTTTTTTCAACTCCATGAATTTTTTCTATCCTAGATCAAACAACTATAGGGAAAAAAATCTCAAAAAAATATTCTTAAATTTATCCCATTCCAAGGAATTATTCTCTCCACGTTCAATGGTATTCTTAACAATTAACCACCACTGACTGAATTCACCTTCAAAACAATAAATTTCAATATTTAAAGTTTCATTATCCAAAAAACACATAACACCACATATATATTTTTATTGATTTATTCCACCCTTTAGCTAATATATGGTCTTTTTTAAATTAAATAATTGTTTCTTATATCATATAAAAACTCTACACTATCATTATGTTCCTCTATTGTTGATCAGGTTTCTCTCTTTCATGGAAACCACCACCATTTATATCCCGAGTCAACAGATCCATAACCATAATAAACTATTCAAATTTTATTCCAACTATCTCATTATTCTGATTCAATAGGTTATTTAACTCTTAGTTCATTCCCACTATAGATTCATTGTTTCCTCTGTGGAAAACCATTTTGAAAAAACATACTGTAGATAAACCAAATTATAATCATCAAATGCTATATCATTTTAACAAAAGCATAATGTAAAATCTTTTAAGGACAAGTTACTAATATTATCCTAAACTCCAAAGTTATCTAAACATCTCATTTGATACAAACTATAATTACTTATCCTAAATACATTACATAATCTTGTGTTTAGACATTAAATATACATTATATCATGTTGAGGATCTTTTTAGTTTTATATATTTTGACAATCATTCCAAAACACATACATAACAACACTATAAAATTTAAAGTCTAAATTGTTACAAAATAAACATTTTTTTCACCATATAAAACTATAAAAATAAAACATGATTTTTTTACAGCACTTTATGATTATCCTTATAAATTATTCTAATACCTTACTCATAATTAAGTCCCCTAAAAACCTCAAGAAATAGGTTTTGAGCATAAAAATATCAGAAAGGGACATAAAAAAAATAAAAACTCTTCTTAATTTACAACCATTAAAAATATATGGAAAAGATATCATAAAGTAATACTTTTCACCTTGATAAATGGTAAATAATTTCTTTTTATAATAATTTCATTTTCTACTTTTTTTATACTAAAAATATTTCCATAAATCTCATACCAAGCATAGAAAGCACATAAGGGTTGCTTGGAAAATCATTATAACTTGTACACTTATAAATTGAATAACCATACAGTTGACTTTCATACATGTCACACATACATATAGAATATACATTTGACAAACATCCCCAATGAATGCATTGGAGGCCAATCACGGACCAAACTGTCCTGGGTTTATCACAAAACTGCCCATTATTATTTTATTACATATTCACCCATGAAATGTACAAGTAAAAATTATATAATAAAAATAGATAAAAGATCAAAATTTGAAACATTTTTCTCATTATATTTCATTTAAAATCACAAGAAAAATTTAAAAATATTGGAATAATCAATCTTTTTTATAAACCTATTTTAAATAAAAAAATACACAAAAAAATATGGATTTTTATTTTACAATACATTAAATTTTTCAGTGGAATAAAAAAAATAATGCCCACAAGAGTGGAAAATCATTTTCTATATGTACGTTAAGAATAGAACAATCTATTTATCATTTGTTAAATCATTATGTATAAAGCATAAAAAATGATTTATTTTCAAACATATTTTAATAAAATTAAAAATATACATAAAATTCCCTTTATAACCCTATGATATCACTATAAATAAAATAGTAAAATAATTTCAATGACATTTTCAAAGATAAAAGATTATGAAAATTAGTCTTTAAACATTCAAAGTGGCCCATACCACGTTGAACATTTTAATCACAAACCCCATGAAATATTAATAATTAAAAAAATTAAATAACATGGTAATGGATTAATGGATGTAAAATGTAAAATGGTATGTATATACACTATATAAAATAACAAATGAGCATATAATGAAGAAATTCCTTAATGAAAGAAGATTGAGTGAAAATTCCTTCCCTTGGATCTGATTTGTCATCTCTTTCATTACTTTCCTAAATAATAAACATATATTAATTATATACTTTATTTATAATCTATTTAAAGTATAAATTAAATTTTATGTTAGTTATTAAATTTTTATATACAAATATTTAAACAATTAACATTATGTCTGTTGTTTTGACCATATTCAGTTTATGTGTCAAAATGACTTTTGTAAGTCAACTATGGTCTAATGGATTTTTATATGCATATATCCATAATAGTAATTATTAAATAATAATAATTATTAAATAACTATAATATATATACATAAATTACCCTTATAAAACCAATCAATAAACATGGTTAAGAAAAATGAACAAACGTTACATTCATGGAGATGGTAGGCCATACATACGCATGAGTAATGTTCTCACCTTTTAATGAAAATTTTGGAAAGAAGTTTAGTAATAATTTTTCATTAAATAATGATATTTATATCATATATAAAATTTTATTTAATCATATATGCATATATATATATTTATATAATTATTATGTTTTAAAAGGGATCATATAACTTTGAGGAGGTGGAATTCCACATGTCCACGAACATCATTATCACTTATTCCGTCTGTGGAAAAGTGTTAAAATAAAATGATTTTTTCTATTTAACAAAAGTTAGTTATGTATTCAATATAATATAGAATTTATTTATGTAATATATATTTAATTAAACATGTCATTAACATGATTCATGTCGTGTGTGAACATATCACATCCCTTTGAGGTTGTGGTGCTCCACACTTCCACAAACAATGTAAACATGTTTACAAAAAATGAAATATATAATGGTATGTATTATAAAATAATTAAATAAAAATAAGGAAATAAAAAATTTATATATAACATATATAAATGTAATTCCCATCAAAATTACCAACCATGTAAGATGGTTATGTAAAAATGAACAACATCATTTTTTGATCCATAGTTCTCCATACACAAGAACATTAAATTTGTTACCCATTATGTGGATGTGTCTACAAGTTTAGGGTGAAACATTATCATAAAAAAATTCTAGTTAATTGAAGATAATCATTTTTTTATGAATTCAAGGAATAAGAAGATTTTAAGAAGTAGATGATGAAAATAAAATAAATGATTTTGAGGAAGGGTGTTACCACTTATTCAGGAAAATCCTTTCGGTTTACACAAAATGGAGTTCAATAATGGATTTATTTCAAAGGTGAGGCTTCTAGTGTGAGGTTAAGGATTTTTAGGAGAAATTTAGGTATAGATTTGTTAATCCAAAGTGTCTCTATAGTTATGAAGAAGTGATAGGGGTGAGTTCTTTTTCATAGTGGGGCAAGAGCGGCACATTGTAAATTTTTGAAATGGGAATTCCACAAACATTTAATGAATGTAATTTGGATTGAATAATGGTCTAAATTCACGTAAATGGACTATAGGGTAAAAATATGTCCATGTAATGGATTTCAGGTATCGATCAAGGTCATTTGGTCCCTTTAGTTAATGTTTTAGTCCCTAATGAAGTTAATTTTTCTCTTAACCATTGTAATTAATTTTAATGACCTTCACTAATATTTTTGGTAAAATTAATTTTAACAAATTAAATATAGAATATTATTCTCATTCCAAAAAGTTAATAAATTTTTACAAATTCTAATAACTATTTTAGATGAAAATATTTTAAATATAATCCCACAAATGGGATGACAATGTGGATTTTTATTGAAAGAACTTTCAAAGGGTTGTTGTGTTTTTAGGTCCAATTTCAAAGTAAAGATAATTCTAATTACCTAAATTGGTTGAAAATATATAAACGATCTAAGTTTACTTTAAAACCAATTAAAATATAATTTATTTATACATTTAAATTTTACGAAAAATAATTTTTTATAAAAAATAGAATTAGTCACTATTCATCAAAATATGAATGTTCTAAACAAAGTTAAAAAATATTACCCAAAGTAATTTTTTATATTTTTTATTTCAAAAAATAATTTCATTTTACCATATAAAAATTATAAAAGTTTCAAAATTTATATTTAAAGTTCGTTTGTCATTAATAGATAGAAAAATTATATTATAAAAATATACATCTTTTTATTCTTAAAATTGTATTGATTCTTAATTTAAGCCTATCAAATTTAATGGGTGAATGTAAATAAATTATAAAAATGTGTAAAAATACCATAGTAATACATTTATATTCCCACCTATAAAATGTTTAGGTGATTAATACCACTTAATATAATAATAATATCTTTAAATTATTGTTTTTTATAACTCAATCTTGTGTGTAATGTAAGATTCTCAATAAACTAATTATTTTGTGTCTTGTACGCTATTTAATGTAGCATCCCTTTTATAGTAAAATTACTATTTAATTCATAAATATTAATAAATATGAATAATTATTATTCTATTATAAACTGTGATTAATCATTATATACACCACATAAAATAAAGAGGTGGTGATTATAGAATGTGTCTCTCAAATGTAGAATGTAAGACATAAATCCCATACCTAAGTCTTAATATCTATTTTAATTAATCAGTATTGCAATATAATAAATATAAATTTATTATAAATAAATTTTAAAACCATATTCATTTTTATAATACAATATATTATTTAATTATTTCCTTTTATTATCCACTAGTTAACAATTCCATGTTTAAGTAATGTTTTGGGTAATAACCGCTTTGTTTTTCATATATGTTTTTATTTGTTGTATTTTTTCTCACAATTTAATCATTATTTCATAATATATATAATTATAACCTTAATATTAATATCATATATATATTTATATATTCATCATACATGTATTTATAATGACCTATAAAAGATACTAATAAGAAATGAAATACACTGTTCATTGAGATGGTGGGCCATATGTAAGCATGAACATTGTTTCTATTTTCTTGTCATATTTAGAAAATGGAAATAATATGAGATATTAAAATTATATAATGATTTTTATATCAAATATATCAAAAAAATTTAATAAAACTATCATTAATACAGTCCATTTAAATCATGAAAGAAAAATATCACATTATGGGGTGCTAGTCTACCATGCACACGAACTATGTTGTCATATTCCCAAAAAAGGAAATCATGAAGTTTTTCATGTTATAAAACATTAATAATCATTATAACATCAAAAAATTAAATATACTATATTATCTATATATACATCATTATTATCAACCATGATATAAGGAAATGGAAGAATGAAAGACATTAGTTCATGAGGTGGTAGTTTGTGATTCATATGAAAGATGATTGTGAATCCCATTTGACAGAAATGTGTGAAGATTTAGGTAATATCATTAACCTAAAAAAATTTACATATTTTGGTTATTAATTTTTTAATATAGTCATAAAATAATCACAATATATGGGGTTTGAGGAATAAATAAAATATAAATGTTTGTTGGTTAATGTCACCTCTTATTTGGCTATCTCCTTTTGTATTTCAATGAAGACTTTTTGGTTGAATTTATTCCCATATAAAGGGTTACAATATTAAGGGATGTAAATTTGGAAGATATCTATATAGTTATTGCCTAATAAAAATGGCATGATAGGTGTGAAGAGAGAAGGATAAAGGGAGGCATTTTTTTAAGGGTACTGAGTTGTAATCATGTAAAATTTTGAAAGTGATAATTACACACACATGTTTAAATTTAAAAAGGTTTAACGAAGATGGCTCATATTTAAACCTTATACATTATAAGGTCGAAATATAGGAATAAAATGGGTTTTGGGAAAGTGTTGGGTTATTTTGACACCTTATATTCAAACTTTAACCACTAAGTAATCTTTTTTTAACCTTAATCACTATAATTAATTTTAATTTATTTCACCAATAAATTTGTTCAAAAATTGTGTAGACCTTGTTATAAATTATAAATTTTTTTGATTCCAAATAATTAATCTATTTTGTTAAATATTAACCACCAAATTGTACAAAAATGAATTCAAAAATAATCTCACATACAGGATGAGACAATGGGTTTTTATAATGATAAATGTTCAAAAGTTTGAAATATTTTTATATCTAATTTTAATTTGAAATTTATTCTAAAAACCAAAATTTAATTAATATATTTTTTATTCACCTAATTTTACATTAAAAAATAATAAAAACATAATTTATCTATATTAATAAATTAAATGAAAATGTGGTTTTCAATTAAAATTCAATATTTTTTACTATTCTCCCAAGAATGAAATATTTCTGAAAACCCCATGAAATTCACCATAAACTAATTTTGAATTTCTAAATTCAAAATTTAGGTTTATTTTTTTTAAAATTAAATTTTAATAAGTGTCGAATTATAATCATATTATTATCCCCAAAAGGTCATAAAAAGTAGTTCTTTTTAGGAAATAATATTTTCCAATATATAAAGACTATAACTGAAATTATATGTTCTATTATCAATATGTGTTATTTTAATAAAAAATTATAAATAATATTTAAGAAATATTTTTTACTATTATTTTTTCTAAGTCTAATGTATTCGTTATAGCATTTATGCATAAATAACTATATTAATAATACAAAATTTTTTTGTTAAATTTTAGTGTCACATGTAATGAAAGATAAGATAGTCTTACATGTAGAAAAAGCTCAACTTGATGTACCATATAACTATATATAAACATGGGGTAGAATTTAATACAATACATTAATGAAATTTAATTTAATTGAGATCAATGTTTCATTAAAACATTGGGTGTTACATTCTATCCCCATAAAATGAATCTCACCCTCAAGATTTGTCACTCTTATATAAAAAAATGATGATACTTATGAGTCATAATATATTAAAATTCTAATATAGCTATGTGAAACTGGTTGTTTCACAAAAAAATATTGACTACATGATATTTACTTTTTTGTATTACTTTATTTGTATAATATATAATTTCAACCATCTTTTCCCATCTGAAAGACATTTCTACAATGGTATGACCTCTATTCTTATCACAAGTGAATCTTCAGTTATATAATTCCTCTAGAAAAATAAATGGAACACATTTTTTACTTGAGATAGTTTTTGTGGAATCCCCTAATGATAGGATAATGTCTTAATATGATTATTAATGTCAAAGGGACCAATATACCTAGGTCTTAGTTTCCCTTTCTTCTCAAATATCATAACCTTCTTCTATAGTAAAACTCTATGAAACACTTTTTGACAAACATCATGTTCTATAACATGTTAATGATTAACAACATAAATTTTCCTCCAGGTATGACATTTATTCATTGATTTCATGTCCCAATTTCTCATATTCCCTAAGTTCATTCAAGCACATTGGATTTCTACATTTATTCTCATGTAGGTATTTGTAAGGATCCATTTGTATTATTGAGTAAAAGATATTATAATAAAAAACTAAACTAAATTAAGGTGTTCATACAAACTACATTAGAAATCAATAGAATAATATCTCATCGTATCCTTTAGTTATTGAATTTCCCTTTTAGACTGACCATCTATTTGAGCATGATAAGTAGTTCAAAAACTATGTTCTGTATCAAGCTTTTTCTAAATAATTTTCCATAACATTGAAGAAAATCCAAAATAAAAATAATATATAAGGGATTTGGTACTACATAAAACATTATAATTTCTTAAATGTATATGATGGAACGTTTCCCTATAGATAAGTCTCCTTTGATAGAGATGTACTGTGATGACTTTGTATGTCAATCAACTACCACCCATATAGCATTATTCAATTTAGAGCTTTTATAGATTCCAATGAAAGAATACATAGTGATGTTATCCCACATTCATCTTGGTATGGGTAATGTATGAAACACCTCCTTATAATTTTCTGTTTCATCCTTATGATGTTAGCATACCAAGCACCGAGATAAAAATTTTATGATATCCTTCCTCATGTCATACCACTAGATGTATTCATTCAAACATCAATACATCATTTTTACTTCCATGATGAATATAGAATGAATAACTATGAGATTACTCCAATAACATCTTCTTCAAGTATGGTATGGATGTAATGCATACATAGTTCCCAAAACATATCATTTTACCATAAACAATGATAAACATAAGAACATTCCTAACCATCTTTTGATGATCTACATATATTTTGTGCCTATTTATATGTCACATGGATATGTTGAACATTCTAATGAGAAATATAATATTTTACCCTTTTTCATGATTTCTGGATCCATTATTTTCAAATCCATAAATATATGATCTATTTTGTCCTTATGTTGTATAATATAGCATGATATTTCCTACTCAATGCATCGAACACCTGTTCGCCTTCCCATAGTGGTAATTTATTGAGTAGCCATGATCCTTAATTGGTACTAACCATCTACTTTGGAGTATGTTCAATTCCTTATCATTGAAGATATACTACATACTTTTCTGATCAATATATTTATTATACTTTTCCCCATAATGATAATGCATCTATATCATAAATATAAAAATTACTTCCTCTAACTTCAAATCAATAGTTGGTTAATTTTCCACATGGATCACCATTTTTCAAGAGTAATAATTTATAATCATGTTATTCTGTATAAGAATACATGAAAATATCTTCTTGTATTCATTAATATATATTACAAACCCTTTGACACTATATGGTAATGTAAGCACAATAACACTGACAGGCCTTCTCTTTAGTTCCTTGAAATTTTCCTCGCATTCATCTATCTAGAGAAACATGGATTCCATTCGAGTTAACTTGGTCAGAGGATTAGAAATCCATGAGAAATTCTCCAAAAACAATTGATAATATTAGGATAAACCAAGAAAAGTGTGGATCTATGTCAATGTGGTTGTTTAGGTACAACAACCATTATCCTCCATCTTTAAAAAATTTTCTAATACACACTATGATGTGATTATAGGACTCGCAAATGAAAACTATTTCATCCAAAATTTAATCATTCATAAATTTTCATATAATTTCTTATTCCTTATTATCTTTATTAAAATTGTCAAGTAGTATTTGTTTTCTTCCTTTTTCTTAGATTAAATAGTAATATCTTATGTAAATACTATCACAAACTGATCAATTTAATCTCTAAAGACTCAACTCATTAAATCAATGAATATAGTGTGATGATTAGTAAGACCGAATGGAATCACTATATATTCAAGGTGTCCATAACGTTAAAAAAATAATATCTTTAATATATCCACCTTCTAAAACATCAATTTATTATTCAAAATAAAGGTCAATATTAGGTAAGTATTGATATTTACAAAGTTGATCAAATAATTCATCAATATGGGTAAGAGGACACTTTTTCTTAATTGTGATGTTTTTATGCTCCTGATAATCAATGAATAGTTGCACTGATCCATATTTATTTTTTCCAAAAAGAACATGTGCACCCCATGGTGTCTAACATGGCCAATTTAATCACTTATCAAGGTTTTCTTAGAGCTTCTTCATACATTTCTGCTACTCAGTCGGGCCCAATCTAAAGGGAGTCTTTAAAATTCACATGGTACTACGTATGTGTTCTACTGAGAACTCAGCTTTGAATTTTGGTGGAATTCTAGGAATCAATTTCAGACATACATTCAAAAATTCACAAACAATAAGAATATCCTCAATGTCTTGTTTCACCCTAACCATTTGATATGATCATACCATCTGATTGGGAATTGTTCCCCATAAACTGGATGTAATCTCCAAAGGATGTTCATAATTATTATTACACTAATAAAACATAATATGTTGTTTGGAAAAATGAAACATAACTCACCTTCCTCAAAATCTGATTTGGTATCTATCTAGTCCAATACAATCCATGTATAAGATGACATAAAATTAAACAAAAAAAAGAACGGTAAAATTTGTAGGAATCACATTGCCTCCAATGTCTACTAGAGAGGAATCATAGAATTGAGATGTGATCATCAGACGATTATAGGATTTTAATGATAATTCTACATATAAATATTTGGGTGGAATCTTGATAACCTTATAAAATGAATTAGATATGAATGAATAGGTATATCTAAAGTCAAATAAGACATTAGAATTTTTTGAGTGGATGGTAAGTATACCTTTTTCCACATTGTTATCACAATATTTTTCCAAAACAGTTATGGCATGACATGTCACTTTATAAATTTGATTGAGTGGCTATAAATATTAATCATTGCCATTAATTTTCGGTTTTGGTCACTAGTTATATTAATTCCTATTCTCCTTACTATTAAATCAATCAAGTGTGGGTGGTGCAGGCTATGAAAGATTCTCTCTATTCACACTATTAGATAAGATCCTTCCATCAATTCAAAAATAAATTGCATGATGACCATCCCTTCTGGGATTAAAACATTTTCTAGTTCTCCTATGTAAATTTCCTCTATGCATCATCCCACACTTATAGAATAATGGAAATATCGTCTTCTTCTCTCTATAGTTCTTAGAATTTCCTTTGAACTCCATCTTTCTATTATTGTTAAAATCATGAGATTATTGTGTAATTAAAACATCCATTTCCACCTTGATTTCACATAGAAAAATATATTCATAACTTCAAAAGTATCATATGTTAAATTCCCTTTGTATAATTTTTTGTAAACCACTAATGAATTCTTCAACCTTATTTTTATTTTGGACGATAATACTACAATTTTATGTCAAAATTTTTGAAAATTTATCCTCATATGTACCAACTTATTCATCATCCCTTTAATTTAAATCATTTATTTTTTTCTCCATAGTCCTAAAAAAAATATGAGAAAAATAAATAATGAAAAATATGTTCTTGAACTCATCTCATCCCATAGAGTAAATCTCATTTTGTTTCCTTTAATTCGGAACAAGAGTCCACCATTGATCTTTTGCACCATCCAAATTGTATATAGACAAAATAATTTATTTATATTATGAAAATTGGAGATTGTAAATTATATTTTAATGGTAATGGTAAATTTTTCTTCAATTAGGGGGTTATAAGAATCACTGAAATAATGTGGGAATATCCTCCTAAAGGGATCAATGGAATTTTGTTCTCTTGTTTGTTCGTTTTGAATTCATTTGTGATTCATAGATTGATAATGTTGTGTGATAATGGACTTAATTTTTTTATTAAACCACCAATAATATTTATATTTTAAAGAGAAAAAATCATTTAAATACTTGTCACCCTCATCATTAACGAGGTTCCTCCATGTTCCATCAATTAATTCAAAAATAATAATAGAGTATGAAACAATAATCATAGTAGCAAACCACATATACATAGAAATAACTTACATGATTTCTAAATTATGACACCTTATTTAATATATCATACCTTATTTTTATCCTAGGTCATTCAAATCCATCTTTTATTTAAATCTTTTATTATGGTTCATAATGTTTTTTTTAATTTTAAAAGTATATCCCCTTGTAGTGTCAAACAAGATGTACATCAATGATCACTATCATGAACAGTTTCTCATTCAAGTATAGATTAAAATAGTGTTTTTGGGACTATTTATCCTATGTATTTCTATTCCAGATCAACGTTAATGTCTATAATCCATAGAGGGATGTGTTGGTAGGAGACCACCCACTCTATCCTTTACCAAAATTACACAAAATTTCCTATAATTTAACTCATCGTTAAACATATCCTTATAAATGTGCTTTGGGATATCCCAATGGTTTTCTCATCCTAGTTTCAAATTGCTAACTAACCCTTCACTCTGATACCAACTATAACGACCTAGTATTTTCTTACATATAAATTACATAATTTATGTAGAATATTCATTACATTTCAAAAACACGCACCCAAATAACATATTACTTTATTTCCTTTGTAAAAATGGAAACATAATCTCGGGTACATAATAAAAACACATTATCCTCCACTAATCTCCAAGAATATCACCCTTCTTATTCACATCATACATAATACATTTCTTCAAAAATTGTGGAAAAACATCAGAAAGGGTGGGCTTATATGCTCAGTAAGGGTACACAAGGGAGATATATAAGCGTAATAATGAATATAAGTGGATGATAACATGAACATATTGTTATAATATAATACCATACAAATCCAATATTATAATTTGGATTCATGGAATAAATATTGATAGTTTATAAGACATGAAACACTCGTAAATCAAAGAAATTATCCTTGAAATAAAAAAACATGGATTTTTTAATAAACATAAGCTTAGAAAATCCATTCCATATAATCCAAGCCTTAGGGCCTAGACCATCATAGCATAAGAGTTCTTTACTGAACTAGATTATCACTCTTTTCCATCGCTTTATTTCTGCACCAACTTCACCTCTCATTCCAACCCTATATTATTGAACCAATTTCATTTCTCATTCCAATCCTATATTATTGAACCAAGTTCTCTCCCCATTCTATTTGTGTTTATCTCATGAGGAATAATTATTCAACCAATGAGTCGGAAGAAGATATTGGTCCCACTTATTACATAACTAAATCAAACATATGTTTGCCTTAATATCAAAAACATTCACCATATCATAACCCGTGAATGTAAATGTGTATCATAGACATGAATTATATAATAACGTGTGTAAAGGAGACAAGTTTCACAGTCATAACATAACTCAAGAAAATAAGTAGGTTTAATAAGTATATAACCTATGGTATAAAAAAATATATTATATAAATCATCTCATAAAATAATAAACTATTTAGATAATGAATATGGATGGTACCCAAAGATCATATCTCAATTAAGGCATGAGTATCACCTATCAGAATCATGTTATATGAAAACTAATTTAGAAATATCATCTAAAATTTTTTCATGAGATAATTTCATTCATGTCGTACATGTCATAAAAAATATTCATTTCATATTGCCATTATAAATCAATGTATCTTTTATCGAAAAAAAACAATATTCATCATAAATCAATTTTTCTAAAAGGTAAAACATGGGTAAAATGTATGCTAAAAATAAAATGATATTTATATATCATTTTTAAAATGTATGTGTAGGATCCCAAATCTTATGAAGGTATTTATTTGTTTGAAGTTTTTGTATTAAGCCATTATATTTGGTTAAATAGATCTTTTCTAGGTATGAGAGTTTGTTTAGGGGTATTTTAGTGGCTCGGGGCATGAAAGAAAGGTGAAACTAGGCCATTCTATTCATGTTTCATGGTTTGCGCAGGGTTAGTGCAAACCAAGTGAGAGGGGAATCCAAACAATTATACCTTTTATATAGGCTACTCGAATGGTTTACACATAGACTTTCAAATCATAAAGGCCTTCTAAGGTAAAAATGTATCTTAACCACTCTTGGGTAGAAGATGAAACATGATTAGCACTGGGTTTGGAAAACTGTGGGGCCAAACCATGTGACCAATTAAAATGTCAAAAATTAATGAACATCCCCCTTGGTACTTTTATGTTCCCACCTAATTTTCTTCCCCTTTCTTCTACCGACAACTTAAGTGGAAAACATAAAACCTAAATATCTCCCAATGATCAATCCCCATCATTTCTAGACTATTTGGAGTGTCATTGGTTGCAGATCAAAGATCTGTGTAGGTCTAATCTTCCACATAATTATTTTATCTGGATTAGGGCTTATAGATTTTTACTTCTTCTTCTTCTAAAATCCTAAAAACCTCTTTTCTAGGTGGAAATTATTCTATTTCTAAAAATAATGTTTGAATTTGATTCTAATAATAAAGATAAGGGATTGTTCATATTTTTATTCATGGTCGGTGGTTTATAAGTTATATCTCTTAGTCTTTATGTTGATTCGTTCGTGCATGGTTGTGTATTTTTTTCTTGTCTATTGCGAGTTTAGTGCCCTTTGTAATATTTGGTAAATATAGTTGTTTAAATAAGTATTTAAACCCCTAAAACCCTCTTTGGGTGTGTTGAATTTGACTAGACCAATTTAGGGCCACCCATGAGTTCTACCAATGACTCTGAACATATAAAATAGTAATGTTATTCCTAAAAATGATTAGTGTTTAGGTAAAGACCTTGATAAATGTGTTGATATGCTAGTTTGAATTATTTATAGCACAAATAGTGGTTGTGCATAGGTTTTTTTAATGGTTTAATAATTATTTGGAATAATTTATAAAGAAGAGTTGAATGGGTTCTTGTGAATGTGCAATATGGTTTATGGAATTGAAATGGAATCATCTAAGTGGATTAAGGAACATGAGTTGATTAATGTGTAAATGGATAAATAAATGGGTATTCATGAATATGTTAAATGGGTTAATGTATGGGAATTGACAATTTAGAAAAATATCTCAAAGTATGATATATTTTAATTGTTAAATGGTGAAGCCAAAGTAAATGATAATTATGTTAATGGGTTAAGGGAAAAGAGTGGTTTATATGTTAAAAGAAATGTATAATGTTAATTTTGTGTTTATTTATTTATTATGGTTTTTGATATGTTATATGTGTAAAAGGGATAAATAGGCATATGCACATGGCTTAATGGTATGTGGGTATTTACTAGAGGTTCCATGCCCACGGGTTGGGTTGGATTGCATCTCTAAACCCTATCCCTAAATTACATTGGTTAAGGAATTACAATGAGGATCTATGCCCATAACTATTATATTGGATGATCCTACTAAGAATGAGGATCCATGTAAATATTGATTTGTTTTTTATGGTATTATTTCCCAAGTGGGATATGGATTTTGATTTATACTATTATGAATAGTGATATGTTTACTTAGGACTTTGTGTGAATGATGTAAATGCATAACTAATAGTACATTTATTAGAAACTAACTTAGTAATGTTGATGATATAACTGATAGAAATGGAAAAATAATGGGAAATTGGATATGTTAATACCCTTACAAAATGTAACCCATGTTGTCCTTTTTTTACTTTGTCATTTTTTACTACTTGCATGCACTATATGTTTAGAATGGATTTTTTGTAGAAACTATTAGTGGGGTCCTATTGAGTTATAATCACACCCTTATCAGGCTACCATTTGGTACCCATGTAGATTTCATGGTTGGAGGTCACATAAAAGGAAGAGGTCATCTTCTAGGGAGTTGATTCAGGCTTTGGATTGCTTGGAAAAGGATCTGGACTTGGACATATGACCCATTTTAGGGATTCAACTATTTATATTTATTTTGTGATTACACTTAATTTATAATTGTTTGCATGACATTCCATATTTTATATTTTGGGTTTTTGAACCCTTTTGGTAATTTTTTTGCAATAACTTTTTCTATTTATTTTTTAACTTCATTGGTTATTTATTATGGTTGTCTATTGTGGCTTACTCTGATAAAGATGGTATAGTCTCTCCATGTCATATATTAGACCCTCTATGCTAGTTAGAAATCTCTAGAGTATGGGTAGGTGAACATTTGGTCATTTTGAGACCTAACATGGGGCACTTATTGGTGTCTTTTGGGTTAGGTGAGTTTCAACATACATTTGGGAGAAAACATATTTCCATCCAAAATGAGAATTAATATCTAATTTTACTAAAAAAAATTTCTTAATTATATTTAATATAAATGAGTGTAAAATGAAACCAATACAGTAATATATAACTAATTACAAAATAAGAATAAATTCATGATATTTCATGAGTTATGGATCAAAATATTTCTCAAAAAATCATGACTGTAACAATTTCTATTAATGATGATATTGTTACAATAAAATCAAACCACATTGGTAATATGGAATCATAATCCCCATGAGAGAATAACATTACATGAAACATAAAATATAATGAGTATACAAAAATTCAAGAGATTACATGTCAAAGGTGGAATATATACACGTCCTCAAAGAATATAGGAGAAAAACATAACATACGTCTCAAAAATAAAAATTGACAAAAAAAATGCCCTTACTGATTTGAGAACATTTTAACTATAAAATTAATGAAAAATTCATCTGAACATTGATTTATAAACACCAAAAAAAATTAATAGTATAATCATAATGTATATACAGGGATGTATACACACCATATAGATGAAGTTGGTGGTGAATTTGGAATATATCATAAAAAAGTAAAAAAATTAAATGTAAATCCCATACCTTAAGTCTCGAATTAACTTTTACTCATTCAATACTTTTATATAAAAAATATATTTCTTTTATAAATATATTAAAAAAATATTCTTATATATATAAGACTATATATTATTTTTATGACATTTTATTACCAATTTATCAAAAATTCCATGATAATGTTACATTTCATGTAATAACCGCTATGTTTTTCATAAATGTTAGGATTTGTTATTTTTTTCTTAATAAATTATTTAAAATTTTAACATATTAATAATTTCAAGAAAAATATATTTATCATATATATATATATATTCAATATATGTGTATTTATAAGAATCTATTAAACAAATCAATCATAAATTAAATACATAGTTCATAGAGACGGTTCGTCATATGTATTCATGAATGTTGTTTCAATTTTAATGATGGATTGAAAGAAATAAAAAAATACGATTTATTATCATTATAGAATCATTTTTATGTCATATATATCACATATTTTTATTTAACCCATCCTTAATCATTCCATGTAATTATTGAATGAATCACATTTCATCTCAAGGTGGTAGTCCTCTGTGCACATGAACTATATTATTTTATTCCCATAAAATGTAAATCAAGAATTTATATGTGATATAAATATTATTAAATAATAATAATGTCATAATAATATGGAATATCTTGTATAAAATAAAAATCCATCATTATTTATAACCATGAAATGTGTTAATTAAATATTGAACGCCCTCGGTTCGAGAGGCGGTAGTCCTCCATACACACACATGATGATTGTGTGTCTAATTTTATAGAAGGGTTAGAATTTGTAGGTTGTACCATTAAAATAAAGAAGATTCAGAATATTTAATATAATGTGGTTCATTATATAATAAGTAAATAATAAAATTTTAATGGGTTTGAGGAAGAAATAAAAAAATGTTAGTTTATGAATGTTACCTATTATTCGAGAATTTCCTATTGGTTTGATATAAATAACATCTTTGGTTGGATCTATTCCCAAAGGTAGGCTTCTAGGATGAAGGTATGAAATTTTGGATGCTATTTATATATGTATTTCCAAGATAAATTTAATTATAGGTGTCTGGAGAGGGGGATATGTGGTTACCTTTCATGAGTGAGATCACTAGTAAACATTTAAATTTTTTAATGTGATTATTCCAACAAAGTTATTCATATGGGATAAATTTACAAAATGGCTCAAATTAAGACCTTATTCGTTATACAGAAACCATATGTCTATAAAATGGGTTTTGAAAAAATTATGGGTTATTTTTACACATTATATTCTAATTTTATCCACTAAGAAATCGGGTTGTTACCTTAACCACTATGATTTATTTTAATTTCTTTCACAAATAAATTTTTTCAAAAAAAAATTCATCCTATTATAAATTTAAAATAAGTATGCTTCCCAATATTATTCAATTTTTTCATGTTCTAAACACATAAGTATAATAATTTATTTAAACTGAATTCCATAGACGTGATGAGAAAATGGGTTTCTAAAGTGAAAAAAATTCAAATGTTTAAAATATTTGAATGTCCATTTTCATTGTGAATTTGATTACAATTACCCAAACAAGATTAATAGATATATGATTGACATAAATATTATTCAAAACAAATAAAAAATTATATATCTATAAAAATAAATTAGCAGAATGGGTATTTTTCAATTAATATTCAGTATTTTTTACTATTAATCCAAAAAAGAAATATTTAAAAATAATCCCTAAAATTCACCATAAGATAATTTATACATTAAAAATTCATGATTTTAGTTTATTTTATAATGTTAAATTTCTAAAATTTAGAAAAATATTATTCACATGTAGACATAAAATTCTATTCTTTTGAGAAAATAGTTTTTTCAAACATATAAGGACTTCACTAAAAATTTAAGTATTTATTATAAATTTATATTTTATATAAAATAATTATAAATAAAATTTAAAACATAGTTGTTGATATTAATTTTTATAATTATAATTTTTATTTTTTAACGGTCACATTTAAAAAAAATATATTAATAATATATCATTGTTTTTTGAAGCATATTTTATGTTATTAACCTTTTTTAGGTGTATATACTGATCCTTTAAAAATGTAAATCAAGAGTCCACTTATATTCATGATACTCCAAGTTTCATTTTTGGTTATTTCTTTCCTAGGGGTATGATTCAAATGTTACCAAGGTTTTAATGGATTTCCATATCAATTTCCACTCCATTATAACTTTTATAATATTATGAACCTATATTATTTTTTTTGTATTTTATATATTTCCCATTTTATATATTTAAAATGAGTTCCCATTTATTATTTATTATTGATCTTTCAATTCAATTTTACACTTTCAAATGTTTATAATTTAGAAGATAACAAATTGGTAAGGGTTTTTTTATAATCCCATCATTATTCATGATTGTTTATTTTTACTGCTCTATTAGGGGAATTATTTAATATTTATATCATAAATAGTATATAATTTCTTACCTAATTGTGTTTTTATTTGGTAAATTACAATTTTTCATTCTATTTTTATCTATTTATGTACTCAAGATACTGAAATAATGTATTTTTGTAAATTTTACTTTTTTTCTACTCAGTCATAAATCTTTTCATACATGTTTATATTTCTTAAAAATGTTTTAATGAGTACACTAACTATTTTATAATTATTTATTAAATTCATATTTACAAATGATTTACTTTTGGAAAAATGTTAAAAAAGGATTCTTATTTTCATTTTCTGAACAAGGTAATTTTTTATTTTTACAAAAAAATGTGAATAAAATCCTTTTTATGATGTACTCTAAATGAATGGAATTTACTATGATAATAACCATTTAATTATTTAAAGAAATAATTACATTTTTAAAAGGTTTCATTTAATGAAAATTTTCCCTTAATACTTTTTTGTTTTTTTAATGTTATTTTCAAACTGAAAAGGGTTTATTCCACAAGATTGACTTTAATGGTCCTTATTTGGTATTAAATGTTTATTAAAAAATATCACACAAGGATTTAATTATACTATAGTGGGGATATGCTATAATTTTTCTATCCTTATTAATTATCTAGATAGTTTATGATAAGATTGTCCAAGGAAATTGTTGACATTCGAATTCTTGATTAATTATGTAATCATTAACATTCCCTTGATATAGTCACATTCATTTGATAAATAGGGATTACATTTTCATTAAATATCCACATTATTTGTATCAAAGAAATCATTACATCCTAAACTATATACGATTCTTATATAATTTTTTTACATTGAAAGTTACATTATTTACTTGGGAACTATTGATAATCAATATTCATTACTCAATATTATTATTTTTTGATAAGGTATATTATTCATGAATTAAAATTATCATTCGATATATAATAAAAAAATAAGAGAGGAAATGATAGTTTTGGGACTAGAATTATATATCCCCTCAATGCATCAATAAGTCTCATGAAACGTATCAATAATATTTCACTAAATGGGTTTCTTGTGAATACTATACAAATATTATAATGTCTTTTCACAAGTCTTTTATGATAAAGACATCTTGATGTATGAAATAATGACATGTAATATTAATCATCTCCATTTTTGATAATTTCGTTATTATTATCCAATCGATTAATTCATTGATATTATCCATGTATGTATTTTATACTAAAGTTATTAATTAAATAGAATGTGATTTCAGTTATATGTCTTTCTATAAAGATTACACCTTACCAATTCATGATAGATTCTAATGTATGTAACTCTAACTAGTCATTTAAGATCACCCATTTCCTTTTACCTGAGATATGAAGAAAGATATTATGAATAGTA
Organism: Viscum album; assembly: GCA_963277665.1. Classification (NCBI taxonomy): domain Eukaryota; kingdom Viridiplantae; phylum Streptophyta; class Magnoliopsida; order Santalales; family Viscaceae; genus Viscum; species Viscum album. The sequence continues at coordinate 1,952,407,104 of OY728141.1, read as the reverse complement.
TTAATAATGTGGGAATTTTTTAAAAAATATAATTTATTCTTCCAATGTAACATGGGAATTATATATGTATCAGGTTCCCCTAGAATACTAAACTAATCATATCTTATGATTTGATCCATTAACACTTTTTCAGTGTAATAAATTATACATTGGATTTGGGTTACAATATTTGAGGTTTTTTTAATTGTTAAAATAGGAAGTATTATAGAATCCTTGGGAACTATATATAGGAAAATTTATATTAGGGAACACAACCCTCTTACTAAATTTGAGGAAAAGTCTATGTATATGATAACATCCAAAAATTTAGAAGGTATTGATTATGTAGTTTCCCACTATGATTACTTATTCTCATACTATGTATTTTAGTTTTACTCAATGGCTAGAACCAGGATGAATCATGTTAACACTAAATGTGATGGGCAATATAGTAATTATGATAAACCAAATTTGATGATTACTAGAGTGAAATATTTTTTTTATTATTCAAAATTTTGTTATCCAAATACAAGGTTAAGATTATACAACTTAACCAACTTTCAATCTAACCATAGAAAAGAAGGAATGTTTTTGATTTGATATTGTGTTGTAGATTCCATGAAAGATATAGGTTTAACTTCCATCATATCAAAAATGAAGAAAAAGATATCCTATTAAATTCCTAAATGGAATGGTAATGTATTATATGTCTATATAATAAGGTTATAGACCAAGTAATAATGAGGAAAAAGAATATTTTGATGGTGGGACATAAATTTCATCCTAAGGTATAATTTAAAGTTAGGTGTATTATGTGTGGAGAAAATGGGAGTTATCTATGTTAATTATATAGTCTAAGGGTTAAATTCTAGGACAAGGAAGGACCTAAATCATAGACCAAGTAAGGACCTATGTTATAAATTTTTTTGAATTGTAATGAATAAAGTGATGGAGTGTTGGAATTTGAGAATTAAATTTTATATGTTTTATATTAATTATATTTTGTCAATAGTAATCATGAAGCATATAATGATTTTTTCCATTAGTTTTTAAAAAAATATTTGAATGAATATATTGAATGGAACTGATAACCACGAAAATGGATATGGTGGTATGGTGATATTTGTTTAGAATAAATAATGAATGGAATGATAACTATTAGGTTATTCTTTTTTGATAAACTAAATGAAATTGTATTGGTAACCATGAAATTGGATAGTGATTTTATGACTATGTGATTTAGGTCAACTTTGGTGGAAATTATTGTATTTTTTATAGAATTTATTAAATATTATGTGATTTCATTTGATAGATAATAATTGTGTTATATTTTGGAATAATTTTTTTTCACAATGGGTAAATATTATAATTATGTTTATTATATTGGGTTTATATGTGAGAGGGTTCTATACATTGATGGGTTTAAATACCCCTTTTGAGGCATTAAGTGATTATATTTTTTATTGATTTGAAAATTTTATGGAGTTTTAGGATTAATAATTTATTAAGCTTTAAATTCCACTTTTGGTTAGTCCATTATTTTTTATGGTATATTAGATAATGGGATAAAGATAGTTGTGATTGTTAAAAATTGATTCATCAAAAAAGAAATATTATTCGAGATATTTATGTTAAATAACTACTAGAAAAACATGAAAGGTAAGCGCCACATTTTATCAGTGCTAAGAAAAAAACACTGATAAAGAATCCATGTATCAGTGATAAAATTTTAGCACTGATACATGGTAACCTTTATCAGCACTAAAAAATCAAGGATAAATATTCCCTTTATCACCACTAAAAAGGTATTGATAAAGCCTTCCTTTATCAAAGCTAAAATTTTAGTGCTCATAAAGGTTCTCTTTATCAGCACTAAAAAAGAACTGATAAAGCCTTCCTTTATCAGCATTAAAATTTTTGCGCTTATAAAACCGTAGTCCCATATTTTATAAAATCAGTCGCACAATGTCCACTTTTTACCTTGCTGTAAAGCTCTCGCGGTATTGTACCCCTGTGACAACATTCTTCCACCCGATCTTCACATCGCTGGACCTCCACTGTCCCCTGATCTTCGCGTGCCAGACCTCCACCTCCCCTCTATCTTCGTGTTGTCAGACCTCCGCCGCCCCACCAATCCTCGCGTGCACCTCCCCCTCTAGCGGATCCTCCAAAACGTACTTCTCCTCTTCTCCCCATGAACCCCTCAAACCTTGATCTTCGTGTGCCAGATTTTCCTCTCCCTTGAAGCCCTCAAACCCCTTCGACAGATCATCATCACCGCAAACCCCACTTCTCCTCATCTCCACTCGACTCTACTCCCCGAAAACCCTAATTCATTTCTCAATAGTTGGAGACTCCTCCTGGGCACCTCCCCCTCTGGGGGTCACGCCTTACCCTCCCTGACGTAGCGTAGAAGGCTCCCTACTTCTCTTCCACTAAGGTGAATTTCATTTCTCTTCTTCTTGATTTGCTTCTTGATCTCTCTTCTTAGAAAGGATGTGACAAAAATGATGATTTGGTTTTTGTGTTTTATTGTTATGGTTTTAATGGTTAATGGTCATAAATAGGATTTTTAGATTATCCTCATGTTTTAAGTCATGTTTTATTTGACTATTCTTCTCATTCTTATGAAATATTTGTTAAATCTTTTGTTGAGGTTGGGGATAAGAAATTTCTCATTATTTATTATTTTTAAATTGTGGAATTATCATGTTATTTTGTTTCTACTGGATGGATAGTACTGATTAACCTAAATACTATAATGAATTACACTAAAGGAAATTAATGTGAAGAGTGATTTTTTCATGTGATTTATGAAGTTCCACAATATTTCTTATATATTTATCGATTTATTGGTGTTGTTGATAAGTGATTTATTCTTCATGTTATTAAAGAAATTTCATACTACTAATAATAAGTTATAATCACCTTTCATAATATTCTAGTCACTTAAGGTAGGTAATGAATTGGTTGTATAGAAATATGTAATTAAAGTGTTATATTTAATCTCTAAATTCTATTTCAATATGATATAGTGGTTAAGGGATAGTTTTTAGTGTGAATTTCTTATATGTTTTCCCTTTCATGCTACTATGGGGTATTTATCACTATGATTATAAGGGTGATGGTTGATTGATTTTTTTGGGAGCATGTGGTGTGGTAATTAATACTGTAGTGATGGATGGATTATTGTGTGGTTATAATAAAAATGATATGGATATTTAGGCAGAAAATAAGTGGTTTTATAGATTTTAGAATGTGTTTAGTTTTATTTTATGTCATCAAAATTTAGTTGTTATTGGGTGGTGTTATAGTTTCCTTTTGTTGTGGAATATGGTTGGAATAAATGAAAATAGTAATGGGTGATGGGTTGGAAATGATAAATGATGGTTTGTTAAATGATTAATGATAATGATTAGAATAATTATGTTTAATAAATGGATAAATATAGAATAAATGTTATTAATGATTAATGAATGGATTATAGTGGGTAGTGATTTAATGAATGGTTTTACATTAAAATGGTTAATGATTGAAATGAATATGGTAATAAAAATCCAAGAAATTATAATGTTAAAGGAAATGAGAAGTTGGTAATGTTGATAAGGACGCTTATGTGATTTGTTGGGGATTATTTGTGGCATTATAATAGAAGTGGTAATAAAAGGGTGGTAGTTCAAGGAAATGGTTGATGAGGGTGTTTTCAGTGTTAGTTTGATGTAAACCCATAGGAATGATTTTTGTGTGACTATATACTTATTATATTTTCTTATTATTTCTTATTCTCCACCACTTGAGTCGAGTAACTTGATTGAAATCCATATGGGTACTTTGGTTCTGTGTGTTTTTCTCAATATCTAGGTTATAGAGGGAACACATATAGAACCACTCCCACTTCCCTTCTCCCCCTTTAGAATTAGTATGAGTTATAATGGATCAAAGTGGGTGTATGTATAGGACCTATAACTATTTTAGGTTTTAGTGTATATATATTCTTGTTGACATGATCATGTATATTTGGTGAGGATACATAGTGGGGGTTGTGCATTGTATGAGGAGAGTATGATGTTTAGGTCCTTTATATTCACGATATCATACGATGACGAGGATGTGATGTGTGGTTGTGATAGGGATATGTATTTTTCTGTGTTTATGAAATGTGTATGTGTGGATATATGGTTATGAGATTATATAGAAGGGTTTGAAGCATAAGAAATATTCCATTAGAGTGTGAGAATGACCAGATTAGTGGGGAAGTGGATGTGGGGTAATTTATTAATATATATTCTTTTGAAATTACACTTAAGATGGAATTTCGAATTAGATACTCATGAGGATTGAATGGAATGATGGGTCAATAATATTTGTTAAAATTTTCATATGGAATAACATGGGAGACCGTCTATGACACAAGTGATCATCCCCGCTGTAATGTAAAGTAAGTAACTTGAGATTACCAAAAATATTAGGCATGATGATATTGAATGTAGGGCAGAGACCTAGGAGTGGTAGATGTATCATTCTTGATTATTCTTTTATTTGGACCCTGGTGATTTGAGGAAACTATAGTGAATCTAAAGTAATTATTTTTAATGAATTCAATGTTGTAGAGATTATGAGAATCCTTTATTTACTTATAAAGGTGGCTACTGTTTTTCATCCATATGTATTTTAGGTAGGTGAGTTATAAAAGGATGGACTAGTTGAACATAGAAGTTTTGACCCGATAGAGGAGGATGAGCCATAGAGGATGATACCATGTGAGTTTTACCATCTATGACACAAGTGATTATCCCCGTGAACCCCTTTGTGTTTGGAAACTGTGTTGATTTGTATGGGGGGTCTATCCTGGTTCTGTTGATTTCCAAATCTTTATTTAAAATGGTTAGGCTCGATTAATCTCTATTTTTATAAGGAAGTGGTTCTCTTCTACTATATTTGTAAGTCTTGTTTTGTGTATTTGAATCATAAATACTAATATTTGAAATTCTAATCGGATGGAGAACAATAAATATTGGATGGATGTTAATCGTTTGACAATAGAGTATGAGAACGGAGTGAAAGAGTTCATCATGTTTGCAAAGGATCATGCAAAGGATTCTTCTAAAATCCTTTTTCGTGTTTATGTTGTTTTAATTTTAGACTACTTACTCTATAAGAGTTGGAAGAACATTTGATATGTCACAGAATAGATCGGAGTTATAAATGATGGAGTAAATATGAAGAAAAAGATAATTTTTCTACTAGATGGGATAAAACTACATTTTATGTATCATCATATATGAATAAAAATATGGGTAATGAAGATGAACATATGGAGGATGTGATTACATATTTCAATGATGATGAAGATCTTATTGAGGAAATGACAAATACAATTGAAGTTGAACTTCGTGATTGCCCAAAATTGTTTAAGAAGTTAATGAGTTGTGCAAAGACTCCATTGAATGATAGTTATACTAAATATACAACATTGTCAGCTATACTAAAGTTGTATAAATTGAAGGTAGGCAATTTATAGAGTGATGTCAGTTTTACGGAACTACTTGCTCTCTTGAATGACATTCACTTGGAATATAACGATCTCCCAAGATGGACATATGAAGCTAATTGAAGGCTATGTTCCATGGGTATGATTTCTGAAAGAATACATTCCTGCATGAAAGACTGTATATTTTTTCTCTAGTAGAACAAATCACTTATAGAATTCCCAAAGTGTGGTTCTTCTCGATACAATAAAAATGAATCCAATACTACGAAAGTTGTATGGTACTTTCCAATCATTCCATGGTTTAGGAATCTATATGGAAGTGAAGAAACTACAAGAAAATTGTCATGGCATGCAGATAAAAGAAAAAAAGATGGGAAATTACATTATCCGGCTTACTCTCCTAAATGGAAGAAAATTGATCATGAATATCCTGAAATTGGAAAAGAGACAAGAAACCTTCGTCGTGCGTTATCTATAGATGGAGTGAATCCTTTTAGTTTTCAAACCAGCACTAATAGTACATGGCATGTTATGTTGGTAAATTTTATCTTTCCACCATGTTTATGCATTAAGTGGAAATTAATCATGTTATCTATGCTTATATTAGGGCCAAAACAACTAGGTAACGATATAGATGTTTATCTAGATCCTTTGATCGAGGATTTGAAGTTATTGTGGGATTTAGGTGTTATGTAGTATGATGCTTAAAAAATTGAATACATCACATTGAGAGAGATGTTGTATGGGACAATAAATAATTTCCCTACTATGGAAATTTTTTAGGCTATAGCATTAAAGGAACTCAAGGGTGTCCCATGTGTGAAGAAGATACAGAATCAATTTAGTTGAAACATTCATTGAAATCTTTGTTTCTAGGACATCAAAAATTTTACCTCATCGACATAATTACTGATCTTGGATGACATCCTTCAATGGAAGTTTAGAACAACGCACATCACCATCTCCACTAACAGGTGATCGGCTGTTTGAGAAAGTAAAAGATGTGAACAATTTTTTGGGTAAACCATTTTTGAAAATCCTTACAAAAATTGGTTGGAAAAAGAGATCAGTTTTTTTTTTGAATTACCATACAATAATTGATTGGATGTCAGACATTTTTTGATGTGATGTATGTGGAAAAAGATGTATGTGTCAGTGTTATCAGAACGTTGCTAAATGCCCATGAAAAAACAAAGTATCGAATTTAGGCATGGTTGGAAATGGTTGGCATGGGAATACGAGAAGAGTTGGCTCTTATGAAGGTTGAAAATCAAATGTTTCTTCCCCCAACTACTTACACTCTTTCTAGGGAGGAGAGATATCAGTTTTGAAACTTCTTAAATGATATAAATGTTCTATGGGGTATTCATCAAATATCAAGAACATTGTTTCAATGAATGATTTGAATATAAAAGGTTTGAAATCACATGACTGCCATGTTTTGATGCAAGATCAACCTTCTATAGCTTTATGTTGCATGTTTTACAAGAATATTCATTATACGTTAACCAAGCTTTGTTTATTTTTCAAATCTATATGTAGCAAAGTTTTAGACCCGGTGAAATTACTAGCTATGGAAAAAAAATCTCATCATATTATGTAAATTATAAATGTTCTTCCTGAAAACATTCTTTGATATGATGGTTCATTTGATGATTCACTCGGTGAGAGGGATTAGACTTTGTGGTCCTATGCACTATATGTGGATGTACCCCGTTTAACGGTATATGAATATTTCAAAAGGGTGTGTCAAAAATTGAATTCGGCCAGAGGGTTGTATAGTGGAGCGATATATTTCCGAGGAATCCATTGAATTTTGTATCGAATACCTATCTGATGTGGAAAGCATTGGTCTCCCGAAATCTCATCACACTAGATGCATTGAGGGTGAGGGAATTTTTGGAAAAGACGTTGTGACAATCAGTATTACATATTGGGGGAAGGCCCACCTTTATGTTTTTCATAACATTTGGGAGGTTTCTTAATATATTGAAACTCACAAAGACATTCTTAGGTAGTTGAATCCATCAAGGGCTGAAAAATGGATATCAAATACACATAATCACAAGTTTATAGGACGGTATCAGGACCACATTTTTACAGTGTTGGATGAAAATCCGAATTCAATTTCAGAACAACTACGATGGCTAGCCGCTGGACCAAGTGTGCATGTATTATCTTACAATAGTAATGTAATTAATGGTTATACATTATATAAATATGAACATGATGAAGATAGTACCATGGAAAATAGTGGAGTTACACTTATGGCTGAAGCGATGCATGTTTCGGGTAGTAAGGACAAAAACTAATTTTTTAAAATATGTCATACTTTGGTATTATTAAAAAAATATGGAATTTGGATTATATGACATTCCAATTTCTGATTTTTCAAAGAAAATGGGTTGATAACAACAGTGGTGTTAAAATAGATGAATGTGGATTTTTTAAATTTGATTTTATTAAAGAAGGGTACAAAGATGAACAATTTATAATGGCATCACAAGCGGTACAAGTTTTTTATGTTCCATATCCTGCCAACTGAAAGTGGTTGATTGTTCTGTAATCGTCCAAAACTACTAAAGGGTCTGATGAAAATTTAGTTGAGTACAATCCTTTCAGTGGTACGTCACAATCATTTTGCAGCTGTCCCAATGTAGATGATTTTTTGTATGTTAGAGGACACCATAATGTAGGGATTTGGAAAATCGATAGAGGTGTCAAATCCCTTCATCCTTTGAAAAAAGAAAGAGAGTTCAATAAACATGTTATATTTTGTTTCTAATATAGATCTAGTTGTCTCATGTTATTATCTTATCATTAATGAATTTATGTAATCTAAATTAACTGTTCAACCACTTTTTTTGATAATGACTTATACATGTTCTGGTGATCCTAACCTTAAGGCTGAACAAGTCTCTCAAGCTGCTGATGCTGCTGCTCTTGCTACGGCTTCTCACAATGCAGAGGAACAACAAGTTTCTAAACATGTTGCTGCTCCTACTATTGTGGTCCAACAACCCTCAACGCATGTTGTTGCTACCATTTCGTATGAACATATATATGATGTTGATATCGATGAAATGGTTGGGGATGAAGGACTGACGTCATAGAAAACACAGGTGTGTCGTAGTTTGACGGTGTTAGCCAAAGTTATTAAGGCGAAAAGAAAAGGCATCAAATTTGATGTCAGATGGAATGCAAGAGGCCAAAATGTGAATCCCATCAAGGCTATGTTTAGTAGTTACATTGACGTTTTCACTCGGCAACGCGTGCCAATTGACATAGATTCAAGGCACCATGTTGTGTCCGTGATGAAGGTTGTGATCTGGGAGGAAATTATAGTAAGATTATGCTATTATTTCTTTAATTTACTAACAAATAAAATAATGAAACGTTGTCTTACTCTTGTCAATCTCTTGCAGTGTACATTTATAGTAGACGATTCACACAATAATTATGTACTAAGTCTTGCATAAAGGATTCATCGAGGTTTTGGAACTATTTTAACAAAATTTCACCGGAAATATTCCAATGGTAAAATAAACCTGCACCCATCCATTGTCTACGCTCACCTGATATCCCAAGAGGCATGGGATGCATTTATTGGCCACCGTGGAGATGAGATGTTTCAGATACATTGTGCGTGATAATACGTTGTTTGATGACACGTGTATTCATCACTTTTATTGTCAATATTTCATTTATGAAATAGAAACTCTGTACTGAAAATAAGGAATGTGTTTCAAAACCAACATACACTTATCGTAAACCAAGGATGGGGTATGCTTCACTAGAAATTAAAATGGTAAGTATTTTAAATTTACAGTAATATCATTAGGTTCCAATAAACGACATCATAATTATATTTATATATATATAAATTAAGATTGATTAGTCTAAAACCAAAGACACTTCCATCCCACATCATTTGTTATGGAAGGAGGCATGGATGAATAAGGAAGGGAAGCTAGTAGATGAGAACACACAAAAAAGTTTGGGAAATATGTGTAAGTATGACACAATGATAAAAAAGAATAGTTTTAAATTGCTATTACATAAAAATAATTAGTTATTTTCCTATATCTGATAGTCATAGGAATCAACTACTCCTATAATGGAAACAGTCCTATTATTGATGGCTTTCAAGCAGCTAGAACAATACAGTCATGTCAGAGGTGCAGGGTTTGGGGTGACACCTCGAGTATATTTTGAGATAAAAATAGAAACAGATGATAGAGATGAAAATTGAAACAAATAAGTGAAATACTAGAAACTCTTGAAGAATGATTTCAATGGCAGGGAGAGTTTCTAGAAACTTTTTTGGGTGGAAAGTAAGGAGAAGACACCACTATGGAACAACTAGTGCGTGAAGATCCCACCCCCCCCCACCACCAGCTTTGAGGTGAGCCATTCCCCTCAAAGAGCTGTCTTAGCCATTGTAAACAATATTCTAATAATTTTTCCCATGAAATGTGAATCATAAAAACACTAATACTTTTCCTATACTGATCTTCTATTGGGTGATAATGACTATGATTTATATCTGTCAACACCCACCTATCACCCTATAGCGAGGGATACAGTGTTCAACATCCCAAATGACAAGCTGCATAATAGACCACTTCTAAAGATCATCTGAAAGTGGCGATTACTGTAGCTCATGAGCAAAATGCAGAGCTACCTATTCCACTTAATGAAGATGATGTTCATATGGTCGAAAAGGCTATTGGGACATTCATTGCATGGCCATCGCAACTTGTAAGAATACATGCGGACAAAGAGGTATTTATTTCCTTTTTTTCAAACTAAACCATTATCAATTAGTGAAAAAAGGGTCTGAAGCAATGAATGTTATTACAGATGGAGAAAGGGAAGGGGGTGACAAATGTCATCTCAAAACCATCTAAAGGATCGACCAACCCATCCCAAAGAGCTACTGAAAGCACAATAACACCCCCTAATATCTATCCACATTTACTAGAATTGAGGACTCATGTGGATACAAAGCTAAGAGGTGGTATTATTCATATAGTGGTTTTTGAAAAAAAATATATACGGAGAGGAAAGTCAAGATTTTGTTGTTAATGAAAATTTAAATGAGATTCTTGAAAATGGTTGGCTAGGAAACATATTAGTATATATATATATGAGGTTTGTTTTCATGAATTGATTTTCTAAAAGATGATCTAATGTGAAAATTATTACTAAATGCATTTTATATTGTTGACAGACATATATACAAAAAACAGTTGAAGGAATTTTCCCATGAGCCGAAATTCGGACTCGTTATTCCTCATACCACATCAACATGTCTAACAAAATTAGAGCCATAAAAAAGGATGAAATAGTGAACAAATTTCTGAAAACATTTGAATGAAAGATTACATATGACAGACTCTTCCTAATACCAACCATTCAGGGGTAAAACTCTACGACTAAAGCATATTAATTTTATTTTCCCTTCTTTTATAACTTATTCCTTTTTGTGTTTTTAGGAAACATTGGCTGATAATTGCTGTGAACTTGGATACTCCAAAGATTTATTTTCTGGATTCAAAAAATTGATATCCATCAAACCAGCCACACGTGATAGAGTTTGTGAATCTGTAAGACACTGCATCCTGCGTTTTAGAACTAAACATTAAGTAATATAATTTATATTAACTTTTACTGAGTATTATTTTATGATATGGTGGTGTATCATTATCTTCTAAAAAATGAACGAGGACAAGGTCTAAGCATAAGGAGGTGAGAAAGTACTACGTCTGGAAAAATATCAGGGTATACAGAATAAAATTTCACCATCCAAACACATATCAACAAAAGTAACTTATTCCCCTAATGATAAATTTTTTTGCAGTCTCCAAAACAAACAAACTATAAGGATTGTGGTTATTATGTTTGTAAATTTATTAAAGATATCATTTTTCATCAACAAACTAGCATCCCTAAAGAGGTATTTTCAAAAACAACTACAATTTCATTTAATTTATTTATTAATTATTTATTTTTATATTTTGTAGTACTACTCTATCTTCCGAATAGGATCATACTCATAAGACGATATAGATTTGATCAGAAATGAGTGGTCCACATACCTGATGGAATATTGTACACAAATAGCATGAAGATCTGACTTGGGGACATGTACAATTGGCGGTCATTTTTGAGATGGGTTAAGGGGATCAAAAAATGAAACATTGTTATTTGTAAATGTTCATACGAACATTCTAATTGTTATTAAATAAAACATTTTTTCTCTAATGAGTCATTTTTTCATTTTAACAGATGAAATGCACCAGCAACATGCAAGAATGATAAACCACTCAAACGGTTTCACTTTGTTTAAAATGTGCATAATTTTAAGTGGAAACACCAACTGATGTACAGAAATCAGACCAAACGCATTCAAATTGTGTTGATACATTAGGAGAATGATCCATAGGAGCATTGGTGTCGTGTAAAAGTCAAACTCGTCATAATATGAAGCACTAAGTGACTGGTATAACTCAAAGGGTCTCTCTTTTGTTTAAAATGGACTGAATTTTAAGTGAAAACACGAACAGAAGTACGGAAATCCGACCAAACACATTCATATTTTATTTATAATTTAGGATAATGATCCATGGGTGCGTTGGTGACATGTAAGATTCAACCCCGCCTCAATCTGAGGCACAGTGTGGCCGGTATCACTCAAAGGGTCTATCTTTTGTTTAAAATGGAAAAAAATTTAAGTGAAAACAAAAAATGACGTATGAAAATCCAACCAATGGCATTCATATTGTGTTGATACATTAGGATAAAGATCCATGGGTGTGTTGGTTACATGTACAAGTCAACCTCGCCTCCATACATGGCATGGTATGGTCGGTATCACTCAAAGGGTCTCTCTTTTGTTTAAAATGGACAGAATTTTAAGTGAAAACAACAACTGACGTACGAATATCTGACCAACCACATTTAGATTGTGTTGATACTTTAGGATAACAATCCATGGGTTCTTTGGTGATGTGTACGAGTCAACCTCGAATCAATCTATGGCACGGTGTGGCAAGTATCACTCAAAGGGTCTCTATTTCGTTTAAAATGGACAGAATTTTAAGTGAAAACAACAACTGACGTACACAAATCCTACCAAACACATTAGTATTTTGTTGATAATTTAGAAGAATAGTCCATGGGTGCGTTGGTGATGTGTATGAGTCAACCCCACCCCAATCCGAGGCACGTTGTGGCCGGTATCACTCAAAGGGTCTCTCTTTTGTTTAAAATGGACAGAATTTTAAGTGCAAACAACAAGGAACGTACGCAAATCCAACAAAACGCATTCTGATTTTGTTTATCCTTTTCTATAATGATACATGGGTCATTTTTGATGTGTAAAAGTCAAACTTGACTCAATCTGAGACACAGTGTGGCCGGTATCACTCAAAGGGTCTCTCTTTCATTTAAAATGGAAAGAATTTTAAGTGAAAACAACAACTGGCGTATGGAAATCCAACCCAACGCATTCAGATTGTGTTAATCCTTTAGAAGAATGATCCATGGGTGCATTTATGATGTGTATGAGTTAACCCTGCCACAATATGAGGCACAGTGTGGCCGATATCACTCAAAGGGTCTCTCTTTTGTTTACAATGGATAGAATTTTAAGGGAAACACCAACTGACTTACAAAAATCCAACCCAAAACATTTGTATTTTGTTTATAATTTAATATAATGATCCATGGGTGAATTGGTGATGTGTAACAGTCAACCATTCCTCAATAAAAGGCACGGTGTGGTAAGTATCACTCAAAGGGTCTCTCTTTCTTTTAAAATCGATAAAAATTTAAGTGAAAACAAAAACTGATGTACGGAAATCCGACCCAATTCATTCAAATTGTGTATATCCTTTATAATAATGATATGTTGGTGCATTAGTGATTTGTACGAGTCAACTCCAACTCAATCTGAGGCACGGTTTGGCCGATATCACTGAAAGGGTTTCTATTTTGTTTAAAATGGACAGAATTCTAAGTGAAAACAAAAAATGACATATTGAAATCGAACCAAACACATGCATATTGTGTTTATCCTTTATTATAATGATCCATGGGTCATTTTTTATGTGCAAAAGTCAACCCCAACTCAATCCGAGGCACGGTGTGGCCGGTATCACTCAAAGAGTCTCTCTTTTGTTTAAAATGGATAGAATTTTAAGTTAAAACAACATCTAACATACGCAAATCCGACCAAAAACATTATAATTGTGTTGATCCTTTTGGATAATGATCCATGGGTTCATTTTTTGCATATACGAGTCAACCCAGCCTCAATCAAAAGCATGGTTTGGCAGGTATCACTCAAAGGGTGTCTCTTTCATTTAAAATCGAAAAAAATTTTAAGTAAAAACAACAAATAACGTACGAAAATCTAACCAAATGCATTAAGATTATGTTTATCCATTATAAGAACGATCCATGGGTCATTTTTGATGTTTATGAGTCAACCCTGCCTCAATCTGAGGCATCGTGTGGCCGAAATCACTCAAAGGGTCTCTCTTTCATTTAAAATGGACTGAATTTTAAGTGAAAACAACAACTGACATACACAAATCTAGACAAACGCATTCGTATTGTTTTGATACATTATGAGAAAGATACATGGGTCATTTTGAAATGTAAAATTCAACCCCTCCTCAATCCAAGGCATAGTGTGGCCGGTATCAATCAAAGTGTCTCTCTTTTGTTTAAAATGGATAAAAGTTTTAGTGAAAACAACAACTAACGTACGCAAATCTGAACAAACACATTCATATTGTGCTGATACTTTAGTAGAACAATCTGTGGGTCATTTTTGACATGTAAGAGTCAACCCTGCCACAATCCGAGGCACGGTGTGTCCGGTATCACTCAAAGCATCTCTCTTTTGTTTAAAATGGACAGAATTTTAAGTGAAAACAACAACTGACGTACGCAAATCTGACCAAACGCATTCAAATTGTGCTTAACCTTTACAGAAACAATACATGGGGGAATTGGTGACGTGTATGAGTCAACCACACTCTAATATGAGGAACGGTGTGTCCGGTATCTCTCAAAGGCTCTCTCTTTGGTTTAAAATGGACAGAATTTTAAGTGAAAACAACAACTGACGTACAAAAATCCAACCAAACGCATTCGGATTTAGTTGATACTTTGGGATAACAATACATGGTTCAATTTGGACATGTATGAGTCAACCCTGCCTCAATCCAAGGCATGGTGTGGTCAGTATCACTCAAAAGGACTCTCTTTTGTTTAAAATGGACATAATTTTAAGTGAAAACAACAACTAGCGTATGCAAATCGGACCAAACACATTCAGATTGTGTTGATCCTTTAAGAGAATGATCCATGGGTAATTTTTGACGTGTATGAGCCAACCCCACCACAATCTGAGGCACGGTGTGGCTGGTATCACTAAAATGGTCTCTCTTTGGATTAAGATGGACATAATTTTCCGTGAAAACAACAACTGACTCATGAAAATCAGACCAAACACATTTGTATTATTTTGATCCTTTAGGAAAACAATCCATGTGTGCATTGGTGACATGAAAGAGTCAACCCTTCCTTAATCCAAGGAATGGTGTGGCTAGTATCACTCAATGTGTCTCTAAATTGTTTAAAATTGATAGAATTTTATGTGAAAACAACAACTGACGTACGCAAATACGACCAAACACATTCAGATTGTGTTGATCCATTAGGAGAATGATCCATGGATGCCCCCCATCCACCAGGACACCACCCCAACCCTTGGATTCCCCCACCCCTAGACCCCACCCCACCACCTGGACACCTCCCCCACCAACCTAGACACCTCCACCCTCATGGACAACCACCCCACCCCCTTGGACACCCCCCCCCCTTGGACATCAGCACCAACCCCCAAGACCTCCCCCACCCCCCTGGACACCACCCCACCCCCTAGACACCACCACCCCTTTGGAAACCCCTCACCCCCTTAAAAGCCCCCAACCCCCTGGACACCCCCACCCCCACCCCAGACACCCCCCGCCCACCCCCCTGGACACCCACCAACCCCCTGGACGGTACCCCCACCACTCCTAGACACCACCCCACCACCTGGACACCCCTACTACCATAGACACCCCCAACCCATTGACGGCCACCCCCACCCTCCTGGACACCACCCCGCCCCCTTGGACAGACCCACCAACCCCCTGGACCGCCCCCACCCCCCAGACACCCCCATGAACACCCCCACCCCCACCCCTAGACACCCCACCACCCCCTGGATGCCCCCCCCCCCCACCTAGAACCCCTCCCCCCTCCGGGACACCACCCCACCACCTAGACACCACAGCACCCCCTCGACACCCCCACCCTCCTCCCCCACCCCCTTGACACCCCTATCCACCTTGACACCCCCATCCCCCCAGACACCCCTACCCCCCCCCCCCCGGACAGCCACCCCAAACACATGAATATCCCCCCAACCCCTTGAATTCTAAATTGAATTCTTTATATATTTATTTAACTTAGGAATTATGTTGGGTATACTTGTTGTATGGGTATACTTGTTGTATGGGTATACTTGGTGTAATTACCTTATGAATTAAGTTTTAATTTTGTATGGGTATACTTGTTAAGATGCTGATTTTTTTACAGGTGTTGTTTGGGTGTGCTGCTGTAAATTTTTTTATTATAGTAGATAGGGCATTTATCAGAGCTTTTTTAGTGCTGATAAAAGACACCTTTTTCAGCTCTAAAACAGATTTTATAAAGGATCAGTTTATCAGCTCTAAATAAGCGTTGATAAAAAACACATTTATCTGCGCTTTTTAGCACTGATAAAGGGTTCTTTTATCAGCACAATTTAGCACTGATAAAGTCTCCCTTTATTAGTGTGTTTCTAGCGTTGAGAAAGTTATCTTGTATCCGAACTTTTTTAGTGCTAATAAAGTATCCCTTTATCAATGCTTATTTAGCACTAATAAATGAGACCCCCCTTTATTAGCCCTTTCTTAGCACTGAAAAAGCCTGTTTTGAGCACTGATAAACCCCTTTTTGAGTGCTGATAAAGCCCGTTTTTATTATAGTGAATATAAGGATTACCATTTAGGTTAGTATATATATTAGATTTATGATAATATGCTAAATTTCACAACATCATATGATTATCATGGTTATTAATGATACTTATTTGAATGGTTCATTGTGTAGGGGTATATTTATCCTGTTGGTGTAATATATGGTGGAATAAAATTAAATTTATGGTATGAAACTACCTATGAGTTTAAAATTTTCATTTATGTTGATTTTATTCATTTAAAATGGGATGTGGAGTAAATTTAGTTTAAAATAATATAAGTTAAACCTTTTCTTTTATTATTGAAACATTTAAGTAAAATGAACTATTTATTCATTTGAAGGAATATAGAATTTAGATATTTTCTCAACTTTTGGTAATAGTTTCATATTTGGTTGAAATTTCTATGTATAGAAAATATTTGATTTCATTTTTTTGGATTATTGGATCCATTATAAGTAGACTTTAGTGCTTCATGAATGAAAAAATTCATTTTTAATAATCATCATTTAGATTATGGATGAGATTGTGGCTAAATTGAATAATGGATTAAGTTATACTTTCCATGTAAGTATATTTAATTATTTTTTTAATAAACTAGTTTAAAAAATATAATACTCCTAGAAACAGATAATGAAAAAAAAATGTAATAATATTATCTTTATTTTTTATGAATACAAAGTCATTTAACCCTTTATTTATTTTTTATTTTGTGGCAGTTAATTTTTCATGACCATGATAACTATAACTCGCTATTAATTGTTTGGTACTAGTTAGATCTTCCATGTTAATATTTAAAATTAAAAATAAATTTATACTATTTGGAATCCTAGTTTTGTCTTATTTTGGATGCCCTTCATATTTATCTCTCCCTCTTTTTGATAGGAAGTTTTTTTAACCCTTTTTATGGTGTGAGCTTTCTAGAAATTATTTTCAATTTTAAAACCTCTGATTATCAATCATAATTTTAAATTGTGAGTACGTTATTTATTAAGGGGGTTTTAATGTAACACTTTATTATTTTAAAATAAAATTATGTTTGATATCATATACAACACATAACACCGAGAAAAAATTAACAAAAAATATTATAATTTAAATATATCCATTACAACCAGCACATTGAATTGGTTCGTATAAATATGATTAACCATATTATTATATATATGTATATCTATATATAACCTACAAAATAAAAATGTATTTATTAATTATTGTTATGTAAGAAAATATTTTCTTGTGAAGTCTTTTTGTTCTTTAAAATTAATTTTTCTTCATAAATGACTTATTATGTTTCCTGAAAAAAGTTATAATTAAATTTTTGAAATTTTAAAAATATATTTGAAAAAAGAAAAATAAAATTTTAAATAAATAAATAAATATTATCATAGATTTATTTATTGGTATGTTTATGCAAGGATTTATTTCTTATTGAATAGTGAAAATTCAACTTTTTAGTGATGAAATTATTTTTTATTCAAGAAATAAAAAGGTTATATTTTATAAAGGGTTTAAAAGTTAAAATAAATATATTATATTATTAATAATCTAATTAATTTCATTGGAGTTAATTTTATTATTTTTATTTTTTATAAAAACATTTCTAAATAAAATCATTTTTCAAAAAAAACTTTTATTTTATTTTTTAAATAATAAATTAATTTATTATATTCATTTCATTTATAAAAATTTAATTTTAAAAAATGGATTCTATATTTTTAATCAATAATCCTAAATTTTTTAAATATTTCTCATTTAAGATTTTCATTATAAATAGTAATCATAGTAAATAATTGTCTCCGCAATTAGGGTAAATTGGTTAATTAAGGTTAACAATAATGTGACATGGTTTTAAAAATAAAACTAAACCATGCATTAATTTCATTGGATTCATCCATAATCATCCAATATTAGAAAATGTGATCATATTTCTATTTGGATATGATATGGACCTTCATAGATTTTAAGTGATAGAGAGAGATGAGAATTCAACATTTCTTCTTTTATTATCAATAATATTTTTTTTAAATATATAAATTTAAAATAGGTTCGCTTATAAAAGTTAAATTTAATGATGGATTAATTAGTTTTTTATTTGTAACTTATTAAAAAAATATACATTCAACAATTTTTATAAACTCATACACAATGCTGACATAATATTTCTATAATTAATATATAAAAATATATGATTTTACAAATAATAAAAGTAATATAATTTGAAATAATTATTATTTAGAAAAAAAATAAAGATAAATTTAAAATATTAATGATGTGTTATATAAATATATATTAATTATATGTTTTTATAGATGTATTTAGAGTTGAATTTAATTAATATTCTCAATAATGAAATTAAATATATAATATGAAAATATTGCATTATTAAATTATTAAAAATCATAAAATTATTGATCTAGTAGAAGGAATATAATATATGGTCTAAAATGTCATCCCCTTACAATTTATTGTATAATTTTCCTTTTAGATAAACATTATTGACCAATAAATGTTAGAAAACATTAGCATTTTGTTAATTGTTAGAACGGTTATTGGGGTTTAAAACTAAAACACAAGGGTAAAAACTAATCCAAAACTCATCCAAATTTTATTTTATGATATTATACCAAATTTTAATCATATTATATTCTTATTATATATATTTTGTTTTATATTAAATAAAAAATATTTTATATTAATTTAATAATTAATATAATTCCAATAATTCCCCTCCACTTAATTTTTAAAGGACTAATATTCTCTCTTTACATTACTCAAAATTGAGAAGCCTATATCTACCAAAACCTATAAGATTATATTCTAAAAAAATCTATCCACACTATATATGTTATTTTCTTCCCATAATAAAATCCTTATTTCCCTTAATAGGATATATAAATGTAGTCTATTGATGAAGATGTAACAATCTTTACCAACTCTATCTACATTATTTCTTCTTTGTTTTACTCTAAATGAATTATAAAAAAAAATTAATAAATATTGTATTTTAAATATTTTTAATATTTATTATGGTTATGTTACAACAATATTCTATCCATATTTCATCCTATGAAAATTGAAATCATCACTCGGGAAAAAGTATAGATTATCGTCTCCATGTAGTGGTGTGATTTGTTTTCCATCATTATTTTACATAGATGGATACATGGATTGGAATAATTAATAGAGATGATATTTTTGTAATTATTAGATTTTGTAATAGTAATCAATGTACATAGACCAAAACTACTAAACCCAAAAATATGACAAAAATGAGTATTTATTACATGTAATAATCATTATAATAAAGAATTGAGAATAAAAGTGTCTTAAATTATTTAAGTAAATATTATATTCTATGGTATATATATATTAATATTGTTCTATAATAATGTTTTAATAAACTAATATTTTTTATACACTAGGTTTGAACATGTATCAAGAAAAATATGACCCAAGGTAAGAGTTATTCACCACATTTTTGTTTCCTTTTTACATATTTGATGTTATGAACATATTTTTGTTTATGAGGTGTAAATAATTATAATTTGATATGTTATATCAGGATTTTATTTATTTTAATGAAATTAATTGTTTCATTTGATGTTATTTATTTTCTGGTGGTTTGATTCAATAGTTACAATAGTGGTAAGGTATTTTTCCCTCAATTTCTACTCTAGTGGCACTAATTTGGTATTATACACCTATATACTTTTGTGTGGTATATATAATTACTCTTTTATATATTTAAAATAAGTACATATTTATTCACTATTATTAATTACTTAATTTGTGTTTTTTCTTTAAGATGATTTAATTCCCCAAGGGTTAATGGTTTATTTCACAATCACATTCTTATTCTATATTATTTATGTATAAATATCCATTTGGATAATTATTTATAATTTCAATCTTAAAATTGATATATTATTTAAACAATTAATTATTTGTTAAAAATTTTAATTCTTCCATTAATTTATATATATTTATGTCCTCAAGATAAATAATTAATATTTTTACAGAATAATGGATTTACTTTTCTAATCGGTCAAGAATCTTTTCATACATGTTCATTATTTTCCTAGAATAAATTTCACAAAATATTTTTAGTATTATCTCTTTTTTAATTAATTAAATTTTTACCCATGTTTTACTTTTTTCAAAATTTTATAAAAAAATATTCTTTTCAATTTCATAATAATTATCTTTTTTAGTTTTTATCAAAAATGTGAAATGTGAAATTATTTTAATGTACTCTCTAAGAACCAAATTTTTCTCTTTCATAACTAAAAACTGATATTAACCTTTTTTTTACAAGATTATAATGTTACTTTCAAAGGATTTATTCCCTAAGAATTTAGAAAAAAAAATCTCAAAGATATTTTAAATTTGAAAACCCCATTTTCCTCATTGATAATTTTAATGACCCCTTTATTGAATTTTTATTCATCAATGAAAAAACCCTTTAGATTTTATATATACATCCAGGGATATATTATAATGGCATGGTCATTATTGTTATTCTTGATACTTTATGACTATTTTGAATAGGTAAAGTATTTTCATTCTCTTTCATAATTAATTTGGTACTCATTATTTATCCCTTTAAGCATTCGCTTTCTTTTGAACAAGTAAAATTACATTTCCCTTAAATATCCACATTACTTTTATGAAGGATATAATTATTTCATATCCCATATATAATTTCTAAATGTTGTATTTTACATTGAATGTTATCAGATTGACTGGTAAATTATTGATAATAATTAGTCTTTACTCAATATAAATATTTTTTCATAACAAATATTGTTTATGGTTTAAATATATCATTCGACATATGAGGAATGCATTGGAAATGAAGTGATAGGTAGGAACTATAAATATTTTCTCCCTTTTTTCATTGACTGTTCTTGTGATAAAAATCAGTAATCTGTCATTAAATGGTTTTTTTGTGCATATATACTAATTGATAAAAATATATTAGGACTATGATTTTATAGTATTGATATCTTGATGTCTAAAATCATGACATCAAATATTTTAGATGTTCCTCATTTATAATTCTATAATTATTATCCATGATATTACTACCTTGATATTATCCATGGATGTATTTAATATTCATGTAATTAATTACATTTCATGTGTGTTAAGATATTTAACTTTTTATATTGATTATGCATTGTTTATTCAACATAGTTTTTCTGGTATGTAAATCATAATGAACATCTAACCACAATATTTTTTTATTTCTATTAGGATATCAAGAAGGATATTATGAATAATATAAAATGTATAGGAGTAATTTTATGTTATGTATTTTATATTTACAATGTAATTTTGGAATCAT
This sequence comes from Viscum album, assembly GCA_963277665.1. Lineage (NCBI taxonomy): Eukaryota > Viridiplantae > Streptophyta > Magnoliopsida > Santalales > Viscaceae > Viscum > Viscum album. Next base: position 1,952,385,201 of record OY728141.1, on the reverse strand, counting down.
GTATGTATATAGTTCTTCATGAATACTAAGCTGTTAGTTTCTCTAATATGAGATCCCATATATCTTTTCTAATCTAATAATGGATTTATCGACTCTAGGTTTATTGATTTATTGTTTTTAAATGTGGTTCCAAAAACACTAAGGTTTTATATATCCATAACATGATAGACCCAAAGTTACCAATGTCCCATGTTTTCTAAAAAAATAACCAATGTTCATAATTTATAAAACATTTTCAAAGGAAATTATCACCACTCTCATGCGTGAAACTCCATTTCTGATTCAAACCCATCATTGAGGCATTTCATCAAACACAAAATTTTCATAAACTATTTTTTTAAAACCCTTTAAAACCCCATTTCTTGTAACTCGAGCTAAATATAATGAAATAATTATACATTGATTTCAAATCCATAAATATCATAAACCAGTCTAAATGAATTTATATGAACATCATGTGGTTCATGGATTAACACCATTTTACAGAGACTCCCACTTTACCAACAGAGTAAATTGTATCATCTTTAAAAATGGTTATTGGAAAAAATGTGATTGTATTCTCACAGTCTTAGAACTAACCGAAATTCCATAAATTTTACATCCAAACAATTTATTGGTTCATCATACCATATTAATTTTCTCATGACATGGATAAAAAGGTAGATAGGGTTATATTTAGAAAGAGTAGAAGAAGACAACCATAATGACACACATAATTCATATGGATCCATCAATACTGATAGATATTCACCATAAGACTGAGGGTAGAACCACTTATAGAATAAATAAGAGGTTGTTCTAGGCTAATGAATAATTGGTATGTTATTATTGTTCTAATTGATCGAGTTAATTTATATTAATTTCAATATAAAAATTTTCATATCATGTCATGTGCTAAGACACTTTATTAGAAAAACTATCCACTAATAGTATGGTATCCACCATCCCTTAAAAATCATGTCACATGGTTTTTTTGAGAGAGGTGCACAATTTGAAAATCCATTTTCATGTCATTTTACAACCTTTATAAAAAACCTCTTCACATGCACTATTTTTAGGGTCACTCTCATGGTTAGGAAAAACAAGATTATGATATAGAAATTTATTCTAAGACATACAGAGCCATCTGAAATGTTTATGAAATATCGACTAATAACCATGTGAAATCTATTTTCATCTTCAATTTCACCCAAATCATCAAAATCCTAGTCCTCAACTCCCTAAATCCTTTAGGAAATCTAATGAGTTAAACTAAAATCAAAATTAAACTTACCTATGACCTGAATTACATATCAATTCTCTTAGCCATGTAACGTTTTTTAAATATAAATCTCTAAATATTCTATAACCATAGAAATATATGTTTGTTTTTTATCATAAATTATTCATGATCTCATTTCATATGGCCATCCCATATACACTTCGATAGAACGTGGACAAATTAATTTTTTTCACGTACTATAATATCTTAGGTATCTGTAACCTAAAATGTTTTCTTAACCAATGAGGTATCAGGATCAAGGTCTATATTCTCTCATTCTATCACACATGAAGGGTTTAGTTGATACCGCCTCAGTTGTGAAATATGAAACACATCATGAATCGATATTAAGAAAAATGATAATTCTAAACAATAAGCCACGTTTCTGTATCATTCAATGTTTTTTAAAGGGGAAAAGTATATCAGTTATAACATACACTACATACCATAATTCTAATGTCCCAAATAATGAAAAACTTTAAGAAAACTTGATCATATTTTTCATACATCAACAAACAAATAAAGTGGCTTAAATATCATTTATTGGGTTCCAGAACGACTACCGAACTTTTTTGAGATAACCACATTATCTTCATCACCAAATGAAAAGACTCGGTCTGACTAGAGACCATTAACCTACTTTTTATCCACATCGAAAAGATTCACATGTACTTTTATATACAAAAATAAATGTGTGTATCCTTAATAAAACTATAAGTAATATTATAAACTCAAAAACCACTAAAATCAATCATTAACCCATGAAGATTAACGTCATAAATAGGATTATTCAGCTAATTTGACCATTTATCATATGATTGAGTGTCCAACTTAAATTTGAACAAGTACCCATCTCATTTATGAAACAAATATTGAATTGTAATGTAATAAACATGTATCATATATCTATGGTTACTGCTACTGCACCAAGGATCTCCATAATATCTCACTTATACAAATATTCAAGTTCATATTCTCCAATGTCTTCTTTGGTTGGAAATACAGGATATTATTTAGTGAATAAGGTAATGGTCACCCAAAATCATATCTTCTTATCCACTAGAAATTAGTGGTATTTAAACTATGAGGTACATGGGTACTCAATAAAACCACCATAATAAAATGGATAATTACACATAAAATGTATTGGTTAATGGTGTTCCACATCACTTTTCTTGAAGGCGGGGTATCAAGAAGTATAGACTACAATCGATCGACATGTTCAGGTATTTTGACATTGATTTCTTAGATCATAACACATCATGGTAACCCTATAGTGCATGAACCAAATATAACTATTTTCAATAATTATCAACCCCTAACTCAAATCATGTAGAACTATAAACTGCCTCAGAAAACACAAAAAACAACTGAAAGACCAAAACCTAAACCTATGGTCTACTGACTATGAACGGTTTTATTAAAATTCTTCAACTAAACATCCAATTCTTGCATGATCTCAATATTATTTTACCAGGATGAATTATCTTCCTCGCCAGATGATCACAAAAGTGATTTTAAGAACCGTTCAAAACCAAGATCATTTTGAGGAATAGAAACACTATAGAGCCATCCTACATTCATTAACTCATTGTGTTCATGGTTAGTTCCCATCGTATAGTGTTTGTGACCACACCTCCTTGTTTTAGTGTAATTCCCCAAAACAAGATGCTCGAAGTCGATACATTTTTTTATTACATTGGAATGATTATATGGAATAAAATCCAAAGGGGTTGATCAGTTTATTAGTCTTGAATAACTAGATACATAAATATGTCCCTTATTTCAATTTTAAATCATAAAACATATCAATGTAAAATAATTTTCATTACTAACCTCATTTAAAAATTTAATATTTCTATCCAAGGGAAAATAAGAAAAATTAAAGGGTGACATAAAATACTCATTAAGGGTAATTCAAGTGGAGGAAATAATTAATTAATGATAAGAAAAAAGTTTTAAAGGTAAATAACTTTAAAATTATATTTAAATAACTGGATATTTCATAACCAATATGAAATAGTAGATACCTAAAACACATTCTGTTTAATTAATAAAAATAGAATAAAATGCTTAAAAGGATATGTAAATGAAAAAGACTTGTAAATAATAATAATTAATGAATTATAAATAAATGAAATTCTTAATTATTAGAAGTCGTGTATCTATCACATGAACCACTGCCTTCAAGACCATTTACAAGTTGGTTTATGTCTCTGTCTATAAACCCTTATATTTTGTTTGGAAACAAAATCAAATGGTTTTTACTAATTGATTTTCCATTATGATACTACGGATTCATTGAGGGGGTTTCAATTACTAGTCATCAACCTCTATAATTCAAGTCCAAATCATTCCTCATATAACAAATAATCAATTTAAAATGAGATATTAAAATCAATGTGTCTCATACCACATTGAATCTTTGGAATATCATGAAGATAAAATGATTCATGATATAACATATAAAAATTGTTATTAGAAACACCACAAAAAAATTGGGTGGGTAATATGAAATTTATCTCACATATAAAAAAGTTAGATTAAAATAACTTACCGCATTTTAATCATTTATTTAAATGTTAGTGAATTTATAAAATAAAATATATTACATCAAAGGAGCAATGTCAACTTGTAAATAATTTTTGAAATAGTGAGGTTTTATGAGGGTGGTACATTATATTCATCCCATATAAGTTAAAAACAATCCTTTTACTTTTTTAAGAAATGTCAAAAAGAACTCTATTTAAGAAAATGAAAAGAATATTATATATTAATAATTTTATAAAATGTAAAAAAATACGTATATTTAATTTCAAAAGTTATAGTAGTATATTATAAACATGATTTTTTAAAAAAAATCTATCATCGAATATAAATATTTTCTAGTGGACTTAAACAAAAATATACCTAAATAATGACGAGATTGTTTAATAACCCCTTACCAATTTATAACCACTAGACTAATATGAAAATGAAAGAAATAAAATTATTTATTTATTAAAATACCATAATATTCCTAAAATTAATCAGAAAATACATTCATGGTAGGTATATACACCACAAATAAGAAACAAAAGATGTGTAAAGCATGTGTCCCACATAAATAAAATTGTGACAAAAATAACCTACCTCACACTTTTTTAGTGGTACATTCTTAAACACATTTTATAATGTTTTAAAGAATTTTATTAATTGATATGAGAACCTTATTCATATTTATGATATCATATATTATCTTCTTATATTATTTCATCACTCTTTTGTTAATAATCATTCCCCATTTTCACTATTGTGGGTGTTAATTACCCAGTTTATCGAGAATGTTTTGACTTGTTAAATATTATTTCAATTACTTAGATCATGTTTTAATAATATCCAAAATGTAAATGATGATTTAATACCATATATATTAAGTAAATATATATTTATAACAATCCTTAAAAAATTTATATAGGGAATGAAATTCACCATTCATGGACATGGTAGGATTTGTGTACGCATGATCATTGAATTCATTTATTTTCAGAATAAAGTATTTAAAATTAAATGATATATAGTTATATTATAATTACAATATCATATATAAGTCATATATATCATATATTTTTATTAATATGACTATTAATATGAACCATGTTTTATGTGAACGAATCACATTGCATTGAGGAGGGAATAGTATATAATTTCACAAATGATCTTATTATATTACACAAAATGAAAAGCATGAAGTTATGTGTCATATAACAATTAAAGAAGTATGTAGACAACATAAATATCATATTTATAATAAGAAAACAGATTTTACATCATAATTTCCAATTATGAGATGTGATTAATGAAAAACGAACGACATCATTTTGAGAGGATATAGTTCACCATACACAAACAATAAATTACTTGACCATTTAATGTAATTGTGTGTAGGTTTAGGTAGAAAATTCAATATAAAAATATCTTTATATATTTACGATACTAGTTTTATTGTATTTTATTTGAATAATAATATATTATGTAGTGTATAATGAAATAAAACTAAATTGATTATTGAATAACATTGCCTTTTATTTGATAAGCTTCTTTGGGTTCATACCAAAATCCTTCCTAGGATTTATTCCTTCAAAAATTATAGCTTATAGGATTATGGGATGTTTTTTGGTAGATTTTTGGAGTAGTTTTTTGATGAAACAGGCGGATCAATATAGTGTGGGGGAGTGAGGTAAGACATTCCCTTTTATAATCAAGGTGAGAGGTACTTTTGGAAACTCCCAAAATATGAAACTAATATAAATTAATTTTAAATTTTTAATGGATACAATAAGATTATATTTAATATAGTATTATTATGGGTCTAATTATTCTATTCAAATAAATTTTAGACAACATTAGTCAAATTATTACTCTTATCTTTTAGCTTTAACCCGTAGTAAAACCATTTAACTCATACCCTGAAAACTTGTGTTTTTTTTGTTCAACAATTAATATAATTACTCTAAAATTAAAAATGAACCATAAATGACTAATGGATGACAATTTAATATTTATTCCAATCATTTGGCCTTTTATCATATTTTTATGAACTTTATACCATTTAATAAAATACTATTTATTTTCGAATATCATTAATGTCAATTTTGAGACTATTCATTTCATTACGTTTTAAAAAAAATCAAAATATAAGATAAATTTGAAAAAAAAAAACCTTTAGTATATCCCTAATATGTTAATTTAATCCATAAATTCATATATGACATTAATTATTTCACATTTTATTTTTTTAAAAGTTTTTAATAACATTTCATTAATTTATCCCTTAACTAAACAATTATTGCATCATCATTGTTCTAGTATTTTATTTAATTATTTATTACATGAGAATTAAAATTAATTTATCAATATTATTATAAAATTTTACATTTCCAATTAATAATTATAGTAGAATATATCTTCTTAATAAACATATATAAAATTTTTAATACATATTAAAAACTTGATTATAAAATATTAGATGTCCATATAATTAAATACTAAAAAATGGTTTAAGTAATCCCAATGGCTTCAATAGTATTTAAAATTGGCTTGATGTTTAATTTGGTCAAAATTAACAATGAAAATAAAATTAAAAAAAAATTTAAGGTAGTTTTCCAATATTTATAATATTATTTTTAACCTTAATTACAGGATTTACCTTTAACTGTGTTAATAAAAAATATTAAAGTTACTATTAATAATATCCACAAATAAAAGGAAAATATTTAAATAATTTAGACCCATTTATTCCAAATGTGGAATATATTTTTTATAATTAAAAAAACATATTTTTTAGTATTTAATTTAATATTAATACCATTGACTATATAAGAAAATCGATTTTTGAAGTGAAAATACTCAAAAGAATGAAATCTTGTATATCTAAATTCAATATTAAATTAATTAAAATTAAATAAATTATATTATAAGATTAAAAATAAATCTAATTATATTTTGAATAGAATAAAAAATATAATTTATAAATATAATTCATTTAGATGAAAAATTTTCTTTCAATTAAAATGCAATATTTTACCACTATTCATAAAAACATGAATCTCTTTCAACGAATATGAAAAATTCAATGAAGGTAAAATTTTACATTCATATTAAAAATAAGATGTTTATTTTTTGAAATAAAAATTATAAATATTTCAAAATTAGAGTTAAAAAAGTTTCATTATTTAAAGGCGGCCAAACTACTATTAGAAAAATAGATGATTTTATGCATAAAATTGGTTTTATTCTTTTTTTTATTACTATTAAATATATTCAATGAATGTAAAAAATATTTCATTTAATATATATTACACATCATTAAGTAATTTTAGTTAAATTACATTTATTAGGAAAAAACTACTTTGTGAACATAAAAATAATTCATTATAAAAACATTTCTTATATATTCAGTCGTTGTCTATATTAATTTCAAGTTAATTTTTTACTAATGAATTAAACCATATATTTTCATTAATTAGTTAATATAATTCATAATTATATAACCAATGTCTAGGTTATATATTATTATATTATTTAAAAATATTTTAATTATATATTGTTTTTTAGTAAAACTCCTCCTTTTGTGTAACATAAGGCAACTAATTATTATATATAGCATAATTTTAACATGGTGTTGCATATAAATTAACCTGGAATTTTTTTAAACAAATGAGAATATTTTAAATTATTAGGAAGTTACATTCAACCAAACTTAATTAAATTACATCCTCCTAGTTTAAACCTGATCTTTGTAGTTTGGGGCTTGATATTTTAAAAATAAACAATTTTTGAAAAACCTAAATAATAAATAAGGTTAATATCACATATTGTTATTAAGAAGGAAAATAAAATGTGATTTTCCCCCCAAAAATAGGTTTCCTAATAAGATAAAATAATTGAAAACACGGATATAAAAGAAAAATATAATTGTCAAGTTGTGATGGAGAATAATAGAGGAAAGGGTCATCCGAAATCATACGATCATAAGACCATAAATTTTTTATGGGTTAAAGAGGAAATTTATTTCTCAGTAAGAATATTAAGGGTACAATTATTTTTATTCTAAAATTATTTTCCTATAGATAAGAAATTCATTTACTTCATATACCAAGAATATAAGAAAACATACTTATTTTACAAGTCAATATTCATCCTTTAATCAATTTCCACCCAAAACTCATCTTTTTCTCCAAATTATTAGTATTTAAGATGAAATTTTATCATTAATGATGAATTGAAATCAATTTTTGTAGATAAAAAAATATAGAAAAGTATAACAATATATTCTTCATATATTAATAAATTAACCAAACCCAATATATTTTGGATAAGAAAAGATACATCCCCAAATAGAAAAAACCATTACATAATCAAAAAACAATTTTCATATCAAAGATTAAATAGTAATACCCAAATTTCAATGTTGAACATTGAGAAAAAACAATCCACCCTCAAATATATTCTAGACTAATATTGAAACCAAAAAACCAGAATTATTTTATCATATAGTCTTCTGAATAACATCATTCACTCTTAATTTATTATACCAAAAACATAATTCACTAAATCACATAATATCAAAGATATTCTAACCATTTACATAAATTACCTGAATCACCATAAGTCTACAACGAAATTATTTTTTATTCCAAAATATAATTCAAAATTTAAATATAAATTAAATCTCATTATATTATATTGACCTTGATCATATAGGGTTACCAAAATAGTCAATGTCTTCTAAAATAACATGGATAAATTAATCACCAAATCATTTTTCAATACCATGGAAATATATTTGACAAAAAAGTATCATTAATATCAAAACGTATCCATTAGATTTTTTAACTAACAAAATTCGTCATAATAAGGATCTGAAGTAGGCTTGTTGTAGGCATTGCACCATTATCACCCTTCGATTGTGGGTTTAAACCCAGGAACCTTACCTAAATCGATGATTTGTTACCCAACATTCAGGTTTTTATTTTTATAAAACTATATTAACATTATCCAAACATGAGATAAAAATTCTCAAAAAATAAACTAAATATATTCACCATTCAATTAATGTTTTAGCCATTTTGTTTATCTAATAAGTTTTATTTTATATTCCCAATAATATAAATACCCATAATTACCATAAATTAAATGATTTTATAATTCCTAATGTTTATACTTACTTGTAAAAATATTTCCTTAAAATATTAAGGAATTATTACTAAAATAATTTTTCCCATATACTGAACCAGTGTTTTGAGTAACTTAATGTATGTTTTCCTAAATCTAGTTTCCAAGGATTAAACTCAACTACTTTTGATACCAACTATAATGCCCCAACCCCAAAATCTCCATGGCAGTGCTTTCTTTAGTTAAATTGGCATGATTAGATGGAATGAAATCTCAAAGGAAAAAAATCAGAATTATAGTCTAGAATAACTACATACATAAATGTTCCCCTTATTACATTGGTAAATCGAGAAACATAATAAAGGAATATAATTTTTATCATTTAACACATTCAAAAATATCATATTTATAAAATTTTAAAAATAGGAAAAATAAAAGGGTGAGATAAAATGGTGAGACAAAATACACAGTACACATGATTAATGCAGAAGAAATAATGAATTGATGATACTATATCAACATGGAATGTTTAATAACTGATAATATATTCCATTTAAATAATTGGATAAGGTATAATCAATATAGAAGAGTAGATAACTAAAACACACCCCATTTAATAAATAAAATAAATATTAATTTATATATATATAAAAGAAAAATCTCATGGATAATAATAATAACAGCAAAATTCTCAATAAAGGCAATGCTAAATTATTAGACATCCTGACCCGACACATGAACCACTACTAGCACGACATTTTACAAGATAGTTTAATTATATGGGTAGAAACATTTCTATTATACATTGGAAAGTATCTTAGGTTTTTTTTCAAAATGAGTTCTTCTCATGAGACTATAATGCATTGAGTGGCATGCATTGGCTGATCCATGACCCGCATATTTCATGTCCAAAATATTTTTTATACATCAAATAATTGATTTAAAAGGTTATTTTTAAATCAAAATGTCTCATACCACTTTGATACATTAGAATACAATGAATATAAAAGGGTTCATGATATAATATAACAAAATTGGTTGCATATACACTAAAAAAATAAGTTAGTGGTGAATATGACATTTATCTCACATATATACAATGTGAGATTAAAATAAATTACCAATTTTTAATAACTTATTTTAATGGCCATGAATATATAAAAGAAAACAATTTATTTTAAAATAACCATTTAAACATTTAAAGGAAGCATAAAAACATTTTGAAATCTTGATAATACGAAATTATATTATTTTTATGTAAGTTAAATAAATTATTTTTTACTTTTATAAGAAAAATCATAATGTACATTATTTAGTAAAATGATAGGAAAATTCCACTTATATTATTTTGTAATAATTAAATATGGGTAAAATTACTATAAAAATGTATTGTGAAACATTAAAATAAATTTTGAAAATGATTTTATAAAACACTATCATTGATGAGAAATATCTCTTAGTGGAGACTTAAACAAAAACAATATTCAATAATGATGAGATTCTGAAATAACCCCTTACAACATCATTATAATATGTTGAATCACATTCTCATAAAAGAAGGAAAATTATTTGGATATGAAAATACCATAATATTAAGAATAATACTCATAAAATATAGTCATGGGTAGTATATACACCACACAAAAGAAACAAGTTGTGTATAAGGCATGTGTCCCGTAGAAATAAAAGTGAGAAAAAGAACTCTTGCCTCACACATTCTTTTTAGTTGTATGTGATTTAACCTCTAGTATAATGGTTTAAATCATATTAATTATTTATATCAGAAACTTATTCATATTTAAGATATCATATATGATCTTATTATATTATTTAATCACCCATTTGGTAATAATATTTTATTATTTTCTATATTTTCGGTTTTAATTGCTTGTTTCTCGATTATGTTTTGACATGTTATTTGATATTCCTAATACTTATGTTAGGGTTTCATAATAATCTGAATGTAAACCATTATTTAAATATCATATATATTTATTGTATATATATAGTAATAAAAAATTTAGATAGAAGTTAAATGCACCATTCCTTGAGACAGTAGGTCATACATACACATGAACGCTTCTCTCATTTCATTGTCATATAGAAAGAATAAAAATTAAATGATATATATGTACATTATAATAAAATTATAATATATATATTTCATTTCTATCATATGTTTTCATTAAAATCACCATTAATATGTTTCTATTTTAGTGTTAATGAATCACAACACTTTGAGGACACGGTAGTCTTGAGTTCCTCAAATGATTATACCCTATTTACACTAAATAGACAGAATGAAAGTATGTTGTATATATATATTAAATAAGTTTTTAAACAACATAAATATTATTTATATCATATAAAATGATAATTTCTAATATAATTTTCTACAATGTGGGGTGGTAAATGTAAGAACGAACAACATTGTTTCGCGAGGCGGTAGTCCACCTTACATGAACGGTAAATTCTTTACCCATTTAATAGAAGTGCATGTAGTTTTAGGTTGAAAATATATCATAAATATTACTAGTATATTTAAGATATATTTCTTATTCTATAATAAATTAATAATTATAAAAAAATTTCTATGGAATGAAATAAAACTAATATGATCATTGAAGAACATCACCTCTTATTTAGGTAACACTTTTTTATTTATCAAAAAAGATTCCTTTCATTGATTTCATCCAAACTTTAGGAATCTAGGATTATGGGAGAGAATTTATGATATTACTTTATTAGGTTTTTTATAATATATAAGTCTCAATGTAGTATGAGGATGCTATAATGTATATTCCCTTTTATAATGGGTGTGAGGAGAACATTTGGAAACTCTCAAAATATTAAATCAATATAAACTAGTTTTCAATTAAAAATGAATCCAAATATATTTATTAAAAATATAATATTATTATGGGTATAAAAACACTCATACATTAATTTTTTTTATTTTTAGGCCACATTCGTACCCTTATAATTTGGATTTAACCCTTATTTAAACCCTTTAACTAGTAGAGTGACAATTTTTATTTTTACTCTCTCGGGGTTAATATGGTAATTATAAAAAGAAAAAAGACCCATAATTGATTCATGGATGAAATTTTAATCATTATCCCAATAACTTTTCCCAATTCTATATTTTTTAAATTTTATATCATTTAATAAAATTATATTCATCCAAAAATATCATTAATGCCAATTTTAACACTATTCAATTATGGACTATTTAAAAAAATATAAATACCCAAGATAAATTTTAAAAAGGACATTTAATAGATTAAGAATATTTATAGGTCTTATGGAAAATTATTTTAAAATATTAATTATTTCAAATTATAATTATTATAACATTTTTAATAATATTTATTTAATAAGTCAATTTACGAAAAAATTATTGAATCATCATTGTGAAAGCCATTAATTTAATTATTTCTTACCTAAAATGAAAATTAATTTATCAAAATATATATAATAATTTTTTAATTCTCATGAATATTTATAGTATATATAATCTTCTTAATAACTATATATAAAAAATATAACACATTTAAAAAATATTAGGGTGTCATATTTGACATCACTTAGAATAAAATACTAAAAAATTATTACAATCATTAAATTGGATCATAGAGCCCCAAAAATAATTCAAATTATGATTTTGGTCTAAAATAACTCATACGATAAAAATTAGACAAGTTTTATGGTATTTTTCTACTATTTATAATATTATTTTTTAAATTAATTACTTTATGAACCTTTTATCGTGTCAAAAAATTAGTATAGTTTCTATTCCTAATGTCCAAAAATAAAATGAAACTATTGACATAATTTTTACCCAATATTTCTTAATATAGAATAAATTTTTCATATATCAAAATATATAAGCTACAATAATTAATTTAAAATTAATCTCATTGTTGGAATGAGAAAATGAGTTTTTAAAGTGAAAACGTTCAAAACATTAAAATGTTTTTTTATCAAAATTGAATGTGAAATTTATTACAATGAATTAAATTGTATTTTATGATAAATAATTGATCTACCTACACTTTAAACCAATTTATAAAATATAATTTAACACTATAAATTATTTAGATAAAAAATATGTTTTAAACTATAATGCTATATTTTATTACTATACATCAAAACATGATGCTTATCAGAACAATACCAAAATTTCAACCAAAGTAATAATTTATATTATAATTTAAAATAAGAAGTTTATTTTTTCAAATAAAATATATAAAAGTGTCAAAATTGGATTGGAAATAGTTTCTCTATTAAAAGGTTGTAAAATTTCCTTTAAAAAAATATATGTTTTATGCATAAAATTAGGTTTGTTCTTATCATATGCCTATTTAATCTATCTGATTAATTTAAATAAAATTTTACTTAAAATATTTTATATTTCATTAACTAATTTTAATTAATTTAATTTTTAGGATGAAATGACATTCTAAACGTAACATAGTTCTTTATAAAAATGATTCCTACGTATTTATTTGGTTCATGTTTTCATTTATAATTAATTTGTAACTATTTAATTAAACAACATATTTTCACAAGTTATTTAATAATATTTATAACCTTTAACGTAATGGTAGTTTTATATCTTATTATATTAAATAATAATATTTCCATAATATATTGTTTTTCGGTAAAACTTGGTCTTACATGAAATGGAAGGAATCTTTTTGTTTTGTGTCGCATAAGCTTAACACGAAGTTCTGTATAATGGAATATAGAAACAAAATTAAACTTATGAAAATATTATAAGTTTATGTAATGTTATATTGAATATATACACATTATTGAGATGAAATATTTGAAATAACTTAATTCAACTTCTCTTTAATAGGGAAACATTTCTAAAGAAAAAATACACATCCGTCTTCGATGAATTGAATATATTATAAACTACTTAACAAGTGAAATATGTAAAAATATTTCAGGAGTAAAAAACTATTATCAACTAAAAACCATGGTGAAATATATTCTTTTCATCAGAGAATAATTGGTGAAATCCTTAATCCATCACCCATTTATCATTATCAAAGCATATCACAACACCTTGTCTAATTCTTTATAATAACATTTTCAGGATCGAACCATGATTAGCATGAATAAATAATTGTGTTTAATTTAACCTTATATTGAACCATGAAAATTTGTTCTATGTTATATATTATCTAGGATAAGGATCCTAAGTGAGACGATACCAAACATGGGTTTACAAAACAATTGGTTCGATAAAAATGGTGTGAAATGGAGAAAATCTATTGGTACAACCGAGCATCGATATAATAACTGATGTTTTACATTGAACTTAATGAAAAACCCAAATATTTATATCCATAACCAAGTAAAATGATACTCTATCACCACATATATACCACCAATAGGGAACTAGAACGTGATTAAAATAGAAACATCTCAAACAACCATATAATATATCATTGAGTCGACCAACCTATGTGATCATTAAGAAGGAATGTGCAAGAATTTTAAATCAACCAAATCTCTCAAAACCAAATGATGGTTCAAATAAATAAATTTCTCCATTTGAAATGACATGGTTATTATCTCATATCATGAGACTACATCCACCATAACTCATGTTTAGAGGATTCATCATGGTAGCTCTGGTGGTCCAACTGACAAAATTTATATCGCTGATGGATTACTTATCACATCCAGTCCCAAAACCAATCCTAGTAACCCATGGACACAACCATGGGTTACTAGGTTGAAAATTCCAATCCAAACAAATTTAATTTATTTTTACAAAAAATTATCTAAAAAACATAGTTGACGAAGTGAAGATACTACATGATGTGAAACAATTAAAAGTCATGTAAGTACAAGATATATACATAACATGAAATAATGTAATGTATATTTCAATTCCCAGAACATTACACATTTTTTATCACTAAAACTATTTGAAACATTCTAAATTACATTATAAAGGGATGATTCAACATGTCATTCCATGGGGGACATATTTGATGACTCGAGACCACCAATTATCATAGTGTGGAATACTCGTGTTCCATTATATGATTCATTAAGGGAAAATTAAATTCTACACAAACCACGTTATTGTTTTATAAATATATATGGTTGCTTCTTCTATATGTAAATATGAATATTAAATCTTGCAGAATGAATCTATGATGTGAAGCATCCTCACCAATTGAATCTCCAAACTTCATTTTTGTTTTCATCTCCTCTCCCCCCCCCCTTACTCCCTTTTTCACTAGGATAAGGGGGTAAAACCTACCTTGTAATAGGGTGATGTATCAAAAGATGGAAGGTTCCTTTGGATCCTTATTTCATTCTTATAATTGAATATGGATTACAGTTGTTTATATAATCATTTTCATATCCCATTTTTTCTTTTATTATAAAAATTAGTATTTCAATATAAAAGAAACATTTATTAATTTCATAACTCATTACCTTGAATTTAGTCATGACTATACTAACATTCATGGTAACCAGTTGTATAAATTTTAGGGATAAATAGTTGACTCTACAATACCCTAATTACATAACCATGGGAAAAGGGGGATCATGGCATGGAATAAGGGATTCCATGACCATTGGATCCACCTTTTCTAAACTAAAGAGTCAAAAATGAATTAATAACTTAAAAAAAATAATTATATAGTACCAGAACCATGAAATTACAGAAACTCTATATGACTTCAATCTTGATATCCATAAAAACAATCTCTCATTGTCTCTCTCTTTCTCTCTCTTTCTCTCTCTAACCAATCAAATAATTACAATTTGGAATTACTACAGTTAATTGTGTTCATATAGACCATATTTGTGGGCTCTACACTCATAATTTCCAAGTACCAAACATTTTTAGTTAATTTTTCCTTATTTTAGAAATTTATATATTTGTCTATCCTTGTTAGAAATTAACAACTGCCTATAGTATTTCAAGTATAAATAATCTCAACATATCCAATTCTCTCAATAGAGTTGCCTAAAGATGATACCAAAGATCAGTCATAAAAAACGGATGTACAAAATCTACACCAGTACAAAACTCTAGAGTACAACCACATATAGATCAACCCCCAAACCATAAGATTCACTCAATATTTCACTTCTTGTGAAAAAAACTAATAATCCAAGAGATCATGTCCTTACTACAATGACTAACCTACTGAACAAATAAAATCCTCTAAATTATCTAAAAAATAACATGGAGATACAATAAAATAATCACCACTCCATTCATAGAATGATCAAGAATAGGGATAAGAGGAAAATACTTCTTGTTTGGAAGACTTTCTAAAAAAATAAGATATGATAATTTCATCAATTAATTTCTTTTAAAGTACACTAAAAACACCTAATAATAGAATGTTTCATTCCATTTATATAAATAATCAAATAAATCTAACAAAATCAGATTGGTTTCAAAATAAACCCACTTACTAAGATGAAACATCTTTAAAAAATATTTATTTATAAGCTCCATTAACACTGTTATAAAATGAGTTATAAAAAAAACCCACTTCATAAGTATAAATCTT
Organism: Viscum album; assembly: GCA_963277665.1. Classification (NCBI taxonomy): domain Eukaryota; kingdom Viridiplantae; phylum Streptophyta; class Magnoliopsida; order Santalales; family Viscaceae; genus Viscum; species Viscum album. The sequence goes on along the minus strand of OY728141.1, from coordinate 1,952,368,722 downwards.
CCGATTACTTTATAAATAATCAAAAATTGAAAAAAAAAATTGAAACACCACATTTACATGATAAAACCTATTACCTTTCAATAAAAATAATCACATTCAACTTCAGTTACAAATTTTTTTATGATTCTTTTAAAAAACCACCAATTAAGTTATAAAAATGATGTCCTAAAAAATTGGATTCTTATTTTGTTTTTTCATTTCACTATGAAAAACATTTAAACTTCATAACTAAATATTAAGAAAAACCTTTTACTTTTCCTCAGAACAAAAAAAATATATTTTATTACTTTATAAAAGAAAACCATTTATTTTAAAACATTTTGTACATATTAAATAAATGCCTCAAGGCTGTAACATTCTTACATATAAATCATCAACCATTTTGAAAACCAAAAACTTTTTTAGGTATTTATGATTAAACACGTATTTTTAAATATATGATATGTAATCCCAACATAATTTAACAAGAAATATGTAAATATTATAATTTTATAATAATAAAATTTTCTCTGAAATCCATTTTTCACACATAATCTAGTTATACTACACTTGTATTAACAAATCATGTTGTAACTATCAATAAAACAAGTTCTTAGTATCAATATATTTGAATAAATTCCTTCCTTATTTTCACTTCAATGAGATTCACTAAAAGAATCAATGAATCATGGGTTCTATGTCAAAAAATAAAGGGGAGGTGGAGTTTTTATTAACCATATTTCAAGGTTTTTGACAATGTTATAAGAATTTCACTACCACATTAATATTTCTAAAATTCAAATTTAAATCAATGTATGGATTTTAAGGCCTTACAAGTCATCTGAAAATAATGACTCTTCCTCCCACTCACACCTCAAATAAACAACACAAATTGGAATTAAATCTTCACTACCCATGGAAACTTGAGTGGAAAAACAAAATATGGTGATAAATCACCTACACATAATGTAAATTATAATAACTAACTTGTCAAATATTCAATCTAAAAAACTAAAATCCAGTCACTGAAATTTCATTGAACATATGAATTGGTAATTTATTTTATACCATTTTTTAACAAACTAACTAAAGTCAACCTGACATGTTACCTGATCTCTCCCAACATAATTCCTAAAGTTCATTCTTGATAGCCATGGGATGGAGACAGTTGAGTTTCATTATACAATATGGAAGGAATAATTTAGACCTCAATAAAAATAGACCATTTATCATAAATAATAAGATGAGATAAAATATATATTATTTTGTGGGAGAAGAGATACATAGTAATGATACACACAAACCAATACAAAGGCTAAGTCCCAAAATCAATTTAAAGTCAAGAACAAAAAAAAGTCTCTATTTAACAATCATTCACCACCATCCTGATACAAAATTAATTTGATGTCAACTGATAATGGCCACCATGAAACATGATTCCCCTGCCTTAGAAAATGTTATGAAAAACCGTGTTTATATATTCTAAAAATAATAATTAGTGTGTGATCACTAAAATTCTATTGTATTACACCCAGAATTTATATTATTTATACCATTATAAATCTATTAATTTCATATTTAAAAAAATCATTTATAAATTACATTTATAAACAATTTTCATAAAATATCATTTGGTTTTCATTAAGAAAATGCATATTCAAAACCATAATAATATGAATATAAACATGAGTGATGAATAAAGGGTAGTAATCCAAAGAAACAATCACTCAAAAGATAAAAATATGAGTAATAACAAAGGAATACCATTTTGAAAAACATCCTTTCATTACCCTAATTCAAATTCGTATTCACGTAAGAATGGAATAAAATGATCCCATTTAATCTAATATAATTTAATAAATAGGATTATTCATGGACCAAAATACAATAAACAGATGATAAATCAAGCAAGAAATAATACCATCATTTATAGAACCAATCACAATTGGGATGTAACCTATTTAAATATATAATAGGAACAATGTGGGAATATTATACTAAGAATATTATGAATCCTACCAATACCATTCATTCCATAATCTATCAATATAACAAATATATCCCCTAGTGTTTCTACATTCTCTATGCTTATATATACCCATAACCCAATTTACCCATGGTTCCCAATGTTCATTGTTTTAAAAATCATTATAATATAATATAATTAGAATTTATAAAAAAAAATTATAAATAATTTATCCTCACTTCCATTCTTAAAAATACATTTTATATTACAAATCAACTTTAAGGAATTAGATAAAACACATAATAGGTAACAAATCTTTTAAAAGTGAAACACTTCTTAAACAAATTTTTCATGCCACCCAAGATGTATATCCTAAAAAAATTATTCATGTTTGTAAAATAAATTAATTAAATAAAATAAAATAAATATATTTATAATAACATTAATTAATTCATGGTATACAACCATATTAATGAGACACATACCTCACCAATGAATAAAAACTTATCTCCTTCAAAAATAGTGATTGGAAATGAATTGAATTGGAACACATATTCCAGGATCTAGGAAAACACTATCAATTTATTATCTAACCCATAGGTTTTTTCATCCTACCAAATATAGGATTGTGTGATATATAGAAGATGAGAGATCATTGATTGATCTATTGAGAGGATAAGAAGAAAACTAGAAAAACACACAAACCATGAAGAGATCAATCTAGATCGATAGAGATTTCCCATGAGACAAAGGGTGAACCTCATAGAACATCAATGGGATCATGGTCTGAGATTGTGAAGAATTAAGAGTGTAATAACGTTTTAAACTAGTTATTTCATCTATGTAATTTTCCATCCTAAAAAATTAGGATCAGGTTTCATGGTCTCGTCACATGGTTAGGCAAACCATGTGCTCATCGTATTGCAGCCACTATCCCTTGAAAATCAAGTCACATAGTTTCTTTGGGAGATATTCATAGTTTAAAAAAACCATTCTCAAGATATGTTATAGTCTATAGAAAACCACCATTCACCCATATGTTTTTAATTTCTTCTCATATTTTATAACAAACTGTAATTAAAATATTGAAATCACCTATAAGAAATACTACTTCATCCCAAAATATTATTACCAATTGTGCCTAGATAAAACAATATGGATTATTCCTCCCAAATCATCAAAATCAAGACCCCTAACTCTTAAAAGCCTTTAGAAAATTAAAATTAGAAAACATTCACTTAAATTAAACACATATGTGAACTAGGTGGTGTCACTCCCCTACTTTTATATATATTTTACACATATTAAGTATTGATTTGGTTATTGATCTAGAATTTACAATATCATAACCTTGATATTTATATTTATTAGAGGATCCAATAATTTCATAGGTTTTTTCATTTGATGTTTAATTTTGAATATTTTCTTAATTTTTTCTATATCAAATTACATACAAATTTACACTTCATTATAATAATTTTGGGTTTATTTTAGTGTGTTACTAATATTGACTGGTTGTTATCTTACATTCATATAATTAAATATAGTAATACCTCTAATTTGGCATGTTATACCCTGTCAGTGCTTGTCATCACCGTATGGATAATTATATACAGTTGGAAACCATAAATTTATACAATAAATTTTCAATTTTTTAGGATTTCTCTATTTTTTATGTTTTTTTATGTGGCTTTGAGAGCTATCATGATAGATTCATGAGTAGAAACATAGAGAAGTGTTGTAGAGGCCACCAGTAGGAGCCGATGGACATTTGGTGGGAATGGAATAATATTTATAATTATATAAATACCACCAACTATCATATGGATGAGTTTGAGGTGTTGTAAGACTTACAAGAACATTGTCCCACCAAATTCCCAACATCTCATTTTTGGTGGATCCACCATCCAACCTGTGGGGGACACATGATTACCAGTAGTGCCTATATGGGTACCCCATCTAAGATATCCCAATATTTTTACTCTAACATGTATTTTTACCTATTAAATCACTTAATATGAATAAATTATGACCATAATGAATGTAAGGTCTCCCTTTTTGAAAATTTGGTTCCCTTCATCCCACGTCATGATCACTTGAAGTCTATATTTTCTTGGTGGCTTCCTAAGGTAGATTGATCATATTCAGAAATAATATATTTTTTCTTCAAAATTTTTCCATTTATCTAATCTTTTTTAGGCTTGATATATGGATTATATCATGATATAATGAATAATTATTGACCCTTTTAGAGATCATCATCAAATCTATAGAGTTTTTGAGCTTTCCTTGGACCAAATCTAGATATTCCATAGATAATGGTTTTTCATAGGGTAATTTGAATTTATTCTAAGCCTATGTATCCATATTCTTCTTTAATATTTCCCTAAAATCCCGTTTATAATGAATAATGATTTGTTCAAGGGATCACTAGTGTGTGGGGTTCATTTGGTTGAGGAATGGGAGTGATTTTGGTATCTATACCTAGAAAATCATAACCTTTTGAACCAATATGCTTAAGGTACTAGGTTCATTAACATATAGGTCCAAAATAAAACATTAATGATATCGATCACATGTATGTGTGTGTATAACTGATAAAACCCATTTTTAATATTTATAACATTTGTTTGTGTGTGGGAATTGAGACTCATGCTTAATATCTTATGTTTCTGGGTATGTTTTTTATTCCCTAATCATTCTAAATTTAAGGAAAATACAGTTTTTTCTTCATTTATAATGTGATAGGGGAAGCATCATGGATTTTTTAGAACATAGAGGGGAGCATGTGAGATACTTGTTGATGAAAATGAAAGACCTAGAAAATATGAATCGGTGAAACACCCTTTAGTCTTGATGTGACCGACAAGTGGGATTTAATGCACTTGTGGATTGACCATAGGTAGAGATGTGGTTCAATGGACTTATAACCTAACCCATGATATAGGTGGGGCTCAATGACCTTGTGGTTTGACCCTTGTCTTGTTGTCCATGAAACAACTCATAGTTATAATGTGGAATTATGGTCAACCATTAATCATCACTTATATTATGACTTTCCTTATAACATGGAGCTGATGTAGGTATGGCTATGGTTTGAGTAAGCTTGGTTTGAGCAGGTTCTCTTACACACACAATAGATTGTTTAATTTTTACACGTTAATTATTATCATTTAATATAAATCATATACGCGTGAACTTAATTTAATGACACAATGGTTGTGTCATGCATGGTTAATAATCAAACCTGACACATGCATCTTAATCTGCATGTAGACATCAGAATAAAAGATCATGGGTAAGGAAATAGTCAAATAATAGGTAATTGAAAAGATGGATCTAGGTGTTCAATGGAGATTCTTGGATACAATCTAGAGTGATATAGAAGTTTCATTATTTTCTTCTTGTTTATTTTTATTATACTTTGGTATGAACTACCATATTGGGGGGTACCTGGTATATTCCATTGTAAGACCCAATGATACATAACATGTGATCCAATATTGAATTTGATATTAGTTTGTTTTTTTGTATCTTTTTTAGGTTTATACTCTTTTCTAATTATGAATCTTGTTTATGGATTGTAAAAAGGGGTTTACTGTATCACCACTACACCATTGAGAACATTGATAGTAGTTAAAAAACCTCTTTTATATAGGGAGGTTTACATGTAATCATGTATCTCATAAACATAAAACAATTGTTTTAAATCTTGGAATTACAAAGTGTTATCAAATTATACATTTTTTTCTTTATTCTTGACTATTATTAGAGAAAGGTAGAAAGGGTATTTGATATATAGAACTTGGGTAGGAGAGTCCTGTAAGTTTCTACCCTTCTCTTATATGATGGTCCTCTGATTCAATAGTAATGGGACTACTAGAAATGTTTTTAATATATGGATTTAGGCTAATCATGAGTATGTTGTATTTAAACAATTTGATGGATTTGGGTTATTCAGGAATCTTGACTATTAAAATATGGTCAATTTTTAAATATATTTCTATTCTTTTTTATTCATGATATTTCATTTAATTAACTATATTGATCTATGTTTTTTATTTTAAGATATACTATGATGAAATTTAGATTGTTTTTAAATGATCATGCTTCTTTTTATATGTAAATGACTATGAGTAACATGTAGATATAAAAGAAGAGGTGTACCCATGTGTAATAATATGAGGGTTAGACCATATCATTGTGGTAGATTCCATGTATATGTCTTCCTTTAGAAATTCATTATCTATTCCATAAATATCTTAGGTAGTTATATTAAGTAAACTACTAAAATTGTTTTAGTTGTACGTATGGAATTTTAGATATGCCGCCTAGAATACATATAGGGGTACCACATGGTGATGCAATACAGAATTCTCTCAGAAGTGAGAATTCTCCCATTCCACCACCACATGTACATGAGTTTGTAGTTGAACATGCCATTGTGTTTGTTCTAGTGGTTCAGGCGGAGGAACCACTCCAAACCAGAGTCATCCACATAGTGCATATTCATGATATAGGGGTTCCTATGAAAATGGTTGATTATTCTTTGTACGTATATCTCAATAATTCATTAAATATCTAGGGAAATAAGGATCCTATGGATTCCAAAGACTAGATTGAAGTCATCAAGGAGAACTATTATCTATTAGAAACTGTAGAGGATTGAAGGGTAATTTTTGCAGCTTCTATTATTTAAGGTTACAAAAAAAGTTGGTGGGTGTAATAAACTAGAATATATGATGTGAATTTATTAAAAAAAGGATACTCAAATGAATTTTATTTGTGGAGTTTTTACCGGACATTCTAAATTGAGATTCCATGTTGGTGTTTTTTGAAGCTACAAAGGGGGAAATTTTGGTATATACATACTTGACTACTTTCACATATTTTCCTTAATTATATCCACTTATAGCTATGAATAATTCATGTAATGATTAAAAGCATGATATAAAAATTTAACTTTAGTTATGTTGTCGTTTCAAGAGCTTTGGCATGATGAATTATTCAGAGGTTCTTCTCATGGCCTTGATGACTAGGATGGGTTTTGAGAATTATGAGCTATATTTATTCTTCCAACTCTTAGTGTATAGGCTGGTGTACTTCTAAGTGTTGTAGTTTGTGTCTTTTCTTGTGCCAAGAAGATAATGTCAAGGGAGTAACAGTAGGGTGGTGGTATGAAATTAGTGTAGATTATGTTTTTTTATTCCCCCTATATGGGAGGAGAAGGTCCAAAATGTTTCAAATATGGAATGACTAAGAACTATCATAAATTTATTCTATGAACTTTGAGATAGTGTTGTAGATGTGGAATGATTTAAAATATTTATAATTCAATTCAAGGGTTTCTCTGATAGGATCTCATAGATGTTTATGGGAAATATATATTATTACCTAGGGATTTGGTGAGTTCCCACAATAGTAGACCCAAACCCTATAGACTTTAGACAAATATGTGAGGTATATTCCTCATAGGTAGGCATGTGGAGATGGGGTAGTGAGGTATTATTCCATCGTATAGGTCCCATAAAATGTTCTAGATGGACCATTGACTGTTAGATGTATAATCTTGGTAACACTTATGTAATACTCTACCTCATTTTATATAATAAGTTTTGATTCATTTTTATTTTCCCAATTTGTGTTGGGATGGATTTACTGGTCAATTTACCTTCAAATTTATTCCCTCGTAATACACATTTTGGGAATAAAGTGTATCCTCTACTAATTTTTATTAAATTACCCATATCCATTTCTAACTATTCAAATTAGTGGTATTTAGTAATTCTTGACCTGACTAGATTCAATACATTCATTGTCATGAATTGGCTGACTTATTATTGAACACAATTCGACTGTTATAGGAGATGGGACTCCATTACTATGACTAAGGGGTAAATGTTTGTTATGACTGGTTAATGGTTTTTTGGAGTATGAAAAAATGGGATATGACTTGAGTTTGTTTAGATAAATGATGTCGTTGATAGTAGGTACGGTTCCTATGAAAGATTAAGATATAACTCCATCCTATTTTCTTCTTGTGGAGGATCATTCCCAAGAGGTCATTCCAACTAATTTCATAGAACATCCTCCATATAGAAGAATTGATTCTGATATTAAAAATATTTCAGGAACACAATATATATTTATTGCTTTATATCACATGGTTCTAGATGAGTTGTTTTAACTTAATTTGAAACTCAATAATTTTAGGGTGAAGGGTTTTATTTAACCAATCATATATCACTGAGGTGAATCATTAATGTATTCAAAGAAGGTATATAGTAATCATTGATTTTGTTCGGACTATAGTTAGCTAAACGAGGTGACTATAAGGTATATATAGTCATTGGTGAAGATCAATAACCTGTTTAAACAACTGGTGAAAGCCCAGTGGTTTTCAAATATTAATCATGGATCATGGTACGACTAGATTTGGGTTAGATAGTAGTATATTCCTAATACAGTGTTCATGAGTGTTAATATAAAATTTATGAGTATCTTTTCATACCTTTCAGGTTTAAAAAATCACCAGAGGTTTTCATAGATCAAATTAATATGATCCTCTATCCATATCTTACCTCTATCATTTTGGTGTTCATTAATGACATCATTATATACTAAAGGATCTCATAGATACATGATATATACATGGATATTATGTTGAGTACATTTCGAGTTCAAATAATTTATGTCAAGCTCCAAAAGTTTCACCTATGGATTTATAAGTTAAATTTTCTTGGTCATGAAATCTTCAATGTGGTAATTTCTATGGACTCATAAAAGGTTGAGTTTATGATTCCTTCGGAACACCCTATTAATTTTTTTTAAATTATGATTTTTCTTAGGTTATTGAGATACTATTGTTGGTTCATTTCTAGCTTTTCCCGGTGGGAATTTCCTATAACTTGGCTTACCATTAATAAAGTTAAGTTTGAATAGACTTATCAGTGAAAACAATCATTTTATGGAGTGGAATATTAGATTGATGATTTTTAGGATACTCGTATTTCTATATCCTAGATTTAGATAACCGGTTTGTTGTGAAGCCTTTATTGTGAATTTAGTATATGTTCTAATGTATATGGATCTGGATGTACCATATGGGGATTTCCAATTATTAATCCATGAGAAAAAACACCATATGTATGACTATAAGTTCATAGTCGTGGATCACGCTTTAGAGTGATGTCACCATTATCTCTTAAGTTAGTGATTTTTCATATAAACAAACCATAAAATTGTCTTTTGCATCTTCACTTTGTGATACATGAATATTTAGTAGAGTAATTGAGAGAAGTATCTAGAGAAAATTGATTTTGATAAGTCCTATTCTATGGGGAAAGGTAATATTATTAGAGATTCTCTTAGTAGGAAAACATGTTATTTTAAGAGTGACCTTCTAAAGAGGAATGGTGGTTAATGAAATAGTTGTTTTAGTGGTTAGTTGATGAATATGATGACAGAGGTTTAATGAATTATTATTCCTTTGTTATCATTTCTATATTTTCGTACAAGGTGAAGACCATTCGAAGCTGCATTCTGATTATATATTGATACATTAATGTAAATCCTTATGTGACCCAATTCAATGAAACTTGATGGATAGAAATAATGTGATCTATGTTTAAGGGATATTTGTGGTTACAACATCTATGAGGAAATAATTAATGATGTAATCCCATGCCTCTCAATGGTAATTTAACCTATGATTAACAATGATGGATCTGAATATCAGTTGGTTGTTCTGGTGTCCATGAATGAAGATAAATAAAAAAAGTTTTCGTCTCTCACTACATGACCTATCAGATGATCAAGGAAGAGTACTGCAGAATAGAAGGACTACTTCATACACTTATAATTCCTATAAATAATATGGATGAGGTGATATTTGAATCATTATAGGGTTTCATAGAACCTTAGGTGGTCAATATTTTATGTAGGTGATGGTTGATTAGTAAATGAAAGTGGAACACCTCTTCTCTTTCAATCATACTAACTCTATTACTAAGTTTTAGAAGTTTTGCGTTAGGGATATTCAAAGAATTTATGGGGTGAATTATATAGTAATTTCAAAAAGAGATTCAAATTTCAAATCATGTGTTTGGAAATTCATTTATATATATTTATATATTTATATATATATATGAATATAAGGTTAAAGTTAAGTAATACATATTGTCCACAGATCGAATGATATTATGAGATGATAGTCCAAATCATGAAGGATACACTTTAGGCATCCATTCTATATTGAGGTGCATAATAAAATTAAAATATTCCCTTTTGAAGTTTGTTTATTGTTATAGTTTTCATGATTGGATTCATATGGAATCTATTGAGGGTCGTTATGGTTGATTGTGTCTATCACCTTTGTATTGGAATGAAGTTGACGTGGAAGCTATTTTTGGGATGAGTATGGTTTGGGAGGCCATTAAGATGGTTTATTTGATCAAGAAGTTATTTTTTACCACTCATAGTAGGAAATAATTTTATTTAAAAAAAGTATATGGAATTTGGATTTTTATGTGGGTGAATGTATTATCTTACAGATGTAACCTTAGTTTGGGAATCTCTATTTACGAGTGAAATGGAAATTTGAACCACATTATGTAGGACTATTTAAGATCATTGAGAAAAATATGATAGTGAAATTATGATGGCCCCCCACCATTATATTGATGTATGAAGAACATATTCTTTATGTATCTACTTTATACCTATGATCCTGATCCAATTCATATTATTGGACAGACATGCATTTATTTTGAACTAGATACGTCTTTTATGGAGTGTCAATTATAAATTACAGTCCATAATGACAAAGTTTTGTGGTGATTTATAGTATCACTTATATTCAAGTCTTATGGATGCATGGATATATCATGAAGGATACATGGGTGTGAGATTTATATTTCCAAGATCGATTTCCCTAATTGTTTGAGTAAAACATTTTGGAGAACTCCTGAAGGATGAGAAGTCGTTAGAGGGAATAATTTTAACACCTCCAGATTCTAAGGTTTTTTTCCTTTTACATTCTATATTATATCTTATTTTAAGGGTTTGGTAGGTTTTATAGAGATATGTATTGGTGGATTCCTTATTATAAACTTTGATATTTTTTAGTGTACACTAGATAGATGTAATAACAAAATTAAAAGATAATAAAAAAGGAAGTAGCTCTGAAATTTTGTATGGCACACAATAAAATTGGTAGCTAGGTAGAGGCTATGTAATCTTATATAACCTCAACCCTGTATAGTTTGAATCCATTAGTAATATAGTATCTAAGGAATATGTTCTTCACCTCTTATAGAAACAGTGGCTAACTATAGTTCTAGAATCAACCCATGGGTGGATCTATTGGCCCGCCGATGAGGGCCATCGACTTCCTCGTGGTTCCCAAATAGAAACCTCATTAGGGGAACTCTCATATATTTACTCTAAATTTGTTTTTAGTATAATACTTTTCTAAATATGGGCCTTTTATTTAAATAATTGTTGGAGTAACTCTCTATCGATCATCATATTGGGATTTGTCCTTCCCTTTTCTGGAGCACTAGAAGTCTTGATCGATATGTTGGCTTCCATGAGGTAGGATTCATCTCTTTTATCAAAAATATTAATATTATTATTAAATTGGACATATATCTAAGCTATCTAGGCTATATATATGTATTTTATAATGATCAAATGAGTAATCAATTGCATTTTTAAATATTGATATCAAATATTTAGAGTTATCACCCATCCTTGGACCAGATCTAAATCTCCCCATGATGGCGGATGTTCTTTAAGTAACATGAAATGATTCTAATAATATTTCACCATATATTTTTTGGATCTTATTCTCTAATACCCTTTAAGAAGAATTAATTGCAATTATTGGGATCCATATTATGTGGGTTTAATCTAGTTTCTAACTGGGTGTGATTTAGTTACTGATACATGGAAAGTAATGTTGTTTGACATTAACTTATGTTATGATTCTTAGTACAATATATAGCCCTATAATATGTTGGTTCCTCTAAATTTATCTCATGTGTGTGTTTGTATCCCATAAGACCCATGTTTGATATTGATCACATCTGTGTGTTTGGATGTCGAGGCTCATGCTCAATATGTATGTTTGTATAAACATGTGTTATACCATAATGTGTTTGAATGTATGGTATGTTGACGTTTTACATCTAGTGTAAATTGAATTGTGGGGAGTCATGGATTAGTTATACCTTATTGAGTGATAATGTTTAATTTTTAATGTTGTATATGATAAAAATAGACCATGGGAAGGGGTGTGATAACCTTGATGCATTACTAGAGGAAACAACAGGATATGAAAACTTTATGTCCAAATCCAATGTAGATATATGATAAAAAAGGACTTGTGGCCTGACCCAACATAGATATGGCACATGATGAAATTTGGTTTTTAACCAAGTCATATTTTACATGTGGATTATTAATGATATATGGTATCCTCGTGGTTGAACCATGATCATGAACTATGTTAAAAATTACATTGTAGGTAGGAGATAATGTAGGTAAGGTCATGGTTTGTGGAAAAATGGTTAGCCCATGATCACTTAACACATGTTTTATTTTTTACTTGTATGTAAATTATTTAATATCATGGATTATACAAATTATGAATGTATACTTATGTTGATTATGCATTGTTAGTGTGGTACTTGTTTTATAATCACCCTGATTGACTATATCAGTAAACATAGAGACATTGTGATCAAGGATCTGGAGATGGGAAAGGGTTGAGAAATATGTAGCTAAGGAGATGGAGCATGGTGTTTGAAGGTGGTACTGATATGGACTTTGGAGTTATTTTTTTCATAATTTTTATACATTTTCTTATACATTTTATAGACCTTCCACATCGGGGTTCATAAGTTTATTAAATTTTATGACTCAATGATACACCTATTAGATAATACATGTGTGGTAAAAACGTATTTAAGGTATTGGTAAGGGACATGATGCTAAGACCTCACTGAGACTCTTCATCCCTGACCTAGGAAGAGTGTGATAGACATCGTCTCTGCCCCACCCCCGCTGGGGGGGCGTGCCGCATCACAGATGATTTCCCCCTTTATTCTGTTCTCCAACCCATATTTCTTCCCTCCGTTTCTTGAAATTTCTATTTTCCCTATGGTCCCGGCTCATCGCGATGGCTACCTTGAACTCTCAATTTCAATTGTAGATTTCACCGATGCTTCATCTCTCCACGATCTCACCATGGTTTCTCAATTTCCTTTGCAGCGCCCTTTAGTGGACTCCTTTGACATGTTTTTTTGAATCCTGGGGACTTCAAGATCGGGTGACTATTGGTCTTCTAAAAAACGGCATATCATGATTCGCCTTACATCTATGGAGGATCTGATCACAACATCGTCTGCAGCCCCTCGATCCTACAACATCCTGAACTTTCATCTCTTACAATGGTCTTATGATATTTATATTAACCGCGAAGCCCCGTCCATGATGTTGTGGGAATGTTTTCCCGAACCCCCTCTTCCTTTCCAGAACCCCTCTATAATTCGTATTATTGGGAAAATGGTTAGACACTACATGTGATCTGACTCAAGATCCAACTCTGTTTTTCATCTTATTCCACCACGGATTAGTTTCAATGTTGAAGTTTCTAGACCTCTGCTTGAATTGGTGTGGATAACGAAATGAGAAGAATTTCGGTGGAAGCAACATGCGGTGTTTGAATCCTGGTGGAATTTCTGTTCAATGTGCTCTCTCCTCGATCACTTTCCTCATTCATGCATGTAGGTTCTGGGTGCAGCGGAAGTGCGTTGTTGGGCTTTCCCAACATTAATTTTAAAATTAAACAACATTCTATCTGAGATCTTTCATGATATAAAACGCCAAATCTTCGGAATAGAATGAAGAATGAAAAGAAAAGAAGAGTCCCTGAACCCTTGAGGATGATTATCATTTATTGATTATAATTAATTTAATTAATGCATAAGAATTACCTCATTGGAATTATTTCTTCGTTGATGTGTCTGGTCATGATTCTTTGATCCGTCATTGGGTCGTAGAATCCAAGTGTAGGATTCCTCTAGCGGTGATCCACACGTGTGTCACGTATCTCCGGATGTCGCCGAAGGGATCTCCGAGTGCTGGCGCAGAAGAACCTTTGCTTGCGATGTCCGCCTTCGACTGCCTAGATCCGGTGGCGGATCTTTCTCTCATAACTTGAGGGCATTCTTGGTGGAAAGGGAATTCTCTCTTGGCTTGAGAGTATTTCAAAATCTTTTCTTCACAACAGTGGCTCTTTAAAATGTTTGGGTTGCATGGATATTTATAATCGGGTTTGAGGTTAATAGATTTATGATAATAAATAAATGTGTTACGCGGTTTATTTATTTCATTTACTCTTATTGAAAACCTCCATGTCGAATTATTAATTCCTTAACATGCGCACACGCTGATTATAATAAATATCATTTAATAAAAAAACATTAAATCCACTAAATCCCAACTGGAAAAACTACACGGCGTGTAACAATTAATACACAGTGTGTACTTGTTTTCCATAAAACTACATGGCGTGTATATTTAATATACATGGCGTGTACTTTTATTTTCTATTTTTCTCCACCACATTTATTAGACCTTGAGTAATGACTATTTATTTCTTAAATAAATGTAACTGCATTACTTTCTAATAAATATATTATTTTGTCCATAATATATTCTCTCGAATAACTAGTGTCAAAATAAATGCGATGAGAAATCCTTAAATAATTATTAAACCACAGTTAAGAATAATATTTATTTAACTTGTCAAATTAATATTTAACTGAGATACATGGACACACTTAGTGTGTGACCCTCTAGGCCTCTTTCTCAGTTTCATTAGGTTGTGCCTGCCTAAAGTCCAAGGTTAGCATCTAGCAACACGCCAAGGCACCCATAGAGAAAGAAGTTAATGCCACAATGACGTTTCACCTCCTACGAACACTTACCTTGTAAAATAATCCTTTTGTCTCGATATCTACAATCAAGCGGGTTTCATGCTAGTGCCATCAACCCATGTGCTTTATTATTCTTTCTTTAACTTCCCGGAATTGAGCTTTCCCATACCTTACCATGGCCATGGATTTATTTAGGCTATATCAATTCCATCAAAGGTTCAGAGATATCTACTTCCGTTATGGAACGGAAGAAACAAATCCTTTCTTACATTATCTATTAATGCGGTGTTACTTGTGATGCACCCAACGTATCCTACCTCACTTCGAACAGTCTTTCATCACAGTTTTCGTCAATACATCTAAGTGCGCAAGTTGAAATACCCATTAATAATAATCTTACAGTCTAAGGACTAATACACACGTCCACAGATAAGAACATCCAATTACACTATGAAATGTGGATTTCCTACTGACGGGTCTCATTCTCATAATATCATGCTGGATATTACCAAGGGCGCACACCATGAGAATGTTCCTCAATGTTTTAGGAGTCCTCACCCCTAATGACCTGTATTATTTGTGTCCCTCAAATAATATCGTCTGACCATAGAACATACATTCAAGAACAGTGTTACGGCACTTCCCGGTTCTCATCATAGCAGGGATCCGCTATGACCCTTTAAGGCAACAGATATCCTTACGACATTATCACATGACATTTCACGCAGAATAAAAATCAAGATGTGATAAGGTTTTTATTTAATGAATAAAGTACAAAGTAGTTGGTTCTAGACCACCAACTCCAACAGACTCCCACATGGACTAGAGCCAACTGCTAAAAACCATTAACCCACTAGCTCTCACATGATATTCATGCTTCTGCTGAGATAGGCCTTTAGTCATGGGGTCCTCCATGTTCTCTTCTGTGGACACTCTTCTCACTGCAACTTCACCCCTTTGATAGAAATCCTTCAAGAGGTGATACTTCCGGAGTAGGTGATTTGTCCGTTGATGTGACGTTGGTTCTTTTGAAAGATCCACCGCTGCAGTATTATCACAATACAGTGTAATGGGATATTTACTGCTAGGCACTACATCATGCTCCTGGACAAAGTTCCAAATCCAAATGGCTTCCTTGGATGCATCAGAAGCCACTATATACTCGGACTCTGCTGTAGAATCGGCGACAACTAGCTGCTTTGAACACTTCCAGCTCATAGCTCCTCCATTGTGACAGAAAACATATCTAGATTGCGACTTCAGATCATTCTGATCTGTTTGAAAACCAGCAACAGCATACCCTCTAATGACAAGCTCCTCGTCTCCTCCATACACCAGGAATATATCCTTAGTTATTCTCATATACTTAAGGATAGTCTTAACAGCAGTCCAATGTTGTTCTCCTGGATCTGCTTGATATCTTCCTACCATGCTCAGTGCATCGGCAACATCAAGCCTGGTACATAACATGGCATACATGATGGATCCTATAGCCGAATCATATTGGATCTTGATCATCCTATCTTTCTCCTGTTGTGTCTCAGGACACATTTTCTAAGAAAGATGTAAGCCATGTGACACTGGAACCAATCCCCTATTGGATTTTTCAATACTAAATCTCTTTAGTATCTGGTCAATGTATATACCCTGACTTAGTCTAAGAAGCCTCTTGGATCTGTCATGAATGATCTTGATCCCTAGAATGTAGGCTGCTTCTCCTAAGTCCTTCATGGAGAAACACTTTTTCAACCAGTCCTTAACTAACTGTAAGGCTGGTACATTGTTTCCAATAAGTAATATGTCATCAACATATACCACTAGGATGACGACCAAATTCCCATTAAACTGCTTATAAACACATGTCTCACATTCATTCTTAATGAAACCAAATTTCTTTATGGCTTCATCAAATTGAATGTTCCATGACCTGGATGCTTGCTTCAATCCATAACTGAATTTCTGCAACTTGCAAACCCGTTTGGCTTCACCTGGTGTCACAAACCCCTCTAGTTGCGTCATATAGACATCTTCTTGAAGGTTCCCGTTATGGAATGCAGTTTTGACATCCATCTTCCAAATCTCATAGTCATGGTAAGCTGCTATGGAAAGTATGATTCTTATGGATTTAAACATGGAAACTGGCAAGAAGGTTTCATCATAGTCAATTCCTTGACTATGTATGAATCCTTTAGCCACTAGACTTGCATTATAGGTACTAACTTGACCTTCCATATCCTGCTTTCTTTTGAATACCCATTTGCATCCAATAGGCTTTACATCAACTGGCTCATCGACCAGAACCCAAACTTGGTTCTGATACAAAGAATCCATCTCAAAATTCATATCTTCTAGCCATCTTGCAGCTTCTGAGATTTCTACTACTTCCTTGTAGGAGAGAGGTTCATCATTGTCCAACAATAATGATTCACTATCCTCAGTGACTAGGAACCCAAATCTCTCTGGTTCCCTTACCTCTCTTGAGCTCCTATGGAGTACTTGTGTTTCTGGAACCTCTTCCACGGGGACCTGTGGAACTTCTTCCTGTACCAACTCCTGTGTATCTTGAGCATCAACTTCGTCAAAGTCAATCTTTCTCCCACTATCCTTCTTGAGGATGTGCTCCCTCTCAAAAAATATGGCTTGTCTGGCGATAATCAATTTCTTGTCTCGAGTGTTATATAGGTATATCCTTTCGTTTCCTTGGGTTATCCTATAATGATACACTTCGTGCCCCGAGGTGCTAGTTTGTTGCTTGAGAAGGAATTAAAAAATGCCTAGAATCCCTATACACGTGTGTGCGACAAAGTGGGTTTCCTTCCATTCCATAACTCAGATGGAATTACATTTTTCGCCTGAGTTGGTACTCGGTTTAATGTGTATGCTGTAGTTTGTAATGCATATCCCCAAAAGGATAATGGAAGATCCGCATGAATCATCATCGACCTCACCATGTTCAATATGGTGCAGTTCCTCCTTTCACTAACACCATTCCACTGTGGTGTATAAGGAGGAGTGAGCTAAGATAGAATCCCAGACTCCTGTATAAGATCGATGAACTCTTGGTTCAGATATTCTCCACCTTGATCCGATCGAATCTTTTTTATCTTCTTACCAAGCTGATTCTCTACTTCATTCTTGAATTCCTTAAATTTCTCTAAGGACTCTTACTTATACCTCATTAAGTAGACATATCCATATCTACTCAAATCATCAGTAAAAGTAATGAAGTAAGAATATCCACCTCTAGCTTCTACTGGAAATGGTCCACACACATCCATGTGTACCAATCCCAGAATCTCTGTGTCCCTTTCACCTTGTCCACCAAAAGTCGGATTAGTCATTTTTCCTTGTAAACAAGCATGACATCTATCAAGTGGTTTTATCTCAGTAGAGTCTAAATAGCCATCTTGGCAGAGCTTTGTCAAATGCTTCTCGTTCACATGACCAAGGCGGTGATGCCATAACTGGGTGATGTATGAGTCCTGTGAGTTTGTTTCATTATCAATTGACAACTCTTGGTTTTCGTAATTCAATACAATCAAACCATTATTTAAATTTTCTATACCATAACATATGTTGTTCTTATAAAAAAAGAAAACCATTATTTCCAAATTTGAAAACAAGTCCATCCATATCCAAACAAGATACAGAAATTATGTTCTTGGTAACACTAGGCACATAAAAACAGTTATGTAAAACCAAAATCATCCCAGTCGGAAATGAGAGGTGGTAGTCGCCAATAGCCAACGCAGCCATCCTTGCTCCATTTGCAGCTCGAAGATCCACCTCTCCTCTGGAAATCTTTCTAAATCTAATTGGTTTCTTCATTTGAATACATATGTGATCCCCACAAGCTGTATCTAATAGCCAATGTGTAGAAATAGAAATATTGCACTCGATAACAAACACACCTTTAGCATCCCCATGCTTCTAGGTGCAGTTCCTATTCCAGTGGCCCTGCTTGCCACATGAAAAACACACTGCCTCCCGTTCCATGCCTTGACTCTGGATCTTCCCCTTCTTGGAGGGATGGTGCTCGGGGGCTTCAGACTGTTTATAAGTCTTTGGCCCCTTTACCTTGTCCTTCCTTTTCTTCTTCAGCATAAGGATCGCGGGTTTGTCACACCCCATGTCCTTATCTACCTGGCGAATCTAGGTCAGAAGCTCTGATAGACTCTTCTCATTGCCGCTCATGTTATAGTTGACAATGAAGCTAGAGAAGGTCTTGGACAGTGATGATAGGATGAGATCTGTACACATCTCATCTAGAAATTTAATCCCTAAGATGTTCAGGTGTTCAATGTAGCCAATAAGCTTTACTACATGAGGCCCTGCTGGCGCAGACTCTTCAATCTTCATGGTAAACAAATCATTGGATATCTCATACCTCTCCTGTCTCACCTTCTCTTGGTAGAGATCTTTAAGGTGAGACATCATGTTATACACGTCCATGTTTTCATGTTGCTTCAAGAGCTCATTAGATATGGACGATAGGATGAAACACTAGAAATCTGTGGCATCATCCATGTGTTTCATGTAGAGAGATAATTCATCATCACTAGCCTCTAACCTAGGCGCAACTGGAATAGGCTCTTCTAGCACATATAATTTCATTTCCTGGCGAAGGACGATTCATAAACGCCTCTTCCACTCTTGGAAATTGGTGTTGGTGAGAAGGTTTTATTTTTCGAGTATGGTGTGCAATGATATGTTTGATGTCATTTTCTTTCTATTTCTACAAATTTTAATGAGCAAAGGTTTAGTACATTACTACAAAAATTGAGACAAATAAATAAATTAATACTTATTATTCTCCCAGTATTTTATCAAAATCCAATAGCCCTCGCCATTGACTTCAGAATATTCTATTGCGTGATATTTTAGTGTCAAGGATCCATATTTCCCTTCGTATTACCCCAACTAGGGTTGGTCAAGCAACTTGAAGGGTTTTAGGAAGACATTCCAAATGCCAGCTGCATTAACTCGTAGCTCCTTGTTCCGCTGAGTGGACTCCCCAATCCTAAATTCCTTTTTGGATTTCCTCAACCTTTGCCTCTTGGTCACACCAAGTCCATCTGTGGTAGTCAACCCTTGATGCGAAACAAGTCATGTCAACCCAAAACCATGAATTAAAATTCCCCGATAATTGAAAGCACCCCAACTAGGGTTGGTCAAGCACTTTGAACTATGGTTCGATTCTAACCAAGATTATGGAAGGCTATGCTGACTTAATATTTATTTTGAGGTATTTTATCCTTATACATAAATTTCAATTTTATTATCTTTGATTACATGATTGTTAATATTAAGTTGGATATACGTAAGTGATTAACCATTTCCAAGATAATAATTACGTATAAGTCGGTTTTATTTTAGTTCCATCTTGCATGCTCCTTTAATTCATTAATTGTGTGATCATGACAACACACCCACAATAAATATACCATGAGACTGACAGAAATAAAATAAACAGTATGATCATGAGCTTTTCTATTTGTTAGTTTATCTAGCGGTTGATAAACTAACCCAAGAACTAGGGGAGAAACACCTTGAACCTTTCAGGTTCGTGTTTACTGCTTTCCACATGTCCACCTTTGTATCTCCAGGGATTGGTTTCACCTTGGATCCTAACTTGAGCCACCTCCACTAGCTTCGGATCTCCATACATTACATCTGCATTTATCTCACACACATGTGAGGGGTAAAGGGGGTTTTTACAAAATATAATACTTTGGTGCGCAGGCCCTACATATTAATGAAGAGATGGCTCGCAGGCCAACAAATTTAATTTAAATAAATAAATTAAAACAAACCATTCACATACAAAGGTCTCAGTCTAGCTCTTGATCATCTATACATGCAATGATATTTACGCATAAATAAAACTAGCATTCAATTCTTTAATCATTCTTGTTTTAGATAAATGACGCTCGAATCAATTAATTATCTTTAATTAATTAATCATTTTATCTTAAATACCTTTTCTGAATTTCCTTGAGATTCTCATCCATCATAATTATAAACAAATAAATTCATTTAAAATTATCCTTGTATGTAACTTGTACCTTGGAGTCAACCCGGTGAATTCCCCTTTATTACGGAGATGTTAAATTAAACACATATATATAAAACACCTATCACGTGTGTGCCTCAGCTTTTCCCTGCACCATGGTACACATCTCAAGGATTTGTATAATATAATAATAAATTTTAATAAATCTGCATAATTTGGGTGAGTACATGACGTGTAGTTCCGACTAAATGGCGTGTACTTTTCTTCATCATCCATCCGAAGTACATGCCCGGGGACAGGGCGTGTTAGTGTACTTCGGAAATTTTCGGAGTACACGACATATACAGTGGGACACACGCAATGTAGTTTCCGTGTTACACGGTTTCCAGCAAGGCAGGTCGTGTACGGAGTACACGACCCAACCATAACCCTAAGGGACTACACGCCGTGTTCATTGGACCACATGGAATGTATTCCGGAAACCGTGTGCCACCTGTTTCTGGTCAACACATGGTGTCTTAAATTCTTAGAAAGAATCCAATACACGGCCTGATTTGGTGGATCAGTCAATGCATTGAACCTAGACTACACAGCTTGTACTTCCGAATACACGCCGTGTATTCTGGTGTTATACGGCCAAAAACGTTTGGCTCCTCCGGATGAGTTCCTCTATTTTATTTTAATCAAAATTAAAAAGAAAAATTTGTTTCTATGAGGTGAATGAGAAATGAGGGAGGAGGAATAGATCTCGATCTTCAAATTTCCAGAATGAATAAACGTGAATTGAAATAACTAAATTATTAAATGCGTAAATTACCAATGAAAGAGTAAATAATTATAATCAACGATATGACCCCCTTTGATACCACTTGTAGGTTCTGGGCGCAGCGGAAGCGCGTTGGTGGGTTTGCCCAACTTTAATTTTAATGTTAAAAAATGTTCAATCTGAGATTCGTCACGATATAAAACGCTGAATCTTCGGAATAGAACGAAGAACAAAAAGAAAAGAAGATTCCCAGAACCCTTGAGGATGATCATCATATGTTGATTATAATTAATTTAATTAATGTATAAGAATTACCACGTTGGAATTCTTTCTTCGTTGATGTGACCGGTCACAATTCGGTGATCCATCGTTGTGTCGTAGAATCCAAGTATAGGATTCCTCTAGTGGTGATCTACACGTGTGTCACGTATCTCCGGACATCGTCGAAGGGATCTCTGGGTGCTAGCGCGGAAGAACCTTTGCTTGCGATGTCCGCCGTCGACCGCCTTGATCTGGTGGAGGACCTTTCTCTCATAACTTGAGGGGGTTCTTGGTGGAAAGGGAATTATCTCTTGGCTTGAGAGTATTTCCAAATCCATTGTGCACAACAATGGCTCTTTAAAATTTTTGGGTTGCAAAGATATTTATAATCAGGTTTGAGGTTAATAGAGTTATGATAATAAATTAATGTGTTACTTGTATTATTTTTTCATTAAATCTTATTGAAAACCCCCATGTCAAATTATTAATTCCTTGACATGCGCCTACACTGATTATAATAAATATCATTTAATAAAACAATATTAAATCCTCAAAATCCCAACTAGAAAAACTACACGATGTGTAATAATTAATACACGGCATGTACTTGTTTTCCATAAAACTACACGGTGTGTATATTTAATATACACGGCGTGTACTTTTGTTTTCCATTTTTCTACACCGCATTTATTAGACCTTGAGTAATGACTATTTATTTCTTAAATAAATGTAACTACATTACTCAAAAATAAATATATTATTTCATCCACAATATATTCTCTCGAATAACTAGTGGAAAAATAAATGAGATGAGACATCCTTAAATAATTATTAAACCACAGTCGGGAATAATATTTATTTAACTTGTTAAATAATATTTAACTGAGATACATGGACACACTTAGTGTGTGACCCTCTAGGCCTCTTTCTCAGTGGAATTAGGATGAGCCTGCCTAAAGTCCAAGGTTAGCATCTAGAAACACACCATGGCACCCATAAAGAAAGAAGTTAACGCCGCAATGACGTGTCACCTCCTACAAACGCTTACCGTGTAATATAATCCCTTTGTCTCGATATCTCCAATCAAGCGGGTTGCATGCTAGTGCCATCAACCCATGTGCTTGATTATTCTTTCTTTAACTTCCCGGAATTGAACTTACCCATACCTTACCATGGCCATGGATTTATTTAGGATATATCAATTCCATCAAAGGGCCTGAGATATCTACTTCCTTTATGAAATAGAAGTTACAAATCCTTTCTCATATTATCTATTAATGCGGTATTACTCGTGACGCACCCAACGTATCCTACCTCGTTGCGAACAGTGTGTCGTCACAGTTTTTATCAATACATCTAAGTGTGTGAGTTGTAATACCCATTAATAATAATCTTAAAGTCTAAGGACCAATACACACGTCCGCATATAAGAACATCCAATGACACTATGAAATGTGGATTTCCTACTGGCGGGTCTCATTCTCATAATATCCTCCTGGATATTATTAAGGGCACACACCATGAGAAGCTGCCTCAAAGTTTTATGAGTCTTCACCACTAATGACCTGTATTATTTGTGCCCCTCAAATAATATCATCCAGCCATAGAACATACATTCAAGAACAGTGTTATGGAACTTCCGGGTTCTCATCATAGCAGGGATCCGCTAAGACCCTTTAATGCAACAGCTGTCCTTAGGACATTATCACATGACATGTCACGCAGAAGAACAATCATGATGTGATAAGGTTTTTATTTAATGAATAAAGTACAAAGTAGTTGGTTCTAGACCACCAACTCCAAAAATGCATAAGAGGAAGAAGGGTTCGACAAATGAGTGGTGAAGCTACACCCCTATTTCTTTACCTCACGATGGGTTTCACATGGAGGCTACCAAGGCAGCGGTGGGGGATGGAACTGTCTCTCGAAGTGATGACAAGGTGGTTGGCAGTGTGAGCTCGGTTGAATTTCTCATAATAAGGACACAATGCTACCAAGAGCCGAGTGTAACTGATATCTTCACTAGATTGATATGGGATCTAGAAGGGTCCCTGTCTTGAAAGCAGGCACTACACAGAATAGAGCAATGCAGGATAGGCACTCTGCCAGTGATCAAACCCAAGTGGCCTCAGATGGGGCTTATAATAAAAATACCATGTGCAATCAAAAGTCTTGAACCTATGTCATGGTTATGTGTATAGGAAATACAGATGTGGGATGTTCCAAGGTTGGTCATGAGTGGGAGGTGGCAAGGCATGACACATATCAGCCGAATAACAAACAGACTCCTAGAACTTTGGCCAATCTCAATTTGAACAACTGTTTCGATACCTTGAGTGTCGAAGCAGGGGCTCAATATAACAACACATGTCCCTTAGAAGCCGATTCCGATGGAGATCGACCCTCAGCTGAAATAGGAGAGTATGGTATTGTCTAGCACAACCTGAGGAGGAAGAAGGGCCAAAAAGAAAATGGGGACCCCCAAAGTTGCATTGTCACCAAGAAAAAAAAAATCAAAGGGGCGCAGAGACTACTCATATATTCCTAAGCTGTTGGAGACATGGTCATCCAAAAAAGGTATCCAGTACATAGAACATGAACCACATTCTATTAATGAAGGGGGTTTTTCATAGGTTGTGGGCATCGTGACTGGTGGAGTGGAGGAACAAAAAGTAGGAGGCAAAGGTTCCCCAAAGGAATAGGTGGAGGGGTACATGGAAGTTAGGGAGTCTCCTCAAGCTGATGAGACTAAGGGTCAACCTGGGGTGATTTCACTACATCTAGAGGATGCACGGTTAGAGGAGATGGTTATTCCCCCTTTTGCACAACAGTGGAAGGCAGAGACTCTTATTGGTACTCAATAACATGAAGATGCGTACATGGACCCCCATATTGAACTCTCATGAATTCAGAAGAATAAATGGTAGAGGAAGTCATAAAAATTAAGACAATAAAGGAGGTCGTTGATCAAATTATGGAAATAATGGTCGAAGTTTCTGTTTCCGGGGAGCAAGATGAGTTAATAGAGAAGCAAGACCATATATTGATTTGAGGGTTTAACATGGAGAAGATCAGCAAGGAGGAGTACAAGCTCTCTTGGGATTATCTAGAGCAGCACTATGAAGACGTCTTGAAGGATGACCCAGACATCCAGGTAAATGTTATCCCTTGAAAATTATGTAGGTAAATTTAGTCCAAACGGCTTAAACATTTTTTTGATAAGTCAGTAGTTTCTTTTTCTTCCTGACCTGGTAAGTTGTATGAGTTCTCACTTCCCCCTTGAAAGTGTTTTAATAATAAAAAAGTGACTTAGGAGGAGGTATGAATCAGTGATACCTGATGTGAAATATTGCATAGAATTTGTAATTATTCAGTTTCACTATTCCTTTTGGGGTTATTATTCTTTTCATTTTTATGAATTCATTGTTTTTTTCTAATACTGAGGGTAAAGTATTCTCACAGCCGCATTTAGACCCTCGACATGAGTTAAATAACTCTTGTATATGGTGAGTCACATATTAGGTCATGTATTTAACTATAATGGACTGAGTGGTTTGGGATAACATATTGTAGGTAGGTTTCTGGGGCCACTCTTGGCATCACTACTAGCCTTAGTGGGACTCTAGTGGAGTTTGGTCATGACAACATATATACATATATAACATTGGAAAATAAAATAATAGGATTATCTAATTTGTTCATTATATATTAATATATATATATATATAATATAACATCTAAATATACCTAACAAATGTATACTATACATACAAAAAGAAACAAACACACACCTAGAGACAGACATAAAAAACATACATATTTACAAAAATACGTAATCTAATAACTTGAAAGAAATACAAATGTATGGATTCACACACACTAACAAGAACCCACATGTATAAAAATCACACCCACACAATAATTGAATCCCACATAACTAATCATATATATATATATATAATGAAAAATAATATATACATTGATAAAAATGTATACACACAATACAGAACACACACACAACACAAAACACACACACAATACAAAAAATTATATCCGCACAGTATACATATATAAACATAATACATATATACATACATACATACATACATAAATGAATACACACATGCATATATTCATAAATACATACAATTTATTTATATACATAAATAGTATATTCATTAAAAAACTTATTGAAATACATTAATTTTTCTGTGAAAAATTATTACTGATTATCAATTTCTTAATGATCAATGTTATAATGTGTGTAATATTTTAAACTATATATAATTAATGGTAGAAGTTTATTGGACTAACGGAGCTCAATAAAACTAAAAAAACAATATTGACTTAAATAAGTAAAATTCAGATAAACTTTGTTAATCTATTCAAGTTAGTGGATAAAATTTGGACATTAAAATTTTCAATTCTATTATTTGGAAATAATGAAAATTCATAATAATTTTTAATAAGAAATAAATTAAAATATATACATATCATTGTTCATTGTTAAAGTAAATAGTTTTTTTATTTAATCAAAGTTGAATATGACAAGAATAATTATTTATATTTGATTAAAATTATACGTTAATAACATATATGATGTTTAGGAGAATATAATTCATTTAGACACATTGAATGTTCCAATCAAAAGAATAAATCCAATTAAGAATTTCCAGTGTTCCTTTCTAGTTTTTTTTATCAAAACTCATTACTATTTTAATATTGAATTGATTTTTTAAAAGTTATACTCTCATTATTATTAATTTTATAGTGTTATTTTCATTAACGTGAATACCATATCAAAAATAGTTTATAGTTATATCCATTTTTTTGGATCTATCTCGAATCATTAAATTTTCTTCAATGATTCCATTACAAATCATAAAAAATATCGACAATATTCAACCCATAATGTCACTAGTTTTAAATTCTCGTAAGGCCCGAATCAAAGTCATGGCCACCCTGAGCAGGCAACATGAACTAGGGTATCACACAATGAAGGTTTGAAATTTTTAATCCTCAGTAGACATATGATAAGGAAAAACATCAATATTTTCATGGAATATGTCTATAATACATAATATTTCCAAAACAACTAAATGAAAATGTAATATCTATTTTGTGAAAAATACAGATTTAAAAAAAACAAGTATAACATAATCATGAAACCCAAATAAACCCATGGGTCTGTCTACACATGAGAATATTTCACTACTATCCTAGGCCATCAAAAAGGAAACATGAACTGAGAGAGGTATCCATTAAATGATGCTCTTCCATTTACCTGTATTCTGTAAAACAATGGGAACATAAACCTAAAGAAAAAAAAGAAAGGTGTTGGAGCAATGTTTATTAGAATACCCCTAAAAACCCATACAAAGTCTTTCCATGTGCATCTACTAGTTATTATAACACATTTCCTTCTGAAGAATATCCAAAAGAAACATTTTCCAATATAAAATTATCATCTCTTTTAGAAAACATGTCATATTCAATAAATAAAACTATATAAGAGAATATATATCCAAAATCCACAAAAAAAGATGAATAAAATAGGTTTCAAAAATCAATATTCATATCAAGTGGGTCAATGAGCATAACAATATACATAGTAATGATGTATCCTTAAGTAAACAAAGGTATAATCATATCATAATGGTGAACATAACTAATTAAAACAACAAACACTAGCTGACATAAGTGAATTACAAATTCTAAGATCCTTAGTTTTCAAAAAAGGATACACTTGGGTATCTCCCACAGTGATAGGTTACTCAAAAAGTTCTTGAATATGGGTAGTTTTACATCATATGCAATTTCATTCCCAATATTCTATTACATCATCATTTCATTCAAGAAATCAATTCATATATCATAAAAAATTTCTAAGGAAAAATAATTTCCAATTTATGCACACATTTTCTAAAAACATTTTCTATTGCGACATTAACTGGTTTCAAGCTTTTAAACACAATTCTATTTCAACCCTATATTTGAATAATATTATCCAACATATAATGTGAATCAAAATGGTTTTTGAGAAAAAACCATTTTTAGAAAACATTTTCAAATCCATCAAGGATCAAATTCATCACTCATGGATTTAAATTCACTGATTTCAAAAACCATAATTGATGTAATTTAATAAGAATAAAAGGCATCACAAGGGACAAACCATAGTATGTGGACACCTACCCCAAGAATAATAAAATCACTATTTCCTTTATAAAGAATGATGGGAAATCAAGAGATCTGGTCCTCCCAAGCCTATATCTATAGAGAACATCGTCAATTCTTCATCCACAATATTAGATTACACAATAATATCATAATTCGGTTCTAATGGTTAAAGAGGAATAGAAATTGGGGATATATCTAAGTAAAATGGGATTAATAAAGAGAAAAAACAAACAAAACATGGTGAGATCCACCAAAAATTATTATGGATCAACAAATAACCCTGATTATAATCCTATAAAGCATAATGAAGGGGGTTTTTTGAGATAAATAGTGATTAAGAGTTGACTAGAGGTTAAAATGACAAAGGTAATTAGGGTAATTTTCCATTTCAATAAGTTTGGATCATGTTACATGGTTAGGCTATATATCTTGACAATATATATAGTGTTCATCATCCCTTGAAATCAAACTCACATGGTTCGTTGGGAATAAAAATGTTGTTTAAAAAACTATGATCAAGCCATGTTATCACCTCTAGACCCAAACCCATATTCCTTATTATTTTTTAGTGAATCACATTATTAAAAAAAATATGATAAAATCCAGAAAATGTCCACTCAAACTCACATTACCATATCAAATAGTTACCATATAGTTATAAAAAAGTTTTATGGGTTCTAAAACAATTCACCTGGAATGGTTTCCAAAAAATATATTTTTTTAAATATCCACTTCTTGAATTCCTATATAACCTCAAAAGAGAAAAACCAAAATCATAATTAAACATATTGATGACCTGGATTGAATTATTATTCTCCTTGTAATAAAATAATTATATCCCCAAAGGTATGTAGCTTCACAGACTTTAAAAGAGATAAGGTCATAGTTGTATACTCAAGCCCTTATGCACCCATTTTGTAGGGTTATCCCTACCACACTTCTATATCACTCAATCCAAATGGATCATATTTTCACATATAAGATTATCTTATTATTCTAATATATTAATTGAAAATTCAACCACTAAGGTTTCATGTCAAATTTAAATATCTTCCCACTCAAACACATTGTAAATATTCAGTCTATAATTATTTAGTTTGTAACTATAGAACACATCATGGATAGATATAAAATAAGTAGGTAACTATAATATATAATATACCTTATAGGGTCTATCCACAACATAAAATAGTAAAAAATAATAGAAGAATAAATTAACAAGCCTTTCTAAACATCTCTGTACTAATCTACATGAAACTCTTAGAAAAACCTGATCACCTACCTAAAAAACAATTGATGATATATCTGATCTACATATGATTTTTGGTTACTCTAATCTATCATTAACCTATTTTATCCAAATCATGATATATGTTGACTACTATATAATCATTAGTCCAACTAAGGGTTTTTCAATAATGTCATCTCAATAAAGAGGTGATCTTCAAGGCCTCATATAAAACACAAAAAAAATTTCATCCCAAGAGGAATGTGATAATGAAGTTTACAGATAAACTCCAATAATGTAATATATTTCTACCAAGATCTACTAATTACATGAATGTATTTACCAATCATGTCTTCAAGAATATATATGTCTCACTTAGACCATCTATACATCTAAGGATGATAATCCATGCTCAACTTTAATTGATAACCTATCACATCATATAATTCACTCCAAAAAAGGGATGTGTAGTGAGGTTCCCTTTTCAAAACGTTGGTTAATGCCACTCCATTTTCACTAGAAATCTACCCCAAATAAAATTTCACATGCTCATATACCCTCAATAACTCTTTTGTAGGTAAGAAATGAATTGATTTCATGATCCAATAAATAATCATCAATATATAATCATTACCACTAGGAGTCTGAGGTAGCTCAATCACAATGTCTATGTTTATCTCATCCTTTTTTTACTCTAGATCTGTTAATGGTTATAGTAAACCATTAGGAATCTTTTTCCCCCTTGATTCTCTAACAAGTACAACATAGAGATATAATATCCTCTATGTGTTTTATTATTCTCATCCACAAGTCATAAAATATTATTTCACGATACATTGTGGAATATCTATGGTGAAAACACAAATTGGGTCAATTTCAAACATCCGTAAAATACTATAGCAGTTCTACCATATATAGAATTTATTTTCTTATATTACTATTACATCATTTTAATGATAAACAATATAATTTCATAACAAATCATAGATAAAATGGTTTATTGTCTTGGGAAAATTAGTCTTATAAAAAAATTATACATAGTAAACCATAATCATTATTTACTTCCTTCTTCTCAATCTTCTTACTGGTCATCATGTTCTCCTTATTACAAGTAATCACCTAAGGATATACATCAATAAAATGGGTGAGATAAAATACCAATAACATGATGAATATAAGACATGAATCAAT
Source organism: Viscum album (assembly GCA_963277665.1). Classification (NCBI taxonomy): domain Eukaryota; kingdom Viridiplantae; phylum Streptophyta; class Magnoliopsida; order Santalales; family Viscaceae; genus Viscum; species Viscum album. The sequence continues at coordinate 1,952,338,194 of OY728141.1, read as the reverse complement.
ATATCATGAGTGATCACAATCATCATCATCATAATATAGGAATAATATAATCATTAACATCATGAGGTAAACAATTTATAATTTCATGAAATGTGGAAATGATTATAAATGAAAGATAATGACTTAGTGGTCAAATACCATGCACTGTTGTGAACAATTTTGGATTCATGTTCATGCATAACATATGTGAATAATCATAACATCATCATTCTTAAAAAATACAGTGCTCTGTTCATTTATATTTCACATTATCTCATGAGATACATCACAATACCTAATTCATTTGATGGATATATAATTCTAGTCCCCCTCATCACTATATAACATTTACATAATCATTTATTCCACAAAGAACTTATATCTATCAAAGGAATGTAGTAACCCATGCAAAGAAATGGTTTTCATAAGGGTGTTATAAATCATGATTTCATGACTAAAATTTGTGTTACCAAATGTAAAACAAAAAATTTAAATATTTGGAATAAGAAGAATCACTTTTGTGTTAAGTATAAATAACTCAAGAGATGTTAAGATGTGTTTTTCAAAGAAGAGTTCATTTCAAAAATCTATTTATTTTTCATAAAATAAGATTGGAAACATGTATATACAATAAAATAAATGTAAATAACAATTAAATTATAATTTTTAATATTAAAAAAATATCCATACTGAAATTTGGCATGAAAGAAGAATAACACTAATAAAAGGAGTGGGGTTTGAGGATCCCCATTCCATTATTCCTACTTTATTTTGTCACTTTTAAGCCTCCTAAAAAATGAAAATAAATATATGAAAACACTGATCTAAAAGTTTATTATATTCAATTTTATTACTATAAACAATTATTATCATTTTATTATATTTCTTAATTCTCATTTAAGAAAATGATGCGGTTTCATAACAAGTTTTCATAAATTTTTTTGTTTTACTTTGATTTCACTTTTCTATCAAGTTAATTATTAAATATGATCCAAAATAATATAATAAATATATTTATAAATTAATATAATATGAATAATTTATTTTTATCATTAATGGGTTTGGTTATATGAAAATATTTAGAAAAGTCACCATTGGCAGTTTATCGACTATTGTTAGGAACGTTGACCAAATTTGAAGAAAAATAAGTATGAAACCTAAATACAATAATAATATATATTGTAGAGATTGTTAACATCATTAATATAGTTTATTAATTATTCCTAAATAAATATTAGAATATTGTTTTAAGAAATTTGGAAAAAATAGATGAGAAAACGGAATGAGTGAAGAGTTGAAAAACTACCACTTTCTTCGGTGTAGATTCTCTTGTATGATACTATAACTTCTTTGATTTGTGGAGTTGGATTACTCTATAAATTTCATATGGGATCATAGATACATAATGGGGAGGATTTTTGTAGATAATGATCCTTTTAATTCATGGGATGAGTTCTTTTTCAAGGTAAGGGAGAGGGGTCATTGATACATAATGAGATGGGTATTTTTATAGTGAAACATTGAATAAAATATTTTATCAAAGGTAAAAATTATGATAGTAAATTTTTGAAATTATAAATTATAAGGTAAAACATTATAATGGTTTTAAAAAATCAAATACCATTTACAATTATATTTAATTAGTTTATTAATAGAGAAAGGGAAAAGAATGAAAAATTATTATCTTAAGGAATCACAATTATCTTACGGTTTGAAAAGTTATTTTTAGGTTTTATAATTAATTTTTTCATATTTTAAAGACTATTTCATGAAAAATACTATTCCATTGTCGAACCACATGTTTGAAGAATGTTTTATTTCAATATAACCTAATGAATTATGTAATTTTAGTGACACTAGTTATGTGAAAAACTATATTTTTACTATTCACCTGAAAATTGAATTCTTTCAGAAAAATACCAAAAAACCTATTCGAAAATTGCGTTATGATGATTTCAAAAATGTTATTATTTTTCTCAACATAATTTTCAAACAATTTTAATTTTAATTTTTAATATTAAAATGATTTTTTAAAAAAAATACTTTAAAATAATGTTTAATTGAAATATGTTTATATTTTTTTGAGTTGTTGATCACGATATTTATTTTTTGGAATTATAAAATCATTATTTACCTATATTAATTGTCATACATATTATTTATACCAAAATTTATAATTTAAGTACAATTTTATTATTTAAAAGGTCATGTAACTATTCCAGCAGTCATGTGACTATTCCAAATGGTCAGGTTACTCTTCAAATAGTCGCATGAGAATTCCAACAGTCACATTACCTCTTATAAATACCACATCATTCATTAACTCAATAAACATCTCAATTCCAATCAAGGTAATATACATCCATTTTATATAATTTGTATTGTTAAATAACTATTTTTTCTTCTCTTTAGTTTTTACAGTGGGGGTGATGATTCAAGTAGATTTTGGTTATCCTAATTTTATATTTTCTGCATTTTTATTTTATATTTTTTTCCACTTGTGATGTTTTGAATTTTAATTAGCTTCATTTCTAATAAATGTAACTATATATTGGAATGAAACAAAGTATTTTTTAATCAATTTTATTTTATAATTAGAATAATATATAATATAATACAACACACATTTATTCATGAAAAAAATATTTCTAATAAACCCTAGGTCATTACATATTTCCCCCATTATAGATTTCATCCCTAAAATTTCAACTCATATTATTAGTTTATAATAGATATGGTTACTTCTATTTTATTATTTCATCTGGTTCCCAAGTCTCCTCTTCATACATATGGTTCCTCCAAAAGACATTGACAACGTGAGTTTTCTTGTTACCTAGAACATTTCCCCAATAGCTCAATATCTCCACTGGTTGTTCTTCACATGTGATATTATTATCTAGTTCTATAACCTCTAGATTCAGAACATGTGAGGGGTTAGGAATGTACTTCCTCAGGAGAGATATATAGAACATTCCATAACTTGTTCCATATTTAGTGGATGTGAAATCTGGTAGGCCACAACTTCTATGAAATCAATGATATTATGGATCCAATGTACCTTGTATTAAGATTCCCCTTCTTTCCAAATAACATGACTCTCTTCCATTGTGATATTTGAAAAAAAAATTCTCCAACCTCAAACTCCAAGAACCATTAATGGTTTTCAGTATACCTCTTTTACCAACTCTGGGTAGATATTATATATCGTTGGATGGATTGAACCTTCTCTTCCATCTCTTCACAAGCTCTGGTCTAAGTATCTTTCATTCTCTAACATCATCCGAGAAAATTTTCATTTTACATCACTTCCCATAAGGAGCTTCATATAGAGATATTTGAATACTTAAGTGGAATCAATTGTGGTATGGGGACTCACCTAATGGGACATGTTGATCCCATTCTCATTTAACTTCCATTACTAAATATCTTATCATGTACTTGAGTTTATGAAGATTTCTTTCAAATTAAAAATTATTTTGGGAGTGAAAGAACTTTGCTAAAATAAAATTTAGTACTCAAATCATTTTTGATGACTTATCTCGAATTTGGTGCTGAACATTGGATCATGATTAGAGATGATTGAAATAGGTACCCAATTTTGACTCACCACATCCTCCACATATATCATGGAATTTTTTTCAAGTGATAAATCTTACCAAATAAAGATAAAATGTGTAGCCTTTCTGGGTTGATACACAAAAACCCATATCACATTATTTCCTTGGGATGTTTTTGGTAGACCCTTAAAAAAGTCCACAATGAATTTCTATCCTTTCCAAGTCATTATACATAATGATTTCATCATCCCATTTTAATTTTTATATTCATAATTAACTTGTTGACATACCAAACACCTTGATATGTGTCCATAAATATTCATCTTCATGTTCTCCCATCAAATGTTTTCTCAAAGATAGTGGTACATATTAGAAATTCCAATATGGATGGAGAGATATGAGTTATCTAGATTATCCAATAGATTCATCTTTATCTAATGTGATGAAGGTATACGAATCCCCATTCCAAATAAAATCACACCATCTTCATAGATATAGAACTCATGTAGCTACCCTTCCTTCACATATTTCACATAATTTTTTAGATCCAGATCATCCCTTTATTCCTCCTTGATATTCTCCTAGATGGATAATTGCGAAATCATAGAAGAAAAGTAGGATGTATTCCATAGTATTATGATTTCCAAATACATCTTTTATATTCCCATGAAGATTGGTTCTTTCCCAATGTGCATCATGGAGAGAGTGGTAGGTTAATTTTTGCTAAGAGCATTAGTTTCCTTGTTCACCTTTCCCAAATAATAATGAATAACGAAATCATATTCCTTAATTAGTTATAGCCATATTATTTTATTCATGTTGAGAGCCTCTATGTGAATATATACTTTAGTCTCTTATGGTCAGTATAAATTTCACACATCTCACCATAGATATAGTTCCACCAAATATTTGTAGCAAAGATCATAGTTGCAAACTCAAGATCTTGCATTAGGAAGTTCTGTACATGGATCTTCAACTATTGGGTGGAGTCTTCTCTCACATTATCATTCTATATGAATAAACATCCCAATCCATTCATTTTTTCATCACTATATATCAAAAAACCATCCCACTAGTTGGTAGTGTGAGTATAGGTGCAGTTATTAGCCTCTTATTAAGCACATTGAAGCTTTCCTCACATTCTTCTATGCAGACATGTTTTACCCCTTTCCTTGAAAACATAGTTATTGGGATAGAAAAAAATTATAAATTACTCACAAAACATGGATAGTAACTAGCCAATCCTAGAAAACTATGGATTTAAATGACACTAGTGGTTTTGGGCCATTCCTTGACTGACATTGTTTTTTAATGGTCTATATAAATTCTCTCACATGTGACCATATTCCCCAAGAATTACACTTGTAGCTTCTAAAACACAATCATTATGAAATTATTATACATTAAATCCTTCCATAATGTCACCGGAAAGACCATTAGATTAAAACTATGTTCTTCCATTATCTTGGAGTAAATGATAATTTCATAAATATACCCAAACACAAAATTTTTTATGTAGTATATAAGGACTCTATTCATCAAATCCATTATTATTATAACATAATTAGTATTTTTAAATGGAATCACTCTAAAATCATAGTTCCCATACCTTATATGAAACATAAACTTCTAAATATATACCTTATTAACCTTCATTTGATGATATATAGAATTAATATCCTGCTTTTAGAAGTACCGAGATTCTCATAGTTGATCATACAAGTCATCAGTCGATGGAAAATGTTACTTTTTCTTTATGGTGGAATTGCTGAGCAACTATTATTCGATATAAATCCACAGTGATCCATCCTAATTGTGGAAAAAAATAACTAGAACATCTCATGGTGATGCACAAGTTTAAAAAAAAACCTTTTCAAAATGCTATTGCATTGGCATATTTAACTCATCCAGTTTAATCGGGACCATCCTTTTGGGACATTTCGAGATATGAGTAGTTCTATGTATTATATCTACTAAGATATATACCTCACAATCTATGTGAAGTATATTTAACTCTTCAAAAAATACAACATTATAATCCCTCAAACTATGTATTTCGTCATGTTTGATTCTTTACTTTGAAATAACCATTTCGGAAAGGTTTGTTTCCCACAGGGTATCAATACCCATAACACTGAGGGATTTTTCAAAAGAGACTCATGATCTTCCTGGAATTTTAATTGGAGTATTGGATGATTCAAAATATAAAAATAGAATTAATTTTTCAGATAATTGATGTGTTATATATATATTGGTGTCCAATACATGCCCAATATATAGTCAAATTCCATTGAGGGATGAATTATGAGGTTTTTAGGAAGAATCTTTGTATATATGCACACAAGAAAATATTCCAATGCTTGGGATGAAATGATTTCACCACTAAGTTTTTATAAGGATATCTCCAATTCATGGTCTAAGTGATTCAATTATGGTGTACTTGAAAACATGGGGGATATAATGGAATCTGTATAACAAGTGTAAAAAAATAATTTTCCATTATTGAGTGAATAAGAAGTGTGCCACGTAAGTCTTTAATTTCCAAATACATGTCAACAACAGTAATGGTATAATAATTACATTTCCCTTTTTCCTTTGGTTTTTACTAATTCAGATCACCCTTAATGACCCATCATTTAGTGAACTAGATTGAATAGTACCCTTTCTTTCTATAGTTGAATCATTAAACCATAGGTGGTAAAGAAAAAGGTTCCCTCCTTTCCTCCGTAATGTTGGCTAGCTTCATTATATCACTTTGATGTTATCGATCTTGATGTCCTTTTTTCCCTCACTTAAATTATTTCCTAATCCCTATGAGACAATTTTCCTGATGTTTCTTCCACATTTTTTACACGTGGGTAGTTAGATCCTCTTTCCTCATTTCCAATTTGACCCACCAGCTTGATACTACATTATTCTCTTCTTATCTTCATAACCATGGGACCATTCTTTGAACACCATCTCTACTTTGAAATCACATCAACTATATTCTTCATAACTACCAATGTCTCATATTTATATATCCTTTTGAAAGTGTGATTTCAAAAAAAAAACTAAAGAATATATGATTTTTTCTACATTTTTTATTAACAAACCCCAAGGTGTATCTTCCAAGCCTTGTGAGGTTTTCCTCATAATTCAGGATAGATTTCCTTTATTTTTTGTAAATACTATGAATTATATCTCTATTATTGTTTGAATAGTTTGATGGAAATACCTATAAGGCCCCAGACTTAAACATTACTTAATCTTGATATATTTCAAGAATACACCTTGAGGATCTTTTCAAGTTTTGAGTTTTAGATAATTAGATCATAAAACATGCATTACATCCCACATTTAAACAAAGTGGTTACAATAAAAGATAGTATTGGTTTTTCCCCATCAACAGAAACATATTTAAAATAAAACATGGTTTCTTTATTGACACATCCTTGACACTATCATCATATCATGCACCTTTCCCTTGACCTGTGAAAAACATTTCAAAAACTTGGGATGAGCATTAAAAGCGCAGTAAGGGATATAAAAGTACGAAAATAAAACATTAGTCCATGTATTAAATCATTCTTTACTCATAAAACATAATCATTTTAACATACCTCATCAAATCATGAATAAATCAGATAAATCATAATGCATAAAGGTAACTTGAGGCATTCATAAAATTCTTACATAGGGAGTAACCCTCTTGGTTGTGTTTGGAATACCCATCACAGTATATTCCCTAAATCTCTTCGGAGAAACCTTAATGATTAACTCTTTCGCGTTACCCAATGCATTGGAGAGCTATATCGAGCTCACCCGCCCTTAGTTTATCACAAAACCACCCATATTTATAATAATTCCCAAGAACCATAACATAATTGTTTCACATAAAACATGCATAAAGGAAACATAACATTTCCACTTTTCAATCACAAGATATCAATACAACACATTGATATAAAAAAATTATGAAAACCATTTTCAATACCAAAATAAAAGAAAAGTAAAATAGGGTATTTATTTTTCTTTTAAAAAAATGTATGGTTTTTAGACGATGCCGAAACTCAAATAATGGTCACGGTGGCGGAGAAGTCGTTGTCACCACATACGTACGGCAAAAACATTCCCTTTTGTCGTTTAGTAAAACGCTTCGTATAAAAAAAGATTAATTTTGGATAAATGTAAAATTCAAAGGGGTTTATACACCGTATAAAATAAGGTTGTGTATAAAACAAAATATGCCTCAATGAAAGGAGATTGAGATGAAGTCCCATACAAAGACGGTATCCTTGGAATAAGGATAAATCAATTACATAATTATGTGCGACAAACGAATACACCAAATATAAGTGGATATTAAGTGTAAAACAATCAGAGTTCATTCACACATTTTCATAGAACGACATATTCAAGGAGTAAAATTTTATCCCAAATAATCAAAATTGGGTTAAGAAGTTCCCTTGCAAAAATTCGACAGCCTAACAGCGTCACTTCAAACTTCAGAATATGAGTTTATGAGAGATAAAAAGGGTATCTCAGCACTTGGACATAAAATTTACAACAATAAGGATGTAGAAGAACATATCCCAACATTACAATATGTAAATTAAAAGACCCAACAAAATAAGTCTTTTAAAAAGAGGAGGGTGAAAAGTTCCCTTACCGACTTGGGTATCTTTCGAAACATACACCCCATGAAAGAAGGAAAATACAACATTGATGTAAATACTCATAAATGAAAGTATATTACACAGAGAAAAAAATAATGGGCAGTACATATACCACTCAAAGGAAATGGTGGAAAATGTATCATAAATATCACGAGAATAAAAGTGAGATGAAAAATCCCTTACGAAAACTCGGCAGCCTAACGGCGCCACTTAAAACATCCAAAAATGGATTGATGAGATCAAAATAGGGTCTCTCACTATATTAACATAAAATTTACAGCAAGAGGAATATAAAAGAACATCCCCCAACATAAAAAAGAGGAGCTTAAAAGAATTGACATAAAGGAGAGTACTTAAAAAGAAAGAGAGAGGTTGGATCTCTTACGAAAATTCGGCAACCTAACGGCGCCACTCAAAACATCCAAAATGGATTGATGAGAGAAAATAGGGTCTCTCATCATATGAACATAAAAAGTACAGTACGAGTACTATAAAAGAACTCCCCAATCATATGAAATATGATCTTAAAAGGACCGACATAAAAGAGTGTACTTAAAAAGAAAGAGAGGGGTAGGATCTCTTACCTCAAGTCTGACATGTCTTGTTCATTTCTTTATATTCCTTTAAATCAGGTAACTCTTTTTGATTTGAGCTCAAATGCTTCCTTGGGAAGACTTCTGCCCAAAGTGAGGCTTCTAAGAGTAATAGAGAGATGTGGAGAGACAAAATGAGAAGGGTTTGGCCGAGCCAAATTCTTTGGAAGTGTGGGTAAGGTGGTAGAGGTGGGGGCCTTTTATAAGAGGAGAGGAGGGGCAATCTTGGAATGTTAAGAAAATATACTTTGTTATAAAATTATTTTCGGATAAAAAAGGTCCCAAAATTATAAATTTATAGGATAAGGTGATAAGGTTTCGGAATCCACCCATACAATAGGTTTTTGACAATTGTAGGTCTTATATTTTACATTATATTTTCATTTTATTGAAATCGTTAAATAATGTGGTAATCGCTGCATCATCATGGTGTCATAAATAATTTAATATATTTAATTTCTAAAAATTATAAAAAAAATCTATGATGTAGGAAAAAAATTTAGATTTCCAATGACTACTTATAGTTAAAAATATGACTTGTATAACCCCATTTAAAAATTGTTTTAGTAAAACAACTCATGTTTGTGTCATTTTTACTTTTACATTAAATAAAAAGATATTAATGTCATTTTCCTTCCAAAATGGCTCCATGGGGTCCCCAAGATCGACCCATGGGTTGTCTTGGTCGGACATGACATATCCAATAATGGTAGGACATATTTCTAGGTCATTTCATATTATTAGAACATTATTTCTACCTTAAATTACACTAATTACCTCTAATCGCGATTAAAGACATAATAGTTACTATTCACCAAAAAAATTTATTTTAATCCCATTGAACCACATTTTATTTCCTAATGAAACCTTGTATGTCGGATTTTTGAAATTCAAAACACAGAAGTGGTAAAGATTCATTTAAATGAAAAAGCAGTTTTTTAAGTACCACTTAGTGGTTTCACTATTCATAAAAAATTGATGTTTTTCAGAAAAATACCAAAACATGATCCTAAGCTATATTTGATTTTCCGAATTCAAAAATCATTTCTATTTTAAAAAATTAAAATAATATAAGTTACATTAATTAATTTAATAATTAATTCCCGCTGTCATGACAAATAGCGTGTTTTTATGAAACAATATATACCAAAAGATTGACACTAGTCTAATCCAATTTCAAAGTAAATTAATTCCAATGACCACTGTTGGATTAAATAGTAAAAATATATTCTAATTTAACTTTAAAACCAATTCAAAATATAATCTAATCATATAAATAAAGTATATTAAAAAGAGTTTTTGAATTAAAATACAACATTTTTCACTATTCATTAAAAAAATGAACATTATTGGAAAAATACCAAAAATTTAAACAAATTAAATTTTGATGTCCCGATTATAAAAAAGAATTTTCTTTTGTCAAATATAACACATAAAACTATCAAAAAGTGGATTTAAAAGAGGTTCGCCATCAAAAGGCGGTTAATCAACCTTATAAAGAACAATAGAATGTTTACGCTTAAAATTGGATTCATTAGCATTTTTAATTCTCTAACATTTATTGTAAAGAGTAAAAATATTTGACAAACATATATAATCATTTTTTATTTAGTTCTGTTCATTCCCGCCATTACAACGGCTAGGTGTTAACTACCATTTAAATTAATATTATTTTATTATTAGAGTGCAACGTAAGATTCCCCAGAAACTCGGTGTTGCGTATTGGGTACACCATCGAGCATAGTGTCCCCTTTAAAGTAATATTAATATTTTATTCACATATATGGATAACTGTGAAAATGTCATATTCTTTATTTACCTGGGGTGTTACATCCTTCCCCCCTTTTGGGAATTGTGTCCTCGCAATTTTAAAATTGGGCTTGGAAACTTTATTGAAAATCCCACATCGGAACAAGCTTGAGTAAAGAAATTACTTTAAAATAAAGAAAGAGAAGTACAAAGGTCACCTGAGTTAACCCATACTAGGATTCCATGTAGGAAAACATGGATATGGAGGGAAAAAATGGTCATGTTCTGAGGGAGAGTGATAGAAAACATGTTTAGGAGAAAGTTAACCACAAGAAAATCACGTACTTGTGGTGGGTTAAACGGTATTCGATTCCCCCGTAGGAAAATTTAATAGAAATTTTTTTTGTTTTAAGTTACTTTTCATTGAGGAATTTATTTTTGATCTTAAGGAAACATACTTACTTTTCATGTTGACTTTCAAATTTTACTAAACTTCTTACACAAAATCGTACTTTCCCCAAAAGATGAGTATTTAGGAAGACTTGATTACATTAAGAGAGCTATAATCAAATGCTAGAGAATCACCTAATTCCAAAAAAGAGAATTATATACTTCCCATGTATTTTGACCTTAACCAAAACTAAAACCTAAAAGGTTAGTATGATATCAGATAATACCCAAAAAGGATAAAAAATCTATTCTTAATCTCCAAAATTTGTCAAATAATACCCAAAGTTCAACAAAGACCATTCAATAAACAATTTGTCCATAAAATTATTCAATGTAAACCAAACTGATATTGAAACCCAAATATTTGAAGGATTTAATCACATAGTCTTCCAAGGTAAAAATTAACACTTATCTCCAAATTACATCAGTTTCTCTTAAAGTCTCATATTGAAAAGTAATTAACCTATTCACATATCCTCCATGATAGGTTAATAATTTCCATAGATAAACCAAAATCAAGTTACTCTTAATTCATAAAATCATCTAACTAAAAAGAATAAGTCATGCTAACTTGGGACTTCACGTAGTCCAGTGGTAGGTGATAAATACCGGTCACACTTTGGTTGTGGGTTCGATTCCCACAGCTTTGTCCGATGTGATGGGTTGTCACATGGTCTGCGTGTTGTCCTTTTTATAAAACTCCAAAATAACCCTAACATGTTTTAACGTCATTAGTTTCCTTATACCTCTCATTTTCATCCAAATTCATTACGATCTGAACTTCTTAATTCCTGAAGTCTTATTTCTCCACCATAAAATAAAACGATTCCCAAAATGAATAACACCATACCTTGATCATGGTGTCCACTCGGTTTCATCGTCATCTTGTTCACGTAGGTAGAAGTCCCATGCATTAAAACAATGATTTAGAGATCCTTCAAAATCATTTTCTTCCTCCATCCAAATACACCTTGTACAACATGGGTCATAAGGTTGTTAACAGAAAAACTGTTTTGGAAAATAATCATGTATGACATATAATTCCAAAACATCTGATAAAACATGATTTCTATAAAATAGTCGGATAGAATTTGAGTTGAAACTTTATATTATTGGTCCTTTTAAAATACCATAAGTATGTGATGAGAGACTATATTTTAAAATCAAATATAAATAGGTTGCGCAAGGGTCTCCTTCCTTAGCACCATTTTTTAAATCATAATATGATTCAAATTCTTGTGATAAGGTAAAATATTTGAAAATACCTTGATAATATTTACCTTTCCTGAAAATAAGAGAATATTGTGAAAATAGTATTTGACTAAATACAACCCACGACCCACGATGATAACGAGGTATAGTGGAGGTGTTTGATATCTCAAACAACTTCTTGCAAGTGAGTTGTATGATAGAAAAGGTTCTACAATCATCCGAACATGACTTTGCAATAATTATTTCCAGCATGTCATCAGGAAGAGATAGGAATGTTGTTTGAGATCCTCCTCCTTCCATTCATAACCGACTTTACTTGACCTGAAAAAAAGTTATAAAACAAGGATTTAACTAAAATAATAGATATAGGGACTAATCATGTGTCTAAAAAAACTCATAATCCCTAAAGTTGTCTAAACCGACCTTTGATACCAACTATAAGGCCCTTGCCTTAATAATTACTTAATCTTGATATATTTCAAGAATACACCTTGAGGATCTTTTCAGGTTTAGAGTTTTAGAGAATTAGATCATAAAACATGCATTACATCCCACATTTAAACAAAGTGGTTACAATAAAAGATAGTATTGGTGTTTCCCCATCAACGGAAACATATTTAAAATAAAATATGGTTTCTTTCTTAACACATCCTTGACACAATCATCATATCATTCACCTTTCCCTTGACCTATGAAAAACATTTAAAAAACATGGGATGAGAATAAAAAGCTCAGTAAGGGATATAAAAGTACGAAAAGAAAACATTAGCCCATGTATGAAATCATACTTTACTCATAGAACATAAGCATTTTAACATACCTCATCAAATCATGAATAAATCATAGAAATAATAAGGAATAAAGGTAACATGAGGCATTCATAACATTCTTACGTAGGGAGTAAACCTCTTGGTTACGTTTGGAAAACCCATCACAGTATATTCAATAAATCTCTTCGGAGAAACCTTAATGCTTAAATACTTCGCGTTACCCAATGCATTGGAGAGCTATATCGGGCTCACCCGCCCTTAGTTTATCACGAAACCACCCGTCTTCATAATAATTCCTAATAACTATAACATAATTGTATCACATAAAACATGCATAAAGGAAACATAACATTTCCACTTTTCAATCACAAGATATCAATACTACACATTGATATAAAAACATAATGAAAACAATTTTCAATACCAAAATAAAATAAAAGTAAAACATGGTATTTATTTTTCTTTTAAAAAAATGTATGGCTTGTAGAGGAAGCCGAAACTCAAACAATGGTCACGGTGGCGGAGATGTCGTTGTCGCTGCAAATGTACGACAAAAACATTCCCTTGTGTCATTTAGTAAAACGCTTCGTATAAAAAAAATATTCCTTTTGGATAAATGTAAAAGTCAAAGGGGTTTATACACTATATAAAATAAGGTTGTGTATAAAAAAATATTCCTCAATGAAAGGAGATTGAGACGAAGTCCCATACAAAGACGGTATCCTTGGATTAAGGATAAATCAATTACATAATTATGTCTGACAAACGAATACACCAAATATAAGTGGATATTAAGTGTAAAACAATCATAGTTCATTCACACATATTCATAGAACGACATATTCAAGGAGTACAAGTTTATCCTAAAGAATCAAAATTGGGTTAAGAAGTTCCCTTGCAAAAATTCTACAGCCTAATGGCGTCACTTCAAACATCAGAAAATGAGTTGATGAGAGATAAAAAGGGTATCTCATCACTTGGACAAAAAATTTACAACAATAAGGATATAGAATAACATTTGACAACATTAAAATATGTAAATTAAAATTCCCAACAAAATAAGTCTTTTAAAAAGAGGAGGGTGAAAAGTTCTCTTACCGACATGGGTATCTTTCGAAACATACATCCCATGAAAGAATGACAATACAACATTGATGTAAATACTCATAAACGAAAGTATATTACACAGAGAGTAAAATAATGGGCATTACAGATACCACTCAAAGGAAATTGTGGCAAATGTAGCATAAATCTCACAGGAATAAAAGTGAGATGAAAAATCCCTTATGAAAACTCGGCAGCCTTACGACGCCACTTATAACATTGAAAATGGATTAATGAGATCAAAATAGGGTCTCTCTCCATATTAACATAAAATTTACAGAAATAGGAATATAAAAGAACATCCCCCAACATAAGAAAGGGGATCTTAAAAGAAGTGACATAAAGAAGAGTACATGAAAAGAAAGAGAGAGGTTGGATCTCTTACGAAAATTCAGCAGCCTAACGGTGCCACTCAAAACATCCAAAATGGATTGATGAGAGAAAATAGGGTCTCTCATCAAATGAACATAAAAAAGTACAGTAAGAGTAATATAAAAGAACATCCCAATCATAATAAAGATGATCTTAAAATAAATGACAAAAAAGAGTGTACTTAAAAAGAAAGAGAGGGGTAGGATCCCTTACCTGAAGTCCGACTTGTCTTGTTGTTTCTTTATATTCCTTTAAATCAGGTAACTCTTTTTGATTTGAGCTCAAAGGCTTCCTTGGGAAGACTTCTACCCAAATTGAGGATTCTAGGAGTAAGAGAGGGATGTGGAGAGACAAAATGGTTAGGGTTTGGCTGAGCCAAAGTCTTTGGAAGTTTGGGTAAGGTGGTAGAGGTGGGGGCCTTTTATAAGAGGAGATGATGGGCACTTTTGGAATGTTAAGAAAAGATACTTTGTTATAAAATGATTTTTGGATAAAAAAGGTCCCACAATTATAAATTTCGCAGATAAGGTGATAAGGGTGTGTAATCCACCCATCCAATAGGTTTTTGACAAGTGTAGGTCTTATATTTTACATTATATTTTCATTTTATTTAAATCTTTAAATAATGTGATAATCGCTTCATCATCATGGTGTCATAAATAATTTAATTTATTTAATGTATAAAAATTATATAAAAAAAACTATGATGTATTAAATCATTTTACCTTTCCAATGAATATTTATAGTTAAAAATATAACCTGTATCACCCCATTTAAAAATTGTTATAGTAAAACAACTCATGTTTGTGTCATTTTTACTTTTACATTAAATAAAAAGATATTAATGTCATTTTCCTTCCTAAGTGGCTCCATGGGGTCCCCAAGATCGACCCCTGGGTTTTCTTGGTCGGCCATGACACATCCAATAAGGGTAGGACATGTGTCTAGGTCATTTCATATTATTAAAACATTATTTTTACCTTAAATTACACTAATTACCTCTAATCGCGATTAAAAACATAAAAGTTACTATTCACCAAAAAAATTATTTTAATCCCATTGAACCACATTTTATTTCTTAATGACAGCCATGTATGTCGGATTTTTTAAATTCAAAACACAGAAGTGGTAAAGTTTCATTTAAACGAAAAATCAGTTTTTTAAGTACCACTTAGTAGTTTCACTATTCATCAAAAATTGAAGTTTTTCAGAAAAATACCAAAACTTCACCCTAAGCTATATTTGATATTCCGAATTCAAAATGATTTATATTTTAAAAAATTAAAATCATATAAGTTACATTAATTAATTTTATAATTAATTCCCGCTGTCATGACAAATAGCGTGTTTTTATGAAACAATATATATCAAAAGATTGGCACTAGTTTAAGTCCAATTTCAAAGTGAAATTAATTCCAATGACCACTATTGGATTAAATGGTAAAAATATATTCTAATTTCACTTTAAAACAAATACAAAAGATAATCTAATCATATACACAAATTAGATTAAAAAAAGGTTTTGAATTAAAATACAACATTTTTCACTATTCATTAAGAAAATGAACTTTATTGGAAAAATACCAAAAATTTACACAAAGTAATTTCTGATGTCCCGATTCTAAATAAGAATTTTATTTTGTCAAATATAACACATAAAATTGTCAAAAAGTGGATTTAAAAGAGCTTCCCCCTCAAAAGGAAGTTAATCGACCTTTTAAAGAATATTAGAATGTTTACGCTTAAAATTGGATTCATTCGCATTTTTAATCCTCTAACATTTATTTTAAAGAGTAAAAATATTTTACAAACATATATAATCATTTTGTAGTTATTTCTGTTCACTCCCACCATTACAACGGCTAGGCGTTAACTACCATTTAAAATAATATTATTTTATTATTAGAGTGAAACGTACGATTCCTAAGAAACTCGTTGTTGCGTATTGGGTACGCCATCGAGCATAGCGTCCCCTTTAAAGTAATATTAATATTTTATTCACAAATATGGATAAATGTTAAAATATCATATTCATTATTTACCTGGGGTGTTACAATACTTGTTTTGAAATATTCTCTTAAATGCATCCCTATCTATAAAATTTATTTCATCTTTTGGTTTGGAGTTCTTCATCGACTCCCAGCTTTTGATCGCCTTCTTTATCTAAATTATATATGAAAAGAGTTTCCTTCTTCTTATAAAAAAATGGGTTATTGAAAATATCTTCTCTATTAAGTTAACATACTATTCCACAACAAGTCAATTAGAAGTTCCACTAAACGTTAGTTTTCATTGCCGCATAAAGGACTCATTGTCTAATTGACCCTTCTTCGGTAAAGGAAGTTGTCTCATGTGGTTCAGGTTATTATCCATATCCTAGGAAAAGTGTGTATGAATTCCCATGATGTATTAAACTCCACCTAAAATTCCATTGGGGATGTCTCTTGTAAAATCATCGCATTATCCCTCACATGGGTAGTTGTCTTAGTTCATCTTGGTTCCCTCCGCATTCTAAAATATGAATGGTTTGAAATAAATGTATCTTAACTAAGAAAGAACATATAATTTATTCTTTTTCATAATTAAATCCAAAGATATATATTATAGGATCCCTATGTTTTTTCTTTTCCATAGTGATTCTACTATGATGTTTTCCCTATATATAGACTTAAAATTATGTTTTTTTCTATTATTTCCTACCCCTAATTCCCAAATTAACTAATCTGTGCTCTTATACCAAATATAGTGACACTAATTTTTCATACATCACTATTAAGTCATTTTAAACACAAAAATCATAACAGAGTTAAGATTATTGGATCCAAAGCTATAGTTTCTGAGGAAATTAGGCATATAAATAACATTTACACAATAAAACACAAACATTATTTAATTTAATCTCCTCTATATTCTTAGGTTCCCTCATTTTCTCTTTTGTACAAGTAATCCCCTGAGGATATACATCAATTAAACGGGTGATCAAAAATTCCACTAATTGTTTAAATTAGGGAAATGATTCAATATAACATGTGTGATCAAAATCACCCTAATCAATATATAATCATAGGATTGTCATAAACATCATGAGGGTAAAAACGGATAATGGCATAGAATGTTGGAATCTATAAAAATGAAACATCATGTCTTAGTGGTCAAATACCACACAATATTGGTAATAAATCTTGAATAATGTTAACACATAACATATGTGCCTAATCATAACATTATAATAGTGAAGAAAGATAACTTATTATTTACGAATATTTCACATAATCTTATGAGGTACATCAGATAACTCAATGCATTAGCGGGATATATAATTTTAGGATCACTTTTCATGTTTGAAAATTTACACAATCATGAATTTGGGGATCTCCTTTAATTTATTCATGTTTTATTTCACCACTTTTTCACCTCAAACATAAAAAAATTATATTTCTAAAAACATTTATGCATATGTGAATTATTTTCATTATACTAATATTTATAAATTATAATGATGTTTTTATATTTCCTAATTTCCATTGATGAAATTGATGTGTTTTGACATCATGTTTTTTTTAAATATTATAATTTTTCTTGGATTTCACTATTTTGATCATGATAGTTATTAAATTAGTTCAATATTCTTAAAAGAAATATATTTATACATCAATATGTGATAAATAATTTATTATAACAATTCATAGGTTTGGTTATATGAAAATAATTAGTGGATTAAGAAGGAATATTAAATTTGATATTAGTATTTGGAATGGGTCGTAGGAACGATCATCTAAAGAAATTGATAGGGATTATTTGTACTTGGGGAGAGAGTTATTTTTAGAAAATTAAATTAAATTAAATAGTACATCAACGGTAAAAATTTTAATATTGAATTTTTGACATTATAACTCCATTAATAATATATTATAATGTTTTTGAGACTTTAACACCCATTAATAATTTTAATTTAGTAATCTACTAAAATGTAACATGGAAAGAAAGAAAAAATTTTATTTTGAGGAATCACTTTTGACTTTAGGTTTTGAAAAAAAAAATGGTTTCGAAATTAAATTTATCATATTTGAACAACTCAATTTTGAAATAAGATATATCATGGATGAACCTCAAGTTTACATAAGGTATTATTTTTTATTATATCTTGAGTGATGTATTTTAAGTTACATTAATTATGCGAAAAAAATATTTTTACTATTCACACAAAAGTTAAAGTATTTCAGAAAAATAACAAAAAGTATCAATTGGAAAATTTCAACATGCTAATTTTGAAATTAATTTTAATTTTAAAAAAATAAATTTATAAAATAGTTTAATCTAGTTTTTAATATTAAAATAATTATGTTTACAAAATATATTAAAATTCAATTTATTTAAAGTGTTTTTGTATTCTATTTGAGTTTTTAATCATGATATCTATTTTTTCACATTTAGAAATTTATATTTAAATAAATTAATCACGATAAATAATTTTTAGATCATAATTTTATAATTTTTTGGTAAATTTACTATTATAATTGTTGCGTTATTTTCCAATAGTTAGGCTACTATTTCTCAAGGTTGGGTTAAGATAGGACGCCCAAAAGCATCGTTAATTCCTCAGGGTGCGAATCAAATTATAAATTTATATGTGTCCCAAACATTACTTAACTACTATGGTGTAGTATGGTAGAAGTTCGGGGTCGATCCCATGAGGAGGATGTTGTTCTGTGGGGAGAACATATCTAGTCTCAAATCCTTTGCATGAGTACTTGGTAGTTAACTAATTTTTGGGAGTATATAACTAATAATGGGTTTGACATCAAATGATTAAAGACGGGTTGAGATCAAGTCAGAGTATATAGATAATTGTGATCTTAGTTCTAATCTTGGAAAAGCCCAATGTGCTTAGTATGCAAAGAAAGTGGTTGGTTCTATTCAACCATGTTCCAGTCTTCTAGTTATACCTATGATGTAACTATTCCATGGTCAAAAGGCTATCTATAGTCCCGGATTCATTACGTTCAACTTCTATTGCAGTAAGTTCCCTAAGTTAATGTTCATAGTCAAAGTTTACCTCAATTAGGATATAGTTATTTTCTTGACTCTTGGATGGTCACAGTACAGTCTCACAAATTTGTTTTGACAATTGAATTATATCCTAATCACTAATCCATTTATGTTTTCCAAGATTAGTACTAGAGATTTAATTAAGTGTCTGGATACATTTAATCCTGATCCCTACCCCAATGTGTTTAGCTACTCATGATGGTAATTAAAGTAATAAAAGGGGTAAATTAAATCATAACTGTGCTAATGGAATTGAATAAATATGTGAAAAACATGCTGGAAAACCTTAAAAAGGACCTTACATGAAAAAAAATAGAAATAAAGCGATGTGGGAATTGAAAGCATCAAAGAAAAGGAATCCACAGCTCGGCCATGTCAAATGTAAAATAATTAAAAAGAACTATATTGTTTAAAGAGGTAAAAGAGAAGAAAAACTCAAAATAAGTCTAAATTAGAGAGAGATTAGGTCCAATAAAGTTGAAATTTGATTCTGAACCTCTTTTTATATAGGTAAAAATCGCCACGACGTGTACAAGATCGTCACGTCGTAAACCCAAAATCAGTGTTATTTTGATGAGGATATCAAGCATGGAATGTAAATATTTTGAGTATTAATGATGTTTAACCATGGTCAAGTCTTGTACAGGTGGTTCATGACATGTACCCCTTGTCCAACTAGATTTTCACATTGATTCCTCATGGATTTCTCAGCATCTGGTTTGAATAGTTCCACGATGTGTAAGAGGGAGTCATGACATGAATATGAAATTTCTTTAGTCATCGTGGTTGGTCACGACTTGACTTTATAGCTTCATTTTGGATATTCCCATCAAGTACACAACATGAAATTTCCATCCCGATATATACATGACCATTTTTGCAGATTTTCTACCTTTCATCGCAGGAATCTTGTGAATCTCTATTTCCTAAAAAATTGTTCATCTACCATGTACATTATCTAGTAAATGAATGAAAAAATGGGAAAGTGATAGAAAAATATATATAAAATTTAGACTTATCAAATCCCCCCACACTTGAATCATTGTTTTTCTTCAAGAAAAATATCTCATCAATGATTTCAAAAGGATAAGTAATTTGCAAAGATAAGAATGTATGTTTTGTCAAAGAAATTAATTAAAATGTAAGTATAAAATTTGTCAAGTTCTAATTCTAATCATGCCTAGTAAATTAGTCATGCCTCATAGTTCAAATTTTCAAAACAAATTCTATTAATTTAGTCATAATATTTTAACTGTTCTTTAATCTATATGCCCTGTTGCAATTTAACTCACCATTCATTTCCCTCACCACTCAGGGTAAAATATAACTAAGGTATGGTCATACCCAGAGTCTATGTTCTTAACCATAGGCTTTCACGGGTTCTATCATCTCTAATGTGTAAATGCAAGTATAAAAATCATTTTAAGGACTTCCATCAACAAGGTTATGATGACACTGAGGCTGTAGGTAGGTGGGTAAAATGTGAAAATCAAGCTCAAAAGGAAATTAAGATATAATGTACAATGTAGATGCAATAAGTTTAGTTTGAAATAATTCATCCACCTAGAAAGTCAGGTCCATACTCCATTAACTCATTTTAGATTCATATGTATTGCTAGTAAGTAACTAAAGAAATGATTTGGTTTCTTTCCTTTTTCTTTTTCATTTTTATTTTTCGAAATTCATGCCTAGGATAGATCTCACAAACATCACCTAACCGCATATGATTCTTTAAAGGAATCATCGATCTAGAAAATGGTTATTTTTGACCCTCCTAGTACACAACCCATATCAATTTTTTTCTTTAAAATTTTTCAAATGAATAGAATATGAATGAGATACAACAAAAAGGAATATGGATTACAACTTAGTAGTTAGGTGAGCACAACATACATCTCTGAAAATTAAATAATCCCATTCTCTATTAATGTATCCCCAACACTTGTTTAAAAAACATTCATCCTGAATTGTACAAAGACAAGGGTTTGAAGAAAAATGGGCTTAAAATACATTTTCTTCTACCTGGTCATTCATGGAAACAATGGGCTAAACAAATAATAGATGTCAGGTGGGTCTCTGGTAAAAATGTTATCAAAGGATACCTCAATAATTTTAAAATTAAACTTATTCAGTCATCATTTTGATAAGATATCATTTCCAGTTCAAGTAGTTTTTCCATGACCTAGTTATCTCTCAGTAAATATGATCACAAAAAAATGAGATTGAAGGCTTAGAATCCTCTTGGGTACTAAGAATGAAAATAAAAACTTTCAATTAAAACATTCATAAATCCTAATTTGTGAGTCAATTATTCAGAAAATCAATGATATATACTTATAATTAAACTTATATGCTCATTAACCATTCTAAAATTCTTAGAAAGGGTGAAACATGGTTCTTAAGATTATTCTTTCTAACATTATCTTTAATTTACTTGGGCATAACATTTTTCAAATTTTTGGAATGCTTATCAATTTGAAAAATATCTCCTAGAATAGGTATAATAGGACAAACATCAAGTGTATCTTAGTAAAAATATCAGAAAGACCCCCCCCCAAACACACTCACACTTAAAAGGAGACAGTGTCCCCACTTTCTTTGAAAAAATGGGTGAGAGTGGTGTGGTAGTGATTTTTTTATAATGTAATTGAAATTTAAGTGATGATAGATTTTAAAAAAAGTTAATAAAGATATCCCTAATATGAAGTGGTGTGCCATGTGGGTGTTTGATTGGTCTTAACATTGATGTTTGGATGCACCTGCAATATATGTAATTAGAAAAATCCTGTAATATAGAACAAACATTAGTCCATAGTTTTAAACATTTGAATAGATGAGAAACGGGCATGTGTAAAAAGAAGGAATAATGGTAACCATTTTATTTAATGAATGAATGTTTGTACAATGTGCTGTAATGAAACACTAAAAATTCCCAGACTCAAAAAAACACAAAAAATAATTATTGGTTGCCTCTCATAAAGCGCTAGCTTATCATCGTCTACTAGACTGGTAGACCAAATATTTAAATAGTAGTATCACCAGCTTAGTTTCTCATTTTTTACTTGCATCTACTTGTCATCATGTCCTCATATTCACATGGTTTATTAATTAGAATCTCAAATTCAGGTTCGTCTCGACCTAATATTAAATGTTGTATAAATGGAATCATTAGTGGAGGTGGTTATTCCTGCCTTCTGATTTCCAATGATAAAACCTATAGTTGATTGGTGATGTCTATGACACACTGGTTTACTTGTTTTAGAGGAACATATAGAAGAATGGTTCTATCCAAAACATCAGATGACTCAGAAGAGCTATAAATTTCTATAGAAAAAAAGGAAGAAAAATAAAACACACTTGAAAAAAAGGAAAAAAAGACAAAATGTATATAAATATCACAGTGTAGTACAAAATAATTATAATGAATGTAGACCACCCCTAAAAAATAGTCCCAAATCCCAAAAAGTATGAAAATAATAATTAGTGCTCTTGGCCAAAAATCTCCTCCATGGTCAGACCAGCATTAGAAGATGGAATGATCTGGGCGGCTAAATCACCATCGGTAGGAGAAGTAGAGGAAGGTGGGGATGAGGATGATGAAGGTGTGGTGGTGTTGAGAAGCATTGATGGGGTGAGTGGGGGGATCCCTGATCTGTATAGTGGTCTCAGTGGATGGTTATAAGGGTCTATTGGTGGTGGTGGTGGATGCTCCTGTGGATCAGCCTCCTACGGTGCATCCGAAAAATGTATAGGCTCCTAGACTCCAGGATCCCAAAAATAAATGTTGAACTCCTTCACCAAAAATCTCATATTGTACCGGAGAACAAGATCAATCAGCTCAACTAATCCTACTAAGGAGAGGGGCTATGAGGCGTCGAAAAAGTGGAGGTACATGGCCATCCTAGTGATGAATGATCTACCAAAAAATGATCCCCACCTCCTCTGTTCCAGCACACTATATTAGGAGGAAAACAGATAATACATGTTGATGGGATGTCCACCCATGAGTGAAAGGAGGATAAGAACGCCATGCTGAAAACGCTTCCATGGTCTTTGCCTCACGTAAACCATCCATGTACAATGGCCCGATGTAGTAGATGTTGGTCTGGAGTCCTTAGCTTGGTGGACCTCACCAGCCTGGGTTCATAATTGGATCGGGGATCATGAGAAATAAGATACCAATTCCTCCGTGCACCCTCTTGATATAGACTCGTCTATAACATATGATAAATGTCTAAGATCATGAAATCCTCATGGTATATACGGAGTCCTACACCAAATTGGGACATCAAGAGCTAGTGTGGCCTGCCACTAAGTCTAAAGTGTAGGGCATCTGCTGCTATGTCAAAGGTGTCTAGGAACTCCAAAAACAACTCTTTGTATATCTCCTCCCTAAAGTCAATGATGTTAGTTATGTATAGAATCTCCAATAAGCTGAAGACAGTGTCTGTGACGTTCATCTTTGCAAGCACTACCATATCCAGAATCTTGTTGGTCCCCATGGGTTAGGCCAAGAGATGAATGAGACTAACATGGTGTTGTGGGTTTTCAAAGAAGAACATTATGTGTAAATGAATGTTATAATTTGTAAATGGGGAGTATCTCATGTCTTGTGAGGAGGATGGAGTGAACATCCATTTAGAAGAAGGTTTTAGACTCATGGAGGAAGAGGAAGAACTCAATGAGGATGGAGAAGCTTTGGGCTACGACCTCTTGGTGCATGCCATGGAGAGTAAGAGGAGTAGTTCGTATAATGACCCATACTTTACATACATTATTAATACTTCAAAATTGAATCATACTTATTACAACATATAACAAAACCAAGAAAGTACCATATAGGTATAGTGTCTTTAGAAACTGGGAAACATAAACAACTGGTTCATAAAGCATCTACACTGTCTCCCATTTATTTCATCATAACTATAGTTCCTTTTGGCATATCTTACCTAATAACCTTCTTCCTGACCTGGGGAAAGAAAACATACAAAAGGGTGAGCTCAAATTATCAGTAAGGGTAAACAAAATAAATATCAATCACATCATATTCATAAGAACATAACTTTTGGAAATCTTAACCTGCAAAAGAGATCATAATTTCATAACATGGGATATATCATGGTAGTGAAATGTAATCCCAATAATCATAACATAAAACATGAAACTTTGTGGCATACACACATAATCATAGAGAATCATTTCTTATTAGTCAAGACTCATTTCCAATACTATCTTAGTGGACAAAGTCCATTTCTGAACCGAGTTCACTCCTCGTTTCAGTCATGTTTCACTGAACCGGTTTAACCTTCCGTTCCAGCCATGTCTATCTCATGAGATATAAAATCTTTACCCAATGCATTGGAGGGAGATATAGGTCCCACCCATCTCATAATGATACCATTCTTATGTCTGCCACAAAATCATAAACCATACATCATAGCATAACCCATGTAATAAAAATGGTAATCTTGAACATCGTGACATAATAAAACAATTCATATAAGATAAAGGAATTCATAAAAATATTTTCATCACAACATAATCAAATCCATGTAATAATAGGGATAGGAACAGAACCCTATGTTATCTTAGATGGAAAATAATTTTGATAAAACTATTGAACTCCATTCTTGAGGAAAATATCCTTTCTACTTCAAAAACATTTTTCGTTTCTTAACATGTCATACAATTTTAAACTAAAAGAAGTTTATTAAAAATAAACTTGAAAACTTGTAAAGGAATATTTTTGGAAATTTTGTTTTAAAAATCCATTCATGTCGTATAAGTTAAAAAAAACATTCTTCTCGTACTTTTGTCAGAAAAGTCAAAAAGTACCTCATATGAAAAACAACAAAAGATTCCTTTCATATCATTTACTAAAAACTCACCTAAGGGTAAAATTGGATTTAAAAAATTTTAGGTGGATGGAAATAATATTACATATTGAGGAAACATGGATGTGGATGATAAAATACACCCCAGTAAATACCGAAGTATAGACAAACTCGGATAAAAATGAGATTGTGATATTTCCCTTACCTTAGGTCTGATTTGCTTCGTAAGTGTCCGAACCTCCTGTATAATGATTTAAATAATGTTATTGACTTATTACAGAATCATACGTATTTTTATGATATCATATATGGTCATATTCTTAGCTTCTTAGTAGTAATATTTCATTGCTACTTGTTATTCGGGTGTTTATAACTTTTTTCTCTTATGCGTGTTTTGTCGAATAAATTCTTATTCTTCTCTTTAGGTTATAGATACATCATTTCCAGAATGGTATTAATGTACTATATATCATATTTATTCATTCAATTCATTTATATAATCATTATTCAATGAAGATCATGTAGAACGAATCGCATCACATCGTGGAGACGGTATTCCGTACGTACACACGAGCGTTGATATTGTTCCCATGATCGTGGCATTGTATTGGAGTGTATGTATACTATTTAAGAATCAATATCAATTTATAATAATAATATATAATAATTATTTACACCATTATACCCATCCATGTAACGTGGTGGTGCAAAAGAGATTACACCACGGCGTGGAGACGGTATTCCGTACGTACGCACACGCGGTGATTTCGTTTTCCGTAGGATGGATAGATGGAAAAATAGGGTTGTTTCATACTTATAATAACATTTCATTATATGAGTGATACTGATTTTATTACTTCATAATTAAACAACTAAAGAAGAAGAAGTGGAAGAAGAAATAAAGATGAATGAATTGGTAACAGACATTACCTCTTCTTTGAAGCGCTTCTTTGAGACCTCCTTTTAGGGCACTAAAATTGGTCTTTGAAGAAAACCATGACCTCTAGGATATCTTTAGGGAAGTGGAGAGAATAAATTGTCAGGGGTTTTCCAAGCTTGGAGGCTCAAAGTGGTGTGAGGAAGAAGGGTAGGAGGTGCCCTTTTATAAGGGAGGAGAGGGGCACCTTATGAATAACTAAAATTATTATTTTATTATAAAGTCAAATTAGGTTTTAAATAGCTCCAAATTGATTTATTTCAAAGATAAGGTTGGGATGGGTCGAAATCCTCTCATCCAATATAATTTAAACAAGTTTAGGTATCTATTGTAACCTTATAATTTAGATTTAACTTTAAGTTAGATAATTTAACTTTTACCGTGTCTTCTTGTGTTCTTATACTATAAAGTTAATAAACTTACTATATAAAGCCAAATGAACCCCAAGTTGTTTATTATTAAAATAAATAACCTTATCTAAGTCATTTGGCCGAACCTTAGATTTTTAATAATAAAATAACAATTAATAATATAATATTTGTTTTAAAAACAATTTTATGTCAATTTTAACACTATTTAGTAATTGATTTTTGTGAAACTCATAACAGAATGATTAGTTAGAATAAAGTTAATTAAATAAATAATAACATGTCATATTAACCTATAAAATTAGTGGAATTCATAAAAAGTCTAAAATTACATTTATTTGGGTATTTATAGGATCAATTATGTCAATATTTCATTAATAAGATAATTACTACATCATCTTTGTGCCATATATAAATTAACTGATTTAAAGTCTAAAAATTAAAAATAAAATATCATTATGTAGGAAATATTTTTACCTTTCTAATTAATATTTATAGTCCAATTTATATTATGTATAACCCTATATTAAAAATGATTTTCGTATTAAACTTTGATTTTAACTATTTTAACCCTTCTTTAAATAAATTAATAATAATTGTCCTAATCTAATCCAAGTGGGCCTAAATGGTCATATTTTATTCTAAAGGTTGTTATTGGTCGAATTAAACTTAGCCAATATAATTAGGACATGTGTTAGGGTAATAATATTATCATTTTTACCCTTAATGACCCTATTTACTTTTAACCGTGGTAAAAAAAGTAAAAAGTTTCTATTCACCAAAAATTATTTTCATCTCCTTGAATCACATTTTACATACTGACACCAACCGTGTCTCTTGTATTTTTGAAATTCCACTCACAGAAGCGGTAAAATTATGTTTTATGAAAAATTCCGTTTTTTAAGTACCACTTAGTGATTTCACTATTCATTAAAAATTGAAAGTTTTCAGAAAAATACCAAAACTTCACCCTTGGCTAATTTCGATATTCCGAATCCAAAAATGAAGTCCATTTTGAAAAATAAAATTTATAAAATTTTAAAAAGTGGTTATTACTATTCATAACGGCTAGTTTTAATAATATTTTAATAGTATATCGTTGTTTAGTGAAACTCAGTATTGCGTACGATGCAAGCTATCGAAGAAGGTCGCGATTTCGTGTAAAGAAAGTCAAGCAAGTGTTGTGTGTAGAAAAATATTCCTTTGATGATTTATATAACATAAAATTCTTGGGTGTTACATTCTACCACCGTTAAAATGAATTTCTCCCTCGAAATTCATCACTTTGTAACAAACAGGTGAGGATATCTCTCCCTCATCATATCCTCAAGCTCCCATGTAGCTTCTTCTAATTGGTGGTTCCTCCATAAAACTTTCACCAATCGAGTGGTCTTGTTTTGTAGGACTTTTTCGCTACGATCCAGAATCTCTATTGGCTGTTCTGCATAAGAAAGATCTTGCTCCAGCGGTATAACTTCTGAGCTGAGTACATGTGAAGGATCAGGTATGTACTTTCTCAGGAGAGATACATGGAACACATCGTGAACTTGAGAGAGATTTGTTGGAAGCACCAATTGGTAAGCTACCTTCCCAACACGATCGAGTATTTGAAAAGGATCGATATATCTAGGGCTCAGCTTCCCCTTCATTCCAAATCTCGTGACCCTCTTCCAAGGAGATATTCGTAAGAACACTTTATCACCCACTTCAAACTCTAGGTCTTTTCTTCGGTTATCGGCATAACTTTTCTGTCGACTCTGAGCTACTCTTATGTGTTTCTGAATAGATCTGACCTTTTCTGCCATTTCATTAAAGAGATCGGGTCCTAATAGCTTTGTTTCCCCAACTTCATCCTAGCAAGTTGGAGTCCTGCATTTCTTTCCATAGAGAGCTTCATAAGGAGACATCTGAATACTGGAGTGAAAGCTATTATTACAAGAAAATTCCACCAAAGGTAGGTGTTGATCCTAGCCACCTTTGAAATCCATAGAGCATGCTCTCAACATGTCTTCTAGAGTTTGAATTGTTCTCTCAGACTGACCATCTGTCTGAGGATGATAAGCAGTGCTGAAACTCAACTCTGTATCCAGAGTATGCTGAAGACTTCACCAGAACTTCGAGGTAAATCTCGGATCCCGATCAGATATAATAGAAAGTGGTACTCCATGTAATCTTACCACTTCCTTTAAATATATACTTGCAAGCTGATCCATAGAGAAATCCTCTCTAATAGCGATGATGTTTGCAGACTTTGTAAGACGATCAACTATGACCTAGATAACATTATTGCCTTTGGATGTTTTAGGAAGTCTAGTGACAAAGTCCATAGTGATGTTTCCCCATTTCCATTCGGGTATGGGTAATGGTTGTAACATACCCTTAGAATTCTATCTCTCAGCTTTAACATGCTGGAAACCAAGCATCGAGAGACATATTCAGCAACATCACTTTTCATGCCATCCCCCCAGAAGTACTCTTTCAGTTCCCTATACATCTTCGTGCTTCAAGGATGAATAGAGAATGAAGAACTATGAGCCTCATCCAGCATCTCCTTCTTTAATTCGGGGATGGGAGGAACACAAACCCGATTCCTGAACTTTATTATCCCATCATAATCAAGGTTGAATTCAGGAACATTTCTCACCTTCTTTTGTAACTCGACATCTTCTTTCTGTGCCTCTTTAATCTTCACATGTATAGATGGTTGAACATTCATTTGAGAAAGATAAGATTTTTCCCCTTCCATTATAATTCCAAGATCCATCCTTTGTAAATTCATAAATATTGGATCTTTTTTTATCCTCATCATGGATAAACTGGCATGGTCTTGTCGACTTAATTCATATGCCACCTTGTTTTCTTTCCCAAGGTGGTAATGGATTGAGCAGTCGTAATCCTTAATCCGCTCCAACCATCTTCTTTGGCGCATATTCAGCTCTATTTGTGTGAAAATATACTTTAAACTTTTATGATCAGTATAAATATCACACCTTTCACCATAATGGTAATGCCTCCAAATCTTTAATGCAAAGATTACCGCAGCTAACTCCAAATCATGAGTTGGGTAATTTTTCTCATGGATTTTCAACTGTCGTGAGGCATAAGCTATCACCATATCATTTTTCATAAGAACACACCCCAATCCCTTCTTAGATGAATCACTATAGATCACAAACCTTTCTCCACTACAAGGCAGTGTGAGCACAGGTTCACTAGATAACCTTCTTTTCAACTCCTTCAAATTCTATTCACATTCCTCTGTCTAGACAAACTTAACTCATTTCCAAGTCAACTTGGAGAGTGGATTAGATAATTGTGAAAAATCTTTCACGAAACATCGATAATATCCAGCCAAATCAAGAAAACTTCGGATCTCAGTTACTGTTGTTGGTCTCGACCATCTTTCGATAACCTCTGTTTTTGCTGGATCCACAGATATCCCCTCTTTTGAGATTATGTGACCCAAAAATAAATCTTTTTGAAGCCAAAATTCACACTTGGTAAATTTGGCATAAAGCTTCTCCTTTCTTAGGGTCTTCAATATAATTCTCAAGGGATCTTCATGTTCTTCCTTGCCCTTTGAATAGACAATAATATCGTCTATAAAGACTACCACAAACTGATCAAGGTAGTCTCAAAAGACTCTATTCATCAGATCCATGAAGATAGCAGGGGCATTAGTAAGACCAAATGGCATCACTATAAATTCGTAGTGTCCATACCTTGTACGGAAAGACGTATTTGGTATATCCTCCCTTTTGAACCTTAATTGATGATACCCTGAACGAAGATCAATCTTGGAAAAGTATTGAGCTCCGCGTAGTTGATCAAATAAGTCCTCAATGCGTGGGAGAGGATATTTGTTCTTGATAGTGATCTTGTTATGTTCTCGATAATCAATGCAGAGTCTCATTGATCCATCTTTCTTCTTAACAAATAGAACAGGTGCTCACCAAGGTGACACACTAGGGCGTATGAATCCCTTATCTAGATTCTCTTGGAGTTTCTTCTTCAATTCCTGCAACTCAATTGGGGCCATTCTATAAGGTGTCTTTGAAATAGGCAAAGCACCCGGTAAGAGTTCTATTGAAAACTCAACTTCATGATTTGGTGGAAGACCCGACAATTCCTTCGGAAAGACATCATCAAACTCCTGTACAATGGGAATATTCTTAATTGTGAGTTTCTCACCAACCATTTGAGATAAATAACTTTCATGAAGTGGAATCAAGACCCATAAGATGGAATAAATTTCCACTGGAAAGTTATGTTCATCCTTGCATTGATAGATGATCATAGATTGATCTGGAATATGAAATGTGACTTCCCTTATTTGGAAATTGATATGAGCTCTACATAAATAAAGCCAATCCATGCCAAGAATCACATCAAATTCTAATATAGGAAGGATCACAAGATTTGCAAGAAGCACTTTCCCACAAACTTCAATCGGAGAAGAATTATAAACTTTTGATGCTACTGTTGTGCCATTAGGGGTTGTCACAGCTAACCCAACATCTAATTGTTGAGGTAATACAGTGATATAATTAGAAAAATCTTCAGAAATAAAAGAGTGGGTGGATCCAGAATCAAATAAAACATTTTCTACTTTAGAGTGGATAGTAAGTGTACCTTTCACCACATCATTATCGTACTCCACATCACTGATAGAAATTGCATGTGACTTTCCTTTGTCTTTAGCCTTAAGAGTTTGTTGATGTCAACCATCATCATCAACCCTTTGATTTGGGCATTGATTGGCATAATGCCCCATATCCTTGCACTTGAAACATTGAGGTGTAGTAGGTTCATTCTGTGTGTCCCTTCCTTTGTTTGCATCATTAGACATCTTCTTCCCATCATTGCGGCATTCAAATGCCCGATGACCTTCCTTTCCACATTTGAAACATTTACTTGTCCCTTTAAGACAACTACCACCATGTTTCTTTCCACACTTTGAGCATAAGGGAAATCTCATCTTCTTTTCAGTGTGCTCTTTAGATTTTCGTTTGAATTCCATTTT
Source organism: Viscum album (assembly GCA_963277665.1). Classification (NCBI taxonomy): domain Eukaryota; kingdom Viridiplantae; phylum Streptophyta; class Magnoliopsida; order Santalales; family Viscaceae; genus Viscum; species Viscum album. The sequence goes on along the minus strand of OY728141.1, from coordinate 1,952,306,539 downwards.
CCTCTTCTTATCAAACCCATATGACTGATGGGTTACTCCAATCTCCATCTCAACTTTGAGAGCACATCGAACGATTTCCTCATATCTATTGAAGTCCCTTATGGCTAACACCCTTCGAAGACTTGGTTTTAAGCCACTAAAGAATCGATTGATCATACTCTCAGGTTGTATAATAATACCAGAATCATACCTTGTAAGTCTTGTAAAATTTTCTTCATAGGTACCAACAGATTCATCATCCTTTTTCTTCAGTTCAAGAAACTCCTTCTCCATCTTTGTTCATAGAATACGAGGGATGTACTTATTGAAAAATAAGTTCTTGAACTCGTCCCATTCCATGGACTCAATTTCATCTCTTTGCCTCGTATTCTTGAAAATATTCCACCATTGATCAGCATCAACTTCCAAAAAATACACTGCTAAGATGAATTTATCATGTTCAGAACATTGATGAACTGAAAATATTATTTCAGTAGTACTAATCCATTGTTCAGCAACTAATGGATCAGTAGACCCGCTGAATGAGGGTGGACGCTGCCTCATGAAGGATTCAACAAAATTTTTCTCCTTCCTTTGCTCTTTTGGAAGTCCTTCATGATTCACAGCTTGAGAAAGTTGTGTGAGCATGGCTACAAGATTTTGCATTCTAGCTCCCATAACGATTGGTTGCTCAGGGGGACAATCATTGCATTGCCCGGCACATTCCTCATTAACACGGTTCCTTCAGGTTCCAGCCATTGACTAAAACCAAGAATAATAGTGTGAGCAACATTAATTATAAAAAGAAAACCACATAATCAAGAATAAAATTTCACACTTAAGGTCTTATCCTAGGTTATTCATGGCCATTTCTAAAACACTAAGATTTGTGTTCTATGCTTAGACTTATCCTTAGGGTTCCTACTAAGGATTTCATATCCTAGTTTCCAAAGGTTGACTATACCTTTCCTCTGATACCAACTATAACGACCCATACTTTACATACATTGTTAATACTTCAAAATTTAAGCATACTTATTACAACATATAACAAAACCACGAAAGGACCGTATAGGTATAGTGTCTTTAGAAACTGGGAAACATAAACAACTGGTTCATAAAGCGTATACACTGTCTCCCATTTATTTCATCATATCTATAGTCCCTTTTGGCATATCTTACTTAATAACCTTCTTCCTGACCTGGGGAAAGAAAACATACAAAAGGTTGAGCTCAAATGCTCAGTAAGGGTAAAGAGAAGAAATATCAATCACATCATATTCATAAGAACATAACTTTTAAAAATCTTAACCTGCAAAAGAGATCATAATTTCATAACATGGGATAGATCATGGTAGTGAAATGTAATCCCAATAATCATAACATAAAACATGAAACATTGTGGCATACACACATAATCGTATTGAATCATTTCTTATTATTCATGACTCATTGCCAAGACTATCTTAGTGGACAAAGTCCATTTCTGAACCGAGTTCACTCCTCGTTTCAGTCATGTTTTACTGAACCGGTTTAACCTGTCGTTCCAGCCATGTCTATCTCATGAGATGTAAAATCTTTACCCAATGCATTGGAGGGAGATATAGGTCCCACCCATCTCATAATGATACCATTCTTATGTGTGCCACAAAATCATAAACCATACATCATAGCATAACCCATGTAATAAAAATTGTAATCTTAAACATCGTGACATCATAAAACAATTCATATAAGATAAAGGAATTCATAAAAATATTTTCATCACAACATAATCAAATACATGTAATAATAGGGATAGAAATAGAACCCTATGTTATCTTAGATGTAAAATAATTTTGATAAAACTCTTGAACTCCATTCTTGAGGAAAATATCCTTTCTACTTCAAAAACATTTTTCCTTTCTTAACATGTCATACAATTTTAATCTAAAAGAAGTTGATTAAAAATAAACTTGAAAACTTTTAAAGGAAGATTCTTGTAAATTTTGTTTTAAAAATCCATTCATGCCGTATAAGTTAAAAAAACATTATTCTCGTACTTTTGTCGGAAAAGTCAAAAAGTACCTCGTACGAAAAAAGACAAAAGATTCCTTTCATATCTTTTACTAAAAACTCACCGAAGGGTAAAATTTAATTTAAACAATTGTAGGTTGATGGAAATAATATTACATTTTGAGTAAACATGGATGTGGATGATAAAATACACCCTAGTAAATACCGAAGTATAAACAATCTCGGATAAAAATGAGATTGTGATATTTCCCTTACCTTAGTTCCCATTTGCTTCGTAAGTGTCTGAACCTCCTGTATAATGATTTAAATAATGTTATTGACTTATTCCAGAATCATACTTATTTTTATGATATCATATATGGTCATATTCTTAGATTCTTAGTAGTAATATTTCATTGCTACTTGTTATTCGGGTGTTTATAACTTTTTGTTCTTATGCGTGTTTTGTCGAATAAATTCTTATTCTTCTCTTTAGGTTATAGATACATAGTTTCCAGAATGGTATTACTATACTATATATCATATTTATTCATTCAATTCATTTATATAATCATTATTCAATGAAGATCATGTAGAACGAATCGCATCACATCGTGGAGACGGTATTCCGTACGTACACACGAGCGTTGATATCGTTCCCATGATCGTGGAATTGTATTGGAGTGTTTGTATAATATTTCAGAATAAATATCACTTTATAATAATCATATATAGTAATTATTTACACCATTATACCCATCCAAGTAAGGTGGTGGGGGAAAATAGATTACACCACGGCGTGGAGACGGTATTCCGTACGTACGCACGCGCGGTGATTTCGTTTTCCGTAGGATGGATAGATGGAAAAATAGGATTGTTTCATACTTATAATAAAATATCAGTATATGAGTGATACTGATTTTATTACTTCATAATGAAACAACTAAAGAAGAAGAAGTGGAAGAAGAAATAAAGATGAAAGAATCGGTAACGGACATTACCTCTTCTTTGAAGCGCTTCTTTGAGACCTCCTTTTAGGGCACTAAAATTGGTCTTTGAAGAAGACCAGGACCTCTAGGATGTCTCTAGGGAAGTGGAGAGAAGAAATTGGCAAGGGTTGGACGAGCTTGAAGGCTCAATGTGGTGTGAGTAAGAGGTGGAGGAGGTTCTCTTTTATAAGGGATGAGAGGGGCACCTTTGGAATAACTACAAATATTATTTTATTATAAAGTCATGTTCGGTTTTAAATAGCTCAAAATTGATTTATTTCTAATCTAATGTGTGGATGGGTCGAAATTATCTCATCAAATAGAATTTAAACAAGTTTAAGTATCAATTTTAACCTTATCATTTAGATTTAACTTTAACTTAGATAATTTAACTTTTACCGTGTCTTCCTGTGTTCTTATATGATAAGGTTAATAAACTTACTATATCAAGCCAAAAGAACCCCAAGTTGTTTATTATTAATATAAATAACCTTATCTAAGTCATTTGTCCGAACCTTAGATTTTTAAGAATAAAATAACAATTAATAATATAATATTTGTTTTAAAAACTATTTTATGTCAATTTTGACACTATTTAGTAATTTATTTTTGTGAAAATCATAACAGAATGATTAGTTCTAAGAAAGTTACTTAAATCCATAATAACATGGAATATTAACCTATAGAATTAGTTTGATTAATAAAAAGTCTCAAATTACATTTATTTGGGTATTTATGGCATCAATTATGTCAATATTTCATTAATAAGATAATTACTGCATCATCTTTGTTTTATAAATAAATTAACATATTTAAAGTATAAAAATTAAAAATAAAATATAATTATGTAGGAAATCATTTTACATTTATAATGAATATTTATAGTCTAATTTATCTTATGTATAACCCAATATTAAAAATGATTTTTTTATTAAACTTAGATTTAATCTATTTTAACCCTTCATTAAATAAATTAAAAATAAATGTCCTAATCTAATTCATGTGGGCCTAAATGGTCATATTTTATTCCTAAGGTTGTTTTTGGTCGAATTACACTTATCCAATAGAATAAGGACATGTGTTAGGGTAATAATAATATCAGTTTTACCCTTAATGACCCTATTTACTTTTAATAGTGGTAAAAAAAGTAAAAAGTTACTATTCACCAAAAATTATTTTCATCTCATTGAATCACATTTTTCTTACTGACATAAACCATGTCACTCAAATTTTTGAAATTCCACTCACAGAAGCGGTAAAATTAAGTTTTATGAAAACTTCAGTTTTTTAACTACCACTTAGTGGTTTCACTATTCATCAAAAATTGAATGTTTTCAAAAAAATACCAAAATTTCACCCTAGGATAATTTTGATATTACGAATCCAAAAATGAAGTCAATTTTGAAAAATAAAATTTATAAAATTTAAAAAAGTGGTTATTACTATTCATAACGGCTAGTTTTAATAATATTTTAATAGTATATCGTTGTTTAGTGAGACTCGGTATTGCGTACGACGCAAGCTATCGAGGAAGGTCATGATTTCGTGTAAAGCAAGACAAGCAGGTGTTGTGTGTAGAAAAATATTCCTTTGATGATTTATATAACATAAAAGTCTCGGGTGTTATAGTTCGTGAACTAGTAGAATGGTATGAGGTTGGTAGAGGGCGATGAGATGAAGGAATGGAGGTAGGGGTTAGGAGGAGGGTCTTGGGTTTTGAGTAGTGGAAGGGAATGGTCAATGGTAATAACCCTTTGGTAACTTTTTAAAAAAACTAACTTGAGATGGGTTAAAATATGTACCTTATGTTCACATTGTGATCCTTAAGAAAAATTGATTTTTAGTGTGCCAAGGGTTCACGCTGTGACCTGTGGGTTCCCGACATGTACTTCATTGGTTTTCACTATTTTTTCACCATTAATTCCTTAAAACTTTATTCAAAGAAAAATAAGACTCTAAAGATACTTTTTCTATTCCAACTTAACTAGCTCTGATCCTCTGTTGCCTCCCAGTTAGTGCTTCATTTATAGTCTAGAGCCTGACTCTATTAAAGCTCACTTATGACATAGTTCTCGCAAAATGGTTCATGAAACATCTTGAATCCATAATCATGTATTGTTTATTTTTATTTGTCCATGTATAACTAATAGAGAACAATATTGGTTAAGGAGGAGGATTCCCCTAGAAATGAAGACTTTGAATTATTGGGATGAATTATGGATAGAATCAACGAAGCCACCACCTCTCTAATGGGTAGTTCAATAAAGTTGACTTTTTTAAAGTTGTAGACTCATTTTTTTATAAACGATTCATCTCATTCCTCTTTATTAGTCATGGAATCTTCATCATTCTGGGTAAGATATTTGACGTTACATTACTTATTGTTATTTTAGGGTTGCATATCTCGAATCATGTTGAACACAAATTGTTCATCTCCTAATCGGAAGATGAAACTTCATTGGTTCACATCGATCAGTGACTTTCCAAAAGATATGAATGTTCTTCTATGTATAATAGGGGTTTCAAAATCTTTTTCCATGTCCTACACTATGAAATCTGTAGAGAAAATGAACATTCCAACTTTTACTAGAATATCTTCGAGAATGCCTCAGGGGTACTTGACCGAGCGAGAAGCTAATTTCAAATCCACCATTGTTTCCTTGAGATATTTTATTCTAAGATTATAATAGATACTCATTGTCATAAGGTTAATTCCTTTTCCAAGACTACATATTTCTCTACTAAAATTTCATGTTCCTATCTCACAAGGGATTGAGAAGCTGCCAGTTTCTCTCATACTTGGTTGAATTTTTTGATTTACCATAGAAGAGAATAATACATTTAAATAAATGACTCCTAGGTATTCAATTTTTCTTATGTTTGGTAACATGCCTTTTAATAATTTGGAATAAATGGGAATCTGGGAAGTAGATTCTACAAAAGCGATGTAGATTTGAAAATTCGTGAACACATCTGGGAACTTTTTAAATTGTTCCTCATACCTAATTTGTCTCAATATCTCTCCAAATAATGAATACTTGGCTAGTATGGAGGTGGGGAAACATACCTAGGTTCTTTCTGTTGCTCAGGTATATGTTCCTTCTTAGCTGGTACTTCTTCATGATGTAAGGTGGGATTAGTTTTTTTATTAGGTACAAGTTGTTTTCGCAGCTCTTCTTCTTGTGTCCTTTATTCTTTGGGTTGTTGGAAGTCTAGAATATTTCCACTTCTCAGCACCACTGCCTTAGCTTCTTCTTTTGGGTATCTCTCAGTGTTACCAGGTAGTGTATCTGGTTATCTATCAGATATGGTCTTTGATATTTGACCCATTTTCACTTTTAGGTTCCTTAGTGCAGCTCTCTCGTGTTTCCTATCAATCTCATGGGTAATCATTATTTGATCATACATTTTCAAAAATGATGCTATGAGGTCTTCTATATTTCTTTTCATAGATTCTTAATGTGGTATTGGATAAGTGGTGGAAATTCTTGTTCTCTTTGTGAGAACGGTTGCTGCAGATCTTGTGGCCTTAGTACAGGGTTTATCAGAGATTATCCTGGGGGTCCTTGAGCTCTGAATTAGTAATGAACTCCTCTCAGTGGAAAATAACCCTAGTTTTTATGAGGTTTCTATTGATAAGGACTTTTTGGATAGTATTGTTACTATTGGAATAGTGGGTTTGGTTGATTTTAATTGATGTAATTACAATCTTGTTGTGGTTCTTCAAATCCATCTTTGTAGTCTTGATATAGATGTGGGCTACCACACATCCCATGTGATTTTAATTCAATTATAGGGGTAGGATTGGGTTGAGTAGCTCATATTTGAAATGCTTCTAAATTTTTAGTTTGCGCTTCCACTTGTGTTCTTATCCTTGTGGTCTCATTAATTGGTAGTATTCCACGCTGTGGTAGTCCACGATCACTCTACCATACAATAGTATTGCGAGAGACTTCATCTAAAATTTTTCTTCCATCTTCGAGAGTGTTAAACATGATACCTCCATCAATGAAAACTTCAAAAACATTCTGTGCCACTGGCAGGAGTCCTTGATAGAATGTTTGGTGTTTTATCCACATATCAAGTCCATGATTTGGACACTTTTTCATTAATTCTTTAAATTATTCCCATGCTTCCCAAGTATATTCTCCATCAATTTTGTTGAAATTTTGAATGTCCATTTGGAGCTTCTAGATCTGAATTAGTGAGAAGTAATTTTTAGAAATTTTTTTTCCAGTTCGTCCTAAGTTTTATTTGAGTCAATATCTTGAATCTTTATCGAGTCTGTGGATCTGTCTCTTAAGGATAATGGGAAGATGTGTATTCTTATTGCATCAAATGACACTCCCTAGCTGTGAAAGTTATCATAGACTTCTAGTATGTTGTCAATATGGTCATGTAGATCTTCACTCTGGAGACTGCTAAATTACACCATGTTCTAGATCATATGAATGAGTCCACGATTTATCTCAAATTTGTGGTCTTGGATAGGGGAACAAAAAATACTAAGAGTCTCTCCATGGATTGATTGCAGGCCATAGTCCATAATCATTTTGTCCAGGTTCATTATTGGGTGCCCTCCTAGAAATATTGGATGGTTGGGTTTTGGTGGGTTATGTCCTGTAGGGTTGAATTTATTTTCCATTGCTGACTGGTGAAGAGAAAAGACATGTCTTTTTATTTCAGGTTCGAAGGAAAAAACAAATTGTTCTTCATGAGTACTTGAACAAGTCAAAGGACCTTGGTATATGCATGGGGAGAATGAAAAAAGGAAAATGAAAATACAGAAGGGCGTCTAGAAACAAAGGGGACAGGTTGTGTGAAATGTAGTCCTATATCTACAAAAAAGTTCAAATCCTTAAGAAATATATTTTCTCTCTAGAAACGATAGAAAAATTTGATCAGCCGCCTAAAGGTATCATTAAATTCTCACGGTTCCAATCAAATTATAAATTTATACATGTCCGAAAACATACATAACAACTAGGGCATAGTATGGTAGAAGTTTTGGGTTGATCCCCCAAGGGGGATGTTCTTATGTAGGGAGAAGAAATCTGGTATTAAATCCTTTTCAGAAGTCCTTTCTAGTTGACTAATATGTGGGATTATCTAACTAATTTTTTGTTTGACTTCCAGTGATTATAGATGGTTTGGGATCAAGTCCAAGAATCTATATAGAGTTGATCCTAGTATTAATCTTGGAAAGGTCTTAAGTGCTTAATCTATGAATCAAGCGTTGGGTTCTAGTCAACCTTGGTCTAGCCTTCTAGATCTACCTAGGATGTAACTATTCCATGGTCCGGAGGCTAGATAAAATCCTAGATGAATTAGATTTAGCTTCAATTAAATAATTTTTCCTAAGCTAATTTTCATAGTCATAATTTACTTCAATTAGGATTGGTTCATTTTCTTGACTGTCCAATGGTCACAGTATAGTTTCAAAAATGGGGTTTGATCATTGGTTTCCTAATTAATAATCCATTTAGTTTTTCAAAGCATAGAACTATAGATTTAATTAACTGTATAGATACATTTAATCTTGATCCCTAACCTGATGAGTTTAGCTAATCATTATGGTAATTAAATAAAAATAATGGCTAAGGAAAATCATAACGAGGATAATAAAATTGAATAAATATTTTAAAAACATGCAATAAAACAAAAAATAAAACCTTAGTTGAATGGAACGAAATAGAAATGAATCAATGTGGGAATTGAGGGTGTTAAAGTAAAGGAATCCACAATTCTTCGATTTAAAATGTAAAATAATTACAAATAATGAAAGTGTTTAGAGGGGGAAAAGAGAAGAAAATATTTAAAGAAGTCTAAAGTGATAGGGAATGAATACATGCATGTTGAAATGTGTTTCTAAGCTGCTCTTTATATTATAAGAGAAAATGGCCACCAGGTGTACTTGATCGTCATGTCATGAACCCCAAATCCACATTATTTTGATGAAGATCTCTAGTGTGGAAAGTGGATATTCTATGATTTACTGATGTTTGATAATGGTCATTTCATGAAAAGGTGGTTCATGACATGTACCCCAAGGCCAACTGGCCTTTCGCAAATATTCCTTGAATCTTTCTCGGTGTCCAGTTTTACTAGTCTCATGACTTGTTGGCGGGAGACACAACTTGAACTATAAATTTCTTCAATCATCGTGGTCAGTCACGTCTTCACTTCACAGCTGGATGAAAGCTATGATCATTAAGTAAACTATTTGTACATGGCCATCATGATGTGTACTTGGCCATTTTTTATATTTTATACCTTTCTTCCTTGAAATCTTGTGAATCTAGGTTTTCTTCAAAAATGGGCAACTACCATGTGAATTGTCCAGTAAATGAATGAAAACAATGCAATTGTGATAGAAAAATATATATAACATTTAGGCTTATATGGTTATTATTCCAATGGTCACATTACTATTATAATAGTCAGTTTACCTACTATAAATACCACTTCATTATTTTTATTAATATTCAACTCCAATCCTCTCGAGGTTCCATATTTCCATTTTTTATAATTTTTCATACTTTACTAATATTTTTTGTATTTTCTATAGTTTTTATAGTGAGGGTGATAATTATAGTTGATTGGGATGATCCCTATTTTACCATTTTTTCTTTTCAATTATATATATTTTTTCTTGTTGTAATTTTCAAAATTCTAATTGGTTTAATTTTGTATTAATGTAATACACTTTAGTTATGAAACAAATCCTTTTTTGGTTTCTCGATATTTTGTATGTGTACAATATTATATCATATAATAAAACACACATTTATTCAGGAAAAAATATTAGTAATAAAAAATGGGTCTTTACATATCAGAAAACCCATTATTCTTTAGAAAAAAACAAAATCATTCAGAGACTCTTACCATTTACCCAAGGTCTCCCCAGCCTAATGATTCCTACCAAAGTACTAACAGTTCTCATATTTTTCCTATCCAAATAAAATATGATCATCCATAGATAATCATTCTCAAGAAAAAGATAAGAATACTTATTTATCATCTATCCCTTCATCTAAATACATATTAGTAAAAAAATAATATCATGCACCACTCTTCCATGGTTTACTTCATTGACTCACTTGGAAATGTTTTGTTTGAAAATTATACATCCATCACCACTTTAGCTGTGGGGATCGCACAATATTAAAATAACTAGTATAAAGATACTCCACCCAACATCATTGTATCATTTTTTGATACCTCGGAGTGAAGATTTACTTCACAATCTTATAGGATGAATATACTATAAAATGATCCATGAAGTGGTTGTAGTCACAATTATTTAGATCATGAATTATGACCACAGAATCAAGATCAATAAATGTTATTTCATCTCATGAGGGTGTAACTCATGAGAGAAACATGATCCTACCAATCTACCCTACATCAAAACAGAACCCAAACGCATACATGTGGCATCATATTAAACACAATATCCCCAAAATTAATCTATAAGATTGAATAATAGAATAAAATTAAATCTAACAATAATATCTTCATAAAATCTTAGGCATATATAATTCCAAAAAAAACCTAAAATCCTTATGGGTGAAATTATCTTTAGGAGAACAAATCTTGGAGGAGTTCTGAATAAAAACCCTATAAACACCATTTAATACCATGAAACTACAGTTCTTATACACATTTATGGATGATCCCATGAAATTACTACCAGAATATTCTCATGATCCACTTAGACACCTTTATATGAAATCATATTTCCTAGAAATGTTCCCCCCTAAATATAAAAGATACATTTAGATATATTAACTAATACGTGATGGTATTTAAATATTCATAGGATGATAATTAGATACTCAAAATGATCTTGTTTTGTTCTAGAAAAAACAAGTATATAATCCACAAAAACAAAAATGGAAGAATCTATAATCTAATGGAAGATTAGATTAATCCAATCTATAAACATTGAAACCAAATTATTAAGGCCAAATGGCCTGACCAGGTAATCGTAATTCTCAAAACCTATCCTAAAGTCAGTTTTTGGAATATCTACCTCTCAAACACTTAGGTAATGGTACACTGATCCCAAAATATTTTTCAAAAACCAATGATCTCCCTTAATATGATCAAAATTCTCATCATTCCTATAAAATGGATATTTTTTGTAAATATGAATTGGTTGATTTTACCACAATTAACAAAATTGTATGGACTCTTATCCACCTTTGTTGAATTGAGTTCTATAGATACCCACAATGAAATATATGGATGAATAAATAACTTATCCTCAAGATCATAAATATAAACAATAAAAAGATTCAGTTAGATGGGTATAATAAAGTAAGATATTAATCAAACGTGCCTCTTCTCTACATGCAATAATATAAAAGACGTGACTTCTCTCTTTGGCAGTGACCCAAATAAATTATCTAGAACAGAATTGGGATTCTCAATTACCACTATTCAAATATGGCCACTATGTGATGGATCAATAACTTTAATAAACATTTCTGGTAACTAGCATGAGATCACCTAGAAACATGATACAATGAGGCCTTATCTCCTTAGTCTTGTATTCCACTCACCCATAAACACATGGGTGACTCCATCAAAAAAAATTAACTACAAACAATGATGATGGAAATCAATTTTTGATTTATTATCAGTAGTATAATCTAATCCAATGATTGTATCGATGATGTAAGTAACAAGAACTAGAAATTTCCATATGGTTTCATGGTTAATGATCATCAACTCATACTCTGGGAATCTGAAACCCTACTTAAAAATTCATCCCAAAGTATAGGAAATAATAATAATGAATGGTATAATCCCCCAAAAAAACAATAAGATAATGATATTATAAGACATATAAGAATTAATTTCACCATAATAAAATAAATACATAACCATTGAGGATGCAATAAATACAGTATCTCGCATTGTAGTTAGTCATTCCTTGAATTGATCTGGTGAATAATGTAATTTATATATATTTCCATCGTTATCTTTACCATACATGACAACCTAGGAATCAACATTATCATAAGGTGGATATCCTACCCTTTTTAAATGTTATATCTAACATAGAACCCATAGTGATGGTTCATCAAACACGATTAACCTTGGATTCTCACTCATATAAGTACTGAAGATGAATAGATTTTACACATGTGTGACATGACCTAGGTGTTGAATAACAATAAAGATATAGTTTTTCTTCTCTCACAAACCAATAAAAAACTACCAGACACGAACCTAATGTATGTTGCACAGTCCTGACACCACCTCAGTGCAAGCCACCATGCTTCAACTTCTTACCATAGAACAAACCCTATTTATATCATTCTTTCACTGATATCCAATGAGTCTTGTATTCTCATGTATATCTACCTCATACATATCTTCATTATCCAATACCTCTATGAAGGGGGATAAGCACAAATAAATAAGCAGAGAATAAATATCAGGCCTCTTACGCAACTAAAATCCTCACGCATTGAGATACTAATTGGGAAATTCGTTGGAGTCTGCATCACGAAATCTATAAAATGAGTATCATACTCCATGACTAAATTATTTCACTAATCTAAATAAGTAGACTATCATTCCCTCACTCCTCTTAGTGTCTTGGTATTGAACTATTAATTGAATTATTTCTTGTAATTATTAAATGTGATAGCTTAATATATATTAGCATAGAAAAGTGATTCCAACCTCTTCATCCCTGACACATCAATCATATATGTGATGAAACCAACCATGGAGTCTTCTAGACTTTTTTAGAGGTGTAAAGTCCTACCAATCCTCTCAATCCATTAAACTGATAATTTGGATACATTATCACAACAAAAGTATGATGGATGATACCAAGTAAATTTCATATCATGGTCAGAGATAATTTCAAGTTCAAAACTATTAACATTTACTAAGTATTTTGTCATTAAAACTACTGGTTTTACCAATATTGAGTCAACTGGAGGATTTTTTATCAACACATACTCGACAAATTCATCTCTAACAATAAAATATGGACTTTTTTGAGGATCCATAATCTGTAAAAAAATGTTGATGAAAACCATTAAGAATCAAATTTTATTACATTATCATAATATTGGTTTAGATAAATTAATCCTAATAGAACAAAACAACAAGTATTATGCCAGATAGCACCTATTGTCCCATGATAACTCGAGGTTTAGCATGAATGTGAGCTTTCCAAGAACACTCCCATACTAACTATTGAGTTCGAACAATACTATCACCATTTTATTAAAAACACCAAGAAACAATAAATTCATACACAATCATGATCATATGATTTCAAGATAACGTAACTCTTTAATACCAATTTGTAAAAATACCAACTCATTTCAACCAATAATTCCATCCAAATTGTCTCATAACAGGGTTCTAAGTGTGTTCCCCATATTTCCCATTTGTGATTTTTATTTGATGTGTTACTTTGTTTATTTTTTGTCCCATGTTTTCTATTTTTTTTCTTTATGAGTATTTGGTGAAAAGTGGGAATTTTTCTATTAGAAGGTGGTGAATGATTTGTGCATGGTTATATGATACTATACACCCTCTCCCAAGAAATAACATTTTTGGTTTCCTCTTAAAAATTAGAGACCACAACGTGGCCACATGATTTAGAAAACTATGCAGGCTTACTGTGCAACATGCCCCTCTTGGATAGTGATGGATTAATGATTTTCATAAGGTCGGGAAAGCAATGTACGCAAACCATGTGACCTATCCATGAAATTTAAAGAATGATTTTTTACTTATATCCCCTATGGTATTTAACCCCAACTCACCTTATTCATTCCCGATTTAGTTTTTGTAAGACTAGGAGTCTGATACCCTCTTCCTCATGCCTCCCACCACTTTCCATGGTGATTGAAAGATAATTTCTTCATAATTTAAGGCTCTATCTTTAGGGTATTCAACTCACTTATTCATCCTCTCCCTCCATCCATTTTCTCTTGACTTATTCTTCTTCTTTATTATATTAGATCTAGAGTTCATATTTCTTTGGGTTTTAATTTGGTATTTAGGTTTTTTTCCTCTTGGTTATTCTATCTCCTTAGAGCCCTTATGGTGTTATTTCATGTTATTTTTGTTAAACGACTTGTGGTTTGAGGTAGGATTTCTTTTTCAATTGAACCATAAAATTAAGAATCTTTGGTTTTTCTATTTTAGCACCCTATTTATATGTTAATTAGTTATTTATTATTTTATAATAATTTTTTGATGATAAATGAGGTGATTTTAATAATTTCTTTGAAGTATATGTTATTTATTTGAAGAAATTTTTACACTAAGTCATTTATAAATTGCATGGTTGTCCATTAAAAGTTGATTGTGGTTTTCAATGCACGGTTTGGATTAGTAAAAGAATTTTTATAATTTAAAATGTTTGTATGTATTTCTTAAATGGATTTATATAAGTTCTTGGACATGATAGTGGTGTGTGTTTGGTCCACAAATTTTTTTTTGATAATTTAATGGAAATGTGTTTGTTTTCTTTCAGAAATGAGTGATTTTTTAAGGGAATTTAAGTTCCATTTGGAACTTTTTTAAATATGGTATCCTAGAAAACTCACTTGGAATAATTTTCTTTCATTGGGTATGTGGAATGTTTCAGGAGGTCCATACTAAGGGACCCCATTTTGATTAAATATTTTAGAGGATATAGATTCCTCTTTGGGGTGACTTGTTGTGTGAGTTATTTATGATGTATGTGCATGTGATTGGGTGATTTCTTAGAATTTTTTGCTAACCCCCACTTTATTCTTGATATGGGAACCTAACATAGCTATTGTATTTCGAGTTAATTATTGTTGCACTGGAAAATGATTTTTCTTTGGCTAGTAGCTGTGGATATTTCTTCACTTCGAGATAATTAACCTCTATCAGACCACGAAGGGTGAGATTGAGCATCTTGTAAAGTTGATTTCCTCAAGTGAGTAATCCCTTCGGGATGACTTAGATTTATGTATGTTCTAGATCATCCCCCTATACTCCTAGGTTTTCCCATGTCCTTTAGAAATTAGTTATCTACATTTGATGATTGAGATGCATGATTTGTTTGTTAATTGTACATGCTATTTTTCTATTTTCCTTTCTTATGTGACTATTTCTAAGTCTCTTTTACATAGATAAATTTTGAGAAAAGTGTTGTGTTGGTTTTAAAAAGTTTATGAAAGGTGTTGAGAAATTTTTTTATACTCTCGTGACACTTTTTAAAATGAAAATTTCATCATTCTTTGTTAAAATGAAAATGTATCTTCCTATGTAATAAATTTAATATTATAAAAAAAGGTAGTGGACTATTGTTTATTTTAATGTTGAAATGTGTGAAAAAATAAATTTTTTATACAGAATTTTAAACCAAAACATTATGTTTCATTATTTAAATGGAATGAGTTGGGAATGGATTTTCTAGGAACACCTACTGAGTTTAAATACTTAGTCCAATAGTTCATTCTTATTTTTAGCTTTTGGAACAAGTTCCATCTTGATTTCAAATTTCATGGGTGATGGTTGGTTTTTATATCAAAGGGTGGCCCTCAGGGTCACACGGAGATATTGTGGTTGTTAAGTTGAGTTTTTGTTTTGTGGATCAGTTTGTTGTATTTTTAGTTTTTTTATAAATAGTGTTTAGTTTTGTAATTTTATTTAATTTGGGACACTCTTTTTATTTTATATTGTTCAACTTACCTTATCTTTGGATAAAATATTCCAATGATTATTTTTTTATTCCTTGAAACTAATTTCAAACCCAGGTGGGTTAGGAAGGCCTCTCAGGCTTTGTCTTAGACCAACTCGTGTGACCATTTTAGGGTCAGCATGGGTTTCTTCGCAATAAAATGGTGTTATAGGAGGTTGGGTTATTTGGATGGTAACTTTTAGGGTTCTGTTTGTTATATTGGATGTCAAGGTAGATGGAACATGACTTACATAACTTTGGGTATAGGTATGACAGAGTTTTTGTCACAAACATTACCTAACGAACCCTGAGTTTTGATATGAAGTCAGGTTAAATTTGATTTCCTTGGTTCTTATGGTTTGTTTGATGTTTGGGAAAAGAAATGGGAGTTGGTCTAGTGGTCTAAATGAGATTGTAGTACTGGGAAATTCCTATGGAGAAAAGGACCTGGTTCACAATGACTCCTCATAATAGTGATGATATTAGATTATGTTTTCCAACCATATAGTAAATTCACCCATCGACACTAGTTTCCCCTTATGAGTTGTTTCAGGTGCCTCTTTATTCTGATTTTTTTTCAAAAATCCTTGTATTGAAATTGTAAATAATAGATTTTAAGATGTAATTATTTGGATTTTTTGAAGATGTAAAATGGATTTTCATTAATATTTTAAATTAATATTTATAAAATTGGATTTTTATAAAATCAACCTTCGGTAAACCAAGGATGGGATTAAGGATATTGTATTCATATAATCAAAACCTGGGGTTTGTCATAATTTTTTAATTAGGAAATAGAAATTTATTTTAAATATGGTTTTGGAAATCTATTTTAAATAATTCATAATATTTTATAAAATGAGTTTTAATCAACTTATTTTTTATTGAATGAAAATTTTGAAATGATGGAAATGTTCTGAATGGGATAAAATTGATTATTTTGATGGAAGTAATGTGTGTTTTTATAGTATTGTGATGTTGGAAATTAGAAGTATATTGAGAACAAGAAAATTATGTTGAAATTTTTTGTTTCTACAATAGAAAACACATTTTTGAAATTTGGTATTCTTATGAAGTATCACATGCATGGATGTGTGTTTGAGATAAAGGGTTGATGCATGTGTTGAGGGGTTCCTGGTTTAGAAACAGAATTGCATGTGTGAGACTTTATTTAGTACCATTGGTGAGTGTGCAATCCATGAATATTTTTTATTTTTAAAATTTTTATTCAGAGGAAAATAAATGATTTTTTAATAACCAATGGTTCTATGGATCATTTTATTAAGATTTGGGAATGTGGTTTATGTGGTTTTTTGAGTTTGAGATCTCGATGGTGAAATTTTTTTATTTTTGGTTTAGTTATTGGTTTTATTTTTGTTTAGTGTACACCACCACCAAATATTATATTGATATTTAAAGTGAAACTATGGGTGGATCACTATTGGATGGCTCTCCAACTGATTAACCTATGTAATACCTTTATGTGTTTTGGATGATGAACTATCCTCTATTTTATGGTCAAGTGGATTCCTTTGAAGAAGAAGAGTGGATGTGGTGAATTGATATGATTTCCAATTTACTTGAGTTTCTTGAGACTCTATAAGGTATGTTCTCTACCTTTATGCTTCAAGGTCTAACCGAGAATTAGTGGAATTCGGTCTCTCAAACCAATCATTGGGAAGTCCTTTTTATGGTGTTCTTCAAGGATTATTTCATAAGGAAGTATTTCAATGAGGTGGGGAAGATGAAGAAGTATATAAAGATATATTTTCAATAAGAAGGTGATGGATAATTTTGGTGTTATTTTTTAATTTATTGGATTGAGATCCTCACCTTCTATAGTGGGATTCATATGAATCCTCAGGATTTTGATAGTGGGATTTTTCCTAATTTGCAGTTTAAGGTGTCATAGTTCAATATAAACTCCTTTGTTGAAGTGGTGAGGAATGTTTCTTGGGATTAAGTAGGGGTAGTAGGAGTTCGTGAGGTATTAAATCAACCTTAAAACTCTTAAAGTGGTGAAGGTAATTATAATAATGATATGGAGAATTGGAATGAAGGTGTTGGTTCAAGTCATAAAATTAAAAGGCCTCTATATCTTCTTTAAGACACTTGTAAGTATAAGATCATTGTTTATCATTACTGTAGTAAGTCAGATCATAAGAAGTCTCCATACCCGAGTGCTGAAAATACCTACTATACCTTTGGATGCTTATGTCACTTCCAACGGTTCAATCAGGGTGTTCCCAAGAAGCGACATGGACCCAAATCTACCCCTTTGAAAGACACCCACCCTTTTTATAGAAGTAATGTTCACTATTTGGATTAGATTACTGTACTTTTCTTCATAATTCTTTATTTTTTTGTAATGGTTATGTATAGTGTTGTTTTATGGTGTTGTATTTTAATTACACTTTAAAATTGGGTTTTAAAGATCCCATGAGAACATATATTTTAATATAGGAATGTTTTTCCTTTTTAAAATTATTAATTTTTCCATTCTATGTGGAGGTGTGTTCCAGATGTACCTTGTTTTTTTGCCTCTCATTTGGGGTGAAAGAGGATGAAGTTGGTGTGTCTACCTATCATGGTGGAAGGTCCTTTTTGGAGAACGCGATGGATCATGTTATTTTGGTTATACCTTGGGTGCTATGTGGACTCTTATGACACCAAAATAAGGAGATCATATTGGGAATTTTTAGCTCCTGGTTATGGGGTTGAAGAGGCATCAAGACAACAGGGAACCATCTATAGGTCCCGGAGTGAAGCTTTTCACACAATCTGGAATTGTCATGGGTGTGGGGATCATAGACTAATCTCTTGTCTCCACAATTGGGGTGTGGGTAGTTTAAATATTATTTTTGTAGTATTCTATGTCGTTATAAGTTCCTCTTTATTGAAAATATCTTGGTTCTCTTCTCCAAGTCTAATTCCTATGGTTATGCCTTTTCAAATTTGAATCCCATGATGTTTTCCATTGTGAAGTTTGCCTTTGTGAGACGGTTTGGTTTTTTCTTTTTTTTTTGGTTGGGAGTTTATTTCATCCCCATTAACACCATTTTTCTAGGGGTTTGGTCTAGATGGGGAGTCTCTT
Organism: Viscum album; assembly: GCA_963277665.1. Taxonomy (NCBI): domain Eukaryota; kingdom Viridiplantae; phylum Streptophyta; class Magnoliopsida; order Santalales; family Viscaceae; genus Viscum; species Viscum album. The sequence continues at coordinate 1,952,287,785 of OY728141.1, read as the reverse complement.
TGTTGGACCTTGTTGGATTTCCATCACTGGTCAGTGTTAGTTTGTCTTTAATGGTGGGGAATCTATTCTGGCATCCCATATTGGTAATCTGTTTTAGTGTCTATTGTAGCATTATAATTTTTAGTTACATTTGGTGTTTTTGTTTTCAATTCTATCTTTCTAAGAGAACAATGGACTTTTGGGACCACCAAATGGCCTTGTTTAAAGAATGTTCGTAGATATTGTAACTTTAGTTTCGTATCAGTTTTCGGGAAGTGGTTTAAGATCATCAGATCATTGTAGGTATGTGACTTAAGTTATATTTTGTAGAGTTTGACATATTATTTGACTAGATTAGTTGAATCTTATGATCATCTGAACCTTATACTTTGAATCGATCAACATTAAATTTTATGGCATTCTAGGGGTAGAAAGCGTAATGGTGGGGAGAATGATCACATATGTGATTTTATTTTGAGGAGATTCATTGATTATTTTTTATACCATGATTATTATTTAGTTTCTATATGAGTCTTTGTTGAACAGTGGGTATTTTTGGACTAATAGGATGAGTCACATGTTTGGCACACTATTAGAATAAACATTGTTCCCTCTCACATGAAAGTGTTCTATTAGTTTTTTCCGGGGCCGAGGAGACTACACGGTTTCCACACAAATTATAAAACTATGTAGGCTAGTTGTGAACCATTCCCCTCCTTGTTAGTAAGGGACACATAGTTTTTATATGTTTTGAAGAACCATGATTGAAAACTATTTAAACTATCCATGTCATTAAAAATTTCATTTTAATCTTCTACCCTCTTTTAGATTTAAACCCCAATCACCATATTTATTCCAAATTCAACTATATTGACCCTAGGAGGCTCCTCCCTCTTCCTCATTCTTCCAACGTCCTTACATTGCGATTATAAGTTGATTTCTTCAAGATTTAATGGTTCATCAAACAATTATTCAATTACTTTTTTCAACCTCTTCATCCTTCTTCCATTTTATATTGAGTTCTTCTTCTTCCATGGTCTTGTCAATATAGTTTTCTTATTCTCTTGGTTTTAGTTAGAGTTTTTGGTTTGGTTAAGGTTCCTCTGGGTTGTTATTTCTCCTTAGAAGCCTCACACTAGGGCATAAAAAAATTTTCATGTTCGGTTTTTATGCCTTTTCACAGTAGTTATTAAGTGATGTTAATTGAGGGGATGTAGTAAAGAAAACCCAGGCTTGTTAACAAAAACTGATATTATAAATTAAAATAACTTATCAGTTTTCCACATCATTTATTATATAACTAAAGTATAAATTAGTTTTTCATGTTGTTTATTATATAATTGATTTTAATAAAAACTAAAAATTGGTAATTGATTCATCATCCACCACACAACAACCATAATCAAGAGAACATCAGAAAATAAAGAACAAAACCTACAAAATACACATAAAATTGAACATTTATATTTACAATGTATATTAAAAATAAACTAAAAATAATTAAAACCTATAAAATTATTATCCCATTGAATTTGTAAATGTATCATATACTCCGCACTATATGGTTATGGGACATAAAAAAGAGAAAAAATAATTTAGAAAGCATTTGAATTGAATTTTTTATAATACATATAAAATACTATGGAATATTTTTATAATGAAAACTGGCCTGATGAAACATTCTAATCATCCCGTTTAAATTATGTCATACAAGAATCATAAAGAAAATAGCCATACTCATTTATACCATCTGGTTTATAACATGGTTTCAATGATATTTTAATTCAAAATAACATTTTTAATTAAGATATCCAAAATTTAGTAATTTTAAATGAAAATTCACCTTATCTTTTACAAATTTTGTCTTACTAAACTTATTTCTTATCTTTTATATAAAAACATTTCATGAACTATTTTCAAATAATAAGAATAACTTAAATTTAATTCATTATAATATAAAAAAGAATTAAAATAATCCATCATACATGAAGAATATATTCACAAATTTGTTTCTCACTCCACTATGGATATATCATGTCCAGTACAATGTCATCTCTGTTGAACAAAAAACACAAAAATCCATTGGTGAATAACATAAAATAAAATTTAATATGATTTATTGATATGTTAAGTGATATGTAATTCTTTTTTTAGAAAAAATAATTCATACTCTTCATGATTTGGAAACATCCAACACAGAATGGGGACATTCTATTAAAATCTTTTAGCTATATAAACTATTCTTTTGGCATCGATCATTGTTAACTCTATATGAGAAATAAACTATGGGTCAATAAATACATATTTTTTTTTTGTAATTCTCTATACAAATTTTAAATATTTACCTTAGTCAAAGAAGATATAATTCTAAATTTTAATTAAATTAAATGAATGGAAAATAATTTTTTAATCAGTTTACATGGAAAAATTGGCATCGTGTTGATACCCAATTTATCAAAAACTACATGATCCATGATATCAAATTTCAAAATCCCAACTATCATTTCACGCCCAAAAAATATTATCCTCATTTAGAATTTCATTTACTCTCAATAACGAATTATAGTATGTTAATAATATATCAAGATAATTAGAATCTCTATATAAATTCATGAAACATTGATTTTTTTTATTTATACATAATTTCATTTACTTTAATTTATTCTTGTAAAAGAATAGATAACTATATAAACATTAAAATGAAAAAAATTAATTACATGATTAAATAATATATAGAAAATATACATACCTTTATGGTAATATGTCAAAGTATTCTGGATATAAAAATTTAAAATGACTAATAATTTTTCCAACGATACTCACCTCATCAGTAGGACATGGTATTCTTTCTGATATATCTATAATATCTTGTATATTGGACCTATAATGATCTATATCAATCTTTTGATGATGAACGATGTCACTAATATAATATATAATCCCATATGTAAGAATATGATGATGATAAAAAACTTATAAATCACATTAACATTGAAGATATGGATGACGGTTTTTTGGGAAGGATAATAAGGAGTGGGGTCTAGAAATAGAGATTTGTGAGTACGATAAGGAGGAGGAGTGGCATCTTCTAGTGGAGGTGGATGAGTCAGATCGGCAGGTCTAACTTGTACTTGTATTTCTAAAAACATTGATAGTACCAAAGCATTGATCTTATCCTCCATAGTGACATGAATAGCATTAACATTTTCTTCTGAAGATTCAAATTTTTATAAAAATGATCTTCTGAAGAAGCTTCCAAATCTTGAAAAACTTTTCATACCGATACACTTTTTGGGTATCCTTCTACATCACCCAAGTGTTATGTATTTCTCAATGATGTGTCTAAAATATTATTTCTACCCTCAGTAATAAAGACACCCAATTTAATCTTCTCCACAAGAGAATCCGGTATGAAATATTTGAATAATATTTAGTGATTCAAAATATTTAAAGAGTTTATTTATCTTCTAAAAATAAATAAATTAAACATCACAAAATATTATCGGCTACAAATCTTGTATCTTCTATAAGATATTTTTTTTTTATGATTCGGCCCTTCTTCAATTTTTCATGCCTATCGGTGGGATGGAGGGGCAACCTCTAAAGTCCCTAATGACACATCTCTCGTCTTTTTATTTTTTTCTTCCAGCATGTATTCTTCCAATAATGTATAACCTCTCAAGATAACTTATGTGGGTATACATTTCTATCTTGATTATCTTGATGAGATCTCCTTGATTGTAGTAAATTAAATAATAAAAAATAAATAAATCATTAACAAGGATATTAATATAAAAAAACATCTAAAAAGTAAACATTTCACTTACCAAAAAATTCTTCTTATAGTCTATATTGAACAAAATTTCAATGTATCTTCATCTATAAATGGATATATACCACATGGATTTCATTATTTCTATTCGAAAAAAATAATTTCGATATGAAGGATGATTTAAAATCCATCCATCTCCTATTATACAATGATAAAAATTTCATCCATGCCCCTCCATTATCAGGTATATCATGTTTCATATGATAATAAATGGAAAAATATATATTACTATAAACATTTCATGGGATGTAAAATAATAAAAAACAAGCTTATTAAAAAGGACTCCCACCATTGTGATAATGTCCCTCTGTCAACACTTCACCAATCATCATGAAAAATAATATATTTTATTTTATCATATACTGATAAAAAACTATTAATTTTTTTTGAATTTTTACCTCTTGAAATATAAGCACTATGAAATTCTATTAGTATCCTCTATTTTAGGCTTTGGTAAACTGATAATTTTGTTTAATGTGTGGTTCCACGTTTACCAACCCCAGAACTCTTTTTTATCACCCATGTAAGTAGATGTCTCATGTAAAGAAGGATTAGGAGGCTCATCAACAGTAGAATGTGTACATTTCTACCTATATTTATAAATATGATCATCACCAAAAATATGGGGTGAATTAGATGATTGATTTTTCATTACCCTAAAATTTTAATGCAACGTCAATTAGAAAAAAAAATTCAAAACCAACAATTACATACAAATGTAAATTAAAAATAAACATTTATAAAAAACTGTAAAATAAACTAAATGTTACAAATTTTTATTCATTTTTTAACAGTTAACAAAAATTTTAACAATATTAATGAATGATACAATGACATAAATGAATAAAAACATTAAAATATTAATGGGAGGTGAAATTAAATAGTAAAAAATCACGGACCTAATAAATAATTTTTACAACATTTTTTTTATAATATACTCTTACATGATCTGATTTGTTTTTATTTAAAATGACAAATTTAAAAAAAATTGGTTTTATCAAAATCAATTGATATATATGTTGTGTTGGGGTAGACATGAAAAACTATTCAAAACAAAAATAATATAAACAAAAAAATTATTTTATTAATTATAATTTTTTTTAATAAATAAAATCAAATTATAATATATAATTTATAAAATTTAAAAAATGAAACCATAATTAAAAATATATTACATGGAATATTAGGAATATACTAAATATTTTTTCCCCAACTTCTGTTAATGTTATTTTTACATATAACATAAACCTTTTTTATGGCATGCTCATCAACATAATTTTTTAATCATTCAATAGAAGTGGAGAACTTACATAAATCAACATCTTCATCAAGTTTTTCATCACCAATATACAATTTTTTTCTTTTAAAAAATAGATCACATCATATCAGATTGATCACGAACATAGAAAAAAATTCATGTGTTTCCATTATTAGAGAATCATTTATGTGTTCCAATTTATCCAGGTTAACTAGATTCATTCCAAATTAATCATATTGTACATTATTTTTACAAATAAAACAATTTCAATTAAACACAAGGAAATGAAATTTAATGAAATCAACCTTCCATATTTTTCAATTACTCTATAATATGTAGTTGATAGAGAGATTGGTTTTTTTTTCACTCGATAAATTCATTGCTTCTACGAACACTAACACACTACTATTCTGAACTACACTTATGTTTTCTTGATATTTCATATGAAAAGTATATCCATTAATGTCTTAATCGGACCATGTTTTAAAATATAAAACTAGACCACCTACTAACCATACCAAGGTTTCTGTTGCATCAACTTTACCAAGCATAGTCTCTGTAAATAATGGAGTTTTTTTTATGTTCATTCAAAATCCACATATATTTCTTCTATGAATATATTTTTTTCAACACATTAATAAAAAATATTATATATGGTTGAGAATAATTTAAATTATTCAAGATGTATATATTTACATTCTTTATCTATTAACCAATCAACAATTTTACTTTCAAGTCACAAATCCCCTTCCCCCCAAAACTAACATGTTCATAGAGAGATATATGTAAAATGTTGTGCTGCACGTCAAACAAATAGCTTATACAAATCACTAAAACCTATACAGAAATATACATTTCAAGAATGTTTTATTTGGGTCTATACGGATTATTAAAATACCCCTTTAATATCTTCATATTTCTTTCAAAAGGATATATCCAGCATCGATATATGGGTTTGCAATTCTTTATTCCTCTCACCAAAGAAATTATTAAATGCAACGCAATTTCAAAAACATATGGGAGAAAATACATTTCCAATTGAAAATGTATAGAAACTACTTTATTCACCAATGTTTTCAATTCATTTGAATCAATAACCATATAACAATTTAAAAAAAAATTAACACAACTTCATGATAGTCATTCTAACATGGGGGTAAATATTCCATGCAATGTAATTGTTAGGAGCTGTTGAATCGTGATGTAACAATCATGATAATTCATACATGTCAAAATAAAATCCTTTAAAGACACAATATTTTATACATAAAAAAGAATAACCGTGTGGAACATTCAGATCATGAAAAAATTGACAAAATCTAATTTTCACCCTCTTGTATATGGTATGAACAGTTGGGGTAGGAATGTTCTCCTTCTATCAGAAGTGGGAGCCAACTAAAAATTTATTCCCATTCAGAGTAAAACCATTATTGCATTGAACCAATATTTTTTCTTTTATTTAATGTCTATAAATGTTCCAATAAATCACTCATATTTATTCTCATCCATGTGCATAAATTCAAGGTTATGTTTCACCTCATTCTTTCTCAAATATGGTAGCTCAAAAAATGACCATTTATTCCAAATTGTTATATCATTACCATATTTCTCTGTATTTCTAAATGCCACATCCATTTTTTCACCCACTCATAATACAGATAAGTAGATAAATGTTTTAGATAAATATCACATCCATTTGAGGTGTTGAAATCCTTTTATAATCTTATATAATGGTGATCCATCAGAAAATCATTCTATGAACCATGTATACTATTTTTCTCCATTGACTCAGTTGATAATGTGAAGTCTGTTGTTCACAAATTGGGAATGCTTTATTCCCCTTAAGAATGTATCCAAAAAAATTCCATATGATGAGAAGCCATCTATAATAAACATAATTAATGAATCTAAGTTAAAATATTCCATTTTATAAGAATAATTTTCCCTTGTACATTCCTCATATAATAGTTTCAAATCATGTATTAGTGGTGACAATAAAACATTAAAATCTTTTCTTTTTTGTTTTGGTCATCTGATCAATAAACACAACATGACATATTTTCACTTCATACAAAATTCAAGAGATAATTTGAAAATAAAGAATAAAATATACCAAAAACTATGTCTGCTTTTAAATCCTTGATATAGATTCATTCTATTTATCCATAGTCAAATTTTAGAATTTATAACATCATTTTCAAATATAGTAAGTTGGTGATCAATTTTCTTTAACCTAAAAAATATAGATGGATGACATATTTTTCAATCACATATTTGTTCTTAAGAATTCCATATAAACCCTTTTATATCATGTGAATTAGAAAATAAACATTAAAAATGAGGAATTATAAGAATATACCAAAATTCCTTGGAAGGGGTCTCTATAACTTCTAAATCAGCCTATGATTTTTTTCACTTATACCATGATGTCCCAAATTTAGGACACTCTGAAAGAAATTTATATTATTTCTTATATTTCACATAGTCATTCCCACATACATGTATTTTCTTGTACCCTAATACCATAAAACATAACATTTTATTTTCCTTATAATGATAATTTGGAAAATTGTTGTCTTTAGGAAGACTGTCTTTAAATACTTAATGTAACTCTCTAAAACTCTTTTAACTCCATCTGTGTTTCACATTCATGTTATTCAATCTTAAAACCATTGATAAAACCATATATTATGTACAACCACGATATAATGGTTTTTTGGAATCACTACATAAATGAACAATTGTTAATTGTTTCTCAATTTCCTCTACTTCAATATCATTAATAATTTCATCATGTTGCTCAAATTTGTCCTCTTGTAAATCACCATCATCAATAGATCTGAAATTTTACCTAGTTTCACCATGCCAAATCCAATGGTGGTAAATAAAATTAAATTCATGAAACATTTAATGATATTTTATCTATCTTATTTCCAAATTCTTCAAATTTAAAAATATCATGCATGGAAAGACAAATAATCCATTTTTTGTAACATTTCATTTAACAAATTTTGAAAAATCATTGACACTTTCTTCACCGACTGCACCTATTTGAGGTATAATAATCCACATTTGATTCATTTTTATCTATATAAAATGTCAAAAATAAATATAAAAAAATGTAGTAATTTATAAAATATTGATATTTGAAATATTGGAAAGAAAAATAGAAATTTTTTATTAGAAAATTCATTTATCGAGAATGAAATATAAAATAGATTCATTTCAAAAATTTCACAAGTAAAAATAAATCAATACAAAGAGATGAATTTATTAGAAAATATATTCCATGATATCCATAAAATATATATAATAATAAAAAATATTTCGTATTATATTATTCATACAAATAAAAAATTTATTTTATTTTGTAATTAATAATATATTCAAATCCTAAATTGGTTTATTGTTTAAAAAATGTCACATTAAACCCTACTTCATAGGACTTCCTATTGTGCATTGTATTCCCTAACTAGGTACCTAGTTTTTTTGTTACATTAATAAATAGACACATCACTCATTCAACCCTTTTGAAATTCCACAGAGTAGTTTTGAAACACAAGACCACACATAAAAAACCACCTATAATTGCTCATAGACTCAAAATTCTCATATGATCCCCATTTATCATATCTCCCATACTTACATACAAATAAATAAATCTAACTAACTTGATTAACCTATAATTAATTGACCATAATAAACATCACACCATAGGTATTCCCATTGGTAAGAATCATCTAAGATGATCCACATACTGTTGATCATCTATTAGAAATTTTCTTCAATACTAATTACCAATTTTATTCTCCCGACTACATAATAACAAAAACTCTCATTCTATTCAACAATACACAAATTTCATCCCTTAAACAAAAAATCCAATAGAAAACTCATTATAGAAACTATCTTGTGATGTGTAGTTATATAAAAAATAATTTTTCAACTCTATCATGCACCAGCATTATTAGAACTGAAATGAACCCACTATGACATCAAAACCTAAATAATTTATAACCCAACTCATTGACCTAAATAACAGTGTAGAAACACACAATATCCACCTATATTATCTTGTAAATTAAAATGTTTAGAATGAGATATTCTATGCAATAATTTTATAGTAATCTAAACAAGGAAATTTTTTATTGAATGATAATAAATAATTCATACTTAAAATAATATAAGAAACAACTAGTTAACACATTATAAAAGTCATTAAAAAATCAAGAGAGGTACATAGATATGAGATGATCTAGAATTGAATTCACAATGATGAATCTGAAAAAAAAATCTACGGTTTGAAGATTGTAATATGAGAATTAAGTAGGCCTAATCAAATAATCATTGGTTAGAGATTCCAAGGCAGAGAAAGATTCAAAAGAGAGAAATAAAAAATATATGAGGCTTACTTCAGATCTATCTTCTATGTATAACACAAGGCTGATGAAACCTGAGGCATGATTAAGTTCATAATGTGATATTGGACCACAAGATCGAAGAAACGAGAGTGTTAGGGCATGGGAAAGAGAGAAATTACACATGATTCATGATAATTAAAGACAACATAATGAAACCTCCATCAATTATTAATTATTAAGAGATTTTTTATGCCTATTATATTATAACTGATTTGAAAATATCATTTTTCATATCATTTATAACATATTCGACATAAAACATTAATCTTTCACATCGATTCTAAAATTTATTCAATGTGAAATATTAGAGAATGTATATTTTTCACATATTTTATATCAAAATCAACGTGAAAATCCATTTTCCACATAGGTTAATGGAAAACTGATTTAAATAAATTAATATTCTCAGTTTTTCCTGTCAGATATAAATAACTGACATGAAAACTATGAAATTATAAAATATTTTTCTACTAGTGTCATGGAGTTTTTTAGGTGGGTGTTGTTGAAGTTGTTATGGTTTAGGGTAGGTTTCCCTTTTCAAATTCCACTTGAATTTATGAATCATTTCTTCTATTCTTTTCACACCTTCCTTACATGTTAATTAGTGATATATGATTTAAGGTTAATTTTATGATGAGAAATGACGTGTTCTTCCTAATTTAAATGATGTTTATACTATTTCTTTATATAACAATGCTCACTAATTTTTTGATAAATTTTCCGGTTGGCCTATAGATGTGTATTGTGGTTTTTAAAGAATTGTTTGGCTTTGAAAATGTATTTTTGGAATTTAAAATTTTATTTTGGATTTATAAAATGTATTTATAAATGGGTTTTCACTTGAAATAGGTGTGTGATTGGTTCTTTGAAAATGTTTTTACAATGTGATGGAAATGTGTTGGTTTCCTTTAGAAACATGTGATTTCTCAAAGGGTGTTTGAGCCCTGTTTCAAATTTTTTGACATTGGTTGTCCTTAAACCTCTCTATGGATAATTCTATTATATTGGTTATGTTCAATTTCATGGGGTTCCATGTTGAGAGGAACCACTATGATTTAATGGTTGAAAGAAAATATATTGTTCCTCATGGAAATTTAAGGGTGAATTGTGGTGATAGTTTCTTTTGTATGATGTGTGTTCATGTCATTGAATACTTGTTTGGAATTGTTACAGCACCCCCACATTAATCTAGAAATGGGAATGTCCGATATCATGTGGTTGTTTTGATGAAAAGTGTATGTATTAGATTATGATTTCTATTTATCTCATGGCCCATGTCATGGACATTAATTTTCTTTGGGATAGTTCCCCTCATTCATGCTATGTAGTGTGAGCTCGAGCATATGGATGAGTTTATTTCATAGGATGAAAAAATCTTTCAGGATGAGTCATTTGTAAGTATGTTCTAGATTATTCCCTTGAGCTCCAAGGTTCTACCATTTGTTTCAGCACCAATATATTTACGTAGGATTATTGAGATGCATTTTTGGTGTCCTACTTATGAATTATATTTTCTATTTCATTTTTAAGAAATTATTTTTGATACTCTATTACATGGTATAATTTAGAGAAAAGTGAAATGTTGGTTTTCAAATTTTTTTGAAACTTATTGAGAAAATATATTATAATAACATTCCTTCTTTTTAATATTAAACAACCTCATTCTTATTTAAAATGTTAATGTTTCTTCCTTGGTACGGAATTTTATATAAAGAAAAAAAGGGAAATAGACCGTGATTTTTAATGAGGAAATATATAAAAAACCTAGATTTTATATTTTATTCAAACCCTGAAATTTATGTTTCCTTATTTAAAGTTAATTAAATTAAATATATAGATCAAGAACCCCTACTGTGTTTTAATACTCATGCCTATAGTTCTTTCTTGTTTTTTGATTTTGGTACTAGTTATAACATGGTTACGATTTTTGTGGGAGATGGTTCCCTTTGATATCGAGAGAGTAACCCTCATGGTCACCTGGATATGTTGTGGGTGTCATGCTCATTTTCAGTTTTGTTGATCGGTTTGTTGTATTTTTAGTTTTTGTATAAATGATTTTTAGTTTGTAACTATATTTATTTTGGTATTCTCTATTTATTTTCTATTTTTTAGTTTTTTTAGATTCTGAAAAGTCATTCCATTGATTGTTTATTAATTCCCTGTAACTAGTTTCATGCCTTAGAGGAATGTGAATGCCTCTAGGGTTATTTCTTGGACTGATATTGGTGATAGGTTTGGGGTCGAAATGGGTTGGTTCGTGACACCATCACCACAAACTAGCGATAAAAACGAGTGTATCATACAAGAATAGGTGGGAATGATTTAACCCTCAATATAAATATGATAAAGAAGAACAAAAATTTTATCAAAGATGATATGTAGAATACATCATACTTCAAAAACTAAGAATCCAAAAGGTCACATCCATTAAGATGAAAACAAGGCCTAAAAGAAAACTAGTAAACCATCAACACAAAACACAAAGGAACCTATGGGTCCTTCACTACATAAACATATGTAATCAACATAAAAATAAATCTAAAAGGAAGAAAAAACTAGTTTAGTCATCCTTTAACTAAAATTATATCCTTTAACTATATCCTACAAAACTGAGGATACAAACATAAATAGGAAAAAATAAGGTCTGGTAACTAAGACTATGTTGGATACCAACATGAATATATAAAATTTAGATCTATTTCAATCTAATAGTTCTTTTATAAAACCTAAAACTAAAACATTTATACAATAAATAATTTTGCTATATAAAATCATTCTTCGGTTTGTTATTATAAACATTCCATATTAAACAAAAAACAGTATAACATTGCTTATATCCATGCAGTATAAAATACTGAATAAAATGAGTTCCAAGAATCAATTTCCATATCAAGGGTAAAAAAAATGAATATCAATATACATTAACATAATGTATCCTCCAATCAAAAATGGTATAATCATAAAACAAGGGTGTGTAAAACAACAAAAAATAAATAAATTTTATTCAACATATGTGAAATATAAATTTTAAGAACCTTAGTTCCCAAAAACATATACCCTTAAGAACCTACCCATCTAATAGTCAGATAAAATAGGTCTCATAAAATTTTATTTTTCCACCATACCCAAATTTTTTCCCAATTTTCTATGATTTCTTAATTTTATTCAAGAAATCAATTCATATTTAATTAAAATATTTCAATGAAAATCAATTTTATTTCATATATAAATTTTAATAAAACATTTTCTTATAATTAGTCACATCACATACATGATTAAAAATCCAATTCCATTTTAAAATCCATATTTTACCCATTTTATAAATCACATCATGTGCATCAAAACAATCTTTAACAAAAAACTGTTGTAAAATATATTATATTCAACAAGGATCAAACTCATCACTCAGGTGCCTCAATTCATCAATTTTAAAAAAAAATTCTAAATTATATACATAATAACATAATGCATTATAATGGATATAAAATATAATAGAGTCTCCTATATTAGGAATTATGAAAATTTTGTTTCATTGAAAAATGATTATGGAAAACCAAGATATTTAGTCCTCACACGCCTAGATCTAAAAAGAAAATAATTAATTGTTCATACATAAATGTGTATGTAAAAATCATAGCCCATTTGGGATCCAATTTATTTATAATAAAATTTATTTAGAATATATCTGTGTAGAATAGGAGAAACAAATAGAAAACCGGAACATATACCAATGAGATACCCCAAAAACATCAATGGTCTCCAAGAAATCAAGGGGAGAGTCCTCTCATATAATTGCCCATGATATTATGAATTGATTCTATAATAAGTTAAATTTATTTTATACTTTTAATTTCACCCAGCACCATGTTAATCTTTCATTATACCCAACATTAGGTTAGCTTATGTTACACATAACACTGATTTTTAACAAAACTACAATATATTATCTGTATAGAAATTTAAAGATGATAGTTATTACCTAGAAACTAAACATAGTAGTATCAATAGTAATAAATAATTTTTAATTATTATATATTAATATTTTATATAAATAAATCATGTTGATAAAATGGTACTTAATGTTTATAAAAGTCACTATACATTTTGTAAATACTATTTTCTAAAAAAATGAATTTTTATTTCTATTTAGGCACAAAAATAAAATTCATTTTAAAACATTTATAATTTTAATTTTTGAAAATTAAATAAATTTCCTGAAATGATAATATCAAAATTATCTTTGAGTGAATTTTTTGTATTGTTCTAAAATTTTTCATGTTAGGATAATAGTGAAAAATAATGAATATTAATTGAAATGTTTCTTTTCATTTAATTTGTATATAAAAATATATTTTGAAATTGTTTTAAAATAAAAATTTTCCAATTATACATCTATTAATCTTATTTATGTCATTTTAGTCAATTTAATGATTAAATATTGTATAAAAACATTGTAATGTTTTGGATATTTATCTTATAAAAACATTTTCTCTCATCACGTTAGTGATATTATTTCTAAATTAAATCATTTCAATTATGTGAATAAAGTTTGGAAAAAATGATTAAATATTTGGAATAATAATAGTCTATATTTTCTAATATGTTAAAATTATTTTTTTGGGAAACATTAATAGAGAGAACAATAATAAAATTTCAATGCTTAAGGTAAAAATTAATTTTCCAAATATTTAACTAAGATGATAATGGATAAAAATGATCTAGAAACATTTTAAACATGCATTTTTATTCATATTTCAACATGAAATAATATAGGATCTATAATGTACAATTTTTAATGATTTTAGAATAAAAAACGTCGTTATGATTTAATTTTTTTAAAATAAAACACAAGTTCTCTACTTACCTCACTTATAAAAGGCCACCCTCTCCTCTCTTCGCCACATATTTGTACCCTTTGTTTTCATAAATTTCCTACCAAAATAACATCCATGATAACCTAATACAATCCTATAAAATTTCTTTTATACTTAAATCCAACCATGGATGGTTTTTGAAGAAAACATAAGGAGGATATCTGAAGAAGAGGTAATGTTCATCAAAGAGTGTTTTTGATTTATTTTTTCTTCAAACTACTTAAATCATTATTATACAACTGGGATATAATAAATATATTATAATCGGTATATAGAGATTTTTTAATGTTAATTTAATCACTTACAACCATATCCACTGCCATAAAATGGGTTGTAAAATCATTATTCATATGTACGGTGGATTACTGCCTCGCAAACCAATGTCATTCATTTTTCCATTAGAGCCTCTCACTGTTAGGTGTGATGATGGATAAAAATTATATATATTATAATATAACATAATTAGTAATATGGATTCATTATATCATATATATATATATATATCCTTTTAATCTATATTCAGTAGTGGATGAGATAACATCGTTCATGTGTACGACGGACTACCGTATCGCGAAGCGATGTGATTCATTTTCACTAACGTTTTACATGGAAGAAAATAAAAATAAATATATGTTCTATACATGGAATAATTATGATATTAATGACATATTTCTCATTATATAAAGTCAATATATCATTTAACATGTTACCTTTCAATCACTAAAAGATGATAACACTGTTCATGTATGTGTGGGAAACCACCTTCATGAAGCGATCTGGCTCTATCTTTTCATCACAACACTACATGGATGATATTTACAATTATATTTAAATAAATAATTTAGTAATTATGATATTTTTACCATTCTATTAATATAATATATTACATACCTTTTTCTGTAGTGATCATTAAAAAATGAAAATGTTACACATGTGTTTGTATAGTCTATCATCTCCATTATCTTAACATGATTAATTTATAAAGACCAACATAACTAGCTGGTATTAAAAGTAAAATTGATGTATAAATATTATTGTGATTTCAAGATTAATATTTTTTAATTTATGTAACCACTATCAAAATAATAGGACCCAAATTAACAAACCAAAACATATATGAAAAACAAAGTGGTTATTACCCACAACATGACTTTAACTTGGAATTGTTAATAAATGGGTAAGAAAAGGACTTGGGTATATAATATATGGTTTGATATAAATAATTATGTTTCTTTAATATATGCCTAAAAATATTATATTTGTTAAAATGTTAGTTTGTACAAGTGTGAAGTTATTCAAGGCTTTTTTTAATGGATTTGTATTCAATCTTTTATTTTTGGGAGACATATCCAAATTTTCCACCCATTCATTTTTTGTGAAATATAAAATACCCCATTGACATGTTAAATAATTATTACTAACATTTTATCTAAATTTAATGTTCCATTTGATGTTATAATTTATTGGGTATTATACTTCAAAATATTAATAAGTAGTAAGGGAGTTTCGTCTCAATTTTTTTTATTTGAGATTTACGTTGTGTTATGTACCTATATAATTCAAAGTGGTGTATATAAAAACCATTTGAAATTTTATATCATGAATTTATTTATAATCACTATATTTTGACTTCCATTTTATTTTAATCCTTCTTGGGGATTATGATTCAATGTTACTAAACTGGTAATGATATTATGTTACAATCTCATCATTTATGGGGA
Organism: Viscum album; assembly: GCA_963277665.1. Classification (NCBI taxonomy): domain Eukaryota; kingdom Viridiplantae; phylum Streptophyta; class Magnoliopsida; order Santalales; family Viscaceae; genus Viscum; species Viscum album. Next base: position 1,952,271,700 of record OY728141.1, on the reverse strand, counting down.
CTCTTTATGATTAGGATTTTTATGGTAAAATATTAAGATCCATATCTCAAGAAACACATGAAATTTATTATAAAATTATTATTCAAAATATTATTAATTAATATCACCAATTTCTATAATCTTTGGTACTTAAAACAATTTTTAATTCTTTTTAAGAAAATCTCACTTCATTTCTATCTTTAGTCAGAAATTTTTTTTCATCCAAAACCTTGTTTTTTAAAAAATGGTTTAAAAATGGTTTTTATTATCATATAATTTATAAGAAAAATAAAAAAACATACCATTATAGAAATTTTTTTAATGGAATCATCATGTTATCTTTCAAACAATGCATGTTTTGAATTTTTTAAAAAATGTGAATGGAACTTTGGTTTTTATGTATACGTCATGAAAAAAACATCTCATTATCATAACCAATATAATCTATAAAGATTCATATGTATATTTTTAATTTTAATTTCAAAGGAAAATATTTTCAAATGGTTCATATTTTAAAATGTATTTTTTAAATCAGAAAGGATATTTGAAGTGCACTGTGTTGCATTTGTTGTCAATGAGGTATGTTGTTGTCAAGGAATGAATGGATGGATGTCAAGGTGTTTCAATATGCGAATGAAAAAGGATGTGATGGTGATGGTGATGAATGGAGAATGGCCATGGTACTTAGAGTCATGTCACTTAGGAGATTCACTTAGTGACATTGGAGATTATTCTTGAAACATTGTCCACATAGTATCAGACGATTGTAGAACTGGTCTTAATGTTTCAATACTTGTATCAAGGTGATACTAAGTGACAACACTTGAAGAATGAACGATGATGGAGCATCATTACATCTAACGATTGATGAGATGTTCTTTAAGTTCTAAGAACTTTTATCAACTGGATACAATGTAACAACATTGTTTAAAGACCATGAATTGTATTGACAATGCATGAGGAGTGGTAAATGATCCATCCACAATCACTGAGTGGATGAAGTGGTGTTAATGAAGTCCATGCACTATTACTTAGTGGATGTGAATTTGAAGATGTTCCAATTTGATCTCTGATTAGATCATTGAATAATTTTAATGAATTCTAGTGAAGAAGAATGGAAGAATTCTTAAGAAGAAGAAGGATGGAGATGAGAAGAAGAATATTTGTGGCTTGGAATATTACATTTGGTTAACATTGTTTTTACACAAAGTCATAACTGTTACTTAAGCAAAAAATATGCCAACCTCAAGGGCCAGCCTTAAGGGTTCAACCCAAGGCTCTTGTGGGACACAAGGTCACCACACCCATGGGGAACCCATGGGGCCAGCCCGAGAGGCCGGAGGCCGTGTATAAGCCCCGGGGCCACGCAGGGGAGTCAAGCCTGTGGAGCGTGGGCGCCAGAGCACGCACCTGAGAGTGAATAGTGGTAACATAGCGCGCCCGCGAGAGACAGTGGTGGGCGCAAGAGCGCGCCCGCAGAGAGAACACGGTGCGGGGCAGCACCGTGGAGGGGGAAGTTCAATTGTGGGTTGGTAGGGAGCGGATGGTTCTTAAACCACGGAAAATCCGTGGGCCATTTCGATGTGGGACGACAAATTTCGCTGCGGAACAGATCTGGACCGTCCAAGCGATCGTGCAGCTGATCACGGCCGCTCATCCGATCTCCCACGCCACAAAATAATCCTGGACGTTGGAGTTCATTAAAACTATGATCCAACAGCCACGGCATTATCTTCTTCCTCCGGCCGAGCGATGACATGTCGTGCCTTCTTCCGCGACCTCACCGTGTACCAGTGCCTACCCTGTGCACTGAAGTCGAGCTCCCAACTATCTTTCTCGAATCCAAAGGCACCATTGTGCTCGTCTCACCCTAAGAAACATATACATGCAATAAAAAAGGCATGCACACGTTGAATGGAGAATTTGGAGTTCGGCCGAGGAAAAAGAAAATGCCGAGACCACGTGGAGGTTATGATTTGCATGAATCAGGCTAAACAGAGAGTTGCATGTGGTTCCATGCACATGCATGTAGAGGAAAAATAAAGGAAGTGAACCCGCGGTGAAACAAGAGAGAAAAATCAAGATTTGAAAAATCTTGAAGAGCCAAAATCTTCGGGAGATCAAAAATTATCACGTGGATGATCAAAGGCATCATCTACCTATATAAAGAGAGGTAGAGCCCTCGAGGAAGCTTGCTGATCCTTTGTTGAAAATATGACGTCCCGTGAGTACTTCAAGCCTCGCGAAGAACACCTTGCGCGCCCCCTGCGCAGCAGAGAAGCCCGAAACTCCCCATAGCTTTGTGAAGACCCTTTTGCGCACCCCTTGCACGAAAGAAGACAAGGAGGTACCCTGCGTGCCTCCCTTGCGTGACAGGAAGTTCCCTCTCTCCCCGCACACTTGCACAAGAGGAGGAAGGAGCCCCGCGATGTTGCACCTTGCACACCCGAGGACTTGCGCGCTGCCTTGTGCACCCAAGTGCTTGCGCGACAGAAGAGATGAAGGCTACTTTCACCTTGTGCGTCTTGTACTAAACCCCTACACGATAGTGGGAGAAGAAGAGGAGAAGCTGCATCCTTGCGTGCCTCCTTTGAGTTCGGGAGGATTATAACTACTCCTATGGGTTAAGTGTTTGAAGGCAATGAAGGCCACCACATTTGTGCTTGTGCTAAACAAGAGGAAGACCGAGACTATACCTTGTGTGTGCACCAAGTGGAGACTACACCAAGTGTGTGTGAAAAGTGGAAGAGAACACCTTGTGTATGTGTGCAATAAGTGAAGAGAAGGCCAAAGTCAAAGAAGAACACTTTGAGTGTGTGTGGGAAAAAAAGAACAAGTGAAGGCCGAACCTAGTGTGTGTGAACTAAGTGATAGTGAACACACATAGAAGAAGGAAGAAGTGGAAGACTCTCACACTAAAGAATAACACACATTAAGTGTGTGTAAACAAATTGAATTAGGTGTGTGAAGTTCAAGGAAGGTGTGTGTGCTGAAAGTGTTTACACCCTTTGAGGGTTTATTGCACCAAGAGAAGAAAGAAGAGGAGTGCATGCTTGCATGCATGCACATGCACACGTGAAAAAAGGCTGAATCTGCTTGTGTGCAATTTGAGGAGTCCAAGAACAAGAGTTATTAAAGAATTTGATAATCCATGCAGTCAGTGCATGAGGAAGAAGAGATGCCATGCACTCAGTGCATGAAATGAGACTGAGCCATACTGAAGTTAAAGACATCAGTTGTCTGAGTTTTTAGTAATTGAGAAGACCCTGATCAACTGATGTGATCAGAAGATGTGATCAATACAAATAGACCTTATTAGAGGCTGTTGAAGATTCTTGAAGAGAGAAGCCAGGTTATCCTAAGAGAAAGGAGATAAATCCTGAGCAAGACGAGAAGTCCTGATCAACTCAAGTGATCAGAGGAAGAGAGCAAGGCCAGCAGCCTTTATCCCAAGCTGCTGACGATACTTGAAAAACATGAAGTGAGGAAGTGTTTCTCGTGTGACTCGAGAATCCAGGAGAAGCCCCCATGTGAGACTCAGGGTGGAAGAAGTCTTCAGTGGGATTCTAGAGCAGGCAGTGGGACTCTGGTAACACTGTGGGACGCAGTATAAAGACCCTCCTGTGGGACTCAGGAGAGATACAGTGGGACTCTGTATCGACCATTGTAATACTAACAGATTATAATGGAAGAAACCATGTTGGGGTGTTTAACCAACATGGCAAGGACGTAGGCCTTTGGAGCCGAACCTTGTAAATCATTGTGTCTTGTGCCTTTACATTTACTGCATCACTCGAGGAAAGGCTGAGAGATACAAGAAGAGTGGATCGAGGCCTTAACAAGCCATAGAGGTTTAATTGATAAAGAAACAATTAGTAAAAAAGTTTTAAAGGATCACCGATTCACCCCCTCCCCCTCTTAGTGATCACACTGATCCGGACACTTCAATATTTTTCTCAATAAAAGTTTTAAATGATGGATCAAAATAATTTTTCATATAAGATGACATCTGTTGATGTTACCCATGCCTTACTAGGGGTATAATTCATGGATAAAATTATTATTCTAACTCTTAATGTTTAATGATTACAAGATGTTTATGAAATCAATTTCTTATCCAGATTTTATACAATGGTTAAATGTTTTGGAAACCTATTACCTTCCCATAGCTTCTATTGTGATGAAATGTTTTATGAAACCTAGTTCATTTCATTGGATATTATATGATGAATATTTTATGATCTTGTGGAATAGATAAATTTCATTCTAATTATGTGAATGGTGGGACCTATATCTCTATATAATATATTGGTAATGAAAGGATACCTCATGAGTAAATATGTTATGTGTTAACCATGTTACGTCTTTATAATGTTATATATAAGCCTGATTACATGTTCATAATGTTATGTGTGAACCTGATTACTTGTTCATAATTTCATGCATGGACCTATCTCTCATGTCCATAATGTTATGTGTGGACCTGAATTTCAACAACATAATCTTATGAGTGTACCTAGTTTCATATTCATAAGTTTACATGAAGTCCTAATTTCATTTCCTTAACTTAATTAGTGAACCAATATATATTTATACATATCCACAATGTGATCAAGTGATGTGTGTGTTGTGAATCTATGACTTATACCAATTTTATGCTTTTTTCGATCTTGATCATTGATTTACTTATGATTAATGTTGTATAAACTACCAATATTATTTCTATGACTCATGATTATGATCGATGATATGTAAGATATGTTTTTAAAATGTTATTCTCATGTTCTCATACCCATATGAACAAGTTATCCTTATGTATCTCTATTTTATACCTATACTAAGGATCTAAGATAACCCTTTAATATGTTTACTTTCCTCAAGTTATAAATAATTGATTTTAATTGTGATTACTAATAGGGAAGTTCATTTTTTTGGACAATAAATATCATTCATGAATTAAGAAGTTTTTGTTCTATGATTATTAAGGAACTAAACTATTACAGTCTTTAAAAGTGTTTTTGTGTGATGGATTGAATATTAATATCAAAATATTTAATATAAATGTATGATACGACTGGGTATCCATATCTATAGAATCATGGAGGGGGTTTTTAAAACATAAGATAGATTATAAGGATATTATAGGAAAAAACAACCAAGTAAATCTGAATAATTTTCCATCCTAATACAAACCCATTAGGTTTTATTATTATTCTATGTGGTTAGAAAAATTGTTTTATAAACACATGTTAGCCAATTTCTCTTAAAAACGAAGTCACAAGGATTCTTAATAATAATTACACTGTTTTAAAAATTATAGTCAATCTGTGTGATAGACTCTGGACCCAAAACCAAACATCTATATGGTCTTCCTGTAAAATTTCATAGTTACACAAATTATTCTCAAACCATGAAAATTACCACTGGAACTCATATATCCATATCACATGGTTATAACATGGTTATTATTAGTGAAGTGGATAAACCATGCACTTATCCATTTTCCCCCAAAACATATTTTCTTTAACATCAAACTCTTAAATTCCATTTGGTCATCAGAGACAGAACCCAAATTTATAGTTAAATATATAAGTGACATGAGGGTAATAGAAATTATAAATTTATTTTAAATAATATAAATCAAATGGCTCTATTTAAATAAATTAATTTTTAATTATTTGTCAATTTGTTTCAATTAAGTTAATTTTTTTAATCAGTTCAAATTTATTCGTTTAGCTTATTTAGACCGACCATGCATTACACTTATTAAAAAATTATTAAATGTAACATTTAATTATAATAAAATAAAATGATAAAAATTTTAAAAATTGATATAAATACATTGAATAAACAATTATTAAGTATATTTTAAGAATTATATGAAAAACAAGGTCAAGTAATCAAAAAACATAAGAAGTGGTTTTTATGGGAGAGGAATAGTTTTTTATCCAAAAATATATAGGGAAATAATTGGGAAATTATGGAAAAAATGTTGACATCTAAAAAATTATGAATTTAGAGGGAGTGGGAAAAATATTAGTAGAGATGAAAACATTTTTAGTATACTCATATTCGAATTTTTTAAAAAATTAAAATATTTAAACTTTTCCACTCTAATTATATTTTAAAATATTTAAAAATATATCATTAAATATATAATACTATTTAGACATTTGAATGTGAGAATAATTTTTTTTAAACATTATAAATTTCATATAAAACAAATCAAAATTATGTAAAAATGATTAACAATATTATAATTATTTTTAAAAATAAAATCACAAAATTAATAATAAATGATTTAATTATGTTAATGATTCATGTATCCTAGAATGAATAATTGAGTCTACCCTAAATCCACGATTATTTTTTAAATTATTGTTGTAATACTATTAAAATAATATTATCTATTACTCAAACCTAACTTTGTGAGAGAAGGATAATGAAATGTAATAACTTAAAGGATATATTGTCCCTACTAAACAATATTTTTTCTCATCCCCTCTAATAAATTTCTATAAAATACTATTATTATGTCACAAATTGAAATTTTTTTCACTTATTAATAAATGAAATTAGGACCCACAATGACTATTTAATTATGTTTTATAATATAATTATAAATAATGATATTTAAATTTAATTACATGTCTTAAATTAGTTTTTACGGTAATAGTGGTGAATAATATCTGGTACTTAAAAAATAATAATAATACACACACTAATGTCAACTTCATGTCATTATATTTATCCATAATGATAACTCCTACTATAATAATAGTAAAAATAAATAGATGAAGTGTAAATATGATTGAAATTATCAATGTAAGTGGAGAACCTTTGTATGTGAATTCATGATGATAGAATATTAGAATGGTTGCGTATATATATTATGAAAATTTTTAATTAAAATTTGACCAGTACATGGTTAATACCTAAACATTGGTTAATATTACTTTTAGTCAATAACAACCATGGTCAATATTACTTTTGGTCAATAAGATGGTTGGATATTATGAGCATTTGTCATTATAAATGATAGGAATTATGACTATTATTAATTACTATTATGGGACATTATGAAAATATGTAGTAATGTTACCATTAGAATTATTGTATATACAGGAAAATGAAAATAGATAATTGATGTATAAGGGTGAAATGATTGAATCAACTTGTGGGATCATGCCATCAGAAACATATTTATCAGAGTTTTGGTGGAAGGTGGCACCACTATGATTTGAACGGGACGAAGCACAAGCAGAGATTCTACAAGTGAGGCTAAATTAGAATCTTCTACAAGAGAAGTTCAAGTTATTGTAAATAAAAAAAGATCAATTTTAGTTTAACCACACAATTAGAGTACCACCATCATACAACTTTCCTTTAGAGACAGTGTTGGTGCAAAATGGGGTTATATATCTAGAAATTATGTTTTATTAAGGATTAAATTTATCTATATAATAAATAATGGTTTCACCAATCCTGTATTTTTTCTAATTATATTATTACACCAATGTAAATGATAAAATACACTACAATTTAAGATGAATATAATAAGATTTGTTTTTGATAAAAAGAGATAATATTTTTTTGCTGAATATATATATATATACTCTTCATAAAAATACATTTTTAGTAAAAATGAATGTTTATAAAAAATTTATATAAAATAATATTTATTCATACATAAATAACAAAAAAATTATATAATCATATGATGTTTTAATAAGATCCATAAATTGAAATGTATAAAAAAATTATTTTCAATAAAAGGTTATTTAATTTTATAAATTGAAATTTCCATATTTAGATAAATTTTTTGATGAAATTAATTTCATTTTTAAAATAGAAACATTAAAATTATCAATTGTTCAATTTTTCATAATATTTTTATGTAGTTTAATTTTAAGGTAAAAAGTGAAATAAGATATAAATATACAGAAGGTATTATGGAATCATAATGAAATAAAAGTGATTTAATAAATAATTTCATTGCATTCTTGATAATAAATATGTTCTATCACTAATATAATTTGTTTTAATTTTGAAATATTCATTTTTCAAAACTATAATAAAACTTCTAAAACCTATAATATATTTTAAGATTTTGAGAATAATAATTTCAGATTATAACTCTCTTAAACATCCTAGATTATATTATTTTTTGAATTTTCAATCTTAAAAAAATAAAATAATAAAAATAATCCCCCTTAAATAAATATCATGTGAAGAACCAGGTATGGCCAATCGTTTATCGTTTTTTATTAACTAGATGTCTAAGGAAAAAATTAAGAAATTATTAAAACAAATAACTCTCAATCCATTAACCATGAATTTACCCTAATCCTCTCTTCTATGATCCATTAAAAGAAGTTTTTAAGGTTCCATTAATCTCTTGTCAAGCTTTAAGAATCCAATTTTCAAGTAAGGGGTTCTCATATTTCATAATTTTTTTCAAGTGCTTCAGTGTAATTAGTCTTCTGATTTCCAAATGATCATATTCAAATGTTCGTATAATTATTCCATTACATATAATTTTGTTCCATAATAATTGGATACTAATATTCCATCTCATTAACACAATTCTGTAAACCATATTGTATACCCATTATGCTTCCAAAATCATACCTTGATTTTCCATGATATCCTCTTATTTTGTAAATATCCAACTCCATTTTCATGGAATGGTATTCTTTTATATCTAATAAAACTTCATATTTTAGGTATTTCAATATATGAAACCTTAATTTGGTTCTCATTGGTTTAAGATGATGATAAGTATATATATTTAAATAAAAATGTACTTATCATTTCCCAAGGATTATTGATGACATTTTACTTGTAATAATTTAGATTTTTGTTACACATAAATTTACACATATAAAGGGAATGGCCTGATATCACTCCAATGTATTGGGTAAATAAATAATATTTAGAGATAACAAGTTAATTATACCTTGGTGAATACCATTAATAATATGTTTGAAGACACCTTGAGGATGATCCTTTGTTATATTCTTATGATTATCTCATTTTTTATGTTATATCCACATTCCCAGGTTATGTTTCTTATAATAACCATTACTCACTCTTGTAATGCCCCATATTTTATCCATTATGTTCACTCCTATTCTATTTCCTATTTTTATCCCTTACTGGCCTTTATGATCACCCATTTTTGTTGAGGTATGACCTCATGAACTCATTTTTAGTGATGTTTCCTAGGAAGGAATAATCAAGTAATTTTTCAAGATGAATAATTTAAGTATATTTTTTTGTTTTAATTTATATACTAGTTGTTTTATGTACCTATTTTCTATGAAATTAATCCTCAATTAATCCTTTTATATTATTAATAAAACAACTAGTTATGTAATTATGTTAAAAATTGTGTATGAAAAAGAATATTCACAATAGTTGGTTTAAATGAGTTTTTTTATGAGAAAAATTAGACTATAAAACATTACCAAAAATCCTTAGGATTTTTATAAAAATATCAAAAAAACCTAATTTTTTTAAGTATAAATTATATATTTTCTATAGAAAACTAACTCACTTTATGGATATTGGAACATGGATGTGGTTGTGTCATACATACAACTTGAGGAAATCACCCAAAAAAATTTCATTAAGATTCAACTGGATCTTCATTCAGTGCCCTATTACTGGACTGAGAACTTCACCCCTGGTGATATGATATCAGGGTATATGCATTGGTTCATAAAATTCTATTTACAAAAAATCTTGAATGATATAGAAAAAATTTAATTACCTTTATTAATTAAAGTATATCATCATAGAAGAATTTTATTATAATATTTTAGGATTGAACATTCCTTTATTGTTTTTATTATATAATTTATAATAAAAAAATTCTCACTAAGGTTTTATTACACTGTGGAAATGATAATAAATTTTAGGACATGTTTAAATAAAAAATATGATATTTAATTTAATGATTTTTTTATAATATGATTGACGATATATTTGAAAACATCTTCCTGATGAATAATTAGTCAACTCAGGTCAAGACTAACAACCAAAAGAATAAAGAAAATCTGGATTTACCATGACATTAATAATTAGAAGCTGAATCCTTTATGCATCAATAACAACTTATTTTTAGTGGAACCACTAGTCTATTGAATATAGAATAATTATTTTTAATAGACTAACATTGGTCAAACAATGATATCACCTAAATTTCCCTTCCTAAAATCCCAATGGATGTTCCTAGTTGCTGGATGTCAGTGACAAGAACAATGCTACAACACAAAGAAACGTGAAAATGATGTCACACTAAAAAATATCTGATAATGTATATACAAATAGATTATCACAACATATTTCTAATTATAATTCATTTATCCAAAACATCCAATCCATTAAGGTAACATCCAACAACTGGATAACATCGTCTAGATAGACAATCTAAAAAAATATTAACATTTAATTATGTGTAACCCATGGTTCTATATCATTGTAACCATATGTCTATATAAGGACACAGACCCATTACATAAAAAAATATTGAATTTATTAAAGATATCAGTTCTCTTCACATTGAGGATATTTTCACATTTAGAACAGTAGAGTATTGTGGCATAATACATTCATAACATTACACATTAATACAGAGTGGATACCATAAAAATAGTATTAATTTATTCCAAAATATAAAACATTTAAAATGAAACATGATTTCATTGACAATTCCTCAACCATTTAACTTGTCTTAAATCTTTGTATAAAATTCCCTTATAACCATTGAAAATAATTTAAAAACTTCGGATGAACACAAAATTCCCCATAAGGGATATAAAAGGAAGTAAAGAACATATTAGTCCATGAATACTTGTAATGTATGAAATACTTTTCAAAAAACAAAATTTTCAACCATATATACTTATTTTGTGAAACATGATATTTCTATAAGATCCCCAAATAAATAAGAACATAAATAGAACCATAAAGGTGTCTTGGGTAATTACTTATATAATCTTATAACCCTGTCATCTACCTTATAATTTGTAATCCTCACAGCTACCTTACAATTCGTGTAACCATCAGAGTTACACCTGAAGTAACCATACAGATGACCACAAATGTACATAAACCCAATTAATAAGAGGGAAATATAGTTCCCACCCTTAATTATAAACAATTACCAAGAACCAGAACCAAATCATACGACATGAAAAATTCCATAAAAACATTTCTTTTTAATATTCAAAAATAGAATTTTAAGAGGATATTAAAAGAAAACCCCCTTACAAATACAATATAATTTAAGGGATACATTATAGAGTGGATATAATAATTATATACACTATAAATACACATAATTCTTCATCATATAAAAAAACCATCACATAAATACTTTTAATATCACATAAATAATAAAGTAGAAGTTTAACCCAAAGAATAGATATTGGGCTATGAATTCCCTTACCTCGAGTTCGTCTTACATAAAACTTTTTTAAACCTCCTGTATAATGGTTAAAATAGTGTTATTATTATATTTACAAAACATTTTCACCTTATTAATATATTATATGATTATTTCATTACATCATTCCACCGTTTAGTTGTTAGTATTTGTTCCTTCCATTGTTTTATGTTCCTTCTTTACATGTTTTTCATGATCGATTCATGATGGATATTCTTGTCAATTGGATGTCAAACTCCAGAATTTTAATGATATGTTATTTAAATATTTCCATATAAATAAATTATTCCATTTATTATTTTTAATTATTACATGAGGATTACTCATAAGTTAAAACATTATTGATATTTTATTAGGTCATTTTTGTTATTCTTCGATCGTAATGAACTCATTTTGTTTTATAAATTAATAACATGTGTAAACAATGATAATAAAATATTATATAAGATATAATACATAAATTAAAAAAAATTACAATAATAAAAAAATTGATGACAAGTCTTGAAGGAAGTAAATGAAATTTGAATCTCATCGTCCACGATGTGTGTATATCATCACACCACAAAAGGTGTTTAATTTTCTTGAATAAGTGGGAGAGGAGAAGAAGTATAATGGTCAGTATTCCATAAACATGATTAAATTCAGAATATATATGATACTATATTATTAAGTCCTCTTTGATAAGTTAATATGAGGAAAGAAAATAGAGATAAAAGAACATGAAATGAAAAAAAGAAAACAAAAGAGGATGTTTACCTCTTGATCTCTTCTCCTTGAGATTCCTATTAAGGCATTTGGTTTTGGAATTTTGGTGAGACCAGAAGCTCAAGGGAGTGGGGAAGAGATTTTTGAGATTTATTGGAAAAAACATAGGTATGTCTCAAGGCTTGAGAGGTGTGGGAGGAAGAGGCGAATGAGGGTGGTATTTATAGTGGAAAAGAGGATGTATTTTACATTATTTTAATCATTATTTTAATATTTTTGCTCAAGAATATGAATAGTCTTAATTCATGTGACCCCAAATAGTAAAAATGGTCTGTAAGTTCAAACCATGTGGGATTACATAACTTATGATATCATAAATAGTTTATCTAACTGATAATTTGAATATATGGTATTTTACCATATTTCACTATTCATCTAAATTTCATGAATTTCAGAAAAATCCCAAAAATTCACCATTAAAAATTTTTTATGAGTAAAAATAAAAAATGACATCCATTTTTGGAAAAAAAATTTATAAATATTATTAATTTTATTTTTAAATAAAATCATACTTTATTCAAAAACTAACAATTTTAATTCTATAACTTCTTTTATATCACATTGAAAAATTAACCAAGATGTAATTATCATAAATAATTAAGAAAATAAAATAATAATACAATTTACTATTCATTAGGATCAAATTACTATTCATATGGGTATGTCACTATTCACATATAATCAAGTTGTTTCTATCAAACTTCAAATAACTTACCGAACACAATTGTAGATGCCCATTTTTTGAAATTAAAAAAAAGCAGAAAAATTATGTTTTAGGGATAATTATAAAAGTATAATATAAACAAAGTTTCATTAATTTCAATTTTTTATACCTTAGGGTGTTACATTATCTCCATCTTCTAGTAATTGAGCCCTCACAATTTTATTTACTCATTAAACAAGTGAGAGTACCTTTCCCTAAAAACATTTTAGGATTCCCATGTTACTTCTTCAACCATGTGGTTTCTCCAAAAAACCATTAACTTGTGGATAACCATATTCCTCAATACGTGTTCCCTTCGATCAATAATCTAAACCAGCTTCTCTTCATAATAAATGTTCTCTTCCAGCTAAAATGCTTCTTAGATCAATACATGAGATGAATCTAGAATATAATTTCTCAACATTGAAACATGAAAAACATTATATACCTAAGATAAACTAAAAAAAATTAATTAGTAAGAGACTTTACCAACATTCTCTAGAAATTCATAAGGTTCAATAAACCATGGACATATAGTTCATTTATTACCAAAATGCATAACACTTTTCCATGGTGAGATTCTATGAAAAACATGATCACCTACCTCAAAAGATAAGTCTTTCCTCCTTTTATCTCAATAACTTTTCTATCTGCTCTGAGCTATCCTCATGTGTTGCTAGATAATATTCACTTTCTCAGCCACTTCCTCTACTAATTCTGGTCCCATCAACTTCTTTTCCCAGACTTCATTCCAAAAATCTGGAGGTCAACACTGTTTACCAAACAATACCTTAAAAGGTGTCATCTATATACTAGAATGAAAACTATAATTATAAGAAAACCCAACTAAAAAAGATAATGAACCCAAATTCCATAGTATTTTATTGGACAAGGTCAAAGTATTTCCTCCAATTTCTAAATAATTTGTTTTGACTTCCCATCTAATTGAGGATGAATAGTTGTACTGAAATTTAATTTGGTGCCCAATGACTTCGGAAGGCCCATAAAAATATTAGAAGTGAACCTGGGATCCTGGTCAGATACAATGGAAAAAGGAACTTCATGTAACCTGAAAATATCTTTGAGTTACATATGATAATTCTCATCCAAATACATTATATCTTGAATGGAAATAAAATGTAAAGAGTTTTTCAGCTGATCAACAAAAACCCAAATCGCATTGTTACATCGAGAAGTCTTTAGTTGTCCCACCACAAATCCCATTGATACATTCTCCCATTTCCACTCTAGCATTGGTAAAGGATGAAGTATCCCCTTTAGTAATTTCCACTCTACTTTTACCTATTTACAAGTCCAATATTTCATGGTAAAATCTGAAAAATCTCTTTTCATTCCATCCAACCAATAATACTCCTGAAGGTCTCTATACATCTTATAACTACAAGGATGAACTGAAAATTGAGAAAAATGAGCTTCGCATAAAAAATATTTCTTCAATTGGGAATCACAAGTCACACACAACATTTTACCAACACATAAAACTCAATCTTTATCAAGGTTAAATTACATAAACTTACCCATTTTAACCAATTAAACCTTTTTTTAGATCACAGTCTTCCTTCTGCACTTTATTAATTCGGTATGATAACGATGACTATACTAATACATGAAATAAAACAGAGATATTTCCTGGACCCACAACATCTATGAAAAAAGTCATTGATTCATTAATCAAGAGATCATGTTATAAACGTAACATGGTTAATGATGCATGAGGTTTTTGACTCAAGAAATTTGCCACATTGTTGTATTTTTCTGGATTGTAATTGATCATGAAGTCATAATCCCTTATCAGTTCAAGCTATCTTCTCAACCTCATGTTTAATTCTTTCTGAGTGAATATATACATAAGACTATTATGGTTATTATAAATTTGACTTTTGGTTCTGTATAAATGATTCCTCCAAATTCTCAAAGAAAAAACCAGAGCTACCATTTCCAAATCATGAGTGGGATAATTTAACTCATGAGGGTTTAGTTGTCTTGAATCACAAGTAATTACTAGATCATTCTACATCTAACCACAAGAAAGTCCATTCAATTAAGCATAAATGTTGATGAAAAACTCCCCATTTCAGGAAGGCAAGGCCGAAACTGGAGCATTCACCAATCTCTTCATCTATTCCAGAAAAAAAACATCACAATCTTCGATTCAAATAAATTTAACACTTTTTTGTGTTAACTTTGTTAGAGTTCTAGGTAACATTGAAAAAAAATTAACAAACCTTTCGCAATAACCTTTTAATCCAATAAAATAATGAATCTCTGTAACATTGGTAGGTCTTTTCCATTCATCAACCACTTTTGTTTTAAAAGGATCAACTATTATTCCATATTGAATTGCAATATTCCCAAGAAAAGAAAACTTTTTCAACCAAAGAACACACTTTCTAAATTTTCCATTCACTTTCTTTTCTGTTAATGTTTTTAAGACATCCATTAGATATTTTTCATGCTCCTCTTTACTCTTAGAATGTACCATAATGTCATAAATAAACACAAACATGAATTTATCCAAGAACTTATGAAATATTATATTCATAATATTCATGAATACAGCTGGTGAATTAGTTAACCCTAAGGGAATAAAATCACATTCAAAATATTTATATTTAGTAAGAAAGGTTTTCTTTCTGGATTTCATCCTCCTTCACGTTTAGCTGATGGTATCTGGATCCCAAGTAAATATTAGAAATGTATTTATCTCCCTCAAGATGATCAAATAGGTCATAAATGTGATGCAAAGGATATAGTTTTTTAACAATGATGTTATTCAAATCTCTTAAATCAATGAAAAGTATCATAGAACCATCTTTATTTTTAATGCACAAAACATGATCACACTATGGTAATGTTCTAGGATGAATGAAGCCTTTATCAAGAAAATGAGGCAACTGATTTTTCCATTCAATAAGTTCCATTGAGACCTTATATATGAGGGTTTTGAAATTTTTTTAGCATTAGAACCTTATTCAAATGTGAATTTGAAATCCGGATCAAGTATGACACCATGTAACTCACTAAGAAAAACATCAATGTATTCATTTACCACTGGTACATCATTAATATAAACAGTTCCCTTATTTTAAATTATTTGAGAATGATAAATTTCATTTCCATATTTCAATAGTTTCTTATCTTCCTGATAGGTTATCAATTTTATGGGCTCATTCTTGAATACAAACAGAAAATATTTTTGAAAAAAAAACTTATTTAGCTCTACAGTCAATCTTAGGATGATAAACAGAAATCCAATATATTTCAAGAATGAAATCAATATCTAATAAGGGAAAAGTAAATAGGTTTTTAGTTAAAGACTTTACACAAACCATAATAGATAGTTTCTCATAATTTCTATTTACTATAATATTTCCCCCGGGTGTTTTAACTATTAGTTTTGGTCTCATTGTTTGAGGTGATATTTCCAAATTACTAGAAAATTTATAAAAAAAATAAAGGAATTTGTGGACCCCCTATCGTAAAATAAATTATAAAAATATGAGAAAACAAAAAAAAAATACCTGATACAACTTCATTTTATGGCACGACATATGCTGATGATGTCACAACGGATCTCACTACACCTTTTTGTTTATAGTCTGGCTTATTTTCATCATTCAGATCTCTCTTTGGGAAGGCATTTGCATAATGACCAATATAACCAAATTTAAGACATTTTATTGTATTATTATTAGGATTAGACTTAGGATATTTTTCATTACAATCATGGGCCCTATTTCAAAACATACAACATCGAAAACACTTACCAGTTTTGGAAAGGCATTCTCCAGGGTGCTTCCTGATACACTTTTAACAAACTAGAAACAAGATTTTCGTAGCATCAGATTTCATTAGTTGATTATTACCCATCACATTCCATCTGGACCTCCTTTTCTCCATGTTTTAAAAATTCATGTCATCATCACCAAATTATATCTCGACACTTTGAGCACATCGAATAAGTTTCTCGTAACTTTCGTATTCACTGGAGATCAACACCCTTCCCTACCTTGTCTTCAATCTAGAGTAAAAGTTGTTGATATTTCTATCAAGATCCAGAATAAGATTTGGAGAATACCTTACAAGTTGGGTTATGTTCACTTCATACATAGCCACAGAATCTTCCTTCATCTTCTTCAATTCGTGGAATTTATTCTTTATCATAAGTCACACCACCTTAGGAAAATATTTTTCAAGGAAATGACATATAAATTCATCCCACTCTAAGAAATAAATATCCTCTCTACCCTTGATATTATTTTCCATCGACCACCATTAATCATCTTCACCTTAAAAAAGATAAATGGAAAGACTTATAATTTTATTATTTGAACATCCCATAACATCGAATATCTTTTTAGGAGCTTCAATCCATCCTCCAGCCACTACAGGGTCAAAAGATCCACTGAAAACAGGATGGTGTAGTCTCATAAAATGTTCCACTATTGTCATGTTCCATTTTAGTACATCTAGTTCATCTCTTTCATGAATTCCACCACCATTTATTTCCTATTTTAGATGAACCATTACTATCACAAACTTCTCGGTTTCAATCCCTACCAATTCGGGATATAGATTTGAAAGGATATCATTATGTTGGTGTCTCCCCTCTTCATCTTCCATTTTACTTATATAGAAAACTATTTTGAACAATAATATCTTAGTCTAAGACACATGGTAATATTTAAATTTTATAAAATTTCTAAATAAAGATAGAGTAAAAATCATTTATGGAATTATATTAACATCACCCTAACCCCTAATGTTATCTAAACCATACTCCGATACCAACTACAAGGACTTAACCATATTACATTACATAATATTGATTTTATTCAACATATCACATACTTTCACATTTAGGATCTTTTCGAGTTTAGGGATTTAGATATTTGGGACATAATACATTCATAATATTACACATTAATATAGAGTGGATACCATAAATACAATATTTCTTTCTTCCACAATATAAAACATTTCAAATAAAACATGATTTCGTTGAAAATACTTCAAATATTTCACGTGGATTCATTTATTGTCTTTCACATCCTTATAACCTGTGAAAACCATTTTAAAACATGGTATGAGAACAAAAAGATCAATAAGGGATATAAAAAAAAAAGTAAATAACACATTAGTCCATAAATACATGTAACGTATGAAATAAATTACAAAAAAAACCTTTCACCCATATATACTTACTTTGTGATGTATGAGATCTCCAAAAGATCCACATAAAACATAAAAACATAAATATAACCAAGTAGGTATATTAGAGAATTACTTACATAATCTTATAATTGTTGCGACTACCTTATAATTTTTAACCCTCACGACTACGTTTCAATTTGTGTAATCGTTGCAGTTTCACTTGGAGTAACCATAAAACACACCTCCTGAAAACACATACCGAAGGAATTGGAGGGATATATCTGGCCTACCCTTACACATAAATATTTCTCATGAACTAAAACATAATCATGAAACATGAAAAAATTCATAAAAACAATTCTTTTGAATTATGTAATACCAAATTTTAGAAGATGATTTTAAAAGAAAATCCCCTTACAGATTTCATATAATTCAAGTGATACATTATAGATTGGATAGAATATGGATATACACTATAAATTAACATAATTCAACATTATATAAACAAAACCCATCACACAAAGTTTTTTAATATCACATAAAAAACGAAGTAGAAGGTTAACCCAGAGGGTGGAAATCGGGTTAAGAATTACCTTACCTCAAGTTTGTCTTACTTCAATCTCGTCTAAACGTATTTTATAATGGTTTAAATAGGGTTTTTGATATCTATAAAAACATATTAATATTTACAATATCTTATATGAGCATTTCATTACATCATTCCACCCTTACGTTAGTAATTTTTCCTTCCATTGTTTTGGATGTGTTCTTTACATGATTTCTTTGATCAGTCCACGATTAATATTCTTGTCGATTAAAAGTGAAACTTATAAATTGGAAAGGAATAGTATTTACATGTTTCCCGAACCATATGTTATACCATTTTGAATTTAGAATTTTTACATGAGGTTGATTCATATGTTAAATAATTATTGATATTTTTAGGTTATTTTTTAAATTCTTTGATCGTAATTAACCCATTGATAAATATTGGATTTCAGAGATGATATGGTCAACATAAACATACTATAAACACAAAATTTACATGTTTTTACATGTTATTCTTTAACAGTTAAGTTTTTTTAATTTTAACATTTCATATTTTATTTTTTGGACTCCCTAATTAGAAAAATTAAATAAAATTTATAAAATTAAAATTTTATATGTGTGGAAAATTATTTTATCATAAGTGTATGTAAAGCGCAAAACCTCGTTTCAACTATAACTACGTTATTTATTAAATTATTATTTATACTAATTATTTTGAAAAAAAAAATTGATTATTCCTTATAATATAATATATATTATTATTATTAGAAATATGTAATCCAAATTTCAAAATTAAATTCATACAAGTGGAAGAATTAAATTTATAATAAAACCCACACACATGTTGAAAATTGGTTTTTCCAAAGATGAACATTAAAAAAATTAAAAATATTTTATATTAGAATTAAATTTGAAATATATTTCAATGATATATATTAGTTAAATATTAATATAATTGAAGTAGTTTTACATCAAAAAAATTAAACATAAGTTAACTCTATAAATAATTTCAATGAAAAGGAAGTTTTTTTGTAAAAATAATTATTTTATTTATTAATCAAAAAATTATTCTCTATAGAATATTATAAAAAACACAAAAATATAATATTGAAATTTATATTGAAATAATTTAGTTTTTTTAAAATAAATTTTATAAAATTAGTATAAAATAATTTTAAATTTTGTGTGTGAAGTGCGACTAATCTGACTTTCAGAAAAATAACGTTTCTAAACACCACTTGAATCTCTATTAAATGATTTTCATTTTATTTATAATAAATATATAATCATTGAATATATTTAATATGTGTTTAAACCATATAATTTGAATAATTTATTTATTGTTATTTATACACACTAACTTAATGACTATGATATGATGGTCATGTTTAAATAATAATATTTTACTAGGGTATTTAGTTTCGTTCGAACACGGTGTTGTGTTCATTGAAAGCTATCAAAGATGTCGAATTTATTTAAATAATGAATATATCATCACATCGTAAGGTGTTACATTCACTTCTATTATTGGGTTTTCTTATCATATATGTTATCTAATATTATGTACCTCATTTAAAATCTCTAGCTGTTAGAATATTCATCTATTAAGATGTGAAGTCTATATATAAAATGTATGGTCCTATATATTTGGTATAAAATGAAAATTTTAGTCAGTATTTGAAAATTAGGATTAGAAAAAATTGGTTAAGTCTCTATAAATAAGTATAAGAATATGATAATATCCTAATTTTTTATAATTAATAGATTATTTGGTTTTCCTAGAAATACATCTCTCTCTATACACTACAAGTGGACTTGGTTTTTGAACATATTAATCTAGGGGTAATAACAATGAATTTTTTTTGAGTATATCTTGTTCATCTTTCTAGTACATGGTGAATTTTACCTTAAGGAACAACTAGTTTGACACTATTATGGGATATTCTTTGATTAATTCTCATTTAATTTATGAAATTTTATAAAGGACTTTAATAAATTATGACCATGAATGACCAAAGGTATCACATATTAAAAAGAATATTTTATGATTTATACATCCTATAAAGAATTTTTCATGATCATGTAGTTTTCTAATATGAGTATTATTTCTCACACTATGATTTTTGGTATTTTCCAGTCGATGTAACTAGGAGGAATAATCTTAATGTTGAATGTGATATAAAATGAAATTATTTTCCTCATGAATATATTAGTAAAATGGATCAGGATTATGAAACATTTTTATTGTTACTAATCATATATCTTTTTATATAATTAAAAATATCAACTTTTGTGGGTTTCCTAACAAACCTATTTAGTGAAAAATATAGATTCATAGTGATCATGGCTAGAACAATACTAGTCTTCCTACATGTCAAAAAAATAGGATTAATCACTCAATGTAATGAATTAATAGAGTAGGGATATGTTTTGGTTGTTGAATATAAGTAAATAGAGAAATTAATTTCCAAGGATAAGTGAAAGGATAGGTAAACTTAATTGAAGGGAAGGGTGGTTTCAAAAAGGTATCATTGGAGGTTAAATGTTTTAATTGTGAAACTAATGGGAATTATGGAACCTAATGTCATAGGGGGAAATCTCTAGAATAGGATTAGAGAGTCTGTAAGAGTATTGGATTTAATATTAATGAAAAAGAGACTAAAAATTTCATATAAATGAAATAATAATTGAGGATTAAGATAAAAAATCATAGTTAATGGTTTATAGAGTAAGTGTAACGATTGAATCATTTTAGTATTTTGATTTTTGAATTATGATATTATAGTAGTAAGAATCATGAAATATATAAGCATTGTTCATGAAATGTTTTTCTTTTAGTATTTTCAATTGTATGTGGAATAATACCTATACCCAAGAAAATTGGTTTAGTGTTAAGGTTATATTTTTATAGAACATGTGATTGTGAGAAATTTATCCAATAGTATGTTCATAATGTTGGGTAAATATTTTTTAGTTGAGAAAAAGTAATGACTGGCTTTGATTAAGAAAATGGACAAATATTAGTGACCTTTAAATTGGTTAGTGATTTTAGGAAAAATTGGTTTCTGTTATCTTAAATGGGTTTCATTAAATTTTTGGATTTACACAATATATTCAATTCTCTGAAATTTCATTAAGGTTTTATGGTGATTTATGTTATTACTATGCTTTAAAAGAATATATTAACAAGGTATTCATATGTTTGGTATGTGAAATATTGATCTCTTCTATATTATCAAGGGATAAATTCTTGATTAAATCATTTCTGTTTTTGGGTTTTTAATTTTTTCAGACCTATTTTGGAGGACTATAAAGTTAAACTCTTTATGGAATGAATTAATTTTAACATTGGGGGTTATTGTTGATATTTTAGAGATAATTATTTTATATTTATCTATATTGAAAAACATGTGCAAACTACTTTGGTTTTGTAAAATATTTATTTATATAAGTATTTACTTTGGAATCATATGGTCCATTAAAAGTTAATTTAAGTTCTTCTGGAATAAAAAATTTTTCTTGAATACTCATTTCTTGGAGTAAGAGAGAGAGAGTAGAAATTTATTGAATCCAACCAATAGATTCAATTGTGCTTATGATTTTGAAATAAATAAGGTCAGTATATTTTATCATGTTATTGATCTTGATTATAAACTAATCCCTCAACTTATAGAAATTTATCTTAAAAGAAAATGTTATAATTTGTTTTTATTTTATGATTCATTAGTCATATTTTTATAGATCATATATTTATTGTTTTGTGATAACTAAATTTCATCTGATCATATTCTCTATCACTCTCTATTGATCCTTGGGTGTTATTTTTCTACTACATGTCCATATTTTCACTTCCCACTAATTTTATTCTATTTGGAAACACAGTTTTATGTAATTAATATAACCTTCTTATTTTTTCCTCCTTCTATTAAAGGGTAATTTTTATCAAACCTTTTTATGATGTGGTTTAAATGAATAGTAATTTTGACATCTCGATCCCATGATTATCAAGAAAAAAGTTCATTTTGTGAGGAAGAAAATTATTAATTTTGTTGAATCTGACACCAAAATATTTTAAAATAAATTTATGTTCAATATAGTATACGACACATTACCAAGAGATTAAACAAAAAAATAAATATAACCTTGTCCATTGTATTAGATGATATGAATATAAATAACCACATTATGAAATATATTTATATTATTATTCAATAAAAATTTGATCGTTTATGCTTACTAAAAAATAATTCAATTTCTTATTA
This sequence comes from Viscum album, assembly GCA_963277665.1. Classification (NCBI taxonomy): domain Eukaryota; kingdom Viridiplantae; phylum Streptophyta; class Magnoliopsida; order Santalales; family Viscaceae; genus Viscum; species Viscum album. Next base: position 1,952,248,815 of record OY728141.1, on the reverse strand, counting down.
AATTTATATTTTCCGTCGAAGATATGTTTCCTCCAATCATGATTTTTATTGTTTTATGTGACAAAATATTTTATTAAATATTTGAAACTTTTATAAAATATATAATATCAAATTAAATTCACTTATTAAATAAACATTTAAAAATTATTTTAGAGTGAGTTTTTAAAAAATTTCTAAAAATATTGATTTTCATAATAATTGTAAAAAAATAACGATCATTATTGAAAACTATATTTTTTATTTCAAACATTTCTAATGATCTATATAGTTTTAAAATATTTTCAAAGAAAAATTATTTCTATTATAATATTAATAATCTAATTAAGTTCATTAGATTCAAATTTATGGTTTAATTATTTTAAAAAAATTATACTTAAAAATTCATTTTCATAAAATGTGTTTTTCGTTACTTTCTGCATTTTTATGTTCATTATATTTCATAAAATTATATTAAATTTATCTTGAAAAATAAATTCACTATTTTTAATTATGAGATCAACATTTTTAAAATAGTTCCCTTTTATTCTTGGTCTATATGAGTAGTAACCATATTAAATTTATGGCACCATGATAATTATAAAAAAAATAAAATCGGGTAAAAAATTTGGGATAATAATTTCAAATATCTATAACAAAATCATTTATCCAATATTATTTGTTTTAGTTCATCAAACCCCATCCTATTATTAAATATATGTCCACTTGATGTCAGATTTCTTTGATTATGGCCTTTATATTAAATTATGTAAAAGATAAAGTAAAAAATGTCACACTATTTAATTTAATATCTCTAATATTTTTTTCATAAGTGTAAAAAGAGTTTATGTTTGGTTATAAATGTTTAAATAAAATATAAATTAATTAATTTATCATTTTAGTTTTTTTTTAATTTTCATTGGTTGAAAAATTTCTTTGAAATCTTACACAATTTCGACACATTATTTATTCAATTAATTGAAAAATAAAATAAATTATTTAAAAAATATTAAATATAATGAAATTTAATGAATTATTGAGTTCCATGAATTTTATAGTCAATGGTTAAATATTTTTGATGTTTTGAAGGATTTTATTTTAATTTCATCTTTGTGTTTTTCTATTTAAAGTATAATTAAATAAATTGAGTCATGTATGACAATAATGATATTTTATAAAAAAATAATATTTTATTGAATTATATAAAATTCATAAAATCAATAATATGGATAAGGTTGATATTATATGGTCTAAAATTTCATTCCTAATTCACTCATGAACCAATTTTCACCTTATGAGTAAAATTATAACCCTTTAATAATGAAAAAAAACCATTACCATGGTTAGGGTAAAAAATTGTTAACCAAGGGGTCAATGAATATGATAACGTTTAAAATGACACCAAACCCTATTTAAATTTGATTAATTAGTTATATTTTTACCTTACCCTATTTTTATTCTTTTCAATGTCTATTTTGAATCATTTTTTCTTAGAATGACTCAATTATGTGTTGATCTTATTAAAAATTTCAAGAGTGCCCCTCCCCTCACTTATAAAAGGGGACCACTTCTCCACTATTCCAAAAAACATTTAATCCTACTACCACCGATATTTCCTAAAATAATACCTTAATATATTTCTACACTACATCCAATAACTTATTCTATTTCCAAAATAATATACCTTCAGCTCTTAAGGTGTAATCCAAAAGAGGGTTCTCAATGAACATGTATAACTCTTAAACGAGCAATATTCAATTTTATTTATTCATTAAATTACAAAAAATTCATTATATCCATCATAAATTAATGACTTCGGTATATTAAATTAATTTATTTATATTATTATCAAGGAAAACCCATTAATAACCTTCTTTCCATCCTAAGGAAAGTGAAAATATAATCTGTGCGTACATACATCTTATCATCTCCACATTGTGATGTAATTCATTTTTTTCTACCATATTTAATGAATTTAATAATGAAATAATTAATATTAATATATAATATTTATTAAATAATTATTTTTCTATAATTATATTGTCGTATCGAGCTTCTAACCTTTATATCTATTTTAGAAATTATAACGCCACACATGTGTATTTCTTAACTACTACCTCTATGAAGTGATGTGAATGATTTTTTATTTTATTTTTATAGGGATAGTAATAAGAAAATATTTAATTAATATATATATATATGAAATATATGAAACAATATTTATTCTTCAAATAAGAACTATTATTTACCTTTTTTCATCCATCAAAAATGGAAAGAGAGTACATGCGTACGTGTGACATGTTGTCTCCATGAATGGTGCAATTTATTTTTTATCTCAACATTTTATGGAGGAATCTATATATATATATTATATTTTATATTAGTGTCAATGTTAAAAAAAATTAAAATATCATACCAAGATCAATGTATAAATATCATGACCGCTAAACTAAAACATCCATGTATAAGGAAACAGTTGTCACCAGGAAAATGATTTTAATATAAATTTTTTAACAAATGGGTAAAAAAATGTTATATGAAAATTATATATTGTATTATAAATATGATTATTTAACAATATTAAATTTAAAAAAAAATCTATATTTATCACATAAGATTTTTAAATGAGCACGAAGAAATATGAGACTGGAGGTAAGGGATTTCTAGAATCACTTTTATATCTAGGATGCATATGGTATATCCATCACCTTTTAATTATAGTATTATAAATGCTACCCCTTTGACATTTTAAATCATTAATATCCTTATTTTAATGACATTTAAAGTTTCATTTAATGATATTATTTCATGGTTCATAGGATTCAAAAAATACCTAAGTGGTAAGAGATTTATGTTTTAATCCTATTTTAAACTGGATTGTATATACTTGAATTTACATAAAAGGTTTTATACGATTATTATTTGATAAATACCTATAATATTATTATTATATGGTTATTTTCTGATTATAAACCCTTTTATTTCACTTTTCTCACATTATGTACTCAATATATCAAAATAAATGTTTTAAGGAAAGTGGACTATGTTTTATAATCTGGTCAAAAATACTTTTTCTCTATGTCTATGTTTTCTGTAAATGGTTTTAATTTTTTTAGTAATCTCGAATGATTTATTAAAAAAAATTTCATATGTTTTATTTTTTATAAAAAATATATAATGAATATTCTTATCTATTTATGAGTGGGGTACCTCTTACTATTTATCAAAAATATGGAAGAAATTGTTTTTAACATACTCAGTAAGAATGAAGTTTCCCATCATCTAGACCATTAAATTATTTGGGGAATCTTTTAAAATATTCCATGTTTTGTTTCAAAGGTAACACTTCCTTAAATTTTTTATATATTTAGATTTTAAACAATTAAATCAAAATAGAAATTGGATTTTACCCAATAAATTTTCGATTTATTCTTTTAAAGGAACTTCCATGCATGATAACATAATTTGATGATAATTGTGTTTTTCTAGATACTGGATCCAACGATACAGTCTTTATTCTTTCTCAGGGTGATTTATGATTATGATGATGATAAGATATTGTAAAAATCCATATTTTCCATGGGGTATGATATGATGAAATTATGAAATGATTATGAAACCCTTTTTCTTTTCATTAGTTATGATATGATTATATTATGAATGTTTTATGATCTTATAGAACACATATGTATGGTTTTCATTAATTGACAGATGGGACTTGGATTATATATACCTCAAATTAATTGTTTAAATTTATATATTTCATGACCTAGTTATGGGAATCAATTTGATATTCTTGATCCATAATGGTAAATCAGTTGATGTTCTTGATCCTCTATGGGAAATAGGTACAAATGTCTGATTCACAATAGAAAACAATTGATGATTCCAAATCTACTATGTTTTGATTGTCTTTTTTATACTCTTTAACCTATGAAATGGTTTTTATAACTATGATTTTAACATAATTATATGACTTGAACATACATTTCTTTATTGAGTTATGATAATTTATAACTCTTATGATTCATTTATTTTGAAAGGATAATGTTTTATGACATCACTCATGTTTACGATCCATGAAAGATTGGGTATGAAATTATTAAGTTATTTTCATGTTTTTATACCCATATGTTTATTTTATACATTCATATGATTATTGATTGATATATCCCATGTTACCCCTTACTGTTCATTTTACCTCACCCTTTGTTACTTTTTCATTCCCCAAGTAATGAAGAAATTTTTTTGTAGGGTATGTCAATAAATATTATTATGTTCGAATATATTTATTTTATATTTTTAAGATCATTAATAATATAATAATATTTCATATCATGTATTAAAATACCATAATCCTTTAGGGTCTTCAGACACATATTGGTAAAATATATTGGATATTCAACAATTAAGATATAATATTAATGTATGAAAATCCTAGGTCACTATATTCATTTCAGCAAGAAAAACATAAAGTTTACAATTTTCACACACACATAAAGAGAATTAATTTATATATAATAAATCATGGACTCATGGGTTTTACATGGGTGAACCCATAGTGCTAATCTAATGATAAAATAATAATGGTGTGTTTATGTACCTGGTATTCACACTACTCACTATGAGTGTTATAATTATTTTGAAAGGTTTCACAATTGACCTAGGTTAAATCCTCTTTATGTCTATTTGTGCACAAATTTGAGATAACTAATTCAAAGATTTGATATAGAAGTCACTTAAATTTATTCTTTAAGAATGAATAAACACCAAATAATCCATAGTGTTGTTGATGTTACTTAACTTCTACTTGAAATTCAGATCCCCAATGGAATTCTCAAATAAAATTTCATCCCCTGAATACCTATCCTATTTTTTGTATTCACTTACTATTTAGATATTCAATCATTCCCACTCTATTTCCTCCCACCGGTTATCATTAATGTTTGGGTATACTTTGTAAAGACCCGTAAATTTCAAGGAAATTTTTCTCTTAATTTTCTTTGGAATTTTACAAGAGCGCAGTTTCTGACGGCACCTGATTCCGAGGCCCGGTGTGCCCGGAATCATTTTCCGAAGTTTGGCTCGGGTACGTTCAGTGAACGGATGAGCGGGTTTTTCTAACTTTTGAACCGGTTCCCGGAATCGAATTCTGAGGGCACCGATGAAATCGCAGCGCCGGTATTCGCTTAGAAACGCCTCTTCCGGAGTTGCGTTTGCTCGGGTGTGGTTTTTAATTTTCGGGCTTAAAGTTAAGAAATAAAATAATTTTGCGACAACTTTATTTTATTTCACTTAAGCCACTTGGAATCCACTTAAGGGCGGCTTGAACTGAGTTGAACTGGATATGATGCTATCCAGAAATATCCTACCCCCTTGGTAGGATATTTGTGAGGTGGGGCCCGTACGAGCCCCGCCGTTTCTTTCCGCTAAGAAACGCACCCGTGAAAACCCGTCTTAATGAAAGTCAACCGACGCGTTTTCTAAATTCTTAACAGACCATTTAATTGGGCTGTTTCTTTCGTGAATTAAATGGGCTGTTTCTTTCGTGAATTAAATGGCCTGTTTCTTTCGTTGAATTAATTCAACGAATTAATTCAATCGTTTCTTAAACCTGTTTTCGTGTGTTGTCATATTAATAAAATAAGACCAACCCAAATCATTGGAGAAGGTTTGAGAGGATTCTTGTTCTTCTTCTCCCTCGCGAAGAACGCGAAGAACGTGAAGAACGCCGAACCCGGAAATCGACGACGCTTCCGTCCGAGACGTTCTTCCACGCTCCGATCTCCGATCACTGACCGTTTGAGGTGAGTGATGTCGGATTTTCCTCTCAAGTTCTTTTCTTTTGGTTTTAATCGAAACACAGATTTAAATATTACTAATTTAAATCTGTTGTTCTTGGTTCGTTGAGCTCTCTGACTCAACGCTGGATTCCGCGATGACACGACGCCTCCCCGCGAAGACGCGACAATCCCTCTCTTCCGCAATGATCTTTTCCGCGAAGAACGCCCGCGCGCAACGATCGACGAGGTAGGGATTTTAAAATTTTGGATTACCCCTCTTTGTTATTCCCGTTAACTTTCATTAAAAATTAATGAACCGGAATCAAAGAAACAATTTTATTTTATTAAAATTAAAATTGTTGGTTCATGTGTTGAACAATTTCTCTCGGTTGTTTATTTCTAACGCGGAGGGTGCGGGCCAAACGAACACGTCCCGACGACCCTCCGCTGTTCTTTGTTTTGTGCGGATTTGACGGACAATGACGGAACGTGCCACAACGGACGTTGGATGATCCCGCAGTAAATAACGGATCCCGGGAGGAGCAACGGCGCAGACGGGAAGGGAAACGGGCCACCGGAGCGACGCCGGCGGCCCGCGGAAGCTGCCGGCGGCGCGGGTCACCGGCGGCCGGAGGCGGCGGCGCCCCGGCGCGCCGCCGGACGAGGCCGCCGCGGCTGAAGCCGCGGCGGTGGCGGCCAACGGACCCGCGGCCGCGCGGGTCCGGTTCGCCCAGCCGGGACGTGGCAGAGCCGCGTCCGCGGTTCACCAGCGCGGCCCGCACGCGGGCCGCGGTTTTCCTCAGGCAGCGGGTCAACACCCGCGGCGCCTACCGCTCGGCCAAGCCGAGCCGGCCGAGCTGGACTGGCCCCGGCCGGGCCGGGCCGGGCCAACCGGGTCGGGTCGACCCGGTTCGGGCCGACCTAGGGGGGTCGGCCCGGGCCCGTACCCCCCTTCTTCGGACATTTTCGTTCAAACGCCCGTAACATGGGCTTCGTGCCTCCAAACGACTCGCCATCAGCGGCAACGCGATCCTTGGATCGAGACGGTCGTTTCGATATATCGCACTCAAGGTTTCTGAATACTTTGAGTTCGGCCGGGTTGGTTCGTACACGAGACCAACCGGGCCCTCGGAGCGGAAACGCTCATATCTTGAGCTACGGACGTTCGATTGACGTGCCGTCAGCTTTGTTGAATTCCTCTAAGTGAGACGGATCTTTTGGAATACTCCGCCCAAGGTTCGGACGTAGGTGGAGTGAGGTCGGGTTGGTTTTACCTTAAAAACCAACCGGGCCCCTGGGACGAAAATGCCAATATCTCTCAGACCGGGCGTCCGATTGACGCGCCGTCTGCGACGTTGAGTTCCTGTTGACGATACGAAACTTTTGTATACATCAACTTCGGACTTTGTGTCAGTTGATGTATCAGCCTCTCGGCTCGTGGAGCGGACCCTCCCGAACGAGCTTGCTATGTGCGGGAACCCTAGGCTGGCTGCGACTGCTACTTCGACAGCGACGACCGTGCAGAGATCCTCAGTGGACTGCGGCGAAGACTATGCAGAGATCCTCCGTGGACTCCGATGATGACCGTGCAGAGATCCTCAGTGGACTGTGGCGATGACTGTGCAGAGATCCTCAACGGACTGCGACGACTACTGCACTCAGCGATCCTACGTGGATCAGTGCTACAGGTCCTGCGTGGGCCCGGTCCTGTGTGGGCCCGATCCTGTGTGGGTCCGATCCTGTGTGGGTCTACACTCAGCGGTTCTGTGTGAGCCAACTCCTACCGGTCCTGTGTGGGCCCGATCCTGTGTGGGTCCGATCCTGTGTGGGTCACTGCAAGGTTAGTACCTAACGATCCTTCGTGGGTCAGACGACTTAGATGGTTCAGTGATCATCTTTATCATCATCCGAAAAAGTATACCTGTGTGAGCTGAATCTTGTGTTTCTCTCCTTTGTGGATTGTGTTGATCTATCCTGTGTGGATTTACTGTTTACTCTCCTTTGTGGATTGTGTTGTTCTATCCTGCGTGGGTATGCGTTTGCTTTCCTGTGTGGACTGGGTTGTGCTGGGGCTCGGACGTTGGAGCCGATCAGGGAATTGATGACTTAGGTATATGTATGGGCATATACCTAAGCCGTGTCAGATGTTACTTCGTGATTGTATCTCTTCTTCGTGATCTATCCTTTGTGGATTTCAGGAGACCTTCGGGGGTCTCGGGGTCCCTACTGAGTATCTTATACTCACCCCTGCACGGGCTATGCCTGCACTTCGTGGTGTTGGTTGCAGACGACGGACAGCGCTGATCGTGGAGGAGGCGTGCGGAGCAGGACAGTACCTGGAGGTGGACCACTGGGCGGGACGTACTCGGAGCAGTTAGGTGGACCCGAGGAGCAGTGGAGGCTATCTGTACCCACCCTTCAGGTGGGACTTCCAGAGGACGGCTCGACGCTGCAGTTTTTCCTTTCAGTTGCTGTTTTTCCTTTCAGTTGTACTTTACAGTTGGGCTTGTATTTCCGGCCCCTTTTTCTTTCAGCACATCTTGTACAGTTTTTACTTAGTGTTTACTTTTCCGCTTGCTTACTCTGTGGTGCTTGTTTACTTTTCAAAGGCAATGCCTTCCCTTTTTGTTGGGATTTACGCCTTGGTGCTAGTCGCCAGCCCCTGGCCTATGGAAGGCGGGCTTGGGGTAGTCACGGCACGAGCCCCGAGGACGGGTCGTGACAAATTGGTATCAGAGGTGGTCGGTTCTACCGCAGACTCTGATCTTTCTTCTATGTGAAGCAACAGTGTTTAGCGTATTGAGTGTGGTTATCAGTCCAGGGAGTCCAGTGTTGGTGCGGAGGCCGACGTATCCACACACCAGGACCCTGACTTCTGATTTCCGACTTAATGCACGAAAACATTGATTGCATGTGTGTTTCAAGTTTTCTCTGTGATTACTTGTGTCAGCTCACCGGGTATACTGTTCTGACCATGGTGCACTTGTTTCCTTTTCAGGATGGCACGATGATAGCAGCCAGCTAGGGTTCCTAGAGTAGGGAGCGACGACAGCCCGCCGAGCGACGAGGCCTCGGTACAGGGCCCGTTGACAGTAGAGGGACCGGCGGTACCTTTACCCGCCGAGCCCCCGATGCTTCCAGCACTGGCAGCTGACGACGCACGACGCCTCAGAGCTCTGCACGAGTTCCAGCGCCAGCGACCACCCAGGTTCCGTGGGGAGTCGAACCCCCAGGCAGCCGAGAACTGGCTGGAGGCGGTCGTCCGAGTTTTCAGGCTAGTGAGGACACCAGTAGTCCTCATGGTGATCCTCGCGGCGAGCCTACTGCACGCAGCAGACGGACGCTGGTGGAGCCTGATGCTCTAGGTACACGATGAGGCCACCCTCATCTGGACGGACTTCGAGAGCCTCTTCCGCTCAGAGTTCGTCCCGGACACCCTTCGTGCGGTGCGCATCCAGGAGCTTCTTCAGCTGCGGCAGGGCAGCTTGACGGTCGCTCAGTACGCGACGAGGTTCACCGACCTATCTCGCTACTCGACAGACATGGTACGGGACCCCTTCTTCCGGGCCCGGACCTTCGAGCAGGGATTGAGACACGAGATCAGGGCGTCGCTGATCTCCCTCAGCATCCCGACCCAAGCAGGAGTACTGGAGCGAGCCCTCCTGATTGAGAGCTTCCTGGATGAGTCCACAGCGAGACCTATCGCAGGGCGGCAGGTAGCGGAGTCTTCGGTAGCTGGTAGCCGACGGATGACTCAGGGTTCCAGGTAGACCAGGACTTCCGGCAGGCGACCTCAGGACACTGGCTCAGCAGTGCAGGGCACCCGGTCCGGAGCCAGCCTTCCGAGAGGCAGACAGTGCTACGAGTGCGGCGGGCACGGCCACATGGCTCGTGACTGCCCGACCCGTCGTACCGAGGGGCAGCAGACGGTGGAGGGACCACCCAGCCAGAGGCAGAGGGTCGACCGTGGCGGTCCGCAGGGAGGTGGCGGACAAGGCAGAGGAGCTGGCCGAGCAGCAGGTGGTGGGCGACGCTTTGAGGCTCTGCCACCACCACCACCTGGAGGCCTGCCCCGACCACAGGGAGCTGGCGGGCAGAGACAGGCTTAGCTCCAGGCAGCGGAGGCCTACGACCACGGCGCGCCAGAGATGATTCGAGGTACGATCTGTGTCTATTCCACCTTTGCTTCAGTTCTGATAGACATAGGAGCGAGTCACTCTTTCATAGCCAATGCCCTTGTTCGGAGCTCGGAGATTCCGACGGAGCCGTTGGATCGATCCTTACGGCTAGAGACTCCTACGGGAGCAGACTCGACGATTACGCACTGGTGCCGGTAGTGTGAGCTTACTCTAGGAGGCGAGAGCTTCGACTGGGATCTTCTTGTAGAAGCATCGAGGCCTTACGACGTCATCTTGGGCATGGATTGGTTATCTACGGTCCATGCTCAGATTGACTGCATTAGGCGCAAGGTGCGATGTGTGCGCACCGACGGGAGCAGGTTCACTTTCACCGGTGAGAAGGGAGCCTTAGCAGCACAGGATGGACTCACGCAGAGGAGAGGTCAACCCATCACTCATCAGTTGGCTAGCCTCATCCTAGGAGCAGTTGACATGCGGAGTCCCAGTTTTCCTGCAGTGGTGGATCAGTACGCGGACGTCTTTCCCGACGACGTTCCAGGACTACCTCCTCGCAGAGAGGTAGACTTTTATATTGACCTGTACCCCGGGACAGCCCCGATATCCACTCCAGCATATCGGATGGCCCCCGCTGAGCTTCGAGAGCTGCGGGTACAGTTGGAGGACTTGCAGGGCAAGGGGTTCATCCGACCCAGTGTTTCGCCCTGGGCTTCCCCGATTTTGTTCTCCAAGAAGGCGGACGGGAGCTTGCGAATGTGTGTCGATTATCGTGGCCTGAATCAGGTGATAGTGAGGAATAAGTATCCGCTACCCAGAATTGATGACCTCTTCGACCAGCTCAAGGGAGCACGGTGGTTCTCGAAGATAGACCTCAGGTCAGGCTATCATCATCTTAGAGTTCGAGATGAGGATGTGCAGAAGATGGCCTTCAGGTGTCGGTATGGCCACTATGAGTTCTTGGTTATGCCTTTCGGCATGACCAACGCTCCAGCAGTATTCATGAGCCTCATGAACAGGATCTTCCAGCCATACCTCGATCGATTTGTCGTGGTCTTCATCGACGACATTTTGGTGTACTCGACGACGGAGGAGGAGCACGCCTACCACCTGCGTGTTGTACTAGACACACTCCGAGAGCACCAGCTTTATGGAAAGCTCTCGAAGTGTCAGTTCTGTTTACGTGAGGTCCACTTCTTGGGGCACTTCATTTCTGAGGCGGGAGTTGCAGTGGATCCCGCGAAGATCGAGGCAGTTCTAGCTTGGGAGCCACCCAAGAGCGTGACAGAGGTGCGGAGTTTCTTGGGCCTAGCCGGATACTATCGGAGATTTGTGCCGGACTTCTCCAGAGTTGCGGCCCCACTCTTAGCGTTGACGAAGAAGGGGAAACCCTTCATGTGGTCAGACATATGTCAGCAGAGCTTCCAGTAGCTGAGGCAGAGGTTGACCAACGCACCTATCTTGAGGTTGCCTGAGGATGGAGTTGGATACGTAGTCTACTGCGATGCATCAGGGACCGGACTCGGGTGTGTCCTGATGCAGGAACAGGCCGTGATTGCCTACGGATCACGTCAGTTGAGGCCTCATGAGAAGAACTACGCTACCCATGACTTGGAGTTGGAAGCAGTGGTCTTTGCCCTGAAGACATGGTGACACTATCTGATGGGCGAGCGCTTCACAGTCTTTTCTGACCACCAGAGTCTCAGGTACATCTTCTCTCAGAAGGACCTGAACCTGAGACAGCGGCGATGGCTCGAGTTCCCCCAGGACTATGACTTTGAGATAGTCTATACTCCTGGGAAGGGGAACGTGGTGGCTGATGCCCTCAGCAGGAGGATGGGCATCCAGCTACTTGAGGAGGCGACAAAACAGCTAGCCGCTTTACAGATATCCTTCGTGGATAGAGACGGAGCAGCCTTCCTTCAGTCTCTCACAGTCTCTCCTCCACTTCTTCAGCGGGTCAGAGAGGCACAGCATGGGGACGTTTACTGTGAGACACGGCGTGCACAGATATCCTCGGGACAGGCACCTGATGGTTTCTCCCTTGGACCAGAGCACGATGTCCTTTTCAGAGGACGTACCTTAGTACCAGTCGCTTTACGAGAGGAGGTGCTGAGAGAGTTTCACACTTCTCCTTTGGCAGTACATCCTAGAGTGGCGAAGATGTACCAGGATCTCAGAAGACAGCACTGGTGGCCGGGCATGAAGAAGGATGTGGCAGAGTTCGTTTCACGATGCCTCACCTGCCAGCAGGTGAAGGCAGAGCATCAGGTACCAGTAGGTTTGGTACAGCCCTTGGAGGTCCCGGAGTAGAAGTGGGACGGAATATCTATGGACTTCGTGACTGGACTTCCACGCACTTCCAGAGGTCACGACTCCATTTTGGTGATTGTTGACCGACTCACCAAGTCGGCACACTTCTTACCCATCCGAGAGCAGGTCTCAGTGGAGAGCTTGGGGCGTCTCTACGTTCAAGAGATTGTACGACTTCACGGTGTGCCATCGACTATCGTCTCCGATCGGGACGCTTGTTTTACTTCCCGGCTTTGGAAGGGGTTGCAGGAGGCGTTCGGGACGCGACTACGTCTAGGCACCGCCTTTCACCCTCAGACGGATGGTCAGACGGAGACGACAATTCAGACTCTCGAGGACATGCTCCGCGCATGTGTCCTCGACTTTGGTTGCAACTGGGAGGACCACCTACCCTTGGTAGAGTTTGCGTACAACAACAGCTACCACTGCACCATCGGGATGGCACCCTACGAGGCGTTGTACGGCAGGCCTTGCAGATCTCCTTTGTGCTGGACAGACCCTGGAGAGTTAGCACTTGTGGGACCAGAGATGGTCCGGGCCACGACAGAGAAGGTCCAGGTCATCCAGGAGCGGATGAGGACAGCACAGAGCCGGTAGAAGTCATATGCTGACAGGAGGCGGAGGCCACTAGAGTTCGAGGATGGCGACCACGTCTTCTTGCGGGTCTCACCTCGACGTGGTTTGAGGAGATTTGGCCGAGGCGGCAAGTTGTCTCCACGCTTCATCGGACCCTTCCAGGTCCTCAGTAGGGTTGGCGAGGTGGCTTATCGTCTGGCTCTGCCACCTCAGTTGCACCGGGTGCACGACGTCTTCCACGTATCTCAGCTGAGGAGATACGTGCACGACCCGACACACATCATTGACTATGGGGAGCTAGACGTGGATGATGGATCGACTTTTGCGGAGGTCCCAGTGGAGATAGAGGATCGACAGGAGCGGGTCCTACGTGGGCGATCGATTCCTCTTGTGCGCATCAGATGGCAGCACGGGAACCTCCAGGAGAGCACTTGGGAGCGGGAGGCTCAGATGCGTGCTGAGTACCCACATTTGTTTCCCTGGTTTTTGATGTATCTTTAAGAGGACGTAAAGTCCTGAGGTGGGAGTAATGTAAAGACCCGTAAATTTCAAAGAAATTTTTTTCTTAATTTTCTTTGGAATTTTACAATAGCGTAGTTTCTGATGGCACCTGATTCCGAGGCCCGGTGTGCCCGGAATCATTTTCCGAAGTTTGGCTCGGGTACGTTCAGTGAACGGACGAGCGGGTTTTTCTAACTTTTGAACCGGTGACCAGAATCGAATTCTGAGGGCACCGATGAAATCGCAACACCGGTATTCGCTTAGAAACGCCTCTTCCGAAGTTGCGTTTGCTCGGGTGTGGTTTTTAATTTTCGGGCTTAAAGTTAAGAAATAAAATAATTTTGCGACAACTTTATTTTATTTCACTTAAGACACTTGGAAGCCACTTGAAGCCACTTAAGGGCGGCTTGAACTGAGTTGAACTGGATAGGATGCTATCCAGAAATATCCTACCCCCTTGGTAGGATATTTGTGAGGTGGGGCCCGCACGAGCCCCGCCGTTTCTTTCCGCTAAGAAACGCACCCGTGAAAACCCGTCTTAATGAAAGTCAACCGACACGTTTTCTAAATTCTTAACAGACCATTTAATTGGGTTGTTTCTTTCATGAATTAAATGGGCCGTTTCTTTCGTGAATTAAATGGCCTGTTTCTTTCGTTGAATTAATTCAACGAATTAATTCAATCGTTTCTTAAACCTGTTTTCGTGTGTTGGCATATTAATAAAATAAGACCAACCCAAATCTTTGGAGAAGGTTTGAGAGGATTCTTGTTCTTCTTCTCCCTCGTGAAGAACGCGAAGAACGCGAAGAACGCCGAACCCAGAAATCGACGACGCTTCCGTCCGAGACGTTCTTCCACGCTCCGATCTCCGATCACCGACCGTTTGAGGTGAGTGATGTCGGATTTTCCTCTCAAGTTCTTTTCTTTTGGTTTTAATCGAAACACAGATTTAAATATTAATAATTTAAATCTGTTGTTCTTGGTTCGTTGAGCTCTCCGACTCAACGCCGGATTCCGCGACGACGCGACGCCTCCCCGCGACGACGCGACGATCCCTCGCTTCCGCGACGATCTTTTCCGCGAAGAACGCCCACACGCAACGATCGACGAGGTAGGGATTTTATAATTTTGGATTACCCCTATTTGTTATTCCCGTGAACTTTCTTTAAAAAGTAAAGAACCGGAATCAAAGAAACAATTTTATTTCATTAAAATTAAAATTGTTGGTTCATGTATTGAACAATTTCTCCCGGTTGTTTATTTCTAACGCGGAGGGTGCGGGCCAAACGAACACGGCCCGACGACCCTCCGTCGTTCTTTGTTTTGTGCGGATTTGACGGACGACAACGGAACGTGCCGCAGCGGACGTTGGACGATCCCGCAGTAAAGAACGGATCCCGGGAGGAGCAACGGCGTAGACGGGAAGGGAAACGGGCCACCAGAGCGACGCCGGCGGCCGGCGGCAGCGGCCGGCGGCGCGGGTCACCGGCGCGGCGGCGCCGGTGCCGGCGGCCGGAGGAGGCGGCGCCCCGGCGCGCCGCCGGACGAGGCCGCCGCGGCTGAAGCCGCGGCGGCGGCGGCCAACGGACCCGCGGCCGTGCGGGTCCGGTTCGCCCAGGCGGGACGCGGCAGAGCCGCGTCCGCGGTTCACCAGCGCGGCCCGCACGCGGGCCGCGGTTTTCCTCAGGCCACGGGTCAACGCCCGCGACGCCTACCGCTCGGCCAAGCCGAGCCGGCCGAGCCGAGCCGGCCGAGCCGAGCCGGCCGAGCCGAGCCGGCCGAGCCGAGCCGGCCGAGCGGGACCGGCCCCGGCCGGGCCGGGCCGGGCCGACCGGGTCGGCCCGGGCCCGTACCCCCCTTCTTCGGACGTTTTCGTTCAAACGCCCGTAACTTGTGCTTCGTGCCTCCAAACGACTCGCCGTCAGCGGAAACACGATCCTTGGATCGAGACGGTCGTTTCGGTATATCGCACTCAAGGTTTCAGAATACTTTGTGTTCGGCCGAGTTGGTTCGTACACGAGACCAACCGGGCCCTCGGAGTGGAAACGCTCATATCTTGAGCTACGGACGTCCGATTGACGTGTCGTCAGCTTTGTTGAATTCCTCTAAGTGAGATGGATCTTTTGGCATACTCCGCCCGAGGTTCGGACACAGGTGGAGTGAGGTCGGGTTGGTTTTACCTTAAAAACCAACCGGGCCCCTGGGACGAAAATGCCAATATCTCTCAGACCGGGTGTCCGATTGACGCGCCGTCTGCGACGTTGAGTTCCTGTTGACGATACGGAACTTTTGGATACATCAACTTCGGACTTTGTGTCAGTTGATGTATCAGCCTCTCGGCTCGTAGAGCGGACCCTCCCGAACGAGCTTGCTATGTGCGGGAACCCTAGGCTGGCTGCGACTGCTACTTCGACAGCGAAGACCGTGCAGAGATCCTCAGTGGACTGCGGCGACGACTGTGCAGAGATCCTCCGTGGACTCCGATGACGACCGTGCAGAGATCCTCAGTGGACTGCGGCGACGACTGTGCAGAGTTCCTCAGCGGACTGCGACGACTACTACACTCAGCGATCCTACGTGGATCAGTGCTACAGGTCCTGCGTGGGCCCGGTCCTGTGTGGGCCCGATCCTGTGTGGGTCCGATCCTGTGTGGGTCTACACTCAGCGGTTCTGTTTGAGCCAACTCCTACCTGTCTTGTGTGGGCCCGATCCTGTGTGGGTCTGATCCTGTGTGGGTCACTGTAAGGTTAGTGCCTAACGATCCTTCGTGGGTCAGACGACTTAGATGGTTCAGTGATCATCTTTATCGTCATCCGAAGAAGTATACCTGTGTGAGCTGAATCTTGTGTTTCTCTCCTTTTTGGATTGTGTTGATCTATCCTGTGTGGATTTACTGTTTACTCTCCTTTGTGGATTGTGTTGTTCTATCCTGCGTGGGTATGCGTTTGCTTTCCTGTGTGGACTGGGTTGTGCTGGGGCTCGGACGTTGGAGCCGATCGGGGAATTGATGACTTAGGTATATGTATGGGCATATACCTAAGCCGTGTCAGATGTTACTTCGTGATTGTATCTCTTCTTCGTGATTTATCCTTTGTGGATTTCGGGAGACCTTCGGGGGTCTCGGGGTCCCTATTGAGTAGCTTATACTCACCCATGCACGGGCTATGCCCGCACTTCGTGGTGTTGGTTGCAGACGACGGACAGCGCTGATCGTGGAGGAGGCGTGCGGAGCAGGACAGTACCTGGAGGTGGACCACTGGGCGGGACGTACTCGGAGCGGTTAGGTGGACGCGAGGAGCAGTGGAGGCTATCTGTACCCACCCTTTAGGTGGGACTTCCAGAGGACGGCTCGACGCTGCAGTTTTTCCTTTCAGTTGTTGTTTTTCCTTTCAGTTGTACTTTACAGTTGGGCTTGTATTTCCGGCCCCTTTTTCTTTTAGCACAGCTTGTACAGTTTTTACATAGTGTTTACTTTTCCTCTTGCTTACTCTGTGGTGCTTGTTTACTTTTCAAAGGAAATGCCTTCCCTTTTTGTTGGGATTTACGCCTTGGTGCTAGTCGCCAGCCCCTGGCATATGGAAGGCGGGCTTGGGGTAGTCACGGAACGAGCCCCGAGGACGGGTCGTGACATACTTCCTTAATAAATGTGTGCCATAAATATCTACCTAAAACCCTTTTAAAGGTCCTATAAAACATAAAATTAAATTCCCATTAACCCTGAATAAATTCAACCATCTCACATAATTTACCTATAAATTAAAATAGCTATAATTTTATGGATACAATATCTTTATAGTATAATAACATTGTTTATATTATAGTATCTTCAGAAACATATATATTTTATATTTGTAAATTTTACTCCAATGTGTACTCATAGTTAAAATTAAATCAAAAAAATTAGATAAATCCATGAATTAACACCTATGATGTCACCAAACAATCATCTCCATATATTCCCAAACTCCTGAACTCTTTCAACATAGTCCACCTTCCACTTCATGTTCATCCTAAAACATCTGTAACCACTAAAAACTGTGTACCTATATTTGTGTCATGGTTATCTTCTTGAGGTGTGGTTTTCTCCTTTTTCTCAACCTATAGATATGTGTTGTATAAAAATACATCCATGATACGTGGGTATCCAAAATACTTGTGCCTCTAAAATCCACATAAACCATCTTTGTTAAAAAATCTCAATCTTGTGGTGTAGATAATCAATTGAATTTTATTACTGATTATTTTTAGGGGGTATCATATTCAATTTGAAATATGTACAAAAAAACAATAGAACCACTAAAATATTCTTTTCCATTACTGTGGTTTGGCCTACTGTGTTATTTATTGAAGACTAAAAAAACTATTTTATATGGAAAAGTAACGAACCTTAGTTTAACTAAATGTACCTTAAAAACAAAAAAATGGATTTCTTTATTCCCTTCCACCATTATTATGATTCTAGTACTTCTTAAACTAAATTATCCAATAATACTTCCAATAAGATCTAAAAACCTCAATCTCATTCACATTACACTTAATGAACTATTAATTAAAAATAAAATTGATTATTGAAACCCAAATATTTCTAAAATATAAAAATTCATCCATTGAAAACAATGTATTCTCTATTATTTAGTCAAAAAATTAATTTTATTAAATAGAGTTTTGTTATTAAAATTTAACTAATTTAGTTTAATGTAATCGATATATAATCATAGAATTGTCTCACATTTTTTTGTAAAATGATATTAGTTTATCCTAGGATAGGTTTTGGGATCAATAAAACCATTGCCATATTAAATTATAGTTAAATTTTAAATTTAATGATCATAGTTTGGACCACGGGATATGGTGGAATAAAATTATCTTAAATTCTATATAATTTCCAGAAAGAAAACTACCCCTCTCATTTAATAACTTCCATTGAGAAATATTCAGTAAAATATTAGGGAAGGGATCCACCATAGAAGTAAATCCCATATCTTCCTTAGCTTCAAAAACATCAATCATCAATATATTTATTTTAGAATTGATAACAAATCCTAAAAATGATGTTATCATACTTTAGATTCATGGAATACTCAGTATATGATAAGTGTAGATTGAATATTGGCTAATAATAAGAAAGAAAAATTCCTTTAATAGTTTTCAATATGGCCTAAGAACTAGATTAAATAGTACATACCCCTAATTAAATCAAAACACATAATATCAAGGATTTATAAATCCTAGTGATGTCCATATATGGATACCATCAAAATTAAATGTAGACACCTATTACTCTTCTTTACATGGATTACCAATAGATTACCAAGTTTCATACTCTCTAAATGCATCTTTACTTTTAACCCCATAAGCTATTCTACTTTTTAAAACATGAATTATTGAGAAAAAAATATATCATAGTAATAAAAATAAAACATCAAATATATTTAAAAACTAAAACATTTAGTAGAAGTTATATTTCCTTAATCATTATTATATTTATCAGTTTGATATACTCTCATGTTCCCAAACATGTCCTTGTGGAAGAAATTTGTTCATAACAGAAGTTGAATCTCACTATAAACTATAGAAACCTCACCTACCACTCCTACCATTTCTTCCTATATTTTATTGACATGGACCCATATACTTACCACTATAATAAGAATAAGATAAATTGGTTTGCTGAGTTCGATAACCAGTGTTCTCTAATGGGGTCATCTTATAAAATAATTAGATATTAATATACTAAACTAAGATATGATATATATTCTCTTAACCTAATACAACAAGATTTAGTATGTATTAGATATCCATATTGGTATATATGAATTTGATGTATCCAGTATCTTGAAAGAAAAGGTCAATTATGACTTCCAAAATTTCCCTTGACGAATCTACCCTGATATATCTCATTTTGACCCCAATTCCTTCCACCAAAATAACACTAGCTTATACTTCATATAAGAATATAGAAATCAAAACTTGTACCACTCATAAAAACAATATTATATGAGAGATATTTCTTGACAACCTTAGATATTATGGAGATATTAAATATAATTAGTGGAATCTGTTAGGTTTCTTCTAACCCCGTTTAAAAATTACAATCCTTTTAAACCTTATTCCTTCTCATGTGTGATATAAAATAGAAGAAATCTATAAATATGGTATTGTACTCCATTAAAGTCATCACACCTTATATAGTTTCTATAAAATAATGATGTTTTACTTAACAAAGAATTTTAAGGTATAATTTCTCATAGAATAACTCTTTAAATCCCTTCCATGTAAGAAAATGTCTTTATTTGTTTTTATCATTACATCCCACCAATGATCTCTATCCCCTTTAAGTATAAAGGTGGCATAAATAACCCTATGTAGCATAGGCTTTCCATGATCTCTAAAATGTAGTGAATATAATTTATTAATTCATTAACATCTTATGATGATATATAACCATAGAACATTTGGGATGAAAAAACTAGAATTTCTTCAATGACCTAAATAGTAAAAGTTTCCTATCAAAGAACCCTCAGACCAAAATACAAGAGAACTATGTAATACCTTTTAGGAGTTTTAGATAAAAAAATTCCTAGTGAGTAGAAAATTCAAATTAATTCTTTTTTAAATAATTATAGGGGGTCCCTATGTAAGAATATAATATACTTAAGTAGATATTCACAATATATGACCTTACAAGTATAAATTTCAATATTAAATTAAGTAAAACCTAGTAATGGTCTGTAAAAAAAACATACCCTCTCTTTTATATTCAAATTTTATAAAATTCATATACACATTATATTATAGATAGAAATAATTTTAAATGCTAATTTAAAAATTAGAACTAGAATCTATGTAGAAATAATAATAATAGGTATTTTTCTAATCAAATAAATCACATCAAACTTTCTATTCACCTAACTTTTACAAATAATTTTTTTTGAAAATACTATTTATTTGTTATAAATATTTCAATTAATATAAATCATTGATTGATTCTAATAATAAAATAAACAAACACATACAATAAATTGATATATCATTCTTTTCTACAAGTTCAGGTCATTATATTCTTACTCAAGATACATAAAATTTTGTAGAACATTTTTTAATCAAATACTATGTAAAAAAATAAAACTCAAACTAACCCAAGTAACTCAATATTATACTATAATTATATTATACATGCATATTTATGGCGTACATCCAGAGTCTAGATATTCATTTCTATTGGCTATTAATGAACCCAGCAACTTTTAGTAGGTTTTTGGTATCGTTTTCAAACTAACTAGTCCCAATAATAATGTATTGACACTAATCACTATAAGACATATGATATGATTACTAAACAACATAACCAAGTGTAAACAGTATGGGATAAATGGGAAAAAATGGATAAATTTTTCCCTAATTTGAATTAATCGAGGTTATAATTGTATTCTTTCAAAAAATAAGCACTAACTATCTATAAGATGTAAATTTTTTAAAAACAATTCCTCTATGGGTACTTGGTATATCAATATAATAATATTAAAAAAAACTATATTTATGAAAAAATAATACAACCAAAAAATATAGAATATGGTAATCAAGATATTATACTATGGATTTGTAAAGTAAAAATTGTGCATAAAAAATTCTAGGAAGAAAAGAAAAACATACCAAGATATCCTTTATATTGTTATCAACTAAAAGATCAAAAACTTACACCGAAACATCATCACTAATTCCATGGATATCACATGCACTTCTGTTTTCTCCTTTCTAGATCACAGACATGAAGTTCCACATATATACCATGGGGATCCAAATAGGGTGTGAGTATACCATTTCCAAAAATTTTTCACCACTCGACCCAAACATATATTCTATAGGACTATGTGTATTCAGTATTATCATAATATTGGAACGTATATAAAAAAAACCATAGTAATTTTATGAAATAAGTGTGGGAAATAAATACACCTATATATTTATGGTGTTATATTCCATGTTCTATTAAACATATAAATAGTCATTTTATAACAAAATCCTTTAGAAATAATTTTCTATAATAAATATAGACACAATTTTTCGAAAATAAAATAAAAGTGGAATGTGATAAAAACCTGAAAGGGATATGTAAAACATAAAACAATTAATGAAAATATTTTTACTATTCTCATGACACTATCAAAATAAAATGATAATTGAAATGTAATTTTTTAGTCCAAATTAAAATTATTAATTATATAAAATAAAATATTTTATGTATGCTAAATATAATGTTTGATTGAAAATTTACAATCACACACACCTATGGCCATGTTTTTTCAAAACATTGGCTATAGGTATTTATACCAAGTCGATAGCCATGGATTTATATAAAACCTTGGCTATAGCATATAATTTCGAAGGTTGTGGCCAGGATTTAGTGAAAGTCTAGCTACAAAGTTTTTTTTCGATAGCTATAGCCACGATTTCATAAAAATGAGGCTATATAATGTTTATGTGAGATATATACCAACATTTTGTGTTAATATGTAGCTATATGTTATTTTCCTAGACCTATAACCATGATTTTTTAAAAAAAATGTCAAAAGAGTTTTTACCAACAACTATAGCCACTATTTTTGTAAAATCGTCGCCATAGAGTTTTTTCCAAAGGGATATAGCCACAGTTTTGTTAAAACCATGGATATATAGTTTTATTGTTTTATATAGCCATGGTTCTTCAAAACTGTGGCCATAAGTCTCCCATCCATACATGTGGTGAAAATTAATTAGTGAAGAAAATAAAGGGATATAACCACATTTTATTTGATGTATCCTTGGATTTTAATAATATATATAAGAAAATATATAAATTTATGATCGAAAGAAACCATGGTGTAGTGGTAAGGTGGAAGGTGCACATAGAGGAGGTATATAGATCAAATATAGTTGGGCGCACATTATTTTTGGGATATAGACTTGGTTTAGTTGGGTTATAGCCATGGGTAGAAAGAATGGCTATAGACCTATTGCTGCAGTGGACAATTGTGTGTATATCCCAAGTTCTATAGTTGAATGAAATGGAGGCTATAGTATTAGATTGGAAAATTGTGGCAATAGCTCTGTTTCCACGATGGACAACCATGGATATTACTGAAGAAAACTATGCCTATAGCTTTTAGTTATAGCCATAAGAATATGTTTCACAACTATCTGTAACTGTGGAAACAGATTATAGCTGTGGTTTTGACCCCTACAGTCATGTTTTCTTCCATCGTTATATCCAAAATTTCTACTTTTGGCAAAAAATAGAGAATCTCTTAGGTTTCCTATTTTTTCAAATTACAACTCAAGAAGGGGATAATTAAATTTTCATAACAAAATAAGGTAATTTTAGAAAATAAATAATTGAAAACCCTAAATTTAAATACACATTAATATGAAATAAATTTGGACCCTAAAGGTCAAAACTGAGTTGACACCAGACCTTTGGAGTTCTTCATAATCTCCAGAGGCTGGTGTAACAACCAAGTGATATATGGGAGAATGTGGGATATAATTTTCATAATTGTAAAATAATCAAATAAATTCATGTAAATTACTAGAATAGAAAAATTAGTGTTCCCTATAAAAGATTTTCCAAAAAATATATATCTCTATGGGGTTCCTGGAATATATTTATAATAATATAAGAACATTCTATATGTATGCATACAAAATGAATTCCATAATCTAATATATAAATAGTATATAAATCAAACAAAAATAGAATATAGACCATATATACATATCCCAAGGAAATAAATATACAACACTAAAGAGGTGTAATATAATCTCCATGCATGATTCTTCCAAAAAATGAAACCAAAATCTTTCCATGTCAATATTTATAAAGATATCCAAAAAATCTCAAAACTTTCCACCATAAATCATGTTTTTTAGTCTAAGGAACTCTCATGAACTAGTACCCTCCCTTTAACTTGATCGTGAATGATAAGGTATACACGCATACCATGGTGTCTCGTATAGTGTTTGAGTACAACCTACCCAACAGGTTGTCACCACCTAACTCATACTTATCTAAAATAAGACTAAATTTATATATTAGAAGTTCAACATAATCAAGTGTATAAAACATATTCATAGTAATATTATAATTTATTCCTTGAAAAAAAATAAACCAATCTATCTCTAGTGTTATTTTAGACATTCTAAGAAATAACCCATGGAAACTAATGATATCGGTTTATATACATTCTCAAAATCCATTTTAGTGGAAAATATAATATATTATATTGGGAAAAAAATTGATAAGGAAAAAAACCACATCATATATGGGACACTATGACACAACATTAATCAGGTACATGGGTCACTTTGATATAGGTAATGAAATGTATTAATCATGTTCAATCATATACAACTATTTTGGAGAAGTGTAATAATATATCGAGTACCATGCCCACCCCCATGTAGTATAATGTTTCACCTATAAATGTCTTCAATACTTGTATATAGTTATTGAAAATATACAAACGTCCACCTACTTAGAATAATAGAACTAACCACACCCACACCAACATGCACACACCTATATATGTGTGTGTGTGTGTGTGTGTTTATATATATATATTTGTGTTTGTGTGTATGTGTGTATGAATTCATTCAATAGAAATAAAAAATTCCACATGGAATACGTCAGTAATCCAAAACAAAGTGACATAAGTTGTGATATAAACCTTAAATAACTTTTAATATAAATTTTAATAGACCACAAATGATATTACGGGAACCAAAACATAGACAAAACATGACTAGTTATGAATTTTGTTTTAGAAAAACCATTTTTTACCCGTTATTGGTTGATTCAAACTCTTCCACATGTCAAGGTTAACTCAACACTATGATAATATTAGATATGAAAGGTTTCACTTAATAATTATCAGGACTAAACCTAATAATTAAGTTCAAGTAAAAATTTATGGAACACCTCAAATTATTGGACCAATCTAAACCGTAGAAATTTATGGATTTATTTTTTCACTTGAGAAATGGAAGAAATATTGAAAGCAAATCATTTTTCATTCCTTATATTTAATAATTATTATCCCTATAAATATCATAATAGATGAAAAGATAATGATATGATGTATTTATAAAGAAATATGTAAGGTGAATTTTTAGTTTTTTAAATTATATAGTATGTTATAGAAAAATATAAGAAGGTTGATAAATTTCACTCATTCTTTTCTTTTCATCTATCTTGAAATATCATGAAAATACTCTAGATCTGTGTTAGAATAATAATTCAGTTTAGAAGAAGAATAATAGATGAATAACTTATGGGATAATCCATATATAGAAAATAATGCATAAATCTCAAAGGAAGTGGAAATGGTGTTAAAATTTGGAAATTAATTGTTTTTTACCTCGAAAATAAAAAACCCATAATTATATTGAGTACCCATTTAATGGTCATCATGTAACCATTAGATATGCCAGTAGCATTTAAATCTACAACAGACATCATTGGGTATCTGGTACGTATCAAATTAATACATGGTGTTACTCCAACACATCTAACACTTTTCATTTCCTTTATTTTCCTTTCATTTTCCTTCCAAAAATAATTAATATTTCTTTTCATACATTTAAACGTGTAAAAACTAGAAAATTAAATAAATGGCTAACCAAAAATTAAGTGATTGTAAAAAATTAACATTTATCTATATTTTATGTAACTTTCTTATATTATATAAAAAATTATCAATAGCACTGATCAATGACAAGTTATATACATTTTTAGGATATATTAACTATTTAAATAATTTTTTATACACTATAAAAAATACACTTAATGATACCACTTTTCAAAATAGAAATTAGTCATAAAAACATAAACACGATATTTTTAAAACATATTAATTTAATTAAATAAAATATAATAACATCATATTTTAGACACACCCAAAAAAATATACCAAACTCAACTAAAAATTATGTAAATAATATTAGAATAAAGAATTTACAAACAATAATTATCATAGAGTATCCTAACCAATTACATTGAAATCAAAAGATAGCATTACAAAGGAATAGAAATTTGATCACCATTGTTAAAGGATAAATTAGACATAGAGATTCCTAGAATACTTGAAGGAGGTTAAAAAACATCATATAGGATCTATATAATATATAAATGATAAAAATTAAGTTATTTTATTTCTAATTATATATGATACGAATTACAAATTGTACACTTATTATGCATATAAATAAAAGTTCATAAATGGTAAAAGATTTGTGAAGGAAACATTAAGTTTATGTATATGGTTCTTGAAATGGTTGTTACTTAAAAGGAATAAGAAATATTTTATCTTATAAAATAGATATGAACTTTTGTTTTTATTTTGTCTCTTTCATTATGAGAGATTTTATGTTATCTAAAACAAAACAAAATTGGAAAATAATGTATATATGGTAGAATTTGGTTCATATTTATATCAAAATTATAAAATATTTTAAAAAAGAATATAAATGAAATTATTAATAATTTTTTATCATATTGAAAC
The DNA here is from genome assembly GCA_963277665.1 of Viscum album. NCBI lineage: Eukaryota > Viridiplantae > Streptophyta > Magnoliopsida > Santalales > Viscaceae > Viscum > Viscum album. The sequence continues at coordinate 1,952,222,997 of OY728141.1, read as the reverse complement.
ACGTATAAATATATAAAATGAGAGAATGATTCATATTTTCAATATTATTTTTAGGCTGTTTATCTAAATTAAAAATTATAAGTAATTGATAAAAATAGAAAGTGATATGATTTTCAATTATTTAATTAAAAATATAAAAGTAAACTATATGAGATATGATTTTGGTGTAATGTTTTTTATATTTCTTTGATATTATTTATTATATGAAATTTTTTTTATGATACTAGTGGTTTTTATATTGATATTGGGATGTTTAAATTAAAAGTAAAAAATTTTATTTAACTTTTTAACATTAAGATACTTGTTTAATTCAATGTGAAAATCTATAAGAAAAATGTCTGAAGTACTTGAAAAAAATTGGATATATGTGGGTAGATTAAGAATAAAATGTTTTAGTAACTTTTTTTTCTTATTAATAATGACCACAACATTCTATATGAGTTCAAATTGTGATCCATTTTAAAAAAAATACCATATATCATATTATTTAATTATATTAGTTAAAATTAATTTGATTTAAATATAAAAATTAGATTATAAGGATTATGAATCCTAATATCACCATATATATATTCTTACATCAATGATTTAATCTTAATAAAGAGTTTATGAGGTTTTTTTTATTTTTTAGATGAATATATGGGGAAGTTAGAGGTGTTACATTGAGATATAACTTGATTTGATAATGCGATTGAAATTATTAAAACATAATGTCATTTATTGTTTTTGTGTGATAGGATTAGTTGAGACGGGAGATTATGTTTATGGATTTTTAATTATTTTTTAAATGATTTTCAATAATAAATAACAATATAATGTTATAAAAATATGTATCCTTTTTAACAATTATTTAATAATGTTATAGATATCATGACTGTATAATTTTAATTAACCTTTTACAGATAAATCTCTATGATTTTTAATAATGATGATTAACTTTGAAATTAATTTGATATAATGATATATTAATATCAAAACTGGCAGGGGATTATATGGAGATACGTAGTTCACTCAAGATACAAAAGTGTCACTTGTGTTCTAAAATAACCTGGTCAGTATACCACATCGAATGTCATATATAGTAGAATTGGTATTATTTGAATGAATGTTTTATAATAATCCCTATTACATGCGTTTAATAAGGTATCATTCATTTTAACCTTTAAAATTTTATACCTCTTTTATTCCAGTGTTGAAGATGAGTTTATAAGGGGGAATTTAGGAATATTGTTTATTAGGATGTGGTTTTTTCTTAATCGGGAAATGATTGATTCTTTTGTATGACATGTATGATATTTGGGTCCTCAATAAGAATGACTGAGGAAGTGTAATTTCATCTCTAGTATAGTTATATGTATAGTAGTCATATATATATAGAAAAATTACAAGTGATTTGTTCCTCTAGGTGAATAAAATGAGATTTATTCATCAGTCTTGACCATTATCCACTTAGAGAATCGAGAATAGATGTGTTGTCCTTTACAATATTGTAGTGTTTCATATATGATGGTTGTCAACAATATTTATGAAAATGTGAATATATTATTTTGTGTGGTGTATTAGGAACTTCTAGTGGAAATTATGGAGATACATATTTCTGTTATAGATCACACTATATCGCTTCATATCTTGAGCGACCCTAATTATTTTTCAAAATTAAATCTTTGATTATGGTTATTAATTTGGAATTTATCTTCATTATCAGCACAAAAATAGCCCATATATTTTAATAAATGTTTGTGTGAATGTTAAATTATTTTAATATAAAGTGTGTCTAAAAAACTAAGAAATTTATAGGATGGATTTATAAAAAATAATTATATAGATTATCCCAAGGAGGACTGTACATGGTTTTTTAAGTTGCTAAAAATGGTTTAACATATGGTTAATTTATATAAAGATTCCAAGTATTTAGTAAAATAGAGAGATTAAAGAATATTTTATGCACTAAATCCAAACATAGGTATGAGATATAGATATACTACTCGATGTGATATAGTGATAGAGCATATAACATAAGTATGTGGATTAAAGAGATAAAAAAATTTGGTCTCTATCACTAGGTGTGATATTGGAATATCTCTTAGAGAAATATACATGTGATATAAGATATCAAAAACCTCAAATTCATATATTTTACTTAAAGTTATAAATTTTTTAATGAAATACCATTGAATAACATTTGACGGATTTTTAACTCATCATAATGACAAGGTTGTCATTAAATATTCCGGATTAATTTATATTGAGTCATAATATATATGTTTAAAACGTTAAAATGTTATAACCCATTGTATATTGATCAAGGTATGGACTTAACCATTATATTTCTCCGTTCATGCATCCTATGGTGAGTGATTTCCTCCTTCAAGGGTGATATGATTCTTATAAACATTCGACGGTTGAATTAAGGGTTCAAAAATTTGTGATCAAATTTATCCTAATTCAAAATCATTAGAGTTTAGTGATCACAGTACATCTTTCTCTCTATGGAAAGGCTCAAATATAGGTATTCATAGGAAAGGTAAGGTTTCCCCTGTTGAAGATGACCCATCAACGGTCTTGTAGTGAATGGAAATTGGGGCTTAGTCTATAATAGCTCGCCTTATCCTTACCAAAGGATCAGAGCCAATAAAGGTTGAATATATTATCTAGAGGCTTACATATATTTGGGGGTTATCCACGTGAAATTTTGTTTCATTAGACATGGTTTTTTCACCTTATATTCCCTTCTCATAAACATAAAATGAGAGCATGGGGATATGGTTCAATATCCTTCAAACCGGGAGTGCTTTAAATACCGGAATGGGACCACAGGTTCAACCCACATGAAATTGGTAACTCTTCTATTCATACATGGTTTAATTTTTATGGATGAAACTAGATTCTATGGAATCCTAAAATACTATATTATATATCTTTGTTTATTAGAATTCCCATAATATAGATAAGGAAACTGAGACAAACATATATGGGAATTATGATCCATTCCTAACAGAATTGGACTTAAATTCCACATTAGTTGATAATGTTTACCACCTAACGGATGTAGAAGATCTCGAGTTCAGAATTGAATTTAAAAATCTACCTATATTCTATACATAATGTAGGGTAATTGGTCATGACTCTTAAAACTATAGGAGAGTTGTGATTTGTGATTTTGGTTTCAATTGTGGGCATAACAATAACTCATTCTTTAAAAGATAAAAATCCATAAAATCCAATACCTTTATTATGTTTTCACATGAATAGAAGATGTATCACCAAACATTACTAATTAATAATCAAAAGAAAGTAAAATAAGTGGTGTAGATGTCCAAATATTTCATCTTTGGAGTGTCCCCCTGAAAACTGTGCACTAGTTAAGGATTCCACTATTCACTATATCAATAGTTCATGGGATGAAATTTTTGAGTAGGTACAAGAAGATAAGGCTCTTCCACATGATAATTACATGGAAAAGAATCCTAATTTCATTGTCGAGAACATTAATTCTCAATTTGCAATTAAATATCCCATTATTCTAGGTGGCCCCTCTGCTGGTTAGACATATGCTTCCCCTTATTCATATTTTTAGGAATAATGGTTGAAGGAACCTTCCCCCTTTTGTTGGCGATCTAAAAAGGGAAAGGCCCTTATAATTCTTCTGTCATAAGGCAAGATGGAAATCCTCCTAAGAAATCTTGAACTTGAGGTTCTTATACACCTGATGTGACTTTCTCAAAGGAGGAGTTCCTGACCAACCTAGAGGTTGAATGTTTGTCCTCTAATACCCATCCCTTGGTGACTGATAATTCACCAGTTCAATAAATTGACACCTTATCTAGAAAAGCCTAAACATCCCTAAAAATAATTGATATGCAGGTGACACATTCAATTACTATTGATGCCCTTGACGGTGTAGGAATAACATATGGATAGGATATGCTGTCACCAAAGCTACAAAATTTCTCACAAAAGAATATAGAATAGAATACCCCACTGGTGAAGTAACACACTACTGAATTAAAGGATAAACAAGAACAGTATTGAAAACTAGTTAATTGTAAAAGAGGGCAATGTTCACGTCATGGATGGGGTCGTGGAAGGGATGGCTAGACTGTAAATAATATGGGTTGCAAAATGACATTTCAGACTCTGATGACTCATACATTGAAACTCTTCTTCAACAAGAAAAAAGTTGTAAGCATTCCCATTAGGGGTCATGGATATGGATGAGGGAAGGGAATAGATTGGGGAGATTTACAAGCTAAAGATCACCATATTACTAAAATAAATAAGAAAGAACATGGAACCTCATTATGAAGGTATTTATGATGAAACTATCCTCTCATTTCCTTTTAATGTTTGTTTTCTATTTTAATATAAAATTTCTATCCCCTACCCTTTAAAATGGAGGCACTAAAATAGAATTTAATTAAAAGAATAATTACCAAATAATTTTAGTTCTTTAAAAAATATATGTACATCTATAGAGATAGGAAATCATTTTAATTAATTAAAGGATATTAATTAAGATTTTATTAACTTACATGACTTGACTCAAAAGGTATCGACGTCATTTATAGTATATATATTCTAAAATTATAAAGGAAAAATGTTTTTAGGTATATGTTTTTTTAATTACTCACTTATTGGCATAGATATGTCTATCAAGTATCTCAATTGATATCATATAAATTGGTATCCATATATCTATATATGTGATATACTTTTAATTCACAATATTTAGAAAAATAGAATATAATAAATATGGATTCTTTCATTGGATTTGGTTATGATATGTTTATTAAATTTCAGGCATATGACATGTAAATAACAATTAAAAATAAAACAATTCTATATGATCATTTATATTAAAATTATGAAAAATTAATGAAATCAAATTAAAAGAATACATTCTATTAAATATATCATTAGATTATACATTTTATTGTAATAACTAAGTAATAACCAATGTGTTATTTCCTCTAAGTGTAATCCACAAAATATTGATTCTTGTATACATTATTGGAAGGATCTATTTCACTCGATGTGTGAGAGAGAGAGAGTTTATGTGAGTGTGTGTGTCCATGTCATTATATCGTTACAATAATGGTAGTAAGATAAATTATATTTTAAGCTAAGTGTATCTCAATATATTTTTTATAATTTATTTACAGATCCCATAATATATAACTTCTTCATCTATAAAGGATCCTCATTATCATTAGGTGTTCCATAAATTCATAGTTAATGATTGAAAAAAATGTTCTGTTTTATTACTTTTTCTTCAATAACCAGGTTATAATTTAACTCTTCAATGCATCAAAACATGTTTCATGATCATCAAATGTCGTATAATCTGAAAGAAATGATAAAGTTATGGAAACAAGTGAAACAACATATATTTCATATCTATATGTCATAAATATAATAATTCATGGGATATATATAATAAAGGGGTATATATCTAATATCAGAAGCCTAAATATAGGATTTAATGCATATTTACTTTCAAATAAGGTTGTTTTCAAATATTAATCAAGTATAGTTAGAAACACTAGCATCATATATCTTTTCTGAAAGTGGGATACCCTAAAATTTCCATCAAAATTTTAAAAAAAAAAACCCAATTAAACTCGTATCATTCAACTGATTCATTTGTTTCAAATTATTCATCTACAATACTAAAGTTTTATTTATAAAAATGTAAACAATTTATAGATCTTCTTATCAATAACTTTTTGATTTTTAAATTATTTCATCACAATCTATGAATTTATCTTCGATCATAAAGGTAATATTTTTATGGATAGAAATCACTTCTACAAAAACATATAAAAATTATTCCTCATATATGATGGTTTCTAATAAAACTATTAAATTGTTTCAAAGATTTTTTTTATTTGAATAATATATTATAGTTTTACAAAAAACTATACATATATTATATTTCTTGTTTAAAAAATTATATTTATTGTTATGTGACAACAGATTAATGTGTGTTATTTAAACAACTCTAAAATATTATATATATAATTATTTTTCATTAAACCAACTTATAAATTTCTATTTATATGGTCATTATTTAAGACAAAAATATATGAAATTTTGATAAAACAACACAATATATATAATATGACTTTTTAATAAATCATATAATTTAATTAAAATATTCACTAAATTTTAATATTAAATTTATTAATTCTCTCGAAATATATATATATAGATAATTTTAATTTTTTGATGGTTATACACATCCTATCATTTTATATCCTCTCACTAGATCCCTTGTTGTAGATGCCACCCCACCCATAAATATCCACCGTATTGTCACATTCATTGTTTCCACTATGATCATAGTTTTCAACTCCACTTCAGTAATTTTTCTCCATCTTATTTCCAAAATCATGTGTTTTTCAAAGTTTTCACATAAAATTTATGTTTTTAAATGTGTTTTTTTGGATTTCTATTTTTTTATTATTTGAATATATATATATATATATATTTGTGTATTTGTTTTTTTCTTACATGTGTGTTTGTGTCTGTGTGAATGTGTGTGAATGTGTGTGTTTGATAAAATCTATGTGGGTGGGTTTGTTTATTGGAGTTTATATTCATGTTTTAAAAATATATGTATTTATTTGTGTGTGTGTATTCATTTAAAACTATTTATGTTTTTGTGTTCTAATAATCATATATATTTTGATTTAATGGACAAGTAATGCATGTATTCCAATTAACTAATTCAATAATATTTAAATAGAATATTGAAATTCATAAAATTTTAGATCGACCATATTAATTATTGGAATAATATTATCTTACCTTGTGTGAAATGTGGTTTTTCTATGTAGGTAATAGTATCATAGATAAAATAGCATCCAATGTATCATAAAATTAATCAAATCTATTAAAGTTGGCATAAAAATGGAGACATAAGAAATAAAATCATTCATATCCATGATTATATTGATATCAATTTTTCTATGATATATTATAAATTAAACTAAATAAAATATTCTTTAAAGGATGAACACTATGATCTATGAGGAATATACAAAATTCCTAGAAAGCGTTAAAAGTTTAAAAGTGGTGAAAATGATTTTATATAGTGTTTGTAATAGTTTTACAAAAAAAATTTTATTATTAATGTTTTATAACTTAAATGAAAATATTTTTAAGATTTATATAAGCTTCACCATGTTAAATTAAATTTTGAAATATATACTACCAAAGTGAAATAAACTACCATGAAAAAAATATTATGCCAAAATAAATGTATAGATCAATTGGATTTGGATATAAAAAATATATTATTATCTAAATGATTTAATTATATTTAGAAATGAAAAATTTTCAAAAAATAGTTGTCCTAAATATGGAACATCTCACTTAAAAAATAAAAAAAAAACGAGTTTAAAGAAGAAACAATTGTACTTACACATTATGACTAGATTTAAATGATTCTATAGTATTGCTGATTATATTGAGAATTTTATATGGTATATCAATGAATTGATTAAAGATTGAAATATTTAATGTATAATGGATTATCTTTAGTGGAAAAAGATTTAGTTTATATTTTCTTAATTCACACAATAATCTTGGCAAAAATGCCGCATCATTTTCATTAATGAAATGGATTCACATTTCAAGTAATTTGATTTATGAATTACTAGTTATTTTAATAATTTATAACCTTCCCCCATGGGTTTTCACGAAAAAAATATATATTATTCTCTCTGAAGTATCCTAGAAAACTATGGGAGGGGTGAATCAGGGTGTCAACTTTTTCTTTCAATGAGATACATCTTTTCTCCATGTTACTTGGAACATTTAAAATCCTTTGAATGGGATCATTCAATAATCAAACACCCCTATCCAGAAATAGAATTGCAACATAGAAATTTTACTTAGTTCACAACTAAAGGATAGTCTATGGAGCATACGCCGACAATGTTCTAGTCATACCTAAATCTCTTATGCTTTTCTAGTTATTATGGATTATATAAGACCAGACATAATCAATTCATACTAGGAATTTTACCTTAATAATAATTAAATGGATATCACTTTTCAACCCTCAAATCATATCCATGAACTTCTCTCTTGCGCACTACCATGGGCAAAGTCTTACTCAGTTTATCAAATTGATATTTTCTTCAATAGGTTGGGTATATTTTTCATGACCCGTCCTCGGGGGTCGTGTCGTGACTACCCCAAGCCCGCCTTCCATAGGCCAGGGGCTGATGACTAGCACCAAAGGCATAAATCCCGATAACTGGGAAGGAATTGCCTTTATAAAAAGTAAACAAAACACCAAATAGTACAAGCGGAAGTAAAACACTATGTACAAAATAAAGTGTTGAAAAGTAAAAAGGGCCAGAATACAAACCCAATTGAAAAGTACAGCCACAACTGAATGGAATTACAATAGAAAAGACAAACATATGGAAGAATAGAAGTAGCTCCTGGGTCATCCACCTCGGATCCTACCTAAAGGGTAGGTATAGATAGCGCAGCTCCTGGATCATCCACCACAGATCCTACCTGAAGGGTCGATACAGATAGCCTCCACAACGCTCTATCCCATCAACCTCCTCCGAGTATCGTCTCGTCGTGAAGTCCACCACGGGGTACCATCCAGTCCTCGAACACTCGGCCTCCATCAGCGCTGCCCGTCGTCTGCAACCAACAAAACAAGGTGCGGGCATAGCCCGTGTCGGGGCGAGTATACGATACTCAGTAGGGACCCCAAAACCCTCAAGGTCTCACTAAATCCAACAAGGATAACCACAAATAAGTATCTCAACAGATAACCCGTACTTAGGTATAATCCCATACTTATACGTAAGTTATCATGTAACCCATCTCAGTCTTGAGGAAACACAAAGGTTATGAAATCAACGGATAACCACTACCTAGGTATATGCCCATACATATACCTTAGTTATCAAGTGACCCATATAAATCATGAGGTAAACACAAAGGTCATAGACTCAGCTCAATCCAATATTTTCATTATCGAAATTGTAACTGCTGAAGAGCTCCGTCTCTGACAAGTACAGTGATCCTGTCATGACTCCGAGGTACTGCTCACTAACCTAAGACTGCTAAGGTACTCCTCCTGTCGAGTACCATGGGTCTGCCACCTCACAAAGTAGTCCTCCTCCGCCATGGGTCTGCCACCTCACACAGTAGTGCTCCCCCTCATAGCCTACAGAGGTACTCCTCCTGTCGAGTATTGCGGGTCTGCCACCTCACAAAGTAGTTCTCCCCACTGGGTTGTGGAAGTCACTCCGAATCGAATCGGACAAGCGGGCATCAGGTCTCTGCCAGTTAAACGGTCTCCATACTCTGTATGCTCGTCTCCGGGAGGGTCTGCTCAATGAGCTACAGGTCGATAATCTAAGTATCACAAAGTCCCAATAAGAAGTATCTCAATGGACTGCCTCGTCATAGGGGTCTCAATGCAACAGACGGCGCGTCAATCGGACGCCCGGTCTGTGAGTTATTAGCCTTTTCGTCACAGGGGCCCGGTTGGTTTCGTGTGTGAGCCCACCCGGCTGTATCTCAACTGTACCCCGAACTCTCATAGGGTATACTCATAGGGACTGTTTCTCAATGAGATCTCCAACGTCGCTGACGGTTCGTTAAACAGATGTACGATCTAAAAGTTATCATCTTTTCCGTTCTAGGGGCCCGGTTGGATTTCGGGTTCAATCCAACCCGTCCACTATCCAACTGCGTCCAAACCTCAGGAGAAGTATTCCAAAAGTTCTGTCTCATCATGAGTAATCCAACAAAGTCAACGGCACGTCAATCGGACGTCTGGAGCTCACGTTATAAGTGTTAAGCTCCGGGGGCCCGGTTGGTTTCAGGCTCGAAACAACCCGGCCATACCCAAAGTTCTCTAAAACATTCACTGTAACATACCGAAACAACCGTCTTGATCAAAGGATAGTGTTTCAACTGACGGTGCGTCGATCGTAGGTCTGTAGCTCATGTTATTGGAATTTGAACGGATCTGTCCGAAAATAGGGGGTTCGGGCCCGGTCCGACCCGGCCCGATACCCACCTCGGTCAGCCCGAACTGGGTCGACCCGCCTCGGGTCTGGGTCCAGCCCATTAGGGCGCAGCCTGGCCTAGTGGGCATGGCCCGGCCTAGGCCGGTGTGACCCACGTGGCCAGATAGCTCGGCTCGGCCAAGCTGTCGCGGAAAGGGGGGGGGGGGGCACTGGCCTCCTGATTGACAACCCCCCCTCCCACGTGGGGGATGCTCTTCTTTCCTGTTGGGGGTTACAACCCCCAGTCTCCCCCTGAAATGGTCGGCCCGGTCCGCCCGGCCGGTGCTGCCACCGCTGGACCGTCATAGTCTCTCCCTCCTGAGGTGTTGGCTGCCGGCGGTTCTGGCCGCCTCGCCTTGCACCGCCGCGGCTTTGAGCCATGGCCTTGTCCGACCAGCGCGGCGCGACGGCACCGCACCCCTGTGTCGTAGCCCTGCTCCGGTTGCGGCCTCTTTGAGGTTCTCCGGCACGACGTGATGGCGCCGCGACTTGTTCGACCTCAATGGCACTGCGTGACGGCGTCACGCTCCTTGGTCGCATTCCTTCTTGTTTCCGTGCGGTGTCGTTTCACTGCGCCGCCTTTGATCGAGCCGCAACGAACACACATCAAAGGGGGAGGAGGATCGGCGGTGTTTGGGCAGTCCGACCTCGTCCCGTTAAATTAATAAAAGGAGGAACGAATATTAAATGAAGAATGCAAGGAATTTATTCATGAACAAAACCAAACCCCTACCTGGATATTTGATGTTGCACGTCGGGCATCACGGAGAACGGTGTTATGGAGATCGGACGTCGATTCTGTGGACGTTGGGGTGCGTCCGAGGAGGAAACGATGTCTCCTTACTTGTTGTGGAGATGAAGAAGGAAGGAACGTTGTCGTTGGCGATGATCACCGCGGTTGGCATCTCCTCCCTTGACGCGGAGGAAAAGAAGAGTTGATGGCTGTTCTTCGTCGAGAACGTTCTTCGCCGGAGAAGATGAAGTTCCACAAGAGAAGAAGAACTATTTATCTCTCTCAGTTCACAACACAACAAACAACAAAACAAATAAAATAAGACACTTCTTATTTTATTAAGGCATGGAATGCATTTCAAATTTTTGAAAAGCAAACCCTTAATTAATTAAACATGAGTTGTCTAATTAATTAGATGTTTAGTTGGCATGAATTAATGTGAGAGAGTTACATAACATAACAGGGGGGTTATCAATTAAGATGAGTTATACAACTTAAGAGGGGGGTTTAAGGAGTTATGGGGAATGTAAAAGGGTGGGGTTTGTGTGGGCCCCACCTCACATTTAACCTCACATATGTAGTTAGTAACTAGTGGCTTTCTCCCCAACTCCCACACATAGGTTAAAACTAACTAGGCTAGAAATAAAATTGTAACACAAAATTTATTCACCTTTTTATTTAAACCACAAATTTTTAACAACTCCTTCCGAGCAAACACACCTTAGAAAAAGGTGTTCCTAAGCAATTATCGACGATGCGGTTTTATCAGTGCCCTTGGATTTTGATTCCAATCACTGGTTCAAAAGTTAGGAAAACCCGCTCGTTTGTCCATTGAACTTACCTGAGCTAATCTTTGGAAAAATGATTCTGGGCACATCGGGCCTCGGAATCAGGCGCCGTCAGAAACTGCATACTCGTAAAATTCCAAAGTAATTAAGAAAAAAATTTCCTTGAAATTTCTGGGACATTACAATATAAGTCTTCTTCCATAATTATTATTAGACTCTTATTTCACCATAGTCTTAAATTGATGTACTTGAATGAACTTTTCACTCAAACTAGAAGTTAAACATTACTACTCATGCAACTTTTAACCTACATGCATTTTTTCACTTTCACACAACTCCTCAATATCATATAAATTTTTATGTTTTCATAGATTGAGTGTCTCAATAATATAACATAGATATAGATAATGTTATTTCTACATGAAAATCTAATTTGTGAATCTCAGAATTCGTTGAACTCTTTCATGAAGTACGGGTACCACATCTTTATTTAGAACGTTATTATTTAGACTATAGGTTTCGTCCTATTTATTGCCATTTATGGGCCTTTTCATAACTACCTTGCACACCATCTCCCTCGTGCACAACTTTATAGTTCACCAAACTACAATGTTTTAACATATCCTTTTATAAAAATCTATTTCAATGTTTTCATGGGTCACACAACACTAATTTTCTCACAACTTCATGAGTTACATGAAAAAAATTTCTTATCCATATTTTATGTGATGACCTAGAATCATACCTTTCACACAACTAAGAAATCCTCCTTTAACCTTTTTTGAAACTATTTCATTGGTGCGACAATATAACATTTTACCAAAAAAAAATATTTATACTATAGTTTTTTTAACCAAAAAAATTGTAAACACTATGAAATTATTCCACTTTCATAATAATATCACTTTTAGTGAAAAATACTTGATCAACCTACTATGTATTAAAAAAATTCTATTTCCTATAGGGATAACTCATGGTTTCAACAATATCCCCCTTTAGGTTAGTTGTTAATATATAAAGAAATTCAATAAATCATTACACTTGAATAAAAAAAGATATCAAGAAAATAGTTCATACATCTTCCTAATTATACATGAGTAAATATTGATGTATAAAACTAGATTTGAAGGTATAATTAAATTTCTTGAGAGAACTTATGTCCTGAATAATCAATTACATTGAATATATACATTCCAAACCTTTGGAAAAAACCTAGAGAAACTATATTGTTCCCTTTAGCAAGAAAAACAACACAGGGTCATATCTCCCCATGAAACCCAAACAATATTCCTAGTTAGATTAAGGAAATTAAAATAAATGGTGAGATTGGATAAATCATTACCATATCATGCAGTGGTAGGTGGTTTAACACAGAGGTTCAATCGATGCTTCATGAACATTGGATCTACCAGTGGATTATTAGGATGTCATCAGCATGCTCATTAGTTACAATATGCTTCATTTTAGTCACACCTAGTTCATGATTATATTTGATGTAGTGATATATGAACCCTAATATTTTTCATATGATAATGTTGAACTAGATTTTTCATTAAATATATCACATGCTTATTTTCATAGTGTATCACTATTAATTACTTGACCTTATCCCTAATATAAATCAGTTGTTTCTCAATCCACAATAGTTGAGTCCATGAATTTCCATGGATATGTACTCTGGTTCATCCATACTATGATAAATTACTTCTTATTTGTTTCTTAACCATACCATACTTTTTTCCAATGAATAATACACCTCCACTTTAATTCTTTTTATGCCTCACATCTCTCGTCCTGTCAGCATCAGAAAATGTTGATAATTTATTATCTCTTCCTCCTTTAAAATATAAGAAAAATTTGATAGTACCCTAGATATAACTCATGGTCATTTTAACTAATGAAAAATGTTCCTCCTTCAGATTATTTTGGATGTGAGATATTAAACTTGTTGAAAAGGTGATATATGTCCATGTTTGAGTAAAGTATAATAAGCATCCAATGATTATCCTATAAAATGTGGGGTTCACATATTTCCCATCCTATTTCTTACTATGTTTTTTCCCAACTACAATCATAGTTAACATTGGTTTGGATTCATTCATACTGAATTTATTCACAATATATATTGCATACATTTCTTTTCAAATGAAGGTGTCATCCTTATTTTTAATCCCCAAAATCCACAAAAAAATATTATTTAACCAATCATGGACATTTCAAATTATGATTTCATGTGATTAGAAAACTCCGCTGCTAGTTAATGAAAATTTCTTCAAAATATAATATCATCCACATACATAAGAAACATAAATTGATCTCATTGTAAGGTTTTCATATAGATATTATGATCGTCACCTCCCCTTTTAAATTGTATATCCTTCATATATCAATATAGTCAAGAATACTAGGCTTTTGGTTCTTGTTTGAGAACATAAATAGTTTCATTTAATCTATAAACCTTTATTTCATCACTTACGATCAGAAGTATCACTTTTTATTTAATACAGACTTCTTTATCAACAACCCCATTTAAGAATTTTGTTTTTACATCCATCTAATAAACCTTTTCCCACTTTGAATTTCCACGGATAGGAAGATCCTAATTGACTACAACAAAGCTAATGGAGAAATTATTTCATCCACAACAATGCCTTCAATATGTGCATAGCCTTTACACACCAAGAATTCTTTATTTCTTATCATATTTCCCAGCTCATTGATTTTTTTTAATACCTCATTTTTTTTCAATCACAATGTGATTATATAGTCTCCTGATAAGATCCCAGGTCTAATATTATTCAATCTAATATAGTTCTTTATTAATTTCCTTAACTCATGATCCAACCTTCATTACTTGTTCAAACGAGATGGCATCCCCAAATTATAATAGAGCATAATGTGCTTCATTCCATTTTCTCCTTGACAATGTAGGTGTGGTCCAATCCCCAATGATGTTGGATTGGTTAAATTATTCACTTTTATTTGTCATGTATAATCCTAATATAGTTTATTCATCAATGGTTTCCTCTTTTGATTCTACTTAAGAATCATCATCATTTTGAGAACTGGTATTTTAGGTATGATTTTTCCAATTTTTTTGTATAAATTTTCCACCCTTTCTGTTTCCTGTTCATCTTCAATCATATCATCATATGAGTTTCTCAAGTAATTAATATTTATATACTCAATGAAATTTACATCATTACATTCCACTATCTTTCTATGAAAATTAGTATAGCATTAGTATTATTTACTCTTCATTGAGTATCCATGGAATATTACCTTATCTACAGTATCACCATAATTTACATGATTTCCTTCATTTTTTTGGATGAAACATTTACATCCAAAAACAAGGAAATTATTTAGTGTGGATTTTATTTCATGAAATATATCATATGGTTTTCATTCATCTCCCATAAATAGCCTTATTCGATATTGAGTGTACACCACAACTTGAACAGACTCTTTCCAGGGATGATAAGAAACAAAACACTCAATCAGCATAGTTCTTTACATATTATTCACCTGTTGATTACTGCATTTGGTGACCCCATTTTTAGGGGTGTTATCACTAAAGGAACCTCATTATTGATTATATGTTTTTCAAGGTAATTTTCAAATTAAATGGATGTGAATTATATTCTATTTTTATATTTTAATATCATTATTTTTATTCTTTTTTCATTCTCAACTCTTCTGATATATTTTTTATATAGTCAATCATGTGTACTTGGAATTTCATAAACATTGAACCTTCCATTATACTATTATCAGTAATAAAAATAATGAAGTACATTTCTCCACAAGGGTCAACCAAATTTATTGGACCACACACATATTTATCAAAAAGATCAATCAAATTCAATTCCCTTTTATCCCTTAGTGGATAAGAATTTTAGACCATCATTCCTCACATACACGCATCACATGTATTTTCTTAATCAAAAATCATTTTGTAATTTTTTTTAACACATTATATAGGATGGATATGTTTTCCTTGATTAGTTGATTAGTGTGACCCAACCTCTAGTACCAAAAATATTTTTCCTCTATAGTTGTCAAGAAATAGACATTTTCTTTACTAACTACCTAGAATAAATCAGGATTTGTTATGTGGCCTTTTATAATAGAACTACATGTCTACATTTTTATAGTTCTTTCCTTCTAATTGAATTTCACTCCAATTATTAAGTCATTTATTTAACTCACACTCAAGATATTATGATGTAGATTTTCCATGTAGTGTAATTTTGTTTTCATTATCCCATCACTTACTAATTCAATATTTCGTTATTTTTAATGTAGAATCAATGTGGAATATCATTATTCCATCAAAACTTTTATTAAAATTTTTCTATAGATCATTATTTTCTATCATATGGTATGAGCAGGTTCTATCAATAATCTGGGTGCTATTATTCTTTATAGCTCTAAGAGAAATTTCTTCAAAGTTGGATTTCTCTATCTTCTTCTTTTCCATCCAATAGATACATGATTGAGTGGAATAAAAATATGGATTCTCTAATATTTTAAAAACATTCATGGTTGAATCATACTCATATTTTTTATCTGAAGTAGAATACCTATATAAAAGGGTAATTCTTCTTCGTTGAACAGTATTGACATGCCTCGTAGTTTTTTAGATGAAGTTATTATTACCACCTATCATCTACCTAAAATGAGTTTCTTTATGCATAATGTTAGGAAAATTTAAAACAACATACAAAGAAATTATTTCTTCTATATTATTATGGATATAGTCTCCTTATCCTTTATTGACTTTAAGATGCTTCCCCATCCAGATTCCTCCTTGCCTCTTCATAATAATAAATGGTTTTACCAAGAAATACACAAAATTGAAATTTCATATTTGGAAATATCATCTCACATTAATTCCTCCACATATCTCATTATTTTCTATAGTTATTTTATTGATGATCCTCTATAGATAATTGAGAATTATTTTAATCTCTCTTATCAATTTTGTTTTAACCTATCCATATTTGGACATCTAAAAAATCTGTGATATGTCCAACAGTTTTCTTCCCATTTCATTTTTTGCACCACATTTCCACCCTTTTATGTTTTTATATCACATATAATTATACATTTCCCATATATTTATATCGTTGAAAATTCAAGGATTTTTATGATCCTTTATAAAAATATTTAAGTCATTCTAATATCTCTACACCTAAAAATTATCAAACGATAATTTCTTGTTTGTTAGCCTCGATTTTGATTCAGATTCTAGTTTATTCCATAAAGAAATGAGTTCTTATTAAAGGGCCTCAACTATCATAGCATTTTCCTTGTGTCTAGATGTTAGGTTATTGATGAATTTTCTCTATTATTCGTTCTTGATTTTGAACTGCACAACCTATTTCAAAATTTCATGATTTGTTTTGTATTCTTTTTCCACTATATGAATTTGATCAGCCCTTTATCAAGATTATCCACATACTCTGATGAATCTTTCAACAAATATCACATATTTATGATTTTATTTCAATGAATTTCATTCTCATCAAGAGAACCATAATGTTCCAACATGAGATCAAAAAAACTATTTGATTGATTATATTCATCTTTTATAGGTTCTACTATTTCAGATGTATCCATCATGAACTCTTCTATATCATATTTCAAATTTGGTTCTACATCCTCTCAAAAGTCATTATTATCTTTTTTCTATTTGAAGAAAAATATCTTCCTCTATAATTTATTACCTAATGTGGAGTCACCCTTTTGAGGTAACCACCTATGAGGCCTCTAAAAAAACTATTATTCACTTTTTATATTGAAAAATCTCTTTGATAGCTGATTAGAATGTCTCTACTTTACCAAATCATCAAAAAAATAAATATAATATTCCATTCAAATATCCCTTTTACAATATTAAATTTCATAGAAAAAAAAAGAGAAAGTATTTCATCATCCATGTCATCTCCATCATCACTAACATTTGAAATCTCATCTTTTTCATATATTTGAATTCCATTTCCATTATTACTAGATTCTTTTCATTTATAGTTTGAAATTAATTTAAAAATTCACCATACTTCTTTGTAGATCATCAAGAAAAATATTAAATAAATCTACTTCCACAAGGATTGATGTTATTATATTGTAAAAAGGTGGGATCCTTCTCAAGATTTTATGTACAATGTAAATATATATAATTTCTTCCCTAGTTCATATAATATCTCCAAAAATATCTGTCTCATTGTAGAAACTAACAAAATTTTCATCTTGATAAATTTTATAATAATCTAACTGATTTTGCCTGACTTGAAGTCTTTCCTCCTTTAATTTTTTATATCCTTCTTATATATTTTCAAATTTCCCCACAAGAAATTAGATATAGTGTAACTCATCACCTCTAAATAGATTTGATCAGATATTGCTACAGCAAGAACATTTCATGGTTTGGAATATTTTCTAAGTATTTTCCTATCTATTTCAGTCATATAAATACATGTTGAATTACTGACCTAAATAGACTAAGATGTGAAATAGATAACTACCATCCCAAGGGACCACAAAAGGTATTTCATCATATTATTAAAAATATATAATTTTCTTCCATAAAATAGGAGAACTCCTTTAACATTCACAGAATTCTATAGAAAAACATGATATGACATATTTAACACCTATAACATAGATTTAACAAAACATCTAGGACTCTAGAACACCATGGGAAGGGGGTTAATCAAGGTGTCGCATTTTTCACTCAATGAGATGATTATTGTCCCCTTGTTGGTAGAAATTTGTTAAACCAAACTAATCTAATTGTGTAATAATGAAAAACACATTTTTATAAATAAAAACACAGTGAGACACTTTTACTTAGTGCACTACTAAGGTATATTTCTATGATCATACGTTGGTAGTGTGTTGGATAGACATTAATCCATTAATATTCAAAATTTATTATAGATTTCATAATATAATTAATGGTTTATGTATGCCAAGAAATCTACCTTAACAAGAACATTAGTGATATCACACTACATCCCCCAGATCAATTTTTTCGACTCCCCCATTTCACGAGTCACATAACATTGATTTTTACATGACATCAAAACATGTGTGAAAAAACATTCCTTATCCATTTTTTGATGTGATTTCCTTGAATATTCTCATATGATTAACTCTAGAATCATTCTTTAATCTTTGTGTGATGATTGTATTTTTGCAACAACATTTCATTTACAGAAAAATTATTTCTTCATCCTCCAATTGATGGACCCAAAAAAATTAAAAATACTGTAAAACTACACCATATACACCATATAATCACATATCTTGAATACTCTTTGGTCAATCCAGTGTGGGATAAAAACAAAAATTAAATACATTAATTTTCCAAATATGAAAAACCTTGGTCCCAATACTTTCTAAGATAATTTTAGATCCATAACCACTTGTAAATTATATTGTTATATAATTGGATAGTTTGATTAAATATTTAAATCTATTTTGGGGAAATAGATTTAAGTGTAAAATAAAAACATGGAATAAAATTTTAATTTGAAAGTTTTGGTGTTTGGTAAAATTAGTGATATTATATCTTATGGTGATTTTTTTGGGATTACACATCAATGATATTTAGAATTCCCTATGTTAGAAGTGGTAAAATATTTAATAATGTTAGAATATGGAATAGAGAATCTATTTTTATGGAATCCTAGTGGTTTCATAAAAATCATCATTTTTATTTATTAAGAAAATATTATTATTGGAAATTAACTGATAGAATATTACCAATACATTTAACTGGTGATAAAATATTTCAAATGAAAATTATTTGAATATTAAATTTGTAAAAATGTTTTTGAATAACGTTGTAAAAAATGGTTAGAAAAGGGGTTTTATTTTCTTTTAAAATCATATTTAAATTCAATATATGGGTCGTGAGGTAATATATACACAAATAATTTTTGTGATAAAAGTTGTGGTATACATAAAATTACAATGTAACATATAGAAAACGTTAATTTAAGGTTATACAAGGTTTTTTTGAGAATAAGATAAGACTTGGTATCTTTTGAAAAAAGGTTCTAAATTATTTCTTCATCCAAATACAGATACATTATATATAAGGTGGAAAATTAAATTTAATAAATCAATTGAATTACCATGTTATATTCTTCAAATATTAGTAATGTTATTATAATAAAATAACTTATGCTGATGGGTTTAAAATATCATAATTATAATATATTAATAGTAAATGTTATTCTAGTAGCTGCATGTTCAATCTTACCAGATAGTGTTCAACAAATATTTGCAATATTATGTTATTTATTTATGTTCACTTTTACTAAGGAGATATATCTATTGAATAAACAGTTCTTTTATGGTTGAATTATAAGAATATTTTTTGAGCTTGTGATGTATTTTAGGCTTCCTTTCTTTGACATCGTGATTAATATAATCATTAACATGGTTATGGAAGTAAAAAATGAGTGTTCTAGTTATTTATAATGGATATACCCAACTTAGTAATAACAGAAAATATTAAAAGTTTTTTTAAAGAATAAAATCAGACTCATGGGTTGCATCCTGTAATATTGAATCAATAACAAATAATTTGAGTCATTAAATGATTGGTTAGAAAATATTAATATTTTTATGATTCTAATGTCATATAATAAATAAAGGGAATGTTTATAAGTTATAGTAGGTAATAATTTCAGAAAATCATTTATATGATTAGAATAAAAAAATCTATATTTAATTCAAAAAATATGAATAAATTCAAGAGTATACAAATATACATATGATAGATTTTAAGATTGAAAGACCTAATAGAGCTAAAAATTGTACCACAAAAGAGCTCAATAAAAAGTTTGTTTACAATTTTAAATTATAAATATATGAAAATATATATATTAATAGATATTTAATATCTAAAAGGGAATAATGTAGGCTAGTGGTTTAAGAATACAAGTGACTTATTACAAATATTATGTCATTAATGGGTTAATATTCTAAAATAAATTATAGTATAATAAGAGTATAATGAAAAATAGTTCTTTGAATCTCATAGAATATTAATTTTTTTTATATAATTCAAAAGATAAAAAACATGTAAGAAAAAATTAATAAAGTTAGAAAATTAAAAAAATTACAATTGGATTAAATGAAGTTTATTATTAAAGTGTTTAGTTGTATATGGATTAACAATAATAATGAAGTTCAAATTAATGATTTCATATTTATATGAGTGAATCATCATTTGGATGGTTATAAAAATAAACCATTTATTTTTTCTTTATATGGTCAACATGTTCTACATATTATTAATATTTCTACTCTAAATAGGCCAATTGTTTTATTGTCATGTGAAATAGATTAAGAGAAACATGAATCTGAAAATGAGTATGTTCCATTATTTTATGTGATTTCAAAATGATTTTGAATGAAATAATTAATTATATAAAAAAGATTATATTAAAAGAATTTTTATTTTAAAGAGGTGTAAAACATTGAAAAAAAATTAATGAAAATGCTGAGGAGAAAAAATCAACAAAATATAAAAAAATATCCAAGGAATATAACAATTACAGAAAAAATAATCGATGAGTCACTAAGACATTAAATAATTTTTTATGTAATATTTCATTTAATTAATATATATATATATATATATGATACTTATTTATTATATTTTCTTATTATATATACTTTATTATTAAATTTCACTTTTTCGATAGAATTTTTTATTACTTATATTATCATTTAAAGTATGTCTTATATAATTTTTTTAAAAACCTAGTATAATTAATCTTATTTTGATAAATTTCTTGGATGCTAAATATATTTTAAGAGTATAATAATTGTTTATTTTTAAAATATAATATTTTCTTTTTTTTCAATGGCATAGGTCACATACTCATAGGAATATAATAATTATAACATAGATGTTCTAGAAATAATTAAGGATGATAAAGAAATTATAAATATCATTTTATTAATGGTTGAAGTAAATTAAAAATGGATGACAAGAAAAAAATATCAGTTGACTTGAAATGAAAATGGCCAAATAACAGAGGTGATATGAATATATTTATAAATGATATTTTTTTTATAGTCAGGTAAAATTTTTCTATTATAAATTCCTACTAATATATAAAATATTTTATGGTGAGAAAAATATATTAAGGTGAATGTTAAGATATTTATTATATTAAAAATCAGACTGATTTTATTATCATATATACAAATTAATAGTAAAAAAATGTTGTTTTGAATAATTTTTAGTGGTTGATACCACTTGTAGAATATAACTTCTTCAAGGATTTATAAATGCATTATGTTTGATAATGAATTTTATGGAGAATTTGTCTATTGTGAGGGTGAGTGATAAATTTATTTAGGTTGTTCTTGAGATAATCATCATAAGCACACAAAAATATATTTTGAATGTTATTATTTCCATGATATGTGAACAAGATTTTAAAGTATTAATATTTCCTATTTTATTAATGATTTATAAAAGTTTTCATATATAAATTTTTTCACTTGTGTTATTTTTTATTTCAAAGACTAATCCCACAAAATACATAATTCATCAAAAAAAATTTTATCCCTATTCAAGAGGGGATGAGGATAGAAAAGTCATCAAAAATATATGGTATGTAAAAACTTTATAAAATTTTTTGTTAATTATTTTATATAAAATATAGAAAATTGTAAATATGATTTTTTTTTATTACTAAACATGGATCGAGTGGATTGGAACTTAATATTTTTTCTTACCTTTCTATATATTATTCATTGATTCTCGTAAAAATAGTGTGGCTCAAGTTATTATTGATTGTATTTAGGGGACCATAGATTTATTTGTAATTACACTTTATATTTTCTATTTATTTATTAACTACTTTATTTCATCCTCATAAAAAAAATTTAATGTTTCTACTCCATTTTATAGGAGTAAATATCAAATGACGTTTCAAAAGGAAATCCTCTCCAGGTTATCAATATCCTTAGTTTGGCATAGGAAAATATCAGTCATCCATGACATATTAGTGGTGTCAAATTTTGATTTAAAAAAATACAATGTTCTTAAAAAATAAAAATATAACATTTACTTGGATACAATTGTTATTTGAGGAATGAATAATGACAAAAGTTATAAATTATCAATCAATGTATACTAAACCAAGTAGGGGAAATGAACCAGTCTATATAGCCCCCAACTAATAAGGATAATTCCATCATGTATCATCCTTTCCATCAACTCATCCATGATTTAGTATTAATATTTTTATTATTTAACTTTGTTAAAAATTATATCATTTTTATATTGATTTAGATCATGTTTTTAGGGGAAAAGGAAGGTGATTTGTTAGTATGTTTCTCAATCAACATAGTGTCTTCTATAAAAGAGTGTGGAAGGTAATCTCCCATGTTTTGAACCATATTGAATTTCCAATAGAGTATAAACATTTCATTTTGATGATGAGAAAATTTTTAATGCAATATTCATAATGTAATTCATATCATTGGAACACTTAAACATTTTTTAGATAGTGAGTAATAAATTGGGAAAGTCATGGATGTTCTAATAGAGATTAAGGTTTTAAGTATTTGAGAACCAAATTTCGTGAAGTTTAATGAAATGAAATATAGTTAGTTCCTGGTTAATACTACCCACGAACACATAACAATACAGCGTATTGTATAGGTGAATTTCATTTCTAATATTTGTGGGATGTGTTTCATGGACATGTGCTTTGTTTACAAAATATTTCAGACATAAATTCTTGGTATGTAAATGGTTTTTCTAACTATGAAAAAATCCATGTGAGTCCATGTTCCATGTGGATATTATTGGTGAATGGTTGACATAGGGTTAGTCTAACTATTTAGACAAAAAAAATTCCCTTTAAGAAGGTGTAAAATTATAATGTTGAAATAATTTTACCCCAAAACCTAATCTTTCTTTTCCTCATCCTATATTCCTACCAAAAACCATTTAATATATTCCCCTTGGCCCCTTCAAGGATTTTATATATCTTATATCTCCTAGCTCAAAATCTCTCACTGTCAGTTGTGTTGGATCGCCCCAAATAATAATATAATCACCCTTTCTTCATATCTTCATTTATTTCTCAATATTGGATTCAATTTCAATGTAGATCTTATGCTATGTTTTTTGAGTGGGTGTTATGATTCTTCTGATTTATCAAATTTTGGATTGAATCAAATCCCATGAATAGATTAGTGAATCCTCATTGGTATTAGGTGTGTGATATGTGGATTTTTTTCATTAAGTTTTATTGTTTTATAAAATGCGCAATTGTGACACATGCATAATTCTCCATGAATCTCCATTTAAATGTTAAATTAAAAATGTGGAACCTAATAACTTAAATTAAATAGTGTTTTACTTAGTTACACCATTGTAGGTTATTCATCTCAATGTGAACCACCCCTTTCGGTATTCTATTTGTATTCCCATGACATATGATTCGTCTTGGTAATTAAATATTTCTATTTGGGTTCTATTTTAAATGATTTGATTTCAATTCTCTACCAATACTTTATTCACCTTTTAGATGTGTGGGATTAACTCTAATATTATAGAAGTGTAGATTGAATTAAATGTGTTTGTGTTTCAATCATGCATTGTTTGTGATTATTTTTATAAAAACACCTAGAATGTGAGATATATTATTTAATAAAAAGATTCAATCAAGTGGAGTTATTCAGAATGATAAATAGAATTCACATTTCCCATAAACTTCTTAATTACTTATAAATCTAATGAGAAAAATTGAATACTTAAATTGTGATATGGTATGCCTATGTATATGGACATTTTATTATTTATACATGAACTATAATATGACTTTATTACATACACGACCTTCTTTTTTTCATATATTTAAATAGAAAAATGACATAGATAATATCATTCCCAATGATTATATATTAAGGGAAACATTACTATTCTTTTATATCACACCTTGAGTGATACTGGTGTACCTTATATGAAACAACATATATGAGGTAATTGGTTAACTGAATTATATTATACCATGGAACTACATACATTTTTATTGACTAAAATTCCTTAGATAGGCTGGTTAGTGAAGTGAAATCATATTATGACTTAATAAAACCATAGATTCCCAAGTAGGAATTCTATGGACTTTGTCATAGGTCATCTGAATTATTATTTCTTAAGAAAACATTTTATTCCCAAGTGGGAATTCCTTATACATTCTCATAGGTTAAATGATTTACATTCACCATGATTGATACATGGATTCCCAAATAGGAATTCCATGTAAGGGATTATGGGAAATAATGAAATTTATTATATGATTAACCATCTTCACATAAATGATTTTTATTATTAGTTAGACCTTATGAGGTTCCATTGGATCTTGAACAACTAATGGTCATATACACATATGAATTAGATGGCATATAATCATTCTTTGGTTTTTGTTATACTTACTTTTAAATTTCTTGTAATATATCCTTGGTTCCTACATTAACATTATTACCTTCATCGTTACTATTATATATCGATGACTACGTATTAGACTTCAATTCCTCATTGGTTCATATATATAAATTAATATATATAGTCTTACATATATACATATTTATATACATAATAGAATATTTTCTGAGATATTTTATCTCAAGCTAAAGTAGGTATGGTTGGCTAGGTATCATTAGGGAAACTAATCTTGTCTTGATTGTATTTATTTATTTACTACCTTAGATATTATACATATAAATTATTGTATTTTAGATTCATTGAATAAATTAAAATATATGTCATCGGGGGTGGCCTAATGATTTTATCTCACACCCCATTCAGACCTCCGTTTGGTACCCAGAATGACCTCATGATTGTAGGATCAGGATTAAAGATTGTGTTTTGTGTTGGAAACATGATTATGGGAACCTAATATCATCAGATTGATCACTTTACAAGGATGACTGTGGAGATAAAATTTGGTCTTTAGTTATTTTATTATGCATGTATTGTATGCCTGCTTCCATGTATGATTATTTTCATTTTTTTAATCAACAAGACATAATTCTAGATATGATGATTTTTATGGATATGGTCATTTATTATTATTGGGGAAGATTATTTCTTCTTCCTTTAAATTATAATTCTTCTAATATTGATTTTTTATCTTGTACCACTATTCTACTCTATTCAAGATGGTATAGTCTCATGGTTTTACGATCATTATAAAACACAACTTATTAGAAGCCTCTAGCATATGAGGAGGCATACTTCAGGTTATGTGGTAAACCTGCTCAAGGGACCGTTCAATTGCTCTATGGTTGGTACATTACATGTAATATTATAGGTGAAAATATATATAATTTGTCATTGTCATGTTTTCAACTATGGTCTAAATTTAAAATCACCTAATAAAAAACATAAGAGTTGAATAATTAAACTATAAATGCCATAGAAAAATGATATGTTATAAAAAGATTTATGGAATATCTTATTGATCATATTTTTGTTAAAATTATCATCCATGTATTTCTATTTAAAAAATAATTATTTATATAATCCAATACAGTTTTAAATTAAAAATGATAATGAGATATAACCCAGTAATTCTTGTAAGGAATATAACATTAATAAAGCTATAAAGTGATAGGAGATAGTTGAATTAAAAAACGTGCCTCAGTTATTATAAAAATTTTAATTTTCCCTTATTTAATATATATATATTTATAGAAACATGGATCATGCCAATGATAATGTTTTCTACCGATGTCAATGATAGATCGAGATATTACAAGTTTGTTATTATGATTTAAGTGTAGGTTGAGGTTCTCAAATATGAAATTTATATCATTATTATTGTTAATTTCTATTTGAGGAATTTAATTTTTATTGTAGTTTAATTTTTAATCATTCCTAAAAATTACCAGTGGAGATTAATTTTTTTTTAAAAGGTACTTCTACAACTATTATCCCACTAAATATAAAATATTGTTTTATATTTATCTCTTTATGTATCCTTAGAATATTCTATAATACCCCCAATGATCGTATTGAGAAACTATCATGTAATTTATGGTCTATAATTATAATAATAGTTAAACCTCACCACTTATTCATACCACATAATGGTAAATGTTATGTTAATTTTATTATAACAATACTAACAAAATTTAAATTAACATTTTTTTTATTTTCATAGAGACTATTAGATGTTGGTCACTTTTCCCCCGATGATAGAGAAATTAATTATAATATACTCTTTCTTTTTTAGGTAGAGGGGAACCCAAAAAGAATCAGTGATTATTAGAATTAGTTAATATATAAGAATATTTATCATCGTATATATTCCTTCTGTGTATAGTATTTCACCATTAAAATGATTCTTTATTTTTTTGTCTTGCGGTGTTATATAATTAAAAAAGAAATTGTAAATACCATGCTTTATAGAATATGAAAATATATATAAATGGAATATCATTTAGGATTCCAATAATAATTATTGAATATATTATTGATAACGGTTGAATTTAGTTATTAATTTTGGTTTCTTAAGTGTCCATGTAAACAACCAATCAGGGTTGGTTTTTAATACAATTTGATGAAATATATCATCAATTAGAAAGATAACAAAATACGTAAGAAGGAATGTGCCTATAGATATATTTATAAACTCAAATACATGTCATAATTAAATTACAAAGAAAATTTTAAAAGTTGGTAATTGATATCAATTTTAGTACTATCATGAATATTGTTAACATGAATATAGTCATAAAGTTATTAATGATATCTTTAATGAGATGTGTTAATATATCTTTAGATTGTGTCTCTCTAAAAAATATTTTATTTTTAAAAGAAAAATTATTATTTGATTTCAAGGAAACTTATTATGAAAATTTGTAACATTTTAATTATATAGTTTGAGTGTTATTTCTCAAATATTAGAAATAAATGTTGATATATAAAGTTTTTTCTATTGATCTCATATTTTTATTGTCTCCACTCTTCTATTTTCTGTGTTGTACCTTCAATATTTTTTCTTATTTTCTTAACCTGGGTCACTATTACTCATATTTTTTTATATTTTTATTATCGAGATCACAATTGAATGAAAACATCTAAAAAAGAATAAAACTTTATGCTGGTTTTATATATAAAAAACAGTTAAAGATAAGTATTATAATATATATATATATATATAATGGCTATTAATTATTACCATAATATATATTCTCCATATGTGAGCATATATATATTTATTATTTGATGTAAATATAATATATATTATTTTTACTACTATTTATATATAATGGTTATGTATAAAAATTCATATGTTTCCTTACATATCGAAACTATATATGATGATTTTTAAAACCATTATATTATATGTAGTGATGAAATATTTTTTTATATAATGTTTCTCCCTTAAATAAACTTTTTGTCCATAGAATGTTCCACATGCAATGAAAAAATAAAATAATCCAAGACATAAAATATAAGAAAATTATATAAATACTAAAATAAGTTTTAAATAAAAATATATTAATAAATTATAAAAGTATAAAAAATAATATAAAGAATACCCAATGTTTTAAAAAGATTTTTTTAGTTATAATAGTATTTCATATATTTTTTATCTTTATTTAAAAGATAACTTTATAATTTCTATAAATATAATATTATTAAATGAACTTTATTTTGTAATTCACTAGGAAAAAATTATCTTATAGTGAATTCTATATATTTTTATTAAATTATTAATGTTTAAGTGAATAGTAAAAAATATTAATTTTTCTAATATGGTCACTTTTATAACATTATTAAAAACTAATAATTATGTAAACTCTATTAAAACATTTTATATGAATACATATATATTGAAATAAACAATTTAAAATTCTATTTTGCATTTATTAAATCCATGATTAACATTTTAGAAAATCAAGTAATATTTTCCTCTAAAAATGGTTCTTATATGCATACATTATAAATCATTTATATACATATATATTCAAAAATTAATTTAAAAATAATATTTTCAATTTATTAAACCCAAGGGTAACAGTTTGGAAACTTATGTAATATTTTACTCTAAAAACATTTCTATACACTTACATTAAAAATTATATTTTATCACTTTTGGAAATTAAATATAAAAAATTAGATTTTATATCTCAGATATAAATTCCTATATTAGTTGATAAATTTAATTTAATTTATGCGAATAAAATTATTATTATGAAGATTAAATTTAATAACCATGATAACTACAAACCTGTTATTTTCAAAAAATAGTTATCTTAATATTGTGAATTTTTTATCTAAACAGTTAAATTATTTTATATTAAATAATGGATCTAATTTTATTAATAAACACATATATAAATATATTAATGAACATTTGATTTTTAATTAATGGTAAATAATATTAATAACACATAACAGTTAAAACATCATTTTTATATAAAAAATATTTCTTCATAAATATAATATCATTTAATTTAAAAGTTATTTTAATATAATTTAGAAACTAAAATATATTAAATTGATATTAATTTTAGTTTTATCACACCCAAGTTTGGTATGAGTTTAAACTTTATATGTTTATTAAAAGATAAGTTACCTTTGTAAAAATTAGATACACTTGTAAAAACCAAAAAAAGATTAAAGTAAAAATATACATATGAGTAACTGAAATTTAACATGTTTAAAGCATGTCTTGAAGTAATTTTTTGATTCTTTCTAGACCCAGTCTTAACTCAATATCCATTATATCTAAAAAGTGTAAATATTTACCCTCAAATAGTTTAATGATATCAATGAAAAGGAAAGGGTATTCAAATAAGTTCTCTTATCTCCAACTATAAAAGTGAATCACTTAAACAATTTCAATAATCTAGATTATTTTAAAAATATCCTTTAAAAAATAAATAATTTTCCTCTCCTAGAATTCCCTAATGTTTCCCAAATCTACTAGTCAATAAAATTAATCAAATTTCATTAAATTTGGATGATTTCTCAAGAAAAAATTCAACGAGTCAACATAATTATTTCTTACTCCTTAATTTTTCTTATAAGTTTTTTTCCTAAACTTCCATAAACATTGTAATATGTTGACATAAGCCTAATTAATATACTTAATTTTCATTATATTAATTTTACAACCTATATTTGTTCATTCTCATCCACTTATAAAAATAAGAGAATGTTGATTGTGTGTTGTACGGACTACAACCACCATGAAGTGAGGTCCTCTATTTTTTCACCAATACCTATATTCACTGTTTACAAATATGTAATTGAAAATAAAATGTGACACATCTAATGTAATTATGAATATTAAGAGATAAATTATAATTCACCTTCATTTCCTCTCATTTATTGGGAAATTAAAACCTTAACTATGTATTGTGAAACTATAGCCTCTACGATGTGATGTTATTAGTTAATCATATTGATTTTTAATACTTGTATAAACCACTTAAACTCTAATTAAAAACCATAAAAGACTAAAAAATATATCAATATGTTTCATTGATAATAATATTATGTAAAAATAAACAATTTTCTAACCATAATATCCCATAAATTTTTTCTTCTATTTTTATGTGTTCAAATATGGATTAATTCACGTTATCCATTAACTTATCATTAAAACTTTTAAAAAATCCTTATATACAATATTAGTTTTCTTTAAATTTGTTTCCATATATTAAAATAATTTAAATTTTAATGATATATTTCTTAACTTCCCCACAATTTTTTTATAAAAAATTATTTGTTTTCAAAACTCCATTAATAGATATTGCATAAAAAGTACTATATTAACATATATCAAAGTTTTATTACCATACATTTTGAAAAATAATTTTCAAAATAAATAGGTTAGTTTTTGTAGACTTTATAAAAATATTAAAAGAAAATGTTTTTAAAATTTATTCACATGAAATTATTTCCTATCATTTTAAATATTCTTTCCTATTTTTTCATGTTTTTTCAATGTTAATTATTCTGCACTTATTCTAATTATTTTATTTAAATAGGTTTTCATTGAAAAATAGTCATTTTAATTATAATTTTCATAGTTAAATTCCAATATTCTTTTAAAAATATTCATCATCTTCCAGTTAATTCATTACATATGTTATCTCAAATGAGAAATATTAAATCACCATAAGAGTAATGATTCAAAAATAAATTTCTATTTCCTTTTCATATTTAGTGTATACATTTAATGATGTAATTAAGAATTTTTTTCCTATTTTATTTCATTTTAAAAGTATATTAAACCCATTTTACCTCAGGATTTTCATGATATTTGGAATTATTGACATATTTTCTGACACCATTTTTTGTATGATTATAGGTGGGGTCATATAATTCCCTACACTACATTGGTAATTTTTTTATATCTCAAGCTATAATGATATATAGCCATGATTAGAAATTTATAAAATAAAAAGGTTCAATATACTTGGATTTGTTCACAACATAAAGAGCATACATACTCAAATTAGTTCACAATGTGTTCCTATGATTTTGTTTTCATCATATTTTTATTATTATTCGTATGGATATATTAGGCTCTTCTTTGTAATGTTTATTAACTCGTGTTTCAGCCTTATCCATGTTTATTTCTTATATTATTCCATGTCGTATTCCATAACAAATGATTTATGATCTATGATTTTTTATATGATTTCATTATATATTTTGATTATACACATATGTTATTTTTGTGATAAAATTTGATATTTAATTTTTATCAATTATTTTTAAACATATTAATAATTTTATTCTACAACATTCTTAAATTTAAATTTTATATATTAAAATGTATATTTTAACTTTGGATAAGTGTATAAGGGAGTCTTGTTTGTTTGATTCTGGAGAAATTTTTACAAGTTTCGTAAATTAAATTTTATTTGTAAATGGTCTTTATATATACTAAACAATATTTTTTTCTATGTTACATGATATTATTCTATGATTTGGAACTGATGTGAAATTTCTACAAGTTTAGCTTGGTTAATCTCAATTCGTATCAATGTTAATTTGAAAATGTACATGTTTTTAAGAGGGGACTTATGAGTATGGATCTAGCAAACTATACTCAGTATCAAAGATGTTTATACTTACTTTTTATGATTAGTTTATGATAAGATATTTTTAGTGAGAACTATAGTGATAATATTAGTTGGTAAAATTAAGGATATGATAAAATTATGATATTTTTTTAAAGTATGCACTGTGTAGTTCTCATAAAAATTAAATCCATGTCTCGTTATTACTAGTGGATATTGGCTCTAGAACAGATGTACCTTGGTGTAATAACCATAAAAATGGTGGATTGGGTATTAACACGATCATCACCTTATGCATGAAAAATAGTCATAACTACACACCTTGTTTTGAAATCAAAATTAATTTTCTGTGGTTAACTCATATTATCACTAATGAACCATTATGAAGGATTTTAGTTTTATGTTGACTAATTAGGTCAGTTAACCTAATATAAAAATGACCCTAGATAACCAAGGATCAAACCAAGAGAGTCATATTTTGAATAAAAAGTACCATATGTTAAAAAATAAGGTTTCATAGGGTCTGGCATATTTGTATTGGTGTTTTTATATTTATATTTTGGATGTTATCAAAACTATATTTTTAATATTTGGTTGAAATAGGGCCAAAAAAATAATGATCGGAAAGGTATGTAACTAAAAATTACTATTACATATAATATAACGTGGTAGAATACCTAAATGGTTGATAATCGTAGTATATGCATATTTATATGGAAAATGTGAGTTTCATAGTCCTACCTAAGGTATTTAAGTTGATGTATTAATAGAAAATAAATCTTTATTATCTTATTTATATTTCATGAATTGGTGATATTTGTTGATGATAATAGATTATATTCTAAAATTAATGTAGATTATATAAAATTGTAAATTTATTTTTCTCCGGTAATTCTGTTTAAATTTTTTGGAAACATATATTAAGTGGTATCGATATCCTTCAAAAGTTATTTTATGAAAAGTATATTTTTTAGATAAATACTTACAAACACCTAATTAAGGGGGGGGGGGACTCTTAGTTTTATTATATAAATGATTATGAGGTAGTGAAGAGTTTTTTAATTTAGATAAAAGTTGGTTATATATTATTTATGGCCCTAATATAAATTATTAATTTAATTAAATAGGATCCATTATATTTTTTGGTAAATGTTATCACTTTTTTATTAAGATATAAAATGTATTTTTGGTAGCTTTCTGAAATAGTTATTAATAATGTGTGAGGTTTAAATGTATAGTTATTTTTTGGAGGAATATATTATTTCACTATGGTTTATTATCATGAAGATTAAAATTATTTTTGGAGAGGTTTATTTTATATAATGTATGATTAGGGTATATACATACTAGAGTATATGATTACATAAAAAGTTAATGTTTTTTAGGAAATACAAGTAACGTGATTTGGAAAAAAATGTAAGATAGATTTCATATTATATTTTATATCCCAAATTATAAATGTGTTAAGAATAACCTCACAAAATTTCATCAATGAGTGATAATTAAAATTGTGGGGATGAAATTTATTCAAGGGGGGTGAATTTAATTACCCAATATTTTTCTATATAATTTTTTTCTTTCAAATAATTATTTTGTTGATATATTTTCAACATGAACCACCAAACTAAAATAGTCCAAGACAAATTAAATTGTAAAGTTATATAAATAATAATTAGATAAAGATATTTCAGCCAATTATAAATTCATAAAACAATATGACTAAGAATACTAAGTGTTTTAAAAGTTTCTTTTAGAAGTAGTTTTTCTCCTTTTATTATATATTAATTTAAAATATAAATTATTTAGTTTTTTTATTTTTTTGTAAATGAGATTCATTTTTTTGAAATCATTAGGTTTAAATTAACTCAGGATGAATTTTATATCAATTGTAAAACATTTTGTTTTTAGGTGAGTAGTAAAAAATATTGATTTTTTTAATAATTTAACATTTCAGAAATTATAAAAATAAAACAATAACTTGGTAGTTTTAAAAAACATTTATTAAAATATATAGACTAAAATATATCATTTAAAAATTCAATTTCAAATTTATTAAACACATGAGTAATGTTTTGGAAACTTTAGTAATATTTTACTCTAAAAAATATTTTTATGTGAATACTTTAAAAAACTAATTTTATCACTTTTGCTAATTAAATAAAAAACATATTTCATATCCAGATCAAAATTTCCATATTATTTAATAAATTCAATTTCATTATTGTTAAAAAATTATAATTACTATAATTATAGTCAATGACCATGAATATGGTAAAACTATTATTTGAAAAGAATTGTTTTATTAATGTTGTATAATTTTTATCTAATAAATTAAATTAAGTTATTTTAAATAATGACTCTCATATTATTTTTTCACATGTATATAATTATATTAAAAAACAATAAATTATTAATCAATTCAAAATAAGATTAAGAACATGTACTGGTTAAAAATATTATTCTAAAAAAGGATATTCTATTTAAAAATCTTTTTAACTTAGAAGATAATTTTAAATTATTTAGAAATCTAATTAGATTAAATTGATATAAAATTTAGTTTAATCTCACATAAATTTGGTAAGATGTGATATTTTATATGTTTAGTAAAAAATAAGTTACTTCTGTAAAATCTAGCTACCCTTTTAAAAACAAAAAAAAATATTAAAATAAAAAAATCAAATAGAATCAGACATGTTTAAAAAATGTGTGGAAATAATTTAATAGGGATTATTAGAACCACGATAACCTAAAAATAAATCATTTCAATCATTTCATGTCATTTGAACCTTGAATAGTGAAATTATTTAATTGAAAAGTAAAGAGTATTCACAAAAGTATCAATTTCTTTATTTATAAAGGAGATCACTTACTCACATTTAGTGTTCCACTTTCACTCATAAAGATCCCTGAAACCCAACCAAATTTCCCATTATTAAAATTACCTTTAATTTAAAAAATACCCTACTCACTCCACGTTAACCTAACTCCTTCAATTATAAGGTGTTCATCAAGAGAAAGATCATGGTCGTGATATAACTATTGTTTAATCCTTTTCTTTTCAAATTAATCATTCCCTTCAAAATTTCCTTGTCAACAGTAAAATAATAAAATTAATATAATTAAAATATTAAATAATTATTATATAAATTAAACAACACCTTTTTATTGTACCCCATCTATTTATTAAAAAAATAACATCAATCGGGTGTTGTGTGAACTACCGCCTCCATGGAGCAATGTCTTCCATTTTTCACCGGATGCCTCTCCTAAATAGTTATAAAGATGGAATTGAAGAATAAATGTAACAAATATAATATAATTATAAAAATTTGGAGAAAATTTATAATCCATATTTATTTCCTATAACTCATCATGAATTGGTTATGTTGACTTTGTGTCATTCAAACAACCACCTCCAGAAAGTAAGGTTCTCTATTTTTCATATTGAATTTAAATATTTACCCAAAAAATTAAAATATGATTTAAAAGATTAAAAAATATAAATAATATCATTATGTGTATTTTATAGTGATATTATGAAAAATTAAACAACTTCATAACCATGTTCACTCATCAAATTATAGTATGTTCATGTTTCATTTGGTCTGACCACTGTCAAAAATATTACTCTAAAACTCTATCATGGATGACTATAGGAACCTAAATACTAATATTATTAAAATTGAGGGAAAATATAATCATTATTTAATGGTTATAGTGTATTTCATTTTGTATTTAACTTATTATTAAAATACATTATTTGATTGCTAAAATTTCAATAATAAGTCTCCATCGATTCACTTTTCCTAAAAAATAACCAACATAAGAAAAAATTCTATAATATTTAAATAGAATATTATAATAAAAGGTAATTATTAAATTAAATATATATGTGAAATTTTACTATTAATGTAAATAATAAAATTAATTAGATTATTCTAGAAGTTAGGAATGCACGCCGGGCAAACGAGGACAATGATGGGGGTTTCTTATATCAAATTTAACTTCCTGAGATACATTTCGTATTATTCGATATGTTTTCTTCATAATTATTTATCTTTCCCCAATTTAATATTTATTTCATAATCTTATAATTATTCATTTTATTTATTTTATTTATTTTTGATCTAAAATAATATCCTTCAATGGTTTTTCATTTGCACGTTTCTAATTTTTTAAGGGTTTATTGACTCAATTTCAGATACATTGGGTCATCATCATTCTTACATGAATATACATTTAAATATTTTTTTATCATTATATTTCCTATATTTTATATGTTATTATATATTTTTCTTTAGGGTAATTAATTATCCTCATAAATTACCATAACATTTACAGAAAAATCAAAAATAAAATGACAATATTGGTAAGAATAACTCTCATTCTTATAAATGAATGTTTTCTGGCATATACATATTTTCATTTCCACCTATATATTCCTCTATATCTTGAAAATAAAATATGGATTAGTTTATTTTATCAAATTACTTCACATAACCATTTTTCAAATGAATGTTTATATCCTGATTTGTGATGCGGGTTTTCAATAAATGTGTTTCAAAATATTAAAATGTGTTACATATCATGTATATCTTTATTATGTTGAACTCTATGTTTTATTTGTAAAAATGTAATTTATTTT
This sequence comes from Viscum album, assembly GCA_963277665.1. Classification (NCBI taxonomy): domain Eukaryota; kingdom Viridiplantae; phylum Streptophyta; class Magnoliopsida; order Santalales; family Viscaceae; genus Viscum; species Viscum album. The sequence continues at coordinate 1,952,186,679 of OY728141.1, read as the reverse complement.
TATCAATACATAATTATTTATTTCTTAAAAGTCAATGATTAAATATATACCAAAATTTTTTATTCAAACCCTTTTGAAAATTACATTTCCAAGGAATCATGTGATTCCTCACATAGATATTCTTTATAAAAATAAGAAAAGAAAATTCTATTAAATTAATTTACAAATGAATTAATTTATAATTATTATGAATATTATATACAATGTTTCATTATTTTAAAAAGTAGATTATTTTTCCATTATATATGATTTTTATTTGGAAGGAGTTTCATGGAAATATGATCATTTTAATCACGATTTTCTATGTAAAACTAGAATATTATAATAAATGTATTCTTTATATACACCTTTATTCATTACCTATATTTAAAAAACATGAATCATTAAATCTTTAAAAATGAAGTGATCTATCACTACCTTAATCTTTCTAAATCATATTTGGTTAATAACTATATTATTTATTCAAATTTTATTCCTCTGCGAAAAACATTTTTTTATTACTTTTATTGAATGGTGTTCACTTATATAGAATATATAGAATTGTTTTTTAGATTTATTGACATAATCCTATACCCTTAATCTATATAGTGTATATACCATATGATTTATTATATTTAATATTATATACCATTATTTTTACCAAAGATATTTGGATATAGTTTTATTTCCCACTGGTATATCAGGTTGTAGTTATTGAAGGAATTATAAACTTTTTCTTTATATGATTTCATTTTAAAATAAAATGAAATCCATTTTACCTCTATGGTTTTTCCAATATATGATGAATGATTGATATATTTTAGCACAAACACACACACACACACACATATATATATATATGGATAATAATGGTTGGGGTCCTATATAAACTGCCCATTAATTATTTAAGGATTTATATATCATGTGATAATGATGAGTGGAAGTACTTTGATTTGATCACAACAAGATGTATAGACTTATATAGATTTGTCACTATATAAAGGGTGTTCATACTTGGATTGTTTCACAGTGTGGTCTTATACTTATGTTTGTGCTATAGTTTTATGGATATTCTCATTGATATGAAATGCGCTTATGGATCATATTAATTGAGTCTTGAGATTTAAAGAAAGTTTGGTGTTTCATTCATTCATGAGATGCATGAACTGACCAAGGAATTAACTCATGCGTTTTAACGCATGATATATTGCGATAGCACCCAATGAAGATCTTTAGGTGTTATAAAAATAAAAAATTATGTGACTATTTAATGTTAGGGGATACTGGTTCAAGAATCACTAAAACCCTATTCTCTATTCTTATTTAGACTTATCGCATTGAGGTGATATCAAACTATAATATTATATGATTCTAAATTAACACTATGTTTGATAGCACATACAACTCACTACACTAATCATAAAAAAACATTGAAATATTTTTATTTAATTATTATAGTTTTTACGTAACCATTACATTATTGGGTATGGATAGGATTATCCAAATTATGAAATAATTAATAATTTCTACTCAATAAAAATTTATATATTAATTCTAAGAAAATAAGAAGTCATTTTTTTTTTGCAAATTCAATATAATGTCCAAAAATATGTTTTCTTTGAAAAAGGTTTTTGATTATTTTTATTGGAATATATTATAAAAAATAAATTTCCACATTTATAAAATTTATTTTATAAAAAGGATACAAATTTTAATATCTATATATCAAAATTATCATAGTGTAAAATTTTAGGGTTTTCCTAAAAAGATTGATTATTTAGTAAATAATGATAAATAATAATTTTGGTAAAATAATCATTCCATTGCATTAAAAATATCATTTTTATTTTAATTTTATATTCTATTAATATTATTCTCTTTTATTTAGATATTATTTAATTAACTACATATTAATCAGCTTTAAACATTATTTTTGGATAAGATTATTTTGGGGTGTAAAAACTCATTTTTTGAAAAACAGTATTATGTTGGCCTTTATGTATTTATATTAAATGTAATTTATCCCACGTAAAGGAATATAATTTTTAAAAATAAATCCCATATTTTTATCAAAGATATTAAAATTTGGTATGTAATTCTATTTTATTTTTGTTCATTTGGAATAGTACATATTTGTTACCATGGTAAATATAAAGTAGGTAATTAAGTTTAGAAATAATATGGTGAGGTATTAAAATCAACAAAAAAACTTTAATATACTTCATTTTATTACTATATATAATCTTAAATCTTTTGCAATTTTAAAATGGGTCAATTTATGGCCACATTCCTTCGATTATAACATTTATATTATTTTATTTAAATATAAAGTAAAAAATGTCACTCTATTTCTTTTAATATATATAATATCTTTAGAAAAGGATATAAACAGATTACATTTAGTTATAAATTTTTTTCAAAGATAAATTATTTTTTATCACAGAAATTTTGTTCAAAATTTTTATTGATGAAATGATTACCTTAAGGGTTTATGTAACACTGAAGTAGTGTTTGTGCAAGCAATAAGAAAATCAAGTAAATTAATTAAAAACTTTAAAAGTACTATTTTTTGGTTGAAGTATTGTATCCTATAAATTTTATATATAAAAAAACATATTAGTGATATGTAAAAGTATTATATTTTAATTCCTTTAATATCATGTTGTTTTCAAAAAAAAGTAAATGAAAAGTGTTATAAATGATATTAATGACATTTTTAATTAAATAATATTTTATTAAATTATTTAAAAAAATATTATAATAATTAAAGAATTAAATTAGAATGAAAAATGTTATAAAATTTCATACTTTTTAAATTTATGATCAAATTTTCACATTATAAGAAAATTATAGGACTTTAAAATTTAAAAAGTTGTTATCGTGGTTAAAGATAAAATGGTATACCGAGAAGATAAACTAAATTTTAAATTTTAAAATATTATATAAAATTGAAAAAATTTGATTTTATTATTATATTAAGACCATATATTACTTATATTACAATCCTTATAATTTTATAACCATTTTATATGAGTTATACATATATTCTATTATAATATTTCATATATTTCTAGTAATGACATTAATAATATTTTAAAATAAGTAGTATTTTTTAAAATAAGTTTGAATTAATAAAATACTATTTTTATGAAATTGGATGGAATATTGTTTAAAATTTCAATAATAGTACATTTATGGTTTATTTTTCCATTTATAGTAACTTTCTTTTCCCCTAAAGTTTAAAAACATTGATTTCACAATAATTTTCAAAAGGGTTAACCTGGGTTGAAACAAAGAGATAAGGTTGAAAATAAAATAAAATCTTGTCAAAGGTTTATTATTGGAGTATATTGGGAATAATATTTATATTATATATAAATTATATTAATTTGGATCTATTTTATTAAGAAAATACTTTATATTAATCAATTATTTAAGAAATTTTAAGAATGTCCCTCTCCTCACTTATAAACGGGCATATCCTATCCTCTCATCCCCACACTAATTAAGCACAATATATCATCCATTACCTACAAAAATATCATTATAAAATCTATAACCTTGTTATATACATATCAATGTGGGTATCATATCAATATTAGGGGGATGTATGTGTACAGAAAATAAGATTGTCTGATGAAGAGGTATAGCTTTTAACAAAATATTTAAGATTTATTTCTTCCTATACTTCATGCAAGTATAATTCAAACATTATGAAATAATATCACTCGAATATTGACCATAAAAATATGTTGTTATGTTAATTTAAAAACCTGTATACATCTCTACCATCCCTCAAATGGGAAATGAATCCATTTTTCGTGTGTATGGAGGACTACAGCCTCACGAACCAATTTACTTCCTTTTCCATAACCACCTCTCATGGACGGAAATAACGAGGTATTTAATATATATATATATATATATATTTATAAGATATTAATTAGATGTTTAATATTCTAAAAATATCATATATCATCTTTTTTATTAACTTTCCAACCACTTAAAAATCGAAACTCCATTTATGCATACATGTAGATTATGACCATCACAAAGTGAAGTGACTTATATTTCATAACCACATCGCATTTCTATTATATATAAGTATTTTTAGAAAAAAATATTATATCTATAATATAATCATAATTATATAAATTTATCTTAATAATTACAATCTTTACATCATGTTTAATGAAAAATGGAAATGAAACTCAGTTATATATATGGTATTCCATCTCCATGATTATAACATAGTTAATTTTTCATAGAAATATTTAATAGTGATTTATAGATATAATTAATGAATAAAAATAATAATTATTTCAATTTTTTTGATGGCTGTAAATATATATTTTTGGACCACTGTCAATGCACTAAAGTTGTTTTGAAGTTACTAAATGAGCATCCTCAAAACACCCAACGTTGAATTAAATAATTAAGTATTTTAAAAGTTCATTAAAATAAATAAAATAAATGGTGTAAGGATAAGGTATTAAACCTATAAATTTTTTTGGAGAACATAATTTATTATTAAATTTTTTTGATACATGGTTAAAAGGACAAAAATTGAATTTATGGACATGAGGTAAAGGATCCATCTCAATTTCCCTTTATTGAGGTATGTTTTAATGTTATTAACTAAATGTTTTTGATATAGGGTATATATTTATCATTTTACATGATAAATCACTAATCCTTCATAATTCATGTTATTTTAATTTTAATTTCAAATTATTTCATCCAAGGGTATTTTACTCGAAATTTTCCAAGTAGTAAGGGGTATTTTAACACAATTTCGTTTTGATTAGGTTGTAACTGTTATTAATTAAATTTTCCATACCATGCTTATTTTTGAATTTATCTATAAATTATTTTATGATTTATTTTTAAAATAAATTATTTGGATTCATATCTCTTCACATATTCACTTAATGGATTTTTTATCACTTCAAAATTTATGATCTTTACAAGGGATTTATTTATCGCAATCTCATTTTATTGAGACATGTTTCATGTTGGGCACTATGAATTCATAAAATAGTGAATTATCTTCGCCATGAATGAATTCTGAAATATTACATCATATAATTCTTTCTATTTAATGATACATATCAAAATGATTCCAAAAAAGAAAAGGCTTTATGTTTTAATCTTTTTTCTTTCCAGATTTTTTATCTTCAAGGTTCCATTTGAGGAAATCATATGCACTTATTTTCATGAAACACATATATTCTATCCTCATCAATTTATGAATGAGGTTTATAATTTTTCTCTCATTTTCTACCTTATTTATTAACTAAACATCAACAAAGATGTTTATAAGTGATATTGATCATGTATCTTCATTTTGATTGGGAATATTTCTCTCTTATATCCTTGTTTTCTAAAATGTTTTTATTAATTATATTTTATAATCATAAATAATCGTAGAAATTTATTTAAATTTATCTTTTACATTGTTTTAAAATGTTCTAAAATGAAACTTCTTAATTTTTTTCACATGGGACACTTTTTACTCTCTTTACACAAATTAGAAAAGAATACTTATTATTAATATTTAAAACATGAATTGATTTTTCCATCATTATGAAAAATATTTTAATAATTTTTCATTTATTATGTCCCAAGGATATTTTGAAAAAAAAAATATACATTATTTTTGAATTTTTAGTATTTAAAATTTATTTTCAAAATGAAAAGTGTGTTTTCCTCAAGAATTTTCTTAATGACATTTTTAAACTGTTTCTATTCATCAATGAATACTATAATTTCATTTACTTATGATACATTGATGATATGTTGTAATAATTCCAATATTATACTTTCTTTATATGTATTATAATTATTTTAAACAGATATTTAGAAAAATTATTTATTGTCCACTAGTAAATCATGAAATAATGGAATGCAAGTTCTTATTAAAAGTTTAATGATGAAAATGGAAGCTTCTCTTTTCTATATTTATGAATTGTGCATGGAAATTATTTATGATGATATATGATCTAAATACATATTATATTATGGTTCAATACCAATAAAACTTATACAAAAGGGTGAGCCTTATAGAGCATATATTAATGGGTAAGCCTAATATAGATCTCTTATAAAATTGGTAATGAAAAGGGAGTTAACTGAATATAAATAACTCCTATGAGATGATAGAGTAAACTAGTTAACATGTTACTTCTAAGATATTATCGGTATTGACTTGGTAAGGTTACCCCATCAGTAAGGGTTATTGTAATGGTTATATGAAGATAAAATTCCATGATTCCAACACATTTTATTTATGCTTTATATGAGTTTCAAATGGTACCTCTGATCCAGGTTGATATGACATGGATCGTGATTATCAATTATCATGACTCTTTTATTTGAAAAATATTTATTCCATGTCACATGTTTTATATTCCATTTCATAATGTGTATGAATTCCCTTATGTTATATATCATGAACATTGATTATGACATCTTAACACTATGCTCATCTTATGTTCACTGATAACATTCAATTATTAATGCATATGTTTAATCTCATTAAATGTTTGAACTCACCCTTTTAATGTTTTCAATTTACCAAGGTTTTGAAAAAATAATTTTTGTGTATAGACCAATACTCTAGTAACCCATAGTAATATCTTACGTTTTTAAATTGTCATAAGATACAATTCATTGTATCCTGAAGGACTGAATTTTTAAGTTTTCATAGAGTAATTCATATATACATTAATTTCACATTTAATTATAAAAAATAAAGTAAAAAAATAGTATTTTATTTGAGAAAACTATAGTTTTCATTATAATATCCTTTCATATCAATAATAAAAAATTTATTGTTATCCTGGGAAGAGAAAACATAAGAAAGGTTTGATTCAGATGCCTAGTAAGGGTATGAATGTGATAGAAGGTATGTAAGGCATGAATATTATTGAAGGAAATAAATTGAACTCAAACATTTCTATATAAATAATCCAATAAACTAAAAAACTCATCCTTATATATTAAAAAATTATTAAAATAATCACATGGAAAATAATAAATAATTTCAAAATTATGAAATGGATAATTTAATACATTTGAAACTTACCATCGATGCTTCGTTCTATGACATCTAAAATATAATTTTATGGGACCATGCCAGAACATTATACATAATATTTAATTCCTTAAACAATTACTCAAAATAGTTTGTATCATTAGAATAATAAATAAATCAAGGGAGTATGTAATTTTAGATCGCACCTTTCACTTAATAAGAATAATTCATATATAAGATGAATAAACAACCAGTATTAATCAACATCACTGGAAAAAAAATCAATAACTATCTATATTAGAAGAACTATCATATGGAATGTCAACAATTTACCATATCAAGGTTATCATAAACTATCTAGGAAAATATTTTGAATGGTACCATAAGAGTATAACCTCATTAAAACATAAGGTTCAATAAAATATGCTGACATAAATTAAAGTACTTTCAAAATATCACTGGAAAATTCCTTATAGGAAATCCCATTTTTCTCATTGAAAACACTAATTTATAAATAATAAAATTTCAACAAAAAAATTTTCAAAAATAAATTTTCAACCTTTAATGAAGGTTTCAAATAAATGAGTGGTTATAATAGTGGTAAAAAAATTTCTTGTTGTATCTGTTAAAAAAATTACATCCATACTTTAGTAAAAGGTCAAAAAGTACATCATCTAGAAAATGATAGGATCATTCCTTTTAAATAATTTTTTAATATTTTAAACATGGATAAATATTTATTTGGAAAATAATTGTTTAATAGTCAAAAAAATCTTCAAAACATTTTATGGAAAATAAGGATGTTGAATAAAAATATTCTTGACAATGATGAAAAAAATGTATGTTTTCCTGAAAAACATGATATCAGTATCTTGAGTACGTGAAGAGTGTATAATTATTCTGAAACTTATAATTTATATAAATAAATATATGAAAATAAAATATATATATAGGTTTTAAGATAGTGAGACCAAATTATTTCAACCATATAGACATAACCATAGACAATCACTAATAAGGATGAGATTGTGAAATAAACCCCAACTAAAAGTTTGACCCGTATATGTATGAAAATCATATATAATAAATATAGATTTATTATACATATATTACATAACCATATTCATATATATCATACCAAATATGATTCTCAAATAACTTGTTATCACCAAATTATTACCAATTCTATTTAAAAATCCTTATTCCGAGTAATAATTACATCATTTTTCATGTATGTTTTCGTTAGGTAGTTTTAATCATTATAATTTGATCCAAGTTACATAATATAAAAAATATAAAAATAATATAGATATCATATATATTCATAATACTTCTATATATATTGATCCATAAAAGTTAGATATATAAAAATAAATTACACCGTTTATGGAGACGATGGGTCATACGTACACAAGAACGTTGTATTCAGTATTTTATGAATTATATAATAATTAAACATCAAAGAATAAGTATTATAACATATAAACAATATATATTTATTAAATATACCTTTATTTAATACATATAAATTATATATAAAAAATTGATCACATCTCTTTGTGGAGGTGGTATTCCAAAGGTATGCACAAAAGAATTTATCGTTTTTCATCAAATTGGAAGGTAAGAAGGTAGATGTGTTATTATAATTATTGAAAAATAATTATATCATAATATTATTAAATAAAAATTAAACCCATCACAATAAATAAACATAAAATATTATGTGTAAAAATGAGTCGCAATGCAACGTGAGGAAGGTAAACTGTACATACACACGGACGATACATTCACAATCCATGTGATTTAAAAGAGTAAGGATACTTTTCTTTTCTTAGTAATAATAAAATTTAAATTTATTTTGGATAATTAATTTATTATTTTATAAAAATACCATATATTTATATGGGGTAAAATAAAATATAAAATCATAGAGGTTGGGTAAGACGATTACCTCTTCTTCATGAGACCTCCTTCAGATCCTTTTTTATGGAACCCAGGTTTTTTATTTTCAGAATATAAAACCCTCTTTAAATTGTATATATATTTTAATAAGATAAATGGATAGGATTTTTAGGTCTTAATAACTCAATGTGGTGTGAATAATTGAGATAAATTTGTGTCCTTTTATATAGGATGGAAATTACACACTTGGATGTTTTCAAAAACATTACAATACAATTAATCCACTCCCAATAAAAATGAATAAAATGGATATACATTCAAGTATATGATATAATATTATTTAAATATCATCAAACAATAAAATTTATCGTGTATTAAGTGGTATTTTGAAACTAATCTTTTGGTTTGACCTCATACTTAACCTATCCTAACCTTAACAACATCAACAACACTTTCACTCTTAATGGGTTATAATTTTATATATAATGTGAAAATTGAATCACAAATGGACACGGAAGGAAATTTAATCCAAATATTATCCAAATTATTCTCCATCATGATTTTTATTTTTTCTAAATAATTTAATAAAATATTATTTTGATAAAATATCATTAATGTCAATTTTGGCACAATTAATTTATTTTGACTTAAAAGAAATAAATAGAATTTTTTATTTTGAATATAAATAATTAACACATCACTAATCTGTAATATTAGTCTATAAAATTATGGGAACAAAATAAATCACCAAAATTATATAACTTTAAATATTTTTATATTCATATATTTTATTTTATTTTATTAATTAAATTAATATTATTTCAGTGTTTTGTATGTGTTTAAGGTATTTATTTTATACAAAAAAATTTATAAATTGTTTACCATAAATAAACCAAGTTAATTATTCTAAAAATACTCTTTTACATTCAATGGAAACTTTTTTTTATACAGGTGAACAAATAAGATATATTTAAAACTAACAGAGAGATATTTTGTAACTTTCTTTGATTTAAACATTATATGTGATTTTCAAGGAAAAGTGTACATTTAAAAAAAATTATCTTAAGGTGAGAGTGGTAAAGTTAAATTTGTCTTATAACAATTAAGATGAAAAAATATGACCTTATCACTTATTTCTAACCTAGATTTACAAGAATTTCCCTTAATTGAGGTGATAAAGTTGACCATGGTTAATATTCATATAGACCAAAAATAAAAGGGGGCTATTTACCAAATTTGAACCTCATGATTCCAAATATATAATGAAATTTTTAAGGTTAAATATCTATAAAAGGTAGAAAATAATTTTAAAATAATTTTCAAAAAATTGATGAAACTAATTTTAATTAAGATACAATATTTAAACATAAAACATGATTTAATCTACTCTCACATATACAAAAAAATATTTTATGAAATTTAAACGATTTTAGTAATTATATGATATATAAGTTTCATAAAAACATTCATAAATTGATTTAAATTTAACTCATTATTAAAAAAATACATTGGTTACATGAAAAAAATCATATATATATCTCTGTTCTTTTCAAATGAATTTTAAATTTATTTATGAATAATGATAACAAATGAAATTATTTTATTCAGGTGTAAACCATAAATTTTTCAAATTTAGTTAGTAAATTTAATACCCAACAACTCTATTGTAGTGACTCGGCCCAATAGAACCCATATTTGGTGCTTGTTATCAATTACATTAACATAAAATAAAAGTAAATTGTGTCTTAAAGGATAGAACATTTTAGTGGTCTTGGTAAAATAGATACAAACATGAGAAAAGAATAAACTAATTAAAAAATATTTTTTCCCAAAATAAATTTGATTATAATAACTTTATTCCATTTATAATATCTTTTTATAACCTTCTTAGTATACATATGGAGTTCTTGGGGAATGGAAAGAAAGATAATTGTGAGCTCAAATGATCACTAAGGTTAAAGTTCAATGGAAGAAATAATGAATCAGTTGGAATAATCAAGTGGAAATGTAAATAGATGTAAACACGATCCATTTAAATAATTATATAAGGAAAAAATAAATATATAAAGGTAAGACTCTAAAACACATTCCATTTAATCAATGAAATGAAAATGAAATATATCCATATATTTTTCCATGAAATATATAATGGATGAATAATAACTAAAACTAAATGAGGGAAATGCTTAATTGTTCGATGTCATGTTTGAGGCATATTAAAACCTATACCATCAAGACCTTTCACAATATGGTTTAAAAATATGGATAGACACCTATTTAATTTTCATAACTTATTTATCTCATGAGAACCTATCAATGCATCAAGGGATATATAATTCCTTGGTCCCACCTGTCATTACCTGTCCAAATAATTATTCATATAGAATAGTCGAAATAAATAATATGCCTAATCAAATATCTATATTTAATAAAGGAGACTAATTTATCCTTATTTTCAAAATAATAAAATAAATTTCAATGTAAACATTGTATGATAAATGCTATATGGTTCAGAAAATAGTCTTATCCATGAAAGATGATATGGATATTTTTTTTGAAATTCTATGTCAAATGACCATAGGAAATTGAATATTTTAAAATGGAACTAAAAATAGATCATAGAAGTGAATGTGAATACTATACTTGGCTAAATAAATCATAAACACTTTATTAAAAAAATATCCTTTTAAACAAACAAAGTATGCTTTGAAGAAATGATGGCATGTAAATTTTTACATGTCACACGAGGTAAAAACAACGTTCCTTTTTCATGGTAAAAAGGTTGTAAAATTTCCTTGTTTATAAATTGATAAGAATATTAATATGAAAACTTTGGAAATGAAAAGGTGTTAAATTATATTTAATGAATAATTTTCGTATGGTTAATAATATTTTATTAAAACCTTTCTAGAAAAATTGTTTTTATAAAAAAATAGGTTCTCTGACTAAATAGATAATTAAGTCATGTTTTCTTAAAAAAAATTTATAATATATTATAAGTACTAGAGAGTGGGAAAATGTTTCAAATAATTGAAAAAACCCATGAATAAATAGAGTAGAGAAAAATTAAAGTGTTTATTGAAAAATAGTCATATAATTTCCACAAATGGAAATGAAAGATCATTAATATTATTATTGAGTAAAATAATCTTTAAACATTCCAAAGTGTCACATACCATGTTGAAACAATTTAAATAATAAACATAATTAAGTAAAAAAAACAAATAAATTTTTTAAATATCATTAAGATAAAGGGACTAATGATGTAATAAAAAATTATACATGAATAATGAATGAAATAATAGGTATTTATAAAACATATACTTATGAAATAGTAACATGAACTTTGGAATAGTAATATGACCCTTATTAATAATAAACCAACCTTTAGACAAGTAACATCACCCATTAAAGTATAAATAAAATTCAGGTATCTTATAAATAAAAATATGATATATGTATATCACAATATAAGTATTTTAATTTAAATTATTAATTAAGTATAGGTATTTTTGTTAGTCGTAAATACTTAATTAAAATTGTATAACTAAGTTAATAATTTAAAAGAAACTTTATTACCATAAAGTGTATTAAAATTTTAATATTTTTTTATCTTATGATTATAAGATAATTTTATGAGCCCTTTATTAATTTTTCAAAGTGTTTCAAAATAAATAATAATTTCTAAATTGGTATTTTTCATGTAAATGATGATTTTAATTAAAAATTAAATTTATCATATTTAGAAAATTATTTTTCTAATATTCATTTCATTTTTAAATTCTATACATCTAAAAAATAACAGAGGGAATTATAGGGTTGTTTCTAAAATACATGAATTTTTGTGAATAGTAAAATATGATAATTTCTGATAAATGCTAAAGAAATGAATTTTTTAGTTATTTTTTTATGTAATGAATAATTAAGTTCTATTATTTAGTACTCAAAAGAAATAGTTACTATATTTAGTCATAAGAATCAACACTATTTATTATCTTGAGCCAAAATAATAAACTAATGAATAAATAATGAGAAAACACCCATTTTCTCCACTGTAAATGCCACCCCTCACCAACAATTCTCCTCAATCCTTCAAAGCATTGAGCCTTTTCCAAATTCTACCCAATTCTCTTCCCAAGACCCTATCCTATTTATATGAGCTCTTGGTTTCTTAAAAATACTAAAACCTTTTCCCAATGTAGGTTTTCAAGGAATAGAAATTCAATAGGTAAATTCCTTTTTCTTTTCTTTTAATTTATATTCATGGTCTTCTCTTTTCATATACTATCCTCGCCTAACTTCATACAAATTGAATTATAACTATATTACCTTACCTATAATAGAAAATTATTATGTTAAAGGAATAATCCATCATTAAACCCATGTCCTATCCTTTTAATTCTAAAAATAAAAATGTCATAAGTGAGTTGTTAATTTATCGCCTTCGAGGAAGAGAATTTCTAATTTTCAACTAATGCCTTCAATCCTGTTAATAAAAAAATTATTATGGTTAAACCAAATTATAATATATGTATAGAATCCTATTTAATGTTCTTGAATCTTTGTATAAAAATGATTTTAAATAATTAAACCAAAATAAACATTGTGGGTGAAAACCACCTAAAATAATCCAAATAATTATCACCAACATCTTATCAAATGATTCATCCTCACCCAAAAATTAAAAAATTAATTATATAACCATTTAACATTATGAATTATCATTAATTAATTATAAATATAATTATGGATTTCTATTTCTATTTTACATTAACTTTTATACTATTATGCATGTGAACTGATCATGAAAACTAAGAAAACCAGCACTCCCAAATGATGAAATTGAACAATATAAATAATAAAAATTTACATAATTGAAATTAATAAAAAAGTTTATTAATAAATCAATAAAATTAATTTTATTTTATTATCTATTAAATTAAGAACAATTGAAGAATAGTTTCAATCATAAGTTAATGGATTTTACCCGAACCTCCATTATTTCCTACAAGTTATGCTTTAACCCTATTTAAACTAATTTAAATCTTTATTATTTTTATATAATTATTCTAAATTATGTTTCTATATTCCAAAATCATGTATCAAGATCATTTAATACTTATTTTTCAGGGATATACATGTTTTTATAGGGATTACTTATCCATTCTTCCTTAAAATAAATCTAGATTAAGGGGAACTTCCCAATTTCTTGCCCATTTTCAGGTACCATATGTAATATCTTTTAAAACCCAATATTTTCCTAAAATCACTCATTTTATCCTAAAAAATTACCCTTATTCATTTCTGGTTTTATAAAAACAAATATTTCTTTTTTTCTTCAAATTCTCTTTAATATTTTCAATAAACCACACTAAAATGTTTCTTTTATAAAGTTTTTTAAACACTACAAATACATATTTCACTTCAATTGAACATAAATAATCATGATTCATTTGTATTTTCCCATATTAATTCCCATGTATGTTTTGAATCCATTCTCTCATGGAAACATTTATGATATGCTCATTTTTTTCCTTGTGGAATGATTATGATACCCATTTCTTACCATGGGTAACCATTATGTTTGGTCTTTATGTGGAACCCATATTTTATAAAATGTTATGATTGGTGCACCTAGATAGTGCTTCAACGCATTGGGTAATTTTTTTTCTCATAATATTTCATGTTAGGATAGGGAGTGAACTATATTCTTTTATGGGGATTTTTTCTATGTTATATAGTCTCAAAAGTTAGCCTTGACTCATGTTTATGCCATGTTATATGTTGTTTCAATATTAAAATTATTCCATGATTATATGTTCCCATTTTATATATTTTATTCATAATAATTTTTATTCATGTTCCATGACATTGATGACATCAGGTTATGCCTTCTAAACCATGTGATATGTTTTAATCATATGTTTACTTCGTTACAAGGAATTTTAGACTACCCCTTTTATTAATATATTCCACAGGTTATCATTTGAAGATGTGTGAGATAAATGGAAGATAACATCTAATTATGGATATTAAATTAAATAAGTTTTTATTTTAGATTCATGTTTACAAATTATGTTCCTAATCTTTCAAAGACACTCAAATTTATGGTCCTCAACTTTTAATTGTTGGTTAATTTTGAAATGATCAGTAAAAAATTATAGGCTCAAAATATAATACACTAAACAAAATAATTATGTAGTGAAAAACATTTATCTCACAGATGAAAAATATGAGATGAAAATACATTCCCTTATGTCTGATATTAGTACCTAGCTTTAAAACATTACCTAATCTTGAGCTTTATACAAGAAAATTAATTCATTCACATTGATGATATTTTCAGGTTTAGAGTTTTAGAGAATTAGGACATAAAACTAACATAACATCCAATATTCATACCTAAGGTTACTAATAAAACATTATCCACTTTTTTTAAAATATAAAACATTTCAAATAAAAAAAATTCATTCAAAACTCTTCATAACATTTAAATTTTCTTCCTTCCTTCTCTTACACATCCTTATAACCTTTGAAAAATCTTTAAAAACATAGGATGGGAACAAAGATCTTAGTAAAGGAGATAAAGAAATTGTTAGTACCATTGGGAAATATTTACCATATAACTATTATAATCACACTTACACATGGAATAACCATTCAGTCAACATCCATCTCCGGATTACCGAAAGCATTAGAAAGATATAATGGGGCTCACCTGTCTTATATTGAGCTATAACGGGATCAACCCCACATATCTTGAGATATAATGGGATCAACCCAACATATAATGAGTTTTAATAGGCTCAAACAAACATAAATATGACCAAGTAACATATCATAGTAACAAAGTATTGGGAAACTTGTAGAAACCACTCATGCCATATATATAAAAAATAATGTTTTTGAATTTCATTAAAGACACATTAAATGGGATTTTAAAAGGAAAGTCCCTTACAAATATAATTAGATAAATAATTATGATAATGGAATGGATAAATGTTTTCACTATAAATACACATAATTAAATATAATATAAAAAAATATTTATCACCCAAATAATCTTGATACTCCATAATGAATAAAGTATAATGTTAACCCAAATAATGAAAATTAGGTTAAGAATTCCCTTACCAAGGTTTCGTCTTAGTTCAAGCATTCTTAAACCTCTTGTATAATGGTTAAAATAGTTTTATTAATAGTTTAAATAAACATATTAATTTTTATAATAACTTATATGATTATTTTATGACATCATTCATCCTATTAAATTATAATATTTTGTTATTTACATTGTTTTTTGTGTGTTCTTTACATGGTTTTCATGGTGGGTTCGTAACAGATTTCCCTGTAGAATGGAAGGAAAACACTAGAAGTAAAATGAGATGGTATTTACATGTTTCCATAAATTTAAGTAATACCAATTATCATTTTTATTTTCTGATATGAGGATGATTTATTAGTTAAAATATTGATGATATTTGTTTCGATCATTTTGGTGGTTCTTTGATAATCACAGACTTGTTTCATCATATACCATTAATATTATGCATATAAGTTAATTCCATAACAAAATACAGGTTATAAAATAAAAATTAAAATATTTTCCAACCATTAAAATGGTTTTACAACAATATTTTAATTTAGTTAAATAAATTTTAGTCACATATTCCACGATCTCGGTAAATCGACATATCACAAACGTTGCTTTTATTTTTTAGAATAAGAGGGAGAAGAGAAGAATTATGATGATAATATTTTCCATAAACATGATGAAAATTTAGTATAAATAAGATAATGGTGCTTCCAAGCCTATTGGAAATGGGTAATGGAAGAGAGATTATAAAAATAAAAAAAACTAATATGAAATTAAAAGGAAATGAAAGAGGATTTTTACCTCTGGATCTCTTCTCCTTGAGATCCTCCATAAATCTATTTTTGTTGGCCTTTTAGTGAGACCAGTAGGTCTTGGATATGTGAAACAACCTTGGGATGGGAATTTTGAATAATCTAAAAAAAGATGAAATCTTGAGAGGTGTATGAGGAAGAGGGGGTGAGGGTGGTATTTATAGTGGAGAAGAGAAGTGGTTTTTCGTTATTTTAATCATTAGTTTAATATTTTTTTCTATAATATAACTATTCTTGATTCATAAAATCAAAAATAATAAAAAATTCTTGAGAGTTAGAACCAATTTCCATTTACTTTAGCCATGACTCATGCATGATGCAGAAATTCATTTATTTAACACATTTCTTAAAGTATCGAATTTCATTATTCACCAAAAATTCAAGTATTTCATAAAAATACCAAATATTCACCACAACCATTTTTCGTCATGTAGAAATAAAAAACGAACTTCATTTTATTGAAATATGGTTCTAAATATGAGATAATTAATTTTTAAATAAAATAAAAATTTATTTGATAAATAATAATTTTAAACTATAACTGCTTTTACAACACCTATAAAAATTAATCATGTAATCATTAAATTATCTTATAACAATAAGATAATAAAATAATAATTTAAAACTAAATTTTATAAAAACACATTTTCATTTAAATTATTAAATTAATCAAAAAAGTGTAATTAAATATTTATAAATTACAAAAAATACCAACACTTATACCATGAAGATCCAGGGTCTGAGCAAGATGGCCCGATATTAATTAAATAAAACATAAAGTACAAAAAATTATGCCTTATAGGGGGTAGTACAAGAATGGGAGTATGTCACGCCCCGCATATCATCATCCACCATGCTAACTCAAATGTCAGGGACCCTGAATGACCACACTGTGCTCATCTCTACAATGGCTCTTTTAGAGAGGGAATCAACAATCTGATTCACATCCCTATAAACGTGTGATTTGAAAGTCTGATGGTTACCGGCCTGAGTAAGAGATGCAATCCAATAAATAAGGAGGCACCAAGGTACATATCTAGTATGTGTTCCAAAAGCCTTCATGGAATGTTTTGAATCTGATTCAATGGTTATATTTTTACTTTTAAGATTCCTTCTTATTATACTTTCATTGGTGAGGTTACTATTAATTTCCTATATTTACTATTCATAAGGTTTACTCTACTATTCATATGTGTATGTTACTATTCATAAGGGTAGGTTACTATTCACCAAAAATTATGTTTGTCCTATTAGAATCTAAATAACATACTGATCACAATCGTGTAAGATAGAACTTCAAAATTCAAAACACAAAAATGGAATATTATTTTTATTGGAAAGTTTATATCTGTATTGTTAAAACAGTTTTTTACTTCCTAGAGACTTAGTGTTTCAACCAGTATTTGTAAAGACATAGGTTATTACATCCAATTTGTCTTATGTGTCTTTATATTCCTAAATAGAATACATTTTCTAATTGTTTACATGATTTAGAACTTTTTCTAGTTTATCATAAAATTTATTTCACTTATTAACATATTTTATACAACTAATTAATCAGTTATGTTTACATGCGGTGTTTTGACAAAATCTAGTTATGTGTCAAAAACAACATTTATAGGTCAACTATTGTCAAAGGGTCATTATATAACATATCAAGAATAATAATCATGAATTAATTATTGTAATAATTTTCCAACTATACATTGGAACCCAATCATTAAATATGTTTACTAAAAATGAACAACTCTTGTAATCATTGAGAGGGTAGGTCGTATGTACGCATGAGTAACATTCCTATTTTTCAATAATTGTTATAGAAAGACGGTAAGTAAAACTATATATTTCCAAAATGATTATTATATAATAAATACCATAGTATTTAATCATATATAATTATTTTGATTTAAATTAATCACATTGTGTAAAGTAGGAAGTAGTCCACACATCCACGAATGACATTATCACTTTTTAAGCGTGTGAAAGGGTTATAAAGAACATGATATATATATATATATATATATATATATATTATTTCCATAAAGGTAATTATGTACTGAATATAATATATATATTTTTAAAATCACATATGTTTAATTAAAACCATCCTTTATAAATTCCATATATCATGTGATCGAATCACATCGCTTTTAGGATACGGTAGTCCATACTTCCCTAAATGATGTTATCATATTCACACAAAAATGGAAAGTATAAAGGAATATGTTATAAAATATTTAAATAGGAATAAATATATTATAAATATCATATATAACATATATAAATACATTTTTCATCATAATTCCCCACCATAGTTTGTGGTAAATGAATAAATGAACAACTTTGTTTAGTGAGGTTGTAGTTCATCGTACACAAAAATTGTAAGTTCATTACACATTAGAAAGAAATTTTTGTATTTTTAGGTATAAACTATACAATAAAAAAACCTAGTATATTTATTATAATTTTGTGTCATATAATAATTCTATAATAATAGTTTATGGGGTGAGGAAATGTAATTAAACAAAATATCATGGGGAAAGATATTACCTCTTCCTTGGGTAAATCCGTTTAGTTTGCACCAAAGGGCTTCCTTGGAGGGGTTTATGACAAAGGCGAGGATTCTAGGATGATCTAATCCCTTTTTTGGATATATTAAGGTAGATATTTGTTTTATAAAAAGTGTCTTTAGATGTGTGAGGAGGCGGGAGGAGAGGAGTGCTTTTATAGTGTAGGAGTGACACTCTTGAAAAGTTTGGAAAAGGGAATTCCACCCATGTTTTTCTATTTGAAAGTGGCTAAAATAATGGTATATATTCGATCCAATGGAATATTAGGTTGAAATATGACTACAAAATGTATATTTTGGAGTGTTTCTAATTCATTTTGTTCTTTAAATTTAAGGTTTATCCACCTATTAAACTAATCCCACCTTAATCATTGTAATTAATTTTCATCACATTCATTAATATTTTGATCAAAAAAAATTCCCTATTAGAAATTATAAATTATTCCTATTTAAAATATGGAATATTTTTTAAAAAAAATTCAAATCATATAATTTGTAGAAATTAATCTCCCATATTGGACAATAATGTGGTTTTTTAAAGTAAAAACATTCCACTGTTTGTTGTGTTTTTATACCAAATTACAAAGTGAAATTACTTCCAATTATCTAATTTTGATTAATTGAAAAATAATATATGTAAAAAAAATTTAAAATAAATTAAAAATATTATTTAACTATATAAATAAATTATTTGAAAATGTAGTTTTGAATTAAAATTTAGTATTTTCATTATTCATTAAAAAATGAAACTTCACATAAAAATAGAAAAAACACCCGGATATAATTTTTATGTCTTAATTTAAAAAAAATCTTTTGACAAATTAAATTTATAAATCTTCTTAAATTTGTTTTTAAAATAGATTCTCCATTAAACAATGGTAAAACAACCTCAATAAAAATATAGGTTTTTATATGTAATATTGGGTTTGTTTTAATATCATGCCTATCAAATCTAATGGATGAATAAAAATATATTTGATTGAATATATAATATTCATATTACATTAATATCACTCAATAATTATAATTAATTTAATTTATTAGTATAAAACATCTTTGTGAGCATAAAAATAGTTTTCTATAAAAAAATTCCTTTATATTCAATTGGTTCTTATATTCAATTGTATTTATTTAGTTACCAATGAATTTTTTTAAAATTTGTGTAAATGATTTATTTTAATGTGTTAGTAAATTTTATTCATAACATCTAATTTAATTATTATGTTATATTTTATTATATTAAATAATATGAAAATAATTTTAATATGTTTTTGTTTTGTAAAACTCAATCTTGTGTGTAACGCAAGCCATCAAAGAAACAAGTTGTTGCATGTGATGTAATCTAACTAAGTGTCGTGTGAATTGAAACCTATAAAATATATTTAATTTATTTAAATTCTTAAATATATTATAAATTTTTGGGATATTATTTTCCCTTGCGTGATTGGTGTTTCCTGCCATACACGCTATCAAATAACAACTTCCTAATTTTTATTTTTGGGATGTTAAATTCTCCAAACATTAATTAAATTCCATCCTCACAATTTAAATAGGATCTTGGTTATATATATTTTAACATATTCTTTTTTTGAAATCACACATCAGGATAGTGGTTAGTAAAACAACCTCTAGAGAATATATAGCGGGATGTAAAAAAGATCACATGGGATAAATTGTAACTATGCCTCTAAATAATAGATAATTAGTGGAATGTATAGAGACATACTTAAATTAGAAGCATAAATATTTATAGGGAGTGA
Organism: Viscum album; assembly: GCA_963277665.1. Lineage (NCBI taxonomy): Eukaryota > Viridiplantae > Streptophyta > Magnoliopsida > Santalales > Viscaceae > Viscum > Viscum album. Next base: position 1,952,165,525 of record OY728141.1, on the reverse strand, counting down.
TTGAGGTCATCAATAACAAACAAGTTAATGATCAATGGAATGATGAGGGCCTGACGTCCATAAATCTAAGATGATTTAAAAGAAAAATTGTTCAATAAAAATTAACGTATTAGGACAAAAAAATTAAGATCTTAATCCTCAAGTTGATAAATTCTTTTACTCCATAAAAATATAATAAAATTAACTTAAATTATAAATTTTAATATCATTTAAGCAATTCAAACTTTTGGTTGTGCTTCAATATAATTATATTTCTTCCCTTACATCAAGAAATAGGTATCCAAAAATTACCTTTGATCCCTAATGAACTAAAATAAAAATTTAAAGGATCATAAGTCCAAAAAAAGAGTGAAAAGTAATTACATTTGTATCTGACTATTCTCTAATTCTAATATGGTTAAGAATTTAAAATCTAAACCCTAAAATTTACACTACTAGATCATAATTAATATTTTTTCATCAACTTTTTTAACTAAAAATAGTGACATATTAACCATGACATTGTGTTGGTCAATGGTTGGTGTGAAACACTTATGGTCATTTGGTGATGGGTTCTAGACCCAAAGACCTACAATATTTGATTTTTTTCAGATCTTACATAGGATTCCCTTTTATAAAACCATATTAATAAAATTTCCAAAATAAATATTAGGGATATTCTGGATATGAGGTTAATCACTAAATTTATTTTAACAACAGTTTTCAAAATAAACACAATACAAAAACACTTCACCCACTTTTTACACCTAGATCCTTCCTTGTCTGGAATTTATTCTTTAGAAGAGGGGTTTTTCCTGGGTAATGTTCAGGTTCCCTGTATTTATGACAATAAACAATATAGTATTCCTTTGGATGAGTTTCATTTCCATCCATCACACTCTTCATGTTTCCTCAATAATTCTTTGAAATATGTCCTTTGTTCCCACACATAAATTATTTCCCAGATCTATTATGACACTTTCCTAGGTTTATCCTTCCTAATTTCATTCATAATGGAAATTTATCCTTCTTCTCTCCAAGGTCTACACCACATTAGCTTATAGAAACTCCATGCTTCTCTTCTTTGGCGAGTTTGAGAGTTGGTTCATATATATGTTGTTAATCATATTTTAAGAAAACTGATTATTAATAAACATGATATCATTCAATACTATCAATGCCAAATTTGGTTTCTCATTGTCACCACCTTCCCTTTCATGTTCAATGTTAACATGACTCCTTCAGATACCGACCATTGACTATAACCAAAAAGAAAAGTGTGTGTAACAATAGTCATAGAAAAATGTAAAATCATTTATAGGGTATCTAAATCATAAAACATTATCTTCAATAAAAAATATCTTAGGTTTAACCTAGGATATTAATTTCTAATATCTATTCAAATACTTCATAATGGTTTGTAAATTAAATGTGAATTATCTTAAGTGTATCCCATGGGATTATCAAACTAGGTGCACTATAAGGACCATTGTCATGTACCAAGTTATGCTGAGTTAGGACTGATGCACCATGTGGGGGTATTCGCTCCTAGGTACATCTATTCCAAAACCAAATCCACTTTTATTATCTATATGGGGACGTATTACATGGAAACCCTACACAATATTTACTTTACTAAAATCCTAGGGTGTTATTCTAAACTTATCATCACATTATACCTTATGGTTATGTAATCGGATCCATGTTTTCCAAAATCTTGTTCCCTATGTTGCTTCTAAATGTGCTCTGGTTCCAATTATAGAAACCCATGCCAATAGTGTTAGGAGATAGTGTCTACTATCAATTAAGTTCACAAATGATTCAACTAAAATGTTTCTCAAATAACCAAATAGTTTAGTTGTCTTGGTAAACTGCATATATACATGAGGAATGAATAAAATAATTACAACATAATTTTTTTTTTGAATAACATCGAGGGTAAAAATTTTATTCCACTAGAATATCATTTCATAAAATTATAATTATACTTATTAAGTTCCTGATGAAAGGAAATAAAAATATGGTTGAGATCAAATTCTCAATAAAGGTAAAGTATAATAGAATCCGTAATGAATCAATTAGATTAATCAAGTGGCAACATAAATAAATGTAAACACATGCCATTTAAATAACAATATAAGGAAAAATAAATATGGCAAGGTAAGAAATTGAAACACATTCCATTTAATCAATTAACTAAAAAGGAAAAGAGTCCATAGATACGTTGATTCAAGATATCATAGATGTATAGTGACAAAAACAAAATCATGGAAATTCTTAATAGTTAGACATCATGTCTGAGAAACAAGAAGACATATTCCATCAAGACCTTCCACAAGAAGGCTTAAAACTATGGAGAAAAATCATTTCAATTTTCACAACTTATTTGTCTCATGAGAACCTGTCAATGCATTAAGGGTCAATATACTATCTAGCCCCCCAGTCATTACCAATCCATAACATTCCTCATATCGAATAATCAAAATAAATAATATCCTTTATCAAATAGCCATGTTGAATAGAGGGTAAAAATTAATAAATATTTCCAAAATAATAAAATAACATTAAAAGTATACACTATATAATAAATGGTATATGGTTTAGTAAATAATCATAAACATGAAAAATGATACAGATATTTATTATAAATTCAATGTTAAATGATCATAGGAAATTGAAGATTTCTTTGATAATTATTTTCCACGAGAAAAAGTTAAAGATTTAGTTAGTTTTTAATTTTTTAAAGGTTAAAAGAATTGATTTTTTTTTAAAATAGAGTTTTTATAAACAAACATGCTCTTCGAGAATTGTGAGAATGAATTTGGGTTTTCTTAAAAAACATTTTATCTAAAAAAGAGTATAAAAATGGTAATAATAATTGAAAAATGTAATGAATAACTAGTGGATAAGAAATATAACTTCTTTATTTATCAATTTTCATATTACTTAACTGAATGGAAATGAAATATCATTAAAATTATTAATTAAGAAAATAATCTTTAAGCATTAAAATGTGACCCATACAACATTCAAACATTTTAAATCAAAATACTCATGAAGAAAAAACATTAACTAAAATATATAAATATAATTAAGATAAAATAATTATTTATATAATATATAAAAGGGAAAATTGATACACCACACAAAATAAGTATGTGGGGAACATATCATTTGTCACAAAAATGTAAAAAGTGATATTAATATATCTTAACTTTTGTCTGATTTGTCTCATGTGTCGTTTTATACAAGAATAACCAACCTATATTAATGTTTTACATGATTTGGAACCTTTTTTGTGTTTATAGTATATTTTACGTCACTTATTATCAAGTTTTATACAACTAATTAATCAATTATTTTTATGTCTCGTGTTCGACCAAATTTAGCTTATGTGTTAAAAACATTTTTTGTAGGTCAAAAGGGTCAACAAGGGAATCATATAACATATCTAGAATAATAATAACGAAATAATTATTATATTTATACATTACTTATTCTTATAAAAACAATTATTAAATATGGTTATGAAAAATGAACCAATAATACAATCATGGAGACGGTAGGATGTACGTACGCATGAGTAATGCTCCTATTTTTCAATGATCGTTCTAAAAAGAAGGTTTGTAACACTATATCTTTCAATAATAATCATTATATAAATAATACCATATTATTTAATCATATATATTTATATATATAATTATTTTTATATAAAAGGAATCATATCATGGTGAGGAGGTGGGAGTCCACATATCCAATAATGACATTATAACTTTTTAAGTATGTTAAAGGGTAATAAAGAAAAGGATATATATATATATATATATATATATATTATTTACAGAAAGGTAATTATGTCATAAATATTATATATATTTTTTATTTCACGTATTTTTAATTAAAACATACCTTTGTAAATTCCATGTATCTTATGATCGAATCACATTGCTTTCACTTTGTGGTAGCCCGCACTTCCGCAAATGATGTTATTGTATTCACACAAAATGGAAAGCATAAAGGTATATGTTGTAAAATAATTAAAGAGGTATAAAGACATTATAAATATAATATATAACATATATAAATATATATTCCGTCATAATTACCAACCATGAGATGTGGTAAATGAAAAATGAACAACTTCAGTTTGGAGGCCTACTGCCTCCAAAAATAAACGGTAAGTTCGGTACCCATTAGATGGGTGTTTGTGTAATTTTAGGTTAAACCCTTAAAATAAACATATAATATAGTATTTATGATATTTTTGTTATATAATCATGGAATTATAATATTTTAGTTGGTTAAGAAATGAAATAAAACTAAAGATCTTATATAAATTTCTTACTACTTCTTCGGGTAAATCCTTTTAGTTTGCAATAAAGGGATTCCTTAGATGTATGTATGCCAAAATGGGGTATTCAAAGATAAGAAAAGTAATATTGATCTGATATTTAGGCATATATTGGTCCAAAAAAAATTCAGAGGTGTGACGAAGTAGTGAGAGAAAATGCCTTTTATAGTGGAGGAGTGGCACTATAGTAAATTATGGATAATGGAATTCCACCCAAGTTTTCCTCATTTCATATGAATCCAATAGCAATAAAAATTCAAAACAATCATGGATACAGTATAAATATTACTAGAACATGGATATTTTCAGGTTTATAGGTCATTTTCACCCTTAAGATTAAGGTTTAGTCCCTTGTTAAGCATAATTTCACCCTAATCATTGTAATTAGTTTTAATCACTTTCACTAATTGTTATGGTAAAAAACTAATTTTTCGATATTAAAATTACATATTATTATGAGTTAAAATATTGAATCCATTTTTTCATATTCTAATCACATGAGTGGAAATAATTAATTTAATGTTAATCTCACGGACGGGACAACATTGTCGGCTTTAAATATAAAAATGTTCAAAAGTATTGAATGTTTTTATACCCAATTTCAAAGTGAAATTAATTTAAATTATCTAAATTGGATTAATTGATTAATAATTAATATAAATTTACTTTAAAACCAATTAAAAATATGATTTAACACCATAAATATATTAGATGAAAAATTAGTTTTGAATTAAAATTCAATATTTTCTAATATTCATTAAAAAATAAAATTTCATAGAAAAATACAAAATAATTCACCCTAACATAGTTTTTATGTTTTTATTTAAAATATGAAGTCTATTTTGACATATAAAATTTATAAAAGTGCCTAAATTTATATTTATAATAGGTTCTCCATTAAATGGCGGAAAAAGTACCATAATAAAAATATTGGTTTTTATGTGTAATATTGAGTTTGTTCTTATCTCTTGACTATCAAATATATTAAAATAATTATGAAAATATTTGATTTAGTAATATATATATATATATTATTAATTTCACTCAATAATTGGAATTAATTTAATTTATTAGGATAAAATAGCTTTATGAGCATAAAAATAGTTTTTTAAAGAAACTTTCCCTTTATATTCAATTAGTTGTTATATTCATTTATAATTAATTAATAAACAGTGAATTCATTTCTTATTTTTGTAAACCATGTATTTTCATAAGTTAATACTATTCATAATAGATAATTTGACATCTAGGTTATATCTTATGATATTAAAAAATAATATAATAATAATATATTATTGTTTAGTGAAACTCAGTATTGTGTGTAACGCAAGCCATCAAACAAACTCATTATTGCATGTGAAATATTCTAAATTATTTTTACATGAATTGTAAGCTATAAATTTTGTTTTAATTTATTTAAAATAGTAAATATATTATAAATTCTCATGATATTATCTTCTCTTACACGCTTGGTGTTACATTTCATAAACAATATCGAATACATTCTTCCTACTTTATATTTTCAGGATGTTACATTAATATATATTTTATATTTTAATAATATACTTTGGTTTATTTAGGCTTGGGGTTGTGTGTATCGCAAGATTTCAAAAAATTGAATATAAATATTTCATAAAATCTTTGGGTGTTACATTCTACTAACTAATAAATGAATTTCAACCCCAAAATTCATCACTATAATATAAAAATTGATTATATATATTTATATATCATTACACCCTCAGGTTCCCAAGTAGCTGTGTAAAATTTTTGATTCCTCCAGAAAACATTAACCAAGTGTGTAGTCTTATTTTATAGTACTTTATCTCTATAATCCATGATTTATACCAATTTCCCTCATAAAAAATTCCATTCTCTAGTGTTATGGACTCTAATTTTAGGGAATGTGATAGATTAGGTATGTACTTCCTTAGGATAAATACATGAAACACATCATGAACTTGAGAGATGTTTGATGGATGTTCTAAGTGATAAGTTATTATCCCTACTTGGTCAAGAATCTCAAAGGGGGCAATATACCTAAGGCTCATTTTTTTCTTCTTTCGGGATCTCATTACCCTACTCAATGGATCAATTTATATAAATAAAATTTAATAAAATTCAGACTCAATATCTCATAAATGATTTTCATCCTAACATTTTCTTCAACTCTGAGCTACTTTGATGTGTTACTAAAAAGCACTAATTTTATTTTGTGATTCCTTAGCGAGCTCAGGTCCGAATAACTTTCTTTATCCAACCTCATCCCAACACATTGGGGTTCTACACATATTTCCATATAGGTCTTCATAAGGATTCCTATTAATTCTATAGGGAAATATATTGTTATAAGATAACTAAACTATTGTAAAGTTCTGATCAAAACCACCTTAAAAAACCAAAGAACAAGATATCAAAGAATGCTCTTGGGTTTGAATGGATATTTTAGACTGATAATCTATCTGTCGATGATATGTCATACTAAAACTCAAAACAATATCCATGACACTCTAAATACTTCACCCAAAACTCAATGTAAACATTTGATCTCCATCATATAAAATAGAAATTGTTAGTCAATGAAATATCACTACCTATTTAATGTATTTTCTGAAAAGTAGATCAAGAGAGATATCCTATTTGATAATAATAAATTTTTCTTACTTTAGAAGGTATTTAAATACAACCCATATAGATTTATGGTATTTACTTGTTTTGGGGAATCTGATTCTAAAACCCATGGTGATTTTTTCCTATTACCATTCAGGTATGGATTATAGCTATAGAATCCCCTTAGACTTAAGTCTATCGGTCTTAAATTTATAACATACAAGGAACTGAAATGTATAGTTAGAACTATCTCACTTCATTTTGTCCCACCAAAAATAATTTTTATATCTTTATACATCTTTTTTACTTCAAGTATAAATAAAAAATGATGATCTATGAGCCTCAACTAATAGATACTTATTAAATTTTGGTATGGATGGAATGAAAATAAAATTCTTGAACATTATTATTCCATCACAATCAATGATAAACTCAGGAAAATTTATTACCTTTTTTATCTCTACATCTTCCTTTTGTGACTCTTTAATATTTACTAGGATAAATAGTTGAAAAGTCATTTAGGAAATATAATATTCTACCCCTTCCTTCTATATTTCATGATCCATCCTTTTAAAATTCAAAAATATTGTATCTATTTTTATCCTCGTCATAGACAACATAACATGATTGTTTCAACACATAGAATATTCCACAATGTTAGCCTTCCTATGGAGGTATGTATTGAGAATTGATAATATGTAATTAGATCCAACTATCTACTTTCGATCATGTTCAACTCTTTCTGCATAAATATAAAGTTCAAAATTTTTATGATCAGTATATATGTCACCTTCTTTGCCATACAAGTAATGACTCTATATATTTAATGAGAAATTTACAACTTCCAATTCCAAATTATGATTTGGGTAATTTAATTACTAAACCTTAAATTTTTGTGAGTTGTAATATATAACCATAAAATATCCCATGATAATTCATCCTATTACCTTATTTTAGGAATCAATATATATTTCTAACCTTTTTCCCCCTAAAGGGTAATGTAATCACTGGTTCAGGGACTAACCTTATCTTTAGTTCCTTGAAATCTTTGTAATATTCATCTATATAAAGTAACTTGGATAATATAGAGTAAAACCAACATTCAATAACTTTTACCTTTGATATATCCACTGATATACACCCACTTAAGATTATATAACCCAATATTGAAACTTTGTGAAGATAAAATTCACACATGGTAAATTTAAAATATAATTTCCACTTCTCAGGATTTTCAGTATAATTATAAAATTTTCTTCATGATCTTCCCTTATCATTAAATATTTAATAATATAATCTTTATAGAGTATCAAAAAATAATTAGAGTAATCTCTGAATATTATATTCATCAAATCAATATATATTGAAGGGCTATTGGTGAGTTCAAATAGAATTACTATAAATTCATAATGATAATAACTCATATAGAAGGTTTTCTTATGTATATACATTTTATTGATCCTTAGTATATGATATCAAGATCAAAGATAAATCTTGGAAAAATATAAATATCCTCATAATTGATCAAATATATCATCAATACAAAGTAGGGGATAGTTTATGTTAATGTAAATATTGTTATATTCTCATAATCAATGCGAAGATGCACTGACCCATCAATCTACATAACAAAAAGAATAGGTGCACCCCAATACGAGGAACTAGGCTAATTAAATACCTTATCTAGTTTTTCGTGGAGTTTCATCCTTAATTTGTCTTAATCAATTGGAAAAATTATACAAGTATTATTTGAAATAGGAATAGAATGAGGTATGAGTTATATTGAAAATTCAACATCACGATTAGGGGGAAGATAAGAAAATTACTAATGAAATATAACAGCATATTCCAAAAAGAACATGTGCATTTTTTAAATTGAGTTTATCACCAAATAATTGAGATAGATATCACTGATGAATATGTATAAAACCTTATATGATATAATTAGTTTCCATTATCTGTTTAGGTTCATCCTCAAACTGAAGGATGATTGAAAGATGATTTGGAATGTTACTGTAACTTCCCTTCCTCAACAGTTAATATGGGCTCTATATAGAGTGAGACAATCCATACCCAAAATCATGTCAAATTCAACTAAATAAAGAATATTAAGATTCTAAAGAAGTACCATTATAAAAAAAAATACTATTATAGAGGAGGTATAAACTTGATATGTGGTCATCCTAGCATTAGGATTTTTCACCGCCAACTCAATAACTAGTCATTGAGGTGGTGGTATAACACCTTTAGATAATTATTTAGGAATAAAAGAGTGTTTAGAACAAGAATGAAATAAAAAAATTAATCCTGGAGTGGATGATAAGTGTGAAATTAACCATATATATAAGAACTTATGCTTCATCATTAGTAATTTCATGTGTCTGGCCTTCTTCCTTTGGTTTATTTTCTGGCATGTTACCTAGATGTTTGGAGAATCAGTGGGAGTAGTGCCTCATATCCTTATATTTAAATCATTTTACATTAACTAAATATTCATTAACCTTGAATACATGATCATTATATCCTTTTTTCCACACTTAATGAAATCTTTGTTCCCTTTTAGGCATGTACCAAGGTTTTTTCTCCACAAGTCTCACGTGTTGGAAAATTATTATTTTTCTTCCTGTCCTAATCCATTTTTTCCATATTTTCATCTTTTTATATTACATTCCATAGAATTTATAAGGATTTAATAATTATTTCTATGTCTTGATAGAATGTTATACAATATCCTGTTATGATGACAATTGTTGGGAGACTAGTTTCATTAAAAAGAATTTCTATAACCCATAAAAATTAACAAAAAAATTCTATTTGGATTATACACATAGTTCTCAGTATACCTTGATAACCAAGAAAACTAATCTTCATACATAGAAAAATTTTCTTATTTTTCTTGGACTCAAAAATTGTCTCTTTATATCGACTCATTGTTTGCAAGGAAATAATTTGTAAATAAAATTTCCTTAAAATAATTCCATTTCAAGATCTTTATTTCATCGTCATCCTTATTATTTTGAATCAATAACCACTATTAGTCTTAATTGCCTAAGAGATGATAAAATTATTTGAGAACCATATCCCTTTAATTACTACCTAAAGTTAGAAATCTTATTTCTATATAACTTAAACATTTATTAGCGACAAATGGAGTTTTATTATTTAGTGACAGATCATTCTAATGTAGGAAGTGATATAACATTGGTACATGGAATTGTGGATAAACATTCTTCTTTATATGGGAAATGGTATTGGTTATAACATGCATAACCTTCCCCAATACATCTATAATTTTTCAGCTCCACCACTATCTTCAGTGTCATTATAAAGAGGTAAGTCCCAAAATTGATTACATACTTTAATATTGTTTCCATTTATTCTACTATGTATCATTTCTAAATAATGTAATATAATATATTATCTCATAAATTATTAATATTAATGTATAATTTAAAAAATATAAAAAAACATAAAATAACTTTAAAAAAATCCATAACTAATCTCATAATTAGAAACTTATTTTCATTGGGGATTTTCTCAAAGTCCTTCATTGGGTCACATTCCCTAGCCTATGTTTTCCTAAATCTATATCCTATGGTTTCTACTAAACTTCTCTCAAAATTACTATAAGGATACCAAGTACAGTAACCCAAAGTTGGTGTATACAATATTAAATTGTTAAAATACACATGCAATCATATCCCAAATGACTGAATAGTTCAGTAGTATTGGAATTATAAGGCCCCAGCCTTAAACCTTACTTAATCTTGAGTTATTACAAGATTACACATTGAGGATCTTTTCGGGTTTAGAGTTTTAGAGAATTATATCATAAAACTTGCATTACATTCCACATATAAACAAAGTGGTTACATAAAGATAGTATTCTTCATTCCCATCAATGGAAACATATTTAAAATAAACACAGATTCTTTCATGACACTTCCTTGGCACTATCATCATATCATGTACCTTTCCCTTGACCTGTGAAAAAAATTTCAAAAAAACTTGGGATGAGCATAAAAAGCTCAGTAAGGGATATAAAAATATGGAAAGGAAACATGGGTACATATATACATAAGGATGAGATCATACTTTACCCATAAAACATAAGCACTTTAACATACCTCATCAAATCATGAGTAAATCATATAAATCATAAGACATAAAGGTAACTTGAGGCATTCATAACATTCTTACGTAGGGAGTAACCCTCTTGGTTACATTTGGAATACCCATCACACTATATTCCCTAAATCTCTTCGGAGAAACCTTAACGTCTCACTCCTTCACGTTACCCGATGAATTGGAGAGCAATAACGGGCTCACCCGCCCTTAGTTTATCACGGAACCACCCATCTTCATAATAACTCCCAAGAACCATAACATAATCATATCACATAAAACATGCATAAAGGAAATATAACATTTCCACATTTCAATCATGAGATATCAATACAACACATTGATATAATAAAAACATTATGAAAACCATTTTCAATACCTAAGTAAAAGAAAAGTAAAACATGGTATTTATTTTTCTTTTAAAAAAAAGGTATGGCTTGTAGAGGAAGCCGAAACTCAAATAACGGTCACGGCGGTGGAGAAGTCGTTGTCGCTGCATACGTACGACAAAAACATTCCCTTTTGTCATTTAGTAAACGCTTAATAAAAAAGATTCCTTTTGTCTTGGTCGTCCATGACTCATCCAATAGGGGTAGGACAAGTGTCATGGTGTTTTCACATTTTTATAATATCATTTTTACCTTAAATTACACTAATTACCTCTAATCGCGATTAAAAACATAATAAGTTACTATTCACCGAAAAACTATTTTAATCTCATTGAACCACATTTTACTTCTTAATGACAACCATGTATGTCGGATTTTTGAAATTCAAAACACAAAGGTGGAAAAATTTCAATTAAACGAAAAATCAGTTTCTTTAACTACCACTTAGTGATTTCACTATTCATCAAAAATTGAAGTTTTTCAGAAAAATACCAAAACTTCACCCTAAGCTATATTTGATATTCTTAATTCAAAAATGAAGTTTATTTTACAAAATTCAAAACATATAAGTCACATTAATTAATTTAATAATTAATTCCCGATGTCAGAGAAAATAGCGTGTTTTTATGAAACAATATCTATGAAAAGATTGACACTAGTTTAAGCCCAATTTCAAAGTGAAATTGATTCCAATGACCACCATTGGATTAAATGGTAAAAATATATTCAGATTACACATTAAGACCAATTCAAAAGATAATCTAATCATGTAAATAAATTAGATTAAGAAGCAGTTTTGATGTAAAATGCAGTATTTTTCACTATTCATTTAAAGAATGACCATTGTCAGAAAAATACCAAAAATTCACACAAAGTAAATTTTGATGTCCCAATCATAAAGAATAAGTTTATTTTGACAAACATAGCTTATAAAATTTTCAAAAGAAAGATTTAAAAATGGTTTTCCATCAAAAGGCAGTAAAACAATCTTTTAAAAATATTAGTGTATTCCATGCTTAAGATTGGATTTATTTTCATTTTAAGCCTCTAAAAAACTATCTAATTCATTAATAGACATAGATAAAAATATCTATTATTCATTACTTACTTGGGATGTTACATCCTTCCCCCCTTTTGAAAATTGTGTCCCCGCAATTTATTTAGTTATCGAATAAATGGGGGTACTTATCCCTCATTTCATTTTAAGATTCCCATGTTGCCTCTTCCATCATGTTGTTTTTTCACAAAACCTTTACCTAATTAATTAAATTATTCTGTAACAATTTCTCCTTGTGGTCAAGAATCTGGACCGGTTGTTCCTCATAATATAGGTTCTCTTCCAGCTGAACTACCTCTGGACTCAAAACATGAGATGGATCTGGCATATACTTTCTCAACATCGAAACGTGAAAAACATTGTGTACCTGAGATAAACTCGGAGGTAAAGCCACTTGGTAAGCAACCGATCCAACTCTCTCCAGAATTTCATATGGTCCAATGAACCTTGTACTTAGCTTTCCTTTCTTACCAAATCGCATAACACTTTTCCATGGAGAAACTTTTAGAAAAACATGATCACCTACCTCAAAAGAGAGATCCTTCCTCCTGTTGTCCGCATAACTTTTCTGCCTGCTCTGAGCTGTTCTCATGTGTCTCTGAATCAACTGAACTTTTTCTGCCATCTCTTCTACCAACTCTGGTACCATCGTCTTCCTTTCCCCTACTTCATCCCAAAAAGTTGGAGTTCGACACCGTTTTCCATATAATGCCTCAAATGGAGCCATATGTATACTGGAATGAAAGCTGTTATTATAAGAAAACTCAACCAAAGAAAGATGTTGGTCCCAACTTCCCTGATAATCCATCGAACAAGCTCGTAGCATATCCTCCAAGGTCTGAATTGTTCATTCTAACTGCCCATCTATTTGAGGATGAAAAGTTGTACTAAAATTTAATTCAGTACCCAGCGACTTCTGAAGTCCTTTCCAAAAGTTAGAAGTGAACCTTCGATCACGATCAGATACAATGGAGAGGGGAACTCCATGTAACCTGACTATCTCTTTAAGATACAAACGGGAAAGTTGATCTAGGGAAAAATTATCTCGTATAGAAAGGAAATGAGCAGATTTAGTCAAGCGATCAACAATAACCCAGATTGCATTATTACCTCGAGATTTCTTCGGTAATCCCACAACAAAGTCCATGGATATATTCTCCCATTTCCACTCTGGCACTGGTAAAGGCTGAAGAATCCCTTTCGGTAACTTCCGCTCTGCTTTAACCTGCTGACAAGTCAAACACTTCATAGTAAAATCAGCAATATCTCTTTTCATTCCATCCCACCAGTAATACTCCCGCAGATCTCTATACATCTTAGTACTACCAGGATGAACTGAAAACGGAGAACTATGAGCTTCACATAACAACTCTCTCTTCAACTGTGAATCACAAGGTACACACAATCTCTTCCCAAATCTCAAAACACAATCATTATCAATGTTGAATTCAAGCAACATGCCTTTCTGAACCAGCTCTACCTTTTTCTGCAACTCACTGTCTTGCTTCTGTGCTTGCTTGATTCTATCTGATAGAGATGATCTCACTGATACCTGAAACAAACCAGAAGAACTTCCTACACCAACAACTTCTATGCCAAAGTTCATCAAATCTTTAACCAAAGGATCACGTTCCAAACACAACATTGCTAATGAATCATTACTTTTTCGACTCAAAGCATCAGCCAATTTATTTGCTTTTCCTGGTTGGTAATGAATTGTACAATCATAATCCTTTATTAATTCCATCCATCTCATCTGTCTCATGTTTAACTCTTTCTGAGTGAATATATACTTTAAACTTTTGTGATCAGTATATATTTCACACTTTACTCCATACAAATGATGCCTCCAAATTTTTAAAGCAAAAACAACAGAAGCTAATTCCAAATCATGTGTAGGGTAATTTACCTCATGAGTTTTCAACTGTCGTGAAGCATAAGCAATTACCTGATCATTCTGCATTAGGATGCAACCAAGTCCTTTCAATGAAGCATCACTATAGATAACAAACTCACCATTCCTGGAGGGTAGTGCCAAAACAAGAGCATTCACCAATCTTCTTTTTAATTCCTGAAAACAATCATCACATTCTTTTGTCCAGATAAACTTAACACCCTTCCGAGTTCGCTTAGTCATTGGACTAGATAAACGTGAAAAATTTCTAACAAACCTTCGGTAATAGCATGATAAACCAAGGAAACTAAGAACCTCAGCTACATTTGTGGGTCTTGGCCATTCTTCAACAACCTTTGTTTTTGCAGGATCAATAGTTATCCCATCTTTAGAAACAATATGACCAAGGAAAGAAATTTGTTGCAACCAAAACTCACACTTGCTGAATTTTCCATACAGTCTCTTTTATTTTAAGGTTTGAAAGATAAGCCTTAAATGTCTTTCATGCTCTTATTTACTTTTAGAAAACAACAAAATATCATCAAAGAAAACCACCATAAACTTATCCAAGAACTCACAGAAAATTCTATTCATTAAGTCCATGAATACAGCAGGTGCATTGGTTAGCCCAAAAGACATTAATTCAAATTCATAATGCCCATATCTTATACGAAATGTGGTCTTCGGATCATCTTCTTCCTTTACCTTCAGCTGATGGTACCCCGATCTCAAGTAAATCATTGAAAAATACTGAGCTCCCTGGAGCTGATCAAACAAAAAAAGTACCTGATACAACTTCATTTGATGGCCCGACATCTGCTAAAGTAGTTGCAAAGGATTTCACCACCCCTTTCTGCTTGTAGTCTAACTGCTTCCCATCACTCAAGCTCTTTGTCAGACACTCATTTGCATAGTGACCCATCTCATTGCACTTATAACGTTTCACTAACTATAAATAAAATTTGGTCTTACCTTCACCTTGATCCTTTTCAGTGCAATCACGAGCCTTATGTCCCATCTTACCACATCGGTAGCACTTTCCAGAATTCAGAAGACATTCCCCAGCATGCCTTTTGCCACATTTATCACAAACTGGAAACTTAGTTTTCTTACCATCAGACTTTTTTGAAAAATTCTTACCTTTCTCCTGCCACCATGGTCTCTTCTTCTGTTGGTTTTTATAGAACACTTTATCATCGGCAAACTCCATTTCCACCTTCTCAGCACATCGAACAAACTTTTCATAACTTTTAAACTCACGATAAGCTAATGCCCTTCGATATTTTGTCTTTAATCCGGAGTAAACACGAGGGATTTTACTATCAAGGTCCCGGATAAAATTTGGAGCATACCTTGCCAATCGAGTGAACCTTTCATCATAGGTAGCCACTGAGTCTTACTCTTGCCTCAATTCCAAGAATTTCTTTTCCATCCTAAGTTGAACAGCCATAGGAAAATACTTCTCAAGAAATATACCTTTGAATTCATCCCAGTAAAGAGCATCAATCTCATCGGCGTCCCGGATATTTTGAACCATATACCACCACTGATCTGCCTCACCCTCCAAACGGTAAATAGCAAGACTAACCTTTTGATTGTCTGAACACCCCATGACATCGAAAATTTTCTCTAGTGATTTAATCCAACCTTCAGCTAACACAAGGTCAGATGATCCTCTGAATTATGGGGGATGATGCCTCATGAAATGTTCCACCACTAACATGTTCCTCTGCAGTTGATCTGGCTGATCTCGTGCATGGATACCACCACCATTTATCGCTTGGGTCAATTGTGCCATTACTGCAACAAACTGTTCAGTTCCAATTCCGACCATCCCAGGATGCTGGTTCAGAAGGTTATTTCCTCCTGTATGCCTCCCTAGCACTGATTCCCTATTTCCTCTGTGGAAAACCATTCTGAACAAATATGTCTTATATGAAGCAACATGGTAATCTTCAAATGCTATATCATTTCAAAAGAAAATATTTTTGGATAATCATTTAATAGAATTATAACTACTAATGTTATCTAAACCGACCATTGATACCAACTATAAGGCCCCAGCCTTAAACCTTACTTAATCTTGAGTTATTACAAGATTACACATTGAGGATCTTTTCGGGTTTAGAGTTTTAGAGAATTAGATCATAAAACTTGCATTACATTACACATATAAACAAAGTGGTTACATAAAGATATTAATCTTCATTCCCATCAATGGAAACATATTTAAAATAAACACGGATTCTTTCTTGACACTTCCTTGACACTATCATCATATCATGTACCTTTCCCTTGACCTGTGAAAAACATTTCAAAAAAACTTGGGATGAGCATAAAAAGCTCAGTAAGGGATATAAAAATATGGAAAGGAAACATGGGTACATATATACATAAGGATGAGATCATACTTTACACATAAAACATAATCACTTTAACATACCTCATCAAATCATGAATAAATCATAGAAATCATAATACATAAAGGTAACTTGAGGCATTCATAACATTCTTACGTAGGGAGTAACCCTCTTGGTTACATTTGGAATACCCATCACAGTATATTCCCTAAATCTCTTCGGAGAAACCTT
Organism: Viscum album; assembly: GCA_963277665.1. Classification (NCBI taxonomy): domain Eukaryota; kingdom Viridiplantae; phylum Streptophyta; class Magnoliopsida; order Santalales; family Viscaceae; genus Viscum; species Viscum album. The sequence continues at coordinate 1,952,148,526 of OY728141.1, read as the reverse complement.
AACGTTTCACTCCTTCGCATTACCCAATGCATTGGAGAGCTATAACGGGCTCACCCGCCCTTAGTTTATCACGGAACCACCCATCTTCATAATAACGCCCAAGAACCATAACATAATCATATCACATAAAACATGCATAAAGGAAACATAACATTTCCACATTTCAATCATGAGATATCAATACAACACATTGATATAATAAAAACATTATGAAAACCATTTTCAATACCAAATTAAAATAAATGTAAAACATGGTATTTATTTTTCTTTTTAAAAAAAAGTTATGGCTTGTAGAGGAAGCCGAAACTCAAATAACGGTCACGGCGGCAGAGAAGTCGTTGTCGCCGCATCCGTACGACAAAAACATTCCATTTTGTCGTTTAGTAAATGCTTAGTATAAAAAAGATTCCTTTTGAATAAACGTAAAAGTCAAAGGGGTTTATACACCATATAAAATAAGGTTGTGTATAAAACAAAATATGCCTCAATGAAAGGAGATTGAGACGAAGTCTCATACCTCGGGTCCGACTTGACTAGATCGTTCTTTAATGTCCTGAATAATAAACTTGAGTTAATTTCTACTTTCTTAAGAACCTTTTTCAAGTTCATTATTCCTTTTATACCATGTTATGAACATAATGTAATCATTTAAGTTAATAATGTTCATTTTGTCGTTATTTGGTTCTTAAGTCAAAAATAGACTTCTTACACTTACATGTTGTTAAATTGGTCAAAGGTTCGTTATATCCAGAATGATATTAATGATTTGGATAACATATATATCATATATATTCATCATATACATGTATTTATAATATTACATCACATTTAGAGGTAAGAAATGAAATGCACTGTTCCTGGAGACGGTAAGCCGTACGTACGCATGAACGCTACTTCCATTTCTATTTCGTATTTTCTAAAATGGAATCATAATGATATAAGATTATATTATAATTCCAGTATAATAACATATATAATATCATTAACTTTATCCTTTACACATCCCACATATGGTATTAACGAATCAAATCATTTTCAGGGGGCGGTAGTCCGCACTTCCTAAAATGAAGATATCGTATTTACCCATAATGGAAACAATAATGGTATGCCATAAATGAAAAATAAAGAAGATTAAGGAAATAATAAACATATTATATATCATATATAAAAATAGTGACATCATAATGGCCACCTTTGAAGGTGTTTAATGTGTATTGAACAATCATCGTATCGGGAGGTAGGATTTCGCCATCCATAGAAACCGTATGTTCTTTAACCATTTGATGTATTTGTGTGAGATTTTAGCTCAAATAAATCTTATAACAATATCCTAGTATATTTAATATACTTGTTTTGTTACAAAATAAGTAAATAAAATGATTTTAGGGGGTTAGAGAAGAAAAATAAAACAAATGAACATGTGAGAATGAATTACCTTTAAAAGTGTAACTCCTTTTGATTTGATCCTAAAGGCTTCCTTTGAAAGGATTATGCCCAAAGGGAATCCTCTAGGATGAGGAGAGGGATGTGGAGAGAGTAAATGGGCATGGGATGGCCGAGACAAAGGCTTGAGGAGTGTGTGAAATGAGGTAGAGGTGGGGGGCCTTTTATAAGAGGAGAGGAGGGGCACTCTTGGAAAGTAAAGATAAGTTACTTTATTTTAAAAAGAGTTTCGGATCCAAAAGGTCCCACATTGATATAATTCACGTATAAGGTGATAAGGGTTCTAAATCAACTCATCCAATAGTTTTTGGACAAGTGTAGGTCTTAGATTTTATATTATCGTTTCATTTTATTTAAACTGTTCATTAATGAGGTCATCGTTGCATCATAATGATGTCATAATTAAATTAATTTATTTAATGTCTAAAAATTATAAAAAAAATATCCTGATGTATGAAATCTTTTTATATTTCCAAAGTGTGTTTATCGACAAAATTATGATTAGTATAACCCCTTCTAAAAATTTTTTTAGTAAAACAATTTATGTTAGTGTCATTTTCACCTTTATTTAAAAAAAAGGCATTAAAGTCATTATCTCACCCAAGAGGCTCCATAGGGTCCCCTAAATAAACCCATGGGTTGTCTTGGTCGGACATGACTCATCAAATAGGTTTAGGACAAGTGTCATGGTGTTTTCACATTTTTATAATATCATTTTTACCTTAAATTACACTAATTACCTCTAATCGCGATTAAAAACTTAATAAGTTACTATTCACCAAAAAATTATTTTAATCTCATTGAACCACATTTTACTTCTTAATGACAACCATGTATGTCGTATTTTTGAAATTAAAAACACAAAGGTTGCAAAATTTCATTTAAATGAAAAATCAGTTTCTTTAACTACCACTTAGTGATTTAACTATTCATCAAAAATTGAAGTTTTTCAGAAAAATACTAAAAATTCACCCTAAGCTATATTTGATATTCTGAATTCAAAAATGAAGTATATTTTACAAAATTCAAAACATATAAGTCACATTAATTAATTTAATAATTAATTCCCGCTGTCAGAGCAAATAGCGTGTTTTTATGAAACAATATCTATGAAAAGATTGACACTAGTTTAAGTCTAATTTCAAAGTGAAATTGATTCCAATGACCACCATTGGATTAAATGGTAAAAATATATTCCTATTACACATTAAGACCAATTCAAAATATAATCTAATCATATAAATAAATTAGATTAAGAAGCAGTTTTGATGTAAAATGCAGTATTTTTCAATATTCATTTAAAGAATGAACATTGTTAGAAAAATACCAAAAATTCACACAAAGTAAATTTTTATGTCCCAATCATAAAGAATAAGTTTATTTTGATAAACATAGCTTATAAAATTTTCAAAATATAGATTTAAAAATGGTTTTCCATCAAAAGGCAGTAAAACAATCTTTTAAAAATATTAGTGTATTCCATGCTTAAGATTGGATTTATTTTCATTTTAAGCCTCTAAAACACTATCTAATTAATTAATAGACATAGATAAAAATATCTATTATTCATTACTTACTTGGGATATTACAGGAATAATAGATACAGACTACAAATTTTAATTGCGTTTGACAATATAAAATATAAAATACTATATTATTTTATAAAACCATAGTCCCTTTTAGAATATCTAGGTATATAAATCATAAAACCCTTCCTATTATCCTCGGAAAAGTAAACATAATAAAGGGGTCCGTATAAATGCTCGATAAGGGAATGTGTATAACAAAATTTAAATTACTCTATAATAAAATTGCATGAAATAGAGGATAATAAAATAAATCAACATAAATAGTCACAGAAGATAAAACACTATCGTCGGAATTAAGAAAATATTAAAATAATCACATGGACATAAATATCTGATTTTATAATGATGGAATGTATACTTACGGACATCTTTAATTTATTATTGAGGATTTTCCCAAAGAAATCTAGAAAATAGTATCAAGGAATCGTGCTAAGACATACAACAAAAATGGGTAAGACCTTGGAAAAATACCAAATATATATTTTCTCATGAGACCTACAAATGCATCGAGTGGATATGTGATTCCAAGCCCCACCCGTCACTGAATAATTTCAACGCATTCATCAAATGAATAAATAATATTACTTAATCAACATGCCTTAAAAATCAATAATTTATTCTATTAGAAGAACTATAATATGTAATATCAATATTTTTAATGAAAAATATTATCATAAACCATAAAGACAATATCGTATAATGGTATGATAATTTTATAACCTAAAAAATATATAATATTAAAAAAAGGATATTGAAAATTATGAAAATACTTTCAAAAGTTTACTAGAAACAATTTGGGTAAAATACCATTTTTCACATTGAAAACACTTATTTTAAAATTTCCCAACTATTGAGGAAAATAATTGCTTTATAAATAATACTATAAATTTTTAAATAATGTTTTAAAGAAATTATTGGTCTTGATAGTGGAAAATTTTGTTCATGTCGTATAAGTTAAAGAATTTCCTTTCATATATTAGTAAAAATGGTTGAAATAACCCCATCCAAAAAATGATAAGACGTTTTATTTAAAATATTTTTTAAAAAATGTAAAAATTCTTAAGTGTCTTTCATAAATTATCTTATAAGAGTAAAACTAGTTTTTTAAAGTTTTAAGGAAAATATGGAAATGAAAAAACTAGATTCTCAACTATGTATAAACAAATTCTATTTTCCATAAAAATGATTTTTATACCATGAGTAATTATAGAGTGTAAAATTAAAGGAAAATTATAATTTATATAATAAAAATAGATAATAATATGCATGGGTTTTTTGATAGATGTGTCAAATTATTTCCCTATCTGAGACTTAAATCTAAATAATTTTGAATAATATAGAGATTATGAAATAAAACCTTACCTTAGATTTGGATTCATTTATATGTGTATAAGCCTATTTTATAATAAAAAAATACTTATTAAAAATATATTATATAAACAAAATCATATATATCATACCATTTATGATTTACTTAATATCTTTTATCACCCGTTTATTAATAATTCATTGTTAAAATCGGTGTTATGGGTAATAGCATCTTTGTTTTTCATATATGTTTTGTTAAATAGTTTCATTCATTATAATTTGATCATTGTTAAAAAAATATCCATAATTTTATCAATTATATAAATTTCATATATATTAATAATATATATGTCTATACTAATCCATAAAAGTTAGAGATAGAAAAATGAAATACATCATTCTTGCATATGATAGGTCAAACGTATGAAAGAACATTGTTTTCACTTTTCAAAGAATATAAAGAATGAAATGAAAATAATAATTAACCTTTAAAGAATAAATGATTTAAAATAAAAATATTATATACTAATTAAATCTATCCTCATTTCCATCCAGTTTTCACATAAATGGAATGTGGATCACATTACTTCATGGAAGTTGTTGTCCACACATACACATGAACAATATTATTATTTTCCAAAAGATTGGAAGGTAAGAAGGTAGATGTGGTAGTATAATTCCAAAATCATAATTATATATTAATTATCATATAAAAATTTAAAATCCATCATAGTGACCATCCATAAAATATGGCGATGAAAAAAAAATTCGTTATGTGGAGATAATAGGTCATATGTACGCATGAGAGATACTTTTATTGTCGATTTGATGTAAAAAAGGGTGAATAATTGTGGTTTAATAATAATAATAATAATAAATTAAATATATATATTATACTTATTTTTTATTTTATTACAATACCAAATATTTATAGGTGGAAAAGGAAAAAAATAAATTGAAAGATTTCGGGTAAGGAGATTACCTCTTCTTCATGAAACCACCTTTAAATCCATTCTGGTGGAATATAGGGCTGGCCTTTTTAGAATACCTGAACCTATAAAAATTTTATAATGATGTTTATAAGATAAATGGGTAGGGTTTATTTGATAATGATGGCTCAATGCAAAGTGAATTATTGTGATAAAGTTCTGTACATTTACAAGGGAGGTAAAGAACACACTCGGATTTTTTTAAAAGAATTAAAATATACCTATGTAATTTTGAAAAAACAATGCATCCAAAATGATATATATTTAAATATAAGGTCATATATAGTTTAAGTATCATATAAAAATATTGTTTTTATAAGATTAAGTGGTATTTTAAAACTTATAATTTGTTTTAACCCTATAGTTAACCAATTTTAACTATAACCATAGTAATATATTTTTCACACTTTAAGTGGTATAAATTTAAATATAAGATTGAAATAAACTCATATATTTCCAATAGGTTAAAATTTCAAACATATATTATCCCCCATATTCTCTTTTATGTTTTTGAATTTTTTAAATAATTTAATAAAATACCGTTTTTACCAATTATCATTAATGTCATTAATAACACTATTCGTATAAATTGACTAAAAGGATATGAATACAAAGTTTAAATTCTGATATAATCCTAAGACACAACAATAATTATTCATAATCGTCTATATAATTTTTTGGACATAATAACTCTATCAAATTATGTCACAAATTATATTTTTAAGATCATTTATTTGTTTCATTAAGGGAATAAATATTGTTTCAGCATTGTGTTAGAATTTAAGGTAAATATTTAATACCGAAAAATTATAAATAATTTAACATCATTAAAATAATTTTATTATGATCCAAATATCCACATAGTTTGAATCACCACTTTTTTCCCTATGTAAATATATATTTGATATCTAAAACTAAGAGAGTGACATTTTTGAAACATTCATTGATTTAAATATTATATTATACATTTTCATAGAGAAGTGTCCATTAAAAAATAAAATTCAAGACTAAGGTTATAATGATATAATTAACATCATTTGAAAATAATTATGATGAAAATTATTGCCTTATCACTTATTTTCAACCAAGATTAACTCGATTTATAATTTTCTAGGGTGGTAAATTTTACCATAGTTACTATTCATATTGAACAAAAATAAAAGAGAATTATTTAACAAAATTTTCCTATTTATTAAAAAATTCATTAATATATTCTTATAAGTGGGAAAATCAATTATAAAATAAGTGTAGAAAATATGAAAAAAACACTTTTTTAGAAAAATATAGTCCTTAAACAAAAAAACTGGATTTATTCTTATCTTTTGTATATAAGAAATATTCTATGAATGTTAAAGAAATTTATCGACTGTATAATATATAAATTTTATTAAAATCATTCAAAAATATTTATTAACATAATTTATTCTTATAAAAATAGATTACATAACTAAAAAATGCATACAAATTTGTCTTTTATTTTTAATTTTTGTTATTTTTTATTCTAATTAATTGATAGAAAAGTAATTTATTTCATACTTGTGTAAACCATAAAATTTTTATAATTTAATTAGTATTATTCTCTACAAAAAATATAGTAGTTATGCTTTAATGGTATATTATATTATGGTTCATTTATAAAGGGGGTTGTTTGGATTACAAGCTGTCAAAAACAATTATTTGAAGATAATTTTTTTAAAATATGTTGGGGTGTTACATTAATTTTTTTATTCATAATAATGTTTGTAAAATGGAATAACATAGTCATATAACATAAAGTTTTTAAGAAACCAATTTTTTGTGTATCCAAGTTATTATGAGTTTTTCCAAATTCTCTAAAATACTAAACCTAAAAGGACATTTTCTAAGTTAGTTCTCTGATATTTTAGTTGGTTTTTATATATTTTAATGTGTTCAAATTGGGTAATTTTTATTATTTTCAAATCCAAGAATGTAAAAAAAATCATCACCAAATCAAGGCCTTTTATATTTAATGTTAGAGAAGGGTTTAGAAAACTTTTTAGATTATGTTTTTTTAGTTAATGTTATCTTAAGAGTTGTGGATACCATCAAGGGTTTATAAATTTACGGTTGATCATAAGTTAAACGTCATATAAACCCCTTTTAAGTTTAATGTGATAGTATTTTAAGGTGGTTAATGATATTTTTGGAGATTTATTATTCTATTTCTGTATATATAACCCTTAGTTTTAACATGAAGTATTATTTAGGAAGATTAACAACGCACTTTTTAGGATATAAGATAAAATGTATGTGATAACCATTGTGGTTAAAGAAAAATTTAATGTTTGTGTATTGAGTTTATTTGGGTTAGGAACTTATTTATTTTTTAAATGATCAAATTTGAAACATTTTTGTTAATGTGGAAATTTTGGGAATTGATGTAATATTTCTTCATATAAAGGTTTATAAATTTTTGATATTATCTTTACTTGTGAAAAAAAATTTAGTTTAGGTTAATATCTAAAGATAGTTAGAATATCTTGTAATCATTTTTTGGATTATTATTTTGGTTAAATTTTAATTCTAGAGCTTCATGAATGAAAAAATCATCTTTAATACTCATCATTAGGAGAAAAATATGAAATTTTTATAGAATTTGATTAAAATATTACACGCTATCTATCAAGAAATTATATTTAATTATATTATTATTATATATGTTAAATTTATTCCTAAACTCTTGGAAAATGATCTTTAAAGGAATATGTTATCCAATTACCATAATGTCAAAGGAATCAATAGTCTTTTTCATGCCTCATTAGTTTATGTTTTCTGGTTACTAACTTTCTCATAATCATTCACTATCATGTGATCAATGTTCTATGACACTCTACATCATTATTTAGACATTATGTTTTCCTCAATATCTATATTTTCACTTACCACTATTGATCTTTTGTTTATAAACCTAGTTATGTTTCATTCAAGATGAATTTCATATTTCCCTTTCCATTTATTCAAGAGGAAGTTTTACTAACCCTTTTTAAGATGTGGGTTTTCAAAAAAATGTATTTTCAAATATTAAAACCTTAATTATCGGTATCATGTATAAATATTTTAGGATTATATTTGTTAAATGTTGATAATTTAATATCCTTATATTTTAAAATAACTCATTGTTTGGTAATATATACACCACAATACACAGAGCTTAAATAAACCATGAAATACTAATATTTAAATGAAATTATTTTGAACTAGTTATTAAATTGGAAGGTATGAATATGAATAATAAATTTATTAAACACATATAAAAGTATTAATCAATACTAATTGATTTATAAATTCTAAAAAATAACCTCTCAATTTTTTAATAAAGTCATTTTTCTGTTGAGAAATGAATTTTATTTGAAAATAGTTTTTATTGATATTTATGAGATTATATTTTATATAAATTTATTCTAATTATAGAAAAATAATTCAATAAAAAGGATAAAGTTTCAAAAAATAGTCATATCAAAATTATCTTATGATAAATTTTTGGGATTATTTTTAAATGTTTAATTTTTAGTGAATAGATAAAAATATAGATTTTTTAAAACTAAAATTTCATTTCATTAATAGGTGTTATTATTCATTTAATTTGATATTAAATTATAATATTCCTCATTTATTAATAAATAATATAATTAATTACATATGATTCAAATTTATGCCCCATTTTTGTGTAAGATCATTTTTTGGATTTAAAACAAATTTTTCTAACAACTATTTTTCAATATGATTTACTCATTTATATTATAATATTTTCCACTAAAAAGATTTTAATTTTGAAAAATTTATCTAAATTTTTTAATCATAATGTTCAAATTTTGTAAATAAATTACTTTTATTTTTTTCATTGTGAAAGTAACCATAATGAAGTTTTATTACCAAGGTTAAATAAGTCGGCTAATCATGGTGTAAAATTATATGATAATATATACAAATCAGCACAAAACATTACTATATTTAACTTTATTAGTATATATCATCCATAAAAATCTACAATTTTAAAAAAAGGAAATTTATTTCCACTTTCCTTTGATTATTAAATTTATATTATTTTATTTAAATATACATTCAAAAATGTCACTCTCTTTATTTTAATATCTATAAAATTTTGTGATAGGGATAAAAACTACATATTATTATTTATAAATATTTATTTAAAATATAAATTATGTTTTTGTCAAGTTAAATTATTTTTAAATTATTGTGATGAAATAATTACCTTAAATGCTTACGTAAGGCCGACATAGTTCTTGTGCAAGTAGTATAAAAATTCAGAAATTTACATTAAGGACTCTAAAAGTGACATTAATTTGTATAATTATAATGTGCCGCTAATTTTATAGATAAATATATAATATGATTGATTTTTTTATTTTTTAAATTTTTAAATTTTCATTTCTTTGTTTTCACAATATTCTCAAAACCAAATTAAATAAAAACTGTTGAAATGACAATAACCATTTTTCCTATTGAATTATAATTTATTGAATTATTTAAAAACATAAACATCTAGAAATATGACAATTAGGATGATAAAATATCTAAAATTTCATCTCTCGTCCATTTATGATCCCTTGTTCACCTTGTAAGTAAAATTATAATCGTTTAATGTTGAAAAGGTAATTACCACAGTTAATATTACAATTTTTTATCCAAGGGGTTGAACCAAAGTACAATTTTTAAAATAATATCTAAACCTATATAAATTTATTAGAAGAATATATTATGACCACATATTAATTTTCTCAAAATACATGTAATTTTGGAACCACTAAACATGAGTTAGTCATATATTATATTAAAATTTTTCATATGTTTCTAAAAATAAAAAATATGATATTTTATATATAAAAATATTTTCTTAAATTATTTTAAATTCATAAAAATAATATATTTGTCCATTTGAATCATATATGGTGTAAATTTAAACTATAGTCTATTTATGGGTAATTTTTCCTCTTATAGTAACGTTCTTGTCCCCTAAATAGTAAGAAACATTGATATCATGGTCATTATCAAATTGCGTAATAGGTTATAAAAAGAGATAAGGGCAAAAAGATAATAGTAACTTGTACAAATTTTATTGGATACGATTCTTTTTATTAATATTCATACTATCATTAAATTATATCAATTTGGATACATGTGTTATATGAAAATTAATTTAATACATTATGAAATTCCAAGAATTACCCCTTCTCACTTATAAATATGTACCTCTTCTCCTCTCTTTCTCACAAATTTTATGATCTCTATATTGACCAATACCAAAAATTTCATGCCCCTATAATTCCATTGGTGGTTCATTATTTTATTATATTTTCATATTTACATGGAAACCAATCCTAAAGGATGGATTGGTTTAGTAGTTTTGGAAAAACCAAATTACATAAATGATACCTATTTTAAATTGGGAAAATAAAATATATAATAATATATAATAAATACTAATAAATACTTCCTAAAAACTCATTAAAATGATTACTATTCATAATATGGGAAAATGGAAAATAATAAGTGTGAGATCAAATTCTCAGTAAAGGTAAGTACAACAGAAGTAATAACGAATCAATCCGAAAAATCTATATAAAAAATTAAATAACTAAAAACACATGACATTAAAGTAACTGCATAAGTAAAAATCATTATGGAATGGTAAATAACTAAAAAACTTCCCATTTAATGTATATTATAAGAATTATATGTATAGAAATATAATTTAAAAGAAACTATCTTATGGAAAACAATAATAATAATAACTGAATTCGTATTAGAATAAATTCTTAATTAATGGATGCTAGGTTTTCATGGTACATGGTTCCTTTATCATCAATACCTTTCACAAGATAGTTTAGAATGTTAGGTATAAACCCATCTTATTTCTCTAAATGATCCATCTCAATAGACTGTTGATGTAATGAGGGGATTACTTGAAATCCTCCCCATCCCATATTATACCAGGCTAAAGCATTCTCCATATATCAAATAATACATTTTAAATATTTTGAATCAAATTGTCGCTTACCACTTATAAAATAATTAACATGATGAATATAAAATTATTTTTTATGTAATACATAAAAAGGGTTATTAGATATACCACACAAAATAAGTGAGTGGTGAATATGGAATTTATCTCATAGATGTGAAAAGTGAGATGAAAATCCCTTACCACTTTGTAATCATTTATTTAAAAGTATGTGAATTTATTAAAAAATTATTTTCAAGGAACCTTGTAAAATTTCAAAGGAAGATTCAAAACAGTAGGTCTTCATAATAGCAGAAAATTGTGTTTAGGCCATATATGTTAAAAACAAACATTCCTTTTACTTTTTAAAGAAATGTAATAATGTACCATGTTTGGAAAATTATAAGAAAATTCATTTTAAAACATTTTTGAACAATTAAAAAAGGGTTAAAAATTTATTAAAAATAATTAGAGAATATTAAAACAAATTAAAAACATTTTCAGAAAAAAAAATAACATGGAAGATAAATATTCGTTAGTAGAGACTTAAACAAAAACAATCTGAATAACAATAGGATTGTGAAATATAACTTTATATATTCATAATTAATAGATTTATATTCCACAAGAAAGAAACAAAATTATATGGATAGTGAAATATCATAAGATTATGGATATAACTCTTAAAATATATTCATGGTTAATAAATATACCACATATAAGAAATAGGTGGTGAACATGGCTTGTATCTCATATAAAATAAAACTGAGTTGGAAATACATTACCTCACACTTTCTTTTTAGTTCTACATGATTTAACTTATTGTATATTATCTTAAAATAAGTATTTGATTTATATAATGAAATTATTCATATTTATGATATCATATATTATCTTTATATATTATTTCTTTTACCATTTGTTTATAATATTTCATTGTTAACCTTGTTTCGGGTGTTAGCTACTACATTTTCCTATGCATTTTTTGGTTATGTAAGTCATGTTTCATATGAATAAGATATATTTAATTCATATATATAATTAAATTAAGTTCACATTTTTTAAATTTTCTCATTATGTACATTTTTATAATCATTCTGGAAGGGTTAACATGAAAAAATAAATCACATTGCATCATGAAGACACTAAGTCATACATACGCACGAGCGACAATATCATTCTCATAATCGTGAAATGGTAAGTAATTTGATGGTATATTAAATATATAGAATATAATTAATGCCATTATTATAATATATATCCATTATTTCCATCATTACACTAATCCATGTAAATTAATGATGAAAAACATATTACACCAGGTCGTGGAGATAATAAGTCGTATATACACACATGCGGTGTTTTCATTTTATCTTGGATAGATGAATCAAGTAATATGGTTGCCCCATTATCATAATAACATATCAATATATATATATATATATTATTCTATAGTTATTAAATTATACTAGAAAAACTCATGAATATATAGTAAAAGAATAAATAAACTTGAATGAATTAGTAAAACAATTCCCTCTTCTTTAGTGGGTTTCTTTTAAATCACTTGTAAAGTGATCCAAAGTGGGTCTATTTGGGAGACCAGAACCACTTGAAAATGTATTAGGATGTTATTATGCTAAATTTTCATCACAAAGTATATCTATAATGCTATATGTGGTGTGAAGAAGTGAGGAATGAGGTACCCTTTTACAATTGAGTTGCAGTTCACTTTTAGAAACTCTCAAAATATTAAATTAATATATATTAATTTTCAATTAAAAATGAATGAAAAGTGATTTATTTAAAATAAAATATAATTATGTTTCTAAATAATATCAATGAATAATTTTTAGACAAGTTTAGGTCACATTATAACCCTCATCTTTTGGCTTTAACAGTTAGTTAACTTTTTTAACTCTAACTGTGACATCATATGATTTTCATTTTGAGGGTTCATATAATTACTATAAAATGTCAAAAGACCAATAAATTAGTCATATATTAAATTTTAAAATTTATACCAATCATTTGGATGAAATATATATTTTTATAAATTTAATATCATTTAATAAATTATTATTTATTCTAAAATATCATTACTTTTAATTTTGACACTTTTCTTTACATGAATTTTTAAAAATATCATAAAAAATATAAATTCAATAAAATAAATAAAAAAACACAAAAAACATGAAAATGTAATCTAAAAAATTTGTGTATGACATTAATCATATCAATTTATTTTTATTTTTGTATTTTAATGTCATATTTGATATTTCTTTTAATTAAATAATTACTCCATCATCATTGTGGAAGCCTTTAATTTAATTAATCGTTCCCTAAAAATTAAAAATAAATTATAAAGATAAATACATATATTTTATATTTAAAAATAATATTTTTAATCTTAAATATTCCCTACATAACCCCGTATTAAAAATATTTCACTTGTTGAAAACAAAAACATGACAAATTGGATTTTTCTTTGAATATAACATTACAAATGTCATACTCTCATCCAACATGATTCCAAAGATAAAAATTTCAGAAAAAGGATAAATTTTTTAAATACACATTCATCAAATGAAATTATTACAAGTATTATATAAATTTTATACTATTTATAAAATTATTTTAAACATAATTACGTGATTTACCCTTAATAGTGGTAATTAAAATATTATTAAATTACTATCCATATTCCCAAAAATAAAAGAAACCTATTTAAATAATTTTTACCCACTGATTAAAAATTTGTAAAAAATATTTTAAAATTAATAACATATAATTTTTAGAAATTAATTTAAAATTAATCCCACTGATGGAATGAGTAAAGAGGTCATTATTGTGAAAAAAACAAAAGGTTTTAATGTTTTTATATTAATATTCAATGTAAAATTGATTATAAATACCTAAATTTTATTAAATTACATAAAATTAATCTAATTATACTTTAAAACCAATTAACAATATTATTTATCACTATAAATTATTTTGATAAAAAATTTGTTCTCAGTTAAAATGAAATATTTTATCACTATTCATCAAAACATGAAACGTATCAAAAACATATCAATAAATAAACCAAAGTAAATTTTTATATTTATATTTAAAATTAAAAGTTTATTTTTTTCAAATATAATATATAAAAGTGTCCAAAATTGGATTTAAAATAGGTTCTCTATTAAAAGGCGGTAAAACTGACATTTAAAAAAAATATAGACTTTTATGCTTAAAATAGATTTAATTCTTATCAAAATCATTTACAACTTGTTGGATGAATTTGAAAAATAAATGTAAATATATAAAATATATAGTTCATCAATATCATTAACTAATAGTGATTAATTTAATTTATTATGACAAAATTCCACTATCGGTAGAAAAATAACTTTTAATAAAACACATATATTATATTCAATTGGTTTTTGTTTTCATTTTAAATTAGTTGATAATCAACGAATTATTTTTATAAACATCTACATACTTTATTTTATTAATTTATTTAATTCTATTCACAACCTCCAACATAACTTCTAATGTTAAAATGGTAATATTTAATGGTATATCATGATTTATTTAATCCTGGTGTGGTGTACAATGTAAGTTGTTGAAGAAATTAAATTTAAAAACATACATATCATAAAATATTTGGATGTTAAAATAACCACACAAATAAATTTATTAAATCCCTCCCAATTTTCTAGATGTATTAATTTTGGCGTAATACAAATCTTAAAGGGAATCTTGTGTAAAGCGAAGGTGGTTTTCCAAATACGAGGTATATATTTACCAGAATGTTTTTGTTTTATTTCTTCTCCTTTCACCTAAAAATATTATTAAAACAAGATGAAATAATTAATAAAATATTAAATATATTGATATATTATTATGTTAATTTAATAACCTTTGTCCATCACCTTCTTCCATAAGATGGGAAATAAATCTACTATTCGTGTGTACAGTAGACTACCGCCTCACGAACTAATGGAATTCATTTTCCATCAACATATATCATGGATGGTTATAACGATCAATTTAATTCATATATATTTTATTCAAGATATAATTATCATTGTTTAATGATAACATATCCTATTTTTTCTTACCATTTCATCCATTGAAGAAATATAATGATGTTCGCGTGCACATATGGATTACCATCTCCATAAATCGATGTAATTTGTTTATGATAACCACATCGCAGTGTTATTTTATATTTGAGTATATAAAGTAAATAATATAATATTTATTATATAATAAATATAATTTAAAGACAAAATAAAACATTCCTTTTTTCCATCATGTTCGTTGAAAATTAGAAACATTACTAATAGTTACGTATGACATATTTCCCCAGTATTGTAACAAAGTTCTTTTTTCATAACCATATTTCATGGTTGTTTTCAAAGTACAATTGATGAATAAATATGAAAATTATTTAATTATTATTATTTATATGATGGAACAAATATTTCTTTGACCAAAGTCAACATATAGAGGTCATTTAAAAATTATGAACTGATCATCATTAAAACACATAATGTGGACTTAACTAATTAATTATTTAGATATGTAATTAAAATAAATTTTTTAAGTATAAGTGATTAAAAATATAAAAGTTTATTTATAAATCAAATAATCAGTATAATTCTATTGTACAATAGTTAAAGGATATACATGGAAAGTATTGACTCCAGGTAAGAAATTTCACCTCAATTCCCCTTTATTGAGAGGTATACTCCTAATTTATTTAATATGATGTATAAAATACCAATTTTACATGACATATCATGAATAATTAAAAATTAACGATTTCTAAGTTTCAATTCAAATTATTTCCACTAAAGGGATTTGACCTAAAATTTACCAAGTGGTAAGGAGTTTCTTAACTCAATGTCATTTCATTGTGTTATAACTCTTCTTTGTCAAATTTTTTAACATATTAATGGTTGTTTTTGTATCTCTAAATTAGTTTATGATTTAATTACAATTATTTTTTTAGTATTTACATATGTTCACATAATAACTTTATGGATTAAGTATCACTTCAAAATTTATTATCATTATAAGGGTTTCCATTATCTCAAACTCTTTTTTTGAGACAGGTTTCTTGTCATACACTATGATTTATTTGGATTGGTTACTTAATTCATCATGAATGATTTTTTAAATATAAAAAAATTTAAATAATGTAATTTATAGATCCATATAATATTTTTTCTTTGAATAACATTTTATTTGAAAGTTCAAAAAGCGGTAATGTATTTTATGTTACAATATTGTTTTGTTTTTATATTAACTATGTTCAAGGATAGTTTGGAGAAAATAATTTGATATTATTTAAAAAATTTGATATTTTTAATTATAATCTATTTCTTAATTTTTTTTACATGTTTATATTCCATTAACTCATTTACTGGTTAAATAAACATCAAGAAAGATATTTTTAAGCGATATAGAACTTGTATCATCTTTTAGATCAGTATTCTTTCTCCCCTATATTCATAATTATAAAAATAATTTCAAGAATAATCCTTAATAAAAATAAATTAATTACTAAATTTATTTTACATGGTCCTTTACCTTCATTAAAAAAGTTTTAAAAGGTAATTTCTTTGTGTTTTTTAAATGGGTATTTTTTAATCTTTATAAAAATTTGAAAAGAATGAATATTTTCAATGTTTTCTACATGAACATATTTTATTATCATTATGGCCATTATTATAATTTAGTATTAATTTATAATTTTCCAAAATAATTTTAAAATAATATTATAACATAATATTTTTTGAATTTTTATTTTTTTTATGTGTCTTTCAAAATGGAAAGAAAATTTTCCTCAAAATGTTTTTAAGGATAATTTTATGGTATTGAAATTCATAAATGACAAAACCCATTTTTTACATAAAATGCACTTATAATATATTATAATTATATAATATTTATTATTTATCTATATATCTTTTGATTATTTTAAAAATATTTTCATGAAACCTATTCCTTTTCCCTGGGGAAATCAAGCTATAATTGAACGAAACTTGTTGATAAAAGTTCGATGATGAAAATGAAAGATTATATTTGTAACATTCATGTAATGTATGTGGAAATTATTGATGATGATAGGTGATCTAGATAAATATTATACAAATGGGTGAGTTCAATATTCCCTATATGAATGGGAGAGCCTAATACATCCTATATGAACGAGTGTTCTAGATATAGTTTATACGAATGGGTGAGGTGAATATAGATCTCCAATTTAATGGGTAATGGCGATGGAGTTGAATGAATATAAGAAAATATTAATATAATATCTACTTAACTATTCAAAAAAGTACTCCTAAGAGATTATGGGTATTAATAAGGTAATTTTATCCCAACATTAAGGGTTCTTGTAACTGTTCTATGAAGATAATGTTCTGTAATACCAAAATTTGTTTTTATACTCTCTATGTGTTTATAATGGTCCCTCTATTCAATATTGATATCACATGGTTCATTATTGTTGATTCTAATAAATATTTCTTTTTGTAATTACTTATTACATGACACGTATTTCACTACTACAAAACATGACTTTAACAATACTGGTATTTCTCAGCACTATAACAAAATTCTGATAAATGAAATATTTATCTATGCTAAATAAAGTGATGAAAAATATAAACATTTATCATAGTGTATTTTTTCAACTGATAAAAGAAAACCTTTATCGGCATTTTATTTTTTTGCACTGATATAGAGTATCCTTTATCAATGCTTTAATTTTGGCAATGATAAAGGGTATCTTTTATTAGCGCATTTTTTTAGTGTTGAATAATATTTATATAAATAAAATGAAATAATTAAATAAACTTAAAATAAAAATTTGTTTATTACAAAAAATATTACAAAGTTTATTAATTAAAAAATCATTAATCAAAATGAATAGATTTATTATACATTATTAATTATAAAACATTTTATTAACTATATAATAATGAAAATTAATGTTATAAAATATTATATATTAAATATATTGACATATATTAATGTATATAAATATGATTTATATATTACAAAATATTTCTGTGCTTTACATTAAATAATTAAATATTCATTGAATAATGGTTTATAATTAAAAAATAATATGAATTAAAAATATTGACTATAATTGCACAGTACTAGACATATAATTGAATGTCATTTGATTTTTCAATTTAACGTAGATCAAATGTATGTTTTATTGATTTTGAATATATGTAATTAATACATTTTTATATACAATGCAAAGAAACCAAACTTATATATTTTTTCAATACTTTTAAAGTGTACTTATTCTTAATTTGTTCAATTTCACTCAATTTTAACATTGATACATGCACATAAAAGGATATATTCATTGATAATGTTAAAAAATATTTTTTAAAAAAATATTTATAAATAAATATATTTATAAATACACAGTCAATAAATTTATAAATTTATATATTTATAATTATAAATAAATAAATATTTCTTAAATTATTTAAATAATTATAAATAAATAATTATGTATATTTAAATATTTATTAAATTTATAATAAATTTAAATAAATAATGAATAAATTTTTTATATTTATATTTATATATATTTATTAAATAAATATGTATTATTTTATAAATATATATAATGACGTAATTAATGTTTTTTAAAATATTTCTACAATTATAAATAAATAATTATAAAGTAATAATAAAAATATTTAAAAAGGAATATATTTAATATATTTATATTTATTAATTATTTATTAATTATTTAAAATTTTTTACAATTTTTTTATTTATATTTATAATTATAAATTCTTTAATAGTGCTTCAGTAATAAGTGCTGATAAAAGAATCTTTAATATCACTTTTTCTGCACTGATAAAGTTGAGGATTTATCAGCGCTAAATAATGTACTGATAAAATAAAGATTTATCATCTCCTTAATTTTTTCTCTGATAAATATTGGTTTTATTAGCTCTAAAAAAGCGCTCACAAATAGTTATTTTATCAGCACTTATGTTATAAGCGTTGATAAAAGGTCTATTTATTAGCACATTTTTGTAATATCAGTTAAAAGTTTCCCAATATATTTTAAAAACATTATACATTTTTCAAGATCTTTTGGATATCAAGATATTTCTGCATAAGACAGTCGTTGTCGGCACTCCTCCTCGGTGAATCGAATATTAAATCGCACCACTCGACTATTTTTTGTGCTCCACTAGTAGGAACATCTCATCCAACATTTAGTTTTAGATTGACTTTGTGATGTGGGTGGGGTTTCACATTAATTTTCATCAATTTCTCTTCCTGAAGATGGTGTTTACATGACCATAAAATTTTAAATACATTAATTTTCTAACATGGTTAATTTTTGCATGCTCTATAGTTTATTTTGGTGGTGCAAAGATGTTTCGAAAATGATTTGCCATGAATTTGTGTTGAAAATAAATTTTCTAAATATAAATTTTTATGTTTCTATATAGGCCTTATTGTAAAAAATTAGTTGAATTGTTCAATTAAAAGTTTGAGTAGTGGTAAATGTGTTTTTGTTGGATCTTAAAGTGTGTGTGTTTTGAAAAAAGGTTTTTTCATGGAAAATGGATCAATTTGGGCATGTTAGCCTTATTGTGTGTTTTTTAGTATGAGTTGTTAAGGGTTTCAATAATGAATAATTTGTTTTATAAATGAAATTTTTTAAGGGGAAATGGTTTATTAAATGGTGTGAGTGATGTAAAATGTGATTTCGAAGGGTTTGGAATGCTTTGTGTTGGGTTTGGGTTTTGTAACGAAATATGGTTGTGTTGTTTCTGTGTGCGTGTTTTAGTCTAGAGTTTTGTGCAATGGTTTTAGGGGTTATTTGAATGGAACAACTCATTTTTTTATAGGCCTGTAAATTAGGATATGTTTGGAAGTATGTTCTTAAAGGAAATTGACATACATTACCATATTGAACATGTTGTACCTTTTTATAATTTCAATTTTAAACAATTTTAAAGGATGGATGACATGTTTTGAAAATGATTTTTGGTTGTGTTAAAATTTGTAAAAAAGTTAATTGTTATGGAATTGGTACTTAATTAATATAAACTCCAGTTTTTTTAATTTATAGTGTTCAATAAATTAGTTAATATATTTATTAAATTATATAAGTGTTGAAAATTATGTTTGATGCGGTTATGCGGTGCGCTTGATTTTAAAAGTAGCATTTTCAGGTGAACTTTGGTGTGTTTTTGATTTAATACCTTACGGTGGATTCGGGGGTTATTTTAGAAAACCTTTTAAATGAATTATAACATACTTATAGTTGTGAGTCATGTTTGTGAAATTATTTGGTGTGTGTCTGTTTTCAAATGGAGTTAGAGTATGAAAGTAGTGGAAAACTATGTGTACTTTCTTTGGCATGACTTTTCTCTATAAATGAGTTGTGTCACTAACATCTGGATGTCAAACTTTATTGAGCACAGATAAAAGATAACCCTTGGTAACTAGGTATCTCGATTGTTCTGGGTTAAGGAATCTAAATTTTTTCACAATGGAATCACTATCCATAGAATTAATGTATTGTTTCATATTAATTATTAATTCATTTATTTCTTGTATTACTCCCATAATAATTGTTTTCTGATATAGGTAGATTATTTTGTTCAAGTTGGGGTGCCTTGTCTGAGGTTCATTCTTCTTATCCCTTAAATTAGTTTCACCCATGTAGTGGTGCATTTATCACTTTATTTCAAGTTACCTCCACTTCCGTTGTAGTAAGAGAAACGATGCTTCCACTAATCAATCACGTAGGTAATCGTGATATTTTCACAGTAAAATTATTTTCCATAGAATTAATGTATTATTTCATATTTATGTTTAAATCAATTCCTTTTTAGTATTACTTGCATGTTAATTTTTTCTTATAAAGGTGTATTCTTTTGTTCAAGTTGGGGTGCTCTGTACAACATTGATGCACCTTATCCCTTAAAATATTTTCAGGAATGTAGTGGTGCATTTGTCACATTTTTTCAAGATACCTCTACAAATTTTTCAAAATATAAACGATGATACTTATGCTCAATCACAGAGGTAATCTTGGTGTATACATAGTAATATCATGATTTTTTGAATTAATGTATTGTTTCATATTTATGTTTAATTTATTTATTTTTATTATTTTATACATAATAATTATTTTCTTATACAGGTGGATTGTTTTGTTCTAGTCGGGGTGATCTATCCAACTATCATGCTTCTTCTCCCTTAAAATCTTTTCAACCATTCATTGGTGCATTTATCACTTTCTTTCTAGTTACCTCCACTTCCTCTGTAGTAAGAGGCGATGATTCTTCTAATCAATCCCAGAGGTAATTTTGATGTTTTCATAGTAAAATTATTTTCCATATACTTAATGTATTATTTCATATTTATGTATTATTTATTTTATATTAGTATTACTCACATAATAATTGTTTTCTTATATAAGTGGACAATTTTGTTTGAGTTTATATGGTTTTTTCGAATCTTCTCATGTAGTGCTGGTAGTTATACAAAGAAAGTTAATGTAAATCATGGTCACATTGATAGTAAGGATTGTTTTTAAATGTTTGTAATAATTTTTTTATGTAATTATATAAAACAATTTTTGAAATGTCTATAATATTTTTTTTTCTATTATTTGTGTTGTAAATTACTTTTTATTTATATTTTTTATCGGAACCTTTTTTTTGATATAACTGATATGTTTCTATTTCTTATGGTGCTTCTAGTTCTATGGTGTGCTATAAAATCACACTACAGTGGTGAAGCAGTATGCTGTTTCAGCATACTGTGGTATGGAATTTTATCACCACTTTTGAAAGTGATAATATATAATGAATTTATCAGAGCTTCTAAAAGTGGTGATAATGGTATACATTATCATCACTTACATAACACTGATAAAAAATTATTTTAGTGGCGGTTTAAGAAGCACTGATAAATGTGTTATTTATTAGCAAATTTATTATCATTGATAAATCTCCCCTTTATCAGCTCTTTTTCAGCATTGATAAAAGTCATGGTCTTTTAAGGTCTCTCATGTTTTCAGCGCTATACTAGCATTGATAAAGGACATTTCAACCACTATTAAATGCCTATTTTGTAGTAGTGTTTTATGATCTAGGTTTTTATGGGTATGAATTCTATTATTTTATGCATTTGAAAATTGATTATCTCATCATACCCTTTTTCTCATATTATTCTAACTCATGAAACTTAATTGTTCATACTTATGTTTATCCTTACTAAGAATTTTTGACCTCCCTTCTCATGTTTTCAATTTATAAGTGTTTTTATGAAATGGTTTAAGTATTGTATTCAAAAAGGTTATGAGATATGAATAACTTAATGAGGGAAGATGTATATCTTTATGAACCAGTGTTTTATGTATTCATGTTATTAGAAGTTTTTACTAATTCCATAAAACTATAAACCCAAAAGGTCCTCAGTTATACACGAGATCCAATAATTTAGTTTGATATTATATGTTTTGAAGGGTTGAAATTGGGTCTTGTTTATCAGTTTCAAACCCATAAATGTAAAGTTTATATTATTAGCACTGGATCATGGAGTATGGGTTCAGAAAAGTTATGCACGTCATGGTAGAAGGAGATTCTCATTAGTATAATGAATAGTTTTGGTGAAACACATGCATACCACCAAATGTGGGATAACTTTTTCTACTGCACTATTCATCTTTATCAAACCAATTCAAAGGATTTTCTAACCCATTGCAGCATTATATTTAGTTTATGATTTATTTTTATAAGATTTTATTCATTTATTGGTTTATGTGATTACATACTTATTGTATGGAAATCCTTATACATGGTATTTAAGCATTTGTACTGTATCTAATAATTATTACTAGACCCTAATGAATCCCTTAAATGGTATCAAATCTTGTTATGTTTTATGATTATTGAAATTTGTTTTGATAAATGAAGACCAAGAAAAATTATAGTAGCATGTTTTTTTATCACCGCATTGAAGCCCATGCAATACTATATAGTGGAGGGTATCTCACCAATTTAAAATTACCACTTTATTTTCACCATGGTGTAGAGCCAAAAAAATTTCACCAATACTTTATGTGTTGAAAAATTTTCAATGAGAAAAATGAATGCACAATGTTATGGAGTGTATGGTGTTTTTTGAATAAAGTTATCTCATGATTTATCCTTTCACCATAACATCAAAAACACTATAATATTAACTATTATTTTCACTAAAATGCAGATTTAATTTTAACCATGACTGAAACCACAAAGAAAGTGTCCCCATGGTCCAATCATAATAACCATAAACATCTCACAATGACATGGGAAAATCTGTGTTCTGTTAAATTGTGTTTATGTAAAAATGGTTTTGTATGACGGTGAATGGAATTATCTATAACACTCCAACCTTATACAGTATGCTTCTTTTTAAATAATTAAACAGCTTGTGCTACACACAACATCAAGTTTGAGTGCACCATGACCTTTCAAACAATCCATTTTAAAATTTATTATGAATAGTATTAACCAAATTTTGAAATTTTTTAATTTTATTTTTCAAAATAGACTTCATTTTTTGAATTTGGAATATAAAAATTAGCTTAGGGTGAAATTTTGGTAATTTTCAGAAAAGTTTTAATTTTAATTTAATAGTGAAAAATATTGCGTTATTATTTAAAAAGCGATTTTTTCATTTAAATAATTATTTCCCTTAAAATTTATTTTTAATGTCACAAAAGATGCATTATAAAAATACTAGTCCAATGTAGTTCATTGGAATATTTTTTATAATAGAATTAGATATATAAATTTATTAAACTTTTGAAAGTCTCTTTACCCCCCCCCCTCTAGAGACATCTACAAGATTTGTATTAAACATGATCTCACTTCTTATGTGAATTTAATTTTAGAAAATAGATAGAAGTGGTTTTAATAAGTATGAAAAATTTGGTCTAATAAGATAAAAAAATTGGTGAATAGTAACTTTTGGAATTTATGTACCACAGTTAAAATTAAATAGGGTAATTAAAGGTAAGATTATTATTATAATAATATAATATTAATAAAAAACATGGTATAATTTCATTGTATAAGTGTTTTTAGACCAAAATGAGCATTAGGTTAAAATTATGATATTTTTTAAGACTCATTTGTTAGATTAAGGCATTCATTATATTTTATTTAAAGAATAGTTAAAAATATCATTTTCAAATTTAAATAAATAAACCATTTTAAATATAGATTTATAAATAATATAAATTATAATATAAATAATCTTTATAAAGATAAAATTATTATATACATAATAGTATTTGTTTTATAATTTTAGGAAATAAATAATTAAATTTAATGTTGACACAATAATGATGCAATAATTGACTTATTAAAGGATAAATCAATAAAATGATATTTAAAATATAAAAATAAATAAAATTTTACTTAATTAAAGACATAAAATTATTATATAGATAACATAGACATGTTAGTGACATATTATAATTATTGGATCGATGTTATCATGTTGGTTTGATATTTTTTAAAATGAAAATTTTGAATAGTATCAAAATTAACATAATTGGTACTTTAAAATAAATAATATTTAATTAAATGTTATAAAATTCATAAAAATATAATGTTCTTCCAAATAACTATAATAGTGTAAAATATAACATAAATGATCCAATTTGGGTTCTTTTTTAATTTTATAGTAAAGATATTATACATATACTTTAAAAATACAAGAAGGCACAATAAGAGTTAAATTGTTTAACTAAGGGTTAATCCCAAATGATAAGGTCAATTTCATGACCTAAACTATTATAAAAAAATTATCTAAGAGAATTTAAAACTATAATCAACTTATCAATGATGTAATTCACATTGTATCTATTTGAAACTAAAAATAAATTTATAATAAATTAATATTTTGAGATCCTCCAAAAGTGTCCCTCACCTCTCTTATAAAAAGTAATTTCTACTTCTCTTTAATTCACACCTTCAGAGCCATTTGGATTGGAAAAACCCTCCCTAATTCATCTCCCAACTTCCCTCAATTCATCATAGAGGCCACAATTTGGTCATAAATCCATCCCATGATGTCATTTTGTGCTAAGAAAAAGGAGACACCGGAAAAAAAAGGTAATTGTTTTATCACCTCTTTCAAAGTTCTTATCCTTTCTACATCCTCATTATATATTGTTTCTATATAAAAATAATAATTAAAGTATAATCCATATACCTATGTGTTATTATTATCATGTTATAACCAAATTATTCATTTTATCTATCAGATGAATAATAATATCACTATGTGTATGTACGTATGGCTTTTCCTCTCGACATTATTATCTAATTTATTATTCCAAGAAAATTTATTATGATGGGTATAATGATGAGTATAATTCATATAAACAAATAATATAACATGATAATGATTTTTTACAATTAATATATCATTTAATTTCATACCATTAAACCATTAAGGGAACAATATCGTCGTTCATCAGTACATACAACATATCCTCTCCACAACGTGATGAGATTAATTCTATACGCTAACGATTAAAGAATGATTATAAAAAAAATTATGAGTAAGAATAATGATTATTAACTTATTTTAATTATTTATTGAAATAAAATACAACTTATTCATAACAAACATTACTTACTTGGAAAAACATGAATGGGAAAACGAAGCCGTTAACACCTGAAAAAACAGTAATACTGAAATATTATTAAAAAAATGAAATAAAATGATTATATATGATATCATAAAGTTGAATATGGTCCTGGTATAATTTAATAAGTTGTTTTTACCATTATACCGGAGGGTAAATCACCCTCGGCTAAAAGATTTTATAAGGTAAAGGTTAATTTCACAATCTCATTTTTATTAGAGGTTGTTTATATGTAAGTATCTATAAGGACATCTTTTTCATCCATTTACATGTTTTATAAAAATGTATTTCAAAATACAATTACTATTCCCCAAAAATATTTAATGCCATTTTTTCTCATGGTTTACTTTTTATAAAACGTTTTGAAAGGAATATTTATTTCATTTTTTAACTGAGGTAATTTATAAAATTTCCAAAAAAAATTACAGAAAGAATTTTTATTTTAATTTATACAGAACAAGTGGCTATTTTCTACCATTATGATGACTTAACATTTTGAATCTTTACTTATATTATTTTTAATTTATTTTCAAAAGAAATGTTTTCATTAATAATTGTATGGATTCTAAATGATTTCAATGTAAAAAATGGATATTTCCTTCAAAGAGTTTTAGTCAATTTATTTAATTATTTTTATATATGTCAATTTACTTTGTTTTAATGTTTGATTATCTGTGGATGACATATTATGATACAATATTTTATATTTTTTTGAAGGGTTTATGATATATTTGACTGTGGACGTGAAATTTTTATACGATTCAAGGATTATAGTTAAAGTATTAACATTTCATAGGCAAGTTTTAATACGAATTCTTATGTTTTTTTTCACCCTTTTCGTAAGAGGAATGCATAAAACTTAGTAAGTGACATTTATCGCTCTCTATTTCCCCTCTATGAATTGGTAGGTCTCAATAAAGAGAATAGTGTCTTTTTACAAGTCATTGATGGTATGGTAATGGTCTTGTCATGAGGCCTTGATTGTATGGTTATGATATCTATCATTATGCATTTCCATGTTATGAGATTAGTTATTGATATTTCATATGATTATTGGCTAGTAGAATATCCATGTAAATATGTAAATGTAATTATTTGATTTATTATACCCATATTATGTTGAAGATTATGTTTAAAAGTATTTTCTTTGATTTTTTTACCTTTTTAAATAGTTTATTATTATTTATGATATCTTCCCCTATATTGTTTATCCTTACTAAGCATCTGAGCTCACCCCTTTATTTTGTTTCATTTTTCCCCAAGATGTGAAAAAATATATTATGAATGACCTATATAGATAGTCTAGTGGATACGATAGTTTTCAAAGGGTATAATATGTTGTGTTTAATTTCATTTTGTAAAACTTATGTTTGTATCTAGTATTTCCAAGGCTACTAAACTGAATATTCCTTCAGGATTTGATTTTCTTGTGATCATTCCAATGTAGTAAAATAATGCACTGACTCTAGACTACTATGGCCAGGGTGTTGCAGTTGGTATTAGAGAATGTTTAGTTCAAACCATGGAAACTAGATTTATAAAACATCCTTGATTATTTAACATTACACTAAGATGTAATTTAAGGATAAGTATACAATAAAATCTGAGAATTTTGTTAATATAATGATTATGTTGGTTTTCCTGGAAAACACAACTATGTCTAGATACTACTAGTGGATTTGGTTTGAGAACAGATATACCTAGGGGTGAAAACTTTGACAAGGCATTCCTAGCTTAACTCGGGGTAACCTGATACATGAAAATGCGTCTTACTGTGCACCTAGTTTGACACACCTGAAGGATATGCGTAGGATAATTTATATTTTATTTACAAACCATTATGAAGTATTTAGGATTAGTTATGTTCTCAAATAAATATATATATGATTATTTATTGAATATACATTAATTTTTCAATTTATGTTAATATTTTACTAGTTTGGAATTATGAATTATGATTCATAACCTAATCTAGTGTATGACATTGTTTATAAATTGTTCCTAAATAAAGAAATGGAAATCGTATCAACACACATAATCGATGTTGGGATTTACCTCCTATGAAAGATAATGATAGTGGAACTGGTGATATAAATGGTATTGAATATCTTATAACCATACTGGGAAAGCTGAATCAGGTTATCAAAAATTACCATACCCGTATGGAACACCCTGATCCACAATGCATAGGAATAATTTTTGACTGATTCATTAGACAACAACCTCTAACATTCAATCAGACTATAAATCTATTTTTATTTGAGAAATGGATAAGTTCCTTAGAGAAAATATTTCTTTATTTGGGGAGTAATAAAAGGGAAATGGTTGTCATGGAAAGTTATCATCTCTCAGGAGATGAGGGTCAATGGTGGCCATTAACACCAAACATGAAGGAGGATAATGAATTATCAAATTTTTAAGGGAGGGATTTTAAAGAACTTTTCGTAGAAAAATATTTTCCTCATGAACATTGAGATGATATAGAATGAAAATTTCTATGTCTGAGACAAAAAGGTGATGAGAATGTGGAAAAGTATGAGGATAACTTCACAAGGATATAAAATCATGATATAGATGACATACATAACCTAAGAAGTAATATTGGTAAATTCATGGATGGGTTAAAACCATTCTTCAAATGGGATTTGGTCCCAAAATCTTTCTCATAATACAAAGATATATTCTCATGTGTTATCAAGAAAGAAAAGGAATTCTCTATGTCATGTGAATTTAAATGGAATAAAGAGAAGAACAGAGATGATGAACATTTGGGACAAGAAATATGGGGAAGAAGGTTAAAGCTAACTTTCCACCCTATAGTAATTATGGGAAAAAACACCTCGGTAATTTCCTAAAGGTGATAGGAGTTAGTTACAAGTGTGAAGAAAAATCTGATCAATCTCGTGATTGCTAGGGGAAGAAAGAAGCTATCAATATTCACTAATACAATCATAAATAAATGGGACATTATTCAAAAGAATTTCCTAATCAACAAGTAAAATATCCTCATAAAATTCAATGGGAGAGAAGGCCAAGATTAGGTGATCAAAACTGTTGAGTTTGAAGTTATGAATGATGTGGTGGTAGGTACTATAATCATATCCTAAAATTTAGGAAATGATGTATTTGATTTTGGTTCCCAGAATTCATTTATATCATCCCAATTTTCTTTGAAGATTATATATTTACAATTCAATTTAAGATTGTAGTTTTCAGTTAAAACCCCTAAGGGAAGTCTCATTGCAAGAAAGATGTGTCAGTAAGTTCCCATTATGGCATATAAATGTGCATTATCTGATAATTTTATTATCATACCTATGGTCAACTTTGATAAAATCCTTGGTATGAGTTAGCTATCAAAATATGATTCCAAATTTTATTACAAGAAGAATGAAGTTATGGTTTGTGAGGATGATATAGATTCCATTATATTTAGAGAATAAAATTCGTCACCTGATTCTTATCAAAATCAACCCCGAGTACCTTTACTGAATGATATTCTTTGGGAGGTAGAGGAAATAACATCTAGGTATAGAGAAAGAAATATTCAAAATGGGGATATACCTATTGTAAAGAAATAAGTTGCTGTTTTTTGAAGATTTTCCTAGAAACCACCTAGAGAATGAAGGTGGTTTTTTCTACTGATTTAATCCAAGAAGCAAGACAAATATCAAAGACTCCTTCTAGAATAGCCACTGTCGAATTAGTAAAGGTGAAGAAACAACTAGAGGAGTTGAGTAATAATGGATATATTTTCCATAGTGTTTCTCCATGGGGATCCCCAGTTTATTTTATTAATAATAAAGGTGGATCAATGATGTTATGAATTGAATATAGAGAAATAAATGATATTACCATAATGAAAAAGTATCACCTATATCACATTGATGACTTATTTGATCAACTGCATGGTGCTCAATATTTTTCGAAAATTGACATTCATTATGGATATAATCAATTGTATATAAAAAAAAGATGTTCCAAAGACTTCATTCTAAATGAGGTATGCTCAAAAAAGAAATATATTCCAAAGCATGCATTATGAACGAGGTATGGTCATTAGGAATTTACGGTAATTCTATTTTGATGGACTAATGTACCCTGATCTAATGAATAGAGTGTTCAAGGAATATGTTGATGATTTTTTCATTGTATTTACTGAGGATATCTTTGTATATTCCAAAAGCTATAAATTCCAGGAAAACTACTTGAATATTGTTCTAAAGTCTCTTACAAGAAATGAACTATATGGGAAGTTTATCAAGTGTGAATTTTGGATCCTGGAAATTTATTTTCTTGGTCATATTATCTCCAAGTATGGAATCTCTGTTGATCCTGCAAATACAAAGTCAATCCAAGAATGGCCATAACTAACATGTATAATAAAGGTAAATAGTTTTATTGGTTTAGGAGGTTACTATCAGCATTTATTTTATAATTTTCACTGATTGGAAAACTTGTTAACTAATCTCACACGTAAAGGGGTTAAATTCATTTGAAAAAAAGAGTGTGAAGAATGTTTTTTATAATTGAATATAATACTAGTCAATGCTCCTATCTTGACTCATCCATCTGAGAATGATGGGTTTGAAATTTATAGTAATGAATCTTGGAAAGGACTCAGATGTGTCCTTATGTAGAATTATAGGGTTATTTCTTATGCATCAAGGAAATTAAAAATTCATGAACAAAACTACCCAACTCAAAATCTGAAGTTACCATCTATGATATTTTCTCAAAATATATAAACACACTATCTCTATGGTGAAATATTTGAGATAGGTACTGATCATAAGAGTTTGTAATATATTTTCTCATAGAAATAACTCAACATGAGAGAAAGGAGGTGGAATGAGCTACTAAAGGATTAAGATTCCATAATACACTACCACATAGGTAAGAAAAAATTAATGTATTAGATACTTTCAGTAGAAAATACCATGGAGTTCTAAACAAAATGACAGTTGAAATGGATCATGTGTTTATAAATCTAGTCAGTATGGATATGTGAATTATCATGGAAGGCGAAACCTCATTAATTTTTCAAATGGTTGTAAAAACTTCATTACTAAAAAGAAAAAAAAATATCAGTCTGATGAAGAAGAGTCTCAAAGGAAAATTGAAGTTACAAATGATGGGAGACTAATTGACATCATATTTGAAGATGGTGTTTTGAAATTTGTGAAGAGGCTTTGTCTTCCTACTATACTTGATCTAAAAATGGAATTTTTAGATGATTCTCACAACTCCAATTTCTCTATACAACCTGGTGGAACTAATATGTATAGATATTTGAAGGAATATTTTTTATGGTACAACATGAAGAGAAAGATTGTTGATCATGTGTTGATATTTTTTGTGTTTAAATGGGTTAAGGATAGAAGAAAACATCCTAGAGGATTCATGAAACCCTTTCCTAGACCTATATGGAAATGCGATGATACTATGATGGAATTTTTCAAAGGGATACCAAAGACTCCCAGAGGAAATTATACGAAATGAGTTATTGTTGATCATATTACCAAATCATCACATTTTCTTCTAATAAATAAAGATTTAACACTTGAAATTTTTCCAAGAATTTATATTAACTAATTTCTAAGACTTCATGTTGTACCCATGTCGATTTTTTTTACTGTGATTTCTATTTTAAATCGAAATTATGGAAAATTATTCAGCAGGCCCTAGATACTGAGCTTCATTTGAGCACTACCTACCACCCTCAAACTGATGCAAAAATGGAAGGGACTATTCATACCTTAGAATACATGTTGAGATCTTCCTCTCATGACTTTCAAGGTATGCAGGATCAGTATTTACCTCTGGTAGAACTTTCCTATAACAATTTCTTCCATTCAAGTATACATATGGCACCATATGAAGAGTTATATGGAAAGAGATGTTATACACCAACTTGTTGGGTTGTTGTTGGTAAAAGGAAACTTGTAGTCCCAGAACATGTTGAGAAAATGACAAAAAAGGTAAAAAATATATTCACCCATATCAAAATATCTCAAAGTGGGAAAAAGAGATATGTTGATAACCAAAGGATCTAGAATTTCACTAGGGAGATTATGTCTTCTTGAAGTTATCTCCTTGGAAGGGTGTTATACGATTCATTAAGAAGGTTAAATTAATTCCCAGGTACATCGATCCTTTTTAAATTTTAGAGCGAATGGTATTTTTATCTTACTATTTGGAAATGCTGCCAAGTATTACCTAAGTTCATGATGTTTTCCATGTATCAATGTTAAGAAAATACATGTCAAATCGAATGCTTGTAATCACCTATGAAGAAAGAGAATTGGAACCAGATCTTCCTTATTGTGAAGATATTATCAAGATTCTTGATACTAGAGAACAAGTGTTGATAAATCGGATGACTCATCTAGTAAAGTTTCTTTGGATAAACCATAAAATGGAAGACGCAACGTGGGAACCTGAAGAACATATAATGAAGAAATACTCAAATCATTTTTTTAAGTGACAATATAGAAATTTAAAATATGAAATTATTTGAATGAGGGAAGAATATAATACCCCAAGATTCAACAATATGCTTACTTTTAAATAATTCAATGGCTTGAGCTACACGCAACATTGAGTTCGATCACACCATGACCTTTCAACCTAGCCATATAAAAAAGTGGTTATGAATATTATTAGCCAAATTATGAAATTTATACATTTTATTTTTAAAAAGAGGCATCATTTTATTGAATTTGGAATATCAAAATCATCTTGGGGTGAAATTGTTTGTAATTTTCAAAAAAAATTAATTTTTCGATGAATTGTGAAAAATACTACATTATTGTCAAAAGACCATCTTTTTCTTTTAAATTTTCATTTTATTTTAGATTTATTTTAATTTTACAAGAGATGTATTATACATATATTAGTCTAATGTAGTTCATTGGAATCATTTTTATAATATAATTATATGTAAAACATTATTATAATTTTGAGCATTTCTTTTACCTGTCTTCTAGCTACATCTAAAAGATTTGCATTAAATGTAATTTTACTTCTTTTGTGAATTTAATTTTGATAAACGACCATACATGGTTGTAATAATTATTAACAATTAGGTCTAATAAGAAAAAACTAATTTTCGGTGAATGGTAACTTTTGGATTTTATTTACCACTGCTAAAGTTAAATATGGTAATTAAAGGTAAGGTAAATATTATAATAATATAATATTACCCCAAAATGTGTATTAATTTCCGTAAATAAGTGTGTCTCAATAAAAATCAAACTAGGTATAAATTATGATATTTTTCTAATCCAGTTGTCTTAGATTAATAAATTTATTATGTTTTATTTAAAGAAGAGTTAAAAATGTCATTTTCAAATTTTAATAACTAAAACATTTTTAGTATACGGTTACAAATAATATAAAATCGACTTAATATATTATTTATAAAGATAAAATGATTATATACATAATAGTATTTTTTATAATTTAAGGAAATAAATAATTAAATTAAATTGTGACAAAATATTGAGGGAGTAATTGACTTATTAAAGGAATAATCAATTGAATAATATTTAAAATTTAAAAAAAATATAATTGGACTTAATTAATGAAATAAAATAATTTTTTAGGCAACATAGAAATTCTAGGGACATATTAGAATTATTGGATCGAAGTTTTCAAGTATGTTTTATATTTTTAAAAATGTAAATTTTGAATAGTATCCAAATTGACATAAATGATACTTTAAAATGAATAATATTTAATTAAATTTAATAAAATTATAAAAAAAATATCAGGTTTTTTAAAATAAATATTATAGTGTTGAATATGTCAAAAATGATTCAATTGGGGTTCTTTTGGAATTTTATAGTAACTATATTAACCCTATAGTGTAAAAACACAAGAAGACACAGTAAGAGTTATAGTGTTTAACTAAGAGTTAATCCCAAAAATAAGGTTAATTTAATGATATAAACTTTCTATAAAATAATGTTCCAATAATAATTATACCCAAAATCAACTTATAATTTAAATAAATCACTTTGGATCTATTTTAAACTGAAAATAAATTTATTATAAATTAATATTTTAAGATCTTTGAAAAGTGGCACTCGCCTATCTTTTAAAAGGTCACTTCTTCTTATCATTGATTCACACCGTCAAAGCCATTTGTATTGTCCAACCTCTACAAAATTCTTCTCCCAACTTATATCACTTCATCCTAGAGGCCACACTTTGGGTTTAAATCCATTCTAAGGCATCCTTTTGTGCAAACCATAAGGAGACACCAAAAAAAGAGGTAATAGTTTTATCACATGTTTCAACGTTATTTTCTTCTTAGACATCCTCTTTCTATGTTTTGTTCATATAAAAATAATAAATACTATATAATCCACATACTAATATGTTATTATATTCATTAGAAATCCATATTACTTATTTTATCCATCATACAAATAACAATATCACCATGTGTGGGTACATACGGCTTATCATCCCCACGTCGTGGTGTAATTTTTTATTCAACACTACTTTATTTGGATGGGTATAATGATGTGTATAATGCATATAAATAATTAATATAAAATGACAATGATTTTATATAATTATTATTTCATTTAATTAAACACCATTTAAACATTAAGTGAAGGATATCGTAGCTCGTGCATATGTATGGCCTACCGTCTCCACCATGCAATGAGATTCAATCTCTACTTTAACAGTTAAAGAATGATTATAAAATTATTATGATAAGTAAAAAAATAATTATGAACTTAATTTAATTCTGGATATTAATAAAATATAACCTATTCCTAACAAACATTACTTAAATGACAAAACAAGAATGAGAAAATGAAGTTGTTAACACCCGAAACATAGGTAATTCTAAAATATTATTACCAAAATGATATCAGAGGAGAATATATGATATCATAAATATGAATATGGTCCAAGTATAATTTAAATAATAGTTTTAACTATTATATATGAGTCTAAATCACCCTCTACTAAATTAAAGTGTAAGGTAAAGGTTAATTTCACAATCTCATTTTTATTCGAAGTTGTTTATACATAAGTATCTATTTGGACATCATTATCATCCATTTCAAAGTTTCGTAAAGATGTATTTTAAAATACTATTAATATTTCCCTAAAAATTTAATGTAATTTTAACCCATGTTCAACTTATTATAAACTATTTTAAAAAGGAATCATTATGTCATTTTCCCCATGAGGTACTTTATAACCTTTTCAACAAATTTAAAGAAATAATTTTTTTACTTATATAGTGCAAGTGGATATTTTATGCCATTTTGAAACCATAAAATTTTGAATATTTACTTACAAGATTATAAATTTATTTTTAAATGAAATTTTTTCTTTTATAATTGTGTGTCTTTTAAATTAATTCAATGTAAAAAGTGATATTTCCCTCAAAGAGTTTTAATGAATTTATTAAATTATTTTCATATATGTCAACATATTTAGTTGGATTTTCTAATTATTTGAGTTTGAATTATTATGATAAAATATTCTATATTTTATTGAATAATTTATGATATATTTGACAATATCTGTGTTATGCTTATACTATTCATGGTTTGTGGTTGAATTATTAACATTTCATATACCAGTTTAAATTTGAGTGTTTATGTTATGTTTCTCCCTTTTCATCAGAGGAATGTATTGGAGTTATTAAGTGACTGGAGGGGCCTCATGTAGCCCCTTGATGCATTAATATGTCTCCTGAGACAAACTAGTTTCTTAGAAACATGCCTTGATGGTATGGTAATGGTATTGGCATGAGGACCAGACGGTATGGTTATGATTTCTGGAATTATGCATTTATTTATTATGAGATTATTTATTAATAATTCATGTGATTGTTAAACTAGTATAATATCCATGGAAAATTTTCAATGGGATCATTTGATTGATTATTTCAATATTGTTCTGAATGAAATGTTTATAAGTCTTGTCTTTTAGTTTTATACATTTCCTTAAAAGTTTATGCTTATTTATGATATCTTCCACTATATTAATTATCCTTACTGAGCATATGAGCTCAACCCTGTCATATGTTTCATTTTCCCCCAAGATGTGAGGAAGTATCTTATTATTGACCTATACGGATTTTATAAGTCATATAATATTTTTCAAATGGGATAATATGTGGTTTCTTATATCAAGTTTTACTGTAATACTTTTGTTTGTATATAGTATTTCTGAAGCTACTAAATTGATCAGTCCTTGAGGATTTGATTTTCTTATGATCTTTCCAATGTAAAAAAATAATTTTTTGACTATGGAAAACTATGGTTGGGACATCACATTATCTTCATGAAGAACTAGTTCTATGTAATGGTAAAATAAATTACCTTTACATAGAAATAGATACTTTGGTAAAGGTAGAGAGAAAAATATATAATTTTTATATAATTTATAAATAGTATATAAATTATAAAAGAATTTATTTGAGGTATATTTAATAACTAATAAAATTTTAGTTAATTAATTAATCTTTTCGGGTTTGTAATTAATAATTAAGGGTTTATATTTAAATAATAAATATTTATGAAAAAAATATATTTAATATTATTTAAATATAAAATTTTAAATTTTAAAATACCTTTTACAGATTTATATGAAATGATTAATGAATTAAAAATAAATTGTTTTATTTCATAATTATAAAAAAATTATTTATAAAGTGTCCATAAATTACTAAAATTAAGGAAAAATATTCGATTTTAATTTTTAAAATTAAATTAGGATTATTTTTTAAATTATTTAAAGCATGTAAAAATTAGTTTTTCTTATTTAATTTATTAGATATTTAAATAATATTAATTAAATTTGATTTTATTATATAAAATTTTTTAATAATCGATATTGAATTATAAAATTTTTTGATACATTAAATATTATAATACTAAAATAGAAATCCACATTAAGAATTTGAAAGATTTCAAATTATAATGAATAGAAATTTTTTATATTCATGATTACAAAATTTCAATTGAAATTAGCTAAATTATAAAATTATTATAGGTAAATTATATTTATGAATAGTGTCATACATTTTTATCAAGTTTAAATATTTAAAATATTAATTTATTTATAATGTATTCCTTACATAATTCTTAGATATATAACTATTTATACTGTAAATATTGTGTATTCTTTATTTATGTGATAATTTATATCTAGGTGATAGAGTCATGCCTTTCAATCAGGGTATAACTCTATAAAATTTAATTTTTATCTTCCTTAAAATACATTTCTAATTGATGTTATTTTCATAAATTTAGTTTTTGGAAATATTATGTATTTATTATGTGTTATAGTTATCAGGAATTTAATTCTCTCTTAGTAATGTCACTATGGGGAGAGGGACTTGGGAAAGACTAGCTACCTTCTTAGTGAATTATTTCTTATTTAGAGAGGTGAATTTGGTTCACAGTATATCATGTCAGGTTTCCTCTTCTGGAGACTATCAATCTCATGTAACTCCAAATATTTACATGAAGTCTTCATGTACAATAATCACATGATGTATTTGGATATCAAATAATACATATGGGTCGTATAATTGGGTGATTAAAAAGAACTTGTGGGTTGTGTAAATAGTTAAACATCAATATGGATTGAACATGTTGAATTGGTGGAGGGAATAAGATTACAAAACAAAATTTTTAGAAGAACTCCTACATAATTTCATAAACATGAGATAAGATTGTGTGATTAAATTCTCTTAAAATACTAAGTGATAAATTCCATTAAAAGCATCCAATTTCATGACATTAATCTCCAACTGGGAATATTATTCCATATTTTTATTTTAGTAGAGTATCATGTGCAAGTAAAACGAGTAATGGATGAAACTAGATCATCCTGGGGTAGGTTTTTCCATACTATACCTCCCCTATATTGTCTTCTACTAGATTATTCTTGTAATTTTATTGAAGTTAAACTTATTTGGGAAACTGTAGAGAAGGATATCATAGGAATATAGTTGAGTGTATCTATATAATGGATGAGACAAAGGGTATTCCACTCAATCATCCAATATTCATATGTGATATGATTGGGATGATTTCCTACCTAGATATATAACTGGTAAGAGGCTCTCCAAATTGAACTCATTTATTAGTAAAATTTTGATCTTGGACCACTTATGTGTATGATTTCATTTAAAAGGGCGATATCATTATAGTGGGATCCCATTTTATAACAGTCCTTATTAAATTTTTAATAGAGCTTGATAATCATCTGAAAAAAATATTATATTGAAGATAAATGGAAACATTATCATCTATCTTGGCTTTGAGATTAATGTTTGATAGTTTCAAGAATTTTATAATTTTTCTCAAACAATAAGTAGTGTTATATTTTTTGGAATAATCTTTTCCAGAGATACCAATTAGTGATTTTTTTCAAGAGAATTGTTAGATTCATATTATAATCATTTAATATCTTCATAGAAATTATCCAACCTCATGAATTTTACCATTGATTCTATTTTTTATAATAAACATGGGACCCTAGATGTCTATGGAATAAAATATAACCTAAAAATTATTATAATAATAAATATAATAATTATCCATATGATGTTTCAAAATTTAATTTTTATTAAAAATAAATAAAGAACTTTGTTATCGAATAATTTTTGAATTTTTATTGGGTATGTTAATGTTTTGAAGAGTATATGTTCACCTCTTACCTTTTAATTGGCTATTGATTTCATTACAAAATCAATACCGGGAAATTTTTTATAGTTTTTTGGGAATTATAATTTGAATGAAATTTTTAAAACTTTACATAATATATAAAATATTATTAGGATAACTTAGAAAAACTTGACTACTCCAGGATTGATTTCCATATTAATCGTATAAAAATAAAAAGGTAATTTTTTTCTAGAAAAAGAATAAAATGAGTTTTTGAGAGCCAAAACTATTTTCTAATTAAATTAAGAAAATGAGAGGAAAATGTTTTCATTATAGAAAAATTTACCATTGGAGGATAAATCATCTATACTTGCTTATGGGTTACAAGAATCCTATTTTAGATTCCATATCATATATAAACATTAAATAATACATTTCTAGTATTTTGAGAGATATATGATAACAACTATATGTTTTTAAAAAACCTGAACATATAAAAGTTATTAAAATATTAAAAAGAATTCAATATTAGGATCTTGAATTTTTCTTTCAAGTAATGGATATAATGAGGTATTGTTTGGATGGATTCGATGCTTTAATATTGCATAAACTTGTCATAATTTGTAAATGAATATCATTTATCTCTTTAGAAGTGCATGTAAAAAATTATTTTTTTGAATTAAATGAGATGGTTTTTTTTGAAACACATCGTGTTGATTTGTTTAATTCCATTTCGTGCCTTAAGTGGGAGCATAAATTGAATTTTTTGTTAGGTAATTAATTATATTATCACATATGGAAGTGTTTTGAGAATTAGAAAAAAGTAAAGAAAACTTTACTTGGTGTGCTCAAAAATTTGATAATATATGGATTGGTAATATTAGGACTAGGTTATAGGTGTTGTATAGAAAAATAAATTGGGTAAAAGTTAAAACTATAAGAAAAAAGGTTAGCTAAAATTTTCAATACTGTTTCTTTAAAGAGGTTGGGAAGGTCACTAAATCCTAGGGTTCTTACGAAGGATGGATAATGATTCTATTTTATGGGGTTATCTAGAATATATGATGTTTTTAGTAAACTCCATAGAATGTCCATCTCAGACATAGGTTTTATAGAAATTAATTCATTAATTTTTCAGGGTATGTTCTACTTAATGTGTATTTTATAATTGTTCTAAATATAAAGGATTTAAAAAATAAAATGATTATTTAAATGAGATTAAATTTTATATTCTTATGGTGATGTAAAACCTTTTCTACATCAATTATATGATTGTAAGGGAATATTTTAATCTCATATGGGTATAAGTAAATCATTTGTAATGTTATTTCATTTCAATTATGTGATAAGAAACATTGGTTGATGAAACTGAGTTGTTATAAAAAAACATGATATGATTAATTTTATACACATGGTTTATCGAATTCTATAAAATATTTTTAAAAGGACACAAGGATAAATTTTTTTATCGAGGATAAATTTTTTATCCTATTTATAACATCCTGCCCCTAGTCTATGTCCACTACGTAATGCCTGATCTGAGGGATTCATCAATGAACCTTAGGAAAACATCCCTATATTATAAAGGATTAAAACCAACATTAGGGGTATAGAGTAGTAACATATGGAGACCATACCCCCATATCAATGATCCAAGTAATATATAACTAAACCAAGTATCATACAAAACATAAATCAGAGTTAACAAAAGAATTAAACATAATCATCGTTAATTATAAAAAAATGAAATAATACAACCATTCAAACTCTTAATCTGACCTCCCACTAGGTTATGCACATATAAAATAAAAATAAAAGAACATAATATATTTTGGATCCACTACCATCCTATAATCATACCTCATATGTGCCTATTGATTTGTATAAACTACCCACTTGATCATGAAACTTTGGGATACAACCAAACATGAACTTTCAAGCAGTGATATCGTCTCAGGTAACAAAGTGATATGGATTCCCAAGTAGGGTGTGAGTACTAGTTAGTAGGTAACCACCAGTGCAGTCACATATAGATCTAGTAAATTTAGTCTATATTTTTGATATTCTCAACAAATAAACATAGGTGTAGAAGTGTAAATAAATTATCACTTTTGATCATTAGGTTCTATCATCAAACCTTAGAACAACCCAAACCTAATTTGGCTAGTTTTGGTTGTCTTTAAGTAAACCACACAACTGTTCAAACCCAAAACCATCCAAGTTCCATGGAACCAGTCCTAGGTAACCCAAACCAATAGGGGTAATATACTTCCAACCCTTAAACTAGTGAGTTATCATGACTCCAAGGATCAAATATAAGGTATCCAAAACTAGTAATCACCACTATACCCAAATCAATAGCATCCCAAATCTATAAATCATCTCACCTCTAAGAATTAAATCCATGGAATCATATTTCATGGTATACAAGCTCTATTCCATGGAATCCCAAATCATGGTACTCCTACCTCCAATTCATAGTAGCCAAAAACGCACTTGTATCCATCATCCAAATAGTAGGATAATATCCTAGGTATCCAAAAATAAGTTACTACCTTATCAAATCCATGGAAGCCAAAATAATCACACACCCTTCTCTAATTCCATGTAATTCCAAATCATCTATTGTAAAACACCCATCACTTGGAGGGAATCATTTTCCTCTACATCATGAGAGTCCCATCAAGGACTTTCTAGCATAATAATAAAGTCTCACAAGGTATAAAGCCCCAATCCCATTCCATATACAAGTCACCCCATGTTAGTTTGAACCCATAAATCATTAATCACTTTACACCAAGTCTATAAACCCATGTAATTAAAAATAAGTAGGTGAGTAATTCTAACTACACAGCCATCTCATCTAAACTGATGGTTTTAAGGAATATCATGTTCCTCTCATAGATATTCCTAATTCTATCCATAACAATTCACCACATAACTCTACTTGGAGGCCACTAATACCCAAATATCTTGGTATGGTATATTATTATCATTTTACATAGTTTTAACCCCTCCTGGTGTTGACATTTTAATCATTGCATCACCCATCAGAAGCTATAGAAATCAAACCAGTTCCCAATGACTATCATTTACTTGGATCTTTTTTTATCTCATTCAGGTGGTTCATTTTAAATAATTAATTTTATTTAACAAGGAACTCATGCTCCATGGATTTAACACAAATCATGTTCCAAAAAAATAAATCATAATACCATAGGGAATGTATGAGGGACCACCTACCTCAAACAATTGTTTCCCTTTCTGATCACATCCTAAAATCCTCAACCAAGCTCATTCAAGTCTAAAAAATATCATTCATCTGTGTGAGGACCTTTCATACATATAAATAATAAAATCAATTAATTATAATTAATTCATAATTAATTAAATAATTTTAATTAATTTAAAACAATTTCACAATTTGATTTAATAGGGGACAAATGCCTAAAATTTCATCACGTAATATTTTCATACTTAAATAATTGAAAATGAGGTGTGTTCCACTTATGATGCATCCCTAGGAATAAATAATATGAAATACCCATTTAAAAATTCTATTTCGACACCAAAATAATTTAATTTAGATCCAATCCATTGAAAAATACCACAATGACATACCTTCACCAAAACAATAAGTGATGTCATGTAAAAACTACCTCAGGTCTTCCTCTAGCCACTGCACATGAAATACCCATTGGAAATGGGTAGTTTCACCAAGATCCAATTAAATTCAAACCAAAATACAAAATTAAATTTTAAGAATTTTCTGGACAAAACTAGAAAGAATATTGTAGTAAGGGACCTATCAATATTCACTAAAAAATGCCACAAAAGTAACTCCTCTCAAGGGGAAATGGAAGTGGGGGGAGGGGATTCATTCATTCATTCTTCTTGTGCATATTACTCCATAAATGTTAAAAGGATTCCAAACCCCTTTTAAAAAATTGACTCAATCATCTTTAAAAGGGTGAAACTATAGTTAACATTATGAACATTCTTAGCAGGGACACTTTCTCTCTTTCCATGATCTTTCACATTGTGAATCCCTACATGATGCCATGAACAGTCCACAACTACTAACTTTTAGATTCCTAGACACCTTTCCTTACTCGAGCACTCTCTTGAACCCCTATAGTGTATACTAAACCGTAAACCACATCTAATAACACCATTTATGTATTTTCAAACTCACATATACTCTTTTCAAGTTCTTGATATCAAAATGAACCATCCACTAAAAAAATCAAATTATTTCAGAATTTCACTGCTCGATCGAACACATGGTATTACCATTTCCTTCCCATAAAACATCTTATCCATGATAAGTCTCTTAATCCATTAAACTATAAACTAGACCAACCATGGTCATAAAATAATCTATAACTCATCATGTTCTTTCTAAAAATATCAAACAAAAATTTATTATGTGACTCTAAACATAAGGAACACTATACATCAAAAGACATGCTACAACTCTTCACTATCATGAAACATTAAGATGGTTCAAACCCATGCCATTATATCCTAAGACACAAATATGTCATTAATTGATTTACCTCCTATATCATGGGGCTCGACATAATTAGCCTCATCTTTTATGGACCATCTCAAATCCACGATGCTCTTTACTATCAGACTTTCATATCAAAACTCATTCCCAATTTTCAAACAATATGAATGGTTTTTTTTTCATTTCACCTCACACAAATACTCAAGAAAACACCAATCAAACTCTAATATTTCCTCTCATCTCTGATTCCAAATCAAATAAGATGAGACTCCGCTATCCATGCCTGGGGATTTCATGCTCTGAAAATTCCCCAAAACATTCGATAAAATACTTTTAATATCTCTATCATACTGAATATGGAATACCCCACACCATGGTATAAACTTCCCTTACTTATCAGGTCATTTTTGTTTAAACAGACAACATTAATACATTTTTCTACAAGATTCACCCCTAAACCATTTTATGAATATGTATTCGCACCCTAAACCAGGTCATCAACCTCAATTTACACATAAACTATGTTATGAATCATGGTTCACCACACAAGTCACCCCAAAATAAAATTAAGATCATG
Organism: Viscum album; assembly: GCA_963277665.1. NCBI lineage: Eukaryota > Viridiplantae > Streptophyta > Magnoliopsida > Santalales > Viscaceae > Viscum > Viscum album. Next base: position 1,952,104,758 of record OY728141.1, on the reverse strand, counting down.
TCAAGGATGATTCTAATACTCTTACCACATCCAATATCTCATGTGAACTACAGATATGATATTTTTCATGAGATTAGATAATCTTGATTCATTTCTAAATGACATGAAAAATCAATATTTATCATCCCATGACCAGCCATATCAAGCATTCATAACCCAACTCACATGGGTTCATACCTATAAATTGAATTATCTATCCATTATTGAAAATACTAACAACATTTTATCATATATATCATACCTTAGTGCTAACACAAAACCTCAATCACTATGTGTTCTAAGATTATAGAAACATTACATTCAGCACTCTCTAAAATTCCAATCATTACGAGGGGTACACCATCAAACATCCAATTTTCACTCCCTGCTATATATATTTCCTTATACCACTCCAAGAGTGCCTCCTAGGAAGGTTTTACTATCATACATGGGTCACTCCCCTATTCGTACATGCTAATATCATCCAAAAAACACTTATCTAGGATCAACTCTTTGATTTATCATGCCTCTAGACCTAGTTCAATTCCAATGATAACACCCGCCATAGGGGAAGTTCACATTCATCATATTTATAGAACCCAATCACATAAGAATCTCACCAATTTGATTATTCCTCAACTCACACATTGTCTCTTATCAATCCATGGCTCAGTGATATAATGTGTATCTGTTGTGTACCACCTCAATCTCATCCAAAATTAGTGGGTTTACATTCATGTACTACCCAATCACATTACTCAACATAAGATACCCAGATTTTTATGTCATCCATCCTTCGTTAAGGTAGCTAAGTCACTCACTATTATTACATGCATGTCAATATCATAAAACCATAAACACCCTTAGTGATTCTCTCTAAAACAATGAATTTTATCTATGCCATGGTCCACCACACAACTATCTAACAACATATGTCCTTTCTAAATAATTATCATCTACTCATGCTCTCACCATGCTCTAAAAAGTGTATTTAAAGTTAAAAAGTTTTGGTACTCAATATGTTCTAACCTCCAACCCCCAACCTTGGTAACAGAGTAATAGAACACAAGGTGCTCTATCTCAAAATTCCAAGGCATATTCAAGCCTAAACAGTATATGGAAGTACCTCATGTAAACCGATCCTGAGGAAATGAAACTACCCATTCCTCCCATATTAATGATATCTAATGCATCTCCATACCTATATCCCATATTCATAAGCACATCATCTTCATCAATCTCAGCCACACTCATATACCGAATCTCTTTAATTATATGGCATTCACAAGTCAAATTTGTCCCTTCCCTCTCAGGTTACCCTCATATATGAAATCTCATCTCATCTATGATATCCAAATTCCCAAAACCATAATGCATATCATAAACCATTGGGATCTCTTTCATAACCCATAGGTTATATCTCACAAAATTAATTACTCAAGGGAATCCTCTCCATGTTCCCACCTAAGAATTCATATGACAACTCATGTTCAAAACTGCCCAAGAATATAAAAAAACTGCATATTCATCCTCACTAAGCCTTAACATAAGGGATTAACCCCTTCGAGGATCAAATCTCATCTATCAACATAAAAATATATGATTGTATACTCCCCATGATATGTGATGAGTATCCAATAGCCACGTGGTTTGGTTAAGTAGAGTTTCATCAAGAATATATATTGTAAAACACCTTATAGGTTTTTACTAAAACATTAAATAACTTAACATAATAACTCAATCCATCATGAAGGGATTCATAATATGGAATCAAAGGATTGTACCGACTCACTAAGTGTATTTTTTTATATTGTAAAATTTGGGACTCCATAGTAATAATTTTCAATAATCCCATCATATATAGACATGATATTTCATCAAAATACAAATATAATGTGGTTTAGGTGAGTGGAATTACATTCAAATTTATATAGGAAACACTATATAAGTTGTAACTAATAATTTTAAGGATTGATCCCTCTATCAGTAGTGACTAAAATCACACTATAACATGTATGTCTTTTGAATCCCATGTTCCACGTATGACTTAAGAAAAACAAAATCTTCCCAACGGTCCAAGAGACAAAAATATAATACATCATAAATGATAAAATCATAAAAATACAATTGTATCACACAAGGTGAAACGAAGATACAATAAGACTATAAACAAAAAATAACAATCACGTCTTAGATAAAATAAAATTCATTCTAGAAACGTTTTATGTGATGCACCAATCAGAAATATATAACAAACTCAAAAACCTTCCCATGTATCATGTCTAACATCACTCCATATATGATGAAAAAATAAATATATAGAATATTGTTTTATATTAGTCATAAAAAAGATCTAAAAATACCTTTTAATGTTAAAACCCTGATCCACGACCATTGAGAATCAATCGAACTAAGGGATTCATCACTAGACCTTGTCCATGCCTCCACATAAGCTAGAGGTTGTTGAATGGCATCAAGGGCCTAAGATAATACCATGCAGTGATTATACACCCATATCTGAGTGAATAGTATTAGATAAATAAACCAATAAATTTCTATATCATAAACCAGAGTAAATTAAATCAATAAAGATAATAATAAATAAAAATGAATGAATGTGGAGGCATACAGTCATACAGACTCATCATAATACCACCCACTAGGCTAGTCACATAAAAAATACAAATTAAAGAATAAGAGAAATGAAAAAACAACTATAATATCCAATATATACCTAATCCATGTATCCAGACCCATCTGAGCTATTTTACTCAATCAATAATCTTTAGGCCACTTCCCCACATAAACTAATGAAAAGAGGGATCCACTCAACTACCCAAGTGTTATTTCCTCCAAAGTAGCATGTCAGTAAAACTTAGCAGGACACCATCAATTCGGTCCCACAAATATCCAATAAATTTAATGTATGCATTTGATATTATAATAAAATAAAGATATCTACATGAGAATAAATAAAAAAACTCTCTTGGTCCTTTGTTTTGTATATTAAACCCGGCACCGACCTAAACCAGCTTCAACTAGTGGCGACTTATCTCTTAGAACCTCACACAAATGTGGTAACCAAATATCATCCCAATCCCAAGGAACTGATCCATGGAAACCTAACCATATAAATGGATATATTCCTACCCCTAAAAGTAATGTTTTTTCATGACTCCAATTAATAAATCCAAGGTAACCCAAACCAATAATCATCCCACCTCCAAAATCCCTGGTAGACCAAATTAGAAAAAAATCATGACTCCCTGGATCAAATTCATGGAATCTATAATCAAGGAATCATGGATCTAATACATGGTATACCAATTTATGTTACTCTAATATCTTATTCATGGTGGACTAAAACATGATAGTATTCCTCATATGAATCCATGGAGCATATCTAACGTAGTTGAAAACATGGAATTACTAACACCAATACATGGTAGATTAAATCATGGTACTCCCATATTAAATTCCATGGTAGTCCAAATCATGTTTTCTCAGTTGACTATGCATCACACTATATGGATCCAAGTAACTAGGCTAAGTTATCCCCAACCATGTGTTTCAATAGACTATATATCCCACCATATGGATCATATTACTTATTCTAGGGTTTCCTAAATGATAATACAAAATTAGGATCAACATTATGGTAGTATGAGAATCTCCAAATAATCCCATGTATCTCAAATACACCATGAAGGGTTGAGCATCCCACCTAGATCATGGAATATAATGAATCATAATGGTGATGGTGTCCTACCTAAACCTACTTTAAACCCTACATCATCTACACTAGTGCGAAACTTACCCAAATCATAGCCATACAGGCTCAAACCTTTGATTCCAGTTCTACGATGACACCCACAATCATCATTATACATTCACATATTCACAATATCATTAGGATTGGTGCCTCGCTATGGGTACCCATTGGGGCCTTATAAATAAAATCATTTTTGGTACCCCTTATAAGGGTCCCTCAGTCTCAAAAAAACTCCCATGTCAACACCCATCACCTAGAGGGAATAGAGTCCCTCAATGATATAACAGTCCAATAGAGGCCACACAGACCTCTTAGTAATGTCTCTTGAGGGATATGACCTCAATCCCATCCCTTTTCTATGTCACACCAGGACATTATAAACACAAAAACCATCCCTAACTCTCCACTTGGTCTTCCACCTAGGTAATAACAACAATGTGGGTGAGTAAAACTCACCCCATATTTATCATAACTATAATAAATGCTCAAAGAAATATCATGGATATCTCATGACCATTACCAAGGCCATCCATCTCAATTAACCACTCCCCTTTACCTGTAAGTCACTAAGGAACCTATCACTAGGTCCACTAAATTAAACACATTTACTCAATTTTCACCCATAATGATCAATACATGTCAAGGTGTCTACGGAAAATTCCCAACTAGGATCAATGTATCACTAAGAGGGGGTGAATCAGTGATATCATTCTATTTTATGTTATCTTTCTTATATAACAACTATCACCTCCTATTACAGAATTATCACTTTTCTAAAATTAAAACATTCACCCATACACAAGAAAACAAGTATTTACATTGTTAAAAACTCAATAAGAGTATCTAGAAATTTTCATGGTTTGAAAATAATATAATACCACACAATTTAGTAGAAAACTATCCATTTTTATGGATACAACAAGTGGGTTATACCTTTAAAATTTTATAGCACATAATCTATAAAAATGTGAATATGATTTTTTTAGAACTAATGATTTAAAACACATTTTTTAATAATTTTTGAAAACTTCACCAAATGTTATTGAAAATGTTACTTTTATGCCTTATGAACATCCACTTGTTTAATAATCAATAGATACAATTCTTTAATTTCCTACCCAGTAGCAGGTAAGAACATAGATTTTGGACATCATATGAAAACAAAGTCTGGTTTCTCAGTCTGATTCCTTAGTCCAGAAAACCCTTATTCTTTTCTTATTCTCTTGAATATGTTCACCTTTCTCCTTTTTAGTATGGAAAACTATCATTCTAATGACATAGTCTAATTAGAGAGACTCAAACTGAAAAATCTTCTTACACTTATTTTGTTTAGTAATATTTCTGCAATAAATATTTACCCATAAGAAATTATTTTTTCCCTCTCCTCACTAGAACATAAACACTCTCTCTCACTCTCTCTTGAACATGTGGACATTTCCATCATTAGAAATTATATTATAATTCCACTTCTATTTATAGCTGAGATAAAAGTGGAATGAGATGGAAACCACTTTCGCTTTCCCTCTCAACTAAATTTTAAAAAAAATTAATTTAATATTGATTTCCATATCATATTTGACTATTTTAGTTCTTCTTAACTCTCCTTGATTCATATTGAAACTTATCAAATATTCTTAAAACTTCATCTAACTATGAACTTTAAAACTATTCTTCAGTATGGTATATATGTTGTTATAATACAATTTTGGATGCTTATTTTCTTAAACCACTTGGTAAAATGTAAGGCTTGTGAATTTCCATTTTGATTCTCCATTTTATTTGAAATATGAATTAAAAACTTATCATTCCATATATTTGTACCGATTGAAACAAATATTCTGTAAACATTATTGCAACTTCATTAGACTTATATTGTTTTTTCATAAACATCATCATATGTTCTATAGATTCATTAACTCCCTTAAGAACACATTGTTAATATCATTAAAACAATTCTCGTTTTTTATAATTTTCTAAAAATTCCTTAGATAGATGGGAAACATTGTTTGATGATGTCCACATTCGATGAATTATCAGAGATAGTATGTGTCTAGTGTATCTTTCTTCGATTTACTCTGGTGGATCGGTGTCAAACCGTGTCTGACAACTCATGATCCAATTTGAAAAACAATTTTAACATCTTTTTCTATTAACCCAATAACTAAATTTAATTTTTCTTCCTCTGATTGAATTATTTATCCAATGGAATATGGAACGTCATGTCCTATGGACCAGTGTCATTGGTGGCTTTCCTTCTATTGGTTTATCTAAAACTGAAGATTGGTCTATTGGATTGGTTTCCTTAATGAATCTGATATCCTAATGGATAGGTCACTCAAAACTTCTGCAACATCAAACTTCCCAGCCTATAGATAAAACCTTCATCTAATGATTCTCACCCAGATTAATTAGAAATAGAGAACTTTGAATTTATATTCTTTATTATTATTAAAATTCTAGCTTGAATCGTGACCTATTCATATTTATTGATAACATTAGGACTGACATAGAATATTCTAAATTCCAAATACATTTCACCAAATTTCTTTCACAAATCATAGATCGCATTTTTTTTAACTCTTGATGTTGGAAACTTAAAAATTAGAAAAGCTACATCATGTTTATTTTGGATACATTTAGACTCTAACACAACTTCCCAATCCCATTATAAACCTCATTCCACATCCAGGTTGAGTCGTAAAAACCTTTTCATTATAAAACATTTTCAGAATAGAAATATGAAACTAATATATTTTTTTATGAACTTTACATCTAATTATATGAGTTTGATACCCTATTTTTTGATCACCCAAAATTTTTAGGTGAATTTTTTTATTTTAATTACAACACAATAAAAAATAATCAACACAAACTTATTCATCTTCTGAAATCCACCATTATCCAACATGGTCCCAAAAATATCTCCATTTGGATTTTGTTTCCAGCCAAGATTCAAAAATCACTAAAATTTATAACCTCAATATATTTATTAATAATCAAAAATTATAAGCCTATATGAGAGAACGCATTGTAGAAAAAAGTAATCATTGATAATAGTACCATTATGTTCAAAAGTAGTGACTAGAAAATATTTTAAAAACTGGAAAATGTAACACCACTTCACAACATATTTTTCCTTGTAAAGATTTCCCAATAAAAACATCAAAAAACTATTAAAATAGTTCCCACACTTCCATGTAATGTTCTCATCTTACCCACAAATCCCCCTAAACAAATACATCATTAAAAGTTTTATCATATATCCACGGATAGAATTATCAAGCATCATTTATTTTCTCCCCCATTGATAACATTATCCAAACACTAGATGTGATAGGGGACAGAATCGCATACCTCAACCATGGATAGAAAGATGTTGTTCACCCATTTTCAAACTCAGTTTAATAAATTAATCCTTTATTAAATGTTTTGTAAAATTTTCCACAACTTTTTTTGATGTAGGGACATAGTCCATCTTGAGTTCATTATTTTTCACATGCTCTTTGATGAAATAAAATTTGATATCAATATATTTTTGAAGATATTTTTTTACTGTTTTTGATAATAAGGATTGTAGAACTCTAATTATCACAACCCAAGAGTAGAAGCATATTTACTTCCATAAGTAAGTCTTTCAATAGGGTCCTAATCCAAAAACGTAGTGTTTCAACTTGAGTGGTATCAACATTATAAGATTCATCCCTGAAAAGAGTTACTAAAATGTGTTTCCTAGTATGATAACTTACTCAAACATTCCCTATAAAGGAAACCTTACAAGATTTTTATCTTTTATTATCTACACATCATGAATAATCATAATTTTTATAGACAAAAAACCAATTCATTCAGGTCTATCCTACCTGATATATAATTCTATTATGCCTTTGATATATCTAATAATTATTTTTCCATCCAAAAGATGTGATTTTTTTGGATCACTTTGGAATATTTCATATATGGTAACAGTATAAAAAACATCTTATCTTCAAGTTTTTTGACACAAAAACTTCCAATCAGATTATGAAACTCTTTAGAGTCAAATTCTATTTCATCTCCATCTTTAGTCAACTTGGTTCCTGATAAAAATATTGTGGAAACAAGTTTCAAATTTTCTATGATGAACTTTTTAAAAAGTTCCTTTGCATAATTTTCTTGAGAAAGAAAATTTTATTTATTCTTTTTGAGATATGTAACCCAATAAAGTATTTCATTTCACCAATCATGGACATTTTAAATAAATTCAATCTATTAATAAAACCTCTAACAAGTTTTTTCAACATTCCTAGAAAGGATAATATTATAAACATATACAATAATAATGAAATAAATATCATGACTTTCTTTTATGTATATATTAAAATCAACCTTTCCTTTCTTAAAGTTCAGCTTTCTTAAGTATGTATCATGTTTGTTCTGAATGTAGTGGAAGTGTTGCAGTGGAGGGTGATATATTAAAATTTCCTTTAATAATCATTGTGTAATACCAAGAGGGGGGATCTTGCACATAATACTTATAATTTATTTATTTAACATCATTAGAAATTAATACCTAGGCTTAGCATATTTCTTTTTTGAGGATTGTTGATCATCCAAAAAGGCCGTTCTAAATTTGTATCATTGTGTTTTTGAGGATCCAGGGGTAAAATCCCACTAGCAATGGACTAAATGTTCTCCAATGGTATTCGAGCAACACCACCCATTCACTGGGTGCTATCAGGGAAAATCAGTTTTCTTTTTGTTATTCATTCTTTATCTCTAGTTCATTGGTCTTGAAAAAATTATATCTTGGTTTTCTTGTTCTTCAGAAAGAGAGAGGATGAGTAGTTGAGAGGTAATTTGTTGTGTTCCACAATTCACTTTTTTTAAACATGGATTTGGTTTTGAAATCTTTACAAAATAAACATATCCATCTATTTATAGAGCTGGGATTTAGATTACAAAATTTAATTTCATAATAGCCATTAAATATAATTATAACCTTTAATTAAATCGTATCCCACATAAAAATATTATTATTATTATTATTTGGTGTGCCAACATGCAGAAAATGAATAGATAATATATACCAATTCATAAATAATTATTTTATCTCTAGACACAATTTGGGTCTGTTTGAACTCCTCTAGAACTTATTGAACACCCGAATAAAAATTTTATTCTCCTAAATAAATATTTTACCGAGAAACTAATAAATAAATATTTATTAAATATTTAATGAAATAAATAAATATATTTTATTCAAAATTCAATGAATAAATATTTATTTAAATTATGTGGTCAATATAACATGAATAAAATGATTCCTTATTCTTGAGAATAATATTTATACTATTAATTAATTTTAATTGAATTTAATCAAGGACAACAGAATCACATAGTGTGTGACCCTCTAGGATTATTTCCTACTGTCATTAGGTCATCTGGCCTAACGTACAATATTACTCTCTAGAAATGTGTTATGGTACCCAAGAGAAAGAACTTAAAGTCACAATTATGATGACCACATATTAACCCTCACTATGAAATATAATCCCTTTCTCACAATATATCCTCATGTTGGTTGAATGATGGTGTCTTCATCCTATATAATCGATAAATTATTCTTTGACTATATGAAATAAACTCGTCATTACACCATTTCCCATAAATTTATGTTGATGGTTCAATTTCAATAAAAGGTTCAAGATATCAACTTTGATAAATATGGTAGAAGAAATTTCTTCCTTAACATGTCCATTAATAACCTATAATTTGTGAGTCATGCACAATACCCTATGTCTCTTCAACATATGACGTGAAGGTTTTTGTTAGAAAATATAAGTGTTCAAGTCATGACATGAATTAACGATAATCTTAAAGTCGAAGTATCATTACACATGCTTGAAGATATCAATATATGATGACACTAAAACATGTGTAATTCTTACTGGTGGGTTTGTACTCATAATCACCCATCTTGGAGATTACCAAGTGTAAACATCATGAGAAGAAGTCTCATCTTCTTAAGAGTACTCACACCTGATGCTCTATATACTATATTTCCCATCATAGTATGTTATCCAACTACAGAACTATAGTAATAATATTTTCATATCACATCATGGTTCTCAACATAGTGGGGAAATACTATAACCTTATTAATTTGAAAAATAATTTTGGACATTATTACATTAAAGTAAGGAAAAAAATAAAAAATATGTAAAAATATGTTTAATTTAATATTTAATTCAACAAATGTTCATGTAATCAAAGTAAAATCAAAAATTTATTTGACTCCAAGTCAAACATATCCAATTTGGAATACCATCCCTCAAATATTTCTTTTTCCCATACACGGATTTCTTCAACTTGAACATATAACTTTCATCCTTCACAATAATAAACCAACATGGTTTGTCAATATAAAATTCTTCATTAAGTTCTATATTTAGAAATGTTGACATCACATCAATATGAATAATTTTACAAATTCATTGTGAAACAACTACAAGAAATATTCTAATTGTTTCTAACCATTCCATTATAGAAAAAGTATCATAAAAAAATACTGACAATTTGTGAGTAACCTTTGAAAACTAATCTTTCCTTATTTTTTATCACTTAATAACCTTAATTCAACTTGTTACATAACACCCAAATTGTAAAAATAACATTTTTTTATTTTGGTATAAGTATGAGTTACCAAGTATCATTATTATCAATCTAATCCAACTCTTCATTCATAGAATGAATCCATTCTGGAATCTCAAAACTTTAGTTCACATATTTTAGATAAAATTTTGAATATAAAGAAGTATGATTAAAAAAATTGGATGTTCTTCTTGTTTGATCATTTTGATGTTGATCACCAAAAATGTTTTCATATTCCACCTATTTCCTCATCCTATGATGAGGTGTATGAAAATCTTTCATATCACTAGAGATATATGACTATGATTATTCAATCTATGATCCATCACAATTTTTTGTCTCCTTTTCATGTTTCTTGGAAAAATTATTTCATCTTCTTTATCTTTCTCATATGTATGTGTTTGTGAAGCATAGTCCTTATATTTTTCAACAACATTCAAACAAAAAGTGTCAAATATTCTTCCTGACACTTTTTTGAAATATCTATATCCTCTTCCATCCAGGGTATTTCTAATAAATATTTCACATTAAACTATCTAATCCATGTTTAGAAGGTTTCTACCTTTTTTATTGATGATGCAGGGACTCCCAAAAACTCTCACGTTGTCCAAACATAGATTTTTATCATAGAAAATTTCATATATAGTCATTATCCAAACATGGCCACTGAATACACTGATTTTGAATATAAACATATATTCTCATAGATTGCCTCTTTAAGTAGTGAGAAATATCATGCTCAATCAACACTATATGTCTCATATCAACTAAACTTCTATTATTCCTTTTATAAAATCCATTTTTTGTGTGTATGTTGTACTGAACTCGTGCTAAATTCCATGTTTTTTAATAAAACATCTAAACAATTCTTTATTGTATTCACCACCATTGTCATTTTTAGCTTCATTACATAATACCCACAATCTTTCTCAGCTCTTTTCCTAAAAATATTAAACAAATTTAAAACATGTAATTTATATTTTAAATATATAACAAATGTAATGCGAGTAAAATCATCAATGAAATAAATGATGTGTATGTATCTCTAAAATTTTAGATTTTACTCATTGGACCATATATATTAGAATGAATTTATTTTAGGGTAAATTTGATTGAATATAAAATTTCTTATACATAAAATAAGTAATCTTCCCTTTATGAAAAGTTGAACAACACCAATATCTTCTTTATGACATATCAAGAATATTAGGGGCACTATCTCACTTTGATAACATGATTGTGTTTCTATGACACATATATCCAAACCTTTTATGCCATAATTGATTTTTTCTCTCATTATTAAGTAACATGAATTATATACTTCAACAACATGAAAAAAATATTACTTTTTCCATTGTCCATTTCTAAAAACATTTCAAATTCTTATATTTTAACAAAAAAAATATTTTATAAAAACAACTATTTTTTCCTTCAAAAAAAGTTTAAAAACACTAAACATGTTGTTTTCAACCCACCAAAAAAATAATTTCTTGGATTTTAATTTTTCATTCCCAATAAAAGTGCATCCAACACCCTTGATTATAGGGGATTCATCATTACCAAAAATCATAGATATTTCTTTCAAATATTTCACATTGTTAAGTAATTGAAAATATCTTATCATAGGACTAGAAATTCCACAATCCAAGATCCAAGTTCATAATCATATTGTAACTTTGAGTCTAGTTTTTAGAATAAGATATTTTTCTTTCCATTCATCTTTCTTTAAATCCAACTTATGGGAATTTTTATAAGTATGTTTTTGTGTGGATAAAAAAAATAATCACTTTTTAAATATATCCAAATTATTGAAATATTTCCAAAATAATTTCCATGGTTGGAACCTATTCTCAATTTTAAATACATCTCTCTTAAAATTATTTCTTTGGTAGGATGGAATCCACCTCAAAATTTTATTTTTATAAATCATGGATTAATTGTAATTTTATTTATTAATCCAAAAAATACATTACATAAGCTCAAATCCACCAAAATACTATCAGTAATCAGAGAAAGATTATTTACCTCAATAAATTACATAATATCATGAATTTTGAACTTGTTTCATAGAAACTTTCATATCTTTCATTTTAAAACTTTTTTGACCCCAAAATGTTTTTTTATCACCCAGAGTATTCTCCCTTAACTCATATTTCATTCCTAAATTACTTGAAATAGAAGTAGTAGAAACTTTTGGTTTGGACTAAGAAATTTTATGAACTTCTTTCCTTAAAACGTTTTTGGTTTTGGCCACATACACTATTTTCTCAACCTCCACTTCTTAGAAACATTTTAAATTTTATTTTAAACAATTAAAGGTAAATTTTTTAAAACCAATACTACAAAACATTCCTTTAACATCACTTGAAATAGCCATTATTAGTGGTGCAGAAGTACTGACTACTTGAGTGATATTAATAGCTCAGGACATTTATCCACAGTAATAATAGAAATGATAAATAGGACCTTTATAAAAACATTTAGAAGGGCAGATAAATGTCCCATTTATCAACATTTTTTTATAAACACTAAAGGTTTCCTTTATTAGTGATTTTATAAGTGCTGATAAATGATTTTTTATCATTTCTTTTAAAAGCACTGAAAATGTGTTCTTTATCAAACCTTTTAAATTCCCTGATAAAGGGAGATAGTACTTTGTGGTGTAAAATCACACTATATCACCACTATAGTGTGTTGTTACTGCACATCGAAACACTATAAACACACCATATATCTATAAAAACATTTCCTAATATAGAATTTATATGAAATAAAATTTAAAAAAAAAATTATCAGAGAAAAAAGATATATTATAAACATTTAAAACATTGATTTATACAATTACATAAATAAAAATTATTACATAGATTCAAAAATAATCCAAACTAGACAACACAACACACCAACTTGAACAAAATATTCCTCATGTATAAGAAAACAATTATTACGTGAGTAAAACTAAAAAGAAATAAATTAACCATAAATATGAAACCATTAATTAATTTAATGGACAATGATTTTTATAAGAAAACATCAAGATTACTTCAATGATTGGTCAAATATATATTTTTTTTCTTCTTATAAAGGCATGACACATGGATAGAAATATTCTAAAATAAATGAACTCTACAAGGAATAATGAAAAATAAATTAGTTTTTTATTATATAATTTTTTGGTTAAATAAAGGAATTATATCTGATAATTACCTTTAAATCTTTCCAAAGGGTTTATTTGGTTCAGATATAAGATAATAACATAAATAATGATTCATTGTGCACTTTACTACTATTGGTTAACTACAAATTTACATTACATCTGACCTGGACATCATGTCAAGTGTCCCCATGATTCTCTCATCCCACACATGCTCTTCGCCATCTCTATCATTCCACCATTCTTCATTATCTTTTCCTTCTATTCTTGCACACATTTACTAATTTTAATGACGCATGATGCATGTAGTTTCATGTATATCGTAAATGGGTGCAGCAAAGGAAGGAAAATTGAATGCTAAATGGGGATATGATACAGATGTTAGAGAGCAAGTGTGAGATGAGAGCATCACAGGGATGCTGAGTAGGCAGTTTAGATCAGATTCCATGTTAAGTGTTAGTTAACCAATAGTAGTGAAGTGAACAGATAATCCTTAGTTTTGTTATTAATTTTGTGAGTGATTCACATCCAATCCATGTTTTGGGTTCATTGTTCAATGAATCCCAATAGACATAAATATTCTCCCAATACACTACATCTATAGAAAGAACAATAGAAATGACCAAAATATAGAATTTAAATGAACATGAACATAAGGCACAAAGAGAAATTTCTACAAAAATAGCCATCTCCAAACAAGAACGATAGAAATAGGGGAACCAATCAGGAAAGGCTATCCATTTAAAGTTTCATATTAAAAAAATCATTTGAACAATGAAAGGATAATTTCATCGTCCTTTTAAAATAAAATATGAACTTATAACAACCAAAAATCGAAAACGAGTAAAATTTGAACGTATTCACCCCAACACATGAGACAACAACTGATCCAATGTGTTTATGCTTATCTAACAAAAACTCATCCAAAAACGATTTCTCCACCAAATTATTAAAATGGAGATCCATAGAGAATAGGACATACTTATTAATATCTATATTATGACCCCCAATGAAAAGATAACATTTTAACTAATCTTGTGACACTACCCTTGTACAAAATGAAGTCATCTCTTCGAAGTGGTCAACATAATCCATCACCACTCACTGACCATTCCGAGCACTCATGAGCTCTTCCCTTTTCTTTGTCTTCACATCCTTAGGTATAAACAATCAAACAAATAGGGACTTAAAATATTCCCATCTCATCCCAACTTTCATCATTGGGGGGGAAAGAACTTCCATTATTCCAAAGTAGGAACCCCCCCCCCCCCCAAACAAGACCCAAAATAGCACGAACTCTAATAGATTTGGGAGTTCCAAACACTCTGAAGACATGCTCAACATCATCAATCCACTTCACTACCTCAAATGAACGTTGATTTTCCAAGAATATGGGTAGAAACTGAGGAGATCCGCAAATAGGGAGAGACCCACTAGAAATTTTAGGGACCTTTCTAGGGTGCATATTCTGAATAAAACAAAAAAAACATAAAATTAGGTTCAAAATCACTCTGAAACCCAACTATAAGGAACATCTAAGTCCAAAACAACTAGATAAGAAGCCAAGAAAAATAAATTTAAATCAAGTACGAGGAGTTCATATGAGGCTAATAGACCAAAAAACATATTAATATGAGTCATCAAGATCAATGAACTTCCTAAGAATTAGTTTTTAAAATATATATTTATGATTTTATTTATTTTTATCTACATTTATTATTCTTAATTTTGGTTTATGGTTTTTCTATAAAAAGAAATAATAATATTTATTCTTAATATTAAATTTAAAATAAATTCTTTTGAGATTAGGGATAGAGTTATTGTGTTAATTTATAGGAAATTTTCTATGTTTGATTAGTAAAAATTACTTGAAGTCTATCATTGAATTCTAGAAATACATTAAGTCACTTGTGGATAAATTAGATAATGTCGCAACAAAAATAGATCATATAAAATATTATTATTCAACGAAATCCCATTATAATTTCATCTTCCAATAAATTTTTCAGAATTTTCTTATTAACCTATATTATTGATTAATCATTATTTGACATTCTGATATAAACTCATCAATGAACTATGGTTGTTATGGATTTAATTAGATAGTTCAATTTCAAACAAAAGGGTAGAGATTTCATCTTCCATAACATTGAAGAAAAAGATTATTTCTCTAATTATTTTATTAATGTCATATAACTTATGAAAAACACAATATATCTTAACACTCAATGAAAATATGTTTCCACTATTTAAATGAGAATGCCAATTTATGTTGATTATAATATAAATCATTAATAAAATACTATATATGTTTAAATACCCACATATATAGTTAAAAATACCTAATGACACATATGTGAATTGGAATTCTTCTTTCAGGGTTAGTCCTAATAACCCCCATTCTTGAGGATTACAAGGTTTAAAATTCATGAGAATAATTATCTTATACCAATAAACATGCAACACCTATTAGTCAAACATCATTTTTTTTCTGATGAAAAATATGAAATATAGATCATTGGATATATTTTTATTAATGTTTCTATTATATTTAATGGATATCAATATATTATCTAACATACATAACATTTCGATGTGACAGATATTCTAAAGACATTATAAAATTAATGTTAAAAATAAGAACCCTCATAATATTATAAAATATTTATTAATATTAATGGGATCAAATGTAAAATGTTATTTGCTTCTTGGAAACTAATTACTCCCTATCGAAGATGAGTTTCTTCAGAGGAGGCCTTAATAAAATATGCTTGTATGGGTTTTAACTAAGTAAATTAAGTGTCTGAAAGGACTTTTGATCCATCAATTCATTGGGATTAAGAGCATTTATGAAGGGTTCATCCTTGATCGAATATTATAAAAAGTTCATTTATATAAGAAAGAGAAACGCATTCTTTAGGTTTCTACTAGAATATATAAAATTTAATTCCTTATGTAAGTTAGTATCTTATATAAAGGATATATGAGTTTAAGAATAGTGGCTACAATAATAATATTATAGATATCCCTCTACAAAGAAATTACACGAGGAAAACATAATGGGTATTCATCAAGGCCATTAAGGAACCAATAAAAAAACTTATTTGAGTCAGTCATGGCCATGGAGAGCATACATGTGACTCCATAAAAAGTTTTATAAACAATATAAATGACTGCATATGGTAATTTATCTCAAAATACATTATTATTGATGATTATATCTCAATAAAGTAATTTTATTAGTCCTCTAGAGGATTCACGCCAGCAGTGGTGAGGAGATGAGATGTAGGGTTCGTACCAGTGCTAAAACACAAAATGTGGTACCCAAAACATCAAATAATGATATATTAAAACTATAAAATAACATACCTTTTATTCTATTCTTGATTCATCAGATGGATCATAGTGTTGTCAAACCAATAGCAGAGGAGTTTTGTGAGAGCATCAGAATCATGATGACTAAGTGTGGGTAAGGGTTTTTTAAATAGATCAGGGAAACTTTTAACAGCACTTTTATAAATGTGCTAATAAAGATCCCTTTTACTATAGTTAAATTGATTATCTCTGATAAAAGTGATTTTTACAAGTGCTACAAATGTGCGGATAAATCTCGATATTTATCAGCTCACTAATAGTTCTAATAAAAAATATCTTTATCAGCACTAAAAAAGTGCTAATAACGGGTAACCTTTATCAAAGCTAAAAAATGATGATATATTAAACCTTTTATCATCACTAAACAAGAGTCACCAATAAATGGAATTTTTTATAAACTCTTATATTTAGCACTAATAAAGGCCCCCCTTTGTTAGCACATATTTTAGCACTGATAAAGATGGAATTTCTCAGTGAATTTTTCTAGCACTACTAAATTCTAGTGCTGTTACGGGAAATTTTTATAGTATTCATCCTTATTTGGACCACTATTTCAAGAAATTCAACTAAATTTAGATATATAATTCTTGAAACTTGTAACTCCCTACAATTTTTAAGAAAAAAATTGTTAAATAAATTCCTACTCTTTTTCTTTTCTCTCAATTTTACTTCAAGATTTTCATTCCCATTATTTTCATTATCAAGATATTTCTTTAGAAATTTAATCTCTTATAGTAACATGGATTTCCCTTGAGTAACACATTCTTTATTTTTTTGTTATAGGAAATTCCATATGTCACTTCTAGATTTTTCTGTTGAGTCTTATAATATTTTTTAGATATTACTTCAACTCTCTTTTTAGATAAAATTATAACTCATTATATCCTATATAAATACTGCTAACAAAATCTTCTTAGATCCCAATTATAATAAAAGTGTTGTCTCCCTTTACTTCAGTGATATTTTTACATAAAATTTGTGATCTTAACCTTTATCATCTTTAGATAAAAATGTTTCTCCTTTTGGATCTGGATAAATTTTTATCCTTTATCATGGAATAGGATTTTGATTAATCACCGTGATTATTCCAAGATCTTTCAAGCCTTATATCATCTTTATCACTATGTTCTTTGTTCTTCCAATGGGGAAATTCACAACAATGTTTCGAAGGGATTCACATTCAAAACATTTCAAAGGTTTCTTCCATTTATAAATTCTAGTACCTCATAAATATTTTAGAAAACAAGGATAAAAATTCAATAATATTGTTACTATCATCATTTTGAGATTTATAATCATGAACTTCTTCTTCTTTGAGAATCTTCTTATACTTTCTCTGCTTAGTAGTATTGAAGGAAATTTCTCTATCAAATCTTACTTTTACTTTCATACCTTTATCCCTTCTCATTTTATTAATAATGAATTCACTTTTAATAACATCCAAAAGATAGAGTTTTATGATCTCTATCTTCCAAATATGAATATTTGGAATAAAAATTATCTGAAATAATACATATAATATTTTCAAGAATATTTGAATCTTATAACCTCTCAAAAATAAATATTATAATGTTGATAATATCATTCAACCATGTAAATAAGTCACTAATAGATTCATACTCACCCATTTTGAGATCTTCACACATTAGCCTCCAAATTTGAAGCTCCTCACTATTCACTTCTGTATTTCCTTTATAAATTTTTTTAAAATTTTCCAAGATAGCATCAGTAGATCAATATCCCTTAACTCATATAAATTCACTTTAAAAAATTGATGATATTAAATCATTAATATATCTTCCATCAATCTCTAGATTCATTTATTCTACATATTCTAGAGGATCACTTTCAACATGAGGAGGAAATCCATCAATAATAGCTTCAAAAAACATCATACCCATGAGACATATGATATGGTAATATTTTATCTTTCCATATGTGATAGTTCTTAACAAACAATACTTGAATCCCATTACCATTCGAAAAATTGAAATTCTCCATAACAACTTCAACTAATAGAAAAACAAAGGGAACCTTCACTCAGATACCACTTGAAAGGGCCAAACTAAGATCAATGCATCACTGAGAGGGGGAGGGGTGAATCATTGATATCATTATCTTTTTGTGTTAAATTTATTTTATAGTAACCTTTAACTTATATCAAATAATTATCACTTTTTTTAAAACAAAACATTCACAGATCTATAGGAACAAAATTATTTACAAGTTTCACTACTCAATAAGAGTATCAAGTCCCTGGAATGTTTTTAAAATAATAAAATACCATAAAATCCACTCTAAAATGATCATTTTGTGTGGATAAAACAAGTAGTAAATACCTATAAATGTGTGTATCAATATGATTAATATTAAAGTGAATTATCTTTTTTGGGTGTGAATAATGAAAAACATGTTTTATAACAAGTTAGGAAACCTTCACCAGTTGGTTTTAAAATATTTATTACACTACTTAATCAACTTCTACTTTTGTAATCTTTAATAAAAAATTATTCACTTTCTTAACCAATGGAAGGAAAAACATCACTTTTTGACTTCATACAAAAACTTTGTTTGATTTCCCAGTCAGATTTTGTAGTCTATAAAGGTCTTATTCATTCCTTATTCCCTATAATATGTTCACCAATCTATTTCTCAATTTCAAAAAATAATAATTTGATGACTCATTTATATCCTAGAAACATTTAGTACAAACAATTCATTACACTTCTTTTTCTCAAAAATATTTATACAAGAAATCACTTTCCAAAAGTTATTCGTTTTTTTTTCTCCCTAAAACTTCATCACTCTTTATCTGTCAATATATATTTCACATTTGAATAGTGAAATTATCATAATGTGTGATTTAATTACACTTAAAGTTATAGGTGATCCAAAAGTGGAATTATTGAGAAACCACATCCACTTTCCCACTAAAAAATTTTATAAACTCTAATTTCATATTAATTTAGAATTGATCTTTAAATCTTTCAGCACTTCTAAACTCTTATATATTCTTCTTGAAACATCTCCAATGTTCTTAGAAATTTATCCCATTATGAACTATAAAACCACTCTTCAGTATGGTATATATGTCCTTATGATAAAAATTTCCAAACTGATTTTATAGAAACACTTGAGAAAATGTGAGGATAATGAATTACATTTACTATGATATATTTCATTTGAATGATGAATAAATGTATTCTAATTCTAGATCTTCATACCAAATAAAAAATTATACCATAAAATTTATTTTAACCTCATTATAATTCTCTTGTTTTTGATAAATAACATAAAAACTTCTAAATATTCCCTCACCCCATTGACAACACATTATAATAAATTCAAGATAATACTTATTTTTTCAATTATTTGAAAATTAATCATACCAATGGAAAATTATATATGGTCAAGACCAGTGACTCATTAATTTTTTGTTTTAATATGCTTCAAATAGATCATCTCTGATTAACTCTGGTGGATCAGTGTCAACGCCTGTCTGAGGACTCTTGAACTAATTTGACAAAAAAATCATAACTTATTTTTCTAATCACACATTGAAAAGAATAATAAACAAAAAAATTATTTTATGAAAATGGTTGAATACATTATTGAACAAAATTAGATTAATCAATCTTAGAACCATATCATTCATCGGTCCCCACAACATAACAAAACTATTCTTCCTCTGATTCAATTTTTCATCTAAGGGAATAGTGGCACACTGCGTCTGATGGACCAGTGTAAGCAATGACTTTACTTCTTTAGAATTCTCTAAAACTAATGATTTATCCTCTTAATTGGTTAATTTGGTGAATTGTATAGTCTAATAGATTGGATGATCCAATTGATCAGCCAATCATAACTTCAATAACATCAAACATCCTTGTATTTAGAAAAAACCATCATCTGGTGATTCTCTCACTAATGAACAATGACTGGAAAAATATATCTTTGTATTCTAACATATTCCACAAATTTCTACTAATATAATGACTTTTTTAGGAGGTTTGATTACATTAGGATTTTAATGGAATTATACTACTTCAAAATCCTTTTCAACACCTTTCTTGCATAAATATTGGATCCTAAGTTTTAATTAACTCATGATGTTGGAAATTTTCAAAACAGTAAAGCATCATCATATTTATTATGGAGAAATTCATAATTTGAAAAAACATCTCTTTTTAATTATAAAATACATTCCAAATCCATGGTGATTCTAAACAACTTGTTCACTTAAAGAAAATTTCCACAATAGAAAACTCAAAGTGATGGAATTTCTTATGAACATTTCATTTAATCATTTGAGTATAGTACACCTTTGTCTGATCACCAACACATAAAAAGTTAATTAATTTATTATAATGTCAAAAATAATAAAAACCAATCAACATGAACTTTTTTCAGAATCTTGAAACCTAATTCATCCAACAGGGTCCCAACATATATTTCAATAAAATCCATGGATATTGGCGGCCAAGGAAATCAAGTCACTTCCCAGTGACATCTGTGGATTTGGAAATTTTTCATCTCATTTAGGTGTTTCATTTAAAAAAATTATTTAATATGTTTTGAACCTTCTATGGTGAGACCATGTATAGAATTCTATAAAAATAAATCATAATACTGGATGGAATTTATGAAAGACCACCTGCATCAAATAAGATATTTCACTTTTTGATCAAAGCCTAAAACCTTGGCTAGATATCTTCCATGCCCAAGGGACATCATTATATAGTGCGAGGACAAGTATTAAACCCAAATAAAAAATCTAGAAAACTATAATTAATTCATAACTAATTAATTAATTGTAATTAATTTTAAATATTTTTAAAATATAATTTAAATTGATATAAATGCCTAAATTTTATTGCCCATAAACTATAGGTAACACAGTTTGGTCTACTCCCAATGCACCCCTATGAATAAAAAAACAAAATACCTATTTGTAAATTTTTAAACTTTGTCCAAATAATTTAATTTTATGGATGAAAATATAAAAAAATGATATACTTTCACCAAAACAGCATGCAAAGGAATGAAGAATTTATCTTAGATCCTCCTCTAGCCATTGTTCATGAAAGACTCATTAAAAAAAATTTATTCCACCGCACTCATGTGGGATCTAAACCAAAATAACAAAAAATACAAATAAATATATGGCAATAATCTAAAATAAAACTCGAGAAAATAAACTACCAATATACACCATAAAATTCCACAAAAAACCCCTCCCAAGAGAAAACTGAAGGTGGAAGGAGATTCAGTCGTTTGACCCTCTCATGCAGGGTCTACTATCCATAAAAAAATTCTAACACAATTATTTATAATTTAAATTGACATATTTCATTGTCAGAATCTATAATACCTTCCATGAATAATCTAGGAAGGTCCTGCATTCCCTGTCTAAGATCTTTCAAACTATGAATCCCTACTTCATAGCAAGAATGGTATGTAGTTTTCAGATCACCCATCCTTCCTATGCTGATGAATCACACCCCCATAACATCCTAGAAACCTAAAACCCCTACCGATGACTCATTTTATAGACATTGAAACTTTCAAAACCTCATTATTAGTCTTGATTCTCACAAATGAACCACCCACCAAAATAAAAATTCAAATTTATTATGAATGTTAAAACCCTTGTGGATATAGGGTATTACACTAATGTTTGTTAAAATATGATAGTCACACTAGAGGATGCCTTCGAGGACTCCCTCTCACGCCTAGAGTGATGAACTAGATTGGAGATTCCTGAGGCTCTGGCCCCCTCCTCCTTGGCAGAGGGAGGGGGACCCTCTCCTTGGTTGCTCGGCCTTTCACCCCTTTCACCAACCCAGCATACCTTCCTCCCTTTCTGTCGATTTCTATTAGCCCTAAGGTTCCCGATCTCCACGAAGGATCTACTCACCTCATGATTTTGCTAAAGGAGTTCAACGCAGCTTTAGATATGCACAGATCGACTCTGATGGCTCGCTTTAGTGGTCGTTATCCCTTAGTCGATGACTTTGATAGATTTGTCTTTGATACTTGGGGTCTTAAAAATAGAGCGGTGGTTGGTTTGCTCGATCTTAGTCAATTGATGGATTGCTTTGCATCAGAGGAGGATTTGTTCATCGCCTGGTCCAGTGCACCTTGGGTGTTCAATGGGTGCAGTTTTTTCCTCCTACGATGGTCATTTTATTTCAACATGAATCGTGATCCACCTTAGGCCATGGTTGGGGTTAGTTTTCCTGATTTTCCTCCACCTTTCCAGAATCCTTCTATTGTTTGTATGCTCGGGAATTTGGTTGGATTATACCTATGTTCTGATAATCGAACCTCTACGGTTTTTCACCCCATCCTTCCCCGCACTTGTATGGAGGTCGATGTTTCAATACCACCAACTGAGTGGCCGTGGATTTTGGTTGGAGAAGAGATGAGGTGGAAGCAGCGGGTGGTGTTTTACTCATGGATCGTGTTCTGTTCGGGATGTAGCAAGCTCAGCCATGTGGCCATAGGATGTCGCTGCATGAACTGGGATAGGTCATCAGAGGAGCTGGTGGTTCCAGTGGTGGAACAGCAGTCATGTGATAGTGTAGCTTTGGGTGAGCATGAAGTGGCACACTGGGAGGTTCCAGGAGAGATGGATCTGGTTAAGGTATGTTTACGGGAGGACCAGAAGAGGTGGCCTCCCCTGTGTTCTTTGACCCTTGACGCGATGGTGGCTCCCTAGACAGCCTCAAAGGATACTCATTTGAACCCTAAAGTTTCTGAGGTTTTTAGCCGCCTGAAAAAGGATTTGGGTGTTCCTTGTTCTTTGGTTGTTCTTTCTGAATAGGGTATCGGTACGAGCAAGAATGGAGGTATATTCACGGAAGAGGTTAGACAAGTAAAGAGAGAGGTGCCCTTGGACATTGGAAAGGATGCTAATAAGGATATGCAGTTTGTTTCACTCAATGCAGTGAGGGTGAATGAAGAAGTTGGTGGGGAGATAGACATGGGTGATCATCCCTTTAGTCTGGTCTCAGGAGATCATCATTTTCAGTACATGGGACATGGCTTTGAACAACCAAGTGGATCAGATTTTCTTGTGTAGGCCTTGCAGATCAAACCTTCTTCTGCTAAGAAGGTTAAATCTGGAGGGAGTTATAACAATTATAATAACAGGTTTTTGGTGCTGGGTGAATTTGAGGTCTATGATATTGGGGATGACAATGTGATGGAGGATTTCCTTAGTGGTGATACTGGTATGGGAGAGGAGGCAAACCAATTGTTTTTGGAGTCAGCTTTAGACTCCCCTACTGAATCAAAGGAAGTGGGCATTGAAGAGGATTTTTCAGAGCCCCTTCAAGGAAGGGAAAGAATTCCACTATGGATTCACGAGGCTTTATCAAACATTCTAGGAGGTCGTGACAATGGAAAGACTACTCTAACTTACCAAGCCCTCCTGTGACCAGGTCCTCTAGTAAAGTCAATCGTCTCTTGAAGGTGTGTAATGGACCTAACAAGTAGGTGGGGGTGGTCACCTCTAAGGAGGCTGGATCTCAGGTTAGTGGAGATCCAGAGTTGGCTACCTTTGAGGGTGCTAACCCCCATCTTTCGGAAGAGGCAACATCCCTTCAAGGGGAGGCAGAAGAGAAGACTAAGGACCACCAAGGGAAGGGGCTTCTTAACTTTGAGGAAGTGTGTCGGGCGGAGGCTGAACTTCCTCTGGGGAAGCAGCGCGAGGTGGGAATCCATGCTGACCCACAACATCAGATAGCATCGGTTCTACATCACATGGACCTTCTTTTGCACTTGGATGAATAAATTGTGGAGTAAGTGCTTGATATCAACGCACCGAAGGAAGTGATCAAACAAATGCTAGGAAGATCGCTTCGTGTGGAAAATTCAAAGGGTCAAGGTAAATTGATTGATAAGAAGAGCCATTTTTTGAAGAGAGGATTCAACATGGGAAAGATAAACATAGAGGAATGCATGCAATCCTGGGACATCATGGCTAAACATTATGAAGACATCTTGAAGGATGATCCAGAGTCCCAGGTAAATTCTATTCCCTGGATACTATTCATGGAAATTGATTCCAATCAGCTTAAGATTTTCTTTAACAAAAATGTAGTAAATTTTAGTGGTTAAACTGTTTTGATCATAGGGTTCTTGCATTCCCCATTAAAAATGTTTTGAAAAATAAAATTGTAATTTTGGAGGGTTAAAATATGATGGAATATGTTCCCACCACACATTGTTCTTATATTTTAAAAATAAATTTCTTTCAAATGAAAATGTTAAAAATAAATAGAATACCATATATTAACATTGAATTATTTGTTAAATATATTGCTTAAAAAGAATTATGTGCCACTTATTAAACATGAATAATCTTGTGTATAATAGAAATAAATTATTGAAATAATATATTTTATGTGGTACTAGTGGGATTATTTTTGAAATTATGGAAGTTCAATGTTAATTCATAAAATTATATTTATTTTCCAATATTAAGGTGGTTTTTCACCTGATATCCGAAAATAGTTGTGGGTGTGGTGGTAATGAAGTAAAGTAAATAGTTACATTATTTATAAAATATTTCAATAAAAAAATATATGTGGTTCCAAGGATGATAATGATGAATCTTAAAATATTTCTAAGTAGAAAAGAAAAGTTTACATTTTAACATTTTATGTTATTAAGTTAAGGTGTATAAATATATTCAAAGAGTTGAGTGTTAGGAATATAAATCCTAAATCTCACTATTATTCAAATTTTCTTATTTCATAAGTGTAAATAACAAAAAAAAGTTTAGTGGGAGTGATTAATCAAATGGTCTCATGGATATAAGAAAGTAATTACATATAACGTAATGAGTTAAAAAACACTAAAAGTGCAGCATATATAAAGTTAATTTGATAGTTTATCATATATGATATGATTGATAGGAACTTATGTTGGATTTATTTATTATTATAAAATTATTTAAGGATATTAAAATGTCTAAAATTAGTTGAAAACTGCACTTCAGCATTATTTCATGTTGGCTATATAAATGTATATATATATATAGTGAAGTTTACTAGTAATTGACCTTTCAAAGAAGTCATTGTATTATTACTTAGAGATTTTCATCATGGATTAGTATAGGTTATGATGATATTTTAAGGTTAAAATGAGTGAGAATCTTGTATAGTGATACAAATATTATCATGTGGTAGAAAAATGTTTTTTTGTGCACTAGATGACCCATTATATATACAACATAGAGTGTGATGTGTTATGTATTTGATATACCAATGGTGTGAGGAATATATTTTGGTCCACACTACCTGGGGATAGAGAGACACCTATCATGTGAACCATTATACTTTGATACCCTATTTAGATTCGTTTATATATTGATTTAGCTAATACATTTGTGGTTGGGTGTGTTAATGATCTTCTATTCAGTTGGAGATTAATCAAAGTGGGATTTGTTCTCTCATATGATGAGTATAGAATTTGTACCCTCAGTTGAGATAGATAGAGAAGTGTATGGTTCTAACTAGAAATTATATATGATTTTATAATTTATTTGGATGTCATACATGTGATGTGGTCATCCATTCAGATGAATGACATGTGATATATTCACCGATCATGTCAATCTATATTCTATGAATAGAGAATGTATTAATTGGATCTATGGTATTAACATACTATGTATCCCATAATCACTTGATTTCTTGGACAGTGAGAATATATCATAATGAACATTTTTTTTATAATGAAGACTGGTGGATATAAGTATATATATAAAAATGTTTGAAGGAGATCATGCCTGATACCTTTATAACATAAGTAGAATTATTTCTTTTCTTATGGATTCTCTTTCCTTACATTTATGAATCTAGTGATTCATATTTTTTTTAAATTATATAAAATTTCATGGTGATACACTTCTTTTTGAATGTATTGGGATGGATTTTGAATGAAAATCCACTATAAAAGTGCTTTTTATTTAATATAAAAAATTGAAGGGTATTCACAAGGTATTTCATACGATGTGATACAAGGTGAAATTAATGATATCTTTCCAAAAGTGCTTTGAAATATGTCGAAATATTTTTTCAAGTTCTTTAAGATGTTATTATTTATGATATATTATAAGGTAAAAGGGAAAAATTTTGGATTCATTGTAAGAGGGGTATTAAAAGATGTATGCCATAAACCCTTATATATGTAAGTTATTTAATGAATTACATGAATATTTTAATTTTCATGCATTATGGGTCATATCATTCTATACAACCTAGGATATAAATAATGGTTAGAAACTCTAATGATGTACATGCATTGATAATCATTTATTAAAGTGTCTCATGTGCTGTAATGTATGAGTGGAGTTAAATTAATGCATGTGAGGCATGAACTATCTAAGGAATTAACTCTTGCATTGTAACACATTAGTTAATGAGATAACACTCATGAGGGATCCATGGAATTTATATAAGTCCACAACCATGTGATGGTTGAATTTGGGTGGATACTTGGCTAAGAATCCCAAAAACTCATATCTCTCTTCTTCTAAGTCCTTTGTACAATGATGTTCTAGAACACTGTGGGTTGAAGGGATCCCCATTCATATGATGAACGATTGAAGTTGAACCAATGTATTCTTCAAAAAGTGGGTGGATTTTTTTTCTACTTCTATGATCTTCATAAAATTCATTATAAAATGTTTTGAAGGAATTATAGTTGAATATTTAGTGAATAGTTTATGTTTATAGTAGATTCTTAAATTCTAGTTTTATATTATTTCATATTTCTTCAAAAGAGATCCTTTGAAAAATGATTTAATGGTTTCTGTTATATCTACAAATTCATATTAGGTCCTAATGAATCCTTTCTAGTACAATTCAATATGACCCCACCAATGGTTCCCTTAAATAAATTATAAATATATAGCTACATGATTGAAATGAAATGAAAATCAATGTACTAAATAATTTATTCATGTAATAAAGTTTTCAATATCAAATATAGGGGTGAGAATAACTACTTTATCTAGTGTCAGATTTGGAAAATACACCAATAGTATGATCACACCTTGAGGGTGAATGATCAATCACCCTATATATCATGAACCAAAATGAATTAGTTATTGACACACCCATATCCCAATCCTGAATTATACATTTAAATTATAGACTTTTCATTGAATTTCATATCACCATCACACAGACCTAGAGAATTATACATCACCAACTCTTATCTCGATTGATGATATATCACTATCAAAAATATTCCTATGTGAAATACATATCCCCGTCATATAATCACCTAGTGAATAATTCATCACCATATCACATAAACATAGCTGAATGATATGTCACCCTCATAACTTGAGTATATGGCTACCATTGACTGAACAAAAATGGAAAATGAGGAATCTCTTTTTGAATAGGGTATCACCGCAAGATAAACTGATGGTAAATAATCAATCACTAACTAAGTTCCTCAAGTGGATGATCTACCACAAATAAAATTTCCCCTATTGTATGATACATCAAAAATATGCTCGTAAACTAATATAAAATCATCCCTTACTACCAATAGACAAGTCCAAAATAGATTTCCTATAAATCCCACTTTCTAGCATAGGTATAACGATCACCCTCAATATAAATTAAAGATACCTTATAATGAAAGTATTTTACTTATACTCAATAATGAGTTAGAATATATATATACCAAGGATCACATTAAAGCTACACATCACTGTCATAACGAAATCCTAGATAATCATACACCCATTAATCATCTTAGTGTACACTAGAAATCTATGAATACCCATAGACCAAACCACTAAGGGAATATTAATGAAAATCAACCCATATAGGTACTCTATAAAAAAACCCAGATATTTGGAAAAATGAGAGTACATGAAGCGATGTCGCACTCCAATATCAAATAAAATATATTCTAGCATAGATTTCATAATAATCATACCACAAACAACAAACTGCCTCTCACCCATACCATGATCAGTTTCCTTAATATCATGAAGTTGGCATGAGCCCAAACCATGAGCTCCCATTTCCCGACTACCCTAAGGGGTATCACCTTATTAACACTGATTCCATTACCCTTGGGAACCATGGACACCTCCATTATATGAAAAGATGAATAAATTTTAGCTACCTTACTATTATGTCATTTCTATCCTAGATCTAGAAACTCAAGTCTGTCCAAATCCATTACCAATAGATGATATGTCATGTTTCCCACGGGTAACCCTAAACTAAGGTCTAAACTCATGAAAAAAGATACAAACTATTTACTATACTAGTCTACATATTCTCTCTCTAGTGTATCTTCTTATACCACCACCTCTTACTACCCAATTATCTACTCTTACTTCGGAAAGATGATGAAACATTCCATGGTGATCTACCCATGATTAGTTTCCTAATGGAGATAAGGTGCTAATTTTTGACCTTAGAGAAGGATTTCAGTAGTAAAATATCCACCTTTGATCAAATATAATACCTCAAAATATCCTCGATACAATAAACCCTAATGGTAGAAACACTAGACATCATTGGAATAAATAGTAAAATAGTGGTAAATCAGGATGTGTAATCCCTTACCGACAAGAATATTAGACTAGATGTAAATACTCTCAAGATTAATCTTCCCTTGGAGTCTCAGGGAATATTTACTTAAAAAATTGATCCTAAAAATCCTTTCATGATATCCATACATGTTTTTCTATGCACACTAATACATTTCACTAGTGTCAGGCCGGTCAATCCAACATATCGGTAGCCATCTTTACCCTCACCTTTATAGGTGTCATGATCATGTCAAAGATAGTACGAATATAGTCTATCCAATATTTGGAAGAATATAGTCTAGACACACACATAAATAATGTGTATGTCATAATTATAACTCTCATGTTTGATCTTACATGGTTTACCCAACCCTATGTGCCCCATGTCCCATATATTTGAGATATAAAGTGTTTCATCACAAATCTTATGGTTGGTAGGAGGTACATGCACAATAGGTGGATTCAAATACACTATCGATGGGGCATGCTCATCCCTTCCCTCGTACTGCTTGACAAGATGTCTTTGATGTTTTTTTTCACTATAATTTCAACTATATGACTCAAAAAACATGTCAATTTTTGGTCTTCATATCACAGTTTGTTAAATGTGTCAATATGGAAGACCCACTACTACCCTTTTCACATTCATTACAATATAAAGGGTTTCTATATATCATCTTGATTAAAGACAATCCTACCCACTCTCAGGTCAGCTAATATTACACATTGTTCAATATAACAATCCACTATAGGTTAACATTAGGTATTAATAACCATGGTTTATTCAAGTGAATTTTCAACAAAAAGTTATATAATAAAACACTATATGAGTTTCTGTTGGTATTTTTAATAACCAAACCCTCATATCAAATCATGTTATCAATTAAATATATCTATAAAAATATCACTTAATTACTATATGGAAAATATGACACCAGAATGAAATATTACCTTACTACCTCTGTCTAAGAGTAAAACAATAAATAGTAAATCACATACATGCTCTTTGGAAACCATAAAATGATAACAAAAAATACCCAAGAACAGATTTCACATCCACAGTATATGGACCTTCCACGAGTATAGGTCAGCTAATCTGAGGCCACATACCAATCTCAATTCCCAATAATATCTTATTTCTTAACCAAAAATCCCAAACAGCAATAAAAAATAAAATAAGTCACTGATAAAACATTGTAACATCCTCATTCTTGATCACCCTGATTATGACCAAACCATGAAGTTCCATTATACCTCAAGAATTCCTCCCCATTTATTAGAGGCTTCCAACTAAAATAAAGGGTAGATGTATAACTCATGGGGGGTACTATATCCTCTATAAAACAATTATAATTAGTAGTTGGAATGGTAGAACACCATCAATCGCAATAAAAACATAACATGGAATTATAGTTATATGACAACCATGAGTATATAATCAACACATGTGATAATAAAATGAATTTTACTATAATTTCACATGATTATAAAAGTAAATTATGTTCTTCTTTTAGAAAATATTTTATATAGAAGTCCTTAAATTAGTAAAATAAGGGATTCTACTAAAAAAATATCCTATAAGTCCCCACCTGATCCAATTTCATGACTCCAACAATGCTCCTCCAACATAACCATCCAATGTAAGTCCCTTTCACATAGCTTCACTCATACCATGAATTGTTAAATCATAACTATATTCTTATATATGTTGACTACAACTTAGTAGGTAACCACCAATAGTTTCCCTAAAAAATCATAAATATATCATTGAATTATTGATGTTATATAAGAATAGACATAGTAAATAAACCCATTATGTTGGGGAGTTCTCAACATCCAACCCATGTATGATCATACCTACTTCGGTTAGTGCCAATATCGGATATCACACCAATAGGGTAAACACAACATAATGGGGATTGATTTTTCACCACTCATCTCATTAACCAGGTTAAAAGAGTTATCACCACACCCATATCCCCAAGGTGAATAAGACAACACTATCACATGCCCTTTATAAAATAATATATCATCATTACACACCTTGGTGAATCATAAATTACAATCTCATATCTCAAATAATGATGTATCACCATAACACGTAGTCTTGATGTGAATGATATATCACTGAAACATAATCCCCAAGTGAATTATTCATCACCATTTCATGTAAACCAATTTGAATGATATATAAACATATTCTCACAAACTAAGTGGATTATCTACTACCAACAACACAATAATGGTGAATGATTTATTTCCTAGTGAACAAGGTATCATTTCTAAACAACCCAATTGTGAATGTTAAATCACCATCCAAGATCCTATTAGATGTTTTACAACTGATACAAGTTCCCTAGGTGTATGATGTACCAGTAACAAAATTCATCTAGGTAGAATATTCACCACTATCACAAATCCCTAGATTGAAAAAATAATAATTGATACTCAAACCCTAAGCAGATGATAAACAAACAATATTACCAAGGGTAGATTATAAACAACTATAATGATCATTATGGTGAAAGATTTATCACCAATTTAATGGATCGTTGTATACAATAATCATATAACTGTTATTATAACTGGGTCACTAACCTATTACAAAAGCTCATGTCAAAGATAATTAACCACTAGAATAACCCATGGTTAGGGTTTCCCTTTATAAGGTTTGTTTGATATCACCTTAAATGGTTCGTAAGTTTATATCAAAGTCAAGGATAACCTTAGTGGGATTGGATTCAAAATTCCATAACAATTTTCATATGTAGAATGATGATCAGTATCCACGGTGTTGATGTACATCTCTCACAAGACCAATCACATCCCTAACTAACCTTACTCAATCCTTAAATAATGAAATAATTGGTTTAGAATAAAAAATTGAGCCTACACACATTGTTAATGGAACCTACATAATAAAAAAAATATAAAACTTATGTAAAATATTAATAAATACAATGTACCATCAACCTCTTAGTAATAAACTCCCCTCACACAAACAATCGTATAGTAAGAAGTATCCCTAATTTAGAGGAATCACAAAACTTATAAATAAACCATAAATTAGGTCATAATAAATGAAGAGAAATGAAACAATATAGAAGATATAGAATAGAGGGTAGTGGTTCATTATTCACAATCATTTTAATTCAATGCCTTGATCAAATCACTGATCCAACTACAAATGAGGGAAATTTAAACTTGGAGAGAGAAAATATCATGAGGAATGAAAGTGTGGGACATTTTCATGGGTAAATTTGGAAGGTTTCAAGTTTTATCATTTTATAATTCATCTCATAAAACACACAATATATAGAACATATATAAAATTATATGAAATTCTAGTGGAAGTCCGCCTCTTAGTTATATAATCCTCGCTATGCAATTTTATAGGGTGAATAAATTCAAATCAAGAAGAATCATTAGACATATAAATAAACCCTAAATTAGAGAATATTTAATGAAGTGAAATGAAACAATATTGGAAAATTATAATATAAGGAGCTGTATTGTTATCCTTAACCATAGAAATCCAGTTTGATTATTAGATCATTGATCTAACTACAAATGAGGGAGATTCACCCATAGAGAAGGAGAATATTTAGAGGAAAGAGAGAGGGGTATGTGTTCCAGGATATATTTTTGTGGTCTCCTGCGTACCAACCCCAAAGGAACTAGTCATCGAGGGACACTCTATGGGCTACCGCTTTCTACCATTATCACCAAATACCATATACCAGACAACAAAGTGCATCTTATTATCTATCAAAAAAGGTTCACCTTCTTCAACATGTTTAAATTTATGAATACTAACCCAAATCCTACTCCAACACCTCTAATAACCATGAAAACATCAAATTTCACATGTTTAAGAAAACATTTACTTGAATTTATACCACATAATAGTTGGGGTGTAGAAATTTTCATCAGAGACTACACTAAAATAAATAAAAACGTAATTCTTATTAATTATAATAAGATTTATTTTTTCAATCCATGTCAAATAATAATTATTAATAGTGGTATCTTTTATTTACTTTGACCATTAATACAATTCCTTTTAAATTTTTCTATCATCCTTCTCTATTTGAAAGTAATGCATGGAATGATGAAGATCGTCATTGTGAGTATTCAATATTTAATTATGAAATAAAAAGTTTCTATATAATATAATTAAAAACTGAAATAAAATTTTACATTAATTGTACTGTAAAAAAATATAGTAAACAAAGATTAGGTATATTAGGTTTTGAAAATAAATTTTCAGCCAAAATTCTAAATGATATTACAAGTGTTAAGAAATGTTATAAATTCAATAAATATTTCCATAAAAATATATATAAGAGTAAAAATGATGCAAAAAATATTCTATATAAAAAAAATAAATTATATAGTGAAATATAAAATTATTTACCTTATCAATGGTGAAAAAATTATTCAGTTTTCTTTTTCTTTTCCTTCTTCTCCTTTTTCCTCAACTAATTTGGTATCTTATACCCTTTCTTTAATTTTTTTTCATGAAATATTTTACCACATTATAAAATCAAAATTAATTCATTTTAATGTTTTAATATATGAAATTCATTATCTCAAATGAAATTATTTTTAGGAAATATACTAAAAAATAATCTATCCTTATCTTGATCATTATTCATCGCTTCATATATTCCATTCAATAATAAAACTATTTGCCCATTAAGAATAGTACTATTAAGATTATATAAAACATATAGATTCAATGATTAAATAATATAAGGTTCATTTTTATGCCCTTAGATATTAGTATTCATTCATATGAATCACAAATAATAAATTCAAAATCTATTATTATTGAAAACACACATTCAATTGAACATTGATTTGATAAAATTCACATAATAAAACTCAAAAATTTATTAAATTAACCCAAATTATGAAATTTATTAATAAAATGTATTTATATAATTATTGTTAGATGTATATTTTAAATCCAAAAAATAATTTGTACCACTATTTTGAGTTGTGTTCAAATTATCATACACATTAGTATAAATTGTAAAACTCATGAATGTTATAAATCATCGAAGAAGTCACTTGTATTCTAAGGCCTCTATCTGAACATATCATCTTTCTAAAAATAACTCAATAAAAATTTAAATTTTTAAATATATATTATTTAATAAAATCAATAAACTATCTATTGTGCTCTTTTGAAATCAAAATTTCTACATTATTGCGGTTTTTATTCTTTAGAACCATCAGATTCTTATCTACATATTGTTTAACCTGTTCTGAGAAATACACAACATAGATAAGTCATTTTTATAACAATGTTAATAATTTATTAATAATTTATTCCCCATTTATCTTACCCTTACTATATACAGAGACCTGGAAAACCAAATATTATTAAAATTTTCAAGATAATCACTATAAAATTCAACTTCTTCTTTACTACTGTAATGATCAAAAATGTATCCCTCTAGTCTGGTTTGGATTTTTAAATACCATTTTAAAATATTGAATCCATATAAAATATACCAAACCATAAATTTATAACTTCATATGCAATGGAAATTGAATGGGATAAGTATCATTTCCCTGAGTTTGGATATATGATCCCCCACCTATGCCAATTCATTTTGTTTGAAACCAATAGGTGAATATTTTATTCGTAGTGGTGATTTATAATATAAGTCAGGTAAATGTGAGTTCTTCAAACTCATATTCATAGATCTCATCAAGATACCATCAAAACATAGGATTGATCCAATTCTATATGAAAACTATAACACCTAGAGAATTTAATTTATATATTTTTTTCAAAAACTAATGGGATCAGTAGCTTGCATCACACGTAACACTGATCCAAAAGTTATGGAATGTTATATAGCTATTTAAATACATTCATATAATTTGGGGTAAAATAGATGTAACCAAATTATGAAATATATATATAATGAAAAATAAAGTTCATTATTAATACAATTTCATTGATGAAAATTAAGTTAGTTTAGGCAAATAAATTATAAGTCAATTTTATAGTAAATATATATTTTCTGAAAAATTGTGGTTTTATGTAATATGTTAAATATATTTTTAATAAAATATACTATTTTTTGAACAATATATTAACATCAATTTTATTAGTAATATATATTAAATAATAATAAGAATAGATAATATTTTAAAATTTCTTTTTCCTATGAAAATGTATTTCACTTTATTGTTTTATTTAAAAGTTAAATTATAAAATTTTAGAATTTAAATTTAACAATATAGAATTAATTTTTTTATTTATAATATAAATATATCTTATAATGATTTTTTTATTTTTCTACAATAATTAATGTTTCACAAATGGTGAGAAACTATCGATATTGCTAAAACCATCACTTTTCTGACATTGTCATAATATAAGAACGAATTAAATATTTTTTAAACCTTTTTCTATAATATATATATATATATATATATATTTATAAGTAAAATAAATCATTTAAAATTATTATTTTGGTTTTATAAAACTCATGTATATCATTTTGGAGATAAAAGTAATATTTTACTCTAAAAACAGATATTTTCACATTAATTAAAAATTGATTTTTATCACTTATAGAAATTAAATTTAAAAAAATTGATTTCATATTTTAGATAAATATTAAAAAAATATTTAAAATTTTCAATTTCATTTTTTGGAATAAAATTATGGTTACTGACTTTAAATTTAATAACCATGATAATGGTAAAATTGTTTTTTTCCAAGAATTGTTTTATGAACATTATATATTATTGATATAACAAAATAAATTAATATATTCTAAATTATGTATTTAACATAATTTATAATCATATATTTAATTAAATTATCACACTTTAAATTAGTAATAAATACTAAATAATATTAAGATAGCTTAGTGGTGAAAAAAACATTTTTTTTATATATCATTTTTTCTATATATAAAGTGTTTTAATATAAAAGTTAATTAAATATTAATTATAAATTGAATAATAATAAATATAAATTAAAAATAGGTTCATAAATTCTATGTTAATTTTTTGTGGGTATTATTTATGGTTATTAAAACATAATTTACTGAGATAAATACAAGTATATCCTGTAAAACAAAAAAAAATTAAAACTAAAAATATAAGAAATTTTTCTTCCAACAAGTCTAAAAAATGTAGAAATAAGTTTTTGAGGGTTTATAGACCTAATATCACCCCAAAATCCATTATTCAGAACATTTGAACTCATAGATCGTCGAATAGTGTAATGATATCATTGAAAACTAAAGGGTATTCACAAAAAAGACACTTTTTTACTTATAAAAGGAGATATTCCCCCCCCCCCTACATGCCACACACAATACATATAACTACATCCTAAAAATATAAAGCTCTTCACATCCTTTAATCCCCTCTAATTTTAATAATTATTTTTCCTGGATAATTTATCCTAAACCCATCATTTCTACAGATATTTTCAGGAGAAAATTTAAGGTACCAAAGAGGGAATTTGTCCTTAAATTTTATTTTTACTTTTTCACTTCCAAAACTACTGTAACTATA
Organism: Viscum album; assembly: GCA_963277665.1. NCBI lineage: Eukaryota > Viridiplantae > Streptophyta > Magnoliopsida > Santalales > Viscaceae > Viscum > Viscum album. Next base: position 1,952,067,717 of record OY728141.1, on the reverse strand, counting down.
AAAATATAAAAAAATAAGTATAATTAGTATAATTAATTTATTATGTTATTTTAACGCCCATTATATTTCATTTTCATTAACATTTAATAGACAGTATAATATTAAATGACTTCTATATAGACAACCACCTCTACGAAGTATCATTTTTCATTTTCATAATTATTTTTATTATTTATTAAAAATAATTAAAATTTTATTGAAAAAATTTATAAAATATAAATAATATCATGATTCTTCTATTATAATTATATTATACATTTATATAACCATATTCACCTATCAAGATATTATGTGTTCATGTATGGGTTAGTTTAACCACCAACTAGAATAATTATATAAATTTATATGATAGATGGATATCAGAACTTAAATATTAATATTATTATATGTTGATAATAAAATAATGTTTTTCTATAATAAAGGTTTGACTTATTATGAAAAATAACAAATTTGATCACTAAAAATACTTCAATAAGATAATACCTATTAAATTTTAATGGAAACAGAAGAAAAAACTATATAATAAATAAATATCTTATGATAATCAATGGCACATACTTAATTAAATATTTAAGAATTTTTTTTAAAATAAGTTATCTAATAAAATTAATTAAATAATTCAGTAAGTTATGTTTATTCACATAATGAATCAGGAACAAGTTAGGGGTTTGTGCTAACTTAACTTTCTTCCATTAAGTTACAAACTTTCTTATTGAACTATTTTGTTCCATGATTTATTTTTCCTAAATAATAAATAATTTTTATTTTATCTTATTTTATCGTTATTTTATTTAGATTTTTAATTCTTCCTTATAACTTCAATATCAAATGATTCTCACCTCAATGAGCATGTTACTTTTAAGGATTCTTTGTGTCAATTTTCACCCCTTGAGATATATTTTTTATTATACATCATGCTTCTTTAGAATTTTGTATCTACATTCCTTTAATATTTTTAAATCATTATTCTATTTTATCTCATGATATTCAATTTCATATTCAAGTTTATTTCTATTAGGGGGTTTTGACTCAAATATTAGAAAAATTTTAAGGGTTTTTCTTGACTTAAATTCTTTCTTGAGCTGTAATGATTCATTTTTTACAATGTAATTTCAAGAAGGATTTATTTTTTGGTATAATGATACTATAATTCCCCTATCTAAAGGAACTGTCTTTTTATATTCAAATATTTACCTTAATTAATTTCTCTCTTCAAAGTATATCTCTGTAATGAATTATTCTCATCCACTTTAATAATGGTTTTCCCTTCATTACCCATAATTTATCACCCAAAAATGTTCTTCTTTTCAATTAGAAAATTATTTTTTAGTTATTTTATGTGGACTTTATTTTACCCTTAGAATATTTTAAAAATGAAATTTTATTTTCCTTTTTAAGATTTTTTATTTTAATAAAAAGAATTTTTTGAAACATAATGATAGATCTTCTAAAATAAAATTTGTTAAATTTGGTTTACACATTATCTTTATAATTATCCCTTTTCTATATCATATTATCATGTATGTATATATGTATTCATTAAATATATATCAATTTCACTATACCTTTCCATGTTTTAGGAAAATGAATACATTATTTTCCCTTGTAAATTTAAACATTTATGTGTTTTTAACTATAAGGAACTTTCAGATTTCTTATTTCATGACAATTGTCACCTATATAAAATGATTCTCACCATTAATAGCTTCTGAAACCACTCATTATTTTTTGGAAAAAAAATATTAGTTAAATTATAATAGAAATGGATGTAATAATCTATTTCCATACTAAAAAAATCCATTTCTCATTTCAAAGAGTTTCACCTATGTGGTTTATTTTTTTCTTACATCTCCTGGACCATTCTCATTAATTTTACTATAGTGGGAATAAAAGTTCAAGAACTGTGTTTCTTTATTAAAATATAAATATACAATATGAATTAATTCCTTATTCTCTTGGGAATCCTTATAATATAGCCTTCGGTTATTCCTTGAGAAATTATTATGAAACTCAATTTTTTCTCATGGATTTTTTCATGAATATACTTTAGATATTGTTCTTACCTCAAGTAGAACATGTACGCATGTACATATTATATAATGAGTGGGCATGAAATCATACATCCCTTCAATTAATTAAGTAATTCTTTCATATAATAAGATACCTTTTTTGGTATGTGAACAGTTTTTGAAAGAATGTTATGTTATGTGACTGGTGAGCCCAAAATTATATATCTCTTTAATACATTGGGTAAAGAATTATATCCCATGGCATGTTATGTATGGGATTATGGAGTAAATCTAATCCATTATAAGGATTTTTTAACAATGTTTACAGAAATCGGTAGTGAATTCAATCCACATGGGTCATTTTATACAATGTATATAGGAATGGGGAATGAAACCAATACACTATAGGACTATTTCCACTATTTTTATTAAAATGGGGAGTCAACCCAACCCACAATGATAAATGTTCAGACTGACTGAATGGCCCAAATTCCTTCAATTTTTATTCATTTTTTTTAATCCCTCTTATACAGGTTTAAGGAGAACACTTACATTACATTGAGTGTAGGGTTTGTGTCATTAAATGTAATGACCCAGAATTTCCATTTAATTTTTTTAAATATATGTAAATTTTACAAGTCTGTGAAGATTTAAGGCGCATGATTCTGAGGTGTGGAGTGCCCCAGATAATTTTCTGAACTTTGTTTTGGGTTCATTTAGTAATCATGCGAGCATATTTTTCTAACTTTCAAACCGGTGCTTGGAATTGAAATTTGAGGGCACCGTTGAATTCCCAGTGCCGATATTCGCTTAAGGAGACTTTCACTCGACGGCAGATGGTCAAGGGTGAAAGTTAGTTTTTGGATTTTTCATGTAAGAATAAAATAAAATAAAGTGAGTGACATTTTCTTTTTTATTTAAAACAAAAATTTCAGTGTTGGGAGGTGGCGTACACCGGAACAAATCCTCCATGTTGAAGTTGAGAAGTGGGGACCACTAGACTTTAACCTCCCATGAGAGGTTATGGTGGTGGGCACCACTCGAACCTAACCTACCATGAGAGGTTATGGTGGTGGGGACCACCCAAGGCCCGAACCTCTTAAACTCCCCTCATTATGGAGAAAAACCTCTCAACAACTCTCATTAATGTGGAGGAGCCTCTTGACTTCCTCTAAATTAATTGCGCCAACACACATGCCTTTAATATTCCAACCTAGTCAATTGATTAGGCTATTTTGAATTTGTGTTAATGAACTAAATAGGGAACTTAATCTATTATCCTTGGAATCTTTGGTGAAATTGGGAGGAAGGAGATCTTGGGAGAAATCTATTCAATGAAGAATGTATTCTTCCATGAAGAAAGTTCCACCGACGAAGAATGCTCCACCAACGAAGAATTTCGACCCACTTCGACCTTCTTCCTCGGGACTTCTTCTGAAGTGGGATGTCCTCATCGATGGTGAATCGACGACCGTACTACCTTCATGCACCAACATCATCAAGAGAACGAGGTAAGGGTTTATTTCTATTTGATTATCGCTTCCCATGTTCTCCCCTTCTAATTATTTTGTGGGTTTGGGAATAGAGATTGACGTGGGTTGTGGAAACAATGTTTTAAAATATCTTCCATTCACGTTCATTCTTTGTTCTTTGTTAAGCGCTTTCTATCACTCAAAATGTAGAGAGTGCGGTCCAAACAGACATGGAACGACTCCTTCATCGTTCTTCTTTAATGTGTTCTTCGAAATGGAGGATGGCGTATCCACCCGTGGCTTCCGAAACCCACGTAGCCCCACGACGCTTCACCCTCCTGGCCGAACCGGCCCTGCGCCCAGTCGAGCCTCCCATGACCCGACCCAGCCATCGTGCCACCCCGAGTCGAACCCCCTCGCCACGCCGCTGCCGTGCCGAGCCCCCTCCATCCTCTGTGCCACCGCCGTCCTCCGAGTCGTGCCGTCGTCGTCCGCCGCCCATCGTCCGTCGAGCTGTCGTCCGCCGGACCGTCGAGCCGTTGTCCGCCGTCTGCCATCTGTCAGACCACCGAGCCGTCGTCCTCCATCTACCGAGCTGCCGTCCACCGTCTATTGAGCCTCCGTCTGTCAGACCACCGAGCCACCGACCACCAAGCCGCTGCTGCCAACCAGCCACCCCATGGCCGGACTGTCGACCAGTGGCTGGAGTGCCAACTCGCGGCCCGTCCGCCACCCCACGATAGGTCCATGACCTCGCGGCCAGTCCGCACCCTCATGGTCGATCGGCCACCCTCACTGCCAGACCGTGCCCTCGCTACCGGTTCACACCCTTGTAGTACCCATGGCTGGTCCGCACCCTCACGGTACCCCTCAGCCAATCCTCCCTCGCGGCACCCTCACGACCATCATGGATTAGGTCTGGCCGCACTGTGGGCTGGGCCAGACCCAATAGTTTGGGCTGGGTCAGTCAGACCTGGTCGGACTGGACCTGGGCCCACTATGACGTAGTTACTTTCCTTTGGCCATAACCTTGGCATCAGACGTCTGTTTGGAAAACCATCTGGGTCATTGGAAACCTTGGAGTGAGTCTATCCATTTTATTGATACCCCACTTTGTTTTGGATTAAGAGGGGGAATGGTCAGGTTGGATCATGCACGAATCCAACTGGGCCCCAGGGACTAAAAAGCTAATAAATCACAGACCGGGCGTCCGATTGACATGTTGTCTGATACGTTGAGACCCCTATGACATAGCAAAACTTTGAGATAGTTCTTCGTAGAAATTCATGGTAGTTGGAGTATCGACCAGTAGCTTGTGGAGCGGATCCTCCCGGAGTACTAGCGAGCATAGTGCAGAGACCTAGTGGCTAGCTGAGACTTGATGAATGTTGACTGTTTCAATTCAGAGTGACTCGATTGGCCCTGTGGGGAGCACCATGGTGACGCGGAAGACCAATGGTGGGGAGCTCCTTGGTGACGTGGAAGACCCACGATACTCGATAGGGAGAGTACCTCAGCAGGCTACTAGGGGGAGCTCCTCTGTGTGACGCGACAGACCCACGGTGGGGAGTGCCTCTGTGTGACACCGAAGACCCACGGTACTCAACAGGAAGAGACCCTCAGAAGTCCAAAGTTAGTGGGAAGTGCCTCTGTGTGACGCAGGCAAGGGTGTTTGAGAGAGCCCTCTTGGTGGAGAGTTTCCATACTGACCAATCACCCGTAGAGAGACCCACTACCAGTCGTCACATTGTGGAGTCTTTTACAGCAGGTAGAAGACAGATGTCACAGAGGTGCAATAGGACTAGACCAATAGTTGGATGACCTCATGACTCAGGATCAGTTCTACGGGGCACCCGGAGTGGAGCTTGTCATACCAGGAGTGGGTAGTGTTACACATGCGGCGGGCAAGTTCGCATGGCTCGTGACTGTCCAACCCGCTATACGGATGATCAGCAGACGGTCAAAGTTCCATCCAAGCAAAGACAGAGGTTCAATCGAGGAGGTCTGCAGGGAGTATGCAGACATGGCAGGGTAGCTGGCCATGCAGCTAGCGGTGGGCAGCAATTTGAGATGATATCTCCACCACCACTACGATGTCCACCCCAACCATAGGGAGTAGGTGGACAGGGGAGAGCTCAACTCCAAGCAGCGGAGGCCTATGATCATGGAGCTCCGAAGATGATATATGGTACGATCTATTTCTACTCCACCTTATCTGTAGTTCTTATAGACACAGGTGCCAGTCATTATTTTATTGCCACCACCCTCATTCGGAGCTCAGAGATTCCGATGGAGTTGTCAGCTCAATCCTTATAGCTAGAGACTCCTACGGGAGCGGATTCGAAAATTACGCCCTGGTGCCAGCAGTGTGAGCTTACTCTAGGAGAAGAGAGCCTCGGCTTGGATCTCTTAGTAGTGGAGTCGAGGCCTTACGACATCATCTTGGTTATGGACTGGTGATCTACATTATATACTCAGATTGACAGTATTTAGCACAAGGTGTGGTTTTTCTGCATGGATGGGACCAGGTTTACCTTCACCAATGAGAAGGGAGACTTTTCAGCACAGGATGGACTTACCCGGAGCAGAGTGCAGCCAATAACTCATCATTTGGATAGTCGTACCCTTGGATCTATTAATGTGGAGAGTGTGAGATATCCTGTAGTGGTGGACGAGTATGTGGATGTTTTCCTTGATGATGTTTCGGGTCTACATCCTCACAGATAGGTGGACTTTTACATTGACTTGTACCCTAGGATGGCACCGATATCTACCCTAGCATATCGGATGGATCCCATGGAGATTCGTGAGCTGTACGTAAAACTGGAGGACTTGTAGGGGAAGGGATTCATTCGGCCCAGGGTTTCTCCTTGGGCAGCCGTGATTTTGTTTGCAAAGTAGGCGGATGAGAGCCTAAGGTATTGTATTGACTATAGGTGCCGGAACTGGGTGACCGTGTAGAGAAATTACCCACTCTCAAGGATTAACGCCCTCTTTGATCAGCTAAAGGTAGCACGGTGGTTCTTGAAGATAGACCTCAAATCAGGCTATCACCAGCTCAAAGTATGAGACGGGGATGTGCAGAAGATGGCCTTCCAGTGTCGGTATGGCCATTACGAGTTCTTGGTTATGCCATTCAGTGTGACCAACACTCCAGCAGTGTTCATGGGACTCATGAACAGAATCTTCCAGCCATACCTTAATCACTTTGTAGAGGTCTTCATCGATGACATTCAGATCTACTCGATTAATGAGGAGGAGCATTTCTATCATTTGTAGGTAGTACTGGACACACTCAGAGAGAACCATCTTTATGGTAAGCTCTCAACGTGTCGGTTCTGGATCCGAGAGGTTCTCTTTCTGGATAATTTCATATCGGAGACTGGAGTTTCCATGGATCCAGCGAAGATTGTGGCGGTACTTTCTTGGGATCCACCTAGGAGTGTGACAGAGGTATGGAGTTTCTTGGGTTTGGTTGGATATTACCGAAGGTTTGTGCCATATTTATCCATAGTTGCAGCACCACTATCAGCCTCAATGAAGAATGGGTAACCCATTGTGTGGTCGGAGAGATTCCAACAGAGTTATTTGGAGATGAGGCAGAGGCTAACTAGTGCCCCCATCTTGAGGCTTCCAGAGGAGGGCATAATGAATATAGTCTACTATGATGCATCAGGGACCGGGGTCATATGTTTCATGATGTAGGATCAACCAGTGATCACATATAATTCTCGGTAGCTGAGATAGAATGAGCAGAACTATGCTACCCATGACTTAGATATAGCAGTAGTGGCCTTCACCTTGAAGATGTGATGACACTTTCTGATGGCCGAGCATTTTACATTGTACTCTGACCACAAGAGTCTCAGGTATATCTTCTCCCAGAAGGACCTGATCCAAAGACAGTGATGTTGGATTGAGTTCCTCTATGACTATGACTTTTAGATTGTCTATACTCCTGGGAAGGATAACGTTGTAGTAGGTGCACTCAGTAGGAGGTCTGGTATACAGCTGCTAGGAGAGGTGACAGAGTAGCTGGCCGCTTTACAGATATCCTTTGTGGATATAGATGGGGCCTCTTTTCTACAGTCTCATACAGTCTCTCTCACACTTCCTCAGTGAGTCAAGGAGGCGCAACGTTGGGACACTGACTGTGAGTCTCAACGTGCTCAGATATACACACGATAAGCACCTAATGGATCTTCTAAAGGTGGGGAGCACATCATCCTCTTCAGAGGATGTACCATGGTACCAGTGTCGGTTCAGGAGAAAGTGTTGAGAGAGTTCCACACATCCCCTCTAGCATTACATCCAAGAGTGTCAAAGATATACTAGGATCTCTGAAGACAGCACTGGTGGTCGGGAATGAAGAAAGTAGTAGCAGATTTTGTCTCTTGATTCCCCACTTTTTAGAAAGTAAAGGAGAAGCATCAGGTACCATCAGGCTTGGTTCAGTCATTAGAGGTCCCAGAGTGGAAGTGGGATGGGATATCCATGGACATCATGAAATTACATCCACGTACACCTAGGGGACACGACCCGATTAGTTTGATCGTCGACCGACTCACCAAGTCAGCCAACTTACTACCAATCAGAGAGCAGGGTTTAGTAGAGAGCTTGGGACGCCTCTATGTACAAGAGATTGTGAAGCTACATAGAGTACCCTCAACAATTTCCTCTAATCATAATGCATGTTTTACTTCACAGTTATGGAAGGGGTTGTAGGAGGCTTTCAGGACATAGATTTGTTTGAGCACCGCCTTCCATCCTAAGATGGATGTCCAGACTGAGCAGACCCATTAGACCCTTGAGGACATGTTGTGTGCTTCTGTCCTCAACTTCAGTTGCAGTAGGGTGGATCACTTACCTTTGGTGGAATTTGCATAAAACAACTTCTATCACTCCACCATTAGAATGGCTCCTTTTTAGGCATTATATGGGAGACCTTCCAGATCAACATTTTGCTGGACTAACCCAGGGGAGTCAGATCTCATGGGAATAGATATGTTACGGGCTACCACAGAGAAGGTTCAGATCATCCAGGAGTGGATGAAGACTATATAGAGTAGGCAGAAGTCGTATTCCAACAGGATATGGAGACCTCTGGAGTTCGATGATGGTGACCACGTCTTTCTATGGGTCTCACCTCGATGAGGTTTTCAGAGATTTGGCCAAGGCATAAAGTTATCTCTGAGGTTCATTGGACCTTTTCAGGTCCTCAATAGAGTGGACGAGGTGGCTTACTGCTTAGCTCTTCCACCTCAGTTGCACCGAGTTCATTACGTATTCCACGTGTCCCAGCTGAGGAGATACGTGCACGACCCTTCTCACATCATCAACAATGGTAAGATGGAGGTTGACGATGGGGAATGTTTTTTGGAGGTTCCAGTAGAGATTGAGGATCAACAGAAGTGGCTCCTTCGTGGAAGGTCGATACCTCTTGTTCACGTATGCTGGCAGCATGGGAACCTTCAGGAGAGCACATATGACCGGGAGGCTAATATGCGTGCTTAGTACCCCCACTTTTTCCCTTAGTTTGAGTTGTGGCTTATGGGGACATGGATCCCTGAGGTGGGGAGAATGTAAAGACCCAGAATTTCAATGTAATTTTTTTTAATATATGGGAATTTTACAAGTCTGTGAAAATTTAGAGCGCATGATTCCGATTCCCGGAGTGCAAAAAATAATTTTCTGAATTTTTTTCAGGTACGTTCTGCAAAAGTGCAAGTGAGTTTTTTATAAATTTTAAACCAGTTCTCAGAATTGAAATCTGAGGGCACCGCTGAACTCACAGTGACGGTATTCGCTTAAGGATATGTTCACCTCGACGACAGATAGTTGAGGGTGAATGTTTGTTTTTGGGTTTTTCATGTAATAATAAAATAAAAATAAAAGTGTGTGACATATTATTTATTATTTACAACACCCATATGGGTGTTGGGAGGTGGGGTCCACTGGAACTAAACCTCCATGTGGAAGTTGAGAAGTGGGGACCACCAGACCATAACATCCCATGAGAGGTTATGGTGGTGGGGACCACCAGAACCTAACCTCCCATGAGAGGTTTATGGTGGTGGGTACCACTCAAGGACTAAACCTCTTAAACTACCCTTATTATGGAGAAAAACCTCCCAACCCCTCTCATTAATGTCGAGGAGCCTCTTGACTTCCTCCACATTAATTGTGCCAACACACATACCTTTAATATTCCAACCTAGTCAATTGATTAAGCTATTTTGAATTTGTGCCAACAATCTAAATAGAGAACTTAATCTCTTTTCCATGGAAACTTTCTTGAAATTGTGAGGAATGAGCTCTTGGGAGAAAGCTCTTAAACGAAGAATGTGTTCTTCCACGAAGAAAGCTCCACTGATGAAGAATGCTCCACCAACGAAGAACACCGACCCCCTTCGACCTTCTTCCTCATGAATTCTTCCGATGTGGAACGTCCTCATCTAGGATGAATCGGCGACCACAGTACCTTCTTGCGCCAATGGCATCAAGCGAATGTGGTAGGGGTTTATTTCTATTTTAATATCGCTTCCCATGTTATCCCCTTCTAATTCTTTTGCGGGTTTGGGAATAGAGATTGACGTGGGTTGTGGGAAACGATGTTTTAAAATATCTTCCATTCACGTTCATACTCCGTTCTTTGTGAACCGCTTGCTACCACTCTAAACGTGGTGGGTGGGGGCCAAACAAACATGGGCTGACCCCTATGCCGTTCTTCTTTGATGTGTTCATAGAAATGGAGGAAGGCGACGATGGAAACGGTGCCACCCCCACAGCCTCTGCAGCCCGCGCCGCCCCGCGGAATTTCATCCTCCTGGCCGAACTGGACCACTGCTCGGTCGAGCCACCCATGGCCAGACCAATCCGTCACGCCACCTTGGGTCGAACCCCCCTCGCCGCCACCGTCCGTCATGCCGAGCTGATGTCGTCCGCCATGCCGAACCATTGCACCGCCACCATCCGTCGAGTCATGTTGTCGTTGTCTGTCGTCCACCGAGCTATCATCCACCAGACCACCGAGCTATTGTCCATTATCCGTCATATGCTGGACCACCGAGCCACTGAGCTATCGTCCACTATCCACCGAGCCACCATCCTTCGGACCGCCGAGCCGCCATCTGCCAAGATACCGCTGCTAGACAGCCACCCCGCGGCTGGTTCGCTGCCCTACGGATGGTCCGCGCCCATGAAATCAGTCTGCGTCCTCCTGGCTGGTCCGCTTCCCTCATGGCCGGACTGCACCCTCGCGGCCGGACCGCACCCTCGTGGTCGGTCTGTACCCGCGCGGTGCCCACAACTGGTATGTTCCCCCGTAGTACCGCTCAGCCGAGCCGCCCTCGCGGCACCCTCACGGCCCTCGTGGGCCGGGCTGGACCCAACGGACTAGGACGCACTGTGGGCCAGGCTAGAACTAAAAGGTCGCGTCGGGTCTATCTGACTGGGTCAGACCAGACCCGAGCCCATTATGACTTAGTTACATTCATTCGGCCATTACTTTGGCATCAGACATCCATTTGACAAACCGCCAGTGGCGTTGGGAACCTTGGAGTGATTCAGTCCCATTGAGTGATACCCCCACTATGTTTTTTATTAAGATGGGTAACAGTCAGGTTGGATCGTGTACGAATCCAACCGGCCCCCAGGACTAAAAGTCTAATAACTCACAGATCGGGCATCTGATTGACATGTCGTATATTACATTGAGACCCCTATGAAGTGACGAACCGTTGAGACACTTATTTTTGGGACTTCATGGAGTTGGAGTATCGACCAGTAGCTTGTGGAGTGTATCCTCTCGGAGGAGGAGCGAGCATAGTGTGGAGACCTAGTGGCTGGCTGAGACTTGACAACTGATGACCGTTTTGACTCATAGTGACTTGACTGGCCCATTGGGGAGTGCCTTCATGATGTGGCAGACCCACACAGGGGAGCTACATGGTGACGCGGCAGACCCACGGTACTTGACAGGATGAGTACCTCAACAGTCTAAAGTTAGTGGGAAGCGCCTCTGTGTGATGCGGTAGGCCTACTATACTTGATAGAGGAGGAGTTCTCCAGCATCCGAGGTGTTTGGCATTGTCTTTGGAATGTTAATTAACACTACCCCCAGAATATTTTTGTGACATGACAGACCCACAGTACTTGACAGGAAGAGTTCCTCAGAAGTCTAAAGTTAGTGGGAAGCACCTCTATGTGATGCGGGAGGCCTACTGTACTTGATAGGGGAGGAGTTCTCCAGTAGCAGAGGTGTTTGGCATTGTGTTCGGAATGTTACTTAACACTACCCTCAGAATATATCCCGGTGTGAGCTAAGTCAGAACCTATTTTTTTCCTCATGATTGAGATGGATTACTTGATAACTTATATATATGTATGGTAATATACCTAAGTAAAGATATATTTGAATTTCAAACCTTCTATTTTATCCTTTCTAGATTTTGTGAGACCAAGAGGGTCTAGGGGTCCCTACTGAGAATCATTATACTCCCCCCTTCACAGGATATTCCCACACCATTTAGTGTTGGTTGCAGATGAGGGATAGCGCTTACTAAGTCTAAGATTACTAGGACTGGATAGTACCTAGAGGTGCACCTTACGATGATTCGGTACACAGAGGAGACGAACAGACGTGGAGTGCTGAGGAGGTGATCTATACCTACCCTTCAGGTAGAAAACACAGAGGATGATCTAGTAGCTACCTATTTTTTCTTCAGTTGTATTATATCATAGTTGTACTTGTACTTTCTAGTTGCGCTTGTATTCTGGCCCCTTTTACTTACTGCACTCACTCTGTTTACATTTCGGTTTACTTTTGTTCCTATAATTATGTGTTCTTGGTTAAGTGTGCATATAGGTTATAAAGGTGATTCCTTCCCTGTTTTAGAAAATATGCCTCTAGTGCTAGTGGCTAACCCCATGCCTACGCAAAGCGAGCTTGGGGTTAGACACAGCCTGGGCCCCGGGGGATGGGTCGTGACATTATAGGACCCGAAGGTATTAAAGGAAACATCCCAGACTATGACTACCTAAAATTACCACTCCATAGCATCTGCATTATGATCAGATCTCTACCTTTTCATAGATGATAGGAAATATATTCTATTTAGAGATGCGCAGGCTTGGTATCGATGGTAAATTAGAAACCCTCCCATTCTTCCAAATTTGATAGCTCTACTTTGGTGAATTTTCTTGCTCTGAATCCTCCTTTAGAGCTTGTTCCTTATAGAATTTTTCTGGTTTCATCTTTACAATCAGAGGCCTGAAAGCCTTGAGGTGGTATGAAGGCCTTAAGGTGGCCTGAAGGGTTGATGGTGGCTCAAAAGCCTTACTAGCCCAAAGTTCTGGGTGAACTGAAGGCCTTAAGAAATCCAGGCCCAAATCGATGGCACTAAGGTGAATTGTTCCAGAAAATATAGTACCAAACAATACCTATTATAGTACCTGCTACAGTTCTTCTATAGTAACCCAAAAATATACCTATGCCTAGATTCGAACTTGGGTCTCATGCATGCACTTGAAGAGTCCTCACTAATCGGTCTGAGGCTCATGTGCCTATGCGATAATTTCCACTATGTGATGATGTTCTTGGGAGAAAACCTAGACTTATGATTATGATGTCATGATTTTTGTTAATGTCTCATGTTTATGATTCCATGATCTTATCATATAATTTCCTTGTAGCATGTTTACATGCTTATCTAACCCTCTTATGTCATGGTACATGGTTTTTCTTCAAGACAAAGGTATTTACTACAGGATGTATGGAAAACTCTTATTTACCTATGTTCATTTAATAATAAATTTATATCTTGGTCATGTTTTCTTATATTCTTATGATCTAACCCTTAATGATATGCTGATATGTTTCTCCTTAGTAAGAATTTTAGATCAACCCTTTCTTATGTTTCCCTTCACTAGGTTATTAAGATAAGTAAAACTTATGATAAAGTTATAAAATAGGGTTCATAAGAGTTTGAGTATGGAGAAAGTTATAGTGGTTTGTAAAATAATCTTCTTATGTATCTAGTCCTCAAATAAACAAAACAAAAATGTTCTATGAGTTATGTGAGATGATTCCTATATATAATATTTAATATATGGTAACTATTTAAATTGATCATATGTTTATCTTTGTTATTCTTATAATCATTTAAATAGTTTAGATAAAGGAACTATCATAGCTTTATTTGAAATCCCTAGACAGTATTGTACTAGAATCTTGAATCTCATTGAGACCTATGTGCAGGATCCCTACTTTGGTATTAATCTACAAAAAAACTTAATGAATATTGATGTCCATTTTACTAAAAACAAAGAAATTCATGGATGAAATTTTTTCATTCCAATGTAGATGGAGTAAAACCCTAATGTTAATAATCCTAATATGGTGAATGAGTAGTATTGCCTTAAAATATGGATGAAAGAAAATTTAGAAGAGTTTAATGGATCTAATTCTCCTCTACACACCAATTTTTACTTTTAGGATGGTATATATTCTACTGTATAATTTTTAGGAACTAAGAATGGGAATAAAGGACTCAAATATAAGGAATATTATATTAAAAAATAATTGAGATCGATAATGTAGGGATCATACCAAAATCCCCAACCCCATTATGACAATACCAGCGAGTAAGGGTTTGGTTCCCAATAAACTTTCTTTTAAGTGATAAGGGGAAAATTGTAAATTGTGAAGGGAGTTGGTTCAATATGTAAGTTTATGGGAGGTTTTTTCCTTCAACTTAAAGGTAAATTTGGAGCACTTGAGATTAAGTATAACTAGGGCCATATGGTTTTATGTGGTGATTTTTCTAATCCATGTGTTAGAGGATAGATATATTTTCAAAGACATGGTAAGGAAAATATCTTAGAGAAAAATCTCTCTGAAGAAGTGGGTAATGATCTATTTCCATGTGTAACCATAGCCAACACTAAAATCAAATAGAATCCCATATGTTGAGTCTTTTCATAGACACCAATGGATCAAAAACATCAGCCTAAAATTTTCTCTGAGGGGGATAAATCTACTACATCAAACTCAATTAAGGGCACCGAGATAGATCTTTCACTAAGAATATTTGTCGAATCTCTTCTCATGTTGAAAGTAGAGGGGTACTCTGAAGGTTTTATATAAGACTCTTTATTAATTAAAAATTATAAATTAAGGAAAATGTATTTCATGTCAATGATAAATCAATGGATGTATTTAATATGATTTATTCTATAAATATTCACATTAAAACCATCCATGAACAATCAAAATGGTTTAACTCTAAAGATCATATTTTCATTTGAGGTTTCAATGAGGTAAATATAAATACATTTGTACATCATGACTTTGTAAAATATGGTTCTTTATTCAAGGATCTTATTCAAAGGGATCCTAGGGGAAAAAAATTTACCATAGCTTTATAGCTTCATACGAAGAAAGCTTCTAATAATTTAATGTTTCTTTGAAATGTTTTAGCATTTCTCATTAAATTAAAATTTCATGCTTGTGTGGGATACCACTAAGACATTAAAAGTTGAATTTTTTAAATGAATAAAAATATATTTTGATAGATTATAAATAAAACTATTTCTAAAAAAATGTTTTTACAATTAAACCTTGAAAGACTTATGGTTTTCTAGGATCCATCACATCACATGAAATAGATATAAAAAATAACACAATATTGTGATTGTTAATCAAACCTCATCTAGTAAGATAAAACACATAGAAATTTTAATGTAATTATACATCAATAAATGAAAATAATGATATTTAAAACCATAATTCTTAAGTTATTTCATTGTAACAACATTCTGAATGTTATAATATTTTCCCTCATTAACATTAACCACAACAATAAATTTAAAAAAATATGTTTTCCCTTCTAAAAAATCTCTGAGGTGTTGGAAAAGAAATGTATGATGTCATCTTTTTCAACAGTTCCATGTCTTCTACTATTTATAAAGAAACCATGTCCAACTGTTCATTAATTTCATTTTTTTCCGGGAATTTAAAGTAGTTCTCCAATAATACTATCACATAAATTCTTTTAGAGATGTATAAAATCAATTAAATTCCTCACATCCAATGTATTCTAAATATGATAGTACATGGAATAAAATTCATTATAAATGGTTTCTCAAATAAAATTTTGAAATATGTATCATTTTCAAATAAATTCTATCTAATTAAGTAAATATGAGACCAGATTTCTTATAAATTATGTTTAAAATATTTTCTTTATTAGAAAAAATGGTGATTTTGATGTTTCCATTTGTGTTGCCTCAAATATATATTCATGATAAAATCTCTTAAACTTTTTTAATAAGTTTGTTATTAAAAAATATTGGATCCTAGGTTTTTTTTGATGTTGACCCTAATAAAATTACCATAATATGGAATATCATTAATTTTTCCAAACAATATATCTCACAAATAAAAATTTTATTTCATGTTTTTTATATAAATGTCAATACCACTTTCCCACAAAAAACATTAAATATTAAATTAAAGGATTCAAGTATAAATCTGTATCATTAATAAGTTTTTACGACCCTATAATTAGCATAGACCACATTATATATCTATGTTTAATGCATAGCTGTAGAGAATTTTTATTATTTATTAAAATCACTATTCATATACAATATATAATACTTTCAACCCTGTATGGATTCATTTTATTAGTGTATATTACAAGTTGTATGTTTTTGGATTATTGTGTGAATTTAAGACACCAAAATTAAATATCATTTAACTGAGGAGAATCAGTTAGATGTGAATGTTTTCCGTCTTTCATATTGTTATTTTCATTCCGTGTAAAATATTTTTATCCGTCATCACTATTACAAAAACATATAAATTGGGGTTTAAATGGAATATACCTTATTATATACTCCAAACTCTTTATGTTTCCTTTATAGTTCAACATACCACAATTAAAATATATTCCTAATTATGAAATTTTCATTTATAAATAAAATAATATAATTTATATGAGAATGTATCTACTCATAACTAAATTAAATAAAATTTAAAATTTTGTTCCATCAATTGTTTTGATTTTGACTCTTTTTCTCTCTAGTATCTTTTGATTCAAAAGAGAAATAAACTCTTTGAAACATATATCACTCTACAATTTATTTTCATTCAAATTAAACAATTTCAATACAGATAAAAAAAATTATTAAAATCAATAAATCCATTATATAAAGGATTATCTACATTACTTTTTAACATTTCATCAATTTTATAAAAAGTGTTAACTTTTTTTATCATAATGTTCATGATTTAATGATGATTGGTTGTAGTGAAGTATTGTTAAATCATAGAACTACATTATGTCACTATACTCATTGATTTTCCGATTGTAGTAATTAGATCACCATGTATATATAAAAAGTGGTATCTTTGATAATTTCTAAAACATCCCCAATATAAATCACCCAAAAATAAACTTAAATAAAGTTCCACTAACCTATAGCACATATCCTCATATGATAGAGTGTTCTATTAAAATATGTGAGGGTTAAAGAGATGATAGTGGGGAGACTATAACTTATTTTTAAATAATCACAACTGATTGTGGAAGAAAAATACATAAAAATTCCATTAAATACAAAAATCAGACTACACTCAATAATTTATAGTAAATCAAATAGAAAATAATTCCATGTGAGTGATATATAAGTAAACTAGATCACTCATAGGTCAATCATAAAAAATATATCGAAACAATCAAAAACACCAAGGATCTATTCTTTCCATCCCCAAAACCTATAAACATCCCATATATGCATGCACTACACCTCTAGCTATCAATGAACTAGTTATAGGGTCCCATGCCAATTTTCTATCATGAATCATAATGGTTTTATGAGTCCAAAAGGGCCTATTTATAGTGTGAGAGAGAACATAGTTAGTAACCATCAATAGTGTCCCCAAATAATATCCATCCATAGAGGATTTTATACAAAATGAAACATAAAATAACCAATATCATCATTAAATCCCACTTTAATCTATACATGATCAACCATAAGTGATCACATAACCTACTTTGAAAATTTCTAGAGTGGGACAATGTACTCATGGCATGAACACACAATGAGGGATAATGATTAATCACACCTCATTTTGTAACCAAGAAACTCATCATCATCATACTTGTGGACACCTACTTAAAAATTCATCATTAAACCACATTCCACAACCATACTATATATTAATCACCTCATTTCCCCCAAAACATTTACACATATAGTGATAATGTTTCCTTTAAAAATCTTATCCCATCATCCCCAATGTATTCTACACATATGACAACCATCCTGCTCTTAATAAGTGATCACAATCACCCCTTAGTTCCTATGGAAACTTACACTATATCCCTCCTCTAGTTCAAAAATCATCACCATCACCCAAAGAAACTCGTATATGGAAAATTCTTCCAATCATCATGTGGTTAACACATCCTCTTCGGACCTTCTCTAAGTGCACACAAACCCAACGAACTTAGTACCATGGGAATCAGCATCACCTACCTCCTATATCCACAGTCTAGTGAACCTCCATCACCATGCCATTGGTGAATTATATGTCACCAACACACATCTCAAGGAACCGTATCCCCCCCTAGTAACATGAGTTACAACCATAATATTCCCACATAACCACATCAAGCAACACACCACAAGAACCATACCTTCACAACATGAAATTTCCTTTAAATAAATACCAAAGACCACCAATGTGTGTAATATATCAACATCACAACCCATGCGAAATCCCTCATAAACAACCACTATACATCTCCCTTAAACCATATAAATAGCACGTGGTTTTATTCATTCTATCACAAATGACCCTACCCTTTCACATAAGAAACCCTATATATTATAACACAAAAAACTATTGAAAATCTTAGAACTACTATCTTGGAATATTAAAAAAATTCACGTCAAATTTCATTGGATGATTCAACACTGATCCCCAAAAATCAAGAAACCAAAGAAAAATATTAAAAATGGAGTCTCTATTAGAAACATGTTGAAATGAAAAAAATAGAATCAAAGAATATAGAATGCTAATATATACACATGATGAATCCTTACGACAGACGACATGAAGAATAAACAAAAACTAGGTGATAATCATGAATGAAATATGAGAAATTAGAGAAGGAGAGTCAATGGAGGTCTTACTTGGTTTCTACCCTGTAACTAAGGCACACCCACTTATAAATTTGTAAAAATTAATTAACTAAAGTAAAAAAAATAAAGGGATGTAGGTACCCCCCAGGTAACCAGTTACCTTTTACTAGGTACCACGTACCCTTTTGGAACTCATTCCATGTATATTGGGTGTCTATAATACTCCATTAATCCACCCCACATTATTTGATCCCACCAAATACTTAAAAATTTTATAAGAGGTACATTTTGACTTTTATCTTTAAGACAAAAGTCCAAACACTAACACTATTTTCCAGAAACCAGCCCTTAGGAATTGACTAACCACTCTGATATCTGAAACATTCCCAAATTCCCTAAAAAACATAGACGTAAATCACATTACCCAAATACCCAAGCTATTAAAACCTCACCAACATAGAATAGCCCCTCCCCAAGTTGTCTCTAACCAAAACATGATCTATACCAAACTAAAACCCAATCTTCTCACAAAACTCATTCCAAAAATATTGATATGGTTCTAAATACATCATTCTATTCCTGTATTACCATAACCAAAAGACTCAAAAGACCAAATCCTTTCATGGGTAATCCCTTCTATATAAATATTCTACCTGATCACACAACAACTGAGTTTTACAAAATAATGATTCTCTTATACTCAACAATCCTCCAAAAACCATGGCTACTGGGAACCACCTATACATTCTCTATGAATCCAACCCTATTCCTATACTTCAAACATCATCCAGTAAATCAACTTCTCACATATAAGTATAGTAAACCATCACTACTCATGAAATATAAAAATGATCATATTCTAGAAATAACTATGACCAACAATGAAACTCCCACTAACTAATAAAATTCATATTTAACTACATGAAACTAGTCTGATCCCCAACCTCCCAATTCCTGGGCCCACTATGGTGTCACACTCTATGTCAAACACTACCCCCACTATTGAACACCTTATCCTATACCAAAATTTGTATCTTTAGAATAACTCTATCTATTATCGTCAACATTTCTCCAAGTCCTGCCTCAAGTTCCTCAGTCTGGCCAGAGCCTCATCTTATAACTGAATGTGATATAATTCAAAAAAAACTACTGCAGATATCCAATTAGACAGAAATACTAACACTTTTTAGTGATTAATCACAATAATTTAGGATATACCATATGTTTTTACATTTTTAACATCTTAAAGATAAACAAACCTAAGGTGGAGAAGCTGATCCACTACTCTGACTACCTTATTGGGTCTCTGTATTCCCCCAATTATAGCTATTAGAAGCCCCGCTTCTTACCACACCTAGTATCACTTTTTATCTTGGTATATTTTTATCAATTAAAATTTACTCAGTTATAAATTCCTATTACACCACACTATAAAATGAGATCAATTTAGAAATATTAATTTTTACCCAGATAGCATGTTGAACACTATCCTCACATCACTCAACCTTTTAGATTTAATCTCCCATAAGTGTCAGTGAAAAACAAAATAATTTTTTGACCCTAGAGGAATAATTAATTAATGATGTGTCCCTTTTCACCAAGTTTATAAACTCATGGGATCAATCCTCCCCCAATTTCTCAAGGAAAATGAGTTGAGAAAATATAACCTCGAAGTCCTTCTATTTAATCTCATCATGTCTACCATCTTATACATGCACATCCTAAAAGAATTTAATGATTTATCTCAATATATACATCAATTGATTTACTATCTTTCTAGAAGGTGTTTCATTATGTATAGATAATTCATTAAAAACTCATCTAGTAATAAGTTTCTTAGGGTATTCCCCCTATATTGAATAGAGGGTGATAATGAGACTAAAACTATTTAGTTAAATATTCCATGTAAATATCAACTAATTCATTTCCCTAGTGAATAATCATAATGAATCATATCATAATCCCCATCATCAAGTCAAGAAATAGTTACCACAATTTAGCTGGATTCCATTGTTATCACATAACTTCCCAATTTGGCTCATGCTCATTCATACTGTTAGGGTCCCAAATAGGTTTATGCATCGATAACACCACATATCCTCCCTATTGACACTCTAGTGGAGGCTATCTGGCTGTAATATCAATAAATAAAATACTATGATCAATATATATATATATATATAACACTGTTGATATTAAATTTAGATAAAGCTATAATATGAATCAAAACATGCACTCCCATACATTCCCTACCCACACCTAAGTCTTAGGTCATATGACCTCCCAGCCTTACCAAACCATGTCTGATTAAGGTACGCCACACAAGAAGGATCTACAAACTCAGTAATATTAGGAGTCCCAAAACTAGTTTATTTGAGTAGAGTTCCAACAATAATCTTAATGGGAGATCATTATATATATTATTCATGACACTTTAAATAGTAAAACCCCTTCAAGAACTATAATGGTATCACATGTAGGTACACACATGTCATGTGAGTCCTTCATACCTATAATGATTCATGTAAACTATGTTTTACCTCCATGGGACAAGATTAATGACAAAAAATCAATAAAATAAAATATCAAACTCTATTTAGATCAAATAACTCAACTATAATCTCCAATACCAAAATAAAAATCCCGGTTCCCTTGGGGAATTATCCTTATCCCATTATTTTGTTTTTTAGGAACATAAGAAAATATCTATCTCAATTAATAACACATCCATAGACCAAAATCTACCACGTAAAATTCTCTCGTTGTAATAATTTTTCTTTAATACAAAATTGTAGTTTCCTCAACCTTGATTTCTTAAACATTTCCCAAGTTAAAGTGCCACTGAACTCATCACACCTCCTTATACACCAAAGGATTCTAACTAGAAATGAGGGTATAGGAGTTCAGAGTGGAGAGATTATACCCTCTATGTAAATAACCACTATCGTTAGTAGAAGAATAATACATAAAAAATCCAATCCACACAATAAAAAGAGTTTATTAAGAAATAAACATGAGAACATAAAAAAATAAGCATCTATACTTTAATTCCAATCATAAAGTATCAAACCAGATCACCCATAGGCTGATCATATACAGATAAATTCAAAATATTCAAAACAACACCAACATGGACCTAATGATCTACATGGTCCATCCCCAAAACCTATCAAATTCTCAATTGTGCATTCCATAAATTTTCAAATAACAACGTATTTTTCAAAGGGATGTTGAAATTTCATGTTTTATGATTCATAAAATATTCACATATTTTGCGAGGCTCATAAAGGGTATGAGTATGAACTCATTATGATATCATTAAAACTGTCCAAAAATATAAATATGTTTATGAGTGTATAAAACATGTGTTATACAAAAACAAATAATATCAATATAACATCAATTACATTGTTCCTGATCATCCATGAGTATGAAATTTACTTATTTTGGCCACTAATGGAGTGACATGAAAAAATCACATTTAGGACACACTATAATGAAAAATGATGCATCACCTCTAATTATATAACCAATAGAAAAATTACATACCCAGAGATACCTAGTGAATGAGGTATCATTGAACCACATTCTACCACCATTATCCACACATCACAACTCAATGAATCTTAAAAATTATATACACATTGATCTAGTTTCCATTATCAATACTAGAAAATTTTACCTAATGTATTCCACATATGCAGTGAGAATCCTACTAGAAAAAATTAATCATAATAATCCCTCAGTTGTTGTGGAAACCTATGGCGTTTCCATCCTTTGGTTCAATGTTCAATGCCACCACCCTAATATTCTCATATATAGATGATACTTACAAACATTTAGTGGTTAATACCACCACATGGTCCCTTCTCTGTATACACACAAACCAAATGGTCATGGGCCCACTATGAGAGACTTCACAGACCTCATCCATCCACAACCTGATGAACCTTTTTCAACCCCCCTTCCATTAATGAAATACATATCACCATCACACATGTTGCAGAACCTCATCTCCCCCAGTCACATGGGTCACACCCATCACATTTCCGAGGAACCATATATAGATTCACAATAAGATAACTATCTCTTTATAAAATATGGATTCATTCCTAGAAAACCCCATAAACACCAACTTGTATAATCCATCCATATCATAGCCCATGAAATACCATCATGAATAATCCCTATACATCTCCCACAAACCATATAAACTAGTTGAAGTTCTATTTTTGGTTACACACATGGTCCTTCCCATTCTTTCAAATCACATGAAGAATAAACACACATATCAAAAATGAAATATCTCGGAACGACCATCCTATTATACGCAAGATCCTCCTCATTATATAATAATAATTGATTAAAATATGATCTAAATAAATAAAGAAACTATAGAAAACCTCATAAATTGATAATTTAGTTGAAATTTAATACAATAGAGACAAAATGTTAATCATAAAATAGAGGAAATTAATCCTTAAACATAGTGACTATCTATGAAAGAATTCTTTAGTAAAATATGACAACCAAGAGATAATACCTAAGGGGATAGAGGAAAGTGAGAGAGAAAGTAAGAGAGTACAATGTGAGATCCCCTGGCCCCCAGCCTCAAAATGAGTTTTATCCATAGATAAATTTAAAAATTAATTAATTAATTAATTAAAAATTTACTCATGTACCCATTATAAGACCATAAGTAGCTGGTGGACTCAACAGAATCTCCCCACTTCTATTGATCCTATTAAGTACCAGACATCATTCCATCAATTAATCGATGTCTTATATCTTCAAGAAAAAATCATGATGTCAAGAAAACATTTTAAAAACCAACAATTGTACCTCAAATAACCCCACTGAAGACATAAAAACATCCAACTACACATATTTCACTGAACATTGACTCTAATTACCACATCCAAATAACCATGTTGTCTGAGATTTCATATCATGCATGATAGAATTACAGCTCTGATAGTGTAAAATTCTTTAAAAGTCTTCATTTTATACAAGGGAATATGATATTGTCATGATAATTCATATGTTCTAGTGAAAAATTGATGACTTCTATTAGTTCGTGCAAATATTCTCATATCAATCGATTAGAAAATAACCATGTTTTATCCATTATAATGGAATCTATTAAAAATTTATGACAAACAAATTATTAGGAACATGAACAAACTAAGAGAGATTAGAAAAAACACATATACAAAATTATATATATGTTTAGACACATAATTATAAAAAAACACACTCACAGATTCAAAAAGAGAAATTCTATGTAAAAAATAAAAATAATCCAAAAGTATTCAGAAACCATAAGAGACAAAATGGATGAGGATGTTTCTAACTCCTAAGATTAAATTATAGTAAATGAAATGTTCATACTAATTAAATTACAATACAATTAATGTTTTTATATCTCACAACCCAAAATTAAATTTGATAAGATGTATATCACTTTTGAACTAACAATATTGAAATAAACCTAGAATGAATTCTTAAAATTTTCCCTTAGAAAATAATATTTATGAATAAATTAAAATTTATAATTTCACCAATGAGTTATACCATATATAACAAATAATTTATTTATTATAAATTGTATATAAATAAATATAAAATCATTTGGAATTAAAATCTCTTATCTGATTAGAAAACAATATTTTTAGTGAAAAATATATTTATATTTTAAAAAATTAAAATAATCACTATTTATGAATGATTATAATAAAATGTATAGATTATATATTTAATTAAATATTTTAAAATCCATCTAATGGTTTTTACTAGGCGGCGAATTAGAATAAATTCTATGTTATGCGTAAAATGCAATTTTTTAAAAACTATTTAAGCTGTGTTTTGCATGCTTATTTAAAAGTTAATTTATTATCATTTTAGAAATTATATTTGAAAAAAATGGAAATAATTTTTAAAATAAAAACTTTAAAACTATATTAGTGTGTATTTGTTGGTTTCTCCTAAAACATTGGTTTTTGGGTGAATAGTGAAAATATGGTTTTTATTATTATCGCAACTTTTATGAAATCATCAATATGTATAATTTATTTAAAATTTCATAAAACCCTTTTCTAAAGAAAATATTTGTTTTTAGAGAAAAATAATTCTTTTATAAACATTATTTTTAATTTTCAAAATCATGCAGTGATTTTTAAAAACTAAATTATATTTTACCCTTATTAAAAAAATATTTCTGTTTTTTTAATGGTATGTTTATAATTTTCATTTGGTTTTGAAATGATTACAATGTAAAATAGAATTAATTTTTTTATTAATAATTCACTAAATTAACAGGAATCACATTAATTCAAAGCACTATATCCATAATAATTATAAAATCATTTTATAGATAAAAATGGTTTTTTTATTAAAAATGGTTTTTTTATGATAATATTAAAATTAATTTCCAAAATATGTATAAATTAAATAATGAAAATTTGATTTCATGTATTCAATTTAAATAATTAATATTTGTTATTAAATTATACTTTTTTTATCACAATGAACAGTAATCATGAAGAATATTTGTCACCTTGAATATGGATAGAAGGGTTTAAATAAGATAAGGATTAAAGATAAAAAAACATTATTAACCCTAATTTGTTTGTCTTATTTAAACATTTAAATTATGTTATTTTACTCTTTTAAAAAAAATCCACTTTCCCAAGAAAAATACTTTATATTATTTAAATATTTTAACTAATTCTATATGTTTCCATACCCTCACTTATAAAAGGGCGACTCCTCTCCTCCCATTATTGAACCTTTGAGTCGGGTATCATCAATAATACTTGCAAAGAAACTATACCAACTTCATTCCCTTCATTATTTATCTCCATGTCTTTCTCTAAAACCATTCTATTGAGGCTTTAGGTGTCAATCAAATGATATCTCTCAAATAAGTGGTAATCTTCTCACCCAACCCTCTCAAAGTTCATTTGTTGTTATACTTACTATAAATATCTCACACCCATATTAACATTATTAATATGTTATAAAAATATAATAAGATATTATTATTTTGGTAAAACCATTTTCCACAAATTTTCCACACTACGGAAAATGAAAACATCATGTGTGTGTGTGTACAGCATACCGTCTCCACATAACGGTGTAAATCATTTTTCATAAATTATTTAATTAAATGGTAATATTGGTGTAATTGATGAATATTTCTGAAATTTATGAGGTAATTATAATTTTTTAAATAGAATATATCATTTAATTTCTTAGCCTTCCATTTCTGTAAAAATAATAACATCACTCAAGTGTACATATAGACAACCACCTCCATGGAGGGATGTGATTAATCTTTATATTAACATATTTAATTGATAATTAAAAAACATTATATATTGATAAATATGATATTTATGAAATTATAAACATTTTCAACATGAGGAAATGATGATCAAGGTGAAAGGACTGGAATAGTTTAATAAAAACATACATTAAAAATAGAATTATTAAAACCTAGAATGATGATTCTAATGAAGAATTGTTAATTAAAGGGTGATGAGATTCTATAAGTTTATAATATATGGTGTGATAAGTATTAATATAATCTTGGAATTATTTAATAAAATTTATAAAATCATTATACATGAGTGTCATAAATGTACAATTAAGTGGAGACCCAAGATAATAGATTACTGTTACAATATCTTTTTTATTTTTTGATTGTTTATTTTATATTTTGGTTGGGAAGAAATATATGATCTTGATCTCTTAAACAGAATATCTTTTCTTCTCTGGTAATGTTTTTTATTTTATATCTTTCTTGTCTATTTCATCTCTTTTTAGATCTAGAATCATGTATTTACTTCTATATAAGAGTTTCAAATCTTATCTATTCTTTTTAGTCGGGAATATTTTTCATTCATATCCATGTTGTTAATAATTATTCAATAAATTTCTTATTTAACATAAAATTTTCATTTTCAAAAGTTGTTTCCAACTAACTCGTACTTTATTCACCAAGGTTTAATAATTAATTTCCTCATTATTGTTTTGAAAAAGGTTATCTTCAATTTCATTGCAAAAGCATGAAAAAATGTTTATTAATGTAAATAGTAAGAATAGATTTTCCCAAATCCATGTTTGTTATTATATCTCTATATTCCTCAATATATTTCAATGGTTTTTTAAATAAAACAATTTCTTGTGAATTTTTAAATTGAAAACAAAATAGTATAATTTTCTTAATGGAAAGCAAAGAATTATGGAAGTTATTTATAATTTTATTCTTACAAGAATTTAAAAGGAATATATATTTAATGTTTTTCTTCAATTTTATTTTCTATTTACAAAAGGAACTATTATTTGTAGCCCCTTCAGTTCAGATGAATTAATGGTCTTCTTTTATCTACTACTATTTTATGGTATTGTGGTAATCAACATTATCATGATCACATTCCCTTGGAAATTATTTTCTCCTCCATGACCATATTTCAAGTACCATGAATTTATAAGATATCATCTCCACTAAACAGAAATTATCTTAACTCTATACAACTTCTATAAATGGTATTAGTTTAATAAATCTTTATAATAATGTTGCTTCATTTTCTGGGGGAATATTGATGTTCTTTATTCTGGATACAAAATGGATAAGTGTTGATATATAAGTAATTTTTAAAATGAATTAGGAGGAATATGATTTACATGAAATCTGTGAGTGGGTCAAAAATATAGATATCCTCCTGATTCATCAACAAGTTTAAAGATATCAAATATAACAATTTCTAGATTATATGGGTATCTGGTTTTCACCTACCCATTTGTTAATATTTACTTATTTGTTGAGTCTTTCATAGTAATATTCATGATAAATTTGATAAATTATTTGTTGACAAGATTTCTACCCATATCAATAAGTGGAAGAACCATTAATTTTCTTTCAGGGACTTCATCACTCTGGTAAATTGTGTTTTTTGTTCTATCCACAAGCATGTGTTGTTCGCTCTTAGGTTACCTTCAATTAGTGAGGAAAAATGAAAAATTAAAGAATTATTTTATTTGGTATTTTCAAATAGAGGGAAGTTTTCATTAAGATTCTTGGTTTAGAATATCAAAAATAGTGGAGGCATGAGGCATCAACCTCCATAATATGGAGCACATCATTCACTACCTTCAAGACAAACTATATTGGAAAGTCTTAGAAGTTCATTTCCTTTGGGAAAAATTAATTTTTGGAAAATACAAAGATGACTAGGTGATATCAAAATATAAAGTTTCAAATTTATGGATTACTCTTTATGGAATCATGCATGATCTTCATATCCATTATCATTGGATTTTTTGTCATAGCAAGATCCGATTTTGGAGACACAACTGGGTGAGTGCACCTCTTTGATTTTTGGGTTTTCCTACCCCTAAAATTATGTTTTTCCTTGAAAAAAGTCATATGAATCTCATTTAGGATACTCTAGATCACCATCATCATGATATCTTCTATATAATATTACTATCCTTTGATTATGATATGCTTTTTTCTAATGAATCTTCATTGGGTTGTTTCTTGACCCAAGATTACTGAATTTCTCTTCATGTGGATCTCATGCAGGATGAGTACAGTCGAACTATTTTTTCCAAAGAGATATTGGATAAATATTTTTTTTATTTTGTGTATTTGTATCCAAATGGATTCTATAGATTAATTTTTTAGAAGGAGAGGGTGAATCTAGAATCCAAATGATTTTGTTTTTAGAGACCCATCAAGGAAATGACTAGTATTTTTTTCAAAGGGGAGTGGGATCATGAACTGTAGATAATATTTAGTGATATCGTTGGGCTTAGTATTCAGGAGATCAATAATTAATATTTTTTCCAAACATAGTTTCATATAATGATCAATAACTCATGGGAGAATAAGGATAGATCTATACTGTTATCTTTTAGTTTCTATTTTATTTGGTCTACTAGAAAATAATGTTCTTCATGAATTCCCATCTAATTCATGGTTATCTATTTAGACTCATTATAGACACGCCATGGTGGAATTAGGTGTTCTCTTAAAACACTGGGGTAGTTATCCCTCCATGTTGATAGTTTTGGCTAGATGGAATCTCATGTTATCTAGTCAAAGGATGCCTAGACTGGAGAGGTGGGTAAGATGAAAATATTCATGCTGTGGATTCAATATCACCACTGATTACTCCAATTGTCTTGGTCTTATGAAAGCAAGAGGGGTCATTCATGATTCCAATGGCTAGGTTGTTACTTATTTCAGATTATTTTTTCTTTATGGTGACTCTCTTCTTGCAAAATATATGAAACATATTAAAGGGATTGTGATTTGTATTTCCCTTAATGTCATGTTATTATCTTTTGAATTGGACTCATCAGTCATTGTAAACTTAGTTCAATAAAAAATTATCATCCCTTAGTCTTTTGTTTCCCTTATTTAGAGGTCCAAAAGTTTCATCAATCAAGAAACCATGACTCACAATTCGCATGAAGGGAACAAAGTGGTAGACTACCTAGATTCTAAGTATACACATGAAAGTACCTGTATGTTTTTTTCTAGTATAGGATCCCATTCCTCAGATTCTATAAACCTAGTGTGTGCATATTCCCTTGGGATTCACTATTTTATGCCACCATGATCATTTAGTTATCCATGTTTAATATAAAATCTTCTCACTTTGGATGTATGGTATGGTATGATCCCTTGTATCTTACACCAATGTAATAACGTAATATATGGATCTATGTTTCTGGAGTTTAGTTCATTATAATTGGTAATATAGCAAGTTTATTAGGAAACATTGAAACTAAATTTCAAAATAACATAAATAAAATGATAATTAAGACAATCACTTATGGTATTTAATAACTTTTATAGTCAAATTTTTATATTATATGGATTAAAATTCATGATTATTATGAGAAAAATTAGTCAATTCCATTATTTAGTGATAGAGGCCAGTGATAGGAAGATAATAAATACACATAATCAATATTGGTATTTCTCTATTGAGTAAAACAGTAACACTAATATTAAAGATGATCATATCATAGCTATATTGAGTTAGATGAATTTGGTTATGATGAATAACATTTTCTATAAAGAGAGGAATATTGTTCCATAAAATGATTCACCTATTTTGGATCACTTCATGCAATAGAATCCTCCATATTTTAATGAAACTATTAATCTATTATTAGTTGAATAATTAATTGATTCCCAAAAAAAATTATTTCTTACATTGGAAAGTAAATAAAGGAAAATTTTTATTTTGGATGTTTAATTTATGAAAGGATATATCGATCAATTTGGTTCATTGGTCTGGAATACTAGAGAGGGAGAGAATATAGGACATACAAAATAGAGAAGTTTTAAAGTGAAATTATTCAAAAAATAATAATTCCCTTTAGATCAATGAGTTTAAATGAAGATAAATTTACTCACTATAAAGTAAAAGGAAAAAAGGAAAGTGTTTAGGAGTATGAGGTTAATCATACCAGATTACCCAGGTATGTTGTAGACTATATAGATAATTTAGAATGAAATATTGGCAATTTAATTTATGGTATTAGTCCAAGTCTCCATATAGCACTGTTTTCCCACACGTTTTCATCATATGATCATATAGTGTCAAGTTCCATTAAAAAGGGAAAATAATTCTCTAGAACTTATATCATTAAGGGAAATCATGAAAATAAGAGACCAGTTGAGAACCATGTGAAAATAAATGCATTGAATAAGAATAAAGGAAAGATTATACTTAAAACATGAGATAATTGTGGAAATAAATGCACTAGTACATTATTAATGGGAAGAAGAATTTATTTCAAGTGTAGATAAAAGGGTTATAAGGTTCATGAATATAAGGTAAACCAAGAACCATTACTATCCAGTGATTTAGCTATAAATATATTGGGTATAATTCAAACCAGTATTCCAAGAATCAAAGGAACCTACCACAAAAGAGGAAAAGGGAAGAAGGAAAACATTATATGATTACTAAAATAATGGTTTAAATTCATAGAGATGTAGTAGCATATATATTGATCATAACCTAAAATTTAGTAGTTTGTCTAACAGATATTGGGAATTTTCATTATTTTACATCTTTAATATTTTCTAATAAAAATATAAGTTTCCTTATCCCAATAGGAAGTGATTTGTCAATAAAGACTCATAGTGGATATATTATTGCATCATTGATGTGTCAATTTTCTCCCATTATAAAACAAATACATTACCTATTTGAAAACATTATTATTATACCTATGGATTAATATAATATAATATTTGGTATTGTTTGTCTTTCAAATTATAATGAAAAAAATTATTCCAGAAGAATGAGATTATGATTCATAATGAAAATATGAAATCCCTTAACATAAGATGGGAGACTAGATCATTTAAATCATGTCTATATCCAGCTAGAGAAGCCATTATAGTGAAACTATTATAGAATAATATTATAGGAAACATTTTAATTGTAATGGTATCCTTAAAATATAGGACGTACCAAATGTGTAAGAATACATTAATCTATATCTTAATGAAAAACACAGACATCCACATGAGATTAAAGATGATTTTTCCATTGATCTCACAGCTGATGAAAAAATAATATCTAAGAATCCCTCCAACATAGCCATAGTGGATTTGGTGGAAATTAAGAAAAAAGTTTAGGAGTGGTGTCATGATGGATTTATACTCCCTATTATTTTAATATGGGGAACCCATGTACTTTTTGTTAAGAAAAAATATTTGCCTATGAGGTTGTGCATCGATTATAGGTCAATAAATTCCATTATTATAAAGAATAATTATGGTATTCCCCTCATTTATTATTGGTTCAATCAACTATATAGAGCTTAATATTTTTTTTATATATTTATATTTGTTCTTCATATCATCATTTTTTAGAAACTAATTAATATATTCTAAATACATTACTTTTTTGAGGTTTTCACATTACCAATTTATAGTAATAGGTTTTTGATTTACTAATGCAGCACCAATTTTTATGGATCTAATGAATAGAGTTTTCAAGGATAATCTTGACAATTTTTTTGTAGTATTTATTGATTATGTCTTCATATAATATAACATCCATTATGAGCATAAGAATCATTTGAAAGTTATTATTGATAGTCTTATAGAGAAGGAGTTATATAAAAAATTTAGAAAATATGAATCTTGGCCTCATAAAGTTTTTTTTCTTATCATTTTGTTTTCTATGGATGGAAAAACATTTTATCATTTTAAGACAAAGTTAGTGATATAATTAAAAACAATAAAAAATATAACTGAGGTTCATAGTATATTTTGATTATCAAGATAATATAATTTATTTTCAATAAATTTTTCCAGATTAGATAACCTATTAACCAAGTTGACATATAAATGGGCTTGGATCATATGTTTATAATAATTTAAACAGTGTATTGAATATTTAATGGGGATATTTTTTAATGCATTAATATTAACTTTATCAATATAAAGGGATATATTTTTGATATATAGTGATTAATCAAATAAGTGACCTGTACATTTCCAAATATAGAATAATAGAGTAGTTGTCTATGCCTAAAGGCAGTTAAAGATTCATGAATAGAATTATCCAACCAATGATCTTGTGTTTGAAGTTATAATCTTTACATTGAAGATATGGAGTCATTAACTTTATGGTGAAAGATATAAAATATATGCTACTAAAAAATGTTTGAAATACATTTTCTCCAAAAAATACCGCAACATGAGGCTAAGTTGATGCCTAACATTACTCCTAGATTATGATTTCACAATAAAATACCATCCTAGGAAGGAAAATAAGGTGTTTGATGCACTGAGAAGGAAATATCATAGAATTTTGACTAAAACAAAGATTGATAAATATCTTATATTCTTGAATTTAATAATGTTAGGTATGGGAATCATTAAGGAAGGGAAAACATCACATCTATTCCAAATTATTTCCAAACCATCGTTACTAAAGAAAATAAAATTTTCTTATCTTGATTAGAATAATATTCAAAAAAAATCTTGTAAATGGTGATATTTTGGGATAATTTATCTATAAAAATTGTTTATCTAAATTTTTATAGTGGTTATGTGTTTTATACATGCCTAAAACAAACATAGAATTATTAGGTGAGGATAATAGCCCAAATATAACTATACACCCAAGTATAAAAAATGTAATGGTATTTGATGGTTAATTTTTTGTTGGATAAATTGAAATACGAAATTAATGACTATATATCAAGGTTCATAGTTTTTCTAGAAGTAAAGAAACAAAATATGACATCAAGGATTCATGAATCCTATACATATATTAGTGTGGAAATGGGATGATGTTAATATAGACTTTATCACTATATTTAAAATATTTTAGAAATTATTTTGTTATATGGGCTATTTTTTATCAGCTTACCAAGTCCAAACATTTTCTCATTATAAGGGAAGATCTAACTGTTGAGCACCTTATACAAATCTATATTAATTATGTTTTGGGACTTCATAGTGCACATATTTTGATTGTATCTGATCATGAACAATGTTTCATATTAAAATTCTAAAAGAGTCTTTATAAGGAAACGGACCTCAAACTTTTTTTGATAAATTCTGGTCTTCCTCGGATAGATAGAAGTTTGAAAGGACTATTTAAACAGTAAAAGTCATACTAAGTTCATTCTCACTTGATGTTAAAGGTGAGTGGGATCATAATTTTCCTGTGGTGGAATTTTTTTATAATAATATCTTTTATTCAAGAATTCAAATGATACTGTATATAGCATTGTATTGGAAAAGATGTCATATTATATGTTATTTGGATGAAGTGGGTAAGATGAATAATTTAGGACTAGAACATATTGAGGATATAGTGGTGAAAGTAAAAACTATTCAGATTTATATCATGGAATGTCATTATAGTCCAAATTATAAATCTATAATCAAATGGAGGATATAGAATTTCAGGTTTGAGAACATATTTTCTTGAATTTATCTCAATGGAAGGGCATCATAAGGTTTTTCGAGAAATAGAAATTTAGTATTTGGTACATCAAGCCTCCAAAACGTTTGGAAATAATTAGTGTTTTGGATTACCATTTAGAAATTATATAAATCCACTCTAAAGTTCATAATTTGTTTGATATATAATTATTGATGAAGTATAAGACAGACCCAATGCATGTGATAAACTATAAGTAAATAGAATGTGCAACCTAATTTATCATACTATAAGGAGACTATCAATATTCTTGATAGTAAATAAAATTTTTCATATGAATTTTATTATTTTTTACACATTCTATAATTAGTTTAGAAAATTAAAACAGAATTTATTAAAAACTATGTTTTACTAGTGTTATATTTCCTTATCCTTTTAGAATGGTTTTATAAAATACTTTATATTATACCTGACAAATAAGTATTTATAAACTAAAAAATATAAATATATCGAATACGTCTAGTCTATCGGATTGACTGAGTATGGTCCCTCTGAATGAAAAAGTCCAGTCCATCAGATTGACTAAGTCCAACTAATTGAACAGATTAATTTTATTCTAATGGACTGATTGTGTTTAGTTATTTATACTAACTTATTTTAGTATGTTGTACTAAACAAGTCTAGTCTATCAAACTAATTTAGTTTTTTATCCATTTTAATAATTATAATTTATTCATTGGAATAATAATGTTCACAATTTTATGGTCAAAATTATTTCTACAGTATTGAAGACTTTTACATTATTGTGATGATTCTATAAAAATGACATCAGATGAAGATGTCAAGAATATTTTAAACATTCAATATGGATTTCATATAATTCCCTTTCAAATAACTCTGAGAATCATGGAATATAATCATTTTAATTGTGACAATAAAAAGAGGTTCATCTAAGAAGGTGCGAGCTAATTATATTGTGACTCAACCCGTCTAAATCTTACTTTAATAAAATATATTGTTACATATGCTTTGTAAATTATTAGATGTTTTTTATTTTAATAGATCTAATTAAGGATTTTAAATTCCTTAGAACCCTTCCATTTGTATTCATTATGCCTGGTATAGGTTTAGATCGAGGGATTCTAGGGATAAGAATACTACCAATTCTATTCTTTCTGAATGAGGAAACATGAGGCTAGGAAGACATAATTGATCATGATATTTATAATCATGGGATTTCTTCTGGAATAAAGATAGAAAATATAGTTTGGTTGAAACAATGGATTACTTAAGATATGGTTATTAACAACTATTAAACTTGAGGTTAAAGTATTATTTTTTATTTTATAATGTTTCAATTAGTTTTACTTTAGAATTATGTATAATATTATTTTACAGGTTATTATAAGTTTTTTATTTTTACTATGAATTTTTCTTTAAATATTTACTTTTAGTAACATTAATAAACTTATATATCTTGGATGATCTCTGTATCCAATATAGAATCTCGGATCATCGGATGAAATATGTGTTTGATAAATCTTAACTGAGAGGTTTGGTATTTTTGTTAGTTTAACTTTA
This sequence comes from Viscum album, assembly GCA_963277665.1. NCBI lineage: Eukaryota > Viridiplantae > Streptophyta > Magnoliopsida > Santalales > Viscaceae > Viscum > Viscum album. Next base: position 1,952,032,560 of record OY728141.1, on the reverse strand, counting down.
TAAAATCAATACCTATTGTAGTAATTGATGTACTCTCGGATCATAAAATTTGTATCAAAATAGTTTCTATAATTAAATTTTATGTTTTTACTTTTTTAATAATGTTTATAATGTTATATAAGAAATTGAAAATAGTATTTTATAGGTTTTGTATAAAATATTTTACACAATCACATATTTTTTATAGAAAGTGTTATTTTCTTATTTATAAAGATAGAATGTTTAAATGTGGAAAATCTTAGGAATCATAATTTCTGTAGACCACTAATTTTTTATGGTTCTGATCATGAATACAGGATATATCCTATAAAAACTTTTTTATTAACACTCGATTAGATAACTTTTTATGATTACTGGTAACTATAAAATACTATAGAAAGACGTTTATATGTTTCTATATCCAGAGAAGCTCAAATATAAACTAAATTTTTATGAAAGGAATACTTTGCCATGTTCTATGGTAAACAATGTCAACATTGAAATTTCTTCTTGTGAATTCATAAATAGTGTTTGGAATATATTTTAGATTATCCATTTTGGTACATTTAAAGTTATAGAAACTAGGATATAAGTTATTTGAGCAGATTATAAAAAATTTGATTTCTGAATTGAAGAATCCATTTCTAAGATTCATCATAGATTCAGAAAAATTGATAAAAATTAATAGTATGTTTTTTATAAATATATTAAAGATGTGATTGTAGTCGAAAATATCATTGAGGTTTTTCCAGGAGAGTGGGAATCCAAGAGAATAGTTCTTGATGAAGCAATAAATATTACTAAGTTTGTTTTGGATGATTTTAACTATTCTCTTATGTAGTATGAAGGTAGGTTTAAAAGAGATCCTAAAAAAGAAAAAAAGAAATTGAAGTAGATTTTTCTTCAACTTAAACTATATTTTAGAAATTTAGATCTATAGAGAAAGGTTCTTGGTCTTTAAATAAAAATAAATTTTAAATTGAAACAAATATTAGTTCTTTCAAAAAAAACTCTGAAAATGAGTTATCCAATCTTGATAATATTATTAAAAAGATTATTGGGAATAAAGATTTATGATATAAGAGAAATAATAATTTTAAGAATAAAATTGATAAAAAGGATTATATTGAAAATATTACTTAGGAATGTAAGAAACCTAGTCATATACAACCATATTTTCCCAATCTAAAGAGAAAATATAATAAGGATAGAAATTCTTAAATTAATTCTAAGAATTTATATAGGAATAAGTGAATGAAAATTCCTAAATCATTAGACATTTAGAGTGCCACAAGAGGTGATATTTCTTTAGATAATTCATCAGATATTTAATGTTAATATTAGATTAATATCAGTTTCTTTCATGATATTACAAATAATTATAATTTATTTATGGATAATTTATCTGTTAAAATCTTTACAAATCATAGTTTAAATTAAAATTATCAAGAATCAGAAATTGAGAATACTTATATATATACATATGAGTAATATAATTCATCTGATGAAAATAATAATTTACCTAACTTTGAAGATGTTTTAATATTTTCTAAACAATTACAAAACCAAAATTTTAGAGTTTCTAAAAAAACATGATGCTACTGAGGAAAATTTTCCAAAAGAAAATTCAATAATATCTAATCTTATTACTAAAATTTATAATATTTAAAAATAGTTATAGAAATATAATCTAGATGAAACTTATTTTTCAAAAGAGTTAGAAAATAATTATTTTAGTAAAAATCCTATTAAAGATAAAAAAAAATTTATATATTTAATTTTAAAATTTCAGGTCTAAAAATTTAATATCAAAATATACTACAGGTAAATAAAATGTTGATTAAATGTACATAAAGATAAAACCTCATAGTTATGTGTTCAGAATGGGTTATACTATTAAAAAATAAAAATTTCAAAACAGCTATTTTGTTCCAAAGAGTGCCCTATTATTTATGAAATCTCAAAGTGGGGTATATTGTAATAGTATATGTCCTTTAAATAAAGTAAATGACTTAGTTTAACACAAAAATTATTTTTCTAAAGAATTGAAAACTACTCAACATAGTAAAGTTGGATAGATTTGAATTCCAAAAATATCATTTTCTAATAATGTTGGATCAAGCGAGGTTTCGGTTCTAAAATACTGATCTTTTTAATTTCAGGAAAATAAGAAATATACCAACAATAATAAATAGTACATGGATATTAGTTATTCTAGAAATATGAATTATAAAAAGGATTTATTCTAGATGATTATTATAATTAAATGTGGTAAAGTTACCATTTGTATGAATTATCAAGGAGAAATTATTAAAATATGTATCATTTTTCTTCTTGGAAAATCATTAATTTAAAATTTATTATTTTTTCTAGCTCTTATGAAAAAACTTATAATAATAAGCCAATTATTTTATTAGGATTATCTTGTAATATTCCAAAATAATAAATTTATTTTTTATAGTTCAAAATATAAATTTACTCATCCTGAAAATAAGCATGAGAATGTATGCACACTTTATTTAAAAACCTTAGGATCCATGATCTATTTTACCTCAGTGTGATGAAAGATCAATCTTGGTAATGGAAAAGAAGATAATGACACTTTTATGTTATAACTTTAGCTAAACTATTAAATAAAGAACTATTTAAGGATCTACCATTGCTTAATTTTGATTCTTCAAAATTTTTTGATCCCTGTTAATTTGAAAAGAAACATAAGTCAAGTTTTAAATTTATTATTGATGTTTCTAATTCTGATGATTTATAGTTAGTGAGAATGAGAACAATCTACCATTCATAACAATTCATATTGATCATCATAGAGAATTTTTAAATTCTGATTATGAAACTTTTTAAATTAAAAAAATTCATATTTCATAACATTTTATTACCAATAACTCCATAGTAAAATGGTGTAGTTGAAAGAAGAGATAGAATTATTCAAGAAGTTACAATAACAATGATGATTGAATACCTAGTTGCTAAACATTTTTGGGATAAATATATTGTTAATACCATCTATACTATAAATAATATTTTAATAATATCTTTTATTAAAAAAACTCATTATGGGTTATGGGATGGAAAAAAGTCAAAACATTATCACTTTATTTAATTTAGATGAAAATTATATATTCTTAATAATAAAGACAATATTCATAACATTGCTCCAAAATATGATGAAGTAATATTTCTATGATATTCTTCTACCTGTAAGTCTTATAAAGTCTTTAAGAAAAATAAAATTATATTTGAAGAGAAAATTCTTTTCAAGTTTGATGAAACTGATCCTTTTTTTTAAAACAACATCAATTCACATATTTTTATGTTATTTTGAAAAATAATTTTCAACCCAGGTTGGAATGTTCTTCTTATTGGAGAATAACTGAAGAAACATTTTATAAAGTTCTTTCTCAATAATAATTTCAACTTGTTGATAAAGAATAGAGATTTATTAATCCAAGTAACCAATTGATTCTTATGAATCATCCTAGTGAAAATATCATTGGTGAGGTAGTTCAACCAGTTAGATCTATAATTCTCTTTAGAAATAAATTTAAACATTGTTAATTTTTATCACATTTAGAACTTATGACTCTAGAGGAGTCCTTATTTGATCAATATTATATAAAATCTATGAGATTTAAAATCAATTAATTTGAAAGGAATCAAGTTTTTAATTTTTTTGAATGACCTATAGATCCTTTTGTTATTGGTAGAAAAATGGGTTTATCAAAATAAATGTGATGAAAATGGAATTATAATTATAAATAAAAATAGACTTTCTGAAAAGGATTATAGTTAATAGGAGTTCATAGACTATGTAGAAACTTAGGCTCCAATATCCAGACTTGAATCTATCTATATTCTTGTAGCATAAAAAGAATTTCTTAATTTAAAACTTTTTCAAATAGATGTAAAGTGTGATTTTATTAATGTATATATATAAGAGGAAGTTTTTTTAGAAAAACCACTAGTTTCTGAAAATAAAAAAATCTCAATTACATGTATTTAGACGTACTAAGGCACTTTATGGACTTAAACAAGCTCTTAGATCTTAATATGATAGATTAAACGGACTTTTGTTATAAAAAATTGTAAAGGGAGTTGGGGATCCATCACCTTCACTAAAAAGGATTATAAGAACACTATTATTGGTCAAATGTATTTATATGATATTATTTTTGGATCTAAAAAAATTATAATATATATTCTTTTGATTATATTATAAAATCTGACTTTGAGATGAGCACGATAGGTGAACATACATATTTTTTTATTTTCAAATTTCATAAAAACATGAAATATTTTATATACATAAATAAGAATATAAAATATATTCTTAATAAAAAATTATATTACAATAATATAAGTATTAGTTCTCCTATTGGAATCTCAAATACTTTAGATATTGATGGATTTGGGAAACCAGTTGATCAACAGATCTGTAGAGGAATGTTTGGTTGTTTTCTAAAGTTAACAGTTGTTCATCCTACAAATACCTAGACTCCAATATCTTTGAGTCGATGCCTTACTTTATTACTTTGGCATGATATAAAATAAATCACTTCCCAAAGGAAAAAATAGTTTAGTAGTCTTGGTAAACTAGAAACATATTTAAAAATAAAATTTCATGTTAGATATAAAATACAAAAAGTATTTTCTTTGAGAACACTATTATTCCATTTAGTGTAACCCTTCATATAAATCATAATAAAGTCTTGGAAAACTAGGAGAAAATAAAACATAATAAAGGGTGGAGCTCAAATTATCAATAAGGGTTAAGTATAGTGGAATCTAACTTGAATCAATAAGAATAATCAATATGGCAAAGTAAATAACTAAACACACCATCCATTTAATCAATAAAATCAGAAATAAATACATCCATAAATTTTGTTTCATACTGAAAATGTTCTAGATTATATTAATTTTATTCTTAATGTAGTAAATCCTAAATTATTAGACATCATCTATCTGTCACCATAACCAATACCATCAAACCCTTTCACAAGATAGTTTAATCTATAGGTAAAATCTTGTTTAATGTTAGCTTAACTGATTAACCCCATGACACTATAAAGTGTTTGTTTCAATTGAATGTTAAAAATCAAAAAATAAATTTATACAGTACACTAACTTTAATCACCTGGTAATTTTCATGTCAAATAAACTTGGATGAAATAATTCAAAGTAAAACATGTAGTACTATGAGTAATGAATAAATCATGATACTCCATATAAAAGTGATAATATATACACCACATAAAAGTGAATTGGTGTATAATATTAAATAATCCCAATTGGAATGTAATTTAAGACGGAATCAGTTAAAACTTTGTAATCTGTCGAATCACCACCCCCATGAAAGAATAACATTTAAAAAAACATTAAATACCATTATATAATGAAATTAATTATATAATATAACAAATGGTAGTACATATAAAAAACATATGACAAATAAGTGATGAATAATTAATATATCTCACAGAAGTAAAAGTGAGATGATAAATCCTTACCTCATACTTCCCTTTAGTGGTTCATACTTTAGGCTCATATGTGATGGTTTAAAGAATGTTATTAATTCATTAAAAAAATATAATCATTTTTATAATACAGTATATGTTTTTTTTTATAATATCTTACCACTCATTCATTAATAATATTTCATTATTTTTATTATTTGGTTCATTCATTTAGTGGTTTGAAGTTCGGTTCGTTTGCATATAATTATTTATTTCCTTGTAGAATGGAAGTAAAATTATAGAATTGAAATGAAATGGTATTAATTCACTTCCATAATTTTTAATTATCCCATTTATAATTTTAATTTCTTACATTAGGATGATTCATTTGATAAAATTTTAATGATAAATGTTAAGTTTAATTTTGTGGTTTTTTTGACAATCAAAAACTAGTTTTGTTTTATTTAATATTATGAATATATATTAGTACCATAACATGAAATAAGTTACAATATTCATATTAATATCCCATTTAACTATAATAATTTTTTATGACCCACCATGGAGGCAGTAATGAAAAACAAACAAAATCATTATTCACTTAGACAATTAACAAGCATAATTTACACAATAGATTCATTTGTATGAATAATCAGAAGTCAGAAAAGGTATAGATATAATATATTCAATTATAAACATAAAATTATAGTATATACATGATTTTAGAGTTATTATGCCATGATGGATGAATTTGGTGAGTAAAAAGTATAAGAACAAAATAAATTAAGAGAGGTGCTTTGTGAAAATTACCTCTTGAATATCGCATCATTGAAGGACCTCTTGAAGACCTTGTATTTGGTATTTTGTTGATACTAGATGAAATTTTATATGGGTATAGTTTATAAGAGAGGGTTTAGAGTATATTAAAGGATTTTTAATTCTTGTGATGAGAAATGGGGTGGTGAGGGGTGGTATGTATACTTGAGGAGGAGTGGTTTTAATTGATTAAATAGTTATTATTATATGTTTAAAGCCAAATACATTTGGGTGGAATTAATTACAAAAATTTATATTAATGATAGATTTTTTAATTTATGTTTAATTTCAATAAATACCTCAAACACCTATTAATTTTTTGTATTTGTTAGGTATTTTAAGCATTTACCATTTATCATTAACCAGTTTTGTTAATTTACATATACTGTGGTAAATATTTCTTTTTACCATGGTACAGTTTTAATGCATAAAAATAAAAATGACCTCACTAGCTAATTTTTTAATTATGATACTAAATATTTAATCTATTTTATGAAATTAAACTCATATAATTGTAAAAAATATATTTAAAGTTAACCCTACATATGAAATGGTAAAGTGGGTTTTAAAAGTGAAAAGCTTCAAATGATTAAATAGTTTTTAAATGTAATTTTAATATGAAATTAATTAATATAACCCACATTTTATTAACAAATTTATAATTTAATTATTTTTACTTTAAAAAATATTTAATTCATAATTAATCATTATAAATAATTAATATGAAAAATCATTTTCAATTAAAATTTAGCATTTTTCACTATTCATTAAAAAACAAAACATCTCAGAAAAAAATCCTAAATTTCACCCCAGAATAATTTTAATATTCTTATTTCAAAAATGAAGTTTATTTTTTCAAATAAATTTTAAAAATTTCTAAAAGTTCAGTTTTAAAAAAGTTCTGTCATTAAAAGACTACAAAATTTTCTTTTATAAAAATATATCATTTTATTCTTCAAATGGAATTTATTATTATCTTTAGATTATCAAAAATATTGGATAAATTTAGAAAAATGGATAAAAATATATAAATTTAATTAATATATTCTATTAATAGTGATTAATTAAATTTAATAAGATAAAACTCCATTAGGGGAATAAAAAATTATTAATAAAAATACATCTTTTATATTCAATTGAATTTTATTTTCATTTTTAATTAATTTTTAACCAATTAATTCGATAGAAAAACCAATATAAGTTATATTTTAAAATTTTAGTTAATCTAATTTGTTCTCTCCATTCGAATTTCTAGGTTATAATGGTCGTGTTAAAATAATATGAAATTACATTGCATTTAAACTCATTTTTTGCGTGTAACGTATTCTATTAAAGAGATTAAAAAAATACATATCAAGAAATATTTGGGTTTTTAAATATCCATATTTAATGTTTTCTGTATTATTGTGTGAAATATATAAATCTAATGAAAACTTTCCCATACTAAGGCTGTAAAATGAATTTTTCATTCTCTTAAATGATCTATTGATCTAGGGTTAGTTTACACTTCTAAAAATGATTTCCATCTTTAATATTTTTTGGATGCTGACTTTGGTATATTTAAAATATATATATATATATATTACATATGGAGATCCTTAACTATTAGTAGAAGATTTCATTTCTTGGTATTGTAAAAATCAACATTTAGTTGCACTTTCCACTACTAAAGTTGAATATGTAGAAGTTGGAAGTTATTGTTCTCAAGTGTTGTGGATTCAACACACACTTGCTGACTTTTGCTTGATTTTTAGTAAAAATACAATTTTTTTGATAAGAAAAGTTCCATATATTTAATAAGAAAACCATCACATCAATTTTGATAAAAGAACAAAGATATAATACATTATTTACTTTGGTACCACACACAAAAAGAAGATATTATTTTACAATTCCTTAAAACACAGGAGAAATGTACTTATATATTTATTAAACCTCTAAATTATGATTAACTTGAATATATTAAATAGAAACAATTTATTTTAAATATAAAATTATTATTCATATACAATTATTATTAATAAATCACTTTATAATAATAAACTTCTTTTCAAAGGGAGAAAATAATTTTTTTTATTTTTCTAAAAAATCTGGTTTTTTTAAAATATTTAGTTTTTTGAAAAAAATTATAAAAATGTAAGTTCTTATAAAAATTTATATCTTTATATTTTTTAAATTTTATCCAAAACATTTTTTAGTATAAAAAATTTATTTTAGAATAATAAATAGAATAATTAAAACATACAACTTTTGACAAAAAGTTACATTTTTAATCCTATATGAAATTTCTAATCTTTACTCTCTACAATATTTTTTTCTCTAAGTTTTTCATTTATAAATTTTTTATTTTCTAAATATTTTTTAAAAAATATTTCCTAAAAATATCTTTATTATAAATTTTTTTAATAAACCATTAAGATTTCATAAATAATTTTTATCTTTACAAGAACGATTCTTAGCCATCAGATCATATAAGGGATTTATTTTAAGACATCATATTTCTAGAAGCTAAAGGGTTATCTTTGACCCTATAAATAAAAGTGTTGTTCACCAAATACCACATCAATTTCGTAGAATTATCTCAACACTCGTACCTTGAATATTAAATTCATCTGATTCTTTATCATTCTTCTGGTCAATTTTTCTCGTTCGATTAGTATTCATTTTTAGTATTTAAAAAATGAATTATATTGTGGAAATTTATTATTGGAAGTGGTGAAGGAAATTTTTATAAAACAATCATGGTTTTATAAGACTAATTAATTTTTAAGAGTCCTTATCAGTTTTCTGGGATCATAAAAGGTATGTATTAAAAATTAAGATATTAATCTTTACTATCGAGTGATAGTGGAAGATTTTTATTCCTCTAAAGAGTTTAGTGTAGAAGATAATTGGCTGGTTATTACTTTAAATATATTTGATAAATTATATATGTTTAATATTCAACAAGTAACTGATTTATTACAGGTTCCTTTGGAAGAGTAATCATATCTAGTTACTGATAAGCTTCTAGAAAAGTATAGTAGTTTTGAGAAGTCTCAGGATGGGACTTCCTTATTTCCTTCTATTGAAAAAATAAGTAAAGTATACCATTTAACACTAGATGCAATATTTTTACCCCACTAAATGTAGGGGTATCTTATCCCTAGAAAAGGGTATACATATACATTAGATTTTTTGGATATCTTTGTGTTAGACTTTTTGGTGAATATAAGGAAGTTTAATCTAGTAAAGTTTATTTCTATCGATTAATGTAGTTAAGAAAATTTCTATGATGTTGAGGTTTTTTTTCTATGTTTCATAAACAAAATGTTTGTAAATTTTATGATTATAAAGAAAATTAATAATCTAGATGTTTCTATAACAAATCATGCTTCTTTGATCGATGAAAAATCTATTTCTAAAATGAAGTAGGTTTTTCTACCTAAGCGTAAAAATTTTGTTACCAAATCAAACAAAGATACATATGATACAAAGACTATTATTTTAAATATTAGGGTTTAGCAATAGATAAAAAGACTTTCTTCTCCCCCAATGATAAAAAAATGAAATTAAAATCTAGCTCTGATGATGCATATAAAGAGTTTATGAACCACAGAGCAGAAAAGAAACTAGGTGAACAAGGTATTAGTCTTGATAAAGAAGAGTAGATAGCCTTGATGGAGAAGACTCATGGTGTTTTAAAGGCTATATAGAATAATAATAATAAAAATAAAAGATATAATGAAGATTTATTTTTTGAAATATTATGAAAGGAGTGGAATGAGATTATGGATAATCTCATGTTATAGATGAGGAATGATATATTTCAATTTCCCTATTGTCATTTATTCAACCGATACATCCTTCATCCTTTTTTCTTAAACTATTCCATCAAAACTAGAAAAAGTTGTAACTTCAAATTTTCATAACTATAATTATAAACGAAAAAATAAAACTTATGGAAGTTGAAAAATCTATTCAAAAATGTATTTAAGTGAAAGTTTGGTAAAGAGTGAATAAATCTTGTAAATAATATTTAATTATTGATAATAAGATGGAAAAATATTTAAAAGTAGTTAGAAATGATTTAAAATAATATTTCGAAGAAAAATAAGTAGAAGAGAGTTCTTTTGAAACATCCTCTTTCACCACTCATCAAGAAAAATATTTTGAGCTGGAATTTTCTAAGAAAGAGAATAGTTCTAAGAAGGAAGAATAATATCAACAATATCAAACAAAACTATCAGATAAGGGTGAGTCTAATAATAAAAGTGATATTTTTGTAGTATCAGATGATGTGAAATAGAAATATAAATAGAGAGTAGAAGAAAGTACTTCTCATCATCAAGTTTTTGATGTGTTGTTAGAATCAAAAAATTCTCCATTCAAAGGAACTGATCAAAGGGTTTAAATGAGATTTAGGTATTTTAATAATGCATTAAAAATCTTCTTGATTTTACTCTCTATTCTCCAATAATTTAATATTTTTATAATCACATCCAAATAAGGTTTAAAGTCTTATAAAATTCATATGTGCTAAATCAATTAGCTATCACCATTGAGAAAAATTATGTTGGTTTCAAGTCCTTTAAATATGATTCTAAGTCAAAAGGAATATGGATAAATAAAATTTTTAGATGGTTGAAATAAAAATACGGAGAATTAAAATTCCATGGTGTGAAAATAAAATATATTAAGAAGTCATATTTGGACATTATTGATTCCTTGTCAAAATTTTCTTCTTAAGGTTTTGAGAGAATTCCAAGATTATTTATTAGTTAATAAACTCTTCAAAAGTCTAAAGGTTAATAAATCATAGAATTGAAGAAAAATAATTTCTCCATTAGAGACTAATTTGTGAAGTTGGATGTAGAGAATAACAAAATCCAATTTTTAGAAGAATTGGATATCAATCTAAAGTATGAATTTTTAAATGTTCGAGTAATTAAACAAAAAATACTAAGTTTGAATCATCATTAAGGGATTCAGAGAAGAATTATGATGAATTTAGGAATATGGAAGTCATTGTAAATAAATTAAAAAAATAAGGAATGATTATTTTTCTCAGAACTCATAATTTTGTAAAAATTAAAAAAAAATGAATATATTTTTGAATGTATCATTTTCAATATATTTTTTATTTAAATTTTTTTACAATAGTATATGATTGAATGTTGTTTCTATATTATTGTATTAAACTTTATTAAATATAAATTTTTCTTATTTTGGTTTTTCCTAACATTTAAACCATACTTTCTACCTCCTTAATTAATTTTAAAATCAAAACGGGGTATAATTTATTTGGGGGAATTTATATTTAATAGGTTCTTATCTTACCAGTTTTCTAACAAGTTTATCAGACCGTGTTTTTAGAATTAAAAATTAAGTTACAAAGATAGAGGAGATAATAAAGAAATGGGAAGAATTGTTTTTTAAGTAGAAAATTATAATGAATATCTTAAATTTATAAATGGATTTTTATTTTTTTGAAGTTTTTAGTTTTTATCTTTATGTAATGTGTTCTATGCTTTTCAAAAATGGGGATATTGTTTAGTTTAAAGTTATAATTTCTAAATTTTCTTTCCTTAGTTTTGATAATCACAACACAATTTCTTAAAAACTATGTTTATTTACTTTATATTTTCTAATTCTTTTAGAATGTTTTTATAAAAAAATTATTCGACTAGATATTGAAATAGTTCTAAACTAATTAATTTAGACTTATTGACTAAGTCTAGTCCATTAGACTGACAAAGCTCAATTCCTTAGATAAACTATGTCCAACCTATCGGATTGATAGAGTTTATTCCTTCAGACTGACCAAGTTTAGTTAATCAAACTAACCGAATTTATTATATTATACAAAAATATATTTTTATCCATTATACTAAACATAATATATTCCATCATAATAATAATGTCTATAATCGGATCATTAGAATTCTATCTATTTGATGAAATACTTTTTCAGAAATGTGATGAGCCCATCAAAAAAACATCAAATGAGGATAAATAGAACATGTTGAGCTATAAATATAGATTTAATATAAGTTTGTTTAAATAAACTCTGATAATTAAAAATATGATTTTTGGATCAGTTCTAATAAATTGAGGTGAATTCAGGGAGGTGGGAACTAATACTTTTGTTATTAAACCTGTCTGAAGCTAATACTGCTATAACATATTATTACATACCATGGGTAAATATTCAAAGAGTTTTTTATTTAAAAATTTTGGGTGAGGACTATAAATTCTTTTGAACCTTTTTCATTTGTATTAATTGTTTCTGGTCAAGGTTAAGATCAAAATCTTCCCAGGATAACAAGACTATTGATTCAGATATAACTGATCGATGGATTCTGGGGCTAGGAAGATAGATATGATTCCAATCATTGTAATCAAGGTCTTTATTTTTGAATAAAGATATACCTCACAGTTTTTTTTTAAAATATGGATACCTATGGTCTTGTTTATTGACTTCCTTTACACTAAATTTTAAAGAGTTATTATTTCATTTATAATGCTTCTATTAGTTTTACATTATAACTTTGTAAACTATTATGTAACTTATTTCTAAATGTTTATTATTTACATGGGGAATTTTTTTAGAAAGATTTTATTTTTGTAACCTTACTGAACTTAGATGTCTCAATTGATCTCTATGTCTGATATAGAAAATCTGAACATCAGATGATATTTGTGTCTGATAAATCTTATTTAAGAGGTTTGGGTTTTTAGTTATTTTAATTTTTTAAACTAAAATTCAGTCCCAAATATAATGTCCATTAATATACTCTTCAATCCTAAAAACTGTTTTACAAAATTGGATGAATTTATTAGTTATGGTACTCATGTGAAATCATAAAATTGAAGTGGAAATATGGGAAACTTAGGAAGAAATGATAAAGAACAACCCATATTTTTTCAATAGTGATATCTATAAATATTTTGAGAATGAAATTATTGAAAGAGGAAAGGATATAACATCCAAGATTAAATTATAGTATGTGAACAATTAATTCTAAATAAACCATTGTAAAATGTTGATTTAAAAATATCATAGATTGAATTTTATAATTTTATGGGATGAAATTTTCTTATGAACTTAATATATCGAAATAAGTCTTGAAATAATTTATAAAATGTTCCCATAGATATGAATTTCAATGAATAAATAAAAATATATTATTTCACTATATTTTTATATCATATATATAACTAATCATAAATTTATAATTAATTGGTTTTACATAAAGGTAAAATCATTTGGAAGTAAAAAAGATTTATTTTTTCAGAAAAATATTTTTTTAAGTGCCTAATGTATTAATATTTTAATAAATCAACGTAATCACTATTTATAAATGATAATTATTATTTTTATAGATTATATATTCAATCAAATATTTTAGCATCCATCTAAGGGTTCTTATTATGCAAGTAATGACAATAAATTATGTTTCATTCTTAAAAATGTATTTTTCTAAAAAATATTTTTGTTGCATTTTGGATGATTATTTTAAAATTAAATTCATCTAATTTTAAAAGTTTTATATGAATAAATGGACATATTCTTTTACATAATTATTTTACAATTATATTATGGTGAATTTTTTTTATTTTTTTAAAAAAAATTATTTTTTGGAGAATCGTGGAAATAATGTTTTTAATTTTACCCGACTTTTAGGAAAACAAGTTTAAGTAAACTTGATTTAAAAAATAATAAAACATTTGTATTAAAAAAATATGTAATTTAGGAATAATAAAAATCTTTTAAAAACATTATTTTTAATTTGGGAACTCATGATTGTCATTTTGAAACCAAAATTATATTTATCCTTATTAAATACCTTTTTTGTTTCACTGCATTTAATTGTATGGTTGGAAGGTGAAATTAGTTTTTCAATTGATTATAAGGTCTAATAACCTTAATATTTTTGTAATAATGTATTAAATTCATGGTAATCACCTTTAATCAAAATCTTTTATCCAAAATAATTATAAAATCATTTTTACAAATAAAAATAGATTTTTATTAAAAAATGGTTTTTATTCACTAATATTAGAATTAATTTATGATACTTTTAGAAATTGAACCACAAAAACTGATTTCAAATTTGGAATCACCAAAATTAATATTATTGAATAAGTTCAACTTAATTTTTTTTATAATTAATAGTAATGATGGTCAATATTTTTCACCTTAGTTAAATATAAAATGAATCAAAAGGGATAAAAATAATGGGAGCAGGATCTGACATAACTCAAAAAAACATTCTTAAAACTCATTAATTATTTTTTTACCTTAACCTCATAATATTTGAATCTATTTTAATTTTTTTCCTTTCTCCTAAAATAATACCATTATATTATTTAAATCATTTATGTAATTCCATGTTCATCCCTCTTCTCAACTATAAAAGGGCACCTACTATCCTCTTTTCCTTTCAATTTTTTATTCTTCTCTCTTGCACAATCACTAACCAAAAACAATCCTATATTCCTTCCATTAATTATATATCTCTTTTTCTTACCCTAATATAATCCTAGTAAGGCTTAAGGTTTAATCCAAAGGTGGTCCCTCAAAGAAGATGTAATCATCCTACTCGATTATTTCAAATTTTATTTCATATTCTACCAATTTAAATCTATTTTACTCATCCTAAAATAATTAATTATGAAAAAAATATATATTTATATTTTATTATTCAAATGGGATAACCATTTCTCATATCTTTTACATCCTATAGAAAATTAAAAAAATCGCTCGTGCGTATATGTGGCCTACCATCTCAACGTAGACGTCTAATAAATTTATCATCACTGCTTTACCTGGATGGTTATAAAGGTTATATTAATGAATATATATTTTTGTATTATATTATTATAATTCTTGAAATATAATATAACTTTTACTTTCTTACCCTTCCATCCATTGTAAAATGTTAATTTTACCATGCATACGTGTGGACTGCAACCTCTACAAAACAATGTGATTCATTTTTCTATTACGACTATGAATAAATGATTGTAATATTTAATATAATGATAAAAATTATATTTATGAAATTATTAACATTATTATATGAACAAACCCTGATCAAGGTGTAAGGGAAGGAAATATTTTACAAAAAATGCATGAAAAATGAAACAAATAACACCCATAATTATGATATTAATGAATAATTGTTAATTAATGGGTGATGATATATTATAAGTTAATAATATATGGTATAATAAATATGAATATAGTTTTATTATGATTTATTTAACATTATAAAATCATTATATAGAAGTATCAAACACATACGACTAAGCGGAGACAAAAGGTAAGTGACTTTTATTAAAATCTCTTAATTTTGGGATATTTATGTCCAGATTTCCTTTGGAAAAACTTATATGATCCTAATCACTTAAAACATATCAAGTTTCTTGTAATCAAGTTAATTTTTGGGTTTATATGTATATATTCTATTTCATATCATTTGGGATAAATAATCAATAAGTAAGTTATATATATGAGTTGTCGACTATATCTCTTATTTTCTGTTAGGAATAATTTTCCTCTATATCAATATTCTTCATAATATTTTATGAATATTCATATTTACACTTCAATGATAATTTTTAAAATTAATTTTCATATACCTTTATTTTGTTCAAAAAAATTTAATATGTAATTTTCCAACTTTTTTTGAAAATGGGTATTTTGGCATTCTTTACAAAAGTGTAAAAAATTTGTTTTTTAAAATATATAGTGAAAATGAAATTTATAAATTCCATGAATATTATTCTCTATTTATATTCCTATAAATGACTCAATGGTTCTTCAAATAAAATCTTTTTTCGTAAATTTTTTAATTTAAAATAAAATGTTATTATTTTGTTAAAGGGGAAATAATTTTGAAAGTTATTTGTAACATCATTCCTACAAAAAGTTATAAAGAATTTATTTTTAATTTTTTCCTTCCATTTTATTTCATATTTTTTGAAAGGATAGGTTTTATTACAAACCCTTCATTTCCAATGAATTGATGGACTTCTTCCATCCTTTACTTATCTCTCCTTCCAAGGTCATAAAATATCTCATGATCTCTTTCCCTTGGATATTATGTTCTTCTATATGTATATATTTCAATTATCTAGGATTTATATGGTATCATCTCAAAAAAATTGATGTTATCTTATAATTAAATCATTAATATCTATAGTATCATTTGAAAAATTATTTCTAAGAAATTTATTTCTTTTACTGTAGAAATATTGATTTTCTGTATTCTTAATTAAATATGGATAATTATTAATTTATAAGAAATTTTTATAATTTATTATGAGGAATGAATTGGATATGAAAGTGATATATGAGACATAGTTATTGAAATTCCCTAGATGCATCGACAAGTCTCATGAGACAAAAAATAGGACTTCCATATTATATGGGTTTTTATTTTGAAATTACCTATTTATTAAGAATTATGTATTAGCTGAGGACTTGGTTCTAAGATTCATGATAACCTGGTTGAGGCCTTGATAGAAATTTCTTGAATGTATAGATTTGTGAATTTTATTTTATGAAAATTTATTTTTCATTATGCGTGTTATTTTTATGTTGATATTATCCATTGATGTTCATTAAATTAATGTTTTTGATTGAATGAAAAGTTATTTTATTATTGAATATTCTATATTTATTATTCTCTTTTTTATTCAGGATAAATTCTATTGTAAACAACCCTTATTTAGAATTTGAGATCACCATTTTTTGTTTTATTTTACCAAGAATAAAAATGTTATTTTAATTGAGTTCAAGGATGTGATAATATTTCTTATGTAATGTTTTTATATTTCCACTTTAATATGGGAATCAAGTATTTATATAGTTTTTAAAGCCTTTTAAACTTATCAATCTTATGTGTCATGATCCCTTGTATCTTATACCAATGTAATAAAGTAAAATAATGCTCGGGGTTTTTTGATTCTAGGCTATTACAAGGTCGTAGTGATAACAACAACAAAGACAATAATTTTCTAGTTGCAAAGGAGATGGAAGCTTCTAAGGCAACGTCAATGATGAGGAGAGAGAAAGTGGATATAAAAGGTGAGAATCTTGATGTCCTTTGTGAAATAATAACCACGTAGGGTTATATTTTAGGTGATAATAATGAAATAAAATTATAATTCTAAGATAATATTTTAATAAAAATATATGATGGTTTTTATAGAAAAGTTTCATCCATTTTATATATTTTATGGTGTTTCATAAAACCATAAAACATTTTTTTAATTATTTATCTCCTAGATCAAAATATATATGTTGGTTTTATAAAAACCCATCACATTATAAACTTTTGGTAGATATTTATTAAATTAAAAAAAATCAATTCATGGTAATAAATAAATAAATTTCCAAACAAAGAATATAACATATGATGTTTTTCTCTCAAAATCACTACATATTTTTCAGATATGAAACACAAGTAAAACATATTCAATGGTTTCACTAAAATATATCATATATAAATATTCTATTTTTCTTTTTTTTTGTAGAAGTGAAAGACATATGATGGTTTTTAATAAAACACCAGAGTAATTTTTAAAAAAATATGTGATGTTTTTCCTAAAAATATATCATATATATTCTACTAATAAATGATCGTTGTTCAAAAAAACATCATTTCTTGGATATATATATAGAGAGAGAGATATATATATATATATTTCATATATAAATTATAAAAAAGGTAACATGAAATATATGATGATTAAATATATTAATCATTATATATTTCTTTACAAATAATATATTTAATTCACTTCTACGTATTAAAATATTTTAAAAGGAAAAATATTTGTATATTTTTATTGTAATGAGTGATTTGTAACCTTAATTTTTTACCTAATTGATTGATTGATTGAACTGTTAAATTCTTAGAAATGTTCATATAAAAAAAATTATATATTAGTAATAATATATTATATATATTACATATCTATAAATATAATTAGTAATTAATTTTAGATAATCTTATAGTGAAATTAATATGAAATAAATATTATATGCAATATATTTATATTTGGATGTACACACTTATGTGTTGGGTTCATATAAAAACACACACACACACAAAGGTCCACGATTATTCACGTATGCACACACACAAATATATTTATATATAAATAAATATAGTCATATATGTAAATACATAATTGAAAAAAGGAAACTTTGAATCTTTAAATGAATTAATAACATGAATTGTATTTATAATTTTAGTATTTTTATAAATAAATTTTTTTATATATAATTATAATATTAAAATTTATAATTTATATATATATTTAAGTAATTTGTGACATTTATTTATTTTAAATATTTTTTTTATGTCACATAATTTTTTTTTTAATTTAATTAAAAATTTATATAATTAATAATATATTTTAAAAATTATTTATTTATTTATATAAAAATGATATTTTAATTATATATAAAAATTGTAAAAAGTAATTAATAATTTATTGAATTTTCTATTGAAATCAATACCTGATATATATATATTAATATTAATAATAATGTATCATTATATTATAAATTTAAAATCTATTGGAATATAATATTATAAATTATTACATTTAATTTTATAGTTTTTTAAATTAATAATATATTATGAAAAATGATTTATATATATATATTTTTCATGTACTTCAAAAAAATTATATTTTTATATATGTAATTTATATGTATTTTCGTAAAATAATAATAATTTATTATTATTTTAAATGTAGTTGAAATTGAATTTAATATTAATAAGAAATATACTGAAAATGATTCCTTATTAATTGAAATATACTATATATATTTTCAAATATATTTATACATTTTTTGTATGTAATATAGTTGTATATGAACATGTACATGTTGGGTTCACCTAAACACATGTGTCCTTGATTCTTTATGTGTCCATCCACAAACACACATACATTTTTTTGTGAATAAAGATGGACATATATGTAAATAAATATTTTAAAAAGTATAAATTGAAATATTTAATTGAATTTATAAAATGATATTACATTTAGAATTTTTTAAATTTTATAATTAAATTTATTTATTTCTATAATACTAATATTATTAATTAATATTTATATTTAATTAATTAGTAATCTATATTTTTTAATTCTCTTTTTGGTATATATATAATTATTAATGAATATATTTATAAATTTATATGATTAATTTTAAAACCCTCACTTAATTAAAGGTACAAGATGTTTTAAGTTTTTTAAATTATCCATTCCTTTTTTATGTTCATCTCTATTATGGGTGTTTTTGGAGAATGGATGTTCATATAAAGGGTTTGGAAATAAAATGCTAGAGAGATAAGTTGAATCTTGTCCTTGTGGTGGTTAAAAACTACCACCTCTTAGCTAGGGGAGTCCACTAGACAAACAATGGAGTTATAATGGGTATACAGAAAACTGAAGACACCACCAGCCAGTCGGTGGAGCCTGGATCAGATTGCATTAAATGCACCTCATGAGTTTTTAATTCCACTCATTTTCCTTATTAATTAACATAAAAATATAACCCTAACCATCCTATTTTTATCTTAACACATTCTCCCTTGACTCTTTATCACTCCCATTCATCTCCCTTTGGTCTTTTAATGTTGTATCAATATATTGACGCTAGATTGATAATTTTTCTATAAATTTACCCAAAATTCATCTACTTTTTTGAGAGGTGTGCATGGATCTAGTATGGATCTATTAATTTGATGTGTATCTTGATCAGACCTAGATATACCACTGAATATGAGAATATTATGGGTATGTGGTTATAGATCTTCTTCTAAGACCCCTTCTTAATGAGGTATTAATGATAAAATAATAATTTATTTGAAATATATAAGTGTTATTTATATATCTAATGTGAGATTGATGATCCCTAGGTATATTTATGGTGGGTTTGATGTGTTGATCACGTCCCCTTGACCGAATCTAAATCTTTTATGATTAGTGGATGTTTATGGGTAACTTATCATAGATAAATCATCTTGAGACCTTCTTATTTATGGATTTCTTCTTGTAAATCTATTCTAATGATATATTTATGGTATATCAATGTTCATTGATTATTTATAAAGTTGTATTCTGATTTTGATGAGGAATTCATGATTTGTTCTTTAATTAAAAATAGATCCAGTGAATTTGTTTCCTCTTCGTCAACATATCTCATAACTAGTTTTATTGACTAACTCTATGTGATATGTGATCCTAGAACTATCCTTATTAGTATGAAATCTCCTTGACTCTCTTTTCTAACATATTCATTAATGAAATGAAACCCTAGATAGGCATCCTTTATAATAAAACTATTTTTTTGTGGTTGTGTAATGTGATTTGGGACTTGATCCTTTGATGAATATTGGAAAGCATTATCAATAATCATAATGTCAGAAGTTTCATTCCATTTCAGGCCCCTATATATTCTTATTACCACTATATGATTCCTAATTTAGAATAGATTGTTTCACCATGCCTAATAGTGATCTCATTGGTATATGTGAGTAGCCGATGACACCCATATATGATTTTTTTTATTCCATCAGTATTCTTAGGTCTCTGTTTATCCAGGTTTGATTTTGGTCACATGTACTTGTATGTTTATAATAATTCCCAAGATGTTATTATGTGGTCAACATTTGTACAATTTACCAAGTTATGTGTATTTTTCATGCCTTGGGAGGTATAATTCTTGGTAATCAGAACATGTAGACCATAATCATGTGGTTATCCCATTAAGGGGGAGTGACCATGACATTCAACAATGGTGATGATGTACAGGAACACAGGTTAGGGTCATGAGATCTTTGAGATCAGAACCATGGTAGCGCCCTTGGAATTTAACAACCATGTTACCTGACCCAATTCATAAATAGGATATGATATCCTTGAAACCTAACATGTAATGGACGTGATTCAATTGTGGTTCTATCTTGCTCGTTTCCTTGAGACTATCAAGAGATATGTTCATTGACCCTATGGTAAGATCTTGGTCACTTTTGGAATCCTTACAATTATTCTACCAACACATATTCATAGAAAGTATGGTCAGAGATCAAGGTAGATTTGTTATCACATGAGTGATCATTATATGATTCTTATTCTTGCTTAAAATATTATTAAATCATAGAATACATATGTTATACCAATGCACATATGTTAAGGATTCATTGTTAGTGTCCTACTTGGTTTTATTACTCACGCCCTACACAGGCACCTCAATACACATGAAGATATAATGATTTGAGATATAGGTAAGGGAAAGGGGCCCATGATAGATCGAAGAGTTATAGATCATGGAGTTGGAAGTAGTATCATGATGAACTCCATAGGATTTATGTAGTGTTTTCTTTATTTATCTATATATACCCCACATACTTTGGTTTCTCTTTCCACATTGGGATCCCAATAAATTTATTGTATGATATTGGTGTAATTTTTTATTATGTTATGATACTTGGTTTCACATTTTATATTCTATTTGATATAACTTATTTATATTTTTTCGTATGACTATGATTATTGAGAGTATAGTCTTCATGTATACAGCATTCAAACTCTCACTATTAGTCGACATCATTTTGCATACGGGGAGGCATGCATGAGCACTTGTGGATCTTCATCTCAGACCATGTTGTTCGGGTCAAGACATTACATAAATTATATCTTTTTTTAGAAAAATATATTCTTTTAAATATATAATAATATTTTTATATTTTTTAAATATTTGTAAATGTAATTAATAATTAATTATACTTTTTATAAAATCACTACAATATAATCATTTATAATTAAAAATAATAATCTATCTATAAATTAGGATTTATAAATCTATTTAAGTATAATTATTAAAATTCTTACTAATAATTTTTAAAGTATTATAATTAATAATTTATTTTAAAAAACATTTATATGTTTATATTTTTCTTATAGTTGATAAAAATATATTTTTGTTTTTACATTTTTAATTTTTATATTTTTCTTAGAAAGGTAATTTTTTAATATTTTAAACATAGACAATAATAAATTTAATAATAAATAGTGATGTTATGAAAATAATCATTTTTAAATTGATATATAATTATTATTTTTAAAAATATAAATTAATATTTTTCTAATATTAAATATTTAGTCATTTATTTAATTACTAGAAGCTTTTATATATTATTAAAAATATTTAAATAAAATTATCACTAAAATTATATATATAATTAATTAATATTATATACATTTATATAATTAGTAATTTTTTCCAAATATATTATTTTTAAATATTATTTTTAATATTATTTAATAATTAATAAACTTATATATAGTAAAATTTATTTACACATTTATATAATAAATAATATTTTGTATGTATAATTATTCACATATTAAAATAATTATTAGATCTTTATGATTTTTCTATAATTAATAATATATACATATTTAAATTATTCTTATTTTTTTTTAATTTTTCATATATATATTTTTGCTTGTATACATATATTTATTTTTGAATATAATTATATATTTAAAAAATTAATAAAATTGTTTAATAAATATTTATTCATTTATATAAATAATATTATTTTTAATTATAATTAATAATGTTTAAATGTAGCAAATAATCAATTACATTTTTTATAAACAATCAATATAATATAAACATCTATATAATTTGTTAATAATAGTATATTTATTAATTATTAAATGTAAATCTATTTAAATATAATTATTAAAATTCTAACTTTAATTTTACTGGTTTTTAATTAAAAATATGTTTTAAAAAACATTAATTTATTTATAGATTTCATTTTTTTATAAAAAAAATATAATGTTATTACATATGTAATTTATATTTTTTCTTAAAATAATAATTATTTTATTTTATTTAAAATGTTTTTTATATTAATTTCAAAGTTATTCATACACAGATTCAGTTTAATCTAACACTAAGGTCTTTATCGACACCAATTTTATCACTAATAAATATACATATACTAGATCTAAGTTTAGTACTGATAAAGATCATTGTGTAATGTTAAACTAGAGTTGTCCAAGAATAATTCCTCATGCAGCTTCAGTTTAATTTTACATAGAGAACTTTATGAGTTCTAATTTTGGCACTAATAAATATACTTATATTAGTGGAAAGGTTATGTCTCATAAGGATCTCAATGTAATTTTAAACTAAAACTTCATTATAATAACTCTGAATTTCTAATGTTCTATAAGATTTAACATGGAATTATCATTAATAAATTTAGTACTAATAAAGATCATTCTTTATCAACACTGATAGTAGTGCTGATAAAATATTAAATTACAAGTTCTTATGAATTTAGTGATGATAAAATATTATTTTTTCACTGCTTCTTTGTATGAACTAATAAATCCCTTACCACTATTACAAAGGAACTCTAACCATGAATCGATTTGATCCTATCATTTAAGCTATTATGGTATCTGTATAAGGTATTATCCCCTACATGTGATTTTGGGGACAATTCCACTTCCAAATATAAATATATGAAATATCTATTTATTGTGGTGTGTTTTAGTAATTTTTTATAATTTTATTCATGTATAATTAATTCTAAATTCCATTGTTGAATTTTATTCCTAACTCCATTGATGATATTTACGTTTGAGGAATGTTTTGTAAGAAAATATAATATTAAACTAATTTCTAGGAGTTAATTTTATAATATTTGTGTGGTATAATTTGATTTAGAATTATAGTTGGAGTTATCAAGATATTTTTGTAGTTAAATTAATGCATCAATTATTTATGAATCTTAAAACCCATATAAAATTGAATAATTTATGTAAATTTTATGTTCCTTGATCTCCCCTTTGATTACAAGTTGTCAAATGGATTTTGGATTGTAATTATTGTATATGTGGTTATTCATGTGTTTTACAAGAAAAATTGTTTGAAACCCAATACCTTTTAATGATCTAAAAAATAAATTTTATTGCTGAAACGCTTTTTAATGTCGTCAATATTGATTTAAAAGAGGGTTGAGTTCTTGGTTCGTTGAATTAATTTGTCAAAGATATTTCCAAGATATAACAAGCTCTTTTCCAATTTAAGTTCATGTTTAGACATGATAAATTTTATTAATTGATTACATATGTAGTTTTTCTATATTTTTCATGAAATTATATATTTATTATTGTAGATAAGAATTTATAATTGAAAATTATATCTGGTTTTGTGTTTGGGTATAGTTTTTTTGAATTAAAAAAATTAAAAAATTAGAAACTTGTGGTTTCTTTGGGAAGGTTTTAAAATGGAAGTTTGTTTTAGGTTTTTTTATGTAAGTATTTAAGGTGGAATAATATTAAATGAATATTCCTATCTATGTTTTGGTGTATTCTAAAAAATGGAATCTTTTTTTAGAATACAACATTTTCTATAAGAATTTTTATTAAATTTTAATTATTTGGATGAGATGAAGTTTATTTTGGGTGACTAAGGATTTTTATGTTTTCGTTTTACTTTAGAAGTTATTTACTTTCACACAAATTTTATTGTGTTTCATAATAATGGATTTGTGATTAATTTTGGCTTGATTTGATTGATTTAAAATTTTTTGGTTGTTAAGGATGTGTTTGTTTGGTATGTTTTTCATGGAATTGTTTGTTTTAAACTAAAATTGAAATTTATTATGGTTTTATATTGGCTTTAGTTGAACTATGATTCAAAAAATTGTAATTGTAGTCTGAACCATGTGTAATATTCCCAAAAACACATGTTTGGATTAGACTTGATGATGTTTGTAATTTTAGTTTTGAAGTATAAAATACTTTCTTTATGAAATAAATTTTTTACATTGTTAACTAGTCTTAAACTAAGTATCTATGAGTTTCATCACTTATTTCTTTATCACTTCCTTCATTGGAGGCGTCAACCTCCATTTAGGTTACTAACTTGTATTACTCCTTTCTTTAAGTCTAACCTTATGAGTGGATATAGAAATGTTAATGAAAATAGGCGGAATTTAATTATTCAATTTTAGGTAAGATTTTATAAATTATAATTATTCATCCTTAAAACTAAAAATTTAAAGGTTTTCAATATATATGAGTCTTTTTTCTAACCATAGATACAATGATCCTAGTAATGAAACTTTTCTACAAAAGTTAAAAAAATATTATTTAAACTATTAAAATAAATACAAATATAATTGGAATAAAATGTATATTAGAAAAAAATACTATGGTTTTGTAAATATGGGAACATTCTATATAGAATCCTTAAAATTTCAAATGGATAATCAAGTTTTGGTTAGAATAGGATCAAAAAAATCATTAGTCATTGTGTTTTATCTCTATATTTTAACCTCATATTTTCTTTTGATAAAATAATTTGACTCATTTAATAATATGGTGGTCCAAAGCTATATTTAAATGTATAAATTTTATATCATTCTATTAACATTAATGAATTCAAGTAATTATTTTATGTATTAAATATAAATTCTCAAAATCAAAATAAAAATAATCATCATTATCAAAAAATAATTGTTATAAAAGAATGATTAAATTCAAAAACATAACATAAACTAATATCCTCTCTAATGAAGATCATTTTTAGAATGGGATATTTCTATTCAATCCAAAACCCTATCTCAGATGGCCATTGGGTATGTTGGAATCACCCCACCATTTGTATTAAACTAAATATGGATGGGTCTTATAATGTCATACTCATTTGGGGGGTTGTTCATAACCCTAGGGGTTATGTTATTTTTTATTTCAGTGAATATTATTTCTATAGAGACTCACTTCTCAATAAAGCTAATGATTTTTGGAATTCCCTTTAAATCTTCCACTTCCAAGGAATTGAGATCAAATCAGCTGAAACATACTCTTCTATCATTTTCAAGCCTCTTGAAGACCACTTCTCTAATCCATGGACAATTATTTATCTTATTTAAAAATTCAAGATCCATATGTGCAATAGGTTGTATATTTATTAAACTTTTCATGAAGATAGTATGGTTGTGTAGTTTTCTAATGCCTCATTGCACATAGTATAAACCATTGGTTATGTTTACTAGCACAGGGTCCCTTTCCCTGAGTGTGTTTATCTAGTCAAGGAATACACTCTTAAGTTACACTAATTTATCCCCCCTTGATCATTTTTTATTTTTGGATTTTTAAAAAACTATAATATTTGGTGGACAACATAAAAAAATAAAAAAAATAACTTGAATACTCAAAACCCCTTAATTAATATTCTCAACACAAATGACTACACGCCCATTTTTTCATAACAAGAGTTGAATTAATCCATGATATATATAATATAGATTTCTAAAATTCAATCTATATCAAACCACGGAACATTTATCCTTCTAATATATTCATCCGAGTACACGAATGAAATATTTAATCAACAACAGGGTTTTATCCTTCAAAACCAAGTGATCCTTTTATTGAGAAAAAACTTCACTTATACCTTGTTATATCTTTGATGTCATATTTACTATTATTTACAATTCAAATTCCATTAAATTTTTTAAAAAGTTATTCAGATATAGTAAATATCTTCCATATGTATGCATTGTAATTTTTTATTATATTTTTAAAAGTTATACTTTATTGAATAGACCAATGTAAAAAATTAAACATTATATGAATAAATTCATTGTATTTATTTTTTTTATTTTTAAATATTATTATTTTTCAAATAAATATGATGAAAATAAATTGAAAATGGATGTATGAAATCATATGAAAAAGGAATATAAGGATGGTGTTAAAGAGTTCATCAAATTTGGAAAAGACCACGGAAATAACCCCTCTCAAATCATTCATTCATGCTTACTGTAGTATCCTTGGTTTCTAGTATGTTAACATTTTCTTTTTTATTTTGATGAATATAAAGTTTAATGGTGACGTTTTCGAGAGTGTTCAGAATTATAGGATATTTGTTGGGGATAAAGGGAAGTTGCATGGGATGTGCACGGTTTTTATAAACAATGTGGAATCATAAGAGAAACCAGAAAGAGTTACAAATGTTGTTTAGTATCTTTGGAATTATTTGGCACATGGTTAAGGAGGAATGAAATAAAGCTATTAAAGGGCCTACCCCAGTAGTATCTAATGTACGGTTAGCAAACCATTTGTCAAACTGTGCGACAAAACCGTGCGCAGGGTTAAAGTGAGATCCTAAAAGAGTGTATCTCACACTCTTTTGACTCTATATGCTTCTTTTATCCACTTATATTTCCCTAATTCAATATTCCTCACTATTAAAGGGTGGATAACCTCTCCCAAGTATATTAGAATCAATCTAGAGTATTTACGTGGTGTTTAGAAGATCGATTATTAAGGTATGTCATCGTTCTTCTTCCTTCTTGTAACATTTTCTTAGAAATACTTAGATATACTTATCATATCCTCTTAGTTTCATAGATATACACCTATTATTGGTAGATATGATATTTTGGATGCTGAATATTTTGAGATTTTTCCTTATTGTTGATAGAAAAAAGAGATTTAAGGTGGTTTCCTAAAATTCTTACCCAGTTTTGTGGGCGATCATCATCTGTTTTCAGTTTTCATAAAAACCATCAAGGTAGGTGGCTTCACTCTTGACTCCTATTTCTATAATTCATTGGATTAGTTTAAAACAAATTTAATTTATTGAAATTTTTTGATTGAAAAAGGGTTTTAGATAAAAGGGTGATTTTATTAAATTGGTTTTCTCATAGTGTTTAGGTATACATGGGTGCGAGTTCATATTGCATAAATGAGTCTTCATTGGAATATGACCTTGTGATCGGTGCCAAAGTTTTAATTGAACATGGGATATAATTACCTTGTGATGACTTGGTAGATCGATGGAAAACCACTCATGAGTATGGAACTATCATAACAAAGCATGCATTATTGCATGTGTGAATAAGTGGAATAGAATTATTATGCCAAAATTATTTTTGGGAACTGGTTTATAGACTATCTTGGTTGTTTTTTTTAAAAGTTACATTCTAAAAAAATTTAAAATAGAACTTGTTTACTCTTGGTTATAATGGTTTTTGGAATTTTTTATATTTAGTTATAAATTTTTTTCATAATTTTTTTACATAAATGGTTTTATATAAATTTTTCTAACTTTTTTGTGCTAGTGGAAAGAGTAATGAAGTCATTGGGTTAATCCTACTTTGTTTTATACTCACCCCTAATTTGTCACTTTGGTTCTTTTATAGATGCAATAATTCGGGACATGGGAAAAGGTACAGTATCACACGTATTTAGAACCACCTCATGATACTTGGGATATTTGGTGATTGGATCATAGAAAATATAGAGCATGGAGTCTTGTGGTTGTCCTTGAGTTATTTATTTGTCTTTCTGTTATTTACCTTGATAGTTTCCTTGTCTTCCATTATAGTATTTTATGGTGTGGTTTTGATATAAATGAATTGGTTGAGTTTTCCTTTATTTATTCATGCATTGTATAGTGAGTTTCTTGGTTATGGTTCATTGGGATAATGGTTTTAGTTATTAAAGTGTAAATCATCCCCCACTTTCATTTGAAACCCTTTGGTGTCTTCGAAATGTCACTTAAGGCCAAGTAATTATTCATTTCATTCTTAAGATAATCCGAATAAGTGGGACATTACAAATGGGATTAGCTTGTTCGGTCTTTACCTAACAAATGGTCATTAGTTATTAGTCTTGGAGTTAATATTTGTTTTGGTCTATTCATTTGGTTGTGATCTTAAAAATGAAAAGGATTTTTGGGATTTTAAATGTAGAACATAAAAATATGTAGCTCACATATTTATGTTGAACTTCAAGTTACTATAGATTTGGGTAAATAAGGGTTTTGGAGACACTTATAGGATATTGGAGTCTCATTTTCATGGGTTTAGAAAATGATGTGAGTATTACATGCATTGGAAGAATGAATTCCCACGAGGATTTCATATTTCATTTTAGGAAAATGATATATGATGTGATGCATTGTGTTGATTTTTGAAAATTATTGAATTTTTTTCAAATGTATGATTTTAAAAAGGGCATGGTTGGTAAATTTTGGAAATGGGTTGATTTTCAAAAGAAAAATAATAGAAATTTTAAAAATTATTTAAAATTGGAAAAAAATTTATTTGGAAAGAAAGGTTTTGATAGCTGAAGTGATAGAATTTGAAATATTAAGCCTTCAATTGCTAAAGATATACCCTTAAAGATTTTGTTGTTTGTTTAGAATATGTCACATAGTAGGCATTGTTGAAACCAACTGGAAGAAGCAGTGGATAATTTGGTTACACCTTAACCAGAGGTGAACCAAGAGCCAGTTCATAGTATCGTCCAAGAATTCTAAGATGTGGACACAAGGAATCGGAGGGATGAGCCAAGACAATAGTATCATTCCATCATATTCTTGAAATAGAATATACCATTCTTCCTGGGTAATTATGAACCAGAAAAGGTAGATGTGTGTCTTAATAAGATGAATTGTATCTTAAAACTATCAGTATACTAGTGGAGAAAATGGTCAAGTTAGAAACATATTTTCTCTAGGATCTTACACATCGGTGGTGGTAACTAGTGGTGCAGGATAAAAAATATCAAGACCTTAGTTGGGTGGATTTTGAAGAATTTTTCAATAAACAATTCAATCCTTAGACGTTCAGGATACAGAAAAGTATGGACTTCTTCATCCTGAAGAAAGTAAATTTCTCTGTCAAGGAATATGTGGCTAAATTCATGAATTTAGTGAGATTTAAACAAGATCTACGGAAAATGTGGCCTTGAAATCATGCATATTCAAATTAGGGATAAGATACTATATTCTTTTGAAAACAGTTGTTCTTTGTATTACATATTATATAGAGATGGTGAAAGGAGGGACAGTGGATGAATGTGATATCTCAAGAACTATGGGAGGAGGAAGTATAATGGTGATTAAGGGTAATGGTGGGAACTCTAACGCTAGGAGAAAGAAGAATAGGGACACATATTTCCAGGATAAGAGTGGAAACCCGAATAAGACTACTAGATTAGTAAATCTTCTTCTGAGACCCATGTTAAATGTGGGATGTTTCCAATGTGGATCCTTTTACCACATTAAGAGAGATCGTACAACACCACCTAGATCATGCCATAATTGCAACATTATGGGACATCTTAAGCAAAATTTTCATAGTTCTCTAAGGTCAAGTTCTCCAGAAACTTCTTAGGTGTCACGAGAATCATATTATGTGAACAGATGTGGAAAGTATAATCAATCTCATCAATAGAGCAGAGATAGATATGGTGATACCAGAAACACCATGACTCCTCAACAAGGGAAATATCAATAAGGAAATAAGAATAATACATAAGTTATAAAGCTGTTGAATGGATCTAATCAAATGATTTTTGATGATTAGGTTGGACCATTAATGGTGAGAGATATTATTATGTTGAATTCTACCCCTATGCAAGTTTTGCTTGATATTGGTGCATCATATTCATTCATTATTTTCTTTTGTTGTTGATTATTTAAAATTAAAACTTGATAAGATGCCCTCTATGTTAGAACATCGAACTCCTCTTGAGGAAAGATAATGTAGAGCCTTATTATGTAGAGAATGTTCTATAACTGTTGATGGAGATGAGATCAAATGGGACTTTTTGTTGTTGGAAATGGATTTCTTTGAGATAATCCTCGGTATGGATTGGCTGACAATGTTTATGGCTCACATAGACTATTATAGAAGGACAGTTACTTTAATGGCTGAGGATGGTGTTTACCATCACTTTAAAGAAGAAAGGGCTATAAAGGTAGTAGCAATAGACTTGTTGGAACCATTAGTGTGAACAATCTCTTACCATATTGTGAAGTATAACATAGCATCGATGGAATAGATTGAGGATAGTAGTTTTCCAGCAATTCTGGATCAATTTCTAGATTTTTAACCCATGAATTTATCAAGGTTACCACCTGTAAGGGAAGTGGAGTTTACGATTGATCTCATTTCAGGGATTCATATTATCTCACTCTTATCCAATAGAATAAAACCAATAGAGTTAAAGGAATTAAAATTGTAGTTGGAATATTTGGAAAGAAAAGTTTTCATTTGGTCAACCATGTATTTGTGGGCAGCACCAGTCTTGTTCATGAAAAAAGAAAATAGCACTCTAAGGACATGTGTGGATTATAGTAATATTAACCAAGTTACGATAAAGAATAAGTATCCAATACCACGCATTGATGACCTGTTTGATCAGTTAAGGGGGTTTAGTGGTTCTCTACAATTGACTTGTGATCAGGATATCACTAATTGTGAGTTCTGAAGGAGGATATTCTAAAGATAGCTATCATAAGTATATATGGATATTATTAATATATATTCATGCCTTTTGGTCTTATGAATGCACCATAAGTCTTTATGGATTTGATGAATTGGACATTTCAGTGATATTAGTATTCTTTAGTTTTTGTGTTTGATGATGATATCTTAGTATATTCAAGTACAAGGGCATAGCATTAGTAACACTTAGTGATAGAGTTTGAAATCATGAGGCACTATCCTCTGTATGATAAACTCTCAAAGTGTGATTTTTTAATACAAGAGGTATTATTTCATTGACTTTTAATTTTTGAAAAAGGTGTTTCTATGCATCCATATAAAATAGAAGATGTTAAATCTTGTTAATTGTCGAATAATATCTTTGAGATACAAAGATTTCTTTGTTTATCTGGTTATTATCAATTCTTTTTCCATGAATTATCATGAATATCCACACTAATTATTTCTTTGACAAAGAACAATGCTCCATTTCGATAGATTGAGGAATTCTAGAATGTTTTCCAAGAGCTGAAAGTTTGTCTTACATCAACAACTATCCTGATTTTTTCAGAATCAGGATAGGGGTGTGTAGGGTACTATGATGCTTCAGTATCTGGGTTGGAATGTGTTCTCAGGAAAGGATAAAACATGGTTTCTTATTGTTAAAGTTAGTTGAGAGTGCATGAGAATAATTACCCAACACATGATTTGGAGTTAACTATAGTCATTCATGTTTTGAAGTCCTGAAATCACTCTCTATTTGGTGAGAAATTTATTTTGTTCACAGATCATAAGAGCTTGAAACATATTTTCTCACAAAAAAAATTGAATTGAAGGTAATGAAGATGGACGAATTATCTTTAAATGTTCAAATTTGACTTGATGTATACACTAGGAAAAGGTAATTTTTTGGCTAGCACATTAAGAAAAAATTCATATACTCCATTGGAAAAATAAAATTCAGATGAATGGAGATTGATGTTAGTCCAAGAGGACATGCATGTGGAATGTGAAGACCATAGTGATGTTACAGTTTTATATTCATTTTCCATGATTCTTGATTTGGTAAAGTTGTTCAAAGAAGAAATAACATCTGACATGGAATTGCATGTTTTGAGTTCTAAACTCAATGGTGTAGAGACCATTGAAGGATGGAAATGTGATGAGAATTCGGTTTTGTGGTTCAAATATCAGATGGTTGTAACTAAGGCATTCCAGTAGAAACTTCTTTATGCTTAACAACATTCCAGATTATTTCTACACTCGAGAATACAAAAGATGTATAAGGAGTTGAAGGCACAGTTTTGGTGTAGTGTCGTGAAAAGAAACATGGAAGATTTTGTTTCATGGTGGTTAACTTGTCCACAGGTTAAGGAATAACATCAATGACCAACAGGTATATTGTTTTCTTTACCTATCTATGTGTAGAAGTAGAAGTAGATAGCTATGGATTTTTTATAGGTCTCCCAAGAATGGTTTGGAAACATGATTTCATATGGTTGATAATGGATCGACTCACCAAGTCATCTCATTTCATCCCTATTCATGAAACTCATATGGTGGAGGATCTATCCAAAATCTATATACATAAAGTGGTAAATATACATCGAATACTAGTTTCTATAGTCTCATACATAGATCTGAGGTTCACATCATGTTTCTCGATATCCATATAGAAAACCCATGGGACTCTGTTGACTATGAGTACAGTGTATCATCCTAAGAGACACGACCAGTCTGAACGGATGATGCATACATTGGAAAAGATTTTGTGGGATTGTGAAATGAATTTTGGTGGCTCGTGGTAACATCATATACTGTTAGTGTTGTTATCATATAATAACAGCTCTCAGGACACAATATATATGGCCCCTTTTGATGCATTGTTTGAGATTCCTTGACATTCTCTACTTTGTTGGGGGAAAATAGGTGAAACTTCACTAATTAGGAAAAGCCTTCTCCAAGAAATAATGGATAAGATTTAGCTGATTAGGAAATGGATAGGGACAGATCATAGTCGTCAGAAATCATATGTAGATCAAAACTGAATACCATTGTCATTCGGATTGACTGATTGTGTGTTCTTGATGATTTATCTAAGGCTTGGACATCATCGTATTGGGAAGCAGGGAAACTTATCTCTCTGATGCATAGTCCCTTTCAAGATACTGTAATCTCTTAGGGAGGTGGCATATTGGTTGGAATTACCACCATGGTTTAGTTTGGTGTGTAATGTGTTGCACGTATCTCATTTGAAAATGTATCAGCTTGATCTCAACTAGGAGATCAGATGGGATCACGTTGACCTAGAACCGGATGCTTCATTAGTACATATCCCGGTGAAAATTTCGGATTGGAAGGACAAAGTATTTCATGGGAAAATCATTGGTCTAGTGGGAGTTTAATGGACACATGGTCAGATTCAGGAAGAGAATTGGGAATGCAACAAACAACTGAAAGAGTAGTGCCCCGAACTCTATCAAGGAAAAGGTACTTTTCTATTTTTTAGGGATATAAAGACCAATGGTGCAGAGAATGTAGTACCCATGGATTTTTGTACATAACCCTTTCTTTATTATTTTCATTAATATAAATTTTAAGGGTGAAGTTTGGGATATTTTTTATAATGTTTGGAGAGTTTCGGGGGCTAAAGAGTAGGCACATAGGATGCTCACAGTTTGTCTAGACTGTGTTGAATCCTTGGACAAATTATGAATATTTTGAGATGTTGGATAGTAGCTTCAGCAAATTGGGCACATAGTTAAGGAGGTTGTGTATGGACGTCATACAAGGGTTGTCCCAGACAGTAGTTAAGGCACGGTTAGCAAAAATTTTGTCTAACCATGCACTAGGTTAATGTGAGATCCTAAAATAGTGGATATCACACATTTTTTAATATAGTGGATTTTTTCCTCCTATAGAGCCCTAATTATAGATTCCTATCTATAAAATTTTGTAGAACCTCTCCCAAGAAGATTAGAATCGATTTAGAGCCTTTCCTTGGCATTTAGAATCCCAATTCTTGAGGTATGTCATAGATCTTCTTCGTTCTTGTCATGTTTTCTTGGATCTACTTCTCCAATCCTCTTGGATTCTTAGATATACACTCATTATGGGTAGATCTAAGATTTTGAAATCCAAATATTTTGATATTTGGTCTTTTTGTTTACAGGAAAAGATATCTAAGGCAGTTTCGTGGAATTCTTACCTAATTTTGTAAGTATTCTTCGCCCATTTTCAGTTTTCATCAAAACCATCAAGGTAGGTGGCTTCACTCTTGAATCCTATTTCTATAAATGATTGGCTTAGTTTCAAATTGATTTAATTTTGTGAATTTTATTATGAAATTGGGGTGAAGATTATGGAATAAATCCTCTTTAATGATGATTTATGATTTTGATGGAATTATGTAATTTTAGTGAATTGTTGTGAAAAGTGGTTTACCTTCTTAATTTTAAAATGGTTATTTAAAAATAAGGTTTTTCTATAAATATTAAAATGATTTTTTGGGAAAAAAATTTTGATAATAATTTTTTTATTAAAATGTCTTGTTGGGAAAAGGATTTTCAAAAAAAGGTGATTTTATTGAAATGTTATTGGCATGGTTTTTAGGCATACTTAGGTGTGAGTATATATTTCATTTACAAGATTTGGTTGAAATATGACCTACTACTCAGTGCCAAATTTTTAATGTAACGTGGGATATAATTACATTGTGATGACTTGGTAGATCAAAAAAAAACTAATCATGAGTATGGAATTTTCATAACAAAGCATGCATTGTGGGATGTGTGGATAATTGGAACAGAATGGTTATGCTAAATTTATTTTGATAAATAGATAAAATAATTTCTTTGTTGTTTTTTTTGGAAATGTGACTTTCTAGAAAATTGGTTAAAATATAACTTTTTTACTGTTGGTTATAATGGTTTTTGAAACTTGTTTATATTAAGTTAAAAACTGTTTTATAGAATTATTTTTTAGAAATGGTTTTATATAAATGTTTCTAACTTTTCTGTCCCAGTGGAAAGAGTAAGGAATTCATTGGGGAAAGCATATTGTGTTTTATACTCAACCCTGCTTTGGAAATTTGTATATTTTGTAGATTCTATCTTTTGGGACATTGGAAAAGGTAAAGTATCACACGTATGTAGCACGACCTCATGATACTTGGGCTATTTCATCAATGGAGTGGGGAGCTTTTATAGCATGGAGTCTCATTTTTGTATTTGAGCTTATTAATTTTATTTTCCCTATTTACCTTTATAGTTACTTTGTCTTCCACTGTAGTATACTTTTGTGTGGTTTGGATATAAATTAAGTGGTTGAGTTTTCCTTTATTTATTCATGAATCATATATTGAGTTGCTTGGTTATGGTTCACTGATTTAATGGTTTCAGTTCTTAAAGGGTAAATCTTCCCCCACTTGGTTACGGTTCACTGAGTTAATGTTCAATAAAATATCCTCTTGATAAGAGAGAAAATAAAACATTATGTTCATATAGAATTACATATATTTAGGTTTCCAAGTATGAGAAAATTAGTGAGAAGAGAAATTATAGACAAACAAGAAAATCATAATACAAAAATAATGATAGATATTGATCATGATTATTGATCATGATAAAACGATTGATCATAATAAGGTTAATGACCACAAAACCATAAACCAAATAGGTGAAAAAAATACCATCAATTCACATAAAACTAAGGTAATATGATATAATTTTTGAATCTCTAAATAATCAAAGAACAACTAAAAAGGAGGTTTGAATCAGTTATTTCCTTTTTATACTTTTCAAACTTTAGGAAATGTTACCCCTATAACTTGTTATAGTTTTTTCTTTATCATATTTTAGTAAACTAAAATGCATGAAAGTAGAGTAATGTAAACAAATCACACAAGATTTAAAAGTGTTGACCTTAGTGTAAGAACCTACATTATTTCCAAAGACACTCCCATGGGTTTATGTGAATTTAGTATAATAAAGAAATGAAAATAACTTGTGTTAACACCTTTTATACACCTTCTATGTCCCAATAGTAATGATTATACTAACCCCCTTGAATTTATAAAATTTTTTTACAAAAATCATTCACAATAAAATCATAAAAACTTTTTTCAAAATACTCCAAAAAAGTATCTAGGTCTAATAACCCTATATACAATTCCCACTATTTGATGGACCTGGTCGATGGACTGATTCTGATGGACTTGTTCTATTGATCCTATAAAAAAAATTGTTCCTACTTAGCAAACTTTTTGTTCTAAAAATTAATAAAACAATTCTTCTCAACTTTCTTCTCAAACTTAGACTGCTTTTCTTTAATCTGATTTTCTTTAGTCTGATAAACTAACCATTTAGTTTTATGACAACCTAATGATATCTCTATCCAAAAAATCTTCAAGAAAAAAATCAACATCACTTCCAACATTTCCCTCATGCGAATATCATTGAATTACAAATTTATTATGCTCTCTATTTATAGGTGAACCATATTAGAAATGGTGGTAAACTGAAACTATTTTCTACTCCCTAAAATTCATAAATCTTAATTTCACTCAAATTTGAAATTTATATTTTATTCCTTCAAACTTTTTTATATCTTTTGGGGTCTTTCTAAAACTTCATTATTCTTCAAAAATCATCCTAAATTCTCAAAAAAAATATTAGAATCTAAAGTATGGAAAAATCATTTTGTTATGACTTCTCATCTAGATTGAACTTTTGAGTTTTTTAGAACTATTAAATCAATTATAACTTATCAATATAATTTTACTTTCTTCTTAAGATCACACTGATTTAATTTATTCCTTAGCTCAGTACAATTTGCCTTTATTCCTCAGTTCAGTATAATTTGACTTTCTTCCTCATCTCATTATAATTAAAATTTCTTCCTCAACTTAGTCTAATTTTACTTTCTTCATTAGCTCAATGTTCTTTAACTTTCTTCTTCATATCTATTTCATTTAATTATTTTCTCATATCAGTATGATTAAATTTCTTCCTCAGCTCAGTCTGATTAACTTTATTCATTAGCTCTTTCTGATTGACTTTCTTCTTTAGATCAACCCAAATTTACTTTTTTCTCATCTTGGCATGATTTGAATTTCTTCTAGAGCATAGTACGATTTGAATTTCTTCCATAGCTCAGAAAGATTTAATTTCGTACAAAAACTCAGTTTGATGAATTGGTTTTGATCCAGTGTGTCTGATATTTATCTTAGAAAAACTTATTCATTCATAATTCTAGAAAATTATAAGCAAAACAATTATAAAAATTAAGTATCTCATATTTTACCTGGTGTACAAAAAACATTATTTTACAAAAATATTTGTTTTCAAAAAATAAAAAACATTGTAAAAACATAAAATATCACCAAATATATTCAATCTACCCCTTTGGGGTATTTGAAAACTATTGATAGAAACTTTTTCAACTCACCATTTTTCAAAAATCTGATTTTTTTACAACTCGTTTTTAGAATAACTCATGTTTTTAAAATTTACCAAAACACATCCTTTCTCAAAAAAGAGTGTCTGAACACCAAAATACTTCATAAAGTAATATCTTTTAAGGAATTAAATTCCTTAAGGACAAGAAAATTTTACTACCATGTTATGATAAACTCCCCTAACTTTTATCTTTTCCTCCCACTTTTGTCCATCTCTTCCTCATTTTATGACAGTCACAGCTTTATATTCATCAATGTATGAAATTTATGGTTCTTCCATATCCCTTATAGGATAAAGTTGCAAAAATTATCTAGTTTTTTTAATATAATTAGAAAAATTATGGGGGGATCATCCTTTATATTTTTAGGACGGCTTTAGTTGAGGTTGAATATGAAGATGCAACCTCAATTACACAAATATCTCTTTTAGAATTAATTTAGTTAAGATATCAAAAATTTGATATTTTTTCAAAACATATTCCAACACAACATATCCCCTAGCAACATATTCCTTTAAAATGAAAAACATTATATCATTATGTCTTGATCTTGAATGATATAAATGATTTTTTGAAAATTCAATTACACTCTGATTAAAAATAATAATCTTCAATGGTTTGTAAACTTCATCTTTAATACTTTCCAATGGAACCTTCATCAATAAAATTGAGTATGTACTTGGGTATCTAAAACATATTATGATTCTTATATGCTCAAATTTACTGAACTCTATTTCTTATTATGACAACTCACACAACATTATCTCTAGAAAAATGTTCCTCTAGAAGTTGATTTTATGTCATTTCAATCTCCACCCCAATCAGTATTAGTATAACCATGAATGTTCATATCACAGATCCTTTTATATAATATCCCATGAGAAGTTATTTCTTTAACATATTTCATAATTATATTTTCTCTAAAAATACGAGATTATTTTGGATCACTTTGATATTTGGAAAAAAATTCACATCATAAGAAATATCAGTTCTTGAGGATATGAAAAAAATATAACTTTCAATCAACTTCTAAAAATCCTTTTGATTTACACATTTTTCGAGTTCATCTATACTCAAATTTTTTCTCACAAAAATAGGAGTGGAAGCTTTTTTATATTATTCTATACCAAACATCTTTAACAATTCTCTAGTATACTTATCTTATGGTAGAAAAACTTATTTTTATTTTTGTTGAAGTTATAATCTAAGGATGGATGTTAATTCTCATAACATTGACAAATCAAAATTCTTCTTCATTTCCTTATTAAATTATTTAGAGGCTATTTCTCTATCTCAAGAAAAAAATTATTTCATCGGCATAAAAAATACAATTTGGGGGCTTAAGTTAACATATTTTACATAAATGTTTTTATCAAACGTTAATTTAGAAAAATTAATCATTTTCAAACAAAATCATCTTTAGAATATCAAACATGTGGATCTTGTTTTAACAAATAAAATGATTTATTTAGTTTACAAACCATTATTTCATCTTTATCAAGTAGAAACCCACAAGGTTTTTCAATGTAAACATCTTCTTCAATTTCGCCATTTAGAAAAGATGTATTTATATCCATCCAATAAAATTTGTAATTCTAATTTGTGTTCACTTATTGAAACATTTTTACTGGTTATAATATTGAAATTGGGTTAAAGGTTTCTTCAAAATCTATAACTTTCTCCTCTGTGTAACCATTTCAACCAAGCCTTTTTTTTGTTTCTTAAAACTTCTCCATGTTCATTAAACTTTTTTTTACACCCATTTTGTTCCAAAACATTTTTATTTTTTGAACATAGAACAAGTTACCAAGTGTTGTTTCTCTAAATCTAATCCAGTACTTGATTCATTGAATCAACCCATTATTTTTATTTGACTACTTCTAAAACTGATTCTGGTTAAATTTGTGAAATTAGTGATTTTGGGTTTTCTAGTCTCAGAATTATTATTATTTGAACTGGATCCTTTCATTTCCAAAGAATATTTTAGGTCTCAACATGTTTTTTTATATGATATTTCCCAATATTTATTCCTACTTCAACTTCCTAATCATGTGATTATTCTGAATCTTGATAAGTTTGTTTTTAATCACATTCATTTCCATTGGGAATATTCATTTCATCTTATTCAATATTCTCAATATATTTTTTTAAGGAGATTAAATTTTGAATAACTTTTACATCATAAAATCTTCTAAATTTTATAAAAGTTTTTTATAAAATTTTGAACTTCATTTATTGGGGAATAACCCATGAAAATTCCTTTTTTATCTTTCTCATCATAATTTTCATGATATAAAATTTTGATTTTTAGTAAACATGGACTTAAAAACATTTAAGTGATTCAATGAAGGATTTTTGTTAAACCACATTTAATAGGAAGTCATGTTAAATTCCAGACTAAACAAACTTCATTTTGGTACATATACCACAATACTAAAATCTTCTCTCCAGCATTACTTTTAATGTTTGTATTATTCTAACATACTTCTTCCCATTTCCATAAAAATTATATTCTTCTTTTCTTCTACTCCATTTTTTTGCAGGGTGTATAGATATCTATACTGATTTTTTATTCCATTCTTTATCAAACAAGATTCAATGGAATTTCATGTGAACTATGTTCCATTATCTATTATCAAATTTTTTATATAAACCCGCATTTCTTTCTCAACTTCTCTTCTGAAAACTCTAAAAATTTCTACTACCATTGAATTATAATTCATAAACATGATATTGGTTATCTAAGTGAAATATTCAATGAAATTGATAAATTAAAAAATTACATTTTATCTATTTATGCCTCATTAGCCGACATAAACTAGAATGAATAAGTTAAAGTGGTCTGATAGATTGAATCTCAACTTTCTAATAACTTTTTTTATTAATTTTCCCTTTCTAAAAAGTTAAGAAAACATCTTCTTCACTCCTTTTTAATTTTATATAATTTTATACAGCATCAAATTTAGAATTTTTTTCATGTTTTTGTATCCAATATTCCAATGTCTCTGGTTCCACAACTTGTTTTCATCATTACCACTCAAGTAATAGAATTTGTAATGTTCTGATATTTGAAAAAGCTTTTCACTAGTTCTTTCACCTCTTGTAACAACTTTTCCATCTTCCACACTTCTAATGATACAAAAAAAATCTAAAAAACACCTTTTCCCTTATCACGTAGCTAACTTATACTAATTAAGTTATGTTTTAGCTCATCAACAAGTAGAACTTCCTTAGATTTAAACCATTTTCTTCAATCTGAGTTGTTCTAAATCCTCTAATTTTTAAGGAACTATCATTCCAAAAGGTAATATCTCCTCCATCTTGAAATGTAATTTGTTTTAATATTTTAAAATCACTTGTAATGTTTGATGAACAAAAACTATCAATTTTCCATGATTTTTTCTATTTAAATAATTTTAAAGTTGTCTCAACAACAAAGCCTCATTCCTCAACTTTATTCTCTCTAGCTTCCTTTCTATTTATAACATACAAAACTTGTTCCGAATGGAGTAAAATGCATTTTTTAGAATGATGACAAGTCTATTCACATCTTACAAATACATCTTCCAGTTATTAAAATTAATTATCCATTGGAATTTATCAAACATATTGACTTTTTACTTTTCTAACGTACTAATTATTTGGAAAATTACTCATTCATTTTCCACCTTTGCTTCCACTATATTCAATAATTCTTCTAGGAATTGAAAATTAATTCCAAAAATAATATTCCCCATTACCATAGATTAAACAGCGCCAAAAAACAATAAAATCTATATTTTTTTAATTAACTTCTTTCCCTGTATAAACATTTTTTATATTTACAACTTCTTTCATTTCTAACATACTTTGGTCATTGACCATATTTCCAATATAGGTAGTTGTAAAATTTTGTATATGTGATTTTTTTCTCACACAGATTATCAATAAATTATTTCCCAACACTTTTCTTATCACCTGAAATGTTAGAAAATCAGATGAAATGTTTTTTTTTTTGTTGGAGTGGATTTAACTGGATTCTTGATTAGAGATTTCTTAGCTGCTTTAGTGGTTTCAAAATTTTACTTCTAAAGAATTGTTTAAGTTTTCATTCATATTTTTTAATGTAATTTTGGCCTTAATAATTTTTTATTTAGAATTTGTAATTTATTATTCCTTATCTTCCAACCACTTACTATCTCAAACTATATTTCCTTGTTCAACAATTCTAATTTTGTAACATATGATCTCCATGATGTATTATTCTTCTTACTTTATAATAATTTTTTATCCTTCAAAAACTTTTCTTCTATATTTATTTATCATTATGATTTCATTCTTGAGAGGTTTATTTTTACCAAGATATAAAAAAAGATTTTTCTAAGCTGCTACACTCTTTTAGAGTCTTCACCTCCATATTCTTAACTATTTGAGAAGTACTCTATTTTCTCAAATTTTTCAATGAACATTATAACCTTTTATAAAATATCATCTTTTGAATACTTATTTTTAGTTGAGTCTAATTTAGCTTTATTACTTAGTATACTTATTTTATTTCCTTTGAACTTCTTATTATTTTTTTTGGATGTATTTTTTTCTTTGGTTCGTTTAACCAATTCTTCCATTAAAGTTTTTCATTAGAATCATCTCGATGTTCAATAACATTCTTCTTGGGTATATTAATTGTAAACTTCCTCATTACACCACACTCAAAACACTTGAGATGAAGTTCATATCGATACTTTCATCTTCCTCTTTGAACATTCTTATAGATAAGAGACATGATTTTTTCATTAAATTCAGCATCTGCTTTATCCTTAGAGTCATAAGGATCAACATCTTCATTATCTTGAATTTTAATCCTTTTAATAGTTTCATAATATATTTAATATATCATATTATTTTTAAACACAAGTGTTTTTCCCATGTCATAAGAAATAAGAAAGTTATGAGGATCATCAAGAGATAAATCATCTGTATATTCTAAGGAATAAATTTTAGAATCAAACCTATCCAGTAAAATTCTCATAAGTTTTTTTAAATTTATAGAATCTTACAAGACATATCAGAAACTTTTGATGTTTCAATCAACTTAATTCATTGTGGTGAAGTACTCATCAATATTTTCTTTATCTATCCTTATTATGTCTTCAAACATAATATGCCAGATTTTTATATTTTCTTACTTCACTTTAGTATTCCATTTAAAAATACTTTATACCTTATCCCACATACTCGTTGATTTTTTGATACCAATCAACTTCATATAATCATTTTTATAGATACGTAATGATATGATTTCTTGAGTTTCCTTTAAATTCAATATTTCTATTCTCAACAAACATCATAGGTTTATATTTCTTAATAGGTGGAAACCCAATTATAACATCATCAACAACATCCAGGAAAAGATATAAGTGTTATGGAATCTTCTAGTTTTTCAAACGATAATAATTTTCTCAATAAAATGTATAAATTTTTGTATTGTTGATAGAATTGATATTATTAATTATAAGGATTCATTAAGGGAACCATTAAATTATACCAATTTAAGTTCCAAAAGATCGAAGAATAACTAAGAAAGGGTGTTGAACCAGTTGTTTACTTTTTAAAAGTTTCAAACTATAAGAAACATAACCCAAGAATATTATTAGAGATTATTCTATTTCAGTATTTGGAAAAATAAATTCATGAAAGTATAAGAAATTAAATAAATAACATAAAATTTAAAATTTTTTTCCTCGGTATGAAAATCTACATCCTTCCCAAAGCCACTCTTATGGGTCTATGTAAATTCACTATAATTATTAAGTGAATAAAAAAATTCAAACTACCATTAGACACATTGTATATCCAAATATAAATGATTATACTGAACCCTAATATCTCAAAAAAAATAAAAAAATGATCCAGATAAAATTCATAAAAACTTTGTTCAAACTGCTTCACAAATTCCTTAGGTCTGAT
Source organism: Viscum album (assembly GCA_963277665.1). Classification (NCBI taxonomy): domain Eukaryota; kingdom Viridiplantae; phylum Streptophyta; class Magnoliopsida; order Santalales; family Viscaceae; genus Viscum; species Viscum album. The sequence goes on along the minus strand of OY728141.1, from coordinate 1,951,988,573 downwards.
GACCCTAATTATGATTCCCACTATCGGATAGCCCCTATACAATTGACTAATTCTGATAAACTTAGTTCAATGATCATTTATAAAAAAATGTATACTTACCAAACATCAAATTCTGTCAATTAACAAAAAACCTCTTCTCAGAATTCTTCTCAAACTCAAGTTGAACATCTTCAGACGGATTTTCCGTAGTCCACCAAACTAACCTTTTAGTTATCAGATCATCTGAAGATATAAATATCCAAAACACACTTCTGACATGAGCACTAAAGAACTAAAACCTTTTTTTCTCACAATAATATCATTTAATAATTAACATAATCTTATATCTTTTTATAGGAATCCAATTTTAGAAAATGTGGGAAAACTGACACCAATTATCGCTCACTCAAATTCATAAAACTGAATTTCTATCGCATTAAAACTATATCGTTGACTACTTCAATCCTACTCATATCTTCTACTGACCTCTAAAAACTTTCCAATTATTCAAACTAATATTTAATTCTCAAAAATAAAATTATTAAATATAGTATTGAAAACTTAGTTCATTAGAACTTCTCAGTCTAGTGGAACTTATGGGTCAGTTGGAACAATTGAGTCTGTTAGAACTTCTCAGTTTGATTTGAATTTCTTCCTTACCTAAGTCTAATTGACTTTTCCACTTATCTCAATAAAATTTTACTTTCTTCCTCAAATTATTCTAATTTTACTTTCCTCCTTAGTTCAGTCTAATTTTACTTAATTCTTCATCTTAGTCCGATTTTATTTTCTTTCAAATCTCAATAGGATTGGATTTCTTCCTCACCTCAATCTATTTTACTTTCTTCCTCAAATTAGTTTGATTTAATTTCTTCCTAATCTTAGTATAATTTTAATTTATTCCTCATCTCAGACTAATTTGAATTTCTTCCTCAACTCACTCTGATTGTAATTTCATCATTAACTCATTCTGATTGACATTCTTATAAAAACTCACTCTGATGAACTATGTTTGATCCTTTGTGTCTAATCTTATAATTTTAAAATAACATAATCGTCCAAAATTACCAAAAAATCTCAGAAAAAAATCATAAACTTTTATTAACACATCTTTCACATGATGTATGAAAAATATTTTTTATAAAATGACTATTTTTCTGATATACAAAACTTTATAAAAACAAAAACATCATAAAAATCTTTAATTTTCATTTAAAGATCCTTTTCCCTAGAGTTGAATGTTTCTTTACCATTTTACTAAGAACATAAGGAATTACACTTACCTAATAAGTATAATTTAATCCTTTAAACAATTTTTATCACAATTTCATTTTTTCCCTCTAGCGATCAGTATTCAATATAATATTTTTAATTCTTGAAGCACAAAACATAACTTTTAATGGATTACATTATCCATAAAATGATAACATGTTTTTTATTCTATATTTAATAAAACCAAAATGGATATAATAATGTAATATAATATATAATATTAATAAATCATCATATAAATAAATAATATATAAATATTAAAAATTTGACAATAAAACTAAAGGTGTAACATAGATCATTCCTTAAATAAATGACCATATATCTCAAGTATCCCCAAAAACCTCAATATTAAATAATGTTTTAAACTCAAATGTTATCTCACAAGAATCATCTTAAATCTAATATAATTCTTCTCAGATTATATTTTATTTTAAACCAAATGGTTATATATAACACAACATAACAAATTGTTTCTCGATATATTATTAATCACTTAAACATTATAAAATTCAAAAAAAACATGACCCAACAATATTTTTCCCAAAATCAACTTAATATTTGTTTTATTAAACCATTAATATATAAAATCATTCTAAATATGTCATCACATCGGCCATTGATAGGTGTTTCATCATAATCACCCTTCAGTTGTGGGTCCATACCACACGGCCTTTTTAGATGTGATGCATAGTAACCTAGGCATGGGTTGTCCTTTTTCTAAAACTATAATGTATATAACGTTCCAAAAAATAAAAATAAATTACTAAAAAAATTAATAATCAAATTACTTTATAACAACTAAAGTTTTCTATACAGATTATTTTTTCCAAAAAAAATAATCTTAATTGACTATTATCAGCTTAAAATCAAAGATAAGATAATCCCTTAATGTTACCAATACCTTTAAATTTATTTTCACTAACAATAGGGATGTTCTTCCTTGAATAAAATTTTAAACAATAACCAATACTAAACCCAATGGTTTTATCACTATAAATGTCTCCCAAAATACACTTAATCATCTTATACTTTCATAACTTAAAGCCTCAAAAGGGATATTTCTGACTTTAAAATTATGATCAAACTTAGACTTATCAAACCAAGACAAATTAGGTTTATCAAATGTCATTAGGGAATATAATATCTTTATAGATGTTCTATTCTATCATTCATCATAATAGTTCATAAAAAAATGTGAATTAATCCAAGCATATCCCTTGGGACTCTAATACCAAGTGTGTAGTAAGGGAACACTCACCATTTATTTTAATGATGGTTGAGATATACTAAACCAAATATTTTTAGGATTTTTTTCCCAAGATAAATCTATACTAAACCCATTTCCACCTATAGTATCTCGAAAATGATGTATTTTTAGGAAAACAACATAACATATTCCTTATAAAACTTTAGAATGTTATCATATCCTTAGACTTATCCCCGATATTTTTAATATTGTTATCTAATATTAATCCCTAAAAATAAATAGATCTTTATCTAATACAGACTATTGTTACCCAATCATTTTACATGTATTATTAGATGATGTTTAACAAAAAAACTCAACAAAAACAACCAAATTATTGTGATGCCTAGTGTATTTATAAGACTATGTACATAAAACATAAAAAGAAAATAAATAATAATATATTTATTTTTATTCTCTTTAGTGAGATCATAGCTATCTTTGAGATCCTAAAACATCATAGGATAACCTACAGAATACATAAAAATGGGTGTGATAAAATCCTAGTGATGAAATAAACATGATAAGGAAACACAATGTGTGAGTAAATGGTAAAACATGATATCAAAATAGATAAGTCTCAAGGGTAATCACCTGGAATCATAACATAACGAACATGATATAATAAGCTTATAGAAACATAGGAAATGTGGTAGAAACATATAACATGACATAAACATGGGTCAAGGATAACGGCCTAGAAAAAATCACATAGTTTAAAAATTCACATAATGTATTAGGTTTACTCCCTAATCCAATACATAATGTCTCATGAGACAAAATGTTTACTCAATTCATTAGAGTTCTATCTGGGAACACCCATGTTAACATGTTTATAATTTATGTGTGTCACAAAAATTAAATCAATTATAAGAAATAAATAAAATAATTATCCCTGAAACAAATGGGGTACATAATCTTTCTTCAAGTCATAATAAAAGGAAATTTAACAATAAATTAATTTTTTAAATGAACATAAGGCATGAATTACCCCATCAAAAAAGGTATAATTATCTAGAAATATTTTTGTGACACATATACATAGAATTTTAACACATTATAATACATTAAAGAGATAGATAAAGTGATTTAGAGAGTGATTGGTCATAACTTAATGAAAAGTGTGGTTTAGAGAGATCCATTACACCTATAATAAAAACATCTATAGATATCGAAATATGATTTTTATTTAAAACTTATTTTGAAACTAATTAGAGAATATAAAAAATAGGGTTTCTAATTAAAGAAATAAGTAATAATAAAAAGAAATACAAATATAAAATAGTGGTTGTGGTTGTTGGAAAGTATTTTTATGTCATATATGTTAAAATAAAATATTCCTTTTGTATTTTGTAAATAAAATAAAAACATTTTGTATAAAATTCAAAAAAAAATATTCTTTTTGATAACCTTTGAAAGAAAGTAAAAAAATGTAAATTTTTATTTATAATTTATTTATATAAATATAAATAAATCAATCAATCAATTTTAAGAATATGTATGTGGAATAGAAGGATTCATAAAATAAATCTTCAAAACAGTAAAAAAGAAGTATTTAAAGTAAGGTTTTCATTACATAAAACCTATAAAATATTTTTTTCATTATAAATAAATTTAAATATGGTAAAAAATGATCTGTACAATCCATTTAATAATGAATAATAATTTTCAAAAAAACATAGAAGAAACTGGACATATAATAAAAATAATTGGAATGGAAACATAAAAAGAGGATTTTTTTTTGAAGAAATTCCATTACAAAGATCATATAATTTGAGTGAGAATTAATCAATGAAGTGTTTATAGATAAAAAATATAAATACACAAAAAAAATTGTAAATAAAACATAATAAAGTTATATTTTATTTCCAACATAATCATATCATAACATTGTTAATTTAATAGAAGTATAACCCAATGAATAGAAACTGAGTTAAGAAACCCATTACCTCAAATTTGAATCATCATGTATTTAAATTATATTACATAATAATAAAATTATATTAATTTATTTATTTCTTAAGAACTCATTTAAATTTTATTATTCCATTTATTTTATTCATTTCCTTTATATATTTATTTACTTAATCAATTAATTTCATGTTAGGTGTTTTGACGATATTTGGTTTATGTGTTCAAAATGACTTCGGTGGGTTGACTCTGGTAACAGAACTAATTGTTTTATCATCCCCAGAATAATAATCATGACATATTTATAATTTTAATTCATCAATTATAAATTTTTAACCAACCATGAAATGTGTTTATGAAAAATGAACTATGTTACAATCATGGAGATGGTAGGTAATACGTATGCTTGAGTAAAGTTTCAATTTATCAAAGATAATAATGGAGAGAAGATAATTATTTTTTTTCCTTAAATTATGATAATAATATCACAAATACCAAATTATTTCATTAAATATACTTATATATATATCACCCATGATATGTGATGATGAAGAATGAATCACATCGCTTCATGGAGGTTGTAGTCCACACGTAAGCACAAATGATGCTATCATTTTTTAATAAATGGAAAGGTAAAAAAGTAATTGATATAATTTATTTTCATAATGAAAAATATTTCTTGTATATAAAATATATACATTAAATCTATCGTCATAAATAGTTGTGATGTGTGATGATAGAAAAACAATTACTTCAGTTCGTGAGGCAGTAGTTTGTCATACACACGAATGATCATTTTGTTTCCCATTTGATGGAAGAGTGGAATTATGAGGGTTATGAAATTAACATAATATAATATAATTATATGGTATATAGTGATTTTATTATATATTCATGGGTTTATAATATTTTAATTACGTGGAAGAATAAGTAAAATTGAAACACAGGGTTAAGAATTATACCTCTTATCCAGACTCCCTCTTTGGTCTTGCACCAAAATCCTTCCCATGAGAGTTTTATAATAGAAAAATAATCTAGTAAATGGGAAAGTAATTTCATAAATTTTTTTATTTTAGGTGTTTTATAAAACATAAGTCTTTATAAGAGTGAGTAAAGGAGGATAGGAGGTTCTCTTTTATAACATAGACAAATTGGTATTTTTATAAATACCCAAAACTATTCAATAATGGGAAGTTAATCTCAATAAAAACCCTAAAAATTGATAAATTATGTATTTTAGGAAATATAAGTTCAATAAAAATATCCTCCAATAAAATTAAGCATTTTTTAAACATTTCATTACTGTTACCTCCTAGGTTTCTCACTTTTACAATTTTAGTTTTTACTACGATAACTCGTATTTTACCTGGGTAATTTATCTTGTAAGCCTAAAAAACAATTTAGACATATTATCTAAAATAATTAATATGAATAATAAATCTACTTTATAAAATAAAAAAATCTATGTGTTTGTAAAATTAAATTTAACACGAGCACATGTAATGCGTAATTCACTATTTTACCAAAACCATGGTAATTAATTTTTAATATTTTTTCTATTCATTATGACCCAAAATTAAGTTTTCATTATTAAATAATATTAATTATGATGATGGAAAATGTTGAATCCATTTTATCATATTAAATTCATTAAATTTTCATAATTTAAGTTAAAATTAAACCCAAAACACTCAATGAAAAGTGGTTTTTCAGGAAATGCATTTTTCAAGTAAAAGAAGATATTATATTAACTCTATGACTATAAATAATCATTATATGAATTTAAATTTTTAGAAATATATATATATAATATATAAATTTAATTTAAATCATTCATTACTATAAGTTATTTTAATTAGTTAAATGGGATAAATGTTTTGCAATTAAAAATAGTTTACAGAAAATTGTGTTATTAAGCATAAAAATAAACTTATACCAAAATCATGCAAATTATTAATTAAAAAGAAATTAATTTGATTATTATAAATATAATGGTTTATATTTTTCTTTAATAATGTATCAAAAAGATAATGGTATCTTTAAATCACATGATTTAATTAAAATAAATGGATGTTTTTAAAAAATAGACAATTCTCACTATTAACTGAAAAGTCAGTCATTTTTTAAGAATATAAAAATTAAACCCTAAGTTAATTTTTATATAATGATTTAAAAAATTATTTTTATTTGTGAAAATAACTTTCCTAAAATACCAATAAATTAATTATAATATTTCTCCACAAAAATCAACAACAATCATTTTTTGATGAAAACATATTTTTTTGATGAATAAAATGCCTTAATTAAAAATGATTTCTTATTAACTAGAAATTTATAAATAAATTAATATTTATTAGGAAATTTAGATATATTTAATTAATCATTTAATCATATTTATAACCTTTAATTTAATCTTTAGGTTATGAAGGTTGTATTTAAAAAATAAAATTTCATGGTTAATTTAGACTCAGTGTTGTGTGTCATATATACTTACAAACATAGTTTTCTTTTTAAAATATTGTGGTGAAGAAAATAATTAAGAAAAATTTGTTTAGGAATTTTATGATGGGGATTCTAAACAAAAAATAAAGAAACTATGAGTTAATTCAGTTGGAAAGAAACTTCAAATTCCCTTGGAATTGTGGAAGACGTTTCCTTTATTTTCAACCTTAGAAGAAATATGGTATGAATTATTTGAGAAGTTTTTCAGTAATTGAAAATGTGGGGATTCACTAAGGAGGTTATGTATGAATTTTAGGTTTTTCATTCAAAATATTTCAAAGATATTGAATCTATGTAAGCATCATTTTACCCTTACATTTAAACATCATCCTATGAGAATGATGAGACTATAATGAAGATTCAATGAGTTTGTATGTATAATTAGGTAATCATCATTCCATAAGCATTGTATAAGTTTCATAAGCATCATTTTCCTGATGAAAACATAAATGCATGTAATCATTATATCACCATAAGGATAAACCTATACTCTAAAAGAATTAATATGTAATAATCATGGATTCTATATACATATAATTTTCATGTCTATGAAAAACTAAATCATGGGACACTGTAAGGATGATCGTCATTACCTTAAGGATTGTTTTTTGTGATACTAAATCTGAGGATTATAAAGTATTTTCCTTCGTCGATCAGAAAAAAAAATAATTAATTCTGATTGAATTTAAGGTTGTAGTATCAACCGAATGGTGATACTGATCTATGATGTCAGTTCCCCACAATGTTGGAGAAGGTTCAATGTCACACTGAATTTTACTCATGAATATAATTTTAGTACATATATGTTTTTTGGAAGTTTTAAAGTTTATATTTATTAGTAGGTTCTTGTATATATTAATATGATCTATCATATGAAATCAATATAATAAATATATTATTATATTAATATATTCATATATATTTTCTATCAAATATTTTAAATCATTCTTCATTGATTTTATAGAAAGAGAAATTGAGGTTGTTAACCTGGAAACTCAGTACACCAAATCTTCATGGAAATTTTCATAATAATTGTATAAATATATTTTAAGTATTATTTGAATAATATAAAATGTATAAATGAATTAAATGAGTGTTTTAATGAATTGGGATCATGATACTTTGATGTATCAAAGAGAGACAAGAAGGAAAATATCAGCTAGTATAGTTTTTCTAAATATTTACAATAAATTCAATGAAATAAGGTTCTCATTTTACTGATTATCAAATGCTTATTTTTAATAATTAAGAAGGTTATTTCATGTATTCAGACTCTCATGCATGATGAGATCATCCTGAAGAAGGGTGATAGAGAGTTCAATCTTTTCTTTGTCTTAATATTATTTTGGTAGTTGAATATTTCCTAATATAAGATCCATTATTTTATACTAAGAAATCCAATGGAAAAGTGAAGAACTAATTCATTCTAGAGATAAAGAACAAGAATTGAAGAATAGGTGGTGTCTATCTAAATAACATTAAGTATTCAAAACTGATAAGTGGGTGATCCTTCCCTTAAAGATAAGTGAATGATGCCTACTTGAACTCGGTGTTACAATTTACAAGAATTTTTAATTACTATAATTATATTATGATAGAAATATATGTTACTCCAAACATGTTAAACATAGTAAGTATGAGGCTCTAAAATTGAGGCTAAACCCTGAAAAAATTTCTTGGTGTTATTTTTTATTACGATTCTTACATACTAGTGAGGAGAGGAGTTTCATTGACATAATCTAGACATTAAAGTAGTCACATAGGTTAAATTTAAAAGGATTATTTAGAGGAGAAATGGGTACCATTGATTCACCCTTCCAAACTCATGGAACCTTAACCAGTTTTGGTATCTTAAAATAGTATTATATAAAGAAAAATTCTCTAGATATTATACTATTTTAAAAGATTGTTATTGAAGTCAGAGTTAAATGATTGGGGAAAATTTCATGGGTTTAAAAATTATATGTATTTATTTCTATCTAATAAGGATTAGATGTGATTGATGTTGTCTCTAATGATCATGTACCTATTATAAAATATGGAGCTATTATATTTACAAAAAAGATGAATCATGATAAATATGGGAAGTGAGAAAATGGTTTACAACCATCTTGTCTAAAAAATTGAAAAAAAAAGTGATATTGCTATACGCAACATAAGAAATATGGGAATGGAATCATCAAGATAAAAGGATAAAAATTAAAAATAACTATATAAAATTATAATATATAATAATGGATGTATATGATAATTTTGGTGACAATTTCACATGGGTGAATGAGATAGTTTAGTCAATCAATGTTTTTAAGTAAAATCTAGATGATTAAAATGTAGTTAAAAATTAATGAATAACTTTTTAGATAGATTTAACTCAAATATCTTATCTTTAAAATAAATTCACAATTTATCTCTTGATGATCTATATAAAACCCTCCAAAAAATTTAGATGATAAAGAACTAGTTTTTATGAAAAATTACATAGAGGGAAAAACATTAAAATCTTTTAATAAATTGAAAATAAAATAAGAGGAGGATAAACCATCAAATGACTCATATGGAGAAGATGAGAGTAATGAAAATCATAAGAAAATCATGGATCGCATATCTAAAAGTCTCAAAAAGGGAAAAGGGAAGTATAAAGGAAAGTTTCCACTTAAATGTGTAAAATTTAGAGGAATTGAAAAAAATTTATTACATTATCCAAGAAATAAGAAAAATATGAAATCATATAATAAATAGGATAAAATAAAAAAATAAAAAATAGATTTACTAAATACTATAGAAAATATGATAAAGGTAGAAGGAATATGTCAAAGAAAAATAAATAAAAATTTTATGTAAAGAGAATGAACACATGTCTTCTTAATATAGTGAATCATTAAAAAAGTGTGTTATATGAGACATTAACTTTAAGGAATGTGTTGAAAGTATAGAAGTAATCACAATTAATAAATAATAAGAGGAATAAGATAAATCATATATGGTTCACATGACGAAGACAGAACACAAATTCTACCTTGATTAAATCATCAACTAAAAAATGAGAAAAAATATATTAAAAGAATATTGGATAGCTAAATAATTTTTAAAATGAGTTTCAAAATTAGTAAAATGAATTTATTTGGGAAACTAATATTCTCAATGTTAAATATGTTGAGAATTAATGAATGAAAAAGTAATCTAAGAAGAGGTAAAATTGTCAAGAAGAAAAGAAAATCTATAAAGAATCAAGGTTTATTAAGGTTTAAAAGACCCTTAGAAAAATTAAGATTAACTTGTACACAGATTTTTAATTAAAGGATGAAATAGCAAAAACTCTAAGAGATTGAAGAAATCATGCTTGGGTAGCATCTGCACTTATAATTCTTAACAAAAACAAATTGATTTCAACTAACAATAAAGGTGAACAAGAAAAATTTGAGAAAACTAAAGTAGGAAAAAACCAAAAAAATGATATTATTATATATAATGGGAGTATAGAATAATCAGAATAATGGATATGATTCAAAACCCAACAAGGTGGATTTTGTTATTGTAGAAAAATAACAAGAAAAACATCAATGTAGACACAACAATTCTATGTGAATACCATTTTCAAGGTATATTTTTGTTGTTACATTATATATAAACCTAATAAATGTTCTTTAAAGTATAATATTTCACATTCATGGAACTAAATAAGTTCATATATAAGGGGAAGTCACTTTAAAAACAATATGTATAATTATAAAAACAAAAAAACTTGATTTTGAAGTATATATTATGTACCTATGTAAAGAAAGTTTGATTATCTTAAGGATATTGTGGGAGAATATGACCAATAAAGATACTTTGAAAAGGAATTTATGATCAAGATTCTAGGTTAATATCAAAAAAATTAGAGAAATGAAGGCAACAAATAAAACAAGGCATAATAATCAGGCACTATGGAGGTAGCTTAAAAGGCTAATAAGAAAAGCATATCATGGATTCTTTATAGTGACTTCCATTCGCATATGATAGAAGATTCCAATGTCTAAAAAATATTTAGGAAAATGATGGATGTTTTTTGACCTTTGGGAATAATATCTCTTTAAAAATAAGTGGAATTTATTCTACTAAAATTAATACTTCCAAACTCAACTCACAAGATGTTTTATTTGATGATGGTTGTTAACATAATATTTTGACTGTTAGTAAAATATATGATGAATTTAATGAGGTAATCAAAAAAAAATAACACTTTTCTCGTTAAAATATATTAATATTGAAGTATCTTTACAATATTGGAAAGGACTAGTGGGAATTTATTTTCATATTGGATGTCATAAAAATTTCTTTTATCTTAAAGCATGTGAAGAGAAATATATTGCACAAAAGAGTTATCCACATTAGTCAGAAGAATATGGGTAAAATAAATAAAGAATATTTGTTAATATAACTTTCACAATAAAGTCTGATATATATTGGGTTTTTCTAGCAAGCCAAAAGGGTAAAATGGGTAAAATAAAAAACAAATTAATGATGATATAATTAATAATATAATTCTATATAACTTAAATAACCCATAATTACAAAATTTATAGAAAGTTATTTAATTAATTATTTTCAATATATTTTTATTCTATAGTTTTAGATATTTAGGTAAAGATTATATAACAAAGTGGACACCTTCACACAATATATTTTTTTCCCACAAAAACAAAGATGTATTTTTATACCCTTATCTCATTCAATGCTATTTTACTTTGTTTAAGATGAGCCACCAAAGCTAAAATGATAAATTTGATAAAATGTATACTTATACTTAGGTCATATGAAAGAAATTAAAAAAATTTCTAATATCAAAATAAATCTTGATAATAGATAAAAATAAATTAATCTTTTTTTACATTAAAAACATGAAAACCAATGAATACATTTACTTTTTTTACAATAAATTTTTCAGAAGATAAATATAACATATCTACATGAGATGATAACCCTTTGATCAAAAAAAAATTTAAAAATAATTATAAATAATTGTAAAGTTAATGAAGTTATCTTGAGGCATGTGGAGACTCATGGAAATATTCCATTGAAAAAACATTTCTCCTTTAAACATTTATTACCTCATGAAATCAAAATATTTCCATAAAATCACTTTTTTAATGAATAATATAGGTTACTTAGGAATTATATACATAACCTATGTTCACTAATTTTTAACCTAGGTAGGAATAACTTAATCCTAGTTAATTCCATATATGTAAAACACATGGCTATCTCAATAACTTTTCAACTTAATAGATTAAATCATTATGCAATGCATTGGAGATCTGTAGCAGGATCACCTATCATCATGAGATATATCAGGCTCACCCATCATAACCTAAAATTATCCAGGACCATATAATAATAAAACATTTTTAAACTTTCGTTTTTCATCATAAAAACCCTAAAACCCTCATTTTACCCATAATAAAAACACATTTCATTTTTATCATAACAATAATGAGAAATATACTTTTTCTTTATAAACTCTTTAAAATGAAAATTTACCAGGTGAGTGGAAATAGATCATTATTATAAAAAATATATTAAATAATATAATAATATTGATGAATAATAAGGGTCATTATGTTAGGATATGTTTAAGAAGTATACTTTAAAAAATATTATTTTACTTTTTAAAAAAGCTGAAAATAACACATACAAAAAATAATGAAAATATTCCTTTTTTAACCTTTATATATAAATTAATATATAGTTGAACTTAACATTCAGAAACGTTTAAAACATAAATAATATCATTATTGAAACATTTAAAATCACATATTTATATAGATAAATGAGTGTAAAATATTTAAAACAATGTTTTAATTGAAAATCCATTACAGTAAGTCGCTTTTAAGTTCGCATGTTATCTAAATCATGTATAATAAAAACAAATTATTTTTATACATTACTAAAACCATTGTTCAACTTCATTTAACTATTATTATACCTTTTAATTCATTTATTATCTTGTTTTTTTTATATTCATAAATTGTTAAGTTCCCATTTGGTGTTTTAAGGATATTTGGTTCACAAACATAAAATAGCTTTGGTGCATTGATCATAGTTAAAGTGGTTATGGTTAGATTAATTTAATAATCTTAAAAATGATATAATTTTTATATTTATACATTAAATTTGAATTTAAAACCATCCATTTAAGGTAGTCATAAAAAATTAGCCACGTCATTTCATTGAAATGGTAGTCTATACGAACATATGAAAGACGTTTTTATTTTTATAACGGGTAGAAAAGAAATAAATTTGATTTTATTTTACTATTAAAAAAACATAAATAAGTTATATTTTTCATAGTTATTCACCATTTCCATCATTATGATTATACTTATAATGTGGATATCAGAAAGCAATCACATTACTTCATAGAGGTGGTATTCCTCACGTACGTATAAGTAACATTATCAATTTCTGAAGGGAAGAATCGTTAATAAGGTAAGTAGTATATTAATTTTAAATAATATTAAATATGTTATAAATATCATATATATTCAGTTTTTCCATTATTTTAACCATCCATATAATTCGATGATGAAAAAACAAATCTCTTCGAGTAGGTGGAAGCCCACACATACACACATGCAATGATTTCATTTCTCATATGATCAAAAAGGAGGTGAAAATGAGTTTTCAACAATAATATAAATATATAATTATGTATAAGATATTTATTTTATTATTTAATAAAAGTTAAGGAATATTTTCATGAGTCAAAACAAGAAATAAACATGAAAACACTCAGTTAAGATTTTTACCTCTTCTTTGGGAAAACTTCTTTTCATTACACCTTAAAACTTATATGTTTTGTGTTTTGGTAAGAAAACAACATATAGGATATAGGGAGGTGGTTCTGGTAATATATTTAGGTGGGTATTGGCCAAACTATATTACTTAAAAGGTTTGAGAAATGGATGATTGGAGGTCCCCTTTTATAAGTCAGGGTAGTGGAATACTTGTAATTATTCAAAATTTTAAAATAATATTCCGTCTTATTCATAGAAAAGTGGAACTTAGACAACTAAAATTTTAATATGAGGTGATAATGTTAAAAATAACATCATTAAATAAGAGTTAATACAATATTCTTTGGCCTTATCACATAGTTTTTACCTCATATAAATGGATTTACCCTTTTACTATGGTGACATATTTTTATCATAGTTCTTAATCATAATGATCCAAAAAAATTGAACAGATTACTAAAACTGAAATTCTGAATAGAAAATATAGAATCCATTTTTTAGAATTTAATTTATATAATCTTTATAAATCACTTTATATGTGGGAAAAAGGTGGTGAAAAACATTTTTCAAAACATTGTGTTTATAAGTATAAAAATGAACTTATGCCAATATCAAATATAATTTTAATTATTACAGCATTATTTAGATTATGTTTAATAAAATATATATTTTATTACTGTAAAACCAAATCCAAAATATATTAGGACATTAAAAATAATTTATTTATGGAAAAAATTATATTTTTACAAAAAAAAACATGTTTCTTCATTCAAACAAAAATCAATATTTTCAAAAAAATACCAAAACATATTCCTAAGATATATTTTATATGTTTACTAAAAAATTAATTCATTTTTATAAAATTAAATTTCTAAAATATATAAACTTAAACATTAAATAAAAGTATGTACCACATTGAAAAAAAATATTTAAATTAAAAAATTCATCATTCGATTGAAAATTTATATGAATATTTTTATAAAACTATGAAAAATATAAATCCATAAAATTAATGCATATAAATAATAAGATTTATTTATTTAAAATATTCCATGGTTTTTAATATTCTTCCACATCTATAAAAAATTTATCCTCATAATTCGATTCATTACTTAAATTGGGGAGGGTATTTTTCCCCCATATCATTTTTCAATTATCATGTAGATTCTTGAGTTATGTGATACTTATATAAAACCTTTTCCTAATGAATCACCTTATTTCATAATGTCTTCTCTATAAAATCCAAATTCTGATTTTTATTTTCTTCATAAGATGTTTTCTCCCATAATTTTAATACTTAAGGGATCAAAACAAGAGATACACCAGGTAGGTATATTCTTGATAATGAAACATGAAAAAAAATCATGTACCTGAGATAAACTAGGATGTAAAGATACTATGTAATAAACTGATCTAACCTTTTCTAAAATTTTATGTGGACCAATAAACCATGTACTTAACTTTTAATTTTTTCCAAAACATGTAAAACTTTTCCATGCAGATTCTTTAAGAAAAAAATTATCTCTTTGATAAAATGAGAGGTTTTTTCTCTTATGATTTTTAAAACCCTTCTAGATTCACGGAAATATTCTCGGGTGTTATTGATTAATATTTAATTTATCAACCATTTATTCAACCAGTTGTAGTCCCAAGAACTTTCTTTTACTTTATTATTCCTAATATGGTGGATTTTGACACCACTTTCCATATAATTCCTAAAAAGGTTCCATCTATATTCTAGAAAATAATATTACACCCAACTATTTTTCAATATATATCTTCATAAATTAATTCCATTTATTTGGTTTCTTATTTTTCACACAGCACCAATCTTAAATGAACCATTAAATATTAAGATGACCATTGGAATAGTAGTGTGACCATTAAGAAATGTAATGTAGCCACTAAAATATTAACCTCACCTTCCAAGGTATAATTAATGTTTAGGTATCTCATAAATGAAAAAATGATATATTTATATCATGGAATAAGAAAATAAATGTTTTAAAAATGATAAAATTACTATTGGTGTTTTTTTTGAAATATAAATGTTTATTTATAATTTTATAGTGAATATACTGATTTAAAAAAATTATTTTCATAAAATATATTCAAAAATAAATATTTTTTTAAATATTATTATAAGATAATTTTATAATTCCATAATTAATTTTTCAAAGTGTTGTAAAATTAATTATAATATTAAAATCAGTATTTTTTGAATAAGTAATGATTTTAATTAAAAATTAAATTAATCATATTTAGAAAATTATTTTCAAAAAATGGAGTCCTTTTTTTGAAATATAAACATCAATAAATGATTAAGGAAAATTTTTGGGATTTTACTAAAATAGTTTAATTTTTGTGAATAGTGGAAAACAGAAATTTACAGTATTTTAAATTATAAGTAAATAAATGAATTATAGATTCATGGATGATGTATGGGTGAGGTAATCACTAATTAGTTAAAACCCATATACTATAGTTACTTTATTTAGTCATGTAAATCAATACTATTGATATTCATGTTCCAAAATAAAAAAAAATGAATAAAATAATAAAAAGCAACAATCTCCTCTCCCTATAAATATCACCCCTCACTGCCCCTTCTCCTCAGACATTATAAGAATTGAATATTCTCTAAATTCTATCTAATTCCATTCCCAATCCTCTTATCCACATCTAAGACCTACTGGTCTTACCAAAAGACCAAATCCAAGTGCCTTAAGGGGGTTCCCAAGGAGATGATATTCAAGAGGTAAAATCACCCTTCTCTGTCTTTTAATTTACTTTATTTTCTTATCCACTCCTCACATCC
Organism: Viscum album; assembly: GCA_963277665.1. Taxonomy (NCBI): domain Eukaryota; kingdom Viridiplantae; phylum Streptophyta; class Magnoliopsida; order Santalales; family Viscaceae; genus Viscum; species Viscum album. Next base: position 1,951,972,069 of record OY728141.1, on the reverse strand, counting down.
CCTATACAATGTTCTAGGATAACTCCATTATCATATATATAATATAATTTTATTTTTCCAATGGAATATTAATTATAAAATCATTTCCCTTCTTCTTATATTTTTAAAAAGAAAACATCATTCGTGATTTGTCAATTCACCACCTTTGTGAAGGACATATTTTCATTTTTCTTTATCACCTTCATGGATGGTTATAAAATCATTATTATAGCTAAATAATATTATGATATTTAAACAATAAATTTTTTATATTCTATAACTGATATATATACCAAATTTTAAATAATAGAACAAAACTTGTTCTTGATTGTCATAAATACCGCCAAAAATACTCTAAACATTTATTATTAACATTTTATCAAATGAATCATCCTTATATGATAAAAAATGATAATGAGGCCTTTTAAAATTATTTAAGTATATCAATATCATTTCATTCCACTTTTGGATTTTTTCTTCCATTTACCATAATTATATACAGAGGAACCGACCATAAAACAATGAAATGAATGCTCTGAGGATATAAATATTAAACATTATAAGTCATCAAAATATACATAAATATACCAAATAAAATTAAAATAAATTAAATATATGTTTAAGAGGCTCTAAATTAATTAATTTATGAGTCATATTTGATTATATAGAACATTAAGTATAAGTTAATAATGTCTTTGAAAATAAGGTAAGAGGTTTTACATCTTACTTTTATTTCTTTGATATATCCCTTATTCACCACTTATTTCTTATGTGTGGGGTTTTTATACACCAATTTTGATGTATCATATCATTAATCTATTTATTTTCATGGTTTTAAATGTTTCATTTTATTAATGATATGATCCTTATCAGGGAATTCCTCTCAATTTCCATTTCATTGAGGCTTGCATGGTATTGTTTGACTATTCATTTTTATATGGTGTATCTACTACCAATTTGAGATCATTTTTCATTTGAAATTATATTTATATTAAAAATACATATTTATTATATCATGGATATGATTTTTTTTCTAAACATTATTCCATTTTTATATTTAGTTTTTTCTTAGAATGTTGGAGAAATGTTGATAAAAAAGTGTCCTCTACACTATATGGATATTTTGACAAGGAATATTGTTCATGAATTAAATATATGTATGAATAATTATATGGAATTACAAGCATGGGTGGTCCCAATAATATATTACCCCTCAATGCATCGTTAGGCCCCATGAGACAAAATAGTTAGTGATAAACCCTTCACATTTTTTTCTGAGCAGAATCAGACATGTTTCTACCCAAAGACATAAATTGTATTGCAAAATACATTGATGATATTGTTCATGTTCCAGATACATGAATTCTAATAAATATTCATTTCCTTATGTATTCATTTATTAATATCCATTACATTTTCAATATAAAAAATCTATGGATTCATTTTCATTCTCATTTTATTGATTAAATGACATGTTTTTTTCAGATATTTGCCATGACATATTGATTATACCTTATTTATTATGCTTCACTTATTATTGATTCATGTTTATTTTTTATATAAACCTTACTGATAATTTTAGATCAACCTTTTATTTCTTTTTTTCCATAGGTTATGAAGATGAAATCTTTGAGTTAGTGTCATAGAAGCAGTTTATTTTCTGATGTAATGTTTTATGTATAATTACCAACATAATAGGGGTACCAGGTATGTATATGGTTCTTCAAGACAGCTAAACTGATTAATACTTGGTTATATGATCAGGTTAAAAACACCAAAATCCAATAATAATTTTGATAATGTTTTTTTCCTTGTTAATTAGTTTTTTCCATAATTATCTTCATTTTCCCTTTTATAATGGTGACATATTTTTAACATTTTTACTATTCATAATGAAAAAAATAAAATTAAACTTGTTAATAATTTTAACCTGATGATTTAAAATATTTAACCCATTTTTAAAATTTTAATTTGTATAATTGGTAGAAATTATATTTAATATAATTGTGTAAAATGCAACAAAAAAATGGTTTTTAAACAATTATGTTTTTTATCAAAAAAAATGAACAGATTACAATATAATATATAATGTAGATTCTTGTGAAATTAATTAGATTATTTTTTTAATAATTTTTTCTTATCTTACATTAAAAAAATCTAAAACATACTGATTCTTTTAAATTTCATGATTTAATTAAAAAAGTTATTTCTTATTCAAAAAAGTGTATTTTTTACTATTCAGTCAACAATCATTATTTTTTGAAAAATGATAGAAAAATAAACCTAGTATATATTTTATATTTTTTTTATAAAATTAATTTATTTTTATGAAATTAAATTTCTACTATTAAGAAATTATATTTAAATAAACCCATGTAGAACATGGCCAAACAATTTTGTTAAATAAAACTATTCCATTTTTGATTAAAAAACTATATAAATACCTTTAAGAAACTATGAAGAATACAAATACATTAAATGAATAATTAAAATCATAATATGGATTTATTTATAGGATTAACTCGGTTATCAAAAATAAGGCCCCTTAAATTAATTCACTTAGATTTATGTGGAACTATGAGACATTAATCCAATACAATTTACTTGTGTTTTATCACATTCACTGATGATTTTATAATAATGATTGTATTATAATTTATAAATAACATATCATAGGTTGCGGACATGTTAAATATTTAAATAATATAAACTGAAATAGTTCATGGCATTCATATCAATAAATTGATCATTGGTAATGGGAAAGACTAAAACTGAAATTATTTTGAATCTTATCTTGGTAAGTATAGGATTTCACATCAATATATCACACCTTATACACCTCAGTGGAATGGGGATAAAGAAAGAATAAATATAATATTAGTTTAAATGGAGGAAACCATGCTTTCTGAAGTTTAAAGAACTAAATTCTTTTGTAGGGAACTAGTGTATTCAATTGTACACATTAAAAATATATTATTTTTTTGGAAAAACTCAAATCTGAATTCATATGAAATGTGTTATAAAAGGAAATCTACAATGTGTTACTTTAAAGCCTTTGTAATCTCATTTTTCATCAAAATCAAAGACTCATAACATATTAAATTTTATAATATCATCTATGGGATGTCTTTCTTTCATACATATTTAATAAAAATGGATATATATATATATATATATATATTAATAAAATATTTCACAATATATTTAATTGTTATGAAATCAAAATAGTTAAAAATAAACATAAAAATTACTCTCTATATATAGTGATTTTTGGAGAAATGATGAATTTAATAAGCATATTTTCATACAAAACAATTAAATACATCATGGTAATGAATCAAAATTAGAATATGATGAATAAAATCAAAACAATTATGAGGAAAAGGATACTTAAAATATGAAAAATAATTATCATAGGTTGAATAGGAATGTGGAAAAATAAATGGTTATTGGTGATAAATCTTCTCCTGTATAAACTCGAAGAAAATGAGATTTCATAAAGTGGCAATTCAAAAAACTAATAGATTAATATGGTTTGGCCAATATACTTCCCTTATTTCTCAATTTTAACAAAAATAAGTGGTAAAATCTATTAGACATAAGGAATGTATTGAATAAATCAATTTGGGGCTTTATAAAATTGAGAATAATTCAACTTATTAACTTGTTACAAGAAATGATGAAAAAACCTTCATTAGTACCAAGTTGGTATTTATAAAATTGTTATATTGTAAATGAAAAGTATAAATAAGAATGTATAGACTTTTGTGAAAGGAATATCTCATATGGAGGGAGTTTATTATGAAGAGGCTTTTATACAAATTTCATGGTTTGAGGTAGATGGGATATTTCATATTGTGGGGGATTTCATACAATAAAAAATATATCAAATGGATGTCAATTATACTTTATTAAAGTATTGTCTGGAAGAAAAAGTATATATAAATCAACCTAATAGTTTTTTTTCTTGATAATAATGAAAAAGTTTGTGAAAATTTAAAAGGTATCTATATGGAATAAAGTAGGCCCTAAGGAATCAGTATTCAAAGATTGACAACTTCTTGAGGAATTTAAAATTCATTAATGGTAAAGTTTGATGAAACCAACATATAAAAGAAATTATATCATGTAAAACTATTCTAATATTGTATGTTGATGATATTATTTTTTTCAAGTGGTCAAGAGAATATTTTCCATGGGTTTTTCACACAAATTATGAAATGGTTTGAAATTTCTATGTTGGGTGAGATGAAACAATTCCCTAGTCTATAAGTGTTTTAAACTAAAAAATGAATTTTCTATGCCAATAAAAATATTATAAATAATTATTGAAATTTTTTTATCATGGACTCAAAACCAATGTCTAGACTTATTCTAGTGGTGCTTAAATTTTCAAATGATATTAAAGGTAAGAGTGTCAACCAAGTATATTTTATAAAAATCATTGGTCTCCTAAATATCTCAAATATTTTAGACCTAATGTTATCTATGATGTGAGCCTATATTCTAGATATCAGAGTGTCCCTAAATATACATATAATATAAAATTATCAAGGATAAGGTGTCAAATAGATACATAAAGCTGTAATTTATAACAAATTGAGATCAATTTGAAGGTATCATCACCAAAGTTTTCCCTAAGGCCAAGTTCTAGAAAATGAGGATAAAAAATGAATTTTCATCCCCTTCCACATCACTAATAAAATTTGGTAGGTATCTTAAATGGTCCTTGGATTATGTTTTCAAAATGTGAGAAGTAGTGAAAACCAATTTCTTATTGGATCACATTTTCCTGCACAAAGGGAATGGATGGGAATTGAGTAAAATTAAATTTTTATCCTTATATTTTAATTAATAAATGGTGTATATTATAAAAAGGGGAATAAAATTTTAAATAATTGAGTTCCCTTATTGAGGGGGATCATTTTTTCACTTGGACAAAAAAATTCATATCTCTTGCAAATGGAGTTCTTTCAAAAACACTATTAAAACTTATTGTCTGGTGTTAATAAAATTTTCACCTGTAAATAGCTATTATTTAGTGTCTATATAATGAATATATATATATATTCTAGAATTAGGTTTAAAAGAATTTACAAGGTTGAAAAAAAAACAAATGGGATATTAAAGTTCCCTAGTAATTCTTGTAGGATATATCTTTATTGTTAAACTTGATTAAATGTGTTGTGAGACATTTGAGATATGTTTTTGAGTGTTTCAGATGGTATGTAAATTAGTTTAAGAGTTTCTAGAATCTTTTGACGCTATATTGATTTAAAATATAGGAAATTTATTGAGTATTCATCAGCATCATTTTAACATTTTACCTAAGCATCATCCTATAAGCATGACAAGATTGTAAGGATGATTCACTAAGTTCATAAGCATCATCCCATAAGAATAAATCTATAATAATAAATATGTAAGCATCATATGAGTTATATAAGAATCATCAATAAATCATAAACATGAATGTTTATAATCCCGATATCCCTGTAAGGATAAGACATGACGCCATAAGAATTAGATTATAAGCATCAGTGACTATAGATATACATGATTAATGAGTCTATATAAGAAAGATTTGTTGGAATCCATAAGGATGATATGTATTATAGAAAGAATAATTCATTTCAAGATAAAATTGTGTGATGTTATTATGTTTTTCCTAATTGATCAAACATTATGATGATTTTAATATACTAGGATTTAAGTTGTGATTTTAGCATCAACCCAAAGGTGATACTGAGTGAGTATATAAGTGCATCATGATATAGGGTAATGTTCCATGTCATAGTACAATGTCTATGTGAATGGAATTTTAATTTCAATGATTTTTGTGGATGTTCTGATGGGTATTTGTATTATAAGGTCCTTAGATATTTGAATATAATATTTTTACTAAAATTAATTTGATAAGGATCCTGTGATATTTTTGATATTTTGAATTAAATATTTGAAATCTTTATCTTTTTATTATACTGGATAATCAATATTATTGACCTGGAAACTCACTAAACCATATATTCATGGAAATTTCCATATTAATAATGGAAATATATTTTAGGTATTATATGAAGAGTATAAAAAGGACAAAAAATAAAATCAATGTTGTCAATAATTGAGATCCTGATAATCTTCTATATCAAAGAGTGAGAAGCTCAAGAATATTGATTGTTATAGTTTTTCTGAATATTTCTAAGTAATTCAAAGTAATCTATGTTATTTTTGTTAATTATCTAATTATTTTTAATAAGAAGAAAATATAAAATTTCATGTATGTATAAGGATATCATTCTAAAGAAGTGGGGGTATCCATCTATTGTTCTTGTCTTGGTATCATTTTGGTAGTCAAATATTTCTTAGATAAATAATTATTCCTCAATACTAATACATCTATTGGTGAAGCGAAGATATTTTTAAGACTATATTTTAAGAAGAATATGTAAATTGTGGGTGGATCTGATATAAACAAAATTTATAATTAAAAAATGTGAAGTGGATGATACATTTTCATAAAGAAAATTGGATGATACTTTCTCAAACCTTGTTTACTAATTTCTAGAAATTTTTAATCACTACAATTATATAATTATTATAAAATATGTGATTCAATAATACATAAACACAATTAGAAGTAGGATATCACACTAAGGATTAACCATGTAAAATTTCATGTGTGTTGTGTTTCATAAGTATTATTTCATATGGGTGAGGAGAATAGTTTCACTAAGATATTATTAACTTAACCAATTATAGGGGTTAAATTCCAAATGAGAATTTAAAAAAGAAATTGGTACCACTAATTCACAGCCATTTGTATCCTAATAGGTTCCAATATATTTCAACCAAAATACTTTCAAATAATTTGATAGTCTTCTTTATAGGCTATTTTATGGGGAATGTGAATCCATTCCACTAGGATATTTAAGAGATAATATATTCTAAATCCATTGGTGATGGATTTTGGGATTTGATAAAATAGAAGGAGACAAATAAAATTAATTTATTAAATCATAATCAGAAATAAAGATAAAGTATAAAATTTCATTTTATTTATTTTAGACAATGAGAATCCATTAGACCACATCACTATCCCAAATATCCATTTAAAAGAAAGATAATATCTTAACTAATTCTAACTTCCAGGAGTGGTAAAGGAACTTATGCATTATACTATGTCAATATAAGAGTTTTTATATATTACATTTTTAGTTCTTGTTAATCCCTCTATGGATTCAAGTGAGCAGCTACAAAAATATTTCAAGAAATATGTGAACTATGTATTGGTTGACTAATGACTCATGTTATCATCCATAACAACTGAGATCGAGAAGCCTTATAAATACATTAATTCATGCACCATGTTTCTCATCTTAATGACCCCTATTAGAATAAATAAATAAAATATAACTATGAAATCTCTAAGTCACTCTAATCATATAAAATATTTTTTTTATTTTTCCCATTAGTTATTCTTTTTTTAGGACTCATTAGATGCTCATTGAGATCAATTTGGATGCTCTTAAGATACATTTATTGGATAAAATACATGGATATCCAAAACATTAACGACACATGATGTAAATTATGAATTTATAACACAAAAATAATTATTTATAAATAAAATTCAAAATATATGTTTTATATTATGATTTAATAAGTGTTTTTTACGATATGGCGGTATAAATTTATCATCAAAAACATGGTATTAGGGTGAACAATGTGAATAATAAACCTATTTATTTCTACAAATAAATATGTATTATGGTATATATAATAGGATTTCACTATAAAAATATATATCAAAACAAATTACTTGTTTTTCTCAACGTTTTTATAGTTTCTAAAACATAGTAATTACACTAATTGTGGTTACTATATTTGTAAATTTATAAAAATGTCATATTATATCCACAAAATAGTAACCCTAGAGAAGTATTTAAAAATGTCACTATAAAATAATTAAAAGTATATATTATAAGTTTTTTGATCTATATTTTTAATTGCTACTAGGACTATCGACAATCCACATATTCAATGTAAATAACTGATTTAATGTAACTATCATATATATTCTCCCAATGTGAGAATATATATAACTGTTATTTAATGTAACTGTCATGTAAATAATTTTCACAAATCTATATATATGATGGATATTTTTATATCCAACATATGTATCCCTATATAATGACACTATATATATCAATTTTTAAAAACATTATAGTACTTGTAATGACCCAATATTTTCTATATAATTTTTTTCTTTAAATAATAATCATGTTGATAGATTATTCCATATGAAACTATAAACTAAAAAAACACAAAATGTATTAGATTATAAAATTATAACAAGAATATTAATATTGGTAGATAAAAATATTGAAATATATAATAAATGTATAAAAAATAATATTAAGAATACTCAATCTGTTAAAAGGGTCTTTTTCAACAAAATCATTTTTTCTTTATATATTGTATTTTCATTTAAAAGACAAATTGAAAATTTTTATAATTTAAATTTTTTAAAATGAAACTAATTTTTAAATTCATCATGTAACAATTAGTTTAGGGTGTACTTTTGAGATTTTTAAAAATAATTAATTTTTTGGGGAATAGTAAAAAATACTAATTTTCAAATATGGTCGTTCTATAAAATTTACATAATATAAAGATGACTTAAAAATTTGGAAACCTTATATATATATATATATATATATTAAAATTAATTATTAAAAAAATTTAATTTTAGAATTATTAAAACAAAGAGTAACATTTTAGAAACATAAGTAATATTTTACTCTAAAAACAGTTTTTATGCGCTTACATTAAAAATTAGATTTAATGACTTTTAGAAATTAAATAGATAATTGTATTTTAAATTTAATATAAAATTATATATTTGTTGACAAATTAAATTTCATTAATGGGAATAAAATTGTGATTAATATGATTATAGTTAATGACCATGATAATTAAAAAAACTATTATTTTGAATTAATTATTTTATTAATATTATCTAATATTTATCTAATATAATAAATTTATTTATTTTTAATAATTACACTAACATATTTCTTAAACACAAATATAATCATATTAACATGCTTTTAATTGTTAATTAATTATAAATAAGACAAAAAATGGTTTGTGTATGTATAAACTGTTTTAATTTAAAAGTTAATTTAAAATTATTTAGAAATTTAATAATGTTAAATTTATTTTAATCGCGCCTAAATTGGAGAATAGTGGGTATTTTATATTTTTAATTAAAACATAAGTTACTTTAGTAAAAACTACTTACCTAGTTAAAATAAGGTAAAAGTAAAAAAAATACAAGAGTAAATGACATAAAACATGTTTAAAACTTGTGTGTAAATGATTTTTTAATTCTTTATCTACCCAATATCACATAAAAGTGCATTATTTTAAAATTTTGGAGTCATTGTCCATTGAATATTATAATTATATCCTTTAAAAGTAAAGGTAATTCACAAAAGTGATATTTTCTTCAATAATAAAAGGTGATAACTTCCATAATTTCAATGATCCCCTTTCACTTTGAAATATCTTTAAACACATAACCAATTTTCCTATCGTACATTTCCCTCTTATTTTATAATTCTCATATTCAAAACATAAAATCTTATTCCTTCAATTATAAGAAGTTCTCCAAGTGTAATTTCAAGTTTTTGATCTAAGTATTACTTAATCCTTACCTTTTCTTCTTAATCATTCTTTTCCAAACCTAAACTAACCAAACTAATACAATGAAATTAGTATAATTACTAATATTAAATAAAATTATATTAATTTAATATCCATTTTTTATTCATTATCATCCACATATAAAAAAATGTATGTATATCATGCATTATGCGGACTACCGTCTCCACGAAGCAATGTCTTCTATTTTTTCACAACTGCCTCTCTTTTTTTGTTATAAGGATGTAATAGAAGAATAAATTTGAAATATATATTATAATTATTAATTTTAAGAGTAAAATTATAACACTCCTTAATTTTATCTCAGTAATTAGAAATTGGAAACATTAATCGTGTATTATGGGGACTACCACCGCCAAAAAGAAACGTTTTGGTTTTTCATATTGATTTTGAATATTTATCCAAATCAATTGAAATATTTTTCAAAACCATAAAATATTGAAATAATATCATTATGATTATTTTATAAGGATATTATTTTAAAATAAATAATTTATTATCCATACTCATCCATTAAATTATGGTATGTTCATTTGTGGTTCATTCTAACAACCGACTTAAACAATGCTATAAAATAGTATAACAGATGAATATGGGAACTTAAATACCTATATTATTATTAGTTACTAATAAAATAATTATTTTTATGGATCTAAAAATGTTATACTATACACTCAAATTATTATTAAAATACCATATTCCATCCTTAAAATTTAGGAAAAAAGCCGACACTGATTCAATTTCCTGAAAAATAATAAAACATTAAAAAATATATAATAATTAAATATAATGTAATTAAAAAATTTCCATATTAAATGAAATATTGAATTATAATTTTTCTAAGAAGTTATCCATTAAGCATAATTTTATTATTTCATAAGTTGCACACATTTATAGAGTTAATGGAGACAAGAGAAATATTTTCTTGTCTCAAATTTAATTTATTGAGGTGTATTTCTTTATATACACCATTTGTAATTGGAATAGTGTACATAATTCCCTTTTAATATTTTTTATCAAAATCCTCTCATTATTAATGGTGTTTAATGTTTCATTTTAAATCATATCCTTTAATGGATTTTCATTTTAATGTTTCAAATTTCATCAAGGTTTCATTGAATCAATTTACAATACATTGGGTAATAGTCCATGTTATTTAAATATAAATTTAAACAATTTTAAGCCCTTAAATTTCCTCTATTTTATATGTTATTTCCATTAGTTATATGTGTAAATTTCTTTTCATCATCAATAACAACCATTTTTATAATAAAATTTTCAAAAATATTTATAACATTGCTAAGAATAACTCACATTCTTAACAATGAATTTTTTATTCCTTGTATATATTTTACTTACATATAATTTTTCCTCGTAATTTGGGTAAATCGTATATAGATAAATTTATGTGATCCTATTACTTACAATGACTAATTTTCAAATGAAATTTTTATTTCTTTATTTGTAATGTGGGTTTTTAGTTATCGTTTTTCAAAATATTAAAAGCATTTATGTATAATGAGTATTTTATTAACATCCAAACCAAATTTTATTTTTAACATATTTATGTCTCTTCCAGCAATCCATTTTTAAATATTTATTTAACATAATTTTTTTTAATACACATTTAATTTGTAATCAATGCTAAATAATATTAAGAACACATAATGACTAAAACATCATTTTTCTACAAAACAGATTTCTTTGTATAATGATTTATTTTAAAAATTAATTTTCACAAATATAAGAATTTAATTAGACTAAATATAGATTATATTTTGTCTTATCACACCCAAATTTGTAAACATAGGTTGTTTTATATGTCAAGTAAAACATAATTTACTTGGGTGATAACTGGTTACCCTAGTAAAGAAAATTAAAAAAATAAGATTAAATGGCATCAAACATGATGAAAACATGTGTGTAAATATTTTATTGAGGAATTATAAACACTATATCTCCCAAAAATCTATTATTTATAAAAAAAATTCATTTAATCTTGAATAGTATAATGATATCAGTGAAAAGTAAAGGTTATTCACAAAAGTTATCTTTTCTTCATTTAAAAAAGGGCATCACTTCCACCCTTTCAATGCTCCACTTTATGTTAAAATTTCCATGAAAATCTATAAAATTTTCCATCATTTTAATTACGTTGAATTTACTAAAGTATATAACAACCATGAATTAGCCTAAGTCCTTTAATTATAAGGATTTCATTAGGAGCAAGAGCAAGCTCTTGATGCAAGTGTTACTTAATTCTTTCCTTTTATTTATAATATTTATCTTCCAAAACTACACAATCCATAGTAATATAATGAAATAAGTATCATTAATATAATTATTTTTATATATATTAATGTAACAACAATTATTTATTCCTTTATATCCAGTAATAAAAACAAAATGATGTTGATCATGCATTTTACGAACTACCAGTTCTACAAAGCGATGTCTTTTATTTTCCTACAAATTCTACTATTCACATGTCAGAAGGATAGAATATAACAATAAATATAAAATTTATAATATAATTATTAATATGAACATACAAATTATAATCCACCATTATTTCCTCTCATTAATCTTAAAATAAAAATGTTAATTGTGTGTTGGGTGGACTACCACCTCCATGAAGTAACGTTTTTCATATTTCATATTGATTTTAATTAATTTACCAAACCACTTATAATATGTCTAAAAACATTAAAACATGTAAATAATATAATTATTATTATTTTATAACTTTATTATATAAAAATAAAAAATTTCAAAACCATACATACAAATTTAATTATAGTGTGTTTATATTTGTGTCAATCTAATTAAACATTGCTATAAAAATATATTTTGAATGGATATGGGAACTTAAATAATAATATTATTATAATTAGTTTAGAAAATAATTATTTTTAATTTTTTGGAAAATTTTATTTTATGCATTCAACTTGTTATAGAAATACCATCTCCGATCCCTAAAAATACCAAAATAAGCCAACACTGATTCAATTTTCACACAAAATAACAAAAAAATTAAAAATATATATAATAAATAAATATTATATGATAATAAATATTCTTTATTATAAGAAATATTGATTAATATTTTTCCTAATATTATATATAATAAACTTAATTTTACTATTTAAGAAGTTAGGCGCATGTGCAAAGAGAATCTGGTAAATGGAAAGGGTTTCCTGTCATAAATTTAATTATTTGAGACATATTTCTTATTATACAACATAACTTAATTGGAATGGTGTATGTATTACCCCTTAAATTATTTTTATCAGGATTAACTCATTATTCATGGTATTTAATGTATGATTTGAAATTTTATCCTTTAAGGGGTTTTCATTTGAAGTATTATAATATTGTAAGGGTTTTATTGACTCAATTTCTGATACATTGGGTCATGGTATTTCATACTTGAATACAAATTTAAATATTTATAGATATTTTAATTTCCCATTTTTTATATGGTATTTTCTCTTATTATTTTTTGGAAATTTCTTCTCATAATCAAAAACTATTTCTTTGAAAAATAAAATTTCCAAAATAAAATTCTTATATTGATAAGAATAACTCTCATTCTTAACAATAAATATTTTCTCCCATGTCTATATTTTCATCCCCCCCAATTTTTTCTTCCCTTTTTCTAAACTCAAATATAGATTAATAATTTTGATCTTATTACTTCTCATCATCACTTTTCAAATGAAAATATTATTACCCTATTTATGATGTGGGTTTTAAATAAATATGTTTTGAAATATTAAAAAAAATTACATATAATGGATATATTTCTTATCCATAAGTCCAAATTTTCTTTGCAAAACCTTTGAATAATGTTCAAGTCACCGTTATTGTATATTTTTTAAAATTAATGATTTCATATATCTTAGAAGATTACTTTATGACCATATTGAAAATGTCATTTCAAAATAAATAAGTGAATTTTTCATTATATAATTTATTTATAAAAATAATAAATGAAAAATATTTATTAAATTTTTTCATATGAATTTATTTCCCATGATATTAAATTTTATTTCTCATCTTTCATGGTTTTACAAAGTAAATTATTTTTCCGTTATTCAATGAATTTTATTTAAAACATTTTTTATTGAAAAATGGTCATTTTCACTGTGATTTTCAAGGTAAAATTATACTATTATTCTAAAATTATTCTTCATCTACTAGTTGATTCTCTACCTATGTTTTCAAGAAAGAGAAAAAATAAATCCTTATAAGATAAATGGTTCATCACTACCTTTGTCTTTACTAACCATCTTTGATGTATATCCATAATTTTTCTTTTAATTCCTTTCATCTATGAATAAACTATTTCTGGTTCCATTGATTCAAGGGTGTTCACCTATATTCTATACATCGATTGATTTGGGAAATTATTAACTTAATAATATACCCTTTAAGTATTTGGTTTAAATAACATATACTTTAACATCTTGACAGATATTTACCTAAAAGGTTACTTAATATTTCTAGATGCCTATTTATTTCCAATGGGTATATAATGTCAGGATTATTGATTGAATTATGAATGTTTTTTTTAAATGATTCTATTTTAAAAGGCTATAAAACCCATTTTTTCCATGGTTTTCTCATTATATTTTGCATTATTGATATATTTTGGAACACATATGTATGGATGATTACCATTAGGGTCCAATATCACCCTATAATGCATTAGATTAGGATTTATATCTCATAATATAATGTTGAGTTGATATACATACATTTATTCACAAAAAAGGCTAAAAAAATTTGGATTTGTTCACAATGTAAAGGGTAGACATACTTGGAATTTTTCACAATATTTTATTATTATTATTTTTATGCCCCAATTTTATGCTTGTTTTTATGACTATCTTATGGTCCCATGGATCATGTTTTTTGGCTCATGTTTCTACATGAATCTGATTTATTTATTGGTTCATTCCATGTTAATTTCCCTAACATGTGTTTTATTATCTACAATTTGTGGGTTTGATTTTATTATGTATATTGATTATAATATTATGCACATATTATCCCCACTTATCATATATGATTTTTTTATTACTTATTTTAAACCTTACTAAGTCTTTAGGCTCACCCACTTATTATGTTTTCCATTCCCTCAGTTGTGAAGATGAGTGTAACCTATGAGAACTTGATAAGGGAGTCTACAATGGTTTTATTATAGATAAATGTTCATAATTTTAATAAAATAATTTTCCACATAACTTGTACAAAAATAAACTAAACCAAAATTTTCTTTGATTTATGTGACATTATTATCCAATTAAATACTAACTTGAGATTTGTGCAAGTTTAGCTCAGATCATCTCATTCAGTATCGAAGTTAATTTTTGAAAGTATTTTTTTTAGCACCAGACCTGAGAATGTGGGTCTAGGATGACTAAATTTGTATCAAAATAGTGTTTAGTAATTTTTGGGTATTATTTTAAGATAATATAACCTTAATTAAACTCGTAGGGATAAGAATAAAGTATATGTTTAAGTATATGATAGCATCCCAATTTTTTTGGTAAAGTAGAGACTGTGTGGTTCTATTTGCAATGATATCCCTGCTTGTATACTACAAGTTCATTTTGTCTTCAGAAAACATGTGCCTATAGAAAATACAACTAAAAAGGGTGGATTAGGTATTACCTCGATCTTCACCTTATGGAAGTCAAAAAGGCTTAATTATATACCTAGTTTGACACTCCCAGGGGATATGATATGGTTAATTTACATTCTATCTATTAAATAATTATGAATGATTTGAGCAGGATGTTACCAAATTTGTTTAGAGAATCTAATAAATATGATCATGGATTACTAAGGATTGAAAAAAATATATGCATAGGTTAAACTAAAAGTGTCTTATGTTAAAAATTATGGGGTCATAGGGGATCAAATCCTAAAATTTATGTTTCAATATTATTATTTTGGATAATTTAATAACATTATGGTTTTAGTATTTGGTTGAAAAAACCATGAAAATGCATCTATGAAAGGTGTGTATCTAGAAACCATTATGTCTTATAGCCAAAAAATAAGCATGCTTAAATAGATGATAATCATAGTATTTATTTTTTATAATGGAAAATTTGAGTTTTCTAGTCATACCTAATTTAGTGATGTTGATATCTAAAGGGAAAATAAATCTTGATACTCTTAGATCTTCTCATTAATGAGTGGTATTTATCGATGATATTTTGGTATATTCTCAAAGTTAAGAGGATTAAGTCATCAAATTATTTTTCTTCATTACTTCATATTTAAATTATTAGAATATATAATAAATGTTATCAACAACATTGAACAATGATTTAATGATAAGGTTATATTTTTTGAAATAACTAATGAATAACACATGGTTGAGGGATAGAGAACTCTTAGGTTTAGTATATACTTGATGTTGAGGTAATAAAGGGTTGATTAATTTTGAGAAAAATAAGTTAAAGAATATGTATGGCCTTAGAATTGATTATTAATTTAATGAAAAAGTGATCTATGATATTTTTTGTAAATTTTATCTCATTTTTTGGATTATTATATATATTTACAAGTGTCTGACCTTATGAACTATATATTAATAAATTTTTAGGGTTAAAGAGAGAGTTTTTTTAGGAATATATAATACTGATGTGGTTTAATATCGTAGAGATTCCAATGGTTTTGGGAGATGTATATTGTGGAGAAATTATGATTTGACTATATACATTCTTAGGTATATGATTTTACAAAAAATTAATGTTTCCTTAGGAATGATAATTAAAATTATATAGTCTAAGATAGTAAGATATATGTCATATTAAAAGTTATATCTCGAATGAAAAATATGTTATGAATGAGATAAACTACTTTAATAAGTGTATAATAATTAAAATTGTGTTCACATGATTTATTTAATTTGGGTGACTGTAATGAATAAATATTTTACTATATAATTTTTCTTCATCTGAATAAACAATGTGTTCATAGATTTTTCCACATAAAGCACTAAACTGAAACAAAAATAAGAATACTCAATCCAATATATATAAGATTCGAAAATTATATAAATAATTAAATCTATGGTAGATCAAAATATTTTAATAAATTATAAATGAATACAAAATAGGATTAAGAATACTCAATGTTTTAAAAGGGTATTTTTCAACAATAGTTTTTTTCCTTATATATTGTATTTTAATTTAAAAGATAATTTTATAAATATTTGAATTTTAATTATTTAAAATTAAATCCACTTTTAAATTTATCATGTGAAAATTAAAATGTGGTGAATTTTTTAGATTTTTCTAAAGCAATTTGTTTAGGTGAAGAAAAAAATATATTGATTTAACTAATACCATCATTTTTATGACATTATCATAATACAATAATGTATTTAATGTTTTTTAAACCTTATATATATATATATAATATAATATATCATTTAAAATTAATATTTTGAATTTATTAAACCCATGAGTAACATTTTGGAAACATAAATTCAATATATATAAAGATATTTAATATTTGAGATAAACATGTCCATATTAGATGATAAAGTAAATTTCATTTATGAGCATGAAATTATGATTACTAAGATTAAATTTAATTACCATTATAATAATAAAAGTTTATTTCCAAATAATTATTTTATTAATATTGTGTAGTTTTTATATATTTAATTAAATTAATTTATTTTAAAGGAAGATAATAATATGATTTTTTTTAAAAAAAATTATATTAGTACATGTTTTATTTTGTAATTAACCTCTGAATAATGTAATATGTAAGAGTAAATGAAATTAAACATGATAAAAACATATTTGGAAATAAGTTTCTAGATATTTACCAACTTAATATCCCTCCGAAATATTATATTTTTAAATTTTGGAGCCATTGACCCCTGAATAGTGTAATGATATAATTGAAAAGTAAATTGTATTGAGAAAATTTACCTTTCATCGATTATAAATGGGGATCACTTCCACACATTCAATGATCCAAATTCCTTTTGAAAAATCGAGGAACCCATACCCAGTATTCATATCCTATAAGTCCCTTTAATGTAATAAATGTCCTATTAAATACAATTCATGCAAAGTACTTCAATTCTAAGGAGTTATTCAAGATGAATTTTAAGTCCTTGACTTAAGAATAACATTATCCATTCCTTTTCTTCTTAATATTTTTCTTCCAAACCCACGCTAAAAATAGTATCATAATTACCTTAGTATAATTATTATAATAAATTTTTATTTTAATAATGGAATAACCCTTCTTTAATCATTCTTATCCATTTATAAAAACACAATAACCTTGCTCGGGTGTTGTGTGCACTACCTCTATTAATTGGTTATAAGGATGGAATTGAAGAATAAATTTGAAATATATAATATAATTATTAATACTAATGGATAAATTACAATCCACTTTCATTTACTATCATTCTTTAGAAAATTAAATCGTTAACCATGTATTGTGTGGACTACAACCTCCATGAAAAAACATTTTTGGTTTTTTATCCTAATTTTAAATATTTATCTTGACCACTTAAAATATGATTCAAAACATAAAAAATAACAAAATAGTAAAATTATTCTTCTTTTGAAATTACATTATGTAAAAAGAAACACTTTCATAACTATACTCTCCCGTTGAATTGTGGGATTTTCATGTTTGTGTAGGTATAACTACCTACTTGAACAATGCTATAAAATTGTATCTTATATGTATATGGGAACTTAAATATTAATATATTTATAAGTTAGTAATAAAATAATGATTTTTTCTAGTTCTAAAATTTTTAAATTTTGTATTTAACTTATTATAGAGATACCATATTCAATTGATAAAATTATTGAAATAAGATGACATAGATTCAGTTTTAACACAAAATAAAAAAAGTAAAAATGATATAATAAATTGACATATTGTGATAATAAATTTTCCTTATTGAATTAAATATATATTAATAATTATAATAATAATATATCTAATCTACTTAATTTTATTATTCAGGAAGTTAATCCCACGAGTTGTGTGAATCAGAACAACTGTAAGGGTTTCATGTCCCAAATTTAATTTCTAAATCCATAATTATTAATACAAAACATTTTTTATTTGGAATGGTTTATCTAATACACATTTAATATTTTTCATCATGATTATCTCATTATTCATGGTATTTAATTTTTTCATTTGAAATAATATCCTTCAATGGGTTTTTATTTAAAAGTTTATAATGTCATAAGTGTTTCATTCGCTCAATTTATGATGCATTAAGTTACAGTCCTTATTATCTGATTATAATTTTCAATATTTAATTATCCATAAATTTGCCTAATTTTATATGGTATTTCTTCTTGTTCTGTGGTGAAATTACTTATCATCATCAATAACCACCTCTTTTATAAAAAAATATGAAATAAAATTACAATGTTGTTAAGAATAAATCCCATTTTTGAAAATTAATCTTTTTTTCATGTCTATATTTTCCTTCCCCTCAATATTTTACTCTAATTTTAGGTATAAAAATATGGATTAATTCATGTTATCTATTTAATTCTCATCATTAATTTTAAAATGAAAATTTTATTTCCCTATTTATGATGTGGGTATTCATTAATGGTGTTTCAAAATATTAAATGATTTTATGTATCATTGATATATTTATTATCTTTCCTTCTATGTTTTCTTTATAAAATAATAATTTATTATTCAAGATTCAATTATAGGATATTGATGAAAATTAAATGTTTTAATATATTCCAAAAATTTTCTTTCCAACCTTTTTAAAAATATATTTTCAAAAGAAACAATTGAATTTATTGTTTAGAAGTTGTTTATAAAATTAATAAAATAAAATTTATTAAATATTTTTCACATGAATTGATTCTCCATAATTTTTAATATTATTTCCCATATTTCATTTTTTTCCCTAAGTAAATTATTTTTCCATTATTATTTGAATTTTTTTTAATATGGTTTTCATAAAAAAGGGTCATTTTATAATTCTTTTCAAAGTAAAAGTCTATTATTCATCTAAAAGTACTATTTCTATACTGATATATTATTTTGGTATGTTTTTGAAAAATAAGAAACATTAAATGTCTATAAAAGAAATTATTGATCACTACTTCTGTCTCCCCTAATATTATTTGGTGTATAACCATAAATTTTCTTCTAATTTATTTCCTTTGTGAATACCTTATTTTTGTTTCCTTTGACTTAAGTGATTTCACTTAGATTCCATACATCAAATAATTTGGTAAATTATTAACTTAATCATATACCCTTTATGTAACATCTCTTTATTGTTTTAGGTATTCCTAAACTCTCTTAAGTTAAATTATTAATATCTTAAGAGAGAAAATAATTTATCAGTGAAATTTTGAAAAATGTTTTAAAGGACTTAACTACTAGTTAACATCTTAAAATATTAAATTGAATATTTTTGGAGTTGGACACTGTGTTAGTGTGAGATTTTGGTCCCCGCAAAGTCTCATTGAATATTGAATAAAAATATTAAATATAATATTTTACACATGCACTTTTTATTCAAAATAATTTAATAACTCCAAAATAGTGTATTGTATGAGAATTTTGAGACCACATCTGGGTCCAGAATAAGGGGTTTACACTAGGAGGAGTAGAACATTCAAATTATTCAGATGTTTTGATGCCTCACTCTTGAGATAAAGTTATTAAATAATATTTAACATATTATTTTATAGAAAATAATTAAATATCTTCCAAAGAGTGCATCGTATGGGAAATATGAAACCTATGATATAATTGAAATATGGTTTTTACCCTAGGCGGTGTATAACCTTTGTATGCATTTGATGTTTGAACGCATCACCCACAAAAATAACAATTTTTATTTTAATTAATTAATTATTCCAATTTTTAATTAATAAATCATTAATATCTCTAAAATGGTTCATCTTTTGATAAATCTGAGACCACCATTGTGTTTATAATGGGGTGTTTACCTTATATAGGGTATAACTTATATGCGCAGTGAACGTTTGGTTATTTTGATGTTAAATAATTTATTAATTTATTTTATTGAATTTGTTAAATAGAAATATTCATTATCTTCCACAATGAACGGAAGAACCTCTATTTCTAACGCACGAGGGAATTTGAAACCATGGATTTCAAATGTTTTTTACCCATTAAATGTTTAAACATATTAATCTGATGAAATTAATGACTCTATAATTAATATTCATTTGAAACTCTTGATAAAATGAGAGATTAAAATTTAGGGTTTCATATATGTGTTGTAATACGCTTTGAGAATCAAAAATGGACAAACCACTTTGTTCCTTTGTTTGATTGATCATGATGAGTTTGATAAACTTCGGATATACCCTGTGCATGTTGAATGAACCTATGAAGATCAGATTTGGAAGCTGTGACTAGTCTCCTACCACCCAGGCACAATGACTATCAACAAATGTGGGTATGTTTAATTAATTAAATTATTATTTATTTTTATTATTTATTCCATTTATATCTTTTCTCAAATAAAAAAAGGATGATTTTAAATTAAATAATAAAACCTAAATCACTAAAGTATAATTCTTAAACAAATTTATCAATGTTTTGTTATATGAATTATCATATGATTGATAAAGAATTATCAGATGATAATTATATCAATTATCAATTGATAAAATATAAATAAATATTATAAAGATAAAAAAAATATTAATTTATCAATAAATATATATATATATAAACACATCATAGAAATTTTATTAAAATTATCAATTAGTGACTGCCTAAATTTATTGAAATATTATTTATGTGAATTTTTTAAATTATAATTATAAAGAATTATCGAATGATAATTTCATAAAATTATAGGAATAAAATTATTGAATGGAATTTTTATTAAAATTATCAAACTATAATTATTTTTATTATCAAAAGATAATGAATTATCAAAAGATATATATATATATATCCATAAAAACACATCGGATAATTTATTAAGATTATCTAATCTTATTTGTTTTTATTATCAAAGGATATATAAATATAAATAAATATATAGATATATATATATTTCTGATAATTACTTTGGTAGTTAGGGATACTTTTATTAAATATAAAATAATTAACAGATAATTTCATGAACTATTGAAGGATAATTATTATAATTATAAAATGATAATTTGAAATTATACAAGGGGGATAAAATATTATCGCATGTAATATTTTAATTGATAATTTCAAATTATCCAAGAGATATAAAATATTATATCATGTAATATTTTAATCATTTTTTAAAAAAACTATCTAGGAGAAAACATATCATTGCATGTGAGATTTTATTTTTCTTAAATAAATAACTAGTTTTAGTTCTAGGAACCCTTGAAGAACATTGATCATTGGTATGTTGAATCTTATAATAATAAATTCATATGGAAGTGTTTTGAACTATATAGGGTGGTTTATCATTACTACTCACATCGATGACCTTGAGGTAGGTGGTTCCATCAAGATGCCAGATTAATATTAACGTTAATCGATTTATTAAGTTTCAATTTTTTTAATTCAAAATAAAATTGTTTAAATCTGAATCCCATATCTTTCAATTTATTTTAGGGAGAAAAAAAATTCAGATGAATTGGGATTTTATAAGAAAATAGGTTTTTGAAAGGAAATTAGAGTTGGTGAGATTTATATTATAAAAATTTATATTCTAGTTTTGATGGAAATAAAAACAATTGAATTGTTGAATTTAATTATATAATTTAATTTGATGGAAAATTTTTTAAAAATTACAATTATATGGAATTAGGGGATTGTTATTAAATTATTAGAATTTTTTATATCTTGAAAATTGCTTAAAATGTTTTGATAAAAACTCAGTGGTTTTGTCTTGTTAAAGAGGCATGTTTTTTACTAAAAATGTTTTCATTTTAAATAGAAAATTGGAATTTAAATGAAATTATTGGAATAAATTGTATTTTAAGCGGTCTTAAAATAAATTATCCATCATTGAATTTATAAGATCACATACAATATTTAGGTAGATTGTGAGTTATTTAGACACACTCTACAATTACTAAAACATTCTAAAACATACATGTAGTAGGAAACATCCCATATGCGATGGTGATGAGTTATCACTGACCAGTGTCTAGAGGATGTATGTGTACACATATTACCATGATCACTTAGAGAGTGCAGAGTCCTATAGCCCAAAATACTATCGTACCTAATTGGCATATGACCATGTTGCTCATTTTTTATTTATATTTGAGATATAAATGTATACAAATTATTTTGAACTACTTTACATGCATGTTGAATTTATATAAACTCTTTTATATAAGATATTTTATTTAATCCATTTTTTATAAATATTCCACCATTTTTAATTCATTTTATTGAAGTATTTTTCCATCATTTGAACTGCATAGCATGATTTGTTTAATTATACTTTAAAATTCCAAACCTATTTATCTTTAAAATTTTAAAGCATTCTTTTGGTTAAAAAATTATTTATATCGATTATGGAATCTGTGGTGAGTTCCTACAAGTCTTTTAAACTCACACCCTACATTTTTGTCACGACCCGCCCTCGGGGCCCGTGCCGTGACTACCCCAAGCCCGCCTTCCATATGCCAGGGGCTGGCGACTAGCACCAAGGCGTAAATCCCGGTAAAAAGGGAAGGCATTGCCTTTGAAAAGTAAACAAGCACTACAGAGTAAGAAAGCGGAAAAGTAAACACTAAGTAAAAACAGAGTACAACTGAAGTGCGGAAAAGTAAATGGGCCAGTATACAAACCCAAACTGAAAGTAAAGTACAACTCGAAAGGGAAAATAGCAACTGTAAAGTAAAGCTGCTACACCGAGCTGTCCACTAGAAATCCCACCTGAAGGGTGGGTGCAGATAACTCCACTGCTTCTCGGGTCCTGTCGTCCGCTCCGAGCACGTCCCGCCCAGTGGTCCACCTCCAGGTACCGTCCTGCTCTGCAAGCCTCAACCATGATCAAAGTTGTCCGTCGTCTACAACCAACACAACGTAGTGCGGGCATAGCCCGTGCAGGGGTGAGTATAAGCTACTCAGTAGGGACCCCGAGACCCTAAAGGTATCCCAAAATCCATAAAGGATAAACCACAAAAGAAAGATACAATCACGAAGTAACAACCAACACTGCTTAGGTATATGCCCATACATATACCTAAGTCATCAATTCCAATACGCTCCAACCTCTGAGACCAAGCACAACTCAGTCCACACAGGAAATTATACGTATTCCACACAGGAAAGCAAAACGTAATCCACACAGGATAGCACAACACAATCCACACAGGAAAGCAACAGGATTCAGCTCACACAGGTATACATCATCAATAAGGTGAAAGAGATGATCAGATAGAGATACTGAATCATCTAAGCTGGGACCCACATAGGATACAAGACCAGTTGTCTTCATTGATTCATCTATACTGGGACCCACATAGGATACAGGACCAGCACAGCTAGGACCCACAAAGGATACAAGACCAACTGTCTTCATCGATTCATCTATACAGGGACCCACATAGGATACAAGACCAGTATTGAATCATCTAAGCTGGGACCCACATAGGATACAAGACCAGCACAGCTAGGACCCACATAGGATACAAGACCAACTGTCTTCATCGATTCATCTATACTGGGACCCACATAGGATACAAGACCAGTATTGAATCATCTAAGCTGGGGCCCACATAGGATACAAAACCAGCACAGCTAGGACCCACATAGGATACAAGACCAACTGTCTTCATCAATTCATCTATACTGGGACCCACATAGGATACAAGACCAGTATTGAATCATCTAAGCTGGCACCCACATAGGATACAACACCAGCACAGCTAGGACCCACATAGGATACAAGACCAACTGTCTTCATCGATTCATCTATACTAGGACCCACATAGGATACAAGACCAGTATTGAATTATCTAAGCTGGGACCCACATAGGAAACAAGACCAGCACAGCTAGGACCCACATAGGATACAAGACCAGTTGTCTTCATCGTCGCAGTCCACTGAGGATCCCTGCACAATCGTCGTCCTCACAGTAGCAGTCACAGCCAGCACTAGGGTTCCCGCACACAGCAAGCTCATTCGGAAGGGTCCACTCCACGAGCCGAGAGGCTGATACATCAACTGTCACAAAGTCCACAGTTGATGTATCCAAAAGTTCTGTATCGCCAATAGGAACTCAACGTAACAGACGGCGCGTCAATCGGACGCCCGGTCTGAGAGTTATTGGCTTTTTCGTCCCAGGGGCCCGGTTGGTTTTTAAGGAAAAACCAACCCGACTGTACTCCACCTATGTCCAAACCTCGGGCGGAGTATGCCAAAAGATCTGTCTCACTAAGAGGAACTCAACAAAGCTGACGGCACGTCAATCGGACGTCCGTAGCTCAAGATATGAGGGTTTCCACTCCGAGGGCCCGGTTGGTTTCGTGTACAAACCAACCCGGATGAACTCAAAGTATTCCGAAACCTAGAGTGCGGTATACCAAAAGGACCTTCTCGATCCAAGGATCGCATTACCGCTGACGGTTCGTCAATCGGAGGTCTGTAGCTCAAGTTATGGGCAGAAGACCGAAGTCGATTCGAAAACGGGGGGTCCGGGTCCGGGTCGACTCGGCCCGACCCCCCCCCCCCCCCCCCCTGGGTCGGCCCGAACCGGGTCGACCCGAACCAGGTCCGACCCGGCCCGGCCGGCGGCGCGGCGGCGTGGCCTGGGCGCCACTCGGGTGCCACGCGCGGGGGGTAAGGCCCCCGCCCTTCCTCAACTGGCGGCGCGGCTGGATGTCGCGCCTTGGAAAGAAACCCCCCCCCCCCCCCCTTCACGTGGTGGCCTGCCCTCGAGAAAACGGGGGGGGCGCTGTCCCCCCTTTGTAACCGTGGCCCCCTCCCTTCATGGGGGACCAAAGAAGCAGCCGGGGGGAATTTAATTCCCTCGGGTTTAACCATTCCGGCCGGCCCGACTTGGCCGGCCAGCTTCTTCTCAACAGGACCGGCAAGGGCCGGTCCTCTTCCGACATCTGACACCGGCGGCCCGGCTGGTCGCCGGTCATCACATCCCGCCGCGGCCCGGAACCGGCCGCGGCCTTCGTCGTCTGGCGCGGTGTGACGGCACCGTGCCCCTCCGCCGCGGCCCCGCTCCGGCTGCGGCGCCTTCGGTTTCCTTCGACACGGCGCGACAGCGTCGCGTTCATGATAATCTTTTCACGGCACGGCGCGACGGCGCCGCGCAATAATTGTCGAATGATCTCTGTGCGGTGCGACGGCACCACTCCATCACGTTTCATACGCAAGAAACATTCAAGAACAAAGGAGGGGGGTTCGGCCGTGTTTGTGCGGTCCCCCCTCCCCTCTCGTTAGACGATAGCACATAATCATTTATTCTCAAGATTTTCATGCTAGAACCAAGAACGAGAATAAATAAATAAACAACAACAAATCCCTACCTAGGTTTCAAGAAAGTTGTTCGTCAACGACCCGCGAAAGACGAGCGTCGTGGAAAAAGGACGTCGATGTCATGAAGCGAGGATTCGAAGCTCTTTGACGGAGATTTCGTCGCGGGAAACCGTTGCGGAAGAGATGACGCGGAAGGAGACATCGTCGGTGTCGCGGGTATGGCGTCGCGGAAGACGGTTCCCGAGAACGTGGCGTTCTTCGTCGATGTCTAAAAGTTCTTCGCGTTCCTCGTCAAAGTTTGAAGAAGATGGAGAGAATTCTTCAAAACCTCTCAAGATGGATAAGGAGACCAACCAAAATAAAATAAGCTAAGTCTTATTTTATTCACACAATTAACAATTTGAATTTTAAAGGTTTGAAATTCAAACAACTCAACTCCATTAATTAACAAAGTTGTCAAGTTCATTAAAAGAGGAGTTAAAGGGAGTTTTTAAAAAAAAGGTGAAGATTTAGGGTTCGTGTGGGCCCCACCACACTTAATCCTCTCAAGGGAGGTTAAGTGGATGTGGGTCCCACCCCTAACTCCCTTTGGGAGAAGTTAACCAACAAGTTAAAAATAAAATGTGTTTCCACATTTTATTTAACTTCTTTTAATTTTTCCCAAAACTAACTTTCATTCCACATAAAACGCAACCTTGGAAAAGGTCTCGTTAAGCGAATATCGACGTTGCGAGTTCATCGGTGTCCTCGTATTTCAATTCCGAGAACCGGATCAAAAGTTAGAAATTCCCGCTCGTTCGTTCACTGAACGTACCCGAGCCAAACTTCGGAAATTGATTCCGGGCACTCCGGGCCTCGGAATCAGGTGCCGTTAGAAACCATGTTCTTGTAAAATTCCAAAAAAAATTAAGAAAAAATTTCCCTTGAATTTTACAGGTACTTACAATTTTCCTCCTGGTGTTTTCGTACTTCTTCCTTCTAGGTTTGATCTAGGGAAAAAGATCTTGTGGATGAGGATCGAGCCGTTCAACTTTGGACTTGGTGAGGTATGTCATTAGGGGCCTTGAATTTTTGTCCTTTGTTTTGGTACATGGGTTTTAGTACTTTGAGATTATTTATGTATTTTAGTTTTTGGTAATTTACTCCTAGTGGATTTTTCTTTTTATATGCATACTCTCTTGCTTCTTTTACTTTTTCATTGTTAGTGGAAAAATCATTCTCACTTTCATGTTGTATGGTGCCAAGTTCTAGTCTCCAACACATAGGGATTGGGAACACCATTTGGGCTATGTTAGGGCCATCTCAGTTATCAGGTTACCGGGGTACCTGAGTTGGTTCATAAAAAAATGGTATTAGATCCAGGTTGAGCTTTTGTCTTGAAGTTAGTCTGCATTTGTGAAATTTTTTCGAGGCTTAAGAGGTAGTTTTGATTGAGTGTCTGGACAGTTCTCACTACCATGATCCTTAAGTCACCAAGGGTAGTTAGAAAAATACATCTTGTGGATTATTTATAGTATTTTCACTATTTTTATTTGGATCAAGTGAAATCCAAATCTTGTTTGTTCTTTTTATTGGGATTAATTTCCCTCATTGCACTATTTGAGCACAACCTAATGTATTCAATGTTGTATGTTGATGTTGTGTAACATCATACCTCATATAATGAGTTAAAATTGAATCCAAGGGAAGAATTATATTGAACCTCAGTGAGATAATCCAATTTTGGATCCAAATATGGATGAGGTGATCATGCATACTGTACAAATTTTTGGGAAAGCATCCCCACCAGTCCCTGTTTTGGCTCCACCTGGGGATCCTCAAGGGGATGTTCATAAAAATCATTCTCAAAGGTTCCTCCTCTATAATCCCTTTTATATCCATACTAGGGGGTCATCTAGGGATTTCAATAAGGATTTGTGCTGAGGCACCCAATAAATGTTGCTCCTCTTGATGTTTGGGGTAGTTGAAAAAAGTTTTTTCACAACTTTTCCACTCCGCATAGTGGAACGAGATCATCAGAACCTCCAAAAAATATGGATAAATCAAACAATTCACATAAAAAAGGGTTCAATCCATCGACATCCTGAATGGAGCTACTTATCGTAGTGTAAGAGTCTCTAGAGGAAGCTCAAATGGGTCCAACGACTGTGAGAGATTCCATTACTATAGCTTCATCTTTAGTGATAGATCTATTTGATATTTGTTCATCTCACTCATTTATTTCAACTCGTATCATTAATATTATTAATCTTCCTATAGATCTTTTATATTGTGAAATATATAACTACACCCCTTGGTATGTTGGGGGAATAGGGTCTTTGTAGTCCCTCTTGGGTCTTCTCTCTATCAGATGTCAATATTTATTAGAGTTTTCTAGTACTCAACATGGAATCCATTAACATAATTTTCATTATGAATTGTCTTGATGTGAATAAATCCTAGATTAATTGTTATCTTCTATGGGTCTACCTTGAAACACCAAGTGGTGTGCCTCTTGTCTTTCAAAGAGAATGGTACTTCAGGATCGATCAGAGCTGAACATTCTTATCTAAAGTTGGGGAAAGTGATATAAGTCTTTGATTTTGATCTGGAGAAAAATTCAATGAGTGTTGATGTACCTACAGTTGTTTTTGAGTTTCCCAATGTGTTTCCATCTAAATTATCTAGTTTACCCAGGGAAATGGAGGTTGATTTTTCTATTAAATTAATGTCTGGTACCCAACCGGTTTCCATTCCCTCTTACTGAATGACTCCAGATGAATTGAAAGAACTGAATTCCGAGTTAGATGATCTTTTTGATAATGGATTTATATATACTAGTGTGTCACCTTGGGTGGTGCCGGTTCTCTTCACCAATGCAAGAAAGTGTATAGTTATCTTCTCTTTTGTTTTGATTATAAAAAGATTAATTGAGTTATGGTAAAGAACAAATATCCATTTCCATGAACTGATGAACTATTTGATCAATTGAAAGGTGATGAATTTTCTTTATCTAGAGTTTAGTTAAATTTTTCTTTTCTCAAGCTGATTCTTCAGGAATAGCTATTTTATGATGAATTTAACTACATTAGAGACTCTTTTTATGGTGGGGTTACCGATGCCTAGTGGTCGTTCTCTAAATATATTGTTCTATGTTATCATAACCATTACGTTGTATTGTTAGTAGCAAGGAAGTGTATAATGTAGGATTTAAATAATTCCAATTTCGATGTGCACCCAGTAACTAATAAGATGTTCTATAGCATTAGGTGGAAGCTATGGGGGATAGGTAAGAGGCGGGGCATTATAGAGTTTGTTTCTCATTTCTATATGTGCCAAGAATTAAAAGATGAGCACCAGAAATATTCGAGTTTTATTCTACCACTTGCAGTCCCTCCTTGGAAGTGGGATGAAATATCTATGGACTTTTTGGTTGGGTTTTCTCATACTCAAAGGAGGAATAATGCAGCATGGTTTTTGATTGATAGGCTGACCATGTCAGTTCACAATATACCCATTTGAGATACAACCAAATTTTAGGAATTGGGAATTATCTATGTGAAAGAGACTATTAGTATGAATATAGTTACATCTTATATAGTCTTTGAGATGTATCCTTAGTTTACTTTTCACTTTTAGAGATACCTTTAGTAGGAACTGAGATCTTAGGTTCTTTTGAGCATAGCCTACAATTCATAGTCGGATATCCAGACAAAGAGAGCTATATAGATTTTTTAGGATATGTTTTATGCTTGTGTTCTCAACTTTGGTGGGGCTTGAGATGATTATTTGGGGCTGGTTAAGTTTTCTTATAAAATATTGTTACCAGTCTGTGATCAGAATGACTTCTTTTAAGGACTTCTATGGTCATCCTTATAAATCTCCATTATATTGGTCCGAGATTGGTGAAATTTCCTTGGTTGGAATAAGTTTATTCAAAGAGACAACAACTATTATTTAGTTGATTCATCAGAGAATTTTGAAATCATATATCCGGTATAAGTCTAATATTGATCTCACTCGCAGGCCTTTGTAATTTTCAGTTGGTGACCAGGTATTCATGAAGGTTTCACCCAGATTGGTTCATCGATGGATTGGGAGGCAAAGGAAGCTTTCTCTATTTTTTGTGGGACCTTTCAAGGTTTTTGATTAGGAGGGGAAAGTTTCTTATTGTTTATTACTATCACCATTACTGTTTTTAGTACATTATGTGCTCCATGTATCAGAGCTGTGAGAGTATCTCTTTGATTCATCTCATGTTTTGAGTAGGATTGATATTGTTATTGAATATGATTTATTTGTAACTGAATGACTAGTCAGGTTTGTGGATTCTAATACCAAGTTACTTCATGGGAGGATGATATCTCTAGTTTGTGTACTATGATAGCATGATTTTGATTCCCATGAGACCTAGGAGGGGGAGGTTTTGATGAGAGAAGGGACTTCATATTTTTTATATGGAGGCTTTTTCATAGGATTTTTGATGATAGAAAGTTCCTATGGTGGGGAGGATGTAACATCCAGTTACTGTTTCAAGTATTCCTAAAACCTCTTGTGTTAAATTATTAATATCTTAAGTAGAGAAAAAATGATTTATCAATGAAATTTTGATAAATGTATTAAAGGTTTTAACTGCCAGTTAATATCTTATAATATTCAATTGAGTATTTTTTGAGTTTGACATTGTGTAATTATGAGATTCTGAGCACCAAAAAGTCTCGGTGAAGACTGAAAAAAAATATTAAATATAATATTTTATGTATATACTATTTATTCAAAATAATTGAATAACTCCAAAATAGTGCATCGTATGAGAAATCTGAAACCACCGTTAGGTCCAGAATGAGGGATTTACAGTAAAAAGAGTATAACATTTGAAGTCAATAGATGTTTGGATGAATCTTTATTGAGATAAATTTATTAAATAATTTTTAATATTTTATTTTATTAAAAATAATTAAATATATTCCAAACAGTACATCATTTAGAAAATATATGACAACCGATAGATACAGAACGTAGTGTTTACCCTAGGTGGGGTGTAACATTTGTAGTCATTTTACATTTGAACACATCGCTTGAAAAAATAGCCATTTTTGTAATTAATTAATTATTCTGATTTTTAATTAATAAATCATTAATATCTCTCAAAGAGTTCATTATTTGAGAAATATGATACGACTGTTGTTTTTGAAACGAGGTGTTTACCCTAGACTGGGTATAACTTATATGTGAAATGGAAATTTGGTGTTATTTTTTTAATGTTAATAATTAATTTATTTATTTTATTGAAATTTTTAGATAGAAATATTCATTATCTTCAACAATTAATGTTCGAACATCCATTTTTAATGCATACGAGATTTTTTTGAGAATGTTGAGCTCGATGGATCTTTATTGAAAACAAAAAAGAGTTACAAGAGTCGGACAGAATGAAATTTACATTTTTCCCTTAAGAAGGTTGGAGATAGATCAAAAGGGAGTTTAGTAGAGAATATTTGACCTACGTCAGAGTCACCTTTGTTAGTAAGGACATTATCACGGCAGTTGGCCTCCCGAACGGTGTTGGTGATGATGAATTTTATAGATGAAATTTTTTCCAGGAAATTCACCCATTTTTCCATTAGATTCCATGAGAGATGAATAATTATAATCTTGGGGGATGGAACAATTGTTCTTGAGTCACATTCAAACCATAAGTTATGCCAACATTTCTGATAAGCATGAGTGAAAGATTCGATAAATCCATGCATTTCTGTTTCCAAAGCAGTGTCATTTCCACAAGGGCCATAAATTCATTCCACCATGTCACTATTATGGTCCCTAAATATAACGTTATACCATAATGGGCCTGAATTCCCCGTCAAGGTGCCATCAGTATTACATGTTAACCATCCAGTGAAGGGTGTAAACCAAAAAACATCAATAGTGCCAAGGGGTTTCGCCTAATTACCTTCAATATTCAGTTTCCTAAGGATGGTGAATTCATTGATCAAATTATTACAGCAAGCGATGTGGGGTAGCTTGGAATTATGTAGAGTCGTGATGATAGATAATAGTTCTATCTTTAGATTTAACCAAATATGGGACTAGATTGCTGTATTTTAGACTCTCTATATCACATGAATCAACTCCGCACATGCCACTTTGAGAATGGCATAAATCTCTTTGGATAGTTAGAGATTCAGAATCTCTTGCAAGAAGCAGTGCAGGGTGTTTTCCTGGGTTGGATGCATCTCGAAGAGGTTAAAGACCATCTTCCATAAGAATGAGGTAGTTTTACAACTCAAGAATAGATGGTCGACATCTTCGTGGTGTTGATGACATGTAATACACCTAGAGAAAATGGTGATTCCCACTCTCTACAAGTTCATCTCAACTAGAATTTTATTTAGAGAGAGTCTCTAAAGAAAAGTAAATATTGAAGTAGTAATCCATCCATTATTAAATCTTCCAATCCATTTATAGTTTTCCTGTAGCATGTGCTTGTAGAAATTCCTAGATTTCACCTGGCCATTCGAAGACTCATCCCAAATGAGCATTTCATCTTAAAATTTACGATTTCATATATGTTTTGTAATATGCTTTAAGGTTCTAAAATGGAAAAACCACTCAGTTACTTCGGTTAATTGATCTTGATGAGTTTGATATACTCTAGATCTACCCTCTGTGTGTTGGACGAACCTTCCAAGATCAGATTTGGAAGTCATGATTAGTCTCCTCACAACCAGGCACTACGACATGTAAAAAATGTTGGTATGTTTAATTAATTAAATTAATATTTATTTTTATTATTTCTTACATTTACAACTCTTATCAAATAAAAAAGGATGATTTTAAATTAAATAATGAAACCTTTATCACCAAAGTATAATTCTTAAACAAGTTTATCAATGTTTTTTTATACAAATTGTCAGATGATTGATAAATAATTATCAGATGATAATTATATCAATTATCAATGGATAAAATATAAAGAAATATTATAAAGATAAATATTTTGAATTTATCCATATATATTTATATATAAACACATTAGAGATGTTTTATTAAAATTACCAATTAGTGATTGCCTAAATTTATTGAAAGAGTAATTATGTGATATTATCAAATTATAATTATGAAGAATTATCAACCGATAATTTCATCAAATTATTAAAATAAAATTATTGAATGGATAATTGTTTAAAATTATCAAATGATGATTATTTGGATTATCAAAAGATAATGAATTATCAAACTATATATATATATATATATATATATCGATAAACACAATTTGGATAATTTATTAAAATTATCTAATGTTATTTGTTTTTATTATCAATATATATATATATAGTTAGATATATTTTTTGATAATTACTTTGGAAGTTAAGGATAATAGTATTAAATAAAAAATTATCAATAGGTAATTTCATGAAAAATTGAAGAATAATTACAGTAATTATAAAATGATAATTTAAATTTTCCTATAGATATAAAATATTATCACATTTAATATTTCAATCAATAATGTGAAATTATCCAAGAGAGATAAAATATTATCGCATCTAAAATTTTAATCGATAATTTAAAATTATCCAAGAGAGATAAAATTTTATCACATGTGATATTTTTATCGATAAATTGAAATTATCTACGTGATATAAAATATTACTACATGTAATATTTTTATCTTTTTTTTAAAAAAAAAATCTAGGATAGAGTACCTTTCATCAAATGTGAGAATTTTTTTCAATAAACTAATTGTTTTGGTTCTAGGAACCGTTTACAAACTTAGATCATTATTTTGTCGACAGATACGATAATAAGGCCACGAGAGTTTTTTTGAACCACACATGGAAGTTTATCATTACTGCTGCCATCGACGACCATGAGGTCGGTGGTTCCATTACAATGCTTAATTTATATTAACTCTAATTTCTTTATTAATTTATAGTTGTTTAAATTAAAATTAAATTTTTTAAATATTAATATTATTGCTTTAAATTGAGTTGTTGGAGAAACCCAGATCTGATGAATTCGGACTTTTAAGAAAAAAGGTCTTATGGAAGAAAAATTTGAATTCATGATATTTAAATTATAAAAATTTATATTCCGTTTTTGATGGAAATAGAATAAATTAAATTATTTAATTTAATTGTTGAATTTAATATCATTTAATATTTTTTAGAAACCCAAATTATAGGGAATTGGGGGTTTGTTATGAAATTTTTGGAATTTGTTAAATTATGAAAATGTCGTAAAATGTTTTGATAAAAACCGAGTAGTTTTATCTTGTTGAAGTGTCATGTTTTTTATTAAAAAATGTTTTGGTTTTAAATAGAAATTTGAAATTTAAATGTAAGTATGGGATTTAATTCTATTTGAATCAGTATTAAAATAAATTTTTCATCATTGATTGTGTAAGAGTTCATGAAAACCTTATGTAGGTTTTGAGTTATTTGGACACACTCTATAATTACTACATCATTCTAAAATATACATGTAGTTGGTCACATCCCTTAGGTGTTGGTGATGAGTCCTATATGACTAGTTTCCAGAGGATGTATGTGTACACATATTATCATGATCACTTAGAGAGTGTGGAATACTATATCCAGAAATACTATCATACCTATTTAGCATATGACCATGTTGATCATTTTTTGTATTTATATTTGAGATATAAATGTATTCCAATGACTTTGAACTACTTTATATGCCTTCTGAATTTTCATAAACTATTTTATGTAAGATTTTTTATTTATTCCATTATTTTATAAATATTCCATAATTTGTAAAGCATTTTCTTAAAGTATTTTTCAATCATTTGAACTGTATAGTATGATTTGTTTAATTATGCTTTAAAATGACAAACCTATTTATATTTAAAAGTTAAAAGCATTCATTTTGTTAAATAATTATTGGTATCTATTATGAAATCTATGGTGAGACCCTACTAGGATTTTTAGCTCACAGTCAACTTTTTCTTTCGGGTGTTTGTAGACATTCTCCTTCTAAGTTCGAGAAAGGGAAAATGATCTCTTAGAGGTGAATCCAGTTATTGAACATTGGACTTGGTGATTTTTGTCTTTAGGTACCTTCAATTGTTTTCATTTCTTTTGGTGCATGGTTATTAGTATTTTGGTCTTGTCTATGCCTTTTAGTTTTCTTGCACGTTACTCTTAGTGAATTATTCTTTTGATATGCATGTTGTATTTCTTTTTTTACTTCTTAATTGTTAGTTGAAAAATCGTTCTCACCTGCATGTTGTATGATTCTAGGTGTTATTATTCAACTTTTGGGGATCAAGAATACCCTTTGGGCTATGTCAGGGGTGGCTTGGTTATCTGGTTACCAGGGCACCAGAGTTGGTTCGAGACACTTTATCTATATTGTGTAAATACTATATGCTTTATTATCTTGAAGGGTATTTACATATAAGGTTACTGGATATATTTAAATACCTATTTATATTTCATGGGTGTATCATGTTGAGATTATTGATGGAATTATGAATTTTTTTATATAATTTCATATGAAAATGAGATGAAACCCATTTCATTTACCTGGTTTTTCATGATATGATTAATGATTAATATCTATTGGAACACATATGTATAGAAGATGATGGTTGGGGTCATATATATCCCCCAAATTCATTAGTTAAAGATTTATATTTAATGAGATAATGATGTGTGGACATACTTTTATTTTTTTACAAAAAAATGGGGGACATACTAGGATTTGTTCACAACATAATGGGAAGGAATACTTGGATTGGTTAAAAATGTGTTCTTATGTTTATGTTTTCACCACAGTTCTATACTTATTCTTATGAATACATTATGTTCTCATGGGTCATTTTTATTAACTCATGTTTCCATATACTCTTGATTAATTTCATATATTATTCCATGTCATCTCACATGACTCATGTTTTATGATCTATGTTTTGTTGGATATAATTTTATTATGTATATTGATTATAACCATATGATTATCTTATGATAACTTAATATCTTTGATTTTTTATGACTTATTATTACCGTTATTGATCTTTTTATCTCACCCCATTCTTATGTTTACAATCCCCAAGTTATAATGGAGAGTATAACTTATGATAAGTCTATAAGGGAGTCTAGTATGGTACGATTACAGATAAATGTTCACACGTTTTTTAAAATAAGTTTCCTATATAAATGGTCCTCAAAAACATTGAACTAAAAGTTTCTCTATGTTGTGTGAGGTTATTTTCAGATACGATACTAATATGAAATATTTTCAAGTTTTCCATGCATTATCTCACTTGGAATAAAATTTAATATGTAAATGTGTGTGTTTTTAGCACTAAAACCGATAGTGTGGATATGGTGCCTCATTATCTATGATGTTTTTATATATTTTAGTCTATAACAATTTAATATATTAAAAACTATCTTATAAAAACATTTCTACAGTAGTATTTTCAAAAAAAATCCAGAATTATATACCAGTAAGATTATTCAACTCCCAAATCAAAATACCATGAAAACAACTGAATGAACATCATTTGAAATCTCCCCCATCATCAACCAACCTCCCATTTCCCCCTTTTAAAAAGTTATCAATATTGGACTAATACATTG
Organism: Viscum album; assembly: GCA_963277665.1. NCBI lineage: Eukaryota > Viridiplantae > Streptophyta > Magnoliopsida > Santalales > Viscaceae > Viscum > Viscum album. The sequence continues at coordinate 1,951,935,301 of OY728141.1, read as the reverse complement.
TAATGATTGAAAATACCCTATGTGAGCATTTTTTTTGTTGATTATTGTCATTTTTTCAACACCCCCCACCTAATTTCCCCTCCTGAGGCCTTTGATTGATCATGATTCCATCATCACTGAATTCTTAAAAACTTTCCCACTTAGTAATAAATATCCAAAGTCAGAACTAATAAAAAACATATTTCTCAACTAAAAAATCCTCATATTCTAACCACCAACCATACACATTCATCATTTTTAATGTTCACTACAAGTAATAATTTTTTTCAATTATTTATAATATTATAATTTTTATTTTATTTTTAAATTAATTTAATATGATATTATTATCTTTATTTTATAATTGATTTTTCTATGTTTTTTTGTAAAAACATTTATTTTATTAATGCTACTATAATAAATATTCTTATTTATCCTCATTAGATAAACCAAATTCAATGATGATGATTGCATTAAAATTTTGAATCAAATTTACGTATTCATATTTTGTCACTATGATGAAATTTATAAAAACATTTTACTCAAAATTGAGTAAGAGATAGATTAATAAATATATTTCATAAGTAAACAATGATGTTTCATATGAAGTTATGTTTTCAATTTTTTTAAAAAAATAGTAGTTAAAAATACAATTCCTTTTCAAAACACTAATATAATATTTAAATTTTTAAATTAATGAACATTTATTCATGCTATTATATTTTTAAAATATTTTCTTATGAAATTTTCAAAAGGAAAATTTATAATTTTAATTTTGAAAAAAAATTATTTGTTTGTTTCTTCATAAAATTTTTGAAACCAATACTTCTAAATGTTTTTTGAAATAGAGTAAATGTAAAATTATATTATTAAATTATGGATTAAAAATTCCATTAATTTTTTAATTTTATTAAGTTATTAATCAATCTATTTCTATGAATCTTCTATAGATGTAAAAAATGGATAACATCATTTTCTCTTCAGTGAAATATAGTATCTTAAGGCATTTTAAAATACTATAGATAGAATATATTTTAACATGTACTGACATTGATCAAAGGTATAATTATTGAAATAATTATAGAGAGGCAAGTAATGTAATCAATGAATACTATTGGTGTAGTGACATGAAAATTATACTTGATGTCAATAAAAGTTTAATATAGACTCACAACTACATAAATTTCTATATATGACAGCTTTTTTATATAAGATAATTATGAAGCATCAAAAAGATAGAATTCACATGTATAATATGGTAGTTTTATAAATTTTCAAATATAGAGTCCCTATGAGATAATATATCTAATGGTTATATATAAGAATCATATTCATAGTAGTGAATATGATATATGTCATGGCTATATTAAATAATGATTATATTTATTATACCTCTAATCTATATATAATGATTATATATATAACTTTCATATATTTTGAATTAATTTTTTGACATTTATAATATTACAATGATCTTAATAGAAATATTATAAAAAAATATTAGCAACAATAACCATAGAAAGATTTGAATCAATTAAAATTTTCAATAGTAACACAAAAAAATATAAAAAATATCATAAATATATGGCAATAATAGTATAAAAAATTTACAAAGTAATGAACATATAATATTATAGAAATTTCACACCAATTATATAATTAAAATGATAATAATTTTCTTGATAATGGTTCATAAAACAATAGAAAAATCAACTTTTAGTAAATGTATCATTTAGTTAAAGGCAGAAAATCTAAAAATATATTGGGATAATACTTTAAGGACTACTAATTTCATTTAATCCATATTCATCAAAATACGATTTTTTTAGAACTATAACTAATTAAAATTATAAAATTTAAAAAAATTGGTTGTAATTTAATTATATTGTATACCAAAGTTTATATATAAAAATATTGAATTATAGAATTTTTGGGGTTTTGGTTTATCTTTTCTTCAAGATATCTATTATATATTTAATCATAAAACATAAATAATCAAGGACTAATTGTTTTTATGTGAAAACATAAAAATAAAATTAAAAAAAATAAAGTCAAAATTTTTCAATATTAATTTGAAGAATTTTGAATGATTATCATAATAGTGTTCCATATTTAAGCCTTATCACATTCTATAAGAATTGTATTGTCATATTATTTTATGTATTATACATTAACATAGCCTTAAAATATAAAGATGAAAATAATTATATAATAAAATAAAGTTGTAGAAAACATATATGAAATTAAATATAATTATATATTAACTAATTATAATAAAAATTGAAATTTATTGGGTTATTTGATAACTGAATAAAAGTAATATATCGCAATACTATATATATCCATTGAGATTAAAGTGATTAACTACAGAATAAGAATGAAAACATTTAACTGGATGTGATAAAAAAACTTACTCTTGCACATAAGGTAGTAAGAATAAGAATTTTATTTTTTCTCTCTTTATGAATGAATCGCATAAATATCCTATTTTTTCTCCCAATTATCATATGAAATATTGTATAATTATTGAAAAACTTATAGAGAGATGAACACAGACCTATATTTTAGCTACTTTTGATGGTATAAGTGACATAGAAGAACTCATATTTTAAAATTTCAATACTAATGTATAATTTTTAAAAAAATGAACCTTGGGAAAAAAATATGTCATATAGATAATGGAATGTCTTATGATACACATTCCTTTTTTAAGGACCTCATCCCACACATCAATTTTTATATTTTTCATTCCCCCCCTCTCATGCATTGCAATGTTAAGCATCTTCAATGGAACAGTATAGGTATCCCTAATCATCCCAATATATGAATCAAGTGTAAATCAAAACTTTCATAATGATTGAGACTCTTTTCTTTCTTCAAATATGTCTTTTATCTTCATATATTTACTAATATTTCATTCCTTACCTAACTATTTGGATTTTTTTCTCCATTTTTATTTAGAAACCAATTCATATTATATAAACAATTAATTATGAAACAAAAATTTATGATCAAAATTTTCAGTAAAAATCTAATCAATAATATGTGAAACAATGGTTCATATAATATTTCCATATATCAAGGAATATTATGAATAGTTATTAAAATCATAATTATTTCCCATTAAATTTTAACACTGCAACATATAAATTTTTTTAATATTATTCCATTCATAAACACTTGATAAGTAAATGGTATATATATATATATACACCAAGGATTGTATATAGATGACCTAAGGAAAAACAATAATGATCGTCGTGATCCTAAAATAAATCACATTCATTTTTACTACAAAAAAACAAGATATCACACAATTTAAAATATATTTATTTTTAAACCAAAATTAAATAATAATAATGATTACCTAAAGAATATAGTGATGAGAAGGTTGAGCCATGGTGTAATTTTCATTACTGATGGGGTTAATTTTTGGATTTGTTGTCCTGGAACTAACTGTTTTGTAATTTTATTACATGAATATTTAATGTATTTAAATATTAAGCATCTTATTACATATTTTTCATTTTTATGCATGACTATAACGTAATAATGTTCTAGATTATTTGTCACATTAACAAGGTCATAGTAGTTCCCCACTATGAGAGAACCTTTAAGTTCTATAACAATATTCTTAAATATAGTTTTTTTGTATGACATATTGTGATGGAACAAATTGTATACATACTGTTAGGTGGGAGAACTCATAAGAATATGAGACTTATTCTCATGAAGTTCACACTTGGTAGTCTCTAAGATAGTATGTTATTATAATAGACCCGCCTGTAGGAATTCTTTATGTTTTTGTGTCATTAGAAATTCCTATCTTTGAGTGTGTGTAATGGTCCTTAGACTTTAACATTATCATTAATTTTTGTCACAACTTGTGAACTTTGATTTACTGATGAAAACTGTCATGCCATTTGTTTGTGGGAAATAGGGTACATTGGTTGCGTCATGAGTGACATTTTATTGATGGATAAGTCGAAGAATCATTTTTTCCTTCCATTTATGGAAGTTGATATCTTATCCCTTTATTGAAATAGAACCGTCTCCCAAAATTACATGGCCATAGTGCAAAGAAAAGTTTATTTCTGGTAGTCAAAGAAATACGTAACAAGAAAACAGGTTGATGGAACTATCATGAAACTTGCTTAATGATCAATCCAATGGCCCGAAGGCCTTCATTTTTTATTGATTTTTGATAATCCACCTTTAAAGGGGTGATCTGGAACCCTTACAAGGCCCGTAAGTTTACGAATTCCATGAACCTTAGGCCTTAGAATAATTCCTTGCTCGTAGGCTTCAAAAACTACATAAAAACTAGACTAACTACTTAGAACTGCTCCTCCTGGGCATCTTCATCGTGAAATCAGATCTCCACCTTCACATGGTTGTTCAGCTAGGCTATCACATGATTTCATAGGCTTATCCTAATGGCAGGTTCCATACCCTCTCATTCTTGAAATCCATGTAGCTTTTGCAGTGGTGAAAGCTTCTTGCTCGTCCTCTTTATAGAGCTTATTCCATGTAGGTTGTCTGGTTTGTATCTGTACTTAAGGTGTCTTGAACGCCTTGAGGTGGCACGAAGGCATTACTGGCCCGAAGTCTTGGGTGGCCCGAAGGCCCTAAAGGACTCAAGGGAAAAATCAGTGGCCCAAAGTCCCAAATGGGGGAAAATTCCCTGCTGCTACAATGCCAAACAGTACCTGCTATAGTTCTCACTACAATACTACTATAGTACTGCACATTTCATGCTATAGTACTACTATGTTAACTTGGAAATTGTGCATCTTCTAGGATTTGATCCAGAGTCTCCTGGATGCACTTAAGATTCCTCACCAACCGGGTTGAGGCTCATTTTCAAACTTTCTTGATGAGATATTGAGATAACATGGTTATATTACACATTTATCATTTGTATGTGGATGCCTTCATTGGGACTTTAAGTTCTTTCTCTAGAGTTCCATAATTGTGAATAAATATCATTATCAAGACCATGGAATAATTTTACTCAAGTTAAAATGATCACATAAATTAAATAAAATATATTTATATACTTATTTGAACTTTTAATAAATATTTATTTACTAGTTTGTAAATAAAATATTTATTTAAGAGAATAAATTAATTCTCTATTTATTTGGGTATTCAATAAATTGAAGTGTATTTCAATAGGACTAAGGCTGGTCTGGTGGTAAAATAATTATTTGCAATATGGTAAATAGTTATTTAACTTGTTGGCACTAGATAAAATAATAATAAAGATTTTATCATTATGTGGCACGAGATTTCAATTATGATTTTGTTTTGTTAAAGTTTACACACAATGAATAATGGTGTTATTATTTTTATTATGTATCATGGGTTTTATTTAAGGTTATGAATGTATTTAATTGCTGTTATTCAATTAAAATAGTAACCAAAACCCCATGTCCTTAAATAAACAGGTACGTCTATTATGCCATTACACCTAGTGAACTGAATTTCTAGTGGTGAGAAAATTATTGATCCAAAACAATTTATCTATTAAATCCTCTCCTCTTCCCTTTCATGAAAGAGAGAAATTCTTCAAGAATGAAGAACATAAAATCAATAATGGCCAACACAAGACACTCGCTTCACTGTGCTAGCACCTAGAGAATGAGTTTTGTTGATCGGAGGCTATCGAGACACATGTGGGTCACCACTTGAGGGATTCTAGTTTGGATCTTTGCAAGTGCAATGAGATAATCTAGAAAGGTAATTATATATGATCAACATCATCAAAAAATAATTTACTGAAGATCAATGTATTTAATATCTAAAGAAATTGTTTAAACTAATTATAAACAATATACACCAGATCATATCTCTAGGATATGGTGCACTTTTCTTATTTTATCTATATCTTTGATCTTAATCCATGGATACTAGTATTTATTTTCATATTGATCTTGTATTGTTCATCGATTATAGAAAAATAAAAATTGGTCCCTCCCATCTGCCATGCTTCCGCTGCGTTAGGATCCTTCAAGTGGTATCAAAGGGAGGTTCATCATCGTTTATAATTATATAAAAAATTCATTGATGATTTACAATTTAATAATTTAGGTTTCCAATTCAAGTTTAATAAGTATTGTAATCTATATTTTTAGATCTATTCTTCCTCTTCCGTTTCTTGTAGATCTAACAGAAACTAATAATTTTTGGATTAAAATTAATGCATAGAACTCATCAGGAGGTGCTGACAATTCCGTCTAGGTGACATAAAAGTACATGTCATGTGTTTGGACTTGCACTCCATGTTCTCTATCATAAACACTATATAATATGGACGACATTCCTTGTAGTAGTGTTTAGCGCATCGATAGTATTTCAGAAATTACTCAAATCATGTTCATTTATTACACTCAGTGTAATTAATTTTACACCACGGGTTGACTGGGATAGATAGGCACATGCTTACCAGATTACACACCTTATGGCCCACTCGATACGATGTGTAGCCCCTTCGGGCCAGTGGACAATCTAGGTATCCCATACATTGATTGAGCTGACTGGTAACCATGTAATGTGGAGACAAGACAGCATGTTTCCCACGGTACATGTTGTTTACTCTGAAATATTTGAAGTACACAACACACGTTGAGTCAGTAGGCATGCACTTTAGGAAGGAAAGTGAATTTAGTACATTCCATGTAGTCATAACTACACACCATTTACTATACCAAATTACACAAAGTTAAAACATTAATGTTTGTGTAAAGTTCAGAACCACTTATCATGAATAAATCATAATATAGGTTGTTACTCTATGCATTGAAGCGTCAAGTATTCCATATGTCAGAAGAGTAAAATAGTATACGAATATAATACATGTTGGGTAGATTCGAATAGGTATTCACCAGGTTACCTCCAATGTCAATTTATCTACAAAGATGAGAATCTCAAGGAAATTCAGAAAAGGAATTATGATAAAATGATTTATTAATTAAAGATAATAATTAATCGATTAGTGCATGATTTATCTTGATGAGAACAATTAAAAAATTGAATTCTATTTTTATAAATTTCATAATTTGTTGCATATATGTGAATGATCATGATCTAGACAAGACCTTTTTATGTGATTAGATATTTTAATTTATTTATTAAATTAAATATTTGGCATGTGAGCCATATCTCTTCATTAATATGTAGGGAATGTGTGCCCATGGTATATTTTATGTAAACCCCTTTTTACCTATCACATTAATTTTAGTTAAAAAATATATGTAATGGATGGAGATCCCAAGCTAGTGGAGGCGGTTCAAGATGGACTCAAGACAAAACCAATTTCAGGAGATAAAAAAGTGGACAGGTGGAAATTTATAAACACAAACCCAAAAGGTTCAAGGTATTTCTACCCTAGTTCAAGGTTAATTTATCAACCTATAGATAAACTGACCATTAGAAAATCCCATGATCATTCCCTTTAAATTATTTTATTTCTATTTTTTGCATGGTTTTTCATTATAGATATGTTGTCGCGATCACATAATTAATGAATTAAAGAAGCATGCAAGATGGAATTAAAATAAACAAGGATTGTGTGTAAATATTATCAAGACATGGTTAATCACTTAAGTAAGTTCCACATAATATTATAAATCAGGTGATAATGATAATAAGAAAATTATGCATAAGAGATTAAAATTCATCAATAAAATATAAATTCTGACTAAGACTTCTGTTACTTTAAGAAGGGAAAGACTAGATAAAACTATGTGTTTGAAAAACCTTTGTTGGGACATTTAATTTTATACAGGAAGCCCTTACAAAGGATTCTGGTTGACTTAACCATATTACATAAATATGAGTATCCTTTTCTAGACTTGGTATAATATTCGAGGCAAGTGTTGAGAAAATCCAAGTCTGGATTTCAGGATTGGGGAGTCCACTCAATGGATTAAGGAGTTGTAAGACCACAGTTGGTAAAGAACTTCTTACCCAAATACCTTTAAATATCCTGAAAACCCCTTTTGGGTTATTAAAATGGGAATATGGATCCTTTAAACTATAATATCCAATAAAATAGATAATCCTAGTTCATGAGGGCCACTGGGACTTGATAAAATAATGGGAGACTTAATAAAATTAATTTATTATTTCTCATAAAATGTAATCAAGAATGTACTAATAATATGCTATTTTAATTTTAGAATAAAATTATAGGCTCAACCACACTATCCCTATAATCAATTACGGATAAAGACAACATCCTCACTGGTAGTAACTTCCAGGAATGGTTTAGACACCTCTGGGTTGTTCTATGCCACGAACGTAAGTATTACATTTTGGAGTCATAATTACCTGATCTACCTTCCAAATAGGTGACTGATGAGAATTTCCTAGTCTACAAGAAACATATGAATGAGGCAGTCAATGTTCAATGTTTGATGCTTTCATCAATGTCTAGTGAACTCATGAAGTATCACAAAAACAAGGATATGTATAGCATGATTGTGCACCTCTCTGGTCTTTGCTAGGAGAGAGAAAGACAGGAAAGGTTTGAGATATCCAAGGAACTCTTTCATAGTAATTTTAGAGAGGGTGTCCCAACTAGGCCCCATGTAGTCAATCTCATTGACTAAATTTAGTGCCTAGATATTCTCGGGTTTAAACTCTCCAATGAACTAGGTATTGATCTCATTCTCACATCACTCCCTCCAAGATTCTCCAATTTTTTTGTTAATTTCAATATGCACCACATTGATAAGTCTATATCTGATCTTCTTATTTTTATTCTCCATGTAGATGAAGATATGAAGCACGAAAAGACTTTGGTCCTTATGGTGAATAATAGGAAAAGGACGGTGAATAGATTTTATCCCAAAGCATCTTAATCCCCTTCTAAGAAAAGGAAGATCAAGTAGGAGTAAAGGGAACAGGAAGCTGTTTGTTTCATATGTGTAAAGAACTTATATTGGAAGAAAAATTACACCCATTCAAAGAAGCAAGGGGAAGCTTTAGGTGCATTTTTTATCGAGTGAAATTTATTTGTTTCTACATATTGGGTATTATATACATATTGTGTTTCTCACATATGTATTCAAATATAGGAACCAAGTATATTTAGGAAAATTGATTAAGGGGGGCAGATCTACAAGAAGCCAATATAGATAGACTTGTTGATGTAGCTGTTGGGGACTACCACCTCACTTTGCTGACTAGGATGATCTTGGTGTTAAAGGGTTGTTATTATATGTCTTATATTACCAAAAACATTATTTTCATATCCATAATAGATACATATGGATTTTTTCATGTTTAGAAATGGTTGTTTCTTTTTAAAAAAGATAAAATTTGTTTTGGTAGGGAACATTTATACAATGGTATTTTCATGTTGGATTACACAAACCATGTAATGGAAATCGATAACAAGAATAATTCACATGACTCATACCACACTCAAAATTGGAATCACTGGCTAGGTCATATAAACAAGAAATGCCTGACAAAGTTACATCAATATGGATAATTAGATTCTTTCATACTAAAACCACTTGGTGTATGTCATGCATGTTTACAAGTCAAAATGACCAATGTCTCATTTAGTGGGAAAGGTGAAAGGGCCAAATAGCTTCATGAATTGGTTCATACCGATGTGTGTGGACCATTTCCAGTTGAATCAAGGGGTGGGTACTCATACTTCATAACTTTTACTGATGATTTTAATAGATATGGATATATCTACTTAATGTGGTATAATTTGTATTATTTTGATAAGTTAAAAGAATACATGAATGAAGTTGAGAACCAACTTGGTAATAAGATTAAGAAACTCTATTTAGAATGAGTTGGAGGGTATCTTAATCAATACTTCATTTATTACTTCTCGGGGTTTGGATCCTATCCCAACTCACTCCTCCTAACATGCCTCAGTGGAATGTTGTAAGAGAAAGGAGGAACTGCACATTGTTGGACATGGTGAGATAAATGATGAGTCATTCCAGTCTTCTATTATCCTTTTGGGGATATTCATTACAAACAGTAGCACACATTCTAAACAAAGTACCAACTAAATCGATAAATGGTATTCCATACAAGCTTTAGAGTGTAAGAAAATCCATGTTATCGAATTTACATGTATGGGGTAGCAAAGTGGTTGTTAAAGCCTCTTCATGTAACAAGCATGAACCCCCAAGGAACAATTTGTACGATTATAGGATACCCTAATGAAAAAAGGGGATATTACCTATATGACCCCTAATACAAAAAGGTTATAGTGGCAAGAAAAGCCATATTCTTTGAGAGGGAGCACATATCCAAAAGAGATAGTGGTAGTGAGATAGAATTTGATGAAGTAGAGGCTCAAGGTACACAAGAGTTAGAACATGAGAAGATTCATCAAAGCCCCATGGAAGAAATATTTTTTCTAGAGACATGAGTATTTTATAGGAGTAAAAGATAGATTAAAGAATAGTAATGGTACAGTTTTCTAGTTACTGAGGATGGTGACTCATTATTAGTTGATAATAATGATCCTCTAACCTAAAATGAAGCAGTAAGTGGCATAGATGTTTCAAAAAGGTTAGAATCCATGAATTTTGAAATGGATTCCATGTACCAAAACCATGTTTGGATTTTGGTAGATCCTCTATTTGATGTAAAGCATATTGGTTGAAAATGGGTATTTAAGAAGAAACTAGACATGGAAGGATAAGTCAGTGCCTATAAGGTGTGACTGGTTTCAAAATGTTTCAAACAACATCAAGCCATTTATTATAAAGAAAAAATTTCCCTAGTTGAGATGCTAATATCCATCAAGATTCTATTATACATTACTGTTTACCATGACTAGGATATTTGGAAAATGGATGTCAAAACAGAATTCTTCAACGGGAAACTTCAGGAAGATTTATACATGACACAACCTAAAGGGTTTGTGACTCCAAAGGATTCCAATAAGATATTAAAGTTGGATAAATCCATTTATGAAATAAAGAAAGCATCCAGGTTATGGAACATTAATTTTGATGAAACTATAATAGAATTTGGTTTTATAAATAAAAAATGTGAACCTTGTGTATACAAATGTTTTAGTGGGATTTTAGTCATTTTCCTAATAGTATATTTTGGTGGCATATTACTTTTTTGAAATGATATACTATTCTTACAGTCTGTTAAGGCATGGTTGAATCAATTCTTCTCCATGAAGGACTTAGGTGATGTATTATATACTCTAGGGATCAAGGTCCATCGTGATATATCCAAGATATTTTTGGGCCTAAGTCAAAGTACATACATTGACAAGATACTAAAGAGATGAATTATAGAAAAATACAAGAGGGGATTGTTACCAACATCGCATGACATTCATATTTCTAAGAAAATGTGTCTTCAGACGCATGATGAAAGAGAGAGAATGGAAAGGAATCTATATGCATCAGCGATTGGGTTAGTCATGTATGACATATTATGTACTAGGATAGATGTCTCATATGAATTAAGTATGGTGGGAAGATATCAAGCTGACCCAGGTAACCGCTATTGGATGTCAGTCAATACTATCATTAAGTATCAAAGGTGTACTAAGGAGTTGTTCCTAGTTTATGGAGGGGAGGAGGAACCAGTCATCAGAGGATATGCAGATGCTAGTTTCCAAACTGGTAAGGATGAAATGAAGTCAGAGAAATGATACATATTCACTTTGAATGGAGGTATTGTGTGCGGGAATAGTTCAAAGGAGAGTGTGGTCACAGATTCTATAGAAGAGTTCGAGTATATTGCATCTTCTGAGGCAGCTAAAGAATTAGTTTGGATACAATGATTCATTCAAGAGATGGATGTGGTACCTAGTAGTAAATATCCCATCACACTCTATTGTGCTAATACTGTAGTGGTGGATCTCGCAAAAGAGCTAAGGTCACATTAGCAGGAAAAGCACATACTTCAGAAGTATCAAATCCTGAGGGATTTTTCTTAGATATTTGAAGTTACAGTGAGCAGCATTTCCAAGGAAGACAATGTGATAGACCCCTTGACTAAAGTCTTGACTCAGTAGAAACCTAATCATCATGGGAGGTCTGGTGGAATGAAAGCCATAGTTAGTTGGATCTAGTCCAAGTGGAAGTTTGTTAAAGTCGGTTTCCATAAAAAAATGGTTATGTACTTTAACTACATGAATATTTAATGTATTTAAACATTAAACATCTTATTACATATTTTTCATTATTCTTCACGACTATGATGTGATTTTGTCACATAGTATTTTTCACATTGATAAGGTCATAGTAGTTCCATACTATGATAAGAACCCTGAAATTCTATGATAATATTCTTAAATATAGTTCTACGGTTGGATGACATACTATAATGGGACACATAGTATACAGACTCTTAGGTGCGAGTACTCGAAAGAAGATGTGACTTCTTCTCATGAAGTTTTCACTTGGTAATCCCTAATATGGGAGATTATGAGAATAGACCAACCTGTAAGAATTCTTCATGTTTTGGGTTCATCAGATATTACTATCTACAAGAATGTGTAATAGTCCTTAGACTTTAATATTATCATTAATTACTATCATGATTCATGCACTTTGATTTACTAATGAAAACAACCATGTCATTTATTGGCGGGAAGTAGGTTCTGTTGGGTTCGTCATGAGTGACATGTTATTAATGGATAACTTGAGGAAGGATTTTTTCCTTCCATTTATGGAAGTTTATATCTCGACCCTATAATTGAAATAGAATTTTCACCCAAAATTTTATGTACATGGTGTAACGATGAGTTTTGTAATGATCCACCAATTCTCATTGGATTAAGAGCATAACAAGTCATTACTTGGCCTTAAGTGACATACCAAAGACACCAAAGGAAAACAATAAATGCCAAAGGGTTTCCCAAACAAGTGGGGGATGATTTATCATTTAATATATAAACCAAATAACCAAATAACCATAACTAACCATTTACTAAATGATGCATGAACAAAGAAATAAAACTCAATAACTTCATGTATCTAAAAACCATATCAAAGTGTGAAACAGTGGAAGAAAAAATGAGTATCAAAGTATACAATGGATAAACAACTAAATATTCTCAAGATATCATAAGACTCCATGCTCCATGAGCTCCGATCTCCAGAATCACCGAACAACCCAAGCATCATGTGGTAGTGCCAAAAATGTGGGAAATGTTACCTTTTCTACCGTTCTGGAAAATAACATCTGCAAAAGCACCGAAGTTCCCATGTTGTGGTGAGTATAAAACTCAGTAGGTGTCCCCAATGACTTACCTACTCATTCCACTAGGATAGAATTATTATCCACATTTATATAAAATAGTAAATATAAAACAAATTACCAAAATAGTTTATAACCAAATATTAACAAGTTTCAAAAACCGTTTGTAAACACGTGAAAACAAAACCAAATGTAACCAACTTCCAACAAGTTTTTTTTCTATAAAAATAACTAATCAAAGCCTAAAAACCAATTCTTCTTATCATTTGGAATACTCATTCCATATTTTACTATACACCCACACATGCATGCTTCGTTTGACAGTTCCATACTCATGAGTTGTCTCTCGTCCAATCACCTTGTGTCCCAATGACACACACCCTCAATCTAGGGTCATGTAACATGTAACCAATGGTACTTGACCCTTATTAAGGGACCGTTAAGAATGAACTCACACCAATACAAGTTATGTGAAATGTTTCCATTTCTATAATAAACCATTTCAATAAAACTGAACTTTTATTGAAAACCAAACCATAGCCAATTTTAAAGAAACATTTAATTTCAATAAAACATTCCTTTTTATTGAAAACATTTAACCTAATATTGTTCCAATAATCTATGAAAATCCCATTTTTAAAATCCACCTTTTAAAACCAAGAACCAAACCCTTCTTTCAAAATCTCTAATTTTTTAGATTTCACAACCATCAATTAAGAAGGTTTCTGATAAGTGTTAAAAAAAATATGATTCCCACCACACATTCAATTTGAAAGCATTACAATCATTTCTACTAATTTTATTCTAGAAATAAACCTCCTACCTTAAAGGTTTTGATAGAAACCACAACGAACGAAGAACGTACAAGAAAAAATAGGTCGATTCTATAAGAACCTGCCTTAGATCTATTCTAATAGAAAGAACAATACCAAATATCATCATATTTGGCATCAAAAAACCTAGATATACCCATAATAGGCATGGATCTAATAAATCAAGTGAATAGTAGAAGCAGATCTAAGTATATCTAAGAAACTGATCAAGAATGAAGAAGAACAATCACATGCCTCAGGAATTCATCTTTGATTCACAAAGGGAAGCCTTCATATTTCCTCAAAACTTATTGAGAGAGGTTCTCCTACCTTAAATGGAGAGTAATCCCAAATTATGCGTGATTAATAGCAAAAAAGAGCCACTTAGTGGGAAAATGTGTGAGATCAACTTTTTTAGGATTTCACTAAAACCATCTGTGCGGTTAGTTCGCATGGTTAGAAAAACCATGCGCTAACTGTGCGTTATCTACTACCTAGGAAGACCCCAGTATAGATTCCTCACATAGTCTCCCTAATAGTTCTCTAACAGTATGGGAGAAACTACCTCATGAGGAACAAAAATGCACGGTTTGGTCACATGGTTAAACAAACCGTGTGCCACCCGTGCAACTTCCATTTTTCTTCAAAAATACTCCCAAAGTTCTCTCAAATCTACCATCCATCACCCATAAACATTATAACCATGAAAATAATTAAGTAATGGTTACATACCAGAAACTAGTGGTACTAAAAGTTTAATTTATGTAGTCAAAGAAAGATGTATCAATAAAATTGGTTGATTACACTATCATGAATCCTAATTGATAAGACATTGAGACAAAGCGATTATATTACCTAGTAAGATTTCATATGTGGATGTTTCTATTTCGACTATAAGTTCTTTATCTTGGGTTCCATGACCCATTGATAGACAGTACTCTTGGATTTTAGGCAGGCCCACCAAATGCCAATGAGAAAGAATCCTATAGGGTCACACACTGAGTGTTTCTTGTGGTCTTGATTAAATTATATTTGAATGTAATTAATGGAATAAATATTATTCTCAAGACTTTGGAATAATTTTATATAAGTTAAAATTATCACATAAATTAAATTAAATATATTTATTTATTTTATTGAACATTTAATAAATATTTAATTACTGGTTTGTAAATAAAATATTTATTTAAGAGAATAAATTATTCATTTCTTTATTAGGGTGTTCAATAAATGGAAGTGGGGTTTCATTGGACCAAGGATAGTTTAATAGTAAAATAACATTTTGTAAGATGGAAAATAATTATTTAACTAGTTGGCACAAGGAAAAATAATAAAAATGATGTTATCATTATGTGGCATGGGATTTTATTTACGATTCTATTTTGTGTAAGTTGGCACACCATGAATAATTGTATTGTTACTGTTATAATATATCATGGGTTTTCTCTAAGGTTATGAATGTATTTAATTGTTGTTACACAAATAAATATTTTAACTAAAACCCCATGTCATTAAATAGATAGGTATATCTATTGTGTCATTACGCCTGGTGAACCGAATTGCCGGTGGTAAGAGAATTGTTGATACAAAAAAATCTCTCTCAAATTCTCACCTCTCCCTTATCAAAAACGAGATACATTATTTAAGACCGAAGAACTAGTGATCAAGAATGACCATGTAAGACACTCACTTCACTGCACTGGCACCCGAAGAACGAGTGGTGTTGATCATAGGCTATAGGAACATGTGTGGATCACTACTAGAGAAAATATGGTTTGGATCCCCACAAGAACAATGAGATAATTAGAAAGGGTAATTCTGTAGGATCAACATCATCAAAGAAGAAAGTACCGAAGATCCAGGATTTTAATTTCTGCAAAAATTATTTAAATTAATTAAAAACATGATGTGCAAGATCCCCTCTCATGTATCCAGCACCCTTTTCTTTTGTGGTATAGATATTTGATCTTAATCCATGGATATTGTCGTTTATTGTTGTATTGATCGCAAATTGATCATCAATTACGGAAATAATCAAAGTTAGGCCCTTCGAACCTCCATGCTTCTACTGCATTTGAATCCTTCATTAATGTCAACTAGAACATTACCCATTTCCTATTTTAATACATTTTACGGATAATTACTTATTTTTATCTTACTTTTCTTATCAACTCAACATGATTTATAGATGAATTGGTATATTTTTTATTCATATTTCATAGAAATGTGTTTTTTCTGACACCCTAGGATGATTAGAAATTCCCAATTCCAAAATCTAGAAATATTTATTCTCATGATGATCACCTTTTTATACCACCTTTTATATTTGGAATTTTAAAATTTTTTTAAAATATTAATTTCTTTATTTTATAGAAGATAAAAAAATCAATATAAAATAAATAAATAACACACAAGTAACTTACATATAAATCTTTGATCTCCTAGTGAAGTCATCATTATTTCAACTGCTAAATTTTTCTTATCCTTGATGAATAATAAACAAAAAATTATGATACTACACTTTATTCCATCCCACATGACATAGGTTTTACATTAAAAAATACATGTTAATATTATTCTTTATTTCACATTTAATAATGAAGAGAAAATTTTATATAATTTTTACACACAAATTATTTCTAAGACATACATATCCTAAATTCTTTTAATGATACATGGAAAGAGTGGGTGGTGGGAACCCTAGTTCGACTCACCTCTTTCGGTGATGATGAAGACGATTGTGCCAACCCCTCCCCCTCTTACGGGGGAGGGATATTTCTTCAAAAATGAACTGTATCCCTTCCTCCCCTTCTCAAATCCTGAACTTCTCTATCCATTTTTTAAAATCAAGTTATGTCCTATGGATATGGATCTCATCGATGGCTGCCCGAATCTCCAGATTTTGACTTCAGATTTCACAAAATTTGCCGCTCTTCTGAAGCTCACCTTGGTTTCATGGTTTAAGTAGTGAAGGACATCAGTTGAGACCTTCGATGGGTTCTTCATCGATGCATGGGAACTTTGGGAGTGATAAATAGTGTGATTTCTTGATAAAATACATATCATGTTCTATTTTTCATCAGAGGGGGATCTCATCCTCAACTGGTCAAGGGCACCCCAGAGCTACAATGGTTGTCGCTTCTTCTTGTTCTGTTGGTTGTTCTAATTCCACGTGAATTGCGACCCGCCGTCTACTGCGATTTGGGATAGTTTTCTAAATTTCCCATTATCGTTTCAAAACCCATCAATCATCAGGATTCTCGGCAACCTCACTAGAAAATACCTTTGTTTGGATAGCCAAACGAAAGTGATTTTCCATCCTGTTCACCCGAGAATATTTGTTGAGATGGATGTGTCAAAGGTTCCCTTTGATTATGTCTGGATTACAATCGATGAGGATTATAGGAGAAAAAATGAGTTGTTAATGAGAGTTGTAAGGAATTATACTCTACATGTAGGAGGTTGGGGAATGCCATGGATGTGTGCTAGAAGAGGTCTTCATTGATAGGGGGTATGGGAGTTGGCTTCCAATTGATGGAATCTTGGAACAGGGGTGGGAAGGTCACGACTCGGAGAGTGGATAGTGGTGAGGGAAATGGACCAGTGGTATGTGAGGTTAAAAACTCGTGAGATTCTACAACAGGTGTAGAGAATAAAGATAGGGTAACTCAATCACCATGGTCTATGGAGTAGGAACAATCCTCCAGAGAAGAAGTGAACTAAAATACGGTGGGTGTGGGTCTCCTAGGAACTGGTGTGGCACCTCAACGGCTTAATCAAAAGGTGTCGGATGCATTCAATAGGCTGAGGGGGGACCTCTTGGGTCCTTCTCTCTCTGGTGTGTAGGAAGGAGAAAGGAAATCTCAGCATGTGGAGGTTTAGGTGGAAGTAGAGAGGAATGAGGTCAACTAGATCAGGGATTGGCCGTCGGGGGTGATAAGGTGGCTTTGTCCGGATCGGTTGCTGAGAAGTCATGGAAGGGTAGTGAGGATGTGTGGAAGGGGAGGAAAGGGTCTGATAGAGATGCATCTATTACAAACATAGGTGGGAAGAAGGGGGGATCGGGTTGGTTTTGGATGACAGGTCCCTTGTGAAATAGGTTTGAAGGTCTTCCAGAGGCTGATTTGAGCTCTGATTCCACTATTCCAGGTGAGGAGGATAGGTTCAACGTGATGGTTACCAAAGTAATTGAACACGGCCACCTGAAAGATGAAGCTTCAAGCCTAAAATGTAATAGGGGTTCCAGGAGGAGGAAGGGAAGGAAGGACTACTCCTCGCTACCTCCTCCTCTGGGGACCCACTCTGCAAAGAAGATGAGTGACAAGAATATGTCCACAGAGGCTTTGAGCCATCACAAAATTGAGGCACAGGATGATCATCCCTTGGTTCTACTGTTATGTTATGAAGACAAAGTTATAGAACATACTTTATTGCTCAACGCAACCGAAGAGGAGGCAGCTAAATGATGGGGAGGTCTCTAGAGGTGTCTCTAAATGAGGATAAATATTCATGGATTGACAACCAGGACTCAATTTTGGAAGGAGGTTTCAATCAAGGCAAGATCAGTGTTGAGGAGTACATTTAGTCTTGAGACCAGCTGGCTTCAGCATTTGAGAAGCTAATATTAGAGGGAGTAGAATTATATATTGCATCCTTATCATGGAATATATTTAGGGAAACTGATTCTGGTAACATCAGGTTTCCCTTTAAATTATATGTTCTAGTTGGTAGTTTAGGTGGGTTGGGTTGAGAGAAATGCTTGTGTGAACTTTGAAAACTCTGGGACCCTCTTGTTGTTTGACTTAGTTGTGAGTTTGTTCTATCATTCTACTTTGACCAGCTCCATAGGGGATTATAACATGAAGCCTTCATCATGTACGCCTTTTGTATTGAGATGTTTGAGAGGGTATGGACTTTCCATTGGTTATGTGCCTATGCACCTCTGCACGGAACTATCTTCTGAAGGGTTCTGTATCGCTGAAGGATTGTCATCATGGTATAGTTTCTGGGGTGGGGCAGGTCCGGTAGTTTTCTCTGGTGTTCTGTAGTTTTTCTGTTAAATTTAGTGGTTTATCACTTTTTCCTTAAAAGTGTTTTGATAATAATAAAAAATTAATTTTCAATCTTAATAATAGGGGGTGAATATTTAAATTGAATAATTCATAATTTTTTAAATTATTTGATAAAAAAATTACATAAGTTAATAATTTTATGCATGTAATCATAGTATAAATCATTAACCAAAATAATAAATATTGAAAATGTAACATCTTATTCATATCAAGTGGAAATAAAAAGTTCCCATATTATTGTTGGTTAACCAAGATAATCAACTTATGAATATGGGTACTAATGTTTTTTCTCACCCAATTAATTTATTGGGTCATCATGAAATACCTTAATTTACATAATTTACTTTCAACTACCAGAAGCATATACTTTTTGTGACAAGAATCATCCTTTAAATGAGTATACAAGGCAATATATTGATGTTATTAATAATTCATATACACAATAATGAAATCAATCCAAATGTTAACATAATAATATAGATCAACATTTTCCTATGTATAACCTCTCATCACACCATCTACCATATTACAATTGAAATATAAATTAGAAATATGCCTAGTCCTTATCTTGGCTCACTCTGACTGTGACCAAATCAAGTGGAACTATTATACGTTAAGCACACCTCTATGTATGATAGAGACTCGGGAATTTTAGTGAGCATCAATTTATACCTTTTTGGGAGAATATAACCTCAATAATACATCCATAAAAATAATGGAAATAGTAAAAACCCATCAATAAAAATAATTGCATAGAATTTAAATATAGTTATAGGCCAACCAGGAGTAAATAATCAACACATGTGATAATAAAGAGAATTATACTATAATGTCACATGACCATCGAATAAAATTATGATATCATATAGGATGATCATATACAATGATATCCAAAAAAAATAAAAAAAATGGATACCATTGAAAAAAGGGGTTTGGAGTCCCTACCCGGTCCCATAACTTGACTCTAACCATGATCAACCAATTTTCCCATTTAATGTAAGTCCATTTCCCTTACTAACATCCCAAACCATGAAACTTCCACATGAAATGATATGTACATGTAGTGTTTGATTACTAATGGAGATATACCCTAAAGCCTTATATATATATATGATACATAAAATATACTTCATTACTTTCATGTAAATTATAATTTTAATGCGTAATGGGGTAGATCATTCTATATAGCCGAAAATAGTAATAATGGATGGACACCCAAGTAAATATCACATATTGGATAAAATTTATTATTGTCTAACAAGGGATTTAATGCAAGATTAATGTTGTATTAATTAGTGTGATGCATGAAATGAACAAGGAATTAACCAACGTATTTTAATGAATGAGTTATTATGATATCACCCAAGGAGTGTACTCAATAGTTATAGAAATCTACAACAATGAGCCAGTTTGGGATGGGTGGAGACTTGGTTGAGACTCCCTAAAACACAAATCTTTATTCTTCTTCATCCTTATCAAATTGAGGAGTTACCATTCCATGGTTGAAGGAGAGTGTCTTTAGTACAATTAATTATTTTGAAGAAACTTATGGATTCCTCTAGAGGCTGGAAAACTTTTTCTACCACTCCTATGATATTCATTAAAATCAATCAAATGAGTTTATATAAATTTCAGCAACATCTTCATTGAATCTTATGCATTTATAGAAGTTTATTCATTTCACATTTTATGTGATTACAAAATTCGTGTATTGAGTTCCTTTAAAAAAATGATTTAGTTGATTCCACTATATCTAATAATTTTTATTAGACCTTAACAAATGCCATTAGTAGTATCAAATCTTGTCTAGTTTTAATATTTTTTAATTCCTATTTTAAAAATTAAGACTAAAAAAAGAATACATATTTTTTCATAACCATGTTTAATCCCATGAGAACATACACTATAGAGGGTAACTCGTTGATATAAAACCACCACTTTATTTTCAACAAGGTGTAGATCTAGTAATTTTTTCACTAATACATTATGTGTTAATTCATGTAAAATTGGAAAAACGAATACACTATATTAGGTAGAGGATGTCATTTTTTGAAAAACCTATCTCAATAATAATCCTTTCACCAAACAATTTCCACACAGTAGTAATAACTATGATTTCCCCTAAAATACCCATTGCATTTGAACCACAATTGTCACCAAAGTGAAAGTGTCCTCGTGGTCAAATCATAATTTCCATAGAAATCTCACCATGATGTGGAGTAAGTTGTGGTGTCTTACATTATCATTAGGGAAAAAATGGTTCTATATAAAGGTAAAATAAATAACCTTCATGTGTAATTGGTTCTACATGAAGGTAAAATAAATTACAATTATTTAGAAATAGTTCCTTGCATAAAGGTGTAAATAAAAAAAATAAAAAATTAGTAAAATTTATAAATAGTTTATAAATTATATAAAATATATATTTTGGGGATATTTAATAATTAATAAAAAAAAATTAATTATTTAATTATAAAGGATTTATAATTAATTAATTACTATTTCTAAATCATTTATTATTAAATATTGATTAAATATTAAATGTTAATATTTAAAATACCTTTAACACATTTATATGGCATGATTAATGAATTATAAATAAAATGGTTCATTTTATAATTATAGGAAGTGATTTATAAAGGGTTTTAAAAATATTAAAATCAAGGTAAAATATTTAATTTCAATTATTCAAATTAAATTAACCTTATTTTATAAATTATTTAAACTACATCAAAATAAATTTTGATGAATGAATTTATTAGAGGTTTAAATAATATTAAGTATATGATAATTAATTATATAAAATGTGAACATAATTTGTGTAAACTGTTAAATGTTTATGTTTCATAAAATTTCATAGAACTTAAATGAAATTTCATATAATGAATATGAAATAGTTTAAATTTGAATGTAAATAAATTTTTTATTTTCATGATTATAGAATTTAAATAATAATTAGCCAGATTATAAAATCTTTATAGTTATATTTTATTTGATAAAGGTTCATAAATTATTCTCATGATTAAATATTTTAAATTTTCTTTTATTTAGAAGTTATTCTTTACTTCGTTTATATATATATATATATATATAATTTTTTTACTATGAATAATTTGTAGGATTTATTTATGTAATAATTTGATTCTAGGTGATAGAGTCGTACATTTCATGCTAGGTATGACTCTATAAAATTTAATTTTCATTTACCTTGACCTTGGTTTGTGATTGAATTTTTTATCTTGAATTTAGTTATTGGACATAGTTTGTGTATATTAGGTGTTAAAGATATCATGAATTAAATTATATTTAGAGTGAAGTCTCCCAAGGGGGAGGTACTTGGGGTTGGACTACCTACCAGCTTGGAGGCTCATTCTTTTTCAAGAAATCTAAATGAGGTTGGATATCAACCACTATAAGCTTACTCAAGTTGAGATTTCAAATCCCATAAAACACTAAACCTTTAAATGAACCGGTTGTGTTCCTTATGTATATGATGCATTTGGATATGTATAAATATGTTTAAATCCTATATTTTGGTGAGTAACACAAAGTTGTGTGTCATGTAAAGATTTACACATCCATATGGATTGAAAATGTTGATTTGGTTGAGGGAACAGTATTGAAAAAATAAATGGTTATAAGCATGCAAATATACGGGAATAAACATGAGATAAGATTGTGAGATTAAATTATATTAAAATACTATGTGTTAAATTCCATCCAAATTAGTCCTTGTTAAGAACTTTATCATTCTACAGGATAGGTTCTACCATTTTCTAGTTCTCCTGGAGTGTCTTGTGTATGGAAAATGAGTAATAGGGGAAATTGGATAATCCGTAGGTAGGTTATTCCAAAGAAATGTTCCCTTGGATTATCCATTGTTATCCTATTCTAGGCATTTTATTTAGGTTACACTTAGCCGGGAAACCCTTGGGAAGGATACCAAGGGAATATAATTGAGTGTATTCATATGATGGACAGAATAAAGGTTTATCCAGTCAAATATATAAGAGTCATATATGATATTATTAGGATAATGTCCTACCTAAATAGCTATATTGTGAGAGGAATCTCATTTTAGAATAATTTATTGATAAAATATGGATCTTGTATCACTAATATATATGATATGTTTTAAAAGGGGGATATAATTTTAGTGGGATCTGGTTTAATGTAATTCCTTTTTAAATATATAATATATCATGATAATAACATAAAAATATTTTATTGTAGATAAATGGAATCATCATCATCTATCTTGACCTTGAGATCAATCATTGACAAATAGAAACTTAATAGTTGTAACTTCCTCAACTGGTATTGGAATTTTTGAATTATTCTCAAATAATAAAGAAATTTTATGTATTAAAATAACCTCTTCCTAAGAAACCAATTGGTGAAGTCATTCAGCAAAAATATTTAAATGAATATGATAAGAGATACACATAAGAAGTCTCCATGCATATTCTTTTTACCATGGAGTATATTTTTCAAAAGTAACATGTGACCTTGGATGTCTATAGAATAATATATAACCTTAAAATTATTTATTTGGAGAAAGTTAGGAATGAGTGGTATGAAGTGAAGAAATCTCTTTTCAATGAAAATTTATAGAAATATCCTTGTTCTCCACTCATGTACTCAATATTATTGGGTATGTTAATTTTTTTTAGAGGATATGTTCACCTATTAAGTTTAATTATACATATATTTCATTCTACAATCATAACCGAAAAAGTTTTGGAAGTTTGTTGTGAATTATAATATTAATAAATTTTGTAAACCCATAGCCATTATCCTTAATATGTTAAAGTTAACTGATAAATACATGTTAAATCTATGCTTGAGTATAATTTTAATTGTATAGAAAGATATAGGTAAATTTTTTATCTAGAAAATAACGAAAATAGGTCATGGAGAGTCTACATTATTTTCTAATTTAAAAAAATTGAAGGAAGAATAATGTTTTCACCAAGGAAAAATTGACTGTTAGAGAAGAAATTATCAAAATTACCTAAAGGTTAACAAGAATCCAAGTGGAAATTCCATATCAGATATAGTTTGTATAAAATTAAATTACGCTATTCTAATAGATATATGATATAAACATTATGTTTTATAAAATGTATAAATATGTATGTCATGAACCAAATATGGTCCCTATCAAAACTAGCACCAAACCCATCCCATTATAAGGCCCGAAGAGTGTTCCATCTCCCCAAGGTCTGGCACAAGGTATCATTTATTTTGGTTTGGGAACGATTTACCTGAATATGGATGCATAAAATATCAAAAACATTTGATAAACGAAACCTGAAAAATTCATACCAAATGAGGTTTATACAAAAATCCAGAACTGAATACAAAGGTCTAATCATAGTACAAGATATCAACAGACACATAAAAACATCAGAAAAATAGCCCCAAGGACTCCACATGACATTGGGTCATCACCCAAATGTTGTCTCCACAACTCTACATCATTGATGTGAACTAACACCCTAAACCACCATCACCCAAAGCCTTTCCTTTGCCAGTATCAAACATGACAAAGTATACTTAAACCCAAGGGGTTTAAGTAGGTTTTCATTCTAATACCAATAGGATACCACCAAGATATTCCATATAGTAAACAATATAAGATAAAAAGCCTTCCATTTTTGATAAACTAGAAGTAGTGGAAATAATTTCTAAAGAATGAAACTTTTAAATGTAAACAATTTTCAAGGGGAATTTTACATGAATGTGAACATTTAAATAAAACATGTAAGATAATTTGTTTTCCAAAAAAAACACCATATTCCAATGATAAATACACAAGAGTCAATGAGCACTAATTTCAGGAATGCCCCTAAGCACTAATTTGTCTCAGGCCCCATGTACCTCATACCTCAGTGTAATGTAACCATAGAAAAATCCATTATTGTAAAAGACTCGCTAGTAGGGAACATACATATAACCAATTGGTCCCTAATAATCATCAATATAATTTTGTTAGTGTTTTCGTTATCCATTTTTATCAGGGAAACAGGGACGAAACTCATTTGGAACACTAGCATACAAGTACATATCAGCCCTCTTAGGTACCTAGGATTCCCCCTTTGTGCTCAAACCATTATCTCATGATAAAAAACCAATTATAACATAAAAACATAATTTTCGGTCATACGAAACTCAAAACAGTAGCTGTACATGTTTTTCACCACTTACACCACTCAATAAAACCTTTAGAATTTCAATAAAACAATTTCACCAAATTTAACAAGGCTTTTCACACAAAATCCCTTATAAAACCCAGCTTGAACACCATGTGCATACCCATATTCATCAAAACATAATTTTCAGCACATAAATAATTTCGAAAAACCCATCACATGATTTATAAAACGACCTCATTTGGAATAACATAAAATAGACATGTAAAACACCCAATTTAACCCAAAATTGGTACCTAAAAATCATTTTCTTAACAAATGTCACCAAAACCAAATTTCAAAGAAATTATAATGAAGGATAAGTGTGAAAAATTGTAAATTAATAAAATATAACTCTTCTATCATTGATTAACCAGGGAATCACATACCACAATAATGAAAACCCTTGAATATTTGTATGAAAATCCAAATGCACCTCTAGGGACGTAGATCAAGCCTAAAATCAAAATAATAGACTAAGAAAACTAGGATAAAACCCTAGGTTCAAAAACCCACTCGCTTGAAATTTTAAAATTCAAGAATAATTGGAAGAAACCCTAAGAAAAAGGAAAAAAACAAATCAAATGGGAGGAAGAATGAAGGAGACCCACTTACTTGAGGGATCATGAATAAATCACCCCAAATACACTAGTAGATGAATTTCCAAATAGTAAAAAATGTAATTTAGGTTTTATTAAGTCTAATAAGGTCATGTGGGAACTTAAATGGGGGAAAAGGAGAAATAATTGAAGGATTTTTGAAGGAAATAAGTTACCTCTTCAAAGCAGGAGGATTTGAGAAAGCCTAAGAAGTTCTTCCCTAATTCGAGATGTACATGAGATCCAAATAAGGGGTAAATATAATGGTGGTTTTTGGGGGTTAATTAGTTTTATGTGAGACTTTAAATACCTAAAAAATCATAAAAATTGAATAACATATTAAACGAAATTTTTTTTTTAAAAAAACTAGAAATGGCCTTTCTGGCTAGCCTAATTCCTTAAATAAAAACCCAAATCCACTATTATTATGGATTAATAAAGGGTTAAAATATAAATAGTGGTGTTAATATGTCAGGAGAGGCCATTTTGGAAGTTTAATGGGTGTAAAATATTAAAAAATTAATGAGTTATAAAAGAAACCAAATTGGTTTTTTAATCTGTAAATGGGCTCAGAGTTTGGCCCAAATCATGAAAACTCACCCTTTCCTCAAAAAAATGTATTGGAAACCCCCACAACAAATAAATAATATAAATTAAATGAAATTTAAATTTAAAATAAGTCATGGATGTGAAAATTATCCCCACTGTGAAAGTCTTTCTACCCTAGAAAGTAAACCTTAATCTTGATCATAAAACAAGAATGGGTACTCCTTCTCAACCAATGAATTTCATTCACATGTCTCGTGTGTATCATTCATATTCTTCCAAAGAACCCGAAAGAGTGTAATATAATTTACTCTAAGAACCTTCTCTTTGGAATCAACTATTTGCATTGGCCACTCCAAAAAATAAAAATCAAGCTCTATATCCAACTCCTCCAAATACAAAACATGGGAAGGATTCGGGGTGTATTTATTCAACTGGGAGACATGGAAAACATCATGGATGGATGTCAACTGAGAAGGTAAGGAAAACATATATTCCACCTTGGAAAAATGATCAGTGATATCAAAAGGTCTGACATACAGCAGCATCAGCTTCCATTGCTTTCTCAATCAATGATGTCCCAAATGAGGGACCATTTCAAGAACACCATGCCACCCATAGAAAACTCTAGGTCTCAACACCTCTGGTTAGAATATGATTTTTGGATACTCTGAGCTATCAATAAGTGATGACTAATCAACTTGACCTTCTCAAACGTCTCATGCACTAGACTCAGCCCCAGTAGTGAGGAGTCACCTAGCTCATCCCAACACAGGGGGGGCCAGCAAGGCCGACTATAGTGCACCTCAAAAAGGGCCATTAGAATCAAGTATTAGTAATTGTTTTTATAAGAAAACTCAACCAATCCCAAATGTATATCCTATGAACCTTTAATTTCCAAAACATATGCACAGAGCATGTCCTCCAAAATCGGATTTGCCCGCTCTATCTGACCATCTGTTTGAGGATGGTTTTTTGTGCTCATATTAATATGAAAGACCAAGGCCTTCTAAATGCCTTCCTAAAACTGAGAAGTGAAATTAGTTTATCTATCAGAGAAAAATTTTGATGGAAAACCATGGAGCCTAACCACCTCCTGAAGATACAAAATACCCAACTCATTAACTTTACCTATATATCTGATTGGAATGAAGTGGTCTGATTTGGTCAAACGATCAATCACCACCCAAATGGTATTCCTACTATCAATTGTACGAGGTAAGCCAACAATGAAGTCCATGGCAACCTTGTACCACTTCCAGGTAGAAATGTGTAATGGCTGGAGAAAACCAGAGGGCCTTTGATACTCTACTTTCAACTGTTGGCATGTGTAGCATCTCGACACAATGTTCACAATTTATTGTCTCATACCAGGCCACCCGAACTTCCAAAGGACATCATAATACATATTGGTGGCACCCTAATGGACAGCCACCTAAGGCTGGTGGCTATCATGCATCACCACCTTCTGCAGAGATAACGACACTATTGAACGGACCTTGAAGCATAGGATGCCCTCGGGAGATAACGACAAATCAAAAGACGCCTCCCCACCATGAAGAAACTACTTTGACCGCTGAAAAATCCCATCACCAGGAATTTCCTGCTAAATCCACTAAAAGAGACAAGGATTCAACTGAATTCTCACCAAGAATGCACCTCCATTGTGCTCATTTATCTCCACAAGAAACTTAGAAAATAGTTCCCTTAGAGTCCACTCATCACTAGACTTCCTCAAATCCTGCACTGGGACTCTTCTGCTTAAGTTGTCAGCCACCTCATTACCCTTTCCTAGGGTATAGAAAATATCAAAGTCGAACCACTAAAAGTACTCGATTCAACAATGTTTCCCCATGTTGAGGTCCTTCTACGAGAAGATATAGGCCAAGTTTTTTTATAAAAGTAGACCAAAAACTTCTCCCCAAAAAGATAGTGATGCCAAGTCTTCAAATCATGCATCATGGATTCTAAATCCATGTCATGTGTTGGGTAATTCTTTTCATGTGGTCATAGTTGGAGAGATCTATACTCCACCATGTGATCATCCTGCAAAATCACACACCTAATACCCATACCTAAAGCGTCACAATACACCATATACCCCTTTCCATCCACTGGAAAAATTAGAATGGGGGTGGAAATCAACCACATCTTCATCTCCTCAAAGGATGCATAAAATTATGTGCCCCATACAAACGTTACCCCTTTCTAGGTGAGCGTGGTCATCGGTGAATCAAGCTGAGAGAAATCCAGAACAAACCACCTATAGTAATCAGCTAGGCCGAGGAAACATCAGATCTCTAACATGTTCTCTGGCTGCTCCCATGACATAACTGCACTGATCTTCTTGGATTCCATTGAAAACCCCTGGTCTAAGATCACATGCCCCGTAAATTTCACTTCCTTAGTCCAAAAAGTGCATTTAGACAACTTTTCATAATCTTGATGCTCTCACGAGGTGCCTAGAATGATCTATAATTGATTCTCGTGTTCCTCCTCAGATCCCAAATAAACTAGGATGTCATCCAAAAGAACCATGAAAAAAGAATCATGATACTGATGGAACACACAATTTATGAGTTCCATAAAGATAGTGGGAGCATTGGTCAATCCAAAGGGCATGACAAAGTACTAGAAGTGGTTGTACTAGCTTTGGAAGGTTGTCTTTGGGAAATCTGCCTCTTTCACCCTGATTTGATGGTAGCACGAACACATGTCAATTTTAGAAAACCTCATTTTCCCCTTTAACTGATTAAACAAGTCATATATTTGGGGAAAATGATATTTGTTCTTGATTTTTATCTTATTTAGATTTTGGTAGTCAATGGAAAACCAGAGGAATCCATCAGCCTTCTTCGTGAAAACACAAGAGCAGCCTAAGGAGAGATGCATGGGTGAATGAATCATTTGGATTCGAAGTTTTCCAGATGTATCTTTAATTACCTTAAATCAGTGGGGGAAATGCGATATGAGGGAAGAGATATCATTTGTGTTCCCGGTGCTAGATCAATCGAGAACTCCACATCCAGCTCTAGGGGAAAACCTGAAAAATCTTCTAGAAATACCTCTGGAAACTTTTCAACTACATGAGGTAGTCCACCATATGAAGCATTATTGTAATACTCTATCAGGAGAGATGATAACTGAAAAAAACATCTTTGAACTCTAGGAGTGGAGGTCCCGCATGACTCGACAGAGGATCCCATTCCTCACGAAAAACATGATAACTCCCATTGGGTGCTGTGAAACTAACCCCCCACCAAAAGAAATCGATATGTGTCTAGAAGTGAATTATCCAATCTATTCTAAGTATTATGTCAAAAAGATCCATATCTAAGACCAATAGGTCCAACCCCACCTCAACCCCTGACATAGAAAGAACACTCGATGTGCACCTGAGACCCTACTCCTTCTTTTTTCCTAGCAGCGTCATCAACTCCATCAAAAAAGACAAAAACTTAGTTGGAAAATTTAGAGTATCTACAAAATGTGCAGAAATAAATGAAACAGAGACACCAGTATCAAAAAAGAGTAGCAGTTATAGAAGATGTGATCAAAACGGTACCTTGAACTGTCAACAGTGTCGCCTCTGATCCTTCTGGTGCTTGATCTACTACATAGAGATGTCTGGTATCTACCTGAGGATCACTGCTAGTCTGTGGCTATGCCCAAAACTAGATCTAGACAAAATATGACCCAACCCTACCACTACGGCTACCAAATCAATATCCCCATGTCCTCGACGGCTCTAACTGTGCTAGAACTACTCTTGAATCCACTAACCCATGCCCACTCTAAAGTGGATGTACCACCCCATAAAAGCTCTGCAAGTGACCCATACATCCACATCAATAATAGGTCTTTAGAGGAAGTGGGCAGGCTGGTCGGATGTTCCCCTTCCTCCCACACTAGTGGCACAAAACCAATATCACATCAGAATCTGTTGGAATCCTCACGTATTAATCATGTTTTAATGATCACAAATCCTATTCAGTATATAAACCATGTTAAATCTATGAAATCAACCTCACATCGAATGTACAGTTGCTTTGTAAAAGCTATCCAAATATCTTAAGTGTTATACACTCGGTTTGGTTACTATACACTATATTTTTATTAACTTTATAATGATTTCTCTGAAAAATGATTAAGTTTAATTCATTTCATAAATACCACTGCTTAAGTATGAATACAGATATTTTCCTAAGTCTGAGACACCGTGAACTAGACACTGTGACATACAGACACTGTGACCAATCCAGACACTGTGACATCCAGACACCGTGACATCCAGACACTTTGACATCCAGACACCATGACATCCAGACACCATGAACAAGCAAGAAAATGTGAAAATGAGACACCGTGAACAAGAAAGACATTGTGACCGCGAGACATTGTGAAAAAGACACTGTGACACCAAGACACTATGACCAATTCAGACACTGTGTGAAGGAGACACCGTTTCCATGACATATTGTGACATTGTTTCCTAATATGTTTTTTCGTCTTTCAATTTAATCTCTAACGGTCATATTTGAAGATTTTAATGCACTAGAATAATTAATGATTCTTTTGTAGAAATTTCCTTAACAGTATGAGGTATATGGTGCATAATACATGCAACCTGTCGGCTCAAACACATTCACTCCAAGATAAAAGAATAATGCATCCCAGAAACTAAAAGAGAGAGAGTAGTTTCACGATAATAAAAAGAAAAACAACCTGGTAGGCATGAGCACGACGACAAAATACACTTAGAGAATTGTCTCATGCAACTCGAAACTGCTTAAGAACACACAAAACATACTGGAATCCTAGAATCGAGAATATCATCGCACTGTCAAACACCACGAAGAACACAAGATAGATCTGTCTGACATGCGACACTCTATTTTCCATATGAGGACTTGATTTTTGCATCTGCTTCATCTCAAGAAGTCCATACCTCCATGACTAACACTCAGAGCACTTCTAAATCTATCTCAATATTTCTTCTCTGTTGTGTCTCATTTATAAACTTTAGAGTAGAGTGTGTATCGATATTACTACACACTTTGTCTCCCGCATTAAACTGAATGATACAATATATCCTTACTCAAACATCCTTTTTACTCTTTTGTATACCCTCAGATAAGTGTGGAAGAGGTCCCTATGTGGCCTTGTTGTTTTTACCCACAAAGAACTCTAGAAGAGGTCCCTGTGTGTCATGGACAGTAGATGTACATGGATTTTTCATGTATTTTTATAATTTTCTAACATAGTTTTAATTAATTAGTTTAACCATTTTTTATATTTTTAGTTATTTTTGTATTTTTGTAGTAGTTTAGATATTTTAATAATTTTTAGTTAATTTATATACTTATATTATTAATTTAGTATTTTTATTAGTCATATGAATCTTATAATTAACACTATATTATTATTATTAGTTTTTCAAATTTTAGTTTATTATATTTTATTAATTTTTGTTGTATGTATATGTTTTCATTCTCTATTTGTATTTTATTTTTTTCATTGTTTTTATAGCATTAATAACATAGTATATTTTTATTAGTTTATTATTATTATTATTTAAAAGTCATATTATATTTAATTTCATGTGAATTAATATTTAAATTTTAATACTATATTATTATAATTATTAATTAACATTTAGAAAATAGATTCTATTTAATTTTAATTTTAATATAAATTTTTTATATTTTACTTTTCTATTTTTTTAACCCCTCACCCCTACCCACATCACCCCTCCCCACCCCACACTCTCTCTCCAATCCCGTCTCACCTTGACATGTTCCTCACTTATTCCCTCACCAACCTTCCCTTCTCTCTACAATCCCACTCCCTCTACCCCGCCTACCCGCTACATCAATCAGTGGCTCTCCCCATTCACACCCCTACCCCATTCACCCCTCTTAGCTAGTGCCTACCCAATCACCTGACTCTCTTACCTATTCCCCTTAAACCCCCACTCGCCCCTCCATCTCCCCTACTCTCCATCCCGCCACTCACCTGCCTGCCCCAAATCCTAAGAACCTCACCCCATATACCTCACCCCCCCCCTCCCTCAACCACACTCGCTCACCCTATCTACCCCTGTTAGATAGGTGTAAAACAGGCCACCATCAACACTGATGCCCTCTGCTACTCAGCACAACATTCAGCGACCACCCCTCCTCCAATTCAAGAGTGCAATTGTGGTTCGTACATGTCATCGACATTCGATTTGGCTTCTGAAGATTGACTTTTCAAGGAGAGAGCAAGCACAGATCGGATTATATTTTCAACGACATTGTGGTTTGATTCGGGTGTGGCATCAACGACTTCACAGAGCAGAGTGATGATTATTATGTTGTGATCGTTGACGGTGTCTCACAGTGACCACAGAAATGACACGATCATGGCGATATCTTCTATTTATTATTTTATGTGTCATGCCATTGTGATGGTTGGGTAATTTCATTTGTGTTGGAGTTGTGACAAATGTGATGGAGGATGCATGTCTTTAATTTATTCATATGTTTGATTTCCTTTTGAATTTATTTCAATTGTATGTTTATTTAATCAATTGTATCTACTTTTAAATTAAGTTTCATTTGGGCTCTGAACACATACTTTGGTGCCCATTCGGGTGATACCTTATACATAATCACAAATGGGATTTCATCAAAGAATTTATTTATCCAGAATTCGATCAAGCGTGCGAGAAAACTCTGAATAAATAAATATATTAATTGAAACATTAATATTTTTGTGTGTGCACTTCTTCCAACTTGTGTGAGTGATACTGAATAAGTGATCTCATGTGAGTGAAACCGATGCAGGTAGATACTTTGACCTTGTGAGAAACAGGTTTTTGTATTTCACCAAGTGATTCAGTGCTATAATGACGCCCAAATTATTCTTCAGGATAGAGAACGAAATGAAGGATAATTTGTGTAAACATTAGAATAATGTCTAACATTAGAGACCGAGACCAAATCATATTTTGATTATATTCATAATCAGTGATAATTGAATAAATAAATATTCAAATGTGGGAATTAAATAATTGACATTCCATTCACTTGAACGGATGTCACGACTCTGACACTTCCATCTCCGCCAATTTCTTTCATAGAATAACTTGCTTAGATAGTTTTAGTCAATTTAAATAGTCATTTTTAAAATATTCATTTAGTTTTTAGAACTTAGTTTTTAATCACACAATTAAAGACCATCTGCCTAAACATTCCTCCTAGAGGATATTTCTAGTGTCTACTCACATTCTCTCTATGGTTCGACCCTTCTCGCCACTTCTACAGTAGTTAGTAGGTTAATAAATATTGAAAAAATTTACGCATTACAACGTGTGTTCCAAATTTCTAGTGCCATTTTCAGGGAGAATAGTAGCATTAGGAGTTCCTTTAAAAGAGTGATTTAGGTAAAAAAAATTACAAAAAAACTACACCAACAAAAAAACAGTTTACTACTCTGGGAATTTTTCATTGAAAGGATTTTCAAGACACCTATAAGTTCAAAATGACATTGGCTGCACCACACAATTACAACCAATACCCACCCTAGGTAGCCCCAACTCATGTTATGATGTAAAATGATTCACCACACATGAGCTATCCAGGTAATCCCATTTATTTCAATGATATTTATTCAAGTCCAAGCGATGATCCATATGAGAATATTTCTCCTTGATATAAAACAATTCCATATACATCTGTTGATCATTATCAAAGTCAATGCATTATTAAAAATTTATAACATGATAATTCATGTCAAACAAATGATTCAATAATTGAGCACATGTTGCATTGTGATATCACTGAGACAAATAAGAGGTTTGAACTTCAAGATGAACGCAATGAAAATTTTCTTTCCTCAACAAAAGATCCAGAAAATCAATTGAAGAATTTAGTAAATCAAATGAATCATATTTCTGAACTATCTGATTCATTACCACTTGATGATCTAATTCAAAACAATTCTTTTGAGGAGAGTGCAATAGAGGTTCCATTTGAACAACATCTATGTCCTGAATTTGATAATGAGATTGATTTGACTTCTTTTCATACAATTGATGACTCCCCTCCATCACAAAATAATTCTTCCAATCTAATCACATTTCAAGAATATGAGATCTTAGTCTTCCACCCTGTTGAACAAAACAATCCCTCGGAAAATGTGATTTCATGTCCTTCTGTGAGTTTACAACCAAGTCATCCCAAAGTGAAAAAGGACACATTCAATGTATATCAACTTTCACCTTTTGTGGACGAAGTGGAAGTCGAACTAGGACCATTCTTTACCATGATAGATTCATGATTGAACCCAGAAACAATGGATTTCCACAATCAAGAGGAAATCACTTCAAATAACATCAAATCACCTCTTTATGAAAATCTTTGTGAGTCTAAAGCTTTTTCTAAAATGGATACTTCTGAAACATTTCTTTAGTCAGATAATCAATCGGCATTGGTGGTATAGAAAACTCATAATTTTCTAGAAACAATGGAAGAATGGGATTTCTTGGAGGATCCAGAGTTTGCGATGAAACATGTACCGACAGAGAAATTTGATGAGGGTGGTATAGAAGAAAATTTTGAAAAACAAGTCATTCTTGACATAATGGAGTCATCTGCTCCAATTTATCCCATGCCACTTGCCCCATGTGTCGAGGTTAAAAACACTTCACTTGAAATACCCACATATTCTAACAATATTGTTGACCTTAGCACAATCAATGAAGCCATTGAGCCTGAATTAAGTTGGAAACCAATAGATTTCCCCGTGCTAGTGGTTGGGTGTGAAAACAAATTGGGAAACATCATCAACCCATATACCACATTCAAGAATGTGATGGATATAATCCAACCATTGAAGGATTCTGTTAAAGACACTTTTCCACATGTGTATGTTCAAGGAGGTAATCTTCTTGGTCTTTCCGCTAAGGGACTTTCCCCAAAATTCAATTATTCGATGAGTTTTTCTTTAGGTGGGGTATATTCATTCCCTTGTGAGTTAACATATTTTCATTTCATTCCACAAATCCATTATTCTAACAAGATTCTGTTGAGATTTTATGAATATTATAGGATAAATTCATCTTCAACGAATGGATTCCACATTTCTACTGAAAAAGAAGCAGATGCATGGTTTACATTTATGTTCGATCCTGGTGGAGTTTCAACAAAGTCTAGCTGAAGACGAAGTAAACATAGTGCTCAACGGTAAGAAACCACTCATTTTTTTGTTTTCTTTTCAATGCATTTAATTTCATTCCATTTATTTTTCTAATAAAATAAAATAAAATAAAAAAGGCATGCATTTCCCCCAATCTATTTTCTCCTGGAACTGTAGTGGATTTGAATTCATCATACATATTTTTTTCATCCACATTATTTTGATTATGGTGTGAATTATTTGATATGATGCGATTATGTGTTTTTAATGTGTAGGTTTTATAGTTATACCATTTATAGAGCTTCATCGGATATAGAAAGCCTCTCCATGTCTATCTACACATACACAGGGAAGTGTTTTATTTTTTTCATATTTCATGCTTCCAAAAACACCATGTAAACTAACAAAAAAACAAGAAAAAAAAAAAGAAAATTTCGGAAAAAAATTACACTCCTGTCAATGATGAACCAACATGAAATCCACTATGTTTTTGTCACAATAGAGTCGGGGGCATACTAATTGTGTCCCTAGGAAGTTTGAGCACCTGATTATTGTTTGGAATGATTTGATCTTTGATCTCATGAC
Source organism: Viscum album (assembly GCA_963277665.1). Classification (NCBI taxonomy): domain Eukaryota; kingdom Viridiplantae; phylum Streptophyta; class Magnoliopsida; order Santalales; family Viscaceae; genus Viscum; species Viscum album. Next base: position 1,951,899,119 of record OY728141.1, on the reverse strand, counting down.
TTATATGACTGTTGATATTATTTCAAGCTTCGAAAATGGTTTTCAAAAACTTGTATATTTTTGAGACACTTATTTTCACTCATGATCATCTGTCTTGTCCAACATTATATTTCCATACACGTGAGGAATCTAGCCCATTTTACATCATCTCTTGTTTCTATTTTTCTTGTGGGAATCTCAAACATGTTTTTTCTTCTAGAACATGACATGTATTTCTATCAAAGCGATAGGAATTTTGAAAGTTTCACTAAAATGATTGAGGCATATGTTTGTTTATTCATCCCCATTGACCCACTAATACACCCATACATTTTTTCCGTCGTATAGCCCTAACAAGACATGAAGAATCCTTTTATGATAATCCCATAGCCGATACTCTTCCTTACCAATTTCTTGAATATTTTCATGATAATTTTCAATCTAAGTGTGGGGGAGAAATTTACTCATGGAGAGGGTTCTTTGAGGGGAAGCGAGTCATTTTATTCACATGGATTGAAATTATCTCATTCGGATCATATGAGTTATATTTCACAGTATCCACATTCATTACATGTATTTTGATATAGGAATATAGAATCTTTTTGGTCCCAACAATGAGTACATTGGTGGTAATTATACGGTAACCCTCTCTTTTGAGGATACCTATAAAAGTGATGATCCATTACTCCAGGAGATAGGAAGTTTTCTATATGACCTACTTTCACTGATATGCTACAACATACATGCTACTTGTGTACCATTCTTTGGGCTTTTTGTCTAACACTTATTTCATGGGGTTTTAGAGTTGATACTCACCATTTTTTCCTAAACATATTATTTGAGTGAGTTGTGTCTAAAAAAAGAGATTGAAACATTGGATTATCATATTTTTGGGGATAAGAAACATTTTATGTTTGGGGGAGAATGAGTTTTAGGGAGAAATTTTTATTGGCATTTATCATTCATTTATTTCAAGATTCAACCATCCTTTTGTCAAAAAAACTGTCACAATTTTTTTTTATGACCCACCATCCTGTAGCCTCAGAAACATTTGAACCTCATGTAATATCATTGATATTGGTGCATTCTATTTATTTCCACTAGTAGAGATGTAAAATTAATGTAAATATTATGGTAAGCATGAATGTGTATGAGAATTGCGCATGACTTTGATCAAATTTTTTGAGCAATGATAGTGATGGAAAGGTAGGTCACATGATAAATGAGTTCATGTACTTGTTTTGAAAAGAATGCAAGTGGATGAAAAATGGTTTTCGAAAATTGGAGTTTTAAATAAAACATGATATTTTATGGGTAAAAGAGATTGAAAAATTTGGAACTTCTAATTTTGATGTTTTGATATCTCTACGGGGACCACTTGTTTTTTCTTTCTCATTATTTTTCCCAGGAGTGAAAAAGTTTAAGTATGGTGGATTTGATGTACATTTATTTTTCAGGTATTTTTATAATTTTCTAACATCGTTTTAATTAATTAGTTTAACCATTTTTTATATTTTTAGTTATTTTTGTAGTTTTGTAGTAGTTTAGATATTTTGATAATTTTTACTTAATTTATATACTTATATTAGTAATTTCATATTTTTATTAGATATATTAATCTTATAATTAACACTATATTATTATTATTAGTTTCACTAATTTTAATTTATTTTATTTTATTAATTTTTATTTTATGTATATATTTTAATTCTATATTTGTATTTTATTTTATTTCATTATTTTTATAGCATCAATAACATAGTATATTTTTATTAGTTTTATATTATTATTATTTAATAGTAGTATTATATTTAATTACATGTGCATTAATATTTAAATTTTAATACTATTTCTTTTTTATTAATTAACTTTTAGAAAATAGATTTTTCTAATTTGAATTTTAATATAACTTTTTTATTTTATTTTTCAGTTTTTTTAACCCCTCACCCCTACCCATGCCACCCCTCCCCACCCCACACTCTCTCTCCAATCCCATCTCCCCTTGACCCGTTCCTCTCCTATTCCCTCACCAACCTCCCCTTCTCTCTTCAATCCCACACCCTCTACCCCGCCTACCTGCTACCTCAATCATCGACTCTCCCCATTCACGCACCCTACCCTGTTCACCCCTCTTATCCAGCGCCGACCCAATCACCCGACTCTCCTACCTATTCCCCTTGGACCCCACTCACCCCTCCATCTCCCCAACTCTCTAACCCGCCGCTCACCCACCTGCCCTCAAGCCCCAACGCCTCACCCTCCCTCCCCCCCCCCCTCGGCCACACCCGCTCACCCTATCCCCCCTGTTAGAAAGGTGAAAAACAGGCCACCATCAACACCGACGTCCTCTTCTGCTCAGCACAACATTCAGCGACCACCCCTCCTCCATTTCGAGAGTGCGTCTGTTGTTTGTACATGTCATCGACGTTTGATTTGGCTTCTGGATATTGACTTTGCACAGTGAGATAAAGTGCAGATCAGATCATATTTTCAGCGACGCGGTGGTTTGATTCGGGTGTGGTGTCAACGACTAAACAGAGCAGAGTGATGATTATTATGTTTTGATCATTGATGGAATCTCACAGTGACCATAGAAATGACACGATCACAGTGATATCTTATATTTATTTTTTTATGTGTCGTGTAATCGCGATGGTTGTGTAATTTCATTGGTGTTGGAGTTGTGACAAATGTGACGGTGAATGCATGTCTTTAATTTATTCCTATGTTTGATTGACTTTTGAATTTATTTAAATTGGATGTTTATTTAATTAATTGTATCTGTGTTTAAATTAATTTTCATTTGGGCTCTCCACACATGATTTGGTGCCCGTTCGGGTGATACCTAATAAGTAATCACGAACATGAGTTCATCAGAGAATTTATTTTCCCCGAATTCGATCAAGTGCGCGAGCGAATTCTGAATAAATAAATATATTAATTGAAAAATTAATATTTTGTGTGTTCGCTTCTTCAAACTCATGTTAGTTATACTCAATAAGTGATCTAATGTGAGAGAACCTGACACAGGTAGATACTTATACTTTGTGAGAAATGGGTCGACATATTTCACCAAGTGATTTAGTGCTATAATGACGCGCAAATTATTCGTCAGGACAGAGAACGAAATGACGGATAATTTGTGTAAACATTAGAATACTTCCTAACATCATAGAACGAGAAAAAATAGTATTTTTATTATATTTTGAATCGGTGATAATTGAATAAATAAATATTCAAATGTGGGAATTAATTAATTGACATTTCATGCACTTGAACGGATGTCACAACTCGGACACTTCCATCTAGTCCAATTTCATCCATAGCTTAATTCACTTAGATAGTTTTAGTCAATTTAATTAGTCATTTTTAAAATAGTCATTTAGTTTTTAGAAATTAGTTGTTAATCACACAATTAAAGCCCATCTACCTGAACATTCCTCCAAGAGGAAATTTCTAGTTTCTACTCACATTCTCTATATGGTTCGACCTTGCTTGCCACTTCTATAGTAGTTAGTAGGTTAATAAATATTGAAAATTTGCACGCATTGCGACGGACATGACAACAGTCTTGTGCAGTGTTGTTAACCCCGATCCATGGTGTGGATCAAGTTTATTTATATAAACTTCTTGGTTTTGGGTGATCACCAAGTGGAGTGGATTAGGTCGTTGCTTGAGATTGAACCACTTGTATCATATCCATTGTGCTACTTAATTTAGTTTTCTCTATTTTACTATTGTACTGTATAATTCAGAAATCTATAAATTCACTTTTATAGTTACTGTTGGAAAGAAATCATAATTTTTTTGTCTTAGTATAATAGATTCAAAAGAAATCTTAATAATTTATCTTAATATTATTGAGAACTAATCATTATTCTAAGAAGTTATTTAAACTTCCAAACTTTTATAACAGTAAAACCTTGATTAACTGGGCTCTATTTAATCTTTTGGGGAAACCTATTATAAAAACTTATTAACCAAAATTTTTTATAGATACCCAATTCACCCCCCCCCCCTCTTGATTAATCCACTCCAACCAAAATTTGGTATCAGAGGATCTTTATTAAAACTTTGTTTAACCTTATTCTACTGTGATTTTATTTGTACTTTGAAGATCTGTAAATTTGTGTTAATTCAAAATTTCTAGCTCTTTCAAAGTATTTATGTATTATAGATAATAAATTGGATGTTTGTGCAACCAACAGACCACCATTCTTTAATGAAGCCAACTATGCTCAATGGAAAATTAAAATAAAAATGCATTTAGAGAGTATGGGTTTTGAAATTTGGTCTTCCATTATAGATGAATATAATATTCCTGCTTCTGATAGAATCACATGGGATGAACCTATCAAAACCTCCTACAATAACAATTGTAAATCTATGAATTCTTTATACTTCTCCTTAGGAGATGAAGAATTCAATAGAATTTCTACTTGTAAAACTGCCCATGAAATTTGGGATACCCTTTTTGTCTCACATGAAGGAAAATCTAGTGTAAAAGAAATGAGACTTAATATTATACTATTAAATATGATAACTTTAAAATGAAACCTCATGAGCCTGTCTCTGAAATGTATCTTAGTTTAAAGGATATTTTCAACACAATGATTTCTCTTGAAATAGACGTCACTGTCAAGGAACAGATCATGAGAATTCTCAGATGTCTACCTGGCAGATGGAGAGGAACTTTTGTCTCTATTAGAGAATCATGTAAAATCAGCAAGATACCCATAAAAGAACTCATTGGGAAACATATGACATATGAAGAGGAATTGAAAGTCAACAAGGAAGAGGAGGTTGAACCAGCGAGGAAATCTGTTGCATTCAAGACCACCACCTCTAAACACAAAGATAAAGGAAAATTAGAATCTTTTTTAGAAAGTTATAATAGTGAACGATCATCAATTGAGAGTGAAGAGTTGATGGCTCAATTAGCTAGAATATTCAAAAAAATTACAAGAATAAGAACTTTTTCTGAAAGCCTAACTTCAAGGAAAAATATGACCAAAAATGAAATTGGAAGAAGGATTGGAAAAGAAGTGACAAGACTAATGAGATTTTCTGCAATTAATGTAATCTCAAAAGACATATCAAGGCTGATTGTCCAAAGCTCAAGTACAACAGGATATATGTGGACAAGGATAGGAAGTATAAAAAGTCAATTAAAGAAACCTGGAGTGCTTCTGAGGATAGTTCAAGTGACTCAGAAACATCACATGATGAACAGGAAAACCAAGCCAACATGTGTTTTATGACAAACACATCTGAGGTAACACTGGACTCTACTATACATAATTCATACTATTCTGAAGATGAGAGTGACTCTGAAAATATGACTAATGAATAAATGTTTGAATACTGTGACATGCATTAAGAAACATGAATTGAAATAAAATAAAAATATAAATAATTGAAGAAATATTATGCACTCTGTGTGAATGTTAAATATGAACTCACAATGGAAAAAGATAAAATTTCTCAACTTCTCAAAGAGAAAAAAGAATTAAAAATGTCTAATTATCAATTTAAAAATAACCTTAAAAAGTTTACCAATGGGGAAAATACCCTTACTCAAATGCTAGGAAAAAAATCTCCCCCAAATACAACACTGTCATTAGTTATCAACCAGGAAAAAGAAATCTTTGTAGAACAAATTTTGTTTCTAAATCTAGTACATATAGTTTTACTCCCAGCTCTAGATTCAAATAAATTAATTCAATTCATGATACACATTCTACTGTTTCAATTTTTTTTGGACCAAATAGAGTTTATTTTTCAAATACTTTACTTAATTATTATAGGAAACCTATGAGGAAGGTATGGGTTCCTAAAGCACTTATTACTAATATTCTAGACCCAAATAGTATGGGTACCAAAATTTATTTTTGCTTAATCATTTTGTAGGAAAGATGATTAAAGAGTTCCTGTAAATGTTTATGGTACATGGACAGTGGATGTTCAAGACACATGACAGGATACTACTCATGCTTCAAGAATCTAATAAAAATAGATGGAGTACATGTCACATTTGGTGACAATTCCAAAGGAAAGATCATTGGCCTCATCCAAATCGGTAAATCTAACTCAGTTTTAATTTCTAAATTATTGTTTTTTGATGGATTAAAATATAATATGCTTAGTCTCTCACAATTATGTGACGATGGATTTCATGTTAGATTTTAAAATGATGCTTCCAATGTCTTTAATTCTAAAAAGGAACTAGTATTTTCTACATTAAAAAATGAAAATGTTTACTCTCTTAACTTAGACTCCATAGCTTATCAAAATGATTCATGCTTAAGTGCATTTCATAAATATTCTTGGCTATGTCATAGGAGACAAGAACATTGTATTATTCACTCCCTTAGAATGAAAACTAGAAAAAGTTTAGTTAAAGACCTACCCAAACTTGAGTTTCCAAATGACAAAGTGTGTAATCCCTGTCAAAAGGGAAAACAACACAAAATTTCCTTCAAACCAAAGAAAGAAGTATCAACTTCTCAACCTCTTGAAATTTTTCAAATGGATTTATTTGGACCATCTAGAGTTTCTAGTTTAAATGGGAAGCACTATGTTTATCTTCTTGTAGATGACTTCTCTAGATATACTTAGACCTTATTTATGGGTCACAAAAGTGAAGCATGCTCTTATTTTACTAAATATATTAAGTCTTTGGAAAATCTGAGTGGACTTAGAAGTAAATAGTTAAGAAGTGATCATGACCGTGAGTTTGAAAATCAAGAGTTTGAATCCTTTTGCTCACAAAATTGTTATAGTCACAATTTCTCTGCCCCTAGAACACCTCAATAAAATGGAGTTGTAGAAAGAAGAAATATAACCCTACAAGAGATTTCTAGAATAATGCTTATTGAATATGACATGACTATTTATTTTTGGGTTGAGGCTGTCAATACAGCATGCTACATAATCAATAGAGTGTTAATCACGTCGATTCTTAAAAGGACTCCTTATGGGTTATGGAACAACAGAAAACCCAAGGTTAACTACTTCAATGTTTTTGGTTGCAAAGTCTATATTCTTAATACTAAGCATAATCTTGACAAAGTTTCATCCAATAGTAATGAAGGTATCTTTTTAGGATATTCCATATCCAATAAATCCTATAGATTGTTCAATAAAAGAACAACATGTGTGGAAGAATTTTTCCATGTCAAATTTGATGAAACAGATCCACATGAGCCAAAAACCATTCTACAGAACCTAGAGGATGATGTATCAAATCTGAATATTAATCCAAATTCCTCAAACCATTCTGTGAAAGAAGCTGTGAAAACTTTCAATTTTGTAAATTCCTCAGACTCAAGTCACAGAGAACTTGAACCGGTTGATGAACCTGAAATCATTAGTCCTTGCTTTTATGGAGTTGTTAGAACTCTTAGGAATAATCCTTTAGATGTTGTTGTAGGAGACCTAGACAAAGGAACTCAAAATAGAGCTTCTCTTAGAAATCAGGTTGAACATCATGTCTTCTTGTCACAACTCGAACCTAAAAACATTAATGATTCTATAAATGATGAATTTTGGGTTATGGATATGCAATAAGAACTTAATTAGTTTGAAAGGAACAATGTTTGGAAACTTATTGAAAGACCTAAGGACACAGTCACCATAGGCACTAAATGGGTGTTTAGAAATTAGGTATATGAGGTTGTTAGCATATTTAGAAACAAGGATAGATTATTTTCACAATTCTATATTCAAGAAGGAATTGACTATGAGGAGACCTTTGCACCAGTAGCTAGACTTGAAGAGATCAGAATCTTTCTTTTTTATGCTACACATATGAATTTTAAAGTATATCAAATGGCTATAAGGAGTGTATTCTTAAATGGTTATATAGCTGAGGATGTCTTTTTTGAACAACCCCCTATTTTTACAAACCCCCATTTTCCAAATCATATTTTTAAATTATCAAAAGCTTTATATGGTTTAAAACAAGCTCCAAGAGCTTGGTATGAACAGTTGAGTACTTTTATTATTTCAAAAGGTTTCACAAAAGAAATAGTTGATCCTACCCTTTTTATAAAACAAATTTCAAATGATGTTTTAGTTGTTCAAATCTATGTAGATAACATTATATTTGGATCTTTAAGAAATTATTTTTGTGTTTATTTTTTATTAAATGATGAAAAATGAATTTTAAATGAGGTTAATGGGTGAACTAAAATTCTTTCTCAGATTTAAAATCTCTCAAAATAATGATTCTATCATTTTTACTCAACGTAAATATACTAGATATCTTCTAAAACATTTTGGATTGGATAGCACTAAAATTAGTGACACTCCCATGAGTACCACTTATAAGTTGGATCTCGATGAAGATGTAAAATCTATTGATCAAACCACTTATAGAGGAATGATTGGAAGTTTACTCTACTTAACTTCTAGTCAACCTGATATTATGTTTAGTCTGTGTATGTGTTCTTGTTTTCATGAAAATCCTAAGGAATCTCATTTAAATGATGTAAAGAGAATTTCCAAATACCTTAATCATATACCCAATCTTGGATTGTTCTATCCTAGAGGGAAATAATTTGAACTAGTTAGTTACTCTAATGCTAAATTTTGTGGTTGTAAGTTAGATAGAAAATGCACCTATGTAACATGTCACTTTTTAGGCAAGTCACTAGTATCATGGTGTAGTAAGAAACAAAATTATTTTGCATTATCTATTGCAGAAGCTGAATATATAACTACTGGTAGCTATTGTGCACAAATCTTGTGGATGAAACGCACATTACTAGATTATGGATATCAATTCAGGAATGTAACTATAAATTGTGACAACACAAGTGCTATTAACATCTTGAAAAATCCAGTTTCACATTATAGGACAAAGCATATTGATGTAAGACATCACTTTTTGAGAGATCATTATCAAAAGTGTTATATCACTTTCGAATTCATTGGTACTGAGTATCAGCTTTCTAATATATTTACCAAATAATTAAATTCTGAAATAATTGAATACATCATAAATGAATTAGGCATGATAAATATTAAGTAATTGTCTTACTACTTTGTGTCTTACTAGTTCATGTTTATTATCTCACTATAAATTTCATGTTCACTGTCTCACAGGGAAGTTTATTCACTGTCTAATCATGAAGTTTTTTCACTGTCTCACCGTGAAGTTTGTTTATTGTCTCACCATAAAGACCCATTATGGTCTCACCATAAACACTCTTTATGAATTTTATTTAAAAATTAAAAATTATATCACGATAATTATTCATTTCACCTCTTTATTTTTCCTGCATTTTAATTTTGCGACGTTTGGTATTCATAAATGATAAAATAAAGGAACTATCACTTGTCCTTCACTCGAGCTCTCTTGTATTCACTCAATTTATAACCCTTCTTCAATATTTCATCCTTTATCTCTCTCGAACCCTCAGTGAATGCCCTGGATGAAATGCAATTCATCGTCGACTCCTGAGAAACGTAGCTCCAAGAAGAAGAAAATTGTTCTTAAGATAGCACCAGAAGGTCCCCTAAATAAAAATCTCATGAATCGAGTTGTAGTTCCTGAGAAAGAGATTTTCCCCAAATAGCTTCTGACAAGTAAGTTTCTAGTTTTGAAATTTTTAAAAGGGCAAGGCTTGTTAGAATGGTTTTCAAAGGAAGATAGACCTATCTACCCTAAGTTAGTGGCTCAATTTTATCAGTATGTTCAGTTTTGCTTTGATTTTGAAGATGGGTATACTGTGAGAAGATGTATAAATGGACAGAAATGATCATTCTCTTCGAGTTTATGGGTTTCATTCCTTTGGATATCTCATAAAGGAATCTGTGAGGATTATCATAGAGGACTTTCACCATCTAGTGAATTCTTTGTGTTGGAAGATTCTCTGAAAAGATTAACTGGAAATGGAACCAAGAAGATACCCACAGTTGCTGAACTAGATGGAGAATCTGGACTTTTGAATAAGTGTATACAGAACCTGATTATCCCCAGAAAAGGTGATTTTGTTGTACTAAAATATCAGGACGTGTTTCTGATTCATCTTATGAAAAATGGGCAAAAGATCAACCTTTGTAAGTATATAATACACCATATGTGTGAGATTATAAAAACCACTTCTAAGTCAACATCCATGTTTTATTCTTGGCTTATCTCAGCCATGCTTCATGCCAAAGGTATGGTTGGACCAAATGAGGAATTTATCAAGGATTGTGAGTTCTTCCTTTCAAAATTCACTATCAAGAGGATGAAAATCAATTAGAATCCCTAGAAAAAGGCATGGGTGGAAGAAAATGATAGAATTTATGAAAAAATCAATCCAGTAGAACATCGCTCAAGACCAAGAGATATTTCTGATCCTTGTTTGGAACTAGATGAGGTTGTTGAGTATTCTGATGAAGAAGAAGAAGTGGTTGTTGTTCCTCCTAGGGAAAATATTTTTGATAATAAAGACATTCCTCATGTTCCTCATGTTGTGAGTGAAAAAGAATTCCATGCTTCTAAGGATGTTGTCAATCTGGAAGATCAACCCATGGTTGAAAGAGAATCAGTTGTCAAAGAAACCGAGAATAATTCTATGGAAGAACCTATAGAAGAAGAATTACCTGTTATGAAATAAGTTGATCTTAAAGAAATCCTAGTGGAACAATCTATTCTTGAAGTTATTCCTTCAGCTAAGGAAAGGATCGGGCTAGCTTTTCAACTAGCTAGGAAAGAAATGGGTGAGAAACTGAGAGGTGATTTTGTGGAATTAGATCAATACCCTAAGATTCTCAGTCCTGAGAAGGATGAAATTGTTGAGGGGGAGAAACCCCCAAATCTGGAATATTTTGAAGTACCAAACCTAATTGATTCAAGTCATATGGACACTCGGTATAAGTTCCCCAGTTTTTATGATGTGGATGACTCTCAGAAAGTCTCAGTAAAAGGCCTTGACCTTTCTACTATGTTCCAATTTAAATCTATCTCTAACCTTTCCCCTGAAAGGGAACATGAGCCTGTATCAGTCCCCATCTCTAAACCTTCATTAGAACAACCATCCTTGTTAAGTAAAGATGATCTGAAATATTTTGAAGCTACCATTTTAGCTGGAGTTCAAAAACTCTTGAACTCCCAACCTTCTCTTGTAACACATCTAAGTGAGAAAGATGCCTCACTGCTGTTGTAAATAGTAATTTGGCAGATACAACCCAAAATGATTCATGAGATTTAGGAATTCAGAGTTGAAAACAGACTGCTTAGTGATGAAGTAAAGACCTTAAGAGGTATGATTGAAGAAATGCAGAAAGAGATGCATTCAAGGTCAGATCTTGCATCTCATATGGTAGAACCTGATGTTCCTCAAACCACAGAGAATGTTGTCTCTCATATTCAACATCATTTAGCTACCTTATCTGAAAAGGTTTCAGAAAGAAACAAATCGATTGTGAAAGAAATGCGAGAACTTGTTGTTAATATTAAAAAACTAATAGATGAGTATAAGGGGTGCCTTCAAAAAGTGTTAAACCAACTAAAATATCTTACCTCAGCTGTCAATGTTTCTAAGGCATCTAGAAAATCATCTCAACCTTCCCTAGACAGTGATCTTCTTAGAATAGTGGTCAAAGAAGAACTTCATACTGTCCTTAGTGGTTTCAATAATGATTATCTATATGAAGTTATCAATATCAGAGATAGAGTTCTTGATCTATTCCAAATCCACTCAAAAATTTCTAATGATTCTCAAAAAGAAATTTCCAAGAAATTGGATTTTTACTTCAACAAAATCTTCTCAAAGACTAACATGACCAATCATTTTAAATATATTGTAGAAAATATGAGGATTACTCCTGTTACTCAAGCTTTCAAGACTCGGTTCGAAAAGCTCACAGAGCTCACTCATCTATTGGATAAGTTTATGGAAATCAAGGATGACTTTGATAAAGATATGCAGTATAGTAGAGAGATCATTGTGGATTTTAGTAAGATTCTAAGGCCTTATCTTCATGTATAGAGTACATCCATTGTATCTCCTACAGTTGCACCTCTGAGACCTGGTTTTCCTACATTCACCTCTACCATAGCCTCCACTTCTATGTCTGTTAGTCAGGAACTGAGTAAAATTAGGCATGTGATCCTTGATCAACAACTGCCTCGATCTTCTACTCACCTACTCTTGCTCCCTTAGTCTTTGAAGGACTTCCTTTACCTTCTCTACCAACCAACTCACTCCCTTCTTCTACCTCAACTTCTTCTCCTATGGCTTCCTCGTCTGCTGCTTCTACTAAAGGCAAGGAGAAGATGAGCCAATGAAGAAAGACAGTGCTTACTCTATTTTGATAGGAATCTGGTTTAATTTGTTTTACTTTTTTCTAATGCCCATATTTTCTTATCGAATATATTATGCACTTTCCTTTTCTCTTTTGTCTTTCTTTCTTATGCTACTTTTGATAATCCGAAAAAGGGTAGAAATATATTGGCGAAATATATGGAATAAATATAAGAAAAAATATAGGATAAGAGAACACTCACTCTATATATATTACATTCACATTCAAAATATGTTTCTAGAACAAATATACACTCTAAATATACATGGTTTGTGATCAAAAAAATGGGGAGATTATTGGACTCCTTGTGTATTAATCAATTTTTAATGATCACAAATACTATTCAGTCTATAAACCATGTTAACTCTATGAAATCTATCTCACATCGAATGTATCATTGCTTAGTAAAAGTTATCCAAAGCTCTTGAGTGTTATACACTCATTTTGGTTACTATACACTATCTTTTGATTAACATTATAATGATTTCTCTAACAAATGATTAAGTTTAATTCATTTCCTAAATACCACAGCTTAAGTCTGAATACAGATATTTTCTTAAGTCTGAGACATTGTAAACCAGGCATTGTGACATGTAGACACCGTGACCAATCCAGACACTGTGACATCGAGACACTCTGACATCCAGACACCATGAAATCCAGACACCGTGACATCTAGACACCGTGAAAAATCAAGACATCGTGACTGTGAGACACCGTGAACAAGTAGACATCGTGAACAATCAAGACACAATGAATGAGAGACACTGTGAACAAGACACCATGACACCAAGACAATGTGACCAATTTAGACACTGTGTGAAGAAGACACTGTTTCCATGACATATTGTGACATTGTTTCCTAATATGTTTTGTCATCTTTCAATTTAATCTCTAACAGTCATATCTGAAGATTTTAATGCACTGACATAATTAATGTTTCTTTTGTAGACATGTCCTTGACAGTACAAGGAATGAGGTGCAGAATACATGAAACCTGTCAGCTCAAACACATGCACTCCAAGATAAAAGAGTAATGCATCCTAGAAACAAAAAGAGAGAGAGTCGTTGAACGATACTGAAAAGAAAAATAATTTGTTTGGCGTGAGCATGACAAAAAAATACACTTAGAGAATTGTATCATGCAACTCAGCACTACTGAAGAACACACGAAGCATACTGGAATCCTAGAATCGATAACATCTTCACACTGTCAAACACCATGAAGAACACAAGTTGGATGTGTCTGACTTGCGACACTCTGTTTTCGATACGAGGACTTGAGTTCTGCATCTGCTTCATCTCAAGAAGTCCAGAGCTGCAAATACTAACACTCAGAGCACTTATAAACCTATCTCAATATTTCTTCTCTATTGTGTATCATTTTATTAACTTTTAAGTAGAGTGTGTATCTTTATTAAAACACACTCTGTCTCCTATATTAATCTGAAGGATACAAGATATCCTTACTCAAATATCCTTTTTACTCTCGTGTATATTGATAGATAAGTTTTGAAGAGGTCCATGTGTGTCTTGGTTGTTTGTACCAATGAAGAACTATGGAAGAGGTCCATGTGTGGCCTGGATAGTCCTGTCTATTGTTGTTAAACCTGATCTAGGGTGTGGATCAAGTTTATTTATATAAAATAATTTGTGGCAGGTGATCACCAAGTGGAGTGTATTAGGTCTCATCTTGAGACAGAACCACTTGTTTTATATCCGTTGTTCTGCTTAATTTAGTCTTCTATGTTTTACTATTGTACTATATAATTTAGAAATCTCTAAATTCACTTTGATAGTTACTCTTAGAAATAAGTCATAATTGTTTTATCTTAGTATAATAGCTTCAAAAGAAATCTTAATAAATAATATTAAGATTACTGAGAAATAATCAATCTTCTAAGAAGTTATTTAAACATTAGAATTTTTAACAGTATAACCTTGATTAAATGGGCTATATTTAACATATTGGGGAAACCTTTTAGAAATACGTTTTAACTAGAAAATTTTATAGATACTCAATTCCCCCCCCCCCTCTTGGGTAATCTACTCCGACCAATAGAATCCATAGATGAAAGCTACCTAGAAGAGTGGTCTGAACTACCACCTCCTTTCTTCACTTGTTATTCCTACTTCCTTTTCTTCTCTAAAGATCTGCCACTACCCACTACTAATACTATCCCAAAGAAACCAGCCCTCCCTTTCTGGTCAGTATCTACCATGCACGCCCGATCAACCACCTCAGCATAGGTCCTCAACTTAAACAAGAAAACCAAGAAGTATATCTCTGGTTAAGACTTTCTCAAACCATTAGGCCTTAACTTGCTGATTAGAGATGATTTCAGGAGTATACAAAACCAACTCAGCAAAACTGTTGGCATACTCCATCATAGAAAGATCACCCTGAACAAGATCCATGGACTCTCGGAACATGGAACATGCCAAGACCTTAGGGTAGTATTGTTCATTGAATATGACCTTGAAATCTCCCCAGCACAACTTCTCATTCTTCCCAGTTTGAAGTACTGATTCCCACCACCTTCAAATGGGACCCTCCAACAAAAAAGATGCACACTTCACCCTGATCACTTCCAATGTATCCAAGAACTCAAACAAGCACTCGATCTTTTCAAGCCATTCCTCTGATTCCTAAGGTTCTATGCTACCACAGAAGGTAAGAGTCTTATTTTTCAGGAACTCCTGGGCCTTGACCTTTCTAGGACCAGTATCATCCTCTCAAATAAGAGTTGGAACTAGAGTTGGTCCATTTCCTAGAGCCTAAAATGCCCAAACCATAGCCTATATTTTCCTCTGATCAAGCGGTGTAGGAGAACGATCTCTGGATTCCTCCTGTGGTTTCATGGGAGCTTTTGCAGGAGGCATGTTGCTACAAAAAGCCAACAGTCACAGGAGAAAAAAATTTAAATAGTTCTGAAAAAAAATCTATCAATATAATCAAATATAATGCATCCATAAATATTACAATAATACAATAAACCACTACTTCACCCCCGCCTGATTTCCACATGTAGTCTGTAGCCCACACATCTCACATAAAAGTGAAGTTAAATAAACAATTCCAATGTCCCATGGTGACTTGAGGTATTCCAAGTTAGGTGCAGGGGAGGAACCTTACTCATGACCAAAACTCTAAGCCTCTATAGTCTTATCTCCTATCTAGCATGACTCATCCCAAAATAATGATAAAACCAAAAACATTAAAATACTCTAATACAAACCAAATACGGTCACCCTAAAAAATGGCAATAAACTCAGTCTGTGATAAGTCCCAAAGGGTATTCCCTATCCCCACGGGCTGGCACAAGTTCCCAGGTATCATTTATTTTGGTTTGGGAATGATTTACCCGAATATGGATGAATAAAACATCCAAAACATTCAATAAAATGAATCTGAAAAATTCATATCAAATGAGGTTTATACAAAATCTAGAACAGAATAAATAGGTCTAATCAGAGTAAAATATGTCAAAATACACATAAAAATAAACAAAACATCCCCAAGGACTCCACACAACAAGGGTTCATCACCCACAAGTCGTCGCCACAACTCCACACCATGGATGGGAACTAACACTCTGAACCGCCATCACCCAAATATTTTCCTTTTCCTGTATCAAACATGACCAATTATACTAACACCCAAGGGGTGTGTGTAGGGTTTTATCCTAATCCTAATATGATACAACCAATATATTCCATTTAGTAAACAACACAAGATAAAAAACATTCCATTTTTGATAAACAAGAAGTAGTGGAAATAATTTCAAAAGAATGAAACTTTTAAATGTAAACAGTTTTCAAAGGGAATTTTCCATGAAAGATAAAATTTTAATAAAACATGTAGGATGATATATTTTCCATCAAAAACCATCACATTACAATTATAAATACACAAGATTCAATGAGCACCAATCTCAGGAACGCCTCAAGGCACTAGTTAGTCTCGGGCCCCATGTACCTCCTACCTCAGTGTAAAGTAACTATAGAAAAATCTATTCTCATGAATGAGACACTAGTAGGTAACATACCCATAACCTATTTTTCTCTAATAATAATCAATATAGTTTTTTTAGTGTTGTTGTTATCCATTTTTCTTAGTGAAATAGGGACAAAATCCATCCTGATCACTATCGTACTAGTATATATTCACCCTCCATGGTACTTGGGATTCCCCCTTTGTGCTCAAACCATTATATAATGATAAATAAAAAGTAATTATCACAAAAACACATCAGTTATGGTCATTAAAAACTCAAAATAGTAGCTACACATGTTTTACTGCACTTACACCGCTCAATAAAACCTTTAGAATTTCAATAAAAAAACTTCTCCAAATTTAACAAGGCTTCGCACACAAAATCCCTTATAAACCCAAATTTGAACACCATGTGCATACACATATTCATCAAAATAGAATTTTCAGAACCCAAATAATTTTTAAAAACCCATCACATGATTTATAAAATAACCCCATTTGGAGTAACATAAAATAGACATGTAAAACTCCCAATTTTACACAAAATTGGTACCTAAAAATCATTTACTTAACAAATGTAACCAAAAATATATTTCAAAGAAATTATAATAAAGTATAAGTGTGAAAAAAATTAAATTCAATAAATATAACTCTTCTACCATTGATTACCCATGGAATCACAAACCACAATAATGAAAACCCTTGAATCTTTGTGCTAAAATCCAACTACACTACTACCACACCACAAGGGAAATAGATCAAGCCTAAAACAAAAAAAATAGACCAAGAAAACCAGGATAAAACCTTAGGTTCTTAACCCCACTTGATTTAAATTGTAAAATTCAATAATAATTTTATGAAACCCTAAGTAAAAGGAAAAAAACCCTAAGCAAATGGGGCGAAGAATGAAGGAGACCCACATACTTGAGGGATCTTGAAGAAATCACCCCAAATACACTAGTAGATGAATTTAAAAACAGAAAAAAATGAAATTGAGTTTTCAATAAATCTGATAAGGCCATGTGAGAACTTAAATGGGTGGGAAAGAGTAATAATTGAAGGATTTATGAAGCAAATAATTTACCTCTTCAAATCTGAACGATTTGAGAAAGCCTAAGATGTTCTGCACTAATTTGAGATGCATATAAGCTCCAAAGAGGGGGGCATAGAATGGGGTGGGCCTGGGTTTAGTGGGCTTGGATGAGACTTTTAATCACTGAAAAATCATAAAAATTTAATAAGATATTAAATAAACAATTTTAATAAAAAAAACTGGAAATGGGCTTCTGGGCTAACCCAATTCCTTAAATAAAAACTCAAATACACTATTATTATGGATTACTATAGGGTCCAAATTTAAATGGTGGTGTTAATAGGTTATGGGAAGACATTTTGGGAGTATAATTGGTGAAAAATATTAAAAAATTAAACTATTATAAAATAAAAAAAAATTGGTTTTTAAATCTGGAAAAGGACTCATGGTTTGACCCAAATCCTGAAAACTCACAATTTCCTCCAAAAATTCATGGAAACCCCCCAAAAAAAGAATGGAAATTAAATGATATTTATATTTAAAATAAGGCATGTATTTTATAGTGTATGTGGTCATAAGATGAGGAATAATTGAGTTTTTGGAGTTTCAATTTTTATTTAATGTAATGGAAAAAATTAAGAATTGAGTTTATGACTGAGATTATTTAAGATTGGATTAAATTGTCATAAGATGTGAATTTATCTCATTTTTCTCTATAAAATAGAATTTAAACACTATTTTTTTGAATCAAATGGGACGGGTTTTAATGATACACATAGTTATGAATTTTTTAACTCTATAGCATGTTTTAAGTGAGACTATAAATGGTTTTTATATATATGTAATTAATCATATTATCATTTACATAATTATTCTGAAAATACGAATGAATTCAAGAAACGTTTACCCAATTCTCTCAAAATATTAATAATATATGGATTGGGGGTGTGATTCCTAGGTTATAAGTTTTTTATAGTAAAAAAAGTGGGTAAATGTTTAAACCGAATGAATAAAATTTAGTTGAATATTTTAATAGAGTTTCCTTAAGGATCCAATCAATGTCACTGAATCATAGTGTAGTTAGGGTGAAAGAATAATAATTCTATTTGATTGGATTATTCATAATACCTATAGGTTTTTATAAACTCTATGGAATACCCATGTTTTGTATAGGTTTTTTAGAAACTAATCATTAAATTTGAAGAGTATGTAATTCTGAATATATATTTTATAGGTGTTGTAAATATACAAGATTTAACAAATAAAAGGAATAATTTAATGAGCTTATGGTTTATATTCATGTGATGAAGTAAAATAGTTACTACATCATGTATTTGAATATTATGTAATGTTTCAAGCACATAAAGATCAAAGTAAAGGATGTGTATCATCATCTCATTTCTATTATGTGATAAGAGATATTGTTAACTAATAAGGAATTGTTGTGAACAACATCAGAATATTATTTGTATACACATTACTTATTGAATTCTATGACATGTTTTTGAAAGGACATAAGGATAAAAATGTTTTATCCAAGAAAAAAGTCTCGTCATTTTTTTGCATCATTTCCACAATATATGGACACTAATAGGTCCCCAAACCAAGGGAGTCATCAATGTATGTCAAGGAACATCCTCATACACTATAGGATACCAACTACCAGTGGGGTTCTAAGGTAGTATCATGTGGAGACTATACCCACATATCATGGTTCCAAGTATCCTATAAATAATCAAATAATTATCCATAACATAAATCATAGTAAATTGAGTCAATGAACATAATCATAAACAATAATAAATAAATATAGAAGAATATAGTCAAACAAACTCATCATCTAACCGCCCATGGGGATGTTCACATATACAATACAAATGAAATAATAAAAATAATTGTGGCTCTAATAACATACCAGAATCATACTTCATCCATTTCTTTATATGCATCCAAGATATCTCTATTAATCAGAAAACATTATTCCACTACCAAACCTAAAATTTTGAGCAATGAGATTTGCTTGGGTACCCAAGTTTTATGGATGCCCAAGAAGGGTGTGAGTACAATCCAATAAGGTTACACTAATGTGCTCCTAAACATATCCAATAAATATTTGGTATATATATTATATTCTTATAAAATACATTGGTATAGATTCATAAATAAATAACCACTGTAGATCCTCAGGTTCTAACATTGAACCCCTGATAGACCCAAACATGATTCGATGAGTTTTTGGGTATTTAAGAGTGCGTATCAAAACTATAAAAAACCAATATGATCCTAGACCCAAGGAACCAATCCAAGGTGACCAAAACCTAAAGGTGGGATCTATGTACAACCCTAGAACTATTGTCCCAAGGATTAAATATAAGGTAGCATAAACCTGTAGTCATTCGATCTCAAAATCCAAGGCAGCCCAAAAAAATAAATCATCTCAAATTCATGGTTCAAATCCATAGTAGCCCAGATCAGGGTATCCCGTATCTAGTCCATGGAATCCAAAATCATGTTACTCAAAAATTCAATCCATGGTATCCCAAAACATATTAGTAGGACATATCCAACTCCATGTAGCATATCATAGTTATCCAAAACTATGGTACTCCCTACTTTAATACATAGCATCCTAAATCATGGTACACTCATCTCTAATCCCAATTAATCTAAAATCAAGGAATCTATATGGATTATTAATACCAAGATATAGATATAAGCACAAAATCTGAGGCATAACAAGCCATGTGTCTCGTTGGAATGTATATACCATCATATGGATCCAAATACCTAGTCTGAGGCATCACAAACCATATATCAGAATTAGTATCAATAAAATGATCATATTATCATCTTGTAATAATCCCTTGTTTCTCAATTATATCATGTTCGGTAGTGTGTCTCACCCATTTCATGTCATATAACTCATCTCAATGGGGATGGATTTCTACCCAAACCTCTCCAAAACCTAAGGTTAGCCACACTAGTGCATCACCTACCCTCATCACAGACATATAGGCTCAAAAATTCAATTTGGGTTCAATGGTGACACTCACAATCATAATTACCCACTCCCCTATACACCATGTGACTAGGTTCAACATTTCATTGGTAGTACCCAACTGTGTCCCCTAAGTCTCATAATAGTTAGAACGCCTCATAAGGAAACCTCAACATCAAACATATCTATCATAAAATCACCCATCACTTAGATGGAATAAAATCCATTAGAATCATTAGAGTCCCATTGAGGCCTCACTGGCCTCCTAGGAAAGTCTCACAAGGGTTTCATCCCCAAGATTTTCACCTTTTCAAGTCTCCCTAGCTTATTCTGAACACACATCCCATCCATCACTATCCACCTAGTATTCCCACCTAGGTAATCAAAAATTAGTTGGGGAGTAATTTTTTCCACATGATCATCTCAACTACCCTAAATTCATTATGGCATCTCATGATTCTATCATGGACATTCCCTAGGCCATCCATCTCAATTCACCACTTGCCTCTACATGGATTTCACTAAGTCACCTATCATTTGGGACATTACATTATGCTCATTCAATATTTTTGGCACCCCTCAGGGTTCACACGTCTCATAATAAATCCATGTTCTCAAAATGAACCATCCAACAAAAAAAATCCTTCTAAATTTCAAAACTCATTTGGACACAGTTTATTACCATCTATACACCATAAAACTACTCATCCCTTATAATTATCATCAACCATTCACCCAAAAAATCCTACCTACATCAGTCAAAAAGTTATCTCCAACTCTTAATGTTCCTTCATGAAATGTTGGAATGATTGTTTACTCCAAAACTCCAAACATATAGAACATTATTTATCTAAATTTGTGCTAATTTCGTTTAAAAAAAAGTTGAGGGTCAATCCCCCTTAATTGAAAAGAAAGCATGAAATCCACTTTTGACAAATGGGGTGAGAGGTAACATATTACAACCAGTGTGGAAGATTCCAAAATAAAATTTAATCTAATGCTCACCACCATCACCGAAAAAATGAGTCGGTTCTTCCTCATTTATCTATCCCAAGAAACCACTATGTCATAAATTGATTCATCACCCAAATCATGGTACTCCCCACCATCATCCTCCATAGATACAGACCAACTCTAATACAAAGTGATCTGTACCATCGGAATTGCATGTCAAAACCCATTCTAAATGATCAAAAAACATAGTCAGTGTGGTTTCCATCCCACATAACCCTTATACATAAGAAAACATCAATAAAAATGTAATAATATCTCTCATCTCTTATTCGGGTTCAAATCAAATGAGTCTCCATTTCCCATGAATAGGTCCTACCTGTATCATCTTTTCCTGAAAAGGTCAAAGTCCAACCTTGTAATACCACCATGATACTAAATATGACATACCTAAAACCATAACACCAAATTCCATTAATTTCTTGAGAATTTTTTTAAATAGAAGTTGTCACTATGTTTCACCACATGATACACCCCCTAAATCAAGTCGTGATTCATGATTCAGCCGATGAACCATGTCATGAATCACAATTCACCCCATGAACCATGTTGTTAACCACAATTCACCCCATAAATCATGTTATGAATGATGATTAACCCCATGAATCATGCACAAATAATATCAAGATCATCCTTAGCCCAATGTTAATGCATCGAATCTATCCAATATCTTACCTCAATCCCAAAAATTGGCATTTGAAATTTGACCGGATAACTTGTATTGACATATCACAAACATAAAAAATCCATATTTATTGTCCCATGATAAGTCATATTATACATCCATGAACCTGCAACACAGGTTTGTAACTCCATAGTGCACACTCCATTTATTATTGCATATAATGACTAAATGTGGTCGTCGGCCTCATACCCAAGAACTAACATGAAACCTCAATCTCAACTCATTATTAATTCATCAAAATGTTACCATATATACCTTCTAAGATTAAAATCATAATTAGGGCCACACCCTCAAATAGTTAATTTTTACTCCCCACTATATGGATTTCCTTATACCACACCATGAGTGAGACTTCAATGGGTTCTATCATTATAGGTTTTTCACTCGCCTCCTGGGCCATGTTCACATCATCCTATGAAACACTTGTATAGAATCAACTCTAGGATTGACTATGCCACCATAATCAATCCAATTATTATGATAACCCTTACCAGTAGGGAATTTCTCATTTCATTAAATCTCGGGAACCCATGCATATAAGCATCTCACTAATTAGATTGATTCCTCAATAACACACAGCCCCTCATTGATACATGATTCAATAATATCAAACATAACTAATGCATACCACCTCAATATTATCCAAATATAATTGGTGTACACTCTCATAACACCCAATCACATAACCCAAATCAAGATCCCCAAAGTTGTACGCCATCAATACTAGTCTCATGTGGTTAAATCATTGACTATTATCATATACATATCATTAACTTATAAATAAATTCACCCTTAGTACTTCTCTTAAAAATAGGGAATTATACCTATTCTATGTTCCCTGAAACGACAAAATTCCAACTGATGTCATTTCAAATTCACAAGAATATACTCACTATCTCACTATTCTCTCAAAAGTGCATCCAAATTCAATATGGTTGGGAACTCAACCAATCCTTACCTCCAAAACCCAACATCGATACCAAATCAAGAGTACACAAGGTGACATATCTAAATAGTACAAGATAACTTCATTCCAGCAACATATAATAACAAACCTCTTGTGCACCAATCTCAAGGAAATTCACCAACCCAGGCCTTCCACATTCATTATATTTAAGTCATCACCACGCCTATATCATATATTCAATAGAAAATCCCATGAATTGTCTCAACTTGAAGCATATACCCATGATCCTAACCTCTAAGACAATCACAAGTATGGGTTACCCACCCTCTCTTGGGTTACTCTTATACATCACATCTCATCTCATCTATGAAACCCAACTCACCAATGTCTTGACTCATATATTAATATACTAATCTTTCTCGTCTAACCCATAGGTTGTATATCACACATGTCATAACTCTCAGGAAACACCTCCATGTTCCCATCTCAAATGCCACACAGTAACTCATGTGCCAAACTACCCACACTGGGGTCTCACATACACAACAGGAATCACATTCCAAACCCACCACCCCTTCCGATAATTGATTCTCACAAATCATTATCATAATTAACTATCCCTCTAGAGTTCAAAATCTCATTCTATACTCACTAGAACTCCACGTATAGGATCCATTCCCTCAAGGATCACATCACATATATCACCATATACGTATAAGACGGAATAACCCAACCATGATCTATGTTGAGAATCCCACAAACATATGGTCTAATTAAGTAGAGCTCCATCACCAAGCTATAAGAGAAAAAATAATATAAGTTATTATTATCACTTTAAATAACTGAACATATTCTCTCAATCTCCCTTAAAAGAGTTTTTTACAATGCATCAAATGCATGTAACAGCCTATTAAGGTTCACCATGCATCCCATATATCAAGGTACTATATATTCATCCTCATCAATAATTTCACTACAGGTCCACATGAAATTTAATATGAATAAAAATACACAGCGGTTTAGCTGATTAGTATTCCATTCCATGTTTATGGTAAAACATCATATTAGTTGTCAAAAAAAATTAAACAGTTGATACCTCTATATTTGGTGATAAAAATCTCACTAAAACATGTATTTTATGTGAAACCTATATACTAAATATGATGAATGAAAATTTTCTACCTTCTAACAGGATGAGAGCTTAAAATTTAAAAAAACATAAATCATAAAATACCAAAAATTGAATTGCATCACACTAGGTGAAATCAATAAATTTTTAACATCAGAAACAAGGACAACAAAACCATATCCTTGATATCCTCTAATTCTTACTAATAAAGGTATTAATGATACAATAGTCTATTATCCATCACAAACTTAAACATCTTCCAATGTCACATATCCACCATATCCTCAAATATTAAGACAAAAACAAAATTCAGATATATTCTATGAAATCAATCACAAAAAATATCTTATTCCAATTTTTAATTTCTTAACCCCAGTCCATAGCTATTGAAAAGTTCCCAAATTGGGGGATTCATCACTGGACCTCTGCTGCACCTCCATGTATGCTAGACGATACTGACAAGTATCAAGGGTCTAGGGCAGTATCGTGAGGATATTATACCCACATATCAAAGAGTATAGTAATAGATAAATAACCCAATCATTATCAATAACATAAAACAAATTAAACTATATTAATTAAACTAATCTTCAATAATAATAAATAAATGTGGAAGCATACAATCATACATACTCATCATCTGACCACCCATAAGGTCGGTCACATATACAATACAAATTAAAGAATAAAAGTAACTATAAATATACTTACATAACTGATCCATACCTCATATATGTCTCTTGACTCATATGAGTTATCCCACCTGATCAAAACTCTGGAACACTATCCAACCTGAACCTACGAATAGTGAGATCTACTCAGGTACCCAAGTGTCATGGCCATCGAAGTAGGATGTGAATATAACTCACTAGGGAACCATAAATTTGGTAGTATACATAGACAGTAAATACTTTGTATACAAATGATATTCTTATAAAATAAAAACAACTAAAGAATCTTAAATAATTAACCACAGTCGATCATTCGGTTTGTTCATGGAACTCAGGACCAACCCAAACCTACTTCAGCCTGTGTCGGGGTGGCTCTGAGCACATCACACAAACATTCCAACCAAATATTCTCTTGTTCCCAAGGAACTAGTCCATGGTGACCCAAAACTATACGGGAATATACACCCTACCCCAAAATTAGTGTGTTGTCACAATTCCAAGGAACAAATCCAAGGCATCCCAAACTAATAATCATCCTGGATCCAAATTCATAGAATCCAAAATTATTAAATAATAATGACTTCATGAACCAAATCCATGGAATCCCATATCATGGTATCCCAAATCTAATATATGGAGTCAAAAATCATTGTAATCATTTCTCCAATCTATGGCAGACCAAGATAGAACCATATGCCTCATCTAACTCCATGGAGCATATCCTAAGTAGCCCAAAGTATGGTACTCCTGCCCCCAATCCATGGTATCTAAAATTGTGGTTGTCCCATATCAAATTTAATGGTATCCCATATCATGGTATCTTGGTGGATTTTAAAACCCAAAATATATATCCAAGACCTAGTATAAGGAATCCAGAACAATGTGTCTTGATAGACTATATATCCCACCATACCTAGTCTGAGGAATCCTAATCCATTAGTAAAAATTAGGATCAATAGTAATATCCTAGTAGAATCTCAAAGGACTCCCATGTATCTCAAATAAATCATGATGGCCAATGTGTCCTACTCATATCATGTCATATAGAGAATCTCAATGGGGTCGAACACCTGGTTGAATCCATCCAAAACCATAGGTTGGCTACATCATTCCATGACCTTCCCTCATCATATCCATACAGTCTAAAACATTTAATTCGAGTTTGAAGGTGACACCTATAATCATCACTTCTAATTCCCATATACATCATCTCACTAGGATCTACATCTCACTAGGGTACCCACTAGGTCCCCTAAGTCTCATCATAGCATTTACACCTCATAAGGGTCCCTCAAACACAAAATCACCTCTCAGGACAACACTCATCACATGGTGGCCATATAATCCCTTGTAATTATCAATGTCCCATTGAGACCTCGATTTCCCCTAGAAAATTAGCATAAGGGAGATATCCTGAATCCCATCCCCTTTCCAAGTCACTCTAGGTTATCCTAAACACCCAACCCTTATATCACCCCTCAACAGGTCTACCCACCCAGGTAATAATAACTCATTAGGGGAGGAACTCTCACCCCTTTTTGTCTAAACTAGACTAAACATTTAAATTTATCTCACGGTTCCCTCATTCCCCAAACCAAGGCCATAAATCTCAATTCACCACCCACCTATACTTGTATGTTACTAAGAAACTTATCACTACATCTATAAAATAATTCTTATTTAACACAGTTATCACCCCTTGGAATCCAGACATCTGAAGGCATACATTTTAATCATCACTTTGGCCATTAGAGGTCGAGGTAATCAAAACAATGCCCAAAAAAGTTCATTTCCTTGGCACTTTTTTCATCTCATTCGGGCATTGTATGTTAAATAAAACATTTTATTTAATAATTTTATCACCATCGACAGAGATATCACTTATCACATGCCATAAAAATAATTTATAGTACTATAAGTAATTTATTATTGACCGCTAACCTCAAACAATTCATTTCCCTTCTTTATCATAGCCCAGTAGCCACACCCATGCTCATCCAAGTCTAACAGCCATTGTTTGTCAATGTGAGGCTATATCTCACAAAAAAATTACAAATTTAATTAACTATAATAATGTAATAAATAGTTAATTTTTTATAATTAATTTTAAACAATTTTATAATTTAATTTAAATAGATAGAAATGCCTAAAATATCACCAGGTCATCCCATCATGTTGAAACTACCTGTAATGAGGTACGGTCCACTCTTGATATACCCCTATGCTTAAAAATTAAAAAATACATATTTAACAATGATGATTCAATGTATAAATAATATAATTTAGTGTCAAAACACTATAAAAATACAAATGGTGACATCTCTTTTCCAAAACGATAAGCAATCTCATGTAGACACTGCCTTGGGTCCTCTTCTAGACACTGCACAAAAAATACCCATAAAAATGGTCACCTCCATCATGATCTGGAGAAGTTGAAACTCAAACCATAAAAAATTAGAAGAAATCAGTTTCAATAGTTGTAAATAAGACCAAAGGAAGGGACCTACTTGGATTAACCACAAAAATGCCACAATAATAACCCCTCTCAAGGGGAAATTGAAGGGGGGACTCAGGAATTCATCCCTCTCATGCATAGTCCTCCATCCTTAAAATAGGGGAATGATACGCTTTTAAAAGTAGACTCTGAAAACTTTCACAGTGTGAACCTATAGTTCATTCCATGAACCATATTTGTAGGGACCCTAACCCTATCCCTATGAAATTTTACACTGTGAATCCCTGGTTCATGGAATGAGTGGTTTACAGATGACCGGCCACCCATAATTCCTCTTATTCTCACTTAAAACCCCAAGTCATTCACCAAACCATAAACCCCATCCAATAAAAAATTTCTTGTATCTTTAAAAAAATTTAATCACATTTTGATTCCTAGTTATCAAAACCAAAAATCCAAGAGAACAAAAAAGAAAATTCCATCTAAATTTCAAAACATTTCAGGACAAGGGTTATTACTCTAATGTTTGTTAAAATATGATGGAATGTGTTCTTACCACCCATCAATGGTATATTTAAAAAAACTTTTTTTCAAAATAAAATATTCTATAAACATATAATTCCATATAGTAACAATATTTTATTTGTTAAATATTCTCATTAAAAGGAAATAATTGTTATTTTCTAAACATAAAGAAGTTTTTGTATCATATAAATATATTCTTAAAATAATATAGTGTCTAATAGACTATGGGGATTATTTTTGAACTAAAATAAGATCAATGTTAATGAATAAAAGATATTACCGGTCCAATATTAAGGTGGTCTTTCACTTGATATCCTAAAATAGTTTAGGGTATAGTGGTAAACAAGTAATGTAAATAGATACATAATTCCGAATAGATTTCAAGAAAAAAATTAATATAAACTATTCTAAGTATGATAATGGTGGACCTAGAAAGATTTATAAGTAAAAAAAATAAGTTGACATTATAAAATTTGATGTTATGAAGTTAAGGTGTTTGACTATATTCATAGAGTTGAATTTTAGAAATATGATTCCTAAATCTCACCATTATTAAAATTCCATTATTTTATAGGTGTAACTCACTAAAATATTTTAGTGGAAATGTTTTATTAAATGATCACATAAAAATGTGGCAGGTATAATATATAGATGTAATAAGTTAACAAAACACTGAAAGTGTATCACACATAAAGTTGATCTGGAAATTTATCATATATGATAGGATTAAAAATCACTTATGTTGGATTATTTAATAATTCATAAAAGGTTTATGGATATTAAAATATATCACATTAGATAAAAACTCCACTTTATCATTATTTCAAATCATCTAAATAAATGTTTGTGTAGATATATATATTTTATGAAGTGTAATGATAATTTAACTCTTAAAGTATAACTTTGAGTTATCTTTAATCATGTTTTTTATGGATTATTATAGGTTATGATGAAATTTAATGTTATTATGAGCAATATTCTTGTACATGGATAAAAAAATATGCTCATGTCATACAAAAATGGGTTTTTGTGCAATGTATTACCCATTATGTATACCATATGGATTTTCATACATGATGTATTTGTTGTACAATGGGTGCATGGATCATATTTGGGTCCCCGGTACTAGAGGTAGGATATATAACTAGAATTTTATGTCATGACCCGACCCAACGAGGCTTGAGTCGTGACTCCCCAAGCCCGCCTCCAATAGGCCAGGGGCTGGCGACTAGCGCCGAGTAAGATATCACACAGATGGGAGGCATTAGCCTAAGGTACCTGTACACACGCACCCACATACACCTCCAAGAAACAATGCAGAGATATAGAAAACTAAAAAGTAAATTCATGCATACAACTATCCCACAACCAGAGTACAGTAGAAGTACAAAAGGGAAAAACGGGGCCCACTAAAAGAAAACTACAAAAGTGTCCAACCTGCTCAGAAGGAGGGAAAACACTGCCAAAACACCTTCCGGTAAGCTCCTCGGCACTGCTCCGGTAAACACCCTGGTCAAACCTACTCACTAAGATTTGCCTACTCCGGGTCCTCGTGGGACTCCGTCTAAAAGCCTGTGGTCTGCAAAAGACACAAACATGTGCGGGAAAAGCCCGTGTAGGGGTGAGTATAACAATACTCAGTAGGCACCGCAAAAACCCAAAACAAAAGAGAGCAACTAAAATGCAACAGTCTTCTCATCCCAACCAGAGGGAACCCAGACGAGAGATAAACTCCATCTCATAAACATCCTCGGCTAAACACAACTAGTCAGCTCAGCTCAGGTGTATGCCCATACATACACCTTGAACAATCCAGATATACCCAGCTCATGCAACAAGCCACATGAGGTACCGACCGCATCACCAGCAACGGTTCAGAACCAGGAGAACACACTCCACGAAAATTGTCATCCCAGTTGACACTCATCCAAGAGATACACTCCATCGGGTTTCTCATAAACCTCTCAGAGGCTCACCTGAGATATCACGCTCTTCGGATAGCGTCACTGAGGAAACCTCCCTGAAACAACATAAACACCAAACTCCTCGGATAGGGGATCACTCCAAGGGTCCTCTAGGGGATACCAGAACCCACAGTGGTATACGAAGATCTCACAGATAGGGGATCACTCCCAAGGTCCACTGGGGGATACCAAAACTTGATCTGGAATTCATAGAGCTCAAAGATAGGGGATCACACCCAAGATCTGCTGGGTAATACCAAAACCCGATCTGGCGCTCAACAGAAGCACGTCACTGAGATAGAGGATCGTCGCCCATATAAAGGTGGTCACGACAATACCGGAACCCTATCCGGTATAACTCATGATGTAGGGGATCGAAATGGAAATGCCACAACCCTACAGAAACTAGGCGCTGAGTAGGGGATCACATAACCAAAAATACCGCAACCCTACTATAATCCTCATTCTGAGTAGGGGATCGTATTCCCGATGATGCCACAAACCCTACGGGTTTAACCTACTAGATAAGGGATCGTCGCTCGTGGATAAGCGGCCACAGCGATACCAAGAACCCGATCTAGGGTAACGATGCTAGAGGATTCCGCTCCAGGCCCATTGGAGGGATTCCACAACTCTAAAAGACTAAAAATCCCTTCGATAGGATCACAAGCTGATACCAGGGTTGTGATGTCGCACGAACCCTCGGAGGAATGAACTAAGGGAGTACCCTCAAAAACTGCAGGTCCAGACATTTCTAACCTGAGAGACCCACAAAAATTCCACACCGCGCACCTCTAAGGCCGATGCCAACGCCACCATCGTGATCCACGCAGAAAAACACACAGGATAGGCTATTTACTCGCCCGAAACGGACAACCTGTGAAAAATGAATTATTCCTCATAGTTAACTCATGAGGGTACCATGCAACGATCCTGAAACTCATCAAAAAGATCACACCATGGCGATCCCCTCGAAAAAACACACGGAATCGACTACTCGTTCATCCGAAAAGGACACCCGGTGAAAAAGGAACTATTCACCAAAGTCAGCTCGGGTGGGGCGCACGCCTCAATCCCGAAACACATCGAACGGATTTCACTGTTGTGATCCTTTCAAAAAAACACACAGGATCAACTACTCATCCACCAAAATCAAACTCCGGGTGAGAAAGTTGTGTTTCTATGTAAACGCCCCAAACCCAGCTTTGTGGGGCCCGCACCACAAACTCGGTCCTAACACCCGGAAACCCTCAAGAAAAGTCTTTCATACCATAAGGGCCACAACACTACTGATGGTACGTCAATCGAATTCTCCGGGTTGAAGATACAATGGCCCGAAGTCGAATAATAATAAAATATCATTATTTTATTCGATGTTTCAAGCTCCCGGGCCACGATCCCGAACCTTAAATTCCTAAACCCACACCGAAAGGTTCATATCATCTCCAGGGTCACATCGCTGTAGATGGAATGCGAATCCGACTCACGGATTGCAAGAAATGGGGGTTTAAAAACCCCCGTGTATGAAAAAGGGGACAGACCGGCCCTCCGCCGCGCTTTGCCGGCTGTGCCGGCGCGCCGCCGCGGTTCCGCCGGAGCCACGCCGGAGGAGATTCCACGGACCTTTGGGGGCACCCCGGTGGTTCGTTTTGGGATCCGAATGTACCAGCGCAACCCTCGGGACGCAATCTTCCCTGCTACGACATCAAAACGAAGCAATTCGTAGAAAAAACCAGATCGCGGAATTAAAACTCAAATCGCCTACCTCGCGGGAGAAACGCCGACGTTCTGACTTAGATCCGCGCTCCAAAGCTCCCACTGCACAATCCTGGAACGTCCGCCGTCGAAATATGAGCTTGGCGGCACCTTGATCGCGCGATTCGGCCACTGATTCTTCGTCATAAGGGGAGAAGGAGGAGGAGGAACCCCTCCTCTGCACATCACACACCCAACAAGGGGGGAGATAAGAAGATATTTATTTATTTTTTAAATATCTCCGGCTCCCGACGTGCCTCTTCCCGATGCCCGATACAGACAAAAGTAAGGTCTCCCTTAAGGTAAATGTGCCATTCTGAACACAATGGCGGACTCAGATTTTCAATCTAAGACTCCGTTCGGAAGTTATTCGAGCCGACGTCTACAAAGTTTACACCTCACCTAGGGTAAACGGAATGTTCCGGATGCAACTGTGCCCTCGGATTCCCGTTCTGAGCTATAGTTTGGGAGATATCACACCCCCTACTTATGCATAGTATAAAAAATACTTAATATTTTTATAAAATTAATTATGGGCACACCGGGCCTCAGAATCGCGCGTCTTCTTCGCGCCTAGCTCTGAAATTATTCGTAGAAATATTCCAAAGTCTGACAGGGCCAAAAGACAAGTCGCTACATCCTCCCCCCTAGAAGTTTTGTACCCGAAAATCCATAAGCACAAGGAAGGCGACTGGACTCTCAACTGGGTCTCCCACACCAACGAGTTCTCCAACAAACACCCATGCCTGAACCCATAAATCAGAGGTACTCATCCACCACACCTCAACACTATCCGCTTTCGGTGGCACTGAATCACCCGCACGGTTTTGATCGCGTCATAAAAATGTGTCTCGGTGGGGGAAGGATCCCTCTTCCACATGCATTCTAAGCACGTCGAACAACACCCACACGGGGTCTTACAAATGCCCAAAACAAAAACTTGAGCAAGCAATGGAAATGGAAGAGTACGGCTACACAGTGTCTATCAAAATACTGCAGAATATAGAAAGGACACAAGGCGTACCTCTATCCAACTGTAGAGCCTCTGGGTCAACAGCCTCTAGGGCATGAAGTTTTCCTCGCCCTCAGCCACCAGCTCCCTAAGTTTGGCGTGGACTACTTGGGGGTGGAGGTGGTGTAAACTGATACTGCCTACCACCTCCTGCTACTACACCAGCTTCGTCTCCACGTCTGCCACCCTGCGGACCTCCTTGCTCGACACACTGCCACTGCCCAGGTGGTCTGTCGACCGGATCCCCCTTAGCAGCACAATGGGTCGGACAATCTCTAGCAATATTTCTCTGACCGTCGCAAGCCTAACACTGCCTCTCCTGCGGCTGACCAAAACTAGCATGTGAGCCCTGTGAGCCTTGATCCTTAGATCCTCCTTCTTGGGGTCGCTGCCTGAAACGTCTCTCATGTCCAGGCCCCTGAGTCTATCATCGGCTACCAGTTTCCAACGTATCATCTTTCATGCACCCAACACTAACAGACGGGATCTACTCGGACAGAAATCTCTCCCCCACCAAACCTCGCTCTAGCACTCCATCATAGGTGGGAAGACACGAGGAAACCACACATGCCCGGATGTCCCTGTGTAGGCCCTGTTCAAAGGTCTGATCCCTAATTAATGGGTCTCAAACCATATCCATGGAGTAGTGCGATAGGTATCTAAACCTCGCAGAGTACTCCGACACAGTCATTCCCTCCTGCCGAAGCTGCAGAAGCTCCTGAATCTGCACTGACCTCAGCATCACCGGATAGAACTCTTCCCTGAAGAGCCTCTCAAACTCTTCCCACGTGAGAGCCTCCTTGTCATGGGACTAAATCACCAAAATCCACCATCACCCAGACGAACCATGCAGAAGGCTTTCCACTAGGACCACCATCTGATCTGAAGGTGTCCTCACTAGGCGGAAAACTAGGGTGACTTCTTTGAGCCAGTCATCAGCTGTCTGGGGTTCTGGATCACCCTGAAACCTCAGAGGTCGCTTCCTCTGGAATTCATGCAGCGCACTCAACCTGCGCGCAACCTCATCCTACACTGCTAACAAAACCAGCTGCTCGACAGGCGGTGGCTCAACTGGCAGACCACCTGGAGGTGCAACCTTGGAACCTGTGCCCTGGTCCACAGCCTCTACACGGGATGTGTCGTCACAAAAAACTCGTTGTGGAACCCTCGCTGGCTATCGTCGTGGAGGCATCCTGAAATACATTCAAGACGCACCGCAGTCAAAGAGTATATCTGGAGAGATGACTCAAGAAGGACAAGAAAAAACCCAAAACCCAGTCCTATATGATGCATGTACCATTATGTCCTTGCGACCATTGTACGAATTATGAGATGGTATGTGAGTATGATATAATCTATAATACCAAATTTCGGATCGAATATGTAAACATGATATGCTCAAATACAAGGGGGGTGAATTGTACACTTTAAAAATTATTTAGTAACTTTTAAAGGTGATTATGTTTAACAGGGTTAAACAAGATAATTCACAAAGACCTCAAAGTTCTAATAACTTTCTTGATTCCAGAAAAGTGATTCTGAAAATTAAACTTAACAAGTGTTTAAAACAACTAAGATTCTATCTTAAAGCGTATAGAATCTAACTAAATCATAGTACAGGTTTAAGAAAGTATAATATAGTTATACTTTCCTCAACAATACAAATGCAGTGGAAAACTTGAAACAAAAACAAGTACCAAGTAGTAAATATTTTAACCCATAGAGAAGGGTATCCAACAACCTTGGATAAAGGTACCTTGATTTATACTTTAAAGAAATTCTATCTTACCCACACCAGGGTAAGACCTCGATACGAAGATCAGATTCTGTCTTGCTATCCCCACAAGCCCTCAACTATCAGGTAGTTGACACATATGTCTTCCTCAGTAAGGAAGACCTCAACTTTAAGGTAGTCAGCACCTCTGTCTTCCTTTCCCTGGAAGCCCTCGATTGTACACAACAACAATCGGAGTCTCACAAAGAAAAACTAATCTAGGATTTCAGTATATACTAAGCATGAGAGTTTATAAGAGCCTCTATCTCTAGAAATCACTTCAACAACGTGTAAGAACATATGTC
The DNA here is from genome assembly GCA_963277665.1 of Viscum album. NCBI lineage: Eukaryota > Viridiplantae > Streptophyta > Magnoliopsida > Santalales > Viscaceae > Viscum > Viscum album. Next base: position 1,951,864,619 of record OY728141.1, on the reverse strand, counting down.
AAAAATCAGCCTTGAGATATTTCAAATGAGCTCCTATTTATAAGCACAGCTCCAATGGTCGGCTCCCTACTCCAATGGTCATATTCTTCCTTGAATTTCGGAGGGACCTATACACATGTCACTCAAACAATGGTTAGTTGATAACTGAATGCAAAACATTGTTTTATAACTTAACAAATGAAATCATAACCAAAATCTGATATTCGGAATGTAGGAAAATGAAAGTTCAGAGTCAAAAAAAGAATTAAGATTCTATAATCAAGGATATTCAGATTCTGTTTTGTAGGAATTCGGAACCTGAATTCTATAGAATTCTAGAGTCTGAATTTTAAGGAAATTTGGAATCTATATTCACCAGAATTCGGAACCAGAACTTACAATGTTCGAAGTCAGAGTTCATGAGAATTCGGAGTCAGAACTCAGAAAAGTTCGTATCCAGAATTCCTAATCAGAATTTGGAGTCAGAACTCAGAGAAGTTCGTATCCAGAATTTGTATTCCGAATTCGGAGTCAAAACTCAGAAAATTTTGTATCCAGAATTCGTATTCAGAATTCAGAGTCAGAAATTAGAAGATTTTGTAACCAGAATTCTGATTCCGAATTCATAGTCAAAACTCAGAAGAGTTCGTAACCATAATTCTGAAAATTTGGATCCTAAAACAGAATGCTTCATATCTAGGTAATTATATGATCCCGAGTTTTTGGTTTCAATCCAAGTTTTTCACTTAGAAAATTTATGATATGAATAATGAAATCTATGTAAGGGTAAATTTCCATGGGTAAGGAAATTTTCCTTAAGTAATAGAATAAGGGGTAAAATGAGTTTTTCCTTGAAATAAGTTGTTTGTGATTTTCAAAACAAGAAGAAATGATAAATACATAAGGCACCTTTAATGACTCAACAATCTCCCCCTTGAAAGAAGTAATGGAAAAGTCATAAGGAAAACCTTATTGACTCAAAAATCTCCCCCTTTTTGTAAAACACAAACATCCTTACCAAAAAGAACATAAGGACTTGGTAAAAAATTTCTAGACTTTGAAACAAAACACATCTCCCTTTTTACACTAGAAAAGATGAATACGACTAACTCCCCATTAGGCTTTGGAACTTTAAGGTTCATATTCTAGATTTCTGGAATGGGATTTTAATTATCTTGAGAATGGAAATATTCATAATGAGAAACTCCTCCTTAGATAAACTCCCCCTTACTTAGGGATATTTCTTATACATAGAAATTTTTTTTACTTTTCCCCTTCAGAATTCTTTTTCCTTCTCCCCCTTTGTGATTTTCAAAAAGAGTTTGAGAGAATGGAAAAAAAATGGTACCTGAAAAATTAGTATAGACAACCAAACAAATTGAGCAATCACAATTTCATTATAATTGGAAGAATTAGTAGAAGGAAAAAATGGATACAACAAAAGATTGGATTGGGTCTATTTTGTTTCTTTTTCCTTTGGCATTAGCTTCAAGTAACTTGGAAAATCTAGAAACTTCTTCATATGAAGGTATTTATTCATTTTCTGAGGATTAAGTATCTTCATTAGAAGTAATATTTTTGGAATAGTAATTCTTATCAAGAGATAAATTTGTTAATGCCTCAGCAGAGTGTACCTTGGCCATAAGACATGTATTGGGGAAAGAAGTAGTAGCAATGAATCCCATATTCTTCTGTGCTGATGAATCATATTCAGAAGATTCACTTTCTGAAGAGTCTCCACAGCTAGCACTCCAAGTATCATTAGCTTTAAGGCTTTTCTTGTGCTTTGATCGACATAATTTCTTCTTGTTCCTTTCTGAATTCCTTTCCTTCTTTTCCTTCTTTTTCAACAAAGGAGAATCAGGTCTGATATGACCTGTTCTTTTACATTCATAACACATAAATTCTCCATCTTTCTTATCTCTGTAGTCTTTCTTCTTGTACTTACTCTGATGGTTCCTTTGGGCTACAATCTTGTTCATTCTCCGAGCAAAATTAGTTAATTCATTCTCAGACTTTTCTGTGTCACTAGATTCAGATTGAATAATAACTCTCTTTGTCTTTGATCTAGTTACTCTTTCTAAGGTCTTGGATTTCATATGTTTATAAGTGGTTGTAAAAGCAACTCCTCCATTTCCATTCTTCTTTTTAATATTTTCAGCATCTCTCTTTATTCTGGTTTCATGCGGAAGAAGAGTTCCAAAAAACTCATCTAAGGAAATCTGAGTGACTTTTCTGTTCTCATCAATAGTTGTCCTCTTGGACTCCCATTCATTTGGCATGATATTTATGATCTTGTATACAAGAGTCTCATCATCCAAACCTTTTTCTCCCATAGATTATAAGCTATTCATGATAGTCATAAACCTTTTCTGTACTTTGCTTCTAGGTTATCCATAAGCAAAGATAAAGATATGGTATTCAGCTCTCATCATAGCTCTTCTTGTCTCTATGACTTTAGATGAACCAAAATGTGTAACTTCAAGTTTCTTCCAGATACTGTTTGCAGCTTCACACAATGATATTTGATAATATATGTTCCTATTCATGGAACATAACAAAGTATTTCGGACTCTGAAGTTTGTTTGATATTCTGATTTCTCCTGATTCATAAAGGTTCTCAAATCCTTATCCGGAATCTTATAATCTCTAGTCAGCATTAGATAGTTATCAACTCCAGTATTGATAACGAAAGTCTTCATCTTATCTCTCCAGTACTCATAATCATTTCCATCGAAAACAGGAGGTCTAGTAGGATTTAGGTTGTCAATAGAACCAACGTTTAAACCTGCCATCCTTAAGAAAATCTTTGGCACAAAAACTTGTTAGAAGTATAAGTCTAAAAACAAGAGAAAATATCCTAAGCAAGGAAAAAATATAACAAAAGTATCTTTAAGAAAAAATGAATCCGAACTATGTGATTCTGAAAAAAAGATTCAAAAAAATGAATCCGGAAGTTTAATTATGAATATTCAATTCTGAAAGTTATGAGAAGAAAAAATTCTCTTCTGAATCTAATCATGAGACTAATTCAGATTGAACCAATCGCTCTGATACCAAATGTGAGTATGATATACTCTATAATACCAAATATAGGATCGAATATGTAAACATGAGATGCTCAAATACAAGACGGGGATGAATTGTACACTTTAAAAATTCTTTATGAACTTTTAAAGGTGATTATGTTTAATAGGGTTAAACAAGATAATTCACAAAGACCTCAAATTTCTAATAACTTTCTTGATTCCGAAAAATTGATTCCAAAAATGAAACTTAACAAACGTTTACAACAACTAAGATTCTATCTTAAAGCGTATAGAATCTAACTAAATCAGAGTACAAGTGTAAGAAAGTATAAGATAGTTATACTTTCCTCAACAATACAAATGCAGAGGAAAACATGAAACAAAAACAAGTAACAAGTAGTAAATATTTTAAACCAAAGAGAAGGGTATCCAACAACCTTGGATAAAGGTCCCTTGATTTATACTTTCATGAATTTCTCTCTTACCCGCACCAGGGTAAGCCCTCGATACGAAGATTGGAGTCTGTCTTCCAATCCCCGCAAGCCCTCAACTATTAGGTAGTCATAACCTCTATCTTCCTCAGCAAGGAAGCCCTCAACTTCAAGGTAGTCGGTACCTTTGTCTTCCTATCCCCGGAAGCCCTCGATTGTACACACTAATAATCAGAGTCGCATGAAAAAAAACTGAACCAGGAGTTCAGTACGCACTAAGCATGATAGTTTATACGAGCCTCTCTCTCTAGAAATCACTTCAACAGCATGTAAGAACAGATGTCAAAAATCAACCTTGAGCTCTTTCAAATGAGATCCTATTTATAGGCACAGCTCCAACAGTCGGCTCCCTCCTTCGACGGACATATTCTTCATTGAATTTCAGAGGGACCTATACATGTGTCACTCAAACAACGGTTAGTTGATAAATGAATGCACGACATCATTTTATAACTCAACAAGTGAAAGCATAACCAAAATCTGATATACAGAAAGTAGGTAAATGAAAGCTTGGAGTCAACTAAAAAAGAATTAGAAGTATATAATACAAGGATATTCAGATTCTGTTTTGTAGGAATTTGGAACCTGAATTCTATATAATTCTGGAGTCTGAATTTCAAGGAAATTTGGAATCTGGATTCACCAGAATTAGGAACCAGAAAATACAAAGTTCAGAGTCAGAGTTCATGAGAATTCGGAGTCAGAACTAATAGGATTTCAGAGTCTGTATTCAGAGAACTCAGATTCAGAACTTAGAGAAGTTCGTATCTAGAATTCTTAATCAGAATTCAGAGTCAGAACTCATAGAAGTTCGTATCCAGAATTCGTATTCAGAATTCAGAGTCAGAACTCAGAAAATTTTGTATCCAAATTCGTATTTAGAATTCGGAGTCAGAACTCAGAAGAGTTCTTAACCAGAATTCTGATTCAGAATTCGAAGTCAGAACTCAGAAGATTTCATAACCAGAATTATGAAAATTTGGATCCTAAAATAGAATGCTTCATATCTAGGTAATTATATGATTCTGAGGTTTTGGTTTCAATCTGATTTTTATACTTAGAAAATTTATGATATGAATAATGAAATCTAGGTAAGGGTAAATTTTCTTGGGTAAGGAAATTTTCCTTAAGGAATAGAATAAGGGGTAAAATGAGTTTTTCATTGAAAGAAGGTGTTTGTGATTTTAAAAACAAGAAGAAATGATAAATTCATAAGGCACCCTTAATGACTCAACAATCTCCCCCTTGAAATAAGGAATGTAAAAGTCATAAGGAAAACCTTATTGACTCAACACGAATGTCCCGAATCGAAAGGAAGGTTATCAGAGTCCTGGGGTATGGATACATCGGTCATCGCCAAAACACTAGAATCCATGGCCTGAAAGCCGAACATGGAACATCCTAACACTACCGCTATGCAACCCAAACCAAACTCACAGCTAGACCAGCTACGGTCTGAGATCCCAAAGGTGGAACCTCCTCTAACACAACTCTGTCACGACCCGACCCAACGGGCCTCGAGACATGGATCCCCAAGCCTGCCTCTAATAGGCCAGGGGCTGGTGACTAGTGCCAAATAGGCTATCACACACATGGGAGGCATTAGCCTACGGTACCTGTACACACGCACCCACATACACCTCCAAGAAACAGTGCAGAGATATAGAAAATTGAAAAGTAAATGCATGCATATAACTATCCCACAACCAGAGTACAACAGAAGTACAAAAGGGAAAAACATGGCCCACAAAAAGAAAACTACGAAAGTTTACAACCTGCTCAGGAGGGAAAACACTACCAAAACACCTGCCGATAAGCTCCTCGACACTGCTCCGGTAAACACCCCGGTCAAACCCGCTCACTAAGCTCTGCCTGCTCTGGGTCCTCCTACGACTCCGTTGAAAGGCCTGTGGACTGCACAAGACACAAACATGTGCAGGAAAATTCCATGTAGTGGTGAGTATAACAATACTCAGTAGGCACCCCAAAAACCCAAAACAAAAGAGAGAAACTGAAAGGCAACCGTATGCTCATCCCATCCAGAGGGAACCCAGATTATAGAGAAACTCCATCTCGTGACCATCCTAGGATAAACACAACTAGTCAGCTCAGCTCAGGTGTATGCCCATTCATAAACCTTTAACAATCCAGATATACTCAACTCACGCAACAAGCCACCTGAGGTACAGACCTCATCACCAGCAACGGTTCACGACCAGGAGAATACACTCCACAAACACTGTCATCCCAGATGACACTCGTCCGAGAGATACACTCCATCGGGTTTCTCACAAACCACTCAGACAATCACCCAAAAAATCATGCTCGTCGGATAGCGTCACTGAGGAAACCTTGCTGAAACAACATAAACACCAAAATCCTTAGATACGGGATCGCTCCTAGGTTCCTCTTGGGGATACCAGAACCCACACTGGTATACGATGATTACACGGATAGGGGATAACTCCCAGGGTCCGCTGGGGGATACCACAACATGATCTGGCATTCGAAGAGCTCACGGATAAGGGATCACACCCAGGATTCACTGGGGGATACCATAACCCGATCTGGCACTCAACAGAAACATGTCACTTAGATAGAGTTTTGTCGCCCATATAAAGGTGGTCACGATGATACCAGAACCCTATCTGGTATAACTCGGGATGTAGGGGATCAAACTGGCAATGCTGCAACCCTACAGAAACCACGCGCTGAGTAGGGGATCGCATAACCAAAGATACCTCAACTCTAGTATAATCCTCATGCTGAGTAGGGGATCATATTCCCGACGATGCCACAACCCTACTGAGCACAGCTCACTGCATAGGGGATCATATTCCTGATGATTCCACAAACCCTACGGGGTTAACGTGATAGATAGGGTATCTCCGCCCGTTGATAAGTGGTCACAGCGATACCAAGAACCCGGTCTAGGGTAACGATGCTAAAGGATCCTGCTCTAGGCCCACAAAAGGGATGCCACAACTCTAACAGACTAAATATATGGTCGAGAGGATCACAAGAATATACTAGGGTTATGATGTTGCACGAACCCTCGTAGGAACGAACCAAGAGAGTACCCTCAACCACTGCTGGTCTAGATGTTGCTCACCTGAGTGACCCACAACAACACCACACCGCGCACCTCCAAGGATGATACCATGGCCACCATCGTGATCCACGAGGAAAAACACGCAGGATAGGCAGTTTACTCACCCGAAATGAAAAACCATTGAAAAAGGAACTATTGGCTGTAGCTAGCCCATGCGGGGCCCACGCAACGATCCCCAAACTCATCCAGTGGATCATACCACGGTGATCCCATTGGAAAAACACACATAATCGACTACTCGTTCATCTGAAACGGGCACCCGGTGAAAAAGTAACAATTCACCGAAGCCAACTCAGGCTGGGCCCATGCCCCAATCCCGAAACACATCGAACGGATCGCACCATTGTGATCCTCTCGGAAAAACACACAAGATAAACTATGCATTTTCCAAAATCGGACTCCTAGTGAGAAAGTTATGTTTCTCCGTAAATGCCCCAAATCCGTCCTCAAGGGGCCCGCACCCCAAACTCAGTCCCAACACCCGAAAACCCTCAAGAAAGTCTATCGTACCATCAAGGACTCAAATCCACTGACGGCACATCAATCGGACGCTCTGGGTTGAAGATACAACAACCCGAAGTCAAATAATAATAAAATATCATTATTTTATTCGACGTTTCAAGGTCCCGGGCCACGATCCTGAACCTTAAATTCCCAAACCCACACTAAAAGGTTTGTCTCGTCACCAGGGTCGTGTCTCCGTAGACTACACGTGAATCCGACTCCCGGATTGCAAGAAACGGGGGTTTAAAAACCCCCATGTATGAAAAGGGGGCCGGACCGACCTGCCGCCGTCGGTTCACCCTGGCCGGCTGCCCTTCACCGCAGACCACCAATATCCACCGCAGTTCCGGTGGAGCCGCGCTGGCAGAGCTTCCGCAGACCACCGGGGGAACCCCGGTGGTCCGTTTTATGATATGAAGGTACCAGCGCGACCCTCGGGATGCGATCTTCCCTGATACGATATCAAAATGAATCAATTCGCGGAAAAAATAGGATCAGGGGATTAAAACTCAAACCACTTACCTCGCGGTTGAAACACCGATGTTCTGGATTTGATCCGCGCTCCAAATCTCCTACTGCACGATCCTGGAACGTTCGTCGTCAAAATCTGAGCTCAACGACACCTTGATCACGCGATTCGGCCGCCGATTCACCGTCGGAAGGGGAGGAGAAGGAGGCAGAACTCTTCCTCTGCACATCACACATCTAACAAGGGGGGGATAAGAAGATATTTATTTATTTTTTTAAATATCTCCGGCTCCCTATGCACCTCCGCCTGGTACCCGATGCAAACAAAAGTAAGGTCGCCCGTAGGGTAAACGTGCCGTTCTTAATGCAACGGCGGACTCGGATTTGCGATCTGAGACTCCGTTCAAAAGTTATTCGAGCCTACACTCGTAATTAAACTTTTTCACTTAATTACGAAAACACCCCTGGTTTTTTTTCCACAGCAGGCACGCGCTCGCAACGTTTACACCTTGCCTAGTGTAAATGGCACGTTACGGACGCAACCGTGCCCTCGAATTCCCATTCTGAGATACCATTTGGGAGATATCACACCACTACCATGTGCATAGTATATAAAATACTTAATATTTTTATAAAATTAATTCCGGGCACACCAGGCCTCGGAATCACACATCGTCTTCGCGCCTAGCTCTGGAATTATTCATAGAAATATTCCAAAGTCTGACAGGGCCAAAAACCAAGTCGCTATATTATAAAATTCCTACTTTAATACCCTACTTACGTAATTCTACATGTTGACTTAGCTAATATGGGGGTAGTTGGGTATATTACTGATCATGTCTTCAGCTGGATCTTAATTAAGATGGTATTTGATCTCTCATATGATGAGTATGGCAGTTGGTCCCTTAATTTATATAATCTAAGAAGTTTGTATCTATACTTAGAAATTAAATATGACATGATTATTTAATTGGATGAGAGACATCTGATGTGATCATCCATTCAAATGAAACAAATGTGATTTATTCATCTACCACAAAAATATATACTCATATAATCAATAATATATTAGTTGGGTATATAGGATTGACAAAAGAAATTTCTATGATCACTCAATGTATAGTATAAATGGATAATATAAGAATGAACGTTTTTATTTGATACAAACCGGTGTATAGAAGAATAGAGATACATGTGTTTTGTGCAGGTCTTTCCATGTCTCGTTATAGCTTTATTAGCATTGATTTTGTGATAAAGGGTTCTTTTTTACTTACATTTATGGATATGGTGATTCATATTAATTTTCAACATCATAAAATCTTTTTGGGTAACACATTATTGTTGACTTAATGGGGATTTATTTTCACTTAAAGAGCATCTCTAAATAGTGTTTTAGAGTTAATCTAATAATATTTTCGATGGGTATACACTAGGTATTACATGTGATGTGACATAATGTGAAATTAATGATAGATTTAAAAAAGTGTTTTGTAAGATATAAAAGGAATTTTGGATATGATTTCAAAATTTATTGTATATGAAAAAATATAAGGTGAAATGGAAGAATTTCATATTTAGTGTAAGTGGTAGATTGAAATAGATATAAGTTAAAGCCTTATATTTAAGATACTTTATTAATTTCATGAAAATTATGATATTCATGTATAATGATATATATCGTTCAATATAGCCTATGATAACAATAATTTTTAGAAACCTAAATGACTCTCCTACATTGTCTATCATTTATTAAAAGATGGGATGTAAAATAAGAGTGGAGTTGTATTCATTCATTTGATGCATGATCTGACCAAGGAATTAACTCATACATTGTAACACATGAGTTAATGTGATAGAACCCATGAATAATTATTATAATCAATAAAAATACAAAACCATGTGATGGTTTAGGTGGGTGGATACTTGTTTAGGACTCTTATAAACCCTAAGATCTCTTCTTCCTCATCCTTAGCACATTGCGGTGTCAGTACACCACGAATGAAGAAGAGTCTCATTCATATGATGAATAATTCAGGTGAAACCTGTGGATTATTAAAAAGGTGGGAGGCCTTTGTTTTCCATTCATATGATCTTTATCAAACTCATTTGGATAATTTTTGAAGAAATTTTATCAAAATATTTGTTGAATGGTACATTTTTACAATTTTTAATTTATTTCTAGTTTTTTTATATTTAATATTTATTACATAGAGATCCTTGGAAAATTGATTTGACCTCTTAAACTATATCTAAAAAAATTATTATAACCTAATGAATCACTTTAAGAACAAATCAGTAGGACACCATCAACAATGTACAGAAAAAACTAAATATATAGATACATACTCGAAATGAAAAGAAAATAAAAGTGGTAAATAATTTATTCATGTTAGAGAGTTCTCAATATACAATCCATATATAAGAATACCTTCTTTGGAAAGTGATGGAATTGGAAAATACACCCATAGTTTGAACACAACTTGAGAATGAATAATCTATCACCCCTCATATCATTAACCAAGGAGAATGAGTTATCACCACTCACATATCCCAACTGTGAATGATACATCAACATCACATACACCTCAATATATTATATATCACTATAACACGCACCAATTGAATTATAAATCACGATATCACATCTCTGTGGGTGATATATCACCATCACACATATCCCTATATGAATGATATATCACTATCTTATAAGCTCCGGGTGAATGATACATCACTATCTCACATAACCCTAGGTGAATGATATATCACAACACTCTCATAACCGACAAGAATGACTACCACGTACTCAATAATAATTGAAACTATGATATAATAGGATGAATGAGGTATCACTCACATATAAACTAAATGTGAATGATCCATCACTAAACAAGTTCCTCATGTGGACAATCCACCACTCAAAAAAGTTTACCAGGCAGATGATACACCACTGATACAATTCATGTAGGTGAAAGATGCACCACCATCACAAATCCTCATGGTGAATGATGAATCACTGACACTCATAGCCCGGGTGAATGATATACAACTAATCATAACAATGGTAGACAATATACAATTGTAACTATCATCGTGGGGAATAATTTATCACTCATTGTCAATAGTCATAATATCTAATGAATGTTAATCACATAATGATTACACTCACTATGACACTAACCCCCAAAAATCCTTATATAAAACCCAATATACAACTAACTTAACATATTCTTAATTTCTCCTCATCAAGGGTTATTTTAGGACACCTCACATGGATCCTAAGGATATATCATACTCAAGGACACCCTTTTTGGGCTTTGATTCATGCACTTTACACAAAGTGAATGCCCATTGGTGACTATGGTGTTGATGAAAACCTATCAAAATAACACTCATGGATCTAATATACCTTACATAGATCTTAAATAATTAAAGAATAATCCTAGAATAAAAACTAACTCTTATACACATATTTGCTTCTATCCACACAAGACACGATATATGAAACTTATACAACCTAATAGAAAAATGTAGGGGTCTCCTACCTTATTATAGAATGATACTCCCCATGAAACTTTTTATAAATACTAATCTCTACTTGAATGGAATAAAAAACCTAGAAATAACTCCAAAATTAGGGAATAACCAATGGATACAAATTAAACAATAAATAAGACATAGAATAAAAAAGAATAGAAATGTTATCCTTACCCGCAGTGATTTGACACTATGATTGGTTCTTTGATCTGGCTAAAAAGAAGGGAGATCGTGTAATGAACCAACTTGATTCTATTAGATAATCCAATCAATATATATTTTCATGGTGGTTCGGTGAAACAAGATAACAGAAACAAGTCTTTTATAAAGAAAAATAATATATACAACTAGAGTACAAAGTGGAATAAATAGATACATACAAGATCCATAAAACCTAATCCAACCCATATAAACTATAAAGTATAATAGAAAAGGAAAACACAACCACAATGTGACCAATCATCACTACCAAACACACCCACTATGAAGGAAAAGATGAATAAATAAGCCTTCATGCTACATAATGACCTTACCTTTACCTAATTCCCATAATACAACATCTACAACCGCCCAAAGAAAAAAGTAGGGTGTAAGAACAAATCCTAGTAGGATACTACTAAAAATTCTATACAAGTTATAATATAAATAATACAATAGTTGTAGTTTTTCAAATAGAAATAGTTTTACAAATCACTTTTATAAATCCAAACCCATTTGTAAATCATTTTCCTTTGGTTTACATAAAATATTTTCATATTCACAAAACTATTAATATGTTAAGTATAAGTGATAAAACATAAATTCATTTTAATTCACCCTAAGTTAATAAAGTAAACACATATCCGTGAAATAAACCTTCATGAGAAATCATGTGATGCAACCTCGTGAGAAAACATATGAGAAATAATCTATGAATAATTACATAATATGATAAATAAAACATAAATGAAAAATCTCTTTATATTAGGAAATAGCCTATGGGAATAAATAATAGAAATAAAATATCCTAAACCAAGCATAAATTGGTACCAATTATTAACAATTCCTACCATGGTCTATCGATATCACAGAAGTAACCCCTATTGGTTCCACGCACACTAGGGATACCTATGTCCCTTTCCTGATACACCCAAGATTTCCAATGTGTAAAGTTTGTCAAAATCCATTTCAAAACCATAATAAAATTTTATAAAATGTTTTCAATGTCAAACTAATCTACTTTAGTGTTTAAAATCCCATTTCTTCTTTTAATCAAACACTTGGTGTGCAAAAACCAATTTTTAAAGAAAAACACATTTAAAACATGAGTATTTCCTATAAATACCATGAAACCTAAAATAAATAAAATTAAATTAATAAAACAAATTAATTATACAAGAATGATAAGAAATTAATATAATTAACACATTATATATAAACACCTACATCAAAATAGAGGTAGAACAAATCGCCTTCAAAAATGGAGATTGGGGAAGTGTAAATCAGGTCTTCAAAATCCTAGATCAATAAGAAAAAAAACATAAATACTCTATCAAACCCATTATATGTAGAATAAGAGCCCAATTGGGTTCCAATAAGATGATATAATAAGAGATCTAGTGTAGATTTAAGAAGAAGAGGGGAAACTGGATCAAAAAACATACCTTATTGTGATCCATCAAGAATAAAGTAATTACACCTGGAATCCAAGGGGAGAAACCTAAAAAGTACTAGGGAAATATTTTGGTGAATAAAAATGAGATTATGGGGTGAATATGATTTAAAATAACTAAGGGGAAAATGGGAACATTTCTACTTTTTAACTGTTCAGAAGGGGGTCTCATGGTTTCCTAGGATAGGCCATGTGGTTAAACTAACCATGAATCTTAATCGTACATCCCTATTATATATACTAACTAGGGGTAAAATATTTTCACTGTAGGATTAATAGTTTGGAAAAACCATTCTCAAAACAAGTGACACCACTAGACAACTACCGGACACCTTGCACAGTTCACTGGGCTTGTTGCACGGTTTTACTAACCATGCTCAAACTGTGTGAAATTCCACTAGAAACCCATGGAGTCATATAGTACAGTTAGTACAATGTTAAACTATCCATTCACATTAACCATTAACATTTCTAGTTTTTTCAAAAATTCTTGTTTTCAACCTCTGATCCCCCAAATATTTATGAACCCCAAAAGAGAAAAACCAAGTCTCATCCAAGGTGTAATTGTTACCCAATGTGTGCTAAAATTATTACCACTATAATCACTTTTTGTCCCCCAAAAATTCCTCAATAATATAGACCTATAAATAGAGAAAGTCACTACTACCTCATAAATGATCCGTTCTCTCATGTCTCATGTTTATCCCATACACACTATCATAATACCTGGACTATGGTAATCATTTTTCCGTGCAGTACCTTATTCTTGTGAACCATAATTTGAACTATTATATCAACAATGGTGGTATTGAGATCAAGATCAACATCCTTCTATTCAATCACATGGGAAGGATTCTATTGATACCTCCTCAGTTGGAAAACATTAAACACATTTTGGATCAATGTCGATAGAGATGGTAAGTCCAACTAATATTCCACCTTTTGAAGTTACTACGTAATTTCTAAGGGGCCAAAAAACCTTGATGTTGACTTAAACTGCTTGCCCAACTAACAATGTCCCATGCGAGGTGAAATTATTAGAAAAACTCAATCACCAAACTCAAACTATAGTATCCAATAATGATAGTCTGCATAAGATTTTTGACAGATTTGTATTGCGACCAACCTCTTTCATATCTACAGTAACTTTTATATCATCTTCTAAATGATACTCAATCAAAAAAATGGATCTCTCTCCCAAATCTACCCATCACAAGATAGATCTACATGACCACTCATATAATGATTCAATGGAAACCATATTTATTGAATATTGATAATTCTTTTTCTAGGAAAAATCAACCAGAGGTAAATTATTTTCCCAAGAACCACCAAAATAAACCACACAAACCTGGAGTATATACTCAAGAAATTGTATATATTTTTTATCTATCCATCTGTCTATTGATGATAATATGTGATCAATTTCAAATGAAAAACCATAACCTCTTGAAAATAATTCCAAAATCTTCTTGTGAACCTTAGGTCCTTATCATAAACAATTGTAGAGGGAACCCCATAAATTATCACAATCTCTTATATGTATAAGTAAACTAGATGTTCTAACTTTATCAACTCCTTAATAAGTAATAAATGATACAATTTCATAAGTTTATCAATGAACACAAAAATCACATCCATACTAATAGTATTATATATAAAACCAATGATTAAGTATATGGAAATATCATCCCACTTTCATATCATAATGGTTAAGGGTTTCAATAAACTAGCAGGTCTCTCATATTTTGCCTTAATTTTCTGACTAGTGAGACAGAGAAAAACAAAAAATGAAACTAACCACATTATTCCTAGAAACCAATATCAATTTATCAAGTCATGATACAACATATAATTACTAGGGTATATGGACCAACATATATCTACTATCCATCAACTCCTTCATAATAGAAATCAAAACCCCCAACCAATATTGGAAGCACAAAGCTCCACTAGGAGACGCATATCACTCACTCGAGGTCTCCCCGCTATAAAAGAATTTACTTAATAATTGTGAATCATTTTATATCACATTATTGAGTATAACTCACTCATAAAAATATAATACATCTATCCTAGAATAAAATAACACCTTTACACCAACATATTCCACTCCCAAGTTCATTTTGGAAAAAAAACTCACCATAGACCACAATTCAACAAATTATATCATGGACTATGTTGTTAATTTTTTTCTGAACAAAACATCTACCACATTACCTTTCCCATGAGTTTATACAATATAAAAATAAAAACTCTGAAGATACTCCACCCAATATCACTATTTCAAATTCAGATCCCACTGGGTAAAAATATATTTCAGGCTCTTATGATCAAAATGCACTATAAACCATTTCCCAACGATATTTTGATGACATGATTTTAGTTCATGCATCAATTATACCAACTTAAGATTATGGGTAAGTTATTTCATCTTGTGACGGACTAACTGGTGATATCCATAGGCCACTACATGTTTTCCCTGCATTAAGACACATCCCAAACCTATACTAGAAGCATCACACAAAAACATAATATCCCAAACCCAATTCTATAAAAAAACACTGATGTCAAAGTAAATATCACATTTATCTCCTCAAAAAACCTCTTGAAATTTTTTATTCCATTCAAAATTTACACACTTATGGGTTAAAGTTGTCATTGAAGAAGCGATATTAGAGAAATCTTGAAAAAACTATCTACAGTAACTAGCCAAACTCAAGTATCTCTAGACCTCAAAAACATTTCTGGGATAGTCTTAAGATATAATATCCTTTATTTTCTAAGTACATACTAAGACTCCCCTCTTAGATATCACATGCCGAAAAAATTTCACATCCCAAATCTAAAAAACAGATTTGGAAGTCATACCATACATATGATGTTCCATTAATATTTTAATAATGGTATCCAAAAGGTATTTATGCTCCTACACTATCTTAGAGTACACTAAAAAATCATCTGTGAACATAATAACAAAAGTGTCTAAGAATTGATGAAATAATTGGTTAATCAAAATCATAAATACCGCAGGAGTGTTAGTGAGACCGAATGACATAACAAAAAACTCAAAATGACTATACTGGATCTTAAAAGCTATATTTGGTATATCCTCTTTCTAGAATGTCAACTAATGGTACCCTTAATAGAGATAAATATTTTAAAAACCAATTTTACCCTATAATATAGTCAAAGAAATCACCAATCCTTGGAATAGGTTAGTTGTTCTTAATAGTCGCTTGATTCAATTTTCGATAATCCATGAAAAGTCTGAGACTTTCATTTTCCCTCTTAGTATAGATTTCAAGTGGGAACCATGGTGATATGCTAGGAAATATAAATTCTTTTTCCTCTAAATACTCAATATAGAATTTAAGTTTCACTAACTCAGCAAGTTTCATTTGATAATATGGAATAGAAATGGTAATCATACCAAGGAGTAAGTCAATAGTATACTCAGTCTCTCTCTATGGTGGTAACCTAGAAAAAAATCATCTAGAAAGACCTCAAGGTAGGTACACACTGTCGTGGGAAGAGGACTACCCAAAAAAGGTTCAATAAAATCAAGAAACATCTTTGACAACTTGAATGAGATTATCCTATCATTAGGAACAATTGGACCTACCCATCCTGATCTAGCATCCCACCCATGCTAAAAATTTGAGTGACCCCATCAAAATATGAAAACCGAACCCAAAAATTATTACAATATATCTGGGACTTAATGATGATCATCCAATCTATTCCAAATATTAGGTCTGAGATTTCAAGATTAGGCACCAAGATTTCCCACTCCACTTCATGGTTTGTTGTCATCACTCAACATGTTGTGCACTTGAAACCTTGTTCGGACCTCTTTCCCAAAGGTGTGGAAAGATTCAACAAGTAAGGAATGGTCTATGAATGTAAACCAAACATGTTAAATAACATTGATGAGGTAAAATAACTAGTAAGACATATATCAAACAAAACTAACACCATAGAAAATGAAATAAACATTTTACCTCTAATAGTATATAGACCTACTTCAAATTACTCTTGTGCATACTCAATCACATAAATCCATCCATTCATTATCGCACGAATATCCCCCTTGGCCTGAGGATTAGACCCACCACCCTTGGAATAATTTTTATGAACCTAAGAATCCTTGGTGAGAGTGGATCATTCCTTACTACCCTATAATATTCTTTCCAGAAAATGCTTCAGAGGGCCAAATAATCAGAAATGATGATAAGTATTAGGAGTCTTTGTATAGTTGGGCTTGGTAAGACCATTCCTACTATAGGGATAGTAGAAAAAATTTTACTACCCTAATGAATATTTTGAAATGGGTCCGGAAGAAAACGAACCACCCTTATGCTTCACTGTCTGTCTAGAAGACACACCTTGGCTAACAACTACACCAACCGAAGCTCCATCCAAACCATTATTTATAGCTAAGTCTGACTCATCCTAAGTTCCTTTTTCAGCTACCTCCATGGAGGTCATAAGGCACATGAGAATAAAAATCGACTAAATATTCGAGCTCAGTCCAACTCAAACTTCTAAGCCTCTTGGTACTCATTGGTGACAAGATTTGGGGCTAAATACACCATCTCAATAAAATGGGTGGAATACTCCCGAATAGTATTCTCTACTTGATCTATGTTAATAAACCTCCAAATATTACTTGAATGTAACATATATCATGGTAAAACTTATAATTAAATATTTTCTTGAATGAATTTTGGGTAATATCCTCATGGAACTTATCATGCACAATAGATTCCTACCATATCCTTCTCAGTCCCTCAAACATGTACATGGAAAACACGAGCATAGAATCCTTATGATTATTAAATAATTTGAAGATCTTGTCAATATTCTCAAGAAAATCCTCATATTCAACCATAGAATATGAGTGAATTTTTTTAGTAAATTATGTTCCATGATCCACCACACACCCCAGGTTCATAACACCTACTTATCCTAGAGACTGAATTGTACGGATTACTGCTTCAACCAAATAAGGTTCCACGAGAGGATTCACCTGTGGAAACTTTATTACATATTCCTCTCCTATATTTGGAACATATATTCTCATATTCATTTTATATTAGTCACAATACAATAACCAATCAGATTTAGAACATATTACAAAATATTAGTACCAACTAAAAGAATTCATGTCCATACTTCAAAAAATCAATAATTTAAACCAATCATGAATTCTAAAAATTAAAAAAAATATGATAGAACATGTCCATTTAAATAAAATCTTCATCCATTTCATTCAAATGATCTTAAACTCCAAGTCTCAAATTTGGAAAAATAATTCCAACCACCCATGGTAAGTCATGTTCAAACACATAAGTGAGATGGTCAGGCACCCTCCTATACTTACTACTTGAATTTTGATGGTCCTAACTCTATTCTACCTAAGAAATAGAACCACACTCAGGAAGTGTGAACACACTTCAGGTTGAGAATACCTCCGATATCATTCTATAATTAATAAAATTGATTCAACCAGATAAGACACTTGATCCAGATCGTCACAGTTGTAAGGTATAACACGATAATAGAAACAAGTCTCTTATAAATAAAAACAATTAATACAACCAAAGTACAAATCGAAATAAAGAGATACATCCAATATCTATACAATCCAAGCCAAATCGGATAAACAAGAATGTATGATATAACAAGACCAAAATGTCTCCATGTGACCAACCATTACCTCTAAACCATCTCTCCATAAAGGAAATGAAAAAATAATAATTTGGCATGATATATAATGCTCTTCCCTTTACCTGAGTCTTGAAATATAAGATTTCAAACTACCTAAAGGGAAAAATTAGGGTGTGAGCATAAATCTCAGTAGGATGCCACCATAGAGTCCATATAAGGTCTAATATAAATAATTCAATAGTTTTATCTTTTAAAATAGAAAATATTTTTACAAATCATTTTCATGAATTTAAACCCATTTGTAAATCATTTTCCTTTGGTTTTCATAAAAGTATTTCATATTAAGAAAACTAATAATATGAAAAGTATAAGTGATTAAATAGGAATTCATATCCACACACCATAAGGTAATAAATTAAATTCATATCCATGAAATAACCCTTCATGAAATACAATGTGATACAACCTCATGAGTATACATGTGAGCAAAAATCCATGAAAAAATATATAATGTGATAAATAATCCATAAATGAAAAATAAATATGTATTGGGACCTATCATATGGGAATATGTACTAGAAATAAAATAGTATAAAATAGGTATATATTGTAACCAATTGATATCAAGTCCTTCTACAGCCCATCAATATCCCAAATGTAACCCCTAGTAGTTTCACACGCACTAGGGCAACTATGACCCTTTCCCGATGCACCTAATTTTCCCAATGTGTCAATATTTTAAAAATAAATTTCAAAACCATGATCACAATTTATAATGCATTTTCAAATAAAATCCAATCCACATTAGTGCTTAAAACTAATTTCTAAAGAAAAACCACCATTCGAGCATTAAATCAAACCCTTGGTGTTCAAAAACCCATTTTTATAGAAAATCCCACATAGAAAAATGAATCATTCAAATAAATACCTTGAAAAAAACTTCAATTTAATAAATAACCCAATGTAATTTGACAAGAAAGTTAAGTAATTCATAGAATTAACCCATTGGATAGAAACGCCTAGCTTAAAATGGAGGTAGAGAAAATCACCTTCGAAAATGAAGTCCAAGAAAGAGTGGATCGGGTCCCCATGATCTTATATCCATAAGAAATGAATTAAATCCTACTTAAAATCCATTAGATCCATAATCATGTCCCAATTGGGTTTCAATAAGATGAGAGGATAATAGATCTAGTTTATATCAACAAAGAAGAGGGGAAATCAGATAAAAACCCAACATACCTCAATGTGATGGATCAAAAAAGAAGGAATTCCAACTAGAATATAAGGGGATATATAAACAAGTGATGGGGAAGGATTTGGGTGAGAAAAAATGAGATTTAGGGGAAATTATTCTATAAAACCCTAAGGGGAAATGGTAAAATGTTACTTTTTAACTTCTCCGAAGGGGGGTCCTTGGTATCCTGGGGAAGGACACACAGTTAAACTAACCATGCACCCATACTCTAAATTCTATCAGGAGGTGAATGGTTTTCAATAGGGGTGTGTGGTTTGGGAAAACAATGCTCAAACCATGTCACACCCCTAGAAAACCACCAAACACCTCGTACTATTCACTAGGCGTGTCATACAGTTTAACTAATCATTCTTAAACCATGTAAAACTCTGCTAGAACCTCAGAGAGTCATACAGCATTGTTACTACATAGTAAAACTAATTTTTTTACTTAACCATGTGCATTTATAGTTTTCTCCAAAAACCCTAATTTTCTACCTTCGATTACCAAAATATTTCTGAACCCCAAAATAGAAATACAATGGATCAAATAAGGAATTCCTATGACCCAATGGGTTCTACAGATATGCTCATAGAGAGGGAGAAGATTGAGAGGAAATGGATAAGGGGTATGTATCCCGAGTAAAATAAGAAATGGGTGGGGTGTTATCATCTTTTAAAATTTATAATTTAAATTAAGATTATTAAATTTTATAAAAAGTACTCAAATCCACATTGGGTACCCAGTCTACTTACACCATGTACCTAATGCCGTATCGGGTACATTTCACAAGGTCACTATCCACCCGGGGTCCCTCCAAGTGTTTCCCCTTCAATTAGGCCTACTTAGTATCTAATACAAAACTATTGGGTACCCAATTCTACCTATCAAAAATGACAGACCTTCCTCGCCAAGTTCACCTTTCTGAATATTGACCTATGGCCTCCAACAACTCCTCAAATGACATGAAAACATAAAACTAAACATGATTTTTAAAATTATAACTTAAATTAATACCTTACAATATGATATGTGTTATAGCCTACCCTTAATATAATATTTTGTCCCCAAGTTTCATTTATAGGCATCATCGAGCCTCATTGGTGAAAATCTCCAGCCATCGGGGTCATATATCGGCTAACCACTCCTAGATATCATCCTATATATGCCCATGTTTCCACTGACTATGCACCAAAGGTACCATCTTCCCTTTAAGGATCTTTTCACTCTGATTGACTATAAAAACTAGTTGTTCATTAAACAATTCATTAGACTCTAACTCAACATCCTTGATGCTAAACATGTGATAACTGTGAGAATGGAATATCTAATAAAGATATAAATAAAATATATCATGTATAAAATTTATCCCTAAATAGGTGATAAGTGATTTACCAAAGTATTGATCCTCCCAGTAACCTAAAATATTCCCATGAAACTAGGAACTAACTTACACAGCCTCTGAATTCACCAGTGTCCCAAGTAAGGTGATACCCTCGTGAATAATTGATCACCCACCTCAAACTCTATAGGATAATGTCTTTCATTGGTATATGATGACCTCATTCTCTAAGCTATCACAAACTACTTCCGGATCATCCAAATAACAATTGAAGGCTCCTATATGAGACTAATCCTCAAAATAGCATATTCTTCTCTCTATAATCAACAAAAATTTGTCCAGCACTAATTTATATATAACGCCTAAAAATAGTTCATGTAAATATATGTGTGAAAATAATGTTTCTATGTGAATATTATAAAATGGGCATCTTGATCATATACCATGCGCCAAGGAATCCTGTGAAGACATATTACCACTTGGATAAACATATTTCCTAGATTTCTAATATAATAGGTTTAATAAAATTATAGGAAATGTGTGAACTTTTTCAACTGATTGATGGTAACCCATACTATAGCACATTGATACTTTTATTAAATATTTTTCTTTAAATAATTTAATTTCTTTGGTAGTTTGTATTGCATGCAACATCAAGATCAAACGAACTGTGATATAATATTGAAATATTATCATTTTAACGTGATCATTATAACCTATAGATTGAGTTGGTGGGTATGAATAGGAATAACCTTATTATTAAATATATTTAAGAATAGGAAATAAACACTTAATTTTTTATTAATAACATTTTATTCTTCAAAAATATGTTTTCTTCAAAAAAAAATGGTTTTATTTCATTCTATGAGAAAATAAATATAATTAATTTTACCACTTTTAGAAATTTATTTGACAAAATAAAATTCATTTTTTAATTAATCATGTCAAAATTATCTTAGGATGATTTTTTTGATAATTTTCTAAAAAATTTTAAATTTTAATGAATTTTGACAAATATTGATTTACAATGAAAACAATATTTTCCTTTAAATAATTTACTAAGTAAAATTATAATCTTGATTATTTTTAAATTTTCATTAGTTCATTTAAATTATAAATATTCTAATTCTAGTAATTAAAATGGATTATATACTATACTTTATTATTAAAACATTTTATATTTAAAAAAGACAGTTTTCTAAAAAAACTATTTTTTTGTTGCATTTTTACAGTTTAATTTTAAATTTAATTCGTCAATTAATGTTTAATGAATTTTTAAAATAAATGAATTTTGTATTTGGAATTAGTATTTTCAAATTTAGTAAATATGCCCCTTTTATTTTTTGTCAATATTAATAGTAACTATAGTAAATTTTGTTTCCATAGTAAAGGGTAAATCAGGTAATTAATAATAAAAATAATATGATAAGGACTATAAAATTATCCAAACACTTGTCCCAATTTTATTATATGATTATGTTTCCGCTATAATCATCCATGGGTCGAATTTATGACCTTTTGGAGCCACTTGGTTGACATAAAGATCCTTATAGTATTTTATTTAATTAAAATTCAAAGATGACACACTAATGTTTTTAATAAATATAATATTTTTAATAAATAGTTATCCAAAATATATGTTTTACCATAAATATTATTTAAAAATATAAAATAATTACCTACATCAGGGTAATTTATTTACAATTTTTAGTGAATAAATAATTACCTAAAATTCTTACACAACAATGATGATGTAATTATTAAATAAATGGAAAAAATTAAATTATATTAAAATAAATATAATTTGAGATATTTAAGGTGGTACATTATTTGTCGAGGTGATAATGAAATGTCTAGGATATAATTAAATATTTTTTTTTGAATTTGACTCTTTGTTTTGATGTTTTTATAGTCAAAAAATAATAACTATGGTAACATGTATATACTATAATGTTATATTTCTAATGTAATATTTTCTATCCATACCATTTTCTCATATCCTCCTATTAAAATAAAGGAAAACATTTTCCAGATTATGGATATTAACCGTCTTCATCGATAATGAGATTTCATTTTTCATTACCACCTTCAAGGCCAATCATAAAGCAATTATTATGGTTAAATCAAATTTTAATAAGTATATTATAACTTATTTGATGTTATATAACATATATATAGACATAATATTAAATAAAACAAAACTAGTTTGTGATGGTCGGAAAACCCACCAAAATAAACTAAAAATTTATCATTGACATTTCATCAAATGAATCATCATCGTACTAGAAATAAAATGATATATGGGACCATTTAAACATATATAAGTGCATTAATAGCATATAATTTCACTTCTTTAGTACTATTTACATTTGAAATGAATTTCTATAATTATATACAAGTAAACCAATCGTGAAACCATGAAATGAACACTCCCGGAATGATGAAATTAAACTTTATAACTCATTAAAATAACCATAAATAAACTTAATAAAATTGTAATAAATAAAATAAATTTATAAGATGTTATTAACTAATCAATTACTGAATCTAATTTAATTATCCAATACATTAAGTGAAGGCATAGAATAGATTCATACATAAGGTAGGGGGTCTCTCCAAACCTCCATATTTCATTTGGGTAACATTTTATCTCCCTTTTCCCCAAGTTATCTCTTCATTATTCTTATATAATTCTTATATATTCTAAATATATGTTCCAAAAATATATATCTAGCTCAATTAATATTTCTTTTATGGATAAATACATATTTTAAAAATCCCCCTTCTTAATTAATATTGTCAAACAAACCTGATTAAATGGAACTTCTCTATTTATTGCCAATTTTCAAGCACACTTTGTACACACCTTTAATAGTGTTAGAATCATCCTTTATCAATGATATAAAAATGATGACTACCATAGCATAATTCAAATTTCATGGCTTTTATTAGTGATAAAAAAGCACTGATAAAGGGTAGATTTATCAGCGCTTTTATATGGTGCAGATAAAAGTATGATTTATCAGTGCTTTTATTTGCACTGATAAAAGTATGATTTATTAGCGCATTTAAAAGATATGATAAAGATAGAATTTATTAACTCCTTTATAATAACTAATAGATGATATCTTTATAAGAACCTTTAAAATCACTCATAAATCATATTATTATCAATGCATTTAGTAGTGCTGATAAAGGTGAAAACATTAGAGTGATGCTACAACATACTGCATCACCAGGAATAGGTGTAGTGTGCTGAAACAACACACTACATCAGCAGAAATAGCGACAAAAATTTACAAAATAAGATACAAATACTGAAAATAAATTAAATAAAATTTCTATCACAAATAAAATAAAAATAAAACACTATTATAGAGTGTGTTAGTTGTTTTTTTACTAAAATTAATGTAAATTTTGAATAAAAATGTGCACTTGGAGTCATATCGGTCACACTAGGAGACTAATTGAGGTGCGACTGATTCCTACATATCACAAATGACTAATGAATCTTTTTCCTAGAGTACCAAAACAATTGGAATTATTTCTCTTAGTTTTGAGTATGTTAGTTGTTTTTTATTAAAATTTATGTTAGTTCTGAATAAAAAGATGCACTTTGAGTCATACTAGTCACACCATGCATTGGATTGAGATACGGTTAATCCCTACACATCAAAAGTGATATATGGATCATTTTTCTAGTGTACCAAAACAATCTGAATGAATTTTATTAGTTTTGAGTATGTCCGATACTTTTTCACTAAAATTAATGTCAATTTAGAATAAAAAGACATACTTGGAGTCATATCGGTCGCACCATGTGTCATATTGAGGCACAAAAGAATCATACACATCCCAAATGACTCACAGACCATTTTCCTAAAGTATCAAAACCATCATAATGTTTTTATTCAATTTTGAGTACGCCATATGTGTTTTTTACTAAAATGTCATTTTAAACTGGAAACACACACTTTGATCCATACAAGTGGAATCGTGTGTGGGTTTGACATGATAATGATTCATACATGTCAAAAATGAATTGTAAATCATTTCCCCAAATTATCCAGATAACACGATCATGTTTTCTTGGGTTTTAGTGAGTGACACTTTTGTATTAATATATCAATTTTAAACTCATAACAGACACTTGGAGTCAAACCAGTGAAATTGTGCATCAGATTAAGGTTTGGGTTATCTTTACACATAAAAAATGATGTATGGATCACTGTCCTAAATTACCAAAACTATCCAAATGTTTTTACTCATTTTTGAGTATGTTAGTTGTTTTTTCACTAAAATTAAGGTCAATTTTGAATAAAAAGATGTACTTAGAGTTATACCGGTCACATCGTGTGTCGTATTGAGGCTCGGTTGAATGTTACACATCCCAAATGACTCATGGATCATTTATCTAAAGTATTAAAACAATTAGAATGTATTTCCTTGGTTTTGAGTATGCCATATGTTTTTTTTACAAAAATGTCATTTTAAACTAGAAACAGACACTTTGAGCCATACAGGTGGTATCGTGTGTGGGTCTGAAATGAGACTAATTCATACTTGTCACAAATTAATTATTAATCATTGTCAAAAATAATCAATACAATACTAGCGTGTTTTCATAGTAAATGAGTACAGAGAAAGAAAATGGTTCATCACTCACCCAGATCCCATCCTCAACTCTCGGCCTCACCCTCCTCTTTCTCGACTCCATCTCTCCTCACTACTATAACTTGGGCCTTTATCAGCACTCAAAACCGGCATTAACAGCGCTAGAAAATCGCTGTTAATGCTAGCGTAGATAAAGGGGGGTCCCCTTTATCAGTGCTCTGAGAAGTGCTGATATAGGGGACCTTTATCAGCGCTAACAAAAGCGCTGATAAAGGACCGCCTTTATCAGCGCTTCTCTTAGCACTGATAAAGGTCCCCTATATCAGCGCTTCTCGGAGCGCTGATAAAGGACCCCTTTATCAGCGCTTCTTTTAGCGCTGATAAAGGTCTCTTATATCGGCGCTTGACGGAGCGCTGATAAAGGGTTCCTTTATCAGCGCTCCACTAGCGCTGTTAAAGGTGTCCTTTATCAGCGCTAAAAAAGCGCTGATAAAGGCCCCATCGCCTGCACCAAAAAAACAGTACCTTCACACCTGCACACCTGAATACCTGCACAAAGTATCACATGCACACCTAAACACCATAGCACCTACACCCAATATTTTGACCGACAATGGTATATACATTTACTTAACATCATGAATACAAAAAAAACGCATTTCTATATACATTTCAAACATTGTTTTACAAGGTTACATTTACAATTATTCAACAATAGTTATAAACATTCATGTTTCATCCTTTGATATCCGTGATCTGCTCTCGACGGTATTTGTTGCCGAACAAAGCATCCGAACTCAAGGAAAAAAATTCACCTATATAAGAAAACAAATATTATGTTAGTAATGCAATAATGAAAGAAATTAAAACGGTAATATGAAAGAATACATTAATATGG
This sequence comes from Viscum album, assembly GCA_963277665.1. NCBI lineage: Eukaryota > Viridiplantae > Streptophyta > Magnoliopsida > Santalales > Viscaceae > Viscum > Viscum album. The sequence goes on along the minus strand of OY728141.1, from coordinate 1,951,838,087 downwards.
AAATGTGAAAATAAAATATGAAATTTTAAACTCAAAAGTTTTCATTTTCATAACAATTAAAGGGAATAATGTAAAATCAATATGTTTGGCGTATGTCATTGGTGTTGTTTTCCAAAGTTTATCTCAATTTGAAACTAATATCAGACACTTTTAGCCATACCGGTCACACCGTGCGTCGGATTGAGGTGCGGTCGATTTTTACACGTCAAAAATGACTCATGGATCGTTGTCCTAAAGTATCAAAACAATCCGAATGTGTTTTCTTGGTTTGGCGTATGTCATTGGTGTTGTTTTCCAAAGTTTATCTCAATTTGAAACTGATATCAGACACTTTTAGCCATACCGGTCACACCGTGTGTCGGATTGAGGTGCGGTCGATTCATACACATCACAAATGACTCGTGGATCGTTGTCCTAAAGTATCAAGACAATCCGAATGCGTTTTCTCGGTTTGGCGTATGTCATTGGTGTTGTTTTCCAAAGTTTATCTCAATTTGAAACTGATATCAGACACTTTTAGCCATACCAGTCACACCGTGCGTCGGATTGAGGTGCGGTCGATTCGTACACATCACAAATGACTCGCGGATCGTTGTCCTAAAGTATCAAAACAATCCGAACGTGTTTACTCGGTTTGGAATATGTCATTGGTGTTGTTTTCCAAAGTTTATCTCAATTTGAAACTGATATCAGACACTTTTAGCCATACCGGTCACACCGTGCGTCGGATTGAGGTGAGGTCGATTTGTACACATCACAAATGACTCGTGGATCGTTGTCCTAAAGTATAAAAACAATCTGAACGCGTTTTCTCAGTTTGGCGTATGTCATTGGTGTTGTTTTCCAAAGTCTCTCTCAATTTGAAACTGATATCAGACACTTTTAGCCATACCGGTCACGTCGTGCGTCGGATTGAGGTGCGGTCGATTCGTACACATCACAAATGACTCACGGATCGTTTTCCTAAAGTATCAAAATAATCCGAACCCGTTTTATCAGTTTGGCGTATGTCATTTGTGTTGTTTTCCAAAGTTTATCTCAATTTGAAACTGATATCAGACACTTTTAGCCATACCGGTCACACCGTGCGTCGGATTGAGGTGCGGTCAATTCGTACACGTCACAAATGACTCATGGATCGTAGTCCTAAAGTATCAAAACAATCCGAACGCATTTTCTCAGTTTGGCGTATGTCATTGGTGTTGTTTTCCAAAGTTTATCTCAATTTGAAACTGATATCAGACACTTTTAGTCATATCAGTCACACCGTGCGTCGGATTGAGGTGAGGTCGATTCGTACATGTCACAAATGACTCGTGGATCATTTTCCTAAAGAGTCAAAACAATCCGAACGCGTTTGCTTGGTTTGGTGTATGTCATTGGTGTTGTTTTCCAAAGTCTATCTCAATTTGAAACTGATATCAGACACTTTTAGCCATACCGGTCACGTCGTGCGTCGGATTGAGGTGTGGTCAATTTGTACACATCAAAAATGAATTACGGATCGTTGTCCTAAAGTATCAAAACAATCCGAATGCTTATGCTCGGTTTTTCGTATGTCATTGGTGTTTTTTTCCAAAGTTTATCTCAATTTGAAACTGATATCAGACACTTTTAGCCATACCGGTCACACCGTGCGTCGGATTGAGGTGCGGTCGATTCGTACACGTCACAAATGACTTTCGGATCATTTTCCTAAAGTATAAAAACAATCCGAATGCGTTTTCTCGGTTTGGCGTATGTCATTGGTGTTGTTTTCCAAAGTTTATCTCAATTTGAAACTGATATCAGACACTTTTAGCCATACCAGTCACACCGTGCGTCGGATTGAGGTGCGGTCAATTCTTAAACATCACAAATGACTCGTGGATCGTTGTCCTAAAGTATCAAAACAATCCGAACGCGTTTTCTCAGTTTGGCGTATGTCATTGGTGTTGTTTTCCAAAGTTTATCTGAATTTGAAACTGATATCAGACACTTTTAGCCATACCGGTCGCACCGTGCGTCGGATTGAGGTGTGGTCGATTCGTACACATTAAAAATGACTCGTGGATCATTTTCCTAAAGTATAAAAACAATCTGAACGTGTTTTCTCGGTTTTGGAATATGTCATTGGTGTTGTTTTCCAAAGTTTATCTCAATTTGAAACTCATATCAGACACTTTTAGCAATACCGGTCACGTCGTGCATCGGATTGAGGTGCGGTCGATTCGTACACGTCACAAATGACTCGTGGATCATTGTCTTAAATTATCAAAATAATCCAAACACGTTTGCTCAGTTTGGCGTATGTCATTGGTGTTGTTTTCCAAAGTTTATCTCAATTTGAAACTGATATCAGACACTTTTAGCCATACCGGTCACGCCGTGCGTCGGATTGAGGTGCGGTCAATTCATACACGTCACAAATGACTCTTGGATCGTTGTCCTAAAGTATCAAAACAATCCGAACGTTTTTTCTTGGTTTGGCATATGTCATTGGTGTTGTTTTCCAAAGTTTATCTCAATTTGAAACTGATATCAGACACTTTTAGCCATACCGGTCACACCGTGCGTCGGATTGAGGTGCGGTCGATTCGTACACATCAAAAATGACTCGTGGATCGTTTTCCTAAAGTATAAAAACAATCTGAACGCATTTGCTTGGTTTTCCATATGTCATTGGTGTTGTTTTCCAAAGTTTATGTCATTTTCAAACTAAGTAGTAGGAATTCACTAATCTAAGGATATGAATCATAAGAAAAGGAGATCATAGATTCTCAATAAGTGTAAATGGAGATATCAATGACCATATAAAGATAACATAAGTATTAGGAATTCACCTTCATTGTCCTATTTGTTTACATTCTTCCATCAGGTACGATGCCCATTCGTTTCTAAAGACATTTATATCATCTTCTGAATATGAGTTTTTGCGACAGTCATAGTAGTACTGAAAAAATATAAATACACAAAGGATTAATAATTATTTTAAATAAAGTAGTAATTATTTTCAAAAATACCTCTTCAGGGATGCTAGTTTGTCCATGAAATACGATCTCTTTCATAAATTTACAAACATAATAACCGCAGTCCTTGTCATTTGTTTGTTTCGGACACTGCAGAAACATCGAGAAAAATACGTAATTTGTTTTATATGTATTTGGATAGTGAAATATAATTATATATACCGAGATACTTCTATATTTTTAGATCTTGTGGGCATTTTTGTCCTTACGCCCTGGATTCATTCCATCCTTTAGACGATATTCATACACCGTCCTATCATAACAAAATCATCATTAAAAGATAATATAAATTATACAACTAGATATTTAGTTCTAAAATGTTGGATCTAGTGTATTAAAAATTGAAAATCGCCATCATCTGTGGTCGGTTAGTTGGATATCCATGCAATGAATCCAGAAAATAAATCTTTGGAGTATCCAAATTGACTGCAACGAGCATCCAATGTTCCCTAAAAACACAAAAAGAATTAAGTACTGATAAAAATGAAAATATAATTGATATGATTAAAATGTAGAGTTTTACCCTTGCATCGTTGGTATTAAAAAGAGCATGTCAGTCATAATTCTTCTTTGAAACGTTCTGAGCATATTTGACATCAATTCAGCATGAAAATTAGAATCTATTTCTGTTCGTTGTGTAGAAATTGTGTGAGGACTAATGAGTCCAAATTTGTATTCATGGGAAAATCCCTTCAATTGTTTTTCATATATACGCCTGTGAAAAATATGAGATGTATTTATCCATAATTATCAAAGTATATCATCTTCTGTAAAATCAAATCATGAAAACATACCTCCTGTATACATTTATAACTGAGGCGTCTAGCCAGTCGTATGTGATGATATCAGAAACAGCGTCTGCACTAACTAAATCTATTGTTTCCTCTCCGTACATATCTTTTTCACAAACAATTGTATGACTCTTGCCGTCTTTCATTTTCGTATCCACATGAGCTTGCAATGATATTAAATGTGGATATAGAACGGGCGGGGTGAACGCGCTCTCAGTAGATCGTTTTGATCGGTTGGTTGATCCAATGTTGGAGCCGCTCTTTTGTTTTAGCTTCTCCATTTTATCCTTCTGTAATAACATTCATCAGTTCAACCATTTTCTAATTTAATGTTAAAGGTTCTGCTTGAAAAATTAACTGGAAATGAATACCTCCTTCTCGACATGTTTTCTTACAAGATTCGACGGCCATGAAAGGAATGTTCCAACAGCTTTTTCCACCGTATGAATGTCGTCATCGTCATTTGGCATGGGTAGCTCGGCGCTCGGCTCATGAGCTACGTTAATCGACACTTTGACATGGCTGGTTGGAATTGTTCTAGAGTGTAGTGTGTCATTCTGCATATTGAACACCGTAGCCCTCGCTACAAGGCGATGGGTGGGAGTTGACAGATATAAATCACAGTCATTTTCACCCTGCAGAATATCATTACATGAAAGGTATCAGTGTCTGTGATTAACATCTCACAAAAATGAATATTATAACATTTATTACCTCGGTTATGTCAGGTATTTGAGGGGAATGGCTCGCCTCAAAGCTGGTGAGGGGTGGATCTTCTCGTGGGGGTTGTTCTTGAGTTTTTTGTTCTCTTCGCCTCTCCTCCATCAAACTTGTTAGCATCTTTCGCTGAGTTTGGATTAGTTCTTCAAGGGTAGCTACTTTATCTCTCATTACATGCAATTCTTTAGTTTTTTCATCCTCTTGTTTTTTTTCTGAAAATATGTCCGGGGTGACACCCCAAAACCCACACCTCTGACGTGGCCATACTGTTCTGGCTGTTTCAAGGCCGTTGAAAGTTTGTCTGCATCTGGTGGGGGTGTTGTTGATTCATGTGACTATGTCAAATAGAAAATATGAAAAAATAAGTAAGCATCGTTATTTAATAGTGATTTAAAGCAAAACAAGTTTATATTATGTCATACTTACACATGTTTCCCACACTTTTTGTGTGTTTTCATCTATCAGTTTCCCCTCTTTATTAACACGAGCCTCCTTCCATAGCCCATGGCGTGGAATGGAAGTGACTTGAGATTTTTCTTCATCAATCTTCATATAAACAAAAAAACATGTTTACAGTGTTGTTTTATGTCACATAAAATTATTACAGTACTTTTAAAATACATACCAATTGTTTTTCAATTAAAGCGTACCCCAACCTTGCTTTACGGTAGGGGTACGCTGGTTTTTCTGCCCGTTCTTTATTTTCAGCACTCAGTTGCTGTTTCATAAATAAAAACCTATCAATCAACGTGATGAATACAAGCAACGTTACACAACGTGTAACCAAACACAATGTACCTGAAAATTCTGTTCTGCACGAAGGTTGCAAAATGCATCCCACGTACCTTGGGATATCAAGTGTGCATAAAGAGTAGGTGGGTGCGGCTTGATTTTCCCTTCGGCATCTTTCAGATGATGTTTCGTTAAAATGATGTGAAAGCCTCTATGAATACTTCCTGCCAGTCTGAAAACATATTCTTTGTGTGAAACATCTACTATAAATGCACTCTGCAAGAGATGATAAAGGGTTAGTCAATATTTCAATATTTTATTTTATTTTAATAAATTAAATAGATGATATCGTAATGTTACTGTAATCTCTTCCCACATTAATGTTTTCAACCCGCTGACAATATGGTGCCACGACTCTATGTCAATCGGCTTGCGTTGTCGAGTGACGATTCCAATGTAGCTACTAAACATGGCTTTGTTGGGGTTTACATGCTGGCCTAGCTTATTCCATCCCACCTCATATTTTATGCCTTTTTCTCTTGCCTTAAGGATTTTTACTAAAACTTTCAAACTACGGCGCACCTGTTTTTTTTGTTTCGCTGGGGTTTCATCGCCTACCATTTCCTCAGTTTTTGCATCATCATTATGTTTCTCCGAAGCGCTAGCATCGGCACTGACACCAGCTGCAACAGGTTGAGAGACCTGTTGTACATCAGTAGTGGGACCAGCTGCAACAGGTTGAGAGACCTGTTGTCTCTCAGCAGTGGGACCAGCTGCAACAAGTTGAGAGACGTGTTGTGTCTCGGGATTGGGTGCATCAGCAGGTGAATAAGTCATTATCTGCAGAACTGGTTTAAAATTTAATTTAGATCACATAAAAGTAGCAGCGAACAGATAATAACATAATGTAACACAATCTATATTACAATAAAAATCAATAACCTGATTATTGAACTCCCTTTTTTTAAAGGCTAAAGGGATTTGACCCCTCTATCAACTATGCATATCCCTTCATTGTGGTCTCCTCTGACATACAAAACGTCGTCTACATTGGGACCACTGCGACTGTTGCTTTGAAAACCAAAAGGATTCACTCCATCTGTAGATAACACAAGATGAAGGTTTCTTGACTCGTTTCCAAATTCAGGATACTAATGATCGATTCTCTTCCACTGAGGAGAGTCTGTCGGGTGACGTAGTATCCCATATTTAATTCTTGTATCTGCATGCCATGTTAATTTTTCTGCAGTCTCCTCACTTCTATATAGGCGTCTAAACCTTAGAATGATTGGAAAGTACCATACAACTTTAGTAGGACTAGATTCATCTTTCTTGTATCGAGAAGCACCACAATTTGGGCATTCTTTAAGTGATTTGTGGTCCTTGAGAAACAGTATACAGTCATTTGGGCAGGCGTGTATTCTTTCAGAGATCATACCCATAGAGCGTAGCATTCGTTTGGCATCGTATGTTCATCTCGGGAGCTCATTGTCTTCTAGGAGCATGTCATTCAAGAGGGCAAGTAGTTTCGTAAAACTATCGTCACTCCACCCGTTATCTTCTTTCAAATTATACAGCTTCAGTACGGCTGACAATGCTGTATATTTAGTGCAACCAGCATACAATGGCATCTTTGCACAACTTTTTAACTTCTCAAACAATTTTGGGCAATCACGAAGTTCATCTTCGAAGGTCCTTGTCATTTTCTCAATACGATCTTCATCATCATTCACATATGTAATCACATCCTCCATAGGGTCATCTTCATTGTTCATGTTTGTAATCATATCAGATGATCCATAAAACACAGTGTCACCCCAGTCACTACTTATATTCATCGTTTCCCCGTGTTTATTCCAACATGTATAACATTGATCTATTCCGTGACAGATCAAGTGTACTTCCAACTCATCTGGACTAATTTGTTTTGAATAACAACATTGTAAACACGGATAAAGGATTTGAGAAGAGTCACATGCATGATCTTTTGAAAACTTGAAAAATTCTTTCACGCCTTCTTCATACTCTTTTTTCAACTGATTGGCATTCATCCATTCTTTATTTATATTCATCCAATTTTAAATCCATAGGATGAGTATATAGGTTAGAGGAGAAATGACTTCTCGAACCTTTTCTGAATAACCTAGAACTCCTTCCAAGGAAATAATTTGAACATGAAACAATACTTCTTAAACAAAATATGGGGAATTTATAATATTGTAATAAAGACAAAGCTCTCTAAAAACACCCAAAACAACCTCCATATTATCAGATTACTCCTCCTATATATTGTAATACACCAAGAAGTATTCTAAAAAAACGAAAATGGAGGTGTCTAGAAAGATATTAAAGATCTAGTTCATCAGTTCCATGAAATAGATAGAGCATTGGTGATCCCAAATGGAATTCATAAATACTTTAAATTTCCATATCGACTTTAAAAATCTATCTTTTGAGCATCCTCTTCCCAAACCCTCAACTGTTGGTACCCTGATCTCTAGAAAATTTTCAAAAACCAATAGAACCTTATAACATGGTCAACTAAATCATCAATTATAGGCAATATGTAATTATTCATTACTGTCACATGGCTATGACTACGGTAGACTGTTAAAATTAATAGGCTATGATATGAATTCATTGAAAACAGAATTGGAAAATCTCATAGTGACATGATCATATAGATAGAACCATTTCCCTAAAGATCTTCTAGCTGATCTTTTAGCTCCTCTAAATCGTGCAGAGCCTTATGATGTGATGGAATGGAAAATGGGATCTTCCTGTGAAGCAAATAGATAGAAAATGCAAACACTCATTGGGGAGGTTATCCCATGAAGTCCTCTAAAAATGATTTTGTGTACTTTTCCATGACCACTGAAATTTCACATGAAGAACACTTCTCAACAACCCCAAGGAAAACCTTGGAAAAATGACATGATATGAACCATAACATAGAAGCAACTTGTCATACCCTCCATGGTTATAGATCACAATGTCCATAAAAGACATGGAATCTCCTGTTAAGAGTAAGTAACTGAACCCAATCAAGGGTTGTGTGACCACACCCCACCACAAGTAGTATCCCTTTAGTTATGTGATTCTTTATCCATTGTTGTTTATATGATCATTTGTATATGTATGAGTAGTATCGTTATCATAAATTGTATTTGTAGTGTTAATGTGTCAAATTTTGGGATATAATGTGCTTTATTTTAATTGATGCGCTTGTTTGGATTTCTTAATATGTCTATTAATTTATCAATGCAACCCAAGTGGGGGATGTTAAATCTAAATTATGTGTCTTTAATAAGATACAATTAATATTATGTATTAATTAAATACATCAATTCATTGATTTCTGGGTTACTCTGCATTCATGGTTTAATGCATTGATATTTCGTATACCACGTATTAGTGAATATTAAACATTGAATTTTATTTGAATGATACACGATGGATTAAATAATATAATATTTAGTTAATTAAAGGTCATTATATCCTAATTTATAAAATCTTATTTAAATTGTTGCTCTGTCAAGTGGTTTTTGTGTGTGTGACATAATTATGAACAACTTGGTAGAAAGATATAAGTATGTCTTCATTTGTCTTTTGAAGTAAAGAAATGTCATTATTCAACATAAATAATAGACACATAAAAGATTCATGTTATTGTGTGTACAATTATCATTTTATGACATATTATAATCTTATATCTTGAATCATTGATTAATTAGGGCTAATCCATAATTGCTATTTTCTAACATAAATAAGATCATTTAATATTATTTTATATTTTTGTAAATTAGTATTTAAATGAAAGAATTAATTTATAAAATTAAATTTAAAATCAAGATTTTAAATTAGTATTTAAATGAAAGAATTAATTTATAGAGATACTACTCATACATATACAAATGATCATACAATTTATGATAGAGATGCTACTCGTGAATCTTTTTTTGGAGTGTGTTGTTCTGATCGTGAAGGGTGGAAATTGTGAGAGTGTCGTTTGTTTATGGTTAACGCAATTAAAGGGACCAAAGGTACTAGTTCATGAAGGAAGAGGATCACTAAGGTGCTTACGCGTGGTGGTTGTAAATGCATAGAGGCCGGTCTGTGATGGGTGAGATGGCAAGGGTGTGGTTCACACCGGGATTGCAAAGTAGTGGTTTGCTATGGAAGTTATCACATAGGGGCAGGTTCGTGCTGGGTTTTTGGTTCGGGTAGTGGAGCTTGTTCGTGTAGGGTCTGGTTCGTGTAGGGTCTGGTTCGTGCTGGGTCTTGGTTCTCATAGTGGAGTTTGTTCGCTTTGGGGCAGGTTTGCGCTGGGTTTCAGTTCGCACAATGGATCTTTGTTTGCGATTGGGGAGTTATGCTGGTGTAGGGGTCTCGGTTCGTGAAAGGGAGTTTACTCTGGTTTGAACAGGAAATTGTTGGTCACATTGAGAAGTTTCATATGCGAAATGGGTGGGCTTGTTAAGGGTTTTTCTCGTGAATGATTCGAACGCACAGGGTGGTTTTTGTAGAGGAGATCAGCATTGTGTTGGATCGCGAAGGGGTTGTCTCGTGCAAGTATCGGATCGTGAAGGATTTGTTTAAGAAAGATTTGTATGCATTGTAGATTCTCAAGTAGGGTGAGGCTCACAAAGAATTGGGTCCACGGAAGACATGGTTTGGGAAGGGATGGATTGTAATGGGTCTGGTTCACGAAAGATTCTGCTTGTGCTGAGTGTGTCCGCAGTGGGGTGTGAGCTTTATGGGTTTGATCATGGAGGGTGGACTCGTGGTGGGGTGTGGTCACACAACCCTTGATTGAGAAGGTGGTTGTCGGTGACTGGTGATTCCCTCTCACATCAATACCTTGGGAAACACCTAAAAATAGGTTGGTAGACTTAGAAAAACAAGAATAAATCTGATATATTTCCCCAAACCCATCTCAAAATTAATAGCCATAAGATAATCGTTCGTGGGGAGATAAAGAGATACATGAACCAAATGAAAACACCAAAACATAAGAATAACTAAATAAATCTAATGAAGTAGTGGGAAATCATAAAAACAACCCATAGTCAGGATCAAAACATAACCACAATCCCAAACCACCCATAGAAACTAAAGATTCAACACGAAGAATAGTTGGCCAAACACTTACCCATTCCAAACATAATTAATTCATGAAAATTAAATTTGAATCACCTTAAAGAGGAGGACCCGGTGGCGGAGGAGAAGGAGGTGTCGACAGCGGAGGCACCGGAGGCAGCGCGGATACAGCGCGGATGCAGCACGGAGGCTGGGTGGAGGTAGGGCGGAGGCAGCGGAGGCAGTGGAGGAGGAGGAGGAGGAGGAGGAGGAGGAGGAGGAGGTCGCGGTGGAGGAGGAGTCAGTGGAGTAGGCAGAGGAGGAGGAGGCGCCGGTGGAGGAGGAGGAGGATGAGGCCGCGGACTAGGAGGAGGAGGAGGAACCTCCGGTGGAGGAGGAGGAGGACGAGGCCGCGGTGGAGGAGGAGGAGGAGGAGGAGGAGGAGGCCGGAGGAGGAGGAGGCGAAGGCCGGAGGAGGAGGAGAAGGAGGAGGAGGCGGCCGCGGCCGCGGCGGAGGAGGAGGAGGTGGCGGCAGCGGCGCGGAGGAGGGATTCCGCGAGAGCTTGACCGGGTGCAGGGAGGAGGAAGAGGACCCGCGGGTTTTTAACAAATCCGCGTGAGCCTTTATCAGCTCTAGTAAAAAGCACTGATAAAGGGTGTATTTATCAGTGCTAAAATGAAAAGCGCTGATAAATACAACCTTTATCAGCGCTTTTTTAGCACTGATAAATAATCCCTTTATCAGCGCTAAAAAAAGCGCTGGTAAAGGGGAAAACCTTTATCAGCGCTAAAAAAGCCCTGATAAAGTGGACCTTTATCAGCGCTTTACTGTTAGCACTGATAAAGGCAGGCGCATGCCTTGCCCAATTTTGTGGTAGTTCCTGCATCACACTTTCTTCTAGGGTTTGTAGTTCTCCCCAACATCGATGAGCCTTTCCCCCTTCTTCTACTCTAGTTTTTATTCTGTCCGGAAGCTTCTTCCCTTGGATTCTGTCACCCCTATGAATCACTTCTCCTAGCACGGTCTTACTTATTGGGGTTTCAATCCTGAATTCATTTTTCTTCATGATTATCTTAGGGTTTTAACCCCACATTCCCTATTTTTGTTCAAGGATTTGGTTTGTTATTTTAGGTTTTCATCCTCAGTTATCTATTTCTTTCTTCATGGTGGTTCTCTTAGGGTTTCATCCCCAAGTCTCCCTTTTCTCACTCTATAGTGGTTCATGATTTATGGATTTTTGGATTTTCTCTTGGTTTTTAATTCCATTAGATTGTTTTGGCCCACATATTTTTTGTTCCCCTCTGCCCTGGATTCTTGGTTCATTTCTCACTCCTAGGTTGGTTGGGTGTGATGATTACCATGGAATTTTTGGGATGTGTATGGGGAGCGACAAGAGTTTCCAGGTGGTGCGACATGTGGTAGATCTTTCCAGTTCTGTTAGCTCTTCTAGTGATAGTGCATGTGTTGTTGTTCAAAGTGGTCTTAGTGGAAGACTAAATATTTTGTTTCATATGTATTGTACTGATGGTGTTTCATGATGGAGACGATGGTTCATTTGGTTGTTTTTTCATTTTATCTCTTTTATTCAGAAGGCTTTACTGTAAATTGTTTTTGGAATTATTTTGTCGGGCTGGTTCAGAGTTCTTCCGTTGAAGACTCTCTGAATTGTGGTTCCAATGGTGATGACGTAGTAAATGTTAATGTTGTTTAATGGAGTTTTATTATGAATAAAACAATTTTTCATTAAAGAGATGTTTATTCTAATGGGCCTCTCTAGTTAGGTGATGATGGGTTAGCGAAATGAGGCATTCGATTGGATTGGTGTGTCACTTGAGGTAGTCACATGACTAGATATTATTGTAAATTAAGATGGGTGATCATTTTTTTTGAAAGTTGTAATTTGAAATTAGATTTTGTGGAATCTGTAACTTCTTTTGTTTGAAATGTAAGGTTTTCCACTAACCCTAAAACGGATTTTTGAAAATGTAAAAAAATTGATTTGGAGAATCGTAGTGTGTTTGCTTGTTTTTCAGTGAGTGGCACTTTTTTATTAATATGTCAATTTTAAATTGATAATAGACACTTGGAGTTATATTGGTCACACTGTGTATCATATTGAGGTGCGGATGATCCCTATACATCACAAATTATGTATGGATAGTTTTTTAAAGTACCAATATAATCCAATAGTGTTTGCTCAGTTTTGAGTATTCCATGTCTATTTTTTACTAAAATGTCATTTTAAACTGGAAATATGATCAGTGGATCTTATCTTAAGTGAAAAGTGTTGTGTTTAATTTTAAATAATTTTTATCAAACACAATAATGGTATGATCCTCATTCTACTACATTTACCAACAATTTTGTTATTTTCAAGCCAATGCTTCTTATCCTTCTCTTCCTCAGTCACCACCCCAGTCTTCAACTTTTCCTCTACCTCCACATCGGTCTCCAAATCCAAATTTTTGTCTTCCTTCACCTCCACCTCGACCTCCTTGATTTCCAAAAAAAATTAATATTTGTAGGACATCACTTATAAACAAATTGATTTTCTCCATTATTCTTCTCCTAGAGAAATAGATTAAAAATAATATATCAGCATTATGAAACTAATGGTTCACACCTCAAATAAATTTCAAAGGTCATAACTCATACTAGATCAAGAACATAGTAGGTAATCACCTAAATCTATTTCTAGAATACATTATGAGAAAAATTATATTGCCCACTCATCTCTAAAAAATTGATTTCATCTTTTGAGTAACTCTATTATCAGAAATATTTATAGTACAAAGAAAATATAGAAATAAAAATGATTATGAAATATATTTAAGAAAATTGTAATTACCTTTGAAAATTACCTATTGGGGGATGCTGGTATTTTTATGCTTTATGATTTCTCTCATAAATTTTCATACATAATATCCACAATCAATTTCATTATCTTGTTTCAGTCACTTTAGAAACATTTACCAAAATAAGTAAAAAAAATTAAAATGTATTGATAGCTAAATATTTCTATATATAGCTTAATATTTTCCAATTATAGTAATCTAAAGGCATTATATTTTTAAACACCAACTTAATTCCATGATCTAGACTATATTGAGAGACCGCCCTATCCTAACAAAATTATCCTTAAAATAGACACGGAACATATAATTCAAATTTCACCTATAAATTGTTAATTTTAGTGCATTACGTATTCATAATACACATCATGTATAGTCGTTTGGTTGGAAATCAATGCATTGAATGTAAAAAATAAATATTCGGGGTGTCTATGTAAATTGTTATGAGCAACCAGTGCTTCCAAAAAAACAATTAAGTAATGAAAAAATAAAAATATATTTTATGTGATTGGAATGTAGAGTTTTACCCTTGAAATAAGGCATCAAAAAAATCCTATAGTTTGATTATTTTTTATTAAACACTTTTAGTAGCTCGTCTTTTTTCTTCTCTATTTATTTCTTATTCAAAGTAGTTTCTAGTGTAGAAGTGATACAAGGATTAATGAATCCAAATCGTTCTTCACACGATGTTACTATTATATATTTGTAATATAAATTCCTATACAAAATATAAATAATTATTAACTTTAATAAACATATTTATCCCACTATTTGGATAGACGTAATATGAAAATACACCACATGTCTGTATTCTAAACTGAGACGTCCATCCCTTCATATTTAGAATCACATTTAGAGTCTCGATGCCAATTCTGTCTGTCAAGGAATATCCATATATTTATTATTCATATTCAATTTAAGGAATAGTTTTATATTTAAATGTGATATCTACTTCAATTTGTAACGATAATAAAAGTGTCTCTGAAACTGGTGGGGAGAAGGTACTCTTGGAAGGTCATTTTGTTTTCTTGGTCGATTCACTATATTTTCTTTATTTAACCTTTTGTTTCTCCACCGATTTATCTATATGTAAGTTAATACCTCACTTTAGACCTTTTATCATCAATTGTTACATGTCTTTAACATGAAAAAAATTTTTAAACATGTACACTATGTATTATTATAATATTAGATGGTCATGCTATGAAAGCTCTAATAGCAGTTTCGACCATTTTAATATCTAGACCATAAAGTGGAATAGGAAACTCAGAAATCAGGTCATAAGATACCTCAATACCCACTCTAATGTGATTTTTTGGGAGGGGTAGATTGTGTATCTAGTCTCCTAGAACATTATACATCATACTCATTACAACACGGTTGTACGTGGGCATTGACAGATAAAAATCACATATAATTGTACCCTACAAAATTTTAGTAACATAATGTTATCAAAATTTATTTGACTAGAATTTAGGAGAAAGTGTAATGAAAAAATTGATTACCTTGGGTAAGGTATGCGGTTGGGGGTAATGAATAGCCACAAAGCTAGTGGGATCATTTGGTTCATGTGTGGATCTTTTCTCTATCGACAGTTTGCTTTGATCCTTTCTTATACATTGGTCTTCCAAACCAAACCAAAAAAATATATCTTGCAATGATTCTATTTGTGTCTTCATTCATCTCATCATATTATATGTATCTTCTTGTGGTTTTATCTTCTCGAAATATGTTTGAGGAGAGACTCCAAAACCTAATACTCTAACGTGACCATATTGTTCAGGCCTCTTCAAACTACCAAAAGTCGCTTTTCTTCTGGTATGGTCGTTTCCAATTCTTGTGTCTAAACTATATAAAAAATATGAACATATTTATTTTTATGTAATATTGTTATAAATAATAATTAATTACAATTATGTCAAACTTACACATTCTTCCCATACTACTTTTTTATTTTCATCAACTAATATACCCTTTTTATTGACATGATCCTCCTTCCATAGCATATGATGTGGAATGTAAGTTTCTTCATATTTTGATTCATCAATCTACATATAAAAAATGAACATATGTTGTTTCATATCACATAATTAAACTTTTATTATTATTTTAAAATATACACCAACTTCATATCTAATGAAGTGTACACCATTCTTTTTTTGCAATAGGGATACATCGATTTTGATGCACGTTATTTATTTTCATCACCCTTTTGTTTTTTTATAAATTAACAATTTTGAATCAAGTTTAATAAAATAAATAATGTAAAATAATATATTATTAACTGAAATGAACCTGAAATGATTTATCATTGCAATAATTTCAAAAATAAGTCCATGTTTTCTGCTTTATAATGTGTTCATAACTAAGTAGTGGGTGGGGATTTATTTTCCCCTCAGTATCCCTAAGATGTAACTTCATCAGAAGAGTCTAAAATCCTCTATGGGATTTTCCAGTGGCCATTAAGACAAATTTCTTATGGAAATAATCTACAATAAATGAAGTATTCAAGGAATAATAAAATATAAATCAATGTTTAATTATATAATTTTTTAGTGAAATAGATAAAGTATATTATAACATTGTCATTATATCTTAAAAAGTATTTACTTCATTACAGGTTGGACATGGCACCATGAGTCAATATCAATCAGCGCATTCATCCTCATTATGACCCCAACATAACTAATGAACATTGACTTATTGGGGTCAGTAGGTTTCCCACATTGATTCAAACCAAACTGGTATTTTATACCCTAACTTCTTGCCTTGATAATTTTATTCAATAATATGATGTTGCATCATTGTTGTTTCTTCCATTAACTTTTTGTTGATCCCCAAATAATTCTTCAGTTTCATCATCAATAGTTTGTTCTTCCCCAAGACTGGTAACATCATCATGTTAAAAATACATTGTCTTCATGAGTAGTCAAACATTTAATTTTTATTAACTAACAACAATACAATACACTCCATGAATAAAATCCCACAATTACATGAAACTTACATGAAAATTATTACTATCTTGAACAGAGATATAATTCTTTAATATAACAGTAAAACTAACCTTCACTACCTTTATTTAATCAATCCAAATGACCTGTCCCCCAAGGCCCATGTTGTGACTACCCCAAACCTGCCTTCCATAGGTGAGGGGTTGGTGACTAGAACTAGAAAAGCATATCCCAAAAAATGGGAAGGTGTTTCCTTTAAACCTGCAAACACAGAGACCAAGAACACAACAAGATTCAAACCCGTAGTAAAACTGTAGTAGGAAAAGTGTGTACTGAAAGAAAATGGTCTAGAATACAAGCCCAATTGAAAAGATACAACTACAATAGAAAATAGATCTTGAGATCGTCCACCAAGGATCCTACGAGAAATGTAAGTACAAATCATCTCTATATCTCTCCACATTGACCAGTCACCTCCATGTACCGACTGGTATGTGATCCATAATGTCTCTACCAGGCTGCTCGTCATCTGCACAAGACACAACAAGGTGCGGGTGAAGCCTGTGTAGGAGTGGGTATAACAATATCCAGTAGGGACCCCGAGACCCCCAAAGGCCTCTCACAATTCTAACAATGAAAACTACAAATCATGATCTCAATCATAAATCACAAAGAAAAAGACTCAACTCAAACGAGGTATAAAACATAGAGTTTAGGAACAAAGATGATTAGTCTTAAGATATATCGTTTTATTCTGTTAGGAAGTTTCCACCACTGAACAATTAAGGGGTTGTTTCTATTATCGATCCACACAGGGTCATATGTCGCTGGTCCACTATGGGATGCTCTAAGGCTGGTCCTCATCGGGTCACGCAATGTTGATCCACACAGGGTCGCTAAAATTCTCATCCACACAGGGTCGCTATGATGCTGATCCACACAAGGTCACAATGATGTTTATCCACATAGGGTCTCTATGATGTTGATCCACACATGGTCTCTATGATGTTTATCCACATAGGGTTTCTATGATGTTGATCCACACAAGGTTGTTATTCAATTGACAAACAGCCACAGGATTCTCCATACTCGGTGCGCTTGAGTTCCACAGTATCCGCTCCTCAAGATATCTTTCATGACTCAACTACCACAAAGTTCCAAAAAAGAGTAAAAAAATGGACCGCTATGTCGTAAGGTTTCCAACGCGACAGAAAACACATCGCGTTCCAGAGATTCTAGAACCACATATATTTTATCAAACAGACGTCTAGTTTGTGAGATACGGCCTTTTAAGTGTATCTTGTCCGAAAAGGGTCCAGGTCCAGCCTGACCCAGTCAGACCGACCTAACCCCGTCGGACCGACCTAACCCACCCTGATCGGGGCTGACCCGACCCGGTTCGAGCTGACCCAACCAGATTCAGGCTGACCTGATCGGGTTCAGACTAACCTGACCTGGTTCAGGATGCCCCAACCCAGTGCGGGTTCGACCCAGCCCGGACTATACCGGTTGGGCCGGCCTGAGTGGACTTGGCCGCAGTGGGCTCAGCCCACTGGGTCGCAGACTGGCCTAGCTATCCTTGGCTAGGCACATCCCGCCAGGCGACCTGGCCCACTAAATTTCATGTCCCTGAGTTGGGTGACCTGCGGGGGGTTCTTTACTATAGCATCCCGCCTCTTTATCACATAAACTTTCATTACATTTTACAAAACCGAGGATCTTTAAGGTTTAGTGTCTTGGAAACCCGGAACTTTAAACATGAAAACATAAAACATTCTTCTAAAACACTTGAAAGGATTCTCCTCATGTTCATCCTAGGTTCATTACTGCATCAAATAACCTGGGAGCATACATCAAAAGAAAGGGTGAGCAAAAAGCCCAGTAAGGAAAACAAGAGAAACATTTTACATGTGAACTTGAGATACTTCAATAAGGTCATGAAAAAGAACTTTAAGGCATGAGAATGAAATAAGAAGGCATATCATAATAAAAATAACATTTTTCATAACTTGAAAATGTGGCTAAATCATTTAACATAGAAAATCATGAACATATCACCAAGGTCCATCCCCAAGGTGTCATTTGAAAATTACCAAGGTTATTCACCAAGGTATCGTGAAAATTGTAATCTCTAGTGGTTACATCATTACCCAATGCATTGGAGCGCTATCAGGGCGCACCCTTAAATTTTCCTTTATTATCATGTGAGCCACATATATCATCATCAAAAATTTCATAAATAACCCATATAGCATAAAATAAATGGGTTTCATTTCATAATCATAACGTTTTAAAAACTGCTTTAAAGACATGATCTTTACATAACTTTAAAACCCATAGAAAACGAAGGTGGGTCTCATGTATGTAAATCCCAGAATTTAAAATAGAACATTTTGGTATATATGTAAATACCCCTTTATAAGAAAGAGATTTGAGTATTCACTTAATAATATAAAAGAACTTTAGAAAAAGAGAGAGACATTTTGAGACGGAAATTCTGCAGCATAACGGCTATGTTACGAGGTTTTAGAAGACATTAAAAAGAGAGGTAAAATGGGTCAAACATTCATAAATGACCCATAAAATAGTATATGGACAGAATAAGAAGGATACATGATCCTGGTAATGAAATTTCAAGGACATACCATTTGAAATGAAAAACATGGAAGGAAGACAAAAATTAGATTTCTCTTATGAAAGTTCGGCAGCCTAACGGCGTTACTTAAACTTCAACAAAAATGATTTGAAAAGATCAAATAGGGTTTCTCATAATGTGAACATAAGAGTTTAGTATGATATATATAGATATAATTCCCCAACATAATAAAAAGGAACTTGAAAGAATTGACATGAAAGTAGAACTTCAAAACGAGAAGGGTGAAGAACCACTTAAAAATTAGGCAGCCTAACGGCGCCACTTAAAACTTCAAAATAATGAATTGAAGAGATAAAATGGGGTCTATAATCATATGAACATAAGAGTACAGTATGATAGATATATAGATAATACCCCAACATAACAAAAAGGAACTTGAAAGAATTGACAAGAAAGTAGAACTTCAAAACGAGAAGGGTGAGAACCACTTAAAAATTCGGCAGCCTAACAGCGCCACTTAAAACTTCAAAATACTGAATTGAAGAGATCAAATGGGTTCTCTAATCATATGATCATAAAAGATAAGTATGATAAATCTATAGATCATACCCCAACATAATAAAAAGGAACTTGAAATACTTTACATGAAAATAGATCTTGAAAAATGAGAAGGGAGAAAGAATCTGTTACAAAAATTTCGGCAGCCTAACGGCGCCACTTAAAACTTAATAAAACGAAATAATGAGAGCAAGATGGGATCTCTCATTATATGAACATGAAAAGTTCAGTAAGAGGAGTATAAAAGAACATCCTCCAACATAAGAACATGGAGCATAAAAGGAATGACATAAAAGAGATTACTTGAAATGGAAGAGAGAGGTCGGATCCCTTACCTTAAAACATAACTCTTAAAACTCAAAGGTTGGGACCTTGAGGGCTTGTGGGCACCATGGGAGGACTCCTTGGGAGGAAATGAGACCAGAACTTCGTTGGAGGAGAGTGGGGAGTCGAATGGATGAGAGGATTGATTGGTATTTATAGGGAAAGTGAGGGGACAAGGCATTAATGGCAAAGGGACACCTCATTAGTGGTTTTGGCAAAACCATGGGCTTGCCCATGGTATTTGACCATGGTATTGGCCACTTGGTACACCTCAAACCTTATCTCACTATTCATAATTCGAACATATTGATTACAAGCTTAATACATCATTGAATGATGTCATTAAACACCCGTAACTTAAAAACTGTATTTTCACTATTCATCGAAAATTCAACTTTCTCAGAATAATCCCAAAATTTCACCTTAACCAAATATCAACGCTCTGATTAAAAATATGAACTCCATTTTATAAAAATAATTTTCTAAATATTTTTAATTTAATTTTTAAATAAAAACACTATTCACCGAAAATTCATTTTTTCAGAAAAAACCCCAAAAATTACCATTGCATAATATCGGTGCTCTGAGTTCAAAAATGAAATCCGTTTTATAAAAATAATTATCTAAATATTTTTAATTAAATTTTTAATTAAAAAACACTATTCACCCAAAAAAACTAATACTTGAATAATAATTTATGAAACTGTTATATAACCATTTTATTGAATCACATTACTTAATCAAGGTGCCTAGATTATATTAATACTTTCTTTAAGTGAGATTACTAATCCATTTGGACACATTACTAATCCTAATCATAAAATAACTATTCATAATTTACTATTCATCAAAAATTAATTTGATCTTATTAGACTCTAAATTTCATACCGAACATAATTGTAGAAGACCATTTTTCGAAAATCATTACACATATTAAATTATTTAAGGTTTACACAACCATTTTTAAAATATCCTTTTTCTAAAATTCATCAAAAATATGCATACTATATTTATCCGGTCATTTGAAAATTCATAAACTTCATCATAAGAAGAAATCCCAATTTTTATTTAAAACAAGGGATTACACAAGGCAGTTACGGTCTCCTTACATAGCCCCTTATCACACCAGCATAGGACCTAAGTGTAAGGTGTGCTAAGGTGAGAGAATCCGAGGGAGGCTCGGCCGACATTGCACGAGTAGTAATTTCTATCAGTTTGAACTTCTCGCGAAGGCGATCCCGTTCTAGCTTTATACGATGAATTTCAGCTTGGGTTTGGTCCAGAGCAAAGCCCAGTGGTGCTACCTCCTTCCCAAGTTCTGTTAGATGGGCTTCGATTGGTCCAAGACTACTGGGTGAGGCCATCGAATCTTCTTTCTATATTAATTAACCAAGATTACTTGTATTTAGAGACAATAATCAAAACGTTTAGTTTCCAGTGGTCATATTGACCAATGGTCATATAACAGTCAAAAACCAACAGTATCATTTTAATTATACTCATGTTATCAAATGAAACATTTTTGTTGAGTATAAAAATAAAATAACACATAAAATTAGGAAACAAGATTTATTCAAAATTTCGGGTTGTTACAATCTTCCCCCCTTAAGAAATTGTGTCCTCGCAATTTTTTTAAAATTAGGTTTTGAAATTTCATTGAAAGTCCCACATCGGAAAAGGAGTCAGTAAAACTATTACTTTAAAAGAAAGAAAGGGAAGTACAAAGGTCACCCGAGTTAGCCCACACTAGGCTTCCATGTAGGAAAAACATGGACATGGAGGAGAAAACAAAGGGTCAAGTTCTGAGGGAGAGTGACAGATAACATGATTAGGAGAAAGTTAACCATAAGAAAATCCCAAACTTATGATGTGTGTAAACGATCTTTGATTACCTAGTAGGAAACGTAAACCAACAAAGTTTTTGTTTTCCGTTCCATTTCATAATTTTGAGGAATTCATTTACAACATAGAACAAAAACATAAGTAAATGTATCTACCTTCATGTAGAGTTTCACCCTTTAATAAGTTTCTACCAAAAATACTCTTTTCTCCCAAACGATGAGCATTCAAAACTACTTGGTCTCATAAAAACACAAGAATCATCTTCTAGAGAATCACATAATCCACAAAAGATTAACTATCTATTCCTTCTATCCTTAAACATTATCCCAAAAATAGAAAGGGTAAGGTTAAACAACTCTTCAAAAAGGAAGAATCCCATAGGAATGGAAACTAATTTTAAATCTTCAATGTTCCATGGTAATACCCAAAGTTCATCATAGACCATCCCATAAATAACAGTCCTTAAAATTCCTCAAAATAAACCAAACTAAGATTGAAACCCAAATACAAGAAGGATTTGATAACATAGTCTTCCAAAATAAACTTCATTGTTCATCTCCAAACAACATCAACCACTCCTAACATCTTATAAAAAAATTATCTAAACTAAACATATTTTACCCAAGATAGGTTAATCATTCCCATAAGTAACTTAAATTACTATAATTCCACCATAAATTCATCGATTCTTCAAAATATAAGTCAACCTTACTCCTCAATGAAAATACCGTAGTAATCTATTTACCTCGATCATATAGGTTCCCTAAAATAGTGAACATATTCCAAAATAATAATCATCTTTTAATCCCCTAATCACCTCTGTCATATTAATACGACAATCGTCACATTTCCTATCACATTGGTTTTTGGGACATGTTCTTCCATTTCCCGTCATTAACTAAGAAAAGAAACTATAATTAGGGGCTTATTTACTTAGATAATAATCATGAAAAGGAAACTTTAAGCATAAAAGGATAAACATGTATAATAAAAGTATATCCTAACTTGTGATCCCCTAGGTTCCAATCTAGGTTATCCATGATCATATATTTTTATGTGAATCATTATTTTGTTTTATCTTTGTTCCTTTAATAATGGTTCATACTAAGATTATGAATTTACCAAAGCATATCCCCCGGGAGTGTCGTAACCAAGAGTGCAGCAAGGCCCGTTGTCATGTACCAGTTCCCGTTCGAGTCTAGCTCAAAGCGGTGTTTTTAGGTTTTACCCCTATGTACATCTGTGCCAGAGCCACCTCTACCTGCTCGTATCCAGACAGGGATGTATTTGCTTGGAAACCCCTTACTCAATACTCACCAAAATACCAGGAAGATTTCCTATATTTAAACTTTTCTATAGGGTTCTTCCTAGATTATTTTCATATCCTAATTTCCAAAAATAAATAAACCATCCTTTGATACCAACTATATCATCCCGCCTCTTTATCACATAAAATTTCATTACATTTTACAAAACTGAGGATCTTTAAGGTTTAGTGTCTTGGAAACCATGAACTTTAAACATGAAAACATAAAGCATTCTTCTAAAAAACTTGAAAGGCTTCTCCTCATGTTAATCCTAGGTTCATTACTGCATAAAATAACCTAGGAGCATACATCAAAAGAAATGGTGAGCAAAAATCCCAGTAAGGAAAATAAGAGAAACATTTTACATGTGAACTTGAGATACTTCAATAAGGTCATGAAAAAGAACTTTAAGGCATGAGAATGAAATAAGAAGGAATATTATAATAATAATAACATTTTTCATAACTTGAAAATGTGGCTACATAATTTAACATAGACAATCATGAACATATCATCAAGGTCCATCCCCAAGGTGTCATTTGAAAATTACCAAGGTTATTCACCAAGGTATCATGAAAATTGTAATCTCTAGTGGTTACATCATTACCCAATGCATTGGAGCGCTATCAGGGCGCACCCTTAAATTTTCATTTATTATCATGTGAGACACATATATCATCATCAAAAATTTCATAAATAACCCATATAGCATAAAATAAATGGGTTTCATTTCATAATCATAACATTTTAAAAACTGCTTTAAAGACATGATCTTTACATAACTTTAAAACCCACAGAAAAGGAACGTGGGTCTCATGTATGTAAATCCCAGAATTTAAAATAGAACATTTTGGTATATATGTAAATACCCCTTTATAAGAAAGATCTTTGAGTATTCACTTAATAATATAAAAGAACTTTAGAAAAAGAGAGAGACATTTTGAGAAGGAAATTCTGCAGCATAACGGCTATGTTACGAGGGTTTAGAAGACATTAAAAAGAGAGGTAAAATGGGTCAAACATTCATAAATGACCCATAAAATAGTAGATGGACAGAATAAGAAGGATACATGATCATGGTAATGAAATTTCAAGGACATACCATTTGAAATTAAAAACATGGAAGGAAGACAAAAATTAGATTTCTCTTATGAAAGTTCGGCAGCCTAACGGCGTTACTTAAACTTCAACAAAAATGATTTGAAAAGATCAAATAGGGTTTCTCATCATGTGAACATAAGAGTTAAGTATGATATATATAGATATAATTCCCCAAAATAACAGAAATTAACTTGAAAGAATTGACATGAAAGTAGAACTTCAAAACGAGAAGGGTGAAGAACCACTTAAAAATTCGGCAGCCTAACGGCGCCACTTAAAACTTCAAAATACTGAATTGAAGAGATCAAATGGGGTCTCTAATCATATTAAAATAATATTCCATTATGATAGATATAGAGATCATACCCCAACATAACAAAAAGGAACTTGAAAGAATTGACAAGAAAGTAGAAATTCAAAACGAGAAGGGTGAAGAACCACTTAAAAATTCGGCAGCCTAACAGTTCCACTTAAAACATCAAAATACTGAATTGAAGAGATCAAATGGGGTCTCTCATCATATGATCATAAAATATCAGTATGATAAATTTAGAGATCATACCCAAACATAATAAAAAGTAACTTGAAATACTTTACATGAAAATAGATCTTGAAAAATGAGAAGGGAGAAAGAATCTGTTACAAAAATTCCGGCAGCCTAACGGCGCCACTTAAAACTTCATAAAACGAAATAATGAGAGAAAGAGGGGATCTCTCATTATATGAACATGAAAAGGGCAGTAAGAGGAGTATAAAAGAACATCCTCCAACATAATAACATGGAGCATAAAAGGAATGACATAAAAGAGATTACTTGAAGTGGAAGAGAGAGGTCGGATCCCTTACCTTAAAACATAACTCTTAAAACTCAAAGGTTGGAACCTTGAGGGCTTGGGGGCACCATGGGAGGACTCCTTGGGAGGAAATGAGACCAGAACTTCATTGGGGGAGAGTGGGGAGTCGAATGGATGAGAGGATGTCTTGGTATTTATAGGGAAAGTGAGGGGACAAGGCATTAATGGCAAAGGGACACCTCATTAGTGGTTTTGGCAAAACCATGGGCTTGCCCATGGTATTTTACCATGGTATTGGACACTTGGGACACCTCATACCTTATCTCACTATTCATAATTCGAACATATTGATTACAAACTTAATACACCATTTAATGATGTCATTAAACACCCATAACTTAAAAACTGTATTTTCACTATTCATCAAAAATTCAACTTTCTCAGAATAATCCCAAAATTTCACCTTAACCAAATATCAACGCTCTGATTAAAAATATGAACACCATTTTATAAAAATAATTTTCTAAATATTTTTAATTTAATTTTTAAATAAAAACACTATTCACCGAAAATTCATTTTTTTCAGAAAAAACCCTAAAAATTACCATAGCATAATATCGGTGCTCTGAGTTCAAAAATGAAATCCGTTTTATAAAAATAATTATCTAAATATTTTTAATTAAATTTTTAATTAAAAAACACTATTCACCCAAAAAAACTAATACTTGAATAATAATTTATGAAACCGTTATTTAACCATTTTATTGAATCACATTACTTAATCAAGGTGCCTAGATTATATTAATACTTTCTTTAAGTGAGATTACTAAACCATTTGGACACATTACTAATCCTAATCATAAAATCACTATTCATAATTTACTATTCATTAAAAATTAAGTTGATCTTATTAGACTCTAAATTTCGTACCGAACATAATTGTAGAAGACCATTTTTCGAAAATCATTACACATTTTTAATTATTTAAGGTTTACACAACCATTTTTAAAATATCCTTTTTCTAAAATTCATCAAAAATATGCATACTATATTTATCCGGTCATTTGAAAATTCATAAACTTCATCATAAGAAGAAATCCCAATTTTTATTTAAAACAAGGGATTACACAAGGCAGTTGCGGTCTCCTTACATAGCCCCTTATCACACCAGCATAGGACCTAAGTGTAAGGTGTGCTAAGGTGAGAGAATCCGAGGGAGGCTCAGCCAACATTGCACGAGTAGTAATTTCTATCAGTTTGAACTTCTCGCGAAGGCGATCCCGTTCTAGATTTATACGATGAAGTTCAGCTTGGGTTTGGTCCAGAGCAAAGCCCAGTGGTGCTACCTCCTTCCCAGGTTCTGTTAGATGGGCTTCGATTGGTCCAAGACTACTGGGTGAGGCCATCGAATCTTCTTTCTATATTAATTAACCAAGATTACTTGTATTTAGAGACAATAATCAAAACGTTTAGTTTCCAGTGGTCATATTGACCAATGGTCATATAACAGTCAAAAACCAACATTATCATTTTAATTATACTCATGTTATCAAATGAAACATTTTTGTTGAGTATAAAAATAAAATAACACATAAAATTAGGAAACAAGATTTATTCAAAATTTCGGGTTGTTACATTTACCTCTCCCGAATAGAAAAAAGACCATTCAGTTTTGCAAAAGCGGAGCCACGTGGCACTTCCTCTTTGTCAGCGGGACCCGCAGGGCACGGGTCCCCTTCATCACGGCTTCGAAGTCGCAGCCTCCTTCAATGGAGAATGACACCACGCCACCCTACTTCCACCACGGTCGGCCGACATGGGCTTCCCCATCTGTCCATCGTGCCACCTCAAGGCACCACCTCTCTTCCATGGAAAGCGACAGTCGGCTGTCGTCCTCACCCGTCGTCACACGCCGGAAATGGTGTCATGCCAGAGGGGTTTCCACAGGCCACTGGGTGAGTTTTTGTGGTCTGTTTTCCCTTCCGAACACTCCTACGGGCCTCCCAGGATGCTATCATTGCTGTGTGGCACCCATATTTAAGATTCCATCGAGTTAGAAATCTACCCCCAAAGAACGCATCAAAAATCCAAAGTAGTGGAGGGTCTGGGCCTTGTTTGTTTGGCCTGTACCCTCTGAGTTAGCATCATATCAAGTGGGAGTAATTAATACATCCCATAAAAAATGATAAACCACATTCACTCTTTTCCCCTCAACAACCACCCGTAGTTTCATATGAATTGCAGATCAACTCCTTTTGGTTGATCAGCGTTTTCCATGATTTTCAAGAATGAGGAAAAGGAACAAATTCTCTTGAATTTAAACAAAACACCTACCTCATATTCATAGGATACATCGTAGTTGTTGAAGAAGAATCCACATTTGATAAATTCACTGGTGTTCGTCGATCCTGGATCGATTCCTCCAATGTAGTCATCCAAGCCTCCGTTATTTATTGGTGGAAGACGTCATAACACTTCATAAAAGGTTCATGCCTTCCATCTCAAAAACCCAAGCCCGAGATTCATTTAAATATAAAGGAAGGGAGATTAACAAATCTTATGATAAATGAGGTTCATTAATGAGTTTTAATTAATGAACCTATTAACACTCAATGGTGTGGTTACAAAACAAAAGAGTAAATCCATTAAATGGCTTGAAAACCTAGTGGTCCCACCATCTCTTCTCGAAAGTTGGTAGAAAAATAAAATAACATTTTTATGTTATTTTATTCTTCTTCAAAAAGTCTGAAAAACTAACTTTTTCACTTGACATACTTTGGTCGAAGTTAAACCTCCCTTAAGAAAATTCTGATGGTGTGAGTTCAATGGTGCCCTCATAATTCAATTTAGAGCACTAGTTCAAAAGATATAAATTCCCACATGCATGTTTATCGAAGGTTCCTTAAAAAAAAGTTCAACATTTTGTTCTAGGAACATCGGGCGTCAGAATCAAGTGCCGTCAATTTTAACAAACTCGTAATAATCCCAAATAATTTTCAAAAAAAATATGGAATTTTTGTGTCTTTACAGGTCACTTGATTGTCTTCCATATCTTGATGATGGGTTTGATTCTACTAATTTCATCTTTCAAACTATCCTTCCACCCAACACTGTTCGGGAGGTATGTCATCAATAAACGTTGGAACCACAATGATGGGAGGAAGGATATTTTGAAAGAGGGAGTCTATTCCATAATCAATTAATGAAAGCCAATAAATCGTATAAGGATTAAAGTTTCCTAGGAACCTACACTAATGGAATCAATTAAAAATTCTCCTCGTATGAATAGAAATTATAATACCTTCTCTCTAATGGTTTTGAAGAAATTAATCTCACCCCACCTACATTTGAAATCACTTTTTTCTACTCAAGGATTCCTCACCTTCCAATTTTGGATATTTATTTAATCCACCATAAGATCCCTCCAATAACATACATCCATTTAAAAGGTTAATTTTTCAACTTATTCTTAGTATTGATATAGAATTTTTTTACTCTTATGAATTAAATGAACCTATTCAATGTAATCCTAAATTTATTATCATGATATATTACCATAAAATCTTATAGAAACCATAGATAGTTCCCATCGTTGAAACTTATACCAAATATCTTGAAGTAGATCTACAATTACCTCTAGTAATGTCCTACTTTACAAATGATGATGATTTTATCGATTGTAAAATATAATATTAGAGAGAGGTATCCATGAAAAGCAATCATACTCTATGATAAAACTTTAATAATATGCCATGAATGGTCTCACCAAATATGATAGGATATATCATATTTCTTTTATCATATTTAACAATTGAGGTGATATTGGATTTTTGATTTGATCCCCTATTTTCACACAAACCATGGATAGAGTCATCTTTTATGATATCATAAATTGTATGATAAAATAGTTAAAATACTTAGATTTTCTATATTTCATACTGTATTATATATAATTTCCATATGCTATGGATGAAAAAATACATCCTTTATATCATAATATTTGATATTTATATAATACAATATGACATTTATTTATTCAAAAAACTAATAGATTAATACATTGTGTCCTTGAATAACAAGTCTCTCATACCACTTATGAGTTTTAGGGTATCATCCTTGTAACACCCCAGGTAAATAAAGAATATTACATTTTCACATTTATCCATATTTTTGAATAAAATATTAATATAACTTTAAAGGGGACTCTATGCTTGATGGCGTACCCAATACTCTTCAACGAGTTTCTTGGGAATCTTACGTTGCACTCTAATAATAAAATAATATTATTTTAAATTGTAGTTAATGCCTAGCCGTTGTAATGGTGGGAATGAAAAGAACTAACTAAAAAATTATTATATATGTTTGTCAAATATTTTTACTTTTTTACAATAAATGTTAGAGGATTAAAAATGCGAATGAATCCAATTTTAAGCGTAAACATTCTAATATTCCTTAAAAGGTTGATTAACCGCCTTTTGATGACGAACTTCTTTTAAATCCACTTTTTGACAATTTTATGTGTTATATTTGACAAAATAAAATTCTTCTTTAGAATCAGGACATCAAAATTTACTTTGTGTAAATTGTTGGTATTTTTCCGAAAAAGTAAATTTTTTAATGAATAGTGAGAAATGTTGTATTTTAATTCAAAACCTCTTTTTAATATAATATATTTATATGATTAGATTATCTTTTGAATTGGTTTTAAAGTTAAATTAGAATATATTTATACCATTTAATCCAATATTGGTCATTGGAATTAATTTCATCTTGAAATTGGACTTAAACTAGTGTTAATCTTTTGATACTTATTATTTCATAAAAACACGCTATTTGCTCTGACAACGAGAATTAATTATTAAATTAATTAATGTAACTTATATGTTTTTAATTTTTTAAAATAGACATCATTTTTGAATTCGGAATATCAAATATATCTTAGGGTGAATTTTTCATATTTTTCTGGAAAACTTCAGTTTTTTATGAATAGTAAAACCACTAAGTGGTACTTAAAAAACTGATTTTTTGTTTAAATGAAATTTTACCACCTCTGTGCTTTTAATTTAAAAAATACGACATACACTATTGTCATTAATAAGTAAAATGTGGTTCAATGGGATTAAAAAAAAATTGGTGAATAGTAACTTTTAAGTTTTAATCACGATTAGAGGTAATTAGTGTAGTTTAAGGTAAAAATAATGTTTTAATAATATGAAATGACCTAGAAACATGTCCTACCCTCATTGGATGAGTCATGGCCGACCAAGACAATCCACGGGTCAACTTGGGGACCCCATGGAGCCACTTTTCTTGGAAAATGACATTAATACCATTTTATTTAAGGTTAAAATTAAAATGTCACAAACATGTGTTGTTTTACTAAAACAATTTTTAGATGGGGTTATACAAGTCATGTTTTTTACTATAAATATTCATTAGAAATATAAAACGATTTACTACATCATAATATTTGTTTTATAATTTTTAGATATTAAATAAATTAATTTATTTATGACACCGTGATGATGCAGTGATTACCTCATAAATGAACGATTTAAATAAAATGAGAAGATAGGGTGAAATATAAGTCTTACACTTGTCAAAAACCTATTGTATGGGTGTATTTTGAAACCTTATCACATGATACTAGAAATATATCCTTTTGGTACCTTTTAAATATGAAAATCATTTTATAATAAAGTAATATTTTATAACATTCCAAGAGTGTCCCTCCTCTCCTCTTATAAAATGCCCCCACCTCTACCACCTTACACACACCTCTAAAGCCTTTGGCTCAGACAACCCCTACCCATTTCATCTCTCCACATCCCTCTCTTCATCATTGAAGCCTCACTTTGGTCAGAATCTTTTCCAAGGAATCCTTTGACCTCAAATCAAAGAGAGTTACCCGATTTAAAGGTAATGTCTTCCCTTGTGTTCTTTTGTTTTATTTTTCTTATCCAAACCCATAAACTCTTTTTATTACCTTTTTTGTAACAAAACCAGTATATTAAATATACTAGGATGTTTTTATAAGAATTATTCGAGCTACACTTTCACACACCTCCATCTAATGGTTAAAGAACATACTGTTTCTGTGGATGGCGAATTACTACCTCACGAAACGATGATTGTTCAATATTATTTTAACACCTTAAAAGGTGGCCATTAAGATGTCACTATATTTATATATGATATATAATATGTTTATGTTTTCCTTAAGATTCTGTATTTTTCATTTATGTCATACCTTTATGGTTTCCATTATGGGTAAACGCGATATCTTCATTTTAGGAAGTGCGGACTACCGCCCCCTCAAAGTGATTCGATTTGTTAATGCCATATGTGGGACGTATAAAGTATGGAATTAATGTTATTACATATTATATACTACTGGAATTATAATATACCTTTATATAATTATTATTTAATTCCATTTAATACAAAAAAAATGAAATTAGCGTTCATGTGTACGTACGGCTTACCGTCTCCACGAATGGTACATTTCATTTCTTATCTCCAAATGTTATGTACTATTATAAGTAAATATATATAATGGATATATATGTAATATATTACATATAAATGAAGGATATAATTCTGGAATTATAATATATATATCTCTCATTTAGTTTTAATTCCATTAATATGACAAAAAAAATGAAAGTAGCGTTCATGCTTACGTATGGCCTATCGTCTCCATGAACGGTGCTTTTAATTTTTTATCTCCAAATTCTATGGAATAGTATAAAATGAATATATACTGGATATATATGATATTTAAAACATAAATACTATTCTGGATATGATGTACCTATAACTACATGGAAAATTCATTTCCAACAAGTTCGATTTTTACTCATGTACCGAACATCGACAAAAACATCTGATATGAACTCACTTTATTAACCAATTATTATAATATTAAAATATGTGATATTAACTGAATAATAATATTTAAAGTATGTCCTTAATAAATTAAAAATTGACCAAATTTTATTATTCAGGAGATTAAAGAACGATCGAGTCATGTCGGACACAAGGTAAGGGATCCTACCTATCTCTTTCTTTTTAAGTACACTCTTTTATGTCATTCCTTTTAAGATAATCTTTCTTATGATTGGGATGTTATTTTATATTACTCTTACTATAATTTTTATGTTCATTCGATGATAGGACCAATTTTCTCTCATCAATCCATTTTGGAAGTTTTAATTGGCGTGGTTAGGTTGCTGAAATTTCATAAGGGGCTTTTTATCTCACCTTGTGTTTTCGTGAGATTCATGCTACATTTGCCAATATTTCCTTTTGAGTGGTGTATTTACTGTCCATTATTCTACTCTTTGTGTAACATAATTTCGTTTATGAGTATTTACATCAATGTTGTATAGTCCTTCTTTCATGGGGTGTACATTTCGAAAGTTACACAAATCGG
This sequence comes from Viscum album, assembly GCA_963277665.1. NCBI lineage: Eukaryota > Viridiplantae > Streptophyta > Magnoliopsida > Santalales > Viscaceae > Viscum > Viscum album. The sequence continues at coordinate 1,951,805,993 of OY728141.1, read as the reverse complement.
TAAGGGAACCTTTCACCCTCCTCTTTTTAAAATACTTCTTTTGTTATGTCTTTTAATTTTCATCTTATTGTGGGGGGATATGTTCTTATATATCCTTATTGCCGTAAATTTTATGTCCAAGAGATGAGATACCCTTTATCTCTCTCATCAACTCTTTTTCTAAAATTTGATGTGACGTCGTTAGGCTGTCAAGGGAACTTCTTAACCCAATTTCGATTTCTTTGGGTTCAATATGTAGTTATTGAATATGTCATCCTTTGAATATGTGTGAATGACCTTTGATTAATTTACACTTAATATCCACTTATATTGGGGGTATTTATATTTGTCGCACATAATTATGAGATTGATTTATCCTTAATTTAAGGATACCATCTTTATAATGGATTTCATCTCAGTTTACATTTCCATTGAGACTTCATTGTTGTTATGCACCAATTCACTCTTATATGGTGTATATACTGTCCTTTGAAATATTATATCATGAATTACTTTATTCTCATGATATTATAAAGTTTTGATTAAATGTTATTCCTCAATTATTGTATTCAAGTGTCTCTCATTTTGTTAAAAACCTTTTAACTAAAATATCGTTTTAAATGTTTTAATGATTTAATCTTATAAATATTTCTCATTCATATCCATGTTTTCAAAATGGTTTTAAGGATTTATTTATATGGATATTAATGGTTTAAAATGTTAAAAGCTTCAATGTGGTATATGACACTTTGATTTAAAAATCTCTTTATTAAATGTTTTAAATGGTTTTGAAAATGGTTTTTAGAATGGATTCATTATTTCAATATCTTAAAATGTTATATTGTTATTGAAATGTGGGAATGTTATCTTTCCTTTATGCTTAAGTTATGTGCTATGATTATTTTATGGTTCTTGGGAATTGTTATGAAGACGGGTGGTTTTGTGATAAACTAAGGGCGGGTGAACCCGATATAGCTATCCAATTCATTGGGTAACGCGAAGGAGTTAAACGTTAAGGTTTATCCAAAGAGATTTAGGGAATATACTGTGATGTGTATTCCAAACGTAACCAAGAGGGTTACTCCCTACGTAAGAATGTTATGAATGCCTCAATTTACCTTTATGCATTATGATTTCTATGATTTATTCATGATTTGATGAGGTATGTTAAAATGCTTATGTTTTATGAGTAAAGTATGATTTCATACATGGACTAATGTTTTCTTTTCATACTTTTATATCCCTTACTGAGATTTTTATGCTCATCCAAAGTTTTTGAAATGTTTTTCACAGGTCAAGGGAAAGGTGCATGATATGTTGATAGTGTCAAGGAAGTGTCAAGAAAGAATCCATGTTTTATTTTAAATATGTTTCCGTTGATGGGAAAAAACGAATACTATCTTTTATGTAACCACTTTGTTTAAATGTGGAATGTAATTCATGATTTATGATCTAATTCTCTAAAACTATAAACCTGAAAAGATCCTCAATGTGAATTATTCATTTAATTCAATATTAAGTAAGGTTTAAGGTCGGTGCCTTATAGTTGGTATCAGAGGTCGGTTTAGATAACTTTAGAGGTTAGGGTATTCTCTAGGCATAAGTGACATTACCATAATGGTTAGGATTTCAGAAAGAGTCCTAGTTTTAGATAAAGTGAATGAGTAAGTATATCTTAGTGTTTATCTTCCTCAATAGTACATGATGGTTTTGTTGATATACACACACTGACATTTATGTTTTTAGTGAATGGATGGATCTAGAAGGCACCAAAGTGACAATAGGTTTGAAGGAAACTGTGGTGGTTATCTAATTAAGAGACTGGATGAAATGGGGGATTCAATGAGGAAACTCATGGGTGTTCTAAACCAACTATCAAGGAGTCATGATAAACCACTTGTACCTTGGTATGTTCTGTAATGCATCATGAACAAGATGACCAATTGATGTGGAAGTTCAGGTAATAATTATAAAGGTAACCATTAGGCTTTATATGATCCTTACTTTTGAGGTAATTATGGGTTATTATATATTATGATGGAAAATGAAAGGCATGAGATAAACTTGAAGTTAAAATATGTTATGATTATTTTTTAATATTTTATCTCCTTTTGGGGAATGTTTTAAGAATTATATAGTTTTGGAAAAAGGACAACATACAGACCGTGTGACAACCCGTCGCGTCGGACAAAGCTGCGGGAAACAAACCCACAACCAAAGTGCGACTGGTATTTATCACCTACCACAAGACTACATGAATTCCCTGGTTAGTTTGACTAATTATTTTTAGTTAGAAGATTTTAGGAATCAAGAGTAAGTTTATTTTGGGTTATCTATGTAAATTATTAACCTATCATCAAGGTTATGTGATTAGGTTAATTACTTTTCAATATGAGAATTTAAGAGAAACTGGTGTTATTTGGAGATAAAAGTTAATTTGTACATTAGAAGACTATGTGATTAAATCCTTCAAATATTTGGGTTTCAATCTCAGTTTGGTTTACTTTGAATAATTTTATGGACAATTGTTTATCGAATGGTCTTCGTTGAACTTTAGGTTTTTTTTGGACAAATTTTGGAGATTAAGAATAGATTTTCTTTTTATAAAGGATTATACTTTTGTGGATTATCTGATCTCATAATAACAATTTTGGTTTTGGATTTTGTCTAAAGACATGGGAAATATATAGTTCTCTTTTTTGGATTAGTTGATTCTCAAGAAGTTGATTATAGTACTCTTAATGCGAACAAGTCTTCCTAAAAACTCATCTTTTGGAAAAAATATGAGTTTGATTAAGGAATCTAGTAAAAGTTGAAAGTCTACGTGACAGGTAATTATGTTTAATTATGATTTAGTTAAGATCAAAAATAAATTCCTCAATGAAGAGTAACTTAAAACAAAAATGTTGTCTGTTAACTTTTCCTACTGGGGAATCAAATACCGTTTAACCCATCACAAGTTTGTGATTTTCTTATGGTTAACTTTCTCCTAGACATGTTTACTATCACTCTCCCTTAGAACATGACCCTTTGTTTTTTCCTCCATATCCATGTTTTCCTACATGAAATCCTAGTATGGGTTAAATCGGGTGACCTTTGCACTTCTCTTTCTTTATTTTAAAGTGATTTTTTTACTGACTCTTGTTCCGATGTGGGATTTTCAATGAAGTTTCCAAGCCCAATTTTAAAATTGCGAGGATGTAATTCCCAAAAGGGGGGAAGGATGTAACACCCTAGGTAAATAAAGAATATGAAATTTTCACATTATTCCATATTTTTGAATAAAATATTAATATAACTTTGAATGGGACGTTATGCTCGATGGCGTACCCAATATGCTTCAACGAGTTTCTTGGGAATATTATGTTGCACTCTAATAATAAAATAATATTATTTTAAATTGTAGTTAACGCCTTACCGTTGTAATGGCGGGAATGAACAGAACTAACTACAAAATGATTATATATTTTTGTCAAATATTTTTACTTTTTTACAATAAATGTTAGAGGATTAAAAATGCAAATGAATCCAATTTTTAGCGTAAACATTCTAATATTCTTTAAAAGGTTGATTAACCGCCTTTTGATGACGAACCTCTTTTAAATCCACTTTTTGACAATTTTATGTGTTATATTTGACAAAATAAAATTCTTCTTTAGAATCGAGACATCAAAATTTACTTTGTGTAAATTTTTGGTATTTTTCCGATAAAGTTCATTTTTTAATGAATAGTGAGAAATGTTGTATTTTAATTCAAAACCCCTTTTTAATGTAATTTATTTATATGATTAGATTATCATTTGAATTGGTTTTAAAGTGAAATTAGAATATATTTTTACCATTTAATCCAATAATGGTTGTTGGAATTAATTTCATCTTGAAATTGGACTTAAACTAGTGTCAATCTTTTGATACTTATTGTTTTATAAAAACACGCTATTTGCTCTGACAGCGGAAATTAATTATTAAATTAATTAATTTAACTTATATGTTTTGAATTTTGTAAAATAGACATCATTTTTTAATTCGGAATATCAAATATATCTTAGGGTGAATTTTTCGTATTTTTCTGGAAAACTTCAGTTTTTTTATGAATAGTGAAAGCACTAAGTGGTACTTAAAAAACTGATTTTTGGTTTAAATGAAATTTTACCACCTCTGTGTTTTTAATTTCAAAAATCCAACATACATGGTTGTCATTAAGAATTAAAATGTGGTTCAATGGGATTCAAATAATTTTTTTGGTGAATAGTAACTTTTAAGTTTTAATGGCGATTAGAGGTAATTAGTGTAGTTTAAGGTAAAAATAATGTTTTAATAATATGAAATGACCTAGACACATGTCCTACCCTCATTGGATGAGTCATGGACGACCAATACAGTCCATGGGCCAACTTGGGGACCCCATGGAGCCACTTTGCTTGGAAAATGACATTAATACCTCTTTATTTAAAGTTAAAATTAAAATGTCACAAACATGTGTTGTTTTACTAAAACAATTTTTAGATGGGGTTATACAAGTCATATTTTTTACTATAAATATTCATTAGAAATATAAAAACGTTTCCTACATCATGATATTTTTTTTATAATTTTTAGATATTAAATAGATTAATTTATTTATGACACCGTGATGATGCAGTGATTACCTCATAAATGAATGATTTAAATAAAATGAGAATATAGGGTGAAATATAAGTCTTAAACTGGTCACAAACCTATTGGATGGGTTTATTTATAAACCTTATCACCTTATCCTAGAAATATATCCTTTTGGGACCTTTTAAATCCGAAAATAATTTTATAATAAAGTAATATTTTATAACTTTCCAAGAGTGCCCCTTCTCTCCTCTTATAAAAGGCCCCCACCTCTACCACCTTACACACTCCTATCAAGCCTTTGGCTCGGCCAAACCCAACCCATTGCATCTCTCCACATCCCTCTATTAATAATTTAAGCCTCACTTTGGGTATAATCCTTTCCAAGGAAGCCTTTGAGCTCAAATCAAAGAGAGTTACCTGATTTAAAGGTAATGTCTTCCCTTGTGTTCTTTTGTTTTATTTTTCTTCTCCAAACCCCTAAACTCTTTTTATTACCTTTTTTTGTAACAACACCAGTATCTTAAATATACTAGGATGTTTTTATAAGAAGTATTCAATCTAAACTTTCACACACCTCCGTCTAATGGTTAAAGAACATATTGTTTCTGTGGATGGCGAATTACTCCCTCACGAAACGATGATTGTTCAATATTATTTTAACACCTTCAAAGGTGGAAATTAAGATGTAACTATATTTATATATGATATATAATATATTTATGTTTTCCTTAATCTTCTGTATTTTTTATTTATGGCATACCTTTATGGTTTCCGTTATGGGTAAACGTGATATCTTCATTTTAGGAAGTGCGGACTACTGCCCCCTCAAAGTGATTTGATTCGTTAATGTCATATGTGAGACATATAAAGGATGTAATTAATGGTATTACATATTATATCCTACTGTAATTATAATATACCTTTATATCATTATTATTTAATTTCATTGAATACAAAAAAAATGAAAGTAGCGTTCATGTGTACGTACGGCTTACCGTCTCCATGAACGGTACATTTCATTTCTTATCTCCAAATGTTATGTACTATTATAAGTACATATATATAATGGATATATATGAAATATATTACATATAAATGAGGGATATAATTCTGGAATTATAATATATATATATCTCATTTTCTTTAATTCCATTAATATGACAAAAAAATGAAAGTAGCATTCATGCTTACGTAAGGTCTACCATCTCCATGAACAGTGCTTTTAATTTTTTATCTCTAAATGCTACAGAATAGTATAAAATGAATATATAATGTATATATATGATATTTAAAACATCAATACTATTCTGGATATGATGTACCTATAACTACATGGAAAATTCTTTTCCAACAAGTTCGATTTTTACTCACGTACCGAACATCGACAAAAACGTCTGATATGAACTCAATTTATTAACCAATTATTATAACATTATAATATGTGATATTAACTGAATAATAATATTTAAAGTACGTCCTTAAGAAATTATATATTGACCAAATTTTATTATTCAGGAGATTAAAGAACAATCGAGTCATGTCGGACACGTGGTAAGGGATCCTACCTCTCTCTTTCTTTTTAAGTACACTCTTTTATGTCATTCCTTTTAAGATCATATTTCATATGATTGGGATGTTATTTTATATTACTCTTACTTTAATTTTTATTTTAATTTTATTAGAGTCCTTGTTTTCTCTCATCAATCCATTTTTGAAGTTTTAATTGGCGTCGTTAGGCTGCCGAAATTTCGTAAGGGGCTTTTTATCTCACCTTGTGTTTTCGTGAGATTCATGCTACATTTTCCAATATTTCCTTTTGAGTGGTGTATGTACTGTACATTATTCTACTCTTTGTGTAACATACTTTCGTTTATGAGTATTTACATCAATGTTTTATAGTCCTTCTTTCATGGGGTGTACGTTTCGAAAGTTACCCAAATCGGTAAGGGAACCTTTCACCCTCCTCTTTTTAAAAGACTTATTTTGTTATGTCTTTTAATTTTCATCTTATTATGTGGGGATATGTTCTTATATATCCTTATTACCATAAATTTTATTTCCAAGAGATGAGATACCCATTATCTCTCTCATCAAATCTTTTTCTAAAATTTGATGTGATGTCGTTAGGCTGTCAAGGGAACTTCTTAACCCAATTTCGATTTCTTTGGGTTCAACATATATTTATTGAATATGTCATCCTTTGAATATGTGTGAATGACATTTGATTATTTTACACTTAATATCCACTTATATTGGGTGTATTTATATTTTTATCACATAATTATGAGATTTATTTATCCTTAATTTAAGGATACCATCTTTATAATGGATTTCATCTCAATTTACATTTCCATTGAGACTTCATTGTTGTTATGCACCAATTCAATCTTATATGGTGTATATACTATCCTTTGGAATATTATATAATGAATCCCTTTATTCTCATGATATTATAAAGTTTTGATTAAATGTTATTCCTCAATTATTGTATTCAAGTGTCTCTCATTTTGTTAAAAACTCTTTAACTAAAATATCATTTTAAATGTTTTAATGATTTAATATTATAAATATTTATCATTAATATCCATGTTTTAAAAATGGTTTTAAGGATTTATTTATATGTATATTAATGGTTTAAAATGTTAAAATATTCAATATGGTATGGGACACTTTGATTTAAAAATATATTTATTAAATTCTTTAAATGGTTTTGAAAATGGTTTTTAGAATGGATTCATTATTCCAATATCTTAAAATGATATATTGTTATTGCAATGTGGGAATGTTATCTTTCCTTTATGCTTAAGTTATGTGTTATGATTATGTTATGGTTCTTGGGAATTTTTATGAAGACGGGTGGTTCCGTGATAAACTAAGGGCGGGTGAGCCCGATATAGCTCTCCAATGCATTGGGTAACGCAAAGGAGTTAAACATTAAGGTTTCTCTGAAGAGATTTAGGGAATATACTGTGATGTGTATTCCAAACGTAACCAATAGGGTTACTACCTACGTAAGAATGTTATGAATGCCTCAAGTTACCTTTATGCATTATGATTTCTATTATTTATTCATGATTTGATGAGGTATGTTAAAATCATTATGTTTTATGAGTAAAGTATGATTTCATACATGGACTAATGTTTTCTTTTCGTACTTTTATATCCCTTACTAAGCTTTTTGTGCTCATCCCATGTTTTTGAAATGTTTTTCACAGGTCAAGGGAAAGGTGCATGATATGTTGATAGTGTCAAGGAAGTGTCAAGAAAGAATCCATGTTTTATTTTAAATATGTTTCCATTGATGGTAAAAAAACAAATACTATCTTTTATGTAACCACTTTGTTTAAATATGGAATGTAATTCATGATTTATGATCTAATTCTCTAAAACTCTAAACCTGAAAAGATCCTCAATGTAAATTATTAATTTAATTCAATATTAATTAAGGTTTAAGGTCAGGGTCTTATAATCCTATGATCATTCTAGGGATAAAAAACCTAAACAAGGGTTGATTTATTTCAAGGATAAATGTCAATGGAAATAAAGAAAAAAACACCTATGGAATAATTATAATATAGTATCAGTGGAATACATCTTCAAGCTTCAATGTAATATGTTTTATTTATAACACTGAAGTAGCAAACACAGTATGCTAGCCTTTGAGGAGATTACACTAGGCTTCAATCACACAGATATTCTTAAGAACCCTCGATCACCAAAGGAGTGCTAGCACCTTAACATAGTGATAAAATGTGATCAAAGAAGAAGAGAGGTTTGAAAATGGAATGAAACAAATGGTAAATTATAATAGGGGGATCATATCCATTTATAAGGACTTTAAATTTAAAATACTTCCTTGAGAATTGACCACCATCTCATGGAAACTAATAATTTCATCACGTCAAAGTACTTATTTCATTGAGTGTTTCAATTAATGTTTAAATCCATCTATAATTCTCCATATGATTTATAATTGATGAAAATCCATTTGGGATAAGTATCAAAATTCATTCGTACAATATCATATATTTAATTCCCCACCCAAATCTATGTTGTTCATATGTTGTAGCCTCTGATAAAAGTATATACAAGCTTAAATTTCCATTTATGATTCAAGGGTATTAGAAAATAAGATATCTTTGTTTTGTGCATTTTGGACATGGATAAAAAATTACATGACTTATAGGACATAAAGTTTCAATCCATCAAAAGTATGTTTTAATAAAAAAAATTCTCTCTATGGTTATTTACCATATTAGATGAATTTTCAAATTATTTTTTTATCCTGTGAATTAATTATCTCTTTATTTTGATTAGTAAATCTATTAATAAATCACAACTCATACTTTTCTTAATAAATTATCCAACCATGGATAACTCACTTACTTTTGGGAAATACACTCTTTATATGTTATTGTGTAGTTATAAGTCCATTTACCCAATGATTTATCAAATCTATCCAATCTAGGAAATTTTAAAAAAAATGTTGAGCATACTTTTCTCACCAAAGAAATTATCCATCACTCTTTGTAACCCATGTTTAAAGTTTAATAATAATCTTGAAGTAATTAAAAAATTAAACTCTTACAACATGCATCACTAAAATAATTATTGGAATGTGACTAATTAATCCAATATTTTTTTTGAATTCAGTAAAAATTTATTCATCAAAATCATAAATTTAAATACCAAATTTCAGGGTTTAATAATGTACATAAATAACCAAAATCCAAAAAACATGTTTTAATGATTTTTACACTTACATGGGTCCATATATGTTCATCACCCATAAATGGGGTCCAAAACTTGGTATCCCCTATTCATTAAAAACCATCATAATTAATCCTTTTTAATATATAATCTACTAATTTTATTTTTAATTGTTTAATTTTTCATTTTATTCTGGACCTCTATGAGTGATAAAAACACTAATAAAGGGAAACTTTTATCAATTCTAAAAACATGTTGATAAAGGCCACCTTTTATTAGTGATAAAAATAAAGAAATGATAAAGTTTTCCTTTATTAGCACAAAAATAAATCACTGATAAATGTAACCTTTTATTAGTGACTATTTTATATTTGATAAAGATAAACTTTATCAGCGAGTTTTTCTAGTGCTGATAAATTCCAAAACTATTAAAGGTGTGTTTTATAGTAGTGATAAACTATGTTAAGCCTATAATATTTTTCTAAAAATCACTCAATTTATAATGAAAATTTATTTTAGTTTATTTCAATTTTTATGGAAATAATTATTCATTTAACTACTTAAAGACTTTATATTCTTTTCTTTAAAACCTTTCTTAAGTAGCACAATTCTAGAGTTACCTAACCACTATTTTTAATGTTTTCACTTCATTTGGAATTAATTATTTATGATATATAATTAATTTTACTTTATGAATTTCCAATAATTATTTAAATACCTTATTTCATGGATAGCACTATGATACGCCCTTTGGTTGTGCCTTATTAAAAGATTACAAAACCTGTTTATTTCCATGGGAAACCCTTATGTTTATTCCTTATGATTGATTAATTATGTGGAATTCATATGCATGTACGTGTTATGATGGTATCTCTCAGATATAACTCCAATATATTGGGTAATTTTTTAGTCTCATGATACATTCTGTATGGGATTAGGGAGTAAACCTAATCCAATATGGGACTTTGTACACCTTGTGATATAGTCTTGGAAATTATCCTTGACTCATGTTTATGTAATATTGTATGTTCCTACCACTTTCGTATATTTTCATAACCATAAGATTCCATGTTCTATATTTCAAGACTCTATATTCTTATTCATGATCCAAGTATTTTATGTTATCATGTTATGTCCTCTAACTCATGTGTTGTGCTTCAATCCCATGTTTATTCCCTTATAGGGTTTTTTTGCTCGTCCCTTTTGTCTATGTATCCCCCAAGTTATCTTATATAGTATTTGGAGTTCAAATAGAGTTAGTATCTGATTATGGATATTAATAAGAAGATATTTTATTCTAGTTTTATGTTTTTTAATTATGTACCTAGTCTTCCAAAGACACTAGACTTATCAGTCCTTGGTTTTTATTTCATAGATAATTATGATTAAAATCATGTAATATTATGAGTAAAAGGCTCAAATCACAATATTTGGTATCAGAGAACGTCCTAATTATATTTAGGGATTAGGTATAGAAAACTATAGTAAGAACAATATGGATAATTCTATCACCATGGAAAGCCTATATTGAAACTTATGGAATCACAAGTTACGAGATAATTTTAATTTATAATTTAATCCTTATATGATCATAGTTTCATTTTTATATACACATTATCTAAGTATTCAAGGCCTTTAATTTTATTTTTATTTTCTATTTAATGGAGGTAAATAGTAGAAATTGTGCCAACAAACAATGTGATAGTCAATTTGATGATTTCCCTAATGATATGCCAAACCCAGTGGGAACGAGAGCTCAGAACATCATGACAATACTAGCTCAACTTGATCAATTTATGATTAATAACTTTAATCGTGTGGAATTATCTCCTTATCCAAAGAAAGATAAAGTAACGGTTTAATAATTTATACAACAACTAAATCCTATATTTAATGGATCTTATTATCCTCTCATCATGGATTGAGGAGATATCCATTGTTCTCTAATGCTCAAAATAATATAAAGTCATGTCGGTGGTCTATTATTTTAATAAAGAAGTTGATTACTGGAGGACACTGATTAAGAAAACAAATTCTAAAGAGGAAATTGATTCTATGGATTGGGAAGGATTCAACAAAATATTTTTCAATAAATAATTTCCCCAAACTCTCTATTTTAAGATAGAGGGGGAGTTGTTTATATAAAATAAAAAGAAAGACGATTCTATCATAGCATATTAGGAAAATTTTACAAGGCTTTCATGATATGACATCATATTTTTCCTGAATATTGAAATCATGGTGGATCACTTCTTTAGTGAATTAAATCAGATTCTATGAAAGTATTTGGTGATTCAAGACTTTGATAGCTATGAAGAAATTTTCTATTATTCCATTAAGGTTGAGATGGAAATTTGAGACTCTCAACAGTCACATGGGACTAGAGATAAAAAGAGGAAGATAGAGTTTAATAAGGGAGTATCAATAGATAAATCCTAGGGAGTAAAACAATCCAACATCCCTCCTATAAAAAGTGTTGGAAGAAGCATCCCAAGAGTTTTATAAAGGGAATCAGGAGATGCTTCAAATGTGGAAGAGAGGGGAATCGGGAAAATAATTTATGTAGGGATTTAAAGAGGCATACTAATGTGGAAGAAGAAAATGAAGGTTTAGATCAAAACTCAACCTATAGTAAAGTGTTTCAACTACAAGTAATATGGGAATTATGTGAGTTAATTCCCTAATCCAAGGGTTTTTAGAGGCAATCAATTACAACAACCTCCAAGAGGGAAAGAAAGGTAATATTCTATCACTAATTCTGAGGTGGAGCTCTAAAATGATGTGGTGATGGGTATGATGGTTATTCATTAAAAAGAGTGAACATGCAATTTGAATTTGGTTCTACAAACTCTTTAATATCTTTCCAGTTTAGTAGAACTATTCAAACACCACTTCAAAATATAGAGATTAAGTTATCTATGAGAATAGAAAATTGGGAAATTATTTCATCTAAATTATATAACTCCTACCTAATCAATTTTAGTGGGTCGAACCACCCATAAAATCTCATCTTACTTCCTTTTATGGATTTTTTATTTTATATTGGGAATAGATTGGTATATAAAGTCAACATCAACTGTAAAGAGACGGAGATCACTCTTCATGTCCCAAAGGAATCCTCAAATTATATACAAGTGTAAATAGAAGTATGATTATTATTTATAATCATTAAAAAAAGTGTGGATATTATTGCATTATGATAAATCATATCTAACTTAAATGATTTAGAAAAAGGAGAGAATCATGCTTGAATAAATCCCCATTATGAGGGACTACACTGATGTGTTCCCTAAAGAGTTGTTTGTTCTTCCTTCTATATGAGAGGATGAGTTATCAATTGAACATATACCTAGCTATCTAACCATATCAAAGACTCCTTATAGTATAGACCCCATTATTTTAGAAGAATTGAATAAATAGTTAAAATATTATCTAGAAAAATATTTTATATCTCTGAGTGTTTCACCATGGGCTGCACGAGTCCTCTTTTTCAAGAAGAAGGATAGATAAATGTGCCTATGAATTTATTATCATGAGCTCAAAAATATAAAAATAAAGAAAAGGAATCCCCTACCATAGAAATATTACATTTTTGATCAACTATGTGGGGATAAGTATTTCTTTATGGTGGACCTTCAGTCGGGATATCACCAATTAAAGTTGAAGAAGGAAGATATTCTCAAGGAATTATTTTGAATGAGGTATGGACACTATGAGTTCATAGTAATTTTATTTGGACTCAGTTATTCTATACTAATATTCATGGAAATAATGAATAGATTCTTCAGATATTTCCTCAAGAAATATTTGGTAGTCTTTATAGATGATAGTCTCATATACTCCAAGTAAAATTGGAAGCATGGGGAGAATTTGCATATTGTGATAAAGACTTTTAAAAGGGACGAAATATATACAAATTATAATAAATGTTAGCTATAGTTAGAGAAAGTTTCATTCTTTGGGAATTTTTTAACCAACAAAGGGATGTCTATGGACCCTTATAAGATAAGGTTAACTGAGGAGTGGCTCATTCCAACATCTGTAATATAGACCCATAGTTTCCTTGGTCCAGCTGAGTATTACCAATGATTTTTGAGGAACTTATCATGATTATCAAACCCACTAACCAAACAGACTCAAAATGTTGTAAAGTTTTTCTAGACCAATTAATGTGAAAAATACTTCAAATAGATAAAAAATAGGCTTACCACTACATTTATACTTACACTAACCACAAGTGGGGAGCTCTTTGTGGTATAAAACGATTTATAAAAGAAGGGATTTGGATATGTATTGATGAAAAATGGTAAATTAATATATTATTCCTAAAAGATGACAAAATTTCATAGAAAAATTATCCCACGCATGATCTAGAGTGGGAGTTTATGATCTTCATGTTGAAAATCTAGAGGAATTATATGTATGGGGAGAAGTGTAAGATAAATACTGATCAAAAGAGCCTAAAATATAAATTTACATAGAAGTAGATTTATATGTTCCAAATAATATGGTTATATCTCATAAAATATTATGACTTCTTAATCCACTGCCATCCAAGTAAAGAAAATAAAGTGGCTGATGCTCTAAGTAGAAAGGGTCCTGCAACTTTATCAATGATGAGAATTGAGAAGGATCCAATCATCTTATACTTATAAAGGATGGACATAGGAATTATAAGGGAAGGATCATCAGTATTCCTCTCTCAAATTACTACTCTAACATACCTTATAAACAAGATAAAGGATGATCAAAGAAATGATGTGGAAATTCAAAAGAAGGTGGAATCTATCAGAAATAGGAAATCCTCAGAGTTAAAAATTGATGAGGAATAATTCATAATATTTGGGTCATGACTATGTGTACCATCAAATCCTGAGATAATGAAAGAGATTTTTAATGATTCACATATCTTGAACTACTCTATCCACAAACAGAGCACAAAGATGTATCAAGATCTATGAGAGAAGTATTGGTGGGACAATATGAAGAAATAGATTTTTGAATATACATAAAATTTCTTGGTATACTATAAATTATAGGAAAAAAGGAAAAACTCTAATGGGATAATACAAACATTACCTATAACTATATGGAAATGGGAAAACATTACCATGGACTTTGTCATTTGACTTCCAAAGACATCCAGAGGAAATAATTCTATATGGGATTTTGTGAATCATCTTATAAAGACAGCTCAATTTATTTAAATTTTAGGGGAATTATCACTCGATCAACAAGGGGATATTTACATCACAGAAGTGTTTAGGTTTCATGGAGCTCCGTTATTGATTATATCTGATCGAGATCAAAGAATTACTTCCATGTTTTGTAAAATTCACCAACATTCTCTTAACACTGAGATGAAATTTTGTACATCTTATCACCCACAAAATTGTGGCCAGTTAGAATGGATGATTCATACACTGGAAGACATGTTGAGAGTTTTCTCAATGGAATTTAAGGATATATGGTATCATCATCATTCATTGGTCTAGTTCTCTTTGGAAAATAGTTCCCACTCAAGAAAACAAATATACTCATATGAATCTCTTCATTGGAAGATATGTTGAACAACTTCATGCTAAGATGAAGTTGGATAATGTAAGATACTAGGAAATGAAATGGTTGAGGAAATGGTAGAAAAGGTTAAGTCCATTCAATAACACATCATGGATTCCCAAAGGTGATAGAAGATCTATGAAAACAATCATCAACGGGACATTGATTTTGAGGTTATAGATATGGTATTCCTTCACATATATACATGAATAGATTACTAATATTTGGGAAGAAGAGAAAGATAATTCATAGGTACATTAGACCCTTTTAGATTCTTGATCACATTGGATCTATCAAATATCAACAATTACTTCCATTAACCATGTCTCAAGTACACGATGTATTCCACGTATCCCTCCTACGGAAGTACACACCAGATCCCTCACATGTACAAAAATTAGAGGTGGTATAGCTGAAAAATGGTCCCTCTTATGAGGAGCATCCAATGAATATCTTGGACCATAGAGATAAAAGTTCTATGCAATAATACCACTCACTTGGTTAATGTACGATTGGGGAACCAAAAATATGAAAAGGCGACATTGGAACTAGAGGAAGCGATAAAGGATAACAACCCTCACATGTTTTCACCTTAGTATATAAAATAAAAATTCAAGGGTGAAATTTTTTAATGGGGGATAACGCAACACCTTGATTTTTTTATAAAATATTTATCTTAAAAAAATAATATATTTATTAGCTTTTATTGTACGCAACATTGAGTTTAACCAAACCGTGATATACTGTTAAAATAATATTATTTTAATACAAATGTCATAACCTAGAAATTTAATTTTTTGGATCAATAGGAATAATCATATTATAAAATATATTTATTAATAGGAAATAAACACATAATTTTTTAGTAAATACATTTTATTCTTCAAAAGAATGTTTTCTTCAAAAATGAATTTTATTGCTTTCTTTAAGAAAATAAATATAATTAATTTTGAAACTTTAATAAAATTTATTTTACTAAATGAACTTTATTTTTGAACTTTTCACGTCAAAATTATATAATGATGAATTTTTTATAATTTTCTAAAAAATTTGAAATATTAATGAATAGTGAAAAATACCTATTTATATTGAAAATTGTATCTTCTTTTAAAGAATTTACAAAATAAAATTCTTATTTTTATTTATTTTAAATTTTAATTAGTTCCTTTTAATTATTAATATTATAATTTTGGTCTTTAAAATGGATTTTATACTTGAATTTAGTATAAAAACATTTAAACTTTAAAAATCCATTTTTCTAAACAAATTGTTTTACATTACATTTTTTTGGTTTAATTTTAAAATAAATTCTACAATTTTTTATATTGAATTTTGAAAAAATTGATTCCATATTTGTATCTAGGAGGTTGAAATTTTTTTAATATAACCCTTTTATTTTTTATCAATATTAATAACAACCTTAGTAAATTTTATTACCTCAGTAAAGGGTAAATCGGATAATTAAGAGTAAAAATAATACGATAAGGACTATAAAATTACCCGAAAACTTGTTCCAATTATCTTATATGAGTAATTGTATACCATAATCATCCATGGTTTTAATTTATGACATTTTGGATCAACATTATTGACATGAAGAATCTTATAGTATTCTATTAAATGATAAGTCTACGATGTCACACTATTGTTCTTAACAAGTATAACATTTTTAATATGTTATTATATAGAATATATGTTTGACAATAAATATTATTTTTAAATATAGAATAATTATTTAACTCTTGGTAATTAATTTTTAATTTTTAGTGAAAAAATAATTACCTTAAATGCTTACACAACAATGATGGTGTAATTATTAAACAAATGGAAAAAACAAATAAATGATATTAAAAATATTAAAATAAATATAATTTAATATATTTAAAGTGATACATAAATTATATATATTTTTATGATGTTTTTAAGATATAATAAAATAGTTTTTTTAAATTTTACTCTTCATTTTGATGTTTTTATAGACAAAGTAATGAATAATATCAAATTTGACAATAATGATATTTCATAAATATAATATTTCAATAAATTTTTTAAAAATCATAAAAATATTATATAAACACAAATGGGATAATATATGGTCTAAAATTTCATCCCTTATTCATTTATAGTAATTTTGTAAGCAGTTTTCTCTAGAATAGTCTTATTATATTTTAATATTTTTAGAAATTCTAAAAACACCCTTATCCTCCCTTATAAATATCACCCCCATCAGCCCTTATCCTCACACCATACAAGATTAACTCTTTCCAAATATATACCAAATACTCTCCTACCCACTCTACCCACTTACAATTGATGTTTTTCAAACCAAAATACTAATTCCAAGTTCCTCAAGTGGTCCTTCAAATGTGTGATATTCAAGAGGTAACATTCTCAAACTACCTCTTTTAATTTCTTTTCTTCTTCTACCTTTTGATCAAATCATTCATCCATAAAATAATAATAAATTAAATATTATTTATATAATATAGTTTTATACTTATAATGGAATATTTTTTATCCATCCCTTTTTCTAATCTCCTCTTATTCAAAGAAAAGAAATCATTTTCCAAATTATGGCGATTAACCGTATTCATAGATAATGAGTTTTATTTTTCATTACCACCTTAAATGATTGTTATAAAACTATTATTATAGTAAAATAATATTTTTTATAATTATATTATAACTTATTTTATGTTCTGGAACTAACATATAGACATAATATTAAATAAAAGTAAACTAGTTCGTGAGGGTCGGGAAAAAAATCTAAAATAAACTATATATTTATCATTAACATTTAATCAAAAAAATCATCCTCATACCAAAAATAAAAAATACAAATGGGGACATTTAGAATTATGTAGGTTAGTTAATACTATATAATTTCACTTTTGGAGTATTATTCCCATATTAAATTAACTTACGTAATTGCATAAAAGTAAACCAACCATGAATCCCTGAAATAAACACTCCTGGAATGACGAAATTTAACTTTATAGCTCTTAAAAATAGACATAAATGAAGTTAATGTAATTATAATAAATAAAATCTATTTGTAATAGGTTCTTAAATAATAAATTAATGAATCTAATTTTATTACTTAGGAAATTAACTTCAAGTGGAGAACGCATTCAGTCATAAGGTAAGGGGTATCTCCAAGCCTTCAATTTTATTTGGGTAATACTTTATCCCTCTCTGCCAAAATTTATATCTTTGTTATTCTTATATACTTATTCTATATTATTTATATATATTCAAAATATATATATCAATCTCAATTAATCTTTATTTTATGGGGATATATATTTTTTAAATGGTTTCATTCTCAATTTCCCTCGAATAGCAAACCATATTAAAGGGAACTTCTCATTTTCATTCCCATTTTTAAGTACGCTCCATAAACTATTTTAATCCTCCGTTATTTTTATAAAATCACTCAATTTATCATTAAAAAAAATTCATTTTTGGTTTTGTGGAAATAATTATTCATTTATCCTCTTTAAAGTTTATTTATTCTTTCCCTTAAAATTGTGTAAGTGTAATATTTCTAAAGTTACCAAACCAATATTTTTAATGATTTCAATTCAGTTGGACTTCATTATCCAAGATCAATTATTATCTTTTTTTATGAATGTACAAGAATGATTTAAATCCCTTATTTCATGGATACTATTATGATATTCCCCTTGCTTATTCCTTATGACATGATTATGAAAACCGTATATTTCAATGGGTAACCCTTAAGTTTATTCCTTCTATTTGATTATTTAAGTAGAAAACATGTGGATGTACATGTTATGATTGGTGTGCCCATATAGCTCACCAATTCATTGGGTAATTTTTTAGTCCCATGGTATATTATGTATGGGATTATGGAGTAAACATAATCCATTATGGGAATTTTTCTACCATGTGATATAGTCTTGGCAGCTAGCCTTTACTCACATTTATGTCATGTTATATATTATTACCACTTTCCTATGTTTCCATGATCATAAGATTCCATATTCTATATGTTATGATTTCATATATTTATTCGTAATCCATTCCTTTTATGTTATCATGTTATGCCATCTAACTAATGTGTTATGATTTAATCCAATGTTTATTCCATTAATGGGATTTTTATCTCATACCTTTTATCTATGTTTTCCCCAAGTTATCCTACATAGTTGTAGGAGATCAAAGGGATTTTGGGGCTCATTGTGGAGATTAATAAAAATATTTTTTATTTTGGTTTCATTTTTTTTATTTATGTACCTAGTCTTATAAATACACTAGAATGATCAATCCTTGTTTTTTATTTCTTGGATAATTATGCTTAAAATCAGGTAATTATATGCGTAAAAGGATTAGGTTTTATTACATACCGCATAACTTTCATGAGATAACATCATAGACTTATCATGAAATTCCTTATGACATCATTCCACTTAAACTCATAAAGACATGTGAATCATTGATGATTGGATTTATCTCACTAATAGGTGAAGAATGATGAGACAAAACCTAGTATTTCCTTATTTATACCAATATATTAATATGGAACACATGTACTTTTTTGTATCTTGGTAGGCCCTAAATGAATAACACATCTTCAAGCATGTTAGTCCTATGTCATCTCTTTTTGTTTGTTTATGGGGACTAAGACCTAACCTCAAGCATAAATAATCCCATCATCATCCTAGAAATAGTCTTGTGGTGGATTCACAACATATATAATATCCCTCATACTCCAAAATTTTAAGTCAAACATCTAAATATTTCTTTCACCCTACTATATATTGAAGAGGAAATATCCATGGGCATAAGATTATCTCTATCCTAACAATATTGAGTATTGATATGCATCTAAGTAAAGAGATTTATCATATATCACTCATGAATAGCCTCCTAAATCATCTACACCTGATTCTTCCAACTCTATACATTAACCATGACATTTATTTTACCAGGGGTGTATTACACCTCGATGTCAAAATACTATAGGTATTCAACCCATTATTACTCTCAAAAGTTTATATTACGCTATAATATGGTATAATTTAATATCTTATAGTCCATATGTACAATGAACATCTCACCTAATAGGAAGTGATTCCAATATCTCAGTTTTCTCACCACTGCTACTACCACTAAATCATGTGTTTGGTAGTTCTTTTCATGTGGTCACTACATTCTTGACCCATAAGATACTAATTTCCTATCTTCTATTATAATCACTCTAAGACCAACCCTTGATGCATCGCAATATAGGATCTACTCATTACCCATATAATGTAAGGTTAGAGTAAATTTGGATTTAAACATACATTTATACTACTAAATCTATCTCTCATAAGAATTATATCACTCAAACTTTACCCCCTTCTTGGTAAAGGTTTTCATCAACACTACTAATTGGGAGAAGTTTGGAATGAAATAATTATATCATCCTTCCAATCACAGGAGACTATGGATCTAAATTAAATTCTTGGGATTATCCAAGGAAAGGATGGAGTATACCTTATCAGGGTCTTATAATATGCCAACCTTTGAAATCGTATACCCTAAGACTCATACTTCACTGATCCAGAACTAACACTAAAAAATATTGGAATAAATATGATTCCACCTCAGTGTTCCCAATATGATCTCTAGATTGAGATCATGCTCTTCTAATGAAAAAAAGTATTCTAAAATATCAGCAAAAATGATACCATGAATAAATTTAGATATAGATGTAATAATCTATTCATCAGAGTAATAGACACCAAAAGTGTGTGTTTTCAAATCAAATGGTATCACATGGTACTCATATAGGTCATACAATCTTCTAAAATATGTATATGAAATATCAAAAGGCCTTACTCATAAGTTACGATGTCTTGTTTTTAAGACAATAACTAAGAACCAATTCACACCCATTTGATATTCAAATAGATTAACTATATGAGAAACATGGTACCAGTTATTAATCATCATTTGGTTCATCCTCTGATAAAAAATACACAAGAGAAAGGAATGATCTAACATCTTAGTCAATAAAATAAGATTACCCCAATGGGATTTTCTTGGTTTAATGAAACCCTTTTACTATAAGTATTGAAGATAATATTTGAACATTATAACTCTACTAGATTCATATTGTATTGTAGGATAGATGTGGGCTCTAATCTTGAATAATATCAACCTTGAACTTGATATCCTTATCAGGAAGAACCCCTAAGAAGTCCCCAAGAATGATTTCATAGTATTCAATAATGATAAAAGGAAATATTGGTTTTTTAACCCCTTTCACCCTGGTCCTCAAAAATTATATTGCCAAACTAATATAAAATAATCAATGACTATCGATGGACATGTACAAAATTGATTTCTATTAAATCCCACTTCCTAATATAGGTATAAAAATCACCCTAAATACACATAAAATATTCCCACTAGTGATAGGAGTTGACATATACTCGATAATGGGTAAGAAAATCTATACAAAGGATAACATTGAAGTTACACATCTCTAACATGAATAAATACTAGAAAATATTACACCCATTGATCATGATAATGCAATCTAGACATCTTTGAATACACATAGGTTATATCACTAAGGGAATATTGATGTAAGGAACCACACATAGGTAGTATATCACCATCCCTAGATCTCTAACCAAATTAGAGAATATAAATTATTATGAAATCCCTATATAGAATAAAATATATTCTTAGGTAGATTCCATAAGAAACAAACCTCAAACTATTGACAGCCTCTTTCCCTAATCAGGAAGAAGTTTATAAATATAATGAAGTTATAATAAGCCCCAACATTGAGCACCAATTTCTTAACTCCCCTGATGAGTATTTCCCTACTAACACTATCACCCCTACCCTTAGGCGTCATATCCTCGTCCATGAATTAAAAGGAAAAAATTAACTAGATTGCCTGAATACTATGGAACTATGGTTCATACCCTTGAATATTGAGTTTTTCAAATTCATTACCACTATCTGATTTTCCCCAATTTTCTATTGGTAACACTCAACTTAGGTCTACACTCTCAGAGGAATAGACAAACCCTTTCACTGACTAGTATGTCTATTCCGACTCTAGCATGGATCCAAATATCTTTACCTTCTACTATCCAATGAACCACTCTTATTCCTAGAAGATGATGAAACCTGACCTAATAATCAACCCATGATCGGATTCTTATCGGTGAAAATGGATTTATTTATAGCCTTTAATAAGGATTTTTGTTGGAAAATATTAATAGGTGATTGAATAAATACCTCAAAGCATACTTAAAAAGATAGACCATAATGGTATCATCACATGAAAACAAAGGTATAAACTTTAAAAGATCAGTAAAGTGGGAGGTAAAATTCATCAGTGATGTGCCACCCTAGACTAGATTTTTAGACCCTCTAGTTCTATCATCCCTATGAGTCTCGTGGAAATTTTATTTAAATAATTGAGCCTAGAAATCCTTTTATGTTGTCCCTACAAGTTAATCTACCTAGACTAATACATTCCATAAATGTTCATCTTGTCTACACAACATATAGGTTTCTAGCTTTACCCTAACCTCTATATGTGCCTTAAGTTGGTCAAAGATAGTTTGTAATGACATTATCTAAAATTCAGAAGCCTAAAGTATAGCCTCATTGAAAAATAGGATAGATGTTATAGCTGAAAATCTCAAGTGGTATCTGACATAGTTAACCCAAACTTTGGTTTCCCATGTCCAATAGACTAAAAAAATTAAAATATATGCTCTCAATTTTATTAAATTATGAGAGGTACAAGAATAATAGGTTACTCCAACTCCACTATTAGTGGGGCATGTTCTTCCTTTCCCACATCATTCTCAAAGTGAGGTTTTAAATGTGGCATGTCACTACAATGCCAATCATAGGACTCAAAATACATATCTGTCATAGGTTTTGATATCATAGTTTAGGGAAAGTAATGATAGGAAGCATTCACTTATACTTTAAGCACACGACCTTCGATATAAGGGTTCCCATATCTCATCTTGACTCTAGCCTATCCTACCCACTCTTGGATCTAGAAAAATAAGATATAGGTCTATATAACCATCCACTATAGGTTAATCTTAAGAACTGGTAGTCTTGGGTCAGCCAAGTGATTATTCAAAAAAAATTATACAAGAAAACACTAAAAGTTATTGTTGAAATTTAAAATAACCAAACCCTCATCTTGAAACTAGGTTATCAATCACATAATTAATAAAAATATTGTGTGAGTTATGAATGGGAAATATAATGCATTAATTCATGCCTTTATTTCCACCTCAGTCCAAGAGTTAAATAATAAATATTAAATCATAATCAAATTATTTAGAATCCACAAAAACATAACACTAAAAAACCAATAACTACAATCCCATCCATGGTATATGGGCCTTCCACATGTGTGCGTTATTTACTCTCATACCAATATAAATTCCCAATAACATCCTATTTCCATACACCAAATCTCCATTAGTGATAAAAAAGGAAAAAAGGCTTTGATACCACTTTGTAATATCCCCAACCTCGATCGTCCTAACTCTGACTAAACTAGGAGGTTCCACTTGAACTTGGGCATGCCTCCTTGTATATCAAATGCTTAAAACCACCAAAAAAGTTTTATGTATAGATCATGGGGATATTATACCCTCTATTAAGAATCTAAAATTTTTAGAAGTAATAACCCATTAATCACAATAATAGAATAACATATAATTATAGTTATAGTCTAACCATGAGTACATAATCAACACATGTTATAATAAAATGAATTGTACTATAATTTCACATTAGCATACAAGTAAATTAGGATCACTTTTTTTCCAATCATATATAAGAAATTCCTAAAATAAGTAAAATAAGGGAGACTGTTATAAAACTATCTTTTAAGTATCTTCCTAATACTATGAAATGGCCCTAACTATTCTCCACAAACTTACCCATCTAATATAAGTCCCGTTACCTTAGCTACATATTGAACCATAAAATGTTCAATAATACCTTGATTCCTTTGAAGGGTGTGAGAAAATGTCAATAATAAACCACTACTAATTTCCTCAAACCAATCTTGAATATATAAGTTCATTATTAAAGTGAAATTATAATCAAAGCGGTAAATAAACCCATTATATTCTGGAGTTCTCAATATCATATCCATGTTCGACCATTCCTTCTTTGGTTAGTTCTAGTATGGGATGATACACCCATAGTCTAAAAATACCTTGATGGGGGATGATCTACCACTCTACATCTCATAAAAAAGGTAAAAGAGTTATCCCCACACCAATATCCATTTGTTTAATGTGACATCACCTTTGCATACCCCTCAATGAATAATATATCATCATCACACACCAAGGTGAAAGATACATTACCATATCATATCTCAATGAATGATATACCACCATCACACATATCCCCTAGGTGAAAAATATATCACTAAAACATAATTCCCAACTGAATAATTCATCATCTTCTCACATAACCCTGGGTGAATGATATATCACTATACTCTCACAACTTAGGTGGGTCATCTACCACCAACAAAAAATAATGTTGAGTTAATTATTTCCATGTGAAAAATGTATCATTTCTAAACAACCCAAATGGGAATTATCAACCACCAAATAAAATCCCAAAGGGGATGATTCACTACTGATACAAGTTCCTCTGGCATATGAAGCACCACTAACACAATTACCCTAGGTGGAAAATGCACAAACATCACAAATCTATAGGGTGATCAATGAATCACTAATAATCATAACCTTCGTGGATGTTATACTAAAAAACATACTAATTTTGGATGATATAAAGCTATAATGATCATAATTGTGAATGATTTATCACCATTTCTATGGATTATAATATCTAATAATAATATAAGTGTTATGATCACTAGTTCACTAACCCACCCTAAAGGCTCATGTCAATGATATTTCACCACTAGCCTAACCAATTCTTAGTATTTTCCTTATCAGGGGTCATTTGAGGACACCTTACAAGGTTATCAGGGTCATATAAAATTCAATTTCACCCTTCGTGGGATTCATGTAAAAATTCTAGAACACTCCACAAATGTAGAAGGGTCCTCAGCATCTATGGTGTTGATACACGCCTCTCACAAGATCAATCACGACCCTAACCAACCTACTTGATTTTTAAAGAATTAAAGAAAAAATTTAGAATCAAAACTACAGCGTACACACATGGTTAATAGTACTTGAATAAAAATGATATATAAAACACTAAAAAGTATATATACCATCTACCCCTTATTCATAAAATCCTCCCCATGCAATTATAAAAGTAGAATCAACTCCAATCAAGAGGAATTACAAAACATAGAAATAAACCATAAATTACAGAATAGTCAATAAAGAGAAATAAAAAATATGGAAAACCTATAATAGAGGGAAGTGGATCATTATACTTAACTATAGTGACCTAGCATGATGATAAGATCATCGATCATGTTGCAAATATGGGTGACTTGACCCTAGAGAGTGAGAAGATTGAGAGGAAATATAGAGGAGGAAGTGTGCCTAGGTAAATGAGTAAGGGGTGTAGGGTTATAATTTTAGAAAATTTAGCATTTAAATTAAAATAATAAAATTTTCAAAAAAAAGATAGGTACCCAATTCCCTATTGGGTACCTACCCCAAGGTCACTGAATACTTAGTGGCCCTCCAGGGGATACCCCCTTCATCTATTCCCACTGGGTTCTATATATCTGACCACTGAGTACCCTGTGTTGTCAATCAAAAAAATATACCACTAACACCAAGTCAAAAAATTTGAATACTAACCCAAAGCCTCCTCCAAATACTCTAAAACCCAAAAATAGCAAATTATACAATATTTAGATAAAACTAACTTAAATTCATAGCACATAATATGTGGGATGTTACATGAAATTTTCATGGGAGACTGCACCAATATAACTAAAAACTTATTATTATTGACCTTAATTAGTCATATTTTTTCATTCCATTTCAAATTGTAGTTTTAGTTAGTTGAACTTTTAATTTACTTCAACCATCATATAATACCTTTTTAAATTTTTTATCTTCCTTATCCATTTGGAAGTCATCCAATAAATGATGGAGATAATCACTCTGAGTTGTCAAAATTTACTTGTGAAATGAAAAAAAACAAATGTTATATTTTATTAATAAGAAATGTAATACACTATAAAATTAATTTCAGCATATAAAAATATAGTTAACAAATATTAAATATATTTGGTTTTTGAAAATAAATTTTTAACCCAAATTCTAAATGATGTTATAAGTGTTGAAAAATGACATAAAATAAAATAAAAATAATAAAAAATTAGATGAAAGAGTAAAATTTATGTGAAAAAATATTTTATATAATAACAAACTTAAATGAAATAGTGAAATAAAAAATTATTCACCTTCTTAATGATGAAAAAATTATTCAACTGTTTCTTTTCTTTTCTTTGTATTATTTTTTATTTTACAAAGTTTTTTTCTTCAAATATTTCATCAGTTTTTTCTTGAAATGATTTAACCCTTCTTAAAATAAAAATTCCTTCATTGTGATCATTTATTATATATTATTCATCACCTCATAAGAAATTATTTTCAAGTAATATAATAAAAAATAGATTATCTTTATCTAGAGAAAAATTTTCCCCTTCATCTATTCCATTTGATAATAAAACAATTGACCAATTAAGAGTAAAATCATTAGGAATATAGAAATATTATTGAGTTTGTGTTGAAACAATCAGAGTTTCATTTTTATCCCCTTCCTTATTAATATTAACTCATATAAATCACAAAAAAATCAATTCTAATTCCATTATTATATCCAACCCACTTACATCATAATATTGATATGATAAAGTTCACGTAATAAAACTCCTAAATTTATTGAATTGGCCTTAATATGAAATTTATAAATACATTGGATTTATATAGTTAACATTTAATATATATTTTGAATCTAAAAAAAGATTCACACCACTATTTTGATTTATGTTATATTCATCCTACACTTTTCAATAAAATTTGGACTCATTAATGATATAAATCATTTAAGAATATATTGGTATTCTATAGCCTCTAACTAACAATCCCATCCTTTTATAAAAAAATCTCACTCAAAATTTAACTTTTCAAATATATTTCATTTTATCCAATAAATTAATTTTTTATTATACTCTTTTGCAATCCAAATTTCCAAAAAATTGGTGTTTTTATTCTTGTGATCCATCGAATACTTAACTGTATATTGTTGGACTTCTCATGAGTTATACAGAGCATAGGTATATCCCTATTCCAAATACAAAAATGATTTTGTAATAATTTCATCCCCATTCCCCTTCCCTTCCTATATATAGGGACATCATAATACCAAAATTATTGAAATTTTTAAGATACTCAGTATAAATTTCAATTGTAAATTTACTAATGTAATCCTCAATTGTGAGACCCTTGATTCGAATTCGGTTTTTCACATACCCTTTTAATATATTACATCCACTATAAAGTTTATAAACCATACACTTATACCACCTTAATAAGGAATAAGATTTAAAGGAAAAAATTATCATTCCAATGAGTTTGGATATAGGTTCCCCACCTATACAAATTCAATTTTTTCAAAACTAATAAGTGAATCTTTTTTTCTTAGAGATTAGTAACAGTCTAGGTTAGATAATTTTAAAAGGACAAGAGGTCTTAAAACTTCTATTCTGGGATCTCCCCAAGCAACCTTCAAAAACTTGGGATCAACCAAATTCCACAAGTAAATTGTAACACCCTAAGAATTTAAATTATATATTTTCTTCTAAAACTTGATGTGTTCAATAGCTTGTTTCACACAAAACACAGAACCAAAACAAACTACAGGATGTTATATGCCCATTAAAATATAGATTTATAATTTTTGGATAAAAATAAATGTAACCAAATTATGAAATATATATATATATATATAAATTTCATTATTAATACTAAGTAATTGGTGAAAATTCAATTAGTGTAGATAATTAACTCATAAGTCCATTTTAAGATAAATTTGAATTTTCCTAAAATTTTGGTTTTTAGGTTAAATTAAAAATATATTATCAATAAAATATATTATTTATAGGAATAATATATTAGCATCAACTAGATTAGTAATTAATATGAAATAAGAATAAGAATATTTAATATTTAAAATGTTATTTTCCTATGAAAATGGTTTTCGTTCTATATTTATATTTTTTTAAAAGTTAAATTATCAAATTTTAAAATAATAATTTGACCAAATTGACTTAATTTTTTAATTTAATTTAAAAATATTATTTTATGGTGATTTTTTTATATTTTTCTAAAATAATTGATTTTTAGGTGAATAGTAAAAAATAATAATATTTCTAAAACCATCACTTTTATGAAATTATCATAATACAATGATGGATAAATTGTTTTTAAAAAATTATTATATAAAATATATATCTATTTATAAGTAAAATTAATTATTTAAAAATACAATGTTGTATTTATAAAACCCATGTATGTTTTTTTGGAAGCATAAGTAATATTTTACTCTAAAAATTAATTTATTCACTTATATTATGATTTTTTTTGATAGATTGAACTAACTAAAACAAAAAATATATATTTAGTATTTTATATAAAAATGATCATATTATTTAATATGTTCATTTTCATTTTTAGGCATAAAATTATGATTACTAAGATTAAAGTTAATGATCATGATAATGGTAAAACTGTTATTTTCAAAGAATTCTTTGATTAATATTATGTAATTTTTATCTAATAAAATAAATTAATATCTTATAAAATGTGAATTTAATATAATTTTTAATCCTATATTTAAATAATTTATGAATCATTAATTTTTTAAATAAAACTAAATAATATTAAGAACACTTAATGGTTAGAACAACATTTTCCTACAAAATTGTTTTTCAATATATAAAATATTTTAATTTAAAATTTAATTTTATATTAATTATAAATTGTATTAGATTAAATGGATATTAAATTTATGTTCATAACACCCATATTTTGTAATAATTTTTATTTTATGTTTTTATTAAAATGTATGTCACTTGGGAAATAACTAGTTACCTGTGTAAAAAGGGAAAAGGTAAAAATAAAATTATAAGAACAAATGACTTCCAATATGTTTAAAGAATTTTTTAAAATTATTTTTTGAGGTTTTATAAACCTAATATCACCCCAAAATACATTATTTATAAATTTTAGAGTCATTTACCCCTGAATAGTATAATGATATCATTTAAAAGTAACGGATATTCACAAAAGTGCCATTTTCTTCACTTATAAAAGGGGAAACTTCCACCCCTTCATGACACACCCATTCTTTATATTTACTTCATGAAACTATGAAATTTTTCTCCTATTATAATCCCCGCTCAATTTTATGAACCTCTATTATCAATTAATTAGCTTAATCACATCATTTCCAAGGATACTTTCAAGAGAAAGTACAAGGTACCAAAGTGAGTATTACTTACAATTTACCTTTTCTTCATAATCACTATCTTTCAAAAATACCCTAAACATAGTAATATAATAAACTAATTATAATTTTTATACTTATTTTCTATTATATTATTTTATAAACCATTATTTACTAATTTTAATCCACTTTGATAAACAATAGAACGTTAATTGTGTTTTGTGCAGACTACGGACTCCATGAAGTAACATTTTTCATTTTTCATCTTGATTTTAATTATTTATCCAAACCAATTAAAATATGACTTCCCAACTTCAAGAATCTCAATAATATTACTATTATTATATTATATTCATATTATACACTTCTATAACCATACTCAACCATCAATATATCGTGTGTTCATGTTTGGGCCAGCTTAACCACCTACCTGAATAATGTTATAGAACTCTATCATGGAAAAATCTAAGAACTTAAATACTATTATTATTATTAGTTAATAATAATTTTTTTGGTTCTATAATATTTATATTAAGTATATAAATTGTTATTAAAATAACATCTTCGATCGCTAAAAATACCAAAATAAACTAACACTGATTCAATTTTTAAAACAACCACATGAAAAAAATATGTAATAAATAAATAACTTATGATAATAAATGTTCCATACTAAATTAAATATAAAATTATAATATTTATAATAATTTATTTAATAAAAATAATTTTATTATTCAGTAAGTTATGTGCATGCAGAGAATGAATCAGAAATAAGGTAAGGGTTCGTGCTAACTCAATTTTATACCATTGAGTTACAAACATTATTATTGAACTTTATTATTCCAAGTTTTATTTATCAAAATTAATAAATAAAAAATTATTTTATTTACTCATTATTTTCTATGGTTTTAAAAATTTTATTTAAAACCACATTATCAAATGATTCTTACCTCAAATATTTGGTTACCTATAACGGTTTCTTGTTTCAATTTTCACCCATTGAGACATATTTATTATCATAAACCATGTTTTATTTGGAATGTTTTATCTATTTTTCTTTAATATTTTTGAATATATATTATCTTATATATCTTAATATTCAATATTCAATTTAAAATTATTTCTCTTATGGGGTTTTGACTCAAAAATTTCAAAAGTTTTAATGGTTTTTGTTGACTCCACTTCTCTCATGAGTCATAATGATTCCTTTTTTACTATGGTTTTACAAGATGGATTAATTATATTATATAATGATCCTATAATTCTTATATCTAGATAAATTGACATTTTTATTCAGATATTTACCTTTATTAATTTCTTTCTCAAAAAATTATCATTGTTGAGAATGATTCACATCTGCTTTAACGATGATTTCCTCTCCTTGCCTATAATTTCCCTTCCCGTCAATCTTATCGTTTTTAATTGGAAATATAATTTTTTTTATATCATGTTACCTTCATGTTTCCCTTATCTTATTTTCAAAATTATTTTCCATTATCCTTTTTTCAATGTGGTATTTCAGTAAAAGTTGTTTTAAAATGCAAAAAGGGATCTTCCGAAACCACCTTCATTACTTTTGGGTAACACATTATCATTATTTCTATCCCTTTTATTTGTATTATTATCATATATTTATTTCATATAATTTTTATATATTCCTAAATTATATAACTAGTTTACTATATGTTTCATTTTTAGGGTTGATACATGTTTTATTCTTACTTTGAAATTCACAATTTTAAGTAAACCATATTTAAGGGAACCATCCAATTTCTTATTTCATGAAAAGGGACACCTACATAAAAAACTTTACACCATAAATAAATTTTTAAAACCCTCATTATTTTATATAAAATAATATTATTTCAATTATGGTCTAAAGTTAAATAATAAGATATTAAATTCCATAAAATATCCTATGCTCATTTCAAAAAACATCACATATGCATTTCATTTTTATTCTTACTTCTTCATGATATTTGTCATGATTTTTCCTTCACTGAAACTCAATGTTCAATAGCTATGTTTCTTTATTCAAATATGAATATCCAAAATGATTTAATTCCTTCTTATATTTAGAATACTTATGATATATCCTTCAGTTAAATTTTGAAACAAGATTATGAAACCCACTTCTTTCTCATGGGTTTATCATGATTATAATTTATGTATGGTTTATTTTCCTCATGTGAAAAATGTATGCATGT
This sequence comes from Viscum album, assembly GCA_963277665.1. Taxonomy (NCBI): domain Eukaryota; kingdom Viridiplantae; phylum Streptophyta; class Magnoliopsida; order Santalales; family Viscaceae; genus Viscum; species Viscum album. Next base: position 1,951,774,458 of record OY728141.1, on the reverse strand, counting down.
ATATATTATTATTTTCATTATGTTATGGGAGGGACCAAAATTATATATTCCTCCAATGAATTAGGTAATTTTTTTTATCTCATGATTTTCCATGTATCGTGCACAGGTGGTTAGCCTAAGATCACTATATTACGTGATTGGTATGCATAGAATTATATATCCCTCCAATTCATTGGGTAAATATTTATATCTCATGAGATATTATTTATGGGACAAGATATTGAACATACTCCACTATGGAAATTTTTACACTATTTTTATGGGAATGGGGAGTGAACCCCATAAAATATGGCACTTTTTCCACTATGTTTATGGGAATGGTGAGTGAACCCAATCCACTATAGTACTATGTACACTATGTGTGTGGTGATGGTGAGTGAACCCAATCCACTATGATACTTTTTAAACTATTTTATGATTTTTTTGGAGTGAACCTTGACCTATTGTTATGATTCAATTCTTTATGTTGATGCCACATGTTTAGGATTCTATGATCTTATGATATCGTATCCTTATTCAATGTTTCCATGCTTATCTCACAATATTATTTTATAGTACATGTTTTTTCCTTAATATCACATGTATTTTATTCATGATTTATGTACAACTCTTAATTTACCTTATTCCTTTAAAAAAATTCCCCCTACTCATGTTTCCTCGCATGCTTATGATCTAACCCTTAATGACACATCCATATGTTTTTACTTATTGAGGATTTGAGTTATACCATTTATTATATTTCCCTTACCTATGTTATGAAGATAAATATAACTTATGAGAATGTTCTATAAGTGGTTTTATAAGAATTCGAGTATGGATAAAGGTTTAAAAACCAAAAGGCTCTATGTAATTGGTCCTCAAATACACTAAACCAAAAGGTTCTCTAAGCTATGTGAGATTATTATGAGATTTAATGTATAACATATGGAGATAAAGTAAATTAGTTATATGTTTAGCTAATTTAATCATATAAACATTTGGATATTATGGAGGAAATAACTATTATATCTTTTCTACAAATCCCTAAACCAGATTTTACTAGAATCTTGAATCTCATTGAGACCTTTATGAAGGATCCCTCCTCTAGAATTAATATGAAAATTTTTCTCAAGAATTTATATTTTAATTCCACTGACAATAATAAAAATGAATAATGGCATGTTTTCATAAAAAGGAGTAATAAGTAATATGTTAATTCTAAGAATCCAAAATCAATGAGTGAGAAGGATTATCTTGAAAGAGGACCATAAGAAAAATTTAAAAGGTCTAATGGATCTAGTTACCCTCTACACTTCCATTATAACTTTGAAGATGATAAAAATACTAATGTTTCTATTTATTTGGCCACTAATAATAGGAATAAATGAATCAACTCTGGGGAATATTCTTTCAACAAAAAGAAGACATCCATACAATGTATGGATTATTTAAAACACCCCAAATAAATGATGAATATATTAGATATTAATGGTTTAGAACCTAAGGAACTATCTCCTATGATGTCTAGGGGGAAAACTTATCCAGTGAAGTGAAGTGGTGCTAAAATTAAGTGGATAGTATGTCTTATCCTTGACTTTCATGCTAAGATTAGAGTCCTCGATATTGAGGATTACTAGGGCCATTTTCTTTTTTATGAGGCTTCATTTTATACATGTTTTTAAGGATAGGTATATATATGGACATGTAATTTATAAAATCACTTAGAGACTAATATATTTGGAAAATTATTTGATGATATCTTGCCTTCCAAAACAATTTCCAAAACTGAAACCATAGGGAAGCTCATGAATGAATTCCTATAGTATACACTAGAAGAAAAATAAATTTAGCCTGAAATTTTCTCTAAGGGGAAGAAATATAAAACTAAAAACTAAATTGAGGGAATTTAGATGGGCTCTTCCATCTAGAAGATCAGTAAAATCTCATATCAATTTTAAAGTGGAAGGAATAGGAAGGTCTATTATGAATATCTTTATGAATTACAAGGAGGAAATAAGGGAAAAGGTATTATAAGTCAAATATGACTCAATAGAAATATTAAATTGGATGTATTCTAGAAATATTCACATTGACACTAGCTGAGAACAATCAGAATGGATTAGAACTCAGGTTCATATTTATTTAAGGCTTCAATGAGGGAAAGATCACTATATAAGAGTTTATTAAGACTTGGTAAATGAGGGCCACTTTATTCAATAATATTATTCATAATGGTCTAGGGTAAATAAAATTTACTATATTTTAAAGCCTTTATAGGATGTAGGTTTCCAATAATTTATGGTTTTTTGGAATGGTTTATCATTTATCATCGAATTCTAATTTCATGCTTATCTAGGATTCCACTCAAACCTTAAAAGTGTATTTTTTAAAATGAATAAATATATTTTGATGGATGAAAAATAAAACACAATATAAAAAATATATTTCAATTAATCCTTAAAAGACTTATAGTTTCCTAAGATAAATCAAATTACTTTAAATAGACTTAAAAAGTAACACAATCTTTTGATTTTGCATCAAACCCCATCTGGTAAGATATAATGCATAGAAACTGTAATGAAATTTTCCATAAATATATGACAATAATGATATTTTAAAACCTCTATCTTAAGGTTTTAAATTAAAATAAGGCTCTTAATATTAAAACATTATCCCTTATTAACTTTAACTATAATAATAAATTCACAAAAATATTTTCTTACTTGTGAATAATATGTGAGTTGTTGAAAAATAAATGTATCAATTTATTTCTCTATATGTTTCAATTCTTCTCTTATTCCTAAATAAACTGTATCTAACTATTCATTAAGGTCATATTTGTTTTTTATTAGAATTTAAAGTAGTGTACCAATAATTTTATCACATATATTATTTTCAATATGTATAAAATCAATAAAATTCTTCACATCCAATGTATTCCAGATATGATAGTTAAAAGAAAATAGACCTCTTCTCAAACCACTTGTTCAAGGTTCTTTATAAAAGGTTTATGAAATTAAATATTTAAAATATTAACCTTTTAAAATAGTTTCTCACCAATAAATTAAATATGTGACCTGTTTTAATCAAAATTTAGTTTAAAATATCTTCTTAATCTTTAAGAATATTGATTGCGATATAACCATGTATGATACCTAAAATATATATTCATCATGAAATCTCTTAACTTCATTGAATAAGTTATTTCTTCATAAATATAGAATCCCAGTTTTTCTTTAATGTTGTATACTGAAAAATTACCATAATAGAGAAAAATATTTATTATACCAAACAACATATCACTCAAATAAAAAATTTCTTCATTTTTTAACATAAATTTCAGCACCTTTTTCTCAAAACAAATTCAAATTTTCAATTAAAAGAGTCAAGTATACATCAATATCATTTATCATTTTTTATGACCCTAAAATTAGCATATAAAACATCATATATCTATTTTTAATTTATAATAATGGAGAAGGGTTATAAATAATTAAAATCACTAGTCATATATATGCATATTTCTCTGAATCCCATATAGACTTATTCTATTAGTGGAAAGTAAAATATATATGTTTTTGGATTGTTATGTGAATTCAAGATACTAAAACTCAATTTACTTTAACTGAGGATAATCTATTAGATATAAAATTATTCCATCTTAAATCTTATTATTAGAGCACTATTATATAAGCATATAAATCTGGGTATAAAGGGAAGGTATCATATTATCATCTCCAAACTCTTTCTATTTTATTTATAGTGCGATGGACCAAATTTAAAATTGTTTTTTAGTGATTAATTTTCATTTCTGAATAAAATGAAGACAATGAGATAAGAATGTATCATTTTATAACTTTATTAAATATATTTTAACATTTTTTGACAACATATGTTTTTATTAGTAGTGGTTTTTTATCTAGTAGAGTCTCTTTAAAAATAAAATGAAACTATGTGAAATATGTATCACTCAATACATTCTATTCTTTCAAATTAAATAATTTAAAAATTATTAACAATTTATTATAACCAATATAGCTACTATAAAAAGGATTTTCTACATCACTTTTAACTTTTAAATATTATCACTAAAAATTTTACGTTTCTCTTCGATAACAATGGAATAAATTAAATATTATTAGTTATAGTTGAGTTTTTTTATCATAGGAAAACATTATATCACTGCAATCATTATTTTAACTCATTAAAATTCTTATATCTCCATTTTTATATCTATAATGGCATCTTTAATCAATTTTGTAGCACCCCTAACCTAAATCACCCAAACAACACCCATGTCGGAGCTTCACTAACCTCTATCATGCATCCTTATATACTAGACATTTTTTACTATCCATTAGGGTTAAAGAGTTGATAGTGGATATAATATACCCAATTTATAAGTATTCATAATTTATTATGTAAGTAAAATACATAAACAGTCTATTAAACACAAATATATGAGTATAATCGGTAATATACATAACATCACATGAAAAATGAACATCAATAATTTCATGTGAGTACAAAGAAGAAAAATTGATTTCCCATAGACCAATAATATACAAATATATCTAAAAATATCAAAAATAACATCAATATGAAACCAAGTATCTACCTTATCCATCCCCAAAACCTTCCACCATCCTATATGTGCATGCTCTTCACCTCTAGCTTATTATGGACTAGTTACAGGGCACATTCCCTTGAATGTGTAATCAATAACAAAGGTTTCATGAGTCCCAATGGTCCTATGAAAGGTTTGAGTATGAACTCAGTAAGTAACTATCAATTTTTTCCCTAGATAGTATTCATACATATATGAGTGTATGAAAAATGCAACATAAAATCACCAATATGATCAATATAAACCACTTCAATCTATTCCTAATGATCCCTGAATCATCACTTTACTAACTTAACACCATTGTTAGAGTGGGATGATACACCCATGTTCAAAGCACATGCTGAGGGAGAATGATGGATCACACTTCATTTTATAACCAAGAAACACATCATCATATCCATAGTCACCTGGGGAATGATACATCATTGAACCATATTCAAAACCCATACTTTGCACTACTCATCTCATTATACCTAAACAATCCCACACATTGTGATCAAGTTTCATTTTCCATGCATATCCCATTATCCTTAATGTATATCACACATAAAACAACCATCCCTCTCCGAACAGGCGATTATAATCACCTCTTGGTTCCCATAGACCCTTATAAAATATCCCTTAAAGTTATTTATGTTGAAAAGCATCATCCTAATACATTAATATATATAGGATTCCAAAAAACATCTATTAGTTAACAATGCCTCTTGGGACCTTCTTTATGAGCACATGACCTCAATAGCCTTATCCCCGTAATGAGTAGTATCCTAAACCTCCTACAAACATAATCTACTGAACCTCCATCAATCCACTATCAGTTATTGAGATATTACCAATACACATGTTAGTAAACCACATCCCCCCACCCAAGTCACACGAGTTACACCCATCACATTCCTAAGGAACCATATCAAGAAACACATCACAAGAACTATCCCTTCACAAAAAGAAATTTCTTTCTAAAAAATCACCAAGAAAAACAATCCACAAAATCTATAAATGATTCAACCCATGAAAAGCCCCCAAAAAAATCCTAGACATCTCCCTTAAACAATACAAATCACAAGTGGTTTTGTTCCTTATCTCACCCATGACCCAACCCATGCTCACAAACTACAGGATGTATAAAAACATATAAAATAATTGAAATATATTTCAAATTCCTACATAGAATTTTTAAAATCTTATTCATAAAATATCACCATTTTATTCAACTCAGATCTATAAAAATTGGGAAACTAGAGAAAAATCTCAAAAATGAATACTTTCATTGAAACATTCTAAAATTAAAAAATATAATCAAACAATAGAGGATGTCAATCCTTACCCATGGAGACTCCTTCTGATATATAGCTCGAGGAATAAATAAAAAATGCATTATAATCCTTAAGAGAAGAGATAAAAATGATATGGGGAGAGGCTAGGGTGAGATCCCCTAGTTACTAGCCTAAAAATAAGGATTTTCCCCATTTAAATTTAAATAAATTAATTAAATGAATGAAAAAATAACAAAATGATCTAGGTATCCCTAGGTAACTAGTTACCTTCCACTAGGTACCTAATACCCTTCAAGTACCAATTCTAAGTCTATTGGGTGGATATTGGACTTCACTATGTGACCCCACTTTTTTTATGTCTATAAAATACTTGATACCAGTCCATCGAGTACCTATGGCATCGCACTTCAAGAAAGAAGTTCAAAAACTAGTACCTATTTCAAAAAACTGACCCTCGGTCCTTCAATAATGTAATGTCTTAAATTTTCTAATTATTATTTTTGGATAATATATGGATTATTTTTGAGATCAGGCACTGAGACAAAATACAATTCTGAGGCCCAGTGTACCCAAAATAAATGTTTAAAATATAATAAATATAATAAATAGCATGTGAACGTATTGTTTCTGAAAAAATGGAATAATTTTAAAATGGGTGCTTGGATGAGGAATTTGAGGGAACCTTTGAGTATATAATGCAAGGTTTTCCCTAGGCGCGAGTTAAATTTAGTCGACATAGGTTGTTTGTAGAAAATTCATCACAGGCAAGAAAATAAATAAAATAATTGAATAAATTATTTAATTCATTTTTTTTAATGCAGTGATTAAAAGTATTTAAATATATTGTTATGAAATAATTCTAATGTTATCCACATAACCCTTGAGATATTTGAGAACACTTGGAGAGACCGTTGGATAATTACCTCAGGTAAATGATGAAGGGATCGTGGATCAATGATCGACATGCATCAAACTCAAAGGATCTCACCAAAAACTCGACACAGCTTCTTTCTTCATCATTTATTGGTCCAAATCAAGGTAGAGTATGGGTTTTGATTTGATTATTCCCCACTCTTGACTTCTACGATGAATGTGAATCAATCAATGAACAAATTTATTTGTGGTTTTATAATCTTGTGGTATGGGTTTAGTTATGGGGTTTTTATGGGAGAATATATTTTTTATTTCATTTATTTTGATTTTCATAATAACAGAAAAGAATTAAGATCTATATGAGCATTGATCGATTTCCCTTCCTTCAATCTGTTCTAGTGATTTTCTCCCCTAGTTCTATGTTCATCACGATCATTCTTAATTTTTTCTGTGACTCGACAAATCTTTATCAATCGATTTTTGCACACCCGTTTCTTAGTGTAATGATCCAAAATTTTAGATATGGGATCAACACAATACAACATAGGTGTGATGATAGATATAGAGTGATTGTAATGATGGTGGATACCCTATTTCTCATTATTCAGCATGGAATGAAGAATGACCTATAGATCTGTTTTTTGAATATATATGACACTAGAATCTATTGTTTGACTGACGGAGAGGACCAGGTGAGATGATCCTTGATTACTAGTGAAATTGGATCCAGGGCCTAAGTAGGTAGTGGCATGGGTGTTCACAGAAGTATGAATGATGGTTTCTGGAAAAACCAAATCAACACAGCATGTAATATGGGGTTACATAACATTTGGGACCCCTAAGTGGTTGCCCAGGTTTCTAGAGAAATCAAATCATCACATGGTGTGTGACCCCTATAACACAGCATTTGGCACCTCCTAGGTGAACTAAACGTGTACTTTGTAAAGTACATGGACAAAGGGTGCGGTACAAAAACCACTTAAGCAGTGTGTACTCCCCCATACGAACATGGTCTGGACTAGGAACACGGACTAATTTGTGTACTGGTACATGGGAAGATGTGCGCGGGCTTGAGCTGTGTACTAGCACATGGGTAGAGTACATGGGATTCCTATACAGCATGTAATACTACATAGACACGGATTTAAGGCATGAGTTGTTTACATGGTCAGGACTCAGGGTCAAGGTACATGGTGTGTGACCCCTACTATATGTCATATACTCTTCAAACATGGCATGGATCCCATTTCCTTCATATATTGGGAAAGTTTCATTATGGTATTTTTCAATTATCCTTTTTCTAAAGGTAGGTATGGAATCATCTCATACTCATAGGACTATAATCCCTTCAACATGACTTCTTAAATAGAGTCATTGGTATCCCTCTGAGAGTCCTAGAGTGAGATATTCTATTCATCTTCATACTGTAGGTGGAGTTCCTAGTATCGTCATGACCAAAACTATCCAAGCACCGATCTTCTTCTTAGAGGGTTAATCCATACTAAGTTGTTTGTATCACACCATGGCCTTTACCGTGATCCTTGTTTGTGTATCATATTCCCTTTTGACTATCAATGTGTTCTTCTCATGATGAGACCTCGTGAGTGGTACCTCTCAGATGGATGCCATTATTGCTATTGGACTCAAGAGTGTGTTCTCATGAATGATTACTTTGTGGAATCTTCGAGCTAGAATCCTAGGTTGGTATACTATGGTTGTGACTTACCTCTAGACTGTGTGTCTTGTTGGGTATATCTGGATATTCTTATTATATGTTCTATATAAATATACCTATATAGAGGTGAATGTATTTCATTTTTTGTATTCTTTGTAGTTTTGGGGTGTCATATTGAGTATTGTTATACTCACCCATACACTAGACTTTCCCGCACGTGCCATGTCTTGTGCAGATGATCAAAATTTTGATAGAGTCGTAAGTAGACTAGGACCATATGATGCTTAGTGAGACCGGACCGACCGAGGTGTGTTCTTGTGATTTTCTAACAATAATTTCACTTCTTACTTTTAGGTTGGAATTATGTTTTCAAACTCTTTGGGGTGGGATTTTATTTTTATATGTTTACTTTCTTTTACTTTATGTTATACTCTAGTTGCGGGATTAGATATATGCATGAATGGTTATTTAGTTTTTTTAATTTTTTGCATTATATAGTCTTGGAGATGTGTGTGTGTGTGTGTGTGTACTTAGACTATAGCCTCCCATGTCAGTGATATGCCTTCTCGATTATAGTTTCCATCACCTAGGAAATTGGAGGAGGGATTGGGGAGTCGCAACATGGGCCCATCTGGGATAGGTCATGATATAGTGGTATCAAAGGGTTTTGGTTCTACTTTAGGACTAGGGGTCTACTAGATTGGTTTGGGGAAACAGTGTTAAGTGTTTTGAGTTTGTCTTTCCGGCTAGGGACTCCAGTGTTGGTGAGGCGGAAGACGTATCCATACACCATGACTCTGATCACCTATTTTTCAACTTAGCACATGAGAACACCAGTTGTAGGGAAAACAATGGTTCATACATCATATAGAAATGAGTTTTTGTATCCACATCCTTCTTAATTCATCTTTATAGATATACTCATTGATCATGGTACAGATTATTGTTTCAGGTTTCTTTTATAATGTATGCCAGCTAGGATCTGGCATGATAATCATGAGGATTATCCCCTCACTGATGAGGTGTTGATACAGGGACCATATCCTGAGATGTTACCTCCTGGTGGTGCATCGACTATACCACCACCTGTAGAGAAGCACGTGGAACCCATAGTACCAGCGAATGAGGTGTAAAGGATGAGTGAACTTTATGAGTTTTAGCAACAAAGACCCCTTAGGTTCTGAGGCGAGATTGACCCATAGATAGATGAGTACTGGATTGAGGCGGTGACTGATGTTTTTTATCTATTCAAGACACCAATAGATCGGATGGTGGTCCTGGTGGTGAGACTTCTTCATGTATCTTCATAGAGATGGTGGGGTTTAGTTACTAAGTCTTATGATGAGAATACTCCTTCATAGACAGAGATCAAGCATCTTTTTAGAGAGCATTTATCACTAGATACATTGAGTTTTGTACATATCTATGAGCTTTGGTCTCTCTAATGGGGTAGCATGATAGTATTTGAGTATTCATAAAAGTTTACCAACCTCTATAGGTACTCAATGGATATAGTTCATAATTAGTTATTTAGGGATCAGATAGACATATAATATAGTGTTATCCCTCCATGCATTCCTACCTATTTTGGGGTGCTATAGTGATCTCTAGTGGTTGAGAGTTTTTTGACTGAGTATATACAACTAGTGGTTATCAGTAGTGGGAAAGAAATACCAGATACCTCAGCAACAGGGAGTCGATGTTAGTCTCAAGGACCTAGACATGTGAGATGTTTCAAGAGGAGGTCCCAAGGTAGAGGATCTATTGTGCAGGGCTCATAGGGTTTTCCAGTCATCCTCGATATATTTGGTACTACTCATGTGACGGAAGGGTATATCTCACTCAAGATTGTCTGACCCATCATACAACTAACATAGAGACCATAGATGTTCCATTGAGGCAGATACAGTGGTGGGAGTAGATAATTTTTCATGGTGGTGGATGTGGATGAGGAGGTGGGAGAGCAATGGGAGGTGGTTGATGTTTTGACTTTTTATAACCACTACCCCCAGGTGGTCCACGCCAGGCCCAGGGAGCTAGAGGAGAGGGGCGGGGAAAGCTGTAGGTGGCCGAACATTATGACCTAGAGGCATTGGGAATGATATGATGTACGATCTATGTCTTTTATACCTTAGTTGTAGTACTGATAGTAATAAGTTCTAGTTGTTCCTTTCTTTTTTCATACCTTGTATAGGACTAAGATATTTTGGTTTAACCTTTCATTTGACCCTTATGCTTAGAGACTCCTATAGAAGAAGACTCACTAATCACACACTTATGATGACAGTTTGACCTGACTCTTTGAGAATAGAGTTTTTGTTGGAATATCTTTGTTGTAACGTTGAGAACTTACGACATCATTCTTGGTATGGATTGGTTTTCTATAGTTAATGCCCAGATTAACTATTTTAGGAAAAGGATGTGGTGTTTCTATAGTGACGAAACCATGTTTTCCTTTATTGTTGAAAAGGTAACCCGGATAACATAGGATGGACTCATGTATAGGATAGTTTAGATGATTACTCCTCAGTTATCTAGTATAACCCTTGGTGTAGTGGATTTCGTGAGTTCCTAGTTTCCTACAGTGGTGGTGGAATATAAGGATGTCTTCCCTGAGGATGCTCTAGGATTTCCTCCCCACTGAGTGATATATATATTCATTGATATAAACCCTTAGAAAACACTAATATATGTGACAAAATATCATATAGCTTCCATAGAGATTCATGATATAAGGGTATAGTTTGAGGACATGCAGAGGAAGGGCTTTGTTAGACCCAGTTTTTTACCTCAGGAAACCCCAGTTTTGTTTTCCAAGAAGGAAAAAAGGAGCTTGAGGTTTTGTGTGGACTACCAATTCTTGAACCAGGTGACCATAAAGAACAAGTATCCACTATTGAGGATCATTACCTATTTGATCAGCTGAGAGGGGCGTGATGGTTCAAGAAGGTTGAACTTCGATCAAGATATCACCAGTTGTGAGTATGAGATGAGGATATACCAAAGACCGCATTCAAATGTCTCTATGGTCACTATGAGTACTCAATGATGCTCTTTGCTGTGATAAATTCCCCAACAGTGTCCATGGAACTCATAAACCATATCTTTTATCCTTACATAGAAAAGTTCATTGTAATTTTTATTGATGATGTCCTTTTGTACTCGGCATTCATGGAGGGTCTTGAAAGACCCTTGATGATAGTTTTGTACATATTCTGAGAGCACCGTCTTTATGAAAATATCTCAAATTACCAGTTCTGGATTCAGGAAGTCCACTTTCTGGGACATGTTATCTCATTATATGGAGTGGTAGTGGACCCATCCAAGGTTGAGAAATTGTTATCTTGGGATCCATCTAAGAGTGTGATGGAGGTGTAGATATTACTTGGGTTAATAGGATATTATCAGAGATTCATACCTGATTTCTCTAGAATATCATCACCCATGATAGATTTGACTCGAAAAGGGAATCCTTCAATGTGTATAGATAGGTGCTAGAAAAATTTTTAGTAGTTGGGGTAGAGTTTGATGAGAGCTCTCATCTTGAGATTACTGGAGGACAGCATCGAGTATGTAGTGTTCTGCGATTCATTAGGGACCAAGATTAATTTAGTTCTGATGTAGAGGTAAGCAGTGATTTTCTATGGTTCACACTAGTTGAGACAACATGAGAAGAACTATACGACCCACAACCTTGAGCTAGAAATGGTGATCTTCACTTTGAATATGTGGAGACACTACCTGATGGGTGATCGGTTCACCATCTACTCCGATCATAGGAGTCTCAAGTATATCTTCTCTCATAAGGATCTCAACTAGAGATAGTGGTGAGGGCTAGAGTTCCTATAGGATTATGACTTCTAAATTGTCTATATTCTTGGGTAGTGGAATTTGGTAGTAGATGCTCTCAGTAAGATATCTTGTTCACAATTTTTGAAAAAGGCATTAGAGTAGTTGAACTCGTTACAGTTATCCTTTGTGGATGGATATGGAGAATCATAACTCCAATTGATTTTTTTTCCCTCCTACCTTATATAAAGTTAGTGGATTATCTTGGGGATACCAACTACAAGACCCTACATACTCAGATATCCACAGGGTATGCTCCTGATAGATTTTCTAAAGCTGGGGAGTACGCCCTTATTTTCAAATGATGCATCATGGTACCAGTGACATTGTGAGAGGAGGTTCTGAGAGGGTTTCATACATATCCTTTGGTGGTACATCTAGGTGTTTAAAATATGTTCCAGGACCTCTGATATTAGTTTTGGTGGCTAGGGATGAAGAAAGGAGTTGGATAATTTTTTTATAGATTCCAAACTTGATAACAAGTGAAGGATGAGCACTAAGTTTTGGTGGGTTTAGCTCAACCCCTTGAGGTTTCAAAATGGAAGTGGGATGGTATATTAATAAACTTTATGACAAGATTACCATGTACATTCAGGGAACACAATTCCATCTAGTTGATCGTAGACTGACTCACCAAGTCGGTCTACTTCTTAGTTGTATGAGAGTGGAGTTCAGTAGGGATCTTAGGATGCCTCTATGTTCAAGATATAGTCTAGATCCATGGAGTTCCATCAACAATTGTTTTTAGTTGTGATTCTAGATTCACATTCCAGTATTGGAAGTGATTACAGGAGGCTTTTGGGACCCATTTATGCTTAAGAACAACATTCCACCCCCAAACCAATGGTCAGACTGAGGGGAACATTTAGGTTCTAGAGGACATATTGTGAGATTTCATGTTGGACTTAGGCCAAATTTTGGAGGATCACCTACCACTGGTGGAGTTTTCATACAAAAACATCTGTCATTCCACCATCAGTATGGAATCGAGGCATTGTACAGGCGACCATGTAGGTCACCACTTTGTAGGACTGACCTAGGAGAGTCATCACTCAAGGGCCTGGAGTTGGGCCAAGCAACAATAGAGAAGGTGTAGACCATCCAGGAGCAGATAAAGACTTCATAGAGTCTTTAGAAGTGGTATAATAACAAATGGTGAAGGCCTTTGTATTTCGAGGAAGAAGACCATTTGTTTACATGGGTTTCATCTTGAAAAATACTACGGAGATTTGTCCAGGGCAGCAAGCTCTCTCCGAGGTTCATTAGACCTTTTGATAAACAGTGCAGAGTTGGAGAGGTGGCATACTTCTTAGCTGTACCTCTACAGTTAGACTGAGTAAGTGATGTCATCCATGTGTCGCGGCTAAGGAGATATGTTCATGACCCATCACATGTTATCAACTTGGGAAATTTAAACAATTAGGATGGAGTGACCTCTTTTAAGTACCTAGTAGATATTGAGGATTAATAGGAGAGGATACTTTGTGGGTGATCGATTCCTTTAATCTATGTCTGATGGTAGTACAAGAATCACTATAAAATCACATGGGAGTGGGAGGCTTGGATTCGTGCTCAGTACCCACATATTTTGGAGAAGCCATTGTTTTTTATTTTCAAGGACGTAAATCCCCAAGGTGGGGAGAATGTACTATATCATATTTTCTTTTTGTTATTTTTTGATATTATATGGATTATTGTTTAGACCAGTCACTGAGATGGTATGCGATTTCTTGGCCCTCTATGCCAGAAATAAATATTTGAAATATATTAAATATATTAAATAGCACATGCATTAAGTTTTCCTAAAAAAGTGAAATAACATATAAATGGGTGCTCATATCATAAATATGAGGACACTGTTGAGTTTAAAATGAAAGGTTTACCCTATTAGTGATTTAACATTCATTGTAATGGGTCGTTTTTAAAAAATTCATCATGGGGTGGAAATGAATAAAATAATTGTATTAATTATTTTAGTTCATTTTTTTGATGAAGAAATTAATATTATTTAAATAGATTATTATGATAGAATTATAGGGTTATCTGCATAACCCTAGAGACACTAGAGAACCCTTGGAGTCATTGTTAGAGAATTTTCTCATGCGGATGATGAAGGGTTCGTGGATCGATGATCGATGCACGTCAAACTCAAAGGGTCTCACCAAAAAATGTGACATAGCCTCGTTCATCATTAGTGATTGATCCAAATTGAGTTAGGGAATGTGTTTTTATTTTATTATTCCTTGTTCCTAGTTTCTATGATGAACTTGAATCAATCAATGAATAGATTGATCTGCAGTTCGATCATCTTTTAGGATAGGATTATTTGTGGGGTTTTGATTAAAGAATATCTTTTTTATTTGATTTATTTACATTTTCTTCCTAATTGAAATGAATCAAGATCAATTTGAACATTTTTTCGACGTCTATAACTCCTATCTATTCTTGTGCTTTTCTCTCATGGTTCTTTGTTCATCACAGGCATTCTTTATTTGACCTGCGACTCAAAAAATCTTGATCAATCAATTGTTGCATGCTCATTTCTTGGAACAATGATCCAAAATCATATATTTTCAATTATAATGACACGAAAAAGGAAAGATGATGAAGATGGAGTGATTTAGATGATGGTGAATACCTGATTTCACATTATTCAATGTTATTCAGTGTAGAATGAAGAACAACCTATATATCTATTTTCTGAATGGATTTGACACCAAAATCTATTATTTGAGAAACAGTGGGGCTTGGGTGAGATAATACTTGATTACTAGCATGATTGGATCCAATATATAGGGTGGAAATGGTGTGGGTTCATGTACAAGTAAAAATGAGGTTTTCTGGAAAAATCTAAGCAAAACGGCGTGTAATCTGAGATTACATGGTGTGTGGTACCCCTTAGTGGAGGATAGGGTTTTTGACAGAAGTTAATTATCACATGGAATGTGACCCCTAGCACACAGTGTGTGTTCCCTACCATGTGAAATCGATGTGTAATATAAAATGTACATGGACACGGTGTGGAGTACACTAACAGGCTATATAGAGTGTACTTCCCCACACAGACACGACCTGGACTAGGTACATGGAAAAAGTCATGTACCGGTACACAAGCATACATATATGGGCTAGAGATGTGTACTCGCGCACTGGTAGAGTACATAGTATGCCTACACATCATATACTACTACACAGACATGGATTGATGACATAGGTCATTTACATAGGTGGGACCTGGGGTCAAGGGACATGGTGGGTGACCCCTACAAAACACGATGTACTCTTTTATACATGTCTTGGAGACCTTTTACTCAGTATCTTGGAAAATTTTAATTAGGTTACATTCCCTTTATATTTTCCCTGAAGGTTTGTATGGAATCATCTCCTACTCCTAGGACTATAATCCCATCAGTAAGACTTCTTGGAAAGTCATTGGAATCCCTTCAAGAGGCCTAGAGTGAAATCCTCTATTCACATTCATACCCTAGGTGAAGTTCATGGTATCATCATGACCAACACTACATGGATTTCGATCCTCTACATGGTAGTTTAATACAGATTAAGTTGTTGGTATTACTTGATGTCCTTGGAAGTGATCATCATCTATGTATCATATTTTCATCAGACTAGCAGCATGTTCTTATCATGAGGAGACCTAACAAGAAGTTCCTTTTTAAGGTCCTAAAAATTCCATGAAGGGGAGAAAATACTCCCAAAATCACTTTGAAGAAGGAAGAGAAGTATTTATACAAGTCTATAAAAGTGAATTGACTCAAATTGGCCCACAAGGCACGGGCCTGAGAAGGGATGGGCAGCGAAATTGGATGACCATGAAACTCATCACAGAAGGAATCAAGTGCGTAAAGTTTATCCGCATACCATTTAATGAACTCGTCTCTTTGAAGATTAAGCAAACCAGCGGGGTTCCGCAAACCCTGACTTGTAAACCGAAGCCTCCACAAACCCCTATTGATCGAGTCTTCCACGGGTCAAGATATCTCTTCATGGGTTTACAAAAATGGTGTCTCATTCCTATAGATATGATTTCCCCAATGCTCTATAAAAGGATCGTAGAATGAATTGAGAGAGGGGATGGATGAAGAAATCTCGAAGGGGATCCCGGAGGTCGGAAGAAAGTATTCGGAGAAGATTCCGGCTTTAGTCTTGAATCATTGGAGAATCCCATATTGGGAACCACGTTTTCCATAGGTACAGCTAGTCCCGAACCATAAAACAAAGGAACTTAATAATAATAAGAGAACCGTGAACCGAATTGGTGAAATCATGAACCACATATTCCTTTAGGAAGAAATTACCGAGAACGATAGTCCCCAGGACCCTTCTTCAATATGGTGTTCTGCATTGTGTATCACAAAGGGATTCAACCCGAAACCATGTGCTACATCAGTATAATGATGGAACCCTAAGCAGTATGAAGGATCATATTTAGGACTGTGTACCACTATGGTGCTCGGTGGTCTTGGCCCCATCCCGCGTATTGCTTCGATACGTGATCGAACCCTCTACCTGCATACCACTATGGTATGCAGAGCTCCCCCCATCCTACATAAGAAAATAGTATGAGGAATGGGGTGTTTTCAGGTACTATTCCCTCTGATTCCAATCTTACCCCTCTAATGTCATCCAGTCCTCCATAGTCCATCCATGAAATAGTCCTCCGAAATCAGGCCAAACCCTCCTCCAAAGCCACCAAACCCATATGATAAGACCATCGGGTGAATTAGCACTCCCCTTTGAGTCTACATACCCATGGTAAGCAGAGTTAGGAATGCTCTCCCCATAATGTTTCGGACTCTGAGGATGTCTGTGAGTCTACATTCCCATGGTAACCTAGAGTCCAAGCTTGGGATGCTAACGTGAACTTCCCAATTCTAGGGATTAAGGGTGATCACTTGCTTTTCCATTCAATGAAGAATGGTGATCATTCAAAGGGGTTTTGTTCGCTTCCCCTCGTGACGAGGATGACACTCCTCCCCTTTTCCTAAAACACGTTCTGGGGCACTCCCACTAAGGTAAGTTCCCAATATTCTAAAGGATGCTCTGCATGACCTTTAATGTTATCTCACATTAAAAGGTCAATCGCCTCGCGCCCTCACCCATGGTCTCCCCAGACTCTTCCGCTGTAGGCTCACCCTCTCCCACTAGCATGAGAGGAAGTGTGTGGTTAGTTGGATCCCTCACATCCTCTTGTTTCATACACTGATCATGACTCACATGGGATTAGAGGTTTGTAATGATTGCAACATCCATGCAAGTATGAACAATGAGAACTCTGATTCCTAGTCAAACTAGGATACACAGGATGCCTGCTTAAAGGCCCGAGCTCCAAAGGGTGCCCTTCCAAAAGGGTTCTCCGAAACATGTCCCCCTAAATTGGAATCTTAAATGTGTTATCCCCAGCCATTTTGAACTACGTGGACACTAATTACTCTTCTGTGGATACGTAGAAAGCCCATATTACGGGTTCAACCCCAACATCAAGTAACCTTTTTTCCTCCCTAGATGACGATAAACTACAGAGTGCCTTATTGTATAGATCAAGTCACCATTAACTCCATAGCATCAAATCTATGTATGCCTATGACGATCCTGCAAATAAGGGGTATCCCATGGACACCGTCTTTGGGAATGAACCAAGTATTCACAAACATATGAACATCACATTAATCTATAAGAGTGTCTCAAAATAGGCTATAATCTCCCCCCCCCCAAAAAAAGGTGTGTGGTTAGCCTGACTTCCCATCCTCTCGACCAATGGAGTCCTTAAGTGTCTTTGGCCAAATCATTGTCCAACAAGCACCTACCCTTGGAAATAATGCCTATGAATCATGTATACTAGGGTTTTTGTATGTTTTTTTTCTCCACGAATAAACCCGTTGGAGTCCATCTGAGGAAGTTATAACCTAGGAGGTCTGATTGCACAATTACTTGACCCCATGCAATCACCCGTTGGGACCATATGACTAGGGAATATCCCTTTCAATATAGAAGGTATAAACTGCCCAGTCCCCTTAGGTTTAATCCTAACCTCATTTAAAGGATAATATTGCAAAATGGGTCAAAACAAAAGAAGTGGTGAATTTGACATGAAACCTTCTTTATAAAAAGAGACGGGTGATGATTCTCATCGGACCATTTCATCATCACCACAAACGTTCCACCTCGGGTTGAAAAAAAATGGTGAACCCAACGTGAATCCTTAACCAAGGTGATGGTTCTACCCAAATGATAATAAAAAAAAGATATTGCATGTCGGACCATTTTGTTCTCCCCTGTATGCACTCCAAACATGCCACATCAGGTCGAAACAAAAATGATGAACACAACGTGGATCCTTAACCAAGGTGGCAGTTCCACCCAAATGATAATAGAAAAAACAATTTCACATTAAACCATTATGTTCTACCTTGTACATGCCCCAAATGTGCCACCTTGAGTTGAAACAAAAATGATGAACCTGACGTGAATCCTTAACCACTATGGCGGTTCTACACCAATGATAATAGACAAAAAGATATTACATGTCAGACCATTTTGTTTTCCCCTGTATATGATCCAAATTCACCACCTCAAGTCAAAAAAAAATGGTCAATCAGATGTGAATCCTTAACCAAGGTGGTGGTCTTACCCCACTCAAGACCCTTCGTCTCACAATAAGGAAAAAAGAGGGGGAGGAGGCATTGCAGAATTATCAAATATGCATAAGTTCAAAATAATTCTACTCTGATGAGGTTTTGTGTTCTGTATGTCATATATGTATATTGAAGGTTCCCACAACCTTCGATCCAAATGACATCCCTACGACCAATGCAAACACACGCATCAGCAATCCTACAAGCGGTTGGGGACCCAATGAAGAGTAGGACCCCCTCGCCTACCCAGCATCTTCAACCCAAGGTATCCAACATGTTGATCAGAGAGTACCACCGAAATAGTACTCTCCCCACGGTGGAGTCCACGAGACAATCCCTTCAGTCTGCAATGGATTTCCCAACACCACTTCAGCCACGGTTGGCACCCCAACATAAGGTGGCCCCAGTGGTTGTCTCAAACAATTTGGGGAGCCTATCCCCATAACATGATAATAATTACCTCCCTTATCTTAGGGAGGCAGATGAAGTCAATGCTGAAAACTTCATCTCAACTGCATAGGGGTCCTACTCAGAGGCCCCTACTAGAGAGTGCCACCACCAATACTGGACAACCAGGCCTCCTCGTGCTGAATAGGACCTTATGTCGAGGGCACCTACTGAAGTCTAGGAGACCTGGGACCCTCAGGCTGCCTACCAAGTGAGAGGACTAGTTTGGGATATACCTAACACTGATAGGGGTTGAATCAGTGTTGGGGACTTTTAAAACCAATTCCAACTTTTATTCATGTACCTCTTGACCTGTTAGGATCTTGATTCTCTTATTCTCTTTTCCATGTCGCATGCAATAATAGAAAGTAGTAAATAATATTCACATGACATTTTTACAAGGTTCACCACTCAATAAGAGTAGCTACGTCCTTTCCATGCATGGGTATGACCAGTTCATGGATTCTCCACTATAATGTGATATTATTTTACAATAGAGTGTCTAGGAAAACAATCATCTAGACAATGTGAGTACTTACACTTTGGAGGGGGGTGGGAAACAATCCTCTTCCCTGGACTGGTGATGGCCTAGTCCAACTTGAAGCTTCTGGATGGTTCTTTATACTGTCTATGGATATATTCTTCTTCCCTCTTGATAAGGTAGGTTCTGCTCTTGGATTTATTTAGTTCTCTTCACTTGATTTCTTTCAAAGTAGTAGGCAATAAATTCTTCCTTCTTTCCTTCTCTTCCTTTTCTAGTGCAACACCAACTGCTCTAGACTTCTTCTTTCTTCTTCTTAGTGAATCAAACAGCTGCACTAAAACTTCTTCTATCATCTTGGCTAGAATCACATATACCAATGTGATTAATTAGGTAGTAAAGATCGGTTCACTTGGCATCATCTAAATCTAACTGCCTTGAACAATTGTCAGCATTCAATTGGGCATACTTTTTTATTATTATTCTTCTCTCCTTTTTCTTTGACATAGTAGAATATGGAATGGTACTGCAGTGTCTTAATCTCTTTCTTCAGTTCTCAATACCAACACTTAAGTGTATCAGTATACTCTTCCTTTGTGCAAATGTGAGTTCGATTTCACATCTAGTTCTTCTTTAATTTGCAAAGTACAAAGAGGGTGATAAACACCAGTCGTGTGAGTGCGGTTCAACTTCTCTTTGTGAAACCGAATGGTTCATAGTTATCTCTTCTTCTAAAAGCTTCTTCGAGAATGCTATGCACCTATCGAAGGCCTGCGGTACCCTCAAATTTTTCGCGCAAGCTTCTAGGGGGCTTGCACATAAAATTAAAGCCTTGGGCGTAAAAACACCTTTTGGCGCGAAAAACCCTTCTCACACAACTCTTCTTTTTCACATAGAACTCCCCTTTTTCGTGCAGTAGTTCTTTTTCGCATTGCACTTATTCTTTTCATGCAATACTCTACACTTCAATTTTTCTGCGCATCAGAGCTCGAGATTTGTCTAAGTGTCGAGACCCTGCAAATGAGAGGGGGTCACCTCATATTTATAGGAATTTTTTACCCTGTGCGTAAAACCCCTTCCCACTTGTAAAATTGTCTCTCACTTATTTATATTACGCACACCTTCCTGGATTTTTCGTGAACCTCAGGACTTTTCCATTTTTCATCATTCTAAGCATGAAGAAACTCTTGCATGTTAAACATCAAACCCACATTTTGCGTACAACCAATTTTTACGTGCACAAGTATAATGTTTCGCGCACCTTGCGCAAACATCTCTGATTTTTCTCAAACCTCTTTCCTTTGACATTTTTCGACTTTATAATCACAATGCACCAATTACGCACAAAATTCTATACCGCATTCCATATTGCGCGCAAAACCAATCTTTCTCGCAACCTCTTTTTTGCGCACTCGGACCAACTTTTCACGCAGTCCATGCATCTGCCATATTTTCCTATGCCAGACTTGGAAGTCCACTTTTGCACAAAATTATAAGTTTTGTTCCATATTTCACGCAAAATCACCTTTCGTGCAACCTCATTTTTCATGCACTTTACCCAATTTTCCGCGCACTGCTTTATTTTTTCGCGCAACTTTCCTAAATTTACGCGCACTCCATTCCTTTGTCATTTTTTGATGTTCTGACCTAGAATCATGCCTTGCGTGCAAAAATATAAACCATATTCAATATGTCATGCTCCATCCATTTCCAAAAACACATCTTTATCTCCCGATTTTCTGGCCCTAAAATTTGGCAAACACTGGAAAATGGCACCACCTTAAACTGTGCTTGTATGCCGCCCCCAGATTGTCCATTGCTTTGCCATTTCTCTCTTCAATGATTCTCATAACCATTCCTTAGCTTTTATCATGGATTCCACAATTGTGATATATATCCTTTTATAGATCATCTTTTAGCATCGTCAGAATTACAATTGGAAATAAAGAAACTTCCCTATCTTCCAACAGCATCACTTTTTCCAATAAAAACTGTATATGACTAGCATCATAATTTCTCCCCCTTTCCATCATAATGCTTGAATCAAAAGTTCTACTGACTTATGATATTTGAGAAATAAATATCAGCAAAGCATTGTCTAGTTTGGATATAATGTGAAATGCATGGCTACCTCAGAATGCCAAGACCTTCCACGTTCTCTCTTCTTGTTCAACCATCATTCTACATTTCATGAAAATCATATGATTTTATTCTTCAATTAATCTCTTTCATGGATTTCTATCATGAATAATATCATGGTCTTCTTCAATCATCCTCAGATGGATGATACCTCCTTATTCTTCATTGTCGTAAACAATTTTTCACCTTTGACACATGTTCTTTGAACATAGGATCACTTCAAAAATCGTCATAATTGTCTTCATGGAGAGTTTCCCAAACATGACATCCAATGCTATGATTGCATAACAATTCTTTAGGCATCCTCACTTCAGCTGATCTCAAATAACTTTGGAGTTATTCTCTATCTCCTTCTTCAGTTTGACCAGCATTGACAATTGTTGACAAAAAAATACAATCTTCATACACAAAGTGGTCCCAACACCAAGGGAAGAAAAAGTATACTCAGGAACATGTTATAACCCTAATTCCTGAGGAGTAACTTCATCATAAAAACACTGTGGAATTCAATGGGTAGACATACAAATCTACCCCCTCCACTCAAGCTCGCCACAGAAATAGGGTGGTACAATACAAGCATGTTCATGTTCCTACTACATTTCACTAGTTACTCAATGAAGACATAATGAAAAACTACAGGAAGATGAAGATATATGCCGATGCACAAGAAGCCTGTCATCCAAATAGGATAGCAACCAGCTATACGTAGGCACAAATACCTATTGATGCACAAGAATCCCAACATCCAGATATAAAAGAAACCATCTACATATAGGAAAAAATACCTACTGATTCACATCAATCCAATCATCCAAATAGGATGAAAACTAGCTACACACAAGCACAAATACCTACTGATGCATATCATGCCCGTCATCCAAATTGGGAAGAAAGTATATATGAGTAGATTTAAATTCTTGCAGATACATACAAAGCCTGAGAGAAAAATACAGCGGAAAGTGAGAAGATAAAAATCGCCTCTCATGAATATGAAGACCATTAGTCAAATACAGTGGAAATTACAAAAGACAACCAGTGACAGACTTGTTCCTCTATCCTGGAACTAGAGAACTACCAGTATCAACTGGAAACCCATAGAAAACCGAATCTGGCACAAACTCCTACTCCGATATCAGAATGGGCCTTCATACCCATTCCATTCAAATATGTATCTCAGTACATCTTGGAAATAATGGAAGATCAGACATTGATCCCAAGCCATATCATCCAAATATTCCAAGATAGTATTGCATCGGCGGCAAAGGCGAGAAATCAGGCCCACGACTCGGTTTCCTCAAACATAATGACTCACTCACAAAATAAGTCAATCACTCTAGAGTATTTATGCATACCTACTTTATTCTAGGAGGGTTGAATGAAATATCTTGTGATACACGGACAACTGAATCAGGAACAAATACTCATTCCAAATTGAGGACACTGGTCCAATGTGGTACTCTCTCTAGGGTTGGTATGTGTTTATGCCAAAACTCAAGATGTCTATAAACATATCCCGATGGTACCATGGGCCCAAAATGGTAGGGACCCATATATGAAGGCCATTACCAACAGCAAGAGGCCCTGGTTTCCCGCAAGAGAGCGCTCAAAAATAAAATGTGCCAAAGGAAACTAGAAAATGAACAGAACATATATGATCCTACTCTACTTGAAGTTGGGGTAATTGATAACCTCAAACATATATCTATAAAGGATCAAGACCATGTCAGTCCATTACCAAATTATGGAAGTTGTTGTAGAAGTTGCGAAGGCCCTCCCCGCAATGTCACTACCAGCAGCTCTGAAGGTCCTCCCCAGAGCACCCACGGGGGCTTACTCTATGGTCTAGAAATGATCGATCATGAGAGCCTATCTCTTGATCTATGTCAAGGTATCCCTCTCCTTGACCTGAAGATCATAAAGCAAGAAGGTCCCCCCCTTGTTGTCTTCCTTCCTGATGGTCCTCCCCAGGGTACATGATGTAGATATGCTTCTCCCTGTAGTCACACATCAAGTCATGATGGTAGTCCTTTCCATAATGACAGTCATTGTGAAGGCCCTCTCCATAATGGAAGTTGCTATGAAGGCCCTACCCATAGTAACATCAAGCAATGAGAAGGTCATCACCTCATTGTAGTACATCCTAAAGGCCCTCCCCAAGATGTACGCTATAGAAATTCTCCCTATAGCTCGGTATCAATCTCTGATAGTAGTCCTCACCATCACAACAGTCATCGAGAAGAATCTCCCCTTAGTGACATCAAGCAGCAAGAATGTCCTCCCCTCACTATATCCCACCCTGAATGTCCCCCCCAGTGTATACTCCATAAATACATTTCCCATTGTTGGGCATCAAGTTTCAATGGCAGCCCTCACCATTGTAGTGCCAATCGCGAAGGTCCTCCCCAAAACCAAAATTCATATTGGAAAGAAGTCCCTACCCTTGTCGAACAAATGTGAGAAATCCCTCCTATGCTAAGGCACTCTGAAATATGGTGTCAGACATATTAGGCACTCCATCTATGATGATTGATATTCACTCTCAACTAGAGGATGGTCCGGGGTCATGTTTATCTTTTTATCCACCCTCGTGTCGTTCACATATCAATGAGGCTCCCACCATCCTAGCTTCTTGGAACGAAATTATTAAGAAGTAGTAAATATGGGCATATCAAGTAGAAGATCCCCTGGAGGAGCAAAAATAAGATATATTGATTATGAGAAGACCATTAGCTAAGGATAATATACCAGTGATGTATTAGACTATGGCCACTTCTCACTTCGACATACTAGGGGAGTTGTATGGGGAATATATGCCTGAAATTCACATAAATATATGGATGACTCTTCACTAGCTAAAACAATTACTGCCCTACGAAGGGTATACAGACCATTTCAATATGTTAGGGGAGCTTCGCCGTCTAATCAGCCTAGAAGCCCTTCGGTCTGCACAACCACCACAATCATAAAGACAAAATAAAAACCTTTAAATGGATTGCCTCCATGCATTGCACAAGTTGTGTCACCTCATTAGTGGTGCCCTAACTAGAGTTCATATTTGGGGATGGGGAGAACATGGAGCTCTACCATCCACCCCACGTCCCATCCAGCAAACCTCATTGGATATTACATCCTGTAACATCATTACCCAAATTTAGAAATAAAATGTAATCCCTACTCAAGAAATATGGGATGCTAAACAAAAATTTGCCCTCATTAGGTCTCAAAAGCATCATGACCAAAGATATGAATCCATTGAAAAGCTTCTAATCCTAGAAACTGAGAACATCCATCAGGATTCTTTCCTAAGGGAAGCCATCAAACAAGTAGTGATCATGTATTGAAAATCCCATAGACTCCATGCGGGTCTAATTCTATACTTGGCTCACACCCACGTGGGAGTGTATGAAATCAAAAAGAGGGAAATAGCGGTGGCTACCTTCGTAATGCGGTAACAACCCCAGTAGGTAGGGCTCGTGGAATTTTGAAATCAAAATATCCTTGTAAAACCCACAAATCCAGGTCATAGCGCATTAATGGAAGAATGGGAGAAACCCTAGCCCATTGGGATGAAGGAATTTTTACCTCAAGTTCACACATAGTGGATGTCTATCTTCTCCCATCTAGGAATAACGATGAGAAAAAAAAAGTCACCTATTCCCCCTCGTCTTCTGGCTCATACCCTTTGAGATGAAGGCACATTACAAGGTCATATTAGGGCTCCATTTGGGTCAATATTATCTAAGAAACCTAAAGAATACCACATAATGGAAGAAGAAAATCCAACACAGGATGCAGAAATCCTTCCTACCATTCGGCACCAGGTACACTACCCCCAATGCGGTATGCATCAGTCAACGTGGTGAACGTAAAACCCACGAATCTCATAAAAAATGACATAGAGGGAGAGGATTCAAGGGAATACGGTTCCCACCTAGAGGCATCCCACACTGATCCTGATGGTGTGCAAACATGAAACCAGAAAGAAGTCCTAAATTTGGGAACCCCCTTAGTTAATCCATCATTACCTTCCATGTGAAACCCCAAAAAAAAAGAAAAATAAATCCAAGTTCATCTATAACCCACCTCCTTCTCCCCCTAAGAATGTGTCTCTCACTCTTGAGGAAAGATTTTCCAATAATGAGGAAGAAATGAAAGAGAATAGATGAATTAATGCTGAGCTTCATTGAGGGAGTATCTTGATGAATGAATTCCCCCTACGAAATGTCAGCATTTATTCCCAGAAGAGGTTCCCTTACTACAGGCACTCATCCTGATGAATGAATTCAAGATTGGTGGCACGTTCAACCTGAAACTGGTACCAAAAATCTACTTAAACCCAGACCATAAGGACATCAAGACTTCCCACACTGGGAAGGTAGCCAGAATATATTTAGGTAAACCCACAAAGGATACCCCCGGCTGGGTACCCACCCAAAATTCCTACAGCACCAACACGCCCAACTTTGGTCGCTGCTACAGCATCCCAAGATCAAGCTCTTTAGGATATGCATCAAGGACTCATGATTACCATCAAGAAACTAATGGATCACCAAGAAACCATGGAGTGGTGGCACACTCCGATACAACCAGAGCACAAACCCTACCCTAATTGGTTGAGCAATGTTCTGCCACCGTCAAACTTTGGAAACCCCATATTAGGAGTATTCAATGGCTCGGGGACCCAAAACAACATCTAATGCACTAAACCACTTATTGTGACCCCATGATGGGCACTCTGGAGCAAAAAGAAGCAGTAAAACTCAGATACTTCATGCAAACCCTATAGGGTTCATCCTGCATATGGTATACGAGCTTGCCAACTAACTCAATAATGGACTGGGGGGACCTCCAGCGTCTGTTTCTCTTCCAGTTCAGTTCAATGATGCCGAAGACAATGGTCAATGATCTCATGAACTTCAAGAAGCGATAGAATAAAAGAGTCTCATACTTCATTTCCATATGGAAATTCCTGACTTATTCCTTGAACCTACCACTCCTCCACGATGAAATGATCACTCTGTGCATCGACAACCTTCATTATGAATTAAGAACACCGCTCATCCCAGTGAAGTACACAAGTGGGTTCTGAGATTTCTATACCATTTCCTAAAGGATAGAAGACTCCTTGCAGAAAACCAATCTTGGGTCTTTAGTGGACCCATCATCCCCAGGGAAAAGAGTGGAAAAGCTAAAGTGGATTATGTCATGCTAAAGACACCCTCAGAACTAGCTCCAGTTGCGAGGCCTCCATAAAATCATGTGGGCCCTTTAGGACTCCAACAAACACCCTCACCTCAAAAAGATGAGTGATGGGGTTCTAATAAAAATAAGTTCGAAGAAAAAAGAAATAAATTCTACACATTACAAGATGACCAGGTCTGCAGCTACTTCATATCCACCATGAATTGCAACTTTCTCCAACAACCATATCCAAAGAAAGCTAATGAAGTGGGTCTCAATGACCATCCAAATTATTTTCCCTATCACTGGATACTAGGATACACAATCCAGGAATGATTCTTCTTCAAGGATATCCTACGAAATATAGAGTATTCTAGGAAAGTCAAGTTGGGCCCGCCACCAGCACAAGTGGCATATGTTTCTGCCTTAGGCTCAAGAGAGGAAGGGGAATGGAAAACATTCTCCAGTAAGAATGATAAAAAAAATTGATAATTGGATGACCTATAAAACATTCAACTAAGTTTATGGAATTATCTAGGTGTAGTTGAAACAACCAATTGTTCCCTAATAGCTCCTGATGTAGCACAACTTTCATCCTAAGCCTCACGGTCCTCTAAAGGCCATAAGGGTAGAAAGTATGAGAAACAAGATGGGATGACACTAAATCTAAATCCAATATTGAAACTTTTAGACCTCATACCAACAAACTTGGTACAATGGGAACCACCCCTCCAAATGGTACAATGGGAACCACCCCACCAAATGGTACCATAAGAAGGAGGCAATCGTATGGAAACATTGTCAGATCAAGAACTGATCTTCGGTTTCATTAATTTCATTCACTTGATGAACCAATTCTCTGATGGAGAATACATCCACAAACCTGAATCTCTTATGCCCAATTGGAGATCCAGAGGAAGAGGCCTTAGAGGACTAAGGTTTTGTGGAAGGCATGATCATGGTAGGAGTCAAATTTCCAGCCATTCCATAACTGAAACCGTTAACATCACAAAAACGCGTGGAAGGACCATCTAATAGACACAACGGGAACCAGAATTCCCCTCTTCCCCAACTGAAATAAATCCAAGACTAGTTATCTAGGAGTATCCATCAGAGTAAGAACAAATATCAAATCGCCCAAGGTTTATGGGTGAACCATTTCAGCCAAACTCGGAAAGACTGTAGTGCCACGAGCTCCTTTCACAGAGGCCAGACCATCTACGTCCAAAACTAAAGCCCCTAAAGTGTCTATTAAAGAGAAACCTTGATCCAGGAAGCACCAAAATTTAGAGAAGAAATATGATATTATAAACCAGATAGCTTTAGTACCATCAAATCTATCAATCCTGGATGATTTGAGTCTGTCCACAGACCTTAGGGAGGTGCTCATCGAAGCCTTACTGAGTCCCCGAGAATTCGAGGACGAAGTAGTAGCAGCTGAAGTCTATCATATGGAGACTAATCCTAAATAATTCCACATTGACATCTCCTTCATAGACAGGGATGAATACACCATCATTAAATGGAACATCAAACCTTATATGTGTCTAGAAATGTAAATGGAACTGATTTCCATAGGATTTTCATTGACAACAACTCTGGTGTCAACCTCCTCCCATTGTGAACACTTCATCGGCTAGGCTATGATGGAGAAAGATTGACACCCTAAACCAAAACTCTGTTGGGATATGACAAAATTGAACAGTTTCCATTGGGACTAATCAAGCTTAAAACTTATCTTGAAGAACTCATGTGAGATTATAAGTTCCTTGTAGTGTAGAAAAGTATGGCCTTTAACGTCCTCTTAGGGAGGCCTTGGATGCATCAGCACATAGCAATTCCGTCATCATACAATAAATGCATCAAATATTTTACTAATTGGAAAAATGGGACATTGCACGCCAATAAATCCCCATTTTAGTCTTGTGAGTTTCATTACATCGACGCAGGGTTCTACGAACCGAAAGACAAGCAATCTCTAGCCGACGACGTTGATTGAATTACTGCCCCGAATGGATTGGAAATTTCTCCCGTCGACCCCCTACAGATGCATGGGGATGATTATATATTACCCATCAACCAAGTTGAATGCATAAGTACAAGTTTTGGTATAGACTCTATTGTCTTCATGATCTCTGTTATGGCAACCAAGTCCAAAGACGTGGAAGAGTGGGCTGACTCCCATGATGTCAAGAAAATCCCTACCAAAGATACTCTTGACCCATCCTCAAAACCCCAAATTTCCCCCGCCTAACTCACTAAGGAAAAATGAAGATTTATATCCTAACATTGGAGAGTTAATATCGAGAATCCCCTCTTTATCAGAATAGTAAGAGGATGATAAAGAGGAAGAAAAAGAAGAATAACACCTCAAGGATGCCCCTCTCGTATTCGAAGAAGGTGTATCCACCACAATCGATGAACTTAGGGAGATAAACCTATGCACTGAAGATGAAATATGGATCACTTTGATCATTGTGGATATGTCTGTCATGGAGCAGTATACATATACATCCTTCCTAAAGAGTAATCGAGATGTTTTTTCCTAGAACTACATAGAGATGCCTGACCTCGATCCTAAGGTCACCACTCATCATCTAGGTTTTCCAAAAGATCACTAGGGCTATAAGCAGGCAGCCAAAAGGATCCACCTGATGCATGCTACCAAAATAGAGGCCAAATTTGACAAGATAATCAAATCCAAATTTATATAGGAAGTCCAGTACCCAATCTAGCTGGAAAACATAGTCCCTGTGAAGAATAAGAACATACATATTATAATCTACATCGATTTTAGGGACCTCAATCAGCATTTCTCAAAAGGTGATTTCTTGGTCCCGATCATAGAATTGTTGATCGATGCAACTACCGGATATGAGACCCTCTATTTCATGGGTGTTTATTCTGGATACAACCAGATCTGAATGGATTAAGGAGATGAAGAATCCACTTATTTAAGGGCCCCTCAAGGAGTGTTCTATTATAAGTTCATTCCCTGTGGTCTAAAAAATGTCGACACCACATATCAGTGCGTCATGCACCGCATCTTCAAGCCCTTTTTGGGAAAAAATTTAGAGTGTTATGTTGATGACATGGTGGTTAAATCACAATACCATTCAAACCACATGGCCAATATTGAAACTATCTTTAATAAGCTATGACAATATAGTTTAAAGATGAATCCCCTAACATGTGCCTTTGGAATCACCTCGGGGAAATTCCTCAGCTTCTTTGTATGCCATTGCGGCATCAAAGTCGACCCTGAGAAGAAAAAATACATCATGGGCATGTCTCCACCTCGCAACCTCACTGAGTTGAGAGGTCTCTTGGGGAACTTAGCCTGCATCTAGAACTTCATATCCAACCTATCAGGTAAATGTTTACCTTTCACTAGGTTAATGAATAAAGGGGTTACTTATGAGTGGGATAATGATTTCCAAGAATCATTCGAAAATCTCAAAAGATATATCCTGAGCTCACTAGTGATGATGCTTCTAGTTGAGGTTATACCACTCATTTTGTACATAAGCACCCTAGAATGGTCACTATGCACCTTCCTCACATAGAAGAATAATTTCAGGAGCGAAAAAAACCACCATTACCTCATTCAAACAATGATTGATGCTAAAACTCGATATTTAAAAATCGAAAAAAAACTACCTAGCCTTAATCTTTGCAGTTCATAAACTCAAGAATTACTTGTAGCACCATGAGGTCCACCTATTATCCTGCTACAACCCACTCAACTATATCCTCAATGGTCTCATGCTAACTGTATGCCTATCATGATGGGTGGTCATCCTATAACAGTTTGACATGTTGTACGTACCCCAAAAGGCCATCAAAGTCCAGGAATTAGCAAACTTCCTGGAAGATCTCCCCTTGGAAGAAACGACATCGTTGAATGCTGAAATTCCAGATGAAGAAGTGGTATCTATCCAAGAGAACCCCCGGGCATGGGAAATATACTTCGGTGGTGATTTTAGAAGCCTGATAGGGAAAAGGATGGAGGGCCCCAATCTTAACAAAGTGGGAATAAGAGTTACACTCATATCCTCTGAAAAGGCCATCTTACCTTACTCATTCCTACTTTCGGAAGGATGTACCAATAATAAAGCAGAATATTAGGCCCTCATTACTTTCTTAGAGTTGGCACTCCATACATTATCCAAACACCTAAAGATAAAAGTTGATTCATAGCTAGTCATTGAATATGTCAATGGGGACTATTCAATTAAGAAGGAGGTATTGGACCCATTTATGAACCATGTTCGGGAACTAAGGGAAGAATTATCATCGAAACCAACACTGACCTATGTCCCCTAGTCACAAAATCCTCAAGCTGATGCTCTGGAAATTGCAGCCACCACCTTGGTAGATCCATACAGGGATGAAATAGTTATTAGCATTGCCCATAGTCGAATGCTCTTTCCATTTATCTGGAACAATATGGAGGAGATCAAAAAAATTACCCATGTTTCTATGCCTTATGGTCGCACCACTGGCTAGATGATTCCCATTGAAAATTACCTTCAGAAGGGGGAACTCCCACTAGATAGGGATGGAAGGGAACAGGTCTGAAGATGGGCAATCAACTTTTTCTTGTACAATGGGGTAAACCAAGAATAGGTTCTTTGAAAACAAGGCCTTGATGGAGTACTTCCCAGGTTCATTGACGAAGAAGATACTGCTATTGTAATGAAAGAAGTGCACGCTAGAGCTTGTGGAGCACACCAATCAGTGACCAATATCTCTCATAAAATAGAGAACACTTTACACCATTTAGAAATCTATAAAAATCAGATCGCATGAGCCTTCAACAAAAAAGTTCTCCTACGATCTTTCCTTGAAGGAGAAACGGTGTTAGTCCTCAGAACCCGAATGATACTTGGGAATAATCCACCAAATATTAAACCAAAGTGGGAAGAACCATATGTCATACATAGGGTATATTCCAATGGAGAATATGCCCTGATATCAATGGACGGACAGCTCATCATGGATCCCACAAATGAAAAGTTTCTGAAGAATTACTTTGCATAATAGAAACACCCATTCATTGTCCAAAATCTATGACCATAAACTATGAGTTTTAGAAATAAGATGTCATGGTCCAAACTCTATGAACCTAAACTATGAGTTGTAACACTTTGATGTCACAGTCCAAACTCTATGACCCTAAACTATGAGTTGTAGCACTGTGATGTCACAGTCCAAACTCTATGACCTTAAACTATGAGTTGTAGCACTATGATGTCATAGTCCAAACTCTATGACCCTAAATTATGAGTTGTATCATTGTGATGACACATTCCAAAATTTATGACCCTAAACTATGA
The DNA here is from genome assembly GCA_963277665.1 of Viscum album. Taxonomy (NCBI): domain Eukaryota; kingdom Viridiplantae; phylum Streptophyta; class Magnoliopsida; order Santalales; family Viscaceae; genus Viscum; species Viscum album. Next base: position 1,951,741,938 of record OY728141.1, on the reverse strand, counting down.
GTAGTATCATTTTGATGTCATAATTCAAACTCTATGACCATAAACTATGAGTTATTGTCCTATCTACATGATGTTAAATTTTATGGAACTCATTCCTGAAACATGACATTAAACTATGACCCATGTCCTTGCTTCATTACACTAAACAGAACAACATAGTGTCCATGTTTCAAGACGTTAAATTTCATAGGACCAAGCATCCTAATCGTATGATGATTAACTACAAGATCCCTCAGAAAACTATGTATGGATTGATTCTCATTCACTAGTGGGATACGTAGTGACGCCTTGATCCAAGATCTTGGACCATCCCCCACAATAAAATTCCTCTATCATATCCTCTATATCCCCATATTTATGAGGGAATCACTTGTCAGTCCTTGTTTCTCGCATCGAGTATAACTAACGTGAGCTTAATATCGGTGGTAAGGATTCCATTATACAAACAAACTATAGAGAAATATGGTAGACCTGACATCTGTATTAGATGAAACAAAAATACCCCTACGCCTATGTCTGAGCTAGATCGGTGTAGGGGACATTTATAACTATGTATGGATTTATTCCTACCATTGTAGGATACGTAACGACGTCCATATTTGGCATCCCAGCCCAACCACCAACAAAAAAAATGCCCTTGCATGTCCCTACTCATGGACCGAACCTATTTAGGGAACGTTCAGAACTACGTACGGATTGATTTACGCCCTTGAAGGATACATAGTGACACCTGGATCTTGCATCCTGGACCATCCACCATTCTAAAAAAATGCACCTTCCCTCATGCATAGGATAGACTTGTACGAGGAGTCCATGAAAGGTCCTAACCACATGACAACAAACTACGAGATTCTTCAAGAGTCACATGTGGTCCATTTATTAATGCTAAAAGATCCCTCACATTCCCCCCACTCATAAGAAGTCAAAATATCCTGATTCCCATTTTACATATGAGCCAAATCTCTATAGAAGCACCAGTAGTTTACGGCTAATCACGGTCTAGGTATTTCTTACATTCTCAGTCACATCTTCCCAATTTTTCAAAATCTATACTTTGGGAAAACATGGATCCCCATAAACATTCATGGGAATATGAGTTAGAAGGCTAGTGTTCTACGGACACCTTTGTTTAGCTATGAACATCATTCCCTAGTGGCTCTACATATGTCACCTACAAAACAACCACCAATCAAATGAAAATTTGTCACTATGAGAGTCCTCTCCTATCTCAGTACACCTGATGGCTTGCAAGACCCATGTCATCCCTCTTAATCCAAGTTTCCCGTAGGGACTATAGTTTACACCTTCTATCATCATTCATGTCCAAGGAATGCTAGAATATCCTGATCGTGATTAACTCAAAGTTATTAATGATAATTATGACAATGTGATCCTCCTCACTACATGAATTTAAACTATACAGTATCATGTCCTCGTCGAATGGAATTAAACTACATAGCATTGGTTTAATCCTAAAGTGCTCTCTAATGTAGATTTTTCTATTCTTAAGTGGTGACCCAGAATCCTTGTAATCCCTTGTTTCTCAAACCGAGCATAGCCCATGTGAGATTAGTGATCTCTATGAGAGATCCACCATGAAATTATGGAAAATAGTCCAGGAATTTGGCACTAGAAGCACAACCCTAAAAGGCATGTCATGGTTCTCTTCCCCATAAGGAACCCCAAATCCCGGTCATACGATGTTAAATGATAGGGTACCCCAAAGATGGGACACATGCCTCACCCTACATATGATTCAGATCTATGTAATGGATACCTAATTCCATGAGTAAATAATAGCCCAAATGTCTCTAATAAATTCAGATACACTCCTTCCACACCTCAAACTCTATGTTCTGAGATATCCAGAATCCCCATAATCTTCTATGGCCATCTGATGTGGAAGTCCAGTGTCCTGTGGACACCTTTGTTTGGATATGCACATCATGCCCCAGTGGATCTGCATATGTCTCTTACAAAACAACCATGAATCAAAGGCAAATTCATCCCCATGAGAATCCTCTTCTATCCCAGTACACCCAATGGCTTCCAATCCTCGTAATATACCTCCTGATTCAAGGTCCCTCTAAGTCACAGTTTACATTCTCCTTTATACCCACATCTTGGTTATATCATAACATGCTGGCCCAATTTATCTCTAGTCTATTTTTAGGTTTCCGAAAAATAATGATACCCCATCCATATGGGTGAAGTTGATCCACAAACAAAAAAATACCCCCTCTTGTTTCTGGGTTCCTCATAAGAGTTCGGCTAAAAGAAAGGTCCCTTTTCATGTTCAGGTGCACCTCTTGTTGAAGGTCATATACCCTATTAAAAAGGGTCCCAATCTCCATAATCCTTTATAGCCCTCAGATATGGAAGGAGAGTATCCTGTGGACACCTTTCTTTGACTATGAACATCATATCATGAATACTCTGCATATGATGCCTACAAGACAGCTGTCAATCAAAGGAAAATTCGTCCTCTAGAGAGTCCTTTCCAATTTTTGTATGCTCATAGGACATCCATGTCCCATATCATCCCCTATATTTGTAAAATCCCTTTGGATAAAGGCTCACATATCTTACCCTTTTTTAATGTCACGACATGAAAAAGATTTCTAATCGAAATGACCATTCACCAGATCTCCCTTACACAAGTAAGAATTGTGTGGGAATAGTTTCCCACTAAAATCCAATATGAATGTACCTAATACTTTTGGACACCATCACTCAGAATGACCACCCACTATGGCCCCCAAAATCAACATAAATTCAAAGTGTCACAAATCTTACCAGGCCATTGGAAATGGAAGGCTAGTTTCTGGAAGACACCCTTATTAGACTATGAACATCATGCCCCAATGGATCTATATATGTCACCTACAAAATGGATGCCAATCAAGGGAAAATTCTTCCTATAGAGATTCCTCTTCTACCTCCGTACACCTAAAACGACTCCTGATCCCCATGCATGTCCAAAATTCACAAATTTAGGGTCAAGAAAAATCACTCGTTCATATCTAAAAGATATTAGGATATTTCTAGCTGATGAATCCCAAGTTAAGTCACATAAAATCATCATGTTTGGTCAAATCTATTCAAACTAAAACATCAGTAATAAGTTTTATTAGAAGGACTGTGAACCTCCAGCAAAAAAGATACCATGCTTGCTAGAGTAAAAATCCGCAAAAGGAACATCTGGATAAAATTCGAGAACCAGTTTGTTAAACCTACACCATGTATGGTTTAAGAAGAAAAAAATTGATCTATCAAAATAGTTAAAAACTTTTTAGGTCAAAAACCCATAAAGGGTGGCCTAAGGAAAAGTCAAGTTATACCCGCTAAGCCGGTGTCAAGAAATCTTAGGAAAAAATTTGGGTAACAATGAAAAAGATGCAAAAGTTCATGAGGTTTTACATAAAACCTCAACATTAGTCGAACTATGCTAACTGAGTCCCATATCTTAGGAAACAATTAGAGCCTAATTTGATTATTTAAATTTACTAGTTTCAAAATATGGTTTAAAATTAATACCTGATCAAAATAATGATTATATGATTGATTGTGATTAATTGACATGATAGGAAAGGGAAAAGAAGAATAATTTGAAGGAAAATTGGTTCTATCGTATTTCATAAAAATATATAGTGGGAATCCACATCTTGGAGCCTCTCCTCATAATCAAGACATGATATTTACAAGAGATGTTTGACAGATTCACAAATTTGCATCAACGATTGATGTGACTCTTTAATGTCCTGAAGAAGATTTAATAAATTCGCAGTCTTAGCCTCTACATTTTCCCATAGTGACTCCATTTCCTTCATGGATTTGAGGCTGGTCCTTTCTCTTTCTTTTATTTTCCATCGCCCCTCCTCAACGGCGACTACAGCCCGAGCCCGCTCCTATTTAAGACACTCCAATTTCTGGATCTATTCCTCCACTTCTTGGTTAAGTTGTTTTATCAAAGACTCTTTCTTTATGAGTACATTTTTAAACCTTGTAACTGCTCCAGCATGATTTGTAGCTTCGTCAACGATAATTTTTGATGCAGCAGCAAGATGAGCTGTCGACTCTACCACGAAAAGTTGAGATTCAAGCATACCAGTTTCTTCTCGAGTAGCAACCATCTTCCTCACTATATGAATACCATTATAGATAAATCCACAAAACCCTAGGACCAAAAACTGGAGGTGCAATTTTGGTTCGCTGGCATCTCAGCTAATGGGGTCTGAGAAATTAATCTTCAAATGTTTATCCATGCCTTTTTTCGAATGGGATGAAGATCTAACATACCTTCATGATTGGTCTTGGAGTCACTCACTAATGATGAAATATAGTCATGAATAAATTTCATAAGAGAAGTACTCGATTCAGTGGCTACAACATGGCTCGACCCTAAAACGGCCTCATCTTTGGTAATTGAAATGGAGGATAGAGTGGAGGCATTTGCTTCTATTTCTAGAGATTGTGTTTGTGATTTTGAGAATAGGGAGGAGATGGCATCAATACCTCCCACCCTTCTGTAATACCGCTATCTAAAATAGGTGGTGCTACATCTTCATTCATCAGTTTCACTCCATGGATACTTAGGAATATTGATGACCCAGGGCCGTACTTGGAAAAAACTGTAGCCCCTAAGGCGGCCTGAAAAAGGTTTCTTATTTATATTAGGTATATAGGGATAGTCAATCCAAATAAGGGTACTTTTCTCGAGATCCTAGGGGTAGAAAACACAATTTCTATCAGAACTGGAAAAAATGGTAAGATAGCCCGCTCTAAATTTTTAGTGGTTTGAACATTAGGCTCCCCGATTGTGACTTCTATAGAGCCACTATGGCCAAGAAAAATATCAATCTATGAAGTGACTCCCTATATAGGGGAAAAGTCTGTTTGATCAAGATTGATTGGTTCCTCAAGATTTGATGCCCCTCCAAAATCTAGTAGGTCTTGGGGCTCGCCACTAGATTTGTCCCCTATTATAAAGACCACCATGTCACTCTCCATGAGAGTCATCTCAACATGGTCAAATAAGCCCTCAAATTCTAGATGATCTTCAACTATCGAGGTAGATATTGTTTGAATAGGAGCAGGCACACCTAAAGGGTCGATGGTACCCCCTTTCTCTTCAGCTGGCCCTGTTTCCCTGCTTCGGTCAGCTGTAAAGGCTGGCGACCCTTCCTCTGACATAAAGGGGATAGGAGATGTAGATACCTCAGTAGTCTCCATATAATTACTGATGGTCCCTATGTCAAAATACATACATGCATCAATGATTTGACAATATAAGGGTAATCTCTTCAACTACTAGGTGAGCAGACAGTTACTTTTCATTCCCCTCCTAATGCGCTTTGATAGTTGGGAGGCCTGCTTGTGTTTCTTGACAGTCATGAGGATGACTCCGGAATAAGAAATCTCAGAGGATATGGAGGGGGAAATTCCATATAGGTGTATAAAATTACCACTTCCATGTGTTCTTGAGCTTCAGGGGATCCTTTTGTAGTACCCCCTATTTTGGTAGGGTGCACTCCCTAGCTGCAGTGCCTCCAGAGGAATAAATTGAAGAAAGATCTATTTCTCAAAACCTTGTATGCTCTGGAAAAATAAAAACAAAAAGGAAGGAACCTTTAGCATCTCTGCATCAAAAAGAATTTAAGTTCAAATCTTGTAGATAAAAAAACATCTCATGTCATCTGCAGGAGTACTTCCATCAACGCCACGCGATCTGACCTCAAATTCCTATCTGCATGAGTGTGGAGACACTTGTCCATTTCATTCAAGTAGGCAGTCACCTCATCAGGCTCTTTTTTGGCTGAAATACCAGTAGGGGCAATGGATCCCCAAAACCTATAAGTTTAAAATGTCATCCCTAAAGAAGCCTCCAAAAATATTCATTTGAGGCGTTCATCCTCAATTCATCCTAGACTTTCCAGGCATCCAAAATGAAGATATAATTGGGATGGATAGTGTCGGAGGGTTGGTGCAAGGGAGTGGAGCGAGTTTCAATGACCTCAAATTTTTACTGGGTGTCCCTGAAAACTCAAGACCTCGATAAGATATATGTTTGTGAGACGTTGGGAGAAAGTAAGAATATTTTTATGTGGCGGCCGCAATAGGTGATCCAATGATGTCGTCATTATCATCATTGGTATCTGATTGAAATAAGGAGAGTACCCAATGAGAGTATTTGTGGTGACCACTTTGATAATGGATGAGGCTCTCGAGGTCCTCAAGTTAACAACCCACCCTCTCTAGATCCTCATCAAAAGAAATAGCAGTAGGTGCTGACACATAGCTAATGCTATTAAGAGAAACCTCCAAAGTTTAGAGGAGTTTCCACAAATCATAGGGGGATTGGTCGCGAGTAGATGGATGGAATTTTAAAAGGTCTCATTTCCTCCAGGACACTGGAAAATTGGCCTTAGGGTGAATGGATGATGGACTCCTGGTAGTAGATTCAGTAGCTCGTTCGGCCGCCTGTGAGGTCACAACCTCGTATTTTACAATTTTCCTCAGGGGGGGACAAGAGGCCTTTGGAGGAATTTTCTCTATTGAGAGTGTTCAGAAACTCCCTTTTTCTTCTCCTTTCCCTTTTCCCCAGGTGCCTTGGAAGTTTTCATATGAGGAAACAAATCAGCTAACTGGACATAGGAATATGATTTAACCCAGGCCTTAGCATATATTTTAGTAAGTAAGGGTACATAATCCCCATAATCTGGGAGTTTGGCCTATCACTGGGTGTCCTCTCAGGTAAACATCAGCCATAGTTGACAGGCTGTCATCAGATTTTCCTCTTGATGAGCACTGTTGAGAGAGGGAGGACACAACTTATAGACACAGTTAAATTGACGACTAAATCTTCAGGGTGCATATCCCTCACAAATAAGCTCCCCTACGATATGTGAAATTAAAATCCCTTCTATCAAATAAAATAAGTAACCTCGATTGAAAAAGTATTTATATTCCTTATTCGTAATAGTACTAGTATTGGAATCATAAGGGTTATAAGAGAAATATTTGTAAACATTGAGATAAGACATTAAGTCTTGCTCATTCTTTTCATTTTTCTCCTCTCACTTATCATGTGAAGCCCAAGCCGCTGGTATGACCCCGCTGGTGCTCTGAAGGTATGGTCAGAGGGAGAAATGCAGAATTGCTAAGGAATTGATAAAGGTATAACCTCTTATTTGGTATCCCATATAACCCCAAATAATTTGGAAGGGGGTATTCATTTGGTAAGTTGGTTCCCCTTCATTGATTCGACCCATTATGCGATAAATTTTGGACAACATTGGGATAGATAAATTGATACATTTTCCAGTGGCCAATTGAGTGGCCATGATAAAAGTTGAGAATCTTACACCACTAGATTCCCATACTGGAAAAATCCATCCACTCAAAAACATGGCCAAGAAATCCACTAGTCAAAATAATTGATCGACGTTAGGGATGATCCCCCATCCCCACTTATGAAAATTTCTCTCTTCTAGGGTGGGTCAATAGGTACCCGCTCGCCTCCAGGTAGTTTTGGTAGGATGGTCCATGGGTCTCCATAGATCGAATTCTAGACTTTTATGCTTAATAAAGTAACCAAACAACTTATCAAAAGGAACATCCTACTTTGTACAGGGATCGATTTCCTCTAAAAGTGTCTTCACCTGAATGATAAGTTTCTTGGCCAAAGGGGATGTTCTTTCCTCATTATCCCAAACAGATGAAGGAGGAAGAAATTCATCATAAATATCCCCAAAAATGGGGACTCCCAAGATTAATTGTATGTCCCAAATACTAATGTCGACCTCCCCATGGGTCAAATAAGAGGTATTGGTGTCTGAGCTCCACCTTCTCAGGAGCTGTGAAAAAAGGGCAGTTGGACAGTGAGTATATGTATGAGATACCCAAGCAACCTCGTATAGTTCCATAGTTTGTAGGCTGGTTCGAAATTCTTGAAAACTCTGGCGAACCTAGAAAGGTAACCCCCAATCTAAGCCAGACGTGCCTCTGGAGCAAAGATCATGTCTAGAAGACCAGCCATGCTACTCATTCACCATACCTTTTCGTGTAATTCTCTAGTAACAGTGGGTTGTATTGTCTGGATTCCACTGCACCTCCTCTAGAGTCTAAGGTGTGTATCTCAGGAAGGACCTAGAGGAAATATCTCTCTGAAGGTATCTCCCCTTTGAAGAAATCAAGGCCTCTGGGATAGAGGTGTTAATTATTCAGGCAGCAAGATGATTTGTCGGATTTGGCACTGGGATTTTTGTATCAAACAATAGACCAAACCAATAAGAAGTAATCATGTCTAAAGTTGGATACTCCTGTTGACTCACCATAATCAGATTCTCCAGATATTTATGTAGTGGAATGACCAGCATTTTTTCATCGACCAAAGCCATCATGTTATTCAATCTTTCATCCACAGTAGAAAGAGGGGTATTAGAAATAACCTCATAATGAGTAGTGTTGTCAATGGTAGACTATAAAAGAGTCATTGTATCCGGTATAGGAATATACAAAATCCTACAAAAAGTTAGTCCAATAAAAAATTGTTGGATAAAGGTCATGAAAAAATGAATAAAGGACTTACAAATATTCCCACAAGGCGCTGGTCTGCAAAGCATTGACCAGAGAACGAAAAGGTTCATGGAAGTCAGATACTGTGAACCAAATCCTTTCCAAGTTCATATTCAAAAATTTCAGTTTAAAAGTTTACAGTTCAGATTATTAAGTCTTAAATTTCGGTTCACCGATTCAAGGTCGTTGTGCAGACACACAAGAAGCATAGTGTTCCTCTATGTGGAAGTATGGATTTTAGTTTTAAGTTCCACAACACCGTTAAAAAATCCCAAAATTCGTTTCACAGGTATATAGATGGTGAAAAGTTCGATTCATGTTACGTACAAAGTGGTTCACGAGCAAGGTTTTCGCAAAAGGAACGGTACGCAGGGGCAGAGGAAACTGAGGGAGAGTTGAGAGCACTTTTCAACATGAGAAACAATAAAAGAAAAATGACATGGACCCCTATATATAGGTTTGGTCTCTTCCTACCAGACCTATCTGTTCTACTACGAACCATTTCAGTTTAGGATCGCTTCTACATCATAATAGTCTCCCATTCATTCTGAATAGATTCTATTCTGATGGGGGAATTTGTAGGATCCTGAAAATTCTTCCAAGGGAAGAAAATACTCCCACAATCACTTTGTATAAGGAAGTAGGTATTCCTAAAAGTCTAGAAAATCAAATGGACTCAAATTGAGTTACAAATTTTAGAAAAAACATGAAGGAATTAAATTTTTTAAGTAATTTTAAGTGACCCGCGTAGAATCACCAAGAAGGGTTCACGGACCGCATGAACAAAAAACCACCAGTACATAGAACAACCTGCGAGGTGATATCCCATGGAGCAATTTCCAGTAAACTCGGATGACCTTGAACCGTGTCACTAAAGGAATTAAGCATGTGAAGGCCATATGTGTATTGTCTCACAAACTCAATTGTTTGTGGACGAAGCAAACCAGCGAGCTTCTGTGAACCTTGACTCACAAACTGCTACCTCCACAAACCCTGGTTGATCGAGTCTTCTGTGGGTCAAGATATCTCTTCATGGCATTCCACAAATGGTGATGCATTCCCATAGATACGATTGCCCCAATGCTCTATAAAATGATCACAGGGGAAATTAAGAGGGGGGTAGATGAAGAAAGCTCAAAGGGGATCCCAGAGATTGGAAGAAAGAATTCGGAGAAGACTCCAGCTTCAATCTTGAATCATCGGCGAAGCCCAGATTGTGAACCACATTTTCTACAGGTACATCTAGCCGCAAACCATAAAACATAGGAACTTAATAATAACATGAGAACTGCAAACCAAATTGGTGAAATAGAAAACCACATATTCCTCGAGGATGAACTTTTTTCAAACAATAGTCCCCAGGACCCTTCGTCAATATGGTGTTCTGCATAGTGTATCGCTATGAGGATTTAACCTTGTGCCTCATGCTACATCATTACATGGATGGAACCCTAAGTGGCATGACAGGTCGTATTCATGATCGTGTACCATTATGGTGAATGGTGGTCCTAGCCCCATCCCATGTACTATTTCGGTACGCAGAAGACCCCTCTGCCTAAATACCACTATGGTATGCAGACCTCCCCCCATCTCGTATAAGAAATCAATATGCAGAATGAGGTTTTTTCGGGTATTCTTCCCTCCAGTTCCAATCTCACCCATCCAATGTCGTCCAAACCTCTATAGTCCCTCCAAGAATCAGTCCCCCAACATCAGACCAAATCCCTATCCAAAGACACCAGACACATAGGATCATACCATCGAGTGCATCAGCATGCCCCTTTGGGTCTACATACATGTTGTAAGAGGCGTCATGAAGGATCTACCCACAACGGTTTGGACTCCAGGGATGTCTGTGAGTCTATGTTTCTATGGTAACCTAGATTCCAACCGTGGGATGATAAATTGAACTACCTTGTTCTAGGGATTAAGGGTGATCACCTGTTTTTCCATTCAATGAAGAATGATGATCAGTCGAAGGGGTTATGTTCGCTTCCCCTTGTGATGATGATGACACTCCTACCCTTTTCCTAGAATTCATTTTCTCCCACTGAGGTAAGTCCCCAATATTTTGAAGTCCAAGCCACATGACCTTTAATTTCATCTCACATTAAAAGTTTGATCGCTCCATGCCCTCTCCCATGGTCACCATGGCCTCTTCCGTAGTAGGCTCTCCCTCTCCCACTAGCAGGAGAGGAAGCATGTGGTTGGTTGGATCTCTCACATCATATTATTTCTCACACTGAGCATGAATCATGTGGTATTAGAGGTTTTTAATGATTGAAACATCCATTAAAGTCTGAAATACAAGAACATTGATTCCTGGTCAAACCAGGATACATAGGACACCTGTATGAAGGCCCGATATCTAAAGTATTCCCTTCCAAAAGGGTTCTCCCAAACATGTCCCCCTAAATGGGAAGCTTCCATGGGTAATCCCCATCAATTTAGAAATATGTGGGCTCAGATTCCTCTCCTAAGGATACAAAGTAATCCTATCTTATGGGTCAGACCCCAAAATAAAGTCACCTTCCATCCCCCTAGATAACGATAAACTCCAGAGTTCCTTATTGTACGGATCAAGTTAGCATTACCTTCATAGCATCAAATCCATATATGCCTGTGACGATCTTAAAAATAAGGGGTATCCCATGGAAACACTCTTCAAGAATGAACCATGGATTCAAGAAGTTATGAACATGACTTAAATCTATAAGAGAGTCTCGGAATAGGCAATAATCCCCCCCCCCAAAAAGGGGTGCAGTGAGCCTGACTTCCCATCCTCTTGACCAATGGAGTCCTTAAGTGTCATTGGCCAAATCATTATCCAATGATCACTTGAATTTGTAAAGAAATTCCAAGAATCGTGGATACTGAAGTCATTGGGTGTTTATGGCTCCAAGAATAAACCCATTGGAGACCATCCGAGGAAGTTATATCCTAGGAGGAGCAATTTCACAAGTACTTGACCCCATGAAATCGCCCTCTTGGACCATTTAAATGTGATGTCTCCCTCATAATACATAAGGGATAAACTGTCAGTCCCCGTAGGGTTAATCAAACCCTCCTTTAAAGTATAATTACACTGAACAGGTTGAAACAAAAGAAATGGTGAATTTGACGTGAAACTGTCTCTACAAAAAGAGACAGGTGATGATTCTCGTTAGACCATTTCATCATCACCAAAAATGCACCACCTAGAGTTAAAAAACCTCTCATATGGATATCATCAGTGTTATCGGACTCAGAGGTGTGTTCTCCTGGATGAGTGCTTTGTGGAATCTTCAAGTTATAATCCTAGTCTGGTATACTATGGCTGTGAATTACCTATAGATAGTGTGTCTTGTTGAGTATATCTAGATATTCTTATTATATGTGTTGTAGGTATATACATGTGTAGAGATGACTGTATTTTATTTTCTGTATGATTTTGGGTTTTAGGGTGTCCTATTGAGTATGTTTATATTCACCCCTAGATAGTATTTTCCCTCATGTGTCATGTCTTGTGCAGACAATCGGCCTTTTAACAGATTCCTAGGTGGACCAGGACTAGACGGTGCTTAGTGAGAATAGAAAGACCAAGGATTGTTCTTAAAACTTTTAAATAGAATTCCTAATAATTATTTTCATGTTGGATTTGTGTTTTTAGAATATTTTTGGTGGTCTTGTATTTTTTTCTATTTACTTTGTTTTACTACCTATCATACTCTAGTTATAGGATTAGATGTATGCATGCATGGTTGTACAGTTTTTTTTTAATTTTCAACATTGAATAGTCATGGAGATATGTGTGTGTGTGTGTGTGTAGGTAATTAGGATAAGGCATTCCATGTCAATGATATGCCTTCTTGCGGTTAGTCACCATCCCCTGGTCTATTAGAGGAGGGCTTGGGGAGTTGCGGCACTGGCCCCTCTAGAATTGTTCATGAAAACTAACCCCTATGACAGCTCAAACATTCCCAAATACACTTGGTACATCCAAAACTAGACTTAAAACACCCCACCCAAATACCCATTTGGTTACATCCTCACTGCCATAGAATAGCTCATCCCCAAGCTGTCTCTAGAAAAAACATTGACTAGCCCCAACTGAAAGCATATTTTTCAACTTATCACATTCTAAAAAAACCAAGATGTTTCTGAATGCATCAGTTTATTCCAAATTACCATAACCAATAAAATCAAAATACAAACTCCTTTCAGGGGTACTCCCCATTATAAAAATCATCTACCTGATCATACCAAAAAAGAAGATACCCAACATGATAATGGTATTTTACTCAATAATCATCCCAAAAACATGAATACCAGGAAAAAACTTTATCAATACTATGCATCATACCCAATTACCATACCTCAACCATCACTAAGAAGATACACTTCCCACATATGCACATATTTTACTATCAACCATCATGAAAAACCAAAATCAATATAATCATGGAATACATCTAACCATCAACAACACTATGGAATGCTGAGAAAATTTCAACTAAACTGTATGAAACTAACTTGATCCCAAACCTCCTAATGTCTAACCTTACTAGGGAGAAACACTCTATGTTATCCACCACCCCCACTGCTGATCAACATGTACTCTTTTACAGCCAATGTGTGTAGATGAACTCCATCTATGACTATCCATCACTTCTCTTATTCATACCTCAGGAGCCTGAGTTTGACCAAATCCACAACCTCTAAATGATTGGGAGATTATTTAAACAAGTTCTCCATATGGCCCATTTAGGAACAAGACTGACATACCTTTTGTGGTCAATCATTCTAAGTTAGGATGTACCCTATCCTTTAGTATTGGTAAAATCTCAAAAAACACAACCCAAGTTGTAGATGATAATCCCTTACTCTAACTACCCTTCTAGGTCTCCTTATGCCCCAAATTCCAATTATTAGAATCCCCACTACCTACCACACCCGATACCATTGTCTGATAGAGTATACTACCATAAATAAACTTCTTCCTAGAAATCAATGTATGGTTCTCCAAATAAAAAATTTAGATCAATATAGAAATATTAATTGATACCCTAATATCATATCGAATACCATCCTCAAATCACCACAACTTTTATTTCACATCTCCCAAAAGTGTTGGTGAAAAAATAATAAGATTTTAAACATAGAGGCATAATCCATGATTTATGTATCCCCCTCCACCAAGTTCATGAACTCATGGGATCATTCCTCCCCCAATGTCTCAAAGAAAAATTCTTTAGAAAATATTACCTCAAAATCATTTCATGTTATCCCCACATGTTTACTAGCATGTATCTGCAAATATCACTAGCATTTTATCAGTACTCTAATTATATAATATGATAAATTTATTCTATACTTTAAATGTGTCTCTTTATGTTCAAATAACTTTTAAACTAACTCAATCAAGTAATAAATTTATAATGTTCTTTCCTCTCACTAGAATAAAGGAGGATACTGAAACAAGAACACTCTAGTCAAATATACCATGTATAGATCAACTACCAATGTTCCCTGGTCAATACTCTGAATGATTAATATCAAAATCACACTCATATAGTCATAAAATAGATTCCCTATCTCAACTAGCTACCTTGGTTTTCCCAAAACCTCCCTATCTGGATCATGCTCATCCTTTCCTTTACAGACTGAAATCAGCTCATACCTTAATGGCACCACATCGCATCCCACCTAACGCTCCAAAAAATTTCTTCAAGGTGTAATATAACTTAAATTAAATAATATTATCAATATATATATATATAACACTCCTGATATCAAAAATAAGGAAAGATGTAAAAGTAAGCACATCTCACTTTCCCATAAATTCCTTACCCACACTCAAGTATCCTATCATCCAGCCTCATGGCCTTGCCAACCCATTTCAAGGTAAAGTACCCCCACACACATGGTTTCTAAAAATTCAAAAATATTAGGAGTCATAAACATGGTTTAGATGAGTAGAGTTATAACAAAAATATACATTTGACTTCAAAATATAGGTTATTCTTGAGGTTTTAAATAGTCAAACCCCTTCCAAACCCATAATAGTAATCACAAGTAGCCACACACATGTAATGTGAGTCTTGAATACCTATAATGATTCATGGAAACTAACTATTTCCTCTCTAGGGAAATATTAAAAACCAAAAATCAATAAAATAAAATACCATATCTATTCATATCAAATAACTCAATTGTAATCTCAAAAACCAAAATAGAAATCCTCATTCCCCTAGGGACTTGGCCTTTAGCTCATACTTGTGCTCACCAGGCACACAATACAAAATCTACATAAAGTCCTGACACATACATAAACCATCATATAATTCTATCTCTAATAGTGTAAAATTCTTTAAAAGACCCCACTTCATACAAGGTTATATGATATTATCTTGATAATCCATGTGGCCTAGTGAAAAAATGGCGCATTCTTTCAGTACATTAAAATATTATCATATTAATTGATTGGAAAACATCAATTTTCTATCCATTATACTTTAATCTATTTAATATTTATAACAGTAAATTTTATTATTAACACACATAGAGAGAGATAGAGATTCAAAAACACACACAAACAAACACACACACATAGATATATATATTTAAACAAACACACACACACAGACATTCAAAAAAACATACACATATTAAAAAATATAAATGTTATGTGGTAATTCAAAAAAACCCAACTTTTCATAAGTAAAATGAAACAAAATGACTGAGGAGGTGGTAGTGACAATGATGACAATGACAATGGATACACCGACATCATGGGAGATTTCAGCTGCTAATGTAATATCAATAATGAGGGAGCCTGATATATGATATGGATGATAACTATTGTGATGTCCATCATAGCATGATAATAACATAGGGTTATATTTAGGAGATAATTATGAAAGAAAATTTTAATGTTGGGTCAAAATATTAATACAAATATATTATGTTGTTTACAGAGAAGTGTCATATACGTTATATATATGATGGTGTTTTATAAAACAATTATATTTTTTTCATTTACCAAAATATCTTATATATAAAAATATATATGGTGGTTCTATAAAAAATGATCACATGTATAAAATATATGATGGATATTTAAGAAATTATAATAATTTTCTCAATTCATGGTAATAAATATATTTTTTTCAAACAAAAGAATATAATATATGATTTTTTTGTTTCAAAATCACCATATATTTTTCAAATATGAAAATAATGCAAAACATATTCAATTTTTCACTAAATTTTTTTTTTTATAATTGTGTCATTTTGCATGTTTTTGTCAGTAGTGAAACACATATAATGGTTTCCTAAAAAACATCACTTAGTAATTTTTTAAAAAATATATGATGATTTTTTTTAAAAAAAAATATAACATATATTTTCTAATAATAAATGATTGTTTCTTGAAAACCCATCATATCTATGAAATATATATATATATAAAGTTATCATATAAAACCTTAAAATGTGACTAGAAATATATGATTATTAGATGTACAAATCATCGTAAATGACCCCATAAATTATATATTCAATTCGCTAATTTAGATTTTGAGATTTTAAAAGTAAAATTTTTATATATTTTGATTGAAATAAATGATTTGTAACTTGGATGTATAAATGAATTAATTAATTGAGCTTTTAAAATTTTAAAATGTTCATATAATAATTTTTATATATTAGTAATATTATATGTGTGTGTGTGTCATATTTATATATATAAATAGTTATTAATTTTAGTTTATTTTATATATAAATTAAAATAAAATTAATTTTATATGCATTAAATATAGTTATATATACACTCTTATGTGTTGGGTTCATATACAAACACTTACACACTTGTGTCCTATGTTTATTAGGTATACGCGCCCACACAGACACACATATTTGTATGTAAATAAAGATAGTCATATATGTAAATGAATAACTTAAAAAATATTTAAATGAATTAATAAAATGAATCTACATTTATAGTTTTAGTAATTTTATAATAAAATAATTTTATATATTATTATAATATTAAAATTATTAATTTATATTTATATTTAAGTAGTAAGTAATATATATTTATTTTAAATCTTCATGTATGTCATATAAAATTATTTATGAATATAATTACAAATTTATATAATTAATGAAATATTTTTTTTAAAAATATTTATTCATTTATACAAAAATAATATTTTTAATTACATATAATAATTTTTAAATGTAATTAATAATTAATTATATTTTTTTATTAAAATAAATGTAGTACATACATAATTAATTAGTAAATATAATATATATATATATATACATATATATATATTATCAATTATAAATCGATTTAAATAGAATTGTTAAAATTCTTAATTTTAGTTTTAGAGTTTTATAATTAAGAGTATATTATGAAAAATATTTATACATTTACATTTTTCATGTAGTCGATAAAAAAATTACATTTTAAAAAATGTAATTTATATGAATTTTATTTTAATAATAATAATTTATAATTATTTTCAATATATTTGATAGATAATTTAATATTAATTGGTAATATATTGAAAATAATTCCCTATAGATTGAAATATAGTTATTAATGTTTTTAAATATATTTATACATTTTATGCATTATATATAGTTAGACATACACATGTATGTGTTGGGTTCACCTAGACACACACAAGTCCATGATTCTTTAGGAACCCACCCACACAAATATATTTATATTTGAATAAAGATGGTCATATATGTAATGCCCCGACCTCAGTTACCCAGAGTCGATGCACTATTACATAGCATTGGCATGATCACAAGGAAATCATGTCCCGAAAGACCGATCAGTTTAGTATTATTGGAAATAAGATTCATACATAAGTTCAAATTTACAACTTGAAAAGAAATACAACACTAATTTATTCCATTAGAAACATCCAAGCCTCCTAGATTATGCATGCAAGTCACTCATAACTAACTTCTTCATATCCTGGGAAAATGAAACATAAGAAAGGGGTGAGCTCAAATGCTCAATAAGGGTAAGCAATACAGTGGAAGATAACATAAATATTAAGCATGGTGAATAATTGAAAACTCATGCCTTTACAAATAATAATCATGAACACTTTTAAGGCAGGAATATGAGCTGAGTAAATAATTCCATAATAAAACATAATCATGGGTATTCTACTAGTCGAATGACCACATGAACCATCAATATTATTTTCATAATGAGGGAATGTATAATTCCAGACATTCTGAAACATTTTATCAAGGCCTCAGTGAAGATGTCTAAAAATGATTAAGGCCTTATCCAAAACCATATTTCAAATTGGGAAAGGCCTCGGCCAATTACACGTCTAGTTGTCTCATGGGACCTAACGATGTATCGAGGAGCTATAGCGGTATCTACCCATCACTTACTAAGTCCAATACATTCCTCATATGAAAAGGTTGAAATATAACATAAACATTCGTATTAAATATAGCATACGAAATGTCAATACTTTAACCATAAACCATGGATGGTATAAAAATAACACATCCACAGTCAGACATATCACAAAACCTTCAATACAATATGGAAGATTGCATCATATTGAATCTACTTCAAACAAGTATAAAATCTATCAAAGGATGTTGACATAGATGAAATCAAAACTATTTGACAGAAATATCTCTTTCTTTTTTTGAAATCATTTAA
Organism: Viscum album; assembly: GCA_963277665.1. NCBI lineage: Eukaryota > Viridiplantae > Streptophyta > Magnoliopsida > Santalales > Viscaceae > Viscum > Viscum album. Next base: position 1,951,723,670 of record OY728141.1, on the reverse strand, counting down.
AGTTACATAATTATAAAAGAAAAAATTTATTTTGAAAATATTCTTATAATATTGTGAGGGAAGATTCGATGATGTTATAATGGTGTAAAATAGTTGCACCCACCTTATAAGATAAAAAAACATTCTTACCTGAATTTTGTCGAAAAGGTCATAAGGTACCTTGTTTGGAAAATGATGGAAAGATTCCTTTCGAATCATTTTATAAAAATTAAAACAAGGATATAAATTACCATAAACCATAGTCTAGTAAATAGTAAAAATGTTTTAGAATTCATTTTTAAGAAACATGAATGTGGATGATAAAGAGGTCCCAGAAGATACTTACGTAAAAACAACCTCGGATAATAAAGAGATTGTAGAATTAACCCTTACCTTGTAATTTTCCTTGGTTGATGGTATATTAACCTTCTATATAATAGTTAAATAATTGTTATTAAATTATACAAGAACCATATACATAATTATGATATCCTATATGATCTTCTAATAATGATTTGTTAATAATATTTTAGTATTGTTGTTGTTTCGTGTGTTAACTGATTTGTTTTCCTTTATATTATTTATTACATGAGTCATGTTTTTCATGGATGGGATGTATCTTATTCATATAAATAATGATATAAACTCTTTAAACATTATTTTTAATCATCAAATGAAAATTAGACTTGAATGCTTACGATGAGGAATTAATCTCATCGCGTTTGTGGAGATGGTAATCCATATATACGCCCGAGCGACAATATCATTATTTTGATATTAAAATAGTATTAAAATAGATGTTATATCATATATAAAGAATCATTAACATGTTATATTTATTATTTACATCAATTATACATCATTATTATACCCATATAAAAATAATATATGGAATAACAACTACACCACGACGTGGAGACGGTAAGTCGTACGTACGCACGTATAGTGACTTTGTCATTCATATGATGAATAGAATAATTAATATGGTTATAAAATTTTTATAATAAAATCACAGTATATATAATATACTGGATTTATTATTTTAGAATGGAAACAACAAAGAAAGAGGAACTGGAAGAAGAAAAGAACTTGAAAGAGGTGATGAAATATTTACCTCTTCTTTGGGTTCTTCCTTTTGATTTGATCAAAAGGGCTCCATAGGTTGGATTTCTGACTAAAGGAAGGCCTCTAGGATGAATGTAGGATAGTTGGTAGGATATTTGGGTAGGGTTTTGAAGAGAAAAATTGATTTTAAGGTGTTAGTTTGAGAGAAGAGAAAGTGACCTTTTATAAGAGGGGTGAGGGGAACCTTAGGAAAATATTGAAATATTATTTTATAATAGAATCATTTTCGGTTTCTAATGGCTAAAAAATGAATTATTTAAAGTATAAGGAGGGTATTGGTCTAAAATCTCTCAACTAATAGGTTTTATATAGGTTTGGGTCACTATATTAACCTTATATTTTAGATTTAACTCTTAGTTAAATAGTTTGACATTTACCATGTCTCTTTGTATTTTTATATTATATGGTTAATAAACTTACTATAAACATCCAAGAGAACCCAAAGTGGTTCATTAATGACACCCCTATCATTATATAAGTCTTTTGGCCAAACATTATATTTTTAAGATTATTATATCAACCAATAATATTGTATTTTTTTTAAAAACTCATTTATGAAAATTTTAACATTATTTAATAATTGATTTTTTTTAAAGTCCTAAAAACTTTAACAATTTTAAATAAATACATTTAATAAACACTAACATGTCATATTAACCTATAAAATTAGTTGAATTCGTTAAAAGTCTCAAATTAGATTTATTTGGTTATTTATAATATCAATTATTTTAATATTTCATTAATATTGAAATTATTGCATCATCATTGTGTTATAAATAAATTTAATTATTTAATGTCTAAAAATTATAAATAAAATACCATTATGTAGTAAATCTTTTTAGATTTCTAATGAATATTTATAGTCGAATTTATATTGTGTGTAACATTATATTAAAAATTATTTATCTAGTAAGCTTTGAATTTTACTCTTTTAACTCTTATTTGAATTAAATAATAATAAATGTCCTAATCTAATACAAGTGGACCTAAAGGATCATATTTTATTCATAAGGTTGTTTTTTGTCGAATTACACTTATCCAATAGAATTATGGCATGTTTTAGAGTAATAATAATATCATTTTTACACTTAATTACCTTATTTTACTTTTAACCGTGGTAAATAAAAGTAAAAAGTTACTATTCACCAAAAATTATTTTCATCTTATTAAACCACATTTTTTTACTGATATAAACCGTGTCTCTTGAATTTTTAAAATTTCACTCATAGAAGCGGTAAAATTATGTTTTATGAGAATTTGCAAACTCTCCTTGGAGGAGGGTAAAAAACAGTGAAAAGTTCAATAAAATTTTACATATCTAATATTATTAAAAAATGACTCCAATGAATTACATTGAACATATATAGGTATTATGTATCTATTTTTACCTAAAATAAATTTAAATAAAATAATTAATTATTTAAATAAAAATTCTGTTTTAAATAATAACGTAGTGTTTTTCGATATTCATCAAAAATTGAAAGTTTTTAAAAAATACTAAAAATTTACCCTAAGCTCATTTCGATATTCCGAATTTAAAAATGAATTCCATTCTGAAAAATAAAATTTATATAATTTCAAAAGGTGGTTATTACTATTCATAATGGCTAGTTTGATTGGTTGTGGTGTGTAAGAATCTTGAAGTTGCGTATAATGCAAGATATTACATTTTTCAAAGGAAAACGTACCGTGGAAGCTTGGGGTGTTACATTCTCCCCTCATTCAAATAATTTCTTCCTCGAAATTTCTAGAATATTACTGCATAAAAAGTTTTGGGTGGTTCTTCACCATAAGTTCCTCAGGTTCTCCAGTTGTCTCTTCCATCTTTTGGTTTCTCCATAGAACTTTTACCTGATGAGTTATCCGATTTCTCATCACTTGTACTGTAGTATCAAGAATCATGACAGGTTTTTTGCAATAAGATAGATCGGGTTCCAGTTCTAATTCCTCATAGGTGAGTACATGTGTTGATTCGGGCATGTATTTTCTCAACAGTGATACGTGGAACACCTCATGAACTTTGGAGAGACTTGGCGGCATTGCCAAACGGTAAGGTACATCCCCAATTTGTTCTAGAATTTCGAAAGGTCTGATGTACCTGGGACTCAATTTACCCTTCTTACCAAATCGTATAATTCCCTTCCATGTAGATACCTTCAAGAAAACATGATCTCCTACCTGAAATTCCAAATCCTTCCTTCAGTTATCAGCATAGCTCTTTTGCCTACTTTGAGCTGTTTTGATGTGGTTTTGGATTACCTTCACTTTTTCCATTGTTTCCTCAACAAGTTCTGGGCCTACGAGTTTTCTTTCACCAACATCATCCCAACAGGTTGGTGTGCAACATCTCTTTCCATATAACACTTCATATGGTGCCATCTGAATACTTGAATGGAAGCTATTCTTATAGGAAAATTCTACTGGAGGTAAATACTGATCCCATATACCTTGAAAGTCAAGTGATCATGATATCAACATGTATTTTAAGGTTTAAAAAGTCTGTTCTGATTGTCCATCAGTTTGAGGGTGGTAGGTAGTGCTCAAACGAAGTTCAGTATCCAGGGATTTCTTAATACTTTTCCATAATCTTGATGTAAAATGGTGATCATGATCAGAAACAATCGATAGGGGTACTCCATGAAATCTTACAATTTCATTAATATATAGTCTTGCTAGACGTTCAAGTGGTAAATCTTCTCTTATAGTAAGAAAATGTGCTGACTTGGTAAGACGATCAATAATGAATCATATTGCATCATTCCTTCTAGGAGTCTTTGGTAGGCCCATGACAAATTCCATCGTAATATTATCCCATTTTCACTCAGGTATGGGAAGAGGTTACATGACTCCTCCAGGCTGTTTCCTTACAGCTTTCACTTTTTGACGAACCATACATCTTGACACAAAATCAGCAATATCCCTCTTCATGTTGTCCCACAAAAAATGTTCCTTCAAATCTCTATACATCTTAGTGCTACCAGGGTGTATAGAGAAATTGGAGCTATGATCATTATCTAACAATTCCCTTTTCAGATCAGGTATATCGGGAACACAAAGTCTCTTTCCAATTTTAAAAATCCCATCTTCATATATGAAGTCACTCAATCTCCCGTCATTCACATATTTAATATTCTTTTGAAACTCCTCATCATCGGTTTGAGAACTCTTTATCTTTTCTAGTAAAGATGGTTTGGAAACCATTTGAAAAATCATTGATGTTTCACCTTCCATTGTTATTCCTGTATCTATATTTACTAGATCCATGTATACAGGATCCTTTTCAACTCTCATCTTGTTCAAAACTCCATGATCCTTTCTACTCAAAGCATCTGCCACCTTATTTTCCTTCCCTAGGTGGTAGTGTATAGTGCAATCATAATCCTTGAGTAGTTCAAGTCAACACCTTTTCCTCATGTTGAGTTCTTTTTGTGAGAAAATATACTTCAAACTCTTGTGATTAGTATAAATCTCACATTTTTTACCATAGAGATAATGTATCCATATCTTCAAAGAAAAGATGTAAGCTACTAACTCAAGATCATGAGTAGGATAGTTTTCTCATGAATTTTTAGCTACTGTGATGCAGAGGCAATAACTCTATCATTCTGCATAAGGACACAACCAAGTCCTTTTTTTGAATCATCACTATAAATAACAAACTCATCATTCCCCAATGGTAGAGTCAAGATAAGAGAATTGACTAATATTCTATTTAGTTCTTCAAAAAATTCTTCACACTCTTTTTTCCAAACAAATTTAACCCCTTTACGTGTGAGATTTTTTAATGGGTTAGCCAATCGGGAAAAATTCTGGACGAAATGTTGATAATAACCTGCTAAACCAATAAAACTGCGTAACTCAGTTACACTTGTCGGTGCTGGGCATTCTTGGATTGCCTTGGTCTTTGAAGGATCAATAGAGATTCCATCCTTTGAGACAATATATCCAAGAAAAGAAATATCATGAATCCATAATTCACACTTTCTATATTTCTCATTTAATTCATTTCTTCTAAGAGTATCTAAAATAATGCGTAAGTGATTTTCATGATCTTCATATATTTTGAAGTATACCAAGATATCATCAATAAATACCACTAAAAATTCATTTATATATTCCTTGAAAACTATATTCATTAGATCCATGAAGACATAGGGTGAATTAGTCAGCCCAAAAGGCATTACTGTAAACTCGTAATGCCCAAACCTGGTTCGAAATTCTATTTTTGGAATGTCTTCCTTCTTCATACACAACTGATGGTATCCAGATCGAAGGTCGATCTTTGAAAAATATTGAGCTCCATGAAGTTGGTCAAATAAATCATCAATGAGAGGTAGGGGATACTTGTTCTTTATCATTATAGCATTGATCTCCCTATAGTCAATGCACAGCCTCATAGATCTATCTTTCTTTTTAACAAAAAGAACAGGGGCTCCCCATGGAGAAACACTAGGGTGAATAAATCCCTTATTACTCAATTCCTCTAGTTGTTTATTTAGTTCCACTAATTACACAGTGGCCATTCTATAAGGGGTCTTAGATATGGTCCTTGAGATAGGAATTAAATCAATAGAAAACTCAATTTCTCATTCTGGAGGATGTCCAGGTAAATCTTATGGAAACACATCTACATATTCTTGAACAATAGGTACATCTCCTATTTGAACATTCTTTTCCTCACCCACAGTTATTTCATTCTCTTCCTCCCCAATAATTTAATTTAGTTGAGCTACTGGGAGTGGATCTAGATAAGAATGAGGTGGTGATGTTTCTACTCTAAAGATAAGGTGTTCTTTATCAACATCATCAAAAATTGTAACTTTCTTCTTCTTACAATAAATTTTTGCATCATGGTCGGAAATCCAATCCATGCCAAGGATTATATCAAATTCAATCATGGGTATGATGATGAGATCATCATATAAATAACATTTATGTGCCTTAATAGGGACTGATTCACAAAACTTTGTTGCAATGATACTTCCCTTAGGAGTTTTGACTGACAACTCCATTGTTAAATAAAAATGGAAATATCTAATTTTCTTAGAAAACAAGGAAGATATGAAACAATGTGATGATCCAAAATCAAATAAAGTAATGGATAAACTTGAGGAAACCATTAAATTACCTGCCACCATGTCTCTAGGACTTCAACCTCAGCAGTAGTGATTGCATAAGCTTGGCCTTGATCCCTTGTAATTTTCTGAGGAAAGTTTCCCTAACTCTTAGGATATTCATTTGCATAATGTCCCATCTCCCTGCAATTGTAGAATTAAACATTGGTAGCATATTTCTTTCCCTTACAATCACCAGCAAGATGGACTTTTTGTCCACATGTGAAGCATACTCATTTTCCTTTTAGACAGGCACCAAGGTTCTTCCTTCAACAATTATCACAGGGTGGAAATTAAATTCTTCTCTTCTTCCTTGCTTCCTTATTTTCTTTCCCATAGTGTTCCACAGATCTCTTCTTCTCTTTCTTTACTTTAAAGTTGTAAGACTTGGAGAATTACTTTTATATCTTGATAGGACATGATACAATATATTCGTATGATGAGAAGGATTGAGATACTAATTCTCGATGGAGAAATGGATTTAACCCATCAAATAAATGGTCAATATTACTTCTTGGATTACGTATATAATTTGCAGCATGCCTTTCTAATCTTGAAAAGTTATCCTCATACTTTGTAACATTCTCATCCTCCTTTTGACTCAGACTCAGAAATTTCCCTTCCATATATGATCGATGGTCACGAGAAAATTATTTTTCTAATAAAAGTTATTTAAACTCCCTCCATTAAATATTGGACACTTCTTCATCTTCCTTTGTGTTCTGAATCAATGACCACCATTGATCAGCATCTCCAGTGAGGCGTTAAACTATCATGATAACTTTTTCCCTTTCACTACTCCCCAAAGTGTAAAATATTTTCCCTAAGGAATTTATCCATTTCTCAGCCACTAATGGATTTTTACTCCCATTGAATATAGGTGATTGTTTCTTAATGAAGAAGTCTAACATTGATCCTCCACATTGTGGATCAGGGTGCTCCATACGGGTAAGGTTATTATTCATAACCTGTGTGATTTGTCCTCGTACGGTGATAAGATGATCAACACCAGCTGCTTCACCACCTCCACTATTATTATCTTGAGTAGGAGGTCAATCCCTACAAGGACACATGCATTGATAATGTTTCCATTCCTTATACTAGGTGCCATTTATAAACAATGGCATACACTAGATTAGTTTTTGAATTGCAATACATAATTCCAAACTTGTAAAACATTTAACATAAATTGAACAGTTTATGGATATAATCCATAATCATAAAAATGTTTTCTTTGAGGAATTATATACTCATAAACCCATCATAATGGTTTGTAAATAAAATTAGAATTATCCTAAGCATATACCCCAGGAGTGTCGTAACCAAGAGTGCAGCAAGGATCGTTGTCATGTACCAGGATACCCCGGGTCAAGCTCGAAACTCCTTGTCGGAGTTTTCACTCCAAGGTACATCTATTCCAAATCCACCTCTACCTGATCATATCCAGATAGGGATGTGTTGCTCAGAAAATACACAAAATCTCGATATTAAAAAAATTTGAGGAAGTTCATCTATACTAATCCTGAAAGTCTATCTTAGGGTAATGTGTTCTAATCAAAGTTTTTTTAAATATAGTTTCCAAGGTTATTACTAAACTTCCTATGATACCAACTGTAACACCCCGACCCCAGTTAACCAGATTAGGTGCATTATTACATAGCATTGGCATGATCACAAGGAAATCATGTCCCGAAAGACCGATCAGTTTAGTATTATTGGAAACAAGATTCATACATAAGTTCAACTTTACAACTAGAAAAGAAATACAACCCGAATTTATTCCATTAGAAATATCCAATCCTCATAGATTATGCCTCAAAATCACTCATAACTAACTTCATCTTATCCTGGGAAAATTAAACATAAGAAAGGGGTGAGCTCAAACGCTCAGTAAGGGTAAGCAATACAGCGGAATATAACATAAATATTAAGCATTGTGAATAATTGAAAACTCATGCCTTTACAAATAATAAACATGAAAAATTTTATGGAAGGAATATGTGATGAGTAAATAATGCCATAATAAAACAAAATCATGGGAATTCTACTAGTTTAATTACCACATTAACCATCAATATTATTTTCATAATGAGGGAATGTATAATGCCAGACATTCTGAAACATTTTGTCAAGGCCTTGGCCAAGATGTCTAAAAATTATTAAGGTCTCGGCCAAAACCATATATCAAATTGGCAAATGCCTCAGCCAATTCCATGTCTAGTTGTCTCATGAGACCTACCGATGCGTTGAGGAGCTATATCAGGCTCCACCCATCACTTACTAAGTCTAATACATTCCTCATATGAAAAGGTTGAAATATAACAAAAACATTCGTATTAAAACTAGCATATGAAATGTCAATAATTAAACCACAAACCATGAATGGTATAAAAATAACACAAACATAGTCAAATATATCACAAAACCTTAAATACAATATTAAAGATTTGTATTATAATGAATTGACTTCAAACACGTATAAAATCCATCAAAGGATGTTGACATAGATGAAATCAAAACTATTTGAGAAAAATATCTATTTCTTTATTTGAAATCATTTAAAGATAAATAATTATAAAATAAAACATGTATTTTTAAAATATTATTATAAGCTTGTAAGGGAAACTTTGATGATGTTATAATAGCGGAAAATTGTTGCACCTGCTGTATAAGATAAAAAAACATTCTAACCTTAATTTTATCGAAAATATCATAAGGTAACTTGTTTTGAAAATGAAGGAAAGATTACTTTAGAACCATTTTATAAAAATTAAAAAAAGGGTATAAATGAAATTAACCCATATTCAAGTAAATTGTAAAAAAATTGAATAAATTTTTAAGAAACATGGATGTGGATGATAAAGAGGTCTCAGTAGATACTTACGTAAAAACAACCTCGGATAATAAAGAGATTATATAATTAACCCTTACCTTGTACTTTTCCTTGGTCGAGGGTACATTAACCTCCTGTATAATAGATAAATCATTTTTTATTAAATTATAAAAGAACCATATACATAATTATGATATCATATATGATCTTCTAATAATGCTTTGTTAATAATATTTTAGTATTATCATCGTTTCGTGTGTTAACTAATTCGTTTTCCTTTATATACAATATTACGTGAGTCATGTTTGTCATGGATGGGATGTAACTTATTCATATCCATAATTATATCAACTCTTTAAACATTTTTTTTAATCATAAAATGAAAATTATTCTGGAATGCTTACGATGGAGAATGAATCTCATCGTGTTTGTGGAGACGGTAATCCGTACTTACGCACAAGCGACAATATCATTGTTTAGATATTAAAATAGTATTTAAATAGATGGTTTATCATATATACAGAATCATTAAAATGTTATATTTATTATTTACATAATTTATACATCATTATTATACCCATATAAAAATAATGTATTGAATAACAATTACACCACGACGTGGAGACGGTAAGTCGTACGTACGAACGTATGATGACTTTTTCATTCATATGATTTATAGAATAATGAATATTATTGTACCATTTTTATAATAACATCACAGTATATATAATATACTGGAGTTATTATTTTAGAATGGAAACAACAATGAAAGAGGAAGTTGAAGAAGAAAAGAACTTGAAAGAAGTTATGAAATATTTACCTCTTCTTTGGGTTCTTCATTTTGATTTCATCAAAAGGGCTCTATAGGTTGGCTTTATGACTAAAGGAATGCCTCTAGGATGAAGGGATGACAGTTGGTAGGATATTTTGGTGGGTTTTGGCCAAGCCAAATGGCTTTGAAGGTGTTAATTTGAGAGAAGGTGAAGTGCCCTTTTTGAAGAGGGGTGAGGGGAAACTTAGAAAGAGATTGAAATATTATTTTATAACAAAATAATTTTCGGTTTCTAATGGATCCAAAATTAATTATTTAAAGTATAAGGTAGGGATGGGTTGAAAACATCTCAACCAATAGGTTTTAGACAGGTTTGTGTCACTATATTAACCTTATCTTTTAGATTTAACTCTTAGTTAAATAGTTTTACATTTACCATGTCTCTTTGTATTTTTATATTATACGGTTAATAAATTTACTATAAACATCCAAGTTAACCCCAAGTGGTTCATTAATTATACACCTATCATTATATAATTCTTTTGGATGAACCTTAGATTTTTAGAATTATTATATCAACCAATAATATTGTATTTGTTTTAAAAACTAATTTATGTCAATTTTTGACATTATTTAATAACTAATTTTTTTAAAGTCCTAAAAACTTTATTACTTAGAAATAAATAAATTTAATAAACCCTAACATGTCATATTAACCTATAAAATTATTTTAATTTACTAAAAGTCTCAAATTAGATTTATTTGGATATTTATAATATCAATTATTTTATTCTTTCATTAATGTGGTAATTACTGCATCATCATTGTGTCATAAATAAATTTAATTATTTGATGTCTAAAAATTATAAATAAAATACCATTTTGTAGAAAATATTTTCAGTTTTATAATGAAAATTTATAGTCTAATTTATATTTTGTGTAACCCTGTATTGAAAATGGTTTTGTTATTAAACTTTGAATTTAACTCTTTTAACTCTTCTTTGAAGTAAATAATAATAAATGTCCTAATCTAATCCAAGTGGACTTAAAGAATAATATTTTATTCCTAAGATTGTTTTTAGTCAAATTACAATTATACAATAGAATTAGGACATGTATTAGGGTAAGAATAATATCATTTTTCCCTTAATTACCCTATTTACTTTTAACCGTGGTAAATAAAAGTAAAAAAGTTATTGTTCACCAAAATCTATTTTCATCTTATTGAACCACATTTTTCTTACTGATATCAACCGTGACTCTTAGATTTTTGAAATTCCACTCACATAAGTGATAAAATTAAGTTTTATGCGAATTTGAAAATTCTCCAAGGAGGTGGGTAAAAGACGGTGAAAAGTTCAATAAAATTTTATATATCTAATATTATTACAAAATTACTTCAATGAATTACATTGAACATATAGAGGTATTATGTATCTATTTTGACCAAAAATAAATTTAAATAAAATAATTAATTATTTAAATAAAAAGACAGTTTTAAACAATAACACATTGTTTTTACTATTCATCAAAAATTGAAAGTTTTCAGAAAAATACCAAAAATTCACTCTAAGCTAATTTCAATATTTTGAATTCAAAAATGAAGTCCATTTTGAAAAATAAAATTTAAAATATTTCAATAAGTGGGTATTACTATTCATAACGGCTAGTTTTATTAGTTGCGGTGTGTTAGAATCTCCAAGTTGCGTACAATACAAGCTATTGCATTATTCAAAGGAAAATGTAACGTGGAAGCTTGGGGTGTTACAATATATGTAAATCATTAGTTGAAAAAATGAAATTTTAAATATTTAAATGGATTTAAAAATGATCCTATATTTATAATTTTTTAAATTTTATAATTAATTTTTTTTTTATATTATTATAATATTATTATTATTAATTAATCTTTATATTTAATTATTTAGTAATACATATTTTTTAAAATATTTTTATAGGTATACATATAATTATTTATGAATATAACTATACATTTATATAATTAATTATACATTTTAAAAATATTTATTCATTTATATAAATAATAATATTTATATGTATAATTAATAATTTGAATTGATAATTAATAATTAATTATAATTTTTATGAAATCAATAAAATATATACATTTATAATTAGTAATCATAATTTATCTATATATTATCATTTATAAATCCATTTAAATAAAATTATTCAAATTCCAGTATTTAATTTTACAGTTTTATAATCAATAATATATTGTGAAAAAATGTTTATATGTTTATATTTTTCTTGTTGTTGATAAACATATATATTTTCATTACATATGTAATTTATATATATATTCTTAAAAATCCATTTTGTATTGTTTTAAATATAAATGATAGTAAAATTAATATTAATTAGTAATATATTGAAAAATATCTCGTGTAAATTGAAATATAGTTGTTAATATTTTTAAATATATATTTACAATTTTAAAATATTAAATATAGATTCATCTATATAATTAATAAAAGTTTTTAAATATTTTTAAAAAATTGAAATGCAATTATTATTAATATTTATATATATATAATTAATATTATATAAATTTATATAATTATGAATTTATTAGAAATATTTCGTAATTAAATGTGATTTTTATTTTTTTCATATTTACTTATACATTTATATATAGTAAAAAATATTTACACATTTATATAATTAATAAAATTTCTTCAATAATATTAGTCACATTTAAAAAAATATTATCTATTTATTATTTTTATATAATTAATAATATATACATATTATAACTATTTTTATTTTATTTTAATCTTTGGGATTTATCTTTTTATATGCATACATATAATTATTTTTGAATATAATTATACATTTATGAAATTACTTATATATTTTAAAATATATCTATTCATTTATATAAATAATAGTATTTTAATTATAATTAATAATTTTTAAATGTTGTTAATAATTAATTATATTTTTTATGCACAATCAATAAAATATATACATCTATATAATTAATTACTAATAATAATAAATTTATATATTAAAAATTGTAAATATATTTAAATATAATTATTAAAATTCTTACTTTTAATTTTATACTATTGTAATTAATAATATTTTTGTAAAAAACATTTATGCATTTATATATTTCATGTTGTTTTTAAAAAAAATATATGTTATTATATATGAAATTAATACATATTTTCTTAAAATAATTATATCTTATTTTTATTTAAAATACAGTTGATTGTAAATTAAGATTTATTCTTAAGAATATTAAGTTTAATCTTACGTAGAAGTCTTTATCGGTGCTAACTTTATCACTGATAAATCTACATATACTAGCACTATGTTTAGTGTTGATAATGATATTTGTGTATGATTAAACGGGAACTGCGTAAGAAAAACACCTTACACAGCTTCAGTTTAATCTTATGCAGAGATCTTTATCAGTACTAATCTTAGCACTAATAAATCTACTTATATCAGCACTAAAGTTAGCACTAATAAAGATCTTTGTGTACTATTAATCCAAAACTATATAAGAATAACTATGAATTTCTAAATCTCCTTAGGATTAAACTAGTATCTATTAGCACTAAATTTCACACTGATAAAGATCAGTCTTTATCAGCTCAAAAAGTAATGAAAATAAAATATTTAATTATATGTTCTTATGATTTTAGTGTGTATAAAAGACTCTTTTATCAATGATTTTTAGTAAGAACTGATAAATATCTTAACATCTTTATAAAAGAAACCCAACCATGAAGCTCATCGACCCTTTCATTTAATCTATTTTTGAATTCATACTATATCTCAGCCCCCTCGCGTCATTTTTGTGAAGGATTACACTTCCAAAATTGAAGATATGAAATCTCCTTTGATCCTGATGCGATTCTGGTGATTTTTTGTATTGTTATTCATGTAAAATTTATTACCTACTCCACTACTGAATTTTATTCCCAACTCTATTGATGAGATTTATGGTTGAGGAATGTTTAGTTTTCCAATATACTATGAAATTACTTTCTATGGGTTGATTTTAAATGATTTGAGTGGTATAAATTGGTTTAGGATTTTGTTGGGAGTTATTTAGATATTTTTAGGATTTAATTAATGTTTTTATTTCTTATGCATCTTAAAAACCTGCAATAATTGAATAATTTAAGAAAATTTGATATTGTTTGGTCTCCCCTTAAAATGATTACAATTTGTTAAATGAATTTTGGATTGTTATTTTTGTATATGTGACTATTAATGTGTTTTTTCAACAAAAGTTTTTGAAACCTACTACCTTTAAATGATATAAAATATAAAATGTATTACTCAAATTCTTTTTAATGTCTTGAGTAGTGTTTTAAAGTAGGTTGAGTTCTTAGTTGGTTGATTTAATTTATCAAAGTGATTTTTATGATAGAATAAGAACTTTTTATAATTTAAAGTCTTGTTTGGATTTGATAAGTTTGATTAAATGATTACCTATATAGTTTTTTATTTCAATATTTTCATAAAATTAGTCATGGAGTGTTGTAGATATGATTTTATAATTGATATTCCATTTTATTTTGTGTTTTTGTAGAGTTTTTTTTAATAAGAACATCTTAAACTGTTTTTTAAAACAAAATCATGGTTTCTTTACGAAGGTTTGAAAATGGAAGTTGGTTTCATGTTTCTTTTATATAATTATTTTAAGGGGAGTGTTTTTTAAATAATATTTCATGTTTAGTTTTGGTGTATTTTTTATTTTATTTTTTGAAGTCATGGTTTTTTATTAGAATTGTTATTGAAGTTTAATTATTTTTTATTATAGGACGTGTATTTTTGGTGTTTAAGGAATTTTTTTGTATTCATTTTAATTCAAAAAGTACTTAATTTTAAAATTAATTGCTTGAGCTATGTGATAATGGATTTGGGATGAAATTTGGTAAGATTTAATTGATTTAGAACTTTTTGGTTATTAAATATGTGTTTTATTGGTATATTTTTCATAGAAGGGTTTATTTTATACTAATTTTATAATTTTTTATTGTTATATGTAGGATTTATTTACACATGGATTCAAAAAATTTAATTAGAGTTTGAAACATGTGTAATATTTCCAAATAGGTATATTGGTATTTACTTGATGATGTTTGTAATTTTACTTTTGAAGTCCAAAACATTTTCTTTATGAAATAATCTTTTAATAG
Organism: Viscum album; assembly: GCA_963277665.1. Taxonomy (NCBI): domain Eukaryota; kingdom Viridiplantae; phylum Streptophyta; class Magnoliopsida; order Santalales; family Viscaceae; genus Viscum; species Viscum album. Next base: position 1,951,708,664 of record OY728141.1, on the reverse strand, counting down.
TGAGAAATGAGTTTAAACTTAATATCTATGAGTTTCAACACTTCCTTCTTTATCACTTACTTCATTGTAGTTGTAAAGCTGTACTTTGGTTGCTAACTTGAATTACACCATTCTTTAAGTCTCGCCTTGTGAGTTCATAGATAATGGACAATGACCACAAATGAAATTTCATTATTTCCTTCTAAGAATAATTTTAGAAATTGTAATTACTCATCCTTAAAACTAAACATTAAAGGTGTAGTATAAAATCAATTATAAGGTTGAACCATAGAGACAATGATCCTAAGCATGAAACTTTACTTCAGAAGTAAAATCAACATATGATTTAAATTATTGAAATAAATCTAAAACTAATATGAATAAAATATGTCTATCAAAAATGTATTGAGAATTTGTAAATCTAGGTTCATGTGATAGAGAAGAATCTAAAATCATTAATGTTTAATCATGTTTTTTTAGAATTGGATCTAAATAAATAATTATTCATGTTTTTTTCTTTAACTTTTATGCTCATATTTTTTTATGATCAATTTCTTTTATTCATTTAATAATATAGCGTTCCAAAATTATATTTTAACATAGCAGTTAAAAGTCATTCCATGAAAATGAATGAATTCAAGTTATTAGTTTATGTATTAAATAGAAATTCCCCAATAAATATAAAAATTATCATGACTATTAAAGAAATAATAGATATAGAATAATGATTGGATGTAAAAACCCAACACAAACTAACATTAAAAACAAAATAACATCAAGACTCTACCACCATTTTTACTAATCTTAGCACAAAATGACTACACACCAATTTTCTCATAATAAACAAATAATTAATCTATGTTTGACATAATAAATTTTTCTAAAATCTTATATATTTCAAACCATAGGTCCTTTATCCATCTTAGATTTTCATCCAAGTACACCAATGAATGATTGAATCAACAATTGATTTTTAACCTTCAATACCAAGTACTCATTTTATAGAGAAAAAATTTCTCATATATATTATTATATATACCATATCATATTTCCTATTATTTAGAGTTCAAATCCCAATAGATTATTTTAAGATATATTAGGATATACAAAATATCTCCCATGTTTTTATATTATAATTTATAAATATATTTTTTAAAGTTATACTTTATTCAATTTACCCATGTAAAAAAAATTATACATTATATTCATACCTATAGTGTATTTCTTTATTCATTTTTAAATATGAATATTTTTCATCCAAATATGATGAATATAAATTTAAAATGGATGGATTAAAATTTTATGAAAAATGAGTATAAGTATGGCGTTAAATAGTTCATCAAGTTTTTAACAAAGCATAGAAATGAACCTTCTCAAATTATTTCTTCTTGTTTACACTACTGTTATTAAAAAAAATGGTCTTAATGAGTTGGAAGAACAATTGATCTATCAAAAAATAGTTCTAAGTTATAAGTGTTGGACAAAATATAGGTACGAACTTAATATAGTTGGTGTCTGAGATAACACTATGGTTTATCAACCATCTGATATGAGCACAATTGTAAATGATGTTGGGTATCATATAGGGTAAATGGAAATGGTAGTTAAATATAACCTTCATGATTGTCCAAAGATAAATTGGGAAGTTAAATAGATGTAAAAATATTAACTTTTATATTGTTTTTACTAAATATACAACATTTCCAACCCTATTAAATAAATATAATTTGAAAACTCAAAATGGATGGAGAAACACAATATTTGTAGAACTACTTTCTATCTTGAATTTTATGTTACTAGAAGATAATGAGATTTTTTATTGAACATATGATTCTAAAAAAATTTAATGTTCAATGGATATGATCTTTGAAAGAATACAAGCCTACACAAATAACAATAAATTATTTTCAAAGTATCATGAATCACTTAAAAATTCCCTAAGTGTGGTACATATCAATACAAGAAAGATGAGTCAAGCCCTTTGAATTTTTTATGATACTTTCCAATCATTCCATAGTTTAGATGGCTATATGGAAGTGATTATACTAGAAGACAATTGGAATGGCATGGAGATATAAGAATTGAACATGGGAAACTTTATCACCCAACAGGCCCTCCTTAGTAGATGAAAATTGATCATGAGTATCCTGAATTATAGAAACAAGTTGAGAAACCTCTATATTGAACTATTTAAATATGGAATGAATAATTTTTTTATAGAAACTAAAACTCATAGTATATGATTGGTTATGTTGGTAAATTATAACTTTTCATTATGGTTATGCATGAAGTGCAAGTACATTATATTGTATCTTGTTATATCATAGCCTAAACAACCTAGAGATGATATTGATGTTTATTTGGATCCATTTTTTAAAGATCTAAAATTGATATGGGGTTCAAGTGTTACAATGTATGATACTCATAAAAATGAAGAGTTCACATTATGATCCATGTTGTTAAGAATAATAAATGAATTTCCTTATTATATTTTTTTAGGATATAGAATTAAAGAAATTTTAGGGTGTTTAATTTTTGAATAAGGTTCATACTCACTAAGGTTGAAATATTCCTTGAAGATATTTTTCTAGGAAATATTAAATTTTTACCCTAAGTAAATAAATTTCAATATTGGCCAACATAATTTGATAGAAAATTAGAAGAAGGTATGACACATTCTCTATAAACAGGTAATGAATAGTTTGAAAAAGTAAAGGATATTGTAACATTTTTTAATAAACCATTTTTGAATAACCTTATAAAAATGAGTTAGAAAAATTAATTAGTTTTTTAAGTAATGTTATTGGAATTTTTTTCTGTCAAACATTATTTTAATTCCATTCATATAGAAAATAATGTATGTGATAGTGTCATTGGTACATCACTAAATACACTCTCTAAAAAATATGATGTTAAAGACAGGTTGAAAATGATTGATATGGGTATAAGTGAATATTTAATGACAATAAATAGTGAAACATATAATTTTATTCATCCAATGGGTTTCATTGTTTCTAGTAAATATATATTTCAATATTTCAATTTTCTTAATGGTGTAAAAGTTCCAAAATAATATTTATGAAGTATCAATAAAATAATTTTTATGAATGATTTGAAGTTAAAGGTCTTAAAATCAGATGACTATCATATTTTGATGTAAGATTTAATGGATGTTAATTTATGAAACAACAAATTAGTATAGAAAAAACAACATATATCAAAACCACTTTATCCCTAAGATAAATCAATTATGGAGTTTTATTTACTAAAAAAATGGTTTATATTTTAAATCTAAAAAACTATTTGATATAAAAAACAGCATAATTATGTTCTTTTGTTTATATATAGATTAATAAATCGAAATATCAATCCACTTTCAACCCATATCATTTGATATAGAAGGAGGATCTTGTAAATAAAATAATACAAATAGTAGATAAAAACACAAAGAAAGTTTGGGAATTATTTGTAAGTATAACATTAAAAAAATATTCTTCAAAATAGAATTACATAACAATGACTAATTATTTTCCTATACTTTTTTAACCAATTTAAACACAAGAATTGTCATCTATTATATCTAATGAATGACTAATTTTTTTTCTTTGATGTATCTAGAATAGTGTGACTACATTATAGGTATAGTTTTTTGAGTGTCACTTAGAAAATACTTTGAGAAATTAAAGACACATGGGGATAGAGATAATAAAATGAAAAGGATGCACACGTGGATAGATAGTCACATAGAAAAAATTATATGATTGGATGATGTGATAAAATACTTTCTTAAAAGGTATCACTAATAAGAAACCACATAGTAGAAAAGACAACATGAAGAGATACACGCCCTAGTTTTGTGGCTAGTGTAAGATCTCATGTTCATATGGGTTGTAAAATTCAAAATAAATTTTGAGATTTTGATTTGGTAAGGGATTCATTTTGAGAATTGGGATTCAAATTGGGGTTATAAGTGTTTGTACAACCTAAAAAGGTTTTTTTGATGTGTTTTGCGGTTCAATGAGTGTCGCAAGTGTTTGAGTGGATGTTTGAGTAGTGATTGGGGGTCACGCTACTGAAAATTATAGTGGCAGATCATTCACAGTGTGATGGGTGTCATTAATGGTATAAATGACCTTTTTTGTTGGATATTATGGTTTTTAATGAGGTATATATAATTTCCCAGACCCATATACCACTGAATGGTTCCCTGGTCCCAGTTGGCTATAAGGAATCAATCATATCTCCTCAAATGTTAGAGGCTAATGACTAGAAGGGAGGGCCTAGGGTGTGTCCGTGGGGAGACAATTCCCTCATTACAAGTGTAGCATAGTGGATATATGATAATAGTCAATAGAAGAAGAAATATGAAAATAGAACTGGAGGTCAACATCTAAAAATGTATATATACAACAATACCATAGGAAGTCTCATATACAAAATGATATGTCATTTCATGTGTCTACAAAGCATCCAAAATTGGTATACAAACACCAGTACAGTACATGTATTAAAATACCAAAAATACAAAAAATCACTATCTTTGGATAGCATCACAAGCCTCAACTCGGTCATATTCTCCCCTTCTCTTAAGCATGGTATAAATTCAATCATCAAACTATGGTCACTTTACTCAATCCCTACCTACATCCAAATTGTATGTTTGGGTACCCAATGGTGGCCCGAACAGGGTGTGAGATACAATACCAGTAGGTCACCACCCATGGTGTCTATAAAAAGTCTTGGTTGTGTAATATAAGCTAAATCATGGTGTAATGTATATAACAGATATGATAGTAATATAAGTGAATTCTCAAACCAAAAGTAACCAAACAAGTAATAGTGTACATCCATACAAGGCTACCTATAAACAAGTTTCAATCTCCTATAAAAAGGAAGCAGTAAAGTAAAAGGAAGCAAACATCATGGCCATGTCATATACACAATATCTCATATTACCCCTAGACACGACATATAACCTATATTTCATATCAACCACAGCCACGCTTTAAAAAATATAAGTGTCATAAATACCATCGAAAAGACATATAATCAATCATGTCATATTTACCATGTTTGAGCCGTATATTCAGAAGTTTCATACCCCATGGTACTAGATCCAATGTATAGTGAACTAATTCATCCCTATCAAGTCTAATAAGAAACTCAATAGAAAATCGGTTAGATGTGAATTCTGTTCTAATAATCATGTCTCACACCAAGTCCTTGTGATCCCAAAAAAGATAGAACCAAGGGGTATCAAGTCCCAAGGAATCCCATGGAATCAATAGCTAAGTAGAATGCTCATCTAAGGCATCAAATACTAATATAAGATCCAAGGAGTAACATCCAAGGAATATAATGGAATCATTCATCATTAATTCCATCTATCATTTCACAAGAATTCTATTCCATGAGTTTACCTACTCATATAACAATTCACAAATAATTATGTTAGTTCGGAATATAAAAAGTAATACACAAAATGTGGGTGAATTGTGTTTTCTCAAAATCTTCCCCAATTCTCACTTTAGATACCCACTATATTTTATTCGGATTAGTGGTGTTTTTCTTCAGTTATGTAAATATATAGAGGATAAACAAAAATAAAGAATATGTATTTTTATAGTAGTTTAGGGCACAATGATCCCCTAGTCCACTCCACCAAATAATCTCTCTGTGATCTTGGTTAATTTCACTAGACTGGTCCTCTTATTACAAGACCAAATTCCCACAACTAAGTGCAAGCAGTTTACACCTTTACAAGACTAAAAATAAATCCTTATGGTTATTTTTTAGGGAACCAAATATCCACATCCTAGATTGAGAAGTTGGTACTCAATAATAACTGAGTACAAGTATTTAAAAACTCCAAATTTATCTAAAGTGATTGATTTGATTGAAACAGGTTAAATCTTCATAATTTCAGTGGTACAAAATTGAGAGTGTATGGATATTATTCTTTAGAAAACAATATCTTCAAGATGGAAACAATCTGAAGTGATCTGGTTGCACAAATATCTTCGATTTAAAAGCAGCAACAAAACAGAGCAGTCTCAAACTTATAGTTGAACAAGATAGAACATGTATATCTCCAAAATGTAGTCCTTTAATCAGAGTTGTTTATCTACTGTAACACTATGAAATAAATTTTAATAATGTTTTATTGTTTTTTAAATACTTATCACATGTATTTTGAAGAGATGTTATAAAAGAATATATAGATAATATGACTTTCTTTGATATTTTAGATAAAAAGGAATATCCTAATTGGTCAAAGAAATTTAAATTTCAATTAACTAATAGATTCGTAACTTCCCTTAGAAATAGGAATGATTTTCTCTAAAAAAACTAGGTTCTTTGAAACAATAAAAATGATCCTTGAATCAGCCTTTAATTATTACTTGACCATTGTGTCAATCTCAGATTGATAACACGGCTTGAAAAATTTTGTCGTTGAGAACACAATGTAGGGTTGACCTGCATAGTGTAGGGTTCCTTCACGTAGCATAGATTTTCTTTACATATAATTCCTTATCCATATGTTCATATTTACATAATTTAGGGAACAAATTATCATAGGGATGATGATCCATACATTTTTCCTTGTCGATATAAAATCTCAAATGTAAATTCAAGAACTATATGTTAAACTTTCCCAAATATAGGGTATAAACCATAAATCCAGACTCCAATGTAGGGTTGTTGATCCATACGCTTTCCAATTTCTACATGTAAGGATGTTGTTCCAAATGAAAACTATTTAGCATTGCATAGGGTTGATTTAGTATGAAACTTTTATCCTTTCCATCATAACATATGTATGAAAAGAGTGTTTCCAAAATCATTTTGTAATGCTAAAAACTTTAAAAAAAATATAAATTCATGTAAAGTTCACTTAAAAACATCATTAAAAAACAAAAAACGGTTTTTGTGAGCATTAAAATCATCATAAATCATAGATTATTGTTGAGACAATATATTCCCAACAATTTACCCCTTTTGACAATCAAAAAACCCATAACATAATCCTTAAAAAGTTAAAGAAATATAGGATTTGTAAAACAAAAAAGTAGATATAGAAATTTTCTTAAAATTTTGATTTCACAGAATTATCTCGATAATGAAAATAAATAAATGAAATGTTATGGTTTGTAATATTAAATATTATCCCCCTTTTGTGATATCAAAAAATGGTTGATCAAATAATAAATTAAATAAACCATGGTTAATATAGCACAGATCGAAAAATGAATAGTTATGAATTCTTTCATAGAAAAATAAATCTAATATTGGCTATAAAGTATTAAACTAAAATAAAGGTAAATAAATCTATATATGAAGAAATTTAAGTTAAGTTTAATAGACATTCAAATGTTATACTACAGTCCACAATCAATATGGGTCTTCAAAATGAATGGTTTTAGAGTTTAGTTTTAGTAAGAACATAGGGTTCTTCTAGATGAGGAATTGCATGAACAACACTACTAAGATCAATCAGCTTCAATAGCAGGCTCTGAAAATGGTTTTTGAACACTTTTTTCCAATGTTGACAAATCTTCTTGGAACCACTTCCAACTTTTAAGATCTCAACCAATTTAATCTTTAAAAAAACATTCATATCTTTTTCAGACTGAATGAAAGAGGTCAACTGGTCCTTAACATGATGAAGCACTACTCTCAACCAGGTTTCATTCAAAGTGAGATGACTTATTAGATGCTTCTGGTTATCTGTAAAACATTCAAAGGAATGTTATAACACCGAATAGTGTGTATCCTATCATTAAAATTAGCCAAAACATAATTAATTTCCACAAACCTCCTGAGCATATTTGGTGGTGTTTTTTGAGAAGAGGTAGATGCTCTATTTCTTTCCTTGAGAGACTCAAACTCTCCTATAATCATTACCTTAAATTCATCAAACTCTATCTTCTTGAAAGATTCATCTTTTAATGCACAAAATTATTTTTACATTTTTACCATTAGTTCCTTAAGATCTCCAAATGAAATGATATTTTCTTTGAATTTACCTCAAATGAATCTTTTCAACTTCATACTTTGATATTGGTACAGAAACAACCTTTTATTCTTCAAAAAATTTCTTCTCATCCTCCAACTATTATATTAAAAACTAGCTCTAAGACTCCAATAGTTATATATTTATTACTTGGTCATTGTCTTTAGAATCAGAAGATTCTGGATAATTAGGTCATACTTTATCAACTTCAACTATAGCTAGGCTTGGCTCAGTAGCTCTTTCTGGTCTGTTTCCCAAATTGAATCCACTCAAAACTCTAGGATTAGGAATAATATGAGTTCTAGGATCAAGGATCTCTTGAATTTGAGCCTCATACTCAACTTTATCATCTATTGGGTTCTCATAACTAGTAACTTCACCTTTTTCACCAGGTGGAATTATATACACATTTCCAACCTCAGTCTTAGCAACAACTTTTAGAATATTAACAAATAATATTCTCCTTAGAACAAGAAATCCTTTGGGCCTTAACTCTTCTTCATCTTTAGGTCTATGTCTCACAGAGCCTATTGAAGGTATAACCCTTTGCTCCCCCTAAGAAGTTATTATAAACCTCTTTTTTTGTTCCACTCGAACTGTTAGTAAACTATTTCATGAGTTTCTCAAGACAAAACCAAGATTATTTTCTATTCCAGCATTCAACATGTTGTTGTGATGAAACCTGGTTCTAAAAAACAAATTTACTATCTTTACTTTCCTTCATAAAAAGAAATAAATAATCCTACCATAGGGATAATATCCCATCTTGGCATCTGGGTGGAAGTAGTGATTTAGATATCTTATCATAAATTGAAGAAAATTAAACTTAATATGATTCAGAAATAAAAATATGACATACAAGTCTGGATAGAGGAACTTCTCAAGTTGATTGTTCCTAGGAAATTTTTTTTATTGAATAAACTTCATCATCACATGGTGTTCAGGAGAAATTTATTTTTGTAAACACTTTCATGATAGTTCTTGTTCCAAACAAACAAAACATGATGTCCTAAGATGCATGTCTTCCATTATTTATGTTTATTAAATCAAACTAAAACTCCCCCTCATGAGGACATCTTAATATATCATCCATTTACATAGTGGATAAAAAAAATTCTTTATTATCAATCTTAGAGATAATTTAATCTTCTTAAAAACTGAAACTAAATGAATCATTCTTTCAAAATTCTTTAACTTCTATATCATAAACCATTGGCATATTATCTTCTTCAAAAGAGTAAATCAGACCTTGAAAAGGTAGAGCTTCCTTAAGCGATAGATTCATAGAATCTAAATATCCAAAATCTATTACCTTTCCTCGCAACACTTTTTGAGCTTTCCCTGAATTATACATATTTTTGTCCAACTCAGCATTAATAGATCTTCTCTACGTTTTCATTTCTAAAGGTTTCGAAACATAAGGTTTTAAAGAATGAGGGATTTTGGTAGATGGGAAACAAAAGAGAGAGGTTTTTTGTAAGTTAAAAGGACATGTAGGAGAGGAGAAAGAGAGTGGGAGAAGGAAAATATTTTTCTCATGCTGATTGAGTTTGTACACAGTATCATTTTTTTATGAAAAATAAAATTGAAATAAAATTATTTTCAAAAAAATTGAAATGAAATAAATAAAAAATTAAACGGATTAAATAAGGATTTACTAAATTAAAAACAAAAAACTAAAAATAAATTAATAAAAAATCACTTAAAATTAAATAATACTAACTCCTCCTTAATAAAATAAAAATTAGTACTGGAATTGGTTTAGTAAAAATATCAGCTAATTGATATTTGGTATTTAAAAATTCTAAAGATATATCCTTTTTAATAACATGATCTCTTTGAAAATGATGTCTTATATCAATGTGAATAGTCCTAGAATGACTTATAAGATTTTTTGAAATATTAATAAGAACTATTGTTATCACATAAACAAAATATTCTTAAATTTTATCCCAAAGTCCAGTAGAGTGTTTTTCATCCATAAAACTTTACACAAAAACTACCAGCAGACACATATTCTACCTTGGCGGTTGACAAGGAAAGTGAGCATTGCTTCTTACTAGACCATGAAACTAAATATTTTCTTAGAAAGTGATAGGTTAATAAGTTACTTTTTCTATCTAATCTACACCCTCCAAAGTCAGCATCTAAATATAAAATTAAATTAAAATCAGATGTTTTGGTGTAAAGAAGATATTGAAAAATAGTTCCTTTTAAATATTTGAAAATTCTTTTGACAGTAGTAAGATGGGATTATTTTGTATTTTATTGAAATATATCACAAATACATACTGAAAACATGATTTATAGTCTACTAGCAGTAAGATATAACAAGCTACCAATTATACCTTTATATAACTTGTTATCAACTGGTTTCCCAGCTTCATCCAAATCAAGTTTTATATTAGTACGCATAGGAGTTTTATATGTATTGTTGTTTTCAAGCCAAAAAATTTTCAATAAATCTATAATATACTTACTTTGATTTAAAACATTTCCATAATATTTTTTAAAATTTTGAAATCCTAAAAAAATTAGTTCTCCCATCAAACTCATTCCAAATTGTTTTTGCATTAATTTTGGAAAATCATGACGAAGCTTTTTATTAATTGAACCAAAAATAACATCATCAACCTAAATTTGAACCAATAAAATATTAAAACAAACATTTTTATTAAAAGGTGTTTGATTTTCCAAACCAATAGTAAAACCAGTATTCAAAAGAAAATAACTTAATCTTTCATACCAGGCTCTAGGTGCGTATTTAAGGCCATAGAGATTTTTAGTAAGTTTAAAAACAAAATTGGATTTTTGAGGATTTCAAACACCATGAGGTTGTTAAACATAAATTTCCTCCATGAAATAACCATTTAAAAAGGAAAATTTAATATCCATTGGATATAATTTAAAATTAATTTGAGATGCATAAGCTAAAAGGATTATAATAGCTTCTAATCTAGCTACAGGGGAAAATGAATCATCATAATCTACACCTTCTTCCTAATTGTATCCTTTAGCTACTAGTATGGATTTGATTCTAGTTATAATCCCTTGATCATCATATTTATTTCTAAAGACCCACTTAGTTCCTATAACCAGATAATTGATTGTTCTCTCTACAAGTTCCCAAACTTCATTACTTTTGAACTAGTTTATCTCTTATTTCATTTCTAACATCCAACTCTCATCGTCTAAGTCTTCTTCAATAGTATTAGATTTTAATTGAGATATAAAGGTGGATAATTCATCTAGGTTTCTTACATTTCTTACAATTATTATTCCTATGTCTAGGTCACCTATAACAGTTCTTAAAGGGTGGTTCTTTAGGATTGTAGACTGTCTAGGTAGAATACTTTATGGTTCTTCAATTTCATGTTATTCTGATCTAGACTGAACTTTACTAATATAATTTTCAAAATTAATTTTAGGTTTTTAAAGTCTCATGTTATCAAAATAGTCAGTGACTTCATCTATTTTATTTTTTTTCTATAATGAAAGGATCAGTTTCATCAAACTTCACATGAACAGATTCATCAACAATCCTTGACTTTTGATTTAACACTCTATAAGATTTAGAGTTAGCAGAATATACCAAAAATATTCCTTCATCAGCCTTTGGATAGAACTTACCAAGGTTTTTCTTATTACTCAAGATATATACCTTGCATCCAAAAACTTTAAAATACTTTACTTTAGGTATTATATTATTCTAAATTTCATAAGGTGTATTTTTGAAAATAGGCCGAATTAAAACTCTATCCATGATATAGTAGGTTGTGCTTATATATTCTACCCAAATATAGGTAGAAAGACTGTATTAATTCATCATAGTCCTAGATATTTCTTGCATAATTCTATTTCTTCTTTCAACAATTCTATTTTATTGAGGTGTTCTTGGTATCAAGAAGGTATGTTTAATACCCAAATTTGAGCCAAAAGAATTTAATTATTGATTATCAAATTCTTCACCATGATCACTTATTAATGAAATTATTTTAAAACTTTTTTCATTTTGAACAATTTCACAAAAAAAATTCAAAAATAATGAAAACTTCACTTTTGAGTTTTAGAAAATAAACCCAAGTAAATCTAGTATAATCATATACTAAAACATAAACAAATAATTTACCAGCCAAAATTTCTATCCATGATGGTCCAAAAAATCTATATGGATAAGTTCTAAAGGTTTAGATGTATCAGTTTTGTTAATAGAGTTGAAATATGATTTGTGATACTTGCCAATTTGGTATGCACCGTGGAATCTGTCATTTTCAAACTTAAGACTAGGAAAATTAGAAACTATTTTTTTATTAGATAATATATATAAAGCATAAATATTACAATGTCCAAGTATTTTATACCAAATCCATGATTCATTTTCCTTGGAAGTTAAAAAATTCACTTTCTGTTTACATAAGTAATTTAAATCCAATGTATAAACATTATCAGTTCTCAGTGCTCTAAACTTAAGTAACTTATCTTTAAAGACAAAACAACAATTTCTTGAAAAATAAACATAAAATCCATCATCATAAATTTGATAAATACTTATCATTTTATGTTTTAACCCTTGTACATACAGTACTTTGTTGATTGATATAGTCTTTGGATATCCAAAAATTCTAACTCCAACTATTTTTCCTTTGGTATTTTCACCAAAAGTGAAAATACCTCCACCAATTTGAGTCGGTCTGTAAAAATTTGATGGATCCACTCATATACCTAGAATATCCATTGTCTATATACCACATATCATTTTTTTCTATGACCTATTGCCTGTAAAATTATTTAAACAAATATTTTTTTTGGTACCCACACTTTCTTGGGTCCAATAGTGTTAGCTATAAAAAATCTAAGAATTCAGGCATGCTTTGTTTTTCCATAGCTTATATCATTAGATTCAAATAAAACATTAAAAATAAAGGCACTTTTAATGCCACTAATTTTAGTATTTATTAAATAAAAGTTATTTTTTACACGCCCTTTTATTCCACAAAAATAACAAGTTTCCTTTTTTGAATTGGGTAAAAAAATAATTTTTGTACAGTTTAGAATTATCACCATTACTTTCTATACCAAATATTTCCTTTTTAATAACACTCTTTCCAAAGATTTAAACTACGGTTTTTTATCCTTTAGTAAAGGTAAGATAATCACTCTTATAAGTTTCTACTTCATCTTGTAATGATTTAATCATATTTTCATGATCACGGCAGTTTGTAGTATATGAGTTAAATTTATCAACTAACTCATGATGTTGTTTTAGTAGGGTATCTCTTTCACCTGAAACAGTATTATGAATTTTATTTAAATATTTGTTCTTCTTTAAAAATAAATCATATTTTTCTTCTAGAATAGAATAGTAGGCAGACAATTTTTCAATTGAGCAACTACTTATATATGAATTATAAGAGTAATAAGTTTATAACTTTTCATCTTCTTACTTTTATATAAAACACATATTAAATTTGACATTTGATTTTTCCTTCTCTGAATCATATTTCAAAGGACTATTGGAGTCTTCAGAAACACTTCAGGTTGCTTTCATTGTTCTTATAACTTCTTGTTTATAATCAGTATATTTATGATATCTCTTATTTTTCTTTCTCTTTTCGTCTCTTAGTTGAGGACAATCGGGTCTTATATGACCTAATTTTTTTCATTTATACCATCTGACTTATTTTGACTCTTTCTCATCCTTCTTGAAGTATTTTCTGAATCTTCTTTTCTTCATGTAGAACTTGCTGAATTTTCTGGCTAGTTGAGCCAGTTCCATTTCAAAATATGAGGAATCTGAATTTTCTTCCTTTTTGTCTTCTTGATTTGTTTTTTTTTTTGTGTTTCAGAGATGTTACCTTCAAAGAAGTGTTATCCTTTTTCACAATTATTTTATGATCTTCAACTTTATCTTTAATTTCATCTTCATAAATAATCAATATTTAAATTAATTATTTCATTGTAAGTTCTTTGACAGGTGATGATTGTTGAATAGTATCAGATATATAATTAGATTTAAAAGGAAGTACTCTCAGTAATTTAAAAGATTGACCAGATTGTTTGATGGGTTCACCTAAGGCTATAATATTGTTGATAATTTCTATAAGCCTTCCATTAATCTGTTTGATTATCTATCCATAAAACATCCCAAATGTGAAAATTTTCAGTTTAATTGTAGCATACCTCATTTTTCTCGCATTATCTATCCCTACATAAGCAACTAAAATAGTTTTCCATATTTCAAATGCAATTGAACATTATGATACGTGATTGAATTCATCTGATCTAAGACCATAGATAATAGTATTTATAAATTTTGAATTCATATCATATTTGGCTTCAGTTGAAGCATACCAAGTTTTTGGTTTCTCAGGAATTGTATATGGGATAATAATCTTTGAGAAAACGTTGAATCCAATATTTTTTAGATAGATAATCATCCTTGATTTCCAACATCCATAATTTTCACAATTGAAATATGGATCATGAACCATTGACACTCCTTCTCTAGGATCATCCCTTTTCATCATTCTATAGATCTTAAACCTTTTAGATTTCTATATCTTTTTCAAAATATCTCCTCTGATACCTATTATTAGGTCAGAATATACAATGTAATACACAAGAGGGGAGTGAATTGAATTTTATCAAAACCTTCCCCAATTCTCATTTTAGATACCCACTGTATTTTATGTTGATTAGAAGTGTTTCTCTTCTATTATGTAATTATGAAACGAATAAACAAAATTAAAAAACACTGATTTTATAGTGGTTTGGGGCACAAAGATCCCCTAGTCCACTCCACCAAATACTCTATTTATGAGCTTGGTGAATTTCACAATACTAGTCCTCTTATCAAAAGACTGAATTTCCATAATTGAGTGTAGGAAGTTGAAACCTTTAAAAGAATAAAAATAAAACCTTGTGGTTCTTTTACAGGGAACCAAATATCCACATCTCATGTCGATAAGTTGATACTCCACCGCAACTGATTAAAATCAGTTTAAAACTCTAAATGAATATAAATAGATTTATTTGATTGAAAGAGGTTAAATCTTCACAATTGCAGTAGTACGTAATTGACAGTAGATGGATATCCTTCTTCAAAAAACAATATCTTTAATATTTAAATAATCTGAAGTGATCCGATTTCAAAAATATCTTTGATTAAAAAGTAGCAACAAAATAGAGCAGTTTCAAAATTATATTTGAACAAGATAGAACATGTATATCTCCAAAATGTAGTCCTTTAATAAGAGTTGTTAATTTGTTGTAACACTATTAAAGTAATTTCAATAATGTAGTCTTGTATGTGAAATAATTATCACGCTTATTTTGAATAGATATTCTAAAGGAATATATAGAGTAGATGACCTTTTTTGATGTTTGAAATCCAAAAAAATAGCTTGATTGGTTATAGAAATTTAAATTTCAATTAACTAGGAGAGTTATAAATTCTCTTAGAAATTGGAATGATTTTCTATGATAAACTTGGTCCTTTGAAATAATCAAAAAAATTCTTGAATCTATCTTTAGTTATTACTTGACCATTGCAGCAATCTCAGATTAAGAATGTGGCTTAAAAAACTTTAACGTTGAGAACACAACGTAGGGTTGAACTACATAGCATAGGGTTCCTTCACGTAGCATAGGGTTCCTTCGCATAGCATTCCTTATCCATATGTTCATATTTACGTAAATTAGGTAACAAAGTATCATTGGTATTATGATTCATACTTTTATCCTTGTCAGCATAAAATCATGAATGTAGCAATGATGGGCCATACATTCACCTTTCCCGAACATAGGGTATGAATAGTAAATCCAGACTCTAACATAAGGTTGTTAATCCCTAATCCTGTCTATTTTTGTACATGGGGATGTTGTTCCAAATTCAAACTGTTTAGCGTATCATAGGGTTGATTACATACACAAATGTTATCCTTTATAGCGTAATATAGGGATGAAAACAGTGTTTCCAGAATCATACTGTAATGCTAAAACTTTAAAACAAAATATAAATTCCTGTAAAGTTCACTAAACAAAACTTCATTATAAAACAAACATAGGTTTTTGTGAGAATCAAAATCATCATAAATCATAGAGTATTTTTTCAGAAAATATATGCTCATCAAATTAAACAATTCAACATCATGTATCACATGGAAAAGGAGGCATAAAATATCATAATCAAAAAAATCAATTCATTTATAACTGGCATTCTTATAATGAGGAAATCTTATACACTCACCCCTTGGGTGTTTTAACAGTGGAAATATGAAAGTAACACCCCCTGGGTAACCTTGGTTGGGGAAACAACCTCTAAAAAGTCTCAAGAAACTAGTTAGCATCCCTATCAGGTTCCAATATGTTTAATTTAATTATTCAATTCATTTTAGTGGAGACACTAGAAATTTCATCATTCCGATACATGGAAACAAACTCTATAAAGCACCAAACCATGCGGAAAAATTATAGACCACTTATCATAGGTCCATAGTAAAGTGACCATCTAGTATCGGCTTCTGATTTGACTCAAATCAAGAGAAAAATTAAGAGTGGATAAAGATATAGGAATTGGGCATATTATCTAACACCCAAATAATTGTATTGATACTAAGAGGAATGAATAACAATTCAAAAGGAATGGAGTACTCACTGGTGTGAATCCAACGAGACTAACGGTGCTCGATTCCAAGTTCAGAGGTAATAATGGGATCAAAAGCTACCTAAAGGCCTTCAAGGGATTTATCAGGCTTATTATTCTATCCATGGGAGGGAAATGAAAATCAAAATTAGATTATAACATGTTTTTAAGTCAAAATGATCAATTTTCCTCAAAATACTAGCCCACGTGGTTTGGTCACACTGTTTTGCAAACCGTGTTCCAATCGTGAACCCTCTTCTATGTTAAGGTGCACCCACATGGTTATTGAGCACAATTATACTAACCATGTGCAAACATTGTATTTTAGTTCTACTAAAAAATAAAGGTGTCTCACATGGGTGTGCACCTCCATCCACATAGTTTTCTCAGACTTTGTGGCCTATAGCACCCCACTGTCCATCCCCAGATGGTTTCATCAAACTGTGTAGCTTGGGTTGTATGGTTACTCTTAATTGTGTGGCCCAGTTTTTTTCCTCCAAGTGTTGGGTTTTAGGTTCCAAACAATTCCCAGACACCTCTAATACCCCATGAACTCATAGGGTATTCACATTAGGCCGTAAGGAATCATTTAAACCAAATTTAAAGGGATTCATATCTCATATGAAACCCATGATCTTAAAATATTTCCCCCTTAAATCAATTCTTCATCAAATTTCCATCTCGAGGGAATTTAAGAATAGTCGTAGAATAAATCCAGACACTGATCATGCATGCTGACCTCATGATCCCAATTCTGGTCCTATAAAAGGTCATGCTACCATAGCACCCATACTAGAGGAATTAACAACATCATAGAACCTTTGTGATACTATTAATAATATGAATGGGATACTCCTCAAAGAATACATCAACCTCTAACTCCAACTCATTCGAATGTCGAGTGTGAGATGGGTATGAGTGATAATGGTGTAGCTGATATATGTATAAGACGTTGTACATGTCTTGATACCACTAAGGTAACCACACCTAATAGGCTAACATCATGACTCTATAAAATCTTGAAAGTATTGACATATTATGGTGAAAGTTTACCCTGTCTCCTCATCCGTCTGTGTCCCATCCTTGGTGAGATATGTAAAATGAACCAATCTCTAACTTCGAACTCTAGAGGACATATGCGGTGATCGGTGTAATATTTATATCAAGAATGTGAATTATCCATCCACTTTCTGATCAACTAGACCAATTCATAAGTATCCTACATGAGATGCAGTCCCAATAAAGTTGCCTCACCTACATCTAACTAGCACAGGGGTGATCGGCATGACCTACTAGACAAATCCTCATAAGGTTCCATCTATATAGTCACATGATAACTATTATTGTAGGAGAAATCAACCAAGGGTATATATATCTCCCAATATCCACCAAAGTCCCAAATTCATGCTCACAAAATTTCCTCAAACAATTACATCACATGCCCTGACTAGCCATCATTATAAGGTTGGTATGTTGTGCTCAGAAACTCTTATATACCAAAAAACCTATATAAACTCTTTCAGAAACATGATGTAAATTGGGAATCCCTATCTAAAATGATATTACATGGGACCCCATGAAGTCATATTATCTATAATATATATAACCTCCCTATCTCATCTGCACTAAAGGTATCCTTGGCTAGAAGGAAATGATAATCCTTCTTGAATATCTCCACAACAACTCACACAATATCACTACCTCAAGGTGACCTAAACAAACCAGTCCCAAAATCCATCATGATGTTATCCCATTTTCACATGGGAATTGGTAACTAATGTAAAATTATAATTGGTTGTTTATGCTCCACCTTGACTTGATGACAGGTGGAACACCTCGTAACAAAAATAGCTACCTCACACTTCATACCTGGCCACCAGCACAGATGTTTTAAGTCACAATAAATATTGGTGACGTCAGGATGAACTACCCAAACTGAGGCATGAAACTCCTATATCAGATCCTCATGATTTTCCACTATAACCCAAAAATAACCATGTATATAGAGAATTTCATTTTCTCCCATAGTATAACTAGGAGGCGGGTCCTCACCTTCCACACTCTCTCATAGGATTAGGCCCTAGAAATATGATAGTTACCTCTTTCCCTCTCAATCCAATATGGTAGAGGTCACATATAAGGATTAAATAAAATCATTTCCCATATTTTTCTTCACCTTAAAGGGAATCTCAGAGAAATAATCCATATGTTTTCACTCACTACTGGTCTCCTGAACTGTCTATATCTGAGTCATCCTACTCAATGCATTAGCCACCGTATTGCCTTTACCAAGCATATCGGTTAGATCGAAGTTGAAATACTATAGGTTCTTAACCTACCTTAAATTATTTAGGTTCATATCACCCTATGTAAAAATTTACTTGAATATTTTGTGGTTTGTGTACACCATAAAATTCTCTCCCAATAAATAGTGTCTCAAACAGTGAAAAGTATGAACAACTGCAGATAACATAAGATCATGTGTTGAGTAGTTCTTCTCATGTGGCCTCAACATATTAGAACCTTATGCCACTAATATATCCCTGAACATCAAAATAAATCTAAGATTGATAGCTGATGCATCACAATACACAGTGTAGCTTATGCCCTGCTCTGGCAGAAGTAGGTTCGATGCTGAAGTTTGTCTCCCTTTTATCTCCTAAAAGGCTTTATCATAGGTATCTGACCATACAAACTTCAAAACCTTCATATTAAATACCTTAATTATAACTTCTAGGTTTTATAGGACCTTTATAAAATTCAGTTAATATTCATTTATCCCTAAGAAACTCCAAATGTCAAAGATGTTCTTGGGATGCTTCAAAGAAACTACAGATCTCACCTTCTCTAGTTCAACCAATATTCTTGTATCTAAGATAATAAGACCTAAGGAGTGAATATTATCCATCTAGGAGTGTCAATTTGGAAGATTAACATAAAACTGATGCTCTGTCAATGTATCCAAAATAATCTCAAGATGTTTGGTATGGTCATATTGATTGTGAGAATACACCAGGATATCATCCATGAAAACCACTGCAAATAAATCTAGATAAGGATAGAAAACTTAGTACATAAATTCCATGAATATTGATGGCATGTTTTTTAGACTGAATGAAATAACCAGATACTCATATAAACCATACCTACTATAGAAATATATACATGGTATGTTTGCAGGTCAAACACGTACCTGATGATATCCAAATCTCAACTCAATTTTTTAAAACTCCTTAGCTCCTAAAAGATGGTCAAAAAGGAAATCTATCCATGGTAAGTGATATCAGTTCTTAACCATAAGCTGGTATAATTATCAATAATTTACATACAGCTTGAGTATACCATCTACCTTTTTGTAAAAAAGACCAGAGAACCCCATAGGGAAGTATTGGTTTGAATAAACCCCTTTTCCTTTGAGTCCTATAGCTACCTCTTTAGATCCTACTACTCCATATTAGTCATACTATAAGGAGTAATAGATACCATTGAAGCTCCTATCACTGGCTTAATGGAGAAATCAACTTATCACTTAGGAGGTAATCTAGAAAATTCGTCCAAGAAAATTTCCCTAAAACCATCAACCACTCGAATAAAATATGCCTGATGCACCCCCTGATCATCCAAGTACAAACTAGAAATATAGGTTATCATGCTACCTGTCCCATGATTTTATGGTCCATTTCAACTCTCATAGACATCCCATTAACCCTTTTAAACATAAACTATTCCATTTGATGATGCGAGAATCACCCTATGGTGATAGTAATCATTATGGTATTGAAAATACACTAGCCAGTCCATCTCGAGTGTGATCTCAAACCTGATCTTCTTGAGGGAAAAAGGAATCCATATGAAGTGACACCCACTAATCTCAATGAGGTACTCCTTGTATTGGAATATACCCTATGTTATGATCCCCAATGGAGTAACCAAGGTCATAACACCATCATAAAATTGTATAATGAGCCCAAGTATCTCTACCATAGGTACATATATGAAACTATGTGATGCACCTATATCAAAAAGAGTAGTTACTAGAATAGGGGATACTAAGATCATTACTCTCACCAAATACAGTTCAAAACCTTTCTCCTAGGGTATAGGCTATATAGAATATATATGGCCTGAATCGTGGCCTTGTGACACAACCTCACTACCCAGAGTAGGACCACTCTAAAGTATTAATAGAACTGGTGTCTGGATGCATCAGCCACAACCACCACCACCTCGGCTAGGATGACCAGTACTACTCTAGGTCCTAGCATGATGTGGAGCTATGAAACTTCATCCTAAATATGGTGTTAGAGCTAACCCCTACCACTCACTAAAGGAGGGTAGGTTCTTTAGAAAATTTTCAGGTGTCCCATCCTACCATAATCTTAGCACTAAACTAGGTTGAGATCTCACTGATTCCTCATGTTTTCCTATCTTCCACACTGATGATAGAAAATTGCACTACTATCACTAGAATCCTCACTTGTAGTCATCTCACGGGAAGCCTCAAAATGTCACTTCCTTCCACTAGAAGTTGAACTACTGGGTCGAGAAACTATACTTCTCTGATCTTTTCCCTAGCTTCCCTTGGGTTATGATATATAACTAGAACCTAATTTACTATCTCAGTAATCATTATCAACTTGAACTATTCTACATAAGATCAAATAGCATGTCGAAGACCTTCCTTAAAGTTCCACACCCTCAATATTTCATCATCAAGGTATGTTGGTGAAAAATGATACAAATTTGTAAAGCATTCCAAATACACCATAACTATCATAGCACCCTTCTCTAGATGCGTGAACTCACTGTCCCACTCTTCTCTCAGGGTCTTGGGTTAAAAGTAGTTATAAAACCTAGTTTGGAAATCATCCCAAACCATATCTCTTATCCTATCATCCTAGTTCAAAATGTACCACCATAACTTTTTTGATCCCCAAAGCATGTATGTTGTGAGGTTTTATCCCCTCTTAATAGGTTTCTCTAAATGTTTAAATATTGATAGATTAGTCTCAATCCATAACTTAGTAGCATTTGGACCATCATCCCCCAAAAAAATTGGTGGATTTTGTTTCTGGAACACATTCATCATCTCAACCATAGTCAAGGCAGGTTTCGATGATCCCTTGAAATTTTTTATGAAGTAGAAAAACCCATCGTGGAACTATTCCACAGCACCTATTTCTGGAACAACTAGTGGTATTGTAGCTATAACTACAGGAGGATCCACAGGTTTCCAATGGTCCACTACCTTTAAAGTGTGGTCGTTGCCACCCTCTTAGCATAAGATTTTTGGATTGTGGTGGAACTTCTCTATAATTCCAAACACATGCCTTAGAAATATTCTATATAAAAAGTTCATAGATCAAGCATAAGATAGGTAAAAACCTTCCTATAAATAAGACTTACCACATAGTCTACTCCTAAAGCCAAGACTGGTAAAAAGAAACATCCATAATAGTCACTAGAGACACAACCTACTTCCCTCTCAAAAGTTGGGTCAAGGTTAAGTTCTCTATTTCACATTTCAATTTCCATTGAATTTACATATATATTCATATTCATTTAACATTTTTCATTTAAATTGTTGAACCAAATGGTGTGTCACTTCTGATCCATAAGGGCACATACACCTCATGAATCAAAATATGGAATCCATTAAATTCACACCATAACATGTTCTAGTCCATGAGAATCATGTTCAATGACTTAATTTTCCACAATTGGTTGTTTAAGGTTTATTTTGTAGCCTAATTAGGAAAAAACTACTTAGGTTATGGAAGTAACTCTAATAACCACCATGTTTTCCAATTCCCTACATAAAATATCTATCAAAACAATAGGAATATCACACAAATCACACCAATCAAAGTCATGAAATCAAGAAATTCACCCTATATGTCATGGAATAATGCGTGGAATATAAATTCTAACAAGTGCCTAAAATTATGCATGAGATAGAATACCCCCATCTCAATAGGTTACAACAAAATAGAACCCCAAATCATATCAATGATAACATCACAATTCATGTGAATCACCCAATGGTGGAATAAAATAAACTATAACAGTAAAAATATAAAAAAATCAATCAAGGAAATTTGGATTTTTTCCATATGTGGGTTAGCTACTCCCAGGAACAGTTCATTACCAAATTCTAATTCTTCCTATACCCATTCTGTTGTATCAAAATAATAAAGAAAAAAATAAAACTCCTATGATACCACTTTGTAACATCCCAAACCAATATTCCACTTAAAAGTGTCTTCAGCCTGGTTAGCCACAATCCCTAAAGCACATCTCCCCAAATGATAGAGGCTGCCAACTAACAGTGAGGGTCTAGGGTGTGTCTGTGGGGAGATTATGCCCTCATTACCAGAGTGTAGCACAATAGATATATGATAATAGTTAATAGCCGGAGCAGTATAATAACAAAACAGGAGGTAAACATCCAAATACAAATATATACAACAATACCAGAAGAAGTCTCTTATAAAAAATGATATTTCATGTCATGTGTCTACAAAGTAGCCAAAAAAGGTATAAATACATCACTATAGTACATGTATCAAAATACCAAAAAAACAAAAAATAACTATCTATAGATAGCATCAGGAGACGTAGCTCGGTCATTTTCTCCCCTAATCTTAAGCATGGAACAAAGTCAAGCTTCAAATTGTGGGCACTTGCCCCAATCCCTACCTTCATCCAAATAGTCTATCTAGGAACCCAATGGTGGCCCAAAAAGTGTGTGAGATACAATCCCAGTAGTTCTCCACCCAAGGTGTCTATAAAAATTCATGGATGTATAATATAAGATAAATTAGAGTGAAAGGTATATAACAAATATGATAGCAATACTAGTGAATTATCAAAGAAAAAGTAACCAAACAAGTAATGTTGTACAGCCATACAAGGATCCCTACAAAAAATTATCAATCACCTATAATAAAGAAGTAGTAAATAAAAAACAATTAAACACCATAACCATCTTTTATACAAAATATCTCATATCACCCATGGTCATGGAGTATAACATGTATTTCATATCAACCATGGCCACGCCATAAAAATAAAAAGTGTCTAAACAACCACGGTTGGGCCGTATAATCAAGAATGTCACATTTACCATAAAGAATTCATATATTCAGAAGTTTCATACCCCACAGAGCTAGATCTAAGGTATAGTGAACTAGGGAATCCTCATCAAGTCCCTGGATTATCTTGATGGAAACTTGGTTAGACTTAAATTCGGTTCTAAGGAGCATATCACAGACTATGTCCACTATGAGCCCGAGCAAGCTAGATCCAAGGGATGGTATTGCCCAAGGAATCCCACATAATCAACACCCAAAGATAAATCTCATTCAAGGATTCCAATACTACTACCAAGTTCCAAGGAGTTGCATCAAAGGAATTTAATGGAATAATTCATCATTTGTTCCATTTATCATTTCACAAGAATTCACTTCCATGATTTTACCGACTCATATAACAATTCAAAAACAATTAAACAATTTAATATCATGTATCACATGGAAAATGGGGCAGAAGATCTTCTAATCAAACAATTTAATTCAATTCATTTATAACTAGGATTACTCTAACTAGGAAAGCTCATACACTCACCCCATGGCTAGTTCAATAGTGTAAATGTCAAAGGCAAACCCAATGGGTGACCTTGGTTGGTGAAACAACATCCAAGACATCTAAAGAAACGATTGGGAATCCCTATTAGGTTCCAATATGATTAATTTTATTATTAAATTAATTTTAGGGATAACACCAAGAATTTTGAAGTTATGGAACATGGAAACTATCTGTATAAAGCACCAACCCACATTAGAAAAGTCTAGACCACCAAGTGTAGATCCGTAGTATAGTGCTCGTCTAGTATTAGATTTTTATTAGACTTAGATCGAGAGAAAAATTAATAATAGATGAAGTTCCTAGAAATATGGAATATTAGATTGCACCTAAATAACTATGTTGGTACCAATAATAAATAATAATGGCACAAAAGGAATGGACAACTCATCTACGTGAATCCAACAAGACCGATGATGCTCGATTTTGAGTTTGAATGGAAGAATGGGATAAAAATCAACCCAAAGGCCTACAAGGGAGCTCTCATACTTGAGCTTCTTTCCAGGGTAGGAGAATGAAAATAGAAATTAGTTTACGACATATTTTAAGAGTAAATTGTTCAATATTCTTCAAAATGTTAGGTCTCATGGTTTAGCTGCATGATTGGCCAAAATGTGTGCCAATTGTGAGCCCTCTATGGTGTTATGGGGGCACCTGCATGGTCTTTGTCCGTAGTTTGACTAACTGTGTGAAAAATGCGAGTTTTGGATCTACTAAAAATTAAAGGTGCCTCATATATTAATGCTCATCCATACACATGGATTCCTAAAATTGTGTGTCTTATAGGACCCTATCATCTAGTCCTACACAGTTTCATCAAACTATGTGGCTTGGGTTGCATGGTCACTCTTAACCTTTCAGCCGAGTTGTTTTCCTCCAAGAGCCGGGTTCTAGGCTCTAAAAAATCCTCGGATACCTATAATACCACCATGATCTCAAATAGTGTTCACATTAGTCCATAAACAAGTATTTAAACATAAATTAAAGGTATTCATACCTCATAGTAAAACCCATGATTCTATAGTACCTAGGAGAGGGTCTATATACCCAAGGGTACTCATGGTGTGACCATAGGGTTCACTTCTTGTAAGTACCCCTATGACTACAAGAGGATTAATGGAATAAATAATTGTTAAATATGTTAATACTTATAGAACCCCAATATTTTATATTTTTTCCTCTAAAATAAACTTAAATTATTCAATAAATTACTTTACACGCAACCATGAGTCTAAATGAACCATGACATAGTAATCCTTTATTACCTAGCCGTTAAATTAGAAGTTCTGAAAAATAATAAAAACATTATAAAAAATATGTATACTTTTTTTAATATACAAATTTATTGATTAGTGTAGAATATATAAGTACTCAATTTTAAGTTAAGTCATTTTGTGCTTCAAAAATATGTTTCCAACAAAAATGGGTTTTATTACATTTTGAAAGTAGAAATTAAAATCAATGTATAAAATTTTTAGAAATTTAATTTTTGGAAATGAATACCAATTTTTAAATCATCATTTCAATATTAACTTAGGTTAAAGTTTTAGTATTTTTCAAAAAAAGATTTATTTTTCATTGAATAGTGGAAAATATCGATTTTTGTAAAACTATCATTTATTTCCATTTAAAAAATCTCATTATGTTTTGATTTTTATCTTAAATTAAAATAATTATACTTTAATTATAAATAATCTTACTAATTACAAGGTGATCAACATTATACTTCAATTATTTATAAGTTCATTTTTTTGCTTAAAAACACTTTTTTCTAAAAAACTGATTTTATGCATGCAATGTCTTTTTATCTTAATAAATTAAGTTAATATCTATAGATTAATGGTTTTGATGAAATTTATAGATTATAAATTAAATAAAATATTTTAATATTCATTTAATGGTTTTTACAAGACACATAATGGACATAAATTTATTTTTCTTCATACAAATGCATTATTATAAAACGGGTTTTAATTTTGGTTTGTGCGTTTATTTAAAATTAATTTATACCAATTATGGTAATTGAATCTGGTAAAATTTATTACATATTTTGAATCAAAATAATTAGTATAATTTAATAGGGTCATATTAATTTTTGTTTATAATTAATAATAAAAATAGTAAAATTTTATTATCACAGTTAAGGTTAAAACAGGTTTATTAGGGGGTTAAACTAAGAGATAAGGGTAGTAATTCCACCAAAAATTTTCAAATTATTTTTTTTAATATATTTCAAAATGAAATTATCTTAACTTTTAATCCTTTTCCATTTTTATCCACCTTCACATGAAATTGACCTTATATAATTGAAATCTTTTAAGAAATTCCATGTGTGTCCCTTCCCTCGCTTATAAAAGGGATCTTATTATCCTCCATCATTAATACATTTTGAACTTTATATATCAGAAAATACCTATTAAAAACCCTCATATATTCCTTCTTTTAATAATGTATCTTATGGTCTTTTCCTAATACCAATTTTTCAATGCTTAAGGTGTAAGTAAAAGGTTGTCTCTCAAAGAAGAGGTATAAATCTTAATCGAGCTCCTTTTTTCTTATTCTACTTACTATAAACCTTTAGAATTTATCATAACATGATTAATTAATAATCATAAATAAACTGATATATTATTATGAATATGTAACAACAATTTCCCACCTCTTCTACATCAAATGAGAGATGAAAGTATCACTCGTGTGTATGTGTGGACAACCGCCTCCACGTAGAGATATGATTCATTTTCCATTATCATATTTCATGGATAGTTATTATGATAAATTTAATGTATATATATTATATTAATGATATAATAATGGTTCTTTAAATGATAATTATTATTTAACTTTTTTCCTTCCATCCATCATAAAATGGAAACACCACTCGTGCGTACGTATAAACTACCATATCCACGTAGTGATATAATTAATTTTTCATTGCAAATTTATATTAATTGTTATAAATATGTTTATAATTAATATATATTATATTTATATCTTGTTTAATATTATTTATATTAATTAACCATGATCTAAGTTTAAGGATCATAACTACCAAACCAAAATATACTTGAAAAATGAAACATTTGACACCTAAAATAATAATCATAATGTAATATTGTTAATGAAAAAATTATAAGATATTATAAGTAAAACATATATGGAATTATAGGTATGAATATGGATCTATTATATAATTATAATAAATTTAAATTTATAATATATAATCTTACACCACTTACAAATCTAGACAAACTTGAGGTAAGGGTTTTATGTTACAATCTCATTTTTACCAGGATTGTTTATGCTTAAATTTTATAATGATGAAATTATATGATATATATATATATAATAATATTTATTTTATTTTAATATATTTATTTCTTGTAATTAAATTTATTCCTTTATTCCACTTTTTAAGTACTAAAGAGATTGAAATAATGTTTTTAAGGAAAACCGGGTTTATTTCTCACTTAGTTAGGAATCTTTTCTTCCATGTCCAAATTTTCTTTAAAATGATTTCAGGGATGTTTTTAATATTATTATAAAAAAATTAAAATGATTTTTACCCATGTTTTAATTTCTATAAAAAAAATTAACATGAATTTTCTTATAATTTTCTGAATGATGTGATTTTAACTTTTTACTAAAAATATGAAAGAAATAATTGTTTTAACGTACACTACATGTATGGATTTTTCCACCATAAAGACTTATATTTAATATTAAGCTTACTTTACAAGTTCCCATGGTTATTTTAAAATAAAATATATTCATTAATATTTTTGAAATGTTTTTTATTTCAAATAAGTGATTTAAAAATGAAAAGGGTACTTTCCTAAAGAAATGTTTTAGTAATATTTTAAAGGTATTTTCATATATAACAACACCCTTTGATGTTTATTTTGTTTTATTAGGGATATGATCTGATTTTAACATCATTATTCTTTATCTATATGGTTTATGATTATGATGTTGAAATATTGATGAAACATGTTTTCTTTCCCATGGGTTAAGATTTGATGTAATGATAAATTCTTTCATAATTTTGTGGAATATATAAGAATGAATTATGATTATTTTATGAGTGGGTCCATTATATATATACAATTAATTAAGTAAATATAATCTTTTATGATCTCAAAGGGTATATAATCGATTATACCAATCCTAAAAGAGGGTATATGGGAGGTTATCTCAATCTACAAGAAGGTATATGGGTGGTTTTCCCAATCCTAACATGTGATAAATGTATTGGTGGGTAGAATTAACATAATATTTATATTCTTGTGATTATTCCACTCTTCTATGACATGATATTATTTCATTATTATTCTTTCATGGATCATATTTTTTGATTACTTCATGATTCATGTCTTATAAACTACCAAGATTTATGTCATTACTTATGATTATATGCATTGTTGGGTATGAATTATAAATTTTAAGATCATGTTCACATAAACTTATACTTATGATATAATTATATATGATCATTGATTGATATCCACCTTTTTACCCCTAATGATAATCTAAGCTTATGTTTTCTTATGTTTCCTTTTCCTCATCATATGAAGAAAGGTTTTAAGTGTGATGTGTCGAAGAAGGGTTCTAGTTATGAATAACTAAGTGAAAAATGATGTAGATATTTTATGTACCAGTTTTTCATTTATTCAAGATTATAAAGACACTAAACCTTTACAATTATAGTGTTTATTTTAGGGAAATATAATGAATATTCATAAAAAATGATGTAATATTTATGTATAAAAAGTGTGGGTCTCTATAGTTGGAATCAAAGTAAGGTTTAGTTATTTTTGGAAACTAGGATGATGAAACTATAGTGAAAACCCTTAAGATAAGACTAAATATAGAATAACATTATAAATTTTTGGTAAGATAGAGATTATGTGGTTTTTCTAGCAATGCATCCCTGTCTGGATACTAGAAGTGGACACGGTTTTGACACAGATTCATCTAGGGGTACACTACTGGAAACCTAGGTTTTCCCAATTCTCATATACCAAAGGTTCATCAAAACCATTGGTATAGGTGTCCTTTACCAATATTTTCATAAAAACGTTGGTAAAAGAAGACATAGGTGATGATTTCCCAACGGTTTTATGAAAACTGTTGGGAAATAATTCCCTTTACCAATGGTTTTACACAAACCATTGGAAAAGGTTGGGAAATGTTTCCCTTTACCAATGGTTTAGACATACCGTTGGAAAAGATAATGTTTTTCCAATGGTTTTTAAAAACCGTTGGGAAAAGATACCCAGATTTATACCAAATCGGGCAGTACTACCTGCATTTGGCAGTTCTCCCCCGATTTCAGAATCCCCTCTCCCCCAATTTGTAGAAGCCCTTCTCGTGCCCTAATCCATCAAATCAGCTGCTCCCCAACTAGGTTAGAAGTCCAAATTTTCATGTATTCTTGCTCATTTTCCACTTATCTTGCATATTTATCCATTTATGAAGGTGGAAACCCTAAATTTGGGGTAAAAAACTTATCGATTTTAATTGGGGATTTGGTTTGTTTTATTAGGGATTAGGTGTATGAGGCATCCCTCTTCCTATCAAAGTTATGATGTTGGAACCATTTATGATTTTGTTGACTATATTTAATCTCATTTTCCCTGACTTAACATTAAATTCTATATCACATTTGGTTTGTGTTTTTTTAATTTCCAGTTGAGTTATTTGTGGTTGATGATTGTCCCATGTTAGTTGTTTTCAATGGTTTGGCGTGAAAATTGGGCATTTAATGTGACTTTTCCAAATGGGGGTGCCTTGAGAATACTCCAAATATTTGTTAAAAATTATCAAAGGGATTTTATTATTTAAAATGGATCTCTAAAGATATTTTAGAAATGATTTAATCTTGAGGAAAGTGTTTTATTAAAATGAGAATTTTTTTACTAAGTCTTGTGTAATGTAATTTGTTATAGTACACTTGTTATGTTACTATGTTTGGTATTTAGTAACACATGATATAATTGGTGTGTGAGAATGTGTTTTGAAAGAGATTCCATGGTTTGTTCAAGATTATATTTATGTTTTGAGCCTATTAATGAGTTGTTTTAAAGATATTTTGAGATATCTACCTTATGTTTATTGGTAAAAACTGGGATTTGTAGAGGTGTTTCATGATTAAAACATATAATTACTGCTAAACATGTGGATAAACCATGCATAGTAGTGAATTCTTGAAATGTTTGATGTTTTTAGTCCCTTTTTATTTGGATTTTCCTTTGATGCTGATGTTTCTTATTGATACCTATGATGGGAATTTATTTTAGTTTCTAAATTAGCTGAGACTCCCCCACCATGCATAGTGTATGCAACCTCTACCCTTATTTAATCATTCTATTTACACAGCCTATGCAACCACTACCCTCATTTAATCAGTGAACTCAAGTCTTTAATTCAAGCCTTCATTCTCACTAGCATGTAATAAATTTAATGATTTATACCCATCCTCACATGATTTCTTACCTTAGATAGTGTCCAATATATGGAATATGAGCTTTTGAATTCATTAGTTAACCAGGATCATATATTCCATTTCCCCCAAGATGATTGTACTAATAAATTTAGGGTCAATTAAATATGGTTCTCATTGTACGTTGTATATTATGTGTCCTTCTTAGCCAATACTCACTTTTATGAGGGTGGGGTGCTTTTCACCAGCCATGCTGGAATGTGTTGACATCTATAAAAATGTTATATAAGTCACAAGTTTAATTCAGTAATGTTGTTATCATTGACATACTTTATTATTAATCTTAAATTTAAAAATAAATGTTTTTGTCTATACTTTATGAAATTAAATCTTTTTACAATCCATGAACAACCTATTAGTGTAGAATCCTAAAATTTATTCACTCATGGGGTGCGCTTGACTTGGGGAAGTAATTGGGTAATAAAATGTGTGGCCATAGAGGTGCCAATAATGAGTTATTGAACATGAGTGAATGATTTGGGATGCCTATAACACATAATGGGACCTGAGTCATGTGCCTATTATAGACCTAATGAAAATGAATATAAATAAATTTTAATTTAATTTTTGACTACTTGTTCTTTAAATTGTTTTAATAGTTCACTGCATCAACTAGAAACCTCTTCCTTTATCGTTTACTTAAATGTATTTTCTATTAAAGTTCAATCCTATTGAATTGTTTATGACAAAATGACTTATATAAATTATTTTTACAGAATGGACAGAAGTTGGATGTATGAAACCGATCAGATCTCAAGCGATTTTCAAAACAATTTGGAGAGCTTTATAGATTTTGCATTTCACAATGATTCAGATAGTGGTCATATACACTGCCCATGTTCCAATTTTGTTGGTAGACCTTGGTTGAGCCGTGAAGAAGTCAGCTACCACATAACCAAATATGGTTTTCAAGAAAACTACTTTGTGTGGTATCACAATGGGGAGAAAATTAAATCTCAAATCAGTGATGATCGAAATGGAAGGACTGGAATAGAGAATTTGGTAGATGATCAGTTTTCGTTTATTTGTCATCATGAAAAATAAAGGATTTCAACTCAAGGAGACATCGATATGAGGACATATGATGCATCTAGTGAAAATGATGATATTTATAGGGTGAAAAAATTAAATGATGCTGCCATGACTCCAGTATATCGAAAATGCGATAAAATGAAAAGGATGGAATTTTTAATCCGATTGTTTCATGGGAAAACTATGTATGGGATTTTTAATACAGAAATCGATTACATTCTTACCCTCTTGAATGATTTACTTCCAGATGATGCAGATATTCCCTCAAACCACTATATGGAATGGAATTTAGTTGAGGAACTTCGATTTTCAAGAAACAAAATTCATGATTTCCCGAAAGATTGCTGTTTATTCTGGGAGGAAACCATTGAATGAAATGATTGTATAAAATGTGGAACATCCCACAAGAATTCAAAATCTAATGGAACACCATCCCGCATTCCACAAAAAGTAATGTGGCACTTTTCATTGATCCCCAGACTCCAGAATCTTTTTATGTCTGATGACATATCAATAAAAATGAGATGGCATGATACCGAGAGAAAGAAGACTAATGATGAGTTGGTTCATCCTGTAGATGGATTTGCATGGTAGAGATTTGATGCTCGACATCCTGATTTTTCAGCTGACGTGCGTAATGTGAGGCTGGGTATTTCATGTGACGGTTTTAATCTGTTTGGGCATATGCTTACTTCTCATAGCACATGGCCAGTTTTTATAATCTTTCCCTATGGTTGGGTATGAAAAAACCTTTCACTTTCATGAGTATACTCATATCTGGCCCTTCTAATCCCAGAATTGATATTGATGTATACATGAAATCTTTAATAAAAGACTTGAAACTTCTTTGGGATGTGGGTGAGCTCACATATGATGCATGTTCAAAAGACATATTTCAGATGCGTGATGCACTTATGTGGATGATCAATTATTTTACGGATTAAGAAATGATGTCTGGATGGAGAATGAAAGGAAAACTGTCATGTCCTTTTTGTATTAAGAATACAAGATCCAGAAGACTGAAACATCGTTGTAGTTTTAGTTTTATGGGACATCGACGATTCCTATCAATGGACCATCCATATAGAAATAATCATCAAAGATTTGATAATACTATAGAGAATGATGATCCACCTCAGCGTATGTCTGGAACTGATGTGCTTAATGAATTGAAAGATTTCAGTTTTTCATTCGGGAAGGGTCAAATGAAATCTATAAAGAGAAAGAATGTTTCCACTGAAACCTGTTACAATTGGAGGAAGAGGAGTATCTTTTTTTATTTTCCTTATTGGTCAACAAATTTGTTACGTCATTTCTTAGAAGTAATTCATATTTAAAATAATATATGTGAAATGTTGTTTTCGATTCTTCTTAATGAAAAGGGGAAGACAAAAAATGATTGACGATCTCGGCATGACTTGGTGGATTGGGGCATCAAACCAGAATTGTACCATGTGTGTAAATGGAAACTTCCATGTGCTTCTTATGTGATGAAACCTATGGAAAAAAACAATTTCTGAAATTATTATAGACTATTAGAGTTCCTGATGTCTATTCAAGAAACATATCTAAATGGGTCAATAGAATAGAGTTGAAGCTAAAATCTTTAAAGACTCATGATTATCACATTCTTCTGCATGATTTGCTTCCAATATCAATCCGTCATCTTTTTTCCAATAATGTAAGGGTAACTGTTATTCGGCTGTGCCATTAGTTTAGAGATCTTTGTGTTAAGAAGTTGTCCAAGTCTTTCTTGCAAAAAATTTTGACAGATGCCCCATTAATTTTGTGTGAGTTGGAGAAAATATTTCCTCCATCATTTTTCACATGCATGCTGCATCTGACTGTCCATATTCCCACTGAAATACTTCTCATAGGACCTGTTTATTTTCATTGGATGTATCGAACTGAAAGAAATATGTACACATTAAAGTCTTATGTCTGAAACAGGAATCATCCAGAAGTTTCTATCGTGAATGGTTACTTGGCTCAAGAATGTATGTATTACTGCTCAATGTATTTGTCTGATCTTACTACAAGAATGAACAGAACAATGAGAAATGAAGAAGAATAGTATGAGAAAACTGAACCCAGTTTTCCTAACTTCCTCAAACAGAAGTAAATCCAAGATCATATACATTGAAGACATTAATCCATGAAGAGCGGGAGATGGCACATCACACAATTTTGTTCAACGGTGATTTATTCGATGACTATATCAGGTAACTAAATTGAATATGTACATCTTACATATATATATCTGTTAAACTATTCATATTTTTATCTTCAGGGAACATAAAACAATAATAAATAGAAAGCATCGTTCTTTATCTTTGAGAAGAAGGGAGGCTTTTCATCACAAAGAGTTTTCTGCTTGGTTAAAATTGAAGGTAAAAATATTACTGTTTAAAATAATTAAATCAATATTGGAGTTGAGTTATTTTTATATATTGTATATTTTCATGGATGTTGATGTATTTTAGTGGTTGTGGTGTATCTTGAGCATGTTTTTAGAGTTTTGTGTGTTTGGGAACTCCCTGAACAGCCCCCCAAACACCCCCCCCCCCCCCACCCTCCTCCTTGGACCCCAGACACCCCCCGGACACCCCCCCGGATATCCCCCACCCTCCTCCTTGGTCCCCAAACTACCCCGCGGATAGCCCCCCAGATAGCCCCCCCCCCCCACACCCTCCTCCCTGGATCCCTGGACCCCGGAAACCCCCCCCCCCCTCCCCCCCACCCTCCTCCTTGGACTCCAGACAGCCCCCCCCCCCCCACCCTCCTCCCTGGACCCCAGACAGCCCCTCATACAACCCCCCACCCTCCTCCTTGGCCCCAGACACCCCCACCCCCCCCCCCCACCCTCCTCCCTGGACCCCGGACATCCCCCCCCCACCCTCCTCCTTGGACCCCGGACAGCCCCCCAGACACCCCCCGGACAGCCCCCCGAACAGCCCCCCACCCTCCTCCTTGGTCCCCGGACAGCCCCCGGACACCCCCCAGACAGCCCACCCTCCTCCCTGGACCCCAGACAGCCCCCCCACCCTCCTCCCTGGACCCCTAG
Source organism: Viscum album (assembly GCA_963277665.1). Classification (NCBI taxonomy): domain Eukaryota; kingdom Viridiplantae; phylum Streptophyta; class Magnoliopsida; order Santalales; family Viscaceae; genus Viscum; species Viscum album. The sequence goes on along the minus strand of OY728141.1, from coordinate 1,951,673,785 downwards.
ACAGCCCCCCACCCTCCTCCTTGATTTCACATGCCTTTTTTATTTCTCTGATCATTCAATGTTATTTAGGATTATTCCATTTTTGTATGTCTTGAATTATATTAATATCTTGGTAAGCTTATTAGCTCATTCTCATCAAATTCATGTGATGATGTGCTTTAAATTGAATACAAATCTTTGTTGTACATTCTCCATGTTATGTGAATTATGCCTTGTTTGATTTGGTTTACTTGTCAATTGTTAGGATAAGATGTGGGTTACATGTTAAGGACTCATGGATGGACTCGTCATGCTCAGGGAATTTAGACTTGAAATTCCAGGACGAATGCTTTGGTTTCTAGGTGAGGGCTTCCAGAATGGTTTCTATTACTCATGAGTGATATTGGTTCCTTGAAGATAAATCGAGGACATGTCTGTTTTGAAAGATGGTAATATCATGCCTCAGGTGATACCCGATCCCCTATGTGAGATACTTGTCAAGAAAGGCTTCCTAAATCCGAGGTTTGGTGTGGCTGACACCACTCAAAGTGACGTGTACGAGTCAACCCCGTCTAAATCTGAGGCGCGGTGTGGCCGGGATTTTAAGTGAAAAGAACAACTGGAATACGGAAAACTGACCAAATGCATTCAGATTCTATTTATACTTTATCACAACAATCCATGGGTCATATGTGACGTGTACGAGTCAACTTTGGCTCAATCTGATTCGCGGTGTGGTCAGGATCACTCTAAGTGTCTCTCTTTTGTTTAAAATGGACAACATTTTAAGTACATAAAAAAAAACCAAACAAATGGATTATGATTGTGTTGATACTTTAGAACAACGATCCATGGGTCATATGTGACGTGTATGAGTCAACCCTGCCTCAATTCGAGGCATGATGTGTCCGGAACCACTCAAAGTGTCTCTCTTTTGTTTCAAAAGGACGTCATTTTAAGTGAAAACATCAACTGGCATACGAAAAACTGGCCAAACGCATTTGGATTCTGTTTATACTTTAGTACAATGATCCATGGGTCATTTGAGACTTGTACGAGTCAACCCCATCTAAATCCGAGGTGCGGTTTGGCTGGTACCACTCTAACCGTGTCTCTTTTGTTTAAAATGGACATGATTATAAGTGAAAAGAACAACTAGCATATAGAAAACCAACAAAACGCATTCAAATTCTGTTTATACTTTATCACAACGATCCATGGGTCATATATGATGTGTACGAGCTAACTTGGGCTCAATCCGAGTCGTGGTGGGGTTGGGATCACTCTAATTGTCTCTCTTTTGTTTAAAATGGACAACATTTTAAGTACATATGGAAAACTAACCAAACGCATTCTGTTTCCATTTAAACTTTAGTATAATGATCCATGGATCATATGTGATGTGTACGAGTCATCCTTGCCTCAATCTGAGGTGCGGTGTGGCCGAAACCACTCAAAGTGTCTCTCTTTTGTTTAAAATGGACTTCATTTTAAGTGAAAACAACAACTAGCATACGGAAAACCAAACAAACAGATTATGATTGTGTTAATACTTTAGAAAAAAGATCCATGGGTCATATGTGATGTGTACGAGTCAAACCTTCCTCAATTCGAGGGACGGTGTGGCCGGCAGCATTCATAGTGTCTCTCTTTTGTTTAAAATGGACATCATTTTAAGTGAAAACAACAAATGACATACGAAAAACTGACCAAACGCATTCGGAATGTGTTGATACTTTAAGAAAATTATCTATGGGTCATATGTGACGTGTATGAGTCAACCCTGCCTCAATCTAAGGCACGTTGTGGCTAGGATCACTCTAAGTGTCTCTCTTTTATTTAAAATGGACAACATTTTAAGTACATACGGAAAGCTGACCAAATGGATTTTGATTGTGTTTTACTTTAGCACAATGATATATGGGTCATATGAGATGTGTACGAATCAACTCCACCTCAATTTGAGGCGCGTTGTGGCCGGCACCACTCAAAGTGTCTCTCTTTTATTTCAAAAGGACATCATTTTAAGTGAAAACATCAACTGGCATACAGAAAACCGACCAAACGCATTCTTATTGTGTTGATACTTTAAGACAATGATCCATGGGTCATTTGAGACGTGTAGGAGTCAACCCCGTCTAAATCTGAGGTGCGGTGTGGTCGGTACCATTCTAACTGTGTCTCTTTTGTTTAAAATGGGCAGCATTATAAGTGAAAAGAACAACTGGCATACGAAAAACTGACCAAACGCATTCAGAATCAGTTGAAACTTTAGGAAAACAATCCATGGGTCATATATGATGTGTATGAGTCAACCAAGCCTCAATCCGAGTCGCGGTGTGGCCATCACCACCCAAAGTGTCTCTCTTATGTTTAAAATGGACAATATTTTAAGTACATACGGAAAACTGACCAAATGGATTCTGATTGTGTTGATACTTTAGCACAACAATCCATGGGTCATTTGTGACGTGTAAAAGTCAACCCTGCCTTAATCCAAGGTGCGGTGTGGCTGGCACCACTCAAAGTGTCTCTCTTTTATTTAAAAAGCACTTCATTTTCAGTGAAAACAACAAATGACATACGGAAAACCGACCAAACGCTTTCAGAATATGTTGATACTTTAGGACAATGATCCATGGGTCATTTGTGACATGTAAGAGTTAACCTCGCCTCAATATGAGGCACGGTGTGGCCGGTATCACTCCAGGTGTATGTATTTTGTTTAAAATGGATATCATTTGTAGTAAAAACATCTGGTATATGAAAAACTGATCAAATTATGAATTGAATTCCAGATTCCACATATAATTGTCATCTAAATTTTAAATTTAATTCTAAATGAATTATTTATGTTTATAATTACGTTATGAATTCTGATTTAATTCTGGATGTTTATAGTTCCAGGATGCATTATATGTTAAATGTGTATGAATTTGTTCTGTATATGTATGTGTTAGTTGGTTATTTCAGGTATAGTAATTGTATATGTATGTGTTAGTTGATTATTGCAGGTACAATAATTGGAAATGAGATGGAATTGGAAAGTATTGGGAATGGACACCTTGCTATGTGCCTACTGTGCAAATTGCAGGCTGCTATGCAATTTGCACAACATAGGCTATGCCAGCAGTTTCAAACCACTGGCATAGTATTCTCAGTATTTTTTTACCAATGGTTCTCTATGAATCGTTTGTAAAAAACCTTTACCAATGGTTTAGAAACTGTTGGTAAAGAATTCATGTGTTTGGTTGTCCCAATGGTTCAAGCCAAACCGTTTGGAAAAACTATCCCAACGGTTGTGCCAAACCATTGGGATAGGTTCATTTTTCTAACCTATCCCAATGGTTCTGTGTAAACCATTGGGAAAATCTTTCCCAATGTCTTACTTACCAATGGTTCTGTAGGCCTTCCCAATGGTTCAGAACCGTTGGGAAATTGTCCATTTCCAGTAGTGGTAATAACCCTGAAAAGAGTCGGTCGAGTATATCTCGGTCACCATTTTTTATCATGATGAATATGAACTCACTATGAACCTAGTTTCACACTCCTAGGGTATATTCTTGGGTTAATTTGTATTTTATTTGTGAACCATTATGAAATATTTAAAATGAAAATGGATGACCTAGGTTAAACCTAAGGTTTCATATATTGAAAATTAGGTGTCAAGATTTAGACATTCTATAAATAATTTTCATGATTATAAGATTTCCCACTATGATTAATGATGAGCATACTATTCTTTTTAGTTTCATTCAATGGTTGGAACTAGATGGAACTATGTTAATACTGAATGTGGAAAATAGTGGAATGATTTTTCTCCTAAGAAAAATAATGTTATGGGAGCTAGAATACAAAATCTTATTGCAATTATTTCACAAATTTATCAATCCATGAATCATACTGAGCATCCAAATTTTCAAAGAAGGGAACAATGTACTACTAATTCCTTCATAAGAAAATATCCACCTTTCTTAGTGGGTATACTAATCTATTAACTTTTGAATAAAGTATCAGTACCACTACAAATATATTTCTTATTATCCAGTGTGTGGGAAATGAAAAAGATATTTTATTTTTCTATATTCTTTCAGGTTAATTGGATAGATGGTAGAATCTTATCAAGAATACAAGGGAACTGGAATAAATTTTCTCTATAGAGTGGGATGAGTTTAGGATCTTATTTTTTAATAAGTACTTTCCCTGCTTTATTTATATGAAAATAGATTAGGAATTACTTGTACTAAAGTAGAAGTATAATTAGTCCATTAGTACTTATAAGGAAAATTTTAGAAGACTTGTGAGGTATACTTATGGTATTATGATTGAACCATAAAGAAAAATACATCAATTTTTTAGTGTCTTAAAACCAAGCCTCTGAAGGGAGTTATCCATAAGATACTTCAATATCTAAGAATAAATAATTCTATGTGCTATCAAGGTAGAAATATATATTGTATTCACCCATCAATCCTATGGTTTTGATAATAAAATAAATATGTAATTCAAAGTAAATTATAAAAAAAACCATAGATGGAAGAAGATGAATCTTCTTTTATGCCATAAGTGTTGAAAGAAACATGGATAAAATTATATTTAAAGGGACTAGTGAATACTTTAAGTGTAGAAAATAAGGTAATAGAGAAATAAAATGATAAAGTAATTGGAAAAAGTTATATAATAATAAAAATAGAGATAAATCTCCACAAAATGCACTACTCACCCTCTAATGTTTTAAATTATAATATTATGTTAATTATGATAAATAGTGATCGAATCTTAGGTTTGATGATGATGATTGACATCGGTAACATCTTAAGCCTAGAGGTAAATGAAAATATCATGTGATCACTATTTCTGATGTGGGGTATAATAATAAAGTATTGAAAGGTACACTTATTATCCATTCTATAACTGCTAATGTCTTATTTGATTCTGGTTTTATGTACTCTTTTATATATAAATAATTTACTAAGGGTATCACATTACCACCATAATGATTATATGTTGAATTATAAATGAAAACTCTAAATGGTATGATGATTTCATATCAAGTATATGATTATTCTTTAGTTATAGTTTGTGGTAATATGCTCCCCATACATCTTGTTATTCTCCCACTAGTTGAATTTAAAGTGATTTTGGAAATGGATTGGATTTATTTATATCAATTCCATAATAATTATTAAGGAAGGGAAGTATTATTTGATATTACAAACCAAACAATGATTATCTATCAGTATGAGGATGAATATGAACTTTTAATGGAAATCACAACCATTTTATGGGTCTTTATCCTTATTCAAAGGGGTTATTTATCTCATATGGTTGGGGAAAAACATAAAATAAGATATTTGCCTATTTTATAGGAGTTTTTTGTTGTTTTCCTAGAATATTTGTCTAGTATTCCTTCAATTAGTGAAGTTGAATTTTCAATTTAAATCATTCACATTTTTAAACCTATTTCAAAGACTCCATGTAGAATGGCCCTGATTTAGTTATGGGAATTGAATAAGAAACTCTAATATAATATTGACAAGGGATTAATTGTCTAAGTATGTCAGCTTGGGGTGCACCTATCCTTTTTTTAATAGGAAATATTGATCAATACACCTCTATATTGATTATCCATAATATAATAAGATCATGATCAAGAATAAGTATAATATTCCCCGTATTTATAATTTTTCTGATCAATTATGAGGAGTTAAATATTTTTTCAAGATTGATCTTTGATTTGGATACTATCAGTTGAGAGAAAAAGTGAATACTGTAAAGACCCGTAAATGTCAAGGAAATTTTTTTCTTAATTTTCTTTGAAATTTTACAAGAGCGCAGTTTCTGACGGCACCTGATTCCGAGGCCCGGTGTGCCCGGAATCATTTTCCGAAGTTTGGCTCGGGTACGTTCAGTGAACGGACGAGCGGGTTTTTCTAACTTTTGAACTGGTGCCCGGAATCGAATTCTGAGGGCACCGATGAAATCGCAGCGCCGGTATTCGATTAGAAACGCCTCTTTCGGAGTTGCGTTTGCTCGGGTGTGGTTTTTAATTTTCGGGCTTAAAGTTAAGAAATAAAATAATTTTGCGACAACTTTATTTTATTTCACTTAAGCCACTTGGAAGCCACTTGAAGCCACTTAAAGGCGGCTTGAACTGAGTTGAACTGGATAGGATGCTATCCAAAAATATCATACCCCCTTGGTAGGATATTTGTGAGGTGGGGCCCGCACGAGCCCCGCCGTTTCTTTCCGCTAAGAAACGCACCCGTGAAAACCCGTCTTAATGAAAGTCAACCGACGCGTTTTCTAAATTCTTAACAGACCATTTAATTGGGATGTTTCTTTCGTGAATTAAATGGGCTGTTTCTTTCGTGAATTAAATGGCCTGTTTCTTTCGTTGAATTAATTCAACGAATTAATTCAATCGTTTCTTAAACCTGTTTTCGTGTGTTGGCATATTAATAAAATAAGACCAACCCAAATCTTTGGAGAAGGTTTGAGAGGATTCTTGTTCTTCTTCTCCCTCGCGAAGAACGCGAAGAACGCCGAACCCAGAAATCGACGACGCTTCCGTCCGTGACGTTCTTCCACGCTCCGATCTCCGATCACCGACCATTTGAGGTGAGTGATTTCGGATTTCCGCTCAAGGTTCTTTCCTTTTGGTTTTAAACACAGATTTAATTATTATAATTTAAATCTGTTGTTCTTGGTTCGTTGAGCTCGCCGACTCAACACGGGATTCCGCGACGACGCGACACCTCCCCGCAACGACGCGACGATCTCTCTCTTCCGCGACGATCTTTTCCGCGAAGAACGCCCGCGCGCGACGATCGACGAGGTAGGGATTTATTTTGGAAAATTACCCCTTTTTTTATTTTTTTTCCCGTCAATGTTTCTTAAAGAAATTAAAGAACCGTTTTGTGAAAAAAATTTAATCTTATTAAAAAAAAAAATTCCTGTGTGGAATAAATTTCTCCCGGTTGTTTATCTCTAACGCGGAGGGTGCGGGCCAAACGAACACGGCCCGACGACCCTCCGTCGTTCTTCGTTTTGTACGGATTTGACGGACGACGACGAAACGTGCCGCAGCGGTTGTTTGACGATCCCGCAGTAAAGAACGGATCCCGGGAGGAGCAGCGGCGCAGACGGGAAGGAAAACGGGCCACCGGAACGACGCCGGCGGCCTGCAGAAGCTGCCGGCGGCGCGGGTTGCCGGCGCGGCGGCGCCGGCAGCCAGAGGCGGCGGCGCCCCGGCGCGCCGCCAGACGAGGCCGCCGCGGCTGAAGCCGCGGCGGCGGCGGCCAACGGACCCGCGGCCGCGCGGGTCCGGTTTGCCAGCGCGGCCCACGCGGGCCGCGACTTTCCTCAGGTCGCGGGTCAACGCCCGCGGCACCTGGCGCTCGGCCGCTCGGCCGAGCCGAGCCAGGCCGGTCCGACCGGCCAGGCCGCGCCCTGTCCGGGCCGGACCGGTCCAACCGGGTCGGGTCGACCCGGTTCGGGCCGACCCAGGGGGGGTCGGGCCGGGTCGGCCCGGGCCCGTACCCCCCTTCTTCGGACGTTTTCGTTCAAACGCCCGTAACTTGGGATTCGTGCCTCCAAACGACTCTCCGTCAGCGGCAACGCGATCCTTAGATCGAGACGGTCGTTTCGGTATATCACACTCAAGGTTTCGGAATACTTTGAGTTCGGCCGGGTTGGTTCGTACACGAGACCAACCGGGCCCTCGGAGCGGAAACGCTCATATCTTGAGCTACGGACGTCCGTTTGACGTGCCGTCAGCTTTGTTGAATTCCTCTAAGTGAGACGGATCTTTTGGCATACTCCGCCCGAGGTTTGGACACAGGTGGAGTGCGGTCGGGTTGGTTTTTCCTTAAAAACCAACCGGGCCCCTGGGACGAAAATGCCAATAACTCTCAGACCGGGCGTCCGATTGACGCGCCATCTGCGACGTTGAGTTCCTGTTGACGATACGGAACTTTTGGATACATCAACTTCGGACTTCGTGACAGTTGATGTATCAGCCTCTCGGCTCGTGGAGCGGACCCTCCCGAACGAGCTTGCTGTGTGCGGGAACCCTAGGGCTGGCTGCGACTGCTACTTCGACAGCGACGACCATGCAGAGATCCTCAGTGGACTGCGGCGACGACTGTGCAGAGATCCTCCGTGGACTCCGACGACGACCGTGCAGAGATCCTCAGTGGACTGCGGCGACGACTGTGCAGAGATCCTCAGCGGACTGCGATGACTACTGCACTCAGCGATCCTACGTGGATCAGTGCTACAGGTCCTGCGTGGGCCCGGTCCTGTGTGAGCCCGATCCTGTGTGGGTCCGATCCTGTGTGGGTCTACACTCAGCGGTTCTGTGTGAGCCAACTCCTACAGGTCCTGTGTGGGCCCGATCCTGTGTGGGTCCGATCCTGTGTGGGTCACTGCGAGGTTAGTACCTATCGATCCTTCGTGGGTCCGACGACTTAGATGGTTCAGCGATCATCTTTATCGTCATCCGAAGAAGTATACCTGTGTGAGCTGAATCTTGTGTTTCTCTCCTTTGTGGATTGTGTTGAGCTATCCTGTGTGGATTTACTATTTACTCTCCTTTGTGGATTGTGTTTTTCTATCCTGCGTGGGTATGTGTTTTCTTTCCTGTGTGGACTGGGTTGTGCTGGGGCTCGGACGTTGGAGCCGATCGGGGAATTGATGACTTAGGTATATGTATGGGCATATACCTAAGCCGTGTCAGATATTACTTCGTGATTGTATCTCTTCTTCATGATTTATCCTTTGTGGATTTCGGGAGACCTTCGGGGGTCTCGGGGTCCCTACTGAGTAGCTTATACTCACCCCTGCACGGGCTATGCCCGCACTTCGTGGTGTTGGTTGCAGACGACGGACAGCGCTGATCGTGGAGGAGGCGTGCAGAGCAGGACAGTACCGGGAGGTGGACCACTGGGCGGGACGTACTCGGAGCGGTGGAGGCTATCTATACCCACCCTTCAGGTGGGACTTCCAGAGGACGGCTCGACGCTGCAGTTTTCCCTTCAGTTGCTGTTTTTCCTTTCAGTTGTACTTTACAGTTGGGCTTGTATTTCCGGCCCCTTTTACTTTCAGCATAGCTTGTACAGTTTTTACTTAGTGTTTACTTTTCCGCTTGCTTACTCTGTGGTGCTTGTTTACTTTTCAAAGGCAATGCCTTCCCTTTTTGTTGGGCTTCACGCCTTGGTGCTAGTCTCCAGCCCCTGGCCTATGGAAGGCGGGCTTGGGGTAGTCACGGCACGGGCCCCGAGGACGGGTCGTGACAAATACATACCCAAGAAATATTTCTATTCAAGGTGTGGATACTATGAATTTATAGTAACACCATTTTTTCTTACTAATGACCCTATTATCTTCATAGATTTGATGAATATATTCCCTGGAGATTACCTTGATCAATTTTTGGTAGTCTTTATTGATGATACTCTTATATATTCTATGAGAAAGTAAGATCATTAAGATCACTTGAAGATTTCACTTAAGATACTAAGGAAGGATAATATATTTGAATAATTTACCATGTGTGAATTTTATCTACAAAAAATTTTATTTTTGGGTCATATAATATCAAGTGAGGGTATATGGATGGATTCATCAAAGATAAAAGTTATTGAACGTTGGACCAGATCAACCACTGCAACTAAGATCCATAATTTCCTCGGACTGGATGGATATTATTGATTATTTATGAATGATTTATCATGTATACTGATTAGTCACTGAAAGTTTCTAATATTAATTGTTAATATCTTTATATTAATTGTTCCAAAGTCCATAAACATTGTTTTTAGTGCATTACATAAATAGAACTTCATTTCTCATCAAAAATGAAATTCATGTTTAAAATGCAAATTTGGGCCCAATCATTCATTTGTTTGTGGAAACCATTATATTAATTTTCTGAATTTGAAATTTTGGGATATGATTTATCACTTTGTTTGCAACATTTTATCTTTTAGGTTCGATGAATGAATCCCAAAGGAAAATGGATAATTTTGCGCCTGAAGGAAGAAACTTTCTGGAAAAAGCATAATGGGCCTAAGGCCCATCAAACAAATGTGGGGCCCACAAACTAAACCCAATAAAGCTCAAATTTATACAGTATAAATCTAAAAATATGAGGATAATTTTATTCAACTGTGGCCGGAGCTAATTCTGATGTTATCATGATGATAAAGGGATCTGAAGTTGAGATTTAAATGGTGGACCCGACATTAATGCACAGCAATCTGTCCCACTATTTCGACTATAAATTCCAAACGGATGAGAGAAATTTCATGAACTTTTTACATCTCATATAGGAGAGATGGAAGAATATATTTCTCTTATACAACCCCTCCAGATTCGGCCTTCTTCAATTGCGAATTCACACGTCAATATGGTGGACGAATCTGGACAGTTTTCCGGGTCAAATTCGAAACATCAATTTCCTTTTGATTATCCACCCTCCATTTGACTCTATTAATTGTTGGGGGTGAATTAATTGTTGGGTTATGTACCTAAGGCTCTTAATATTCCTATATAAGGAGCTAGTGGTGAAGGGAATAGGGGTGGATATTTTTCTTATCATCTTTTGTTGCTTGTTTCATTGTAAGGTTATGATTCCAAATTTCCTTTATAATGTTTTCCATTTCCATGTAAGTTTCATTTTTGTATCTTTATATTATTTATCAACTTATTTCTCTTATATATTTTCCATTTAATTTATTAAAACTTTATTATCACAAATCACAGTGATATCTCTGTGTTTTTGTGAATTAGTTCACACATAGGTGTGAATTTCATTCACACACACGGAGGAGTGCTCGTTATTTCCGCGGTTTTAATTTCTTCAATCCCATTCTTGTTAGTCATTTTCTGCCCACCATTGATAGTATACCATCAATGGAGGGCTAACCCTTTAATGGGTTGATCTTAGGATGATGTAAAGGCTGGATTTAATTTTATTTTATGAACTAATTGTTGTTAATTGGATAATTAATTTAAGACATCCATTCTTCAGTTATTTCTACTCTTCATCTTTACTGTGTTTGATCAAACTAAATTCAATTAATAAATGACCATATACCTCGTAGAGATCATGAATTTGGTTCTCTAAGTGTATAGGGGATTATTAATTGTGTTTAGTAAGCACCAAACTAGAAAATGATGAAGGTAGAGTTATTTTTGAAGAATGGATTCATCAAGAATTAATAAAACCAAAATTGTTTAAAGAAGTAAAATTCATTCAATCCACCCCGAGCATAATCCAAGATCAACCCATTTTCATTGAATTGAATTCACGTAGGTTTCTTAGTGTTATTTAAACCATCCAAAATCGAACCCAAAGTTGGCTACTTCAAAGCCCATCCTTCACCAAATCATAGTGTCTCAAGGTTACTTCTTTGGTCCATGTGGATTCGACCCCTACATGTACTACATCGACCGCTTTTACCAGTAGGGTAAATTTGGGTGCAACAAAATTTTTGGCGCCATTTCCGGGGACCAAGTAATTTCCTTAGACCAAAAACCTTCTTTTCTTACCCCCATTCTTCTATTATCATCCCCATTTCTCTTCTCTTTTCCCCTTTCTATTTTTTTTACTCCCGAAAATCACGATTCCAATTTTCCAAATGAATCCAATGGAGTATAATCAACAACATCCCTTCACAAACTCAAGATGGAATCAGTTTGAAAATCCACATTGGGAATCACCATCCTTTTTTAATCAACATTTGAATGAATACCCCACACCCGATAACATGAACGAAATTTGTAATGATGAATGTTTAAAAGATCAATTTCCATACCTATAAAGAATGATTGAAAAGATGAATAATGAGTAATTACATGATGTAAAAATATCTATCAATCCTAATCCTGAAACAATTCTTCAAAAATTGTGTGAACAAATGGAAAAAATGAATTCAGAGGTATCAAGTTTTAGACTAGAACTACAAATCATTAAAACTTGTGTGGACCCCATTCCCACTAAAACCATCCCTTCCTAAATATTGATAGAAGAATATTGTAACACAAAAACCCCTCATCCCTTTATTGAAGAACCAACCTTAGAATTTGGGATAATTTTAGAGGATCGAGGAGTTTTTTAAGGGTCTTTAAATCATGAGAAAATTGATTTTTTGGATTCAAAAGTGGAAAATTTGACATCATGGATTGAGTTTCCTAAATATAACTCCATTAATAAATTTTCATAAGCACTAATCATTGAACCACTAGGAGAAATCACAAAAATTGAGTCTATACCCATTCCTGACATTCAACAGGACAATTTTCAGGAGGAATCACAATTTCAAAATGAATTGATTATTTCTAAAAATTTTGAAGAAGAAAGTTATTTTTCAAATTTCCAATCTTTTTTAGGAAAATTAAATAAACCCAACCTCAAAATTATGAACCTTTCGTCCCCACTAAATTATCCATTTATAGGGTACAAACAAGACCTTTCAGTTTTCATTCATCCATATCATGAAATCAATAATGTAGGAATGATCCTTGGTGTCTCAGGAAAGACTATAGAAGCAACTCGATCAACCATTTCAGATATTCCTTGGATTTTACCAATAGTTGTAGAAAATAGGATTTCATACGAAACAAATTTCAAAAAAAACAATCAATCTCAATCTTATTGAAGTGGAGAAAGATGGGTTAATTAAAATTTTGAAATTTGGAATTGGATAAGTTGGGGGGTTCAAGTCGAGCTAACGACGTTAAACAAAATCACTGCATGGGAGGAAACCCATGGTTTTCATGTTTTCTAATTATTTTGAATCATTTTTTTACCATAGAATGTTGACATGTTCTTCTTTTATGAGTAATTATGGGTATGAAAGGGGAGTTCCATATTCATCCGTGTCACGTGGTGTGATCCCTGAGTAATACCTTACCCAGAAAATATAAAGAAGACAATGTATCATCAGTTTATTTTATTTTTTTTATGTTTTTGTAGATTAAAAAAAATTAGACTCTTGACATGTTCTTCTTTTATGAGTATGGATGGGTATGAAAGGGGAGCACCGTATTCATCCATGTCATGCGGTGTGATCCCTGAGTAATACCTTACCCAGAAATTTAAAAGAACACAATGTATCATTAGTTTGATTTTAAAAAAAACATGAAAATGATGGTACTTGGAATTAAATAAATCATTGTGTTGTTTGTTTTGTCTGCTTTGTCCTTATTTTTATGGTTCAGGAACTATTTTGGGTGATACATGTTCAATCAAGGAGGTGCCTACATCCCCCAAGTGACCAAAGGAGTAATCTGGAGCATCATGAACTTCAAATTTAAAAACCAGGTGAATTTGTTCCATGTTTATCATTCTCAATTTCATCTTTGAACTCCTCTCCTACCCCCTTCTAACTTTTCTTTTCTTTAAAAACTGGGGACAGTGTTATTCTAAGTTGGGGGGAGATAAAAAATGATTTTTTTTTTGTGAATAAAAACATGCATGAAAAGAAAAATTCCATTAACCATAAACATGATAACACACATTTCAAACTCTAAAATTGGATATCAAATAAATTTTGCATGCCTTGATTCTGATTTTAATGAAAGTTTAAGTTCATGAGCATAGTTTTTGGAAAGTGCCGTTGTCTGATGTGATTTTTCAATTTTTACATTTTCATCCTCTTAATAAAAATTCCACAATTCATGTCTATTGGATCGTGGGTGTAAATTTGAGTTCTTGGGTCCCTTTCATTATAGCATAGGGTTCTGGGGTCACTTTTAGTTTAATTTGAGTATCCAAAAAAACAAAAAAAACAAAAAAAAATGACCACATAGAGCAATGTTTTTTCCAAATGTGTGACGTCCGGCACTTGGGGATCGTGACTCCGTAGTTGTATTTCCCAGAGTTAGGCTTTATATCTCTATTGTAGAGCATGAAATTGACAACATGTGTGGCGTCTGGAACTTGGGGGTCGTGACTCCATAGTTTTCTTGCCCAGAGTTAGTCTTTTCATATCTATTATGGATAAAAAAATCATCAAAAAAATCAAAAAAAATGGATACTCATATTAAGGTTTAATGTGATTCCCACCTAGCGCTTCCATTTTTTTTCCTTCAACAATAAAATGGGCCCCATATCTTTTGTGATGCACAACACTTTATCATGCTTAATTGAAATTGGATGAAATGTGGCAATGAATTTGAACAAAGTAATGGGCTTGGGCTAGGGATATGCTTATGGACCTAGATTTTTTTAAATTATTTTGATGGGTTCCATAATTTTTTTGGTATGAGGTCTTTGGGTGAGCAATGTGTATTTAAATGTTTTTGGAAAAAGGGATTTGAATTTCATATTTGTAATATATTTTTCTCGGGACTAGCAAAACTCAAGTTAGGGGGTGTGATTAGTCACTGAAAGTGTCTAATATTAATTTTTAATCTCTTTATATTAATTTTTCCAAATTCCATAAACATTGTTTTTAGTGCATTACATAAATAGAACTTCATTTCTCATCAAAAATTCAATTCATGTTTAAAATGCAAATTTGGGCCCAATCATTCATTTGTTTGTGGACAACATTATATTCATTTTATGAATTTTAAATTTTGGGATATGATTGATCACTTTGTTTGGAACATTTTATCTTATAGGTCCGATGAATTAATCCCAAAGGAAGATGGATAATTTTGTGCCTGAAGGCAGAAACTTGCTGGAAAAAGCATAATGGGCCTAAGGCCCATCAAACAAATGTGGGGCCCACAAACTAAACCCAATAAAGATAAAATTTATACATTATAAAGATAAAAATATGAGGATAATTTTATTCAAATGTGTCTAGAGCTAATTCTGATGTTATCATGATGATAAAGGGATCTGAAGTTGAGATTTAAATGGTGGACCCGACATTAATGCACAGAAATCCGTCCCACCATTTCGACTATAACTTCCAAACGGCTGAGAGAAATTTCCTGAACTTTTTATATCTCATATTGAAGAGATGGAAGAAGATATTTCTCTTCTATAACCCCTCTGGATTCGGCCTTCTTCAATTGCGAATTCACACGTCAATATGGTGGACGAATCTGGACAGTTTTACAGGTCAAATTCGAAACATCAATTTCCTTTTGATTATTCACCCTCCATTTGACTCTATTAATTGTTGGAAGGTGAATTAATTATTGGGTGATATACCTAAGGCTATTAATATTCCTATATAAGGAGCTAGTTTTGAAGGGAATAGGGGTGGATATTTTTCTTATCATCTTTTCTTGCTTGTTTCATTGTAAGGTTATGCTTCCAAATTTCCTTTATAATGTTTTTCATTTCCATGTAAGTTCCATTTTTATATCTTTATGTTCTTAATCAACTTATTTCTCTTCTATATTTTCCATTTAATTTATTAAAACTTTATTATCACAAAGCACAGTGATATCTCTGTGTTGTTGTGAATTAGTTCACACACACGGAGGAGTGATCGTTATTTCCGCGGTTTTAATTTATTCAATCCAATTCTTGTTAGTCATATTCTTCCCACCATTGATAGTATACCATCAATGGAGGGCTAACCCTTTAATGGGTTTATCTTAGAATGATGAAAAGGCTGGATTGAATGTTATTTTATGAACGAATTGTTGTTAATTGGATAACTAATTTAAGGCATCCATTCTTCAGTTATTTATACTCTTCATCTTTACTGTGTTTGAGCAAACTAAATTCAATTACTAAATGACCATATACCTCTTAGAGATAATGAATTTGGTTCTCTAATTGTATAGGGGATTATTAATTGTGTTTAGTAAGCACCAAACCAGAAAATGATGAAGGTAGTGTTATTTTTGAAGAATGGATTCATCAAGAATTAATAAAACCAAAATTGTTTAAAGAAGTAAAATTCATTCAATACACCCCGAGCATAATCCTAGATCAACCCATTTTCATTGAATTGAATTCACGTAGGTTTCTTAGTGTTATTTAAACCATCCAAAATCGAACCCAAAGTTGGATACTTCAAAGCCCATCCTTCACCAAATCATAGCATCTCAAGGTTACTTCTTTGGTCCCTGTGGATTCGACCCCTACATGTACTACATCGACCGCTTTTACCAGTAGGGTAAATTTGGGCACAACCATATACCTAATCCACTCACCAAGTTAACTCATAAGGGAGTTAAGGTTCTTTATACTGATGACTGTGAATAAAATTTTAAGGAGAAGAAGAGAAGGATGGTTAGTGTACTTTTACTCTTGTTTCCCTAAAATAGAGAATGGTTTTTGATTTATAGTGATGCTTTAAATAAGGGTTTGGGATGTTATCTTATAAATAATTATATGGTGATATATTATGCCTCATTCCAATTGAAGTTTCGTGAGTAAAATTACCCATCTCATGACTTGGAGTTAGAATTGGTAATATTTACATTAAATATATAGGTGAATTATATTTATAGAAAAATGTGTGGCATATATACTAATCATAAAATTTTAAATTATATATTCATCCAAAAGGATTTGAATATTTAATATATAATATGGTTGTATTTGATTAAAGATTATGGGAACTCAATATATTACCAACCTATGAGAGAGAAAAAGGTGGATGGTTCTTTGAGTCAAAAGAATCATGCTAGATTATCTATGGTAAGGATCACAAAAGATCTAATATTTATATATTTTCAAATGATGTACATTGAAACAATAAATTAAGGGGATAAATCTTATCTTTTTGAAATCATTATTCAACTACTTATCCATGAAAATATTAAATAGGTATAGATAGAGGATGTGGAGCTGTAGAAAATCGTGAGAAATATTTCAAAGTTCAAGATTGATTATAATGGGATGATATGGTTCAGGAACCAAGTATGTTTCCAATAAATTCCATAACTGAATAAGGAGATATTGGAAGAATCTCATAGAACATTATTCTATACTCGTCCTAGAATTGAGAAGATATATAGTGATTTGAAAGAGTGTTTCTAATGGGATAACATGAAGAGAGATATTTCATATTATGTATCTCGATTCTTGGTATGTCAGTAACTTAAGGATGGGAGATAGAATTCTAAGGGGATATTACAACCACTTCCTATTCTTAAATGGAAATGGGAAATCAATGGCATGTATTTTTTCCTCAGACTCCTCAAAACATCTAAATACCATAATGGTATTTGTGTTATAGTTGGTCACCTTATGAAGATATCACCCCAGAATCCTATCAGATAATATTTCTCTCTTGATCATCTATTCCAGATATACATTAAGTAAGTTGTAAGGTTTTATGGAGTACCACATTAAATAGTACCTAAAAGAGATCCTAGGTTTACTTTGACATTCTAGTGAAGTATTCAGAAAGATCTGGATTTAAATTTATGTTTATGTAATTTATATCATCCTTAGACTATGGTCAGTCTGAGATAACTAGTCAAACCCCGTAGGATATGTTGGAATCTTATTCTCTGGATTTTAATGGTAATTGGGATCAACACCGCCCTTTAGTTTAGTTTTCTTACCACAATATCTTTCACTCAATAATTCATATGGATCCCTATAAAGCCTTAAATAGAAAGAAGTTTATAACTCTGATATGTTGGGATTAAGTTGGATAAATAATGTTATTGAAACTTGATCTAGATGAGGAAATGGTAGAGAAAGTTATAACAATTCATTAATACATCAAGGTATCTCAAAGTTAATGAAAGAGTTATGATAAAAATCATCGATGAGATCTAGAATTTAAAGTTATTGAGATGGTATTCCTATGAATTTCTCCATGGAATAAGGTTATGAGATTCAGAATGAATGTAAAGTTTAACCCTGTGTATATTGGTCCCTTTAAAATTCTTGATTGAGTAGGGACTGTAGATTTTCGCTTCGCGCTTCCACCAAACCTCTCTCAAGTTCATTATGTGTTCCATGTATCACTTTTAAGGAAATACATACATGTTATTTCATATATACTGAACTTATAGTTTTTACCAATAGATAATGATCTTTCCTATAAATAAATAGCTATATAAATTTTTTATTATAGAGAAAAATTTCAATATAACAAGACTACTCATCTGGTTAAAGTTATTTAGAGAATCATAAATTTGAGGAAGCCGCATGGGAACCCGGGGATGTTATGAAGAAAATATATCCTCATTTATTTTTATTTTAAGTAATGGAATTTTTAAGGATGAATTCATTTTAAGGGGGGTATAATGTAACTCACTAATATTCTGTAAGTTTTTCCTTTGAAATGAAATTGAAGTCTTCAATAGCTTTATTTTCACACAACCCAGAGTCTAAATGAACCACAACATAGAAATCCATTATAACTTAGTCATTAAATTATAAGGTATGAATATTAACAACCACATTAGTAAAAAAATATATAAAGGTTTTAAATAATACAAATTTATGGATTAATTCATAATATATAAGTACTCACTTTTTAGTAAAGTCGTTTTATGCTTCAAATATTTTTTTCCAAAAATAATTTTTATTGTATTTTTTACTCTGAAACAATAATTAATTTATACCATTTTTATAAATTATATTTAATTAAATTAATATAATTTTTTAAATCATCATTCTAATATTATATTAGGGTGAATTTTTAGGATTTTTCTAAAAAACATATTTTTATAAAACTATCATTTATTTTCATTTAAAAGCCCCATTATATTTTATTATCTTAAAGTGAAATAATTTTTATTTAATTATAAATAATATAATAAATTATATTGTAATCAAAATTATACTTTAATTTTTTATAAGTTTATTTTTTGTTTTAAAAACACTTTTTTCTAAAAAAAAATATGCGCACAAAGCGTTTCTATCTTAATAAATTAAATTAATCTTTATTTATTAATTATTTTAATTAAATTTTTGTATTAAATATTTAATAAAATATTTTAACATTCATTTTATGGTTTTTAAAAGGCATATAATGGAAGTAAATTCAGTTTTATTCTTAAAAATGCATTATTTTAAAATGGGTTTTTGTTGCAGTTTGTGCACTTATTTAAAATTAAATACTACCACTTATATAAATTTAATATAGTAAAATTTATTACATATTTATAATCATAATAATTAATATAATTAAATGGATTCAACTTAATTTTTTGTCACAATTAATAGTAAAAATAGTAAATTTGTGTTATCATGGTTAAGGTTAAAACATGTTTACTGAGGAGGTTAAACCAAGATATAAGGGTGGGAATGACACATAAAATTATCTAATTATTATTATATTAAGATATTTAAACCTTATATTTTCTTAAATTATAATCCTTTTCTATTTGGATCTACCTTCACATGAAATTGACCATATATCATTGAAATCTTTTAAGAAATTTCATGTGTCCCTCCCCTTACTTATAAAGGTGCACCACTTATCCTCCCAGACTCACAAATTGTGAGCAATATATCTTAGTAAATTCCTAATCCAAAACCCTCATATATTAATCCCATTTATCCTATAACTTATGGTCTTTTATTAAGATAAATATTTCAATGATTAATGTGTAATCTAAAGTAGGTCTCTCAAAGAAGAGGTATAAATATTAACTAAGCACTTTTTTTCTTCTCATAATTCCTATAAAACTATAATATCTATCATAACATAATTAATATAGTATCATAAATATATTTATATTCTATTATGATGATTTCACAACCATTTCCCACCTCTTCTCTATCAAATAGGATATGAAAGTATCCCCCATGCGTATATGCAGACTACCACCTCCACATAACAATATGAATCATTTTACATTATATATTTCATGGATGGTTATTATGATAAATTTAATTTGTATAATAATTTTTATATATAGCTTAATTATTATTTATATTTTTTGTTCCATATATATAAAAATGGAAACATCACTCATGTGTACATATGGACTACCATCTCCATGTCATAATGTAATTAATTTTTTATCATCACTTTATATGAATTGTTATAAATATGTATATAATGAGTATATATGATACTTATATTATTATTACAATTATTTATATTAATTAAATATGATAAAATTTAAATTACTATAACCTTCAAACCAAAACATTCATGAAAAACAAAGCAGATAACACCAGAAATGATGATGATAATGAAAGGTTGTTAATGAATGAGTGATAAGATGTTATAAGTAAACCATGTATGGTATTATAGGTATTAATATGGTTATGTTATATAATTATAATAAATTTAAATTCATTATAAATGAGGTTATATTTCTTATGAATTAAGAAAAACTTGAGTTAAGGGTTTTATATTACAATCTCATTTTTATTAGGATTGCTTATGCATAAATTTTATGATGATGAAATTATATAATATATATCTCCAAAATATTATATATTTTTCTCTCCTATATTTTTTAATGTGGATTAAAAATTTTATATTAATTTTAATCTCTTCAATTACTCAAGTGACTGAAATGATGTTTTTAAGGAAAAATGACTTTATTTCTCTCTTCAGTCAGAAATCTTTTCTTCCATGTCTAAATTTTTTTTTAAATATTTTCAAGAATTTTTTTAGTATTATTCAAATATTTATTAATGTCATTTTTAAACATGTTTTAAATTATATAAAAATGTTAAAAGTAATCATATTATTTTTTTACAAATGTTGTGTTTTTGAATTTTTATTGAAAATATAAAAGGAGTCTTTGTTTTAACATACACTTTATGTAGGAATTTTACCACCATCATGTATTCTCTTTAATTTGAAGTTTCATTTAAAAATTATCATGGTTATTTTTAAATAAATTTTTTTCCTTAATATTCTTGAAATTTTTAGGTTTTAAATAAGTGATTTCAAAATAAAAGGAGTATTTTCATCAAGAAATGTTACAGTAATCTTTTAATGGTATTTTCATATTTAACAACACCATTTAATGTTTCTTATGTTTTATTAAGGATATTATTCGATTTTGACATAATTATTATTTATATGGATGGTTTATGATTATGATGATGATATATTTATAAAACCCATTTTCTTTCCTAGGAGTTAAGCTTTGATGTAATGATAAATGTTTTATTGATCTTGTGGTATACATATGAATAGATTATGGTTATGAGGTGAGTGGGTCCATTATATCCCTCTAATTAATTGGGTAAATATTAATTTTTATGAGGTCAAAGGGTACATGGGAGGTTATACCATGCCCAAAATAGGGTATATAGGATGTTATACGAATCCCAAAATAGGGTACATGGGAGGTTATACTAGGTCCAAAATAGGGTACATAGAAGGTTATCCCATGCCCAAAAGAGGGTACATGAGAGGTTATCCCAAGCCTGAATTAATAACACTGGCGGTTAGCCCAAAACTAACATATGATGAATGTCTTGTTGGGTATACTTTAAAAAATATTTTTATGATTATTATTATTCCACATTTTTTACACTCTTTTATGACATGATCTTATGCCAATGTTATACTCTCATGTCTCATGTTATTTTATTCCTTAATTATTCGTGTCTCATGAACTAATTGAATTTATTCCAGGCCTCATGATTATATGAATTATTAGGTATGAATTTTAAATCTTAATCTCATGTTCTTATAACCTTAAGCTTATGATATATTTACATATGATCAATGATTGAAATCTCCCTTATTTACCCTTATTGGGCCTCTAAGCTCGCACTTTCTTATGTTTCCTTTTCCCCAAGATATAAAAAATGGTTTTAAGTGTGATCTGTATAAGAAGGGTCATAATTATGAAAAATTGAGTGGTAATTGATGTAAATATTTTATTTACCAATTTTTTATGTATCCAAGTTTCCAAAGTCACTAAACCATTATGGTTATAGTGTGTATATTAGTGATATATAATGAATATTCATCAAAAATGATGTAATGTTTATATATGAAAAAAGTGGGTCATTATAATCCTCTTCTAAATAGAGAGAATCCCCTATACCTCAACACTTTCATGATATTAACCCTTTGGTCATGCTATAAATACCCCTAAGTAGATAACCTCTCAAAAGAGATATACACTAAAACCTTATATATGTGTGTGTGTGTGTGTGTGTGATTTATATATATTTCATGAAAATTATGATTTTCATGCATAAATTATATTATTATAAAATATAAAATTGCATCAAAATGATAAATAGTTATCATTTTATGTTTTACCCATATATATTATCATTTAACATATTGTTTCATGAAATGAAATGTTTTGGATTTATACATTCATTATATATATGAGTTGGTTGATTTAATATTTATTCATGCATTATAAATGTGTGAATAAATTAAGAATATAAAGAAATATTATCGATGTTTTATTTATATATTACAGTAATATGATATATGGATGTGTGGATTTGATATCCTGATGCTCAACCAAAATTCCTTGAACCCAAAGTTCACTCATATACCTCATTTTCATTTAAGGTACTAGCATTCCATGGAGGGAAGACGGGATCCTATTCAAATGTTAATAAATTCATGTAAAACCCAAGGATACACCACAGAGGTGGGATTTCTATGTGTTCCACTTATGTGGTCTTTATCAAACCATGTGATAGTGATTGAATATGTAACAGAAGACTTATGGAGTTAGGTACACCATTTAGAGTGTTCTTAATTTAAGTATTTTATGCACTAATTTCATATTATCTTGCATGGTAGATCCTCAAAAAAGGGTTTAAATTCTTTCCACTAATTTTTATAAGTGTTATTAGACTCTAATGAAACCCTTCTATGGTATTAGATAAATCCTTACTTAATTTCTATTAAATCATGAATGGAAATAGAGAAAAAATCAAAAAATATATCAGTTTCTCCATTTTCTGGAAATAGGATTTCATATAAAGGGTTTACCCTTGTGTATCTAGGATATATTAAGGTAACCAATACCCTACCCTTACACAACTAAAATTTATAAGGGTAACCTGGCATTCCCCTTATTCGAGCAAGGATTCCCAAGGCTTACCCTTAGGAAAATGGTTGCATAAAGGTAGTTGTTGTGTTACCTATAAGCATGATCTCATAAAAAGGTGTTACGTAAGGTTCACCACATCATTAACCTCACATAAGAAACTGTATAAGGGTGTTCTGTAAAGGTAATCGGGCACCTTACCCATATGTAAGGAGCTGCATAATGGTGTTGTGTCAAGATATTACACTTATGTGAGGCACTTCATAGGAGTTGTTTCATCCTTGCCCTTACACAATAGGAATTGTGTAGGGGTCAGAGCCTTTCTACCCTTAAGTAGATTTTCTACATAAGGGTAAATGGAGTATACCCTTATGTGAACTGAGTATGTGAGGGTCTTACCTTAATGAAGAGTGTTTGTGTAAGGGTAGAGAGTGTATACTTTTATGTAAGGGCTCTCGAATTGTTTTACCATTTTACACAGTGTTTGCATAAGGGTAAAAGGAGGTTAACATGCATGGAACAGGGATCTTATATAAGGGTAATCATAGTTATTTTAGAAATCATTAAATATTTTTTTTAACATTTAAAATGATTTAGATGGATTGTAAAATATTTATAAATCATTATAAAAGTTATTTGGGGATATTTTAGTTTATAAAAGGTTTATAAATAAATAAATTATAAATTTTTTATAATTAATTAAATTTTTATGAAATATTTTATTCCCAAATATTATTTTATTATATTTAAATTACCTTTTAAACAAATTTTATGGCATGAATTCTGATATATAAACAAAATTGTTTTTTTAGAAATCATAATAAATAATTTATAATGAGTTATAAATTTTTAAATAAGTCCAAAATATAAAAAATTTATATTTAATTATGAATTGTTCATAATTAATTAAAATAAATTGTTTAAATTAAAAGGGGTCCTTATTTGGATATTATTTAATCCACATAAAAAAATTTATGATTAATATGATCAAGGTTTAATTAATAAATAAGTATATGATATTTAGATTATTTAAAATGTTTACATATTAGAAATTGGATTATAAAATGTTTATAATTCATAAAATATCATATATTTATAATTGAAATGTCATATAATGATAAATATTAAAGAGTTAATATTTTAATGGACAGAAATTTTTTATAGTTATGGAATATCCATAATGTTAAATCTAGAAATTATAAAATTGTTTATAATTAGCTTTGATTTATGAATTGTTTATAAATGTTTATCTTGTGTTTAAATATTTTAATTGTTCATCTATTTAATATTATTCCTTACTTTGTTAAAATTTAGTAAATTGTTTAAGAAATGTGAATATTGTGTATTCTTTAGTTTAAAATGTTAAAACGATTCTAGGATATATCCTTACATAAAATTCTAAGATTGACTCCATAAGGAATTTAGTTTTTCATTTACCTTGATCTCAGTCTGTAATTGATGTTATGAAATTGAATTTAGTTATTGAATATATTTTTTACATATTAGGTGTTAGAGTTATGATGAATTTGATTCTATCATGAGTAAAGTATATCTAGTTAGAGGTACTTGGGGTCGAACTACCTACCTACTTGAAGGCTCATGCCTTATCTAGACTGGTGAATGGGGTTGGCTATCTATCACTTTGGAATTACTCGTGAGGATAACTCTTTTTCTTTACATGAATAATCATTTACCTTATGCATATGATGCATTTTGAATTGTATGAATATACTTTAATTATAATTTTTTTTAGTATCATAAACTTGAGGGTTGTGTAAATAATTAGACATCAATATGGTTTGACAATTTTCATTTGGTAGAGGGAATAGGATTCCAAACTAAATTACTAGAATCATGCATACATAAAAGAGAATAACATGAGATAACATAGCGATACTAAAATCCCTTTCAAATACATAGTGTGACATCCCTTATAAAGTTTCACTTTTCAAGACCTTGATCATCTAACCAGTTAGTTTTTTTCTAAAGTTAAGTGCCCCTAGATTATCTTGTGTAAGGAAAACAAGTAATGTGTGAAACTAGGTTATCCTTAGGTAATTTTTTCCTCTACAGGGTGCCCCTGGGTTATAATTTGTTAATCTGTTTTTGGAATTTTCTTTGGGTTACACTAATTGGGAATCCTTAATGATTAGGATGCTAGAGGAATAAGATTGAGTTTATCCATGTTATAGATTATACAAAGGGTTGTCAGGTTAGGTATCCAAGAATCATATATAATATGATTGGGATAATTCCATACCTAAATAACAATGTGATGATATTAATTCCCAAGTAGACTCATTGAATAGTAAAATATGGATCTTGGACCACTAATGGATATGATAAATTTTATAAAGGGTTCATAATTTTGGTGGGATCCCATTTAATAAAATACCTTATTTAATGGTCAATAATACATGATACTCATCTAATAAATGATTCTATTCTGGATAATATCATCTTCATAAATAATCTAAACTTTATGATCAATACTTGATAAGAATAATATTAATGTAAGATATTTATTAAAATGGTAACTTAATAAAATTTCTTAATCAATATTAGTAATCTAAAAATAGTTTTTAAGGAAAAATCTATGTTTTAGAATAGTTCCTTCCTCAGTAACCAAGTGTTGAAGTTTTTTAAAAAGTGAATATAGATTCTTATGGAAGCATAAAGTGATTCATTTTAAGGTTTAAAAAAATTAGATGCAAATTTACTAAAGGAATCATATTCTCCACTCATGTACTCAATATTATTGGGTACATCAATGATTTTAGTCCTATATACTCAATATTATTTGCTACATCAAATGATATTTAATATGATTGAATATGCTAAATGAATTGGTGGAACATAAGGTTTACTTAAATATTTAATAGTTATAGAAATAAATTCTATTATTTTATTAGATTTATGATATCAAATGTATGGTTTGAAAAGTGTTGTAAGTATGAAAATGTTCAAAAGATGAAAATAATTTAATCTTGAATTTTTTTTCAATAAAAAGGGATAAGGGGTTATTGAATTTATAACTTATATATTTCAATATTGATAAACTAATTATATTATGTGTATTTTTATCTCACTTACCTCTTAGGAAGAGCATGAAAATAATGGTTGTTTAAATGAAATGATATGTGTGTTTTTAATACACATGGTTTATGATTTTTTTGATTTTATAAAATGATTTAATGGGAGACTATAAAATGACTTGTTTTTATTAGATAATTAATCCTATTTTAATATATGGAAATTTTTTGAAAATATAATTTAATTTAAATAAATTTTACCTGATATTCTCAAAGTGTTGAGCATGGATGAGCTGGGTGTATGATGTCTAGGTTCTGATATTGTATGGTTAGTACAAGTAGGTAAAAGTTCAAACTGAAAGAAAAAAATTTGGTTGAAAAGTTCAAGAATGTTTCTTCAAGTATAGAGTCAAGGTCATTAAAACCTTGGGTTTCTAGAAAGGAGGAATAATAATTTAATATGATTGGATTATCCTGAAGGAGTTTAGAAAACTCCTTGGAATGTCCATGTTAGGTATGGATGTTATAGAAATTCATTCTTTGGTTATGAAAGGTATAATATATTGAATGTTTATTTAACAAGTGTTGTAAATATAAAGGATTTAAAAATCAAAGGAATAATTGTTTCAGTTTATATTTTATATTCATAAAGTATGTTTGAATGTAAAGGATTTTATCAAGATCAAATGAATCTAAGTAAAATATGTTTATCTTCATCTCATTTACCTTATGTGATAAAATAACTTTTTTTATTATAAATATTTTTTGCAGAAAATTATGAGATTATTAAGTGTATAAACATGTTTTATGATTCATCCATTTCTATAACATGTTTTTTTAAGGATATTTGGATAAAAAATTCCAAGATAAAGCTATTTATCCATCTATTTTTTGAATATAATAGAATTTTTTCCCACCACCTATCAGTGGTAAATTTTAATAGAGTTTTATTTTTAAATGAAAAATGTTTTAAACACATAGAATACCATATATGATATGGAAATAATAGTTTATTTGTTAAATATTCATAATAAAATGATATAAATGTCATTTCCTAGAATAAAAGGGTTTGTGTATCTTATAAAGATGTTTTGAAAAGAATATAGTGTCTAAGAGGCTATTGGGAGTATGACTGTACTTTAAGAAGTTCAAAATTAACAAATAAAGGATATAACAAATCTTAAATTAAAGTATTTTCAATCAATATCCTAAAATGTTTAGGATATGTGATGATAAATAAAAATGTGACATGTTTCATTTAGTTACCATTTAGAAAGTGGATATCACTATTATATTGGTTTAAGATTAAAGTGTTTTTTACACAAATATCCTAAAAGAGTTTAGGATATGTGATGATAATGAAAAATTTAAAAAGTTACATTTAGTTATTGTGAAGAGTGAAAAACACTATTTATTGAAGGATTATACCAGTCAAAATGAAAATTTAATTATGCTTGATATCCTAAAATAGTTTAGGGAATAATAGTGGAGAAAAATTTAAAGTGTTACATAAGTTATTGTAACAAATTATAATCAATTTATACTAAATGAGTTTAGTAATACTAGTAAACAATAACGTAAGTAGTTAAATTATTTCAAGGAAACGTTTTTATGGAATGGGGTTCCAAGTATGATGATGATAAATATAGAAAGAGTTATAATTATACAACAGAAGTTTACACCGTAACATTTTATTTTGTGAAGTTAAGAAGTTTTAATATGTTCAATAAGTTTAATATTTAAGAATATGATTCCTAAATCTCACTATTACTCAAAATGTCTTGCTTCATAGATGTTTCTCACTAAAGATTTTAGTGGAAGGGTCTTATTATATGGTTACATAGAAATGTGATGTGGTCACATAGATATGAGGATTACATATGATGTAATTAATTAAAAAAATATAGAAACTATAGTAAATGTAAGGATGATCTATCAGTTTATCATATATGATATGAAAAACCGGTGTTTATCTTGGTTTTGTTAAGTATTCTTAAAATAGTTTAATAATATTAAAATATATCATACTAATATTCCTAAAGAGTTTTAGAATATTAAAATATACCATATTAAAGGCAACCTCCATTTTTATCATTTTTTCACATTGGTTATATAATTATATATATATATATATACATTTCATGAAGTGTAATGATAATTGACCTCTCAAAGTATGACTTTGGGTTTATCCCTAACTAATGTTCATTATGTAGTATTATAGGTTATTATGAAATATTAAGGTTAGAGTGATTTGGATTACCGTATAGAGATTTAGAATATGATCAGAAGGAACATGATAAAGAATAGGATATTCTTTATGTGCATTTACTGACCTACTAAGTATACAATATGGAGTGTAATTAATAGATGTCTTTGGTGTTCTATGGGTGCATAGATCATATTTGAGTCCCTTCTACCTGAGTTTGGAAATATTTCTAACATAAGAACCTTCATACTTTTAAACCCTACTTACAAAATTCAATATATGAACTCAGATAATTAGGGGGTGGTTGGGTATGTTGTTGATCATGTCATTAGTTGGAGCTTAACTAAGATGGGATTTTTTTCCCTCATATGATGAGTATGACATTAGGTTCCTCAATTGAGATAAATTGTGGGAGTGTGTAGCTGCACCTTGATATTATAAATCTATCTGGATAAGGGAAATGTAATGTATTTATACATAAGGATGAATGAAACATGATGTATTCATAGATTAGATCAGTCTACACTCAGAGATTCAAGAATATATGAGTTGGATATATGATATTAACATACTTCATGTCCCAGGTCAATCGATCTATTAGATAAATGAAAAATATGAGAATTCATTTTTTAATATGATATAGACTAGTGGAAATAGGTATAGAGATACATGTGTTTTATGTAGGTCACACAAGATACCTTTATAGCCTGAGTAGAATTGATACTTTTCTAGAGGCCTATCTTTTCTTATTGATAGGGATCCATAGATTCATATTTTTTTTCAATGATATAAAGGCACATGGGGTTACACTTTTTAGTTGATTTAATAGGGATTGATCTTGACTCATAGGGGTACTCTAAAAGTGTTTTAGATTTAATCCAAAAGTGTTTTGGATGAGTATTCAAAAGGTATTTCATTTGATGTGATATAAGGGGAACTTAATGATAGCTTTCCAAAATTAGTTTTAAAATATATTCAAAATGATTTTTGGATATAATCCCATGAGTTATTGTATATGATATAATATAAGTTGGAATCGCATAAGGTATATTAGTCTATAGTTCAAGTGGTAGATTGAAAGATATATTCCATAAACCCCTTTATATTATATATATATATATTATTTATATATATTTCATGAAATTTGTGATTTGAATGCATAGGGTATATTATTATGGAATATGTGATTTCATAAAAATGATAAATAGTTATCATTTAATGTTTTACCCATGTAAGATTTAATTTATTATATTGTTTCATGAGATGAAACGTTTTGGGGTTATACATTCATTAGACGCATGAGTTAGATAAATTAATATTTATTCATGCGTCATAAATGCATGAATAAATACAGAATCCCAAGAAATGTTCTCAATGATTTATTTATATATTACAACTATACGATAGTTGGATGTGTGGATTTTATATCATGATTATTGGATGAAATTCCCTTAAAATAAAGTTCTCACATCTTCCTCTTTTGCGTACAAGGTACTAGCATACTATGGAGAGAAGAGAGGATCTTGCTCGAATGTTGAGAGATTTAAGTGAAACTCATGGATACACCAATGAGGTGGAATGAGTATTTTTTATACTTATGTGATATTTATCAAACCATACAATGGTGATTGAAGATGTTGCAGAATCTCTATGGTGTAAGGTATTCCATTTACAGTGTTCTTCATTTCGGTTATTTTTAAAAATTTGGGGACAAAGTATATTTTTTATGGAAACAAAGGATCTTTTTTGGGAAGAGGAGACCCATTACATGGACCATGGGCCTAAAATAAATTAAATCCCATTACATGGATTTAAGGCTCATATTTTTGTCCTAAATGCCCCTCTAGTGAATAGTACTACTACAGTACCTGGGATACTACAGTACCGCCTCTGATATAGTTTTGTTGGTGCTACAATACTTCCACTATTATAGTCCTAATACAATACCTCTATAGTGATAATACAATGATCTAAACCCAATGGTTTTTTAAAACCCAATATTTGGATTAGTATTAAGGTACGCTTACCACAAATCGAAACCCCAACTACATTCAATTCAGTGTTTTATCTGTCAGTTTCATATTATCTTGCATGGGAGATCCTCATAAAAGGGTTTAAATAATTTTCATTGCTTCTGATAAGTGTTATTAGACTCTAAATAAACCCTTAACCTCTCTCTCAAATGCCTCATTCATATCCTTAATGGCCTATAAAAAAGTCCATTCATGGTGTGAATGACACCCATCACGTCATGAATGGATTATTGTTGTAATATTCACCATCTTGGACCCCCAATCACTACTTTTACATCCACCTGAACACCTGAGGAACTCAATGAGCCTTAAAACATGTCTAAAAACACCCTTAAAGGATGTTAAAAGACTCAAAACCTTAATTCTTGACTTTATTCTCAAAATGAACCCCTCACCAAATCAAAAATTCTAAATTTATTTTGAATTTCACAACCCGCATTGACACGTTATTTTATAACCTTACCACCATAACACTTATCCTCCTCAAGAATCCTTAATAAACTTTTAACCATAAATTCCAACATATCTGAATCATAAATTTATAACCATCTTGTCATATTCCACTCTGGAATGACAAATGAGATTCTATTGTGAAACTCCAAACAAGAAGCACACTATCCTTTAAAATTTGAACTAATGATTTCCACCATCATTGAAGCAATGATATTACACTTACCCATACCCATATATATCAAGAAACTATAGTTTCATTGATATATTCATCACCTAGCTTATAGTGCTCCTCATAATAAGACTCAACTCATATGTCTCGATTCTAAGAAATGGTGATCCCTACCATCAGAATCACCTTCCAAAACACAATTTGTAGTGGCCCAATAATCCGATAAACATTATTTCCATATCAATTCACCCAATTACATGAAAAAAAATAGATTAGACCTTCAGTAATCAACAATTCTCAAAAACACTCGGTCTCACCTACTAAAACATTATCACATCACATGATCTTGATACCTTTACTCCTAAAGTAATCTTGAGATATTCTAAACATCTAAACTAAAGTATAAACCTAGATTTCAATATAATTACTAGATTTATTACTTGTACCACCTAATCTTTTTTCCTACTCCACTTATAGGCATCAATGAAATCCTGACCCAAACCATGATTGTATAACACCAAAACCACCCTAATCCTAATGCCAATGAACAGACTCCACCCAACTTCACATCTAAATCCCATATCTAGTATTCTACATGGAACTAAATATAATCATATTTACCTTCTCAAGGACATCCAAACACCACCTTGACTATCAAAAAACTAGTGTCACCACACTCATAAACCTATCAACATAGGTTCATAATTTCATGGCTCATGTTGTATCCATCTCCATACACATTGACTATACCTATTTGTCTTACACATACCTAAGCACCAATGTGAAACATTAAATACTACCCATTCCCAACTCACATGGAATGTCATCCTAGGCCTCTTTTGAAACTATACTTATAATGAGTGTTACACCCCCAACTAACTAGTGGTGTTCTCTACACCATATGGATTCAAATTATGATGTTATTAGAGCACAACCTCAGTGGGTTAAATCATTTCATGTGTGTAGATACTCCTAATCCATGATAATTAAGATTTCTAACCCCTCACAATATCCATACATGGTGTCATTATCATCATAGAGGTAAAAACTCTCATTTACATCAAGAATCCCCAACCCCTGGACCCATAAGAGTTTCATAAATTCCACTGATACTAAACCCACACATGTTCACTCAATGATTCCCTATCCAAATGGCACCATGTTTAACCATTATGTACCACCCTGATCTCACCAAAACCCAACTGGTGTATGTTCAAATACAACCCAATCCAAAAAAATTGACTCGCAATACCATGGGTCGTGTCATATCAAACCTAGGCCCATGAACTTATACCATCAACCTTGATTATCATGTATAAAAATCCTATATTTTTAGAAGAACCCTTAATTATTCTCTTAAAAATTGGTTATTTAACCTATGCCATGGTATACCGCACAATCTCCCACTGACTCTATCATTTTTCACAAAACTATAATCATTTAATAATATCTTACCCAACCATCAGAAGTGTATCTCATATCAATAGGGTCTGGAATCCTACTAATACTAACCTATGAAACTAGCCTTGATACCAAAAGAACTCAAGGTGTTTTATATCATGAAATTTCAAATAAGATCATGTTCTTATACCATATACCTTATAGAACCTATTGATTACTGATCGCATAACTTGAAGCATATAACCATACATTCATCTATATGGGAACTTACAAACCTTGGCTAAACCCTCTCCCTCTCTCTCTATTAGGTTACCCTCACATATCACATATCATCTCATCTATAATATCTGGATCACCAACATCCTAAGCCTCATATATAAGCAACATGCTACCCCACCTTTCCCATAAATCAAATCTCATGTAGGTTATAGATCATTAGGAATACCTTTATGTTCCCATCACAAATATCCCAAGGAAAATCATATGAAAAAAACACCCACTCTAGGGTTCTCATATATATAAACATGTCATAAATCACATGAAAAGTTATCATCATACAAGATAAATAATCCTCACTCAGTATCTGCATACAATATTACCCCCTCAAGGACCATAGTCTCATCTTATAACCTATATATGTAATGTCATCATACCAATATAATCTATATTAAATACACCATATTAAATCATTTCTATTAAGTATAATTCCACCAATAATTTGTATAGGAAAACACCATAGAAGTTATTATTGAAAATTAAAATAAATAAACCTATTTTTCTCTCAAAACAAGTATTATAATCACCCAAAAGGTGTTTATCACTCATGAATTAAATACATATACCAACCTAATAGGTCACTAAACGTCCCTTACACTAAGGAACTATATATTCATCATTAAGAAGCTTCCATCCATAATATTCACATGAATTGTCATGATGTAAATATATACCATGGTTCAACTAAGTATAATTACACCAAAAATTATATGGGACAACACCATATATGTTTTTCTTGTAACATTTAAAATCTAAACTCAATCATCAGTGATATCAATCACAAACAGGCATGCGAATTTCATGTGAGTTCTACATGCTAAGAATGTTGCATGTACACAGGATTATTATCATCATTCTAAGAGTCAAAAACTCATAAATCAAAAATACCAAAAACACAGTGAATTTCTTTAGGTAAAATAAAAAATCAATAAAATTGAAAGCCAATAATAGTAATCTCGTGCTCTTGTAACCTGAAATTTCTATTAGAAAAGGTGTTTTCAATGCACTAGTTCAAGGAAAATCACAAACCCTGAAACATTCCTATATTACCTATATTTCATCTCCTTAAATTATAATACAAAATAAAAAATCTGATACACATTGTGATATCATACATATAAAATATCTAATACCACTTTTTGATATCCCTATCATGGTTCACTCTAAATATTAACTGAATTGGATCTTCATATGACCTAAGGAATTCATCTCATATCCTAGAGTTTGGCTACTAGAAATGGGGGTCTAGGGTGTTATCATGGGGAGACTATACCCCTATATTAGAGTGTGTAATAACAAAAGAATAAGAATGAAATATTGATAATAATAAATCAAACTATGAGGAAGAAATAAAAAATAACATGTTATATCAATGTAAATATAGAAGCAAGAAGTCATGTAGACTCATGATCATGAAATCACGCAATAATTGACCACCCACAAGGCCATTCACAATAAAAAAGGATCTACTATTATCCCTGATCTATACCTTATTAATCTTCTAACATCATCGAAGCTATCTAGCTAAATGATCAATATTGGGCCTCTATTGAACCTGAATGTGTAATCAGTGAAGACTGATTGGGTACCCCAAGTGTCATAGCCTCATGAGCAGGGTGTGAGTAAAACTTTGTAGTGAACCAAAAATGTGGCACCATACATAACTAATAAATGTATTATACACATTTTATATGTTTAGTCGAATAATAAACATAGTGTAGAATCTGAAATAAATAAAAATTGTAGATCCAAGGGTTCAAATGTGACACCCAGGATCAATACTTTATTCATCAAAAGGTGGAATATCTCTAAGAATTTCACATGATCATGACCACTAGTAATATGTCCAATGAATATATAGTAATATGTTAAATCATTAATTAATAACAGAAAACCCTGGTAAATCTAGTAGTTTTAGGTTCAGTGGCTAGATCCTAGGATTAAGTCCTAGGTATAAACTAGTATACTAATTACTTGGAGGGAAAATCAATCCCTCCCAAATCATCTCCCATATATGTCCCATCATGGTGATGTGTGTCCCCCTATAACGTCTCATAGAATATAGATCACTCGGGGTAGTTCATCCCTCTCAGATCATCTCAAACATACTTCTCCTTAGGGGGAAGTGTCTCACTCGTCCACCTCATATATCACATCAGGGGTAGTTTGTCCATTCCATCCATCTCATATACCACAAAAGGGGGGAAATAATCCCTTCCATCTATCTCATAGTAGTAGGCATGAAGGATAGATCCAAGGAGAACATCCATATAATCCCATGAATCTCAATACATATCGATGGGAAATGCATCCTACCTGAAACATCTCATGAAATTCATCTTGATGGGGTTGGAATTTTACTTGAACCCATCCTATAAACCCAATTTCATCCACTCAAGTTCAAAACCAATCATCATAAAAACTATAATAGGATCACATAATCGATTTGGTTTCTAAGGTGACACCCACAATCATCACTACCCATTCCCACGTGCACCCTATATAGGGTCAAAATATCCATGGGTCGCCCACCAAGGTCCCCTAGGTCATCTTATATATAAAAACCCTACATGGGATCTTTAGTCTTGGTCTAATATCTTGGTCTAACACCCATTACTCAGAGACTATAACATATGTCGGCCTCATTGTAATCATCACGTGGCCTCATTCTCCTCATGAGTAATCCTATATGGGTAACATATAAGGGAGATAGCCTCAAGATTGTTTTCTTCCCAAGTCACCAAAGGTCGATCCTCATATCCAACCCATCTATCAATATCCATAGGGTTTACCCACCCAGGTAATCATATCTCAGTGGTGGAGGAATACTCATCCCATGTTCATCTCAACTATCCCAATGGATCTAAAGCATCATTAGGTTCTCACATGGCATACTCAGGACAAACACTCCAGTCCAAGACCCTCCTCTACTCAGAGGTCACTAAGGGAACCCATAACTAGGTCTACTAAATCTCATTCACTTTATTAAATTTATACCCCTCAGGGACACCTCTATCTCAAGGTATACATTTATTATCAAGGACTTGGATATTAGAGGTAGAAGCATCATTTCAGTTCACAAGGGTCCCTCATGGCCCTTTACAATTTATTTAATATATCTAGGATTTTAATTTTAATGAATGAATTTATCTAAATTTAAGAGGTTGATTTCACATGGTGGAGAGACTGTATATCCCATTCATATAAAATAGATTTCATAATACTATAAGGGTATGTTCCAATGACCACCTACCTAAAAGGGAATCATTTCATTTAAAATTGTATTTCAGAAACTCTCACTTAAGCACATCCAAGTCAAATTAGTTATCTCCCATAATTATGAGGCCCTATCTCATGCCAAAACATCCAAACTAATTAATTATAATCAAAATATAATTAATTAAAAAAATACAATTATTTTTCAAAATTAATTCCAATAGGCTTAAATTCCTAATAACTCATAATATTTCCTTGTCACACTAAAATAGTGACCAACCACCCATGTAAGATCCATGAAATACCCTCAAAACCAAAAATCCTTAATAATTAGAACCAATTCAATGGATATTTTCATTTAATTTTGGTAAAATCCTATAAAAATCATAGGGAAACATACCTCCAACAAAATAGCATGTGATAACATACATGAAAAGTCATAGGTTTCCCTTTATCTATGCTATAAAAAATCCCCATTATATCAGGATGATTCTATCATATTCTAGTGAAATCGTCAATAAAACCCTAACCGGTTCACATGAAATTATAAATGAAACATAAAATAGTGAACAATAGGAATTAGGGGTAGATACTTGCCCCAAATATGTGTGATGAAACTCTAAGAATCTACATAGATCAAAGGGGAACCAAGATAGGGAGGAAGAGATGTAAATACAACTCCACCTCTTTATTTGGTTGAATCCCCTGAAAAGGTCTTCCAGTACTAGTTCACTATATAAACCCCTTTTTCATACTATGAACATGTACTAGTATCACTTTTTTAGGGGTTTTCTTGTAATTTTACTAGGTTTATTTTTTTAGGAACCACATGGGTTCCTTTGTTCTTGGTCAACCAAATAAAGATGGAGACACCTATTTGATCTATTAATCCATTTCATTATTCCCCTTTGATCTATATGGATTCTTGGAGTTTTATCACATGGATTTGAGGGTAGAATCCCCCCCTTCCTTCCTCTCATTCTCTCTTTTATGATCCCTTTATAATGTCATGAAAATTAGTTAGGGTTTTAATGATGATTCCATTGGAGCATGATAGAATTGGAATAATATGATGAGTATTTCATACGGAATAGCTAGAGGAAATACTAAGATGATATTTACACACTCACATGTGATTGTTAATTGGAGGTACATTTCCCTCTGAATTTTTCTAGGGTTTTTCCTAAATTAAATGAAATTGAACTTTGAATTGGTTCTGAATGTTAGGGATTTTTCATGGGATGGCATCGAGTGGATTCTATGGACCTTCTATAGGTGGTTGGTCACTATTTTGGTTTTATGAGGAAGTCTGGTTAGTTATTAGGAATTTATGTCTAGTTGGTCTTGGATGAGATCAAATGAGAGTTATCAGGCTTCAATTTAAAAGTATATATGACTCTATTTGAGGTAGGTGGTACTTGTAAGATACCCATATGGTATTATGTATTCTATTATATATTAATGTGGTATATGGTTCTTCCACTAATTGAAATTGACCTCTTAAATTTAAATAAATTTCTTAATTAAAATGAAATTCCTAGATAAATTGAACCTAGTGTCAAGGTCCATGAGGGACCCTTGTGCATTGGATTGATGCCTCGATCACTGATGGTCATGGACATGATAATAAATGTATTCCTAGAGATAGATGATACCCTGAGAGGTAAAAATTTAATGAATTGAATGAGACATAATGAACCTAGAGATAGGTTTCCTTAGAGACCTCCGAGTAGAGGATGGTGTTGGACTGGAGTGTTTGGATTGGGAAGGTCATATGAGAACCTAGTGATTACTTAGAGATTTTGGGATAGTCAAGATGGCCATAGAGAAATTATTCTACCATCATTTATATGTGATTACTTAGGTGGGTAGACCCTATGGTGATATATGGATGGTTTAGGTGTGATGATTAACCTAGGGTGACTTGAGAAGGGGATGGGCCTCTAGTCATCTCCCTTGTGTGATATTGGTACGAGATTATGTATGAGGATAATGAGGATATTTAATTGTTTCTATGAGACCGAGGTATGTAATTACCCCTAATTGATGGTTTTTAACATAATATATGATACTAAGACTAAGGATACCATATAGGGTTTCTATATATGATGTGACCTTGACAAGCCCGGTGGGCGGCCCAATGATATATTGACCATAGAGAGGGTGTGTGAGAGAATGTGTAGGTATGATCTTGGGTGTCACCTTAGAAATTGAATCAATGATGTGAGTCTATTATGGATGTTATATTAATGGTTCATGAACTTGAGAGACTGGCCTTGGGTTTATATCATAGTTTTAGGTAGAAGGATGGCCCCATTGAGATATTCTATATGAAATGATTTAAGTGGGAAACACTACCCATCGAGATTTATTGATATACATGGGATTCCATAAATTTTCTCCTTGGATCAGGACTTCACACCTTCTACTATGAGATGGATGGTAGGGATTCTCTACCCCCACCCCCACCCCCACCCCCCAATATTTCTATATGAGATAGATAGGAGGGATGTACTACCCCCTAATGTGATATATGAGGTGTAAAGGTGGTACATGATTCCCCCTAATGATAAGTATATATGAAATGATCTGGGAGGGATACACTCCCCCCTAAATGATTAGTGTTCCCTGAGATGTTGTGGGAGGGACACACTACACCCCCCCCCCCTGATAGGATGTATACATGAGATTATCTGGGGGACGTATTACCCCCTGAGTGATCACTATACCGTGGATACCTAGATCATACACCTAGGAAATAAATGTTAAGACTAATACAAATAGATTACCTAGGTATTTATCCTAATAATTGATGCTTTAACTAGATACTACATGGTAATTGGGACCAGTAATTGTTATCATGATCATGTAACATTCTTGATACACTCTAGCACTAGACAAAGTAGGTATAGTTGATCTGGTCATTTTAAAACTCATAGATCGATGGTGGTTATTTATTTATATATCCATGTTATTTTCATTATTCATCTAAGTATCCACATGTGTACATAATATTTACCAGTTATGTATAGGACCGCATTTTTAGTGACCTTCTAAGTTGTATTCACACCCTGCTAAGGTGGCCATGGCACCTGGGTACCCAATAAATATTTGATGGTCTCCGGTTCCGGTTGGGAAAATCTTTGGTGTTGATCATTCAATTAGAAATCTTAGATGAAGTTGAAATATAAAAAATTTTATGTATTAGGGATATTAGTAAATCCTTTATGAATTCTATTTATTTTTTTATTTGTATTGTGACCAACCCAGTGGAAAATCTATTTTGTATTGGCATGATTATGAGTCTACATGATGGCTTTATTCCATATTTACAATTATAGATCATGTTGTGTTTTATTTCTTTTGGGTACTCTAGTTTATTATTATGGGTGATTATTGGTTATTTTTATGTTATTGTTCACTCTTATATGGGGGTATAGTCTCCAAATGGTAACACCTTAGACCCCCACTACTAGATATTAGCATTTGGTGTATGGGGAGGTGAGCCTCAGGTAATTTAGACACTATATCTGATTACTGTTAAAAGTGAACTAGGATGAGGATTCCAAATATGGTCATTCCCATAAAAGTCATTCATTGCCATAGTTAATTTATTTTATCATAAAAATTTATCTAAATGTGAATCAAAAAACTAATAATATCTTTATTGTACTAAATTATATGGGGTGAAATTGATTGTTATTTATATCTATCATCACCCACTCATTACCTTTTCATAAGAGGTATAGTGTAAAATATATTAGAGTAAGTTACGTAGAACTAAATAAATTTAAACATTATATTAAAAAAATATTAATAAATATATTATCACATGATGATTTATATTTTTCATAACATTAACATGATAATGTCCCTAGATTATTTTTCACATTGAATGGTTATAGTAGTTCCCCACTATAATGAGAACCTTGAAATGTTGTGAAAATATTCTTAAACATATATACTATGGTCTAGATAACATCTCTCTAGAGAGACACAAATGATGTTTGAAAAGTAGGTGTTAGAGGATCATAAGACATTGAGACTTATTCTCATGAATTTTTCACTTAGTAATCACTAAAATAAGTGGTTATGATGATAGACCCACCAATAGAAATTGTGAATGTTATTTATGTCATTGGAAATTACAATCTCTACAAACGTGTTCATTGGCCATTATACTTGAGATTATTGTTAATGTATATCATGAATCATGTAATTTTATGTTTGTAAAAAAACATGATGATATATTCTTATAGAGAGATAGTATATTTTGGGGATTCCATAAGTGATGTGACATTAATTGAATAAGTCAATAAAGGATTTATCTATTCCAAGTTAATATAAGAAGATATATATGACCTCTGATTGAAATGGAACTAACTGATTAAATCCATGTCCATGGTAGTTTATCTACAAGTTTATTTCATAAAACCAAATAAATATAATTCAATAATATAAAATGATGACACGTGTATGAATCTTACTTGATGAGATATCATGAAAAATGGGTTATATTACCTAGTAGTATTCATTGGAAGGTTGTCTTTGTTGTAACATTAACATATTTTTCTATGGGTGTCTTGACATGTTGCAAGATATTGATCTTGGAATTTAGGTATGCTTACCAAATTTCACTGAGAAAGAGGCCTAGATTTTCACACGCTAAGTATATTAAAAATATCATTAAATTATATCAAATTTAATATAAATAAAATATATTATTCTCAACTTTTGGTTTAAAAATTATTCAAGTACTATTGATCATATAAATTAAATCATAAGTTATTCGATTTCAGAATATATGAGTTGAATTTTATCGCTTGTTTATTATTCACAAGGTACTAAATAAATAAATATTTATTCACAAGTTTAGTGAATTAATTCATATAAATTTTTATTTAGTTACATGGATATTAAATAAATATTTATTCATAAGTTTAGGGAATACAATATTTATTTATCTAAATAAATATTTTTCTAAAATTTTAGTGGATAAAATGTTTTTTTATTGAATGAATAATATTATTTATTTGTTTAAATAAATAATTTTATTATCCAATGTTAGATAAATTCTGGGGATTAACAAGATGAGTCGAGGTCCTAACTAAAATTATATATTTCATTTAATATCATTAAATAAATATTTATTTATTTATTTAACAAATTATATTTAAATATTTGAATACTAGTCTATATAATATTATTATTATTATACATGGGTAATAACTTAGAGAAATGTTTGATAATGAGACTTTGTGAGACTATAAGATATTAACCATAAGTATATATTACAATTTATAAAATTTTTTGATAATAAGAGTTGTTGTACACAAAAAAGAAACTCTAGAAATACTTTTAATCCCTAGAAAGAGAAAATATTCCTCCCACCCTCTCAAGAACAAGATAGAGAAAAAAACCTCTTGTTGCAATCAATGGTGAACAATATAAATCACTAGGTCCTTTTGTGCTAACACCTGAAATACTAAGAGTGTTGTTCAGAGATTCAGGGAGCATATGTAGATAAATCTAGATGAATAATTTCTGCTATTATCTATTGAAATGATGAAATTACATGAGTTTTATTGGAATTGATCAAAGAATTATTATTGCGTTCAAGGTAATTCAGGTTTTAAACTAATTAAAAATTAAATGTAAAGTATTATCTATAAGAGAT
This sequence comes from Viscum album, assembly GCA_963277665.1. Lineage (NCBI taxonomy): Eukaryota > Viridiplantae > Streptophyta > Magnoliopsida > Santalales > Viscaceae > Viscum > Viscum album. Next base: position 1,951,632,459 of record OY728141.1, on the reverse strand, counting down.
TATAGGATTTCCCACATCAATTTATTTAGATATTATCTTTTCAAACCAATGAAAACCTATATTTGGGAACCATTTCACAGATTCCACAATGCTTTAGAACCTCTAAGTTGTATCGGAGTAGGCACATTATAATTTATAATTATTTATTATTATTTTAATTCAATTCCTTCATTTTTTTTTGTTAGTTTTCATTTTCAAAATTCTATTCTTAATCCAAAAGTTGAAATAACACATTCGTCTGAATTCATATGACCAAGAATAGGCTAAGAACACATGAAGAATACTTTAATATCTCATTAGAAGATACAAAGGCTGCTAGTTGGATGACATGGATACACAAAGTGTAATGATAAATTACATATCGTGTGGCCATAGTCAACCACACAAGGTGTGGACCGCATTAATCATGTAACACCATGTATATTAGTACATGGTTTCAATACACATCATGTATTGACTACTAGGGAAACACATGGTAATATAAAGATTACACATTTTGTATCTAGAATACACAATGTGTAGCCTCATATGTTTTTTACTCTGTATAAATCACATCATGACATGTGTTCAACTATGTAGTGTCATTACTTGTTATGTATTGACTGCTAATCGAGATACATGGATAGATGTGAATTACATGAAATGTAGCTTGTTGTAAAAATCACATAACATGTGACAACCCATGTAAGTTATTGCGGATATTTTACGCATTGGTTGTGGGTGGCCAAAACTGTATTACATATTATATAGCTAGTTATACTTATTGTCTAACATTTGAAAACTCACACAATGTACATTCCAAGATAGGCATGTCATGTGGATCAACATAGGGATAATTAAAAGAGAGACCTCACTATATGGAATGTAATGACCTGTACACATCATGTAATAGGTTTCATTCCTTACCAGGTACACACCGAGTAATTTTCAGTGTGTAGTGTGGATATAAATTCTTAATAATTATTTTTCATGTAATTATGAAATTACACAACATATAATGGTCATTTTACATTCTATGAAAATCACTTTAATTATCACCGGTACACACTATGTATATCTATGGTATGTCGTGTGGTTATACATGCCGCACAGACTATGTGACATAACCAATGAAACAACATGTCATAAATATTACAACACATCATGTGGGTATACATTTTGGGTAGGTATATAGTACATGAAAAGTACAGTATACAACATAGGTCACGTAGTGTGTCAAGTGATGGAATATTCCAAGTAATAATTAAATTCTATAAATGGACTTAATCAGACATAAAATTTACACTTAGTATCACCTCCATAGTACATTCCATGTAAATATTAAATTTAAATAATGAATTTAAAGTGACTAGGATGGTACATGTCATGAGGTCCAATTACACAGGATGTGTACTAAATTAATTAAAAATTAAAAATTAAATATATTTAATTTATTTAAAATAATACGGGATGGGAAAATTTTCATATCCCAAGGACTGTTCAAAAATTTATAAAGATAATGAATTAATTACTTAATTAGTATCATAATTTATTAATTAAAGTGAATTTATCATAATAATAATGAATTTAAATGAATGCTAGAAATTTTAAATGTGTAGTCATTTCATGTTTTGATTGATCATGAGCTTGATCAACCTATGTATATATTGGTTTTATCTAATTTAATAATTCATTTCATGAGTTTTTTAATTTTTAAATTTATTATTAAATTAAATATTATTATTTGTGAATCATATCTCCTTACTTTATTATTTATAGGGTTATGTGGACATAGTTTATTTTATGCAACCCTAAACCCATGGTACCCTCAACTATGATTGAGTTGACATTTTTAAAGGATGGAGATTATATTGATAAAATATGATTCAATAATTAATCTAAATTGAAACCAACCAATGAGATACATAGGTTAATAGAGGAAAATTGAAACTTGATATATGAATTAACTCAAGGAGTTATTTCCCCATGGATCAAGGTTGATTTATCTATACTCAATAAACCAACCAATTGTTAAAATCTCATGATCATATCACACATTTATTTTATATATCATTGCATGATTATTTATTTATTTTTGTGTTTAATGGTTTATTTGGTTGATTAAATGAAATTACATAATGTAAATAAATTAAAAAGCATACTAAATGAAATAAAATAAATTTATTATGTATTAATTATTTTATCATACATAGTTAATTAATTATGTAAAATATAAATAATACTAACAATCATGTAAAGAATAAAATAAATAATATTTATTCATAAGTTTAACAAAATCACTCAAAGAAAATATTAAGTCAGTTATTGTCTTCCATTACATGAGTGAGAATGAAACCATAGATTAATGTATTACATTATCCCTCTTCAAGATACATTGATTTATTATGGGTCTAATGAAAATTTTGAATTTAATTAACCAAGATAGCATAAAGAGTAGTTTCCCATGAAATACTTGATGTAACTTGGAGGAAAGTATTGAGAAAACCCAAGTTTTGGATTTTAGGATTGGGGAGTCCACTCAAAAGATCAAGGAATTGTGAGTTAATAAAGTTTTCAATAAAATTGAAGTTCCCTTGGAATTGTGTGAGAATTTTTCTTTGTTATAAACCTATACTAAAATGTGTTATGATAGGTTTGAGAAGTGTTTTTGAGTGGTTGAGAAGTCTTAGAGATTATTTGAATATATTCTAAAATAATTTGAGGTTGTCTGCAATCAAAATATGGAAAAGGCATTGAATCTATATAATAATAATTTTACCCTTACATGTAAGTATCATTCCATAAGCTTGATGAATCCATAAGAAAGATTATATGAGTTCATATGCATAATCTTGTAATCATCATTCCATAAGAATCATCTGTAAGCATCATCTAAGTTGCAGAAGCATCATTTGCCTTGCATAAACATGAATGTCTGTAAGCATGAGACTCTCATAAAGATAAACCAAGACTTTGTAAGAATAAATTTATAAGGATCAATTACTATAGGTATAAATAATTTTTGAGTATTTGTAAGAATGATTCGTGGGACTCCACAAGGATGATCTGCATTACCATAAGGATCATTATTTACAAGATTAAATCTTGTGATGCTCATGTGTTGGTCTTCATCGATTAAGAATAATTGTAATTTGAATGGATTGTGTTCCAATATTAGGTTTTAGTATCAACCCAAATGTTATGTTCAGATATGAGATGAGTTCTCCACAATTTAGGAGAAAGTTCCATGTCACGGTGCCTTATAAGAGTGAATGGAATTTTAATTCCAATAAGATTTTTTGATGTTTTTAAGGGGATATTTATTCAAATTTTCTTTGATATTTTAATATAAAATTTTGTATGGAATTAATATGAGAAATATCTTTTTATATTCTTGTATATTTTAAATTAAATACTTGAAATCATTCTTTACCAGTTCTATAGAAACAAAAATCAGGATTATCGATCAGGAAACTCGCTACACCCGATCCTCATGGGAATATCCATAATAATTATGGAAATATATTTTGAGTATTATATGATTAATATAAAAATGGAAAACGATCAGAATTATTGTTCTCGAGAATTTAGATCCTAATACTCTGATGTATCAAAGAGAGAGAGGTAGAAGATTATTATCTAGCATAGTTCTAAATATTTATAATGAATTAAAATAAAACCAGTTCCTTTTATATTTATCTTAAAATTATTAATACTGAGAAGGAAAGAGATCATTTCATGCATACATTCTCTCATGCATGAGGAGATCATCCTAAAGAAGTGTGAGAGGAATATAGATCTGTTTTTGTTGTCTTAATATTATTTTTGCAGTCGAATATTTCCTATAAGAATATCTATTCTTTGATACTGAGACATACAATGGTAAAGTGAAGAACAAATTAATTCTAGAGAAAATGAAGAGTCATTAAATAATTGATAGTTCTTATCTAAACAATGGTGATCATTCAAAAGTGGTAAGTGGATTATAAATTTACATAAACAAAAGTGGATCATTCCTACTTGAACTTTATGTTCCAATCTATAGGTATTTGTAATCAATATAATTATATAGTGATAATAAAATATGTGATTCAAAAATAGTTAAACATGGAAAGTATTAACCTCTCACATCAAGGACAAAACTTATAGAATTTTAGGTGTGTTGTTTTTCATTACTATTCATTTATATAGGTGAAGAGAAGAATTTCATCAATAGAATCTATACTTTAACTAGTCACATGGGTTAAATTAAAATGTATAATTTTTAAAATGAATGGGTACTACTAATTAACCCCCCCCCCCACCCCCCTCAATGGTACCCTAATAGGTTCTATGGTCTTTAAGTAGTATCAAAGAAAACTAAGCTCCCCCTAGATTGTACTATTTTATAAGTTTATCATGGAATGTTAGAGTTTTATCATGGCAGAGGTATTACCTTTTTTGGTTGGAGAAACTTCTATAAGTGGAAAAGTTATATGTTACCATTTGTTCTCTCATAAGTATTGGAAATGAGTGATGTTGTCACTATAGGCTATCCACCTATTTTAATATATGGAGCTATGAAATTTTCATACAAGAGGAATCTTGAGATATGTAAGAAATAAATAAATTTTATACTATCATCTTATTTAAAAAAGTGTATAGTAATGTTATGGGCCTATAGATAGAAAAGTAAATATAGTCTATAATTGAGAATATGTATGTGGGAAAAATCAAGATAGAAAAATAAAAATTAAAAATCTAGATGGAAAATTTTGAAGATATAAGAATGGATGAATATGAGAATGTTGATGAAATTTTCACAATGGTGGATGATATAGTTAATTCATATCAAAGGTTTCAAGTACAAGCTAGATTATTAAAATGGGGTTAAGAAATCAAGGAGAAACTTTCCAGATAAATTTGGCTCAAAGATATCAAATCTAAAATAAATTCAATATATGTATCTTGATGAGATGCATAATACCCTTTAAGATTATGAGATGATAAAAGAACCATTTTTTAAGAAAAAATCAAAATATGAGATGAATTTTAAAGTGATAAATAAATTTATGATAAAAGAAGAAGATGATAAGTCCTCAAGTGACTTAGATAGAGAATGTGAGAGTGATAAAAATCAAAAAAACTCATATCTCTCATTTAAAAAAGTCTCAAGAAGGGAAAAGGAAAATATAAAGGAAAGATTCCTGAAAAATGTTTTAAATGTGAAGGAATTGGAAAATTTTCTACACATTTTACAAGAAAAAAAATACATGGAATCTAAGGATAAGTTTAATGAAGGAAAATTTAAGAGAAATTTAAAAAAAATATTTACTAAAAACTATAGAAAATATTATTAAGTTAGAAGGAAGATGTAAAATAAAAAATAAATGATCATTTAAAGTAAATAGAAAAAAATATCTTCTTAAATAAGTGAATCATAGGAAGAGTGTGTTATAATAGACATTAACTTTATAGAACATGTTTAAAGTAAAGAATACAATTCAATTAGTGAATAAGAATAGAGAGAAGATGAAGCCTTTATGGTTCACATGTTGAGTATAGAACATAAAGTCTGTCATGATATAAATTATCAACTCAAAAATTGAGAGAAAATATCTTAAAAGAGATATTGGAAAACTGAATAATGTTAAAAATTAGTTTCATAATAAGTAAAATTAATAAATTAAGTAAATAAAATTTATCAAAATAAAATATGTTGAGTATGAAATAATGATAAAGGAATCTGAGAAGAAGTTTATTAGTTAAGAAGAAAATAAAATCCATGAAAAAACAATGTGACTTAAGGTTAAATAGAACCTTGTAAAAATGAATATCTATATTGAAAAGTCTGATAAATTCAAGGCTGAAATGTCACAAACTACTGGAGATTATAGAAATTGTTCTTAAGTAAAATCTTCACTAGTAATTATTGATGAAAACAAATCAATTTCAACTAACAATGAAGATTCAAAAGACAAAACTGAGAAAACCTAGGTATAGAAGAATCCTAAAAAGAATAATTTTACATTAAAGAGAGTTGAAAACAATAAAAATATGGGATATTCTTCAAAAACCAAGTTGTTGAATGTTTTTTTTTTGTGAAAAAATAGCAAGCATAATTTTTATATCAGTCGCAACTATTTCAAGGGAGAACCAATTTAAATGGATATTGTTTGTGCTATGGTTTTTATGTGTATAATAAATATGGTTTTTGGTATAATATTTTACTTATATATAACTATATAATTTTATAGTTATGGATGAGTCACTTAGAAAATAAGAGTTATAATTCTGGAAAGAAGTAGGGTGGATATGGAAGTACAAATTGTGTGCCAATGTAAAATAGGTTTAATTATCTTGAGTAGATTTTTGGAAAATGTGTCCTATAAGGAAATTTTGAAAATAATTTATGGCCATAATTCTAAGTAAACATCAACATGATTTAAGATAAAGGAAGTAAATAGATAAAAATAAAGCAGAATAATCATTGATTATGGAGGTAGATATGAATGCTAGTAAGAAAAAAAGTCAATAGATCCTTGATAGTGGCAGAACAATAGCGATGATAGGAGATACCAAGGTATAAAAAATATTGAGAAATATGATAGAGGTGTCATGAAATTTTTTAATGATATATCTTTAAAAATCAAGGTAATTGGTTCTATTAAAATTGAGTTATCCAAAGTAAACTCAGAGTAGGTTTTATTTGTTTCTAGGCTTAAACATAATCTATTAAGTGTCAATAAAATATATGATTAAGGTAATGAGATGATATTTAAGAATAAATTTTTTCTCATTAAAATATTCTAATATGGAAGTATTATAATTATATGAGAAATAACTAGTGAGAATTTTTTTTATATTATAGATCTTAGTAATTCATAATATCTCAGTGTCAGATAAGAGAACAATCTAAGGAATAGAAGACTTGTCCACATTGGTTAAAAGAATCTAAGTAAAATTTATAAATAATATGTGTTAAAGTAACTACCCTGATTAAGAGGAGATATAGATCTAGTTTTTATGACCTATCAAAAGGAGAGATGGTTAAAGGATAGCATGAAATAGTGATGACATAATCAACAATTCCCCTTAAATTCATTCACTCTAATTTGTATGAAAATTTAGAAATAAATCGCCATGATGTGACTTGTATTTTATTAAATTCATTGATCATTATATAAGAATTAAAATAGTGTTATTTATAATGAACAATTCATAATAAATTTACATGTTTAATATTTTTAGAAGAGAAGTTGAAAGAGAGCTTGGAATTCACATCAATAAATTGGGGACTGATATTGGGAAGGAGTATAATGGAAATTATTTTGAATCTTATCTTGGAAAGTATGGGATTAGGCATCAGTATATAACCACTTACACACCTCGATGGAATGGGGTAGTATAAATAATGAATATAATCTTGGTTGAGATAAGGCGAACAATGCTTGATAAACTTGAAAAAACTAAAAAACCTTATGGAAGTAGTGTATACTACTATACACATTTAAAATTTATTTATTTTATGCCAAATGAAAATATAGATTTATATGAAATGTGGTATAAAAATAATCCTATATTGGGATATTTTAAGTTCTTTGGAATCCCCTCCATCGTCAAAATCAATGACTCAAATCAGGGAAAATTTAATCAAAGGGATGAGAAGGGTGTATTTCTTATATTCTTATCTAATTAAAAAGGATATAGATGATGGGGAAAAAACTTCACAAGATGTTCAATTGTTTATAATGTAAATATAGTTGAAAACCAACCTAAAACTTATTCTCTAGATATATAAGTTTTTTAATAAAATAATTAATATAACAAGAATATTTTTAGACAAAACAATGAAAGATAGCATGAGACTAAACCAAGATTAGAAGGTGATGAATCATATAAAACCTGTGATGACGAAAAGACTATTGAAAATAAAAAAAAACACCTTTTGAGGTTCAATATGCATGTGTAAAAAGAAAACGTTATTGGTGATCAAACTACTCTTATCCAAACTCAAAGAAAACTAAGATTTGATGAACTGGTTGGTGAACCAACTAAAAAATGACTAATGTTTAACAATTTGATTTCAATTATTTCTCAATTTAAACCAAAATATGTGGAAGAAGTTGTTAAACATAAGGAATGGATTAAATAAATTAATGAGAATATTGATCAAATAAATAATAATTCCACTTGGGACCTTGTTCCCATACCTGCTAAAAAATCATTGGGGCCAAGAGGGTATTCAAAGAAAATAAATGATAAATGATAAGTAACAATAAACAAGGATATACTTGTGTGAAAGGGTTATCTCATATTTAGGGGGTATATTTTAAAGAGACTATTGCAATTATTATAAGGTTGGAGCCAATCAGGATTCTCTTTATTATGGTATATTTAATAAAATAAAAAATCTATCAAATAGAATTCAATTATACTTTATTATATGATAAGATAAAAAAATAATTATATAAAGAGAAACATGATAGTTTTTTTTAAAATAATGGAACAAGTGTGTAAAAATGAAAAGGGATCTATATGGATTGAAGTAGATCCCAAGGTCCCAGTATTCAAAGATTGATAACTACTTGAGGGGTTAAGATTTATCAAAGGAATAGTGTAAATCAACCTATACATCAAAAAAATGACATCAGGTATAATTATTGTAATAGTATATATTGATGATATTGTTTTTTCCATGTGATCATGATAATTATTTCTAAGGGTTTTCTAAATAAATAAAGCAACAATTTTAAATTTATATGTTGGGTAATATGAAATACTTCCTGGGTTTATATTTGTTTCAATTAGAAAAAATTATTTTTTTTATCCCTAGAAAAATATTCTAAAGAATGATTGAATATTTTTGATATAGAAGACTCAAAATGAGCGTCTACACCTATTTAATTGGGGTTGAAATTGTAAAAATACATTAAAGGTACGAGTGTTAATCAAATATATTTCTGAAAAAATCATTGGAATCCTACTTTATCTCATAGCTTATAGACCTCATATTGTCTATGATGTGAGTGTAGGTTCTCTATATAATAGAGTGACCATATAGGACCCTATAACACCCTAAGAGGGGAGGGTGAATTATGGTGACAACTTTTTCTTCCAATGAGACAGATCTTTTCCCCATTTTGGTGAGAACCTGTTAAACCTGTATGATGGAATCATGAAGTTAGCAAACACCTAGATACATAAATAGAAACAAAACATAGTAGTTTACTTGGTTCATAACTAAGGGCAAGTCCAAGGATCGTACACTAACAGTGCGTTAGTCATACCAAAACCCACTAAGCATCAAAAATTATTGTGGATTGCAATTTTTTAGACATAGTATCTCTGTATTAGGCACACTACATTTATAATACATTTTGTAATGGCACACTTCCTCCCTTAGATCACTTATATTGACTCTTCCTTGCTCACTACATTGGGTGAATTCTTACTTAGTTTATCGACTTGAAGGTCACCTCAATAGATTGATAATTTAAGTCTTTATACCAAATTAGCATGAGACTCTACTTGCACCATAGTCATTAATTGATACACTTGGAAGCACTCTTCAATAAAACCATATATTCAACATTATTGTCCGAAAATATCTTATCCTTCATGAAACCCCTTTTTTATTTCAAATATACTTCATCTTTTATGAACCCACTACCTTTTGTGAATCTCCCATACTTCATGAATATTCTAGCCTTCAAGAAGTTACTATCCTTCATGGAACTGCAAACACTCATGAAGCTCCTAGTCGTTGAGAAACCCCCTCTTTTGAAATACCTTAAGGTTAATCAATTATTATCCATAATTTTCTCAAAGATTATGTTTGCAAATAGTTAATGAATCGTGAATAATTCCCTTCATGAAATGACCTTCATGAAATTAGGGTGTTTCACTCATTTTATAAATTCTATTTGTTTCTTTTTAATATAAGTGGCCTCCTATTTATAGAATTTTCATTTCGTGAATCTTTCAATATCACCACATCCTTTTCACTAATCTCTCCATTCAAGTTCATAAAGATCATTTTATTTGTGAAGTTCCACTAAAAATTTCATATTCCTGAAGTTTCTTATAATCAAAAAGCTTACCGTATTTTCATCATGCCTCATCCATACATTAATAAACATTCATCACAAACCTTAAAAACTTCATGACAATATATTACAGTTTCCCTTTCAAACCTCCATCTTTTCAGGAATCTCTAATCATCATCAAATTCTTGAATTTACCATATTCATGAAGAGACAATCCTAGAAACAATTATTTCACGATATTTTCCCCATCCTATGGATTTTGAGCTCCAAAAATTTCAAAAAAATTGGGAAATGACACCACGTACAACACTAAAGCCCCCTATATCATAAGATAAATTTCCTTGAAAACTCCATGATCAAACCAATATGGATTGACAACAAACACAAAATACACTTCGTTTTCAGATGTAAAAAACCTTGTTTCAAAAAATATCCCCCTTTGGGTTTGTTTAAATATAAAAATAAATTCAATAAATCACCATCCTTGAGCCAAAACTTGATAATTTTGAAATAACGCATTCATCACTCTAATTCTATGTGAGAAAATATCATCTTATAAGAAAATATTGGAAAAAGATAATTTTATGCCTCGATAGACCATCGACCACTCCTTTAAACCTACAATTTGATTAATTTCACTTATCTCACCCTTTGGAAGTAAACTCAAAGAACATGTATTTGTACTTTTAGTGCTAAAAAAACTCCCCCCGGATCGTATCTCCCCCATATAGATTCATCACATCTACAAAACATATTAAAAAAGTTAACACAAATGGGGATAGGGGAATAACCTAAACCTCCTCAAGGAATGGGAGGTGGATGAACATCAAGGTTTAACCAATGTTTCTTAAAAATTTGTGTTTACAAACGCTTTGTTGTAATATCATCCACTTGATCATTAATTACAGCATGCTCCATTTGAATCACACCTTGTTCAATTTTTTCTTTGATGAAGTGATATGTGATCTCAATATGTTTGGAACAAGAGTGTTGAACTATATTTTTCATAAGATCGATCATGCTATTATTATCAAAATGTATCACTATTGATGTTTCACCTCATCTCCAATATCAGTGATTTGTCGCTTCATCCACAATAGCTGAGTGCATGCCTTTGTCATAGGGATACGCTCTACTTCAACATTACTAAGAGAAGTGATTTATTTTTTCTTTCTCAACCATCCCATACATTTTCTTCTAATAAAGAATACACCACCAATTGTGGACTTTAGATTCACTATATCTCTCTCCCATTTAGCATTAAAAATGTTGATAATTCATTATCTCTTCCTACTATAAATTATAATCCAAATTTGATAGCACATTGAATATGCCTCAGGATTATTTTAACTACTAAAAAATGCTTTTCCTTAAAATTACTTTGAAAGTGAGCCACTAAAAAACTTGAAAAGATGATATATGGCTATGTTGTATTCAAATATAATAATATTCCAATGATTATCCTATAAAAGTTGTGGTCCATAGATTTTTCAACCTTATGTTTTCCAAGTTTTGTTCTAATCTTAATCAGAGTCAATATTTTTTTGGAGTCATGCATGTGGAGTTTCTTCAGAAGCTCTCTTTCATACTTTTCCTAATAAATGAAGGTGTATTCCTTCTTTTGAATCACCTGAAGCCCCAAAAAGTATGTGATTTTACCAATCATGGGCATCTCAGATTCTTATTTCCTGTGATTAGAAAATTATTCCACTAATTCAGGCATTCTTCCACCAAAAATAATATCATCAACATATACAAGAACCATAAATTGTTCTTCCTATGAGTTCTTCACATAGAGATTATGGTTGACACCACCTCTTTTAAATTATATCTTATTCCAATAATCGTCTAGTTGATAATACCATGCTCATGGTGCCTTTTTTAGACCGTAAAGAGCCTTATTTAATCTATAAACCTTTGTTTCATCGTTTCTAATTATAAATGCCACTGGTTTTTCAATGTAGACTTCTTAAATAACACCATTTAAGAATGTCATTTTGGCATCCATCTAATAAACTGTGTACCCTATTTCAATCACCATTTCTTGGAATGGCCTAATAGAATCTAGTTGAGATACTATATAAAAATTTTCTTCAACAACAATGCCTTCATTCTATGCATAGACTTTACACACCAGGTGAGCCTTGTTTTTTAACATGTTTCCTAACTTATTGAATTTGTTTTTTAAGAACCACTTTGTTCCAATCACATTGTGATTTTATGGTATCTTAACAAGATCACAAGTCTGGTTTTTATCAATTTGATCCAGTTCTTCATTCATGGCCTTAACTCATTATTCATCCTTTACTGCTACTTCAAATGATATTGGTTCTACAACTAATATGAGGGGAAAATGTGTTTCATTCCTCATTCTCATCATCTATGTAGGATAAGTCAAATCCACAATTAGGTTAGATTGATCAACTTATGTTATTATATTTTTTTTGTGAGGTTATAGTAGAGTTTCTTCAGCAATGGTTTCGTCTTATAATTCTACTTCTGAATAATTATCATTTTGAGAGCCCAGAATGTTTGGAAATCCTTCCAAAAAAAATTTATTTGAATCTATTGCTTTACCACTTTCTTCTTCATCATTAATCATGTCAACATATGATATCCTTGAGTTATTTATGGTTTTATACTGAAGGATATTGAAATAATTTCTCTCCAAAATATTTATAAGATGATTAATTTAGTATTTTTCAATTTTACTCTTCATTGAATATCCAAGGAACAGTCCTTCATCTATAGTATCACCATACTTGCCTTGATTTCATTCCTTGTTTTAGATGAAACACTTACTTCTAAACATATGAAAATACTTCATATAGGGCTTCCTTCCACGACATATCTCATATAGTGTCTTTTCATGTAACACCCAAGGCTTCCATGGTACACTTCTCTTTGAATAATACAGTAGCGTGTGTTGTACGCAATTTCGAGTTCTAACACACCACAACCAATCAAACTAGCCGTTATGAATAGTATTACCCACTTTTTGAAATTTTATAAATTTTATCTTTAAAAATGGACTTCATTTTTTGATTCTTAATATCAAAATTATCTTTGGGTGAATTTTTGGTATTTTTCTGAAAACATTCAATTTTTGATGAATAGTGAAAATTACTAAATTTTAATTAAAAAAAACTTTTTTAATAAAAATAATTAATAGTGATAAATTATGAATTTGAGCGATTTTAGATTATAATTATATTATGTTTTTAACATTTAATCCAGTGTAGTTCATTGGACATAATTTCACATTTAAACTGCACATAAGCAAGTGTCAATCTTTTGATAGTTATTATCTCTTAAAAACATGTTTTTTGTTTTAACAATGGGAATTAATTTTAAATTATTTATGCCACTTATGTTTTTTGAATTTATAAAAATTTATTCCATATTTATAATCAGGAGGTAAAAATTGTGTAAATAGGTAACTTTTATTTTTATACATTTTGAATAATTACTTCGGTAAATATTTTATTTACCATGGTTAAAGGGTAAATCGGGTAAATAAGGGTAAAAAATAATATTATAATAATATTAAATTACCCTAAAACTTGTCCTAACCATATTGGTTGATACATTTCTGACCATGGGAATATTTGGGTCAATTCTGGGGCCCCATGGATCCACTTGTAAGTGATAATGACACTTTATATTAATTAAGTTAAAGAAAATACAAAAATGACATAAGCATATATCTTTTAGAAAAACAAATTTTACATAGGGTTATATATATTATATTTTAGACTATAAATATTCATTAGAAAGATAGAAATATTTCCTACATAATGGTATTTTATTTATAATTTTTAGACATTGAATAGTTAAATTTATTTATGACACAATAATGATGCAGTATTTTCCTTATTAATGAAGGAATCAAATAATTGATATTATAAATGTTAAAATAAATATAATTTGAAAGTTTTGAGGAAATACAAGAATTTAATTGGTTAATATTACATGTTAGTATTTCTTAAATTAATTTTTTTAAAATTAATAAATTTGTTAAGACTTTACAAAAATCAATTATTAAATTGTGTCAAAATTGACATAAAAGAGTTTTTAAAGAAAATATTATATTATTAATTGATATTCTATTCCTAAAAATCTAAATTTCGGAAAAAGGACTTATACAATGATATGTGTACCATTAATGGACTACTTGTGTGTTTATTATAAGTATATAGTAAGGTTATTAACTATATAATATAAAAATACAAAGAGACATGGTAAATGTCAAACTAATTAACTAAGAGTTAAATCAAATAGATAAAGTTAATATAGTGTCCCAAACCTATCTAAAACCTATTGGTTGAGTTATTTTCAACCTATACCCACCTTATACTTTAAATAATCCAATTTGGAGCCATTATAAATCGAATATGAATTTATTATAAAATAATATTTCTGTCTTTTCCTAAGGTTCCCCTCACCCCTCTTATAAAAGGGCACTCCTACTTCCCTGTAATTCATACCTTAAAAACTTTTTGGCTCATCCAAACCCTACCCAAATATTCTCTAAACTTCCCTAAATTCAACCTATAGGCCTTAGTTTGATCATAAATCCAACCTAAGAGCCCTTTTGATCAAAACAAAAGGAAGAACCCGAAGAAGAGGTAATGTTTTCACCACCCTCTTTCAAGTTCTTTTCTTCTTCAACTTCTTATTTATTTGTTATTTCCATTCTAAAATAATAACTATAGTATCTTCTATGTACTATTATGTTATTATAAATATGGTACAACCATATTCAGTATTCTATCCATCCTTTGAATGACATGTCACCATACGTGTGTAAGTACGGCTTACCGTCTCCACGTTGTGGTGTAATTGTTATTCAAAACATTATTATGTGGATGGGTATGATAATGATGTATAATTGATGTAAATAATAAATATAACATGATAATTATTATGTATATATGATATAATATCCAGTTATATATTATTTTAATATCAAAATAATGATATTTTCGCTCGTGCGTACGTACGGACTACCGTCTCCACGAACGCGATGAGATTCATTCCCCATCGTATCCATTCAAGAATAATTTTCATTTGATGGTTAAAAATAATGTTTAAGGACTTGATATCATTCTGTATATGAATAAGATACAACCTATCATTAACAAACATGACTTATGTAACAAAAAATATAAAATAAAATGAGTAAGTTAACACCCGAAGCGACGATAATATTAAGATATTATTAACAAAGCAATGTTAAAAGATCATATATGATATCATATTAATATATATGATTCTTGTATAATTTAATAACAACTATTTCACCATTATATAGGAGGTTAAACTACCCTCAAACAAGTAAAATTACAAGGTAAGGTTTTATTTCACAATCTCTTCATTATCTAAGGTTATTTATACGAAATTATATATTGGGACCTCTTTATCATCCACATCCATGTTTCTTAAAAATGTATTTCAAAACATTCTTACTATTTTACAGAATATGGGTTAAAGTAATTTATACCCTTGTTTGACTTTTTATAGAAAGTTTATAAAGTAATCTTTCCTTCGTTTTCCAAACAAGGTCCTTTTTAACCTTTTCGACAGAATTAAGGTAAGAATGTCTTTTTTTAATTTATACGGAGGGTGAGGCTATTTTCCACCGTTATAAAATCTTCGAAGATTCCCTTAAAATATTATAAGAATATTTTCAAAGTAAATGTTTTCTTTTATAATTATGTGACTTTTAAATGATTTCAAAAAAAGAGATATTTCTATCAAATAGTTTTGATTTCATCTATGTCAATATCCTTTGATGGATTTTAAGCTTATTTGAAGTTGATTTATTATGATACAAAACTTCTATATTGTATTGAAGGTTTTGTGATATGTTTTACTGTGGATGTGTTATTTTTATACCATTCATGGTTTATGGAGAAAGTATTGACATTTCGTATTCTAGTTTTAATACGAATGTTTATGTAATGTTTAAACCTATTCATATGAGGAATGCATTGGACATAATAAGTGATGGGTGGATCCCTCTATAGCTCCTTGATGCATCGGTAGGTCTCATGAGACAAACTAGTTTCTTGGCACAAGTCCTTGAAAAAATCTTATTTGTAGTCTTGGCACAAGGCCTTGACTATGTGGTTATGATAGTCTGGCATTATGCATTCCATTATTATGAAAGTGATTATTGATATTGCATGTGATTATTCGACTATTAGAATATCCTTGTGAATAAGTAAATGGAATTATTTCATTTTATATTTTCCATATTATGTTAAAGTTAAAGTTTAAAAGGCTTTTTTTTTAGTTATACATTGCCTTAAATGTTTATGCTTATTTAGGAAAGTTTCTGCTATATTTTTATCCTTACTGAGCATCTGAGATCACCCCTTTCTATGTTTTATTTTTCTCAGGATGTGAAGAAGTATTTTATGAATGACCTGCAGGGATAGTATGAGGGGATATGAAGAAAATATGTTGTTGTGTTTTTTTACTTTATAATGTAATGTAAGACTTATGAATATATTTTGTGTTTCCAAGGATAATAAACTAATAGATCTTTTGAGAATTGGTCTTTTGTGATCATGCCAATGTTATGTAATAATTCCCCAAATATGGGTAACTGGGGTCAGGGCATTACAGTTGGTATCAGAGAAAGTTTAGTACAAACCATGGAATCTAGATTTATATAAACATGGATTAGAGAACATAGACCTATGATAGACTTTGATGATTAGTATAGAAGAACTTCCTAGAATTTTGGTATTGTAGAGATTTTGTGAGTTTTCTGAGCAATACATCCCTGTCTGGATACAAGCAGGTAGAGGTGGCTCTGGAACAGATGTACCTAGGGGTAAAACCCAAAAACACCACTTTGAGCTAGACTTGAACGGGAACTAGTGCATGACAATGGGCCTTTCTTCACTCTTGGTTACGACACTCCAGGGGATATGCTTAGGATAATTCTCATTTTATTTACAAACCATTATGAAGATTTTATGAGTATATACTTTCTTAAAGAAATAATTTTTATGATTATGGATTATATCCATAAACTGTTCAATTTATGTTAGGTATTTTACAAGTTTGGAATTATTCATTGCAATTTATAAACTGACCTAGTGTATGCCATTGTATAGAAATGGATCCCAGTAGAAGGAATGTGAACTCCAGCAATACATGTGATCCAAAGAGTAAGAAGGATCATATCTTCCACGGTATTAATCCAACATTTAAAAGGGAAATAGTCTCTCATGTTTTCTCAACATATGAAGAAATAGTATCATGTGTTAATAATATAAGTAAAGAATTCTCTAATTCCTATGGATTTGAAGGGAAGTAAGAGAATAAAAGGATGGAAGAGAGAAAGATAGATAAAGGGAAGAGGGAAAAAGAAGAATTTTCCCATATGTGATAACTGTGGGAAGAAACACCCTGGAACTTTCCTGAAGGGAATGAGAGTTTGTTATAAGTGTGGAGAAAAAGGACACCAAGTACGTGACTGCAAGGGTAAGAAAAAGGTTTCAAATGTACAATGCTTCATCTGTAAGGAGTTGGGACACTACACGAACCAATGTCCAAATCATCAGAGTATGCCCCAAATGATGCTATTGGATAATAATCAAGTTATGATACTACCTCATATGAAGAAGAATTACTAGTGTTCTTATGTTGTTATTATAGGATTATTTCATTTGAGTGTTGTATCAACAATATACTGGTTATATAAATTATGGAGATAAATAAGGATTGTACTGCAGTACTATTTTATTGAGGATTTGAGATTATATGGTACTAATAAAAGTGACTTAATAGTGAGCTACACTTTTGGTAAAATACATGGTTGAAGGAAAGTTAATCCTTAATATGGTCCCAATAATGAGGTAGTGATTTTGGAATAAGAGATGGTTGATTTGAAAAAAATTATATTGGATATTCCTGACTACCTGGAAACTGATTAATGATTTTTCATTGTTGGAGTTTACAAAAATTTTGGATAGAAGGAGTATATCTAGTATTATATAAAGAATAAGGGAGCATGAATGTAATCAATATGGTTTTATGGTAATTTGGGATATTACCATGTTTTAAAATAATACATGATGAAGGTGTTCACATGTTATTACATGGAAAATAAGGTGGCAGATGCTTTGAGAATAAAGGATCGTTGAGTTTTGAACAAGATGAGAGTTGAAAGGGATCCTATTTTCATTGATCTAGTGAGGATAGATATGCGAATTACCATATAAGGTGAAACATCAATGCTTTTTCAAATGGTTGTCAAACCATCTTTACTAGAAAGGATAAAGAGTTCTCAAACCGATGATGAAGAATTTCAAAAGAATATTAAAGCTATGAATGATGGGAGATTGAGTGACTTCGTATATGAAGATGGGATTTAGAAATTCAGGAAGAGACTTTGTGTTCCTGATATACTAGATCTAAAAAGGTAATTGTTGGACGATTCTCATAGTTACAATTTCTCTCTACACCCTGGGAGCACCAAAATGTATAGAGATGTGAAGGAACATTTTTGGTGGGACAACATGAAGAGGGAGATTGCTGATTTTGTGTCAAGATGTATGGTTTGTCAACAAGTTAAAGCTGGAAGGCAACATCCTGGAGGATTCATGCAACCTCTTCCCATACCTGAGTGAAAATGGGATAATATCACGATGGACTTTGTCATGGGACTACCAAAGACTCTTAGAAGGAACGATGCAATATGGGTCATTGTTGATCGTCTTACCAAGTCAGCACATTTTCTTGCTATAAGAGAAGATCTACCACTTGAAAATATAGCAAGACTATATATGAATGAAGTTGTGATACTTCATGGAGTACCTCTATCGATTGTTTTTTATCATGATCCATGTTTAACATCAAGATTCTGGAAACGTCTTCAGAAAGACCTGGATACTGAACTTCGTTTGAGCACTACTTATCACCCCCAAACTAATAGACAATCAGAACGGACTATTCAAACCTTAGAAGACATGTTGATATCATGCTCACTTGACTTTCAAGGTATGTGGGATCAATATTTACCTCTGGTATAATTTTCTTATAACAATAGCTTCCATTCAAGTATTTATATGGCATCATATAAAGCGTTATATATAAAAAGATGTCATACACCAACCTGTTGGGATGATGTTGGTGAAAGAAAAATTGTAGGCCCATAACTTGTTGAGGAAATGATGGAAAAGGTGAAGGTAATCCAAAACCACATCAAAGCAACTCAAATTAGGCAGAAGAGCTATGATGACAACCGAAGGAAGGATTTGTAATTTTAGGTAGGAGATCATGTTTTCTTGAAGGTATCTCAATGGAAGGGAGTTATACGTTTCGGTAAGAAAGGTAAATTGAGTCCTAGGTACATAGGACCTTTTGAAATTCTAGAACAAATTGGGGTTGTAGCTTACCATTTTTCAATGCCGCCAAGTCTCTCTAAAGTTCACGATGTGTTCCACGTATCACTGTTGAAAAAATACATGCCTGATCCAACGCATGTACTCACCTATGAGAAATTAGAACTAGAACCTGATCTGTCTTATTGCAAAGATCCCATTAGAATTCTTGATACCAGAGAACAAGTGTTGAGAAATCGGACGACTCATCTGGTAAAAGTTCTATGGAGAAACCATAAGATGGAAGAGGCAACGTGGGAACCTGAGGAACTTATGATGAAGAACCACCCGAGTCTTTTTATGCAGTAATATTTTAGAAATTTTGAGGATGAAATTATTTGAAGGAGGGGAGAATGTAACACCCCAAGCTTCCACGGTACGCTTCTCTTTGAATAATACAGTAGCGTGTGTTGTACGCAACTTCGAGTTCTAACACACCACAACCAATCAAACTAGCCGTTATGAATAGTAATACCCAATTTTTGAAATTTTATAAATTTTAACTTTCAAAATTGACTTCATTATTGGATTCAGAATATTGAAATTAACTTAGGGTGAATTTTTGGTATTTTTCTGAAAACATTCAATTTTTGATGAATAGTGAAAATTACTAAATTTTAATTAAAAAAAACTTTTTTAATTGAAATAATTAATAGTGATAAATTATGAATTTGAGTGATTTTAGAGTATAATTAGATTGTATTTTTACCATTTAATCCAATGTTGTTCATTGGACATAATTTCACATTTAAACTAGAAATAAGCAAGTGTCAATCTTTTGATAGTTATTATCTCTTAAAAACACACTTTTTGTTTTAACAACGAGAATTAATTTTAAATTAATTTCTCCCACTTCTGTGTTTTGAATTTAGAAAAATGAATTCCATATTTAGAATTAGGAGGTCTAAATTGTGTAAATAGGTAACTTTTATTTTTAGATGTTTTGAATAATTACTTCGGTAAATATTTTATTTACCATGGTTAAAGGGTAAATCAGGTAAATAGGGGTAAACAAATAATATTATAAAAATATTAAATTACCCTAAAACATTTCCTAACCCCATTGGTTGATACATGTCCGACCATGGGTATCTTTGGGTCGATTTGGGACCCCATGGATCCACTTGTAAGTGATAATGACACTTTATATTAATTAAGTTAAAGTAAATACAAAAATGACATAAGCATATATCTTTTAGAAAAACAATTTTTACATAGGGTTATATATATTATATTTTCGACTATAAATATTAATTAGAAAGATAAAAAAATTTCCTACATAATTTTATTTTATTTATAATTTTTAGACATTTAATATTTAATTTTATTTATGACACAATAATGATGTAGTATTTTCCTTATTAATGAAGGAATCAAATAATTGGTATTATAAATGTTAAAATAAATATAATTTGAATGTTTTGATGAAATCCAATAATTTTATTGGTTAATATGACATGTTAGTATTGCTTAAATGAATTTGTTTATAATTAATAAATTTTTTAAGACTTTAAAAAAATCAATTATTAAATATTGTCAAAATTGACATAAAATAGTTTTTAAAGAAAATATTATATTATTAATTGATATTCTATTCCTAAAAATCTAAAGATTGGACAAAGGACTTATATAATGATAGTTTTATCATTAATGGACCACTTGGGGGTCTCTTGTAAGTATATATTAAGTTTATTAACTATATAATATAAAAATTCAAAGAGACATGGTAAATGTCAAACTAATTAACTAAGAGTTAAATCAAAAAGATAAAGTTAATATAGTGACCCAAACCTGTCTAAAACCTATTGGTTAAGTTTTTTTAGACCTATCCCCACCTTATACTTTAAATAATCCACTTTTGAACCATTATAAACCGAATATTAATTTATTATAAAATAATATCTCTATCTTTTCCTAAGGTGCCCCTCACCCCTCTTATAAAAGGGAACTCCTCCGTCCCTCTAATTCATACCTTCAAAGCTTTTTATCTCAGCCAAACCCTGCAAAAATATTCTCTAAAATTTCCTCACTTAAACCTAAAGGAATTATTTTAATCATAAATCCAACCTAAGGATCCATTTTGATAAAATCAAAAGGAAGAACCCGAAGAAGAGTTAATGTTTTCACCACCCTCTTTCAAGTTCCTTTCTTCTTCAACTTCTTCTTTCTTTGTTATTTCCATTATAAAATAATAACTCCAGTATATTCTATATTCTATGATGTTATTATAAATATGGTACAACTATATTCAGTATTATATCCATCCTTTGAATGACATGTCACCATACATGCGTACGTACGGCTTACCGTCTCCACGTCGTGGTGTAATTGTTATTCAAAACATTATTATTTGGATGGGTATGATAATGATGTGTAATTGATATAAATAATAAATATAACATGATAATTAATATTTATATATGATATACCATCCAATTATATATTATTTTAATATTAAAAGAATGATATTGTCGCTCGTGCGTACATACGAACTACTGTCTCCATGAACGCGATGAGATTCATTCCCCATCGTATCCATTCAAGAATAATTTTCATTTGATGGTTAAAAATAACATTTAAGGACTTGATATAATTATGTATATGAATAATATACAACCTATCCATAAAAAACACGACTTATGTAACAAAACATATAAAATAAAACGATTAAGTTAACACCTGAAGCAACGATAATACTAAGATATTATTAACAAAGCAATGTTAAAAGAACATATATGATATCATATTAATATATATGATTCTTGTATAATTTAATAACAACTATTTAACCATTATACAGGAAGTTAAACTACCCTCAACCAAGGAAAAGTACAAGGTAAGGGTTTATTTCACAATCTCTTCATTATCCGAAGTTGTTTATACGTAATTATCTACTAGGACATCTTTATCATCCACATCCATGTTTCTTAAAAATATATTTCAAAACATTCTTAATATTTTACAGAATATGGGTTAAAGTCATTTATACCCTTGTTTTAATTTTTATAAGAAGTTTATAAAGGAATCTTTTCTTCGTTTTCCAAACAAGGTCCTTTTTAACCTTTTCAACATAATTAAGGTAAGAATGTCTTTTTTTAACTTATACGGCAGGTGTGGCTATTTTCTGCCATTATAAAATCTTCGAAGCTTCCCTTAAAAGAATATAAGAATATTTTCAAATTAAATTTTTTCTTTTATAATTATTTTACTTTTAAATTATTTCAAAAAAAGAGATATTTCTCTCAAATAGTTTTGATTTCATCTATGTCAACATCCTTTGATGGATTTTAAGCTTATTTGAAGTTGATTTATTATGATACAAAACTTCTATATTGTATTGAAGGTTTTGTGATATGTTTGACTGTGGATATGTTATTTTTATACCATTCATTATTTATGGATAAAGTATTAACATTTCGTATGCTAGTTTTAATACGAATGTTTATGTTATGTTTAAACCTATTCATATAAGGAATGCATTGGACTTAATAAGTGACGGGTGGAGCCCGCTATAGCTCCTCGATGCATCAGTAGTTATTATTAGACAAACTAGTGTATTGGCACAAGGCCTTGACAAAATCTTATTTTTATTCTTGGCACAAGGTCTTGACTATGTGGTTATGATAGTCTGGCATTATGCATTCCATTATTATTAAAGTGGTTATTGATATTGCATGTGATTATTCGACTAGTAGAATATCCATGTGAATAATTAAATGGAATTATTTCATTTTATATTTTCTATATTATATTGAAGTTCAAGTTTAAAAGGCTTTTGTTTTAGTTATACATTTCCTTAAATGTTTATGCTTATTTATGAAAGTTTCTGTTATATTGTTATCCTTACTGAGCATCTGAGCTCACCCCTTTCTATGTTTTATTTTTCCCAGGATGTGAAGAAGTATTTTATGAATGAACTGAAGGGATAGTATGAGGGGATATGAAGAAAAGATGTTGTTTTAGATTTTAACTTTATGATGTAATGTAATACTTATGAATATATCTAGTGTTTCCAAGGCTACTAAACTAATCGATCTTTTGAGACTTGATCTTTTGTGATCATGCCAATGTTATGTAATAATGCACCGAATCTGGGTAAATGGGGTCGGGGAGTTACATGTCATCTACTATAAATATCCCTATTCAATTGTGAGTGTACAATAAAACTTTAACAACCTCCTTGTAATGATAAGAAACTCCACTCTCAATCAGCATAGTTCTGGCCATATTATTCACCTATTAATTTTTGAATTCAATGAATCCATTTTTTTAGGTGTTCTCACAGAAGAAACTTCATTATTTACCCCATGTTTTTTACTTAATTTTCAAATTAAATGGATGTGTATTCTATTCCATTTCCAAGTCATAATATCTTGATTATATAGCCAGTTTCATTCTCAACTCTTTGAAGATAGCTCTTTATGTATTCAAGAACTTTTTATTTACACTATATAAACATTAAAAAATCCATTATACTATAATAATCAATAAAAATAATGAATTAACTCTCTCCATGTGTTCCATCTACATTCATTGGTTCATGCACATCTGTGTGAATGAGATTAAGTAGATTTGATGCCCTTTTGTTCTTCAGATTATATGAATTCTGAACCATATTTCCTTGCATAGAAGAATCACATGTATTTTCTAGATCACACTTCAGATTGGAAATATTAACAATCACCTTTATCTTAGATATGTTTTTTATTCTTCGTTTATTAATGTGACCCAACATCTGGTGCCATAAATTTTTTTCCTCTTAAATTTTTAAGAAACAACTGTTTTATTTACTGTCTAACTAGTATAAATTTCCATTTTTCTAAAATATTTCATGATATAATTACATATCTTTACTTTGAAATTGAACCCCTTATGATTAAATGTCACTAAAAGTTCTGATTCATATATTTGACTCATGCTGAAGAGATTGTGATAAAATACATCCATGTAGAGAACCTCTGTTTTTATTAGATCATCATTTTATAATTTTTTATTTCCATTTCCTTTTATCTTTAATTCACCATCGTTTCTAAATATCACTATTTTTTAACCCTTTTTTTAATATTTTTCAACAAATCTATATTTCCTTTCAAGTGGAATGATTATATGATGTCATGAATTCAGGTGCTACTATTTTTTGTAGCTTTAAGAGCCATTTCAATCAGGTTGTCTTTCTTGATCTTCTTCTTTTTATTCAATGAGACATGTGATTGAGTAGAGGAAAAAGATGGAAAATCCAATATCTTTTCAACATTAATGGGTTCATCGTACTCATATTTGTTTTCCAAAGTAGAATACTATTTTCAAGGGTAATTCTTATTGGTTTAATGGTATTGAATTGTCTCAAATTTTTATAGTTATTGTCCCCACTTTTCCTCTTCCTACAATGAATAGATTTATTTCCAAAATTATAATAGTGAAAAAAATATCCATATAAATAATTTCTTCTATATGATTTATTATATGGCATCATTATCCTTTAATGACTTATAGGGTCTTCCCATTCAAATAGATCCTTGATTCTTCATAGTAAGACATGGTATGGCCCAAAAAACCATATAACTGACATTTCATAAGAGGAAATATTTTCTTCCTTACATTCCTCCACATGTTCCCTACATTTGTAAAGGTATTTGATTAAAAATACACTCTAGATACTTAAGTATTATTTACATCTCTCTTCTCTATTTGGTTCGAAGCTATCTCTATTAAGACATCAGATGCCTTTGTGATATGTCCAACTTTCTCCTTACCTTTACTTTATCTCTTCCCATTTACATACTTTGATGTTTCTATATCATAGAAAACTCCACTTTTTTTTCATAAATGTAGATTATTGATCATTCAAGCCTTTCTCTACTCCTTTAAAACCACATTTAACTCTTTCTAAAATCTATACTTTTGAAAATATTCCAAAATATAATTTATTTTTTATTTCCTTTTATTGTGATTCAATTTCTAGTTTACATCTTTAAGTAACAAATTCTTCTTAAAGTCCCTCAACTATATTATTATTTTCCTCTAATCTTGATGAATGGTCATTGGTGAATTTTGTCTACTCTTCAATCCTAAGTTTAAACTCCATAACCTCTTTTGATCTTTCAAAAGTTGTTAAATTTTATTCTGACACTCCTTTTAGTTGATAAATTTCTACTTCAAGACGATCCACGTACTCTGATGATTCTTTCAAAAATTCCAACATCTTTCTATTTTTATTTTTTTTAATGAAAATATCATCATGATCACCCTCAAGTTCCACCTTGAGATCTATAACACCATTCAACTGATTATCTTTATATTTTTTCAGTTCTACTTTTTCAACTATAGAAATCATGGTCTCTTAAATATCATGTTTAAACTCTGGTTCTACATCCTCCAAAAATTCATTATTATCTTATTTTTCTTTATAGATAAAGCTCTTTATTTGTACTTTATTTCATGGTTTACAGTATCCCTTTTGAGGAAACCTCCTCTAAGATTTTGGAATGACTTCTGCTTCACATTCTATATCATCGAATCTCCTTGGGAATCGAGCAAAAAGGTTCCCTACTTTACCACACCAAAAAAATCAAATGGAATATTTCATTTAAATCTCATTCTTCCTATCTTGAAATTATTAGAAAAAGAGAAATAAGTTTGTCAACGACATCATATCCACCATCACTAACCTTAAATATTTCAAGTTTTTCCATGGATTTTAATTACATTTCCTTGATTACTTGAATTTTTGTATCTTTTGGTTTGACTCTCATTTTATAATCCATCATACTTTTTAACAGATCATTCGGAGAAATATTAGATATATCTATTTTTTCAAGGGATAACATTTTTTAATTTTACAGAGGTAAGAGCCTTCTCAAGATTTTATTCATAATTTCAATATCCTTAATTTCTTCCCCAAGTCCTCAAAAGGATCCAATAACTTTAGTAATGTGATTAAAGAAACTATTTACATTTTTAACTGAATGTATTTTTAGATTATAAACTAGTTGTGAAAAAATTGAATATTGGTCTCCTTGACTACGATATCAACTTCATATATTTTTTCTAGTTTTCTCACATGGAATTGTATGTAGTGATTTCTATCACCTTCAAATAGATTTTATTAAATATTTATATAGTAAGATAATTTTGAGATTTTTCATCTACGTCAATCATTTTCCTGCCTATTTTAGTTATAAAAATACTTGTCGCATCAGTAACCTGAATCCCTTAAACTACTATATAGAGAAACTCCATTCCAAGAGATCACAGATGAGATCTCATTATATTATTAAAAATCTAAAATTTTCTTCCATCAAAAAGTGGAACTCCCCTAACATTCACTAAATTATTCATAACAATAGAGTAAAGGTTTAACACCAATAACTTGTTTACTCTGATACCACTTGTAGAACCCTAGAACACCATGAGAGGGGAGTGGTGAATCATGGTGTCAATTTTTTCTATAAATGAAATGGATATTTTCCCCATGTTGGGAGGAACTTGTTAAAATTTTCTGATGGAATCATGTAGTTATCAAACACCCAGATAAAGAAATGGAAACACAACATAGCATTTTTACTTGGTTCACCACTAAGGGATATTCCAAGGACCATACACCTAAAATGCATCAGTCATAACAAAATCCAATAAGATTCAATAGGTATTGTGGATTACAATTTTTTAGACACGATCACTCCATATCAGGAACATTAACTTTATAATATTTTTATGGATAGCACAATACCTCCCTCAGATCACTTCTATCAACTCCCCCTTACTCGCTAACTTAGGAAAAGTATTACTCAATTTAATGACTTTAAGGTATCCTCAATTGATTTCATATTTAAGTTTTTGTCCTAGATTATCATGAGACTCAACTCACACCATAGTCCTAAATTGATTCACTTGGAAGCACTATTTAGTAAAACAATATTTTCAAAACTATTGTTCATAGATATCCTAGCCTTTATTAAATACATTTATTATTTCAAAGTAACTTAATCCTTTATGAAAACACTACCTTTTGTGAATCCCACATCTTTTAAAAATCTCTCATCCTTCACAAATCTCCCATCCTTCACAGAAATCCAAACAATCATAAATCTCCTAGTCTTTGTGAAATTCCCTCTTCTGAAATGCCTTAAGTTCAATCAATTCTTATACATACTTTTTTTGAAGCTTGTATTCATGAATAGTTACCGAATCATGAATAATTCCCTTTATGATAGGACCTTCTCAAAACTAAATCGTTTCATGCATTTTATAAATTCTCTTCATTGCTTCTGAAGATGATTGGCCTCCTATTTATGGAATTTACCTTTTATGAAGATTTATATCTCACCGTGGACTTTCTCAAATATATATATTCAATTTCACAAAGCTCCTTTTATTTGTAAATTTCTACTAGAAATTTTTAATTTGTGAATCTTCTCGTAATTGCATAGATTACCATCTTTTCATCATGCCTCATCCACTCATTGCAAAACCTTCATCGAGAACCTTCAAACCTTCAAGAAAATAGATGATCGGTTCCTTCATGAAAATTTATCTTTTCATTAATCTATAATCATTGTGAAATAATTTCCTTTACTATATTCTTGAAGAGACAGTCATGGAAATACTTCTTTCATGATGCTTTCACCATCCTTCGTATTTTGAACTCTAAAAAGTTAGAAACACTAGGAAATGATGTCGGCTGCAACACTAAATCCTCATACACTATAAGATTATTTTCCTTGAAAACTCTATGATCAAGACAATGTGGATTGAAAACAAACATAAAATACACTCTATTTCTGGCTATGAAAATCCTTGGTTCCAATAGACCCCTAAGAGTCACATCATATGGCTAATAAAATATTTCTAAAATATATTAAAGGTACAATAAATTATAGGATTATATATAAGAGAGGATTGGTCTTGAATCTATCCAGTTTTAAAAATGTTGATTGGAAAGGTGATTATGATGATTAAAGATCCACCTAGGGTTAAATTTTTCATTTGGTGGCATTTGTGTTATTTGGAATTGTAATAAATAAAAACTCAGTCACACTGATTACTACAGAGGCCAAATATGTTATTACTACTAGTGATTTCACTCAAATGATTTGGTTGATGGAGCAGTTGGATAATTTGAGGTTGGACGTGTAGAAACCTCTCAAAATATTATGTTATAATCAAATTTCTATAAAACTTTCTAAAAATATAATGCAACACACATGTTCAAATCATATTGATATAACAATTCATTTAATCGAGGATAAGGTTTTAAATGGATATATAAATCTAGATTTTATCCCAAACTAATATCAACTTGAAGATATATTCAAAACGTAATATCTAAGGAAATATTTGATACATTTAGGATGAACATGAATATTCATCCCCTCCAACATCATTAAGAAGCTTTGGTAGGGATCCACAATGAGCCTTTGATTATGTTTTCAAAAGGGGAAAATTAGTGCACAACCTTTTTCTTAGTGGGACACATTTTTATCCACAAAGGGAATGTAAGGGAATGGATAATTCATGAATTTTATATCCTTTTATTTTAATTTATTGGTGGTGTTTATTATAATAAGGGGTAATTTTGATTAAGTGAGTGACCACATTGAAGGGGATCATTTTTTTCACTTGGAAAAAAACTTTCTTGCCACCAACAGATGGAGTTCTCTTAAAAACACTACTCTAACCTTTGGTGTGGTTTTAATATGTTTATCACCTAACAATGGATATGAATAGTTATCTCTTTAATGAAAATAATATTTTCAAGAAGTGATTTGGAAGAGTTTAATGGGTTGATAACAAATCCAATAGGGGAAATTGAAGTTCACTTAAAATTGTGGAAGAATTTTTATTTATTTTTGACATTGATTGAAATGTATTATGGGATGTTTAATAAGTGTTTTTTAGTGTTTAAGAAGGTCTATAGATTAATTGAATAGGTTCTAAAATCATTTTAGGTTTTCTAGAATCAAAATATAAAAAAAGTCATTTAATATGTGTAATAATTTTTTTACCATTACATGTAAGCGTTATCTTGTAATCATGATAAGACTACTAGGATGATTATTTATATTCATAAGCATCATCCCATACACATCATTATATAATAATTATTATGTAAGTATCATCTAAGTTTGGTAAGAATCATATGGCCAGTATAAACATGAATTTTTGTAAGCATGAGACCCCCATAAGGATAAAACAAGACTCTATAAGCATTAGTTCATAAGCATAAATGACTATGTGTTGAAATAATTTTTGAGTCTACATAAGAAAGATTTAGAGGACTCTATAAGGATGATTTTCATTACTATAAGGAACAATATTTTCAAGATTGAATTGAGTGATGATATTATGATGTTCTTCATTGATCAAACATCATAGTGATTTCGATAGACTATGATTCAAGTTATAGTTGTAGCATCAACCCAAAGGTGATGCCAAGTGATGAGATGAGTGATCCATGATGCAATATAAGGTTCCATGTCATGGTTCCATGTTAGTGAAAATCAAATTTTAATTTATGCAAGTTTTCTATATGTTTTGAAGGGGATATTTATTTTGAAGTTATTAGATATTTGAATATTATATTCTAACTGGAAATAATGTTAGATATATCATATGATATTCCTGTATATTTCAAATTAAATATTTTAAATCATTATTTATTGATTCTACTAAATGAGAAATCAAGGCTATTGACTAGGAAACTCACTACACCCAATCTTCATAGGTATTTTCATAATAATTATTGAAATAACTTTCAAGTGTTCTTTGAAAAATATAAAAAAATAAAGAAAATGAGTGTTTTCAATAATTGAGATCTCAATAATATACTATATCAAAGAGATAAAAGCTAAAGAATATCAACCTATAGTGATTTTTTGAATATTTACAAGGAAGTGGAAGCAAGTAAGTGCCTTTGTTTTTATCATCAAATGCTTGCTGCTAAGAAGAAAATAGAACATTTCATGCATTCATGAGGAGATCATCCTAAATAAGTGTGAAAGGAATATCAATCTATTGTTTTTGTATTAATATAATTTTGGAAGTGTAATATTTCTTAGAATATGGTTAATTATTTTTTGTTGATACATCTAGTGGTAAAGTGAAGATCTGATTCATTATAGTACGTAGGAAGAATATTTAGAGAACAGGTGGTTACTATCTAAACAACATCAAGCATTTAAAAGTGGGAAGTGGATGATACCTTCCCATAAATTGAATTGGATGATACCTTCTTGAACCTTATGTTCCAATTTATAGGATTTTTTAATTACTATAACTATATTAATGATAATAAAATCCATGATGTAACAATAATTCAACATGAAAAGGAGTATGTGCTCACACTGAGGCTAAAACATGTAAAATTTCATATGTTTTTTGTTTCATTATTATTCGTGAATATGGATGAGGAGAGGAATTTCATTAAGAGAATATTAACTTAATCAGTTATATAAGTCAAATTCAAAAGGATAATTTTATAAATAAATTAGTACCACTAATTCACCCCCCAGTGGTATCTTAACAAGTTCTAGGATCTTTACAAATCCTACCTAAATAACTTCAAATAATTTGATAAGGCATCTATGTGTAGGTTATTTGAAGGGGAATGTGAATCCATTCAATTAGTATATCCAAGTGATAAGATATTTTAAATCTAGTGGTAAATGCTATTGATATTTGATAAAATAATGGGATAATAATAAAATTAATTTATTACATCACAACCGATAATCAACATGAAGAACTAAGAATTTTCCTTGATTTGTAGTAGAAATAGAAAACCATTCAACCACATCACTATGCTTGCTATCCATATTAGAGAAATATAATCTCCTAACCGATACTAACTTCTAGGATTGGTATAGGTGATTGTGTATTATACTATTCCAAGAGAATAAGTTTTATATATTGGATTCCCTAGTTCTTACTGATCCCTCTAAAGAGGAAAATGAGGAGGTAAAAAATCTTCTAAAAACATGTGGATGGTGAATTGGATGTATAATACTTCATGTTATCATCTATGACTAGTGATCTCTATAAGTATCATGAAGACATGGATGCATACAGCATGTTTTCTTATCTCCATGATCTCTATTAAAAGAAAGAAAGACAACAGAGTTATGAAATATCGAAGGCACTCAAATCATAAAAAATATATTTTTATTTTTTCAATTAGTTATTTATTTTTTCTTTTTTATGACTCATTAGATACTCATTTTCATCAGTTTGGATGTTTTAAAGATATAATTTTTTGATCCAATACATTGATATCTTATAAATTGGCTACACGTGTCTCTATGATTAATTTATAATACACTATATTCAGCATTTACAAAAAAAACCTTCAAATTACATGTTTTATATTATATTTTAACAAGAATTTTTTTTGATAGGGTGGTGTTTTTTTATCATCAAATCTATGGTATTAGGATGAATAATGTGTATAGGAAACCAATAGATTTATACAACTGGATCAATATTAGGGTATATATAATAATATTTCAATATCAAAAGATATATCAAAACAAATTACTTATTTTTTTAAATGTTTCTATAGTGTTTAAAATAAATTAATCACACTGATTTTGGTTACTAAATTTTCACAAAATCCCAAAGGGCTTTTATTTTATTATTTTTGGATAATACCCTTTTTAATTGGGTTGACAGGAAACCTTACAAGGCTCGTAGGCCCTATAGGCATATATAAACTAATACATGTCCCTGAACGCCCCAAATACCTAACACCACTTGAACATACCCTCCCCAGTATATTTTGATACATTTTAACCAAGCTCCCAAGCTTTCATGGCTACACAGCTGGAATTTCCCCATATAGAGATGCATGGTTCCTCGTACTGATAGAAAACACCATACCCTCTCATTAATCACAATTTGGTTCCCCTGCAAAGTTGGGTTCTACTGCTTTAAACCCCCAAATAGATCTATAGTTAATGTATATTTAGGTCTACATATTTTTCCTTTGGGCCCATCATGCCTCTTTTATCCAGCCACAAAAGACTTGTCATCCTACCGCCTGAGGTCGTCAGTGGTGCTTCCTTCACCGAGGACCCTCCCTCCCACTGTTACTTCCTACGACGTGGTCACCCCCAGTGTCAAAACTCCTATGAACCAATACTAAAGACTGCCATGATCCTCTCCTTGTATGTGCCTCCATCACCTACCTCCATCAAGAATCCCAACAACCCCACCACTGCCGGGTCGGAAAACCACCACACTGGGCCCTAGTCACCAAGAAAGCCAACCACAATTGACCCCTAAGCCTCCCTACAACTTCCTTACCAATAATCCTACCTATAAACTAAAACAACTACTCCAAATATTGGGGTTTTCTAGGATTTGATCCTAGGCTTGGTGAAGGCTTATAGGGAACCTTTTTCATTAAGATGGACCCCAACGGTTATGGTTACTACATTTGTAAATTTATAAAATGGGTTATATTTTATACACAAACTAGAATCCCTAAAGATATATTTATAAATTTAATTATAATTTAATTTGAAATATTTATTAGAAGCTTATTTATCAATATTTTTTCATTACTACCAGGAATATCAAGAATCCACATATTCAAAAGAGAAAATTTATTTTTTTTGGAATGAGTGAGAATATTACATGATTTTAGAATATTTTTAGACGTCATTAAGAAGTATATTCCTAAAAAAATTATTTTTTTATTTTGTTAATATCATGAATATGTTTTCAATATTTTTATTATTTAGTTAATTTTCTTATCATTCTAAGTTAGAGTTATAGATAGAGACTCCAGAATTGAAAGTTTTATACCATAATAGGGATAAAAAAATATAGAATATTGTTTCAGTAAAATATTGTATAGTAATGTTATTAATGTGAGATTATAATCCCATATTGTAACACCTTAGCTTCAATTATAGTAATTATTTCTTTCTAAATAAACAATAGCATAATACACGTATCTTTATTCAAGAATGTGATTAAAACCTAAATTTAAAATTTCTATAAATTTATTTATATGAAAAAAATATACTATTTTAAATCATAATTTCAATATTATCTTAGGGTGAACTTTCATTATTTTTCATAAAAACTTTATTTTGAAGTCAATAGTGAAGAATATCAATTTTTAAGAAACCTATCATTTCTTTTCAGGTATTTACAAAATATCATTTTTTTGGATTGGTTTTAAAATTATATTATTTCCTTTTAATTATAAATAATTAAATTAATGTAATTATGATCAACATTATACTTGAATTTGGTATAAAAACATTTTTATACTTAAAAGGCATTTTTTTGGAAAACAGTTTTTCATCGTCTTTTTCATGTTTGTTTTTAAATTGATTTCTACCACTTATGGAAATTGAATTTGATAAAATGGGATCAATATTTTTAATCCTAATTTATAAATTTTTTAATTATACCACTTTCATTTTTATTCATTATGAATAGTAACTTTGGTAAAAAGGTTATTATGGTAAGAGTTAAAATGGGTTAAAGGTGTTAAAATTAAAATGATAAGGGTTAAAATGACCAAAAAACTTGTCTAAATATTTTTTATAGTAATATTTTAACTCTATATCATATCCTATTTTAATATGATTCAGTTTTGATCCATTTTTATTGAGTAATATATTAATATATTTTAATGTTTTTAAAAATTCCAAGTGTATCCTCTCCCTTACTTATAAAATGACACCACTTATCCTTTCTACTACACACTTCAAGAGACTTATATATCATCCAATACCTACCCAAATAATTTCCTAAAATCCATACCCATGTTCTATAGGTTTTTCTTATCATAATACCATCCTTAGAAGGATTTAGGTATAATCCAGTGATGGTTTTCCATAGAATAGGTATAACCCTTAACCTAGTGTTTTCATTTTATTTCTTATTATACCTCCTTCAATTCTATTATAATCATGATGATATAATAAAATAAGTATATCACATATAATTATATTTTATTACATTTATTTCTCAACCTTTATTCATCTTCTTCTTTATAAAATGGGAAATGAAAGCATCATTTGTGTGTATGTGTATACTATCGCCTCATGAAACGATGTATTTCTTTTTTTATCACTAGCATTAATGGATGGTTATTAAGATAGATATAATGTTTATATATTATATTTAGGATATAATTATGATTATTTAAATATAATATATCATTTACCTTCTTACACTTCGATCCATTAAAAATGACAACATCCCTCGTGTATGCGTGAGGACTATCACCTCCATGAAGCAATGTGATTCATTTTTCAAGTATTAATTTAAATAATGGTTATAAATATGTATATAATGAATATATATGATATTTATATAATAATTAAAATTATTTATATGAATTAACCATGATAAATATGAAAGTAATGAAACTAACAAACCGAAACTTACATGAAAAATAAAATAATTAACACACAAAAATAGTTATTTAAAAATGAATTATTAATAAAATGGTGTTGAAATGTTATAAATGGATCATATAAGATATTATAATTATGTATATGGATATTTTATATAATTATAATAAAATTAAATTTATTATATATGAGGTTAAAATAACTTATGAGGTAAGTCGGACCTGAGGTAAGGGTTTATTCACAATCTCTTCCTTATTCAAGATTGTTTATATTTAAGTATAAATTGGGGTATTATATGTTATTCCTATCTTAAAAACCATAAATTTTCTTCTAATATATTTATTTGTATAAACTATAATTTTAACCTTCATTTTCCTCCTTTTAATTACTGAAAAGTGTGAATGAATTTTTTTAAGGAAAACTGACTTTCTTTTCTTATTTGGTTAAGAATATTTTTATTCTATATCCATATTTTATTTAAAAATTTTATAAGAATATTTTTAATATTTTCCAATGATTGATTAAATTAATTTTTACTCATGTTTTAATTTCTATAAAAATATTTAAAAATGAATCTTTTTATCATTTTCTGAACAAGGCACTTTTTATAAAAGGTGTAAATGGAATATTTATTTTAGCATACACCACACAAACAGTTGTTCCCACCATCATGAATACTCTTTGATTTGAATATTAATTTACAATTTTCATGATTCTTTCTGAAGAAATTTTTTTTCTAATATTTTATATATTTTTAGATATTAAATATGTGATTTCAAAATGAAAAGGGTATTTTCCTCAAGAACTGTTCAAGTGGTATTTTAAAAGTGTTTTCATTTATATCAACATACATTGATTAACTTTATGATTTAATAAAGATATAATCTAATGGTATCATCTACCATATTTTTATGGATTTCTTATCATCATTTTGACTAGGGAAAGTATTTATATTTTTTATGTTAATTCTTCTGATATGTATAATCATTTATTATTAAGGAATGTTGATTATTTTATATTTTTTATTGATATGATGAATACATTAGACTTATTAAGTGAAAATTGGTACTAGAATTTTATAACCCTTCGATGAATCAGTAGGTGTCATGAGACAAAACAGATTGGGTATTTAGCATATGCCTTACCCATTATGTAATATTCCTTTGCACAAGGCCTCATCTATAAGTTAAAGATATCCAACATTATGAATTCCATCATTATGAAAAAGTTATTAATGTCCATGTGATTATGCAAATATCTATGTTATCCATAGATGAGTTTCAATCTCATGTAATTACTTATATGGAATTATTTGATCATTATTTATTCTTTCCATATTATACATGCCTTATTTTTTATATATTATCTTTCATTGTACACATTCCCTTACTGAGAATCTAATTTTACCCTTTTATTTTGTTTCCTTTCCCCAGGATAACAGAAATTATACTATGGATGATATGAAAGGATTTTCTGTAGAGAATAATAATGTTCTCAATGAAAATATTATATTGTATTTTATGTTTTAATTGGTAATGTGATATTTAATCATTTATCTAGTTTTCCAAGACTAATAAACTATTTGATCCCTTAGGATGTGGTCAATTATATCTATTTCCAACATAATAAAGAAAATAAAAACTCTGGACGACTAGTTTCAGGATTTTTATAGTTGGTATTAGAACAATTTTAGTATAAACCTTGGGAAATAGATTTTAAAAAACATAGATTAGAGAACATAACCCTATAAAAGACTCTAAGGATAAGTACAAGTATAGGATAATACCATATATTTTTAGTGAAGTGGATATTTTTTGGTTTTTATAGAAAACATATTCATGTCTGGATACTAGAAAGTTGATGTAGTTGTGTCACAGATGCACCTAGAGGTAAAAACTCTGAAAGGGAAGAATTGGGTATTAACTTTGATCATCACTGGTGCATGATGAGTTGGCCTAAGACTGTACACCTATCTAGACACTCCTAGGGGGTTTTCTTTGGTTGATTATCTCACTCTTTAAAAACCATTATGAAATATTTGAAAATATTTTTGTGATTTAATGATATTCCCAATGATATTAAGATTATTATTTAGAGATTAGATATGCATAAATTTTCAATTTATGTTAATTGTTTAACCAAATTAATAATTATACATTATGATGTTATGATATATTATAGTGTAAAACATTGTTTATAAATGGTTCCTAGTAGAAGAAATGGAAACTGTATCAATGAACATAATCTATGTTGGTATTTCCCTCCTAGTTAAGACAATGAAGCTGTAAATATAGAAAGAGCTAGTTTTGAACAAATTATAACTATATTATGGAATATGACTCAAGTTATGACCAATAACCTAGCCCGTACAGATCAATTTGTTGATCTAAAACACTGTGTAACAATGTTATATTTTTTCATGTAACAATAACTCTATCATTCAATAGAACCAAAAATCCATTAGTAACTAAGGAATGGATAGTTTCCTTGGAAAAGATATTTCTCACTTTGGGAAGTAATGAAATGGAGAAGATTTTCATGGAAGTTTATCATCTCATTGGGGATTCAAATCAGTGGTAGGAATTGATTAAAAACGCTAAGGATGAGGAAAAAAGATAGAGCATAGAGTGGAATGATTTTATGGTACTTTTCTTAGAAAAAATATTTTCCTCACAAGTAACAAGTGGATATAGAGAGACAATTCATGAGCCTAAGACAAAAGGAATAAGAAAATGTTTTTAAGTATGAAGACAACTTTACAAGGTTAGAAATATATGTTTTGGACTACATAAGTAACCCAAAGAGTAATATTTATCATTTCTTTGATAGGATAAATATAATACTTAAAAGGGAACTAGTCTCCCAAACATTCTCTTTATATGAGGATATAGTATCATGTAATATCAAGATAGATAAAAAATTATCTGAGCCTTATGAATTTGAATAAAATCAAGAGAAAAAGAGGATGGATGAGAACATAATGAAGTAAAAAATGGATAGGGGGGAATAGAAGTGGAAATTTCTGATATGTGATACTTTTAGAAGGAAACATTTTGGTATAGGCTTGAAGGGGATAGGATTTTTCTACAAGTGTGGAGAGAAATTCTATCATTCCCACAAATACAAGGGTAAGGGAGAATTCATCAAATTATAGTGCTTTAACTATAAAGAGATGGGATACTATGTTAATCAATGATCCAAACACCAAGGGAAATTGCCACAAAATAGGATAAGGTTAGAAGGACATGATTATTCAATTATTACAACTAAAGTTTAAGTTACTATAGATGTGGGGGCAGGTAATTTGATCGTAACTTCAAAGTTAACTAATGATTTATTCGATTATGGATTCTCACACTCTTTTATATCATCCATGTTTTCCAAAAAAAATTAAATATTCCTCTAGCACACTAATAATGGTGTTATCAATCAAGACACCTAGAGGAAATATTATTTAAATAAATATATGACGATCAATCCCCATTAGAATAGAGTCTTGTGTAATTCCTAGCACACTATGATTTGTGATGAAGATTTGAAATTCCTTGTCTTTAGAATAGAAACTTCATCATCCAAATCATGCTTAAATATACCCCTATTATCTATCCTTAATTAAATTCTAGGAGAATAATAGTATACACAACCTATGTATGGAAAAGGTAATCCTAGAATAGAATATGTTCTTACATTGAAAGAATGAATTTGTGTGTTTCCTGAAGAACTAATCATACATACACCAAATTGTAAAGTTTATTTTTCTATTAAACTCATCCTTGATGTGAAATATATATCTAATAATACCTAAATAATATCCATCTTAGAGTTAGTGTAGTTAAAGAAACAACTTCAAGAGTTTTGTGATAAGGGATGCATATGGCCAAGTGTTTTTCCTTGGGGATCTTATATTCTATTTGTGAAAAATAGGGATGATTCTATAAGGTTTTTCATTAATTACAAGGAAATAAATTTCACTACCATGAAGAAAAAATATCTTCTACCTTTCATTGATGACTTTTCTAATCGACTTTAAGAAGCTCAATATTTTTCAAAAATTTATCTTCATTAAGGGTATCATCAATTACAGGTAAGGAAAGAAGATATTCCAAGTACGATATTTCATACAAGGTATGGACATTATGATTTTATATTAATTCCCTTAGGATTGAGAAATGTACCCTCTATTTTTATGAATATGATTAATATAGTGTTCAAGTAATATCATGATAATTTCATTGTGGTATTTTTTGATTATATCTTGGTATAATCCAAAATTTATAAAGAACATAAGATTAATTTATGAATCATTATTGAAAATCTTAGAGAGAAATAGTTATATAGGAAATTTATAAAGTGTGAATTATAGCTTCATGATGTTCCTTTTCTTGGGTATATTGTCTCCATGGATGGAATATTAGTTGATCCTTCTAAGATAAATGCAGTGAAATAATGTCCAGTACTGACAAACATAACTTAGGTACATAGTTTCATCATATTTATAGGTTACTATCACTGATTTGTGCAAAAAAAATCCCAATTAGAAAAATCATTAACCAATTTGATGCATAAAGAGGTTAATTTATTATGAATAAATTAATGTAAAAATTGTTTTAAAGAATTAAATAAGAGGTTTGAAGTTCTTAAGAATCATTGAATCGCTAAGAGGGGGTTGAATCAGTGATAGTCTTCATAAAAATTTCAACTTTAAGAAACTTAACCTCTATAAATTGTTAGAGTTTCTTCATTATCAACTTCTAGTCTCATTTGTATGAAAATGTAGCAAATTAAACAATACACATAATATTTATAAGATTTTTCCCCAGTGTTCAGACCTATATTCTTTTCATATCCACTCTAGTGGGTCTATGGAAATTCACTATAATGAAGAAGTGAATAAAATTTTTGTTTAAAATCCCATTATACGCCATTTATATCCTGATAGGAATGATTATATTAAATCCCATTATTTTAAAAAAAAATTACAAAATTTGAGCCATAATAGAAAATTTTAATTTTGAAACTTTCTACTCCATAAAGGTATGTCCAGAATCACTATCTGATCTACCTTTTTCTGATCTTATGCATCCAAAAATAGTTTATCCAATAATCTCTTGTCCATTCTGAATTTTCTCAAACTATTATTGAAATAAACTTATGTTGTATATGATTTAGAAAAACTTGGCAACTCATAAACTTCTTCTTGAAACTCTATCTGATCTTCACTGTTCTTTTCTCCTTTGTTCGGTCATCTAAACTTTGTGTTGTCTGATCTTCTGACTGAAAATTCTATACAAAAAGATTCAACACGAAACACAACTTCGATTAGAAACTCAATCTGACACAAATTATATAGTACTTAAACTTATTTCATTCATTAATAGAGATGAGTAAAATGTAATTTTGTACTTCTATTTATAGGTTCTCCAGAAATAGAAAAGGTGATAAACCTAAAATATTTTCCCACTCACCCAAATTCATAAATATGAATCTATCAGATATTTGAACTTCATTTGAGCACTTATAAAACCTTATAAACTATTCTAGAGTCTTCTTAAATCTTATTTAATTCTCTACAAATTCATAATTTTCAACTTTACTCAAATTAGAACTTTACATAGTTTTGCCAAAAGTTATGTCTAGAAATTGATTGTCTAGAACTTCTCTATCTGGAACTCTGTATGGAACTCTATTCATTTATCTGATTATATTGAACCACTTGAAATAAAAAACATTTATTCATTCTGGTCTTTGTTTCTCAATTCAAACTTTGGAAAAAAAATTGGATTGACAACCTTACGAAACATTCGTTCAATGGAATTTCTTATAAAAAGATCGTCTAATGGATTTTCTTAACTAGAGCTTAAAAACTTCACAAATTTTAACTTCAAAATTCCTATTTTAGATGTTCTTGACCCACTAAAGTAAAAAATCTATCAAATAAATAAAGAAAATTTTTCTCTATCTTTTGCTCTAAGTCAATTAAAGATGGTTAACTAAATTGATTCAAATTTTAAATTTTTTAGTTGTTTGTGCTATCTGTTTCTAGTAGAAACTTAAATAGATATGAAATTTTATCTATCTAAAAACTTTTTCCACTATTCTTAATCCCTTATAGTCTATATGGAATCCTATGTATGATAATAAACTTTAAATCTTCTCTTTTTCAGTAACTTTCTTCATCCACTTAAGTCTCTTCCCACAGCTTCAAACTTCTTTAAGATATTTTTCTGGAAACTTGTGTCTAGAACTCTGATGTTCTCTCCCTTTATCTTTCACTGATATTAGATTTTAATAAAAGTTCTTTTTTGATTTATCTAACATTTTTATACATTGAAAATCTCATAAAAACAAATATTTTCACTTTTTACAAACACTAGCTCTGCATCATTTGATCTACTCAGTATGCTACATCAGTTTGATCAGGTTTATCCAATAAGTAACATTTCACTATTGGAGCTTCTTATGAAAACCTATGCCTTATCAGCCTCACTAAAAACTAGCATCTTTATTTTCTCTAATTTTTCACAAACTCAGTGATTTTCACAAACTCATACTTTCAAATAAAAAATTCACCTAAATATTCTATCTAGAAATTTTGTATGATCAGCAACAAGGTTGTACTTAATTGAACTTCATCAACTTCAAACATCCATATTTATTACAATTTCTCTATCCAAATGTTTTTTGTTTAGAACTCTCAGTCTAAAATCTTCATCTTTGTACATTTCTCAGCTTGGTACTACTCTGTCAAGTAAACTATATCTTGGAACTCTATGACCAAAATACTACAAATCTCTTTTATTCCAAAATCATGGATCATGAAATCATTTCATTATGTTTGGTAATTTTGAAAAAATAGTTTTGGAATCATCTGGTTTATGGAGTTATAAATTTGTAACTTTATAACTTACTAATTTTCTTACTTCTTTTCTCCAGTAACTTTGTTACACTATCTACATTTAGACTTTCTAAATATCTTAAAATGAACATTATAAAGTTGTTTTTCCTATCTAACAAAATTTATTTGTTACACCTCTTCGGTGGTGGTGTAGTGGTGAATGAGGGTGGTACAAAATACACTGCACTTTGGGAGGTATAGGGTTTGATTCCTGGGAGCTCACTCTTGAGTGAATTTATCCTTCCCCCAGATCTTCTAATCTTATTGGGTAACCTGACTCCATAATGGGTGGTAATAAGGGTGAAACCCACCTGTGTTGATGGATTAATGTGTCGAATCATCATCGCTTGGGTTGTCACCCCATGGGACGCTCTCTTATCTTGTCTGGAAACAAATCCTTCCTGGATGGGGCTCTCTCTAGAGTGACCTCTTCATGGAGAGGGGGATTCCTTGGTGTGGAGGGTTCGAAAAGGACACTCTTGGGGATTCCCTTTTTAATAGAAAATTCAGTTGTCAATAAATAAAAAGCCTTTTCAAGAAAACATAACAAAGGATCTTCAAGGTTGATCAATGTGTTGGTGTTGACATTAACATGATAAGGGAATGTATTTGTGATATATTGTGATGAATAAAAGAAAGGACATGTATGTTTCCTTATGTAGAATGATAAATTTATTTCATATGCATCATGGTAGTTAAAGATCCATAAACAAGACTATATAACCCATGATGTTAAGTTGGAATTCATAATTTTTTCCTTGAGGATATAGAGGAATTATCTCCATGTTGAAAATGTGACATATATACATATCATAAGAGTTTTAAGTACATATTTTTATAGAAATAGATCAACATGAGGTAAAAGAGATGGGTATAGCTACTCAAGTATTATGATTGCTTAATACACTACCACCCTAGGAAGGATAATAAGGTAGTTGATGCATTGAATAGGAAAGATCATGGATTTCTAACTAATATGAGGATTTATAAGGATTCTATATTATAGGACTTAGTAAAGTTCGATATGGGAATTATTAGGGAAGGGAAAACATCACTCCTTTTAAAAATGATTATCAAACCATCCTTATTGGAAAATACAAAAAGTTTCCAGCTTGATGACAATAGTTTACAAAAGAAAATTAAATATTTTAATGATGGAAAACTAGTGGATTTTGTTTATGAAGATGGTGTGTTGAAATTTCAAAATAGGTTGTGTGTTCTATCCAAACATAAGATAAATAGAGAATTATTATATGGATCCATAGCTCAAATTTCTTTATACACCATGGAATCACCAAAATGTATCAGATTTGAAGGAATATTTTTAGTGGGATAATATGAAATAGAAAATTATAAACTATGTATCTAGATTCTTAGTTTTTCAATAGTTAAAGGTTGAGAGGCAACATTATAAAGGATTCATGAAATATCTACATATTCTTGTGTAAAAATTGGATGATATTACTATAGAATTTTTCCTTGGATTTCTAAAAACTCATAAAAATAATGATTCCATGTGGGTTATTGTTGATAATCTTACCAAGTACACGCATTTCCTCTCTTTGAGGGAATATATACCTCTTGAGTGACTTTCATGACTCTATATTAAGGAGTTTGTGAGACTTTATGGTACACCTCTTTCAATTATATCCAATCGTGATCCATAATTTACATAGAAATTTTGGAAGTCTTCATAATGCTCTCGAAACTGAGCTATGTTTGAGTACTACCTATTATCCTCAAATTGATGGGAATTTTGAAAGAACTATTCATACATTAGAAGATATGTTGAGTTCATGATCAATTGACTTTTAAGGTATATGGGATCAATATTTACCTTTGGTGTAATTCATATATAATAATAGGTTCTATTCAAGTATTCAAATGGAACCATATGAAGTGTTGTATCAAAAGAGGTTTCGTACTCCAAATTATTGGGATGTGGTTGGTTAAAGGAATCTTGTAGGCCCATATCTCATGGAGTAGATGTAAGATACAATTTTTTTAGGTACTTTTCTCTCTAATTTTTTTTCATTTGAACCTTGATGGACTAGTCTTGTTCAAATACGAAGATCCTTTATTGGATAAAATGACCTAAAGTTCAAGGATGTATGCTTTTTTGAATTAATGGAGTCTGGGTATAAATGAGTTAAGTGTTATAAATGGGTTGTGGGGTGAGTTGAGAGGCTTTGAAGGGAAAATGGGTCAAAAATCAATTATAGAACATTTACACGTCATGTAAGGGTATTACACATCATGTAATTGTTCATGGGTTTTAAATAAATAAATCCAAAGTGACATATTTTTTGGCTAAAACTTTTAAAAAGCATTTCATGACATGTAACTGGATTGTGCATTGTGTAAATTCCCAACCTGCATTTTTAAACATGTTGTGAGGCTGAATTATCAATTGTTTTCATCTACATCTCTCCTCCTTCAACTGTAGG
The DNA here is from genome assembly GCA_963277665.1 of Viscum album. Classification (NCBI taxonomy): domain Eukaryota; kingdom Viridiplantae; phylum Streptophyta; class Magnoliopsida; order Santalales; family Viscaceae; genus Viscum; species Viscum album. Next base: position 1,951,588,338 of record OY728141.1, on the reverse strand, counting down.
CACCTTTTGATGATTTTGGAGGCTCCTGGATAGATCCCAATCTTTCTTGATCTTCGTTCTTGGTGAATCAAAATACATATTAAATATTTTCACCACCGAGTATGTGCTTTCTTCTCATTGAGATCTATATCTCTCTTCTACTCCTCTTTCCGGATAAAAGAAGTATGTTTACCCAATGTTGGATTTATATCTAGATCTTTTATTGTTAGACCTTTATTCGTTTGATCCTAAATTTACAATTTGGATCTAAATTTTGTTCTTTGTCGCCTTTTTTACTGATCCGCTTCATATTGGGGATTATTCTATTGGCGAGCATTGTTAACAAATTGAGGTAGGTGGTCTAATGTTTAAATCTCATAGTCGTGATTTTGATTTAGTACCTGAAAATTATAGAATTGCTAGATTTTTTTTATCAATTAAATTCCCTAAATAGAATGAATTAATTTAGTGAACTGGTTAATTATAAGAATGTGAAATTGTGGGATTTAGGAATAATTAACTATGGAAATTGATTGTGTGATATTGATGAGTGAATCAGATAATTAATTGGAAATTAATTATGAGATGCCAAAATTGTGAGTTTGAATAATTAATTAGTGAATTAATTTATTGAATATTTATATTGTGAAAGGATTAATTAATTATTGAATTAAATAATGAGTGGTTGAGATATATGTGTAATATTATGTTATTATGATATATGTAAATTTTGAATGGTAACATAGACATTTGGCCAAGTATTATGAATGGTAACATGATCATTCAATTATGTGTTGTAAAATGTTGAATGGTAACATAGACATTCAGCCAAGTATTATGAATGGTAACATGCTCATTCAATTATGTATTGTAAAATAGTGAATGGAAACATGGACATTCAATCAAGGAATAAATAATGGTAACATGGTCATTCAATTGTGAGAATTAATGAATGGTAACATGGTCATTCATTTGTGAGAATTAATTAATGGTAACATAGTCATTCATTTGTGAAATAAAGAATGGTAACATGGTTATTCTGGTGTGAATCAATGAATGGTAACATGAACATTCATTTGTGAAAATAAGAATGGAAACATGGACATTCAAACACAGTATATCCCTTAGGGATGGTTCAGACTTCAGCATGGGCCAAAGCAAGTATTGAGATGCATGTGTCCATGGGAACCCAAGGTTTATGTGGTTAAATAAAATTAACTAATAATGTGATAACTTTTTAATTATGAATTCTAATTATATTTTTATAGAACTGCATACACTATTATCTGATTGGATATTGTTTTATACACCATTGGTGGTGGCCTACTATGTTATAATCACACCCTATCTGGGTTGCCTGATAGATACCTGAATAGACTTTATCATTGTATGATAGGTTAAGGGAAAAGTTCCTATGTTAGATGGCTAGTTTGGGGATGGATCTTGGATGAGGGAACCGGGCATGGTTTAGGACCCACTTGGGAGTCCTTGGTGTATTTATTTTCTATTTTCATTTTAGACACTTGACACATACTTTAGCATGGATTTTACCTATTTTAGTTGGATATTTTATTTCCTATTTTTTATCATGAGATCTTGAAATTAATTATTGAAATATATCACTTCTACTATTGGTTATTATTTCCGATGGTGTATTACTTTTAAAAAAGAGGGTATAGTCTCACCATGAATGACTTATCATACCCTTGAAGCTAGTCGGCAACCTCTGGTGTATGGGGCGGTGTTCTTGAGGTCATGTTACTGACCATCTTGGGGCACTGGTATGTGGAACCCAGGCCGGGACTTTAAAAAATGGTACCAGATGAGTTTTATTATTTTTTTGTCTTACTATTTAGAAAAGATAAATAAGATACTAGGAAGAGTCGAGCCTTGGTAATGAGCTCGTGCATGGGAGTTCTAAGCCCATGTACAAGGGAAACCCATGTACTCAGGTTGGTATTATTGTTATTATTATTTGGTGTTACAGTTTAATATTATTTCACCTTGAGTGACATACTTGTTGTGTGATGAGATAATTATTTTTGAGATTTTTCTGATAATTGACTCATGGTTGGAATGGAACAAGATTCTAGTTTACATGAATCATTTTAGGCACTTAGGATTATTTTTTGACATGCATTACTTTAGGCACACATGGGAAAATGGGTTTTGGGTAAGTTATTGAACTTGAACTGTTTTCTTGGCTTGTGAAATTGAATTGAAAATGGTGCCTAATATGAAATCAAAAATGATAAAATGATGTAATAATGTGAATAAATGGGTGTCTAAATGAGAAATATAAATTATGAGAACATGTTTACCCTTGTAACCAATACATAGGTGTAGTATAGTTAAGGGTAATGTTATTGCCTCAGTTTTGGCCGCATGGTGAGATGTGGGGAAAAGACTTATTGTGACTTATTGTGTTTTTTTCTTACGTAAATGTGTTAATGTCTTCAACTTTGTCCTAAGGTGAGTGTTTGTAATTATATATTTATTCCTCTACAATTATGCTTGTTGATAGGATGACCATAAGACATAGAAGTGGATAATCCTCCAGTGGTGGAACCTGAGGCATTGATAGTGTCGGGTGAGGAAGCAGGGGAGAAGTTCTAATATAACTTCACTTGCTTAATTCATTTCATGGAAAGAGACCCAGGGGGGTTGTAAAAATCATGTCTAAGCTAATGAGAGAGTTCCAGTTATAACACCCTCCAATATTCACTAGAGAGGGTGGACCTAGAGGAGCTGAGTTCTGGGTTGAGCCCATCGAGACTATACTTGACCGTTTAGAGACTCCTACTAAAAAGAGGTTCAACTTGGCCGCTTATATGCTATGTGGATCAATGAATCCTAGTAGGATATTTAGGCGTGGACTGGACAAGCTGATGGCATGCTATGGAAGGACTTCTTGGAGAGGTTCTTGGAACACTTCTATCTAGAGATGATGAGATCGTACAAAGTAGTAAAATTCATGTGGATGACTCAGGGGAGAATGACCATGATGGATTGTGTTAGATTCTTTATATACCTATAGTGATTTTATCTAGTGTTGACTAGATATGATACAGATATGGTGAGACACTTTTAGTATGGAGTTAAGTGTGAAATTATGTTCAAAGTTAACCTTTTTGGTTAAAAAAGTTTACTGGGGTGGTGGATCAGGATCTCATAAATAAGGGGAACCAAAACGAGGCTTCCAGTGATGGATATATAGTTATTACTGGATGATCAAGAGGTGTGACTTCTTAGAGCATGAAGCACCAGTATAACAACTTTAGTCAGAGCAGTGGAAAGTAGAGTACACAAATAAGAGGGTTAGTTGCACAGGACCTTATAAAAGTGATCTGTTATTAGTGTGGTAGGTCGGGCCATTATCGTAGGGATTTTTTCCATCCACCAGTAGAGTGAAAAACCTATGGAAAAATTGGACATCTACAAAGGTTATACAGGAACCCAAGATACATGGTTAGTGATGGAGGATCTAGATCCAATAAGGTTGTGGGAAGGGGATCCTCTACACCATATTAGTCTGGTAGCTTCAGTTCTACTAGATGAGGTGGTAGAGATAGTGGATGTGGTGCTTCTAGGAAAGATCACCCAAATCAGCAGAGTGGTGCAACTTAAGGGAGTTATACAGCATCCTAGGGGATAGGGGAAGAATAGCTACATGTAGTGTAGCCTACACTTTTGGATAGAGAGGTTGGACCATCAACAGTGGGAGGTACAATTCTTGTAGCTTCTACATTAACTAGTGCCTTATTTGATACTAGTGTCTCTCATTTTTTTATATCTTCAAAACTTGTTAATGGTTTGAGCATGGTAGTGGAGTTTGTGAGTGGGGTAATAATGATATATACACCATTAAGAGTATGATCTAGAGACATTTGTTTATGAAAATTATTTTCTCTTGAGATCAGGTAGTATCATTTTCTCTAGGATATATATATTCTTGGCATGTCGGGTTTCAACCTGATTATGGGTATGGATTGTCTAGTTGCATACTGAGACCGCATAGATTGTTACCAAAGGAGAGTGACCTTTACTTCTCCTAAAGGTGGCCATCATATTCACTATGGGGAGTGGGATATCTAGGTATTCCAATCAGGTCTAATTACTCAACAACTGGGAGATCTCATGGCCCATGTTGCTAGTTTATTGTTCTATGATGGGGAAGTATAGCACTACACCTTTCCGTCTATAGTGGAGCGGTTTTCGGATGTGTTTCCTAAAGACTTCTTAGGACTGCCACCTGAGAGATATGTGGGATTCACTATTGATATCATATTGGGGGTTGATCCAGTATCTATTCGACTATATATAATGGCACTGATAGAGCTTCAAGAGCTCAAGAATTAGCTGGATTAGTTAGAGGATAAGGGTTGTATCCGTCTGAGTATGTTGACTTGGGGATCACTTGTGTTGTTTGCAAAGAAGGCTGATGGGATTTTGCGCTTGTGCATTGATTATCAGAAGTTGAACTGGATGACTATGAAGAAACAATATCCTCTTTCACATATCAATGATCTATTTGACCAATTGAAAGGATATTGTGTGTTCTTGAAGATAGAATTGAGATCGGGATATCATCAGTTTAGAGTTTAGACTTCTAATATACCAAGCATTGCTTTCAAAAGAAGGTATGACCTTTATGATTTTATTGTAATGATGTTTGGATTAATAAATGCATCAGTAGTTTTTATGGCCTTGATGAATAGAATGTTCCATCGGTACCTCGATTAGTTTTTTGTGGTGTTCGTGGATGACGTATTGGTGTACTCGAAGACTCATGATGATCATTCCCAACATCTTGACATCATTCTGAGTACACTGAGAGAGCATCAGCTATATGTCAAGCTATCAAAGTTCCAGTTTTGGATTCACCAGGTACACTTCTTAGGACACATCATCTCAGAGGAAGGTGTGTCAGTGGACCCAGATAAGGTTCAGTTAGTGGTTTCTTGGGTGCATTCCAAGAACGTGTTCGATATCCATAGATTTCTAGGGTTAGCTGGATATTATCGAAGATTCATCTAGGAATTCTCACTTTAGTATCACCACTTTTGTTCCTGACCAAGAAGGGGGTATATGGTGTGAGAAAACCATCCAAGAGTTGAATAAGCACTTGACATCCACACTGATCTTGATCATGCCCAAGCTAGGTGAAGAGTATATGGTGTATCGTGATGCTTCTAGAATTGGACTTGGAGTTGTGTTGATGTAGGGATATTTAGTTGTGGCGTATGGATCTCATCATTTGAGGCCTCATGAATGAAACTACCCTACGCACGATCTCAAGCTTACAATAGTGGTTTATTCTATGAAATATTGGAGACACTATCTATTGTGTGAAACTTGTATGGTGTTTACTGATCACATGAGCCTAAGGTATATCTTTTTGTAAAGAGATTTTAATCTTAGGTAGTAGATATGGGTTGAATATATGAATTGTTTTGATTTTAAGATGACATATATGCCTGGAAAAGGAAATAGGTTTGTTGATGATTTAAGTAGGAAGACTCAGACTCAGATAGTTTAGGAGTCTAGTGCCGAGTAAAAGATGATGGATTTACTGACTGAGATTCATGTGGTGTTCAAGAAAACCAGTAATAGATAAGTCTTGTATCAATTGTAGTGGATTCTACACTTTTGAGACAAATCCAAGATAGGAAGTATGAGGATCCGTAATTTTTTTCTTTGAGTGAAAACCTTGAAGATGGAGAACCACCTTCTGATTGGATCATATATGAGGATGAGACCATCTATGTTAGGAATTGGTTTTTTGTTACTATGAGCATGTGAGAGGAGACCGTGTGGTGATTTCATGCCATGAAGTGGGCAGTACACCCAGGTGTGACCAAAATGTATCCTGACCTATGATAATAGTTTTGGTGGTTGAGCATGAAAAATAAGATAGCAGGGTTCATAAAATGATGTTACACATATCAACAGGTGAAGGGAGAGCATTAATGACCTAGAGGTTTTCTTCAATCATTACCTATTCTAGAGTGTAAGTGGGATGATGTGACCATGGATTTTTTGGTGGGTCTCCTGAAGACACCAAGGAAGAATGATGTTATCTGGTTTTTTTGGATCGAATGACTAAAGTAGCGCATTTCTTGCCTATACCAGAGGCTTTCATGGTAAATTAGATGGGAGTTTTGTATGTGTGGGAGATAGTCCATCTATACCGGGTTCCATGGACTATAGTTTTAGATCATGATTTACGTTTCACTTTAAGGTTCTGGTAGGTCTTGCAGAAAGTGCTTGGTATATAGGTATTATTAAGTATATCTTTCCACCCATAAACATATGGGCGGTTGGAGCATACTATATAGGTAATTGAGGATATTCTATGGGTGTGTGTACTTGAATTTGGAGAATCTTGGGAGAATCACTTGACTTTAGTGGATTTTTTCTATAAAAACAGTTATTAGGGAACTATACAGATGGAACCATATGAAGATCTTTATCGTAGGCCATGTAGATCACAACTATGTTGGATAGAGGGTGGTGAGTCAGAGTTGTTGGAACTGAGTCTCGTACAAGAGACATCAGAGCAGATTTAGTTAATTCAGAAACATGTGGCTATAAATTAGAGTAGGCAGAAGTCGTATGCTGACAGACAGAGATGACCCCTAGAGTTTATAGAGGGTGATTTTGTATTCCTTCGGGTGTCACCTAGTTTGGGTCACCATGGGATATGGAGGCAAGGTAAGTTAGCACCCAGGTTCGTTGGACCATTTGAGGAAGTGAAGAGAATCGGGCCAGTGGCATGCCGATTGGCTCTTCCATAGAAATATAGTGATATGCATGATGGTTTCCATATATCACAACATTTTCAGTATCATCCTTACCCTTCCCATTTGATCGAGGTAGATTATATTGATCTTTAGATAGACACGTCCTTTGAGGAGCATCTGATGTGTGTGTTGGATCATAGTGAAAAAGTGTTGTGGGGAAAGACAGTGTAGATAGTTCATGTATTATGGCAACATGGGCATATATAGGAGGAAACATGGGAAAGAGAATAATATATGTAGTCTCAGTAGCCCAACATTTTTTACTTAGAATCTTAGAGATTCTTGGAAATGCAGCTCAAGGATGATTTGTTATAAGGTGGGGAGATCGTAATATCCCATCATTTTCAGGTAATTTTCTCTCTAAGTTCCTTTCATTTGAACCTTGATGGATCAATGTTGTTTGGATATGGAGAGCCTTTTTTGGAGAAAATGACCTAAATTTTGGGGATGTGTGCTTATTTAAATTAATGGAGTCTGGGTATAAATGAGTTAAGTGTTAAAAATGGGTTCAGGATGAGTTGTGAGTCTTTGAAGGGAAAATGGGATGAAACTCAACTGCGGAACATTTACATGTCGTGTAAGGGTATTACAAGTCATGTAATTGTTCGTGTGTTTTAAATAAATAAATCCAAGGAAATTTAATTTTTGGCAGAAATCTTTTAAAATCATTTCATGACGTATAACTGGATCACACACCATGTAAATGCCTGACCTATAATTTTAAACATGTTGTGCAGCTTAATTCTCAATTTTTTTTTAGTACAGCTCTCCTCCTTCAACCCTAGGATCCATTTGACAATTTTTGAGGCTCCTAGAAAGATACCAAGCTTTCTCAACCTCTGTTCTTAGTGAATCAAAAGACGGATTGAATATTTTCACCACCAGGTGTGTGTTTTCTTCTCATTGAGATCTATATCTCTCTTCTGCTCCTCTTTTAGGATAAAAGAAGGATGTTTAACTGTTATTGGATATAGATATAGATATAATATTGTTAGACCTTGATTAGTTTGATCTTAAATTTAAGATTTAGATCTAAATTTCGTTCTTCATTGCATTTTTGACTTATCCGCTTCAAATTGAGGATTCTTCTATTAGCAAGCATTGTCAAAAAATTGAGGTAGGTGGTCTAATGTTCAAATAACATGGTCTTGATCTTGATTTAGTACATGAAAATTTTTAGAATTTCTATATTTGTTTAGAATTTGAATTTCCTAAATAGAATTAATTGATTTGGTGAATTAATTAATTATAAGAATGTGAAATTGTGGGATTTGGGAATAATTAACTATGGAAATTTATTGTGTGATATTGATTATTGAATTAGATCATTAATTGTGAATTAATTATGAGATGTTGAAATTGTGAGTTTGAAGAATTAATTGGTGAATTAATTTATAGAATATTGATATTGTGAAAGGATTAATTAATTATTGAATTAATTAATGGGTGGTTAAGATATATGTGTAATATTGTGTTATTATGATATATGTAAATGGTGAATGGTAACATGGACATTCATCCAAGTATTATGAATTGTAACATGATCATTCAATTATTTATTGTAAAATGGTGAATGGTAACATGGACATTCGGCCAAGTATTATGAATGGTAACATGCTCATTCAATTATGTATTGTAAAATGGTGTATGGTAACATGGACATCCGACCAAGGAATAAAGAATTGTAACATTGTAGAGACCCGTATCTTGACGTACAAGGACATTACATTACTTTTGCGGAATACTTATTACATAACAAAAACACACACACAAGGACCGTAATAGTTTAGTGTCTTTGGAAACTCGGAACGTAATCTTCTAATCATGGTGAAAGATCTTCAACATCTCCCATAAAGATCTTCCTTTTTTTTCTTACCTAAAACCTTTCTTTATATCCTGGGGAAAAGAAAACATAAAAGGGTGAGCTCAAATGCTCAGTAAGGGTAAACAAAAGAAATATCAATCACATCATATTCATAAGAACATAACATTTTGGAAATCTTAACCTGCAAAAGAGAGCATAATTTCATAACATGGGATAAATCATAGTAGTGAAATAAAATCCCAATAATCATAACTTAAAACATGAAACTTTGTGTCATACACACATAATCATAGAGAATCATATCTTATTAGTCAAGACTCATTGCCAAGACTATCTTAGTGGACAAAGTCCATTTCTGAACCGAGTCACCCTCATTTCAGTCCTATTTCACTGAACCGGTATAACCTACCGTTCCAGCCATGTCTATCTCATGAGATATAAAATCTTTACCCAATGCATTGGAGGGAGATATAGGTCCCACCCATCTCATAATGATATCATTCTTATGTGTTCCACAAAATCATAAACCATACATCATATCATAACCCATGTAATAAAAATGGGAATCTTTAACATCATGACATCATAAAACAATTCATATAAGATAAAGGAAAACATAAAAATATTTCCATCACAACATAATCAAATACATGTAATAATAGGGATAGAAATATAACCCTATATTATCTTATATGGGAAATAATTTTGATAAAACTCTTGATCTTCATTCTTGAGGAAAATATCCTTTCTACTTCAAAAACATTTTCTTTTCTCAACATGTCATACAATTTTAAACTAAAAGAAGTTTATTAAAAATAAACTTGAAAAATTTTAAAGTAAGCTTCTTGGAAATAATGTTTTAAAAATCCATTCATTCTGTATAAGTTAAAAAAACATTCTTCTCGTACTTTTGTCGGAAAAGTCAAAAAGTACCTCGTACGAAAAATGACAAAAGATTCCTTTACTAAAAACTCACCGAAGGGTAAAATTGGATTTAAGAAATTGTAGGTGGATGGAAATAATATTACATATTGAGGAAACATGGACGTGGATGATAAAATACACCCCAGTAAATATCAAAGTATAAACAATCTCGGATAAAAATGAGATTGTGATATTTCCCTTACCTTATGTCTGATATGATTTGTACGTATCTGAACCTCCTGTATAATGATTTAAATAATGTCATTAACTTATTACAGAATCATATTCATTGTTATTATATCATATATGGTTCACTTATGACTTTATATTACCAGTTCTTTTGTAAATTCCATGTTAAAGAAGCGTTTTGGGTAAAATCGTTTCATTTATCGTAGGTGTTTGGACTTGTTGTTCTTGACATTATTATTACTTATATCATGATTTACTTACTTCCAGAATATAAAACATGATTTATATATCATATATATTCAGTATATATATATATAATTGATAGATAAATTAAATGAAACACACCATTCATGGAGACGGTAGTCCATACGTACGCATGAACGCTGTTTTCCTTTCCTTATTGTCTTGAATGGAAGTAAGTAGATGACATACATATATATATAAATAAATCCAGTAGATTTACCATGTCATATATTTCATTATTATTCATTATATATACTTTATAATCATTCTGGAATGGTTAACATGGATAATGATCTCATCGCGTCGTGGAGACGGTAGTCCGTACGTACGCACGAGCGATGATATCGTTCCCATGGTCGTGGAATTGTGTTGAAGTGTATGTATACTATTTCAGTATCAATATCACTTTATAATAATCATATATAGTTACTCATTACACCATTATTCCCATCCAATTAAGGTGGTGGCGGAAAATAGATTACACCACGACGTGGAGACGGTATTCCGTACGTACGCACGCGCGGTGATTTCCTTTTTCCGTAGAATGGATAGAAGGATAATTAGAGTTGTTTACTATTTATAATAACATATAAGTATATAAGAAATACTGATGTTATTACTTTATCATGAAACAACTAAATAAGAAGAAGTTCAAGAAGAAAGAAATTGAAAAAGATCGGTAATGGATATTACCTCTTTTTGACGCGCCTTCACTTAACCTCCACTTAAAGAACTAAGAATGATCTTTGAAGAATACCAGGACCTATAGGATGATACTAGGGAAGTGGATAAGAGATTTTTGCAGGTTTTGGATTAGCTTGAATGCTCAAATTGGTGTGAGGAGGAGAGGGAGGAGGTGCCCTTTTATAAGGGAGGAGAGGGGCACCTTAGGAAAATCTCAAAATATTATTTTATATTAAGGTCAAATTCAGTTTATAATGGTTACAAAGGGTCTTATTTCGAATATAAAGTGGGGATGGGTCGAAATACTCTCATACAATAGGATTTAGAAAAGTTTAGGTTATTATTTTAACCTTATCAATTAGATTTAACTCTAAGTTAAATAATTTAACTTTTACCGTGTCTTTTTGTTTTCTTACACTATATGGTTAATAAACTTACTATATCAAGACAAACGATCCCCAAGTTGTTTATTATTAATATATATAATCTTATCTAAGTAATTTGTCCGAACCTTAGATTTTTAGGAATAAAATAACAATTAATAATATAATATTTGTTTTAAAAACTAATTTATGTCAATTTTGACACTATTTGGTACATGATTTTTATGAAATTCATAACAGAATGATAAGTTCGAACCAAGTTACTTAAATAGACAATAACATGTCATATTAACCTATAAAATTAGTGTAAGTCATAAAAAGTCTCAAATTACATTTATTTGGGCATTTATAACATCAATTATGTCAATATTTCATTAATAAGACAATTACTGCATCATCTTTGTGTCATAATAAATGATAATTATTTAATCCCTAAAAATTATAAATAAATTCCTATGATGTAGATAATTGTATTAGATTTCTGAAGACTATTCATGTTCGAAGTTTCATGAAGTTTATCACTAGATTAAAATTATTATACTTATAAGATTTAAGAAAGTGACACGTTGTCACATTCTTTGGTTTTAATAATAATTAAATTATTTTCATTGACAAAATTAAATTAAATGAATCTAATCCGACCCTTAGGTGATATGGGTCTACTTTTAGTCATCCAATAGGATTTTGACATTTGTTAGGATAATTTTAAAATATTATATTTACCCTTAATTACCCGATTTACCTTTAACTATGGTAAATAAAATTTACCGTAGTTACTATTCATAATTCCCAAAAATAAAAAGTAGCTTATTAAAATAATTTGGATCCACTGATTCCAAATATGGAATCCATTTTTCCAAATTCAATACACAAAAGTTGCAGAAATTAAATTAAAATTAATCCCGTTGTCGAAAGAAAACGGGTTTTTCTTTAAAACATTGCAAAAGATTGAATTGATTTAACCTACGAATTCAAGGTAAAATCAATGCTAATGACATACATTATATTAAATGGTAAAAATATATTCTATTTATACTTTAAAACTATTCAATATTATAATTTAACCACATAAGATATTACGATGAAAAAAGTTGTTTTTAATTAAAATATAGCATGTTTTTACTATTCATTAAAATATGAAAGTTATCGGAAAAATATCAAAACTTTATCTAATGTGAATTTTTATATCCTGATTCAAAATAAGAATTTTATTTTGTCAAATTGAACTTATAAACATGTCAAAAACTAGATTTAAAGTGGGTGCGCCATCAAAAGGCGGCAAAACTGCATTTTTTGAAAAAATACTTATTTTACCCGAAAAATTTATTTTGTTCTTATACCATGTTCTAGAAATGTGTAAGATGAATAATAATGTTATAAAATTCAAAATTTAGTTAACACTATTCATAACGGATAGTTCATAACAATATTATAATAATATATCGTTGTTTAGTAAAACCCGGTATTGCGTACTACACACGCTATCGAGGAAGGTCGTGATTGCGTGTAATGCAAGTCAAGTCAAGGATGCATGTTGTGCAAGCTCCTTTTGGTGTAGCGTACAACACAAGACATTAATGAAATTAAAAATAATATTTTTCATAAAATCTCGGGGTGTTACATTCTACCCCCCTTAAAATGAATTTCGCCCTCGAAATTCGTCGGGGTTATAAATGGTTTACTACTCGAAAGTTTGTTTAATAGAAACCCACATCATAAAAAGGAATACCAAAACATGGCTTTAAAAACTAAAGTATGAAATGTAACGGTTACCCAAATTAACTCATCACTGGGTTTCCACGTAGTAGAACATAGGTGAAAATATGGATATGGAAGAAAAATCTAACCATCAAGTTCTGATGGAGAGTGGTAGAGAACATGGCTATGAAAAAGCCAACAATCACAAAGCCATAAATTTGTGATGATCTAGGGTACCATCTGATTCATCAGATATAAGATCACTAGGACTTTCTGCCCCGGAAAGTCAACATGAGGCTTGATTGGAAAACAAGAACGGGTACTCTTCCTCGACCCACGACTTTTTCTCCCATGTCTCATGTGTATCATTTCCATGCTGCTATAGAACCCGGACTAATGGAATAGACTTCCCTCGAAGTATCTTCTCTTGGGAGTCTACTATTTTCACTGGCCTCTCAACAATAGACAAGTCAGGCTCTATCTCCAGTTCTTCCCAACTCAACACATGGGACGGATCCGGGTAGTATTTCTTCAACTGAGAAACATGGAAGACATCATGGATGGACGTCAACTGAGAAGGTAAGGCCAACCTGTATGCCACATTTCCAATACGTTCGATGATCTCAAATGGCCCGACGTACCACGGAGTCAACTTACCTTGCTTCCCCAATCGACGATGGCCTAAACGAGGGGCCACCTTCAAGAATACTCTGTCACCCACAGAAAACTCTAGGTCTCGACGCCTCCAGTCAGCATATGATTTATGACGACTCTGAGCTGTCAATAAACGTTTCCTGATTAATTTTACCTTCTCAGATGTCTCCTGCACCATACTCGGCCCCAGTAGTGAGGTCTCACCTACCTCCGCCCAACAGAGGGGGGACCGACAAGGCCGACCATAGAGCGCCTCAAAAGGAGCCATTTGAATCAAGGATTGGTAACTGTTATTATAAGCAAACTCAACCAATCCCAAATGGGTATCCCAAGAACCTCCAAAGTCTAGAACACATGCACGAAGCATGTCCTCCAAAATCTGATTCACCCGCTCTGTCTGACCATCCGTCTGCGGATGGTATGCTGTGCTCGTCTTAATCTGGGACCCCAAGGCCTTCTGAAGGCCTTCCCAGAATCAAGATGTGAAACGAGGGTCTCTATCTGAGACAACTGTTGATGGCACACCATGGAGTCTCACCACCTCCTGAAGATACAAACGGCCCAACTCATCCACTTTAGATGTATCTCTGATCAGAATGAAGTGGGCTAATTTGGTTAGACGATCAATCACCACCCAAATGGCATTCTTAGCTCGATGTGTACGAGGTAATCCAACAATGAAGTCCATGGAAACCTCGTCCCACTTCCAGGTAGGAATGGGTAGTGGTTGGAGAAAACCGGAGGGCCTTTGGTGCTCTACTTTCACCTGCTGGAATGTGTAGCATCTCGACACAAAGTCCGCTATGTCCCGTCTCATACCAGGCCACCAAAACTGCCGACGGACATCATAATACATCTTATTGGCACTCGGATGGACAGCCCACTGAGACTGGTGGCTATCCTGCATCACCACCTTCTGTAGAGATAACGGCACTACCGAACGACCCTTGAAGCACAAGATGCCCTCGGGAGACGACGACCAATCAGAGGATGTCTCCCCACCATGAAGAAACTGCTTCGATCGCTGACAAAGCTCATCTCTAGGTTGTTCCTGCTGAATCAACTCCAACAGAGAAGGAGTCAACTGGATGCTCGCCAAGAATGCCCCTCCACTATGTTCCTTGGTCTCCACATGCATTTGAGAAAAGATCCCCATCGATGTCCACTCATCACTGGACTTCCTCAAAGCCTGCACTGGAACCCTTATGCTCAAGGCGTCGGCCACTACATTACCCTTACCTGGGGTATAGACAATGTCAAAATCAAACCCCTTCAAGTACTCGATCCAGCGACGCTGCCTCATGTTGAGGTCCTTTTGTGAGAAGATATAAGCCAAGCTTTTGTGATCAGAATAGACCACAAACTTCTCCCCAAAGAGGTAGTGACGCCACGTCTTCAAAGCATGCATCACTGCTGCCAACTCCAAGTCATGGTTTGGGTAGTTCTTTTCGTGTGTCCGGAGTTGGCGAGAGCCATACGCCACCACGTGATCATCCTGCATAAGCACGCACCCAAGACCCATACCTGAGGCATCACAATAAACCAAATATCACTTTCCAGCCTCTGGTAAAATCAGCACGGGGGAAGTAGTCAATCTCCTCTTCAGCTCCTCGAATGATGCCTAACATTATGGACCCCATACAAACTTCACCCCTTTCCGGGTGAGGGTAGTCATCGGTGAAGCAAGCTGAGAGAAATCCTGAACGAATCGCCTATAATAACCAGCCAGGCCAAGGAAACTCCTAATCTCGAACACATTCTTCGGCTGCTCCCATGACATAACCGCACTAATCTTATCAGGGTCCACTGAAACTCCATTCTCTGAGATCACATGCCCGAGAAATCTCACCTCCCTGATCCAGAAACTGCACTTTGACAACTTTTCATAGAGGCGGTGATCCCGTAATGTACCCAAAACGACCCTCAAGTGATGTTCGTGTTCCTCCTCAGAGCTAGAGTATACCAGAATGTCGTCCAAGAACACCACAACAAAGGAATCGAGATATTGATGGAAAACCCTATTCATAAGCGCCATAAAGACTGTTGGATCATTTGTCAATCCAAAGGGCATGACCAAATACTCAAAGTGGTCGTACCTGCTTCGGAAGGCTGTCTTTGGGATATTTGACTCCTTCACCCTGAGTTGATGATACCCTGAACGCAAGTCTATCTTTGAGAACCACTTTGCCCCCTTCAACTGATCAAACAAATCATCTATTCTGGGTAAAGGGTATTTGTTTTTAATTGTTACCTTATTCAGCTTCCGGTAGTCAATGCACAACCGGAGGGATCCATCAGCCTTTTTTGCAAACAACACAAGAGTGGCCCAAGGAGAGACGCTCGGGCGAATGAATCCTTTGGATTCTAAGTCGTCCATTTGTATCTTTAATTCCCTCAACTCGGTGGGGGAAATGTGATAAGAGGGAAGAGATATCGGTTGTGTTCCCGGCACCAGATCAATTGAAAACTCCACATCCCGCTCTGGGGGCAAGCCTGAAAAATCATCTGGGGATACCTCCGGAAACTCATTCACTACATGAGGTAGTGCACCTTCAGGGGAAAGACCATCCTCTAGCATAAGAGAAGATAACTGGAAGATAACACTTCCCAACTCTGGGAGTGGAGGCCATGCGCGACCTGGCCGAGGATCCCATTCTCCATGAAAAACCTGACGACTCCCATCAGGTGCCGTGAAACTCACACGCCGTCTATAGCAATCGATGTGCGCCTGGAAGTGTACTAGCCAATACATCCCGAGTATGACATCAAAAAGGTTCATATCTAAGACCAAGAGGTCCCACTCCATCTCAAACCCTGACACAGAAAGCGCACATGATGGGCACCTGAGAACCTGCTCCTTCTTCTTTCCCAGCGGTGTCACCAACTCCATTGCGAATGACATCAAATCAGTTGGCAGATTCAGAATGTCCACAAAACGGGCAGAAATGAATGAAACAGAGGCACCAGTATCAAAAAGAGCAGCAGCTATAGAAGATGAAATCAAAACGGTACCTCGAACAGTCGACGGTCCCGCCTCTGATCCTGGTGGTGCATGATCCACCGCATGGAGATGTCCAGTCTCTGCCTGAAGACGACCGCTAGTCTGTGGTTGTGCCCTGAACTGGCTCTGCCCAGAAGATGACCCATCCCTACCACCACAGCTGCCAAATCGAGATCCCCCAGTCCTCAACGGCTCAGACTGTGCTGGCACTCCTCTGGGAGCCATGGATCCTGCCCCACTTTGAAGTGGACGCGCTATCCCGCAAAAGCGTTGCACGTGTCCCATACCTCCACACTGGAAACAGGTCTTCGGAGGATGAGGGCATGCTGGACGGATGTGCCCGGGCTTCCCACACTGGTGGCACACGACCGATCTCGCATCAGAAGCCGCTGATGACAACTGCCTAGAAGAGTTCCCTAAACTGCCTCCTCCTTTATTCACATGATCCTCCCGCTTCCTTTTCTTCTCTGAGGAGCTTCCACTTCCCACTACTGATACAGAACCATAGAAACAAGCCCTTCCTTTTCTATCAATCTCCACCATGCACGCCCGATCAACGACCTCAGCATAGGTCCTCAGCTTAAACAAGAACACCTGGGAGTATATCTATGGTCTCAAGCCTTTCTCAAACCTCTGGGCCTTCGCTTGCTCATTAGAGACAATTTTTGGAGCATACCGAACCAACTCAGCGAAACAGTTGGCATACTCCATCACAGATAGATTTCCCTGAACAAGTTCCATGAACTCTCTAGACCTGGCATAAGCCAACACCTCAAAGCAGTACTGTTCATTGAAGACAGCCTTGAAATCTCCCCAGCGCATTTGCTCATTCTTCCCAGCCTGAAGCACTGACTCCCACCATTTATGGCTGGGACCCTCCAACTGAAAGGAGGCACACTTCACCCTGAGCTCCTCGGGTGTTTCCAGGAACTCAAACATACGCTCGATCTTCTCGAGCCATTCCTCTGCTTCTTGGGGTTCTGAGCTGCCTCGGAAGGTTGGAGGCTTATTTTTCAGGAACTCCTGGGCCTTGTCCTTTCTAGGACCAGTCTCATCCTCTCTAATAGGAGCTGGAACTGGAGCTGGTCCATATCCTAGAGCCTGGACAGCCCGGACCACGGCCTCGACTAGCCTCTGATCAATTGGTGTGGGAGAACTCTCTCCGGCTTCCTCCCGTGGGTGCGTGAGAGCTTTCCGGGGAGGCATGTTGCTACAAAATGTAACAGTCACAAAATAATAATCAATACCAAAATTCTGAAAATTTTAATCAAATACCTCAAATATAGATAATCAAAACACATTTTAGTAATAAAATAAACAACTACAACACATCCGCATGATGTCCACATGTGGTCTGCAGCCCACACGTCTCACCTGGAAGTGAAGTCAATCTTTAAATTCCAACATCCCCTGGTGACTCAGGGTATGCCAAGAGAGGTGTGGGCCAGACACCCTACTCACAACCAAAACCCCGAGCCCCAACATTCCTAGATCCTGTCTATCCTGACTCATCCCAAAATAACAATATAACCCAAAAACATTAACCCCCTTTGATACCATTTTGTCACGAACCGAATCTGGTCGCCATCAAACCAGCACCAAACCCGGCTCATGGAAAGACCCGAAGGGAGTTCCCCATCCCCACTGGCTGGAACAAGTGCTCGGGTATCATAAAAATTCATTTGGTAACGATTTACCCGAGTTTGGGTTCATAAGATAACCAAAAACAAACAACAAACCAAATCTGAAAAATTATGCCAAACAAGAATTAATAAAAATTCAGAACTTAGTATATGAGTTTTAAACAAGACACAAGAGGTCCAAAGGTACATAAAAGTAGCAGCAAACAGCCCATGAGACTCCACACGACAAGGGGTCATCACCCACAAGCCATCTCCACAACACCGCACCATCGAGAGAAACTAGCAACCCGAACCGCCATCGCCCAAGGCTTTTCCTTTGTCTGTGTCAAACATGATCAAGTCTACTTACACCCAAAGGTGTAAGTAGGGTGTGAGACTAAGCCCAATAGGATATCACCCAAGGATTTCAAGTGATAGGCATTGTAAAATAAAAGGCTTGCAAGAGTTATAAATAGATAATAGTGGCATTTATTTCTAAAAGTGCAACTTTGAAAAGAAAATAACTTTCAATGGGGATAACTATAAAGAATCAGTGAAATTGAATAAAACATTAAAGATTCTGGTTTTCACATCCCAAAATACCATAAATAAAGTTTAAATTCCAAAAAGGCCACGATCACCAAGCGTAGGAACCCCCCTAGGTACTAGTTTGTTGTGAGCCCCAAGTACCTCGTACCTCGGTGAAAGTAACCATAACGAAATTCGTTCTCGTGCACGAGCCACTAGTAGGGAGCATACCCATAACCTAGTGGTCTCCAATCATCTCCATTATAGTTTTGTTAGTGTTATCCATGTCAGACTTGCTAAGTGAACCATGGTCAAAACCCCTCCGTTCACTAGCGTACTAGTACACGTTAGCCCACCTAGATACCCGGGTTTCCCGTATTGTGCTCAAATAGTCACCACATGCTACCAAAATCAATATTCACATATAAATATCAGTTCTGGTCACACACATTCAAAATAGTATCTACACCTTCTTTTCACCTTTTGCATAACTCAATAAACCATTTATAATTTCCATAAAACAATTTCAAGAAAATTAATCAAATGTTGCACATTAAATTCATCTAAAATCCCATATTTAAAACCAAATGGAGACCAATATTATACCAAAACATAAATTTCAGCATCAAAACATTTTTATAAATCCAATACCTGAATTATAAAACAACACCAAGAGGCACAATATGGGTTACACATGTAAAACACCCATTTTCACACAAGATTGGCACTTAAAAATATACCACTTTTAAAATGATACCCAAATCAATTTTTGAAATAAAAATACTGAATTATGAACATAATGGAAACCTAAATACAGCAATCCAACTCATTATACAATACCTACATATGAAATCACCTACCAAAAGAGTCAAAACCCCCAAATCCTTGTGCGTCACTTCAACCGCACCTCCGCCGCACCACAAAGGAGTAAGATTGAACCTAAAACCAGAGGATTGGACCAAGAAACTCAAAACTAAAACCCTAGGTACGAAACCCCATCTTCTGGACATTTGGGGATTCAATAAAAAAGGAAGAAACCCTAAGAAGAAGGGAGGAATAAGGAAGAGAAACAACTTACTTGAGAAATCTGGACGTTTTTTGGAGCTTCAGAAGTTTGGCCCTAAATCGTGATCAATATGAGCTCCAAAGAGGCGAAAACGAAGATGGGGGTGTGTGTGGGTTAGATGGGAATGTGTGACAGGTGGAATCACCGAAAAAGGAAAAAATAAATATTTTATGAAAGAATTACAAAACAATTTTAAAACTGGAAATGGGCTTTCGGGTTGGCCCAATACCTAATTTTATCACCCAAATCCATGATTCTAATGAATTTTTAAGGGGCCCAAAATTATTTTGTGGTTTTAATATTTAAATGAAGGTCATTTTGGAAGTTTAATGGTTGAAAAATTTTGAAAAACGAAGGAGTTATTAAAGAAACAAAATATACTTTCAAAACTGGAAATGGGCTCTTAGGTTGGCCCAAATTTTGGAAACCCACTATTTCCTTCAAAAATGCATGAAAAACCACCAAAACAAATCAAGGATGTAAATTAAATGAAAAATACCTATAAATATTTCATGTATGTGACAGTTCGTGCTTTGAACAATTTCCACTTCATCTCTTAAAGAAATGAAGTTGAATTTTTTATTCGTGAAGTGTTAACAGATCATGTGATAGAATGATGGGTCATTTCATCTCTTTCAAAAAAAAGGTTAGCAAAAGTTATAAGTCCATCTTATGGTTAGATTAATCGTATATGGTTCCAAAAATGAACTTATACTTCATATATCATACCGCTTAATAAAATAAAACTAGTTTATACTAACCAGGGACTTCCTGTAGGCCAGTGGTAGGCGATAAAGGTCAGTCGCACTTCGGTTGTGGGTTCGATTCCCATAGCCTTGTCCGACACGATGGGCTGTCGCCCGTCCTGCAGGTTGTCCTTTTTCTAAAACTACATTACTATAAAATCCCATCAGTAATATCGAAAAAAGTTCTATCCTTAAACAATACTTAGCACATGTCCAACATAATCCATTCCAATATTTAGGCTTATCTAAAATACTTCGGTCCAAGCTCATAGTATAAAGAAAATGATCACGTGAATGCCATCATTTATCCCTCATATATCTTGTTCGTCACATTCCAGTCATGTGAATACCATAATCATGTAATCTCTTGAAAAATGAATATCCATTGAATCTTAGTAAAAACATGAGTGCTGTCAAAAGTTAACGCATTCCACATACCAAAAACCCAAAATTCTATATACTCAAACCATGATATAACTATTTCCTTATATCAGTCATGAGCTCATGAATACTATCAAACATTTAATTTTCTCCTTATCCCTTCATTATGCGCATATCATCTACATTCCAAAAATATCTGAATAACCTTTCATGGATACTGGTACCATTAATCATACACTTTCAAAACTCAAGGAAAGACAACAGTGTAACAATCCTTAGATGTCTCTTTATTCCATAGTACCATGAGATTACTTATACAACATTACACATGATAAACATGTAATCATTCCACTACATTCTTAAACCATTGACCGAGCTTCAAAAATTCTTTCATCTCACATATCATTTGTAGTCTCTTCATCATCAACAACATAAATACTACCCATACAACCATACTAATTCTCTTCATGAGACTTTAACTTAGGTAATTGGTTTGCATAATGCTCATACATTCCACATTTAAAACATTTAACCATTGTTGATGTCGTAGCAATACCATTATCCTCATCCCTGGTGTTAACTGAACCTTTTCCTTTACACTTACTGGCTTTGTGTCCTTCTTTTCCACACCCAAAACATCTTCTAGTTCCTTTGAAACATTCTCCTTGATTCCTCTTCCCACATGATTTACATAGGGGAAATTGAACTTTCTTTCCTCTATGATCATCATGAAACTCCATCTTTCTCTTATTAGCCGAGTCAGGAAACTTACCAAATTTTACTTTATTGATCATATTATGAGATTGCTGATTCAGCATAATAATGATGTTTGGACTTCCAAATCCCATTTCATTTGGTTGCTCATGAATAATATCATTACATTGTCCTTCATATCCTCCATTATCATGAATCATCTTGTTTCCATCCATTTTCTAAAACCCAAAAAGAATAGTGTGAGAGGCAAAAATCATAATAAAGGGGGAGTAACTTCAATATATAACATCTTTGGTTTAATATAATATCGTTACCATAGTTCTAGGACTATATCCTATACGTATACTTATCCTTAGGGACATCCCTAGACATACCTTAGAAATATATCTAGGGATCTCACTAAAGTTCTCGCATCCTAGTTTCCAAAGGTTGACTAAACCTTTCCTCTGATACCAACTGTAGATGGAAACCTGAGGTTTATGTGGTTAAATAAAGATTAATTGATAATGTGATGACTGTTTAATTATGCATTGTAATTATTTATTTATAAAACTGCATGCATTATTATCTGACTAGATATTGTTTTAGATTCCATTGGTAGTGGCCTACTAAGTTTTACCCACACCCTATATGGGTTGTTTGATCGGTACCTGAATAGACTTTATTTTTGCAGGACATGTTAAAGTTAAAGGTCCTATGTTAGATGGCTAGTTTGGGGATGGAGCTTGGATAAGGGAACCGAATGTGGTTTGGGACCCACTTGGGAGTCATTGGTTTCTTTATTTTCTATTTTCACTTTAGACACTTGACACATACTTTAGCATGGAATTATTTTAATTAGTTGGATATTGTATTTCTTGTTTTGTTTATCATGAGATCTTGATATTTCTTATTGAAATATATTATTTCTACTATTGGTTATTATTTTCACTGGTGTATTAATTTGATCAGAGGGTATAGTCTCCCCATGAATGACTCGTCAGATCCTCACAGCTAGTCGGTAGCCTCTAGTGTATGAGGAGGCATGATTGAGTTCATGTGACTGAACGGCTCAAGGCACGGGCATGTGGCACTTGGGTTGGGAAGTTACAGTAGACAACAAGAAAATTGAAGACTATTCAGAATCATATTAAGGTAGCTCAAATTAGACAAAAGAGCTATGCGGTAACCAAATGGATTAAGGGATTATTTTTCTTAAAATTATATCCATGTAAGGGTGTTGTAAAGTTTTGAATGAAATAGAAACCAAGTTTTGAGTACATCGGGGCTTTTGAAATTTTGGAAAGAATTTGAGTTGTAGCATACCATTTGGTAATCTCATCTATCCTATCTAAATTTCATGATGTGTTTAATATCTCTTTTATTAAAAAAGTACATGCCAAACCCATCACATGTGCTCACCTCCATGGAAATATAATTGGAACCTGATTTATCTTAGTATGAAGTGTCTATCCAGATTCTGGACACTGGAGAACAAGTGTTGAGGAGTTAGACGACTCAGTATGTAAAGGTACTTTGGAGAAATCATAAGATGAAATAGGTGACATGAGAACTTGAAGAATTTATGATGAATAATTACCCAAAAATTTTAATTAGGTTACATTCTATAAATTTAAAGTATATAATTCTTGAATGAGGGAATAATGTAACACTTGAGCTTCAATTATAGTAAGTTTTTCTTTCTAGGGAAACAATAGCACAATGCACATAACTTTATTCAATAATGTAATTAAAACGTAAATTTAAAATGTTTATAAATTTAATTAGATAAAATAAATATCATTTTTGAAATCATCATTTCAATATTTTCTTAGGTTGAATTTTTGGGATTTTTCTAAAAAAATATTTTTAAGTGAATAGTGAAAAATACTAATTTTTAAGAGAATTATCATGTCTTTTCAAGTATTTACAAAGTATTATTTTTTTATTGGTTTTAAAATTACATTAGTTCATTTTAATTATAAATAATTCAATTAATTTCATTAGGATCAATATTATACTTGAATTTTTTATAAAAACATTTTTATATTTAAAAAGGCATTTTTTTGGAAAATTGTTTTTCGTCGTGTTTTACGAGTTTGTTTTTAAATTAATTCCTTCTAATTATAGAAATTGAATTTTATAAAATATAATTCATATTTGGAATCATCATGTTCAAATTTTTTAATGATTCCACTTTCATTTTTTTATCATTATGAATAGTAACTTTGATTAAAAAGTTAGTTACCACAGTAAGAGTTAAAATGGGTTGATATAGTTAAAACTAAAATTATACTGATTAAAAAATCCTAAAAACTTTTCTAAAATTTCGTGGTCATATTTATATCCTATATCATCTCCTATTTAAAAATGATCCATTTTAGATCCATTTGGCTTGATTAATATGTTAATATATTTTAATCTTTTCAAAATTTTCAAGTGTGCCCTCTCAATCACTTATAAAAGGAAACCACCTCTCCTCTATTATAAACACTTCGATATAATTTTATCTCAATAAATAACTACCAAAATCCTTTATTAACTTCCCTCCTCATATCCTAGAGGTCCTAGTTTTATCAAAATACCTTCCTGAGAGGGTTTTAGGTATAAGCCAAAGGAGGCCATCCAAAGAAGTGGTATGGATCTTAACCAAGTGTTTTCATTTTATTTCTTCTTATACCTTCTACAATTCTATGCTAAACATGATGATATAATATCATAATTATATCCCATATACTGATATGTCATTATGTTGATGGTGAAACCTTTATTCATCTTCTTCTCCGTCAAATGGGAAACGAAATCATTGTTCGTGTGTATGTGCGGACTACTGCCTCGTGAAACGATGTATTTCATTTTTCATCACCACCATTCATGGATGGTTATTATGATGAATGTAATATTTATATATGATATTTATGAAATAATTTTGATTCTATAAATATAAGATAGTGTTTACCTTCTTACCCTTCCACCTGTTAAAAATGATTATATCGCTCGTGTGTATGTGTGGACTACCATCTCCACGGAGCGATGTGATTCATTTTTCATGTCCGCCTTTCAAGAATGATTATAAATATGTGTGTGTGTGTGTGCAATGAATATATATGATATTTATATCATTATTAACATTTTTATATGACAGAACCATGAGAAATATGAAAGTCCAAAACTACCGAACTGAAACTTACATGAAAAACGAAACAATTAACACTCAGAAACAACGATTTTAACAAGGAATTATTAATAAAAGGGTGTTTAAATGTTATAAATGGATAATATATGATATTATAAGTATTTATATGGTTATATAATTATTAATAAATTTGTATTTAAATTTATTATACTTGAGGTTAAAAGCACATATGAAACAAGTCGAACCTGAGATAAGGGTTTATTTCACAATCTCATCCTTATTCGGGATTTTTTATGTTTAAGTTTCTATTGGGGGAATTATATGATATTTATATCTCAAACCCCATAAATTTTCTTCTCCTATGGTTATTTCTATAAATTAAAAAATTTCCTTTCATTTTTCTCTCTCTAAGTACTCAAAAGTCTTAATGAATGTTTTTAAGAAAAATCGACTTTGTATTTCTATTCAGTTGGGAATATTTTTATAATATGTACATATTTTCTTTAAAATATTTACAAGAATGTTTTTACTATTCTCTAATGATTGATTAAAGTCATTTTTACCCATGTTTTAATTTCTATAAAAATATTTAAAAGGGGGGTATTCTTTTCATTTTTTGAATAAGGCACTTTTTACCAAAGGTGTGAATGAAATCTTTGTTTTATCGTACACCGCACGAACGGTTGGTCCCACCATCATGAATTCTTTTTTCTGTGAAGATTCATTCACAAGTTCTCATGGTTCTTTCCAAAGAAATTTTTTTCTAATATTTAGGAAATTTTTAGATTTTAAATAAGTGATTTTGAAATGAAAAGAGTATTTTCCTCAAGAAATATTACAGTGATCTTTTAAAAGTATTTTCATCTATGTAAACATCTTTTGATGAATCTTATGTTTTACTAATAATGTACTCTAATGATATTGTCCACCATATTTCTCTGGATGGTTTATGATCATTTTGACTAGGGGGAGTATTGACATTCCTTATGATAGTTATTCTAATGTGGATAGTTATTGATTTAAAGGCATAGTGGTTAAGTTATATTGTTTATTCATATGATGAATGCATTGAACTTATTAAGTGACAGGTGGGGCCCAATATTACATAGCCCCTCAATGCATCAATAGCTCACATGAGACAAAATAGGTTGGGTATTTGGCATATGTCTTATCCATTTATGTAATATGTCTTGGCATGAGGCCTCGACGTTAAGTTTAAGATGTCTGACATTATGCATTCCATCGTTATGAAATCGGTTATTGATGTTCATGTGATTATTCGAATAGTTATGTTATTCATGGATAAGTTTCAAGCTCATGTGATTATTTATATGGCATGATTTGATCACCATTTATTACTACCATATTATTCATGTCTTATTTATTCGATGATAGCTTCTATTGTATGCAATCCATTACTGAGCATCTGAGCTCACCCTTTTACTTTGTTTCATTTCCCTAGGATGACATGATTAATATGTAAGAATGTTTTATAGGGAATAATAATAGTCTCAAAGAAAATACAATGTTGTATTTTATTTTTTCAAATGTAATGTGAGATTCAAGCATGTATCTAGTTTTCCAAGACTACTAAACTTTTTGATCCCTTGGGATGTGATCGCTTGTATCTAGTGTCAATGTAATAAAGAAACCACTGGCTCTGGGCTACTATGGTCGAGGTTGTTGCATGTGTTATTTAAAAAGTTGATCATTTTTTATATTTAGGCTCATTTCTAAAATGTGATAAAGGTAATAATGTAGATGTCACATATATGATTCAAATTGGATGGATAAAATAGAGAAAGGTTTTAGACTACTTTGTAATCATAAAACTCCTTTGAAATTGAAGGGTGAATTTTATACGGTTGTTATTAGACCAGCTATTCTATATGATAGGGAGTATTTCTCTTTGATGAGACATCTTGAATAAAAAATAAGGGTAGAAGAAATGAAAATGTTAAGATGGATATGCAGACATGCTAAGATGGATAAGATTATAAATGAATGTGTTTGAAAGAAAATTGGAGTGGCTCTGATGGACAAGAAGATGATTATGACAAGATTAAGAGGGTTTGGATGTGTTAGAAGAAGACCTAGGGATGCACCTATTAATAGGGTATGCTAAATGACAAATTCACTTATTAAAAGGAGTATAGGTAAACCTAAAATGACATTTTAGTTCAAAACATGCATCACATACTCAAACTGAACAAACACACTCTGATGGTTTTGATACTTTATGAAAATGATCAATAATTCATCTGTGATGTGTAAAATTTAATCACACGTCAATCCAACATACGGTGTGGCCGATATGATTAAAAGTGCATGTTTTCTTTTAAAAGTGACACTTTAGTTCAAAACTCACGCCGCATACTCAAAACCAAAAAGCACACTTTGATTGACAAGATACTTTAAGACAATGATCAATAATTCATTTATGATGTGTAGAAATTAATATCATGTTAATTCGTTATACGGCGTGGTAAATATGACTAAAAGTGCATGTTTTCAATTTAAAATTGATATTCTAGTTCAAAATGCGTGTCACATACTCAAAATCAAGCAAACACACTGAGATTATCTTGATACATTGGGACTAAGATCGATAATTCATTTGTGACGTATAGAAATTAATCACGGATCATTTTGATACATGATGTGATCAGTATGAAAAGTGTGTGTTTTCATTTCAAAGTAATATTTTTTTTCAAAAAGTGCGTCACATATTCAAAATCAAGCAAACATTTTCGGATTGACTTGATATTTTAGGACAAAGATCGATAATTCATTTGTGACCTGTAGAAATTAACCTCGGGACTGATTATTCATTTGTGACTTGTATGAAGTAACCACATATCATTCCAATTGAAATTTATTACGGATTATATAACATTGCAATTTTAAGTTGTTTTCGTATACATATATTATTATTAAAACAAGCGTTGTTATTATTACTGGCACGCCCTTCTTTTATACGAGGTTGGGTTGATCATTGAAGATCTCCCACAAGAGTTTTGTTTCTAAATTGGTTGCAATTATTTTTGTTTACAAGTGAATTTACAATGTAATTGTAGTGTACTAAAATTATTTATAATGTAATATTTGTATCAAAATGGAGCAATGTAAATACATTATTTATTATTTGAAAGTATTAAATTGATGCAATTTAAATTGATTTTTATGTTTGTTTATTGGTTGTTTCATAATGCTATTTATATAGGTGGTAGCACTTTGCCATAATGTGATAACTGCTTTTATCGATGATTGGTATAATGCGATGAATATCATTTTTATCAATGCAAAAGATAGTGTTGATAAGATACTTTTTTTATCACCATTAAAGATAACACTAAGAAAAGAATTTTTTTTATCAGAGCTAAATTTAGCGCTGATAAAAGTTGTTTTTATCAATGTTTTTTTTTAACGTTGATAAAATCTCCGACTTTTAACAGTATTAACAACATCAACACTTTTTAGCGTTGATATAGACAAATCACACACTTATAAAAGGGCGGTCAATAGTAGTGATTACTATACATGCCAAGTTTTTTTTAAATATCATATGTAGTTATCCATACAATCATAATTTTGTATGATTGAGAATTCTTTATAGCCTAAAAATAAAATAAAGTATATCATTTAACATTGTGAATTACTTATACTATCATCAATTGTACACACACACACATATTATTTTATGAAATGATAAATTCAATATGTAATGAAAAAAATGTTAATTATTAATAAAGCAATGTCACTTAATTGGTTATTATGTTTTGTCATTCTTTGAATTTTAAATTAATAATTTATTTAATTGATGCCATTTAGTTTTTCACTGAATATGCGTGGTCAAAATATTTAAATATAGCAATACGTAAAATAATATATATACGAAATTTTGCAATATTTTAGGTTATGTTTTTCATTAAAAATACCTGGTTTCTTAAAATTAAATTATTCATCAAGATTCAATGCAAACTCAAAATTTAAAAATCCCGAATATTTTGATAACCGGAGCAGCAATTATATATATATATTGGATGTCGGTATTAGACTTACAGGTGATAATTTAATGGGCGCTCAAATTTGCTTTGGTTCCATTCTGTTTTTTTTTAGCATAATTTTTATAGAAATTTATGTAGACCAACCCTCTTTGCAGGAGAAGCTCCATCACTAGGTACTGGGGCAGTTTGTATTAGTTTATATTTGTTATTTTTAATTTCTATAATGTTTTTAGGATGGACCCCATTTAAAATCTGAACCTTATAACATTTTTTTTATAATATTACTAAAAAGCAATAATTTATATAACAATCGAGAGTTACATCCAAGCCTATAAAGAGTTGGGTACAACCGCGAAAGCGGCACACACACAAGTTGGGTACATCCAAGCCTATATGTTATTCACCTTCTTGCGGAAACCGATGTGAGATTTGATTTTGCACCAAACAATCTTCCTCTCAAACCAAAGACTACACAACCGGGTATCTCCACTAAACTATAATCCACCGGATCCAAATATCTTGCACTACTGTTTTCTCATCATCGGGACTTGTCACGTGACCACTGGCATCAGGAATACTTTCAACACAAAGCATTGTGGATCCATATGATTTAATCGAGTCGTCATTATCATTGTCAGGCTGGTTTGAGATATGCCACTCACATCACACATGGGCATCAATTTGGGTCTGATACCACTTGTTTAGAACCAATTCCTCCAATCTAGACCTCCCCAATATACAAATCCATTTGGAGTTTGATCGTAAAACCAATTGGTGACATAGTTAATTCAAACTTACACGTCAACTACTACTTGTTGTGGAAACTGATGTGGGATTTGGATGTGCACCTGACAATATGTACCGAATAAATCAGCATTTGGATCAGTCATAAATAAGTCTAAACAATAAATTTAATTTCAAATCTCAATTACATTAAGGAAAGATGAAAGAGACGGACAAGTTAATTAGGATTTGAATAGTTATTAATAATATTTTTATAAGTTAAAACTGAAAAACTAAAAACTCGTTTAATATTCGGATCCGGGCCTTGTATGAATTATCCGAAGCCAAAACGTGATTAAATTTAATTTTTATTAATTCATCAATTGTGTTTTTTTAAATGATAGTAAAGTTAAAAAAGATATTTATTTAATTTGAGAGTAATGATAATTTATTTGAAAAGTAAAAAAAGTAATAATATCGAAGTATTTTTTATTGACACTTTATTGGGGAGTTATAATGCGCCCCTACCTTTTGTGTCTCCCGCATCGCATTTTGACAAAGTGAAATCCCCATCCCTCGAGATCATTACAGCTGATGTCTTGATTTCCATAACTGACCTCTTCTTTTATAATTTAATATGTTAAAAAGTTGCTATCCTTTGAATTTAATCACAAGTCTCATATATATATATATATATATATATATATATATATATATATTTACACAAACATATATACGTATGTACTTACGTGCACCCACATAGACACACATATTTGAAATTAAGCATATATATGTGAGTATATATTATATTTATTTTATTTATGTATGTTATATTTTTTGTTTATAATATACATTTGTATATGTTTTACACTATTTATGTATGTAGATGTTGATTTATTTATATATTTGCTCACAATTTTTTATGTTATATGTTTTATTTATGTTGTAATATACATTTGTATATGTTTTACTCTATTATATGTGTGTGCGCGTTCATAGTGTTTATGTAAATATATTATTTAGATAATATGTTTTTATATGTTATATGTATGTATATACGATTCTATATTGTGTTTCTCATATGTGTGTGTGGGTGTTTATAGTGTTTATGTATGTATATATTATTTATATAATATTTTTATACTCGTTTTGTTCTATGTGTGTGTGTATGGTTATGTATAATTGTATATAGAAATGTATGTTAGTTATCTCAATAAGTTTTATACTTTGTTGACTAAAATTAGATGAATATGAATAAAAAATGGATGGATTCTAATCATATGACCATAGAGTACACAAAAGGTGTCAAAAAGTTCATAAATTTGCATTAAATAATGTGAATGACTCTTCTCGAATCATGTGTTAATGTCTATATTGTTGTTATTCAAGCAAATTGGTTCCATTGAATTGGAAGGAAATTTGATTTGTTACGAAATTGATCGGAGTTACAAATGTTGGAACAAACATGGAGAAGAAGTAAATGTATCTTGCAAGTGGAATGATAATACATTAATTTTACGAATGAACGAATATTGATACAAGTGTATACGATGATGTTGATTGTATTGAGGAAATGATAACAGTGGTTGAAGATGAACTTTGAGATTGTTCGAAAATGTTTGAGGAATTAAAGAACCGGGTGGTGATGCCCTTCTTTGATAGTTGTACAAAACATGCAGCACTATTAGCGGTATTAAAACTATATAACCTGAAAGTGGGTAATGAATGAAGCAACACAAATTTATCAGAGCTGATTTTTCTATTGTAAGATATGCTTGTAGATAAGAATGAGGTTATTTATCAAACATATGAAGCTAAACTAATGTTATGTTTAGTGGGTATGAGTTAAAAAAAATACATGTTTGTCCTAATGGTTGCATATTATTCCAAAAAAGTATAAATCTCTAGAAATGTCCCCAAGTGTGATGCATCTCCATACAAGAAAAAAACCAATTCCATCAAAATTTGTATAGAACTTTCCAGTTATTCTTATATTTCAATGATTGTATGGAAGTTTGAAGATTTTAATCCAATTTGTTACAGTTGGTTCCATATAACCAACTTCTACATACTTAATGATTAACTATATTCAATGTTTTGAATATTAATAACATTCTTATCACATCATGATTGTTCTTCTGCATGATATAGTATGTGATAACATCCTAAGGACAACTGTCGTACTGAAAGATCATAACAACACCCCGCTATGATGAGAATCTAAAAGTGTCTTGACGTTATTCTTAAACACATGTTCTTTAGCCAGAAGATATAATTTTATAGGACACAAATGATACAGGTTATCAGGTGTGAAGACTTATAAAACTTTGAGACAACTTCTCATAGTGTACACCCTTGGTAATCTTCAGGACATGAGATTATGAGAACATGACCCACCCGTAGGAAATCCACATTTATATGTGTCAATGGATGTTCATATCCGCAGACATGTGTAATGATCCTTATGCTTTAAAATTACTATTAATGTATATTACGAGTCACCTACTTTGATGTATTGATGAAAAATGTGAAAACATATGCTCACGGTGAGCTATGATACGTTGGGTGTGTCACGAGTAATATTGTACTAATAAATAATGTGAGAAATGATTTATCCTTCCTAGTTCAGTGGAAGTTGATATCTCAGGTCTTTTAATGAGAATGAAACTTCTTAATTAAGTCCATGAACATAACGTTTCATTGACAAATTCATTTCCATAAAGTCAAAGAAAGAGACATCAGCTCATAGCTTGATAACACCAACATGAAACCTGTTTGATAAGAGATATCAAGATAAATAGACTATATTACACAATGTATGTTCATAGGGGGTTGTATATCATTGCATCATTAACTTCTTTCTCTGCGAGATCATTAACGTGTTGCTAGACATTGACCTTGAACTTTAAGCGGTTTAACTTAATTCCACTGAGAAAGGGACTTAGAGGATCACACAATAAATGTATCCAGAAACTCGATTAAATTATATATGAATTTAACATGTTGGATAAATATTATTCTCGTACATGATTTAATAATTATTCATGATAGTTTGATAGTAAATATTCAATCACTAGTTATTCAAGAGAATATATGCGGGTTGAATATTTAATAAATATTTATTCACCAGGTAATTATTTATTTAATTACATGGATATATAATATTTATTTATTCTGATTTATTTGCAAGGAAACACAATATTTATTTAGCTACATGAATATTTAATAAATATTTATTTACTAATTCATTGAATATAATATATATCTATTTATTAGCGAATAATACAGTGATATTTATTTAATTAAATAATTAGTCATTATTCATGGTCCAATAAATATTAACTAGGATGGACAGACTGAGTTTAATGGTCCGACGAGAAATTTCATAATAAATATTATTTGAATAAATATTAAATTATTTATTCAAGGAAATAATATTTATTTTATCTGTGACTTTAGCGCATGTCAAGTGAAGAATAATTTTATTATTATTTAGACATGGGGTACGTCAGGGATTAAGAAAATAACAAGGTCCCTTGTATAATTATGATTTTCTAACTCTAGCTCTATTTAGACCTGGTTAAGTCATTTTCCGAAACCATAACCAATATCTAATTGTTGTTTACAATTAGTTCTAATGACAGTTCTCTCAAGCCCTAGAGAGATCTTCCTCTAGAATGCTCTCAGGAACGCCGAACAATTCTCCTCTTCTATCAAAAGGTTTTCTTCCCACCTTGAATGATTCAACTACGATCAAGAGTGATCATCGCAAGCATTAAAACCATTCATGCTAACTCCCGGAGGATTCTACGATGGTGATTGGAGGTTCACGAAACACATGTAGATCACTGCTAGAGGGGATATACTCTTGATTGTAACATCCCAAGATTTTATAGTATGTTATCACTTCAAAGTATTTCAATAACTTGCGCTACACGCAACACCGAGTTCGAGCGCACCACGACTTACCAAACTAGCCATTCAAAAAAGAGGTTATGAATAGTATTAACCACATTTTAAATTTTATATATCCTATATAATTTTAACATTCATCTTTTGTGTTTCTTAGACATAATATAAGAAAAATTCAATTTTTAAGATAAAAGAGGTATTTTTCAAAAAATGCAGTTTTATGCCTTTTAATGGAGAACCCTTTTAAATCCAATATTTGAAACTTTTATATATTAAATTTAGTGAAATTAAATTCATCTTTAGAATAGGAATATAAAAATTTAGTTTGGATAAATTTTTGGTACTTTTCTGATAACTTTCATATTTTGATGAATAATGAAAAAATACTAAATTTTAATTAAAAACAACCTTTTTAATCGAAATAATTTATAGTGTTGAATTATACATTTGAATGGTTTTTAAGTATCATCAGATTATATTTTTATCATTTAATATAATTTAGGCCATTGGATGTAATTTCACATTTAAATTGGACATAAACAAGTGTCAATCTTTTGATAGTTATTATTTCTTAAAAACACGCTTTTTGTTTTGACAACGAGAATTAATTTTAAATTAATTTTTGCCACTTCTATGTTTTGAATTTGGAAAAATGGATTCCATATTTGGAACCAGGAGGTCCAAATTTTGTAAATAGGTAACTTTTATTTTAAACATTATGAATAATCACTTCGGTAAATATTTTATTTACCATGGTTAAAGGGTAAATCCGGTAAATATGGATAAAGAAATAATATTAAAATAATATTAAATTACCCTAAAACATGTCCTAACCCTATTGGATGATACATGTATGACCATGAGAATCCTTGGGTCGATTTTAGGACCCCATGGAGCCACTTGGGAGTAATAACGGCATTTTATATTAATTAATCTAAAGTAAAGACAAAAATAACAAAAGCATGTATCTTTTAGTAAACAATTTTTATATGGGGTTATATAATTTATCTCTTCGACTATAAATATTCATTTGAAAGCTAAAATGATTTCCTACATGATGATATTTTATTTATAATTTTTAGACATAAAATAAATATATTTATTTATGACACAATAATGATGCAGTATTTTCCTTATTAATAAAAGAATCAAATAAATGATATATAATTTGAACGTTTTGATGCCATCCATGAATTTTCTAGGTGAATATGACATGTTATTATTGATTCAATGTATTTGGTTCTAAGTAATCAAGTTGTGATGACTTTCACAACAATCAAATACTAAATAGTGTCAAAATTGACATAAATTTGTTTTTAAAACAAATACTATATTATTGGTTGATATAATATTCCAAAAAATCTATGGTTTGGCCAAAGGGATTAAATAATATTATATATGTCATTAATGAACCACTAGAGGTTATCTTGGAAGTTTAGAGTAATTTTATTAACCATATAGTGTAAGAATAAAAGAAGACACAGTAAAAGTTAAACTATTTAACTAAGAGTTAAATCTAAAAGATAAGGTTAAAATGGTAACCTAAACTTGTCTAAAACCTATTGGTTGAGAGGATTTATACCCATAACCACCTAAGGCTCTAAATAAATTCATTTGGAGCCATTATAAACTGAATATGATTGTATAATAAATTAATATTTTAATCTTTTCCTAAAGTGACCCTCACCCCCTTATAAAAGGGCACTTCCTCTTCTCTTAATTTCACACCTCCAAAGCCATTTGGCTCGGCCAAACCTTGAATAAATACCTTCTTAACTATACTCCCTTCAACCTAGAGGCCTTACTTTGATCAGAAATCCATCCTAAGGAGCCCTTTTGATCAACTCAAAAGGAAACACTCGAAGAAGAGGTAATAATTTCACCACCCTCTTTCAAGTTCTTTTCTTCTTCCACTTCCTCTTTATTTGTTGTTTCCATAATAAAATAATAACTTTAGTAAATTATATATACTGTGATGTTATTATAAATATGTTACAACCATATTCTTTATTCAATCTATCCTATAATGACAAAGTCACTATACGTGCGTACGTATGACTTACCGTCTCCACGTTGTGGTGTAGTTTGTTATTCAAATACTTAATTATTTGGATGGGTATAATAATGAGTATAAATGATGTAAATAATAAATATAAAATTTTTATTATTATGTATATATGATATACCATCCAATTACATACGATTTCACCATCAATATAATGATATTGTCGCTCGTGCGTACGTATGAATTACCATCTCCACGACGCGATGGGATTCATTTCCATGTTCACCATTCAACGATGATTATAAAAATATATATTATTAATAAGTATGTAATATATGAAATAATAATGCTGCTGGATATATATATATATGTATATACTTACATATATCTTATTCACTTACTTCCGTTCAATACAATATGAAAACGGAAACAACGTTTATGCGTACGTACGACCTACCGTCTCCATAAACGGTGCCTCCAATTTCATATATCTACCTATTATAAATATTTATATTCTAAATATATATGATATATAAATCAAAGTTTATATTCTGGAAGTACTTAAATCATGATCTAAATGATACAATCAAGAATAACAAGTTAAAACACGTACGATAAAGAAAACGATTATTACCCGAAATGTTAATTTAACATGGAAATCATTATTAAATGGGTAGTATAAAGTCATAAATGAATCATGTATGATATAATAAATATGAATATGTTTTTTGTATAATTTAATAACATACTATGGTCATTATACATGAGGTTAAATGTACCCTCGACCAAAGGAAAGTGCAAGGTAAGAGTTAATTTCACAATCTCTTTATTATCTCAGGTTGTTTTTACGAGAGTATCTACATGGACATATTTATTATCCATGTCCATGTTTCATAAAAGAGTTTTCAAAGGTATTATTTTTAAGGGACTCTTTTACTAAAACATCATTTTAAATTTTTTAAAGATTTATATTTCTAAATCCTTTTAATTAATTCCCATGTTTTCAAAATGATTTTAAGGATTTATTTATATGGACATGAATGTTTTGAAATGATAATTCTTTTCAAAAGTTTCAAAGTGGTATGGGACAATTTGATTCAAAAACCTCTTTTAAATTTCTTCCTTTATAAATGTGTGACTTTTAAATGTTTTCATGAAAAAGGGATATTTCTCTCAAAGATTTTTACAAATCATTTTCATCTATGTCAAAATCCTTTGATGGATTTTAAACTTGTTTGAAGTTGATTTATTATGATACAAATATTCCATATTTTATTGAAAGTTTTGTGAAATATTTGACTATGGAAGTGTTATTTTTATACCATTCATGGTTTATAGTTAAAGTATTGACATTTCGTATGCTAGTTTTAATACGAATGTTTATGTTATGTTTCAACCTTTTCATATGAGGAATGTATTGGACTTAGTAAGTGACGGGTGGAGCCCGCTATAGCTCCTCGGTGCATCGGTAGTTCTCATGATACAATTAGATGTGGAATTGGATGAGGCCTTTCCCAATTTTTGATATATGGTTTTGGATGAGGCCTGGATCATTTTTAGACATCTTGTCCGAGGCCTTAACAAAATGTTCAGAATGTCCGACATTATACATTCCCTCATTATGAAAATAATATTGATGGTTCATGTGGTTATTCGACTAGTAGAATACCCATGACTATGTTTTATTATGGAATTATTTACTCAGCTCATATTCCTTCCATAAAGTATTCATGTTTATTATTTGTAAAGGCATGTGTTTTTAATTATTCACCATGCCTAATGTTTATATCATCTTCCGCTGTATTGCTTACTCTTACTGAGCGTTTGAGATCACCCCTTTCTTATGTGTTATTTTCCTCAGGATTCCAAGAAGTGCATTATGATTGATATGCAGGGTTAATCTAGTGGATTAATGGTGTTCTCAAAGGATCATTTATGTTGTGTTTTATTTTTGAATGTGTAATGTAACGTCCATGTATGTAATCTATTTTCCAAGACTACTAAACTGATCGGTCTTTCAAGACTTGATTCCTTGTATCATGCCAATATTATATAATAATACACCGACTCTAGATAACTAGGATCGGGGCATTACATTGATTCCTCATACATAACGACACTACGACAAGAGGCTTTCATCCGATCATTGACAATAAAGAAATAATTCCAAGATAGGTAATTCTTTATTCAAATAAATTAATTATAAATTACATGTGAAATAATTCTTTTTTCTTTGTTCCGACGTGTCTGTCAATTAATCTTTGATTTAATTTCATTAGCATTAAGATGCTCTTTTTCATGTAATGTCACAACCTAACCCACTAGGGCCCCACTTAGGTCGATGATAAGCTGAGTGTGATACCCCAAGCCTTCCACCTATAGGTCAGGGGTTGATGACTAGCATTGAGTAGACATATCACACAAATGGGAGGCCTTAGCCCAATGGACCTACACACACACACACACCTCTAATAATATCACAATAATGCAGGATAGATAAAACTATACTAACCCAAGAGGAAAATAATGCATGCAATGACCTCTAAGAATGATTAGAGGGAAGAAATCTAAATATATCTAGAACATGAATGAGAAAAATACACACCCAACGAGAAATAAAGGGTCATAAAACCTAACAAATGATAAGGAGGTAGAACCCTTCTCAATAAATTCGACATTGACCACCACCCATGATCACCATCAACGGGTATTACTAATCTACACCAACACCCGACCCACCAAAGTCACTGTCTAACTGCATGTCATCTGCATAAGACACAACATGTGCGGGCAAAGCCCATACATGGGTAAGTATATACATAACTAGTAGGACGACCCAAAAATTAAAGGGAAGCGAGAGAAATAAATAGTAATCTCAACAAAAACAAATGGTATGATGTACCTCGAGTGTAATGGCTCGACACCAGAAGCCCAAAGTCGGTGCATTAATTTATTATATTGGAATGATTACAAGAAATAAAATCCCAAAGTACCGGTTAATTTAGTAGTCATGGAAATCCATATTACATACATGATACCCATAATACATTGGGAAATAGGAAAAAAACATGATACATAATAAAATAGAATAAACTGCATCCTTGAATGTTTATTCAATGATTTCTTCTTTATAACATGGGGAAAGGAAACATAATAAGGGTGAGCTCAAATTCCCTATAAGGGTAAGTAAAGAAGAAGCAATAATGAATCAATGGAAATAAACCAACATGGAAAGGTAAATAACTGTTATCACATGTCATTCAAATAACTAGATAAATAAAAATAAATATGGTAAGGTAAGAAACTGAAACACATGCCATTTAATCAATGAACTGAAAATTAAATGTATCTATATATATGTTGATGTAAAATATCATGGGTGAATAATAATTAAAATATTTATGATGGAAATTATTAATTATTGGACATCATTTCTTAGGAACATGAGGATCTATACTATTAAGATCCATCCGATAAACAGTTTAAAACTACAGGTAGAAACCTGTTTAATTTGGCCAACTTAATCATCTCATTAGAACCAGTCAATGCATCAAGGAGATATATAAATTTCAGGCTCCACCCATTATTGAATGTCCAATTCATTCTTCATATCAAGTAATTGATTTAATTAATGAACAATATTCCTTATCAAATACCCATATTGAATAAAAGATGCATATTTATCAATAATTCCTCAGTTAATCAAATAACTATCAAAGTAAACACCATATGTAAAATGATATACGGTTTAGAAAATAATAATATCCATCATATAAAAATATGTATATTTAAGTAAATTAAAATAAATTTATTGTTTCAAGAGAAAGATAACAATCAGAAAAGGAAGTGAGATTACAAAAATAATCATTAAGAACATTCTTTATGAGAATAATCTTTAGACATTCCAAAGTGTCCCATACCACTTTCAAATATTTAAATCATAATCCCTATGAAGGAATAATATTAAATGAAACTTATAATATCATGAGAGTAATAAGATTCATTATATAACATTTAAAAAGGTATTTTACACACCAAATAAAAGTAAATTGGTGTAAAATAACAAATAAGTATAAATGGAATGTAAATTGAGATGAAATTCCCTTACCTCAAACTTCCTTTTTTTGTGTGGTATTTATCCTCCTGTATAGTGGTTTAAAATATGTTACTAAATTATAACATAACCATAAACATATTCATAATATCATATACTAATTTCTTATAATATATTATTACCCATTTGTTAACAATCTTTCATTATTTTGACTATTTCGGGTGTTAATTACCTTGTTTTGTCAAGTATGTTTTGGATTGTTATTTATTGTTCTTATTAATTAGATCATGGTTTCATAATATCTATAATGTAAACCATGATTTAATTGTAATATATATATTTAGTAAATATGTATTTATAATAATCTATAATGTTTGGAGATAAGAAATAAAATGCACCGTTCATGGAGATGGTAGGCCGTACATACGCATGAACACTACTTTCATTTATTTATTATATTAAAAGAATGAAAATTAAATGATACATATGTATATTATAATTCTAATATCATATATATGTAATATATGTTACATAGGTTTATTAAAACCATCCTTTATACATTCCATGTATGGCATGAACGAGTCACATCGCTTTGAGGGGGTGGTAATCCACACTTCTTCAAATGAAATTATCATATCTACACAAGATGGAAATCATAAAGGTATGTTCTAAATAAAAATTAAGGAAGAATACAGATATTTTAAATATCATATATATGATATAAAAACATAGTTTCCATCATAATTTCCACCATGAGAGGTGGTAAGAGAAAAATGAACAATCATCATTTCGTGAAGCAGTAGTTCGCCATACACAGAAACCGTATGGTCATTACCTGTCACGACCTAACCCATGATGGGGCTCGAGCCACAACTATGCCAATCCCTCCTCCATAGTACAGGGGTGTCGACAAGTGCCGAAGACATAACGAACTCTGAGAGGCCTTTTCCTAAGTACCCACACACACACACACAACCACCCAATGCAAAAGTATAAGGGGAAAAGGAAAAGAAAAACACAACACTGCTATAAATAAACCAAGCATGCATGGACCACTACAAAATAAAAGTGTGGTAAACTAAACTTGAAAGTAAAGGGGTAAAATACATGCCCAACTAGAAAAGTGTCCCAATATTATAGAAAACTAAAAAAAGTACAACAATTGAGAGAGCCCTGCTGTTGGATCTCAAATGACCACCGCACGCAGTCGAAGCTCCACATATCCCTAAGCTCCCTAAAGTCATGATAAAAACTATACGTCATCTACATAAGGCATGGTAAATGCAAGAAAATCCCATGCAGGGGTGAGTATAAAAATACCCAGTAGGACGCCCCAAAAAGGAAAAGGGGGAGCAGTAAGAGGAACACTAGAGGGGAAAACAATATATGGAACAAAGCATAGTAAAAAAGAAAGTGCAGATCAACCCAACAAGAAAGTGAAGGTATGATCATCCAAACACAATAAGATAAAAATTATGAGAAGATGAACTTATCATCGAGTCCTTGTTACCTATAGCAGGAGAGTAGACTCATCCAACCATGAGAAACTAGACAAGGAAAGCACGTGGAATACCCCACGCATCTTTTCCTCCCCTCGAAGGAGATTAACCAAACCCAAGGAGTGGGTACTAAAATAGGGTGTGTATATATATATTCTCAGTAAAAGAAGCCCAAATGAGGGAGTAAGGAGATCTTCATCTCATAACTCATACCAGGAAGAAGAGTCACCAATAGTTCCAAGGGTATCCATCATGATACCCGGTGTCTCATATGTCTGCCCAGGAGACACAAGTCAAAGGGGCTCAATCACCACACCTTGATAGTATCTACTTTGGGTAGAACTGACTCACCCACATGGTTTTATGTCGCGTCACAAGGACACGTCTCGGTGGGGAGAGAAGCCCTCTTACTCATGAGTTTAAAGGTACATTAACCCATGTCCTGCCACTGATCTGCACAGTTGAGGGTTCTACTCTGGTTGTCACTGAGAAACTCCATTGCCCATCCTGGATGGAGGGTACCACTCAGGAAGTTCACCGGGGAACGCCACTGTCCAGATCCTATTGGAGGGTAAGTCCAATGAGTCGTCAGGAAAACTCAACTACCCAACCTGGCTGGAGAAATATGCATGGATGATGTCATCAGTGAAAACCACTGTCTAGCCTCATTGGAGGGTAAGCCTAGTAGGACTATCGGGGAATGCCACTACCCAGTCGAGCTGGAGGGTAAGCCCAGTACTGCTATGGTAATCCTGTATAGTTCCTACCATCATCAGGTGTCACCTCTGTGCGTGAAAAACCCAAAACATTCACATCATATCCCAAAATATAAAATGGAGGTTTCCATCATGCTCTATGTGAAAAAACATGCAGGATATACTATTTACTTGTCCAAAATTGATAATCAGTAAAAAATTATTTTTACTACAATAGGCCCGTAGGGAACATCGTGGGGCCCACAAATCCGTTCCAAACTTTTAAATTCCCAAACTGACCTCAAAAGGTTGATCAAGATACCATAGATATAACGTCAAAAGGATATTCCATCTTGAAGAAAAGGGGTTGTGAAGATGGAGGACGAAAAACCATCGGGCCCCACGGGGGACTCACCGTATGGTCAGTCCACTTATCGTGACGATCGACCGCCATAGTTGACTGAAACCCATGGTAGGTCACCGTGGTAGGTCCCCACAATTGACCGCCACGGTCAACTCTGGACCTGCGGTAGGTCGACCTATGGCAGGTCCCCACGGTCGACTATGGAACTTTGGTAGGTCGCCCCACGACAGCTCGATCTGTCTCGGCCTCACTGTCAATTGCGACTGTGGTCTACTCCGGCTGACCTAGTCCACCTGGTTCTGGCCCATTCGGTTGGACCCGACCCAATATTGCTTGGGCCGACCCATTGGCCTAGCCTAGCCCACCTACCGCCGATCCGACCAGCCTGCCGCCGGCTCGGCTCGGTCTCTACGTCAACGCAACAGCCCGCCCATCGTGTGGGTCTTCGTCTCTTGGGGTCGCATGCCGCGACACCGCTGTCCCCATCAATCGCAGATCTTCCATCCCGATCGCTAGCTTCCTGTCATGACCCTGTTTAGCCTTGCCATACGCCACACCCCCGCATGCCATCCACCTGTGTGCACCACCCGACCATCCCGCATAACCTGCTCGCCCAACCTACCGACTCCCGTGATCACCGCCTCCACACGGTCCGCCACTATTGGTCGACAGCTCTTCGATGGTCCCTTCCGCAGACCACCATGGCTCCACTGAATGTCCAAAAATTATTTCGAGACCAGTTCCACGATCCTCAGGTTGTGCTCTTCACAAACTGAATATTTTCTCAACGATCCATTGAATATTTAACATGTCCAAAAATAAACATCGATTAACCTGAAGAACGGGCGAAGAGCACAATGAACAAAATGATTTCAAGCATAGATTGATGGCTGTGTTTGTGCGGCCATAAACAATGATAAATAAAATGATTATACAAATAGGCAATTAAGGATTTTCAATTAAAGAATTTAATCAGAAGCTAAAATGGAAAAATCCTACCTCGATTCGATTTGCTCGTTATCGCCAATGCATTCGCCTCACTTCCATTGCAATGCATCAGAGTTTTGTTGAGGTCTCTCTTGATTTGTCGAAGAACGAAGTGAGATATAAGGAGAGGGATTTGTGGAGAGATTAGGGGACAATCCTAATCAATAACCCTTAAAAAAAATTTATAGAAAAACCATGAAATTCCTGACAACGGTCTCGGTATCTGTAACTCCCACACCCTCACATTTTATGAAGTACTTAGGTAAAACGAACCATTATAAACTCAATGGCGGTATCGGATTTCCAATCCGATACCTCAATCAAAAGTTATTTGATATGGAGTTTGGTTTAAAATAATTAAATTTAATTATTTTATTTATGATCTTGCCCTCCATGGCTTGTTCCACCTAATTCCCGCAACGATGAAAGTTATGTCCTGCCTAGGGTAAACGACATGTTCCAAACTCAACCATGCCCTCAGATTTCTAATCTGAATTACTGTTTAAGATTTATCCTATTTACTTCACACACATAGTATAAAATACACTTAATATTTTTATAAAAAAATTTCCATACACACCGGGCCTCAGAATTGCATGTCGTCTCATCGCCTTGCTCTGGAAATATATATAGAAATATTTCAAAGTCTTACAAGAAAAAAAGAGTCTCTATATCACCCCTCAATTTTTTCATCCCCAAAAATCAAAACTTAGAAAAAAACTCAGGAAACTGAGCTCACATCTATCTCTCATGTTCCCAATAATTCCCCCGCACGTTTTTATACTGCCACAACACACAAAACAAAGGGATAGTCTATCTATGTAAGGTCCACTCCCGTCGGTCCTCAATCATCACCGAGTGATCTACAATGGTGGCCTCATCATCAATATCCATCTTTCCCTAGTCGATGACGTGCATATAATCATGCATGTATCTCCTCAACCGTGACATGTGGAAGACGTTGTGCACCCGCTCTAACTGTGGGGGTAGGTCAAGGTAGTAGGCAATCTCTCCAACCCCTGCATGATCTTGAGTGGCCCAACAAACCGCATGGATAACTTGCCTCCCTAGCCGAACCTCCACATACCGTGTCGTGAGGATACTCTCAAGAAGACATGGTCTCCCTACTCAAATTACAAAGTCCTACGATGAAGATCTACATAGGATTTCTATCTACTCTAGGCCATCTTCATCCACTCACAGATGGCCTACACCTTCTCCATCATCGCCTGCACCAACTTTGGGTCCACGAGGGATGACTCCTCAGCCTCCTTCCAACACAAAGGTGACCTATAGGGTCTCTCATATAGGGACTCAAAAGGTGCCATGAAAATAGTAGAGTGTTAATTTTTGTTGTATGAAAACTCTACCAAAGGTAGGTGATCCTCCCAGCTTCGGCTGAAATCTAACCCGCAACCCCTCATCATATCCTCAAACACCTAGATAGTGCACTTGGTCTTCCCATTGGTTTGGGGGTGAAAGGTCATACTCATCTACAATCGGGTCCAAAATTAATCCTGTAGGCCTCTCCACAATCGTGATGTAAACTGTATGTCATGACCGGAGACAATAATAAAAGGTACCCTATGAAGGCAGATGATCTACCACACATACAACTGCCCCATACTCTCCATCAAACTCTGCTCCCTGATTGTAAGGAAGTGCGTTGAATTCGTGAGTCGATCCACTATCACCTAGATGAATTCAATGACCTTAAACTTGTGTGGAATCTTTATGATGAAATCTATGGGTGTGCCATCCGATTTCCACTCCAGGATCTCAAGGGGCTGCAACAAACCTATCGGAATCTGATGATCAACCTTCACCTACTGACAGGTAAGGCATTGTGAAATGAACTCAGCTACACTTTGTCTCATACCAGACCACAAAAACTACCTTTTAATATCTCATTAAATATTCTCCACACTGGGATGTACAACCAAAGGAGAA
Organism: Viscum album; assembly: GCA_963277665.1. NCBI lineage: Eukaryota > Viridiplantae > Streptophyta > Magnoliopsida > Santalales > Viscaceae > Viscum > Viscum album. The sequence goes on along the minus strand of OY728141.1, from coordinate 1,951,543,587 downwards.
GTGTGGAACTCCCGCATCACCTTCTCCTGCAACGTGACTGGTTCCACTGCTCATCCCTAGAACAAGATTTCATGATTCCCTCCTTCAAAATATCAATATGATGCATCGACTATGAATATATGATCACACAAAAATTCACAGTCGATGTCTCCTAGTTAGGATTCTCTCACGCGCTCAAGGAGCGAAGGAGTCAACACCATCAACTATAGGAAAACTACACCCTCCTACTTCACCTGGGTCAGTTGTAGGGAAGCTAACTACTTCGAAGATTCCTACACTAGGTGAGCCTAGAACTTCATGCTAAGGGAATATGCTAAAATGTTTCCCTTTCCTATAGTATAGACTATCTCAAAGTTATAGTCCTTTAGGAACTCCAACCAACACTGCTATCTCAAATTCAGATCTCTCTGAGTGAATATGTACTTGAGACTCTATTGATCCGAGTAAACCAAAAAATGCTCACCCAAAAGGTAGTATCTCCACATCCTTAGGGAAAATACCACCACTGATATCTCTAAGTCATGATTCACATAGTTATACTCATGGGGTCCCAACTGCCTCTCCTTGTATGCGATGACTACCTTCTATTTCATTAACACGCAACCAAGACCAGTTCTTGAGGCATCACAATACACTACGAACTCAACGCCTTCCTCTAGCAGTCTCAAAATTAGAGTGATCATTAGCCTATGTCACAACTTCTTAAAGGACTTCTGGTACTATTTAGACTAGGTAAAATATTATACCTTCCATTTAAGAGTGGTCAAAGGGGATGATATCCTGGAGAAGTCTACTAAATATATCCTATAGTACCCTACCAAACCAAGAAATCTCAGCACCTCCATCACACTCTTGGGTGGATCCCAAGAAAGCACTGATTTGATTTTCACTGGATCTAAAGCTAAATCTTGTTTATAAATGACATACCCTAAAAATTGAACCTCACGTATCCAGAATTGAAACTTCGAGAGCTTTCCATAAAGCTGGTGCTATCGAAGTAAATCAAGAACCATCCTCAAGTGCTCTGCGTGCTCCTCCTATGATGCAGATTAGATGAGCATGTCATCGATGAAGACAACAAAAATCTGGTCTAGGTAAGGCTGGAAGATCTGGTTCATCAAAGACATGAAAATAGTGGAGTCATTCTTCACACCAAAGGGCATCACTAGGAACTTATAGTGCCCATAGTGACATCAGAAGACCAATTTTAGAATATCAGCCTCACGAACCCATAACCGGTGGTAGTTGGACCTGAGATCGATCTTGGATAACTATCTCACACCTCAAAAATAGTCAAAGAGGTCATAAATCCTTAGCAAAGGGTACCTGTTCTTTATCGTGGCCTGTTTTAGGTGATGATAATCCAAGCAAAGCCACAAGCTCCCGTCTGCCTTCTTCATGAACAAAACTGGAGCTGCCTAGGGGGACACACTGGGTTGAATGAAACCTTTATCGTGAAGGTCCTCCAACTATAACCATAGTTCCTGGAGCTTGGTGGGTGCCATATGATATTCCAAACAAGATATTAGGGTAATACCTAGTTGAAATTCAATGAAAAACTCCAACTCCCGCCTCGACAGTAGTCCCAAAACGTCCTTGGGAAAGACATATATATAGTCCTCCAAAACTGAAGGAATCCAAATGCCTGAAGATTCTATTGCACCAAGGTCTATTCTCACAAATTTATGGGTAAAAGGCTATACCCTCCTTCTAATAGCACTCGTTTACCCTGTTAAGAGGCCTTATTCACCGAGAAAAGAGAACCTCATCCCATCAGTATGCATGCATCTGACTAGCTTGTATCGAAAGTAAATCTGGGATAAAACCATAAAAAGACAATCCAAGCCTAAGATAATGTTGCAAGGTTCTATCATGATGACTAGTAGGTCCCACGTGAACCTCTCTCCTCCAAACGATAGCTCGCACTGCCGACAGATGAAGGACACAAAAGAAGAACTCCCCATAGGAACCTCGTGACTAAGATGTTGTGCTAGCACCTCTATTGGGAGATCCAACTCCTGCACTAGGATTAAAAATATAAAGGGGTGACTAGTGCCGGTGTCTACTAATACTGAAGAAAGAGTATAATAAACACAGATCATACCTCGGATCATCTCGTGTGCTACAGGATCATGAACATCCATAGCCTGCAGCTATCTATAGCCCCGGCCGCCAGCTCCCTGAGCCTGATGTGGGCTACCCAATGGTGGTGGTGGAAGAACCTCATAGTTTCATCCCCCACCTACAGATCCTCCTAATCCTCTACCAGTGCCTCATCCCTAGGGACTACCCTGTCCCTGCCCAGGGGATCCCTGATCACGAGGCTCTCTCTACCGTGGTTGTCCTCCTGCTATATACTCAGGATTCTCAATACATTTGGTCGGGCGGTCTCATGCTATGTGACCCTGTCCATCATAATCATAGCACCGACCCTCCCCGGGATGCCTGGGTGCTCTACACTTCCCCTGCATTGTATGACCACGTCCCTGAGCCTTATCACAGAAGGGCCTCCTATGTCATGGTCCTGTAACTGATGTATGCTAGCTACCACACAAGTCTCAGCTCTGAAGTGACCAATTCCAGTCCCAACTAACTAGCATACCTCTGATAGAAAACTCTCAGTCACTAATGCGTACTCTAGCACCCTGACATAGGTAGGGATGCACAGGGGTACTATGCTGGCATGAATCTCTCTGCGGAGTCCCTAATCGAACTTCTGTGCTCAGAAGTAACAATTACAGATCATGTACAAAGAGTATCAAGTCAGGTTAGTGAACCTGTTTGAGTACTCTGCCACCTTCATCCCTCTATGTATCAACTTTATAATCTCCTATATCTGAATAGAGCATAGGAAGGAGGGGAATTACTCCTCATGGAAGAACTGCTGAAAGTCATACCACGAGAGTGCCGACTTATCATGCATCTAGGTGACCAATATCCACCAATGCCTAGCCATACCATGGAAAAGACTGGCTACCAAATCCACCATATGATCTATCAATGTATACACAAGCTTGAAGAGGCAGACCACTGATTTTAACCAGTCCTTCGCTACCTGAGGATCTAGCTTACAACAGAACCTCAACATTCTCTGGTGCTGGAACTCATGGAGTGTGCTCATCTTGCGCTTTTCATTAGCCTACTCTGTTGGGACTAACTACTACTCCACAGGTAGAGGTGATTCTACTAGACCACCTAGAATAAGGGGATCACATGATGGACCATGTACTGATGCCTCATTGCTCATCAGGTTTTCATCATGAACTAGAGCTGGTATCCTGGCTAGATTTCATCGTAGAGGCATCCTAAAAGTTATCAAAGTATTTTGGTTAGATGATCATATATATATTAATAACAAAAATAATGGGTAGGTTACTCAAGAAGGATAGTCAAAGACTCAATCCTATATGATGCATGCACCATTTTCCCTACAACAAGTGTCTTAGGGTACTGAGTCGATAAATGGGTAATTAGGGTCCTGGTGAATGGATATGTTAGCCGCCTGTACCATCATTGGACTCGCTGGTATGAGAACCACTCTCGAGATACTTTGACACACTTTCCATAAACCCAACCAATCATTTTAAAAGGGAAACTTCAAAAAATATCTCAAGGAATAAACTTGCTCTAATACCACTTTTTCATGACCCGACCCATGCTGGGGCTCGAGCCACAACTAACCCAAGCCCACCTCTATAGGCCAGGGGGTGGAGACAAGCATCAAAGGCATAAAGAACTCTAGGAGGCCTTTGTCTAAGTACCTACACACACACACAACCCAATGAAAAAGTTCAGGGGGAAAAGGAAAAGAAAGATGCAACAATTCTATAAATAAACCAAGAATACATAGACCACTACAGAGTATAAGTGAGGTAAAGTAAACTGGAAAGTAAAGGGGTAAAATATATGCCCAACTAGAAAAGTGTCCCAACCTAATAGAAAAATGAAAAAAATTACAATAGCTGAGAGAGCCCTGCTACTGGATTTCAAAAAACCACCACATGTCATCCAAGCTCCACGTATCCCTAATATTTTTGAAGTTCTAATCAAACCTGTCCATTATTTTTGTAAGGCACGATACGTGCAGGAAAATCCCATGTAGGGGAAAGTATAAAAATACCCAGTTGGATGCCCTGAAAAGGTGAAGGGGGATAAGTAAGAGGAATACTAGATGGAAAAACAATATATGGAAAAAATTATAGTAAAAAATAAAGTGTAGCTCAACCCAAAAACAAAGTGAAGGTAAGTTTATCCAAACACAAGGAGCTAGAAACAATGAGAAGACGAACTTCTTGTCAAGTCCTCGCTACTTATAGTAGGAGAGTAGAGTCATCCAACCATGAGAATCTAGACATGGAAATCATGTGGTATAACCAGTGCATCTTCACCTCCCTTGGAAGGAGAGTAACCAAACCCAATGAGTGGGTACTGAAATAGGGTGTGTATATATATATATACTCAGTTAAAGAAACCCAAGTAAGGAAGTAAGGGGATATCCATCTCATAGATTATCCCAGGAAAAAGAGTTACCAACAGTTCTAAGGGTATCCATAAGCGATTCCCATCATCTTATACATCTACCCAGGAGACACAATTCAAAGGGGATCAATCACCGCACCTTGATACTATCCACTTTGAGTGGAACTGACTTGTCCAAATGGGTTTAAATTGTGTCACAAGGATGCATCTCAGTGGGGAGAGAACCACTCTTACTCATGAGTCCAAAGGTACGTCAACCCATGCCCCACCACTAATCCGCATAGTCGAGGATCATGCTATGGCAGTCACTGAGGAATGCCACTCCCTATCATGATTGGAGGGTACCACTCAGGAAGGTCACTGGGGAATGCCACTTCCTAGATCCTACTAGAGGGTAAGCCCAGTGAGTCGTCAGGGAAACTCCACTGCCCAACCCAGATGGAGGGTTACACCTGGATGATGTCATTGGGTAATGGAACTTCCCAACCCTACTGGAGGGTAATCCTGGTAGGACCATTGGGGAATGACACTGCCCAACCTAGCTATAGGGTAAGCCTAGTACTGCTATGGTAATCCTGTATTTTTACTTTTGTCATCAGGTGTCACCTATGTGCGTGCCAAACCTGAAACATTCACATCATATCTTGAAATCCAAAATAGAGGTATCCATCATGATCTACATGGAAAACATGTAGGATAGGCTATTTACTTGTCCAAAATGGATAATTGGTAAAAACAATTTTTACTATAATAGACATGTATGGGCCTTCATGGGGCCCACGCCTCAGTTTTGAACTTTTAAATTCTCAAACTAACCTCAAAAGGTCTTCCTCGAAAGGAGGATCAAGATGCCATATATGACACATCAAAAGGATATTCCATATAGAAGAAAAGGGGTTTTGAAGATGCAGGATGAAAAACCATTAGGGCCCACAGGGGATCGACCGTATGGTCGGTCCACCTACTGCGGCAGTCGACCACAACCTGTGATAGGTCACCATAGTAGGTCCCCATGGTCGACCACTTTGGTCGATATTGGACCCGCGATAGGTCCCCACAATCGACCGCCGCAATCGATCGTGGACCCGCAGTAGGTCGACCGGCGGTAGGTCCCCACGGTTGACCGCGATAGTTGACTGTGGACTTGCGGTAGGTCGACCCATGGCAGGTCCCCACAGTGGACCGCCATGGACAATTTTGGACTCGCGGTAGGTTGCCTCACGACCACAGTCTGCTCCGGATGACCTGGTCCACCTGGGTCTAGCCCATTCGGTTGGGCCCAACCCAATTTGGATGGGCCTGACCCATTGGGAAGGCCCATCCCGCTTGCTACTGGTCCAACCCACTTTCCATTGGCCTGGATTGGGTATCCGAATCAAAGAGACAACCCGCCACGTCGCGTGGGTCTCCGCTACCTGGGGTCACGCACTGCGAACCTACTTTCGCCGTAGCTCGCGGCTTCACCATCTCGGTGGCCAGTCGCCTGCCATGATCCCACTCCACCTCTCCGTATGTCGTGCCCCCACACTCCAAGGACCCAAGTGTTCCACATGGTCGTCCTACACTGCCTTCTCACTCAGACGACCTACTCCCATGACCGCCGCCTCCACGCTGCCCGCTTCCGTCGGTCGTCGGCCCTATGACAATCCCTTCCACAGACCACCGCAACTCCACTAGACGTTCAAAAATTATTTCAAGACCATTTTTGTGATCCTTGGGTTGATCTCTTCACAGACATAAGCTTTACTCGATGATCTAGTGAAGATTTGATGTGCCCAAAAATAAACATCGAATAACCTGATGAAATGGAGAAGAACACGACGGACAAAATGATTTCAAGCATGGATTAATGGACGTGTTAGTGCAGCCATCAACAACGATAAAAAAAAATGATGATATAAATAGGCAGTGAATGATTTTCAATTAAGTAATTTAATTGTTAGCTAAAATGAACGAATCTTACCTCGATTCGATCTACTCATTATCGCCAATGCATTCTCCTTGCTTCAGTTGCGATCTTTCAGAGTTTCGTCGAGGTCTCTCTTGATTTTTCAAAGAACTAAGGGAGAGAGAAGGAGTGGTCTTGGTGAAGAGATTAGGGGCCAAACATAATCAAGAACCCTTAAACAAAAAATTTATATAAAAACCATGAAATTCCCTCCAACGGTCACGGTATCCGCAATTCCCACGCCCTCTCATTTTAGGACGCATTTAGGTAAAATGCCCCATTATGAACTCAACAACGATCTCATATTTCCAATCCGAGACCCTGATAAAAAGTTATTTGATATGGATTTCAGGTTAAAATAATTGAATTTAATTATTTTATTTACAATCTTTCCCTCGTGGATTTTTCCACAGAATTCTCACGTTAATGAAAGTTATGTCCTGCCTAGGGTAAACAACATGTTTCAGACTCAACCGTGCCCTTAGATTTTTGATCTGGGATACCATTTAAGATTTATCCCATTTACTTCATGAGAATAGTATAAAATATACTCAATATTTTTATAAAATTTATTACAGGCACATAGGGCCTTGTAATTTCACATCATCTCATCCCCTAGCTCTAGAAATATATATAGAAATATTTCAAAGTATTACAAGGAAAAAACAAGGTCTCTACATTAACTATTTGATGGATGTTTGTGTAAGTGTAGGTATAAACCTTAGAATAAAAACATCATAGTATATTTAGGATACTCATGTTGTTATACAAGTATAGAATAAGGAGTGTTGAGGGGTTGGATAATGGAAATAAAACTAAAAATATTAATAAAGTTTGTTACCTCTTAATCGGGTAACTGTTTTTGGTGTTTACTAAAAGGATTCCTTGGATTACTTCATGACTAAGGTGAGAATTCTAGGAGGAGGGGGGGGGGATGTTGAGGAGATATTTGGGAAGATATTGGTCAATCCAAATTGACTTGAGAAGTTTGAAGAATGGGTAGAGTGCTTGCCTTTTTATAGTGGAGGGGGAGTGACACTCTTATAAATACCAAAAGGTATTCATTAATGGGAGGTATAAATTACCTAATGTGTCTCCAAAATGGAAAAATAATGGAGTAAGGGGGAATCATGGTCGATAAAAACCTACACCACACAAAAATATGTGCATTTTAATAATTTGGTTCCTTATCTTCTAAAATTCCCTAATTTTATCATTTTGGTTTTTATTAAAGAATATAGTTTTCTAACCTAATAAATTTAACCATTAAGAATAAACTAAAGTGATATTTTTTAGAAAATATAGAGAAAATTAATTATTATTATTATATATAATTTATAAAATAAAAATCTCAGGTGTTTTTGAAATTAATTTTGAAATAAGCGAATGTGACATGCTAAAACACCGTTTGAACCCGGACCGTGTTTACAACATTTTTACAATATATGGGTCAATATTTTAATTATAAAAGATCTATTGGTCCATTAATATACCATATTTTATATTTATTAAAACTTAAAAGTAACTTGGCATAATATAGGATTTTTATTAATTTTAAATCATTTAATAAAATATCATTTATTGTAAAATAAGAATAATGTCAATTTTGAAATTATTTATTTAATTTTAATTTTAAAATATCAAAACAATATTGGAATTTAAATATATCAAGTTTACAACTTTATAAAATTATATATTCAAATAAAAAATAAAATTAATGACAGTAATTAAATAAATATACTTCACTTTTAATATTTATAGTATCATTTATTTTAGTTAATTATTAACTAAATAATCATTATGTTGGCATTTCATAAGAATTTTTAGTAACTAAATCATCTCTAAAAAATATTGATAAATTATTATGATAAAAATAACCCATTTATATTTTAAAAGGATATGTATAACTGAAGATATGATGTTTTTTACATATCTCAAAGTTTTGGAAATGTTAAAGGTAAGGAAGGTTCCCTTTTTGTCTTTTTCCTTACTTAACCCTTTATATAGGGAACTTCCATTTAATAATATCCCAATAACCCATAAAATTTAAACCAATAGGGTATATGGTCTAATTATTATCATCCAATGGATTTTGGACAAATTTCCAGGTCATATTGGTCCCTAAGATTAAGGTTTAGTCTTTTATTACTCTTAATTTTACCTTAATCACCACAATTAATTTTAATCAACTTCACTAATATTTTTGGTTAAAAATTAATTTGATATTATTAGAACACAAATATTATACTGATTAAAACCATGTATGTCAGTTTTTCAAAATTTAAATCACAAAATTGGTAAAATTAAGATTAACGCTAATCCTAAAGACATGTCGAGAATACAGGTTTTTAAAGTAAAAATGTTCAAAAGATCAATAAGTTTATATATATAATTTAAATATAAAAATATTTCCAATGAAATACATTGTATTAATACATGAATAATAGATCTATTGTGACTTTAAAAATCAATTTAAAATATAATTTAAAACAAATCATTATTTAAACAAAAAGGCTGTTTTTAACTAAATTGCAGTAAATTTTACTATTCATCATAAAATGAAGTTTCTCATAAAAATTTCAAAAATTCACCCTAATATAATTTTGAAATTATTAATTCAAAAATAATGTTTATTTTTTAAAAATAAAATTCATAATTTTTTTTAAAATTTAGTTTTAAAATAGGTTCACCATTAAAAGGAGGTGAAACTCGGTTTTGAGTGTAACACAAGCTAATTCAGTGTTATGTGCAGCATAAGTTTAACTTTGTGTATAAATCATACTAACAAAAAAATATTTATTCTAAAAGGAAAGTATTGTAAAGTATCTGGGTGTTACATTCTCCTCACCTTAGTTAAATTGCATCCTCGAAATTTAAACTTGATCTTGGGAATCAAGGGATTGATATTTGAAAATACTATTATTGAAAGTCCCACTTCATAAATAGGCTCAATAACACATACTATTAATAAGAGGAAAAATTAAACGTGAAGTTCACAAAAAAAACTAGGCTTTATAATAGGATAACATTAGTGAAAACCTGTACATGGAAGAGAAATCTAACCATCATGTTCTGGTGGAGAGTGATAGATAATATGTTTAACTGAAATTTTTAGACCACAAAACCATAAACCATAGGTGTGATTAAAGATCATTGATATCATTAAAAATGATGATAATATAGATTTTTTTTTTCAAAACCCTATTTATAGTTTTGTGGAATTAATTCACTCTTTGAGAATATAAGTAAGTGTAAATTCTATAAACATAATATTTTCCTTTGATTATACCTTGAACTATTTATACTTCATATCTTAGCACAAGATGTATCGTATAGTGAATTAATACATTTCCCTCGATAATCTCATCCAATGATCAACTTAAACCATTTTATAAATGGTTAACTTTTTCAAAATATTATGATCCAACACTTTTGAAGGAAGGTCACTAAATTTCCAAAATAAACTTATCATTAAACTTTAATCAACATGAAGCAGCTCTAAATTTTCACATTCCAAACATGTGAATAAATGCATCACGTATCTTCTTAAAATATGGTAATAACTCAAATCACCATAAAACCTTATTAGAAACACGCATTCTTAATTATTCATTATGTAAGACACATGTTATTGGATATATTACTTTAATCCAAAAGTATTGTAAACTACATCAATAATAACATAGACCACTTGTCGACAAGTCATTAATTAGTTCCACAGTAGTTAGAACTTATCCAATTAGTCATTTATTCATAATTATCTTAACATTAGGAACATATTAAGGGTTTTATTTCCATAAATCACGTGTTTTACAAAATTTTTAACTTTCTACTAAATAAATTTTCTTGGTACCATGCAGTATATAATCTCAAACCATTAAAGAAAAAGTACTGCAGTACAATCCTTATATATTTCATAATTCTTATAACTAGTACATCACTGATAAAATATTCAAATGACATAGTTCTTGAATCCAAATACATAAACACATTGATTATTCCACTCTATCCTTAATCCATTAATAAGTCTACCTCATAATATTACTTAATACCTATTTCCTTTCACATTTCATCAGTTGTCTCATCATCATCAGAAATATAACCATTACTCACACTACCTTGATGATTATCTTCATGAGATTTCTACTTGGAATGTTTATTTCCATAATAACCATTCATTACACACTTAAAACATTTAACCGTCGATGATGTCTTAGGGAAATCAACATTCCCACCCATTGCATCAATAGAACTCTTCATTTTTCCTTTGATGTTACTTGATTTGGGTCCTTCTTTTCCATAGTAAAAACATCTTCTTGACCCTCTAAGACATTCACTTGGGTGATTATTTCCACATTCTTGAAATAGAGAAAACTGAATCTACTTTCCTCCATGGTCTCCATTACCCAGACTCTTAGTGAACTCCTTCATTATCTTCCTTCTTGAGTTTGAGAGTTGGTTAATGTAAACATTGTTAATCATGTTTTGTGAAATATGGTTAGGCATGATCACAACATCCTTCACTCCAGTGATCATTCCATTTAACTTCTCTTTAGTAAATTGTCCATCACATTCAATTTTAACCAAGTTTCTTATGGTTCCCTCCATTGACTAAAACTAGAAATCATAGTGTGAGAAAAAATTATAAAAAAACCACATAATCATTAAACATTACTTATAAGATGCCTAAATAATGGCCCCCTAATTCGTTAATCTTTAACACCTTATATTTATCCTAACTTATTCATAGTCATATTCTACTTAAATTATTCTTGATATTTCATAAAGAAAATGAGAATTATCCAAAGTGTATCCCCCGGGAGTGTCAAACCAGGTGTATAGTAAGGCTCATTATCATCCACCAGGTTACCTTGAGTCAGCCCCGAGACACCTTGTTGGAGTTATTACTCCTAGGTACATTTGTTCTAGAACCACACCCACTTATAGTATCCATAAAAGGGATGTATTCCTAGGAATACCCAAATAATCTATACCTTAACAAAATTCTAGGATTTTCTTGTATTCACATCCTCAACTTCTATATTTGGATTGTGCTCCCTAATCTAACTTTTCTAAATCTAGTTTCCAAGGTTGCTGCTAAACTTCCTCTAACACCAACTGTAATTCCCTGACCTCAGAAGCCCTAAGTCGGTGCATTAATTTATTACATTGACATGATTACAAGGAATAAAATCCAGAAGGACTGATTAGTTTAGCATTTTTGGAAATCCAGATTACATACACGACACCCATAAAACATTGATAAATAGAAAACACAAACATGATACATAATAAAATGGAATAAACTGCATCCTTGAGTTCTTATTTAATAATTTCTTCTTTATAACCTAGGGAAAGGAAACATAATAAGGGTGATCTCAAATAATCAGTAAGGGTAAGTAAATTAGAAGCAATAATGTATTAATAGAAATAAACCAACATGGAAAGGTAAATAATTGTTAACACATTCCATTAAAATAACTAGATAAGAAAAAATCAATATGGCAAGGTAATAAACTGAAACACATGCAATTTAATCAATGAAATGAAAATTAAATGTATCCATAGATATCTCGATGAAATATCTCATGGATGAATAATAACTAAAATATCTATGAAAGAAATGATTAATTATTGGAAATCATGTATCAGGAACATGATGAACTATACTGTCAAGATCCATCATCCGGATAGTTTAAAACTACAGGTAGAAACCTGTTTAATTTGGCTAAATTAATCATCTCATGAGAACCTGTCGATGCATTGAGAAGCTATATAAAGTTTGAGATCCACCTGTCATTACATGTACAATGAATTATTAATATTGAGTAATCTATTTAATTAATTAAACAATATGACTTATAAAATATTTATATTGAATAAAATATACAGATTTATCAATAAGTACTCAGTTAATAAAATAACTGTCAAATTAAACACCATATGTAAAATGATATACGGTTTAGACAATAATAATATACATCATAAAAAAATATTGATATTAAAGTAAATTATAATAAATTTATTGTTTCAAGAGAAATATAATAATCATAAAAGTATGTGAGATTGCAAAGATAATCATTAATAACATTCTTTAAGAGATTAATCTTTAAACATTCCAAAGTGTCCAATACCACTTTGAAACATTTAAATCATAATACCCATGAAGGAATAATATTAAATGAAACTTATAATATCATGAGAGTAAGTATATTCATTATATAACATGTAAAAAGGTAGTATACATACCAAATAAAAGTTAATTGGTGCAAAATAACAAATAAGTCTCAACGGAATGTAAATTGAGATGAAATTCCCTTACCTTAACCACCCTTTTTTGTGTGTGGTATTTATCCTCATGTATAGTGGTTTAAAATATGTTACTAACTTATACCATAACCATACTCATATTCATAATATCATTTATTATAATATCTTATTATCTGTTTGTTAATAGTCTTTCATTATTTTGACTATTTCAGGTGTTAATTGCTTACTTTTCTTAAGTATGTTTTGACGTGTTATTTTTTGTTATTATTAATTAGATCATGGTTTCATCATATCCATAATGTAAAACAAGATTTATTTATATATATATATATATATATTACATATTTATTTAGAATTATCTATAATGGTTGGAGATAATAAATGAATTGCACCATTCATGGAGACGGTATGCCGTACGTACGCATGGATGATACTTTCCTTTTTTTGTTGTATTAAAAGAATGAAAATTAAATGATACGTATGCATATTATAATTAGAGTATCATATGTATGTAATATATGTTAAATATTTTTATTAATACCATCCTTTATACATTTCATGTATGGCATGAATGAGTCACATCGCTTTGAGGGGGCGACAATCCAGACTTCCTCAAACAAAATTATCATATTTACACAAAATGAAAAGAATAAAGGTATGTTCTAAAAAAAATTACAAAAGCATAAAGATATAATAAATATCATATATATAATATATAAATATATTTTTCATCATAATTTCCACCATGAGTGGTGGTAGGGGAAAAATGAACAATCATTGTTTCGTGAGAGAGTTGTTCACCATACACAGAAATAATATGTTCTTTACCCATTAGATGAATGTTAGTGTAAGTATAGGTCTAAAACATAGAATAAAAACATACTAGTATATTTAGGATACCTTTTTTATATAATCATTGAATAAGGATATTTTAGGGGTTGGATAGTGGAAATAAAACTAAAAAACTTAATAAACTCTATTACCTTTTAATCGGGTAACTCATTTTGGTTTGTGCCAAAAGGCTTCCTTGGATTGATTAATTTATAAGGTGAGGATTATAAAAGGAGGATAGGGATGTTTAAGAGATATTTTTTAGATCTTTTTTGATCCAAATTGTCTTGAGAGGTGTGAGGAAGGGGTAGAGTTCTTGCCTTTTTACAGTGGAGGGGGAGTGACACTCTTGTAAATACCAAAAGGTATTCATTAATAGGAGGTCTATCATACCTAATGTGTCTCCAAAATAAAAAAATGGAGTAAAGGGTAATAATGGTCCATAAAAACCTCCAACACACAAAAATATGTGCATTTTAATAATTTGGTACCTTAACTTCTAAGATTCCCCAATTTTATCATTTTGGTTTTTATTAAAGCATATAGTTTTCTAACCTAAGTAATTTAACCAATAAGAATAAACTAAATAGATATTTATTATAAAATATAGAGACAATTAATTATTAATATTATATCTAATTTATAAAATAAAAATCCCATGTGTTTTGGAAATTTATTTTAAAACAAGCGCATGCGATGCGCTAAAACACTGCTTGGACCCGAATCGTGTTAACAAAATTTTTACAATATATAGGTCAATATGTTAATTATAAAAGATAAATTGGACTATTAAAATAACATATTTAATATTTATTAATAATTAAAAATTACTTTGAAGAATATATAATTTTATTAATTTTAAATCATTTAATAAACTATCATTTATTTTAAAATAACAATAATGTCAATTGTGACATTATTTATTTAATTTTAATTTTAAATATCAAAAAAATATTTTAATTCAAATATATTAAGTTTAAAACTATGTAACATGATATATTAATCTAAAAAATATAATTAATCATAATAATTAAATCAATATACTGCACTTTTAATATTTATAATATCATTTATTTTAGTTAATTATTAACTAAATAATCACTACATTGGCATTTATTAAGCATTTTTAGTAACTAAATCATCTCTAAAAATTATTGATAAATTATTATGATAAAAATAACCTATTTATATTTCAAAAGGATATGTATAACTGATGATATGATGTTTTTTACATATATCAAAGTTTTAGAAATGTTAAAGGCAAGAAAAGTTTCTTTTTTTCTTTTTCCTTACTTAACTCTTTATATAGGGAAATTTCATTTAATAATATACCAATAACCCATAAAATTCTAATCAAGAGGTGATATGTTCAAATTATTTTCATCCAATGGATTTGGACAAGTTTTCATGTCATTTGGTCCCTAAGATTTAGGTTTAGTCCCTTATTAAGCTTAATTTTACCTTAATCATTGTAATTAATTTTAATCACTTCCACTAATCTTTTTTGTCAAAAAAAAAGTTGATCTTATTATACCAAAAATATTATACTAATTAAAACTATGTATATTGGTTTTTCAAAATTCAAATCATAAAAGTGGTAAAATTAAGATTAACCCTAATCTTAGAGACGTGGCAAGAATGTGGGTTTTTAAAGTAAAAATGTTCGAAAGATCAATAAGTTTTTATATATAATTCAAACATAAAAATATTTCCAATAATCTACATTGAATTAATATATACATAATTGATCTATTTTGACTTTAAAAACCAATTTAAAATATAATTTAACATTAATCTTTATTTAAACAAAAAGGCTGTTTTTAACTAAATTGCAGTAATTATTACTATTCATCAAAAAATGAAGTTTCTTAGGAAAATATCAAAAAATTCACCCTATACTAATTTCAACATTCTTAATTAATTTTTTTTGTTTATTTTTAAAAAATAAAATTCATAAAAGTGTTAAAATTTAATTTTAAAATAAGTTCTCCATTAAAAGGTGGTAAAACTCGGTCTTGAGTGTAATGAAAGATAATTCAGTGTTGTGTGTAGCGTAAGTTTAACGTTTTTTTATAAATCATGATAACAAAAAAATTATATTTATTTTAAAAGGAAAATATTGTAAAGTATTGGGGTAGTACATCAGGGATAACTTGTGTAACACCCTGACATTTTAAAAAATAAAACTATGTTTGATAGAGTATACAACACACAACATCGATGTAGTGACTATGGTTGTTCTATGTAAGATTTGGAATATTTATAAAGTTAGGAGATGATTCAGTGTGGGATTTTGGGGCTCGTAGAGTCTCATTGCGGTGATATTAAAAATATTTAATATATTTTGTCATGTGCACCCAATTTTTTAATAAAATTGGAATAACATCTGATTAGAGTCTCATATAAGAAATCTGAGACCGTGGTTGAGTCTGTAATGTGGTGTTTATCCTAAGCACGACATAAAGTTTATCGGTGTTGGGTGATTGGTTGGAGGTGACCATTGGCATAGTTCAATGGAGGGTTATTAATTTAATAAAATTAAATTAATAATCCATCCCCCCTTTTGGTTCTCACACATAGGAGAGGAAAGGAAGGATCCCCCTAATGCGATGGATGACCCAAGGCCGAATCGAGGCAAGGCAGTGCCACGAATCCCCGTTTTTGACATTGATCATCACCAGATCGAGGTGTAGCAGGTTCTGAGCATCACTTTGGACAGAAATCTTTAAAGTATCTCCATGAGGTAGGAAAATTTATAATCTTTACATACATATTTCTTTCTTTTTTTCATTGTTTTAGTGTTTTAAGCCATATTATGACTACGTGTGATCCTTTGGGGATAAATTTGTGAGTTTTGATGGAAACCAGAGAGTTTCAATTAGCTCGTAGGGAATTCTTGATAAAAAGACATATAGTTCTGGAGCACACTCCTTGTGTTTTTCTTATTCGGGGTAGATGACTGCTAGGGAATGCACACTGTGTACCAAGGGTACACACTATGTAGTGAGCCCAGACCATGTGGACAAGGACATGACTAGGGTAGCCATGTCGAGGGGCATGACAATGTATAAGTACACGAACATTTACATGTGCATGGGGTTCCAAACACAGGTATGAGATGAGGACACAACCAAGTAGTTGGGTAGCCAAGACATGCTGTGTACCGAGGGTTCATGCCATGTGGGGAGACATGGACAGTCAACCATATATGGGAGATCAGATGAGGTCACATGCTGTGTGACATGGGGTACATTACATATATATTCCCAAATACATGTTGAGTACCAAGAGGGTACACATATAGGGGAATATTTCTAGAGACATGCCGTGCACTATGGGTACACACTGTGTACCCCCCTAGAGTCATCTTCCTTGCAAATATCCATATTCAGGACTCAAATGGAGGCTCACAAGTAGCCTATTCAAAGTAGTTTTCCAGACATTTTTGGTGTTGGTGATGTGATGTGATATGTTCTGAGAATGATGCTTCTTTAAGAGACACTTGATGATGACAATGATTGGGTAGGATCATCAGATAGTTTAGATAGAGATGATACTCCCCTATGGCACAAGGGAATAGTTCCTATATCCATTGAGACGACACTCCCCTATCGCACCAAGGTGCGGTTCCACCATACTCATGGAGTAGTTCTCTCAGGGTCCGTATTCCCCCATCATGTCAGGGTGTGGGTCCTCCATAGCGATCATATAGGTAGAGATATAACTCCCCTATACATGGGTGAAAGTCCTCTATGTATGGAGTGGTACTCCCCCATCATTGAGCTTTGGTGGGGAGAGGGTCCTCCATAAGAGTTTGACCTCCCTCGGATGTGGAGTGCGATTGAGAGGAGTGGAACCCTCCACTTGATATGCATGTTACCTGGTTAGGATTTAGTGCTCCCTTGATGTAGTGAGGTGCGAGCCTCTCTATATGGGTTATTTAATGGTTTCAAAATATGGTTAGGAGTTAGTGCTCCCTCGACAGCTATTCAACAGTGATGTGGGGGTCCCTTATTTTTCTCTCATGAAGTTACATGAAGTGTTTGTCTTAGAGATCAAGATCCTTCGACTATTAGTGAAATGGAGGGGGGAGAGCCTCTCTACTAGAGATCTTATTAGATTACATGGGGTGAAAGATAGCGGAGTTATGACATCTAGTAATGGGTACTAGAGTTAGACCTAGCGAGTAGTTCTTGATGAGTGATATCTCTCAAATGGGTGACATCTTGTATTATAGGTCTCCTGGACTGAATTATTCTAGATGATCATGACCTTTGAGCCTTGAGTACAATCCTATGGCTAGTAGTGAGGTCGGGACCTCATGAGACTTGGAGTTTGAGATAGGTATATCTAGGTTATTCTAGGATTCCTTGGGGTGATGTCACATATCTTTATTAACACACCATGTGGAGTTGAGATGACTAGATATGTATAGACAGGGAGTGGTCGAGATGGAGTTTATTTCTCTCTATTTCTTGGGTTTCCTCCTCTAGCTTATGGTCGAGCGGACTGTTTCCTTTCTGTTTTTCCCTTTTATTTTTGGTTTTGGGGTGCCTACTGAGTATTGTTATAATCACCCCTACATGGGATCTTCCCTAACATGTCGTGTCTTTTGTAGATGATAGGTCTTTTGAAAAAGTCCCAGGAGGACCTGAAGTGGGAAGAGCATAGTGAGCTAGACAGATCGAGGTGTCACTACAACAAAATTGGCCTTTAACAACACTAAAACTGGCCTTTATCAGTGCTTGAGAAGCACTGACTACTTGAGTGTGATTAAAAGCCCTAGTTTTTTATCAGTACTAAAAAAGTGATGATAAAGGGGAATATTGCAGTGAGGTGTAACAGAACACTGCATCACCAATGCAGTGTGCTGTAACAGCACACCAAAACACAAAAAAACCACCAAATTAGAAAAATCAAGTAAGAATACATAATTTAAATGAAATAAAATTTACAACACAAATATAAGAAAAAACAGTATATTGTAAACATTTCAAACATTGGTTTATATGATTACATAAGTACAAATTATTACATACATTCAAAAACAACAGTCTTCCTTTTTATTTTGATCATAACCCCTACTTGAGCAAAAAAAGAACCTATATAAATGACTTATGAAAAAATTTCCTAAATTATCAAGAAAATTTGAGCGCATTTTCTCAGTTTTTAGTGAGTGATATTTTTTTGAACTAAACTGTCAATTTTAAACTGACAATGGACACATTGAGTCATACCGAGAACATCGTGTATCAGATTGAGATGTGGATGATTCCTACACATCAAAAATTACCTATGGATCATTTCCCTAAAGTATTAAAATAATATGAATGCTTTTTCTTAGTTTTGAGTAGGTCAGTTGTCCTTTTTAAAAAAAATTGATGTCAATTTTAAATAAAAAGACACACTTGGAGTCATACCAGTCACAACATGCATCATATTGAGGTGAGGATTATTCTTGCACATAAAAAATTACTTATGTATCATTGTTATAAAGTATCAAAACAATCTGAATGTGTTTTATTAGTTTTGAGTTGGTTAGTTATCATTTTACTAAAATTGATGTCAATTTTAAATTAAAATACGCACTTAGAGTCATATCGGTCACACCGTGTGTCGGATTGTGGTCAGACTAATGCCTATAAGTACAAAATGGATTATTTATTATTTTCATAAATTATCAAAACAGTATAGATGCATTTACTTAGTTTTGAGTATGTCACATGTCTTTTTTACTAAAATGTAATTTTAAATTAGAAACACACACTTTGACTCATAATGATCACATCGTGTATCAGTTTAACATGAGACCAATTCATAAACATTAAAAATTACTTTTGAATCAATTTCCTAAATTATCAATAAAATATGAGCATGTTTTCTCAGTTTTTAGTGAGTTACATTTTTTGAACTATACTATCGATTTTAAACTGATAACTGACACATTGAGTCATACTAGAAACATAATGTATCATATTGAGGTGAGTTTGATTAATACACATCAAAAATGACTTATGGATCATTTCACTAAATTATCAAAACAATATGAATGCATTTACTCATTTTTGAGTTGGTCAATTGTCCTTTTTACTAAAATTGATGTCATTTTTAAATAAAAAGATGCACTTGGAGTCAAAAACAGTCACATCATGAATCATATTGAGCTCTATATGATTCCAAAATGTCTCAAATTACTTATGTATAGATTTAATAAATTATCAAAACAATCTAAATTTATTTTCTTGGTTTTGAGTACGTCACTTGTTTTTTTACTAAAGTGTCATTTTAAATTGGAAACACGCACTTTGACCCATACCAATCACATCGTGTATCAATTTTACATGAGAAAAATTCATACATGTCAAAAATGGATTATTAATTGATTTCCAAAATTATCAAGAAAATCCAAGAGTGTTTGGTTTGTTTTTAGTTAGTGAATTTTTTTAACTAAACTATCAATTTTAAACTAATAATGGACACATTGAGTCATAGTGGTCACACTGTGCATCGAATTGAGGTTCGGATGATTCATACACATCCAAAATGACTTATTAATTGTTTCCCTAAAGTATCAAAATAATAAGAATATTTTTGCTCGGTTTTGAGTATGTCATTTGTCCTTTTTACTAAAATTAATGTCAATTTTAAATAAAAAGAAGCACTTGGAGTCATGATGGTCACACCGTGTGTCAGATTGAGGTGTGGTTGATTCCTACATGTCCCAAAGTATCAAAAAAAAATCCTAACTGTCAATGTAACCATGTTTTCATAGTATTTATATGTCTAACTACCAACACTGCATATTGACTCGATGTTATTAGCCAAAACATTTCTTGCTGTTGAAATTCATAAGAGCAGAGGAAGCTCATGCATCCATTATATCATAAAAATCCACTATAATAGTAACATGATATTCCTCTACTCTTTTTCATTTTAATAATGAGAAAGGTTTTTTAGCTAACAACATAAAATCAATATGCAGTGTTGACAACTCGACAAAGAAAGACAGTGAAAATAGAAAATGTGGTTACATTGGCCAAAAGAATTATTTTATCTCTTTTGTGTCTTGTTTCATATAGTTAAAAGGAAAATATAATTTCATAAAATATATTTGAAAAATAAAATAAAATAATTATTAAATAAAAATGATAAAGAAATTAACTTAAAAATAGTAGATAAAATGATTACAAAACTAATTAAATAAGTAGTAGGATTTAACATTTTCGTGATATTTATATACATTCTTGATAGATTTAATTATTGTAATTATCTAATTTTTAGGTTTAAAATCCAATTCCTCACAATCATGAGCAGTTTCAAACAAACCACCCCAATTTGAAAAAAAGAATCCACTTTTACAAGAAACAAATTATTATATGAATAATACTATAAATAAAAATATTAAACATAAATACGAAACAATACATTAATTCTATGGATAATGATTTTACTATGAAAACATTTCTAACCATAGGGATATGCTGACGGTAAAGCAGGAATGGTGATAAAAAAAAATAAAAATATATCTCACCAAACAATCAATCAACGAGTGAGGAGGATGAGGAGAAAATAAGATACATTGGATTGAAGCTTTGAATCTTCTGAGAGAAAGTAAATATATCTTATTAGTTTCATAAAATATTTATTTTTTATAATAAATAAATAAATACACATAAGATATTCATTATCAAAGGTGAAAGTTTTAGATAGTTCTAATAAGGTAAACTGAACATTTTATTATTTCAAAGAATTTTAGCATCCTTTGAAGAAAATGGGTAATTGAATGTAAGAAAAGAATTAATATACTATGGTAGGTGTTACACTCTAAATTCATCCAAAGGTGAAAGTTATATACAATTATAATCCTCATGAGATCATCTTCTGAACAATTTTCATTTCATTTTTTTGTTTGTCACTAATCTTCCATCTCTTGTTGACATGGACCTATGTTGCTTGTAATACTCAAAGCATTAGTCATCCATATGATTACTACTACTCAGAGTAGTACAAGAAACATACAAGATATGGGGGATGATTCTCAAGCAACAAATTGGAATAATAACTATTTGGGAGATAAAACTAATGATAATGGAAGCTGTACTCCATTGTGTTCTCTAAAAGGGGAAATGCATCCCATTTTTGAGAATTACATGGATAGTAATCAGAGAGAGTGCTCAACTGGAAGAGTCTCTTTTTGTCCTATGGTGGTAGAATCGGATTGATTAATAGTGTCCTCATGGCCACCCCGATCCATACTTTATCGGCTGTTAAGGTTCCTAAAGGAGTTATCAAAAAATTGGATGGGATTTTTGATGGTTTTATTTGGGACCCCAGGAACGAGGGATGTAGGCATTGGGATTCTTGGCAGAATTTGGCAAGGCCTATAGGTAAGGGCAACATCAACGTTCGTAATCTAGGGGATGTCCTCACCTTATTGCAAGAAAAAATGGCATGGGAAGTTCTAGAGAGACGGACACTGTGGGGGCGGACCATGCATGCGTGTTACTGTGGTATCAGGGAGGTTTTGGACATACATGCTTCCCCCCTTTGGCGAGTGATCGATCCTTTGGTGAACTCTCTCCGTCCACATGTCCACTAGATCATCGGCATAGGGGACATTTCATTTTGGCATGATAAATGGTGTGGCCAGGTGATCGGTTATCCGGGTTGTCTGGTCACTAACATATCTTTTAAGGAGGACATTATGTTCTTGCCTTTCATCAATTCTATCCTTGAAAGTAATCAGACGGATCTGTTAAACGTGGTGGTGCTGTCCACGGATCCAGATCGTTGTGTGTTCACCTTATCTTCCTCAGGATATTTCACCTCTAAAGATTACCGTCGCCTATCTGTCTCGTAGGAAGGGGTGGATGTCTAGCATGTGGATTTGTGGGATAAAGATATCCCCACAAAATTAAACTTTCTTATATAGAGAATCCATAACAGAGAATTACCCACGGAGGAGAACATCAAGCGGTGCGGGGTGAACCTGGCTTCTAAATGCGTGTGCTGTAAGAGGCATAAAGAGGAAACCTCAGATCATTTTTTCTTTGATACTGACTGGGCGCATGAGGTTTGGAACTCTTTTGGTGACTTCACTGGCCTTTCCATTCCATCCATGGAGGACCACCCCTTCCTTATCCGTTGGTTCCATGGCACAGGTGGCGAGGGACTGGAAAATCAAGCGCGTACTATGGTGTTGCATGCTGGATGTTAGTGCTTGTGGCATGCTCGGAATGGATATCTCCATGATGGGGTTGTCTCCTCTGTTCGAGCGATTTCTATCAGAACCAAGAGTCTCATCCTAGATATGGCTCGGGCCATCTGCTTCTAGAGGGAGGCCCCCACTCTACAACAGCTTCTTCCCATCCCGCATGATCCAGCCCCTGCGTCCAGTTCTGTTCCTGGAAATTGGGTTCAATGGAATCCTCCTTTGGGGGGATTTAAACTCAAAACCTACGGCTCATGTGTTGCGGATAGTATGCACATGGGAGGTCTTGTTCGTGACAACATTGGATAAGTGACCCTGGCCTTCTCTATTGGGCTGGGTCCCGACACTTCTCTTCTTGTAGAGGCGAAGTCCATGCTAGCTGGTCTCTCTATGTGTAGGCAGAGGGGGTTGGATTTAGTGGAGGTTAAAACCGATTCAAAGCTTGTTTCTAATGCTCTTCAAGGTATTGGTGCTACCCCCTGGTTTATTGAGTATGTGATTCATAAGTTCCGTGGCTTTCTTAACTCTGAAATTACTGTATCGCATACTTGGAGGGAAGGCAACAAAGCGGCGAACTACCTTACTTAGATTGTTTTTTCTGAATCGAAGGGCCTTGTTTGTCACACTCTTCAAAGTCTGAAACCAATGGGGATTAACATTATTAGGGGGGATGCTCTCAGACTTCACTATTTTAGACCTCTGTAATGTGGTTTGTCCATGGCCCCTTTTGGAGCCCTTGTATGTCTTTTCTTCACTTTGAATAAAAAAAATCTGATTATGAGAGAGGAGATTGATCTGAATAAGAACAATGGGACATGGGAAATTGTTCCATGGCTAGAAGACAAAAATGTTATCAGAACCAAGTGGGTGTTCAGTAATAAACTCATTGAATATAGAAAAGTGGCTCAAAATAAAGAATATATAGTGTCTAAGGGGAAATCCTAGATCAAAGGAATTTATATCTATGATAAATTTACCCCCATAGCCCTATTGGAAACTATTTTAATTATTTTTACTATTTCAGTACAAATGCAGTTAAAATTATACCAATTGGACGTCAAATCTATGTTCCTAAATGGAGTTATTAAGGAGGGAGTATACATTGAGAAACCATATGGGTTTATTATGGATGAAAATGAGAGAAAGGTTTACCAGTTAAATAATTCCTTATATAAGATAAAGAAATCACCAAGGACCTAGTAATTAAGGTTGGATCAATAGGTAATAAATTTTGGTTTTTAGCGAGGTAGAGTTCATCACACCTTCTACATCAATAAGGAGAATGATCGAAGGATGTTGGTACACATATATGTTGAAGAAATAATATTTGAGGATTGAAAAAAGCACAATGCAATTTTTTATATGGATCATATGAGGTACAATATCAAGATTTCTATGATTGGTAAAACATTTTCCTCGTTTATAGGAAAATGAAGGAAATCATATCACATCAATTTTTCAATCAAAATATGAAAAATAGGTTCCAAAATGATTTTTAGTGGAATATTCTAAACCAATGACAACACCAACCACTATATGGATGAATGTTTCAAAATATAATGATTGCAAAGAGGTTGATACCATATAATATAGGTATTGGGAGCCTATTATACCACACAAAAACATGACCCAACATTGGGTTTGATATATTTCAAGTCACACAATACCAATGTTGTCCGAGCCACATGGCAAGACGATACTTCAATATATCTAAAAAATAATGAATTTTGGGTTGTTTTATTATAATATTGTGCAACTGGACTTGTTGGGATACATGGATGTGGGATGAGAAGGTTTAGTGGATAACCGAGTGAAACTAGATATATTGAAAAACTTGGATTTCATTCGACCCTTGATTCTAGCCTAGATTCGATATTGGCTTCGACAATGAGGAGCACCGACAATAGGTCACTTACATAGAGAGATTCAAATATTGTGGTTCTAGCATAGATTCGAGCTTGGATTCGACAATGAGGAGCACTAGTAGTATGCCAATTCCATAGAGAGCTTCAAATACTGTGAACTAGTTGGCGATGGTTGGGGTTCTTAAAATAGATTGTGAAACTTTTATCAGCACTTCCAAAAAAGTGTTGATAAAGATACCTTTTATCAGGTCTATGCTAATAAGCATTGATAAAATGAATCTTTATTATCATTGATAAATCTCTATTTTAATCATTTCTCAAAAAGCCCTGATAAATACTTATAATACTTTTTTTTTTAAAAATAATACTTAAAAAAGCATAATTATTATATATAATTATAATAATTATAATAATAATTTTTATAAAATAATAAATTGATAATTATTTGAATATATTATTAATTATTTATAATTATATAAGTACTTTTAAAAAAATAATATTTATATCATTATATATATTTATATAATTATATATATATATAGTAAATAAATTCATTATTTAAGTAAATCTATTATAATTTTATAATTAATTATTTATAATATATAAATACTTTTTAAACAAATATTATTTATTTATTTATAAGTATAAATGTATAAAAATAGTAAATATACATTTATAAATATATTTATTTATAAGTATTTTTTACAAATGTATTTTTAACATTATTAATGAACATTTAATCTTAAGTGCATGCATTTTAAAAATGAGTAAAATTGATTAATTAAAAATGAGTATAATATTGAAAATTTGGATAAGTTTGATTAAAATAAAACATTAAAAAGGATATATATTGAAATAAATATGAATACATATTGAAACTATTAAAACATAGTAAATAAATATATATAAAATAAATAATATAAATTGATTTGATTCCTAAAAAAATATTTGTGTGTGTGTGTGTGTATATATAAAAATGCATTATTTACATATATGTAAAATCAATATAATTAATTTGATCTATGTTAAATTGAAAAATCAAATGACATTCAATTATTTCCATTACTCAATACAATTAGTCAGTATTTTTAATTCATATTAATTTTTAATTATAAACCATTATTCACTAAATATATTACTATTTAATATAAATCATAAATAATATTTTATATTATATAATCATATTTATATACATCCATATATATATATATCTATATATTTAATACATACTATTTATTAACATTATTAATAATTATTTAATTAATAAAATGTTTAATATTTTTCTCAATTTACTTATTTTTTTTATTTGTTTAATTTTTATTTTACATATATCTATATATTTAATATATAATATTTATAATTTATATATAGTATAATCAATTTATTCATCTGTATAAATAACTATTTAATTAATAAATTTTTTAATATTATTTTAATAAAATCATTTTTATTATTTATTTATTTAATTATTTCATTTTATTCATACTTTTATCATCACTAAAAAAGCATTGATAAAGGATTACTTTATGGGTGCTAAAAATAAAGCATTGATAAAGGGTTCCCTTAATTAGTGCTAAAAAATGCACTGGTAAAGGTTTCCTTTTATCAGTGCCAAAAAAATGCACTGATAAAGGGTGCCTTTCATCAGCACTAGAAAAAAATCACTGATAAAGGGTACCTTTATCACTGCTTTTTTCTAGTGTTGATTAAGACCAGCAGTGTTAAAGGTTTTTTTGTAGTAGTGTGTATAATGATGCTTAACTGAGGGGTGTTTCAGTGGTTGCATTTGACAATAGTCCCCTCCTTCTGAGCAAGTTGGACTCTCTTACAGTTTTTAGTGGGCTTTTATTTTACCCTTTTTACGCTTTTAGTACTTTTTCTGTACTTTGATTGTGGGATAGATGTATGCATGCATTTTTATCAGTTATTATTATATATGCACTGTTGCATGGAGATGGATGTGTGTGCATGCGTACAGGTACCATAAGATAAGGCCTCCCATGTGTGTAATATGCCTACTAGATGCAGGTTGCTAGACCTTGGCCTATTGAAGGTGATATTGAGCTAGTTGCATCTCAGACCTTGGTGGTTCAGATTATGACAAAGTGGTACTAGAGGAGGTCCTTCCTTAGGATCAGATTAGTTTTCTAGATGTGAGCTTGGTTTGGGATTTATGGAAACAAGTTTAATGTTTCTCAAGTTTGGATTTTAGGCCTGGGACTCCAGTGTTGGTGTGGTTGCCGACGTATCCATTCACCAAGACTCTGATAACTTTCTTATTGACTTGGAACATTTAGACACTAGTTTCATGAAAATTTTGGTACATGAATTATATAGGACTAGGTTGTGGGTTCCATTTCCTTCTTAAGTTATCTCCCCAGATGAACTCTTTAACCATGACACATCTTGATTCTATTTCAGTATGCTGTTGCGATGATGTTCAGACAGGGTTCCATGGAGGGATTGTTATAATGATCTTCCTAGTGATGAGGCTTTAGTGTAGGGAACTGCATAGGATGTGGTACTTTGGATGGTTTTCTAGTTTATCCACCACCTGTTGAGCAGCAGTTTATGCTAATAGTTTAGGTCAAGGATACACACATGATGGGTGTTTTGTATGAGTTATAGAGGTGGAGACCTCTAAGACATTGGGGTGATCCAGACCCCTAGGCAGTTGATGACTAGCTTGAGGCAGTCATGCATTTTCTTTTGCTTTGTGAGGACACCTCCCGACTAGATGGTGGTCCAAGTGGTGAGTATTTTTTAGGGATCAACTATGAAATGGTGCAACCTAGTGATGTAGACCCATGATGAGACAACACTCACTTGGGTGCAGTTTGATCATTTTTTTAGGGAAGAGTTCTATCTAGCCATGTTGAGATCGGTATGTATCCAGGATCTTTTGCAGCTTTGGCAGGGTAGCATGACCATGGAAGAGTATTTGGAATGGTTCATAGGCCTTTCATGATACTCCCTGAATATGGTTCATGATATATTTTTTAGAGAAAATACATTTTAAGTAAGTCCTCCATAGAAACATCCATGGAGGCATGGTCTCCTTGTGTCTCACCTCTTATAATGGAGTTCTAAAGTGATCTCTAGTGATAGAGAGATTCTAGGAGAAGGGTCTGGTGGATGGAGCGGGTAGTGGTTATCATAAGGCTGAGTTGTCTAAAATAGCTAGAAGATGTCATTCGATAGGATCATGACACATGAGGCAGATCCATGCCCATACTCATACACATGGGTATGCAAAACATGTATCATGCCAAGGACTCAATTATTTGGGTGAGAGGTTATGTTATTCTTGTGATGGGTGAGGTCACATGACACATGATTTCCCAACCTCCTTCACTTTAAACGGTGGTCAGACAATGGATAAATCTCCTTGAAAGAGGTAGTGTTTCGACCAGGGTTCTCCCAAGCATGGTCTAGGTGAACCCCAAGGAGGAGGATCTATAGAAGGATTATGTGGATCTCTAGGTGGGGGGAGATTTTTTGGTGGATAGAGACTCCATGAGCTACTTCCACCACCACCACCTGGTGGCCCACACCAGGCTCATGGAGTTGGAGGTCAAGTTAGTGGGAAGCTGTAAGCCACATAGGCCTATGACCTAGAGGATATGATGATGATTAGAGGTACACTTCATGTCCATTCTACTTTTTCGGTAGTATTGGTAGACACTATTGTGAGGTACTCTATTCTTTCCACTTCTTTCTCGAGGCTTACCCAGGGTGATTCAGGGAATCGTTATAGCCCTTTGATGGTGATGTTTGATGTAGCTTTGGACTCATGAGAAAGGGGGACACTCCCCCCACTGGGATGAATTCTTGAGACATGATACAAAATCATGAAATGAGTCAGTTCCTCCCAAATAAGATTATGTCGATGCATGGAAAACGAGTTATTTTGACTTGTGTGTTTGGGGTTGAGTTGTGTGCTGGAGTGCCAGAGCAGGCCCTGGCGATACTAGTGGAGCCTTTATGATCAACCATTATGATGGATTCTCCTATATAGAGAATCAGTGACTACACACTTCTATCAATAATGTAATCTGAATTCAGGATGAGAGTGCCTCATATAAATTCTTTTCGTAGTGTTGGGGAGACCCTAAAATGACATTTCTCAGCAGGGATTGGTTTCCTACCATCCATGCTCAAATGGTTTCCATCGGTGGGTGTGGTGGTGTTGTGGGATTTTGGGATGGAGTTCCTCCTTTATATAGAAGTGATCCCAGGCCATGCAGAATGATCTCATGTGTGGGAAGATACATGCAACTTTTATTAGATGGCTAGGAATACCCTTGTAGCAGTAGTGCTATGAGATTTTGGTTTCCTACTATAATGGTGGAGTTGATGAAGTATACTCGAGGATGTGTCAGGTTTACCTCCCCAATGAGAGTTATTTTTTTCATAGACTGGCACCCATGGAATACCCTGATATTTTTTTTATCATATCAGTCAACTTCCATGGAGCTTCATGAGCCTTGGTGCAGTTGGAGGTGTGCAGACGAAGAACCTAGTAAGACCCAGTGAGTGCACTTGGGCATCCCTATGTTGTTCATTGGTACTCTCATATTCTTGGCATCAGAGGTTCACAAAAAAAAATTGAGGATAACATGAAATATCTTTATTTTATAGAGGTTAACCATCCAATTTTATAGTGATGCTGGGAGGCACAACTAGGAGATTCTGTTCGTGAGGTCTCTCATGACCAGATATCCAATGGACATATTCTTGATGGGTTTTACTAAGGTGGGGAGTATATCGACCTTTCAAGGATTGATGATAAAACTAGTCATGTAGTGAGATGAGGTGATAGGTAGGTTTCTTTCCCTTAGTAGTACACCTAAGATAGGGGTGGTTGTGCTAAGTATAACGAACCATTCTAGTTAAAGAGAACATGATTTGGGTTTCATGTTGGCGTGGTGCAATTGACACTCCAACATCAGCATAGCACCAGTTGAGGCCACATTTGGAAGTCCCTATAGGTCACCACTGTACTAGTCAGATCTAGTAAGAGATAATGTTTGGGGGTCTAGATTTGGTTCTAGTGATGGATGTTAAGGGTATAGTTCATTCAAGGATGGATGAGGACTGCTGGGTTACATATGTGTCTACTCCAGGTTAGCGAGGTGGTAAAATATTAGACTCTATAACCAAAATTGGACAAGGTGCTTGGTGTTTTCCACCTGTCACAACCAAGGAGATACATGAAAACTTCATTTCATGATGTTGACCTAGTTTGAGCTAGACTTTTGGTGTGGTTTTACATTTTTGGTTCCCTTGAGTGCATGTTTGTAGAAAACATGAGAACCCTTTGGTGAACTCACTAGCATGGGAGGTGGAGTCAAGATCTCAATTTATTTCTCCTTGTGTGTAGTCTTTTTATTTTAGAGATGAAAACCTAAAGGTGGGGAGAGTGTAGTTAATATGTTTTTTTGTTCTAAGTCTTTGAAATATTTCTAGGAATATTTCCAAAGTTAGGCGTTGAGTCAGTGTGAGATTTTAGGGTCCGGAGAGTCTCAATGAAGTGATATTAAAAATATTTAATATATTTTGTCACACACATGAAATTTTTCAATAAAAGAGGAATAAATCATCATCAGATTCTTGAATTAGAAATATGAGACCACAATTGAGTCCAGAATGTGGTGTTTAACCTAGGCACGACATTAAGTTTGTTAGCATTGGACATCCAGTTGGAGGCCACTGTTGGGGGAGTTAAATTGAGGGTTATTAATTTAATAAAATTAAATTAATAACCCCATTTGGGTTTTCACATTCATAAGAGGAGAGGGAGGATCCCCTTGTAATATGGATGATATGAGGGTAAAATGAGGTGAGGAGGTGCCATCGATCCCCATTTTTGACGTCGATAATCACTAGATCGAGGTGCAGTAGGTTCATGGTGTTTTTTGGACTTGAAGCTTTGATGTTTCTCCATGAGGTAGGTGGATTTATGAGATTTATGTTCTGATCCCTGTTTTTCATTGTTTTAGTGCTTTAAGCCCTATTATGACTACTAGTGATCCCCTGGGGGTAGATATGTGACTTTTGGTAGAAACCGGGGAGTTTCGTGTGGCTTTTAGGGAATTCCCATTCAAAATTCTTGATAACACGATGTGTAATGTAGGAGAAAACACCATGTTTTTTCCCATTCAGGGAAGATGATATTTGGGAAATAAAATCCATGTACCAAGGGTATACACTATGTAGTGATCCCAGATCATGTGGTCGATGAAATGGACATAATAGCCGTGTTAAGGGATGTGGTTGTGTGGAAGTACACGACCATGTACACGAGCACGAGGTTCCAAACACGGGCATGAGATGAGGACACAACCAAGTAGCTGGGTTTTTTAGAAATGTCATGTACTGAGGGTATACACCATCTGGGGAGACATGGACAACCAACTGTGTATGGGAAAGGACACACCCTAGAGATCATATGAGGTCACACACCATGTGACATTTGGTATACGCCATGTATATTCCAAAATACACACTGAGTACTGAGAGGGGACACAACTAGGGGATGGTTTCTAGAGACACATCATGTATTGTGGGTATATGTTATGTACTACACTTGGAGTCTTCTACCTCACACATCTCCATCATTATGACTTGGATGAAGGCCTGTGAGTAGCATATCCTGAGTATTTTTCCCTATAGAATGTGATTGTGGACATGGTTTTGTAATTGGGGATGCAATGAAATATGTTTCGAGTGTAATGCTTCTTTAGGTGATGCTTGATGATGGCAGTGTTTGGGTAAGATCATAGGATAGCTAAGATATAGACGGTACTCCTCTATCACACTAGGACATGATTCCTCTATCCATGGAGATGGTACTCCCCTGTCACACCAGGTCACGAGTACTTCATACCTGCATATTACTTCTCTCGGGGTCGGTACTCCCCTATCACATCAGGGTGTGGGTCCCTCATAGCGATCATACAGGTAGAGTTGAAACTCCCCTACACATGGGTGTGGGTCCTCTATCTACAGAGTGGTACTACCCCATATTCGAGATCTGGTGGGGAGAGGGTCCTCCAAAAGATTTGGATCTCCCTCGGCCGTGGAGTGTAGTTACAAGGAGAATTCCCCTCCACTTTATCCACACATTACCTAGTTAGAAGTTAGTTCTCCCTCAACACAGTGAGGTATGAGTCTCTTTATACATGTTATTTAGAGGTTTCATGAGATGGTTAGAAGTTAGTACACCCTTTAATGTAGGTAGACGATGAGGTGCGGGTCCTTTATTTTTATCTATTGAGGTTACACATGGTGCTTGGTTTGAAGCTCGAGCTCCCTCGACTATGAGTGTAGTGGTGAGGGGCGGGAATTTCTACTTGAGATCTTATGAGATTGTATGAGGTTCAAGATAGAATAAGCAAGACCTCTAGTTTTGGGCACCATAGTTAGACCTAGAGAGCTGTTACAGATGAGTGATATCTCTCAGATGAGAACCATATGGGATAACATGGATCATGGATTGAGTTCTCCTAGATAAGCATGAACTTCGAGCTTTGAGTAAAATCCTGTGGCTGGTAGTGAGGTCAAGACCTCATGAGACTTTTAGTCTGAGATGAGTATATCTGGGTTATTCTGGGATTCCTTGCAGTGATTTCACATATCTTTATTAACAAACCATGTAGAGATAAGATGACTAGACTTGTATAGCCAAGGAGTGGTCATGATTGAGTTTCTTGTTCTCTCTCACTTGGGATTCCTCCTCTGTCCTGTGGTTGACCAGAATATTGTCTTTTAGTTTCTCCCTTTTATTATGGTTTTTTGGGTGCTTAATGAGTATTGTTATACTTACCCATACATGGGATCTTCCCACACATATCATGTCTTGTACAGATAATAGGCCTTTTGATGGAGTCCCAGGAGGATCAGGAGCAAGCATAACATAGTGAGGTAGACAGATCAAGGTGTATAGAAATTCTTGAACAAGGTGTGTTCCATTGGTTTCATTTGATAGTAGTCCAATTTGGGATCACTTTCAGTTTTTTGTGGTATTGCATTTTTACCTTTTTACACTTTCAGCACTTTTTCTATACTCTAATTTTGGGATAGATGTATGCATTAAATTTTGGTTTCAGATATTATTATCTATGCACTGTTTCATGGATATTGACATGTGTTTGTGTGTGTATAGGTAATATAGGCTAAGCCATCTTATGCATGTGATATGAATAATCAATGCTGGCCATCAACCCCTGGTCTATTAGAGGCAGGCTTGGGGTAGTTGCGGCTCAGACCCCGGTGGGTCGGGTCATGACAAACAAGCCTAAAAAAATCATGAAATATTTTTATTTAAACATGAATGTTATAACCTATCCATTAAATTGGAAGGTGTAAATATGATTAACTACTTTATGAAATATATATAAATATCCTTCCACTACAATAAAATAAAATCGTTATAGGGGGTTATTTTTTTTGATTGGAAGGTGTTATAAGAAACTGTTGCTAAAGTGGCCATCCAATCTTGTTTACAGTAGTTTTCATGAAGCACTGGTAAGGAAGGGTGAAATTTAGTAGCGATTATTTTAGAGGGGGTTTAAACCCCCTCTAATTCTGACATAATTTTTATAGGATGTGATCATTTAGGGGTGGTTTCAACTACCCCTAATTCATTTATAAATTTAGGGGCGGTTGGAAATCAAACCTAAATGGTTTTTAAACACAAATATAGGGGAAGTTTGGAAACCACCCTTAATTTTTTTTCTTTAATCGACCACCCCTAAATAATTGTTTTTTATTTAATTAGCACCTTGAACACCTTGTCCCCTATGCACCTTGTCTTCCCTGCCTCCACACGCATACCCACTCTCTCCCCTATACGTCTTGTCCCCCTAGCTACACGTGTGGCCCTGCCTTTACCTCACCCTCCCCTATACACCCCCAGTGTTAACCCCATACTCCTAGGGTTTGAACCTAGGATCTCCTAGATATACCCGAACCCCCCACTACTCTGGTGATTGAATTTTCTGTTTATTTAATACACATGGGTTTATTTAAATATATTTGTATATTTATTCAAATAAATATTATTTTTATAAAATATTTAAACACATTTAAATATATAATCTATATATACATTTATATAAATTAATGTATTCATGTTTATATTATGCATTTATATTATAATACATTTATATTGTATTAAGTTTATCCCGAATGGCCCGAAGGCCTTATTTTTTATTTTTATTATGGATAATCTCCCTTTTAAGGGTTGAAGGGGAACCCGTACATGACCCGTAGGCCCAAGGCCCAAGGCCCGATTGACCCGCAATACATGACCCAAAGGCCCAAAGGCATACCATGCCCAATACATGACCCGTAGGCCCAACCCACTTGAACTTCCCCTCCCCAGCTTCTGCGCCATTGATCACCTAGCTCTCCCACAATGCATTACTGATCGACTAGAATTTCCCTATACAAAGCTGCACGATGCCTGGTCCCGATGGCAGCTGCCATACCCTCTCATTCTTCCAATCCGGTTAGCTCTGATTTTGGTGGCTGCTACTCTTATTGCTCTGATCCTCTTCTGATGCCTGTTCTATGTGAACCGGGCTACTCCATGGTCAATGTGGACCAAAGGCCCTTTGGCTCGAAGGCCTTTAATGACCTGAAGGCCCTTGAGACCCGTAGTCCCAAACCGGTGGCCCGAAGGCCCAAATCGGGTGAATAGTTCCGGCTGCTACACTACCGAACAGTAACTGCTACAATACTGCTACAGTACTACTACAGTATTTGGAAAATTTGCCTCCACCCGGTTTTGGACCTGGGTCTCTTGGATGCCAAACAGGAGCCCTTGCCACTCGGGTACGAGCTCGTTGGCTATTGTATTAAGTTTAGACAATCATATATGCTATATATTTATATGTGTATTTACATATATTTGACTAAATATATTTCTTATATATATGTTATGTATACACACACATATTTTTAAATATATTTATTTAAATTATTTATATACTCAAATACATATTTATTTATTATATACATGTTTATTTATAATGTATATATATATATATAGTCATTTATTTAATATATGTATATAATTCCTTTTTTAGTGGTCACCACCCCCTCCTTACCTACCACACACGCCCCTACTGCCCCTCACTGATAAAAGTCTTCCTCTACATAGAATTGATCTCAGGACCAGGGTAGGTAATTCATGCACACGCCCAACTGAGATGGTTAAACAGTTGTGTTTATTTAGAGCCAATGTTGTTATATATATATAATGATATACTTGTTATATAACTATATAATATATATAAATAATTATATTTACATACATAAATATATATTTATACATATATTTATAATCAAATTTATATTTATGTATATAGATATATATATTTATGTATATAGATATATATATTTATGTATATACAAATATATGATATATATATATATATATATTTGTGCGTAGAAATATATAATATATATATATATATATATAAATAATTACATTTACACATATAAATATATATTTATACCTACATTTATAAATACATTTATATTTGTGTGTGTGTGTATTTATGTATTTATATAATATTTATAGATATAATATAATTATAATATATATATATTTAATTACTTATTTTTGTATACTTATATATATATATGTGTGTGTGTGTGTGTGTGATAATAATAATATTATTAATTATAATTATTATTATTATTACACTTATTTGTTAAACTATAAAAATTATATGTTGGTTTTATAAATACTATACGTTTATTTTATGATTTATATTATACATATATTATTTTAAATACATTTATATTATATATTTATGTATGTAATTATATACATTTATATGATATCATGTATACACATATATATACACACAAAATTAAACACATTTATATAATTGGAAATATATAATATATTTAAATAATATATATATTTATAATATTAAATTATAATTAATACGATATACTAAAATATATATAATATGTATAAATTTATATATAATAAAATATTTATAATAAAATATTTATAATATAATTATATAATATTTATATTTAATTATGTCTATATTATATATATTTTTATACATAATAAATGTATAATATTTATAAAACCACATATAATTCTTATATATTTGAATAAATATATTTATGATTACATTTATATTATGTATACCAATATTTTTATGTGTATATATTTTTGTTTATATGTATAAGTATTTATTAAAAGTATTTATATAATTTCATTATATATATATATATATGTTTATAATGTATTTAAATACATTTATATAATGTGTTTATGTAACACACACACACACATGCACGTACACACACATATATTATAAAATTTGATTTTTTTTAAGAAAAATAGAAAAATTAGAAGGGGTTAAACCCCCCTCTAATCTAAGAGATTTACATTAGAGATGGTTAAAACCCCATCTATTTTTTTTTTCAATTAAATATCCATATAAATTAGTGGTGGTTTTGGGAAAACCGCCGCTAACTTATATGGGATTTATTTAAAAAAAAATATTAGAGGGGGTTTTAACCCCCTCTAATATAAGATATTAGCAGCGGTTCATGAACCCTCAATAATATATTAAATTAGAGAGGATTCAAAATCCCCTCTAATTTAAGAGATTAGATATATATATATAATCTCTAAAATCTAACTGAATAATACACACACACACACACACACATAGTGCCTCTAAAATCCAAAAAATAAATAGCACTACTGATTATTAAATTAGCGGCAGTTTTGGCATAACTGCTTCTAAAATCTAGGAAAATATTAAAAAAATATTAAAAAGATATAGGGGTCGTGAACCCTCTCTAAATTCAATGATTAATAGATTTTGTGCATAACCCCCTCTAATTTATACAGAAAATGAATTTATCGGGGGCTGTGCATAACCCCCTCTAAAAAACCACCACTAATCTATTTTTTTATAGTGTACTAAATATAAATGTATTGATAAATGCATAAGAAATAAGCACTCAATTTTGAATGAAGACATGTTATTATTTAGAAAATATATTTTCTTTAAAAATTATTTTTATTGTTATTTATGAGAAAATATTATAATTATTTTCTGGAACTTATATAAAATGTGTTTGAGAACTTCATTTTTGAAATCAATATATCAAAATTAACTTAGGGTGAAATTTTGAGATTTTTCTAAAGTGTTTGATTTTTAGTGAATAGTGAAGATTACCGATTTTTCAAATACCATCATGACCCCTCCATCCAAAGTCACCCCTCTTGGGATGATAATTAAGGAATAGAGATAATGACCCCAGAGTCCTACCTCCAATAGGCCCCGAGTTGGTGACTAGCACTAAGAGTATAAAAACCTCTTAAATGGGAGGCGTTACCCTCTATAATAATAGGATCAGAAGATTAAATAAGTCAACCACAATAAACTTCATGAAATAATATGAAAAGAAAACCAAAACCATTTGACAATGCATGTATAAAGTAATTAGATAAAGATAAAAGACTCCAAAGGTAAATACCCAAAAGAAAAGATAAGGATGCAACACAACAACTATCCAAAGGTCTGAGCTAGTAATGTCCAACATGGTCCACATAGTCCTCTTGGAAACCTGAAAAATCAGTTTATATAGGTGGGGTGTGAATATAGGTATACTCATAAGGGTAAATAAAGTATCTCATACACATGTGAAAGAAGTATAATAATGAACTAGTGAAAAAAGGACCAACAACACATAAATAGGTCGACTAACCAAACCCATCCTTACCACGACATGCTCACTAAATAATGCATCCAAGTATAATAATATAATAATAAGCATATCGATGATAGGTCACCCCACACTATTTTCCAATTATTTTCCGCTCTCACACCCCAACATCATACGTCATGGAGCTCCTATCTATTCTGAGCATCACATCATTACAAGCACACTATGTGAAACTAGACATCACATCACATCTCACCTGAAGACACCTGGTTAACCACATATCATCTCATCCAAAGACACTTGGGCCACCACATCTCATCTCACCCAAAGACACTTGGGCCATCACATCTCATTTCATTCACAATCATAACTAGAGTAGTAGGGTATTGTGAATATAAAGGACATCAATTTAATTCCCTCATACTACCATGAATGATCATCACCATAAGGCATCTCATTACCTCATAAAATATCACTAAAATTCAATTTTTACTTATGGACATCACATCCCATGCATATAATCATCGCCAGGAAGAGAGAGCAGAAAATAATGGGTAAAAAACCATCCATCCTCACCACTGGGATGTTGGAAAAAACACCCCTCAAATGTATGGGTGTCATAACATGGTGCTCGAAATAGGTGGAGTGCATATAGAAAAAATCAAAAGGAACATACATGGTATATATATATATATAGCCACACACAATCCCAACATGTGGGTTCAAAAAAAGGCATTAAATAACTCATAAATTCACAAAACCTCACAACATCCACTACTTAAGCTACCATATATACTTGAAAAACACCACACAACAAGCCATAATCCACATTTCACATTCTTCCAATTCTTTAAAAATTAATCCAATTTACAGATTTCACATTACAAACTAATTATATTATCTATCCCACTCATTTCAATATTAATCCCATTTAATTTCACAATAAACATCAACCATATCTAACCAAACTTCCCATTTTTATTTCATTCATTAGATATTTCCATACCATCAACCAAACCATCCCATGCCATTTCAATTTCAACACTATCATTTAATTCCAATACTACTCAGGAAAATTACACAACGCAACACCACACAAACAAACAACCTTTCATCCTTGTCAAGACAACCAACACCACATCACCACTATTAATGGACACATCCACTTCCTCCTTAACATAACCACATCACAACCACTTATCCTTCTCAACCACCCCATAGAACAATCACACAACTCATCACATAATTTCCCCACATAACAACTATACATCACCACCCCAAAACATAGACACACCAAAACACATCATCCCCACACAAAACAACCACACATTTCTAAGCCACACAAAATCAATTATCATATTTCATATTTAACAAGTGAGATTAATCAATTCCATTTCTTTATTTTTGGTAATTCTCACACAAGGCATAGTTTCCATGTGCAACCAATTATTTATCTGAATATAAGTGATTAACCATTTATTCAAGGTGGTATCAAAAAAATCACATATCAAGGGTTCCAAAACAAATATCAAATCATCACAAAAATATTCTCCTAACAACCATGATTTTGAGCAGGGCATTTATCCCATACAATCACAATACCAAGATAATATCAAAGCTATAAAAATATGAGAAAACATTCCCCTTCCCCTTCAATTTTAATTAAACATTTCATTATTTTTATTAGGCCAGTGCAAAACATATTCCCATTGATAAACAAGGGTAAAACCCCCCCCGCATGATACATAATTTAACATCCCATTAACTTTATACCATATATGTTTTAAGCATTTTCATTATTTTCCTTTTTCATTGTCTGGGTAGGGCCAAGAAGGAGTTGGGAGGATACCTGTAGTGGTGAAGTCATGGATTTGTTGGAAATTTCATCATAAAACCTAATAGTTATATATATTGAAGGGGGTTTACATGTCATGTAATATGGTTACATGAAATTTAAATTAAAAATAATAATAATTACATTTTTTAATAAAAGGTGATGTATTTTTTAGCATACATAGTACTTGTAAATTACACGATGTGTAATTGGGTTACACATCGTGTAAAGTTATGAGTGTTGATTTTAAGTAGGATGATCAGCTAAAATTTATATTCCTCCAAGTTTCCTTGCTCTCAACCTAGATCCATACCTATGTGAATTTGGATCCCTCCAACCCTTTCAGGTTGTGTCATTCAACAATTGATCATTGTTGCGGTTATGTGTGACTCTTTGGGTAAGCAGTCTCCCTGTCTCTATATCTCTATCTCTTTCCCTCCTTTAAGTTTGATAGATCATCTTGATATTTATGGATATATGATTTGTGTTGTTGAATCTTGTTTCTAGGTTGAGTTCCTAGACCTTTTGTACCTTCGTTCTTGTTGGTGGGTTCTGTTGCAGGAATTGTGTTTCCATGAAAAAGATAGGTGGTTTCGTTAAAGATTGGACAATTTGTTTAACTCTAAATTGATTGATTTAAATTAAAATACTTTCAATTATATTGTGAAAAAATATAATTCATTGTGGATTGTGGTTTGGATTCTATTTGGAAAGAAAATTGGGGAAACCCCTAATTCTAGTGAATTGGGGTGTGATTATGGATTTTGATGGAACTTATGAAATTGAAATGTGAAATTGATTTCAAACTTATATTTGAGAACAAAATGGCTTAAATTGTTTTGATAAGAACCCATTGGTTTAATCCTGGAAAAATCATGAATTGATTAAAATCCACTTTTGGTTTTTAAATGAAAATTAACATATTGAAATGGGAAATGTGTTAATTTTATTTTAAATAATTTTGAAATAAATTGCCTATTATTGATTTTTGTTTGAGAAAATTAAATCCTAGGGAGTTAGCGAGTTATTAGGGACAAACATACTAGAATGATAATTACCTAGAAAAATATTAATGCTTTATAACTCTAACATCAACTTATTATAAGATCTTATCCCCAGTGGGATGTTGGTTAGTCTTCTTTGGTTAATACCAGAGGGACGCAGGTGCACATTGCTGTTATTATAACATGAGTGTGGGAGGTTCCCATAAATTGAAAATATAATACCTCTTTTTAGATGACCATGTTTCTCCTTTGTGATTATTTTGATATATATTCCATTGTTTATTAATTATTTTACAATACCTTGTGAATGTATAAAAACTATTTTATATAAAATGTTTATTAATGCATTGTTTAGAAATATTTTCTATCAATTAAAATGTAAATCATGATTTTTTTAAATATTATTTTTTAATTCCATGTCAATTTATTTAAAATTGAAAGATTTATTTGGTTAATTAATGTGGAATATTCTTATAGAATCCTTGGTGAGATTCTACTGGGATTTTTTCTCACACCCTACCTATTCCTTCATATGTTTATATATTATCTTATTCCAGGGCTGATAAAGGGTAAAAATACACTTGGAGGTGGTTCTTGTTGTTTATCCATGGTTCTTGGAGAGTTGTGTCTGTTGGGAATTGGGTAGTTTTTTCCTATTTTCTAGTACTTTGTGGTTTTACTTTGGGTTGTTTATGCCTGTTTGAATTCTGGTATTGTTTTCCTTGTGGAGTTTTATTTTGGGAATAATTATTTGTAACTGTTTCTTATATTGTTTATATAGAAAAACCATTCACACCTTTATATTTTATGATTATAGGTGCTAGTCACCAACCCATGGGTATTGGGAATACCCTTAGGGCCATGATAGTGATGGCTCAGTTATCAGGGTACCAGGATATCTGGTTTGGTTCATGATAAAGTGGTTTTAGAGTTTCAAGTTAAGCATCTTTTCTTGATGTAATTATGCAATTTGAGTAATCTTTTTGGGACTTAGAAGGTAGTTACAAGTGAGTTCCAGGACAGCTCTCATCACAACGAGCCTTAAGCCACTGGGGGTGGTCTGGGAAATATGTCTTGAGGGTTAGTTCTAGTATTTTCCCTAATTTTTATTTGGAAAGGATGAAATCCAAATAATATGTTCTTATATGATGGGATTAATTCCACTTGTTTCTCCATTTTAGTGTTAATATGATGTCTTAAATGTTGTTTGTAGATGTTTTGTAGCATCATGACTCAGAGAAGACTTATGAATCAAATCTAGGAGGAAGCTTCTAATGAACCACAATGAGAAAATCCTATTGTGGTATAGAACCTGGCTGAGGTTGTTGTGCGTGATGTCCAAGCTCTGGAACAAGCACCTACACCCATTCTCATTTGGGCTCTAGCCATGAAACCTCAAATGGGTGTTTTTTGGAATCATTCTCAAGAGTTCATTCACCAAAATACACTAGAATTTTAAGGCTCTAATGATCCTCAACTAGATGAGGATTGGTTGAGAAATATCATGATTTTTTTGAGTTCTTGGAAACACCTCATGAAATCAAGGTGAAATGTTCCACCATCAAGATTGATTGATCTAGAAGAAGATAATAAGACACGATGGTGAAATCAAAAAAGAAAAAGGGATTATATTGGAAGGAATTTAAATCTCTTTTCACCAAACAGTTCTATCTTGAGCTGATGGTGATGTCCATGGCTATAAAGTTTTTCAAACTTGAGAAGGCTAACAGGACTATGAAAAAATATGAAAATTGATTTGTTGAGCCTGTTTAGTTTTCACCTGATATTATATTGAATGAGAATATGAATACTTTATGGTTAAATATGGGACTTTGATATGATATTAATTCTTAGGTTTTCTTACTAAATATTTCTTCTTATGCTGATGTTTAGGATAGAGTTTTGATGGTCGATATGGACCTGGCTGGTAAGTCAGGGTTTATGGGAGTTCCTTTTTCTCCCAGTGGTAGTTCTGTGAGTTACCATAAAGGTAATAGGAAGCATTATGATTATCATGGTGTTTCTTAACAACATGGATTTTCTATACCTCCTACAATACATGGAAGAATACCTTTGATTTGTTACCAGTGTGGAAAGACTGAGCACTCAGAACGGGTTTTCACTGAGGCACCTAAGGTATGTGGTTCCTATGGATACTCGGGTCACATGAAAAAGTTCTACCACATCTTATATACTCCACATAGTGGCATAGGATAATCAATTCCTAATAAAACTATGGTGTAATCAGATACTTCCAGAAAAAGGGGTTATATCCATAGGCATCTGGAATGAATCTTTTTCACACAGTGGAAAAGTATCTAGAGGAAGAATATACGGACGGGTCTAGTGATTGTGAGAGGTACTATCACTATATCTTCATAATTAGTGAATGATTTATTTGATACTAGTGAATATTATTCATTTATTTTGAATCATATTGTGAATCCTCTTAATCTTCCTATAAGGATTTTATTTTATGTGATGGATATTACTACACCCTTAGAAAGAAGAGTGAGTAGGGTCTCCATAGTCCTTGTGTTTTCTTGTTATTAGATATCGAGATTACATGGTATTTTTTGGTTATTGACATGAAATCACTTGATGTATTTTTTGGGATGTATTTCATAATTTCCAATAAATCCCATATTTATTTTTATCTTAGAATGGGTCTCCTTTACCACACCTGATGGGGTGTGCCATACCTTTTAGGTATAATGGGACCTAAGGTTGGGTAGAGTTGTACCTTATTATCCAAAGTTGGGGAAAGTGATACCATTATTTAATTTTGATTAGGAATAAGAATATTTGAGAGACGATCTACCTCCAATTGCCTTCTAGTTTCTTGATGTTTTTCCTTCTAACTCCTCTGGGTTTCTACCAGTAAGGGAGGTAGAGTTTTCTATTGATTTTTTTATTGGTACTCAACCGGTATCTATTTCTTCTTACCACATGGAACCTACTGAAATGATAGAGTTAAAGACTTATTTGGGTGATATTTTAGAGAAAGTATTTATATGCCTGAGTGTGTCACCTTGGGTGGTGCCTGTTCTCTTTGCGACTAAAGCTGATGGTTTATTTCTACTTTATGTGGATTATCAAAAAATAAATAGAGTTATGGTAAATAAAAAGTATCTATTTCAATAGGTTGATGATATATTTGACTAGTTGAAATGGTAAATGTGGTTCTCAAAGATAAATCTTCGATCAGGTTACTATTAGTTGAGAATAAAGGAATATGACGGTCATAAAACCTCCTTTCGGAGCGGGGATGGCTATTATGAGTACGTTATCATGAAATGATTTCAGACCAATTCACCTGTAGTATTTATGGATTTTATGAATAGTATTTTCCATGGGTATCTTGATAATTTCATGGTATCCTTTGTGGATGAAATCCTTATTCACTCTATGTCTGAGGAGGATCATGTGCTTCATATGATATCAGTTATGGAATTGTTAAAATATCACATAATTTATACCAAGCTATTGAAATGTAATTCTTGGATTTAGGAAGTGAATTTCTTGGGATATATGGTGTTGAAACATGATATATTAGTTGATCCTGAGAAGGTGAAGGATGTTATTACATGGGAACAACCCTGAAAAATTTTCAAGATTCAGAGATTATTGGGATTAGCTTGGTATTATTGCTGGTTTGTAATGGAATTTTTAAAGTTAGATTCTCTGATAACCACTATAACTTGGAAGTAAGTAAAGTTTTCTTAGGATGAAAAATGTCATATTTTTTTGAACTGAAATGACTTTTTACTACTACATCGGTATTGACTCTTGTAGAGTCTAGGTGGGGATATATGGCCTTTTGTGACACATCAGGTTCGTGTTTGGGATGTGTTATTATGTAGGGTGATCACATTGTTTCTTATGGATCTTAACATATTAGAAAAATTGAGAATAATTATCCAAACCTTGACCTTGATCTTGCAGCTATGATGAATACGCTAAAGAGTTGGTAGAACTACCTTTTTAGAGAA
The DNA here is from genome assembly GCA_963277665.1 of Viscum album. Lineage (NCBI taxonomy): Eukaryota > Viridiplantae > Streptophyta > Magnoliopsida > Santalales > Viscaceae > Viscum > Viscum album. The sequence continues at coordinate 1,951,499,439 of OY728141.1, read as the reverse complement.
AGGTTTATCATGTATTCTAACCATAAGAGCTTGAGTTATATCTTCTCTCAAAAATATTTTAATTTACACCAGAGGCATTGGGAGGAGTACTTGTAATTGTTTTTACTTTGACATCACCTATAAACCAGGGAAAGGGAATGTCATCACAGATTCTTTGAGCAAGAAACTTCTGACCCATTCCATGAAATAATCTTCTAAAGAGTGGAACTTGATGGCTATTTTTACATAGTTATATACTGGAGTCTGAGAATAATGTAATGAGGTTGTTTTGGATAGTGTTCAGTTGACATTCACTCTTTCTTGAGATGATTCTTTAGGAACAGTTTGATGATGAGTTATAAGGCATTAGAGACACTCTTTATAGTGGAAAGACTGTTTCTGACTAGTCGTTCTTGATGGAGGGAATTATATGTTATCAAAATCATTATTTTGTACTGTTATCAACCATGGAAGATGTGATGGGGGATTTCCCTAATTACTAGTGGGATATAAACCTCAGAACAATGAAGATGATCTATGTCATGTGATAGTGATTTTGATGAATAGGTATGTGGTAGGGAATTTTTGATTTTGTCTCTCATTTATATACTTTTCAACAGGTTAAGACCGAGCACCAGAGACCTTTGAGGTTTCTTCAGCCACTTCCGATGCAAACTTGGAAGTTGGATGAGATCTCTATGGAATTTGTGGTTGGGTTTCCTTATACCCAAAGAAATAACAATGCGATATTGGTTGTGATTGATCGACTAACTAAATTGGATCACTTTATACCCATTCTTGATGTATCCAAAGTCGAGGATCTTGGAAATCTCTATGTGAGAGTGAGTTTTCATTTGAACAGATTTCAATATCCTATAGTATATAATAGAGATCCTAGTTTTACTTCTTTTTTTTGGAGGGGCCTTCAGGAGGCATTGGGATATTAGGTTCGTTTGAGTATGGAGTAACATCCACATTCGAATGACCACACAGAAAGAGCTATAAATATTCTTGAGGACATGATCTGCACCGACATTCTCAACTTTGGTGTGACCTGGGATGACCATTTGGGGACGGTTGAGTTTTCTTATAACAATAGTTACCAGTCTGTGATTAGGATGGATCCTTTTGAGGCCTTGTATGACTGACATTATAAATCTCCATTGTGCAGGTTAAAGACCAGTGAAAGTTCCTTGGTTAGATTAAGCTTGTTTAAATAGATGAAAATTAAGTTTCAGTTGATTCACTAGATAATTTTGACAACATATACCTGGTATAAGTTTTATACTAATAATCTCCATATAATGTTGGAGTTTTCAATTGGTGATCAGGTGTTATTGAAAGTTTTACCTCGTTTAGGTCATCGACTACTTGGGAGGAAAGGGAAATTTGCTCCTTATTTTGTGGGAACTTTTGAGGTTTTTGAGAAGGTGGGGAAAGTGTCTTATCATTGAGTACTTCCACCATAGTTGATGTCGATTCATAATGTGTTCCATGTATCTCATCTATGGAAATATCTTTCTAATCCATCTCATGTACTGATTTGGAGTGATCCTGATGTCGATCCTGATTTATCCATAACTGAGCATCCAGTTAGGATAGTTGATTATAAAACCAAGGTACTTCATGGGAGGATGATACCTTTGGTTTGATACATATGGCATCTTGGTTCTAATTCTCATGAGACATGAGAGTACGAGGCACTAATGAGAGAGCAGTGGCCTCACATTTTCGATATGGAAGCTTCTTGACATGACTTATAGAGATAGAAAGTTTTTATGGTGGGAAGGTTGTAACATCTTATTACCTTTTTGTTAGGTATGTTTTAAGCCTTGTCATGATTTTCCTTTTTCATTGTTTGGGTAGGGATGAGAAGGAGTTGGGAGGATACCTGTAATGGTGAAGTTAGGGATTTGTTGGAAATTTCAGCATAAAACCTTCTTGTTCTACATCCTAATTGGGATTTACACACCATTTAATATTGTTACATGATGTGTAAATTATTTTAAAATAATAAATATATTTTTAATAAAATGTGATGAGTTTTTCAATTTATATAGGACTTGTCAATTACAAGACGTGTAATTGGGTTACATGTCATGTCAAGTCCCGAGTTTCGATTTTAAGAAGGTGTCTTGGATGAAATTCTATTCTCTTTCCTCCAAGTTTTCTTTATCTTGACTTAGAGTCATTATAAGGTGATTTTGGATCCCTATAACTTTTTCGGTTCTTTTTGTTCAGAGATTGATCATTGTTATGGTTGCAGTGTCACTCTCCGGGTAAGCGGTCTCCCTGTCTCAATCTATTTATCTCTACATCCTTGGATCTTGATATATCATCTTGGGATTGATGTATCTAAGCTATGTGTTGTTGAATATTTTTTATAGGTTGAGTTTCTAGATCTTATACACCTTCATTATTGTTGTTGGGTTCCATTGTAGGCGTTGTGTTTCCATGAAAAAGGTTGAGTTTCTAGATCTTATGCAACTGATTAACACTTTAAAACTCTAACATCCACATATTAGATGATCTTATCTTAAGTGGGATGCTGGTTAGTCTTCTTTGTCCCATGTCAGAGAGACATGTGTGCACATTACCATTATTATCATATGAGTGTGTGAGGATCCAATAACCTAGAATTATCATACCTCTTGGTAGATATCCATTTTGATCCTTTATGATTATTTTGATATATATTCTATTGTTTGTAAACTATTTTACACATTTCTTGTGAATTTATATAAAATGTTTTATATAAAATGTTTTTCAAGACATTGTTTAGAAATATTTCCATCAATTGAAATGTAAAGCATGATTTTTTTTAAAATATGATTTTCTATTGCTATGCCTATTTATTTAAAATTGAAAGATTTATTTGGTTAATTAATATGGAATCTTCTTATGGAATCCTTGGTGAGACCCTACTAGGATTTTAGTTCACACCCTACCCATTCTTTTAGGTGTTTTTATATTATCTTTTTTAGGTTCAAGCAAGGGTAAAGTGCCAATTGGAGGTGATTTTTTTGATCCTTGGTTCATGGAGATCTATGTTCATCGGGACTTGGGTTGTTTCTTCCTATTTTTTGTCACTTTGTGGTTGCACTTTGGATTTTTTATACATGTTTGACTTCTGGTACTATTCTCAATATGGAGTTTTATTTTGGGTATACTGACTTGTAACTAGTTCTTCCACTATTTATGTTTAGAAACCATTTCAAAATTTATATTTTATGATTCTAGGTTCTAGTCTCCAACCTATGGGGATCATGAACACCCTTCAGGCCATGTCATTGAAAACTCGGTTATTAGGGTACCATGGTATCTAGGTTGTTTCATGACACACAAGATGTGAAACAAGGGATCCCCTACCTTAAATGAAGAATTTTGATCTTCTTTGAAAGGTTGGAATAAGAGCAAGGCCACCAACAAGCACCAAAAGGAATAATAAAACCTTACTAGCCTAGAAAACAATATCCAAATCATCCACTTTCCTAAAACAACATCAAACCACTAGTTTCCATACAAAAATCTCTTCCTAGATAAAGAAACTAAATGAAACAGGGAGAAAAAAAGAGGGGAATTGACCTAAACCACCATAGATCAATCTCTAAGGATCAGGGATAAATTCCATAGAGAAGGGGTCAAATTTCCTCCTTAGGATGGACTTAAGTCACCCAATAAATAAGAGAAACACTAAAAAAGTGGCGGGGAATGAGTTAATTTGGGAATTTATACCCAATCTTGAAAAACATAACATAATGGTGAAACTTATAGGACCACACCATAGAAAAAATTAAAACTAAAGGGAGCACAATGCAACACCCATCACCATTCCATAACCATTTTGGTTAAACTGGACTTGAGATCCACAATTATTCACACACAAAAAAATCTTATAAAATATGGGGGTGACAATATAATAGACCAAACCATTATGCTATAGAATTCCACACCTAGGAAGAGGCTGCACCACATCCCCATATCTATGGCACAACAATGATGATTTTGGTAGAACCACTAAAAACTAAACCTTGGGACACTATGATGTAGTCAGGGTCTCCATGCTGGAACCACCATCTACCAAGAAGGGATACACCATAGCCAAGGTTTCAAGGGACAACTATCTCCTAAAATGGTACACTATTATAAATTTTAGTTTTTGTGTAGGGCAGTCTCTGGTGACCACCTTTTGGCAGTCACTATTGACATTATTTGTGACTACTAAATAGCGGTCACTATAATTTTTATCCCATCACCCCCAATTTTCCTCTCCTTGCTTTCAATTTTCCTCACCCCACTCCTACGACCCTCGCGCGACCCTCCCGTAACCCCAACCCCACCCATTCCTCCAACAACATTGTTGGACCATCCTTCTACTGTCAAACCCCCCACCCCCGTCGTGCCCCACCGTCGAGACCCCCCATCCCTACGCCATCGATCTCTCTTATCCCGTTGCTGCTGATCCCTCCCAGCCCCATCGCGGCCTGTCATCCAACCCTCCTAGCTCTTTCGTGTCATCCCACCCATGTCACACCATCCCACCCCCATCAATCCCTACTGTCAAATCCCTATCGTCAAGCCCCTGCACCCCATCATGGATCCCCAAGCTGGTCACCCCCCCTTCTGTGGTCGAGTCCCATCCAACAGGTAAGTTGTCCACATTACTTATTTGACTTCCACAATTGGATTTTTTAATTTGGTCACTTATTGTGTGGGTATCCCTCCCAATTCATTATCAAGAGTTTTAACTTCAAAAACTATGTAGTTATTTATATCTTATAGCTATTCAATTTTTAAGGGATTGATTGGTCGACTTTAAATGGATGTTTGAAGGAAATATGTAGGTTTTTTCCCACCAATTGTAATACACAGAACAATACACCTACTATGTCTTACACCTATCATAATTTGAAAATCTATTTATATAGGTTTGATTGGTACATAGGTATGTATGCTAGTTTTTTTATTTTTGGTACATAGGTATCTATTTATTCTTTGTATGGGAAAGAAGTCCCCCTCCTCAGTCATCAGGGTAGGGTCTGGCAGCATTTGTAGGGTCTGATTCATCTCCTCTCTTAGAAGATCTTCCAGAAATAAAAAAATATCCTGAAGGTTCTAGGGGTGGTTGATGGAAATGCATTTGTGGTTCTCTCACATATTGAATTTTCTAAAGCATCTATCTATGATTGATTCTTCACTGATCATGAATTTTAGGCATCATCTACCTATAGTGGATGTCTTCAATAAGCATTCCAGCATCACACACGGTGGGGTTGATTGAATCTCAACATTTTCTCATTTAGTTCTCTGATAAAGAGGAGTTTTCAAGGGCCTGGTCACATTATTCACATTCTCCTATCTCTATCCATTTGCATCTCTATAGGTAGAAATTATCCTTTCACATGAATCATGACACAATATAGTGGTTTGGTGTGATTACCCACTCTCCCTCTCATCCAACTATTTCTTGAATTTGTGTCAAAATTAATATTTCTTCTTTACCTCCTAGGTTTTATTGGATAAAAATAAAAGGTGGGAATCATTACCAACCAACCCATTATTTAAAAATCCTGTATTTATTTTTAATCCATTTACAAGTGTCAGGGTCTTTTGGGAAAATGTTTTAAAAAGCATTTGATACCAATGAAAAGCAAGAATTTAGTGAATTTTGGTACTATTTCTTGGACATATTTAGTTACCAATCTTAGAAAGGTTAGCTATGTGCAGTGTTTTCAAAGGAACACTAAGGCACGTGCCTTGGAAAGGGGTTCGGTGAGGCGAGGCTGGAGCTCCTTGCAACCAACATGGTGAGGCAACTTCACTGAGGCACGCCAAAGGCACGCACCTCACCCGCCATTCCTTGAGGCGCTCAGGTGCTAGGTGCTGTAAAGGCACACCTCACCCTCATATTCCTTCTTGGGAGGCGATTACACCGAAAGATTGAGAAGAAGATGATGCCTGTGGTGGTAGGGGTTTTGAGTGCATGATAGATAAATTCATTGTAGCATAGATCGGGGTAGGAGGTGGAAAGGTGGAGATTGGGGTGTGAAAAATAAAGCCGCTATAGCGAAGATCGGGGTAGGAGGCGGGAAGGCGTAGATCAGGGTAGGAGCCAAAAAACATGGTGCACCATAATAGAAATCGGGAAGTCCTAATTTCAATTAAATATAATATTTAATATTTTAATAAAAAACAAAGCATACTATTTTTTTTCAAGGAAAAATATAGCAGACTATAAAAACGTTGTTGTAACATCACTCACAACATCACCGCTTAAAAAATACGAGTATTTATTTTAATTTTAATTTTTTTTATTGAATTTAAGTTTTTTAAAATTTAAAATATTGTTGAAAATTGTATGCAATTAATTATGTGTGCATGCACCTTAGTTGCGCCTTGCGCCGCATCTCGCACCGCATCCCCAAACGGCCTTTGTGCCTTGTTATGCCACATGATTTTGACAACAATGGATATGTGGAAAATACATTGCATATGGATAGGGATACATGGGATTACTTAGTTGTTTAAATGAATCCAGATGAAATCATAATAACACAAAGTAGAGACATTGAAATTCTCATCCCATCTCAAATTATGAAGGAAGATAAAAAACTAGTTCCCACTAATCAATATGATTAGTTGGATATTACATTTCCTTCCATGGATAATGTCAATAATCAAGTGAAGTTTCACTTTTCTAAGTATGATGAGTACATTCAATGTCAAATCTGTTGATGTTTTATCTAATTTTAATGAAAACTTTTTAAAAATTCATAAATGGTTTCATCATTAGACTTGCATGATCAGCGAAAGATTGTAATTTTTTCCTAGTTAATGTTTATAAATAAATTTATGAATTATATTTATAAAAATTGATTTATTTAACTATATTTTTTTTATTAATGTATGTATGTCACAGGGTGGTTAGAGTGGTTCACCTGATGTTGTAAGTATGTTTGTTTTCATTTTTCTACATTAATTTATTGTAATTTTCTACGTATATTTCCCTAAATCTTTATAATTTTTAATTAAAAATTCAATTATTTTGTAATTTCATTATGAATTTCTATTTATCAGAATCTAGTGCGTCTTCTAGCAGATGAAGGGGTCCTGGTAGAGGGGTTCAATCCTGAAACCTTGGAGCCCGATTGGATGTGTTATTTGATGACACATATCATCTAGTTAGAGAAGGTGCTAGTGTATTGATTCATCAGTTTGGGAATATGATAGAGACCCACACAGATTCCCTCTAATGGATCAGTATTGGACTTCTTTCCCCCATGATATGATTGATATATTTTGGAGGGAGGTTCAGGTAAATTTAATGTTTTATTTTTCATGACATTGTTTTTATTATTATTGCAGCTACTGACTGTTTTTTTAATAGGATAATTTGACATCATGTAAAGATGAGTTTGAGATAGTATGTATCACCAAATTCCAAAAAGTATGGAAGGATTAAAAGGTAAGGGTAAAAATAGATAAATGGATACCATTTTCAGGTGTGCCAGACATTTTACAGCGAGTCCCTCAAGGCATTCTTCCCATGTAGTGGTAGGATTTGGTTGCGTTTTGGTCGAGTGAGGCGAAAATAGTAAAATTTATTGCTTTTAATCAATAAATGACTAATTTTTCATATGTCTATTAACTGAATACGTTGAATGTAGATTGAGTCTGCTCGTCATTCATGTAATTGGGTGATGCAGGGCACGAATTCCAGACTTGGTACTCGACACATGTCACAACTCAAACATGATGTAAGTTTAGAATTTACTATTCATTCATATATTAAAAATATTTTAGTATAACATGAATATAAATATTTATTTTTTGGAAACCTTTATTATAGTTACACCAGTGAGGTGAGCCGACCGATCAGATGTCAGTATGGGTGAGGACTCATAGGGCGGGTGATCCCGATGTTGCCGATGTTATAGTAAGAAAATTATATAGTAAAAAATATACTTTTATTTCATAGAAATTATTCATATTTGTTCATTAATTCATTATGTATATATTCTATAGGCTCAGTTTGACACCGAGTTAGAAGAGATACTATAGGAGAAATGTCGTAGTACTGTGCACAGAGATAAGATATTTCAGTGTGTCATGGGGCGTGATAGTCACAGTTATTCTTTTACATATGGAACTAGTGTCCCACAAAATGAAGTTTTTAGAGAAGAGGTGTTGGGTGCATGCATAAATGATGGGATGCAGACACCGAATGAGATAGATGCTTCCATATAAGCTATGTAGGGCAATACAGATGAGTGGTTTCAATAGTTACGTGCAGAGTATGAGGAGAGATTATCACAGATGTCAACATGTATCAATGAAGTGATGACACAACACCCTATTGATGGTACACAAGTGGTTCCATAGGTAAAAAAGAAAATAAAACATACTCATATTGACTTTTATTGATATGGTTGAGATACATAATATTTATATATATTATAGGTTCCAGATATAGCTGGTGGATATCGCAGTGAGATTGGTGATCCATATGAGGATGAACCTCATGCATGAGGTAATTTAAATTACCATTTTAATATCATACATGAATTATAAATTAATAATTATTCCCAAAATTTAGTTCTACTTACACCTCTTTGTGTTTTAATAATGGTTAATCAATAAATTCTTGATAAAATGTTGTTTATAGGAGGATCTATAATTGCTCAAAGAATTTTAGTTATTTAATGAATCAAGGTGAGATAAATAATCTCTTTTATATGGTTTCTAGAATATGATGTTTGTTAGTGTGCATTATTGTGTTTTCATGTTTTCATTTCTATGTATGTTTTTTCTGCTACATACAAATTTTTTGGTCCTTTTCAGGGGGATTTAGTAAAATAGATCATATCAAAACTTTTTTCCTTGAGTGTGGGAGGTGGGAAGTTATGTCTACAAATAGAACATCAAGATTTTTCATTCTTTGTGAAATATTCTAAATACCTATATATTTCTATAAATCATCTCAAGAAGATACTTCCATGCCATGACCTTGGAAAGCTGTATATGAAGAGTCGGATAATGGGGCATCAAAAGTTGTGGATGGAGAGTGAGAGAGATCCCATAGGATTTAGACGTGGGAGAGAGAGAGAGAGATCCTGTAGAATTGTGAAATGGTCAAGCAGACGGTATGTTAACCAGAGATGTCATTTGACCTCGCTAATAGAAAACACAATTCTGGTGTCATAAAATAACAAAACAAACAAGTAACGATGAAATCCACAAACAATGACCTCAAATAACTTTAAATCATAGTAAAATCATCTTATTATTATTTGTGATGTGTATGAGGAGACGAAATGTCAATCGAATGTGTGGTCTGCCTGATATGACTGAATATGCGGTCTTTAAAGATTATACGCCCTTTAAAAAGGTTCATTGTGTGGTCAAAATCATCCGAACGACATCATAATGCCCGGAAATTAGACGACAACAACCGTGAAGTGAATTGTGAAATGGTTGAGTAGATGGTACATCAATTGGAGGTTTCGTTTGACCTTGCTGACAGAAAATGCAATTCTGGTGTCATAAAACACCAAAATGGATGCGTAACAGTCAGATACATAACAAACAACCTCATAATGACTTGAAATCATAGGAAAATCATCTTATTATTATTAGTGACATGTACAAGGAGACGACATGTCAATCAGACATGCGTTCTGCATAGTAGGACTGAATATGTCATTTTTAAAGATTATACGCCCTTTAAAAAGATGCGTAGGGTGGTCAAAACTAGCCGAATGACCTCAAATTGCCATGAAATCATATTAAAACAACTGTGTAGTTAATTATGAAATGGTCGAGTAGAAGATACGCCAATCATAGGTGTCATTTGACCCGATTGACAGAAAATGCATATCCAATGTCATAAAACACCAAAATGGATGTCTAACAGTAAGATCCATAGAAAAAAAACTTGGAATGACTTGAAATCACAGTAAAACCATATTATTATTATTAGGTATGTGTATGAGGATATGAAATGTCAATCAGACATGCGGTCGATGTGTTACGATTGAATATGTGGTCTTTAAAGATTAGACACCCTTTAAAAAGGTGTGTAGGTTGGTCAAAATCAACCGAACGACCTCAGAATTCCATAAAATCAGATGAAAACAACCATAAAGTAAATTTTGAAATGTTCAAGCATACGGTACATCAATCGGAGGTGTCCTTTGACCTCATTGATGAAAAATGAAATTCCGGTGTTAGAAAACACCAAAATGGACGTGTAATGGTTAAATCCATAGAAAATGACCTCAGAATGACTTGAAATCCAGGAAAAACATTTTATTATTATTCTTAACATGTAAGAGGAGATGGAATGTCAATCCAATGTGCGATCTATGTAGTAGGACCGAATATGTCATTTTTAAAGATTAGACGCCCTATAAAAAGATGCATAAGGTGGTCAAAACTAGCCGAATGAACTTGGAATTCCATGAAATTAGATGAAAACAACTGTGTAGTGAATTTTAAAATGGTCAAGTAGACGGTACATCAATTGAAGGTGTCATTTGACCTTGCTGATAGAAAATGCAATTCCGGTGTCATAAAACACCAAAACGGACGTGTAACGGTCATATCCATAGAAAACGACCTCAGAAAAACTTGAAATAATAATAGAAACATCTTATTATTATTATTTACATTTTGGAGGAGACATAATGTCAATAAGACATGCAGTATGTGCAGTAGGACCGAATATGTCATTTTTTAAAGACCAGACACCCTTTAAAAAGATGCGTAGGGTGGTCAAAACCAGTCGAATGACCTCATAATTCCACGAAACCAGACGAAAACAATCGTGTAGTTAATTTTGAAATGTTCAAGCATATAGTATGTCAATCATAGGTGTTTTTTGACCTCATTGATGGAAAATGTAATTCTGGTGTCATAAAACATCAAAACAGATGTGTAGCGGTCAGATCTATAGAAACCTACCTCGGAATGACTTAAAATCACAAAACAATTATATTATTATTATTTTTGATGTGTACAGGGAGATTAAATATCAATCAGACGTGAGATATACATGCTACGATTGAATATGTCATTTTTAATGATTAGGCGCCCTTTAAAAAGATGCGTAGGGTGGTCAAAACTACCTGAACAACCTCAGAATTCCATGAAATCAGATGACAACAATTGTGGAGTGAATTGTGAAATGGTCAGGTAGATGGTATGTCAATCGGTTGTGTCGTTTGGCCTCGCTGATGGAAAACACCATTCTAGTGTCATAAAACACCAAAACAGATGTATAATGGTCAGATCCATAGAAAATGGCCTTATAATGACTTGAAATCACAGGAAAATTATCTTATTACTATTGAGTGAATTGTGAAATGTTTGAGAATACGGTATGCCAATTAGAGTTGACATTTGACCTCAATGATAGAAAACACAATTTCGGTGTCATAAAACACTAAAACAGACGTGTAACTATCAGATCCATAGCAAAAAACCTCAAAATGACTTGAAATTAGAGGAAAACCATCTTATTATTATTGGTGATGTGTATGAGGATACAATATGTCAAATAGACATGCAGTCTGCGTAGTACGACTGAATATGTTGTCTTTAAATATTAGATGCTTTTTAAAAAGGTGCGTAGGGTGGTCAAAATCTGTGAAATAACCTTATAATGCCATGAAATCAGGTGACAACAACCTTGTAGTGAGTCGTGAAATGGTCGAGTAGACGGTACGTCAATTAGTGGTGTCATTTGACCTTGTTGACGGAAAACATGATTTTGGTGTCATAAAACACCAAAACAGATGTGTAATATGGTCTAATACATATAAAATGACCTTGTAATGACTTGAAATAATAAAAAAATTATCTTATTATTATTCATGACCTGTACGAGGAGATATCACATCAATCAGACGTGCAGTCTGTGCGGTACGATTGAATATGTAATTTTTAATGATTAAATGCCCTTTAAAAAGAAGTGTATGGTGGTCAAAACCAGTCGAATGTCCTCGAAATTACATGAAATCAGACAAAAAAAATCATGGAGTGAATTGAGAAATGGGCGAGTAGAAAATACATCAATCAGAGTTGTCATTTGACCTCGTTAACAGAAAACACATATCTGATGTCATAAAACCCCAAAATGGATGTGTAACTATCAGATTCATATCAAATGACCTCAGAATGACTTGAAATCACAAGAAAATCGTCTTATTTTTATTCTTGACATGTATAAAGAGATAACACATTAATTAGGCATGCAATGTGTACGATACTACTGGATATGTGGTCTTTAAAGATTAGACACCTTTTAAAAATGTGCGCAGGGTGGTCAAAACCAGTCGAACGACCTCAGACTTCCATGAAATCAGATGAAAACACACATTTAGTGAATTGTGAAATGTTCAAGTAGAAAATACATGAATTGTATGTGTCATTTGAACTCGCTAATAGAAAATGCAATTCCGGTGTCATAAAACACCAAAACAGGCATGTAACGGTCAGATCCATAGAAAACGACCTCAGAATGACTTGAAATCATAGGAAAATCATCTTACTATTATTCATGACGTGTACGAGAATATGACATGTCAATAAGACATGTGTTTTTCCGGGTATGACTAAATATGTCATTTATAATGATTAAACGCCCTTTAAAAAGATGCATAGAGTGGTCAAAACCAACCGAACGACCTCAAAATGCCATGAAATCAGAAGAAAATAACCGTGGAGTGAATTGTGAAATGTTCAAGCAGATGGTACATCAATACGAGCTGTCATTTGACCTCGCAGATGAAAAACACATATTTGGTGTCATAAAACACCAAAACAGATGTGTAATAGTTATATCCATAGAAACGACCTCAGAATGACTTGAAATCATAAGAAAACCATATTATTATTATTCGTTATGTGTACGAGGAGACAACATGTCAATCGGCCATGCAGTGTGCATGGTATAAATAAATATGTAGTTTTTAAATATTAGACACCCTTTAAAAAGGTGTGTCCGGGGATTCAAACTAGATGAATGACCTCAGAATGCCATGAAGTCAGACGAAAAACACCTTTGAGTGAATTGTGAAATGGTTGAGTAGACGATACGTGAATTAGAGGTGTTTTTTGATCTCACTGAGGGAAAATGAAATTTCGGTGTCATAAAACACCAAAACAAATGTGTAATGGTCAGATCCATAGAAAACGACATCAGAATGACTTGAAATCAGAGGAAAATCATCTTATTATTGTTCACAACATTTACGAGATGAAAAAACATCAATCGGACGTGCGGTCTGCACGGTACGACTGAATATGTCATGTTTAAAGATTAAACAACCTTTAAAAAGGTGCATGTAGGGTAGTCAAAACCAGTAGAATGACCTCCGAATTCCATGAAATGAGATGAAAACAACTGTGGAATAAAATGTGAAATGGTCGAGTATACGGTATTTGAATCAAATGTGTCATTTGACCTCACTGATGGAAAACATAATTCTGGTGTCATCAAACACCAAAACAGACTTGTAACGGTCAAATCCATATGAAACGACCTCAAAATGACTTGAAATCATAGAAAAACTATCTTATTATTATTTGTGAGGTGTACAAGGAGATGAAATGTCAATCAAACATGTGGTGTGCATGGTACTACTAAATATGTAGTTTTAAATATTAAAAGCCCTTTAAAAAGGCGCATTCGAGGGTCGAAACCGCCGAATGACCACCAAAAGATGTGAAATCAGAAAACAACAACCGTTAAGTGAATTTTGAAATAGTTTAGTAGATGGTACATCAATCAGAGGTTTCATTTGACTATGATAACAGAAAATTCACTTTTGGTGCCATAAAACACCAAAACATGCGTTTAACAGTCATATGCATACCAAACGAGCTCAAAATGACAAGAAATAATAGGAAAGATGACTTATTATTATTGGTGACATGAGTGAGTATATGACACATCAATCTGACATGTGATATTCATAGAATGATAGAATAAGTGTTTTTAAATTTTTAAAAAATTATTCGACCTTATTAATATATTTTGAAAATCAAATAACTTCGATTTTCTATACTAACTTTTAATTGAAATATTTTATTTCATTTAAATTATTAGTTTAGATATTTTTTTATATACTAATTTTTAATTTTTTCATGCAGTTATGTTCGATGATGAATGTGGATCTTGGAAGATGATGAGATAAAGGGATTTATGTTCCCATGAATTTAGATATTTTGGAAATATTTGTTTTGTATTTTTTAAATATAGTGGTTTTTATAGTATTGATGTGAGATTTAGAAAATAAAACTTAAAAAATGTTTTAGAGACTGCCATTTGGCGGGCGCTACAAGGTTGAGCTGCAGTGACCGCCAAATGGCGGTCGGTAAAGGTGATTCCAAAATCAGCTATAACGACCACCAAATGGAGGTCACTATATCCCTACTCGGGTGTGTCTACAAAGACTACTTTTTCACAGTCTCTATAGACCATATTGATCCCACATATAGATTCCTCCAAATGGTGGATTATATAGGAAACAACAACGGGCCTAATGCATCCGCCGTTTAATGGATGATAAGTGGTCGCTATAGGGCTTTATCTATAGCTTTTGGCAGTCCCTAAAAGCCTTTTTCTACTAGTGGTAGTATCCTTAAAACTCCTTTTAAAATCCATCTACTCTATCTCAAATCCTCCAACACCACAACAACCACCTTTTCACCACCTCCCCTAGATCCATGCCACAATACTCTTTTTCACTAGTCTCTCTAGCCAACTCCTCCCTCTCCAACTCCTCAAGACTTTCCTAAAAACCTCTACCACAGAATTCTCACAAAGTAATGATTCATAAGGTCCAATACATTAAATAAAATACATATCAAACTATTTGCGCCCTCGAGAATCAAAATTGACCTAGAAGGAAAGAGGAAAAAGGTCCAAACAACTATCCCTCAAGATACCTCTCAAAGATCTCATTACAACTGAAACATCACCACCAACCAAACAAACCATGCCCAACCAAAAATGTACACCATACATTTCATATGACCATGCCACCAAAACACTCTATTGTCCATCCTAATAGGCACATGCCTCCTCCATTACGCATAACCATCGACACTACTACCTCATCCCCTATGAAGCCCAAGCCAATGATCACCATAACCACCACACAATAGATCTCTAAGTAAAAAATTCAAGGAATTACATCTTCCATATTACGATATTATCCTCTTTGGGAGGCATTGAATCACCCACAAGGTTTTAATCATGTCAAAGTATATCGTGTCTCAATTAGAAATATGTTATTCCCCTCTTCGTATTCTCAAATTCTTAATTACATGTCACATCATCAAGAAAACAACACATCATATAAAACACCAAGATCCAAATATCACATCATCAAAGAAAAATGGAGCAAGTAAAAACTCAAAACAAATAAAGGTATTAGGCACACATCTACTTATCTCACTCCAAAGTACTCTCCTTTGGGATACTATGCCTCCATAGTACACGAACCAAAGTAATGGTTTGTCTATGCATCACATTCTACCAAAAATCCTAGATCTCCCCTAGCCACTCCATGAATGTCATTTCATCCTCAATATCCAAATATCCCTAGTCAATGATGTGGGAGTCATCGTGAAGATACTAATGGATCTAAGAGACGTGGAAGAAATTTTGAATCTAGTCCAACTGTGGAGGATGTTCCAACTAATAAACCACTTCACCAATGCAAGCAAACACCTCAAAAGACCCAATGATTCGGGGAAAGAGATTACTCCCCTTTCCAAACCTCCACTGCCCATGTTTTGGGGATACTCTCAAGAACACATGGTCTCCAACCTCAAGCTATAAGGCATTACTTCTATGATCATCATAATACTTTTACCGATCCTACAATGTTTTCATCATCTCATGAACAACCTAAACCTTCTATATCATGATTTTCACCACATCGGGTTTGAGAACTGAAAACTCTCCAACCTCAAACCAACACAATGGAGAACAACATAGAATCCTATATAAATACTAAAATGGATCCATGTTGATAGATGCGTGGTAATTGTTGTTATAAAAAAACTAAACCAAAGGAAATTTATTAGTGCAAGATTCTATAAAATCTAAGATGCATGCCCGAAATATATCCTCTAGTGTCTGGATATCCCAATATGAACGATCATCAATTTAAGGGTGTAAAGTAGTTTAGAGGTGTAAAAAAGTTCCAAAAGTGTGCTGAAATCCCCTCTAGGCTCATGAGGTAAAATGTAAATCCCAATCCGAGACAATGAACCTTGGAACTCCATGTATCCAAACCAGCTCATCTACATACCACCTCACCAAAACATCCATGGCGCCTGAATCCTTTATTTCTAGAAAGTGGTACAATTTCATCAATCAATGCATGAATACCTAGATAACATCATAACATCCCTGATATTGGGGTAACTGTGTAAAGAAATCCATTGACATGTCATCCCGTTTCTACTGGTTCCATAGATAGCTCATCCATCAATGAAATAAGGGTCTCTAAATGTCTACTACCCAACTGAAGACCCCACTCACCGATGAAAATCACACACTGGTCATCCATATCCAAGAAAATGACTCTCCTCTCGAAGTAGTTGATAACTACATGCATAGAGTAAAACTGGTTGATCAAGAGGATGAAATAGTATGTCTAAATCTGAAGTGAGAACAGATCCTCACAAGAA
The DNA here is from genome assembly GCA_963277665.1 of Viscum album. NCBI lineage: Eukaryota > Viridiplantae > Streptophyta > Magnoliopsida > Santalales > Viscaceae > Viscum > Viscum album. Next base: position 1,951,482,753 of record OY728141.1, on the reverse strand, counting down.
TTATGTGGTCCCAACATTAGTCTATAACCTCAACACACATCAAACAAGGTGACCAGGTCTTTGACTGGAATAGTTGACACTAGGGGCACAAAAATATTCTCTACGTCTAGTCCCAAAGCATAAAATATAAGAGGCACAACAAAGGATTGAGAAAATCCTTAATAAAAAAACACAAAAGGGTATATGATAAGCTAAGCATACCCAGAATGATCTCTAGATCCTCTGGAAAAATTTCCATCATTATGTGTAATCAACCACACTCAGCTCCTCTACCTCTCTACTAATGGCCACTCCATGGAAAATCATACCCCGAGTTCCCTAAATATGAGGAACAACCTGAGGCTATCCTCTACTTGATCCATCACCTCTTAGTGTATCATTATATAGATTCCACTATTACTGAAATGGTCTCATTGGAAGATGTTGCTAAGTCCAACACTAAACCCATCCACCTCTACCAAACCGTTCTCAAAGAACCACGAGGAACTGATTTTGACGATGACCAAAAACCCCATAGAAAAAGCACACTGGCCTAAGGCCCACATAAAAATCATGAAAACCACAATCCAAAGAAGTATGAAAGGGAAGATTCTGATTTTTAATCCTTACTAGTCAAAACCTCAAAGGCCCTAATGCCTCAGACTTTCCATTGACTACTCTTCTCCTCGAGAAACCCTACTAGTTATCCTCTTGCTGTAAACCTCCTCAAGAGTGCATCTTCTCAATAAACGTTTCCTTATTGTGAACTTCCATATATATTGGAAAAATAAAAGAAGTAACTATATAGTGGAAAGAAGGAAGAAGAGCCTCCTTAATATGCCTAACTTAGGACTCCTTATTTGGAAAAAGGTCTATGGAAAAATGAAATAGATAATTGAACTTGATTCCCAGATCCCACACAAACACATTCCTATGATGAAGAGAGAGCAACTCCTTCCTCCTCATTACTTTCACAGTTGATGAAAAGATATCTACCTAGATTTGTTTCTAAAATTCGACCCATAAAACATCTATCTCCTTCCACTCACCAAGATAAAATGTCCACCACTGATGCACATCTCCCCGCATCTAACTAACTGCCAGTGGGACCCAACACTCTACTGAGGCCTATATCAAATTGAAAGTGATATTGAAGTCCTATAATTGGATATCTATCTCTATATCAAAAACCATACCCTAATAATTTCCCAAAACCTACCACTAAAAATCTCATAATATTTTCTTCCACTGATCATACTCCTCAAAGGGATCAACACTTTGATGATCATCCTGATCAGCCTACTAAACAACCACTATCAGAACCCCACATAGATGATTTCTAAGAGCCATATCTAAAATGGAAACAAGGAGTTTCTATACCAGATAGTATAGAATTTTATTAAGATTTATTTAATTCATTTTAATTTTACTAAGCTAAAACCACTCAATTAAAATAAGAACACAAGTAAATCATGATGTATATACCTCTCATAGGTCTCTACCTTGAAAGTGTAACCACCTTAATTGGTTTTTTAGTAGCATAAAAGTCCTAGAATCAGATCATGGTGGTCCCAAAAATCCCATTTCCTAGCTGGTCTTAACTAGGCTATGTCACGCAACAAGATCAACTTACATCACTGCCTTACCAACCCATGAAATCCTTGCATTTCCTAAATCCAAACTCCATCCTATATCTCAACCATCAACCACTAATACCAACATGTCACAACCCCCTCCCTTTAAAGGCACCCCTCCTAATCTAGTAATAAAGGAAGATAGATATTGATCCCTAAGTCTAGCATCCAGTAGGACCTGGGTTGGTGACCAGCATTAAGGGTATACAAATCTCGCAATTGGTAGGCATTACCCTATATAATAATAGGATCAGGTGAAAGGATATGTAAACCATAATAAAATCCATGAAATAATATAAAAAATAAACCAAAAAAATCCCAAAATTCATGTATAAAGAAACTATATATAAATAATAGTCTCCAAAGGTAAATACCCAAAAGAAAAGCTAAGGTAGAAACACAATATTTATCCAGAGGTCTAAGCTAGTAATTTCCAACATGGTCTATGTAGTCCTCATAGAATTCTAAAAATAAGTTTATATACATGGGGTGATCATATAGGTATACTTAGTAGGATAAACAAAGTATATCATACACATGTGAAAGAAGCATAATAATAAACCAATGATCAAACCAAAGGACCAATAACACCTAAATAGGTTAACTAACCAAACCCATCCTCACCATGGCATTCTCCCCAAATAATACATCCAAATATAATAACATAATAAGGATCATATCGATGATAGGGTACCCCACAATGCTTTAACACTAATTTTATACTCTTACACTAGAACTTCATACATCCTAGCACTCCCAACTCTTCTGAACATTCATGCCAAACACCCCATGTGTAACCAGCTGTCACGACCTAAATCTGGAGCCCCTCCACTGGTACCCCGTACCCAGTTCACCACATGACCTAAAGCGCGTTTCCCCAAACTCCAGAGGCTGCCGACTAGCAGCGAGGGCCTTGGTTAGTCAGTGGGGAAACTATGCCCTCATTCGGTAAAGTATACAGCGAAAGAACAACCAGACACAATAATGGAAACTGTAAACAGCATACAACAACTGAACTGAACAGTGGAAGCAATGTATAAATAATGATGATGCAACATGGTACATATGTCTATGGAAAGTAGTAAACAAACCAACATGCTGAAGTACAACTGAAAAACAAAGTGCAAAGAAAAAAAAGTAAACTCCTCAGCATCGCAAGCCTAAGCTCGGTCCCTTGCTCTCCAGCTCCAAGCAATCACATACTGGAAGTCGAAGGGCACTTTCCCTTGTCTATTCCTACAACAAAAAAGTCTGCTTGGGCCCAAAAGCATGTCCCAAATAGGGTGTGAGATACAATCCCAGTAGGTAATCACCCAAAGATCTATGCCTAATAGTCAATGAATACAAGGCAAGTCAAAGTGCAGGAAGCAGTAAATAGAAAATCACACAGCAGCTACAATCCACAATTCTAGCATATAAAGTACACAAGTAGCAACAACAATAAGAAGAAAACAGGTAACCCTATGGGTATCTCTCACAGCCTAACCCCTATGGTTCAACCTACAAGTACTAGGAACCCTCTAGGAGGCACACACAGTCTCACCCCTCTGGTTCAGCTTGGAATAGACTCTTTGAGGAAGCACTCACCGTCAATTCCCCCTATAGTCTCGTATCGTGCTAAAGGCTCTCTGAGGAAGCACTAAACGTCTCATTCCCCCTGTGGCCCACATCAAGGAACTAAAGACTCTCTGAGGAAGCACTCATCGTCAATTCCCCCTGTGGTCTCGCATCGTATTAAAAGACACTCTGGAGAAGCCCTTACGTCTATTATCCCTCTAGTCTACTACACTAGGTTCTCACAGTCCTGTGTGAAATAAACATGCTCAGCACGCATGTGTGGTACAAGTAAACCTCAAGAACTACTTGGATATCAATCTAAGGATCAACAACATAACATAGTAATAGTTCCACTATCCTACAACTATGCATGTCAACCGGAAAAACACCAAACAAGAAAAACAAGCATGGAAAACATCCAGAGTACAGTAAAAACTACTATATTCATAGAAAAATATATCTACTCAAGCAATCAAGAAAAGTAGGCAATACAACAAGGGAAAAACAGGAACACACAATACCCCGTTCAAGGGTATTGGTGAAATTTTCACAAAATACTCAAATACGTTCTACAGAAAGGCACAAACCACCTACCTTGATCCTAGGAGATCGGTATACGTGAACAACAATGAAAGATTCTTCTTAGAACATCGTAGATCTGAGAAAACATACAAAACGTTCAACCTTAGATAACTTGAGAAAGAGGAAGAATTGGAAAACAAGGCTCAATCAGAAGTAAGAACTCACCGCTGCGATTCCAACACAATCGACTGTGCTCGAATCGGAGAACAGACGGAGAGGCGGGGGCGTGGGGAAGATCCGGCCGTACGGATTGCTCTCAGATGAAGAACCTGTATAAGGGGTGTGTTTTGTCCATCAGGCGTGACCCCTGTGTGTTTAGTAAAAAAAATAAAAGTACATGGCATGTACTTTTAGAGTACACGGCGTGTAATAGGTTTTTCCGTAATCCGCCAAAATCGGCCTCCACGTCACCCCTACACACCGTGTGTGTGGCCCGGACACGGCCAACACACGACTTCGAGCAGGAAAAGAGTACACATCGTGTACTCAGAAAGTACATGACGTGTACTTCAAAATTTTCTAGAAACTCCATTTTTCTTAAAAACTCCAGAAAAAGGAAAGGCGTACCTGAAACAAAGATTCGGGTTCTTACAAACTTCCCCCCTTATAGAAATTTGTCCCCAAATTTCTCTAGCGAGGCGTAGAAGAAGAAACCCCAAATAGTTCCAGCCACTACGATTGTACATTGACCTCCCTCTCCCTGGTCTCATCCTGTACTCGCCCATGCTTCCATAGCACTCGTACAAGAGGGACAGACCGTCCACGGAGAACCTTCGTACTGCGATCGACAATCTAGATAGTATGCTCCTCGAACGAGACATGGAATACGTCGTGTATGGCCCGATACCTCTGGGGTAGCTGCAACCGATAGGTAACTGGACCAACTCTCTCCAATACCTCAAACGGTCCGACGTACTGCGGCGAAAGCTTACCATGTCTCCGAATCCTCCTGTGTCCCAGCCTCGGTGCGACACACAGGAAAACCTGATCCCCGACCTTGAACTCCAGAGGTCGTCTCCACTGATCAGCATAAGACTTCTGTCGAGACTGTGCTGTAGCCATCCTCTTCCGAATCAGTTCTATCTGCTCTGAAGTCTCCTGAACAAGACGAGGTCCCAGCAAGGCTGCCTCTCCTGCCTCCAACCACCATAAGGGTGATCGCCATGTCCTACCGTACAAATCCACGTATGGTGCCATATGAATGGTCTCCTAGAAACTGTTGTTGTAGGTGAACTACACCAGAGGAATATGCTTCTCCCAAGAACTTCCAAAGTCAAGGATGCAAGCTCGGAGCATATCCTCAAGCACCTGGATCGTGCGTTCGGACTGACCATCTGTCTGGGGATGGTATGCTGTACCCAAAGTACCTGTGTACCCATGACCTTCTGAAGTCCCTGCCAGAACCGAGAGGTGAAGTGCACATCCCCGTCTGAAACAATAGAGCATGGAACTCCATGCAGACGAATGATATCTCTGATGTAAAGTCGTCCCAGATCATCAACACTGAAGGTATCCTCAATCGGCAAGAAGTGAGCAACCTTCGTGAGCCTGTCGACGACAACCCAAATAGAATTGTTCCCTCGAGGTGACCTCGGCAACCCGGTCACGAAGTCCATCGCAACATTTTTCCACTTCCACTCCGGAATGGGTAACTGCTGTAAAAGGACTGTTGGTTACTGATGATCCACATTCACCTACTGATAAGTAGAACACTGCAAGATGAAACTAGAAACACCTTTATTCATACCTGGACACCAGTACTGGTGATGAAGATCCCGATACATCTTGGTGACACCGGGATGAACTGCCCAAACTGAGGAATTAAAATCCCGCATCAGCTCCTTGCATATGTCTGATGGAACCAATACACGTCCTTGGAAACACAATATCTTATCCTTGCCCACTATCCATCCAGGAAGAGGGTCCTCTCCTGACATGATCTCCCGCAGAACTAAGCCTTCTGAGTATAATAGCTTCCTCATCCGTACCTGATCAAGTAGTGTAGAGGTAATAGCTACAGAAGATAGGAAAGTCTGTACCTGTCTATCATGCACCTCCAGATGCATCTTAGAGAACAAAGCCATAAGCTTACACTCACTACTGGCCTCCTGAACTGCCTGAACCTGAGTTATCCTACTCAACGCATCTTCCACTGTGTTACCCTTTCCCGGCGTATAGGCAAGCTCGACATCAAAAGACTGAAGATACTCGACCCACCTGTGCTGCCTCAGATTCAGATCATGCTGAGTGAAGATAAACTTGAGACTCTTGTGGTCAGTGAAGACCACAAAGTGCTCTCCCAGAATATAATGTCTCCAAAAACATAAGGCATGAACAACAGCTGCCAACTCCAGATCGTGCGTAGGGTAGTTCCTCTCATGTGGCCTCAACTGCCGAGACCCGTACGCAACGACTCCATCTCCCTGTATAATCCCAGCTCCTAGCCCGATACCTGAAGCATCACAATAGACTGTATAGATCTTGCCTAGATCTGGAAAGACTAGTATCGGTGCCGATGTCAATCTTCTCTTCAGCTCCTGAAATGATGACTCACAAGAATCTGACCATTAGAACTTTTCCCCCTTCTTGGCCAGACCTTTCAAAGGTGCTGCTAGGTGTGAGAAGTCCTGAATGAAGAGTCTGTAGTATCCAGCTAGCCCTAGAAAACTCCGTACCTCAAAAACGTTATTCAGATGCTCCTAGGAAACTACAGCTCTCACTTTATCTGGGTCCACAGATACTCCTGCCTCTGAGATGACGTGACCTAAGAAGTGAATCTGATCCATCCAAAAGTGGCACTTCGAGAGTTTAGAATAAAGCCGATTCTCTCTCAGTGTACTCAGAACGATCTCAAGATGTGTGGCATGGTCATGTAGAGTGTGAGCGTACACTAAGATATCGTTCACGAATACCACAACAAAGGAGTCCAAGTAAGGATGGAACACTCGGTTCATCAGTGCCATGAAAACTGCAGGCGCGTTCGTGAGACCGAACGACATGACTGTATACTCATATAGACCATACCTGCTCCTGAAGGCTCTTAGAGGTATATCTAATGGTCTAACGTGAAACTGATGATAACCGTACCTCAAGTCGATCTTCGAGAACACCCAGTCTCCTCAATGATGATCAAAGAGGTCATAAATCCTTGGAAAGGGATATCAGTTCTTGACCGTCAACTGGCTCAGCTTCCAATAATCCACACACAGCTGAAGGGTACCGTCTTCCTTCTTCGCAAATAGGATAGGCGAACCCCAAGGAGAATTACTGGGTTGGATGAAACCCTTTGACTGCAACTCCTCCAACTACTTCTTGAGCTCCTACAACTCAGGTGTAGCCATCCTATAAGGAGTAATGGACACCGGTGCTACTCCTGGCAAGAGCTCCATAAAAAAGTATACCTCACGCTCTAGAGGCAAACCCGAAAAGTCCTCTAGAAAGATGTCCTTGAAACGATCCACCACTAGAGGAAAGTCTAGTTGAGAAGTCCCCTAATCATCCAGATAAATACTAGTAATCTGGGCTGTCACCCTTCCTAGCCCATGATTCTCGAGTCCTGCTCGACTTGCCCGAACATCCCATTCACCTCTATGAAGAAAATATTCATCCTCTGGTGAGATAAAACTCACCTTGCGGTGATAACAGTCGACGACTGCCTGGAAGGGAACCAACCAGTCCATCCCGAGGATGACATCATAGCCTGTCATCTCTAGGACATAGAGTTACCATAAGAAACGATACCCTGCAACCTCGAGAGGGTACTCTCTACACTGACGTACACTAGATGTTCTCATCCCCAAAGGTGTGTCTAGTGTCAACGAGTTGGCAGAAGAAAATACACAGAGCCCAACCCTCTCCACAACAGCAACAGAGATAACACTATGCATAGCACCAGTATCAAAAAGAGTTGAAGATAAAACTGAGGCTACTAAAATCGTACCTTGAACTGTAGAAGGTTCGGGATCTTGCTCTTGATAGGTCTACTCCACTGCAAAATTTTGGCATGCCCCGTGGCCCTGTGACCCTGCATGACCAGTCTGAGCTGAACCTCCCTGCTGGTGATGAGGGACTGGTGGCTGACTGCCACATCCCTGACCTCCACCTCGGCCCGAACGGCCGGAAGAACTCCAGTTCCCCGACTGGTGAGAAACTGGTGGGGATGCTCCTAAACGAGGAGTCATGGAAGAACCCCGGTCACCAGCTTCTGGTGAGAAAACCTAGAAAAAATTCGGAAGGTGACCCATCTTGATGCAATATCGGCACTCCACGGGGTCTCTCTGGCACTGCAGCCTCGTGTTCCATGACCGACCACACTGGTAGCATACCACCTAGATGCCTGACAATGCATCTCGATTCCTCAGATCACCATGCGTAGACTCCCTACGACCCTTCTTGCTGTCATATGGAGAAAAAATAGCTCTGGAAGCAGAACCACCCTAGCTCGCAGCTCCGAAGTCTCTCAGATTGCGCTCCACAATCAGCACCTGGTTGATGATGGAAGTGATAGAAGTCAGCTGAAAGAGATTTACCTGCGAGCAGATCTCCCACCTGAGACAATCCTCAAACTCCATTGATAAGAACACCCCACTCCCATACTGGAGAGGTGTGAAACACTACAGCTCAGTAAAACGAGAGGAATACTCCATGACAGAAAGTGTACCCTGCTCTAAGCTCATGAACTCCCCGGATCGGTCGGCCCTCAGGGTCTCTGGGTAGAAGTAGTCATAAAAGACGCGCTGAAACTCCTCCCAAGCCATAACCTGCTGATGAACCGCCTGTGAGATCACATCCCACCAACTCTTGGGGGAGTCTCAGAGCATGTAGGTAGCGAGCTTGACCCGCCTCTCTGGAGGCATCTCCAGGTGCTCAAAGATGGTCAACATGGCCTCCAGCCATGAATCTGCAGCCTGTGGTCCTCCTTCTCCTGAGAACGTGGGAGGTTTCTACACCTGGAAAACCCTTGTCAAATATTCCATAGTTGAGGTAGGAGGTGATGCCCCCTGAAAGGTCTACATCATACTCAGAAAACCTTCCCTGAACTATGCATCAGTGCCTGCAACTGGTATGACAGCTGGTTCCAAGGCTGGCCCGACTGGAGGATCAGTAGGAAGTCTCTGATCAACCATATGTGGTGTTCGGTCACTGCCTGAAGACAGATGTACAACCGGAGGACGTCTAGGATGCATAGCTCTGAAAGATCAAAAGCACACCTTAGATCAGAATTAACAAAGACAGAGAACACAAGAGTACAAAATGGGAACAGGGAAGAAAAACACACAAGTTTACAAAACATGACTACACGGCATGTATAAAAACTACATGGTGTGTCTTCTTAAGCCACTGACATGGGCGTGTACCCCTACCCTACAAGTCGTGTAACACCTCAAACTACACGGCGTGTTGACCCAACACACGGTGTGTACTTGAAAACTATTCCCCAGCCCGAGTCTCTTTACACGACTAACCCACACAGTCTGACTTAACTCGCGACTACACAACTTGTTTTGAAAAAAAACGCCGTGTATTAGACAAGGATTCCGTGGCCCATGTTGTTAAATACATGACCTTCTACATGACTGAACCTTACATGGCATGTTCCAAAAAAAAACGGCATGTATAGGTGAAGGTGAAACCATCCCATGTTGTTCATGACACGGCCAGGTACCTGAACAAGACTACATGGTGTGTTCCGAAGACAACACGGCGTGTCGAAGAGAAGGTAACGCCGAACCATGTTGTTCGTGACACATTCGGGTACCTGGACAGGACTACATGGCGTGTTCCTTTACAACACGGTGTGTTCGACCCGAGCTTCCCCGACCCGTGTTGTTAGTGACACAGCCAGGTACACGACTCCGAACTACACGACGTGTACCTACCTTACACGGCGTGTTCCTAAAGTTATTCTCATGAAACCGCGTTTATTCTCACATGGTCAGTGACACGGCCAGAAAACTACATGGTGTGTATCCAAAAATTACATGCCATGTATTCTGGGTTTTTCTGGGCAGTAGCTTAGAAACCACACAGAAGCCCAGAAACAATGAAAACATGGAAAAGAGGTTCCAAATTCTGATCCATGAGGGCCCATACTCCCCGTGAATCAAAGATTGGCATCTCCTATAGTCATATACAAGAGAAAACAGGATCATGATCTACCAATTTCCAATTCGAGAGGGCCCATAACACCTCAAGAATCAAAATTTGGTGTTCATTTAAGCAAAGTAGGAAGCAATCAATCCTCTAACAAGGAATTAGAGATTCTATCAAGCATCTATCACAACAGCATTCATAATCTACACAAAGTCTATCACAACAACATGCAATCGCTAATGCACCCTAGATGGAATGGAAAGAATGCATGTAATGTGATTTCTACAAGTGTCTATATGATGCATGAGGTGGAATACCCTCATCTCATCGGGTTGCGACAGAAATAGAACTGCAATCATTCAGAAAATAACAAAAAAAAAACATGTGAATCACTCTAGGTGAAATCATATCAACCGTAAAATCTCAAAACCAACAAACTACAATTAACAAGGTAGTATAGCTTTTACCTGTACACGGGTTAGATACTCCCAAGCACAGCTTAATACCAAGTACCGAATCCATCCTATCCCTGGCTAAAGGCTTCAAACAGTAAATCAAGAGAAAAGAAACTCCTATGATACCACTTTGTCACGACCCGAATCCGGAGCCCCTCCACTGGTGCCCCATACCCGGTTCGCCACATGACCTCAAGCACGTTTCCCCAAACACCAGAGGCTTCCGACTAGAAACGAGGGCCTTGGTGAGTCGGTGGGGAAACTATTCCCTCATTAGGTAAAGTATACAACGAAAGAACAACCAGACACAATAACAGAAACTGTAAACAGCATACAAAAACTGAACTGAACAGTGGAAGAAATGTATAAATAATGATGATGCAACATGGTACATATGTTTATGGAAAGCAGTAAACAAACCAACGTGCTGAAGTACAACTGAAAAACAAAGTGAAAAGAAAACAAAGTATACTCCTCACCATCGCAAGCCTAAGCTTGGTCCCTTTCTCTCCATCTCCAAGCAATCACATACCAGAAGTCAAAGGGCGCTTGCCCTTCTCTATTCCTGCAACAACAAAGTCTGATTGGGCCCAAAAGTATGGACCAAACAGGGTGTGAGATACAATCCTAGTAGGCAATCACCCAAAGATCTGTTCCTAACAGTCAATGAATACAAGGCAAGTAAAAGTGCAGGAAGCAGTAAACAGAAAATCACACAGCAGCTATAATCCACAATTCTAGCATATAAAGTACACAGGTAGAAATAGAAACAAGAATAAAACAGGTAACCCTTTGGGTATCTCTCATAGCCTAACCCCTATGGTTCAACCTACAAGTACTAGCAACCCTCTAGGAGGCACACACGGTCTCACCCCTCTGGTTCATCTAAGAATAGACTCTCTAAGGAAGCACTCACCGTCAATTCACCCTATAGTCTCGTATCGTGCTAAAGGATCTCTGGGGAAGCACTCAACGTATCATTCCCCCTGTGGCCCGTGTCAAGGAACTGAAGACTCTCTGAGGAAGCACTCATCGTCAATTCCCCCTGTGGTCTCGCATCATATTAAAAGACAATATAGAGAAGCCCTTACATCTATTCTCCCTATGGTATACTACACTAGGTTCTAACAGTCCTGTGTGAAATATACATGCTCAGCGTGCGTGTGTCATCCCAGTAAACCTCAAGAACTACTTGGCTATCAATCTAAGGCTCAACAACATAACATAGCAACAGTTCCACTATCCTACAACTAGGCATGGCAAACGAAAAAACACTAAACAAGAAAAACAAGCATGAAAAACATCCAGAGTACAGTAAAAACTACCATATTCATAGGAAAATACATCTACTCAAGCAATCAAGCAAAGAAGACAATACAACAAGGGAAAAACAGAAACACGCAACACCCCGTTCAAGGGTATTGGTGGAATTTTCACAAAATACTCAAAGTCTTTCTATAGAAAGGCACAAACCAACTACCTTAATCCTAGGAGATCGATATGCGTGAACAACGACGACAGATTCTTCTTAGAACATCGTATATCTGAGAAAACGTACAAAACGTTCAACCTTAGTTAAATTGATAAAGAGGATGAATTGGAGAACAAGGCTCAAGCAGAAGGAAGAAATCACCGCTACGATTCCAACACAATCGACCGTGCTCGAATCAGAGAACAGACTGAGAGTTGGGGGCTCAAGGAAGATCCGGTCCTATGGGTCGCTCTCGAACGAAGAAAATTGAGAAGGGGTGTGTTTTTTCCATCAGCCACGACCCCAGTGCATTTAGTAAAAAAATAAAAGTACATGGAGTGTACTTTTAGAGTACATGGCGTGTACTAGGTTTTTCCGTACTCTGCCAAAATCGGCCTCCACGTCACCCCTACACACCGTGTGTGTGGCCCGGACACGACCAACACACGGATTTGAGCAGGAAAAGAGTACACGGCGTGTACTTCAAAATTTTCCAGAAACTCCATTTTTCTTAAAAACTCCAGAAAAAGGAAAGGCGTACCTGAAACGAAGATTCGGGTTCTTACAAACTTCCCCCCTTAAAGAAATTCATCCCCGAATTTCCCTAACGAGGCGTAGAAGAAGAAACCCCGAATAGCTCCGGCCACTGCGATCGTACATCGACCTCCCTCTTCTAGGTCTCATCCTATACTCGACCATGCTTCCATAGCACTCGTACAAGAGGGACAGACCGCCCACGGAGAACCTTCATACTGCGATCGAAAATCAGGATAGGATGCTCCTCGAACGATGCATCTACTTCGAGCTCAACCTCCTCGGGCTGAAAGACATGAGACAGGTCCGAAAAGTAACGTCGGAGCTGAGAGACGTGGAATACGTAGTGCATGGACTAGTACCTCTGGGGTAGCTGCAACTGATAGGAAAACAGACCAACTCTCTCCAATACCTCAAAAGGTCTGACGTACCACGATGCAAGCTTACCCTGTCTCCGAATCCTCTTGTGTCCTAGCCTCGGTGCGACACGCAGGAAAACCTGATCCCCGACCTCGAACTCTAGAGGTCGTCTCCACTGATCAGTATAAGAATTATGTCGGGACTGTGCTGTAGCCATCCTCTTCCGAATCAGTTCTATCTTCTCTGAAGTCTCCTGAACAAGACGAGGTCCCATCAAGGTTACCTCTCCTACCTCCAGCCACCATAAGGGATGATCGGCATGGCCTACCGTACAAAGCCTCGTATGGTTCCATCTGAATGGTCACCTGGAAACTGTTGTTGTAGGCGAACTACACCAGAGGAATATTCTTCTCCCAAGAACCGCCAAAGTATAGGATGCAAGTTCTGAGCATATCCTCAAGCACCTGGATCGTGCGCTCGGACTGACCATCTGTCTGGGGATGGTATGCTATACTCAAAAGTACTTGTGTACCCAATGCCTTCTGAAGTCCCTGCCAGAACCGAGAGGTAAAGCGCGCATCCCTGTCTGAAACAATAGAGCATGGAACTCTATGCAGACGAATGATCTCTCTGATGTAAAGTCATCCCAGATCATCAACACTGAAGGTATCCTTGATCGGCAAGAAGTGAGCAACCTTCGTGAGCCTGTAAACGAAAACCCAAACAGCATTGTTCCCTCGAGGTGAACTCGGAAACCCGGTCACGAAGTCCATCGCAACATTGTTCCACTTCCACTCTGGAATGGGTAACTACTGTAAAAGGCCTGCTGGTCACTGATGCTCCACCTTCACCTGCTGACAAGTAGAACACCGCAAGACAAAACCAGCAACATATTTCTTCATACCTGGCCACCAGTACTGGCGATGAAGATCCCGATACATCTTGGTGATGCCAGGATGAACTTCCCAAACTGAGGAATTAAAATCCCGCATCAGCTCCTCGCATATGTCTGCTGGAACCCATACGCGTCCTTGGAAACGCAAGATCTCATCTTCTCCCACTATCCATCCAGGAAGAGGGTCCTCTTCTGACATGATCTCCCGCATAACTAAACCTTCTGAGTCTAATAGCTTCCTCATCCGTACCCGATCAATTAGTGTAGAGGTAAAAACTACAGAAGATAGGAAAGTCTGTCCCTGTGTGTCGTGCACCTCCAGATGCATCTCAGAGAACAGAGCCATAAGCTTCCACTCACTACTGGCCTCCTGAACTGCCTAAACCTGAGTTCTCTTGCTCAATGCATCTACCACTGTGTTTCCCTTTACCGGCGTATAGGCAAGCTTGAAATCAAAAACTGAAGATACTCGACCCACCTGCGCTGCCTCAGATTCAGATCACACTGAGTGAAGATATACTTGAGACTCTTGTGGTCGGTGAAGACCAAAAAGTGCTCTCCCAGAAGATAATGTCTCCAATAGCATAAGGCATGAACAACAGCTGCCAACTCTAGATCGTGCGTAGGGTAGTTCCTCTCATGTGGCCTCAACTACCGAGACCCGTACGCAAGGAATCCATCTCCCTGCATAAGCACAACTCCTAGCCCGATACCTGAAGCATCACAATAGACTGTATAGATCTTGCCTGGATCTGTCAAGACTCGTATTGGTGCCAACGTCAATCTTCCCTTCCTCTTATAAAATGCTGACTCACATGAATATGACCATAAGAACTTTTACCCCTTCTTGGTCAGACCTATCAAAGGTGCTGCTAGGTGTGACAAGTCCTGAATGAAGCGTCTGCTGTATCCAACTATACCTAGAAAACTTTGTACCTCAAAAACGTTCTTTGGCTGCTCCCAGGAAACTACATCTCTCACTTTCTCTGGGTCCACAGATACTCCTGCCTCTGAGATGACATGACCCAAGAAGTGAATCTGATCCATCCAAAAGTGGCACTTTGAGAGTTTAGCATAAAGACGATGCTCTCTCAGTGTACTCAGAACGATCTCAAGATGTGTGGCATGGTCGTGTCGAGTGTGAGAGTACACCAAGATATCGTCCACGAAGACCATGAAAAAGGAGTCCAAGTAAGGATGGAACACTCGGTTCATCAGTGCCATGAAAACTACAGGTGCGTTCGTGAGACCGAACAACATGACTGTATACTTGTATAGACCATACCTGCTCCTGAAGGCTATCAGAGGTATATCTGATGGTATAACATGCAACTAATGATAACCGGACCTCAATTCGATCTTCTAGAACACTCGAGCTCCTCGAAGTTGATCAAATAGGTCATAAATCCTTGGAAAGGGATATCGGTTCTTGACCATCAACTGGTTCAGCTTCCGATAATCCACACAAAGCTGAAGGGTACCGTCTTCCTTCTTCGCAAACATAACAGACAAACCCCAAGGAGAAGTACTGGGTTGGATGATACCCTTTTCCTGAAACTCCTCCAACTGCTTCTTAAGCTTTTGCAACTCAGGTGTATCCATCCTATAAGGAGGAATGGACACCGGTGCTGCTCCTAGCACGAGCTCCATAGAAAAGTCTACCTCACGCTCTGGAGGCAAACCCGAAAAGTCCTCTGGAAAGGCGTCCTTGAAATGATCCACCACTAGAGGAAAGTCTAGTTACGAAGTCCACTGATCATCCAGATAAAGACTAATAATCTGGGCTGTCACCCTTCCTAGCCCATGATGCTCGAGTCCTTCTCAACTTGCCCGAACATCCCATTCACCTCTATGAAGAAAATATTCACCCTATGGTGAGATAAAACTCACCCTATAGTGATAATAGTGGAAGAATGCCTTGAAGGGAACCAACCAGTCCATCCTGAGGATGACATCATAGCCTATCATCACTAGGACATAGAGATCCCATAAGAAACGATACCCTGCAACCTCGAGAGGGAAATATCTACACGGGCGTACACTAGATGTCCTCGTCCCCAAAGGCGTGTCTAGTGTCAATGAGTCAACAGAAGAAAATACACAGATCCTAACGCTCTCCACAGCAGCAACCGAGATAAAACTATGCGTAACACCAGTATCGAAAAGATTTGAATATAAAACTAAGGTTACTAAAATCGTACCTTGAACTGTAGAAGGTCTGGGATCCTGCTCATGATAAGTCTGCTCCACTGCAAAAGTCTGGCATGCCCCGCGGCCCTGTGACCCTGCGTGACCACTCTGAGCTAAACCTCCCTGCTGGTGCTGAGGGACTGGTGGCTAACTACCACGACCTCGACCTCCACCTCGGCCTGAACGGCTGGAAGAACTCCAGTTCCCCGACTGGTGAGAAACTGGTGGGGCTGCTCCTGAACGAGGAGTCATGGAAGAACCCCGGTCACCAGCTGCTGGTGAGAAAACCTGGCAGAAATGCTGAAGGTGACCCATCTCGCCACAAGATCGGCACTCCACAGGGTCTCTCTGGCACTGCGGCCTCGTGTGCCCTGACCGACCACACTGGTAGCATACCACATATCTTCCTGACAACGCATCTCACTTCCTCGGATCACCGTGCGTAGACTCCCTATGACGCTTCTTGCTGTCATCTGGAGGAAAACTAGCTATGGAAGCAGAACCACCCTGGATCACAGCTCCAGAGTCTCTCAGATTGCGCTCCACAATCAGTGCATGGTTGACGATGGAAGTGATGGAAGTCAGCTGGAAGAGATTTACCTGCGAGCGGATCTCCCACCTGAGACCATCCATGAACTTCCTTGCTAAGAACACCCCACTACCATCCCAGAGGGGTGTGAAATTATACAGCTTGGTGAAACGAGAGGAATACTCCATGACATAAAGAGTACCCTGCTCTAAGCTCATGAACTCCCAGGCTCGGTCGGCCCACTGGGTCTCCGGGTAGAAGTAATCATAAAAGACGCGATGAAACTCATCCCAAGCCATAACCTACTAATGACCCACCTATGAGATCACTTCCCACCACCTCTTGGTGGAGTCTCGGAGAATGTAGGTAGTTAGATTGACCCTCCTCTCTGGAGGCATCTCCAGGTGCTCAAATATGGTCAACATGGCTTCCAGCCATGACTCTGCAGCCTGTGGTCCTCCTTCTCCCGAGAACGTGGGAGGATACTGCTGCTGGAAAACCCGCGTCAAATCTACCATAGTCGAGGCAGGATGCGGTGCTCCCTGAAAGGTCTGCATCATCCTCAGAAAACCTTCCCTGAACTATGCATCAGCACCTGCAACTGGTATGACAGCCGGTGCCAAGGCTGGCCCGACTGGAGGATCGGTAGGAAGTCTCTGATCAGCCATATCTGGCGTCTGATCACTTCCTGACGACAGACATACAACCAGAGGACGTCTAGGAGGCATAGCTCTGAAAGATCAAAATCACATCTTAGATCAGAATTAACAAAGACAGAGAACACAAGATTACAAAACGGGAACAAGGAAGAAAAACACACAAGTTTACAAAACATGACTACACGACGTGTATAAAAACTACACGGTGTGTCTTCTTAAGACACTGACATGGGCATGTACCCCTACCCTAAAAGTTGTGTAACAACTCAAACTTCTCGGCGTGTTGACCCAACACACGATGTGTACTTGAAAACTATTCCCCTACCCGAGTCTCTTTACATGGCTAACCCACACGGTCCGACTTAACTCGAGTCTACACGGCGTGTTTTGAACAAACAAGGTGTGTATTAGACAAGGCTTCAGCGGCCCGTGTTGTTAAATACACGGTTGTCTACACGAATGAACCTTAGACGGCGTGTTCCGAACAAACACGTCGTGTATAGGTGAAGGTGACACTGTCCCATGTTGTTCGTGACACGGACGAGTACCTGAACGAGACTACACAGCATGTTCTGAAGACAACACGGCATGTCTAAGAGAAGGTAACGCTGACCCATGTTGTTCGTGACACGGTCGGGTACCTGGACATGACTACATGGCGTGTTCCTTTACAACACGACATGTTCGACCCGAGCTTCCCCGACCCGTGTTGTTAGTGACACGACAAACTGCAATTAACGAGGTAGTATGGCTTTTCCCTGTACACGGGTTAGCTACTCTCAAGAACAGCTTAATACCAAGTACCGAATCCGTCCTATCCTTGGATAAAGGTTCCAAACAGTAAATCAAGAGAAGAGAAACTCCTCTCATACCACTTTGTCACGACCCGAATCTGGATCCCCTCCACTGGTGCCCCATACCCAGTTTTCCACATGACCTCAAGCGCATTTCCCCAGATGCCAGAGGCTTCCGACTAGAAGCGAGGGCCTTGGTGAGTTGGTGGGGAAACTATGCCCTCATTCGGTAAAGTATACAGCGGAAGAACAACTAGACACAATAACAGAAACTTTAAACAACATACAACAACTAAACTGAACCGCAGAAGCAATGTATAAATAATGATGATGCAACATGGTACATATGTCTATGGAAAGTAGTAAACAAACCAATGTGCTGAAGTAAAACTGAAAAAAAAGTGCAAAGGAAACAAAGTAAACTCCTCAGCATCTCAAGTCTAAGCTTGGTCCCTTGCTCTCCAGCTCCAAGAAATCACATACCGGAAGTCAAAGGGTGCTTGCCCTTGTCTATTCCTACAACAACAAAGTCTTCTTGGGCCCAAAAGCATGGCCCAAATAGGGTGTGAGATAAAATCCCAGTAGGCAATCACCCAAAGATCTGTGCCTAAAAGTCAATGAATACAAGGCAAGTAAAAGTGCAGGAAGCAGTAAACAGAAAATCACACAATAGCTACAATCCACAATTCTAGCATATAAAGTACACAAGTAGCAACAAAAACAAGAATAAAACAGGTAACCCTCTGGGTATATCTCACAGCCTAACCCCTATGGTTCAACCTACAAGTACTAGCAACCCTCTAGGAGGCACACACGGTCTCACCCCTTTGGTTCAGCTAAGAATAGACTCTCTGAGGAATCACTCACCATCAATTCCCCCTATAGTCTCATATCATGCTAAAGGCTCTTTGAGGAAGCACTCAACGTCTCATTCCCCCTGTGGCCCGCATCAAGGAACTATATACTCTCTAAGGAAGCACTCATCGTCAATTCCCCCTGTGGTCTCGCATCATATTAAAAGACACTTTGGAGAAGCCCTTAAGTCTATTCTTTCTGTGGTCTACTACACTAGGTTCTCACAGTCCTGTGTGAAATAAACATGGTCAGTGCACGTGTGTCGTCCAAGTAAACCTCAAGAACTATTTGACTATCAATCTAAGGCTCAAAAGCATAACATAGCAACAGTTCCACTATCCTACAACTAGGCATGGCAACCAGAAAAACCCCAAACAAGGAAAAAAAGCATGGAAAACATCCAGATTACAGTAAAAACTACCATATTCATAGGCAAATACATCTACTCAAGAAATCAAGCAAAGAAGGCAATACAACAAGGGAAAAACAGGAACACGCAATACCCCGTTCAATGGTATTGGTGGAATTTTCACAAAATACTCAAAGAATTTCTACAGAAAGGCACAAACCACCTACCTTGATCCTAGGAGATCGATATGCATGAACAACGATGACAGATTCTTCTTAGAACGTCATAGATATGAGAAAACGTAAAAAATTTTCAAACTTAGATAACTTGAGAAAGAGGAAGAACTGGAAAATAAGGCTCAATCAGAAGGAATAACTCACCGCTGCGATTCCAATGCAATAGACCATGCTCGAATCGGAGAACAGATGAAGAGGCGGTGGTTTGGGGAAGATCCGGCCATACGGGTCGCTCTCGGACGAAGAACCTGGAGAAGGGGTGTGTTCTATCCATCAGGCGTGACCCAGGTGCGTTTAGTAAAAAAAAATAAAAGTACACACTGTGTACTTTTAGAGTATACAACATGTACTAGGTTTTTCCATACTCCGCCAAAATCGGCCTCCACGTCACCCCTACACATGGTGTGTGTGGCCCAGACACGGCCAACACATGACTTCGAGTGGGAAAAGAGTACACGACATGTACTCAGAAAGTACACGACGTGTACTCAGAAAGTACACGACGTGTACTTTAAAATTTTCCAGAAACTCCATTTTCCTTAAAAACTCCAGAAAAAGGAATGGCGTACCTGAAACGAAGATCCGGGTTCTTACACCAGCCATTATATCACATGTTTCCCAAAGACACTTGGGACATCACATATCATCTCACCCAAAGAAACATTGTCCATCACATATCATCTCATCAAAAATCATAACAAGTGTAGTAGGGAATCATGAACATTAAGGGAATCAACCTCATGGCCTCCTCCTACCATTCATGACCCCCACCATAATCCATCTCATCACCACATAAAATATCACTATAGTGAACTTTTGACTTCTAGATATCACAAACCGTGCATGTAATCATCACCTAGAAGAGATATTAGGAAATAGTGGGTATCTAACCATCCATCCTCACCCCTGAGATGCTGGTAAAAACACCCTATAAATATATGAGTGTCGACACATGGTGCTCAACATGGGTGGGGTGCATATAGAAAAAATTACAAGGAACATACATGGTATATATATATATCCACACAAAAGCTCAACTTATGGGATTATAATAAGGCGTTAACCAACTAAAAACTTCACTAAACCTCACAAAATACACTAATTACATAGAAACCTCTACATGAAAAACACCACACAAGTAGCCATAAGTCACATTTCATATTCTGTCCTTTCTTTAAAAATTAAGCATATTTCAATATTTTACATTACTAACCAATCCCATTATCCAACCCATTCATTTCATTATTCATCCCATTTAATTTCACATTAAACATCAACCAAATTTACCCACACATCCCATTTTTAATTCATTCATTAGCCATTTCTATTCCATTAACCAAACCATCCCATGCCATTTCAATTTCAACCTTATCATTTAATTCCAATAATATCTAGGAAACTAACATAATAGAACACCACACAAACAAATAGACCATCATCCTTGTCAATACAAACAACCCCACATCACCACTATTCATATCCATATCCTCTTACTCCTTACCAAAACTATATAACAATCACTTCTACATCACAAACACCCCATAACATGACCACACGACTCATCACATAACTACACCACATCAAAACTACATGTCACCAGCCCATAACATAGCCACACCAAAACACATCATCCCCACAAACCACAACCATAGATTTCACATCCACAAAAAATTTCTTATCATATTTCATATTTAAAAAGTCTTCATCAATTCCACTTATTTATTTTTGGGCATTCTCACACAAGATATAGTTTCCTTGTGCAACTAATTATTTAGCTGAATATAAGTGATTAAGGTGGTATTACAAAAATTAAATATCAATGGATACACAAAACATATCAACTTAGCATAAACATAGGATCCCAACAGCCATGATTTTCATCAGGGAATTTAGCCTATAAAATTTAAAATATATATTGGAGTTGGTGTCTTAAAACCAACTTTTTTAGTACTGGATTAAATGTTTCATTATTTAAGAAGTTTTCTTATCACATCTTTATTATTATTCTACATGATATTTGTATGTGATAATTACCTTAGAATATCTGTTGCGCTGAAAGGTTATAGAAATTACCTACTATGATGAGAACCTAGAGGTGACACAACATTATTATTGAACCTTTTTTATAGACTGATGATATTAATTGATGGTAGATAGACAATACAAGTTATCATAGGTAGGAGGCTCATAAGACATCGAGACACCTTATCATGGTGTTCACCCTTGATAATCTACAATATTAGAGGTTATGAGAACAAGCCCATCAATAAGAAATCCACATTTCCATGTTTCATTGGAAGTTCCTATCCGCAGACATGCGTATTGAACCTTAGACTTTAAGATTATGATTAATGGATATCATAACTCATGTAATCTGATGTATTGATGAAAACCGTGATGATAAATGTTCATAGAAAAGTATGATACTTTGTGTGCATCATGAATGATATAACATTAATGGATAATGTGAAAAATGATTTATCCTTTCTATATTTTAATAAAAGTTAATATCTCAGGATCTTTGATGGAAATAGAACTCCCTAAATAAATCCACATCCATGTTGTTCGATGGGTGTGATCACTTTTATAAATTAAACTAAAGAGACATCGATCATATAGGTTGATAACACCGAACTAAAACCTACTTGATTTGAGATATTGTGATAAAAGGATTGTATTACACATTAAATGTTTGTAGTAGGTTGGATGTTATTTCGATGTTATATTCTTTATCTATGGATGCCTTAGCGTGTTTCAAAATTATAACCTTATAATTTAGGTGGTTATGCATAATGACACTAAGAAACAGGTCTAGAGGGACACACACTAAGTTTATATACAATCTTATTTAAATTATAGTATTTAATTTAACAAGTTAGAATAAATAATATTTTTTCTAGTTTTGTTGATTTCCATAGTTTAATTTCAATTTATTAGAAAGAATAAATGAATTAAATAATAGTAAATATTTATTTACAAGTTCTGTAGAATATACTATTTATTATATTCATCATATATAATTGTAGTGAAAATTATTTAATTAAATATTCATTATTTAAGGATCGATAAATGCTAACGGAGGAAAACAGACTGAGTTTAATTTTCTAATTATAAATAATTAATATTTATTTATATTCTTAATGCGTTGCAAATGTCAACCAATTAATAATAATAATATTATTATAAATGGAAATAAGGTGAATTAAAAATATTAAATATGGCTGGGGGATTGTGTACAATTTTACAACCCAAAACCAAATATAATAAATATATAATTATATAAACATCCTAATACACCTTTGGTGTGCATAATGGATAAGGAGATATTGTCTCAATCCATTGAGTGTGCTCTATATTCCTACACTATCAATAATTTGAGAGAACACTAAGGGTACTTAATCCTTTATGAAGAATAATGCTGCAACCAACCACAAATAATGAAATTTATTAGGATCAGTCGTGCTAGCACCTGAAAATTCTATGACGTTGATCATAGATTATGGTGAACATGTGGATCAATACTAGAGGGATTCTAAACTTGAATCTAATAGTGCAATGATGGAACAATTAATTATATTCGATCAAATCATCAATGGAATCAGAATTACAAGTTGATTTAATTCTATAAATGCTCACAAATTTATTATATATTACATGTGAAAACCCTCTCTCTCTTGTTACATTGTATTAATATAGTCTATTAATCTTTTTTTTTCATTGGACATGGTGCTTTTGTAATGCCCCGACCCCAGTTACCCAAAGTTCGTGCATTATTTTAATACATTGGTATGATACAAGGAAATCATGTCCTGAAAGACCGATCTATTTAACAGTCTTGGAAATAGATTACTTACATCAACTTCACATTACAATTTCAAACATAAAATACAGCATAAATAGTTCTTTGAGAACGCCATTATTCCGTTTTAGCTTAACCCTTAATATCAATCATAGTACACTTCTTGGAAATCTTGGGTAAATAAAACAAAAGAAAGGGGTGAGCTCCGATGCTCAGTAAGGGTAAAAAATTTAGCAGAAGATAACATAAACAATAGGCATGGTGAATAATTGAAAACACATGCCTTTATAAATAATAAACATAAAAACTTTATGGAAGAAATATGATTTGAGTAAATAATTCAATAATAAAAAATAGTCATGGGTATTCTATAAGTTGAATAACCATATGAACCATCAATATTATTTTCATAACGAGGGAAATTTATAATGTCAGACATTTTGAAACATTTTGTCAAGGCCTCGTCCAAGACGTCTAAAAATGATTAAGGCCTCGACCAGAACCATATATCAAATTAGGAAAGGCCTCAACCAATTCCACGTCTAATTGTCTCATGAGACCTACCGATTCACCGAGGAGCTATAGTGGGCTCCACCTATCACTTACTAAGTCCAATACATTCCTCATATGAAAAGGTTGAAACATAACATAAACATTCTTATTAAAACTAGCATAAAAAATGTCAATACTTTAACCATAAACCATGAATGGTATAAAAATAACACATCCACAATCAAATATATCACAAAACATTCAACACAATACGGAATATTTGTATCATAATAAATCAACATCAATCAAGAATAATATCCCGTAAAGGATGTTGACATAGTTGAAAATTATCAGTAAAAAGCTTTGAGAAAAATATCCCTTTTTTTCATGAATTCATTTAAAAATCACATAATTTATAAAGGAAGTCATTTAAAATATAGTTTTTAATCAAATTTTCCCATACCACTTTGAAACCTTTGAAAGGAATTAACATTTTAAAACATTCATGTGGATATAAATAAATCCTTAAAACCATTTTGAAAACATGGACATTAATGAGAAAGGTTTAGAAGAATAAATCTTTAAAACATTTAAAATGATGTTTTAGTAAAAAGGTCCCTTAAAAATAATCCCTTTGAAAAATATTTTATGAAACATGGATGTGGATAATAAATATTTCCTAGTAGATACTTACTTAAAAACAACCTCGGATAATACAGAGATTGTGGAAATAACCCTTACCTTGCACTTTCCTTTGGTCGAGGGAATGTTTAACCTCCTGTATAATGACCATAGTATGTTATTAAATTATAACAGAACCATATTCATATTTATTATATCGTACATGATTCATTTATGACATTATACTACCCATTTAATAATTATTTCCATGTTAAATTAACATTTTGGGTAATAATTACTTTCTTTATCGTACATGTTTTAACTTGTTATTCTTGATTGTATCATTTAGATAATGATTTAAATACTTTAAAAATATAAACCTTGATTTATATATCTTATATATTTAGAATATAAATATTTATAATAGATAGATATATGAAATTGAATGCACCGTTTATGGAGATGGTAGGCCGTACGTACGCATAAACATTGTTTCCGTTTTCATATCATATTGAACAGAAGTAAGTGAATAAGATATATGTAAGTACACACACACACACACAGATATATCTCTAGTAGCATTATTATTCCATATATTACATACTTATTAATAATATATATTTTTATAATCATCATTGAATGGTGAACGTGGGAATGAATCTCATCGCGTCGTGGAGACGGTAATCCGTACATACGCACGAGCGGCAATATCATTATATTGATGGTGAAATTGTATGTAATTGGATGGTATATAATATATGAATAATAATTAATATGTTATATTTATTATTTATATCAGTTATACTCATTATTATACCCATCCAAATAATGAAGTGTTTGAATAAAAAATTACACCACAATGTGGAGACGGTAAGCCGTACGTACGCACGTATGGTGACTTTGTCATTTATAGGATGGATAGAATAATGAATATGGTTGTAACATATTTATAGTAACATCACAGTATGTAGGAGGTATTGGAATTATTATTTTTATAGATAAACAACAAATAAAGAGGAAGTGGAAGAAGAAAAGAACTTGAAAGAGGGTGGTGAAATTATTACCTCTTATTCGGGTGTTTCCTTTTGAGTTGATCAAAAGGGATACTTAGGTTGGATTTATGATCAAATTAAGGACTCTAGGTTTATGTGATGGCATTTTGGGGGATATTTGGGTAGGGGTAGGCTGAGCCAAATTGTTTTGGAGGTTTGATTTTGAGAGAAGGGGAAGTGCCCTTTTATAAGAGGGGTGAGGGTCACTTTAGTAAAAGATTAAAATATTAATTTATTATACAATAATATTAGGTTTATAATGTCTCCAAATGAATTTATTTCTATAATTAGGTGGTTATGTGTCGAAAAACTCTCAACCAATAGGTTTTAGACCAGTTTAGGTCACCATATTAACCTTATCTTTTAGATTTAACTTTTAGTTAAATAGTGTGACATTTACCATGTCTCATTGTATTTTTATATTATATGGTTAATAAAATTACTATAGAAAGCCAAGAGAACCAAAAGTAGTACATTATTAATATATATAACCTTATATAAGTCCTTTTGTGGAACCTTATATTTTTAAGAATATTATATAAATTAATAATATAGTATTTTTTTAAAAAACTCAATTATGTTAATCTTGGCACTATTTAGAATTTTATTTTTTTGAAAGCCATAAAAACTTTATCACTTAGAATAAAATTTATTTAAACAACCATAACATGTCATATTAACCTATAAAATTAGTGGAATTCATTATAAGTCTCAATTTACATTTATTTGAATATTTATAATATCAATTATTTTAATATTTCATTAATAAGGTAATTACTACATCATCATTGTGTCATAAATAAATTAAATTATTTAATGTATAAAAATTATAAATAAAATAAAATTATGTAGGAAATATTATTATATTTATAATTAATATTTATAGTCTAATTTATCTTATTTATAACCATATATTAAAAATGGTTTAATTATTATAATTTGAAATTAACACTTTTAACTCTTCTTTAAATAAAATAATAATAAATGTCCTAATCTAATCCAAATGGACTAAAGAGGATCATGTATTATTCCTAATGTTGTTTTTATTCGAATTAAACTTATCCAATATAATTAGGATTTGTGTTAGGGTAATTATAATATCATTTTTATCCTTAATTACCGTATTTACTTGTAACCACAGTAAAAAAAAATTCTAAAGTTACTACTCAGCAAAAATTATTTTCATTTTATTGAACCAAATTTTACTTATTGATGTCAACCATGTATTTTTTATTTTTTAGATTCAACTCATAGAAGCGGTAAAATTAAGTTTTATGTAAATTTGCAAATGATCCTAGAAGGTGGGTAAAAAATGTTAAAAAGTTCAATAAAATTGTATACATCTAATTTTATTATAAAATGACTCCAATGAATTGAATTGAACTTATATAGGTATTATATATCTATTTTTACTTAAAAAAATTTAAATAAAATAAATAATTATTTAAATAAAAATTCTGTTTTAAATAATAACACAGTGTTTTTAACTATTCATCAAAAATTGGAAGTTTTCAGAAAAATACCAAAAATTTACCCTAAGATAATTTTGATATTCCAAATTAAAAAATGAAATCTATTTTACCAAATTAAAAAAATAAAAGTTGAATTTATTAATTTAAAATTAATTCCCATTGTCAAAACTAAAAAGCGGGTTTTTAAAAAGTAAAAACTATCAAAAATTGACATATGTTTATATAAAATTTAAATGTAAAATTACTTATAATGACCTAAATTGTATTAAAAAATAAAAATATAATCTAATTATACTTCAAAAACATTAAAATTAATAATTTAACACTCTAACTTTTTTTGATTAAAAAAAGTGTTTTCAAATAAAATTTAGTATTTTAACTATTCATCAAAATATGAAAGTTATCAGAAAAGTACCAAAAATTTATCCAAACAAAATTTTTATGTCCCTATTGTAAAGAAGAATTAAATTTCATTAAATTTAATATATAAAAGTGTGAAATATTGGTTTTAAAAAGGGTTCACAATTAAAAGGGGCTAAAATTTCATTTTTTTGAAAAATACTTCTTTTATCTGAAAAAATGAATTTGTTCTTATATTATGTCTAATAAACACATAATATGGATGTTAAAATTATATAGAGTATATAATATTCAAAATGCAGTTAATATTATTCATAACTTCTTTTTGAACGGCTAGTTTGGTAAGTTGTGGTGCGCTCGAACTCGGTGTTGCATGTAGCGCAAGCTATTGAATTACTTTAATGAGATAATGTACTATGTAATCTTGGGGTGTTACTTTCTCCCACCTTCAATAAATTGAATCCTCACAATTTGAAATTGTTTTTTGAAAATAAAAGGTTAAAATAGAAAAATACCTTTGTGGAAAACCCACATCGGAAATTGCGTTAATAAAATTTATTTATAATAAGAGTGAAAGAGAAATGAAAAAGTCACCACCAAATTGTGATCTCTATTAAGAGAACATTGGTGGAAATTAGAGACACATAATTGGAGAAAAAATTTAAATATTTATATGGAGTGATTGAGGTCATCAATCACAAACAAGTGTAAAATTGAGGGCCTCAAAGCCATAAATCTATGATGATTTAAAATATAATCGGTTCAGCAAAACATAAGGTATTAGGATAACAAATTTTTTGTTTTAAGATACCTTCCCTAAAGTTTAAGAATTAATTTATTCATAGAATAAGAGAAAAAAATTATACTTGACAAGTAGAGTTTCATCCTTCAACTAATTCCCACCACAGACTCATCTTTCACTCCAAAAGATAATAGAATTCAAAAATATTCTATTTATCCTAATCGTATAGGGTTCCAAAAATAATGAATTTATAATTCATTTGTCAAACTATTAAAATAAACTATATTATACAAACCAGTACATCACATATTCTAGTGGTAGGTGATCCACCCTTGTCATCCTTCAGTTGCGGGTTCAAGTCTCGCAGCCTTTCCAGACGCGACGGGTTGTCACCCGACCTCTGAGTTGTCCTTTTCATAACAATCCAAAATAATCTTAAGAAATGATTTAACCTTAATAATAGTGTCCAATGTCAAACTTAATCCATTACAAACTTTAGTCTTATCCAAAATACTCTTGTCCTAACTCACAGTCCAAAATTTATAAGGAAAGTAAATTCAATGAAGATCTTTTTTGCCTCGTAATTACATGGGAATGACTTCATCATGTATTCTTTTAAAAAACTATAACACCATGAATTACCATAAAACCTTATTGATTACATTCATGCTGCCTTATTCATCATAGAATACTGGATATACTCCTTCTATCCAAAAATGTTGTAAACTCTAACAATGATGGAATATAAAAATCATTAATCACTTTCAATGTAGTCCAGAATATCCAACATAATTTATCCAAATCAATCATATGTTATTCCAAAATCACTACCTAAGTATCAGAACAATATTATTGTTTATCTTTATCTCAACCATATATTTTCCAAAAAATTTAACCTGTTATTGAGTCACTTTTCTTAGTTCCACACAATCTCAAGTCCTTAATGAAATAGTACTGCAGTATAATCCTTATATACTTTATAATTCTTATAACATGTACATCATTAATACAATACTCAAATGACATAATACTTTAATAACAACATAAAAACTCTAATCATTCCTCTTTATCTTCGATAGTTTCATAACTTGATTATTATCCAATAGCATCATTTGGGGTATACTCTGATGATTTGGACATTGATTCACGTAGTGTCCTAACTCCTTGCAGATAAAGCATTGCACATTTGAAACCTTTTTCTTACCCTTGCAATCACGTACTTGGTGTCCTTTTTCTTTGCACTTATAACAAACTCCCATTCCCTTCAAGAATTTACCCAGGTGAATCTTTCCACAGTTATCACATATGGGAAAATCCTTCTTTCCCCTCTTCCCTTTATCCATATTTCTATCTTCCATCCTTTTCTTCTCTTGCTTCCCTTCAAAGCCATAGGACTCAGAGAATTATTTACTTATCTTATTAACACATGATACTATTTCTTCATATGATGAGAATACATGGGAGACTATTTACCTTTTAAATGTTGGATTAATACCATGAAAGATATGATCCTTCTTAATCTTTCAATCATGTGTATTGCTGGAATTCTCGTTTCTTATACTAGGCACCATTTCTAAACAATGGCATACACTATATTAGTTTATGAATCGCAATGCATAATTCCGAACTTGTAAAATACCCAACGTAAATTGAAAAGATTATACATATAATATATAATAAAAAAATGTTTTCTTTGAGGAAGTATTTACTCCTAAATCCTTCATAATGTCTTGTAATGAAAATGTGAATAATCCTAAGAATATCTTCTGGGAGTGTCATAACCAAGAGTGCAGCAAGGCCCGTTGTCGTGTACCAGGATACCCCGGGTCAAGCCTGAAACTCCTTATCGGAGTTTTCACTCCTAAGTACATCTGTTCCAGAGCCGGCTCTACCTGATCGTATCCAGAAAGGGATGTATTTCTTGGAAAATACAAAAAATCTCCACATTACCAAAATTCTAGAAATTTCTTTTATACTAATCCTCAAAGTCTATCTTAGGGTAATGTTCTCTAATCAGAGTTTTTTCTAAATCTATTTTCAAGGTTTTTTCTAAACTTCCTCTGATACCAGCTGTAATACCCCGACCCCAGTAACCCAGAGTTGGTGCATTATTTTAACACATTAAAATGATACAAGGAAATCATGTCTAGAAAGACCGATCAGTTTAGCAGTCTTGGAAATATATTACATACATCAACTTCACATTAAAATTTCAAACATAAAATACAACATAGATAGTTCTTTGAGAATTCCATTATTCCCTTTTAGCTTAACCCTGCATATCAATCATAATACACTTCTTGGAAATCCTGGTAAAATAAAACATAAGAAAGGGGTGATATCAGATTCTTAGTAAGGGTAAACAATTTAGCGAAAGATAACATAAATAATAGGCGTGGTGAATAATTGAAAACACATGCCTTTACAAATAATAAACATAAACACTTTATCACAGAAATATGAGTAGAGTAAATAATTCCATAACAAAAAATAGTCATGGGTATTCTACTAGTCGAATAACCACATGAACCATAAATATTATTTTCATAATGAGAGAGTGTATAATGCCAGACATTCTGAAACATTTTGTCAAGGCCTCGGCCAAGACGTCTAAAAATGATTAAGGCCTAGACCAAAACCATATATAAAATTGGGAAAGAACTCATCCAATTCCACGTATAATTGTCTCATGAGACCTACCGATTCACCGAGGAGCTATAGCGGGCTCCAACTGTCACTTATTAAGTCCAATACATTCCTCATTTGAAAAGGTTGAAACATAATATAAACATTCGTATTAAAACTAGCATACAAAATGTCAATATTTTAACCACAAACCATGAATGGTATAAAAATAACACATCCACAGTCAAATATATCACAAAAACTTAAACAAAATATAGAATATTTGTATCATAATAAATCAACCTAGATCAAGAATAATATCCTATAAAGGATGTTGACAAAGAGGAAAATTATCAGTAAAAAGATTTGAGAAAAATATCCATTTTTTCATGAAATCATTTAAAAGTCGCATAATTTATAAAGGAAGTCATTTAAAATACAGTTTTGAATCAAAGTGTCCCATACCACTTTCAAACTTTTGAAATGAATTAACATTTTAAAACAATCATGTCCATATAAATAAATACTTAAAACCATTTTGAAAACATGGACATTAATGAGAAAGGTTTAGAAGAATAAATCTTTAAAACATTTAAAATGATGTTTTAGTAAAAAGTTACCTTAAAAATAATCACTTTGAAAAATATTTTATGAAACATGGACATGGATAATAAATATGTCCCAGTAGATACTTACGTAAAAACAACCACGGATAAAAAAGAGATTGTGGAACTAACCCTTACCTTACACTTTGCTTTGGTCGAGGGTACATTTAACCTCTTGTATAATGACCATAGTATGTTATTAAATTATACCATAACCATATTCATATTTATTATATCATACATGATTCATTTATTACTTTATACTACCCATTTAATAATGATTTCCATGTTAAATTAACATTTCGGGTAATAATCGCTTTCTTTATCGTACATGTTTTAACTTGTTATTCTTGATCGTATCATTTAGATCATGATTTAAATACTTCCAAAATATAAACCATGATTTATATATCATATATATTTAGAATATAAATATTTATAATAGATAGATATATGAAATTTAAGGCACCATTTATGGAGACGGTAGGCCGTACGTACTCATAAATAATGTTTCAGTTTTCATATCGTATTTAACGAAAGTTAGTGAATAAGATATATGTAAGTACATACATACATACAGACAAATATACATACATACATACATACATACATATATATATATATATATATATATATATATATATATATATCTCCAGTATCATTATTATTTCATATATTACATACTTATTAATAATATATATTTTTATAATCATCGTTGAATAGTTAATGTGGGAATGAATCTCATCGCGCCGTGGAGACGGTAATCTGTACGTACGCACGAGCGACAATATCATTATATTGATGTTGAAAAAATATATAATTGGATGGTATATCATATATACAGAATCATTAAAATTTTATATTTATTATTTAAATCATTTATACTCATTATTATACCCATCCAAATAATGAAGTGTTTGAATAACAAACTACACCACGACGTGGAGATGGTAAGCCGTACATACACGCGTATGGTGACGTTGTCATTTATAGGATGGATAAAATAATGAATATGGTTGTACCATATTTATAACAACATTATAGTATGTAT
This sequence comes from Viscum album, assembly GCA_963277665.1. Lineage (NCBI taxonomy): Eukaryota > Viridiplantae > Streptophyta > Magnoliopsida > Santalales > Viscaceae > Viscum > Viscum album. The sequence continues at coordinate 1,951,450,762 of OY728141.1, read as the reverse complement.
TAGGCGTTGGAGTTATTATTTTGTTATGGAAACAACAAAGAAAGATGAAGTAGAAGAAGAAAAGAACTTGAAAGAGGGTGGTGAAATTATTACCTCTTCTTCGGGTGTTTCCTTTTGAGTTGATCAAAAGGGCTCTTTATGTTGGATTTATGATCAAATTAAGGACTCTAGGTTGATTTGAGGGAATTTGGGAGGATATTTGGGTAGGTTTTGGCTAAGCCAAATGGCTTTGGAGGTGTGATTTTGAGAGAAGAGGAAGTGCCCTTTTATAAGAGGGGTGAGGGTCACTTTAGGAAAAGATTAAAATATTAATTTATTATACAATAATATTTTGTTTATAATGGCTCAAAATGAATTTATTTAGAGCCTTAGGTGGTCATGGGTCGAAAAACTCTCAAGAAATAGGTTTTAGACTGGTTTAGGTCACCATATTAACCCTATCTTTTAGATTTAACTCTTAGTTAAATAGTTTGACATTTACCATGTCTCTTTGTATTTTATATTATATGGTTAATAAAATTACTATAGCAGGCAAAGAGAACCCCAAGTGGTTAATTATTAATATATATAACCTTATCTAAGTCCTTTGGCCTAACCTTAGATTTTTAAGAATATTATATCAATTAACAGTATAGTATTTGTTTTAAAAACTCAATTATGTCAATTTTGAAACTATTTGGTATTTGATTTTTTTGAAAGCCATAAAAACTTTATCACTTCGAATAAAATTTATTTAACCAACCCTAACAAGTAATGTTAACGTATAAAATTATCAGAAATCATCAGAAGTCTCAATTTACATTTATTTGGATATTTATATTATCAATTATTTTAATATTTCATTAATAAGGTAATTACTGCATCATCATTGTGTCATAAATAAATTAACTTATTTAATGTCTAAAAATTATAAATAAAATACCATTATGTAGGAAATATATTTACCTTTCTAATTAATATTTATAGTAGAATTTATCTTATTTATAACCCTTTATTAAAAATGGTTTAGTTATTAAACTTTGAATTTAACACTTTTAACTCTTCTTTAAATAAAATAATAATAAATGTCCTAATCTAATCCAAATGGACCAAATATGATCATTTTTTATTTCTAAGGTTGTTTTTAGTTGAATTAAATGTATCCAATAGAATTAGTATTTGTTTTAGGGTAATTATAATATCATTTTTACCCTTAATTTCCCTATTTACTTTTAACCGTAGTAAAAAAAGTCAAAAGTTACTATTCATCAAAAATTATTTTCATCTTATTAAACCACATTTTACTTACTAATGTCAACAATTTATTTTGTATTTTTGAAATTAAACTCACAGAAGCGGTAAAATTAAATTTTATGCAAATTTGGAAATGCTCCTAGAAGGTGGGTAAAAAACGTTAAAAAGTTCAATAAAATTTTATACATCTAATTTTATTATAAAATGAATCCAATGAATTAAGTTGAATTTATATAGATATTATATATCTATTTTGAATTAAAATAAATTAAAATAAAATAAATAATTATTTAAATAAAAAGTCTATTTTAAATAATAACGTAGTGTTTTTCACTATTCATCAAAAATTGAAAGTTTTCAGAAAATACCAAAAATTTACCCTAAGATAATTTTGATATTCCGAATTCAAAAATGAAGTCTAATTTACCAAATTAAAAACATAGAAGTTGAATTTATTAATTTAAAATTAATTCCCGTTGTCAAAACCATAAAGCGGGTTTTTAAAAAGTAAAAACTTTCAAAAGATTGACATGTGTTTATGTCAAATTTAAATGTGAAATTACTTATAATTACATAAATTGTATTAAAAGATAAAAAGATAATCTAATTATACTTCCTAAACATTCAAATTCATAATTTAACGCTATTAATTATTTCGATTAAAAAAGTTGTTTTCAATTAAAATTTAGTATTTTTAACTATTAGTCAAAATATGAAAGTTATCAGAAAAGTACCAAAAATTTATCCAAACTAAATTTTTATGTCCCTCTTATAAATAAGAATTAAAATTCATTAAATTTAATATATAAAAGTGTGAAATATTGGTTTTAAAAAGGGTTTTCCATTAAAAGGCGGTAAAATCTCATTTTTTTGAAAAATACTTCTTTTATCTGAAAAAATGAATTCGTTCTTATATTATGTCTAAAAAACACATAATATGGATGTTAAAATTATATAGAGTATATAAGATTCAAAATTCAGTTAATACTATTCATAACCGCTTTTTGAACGGCTAGTTTGGTAAGTTTTAGTGCGCTCGAACTCAGTGTTGCATGTAGCACAAGCTATTGAATTACTTTAATGAGATAACGTACAATGTAATATTGGGGTGTTATAGTTTTAATCATATAAAGCAATGATTGCACCTAATTTAAGACTAAAATATTAGTTAGTAATACCTTCAAAGGATACTTCCACTATGCTTGGAAATTATAAGTAGTATTAGAGTAGTCACATGTTTAATTTATAATTATTTATTATTTCTTAATTGATTGTATGAATTTGTGTTTTCTTTTACTTAATTTTTTTTAATAATCTGACATCATTGCCTCTTATCTTATTTATTCTTGATAATATGACCAGTCGCCTATTAATGATTAAAAATGAAGAACCATCTGGAGATTTCCATATAGTGGCTCCAAAGGCTCTACCTAGAGGAAAAAAAGCACATGTCGAGTAGTTTTGATTTCTCATCCACATCTTACATTATCGGGTCAGATCCGAAAAAATAGGATCTAAGATCTAAATAGATAATATCAGCTTGTAGATCTTGATAGTCTGGCATATGACACATATAACTATACATCATGTACACATCTTACACACCATTTAGTCCTTGTCTTCTCGCGATTGAGAACACGAGGTGTCCCAACGAGTCATGTATTAGATACAGAACATGGGGAAACACATGCCATGAAAATCCATGGTTAGAAACCATGAATTCATAGTACACACCATGTACCTTGACCACATCCAAGGTAGGAAACATGAATATACCCAAGGTGTGTTGTGTATACATGGGCATAAGGCAAGTACATGCCATATACTTTTATACATGCTGTGAAGTCTACTATTGGTAGTTTTTTTCTTCAAATTTTCACAGAAAAAATAATTAAATTTATAATTAAACATATTGATTATGTGTTCCTTGTGCCATTTATTTTACATTACATTCCATGTCATAGGATTAAAAACTATAAATTAAATTAATTTCCATTTTAAAATTTTGAACAACACACAGGATTGCCTCCAAGTACACTTGTGTAATACATTAATTTTAAATGAAGTTAATTTTGTTTAAAATTTTAGATGATAATGATTTAAGGATGGTTGTATAGAATTAAGATAAATTGAATTAATTGGATTAATTCATGGAACATTATCTTAATTAAAGAACAAATCGAAGTAATTGATATCTATATTGAAAATGTATGCTTAGTTTTTTATGTGTGGATGATCATGATATTAGACAGACCATATTTTTGTGAATGGTTTCTTTTAATTTAATTTTTTAAATTATCATTGATGGCCTATGAGTCCTCTCCTCCTCCTTATTATGTAAGGGTCTTCATTCCCATAGTTTATTTCATATAAAGCCCCTTTATCCAATCTATTGGATCCCCTCACCTACGTGTGAGTAAAATATTAGGTAAGGATAGAGCTCCCAAACGAGTGGAGGTGGCCTGGGTCAAGGAGATGAAATGAAAACAATCAAGGTGATACAAAGGAACCAAATGTAGAATGATGAAACATGAATCAAGCTATAGTTCATGGTTTCCCCCTAGGTTGAGGGTTATTTTATCAAACTCTAGAAAACTAACCACTAAAGAAATATCATGATCATACCACTTATATATATATTTTTTCAGTTTCATGGTTAATTATTTATGTTTATGAATACAACACAATCACCTAATAAATGAATTAACAATCATGAAATAATTAAATCACCTAATAAATGAATTAACAATCATGAAATAAGTAATAAAATATAATTGGATTATTCTTAAATTATTTATAAAATATGGTTAATAACTTATGTAAAATATACATAATATTAACAAGGCATGTAAGAGGATAAAATGGAATTTTTTCATTAGATTAAAAATCACTAAATTAAAATATTAAGTCATCTTATCCTTCCACTACTTAATTTAGATTCAAAATCATAGTTCAAAGTACTTAACCAACCCAAGTTTGGGTGATTTCAATTATCTTGGAAATTTTAGCTTGATGTTTTGGTTTGAATCAACTTAGTTTATAGTAAGGGTTGACTTCCTAAGGAGGACTTTTTGTAACTATGAGTAAAAGGTTAAGGAAATCCTAAAAAATAATTTTAGGATAGGGGATTTCACTCAAAAGATCAAGAAACTATGAGTTAATGTAGTTAGAAAGTTATGCCTACCTAAAACCCTTCAAATAGCTTGTCAGGACAAAGTCTGGGTTATGAGAAGGTAATATAGATCCTTTCCAATAGAATATCTAATCGACAAGATATTCTAAAACTTATGGTGAGGGATATTAGGTTTTAACAAATTATGTGAGATTAATAAATAATTTAATCAAATTTAAATTTATTAATATATTTTTAATAAAAAAGTATTAATTATATGTTCTTAATTTGTAGAAAATGGAAAATCAAACGACATAGAAAATATTACTACGATCCATACTGGAGAATGATAAAATTCTCACTAACATGAATATCTAGTAATGTTATAGGTGCTTGTTTGTTGTACTATTCCATGAATGAAAATTGTACATGCTGGAAACCCCACTTCTTAAGTCACTTCCTAAATAGGATAGTGAGGAATATGTATCTCTCTATATAAAGAATGTGGAAGATTCACTGTATATCCTATTTTTTATGTTATCCACCTTGTACAATTATCCTTTAAAGTAATGTGAGGATATAGATGTGTATAACATAGTTTGTCACCTTTGGGATCTCTATCAAGAGAAAGCGAGATCAGAGAGATATGAGATCTCCAATGCACTATTTAGGTGAAAGTTGGAGAGACGATGCTAGCTGGGGAACATGTATTCAAGATGATTGGTTACATTCAGAACCTAGAAATTCTGGGATTTAAGATCTCTAATGAGCTATGCACAGATCTCGTTATTTCCTCACTATCCAAAAAATTCTCCAATTTTTTGAATTATAATATGATAAATAGTGAGAAGATACTATCATAACTTCTTACTGTTATCCACCAAGTTGATAAACACAAGGGGAATTAAAAACTCATTCTCCTTATGATGACTAAGAAGAAGTGGAACAAGTAAAAGGGGATAAATAATCATTCTAATTCTAAGGCTCCAGAGTACCATCCTTCCAAGAAGAAGATGATCCAAATACAAGGAAAGGAACATGATGTAGTATGTTTTTCACGTGGAAATAATGACTATTATAAGTGGAATTTACCCATCCAAATAATCAAAGGGATTCTTCAAGTTCATTCATTATTGACTTAAATATTTCCATATCTATAATTTGGGTATTATATATTTCCCGTGGTGCTCAAATTTTTATCCAAATACAGGAACCAAGTTGATTTCATAAGATTACCAGAGATGAGATGGATCTACAGGTTGCCAATGGAGTGAGATTGGATACACTAGCCATTGGATACCACCATCTCACATTGCCGACATGATTGATTTTGGTTTTAAATAACTCTTATTATATGCTTAGTTTTACCAAGAACATTATTTCCACTTCTTTTTTAGATATGGATGGATTTATTTTCATATTTAGAAATAGGGGTTGCTACTTTTATGAAGATAACACATGATATGTTATGGAACAATTGAAAAGTGATCTTTATGTATTGAATTAAAAATATATATTATAAATTGATAATGAAACTAATATGCATGAATCATATGACACCTAGTTGTGGAATCACCATATTGGTCACGTAAATGAGAAAAGTTTAAAAAAGATCTATAAAAATGGTTATCTAGACCCTTTTAATCTAAATCCACTTGAAATATATCATTATTTTTTACAAGGAAATATGACCAAACCAATATTCGATGGTCATGGTGAAAGATCCATAGAGCTTTTAGATTTGGAACATAATGATGCATGTGGACCTTTTCAAGTAGAGGCTAGAGGTGGATTCTCATGATTTATTACTTTTACTGATGACATGAGTAGGTATGGTTATATCTACTTAATGTGATATAAGTTTGAATCTTTTGAGAAATTCAAGAAATTAAAGAATGTTGTTGAGAATCATCTTAGTAAGAAGATATGGAAACTGTGATCAGATTGTGGTAGTGAATATCTTAACCAAGACTTTATCGAATTCTACAAGAGTTTGGGATTTTATATTAACTCACTCCACTATACACACTAAAATGGAATTATGTTAGTGAAAGGAGGAACCATACCTTATTAGACATGGTAACATTAAATATGAGTAATGTAAGTATTCTATTATCCTTTTTGGATATGTATTACAAATGAGATTATACTTAATAAACCAAATACCAACTGAAGTGGAAAATGATATACCCTTTGAGTTATGGAGTGGAAAGAATTTTTTTTGTCACATGTTTGTGCCTGGGGTTGTAATTAATTTGTTAAGGATATCTCAAGAAACAAACTATCACACTAAGGCATCAATTTTATCTTCATAGGGAATCCTAATGAAACAAGGGGATACTACTTATACAACCCTTCAATTAAGAAAGTGATTATCACAAGACATATTGTTTTTTTTGATTGGGAGCACATTCTCAAGGAGGATAGTGGTAATAATATTGAATTTAATGAAGTTGATGCTAATGATACACAAGATTTACTACAAGAACATATTCTACAGGTCCTTATGGAAGAAGATGTTCTTTAAACACAAGTTATGCATAGGAGTGCTAGAGAGTTAAGAGAACTAGATAGATATGGTTTTCTGGTCACTCGTGATGGTGACTCATTATTGGTTAACAATGATGGTCATATATCCTATAAAAAGTATGTATAAAACCTATATTATACAAGATGGAAAGAAGCCATGAATTCTGAGATGGATTCCATGTATTAAAACTATTTTTGGGTTTGAATTAATCCACTAGTTGACTTAGAACCTATTGGGTGTAAATGAGTATTCAAGAGAAATTTGGACATTGAAGGTAAAATAAATACCTATAAAGTATAGATAGTAGCCAAGGGTTTATATAATTTGATATAATTTACTATAATGAAACCTTTTCTCTAGTTTCCATGTTTAAATCCATTATAATCATATTTTCCATAGCATCTTACCATGACTATGAGATTTGGAAAATGGACTTCCAAACTATTTTACTTAATGGAAACCATTAAGAGGATATGTATATCACACAAACATAAGGTTTTGTGACTCTAGGAAATTATAAAAAGCTTTACAAGCTATAATGATCCATTTATAGATTAAATAAAGCATCTAGATCAAGGAACATTTGATTCAATGAATCCATAAAAAAATTTAGTTTCATTAAGAATGAATGTGAGCCATGAATTTAAAAGAGGTTTAGTGATAGTAAAATTGTTTTTATAGTAGTGTATGTTGATGACATATTAATAATTGTAAATGATATACCATCCTTATAAGAGGTTAAGGCATGGTTGAGCAAGTGATTCTCTATGAAGGACTTAGGTGAAGTAGTCTACATTATAGGGACCGAGATCATGCGTGATAGATCTAAGAAGATGCTTGGACTAAGTAAAGGGACATATATTGAACAAATGTAGAAGATGTTTATTATAGTGAAATCTAATAGGGGATTAGTTCCGATGTCACATGGAATACATATTTCCAAGAGAATTTTTCCTCAGACACAAGTGGAAAGAGAAAGAATGAGTAAGATCCCATACACTTTTGCAAAATGATCAATCTTGTATTCCATTTTCTATACGAGGATTGATGTTTCCTATGATTTAATCATGGTAGGAATATATCAAGAAGATCCAGGTGAACAATATTAGACTTCTTTCAAGACTATCCTTAATTATTTGAGGAGAACTAAGGAAATATTCTTGGTGTATGGAGGATATGAAGAGCTAGTCATCAGGGGTTATGAAGATGCTAGTTTTCATAAAGATAACAATTATTAGAAGTTATATCCTAGATATATCTTTTTTCTCAATGGAGGAGATGTGATATAAAAGAGTTCTAAAGAACTAGTTTTCATCAATTCTACAAAAAAGTATGAATATATTACAGCTTTGGATGTATCCAAGGAAGTAGTATAGATTCAAAACTTTGTCCAATAGTTTAATGTGGTACCTATAAGTAAAGAATGTATCACAGCTTTCTCGGATAATACTTTAGTGGTGGCCCTCTCCAAAGTTCCAAGGTCACACCAAAGAACAAAACACATACTTTATAAGTTTTATCTATTGAGGGTTTTATCTAAACAATGCTAATTTGTGATGAGTAGAGTATCCATGGAGAAAAATGTGGTGGAACCCTTAAAAAAGTATTTATCTTAGCAGAAGCATGAGTATCATGTGAGAGATAGTGGACTAAAATATATTTTTAGTTGGCTCTAGTGAAAGTGGGAGTCTTCTAGAGTTGATTCCCTTGAACCAACTTGTTTTTCACTTGATTACATGTTTTCCTTATTAAATAAGTTTTCTTATCATATCTTTATTATTAGTTTTCATGATATTTGTTTATGATAATTCCCTTAGAATATATTTTAATCTGAAAGGTAATAGAAGTTCCCTACTATGACGAGAACCTAGAGGTTCCAAAACATTATTTTTAAACCTTATTCTATGACCAGATGATATTGTTTGATGAGAAAAAATACAATATAGGCTATCATGGGTATGAGGCTCATAAGACATTAAAAAAATTTCTCATAGTGTTTTCCCTTGGTAATATCTAAGATAAGTGGTTATGAGAACATGATTGTTAATAAAAAATCCAAATTTCCTTATTTCATTAGAAATCACTATCCGCAAATATGTGTATTGATCCTTATATTTTAATATTATCCTTAATTAATATCATGAATTGTGTACTTTGATGTATTGATGAATATCATGATGACATATGTTCACAGTGATGTAGGATGAACTGGGTGTGTCATGAATGATATAAAATTAATGGATAATGCAATAAAGGATTTACCTCTTTTATTCATTAAAAAAACTTAAAATCTCAGGCCCATTGATGGGAATATAACCACCAAAATAAATCCATGTCTATGGTGTTCAATGAGCGTGTTTGTTTTCATAAATTCAAAGAAAGAGACATCAAGCATATAGGTTGATGGCACCGATATACAACCTGTTTGATTTGAGATATTGTGATAAAAGTATTATATTACACAGTAAACATTCATAGGATGTTGGAAATAATTGTGATGTTAAATTATTTCTATATGGATTCCTTGAAGTGTTTCTAGATACTAACCTTGGAATTTAGGAGTTTATGCCTAATGACACTGAGAAATAGGCCTAGAGGGTCACACACTAAGTATATATACAGTCTCAGTTAAATTATAATATTGAATATAAAAAGTTATAAGAAATAATATTTATTCTAATTTGGTTAATCATCATAGTTTAATCATAAGTTATTTGAAAGAATAAGTGAGTTAAATAATAGTAAACATTTATTTTCAAGTTTGGTGAATATAATATTTATTATATTTTTCATAGAATATTGTAGTTATGTTTATTTAATTAAATACTAATTATTTGAGAATTGGTAAATGATAATGAAGGAAAGAAGACCAAGTTTAATAGTCCAATTAAAAATAAAATTATTTTTATTTATATTCTTAATGCGTTGTGCATTCCAAGTGATTAATAATATTAATATTATTATTAAAGGACGTGAGGTCAATTAACAAAATTAAATATGGTTGAGTGCTTGCGTGTGATTTTACAACCCTAAACTAGATATAATAAATATTTAATTATATCACTTTCCTAATTCACTTTTAGCATGCACAACAAATAAGGAGAGAATAGATCAAGCCCTAGAGTGTGCTATATCTTCATCCTCTCTCAATCCTTTGAGTGAACAGAAAGGTTTTTTCACTATTCATGAAGAAAAATACTATGATCAACCAAGAAAAAAAATGATTAGGATCAGATATACTAGCACCATATAATTCTATGGTGTTGATCAGATATTATGGTGCACGTGTGGATCACCAATAAAGGGATTTTTCACTTGAATACTGATGCACAATGATGGTGAGACAAATTATATTCCATCATATCATCAAAGAAAGAGGAATTATAAGCTGGGGTAATTATATAACTACTTATAAAGTAATTATAAATTACATGTGAATATCCTCTACATATAGTTTCAATATATTAATTTTGTATATTAATATATTACTTTCATTGTACAAGACATTTTGATCATGTAAAGAAATGATTACAACTGATTTAAGACTAAAAGATAAGTTGTTCATACCTTTAAAGGACACTTACACTACACCTGAAACCTTTAATATAAATATAATATCAAATCTATAAAAACATGTGAAAACATTCCCCTTCCTCTTCCATTTCAATTAACCATTTCATTATTTTTTTAGGTCATGTAATTTTTTCCCCTAGATAAACATGAGTAAAATCCCTTCTAAATGTTACCCAAGATGAGAAATTATGGATCCCCCACCTCAAATGAATATTTTTAATCCACTGCGTAAGGTTGGAATAAGATAAATGCCATCAACAAGCACTACAAGGAAGAATAACACCTTACTATCCTAGAACACAAAAACCACATCTTCTAATTTCACAAAATAACATCAAACCACTAGTTTATCAGTAGTATCCATTACGAGATGAAGAAACTTGAATAATTTGGGAGAAAACAAAGAGGTTAAATCACCTAAAACAACATAGATCAATCTCTAAGGTTTTGGGTTGAACACCATTAAGAAGGGGTCAAAATACCTCCTTAGGATATAGTTGATTCACCCAAGAAATGAGAGAAAGACTATAAAAATTATTGGGTTTAAGTTACACTAGGAATTTATACCCATCCTGAAAAACATAATACCATGAAACAACCCATAGGACTATGCTGTAGAATAGCTGAAAACTGAATAGACCACATCACAAAACCCTTCACCACACCATAACCCTTCTGTTCAAACTGACCCTGAGATACAAGACTACCCACATGCCACATATCCTATAAAATGGGAGGGGGGGGGGGGGGTGAACATGGAATAGCCCAAACCATTATGCCAAAGACCCTCATCACCTAGGAAGAGGTTGTGCCACAACTCCATCTCTATGGCACAACAATACTAATTTTGGTAGAACCATTGAAAACTGGCCCTCATACCACTATGAAACTACCGGGGTCTCTTCCCTATAGCCACCATCTACCAAGAAGGTCTATACTGCATCCATGGATCCATGTATTAGCTATCCACCACAATGGAAGTAGTTTCATAAATCCTCCCTAGCTCCCTCTACGCTACAACCAACCCTCCTACTCAACATAGGACACCTTTTCACCGCAACCCCAGGTTCTATGACATATGGATCCTTTTCATTAGACTATTTAGATAATGCCTCCTTAAATAACTTCTCAAGACTCCCCCAAACACCTCTACCACCATCCATTCAATAGTAACTTTTTATTCTAAGAAATGAGATAAATACAAGAAAATCAGGGTGGGTGAAAGTGGTGTAATCCAAGATCGTCACCCCAAAAATTATATTATAGTAATATGGTAAAGATACAATGAAATAAAAAATAATGAGTTTATTTTTAGTACTCTCTTTACTGGACAAGATTTCCGCTACAATTTTTCCTTCCCTCTAAGTATGTATCACCTCAATTCCATGATCCAAATCATCCTGCACTTCCTGATAAAATAAGTTAGGTACCATGAAGTTGTAGATTACTCATGGATAATATCCACCAAAATCTTGGAGTTGGATTCAACCATATAAATAAAGATGTTTATTAGGTTTCACAAAGTGAGTCCACTAAACATTTCCCATGAATCTGCCCCAATAGAATTACCCAAACCATAGTAAGAAATGAAGCCAAGAACCATGGAGACCTATCATCCCTAACTAGCCCACCTCCTTGTATCTCCTCCACAACATAATAAATATTGATGTTAAGATTCATACAACTAACAAGAGGGTTCAAATGGACCCATATCCCTTGGTACCCAATATCCATAGCCCCAAAAGGTCACATCATATAAAAAATAAAACCCCTAAGAGACATGCCATACATACCATATGGAATAAGAAGTTCAATATCCACTACAAGAGATCTCACCTGAAATTTAATAAAAAAGAGTGAGTAGTGAAAACCATCTATAACTCTATCACTATCCTCCCATATCACCCAACACAATAGAGAAAAAACCATGCAATTTTTTTACTTCCTTTCCATTCTGAACCATCCCTTAGAACTATGCCTCCAAGAATTCCAAAAAAGACTTAATAGCCATTAAAAGACCCTTTCACTGAATGATGAAATCCAAAATACTGATGGACCACTCCCTATTTAGGAATAAGTTCCACATTGATTTATTTCATGGGGACCGACAAAACATGTAGTGATAGACTAAGGATATTCCCTTCCTATACACATTATCATCAGTAGGGAGTTCCTTATTCCTTAATAGACAAACCATAAAATTAATCTTCATCAAGATTTAATTACACTATATCAATTCCGACCAATCATCCCGTATGTAGCTTGCATGTAACCACACATGATAATCCCAAATTTTGAAGCCTTAGGTTGATGAATTTGAGAAAAGGCACCTTTCAGGTTATTCAATTAAAGAAATAGACCCAAATAAAATCTTTTGATCTTCATTGAAAAATGAGATGATAATATCAGGAAAACTAAAGGCATCAGCAAAGGAAGACTCTGGATCAGCGAATCCTGGGAGAAACAATGTCTTACCCACCTAGTTATCCATCCAAAAACTAATTTTTCCACATACCAAAATCCAACACACACTATCCTTTAGAATATCCATATGAGTCATCATGAAACATGCAAGTCCAGGATTCCTATCTGATTGAGTCATCAAACTTCTCCAATCTATATTGTACCTACATTTCCTGAACTTATCCCACAAAGAGTTTCCATCAATAATATTCTAGGCCAAACTTACCTGCATGCACTGCATGGACTCTAACACACTTCGCAGGCTAATACCCACCTCATTAATATTCCAATACATCCTTATCCATTCCGACTAATGAAACATTCTTCCCTAATTGGCATCACATATAAACACCATCATGATTTTCCCAATTTGTTTGATGGCCCCCTTGGGTTCCTTGATAACCAAATAAATGTTCATGGGTATGGAAGTAAGAATGTTTTTAAATAGAATGACTTTTCATACAAAACATAGAAAAATGATTCTTCCAATTTTGAATCCATATAATAATTCTATTAATTATACCTTTAAAGAAATATTTCATGATCCTGTTATCTGATATAGGGGCTTTGAGGTACTCCATCAGTGGGTTGCATATTTGAATCTATAGTCTGCCCATAATGACCTTTTTATGCCTATGCAAGCATTTTTTTCGAAATATAGATACTAATTTTACTATGGAAGATCCTATTACCACTAAAAAACCAGATTCATCCATGGGATTAATAAAACTATTGATTGATTTTATTCCTCCATTAATGAAAAACAACATGTCTTCTGCAAACATGATATAAGAAATTACTACAACCCCTACTCTATCTCTGAAAGGGATGATCTTACCTTCCTCAATACTAAACTTCACATTCATGGAAATCATTCCATGTGCTAGAATGAAGAGGATAGGTGAATTAGGGTCTCATTTATAAAGGAATCACATAGTTTTAAAGAACCCAAAACCCTTCCCCATAATCTAAATAGAAATCCAAGGAGAAGAGTATCACTTGAAATAAAATGCCACACAAAAATTCTCTAAATCCAAATAATCTCATGAAATTCATGATAAAACCCCACTACATATGATCATAGTCCTTATCCATATCCACCTTTACCTTAATATTTGATTCGATTGACCTGCTGTTAATGTCTTCCACCAATTCATTCACAATTCCAATTTCCCCATGTATGCTACATCCTTGAATGAATCCATGATGTTCCTCTAAAATGAATCTCTGTAGAACATTTCCGAGACATTTTTTCGGATTCTAGATAGAATCTTATATGAAAAGTTGAAAAGTAAAATTGGTCTATATTGGAAAGGGATTAAGGGACTTTTACCTTTGGGATCAGAACTAATATATACGAACACACCACTCTAGTTAACGCTCCCCCTATAAATAAGTCTCGCATCATCTCAATCACCTAGCCTTTAATGATGTTCCAATCCACCACATACAATGATCTAGGTATCCCATCAGGTACTGGTGTACTATCTGATCGCAAGCTGGACCCTACATCCTTAATCTCTTTCTCATTGGGAATGGCCTTTATTTATTTATTATTAATATCCATTGCTGGGTGAGAAATATTAAGGAGAAAATAGTCATCAAATATCACACCCGAGTATCTACCTCCCTCACATCCAAGTGATCTAGAAAGAAGTTCCTCAAAGTGATCCACTAAAATCCTCCCAATAACTTCCATGTCCTTAGTGTAAAATCCATAAAAATTCTAAGATTCATCCTTGTTGTCACTTTATTTTATTTTAGGCACTCCTAAAATAAAATTTTGTTTTTATATCCCTCCCTAAGATAATGAATTCTTAATCTGTCCCTATTTACTCTTTCAATTTCTAACATTTTTCAGTAATAATTTTTTTACTAAATAAGTAAATGAGTCATCATCCCAAGCCTTAGGTTAATTCTCTTCAAGAATTTAAATATCCAATTTGATCTCATAATTTTTGAAGAATTACTATTTTTCTTTGAAGCCTAGTGTTGGAGATCCTTCGTCAAATGTTTTATGTGATCAGAAATCCCCACCCAAGCTGACCCTTGCACTGGTTTCATCTAGAAGACATGAACCTCATGTAAGTAACTATCATCCCACACCCAACCAGTTGAATAAAAAAGTAATTACTACTCCTATCATCCCTCTTTAAGCTTTCCAATAATGGATAATGGTCTGAAAATGATCTTTTAAGGTATTTAATGGATGATTGGGGAAAGGAGTCGAGACCTTACATATCTGTCATGCAGTGATCTAGCCTATTCCATATCTTCCTGCACCCCTTCTAGTTGTTTCACTAGGTAAACCTCTAACCTACGAATCCCAGGTCCATAAAACCACAATTTTTCATGAATTCCTAAAAGTATTGCATTTCCATGATCAAATAAACTACCTCTCCCTTATTATTTGACTTATTAACTATAGAGTTGAAGTCTCCCCCCATGAAACACAATGCACACCCTAAGTTAAAGGTCGAATGATGATACAATAAAAAATTTATTTCGAATGCCTCTCAACTAGTATAAATTAAAGAGATAATGGCATCCCCCCAATACTATCTTTCACAGTAATATGCTGAGATAAAATATCCCCACAATAAACCAACACATTATTTCTCAAAAGGATCCAAATTTTAGAACTTCATGGTTGACCATGCATGCCATTTGATAATCCAGTATTCCTAGTGAATGAAATTAACCTATCCTCTTTTAACTTGGGTTCCATAATTGCAAACATAGATGCATTAAACTCTTGAGATTTAATCAACATAAAAGAACCTTTTACCAATTATTTGAGGCCCCAATCATCCAAATAATTAAAGTGATCATTTATATGAAGTAGTTTTGAACTTATATCCCTTGGAACTAAAATATTTAGAAACTAAATGAGAGAAACTAGAAACCTAATTAAGTTTTTTCAGAGTGATATGACGTCCCTCAGGAGGAATGTACGCCCCCTTATGAGTTCCACTTTTCTAAGGGACTTTGGATGCCAAGAAATATCCCTCATCCTCAACACCAGCCAAAGGATAAAAATTGTTTGGCATGATAAATAGATACTTCTAGGGAGAATACAGAGCCTATGGAGGTACTTTACCTAAGAGTGACTTTCCATTATTTAATAGTTTTTGATATTTAAAAAAGTTCCACTCCTTATCACTAATAAAAGGGAACCTCCTCTCATATTTTATTCATAATTAAAAGGAATTTTGGATTATCCATTTCTTATCCAAATACCTTTCTTACTCCCCTTCCCATTTCACAGAGGACTTAGTTTAATTATAAACCCCCCTTTAAGTATTTTGGTGAAAATATAAAGAGTCGGTCCGAAGAAAAGGTATCATTATTGACTGAGAATTTTGTTTTATTTCTACTTACACCTCCTCAAAATATTATTTAACCATGATGATATAATAAAATTAGAATCTCACATATATTGATATGTTATTATGTTAATGTAATAACCTATATCCATATCCTCTTCTATCAAATGTGAAATGAAACCATCGTTTGTGTGTACGATGAACTGCCACCTCACAAACAGATGTAATTAATTTTGAATCATTGTCACTAAATGTTTTTTATAATGATGGATTTAATGTATATATATATATATATGATATTCATGAAATATTTATAATTCTATAAAATTAATATATCAAATATTTTATTAACTTTCCATTCAATATAAAATGATAACATCATTCATGGGTACATGTGGACTACCACCTCTATAAAGCGTTGTGATTTGTTTTTCATGACCGCATCACATGGATGGTATATATAATAATATTTAAATAAAAGATATGTTATTTATGATATAATCAAAATTTTGGAAAGTTAAAATAATAGTTAGCTTATTCTCATCATGATTGTTGAAAAATGGAAACGTTATTCATGCGTACGTATGATCCACTGTCTCCATGATTGTAGCATAGTTCATTTTTCATAACCATATTTAATGGTAGGTTTTAAATGTATAATTTATGTATAAAAATTACAATTATTTCATGTTTATTAATTTTGATATGATGGAATAATTAATTTTTTTACCATAGTCAACCCACCAAAGTCATTTGGACATATGAACCGAATATCATCAAAACACCTGATGTGAAATTAATTGATTAAGTAAATAAACATAATAATTTATAAAATAAAAAGAATAATAAATGTGAAAATGGTTATTAATAAATTAAACAATTAACATATGTTTTTTATTTTTGATGATAAAGTATGTACGTGATGAGTCAAACTCGAGGTAAGGGGTTTCTTAACTCAATTTCCATTTATTGGATTCTACTTCTACTTCAATTACTATGTTATGATATGATTATGTGTGAAATTACATATGATTTTATTATGTTTTATTTACACTTATTTTTTTTCTGATTTACATTTATTACATATAACCACTTCATTGATTGATTCTCACTCCAATGATACAATATTTGTAAGGGATTTTCTCTCAATTTACCCTCATTGAGGCATATTTTAATGTTATGAGAACAATTTATATTTATGGTTTATATGATTAAATTTTACATATTATATCATGAATCCTTTACACTTCATGTTATTCTACGTTACAATTATTTTTGCTAAATCCAAGGGGATTTGATTCAAAATTTACCAAAGTAGTAAAATCTTTATGTTACAATATTATTTCTTTTTGATATTTTTATGTTCAAGGTTTCTTTGGGGGAAATTGTATACAATTATTTTGTTGAAACAAATCTATTTTATTCACCTCTGTTGATGAATTTGGTTTACATATTTGGTTTCCATTTCATACCTTATTGAATAAAGTTGGTTTTAAGTAATATAGATCTTGTATATTCTTTTAGATATGTAATATTTCTTTTCTATTTTTATATTTTCCTTACAATATTTTAAATAATATTTTATTAAATAAATTTTAACCCATGTTTGTTTTTTAATTTTTTTAAAAGGAATCTTTCTGTCATTTTCCATACAAGGTAATTTTTGAATTTTTTATAAAAGTGAAAAAGGAATGTTTTATTTTGACTTATAAGGCATGAACGAAATTTCACACCATCATAATAAATCAATAATTAGAATATTAACTTACATGTTTCCATGGTTCTTTTCAAATAATTTTTTTTCTATAATATTTAGTTTGTTTATATTCTAAATAAGTGAATTAAAAGTGAAAAGGGTATTTTACTCATGGAATATTCCATGTGATCTCTTAAAGATGTTTTGATCAATAATGAAAACCTTTGATGTTACAAAGTGAATCTAAATTATATATATATGTCTCTTATATATATACCTAGCTCATTATCTCTTCCTTTGATAGGGTAATACAATCTTTAAGTTTGTTTATAAAATTACTTATTTATAAAATCTCATTTTATTATGACATAAGGTAAGATCATGAAACCCATTTATTTACATGGTTAATTATCATGTTTATACATTATGATTTATTTCCTATTTTATAGCACACATAATCATGTACATGTTATGATGAGTTCATTCAGATAGCACTAAAATTCATTGGGTAATATTTTTGGTCTCATGAGACATTATGTATGGGATTAGGGAGGAAACATAATCCTTATGGGACTTTATCCAATATGTGATATTGTCTAGGAAGTTAGCCTTGACTCATGTTTATGTCATGTTATATGTTCCTTCCACATTTTCTTTGTTGGAATGATCTTATGATACCATGCTCTTTATATTATTCTTCCTTGTGATTACTCATGAGGCTACTCTTTTATGATATCATGTTATACCTTTGGCTCACACATTATATTTTCTTATCATGTTTATTCCCTTATTGGAATTTTTATCTCACCCCTTTCTTTTATGTTTTCTTTAGGTTATCCTATTCAATTTTAGGAGTACAAATAGATTTAGGAGCTCACTAAGGAGAATAAAAATAAAGATTTTATGTTTTAGTTAAATTTGATATTTTGTGGACCTATTATTCAAAATGAACTAGGAATCATGATCTTTAGGTTGTAATTAATGGGTCATTATGTTAAAAATCATTTAATAATATGTGTAAAAGTATTGGGACTATATAGCTTGCTAACCCAACCAAACGTTATTAAAACCCATCACCAGGAGACTTTAAAAAACACATGGTATCCCTTCTTGAACTCCAAGGGTCTAAAAAATTGGTTTACATAATATTTCTATTAGCTTTGAGATATCTTCATCCTCTATTAGATTACCTGAACATCCTCTATCATCACCTGTACTAGCATCGGTCGTATAAGCAATGACTCACCTATCTCTATCTAATATAAGGGTGACCTATAGGGTATCCCATATAGATCCTAAAATAGTTATATAATGATGGTGTACTGATATCTATTACTTTATGTGAACTCCACTAATGGTAAGTGCCCCTTCTAGGTTTGCCTAAATTCTAGCTCACATGCTCCCAAGTTATCCTCCAAAACTCAAAGTCTATCACCTTATATATATAGTAGAAGACTATTTGATATGATGTCCCCTGAAATATCCAGCTACTTGGGGTTTCTCTTACCAAAATCTATCTATCACCAAGGCCTACTGTAGCACCCCAACATAAGTGGAAATGCATAGAGACCCTATTAGCTCGGATGTGCCTACAAAGTCCCCAGTCAAACTTTCATGTCTGGAATTATCCATCATTCACTATATTGAGAGAGTAGTGTGTGAGGTTGGAAAATCTCGATGGGTACTCCACATTTGTAACATCACCCTACTAAAACTCTACAAGTTCCTAAATCTATATGGATCATAATGTCAATAGATAATACTCATCACATAATAATAATTAAAAATCCAACCAATCTTCCTTTGCTTGAAGGTATAACTTACCATGAAACCTAAGAAGTCTTTACTACTAAAAATCATGAAGCACACTTAGCTCCTATACATCACCATCCCAACCTACTAGAATAAATGAACTCTCAACTTGAATATGAACATTATCCTGAACTGCTGGAGGTGGGTCCATTCATTGTTTAATAGGTGGAAGCACCATTATTTACTTTCATGGAGGGAACACCTCATGAATAGAACTCTTCACTAAAGCCTTATCACTCAATTGATCATTTTCATGACCCTATCTTGGAATCCTATCTGGTTGTCATTATAGTGTTATCCTAAAAGTTAATAGGACACACCATAGTAAGATGAACATATCTGGGGATTTAACTCCATAAGGACATGGAAATCAAAGACCCATTTCTATATGATGAATTTACCATTGGTTTCCCTATAACCGATATCTCAACTTAATGAATTCATAATAAGTTTATTAGAGTACTAAAATTTGGATATGTTGGTCACCACACTATCATTGGGTTTCCTATACTAAAATCCAAACTCAATATATTTGATCACAATTACCCTAATTTACAAAACCAATCCCTCAAAAGAAATATATCTACAAACATAATATCTAGAACATACCTTATCTAAAACCACTCCATCATTACCCAACCCATAGGGGATCCACCTGGGCCCAAGATAAGTTGAGTGTTACACCCCAAGCACACCGCTAATAAGAAAATGGCTAAATACTAGTGTTGAGTAGGCATATCATACAAATGGGTGGCCTTGGAATAATTATCCTATACTCTCACACACCTCTAAGTACATCAAAAATATACATGATAGATAAAAATATACTAATACATGAAGATACAAATGAATATAATAATATATAATAGTAATCATAGGGAAGAAATATAAATATATCTAGATAAATAAGAGGAAAAATAATCACCCAACCATAAATAAAGGGATTCCCAACCTAATAAATAATGAGGAGGAAGAACACCACTCATGAAATCTGACATCGACCACCGCTTATAATCATCATCACTGAGTATTACTAAAACCCACCAACACTAGTCCCACTAAAGTCATTATAAAACTATCAATCATCTGTATAAGACACCATACATGTGGTAAAATACCATTCTAGAGCGAGTATATACATACTAAGTAGGACACCCCAAAAACTAAAGGTAAGCAATAGAAATAAATAGTGAGATCAAGGAAAAAGATATAGAGGGGGGTAAAAATCCCAAAAAATAGATATGCTCATAGAATAAACTAAATCAAAGGGAGGGAGAAGGAAATCTCGATCCTTACAGCCATCTAAGGATAATGATTTTGTCTGCAACTCCATGTTCCAATGTTGTCCTAGTACCAATATCCCAATGTAACCTCACCAGATCTACTGTGGGGGACCCACATCTCACTAATGGAACATCACGTTTGAGGGGGTACCAACCACAAGTGAAGGATCCATGACTCATTTGAGCTCATAGATGAGGGGGGTACCAATTCCACGGATATAAGACTGATGCCTCGATTGGGTATTAGGGGGGGGGGGTGGTACTGAACCTATTTGTAACAAAGAAGTGGGGTACCCAAACCCTAATATATACATACTACCAGGGTATTCTGACCACAATTTCACTATAAAGATCTCACTCGAGTATCATTGTTGGAAACCCATGAAGGAAGAAGAGATATACTCATTCAACCTCATGTTATATCTCTGATTTCAAAAAAATGCCACCATAACATCCTATATGGAATTATACTTTGGATAGAATACTCAAAGATCTAAATCCAAGATCAAGGAAGAAGATACCAGAGGTAAAACACATTGGAGGGAGTACACGATGTGTCCATTTGATGTACATAGGCATACTCCTAATTCAAAGTATGGCCACGTCTTTTCCTTCTACCCCATATGGCATGAAAAATTCATGTACATGTCATGTAATCTAAGGGGCATGATGTGTGGTACCACATGGAGTCCCATATGTGTACTCCCTATACATGGATTAGATTCCCAGCTAGAGTCACTTGACATGTGGGCCTACTACATGACTATGTGATATTTAAATCATCTAGAATCCCTAACAACCGCAACATGAAAAATATTGGGTGTTTGTTTCTCCAAAACATGTCTCATGTAGATGAAAATTCAACAAAAACTCCCATATTCTTCCTAAACCTTCAATGCATCCACTAAACCCACCATCAATCTCACCAAGATCTTCTTTCAATATGTTTATTGAGGTTAATTCATTGTTTATGTCCAAATTTTGACCACTCATCATTTGAAAGGTGTGTTTCTATCACCCCTCATGAACCTTAATCATGACTCTAATTGCTACCTAAGGGATCTATCCCCAATCCACTATCTTCAATCCATCATTAATCCACATCACTCCCATAAATCATTGTATTAATTAAAGACTACACAAAGAAACATATATCCAAGGTTCGATTACACTTTGAACTGGGTTGGTAGTTGAATCATCGACCCATTGTAGTTTAGTGATGGACACGTGAAGAACAAAGGGAGAAATGCACAATAACATAAGTAAAGTTCATCAGTGGACAAGGAAATCCTGAACAACAATATTTATCATGGAAATCGAGGGAAGATGAATAAAACCCATGCAACGAATATGTTCTAGAGCCAAAAGAAAATAATAAATCTAAAGGGCCTAGTCAAAAGGGAAGAAACCCAATATTCAAAGCAAAATCATAGGCATATTATCAATCTAGGATTAAAATCCAAATAACAGTGTATGAAATCCATATATAATAATCCCTACCTCAATGTTTGATCAATCCATGATGAAGAATCATTCTATATAGATATCGATGATGAGTCTATTAAATATGATTATTGATCCAAAAATTTACACATTCGTCTAATGATGTATCTCACAACTATAAATATCTCAATATTCAGGGTTATGTGGATAAACTTGGAGAAAATACATAACAGGTATCAAATAGGCCACTTCTAGGTTTGGATATGGTATTATACAATTAAATTAAATTTATTTATCTAATATTTTATCACAACTGTGCATCTACCAATTTTCTGATGTGAATGAATCTTATATAATGTCTAGGGTAAAGACTATGTCTTTGAATCAAAGGTGGTCTCAATTTCCTAATCCAAAACTATATTGAAAAGGAAAACCACTATTTATGAAAATATGTGTGTGCATGGGATAATATATTTAATATTTTTAGTATATCAATTTTGAGGTCCTGTGACACCCTTAAGACCACAACAACATTGAATAAAAACCTAGAATAATATATTGAAATATCCAAAGGGTGAAAACTAAAAAAAATAGTTGTTATATGCACACATAATAACTATTATTGATTATGAAAACATCCAAGTTATAAACTTCCCAATAGATGCTTCTATATCATTCAAAACCTTCAAGTGATATCAAATCCGTCATGTAATAATTTGTAATTATTTATTATTCATTGATCTACTATGCATAATTTTTATTGGTTTTTAACTTATATTTTACTCATTATTTAATATGGATCATGTTTTTTATATATTAATATTCTTCATTTAAGTTTTGTATTATCTTAAAGAGATTAATAATTGATGAAGAAAGATCAGATATTCAACTGAGCGGTGTTAAGGGTTTTGGATGGTAGATACTAATACATGACATGTGATCAAAAGAACATGTCACATACCAAAGTTCACTTAACCTAGACATGTTTAAGTATACATGATGTCCCAAGAAGTAAATAGAACATAAAAAATTTAATGCACAATGTGTGTTGACCTGTCCATCCCGGACCATGGTCTGTAGGACCATACAATGTGTAGCTGGTGTACACATCTTATAATCCACATAGTTTATTGATGAAATTCATGCTAACTTCATGGTCAAATACATATCACGTGATGCATAAGATTGATAATTTGTAACATTAATGATATACATGGTGTGTATCTGGAATGCACATTGTGTGACTCTTTAATCTCTACATCCAAGAAATACACTAATTTAGTTGGTGGGATTAATAGCCATACATGAACCGGAAAACAAGACATGAAACTTGTTAGTACATGATATGTATCCTGGCCAAGATACACACTGATTCTGTAGGTGTCTATATCAGGTATACCAAAATAAATAAACACAACATATAGCTCATTATTACATTCTGTGTAGTAACCCAATAATTAATAAAATTAAATTACACAAGGAATAATAAATTACAGAATTAAAAACTGAATTACATAGTTGGAAGTTGGTGAGTTGACTTAGTAAAAAGATTTTCAGAATTAACAAATTCTCAATTAAATCCATGTAATTATCTATAAATGATAGTAAAGCCGCCTATTTACCTCGATGCATCATGTGATGGGTATATCCAAGATTATTCATATGGACATTAAAATATATTAATTAATTAATTGAATTAATTCAATAGAGTTTTCATTAATAATAAATAATGAATTAAATTGAATTCTATCTAGTGTTTTTTTCACATTCATTCCATGTATGTGGATGACCATGAGTTTAGAACAATCTATGTATGTTATTTTTTTGTTTAATCTATTATTATTTCATGGTATTTGTAATATTTTTTTAAATTAAATAATATTATGTAAGGGCCTACATGACTGTGGTTTCTTTTATGTAAAAACCTTAACTAATACTTTTATTTCCCTCACCTGTGTGTGATCATAGCTTTTGTAATAGATATATCTCCCAGGTGAGTGGAGGCAGTTCAAGTTAAGAGCCAAGGTGAAACCAATCTAGTAGGTATACAGAAGCACATGTGGAATGCTATAACTCAAGCCAGGAATGGTTCCAGGAGTTTATTCTCTAGGGTAAAGGGTTGGTTTATCATTCTCTAGATAAACCAACCATTAGAAAATATCATGTCCATTATAATTTATTTATTTATTTTTGTTAGTTGAATGGTTAATTATTTATGGATTCTTAATCATTATATAAATTAATTAATAAGTTAGTAAGATCAAATAAAAAAATTATATATTTTTAAAATTTATCTAGACATGGTTATCACTTAAGTAAAATCCACTTACTATTAACAAGAATGTAATTAGAAAAAATGGATAGTTTACACATAAAGATAAAAAATCCATCAAATAAAATGTTGAGTCTATATAGTCTTTAATTATCTAATTTAGAATAGAACAAATAGATCACAGTGTTTGATCCATCCGTTTTTTTGTCACTAAAATTTAATAAGTAGTTATAAATAAGGTTTTGGGTTGACTTCATTAATTTTACATCAAGAGGAATAGCCTTCATGATATTTGGTATAAATTTGTAGTCAAAGTTTTGAGGAAATATGGACATAGAATTTTATTATTGGGGATCCCACTAAATATATTAATGAACTATGAGATAATGTAGTTAGAATGTTATGCCTACCAAAATACATTCAATTAACTAACCTAGCCCTCAGTTATATTACGAGAAGGGGTATAAAGATCCTTTCCACTTGAATATCCACATGAAAAGATGTTTTAAAATCAAGGTAAAGGGATACTGGGTTCCATAAAAATAGTAGGAGACTAATAAATTAAATTAAATTTATTAACTATTTTTAATCCATATAAAGTAAAAAAATAACTCTTACTTATTCTATAAATGGCAGTCCATAGAATTTATCCTATATCACTATGGTAGATACTATAGAAGGATAACCTTCTCAGAAGATCTAATTTATAATAATGACATAGGCATATTTGTGTTATACTACGCCATGAACAGAAATTATATGTGTTGGAAAACCCCATTCCTAAAACACTAGAAAAATATTCTAGTGAGGTAGAATTGTCTATCTATATGAAAAATTTGGATAATTATATATATATATATATACATATATCCAATATTTCATGCTATCATCCATGTACAACGATCTTATAAATCTCTATTAGGATATAGACATGTATAACACCATGTCTCACCTTCACAATATTTATCAAGAGAAGGAGAGATAAGAGAGATATGTGATCTCTAATGCTCCATTTTTTGTGAAAGCATGGATAGTATGCACCATTTAGGACTAATGTAGTCAAAATGATTGGATATACAATGTGCTTAGAAATATTGGTCTTTAAAATCCCAGATGTACTATGCACAGATCTCCTTCTATCCTCACTAACCAAGAGATTCTTATTGGAATGGTGTATCCTAATACTTTTGGATGAACTTGGGACAAATACTTGCAGCCCATACTATACACCAGACCAAAAATATGGATAGATCATAATAGAGCTAACTGGTGACACCATCATGGAACTATAACTGTCAAAAATTACTGTAGCAGTATGTGATATCAATACTATAGCTCAACCAGCTTCCTTCCACCAATACTATAGCATCTTGGACTTGGATGGAAGTGTCATTGTAGCACAATAGACTTAATGTGTGGTTGGTGGAATTATAGAAACATGGGTTACTATAATGTCACATTGTGTTATTAGATCATTCAAGGTAGGTTTTCTCAGTGTGTGAAACTCTAATATTTTACCTATAATTATACTCCTAAACATAGTGAAATTTATACCTCTCTATGGATGCATGGATCATTTATCGAGTCATGTAAATCTCTATGTTATTCATCTTTATCTTGTTGTTTTGTTCTTTTTTTTCATCCTTTTAGTCTTCTTCTATGAAGGTAAATTTTTAATTTTCTCGATATTTACAAAACATTTACCTAGTTTCATTTTTAATTATAATATTATTAATAGTGAGAATTCTATCTTGGAACTTCTTACTTTGATTCACTAAGTTTATGAGGACATGATGCATGAAAAACCTATAGTTCTTATAGTAAATAAAATGAAGAATAAGAAAAAGGTCCCAAATACCCACTCAAAGTTTAAGGCTCCTAAGCACTATCCTTTTAATAAAAGGAATATCTAAATACAATCAATGGAACAAAACATAGTATGTTTTTCATGTGGAAATCCAGGCCATTAGAAGAATAACTGCACCAAGTTTAAGAAGTAAGGGGAATATTTAGGTGCGTTCATTATAAAATAAAATCATTATATATCAACACGTTGGATATCAGATATAACATATGTTGATCACATCTATATCTAAATGTTGAATTCAAGTAGATTCTAGAGATTTCCAGAGGGTGAGTGGATTTATGTGCTACCAATGACATGAGGATAACTACTTTAGGCATTAGAGACTACCACCTTTCGTTTCCAACTAGGATGATCTTGTTTTTAAAGAAATGTTTTTATATTCCAAGTGTTACCAATATAACATCTCTATTTATCTACTTGATGTGGAAGGATTTAATTTCATTTTTGGAAATAAATAATTCTACTTTTATAAAATTTCCATTTTCTATTCTATGGAAGAAAATATTAATGGTATTTATGTATTAAATTATAAAATCCAAGTATTGGAAAATTCTAATGAATCAGGTTCATATGAATCATTTCACAACTATATATGGAACCATAATATTGGTAATGTAAATGAGAATCACTTGACAAAAATCTATCATGATAACTATTTATATTATTTAAAACTAAATCCATTTGATAGATGACTCACTTTTTTACAAGAAACAATGATTAGACCACCTTTCGGTGGAAAGTGTAAAAGGTCCATAGAGCTTGGTACACACTGATGTGTGTGGAAATTTTCAAATATAAGTTAGGGGTGGGTATTCTTACTTCATAAATTTTAATAATGACTTGAGTAGATATGGTTATATCTACTTGCTATGGTATGATCCCATATCCCTTATGAAACTCAAATACTTCAATAATAAAGTATATAATCAACTTGGTAGGAAGATAAAGAATATTTTATATGATTAAGGTGGTGAACATATTAACAAATAGTTCATCAGTATTCTAAAAGATTATGATATTTTATCTGAACTCACTCCATCTTACTATGGAATGATGTAAGTGAAAGGAGGAATCATACCATGATTGATATGGTGAGGTCGATTATGAGTGATGCAAATCTTCCATTATCCTTTTGGGGATATTCATTACACACTACAATATACACACTAAACCAGGTCCCAACTAAATCAATAAATTGAATAACATATGATTTAATGTATTGAAGTAAATCTGTGTTGTAAAATTTATGTTCATAGGGATGAAAGGAATTTGTTAAGGCCACCAATGACAGAAAAACTCGCACCGTGGGACACAAAATGTATCTTTATAGGGTATCCTAAAGAAAAAATAGGATACTATATATACAATACCTTATAAAATAATGTAACTATCATAAAAAATTACATATTTATTGAGAGGGAGAATATACTCAAAAATGATTATGAGAGAAAGATTGACTTCAATGAAGTTGATTCTTAAGATACACAAGTGTTGGTATAAGAAAACATTCCATAAGTCCCCATGGAAGATATTTTTCCTGAAACAAAAGTACAAAATAGGAGCACCATAGAGGTTAGAGATCCAAAAAGATATGATTTTCTAGTCACCAAGGATGGTGACTCATTATTGGCTGATAATAATGATCCTATTTTCTACAAGGGTGACATATAGATATCAGAATCTACATGATGGAAAGAAGTCATGGATTCTGAAATGGATTCAATGAATCAAAACCATTTATAGGTTCTTGTAGATTCACTAATTGATGTAAATTCCATTGGGTAAAAATGGGTATTCAAGGGAAAAATGGACATGAAAGGTAAATTAAATACCTATAAAACAAGGGTAGTGACTAAATGTTTTAAACAACATCAAGGCGTTGATTAGGATGGAAAATTTTATCTAGTTTCCATGTTTAAATACATCAAAATTATACTTTCCACAATAAATTTCCATGAATATGAGATTTGGTAGATAGATATTAAAATAGTTTTCATTAATTGGAACCATCAGGATGATGTCCATATGACACAAACTTAAGAGTTTGTGACTTTAGGAAATTAAAATATTATTTTTAAGTTATAGAGATCCATTCATAGATTGAATAAAGCATGTAGGTCATGGAATATTCAGTTTGATGAAGCCATAAATGATTATTGTTTAATAAAGAATGAATGTGAGTAATGTGTTTACAAGTAGTTTAGTGGGAGTGATTTCATTTTCGTAGGAGTATATATTGATAACATATTACTTATTGTAAATGACTTACGAGTATTAAAGTTTGTCAAGGACTGGTTACAAAAGTGTTTCTCCACAAAATACTTAAGTGAAGTAGTGTATATCCTTGGAATTATTATTATTAATGATAGATCTAAAAGGATCCTTATACTAAGTCAATGTATATATACTGACCATATAAAAAATAGAATTATTATGGAACAATGTAATAGGGGATTAGTTCCAATGTCACATAGTATATACCTCTCCAAGAAAATGTGTCCTCATGAAGAAAGATAGAGATATATAGAATGAATAATATCCCATATATTTATATTACATGATATGTCATCTTTTCCTTGTTATGTACTAGGATTCATGTTTCCTATGATTTGAGAATGCTGGGTAGATATCAAGATGATCTAGGTAAACAAAATTGGTCTACTATTATGGACATCCTTAAGTATCTAAGGTGAACCAAGGATATGTTTTTGGTATATAGTAGAGATGAGGATCTACCAACTAGGTGTTATAAAAATTCTACCTTCTATATATATTTCAAGGATCTAAATTTATAGTTAGGATATGTCTTCAATCTCAATAGAGGAAATATGAGCTAGAAGAGCTTGAAGCATCTAGCTGTTTCTAATTTTATAGTGGAAATTGAGAACATTATGGATTTTGATATATCCAATAAAGCAGTTTGGATTTATAACTCCATCCAAGATCTCACTATGGTGCCTAAAAATAAAGATGCTATCATATTTTTTTATGATATTACTACAATGGTGGTTCTTGAAAATGATCCAAGGTCACATCAAAGGATTAAGTACATACTCTAGAAGTAACAAATCTAGGGTTTTTTCTTAGATGAGTGAGGTCATAGTGAGCATCATTTCTATGGATGAAAATATGATAGAACCCTTAACTAAAGCCCTGTCTTAGCAAAAGAATGAATATGATATGATATCTAGAAGACTAAATGTTTTTAACAGTTGGATATAGTGAAAGTGGGAGTCTGTTAGAGTTGGTTCCCTAGAACCAACTTTTATGTACTTTATGATTAGATGTATTAATTGTTTTGAATATCAGTAAATTTATTATCACATCATGATTATTATTCTACATAATATATTATATGATAATTTACTAAGGATAACTGTCATATATAAAGATCATATTAGTTCCTTGTTATGATGGGATCCTAGAAGTTCCATGACATTATTCTTAAATACATTTTCTGTAGTTTAAAGATATGTTTTGATAGAAAAAAATGATACATGATATTAGGGGATGATACTCATAGGACTTTAAGAAACCATGTCATGGTGTAAACCCTTAGTATTCTTAAAAGTAGGAGATTATTAGAACATGACCCACTAGTAGAAAATTTACATTTATATATGTCCCTGAATGTTCCTATATACGGGTTCATGTAATGATCCTTAGACTTTAAAATTATTATTAATACATATTATGATCCATATAATTTATTGTATTGATGAGAATAGTGATGAAATATTATCACATTGAGTTAGAATATGTTGGGTGAGTCATGAGTAATATTACATTAATGAATAATGTGAGAAAGGATTTGTCCCCTCTCTGTTTAGTAGAAGTTGATATCCTATACCCTTTGGTGGGAATTGAACTTCCTAATTAAGTATATGGACATGGTGTTCTATTTAAAAGTTTATTTTTGAAAATTCAAAGAAATATTCATCGAGCACATAGTTTGATGACACTGACTTTCAACCTAATTGACCATAGATATTAAGTTAAAAAGATTATATTACATAGTGTATGTTCATAGGAGGTTGTATGTCATTACATAATTAAATTTTTTCTCTATGATATCCTTGACATGTTTCTAGACACTAACCTTGGACTTTAGGTGATGTAGCCTAATGCCACTATGAAAGAGTACTAGAGGTCCACACACTAAGTGTATTCACAACCATAGTCAAATTACTTATAAATTTAATTTTTTGGATAAATATTATTTTTGCATGTGGTGTAATAATTAGTTATGTTAGTTTAATCACAAACATTTAGTCACTAATTATTTGAGAGAATATATGTGAGTTTAATATTTAATAAATATTTATTCATAAGGTAATTATTTATTTAAATATATTAATATATAATATTTATTTCTTCTATATTATTTATAAGGTAATAAAATGTTTGTTTAGTTATGTGAATAATTAATGAATATTTATTCATTAATTCAGTGGATATAATATTTATTTATTTATTGGAATATAATACAAGGATATTTATTTAATTAAATAAATAGTCATTATTCAAGGCCTAATAAATATTAAGTAAGATTGATGGATCTCATCAATAGATATACAAAATGATCTTTCATGTACTTTAGGGGTGTCAAACAAGGAGATCCTCTATCACACCTCATATTTTTTAGTATTGAAGACAATTTGAGTTGGTGCATCACTGACCTTGTCCAATTTGGATTTTAAAAACAAATAAGGGCTATAATAAATTTGCTTGTGCCCTCACATATTTTGTATACTAATGATATCCTTCTTTCTGGGAAAGCCTCAAAGAATATAACAAGCTCCATCAAAGTGATATTTAACCACTATGAATAAGCGGAAGGTCAATCAATAAGTTGGAACAAGTCTTTTATTGTATTTGGTAATGAAATATTAGTTTCTAGGAAAAATATATTTGAAAGAACTCATGGTGTGAAAAGGGTATCATTTATATTTATGTGCCTTGGGGTCCCCTTATTTAGGAGGAAAGAAAAAATATTCTCTCTGGAAAGAATTTACTACAGGATCATAAATCAACTGGCCAATTTGAAAGGGAAAATCATGTCCCAGGTGAGGTGAGTCTATCTGGTCAATTCAATGACTAAATCTACGTTTTTCTATATTTATATAAGGCCTATAATAATTATAAAAAAATATTAAAAGTAACATTAGAGATTTCATTTGGATTGGATGTATTCAAGAAAGGAAATTGGTCTCTCTGTCATAAAAATAGTACATCAAACCTGCTAACATGGGTGGATTCGGAATCAAAGATCTTAGGAGGATTAATGCCACTCTTATTACCAAGATAACCTAGAATCTATAGACATAACATGAAGAGTCCTTGGAATTACTTTATAAGAGGTTAGGTCCCAAGATTCAGAATGAATATGCATGGTATTTATCATCATCTTCTTAGATAACTATTAAATTCTCATACCAAGTACTCATGAACTATTCAAAATGGATTGTTTCCCGGATGTTTAACATGAAATTTTGGAACAAAATATTGTTAAATAGACCCCTAAAATAGAATGTGGTGATAAATAAAAGCAATAAGTGTATATTGATTACTAACTTGAATTATAATGTTGGTTCTATTTCTGAAAATTTTTCCCCTCACATCATCATGAAAATATAAAGATACCTTTATGTTGACAAATACACTCTTATCTGAACATCGAATATTAATGAGAAACTCAACACTAGAGATTTATAAAGAAAAAAATGTTTTCATTATAAAAACTTTTCCACACGGTTTTCAAAATTTATAAGGTCTTTCATTTATCTAATGAAAACACTACTGATATGGAAAATATATAAATTTTGGCTTCTATTTCATGATCTATTATAGAAAACGTTCCCACAGTTCGCTTCAACATAAACTTTATACTTGAAGGATAATGAAATCTTGCAAAACCTATTTGTAAAATGTGAATTACTTAAAGTATTTTGGGACTAAATTTAGAATCTATTTGACATCAAACCATGTCTAGGAAACTGACTAGTGGTCTTGATAAAGCACACCTCTAAACTAGAGTTCAGTAAACAGATCTATAACTTTATTTTAGCAGCTACAAATATAGTGTATGATTTTATATAGACTATTTTGATTGGATTAACATTTGATAACCATTTATTTATCATCATGTGGACATAATTTCTATTCACAATTATGTTTATCTAGCATCCAACATCCAAATAGTTTCAATGATGAATGATATTTTTGATTTAAATATCTTACGCATGCTTGGTGTGCCGGGTAGGAGTACAAATACCATTGTGATAAATTCTATCTGTTGGATCCCCCTAATCCCATAATGGATTATGGATAATATTTATGGTGTTGCATCAGGTTCACCTAGCCCCTTAGGAAATAGTAGAGCCTTCTACACCTATCAGGGCTTTGTTAAGGGATTCTTCTACTACTTCATTGGAAATGGTTTTACTTATGAAGAAGACATCAAGGAAATGATGAAGTAGATAAAATTTTTAGTCTAACATGTATGGATATATCTATGGATTTAATCATAATCAACTATATATATGGAGGATTTGAAGAATAAATCAGTAAATATCCCATGGATAATTCCCTCTTCTGGATCGAGTGCATATAATCTGTTGATGACCTATAATTGAATGTTACACATGCCTACAAAGAAGCGAATAAAGTGGAAGACACTCTATCAAAGAAGGATATTGTGGAGATTAGATCAATGTGGTCCTTTATAATCTAAAAATTATATGAACCCTTGTTGTAATTAGATGCGAGGGGTTAAAATCACACCTAACTTTATAAACCACCCTTATAATGCCACAATATCATTTTTCATAAAAAAATTATAGGACCGGGAATGTTTGGTTCCAAACCTTCAGGATTAAATTATTTATTCAAGAAAATGATAATAAATTTATCAACAAGTTTAGTGTATGTAAACTAAATAAAAATTCTTTTATTATTTCTTCATGGGGTATTATGTGGATTCAAAAAATAATGAGGGTCGTTGTGTAATTATGATTTTGTAACCCTAGCTCTATTATGATCCCACTATGAAAATTTTAAAAACACTATAAATTTTATAATAATTGTTTATAATGAGTTTTAGAGAGGATTATCTCAATCCCTAGAGATATTATATCGACCCTACTTTTATTATATGAATATTTCATCATTTTAAAGATAAACAATATAATAATGTTACAAATCCATG
Source organism: Viscum album (assembly GCA_963277665.1). Classification (NCBI taxonomy): domain Eukaryota; kingdom Viridiplantae; phylum Streptophyta; class Magnoliopsida; order Santalales; family Viscaceae; genus Viscum; species Viscum album. Next base: position 1,951,416,945 of record OY728141.1, on the reverse strand, counting down.
ATCCAAATGTTTAGTGTCTTGGAAAAATTAGGAACATACATAAAATTTATATAATAAAACATAAAAATTATTTAATTCCTTATTATCTAGCTTCTTAGTATCCCTAATTTACTCCTTAGTTTAATTAGTTTCCTTAGGATATACATCAAAGAAAGTGGTGAGCTAAAAGCTGAGTAAGAGGAAAGAGAAAGATATGAATCACTATAACATGGGTGAAAATAATAATTATCATCATATCATAATCATGGGATAATCATCATAATCATGAGAGTAATAATTAGATAAAGGCATGTAATGATGCAATGCATAAAAATGAAACGTCATGTCTTAGTGGTCAAATACCACACATAGTTGTGAACAAAGCTAGAATCATGTTCACACATAATATATGTGCATAATGATAACATAAGAATAATTATAAAAAAATATATCACCATTTTCACACATATTTCACATTATCTCATGAGATACATCAATTTACCCAATCCATTAGAGCGCTATATAATTCTGGGTGCACCCGTCACATCATAACATTTACATAGTCATCCATGCCACATAGAAATATATCAATATTAGACATAAAATAACCCATGGAAAGGAATGTGTTTCATTTCTTGAAGCATAAACTCATGAAAAAATTTGGGGTTCCAAAAAGGAAATAAAATACTGGTATATGAATCATCAATCTTGAGTGAAGAAGAAACAATCTCAAGATAAGTAAAGATGTGTTTTTTAGAAAGAATATTTCTTTTGAAAAAATCACTGTATATGTCACAAAATCAGATTGGAAACATGTATATCCCATAAAATAAAAGGTAAAAACAAATAAATTATATTTTAGGAATATTAAAAGTATATCCACACTGAAAGTTTTTATGAAATAGGAATAACCCAAAGAAAGAAAATTGGGTTTGAGAATCCTCTTACCTTATGTCTGAATGATTTTTTTCACTTTAATATCCTTGATAATAAAATTAGATTCATTAATTAACAAATAAATAACCTATTATACATGTTTTTGATTTATTATAATTTTATTAAGTTATTTTATATCCTTTATTATGAGTTATACAACTCAATTATGTCATTCCGTGAGTGTTTGTTTCTTGGTTTCCATGATTGGTTCGCTTGTATAAATGTATGGAAGATCATGTAAAATGTAGATAATTATATAGAATTTAAAGTATTTGTTATTATTGGTTATATAATTTTAATTGTTCTTATATATTATTTTTTTAGATATGAGGATTATTTATTAGATAAAATGTTAATGATAATCGTTTAGATTAATTTTTGGTGGTTTTCAATCATAACGAGCTCATTTTGTTTTATTATTTAATATTATGTATATATGTTAGTTAAAAAACATAAAAATGGTAATAAAATAAATTTTATAATAATTTTCAACCATTATAATGGTTTTATGACCATACTTGAAGGTGGTAAATGAAAATGAAAACTTTTCATCCTCAAAGGCGATAAATTAACACATCACGAACGATGCTTTCATTTTTAGAATAAAAGGGAGAAAAGAAGAGGTTTGATGATGGATTATTACATTAAAATAATAAAATTACAGTATATATAAGGTGATGGAGTTATCATTTCACTTGGATGAGGGGATTTTAGGAGAGAATAATAAAATAAAAGAACTTGAAAAGAAATTAAAAGAAAACAGAAGAGGATTTTACCTCTTGAATGCTTATCCTTGAGAACATCATTAGGGAAATTAGATTTGTAATTTTGTTGAAAAAAAGGATGTTGGATATGGGGAAGGGTCTTATTAAGAGTATTGGGCAGAAATTGGACAATCTTCATGGCCTAGAAGGTGCGAGGAGAAGAGATGGAGAGGGTTGGTATTTATAGGGGAGGAGAGTGGTGTTTTTTGATTATTTTATTCATTAGTTTATTATTTTGGCTCAAGAATAGGAATATTTTGAATATTATTAGTAAATATATTAAATAATGAAGTATATTTATATATTATGGTATTACATCAGCTATACATCATCTATAAATCAATAATTCATGTATTTGTTAAATACCGTAAATTACTGTATTTCACTATTCTCTAAATATACAACTATTCTAGAAAACTATAAAAAATTAATCCTAAATATTTTTTATGTGTATAATTGAAAAATAAAATCAATTTTATGAAAATAATTTATAAAATATGATAAATTTAATTTTTAATTAAAATCATCACTTACTTGTAAAATATCGATTTTAAAATTATAACTGATTTTGTAACACTTTGAAAAAACAATTAAGGTCTCCTTAAATTATATTATAATCATAAGACAAAAAAAAATTAATTTATGAATATATTTTATGAAAACAAACTTCATTTAAAATCATTATATTAATTATAAAATTATAAATAAACATTTATGTTTCACAAAAATACCAATACTTAATTTATCACTTTTAAAACATTTATTTACTTATACCATGATATAATTATATCATATTATCATTTATAATATTCATAAATTTTATTTATAATTTCATAGGTGAGGTTAATGTTCTATTAGATGGGTTATTATTCTTAATGGTCACATTACTATTCCAAAGGTCATGTTTCTATTCCATTGGTTTAGGTTCCTTAATTTCTATAAATGTCACTTATTTGATTATTCATTAATAATAATAAATTTTCTTTGGGATATCTATGCTATGTATCTATTTTATGCCATATAAAAAAATTATAATACATGAAAAAATTACATGGATTAAATTTGGGTTGGTATAGAGATATTCCCCTGGAACACTCTCAAGAATTCATAGAAAATTATCCTCACTAGGAAAATTCCTTCTTACCTTGATGGATTCAGCTACAATCAAAAATTACCATTAAAAGAATTAAAATCATATGAGCTAACACCATGGGGATTCTATTATGATAATAAAAGGTTTTAAAAACCTGTGTGGATCCTGGCTAGAGGGAATCTACCCTTGATTACTCTGACGTAATGATGGTATGAAAAGATGTCTTTATCCGATCATTGATAATGAAGAAATAATTCAATGAGATGAAATTATTTATTTAAATAAATTAATTATAAATTATATTTCAAAATATCCTATATTATTTATTCAAGGGGTTTTATCAATTAATATTCCATTTAATTTCATTGTTCATGTTGTCCTTTTGCATTTAAATCTTAGAATTGTCATTGATTATGGTAAAAAATTGAGTTGGAAATTACCTAGTAAAAGTTTTTTCTACACATTAAACCTTCAAAATAAACTTGGAATATAGATAAAATAATTCAATATGATAAACTAAAACACTAAGAATATTATCCTAAATGGAAAAAAATTGAAAATGAGTATCCTAAATTTGGGAATGAGTAATGAAATTTTCACCTTATGTTATATATATATATCACATTAATACTCGTAGTATACCAAGATTCCATCACAAAACTTGGTCAATAATATTGGTAAATTATAATTTACCATAATAATTATGCATGAAGCACTAATATATTATGCTATCTTTTATTATTTTAGGAATGAAACTGCATGGTAATGATATTAAAATTAAATTTTCTCTACTTATTGAAGATTTGAAGTTTTTGTAGGATATACATGTTATAGTACATGATGCTCAAAATAAGTGAATTTTTTAGTGTAATATTTTTCACATTGATAAATAATTTTTATATTTATGGAAAAATTCAAGGGTACAAAATTAAAGTAAGGTTATGGTGTCCTTTATATTAATAAAGTACATGCTCATTTAGGTTGAAAAATAGTATGAAGATTGTGTAACTTAGACTTAGAATGTTTTTACATCAATAAAATTGATACCAATAATAGAAAAAACACTTTATGGGATATTTGAATAATTATTATCACCTTATCCATTAACAATTGAAGAACTACTTGATAAGTTAAAGGGTTTATTTAATATATTTATTAAAATTTTCACTAAAAACATTTGGATTATTTGTTAGAAAAGTGATGTTTTTGTTTGAATTTCCTTATTAGAATAGATTGTGCGTTATACATTTTATAGATGACATGTATATCAATAAAAATATATTTTATAGTGTAATTGGTGTTTGAAATGCACAAAAATAGAGATATCATATTGTATGATATCCCCTTAGTCATAGCCTGTGATATGACATGGAATTTTTTTTCATAGCATATGATATGTATCTATTGTAGTGTATGATAGATATGTGATATATGATATTAATTTAATGTTCACAAGCATGTATTACCTATGGTTTACCTATGATTATAAATCAATGGTTTGATTCATTTATTTCTACACATAATCATTTGAAACATTCAAATAATTATGAAACTCCAATGGGCATGCATTATTATAATGATTGGGGGGTTCCATGTGATGGAAGTAAATATTATAATCCCTAAATTAAATTAATTGAGACTATATAATGGTATTTTATCCCCTTTCTGGGGAAAATAAAACTTAATAAACATATAGAAATCATTCTTTATTCCAATTCACCATTCATATTCATGGAGAAGATACCAGTACACCTTTTGTGTTTGGGAGTCCTCCCATTATAAATAAGGATTATAGTGACCAATATTCTACCTATAGAGGAAATATTTTTGAGGAGATAACTTAGTTATCACCATTAAAAAAACTCATACAATTTTGATAGGGATGGATCTTGCAGTATTAATGGTACACTAGTTTATATTTTATGTTCTTTATACTAAAAGTTGATTCTTGATGATAGATCAGACACTTTTATGGATTTATATTACTACCAAGATTATGTTATTAACTAAAAAAACTCATCAATAGTATCAAATCCGTAATCATCAACAAATTAATATGTCATTTTACTTATTTTATGAGAAACCTGTGCATCATAATCTACTTAAGGACACATCATAGTGTTCGATATGCCATGGATGGAGGGAATCAATTAGATTACTTGGGTTCATGATATAAGAAATAACAATTATATTTTTTATTATATATAGGTAATAAATTGTTTATATCGTAAGTTATGATACACCAAAATACTGTGGTTTTTTCTATGCATAAAGCTATGATATGTGATATTATAGGCTACGACTGAAACTCGAGTTGCGTAAAAATAGAGTATTTTGTTGTAATGATCATATATTTTATATTATCATATAAAACTCAATATGTAATATAAATTCATAATAAATTATAGATACATATTAAAATTTCCCATACATAAGTTTTTTCCATTATGGGATAAGTTTTCTTACATATGGGCTATTTACCATGTAAGGGTTTTTGGCTTTGTGTAATAAATTTTATTATGTTTTGGTCACTCGATACATAAGGGTTACATATGGAAGTTTTATTTATTTTATAATTTACACACAAGGGTACTCTATGATTCCAAACATATCTTATGATAGATAAATCCTCTTATTTATCATAAAATACGATATAAGAAAAAATGAATAAATTAACATCCTTTTTTATTTTTTTATAGTTTATAAATTGTTTAATATTTAATATGATAGTTATCTCCAATCCATTGGATTTATGGGTATTAATATAAATAACTAAATTATGAAAAAATTATAGTTCACACATTTATATTATAAATTCATAGGTTAGAAATATATTAGAAATGAAAATAAAAAACATTTAAAAGTAAAAGTAATATTTTTTCTAAAAAACAATTTTTATGAATGCTTTGTATTTTTATATTAATAAATTAAATTATACTATATTAATGAATTATTTTAATGAAATTTATATATTATATATTCAATCAAATGTTTTATCACTAATCTCATATTTTTTCTTGGCATGAGATAAGAATAAATCCACTTTAATGCTTAAAAACTGCATTTTTCCAAAAAAGTGGTTTCATCCCATTTTATGAACTTGTTTTAAATTTAAATTTTGATAATTTTAGAAAATTTATTTTAAAAAAATAACATAATTTTTTAAATCAACATTTAAAAATTATCTTAGAGTGAATTTTTGAGAATTTTTTGAAAAGATTAATTTTTCGATGAACAATGAAAAATACTGATTTTTATTTAGAATTAACATCTCTTTTAAGATAAAAAAGTTCAATTTTTTAAATTATTTTAAATGTAAAATTTGATAATTTTTTGTATCATTAATCCAATTTAGTTATTTGCAATCAATTTTATGTTGAATTTTAATATAAAAACTTTTTGTACTTAGGAAAACCGTTTCTTTGGAAAACCACATTTTCTTCACGCATGCAGGTTTAATTTTAAATTAAAAATTTCCACTTATGTGAATTAAAATTATAAAATAGATTAAATGTATATAATTTTAATAATTAATATTATTTAATAATTTTAAATTAATTTTTGGTCATAATGGATTGTAAAAACAGTAAAAATTAATTACATCATTTAAGATTAAAATGAGTTTACACGTGGTTAAATCCAAATATAAGGGTAAGTTTTCAAATTAAAATTATCTAAATCATATTTTATGTAAATAGTTTTACCTTATATTATCCCAAATTATAATATATAGAAATTTTTAAGTTTTTGGGTTGATAATTGACGATCATTTTGGATTCTTTTAGGAAATTTCCAAGCGGGTTCCCTTACCCACTTATAAAAGGATACCCCTCTCCTCTCTTATCCAACATAAATAGTATTCTAGTTCATAAAATACTTTCCAAAATACCTTCCTTAAATCAATAAACATGACCTAGTGTCTCTGGTTTGATCATAAAACAATTCTTGGAAGGCTTTAAGTATAAACCTAAAGAGGTTCTCTAAAGAAGAGGTATAGTTATTATCCATTTGTATTTGTTTTATTTCTTCTTATATATCCTTAAAATATTATTAAAATATGATTAAATTATAATAAAATTATATTAATTTTTTTTATTTTATTATGTTAATGTAATTACCTATAGCTATCTCCTCTTCTATCAAATAGGAAATGAAACTGGCGATTGTGTGTATAACGGACTACCGCCTCACGAAACATTGTAATTTTTGTCCATCAACGCTTCTCAAGGATGGATATAATTATGGATTTAATGTATATATATGATATTTATTACATAATTATACTTCTTTAATTTTAAAATTTCATCTAACTTCTTATCTTCCAATCTATTTAAAAACTATAACGTTGTTCACGCGTACATGTAGGCTATCGCCTCCACGAAGCGATGTGATACGTTTTTCATTTTATTTTTAAATTGTTGACAATAAGGATATATTTAGTGAATATATATCATATAAATAATATAAAAATTATCCTATAAATTTGAATTATTATATACCTTTCTTTCTTTGTATCTGTTGAAAAAATGAAAACAACGTTCATACGTACGTTCAACCTACCATCTCTATGAATAGTGTAATTAATTTTTCTATCCCTAAATTTCATGGATGAATATAAATATATATTTAATGAAAAATATTATATTTATATAATTATTAACATTATTGATATGATAAATCCATGATCACTACCGAACCAAAACTTATACAAAAAACAAAAGATTTATCACTTGGAGCATTGTTTTTAATAAATAATTACTAATAAACAAATAATAAAAGGGTTATAAGTAATAATATATGGTATGATATATATTATTATGGTTATTTAATATATTTATAATAAACTTATATTTATTATACATGAGGTTAGAACACTTACGAAGGAAGTTGATACTTGAGGCAGGGGACTTTCATCTCACTTTTATTTCTATGAGACACATGCCATATTTACCACTTGTTTCATTTATGTTATGTATATAATTACCATTAATTTATTTTATGATTATTATTATGAAAATTATTTTTATTTATAAATCTATCTATGTTTCTTTCGTTCATGGGTCTTATGATTCAAAAGTAACAAAGTGGCAAGGGTTTTATGTTACAATCTCATAATTATTAGGATTGTTTATGATTAAGTTTCTGATGATAAAATATAGTGATATATATATCAAGAAACTCATGAATTTTATTTTACTTTATTTATTTATAGATAATACATTTTTTCATTTCTTTATCCTCTATTTAAGCACTCAAGATATTGAGATAATGTTTTTAAGAAAAATCCACATTATTTTTATCTTCGGCCGAAAATCCTTTCTCTTATATGTCTATGTTTTCAAAAAATGTTTTCAAGAATGTTTTTACTATTATAATATGATTTTTTAAATTAATTTTAACTCATTTTTAATTTATTAAAAATGGTTTAAAAGTAATATTATTTTAATTTTCTGAATGAGGTACTTTTTTATTTTTACAAAAATGTGAAAGGAATGTTTTATTTGAACTTATATGACATGAATGAAATTTACCGCCATGATGAAAGATAAATACTATAAATATTTCTTTATAATTTTCCAAGAATATGTTATAATAAAATTATTTTCACAGTATTTTGTGATTTTTTAGTTTTTGAAAATTAATTTTCAAAGTGGAAAGTGTATTTTCCCCAAGAATATTTTAATGATCTTGTAGTGGTATTTCTATTCATCAAAGACAACAACCGTTGATTTAACTTATGATTTAATAGGGATATTATCCAAGGATAAAATAATTATTCTTTATCTATATGGTTTATGATAATGAGGAAAACATTTTTATGCAACCCATTTCTTTTCCATGGGTTATGCTATAATGAAATGATGAAATGTTTACAAAGCCCGTTTCTTTTCCATAGGTTATGATATGATGAAATGATTATGATACCCATTTCATTGTCATGGGTTATGATATTATGGATTCTTTATTATATTATGGAACACATAATTATAATTTTCTTTATGTTATGGGTGGTCCCATAATTATATATCCCTCCAATGAATTGGGTAAAGACGGATAACTCAAAAGGTAAACATGTTATTATAAGGCCCCAACCTTAAACCTTACTTAATCTTGAGTTATTACAAGATTACACATTGAGGATCTTTTCAGTTTTAGAGTTTTAGAGAATTAGATCATGAAACTTGCATTACATTCCACATTTAAACAAAGTGGTTACATAAAAGACAGTATTCATTCTTCCCATCAACGGAAACATATTGAAAATAATACATGGATTCTTTCTTGACACATCCTTGACACTATCATCACATCTTGTACCTTTCCCTTGACCTGTGAAAAACATTTTAAAGACTTGGGATGAGCATAAAAAGCTCAGTAAGGGTTATAAAAATATGGAAAGGAAACATGAGTTCATATATACATAAGAATGAAATCATACTTTACCCATATAACATAGGAACTTTAACATACCTCATCAAACCATGAATAAATCATAGAAATCATAAGACATAAAGTTAACTTGAGGCATTCATAACATTCTTACGTAGGGAGTAACCCTCTTGGTTACGTTTGGAATACCCATCGCAGTATATTCCCTAAATCTCTTCGGGGAAACCTTAACGTTTCACTCCTTCACGTTACCCAATGCATTGGAGAGCTATATCGGGCTCACCCGCCCTTAGTTTATCACGGAACCACCCGTTTTCATAATAATGCCCAAGAACCTCAACATAATCGTATCACATAAAACATGCATAAAGGAAACATAACATTTCCACATTTCAATCACAAGATATCAATACAACACATTGATATAAAAACATTATGAAAACCATTTTCAATACCAAAATAAAATAAAAGTAAAACATGGTATTTATTTTTCTTTTAAAAAGAAGGTATGACTTGTAGAGGAAGCCGAAACTCAAATAATGGTCACGGCGGCGGAGAAGTCGTTGTCGCCGCATACATACGACAAAAACATTCCCTTTTGTCGTTTAGTAAAACGCTTCATATAAAAATATTTCTTTTTGATAAATGTAAAAGTCAAAGAGGTTTATACACCGTATAAATGAAGGTTGTGTATAAAACAAAATATTCCTCAATGAAAGGAGATTGAGACGAAGTCCCATACAAAGATGGTATCCTTGGATTAAGGATAAATCAGTTACATAACTGTGTGTGACAAACGAATACACGAAATATAAGTGGGTATTAAGTGTAAAAAAATCAGAGGACATTCACACATAATCATAGAACGACATATTCAAGGTGTACAAGTTTATCCCAAAGAATCCAAATTGGGTTAAGAAGTTCCCTTGCAATAATTAGACAGCCTAACGACGTCACTTAAAAATTCAAAAAAAGAGTTGATGAGAGATAAAAAGGGTATCTCATCACTTGGAAATAAAATTCACATCAATAAGTATATAGAAGAACATATCCCAAAATAATATTATGTGAATTAAAAGACATAACAAAATAAGTCTTTTTAAAAAGAGGAGGGTGAAAGGTTCCCTTACCGACATGGGTATCTTTCGAAACATACGCCCCATGAAAGAAGGACAATACATCACTGATGTAAATACTCATAAATGAAATAATATTACACAATGAGTTAAATAATGGTCAGTAAATACACCACTCAAAAGAAATTGTGGAAAATGTAGCATTAATCTCACGGGAATAAAAGTGAGATGAAAAATCCCTTACGAAAACTCGACAGCCTAACGACGCCACTTAAAACCTCCAAAAATGGATTTATGAGATCAAATAGGGTATCTCATCACATTATAATAAAATGTACAGAAAAAGGAATATAAAAGAACATCCCCCATCATAACAAATAGGAGCTTAAAAGAAGTGACATAAAGGGGAGTACTTAAAGAGAAAGAGAGAGGTTAGATCTCTTACGAAAATTCGGCAGCCTAACGGCACCACTCAAAACTTCCAAAATGGATTGAAGAGAGAGAATAGGGTCTCTCATCATAAGAACATAAAAATTACAGTAAGAGTAATATAAAATAACATCCCAATAACAAGAAAGATGAGATTAGAAGGAATGACATAAAAGAGTGCACTTAAAAAGAAAGAGAGGAGTAGGATCCCTTACCTCAAGTCCAACTTGTCTTGTTCGTTTCTTTATATTCCTGAATAATAAACTTTGGTAAATTAATAATTGCCTAAGTACCTCCTTTAGGGATTACTATTCAGTTAATATCACATATTATAATGTTATAATAATTGTTTAATAATGTTAGTTCATATCAGACGTTTTTGCTGATGTTTGGTACATGAGTCAAAAATGAACTTGTTTGAAAAAAGATTGCCCATGTAGTTATAAGTAAATAATTTCCAGAATAGTATTAATGATTAAAATATCATATATATCAAGTAAATATTCATTTCATACTATTCCATATCATTTGGAGATAAAAAACGAAAAACACCGTTCATGGAGACGGCAGACCGTACGTACGCATGAACGCTACTTTCATTTTTTGTCATATTAATGGAATTAAAACAAAATGAGAGAGATATATATATGTTATAATTCCAGAATGATATCCATAATTTTGATGTAATATATTACATATATATCCATTATATATATGCACTTATAATATTACATAACATTTTGAGATAAGAAATGAAATGTACCGTTCATGGAGACGGTAAGCCATACGTACGCATGAACGCTACTTCAATTTATATTTCATATTTAATGGAATTAAAACATAATGATACATAATAGTATTTTAATTCCAGTATGGTATCATATATAATATCATTAAATATATCCTTTATACGTACCACATATGGTATTAACGAATCAAATCACTTTGAGGGGGTGGTAGTCCGCACTTCCTTAAATGAAGATATCGCGTTTACCCATAATGGAAATAATAAAGGTATGCCCAAAATGAAAAATAGATAAGCTTATGGAAAATATAAAAATATTATATATCATATATAAATATAGTGTCATCTTAATGGCCACCTTTGAAGGTGTTAGAAGAATGTTGAACAATCATCGTTTCGGGAGGCAGAAATTCGCCATCCACAGAAACAGTATGTTCTTTAACCATTAGATGTAGGTGTGTGAAAGTGTAGATAAAATCCTTATTATAACAACATCATAGTATATTGATGATACTGGAGTTGTTACAAAAGAAATGAATAAAAAGATTTTAGGGGGTTGTAGAAGCAAAATAAAACAAAAGGACTCAAGTGAATACATTACCTTAAAATCGGGTAACTCCCTTTGGTTTGAGATCAAAGGCTTCCTTGGGAAGACTTATTCCCAAAGTGAGGCTTCAAGGAGTAAGATAGGGAAGTGGAGAGACAAAATGGGCAGAGGTTGGCCGAGACAAAGGCTTTGGGTGTGTGGGTAAGGAGGTAGAGGTGGGGGCCTTTTATAAGAGGAGAGGAGGGGCACTCTTGGAAGGTAAAGAAAAGTCACTTTATTTTAAAATGGTATTCAGATTTAAGAGGTCCCACATTGATGTGTTTCTAGGATAAGGTGATAAGGGTTCTAAATCCACTCATACAATAGGTTTTGGACATGTGTAGGTCTTAGATATTACATTATCTTTCCATTTTATTTAAATCGTTAAATAATGAGGTCATCGCTGCATCATCATGATGTCATAAATAATTTAATTTATTTAATGTCTGAAAATTATAAAAAAAATACTATAATGTATTAAAGATTTTTAGATTTCTATGGAATATTTATAGTCAAAAATCTGATTTGTATAACCCCATTTAAAAATTGTTTTAGTAAAACATTTCATGTTTGTCTCACTTTTACTTTAACTTTAAATAAAAAGATATTAATGTCATTTTCCAACCAAAGTGGCTTCATGGGGTCCCCAAGTTGACCCATGGGTTTTCTTGGTCGGTAATGACACACCCAATGAGGTTAGGACATGTGTCAAGTTCATTTCATATTATTAAAACATTATTTTTACCTTAAACTACACTAATTACCTCTAATCGAGATTAAAAACTTAATAAGTTACTATTCACCGAAAAATTATTTTTATCCCATTGAACCACATTTTACTTCTTAATGAAAACCATGTATGTCTGATTTTTGAAATTCAAAACACAAAGATGGAAAAATTTTATTTAAACGGAAAAATCAGTTTTTATAAGTACCACTTAGTGGTTTCACCATTCATCAAAAATTGAAGTTTTTCAGAAAAATCCCAAAAATTCACCCTAAGATATATTTGATATTCCGAATTAAAAGATGAAGTATATTTTAAAAAATTCAAAACATATAAGTCACATTAATTAATTTAATAATTAATTCCCGCTGTCAGAGCAAATAACGTGTTTTTATGAAACAATAAGTATCAAAAGATTGACACTAGTTTAAGTCTGTTTTCAAAGTGAAATTAATTCCAACGAACACTATTGGATTTAATGGTAAAAATATATTCTAATTTCACTTTAAACCCAATTAAAAAGATAATCTAATCATATAAATAAATTATATTAAAAAGAGGTTTTGAATTAAAATACAACATTTTACACTATTCATTAAAAAAATGAACTTTATCAGAAAGATACGAAAAATTTAACAAAGTAAATTTTGATGTCCCAATTCTTAAGAAGAGTTTTATTTGGTCCAAAAGGATGTATAAGAGTGAACAAAACTATATTTAATGACTTTTCTCCATCAAAAGGCGATAAGTGAATCTTTAGTGAAAACTAGGGCATATACGCCTAAAATTGAATTATTTCCGTATTTTATGCTTTTATCTTTTATTGGATAAATGTAAAAACATTTAAAAACATATATAATCATATTTTAGTTATTTATATCAATTCCCGCCAATACAACGACTACATGTTAACTACCATTTAAAATAATATTATTTTATTATTAGAGTGCAACGTAAGATTTCCAAGAAACTCGTTGTTGTGTGTTGGGTACACCATCGAGCATAGAGTCCCCTTTAAAGTCATATTAATATTTTATTCACAAATATTGATAAATATGAAAATGTGATATTATTTATTTACCTGGGGTGTTACATCCTTCCCCCCTTTTGGGAATTGCGTCCTCGCAATTTTTAAAATTGAGCTTGGAAACATCCTTGAAAGTCCCACATCGGAACAAGAGTCGGTAAAAAAATCACTTTAAAATAATGGGAGAGAAGTACAAATGTCACCCGAGTTAACCCATACTAGGATTCCAAGTATGAAAATATGGATATAGAGGAGAAAACAAAGGGTCATGTTCTGATGGAGAGTGATAGTAAACATGTCTAGGAGAAATTTAACCATAAGAAAATCACAAACTTGTGATGGGTTAAACGATATTCGATTCCCCAGTAGGAAAAGTTAATAGAAAACATTTTTGTTTTAAGTTACTTTTTATTGAGGAATTTATTCATAAGGAAACATAATCACTTATCATGTTGACTTTCAACTTTTACTAGATTCCTTAATCAAACTCATATTTTTTTTCCAAAAGACGAGTATTTAGGGAGACTTGTTCGCATTAAGAGTACTATAATCAACTTCTAGAGAATCACCTAATCCACAAAAGAGAACTATATCCTTCCATTTCTTTAGACTTTAACAAAAACCAAAACCAAAAATGGTTAGTACAAGATTATAAAATCCAAAAAAGGATAACCCTTTATAAAAAGAAAATCTATTCTTAACCTCCAAAATTGTCCAACAAACCCAAAGTTCAACGGGGACCATTCGATAAACAATTTGTCCATAAAATCCTTAAAAGTAAACCAAACTAATATTGAAACCCAAATATTTGAAGGTTTTAGTCACATAGTCTTCCAAGTTAAATCCCAACATTTATATCCAAACAACATCAGTTGCTCTTAAAGTCTCGTATTGAAAAGTAATTAACCTAATCACATATCCTCCATGATAGGTTAATAAATTTCCATAGATAACCCAAAATCAACTTACTCTTAATTCATAAAATCATATAACTAAGAAGAATCAGTAAAACTAACCAGGGAATTCACGTAGTCCAGTGGTAGGCGATAAATACCAGTCGCACTTTGGTTGTGGGTTCGATTACCACAACTTTGTTAGACATAACGGGTTGTCACACGGTCTGCGTGTTGTCCTTTTTCCAAAACTATATAATTCTCAAATCATTCCCCAAAAAGGGATAAAATCATCAAAAATAAACATAACATAATTTAACCTCAATTTTATCTCATGCCTTACACTTCAATCATAACATATAGTAACCCATAATTACCTCAAAAGTGAGGATCATATAAACCCAAATGGTTCTTTATAACTATGTCCACAAAAGAAAAGATAACTATTCCTTGAATAAAATTTGCCTATATTAAACATCAGGGTTACACATAATATAAAAAGTCTTCTAATGTAACCCCATCATCAAAAGAGACTTAATACTCTTAAGAATTTCACAATAACTCTTGAAGCCCTTATGTGTTGACATCTTACTCATTCAACATTCTTCATGATCCATTAACCATTCCTTTCCAACTTATTCCGAAATACCTCTTTCCTACAAACAAAATCACGAATCATATCCTAAGATTCCAAAATAGGAAAACAATAGTCATGAAATAATACATACCTTTGATTGGTCATTGTTAGTTTCTTCATCCTCAATCAGAATGACATTAGGTATTGGGAAATGAACATTTGTACGCTCTTGGTGACCCCATCAAAGAAACTTCTTCATAGGACATGTGTTTGCATAATGACCATGCACACCACATTTAAAACATTCAATTGATCCCTCAGAAAGAACTTCTTTCCCTTTCCTCGAGTTAACTGGATGCTTGCTTTTTCCATGGCAGGTTCTTACTTTATGACCTTCATTTCCACATCTATAGCATATTTCTGTCCCTTTGAGACATTTTCCTAGGTGTTTCTTTCCACATCTTTGACACATAGGTTTTTGAACACACTTACATTTATGATTATTACCTGTACTTCTGTAGGGATTTGTTTCTTGCATATATGAAGCCTTGGAGAAATCACCAAGGTTTAGGTGGTCAATCATGACTCCAGATAGTTGGTTGAGGATAATCACAAGAGTTCTCATTGCAGCTCCCATATCATTCAGTTGCTTGCTCAAAAAACTGTCACAGTTTTCTTCACATCCACTGTTACTTTGGTGCCTGCTAGATCCAACCATTTACTAAAACCAAAAAGGTCAGTGTGAGTATATCAAAAAAAAACCATCATGTACTAATGAGGAAGATAAACACTAAGATATAATTACTCATTCACTTTATCTAAAACTAGGACTCTTTCTGAAATCCTAACCATTATGGTAATGCCACTTATGCTTAAAGAATACCCTAACCTATAAAGTTATCTAAACCGACCTCTGATACCAACTATAAGGCCCCAACCTTAATCCTTACTTAATCTTGAGTAATTACAAGATTACACATTGAGGATCTTTTCAGGTTTAGAGTTTTAGAGAATTAGATCATGAAACTTGCATTACATTCCACATTTAAACAAAGTGGTTACATAAAAGACATTATTCATTCTTCCCATCAACAGAAACATATTGAAAATAAAACATGGATTCTTTGTTGACACATCCTTGACACTATCATCACATCTTGTACCTTTCCCTTGACCTGTGAAAAACATTTCAAAAACCTGGGATGAGCATAAAAATCTCAATAAGGGTTATAAAAATATGGAAAGGAAACATGAGTTCATATATACATAAGAATGAAATCATACTTTACCCATAAAACATAGGCACTTTAACATACCTCATCAAACCATGAATAAATCATAGAAATCATAAGACATAAAGTTAACTTGAGGCATTCATAACATTCTTACGTAGGGAGTAACCCTCTTGGTTACGTTTGGAATACCCATCACAGTATATTCCCTAAATCTCTTAGGAGAAACCTTAACGTTTCACTCCTTCGCGTTACCCAATGAATTAGAGAGCTATATCAGGCTCACCCACCCTTATTTTATCACGAAACCGCCCGTTTTCATAATAATGCCCAAGAACCTCAACATAATCGTATCACATAAAACATGCATAAATGAAACATAACATTTCCACCTTTCAATCACAAGATATCAATACAACACATTGATATAAAACATTATGAAAACCATTTTCAATACCAAAATAAAAGAAAATTAAAACATGGTATTTATTTTTCTTTTAAAAAGAAGGTATGGCTTGTAGAGGAAGCCGAAACTCAAATAATGGTTACGGTGGCGGAGAAGTCGTTGTCGTCGCATACATACGACAAAAACATTCCCTTTTGTCGTTTAGTAAAATGCTTCATATAAAAAGATTCCTTTTGGATAAACGTAAAAGTAAAAGGGGTTTATACACCGTATAAATGAAGGTTGTGTATAAAACAAAATATGCCTCAATGAAAGGAGATTGAGATGAAGTCCCATACAAAGACGGTATCCTTGGATTAAGGATAAATCAGTTACATAACTATGTGTGACAAACGAATACACGAAATATAAGTGGGTATTAAGTGTAAAAAAATCAGAGGACATTCACACATAATCATAGAACGACATATTCAAGGTGTACAAGTTTATCCCAAAGAATTGAAATTAGGTTAAGAAGTTCCCTTGCAATAATTAGACAGCCTAACGGCGTCACTTCAAAATTCAGAAAAAGAGTTGATGAGAGATAAAAAGGGTATCTCATCACTTGGACATAAAATTCACATCAATAAGGATATAGAAGAACATATCCCAAAATAATATTATGTTAATTAAAAGACATAACAAAATAAGTCTTTTTAAAAAGAGGAGGGTGAAAGGTTCCCTTACCGACATGGGTATCTTTCGAAACATACGACCCGTGAAAGAAGGACAATACATCATTGATGTAAATACTCATAAATGAAAGAATATTACACAATGAGTAAAATAATGGTCAGTAAATACACCACTCAAAGTAAATTATGGAAAATGTAGCATAAATCTCACGGGAATAAAAGTGAGATGAAAAATCCCTTACGAAAACTCGGCAGCCTAACGGCGCCACTTAAAACTTCCAAAAATGGATTGATGAGATCAAATAGGGTATCTCATAAAATTACAATAAAATTTATAGAAAAAGGAATATAAAATAACATCCCCCATCATAACAAATAGGAGCTTAAAATAAGTGACATAAAGGGGACTACTTAA
The DNA here is from genome assembly GCA_963277665.1 of Viscum album. Classification (NCBI taxonomy): domain Eukaryota; kingdom Viridiplantae; phylum Streptophyta; class Magnoliopsida; order Santalales; family Viscaceae; genus Viscum; species Viscum album. The sequence goes on along the minus strand of OY728141.1, from coordinate 1,951,398,996 downwards.
AGAGAAAGAGAGAGGTTAGATCTCTTACGAAAATTCGGCAGCCTAACGGCGCCACTCAAAACTTCCAAAATGGATTGATGAGAGAGAATAGAGTCTCTCATCATATGAACATAAAAATTACAGGAAGATTAATATAAAATAACATCCCAATAACAAGAAAGATGAGCTTAGAAGGAATGACATAAAAGAGTGTACTTAAAAAGAAAGAGAGGAGTAGGATCCCTTACCTCAAGTCCAACTTGTCTTGTTCGTTTCTTTATATTCCTGAATAATAAACTTTGGTCAATTAATAATTGCCTAAGTACCTCCTTTAGGGATTATTATTCAGTTAAAATCACATATTATAATGTTATAATAATTTTTTAATAATGTTATTTCATATCAGACGTTTTTGCCGATGTTTGGTACATGAGTCATAAATGAACTTGTTTGAAAAAATATTGCCCATGTAGTTATAAGTAAATAATTTCCAGAATATTATTAATGATTAAAATATCATATATATCCAGTAAATATTCATTTCATAATATTACATATCATTTGGAGATAAAAAACGAAAAGCACCGTTCATGGAGACGGTAGGCCGTACGTACGCATGAACGCTACTTTCATTTTTTGTCATATTAATGGAATTAAAACAAAATGAGAGAGATATATATATGTTATAATTCCAGAATGATATCAATAATTTTGATGTAATATATTACATATATATCCATTATATATATGTACTTATAATATTACATAACATTTTGAGATAAGAAATGAAATGTACCGTTCATGGAGACGGTAAGCCGTACGTACGCATGAACGCTACTTCCATTTCTATTTCATATTTAATGGAATTAAAACATATTGATACATAATAGTATTTTAATTCTAGTATGGTATCATATATAATATCATTAAATATATCCTTTATACGTACCACATATGGTATTAACGAATCAAATCACTTTGAGGGGGCGGTAGTCCACACTTCCTTAAATGAAGATATCACGTTTACCCATAATGGAAACCATAAAGGTATGACCAAAATGAAAAATACAGAAGCTTAAGGAAAACATAAAAATATTATATATCATATATAAATATAGTGTCATATTAATGGCCACCTTTGAAGGTGTTAGAAGAATGTTGAACAATCATCGTTTCGAGAGGCAGAAATTCGCCATCCACAGAAACAGTATGTTCTTTATCCATTAGATGTAGGTGTGTGAAAGTTTAGCTCAAATCCTTCTTATAAAAACATCCTAGTATATTTATGACACTGGAGTTGTTAAAAAATAAATGAATAAAAAGAGTTTAGGGGGTTGGAGAAGCAAAATAAAACAAAAGGACTCAAGTGAAGACATTACCTTAAAATCGGGTAACTCCCTTTGGTTTGAGATCAAAGGCTTCCTTAGGAAGACTTCTTCCCAAAGTGAGGCTTCAAGGAGTAATATAGGGAAGTGGAGAGACAAAATGGGTAGAGGTTGGACGAGCCAAAGGCTTTGGGAGTGTGGGTAAGGAGGTAGAGGTGGGGGCCTTTTATAAGAGGAGAGGAGGGGCACTCTTGGAAGGTAAAGAAAAGTCACTTTATTTTAAAATGGTATTAGGATTTAAGAGGTCCCACATTGATGTGTTTCGAGGATAATGTGATAAGGGTTCTAAATCCACTCATACAATAGGTTTTGGACATGTGTAGGTCTTAGATATTACATTATCTTTCCATTTTATTTAAATCGTTAAATAATGAGGTCATCGCTGCATCATCATGATGTCATTAATAATTTAATTTATTTAATGTCTAAAAATTATAAAAAAAATACTATAATGTATTAAATATTTTTATCTTTCCAATGAATATTTATAGTCAAAAATCTGATTTGTATAACCCCATGTAATTTTTTTTATTAAAACATTTCATGTTTGTCTCATTTTTACTTTAACTTTAAATAAAAAGATATTAATGTCATTTTCCAACCAAAGTAGCTTCATGGGGTACCCAAGTTGACCCATGGGTTGTCTTTTTTGGCCACGACACATCAAATGAGGTTAGGACATGTTTAAAGTTCATTTCATATTATTAAAACATTATTTTTACCTTAAACTACACTAATTACCTCTAATCGAGATTAAAAACTTAATAAGTTACTATTCACCAAAAAAATTATTTTTATCCCATTGAACCACATTTTAATTCTTAATGACAACCATTTATGTCGTATTTTTTAAATGAAAAACACAAATATGACAAAATTTCATTTAAACGGAAAAATCAGTTTTTATAAGTACCACTTAGTGGTTTCACTATTCATCAAAAATTGAAGTTTTTCAGAAAAATCCCAAAAATTCACCCTAAGCTATATTTGGTATTCCGAATTCAAAGATGAAGTCTATTTTACAAAATTCAAAACATATAAGTCATATTAATTAATTTAATAATTAATTTCCGCTGTCAGAGCAAATAGCGTGTTTTTATGAAACAATAAGTATCAAAATATTGACACTAGTTTAAGTCTATTTTCAAAGTGAAATTAATTCCAACGAACACTATTGGATTTAATGGTAAAAATATATTATAATTTCACTTTAAACCCAATTCAAAAGATAATCTAATCATATAAATAAATTAGATTAAAAAGAGGTTTTGAATTAAAATACAACATTTTACACTATTCATTAAAAAATGAACTTTATCAGAAAGATACGAAAAATTTACACAAAGTAAATTTTGATGTCCCAATTCTGAAGAAGAGTTTTATTTGGTCCAAAAGGATGTATAAGAGTGAACAAAACTATATTTAATGACGGTTCTCCATCAAAAGGCGATAAGTGAACCTTTAGTGAAAACTAGGGCATATACGCCTAAAATTGAATTATTTCCATATTTTATGCCTTTATCTTTTATTGGATAAATGTAAAAACATTTAAAAACATATATAATAATATTTTAGTTTTTTATATCCATTCCTGCCAATAAAACGACTACATGTTAACTGCCATTTAAAATAATATTATTTTATTATTAGAGTGCAACGTAAGATTTCCAAGAAACTCGTTGTTGCGTGTTGGGTATGCCATCGAGCATAGCGTCCCCTTTAAAGTAATATTAATATTTTATTCACAAATATGGATAAATATGAAAATGTGATATTCTTTATTTACTTGGGGTGTTACAGTTATAAATGAACCTGATTTCATGTTAAAAATTTCAAGCATGGAACTAGTTCTCATGTCCTTTATATTAATAATGGACCATGTATTCATCTATATAAGTTTATTCATGGACCTGGATTTCATGTCCATGACATTGTTCATGGACCATATTTTCATGTCCTTAAATTTAGGTGAGGGACTGATTGCATGTCTTTAACTTAATGAGTGAACCTGTTTCTATTATAAATGTTCCCAATACTATATTCTTATGTTTTTATATAATCCTATTTCTATATTATACTATCATGGATCATTTCCTTTTATTTATTTTATGTTTCATGTATTATTAAATTCAAAAATTTATTCCATGACTCAAATTATGATATATGATATGTAGGGTATGGTTCTAAAATGGTATTCTCATGTTATCATAACCTTATACTCAAATTATTCACATGTGATCATTGATATCTACCTCATTTACCCTTAATGATCATATGATCTTACACTTTATTATTTTTCCTTTCCTTAGGTTATGAAGAAAGGTATTAAGTTTGATATTTCTAAGAAGGGTTCTAGTTATGAAGAACTTAATGGGAGATGATGTAGTTCACTTATGAACCATATGATTATGTATCCATGTTTCCAAAAACACTATACCTATATGATGCTAGTGTGGATTTTTATGTAATGTAATGAATATTTATATATTAAGAAGTAATATCTATATATAAAAAGTTTGGGTCTCTATATTTGGTATCAACATAATGTTTAGTTAACCTTTGGAGACTAGGATGAGAAAACTTTAATAAGAACCCTTAGGATAATCCTAAATACAGGAGAACATCTAAAGTTATGGTAAATAAAAGAGTGTGGTTTTCCTAGAAAACCATCCTCATTTGGATATTACAAGTGGATTTGGTTATGGAGTAGTTGTTCCTAGGGTTAATAACCTCAAAAGGGTGTATTTAACATTGAATTGATCACCACTTGGTGTTAGATAAAGAGGCCTTGATACACACCTAGTTTGACAGTCCTAAGGGACATTCTTATGTTAATTCACATTTTCTTTATAAACCATCATGAAGGATTTTAATAGATAATGATCATGAATTATCTAAGTAAAACCTATGTTTCATAGATTTAAAAGAATGCATCATGATTTAGACATCCTATAGATGAATTTTTTATAGTTATGATTATTGTTTTTCACACCATTACTTTGGTTTTAGTCAATGGCTAGAACTCAAAGGAATCGTGCGAAAACAATGTGACATATAATGCAATGATCATCATCGTGAGAAACTAATTGGATTATAATATGGTATAAACTATTTTTTTGACTAATATTTCTCAACTCTCTCAGGATATAAGTGGTAACACGAGTCATGTTGAACTTCCAAATTTACCAAAGAGGGAGAAAAAAGCCATTGAATCTTTTATGTGACAATGTACACCTTCGTTCTATGGGATTTATAATCCATTGGTTGTTGAGAAATGGATCAATGTGATGGAAAATGTATTTTCCCTTCATTAGTGCTTAGACCATGAAAAGGTTTTTAAGACATTTATCATATGGAAGTAAAATCACATTAATGGTGGAAAATTGTAAAGAATATATGGTAAGAGGATGAAATTTAATATATGGAAAGGGATGAGTTTAAGAGAATATTTTTAAATAATAACTTCCCTCATATTTTACAAACAAAAATATTGAAGTAATTCCTTGAGAATAAGTAGACGGATGATGAATCCATTTGTACCTATGAGGTAAATTTTAAAAGGATTTCAAGTTATGATTCTGGTTTAATCATTAGACCTAAAAGAAAAATTAATTGATTCTTTTGTAGAATGAATACAATTATTTGAAAGGAATTATACATAAGGGACTTTGTAAGATATTAAAAAATCATTATTTATGAACTCAAAGAGGAAATTAAAGTTGGAAACCCTCAGAATTATGATTATAAGAAAAGAAGGATGTAGTTTCATGGAAGTTCTAGTGTCATATCACATAGAGGGAAGAAAAAGCTTCAACCACATACTTGCCAAAAATATGGGAAGGAGAATTTAGGTTAATTTTAGAAAGGAACCAGAAAATGTTTCAAGTTTGGTAAACCTACACATAAATAAAAAGACTATCGATGTAATATATAAAAGACTGTCAATGAAATGAGTGAAGAGAGGGTTTGACAAAATTCACCACCCACACTTCAATATTATATGTTCAAGGATTTTGGGAATTATGTTAATCAATTCCCTAATCTAAGGACTAATGAGGATAATAGGACATAACAACATATTAATACAAAGGCTAAGGGAGAAACTTATGTAATTATAACAACTGAAGTGAATCATGATAATTAGGTCAAACTTATCTTCCACTATAGAGTTAGGAATTTAATGTTGGAGTTTGTATGAATGATCCCTATAAAAATATTATTGTTTATCCTTTAGTTAAATTTGATGTAATTATGAGAATTGATTATCTCTTTCTATATGGATTCGGAAATAATAAAATCACATTTGATATCCTGAATCAACCTATGAATGTCCATCAGTGCAAGGATGAACCCAAAATTCCAATGGAAATGTTTTTTATGGATAATATATGATCTTATTTAAGGAATAAAGGGTGATTTATATTTTTAAGCATATATTATTTAATTGTGACTTTATTTTTGAAATGATTATGGTATATAAGTCTTAGTATGAGACTTTATGAGTGATTAAAATTACTTCAAGATAATTGTTAAGTTGAAAATGGGAGGATTTAAGATCAAATCATTACAATATTTGGGATTCAAGTTTTGTTAACCATATTTTGTAGGACCCTTAATTTTAACTATTTATTTAATGGGTTAAGATGAACTTTGGGTGTTATTGTTGAAGTATTTGAAGTTAATGTAATGTATAACTTGTGAAAACCATTTTGGTTTTGGTAAATATCTAGATACTAGAGGAATAAATTTCCATCATTTTATGAATCTTATAATCAATTTAAATATAATTTCACTTCTTTATTTAGGAAAAATTCATCTTGAAAATTAATTTATTAGAGTGAGAGTTGATGTGTAAATTGATCAAAGCATAACCAAAGGATTCGATTGTTCTTATGGAATAAAAAGATATCAAGTAAGTATATTTTATCATGTTATATATCTTAATATTTAAAAACCCTCAAATTTTGTAAAAGGATCTTGAGATAAAAATTTTGTTCTTCCTCCTCCACATTTAATCTACAACTTCTTCTCTTAGCTCTTCTGCTCAACATCCTTTTGGCGTCGACATCCTCGAGATTGACTTTTTGAAACTTCTCACTGCTTTCTTACCTAAATCCCATCCTACCCCCTTCGATGTATAGGGATTTCTTAGGTGGTACAATGATGCTCTCGCGGTCGGGATCTACGGTATGAGGGTGCGACTTTATTCTTTGTAGGCTGGGAGCACAAGGGGTGGTCTGCTATGGTCTTATTCCATGGTTAGATGGTGGAGAATAGTTTGCGATTCATCTCCTATAGTGTTCAATAGTCTTCATGGATCAAGGTGAGATTTTGAGTTTTTGATTTTTTCATTCTAGAATTTGGGTGTCGCCATCACTGGGGTACCCTGCATTGAGTCTCATAGAGGTAGTGGGGGTCTCAGGCTTCATCTGGTGATCGAGATAATGGACAATTTTTCATTGTTGGAGGATTTGAGGTTGGTCCTATAGTGATGGGTTTTTCCCTTTGTTTTCTCATTTGCATGGATCTGATTATTACTGTGATTCGTCTTCTTACGGTGAATCTACTGTGTGAATCTGGTTGATTCTGGTTGGGTGGTATGTTATGCTGTGCGGTCAGAGGTACATGGTCTATGTTTCCATTTCTACTTCAAGGGATACTCTATATGAGGTTTAGAGTTAAGAGTTTTCATCTGAACATATCTATTTGGAATCAGATTTTTGAGAGGGTATGGCTTTTACCATAGGTACCAGGCCCATGCATCACTGCATGGGACAGCTAGCCGTGTAGCGATGAGAATGTGGAAGCTGGAATGATTGTTTTATGCTGGGGAGGGGATGCTCTTGTTGACTTGATTTGGTTTTATTTATTTTGATCCTTTGGGGAGCAGTTTAATGTCTTATGTCCTTGAATTCATGTTGGGTTCCCCTTCAACCCTTAAAAGGGGGTCTATGATATAATAAGAAATAATTTTCAGTCAGTCAAACCCTTGATTACTGGGTAAAATTTTACATTTTGATGAGAAAATTTATTATGGGGGGGGGAGAGAATGTTACACCTTTATATTTTATAATAAATTTCTCTTTAAATAAAATTAATCTCTTTGATAACTTTCAATACATGCAAACCCAATTCTAAAAGAACCACAATATACTATTAAAATATTATTATTTAATGTGATAGTTATTACCAAGGCATTAGATTAGAGAGTATGAATATAACTAAAAAAATATGAAAAATATATGGTTTATACACGTATAAAATAAATTCATTGGTTATCAATATATTATAAATGAAAATACAAATCATTTGAAAGTAAAAAAATATTTTTCTAAACAACTATTTTTATGCGCAAAGTGTATTTTTATCTTAATAAATTAAATTAGTCTATATTGGTGAATGGTTTTAATGAAATTTTTATATTATATATTCAATCAAATGTTTTATCATTCATCTAATATTTTTTAAGGCATGGGATAAGAATAAACCTAGTTTTATGCTTACAAAATGTGTTTTTCTAAAAAACAGTTTCATATAGTTTTGTGCAGTTCTTTGAAAATTAATTTTTTACAATTTTAGAAAATTTATTTTAAAAAATAAAATTTATGTTTGAAATAAAAAATTTCAAAATTATCTTACAGTTAATTTTTTAGAATTTTTTGAAAAGATTATTTTTTCAATGAATAGTGAAAAAATACAAATTTTTATTAAGAATTATTATTTTGTTTATTTTTTTAAAGTTACATTTTGTTTTAAATGATTTTAAAATTAAAATTAGGTCAATTATATTATTTTAAATCTAATTTAGTTCACTTTTATCATTTTTATGTCTATTTTTGATATAAAACCTCTTGTACTTAGGAAAACTTTTTCTTTCAAAAATCGCATTTTCATCACGCTTAAGGGTTTCATTTTAAAATATATAATGATACTTATGGGAATTGAATTTTTAAAAATTTATTCCATATTTTTAATAATAATAATAATTATTAATTAATAATTTCAATCTAATTTTTGGACATAATGAATAGTAAAAATAGTAAAAATTAAATATCATAGTTAAGGTTAAAACAAGTTTACTGGGGGTTAAACCAAAAGATAAGGGTAATTTTTCCAATTAAATTTATATGAATCCTATTTTTTTTGACATATTTAGACCTTATAATATATAATAGGATAATATATGTCCATTTGGAATCTTTTATCTTGATAATGACCATCATTTTGGATTCTTTTAGGAAATTTCCAAGTGGGTTCCCGCCCCCACTTATAAAAGGACACCCCTATCCCCTCCTATACACACTTAAATAACATTTTAGTTTGGAAAATACTTTCCCAAATACCTTCATTACACCCTTACCCATAACCTAGATTACATATTTTATCAGGAAAGTATCCTAGGATGGATTTTGGTATAAACCTAAAGAGATTATCTAAAGAAGAGGTATAGTTCTTAACCTTGCATTTTCATTTTATTTATTCTTATACCTCCTTAAAATATTCTTAAAAAAAGATGAAATAATAATAAAAGTATATTAAATATATTTATATGTTATTATTTTACTGTAATTACCTATATCCATCTCATCTTCTATCAAATGGGAAACAAACTTTCGATCATGTGTACGGAGGACTACCACCTAATGAACCGATGTAAATAATTTTCCACCACCACCTATCATAGATGGGTATAACGATTGATTTAAAGTATATCTATTATATTTATGAAATAATTATAATTTTTAAATTATAATATCACATATAATTTCTTATCTTCGAATCCACTGAAAAATAATAACATCGCTCGTGCGTACGTATGGACTACCATCTCCCTGAAGCAATGTGATACATTTTTCATTTTATTTTGACATGGATGGAAATAATTATAGATTTATTGAATATATATGATATAAATTATATACAAATTATTATATAAAGGTGAATTATTATATACCTTTATTTCTTTCCATCCGTTGAAAAAATGAAAACAAAGTTCATGCATACGTAAGGCCTACTGTCTCAATGAACATTGTAATTCATTTTTCTATCCCTAAATTTTATAGATGAATCTAAATATGTATATAATTAATACATATAAGATTAATATTGAGATTTAATTTCTATATATAATGGAACCATGATCAAAGTACAAGGCCCAAAAAACTACCGAACCAAATCATACATGAAAAATGAAGCAGTTATCACCCAAAATTGTATTTTTAATAAAGAATTGTTCATAAATAGGTGATAAAAGGGTTATAAGTAATCATATATGTTATAATAAATATTTTTATAGTTATTTAATATATTTATAATAATCCTATATTAATTATACAGGAGGTTCAAACACGTATGAGTGAAGTTGAGACTTGAGGTAATGGATTTTCATCTCACTTTTATTTATGTGAGACACATGCCATATTCACCACTTTTTTATTTTATGTGGTGTATATAATTTCCATTAATATATTTTTTAATTATTATTATATAAATTAGGGGATTTAAATATACATCTAATTTTATTTCTTTCATTTTACTTATGATTCAAAAGTTACCAAAGTGGTAAGGGTTTTATGTTAGAATCTCATTGTTTACCGGGATTGTTTATGATTAAGTTTCTGATGTTGAAATATTATGATATATATCTCTAGAAACTCATGAATTTTATTATATTATGTTAATTTATATAGAATAATTGTTTCCATTTCATTTTCTTCTCTTTATGTACTCAAGAGACTAAAATAATATTTTTAATAAAAATTAATTTCATTCCTCTCTTTGGTCGAAAATCCTTTCTCTTCCATGTCTATGTTTTCTAAAGATGTTTTGAAGAATAGAATTTATATTCTCTTATAAATTTTTAAATTAATTTTTACCCTTGTTTTAATTTTTATTTTTTTTAAAAATAATCTTATTGTCATTTTCTAAATGAGTTAATTTTTTAGTTTTTACAAAAAATGTAGAAGAAATACATTATTTTAAACTATAAAAAATGAACAAATTTTTTTGTCAGGACCACTAAATACTATAATGATTAATTTATATGTTTCCAAGTATATTTTAAAATAAGACATTTTTCACAGTATTTTTTGAATTTTTAGTTTTTGAAAAGTTATTTTCAAAGAGAAAAGGGTATTTTCCTCAAGAATGTTTTAATGATCTTGTAATGATATTTCTATTAATCAAGTAAAACCACAGTTAATTTAACTTATTCTTTACTAGGGATATGATCTGAGGATACCATCCTTATTATTTCTCTATATGGTTTATTATTATGATGAAAATATTTTTATGAAACCCATTTATTTTCCATGGGATATTCAATGACGAAATAATGAAATGTTTATGAAACCTGTTTCTTTTCCATGAGTTATGATCTGATTAAATATTTGTGAAACCCATTTAGTATTCATAGGTTATGATATGATGAGTGTTTTATGAACCAGTGGAACACATCTGTATGTTTTTAATTATATGGTGGGTGGTCCTGTAATTATTTATCCCTCAAATGCATTGGGTAAAGTTGGATAACTAACGAGGAAAATATGTTATGCATGAACCTGATTTCATGTTCAAAATTTCATGTGTGAACCTAGTTTTCATGTCCATAAGATCAAGTGTTGAACTTTTATTTATGTACACAAGTTTATTAATAGACCTGAATTTCATGTCCATAATATTATATGGGGACATAAGTTTTATTTCCATAAGTTTATTCAGAGGTTTGACTTTATATCCTTAACTTAATGAGTGAACTTGTTTCTATTTATACATGTTCTGAATGTTATACGATTTTTTTTCCAAAATCCTATTTCTATGTTATAATATCATGGATCATGATCATTTATTTCTTTTAAGATTCCTGTCTTAAGTACTACTATGATTTATGACGTGACACAAATTATGATCTATTCTATGCAAGGTGTGCTTTTGAAATGTTATGCTCATATTTTCATACCCTTTAAACCTTTTTATTCTTATTTGATCATTGATATCCCTATTTTTTACCTTTAAATAGAATTTTAACTTTCTTTTTATTATGTTTCCTTTCCCCAAAAAATAGACAAAGGTATTAAGTATGATATGTATAAGAAGGGTGCTAGTTATGAAGAACATAATAGGATATTATGTTTTTCACTTATGAACTAGTTGTTTATGTATCCATGTTTCTAAAGTCACTAGACCTATACAATTCTAATATGGATCATTATGTTATGTAATGAGTATTTATATATAAAGATGTGATATCTATGTATGAAATGTGTGGGTCTCTATATTAATATATCATGATTTTGAAAATAAATAAACTATTTACTTAATTATTTATTCTTTTTGAATATTCATTTTTATAATTTTTTTATAAAATATGAATATCATGTATGCATTAATTTATGTAAAAAATTGTTTCTTATATTTTTTCATTCTATGTATTACATGATAGGTATAGAAAAATATGATTTAGTTTTTATCAATATTTAACTTAATTTTTAATTAATGTCATTAGCTTAAATTTAGTCATTGAATATAGTTTATACTTATTAGGTATTAGAGTTATGATGAATTGGAATATCTCTTGAGTATTGTATCCATGTGTAGTGAGGATTTAGAATATAATTTCCACTAGTCTGGAGACTTATAACTTATTCTCGAAATGTGGAGATTAACTATCCGTGGCTCTAAGATTAATCATATGGGGATTATCAATTTCATATAATTATAAACCTTTACATGAAAAGTTTATATATTATATACATATGATTCATTTAGATATGTGAAAATATGTTGGGATTCTATGTTTCTCTGAGTATCATAAACTTTGTATTATTTAAATAGATACAAATTAATATGGTTTTAATATATTAATTCTGTGGATGGAATCGGGATTCAAAAACTATATCATTAGACACATTTAGATATAAAGTATAAAAATATGGCATAATAAATATTTCATAGGATGTAATAGTTATTAATTTAATATGCATGTAATGTATATTAATTTGGAGAGAATTTAAAATAAAACCCCTTAAATACAAAGTGTGAGATTTCTTCCAATGCATAATTTTCAAGAAATCAATCATTTAGTATGGGCGACCCTAACCATTATGTTCCCATGTATTATATTCTATAAATAAATAAAGTAATAAGGTGACCTTAACCAATAATTTCCTTATTATTAGTATTGTCATTGGGATACACTTAGGTGGAAGATCCTAACCATTAGGATACTAGAGGAATATAGTCGAGTGAATTCAAAATATGGATTTGTATAAAGAGTTATCCACTCATCTATACAAGATTCATATATGATATTATTGGAAATATTTTCCTAACAAATATAATCATGTCTGATTTACATGATTAACTAGTGCAAGTCATTATGAAATATGGATATTGTATTATAGAATGGATATGATGTTCGAGGTGCTCATTTTAAATGGTACTAATTTAACTAAAATCCTTGATGAAATGATATAAAATATGATGCTAAAAAATAAATATTTCTTTTTTTAGATTATAGCATGCATCATGTTTATAATTTTGATGAATCTTATAGGTTTGACCAATAAAATTATTCTAGATTTGTATCTAAATTTTTGAATAATTTTAGAGAGAATGATTCCTAGCATATGAATGTAAATTTTATAGAAATGAATTTCGATAACTCTCACTCATGAGTATTAGATATCAGGTGTGCATTAGATATTTGTACTGATAAAAAAGAATTATAGATAAAATATTATTGAATAAAGGTGATTTATAACCACATATCAACAATGGGGAAATGGTTATTGTGGTGAAGGTTGACACTTATGATATAAGTCTACATAGTGGATTAGTTTTGGAATTTGAAAATTGTTTTTATGTTAATTCCACAAACATAAATTTCATTTCTTTATCTTGTTTGTGGAAATGGAATTTTTATTAATTTTTAAGAACATGATTTATTCTATATATATTAAATAATTTTTTTAGGGAATCAATAATACGATAAATGGTTTGTAAATTCGATATATGGATAATCCTTCCTATAATATTTAGAATAAGACGGTCAAGTTTGATTCTAAGTGCAATTTACTTTAGAATTGTTTCCTTGAACAAATAAATAAGAAACAAATTAAATGGTTCAATATTGATGGATTGTTATGATCATTAGATTGTGGATAATTTGGTATATGTGAATATTTTTTATGAATCTAAATGACCAAAAAACCTTTTAGTGGAAACGATAAAAGGGCTTGTGGGTTGTTGGATCTTATACGTAGTGATATATATAGACTAATGGTTACATAAAAAGAGGTGGGTTTAAGTAATTTGTAACCATAATCAATGACTTTAGTCAATATGGAATGTGTTTTTAATGAGGCACACTTATATAACTTTTGAAAAATTCAAAAAGTCTCAGAATAAATTATAGAATCTAATGGGTAAAATTATTAATATTTTTTGATCTAATAAATGTAGTGAATACTTAAGCCAATAATTCAATAATTATTTTAGATATTATATAATTGTTCCACAACTCAATAATCTAGGAATACCAAAGTTGAATGGTGTGTTAAAGAGGAAGAACCATGCCATGTTGGACATAATTCAATTGATGATGAGTTAGTGTGACCTTCCTATTTCATTATGGGGATATTCTCTAAAAAAAAAAGCATTCATGATCAACTGCATTCCATATAATATAGTTATAAATACACTATGTAATATATGGTATGAGACACACCTCAATATGTATTTTTTTTTGAATATTTATCATTTTAAAGAATAATTATAACATATGGCTACTGATAAACTCTTCCTTAAATCATAAAAATTTCTTTTTTGGTTATCTTAAATAAAAAATATTAATTTTATAATCATACTAAACACAAAGTGTTTGTGTCTTGACGTGATGTTTTCTTTAAGAAGGAATATATCAGCTGAGGATTTAGTGAGAGGAATGATAAACTTGGTTAAGTTTAATGAAAGTAAATATGAAGTATTCCTAAGATACAAGTTGATCTAATTCCTCAAAGAGTTTTGGAAGAAGAAAGAACTTAGGTTACACAATAACCTCAATGGTTTTGTAGTATTTCTCAGGAGCCTTAGATATATGGATTTATTATAGAAAATTATGATGAATTAATGCTCACAGATGATGAACATATTATCTACCAAGAGGCTATATTGAGTCCTTATTCTAAGAGATAGCTAAAATCCTTGAAATATGAAATAAACTCTATATACACTAACTAATTTTGGAACATGGTGAATTCACTAGAAGGGGTATGACACAAAGGGTATAATAAAACTAACACGGATGATAAAGTGTCTACTAATAAATATCACCTAGTGAAAAAGGGTTAGAAATAAAATCATGTTACTCACTATGAAGAAACATTTTCACTTATTTCGATGATAAAGTCTATTCAGATATTTATCTCCATGATAGCTTATTATTATTATGAGATATATTACATTTATATTAAAAATTATTTCCTTAATGCAAATTTTGTAATGTCCCAGAATATCCGTATAATATTATTTTAATTATATGGAATTATTTTGAGACAACAAAATCTGACGGTGCGTGATTCTGATGCCCAGAGTGCCTGGAATGATCAGTCAAAGTTTTGTTAATATTTAATTAGTTCACCTAAGCAGTTTTCCCAAAAAAGTGGAATAACTCTTAAATGGTTTCCTAGATCATAAATTTGAGTCTACCGTTGCATTCAGGATGGCGGGTTTACCCCAGGTGCGACTTAAGTTTAGTCGGTGCAGGCCTCCTGTGAGAAAACCTGAAAATGGAATAACCGTAAATAAAATAATTAAATAAAGTTGTTTTATTTTTCAAAAGCTTATAACTCACAAATGGTGACTCAGATTAAAAATCTGAGACCACTTCTAAGCTCGTTAGGGTATTCATTCTTTAGGAAGATACTAACATTGGCTAGCGCGGGCCAACAGTGGAAGTTAGTTTTTTCCATAAATAAAATAATTAAGTAACAATTATTTTATTGTTAAAATCCATAACTTCTAAATGGGAACTCGGATTGAAAATCCAAGAGTACCGTTGAGTTCTTTGGGGCATGTTCCCCTCAAGAGGAGCCTAACCTTGACCGACATGGGTCAAGGGTAAATGTTAATACTTTATTGAACTTTTTTAAGGTACGTTCAGTAAATGCTCGAGCAACATTTTCTAAATTTTGAACTGGTGATCAGATTAAAAATATGGGGGCATTGTTGAATCAGAAGCGTCAAGATTCGCTTAAGGCATGATTCACTTCGACTGCAATAGGTTGGGTGAAAAAGTTAATTTTTACGGACTAAATAAAGATTAATAAAATAACATGTTTTGTTATTTTATTTTTATTTTCTTTTCCTCCAGTGGATGAGCGGTGGTGGTGGGATCAACGACGTTTCAAGAAATTAAATGGATTGACTCTTCCTTTTCAATAACCACAAAGTTGGAATTTGATAGGTTCATTAATTACAGGAACCTCATAAATTCTTCGGGATGTTACCAACCTCCTCCCCCTCTTATTTATATGGAGCTCAGGATGGTGTGTTGGCACAAATTAACCAAGTGATGAAGCACTATCAAAGTATCACGACGCTAATCACCTAGAGGATGATACCGGATTTGGAGAACGGTGAAAAGAGACACTGAATCACGAACCAATGACAACGATGAAGGAGGTTCTGTTGATTGTCGTTAGCGTTCGTCCTATCTAGGTAGGGGGTTTATTTAAAGCTGTCTTTTAATAAATTAATCTCACTTCTTCTTGCTATCATATTAATGTAGAGGACACGAGCCAAACAAACAAGGCCCGGACCCTCCGCCACTTTGTTTAAGTTGTGTTATTTGGGGACGTTGTCCTCCGGGTGATGATAATGTGAAGATGGCGATAGCATGGAAGAAACTACCAGTGCGCCTAGTCGGTGGTGGCCGGCGGTGGCCAGAGGAGACCCGCGACAACCAGTCAGGAGTGGTGGAGGGTTGTGCGTGACGACGCACTGTGGTGACCGGAGGTGGCCGGCCCGAGCCAGCAGCATGGGACAAGGGGCTGCACCCTAAAGCGCCGTTGGTGTTTATAACCGTGTCCAGCGGGCCGTGACAAGTGGAGTGAGGCACGACCTCACTCCGCGCCGCGTTGGTAGATCCCCAGTTGGCCAAAACGACTGACCGTTGCACGGTGGAGTAGCGCCCCACCGGCTGGCCGAAATGGCCCCGAACCCGTAGTGCTAGCTGGGAAGAAGGGATCGCCTTCAAGAAGACTGGACCGCACACAGGCTTGCCAAGCAGGCCGGACCCGCCCAATACGCCAGACCCGTGGCCCAGCGGACCGGACCGCCAGCGGGCCGGGCCAACTGCGGCCTGTGCCCACGAACCGAACCAGACCGACCCCGAAGGGTTGGACCTAGTGAACCGGGCCGACCCTTAGCGTTCCGGACCCGAGTGGGGTCCGGTAGACTCCAAGAATGTAACACCCCAAACTTCCATGGTATGCTTCCCTTTGAATAATATAGTAGAATGTGTTGTATGCAATTTCGAGTTCTAACATACACCACAACCAATCAAACTAGCCGTTATGAATAGTAATACCCACTTTTTGAAATTTTATAAATTTTATCTTTCAAAATGGACTTAATTTTTGGATTTTGAATATCGAAATTATCCTAGGGTGAATTTTTGGTATTTTTTAGAAAACATTCAATTTTTGATGAATAGTAAAAAATACTAAACATTAATTTAAAATGACTTTTTTAATCGAAATAATTAATTGTGATAAATTGTGAATTTTAGTGGTTTTAAAGTATAATTAGATTATATATTCACCATTTAATCCAATTTTGGTCATTGGACATAATTTCACATTTAAACCAGACATAAACAGGTTTCAATCTTTTGATAGTTATTATTTCTTAAAAACACACTTTTTGTTTTGACAACAAGAATTAATTTTTAATTAATTTCTACCACTTCTGTGTTTTGAATTTGAAAAAATATATTAAATATTTGTAATAAGGATGTAAATATTTTGTAGATAGGTAAATCTTATTTTTATACATTTTGAATAATTACTTCGGTAAATATTTTATTTACCATGGTTAAAGGGTAAATCCGGTAAATAAGGATAAACAAATAATACTATAATAATATTAAATTACCCTAAAACTTGTCCTAACTCTATTGGATGATAAATTTCCGACCATGGGAATATTTGGGTCGATTTTGGGACCCCATGGATCCACATGTAAGTGATAATGACACTTTATATTAATTAAGTTAAAGTAAATACAAAAATAACATAAGAATATATCTTTTAGAAAAACAATTTTTAAATAGGGTTATATATGTTATCTTTACGACTATAAATATTCATTATAAATATAAAAATACTTCCTACATAATGGTATTTTATTTATAATTTTTAGACATTGAATAATTAAATTTATTTATGACACAATGATGATGAAGTATTTTCTTTATTAATGAAAGAATCAAATAATTGGTATTATAAATGTTAAAATAAATATAATTTGAAAGTTTTGATGACATACAAAAATTTTATAGGTTAATATGACATTTTAGGATTTCTTAAATGAATTTATTTCGAATTAATAATTTATTTAGGACTTTATCAAAAATCAATTATTAAATAGTGTCAAAATTGACATAAAGAAGTATTTAAAACAAATATTATATTATTAGTTGATAATATATTCCTAAAAATATAGGGTTCATACAAATGACTTGGATAAGGTTATATATATTAATAATGAACCACTTGGGGTTCGTTTGGCTTTTTATAGTACGTTTAATAACCATATAATATAAAAATACAAAGAGACATGGTAAATGTCAAACTATTTAACTAAGAGTTAAATATAAATGATAAGGTTAATATAGTGACCTAAACCTATATAAAATCTATTGGTTGAAATTATTTCGACCCATACCTACCTTATACTCTAAATAAGTCACTTTGGAGCCATTATAAACCGAATATTAATTTATTATAAAATAATATTTTTAGTTTTTTTAAGGTGCCCCTCACCCCTGTTATAAAAGGGCACTCCCCCTTCTCTCAAATTTATACCTTCAAAGCCTTTTGGTTCGGCCACCCCTGCCCAAATATCCTCTAAACTTCCATCAATTCATCCTAGAGGCCTTTATTTAGTCAGAATGCCTACTTAAGAATCCCTTTTGATCAAATAAAAAGGAAGAACCCGAAGAAGAGGTAAAAATCTCGCCACCTCTTTCAAGTTCCTTTCTTCTTCCACTTCCTTTTTCTTTGTTGTTTCTATTCTAAAACAATAACTCTAGTATCTTCTATATACTTTTATGTTATTATAAATATGGTACAACCAAATTCATTATTCTATCCATCCCTTGAATGACATGTCATCATACGTGCGTACATAAGGCTTACCGTCTCCACGTCGTGGTGTAATTGTTATTCAATACATTATTATTTGGATGGGTATAATAATGATGTGTAATTAATGTAAATAATAAATATAACATGATAATGATTCTGTATATATGATAAAAAATCCAATTATATATTATTTTTATATCAAAATAATGACATTGTCGCTCGTGCGTACGTACGGACTACTGTCTCCACGAACGCGATGAGATTCATTCACCATCGTATCCATTCAAGACTAATTTTAATTTGTTGATTAAAAATAAAGTTTAAGGACTTGATATAATTTTGGATATGAATAATATACAACCTATGGATAACAAACACAGATTATGTAAAAAAACATATAAAAGAAAATGAGTAAGTGAACACCCAAAACGACGATAATACTAAAATATTATTTACAAAGCAATATTAAAAGATCATATATGATATCATATTTATGTATATGATTATTTTATAATTTAATAACAATGATTTAACTATTATACAGGATTTTAACCTACCCTCGACCAAGGAAAAGTACAAGGTAAGGGTTTATTTCACAATCTCTTCATTATCCGAGGTTATTTATACGTAATTATCTACTCAGACCACTTTATCATCCACATCCATTTTTCTTAAAAATTTATTTCAAAACATTATTACTATTTTATAAAATATGGCTTAAATTCATTTATACCCTTGTTTTATTTTTTATAATATTTTTATAAAGGAATCTTTCCGTCATTTTCCAAACAAGGTTCTTCTTAACCTTTTTGACAAAATTAAGGTAAGAATGTATTTTTTTAACTTATACAGCAGGTGAAGCTATTTTCCGCCGTTATAAAATCATTGAAGATTCAATTACAAGATTATAAGAATATTTTAAAAGTAATTGTTTTATTTTACAATTATGTGACTTTTAAATGATTTAAAAAAATAGATATTTCTCTCAAATAGTTTTGATTTCATCTATGTGAACATCCTTTGATGGATTTTAAGCTTATTTGAAGTTGAATTATTATGATACAAAACTTCCATATAGTATTGTAGGTTTTGTGATATGTTTGACTATGGATGTGTTATTTTTATACCATTCATGGTTTATGGATAAAGTATTGACATTTCGTATGCTAGTTTTAATACGAATGTTTATGTTATGTTTAAACCTGTTCATATGAGGAATGCATTGGACTTAATAAGTGACGGGTGATGCCCGCTATAGCTCCTCTATGCATCGGTATGTCTCATGAGAAAAACTAGTGTCTTGGAAAAAGGCCTTGAAAAAATCTTATTTGTAGTCTTGGCACAAGGCCCTGACTATGTGGTTATGATAGTCTGGCATTATGCATTCCATCATTATGAAAGTGGTTATTGATATTTCTTGTGATTATTAAACTAGTAGAATATCCATGTGAATAAGTAAATGGAATTATTTCATTTCATTTTTCCATATTATGATGAAGTTCAAGTTTATAAGGCTTTTGTTTTAGTTATACATTGCCTTAAATGTTTATGCTCATTTATGAAAGTTTCCGCTATATTGTTATCCTTACTGAGCATCTGAGATCACCCCTTCCTATGTTTTATTTTTCCCAGGATGTGATGAAGTATTTTATGAATGACCTGCAGGGATAGTCTAGGGGGATATGAGTGTGTACTATGGAGACTATGTTGTTGTACTTTTTCAACTTATGATGTAATGTAAGACTTATGAATGTATCTAGTGTTTCCAAGGCTACTAAACTAATCGGTATTTCAAGACTTGATCTTTTGTGATCATTCCAATGTTATGTAATAATGTACCAACTATGGGTAACTGGGATCAAGGATTTACAGTTGGTATTAGAGGAAGTTTAGTGCAAACCTTGGAAGCTAGATTTAGATAAAATCTGATTAGACAACATAGCCCTAAGATAGAATTTTTAGGATTAGTATAGAATAATTTCCTAGAATTTTGGTATTGTAGAGATTTTGTGAGTTTTTCGAGCAATACATGCCTCTCTCGATACGAGCAGCTAGAGGCAGCTCTGGCACAGATATAACTAGGGTTAAAATCCGAAAACATCGCTTTTATCTTGACTCGAACAAGAAATGGTGCACGATAGTGGGCCTTGCAACACTCTTGGTTACGACACTCCCGGGGTATTTGCTTAGGATAATTCTCATTTTCTTTACAAACCATTATGAAGGGTTTATGAGTATATACTTCCTCAAAGAAAACATTTTTATGATTATGGATTATATCCATAAACTGTTCAATTTATGTTAAGTGTTTTACAATTTTGGATTTATGTATTGCGATTCATAAACTAATCTAGTGTATGCCATTGTTTTGAAATGGCACCCAGTAGAAGGAATGTGAACTCCAGCAATATGTATGATCCAAAGAGTAAGAAGGATCATATCTTTCACGGTATTAAGCCAACATTTAGTAGGGAAATAGTCTCCCATGTATTCTCAACATATGAAGAAATAATATCATGTGTTAATAAGATAAGTAAAGAATTCTCTAAGTCCTGTGGCCTTGAAGGGAAGCAAGAGAAGAAAAGGATGAAAGAGAGAAAGATGGATAAAGGGAAGAGGGAAAAGAAGAATTTTCCCATATGTGATAACTGTGGGAAGAAACACCCTGGAACTTTCCTGAAGGGAATGGGAGTTTGTTATAAGTGTGGAGAAAAGGGACACCAAGTATGTGACTGTAAGGGTAAGAAAAAGGATTCAAATGTACAGTGCTTCATCCACAAGGAGTAGCGAAACTACGTGAACCAATTTCCAAATCATCAGAGTATGACCCAAATGATGCTATTGAATAATAATCAAGTTATGATACTACCACAGATGAGGAGGAATGATTAGAGTTCTTATGTTGTTATTAAATAATTATGTTATTTGAGTGTTGTATCAATGATATACTAGTTATAATAATTATGGAGTATATAAGGATTGTACTGGAGTACTATTTTATTAAGGACTTGAGATTGTGTGGAACCACGAAAAGTGACTCAATAGTAGGTTAAATTTTTGGAATATATATGGTTGAGAGAAAGATAAACCATAATATGGTTCTGATACCGAGGTAGTGATTTTGGAATAATACATGATTGATTTGGATAAATTATATTGGATATTCTTGACTACCTTTAAACTGATTAATGATTTGTATATTCCATCATTGTAGGAGTTTACAACATTTTTGGATAGAAGGAGTATATCCAGTATTCTATAAGGAATAAGGGAGCATGAATGTAATCAATAAGGTTTTATGGTAATTCAAGATGTTGCAGTGTTTTAAAAGAATACATGATGAAGGTGTTGACATATTATTACGTGGAAAAAAGGATCTTCATTGTGTACCTTCCCTATAAATTTTGGACTGTGAGTTTGGACAGAAGTATTTTGGATAAGTCTAGTTTGAGATTATTTTTGGATTTCCATAAAAAGGACAACCTGAAGGTCAGGCAGCAACCCGTCGCGTCCGGCAAGGCCGCGAGACTTGAACCCGTAACCGAAGGGCGACAAGGGTGTATCACCTACCACTGAACCATGTGATGTCCTGGATTGAATAATTTAGCTTTTTTATGGGATCTGGTAGATGAATTATAAATTCATTTTTTTGAAACCCTATACTAATAGGATAAATAGTATATATTTTTTAGGTTGTATTATCTTTTAGAGTGAAATATGAGTTTGTGGTAGAAATTAGTTAAAGGATGGAATTCTTCTTGTCAAGTATATATTTTATTATCTTATTCTATGAAGAAATAAATTCTTAACTTTAGGTAAGTAATCTTAAAACTAAAAATGTGTTATCCTAATACCCTATGTTTTATTGAACTGATGATATTTTAAATCATTATAGATTGATGGATTTGAGGCCCTCAATTCTACAATTGTTTGTGACTGATGACCTCAATCACTCCCAATAAATATTTACATTTTCCCTCAAATTATATGTATCTAATTTCCACAAATTTTCTTCTAATATAGATCATAATTTGGTGGTGAATTTTTCATTCCCCTTTTCCTATTATTAAGACAAAATTTTATTAACCCAATTTCCGATGCGGGTTTTCCCACAAAGGTATTTTCTATTTTCAAACATTTATTTTAAGAGAAAAGTTTAAAATTGTGAGGATGAAATTTATTGAAGGAGAGGAGAATGTAACACCCCAAACTTCCCTGGTACACTTCCCTTTGAATAATACAGTTGCGTGTGTTGTACGCAACTTCGAGTTCTAACACACCCCACAACCAATCAAACTAGCCGTGATGAATAGTAATACCCACTTTTTGAAATTTTATAAATTTTATATTTGAAAATGGAATTCATTTTTGGATTCGGAATATCGAAATTAGCCTAGGGTGAATTTTTGGTATTTTTTAGAAAACATTCTATTTTTGATGAATAATGAAAAATACTAAACATTAATTAAAAACAACTTTTTTAATCGAAATAATTAATTGTGATAAATTGTGAATTTGATTGTTTTTAAAGTATAATTAGATTATATTTTGACCATTTAATCCAATTTTGGTCATTGGACATAATTTCACATTTAAACTGAACATAAACATGTGTCAATCTTTTGATAGTTATTATTTCTTAAAAACACTCTTTTTGTTTTGACAGCGAGAATTAATTTTAAATTAATTTCTGCCACTTCTGTGTTTTGAATTTGGAAAAATGGATTCCATATTTGGAATCAGTATATCGAAATTGTGTAAATAGGTAAATATTATTTTTAGACCTTTTGAATAATTACTTCGGTAAATATTATATTTACCATGGTTAAAGGGTAAATCCGGTAAATAAGGGTAAAAAATAGTATTATAATAATATTAAATTACCCTAACACTTTTCCTAACTCTATTGGATGATAGATTTCCGACCATGAGCATCTTTGGGTCAATTTTAGGACCTTATAGAGCCAATTGTAAGTGATAATGACACTTTATATTAATTAAGTTAAAGTAAATACAAAAATGACCTAAGTATATATCTTTTAGAAAAACAATTTGTAAATAGGGTTATATATGTTATATTTTAGACTATAAATATTAATTAGAAATATAAAAATATTTCCTACATAATGGTATTTTATTTATAATTTTTAGACATTGAATAATTAAATTTATTTATGACACAATGATGATGCAGTAATTTATTTATTAATGAAAGAATCAAATAATTGGTATTATAAATGTTAAAATATATATAATTTGAATGTTTTTATGAAATCCTAGAATTTTATAGGTTAATATTACATGTTAGGATATCTTAAATGAATTTATTTATAATTAATAAATTTTTTAGAACTTTATCGAAAATCAATTATTAAATAGTGTCAAAATTGATATAAAGGAGTATTTAAAACAAATATTATATTATTAATTGATAATATATTCATAAAAATATAATTTTCTTTCAAATGACTTAGTTAAGGTTATATATATTAATAATTAACCACTTGGGGTTATTTTGGTTTGTTATATTAAGTTTATTAACCATATAATATAATAATACAAAGAGACATAGTAAATGTCAAACTATTTAACAAAGAGTTAAATATAAATGATAAGGTTAATATAGTGGCAAAAACCTGTATAAAATCTATTGGTTGAAATTATTTCGACCCATCCCCACCTTATAATCTAAATAATTTACTTTGGATCCATTATAAACCAAATATGAATTTATTATAAAATAATATTTTAAGTTTTTCCTAAGGTACCCATCACCACTCTTATAAAAGGGAACTCCCCCTTATCTCAAATTAATACCTTCAAAGCCTTTTGGTTCGGCCAATCCATGCCCAAATATCCTATAAACTTCCCTCACTTCATTATAGAGGCCTTCCTTTAGTCATAATTACTACTTAAGGATCCCTTTTGATCAAATCAAAAGGAAGAACCTGAAGAAGAGGTAAAAATCTCACCACCTCTTTCAAGTTCCTTTCTTCTTCCACTTCCTTTTTCTTTGTTGTTTCCATTATAAAATAATAACTCCAGTATATTATATATAATGTTATGTTATTATAAAAATGGTACAACCAAATTCATTATTCTATCCATCCCTTGAATGACATGTCACCATACGTGCGTATGCACAACTTACCGTCTCCACGTCGTGGTGTAATTGTTATTCAATACATTATTATTTGGATGGGTATAATAATGATGTGTAATTCATGTAAATAATAAATATAACATGATAATGATTCTGTATATATGATACAAAATCCAATTATATATTATTTTAATATCAAAAGAATGATATTGTCGCTCGTGCGTACATACGAACTACCGTCTCCACGAACGCGATGTGATTCATTCCCCATCGTATCCATTCAAGACTAATTTTCATTTGATGATTAAAAATAATGTTTATGGACTTCATATCATTCTATATATGAATAAGATACAACCTATGGATAACAGACACAACTTATGTAACAAAACATATTAAAGAAAATGAGTAAGTGAACACCCGAAACGACGATAATACTAAAATATTATTAACAAAGCAATATTAAAAGATCATATATGATATAATATTTATGTATATGATTATTTTATAATTTAATAAAAATTATTTAACTATTATACAGGACTTTATCCTACCATCGACCAAGGAAAAGTACAAGGTAAGGGTTTATTTCACAATCTCTTCATTATCCGAGCTTGTTTATACGTAATTATCTACTGGGACCTCTTTATCATCCATATCCATGTTTCTTAAAAATGTATTAAAAAACATTAGTACTATTTTATAGAATATGTGTTAAAGTAATTTATTCGCTTGTTTAAATTTTTAGAAGATGTTTATAAAGGAATATTTCCGTCATTTTCCAAACAAGGTCCTTTTTAACCTTTTTGACAAAATTATGGTAAGAATGTATTTTTTTAACTTATACGGTAGGTGCGGATATTTTACACTATTATAAAATCATTGAAGCTTCCCTTACAAGCTTATAAGAATATTTTCAATGTAAATGTTTTATTTATAAGTATGTTACTTTTAAATGATTTAAAAAAAATGAGATATTTCTCTCAAATAGTTTCGATTTCATCTATGTCAACATAATTTGATGGATTTTAGGCTTATTTGAAGTTGAATTATTATGATACAAAACTTCCATATAGTATTGAAGGTTTTGTGATATGTTTGACTGTGGATGTGTTATTTTTATACCATTCATGGTTTATGGATAAAGTATTTACATTTCGTATGCTAGATTTAATACGAATGTTTATGTTATGTTTAAACCTATTCATATGAGGAATGTATTGGACTTAATAAGTGAAGGGTGGATCCTGATATAGCTCCTCGATGCATTGGTAGCTCTCATGAGACAAACTAGTGTCTTGGAATAAGGCCTTGACAAAATATTATTTGTAGTCTTGGCACAAGGCCCTGACTATGTGGTTATGATAGTCTAGAATTATGCATTACATCGTTATGAAAGTGGTTATTGATATTGCATGTGATTATTAGACTAGTAGAATATCCATGTAAATAAGTAAATGACATTATTTCATTTCATTTTTCAATATTATTCTGAAGTTCAAGTTTAAAAGGATTTTGTTTTAGTTATGCATTGTCTTAAAGGTTTATGCTTATTTATGAAAGTTTTCGCTATATTGTTATCCTTAATGAGAATCTGAGCTCACCCCTTTCTATGTTTTATATTTCCTAGGATTTGAAGAAGTATTTTATGACTGACCTGCAGGGATAGTCTTGGGGGATATGAGTGTGTACTATGGAGACTATGTTGTTGTAGTTTTTCAACTTATGATGTAATGTAAGACTTATGAATGTATCTAGTGTTTCCAAGGCTACTAAACTAATCAGTCTTTTGAGACTTGATATTTTGTGATCATGCCAATGTTATTTAATAATTCACCGACTCTGGGTAATTGGGGTCGGGGCGTTACAATGACCCATTGCGTCGGGCTAGCCCGACCGAGTGGGAACGAGTCTAGACCCAACCGGTCCCCGATTAAAGAAACGCCCATAACTGAAGAATTGGGTGTCTATTCGATATGCTGACAATGATGTTGGGATCCCTTTTAGGAAGAGGTCTCTTTGGCATATTCTGGTGGGCTCGACCGAACCAGGCTTGACCGAGGTGCGATCACCCTCGTTTCATGGAAAGGTGTGTAACTAACAGACCAAGCATTCGTTTGACGAATCGTCTACGGTGCAGGAACCGTTAGGATGAGGCGGTCCTTTTGAGATACTTCACAAGAGATTCATAGAAAGTTTGAGTTTGGATGGGTTGGATCGTACCCGAATCCAACTGGGCCCTCGACACTAAAATGCCTATAACTTACAGACCAAGCATCCAGTTTATGCGCCGTCTGTTGAGATGGAACCCGTATAACATGGAGGTCCTTTGGGTTACTCATTTATGGAACTTATTTCTGGTTGAAATATGACCAATGGCTTGAAGATCGAAACCTCCCAAAATCAAGTGTACTATGAGCATAAATCCAGTGGCTGGTAGTGAGGCGTAGGAGATTAGCTGTGACCTAAAGAATGAATAACGATCCTGTGTGGGTCAGTACCTATTGATCCTATGTGGGTCAGTGGTTAGGGATTCTGTGTGGGTCAGCACATACTGATCCTGTGTGGGTAAGATCCTATGTGGGACAATACTCAACGATCCTGTGTGGATCAGTGCATAATGATCCTATGTGGGTCAGCAGGAGATCCTCTTGATAGAATAAGATGATCTAGATTTACGACTAATTATCTGTACTTTTGTACTTAAGTTATATACCTGGTGTGAGATAAGTCCTTACTTTTGTGGTACTTTTACCTCCATGGTGATACCTTTGAATTACTTTTACCTTTGTAGTGTTACCTTTTTGGTGTTACCTTTGTGGTACTTTTTCACTCGTGGTGTTTCCTTTGGGGTGTTACCTTCATGGTGTTACCTTTTTGGTACTTTTACCTTTTTAGTGTTACCTTAATGGTGTTACGTTTGTGGTACTTTTACCTTCGTGTTGTTAGCTTCATAGTGTGACCTTTGTCATACTTTTACCTTCGTGGTGTTTCCTTCATGGTGTAACCTTTGTGGTAATTTTACCTTCGTGGTGTTAGCTTCGTAGTGTTACCTTTGTGGTAATTTTACCTTTGTGGTGTTACCAATATGGTGTTACCTTTGTGGTACTTTTACCTTCATAGTGTTACCTTCGTG
This sequence comes from Viscum album, assembly GCA_963277665.1. Taxonomy (NCBI): domain Eukaryota; kingdom Viridiplantae; phylum Streptophyta; class Magnoliopsida; order Santalales; family Viscaceae; genus Viscum; species Viscum album. Next base: position 1,951,371,024 of record OY728141.1, on the reverse strand, counting down.
GCGTTACCTTTGTGGTACTTTTACCTTCGCGGTGTTATCTTTGTGGTGTTAACTTTGTGGAACTTTTACCTACGTGGTGTTACCTTAGTGGTGTTACCATTGTGGTATTCTCCCCTCATGGATCAATTGTAAAAATTGATTAAAGGTTGGAGCCTTATGTTTCCTCATGTATGAGACTAGTATATTCTGATATCTTAGGTATATGTATGGGCATATACCTAAGTAGAGTTGATGACTGATTTGTGATTTGTGATTGAGGTATTTCTTTGTGGTATTTCTTTTTTGGAACTCTAGGAGACCTATGGGGGTCTTGGGGTCCCAACTGAGTGTTGTTATACTCACCCCTACATGAGCTTCGCCTGAACCTTGTTGTGTCTAATGAAAATGACGAGCAGTTGAGCAGAGACTTAAGGGATCCAGGACCGAGCAGTACACAGAGGTGAAAGGCTAACGTGGAGAGCTATGGAGATGAGCTATAACCACCCTTTAGGTTGGATCCTCGGTGGGTGATCCAGGAGATGCTTTTCTCTTTTTATTTGTACTTGTACTTTCTGTTGGGCTTGTATTCCGACCCCCTTTACATTGCCATCCTATTTTAGGGAATACGCCTTTCGGTGATAGTTGCTAACCCCTGGCCTATGGAAGGTGGGTTTGGGGTAGTCACTGTACGAGCCCCGGGGGACGGGTCATGACAAATTTATTTGTGGTTGTGTATATGATTCAACCCAAATATTTTTATGTTCCAAATGAGCCTTATAAGGTTTGTAAGTTACAAGAGTCCATCTATGGATTTAAGTAAGCCTCTTAGAGTTGGAATATCTGATTTTGTGATGAAATAATGTTTTTTGGTTTTATCAATAACATGGATGATTATTGTGTATACTAGTAGATTAGTGTTAGTGTGGTGGTATTAATAATATTTTATATGAATGACATACTACTTATTTGAAATGAAGTCTCAAATTTAAACTCTATAATGACATATTTGGGAAAATGATAATCAATAAAATACATGGGTGAGGTAGCCTTCATATTGGATATAAAGATCTATAGATATGGATGTAATAGGTTTCTTGGAGTAAATCAGAATACATATATTAGAAAAGTGATAAATATTTTTATCATGGGGAACTACAAGAAGGGGTTTTTACTAGTATTTCATGAAATAAATCTAGATCCTTATAAAGATTTAGATAGTAGAGATAGGGTTCCTAATTCATATACCATATAATCTATCTTGTATTCCATGCTTTGTACTTTACCTATTGTTTCTTATGCTTTAATCATAATTAGAGGAAACCAATACAATCCTGGTGAGAGTCATTGGATTGCTATCAATAATATCCTTATGTACTTAAGAATAAGTAAGGATATGTTATTTTTCTTTAGAGAATATAATGATCTTTATTAGGGTATACACTAATTATCTTGCAAAATTAAACAAAGATGATATGATATCTCAATAGTGTTTCATTTTTGACTAAATGGAGGATCTATCAGTTGGAATAATTCTAAACAAGATAAAGTAGTAGTCTCAAAAATAGAGGTAGAGTACATCATTATACCAAATGATGTGATGAAAGATTTTTGGATCAAGATGTTCATTTATAAACATGGGGTGGTTTTTATCATTGAGGGATATAGCAATCATTATTGTGACAAAAATAGAGCTATTGATCAAGACAAGAAACCCCAATCTCACCAAAGGACCAAAAACATCCTTCACAAGTTCTATCTCACCCAAGAGGTCATTTATAGGGAAAATTTAAAGATATTTTGGGAGGCTATAGATAATTTTTTTATATCATTTGATGAAACCATTATCATAAAAAATCATGAGTGTAATGTTGAATATCTTGGTATTAGATACATGAGTGATTGGTTGTAATGGTTATAAAATGAAACATAATTTTATAATAATGGTAATCACTAATTTTCAACCATTCATGTTTGCAACATTTAAATTATAAAAAATAGTTTTGTAGATCCCAAAGGCCAGTTATGTATCTCTAAGAGTATAGGTTTGAGAGGGAGAATCAATAGTGCACTATTTTTATGAATTCTTATTTTCAATTAAACCTTTTATTCCAGTTATATCATAGATCCTATCTCTCTCATTTAACTTAACCTCACCAGACTATAGTGGTAAATGGAGAGCACAAGAACACAATCATTTTCAAGGTTTAGCTGAAAATCATACTCATTTTCATTTTGGTTAGATACCCCAACATAGATTATCCACTATATGTAAGAAGTTACACCATAGTGAATGGTTATACACCCCAACCAAAAATTATCTCTTATAATTGGTTATACACCCTAATTACACTTCTCCATTGTAATAACTGATCCTACACCCCAATCAACCCACCACACCTCGAACTGGTTATACAACCTAGTCAAAAATTCTCTCCTATTATGATTCATATATAAAAAAACCAACTTATTACTCTAGGTTTATTTATCACCTCCAAAGAATAATTTTCCTCTTTGAGTAGATGGATTATTAGATCTGCCCATTTAATCATTTCAAGAACTTCAAAAACACTGTTGGTCTCAAAACGCTTCACAAGATATTGAGTAATCTAGGTCTTCCTCAATTTTTGAATACTTAGGAACAACATGTTTATTACACATTGAATATCTCCCAGCTTTTAACTCATTATCTCTCCTCAATAGATATGTTGTATCAATTTTTAGAATTATTGAATAGTGCTTTATGAGTTCTATAAATATATTCTCAATGCTTGAACAACTTATTCAACACCTTTAATTTCCTTTTATAATTATAAATTTTAATATTTTGAATATTACTTTTCAATTATTCCTAGATATTATTTCATGTTTAATATTATAGAAATATTAGTAGGTTCTCTTTCTTCTTCTTTTGTCATCAAATCTCCAGTTTTTTAATGATTTAAGTCACATAAAGACTTAATCACAAATCCCTCACATGGTAATTAAATTTTGGCAACTAATATTCTTTATAAATCAAATGGAAATAATATTTATTTAATTCCTCATTCATTTCATGATTTAAAACTGTAGGAGATATTGAAATATCACATCTCATTTTCTCTACTAATATTGTGCCTTTAAATCCTTTTAAATATTCATTTTGTTTTTATCAATAACCTTACTCTTATGCTTTAGAATTTTTTTATTTTTTCAGCTTTGTAATCTCATCAATACATTCATCCAAACAACTTTTCAACTACCACACTAACTATATCCTTTCTTCTCTATTTTCATCCCTACTTGATGAATCAAATCCCTTTTCAGATTTAGTGAGAAAAATAACCTCACCATATGAAGATATAGTTGAAGATGTATCATCTTTCATATTATTTCTCATAAAGTTTATCTTTTTTACTATTAGATTTATTATTCTTATTCTTTTCACTTTTTAGTTTCAAAATTTTCTCATCTTCCTCATCAGATTCATATTCAACAACCTTATTCTTTGAAAATTCATAGTAAATGTTTTTAACACTATAGAAATTCAAAAACATCAATATTATTTTTTCATTTTTCATTTATAGTTACCCTTTTCGAACCCTCTTTAAATAATGGGAATAATATCAGTAATCCCTTCATTACCCTCAGTATCTAGACCAATTGTTTCAATAATCTCTTCTTTACCTTTTCCTTTTATCATCAGTTAAAATCCCATATCAATTTTTCCTTATTCTTGAAATCTTATGCTTTCCTCATATAATAAGATATGATTATGTTGTGTAACTCAAGTGTCAAATATTATCTTTATACCATGGTTGATATTTTTGAATCAAACTGATTAGGGGAATTCCTCATTGGGTTTTTTAACAATGATGGAATCCTCTAGCTTCTCACTAAAACCCTAGATGTTTTTGACAATATCATTCAACCTAGTGAAATAGTCATCAATATTTTCATCATCATCTATTTTTATGTCCCCAAATATGTACATTCCAACTTGAAGTTTGACTTACATGACTTTTACATTACCTTTATAGTTTCTTCTTAATTTTTCCTAGATCTCCTTAATAGTATGGAGACCCATGAAATTTATGTATAAATTTTATGATAGAGACATAAATATATAATTTTGAGCCTTTCCATTAACTCCATATTTATCTTATTATCTTGATACATTGTATCTTCCTTAGTAATTGGTGAAAAACCAATTATGGAAGTCTCTCACACTTCTATTCCAAGTGATAAGAGGCATGGGAAAATCCTATTCCTAGAACTATAGAAGTTATTTCCATACAATATTAGAACACCCTAGATATTCATAAAAGTAAAATTCTCTATCCTCATCAATTTATGGATATTTCAAATAGGGATTTAGCTCTAATATCACATTTAGAGCCCAAGGAACAGTTAAGTACCACTAGGTGGGTGAATTAATGGTACACTCTTTTTAAAAATTATTATTTTTAATTCTTCTTATGAAGTTGTTTATACCACATATTCTCTATCTATTATTTAACCCAACCTAACCCAATTTTATTGGAACATAGAGAGTATAGGAGCACAATCACTTACAAAAATTAGTTGAAAAGAAAACTCCGTGACATGTTCGTTACACACCCCAACATATACCATCTAAAATATAAAATCGGTCATGCCATAGTGATTAGTTATACACCCCAACACAACTTCTATCCTATAGTTGGTTATATTGCACAATTACACTTCTCCATAGAAGTAACTGGTCTTAAATACCAATCACCCAACTACACCTAAAACTAGTTATACACCCATGTCACAACTTTTATTTTATTTTTATCCACATATAAAAGACCTCCTTCTTGCTCTAATTCACTTCAACAGATCCAAAGAATGATCTTCCTCCATGAGTAGATGGATTAGTAAATCTGTATGTATACTATTTTCAAGAACATTGAAAATACTACTTGTCTCAAAACTCTTCCCCAAACCTTTAGAAATTTGGTTCTTACTCAATATTCAAATAATTGGGCATAATAGGTTTCTTCCTCCTCAAATATCTCCAAGATCCAAAAGATTCCTCTCTTCTTGATATAAAAGTTGTATTAGTTCTTAGAATTATCACAATACTTCATGTTTTCTGTCAATATATTTTCAATGTTTAAACACCCTTTTCATCAAGTTCAATTTACTTTTATATTGAAAAATAATAATATCATAAATATAATTTCTCAATTTTTCCTGGAGATTATTTTGTGTTTAATATTCTTGAAATATTAGTTGGTTCTCCTCCTCCTCCTTTGGTCATAAAATCTTTAGGTTTTTTATGATTTAAATCACCTGAAGACTTGGTCATAAATCCCCCATATGATATTTAAATTTTTATAAACTATCATCTTCATAAACCTAGGGGAAATATTATTTATTTAAATCCCCATTTATTTAAAAATTTAAAACTCAGGGTGATATTCATATATCAAGGCTCATTCTATCCACTATTACTGAACCTTTAAATCCATTTAAATATTCCTCCATGTATGAATGAATAATCAAATGGGTCAGTGACATGACACCACCTCTTGAAACATGAATATACTCTTAGTATCCAACACTTCCTCTTTGGATGGTTCTCCTACATTCTTGGACTGAATTACAATCATATTAACATGATATTTCACAATGAATAATATATCATCACTTTACCTTTTTTATTTATTTAGCATATAAAAATTCTATAAACTCATATTTTCACTTAGAAGAATAACTCAAAAATTATCTAAGTACATGAACAAACATGTGATAGCCATCCATCCATAATAATTGGACATGAGCATCCACCATGAGAAGCAGACAAATGACCACATGGATTGACCACATGAATAGACAATCAACCATATTGATCGAATATGTGAAGTATAAAAGTGACCACATAGATTAACTAGATGTACAAACTTCCTATCCAAGTATGAAAATTTTGATTTGTCAAATTCATCTATATTTAGATTTAATTAATTGAAAATTCACAAATGTGGTAAATTTGGATATGCAGATTTTTCTTATAATGTTGGTTCAGCTACGTGGTTCTTCATGTATGAGAAATTCAGCTATGTGGATTCTTCATGTTCTAGATTTTTATATGCAGTTCACCCAGTTTTTATACTTTACCCAAAATAAAACCAAGGCTCATTTATTCTATATCTGACCATCCTCAACCAACTCAAAACCTCTTCCAAGATGTTATAGATAGCGTATCTACATCTAGAAACAATTTCCTTTAGTTTCCTTGATGATCATCACATCAATCATCAAATTTATTTCAACTTTTTTTTCTTGAATATATCCAAGTCAGAATTCCAAGATATAGCCTCACATAACCACTTCTTGAACAAAACATATATTTTTTGTTAATAATAAACCTAAACCATTCAATAGAAATTCCAAGTTGAAGGATTATATCCCCTCAAAGTATAACTTTGAGTTGTCCCTAATTGATGATCATGATAGGGTTTTAATGGGTTGTGATGATATGTTATGATTTAAATAATTATAATCTTGTAATTGTTACAAATATTTGTATATTATATATTATGAATTGACTCAATGGACAACAAGTTGATAATTTGTTTATTTAGATTGAATTTTAAAAGTATATAACATGGAAATTCATATAGTCTTTAGTATACTTAGGGGTGTATAATTATTATGAATCTTCATTACAAGAGTTTTGAGAGATACATAGCATGAGAACCTTCATAATTTGATATATTTATTACATAGTCCTTGAGGCTTAATGAATTAGGGATGGTTGGGTATGTTACTGATCATGTTGTCAGTCAGAGATCAAAAAATATGGGATTTATCTACTCATAAGATGAGTTAAATATATTTGTGACCTTTATTTAATTGGATTGGGGAAATGCATTTACATGCTTAGTTGAGTGATATGTAATGTTTTTAGTTAATTATATGAGGTACATATGATGTTCTAATCTATTAAGATGAATTTCATGTGATGTATTCATCAACCTAGTCAGTCTATTTAAGAGAATCATGAATGTATGAGATGGACTATACTATATTGATATGTTTCATTTCTAGTGGTCACTATAGGTAATATAAAAAGTTATTATGTAAGTATATATATGATGCAAGTTATATTTCTTGTGGAGGATATGTTCATATAGGAATATGAGCTTATTTGATCAATATCACATTAGATCCCTTTATAGATTAAGTAGCACTGATGTTTTAATATAGGAAACTCCTTTATTACATATACTAAATTTGGATTTCATATATATATATATATATTTTTTAAATTATTTAAAATCATATAGAACCCCAGAGTTAGGCCTTATGATAAAGATTAAGTTTTGAGCAATTTTTTTTGAAAATGAAGAGATTTTGATAAATTGTATCTAAAAGAGTTTGGATGGATTAAAAATGAGTTATGATGTTTTTCATAAATTATTTATGTAATTTTCATGTAATTTGGAGTTTTTTAAGAATTAAATAAAATATGGATATTTTTTTGTATGATATCCCTTGATTCATAGCCTAAGATATGGCATTATGATATCTTTATCATAGTATATGATCGGTATTTATCATAGTGTGCGATTAATGGGAGATATGTGATATCAAGTGCATGTACACTTACACATATTTCACATGGTTTACCTTTGGTTATGAATCAATGGGTGAATTTATTTATGTATACACATAATAATTTGAAACATTCAAAGGATTATGAAACTATACTGGGAATGCTTTATCATAATGCATGTTAGCTACCATGCAATGGAAATCAATGTTTGACTCCCTACATTAAATTAAGGGAGCCTATATAGAGGTATTTGGTGCCACTTTTCATGATTCATGATACTCACTGTCCACATTTCAAGATCTATTTATCCCAGTTCACTATTTATCTTCATGGATGAGGTGTTAATGCAACTTTAGTGTTTGTGTGCCCTCCTATTATGAATAAGGATTCTAACAGCTGGTGTACTACATATAGAGGAGAGACTCCTTAGACTATCAGTTTTTGATCTCCATCAAGAAAGATCCTACAAGTTTGACATGATTGTATCTTGTATAATTTCATGCATGATAGTTTATATTTTATTTTCTTTATACTACATGTTGATTTATGAAGTTAGATCATACACTTTTATGGGTTTCTTTTTCTACCAATATCATGTGATGATCCACCAACACCCATCAATTTTTATATTACTAAATACACATGGTAATACCACATATGTATTTATTTCTAGGATGATATATGATTGAAATGGGTATTATTAAATATTTGGAACTAATGAATTCAGGGAAATGAAATTTTATTCCTCCAATGGGTCACACTTTTTTTAGGAAAGTGACATTTTAATTTTGTGACCATTTAAAGGATATAATGGTACCATAAGGGTATTTATAAAATATAATTAATTTTGTATCAATTAATGACATCAAGTTAATGGGATTAAAAACACATGAGTCTCATATTTTCATTCAGGATTTTATGCCAATGGAAATATATGTATATTTCCAAAAATGTTCACCACAAAATAACTAAGCTATTTTTTTAAGTCAATATCCAACCAAGTTATTAAACTAATCAAGTTTTCAAAAATGGAAAAAGAAATTGATACCACTTTATGTTAATTAGATATGTTCTTCCCACCATCATTATTTGATATAACGGTTCACTTGATAGTTTATTTAGTAAGGGAAATCTGACTCTTTGGATCTATATATTTTAGAATGATATACCCTATCAAGTCCTATATGAATATATTTATAGGTACATCAAAAATTGAATAAATTTTTTATTATATAGAATTATATTCTAGAAGATGCTGTTGAATTATGTATTGAATAACTATCCAAAACAAATAACATTAGCCTTATAAAATATCACTAGAATTAGTGAATCGAAGGGAAATAACTTTTAGTAAGAGATGTTATGACAATATCCATCAAAAATTGGAAATAATCTCACAAGTATGTTTTTCATAATAGTGTATATGTTTTTACATATGTTCAAACTCATAAAATAATTCTTAGGAATTTGAATCCAATAAGGGATGGAGTTTTGATATCAAATACAAATAACCAATAGTTTATTACTTGATTTTCTGACCACATTTATAAAGAGTTACCCAAAAATCATAAATCATAATGTGAAAAATAGTGATTATTAGAAAAAGGACCATGCATTCATGTATTATCTTAAAATGGATATACACTTAACTATTATACATTATACAAAAAGAAAAATGATTGACATAGTACTATTTAAAATTGTAGAGTCACTATTGTGATGAAATAAATGCATGTATCAGGTGTCAAATAAATAAATTCTATTATTATACATTTAACTGTTATATGTTCTACACAAAGGAACATGATGGACATGTTAAAATTCAAAATAGTGGAGTCACTATTAAATTGGTTCCTATAATGAATTTTGTTTTATTATAGTCTTATTGAATGTCACTAAAATAGTTATTTGAATTGTAGGTATAACTGGATGCATTTGAGTATAAGGGGTTCATTCAATTGGGTGATTTAATATGTGTAGTGCTAGTTTTTTACATGAAATATGATTATATATTGAGTTTGTGTATAGATTATTGGAATCTAAACCAAGTAAGGATGAAAAAAATATCCTTTACCCTAAATTAACGATTTATTGAACCATCTAATGGGATCTCATTTTTTTAGCAGGATTCAACTTTGATTAAGATAACATAAGTTAACAGTAAAGTGTGTGGGTATTCTAAAAACAAATTTACAAATTTTATATAACCATTAAAAGTTTTTATTCATTCCTTTTGGAGCTACCAATACACCTATAGGTTTTTATAATTGATGAACTGTATTTCCAAAAATTACTTGGATTCTTTTGTTGTTGTTTTTTTGGATGGAATTTGAATTTATTCAAGGTTAGAGGAACATCAAAATAAGGTGATGGAAAATGGTTAATGGAATTTTCATGAGCATATATAGTATGTTAAATTCTATAAATTTAATTTCTTGATTTATGATGTGATGTTATTTGGTCATGTAATTTTAGAAAAATGAACTTATATTCACTATGAGAAGGAAAATTAGGCTATATCATGTGAGTTATTAGAGAATATATTTCATATATAGAATTTTATAGGACTATTTTGATATCATTTTATATTTATTTAGGGATTATTAATTTTGTATTCTCATATGAAGATGTTTACAAATAATTGATTTACATTTGAGTTGAATATGAAGTTATAATATGTATTAGAGGAGAGAATGGAAATGTTTTCTACTAAACCAACTATGATTATCTAAGAATCAATTGTTAGGTATAAAGTATATTTTAAAACATTTTGATTTAGTTTTTTATGTGTTTTGATGTTGAGGAGTAAAGTCAAGGAATATTTTAAATGGTAATTAAGACCCTATAAGAATATTTAAGCTATACATGACTTGTAATTAGTTTCTATTTCTCAATCTCTATGATTTAGAGACATTAACATTTTTACTTAGAAATTATTATTGTATTTAGATTGAATTTTTTTGAAGTACATTCTATCACAGTACGATATCAACCTGATACAACCCAAGTGGTTATAATACCATCAAACCTTTTCCTTTGATCTTATGTATACAAGAAAAGGAAATATAGTGGTGGAAATATTGATCAAAAAAATTTGAGTTAGGTAATTAATAAATTTATAGAGAAGTAGAAATTGTGTATCTTGTTTGTAGACTTTCACATAGAGGTGAAGGAAATAATAGGTGGAATGGTTATTTATAGCCTCAATGATATTTTCTTGTTATGGGAGAAGTAAAAATAATGGTAGTTGTATAATGATGACTGAAAGTGGATAGATGATTACTAATTTATATAGGAGTCCATTGAGGGATATTCACTTGTGGTTAATTTTATCCATTATTTTAGGTGATTGAAAGGGTTTAATATAGAGCTCTATAGTTATATTTTGAAATATTTTCACCATTTGAGTTAGGTTTTCTATGTTGGAGATATGAAGATATATTATGATATTATCTTCCAATTAAAATGGACAGGAATAATGTCATATATGACTAAATTTTCTTCTTATTTTTTAGTTTTTTGATAGGTAAAGTAAAAACATCGACAAATGGAGTGGTTTTTCATAATTTACCCATTCTAACTTTGAAATTAGAAGATATTTATATATGTTTCATGATAGGATTACTAAAATAATTGTGAAATAATGATAGTTGTAGAATCCTGACTTGGCTCAATCTATAGTAACTATATCAAAATGCCCCCAAAACCTTAGATGCACTTCCTCCTAGATCAGAGGCTGCCGAATTATAGCATGGTTCTAAGATGAGACCATGTGGATACTATACCATAATATTAGATTAGGAAAATATAGTAGAAATAAAATACTATTTTTCATCATAATAGCTAAAATAATAAAGAAAACACCACAACCAAATCTATGTATAAATAACTAACATTCCACATACTATTACAACATGTTCTATCTAAAAATCTCATGATCCAGCTATAAATCAATAAGATTTCCTATGAGTAGATCCTATGTGACCCAAACCAAAATATATTTAGCAAAAAATATCCACAACATTTTCCCGAGTCCCAACCCGATCCAAACTTCGGACTATGTCCAAGTTATCCAACATAATCATTTAACACTAGGCCTCTTCCCTACTTATTATTATGATCATGAGGTTTGGTCAAGTACTAGTATTTTAATATAACCAAGAAGGGTGTAAGTAAAACTCAACCGGAAACCAAAAATAATGTACCTAATATAACTTGTATATAAATTTCATGTATAATGTGATATTCTCAAGATAATAAATAAACAACTATGTAAAAAATACTTATCATGACCACATGTTCTTTACACATCACCCATTTGTGATCATACCATCTTCATCTAGTGCTATAATTTATTTGAGCACACCACAATACCAAAACAATGGTCATACAGATACCTTACCATAATAACATCAATCTATTTACCATCAAGAGAAAGGGAAACCACCTCTTATACCATCATATATCATCATGGGGGATAAGTGCATACCACACATACCCATATATATCATTGGGGTATAAGTGATCACCTCGTATAACATCATATATCATTAGGGTGAATGGACTCCAACCATTATACCATCATATATCATAGGGGGGTTAACCACCTTCCCGGTATACAATCAAATATAATCAGGGGGATAAGTGCATACCCCGTATAACATTATATATATTCAGGGGGATAAGTACCCAACCCATATATTAGTATATATCATTGATGGTATATGATACCTTCCCCTATACCACCATATTTCATCATCATCTATATCACAATGTTCACATAGGTTAGAAACTCACACAAACCTGGTCCAAATTTTCTTATATTAGACTGTCAAGACCATAACTCATTCCCATCACCATGTTCATAATAGAATATAACCATTTTATCCACCCTACTTTAATACTCTCTAATATCAACATAAGACTGGGGAAACTACTATGTTCCCTTAAGTCACATTAAAGTTTGGATACCCCATGTGAGTTCCATAATCACATTCCCAAACTCTAGGGTCAAATCTATTTATCACTAAGTATAATGTCCTATACTATATAAATGAAAAAATCATGGACTAATTGGCCATACAAGTAACTAAATATAGGCTAAAATATAAAATAAAGGCATATCGACCATCTCAATTTCAATACATAACCTCAGTAGGTTCTCTTGTACTCATCCTACACATAATTATATTCCATGGTACACCCACCTAGTTACCCACACACAATTAGGGAAGAAACACTCTCCCCATACACTAATAAACTATCTAGGAATCTACTAGGTATCTAAGCATCCTATATACCCTACCCTTAGTCCCACCATTCTTAATGGATCACACTCTCCTACTCAGAGAGAATGATGGGAACCTATTATAAGGTTCATTATATTCATTCAAGGAATTCATACCCCTACAGGGTCTATATATCTCCTAGATCATATTAATTTTCTAGCCGATAACCATTGATAATCATGATATCAAGCTTAGTGTTCAAGGGTCTATCATGGACCAAGACACCTCCATTATACACAAGGGTTTTAAGGGGAAACAATTCATTTTTATTTCAAAATAGATCACACATGACTGGTGAGGCCACATTTTACATTCCATATAACAAGATACATAAACCATAGTTATATTTTAGGGACCACCCACAAAATTTAGAGTTATTTCCTTTATGTAAAGATTTCCCACCCTTAACAAAGCTTTTGTAAGAAAAAACTGAAAATTGACCAACCATACGAGTCCGTAACTTCATCAAAGTCATTTTAATTAAATTATAAAATAATTATCATAAATTTAAACATTATTCCAACATTAGTTTCACAACTAATTCTTTTATAATAATCAAAAAATTAACCATTCGGTGATATTTCATGTCTATACATTGAGAAATGATTTGCACACTAACCATAATATCTAGCCGACCTCTAAAACACAAAATCGCCAATTTCTAATTTCAACTCATATAATAATTTAACTCAAACTAATCAAAATATATAAATAACTCAAAGTATAAGTATAAATCAATTAATCTATAAGAAACATAGTGTTTTCATTCTCTTAGGATCCACTTTTTCTAAGAAAAATGAAAGCCCCATCAAACTAGGTTTTATTATACAATGCATGGGATCATCATCAAACCCTAACTCAAATCATAACAATTTAGTGATAAATTAAGAGGAGGAAGATTTGAAAAAGAAAAATATAATATCACCTTTAATGATGTGTAAATCCACTATAAATATGAGTATATCATGGAGTTATAAAGGTATAATAGGACTTGAATAGGATTTGTACCACCACTTTTGCACACACCTAAAAAATGATGAATAATGAAGGGATTAAAATGTCTAAAATCCCAAAATACCATCCGTACCTTACATAAAAATAAATTTAAAAGTACCTATCATGGTGTTAAAACTTTGTCTCATGATATGATTCCTCTTATAGAGACCCCTTATGACATGAAACTTCAGGCCATAGTGTTGTAAAACTCCCCTCATGCAGAACAAAAAACAAGATATCACTATCTAGGGTGATGTCATGGTATGAACTTACCCTTCACAACACAATGATATCCCACAACTAGGATCCATGGAATGTCACTAATCCTTTTCATACAAAATATATCTCCAAAAACTTCATCATGGTGTAACCTATATGTTAAGACATGGCACCCAGCCTATAAGAAGAATAAGAAATTTCATGGATCAAACATTCATAACTTAGCTGCCCACTTTCATAGCGAAAATAAACTTCACAACCGTACTTCATGGAATGACACCCTTTCTATACAGTGATTCCTAATTATGCTTTAAATCCCAATATATGGGTCATGAAATGAACAATATAATACCATGAGATTTTAAATTATATTTTCTTTGGAACCTAATGTGAGCGATAAGTTTCTTCACATGAAACACCAAAGAAAAAAACCACAAAAAATTATATAACCTTATTAAAGTATCCATAGAATATGTAGGTAAAAATAGATGTAACGGAATTATGAAATATACATAGAAATAAAAATAAACAACATTAATAATAACAAGACATTGTAAAATTAAATTAGTGTAGCTAAATAACTAATAAGAACAATTTATGCTATAAAATGTAAACTTTCCAAAAATTGGGTTTCTATGTCATATATTTCAAGGAACTAAATATATTGTGGATAAAATATATTTATGATATAAACAATATATTAACACCAATTTTATTAGTAAGTTATAAGAAATAAGAATAATGAAAACACTTATCATTATATTTTTAAGTTTTTTTCTAAAATTTTAATATTTTGAATTTGAAAGAATTAAATTTATTTTGGGATTCATAAAAACAATATTATATTAATATTAATTTTTGAAACTTTTCTAAAATATTTTATTTTTAGGTGAATATTGAAAAATATCGTTTTTACCAAAATTATATTTTTTTTAGAATTTATCATTACATAAGAAAGACTGAGAAGTTTATTAAAAAAATTAATTACTAAAACATATATTAAATAATTAAAACTCTACATTTTTAAAACACTATGATGAATTTATAAAACTAGTGATTAACATTATAAGGACTTACGTAATATTTTCTAATAAAAAACTATTTTAGGTTTTTTATTTTAATTAAATATTATTTTGGTAAATTTGGTTTTTTAATTATTTTAAATACACATAAATTTTATTTTTATTATAATAAACCAATTTATTTAATAGAAATGAAAATTTTTATAATTTCATCATACAAATAAATATTAAACTTAAAACACACTTTTTTTTCCAGAAAATGGTTTATAAGCATTTTGTGCGCTAACACTAAAATTAAATTTTCAAAAACCATTAAAATTTTATTTGATAAACTAATTAAAATTACTTAAATCAACATTTAAAAATTAGTTTATAATTATAATTTCAATTTTTTTCATTAAAATTAATTATTGAGGTTAAAAAAGAGTTACCATGGTAATTGTTAATTTGGGTAAAAAGTTAAAAGTGAAGATAAATGCCTAAAATTAATCAAAAGATGTATAAAAAATGAAATTTTTAGATTATTTTAGACCTTAAAATATCCCAAAATCAATAATTTTCCATTTTGGAGTGTTTTACCTTGGAATAGTGTCATGCCATAATGGAATACAAAAGAGTATTTACCAAAATGACATTTTTTCACATATAAAAAGACATTACTTCCACCCTTTTAATTCTACACTTACAATTAGAAATTATCTTGAACCTAATCCCGTTTTACCTCACCTAAAATCCCCTTTCACATCCATAATTTCTTGTTCACTAGAAATTAGCATAACCACTTAATTTCTAAGGAGTCTTTTATGAGAAAGTTTAATCTCTCTACATGAGTATTACCTACTATTTAACCTTCTATTCTTGATATTACTCTCCCAAACATATTATAACCAAATATATATAATTACATAAGTATACATAATATACTGAAATTTTATTATATTTATGGTATAATCACTATCTATTCCTCTCTCATTCATTCATAAAAATTGAAAATATTGTTTAAGTGTACGTGCAGACTACCACCTCTATGAATTATGGGTTTTGTTTTTCATCGACACATTACCTGGATGGTTCTAGAAATGGTTTTAGTGAATAAATATATTATTTATTTTTTATAAATATAAATTAGGAATTATATAAATAATATTAGCAATAATATATCATTGTAAAATTAATCACCTAAAACGAACATCCCTAGAAGAAAAGAGGTTTATTTTAACAACTTCCTTTTCATTTATTATATTCTTATAAATATTCAAAATTATGAATAATCACCTTAATATAATATAAATAAATTTTATTACACCTCTATTATTATGATATAATAAAAAAAGTGCTTCCATAATCATACCCACACATTGATTACAACTTGTTCTTATTTGGATCGGTTTATCCACCTGCATAAACATTGCTATAAATTTATTTCATGGATGAATATAGAAACTTATCTAATGGTTTTATTATAAATTAATTATAAAATTATTTTTTTTATTATATAAAGTTTATAATAATATTTAACTTATTATTAATGTACCAATCTTTTGTTTGTTAAAATTACTGAAACAAGATTTTCATAAAGTTCATCATTATGATCATAATAAAAAATATCATTGGATGAACATATATAAATTTTTGAAACATTAAGGAACACTTATTATTTTACCTATAATGATATATTAATTATGAACTTTTTAACAATAATGGATACCAACACCATTATTATGAAACTAGTACAAAATGATCAAAACTACTTGATGTTGAATGTAGATAATAACTAAATAACATACATCTAGAGAATGATTATAAATAAATATTATAAAAGCTAATAAGAGTGAATAAAGGTTTTAAATAAGTTACTAAGATAGTTATTTTTGTTAAACAAGATATTAGTTCACGTTCGACTAAGCGGGATTAAAGGTAAGGGTTTATTTGCCTTTGTTTTAAATCCATGAGATATGTTTGGTGTTGTGAAACTTATTTTTTATATGGTTTAATTAATTATAAATTTTATTTTCTTATTAAAATTAAATATATTTTAAGTATATTTTAAAGTATTTTAAAATAGCGCACTTTTATATCCTTTTGATTCTATTATTACAAAAATTTAAAATGGTTTTCTATCTCTAATTCATTTCTTAGAGACATGTTTTATATTATATACCTTGTTTTATTTACACGGTTTTTATACTACCTATTTGATATATTATACCATGAAATAAATTTTATGAATGTTATTTGAAGTTTAATTTCAAGATCTCTCTTTAAATGTGTTTTTATTGAAATATTACCTAAATCTTAAGGGATTTTGGGTACTGAAATATACTTTCTTGGATTTATTGTTGGGTCGGAGAAAAACGAGAAGGATGGCAAGAGGGGGGGTGAATTGCCTTTTAAAAAATGATTAACAATTTAAAATCAAAGTTAAAAATGCAGCGGAAAATAAAAGAGGCAATCACACAAGAAATTGATAATGGAGTTCGGCCAAAACCCGGCCTACGTCTCCGCTCCCAACTCAACCGTTGAGAGATCCTACCGCTTTCTTTTCAATGGTTTTAGCAAGAAACCCACTAGGCTTTGAGGTAGCACTAGAACCTATTACAGCTTGCTTTTGGTGGTTAAGCAAGAACCCACTTGCTTTTAATGGTTTAGCAAGAACCCACTATCCTTCTTACAGGTGAAGGATAGCTCACCTATGTCTCAAGCTTTTTTAAAGGAAAAGCTTGTGAACCTCTTCACACCTTAGTGGTGATGTGAAACCCAAAAGAAAGGGGGATGAGAAAAGGGTTTGGGGTTTGTAGGCACAAACCCAAATTTAAAGCTCAAAATAAATAAAACAATAAAACCCGTATTTTGTGGAGAAGCCTTGGGCGCCAATTGGATAGATGGAGTTGATGTAGCGTGCTCTCCCAAGCTTCTTGAGGTGCTCTTTGGATTGGAAATTGGTCGGAGCACTTGAGGATCCTTGAAGGTGGAGCGCCGGAGGTTCGCCAAATGTTCAACAATATGTCCGAGCGCTTGGTATATGATCCGATTGGTGTCCGGGGCTTCCTTGGCCTTTATTTATAGGCATGGAACCCTTGGAGAGGCTTCGGAGCCGTTGGAGAGGCTTAAAGAGCCGTTGGGAGCCAAGTGGGCCAGCCTGGTCAAACTACAACGGCTAGTTTGACTGGCTCCACCGGCTGGCCGGTGTGTGCAAAATGGAGAGGTCTTCGGGCTCAAGCTCCACCGGCTGGCCGGTGCCAGAGCCACCGGCTGACCGGTGCTGCGGCCACCGGTTGGCCGGTGGTGAGGCAGTGGCTCTGCCTTCTGCCCAGGGTCCACCGGTTGACCGGTGGTGAAGCCACCGGTTGGCCGGTGGACTGAATTTCAGTCCAGTTTTGCTTCTTGCTTTCTTGGCCTAATTCCTTGGCCACCTGAAAAGATTCCTATTATCCAAAAACACTTGAAAAAGGATTAGATAAACATGAAAGTGATTGTGATCATGAAAATTAAACCACGAGGGGAACGAGAGGTACAACAATCTCCCCTTATTTTGATGATCACAATCACCAAAACAATTAAAGTAAAAACATGAAATTGAAAGGAAATGCTAAGCATGATGAAAAGGATTCTCCCCCAATCAATCAAGAAATTTCTCCCCCTTTGTGATTATCAAAATAGAATGGGGCATAAAACTTGATTGAGGGAAATGTTTGAAAAACTAGATTTGAGATTTGAAAATCAATTGAAATTTTGGAATTGAAATGAAAATTTGAATAACAGTTTGAATTGAAAGTTTTGAATCAAAATTGAATAACATTTTGAATTGAAAGTTTTGAATCAAAAACCAATTGAAATTTGAAATTTGAAACCAAATGAAATTTTTGAAATTGAGAGTTTTTTAAAAAAATGAATTGAAAGAGATTTTTGATTTTAAGAAAATTTCTCCCCCTAAATAAAACAAAAGATCATCGGGGAAACGAAACTATTTTTGGCCCGGAGAGACTCGCCAAAAGGGATTTTTCAATCCAAATTTGTTTCATGGCAGGTCTTCTCCTATAAAACTCGTCACTATAGTAAATAGACTTGGGTTGGCCATACCAGGCATTTTTGAAATCACACTCATATATCATGTGCCCGGGTTTCTTACAATAATTACAAAATTTAAAACTAGAGCTCCCCCTTACAAAAACAGTTGGAGCATGGGAGGAGGAAGCTTGGTTGGTGTATCCTAGCCCTTGGGTGGTTCTTGAAATTCGTTGGGAACCAAGCAATTTTGAAAGATTTTGTTCCCCTTGGGTGAACTTAGCTAGGGATTCTCTAAGGTCCTTGATGGTTGATTCCAAAGAATCAACATTTGGGAAATTTTGGATTTTTAGGGAGAGTTCCTCCTTCTCTTTGAGAAGTTGGTCTTTTTCGGAGGAAAGTTTTTTGAAATTCTTTTTCAAAGAAACAAATTTTGAAGAGAGTTCATGAAAACCATTTTCAAGTTGGTCTATAGCATGTTGGAGTTCTTCATATGATAAATGATTGAAAGAATTAGAAGAAGTAGAGGATGATGAGGAAGAAGAGTCGGAAGATGATACCTCATGTTTTGCCATTAGGCAATTATTACCATTGTCGCTCGAGGAGAAGGAAGAGAAGGAGGAGCTATCACTCCATGTTGCCTTTGAAGCCTTCTTCTTTTTCTTCTTCTTGGCCCTTTTCTTGTGAAGTGGGCAAGCGGGTACGGATTTTGCATCGGGTTCTTGCTTTTGAGAGGGTTCTTGCTTTTGAGCCGGTTCTTGCTTTTGAGCCAGTTCTTGCTTTTGAGCCATGCTAGTATCTTCATGGGTTAGCTCTAAACATTTCCAAATATCATGTGAAGTAGAGCAAGAAGAAATATGATCAAAAACATAACGATCTAACCCACAATGTAGAGCATTCATGGCTTTGCCATCAAGCTCGAAATTTGCAATGTCTACGGGGGTCCATTGAGATTCATCTTTACTAGAGAGAGTATAACCATGCATGACAATTTTAAAAATAGGATATCCAATACTTTTAAGAAACGTGGTCATGCGGGTTTTCCAAAAAGTATAATCGGCTCCATCAAAGAATGAAGCACGATCCAAAGAATGTCCTTCGGGGGATTGAGAGGAAGAAGCGGTAGAAGCCATCAAAAAAATAGGATCTTTAATTTGAAACCGGTTAGGGAATTATTCAAAAACGTCCCTCTGATACCAATTGTTGGGTCGGAGAAAAACGAGAAGGATGGCAAGAGGGGGGGTGAATTGCCTTTTAAAAAATGATTAACAATTTAAAATCAAAGTTAAAAATGCAGCGGAAAATAAAAGAGGCAACCACACAAGAAATTGATAACGGAGTTCGGCCAAAACCCGGCCTACGTCTCCGCTCCCAACTCAACCGTTGAGAGATCCTACCGCTTGCTTTTCAATGGTTTTAGCAAGAAACCCACTAGGCTTTGAGGTAGCACTAGAACCTATTACAGCTTGCTTTTGGTGGTTAAGCAAGAACCCACTTGCTTTTAATGGTTTAGCAAGAACCCACTATCCTTCTTACAGGTGAAGGATAGCTCACCTATGTCTCAAGCTTTTTTAAAGGAAAAGCTTGTGAAACTCTTCACACCTTAGTGGTGATGTGAAACCCAAAAGAAAGGGGGATGAGAAAAGGGTTTGGGGTTTGTAGGCACAAACCCAAATTTAAAGCTCAAAATAAATAAAACAATAAAACCCGTATTTTGTGGAGAAGCCTTGGGCGCCAATTGGATAGATGGAGTTGATGTAGCGTGCTCTCCCAAGCTTCTTGAGGTGCTCCTTGGATTGGAAATTGGTTGGAGCACTTGAGGATCCTTGAAGGTGGAGCGCCGGAGGTTCGCCAAATGTTCAACAATATGTCCGAGCGCTTGGTATATGATCCGATTGGTGTCCGGGGCTTCCTTGGACTTTATTTATAGGCATGGAACCCTTGGAGAGGCTTCGGAGCCATTGGAGAGGCTTAAAGAGCCGTTGGGAGCCAAGTGGGCCAGCCTGGTCAAACTGCAACGGCTAGTTTGACTGGCTCCACCGGCTGGCCGGTACAGTCCCACCGGCTGGCCGGTGTGTGCAAAATGGAGAGGTCTTCGGGCTCAAGCTCCACCGGCTGGCCGGTGCCAGAGCCACCGGCTGGCCGGTGGCAAGACAGTAGCTTGCCATTCTGTGCAGGTGCCACCGGCTGACCGGTGCTGCGGCCACCGGTTGGCCGGTGGTGAGGCAGTGGCTCTGCCTTCAGCAGCTCGGCGCGCGCTAAAACGACGCGTTGTGGGGGTCAAAACCACCCAAACGACATCAGAATTCCATGAAACCGTACGACATCAGCCGTTGTGTGATTTTTGGAATGGTCAGGCAGACGACACGTCAATCGGAGGTGTCATTTGACCACGGTGACTGGAAACGCGTTTCCGGAGTCATAAAACAACAAAAACGGCGTGAGACGGTCTAATTCGGAGAAAACGTGCTCCGAATGACCTGAAGCCACACCAAAACATTAGAAATATTATTCGTGACGTGTAGGAGGAGAGGGCGCGCCCATTGGACGTACGGTACGGGCGGTACGACCGATTGTGTCGTTTTCAGCAGCTCGGCGCGCGCTAAAACGGCGCGTTGGAGGGTCAAAACCACCAGAACAACCTTGGAATGCCATCAAACCGTACGACATCAGCCGTTGTGTAATTTTTGAAATGTTCAGGCAGACGGCACGTCAATCGGAGGTGTCGTTTGACCGTAGTGACAGGAAACGTGTTTCCGGTGTCATAAAACACCAAAAACGGCGTGAGACGGTCGAATTTAGATCAAATGTGCTCCGAATGACCTGAAACCACATGAAAACATTAGTAATATAATTCTTGATGTGTAGGAGGAGACGGTGCACCCATCGTACGTGCGGTGCGTGTGGTACGGCCGATTGTGTCGTTTTCAGCAGCTCGGTGTGCGCTAAAACGACGCGTTGGGGGGTCAAAACCACCTGAACAACCTCAGAATTCCATGAAACCGTACGACATCAGCCGTTGTGTGATTTGTGAAATGTTCGGGCAGACGACATGTCAATCGGAGGTGTCGTTTGACCAAGGTGACCGAAAACGCGTTTCCGGTGTCATAAAACACCAAAAACGGCATGAGACGGTCGAATTCGGAGTAAACGTGCTCCGAATGACCTGAAAAGACATGAAAACATTAGGAATATTATTTTTGATGTGTAGGAGGAGATGACGCGCCTATCGGACATGCGGTGCGTGCGGTACGGCCGATTTTGTCGTTTTCAGCAGCTCGACGCGCGCTAAAACGACGCGTTGGGGGGTCAAAACCACCAGAACGACTTCAGAATGCCATGAAACCGTACAACATCATCCATTGTGTGATTTGTGAAATGGTCGGGCAGACGGAATGTCAATCAGAGGTGTCGTTTGACCGCAGTGACCGGAAACGCCTTTCCGGTGTCATAAAACACCAAAAACGGCGTGAGATGGTCGAATTTGGAGAAAACATGCTCCGAATGACGTAAAAACACACAAAAACATTAGGAATATTATTCGTGACCTTTAGGAGGAGACGAATCACCTATTGGACGTGCGGTGCACGCGGTACGGCTGATTGTGTCGTTTTCAGCAGCTCGGCGCTTGCTAAAACAACGCGTTGGGGGGTCAAAATCACCCGAACGACCTCGGAATGCCATGAAACCACACGACATCAGCTGTTGTGTGATTTGTGAAATGGTCGGGCAGACGACACATCAATCGGAAGTGTCCTTTGACCGCGGTGACTGGAAACCCGTTTCTGGTGTCATAAAACACCAAAAATGGCGTGAGACGGTCGAATTCGGAGAAAACGTGCTCCGAATGATATGAAACCACACGGAAACATTATAAATATTATTCGTGACGTGTAGGAGGAGACGGAGTGCCCATCGTACGTGCAGTGTGCGCGGTACAGCCGATTATGTCATTTTCAGCAGCTCGACGCGCGCTAAAACGGCGCGTTGGGGGGTCAAAACCACCCGAACGACCTCGGAATTCCATGAAACCGTACGACATCATCCGTTGTGTGATTTTTGAAATGGTCGGGTAGACGACACATCAATCGGAGGTTTCGTTTGACCGCGGTGACCGGAAACGCGTTTCCGGTGTCATAAAACACCAAAAACAGCGTGAGACGGTCGAATTCGGAGAAAATGTGCTCCGAATGACCTGAAACCACACGAAAACATTAGGAATATTATTTTTGACGTGTAGGAGGATAAGGTGTTCCCATCAGACGTGCGGTGCGGGCGGTACGACCGATTGTGTCGTTTTCAGCAGCTCGACACGCTTTAAAACGACGCGTTGAGGGGTCAAAACCACCCGAACGACCTCAGAATGCCATGAAACCGTACGACATCAGCCGTTGTGTGATTTTTGGAATGGTCGGGTAGAAGGCACATCAATCAGAGGTGTCGTTTGACCTCAGTGACCGGAAACGCGTTTTCGGTGTCAAAAAACACCAAAAACGGCGTGAGACAGTCTAATTCGAAGAAAACGTGCTCCGAATGACCTGAAACCACACGAAAACATTATTAATATTATTCGTGACGTGTAGGAGGAGATGACACGCCCATCGGACATGCGGTGCACGCGGTACGACCAATTGTGTCGTTTTCAGCAGCTCGACGCGCGCTAAAACGACGCGTTGGTGGGTCAAAACCACCCGAACGACCCCAGAATTCCATGAAACCGTACGAAATCAGCCGTTGTCTGATTTGTGAAATGGTCGGGTAGACAGAACGTCAATCGGAGGTTTTGTTTGACTGTGGTGACCGGAATCGCGTTTCCGGTGTCATAAAACACAAAAAACGGTGTAAGACGGTCGAATTCAGAGAAAACGTGCTCCGAATGACATGAAACCACACGAAAACATTAGGAATATTATTCGTGACATGTAGGAGGAGACGACGCACCCATCGAACGTGTGGTGCGGGTGGTACGGTCGATTGTGTCGTTTTCAGCAGCTCGACGCGCGCTAAAACGGATCGTTGGGGGGGTGAAAACAACCCAAACGACCTTGGAATTCCATGAAACCGTACGACATCAGCCATTGTGTGATTTGTGAAATGGTCAGGCAGACGACACGTCAATCGGAGGTGTCGTTTGACCGCGGTGACTGAAAATGCGTTTCGGGTGTCATAAAACACCAAAAACGGCGTGAGACCGTCGAATTCGGAGAAAACGTGCTGCGAATGACCTGAAACCACCCAAAAACATTAGGAATATAATTCGTGATGTGTAGAAGGAGATGGCGTGCCCATTAGATGTGCGGTGCGCGCGGTATGGTCGATTGTGTCGTTTTCAGTAGCTCGGCGCGCGCTAAAACGTTACATTGGGGGGGTCAAAACCACCCGAACGACCTCGGAATGCCATGAAACTGTACGACATCAGCGGTTGTGTGATTTTTAAAATGGTCGGGCAGAAGGTACATCAATCAGAGGTGTCTCTTGACCGCGGTGACCGGAAACGCATTTCTGGTGTCATAAAACACCAAAAACGGCGTGAGACGGTCGAATTCAGAGAAACGTTCTCCGAATGACCTGAAACCAGACGAAAACATTAGGAATATTATTCGTGATGTGTAGAAGGAGATGGCACGCCCATCGGATTTGCGGTGCGCACGGTACAGACGATTGCGTCGTTTTCAGCAGCTCGGCGCGCGCTAAAATGGAACGTTGGGGGGTCAAAACCATCCGAACGACCTCAGAATGCCATGAAACCGTACGACATCAGCCGTTGTGTGATTTTTGAAATGGTTGGGTAGACGGAACATCAATCGGAGGTGTCGTTTGACCGTGGTGACTGGAAACGCATTTCCAGTGTCATAAAACACAAAAAACAGCGTGAGACGGTCGAATTCGGAGAAAACGTGCTCCGAATGACCTGAAACCACACGAAAACATTAGAAATATTATTCGTGACGTGTAGGAGGAGACGGCGCGCCCATCGGACGTGCAGTGCGCGCGGTACGACCGATTATGTCGTTTTCAACAGCTCGACGCGCGCTAAAACGGCGCGTTGGGGGGTCAAAACCACCCGAACGACCTCAAAATGCCATGAAACCGTACGACATCAGCCTTTGTGTGATTTTTGAAATGGTCGGGTAAGAGGCATGTGAATCGGAGGTGATGTTTGACCGCGGTGACCGGAAACGCGTTTTCGGTGTCATAAAACACCAAAAACAGCGTGAGACGGTCGAATTCGGAGCAAACGTGCTCCGAATGACCTGAAACCACCCTAAAACATCAGGAATATTATTCGTGACGTGTAGGAGGAGACGATGTGCCCATCGGACGTGCAGTGCATGCGGTACGGCCGATTGTGTCGTTTTCAGCAGCTCGACACGCACTAAAACGGCGCGTTGGGGGGTCAAAACCACCAGAACGACCTCATAATGCCATGAAACCATATGAAATCATCCGTTGTGTGATTTGTGAAATGGTCGGGTAGACGACACGTCAATCGGAGGTGTCGTTTGACCGCAGTGACCGGAAACGTGTTTCCGGTGTCATAAAACACCAAAAACGGCGTGAGACGGTCGAATTCAGAGAAAATGTGCTCCGAATGACCTGAAGCCACATGAAAACATTAGAAATATTATTCGTGACGTGTAGGAGGAGACGGAGTGCCCATCGGACGTGCAGTGCGCACGGTACGACCAATTGTGTCGTTTTCAGCAGCTCGCGTGTGCTAAAACGGCGCGTTGGGGGGGGTCAAAACCACCCGAACGACCTCGGAATACCATGAAACCGTACGACATCAGCCGTTGTGTGATTTGTGAAATGTTCCGGTAGAAGGCATGTCAATCGGAGGTGTCGTTTGACCGCGGTGACTGGAGACGCGTTTCCGGTGTCATAAAACACCAAAAACGGCGTGAGACGGTCGAATTCGGAGCAAACGTGCTCCGAATGACCTGAAATGATAGCATTTACTAAATTGGGGGTTTTAAATTATTATAGCACCATGATTTGATGTCAGATTTAATTTTATTATATGTATATAATAACTGAATAATTATGTTAAATTTATGTTTGTTTTGTTTTGTTGTTTTTTTGTCTTATTGTAGGTTTATTGAAGCAGAAGATTGAAATAGATGGACCTGCTCAGATTGTTGAAGCACGTTTATTGTTTATGATGATCTTGATGTTTATGCTGTTTGAATTTTTTTTTCCATTTTTTATGATTTTACCTTGTTTTATCTCTGATTTTGCACCGTGAAGAAAAAAAAACACAATTCGTACATTTCATTAAAAAAATGAAAAATATTTTATTTAATATTATATATATATATTTCTTTAATATATATATATATATATATTAAAATATTTAAATCATAATATATATATATATATATATATATTTTAAATATTTTATTTCATATTATATATAGAAATATTTTCTTTAATATATATATATATATATTATTTAATAAATATATATATATATATATTTCTTTCATTATTATTTTTTTTAAAATTTTCCCAGTGTAGCGACCGCCAAAGGCAGTCGCTTAAGGCCAGTATTTCAGCCACCTATAGCGACCGCCATTGGCGGTCGCTATTGGCCTACAACGACGAAGCTGAAGCGACTGCCAATGGCGGTCGCTAATGGCCGATTTTTTAGTAGTGAAGGTATATCTATAGAAAACACTATATCATATCAACCTACTAGGGAATCATATTTGGAATAAATTAATGTGATAAATGAAAATCAAGGAATAGGTTTATTAAGAGGTAAAAATGAGTTTCTTTATCTTATCTATGATAATGAGATTGATGTCTTAGTATAAATCTTATCTTGAATCATGACTATATTATGGATATCATTTTTTATTTTATTATTATGTGATAATTAAAATTTTAAGTATGTAATTTATTTAAGGGGGTGGGAGAGAATATAAAACCCCAATATTTCAAATTATAGTTTCCTTTGAAATCTAATGTTCTTTATGAATCACTTCACATGAAACAAAAAAACCAAAACGAATCACAAAACATTATATAACAATTATAAAGTATCCATAGAATGGGTTGGTAAAAATAGAGATAACTAAATTATGAAATATATATAGAAATTAAAATAAAGGTCATTATTAATACCAAGGCATTGTAAAATCCAATTAGTGTTTCCAAATAACCAATAAGACCAATTTATTCTTTAAAATGTGAAATTCATAAAAAATAGGGTTTTCTATTATTTATTTTAAGAAACCCAATATATTATGTATAAAATATATTATTGATATGAATAATATATTAACCCTAATTTGATCCGTAACTGGTAAAAATAAGAATAAGAATAGTTAATATTTTAAAAAAGTTATTTTCCTATGAAAATAACTATCATTAAAATTTTAATTTTATCCAAATTTAAAATTTAAAATTGATAAAATAAAATTAATTATTGGATTAATTAAAAAATATTATATTAATATGAACTTTTGAGAAATTTTTGAAATGGTTCATTTTTAGGTGCATAGTAAAAAATAGAGTTTTTACCAAAATTAGAATTCTTATGAAATTATCATTATATAAGAATGAATTAGAAGTTTAAAAAACCTTTTAATTGATCAAATATTTATTTAATAATTTAAAAAAAATACATTTTAAAATTCTATATTGACTTTTTAAAATCTATGATTAACATTTTAATGACTTATGCAATATTTTCAAATTATTTGTTTTGGCATTTCTTCCAATTAAATAGTATTTTAGAAAAAAATTCAATTTTAGATTTATTTAAAATAAAAATATATATTTTTTTTAATTTATAATAAACCAATTTAATTAATGAAAATAAAAAATTTTGTAATTTTATCCTATAAATTAATTTTAATCTTAAAATACACATTCTATGAAAAATAATTTATATGTGTTATGTGTGATAGCACTAAAATTAATTTTTCAAACCCTTAGAAAATTTATTTGATAAAATAATTCTCTAAATTTAAATAAAAATTTCCAGATTATTTAATAATCCAAATTTATATATTTCTCATTAAAATTAATTACCAAGGTTAAAAATTAGTTACTATTGTAAAAGTTAATTTGGCTAAAAAGTTAGAAGTAAAGTAAAATCCTAAAATCACTCAAAATTTGTCTCCAAAATGAATTTTTGAGATTATTATTGACCTTAAAATGCACCATATTTTATTAATTTCCATTTTGGATCCTTTTTTACTTGGAATAGTGTTTAGCGATTACTGAAAACTAAGGAGTATTTACAAAAATACCATTTGTTCACTTATTAAAGGAGGTTAATTCCAACCTTTAAATCATACACTTAAAATTAAAATCTATATTGAAAATATACTCATTTAAACTCTAATATAATATCATTTAACTTCCATAATACCTTGGTAGAAATAATTTTTCCTTGTCCCTTTATTTTGAATGAGACTTTCAAGAGAAAGTTCTAGATCTCTATGTGAGTATTACCTACTACTTCACCTTTTATTATTAATATTAATATTAAAATCCTATTATAACCATATGTATATAATTAAATAAGTGTAAATTATATATTTAAATTTTATTATATTGATGGTAGAACCACCATATATTCCCCTCCCATTTATTCAAGAAAAATGAAAATTTTTCTCATGCATACATGCAGAGTACCAACTCCATGAACAATTCTTTTCATTTTTCATCAACATATTTCTAAGATCATTATAGAAATGAGTTTAGTGTGTATATATATATATATTATTTATTTCTGTATTTATGTTCTAGAAATATAAATTAGGAATTCTATAATTAATATTACTAATAAGTGATCATTGTATAATTAACAGCCTAAAATGAACATCCTAAGAAGAAAAGAGGTTTATTATAACAAATTTTTTAGGTTAACTTATTCTTATAACTATTACCAATTATGAATTATCAAATTAATATAATCTAAATAATGTAGTAATACCTCCATTATAATGAAAAAATAATTGATTCCATAATCATAGTCACACATAGATTATAGCTTGTTCTTGTTTGGGTTGGTTTAACCACCTACACAAAGAATTATATAAATTTATATCACAGATGAATATAGAAAATTATATAATGGTGTTATTATAAATTAGTGTGAAAAAATATTTGGTTTACAATTATTTATGGGTTATATTAATATTTAACGAGTTATTAATGTACCACCCTTTTTTTTGTTAAAAATTTCTGAAGCAAGCACAACATCGATTTCGTAATAATGAATCATAATTAAAATTATCATGTGATGAAAAAATAACTTTATAAACCATCAAAGAAAAAATATTCCTATAAATTTAATGATATGATAATGATTAATTTAAAACAAGAATCAATACCAACACTATTATTATGAAACTAGTATAAAACGATCAAAACTACTAACACTCGATGTTGAATATAGATAATAATTAACTAATATACATCTATATAATGATTATAAATGAATATTACAAAAGGTAATAAGTGTGAATAAATTTATAAATTAAGTTATTAAGATAATTGTTTTTGTTACACATAAAGTTAGATCAAGTTTGACTAACAAGGATTAATGGTAAGGATTTATTTGTTTCAATTTTCAAATCCATGAGACATGTTTGATATTTTGCACCATGTTTTGTTTTATATTTTTCAATTAATACCTCATTATGTTTTATTATTTATAGTAATTTTATTTAAGTGTATTTCAAGTATTTTTCTTGTTCCCTCCATATCCTTTTGATTCAATTATTACCAAAGTTCATAAGGGTTTTCCATCTCGAATTATTTTTTATAGAAATGTTTTGTATTATACACCTAATTTCATTGACATGGTGTGTATAATACCTATTTGATATATTATACCATGAATAACCTTTTATTAATGGTATTTTAATTTCAATTTTGATCTCTCTCTTTCAATATGTTTTGATTGAAATATTACTTAATCCATAAGAGATTTTGATAACTCAAATATCTTTTATTTGAGTTATAATTAATCTTATGGAAATTATTTCTTTCAAGAATAGTTACTTCCACCCTAAGATTTTATTCCATGGATTAACTTGTAAGTAATCTTATAATATTTTCTTTAGTGGGATTAAACACATGAAAATTTATTATTTATTTTGTCTTTCCTAATCATCTTCTATGAATAGGCATGATTTTTCTTTTAATGACATCCTATGTGAATAACCTATTTGCAAAAGGTCACCTTGACCCTAGTAAAACTATCACCCGATCACTACGTGCACCCCCTAGGCCTCTGATCACTTCCAAAAACACCCCAATAGATTTTCTAACTCTCATTTCCCCAATCTAAATCTGAATTCTTAAAACATCCCCTATCCTAAGACTAAAAATTCAAATTTTTATTTATTTTAACCATCATAAAATGAATTAGGTTATTAGAACCACCCCAATTTATGTCTTATCTCCCCTAATTAGACTCTTCATAAATTCTACATAAACAATCCTGATCCCCAAACCCCAATGCATGCCCGAAATTCTATTTTTCCCACTAGTTATAATCATGAAAACTTTATCCCCAAACTAGCCCCATTAGTTAACACCCCACCATAAAGTGCATTACAACATAGATTATTTTCACTATCCTGATGATAATTCTATATTCATAAATTATAATTTTTAATTCAAAAACCATTGATACCATACACCCTTAGTTGATGCCACCGTTCTATGGAAGACCATCACTCACTTGACATCACATACCAGTATCACCCGACCATTGTTATCACAATCCACCGTATCAATTATGATAATATATCCCTAACATGAATATAACAACCCAATATTTTTATACATAGAAATTATATTCTTTTTATGGAATTTTTATTTCACTGCATAACTACACGCCTGAGAACCATATTAGTTTAGTGCCTTTGGAAACTTAAAAACATAAACACTAGTCCATAAGTGAGGTACATCATCTCCCACTACATTATTCATAACTATAAACCTTATTAGACATATCATATATAATTAATATCATCTCAACATATGGAAAATAAACATAAGAAAGGGTGAGCTCAGATACTCAATAATGGAAAATGAGGGAGATACATTAGCATAACATGAACATAAGGTTATGAGAACGTGAACATAACATTTGAAAACCATATCGTACATTCAAAGATCATAATCACAATTCATGGAATTGATATTGGAAGTTCATAAGACATGAGTAATAAGGGAATCACAGAATATGATCCATGAGAGCATATGATATATAATCTATGGAATACACGTAGGCATAGAAAATCATTTCCATATTAGTAAAGGATCACTAACAAGGATATTATAGTAGAAAATGTACTTTATTAAACTAGTTTCACTCTTCATTCTATCCTAGTATTACTAAAATGGGTTCACTTCCTGTTAAATCCCTATTTTACTAAACTAATCTCACTCCTCCTTATAGTCCTATCTATCTCATGATATATAAATCTTTACCCAATGCATTGGAGGGAGATATGAGTCCCACCCATCACATAATGAAATTATACATATGTATACCACAAGATCATAAAGATTCATCATATCATAACCCATGAAATGAAATGGGTATCATAAAAAATTTATTATATCATAACTTGTGGAAATGGGATAGGTTTTATAATCATTTCACCATATCATAAAAAATTAAAAGAAGAGGGTTTCATAAGTGTTTTATCATGGTACAACCTATGGAAACATAGACCATTCAGAGAAAGAATATGAATGGTATCCTCAGATCATATTCCGAGTAGGAATAGGTAACACCAATTGATTCCATCTTAGTTAAAAAATTATTTTTAAAGATCATTTAATATATTTATTGAGAAAAATAATTTTTTTTCATTGAAAAATGATTTTAAAAACATAAAACAATTTAAAAACCCCTTTTTTATGAAAATAAAATTGAAAAATTATAGAAGTATTTTTGAATCAATTATTAGCCATGATGTTGGAAAATTCCATTAATTCCGTACACATTAAAATGATGGATGCTTTCACATTTGTGATAAATGCCAAATGGGCATTATTTTGGAAAAATACATGAATATTCCTTTCATTTTTTTAAAAATTAAAAAGTAGGTAGATATTTATTTAAAAATAAAAAAATATTAATTAAAATTTTTTGAAAACATTTTTACAAAACATGGTTTTGAAAGAAAACAAATTTCCGATGGAAGAGAGAAATAAAATTAAATTTTGTTAATTTTATTTTATTAACTATCTTAAATACAAAATAGTGGAAAATGATACTATTAATCAAAAATATCATGAATGACTAGTGTATAAGAAAATTCATGATAATTATTAAGATTTAGATCATAATAATTTGTTATTGGATACCTAGTCTTAAACAATCCTAATAAATGATGAGATTGTATCACAAAATCTTTACCACTAAAGTAATATTGATTCATAAGACCTATGGAGGAATAAAATATAAAGAAACATAAAATATCATGAGTATGAATAAATTAAATATATTAAATTTAAAATGTATTTATATATACTTTTTGAAATAATATATGTGCATAACATAATGTATGAATCAAAGAAGGAAAAATGAGACAAAATTCCATTACCTTAAGTATTGAATTCTATCGTAACCATTAAAAAATAATTTATAATAAATATAAGTCTATTATATATATATCATAAAACCATATAAATATATATAAAACCATATATTTCTTTTTATTATGAATTTATAGTACCCGTTTATTAACAATTCCATGTTAAACTTATGTTTTGGGTAATAACTACTTTGTTTTTCATACATGTTTTGAATTGGTATTCTTTGGACTATTAATTAAATAATTATTTTATAATATCCAAAATTTAAACCAATATATAAATATCATATATATTCATTATATATTACTTTACATTAATCCATAAAATTTAGTGATATGAAATGAAATACACCGTTCATGAAGACAGTAGGTCATACGTATGCATGAACACTGTTTCCATTTTCTTTTCATATTGAAAGAAATAAAAGTAAATGTTATATATATTATAATTATAGTATAATTTTTATTTCATATATATAAATTATTTATTTTTAACCCATCTTTAATATATTCCATGAAAAACACGATGAAATCACATCACTTCATAAGGCCGCAGTACGTCGTACACACGAACGACGTTATCTATTCCCATAAAATGGAAAACATGAAGGTATATGTTATATAATAATTAAACAAAAATAAATAAATAATAAATATAATAAATATCATATATAAGTATTATTTACATTATTATTCCAAACCATGAAAGGTGGTAATTGAAAATTGAATGACCTCGGTTCCCGAGGCAGTAGTACGCCGTACACATGAACGATTATTTCATAAAACATTTGACAGAAGTGTGTGTGGTTGTAGTTCATAAAAATAACACAAAAAAATATAAGTATATGTAATATAATATAGTTATTATTTAATCATGATATAAAAATAATTACATGGGTTTGAATAAGAAATAAAACAGAAACGTTCGGTGATGAACGTTACCACTTCTTCGGGTATCTCCTTTTAGTTGACACAAAAGGACTTTCTTGGTTGATATTTTCCAAAGTAATGATTATAGGATTATAGGAGGTAATTTTATATGTGATTTGGTTAGATATTTTCTAAACTAATTTGTTTTTAAGGTGTGAAGAGAGGGGGAGAGTGGGTGGCCTTTTATAAGGGAGGCGAGTTGTCATTTTGTAATTTTTTGAACGAGTGAATTCCTCCCCAATTTTTCCATGTAATTTGGCTCAAATAATGTAAAAAACTTGATAATATAATGGATAAGGTATAAATATTTCCATAAAATGGTTTTTGGACAAGTTTCTAGGTCATTTTTCTCCTTAATATTATAGTTTAATCTCAAGGTAAACTCATTTTTCTCTTAATTACTGTGATTAATTTTAATCGTTTTCACTAATAATTTTAGTCAAAAATTAAGTTGGTTATATTATAAATTATATATTATTCTGATTCAAATATTTAATACATTTTTATAAATTCAAATTAACTAAGTAACACAAATTAATTTAAAATTAATCCCTTAGTCATGACAAGGAAGAGAGTTTTTAAACAAAAAAAATGATCAAAAATTTTCAAAGTTTTCATATTAAATTTCAATATGAAACTAATTAAAATGACATAAATTGAATTAATATATTTATAATTTAACTAATTGTAATTTAAAAATAATTTAAAAAATAGTTTAAAAAATAATTTAACTTTATAACTAAATTAGATGAAAATACAGTTTTCAATTAAAATTCAGTATTTTTCATTATTCATAAAACAATGAAACATTTAAAAGAAACCCCAAAAATTAACCCTAATATAATTTTAACATTATGAATTCAGAAATTAATTTTATTTTACAAAATTAATTTTCCAAAAGTTTCAAAAATAAATTTTATTATTTTCACAAAGAGACATAAAAATTAGTTTTTTGAGAAAATAATATTTTTGAAACATATAAAGACTTTACCAAAAACTATGTATTTTATTATAAATATGTTTTATTTATATAAATTATTATTTTTAAGAATTATTTATTTCTATTAATAATACTAATTTTAATGTCTAGGTCGTAATAGTTGGTTTTAAATAACTATATTAATAATATATCATTGTTTTGTTAAAACTAGTTGTCGCATTTAACGAAAGCTAAGTCAGTAAGCTTAATTTGGTATAGCATATAAGAAAAACATAACTTGGTGTAGTGTGAGATACAATATATCAAATAAATTTAATTTATTTGAAAGGAATGTTCATAAAAACTTGTGGTGTTACATTCTACCCCCCATACAATGAATTTATCCCTCAAAATGTGTCACTCTGATATAAAAAATGGGGATAATTCTTCCTCATAATATCCTTATATTACCATGTAGCTTCCAATAACTGGTGGTTTTACCACAAAACTTTGACCTGGTTAGTGGTATTTTTCATAGAACATTCTCTCTACGATCCAAAATCTCCACCAGTTGTTCCGCATAAGAAAGATCTTACTCTAGTGGTATGAACTCTGAGTTCAGTACATGTGAAGGGTTAGTTATGTTCTTAATTTGAAGAAATACATGGAACACATCATGGAATTGAGATAATTTTTTGGGAAGTGACAAGAGATAGGCTACCATCTCGATATGATCAAGAATATCAAAGGAACCGATATACCATGGTTTTAGTTTCCCTTTTTCCTAAATATCACAACCTTATTCCAAGGAGAAATTATTAGAAATACATTTTCACCAACCTGAAATTATAGATCACGTCGAAGATTATCAGCATAAATTTTCTACCAATTTTGATATACCTTTTTATGCTGGTGAATGGATCTAACCTTCTTTACCATTTCTTTAGCTATCTCAATTCTCAATAACTTTATTTTTACAACTTCATTACATCACCTTGGAGATCTACATTTATTTCCATAAATAGCTTCATAAGGATCCATCTGAATGCTTTAGTGAATGATATTTTCATAATAAAAGTCAACTAGAGGGAGGTGTTGATCCCAACAACCTTTAAAATCCTAATAAAAATATCTCAACATGTTCTCTAGGGTTTGATTTTTTATTTTAGATAGACCACTTGTTTTAGGATGATATACGGTGCTAAAACTCAAGTCTGTATCATGATTTTACTGAATACTTCACCAGAATTTTCCATTAAAACTTAAATCCCAATAAGATAAAATAGAATGTGGTACTTCATGAAACCTTAACACTAATTTATTGTATATCTTGGTAGGGTGATCCAGAGGGATATCTTCTCTGATAGTGATGAAGTGTGATGACTTAGTAAGATGATCAACTACCACCCATATAGCATTATTCCCTTTAGGGGTTCTGGGGAGATTAATGAAAAAATCCATTGTGATGTTCTCCTATTTCCATTCCGGTATGGATAATGGATGCAACATACCCTTATATTTTTGTCTTTCAGCCTTAACCTGTTGAAATATCCATCACCAAGATACAAACTCTGCAATATCTATCTTCATGCAATCCCACCATAAGTATTTATTCAAATATCTATACATCTTCTTACATATAGAATGAATATAGAATGAAGTACTATGAGATTCCTCTAACAACCCCTTCTTCAAGTATGGCATGGAAGGAACACATACATGGTTATTGAAACTTATCATTATATAACAAGCAATGTTAAACTCAGGAGAATTTATATCTTTCTTTTGAAGATATATATATTCATTTGGCACCTCTTTAATATTCGCTTGGATAGATTGTTGAACATTAAGTTGAGAAAGACAATATTTCCCCCTTCTTTTAGGATTTTTAGGTCTATCATTTTCAATTCTATAAATATTTGATTATTTTTTATCCTCCTCATGGATAAGATATCACGATCCTTTCAACTCAAATCTTGAACTACCTTGTCTGATTTTGTAACATCCCAAGATTTCATAGTACATTAGTTCTTCAAAGTAAATCAATAACTTACACTACACGCAACATCGGGTTCAAGCGCACCACGACTTACCAAACTAGCCATTAAAAAGTAGTTATGAATAGTATTAACAAAATTTTGAACTTTATATAACCCTTATAATTTTAGAATCCATATTATGAGTTTCTTAGACATATTGTAAGGACAGATTTATTTTTTTCAGATAAAAGAAGTATTTTTCAAAAAATACAATTTTACCACCTTTTAATGGTGAACCCTTTTTAAATCCAATATTTGAAACTTTTATATATTAAATTTGACATAATAAACTTATTATTTGGGATCGGGACATAAGAATTTAGTTTGAATAAATTTTTGGTGTTTTTCTGATAACTTTCATATTTGGGTGAATAGTAAAAAATAATATATTTTAACTGAAAACAAATTTTTTAATAAAAATAATTTATAGTGGTCAACTATACATATGAATGGTTTGAATGTATAATTATATTATATTTTTACCATTTAATCCAATGTTTTTGATTGGAAGTAATTTCACTTTGAAATTGGACATAAACAAATTTCAATCTTTTGGTAGTTATTATTACATAAAAATAAGCCTTTTGGTTTTGAAAAAGGGAATTAATTTTAAACTAATAAATGAAATTTATATGTTTTGAATTTGGTAAAA
Organism: Viscum album; assembly: GCA_963277665.1. NCBI lineage: Eukaryota > Viridiplantae > Streptophyta > Magnoliopsida > Santalales > Viscaceae > Viscum > Viscum album. The sequence goes on along the minus strand of OY728141.1, from coordinate 1,951,333,837 downwards.
TAGACTTCATTTTTGAATTCATAATATCAAAATTATCTTAGGGTGAGTTTTTTGTATGTTTCTGCAAACTTTTAATTTTTGATGAATAGTGAAAAACACTAAGTTATAGTTTAAAACCGAATTTTTATTTAAATAATTATTTATTTTATTTAAATTTATTTTAGGTCAAAATAGATAAATAATACCCATATAAGTTCAATATAATTAATTAGAGTAATTTAGTAATAATATTAGATATATAAAATTTTATTGAACTTTTCACCCTCTTTTACCCACCTCTTAGGAGAATTTGAAAATTCACATAAAACTTAATTTTACTGATTCAGTGAGTGTAATTTCAAAAATCCGGGAGAAATGGTTAACATCAAGGAGTAAAATTTGGTTCAATAAGATAAAAATATTTTTTTGGTGAATAGTAACTTTTAACTTTTATTTACCACAGTTAAAAGTAAATAGGGTAATTAAGGGTAAATATGATTTTATTATTATCCAAACGCATGTCCTAATTCTATTGGCTAAGTATAATTCGACCAAAAACAACCTTAGTAATAAAATATGATCCTCTTTGGTCCACTTGGATTAGATTAGGACAATTATTATTATTTAATTCAAAGAAGAGTTAAAAGAGTTAAAATCAAAGTTTAATTACTAAAACATTTTTATTATAGGGTTACACATAAGATAAATTCGATTATAAATATTAATTAGAAAGATAAAAATATTTCCTACATAATGGTATTTTATTTATATTTTTTAGACATTAAATAATTTAATTTATTTATGACACAATGAGGATGCAGTAATTACCCAATTAATGAAATATTAAAATAATTGATATTATAAATATCCAAATAAATGTAATTTGAGAATTTTTATGAATTGAAATAATTTTAAAAGTTAATATGATATATTAGTGTTGGTTATATGAATTTGTTTTAAGTAATAATGCTGTTATGAATTTAGAAAAAACAAAATACCAAATAGTGTCAAAATTGACATAAAAGAGTTTAAAAATATATATTATATTATTAATTAATATTCTATTTATAAATATCTAAGGTTCAGCCAAAAGACTTATATACTAATAGGCGTATCATTAATGAACCACTTTGGGTTCTCTTGGAAGTATATAGTATGTTTATTAACCATATAATATAAAAACACAAAGAGACATGGTAAATGTCAAACTATTTAACTAAGAGTTAAATTGAAATGTTAAGGTTAATATAGTGACCCAAACCTGTCTAAAACATATTGGTTGAGTGGTTTTAGACCCATACCCACCTTATACTTTAAATTATATACTTTTGAGCCATTATAAACCGAAAATTATTTTATTATAAAATAATATTTCTAGTTTTTCTTAAGGTGCCCCTCACCCCTCTTATAAAAGGGCACTCCCCCTTATCTCTAATTCACACCTTAAAAGCATTTTTTTTCAGCAAAACCCTGACCAAATATCCTCCCAACTTCCCTCAATTCATCCTAGAGGCCCTTATTTGGTCATAAATCCAACTTAAGGATCCCTTTTGATCAAATCAAAAGTAAGAACCTAAAGAATAGGTAATAATTTCACCACCCTCTTTCAAGTTCTTTTTTATTCCACTTCTTCTTTATTTGTTATTTACATTATAAAATAATAAATCCAGTATCTTCTATATACTGTGATGTTATTATAAATATGGTACTTCCATATTCATTATTCTATCCATCCTTTGAATGACATGTCACCATACGTGCATACATAGGGATTACCGTCTCCACGTCGTGGTGTAATTGTTATTCAATACATTATTATTTGGATGGGTATAATAATGATGTTTAATTCATATAAATAATAAATATAACATGATAATGATTCTGTATATATAATATACCATCCAATTATATATTATTTTAATATCAAAACAATGATATTTTCCCTCGTGCGTACGTACGGATTACTGTCTCCACGAATGCGATGAGATTTATTCCCCATCGTATCCATTCAAGAATAAATTTCATTTTATGATTAAAAATAATATTTAGAGACATGATATAATTCTGTATATTAATAATATACATTCCATTCATAACAAATATGGGTCACATAACAAATAATATAAAGGAAAATGAATCTGTTAACACCTGAAATGACGATAATACTAAGATATTATTAACAAATCAATGTTAAAAGATCATATATGATATAATAATAATATATATGATTCTTTTATAATTCAATAGCAATTATTTCACCATTATAGAGGAGTTTAACCTACCCTCAACCAAGGAAAAAGTACAAAGTAAGGGGTTTCTTATCACACTTTTAATTCCGTGAGATTTCCATTGTTCACCACTTATTTATTGCATGTGGTGTGTGTAATTACCATGATTGTATTAATTTTGTAATATAATTTAATTTATGGATATTTACATAATCATTGTATGATCCTTCTTTCATGGGTGTATGTTTTGTAAGTTACTAAATCGATAAGGGAATTTGAAATTTCAATTTCCACTCATTTGGATTTATGCATAGTTCATTGATTATTTTACTCCAAGATTATGTGTGGAATCACTATTCATTTGCTTATGTCATAATTTCCACTCCCCTTTCTGTGGATATAATTTTTATACACATAATCAATCCATTGATATATTCTCAAGTCATCGATATGAACTTGATAAGAGTAATTTTAACTCAATCTCCATTTGTTGAGTTAAATATCCAATTCATTGGTGTTGTTTTTACAAGAATATGTGTGAATGTCCTATGATTGATTTACACTAAATATCCAATCATATTTAGTGTATTTATATTTTTCACACATAATTATGTCGTTGATTTATCCTTAACCTAAGGATACGGTCTTTATAAGATATTTCATCTCAATTTACATTCCATTGATACTTCTTTGTTGTTATACACCAAATCACTTTTATATGGTGTATATAATGTACTTTGACATAGTATATCATGAATACCTTTATTCTCATGATATTACAAAGTTTTTATTACCTCAATTATTTTTATTCAAGTGTCTCTCTTTTCGTTAGGAACTATAACTAAAATATCATTTAAATGTTTTAAAGATTTATTCTTCTAAATCATTCTCATTAATGTCCATGTTTTAAAAATGGTTTTAAGGATTTATTTATATGGACATTAATGTTTTAAAATTAAAATTAATTTTCAAAGTTTCAAAGTGGTATGAGAAACTTTGATTCAAAAATCTATTTTAAACAGCTTCTTGATAAATAGTGATACTTTTAAATGATTTCAAGAAAAAGGGTGTTATTTCTCTCGAATAGTTTTGATGATTATTTTAATCTATGTCAATATCCTTCATTATTCTCTATTGAGGTTAATATTTTACAATACAATATTCCATATTGTATTGAATGAGTTATGTTTGACTGTGGAAGTACTATGTTTATACCATTCATAGTTTGTGGATAAAGTATTGACATTTCGTATGCTAGTTTTAATATGAATGTTTATGTTATGTTTCAACTTTTCATACGAGGAATGCATTCGACTTATTAAGTGATGGGTGGAGCCCGCTATAGCTCCTCGATGCATCGGTAGGTCTCATGAGACAAACTAGTGTCTTGGCACAAGGCCTTAACAAAATCTTATTTGTAGTCTTGGCACAAGGCCTTGACCCTAAATTGATTATATATAGAATAAAGTTCAATATTATAAAAGTATTGTGATCCTAAAAAATGATCAAAAAAGTTATCAATAGAGGGAATCATATAATTATTCTTGATTGTGATCTGGTTCAGCTTCAGATAATCCATTCAGATTCTCACTGATCGATCTTTATTTTTCACAAAAAGAATAGATGCACCCCAAGGTGACACACTTGGACGAATGGATACCTTATCATGATTTTCATGGATTTTATTCTTTAATTCCTTCAACTCTATTAGTTCTATTACATATGGAGTCTTTTAAATTGGTGTGGAACCTAGTATGAGTTCTACAAAGAACTCATCTTCATGTTTTGGTGGAAGTCTAGGAAACTCCTTTTTAATGACATCAAAAAATTCCTGAACAAAAGATATATCATCAATTTTAAGTTTATCCCTAACCAATTGAGATAAAAAACCATTCTAAATGGGAATTAAGACCAATACATGATATTTAATCTCCATAATAAGTTCATACATATCATCACTTTTATTGAAGATCATAGGTTGGTTTGGAATATCAAATGTAACTTCCCTTATTCAAAAATTGTTGTGGGATTTATGTGATGAAATAAAATACATGACATCAAAAACCCCTTTTTCTCTTAAAATAAATTTTAAAACTTATAAATTAATATTCTAAGAAACAAATTTTCATGACATATAAAAATTTCGTTCAGGCTGTACACATTAAAATTAAGTTTCCTTTCACATTTGTAGTAAAAAAAAGAATTGTTTTAAAAAACACATGAATATTTCATTTAATTTTTTTTGTATAAAGTAAAACTTGGGTAAAAATTTCTTTAAAAATAATAATAGATTAATTAATTTTTTTGAAACATTTTTTTAAAACATGGGTTTGAACTAAAATAGATTTTTGACCAAGGAGAAAAACAAAGTTATATTTTATTAAAAACATTTTCCTAATTATCTGAACTACCAAAAGTAGAAATATTTACCATTAGTTTAATATATCATTAATAAACCAATGATAAGAAAATTAATGATAATTATTGAGAGTTAGATCATGATATTTCAATATTGAAAACTTAATCACTAATAATCCCAATAAATGATGAGATTGTAACATAAAATCTTTACAACTTTGGTAAAATTGATTCATAAGCCCCATGAAAGAATAAAATATAATGAAACTTAAGATATAAGAAGTATGAATATATTTATGATATTACTTTTCAAATGAATGTATATACACCTCATGAAAGGATATAGGTTCATATCATAATGTACGTCTCAAAGAAGGAAAATTTGGACAAAATTCCCTTACCTTATGTCTTGAATTCCGTTGTACTCATTTAAACCTCATGCATAATAAATATAAGTTTATTATAAATATATAATATAATAATATATATATATATATATAATATCATATAATATTTTATTATGACTTTATATTACCCTTTTATTAACAATTTCATGTTAAAGTTATGTTTCAAGTAATAACCGATTTTTTTCACACAAGTTTTGACTTGTTATTCTTTATACTATTACTTAGATAATGATTTAATAATATATATAATTTAAAACATGATATAAATATCATATATATTTATGATATATATATTTATATTAATATATAAAATTTAGTGATTGGAAAAGAAATACACTATTTATGGAGATGGTATGCCTTATGTACGCATGAACGTTGTTTCTATTTTCTTATCATGTTAAAAGAAAAAAAATTAAACGATATATATATATATATTATAATTATAGTATATTTTTTTTAATATATATATATATATATCAAATATTTCTATTTAACCCATACTTAATACATTCTATGTAAAATGTGAATGAATCACCTCACTTTACGAGGATGTAGTACACCGTACACATGAACGACATTATCGTATTCCCAAAAAATAGAAGGAATGAAGGTATATGTTATATAATAATTAAATAATCATAAATAAAGCCTAAATATCATAGATATCATATATAAATAGTATGTTCATTATCATTCCCAACCATGAAAAGTGTTAATTGAAAAACAAACGACATCGGTTCGTGAGGCGGTAGTGCACCATACACACGAACGATGATTTCATAACCCATTTAATGTAAGTGTGTGTGGATGTAGGTCATACCCTTAACATAAAAAAATATCAGTATATTTAATATACTAATATTGTTATGTAATCCTGATATAAAAATAATTGAAGGTGTTTGGGGAAGAAATAAAACAAAAATGTTCATTGATGAACATCACCTCTTCTCCAGGTATCTATTTTTGATTGGCACAAAATGAATTCCTTTGTTGGATTTATGCCAAAAGTTTGGATTCTAGTATGATGGTATGGTAGTTTATAAATTATTTTTTCTTGTATTTTCTGAACGAAATGGGTTTCAATGTGTGAAGAGAGGGGGAGAGTGGGTGGCCTTTTATAAGGGAGGTGAGTGACACTTTTGTAATTTTTTGAAAGAGTGAATTCAACCCACATTTTCCCCTATAAAGTGGCTCAAATAATGTAAAGATATAGATAATATAAGTTACAAGGTCAAAATATTTCCATCCAATGGGTGTTGGACATATTTCTAGGTCATTTTTACCCTTAATATTAAAGTTTAGTCCCTTGGTAAACTCATTTTTCTCTTAATCACCACGATTAATTTTAAATGTTTCACTAATTATTTTGGTTAAAAATTAATTTGAACTTATTATAAATTATAAATTATTATTATTACAAATATCGATTCAATTTATTCAAATTAAAATCACATAAGTGGCACACATTACTTTAAAATTATCATCGTAGTCATGATGAGGAAATGAGTTTTTAAAGAAAACAAAATGATCAAAAGTTTACAACGTTTTTATATTAAATTTCAACATGAAAATGATTAAAAGGACCTAAATAGGATTAAGAGATATATAGTTAAACTAATTATACTTACTAATTTAAAATATAATTTAATGATATAAATAAATTAGATGAAAATACAGTTTTCAATTAAAATTCAGTATTTTTAAATATTCATCAATTTATTAAACATTTCAGAAAAATCCCAAAGAATTAATGCTACGATGTTTTTTAAATAATTAGTTAAAAAATTAATTTTATTTTCTCAAATTAATTTTCCAAAAGTGACAACAATTAATCTTATTATTGTTCACAAAAAATACATAAAACTGTTTTTAAAAAAATAGTATTTTCAAAACCTATAAAGACTTAACTGAAAATTATATATTTTATTATCGATATGTTTTATTTATATAAAAACATTATATTTAAAAAATATTTATTACTATTCATATTTATAATTTTAATATCTATGTTATAACAGTAAGGTTTGAATAACTATATTAATAATATATCATTATTTTGTTAAAACTTAGCAAAATATGTAACAAAAGATAAGATGGTGTTTTATATAACACAAGATTAAATTGCTGTAGTGTATAATGCATGATTAACTTGATGTAGTGTGAAATTCATGACATCAAATAAATTTTATTTATTCCAAAAAAATGTTCATAAAAACCTAGGGTGTTATATTATTCCCCATTTAAAATGAATTTCACCCTCAAAATTCATCACTTTGATATAAAATAATGAGGATAATTATGCCTCATTGTATCCTCAAGTTACCATGTAGCTTCCTATAACTGGTGGTTTGACCGCAAAACGTTTACTAGGCGTGTGGTCTTGTTTCATTGTTTTTTCTGTTTTTGATCCAAAATCCCCATTGGTTGTTCTTCATAAGAAAGATATTTCTCCTGTGGTATGAAATATGAGTTTAGTATATGTGAAGGGTCAAGTACGTACTTTCTAAGGATATATACTTGGAAATTTTTTTGGAAATGACAGATATTTAATGAAATTTCTAGGTGATTGTCTACCATCTCGATACAATCAATAATTTCAAAGGGACCAATATACCTAGGACTTAGTTTCCCTTTCTTCCCGAATCTCATATTCTTATTCCATGGAGAAATTATCAGAAATACCTTGTCACCAATTTGAAATACTAGATCACATCGATGATTATCAACATAACTTTTCTATGGAATTTGAGTTGCCTTGATATGCTGCTGAATGGCTATAACCTTTTCTAGCATTTATTCTACAATCTTAGGTCCCGATAGCTTTCGTTCTCCAACTTTATTCCATAAAATTGAAGATCTAAATTTCTTTCCATATAGGGATTCATAAGGATCCATCTGAATGTTGAGTAAAATATTTTTTTATAAGAAAACTCAACTAGAGGGATGTGTTGATCCCAAACACATTTTAAATCCAAAGAACAAGATCTCAATATATCCTATAGGGTTTGAATTGTTATTTCAGACTAACCATATGTTTGAGGATGATATGTAGTGATAAAACTCAATTTCATACCAATATATTATTGAAAACTTCACCAGAACATTGGATCTCGATCAGATACAATGGAATGTGGTACTCCATGAAACCTTATGAATTCATTAATATATATCTTGGAAATATAATCAAAAGAGAAGTCTTCTCTGATAGAAATGAAGTGTCCTAACTTAGTTAGGCAATAAAGTATCACCCATATATCATTATTCCTTTTAGAGGTTCTGGGGAGTCCAATGAGAAAATCTATAATGATGTTTTTTCATTTCCATTTGGCTAAGGGCAATGGATGTGACATACCCTTAGATTTTTTTCTTTCATCCTTAACTTGTTAACATACCAAGAAATGAAATATAAACTCTATGATATCTCTATTTATTCCATCACACTATAAGTAATATTTCCAATCTCTATACATCTTCGTACTTCCAGTATGAATAGATAACGAAGTACTATTAGATTCCTCTAACAACTAATTTAATTATGGTATGGAAGGAAATCATACACGGTTCTTGAACATTATAATTCCATCATTATTAAGGTTAAACTCATGAACATTTATAACTTTCTTTTTCATCTATACATATTCCTTACTCACCTATTTAATCTTCACATGGATAGATGGTTGACAATTTAATTATGCTAGAAAATATTTTCCCCCTTCCTTCATGATTTCCATATCCATCCTTTGTAAATATAGAAATATTGGATCTTTTGTGATCCTCATCATGGATAAGATATAATGATCCTTTTGACTCAAACCTTAAGCCACCTTGTTTGCTTTCCCATTTTGGTAATGTAGTGAGCAGTCATAATCCTTAATCAACTCTAATTATCTTTTTAGTTCATGTTCAACTCCTTCTGTGTGAAAATATAATTCAAAATTTTATTATCAGTATATATATCACACTTTTTCTTTTATAAGATAATCCCACTATATATTTAATGAAAAAATTACCATAGCTAACTCCAAATCATGAGTTGGGAAATTGTGTTCATGACTCATCATTTTTCACGATTAATAAGTTATAACCATGTCATCTTGGAAAAGAAAAAATCCCAATCCATTCTTGGATGAAATAATATATATGAAAAAACCCTTCTTCACTATAGGGTAATTTAATCACAAGTGCATTGACTAATCTTCTCTTAGGTTATTTGAAATTTTCCTCAAATTAATCTATCTAGAGGAACTTGTCTCCCTTATGAGTTAATTTGGTTATAAGATTAGATATTTGTGATAAATTATAACAAAACAATTGATAACATCTAGCTAAACCAAGAAAACTATAGTTGTGATAAAGTATCAAAAAACAATTGATCACCACGATCTTCCTTTCTCTTTGAATAGGCAATAATATCATCTATAAATACTATCACAAAATGATCAATATAATATCTAAATAATCTATTCATTAAATATATGAAGATAGCAGGGGAATTAGATATACCAATAGGCATCATTATATATTCATAGTGTCTATACCTTGTACGTAATTCTTTATTGGGCATATAATCCTCATTGAACCTTAATCGATGATATCTAAAATGAAGGTCAACATTGGAAAATTATTGATCTCCATGTAGTTGATCAAAAAAGTCCTCAAAATTGGGAGAGGATACTTTTTATTGTTTTTGATCCTATTGATCTCTCAATAATAAATTTATTTTCACATTGATAGATATTTATATTCAAAAAAAAACATATGCACCCCAATGTGACACACATTTCTGAATGAATCCCTTATCATGGTTTTATTTTAGTTTCTTCTTCAATTCTTACAACTCAATTGGGGCCATTCTATAAGAGTCTTTGAAATTTTTGTGGCACCAAGTATGAGTTCTATTGAGAACTCAACTTCATATTTTTGTGTAAGTCTAGAAAAATATTCAATAAAGACCTAGAAAACTCTCAAACAACAGGCATATCATCTATGTTGAGTTTCTACACAACCATTTCAGATAAACACCCCTTCTAAGTGGGGATTAATAACCATACATTGGATGTAATATCTATTAGAAGTTCATAATTATCATCACATTGATATAAGATCAAATGTTGGTTTTGAATATCAAATGTAACTTCCCTTCCTCGACAATTTATATGATATTTATGCATAGAAATCCAATCCATGCCTATGATAATATTAAATTAAACCTAAGGAATAATGATAAGATTTTCGAGAAGAACTTTCCCACCAGTGTCAACTGGAGATGAATCATAGACATAAGATGTAATCATCATAACATTAGGGGATTTTAATGCTAATTACAAATATAATCATTTGGGGGGAATATTGACATTATTAGGAAATTTTATATATATTAAATAATGGGTAGATCCAGATTCAAATAACACATTAGTGGTTCAAGAGTGGATAGTAAGTATACCTTTCACCACATCTTTATCACACCCCTTGTCAGAAACAATGATAACATCAGATTTCACCTTTTACATCATCTTAAGAGGTTGTGTAAATAAATCATCACTATTAACCCTTGGGTTTGGGAACTAGTTAGCATAATGACCATTATCCTTACACATGAATCACTGAAGCGTGGGAGGTGCATTCTGTGCAACTTTCTCTCTATTCATATCATTATCTAACTTCTTCCCATCAATTCCGCAATAAATTTCCCGATGAACTTCCCTTCCATACCGAAAACATTTAATAGTCCCCCAAAATAAAATTCCTCCATACTTATTACCAGACTTATATCGTAAAGGAAAGCTCATTTTCTTCTCTCTATGGTTTTTATATTTTCATTTGAACACTATATTCCTTTTCTTGTCAAAACCATTGGATTGATACATAACTCCAATTTCAATTTCCACCTTGATTTCACATTGAACATCCTCTTAATATCTATTTAAGTATATTTTGGCTAAATCCCATTAGAGACTTGGTTTTAATCCACTTAATAATTGATAAATCTTTCTTTTAGGTTGGATGATAATACCAAAAGTGTACATTGAAAGTCTTGTAAAATTTGTCTCATAGGTACCAATGGATTCATAATTATTTTTCCTTAGCTCAAGGAACTCTTTCTCCATCTTTATATAAAGAGTATGAATAAAATACTTATTGAAAAATAAGTTCTTGAAATTATCCCAATCCATGAGGTAAATTTCTTCCAGTTGAGTCATATTCTTGATAAGATTACACTATTTATCCACTTCACCTTCCAAATGGTAGGCAAAAAATGAATTTTTCATCTTCTGAACATTGGAGAATTGAAAATATCTTTTTAGTGGTACTGATCCATTATTCAACCACTAGTGGATCAAAATACCCACTAAAATAGGGTGGGTGTTTCCTCCCAAAGGACTCAATAGAATGTTGTTCCCTCTTTTGATCATTTGGAAAACTAGCTTTATTAATATCTTGAGAAAGTTGTGTGAGTATAGTAATCATAATTTTTATTCCATCTCCCATAAAATTTGGATTATCAGGAGGACAATCATTTAATTCTTCACCACACTTAGAATTAACATGGTTCCTTTGGGTTCTATCTATTGGATAAAACTGAAAGGAATAAAGTAAGAAACAATAATCATAGTTGTAAACCACATAATCAAGAAAATAACATATAGGATGTCTAAATTATGAAACCTAATTTAATCTATGCCACCATGGATTTTTCCTAGTCAATCATATCCATCTTCTATTTAAATATCTCATGATATTTTGTAAAGAGTTTGTGAATTTTTGAAGTATATCCCTAGGAGTGTAAAATTAGGTGTGTAGTAAGTCCTATTGTCATGCACCAATTCCCAATAAAGCCTAACTCAATATAGTGTTTTCAAGTATGTTAAACCTAGTTACATATATGCTAGAGACACATCCACCAGTAGTATCCCAATAGGGATGTTTTTCTTAAAACCACTCCCTCTATCCTTTACCAAAATTCTAGGAAATATTTTTACACTTTGACTCATCCTTAGACTTATCCTTAGACATGTCCTTGGAGATCCCACTAATGTTTTATCATCCTAGTTTCCAGAGGTTATTTCATGACCCCTCCCCCAGGTCCTGTGCCATGACTACCTCAAGACCACATTCCATAGGCTAGGGGTTGGAGATTAGTACCGAAAAGGTGTATCCCTAAAATGGGAAGACATTTCCATTAAAACTGTAAAAACACATAGACTAGAATGCAAAAAAATGAAACCACAAAGTAAAACTGCTATAGAAAAAGTGTGTACTGAAAGTAAGGGGTCAGAATACAAGCCCAACAAAAAAGATACAACTAAATTTGAAAATAGAAAATAGCTCCTGAGATCATCCATCGGAAATCCTACCTGAAGGGTAGGTACAACTCGTCTCCACAGCTCTCCACGTCCACCGTCACTACCTTCCACCGTCAGGTCCTATCTCCCTGAGTATCAGTCAAGGATACCCATCGTCTTCACAAGACACAACAAGGTGCGGGCGAAGCCCATGCTAGGGCGAGTATAAAAATACCCAGTAGGGACCCCGAGACCCCCAAAGGTCTCTCATAATTCCACAAAGGAAAACTACAAGCATGGTCTCAATAAAAAAGAATAAAGAAATAAACACAGCTCAAACTTGGTATAACTGATTATAATAGTAAAAATTATTAGTCTTAAATCTTGATCATCTTATTCAGTCTAGAGACATTGCTACTGACCCACACAAGATCTATAGGTACTAACCCCCGCAAGACCCACACGGGATCGATAGGTGCTGATCTACACAAGATCGATAGGTGATGATTCACAAAGAATTTATAGGTTTTGATTCACATAGAATCGCTTGGTGCCGATTCACACAGAATCACTGGGTGATGATTCACACAGAATCGCTCGATGGTGATTCACACAGAATCACTCAGTGCTGATTCACACAGAGTCGCTTGGTGCTGATTCACACAGAATCGCTAGGTGCTGAATCATACAGAAACGCTCAGTGCTGATTCACACAAAATTTCTCGGTGTTGATTCACATAGAATCTCTCAGTGCTGATTCACACAGAATCACTATGAGCATATCAACATAGGATCACTCTTCATTCTTCACGTCTCAACCAACTAGAGGATTCCTTCTCATAGTATTCTTGTTTCTAGGAGGAACCGATCCTCAAGACATTATTCGTATTTAAACTGGCAATAAGTACCATTAAGAAGTTACCCAAAGATCCGTCATGTCATAAGGGTTCCAACACAACAGACGACGTGTCAACCGAATGCTCAGTCTGTAAGTTATTGGCATTTTAGTGCTGAGGGACCGATTGGATTCAGAGTCGATCCAAACTAGCCATACTCTAACTTTCTCAAAAACCCTCATAGAGCATCTTAAAAGGACCGTCTCGCTCCAAGGATCCTAGAACCGTAGATGGTTCATCAAATGGACGTCCTGTTTGCAAGATACAACCTTTTAAGCGTATCTGGGCCCAAGAGTGGTCCGGGTCCGGTCCGACCCGACCAGGCCTGGGTCTGACCCAGGCAAGCCTAAACCAGCAAGGGCCGGTCCGAAATGGATTGGGATGGCCTGGTTGGGTGGGGCTGCGGCGGGCATAGCCCGACCCACCCTGGCTGGGTTGGGCCGCTGCGGCTCGGCCTGCCAGTTGGCGCGACCAACGTGTAGCATCGCCTGGGTGTTCATAGGACCTATAGGGAGCGGGTCCCTCCCTTCGCTGTGGCTTCGAAGACATAGACTACTTCACCGGGGCACGTGACGACACGCTGCCTCCAACCTCCATGGCTGACCGAGAGTCGACTACCTGTTTTTCCTCCGCGACGCCGCCCTTATCCGCGGTCAGTGAGTACTGGTCGCTGGTTTCCAATGACATGCTGGTGGATCTTCCATTGGCCACCATGTGAGCTCTGGTGGTCCGTTCTTCCTTCCGAATGCACCTAGAACCCTCCTGGGATGCCACAGTCATTGTGTGCCAACCGGTTTCCGCTTTAAGTCGAGTTGACAATCATCCCATTAAGAATGAATCAAGAAACAAAGTGGTGGAAGGTCCGAGCCTTGTTTATTTGGCCCGCGCCCTCCAAATTAACATCAAAACTGGTGGCATCAATTTAATTAAACAATGATAAACTTTATTATTAAACCCCTTACCTTGATTTCCATTGGAGGAGTCACGGTTTTGGTGGGAGAAGAGTCCTCGTTGGAGGAATTCATCGACGTTCGTTGATTCCGGATCATTGCTTCCTAAGATTCTGCCCTACGTCGGTGGAAGTTTCCATAGTACTTCACCAGAGTTTCCTTTATTGATGAATCTATGTCAAAAACCAATCCTTCGGCCTCACTTAAATAGAAGGGGGAATGGTGAGTGACACATCAATATAATTAATGAGGTTCATTAATGAGTTTTAAATTACTAAACCTTTTTTTAATTCCCAACAATGTGGTTACACAATTCAAGAGTCAAGATATTAAATGGCTTAACAACCCATCGATCCCACCACCACTGCACAACCGTAGAGGAAAAATAAAATAACAATTACATGTTATTTTATTATTCTTTAAAAATTCTGAAAACTAAATTCTTCATCCAACCTACTGCGGTCGAAGTGAAGCCTCCCTTAAGAGAATCCTGGCGCTGCAGATTCAATGGTGACCTAGGATTTTTAATCTGATCATCGATTCAAAAGATAGAAAATGTATTCCCGCATTTACTGAACGTACATTAAAAAAAGTTCAAAAATCCATTCTGGGCACACTGGGCCTTGGAATCAAGCACCGTAAATTTTCACAGGCTCGTAGTAATCCCAAATAATTTTAAAAAAAATTCATGGAATTTCTAGGTCTTTACAATCTCGCCACCTCAGGAATTTCCATCCCTAAAAGCTACAACAAAACTAGGCAAAAAAATGGGGGTACTGAGCACGTATTAGATCCTCCCACTCCCATGTGCTATCCTGGAGATTCCTGTGCTGCCAACGAACTCACACAAAAGGAATCAACCGCCCAAGAAGGACCCACTCCCGTCGATCCTCTATCTCCACGAGGAACTTTGCAAACATCGCCCCATCATCGATGTCTAGATCACCCCAGTCAATAACGCATGATGGGTCATGAACATACCTCCTCAGCTGTGACACATGGAATACATTATCAACCGATGCATCTGCGGGGGAAGATCTAGAAGATATGCCAGCTTGCCTACTCTTATAAGGATCTAGAAGGGTTTGATGAACCTCAGAGATAGCTTGCCACCCCAGCCAAAACATTATAATCCTCATCAGGGTGAGACCTTTAGGAAGACATGGTCTCCCTCCTCAACCTACAACGGTCTCTTCCTCCTGTCAGCATAGGAATTATGTCGGATCTGTTCAGTCTTCATTCACTACTGGATGTCTTGAACCTTATCTGTGGTAGCCTGTACCAACTCTGGACCCATAAGTGCTGACTCCCCTAGATCTGTCCAGCAAAGAGGCGATCTACATGGTTGTCCATAAAAGGCCTGAAACAGAGCCATGTCTATGGTTGAGTGATAACTGTTGTTGTATTCAAACTCCACCCGGGGAAGGTGGTCCTCCTAACTGTGGCCAAATTTAAGGACTCGAGCATGATGTATGTCCTCGAGTGTCTGTATGGTCCTCTCTATCTGACCATCTATATGAGAGAGAAAGGCGGTGCTCATGCATAATTGAGCCTCGAACGCCTCATGCAACCCCTTCCACAAGTGGGATGTAAAACATGTGTTGTGATCCGAGACGATCATTGATGGAACCCCGTGTAGTCGCACAATCTCTTTCATGTAGAGGAATCCCAATCCCTCTACTGATCCCTCCTCCTAGATGGGTAGGAAGTGGCCCAACTTGGTGAGTTGGTCAATGATCACCCATATGGAATCGTGGAACCTGTATGTACATGGTATCCCTGTCATGAAGTACATGGAGATACCATCACACTTCCACTTCGGTATCTCAAGTGACTACGCTAATCATACTAGTACCTAATGCTCAGCCTTCACTTGTTGACAAGTGAGGCATCACAATACGAACTCCACCACCAATTTCTTCATCCATGGCCACTAGTACTGACATTGGAGGTCCTGGTACATCTTCACCACTCAAGGATGTACTGCTAAAGTGGATGTATGGAATTACCTCAACACCTAATCTCATAGCATCACTCATATCATGGTGCATCCTATAAAGAGAATTACGTGATCATCACCTTCAGAAAATCCTTCAGAAGCCTGCCCTAAGGATATCTGAGCACGTCGAGCATCGTAATAAATGTCCCCAAGCTGTGCCTCCCGAACTCAATATTGAAGTGGGGGGGGGGGGGGGGTGACAGTCATAGACTGGAGGTAAGATACTCCATCTCTATCCATGAAGGATATATGCAACGCAACTAGCTGCTATGTCACCTCACTCAGCAGTTGTAGGACAGACCTCCTTCTGAGTACGTCTGCTACTATGATCCCCTTCTCAAGAGTATAGACTATCTCAAAGTCATAGTCCTAGAGGAACTCTATCCATCATCGCTGTCTCAGGTTCAGGTCCTTCTGTAAGAAGATATACCCGAGACTCTTTTGATCAGAGTAAATAGTGAACCATTCACCCATTAAGTAGTATCGCGACATCTTCAGTGCAAAGACCATTGCTAATAACTCTAGGTCATGGGTATCATAGTTCTGATCATGCTATCTCAACTTCCATGAGACGTATGTGATCACCACTCACTCCTGCATCATGACACATCCTAGTATGGTCCCTGACGCATCGCAGTAGACCACATACCCAATTCCCTCTTCTGGTATCCTTAAGATGGGTGCACTGGTCAGTCTATGCCTCAGCTCTAGGAAAATCTGCTGGCACTTCTCCATGCACAAGAAAGGATACCCCTTCTTTGTAAAAGATTCTAAGGGTGCTACTAACCTGGAGAAGTTAGGTACAAATATATGGTAGTACCTAGCCAAACCTAGAAAACTCCGCACCTCGGTCACACTCTTGGGTGGCTCCCAAGCAAGCACTAACTCTATATTTTCTAGATCCACTGTAACTCCATCCTCTGAGATAACTTTCCCTAGGAAGTGGACTTCCCATATCCAAAACTATCACTTTGAGAGATTTACATAAAGATGGTTCTCTAATAGTGTATCCAGAACTATCCGAAGGTGTGTGATGTGCTCCTCCTCTGACACTGAGTATATCAAGATGTTTTCAATGAAGACCACTACAAAGAGATCAAGGAATAGATGGAAGATCATATTCATGAGCCCCATGAACACTACCAGAGTGTTTTTTTATGCTGAAAGGAATCACCAAGAACTCATAGTGGCCATACCGGCACCTGAAGGATGTATTTGGTACGTCTTTGTCCCATACCCTGAGATGATGATAGCTTGATCTGAGGTCTATCTTCAAAAACCATCAAGCTCCCCTCAGCTTGTCGAAGAGATCATCGATCCTCTAAAGTGGATACTTTTTCTTCACGGTCACCTGGTTTAAGAGAAGATAGTCCACACAAATCCTCAAGCTCCCATCCACCATCTTGGAAAACAAAATCAGGGATGCCCATGAAGAAACACAGGGGAATATAAACCCCTTCCTCTGTAAGTCCTCTAGCTGTACCCGCAACTCATGCAGCTCCACAAGAGCCATCCAATATGCTAGTGTAGATATAAGTGACATCCTGGGGTATAATTAAATGTAAAATTATACCTCTCTACGAGGAGGAGCTCCTGGAACATCATTAGGAAAGACATCAACATACTGGTCTACCACTACAGGATATCTTAGAATCCTCACGTCAACTTCTCTAAGGGTGAGGCTATCCAACTAGTGAGTGATTGGATATACCCTCCTCTGAGAAAGTCCATCCTATGCTGCAATGTTTTCCTCCTCACCGGTGAAGGAAAACCTAATCCCATCCTCATGTACACACCATACTTTTCACCTAAAATAGTCGATGTGATCATCGACTGTAGATAGCCAGTGCATACCCAAGATAACATCGTAAGGCCTCGATGCTACTACTAGGATATCCTAGACAAATCTCTCACATCCTTGAGTGATATCAAACTATCTGCACCAATGCGTAATCATCTAATCCTCTCCCATAGGAGTATTTAATTGTAATGATTGAGCCAATGACTCCATCAGAATCTCCAATCTCCGAATGAGCATCATTGAAATGAAAGAGTTACTGAAACATATGTCTATAATTACTGTAGCTAAGGTGGAATAGACATAGATAATACCTCTAATAATCTCTGGAGAACCGTGGTATTAGGTATCTACCACCTGTAGCTGAGCTTGTCCCTGTCCACCTGCTCCCTATGGTCGGGGTGGACCACCTGGGAGTGGTGGTGGTAGAACCTCAAAACATCGTCCACCACTTGCTATACGACCTGCTCCTCTACCATGTCCACCGCCCTGCGGACCTCCTCACTAGAACCATGGCCACTGCCTTAGCGGTTCATCGACCCTCTACTGATCGTTGTTATGGCGGGTCAAACAGTCGCAAGCCATCTGGCCTTGCCCACCGCACATGAAGCACAATCTTCTTCCCTACTATCCCCCTCTACCTTGCGAGCTCTGCACCTCCAACCCTAAATCTTGGGGTCGCCCTCTGGAATTTCTAGTCCGCTTGGACCTCTGCATAATTTTCCTACTACCTGTTGTAGATAACTCAGCTACCTATCGTCCGGTGGTGGCTCTCATCGTTGGTGCCTGCTCAACTAATAAGCTCTCCACCAATAATGTTCGCTTGAGCACACCAGCCTGCATCGAGATATTGACCGATATCATCGATGCTTTGATCTCCCTATAGAGAACCTTATCAAAGATCTGGGCCCTAATGAATGGGTCCCGCACCATGTCGGTGGAGTTGTGCGAGAAGTAAGTGAATCTCACTGAGTACTAGGCCACTGATAAGCTACCCTGCTGTAAGTGCATTAGCTCTTGGATACACACAGAGTGTAGTGTCCCTGGAACAAACTTCTCCCCGAAGAGGCTCTCAAAGTCCATCCAGGTGAGGGTGGAATCATCATGTAACTAAAGCATCAGGCTCCACCATCTTCCTGCCATGCCCAGAAAAGGACTAGCAGCTAAGATCACCATCTACTCCGCTAGTGTCCCAACTTGGTGGAAAACTCTAGCCACAACCTTCGGCCTGTCCTCAGCTTCTTTGGGATCTTTCTCACCTAGAAACCTCATAGGTCTCTACTATTTGAACTCATGCAATGCACTCAGTCGGCGTGTACTATCATCTAGTGGGGCTGGTGGAAACAACTACCCAATGGGTGGTGGTGTTGTTAGTGCACCACCCAAAGGTGCTAAAATAGTAAGAGGGCCCTACACCGAAGCCTCGTCGCTCGGTGGGCCATAATCATGTACTCTATTGGGAATCCTGGATGGCTATCTATGAGGCATCATCCTGAAAAGAAAAAGGTGTGCCATGGTCAATAAGTTATACCTGGTGAGCTGACTCAAAAGATATCTAAGTAAAAACATTTCCAAAACACACGCAATCAATGTTTTCTTGCACCGAGTCAGAAATCAGTATTAAGGGTCCTGGTGTATGGATACATCGGCCACCGCACCAACACTGGAATCCCTGAACTGAAATCCACACTCAAAACACTTACCACTATTTCTATATTGGAAAGATCAGAGTCTTAGTTCTTCGGTAGAACCGAATCTTTTGATACCACTTTGTCACGACCCGTACCCCGGGGCCCGTGCGGTGACTACCCCAATCCCACCTTCCATTTTCCAGGGGTTGATGACTAGAACCAGAAAGGTTTATCCCTAAAATAGGAAGGAATTTCCTTTAATCCTGTACAAACACAGAGACTAGAATGCAACAAGATGTAACTATGAAGTAAAAATACTGTAGTAAAAGCTTGTACTGAAAGTAAGGGGCCGAAATACAATCCCAACCAAAAAGATACAACTAAAAATGAAAAAAAGAAACATCTCTTGAGATATTCCACCAGGAATACTACCTAAAGGGTAGGTACAACCCATCTCCACAGCTCTCCACATCAACCGTCACTACCTTCCACCGTTGGGTCCCAGCTCGCTGAGTCTCAGATCAACTACTAATCGCCTGCACAAGACACAACAAGGTGCGGGCGAATCCCATGCAGGGGTGAGTAATAAAATACCAAATAGGGACCCAAGACCTCAGAAGGTATCTCAGAATTCCAAAAAGGAAAACCACAACCACGGTCTCAATCAACAAGCACAAAAAAATAGACACAGTTCAAACCAGGTATAACTGAGTACAATAGTAAAAATGATTAGTTATAAAGATATATCATCTTATTATGTCAAGATACACTGCTACTGACCCACATATGATCGATAGGTACAAACCCTTACAAGAACCACATAAGATCGATAGGTGTTGATGCACACAGGATCGCTAGGTGCAAATTCACACAGAATCTCTAAGTGCAGATTCACACAATATATGCTAATTCACACAGAATCGATGTGTGCTGATTCACATAGAATTGCTCGATGAAAATTCACATAGAATCACTCATGCTTATTCACATAGAATAATTCGGTGCTGATTCACATAGAATCACTTGGTGTTAATTCACATAGAATCTCTAGGTTCTAATCCATAGGATTCCCGTTCATAGTACGCTTGTTTCTAGGAGAAACTGATCCTCAAGCCATTATTCATATTTCAACCAGAACGAAGTCCCATGAAGAAGTTAACCAATGATCTATCATTTCATAAGGGTTCCAACACAATAGACGGCGTGTTAACTGGATGCCTGGTCTGTAGGTTATTTTCATTTTAGTGTTGAGGGACCGGTTGGATTCAGAGTTGATCAAACCCATCCATACTCCAAATTTATCCAAAAATATCATGAAGTATCTCAAAAGGACCATCTCACTCCAAGGATTCCAGTTCCGTAGACAATTTATCAAATGAACGTCTGATTCACAAGATACATCTTTTTAACCGTATTTGGGCCTGAGAGGGGTCCGGGTCCGGTCCAACTCAGCCCGACCCGAATTGTCCTGGGCCGTCCTGGTTTGGCAGGGCCACAATGGACTCATCCCGTTGGGTGACAGACTAGCCCGACCCACCCTGGCTTGGTTGGACCGCGGAGGGTCGGCCCGCCGGCTGGCGCGACCCGGGCATGGGTCGCACGGTCCGCCTCCCAAACTGCTCAAAGAGCTGATCAACTCTTTAATTTGTGGTGCCACCTGGGTGTACGCAAGACCTGTAGGGAGTGGGTCCCTCTCTTCACCGTGATAGCCTGCTTCACCATAGCTCGTGACAGTGTGTCGGCTCCCACCTCCGTGATCAGCCGAGGGCCGGCCGCTTGTACGTCCGCCGTGGTGCCGAGTGGCGCCGACCTCATCTGCGGCTGGCGAGCACCGGCTGCCGCATTCCCCAATGGTGCCGGTCGCCGCTGCAGTCGTGCTGGTGCCATGCTGGTGGATCTTCCGTATGCCATTGGGTGAGCTCCAGTGGTTAGTTCTTCCTTTCAGACATACCTACGGCCCTCTTGGGATGCCACCACATTGCGTGCCACCCAGTTTCCACTTTCTATCAAGTTGAAAATCATCCCACGAATAATGCATAAATAAATGAAGTGGAAGAGGGTCTGGGTCTTGTTTGTTTGGCCCGCGCCTTCCCCGTTAACATCATAACAGGCGGAAAAAATTTAATTCAAAAAGATAAACTTTAATATTAAACCCCCAACCTCGAGTTCCATTAGAGGTGTCACGATTGTGATGGGAGAAGGGTCCTCGTTAGATGAAGTAGTCGACAATAATTGATCCCATATCGTTGCCGCCCAAACTTCCATCCTACATCGGTGGAAGTTTCCACAATACTTCACCAGAGGTTTCTCGCTTGATGAAGCTGTGTCAAAAACCAAACCCCAAGCCTCACTTAAATAGAAGGAAGAACGATGAGTAACTGTTCGAAAGAATTAACGAGGTTCATTAATGAGTTTTAAATTAATGAACATTTTTTTAATTCCCAATGGTTTGGTTACGCAATTGAAGATTCAAGCCATTAATTTACTTGATAACCCATTGGTCCCACCACCACCGCTCAACTGCAAGAGAAAAATAAAATAACAATTACATGTTGTTTTATTATTCTTTAAAATGTTAGAAAAATAACTTTTTTTCCAACCTACTGTGGTCAAAGTGAAGCCTCCCTTAAGATAATCCTAGCACTACAGATTCAACAGTGCCCTCAAATTTTTAATCCATTCACTGGTTCAAAAGTTAGAAAATTCCACCTGTATGTTTACTGAATGTACCTTAAAAATGTTAAAAAATCCATTCCGGGCACCCCGAGACTCGAAATCAAGTGCCGAAAATTTTTGCAGACTCGTAGTAATCCAAAATAAATTTAAAAAAAAATTCATAGAATTTCTAGCTCTTTACAGGTTAACTAAAACTTTCATATTATCCCAACTATAATGACCCATGTTTTTCATAAGTAGACATTACATCATTTTTAGGAATATTTTTTTCATTACAAAACTACATGCCTAAGAACCATAGTATTTTAGTGCCTTTGGAAAGATGGAAACATATAAAGTGGTCCATAAGTGAGATACATCATCTCCCACTATGTTCTTCATAACTAGAACCCTTCTTAGACATATCATACATAATACATATCTTCATAACCTATGGAAAATAAACATAAGAAAGGATGAGCTCAGATGATCAATAAGGTAAAACGATGAAGATATATAAGAATAACATGTACATAAGGGTATGAGAACATGAGCATAACATTTTAAAACCATAACTTGAATTTAAATGATCATAATCATGAGTCATGAAATAAATATTTCATTTCATAAGACATGAGTCATAAGGGAATCAGAGAACATGATCCATGAGAGAATAATACATAGAATCTGTGGAATACACATACGCATAGAAAACCATATCCATATTAGTCAAGGCTCCATTTAAAGACCATCATAGTTGAAAAATTACTTTACTAAATAGGTTTCAATTCCTATTCCAGACCTGTATTACTGAACTAGGTTCACTTCCCATTCCTTTCCTATCTTACTGAACTGAGTTCACTCCCCATTCTAGTCATGTATATCTCTCAAGATATAAATCTGTACCCAATAAATTGGAGGGAGATATAGGTCCTACCCATCACATAATGAAATCATACATATGTATGCCACAAGATAAAAAACATTCATCATGTCATAATCCATGAAATAAAATGTGTATCATAAACATTTTTTTCATATCATAACCTATGGGAAGGAGACGGGTTTCATAATCCTTTCATCATAGCATAACCTGTTAAAATAAGCGGATTTTATAAGCATTTTATCATGGTATAACACGTGGAAGATAAATGGGTTTTATAAACATCATTACAAAAAAACATAGACCATTTAAGGGAAGAATATGAAGGGTATTCTTGAATGATATCACCAATAATGACTAGGTAAAACCAATAGATATCATCTTAGTTGTAAAATAATTTTGAAAGATCATTTAAAATATTTCTTGAGGAAAATATACTTTCCATTTTAAAAAATTATTTTTAAAACATAAAACCTTTGAAAAAACCTGTTACTCTTAAAATAACATTGAAAATATATAATAGAATATTTTAATCAATTATTGGTCATGACATTAAAAAATTCGGTTCATTCCGTACACATTAAAGTGAAGGTTCCTTTTACATTTGTGGTAAAAGACACACACACATTATTTTGGAAAATGAAATGAATATTCAATTAATTTTTTTTGTAAAAAGTGTAACATGGGTAGAAATTTATTTTAAAAATCATAAGAGAGTAATTAAACATTTTTTATTTTTTTATAAAACATGGTTTTGAAAGAAAAGATATTTTCAACCGAAGTGAGAAATAAAGTCAGATTTTATAAAACACATTTTCTTAACTATCCTAAGAAAAAAAGAGTAAAAAAATGGTACCATTACTTGAATATATCATGAATAAATAGAGGATAAAAAATAATTATAATTATTCAGAGTTAGATCACGATATTTTAACATTGGAGAGTTAATCATAAACAATTGTGATAAATGATGATATTGTAACATAAAATCTTTACCACTTTTTTATCATTGATTCATAATCCCCATGAGGGAATAACATATAAAGAAACTTAAAACATCACGAGGATGAATAAATTCATGATATTAAATTTCAACAGTTTTTATATGCACCTTGTGAAAGAACATAGGTTCATAACATAATGTACTCTCAACGAAGGAAAATTGAGACAAATTTCCATTACCTTATGTCTTGACTTATATCCTACCCATTCAAACCTCCCATATAATAAATATAAGTTTATTATACATATATCAAAAAACCATATCCATATATATAATACTATATATGATTTTATTATGACTATATATTACCCGTTTATTAACAATTCCATGTTAAAGTTATGTGTTGGGTAATAACTACTTTTTTTCATACATGTTTTGACTTGTTATTCTTTATCCTCTGACTTAGATCTTGATTTAATACTATCAATAATGTAAAACATGATATAAATATTTAATATATTAATTATATATGTAATAATTGTAATACATAAAATTTATGATAGAAAATGAAATATAATGTTCTTGTAGACGGTTGGTCGTACGTATGCATGAACAATGTTTCTATTTTATTAACGTACTAAAATAAAGAACATTAAATTATATATATATTATAATTATAGGATAATTTTTATTTCACACACACACACACACAAAAAAATATATATAACATATTTCTATTTAACCCATCCTTAATACACTCTATGTAAAGCTTGAATGAATCACATCTCTTTAGGATGCGGTAGTCCACCGTACACACGAACAAAATTATCGTATTCCCACAAAATGGAAACTATGAAGGAATATGTTATATAATAATTCCATAAGCATAAATAAAGAATAAATATCATAAATATCATATATAAATAGTATTTACATCAATATTATCAACCTTTAAAGGTGTTAATGGAAAAAATGTCACCGGTTTGCGAGGCAGTAGTCCACCGTACACACAAACGATGACTTCATAACACATTTGATTGATGCGTGTGTAGATGTAGGTCATACCCTTAGAATAAAATATCTCAAAATATGTAATATAATAAGGTTATTATATAATCATTATATAAAAATAATTTTAGTGGTTTTATGAATAAATAAAAAAACATTCGTTGATGAATGCTACCTCTTCTTTGGGTATTTCCTTTTGGTTGGCACTAAAGGCCTTCCTTGGTTGGATTTATTCACAAATTAAGGACTCAAGGGATATAGGATGGAAGTTTATAATTTATTTGGGAATTTATTTTCCAATTAAACTGTATTTGATTATGTGAAGACAAGGAGAGAGTGGGTGGCCTTTTATAAGGGAGGTGAATGGCAGTTTTATAATTTTTTGAAAGCGTGAATTCCATCAAATTTTTTTCGATGCCATGTAGATCCAATAATGTACCAATATAAATAATAGAAGGTATACGATAAAAATATGATCATATAATGGGGTTTGAGAAAGTTTATGGGTCATTTTTTCTCTTAATCTTAAAGTTTAGTCCCTTGGTAAACTCATTTTTTTCTTAGTAACTGTGATTAATTTTAACATCTGAACTAGTCATTTGGGTAAAAAATTAAGTTAGATTTATTATAAATTATAAAGTATACTAATTAAAAAAATTTTCTCCATTATTTAAAATTCCAATCATAGAAGTGTCACAAATTAATTTAAAATTAATCTAGTAGTCATGATGGGGAAGCAGGGTTTTAAAGTGAAAAAATGATCAAAACTTTACAAAGATTTTATATTTAATTTCAATATAAAACTAATTAAAATGAAAAAAATTGGATTAAAATATGTAAAATTGAACTAATTATATATTAAAACCAATTTATAATATAATTTAACTTTATAAATAAATTATATAAAAAGGCACTTTTCAATTAAAATTTAATATTTTTCACTTTTCATCAAAAAATAAAACATTTCAGAAAAATCCCAAAAATTCACCCTAAGAAAATTTTGGAATTTTGAATTAAAAAATGAATTTTATTTTATAAAATGAATTTTATTATTATTCACAAAAGGCATAAAAATATTTTTTTTTGGGGAAATAATATTTTTAAAAACATATAAGGACTTTATAGAAAGTTATGTATTTTATTATCAATATAGATTATTTATATAAAAATATTATATTTTAAAATTAGTTATTAATATTCATATTATTAATTTTAATTACTAGGTTATAGTAGTCTGGTTCAAATAACAATATTTATAATTTATCATTGTATTGTTAAAACTTAGTGTCGCGTGTAATGTAAGCTAAGACGGTGTTGTGTGCAGCACAAGCTTAACTTGTTGCAGCATATAATAAAGTTTAAATTGCTGTTGTGTGAAGAAAAAGTCACCAAAGAAATTTAATTTATTCAAAAAAGGTTCATATAAACTTAGGGTGTTATAATTAATCCCTACTCTAATACACCAAAAAATATACTTCTCCAAAGGTACTATCATTCCCCATACTCTACCATCCTACTGATATGTTTCCCAAAATTCGGCTCTAGTTAAACCACTTTCCCTTTATCCTTCATCTAGTGTCTATCAACTACCAAAAATATTTAATTTTTATTGATTCTCAATGATCAATACCCACATTCCGGTATTTTATTTTTTTACCTCACATAACTTGACCTATTTCATTCAAGGGTACACTCCTCACCTTACAAATTTTCTTATCATAAATTCAAGAGCACATCCATACTTGATATTCCCCACTATCAGAGCACTAACACTCAAAATAATTTCTCATTTACTTGAATAGGTCCACATCATGATCCTTTCTCTAGATACCAATGATACAATAGAGTTTCAAACTAGTGTTATACAATACTACCAATAATATTCTACCAAATGCCTAGTCTTAATAGATTTAACTCAAGGTCTACTACCTTCCCCACTATCACATGACTCTCACATTCCATACCACTGTGGGCCCTACCTAGTTCTTCCAATGACTCAAAATCCATCTGTTACCCCACTCACCAAATATGAGATACTCTACTGATTCCTCACTCATCACACCAAGGCACATATCCTCTCAAGTATGAGACACGATCCAACAATCATAATATCACATTACATAACTCAAAAAATATCACAATTAAACTCTTATAAGGTTTTGACATCATGAAATATTCACCATCTAATGAACCCCTG
This sequence comes from Viscum album, assembly GCA_963277665.1. NCBI lineage: Eukaryota > Viridiplantae > Streptophyta > Magnoliopsida > Santalales > Viscaceae > Viscum > Viscum album. The sequence continues at coordinate 1,951,306,622 of OY728141.1, read as the reverse complement.
GTCATTTCATTAATACTCCACTGATACCTCATCTCACACACAAAACATATCCTAATGCACTAGTTTCCAATAGACAACCACTACTGGCTATACCTAAGAATAGACTCTACTCTATCCGAAAATTTTTATCCCATTAATGGTCAACACCATTTTTTCAATATTATTCAATTACAATAAGTTTCACCCCACCTTTTCTCATTCCTATCACATTAGATAACTTTACATGCATGAACATCCATATATCCCATCGATAACACAATACCCCACTCTATGTGTTCGGGGAACTAAGGACACCAAGAACCCATCACAACATACCATCCCCTATCGAGGTTCTATTATCAAACTGATCTCAAGGGAACAAATAAATATTCCCCAAAAATATTCTATACACACACTATATAGGCTTCAATAGAAATATATATTCATTTTCATCTATTATCATAACCTCTCCTTATGAGTCTTGTAACTTACAAAACTCCATATCCTTATATAAGACGTTTCCCAAAATCCACTCATTTATATTTACAATATATTATACAAGTGCAATAACACCAAGATAAAATTCCAATTTTAGCTCCCTCAGGATAATCTTATGTCATAATAATCCACCCACCACATAGGTAATGTAAGAACTCACCCAATCAACCCATGAAAAGAGAGTATCTATCAAACAAACCTCACAATAGAATTCCATGTCCTTTGTTACCAAAATGAAGTACACACTAGTAGTGATACACCTCAATGATACACTACTGTACCATCTAACCCATTCTATATCTAGTGATATCCCATCATACCTAAGCTTAAACAACTAACTCATCAGCTAACCATGCATCACACATGCATTCATATCACTAAATCTAGTCTTTTTAGCCTAATTAACCCATTGACCTTGCTTCATGTGCATGTCAAATCTAACAACCCAAAGTTTTTCAATGGAAATTCCCTTCTTTTATTTATGTCATAAAATAACATGAAATCACAACATAATGAACTATTAAGTGATAAGTGACCTTTAAACATAAGTTTGTAAATTCTGTGTTTGGAATTTTGAAAATATGACATACACGGTTGTGTTCAAGATGATTTTTGGAGTCTAATGAAACAAAAATAATTTTTGATGAATAGTAACGTAACCTTAGGAATAGTAACATACCCTTATGAATAGTAATATGAACCTTATGAATAGTAAATCATCCAACATAAGAGTAACCCTACCTATGAATAATTAAATAAAATTTAGACATCTTAGAAAGTGACAATTTGACCTTAGTAAACGTTTTGGTATTTTGTAATTCATAAATAATTAATTATAAATAATTAATTAATTTAAAAGAATATTTATTTCCCTAAAATTTATTGAATCAATGTCTTATATTTTTTAGATAAATTTATAAGACCCTACGTAATTTTTGAAAGCACTATAAATCAGTTTTAATCTTAAAAACTGTTTTTTAGTAAATTATGATTTAAATTAATTATTAAATTAATAGTATTTAGAAAATTATTTTTGAAAAATAGAATTCATTTTTGGATTCTAAATGTCGAAAAATGGTTGGGGTAAATTTTTGATATTTTTCTGAGATACTTTAATTTTTGATGAATAGTGAAATACCGTAATTTACAAAATTAGCTAAATAAGCTAATTATAGGGTCATGTGTGATGTTCTGCTGATGTAAGCACACTTGGTTCGGGATTAAATTATAAAATTACTATTCTTGGTCATCCAAGACTCACTATTCCTTGTCTTTTGGGGAAATAATAAACTAATGAATTTTATATTAAGGAAACCCCTCTCCCCTCCACTATAAAAGCCACCCATCACACCCTCATTTCCTCACACCTATGAAGCTCCAAGACTTCTCTAAAATCTACCCAAAAATCTTTCCTATACCCTCCCCCACGTCCAAAAGCTTCTGGTCTCATCAAAATACCAAGAATAGCTTCCTTAAGGAGGATCTCAAGAGGAAGGTTTAAGTGGTAATTTCTCTCCCTCTTCTCCTTTAATTTCCTTCCTAGTTCAAGTTCATTTCTTGATCTCTCCCCACCTATATTCATACAAATGATATTTTAACTAAATTATTATACACATATTGTAATTTTATGATTATAATGGGATATTATATCATCCAACCCCCTTTCCCTTTTCTTTTTAGTTTATTAATGAGAATGTTGTTCGTGTGGTGTTAATTTATCACCTTCAAGAACGACATGATTTCTTATTCCATTTCTACCTTTGGATATGGTCATGAAACCATTTTTATGGTTGAACCAGAATATTTTTTATGTATTATGTTCTATTTAATTTTCTGGAAATAACCCATGGCTATATTACTAATTGATAAGCTAAAACAAGTTCATTGTGATCCAAAAACCGGCCAAATTAACCCAAACATTATTCGTTTAATTTTTATCTAATAATTCATCCACATGGATCTAATATAATTCATTATAAGATCATTAAAACTCCTGTCATATCATTAATGACATGTAATATCATTTCTGGATGTTTACTCATGTTCTACCCAAACTTCAATTTAAGAATACAAGTGAACCACCCAAGAAAAACCATAAAAACGAACATCCCCGAACAATGTTTTTAAACTCTATAAGTCATCCAAAAAAACATAATATGACATAATGAAATCAGAATGAACCCTATTAATGTACACATGGTTATGGATTTCTAATTAATGAATATAATATTATTATACATGACATTAAATAGAAGGAAGAATTCGGGTACAGGGTAAGGGGAAATTCTCGAACCCAACTTTCATCCTTCGGGTTCTCCCTCTTTCACTCCATTTTTGATATGGTTACTCACTAAATATCATTTGTTCATAATTATATTTCATTTTTTTGGATATACATGTTTTATATTAAGGTTTATTTCAATCAAATTGTTTTCCAAAAGAACTCTTCTTCTAAGAACTCACCTTTTACCTCTCATTCAAGGTTGATGGTTCTTGTATCAAGTATGTTGTTACCTCTTTCTTTTGGTAACCCAAAGTTTACGAATGTGTTATTATGAGATAAAACCCATTCCTTTTCATGGGTTAGTTATGTTCATTTATGTTATATGTTCATTGTGTCATGCATGATAAATGATAGTGTTATGATGTGACGGATGCGCCCGGAATTATATAGCGCAATTTGAATGTTTAAATGTGACGGGTGCGCCCGAAATTATATAGCAGTCCAATGCATTGGGTAAAGTGATGAATCTCATGATTAAATGTGAGATTATGTGTGAACAAGATGCTATCTTGGTTCACAAGTATGTGTGGTAGTTAACCACCAATACATGATGTTTCATTTTTATTCATTGCCACATTTTAAGTCTTTTATTTATGCTCCTCTCATGTTCATGATCTTTTTCCTATGTTATAACTATGATCACCCCATGCTATACTATTATTATCTATCCTCTTATTGTAATTCTAGATCACCCCTTTTTATTTATATCCTCAGGTGGCTACATGTACTAAGGAGAGGACAAGTGCCAATAAGAAGCTAGAGAAGAAGAAATTAAATAAATGTTTATGCTTAATGTTGTATTTGTAATGTATGGTCCTAGTTTTCCCAAAACACTAAACCTTTGGATCCTATTTCTGTAATAATATTATGTTTTTTTGTCTTTAAAATGATGTAATAGTAATGTAAGAAAAGGTAGGGTCATTATAGTTGGTATCAGAGACAAGGTTTAGTTAATTTGGGAATTAGGATTAGTAAACCCTAGAGAAAACCTCTAGTATGAGATTAAGTACAAATATGCACTAAAGAGTTTTTACCTAGGGATACCATATGTTATGTTTTTGTTATAAATTGTTTAAATGAATAAGTTATTCAAGAATTGTTTACTTATGTTTTGTTCTAACCTTTTATATTTTAGAAAATGGTGGGAACAAGGAGAAATCCGGCCAACAACTCATGCGAGGGCCAATGAAACGATTTCTCGAACGACATCCCCAATGATTTGGGATGTGGATTTCAAAACTTCATGGAAATGCTTACCCAATTATCTCAGGTTATGAATAATAACCATAATAATGGGGAACTCCCTCCCTCACCAAAGAGGGAGCAACTGGCTATCAAATGTTTTATGCAGCAATGACCACCGGCATTTTGTGGATCTTCCAATCCACTAGTTGCATAATAGTGGGGAAACTCCATGGAGAAGATCTTTTTTGTGCTTCACTATTCTGATATGGAGAAGGCGACTCTAGCCATTTATCATCTAGATGGAGAATCTGATCAATGGTGGGGTTTGATTAAGAACACCAAGCCAAGGGGGGAAATTGAAGATATAGAATGGGAAGACTTTAAGATAATGTTTCTTAATAAGTATTTCCCACAAACTCTTCGCACGAAGATGGAGAGAGAATTCATAGAGCTCAAGCAAAAAGAAGGATAATCTGTCACAACTTATGAAGTGAATTTCACAAGTCTTGCATGGTACGCTTTGGGTTTTGTTATCAACAATGATAGAAAAATTGATAGATTCTTGAGTGGATTAAAACCACAACTTCAAAAGGCTCTTACAATTCGAGAATTTGGGAGTTATGAAGAAGTTGTTCAGTGTGCTCTTAAAGTGGAGATGGAGTTTGGAGAATGGTCCCATGGATATGGTGATAAGAAAAGAAAGATGGAGTTTCAAGCTAGTGGATCTAATGACAAAGGTGGGAAGAAAAATCAACGAACCACATTCCAAAAATGTGGGAAGTTTCACCATGGGAACTACCTCAAAGGGATGGGGAAATTCTTCATGTGTGGGAAAGAGGGACACCATGCTAAAGAGTGTCGAAAAGACATGAAAATGAAAAATAATGTAGCCGATGAAAGGAGAGAACCACCCATAGTTCAATGCTACAACTGTAGGGAGCTAGGGAACTATGAAAACCAGTGCACTAAACCTCGTGCTCTTGAGGGTAATCAGCGTCAGCAACCACCAAATCCAAAGGAACAAGGGAAGGAATATGCCATCACTACTGTGGAGGTGGAGCATGATAATGAATTCGTACAAGGTACACTTCTTATTCACTGAAGAATGGAAAAATTCTTATTTGATTCTGTTTCTACGCATTCCTTTATATCTTGAAAGTTTGCTAGAACTATAGAATCGAAGCCCCGAAACCTTGAAGTAGAGATATATGTAAAAACACCAAGTGGTGAAATCATTGCAACCCAAGTGTTTGACTCTTCTCCTGTTGGTGTATGTGGGAAGATTCTTCCAGAAAATCTCGTAATACTTCCCTTGGTGGAATTCGACGCTATAATAGGAATGGACTGGATCTCATTATATAGAGTGCATATCAACTATCAGGAAAAGGAAATATCTTTTCATATTATGAACCATCCCATGCTCCTCTAAAAATGAAAGGAAGATCATGAATCTCCTTTGAAAAATCCTTCAATGGTGTGGGTGTTGATTCCCTATGAAGAAGCATACCTCTCCCAAATGGTTTAGTCGAAAAAAAGTTCCAACCTTGAGGAAATTCCCATAGTGAAAGAATACAATGATGTATTTCCCGAAGAGTTACCTAGAATTCCCCAGATAGTGAGGTAGAGTTCTCAATTGAACTCATACCTGGAGCTACTCCTATCTCAAAGTGTCCCTATAGGATGGATCCTATCGAACTTGAGGAGTTAAAGAAGCAGCTGCAAGAGCATTTGGACAAAGGGTTCATACGCCCTAGTGCATCACCTTGGGGTGCACCAGTGCTGTTTATGAAGAAGAAGGATAGAACAATGCTGCTGTGTATCGATTATCAGGAACTCAACAAGATCACCACAAAGAACAAGTATCCTCTCCCAAGGATTGATGACTCGTTCGACGAGTTAAGAGGATCTCAATACTTCTCAGAGGTGGATCTTCATTCTGGATATTATCAGGTAAAGGTGAAGAAGGAATATATTCAGAAGACTACCTTCCAAATAAGGTATGGGCACTATGAGTTTTTGGTGATTCCCTTTTGGACTTAATCATTCCCCTGCAATCTTTATGGATATGATGAATAGAGTCTTTAGACATTACCTCGACAAATTTATGTTAGTGTTTATCGATGATATTATCATATACTCCTAGAGAAAGGAGGAACATAAAGAACATCTAAGACTTGTGTTGGCAACATAAAGAAAGGATAAGTTGTACGCCAAGTTCAGAAAGTGTGACTTTTGGATGAGTAAAGTCACGTTCTTGGGACATGTGATCCCAAGTGAAAGAATTTCTGTGGATCCTTCAAAGACAAAGGAGATTGAGGAATGGCCCAGGCCCTCTAGTGTTACATAAATCCACAGTTTTCTTGGATTAGTTGGGTACTACCGACATTTTGTGAGAAACTTCTCATGATTGTCAAGCCCACTAACTAAGTTAACAGGGAAAGGGGTAAAGTATGTCTGGATAGAAGAATGTGAGGGAAGCTTCAGGGAGCTAAAGAGAAGGCTGATCACTGCACCTGTACTCACACTACCAAAAAGTGGAGAAAGTTTCGTGATATACAGTGATGCTTCAAAGAATGTATTGGGTTGTGTACTCATGAAAAATGATAATGTGATAGCCTATGCCTGACGACAGTTGAAGATCCATGAGCAGAACTACCCAATGCATGATCTAGAGCTGGCAGCCGTGATTTTTGCCTTGAAAATCTGGTGGCACTACCTTTATGGTGAGAAGTGTGACATATACACCGACCAAAAGTGCCTAAAGTATATATTCACACAAAAGGATCTCAACATGTGTCAGATGATATGGTTAGAGCTAATCAAGTATTATGATTTCTCTATTCACTATCATCCTGGAAAGGTGAACAAGGTAGTTGATGCTCTAATCATAAAATAACCAATTACTCTATCCATGCTGCGGATTGAAAAAGACCCTATCTTCTTGGATGTGCAAAGAATGGATTTGGAAATCATAAGGGAAGAGGATACATCCTACCTTACCCAAATCATTGCGCAACCATCTATCCAAGAGAAGATTAAGGAAGCACAAACTGATGATGTGGAGATACAAAATTGGGTGAATGCAGTAAAGGGAATCTGCAAGAGTTCCATATCGACGATGATGGTGTGATTCAGTTTGGAATGTGGCTTTGTGTGCCTTCATCACCCGGGATAAAGAATGATCTATTGGAAAATTCACATAACTCAACTTTCTCTATCCATCCTGAGAGTACCAAGATGTACCGTGATCTCCCAGAACACTTTTGGTGGGATAACATGAAGAAGGAGATTTTGAAAATATATCAAGGTGCTTGGTATGTCATCAAATTAAAGATGAGTGAAAAAAGTCCAAGGGTATGATGCAGCCATTTCCTATACCCATGTGGAAATGGGAAAACATTACTATGGACTTTGTCACGGGTCTCCTGAAGACATCAAAGGCAAATAATGAGATATATGTTGGGGTTGACCGACTCACTAAGACCGCCCATTTTATCACTATTCGGGAAGACCTCTCGCTTGATCAACTTGAAAAGATATATGTGAAGGAAGTGGTGAGACTGCACGATGTTCCAATCTCAATTGTCTCTAACCGTGATCCAAGGTTCACATCTATGTTCTGGAGGAGCCTTCAATATGCTTTGAGTACTGAATTAAATTTTAGCATGGCCTATCACCCCTAAAATGATGGCCTGTCTGAAAGGACTATTCAGACGCTTGAAGATATGCTAAGAGCCTTCTCTATTGAATTTAAAGGTGGTTGGGATCAACGTCCCCCATTGGTGGAGTTTTCATACAACAATAGCTTCTAATCAAGTATTCAGATGGCTCCGTTTGAAGCTCTATATGGAAAGCGATGTAGAACTCCAACCTGTTGGGATGAAGTTGGAGAAAGAAAGCTACTTGGACCTGATCTTGTTCAAGAGATGATAGAGAAGGTTCAAGTCATCCAAAAACACATCAAAGATGCTCAAAGTCAGAAAAAGATCTATGCTGACAACCGTCGAAGGGACTTGGAGTTCGACGTTGGAGATAAAGTCTTCCTTAGAATATCTCCACGGAAGAGAGTCATGCGATTCGAGAAGAAAGGGAAGCTAAGACCTAGGTATATTGGCCCCTTTGAGATCCTTGACTGCATAGGAGCCGTGGCCTGTATTCTTGCACTTCCACCAAATATGGCTCATGTTCATGATGTGTTTCATGTATCACTACTGAAAAAGTACATACCAGACCCCTCACATGTACTAAACTCAGAGGTGGTGCAGCTGGAAGATGATCTCTCCTATGAAGGGAGCAGCCAATAAAGATTATGGATCAGAGAGATAAGGTTCTACGAAACCAGAAAACCCATATTGTCAAAGTGTTGTGGAGAAACCATAAGTTTGATGAAGCAAATTGGGAACCAGAAGAGGCAATGAAAGGGAAGTACCCTCACCTGTTTGTGTAAAGTGAAATTTTGGGGGCGAAATTTCTTAAGGGGGGAAGAATGTAACGACCCAAAGTTTTTCAATGTAAATTCCCTTCTTTTATTTATGTCATAAAATAACATTAAATCATAACATGACGAACTATTAAGTGATAAGTGACCTTTAGACATAATTTGGCAATTCTGTGTTTGGAATTTTAACAATCTGACATACACGGTAGTGTTCAAGATGATTTTTGGAGTCTAATGAAACAAAAATAATTTTCGATGAATAGTAACATACCCTTAGTAATAGTAACATACCCTTATGAATAGTAATATGAACCTTATAAATAGTAAATAATACAACATAAGAGTAACATTACCTATGAATAATTAAATAAAATTTACACATCTTAGAAAGTGACAACTTGACCTTAGTAAATGTTTTGGTATTTTGTAAGTCATAAATAATTAATTATAATTAATTAATTAATTTAAAATAATCTTTATTTCCATAAAATGTATTGAATTAATTTATTATAGTTTTTAGACAATTTTATAAGGCCCTACGTAATTTTTGAAAGCAAATATAAATCAGTTTTAATCTTAAAAACTGTTTTTAAGTAAATTATGATTTTAATTAAATATTAAATTAATAGTATTTAGAAAACTATTTTTGAAAAATGGACTTCATTTTTTTATTCTACACATCAATAAAGGGTTGGGGTAAATTTTTGAGATTTTTCTAAGATACATGAATTTTTGATGAATAGTGAAATAACGTAATTCACAAAATAAGCTAATTATACGGTCATGTGTGATGTTCTGCTGATGTAAGACCACTTGGTTTGGGATTAAATTATAAAATTACTATTAGTGGTCATCCAATACTCACTATTCCTTATCTTGTGGGGAAATAATAAACAAATGAATTTTATATTAAGGAAACCCATCTTCCCTCCACTATAAAAGCCACCCTTCACACCCTCATTTCCTCACACCTCTCAAGCTCCAAGCCTTCTATAAACTCTACCAAAAAATCTTCCCTAGCCCCTCCCCCACGCCCAAAATCTTATGGTCTTATCAAAATACCAAGAATAGCTTCCTTAAGGAGGATATCAAGAGGAAGATTTAAGAGGTAATTTCTCTCCCTCTTCTCCTTTAATTTCCTTCCAAGTTCAAGTTCATTTCTTGATCTCTCCCCACCTATCTTCATCCAAATGATATTTTAACTCCATTTTTCTACAAATAATGTAATTTTATGATTATAATGGGATATTATATCATCCAAACCCATTTCCCTTTTCTTTTTATTTTATTAAAGAGAACGTTGTTCGTGTGGTGTTAATTTACCACCTTCAAGAACGACATGATTTCTTCTTCCATTTCTACCTTCGGATCTGGTCATGAAACCATTTTTATGGTTGAACCAGAATATTTTATATGTATTATGTTATATTTAAAGTTCTGTAAATAACCTATGTCTATATTACTAAGTGATAAGCTAAAACAAGTTCGTTGTGATCCAAAAACTGTCCAAATTAACCCAAACAATATTCATTTAATTCTTATCCAATGATTCATCCACATGTATATAAAATAATTCATTATAAGATCATTAAAACTCCTGTAATATCATTAATGACATGTAATATCATTTCTGGATGTTTACTCATGTTCTACCTAAACATCAATTTAATAATACAAGTGAACCACCCAAGAAAAACCATAAAAACGAACATCCCCGAACAATGTTTTAAACTCTATAAGTCATCCAAAAGAACATAATATGACATAATGAAACCAGAATGAACCCTATTAATGTAAACATGATTCTGTATTTCTAATTAATGAATATAATTTCATTATACAGGACATTAAAGAGAAGGAAGCATTCTGGTACAAGGTAAGGGGAAATTCTCGAACCCAACTTTCATCCTTCGGGTTCTCCCTCTTTCACTCCATTTTTGATATGGTTACTCCTTAAATATAATTTGTTCATAATTATCTTACATTTTATGTGATATTAATGTTTTCTACTAAGGTTTATGTAGATGAAAATGTTTTCCATAAGAACTCTTCTTCTAAGAACTCAACTTTTACCTCTCATTCAAGGTTGATGGTTCTTGTATCAAGTATGTTTTTCCCTCTTTCTTTTGGGAAACCAAAGTTTACGAATGTGTTCTTATGAGATGAGAAACATTCCTTTTCATGGGTTAGTTATGTTCATTTATGTGATATTTTCATTGTGTCATGCATGATAAATGATAATGTTATGATGTGACGAGTGCGCCCGGAATTATATAGCGCAATATGAATGTTTAAATGTGACGGGTGCACCCGAAATTATATAGCGCTCCAATGCATTGGGTAAAGTGATTAATCTCATGAGTAAATGTGAAATGATGTGTGAAAAAGATTCTATCTTGGTTAACAAGTATGTGTGGTAGTTAACCACTAAGACATGTTGTTTCATTTTTATGCATTGCCACATTTCAAGTCTTTTATGTATGCTCTTCTCATGTTCATGATATTTTGCCTATGTTATGACTATGCTCTCCCCATGCTATATTATTCTTATCTATCCTCTTATTTTGATTCTAGATCACCCCTTTTGATGTATATACTCAGGTGGATACATGTATTAAGGAGAGGACAAGTGCCAATAAGAATATAGAGAAGAAGAAATTAAATAAATGTTTATGCTTGATGTTGTATTTGTTATGTATGGTCCTAGTTTTCCCAAAACACTAATCCTTTTGATCCTCTTTGTGTAATAATATTATGTTATTTATCTTTAAAATGATGTAATAGTAATGTAATAAAAGGCAGGGTCGTTATTGTTGGTATCATAGGCAAGCTTTAGTTAATTTGGGAATTAGGATTAGTGAACCCTAGAGAAAACCTATAGTATGAGGTTAAATACAAATATGAAAAAAATAGTTTTTACCTAGGGATACCATATGTTATGTTTTTGGTATAAATTTTTTAAATCAATAAGTTATTCATGGCTTGTTTACTTATGTTTTGTTCTAACCTTTTCTATTTTAGAATATGGTGGGAACCAGGAGAAATACGGCCAACAACTCATGCGAGGGCCAATGCAACGATTGCCCGAATGACATCCCCAATGATTTGGGAGGTGGAGTTCAAAACTTCATGGCGATGCTTACCCAATTATCTCAAGTTATGAATAATAACCATAATAATGTGAAAGTTCCTCTTTCACCAAAGAGGGAGCAATTGGATATCAAATGTTTTATGCGGCAACATCCACCAACATTTTGTGGATCTTCCGATCCACTAGTTGTGGAATAGTGGGTCAACTCCATGGAGAAGATCATTTATGTGCTTCACTGTTCTGAGATGGAGAAGGTGACTCTAGCCGTTTATCATCTAGATGGAGAAGATGATCAATGGTGGGATTTTATTAAGAACACCAAGCCAATGGAGGAAATTGAAGAGATGGAATGGGAAGACTTTAAGATAATGTTTCTTAATAAGTATTTACCACAAAATCTTCGCACGAATATGGAGAGATAATTCATAGAGCTCAAGAAAAAAAGGATAATCTATCAAAACCTATGAAGCAATTTTCACAAGGCTTGCAAGGTACGCTTCGTGTTTTGTTATCAACAATGATAGAAAAATTGATAGATTCTTTAGTGGATTAAAACCACACCTTCGAAAGGCTCTTGCTATTCGAGACTTTGGGAGTTATGAAGAAGTTGTTCAGTGTGCTCTAAAAGTGGATATGGAGTTTCGAGAATGGTCTCATGGATATGGTGATAAGAAAAGAAAGATGGAGTTTTAAGTTAGTGGATCTAATGACAAAGGTGGGAAGAAAAATCAACGACCCACATGCCAAAAATGTGGGAAGTTACACCATGGGAACTGCCTCAAAGGGATGGGGAAATGCTTCAAGTGTGGGAAATAAGGACACCATGCTCAAGAGTGTCAAAAAGACATGAAAAGGAAGGAGAATATAGCCGATGAAAGGAGAGAACCATCCATAGTTCAATGCTACAACTGTAGGGTCATATGGAACTATGCAAACCAGTCCACTAAACCTCGAGCTCTCGAGGGTAATCAGCGTTAGTAACCACCAAAGCCAAAGGAAAAAGGGAAGGCTTATGCCATCACTACTGAAAAGGTGGAGCATGATAATGAATTCATACAAGGTACACTTTCTATTTACTCAAGAATGGAAAAAGTCTTATTTGATTCTGGTTCTACGCATTTCTTTATATCTTGAAAGTTTTCTAGAACTATAGAATCGAAGCCACAAAACCTTGAAGTAGAGATATCTATAAAAACACCAAGTGGTGAAATCATTGCAACCCAAGTGTTTGACTCTTCTCCTGTTGGAGTATGTGGGAAGATTCTTCCGACAAATCTCGTAATACTTCTCTTGGTGGAATTCGACGCTATAATGGGAATCGACTGGATCTCATTATATAGAACATATATCAGCTGTTAGGAAAAAGAAATATCTTTTCATATTCCAAACCATCCCATGCTCCTCTAAAAATTCAAGGAAGATCATGAATATCCTTTGAAAAATCCTTCAATGGTGTGGGTGTTGATTCCATATGAAGAAGCATACCTCGACCAAACGGTTGAGTCGAAGGAAAGTTCCAACCTTGAGGAAATGTCCATCGTGAAGGAATACAGTGATGTATTTCCTGAATAGTTACCTAGAATTACCCCAGATCATGAGGTATAGTGCTCAATTGAACTCATAACCAGAGCTACTCCAATCTCAAAGTGTCCCTAAAGGATAGCTCCTATCGAACTGGAGGAGTTATAGAAGCAGCTTCAAGAGCATTTGGACAAAGGGTTCATATGCCCTAGTGCATCACCTTGGGGTGCAGCAGAGCTCTTTGTGAAGAAGAAGGATGGAACAATTGGGCTGTGTATCGATTATCAGGAACTCAACAAGATCACCATAAATAACAATTATCCTCTCCCAAGGATTGATGACTCATTCGACCAGTTAATAGGAGCTCAATACTTCTCAAAGGTGGATCTTTATTTTGGATATCATCAGGTAAAGGTGAAGAAGGAAGATATTCAGAAGGCGGCCTTCCGAATAAGGTATGGGAACTATGAGTTTTTGGTGATGCCCTTTTATACTTACTAATTTCTCTGCAATCTTCATGGATATTATGAATAGAGTCTTTAGACATTACCTCGACAAATTTTTGGTAGTGTTTATTGATGATATTATCATCTAATCCAAGAGTAAGGAGGAACATGAAGAACATCTAAGACTTGTGTTGTCGACATTAAGAAAGGAGAAGTTGTACGCCAAGTTCAGCAAGTGTGACTTTTGGATGAATCAAGTCACATTCTTGGGACATGTGATCCCAAGTGAGGGAATTTCTATGGATCCTTCAAAGACAAAGGCGATTGAGGAATGGCCCAGGACCTCTAGTGTCACAGAAATCCGTAGTTTTCTTGGATTAGCTGGGTACCACCGACGTTTTGTGAGAAACTTCTCATGATTTTCAAGCCCACTAACTAAGTTAACAAGGAAAGGGGTAAAGTATTCCTGGACGGAATAATGTGAGGGAAGCTTCAAGGAGCTAAAGAGAAGGTTGATCACTGCACCTATACTCACACTACCGAAAAGTAGAGAAAGATTTGTGACATACAGTGATGCTTCAAAGAAAGGCTTGGGTTGTGTACTCATGAAAAATGATAATGTGATAGCCTATGCCTCATGACAGTTTAAGATCCATGGCCAGAACTACCTGACGCATGATCTAGAGCTGGAATCCGTGATTTTTACCTTGAAAATCAGGTGGCACTACCTTTATGGTGAGAAGTGTGACATATACACCGACCAAAAGATCCTAAAGTATACATTCACACAAAAGGAGCTCAACATGATTTAAAGGAGATGGTTAGAGCTAATCAAGGATTACGATTGCTCTATTCACTATCATCCTGGAAAGGTGAACAAGGTAGCTGATGCTCTAAGGAGAAAAGAACCTATTACTCTATCCATGATGCAGATTGAGAAAGACCCTATCTTCATGGATGTGCAAAGAATGGATTTGGAAATCATAAGGGAAGAGGATACATCCTACTTTTCCCAAATGATTGTGCAACCATCCATCCAAGAGAAGATTAAGGAAACACAAAGGGATGATGTGGAGATACAAAATTGGGTGAATGCAGTAAAGTAAGGGAAGCTGCAAGAGTTCCATATCGACGATGATGGTGTGATTCGATTTGGAATGCAGTTTTGTGTGCCTTCATCACCCGGGATAAAGAAGGATCTATTGGAAAATGCACATAGCTCAACTTTCTCTATCCATCCTTGGAGTACCAAGATGTACCATGATCTCCAAGAACACTTCTGGTAGGATAAAATGAAGAAGGAGATTATGGGATATATATCAAGGTGCTTGGTATGTCAGCAAGTTAAAGATGTGAGAAAAAAGTCCAAGGGTATGATGCAGCCATTGCCTATACCCATGTGGAAATGGGAAAACGTTACTATTGTCTTTGTCACGGGTCTCCCGAAGATTTCAAAGGGAAATAATGTGATATAGGTTATGGTTGACTGACTCACTAAGACCTCCCATTTTATCACAATTCTGGAAGACCACTCACTTGATTAACTTGCAAAGATATATGTGAAAAAAGTGGTGAGATTGCACGATGTTCCAATCTCAATTTTCTATGACTATGATCCAAGTTTCACATATAAGTTCTGGTGGAGCCTTCAACATGCTTTGAGTACTGAATTAAATTTCAGCACGGCCTATCACCCCCAAACTGATGGCCAGTCTGAAAATACTATTCAGATGCTTGAAGATATGCTAAGAGACTTATCTCTTGAATTCAAAGGTGGTTGGAATCATCATCTCCAATTGGTGGTGTTCTCATACAACAATAGCTTCCACTCGAGTATTCATATGGCTCCGTATGAAGCTCTCTATGGAAAGCGATGTAGAACTCCAACCTGTTTGGATGAAGTTGGAGAAAGAAACCTACTTGGACCTGATCTTGTTCAAGAGATGATAGAGAAGGTTCAAGTCATCCAGAAACACATCGAAGTTGCTCAAAGTTGAAAAAATAGCTATGCTGACAACCATCAAATGGACTTGGAGTTCAACGTTGGAGATAAAGTCTTCCTTCAAATATCTCCATGGAAGAGAGTCATGTGATTCGTGAAGAAAGGGAAGCTAAGCCCTAGGTATATCGGCCCCTTTGAGATCCTTGACTGCATAGGAGCCGTGGCCTATCATCTTGTAGTTCCACTAAATATGGCTCATGTTCATGATGTGTTTCATGTATCAATACTAAAAAAGTACATACCAGACCCCTCACATGTACTAAACTCAGAGGTGGTGGAGCTGGAAGATGATCTCTCCTATGAGGAGCAGCCAATAAAGATTCTGGATCGGAGTGATAACGTTCTACGCAACCAAAAAACCCATATTGTCAAAGTGTTGTGGAGGAACCATAAGTTTGAGGATGCAACTTGGGAACCAGAAGAGGCAATGAAGGAGAAATACCCTCACCTGTTTGTGTAAAGTGAAATTTTAGGGGCGAAATTTCTTAAAGGGGAAGAATGTAACGACACAACGTTTTTCAATGGAAATTCCAATATTTTATTTATTTCATAAAATAACATTAAATCACAACATAATGAACTACTAAGTGATAAGTGACCTTTAAACATAAGTTTTTCAATTCTGTATTTGGAATTTTAAAAATCTAACATACACGGTTGTGTTCAAGATGATTTTTGGAGTCTAATGAAACAAAAATATTTTTTGGTGAATATTAACATACCCTTAGGAATAGTAACATACCCTTATGAATAGTTATATTACCCTTATGAATAGTAAATCATCCAACACATAGTAACATTACCTATGAATAATTAAATAAAATTTAGACATCTTAGAAAGTGACAATTTGACCTTATTAAACGTTTTGGTATTTTGTAAGTCATAAATAAATAATTATAACTAATTAATTAATTTAGAAGAAAATTTATTTCCCAAAAATGTATTGAATCAATGTCTTAATATTTTTAGATAATTTTATAATACCCTACGTAATTTTTGAAAGCACTATCAATCAGTTTTAATCTAAAAAACTGTTTTTAAGTAAATTAAGATTTTAATTAAATATTAAATTTATAGTATTTAGGAATTTTTTTTGAAAAATGGAATTCATTTTTAGATTCTACACATCGAAAAATGGTTGGGCTAAATTTTTGAGATTTTTCTGAGATACTTGAATTTTTGATGAATAGTGAAATATCGTAATTTACAAAATAAGCTAAATAAGCTAATTATAGGGTCATGTGTGATGTTATGCTGATGTAAGCCCACTTTTTTCGTAATTAAATTATAAAATTACTATTATTGGTCATCCAAGACTCACTATTCCTTGTCTTGTGGGGAAATAATAAACTAATGAATTTTATATTAAGGAAACCCATCTCCCCTCCACTATAAAAGCCACCCTTCACACCCTCATTTCCTCACACCTCTAAAGCTTCAAGACTTAACTAAAATCTGCCCAAAAATCTTCCCTAGCCCCTACCCCACGTCCAAAATCTTCTTGTATCATAAAAAGACCAAGAATAGCTTCCTTAAGGAGGATCTCAAGAGGAAGATTTAAGAGGTAATTTCTCTCCCTCTTCTCCTTTAATTTCCTTCCATGTTCAAGTTCATTTCTTGATCTATCCCCACCTATCTTCATCCAAATGATATTTTAACTCAATTATTATACACATACTGTAATTTTATGATTATAATGGGATATTATATAATCCAACCCATTTCCCTTTTCTTTTTATTTTATTAAAGAGAGCGTTGTTCGTGTGGTGTTAATATATCACCTTCAAGAATGACATGACTTCTTCTTCCATTTCGACATTCGGATCTGGACATGAAACCATTTTTATGGTTGAACCAGAATATGTTATATGTATTATGTTCTATTTAAATTTCTGTAAATAAACTATGGCTATATTACTAAGTGATAAGCTAAAACAAGTTCGTTGTGATCCAAAAACCACCCAAATTAACCCAAACAATCTTCATTTAATTCTTATCTAATGATTCATCCACATCAATCTAATATAATTAAATATAAGATAATTAAAACTAATGTAATATCATTAATGACATGTAATATCATTTCTGGATGTTTACTCATGTTCTACCCAAACTTCAATTTAAGAATCCAAGTGAACCACCCAAGAAAAACCATAAAAATGAACATCCCCGAACAATGTTTTTAAACTCTATAAGTTATCAAAAAGAACATAATATGACATAATGAAACCAGAATGAACCCTATTAATGTAAAAATGGTTCTTTATTTCTAATTAATGAATATAATTTCATTATACATGACATTAAAGAGAAGGAAGCATTCAGGTACAAGGTAAGGGGAAATTCTCGAACCCAACTTCCATCCTTCGGGTTCTCCCTCTTTCAATCCATTTTTGATATAGTTACTCCTTAAAGATCATTTTTTCATAATTATCTTACCTTTTCTGTGATATATATGTTTTCTAATAAGGTTTATGTCAATCAAAATGTTTTCCAAAAGAACTCTTCTTCTAAGAACTCACCTTTTACCTCTCATTCAAGGATGATGATTCTTGTATCAAGTATGTTGTTCCTTCTTTCTTTTGGGAACCCAAAGTTTACGAATGTTTTCTTATGAGATGAAACCCATTCCTTTTCATGGGTTAGTTATGTTCATTTATGTTATATTTTCATTGTGGCATGCATGATAAATGATAATGTTATGATGTGACAGGTGCTCCCGGAATTATATAGCGCAATATGAATATTTAAATGTGACGGGTGAACCTAGAATTATATAGCACTCCAATGTGTTGCGTAAAGTGATGAATCTCATGAGTAAATGTTTAATGATGTGTGAACAAGATTCTAGCTTGTTTCACAAGTATGTGTGGTAGTTAACCACTAAGACATGATGTTTCATTTTTTATGCATTGCCACATTTCAAGTCTTTTATTTATGCTCCTCTCATGTTCATGATCTTTTGCCTATGTTATGACTATGATCACCCCATGAAATAATGTTATTATCTATCCTATTATTGGGCTTCTATCTCACCCCTTTTTATGTATATCCTCAGGTGGCTAGATGTACTAAGGAGAGGAAAAGTGACAATAAGAAGCTAGAGAAGAATAAATTAAATAAATGTTTATGCTTGATGTTATATTTGTTATGTATGGTCCTAGTTTTCCCAAGACACTAAACCTTTGGATCCTCTTTGTGTAATAATATTATGTTTTTTATCTTTAAAATGATGTAATAGTAATGTAAGAAAAGACAGGGTCGCTATATCAAACATATCACACCAAAAATTATAGCCTTGATTTCACCTTTATAATACCCTTGGAATTTATTTTTCTATACAACATACTTGATAAAACTTATTTTCTTATCAATATCACAAAAAATAATTTACCAATCCTTCATGAATTTGAATTTAATCATAATAATGGGCTAAGAAATCTACTAAGAAACCCCCACACATCCCATATATTATCCAACAATAGTGGGAAAATATCCTATAATTCAATCATGGAACCTGAACCACCAATATCTATAGTCTTATATTGACATAACTAGGCTCTCCCATGTAACCCATAGATTACATCCCATATAAGTCACATATTATATAGAAATATCCACACTTCCTTCCCATACACCATATAAAAACCCTATATTGACATACATTAACATTACATCAATTTTGAGGAATACTTTAAACATTATACAAACAAACAACGAAATACCATACTAGTATAGTTCCTTTGGAAACATAGAAGTGTAAAACCTGATACATAAGTGATCAACATTATATCCCTATAGGTTCTTCTTGACTAGGAACCTTGTTATACACATCAATAATAATAAGTATATTCATAACCTGGGGGAAAGGAAACATAAAAATGGTGAGCTCAGATGCTCAGTAAGGGTTAATAATGGAAACATGTAAACATAAACATGAGCATTAGGGTACGACAATGTGATTATAACATTAAAATATCATACCCTACATGTCAATGATCATAAAAATAAATCATGGCATAAAGATTTATAGTTCATTAGACATGAATCATAAGGAAATAAAGAACATAATCCATTAAAGTATAACATAGGAATAAATAATGGAATTGTGGAAGATGAATAAGCATATAATATGATTTACATAGTATCCAAGGCATCAATTCCAAGAACATATTAGTAGTACGAGTTCACACCCCACACCATCTTGGTAGTCATGGTTCTCTCACATTTCCATCTTAGTAGCATGAGTTCACTTATCATTCCATATTGTTAGTCATGGCTCACTCCCATGGTGATATTAGTAGTCAAGGTTCACTCCCAAGTATATCTAAGTCTATCTCATGAGATATAAATCTTTACCCAATGCATTGGAGGGAGATATAGGTCCCACCCATATCATCATGAAATCACACATACTTGTGCCAAAAAATAATAACCAATCATATCATAACCCATGAAATAAAATGGGTATCATGAACATGTAATCATATCAGAACCTATATAAAAAGATACATGCTCATAATCATTTCATAAAAAATATAACCTGTGAAAGGAAAAAATATTTCAAAAACATATGACATATGAAAGAGAAATGGGTTTCCTAAAGACCATGAAATGAATCATAAACCATTTATAGAATTAATATGAATGTAACCATTATATAATTACCAATAAAGGAATGATTAACATCAATGAATGTTATCTTATATGATAAATAATTTGAAATCTCTTTTAAAAACACTTCTTGAGGAAAACATCCTTCCTCTTTGAGGAATTATTTTTAAAACATAAAATCTTTTTAAAACATAAATCCTTTTTAAAATTATTTATTTAAAAATTGAATTGAAAACTTATAAATTAATCTTTAAAACATGTTAAAACCTTTTCCGTTGTAACATATAAATAAGTTTTTAAACAATTTCAAAACCATTTTCCTTGAAATCCTATAAAAGACTCTTAACAACCCTTTTTGAACATATATTATATTAAATAAAGATCATATGATTGGTATGTAATTACCAATATATATAAGAATAAAATAAATTCATATGGAGTATATACACCACACAAAATATGTGAGCGGAGAATAAGACAAGCATCTCACAGAAATAAAGAGTGAGATGAAACTCCCTTACCTTATGTCCTGAATCTCTCTGTACTCATACAAAACTCATCTATAATAAATATAAATTTATTATTCATATATCACAGATCCATATTATTATATATAATTCTATACATGGTTTTATTATGACTATATACTACCTGCTCATTAACAATTTTATGTTAATATTTCACTTCACGTAATATTCGCTTTGTTCTTCACATTTGCCTTAATTTGTTGTGTCATTGGTCACTATATTTATACCTTGATATCCAGAATTAAAACCATGATTTAAATATAATTTATATTCATTATATTAGTATTATAATAATCCATATAATATAGAATTATCAAATGGAATACACTGTTCATGGAGATAGTAAGACGTATATACACATGAAAGCTATTTCAGTTTAATTGTCATGTTGAAAGAAGGAAAGTGAAAGATATATATATATATATGTATAAATATAATTATTTTATTATATTTATTATATCATATAAATCATATACATTCAATAAATCTATCCTTAATACATTCAATGTAGTCTATGAACGAATCACATTGCTTTGAGGGGGCGGTAGTCCACACGTCCCCATACGAAGTTATCATATAACCATAATATAGAAAGAATGAAGGTATATTTAATATAACATTTATATAATATTAAATAGGTTATAACATACATATTAAAATATTATTTTACCATATAGATAGTTTTATGACCATCCATGAAGATGGTAATGGAAAAAGAATAAAAAAATTATTCACTAAGGTGATTAATCGACATAACTTGGACAGTAATTTTTTTTATTTGAATAAGAGGAGGTGAGAAATTAAATGGATAATATATATTCCATTAGAAAAATTAAAGTCTAGTATATACATGATTATATATTTATCATTCATTTATGGATGAATGAGGTGAGGAGAAATTAGAAAAAGAAAAGAAACTAGAAGATATACTTTGATAAAAATTACCTCTTGAATATCTAATCCTTGAAAGACCCTTGAGAACATTGTATTTGGTATTTTGGTGAGAAAAAAATCACTTGGACATGGTGAGAGTGAGGAGGAAAAATTTTGGAATATATTTTAGGATCTACAAGGCTTTTTGTGTCTAAATGGGGAGGTGATGGGTGGTATTTATATTTGAGGAGGGGTGGGTTCAAGTGATTAAATTATTTATTATTTTATATTTAAATCTAACCAAATTAAGGTGTAATTAATTTCAATGAACTATAATTTCAATTAATATTTTTAGCAACCATTAAATTTTTTAGTTTTTAGTTATTTTAATCCTTTACCCTTTTAACTTTAACATGTTTCATTTAGTACCTATACTGGGGTAAATAATTTTTTACCATAGTTAATTTTTATACCAAAAAAATGAAATTGAACTTAAAAAATAATTTTGAAATTATGATTAAAAATATGGAATATTTTTTACCTAATTAAATTCACAAAATATAAAAAATTATATTTAAAATTAAGTCCATAGACAAAAGAGAAAATGAGTTTTTAAAGTGAAATGTTCAAAAGTTTGAAATGTATTTATATCTAATTTCAATATTAAATTGATTCCAATTACCTAAATTTTATTGATTGATAAAAATATAAAATAATTAAAATTTTAAAATAATTTATAAAATAATTAAACTTATAAATAAACTAGATGAAAAAGTAGTTTTGAATTAAAATCTGGTAGTTTTCACTATTCAATTAAAAAATAACTTTCTCAGAAAAATACCAAAAATTCACCCTAAGATAATTTAAAAATTATGAATTTAAAAATCTAATTTATTTTATCAAATTAAATTTCTAAATGTGTATAAAATGAATATTATTATTTTTCTTAGAAGGACATTAAAATTGGTTTATTTGAGAAAACAATATTTTTAAACATAAAAGAACTTTACCAAAAAGTATATCATTCATTATGAATATGTTTTATTTATATAAAACTATTATAAAAAATATTTTAAAATTATTCATTACTATTATATAACTAAGTTTTACAACTTGGTTATAATTATCTAATTTGAACAATTATAACATTAAAATGATGTTTTGTAGAAACATCAGTGTTGCGTGTAATGTATGATAAGTCAATGTTTTATGTCAAAGTAATGTTTGAATTATGGCATTAAAAACATAAATGAAATTTTATTCATTCTATAGAAAAAAAATTCCACAAAAAATCAGAGTGTTAGACTCTACCCCCCTTAAAATGAATTTCACCATCAAAATCCATCATTCTGGTAAAAACAATTCAGGATACTTATGCTTAATCATATCATCATGTTCCCATGTAGCTTCCTCTAACTAGTGATTTCTCCACAAAACTTTGACCAGGTGAGTGGGCTTTCTTTGTAGAACTCTCTCTGTACAATTGAGGATTTCAATTGGTTTCTCCTTATAAGAAAGATCCTGATCCAGTGGTATGAACTTCGAGTTTAGTACATGTGATGGGTTAGGTCTGTACTTCCTCATGAGAGATACATGTAAAAAATCCTAGACTTGAGAGAGATTTGGATAAAGTGTCAAGTGATAGGCTATCATCCTGATACGATCAAGAATCTAAAAGGGACTGATATACCTAGGGCATAGTTTCAATTTCTTTCTGACCCTCATAACCTTATTTTGTGGAGAGATTTGTTGAAAAACCTTTTCACCAAGTTTAAATTCTATATCATGCCAACGTTTATCAACATAACATTTCTATCGACTTTGAGATGCCTTGATTTGCAGCCGAATGGCTCTAAATTTCTCTTCCATTTCTTCAGTGATCTTAAGTACTAATAGATTTCTTTCTTCAACTTCATCCCAACACATTGGTTCTGTACATTTATTCCTATTGTGGGATTTATAAGGTTCTATCTGAATTCTTGAGTGAAAGTTATTGTTGTAAGAAAACTCAACTAGGTGAAGGTTTTGATCCCAACCACCTTTGAAATCCAATGAACAAGATCTAAAAATATTCTCTGGGGTTTGAATTTTATTTTAGAGTGACTATCTATCTGAGGATGATAAAAAGTAGGTAAAATTCAGATTCCAATCTGATACAATGGAATGCGGTACTCCCTAAAACCTTACCACATCCTTAATGTATATCCTAGAAATCTAATCTAGAGAGAAGTCTTTTTTGATTGTAATGAAGTGTAATGACTTTGTAAGGTGATAAACTACCACCCATATACCATTAAACCCTTTAGATGTTTTGGGTAATCCAACAATAAAATATATAGTGATGTTATCCATTTTTCCATTCTGGTATGGGTAATGGATGCAACATCCCTATATAATTTTGTCTTTCAGCCTTAACTTTTTGCTATACCAAGCACCAAGATACAAAATCTGAAATATCAATCTTTATTCCATCCCACCAAAAATAATCTTTCAAATCCCTATACATATTTTTACCTTGAGGATGAATAGAGAATGAAGAACTATAACCCTCCTCTAATATCTCCTTCAAATTTGGCATGGAAATAACACATACATGGTTCCTAAACCTTATCATTCCATTAAGATCAAGGTTAAACTCAGAAAAATTTCTTACTTTCTTTTGCAGCTCTACATCTTCCTTCTACACCTCCTTGATCTTTACTTGGATTGAGGGTTGAACATTTATTTGATAAAGATAAGATTTTACACTTCCTTCAATATTTCTAGATCCATAGTTTGAAAATCCAAAAATATTGGATCTTTTGTGATCCTCATCATGGATAAGCTAGCATGATCCTTTCGACTTAAAGCATCAACCGACTTGTTTTCTTTCCTAGGGTGGTAAAGTATTGATCAGTCATAATCCTTTATTATTTCTAACCATATTATTTGGAACATGTTAAACTCCATCTATGTGAATATATATTTCAGACTTTTATCATCAGTATTTATATCAAAATTTTCTTCATAAAGATAACGACTCCATATATTTAATGAAAAAATTACCACTCCAAACTCCAAATCATGATCTATGTAATTCTACTCATGAATATTCAACTATCGCAAGGAATAAGATATAAACATGTTATTCTTCATAATACCACCTCCCAATCCCTTCTTGGATGAATCACTATAGATTACAAACCCTTCTCCACTACAGAGTAATATAAGCACAGTTGTACTAACCAACCTTCTCTTTAGTCCCTTGAAATTTTCCTCACATTCATCTATCCCAAGGACCTTTGCACCTTTCCTAGTTAACTTGGTTAGAGAATTAGATTGTCTTGAGAAATTATCAAAAAACCATATATAATATCTAGATAGACCAAGAAATATATGGATATCAGTAGCCATGGTTTTTCTAGGATAACATGCAATAGTGTATGTCTTTTTTTGATCTACTAATATACCATTTCATGAGATTATGTGACCAAAAAGAGAAACCTTTTGTATCCAAAATTCACACTTTGTAAATTTTTCATATAGTTTCTCCCTCCTTTGGATATTTAGTACAATTCTCAAGTGGTGTTCATGACCTTCCTTTATCTTTGAATAGATAAGAATATCATCTATAAAGACTACTATAAAATGATTGAGGTAATCTCTAAAGACTCTATTCATTAAATCCATGAAGATTTTAGGGGAATTAGTAAGACCAAAATACATTACTATATATTCATAGTGTCCATACCTTGTACGGAATTCCCTCCTGGGTATATTTTACTTAATGATCCTCAATTAATGATATCCAAAATGTAGGTCAATCTTAGAAAATTATTGAGATCCACAAAGTTGATCAAATAGGTCATAAATACGGGGAAGAGGATACTTGTTCTTGATTGTGATATTGTGCAACTCCCGATAATCAATGCAGAGTCACATTGATCACTCTTTCTAATTCACAAATATTACCAGTGCTCCCCAAGGTGACACACATGGCTGAATGAATCCCTTATCAAGGTTTTATTTGAGTTTATTCTTCAATTCTGGAAACTCAATCAGGGCCATTCTATCAGGAGTATTTGAAATTAGTGTGGAACCAGGTTTGAGTTATATTAAGAACTCAACTTCACATTTTGGTGGAAGGCTAGGAAACTCTTCCCCAAAGACATCCAAAAAATCCTAAACAATAGAAATATCAGAAATGTTGATTTTTTTCTCGACCATTTGAGATAAAAAGCCCTTTTTAAGGTGAATTAATACCCATATGCTAGATTTAATCCTCATAAGAATTTCATTCTTATCGTCACATTGATGGATGATCATAGGAGGGTCTTGAATATTAAACATAACTTCACATTTTAGAAAATTGATGTGATATTTATGTAGAGAAAGAAAATTTATGCCTAAGATGACATCAAATTATACCAAAGGAAGAATTAAAATATTTTCGGGAAGTAAATTCCCACAAACATCAACTGTAGATGAATCATAGACTCGTGTTGCAATCATCGTACCATTAAGGGTTTACATGGATAATTCCACATCTAATCATTTTGGTGGATTCTTAACTCCCTTAGAAAATTATTTAGATATGAATGAGTGGGTAGATATGGAATCAAATAAGATATTAGCAGATCTAGAGTGGATGGTAAGTGTATAATTTACCATGTTGTTATCACACCCCTCATCAGAAATGGTGATTTTATGAGATTTCCCTTTGTACCTCGACTTAAGTCATTGCTGACGTCAATCATCATCACCAACCATTTAATTTGGGCACTGTTTAGTATAATTCCAACTATCCTTACACTTGTATAATTGAAATTTGAGGGGTTCATTCTATTATTGTTTTTCTCCATTCACACTGTTAATAAACTTCTTCCCACCACTTTAGAAATCAAATGCTCGATGAACTTCCCTTACAAACTTAAAATATTTATTAGAAACGATAAGGAAATTTCCTCCATGATTGTTCCCACACTTGGAGCATAATGGAAGGCTCATCTTATTATATTCATGGTTTTTATATTTTCCTTTAAACATCATATTCCTTTTCTTATCAAAACCATTGGATTGTTACGTGACTCCAACCTTCATTTAAACCTTGATTTCACAACATAAAATCTCTTCATAGCTACTAAAGTCTCTTATGTAAAATGCCCTTATGAGATTTTTCTTTAATATAATTAAGAAACTATCAACTTTATTTTAGGTTTGGGTGATAATTCATGAACTGTACCTCACATTTCTTGTGAAATTAGTCTCATAGGTACCGAAAAATTCGTCATCCCCTTGCTTCAACTCAAGGAACTATTTATACATTTTGGTTCTAAGAATCCAAGGAAACTACTTATTGAAAAATATGTTCTTGAACTCATCCCATTCCATGGATTCAAGATCATCTTGGTTCCTGATATTCTTGATCAGAGTCCACTACGGGTCTGGTTCACCTTCTAAACAATGAACAACTAGAATAACTTTATCATGATCTAAACACTGGAGTACAAAGAATATATTTTCACTAGTACTGATCCATTTTTTAGAAACAAGTGGATCATAAGACCCTATTAAAGAAGGTGGTTGTTTCCTTATGAAATATTCAACATAATGTTGTTTTCTACTTTGATCATTTTGAACTCCACCACGATTCATAGCTTAAGAAAGCTGTGTGATCTTAGTAACAAGGTTTTTCATTCCAACTCCCATAGCATTCGGTTTCTTAGGAGGACATTCACTGAATTTTCCATTGCAATCACCATTAACGTGGTTCCTTCAGGTTCTAGCCATTGACTAAAACAAAAACAATATAGTAAGAAATAATTATAATAATAAGGAACCACATAATCATGAAAATTCACTTATAGTATGTATAAATTATGACAAATTATTTAATCTATGACATCTTAGGTTTATCCAATGTTATTAATATCCAACTTATATTTGAATCCTTCATAATGGTTCTTGTAGAGTTTTGTAATTTTCAAGGAATATCCCCAAGCAGTGTCAAACCGGGTGTGCAACAAGGCCCATTGTCATGTACCGAATTACTTAGAGTCAGGATCGAAACATCTTGTTAGAGTTGTTACCCCTAGGTACATCTGTACCAAAGTCACATCCACTTGTAGTATCTAAAAAATGATGAATTTCTAGGAAACCACTCACTCTATCCTCTACCAAAATTCTAGTATATTCCCCAAAATGTTTCCTTCTCCTTAGTCTTATCCTTATACATGTACTTAGAGTTCTCACTAAGGTTTTCTCATCCTTGTTTCCAAAGGTTAACTAAACCTTGGTTCTGATACCAACTATAAAAACCTAGTCTTGAGATGCATTAAAATTACATCAATTTTGTAGAATACTTAAAAAGTTATACAAACAAACTCCCAAAGTCCATACTAGTCTAGTGCCTTTGGAAACATGGAAACATAAACACTGATACATAAATGAGATACATTAGCTCCCACTAGGTTATTCTTGAATTGGAACCTTCTTATACACATCAAATATAATAAGAATCTTCATAAACTGAAGGAAATGAAACATAAAAAGGGGTGAGCTCAGATTCTTAGTAAGGTTAAACAATAAAAACATGTAAAAATAAACATGATCATAGGGCTATGAGAATGTGATTATAACATTAAAATATCATACACTACATATCAAAGATAATATAAATAAATCATGGAATAAATCTTGAAAGTTCATTATACATAAATCATAAGGAAATAAAGATCATAATCCATGAAAGTATAGCATAGGAATAAATCATGGAATTGTGGCAGACACATAAGCATTTAATATGATTTCCATTGTAGGCAAGGCATCGCTACAAAGACCATCTTAGCAGTATGTTTCCACTCCCCATACCATCTTGGTAGTTGTGGTTCACTCCCACGGCCACATTAGTAGAACAAGTTCACTTCTCATACATCTTTGTAGTCATGGTTCACTCTAATAGCCATCTTAGTAGTCAAGGTTCACTCCCAAGATCATCTTAGTCAATATCACAAGTTATAAATATTTACCCAATGCATTGAAGGGAGATATAGGTCCCACAAATTTATCATGAAATAATACCTACATTTTCTAAAAAATCATAAAAAATATATCATAACCCATGAAATTAAATAGGTATCATAAAAATGTAATCATATATTAACTTATGGAAAAAGATACTAGCTCATAATCATTTCATGAATAATATAACCCGTGAAAGAAAAAATATTTCATAAACATATAGCCCATGAAAGAGAAATGGGTTTCGTGAAGACCATGACATCAAGAATAAACCATTCGTAGAAGGAATATTAATTTAACCATTATATCACTACCAATAAATGCATGAGTAACATCAACAAATGTTATCCTAGATGAGAAATAATTTGAAATCTCTTTTAAAAACACTTATTGAGGAAAATATCCTTCCTCTTTGAAAAATTATATTTAAAACATAAAACCCTTTTAAAAGGAATTTATTTATAAATATACTTTATAACATATAAATTAATCTTTAAAACATTTTGATTTTTTTACATGGAACATATAAAGAAGTTTGTAAACCATTTCAAAACTATTTTACTTGAAATATTATAAAAGACTCTTAAAACAACTTTTTAAACATAAATTTTATTAAATAAGGATAATAGAATGGGTATGTAAATACCCATTTATGTAAGCATAAAATAAATTCATGTTCAGTATATACAACACAAAAAATAAATGAGTGTTGAATAAGGCATGTATCTCAGGAAAATAAATAGTGAGATGAAATTCTCATACCTTATGTATTGACTCTCTTCGTAATCGTACAAAACTCCTGTATAATAATTATAAATTTATTATTAATATATCATAGATCTATATTATTATATATTATACCATATATGGTTTTATTATGACTTTATATTACCCACCCATTAACAATTTTATGTTAAGGTTTCACTTCAGGTAATATCCGCTTTATACTTCGCATGTGCCTTAATTTGTTATATCGTTGGTCTTTATATTTATATCATGATTTCCAAAATTTAAACCATGATTTAAATATAAGTTATATTCTGTATATTTGTATTATAATAATCCATACAATATAGAAGTATCAAATGGAATACACCGTTCACAGAGACGGTAAGCCATACACACACATCAACACTATTTCCGTTTAATTGTCGTGTTGAAAAAAGGAAAGAGAAATATATATATATATATATATATTAAAATAGATATATTATATCATATATATCATATATATTTAATAAATCAATCCTCAATACATTCCATTTTGTGTATTAATGAATCACATCACTTTGAGGGGGTGGTAGTCCACACGTTCCCAAATGAAGTTATCGTATAACCACATTATGTAAAGTATGAAGGTTTGTTTAATATAACATTTATAGAATATTAAATAGGTTATGATATACATATTAAAATATTATTTGACCCTAAAAATAGTTTTAAGACCATCTGTGAAGGTGGTAATGGAAAAAGAACAAAAACATTATTTGCCGAGGTGCACGTGCCAATCAATTTTTTCCCATTTTCAGAAGCCAGTTTATGGGTTCTCGGTACCATGCTACATGAGACCAAAACAACCACATTCACCAAAACAAAAGAACACAAAAATTCACAAACCATGATTAAAAAACCACGAACCAGGGCACAAGAACATCAGAAAGGCTGGCCAAATCCACCAAGGATTACCTTAAGCGTCCCCCAATGCGACCATCGACACCGACCGAAATCCTCCCGTTGGAAAACTCCAGAGGAATTCTCCTAGCCTTCAAGTGATGAAATGGACCTACAGGATCCATACCTAAGGACGTAAAAGAAACTAGAATGAAGATGACCATATCCTAACGTCATTAGCACCCTGACCCACAGACAACCCAAAAGTACCACCAAAACGTTTAATAACAACAGGAGAAAAAAACCCAATCAGTCCGGAGGTGAAGCCTCATATGAAAATGAAAAGTTACCGAAGCATAGACTTAGCCTATTACTGATTTCCTCCCTATACATATTCCAATTCATTAACCATACCTTAGCATCAGGATCTTCCCCAATAACATCTTCAAATCGATCCGCCATTTTGTACCATGTTCAGATATATTCTTCTTTGCTGATTTTTCAATAATTGAAGCATATCATTAGAATCAAATCCTGTTTGTCAATCCACTTAGCCTGGTCGCTGTTGAACTCCACTTTGATAGGTATTCCCATCATATCAGCCTCTTCCTGAGGGATGTTAACATAAATAAATTCTTTTACCATGTCCTCTTCAGAGAAAATGATAGGTTCTTTTACGTTCTTTCCCATTTTAGTAGCTCTTCCCATTTAATTATTGTTTTCCTTGGCCAAAACCTGGGAATACTCCTGCATGATAACCATGGTAGATGACATTTCCTTCTCACCTGGCTTATATTTTTTACCTGACCATGTTTCCATCAACTACGGTAAAAATGAGTAGTCCTTGCGTTCTCTCCCTTTATTCTTATTAAGTAACTTACCCTCCTCATAGACCTTGTCAACTCCCAAACCCCCCTCAATCTATCCATCCATTCCAACTTGAGCAGCCTCATTGGAGTCCAAACACTCAAAGGAGTTGTATGTCATAACACCATCTCGGATCAAACTCTCCCTTATTGGTATCTTGGTGCCCCCCGAAGAAGCAGCACACTTATCAATTATAGGTGACTGAACTGACTCAATATAAGAACTAATACTAGGAGTCATGGGAAATCCCTCATGAGTTTCATCAATAAACCTTTCCATCTCAGAATGGATACCATTTAAACCAGAATCAGTGCCAATACCCACTGCATTGCACTGAGAATTCACTGCCATTTGGTGTTTCATTCCATTAAGATATTCGATCAACCTGTTGAAGACATCCTTAACCTTGGGCTCAGAATAAAGAGGAACTGGCTTCAAAGACTCTTCATTTTTGGTAATATGATTAGGCATTGAAACATCATGCTTCGTAGGAGGAGCCATATTTCCAGCAAGCAGGCTCATACCACTGTCAACAGGGGATGCGTCTGCATCATCCTTCTGTAAAAAGATACTAGTACCATTGGGCTCCGAGGTTCCCACCGATTGCTTCTCAGGGGGAACAATTCCGCTATCATCCAAATTTGAATATTTCTGAAACACTGTACGACATTCCCGTTGAAGATGACCCAATCGACAACAAGAAGTGCATAAATCATACCAGTTCTCAAAATCCACCAGTAGTTGGCACCGAAGCTCATTTTCAACCTCGATCCATACTTCTTCAATAGGAGGTTTGGATACATCGACTTCGATGTAGATTCAGGGTGCTATTGGATGGCACAAAGTCCTCGACCGCTCATCAAAATCCAAAAACCATCCAACCAAATTTCCTAATAATTACAAAATAGCGGGATTTTGGAAGGGAAGGGGAAGACCCGGAAAGCTCACCCAGATCGCCGCAGAGGGGGAATACCTCTTCCAATGGAAATCGTAGCTCCAACAAAGAAGAAAGAAATGATTACCTCCACAAGAACGAAGTAATTTGGAGAAAAACGTGGCAAAATCATCATTATTGGAGAACCGCAGAGTGAAGTGACGAGGGTCCAAGAGCCCGGCGACGACGCGATCTTGTAGGGGGAAATATCCGTTGGCGAAACAGGAAAAACTGTCCAAGGATGGGTGCCGTCGGCCGAAGAAAGATATTAGAGATTTCCCATGGAGATTATATGCCTCAGAGAACTCTTGTTGGGAGAGTGGAAGCGAAGGATCCCCTTAGTGAAGGTTCGAGACTTTAGGGAAAAGTTGAATACATGGGAAGTCGGGTAGGAGGGATGGATCAGAGAACAGCGAGAAGGACACCGAAGCTACCTAGCGTTGCCGGAGAAGGGAGGGTGTGGAGGCCATCCCCGCCGCCTGAACGGGCAAGCCGACTAGTCCTCAGAGCTCCCAAAACCCCGCTGAGGTGATTAACTAATATAACTTGGAAAACAATTTCATTTCTTTGAATAAGAGGAGGTGAGAAATGAAATGGATATGGTATATCAAATTATAAACATAACGATATAGTATATACATGATCCTAGATTTATCATTAATTTATTGATGAAAGATGCGAGGATAAATTATAAATATAAAATAAATTATGAGAGTTATTTTGAGAAAATTACCTCTTGAATATCCCCTCCTTGAAAGACCCTTGAGGATATTGGATTAGGTATTTTGGTGAGACCAAAAGAACTTGGACGTGGGGAGAGTTAATATGAGAGGATTAGTTAGAGATTTTAGGATCCAAAATGCTTTTTGGGTCAAAATGGATAGGTGATGAGTGCCATTTATACTTTAGTAGAGTTGGGTTCAAGTGATAAAATTATTTATTATTTAATATTTAAAGCTAACCACATTGAGGTGTAATTAATTTAAATGAGTTATAATTTCAATTAATGTTGTGTAGGATGGTTTGGGTCTATAAAAAATTCAAATTTTTTTTTTAGTTTTTGGGTATTTTAATCCTTTACCGTTTTAACTTTAACATGTTTCATTTTTTATCGATACCGCGGTAAATAATTTTTTTACCATGATAAATTTTTATACAAAAAAAATAAAATTGAAATTAAAACTAATTTGGATATTATTCTTCTAAATATGGAATCTATTTTAACTAATTAAATACACATAATTTTAAAAATTATATTTAAAATTAATTCTGTAGAAAAAAAGAAAAAGCGGGTTTTAAAAGTGAAATGTTCAAAAGTTTGAAATGTTTTTATATATAATTTAAATTTGAAATAGATTCCAATGACCTTCATTTAATTTATTTATAAAATTATCATCTAATTAAAATTTTAAAATAATTAAAAATATAATTTTATTTTATAAATAAATTAGATAAAAACGCAGTTTTGAATTAAAACCCGATATTTTTCACTATTCACCCAAAAAATAAGTTTCTTAGAAAAATAAAAAAATTCCCCATAAGATAATTTATAAATTATAAATTCAAAAATTATATTTATTTTATCAAATTATATTTCTAAATGTGTCTAAAATGAATTTTATTATTTTTCACAGAAGGACATTAAAAGTAGTTTATTCGAGAAAATGATATTTCTAAACATAAAAAGACTACCAAAAATTATATCTTTCATTATCAATATGTTTTATTTATATAAAACCACTATAAAAAATATTTAAAAATTAGTTATTACTATTATATAGATAAAGTTAACAACTATGTTATAATTATCTCATTTAAAAAATTATAACATTAAACTGATGTTTCATAGAAACATCAGTGTTGCGTATAACGTATACCAAGTTGATGTTATATATGAAGGGAATGTTTGAATTAGTTCATTTAAAAACATGAATGAGAATTAATTCATTCTAAATAAAAAAGGGTCTACAAAAATGTAAGGATTTACATACCATTATGAAACTCATAGGTAAAATCCACTAAAGGATTCTCATATTTTTATATATACATCATGAATGTCAGACTTGAACTAACTACATACTCTAAGTTATTGATCCTCATCAAGTATCTATATGAATACTACCCCCCTAGAGGACCTAGGTTATATCCTTGTGAATATAAAAGACACATCCCTTCGATGATATATATCAAGGAAACTAAATAGTGTGGTTAAGATAAATATAATTATCACAATAATTTATTTAGTAAAAAAATTATTATCAACACTTTAAACATAAGAACCTATTTTACTTTTCAGAACTTGTATCATAATCACACACAATCATGAATATCTCATGTGAACCTATGTGATTGATATGATGCATGGACTTACACCTTTTTCCTCGCCATGTCAAAGTAAAAATAGTAAATCAATAAATTGAAAATATTATTCTTAGTTAGAATCTACTCAACTATAATAAAAAACCCATAAAAAAATATTGAATCCCTAGAAACTCAGAATTTGTCTCATATTGGTTATTTAAAGGCATAAACATAGTGTCCACCCCAAGTTATGACTAGTACTATATATTTTCCACCATATACACAATAGTAAGACATATAAAATAAAGCTTTGATACCATTTTATAAAATCCCAAAAAAATCACTATATACTAAGTAGATCAGAGTGATATAAAACTGTAGGTGCACTTCCCCATATGATAGAGGCTATCGACTAACAACGATGGTATAAGATTATACTATTGGGATACTATAACTTCATATAAAATTTAGACAATAAAGTGTAAATAATATAAAACTGGTCATAAAAATACCCAAAAGATTAAATAAAACAGCATAGCCAAATCCAAGCATAAATACCAAATACTATATGATATAATAGATTGTTCTTTCTATAATGTCTCATGAGTCTAGAAGATATCAATAAGATATCCCATTTTAAAATCATATACATCCCAAAAAATATACAAAATATAAAATAACCATAACCTGGTATCGATTCATGACCCAGTACCTTCTCTTAACTTTATCCAAGATATCCAACTCAATTATCAAACATTAGAACTTTACCCTACCAATACCCATGATCCTAAGGTTTGTTTATGCACTATTATTCTAGGATTATTCACATACGGTGTGTGTAAAGATCAGTAGAAGACCACAAAATGGTGTCCCTAACATAACAAGTATATAAATACATGAATAAGGTGATATAATCTGGATAATAAATAAAAAACAGTATAGATAATGGTTTTCATGACCACATGTACCTTCTACATCACTTGGTTGTGACCATACATGATTCTATCATTATTTCATTATCTTTAAATGTGCCACATTACCAAAATAAGGGTTAAATAGATGCCCACCCATAATACCATCAATATATTTACCCTTAGGGGAAATAGTTCCCATATCGTATACTATCTTATGTCATTGAGGGGATAATAACCTACCCCTTATACCTCTATATATCATCGAGGGGTTAATAATAATACCCATTAGACCATCATATATCATCATATGGAATGACACCCACATTGTATACCATCATATATCATTAGAGGGACAAGAACCTACCTCAAATACTATATCTGGGAGGGATATAATCCCACCCCATATACCATTATATATCATTAGAGGGATAGTGGAACACCCAGTTTACAACCACAAATCTTTAGGGGGCTAAGTTTATGCTCCATACACCTTTATATATCATCATCACCAATATGTCAAGGGCCACACTTGTGGAAAATTCACCCAAAACATATATACATTTTTATAGGATGTACTTTTAATGACAAAAACCATTTCCATTACAATTTTTAGAGTTGGATAAAATTATGTTAAACCCCTTATTATAATATCATCAAGGTTCAACATAGGTACGAGTCACCTAATATATAATCTTAGGTCACATCAATGTTTAGATACCCATTGTAGGTTCCATTATCACATTCCCAAACTCTAGGTTCAATTTTTTTTCACTCACTCGGCATAAAATCCATCCACATATCTATTAATACATCATGTCCTAGTCGGCCACACAAGATACACAATATTGGTAAAAAACAAAGGAAACTATTATTTACCATTTCACATTCAATAGTTAAGATATGACGATCCTCTCACACCCAACATACACATAAATCTCTTTCTTAGTACACTTACCTGGTTACCCACACATTGGTGGGGAAATAACATTCACTCCACACACTAATCAACTATCCATGAATCTATAAGGTATATTAGGGTTTTATATGGCCTACCCCTAGGCCCACTATTCTCCATCTAGAACACTCCCTTCCTCTGAGGGAAATATCTTCATCAATTCCAAGGTACAATAAGGTTTTTCATGAAATTAATACATCTATAGGTTCTATATATCTCATAATTCATACTCCTGGAAAAGACCATGTTCATTCGTGGCCATTACATCATGCTTAGTTTTAAAAGGTCAATTATAGTCCAAGTCTCCTCCATTATACTCGTAGCGGTTAATGGGAAACAATTAATTTTCAATTTAAGGTTGATTATACACAAGAGGGGAGACACCATTTCACATTCTACATAACAAGAATCATAAACCTTAGGGAAATTTTGGGAACTAACTACCTTATTCAGAGTTTTTTTCTTTAAGAAAGGTTCTACCACCGAAAACTAAGATGGTCCAAGACCAACGGACCATCGTCCAACTACATGAGGGCCTACCTAATTCCAAGTCATTTCAATTAAACTATAAAAAATATAATTAATTTAAATATTAAAATAATATTAATTTCACAGATAATTCTTGGGTTATAATAAAATAATTACACATTAGAAAATATTTTGTTTCTAGAAATTGAGAAACGAGTTATGTTCCACCCATATTTTCTATCCCTAAATCTAACACATATAATCCATAACTTTCTAATTTCAAATCATTCATAATTTTTTCCCAAAATTATATAAATCTATAAATAAATCTATTTTTCAACATACATCCAGGAAACCACATAAACCTAGTGTTATCATCTTCCCAGGATCATCTTTATCCAAGAAAATGAAAGCTCCATCATACCAGGCCCGATTACATCATGCATTAGTGGGAGCATCATAAAACTTTAATTTTAACCATAAAAAATTAGTGGTAAACCAATAAGAGTAAATAAATAGTAATAAGAATATAGTATCACCATAAATTATGAGGAAAACCACCTATAATCTCTATACATCAAGGAGGTTTAAAGTAAGAGAAGGAAGAGAATAGGTGATCGACTTCCCTTTTCCCACACATCAAAATAATAATCATAAAGGGGTTAAATTTTTTCAAAGGATAAAAACAATCCTTAAATTTGAAAAAAATATATGAAAATTCAATATCATGAAGAGAATACTATGTTTCATGGTGTGATGCCTCTTCTATGCATCCATCATGATGTGTCCCTTTAGGTCATGACATGTCACAGCTCCCCTGACCAGAACCAAAAACCCAAAATCACTGACTAGGGTCCTGTCACAACATGAAACCAACCTTAATCAAACAATTTCCTCCCCATGACCAGTATCCATATCAAGGACCTAATACTTATAGAATAACATATCTATCTATGACCCCATCACATAAAAAACTGGGCTTTACGGTGTGACACCCTACCTCCCGAAGGAACTAGAACTCTCAAGACCAAAACTTTCTAAACCTAACCACCTATTTTTATGGTAAAAATCAGCTTATCAAAATTTTTTCATGTAATAAAATCCTTTTCATGGGGTAAAACTTTTCTATGATTCATGATATAATCCATGTGTAATGACATGACCGACTTTCCTTATGTAAAATTTCAGAAAGGATATTATTTGGGGGTTTATATGAAAATAATTATGTTTTTTAGATTAATATGTAAGAATTTTCATCATGGTTGGACTCCCTCCTACCATGGAATGATCCTAGAACCCATAAAAATGTATAAATTCATATACAAGATTTATCAACATGGAATGATTCCCTCCCTCCATGGAAAGAACCTCCCAACATAATGTTATCCCATATGAAAAACTAAACTACTCTACCAAAAAACATAATAGATCATAATTCCCTAGTCCATGGAGTGACTTATCCATACCTTAAGGATACTCATTCTCACATGGGAACATATCATGACATATAATTCTCATGTTTCGGTGTGATGGTCACATGCTCAGTCCATGTCATAGCATGACCCTTACTTGTCATGTTGTGATGAGACTCCTATAGAAACGATATATAAAAGGGTCACATGTACCCACTATAAATCTTATTTTATCACCATATATAAACACCATTGGTCTCCAATCACTTCCAAAACAAAACCTCTAAGAGACATTACAACTCTCAAAACCTCAATCTGAATCCTAATTCTCTAAACATTCCCTACTTAGGGACCAGAAATTACAATTTCATGTTATTCACCAGTTCATAATGGAATAGGTAATACTAAACACCCCACTATAATGATTCTCATATATGATAAGTCTCTTCAACATCCCCCATATATTATTTTAATCATGGAGACCTAATGCATGACCCAAATTCTATGTCTCCCACTGGTTATGGTTGTTCCAATACTGTACCCAAACCATCTCTACTTATTATAACCTCACTAGTTTGTGCATAAAAAAACAAGATAATTTAATAAACCCCATAATTATACCTTATTACCAATGGAATTTGTGAATTATTATACTAAAAATATCATAAACTTTCAGTTTATGTCATCAGTCTAAATAAGATAGTATCTCATTCAACGTCACACCCAAGAGTCGCCTAACCATCTACACAAGAACCTGCAATCTCTTTTCCATGACTATACCCATGTAATGATTCTATTTTATACCACAAAAAACCCTTATACTTATCTATGGGTATTGAAGTTACAAAAAATTAGTCATCTTAATTGTCTATTTCCCAAAATTCATCCCCAGTCATATCATATGATCATAATCTTGTGTCTTGTGTATTTCTTCTAAAAAACGTGTTGAATTCTCCCAATTCTCAATAACAGATACCCAAAATTGGGTATTTTATTTCTTCACCACAAATAAATTGATTGATTTAATTCAAGGTATATCTCCCCATAATAGAACAATCATTACCATCAATTAATGAACTTGAACCTACCTAATATCCATCTACAGATAAGAATTTTACACTCATGAGTCCCACTTCTATTACTTGAATAAGTCCACATCCTAAGACCTTCTATAGAGTCCAATAATTTCAAAATTCTCCATTAAAGCATTATCCTGTACTACTAAAAATATTCCACCACACTTTTGGACTTGACTAATATA
Source organism: Viscum album (assembly GCA_963277665.1). Classification (NCBI taxonomy): domain Eukaryota; kingdom Viridiplantae; phylum Streptophyta; class Magnoliopsida; order Santalales; family Viscaceae; genus Viscum; species Viscum album. The sequence goes on along the minus strand of OY728141.1, from coordinate 1,951,267,441 downwards.
ACTCAAGGTCTATTTCCTAGATCACTATCCTATGTCTTTGGAATCCCATACCACTACAGGCCCTACATAGTACCAATCATAAGTTAAAATCCATCAGTAACCCATAAACTAAATTTGGGATAATATGATAATTCATTAACCATAATTCCAAGACTCTCAACACCATAGTGCTTCAAAATACTTAGTGATCATCATATCACATAAAGCATCTAAAAGAACACCACGACTCACATCTCATATTAGATGACTGTCATGACATATCCCCAATCTCATAATACCTAGTTATTTAATTATTAATCTACTAAGAAAAACTCTTACACACTGATAAAATCCTAATGAAATTATTTTCAATGGTCAATCACACTTGACCATACCCACGAGTATTCCTTGATATATCCAACAAAGGGAATAACATCATGGGTCAATCACCTCTTTTATATATTCCTTGATCACAAAAAGGTTTCCCACACCTTTCGACCATTATCTCACATATAATCACTATTCACACATGATTTTCCATCGATCCAATAAAAAATCCATAACCTCACTATTTATAGTAAGTGAAATTAGGAATATTAGAACCCATCACAACATACTGAAACCTCTTTGGGTGTTAGAGTTGGTGACCTAGAACTAACTAATTTATACTTTAGTTTTCATTTATATTTAGCGACTTTCATATTAATAAATAAATTATCAAATATTTTATTTTTTTCAATATGTATTTATTATTATATTATCCTAGAGTATCTATCACATTGAAAAGGCTATAAAAGTTCCCTAATGTGATGAGAACCATGAAATATAAGGATTATATTTTAAAACTATTTTATCTATGGTCATATGATTTCATTTTATGGGGAATAGTTGAAGATAAATAGTAGGTAATAGATACCCATAAGAGGATGAGGCTTTATATCATGAAGTTAACACTTGGTAATCTCTAAGACTAGATATTATGAGGGCAAAACTACCAATTGAAAATCCACATGTTTTCATGAAATTTGATATTCTTGTATGTGAATGTTTGTAATGATACTTGGGATTTAAGATTATTATTAATTCATGTTATGACTCATGAAATTAGATTTATTTCCATATAATTCGATGATATATATTAATGGTGAAGTTGGGTATACTGGGTGGTTCATGAATGATATATTATTAGTGAATAAATTGAGGAAGGATGTCCCCTTTAGTATTTATGGATATTTATATCTCATCCCTTTGACCAGAATGAAACAATAAAACTAACTTCCATGGACATAGTGTATTGATGAGTTCATTTCAAATATTCAAATAAATATATATCCAATATATAGATTGATGACACAACTATGAAACCTTTTTGATGAGATATCAAGGGAAGTGAATTACATTACCCAACCACTATTCATATGGGGGTGTCGTTGTTGTGGTATTAAGTTATTTCTCTTAGGTTTCTTTTTATAGAGCTAGAGGATAATATCAGACTTAAGAAGAACTCACTCAATTCCACTAAGGAAGAATAAAAAGGTACATACACCTAATGTTTCTATTAATCTGAGTTAAATTATAATTGAATTTAGTTATTGGAAGAAATATTATTCTCTAGTATAAGGAAATATATTTTATTCAATATTTATTGATCATAAATATACCATCACTATATTTATGTGTGATTTTAATATTAAAATAAATATTTCTCTCATGACCATGAATATAATAAATATTTATTATTCAAGGTTTGATAAATTTAAAAGATGTGTTGACCGAGCAGTTGGGTCTAGAAGAAATGATTTATTAAATATCATTCAAATAAATATTCATTCATTTATTTAATGAAATGTTTTATATTTCATCCATGATTTTATAAAATGTTAATTAAATAATAATAATAATAATATTTATAAATTAATATTTCTAGATATTAATAAAATAGTAAAGTGACTATGTGAAATATATTATTATCTAACCTAGATTTATAAATAGATGGTTAAATCATTTCCTAGGGTTATACATTGTTACACAGGACAAAAACCCTCTATATATTTTCTCAAACTTAGATAGAATATTATCTATAACACTCTAAATAACCGAGTGCTTCCACCATACTCCTCTTAAGAATGTCAGAACAAGAATCGGTCCTTAAAACTCAAAGGATTTTGTGTTGATCGAAGAGATTGATGCAAGATGATAAGTATGACTATAAAAACACTTAGAGTATTATCAAAAATTCTTTGAGATCATATTAGTATATGTTGGTCATTTCTAGGGGTATTCTTATTTTGATACTCTCAATTAAATGATAGTTCAATCAAAAAAAAGTTTGGATGATAAGCGTGTTCTTTAAAGAAATAATCACAAGACTGAGGTAATTATTTATTTAAATTTATTATCAATTTAATATGAAAATATACTAACTTAGTTTTGATGATCTTTATCAATTTTTCATCATAGAAATTTATTGGTCATAAAATCTATTATCATGTAAAATTTGGATTATTCAGTGAATATGAGAAAAGATGAGTTTGGCATGGTCTAAATATGTTCTTCCATAGTGGATAAAACCTTAAAGTGGTATTAAATTGATCACATTAAAATTTATAATTATTTAATTTATTGATCATTATACACATTTTCTATTAGTCATTCATTTCCTAAAATTTATTTTTAAAATATGAATACTGAGATCCATTTCTCTTATTCTTCTTCCTTTACTTTCGTATAACTAAAAATAGGTTAATAATAGATTAAAAACATCTAATGAACCCATATAGAGGTTTTGGATATTCTGGATGGATAACATGGTATTAAATGACATGTATCCTGAAGGTACATGTCGTGTTTCCTCATTAATTACAACAAGATGAGTCCCTGATTTACATCAATGAATTATGAAATAAAATAATGAAGCATCATTAAACTCCACTTATTAACTGGGCTTGTATATCACATAACTTTTCAGATTATATAATGTGTAACTAGTGTAATAGTCGTGTTGTCAACACATTTTTTCTAAGAAATTAAATGGTTGAATACATGTCATGTATTTATGAAATGACATGTAAGACTAGAATCCATGAAACACGATAGTTATATGGAATGATACTGTCTTGTACAAACCTTATACATCATAAATGTATTTTATAAAAAAACCTCGTTCCTAGGTGTGTGGAATGTATATATGTCAAGTGAAATACAAATCATGTAACTTGGTTGTACATGCCATGAATCCCATACCTATTTACATGGAATTAATTAATTAATTAATTACTATATTAAACCTAATCAAAATGTGTCGACATGTCATTAATTTAAATCACACAAAGTGTGATAGGTTTTATCACGTATTAAATTCTTAATTAATTTCCACATAATATTTGGAACAATACACCACAGATGGTATTTACACATCATTCACACTGTATTCACTGAAATTAATACCCGCCATGAAATAAAACACATGTTTGTATGTCATTAATTGATAGTTGACACCATGAAAATTACATTATAATCCACGTATTCTATATTATTTCTAAGTTTATAGTACATTATGAGGTACATGCCAGATATTTTGGACATGTACTTGCTATGTTGCCTCCAAGTACACGCATTTTACTTTATTAAATTTAAATAAAATTTATTAATTTAATTTGTTTAATATGATAGTGTATGAGAATCTCAAATACTATTTGGATGGATATTAAAATACGTAAATAAATAAATAAATAATGTTAATTAATTAATTTGATAATGTATATCTTAATTAAGAATGATTTAAATGAATTATAGTTTTTAAATGCATATTCATTGCATGAGTAGATGATCATGAGCTTGAATGACCTTTTTATGTGTTATATTTATTTAAAAATAGTTATTCCATGGGTATTTACAATTATTATTATTAAATTAAAATAATGGTCTGTCAGTCATCCCCTCCTATTATTATGCAAGGACTTTCAAGGAGCTACAATATTGTAATCAGAAAAACGAACCACCTAAATAATTTATTATAATTTTGATGGCCTTCATTTTGATTATAAGAAGGGAAATATAGATCCTTTCCGCTTGAATGTCCATATTAAAAGAAACTATGATTCCAATAGTGAGGGATATTGATATTTTATAAAATATTTGGAGAATAATAGTAAATTTAAATTATTTTGTCTCATATATTTTGGAAATCAAGATCATGTAATTATTTTGGATTTTATATTATCATAGTAAAATGGTAAGTTCATCAACCACATTATCCCTATGTTCAGTTCTCTAGGAATAGTTTGAGTTATTTCACATTTTATTACATCATCAATGGACTATTTATGTTTTAGATTCCCCAATTATAGATTCACCTACTAAAGAGGTGAGAAATTAATAATTCACAATCTATGAAACATATTTGAATAATGAACTATATGTTCAGTGTTTAATACTATATATCATCCATGTCTTGTGAGCTCATGAAGTCACATGATAACATGGATTCCTGTAGCATATTAAATAATATATATTCTATTTCTAAGGGGATATATATAAAGGAATGGTTTGAGATATCCAATGTGATATTCCTGAGAAAACATGGAGAATGTGTTCTAGTTGAGTCTCATGTAGTGTAGCTTATTGGCTACATTTATTATCTATAAGTTATAGGGTTTACAATTCTCGAATAATTATGCAACTAACTAATTCTTACTTCCCTCCCTTAGAGTATCTCTAGAATTTTTATAACTTTTAATATGAACTACATTGAGAAGTCTCTCCCAGATATCCTTAATCTTATTCTCTAGGGTGATAAGAACATGAAGTATAAAAAACTATCTATTATAAGGGTGAGTAAAAGGAATGTCCAGGAGAAGAGATCCAAGACTAACTCCAAGACAAAAGATTAATTATAATGCAGTTAAAAAGAATGAGGGAAAAGAAAGAGAGAAGAAAACCATCTATTTTTCATCCAGAAAGAAGGGAAACGAGAAGAAAAATACACCGATACAAAAAGAAAGGTGAAGCTTTAGGTGAGTTCATTATCGAGAGAAATATATATATTTATAAAATTGGGTATTATATATATATTGTTGTGATCATATTTGTATCTAATTATATGAACCAAGTATATTTAGAATAATTTCACAAGGTGTGGAAGATATACAACCTGATAAGGATCCACGTGCACTAAAATAGGTATTGGATACTAACACATCCCATTATTAAATCGAATGGTCTTGATTTTAAATAATTGTTATTATGTGCCATCAATTATAAAAAATTTATTTATTTGTCCAATATTGATATGGATGGATTTATCTTCAAAATTTGGAATAAATGTGCCCTATTTTTCAAATATGGAATATTTTATGGTAATACACTTCCCAATAATAGTCTTTATGTGTTTGATTACACAAACAATTTAATGGAGATTGATAATGAATATAGTTCACATGACTCATATCACACCCAATTGTGTCATCACTACTTAGGTCATATAAAGAAAAAATGACTCACTAAATTATACAAAGATGGATATTTAGATTCTTTTGAACTAAAACCACTTGGTATATGTCACTATTATTTTCAAGGTAAAATAACCAAAGTTCTATTTAGTAGAATATGTTAAAGGGCCATATAACTTTTTGAATTTGTTTATATCGATGTGTTAGGACCTTTTCCAATTTTAAAAAGGGGTGGATACTCATACTTCATAACTTTTAATTAAGAGTTTCATAGGTATGAATATATATACTTAATTAATTATTAGCCATATTCCTTTGATAAATTCAAGGAACATGATAATGAAGTTCAGAACCAAATTGGTAAAAAAATAAAGAAACTTTGGTCAGACCATAATGGAGATTATCTTAACTAAGAGTTCATCGATTATTTATAGGTGCTTGGGGTATTATCTAAACTAAATCCTCCTACCACAATATAATGAAATGGTGTTAGTGAAAGGAAGAACCATACCTTTCTATACATGATGAGATCAATAATGAGTCATGCAAGTCATCCATTATCTTTTTAGGGATACACAACATAGATAGTTGCATAAATTCTAAAATGAGTTCCAAATAATGTATAAAAAAATATTATATATCAGTTTTTATTTGAAAGTAAACCCATATTATATTATATATGAGTGTGGGGTTGTGAATAATTTTATAATTCTTTATCTAGAAAAAAACATGACCCTAATGCACTAAGTGTATCTTTTTAGGATATTCTAAGGAAAATAGAGGATATTACCTATTTTACCCATCATGTAATATGGTTTCAGTCGATTAAAATTCCACATTACTTGGGAGGGATAATATATCTAAAATAGATAGTGAGTGTTAGATAGACTTTGATGAATTCATGGTTCAAGATACACATGAGTTGGCATATTAACATATTCCAAAAATCCCCCTAGAATAATATGTTCTAGAGACACAGGTATCATGTAGTAGTACAAGAGAAGTTGGAGAACATAAAAGATATGGTTTTCTAATCACTAAATATGGAGACTCATTACTAGTTTACAATAATGATTCTATTAACTATAAGGAAGATATAAGTGGAAAAAAAGCTATAAAATGGAAAGAATCCACAAATTATGAAGCAGATTACTTATACTAAAACCATGTATAGATATTGGTAGATTCTCTAGTGGATGTAAGGATCATTGGTTTAAACAGGGTATTTAATAAGAAATTGGGTATGGATGGAAAATAGAATACCTATAAATCTTGACTGATTTAAAAAAGTCTTAAATAATGTTAAGCAATAGACTAATATGAAAAAGTTTCACTAGTTTCTATGTTTAAATCCGTCAAGATTCTACTTTCTATATAAAATTATCATGATTTTGAGATTTGAAAGATGGATATAAAAACATATTTCATCATTGGTAATCTTTTAGAAGATGTCTATATGAAACAACCACAAGGTTTTATGATTCCAAGTAATTCCAACAAGGTATGCAAGTTGTATAAATCCATTTATGGATTAAAGAAATCATCCAGGTCAAGAAACAATTTTTTATAAGTCCATAATATAATTAGGTTTCATAATAAATGAAGGTGATCCCTATGTATACAAATTATTTATTTGGAGTGCAATAATTTCTTTGGTAGTATATATTTATGGAATAATACTTATTGAAAATGTGATACTGTGTTTATATTCTATTAATACTTGTTTAAATACGCGAATATCCATGAAAGACTTGGATTTAGAAATTCATATTCTTAGGATCAAAATCCATTGTGATATATTTAATAGGTTTATTTGGATAATTCAAGGTATATATATTAACAAGATATTAAAGTTATTCTGTATAGAATAATACAAGAGGGTATTGTTATTAATTTCAAATGGTACACATCATTCTATGAAAATATTTCTTCCGATACACGAGAATTTAACGATAATTAAAATTATTCCACATGAATTAGTGATATGGATAATCATTTATATAATGATAGATGTCACATATGCCTTGATCATGGAAGGAACATGTCAAGATAACCTAGGATACCTCCATTTCATGGAAGTCAAGGATATTCTAAAGTAGCTTGGGAATACTAAGGATATATTCTTAGTTTATGGAGGAGATAAGAGCTAGTAATTAGTGGATATATAGATTGTAGTTTCAAAATAGACCAAGACAATTTAAAATAACAATCAAAATATGGAAGATCTCAAAGTAATCCCTGGTTTCTGATTCTACAGTGAATTTTCAGTATATTACATATTCTAATACAACTAAAGATGTTTTTTGGAAATGAAACATAATCTAAGATCTTGACATGGAACCTAGTAGTAATTTCCCCGATACAGTATATTGTGAAAATATTATAGTCGTGGATCTTATAAATGATCCAATATCACATTAGTGAAAAAATAACATACTTTATAGGTATCATATCTTAAGGTATTCTTTCCAGAGAGGTGACATCACAGTAAGTAGAGTTTCCATGAAAGATAATGTTGTAGTCCCAATTACTAAGGTATTGTCTTAGTAGAATAATGAACATCATGTGAGATCTAGTAAACTAATTTTTTTTGCAGTTTTTATCTTGTCCAAGTGAGAGTTTATTGGAGTTGGTTCCCTATAACTAACTAATTTTTACTTTAGAGTGGATATATATTTATAGTCTTGAATATTAATAAATACCTTATCATATATTGGATTGTTATTTAACGTGTCTTTAATGTGACAATGTCTTAGAATATCCATCACATTGAAAATATTATAAAAGTTCCCCACAATGATGAGAAGCTTGAAATTTTATGATGATATTCTTAAAATATATGTCCTATGACCATATAACATCATCTGAAAAGAAACATATGTTGTAGACTATCTGGTGTTGAATACTAGTAAGAGGATGATACTTTATGTCATGAAGTTCACACTTGGTAATCATTAAGACGAGAGATTATGAGGAAAAATAAACCAATAGGAAATCGATATGTTTACTTGCTATTGGATATTTATATCCATGGATGTGTGTAACAATCCATAGACATTATGATTATTATTATTTCATGTCATGACTTTCAAACTTAAATGTATTTTTTCCAATTGTGATTATATATGTTCATGGTGATGTTGGGTATGTTGGGTGTATCACAAATGATATGTTATTAATAAATAATTCAAGGAAGTATTTTACCTTTCATCTTTATATAAGTTGATATCTCATCCCTTTAATTGGAATAAAACCACCAAATTAAATTCCATGGACATGGTCTGTTGACAAGTTCTTTTCAGATAGTTAAAGAGAGATATGTCAAGAATATAGATTGATTAACTGAGCACAAAACCTTCTTAATTATATAATGAGAAAATGAGATTATATTATATTGTAAGTGTTAATATATAGTTGTTATTATTATGAAAATAAATTCTTTCCCTTGGACGTGATTATGTTCTGCTAGACGCTGATATTGGTATTTAGTCAAAGTCACCTAATGCCATTGAAAAATAATCATAGAGGGTTAAAAACATAGTATTTATATTGATATCAATAAAATTATAATTGAATTTAATTATTGGAATAAATATTTTTCTTTAATTTGAGGAATAATATTTAATTTAGTTTTTATTGATTGAAAATATTTAGTTACTATATATATGTATAAGTTGAATATAAAAATAAATATTTATTCACAATACCATCGATATTATAAATAGTTATTTATTCATCAAATGAATAATATTAATTATTTTAGGTTTGATAAATTAAGAAGAAGTACAATCCGAGTAGCTGGTTCTGGTAGGAATGATTTATTAAATATAATTTAAATAAAAATTCTTTTATTAATTTAATTAAATGATATTTATTCTATCCATTTGTTTAGTGATATTTAGGTAAATAATAACCATAAAATTACTATTTAGACATGAAATTTTCTAGATATTAAGAGACTAATAAAGAGACTATATGTAATTAATTATTCTCTAACCTAGAACTATAAATACCTAGTTATATAATTTCCTAGGGTCACATGATTTTGTGTGTAACATATCAACTCTAGAAATTCTCTCAACTCAAGAGAGAAAACTATCTAGAATTCTCTCAAGAACCGAGAGCTTCCACCTTCCTATTCATTTGAGGATTGAGATTACAATAATCAATTATTCACACTCAAAGGATTTTGTGGAAATCTAAGGGAGAAACATAAGATGATCAGTACAACTATGCTTACACACGAAGTACCATCGATTATTATTTGAGATCATATGAGTATGTGTGGATCACCACTAGAGGTATTATAATTTAGATCCTCTTGACACAATGACTTTACAATATAATACAAGTTTGAATGATCAATGTATTATTAATATAAATAATTTAAATACTAAAGCAAATGTTTATTTAAAATAATTATAGATTTTAGGTGAAAATTACCCCTCTTGGTTCTAGTGATCTTTTTAAAATTTAAATTATAGAAATTCATTGGTCATGATGTTATTTACATTTACATTTCAGATTATTTATTGAATATAAAAATATTTAGGGTTGGAATGGCCTGAATAGGGTCTTTCACTATGCCCAAAATATTAATAGGGTTCAACCTTAAAATGGTCTCAAGGGACTAAACATGCATGTCTCAAAATAGCTAATTCACACACTCATAAGTATTTTATAAAAAAACATTTAATTTTAATCTTTTCTCATGAATTCACCTCCAGAGTTATATATCTTGAAAAAACCCTTCTCCACACACTACAAATTTCCCAAAATCCAATCATATACATTTCCAACATGTCATATGAGGCCAATCAAATCTAGCTAGATTACCAAGATTAACACCCTTAGGACAATCTTAGGTTATACCAATCCACCAGCTATGTAGGTTAAGAAATATATTACTTTCTATACCCAATAATGGAGAGTGTATATCAAATCAACTACATGAGGGTGATCAATATCTCCCATTTCTAAAGAAAATCAAACCCTAATAGGTATAAACCTTAGTGCTACCCTACCATACTATTCAAGTTATTCCATCTTGAGTCATATCACATCTGAACCAAGATCACATTCATATTACACCAGTTAATAACACATCAAACTTATGTTTGTCACATCAACTCTATGATCACCAGTATAATTAACCCATTAACCATGCCTCCCATGTATATCGAAAAAGTCATAACAGAAGAACTAACTATAATTTCACCTCTACAGCAACCATGGTATTTCAATGCATATAGAACATACATGATATCACATCCCATGAACTAATATTAATCACAAATCATCTACCCATGCTTTACCTTTTTTAATCCACTCAAAATATTAGGATAGACCATCTATTGGGTTAAAATCACACATCAAAACTCATATATAATAATAATAATAATTCTCCATACTTCTCAATCATAGCTTCAAACCCATGAATATCCAGAGTTTCATTTCAAAATACTGGGATATCCCACCTAGCCCATAGGTCACATCCCACATAATCCACAACTCTTAAATAAACATCCATGATCCCATCTCAGATACCATCAAGAAACTTATAGGTCCACAACCACCATAGTGTTCTCATATTTATATATATACATTTTTTATCTTATAATATAGCCAACTACCCACTCTAGGGTATTGTTCCTCAATGAGTATCCAAAACCAGACTATCCTCTCAAGTACCCTAGTCATATCCACATGCATATAAACAACATCACCTTATGATGATATATATTAGGAAAATCATAACCATGTGGGTTGACAAAGAATAATACAAAAAATAAGTTATTTGAGAAAAAAATAAATATGTTATTATTGACATATAAAATAACCAAAATCTATTTTTATTTTCAGAACCGGAACCAGACACAAGGATTCACTTGTAATGTAATCCTTTTTTCCCAATATGATGTATGGATTCATGCCTATTTCCTCTTTGAGTAAATTTCAGAACTAAAATTAAATAAATTAAAAATATCATTATTAGAAATAATTAACTCAAATATAACATCAAAAACCTAGAACAATAATCCTAACTCATTGGAAACTTGGACTTTGGCTCATATAGGTTCTTTCTAGGCATAAAAAAATATCCATTTTAAGTTCATACTAGTCCTATTTTCTATCTATAATATCCAAAAAATTAAAGCATATAAAAAAAATCTCAAATACCATTGTGTAACATCCTAACCTAGATCACTCTATAGTAACCAGATTAGGGCATCATGAAACCTTAGGTGTGCCTCCTTATATACTAGAGTCTTCTAACTAGAAGTGAGGTTCAAAAATAATAATATAGGGAGACTACACCCTCATATTAGAGTAGGAAAGTATAAAATAAATAACATAGAACTCGTCATTATAATACCCAAAATAATAAAAACACCACAACCATATCTAGGTATAACTAACTATTATTCCATATGATATAATATAATGTTCTATATAAAATATCCCACAAGTTAGGAAGACATTAAAAATATCTCTCTTGGAAAGATTATATAAAACACAAATTAAAATATACAAAATAGAAAATAATCACAACCTGGCCCTGATCCCTGACCCAGTCCCATATCCAAACTTAATTGAATAAATTCAAATCAATTATCCAACATTAGGTCTATTTCCTACCGATATTCATGATTTTGATGTCTATGAATGTTCCAATTTTCTATGGCCACCTAAGTAGGGTGTGAGTGCGATTTAGTAGTCTAACACCAATGGTTACCTTAAAAAAACTATTATGTAAATTTCATGTAAATTTTTTTATGTAAAATATAATAATTAAATAACTATATATAAAATACATTTCATGACCATGATTACCTTACAAGTCACTTTCATGAAAGATTACCTACTTCACCTAGTGCCATAATATCTTTTATCACCCCACATTACCAAACTAAGTGTTTTATAGACACCCCCCATAACACCATTGATATAATTAAAATAGGGGGAAATAGTTCCCAACTCATATACCATCCTTCATTCTTAGGGGGGGGAGTAAGCGACTTACCCACATACCTTCATATAAAAGATGGATCCATAGTTACACACACATACATTAATATATATACATGAAACCCTTAATCTAATGTACAAATTCCCCCATCCATGAGGAAACATGTACAAGGATGATATATATATATATACATACCTATATATACACACACACCTATATATACATATACAGAAACACACACACACACACACACATGAGTGAAATCCTTCCAGGAGCCACCAAATGCTCTCAAAGTGACGATAAAAAGACGAAATCATCATGGCGAATGATTACAGTAATCCCAAATTGAAGGAGGATGAGAACGAATTACCCATTTATAAAGTGGTATGGATACCTCTTCCATCACGGGGCCTTTTCCAAGGGGATGACTTGTATGACCCTAGGACACCCTGAGAGGGGAGGGGTGAATCAGGGTGACAACTTTTTCTTTTAATGTGGTGGATCTTGTTCCCACGTTGGTAGGAACTTGTTGAACCTGTATGATGAATATGATCAGAAAGCAAACATTCACATGCACAGAGAAGACATGTCACTTTTTACTTGGTTCACCACTAAGGGATATGTCCAAGGAGCATACGCAGACAAGTTTTCGGTCGTACCTAATTCTACTAAACTTCACTAGATGTGGATTACAAAGGTTCAAGAACAATCACTCTATCCCAGGCTCACTGCCTCTACAATTGTTCAGGGATAGCTCACTGTGTCCCTTGGGTCACTCCCGTGGACTCCCCCTGGCTCAAATCCCTTGGTAAAGTCACACTCAGTTTATAGACGTGAAGGTCTCTTCATCATTTCAATTGAATTCATCCTCTATTGTGTTTAGATGCTCTGTTGAAGTATAACTTTCACTCGTATACTAAACCCACTTTTCACTAAAGGTATCAGACAATCTTCCAGTTTTCGTGCAGCTCCAAAAGGTCCGGCATACAACAACCTCACCTGGCGCGCTTCTCCATGACCAGTGCATAAGTTTCAAGAATGGCGTTCAAGTCACTTGCGCGGTAAAAAATCGGCGCGCAGGTAAAACCAACACACCTGCGCGACAATGACTCCTTCAACTCCAAACTTGTGTGACTCTACACCTTTAACTCCCAAACTGCCTTGGTCGCGCAGCCAAAAACCGGCGCACAACCTCTAATTGTGTGACTCAACAACCACTTGCGCGATGAGAGATCGGAAAATCTCTTCAGTCTTGAACTTCGTTACAAATGAGGATGGGTTGTCCTCTATTAATAGGCAAACTGGACCCCCTGCGTGGTGGCGCGCAAGTGTCCTCACGTCGCGCAAGTCTCGGTGCGCAGCTCCAACTGCCCTAGACTCTATCGCGTAGCTCACTTGCACGACCAAACCAATACTTGCACGACCCTATTACCTTTACCATATTTTGAAGTTCTAATCATAAAGAACAATTGGAGCACAAATTTCCATCCTCCCAGGCATCAGCACACATGTCCTTTCTCAGCGCGCAGGTTGCTTGCGTGACCAACCCAAAACTTGCGCAAACCTTACCTCTTTTCCATTTTTGCATGTTCTGATCTTGAAAAACATATGGCGTGAAATTTTCCTCTCTTTCAATAACACGGCGCACAAGTCTCTTTTCCAAAAACACTTTACCTCATTTGTCAATTTTCAGGCCCAAAAATTTGGAAAACACTGGGAAACAACACCACCTTCAATACTGTTGTTTGCTTGAACTGTATGATTACTTTGCTGGTTCACATTCTAAACTTCCACTGAGGACTGAAAACAAACACAAACCATACTCCAATTCATGGATATAAGACCATGGTTCCAACATGACTAAGGTCCAGATCCTAGGGAAAGAAAAACTGTGCGATATAGGACCAAAGTGGACAATACCATGATCTTGGGTTGGACTAGGCCATTACAAATGGTGTTTGAGCTAGTTTCCATTCAAGGTTATAATGATGATGTTGGGCCCTTCTAGGGGGGAGGATTATGGAAACCCTACGTCGAAGGAGGAGGATCATGAATGGAAGCTACCTCTAATACCATTTGTAACAACCTATTACATCCCATGATCATGATATTGTCTGATTTGGGCCTTGCCTTCATGGTTTTTCTTTCCTTAGGCTCTGGCCCTTAGGTATCCAACAAGAAAAGGCCTCATAATGGGAGGGGTATACACACCACCTTATAAAGGGGTGATTCATGCTCCTACTCCTTTGATATTGGATTTTTATAATCATTATAAGGTGGGGTTGATACCTCTCCCATCATGAAGCATTCTACTGGGGATTCCCGTGGGCTGGAGCCCAGGGAAATAAAAATTGTGAAAGATAGTCCCAAAAGTGGACAATATCATGATCATGGATTAGATTGGGCCGTTTCAAATGGTATGAGAGACAGTTTCCATTCAATGTGAGGGTAAAGATATTGGGTCATTCTAGGGGGTGGGAGGATTATTGAAATCCCACATCGAAGGAGGAGAAGCATAAAGAGCCTATTTCTAAGGTGGTGTGGATACCTCTTCCATCATGAGGCCTTTTCCTAGGGGATTCCAGAGGGCTAGAGCCCAGGGAAATAAAAACCATGTGGTATAGGCCCAAAGTGGACAATATCATTATTATGGGATGGTATGGGCCATTATCGAAGAAAACATAGATCAATTATTTCATGTAGCATGCCATAAAATTTGACTTCACTTTATTTTTCATGGTTTCCTTTTAAATAAACATCACTATTTACTGATTTTTTATTTACTATAGATGCATGTATGAAATTTAAAACCATTAGACACAAACACATTATATTATTTTATAAAATTAGATGGTGGGTTATGTAGTACATATAATTAACTATAAATTTCTTTTCCATGTTTAAATACTTGAAAAAATAAAAGATAAATACTGAAATATTAAATAAAAAATTGATTTCATAGGTTAAAATGTAAAAAATTTAACATACTAATATTTAAAAGCAGTAAAAAAAATTATGTTTTTTACATCCTTTAAGAGTATTTTAGGTAGTTTGTGTGAATTATTTTCTTATACGATCATCAAATTTTCAAAAATAATAATAATATAAATTTAATTTAATTTTATTTGAAAAATATAGGTAAAATTAGAAAATTTTCCATAAATCATGTCAATTATTGATAATTGGAAATTTTTTTATGAGATATATATTATTCTTCATTTGAAAGACATCATTATTGATTACCATTAAAACCAGGATCAAAATAATTAAATATTGATAGTAAGTTTTAAATGAAATCAAAAATATTTCCCCAATGGTGAATCATTTGATTAAATTTGGAAGGATATTTAGATCGAATATAATAAGAGTAGATATTTGAATTTTACTATTGAAAGTATTCTTTTATAATTGAACATTTAATTAATTATTTCTTATATATATTCTTCATCAATTTTAGCAAACATCTCTTGTATGAGTACATCCATGGGAATAGTACCTATAATGAACCAGTCTAGTAAGTTCCTCTAAAAGACTCATGAACTAGTCCAAAACTACCCCAAAAGGAATTCTTGATCCCCACGGGGAGGAAACTAGTGCATGGGAATCATAGGAACACACTCGGGCATGGTTTTAACCAATAACCAGAGTAAATAAAATACTAGGAATATAAAAAAACCGGAATGACCCATCCATATAACAGTTATCCATACTGAAAAAAATGAAGGAAATGATAATCGAATAACAAATAAAAATGTTGTAAACTACACGAGCACCAAAAACCTCCCTCACTATCTGATCTCCCACTTATACAAGGAAAAGTTACCAACCCAATGCCTTTTCTTTGGGCACTAGTAGCTATAGTTACCCTCCATCCATAGAAATCAACAAAAGCCTTATTTTCCAAAGTAAATTATTTAGAGGGAAACTTTCATGGAATTATAGGAAAAATAAAAATAGGTCTTATTAAAGTCAATTAATAGGAAAACTGGCTAAATATAGTAAAAAAACTAGCCTTAGATCAATCAATGCTCAAAGAGTGGTCCAAAGGAGAACCAATAACCAAAAATTGAGATACAACATGTTTGATAACATAATCACTTAGTAGGACACCAAAACCGGATGAGTCTATGGAAATCCAACAGTAAGATAGTTTATAAAATGCTTGTTTGAACATAGAGAATAAGTAAGGTTTATACATGATTAATAAAACTAAACCACATCAAAACTTTCAAACAACTACAATTTTTATAAAATAAAAAGAAGGATAGATAAATAATTTTAAATTAAACCTCTAAAATGAAGAAAAGAACCAAAAAACTTTTCCCCCATTTTCAAAAATCTAATGAAAATACCATTTTTATAAACAATTTTTGGGAAAAACCAATCCTTTTAACTATTAAGAAAATCTAAACCATATCCCTTTTCAAACCATTTATAAAACAACCCATTTTAAAGTAATCCAAACACCCACAAGGTGATTCATAAACTATACAAAGGCACCCAAAATTATGGAAACACAATTAGGTAATGGTGAAAATGAAATCCATCAAACTAGGGGGATATAATTGAATGATAAAATCAAATCCCCTAATATTTTCAAAATAACCTAGAATCCTAGAAATCATTCCTATTCTACAGTTATAATAGGCCTGAAATGGAGATAAGGAACCTTGGGGGACATAACTAAACATATCAACATCACCAAGTGTCTCAACGAACTACTTTTAATAACATCCCTGGAATGAATTAGTCCATGGGAATAGTGGTTTGGTTGTTATTCAGACACACTCACCCATAGGACCAACAATGGAGTGTGCCTTAGTCACCTTTCCCATGGAAACATATAAAAAGTCTCCGCTATCATTAGGGACTGAAACTCCATCAAGAATAACCATCTCATTATGGAAAAGCATTTATTCCCTTGGAAACCCACAATAACACTAGGGTTTCTCCCCACATTGGTCACTTACAATCTATATTGGACTCCCATGAACAGTTAAGTAATGAGGTGAGAAATTAATAATCACATGCATAAAATATAAAAAAATTTAAAGTCCCACATGACTCACCTCCCACACCCTCACAAGAAACAAAACAAAAAAATATCAATTCATAACATCATAACAAGAATAATATGGGGATCAAAGAGGGTTTCAACTATTTATAAAACTATTTAAAAATACCAAAGAGGACTTCATAAAGTATTTAGAAAGCCATTCCATTTATACACCATTTAAAAGATCACATTCCAAATCACACTTGAAATCTATCTTCCAAGAATCCATTAAAATCCAAATTACCATTCCACACTTTGAAATCAAATTTATAAATCCACTTAATCTATAAAATCCACCTTTAAAGATATTAAACTAATTTCAATGAAAACCAAATGGTTCCAAGCACTCTTTCTTACAAATCCTCAATTTTTTTAAATGCATTTTCAATTACTATGATACCTACAATATTAAAATAATTTAAAAAATAGGGTAACCCCCAATTTTTATAAAAAATCCATTAAATTAATTACACCTTTTTCAAAAATAAAACTAAATTCAATTATATAAATATATAAAAATATTTAAATCCCTTTAGAAAATTCAAATGGTTATTTAATCCAACACTTGGAATTTGACCAAGGTCCATGCCAAGCATCAAAACTATTTTGAAATCCATAAGGTAGAATAAGGTTTCAAACCCATCTAATGGCATGGGAAAACATATTAAAATGATTGTAATTTTTTAAATATACACATGTAAATTCACAAGTACTTAGAATGCATCTGAGACCCATACCAAGCGCTAAAAAAATATAAAATGTTTTCATGAATAATAAAATATATAATATGATTTTATATTTATGAAAAGGAATTTAAAAGAAAAAAACAAATTTATATCATGTAATAGAGGGGCTTTCAAAAAACACTACCTCAAAATGGTGTCGGGCCAGTGAAAATGTTCTGAAATGTATCATCTTCGGCATCAAATTCCCAAACATATAAGAAGACAACCTTAGAAACACATCACACACCCTAATATTGAATAAATATATAAAATTATTTCATACTCCTTTTAATTGGGTTTGGTTATGCAAGGGGAGAAATGGGGGGAGAGAAAAATTGCTCTAAATGCAAGTCAAGGAGGAGTAGAGGCCTTACCTCGATGGATCAGCCAAGATTCCTGATGAAATTTGGTGGAATCATGTGAAGAGAGGAATACAAAAGGTAGAGGTTTTACATGCATGGGGTTTGTATAGGGAGAGTCATGAGTGGTAGGGGGTAATGATTTAAGATAAATAAAAAAAGAATTTAGAAAATAAGAAAAAAGGAAATAAAAAATAATTTTTTTAAAAACTATGGGTATCAGGCACAGTTTAGGAAGACATTTTACCTAACTATGCACCAATCATGTTGTATGTACTAAAAAATCCCGAGGAACCCACATGGTTACTCATAGTTATGCCATATGGTTGACCTAACCGTACTCAAACCACATGAATCGCACTATCAAGTGCATACCCCTTATACACAATCAATGTACAGTTACTCGTAACCATATATAAACTATGAAAAAAACTAATTTCTCTATAATTTTTAAAATTACAGACCAAAACTCTTAGGAACACAAAAGGCTTAAAAATAATTAAATTAATTTAGTAATTCCATAGTGACATGACTTGTTTCGTACTACTGACCCACTATATTTTGATTAGTATGAAAAATGTGATATTAAATGTTTCTTTAATTAGAAAAGGTTGACCAAAATATTTTTTGTCTAATTTAAATAAATTTAGAACAATTTATTTATTTAGTGTACTCAGTGAATTATATTCAATTTTTCCACATAAATTTCTTAAAAAAAAAATAATATTTCAATCAACATGTCCTATATCAAAGAATTCAGAAACACCTTTGAGACTAATAGTTAGAAAACATTATATTGTTTCATGGAAATCATGAATTTTTTACCTTGTAATATGAATATTTCTAACATAGTGAGACAAAATTTATGTATAGATATCTGGTAACATAAAATCTATAATACACTGATAGAATAATAAATTAATTTTTTATAAAGTGTATAATCTACTTTAGACCACATTATTTTTTTATATGTCATATTAAAATATCTCAAGTTCAGGATATATATAAATTTGGGAGATATATATATTTTCCTTTAAAGTATTTTTGGTATTTCTAGGTGTATCCAACATAGTATAAAATATTTTATGAAAATATTTTTCTCATAATATTTATTACATCTAACATGTGAAAGATCATAAAATTAGACCCATATGGTAGTTCCCCAAAAATAATTCCCTTTGTTAAATTATGATATATCCTAATGAAACATATTTTTTAGTTTATAGGTAGTCCAAATATAATAGGAGGAAATGAAGTGATGATAGAATTTTCATAAATACATGATATAACTACTAGAGATCCATCTCTTTAAATTATATCTTTGTAAAATTATTTTTATTCATTTATAAAGCATGATATTTAGGATAAAATATTCTATAAAAGTTGAAAAAACAAGACTTTATTCAATTGAATAGAATAAATGACTTATTTTCATCTATTCTATAAAAATAGGGTTTCTCACAATGTGTAATTCATTGAGATAACATACCATACATTATAATTTCACTAATTTTCCACATTAATTTAACTTTAAATGTAAAATTATGTCTTATAACTACATAATATGAAGTTAAACCATCATTCTATAAGGAACCTAAAGGAAAAATCATTGCAAAAGATAAAAAATTAATGACTTCCAAATTCTTGAACAAAACGGTATGTAATAGGGAGGGGGAAAAATAAAAATATTTGAAGCTCATCCTCCAATCTAAGGTTGAAATGTTTGGAGTATTCTAAATCAATTTTCCAAAGGAGGTTTCCAACAAAATATATGAGGGAATGATATGAGTTTACATTAATGATGTTCAAAGGGTTTAGATCAATAAGCAAGATTAATTTTGGTGTGACGATTTAATGAATGTAAATAAATTCAAAGGAATACATACAAACTTGGTATAATTTAAAATACTTTTCATACATAGATATTAAATCTATATAGATGAATATTCATTTCATAACATATAAAAACCATGCCTGAATCATATGTTTTAGTGTATTTAGAAACATAGAAACAAAAAAAACTGGTTTATAAAAAATTTACATTATCTCCCACTTATTCCTTCATAACTTGAACCCTTTTTGACATGTCATACTTAATACATTTCTTCATATCCTAAGTAAAATAAATATAAGAAAATGGTGATCTAAAATACTTAGTAAGGGAAAACAAGAGAGATATCAGTCTCAACATAATAATAAAGGTATAAAAACATGAATATAACATTCAAAAATTATACCCTGCATATCAAATATCATAATTTGAATTCATTGAATAAATCATTGAAGTTCAGAAGACATGAAACATAAAGGAACATGATCCATG
This sequence comes from Viscum album, assembly GCA_963277665.1. Taxonomy (NCBI): domain Eukaryota; kingdom Viridiplantae; phylum Streptophyta; class Magnoliopsida; order Santalales; family Viscaceae; genus Viscum; species Viscum album. The sequence goes on along the minus strand of OY728141.1, from coordinate 1,951,246,579 downwards.
AGAGAATAATATTGGTATAGTAAATGGAATTGTTTCATACACATAAGTCTAAAAAATTATTTCCTTAGTATTCAAGGATATTTTACAATACTATTATAGTGGAATGAGGTCACTATCCAAACCATTATAGTAGTAAAGGTTCACTCTCAAGATTATCATGGTGGAAAAATTCTTTTACTGACTGAGTTCACTCCCCATTCATATCCCATATTATTGAACCTAGTTCACTTCCCATTCCATTCCTTTGATACTAAACCGAGTTCACTGCCCATTCCAGTCGTGTCTTTGTGAACTGAGTTCACTTTCTATTTCATCCCTTTATAACTCAGGAGATATAAATCATTACCCAATGCATTATTGGGAGATATAGGTCCCACTCATCATTGTTTATAATATAAAAACCTTTCTTGGTTATATCGTAACTACTATATCTAGTCATAATATAACCACAATCAAATAAAGAAAATTAGAAATATGTGTGCCACAAGAACATAATTCATTCATCATATCATAACCCATGTAAAGAAATAAGTTTCATAAACATTTCATCATAACATAACTCATGGAAAATAAATGGTATTCATAAACATCATGCCATCATAAACATAAACCATCCAGATAAAGAAAAACGATGATATCATTGGATCATAAACCCAATAAAGCATAAATAATATAGAATAATGTTATCTTAGAAGGAAAACGGATTTTGAAAGATCACTTAAAATAAATAACATTTCTATTTTCAAATCATTTCTATTTATAAAGCCACACAATTATATATGAAAGAATTTTATTTCAAAAGATCTTAATAATCTTGTAAAGGAAACATCAAATAATTAACGCATTATGATAGGGGAAAATTATCTCAATCCATATAAATTAAAAATCATTCCTTCCGTATTTTTTTAGGAAAAGTCACAAAGAACATCATTTAGATAGATAAAAAAGAATCATTTCCAACCATTTTTTAAAAATTTAAAACTTGTGTAAAAATTTATTTAAAAAATCATAATAAAAGATTAAAAAAATTTCTAAATTTTTTTAGAAAACAATGTAATTGGAAGAAAAAGATTGTTTCAAGGTAAAATTTACAAAGATATTTTTTAAAATAAAGTCCCTAATAAATATCATATCATTTAAGTGAGCATTAATAAAATAAAAATATTATGCGTATCATCTATGAATACAAATAAACAAGTGGAAATACAAAAATAAGATTTTCAAAATTCATCTCGAGATTAATCTTAACATGGTATAATCAATCAAGTAAAATTTTAACCCAATGAAAGGAAATTGAATTAAGAAATCCCTTTCCACTTTGTAATTAGTTGAATCGTATTCCCCATGAAATTAATAATTATCAAATGAAACATGAAATACCATGAATAAAATGAGGTTTATTATATGATATATAAAAGGGTTGTATTTATAGAAAAAAAGAAATAAGTGGTGAATAAGGCATATGTATCATAAAAGTAAAAGTGACATGGGAAACCCTTACCTCATGCTTCCCTTTATTTTTTCACACTTAACCAACTTTATAATGGTATAAATAATGTTATTAATTCATTAAATAACAATATTTATATTTATAATATCTTATATGTGTAACACCCCAAGGTTTTCTGAAAATAAATTGAAATTCTTAAAATTTTGTTTAATTTAGATAATTATAAGTATCTTTTGAACATAATTTTAATGCTTCTATGTTTTGAATTTTAAAAAATGGTCATCTACAATTGTGTTCAGTATGTTATTTGGAGTCATTTGGAACCAACTTGTTTTTTTTCATGAATATTAACATACCCTTATGAATAGTAATATGAACCTAATGAATAATATATTGTAATATTATTTTATTTTCTTAAGTCTTTAAGATAATGACATCTTGATTAATTTTTATATGTGATATAAAAGTAGTTATAATGTTTAAATTATTATTTTTTGAATTAAGTATGATTTTATTTAAAAATTAAATTAAAAATATTTAGAAACTTATTTTCAAAAAATTTACTTAATTTATGAATTCTAAACGTTGGAAAATGGTTAGGGTGAATTTTGGGGTTTTTTCTGAAAGAGTTGATTTTTCAGTGAATAGTAAAAAATACAGTTTTGAATTTCAGTGTGTTAATGACAACATTAATGATGTAATAATGATGTAAATATTTTGGTCGACTTATGTGCAGTAAAATATGTTATGATGTGTCCCAAGTGGCTTATACCATGGGAAAATACCATGGGAAGACCCATGGTTTTGCAAATACCACTAATGAGGTGTCCCTTAGAAATTATTAAAATAATCCCTCACTTTTGCTATAAATACCAACCTATTCCTTCATTAACTTCATTCCAAATTATTCATCAATGAAACTATAGACTCCTTACTTCCCTATTATCTCTCACAAGGTCTCCTCAATCCCCCAAAGGTCCCAACGTTCATGTTCTAGGAGTTACTCTACAAGGTAAGAAAATTGTCAATTTCTTTATTTTTTCCATTCAAGTTATATTTTATGAGGTATAACTTTCAAGTTTCCATACCGTGTTTTTATTTCCATCTTATTCTTTATCTATTCTGTGTTATTATTCATTTATGGATAGGTTACCCTTTTTGCCTCTCTTTTTAATATATCTAAAACCATGTTACATAGACGTTAGGCTGCCGAATTTTTGTAAGGGATTTCTCAATTATTCTTTTATTTTGAGTTCCATTATTTTCTTATTATTTATTCTTATATTCTTTCCCAAGAGGTATTAAATCTCCATAAATCATTTATATTCTATATGTTATCATGTTCTTGGAAAATTCATCATCATTATTCTTCTCCTCTCCCACTTATTCAAGGAATAAAAACATGGTCCGTGATGTTTTGAATTACCAACATCATGGATGATGTGATTTCAATTTGCATTAATTATTTCAAGTCTAGTAATTAAACCATTTATATGGTTGAAACTGGTTTTAATATATTTATTATGTCACATAAATGGTTCAGTAATTCTTTTTTACTCATGGTATTAATTTATAAGATTAAATAAGGTTGTTATTATCAAAGAACCACTAAAATGATCTAAATGGACATCATTAATGTTTTAACTTATGAATCATCCTCCTATAAAAAATCAAAATTATAAATGGTATAAATTATGGTACTGGAAATATGTAAATACATTTCCATTCAAATTCTGGAGTTTTACTTCCAATCGACAAGAACAACCATCATGAACTCATCATGGAAATCATATAAGGAACTCACCCAAAATAGTGTAAGGAACAAAATACTAACAATTAAGGGGTGAAATGTGGTTATTAAATGATCATATAAGATTTTATAAACATGAAAATGTTTCTTTAAAATACTAATAACACTCTTTTAACAATTATATATGAATTTTAAACATATTTGAAGTAAGAAAACCCTCAGGTAAGAGAATTCTTAACCCGATTTCCATCCTTTGGGTTAACCTTATTCTTCATTATTTATGTGGTATTTAAATAGTTTGTGTGATGAATTATGATTATACCATGTATAATTATGTATATTTACAGAATATATAAAAATTCCATCCACTCTATTAAGTCTCACTTCAATTATATGATATCTATAAGGGACTTTTCTTTTAAAAATCCTCTTTTAAAATTTTGTTTTTCAAAATTCAAAAGCAATGTATTAATGCTAATATTCATGTTTTATGGTTATGTTATGGATATTGGTATTTTTTTATGACTAAGGGTGAGACCTATATTTTCCTCCAATGCATTGGGTATGTGTAATTTGGAGGTCATCCGTATGGTTACTCCAAGTGTAACTATGATGGTTACACAAATAGTAAGGTAGCCGTGAGGGTTACAAATTATAAGGTAGCTGAGAGGGTTACAAGATTATGTAAGTAATTCCCCAAGATACTTGTATGGTTATAATTATGTTCTTAGGTATTTTTGAAATCTCATGTTTCACAACGTAAGTATATATATATAGGTGATAAGTATGTCTTTTGAAAATGATTTCATACATTACAAGTATTCGTGGACTAATGTGTTCCTTCATTCTGTTTATATCCCTTACTAAGTTTTGGTCCTCATCCCATGTTTTAGATGATTTTCATAGGTTGATGTATGTTTAAGACAAAGAAATAATCCGTGTTAAATGTTGAATAATTTTCAAGGAATCATGTTTTAAGTTTTAATGTTTTATATTTTGAAAAAAATGGAAACTGTTTTTATGGTATCCACTCTGTAACAATGTGTAATGTTATGAATGTATTATGTCTCAATTCTATACATCTCTAAACTTGAAAATATAATTAATGTAAAAGGAAGTTTTTTCTTGACTAAATTCAAGATTATGTATATAATAAGGCCAGGTCCCTATAATATGACCCTTTTATAACATCTTACCATCCATTCATTAATAATATTTCATTATTTTTATTGTTTTAGGTGCATTTATTTCTTGGATTCATGGTTGGTTAACTTTTTTATAATTATGGATGTTATTATAAAATGAAAATAAGAAATCAAAAGTGTAATGAAATGGTATAATTTCACTCCTAATCGATTCCTAACACCAGGTCCTATTCCCTCATCCATGTTCCATCCCAACTCAACCATCTAATATAATAATATTTCCCTAACCCTATCCTGCAAATATGAATTATTTTCTGGTACTAATTAGGTATATTGAGTAGGGGGTGAGTACAAATCCTGAGTCCACCACCAATGGATTCTAAAAAATTATCCAGTAAATTATAATGTATGTAATTGTATAAAGAATAAAGTGAAACTTATAAAGTAAACATATTATATATTCAATTACTCTTTATCTAACCACATATTTCCCTGGGTTCACAATGACACTCAAATAAAAATACTTGATTTTTCTTATGATGGAGTCTAAATCATATCACATAAGGAATAAAAATTCATTATATCATGTTCTTTTATTACCCATTTCATTATGTTTCACAACACAACCATTTAGAACCATTTTCCAATGTCAATATCATGGATGTTGAATGTCGTGTTTAGAACCCTATTAGTATTTGGCGCATCGGTCCCTCTACAAAATCCCATGGGTATTTAGAGAATTTGTATATGTCCCATATAATAATAGTCGCATGCATTCCTGGAACCCTATGGGTATTTGGATCATCATTATGTTTCCCACATTTTTTTATCAAAGAATCACATATATCAAATATATCACATATATCACATATATTACATATTTCACATTTATCAAGGTTAATCATCATTAACCCTCTAATCAACATTTCACATCATGGTATACTATCTTCATTATCAATTCAATCATAATTCCTCACTTTATTCATATGGAATAATATAAAAAAGTTATTATTAAAACATCTATGAACTCATAATAAAAAACCCATTAACCCGACATGGTTAATCCAAACATCACTTGATTACCATGATCAATCAAATAAATATCCAATCAATTTACCAATTACATAATCCCTTTGATTTAACCAATTCATAATCCTAGTATCCCATCAATTTCATAATCACATCATTCCATTAATTAATTAACCAATTCATTAATACTATTCATGATTCAATTTACAAACATGGAAATCAACATTTAACAATTCCATACACACAATATTAATCGAGACTATGGGATTTCAAATTTAAACTACCTCCTTCAAGGTCATTGAAGAGTGTTAACCAAATCAAGAATCCCCAAATTGAAGCAGAATGTTCATTTGCACAATGAAGAACAAGATATAGAACCAAAACCTATATCCAAGATCCAAAAGAACAAAAACCATCCCAACCTAGATCTAAGACAATTCAAATTAGGAATAAAACATTCATATTCATTAGAAAAGAGATACAGAGAGAGATAGAGGAATCCAATAGGTGAGATATCACATTTAGGTAATGGTACAGATCTCTCAATCAGATCTTTGATTCATCAAGAATGAAGTTTTTAAGGCCTTGGAATCCATCTAGGATCCTTTAAATTTGAAGTAAACAAGTTAGGGTCGATATGGGGTGTTTAAGGAAATAAACTGGGTGTTCGTGAATTTTTTTAACAAATTTTGGGGGTTTAATTTCCTGTAAGAAAAGTTTCCTATATGAGAACACTGTTTTCCAAACTGTGTGCCTCAACCAAGAACCTCGATGGAGGGGGTGAAATTTTACTCCTAAGAGGGAACATGGTTTGATGAACCATGCACAAAATATGAAATCCCCCTATACTCAGGGTTATATGGGTTTCTGGGGAATGGTACACAGTTTTAGAAAACCATGCGTCAACCATGCACTACCCAAAAACCTTAAACAAATATGAAATTTCACCAAAATATCCCTAAAGTAAAACCCAAACAAGATATATTCAAAACAAGTAAAAAGAGTTCCTAAAAAACAAGTACAAGTCAGCTTCAGAAAAGATAGGGATCTTATAATCTATCCACCTTATAAATGATCATCCTTGAGCTGCACTCCAAAGCATCTCTAAGATTTCATGGTAAAGATATCAGGACACTGAGTCCTCATATCCACTTTTCTCTCCCATATTTCCTTCTGAACACACCCATGATTCCATAATACTCAAACTATTATCATGAACTTTCCCTACCACACCTTCTCACTGCGATCCAATATTCATATCTTATTTTCTTCAAAGGACACATCAGTCTTAGGATCAAATTCATCCACATCGATCACATTCGAAGAGTTGGGGTGATACCACTAACGTTTTGACATAGAAAAAAAATCATGCATAGTATTGTACATCTATGGAGGAGATAATCCGTATGCCACCAACTTGATTCTCTTCACAATCTCAAAAGGTCCAAAAAACCTGGGCACCAACTTGCCCTGTCTTCAAATCCAATGGTAGCCCAATCTCGGTGAAACCTGAAGGAACACATGATCACACCCTGTAAACTCTAGGGGTTATCGATGTCTATCATCACAAGATGTATGCCTGCTCTCAGTCATATCCATATGTTTCGAAATTAGTTAAACCTACTCTAGCATCTCCTACACGAGACTCGGTCCCAACAAATCATACTCACTTACCTCCATCCAACATAGAGGTGATCTGTATGGCATACCATAAGAACCTTTTATTGTGCTATATGAATCTTTTCATGAGAAATATTATTATAGGAAAAGTAAAAAATTTCTAGGTTCTTATCCCAAGACCCATAGAAGTTAAGAATGAATACTCTTAGCATATCCTTCAAAACTAGTATAGTACATTCTGACTATCCATCTATCTATTAGTGGAAAGAAGTACTTATAAATACCCACATACTAAGCACTTTTTTCAAGCCTTTCTAGAACCGCTAAGTAAAATACGAGTCATGGTCTGAAACTATACTCCATGAAACCCTAGGAAGATGGACTGTATTTCAAATGTACATATCTCCAAACTGACCCACTGAGAAAGTCTCCCGTATAGGCAAGAAATGTTCTACTTTATTTTGTTAGTCCACAACCACCCAAATAGTTTTATTCTTCTGAAGAATATTTGGGATACCCACCACAAAATACATAGTAATGCCATCCTACTTCTATTTTGGAATGGGAAACGACTATATTAAACCACCATATCATTGATTCTCGACCTTTACTAGTTGACCGGTGTAGCATCGTGTCATGAACTCTGCAATCTGCTTTTTTTCATGACCAACCAAAAATACTATCCACATTGGTCACAATACATTTTAGTTAAACCTAGATGAACCAACGACTTTGAGTCATAAAATTCATGCATCAACTCCTCCCACAAACACATAGGTACAACAACATAGCCCAGAACATGGATGATCTCATCCTCATATATAGTTCAATATGAAGGTGAATCCCTACCTTCCAGTATTTTCCTCAAGATTAAACACTTTTGATCCTCATAATAACTTTCCATAATCCGACTCAAAATCATAAAATCCACTACTACTGATATGAGGGTCATCTACCCTTGGACCTCCCGAACAACAACATGCATATCATCCAACAAAGTTGTTATATTCCACTCTGAACTAAATTCCTGAACATCCTGACTCTGAGTTTTCCTGCTTAAAGCATTAGCAAGAATTTTTCCCTTCCTAGACATATATACCATCTCAAGACCAAATGAATTCTCATAATTCACTCATCTCTAATGTTAGAGGTTCAAGTCTAATTGTGAAAAGATATACTTTAACATCTTATGATCAATATACACTATGAAATTCTCACCCAAAAGATAATCTCTCCAACACTTCAACACATAAACCACTATAGTTAACTTGAAATTATATTCATGTGGAATCATCATTCATGACCCATACACCAAAAATTGTTTTCCTGCATAAAAAATGCTCCTATCCCAGTCTCATAAGTGTCATAAAACTCCATATACTCCTCACTTATTTTGGGTTGGATTTAGATTGGTTTTGTTTTCAATCACTTTTTGAAATACTTTAAAGCATTATCACATGCTCTAGACTATTCAAACTTTATCCCCTTCTTGGTCATGCTCGAAAGTGGTGCTACCAAGCAGGAAAATTCTCAAATGAACCTTCAATAATAGCCTACTAACCCTAGAAAATTGTAGATATAGAAAAAATTCTAGGGCTTCACCCAAGAAACAATTTTCAATGCATTATCTAGTTCTAATGACACACCTTCCTCTAAGATGATGTGACCCATGAAATGTACCAGATCAATCCAGAATTGACACTTACATATCTTGGTGTATATCTAAGGCTCTCTCAGTATACTCAGGATGTTTTTAAGATGTTGGGCATGGTTTTCCGGAGTCTTGGAGTACACCGATATTTCATCTACAAAACAACCATAAACTAATCCAGGTACAGGTGAAATATTTTGTTCATCAAGTCCATAAACACTACCTATGTTTTCATCATCTAGAACAACATCACAAAAAAATAATAAAGGCCATACCTACATATGAATATAGTCTGGGGTATATCATAAGGTTGAACTCTCAACTAATGATACCCATATGTCAAGTCAATCTTGGAGAGAACACAAGATCATCTCCACTAGTCAAAGAGATATTCAATACATGGAAGAGGATAATTTTTCTTCACTATCACCTAGTTCAACTTCTAGTAGTCAACACATAAGCACAAAGTATCATCAACCTTCTTAGAAAAAAACTAGAGAACCCCAAGGTGATTACTTGGATGGATAAACCCCCTATCTGACAACTCTTCTATTTGATTATTTATCTCTTGAAACTCTATTGGTACCATTCTATATGGTGGAATATAAACTATCTTATCTCCAAGAATGAGATAAATTGTAAACTCCACATCCTCTTGATTTGAAGTACTGGATAATTCCTTAGGAAACACATTATAGATTTGGTCTATAATGGGTAGAAATACACCATGCTTGACACCCCTTTCATCTAGGAAAAAACTCATATATTAGGTGGTAGACTCTCATAGTTGCTTATGAACTATTCCTACATGGCCCTCCTAGATATCCCACTCTCCACGACAAACATAATTGTCATATTCAGGATATGAAAAGGTTACTCGCCAGTAGTAACAATCTATGTAAGATCAGTATTCTACTAACTATTCCATACCCAAGATTGAGTCAAAGCCTAACATATCAAAGATCAATAGAAAATTTGACTCCCCAACCAGGAGAGAACAACTAGAATAAAAAATGTCTCTCATTCATACTCCCAATGGTGTATCAATCATCATCACCCCACTCACAAACTCAATTGTTTGAATCAAACCATTCCCAAGTTGCACAGATATAAAGGAATGAGAGGAATAATTATTAAATAAGGAACTAGAAAGCATATAATCTACAAGAATAGTACTTATAACTATTAATGATTTAGTATCATTGTCCATAATTTTAGGCTGAACTGCATGTAACTTTACTATACCTATTCTTTATGATGTAGTCTGATTCCCCTGAGAGGCACCACTTTACTGATATGAGGTGCTCATTCCCATAATAAATTTATCTATTACCTCAACTACCATTCCATCACTCTAAATATTCCTAGATCCTCCATCATTACCTATCTTTCATGGGTTACTATAAAACTGCTATAGATTTCTTATCCTACCACAAGCTCAACAATCTATTAGTGGTTGGGGAAAATTCTTATAAAAGTGACCCAACCTACTACATTGGTGGAAGAGAAATCAGGTAAGATATTGAGTAACAGATCCTTTCCCCTAGACACTTTTCTTTCTGCTGTCGTGGTTAACATTCTCATAATGATGCATCCTACTCTAATAATTCTTACCTCCTAGTTGTCCATGAGAAGCCACATGTTCTCAATTGGAAGCCTATTTTAGGTTCCCCTAATATATGACAGCCTAAACCACTACCTTGGAAAAGTTCCTTAATTGAAAATGTTAACCTATGACTTAATCTCAAATTTAATCCCATTCTAAAAACATCTGTCTATAACTATATCATCTCCAAACAGGACTGGAACAAATCACTGCATGTAGGTAAAGTGACCAACACAGTCCATCAAAAATATACTCCCTTGTTTCCTCCTCATGAACTCTGTTTCCCTCTCCCATCTCAATGTCTCTAGTAAAAGTACTATAGGAACTTCTCTTGGAAGTCCTTACATACCATGTTTTTTAGATTCTCACTCTAAGTATGAATATCCCACCATCACTTGGATAATCCTCATAAAATATAAGATTCTAGTTTGAATCACTTCTCAGCATGAGTCTCCAAGTGGTAAAGAATCGTCTCAATAGACTTAATCCAGAACACGACTACATTAGGTATACCCTCTCCAGTGAAATCCAGAGGGTGCTTCAACTAAAACTCCCATATCAATTTAGGCATAATTTTCACGACCCAAACTGGGTCTATTTCCATAAAATGAATATACTGGGCATAGTTCTCATGGAACTTATCTCTAGCTTCCTCACCGACACTATCAGATCCTTAGGTTCCACTACTGGAGGAACATTCCTAGCCATGTCCTTCTGTCAACCTATCAACAAGAATCATCAAAGAGACATTTATACAAAATTACAAACACATGTATTCTGACACATTACTCAATATTATTATCACATTTACCAAAAGAAACACAAATCTATATCAAGTCATCCCCCATACCCCAACACAAGATAAAAAATGAGGTGTTATCACTACCCTATACCATCGTACATTTAGTTCATGGTTAACAAAGTTTCTCATTGGACAACCAATTATTCACAATTGTCATCATTTTATAACAATAAGTTTCAATTAATAACATTTTTTAGTTTAATTACACAATTAAAGAAAACATTTCAATTAAAAAACTTATCAACAACCTATTTTTCCATGAGTTCCTACAAATGTTGCATGTCACAATAATTCCTGAGTGCCTAGAATGATGCATGAATACTCAAATATCATTCCATATTGTTCCATGAGTCAAATATTATAAAGTATTAGAAACAATAATCACATCACACAACAAGTACATCAATCAAGGTAAAATAACATCCAACTATATCAATTCACATCGCTAACAACAATACCTCCCTAGGTACTTAATTTTTCCCACAAACATAGGTTATCCACTCCAATGCACGAGCTACTAACCATGGCCTGGCCCGTCCTCATCTTTTATATACCTTTACAAAATAATAATATAAAGGAAATGAAAATAAAATGCATTTCATACAACTTTGTAACATCCTAACTCGGGTGCCACACACTAGTACCTTGATTTGGTCAGGTATGTGACCTCAATCATGCATCCCCATATGCTAGAGGCTGCTGACTAGCAGTGATGGTAAAATACATATAACATGGAAAGACTATACCCTATTTTTCAAATAAGTACAAAAATGTAAATAAATAAACAATATCCAATATAATAACCAACATAATTCCACAACCAAAATAGACCTGTTTCACATGATGAACCAAAATAGGAAAAAAATATCCAAAACTGAAACATTAGATATGTCATTCCATATATGTGTCAAGTGTCAAATGAAAAACCAAAAACCAAAAACACTAAAAACTACCAAGTGGGTCCTGACAACAAGTTTGGTTCCCTCATACATGCTCCATCCCAACTCATCAATCTAACAAAGGACTCTTGTCCAAATCATATCCTGCAAACATGAAGTCTATTTAGGTACATATCAAGAAGGCCGAGTATGGTGTGAGTAAAAATCAATAGGCCACCACTAATGGTGTTTAAAATAATATATAGTCAATAATAGTTTATGAAGTTATAAAAATAATAAAGTGCAATCAATAAACTAAATAGTTTACATATTCGGTTATTCTTTATTTGACCACATAATTCATTGGGTTAAGAATAACATCCAAACCAAAAATACCTGCTTTGACCTGTGCCGGAGTCTAAACCATATCACATAAGAAATCAAAATTCATTATATCATGGGATTTCATTAACCATTTCTTTCCATATCAAATCATGTCCATTTGGAACCATATTCCAATGCTAATCTCATGGATATAGAATGTCGTGTCTAGAACCCCATGGGTATTTGTAGAATCAGTCCATGTCCTACACCCCATGGGTATTTGGAGCATCATTCCATGTCTAACAATCATTTTTTCAAAAAATCACATACTATATATATCAAATATATCACATTTATCAAGGTTAGTCATTATTAACCCTCTCATAAGCATTTAACATAATAGCATACCATTTCAATTATCAGTTAAATCATATTTCCTTACTTTAATCACATGGAATAATTTGAACAAATCATTATTAAAATATCTATCAACACTTAATAAAAAAACCCATCAACACTTCATCGTTAATAAAAAAATCACATAATTCCTATGATCAATCAAATACATATCCCATAATATTATCAATTACACAATCCCTTTGATTTAACCAATTAATAATTCCAATATAACATCAATTTCATAATCCCATCATTCAATTAATTAATTAACTAATTAATTATTCCAATGCAATATGCAATTTACAAACATGGAAATTTATATTTAAAAATTCTATACATAAAATATTAATCAAGGCTATGGTATTTTCAGTTTATACCACCTACCTCAAGGTCATTTAAGAGCATTTGCCAAACCATAAATCCCTAAATTGAAGTACAATGTTGAATTATAAAATGAAGAATGAGATCCAAAGCCAAAACCTAGATACATGATCAAACATAACAACATCCATAAAAACCTATATATAATCTAATTCCTATGAGGAATAAATTATTCATCTTCATCCGAAAATAGATACATCAGAGAGATAAATCCAAACATGAAGAGATCACATACCCAAAAAGGTGCATATCTGTCGATTGGATATATAATTCATCAAGAATAGAGTTCCTGGGGTTGCAAGGTTTTCTAGGGCATGGCACATGATTTGGAATACCATGTGACAACCATGCACAATCCAAAACCCCTCTAAAATATAAAATTTTACCTGAAAGATCCCAAAGTAAAACCCAAACACGATATACTCAAAACAAGGAAAAATAGTACCTAAAAAATGAGTATGTTTCAGTTCCATACAATTTTGTGATCTTTTAAGAAGATTCATTTGATAAAATGTTAATGATAAATGTTTATTTTATTTTGGTGATTTTTCCAATCATCACAGGTTAATTTTATTTTATTTAATATTATGTCTATATATTAGTTCCAGAACATGAAATAGGTTATTATATTCCAATTAAAATTTTATTTACCCTGAATAATACTTTTATGATGATCCTTGAGGGAGGAAATGGAAAACAAAAAAACATTATACACATATATGGTTAACCACTATAATTTGGATAGTGGTTTTGTTTATTTTAATAAGAGAAGTTATGAAAAAGGAGTGGATAGAAGATATTACATTAAAATATGACATTAGTGTATATGAATGGTAATATAGTTATTATTATTTGATGGTTGAAGTATTTTAATAGAAGGTAGAAAAGAAATAAAATTAAGATAGGTTGTTTGGTAAAGTTACCTCTTGAATATCACTTCCTCAAAGGATCCCTTAAGAAACATGGTATTAGTTTTGTATGAGACCAGAAAAACTTGGATATGAGGGCTTGTAGATAATATATTTTAAAAGATTCGATAATTTTTAGGATAAAAGGCTGGCAAGGGTAGTATTTATACTTGAGGAGGGGTGGTTTTAAGTGATTAAATAATGATTATTTGATCTTTAAAGCCAAATGCATTTGTGTGGAATTAATTACAATAAATATGGATGATAATTAATTTTGTAAATGATGGTAAAGGTCTAACAACACTTCACCCACATAGTTAATGTTTTTCAAGTATTTTAATTTTTTACCTTTTAACTTTAACCCACTACATTATTTTACCCACACTATGGTATATTTTTTTACCACGGTAAATTTTTATTCCTAAAAATTAAAATGAACATAAAACCTAATTTGGAACTCTTGATTCAAAATATGGAATCCATTTTTAAAAATTAAAAATATAGAATTTGTAAAATTACATTTAAAATTGATCCATCAAAGCACAATGAAAAATAGTTTTTGGTGAAAATGTGTTTTTAAGCCCAAAAATGTACTTATACCTAAATAAGGTATAATGATTGTTTAAATTTAATTAATTTGATTATATATAACTAAAAATTTCTTAAGTTACTTTAATATTATTTTAAAATCATAAAATTACTTTTTAATATAAATAAAATGAGAGTTTAATTAAAATTGGTATTTTTTACTAATCACTGAAAAATTAAACTTTTCAGAAAATTATCAAAAATTAATCCAAATATAATTTTTAATATATGGATAAAAAAAGTATTTCCATTTTATCAAATAAATTTTATAAAATTTCCTATAATTAATTATATTCTATTTTTCATAGTAAGATATAATTTTTTTTGAAGAAAACATATATTTGAAGAATAAAATGGCTTTAATAAAAATTATGTGCTTATTTCTTAAGAATGATTAAATTTTTGTTAAAATGAAATTCAAATATATTTCATAATATTTTCAATCTTATTAACACCATCCAATTTAATGGATAGTTTATAATGGTCATGTTAGAATAATAATATTTTGGATTTAATTTATTCTCATTGTTCTGTACAACGTAAGCTATAAAATAGATTAAATTTATTTAAAAAGAGACATATCGTAAAATCTTAGAGTGTTACATTATAACTTGCTTAAATTTAATATCACCCTCCATATTCATTACTCATATATAAATATATGAGGATACCACAGCCTTATAATATTCTTAGGTTCCCACATTGCTATCTCAAAATGGTGGTTTCACCATAAAACTATAACCGGGTGAGTGGACTTCTTTCCTAGATCTTATTCTCTAAGATTCAGAATATCTATTGTTTGTCCTTTATAAGATGGATCTTTCTCCAGTAGTATAACCTTGGAGTTTAGTATATATGAAGGATCGGGTATGTACTTACTCAAGAGTGATACATGGAACACATCATGAACTTTATAAAGGTTAGGTGGAAGAGACAATCTATAATCTATCGTCCCAATACGATAAAGAATTTCAAAAAATTTCATCCCCACAATTTTAAATAACAATTCAAAAATAAAATTTGGATATTTAAAAATTCCTTTGTGGGAAATCCACATTGTAAAGATAATCAGTAAAACTTCCACTTAAAAAGAGGGAAATTAAAAGGTGATGATCACCCTAAAACTAGGATTTTGATTAGGAGAACATTAGTGAAAAGTGAAAATATGGACATGGAAGAGAATTCTAACTATCGAGTTATGATAGAGAATATGGTCAAGATGAGGTTAATGACCACAAAAACTATAGAATAAATAGGTATAAAAAAGTTCCTTGATATCATCATAAATGATGATAATATGAAATCATTTTATTTCAAAATCCTTTGAGAACTAGTGGATCATAAGATCTACAATGGGATGAAAATTCATTCCTTCAATATCTAGTTATTATCATATAAAAATGGTTAACATTGGTTATCCAATACGCATAAATATTCATATGGTTAAACAATACATTGATCTCTAAAACCTTATCCAAAGTTCAACATAAAATATTTTATAAATGTTTACCCATATGACCCTTTCAAAAGATTAAAATCAAAAAGTTTTGAAAGGAGGTCACTAAAATTTTAAAATCATACTATCATTAATCACTCAATTTTTTTTTGTAGATATTAATTATCACACACCAAATAGGTTAAGATCATTATCATCTATTATCTTGAATCATGGTAATAACCTAAATTACCATAAAAACCTAGTGAAACAAGCATGATTTCAAAAATCAACTCTTTCCTCAAACCATAAATCCAAAAATTCTATAAACTCAATCCATATAACACCTTGTAATCATGTTACTAATCAGTTCCAAGGTAATCATTACAATCCCATTTATTTTATCACAATAAAACATCTATTTGACTCATTATTATCCCAACATCATGCACATATTAAGGGCTATCTTTCAATTAATCGCTTTTTCTCAAAAAATAACACCTTACCACATTAATCTATTTTCCTGGTTACTAGTACAATTCAATAAATAATTTCAAATTCTTAAGGAAAAACTTCAATGGAACAATTCTTAATCGTTTAAATATTCCATTATACTATAAAAGCACTTCTACATCATTATTATTGAATTTTAATACATAAAAAGTCTATCATTACACTTCCTTTATAATCCAATAATATCCGTAACACTTCTTTCATCTCATATGTCATTAATAGTCTCTTTATCATCAGAAATATAACCATTACTCTTACAACCTTTCTGATTCTCTTTTTTAGATTTCCCCCTAGGGAATCAATTTGTATAATTCCTATACATTCCACATATATAACATTTAACCATCGAGGATGCATTAGAAATACCATTATTCTTGTCCATTATGTTAATTGAACATTTCAATTTTCCTTTTCAATTAATTTCTTTATGTACTTCTCTTCCACACCTAACGCGTCTTCTATTTCCTTTGAAACATTCTCCTTAATGTATCTTCCCATGTGCATTACATAAGAAAAAATGAGCTTTATTTCCTCTATATTCACCATGAAACTCCATATTTATCTTATTAGTTTGGTTAATAAACTCACAAAATTGAAATTATTTATTATATTATGAGATTTATAATTATTAATAATAATAAGGTTTCACCTCTCAACTTCTATTTAAATTGGTTTCTCATAAGGAATATCATTCCATTGTCCATCACATTCACCATTAACACAAATCCTCATAGTTCTAAGCACTATCTAAAACCCAGAAAGCATAGTATGAGAAAAAATAATCAGAGTGGGAAACCACATAATAAAGATAAATTTATTATAAATTTTAAATATTTGAAATCTTAAGTTTAATCCTAGGTTATTCACGATCGTTACCAAAACTCTAGTATTGTAACCTAGACTTTCCATTAGGGGTTTCACTAAGGTTTTCTCATCATTACTTCCAAAGTATAACAAAACCTTTCTATAATAAAAATTATAATAACACATACTTTTCATACATATATATTACATCTAAATAGATCAATATTCATTACATAACATGGTTATCATTCTTATAAAAGTTTTTTTTCAACAATCCAAATTGTATTACCCTAAAAAGTATTGTACTAGTAAGTGATAGATCCACAGGGAAAGGAGTTGTATTTGTTTTGTTTATCAAATTTGTAATTGATTTAGTGAAGTTTTATGAAATTTAGAATTGATTTTGTTTTCTGTTTTGATAAAATGTGATTGGATTTCAATTTCATAGTAAATTACTTGAATGATGAAGAAAAATATGAGAATTTGATTTGGATGAAAATTTCGAGAGAAATGAATTGGGGTTGTGGATTTTAAAGGTTTTTATTAAATAAATTTTCTTATGAGGTT
Source organism: Viscum album (assembly GCA_963277665.1). Classification (NCBI taxonomy): domain Eukaryota; kingdom Viridiplantae; phylum Streptophyta; class Magnoliopsida; order Santalales; family Viscaceae; genus Viscum; species Viscum album. The sequence continues at coordinate 1,951,228,729 of OY728141.1, read as the reverse complement.
TTTTTGTTCATGATAATTAACATCTGTGGGTTAAGATTATAACAGAACCCCCTGGTCTGCTAAGCTTTGTTTAAATCAATAGAAACCAATTTTTTTAGTCTGGAAATTGTTTTATCTTAATTTTATTAATTAAAACACACTTTGAGATGATTAAAAAACCCAATGGTCATGGTTTATTTAAATTTTAATTCCTTAAAGTATCCTAAGAAATTTTACTCTTTGTCCAATATGATATTTCTAGTGATATTTAGAAATAATTAACAAGGAATTTTGAGAACGAAGTATAAACAACACGGTTACAACATCACAAATGAAAAATTACAACTCACAATAGTCCACAACCCTAGAACTCAAGAATTTAGCTAATCATAGTACATAATAATTAAAGAACTTGTAGTACCTAATTACATCATCTTGAAAGCCATGGATCGAAGGTTGTTGGGAAGGTATCATGGAAGCACATTCCCTCCTCTATTCTCTCATCTTCTTTCTCTGTGTTCTTCTCTTCTTATCCGTTTCTATAGTTCTCTCCCTTAGAATATCACAGAATGGATGAAGGCAGAATGGATCTTAAACTTGGAGGGACTACCACCTATTTATAGGTTTTAGTAGTACATGACATGTACCAAGAAGTACACAACACGTACAACTAGTAAATGCGTTTTGGCCATATTTTATCCTTTTGTAGGTGAGCTAACACTCCATCTTTGACTTTGAACCTGGAGCCACCTAGTAGGTGAATGTACATGGCATGTGGAACCTCCCCACATGCCATGTAATATGGTTCATTTACCACCAACTACTTCTAGAAGGTCCATATGGAGTGTGTAGGGGCTATACAAAACGTGTAGTCTTCAGCCGGAAACATGGGCATGTAGTCTTGCTCTCAGCCACCAAATGCTTCTAGAAAGGGGTTAACGGTGTGTATCATGACGCATAGGACGTGTAATGGTTTTTGGGATCGTGGGAATGTACCTGGCTCGACCATTCCATGTCGGGGTGCTGATACATGGCGTGTTTCCTAAAGTACACATCGTGTAATTTGGATTTTTTGATAAACTTCCCCCAATTTGTGTCTTTGTCATGGAAATACATGAAAATCATCCTGATTACTTATAAAAAGAATTTGAACCACAATATTATTGAAATTTTGTGACAGAAAAGTTTTTATGATTGTTAGAATATATGTAAAAGTATTCAAAAATCGGGTACATAAAACTCCCCCACACATAGGCATTTTATTTTCCTCAAGAAAGATGTCAACATCTAATAAATATAATTTATACTATAAAAGGGAAGAATTTAACAAATTATAACTGTAAATACTAAAATCATATCAGAATATTTTTAAAATTCACAAAACAAATTTTATTTCCAAAGATATTCTAATCACGCCTCATATATAATATAATTGAAAATTTAAATCCTTCTTCATTCACATTGTTTATCGTTTCATAAGTAAACATGCCACTTGATGATTTACTTCACCACAAGATACCACACTCATTACTCAAGATTTATTTAATTAGAGTTATGCTCAATCTTAAGTATATTCACTATATCCATAGGCTTGCAAGTGTTCTCATTATTCACTTTAGAAATTTAAAATGAAAAAATCACGAGGGTTTTCATCAAGGTTAAAATGTTTCTGAGGCTAAGGATTGGTAGGTAATAATGTGAAAAATAATATCAGAGGGTTGAAAAAGGGGGTTAAATTTTTAAACAACAATGCATGATATTTAGAATAGAGCTTAATGAAAAATGCACCCCCAATCAAGATCTCTTAAAGGTATCCTTACCTTGATATTCCTTTTCCAATATGGGACCATAAACCAATAATATGAAATAAATATTCTTGTACCAATTTGGAATTTCATATATCTTTTTTAATAAGCAACACGAGATTGAGGGACAACTAAGAATGAAATGAATAGTAGGCTCTAGGACCCTTTTTCCCAAATGAACAAGTGAAAAACTCCCCCACACTTAAGTTCATGATCCCACACTAAAATGTACAATAAAAAACCCAAGTCCCTCTTTTAGATCAAGTGAATAATCATGAAAAATTATAAAATAATTAGGGTAGTAAGGGAAAAATAATCTTGTAATGTGGCTTCCTATCAAGGCATTTCATGGTTTCTAAGGGTTTACAAAGATCAGATGTAGGGTAGGTCTCAAGGTTAAAGGGGAAAAAAATAATCAAATGCCACAATCATTTTAATGTGATTAAAAAAACGTTATGTTTTGAAGATAAAATCTAGAAAATTTTGGTAGTTATGCATATCCCAAGAATTTCTCAAGAAATAGGGTATAAGAAAGAATATGTCAAAAAGTTTTAGAATACTTCTTGGGAATGGGTAAAATATAGGGGTCAATTAGGTCATGAAATGAATAAAAAATGATCATTCTAATAAATGTAAACATCTAAGGCTTAAAATAAAAAATCAAGAAATATCAGCTATCATTGTATAATTATTAGGAAATTGAAATAACAATATAACTTTTAAAATTCACTTTTATGCCCTTATTATTTATAATCAAAAGTAATAATTTTTTTCCACAATTTAAAATATGCCAACTATTAATGATGTCTCCTAGATTAGTTTAAGGAAAAGACTAGTGTAATAAAAGGACCTTCCCACACATAATACAAAACATGGTCTCCCAAGTGAAATACCAAGGATGAATATGGAATAAGGGAAAACAAGGGGTGTAAGATGAGAGGAAGTAGAAAACCCAAAATAGAGGAAAAAATGAAATATTGAAAAATACTCCCCTTAGATTTAGAGATTCCCAAGACTCTTCAGGGTACCTATGATAGGTGATGGAATGGAAAAAGAAAAATGGTAGGCATAAAAAATAACACATACCAAGCATAGAACAAAATATATATATACAACGAAAATAAATGTGTGATAAACCAGTCATGGGGTCACCTTAGAAGAGGCATCATCTGTAACAGGAGGATGGGAAGGGAGGGCGTGGCAACAATAGTGGAGGCCATAGGATCCATATCCATGCTCGGATGATGATACATAACATCTGGAGCCTCAAGAGTGGAACTCAAAGTGTGTGGCTTTGCAGTAACACCTGAGTTGGTAGCAGGAGTGGTAGCAGTAGGGTCGATGGTGGAGAGGAGAACTGAATCCATGGATAGCATTGTAAACAGGTGTGGAGCTGCTGAAGAAGGTCCTGGAGCGGAGGTGGGAATTGGTTTTGGGGGTAGTGGAATTCCATGTTGCTGACGAATAAGGCCCAAAATCTACTCAAGCCGGTCCAGATGACGATCCAGAGGAACCTATTGCTGCTCTGCCATGGCCATGCGAAGGGTAAAGGGGAGATCGACTGAGGGTGCAGAGGGAGGTGGGGAAGTTGAAGGAATAAAAGAATACGAAAGAGAAGAATAATAAGAAAGAAGGATAGAAGAATTATGGTGGGGTGGGGAAGGTAAATTTGCAGGTGGATGGGGTGGATCCTGAGTAGCAACACCAATGGGAAAAGGTGGGTCACCCGTCACTCCTATAAGAGTAGGGGAATCCTACACAAGTACAAAGCGATCTCCCCTATGCTCGACCAAACTCATGCAGATAATCATGAGGAAGTACATATACTGAGGATAACCTAAGTGACCGTGAGTGAGAGATGACTCAAAAATCCCAAAAAGTGTTCCAACCGGGTGGCATGGAACCCATCGTTCAGGTTTCCCTGATAGCTATGGAACATGAAGCCGAAATAAGATGTAGTTATACAAAGGAGGCTAGGGTAGTCATGTCAGACGATGCAGGTTAGGAGCTCCATGTCTTACCTAGACACAATTCCCAAATCCTTGTGGTGGGGAAAATGAATGGTGCTAAAGAGACAATGAAGGAAGCGAAGAGGAGGGTCAACAATGAGCGTGCTCTTCTGTGATGTTGGGGTGTACCTGTGGTCATTCCTAGAAATCTCCCTCCACAACACAAAACGATTAGAGCACTCGAGGTGGGTTAAAGTGTAGAAAAGATGTGGGGAGGAAGGATGGGGATAGAAGCCGTACCCTTGGTAAAAATTGGCCATAGTAAGTGAAAAATGTCACCCCCTAGCTGGAAATGAACTGGGCGAGCTGTATCTGTGAGTTTATTCCAGTACGTGGTAATGTCAAACTCAAAGGTGTCCATGAACTCCAAAAATAAATCACCATACAAAGGAGTACTGACCTGGAATGTATCTAGCAGGTGAGTATTGACCCGTAGCCCCTCAAGAACCTCCCAAATGACAATGTGTTATGGAACTGAAATGTCAAGGAAGCGCCCACTCACCTGGATAGTGCAACGAGAAAAGCACTGCAACCGCTCTACCATAGGATGGTCCTCAAGAAAAACCAAACAAGGATGAATAGGTGGTCGGGCAGCAGCTGGTGCATGTGGTGGTGGAACAGCTGGTGCTGAAGTAGATGGTCCCACTGCTGTGTAGAAGATAGAGTAGTGAAAACATGAGTGGGCGCATATGGCTGGAAAGAAGGTGGAGGTCAGGGATCGGTTTGGTCCACCATTGGTGTGGATGGTAGCTTAGAGGGAGTGGAGTAGGAATATGGAGCAGTGGAAGAGGAGCTCTTAGCTACATTATATGGAACTGAAGCCACCGTCAGAGGATTAGTAGTAGAAGGGTCCATAGGAACGGTTAGATTAGTAGATGTCGTAGGTGGAGGTGGCATCATGACAGGAGGTAGAGTGCCCAAAGATGGGGGCTGGAAAACTAAAAAATCTAAGGCGGGCCGCTCGTAATACCAAATATGAATCTAACAGTGAGGAGGCCACTCACACTCAGTAGTGAAGTGGGCCAATTACCGATCATAGGATCTCTATCAGCCATACCTAGTTTGAAAAGAAAACAAAAGAAAAGAAAATAAAAGAAAACAAAAATAAAAATAAGAAGAATAAAATGTGAGAAAACTGAAAAATCAGTAGAACATGGCATGTAGATCTAGGATACACGGAGTGTAATAGAAGATGTGTAAGAACCCACGTACCCTAGATAAACACACCATTAGGGAATGTGTCAGAAAAAACTCAGTATATAGCATGTAACAAGGTGTATATGCCACGTAGTAAAAGATGGAGAGCAGGCTATGTAAAGAGTAAGAAAAGGCTCAACTAGGGCAGGGAATCAGACCATATGCACGCCATGCAAAAATGAGTACACACAATGTAAGTGAACTTGGGGTGTGAGGCATGTAGTCCATCTACACGATGTCCTTTGAAGGTTCAAAGGACACGGAGTGTCCCAAATAGACACGCCGTGTATAGCTACATGTGAAGAGGGCCGTGCCCCGAACAGACACAGCTAGGGCCAGAAGGCTCAGGGAGGCACAATACATGGAGTGTACTGAACGTACACACCATTTATTGGCCAAATGAAGAAAATGTGTTGTGTGTGGCCAAGTACAAAAAGTAAACGATGTGTGTTCTTCGCGAAAGCCGTGTGCTTCATGGGAAACCAAAACGTCGGTCGATCCACAAATCAACCTAAATCCTATGAAAATAGGTAAATAGAGGGTGAAGAAGTGTGTATCTAAACTGAGGATCACAATCCAATATAAATCAAAAGCTAAAACACATGAAATCGGTGGATTTAGATCGAGGAGGATAAACAACGTCCATAGGAAGAAAACGGGGAGAGGGGGGGGGGGGTCGTGCGACACGAGCTCAAGCCAGGTTGGCCACCGCCTTTATAGCCGTAGTATATGACGTGTAACTAGACCTACATGCTATTTATTACTATGTTTTTTTGTTTTTGATAAACAACATAATATAATTATTATAGTAAACAATATAATAATTAATATTAATAATTAAAATAAATAAATAAAAATATATATATATATAATTTAATAAAAATAAATCTATACACATAATGTATCAGGAAATACACGTCGTGTGTTCTAAAATTGGAAAAATATAAGTACAACCTTTGGTATGGTGCTTGGGGTGAGTTTCCAACCGGCGATTGGATGATCCAAACGCAAGCCCTCAACCACTAGAAAAAAGGTTGTACTATTTCTCATGTTTATGAATTATATATATTTAATGTACATGGCCAATACTACAAGTTATTAATAAAAGGAACAATGTGCAGTTTTTAATTGGAATAAAAGGGATGAAGTAGGGAGATTAGTCGAGTTCGAACTAGAGTCTTTTAGATCCAGAGCTGAGACATTGCCAATTTTCTAACTTCACCCGCATGTATGTTCATATATAAAAAACTATTTAAATCATTGAAAATGTGGTACAAATGATTTATATCTAAATGGAAACCATGTGGTTTTATTAATATGAAAAATGATGGAAATGAGTCGGTTGTTAGGATTCGAACTCGGGCCTTTTGGGAACTGGTATACGACCCTGGCCAGCCAGTCCATCCCCATCATGGGTTTTCATTTATTTAGAAAACTTATATATTATTTTGAAAAATACCACACACACCATGTAATTAAATATGAGTATAAAAAGGATGAACCCCATGATGAAGGTAGGTATGGAGGGATTCAAACAAGTGACCGCTCAGATAAACTCCAATTACTTAACCATCTACACTAGCATCATCCCTGTTTATTAAGTTAGTTAATCTATATATTTATAATATTAGAAATATAAACTAAAAATATTAGTTCACACCATGTTAATATGTGGTACATGATGTGTAACATCTGGGTTGCCTCCTAGGAAGAACCTTTGTTTTAGGTCATTGGCTCTACCTTACATGAGCATGTTGCTACCCGAACTAGATGTTTTTGATGAATTGTTAATTGGTGTGAAAATGATAGTCCATTTCCTCTTCCATGTATCCTAGGTGACCATTCTCAGTAGTCAATGAATAAGAGTCCTCATGTTCCATCAGGATTACCCACTTAACTGCTTTAAGAATGTTATAAGATACTTTTTCTTCTACCACTCGAAGGATCAATTCACCTTGGTGCACATCAATAAAGGATTTCCCAGTGGCCAAGAAAGGACTCCCTAGAATCAAAGGTTCCTACTATCCTTCCTCCATGTCAATAATGTTGAAGTTGACTGGGATAATTAACCTTCCTACCTTCACCAGCACATCCTTGAGAAAACCCATGGGATATATGATGGATCGATCTTCCTGTTTAAGGGATACCCGAGTTGGTTGTAGATCATGAATCCCCATATTTTTAAAGAGACCATAGGGAATAAGGTTAACACTTTCCCCCCCAAGTCACAAAGGTCTCTCCTAAAATCACAAGATCCAATTTTGAAGGGGATTGTGAAACTACCTAGAACATGGAGTTTGGGAGGAAGAGAATGTTGTACCACTGATAAACATTCCTTTGTTAGAGGAATGGTCCACAGATCCTCCATATTTCTTTTATTTGAGATGATATCTTTCATGAATTTCGTATATGATGGCATTTAATTTAATGAATTTTTGAAAGGAATGTTGATATGAAGTTTCTGGAGTACCTCAATGAATTTACCAAATTGGTGATCTAGCTTCCTTTGCTTAATCCTCTCTGGAAATGGTAAGGTATGCTCAAAAGTCTTGACCACCTCTTTTCCCTTACCATTTGAGGCCTTCTTCTCTTTTGATGGTTATTTTTATGATGAGGGGTATTTATTTGGAGTTTCTTCAGATGGAGAGGGTTAAGGTTGAGCTAGAGTTGTAGCCCAACCTAGATTTGTAGTTAGTGTCTAAGGTAGCTTCTTCCCACTTCATAAAGTAATTGCTTGGGCCTCTTCTAATGGGTTATTCTCAGTGTTACCTTGTAGTGTATCGGGTTTCCATGAGGAGAGCTAGTTGTATAGTTGTCTAATTTGACTTTCCAGGCCTTGAATGGAAGATTCTTGGTTTTGAAATCTTGTTTCAGAAGTTGTTAGGATTTTTTTCATCATTTATTCAAGTTTTGATGGGGGTTTTTCTGAGTTTGTTTTGTATCTGGTAGAGGTAGTAGATTCCTTGGTGGTTTTGGGCGAGGGTTTTGGTACCATTGCTACCGGTAAATCCCCTGCTATTTCTGTCTTGGATATGGTTTTTGGTAATGCTGTTGACCATATCCAGGTGGTCTCTAGGGTGGAGGAATTTTCTGTTGCTAATGGTAGCCCATGTTCATTTGTTTTTTCCATGATGGGTTATGGTATTGATGATACATATTCAGCCCCACTGGTTCTGAGAAACGTATCTCACCTATCTTGTTGAAGGGCCGCCTGTTGACCCCAGGTGTTCACTAATGATGTGGTTTTCCCCACATTCTCTACATGCAGGATCGTTTGGTACTTTTACATGGGATGGGTTCTTTAGGTTCAATGCACAAATATTCTTGGACACCGCATCCAGTTGGACAACAAGCGTCATGGTGGAGTCAATTTTTTGCATACCTAGATTTTGAGTTCCCCTCTCCAAGTTCCATTGGAAACTATTGGCCGACATGTCCTCTAGGAGGTCAAACAGTTCCTATAGAGATTTTTGCATTATTGTTGCTCTAGTAGCGGCATCCACCATGGATTTGGTGTTCATGGTTAGGCCACTGTAGAAGGTTTTTAATTGCATCCATAGAGAAAGTCTGTGATGAGGACATTTGTGTAGCATCTCCTTGAAGCGCTCCCAGGACTCGTATAAGGATTTCAAGTCATGCTGCTGGAAGTTGTGCATCTCATTTTGTAGAGTCACCGTTTTCGGTGGTGGAAAGTATTTAGAGAAGAAGGTCTGGGATAATTCCGCCCAGGTGAGGATATACCATTGAGGTAGTCCCTTGATCCAGTCTTTCACCTTATCCTTTAATGAGAAGGGGAAGAGACGAAGACAGATGACATCAGCTGACACTCCGTGGTTACGGAAGGTGTTGCAGATCTCTAGGAAGTTGGACTGATGATAATTTGGGTCTTCACTGCGTAGACCACCGAAATATACCATGTTCTGGAGCAGCTACATAAGGGATAATTTTTTTTTCAAAGTGCTGGGCATGAACCGACGGTCATAAAATTATCATATCTACCTTTTGGATTGATGGAATACCGTACTCTATAAGGGTGCGGTGTAAGGGAAGTTTCTCTCAAGTAGTTGGGGGAACAAATTGTTGTATAGGAGAAAAGTATATCCCCTGACCTGGCTATAGGTATGGCATCAGGTCCGGTTGGAACTGTTGAAGTTTCTATGGGACATACCCTGGAACAAGTGGAGCTTGCTGGTTCCTGTTGTCATCTGGGCCAAATGGTTGTCCATCTCCTTGGACAACAGCTGGATCTCACTCTTCGTTATGTTCCAAGTGATTTTTTTGGTTTCTCTCATCTATGAGTGCACGTTGTTACCTCAAAAGTGTTCATTCGATCTCTAGGTCAATGGGAAAAATCTTTGATGACTCAGTGCTCTTGGAACGAGTGATGCAGCCACTCATATACCTATTAATCTACACAACACTTTACACACAAAGCATAAAAGAGGAAGACAAAAAAATAATAAAAAGATAAATGAGAGTAAGAATAGAATTTTTAGAATTTTTGATTTTAATTTTCACTAAAATGAATAAAAACTGGACTTAAACAAAAACAATTGTAACTTCAATCACCGGCTACGGTGAAAAAATTTGGTTATAGTTCATATTAATGTGCTGTTTTTTGAAAATCCAAATTATATTACCCTAACAAGTATAATACCGATAAGGGATCGATCCATAAGTAAAGGGAGTTATCTATGTTTATTTATCCAATTTTTAATTTATTTGGTGAAGTTTTTTGAAATTTAGATTCGATTTTGATTTGTGTTTTTATAAAAAGTGATTGGATTTCAATTTCTTAATAAATCACTTGAAAGATAATGAAAAATACGGGATTTTAATTTGGATGAAAATTAGGAGAGAAATGCATCAGGGCTGTTGATTTTAGATGTTTTTATTAAATCAATTTTCTTATGAGGTTGTGTTGTTCATGATAATTCACATATTTGGGTTAAGATCATAACAGAACTCCCTTGGTCTGGTGAGTTTTGTTTAAATCAATAGAAACCAATTTCATAGGTCTGGAAATTGATTTGTCATAATTTTATTAATTACAGCGCCTTTTGAGATGATTAAAACACCCAATGGTCATGATGATTTAAATTGTAATTCCTTAAATAATAAATAATAAATAATAAATAATAAAAATAAATAATAAATAAATGATAAATAATTATTTAATAATAATTCAATAATAAAAATAAATAAGTAAATAAAAAATAAATAAAAAATAAATATTAATATAATAAATAAAAAACAATAAAAAACAATGGAATAAAGAATAAATAATAAAAAATAAATAATAAAATAATAAAATAATAAAATAATAAAATAGTAAATGGATGTAAATATTTATAAATATATATACATATAAAAAATTTACATAAATTTATATAAACCCACATTTATGTTACATAAATATATATAAACACACTCATATATATAATTGTATATTAATATATACATATATATAAATAAATAGATGTAAATATAAATATATCTATATATATATTTACACATATATGATGTAAAAATATATTAACATAAAAATGTATAAATATTTACAAATGTATATAAACATTCAAAAATATTCCAAAAATCATATAAATGGATATATATAATTGATAATAAATTACTAGAAGAGGAGAAATAACAATAATTGAAACACAAACAAATCAATAGGAATAGAAATTAATGGAATAAAATCATAAATGATATAAAAAGCATATAAGGGAACTCTTAAATGAAGAAGAAATTTTGTCTAATGTGTGTGATATATATATATATACTTAAATTTATTTAAATATATTATATATTAATATTTATTTACTTATATTAGAATATAAATATAAATATAAATATATATATGTTTATCATACAAACACATAAGTAAATATAAACATTATTTATATTTGTGTGTATATATGTATATTCACATAGTTTTAATATAAATTCATTTATATACTATATTTAATGATAATGATATATTTATATAAAAATACATTGATATATTATTTATACACACAAATATTTACATACATATATAGTTATATGCATATATTATAATATACACATAAATATAATTTTTTTATTGACACACACATGTTTATATATAAACATTACTTGTATAGACATGTATATATAGATATTAATGTAGTTTTATAAGGTAAATACAGTCGATAATTATTTATTTTAAAAGAAATTAATAATAAATATTTATTTCCAAATGGTTTAAATGTTTGAAATTTCATTTCTATATAAATATGTATTTATAAAAGTTATTTATTATAAGTAAATATAAGAAAGTTGGCATAAATTTAACTATAAATAAAAGTACATTATGAAAAATTATAAAATTTCTAAACCATAATATCAAGATGAATTTAATATAGGGGAAAAAATTCACCCCCTAAAGAAAACGGGCAAAAGACGCCCTTAAATGAGGCTGGAATTCATTCAAATATTAAAAAATTGTGGTACACTAACTAAAAAATCACTTTTTGAGGCCTTTAGGGCCTCGATTCACCTAGAAAAAATTGTGACCATGGTCCACCCATTTTATTTGAGTATAGAGCTCATCACAAGATTTGATTGGATATGTTGTAGAGTATAAATAGACACTTGGATAAAAAGTTATGGTCGGTTGAAGTTCAAGTTCAATTTCAAATTTTCTTGAAACTATTAATAAATGTTATGCTTTTAGTTATTTCAAAATTTATGTCTAATTTGGTTTATGTTCATTTAATTTGCTTCAATTTGACAAGTTTTGGAGCTAAAACGGACTCCCATATCAAAAGTTATGGTTATTTGATATCAAACTATGATTTTTAACTTATTAACGATTTATTTTAGGTTTCAAATTATTATTAACTAATAATTATAATTTTTTTAATTAACACATTATAATTAATTAAAATTATAAAAAACCTCCATGAATAAATTTATTTATTTTTTCTAAAAAAATAAAAAAATAAAAAATATTTGAAAAACATTTAGGGGTGGTTTTGAAATCTAATGTGAATAAACCACCACTAAATTGGTTGTTTCCTCTAGTGTATAATGTAACCTACATCAGATAATAAAATCCATACATATGTGTTCCACAATAATATATGTAATTTATCATATCAGAACCCATGTAATGAAATGTGCTTCATAAACATTTCATCATAACATAACTCATGGAAAAGAACCAGGATTCATAAAAATCATGCCATCATAAACATAAACCACACATATAAAGAATAAATATGATGTACTTTTATCATATCCCCATTAAATCATAAACAACATAGAATATTGTTATCATATATTGAAAAATGACTTTGAAATATCACATGAAATAAATCTTGAAAAAGAATAAATTTTCCATTTTTAAATCATTTACTTTTAAAGAGCCGCACAATGATAATGAAAAATATTTTCTTTGAAAAGAAACTTTTAATTTTGTAATGTAATAATTAAATAATTAAGGCATAATGATGGAGGAAAAATATACCCATGCTGTATAAGTTAAAAAAACATTCCTTCCATATTATTTTATGAAAAGTCACAAAGAACCTTGTTTTGAAAATGAAAAAAATAATCCTTTCAAACTATTTTTTAAAAAGTAAAAAATGTGTAAAAATTACTTTAAAAAATCATAATATAATATTAAAAAAAAATTGGAGAAAATTTTATAAAACATAGACGTGGAAGAAAACAAGAGTTTTAAGGGAAACATTAAAAATATTCTTTTTAATATAAATTCCTTTATAAATATCATATCATTGAAGTGAGAAATAATAAAATGAATTGATTATGTGTATCAACTATAAATCCACATAAAAAAGTGTAAATACAATATAATATAATTTAAATTCATCTCACTCTTATTCTTAACATGGTAAAAGTGAGAAGAGAAACCCTTACCTAATGGTTTCCATTAGTTTTCCATTCTTAACATCCTGTATAATGGTTTAATGAATTTTATTAATTAATTAAAGAACTATATTCATATTCATAATATATTATATGACCCTTTTATAACATATTACCGTTTTTTCATTAATAATATTTCATTATTTTCATTGTTTTGGGTGTGTTTGTTTCACGGTTTCTTGGTCAGTTCACTTTTGTGTAATTATGGATGTTCTTACCAAATGAAAAAAAATTAGAAGTGAAATGAAATGGTATTCAATAAATTTAAAAACCTTAAATTTTCCCATATATCATTTTTATTTCTGAATTTATGATTATTCATTTGATAAAATGTTAATGATTAATGTTTTGTTTATTTTGGTGTTTTTTCCGACCATCACAAACTATTTTCATTTTTTTAATATTATTTATATATAATAGTTCTATAACCTTAAATAGGTTATAATATTCCCAATTTATTATTATTTAACCATAATAATAATTTTATGACTATCCATGAAGGTGTTAATTGAAAACAAGAAATCATTATCCTCAAAGACGATTAACCTCCATAATTTGGACAATGGTTTCATTTCTTTAAATAAGAGGAAATAAGAAAAGGGGTGGATAGAAGATATTCCATTAGAAATATAAAATTAAGGTATATACATGATACTGGAGTTTTTATGCTTTTATGTATGAATGATGATAAGAGAAGGTAGAAAAATAAAAGAAATTAAGAGTGATTGTTTGAGAAAGTTACCTATTGAATATCACCTCCTTAAAGGACCCCTTAAAGAACTTGGAATTGGTCCTTGGGTGAGACCAGAAGAACATGGATGTGGGTAGAGTGGGTAGGATAGGTTTTCTTAGATATTTCAAAATCATAAATTCTTTTGAGGAGAAAGGGGGTGGTAAGGGGTGATATTTATACCGAGGATGGGTGGTTTTAAGTGATTAAATAATTATTTTTTTATATTTAAATCCAAACACGTTTATGTGGAACTAATTAAAACAAATTTGGATGAAAATTAATGTTTAAATGATTGTTAATGTCTATAATCATACCAAATACCCATTTATTTTTAGGTATTTTATTATTTTTCCTTTTAACTTTAAGACGCTACATTATATTACCTATATTGTGGTAAACTTTTTTTTACTATGGTAAATTTTTTAGGACTAAAAATGAAAATGAAATTATAACATAATTTATAGATCTTGATTCCAAATATTTAATCCATTTTTAAAAATTTAAAACACATGATTTTAGAAATTAAATTTAAAATTAATCTGTCAAAATACAATGAAAAACAGTTTTTTTTGACAAATGTGTTTTGAAGACCAAAAATGTACTTATACCTGAATATGGTATAAATATTGTTTAAATTTAGTTAATTAGATTATATATAACTAAAATTTTCTCATGTTACTTTAATATTAGTTTGAAATAATAAAATTATTTTGGAATAAAAAGAAAACAAGAGTTTTATAAAAATTTGTATTTTTTACTATTCACTCGAAAATTAAACTTTTCAGCAAATTATCAAAAAATAATTTGAATATAATTTTCTATTTTTTAATCCAAAAATGATTTTTAATTTTACCAAATACATTTTATAAAATTTTAAAAAATTAATTATATTTATTTTCTCATAGAAAGCAATAAAAATCTCTTTTTTTGGAGAAAACATATATTTGGAGAATAAAACAACTCTACTAAAAATTATGTACTTATTTTGAAAGAATGAATAAATTTTTATTGAAAATTAAATTAATATATATTTCATAAAATAGTTAATCATATTCACACCCTCTAATTTAATGGTTAGTTTATAATAGTCGTTTTAAAATCATAATATTTTGGAGTTCATTAAAGCTTATTATTCCATGAAATGTAAACTATCAAAGTGATTAAATTTATTTAAGAAGATACATAGCATAAAATATTATGGTGTTACACTTGTGATAATATGGAAAATCATTTTTAAGATCTTATTCAGGATGATTCAGATGTATAGGAAACTACACTTCCTTGGGGGGTTATATGTGGTGTTTAATTCCAATAATATTAATCTTGTATTTATTGATTTTGTCATTTATTTCTGTGTTTAACAAAAATTTTTGGACTTGTTTTGTTTTCCAATTTTTCCTAAAAATTTATTTCAAAATAAAAATTTAATTTTCAATTATCATTTCAAAATAAAATTAACTCATCAATTAATGCCTTCAAATAGTCATTGATATTATTCTTTTGATGTTCTAGAATTAATAATGCCAAATATACATATGGTTAATCCATAAACATATATAATGGTAAGTTATAGAGAGTTTTGAAAATAGACGAATAAGAATATTTACTTTAGTAAGAAACAAATGGATAGAAAACAATATTTGAAGGACTTACTTGTACATTATGTGGTTGAAAAGTAAAAGATAGATGCAACTGATCAATGTATTTCCACATATCACCATCCAAGATGATCTAATATTTTTTTGATAAAAATATTGCATGAATTCCATGTTATCATTGAATTTTAGTTGTGAAACATAAATAAACACTACAATCTAGGTGTAATAAAAAATATCTCAATTGTTAAGAGAACAAATGTAGACTTTTCTTATTGTACCTCATTGTACCATGATTGTCAACATGATGGATAATTAACTAGTGCATCATATTCATCATTATATAAGATGTAGCAATTTGAACATGCTTGTATTTTCTGATAACTAAGACCAACATTAGGGGAAAACTTCTTTCTTTCATAAAAATTTATCGGCAATGTATTTATCTGAAGAAAAAATGATTTAAACAAAGAATAGTTTTTTATCGAAACAACAAGTTGACATTCTAAAATATGTTTTAATAGCCCTAAATTTTTTTTATCACCTTATTATTTTATTATTTTTCATCCTAGATATAAGTCCTTCTCATAATATTTCAATAAATAATAAAATTGAGGTGGTTCCAATTTATTATTCAAATTAACATTTCGGGTTTTTTGAAAATATTGGCCAACAACCTCATATACTAAATTTTAAAATTTTGATGGATCTAGAAACAATGAAATTATACCTTGTTAAAAATTATTTTCTACATGTTGATATAAAAAAATATCATATTTTTAGAACTAAAAAACAATAGGTTAACCATAACATTATAATAATTTATAAATCTCTTAAAATCACATTTCCTCCATATACATATAATTGTCCCTTTTGCAAAAACATATGAATTTTATGATGAAAATGATATAAATATTTTCGACATGCTCATTATAGATGAGATATATACAAGAACCATGTGAATTTCAATGATGACTTATATAATCATGATCTCATAATAAAAAATATGTCTATTTCCTAGGTCCATTGTTCAATAAAAAATAATAGTAATTAAATTACTATATAAAATTTTAAAGAAAAATTATGGAATATATTTTCCTTAAATTTAGAGTTAAATATTTTTTGTAATATATTATTATTTATTTATCAATTTTTTGTTTTATAAGTTTATAATTATTTTTTATAAAATTAATAATATTTGTGTACATTTTATTTTTTATCTTATTTTAATTAAATTTATTATTTCTAATAGAATTTATAATATTTTATTATGTTTAATAAATTCTGATAATTTATAATAAATTATAATAAAAAAATTTATTTTCTATTATATTTATTAACTTCTATGTATTTTCAAAAATAAAATTGTGAATAATAACTACAATTTATTATTTTTGATTATTTTAATTACTTTAATTTTTTTACTACATTATTGTAATTAATAATTTATTATAGTATATTATTGCTTCATCAGAAGTGATTTGGTGTTGGGAGGGTTTGGGACACGTCACGAGATTGAGTCCCCTGGTAGTTTTGTTGTTTTCATTGTATATTACCATGATAACTATTACCTACCTTAATTATTTATTATAGTTATATAATATTTTTTTTTGTATTTAGGAATGTATAACTAATTTTTATTAATTTAAAATAATATTTCAGATCTGGTTATATTTTATAAACAATAAAAACAACACTCTCATTAACTTTTATCAAAATAATTTAATTTTTAATAATTTATAAAATTTTACTATTTATTAAGTATAGTAGATTAATAATATTTAGTAATTATATTTTCTATTTTTTTATTTCACTAGTTAGTATTAAAATATTATATTTTTTTCATTATTTTTTATTTATCTTTTAAAATTTTAGAAATTTTAATTTTTTTATTATAATTAGTTATTATTCATTTTCTATTTATTATAATTTATATTAAATTATTTATATTTTTCCATTTTTTATATTATAACCAATTTTTATAATTTGTTATTAAATTTGTTATTACTATACTACATTTTAGTACTTTATTATAAATTATTTTTTATTATAATTTTATAATTTTAAGCTATAATTTTTTATTTTATCATTTTCTTATGTTTTATTCATTTTTATTTAAATAATTATTAAAAATTTATAATAATATTTCTATAATTTAACTAAAATATAAATTTCACAATTAATATTAACAACAATTTTAAATTATACTAATGTATGAATTTTTTATATTAAAATTATTAATAAATTTTAAATGCAACAACAAACTAAATATATATAAAAAATATATAATTTAATGTTCAAAGATAATTAAAATTATACTAAAATCAAAAAATACAAGAAATTAATCACTATTAAAAAATAAATTTTAAAAAATACCTTCAAATTGATGCTTTGATTGTGAAAATTGGACCTGCAATCTACGAAGAACATTACTCGAAAATAAAAAAAATTAAGAGTGTTTGAAATAGGGGTAGGAAAAACCCTATTTATATTTTAGTTTTTTAAAATTGAATCATCATTCAAAAAAAATTTATTACATGAACTATTTATGATGGACATTTGAGATGAAATATGTCTTTTTCAATATGCATTTGTGACAGAGTGTCCATTCATCACAAAAAAGTAGCCACTATAATGTTTTTCTTGCTCATCTAAAAATTATTTGATATAGAAATAGATTGTCGCTAAAAATATTCTACCACACTATTTGGAGCGGGTTAAAGATCCCATCAAAAAAGAAACATTATTATAATAGAATGGAGAGCCTATCATAAATAATATTAGTGTGAATATGTTTTACGACGAACTCTACATTCTATCAAAATTATGTCTTTCATTCCTAGGTTATTTTCATTGGAGTATACATTTTATTTCAAATAAGAATTTGTTGAATCCTATTTGGGATGTACTCTACATTTGTTTCACAATTTTGTCTTTTTCACTAATGTTATTTGAAACAAAATTTATATTCTGTCACAAATAAGTCTTTAATTTCAAGACTATTTAACCTATACTATACATTCCAATAAAAGTAAATATCACATTCCACGACACATGCATTTACACCAAAATTATAATTTACATATCCCTTATTCTCACAAATGTTTGTTGCTAAAAATATTATTTTCGATGGATTGATAACCCATTTTAAAAATATACCTTCTAAACAAATATTTGGAATGGACTACTTGTGCATCACAGATGCAATGATGCAAAAGTCTAAATTTATTATGATACTTTTTCCATACCCTATGACTTACTAAAATTGAAGGATCTGCCCTTAATCACTGACTTTGATATCACATATTGTATGGAGTGATCCAATCAAAGCTTATAATATCATAGATCATATTACCAGGCACAATTCAAACAATTGATCATTTATTTATTTTAAATAAATTTTTTTAAATCAAAATGTATGGTAAAGATATGATGCCACTGTTAGGTTTCCAAGGATCAAATAACATTTTTTTAACCTAGCATAAGAAATTATAAACCATAAAACTCATTATCCACCATATATTAAAATCAAAACCATATAGGAATAAAATGAAGAAAAAATTGTGTACCTTACACCAGAGATTGTTGTTTCTTCATCTTAATTCATAGTGCTTGAAAAATATCACTTGTAAGATATCCATCATCCTCCCTTCTCGATGGTGTATCAACCGGTCGATAGAATCACCCAGTTTCGGGGTCGAATTGTTCTTCTCACCATGACATTTTTGTACACTAGGTTAAGGATGAAGAAGAAGGGAGCATATTGATAAAAGAATAATTTTCTAATAACTAAGGAATACAATAAGCCACCATATTGATATTTTTTTACCATGTTATATAATCCCCAGTATGAGGAATTAAGAAATATATCCATTAGGGAAAACATCATAACAATCTAACCCAACCAATAATATTTTACTTATAATATACTAACCCTACAACATGGGTATAATAATATAATTAATCTCCTATAATTATTTATTAACACAATATATAACACATCAACAATAATCAATATAATGAGATCGATCCATAATATAGAAGTAAGTACATATTATTATCACTCAGGTCCTTAAGAATTTTTTTTTGTTATCATAAATACAATAATCGGTTGCATGTAAAATAGATGCACACCCATTCATACTCAGCTCATAATTTCAAAAAGAATTTTATACATGGTATAATAGCAAATTCAAAATAAACCACAAATCTCAATCGGTTTTTAGTGCAATGAACAGTCAAAAGTTTAAAAAATACAATGGGAATTTCCTAACTATTTATTACAGAATAATTACCCTATCAAAATCAAGAATCCATAAATATAAATTCATGGACCCTATATGGTGCATGTAACAACCTAAATATTCCCTATAATCAAATCTATAAGTTATTGAGTCATTCAACAAACAATTAGAGTCGTTTCATAGACATGTGTCAATATCCACTCCCTAGCTGGGTTCCATATCCTATTAAACTAATATCTAATGCGTATAACATACTCTCTATAATTTTAATAAGAAAAAAACCTCAAATTTGCTTAACTTGAAACTTTTATCTTGATCACAACCATATACTTTGATACCAAAATTTCATAACCCGATTTGATGGGAAACCCACTCGAGCTAGTGAAAAAACCAATTGTGACCCACAAAACCTACCTCCTAGACATGAGATAGTGATTACCATAGAGAATTGAATCAAAAAAATTGGATAAATAACCCTCGAAAACACATATTAAAAAAAATAAATTGAAAAAAACCATCAAACCATGCAAAATAGTAAATCTTGATCAACTGATATCATAAAATGATTAAGGCATGAATCTCATACAATATAACCTCATTCAAGACAACTATAACATTTGGAAAATGAACCCCTACCTATAATATGTAGATACAACTAAATTAATAGGCATGTCTCAATTATATATCAATAATATCCAAATATTAAGATCATGAAATAAACCCTAGTCATTAATCTTACACCACTTGAAAAATTAACCACTAATTCCAGTAAACATGTCTATAAAAGTAGGGTGAGTTTATCCATATACATCATGGTCTATTTATTAAGTATGGATAACCAAGTCATTATCTCTCATGCATAATAACCTAATTTTTAATATTTTAGTATATATTCTCATCCTCACAAGCCAAAATAATATAAGAGTAAACCCTATAAAACCTCAAACGATGAATTATCACATCCTCATGAATCATAAGATACTATACTTGAATATCATTTTCTAAAAAAATTTGTACATATTTATTTATATACCTAAATAAGTAAATTACTATGTTTAAGATCACCATATGAATCTCTTAGAAAATAACATTTTTTATACATTATAACAAAATATATTGAACTATAGAAGGGCTACTCAAAACCAACTCCTTATAACTAGTTCCATATATTCCCATTATCATGAACCAATCGGGGTCCACCCAAAATGTCACCCATGTCAACTCACCACATGGTCTTAATAGTTTTCCCGATCTCTATGTGGTGATAACTAGTATCGAGCATCCGACATACATCGATGATAATGATTTCACCCAATAAATCAATAATTATAAAGGAACCTAGACATAAATGTTCATCATGAAAACTTCATAAGTCATAGGATCACATTAAATATAATAAGAAATTTCATAATTAATTTGTTACCAAATAAAAAATAGCAACATAAATAAAAAATAAAAAACTGTAGGAAAACATTAATTACAATGGTATAAATATAACAAGAATATTTCTAAATAAAAAGTAGTTGTTTGAGGTAACATGATACATTAAATAAAAATGTTACAAAAATATAAACAGAAAATCTCAACTACTGCAAAATCCACCACTATATGAAAAATAAAAAAATTCAACTTCCACATCCATAACAATCGAACCTAATTATCTAAAGACCATCCAATACATATATGAGGAACCACTACTGAACATATTATATAATCAGTGTGAGAATAAAATTCCCACATTGGTATAAAAAATATTTTAACATAAATTTTTAACCAATGTTACTTTTTTCGGATGTTCTAAATACATTTTAGCATCAATTAGATAAAACCAACATAGAAAATATAAAAACATTAGTTATTTTAATAAATAATGTGGAAAGGAACTTATAATGTAAGTAATTTTTAAAAACCAGCATGAAAATTTAATTATAACTCCATTTATGCATATAACTAACATGGAAAGGTAATTATGAAATCTATTTTACATATAAATGATATTTTTGGTTCCTTTTCACATTTTTTAATTTAATAATAAACTTTGGTTTGTTATAATTTATTTGAATTCCATTTTTCTATACACATAAAAAACATTGATTAATAAAAAAAATAACACCAATAAAATTAGACCAAACAAATGAAAAAGGTTCAATTTTTTTACTTATTCTCATTACCTATGGTTATATGCTTTGAATTTATATATCATTTCATGATATTCACACTCTTCTCAATGAAAAAATAATTAGTCATTTTGAACATCAATTACTTCTTGAAAAAAACGATCATTAAGAATTTTTTAACCATAGATGGTAGATCTCATGAAAAATATTGATCATTTCTTCTCTATTAAAAGGAGTTGTCATAATCAAATACAAAATCATATAGCCAAAAAATACGCGATCAAAAAAATATTCAAAATAATTAAAATAAGGATATAACACCACTTTAATGTTCTGAAAATGTACGTTAGGGTAGATTGAGAATGTAAAAAAGAAAGATAAATGAAAATTTTGGGAGAAATGAATAATAGTGTTATGTATATATACATGTATGTGGGACTCCAAAAGGCATAGGCGCATGATGTAAAAAAATGAAACCCACTACCGCACAACATAGAAAATGCTCAAACATTTCACATTGTTTTTTTAAAAACAAATTTTATAAAGTATATTTATAACACATATTCTTAAAAAACTAAAATTATTGACCATCTTAAATTAATTTAACAAATAATCAAAATTATATACACTTTTAATGTTATTTATTGAATAAAAAAAGTCAAAACGACAATGTAGTAAAATACAAATATACTAGAACTAGTATTTATTCTTCACATACCTCATGCATAACCATTGAATGTAAATGAATTTTATGTTATTATTAAATAAAACTATAAAAGCTGGAATTTAATTTTAATAAAAAAGTAACATGTGATGATGACATTGATTCACACATCCTAGGGTGTAAAATTTACACAGTTTACAATAAAAATGATTTGAAAAATTTCATGAAAAGGAGGCCATAGAACTAAAGTAAGTAGTTTTAAAGATCAATTTTGAGATACAATATATATATATATAAATATATTTAGTGTTATTAAAAATATAAAATTTAATAAAGAAAACACAAGTATGATGTATTTATGTTGTTAAGGTTAATTTACTAATCAAGGATTTAAATTAAATACATAAAGAGCAGGTTTGTTCTAAAAATAGTCATTTCTATTTTGAATGTAACCTTTTTTTATTAAATAATAAAAGTATCCACTTAAGTTCTTATGAACATTACACTAACATAAAAGTAAATGATAAAGGGAAAGATAAAAAATATTAATTACTAACATAATAAACATAATAATAATGATAAGAAACCATCATAAAATAACCATGAATGAATAATAATGGGATAAAAAAATCCAAATCATTAGGTTAACACCTATGAGATATGAAGTCAATATAAAAAAACACTAAAATGATATCTATCTAATTTGATCCTAATGTGATTGAACTTACCAAACACTTAGTTTCACCCAAACATGCTAGATAAAGGAGAAAAATTCCCTAAGTAGGGAATAATTATAACTTAGGGTCTCTAGATAGTGTGGAATCATAAACTAATATAGTATTAATACCTATATTTTTCACCTAAAAATCCAAGAATTATCATGACATAAAAAATGAGGTGAGAAATCAATATGTAACATAAAACACACACACACACAAAAAACCACACACACATAAAAACAATCATAACACAATATCACCTCCTATCATCCTTAATAAAAGAAAATACAATATTACGAATGTATACAAAATAATTATTTCCACTCACTAGGATAAATCCAATATTCTCACCAAATAAAAATATCATTTTTAACTTTTATATAAATAACCATGTGACACACTTCAAATCAATACATTAACTATAATATGTCAAAGTAGAATCGAGGGGATATATTATTTCAAAATTAGAACTTAAAATCACCAAATAAAATATTTTAAAACCCAACAGAAACTATTTTATCTATTAGAAAATAAAACAACTTAAATATATCATAATAATGAAAACTACCTTTTAAAATATTTATACATTACATTTTATTTGAAAAACCTTTAATAAAAATGATGTTAATTCATAATAATTCATAATAAATCATTCCATAATGTATTCCACAATTGAAAAACAATTTATTATGTTTGTAATTATAAAAAATACCATGCATGATTTTTTTTCATTAAGATAGATTTTGATCATTGAAATTTACAAAAAATACAATTTTCTAGTTGTAAATCGATAGGGAAACTAAACTCTAATGACATGGAATCAATATATAAACATAACATAATATTTAAAACATTAAAAATATAAATTGAAAGTAATCAATCACTTATGGATTTAAGTTATAAGGAAATTAATGGATAAACCTACCCCAAATAATTGATCTCACCAGAAAAAGTGTTATTTTACCATGAAAGTACCAAATAATCATCTAGATGACCATATGAAATTGTAAGCATCTGAATTTTTTTAAAACCTAAATTTTTCATTTATTGGGTGTTGAGAGAGTATTGTGATATTTGTTATAGTTTCATAGGGTTTGGAAGGTTTATATTTATTTTTATGCAATTCTAAAATTTTGGGTTTAATTATGTCTCCAAAATTTAGCTAAGCATAATATATTATGCATGGTTTGAAAATAGTTCACATCAATTTAAAATACGAAATGTAATTTATAATTTCTTACACAACTATATTAATATAACATTTCATTTAGATTCAAATAATTTTATACATATATGTTTTTAAATAGCTTGTAGAAAATAATTCTGTTGTATATATTTCATATGTATATCTTACGTATCATCTCTATTTTTAATCATTGATTTTTTCATAAGTAAATAATCTTGAGAATATAAAATATAATATGTATTATATATATATATATATATATATATATATATATATTTAAAAGGCAAAGCCTCCTTTATTAGATGCAAGATAAAGAAGAAAGAAAAGAAAAGAGTATGGGAGAAAACAAAGAAACCCCAAAACAATGACTATTGCCTAACCTTTTTAGCAGACGCTCGGTTAGCCTTTTCTCTTCTTCTTTAAAAGCAATCAGCTCCGCTCTTTCACATCCTCTTCCATGACCTCTAGATCACCCTCTGTTAGCACTTTCCCTGTTCGCAAGAACTTGAAGCCTTCCCCGTAGTGTCTCATCATCAGTGCTATCATAACCCGAGCTATCCTCTATATCTTCCTTGTCATTGACAGAAGAAGCATTTGTTTTAACTGGCATCATTATTTCTTCTGCAGTAGGCTTCTCAACCGCCGTAGCGGAAGCAACTGGGGACGGTGTCTTCTTGTAAGAAACAATCTAAAATCCTTCATTATCCACAAAGGGTTTTGCAGAAGAGTGACAATCATTAGAGATGACTGGGGGGTCATAATCTAAAGTTTGTTTACCTTTTCGATTCCCAAAGGGCATCAATTTCCCTTGAGAGAGTTGCCGATCAACCTCAAGTTGGGCTTCTACTTCTCTTGCCTGCTCATTTCCTTTGCTTGTAGAATCAACATGTTGGACATTATCCGCATCCGTACAAATCTCAGCCCAAGACTTCTTCTGGTTTTCAGGGAAAGTACATACCTTGGGAGAATCTGGTCAGTCTCCCAAAACATCAACATTATATGCCTCTTCATGAGCGTCACTTGGCACCGATTTCTCAACCTGATTAGCAACCGTGATCAGCTCTGACTTACCCAAATTTCTGCCGTTCTCAGGTAACAACTGTGATTCAGATTTCCCAGAAGAGGCATATTTTCCCTTCTTGAGACAGTTATTGACATTATGGCCACGCAATGCACAAAAACTACACACTAAAGAATGCCGACAAGAAGATAAATCATGACCAATAACATGGAAGTCTTTGCAGAACATAGGCATTTTTTCATAAACAATCTTCAACTCAATAATATCTTCATCAGTAGAAAGCATCACCTTATCAACAAGAGTCGATCCCAGTTCAATCTCAACCATAAACCCAGTGAAGTGTCCAAATCAGGAAACTTCCGTCTCCTTATCAATTTTGATTGGTATACCAATGGATAATGAAATATCATATAATATTTTAGGATGCCAAAGTATCCAGTTTAAGCCATAAACTCTAATCCAACCCTGAGTCGTAGTGATATCAACTTCCAAAGGGTTTAACTTTTTATCCCATTCCCATAAATGAATAATTCCAGGTTTGAGGGAAATGGAACCAAAGCCCCATGCTCGAACTTTTAATTCATCCATGGGGAAAAGCATATGGAAATATCCCCGACCAAGCGAGACACAATTCCATGTTGAGAAGCCCCAAATTAGAGAAATACGTTCCTTGAGATCATAAATTTTTGTAGGTTGTGTACCCTTTGGAAGGAAAATGCGAGCAATGATGAGAACTCACCCATTTTGAGCCTTTCGGAGACCGCAATAGGATCCTCTTTGATGTGCGCAATATTCCCCTTTATTCTAATGAAAGATTCAATCCCACCTTTAAGATGAACAAAGGAGTGAGCACTGCCATCCTGTCTAATAGCCTCAGAGCTCTCCAAAGCAGGTTCAATTGTACCTGCTCCAATAGCAGATCCAGACGAAACTGGGATGGAAATGCCAAATGGGGTCTCCTTCCAGCAGCCATGCTATCCTTTGACCTGCATCCGCCCTCAATACCTCCCACGGCAGGCACCAAAGCTGTGTTCACCCCTTCCAGTGATGAGCTCACGCCGCCAGAGCCCAAACCCGCAGCCCCTACCTTCTTCATCAAGATCCCCCATCCCTCCGCCATAAACCGAGACTTCGTCGCAACACCAGATGTTGCCGCCGTCGCATCGTTCGAACCATCAGCATCTACCGGGACATCACCGACAGCTCCAGGCATATCCACCGAAGCAGAACCTCAAACACCACTCACAACAGAAGATCGATGAGAGTCAAACCTCCCAAGAGGAAACAGATCCACAACAGGAAACATCATCACGATCGCCAAAACCCTAGTCGCCGCAGTTCGTAGAGAGAGAGAGTCTTGCCTTTCTCATCCCGCTTCCCATTATATATAAATATTATGTTTTTATAAAATGTTATAAAGAATTGATGTTATAAAATGTAATATATATATATATATTATTTTGTATTATGTTGTAAGATATATATATATATATATGTATATATATATTATTAAAAATTGTGGTGATAATAATAATAATAAAACAAGTGTCTTAAAAATGTCTATGTTACATTTTATATAAAAAATACGAAAATAATTTCCTAAATTATTGCACATAACATTTTGAAAAATGATAGAAAAAATAGGAAATGTGCATTTCAAAAAATTGATGAAATGATTAACTAAAAATATTGAGAATTAAATAATAATTACATTAACAAAATATAATTAATACATATGGGGGAGTGATTCACCCATGGGGGTAGGAAAGAGTGTCATGATTTGAGGAAGAAATAAAGTGAAATTCCATACATCATGGTGAAAAAAGACATGGATTTTGTTAAAATAATAAGAAATAAACTGTTTCGTATGAAGACAACCTTAGCCTATCATTATTCTAAATGAAAAAATGAATTATATCCTTAACCCCCATTTTATGCAACCATGAATTTTAATAGAATGAAATTAAAATCCAAGTAATTTTAAAATAAACATGTATAGGTTCCACAACCCTCCTTGTTTGTATCAAAGTAGGTAGAAATTGAAGAGTCTAAAGTTACACCCCCTATTGGTTCGTGAGAATGATTTTATATAAATAAAGATTAATTTTTAAACCACTATCCCTTTATTTCATTTTTTAGGATCCACATTAAATTCTCTATGCACATAAAGAGTGGAGGGAGAAAAACATGAAGGAACCTTCAAAGCAGGATACACCCTCGTCTATATGTGGTTAACTGTTGTGATTCCAATATGGACTTTATGATATTTAAAGACATTGAAAACATAACTTCTTGTCTATGTCCTTATAAAATGTTGTTGATATAAAACATTTTCTCAAACCAAACTAGATACCCTCATATCGTGATACTCAAGAAAGATCTGGCATATCCCAAAGGCCATTTCTGATCTCCATGAGTTATCAACCAACACCTGGAAACATACAAGATCATTGAGATTTTTTTTCCAAAATACAAAAAACATAAAATATAAAAGTCAGTATGATTAGAAATTCAAAAGGTTAAAGTACCAGAAATTAATAGGTAAAATAATACCCAATAGAAATTAAACATCCCAAATGAATCATCATCCCAATATAACAATATCAAACTATACAGAAAAGGTCTCAAAGTTCCCATGAAACAAGTGAAAAAAATACATTAGTCACCAACACCACTCTATAGTCAAAAGGATTAAAAACATCCACCTACTCCATGTGGTGCTTTCCTTTTACTCATACATGTCATAAGAAATTATAAAAACATCCAAATGAAAAGGTAGAGTATGAGCTATAATTCCTAGTAGGGTCTCACCAATTCTTCCATTATTAATACCATAACAATTAACCATTTATTGTATAAATTTAAATTAAAAAAAGGCATTGAATTAAAATTTAATATTTTATACCAAAACTTGATTTCATTCAAACAGATTGTAGTTATATCAAAAAATATTTCAAATATTGTTAAATTAATATTTAATATAAAATTGTTTATATAAATCAATTATCTTAAATAAATTAGTTCAATAAATCAACAACATGCATAATCAAATAAAGTAAAGATAGAACCATGCTAACGAGCCCCATGGTATTTTAGTTTCTTGGTAATAGGATCCTCATACTTCTAATTAATTAACCTGAATATATTTATGTGTGCACACTTAAATCAACACCCCATTCAGATATCCACTATGGGAAATAAATCTACACCCCAGTAGGGGATCCATAAAGAAAATAAACCTGATCATGGTTCAATTAGTATTTTCATTGTAAGTCCATTTCCAAGGCATACATATCCTAGCACAATTTTCCAAGTTAACTACAGAATAAAAAATATTTTATGTTCTTCAATCAATAAATAAATCAATCAAAATTTAAATCATTCATTTCAAATCATTTTAAAATATAAATTTTAATTTTCAACCTTCCTTCTCATTTCAAAACCAGAAAGTAAGATTCATCATTTTATTACATTTCAAATCACCTTTGAATTTAACAAATTTTATCATGATCAACATCACATCATTTCATCAAAATAATTTCTAAATCAAGCAATCACTTTTCAAAATTTTTCCCAACAATCTCAATTCCCTTGAAATTGGGTTTTTTATCAAATCTCATTCCCATTTCAAATCAAAGATATTTTCATTTCAAATCCTTGTTTTAAAACCATTTAAAAACACATTCCATATCAATCAAGAAATATAAGGATTAAATTGAATAGAAAATCCTTATGTAACCACCAACCTTTAAATCAAGGTATCAAAATGCACAACACCTGCAACGGGGAATGCCAACAAAGAATGAAAGCATGGAAGATCTAGGAACACAACATAGAATCAAAATATAAAAAAATTGAGTTTATATAGATAAATTAAAAGATGATATATATAAATATAAGTCATAGATAAGTAGATATCATAAAAAACCAAATGAGAGGAGATCCACTAACCCAGAGGAGATTGAACAAGATCAACAATGCTTCGATCCGCCAAGAAAATGGATTGAAGGAGCCAAAATTCCCTCCTGGGAGCCTTTAAAACCAAGTAAATTGATTTAGGGATGGATGTGTGGATTTTTAATCTTAAATTGTGGGTTCATTATTTCTAAAATAATTATTATGGGAATTAAAACCCATACACATGGTTTTCTAGGAGGGGTTGCATGTTTTGAAAAATTATGATCCCTTGCTTGTAGGGTGCTTGATTTATACAAGGAGGGTTCATAGTTTGTCTGACTTTGAACCAAAATTGTAAACCATTACCTTTTGGGGTTTTAATATTTTGAGGGTATGGATGCATGGTTTTTAAAAACCTTGTACCCCTTTCCAGTGGATCACATTAGGGTGTGTAGTTTTCTAATCAAAACTGCACAGTTTTCCATAACTATGATCCAATCATGCACAACCCTACAAGCTTCCAAAAAAATTACATATTATCCTAGAACAAACTCAATACAATACCAAACTTAAAATAGATAAAAATAATGTTCAAGGAATACATGAAATAAGGTAATGAGATGTTAAAACCTCCCCACTCTAAACACATTTTGTCACAAAAAATCCTATCATGAAGATTCTCTATCAAAGAGAAAAGGTCACTACTATATCATCAATTCCTCACTCTCCCAAGTCTCATGTTAATTAGAACCATGAGTCTATAATATGCAGCAAAAGGCACCATCCTCCCATGAAGCACCTTTATCTTAGAATCAACTATCCTAACTTGATTCTCAATCATGGATAAATCAAGATTAACATCTTGATCTTCCCAAATCAAAAAAAATGAGAAGGGTCAAAAAGATACTTATGAAGCTGTGATACATGGAATAAATTATGTATTGATTTCAACTATAGTATAAGTTATAAATGGTAATCCACTTTTCCCACATACTCAATAATTTCAAAAGGCCCCCAAACCAAGGTGTAATCTCTCCTTATTTCCCATGTCGTTGATGACCCAAATGAGATGATACTCTAAAAAACACCTGATCACCCACTGAAAACTCAAAAGGTCACATGTGATGGTCAATATAATACTCCATGACATAAACATTATCTAATGAATCAATTGAATATTTTCCATCATTTCTTGGATAAAACTTTGTTCAACCAAGGATCTTTCCCCAATCTTTGACAAACACAATGAATATTTACAAGGATAAACATGAAATTCCACAAAAGGAGCTATCTAAATTACATATTGGTATCTATTTTTACAAGAAAACACAACCATTACTAAATGGACATCCCATTCCCCCCCCCAACATAAAGAACACTAGTATGTTACATGTTTTGAATAATTTTTATAGATTTTTTCCATACATCCTTCTATGGATGGTATGTCATGCTGAAATGTAATTGAGATCCCAGTGCCTCCAAGGGGCCTCTCCAAAAGAGATAAGTGAAATGGGGATCCTTATTAGAGCATATATCATAAAGGATTCTATGTAATCTAACAATATACTGCATATAGATACATCCCAAGTCCTCAACTTTTTTGGTATTATGAATATTTCAAAATTTATCCAATTTGATGAACCAGTTGATCACAACCCATATCACATTCTTCTAATGAGGTGTATGTGGAAACCTAACCAAAATGTTCACATAGAACTCATCCCACTTCCCTATAAATAATAGAATCTTCTAAATCAAACATGAACATCTCTTGTGATTTTCTTTAACTTACTGATATGTATAACAATGATAAAAAAGTTAACAATGTATCATATAATACCTAGATACTAGAATCGATTCCACATATCATAAAAAATATTCACGTACCTTGGGTTCACTACCCACTGGGAATTATAGTAACCCCCCATTACATATTTTCTCATAGGAAAATTCACAAAAACTGATTTTGAAAGGATAAGATTCCCTCCAAAAAGAACACCCAATCAATGATGATATCCCCATGGTAAAGAGAGTCCCTAATGTAATGGAATTCCTCATTAAGATGCTTTTCCAAAAGAATAATATTGAGAAGATTAGAGGTTGACATGAAAATTTCCAAAATGACCTTGCTCTCTTCTTCCTGGACTCCCAAGTGAAATTGTTCAAAAGTATTCATCATGTTCCACTCTTCTGGTGATTGTTTCATGGTATTGGTTTGATGTTTCGTACTCAAATCGTGCACTACAACATTTCCCATACTTGAGGTATAGGGAATGTCAAAGTAAATATAATATAGGTACTCCACAAAAATACTCTAAAGGATACTAAAATATTTTTGAGAGAATATATACCTCAATATTTTGTGGTTGGAATAGATGTTAAAACTTTCTCCAAAAAGTAATTTTCTCATGATCTTAAGAGAATGAATCGCATATATGAGTTTGAGCTCATGGGTTGGATAATTATTCACATGTGGCCTAAGTTTTCTAGATCCATAGGCTACCATGTGATCACCCTTCATAAGAACATAACCTAAACCCAAACCTCATGTATAACAGAAGATCACATAGACCTGACCAGCCTATATAAGATTCAAAACTGGATAATAAGCCAAAATATGTTTTAAATCAACCAAATATCTCTCACATTGTTCATTACACAAAACACCACCTCCTTTAAAGTGAGGGTTGTCATTGGAGAACCCAATTTGAAGAAATCGATGAAAAACCTATTTAATACTTCAACAGTCCCAAGAAGCTATGCATCTCAAAGACATTACACAGTTACTCCCCTATCATAATAGCCTTCACCTTCTCAGTATTTACTGAGATGCCATGTTTTGAGACCATATGTTCTAATAACTTCACTTCCCATATATATAAATTTCACATTTATAGTATTGTATAGAGTCTATTATCTCTCAATATTTATAGAACTTCATTTAGATTACACACATGATCATCCTTAGTCCTAGAGTAAACCAATATGCCATCCACAAAGACTACTATGAAAAATATGAAATAATCATAGAAAATACTATTCATTAATTCCATAAAAACTATGGGAGAACTGTTTAGACCAAATGGCATGAAAGGATACTAATAATGGATATACCTACTCATGAAGGTGGTATTCTGAATGTCATATTCTTTTTTCTCAACTGGTGATAACCAGATCGAAGATCAATCTTTAAGAATATCCTTGACCATTTCAATTGATCAAACAAGTCATCAATACATGGTAACAAATACTTTTTGTTTACTATTACATAATTTATTTTTCGATAATCAATATAGAGGTAAAGTGTTCCGTCCGATTTCTTTCCAAAGAAAATTGGTGACCCCCCAAGTTGACACACTCGGGAATATAAAGCCTTTTTTATAAAAGATCATTCAAATAATTCTTTAAATATTTCAACTCTACTAGTTCTATACAGTAAGAAGTAATATATACCTACTGAGTGAAATGTACAAAATCAGTAGGGAACCCTACCTCCCTTACCACCAATGGTAGACCAAATAAATCAGAAGGAAACATGTCAAGAAACTTGATGATGAATGTAGAGAGATCATCACTCAACTATTCTCAATCCAAGTAATAATAAAACAAAAATATTACCTTTCCCAACTATAGAAAATACGTTCTAACTCTACTTGATTTTGGGTCCCATTCTCCTTGAAAGACATGGAACACCCTATAGGGTGTAGTAAAGGTGACATGATGAAGAAAACAATCAATTTTATCCTTATTAGAAATAATCCAATACATCCTAAGGATGATATTAAGAGGATTTATATTGATAACCAAAAAATTATATGTAATCTCAATCTATGATAAAGAGAAAGCACAAGTAGGACAATGAATACACTTCTCTCTCTTCATTCTGAGGGTCAAAGTAAAATTGACCACACAAGAAAAAATCTATGTAGGAATATTTTATAGGTTCATAATATGAGTCGATATAAATTAGTGAGATGCACAAATGTCAAAAAAAGTAGTCACTAAAGATGAATATATAATGATGGTACCTCTCAGAGTCACTGAACCTGTATCAGATTTCTCTAGTGACTCTTCCACCACGTGAAGAAGCTTCGTTCCATATGCCTATGCCTGGAACCCATTAGATCATAAAACATTTGGTTTTACCATAATACTTTTAGGTTTTTTGTGCCTACTTTCCTATGTGGAGTATAAAATATATGGCATTATTTTTGTAGGTGGCCTGAAAAATCGCATGAAACTTATATCTTGGGTGCCTCAGTGAAAACCTAACTCAAATTCCCAACCTTTACACATTAGAATAAAGTAAAAGGGCCTCCTCTAGGAACTATAGGAGTTCTAGAATATTAATTCTATTTATAACCACAATGAGACTAATCACGCTTTAACTTTCCTTTTGAATAGCTCATAGAACTTCAACTCTGAGAAAAAAGAACTCATGCCAACCTTAACATTCCTGATAGGTCAAGCTTAACCATAAAAACCCTATCCAACACATCCACATAAGAATCACACTTTAGTAAGAAAATATGAGGTCTAATGTTAGATAAAAGACCCATCTCAAGTCTCAATGCCTTCAACTTTTCATTATTAACCACCTTAGTAGAAAACTGAACAAACTCAGAAAATTTTCTTTCATAATAATTCACTATAATGTCACCCTATTGTAGTTTTAAAAACTCCATGGATTTCTATAAATAACTTCAATTGTAGATAGAACTCTTCATTGAAAAAATATATAAAGCATTTCCACTCCAATACCTCATGATTTTTCTAACACTTAAAAACCCCACGATCTCTTACTAGGCCCTTCTAGCTTATAGGTATCAAAATTCACCTTTATAGATTCAGTTGTTTCTGGGAAATAAAAAAGAATATCTATAATTATTAACTAGTCCTAAACATCTTGAGGATCATTATATACTTGGAAAGAAGGTGAATTATGGTAACGAAAATATTTATCATGATCATGAGATTTATTCCTTCGAGTTTCAACTACCAGATCCAAAATGAGAATGAGTTTGGGTACTTGACCTAGTGCTTAGACAACCCCAACCACCATCTCGATAAGATTCTAATTAATGGATTATTTGCTTGTTGTAGTTCACCAATAGCTTCTTCTTGGTGCATATTCACACGTCTTCTTAGACTAATGTTGCTACAAAATATCAAAAGACAACACTAAAGATATTAGAAAGGATCTATTAAACAAAGATACAAGAATATCAATTCCATCAAACACAGATTTAAGATTGGAATTTCGATATACTTAGATCAAAGGTAGAAAAAATAAAAAAATCAAATAAAAAATTATTCAAAGACTCTATTCCAAAACACCCATAGTGACTTAAGGTTTTTTACGGTGAGTTATATCTAGGAACATTCTCACAACTACCTCCAAATTCCCATCATGACATATTAATATGCACACTAACATCAAGGAAATATTTTTAACCTCTATTTGATACAAGTTCACAATAATCCAAATGGGATACCTCAGTGACCTAATATGCGAGATGACTCTAAAAAAGCCCAAAAGGAATTCTAGATACCCATCTGTTGTCAACTAGAACCTAACATCATATATAATCAAATAAGAAAATATTTTACCCAATACAACCAAAGATATAATACACAATTCAATATGATCAGTACTCAAAAAGAAGAAAGTACCAGAAAAAATAGGTGAAAAAATACCAAATAGAATGAAAACATCCCAAAGTAAACATCATACCATGATGAAAACATCAAACTAGATAGAAAAGGCCTCAAAGATCTTGTGTAACAAGTGGAGAAAATCTCCACTGGTCACCATCACCACTCCACAGACCAAATGATCAATAGAATCCACCACATATAAGTGGATTTTCCCCTTTGCTCGAACCTGGTATAAGAAAGTATACAAACACCCAAAGTAAAAGGTATGGTGTGATATATAAATCCTAGTGGTGTCTCACTCAGTGTTTCACAATCAATACCATAACAATTAACCATTTATGATATCAATTTAAATAAAAAAGGCATGTTATTACATTTTAATATTTTAAACCAAAAAATTATTTCATTCAAATAGATGTATGATATATCAAAATATCTTCCAAAAATTCTTCAATGATCATTTTATATAAAATCGTTGATATAAATTAGATGTCATGAATAAAGTTGTTCAATAAATCAACGACGTGTATAATCAAATAAAGTAAAGAAATAATTATGATAAATATCCTTGTGGTATGTTAGTTTCATAGTAATTGGATCCTTACATTTCACATTAATCAACACGAATATAGATATGTATGGGAAATCAAATCAACACCCCATTTAGGGATCCACTCTGGGCAATCATACTATACCCATTGTAGGGATCCACTATAGGAAATCATGCTAATATTGATTCAGTTGGAGTTTTAATAATAATTCCATTGATTGTGGATCACGAACCAAACATGATTTTCCCAGTTACCTACTTACTACCTAGGGTAACATTTGATTAAATTAAGCAATCAATCAATCAAATTAGAAATAAATCATTTCAAAATATAATTTACCAATTTAAGTTTTCAAAATGTCTTCTCATTTGAATCCAAAAACATATATTTTCAATATTTCACAAAATTTCAAATAACCTTTAAATTTAATAAATTTTCTAAAAATAAACATCAAATAATTTCATCAAAATTACGTTCAAATCAGGCCATATTTTTTCATAAATTCTCCCAATAATTTCATTTCCATTAAAATTGGGATTTTTCTAAAATCTCATGAACATTTAAAATCAATGATAATATCATCTAAATTACATGTTTTTAAATCATTTAAAAACTATTTATAAATCAATTAATAAATATAAGGATTAAATTGAATAAAAAATTCTTATGGAACCACTGAACTTTAAATCAAGGGATCAAAATGAAGAACACCTATAACAGTGAATGCCAATGAGGAACTAAGGCATGGAAGATCTAGGAATACATCCTAGAATCAAGATCCAAAACCGAAGTTTAGATAATCAATTACAAGATGATTTTTAAAACTCTAAGTATTAGAGAAAGAGAGATTATAAGAAACCACACAAGAGGATATCCATTTACCCAGAAGAGATCGAACGAGATAAACGATTCTTCGATCCAGTAATAAAAGGATTTAGAGGTTCTAAAATCACCTATAGAGAGACTATATAGCCCTAAAATATCTTTAGGGTCAAATATGGATTTTTGGTATCTTAAATGTGGGGCTTAGGATTTTCAAAATAAATTTAAGAGGAATTAAAACCTGCACCCATGGTTTGTTGGGAAGGGATGCATGGATTGTCAAATCATGCACTCTAACTATGCTCCCCTACTGGTAGGGCTCACAGTTTATCCTATTAGGTCAAATCTTTCACAATCCATGAAAACCATCACTTTTTAGTGTTTCATGGTTTGGAGGGTCTGGTCATAATGTTTGGTAAAACAATACAACCACTTCATATGGTTCACATTAAGAAACACAATTTGGAGGATCCAACCACACAGTTTTACCTAAACATGTTCCCACCATGAATATCCTTACAGGATTCCGAATAAACTTACAAATTCTTCTAGACTAACCCCAAAACAAGACCCCAATTAAATGAGATAAAAATAAGGTTAAAGGAATACATAAAATAAGTTTACAAGATGTTACATCATTCTTCCAAGGCTTTGAACTAGGTAGGGGATTCCCAAAATCTATTTTTATTTACATTTTTATGTAGGATTATACTCCATAGGTCTACACTAGACAAATAGTGTGATTAACCTTAATAATATAATAATATGGAATTAAAAAAATTAAGGTTGGATTGAATTAATATCATGTTATTTTCATTATATTCTTAATATTAGGATTTTTTTATTTCATAGATTTTTGTGGCCATGTTTTTTTACATAAATATTATTTATTAGTTTTTTCATATTATATTTCAATTCAATATTGAACGTCATATTTCATCCAAAATATTCTATAATAATCTCTCTATTTTCTCACATATCTAAGGGAATAAAAATTGAATAAATAATTAAAATTATAATTATAAAAATAAAAATGAGTGTGGAATTCATTGAAATTTCCATTCATTCTCAAAAAGGGTTAATATTTTTAAGCATTGTATTTATATTGATACATATATATAATGAAATATATCATTGAATTTGTTTTTATTTGGGTTAAAACAACATACCAATTTTATTTAACTAATTGAATGATCAATATGGTCCAGAAATGATAATTTATTTAATTAATTTTAAATCCCAAAAGTTTTCAAACAATTTTAAAAGTATTTCTCATGATTGAAATGTAGTGTGTTAGTGGATCTTGATATACTATTGATTAGAAATTATTACTTCTTGTTTACATTGATTGGATGATACCTTGTTGTGTGTTTCATGAAAACCCGGTATGGTTGGAATTGTGGGGAGTTTAGTGATATTATTTTGGGGAGACAAAGGAATACAATAGTGATAGAATGAAAAAAATGATTTGTTAATGTGATTAGATTGACTATGAAATTATTGGATAAAGTGGATATCCTTATTCGATTTATTTATGATTCAAATGATTTATATAGGATTATTTTATGAATTTCCCTTCTTGTATATTTTTATCTTCTTATATATGGTATTAGAGGTGTCTTAGTGCCTAGAGTAATGGAATGGTAATTTAATGAGGAATTAAATAAAGGGTTATGTTTCTTAAAATTATTAATTTCATAAGATATAACAGAAATAAATATAGAACATATAAAATATTAAATTTGTTTAGATAATAAAACCAGATTCCTATTAAATATTATTAAATGCTTCGGTGTCTAATTATGAGCTTAAGAAGAAATTAAACCTTCTTGTATGACTATTTGCTAACAATCCCATAGTAATTATGGTTTGGTCATACAGTAGGACACCAGATTTAAAAAGATTCTAGGGATAAGGTAGTTTCTCTTGTTATGATGTGTTCTATATATACCATTATTTTCTGTTATTTGTTATACTCTACCGCCTGATTCAATTAGGGTGGCCAACACCAATATTAGGCCTTGTGTTCTAGGTGTTTCCTAAATTCTAGGTTTATGAGGTTACATATGGGGGACTACTCACCGAACCTCACTATCTCCTCCAGAGTTTTCCTTAGTATATGGACATGTTTGGTATGTGATGGATTATAATTATAGAATATGTACCCATATATGCTATAATTGTTTTTGTTTATTGCATTAATGTATATGAAGAGTGAAAAAGATTAATGATTTAACGTATACATATATTACATGTGCATCTACACATGGGATATAATAGATTATGGTGAAGTACATATTTACAAAGGACTATGATGGATCTTGGTTTTATACATATAGGTATGTGATGGAGATGTGGATGAGATTATGTGGTTATGGAGATGATGTATTTGTACCTATGTGTAGCATGGATTTTTTTATGGGATTAAAGCAATAGGACATAATTCATTAAGGTTTAGGGTAACATGTTCTATGGAATGGTGGTAGATGTGTACCTTACATATATACATGAATTATTATATGTTACCAATATCTGTGCATTACTTTGTGAGCAAATCTTGGAGTGGTTGGAAATGTAGTTCATATGTTTAGGTGATGAGTTTTGTCACAATTTATTCACTAGGTATTTATAATTCTTCCTTATTTTCATGAGTAGATTTGGGGTGGATTCTACTATGTATACTTGTATGCCTACCGATATATATAGACTGTTGTTACGATCTATATAAGATTATTATAGATTGATTATGAAAAGACCGAAGAATAATGCACACATATATATAAATATTACAACATTTTAGATGAAACGATAATACATCTCTTAATAATACACACCTATGAACCCTAATGGTTTAGTTTCTTTGAATACTATATATAGAATCAACTTTTTTGTAAACAATATTCATTATTTACGAACAAATTTCTTCTCACATGGTACCAATCTAAACTTATCATACTTAATATCTTAATTTATAACTTAGGTAAATATAAGAATATGAACGGGTGATCTTAGATTATCAATAAGGGAAATCATGGGAGAAAGGGTTTGAAGATCATAAGTGAACATAATATGATCATATGGGTATGATAATATAAGAAATGTACATAAATATCACAGCCAAAGACCTAAATCTCATATCATGTGTAATGGAATAAAAATTTTCATATCACAAGACATCAAACCTAATAGTTTAGAACATCAATTGTAACACCCCAAGGTTTAAAATAAATAAATTGAAATGCAAAATTTTTTAAGTAGATATTTATGACTATCCTTTAAACATAATTTTTTCACTTCTATGTTTTGAATTTTGAAATACGGACATCTATAATTATGTTCAGTAATTTATTTGGAGTATAATGGAAGCAACTTATTTTTTAGTGAATAGTAACACAACCTTATGAATAGTAATATGAATAGTAAAATGAACCTAATGAATAGTAAATTGTATTATTATTTTATTTACTTGTGGATTTAAGATAATGAAATCTTGGTTAATTTTCCAATGTGATATAAAAGTAGTTATAGTTATAAAATTGTTATTTTTTAGAAAATTATGATTTTATTTAAAAATTAAATTAATAATATTTAGAAAATTATTTTCAAAAAATGGAATTTATTTTTGAAATATATATATATAAAAATGGTTAGGGTGAATTTCTTGTATTTTTTTAAAATTATTCAATTTTTAATGAATAGTGAAATACGATAAAATACCGTATATTCAAATTATCAGTTAAATACACTATTTATGAAAACATGAGTGATGTAAGGCCACATGGTTTGAACTCACAGGCCGTTATTACTATTTGGGGTCACATTAATTAATAATATTCATAGTCTTGAGAAAAAAATCTTATAATAATGATTAAAATAATGTAAAATACCTCCTCTCCTCCACTATAAATACCTCCTTCATTTCCCTCTTCTTCCCACACCTATCAAGACTTGAGACTTACATAAG
The DNA here is from genome assembly GCA_963277665.1 of Viscum album. Lineage (NCBI taxonomy): Eukaryota > Viridiplantae > Streptophyta > Magnoliopsida > Santalales > Viscaceae > Viscum > Viscum album. The sequence continues at coordinate 1,951,188,651 of OY728141.1, read as the reverse complement.
TTCTGCCCAATAATACTACTAAGTCTCTTCCCCACGTCCTAGAGTTTCTTGTCTCACCAAAAGGACAAAACCAAAGGCCTTAAGAAGGATCTCAAGGAGAAGAGATCAAGAGGAAAACATCCTCTTTTGTTTCTTTATTTTCTTTTCATTTTATTTTATATTATTTTCTTTACTCACCTACCCTTATTCTGGAGACATGAATGATCTAGTATCTTAAATGTTCTTGAATTCATCATTTTTTAAGACTCAACATTATACTTCTTATCGTCTCTCACTAATTCAAGAAATTAAAACACTATCTATGATGTGTCGATTTACCAACATTGTGGATGATATGATTTCAATTTAATTTACATTCTTAAAGACTGGTCATGAAACAATTTTTATGGTTGAAACAGATTATAATTTATGAATTATATCTTATATAAACTTCGGGAATAATTTTTCACACATGTTATTAATTTATAAAACAAAATGAGTTCTTTACGATCGAAAAATCGCCAACATGACCTAAATAAACATCAATAATGTTTTAACTCATGAATCATCCACATGAAATAATTCAAAATAATAAATGGTATAATTTATGTTGATGAAAATAGGTAAATTAAAATCATTTCCAATTCTTATGTTTAACTTCCAATCAAAAAAAAATTCATCATGAATCGATCATGAAAATCATGTAAAGAACACACCAAAATCAATACAAGGAACAAAATACTATCAATTAAAGGGTGAAATGATGGAATGAAATAATCATATAAGGTATTATAGATATGGATATGTTTCTGTAAGATATGTATAACACTCTCTTATCCATTATATAGGAGGATTAAATGAGTTTGAAGTAAGAAAAACCTGAGGCAAAGGAATTGTTAACCTAATTTCCATTCTTTGGGTTAACCTTCTACGTCACTATTTATATGGTAATAAAATTGTTTTTTTGAGAATTTTTTTTATATTATGTTAATTATGTGTATTTAAAGTGTATATACATATTCCATCTTATCTATTAAGTCTCACATCAATTATATGATTTATGTAAGGGGCTTTTCTTTTAAAATCTTCTTTTAAAATTCTGTTTTACCAAAACCCCAAACTAATGCTTTTATAAAATTATTAAAGTTGTATAATTATGTTATGGTTATTGGGAATTGATTATGATGAAGGGTGGGGAATATATTTCCCTCCAATTCATTGATTATGTGTAAGTTGGAGGTTGACTGTATGGTTAGTCCAAGTGTAATTGCGATGGTTATACAGATGTAAGGTAGCCGTGATGGTTACATATTACAAGGTAGCTGAGAGGGTTACAAGATTATGTAAGTAATGCCACAAGATAACTTTATGGTTTTATTTATGTTCTTATGTAATGTGGGAATCTTGTGTAAGTCTCATTCTTCAAGAATTAAGTATATATGGGTGATAAGTGTGTCTTTTGAAAATGATTTCATATGTTACAAGTATTCATGGACTAATGTGTTCTTTCCTTCTTTTTATATCCATTAATGAGATTTTTTGGCTCATCAAAAGTTTTTAAATGATTTTCATTGGTTATAAGTATGTGCAGGACAAATAAGGAAGCAATGTTAAATGTTTGAATAATTTTCAAAGAGATCATGTTTTATTTTAAAAGTATTATATTTTAGAAAAAATGAATATTGTTTTTATGGTATCCAATCTGTATTAATGTGAAATGTTATGAATTTATTATGTCCCAATTCTCTAAAGATATTAAATTGAAAAGATCCTCAGTGTTAATGAAAGTGATTTCTTGAATAAATTCAAGATTATGTAATTTAATAAGGACAAGTACTTATAGTCGGTATTAGAGTATGGTTTAGATAACTTTAGTGGTTTGGATGATGTTAATATAATACAATAAATGATATTAGTCCATGATTAATTTGAAATATTATATAATTTAAATATAACCATGTTTCATTGACTAAGATATGTTTTTTCAGAATGGTTTTGCACAGAAAAAACATGGAAGCTAAAGAAGAGAGGCACTAACAAAATGATATCCTTCTGAATCTACAGCCCAAAATGGTAGTGATTGGAACTGAGCAGTTTGTGACAGTAATGGATCATCTAACACAGGTAATAAATGGTGGTGGAATCCATGCAAGAGAACAACCAGAGTTACCACAATAGAACATGACAATAGTGGAACATTTTATGAGAAAACACCCTCCTTCTTTAAATGGATCTTCTGACATAGTAGTGACTGAAGGATGGATTAAAGCCATTGAAAAGATATTAAATGTTATGGTATGTTAAAATAATCAAAAGGTAAGTCTTTCCATTTATCATTTTGAAGGTGGATCTGATTAGTGGTGGTCAATGGTAAAGAATATCAGGGATGGAGAGGATATTGATGCCTTAGAGCGGGATTTATTTAAGTCTTTTCCTTGAAAAATATTTTCCTAAGGTGGTGTGACTTAGGTTAGAGAATAAATTACTTGAATTGAAGCAAAAGGAAGAAGATTAAGTGGATTGTATGAATCAAACTTCACCCTACCAGCAAGGTTTTCTCAAAATCTTATTTAGGATATTGATAGAAAAATTATCAGCTTTAATTCAGGACTGAAGCCAAGGTATCGAAGGGTGTTGGCCTCCCGTTAATTCAAGAGTTATGAGAAACTTGTTTGATGTGATGAGAGGGTAGAGATAGATTTTTCTGATGATCCCACACATTTTGGAAATTGGGAGAATAATAGGTCCATATGGAAAGTGATGGGTAATAATAAACCAAAGAAATATGATGTTATGAAAATCTAGTTTCTAGTTTTGGAAAAGTGTGGCAAGAAGAACCATTGGGAATGCCTTACCAAAATTAGAAAGTGTTTTTGATGTGGTAAGTTTGGACGTATGGCCTGAGATTTTAATGAAAATTATCCTATGACTAATCCTGATAAGCAAACTGTTAAGTGTTTTAAATGTGGTCAGATGGGTCACTATGAAAATTCATTCCCAAAGAGGAATCCAAATGATGAAAGAATATATACTATAAGTAAAAAGGTGTAGTAAGATCCTTTGAAACTACATCAGTAGATGTATGGCCATCCAATGAATTTGTATCAGGTACTTTGTTTATTTACTAAGATTTTATAAAGTTTTGTTTGATACGAGGTCTACACATTCCTTCATTTCTGATAAATTTTCTGGTAAATAGGAAATATCACCTCAATAAATGAGACTTGAACTTCTTGTTAAAACACTAGGGGGAAATATTACAGCAAAGAGGACTTATAAGAATCTTTCTATTGTGGTATGTGGAAGGACTTTACATGAAAATCTTATTTTTTTTACCTTATTCGAGTTTGATGTTATTCTTATAATGGATTACCTTTCTGTTTATCATGTTAAGATTGACTATAGAGCTAAAGAAGTTTTTTTTAAGAAATATTTTCAGTTTGTATACAAGAACAAACCCATACAATTGATAACATATTAGAAATATGAGAGACAGTTGAAAGATGGAAATGAAAGTTATCTTTCTCATATTGTTGAAAACAAGGGAACTATTTAGGTTAATGATGTTCCAGTGGTAAATGAATACCTTGATTTTTTTCTTGATTAATTACCTGGAGTCATACCTAATCAGGAAGTCAAATTAACAATTGAATTAGTTCCCGATGCTAAGAAAATTTCAAAACCCCCATATCGTATGGCTCAAATAGATCTTCTGGAATTGAAAAACTAGTTGTAGAATTTTTTTGATAAATGCTTCATTCTTCCTAGCACTTCACCATAGGGTTCTCCTATTTTGTTTGTAAATCAAATGATGGTTCCATGAGACTTTTCATTGATTATTGAGCTTTCAATATCATCATTGTTAAAAACAAGTATCCTTTGCCTCATATCAATGACATTTTTTATCAGCTCCAGGGAGCTCAATACTTTTCCAAGATTGAATTGAGATTCAGAAACCATTAACTGAAGTTGAAGGAGGTTGGCATCCTGAAAACAACCTTTCGTACTAGATATGGGCATTATGAATTTTTTTATGCCATTTGGGATAACTAATTCACCTACTGTATTCATGAATCTTATGAATAGATTATTTCATGAGTTCTTGGATACATTTGTGATTGTGTTTATTGATGACGTTCTGGTATTTTCAAAGAGTAAATAAGAGCATGAAAAACATATAAAGCCTGTATTACAATCCTTTAAAGAAAGGAATTTATATGGAAAAGTGAGTAAGTGTGATTTTTTGTAACAAAATATTTATTTTCTGGGGAAAATTGTAAATAAGAATGGAATAAAAGTTTATCCTTCCAAAACAAGAGTGGTTGATGAATGGACAAGACCCCATAATGTTATAGAGATTTATAGTTTTATTGTATTAGCATGTTATTACCGAATGTTTGTTAAAAAATTTGCACGATTATCTAGCCTGCTAACTAAGTTAACACAAAAAGGGGTTAAATTTATTTGGGTAGAAGAATGTGATATTTGTTTTTAGGAACTAATGATGAGATTGGTAAATGCTCTAGTTTTGGCCTTGCCTTCCCGAAATGGATAGTTTTTCATCTACAATGATGCTTATTTGAAATTACTTGGTTGTGTTTTGATACAGAATGATCAGGTAATTTCTTATGCTTCAATAAAACCAAAAATTCATGAGTTAAATTATCCAACACATTATTTGGAATAGGAAGATATGGTTTTTTTCTTTGAAAATTTAGAGGTATCATTTATATGAAGCCAAATGTCAAATATATGGTGACCATAAAAGTATGAAGTATATATTCTCTTAGAAGGAATTAAACATGAGGTAGAGAAGATGGATTAAACTGATAAAAAATTATGATTGTATGATCAATTACAATCCAAGAAAAGAAAGAAAAGTGGTGGATTCCTTGATTCAGAAACATCATTCTTCATTAACCATGTTACATTTGCAACATGATCCGTTGATTAATGATTTGATGAATTTTGGATTAAAAGTTATTGGTATAATAAATAAATCTATTTTGTTTTCGGTTTCAGTACTATCATCATTATTAGAAAGAATTAAGAAAGCGCAAAAGGAGGAACTTGAGAAAGAGAAAAAGGTAGAATTAGTTAAAATGGGAATGTTTCCATATTTTAACCTTGATAAAGATTGTGTTTTAAGATTTTGAAAAAGGTTGTGTTTGACTTGTGATTCCTAGTTGAAAAAAGTCTTATTGTGTGAATCTCATAGTTCTCCATTTTTAGTTCATCCACAAAGTACTATAATGTACAAAGACCTTAGAGAGTATTATTAGTGGGATGGAATGAAAATAGATATTGATTATTTTTCCATGAAATGTTTGACATGTCAATAGGTTAAAACAATGTGGCAGTTATCGAAGGGGATTCTATGGCCATTTCCAGTGCCATAGTGGAAATGGGAGAATGTATCCATGGACTCTTTGGTGGGACTACCTAATAATTCTTGTGGTAATAATGATATTTGGGTTGTTGTTGATTGACAGACAAAATATACACATTTTCATTCTATTCGAGTTACAATGTATTTGGATCAACTTTCTCCACTATACCTCAAAGAGATTGTCAGGTTACATGATGTTCCCCATTCCATTTTTGTCTGACCGGGATCCTAGTTTAACTTATAACTTTTTAAGGGCCTTTAGAAGTCATTGGATATAGAATTAAATTTCATTACAACTTTTCATTCTCAGTCAGATGGGAAGTCAGAATGAATGATTCAGAATTTGGAGGATATTCCTCGAGCTTGTTCAATAAACTACTAGGGAAGTTATATCATCATATTTTATTAGTTTACTTTTCTTATAATAATAGTATTCATTCTAGTATTCAGATGTCACCTTTTGAGGCATTGTATGGGAAACAATGTTAGACTCTAGTGTTTGTGATGAAGTCAGTGAAAGATAGTTGATGGGGCTAGAATTAGTATAGGAAGTGGCTGCGAAAGTGAATATGATCCAACAACACATAAGGGAAGTTCTGAGAATATGGAAAAGTTATGCAGATAACAGAAGGAAAGACTTCCCTTTTCAGGTAGGTGACCATGTTTCCCTTAAAATCTATTCTTGGAAAAGCGTGATGCATTTTGGTTAGAAAGGAAAGATAAGTTTATGGTTCATCGGTCCTTTTGAAATCCTAAAGAAAGTTGGACTAGTTGTATACCGAGTAGATTTTCCTCTGAGTTTATCTTAGGTACATAATGTTTTTCATGTTTCAATATTGAGAAATTATGTTCCAAATTCAACTCATATTTTGAACCCAGAATTAGTTCAGTTGGAAGAGAACCATTCATATGAAGAGAAACCATTTTAGATTCTTAATCAAAGAGAACAAGTGTTACAGAATAAGTTAATCCACCAGGTAATGGTTTTGTGTAGAAACCACATGGTTGAAGAAGCAACATGGGAGTCTAAAAATTCTACAAGGGAAAGGTTACCTCACTAGTTTAATAAGTAAATAAAATTGCGAGGATGCAATTTTCAGAAGGTGGGGATAATGTAAAACCCCAAGGATTAAAAAAAATTGAAATGCATGAAACATTGTTTTAATTAGATATTTATAAATAGACTCTGAACATAATTTTTCAACTTCTATGTTTTTGAATTTCAAATAACGGCCATCTACAATTGTGTTCAGTAAGTTATTTGGAGTCTAATAGAACCAACATAATTTTTTATGAATAGTAACATACCATTATAAATAGTAATCTGAATAGTAATATGACCCTAATGAATTTTAAATTGTATTATTTTTTTTTATTTTTTTAAGGCTCTATGATAATTACACTGTGGTTAATTTTTCAATGTGATATAAAAGCAGTTAGAGTTTTAAAAGTTTTATTTTTGAATAAATTATGATTTCATTTAGAAATTAAAGTAATAATATTTATAAAATTATTTCCAAAAAATTAAATTCATTTTTTAATTATAAAAATTAAAAAATATTTATGGTTACCTTTTGGGATTTTTCTGAAATATTTGAATTTTCGATGAATAGTGAAATACGGTAAAATATCGTATATTCAAATTATCAGTTAAATATACTATTTATGACATCATAAGTGATGTAAGGACACATGGTTATAACTCACATGCCATTATTACAATTTTTAGTCACATGAATTAAAACTATTCATAGTCTTGAGCAAAAATATTATAATAATGATTAAAATAATGTAAAATACCTCCTCTCTTCCACTATAAATACAACATTCATTTCTGTCTTCCTACCACACCTCTCAAGCCATGAGACTTAACTATGTTCTACCCAATACTCATCCCAAGGCTTTTCCCTATGTCTTAGAGCTTCTGGTCTCACCAAAAGGCCAAAACCAAAGACATTAAGAAGGATCTAAAGGAGAATAGATCAAGAGGTAGACATCCTCTTTTGTTTCTTTCTTTTCTTTTCATTTTATTTTCTATTATTTTTCTTTCCACACCTCCCCTTATCCCAGAGGAATTAATGATACGATATCTTACATATTCTGGATTTCATCATGTTTTTTGATGGCTCACCTTTATACTTCTTCTCCTCTCCCACTTATTCAAGAAATTAAAACACCGTCCATGATGTGTCAATTTACCAACATCGTGGACGATGTGATTTCAATTTGATTTTCTTTATTCAAGACTAGTCATGAAACCATTTCTATGGTTTAATCCGATTATAAATTATGTATTATATCTTATATAAGGTTCAGGAATCATTTTTCACACATGTTATTATTTTATAAAACAAAATGAGTTCTTTACGATCGAAGAATCGCCAAAATAACCTTAAAAAATATCAATAATGTTTTAAATATTGAATAATACCCATGAAAGAATTAAAAATGATAAATTGTATAATTTATGGTGCTCTATGTATATAAATACCACTCCATTATAATTCTGAAATTTCACTTCCAATCGACAAGAATATCCATCATGAACTGAAAATGAAAATCATGTAAAGAACGCACCCAAAACAATACAAGGAACAAAATACTAACAATTAAAGGGTGAAATGATGTAATGAAATGATCATATAAAGAATTATAAAGATGGATAAGTTTCTTTAAGATATTAATAACACTCTCTTAACCATTATATAATATTTTTAAATGAGTTTGATGTAAGATAAACCCGAGGTAAGGGAATTCTTAACCTGATTTCCATTCTTCAGGTTAACCTTATACATCATTATTAATGTGGTATTAAAATTGTTTTTATGATGAAGTTTTTTTATATTATGATGAATTATGTGTATTTACAGTTCATATACATACTCTATTCACTCTATTAAATCTCGCTTCAATTATAATATTTATGTAATGGGATTTTCTTTTAAAATCCTCTATTAAAATTCTATTTTACAAAATCCTAATTTAATGATTTTATACAATTATTAATGTTGTATGATTATTTTATGGTTCGTAGAAATTGTTTATAATAAATGTTGGGAGCTATATTTTCCTAAAATTTATTGGTTATGTGTAAGTTGGAGGGCGGCCATATGGTTACTGCAAGTGTAACTGCGATGGTTATACAAATTGTAAGGTAGTAGTGAGGGATACAAATGATAAGGTAGCCGAGAGGGTTACAAGATTATGTAAGTAATGACCCAAGATACCTTTGTTGTTATATTTATGTTCTTATTTAATGTGTGAATCTTTTTTACTTCTTATTTTTCACAAAGTAAGTATATATGGGTGATGAGTATGTCTTTTGAAAATGATTTCATTCGTTACAAGTATTCATTAACTATTGTGTTTTTCCTTCTTTTTATATCCCTTACTAAGTTTTTTTTTCTCATCACAAATTTTTAAATGATTTTCAAATGTTATAAGGATGTGTAATACAAATAAGGAAGCCATGTAAAATCTTTGTAGAATTTTCCAAGAGATCATGTTTTATTTGAAAGGTTTTATATTTTGGAATAAATGAATACTCTTTTTGGTATCCACTCTATATTAATGTGCAATGTTATGAATGTATTATTTCCCAATTATATAAAGCTCTAAAATTGAAATGATCCTCATTTTTAAAGGAAGTAATTTCTTGACTAAATTCAATATTATGTAATGTTATAATGTGGGGTCCTTGTATCAATAATCATGATCTATTAGATGATAACATAGGCATAAGAATATCTTATAAGACGGTTGAATAAAATTTTCAAATAAACATAAGAATAGAAATAATATTTCAAGGTTACCCACCAAGACATTAATCACATAATAGATTTGGGATAACTACCCATGTACCTTCTCGGGCTTGGGATCACCACCCATATACATTATTGGGAATGGGATAAATTCCCATAAACTCTTTGATATCATGAGAGTTAAAACATTATAAAATTAATTGGAGGAATATAAAGAAACCAACCATTACATAATTATAACCCATACATATTAATTCTATAATATCCCAAAACATTCATCATTTCATTATAACTTAATTATCAGATGGTAAAGAAATGAGATTCTCGGAAATATCCTTAAAACATCTTCATTATAAGACATGAAGAGAAAAAAGATTATGTTATCATAATAGCATGACCATATGGAATCATAAAAATAATTAATGGATATTTATATAAATAAAAAAAATACTTTTATAAAATCATTAGAAATATACATTAACAAACAATAGGAAATATCATTTTCTATAAGTAACATTTAAAAACTACAAATTCCTAAAGGAATGAAAATAAGATATTATTTTAAAAACCATGGAAATGTGTAAAGGACGATTCATGATGAATAAAATATATGATGACATGAAAATATGTTCTTTCCATAAATTTTTAAAAAACATTCATTTCTCACCTTTGAAAAGAATCCTAAAACTGATCATTTTGATAATAAAAATAACATTACTATAAAAAGGTTGCTAAGAAATTCAGTTATAATAAAAAAATATTTATAAATCATTGAATATTTTTTGAGATATTCCAAAAAACAATTTTTAAGAACATGTATATGGAGGAAAATGATTCTCATTCATAGAATGAAATATAATACTATCTTTTCTTAGAAACATCATTTTGGTATTTTTGAGTAAAAACTCAGGGGATAATGGAAAAAAATAGTTTAAAACCCTGAAAATAAATATATTATAATAAAATAGACTAGTTCTAAGATATAAATAACATAAAATTATTTTATATGAAACTGAAACATAAACCATCCCAATAAAAAAATGAGATTGTAACACAATCCCTTACCTCAAGTATCAACTTGATTCATACAGACTCTAGAATACTATAAAATAAATTTATATTTTTTAAAAAAATAGTAGAACCATATTTATACTTATAATACAATATATCAAACCTTTATAATGTCAAATTACCCATTTATTAAAAATTCTTCATTAAAATAAATATTTGGTTGTTAAGTGTTCTGTTTTCCATGCATGTTTTAGTTCAATGGTTCTGGTACTTACCCCACGGTTATGGAAACATAATATTAAAAATTTAATAAATATCATATATATTTATTATATTAATTTTTATACCCATCCATGTAAGGAAATTATGAAAAATTAAAAACATTGCTTCGTGGAGGTGGTAGTTTTCACAAACACGCTGCTGAAGTTTTCATTTTTCAATGGATGAAAATATGGGAAGTTAAATGAAAAGTTTTTTTATAAAAAAAACTATGTTATAAAAATATTATAAATTCATTTAATATATTTATTTATCCATTCATATTAATAAATGATGAAAAATGAAAAAAATCACTTCATAGAGTCAGTAGTCCACATGTACGCACTGACAACTCTTTCATTTTCCTTTATTTGAATGAAAAGTGGATAATGGTTATTAAATAAGAATATTAAATTTTAATCATGTTTTTTATATTGATATTATCATATTATTATAGATATAATATATTCATATGATTTTGAAGAAGAGATAAACTTGAAAGAAACCAGTTAAGATAATTATCTCTTCTTTGTGAATCCTCCTTCGACTTATATCCTAATCCTTATTTGGTTAGTATATTGCTGAGAAAAGATCCTATAAGAGATGTATAAGGGTATTGAGAAGTTATTTTGGAATATATTGGTCAATATATGGATCTTAATGTGTGTAAATAAATGAGTAGATGTGGTACATTTTTATAAGTGAGGGGAGTGACACCACTATAAATATTATGAACTTTTAAATATAGTAAATTCAATTCTCAAGTAAAGTGGAAGAAATAGTCAATTATAGAATATAAGGTGATTAATATCTAAATACACTCAACCAATAAAAATAAATATAAGGTTTTTGGTATATCTAAATAATTATCCCTTATTTTGACCCCTTTTAACCGCATTTAACCCTTACCATGATGAATTACTTTTTTTATGGTAACTATCACATAAGACTAAAAATAAAATTGAACTTATAAACAATTTTGGAAATTATTATTCAAAATACTTAATCAATTTTATCATATTTAATTTCTAAAGTTATATTAAATTAATTATAATATTTGTGCAAAAACGTGTAAAAACAATTATACAAAAAATATTCCATTATGAATAAAAATTATTTTTTTCTTTCTTAGTTTCCTTGTAATAGTCATTGGATGAATGTTAATTTCTTTTATTGTATATAATATCTAAAAATTTCATTAAAACAATTCAGCAATAGTTATTAATTAAATTTATTAAGATAATAATACATTGTGTAGATAAAAAATAATTTTATGAAAAATCTCTCTCTTTACAATCAAAGGATTTTATCTTAATTTGTAAACATTTGATAATAAATTTATGAATGATCATTAATTTTTTTAAATTTATATTAACACTAATATATAATTTTTAATACTATAAAAATGATAAATTTACTTTTAAATAAAACATATATAATAAAATAGTGTTTATAAAAGAACATTTATAATTAACCAAGAATATTAGACTAGTATTCCTTATAAATACTTAATATTTTATTATATTTACTTAGATAATTTTATTATTTATTACTCAAATTTTATCAATAAATTTTATTAATACGATTCCCCAATTGTATTTACTTTAATGAAGTTACATAATTCAACAAAATGATTAAAAATAATTTCTCTATAATTTTTTTTCATTAAGTGAATTTGACCCTTTTTTCCAGGTAATTTATTTAATAAATTTCATTTATATAATAATGTATTTAGTTTTATATTTTAATAAATTATTTTCCACTTATGTTTGATTTTGTGTATATTACATTCTCTCAGACAGATTGAATTTTTTAAAGAGAAATATATTCTAAAATCATGAGGTGTTATATTTTACTCCCTTATAAGAATATAACCCTTAAAATTCCATTACTATGAAGAAAAAAATTAGGATAATTATAACTAATTACACCCTTGGGATCCCAGGCAGTTTTATCTTATTTATGGTTTTACCACAAAAATTTGAATATATGAGTGGTTTTGTTCCATAACAGTTAATCTCTTTGATCCATAAACTCAACCAGTTGTTCCTCATATGAAAGATTATCCTCCAATTGTAAAACCTCAGAGTTCAGTACAACTTTATTATCACATATTTAATTCCTTAAAATTTATACATTTAATAACTCATGATCTTTATAGATATTTTTTTGAAGTGAAAAGTAATAATATACTATCCTAATATAATCAAGAATCTCATAGGGAATGACATATCTGAGGATTAGCTTCAACTTCCTTCCAAATCTCATAACTTTATTCCAAGGGGATTTTAATAGGAATACCATGCCAATAACTTCAAACTATATATCTCATTGATGATTTTTAGCATAAATTTTATATCAAATCTTATATTCTTATATGTGAAAATAAATGATCCTAACCTTATTTACCACATCCTCAACTAGTTCTAGTCCAAATAACTTTCATTCTACAATTTCATCACATCATTTTGGAGTTTAGAACTTCAATCCATACAATGTTTTATATCAATCCATATAAATGCTTGAATTAAATCCAGTGAAATAAAAAATTCAACCCAAAAAAGGTTTTGATGATGACCTCCTTTTATGTATATATAGAAATTTCTAAGTATATCCTCAAATGTCTTGATAGTTATTTTATATTTTCCATTAGTCTAGGGGTGATAAGAAATAAAAAATTTCAACTCAAAATTTATTGAATTTTGATAAATTTTCTAGATTTTTGAGCTTAAAATCGGATCTTTATTAGAAACATGTGAGAGTGTTACTCCATTAATCCTTAACACTTCTTTAAATAATTTATTGGGAACTTGATCAAGAAAGAAATATTTTATGATAGTAATGAAATGTTTTCACTTCGTATGGTGATAAACTACAACCCAAATGGAATTATTACCATTATATGTCATGGGGATTCTTGAGATGAAATACATATTGGTGTTTTCTCATATCCACTATGGCATGTTTAATGGTTTCGTCATCCCCATAGAATTCTGATTTGAAACCTTAACTTGATGAAATATAATGAAAAAAGATACATACTCGATAGTATCTCTCTTAATGTTGTCCAACTAGAAATTATCATTGTTATTTTTATACATATTTGATCTTCCCAGATTTATATATAATGATTTTATATTCTTTTCATCCAACATTTCCCTCTAAAATTCTTGTATTTAATGGACACATATCCAATTTCATAATCTTATAATTCCATCATGTGTAAGATTAAACTTCATAACAATTCTTACATTATTTTAAGACCTAAAATTATCATTTGCCTCTTTAATGTTCACATAAATAGATGGTTTAATATTCAGTTGATAAAGATATAATTTCTCTCCTTACCTCATGATTTCAAGATTCATCCTCGAAAAATCTATAAGTATTATATATATTTCAATACTTGTCATGGAAAAGCTAACATGATCTTTCCAACTTAGAGAAATAGAAACTTTGTTCACCTTCCAAGGGTGGTAATTTATGCAATGGTCATTGTCATTAATTAACTCCAACCATATCCTTTTATGCATATTGAAATATTTCTATGTGAATATATACTTAAATATTTTATAATCAGTATATATGTCATGCCTTTCATCATAAGGATAATGCTTCCACATTTTTTCAGTATAAATCACCACTACCTACTCAAAATCATGAGTTGGGTAATTGTGGTAAAAAATATTCAATTTGTGTGAAGCATATGCTATTACCATTTAATAATGTAAGATAATTCATCTTAGTATCTTATTTGATGGATTATGGTATATCAAAAACACTTCTACACTATAAGGTAGTGTAAGTATAGTTGAATTGACCAACCATCTCTTCATCTACTTGAAATTTTCTTCACATTAATCTATCCTATGTAACTTGGATCCCTTTCATGTCAACTTGATTGGTGTATTTGATATCCATGGGAAGTATTGAAATTATCCAAACAATATAATAATAAAACATATCTTGGTCATAGTAGTTGGTCTAATCCACTTCCTAATAGCCTTATACTTTTATATATCCACATATATACAATCACTCATAATTACATGACTCATGAAGAAAATTTTCTATAGCTACAATTTACATTTTCTAAATTTGGAATACATATTCTACTTTATCAACATATTCAACCCAATCCTAAAATGATATTCATGACCTTCCTTATTGTTGGAATATATGAAAACATCATCAATAAAGACTACCAAAAAAGTATCAAGGTAATATCCAAACACTCTATTCAATGGATCCATGAAGATAGAGGGGGCTTGGTAAGTAAAAATGGAATAAATATAAATTCATAGTATATATACCTCATTTAGAATCTTTCCTTATGTATATCCTCCCTTTTTAACTTTAATTGATGATATCTATATTGGAGATCTATCTGGGAAAATTATTGAGATATATATATAGTAGATAAAAAAGTAACCAATAAATGGTAGATGATACTTTTTCTTGATAGAGATCGTATTAAGATCCTAATAATCAACTAAAATATCTATTACACCATCTTTATTCCTAACAAAAAGAATAGGTTTACCCCATAGTGATGAATTAGGACATATGAATCCTTTTATTATTTGATCTTGAAGTTTATTCTTCAATTCCTACAACTCAATCAAGGCCATTCTAAGAGGATTATTTAAAATATGAATTTTATAAGGTATGAGTTTTATTCAAAACCTAACATCATTATTTGTCGGAATATTGAGAAACTCTTGAGGAGAAACATAGGAATATTCTTAAAGAATAAGAATATATTCAATGTTGAGTTTCACCTAAGCATTTGAGATAAATACATCTTATGAATAAGTAATGAGACGCATATAATGGATGTAATTTCCATTGGATGTTCACGTTCATCCTCACAATAATAGACAATAATAGGTTGATTGAGAATATAAAATGTGACTTCACTTCCTTGAAAATTTACTTGTGATCTGTACATAGAGGTCCAATCCATGAAAAAAATCACATAAAACATAACTAATGGATGAATAATAAGAATTTCAAGAATTATATTCTCACAAACGTCTATTAGGGAGGAGATACAGACTTGAGATAAAATTATCACAATATTTAGATTTTTCAATAATAATTAAATATATAACAATTTTTGTAGTGATGTGATACCCTTAACAAATTATTCAGATATAAAAGAGTAGGAGGAACATAAATTAGATTATAAATTTTCAATTATTGAGTGGATGATATGTGTCACTTTTACCATATCATTCTTGTGACACATTTCAGTAGTTGTGATCACATAATAAATCACTATCATTTGTTATAGATGGTTATTGGAATTGATTGTTATCATTAACCCTTGGGTTGGTGCATGATTTTTCATAGTGATTATAGTATTTAAAATAGATTAATTGGAGTGTGGTTGGTGAATTTAGATAAGTATTATTTTTACCCATATCTCATAGTCATTATTATACTCAATGGCCTTCGCTTACACACTTAAATAATTTAACTAAATCTTGGATAAAAGTATCCCCATTCCTTCTCCCATATTTTGGGTGTGATATACATTTTTTTTTCTTTCCCCCATCAGTCTTATTCTTTGAATTTCCTCAAAAATCCATTATTCTATTATTATCCCAAAAATTGATAGAATGATGGGAGTATCTAATTTCAATTTATTCCTTAATAAAACATCAAATTACTTCTTTATAGAAACCTAATTTTATAAATCCAATTCATTTTGAAGACCTATTTTTATGGCAGTAAAGAATCAATCAAATTATTTTTGTTTTGATTATAAAACTAGAAGTATAGATTTAAAGTCTTGTGAAATTTTATTCATAGGTACCAATGGATTCATAATATTTTTATTTCAATTTTAGGAATTACATCTCTATATTATTGTGAACATTTTCAGGGAAAATACTTAATAAAAAATACTTTATTAAAATCATCTCATTTCATGGATTCAATTTCTTTATCTTTCCATGTAATCTTGATAACATTACACCATTGATTTGATTTACCTTATAAATGATACATGAAGGATATCACCTTATAATTCTTAGAGCTCAAATGAATGTAAAATATTTTTTCTATCATATTAATCCACTGATAAAAAATGAATAAATTTGAAGACCTACTAAAATCATGGTGGATGTTTTCATATAAAGGACCCAATAGTTGGTTGTTTCTTTCTATGAACATTTTGGAGATCAATATGTTTCAAATTATTTTTCATATATTGATAGAGTTGGGTGATAATATCCACAATATTTCCAATTACATATCACATTTTATTTGGTTTCTCATGAGTATGGTCATTGAATTTCCCATCACATTTATTCTTAACACGATTTCTCAAGGTTCTATCCATTTTATAAAACTATATTGGTCAATGTGAGAAATAAAAATAATCTGAGTAATAAATCATATCATAATGAAAAATTATCCCTTTGATGACTTAATTTATAACACCTACATTTCAACCTATGAAATTTTAGGTTCATCCATATTCACATAGGTTGTTTTTGGTTTTATCCTCTTATTTTTTTATAACTTAATCACTAAAAATAACTAAACCCTTTTTATACTAAGTGAAGAAACCCAAGAATAAAATAAAGACATATTCAATCATTTTAAATAAAAATATAGTACATATACTAATAAAAATTTCTATAGAACTATAAAAATTACTATCTTTGGATACTAGATACATAATCAACTTATTATGAACAATCATCAATATTTAACACTATATTTATTTTCAAATCAAACCCTTTTAAAATTATCATACTTAATATCATTTTTTATAACATGGGAAAATGAAAAAAAAGATGGGGTGAGGTCAGATTATTATTAAGGGTAAACATCAGATATAAAATTCTAATATTTTAAGTGAGCATAAGATGAGAATAATGGCTTGATAAAAATCAATTTACTTAAAGATCATAGCCAATGACATAAATCTTATTTCATGATTCATGTCATAAAGAATCAATATTTCATAATACATGGGTCATAAGAGTGAAAAACATCAAAAAATATTAAGCCTTGAGAGAATACCATAGGCATAAAAATAAGTCATAATAGGGTTTCATAAATTTGTGAAAAAATAAGAATATAAATTATATTTCAAGGCTACCCATAAAGATATTCATCTCATAGTATGATTGGGCTGACCACCCATTTACCTTCTTGGGTTTTAGAAGACCACTCATATACCCTCATGGGATTGGTCTGAAGGCCCATTTATCCTCAGAGATCATGTGATATAAAACCTTATACTATGAATTTTAGGACTATTATAGACCCACCAATCATATAATGATAAACCATACAAATTCATGACACAAAATCACAAAAAAATAATCATCTTTTTATTATAGCTTAACTAACCCATGGGAAGTAAATGGGTTTCAAGAAAACATCCTTAAAAAAATAATCATAAGATATCTAGATAAATATATTTGATTGTATCATAAAATTATATCAATTATTAATCATAAAAATAATTAAATAATGTTGAAATAAATGGGAATTTTTTTATAAAATCATTACAAATATGCTTCAAAAACAAGAAGAAACATACTCTTATATATGTTTCTTTTTAAAAATAAAAAATTCTAGAAATATGGGAATATTATTTTATTTGAAAAAGTATAGAAAATTGTAAAGTAATATTCAGAAAAAAATTAAATTTAAGTAGGAAAATAAATTCATGCCATAAATGTTAAAAACATTCATTTCACACTTTTATGATGAAAGTAAAACATGACCCATTGAGAAAATAATAATAATATTAACTTAAATAATTTATAAAAAAATAAAATATATTATAAAAAAAACTTTTTAAATACTTTAATTTTAGATATGGACTTCTATAGAACAATTTTTAATAATACGAATTTATAGGAAAAGTATTCCGATCCAAAAAGAAGATATAATGACGAATTTTCTTAAAAACATTATTTCAATATTTTTGAGTAAAAAACTAGGGAAAATAAAAATAATACTTGAAAAACCCAAAAGTTAGTAGATAAGAGGAAAATGTTTTTGGAGTAATATAGAAATAGAATATGATTCCCAAAATTAAAATTGAAACATCAACAATCCCAATAAAAATTGAGATTGTATGATAAACCATTACCTCATGTTTTGAAATTATTATTTTTTCACTCTAAACTTCTATATAATAATTTTATATTTTTTATTAATATATAATAAAACTATATTCATACTTTTCTAACTATTTAACATTCTAATATAATTTCATGTTACCCACTTATTAATAATTCTTCATTAAATCAACATTTTGGTGTTACATGTAGCACTTTGCAATCATGTTTTGATTAAAAAGATTCAGTCCTTGAAACATGGTCATAGTTATATAATCATAATAATGTAATAAAAAGAATACTTATTTTTATTATATAAACTTTTAGAACCATCCATTTTAGGTGGTTATGATAAATGTAATACATCGCTTTGTAGAAACGATAGTCTGCACATACACACGAGTAGAAATTTAATATTTCAATTGGTGGAGGAAAGGAAAAATACAATAATTTATCTAAAATAACAATAATTATGTTATAAATATAATATATATTCACTAAATCCATCTATTTTACCATCCATTTGTGGAGGTGATGAAAAATGAAATACCTCACTCCATGGAAGCTGTAGTCTGCACGTACGCACGAGTGACACTTTCATTTTCCATTCGATGGATGGGAAGTTGATAATGTTTATTACATCAAAATAATAACATTTAAATATAATTATAATACTAGTTTAATCATATTAGGAAGAATGTAATATATTTAGAGGAGGATGAATAAGAAATAAACATGAAAGTACTTGATCAATGTGTGATGATAATGGTGTGTGATCATAGGAGGAATGAGACTGGATCATAGATTATCATTATTCTAGGTCTAACATGAAGTTACAACACATGTTATATAAATTTATTATCAATTGATTTTGATGGATGGAATCAAATCTCCAGCGATAGAAAGGATCAGATGGATGAGATTCTTGATCTTCAGAAGAGGTCGACAGAAGATCCGAAGGTGATGGTGGCTGAGATTATGTAGAGAAGAACCGTGGGTTTCATAAAATCATGTGTTACATAGTCTGTAATTTGGAGATACACATTGTGTGGGAACCCTGGATGTGGTGCATGGGTTTCCCTGTAGATATAATGATCACACACCATTTGACACATGTCACACGCCTAATGTCCCATGGCTAGAGTCTCATCGTGTACTCTAGGAGTATATTGTCATGTAAACAGATAGGAACACGGGTATGTGTAGAGTACAGGAGGATTTCCCGACACTCATAAATTTCTGAGTACACAAATATGGCTAGTTACACATGGGAACAACTAGGTGTAAATTGGTAGGACCTAGAGTTCATGGGTACAAGATGAAGCAAGACATGTCATGTACAACTAGTACACATAGTATAATTTCTCTAGGATGTATTAAGATTAATTTTCTATTTATAATAGTCCATTTTCCTTTGGGTGTGTTTCCTCAGTCAATTCATTTGATTTAACATTTTGGCATTACATCTTGTGTATAGGATTATGATCCCTGCTAATGGATTAGTATTAGAAAGAGTTTTCAGAATCAACCTAGAGGCCTAGGGGTGAATCCTCTATCATCTTAAACCTTATATGTGGTTCTAGGAATTAGTGTGACCAATATACATGGGAATATATTTTATAGTTTAGGGCTTAATCCATATTGGGTTGTTGGTATACCCCATAGCCTAGAGTGTGATCCCCCATCTTTGTACCAATATTTTCATACTTATAGAATGTAACTCCTAATATAAATAAGAAGTAAGCATGATATCTAGGTTGGAAACCATATTTATGATCAAACATGAGGATTTAGTTCTCCCAGGTGAGTGGTTCTACAAACTTTCCAGTGGAATCCTAGGATGGAACTGCAGTTGTGACCTTATCGTGAGACATAGTGTCAACTATTAGTATATCTGGATGTTTTTTGTATGTATAATACTATAATTGGAATATACCTATTATTATGTGTCCACCACCATTTTTTTTATGATTTTTGTTTTTAGGGTGTCCTACTAGGTATTTTTATACTCACCCCAACATGGGTTTTCCCATACATGCCATATATTATATAAACAAAAGGTCTTTTGATAGGGTTCTCTGTGGACCAGGAAATGGTCAAGATTATATTAATATATAAAGAATATGGTTTACACCAGGATTAAAATTTGACATTAGTCTTCTACTTTTGAAAAGGTTGGATTCCTTTACAGTTTATGGTTGGGCATGTATTTGGCCCCTTTATTACTTGTAGTACTTTTTGTTGTACTCTGATTATGGGATATATGTTATTCATGAAGTTTTATCAGTTGTACTATTTTACATTCCAACAATTTATGGGTTTGGAGATGTGTGTGTGTGTGTTTATAGGTACATTATGATAATGCCTCCCATGTGTGGGATATTTCTACTTGATGTTGGTCATCATCCCTTGGCCTATTAGATGTAGGATTTGGGCATTCCCACATGGATTATCACCAGATAGGTTGTTACTGGTGGTTCAAGTAATGACAGAGTGTTATCAAATTGTGTTCCATATTAGGGAAAAGTTTATAAATTTTTATAGATATGATATTGGTTTGGGTTTTATGGTTACATTGTTATGTTTTTTGAGAACATTTTTCAGGCTAGGGACAACAATATTAGTGTGGAAGCCAACACATCCATTCAGTGGGACATTGAATACCTTCTTGTTGACTCGGTGAATATAGGAATTGGTTTTATGGAAAATAATTATTACACATATCAAATAATAATGGGATGTGGTTTCCATGCCCTTCTTGAGTCAAATCCCCATATATACTCCATGGCCATAGTACATCTTGTCAATTTCAAGATGCCACCATGATGATTTCCAACAAGTATTCAATAGTAAGATCATGAGGACAATCCCCTTAGTGACAATGGTTTGATATATGGACCTATTCAATATGTGGTACCTATTGTTGGATTTCCAACCATACCTCCACCTATCAGATAGGAGATGGTACCCACATTACTAGCAGACAAGGTTCATAATATGAGCATTCTTCAAGAGTTTCATCATTAGAAAACCATCATGTTTTGGGATGATCCAAACCCCTAGGAAGATGAGGATTCACTTGGGACAAATTTTTGAGTCTTTCCTCTCATCAAGACACCTATAGACCAGATGACAGTCCTAGTGGAAAGCCTTATTCATGGATCTATAGGGATAAGGTGCAGCATAGTGTAGTTATTGTAAAACAATCAACCCTTTCACATATATATTTTGAGTACCTTTCCATAGATTCATTTTCCCCAGCTACGTAGTGAGCAGTGTGCTTCCAAGAGATTCTATAGCTTCCTAATGAAATCAATACCATTAGTGTGTATTCATTAAGGATTAAAAACCTCATAAAAAAATTAATTTATATGGTTCGGGATCCATTATTATGAGAAACAACCTTCAATAAATGATCATACAGAGATATCCAGGCTAGTTTGATACCTCAATTCATCTATACCTATTATGGGGTTTTAGAGCATGCATAGTTGGTAGAGATTGTTTTGGACAAGAAAACACTAATAGTGTGTGTTAGTAGTGTGGACACATGAGATAATATTTAAGATGTAGGTAGCCGATAGTAGACATAGGGATTTGAATGTTTGAGATGTTTCAGGAGGTGATCTTACGATAGAGAGTCTAAGGTTCAAAGGTCTCAATACGATTCTAGTCATTTTAGGGAGAGGTTGAGATACTATTATGATGGATGAAGACATCTTGTGTGATATTGTATGACCAGTTGTATGGATAATAGATAGTGGATGCTACACCTAGGTAGAGGTAGCAACAAGAGTGTGGAGGTCTACATGATGGTAGATATGGCATAGGAGTAGTGTGAGAAGTTGGAGGTGGAAGGCAGTTTCAGTTATTTCCACAACCACCCCTAGGTGGTCCTCACCATTCAAAAGGAGTAGGAGGACATGGGAGACTGAAGCTATATACATTGGAGGCCTAAGGATTATAGGTTTTAGGTATTATTATAGGTATGATATTTTTATTTTTCACCTAAGTTGTAGTTCAGACAGAATTATCCATGAGACACTTTTTTCTTGTTACATCTTTAGTTCGAGACCTAGAGATTATGGTTGGGCCCTTGGCTCAACGATTATCCTGGGAGACCCCTACCAGAGATAACTCAGTTATCACACACTTTTGCTGATAGTGTGACTTGACACTTGGAGGTGAGAGATTCTAATGTGAACTATTTGTAGTAATAATGAGACCGCATGACCACATCTTAGTTATAGATATTCTATCAATAGTTCATGCCCAAATTGATTATTTCAATAGGATGATGTTGTGAATCCACTGGGAAAGATCAATAAATTCTTTCATGGGTGATAAGGAAACCCAGGTGAAGCATAATGGGATCATTTATAGGAGGATATAGTTGATTCCCACTATTTGGATAGTATTACCCTTTGAATAGTGGATTCTATGGGATTTTAGTTTTCTACTACAGTGGTAGATTATGTTGAAATCTTTACTATGGACATACCAGGCTTCCTCCCCATTAAGAGATTGTATTATGCATTTAATTATCCTCGAGATAGCCCTGATATGTACACCACCATATTGGATGGATCCCACAATGATTCGTGAGTTGAGGGTACAATAAGAGAACTTATAGAGGAAGGACTTTGTGAGATCCAATGTTTCCACCTAGGTAGCCCCAATTATTTTTTCCAAGAAGGGAGATGAGAGTATTTTGTTATGTTTAGATCATTAGAACCTAAACTAAGAGACTATGAAGAATAAGTATCCACTACCTATGATTGAGACCTATTTGTTTTGTTGATTGGGGCATGATGGTTCTCTAAGATGGAACTCAGGTCTGGCTATCACTAGATTCAAGCACGGGACAAGGATATATCGAATAAGAAATTATTATTTCACTATGATCACTATGATTACTTGGTGATTCCTTTTGGACTGATGAAATACCCAACATTATTCATGGGACTCATGAACCAGATCTTTCAACATTTCTTATATCAATTCTTGGTGGTCTTCATTAATGAAATGATATATTAGTGTACCCAGTGTCTAAGGTGGAGCACACGAGACACATGAGTATGGTCTTAGAAACACTGTCGGAGAACCATATTTTTTGGAATCTCTCAAAGAATCAGTTCTAGATACATGAGGATTACTTTCTAGGACATGTCACATCCTTAGAGGGTCTAGTAGTAGATGAAATGAAGGTTGATGAAACTTTAACTTGGGATCCACCCAAGAGCATGATGGTGGTTCAGATATTCTTTATAGGCCTTTCAAGAGTTGTAGCAGATATTCATGAGCAACCAATATTGATATTTTCAATAGAAGTTACTTAGAATATAATGTTTTGTGATGAATTATTAACCAAACTTGGTTGTGTTCTGACACATAGGCAGGTAGTTATTTTCTATGGGTCTTGATAGTTGAGAACACACAATAATAACAATGTGACCTACGATCTTGAGTTAGTAGTGGTATTACTCAACCTGAAGATGTGGAAACACTATCTTATGTATGAGTGGTTTATCAGATACTTTTACCGTAAGAGTCTCAAGTATATATTCTCTCAAAAGGATCTTAACTTGAGACTGAGGTGATAAAAATAGTTCCTCCAAGATCATGGCATAAAGATAGTCTATACATCTAGGATGAGGAATTTTTTTGCATATAACCTGAGTAGAATATGTTGTTCATAGTTTTGGATCGATTCTTTGGAGTATTTAGCCTCGTTATAGTTGTCCTTGGTGAACAAGGATGGTGCTTCATATCTACAGTCGACAGTTGTTACCCCACCACTTCTACAACATGTTGGGGAGGATCAACATAAAGATAACAACTATGAGGACTTATGTGCTCTGATATTCATTGGATATGGTCCTACTAAATTTTCTAAAGGTTTGGATGATTTCATCCTTTTTAGAGGATGTACGATGGTACCAATGACATTGTGGGAGGAGGTTATGAGGGAGTTTCATGCACCCCCTTAGAAATATATCTAGCTATGGTGAAAATGGTTTAGGAGCTTTAGTATCAGTTCTGGTGTAGTGGAATGAAGTAAGGTATAATGGAGTTTTTATTTTGACACCTCACTTTTTTAATTTGTGAAGGTTGAGCACCAGGTTCCAGTGTATTTAGATCAACCCCTTGAGGCGCATGAGTATAAGTGGGATGGGAAATCTATAGATTTTTTATAGGGATTTCAAAAATTTCTACAATACATGATTCCATTTGCATGATTGTAGACTGACTCACCAAGCCATCCCACTTCCTAGATTTGTAAGATTAGATTTCAGTGGAGTTATTGAGATGACTTTACATTAAAATGATATTCCAATTTCACAGAGTTCCCTCAATGATCATTTCAAATCATGATACTCGCCTCACATCTTGATTACGGAGAGGATTATGGGAGGGATTTTGGACTCACTATTTGTAGAGAATGGTATTTAACCCCTAGATAGACAACCAAAATGAGAAGGCCGTTTAGGTTTTGGTTGACATGTAGCAAGCTTACATGATATAGTTTGTCTATAGTTGGGAGTATCACCTAACCTTGGTGGAGTTTTCATACAACAAATAAATACCATTCCACTACCGGTTGGACACCATTTGAGACCTTTTATTGGTGACCCTTTAGGTCACCACTATGTTGGACTAATCTAGGGGAGTAATCACTCATGGGACTAGAGTTGGTGAGAGCCAAGAAATATAAGGAGAATATCATCCTAGAACAGATAAAGACTATATTTAACCCTTATAAGTCTTATACAAACTGAATACAGAGGACTTTAGAGATTAAGTAAGGAGAGAAAGTGTTATTGAACGTATCACCTTGATGTGTATTATGGATATTTGGATTGGGGGACAAGATATCACAAAGATTTATCAGTCCTTTATAGATACAACATAGAGTCAGTGAGGTGGAATACCACTTGTCTCAACCACCACAGTTAGACTAGATATATAAAATATTCTACCTGTTGAACCAGAAGTAGTATGTGCAAGACCCATCATACATCATCGACTTGGGTGAGTTTGATATCACAGATGAAGATACCTTTGTGGAGTACCCAATGGAGATCAAAGATCACGAGGATAATATCTTCTAAGGCTGAATGATTACTTTGTTGTATGTCTCATAGTATCATGAGAATCTTCAGGAGAGCATGTAGGATAGACTGACCCTGATGAAAGCTCCATACCAACATATTTTTGACTAGTCTTTGTCTCTTTTTGAGAATAAAATCCATACGGTGGGAAGAATGTATCGTATTTTTTCATATAAATATTTGTAATATATCATGTAATATTTTTAGAGCCACACACTGAGATGATGTTAAATTCTTAGGACCGATGATTCCCCAATTGATATTTAAAAAATATTAAATATATTAATATCACACACATATAGATTTCATGAAAATTTATAATAAGTCATAAATAGAGTCTCAAATTATAAATATGATACCACCATTGAGTCTGGAACAAGGGTTTTACCCTAGGCATGACTTATCCATTTTCAGAATTGGGTGTTTGGTAAAGTATTGTCGCAGATGAAAATAATAAAATAAATAAATTTATTATTTTTTATTATTTTTTATTATTAACCCCGTGATAAAATACTACCATATTTAAAACTCATTATATATAATTCATAGTATTTTCTACATAACACTAAGAATTGAAAGGAGAGCTTAGAGGAGAACTAGTGATGACATGATCATGATTCCTCGACCAGAGTACCAAAAGGAGCCCAACTTATTACAAAGTTATTGGATGTCACAAATAACCCTGACACCATAAATTATTCACTAGGAACTAATCCAAACTCATGGTAAGATGTTTGTTTTATATATATTTATTATTTATTTATATCTTATGTCGTACGTGTATCAATTACACTTATAAGAATTGATTTTTGGATCGATTGTTGATTTAATTTTCAGTTGATTGAATTATTTTTTGGTCAATTATTTCATTATTCTAAAAGAAACATATAAAGGAAAACCCAAAAACATCCAAGTTTCTTTCCTCTCTCGTGTTTCTTTGATTTATCCCATATTTCTTTTTATGTCCATCACGGGAAATTTATTTGGCCCACAGTTTGATGAATACCTGATAATTGACCATTTTTCCAACAGTTCTTTAGCATAACAAATCAATACCATGGGTGTGGTTCATGATAGAAGGTTTAATAAAGGTATAACAAAGGAAAGGGGTGATCAGGGGAGGAATGAGACTGGATCAGGGTTCTCATTATTCTTGATTTAAGACACAGTGATGACATTGGTGATGATGATGGTTTCCATATAAATTTGGACAACTTGAATCAAATCTTTAAAGATGTAAAATCTTGATCATATGAGATCTATAATCTCTAGGTGAGGTAGGAGGTGGATCTGAAGGCGACAATGATTCAATAATATGTGGAGAAGAACCAAAGGTTTCTAAAAAACCCACATTACATAGTGTGTAGTCAGGAGATACATGATGTGTGGGACCCCTAGCAGCGACACTAAGGGTTTCATAGAAAATTATGGATGAAATTTTGTGTGAAATGTGTCACATGATGTGTGTCCCATGGTTGGTGGATCAATGTGTAATATGGGAGTAAATGAAAAATAACATGGGAAGAAACAAGATCAAGGGTAGAATACATGAGCACAACCCCGTACTCAGATATGACCAAGTACACAGGCATGACCGGTGGTACACATGCACAACCAGGTGTACATGGGAATGAATTGGAGTACAAGGGCTTGGGATGGAGTACATTGGTAGACCCAAGGAGGTAAATAAACATAGTGTACTACTAGTACATTCCGTGTACTTTCTCAAGGATGTACTGAGACCCTTGTTCACTTCCAAGCATACCAATTTCCTTAGGTTGTGTTCCATCATTTAGCCCCTTTGAGGGTATACTTTGGCATTCTATTCTGAGCATATAATTGTGATACCATCTGATAGATTTGTCTTATATGGTGTTTTTAGAATCCCCCTAGAGGTCTGGGATGGAATCCTCTATCGTCCTCTACCCAAAGTTGGGTTCCAAAAATCAGTATGACCGACATATATGAGAAATGATCCCCTATTGAGCATGTTAATCCAAATTGGGTTGTCAGTATACCCCATGGACCTGGGTGTGATCCTAAATTTGTTTATTAGTCTTTTTAGACTTCTAATTCATACCTACTCATGGATATAATTGATTAGAATGAAATCTCACTTGGACTCCATCAGTGATATCAAACTCACGAAGTGATTTCTACTGGGCAAGTGTTTCTATGAACTCTTAAGTAGAATACAAGGATGTAAATGTTCTTGTGACCTTACCTTGAGACTTAATGCCAATTATGAGTATATTTTGACATTTTTTGTATATATCATACTAGGATCGAAATATCCTTATAATGAGATGGACACTACTCTTGCTACTTTATGTTAGTGATTTTTTGGTGTCCTACTAGGTATTTTTGTACTTACCCATGCATGGTATTTTCCTACATATGTAATGTCTTATGATGAAGATTATTGGATATTAAACATGGTTCCTGGTGTACTATTCGAAGACGTAGATTAGATTAGGAAAGATAGGATAAGTTTTGTACCTGGAGTCATATTTGAAAGTATCCCCCTTCATATGAGTTGGTTGGAATCCTTTGTAGTTTTTGGTTTGGATTGTATTTGTCCCCTTTATAACTTTTGGTACTTTTTATCATACTCTAATTCTGGGATATGTGTTATTCATGTAGTAGCATCAGTTTAATTATTTTACATTCCAAAATTGTTTGGGTTTGTAGATGTGTATGTGCATATATGTATTTTAGGATAATGAATCCCATGTGTTAAATTCCTACTCAGAACTGGTCACCATTCCCTAGGTTATTGGTGGAGGGCCTTGGGTAGTCACACTCAGCTTATCACCAGCTTGGAGAGTACTGATGGGTTGAGTGATGAATATTCATTTCCAAGGTTTTCAAATGGAAACTTTTATCATAATTTATATGGATTTTTTTTAATTTCTTTAAAAAATGAAAAAGGGAATGTTCTATTTTAACTTATATGGCGTCAATGGATTTTACCACCACCATAACAATTATTTGATGTTTGGATTCCTTTACAAGATTTCTTGTTTTATTCAAATAAAAACCATCTTTCCCTTTGTTCTTAGAATTTTCAAAAAGTGTTTTAAGTGGAATTGATATTTCAATATCACAAAATGTTTTTATTTCCAATAAAAAGATTATTTTTATACAAACTTTCATGTGTTATGATTATTTTCTGATTATTGGTAATTGTTTATGATGATGGGTGGTTACCTTATAAACCATGTACTAGTGGTTCCATTATAAACCATGTATGAGTGGTTATATTATAAACCAATAATGAGTTAACCTAATATAGCTCTCCAATGTATTATGTATTTGTAAGATTGACTGTAAGACTGATGTGAAAATGGTGAATCAAGTTACTTGTATGATTTATTTTGTATTGATATGTGTTTTTATGAAAATATTATAAATTTATAAGGCAATTTGATGACCATATGTTTAAATTAAAGTATATGATACTTCTTAATGTTGAAATGTATAACTTTGTGAAAAAGTTTTCAGGAAATAAAAGAAGCCTTTATGAGTTTTATTTTTTACTTTAATATTTCTTATGAAATATTTTATGAAAATATTTGGACCGTGAAGTTGATTTCATGGGTAATAAAATGTTAATTATGATCTAAAATTTTATTTCGAAAAAAGTTAAAAGTTTTATGAGTATTCATGTACTATCATGTTTGTATATTTCATTTTATATACCCCTATTGATCTTTTTGTTCTCATACATTATTTTAATATGTTTTTCATAGTTATTTAAGATTTAATTGGGACATTATTAAGTCAAGATGAAAATTTAAAATATATTTATTGAAGTTAAATAATGTTTTATATAAAAATTTAATATTTTGGGAAAACTAATACATGATGGAAGTGTCCACTTTGAAATGTATGGGTTTGTTGTGTAAGAGAAATGACCTATTTCTATAAAACTCTAAACCATAAAGATCCTAAAAATATTTAAAAGAGAATTCTTGTATTAAATCTCAATATTAAGTAATTTTCAAGGTTATGTCCTTTCAATTAGTATCAAAGGAAAGGTTTAGATAAAATTAGATATTATCATATTATTTAAGAGTAAGTTAAAAGTACTATACAACCAAAAAGGTTAGTATGTTATGAAGAATTATGGTTATTATTTTAAGGATAATTATGTTAATTGGATAAAGAACTTAAATTATATAAGATATAAAGTGTTTTAAATATTAGAGTATTATAAAATTTCTGTGGTCTTTTCCCATATGTGTTATTTTCCATTAAATAACTCATTTCATATTTAAGATATATTATTTTCAATATATTAAGGTCAGTTTATTATATTAGAAGGAAAGAAATATTTAAGAACCTTTTTATCCCTATGATATGATTTAATAATCACTATTATTTTAAAATCTTATTCAAATTATATTGACATCTTCTTGAGTACTCAAATCACCTATAGGAAACTATTTGACTTATCAAAAAACATTTCATTTCTCCAAAACATTCACGGGTCATGATATCTTTTTTATTTGATTTTACAATATAAACTCTTCCATATATCACAGAAATGGAAATATAAAAAATTACTTGATAATTTTTTTCCTAATAGATGAGAATCATGAAGAAATATTTAGGTAATATCAATAAAATATTTTTTTCTAGATTCGAGGTATGAATTATTTAATGATATTTAAATTATGAAACATAATTTGGTTGATATCTATGAATCATAAGAAAATATAATTGAGGGATAAATAAAAATTTGGGTCAATATTTACTTGATTTAATGGAAATTATATTCAATTAATACTAACTTATTTTATAGAAAAAACAATTTTTATAGAAAACCTCAGAGGTTAAAAACTGGTTTTATGATTAATGTTATTTTTAAGGATGTTTGTAATTTTTTTGGATTTTTTTATGATCAAGGTGAATTTTGAATATGATTATCATATAATTTTTTCAATAGAAATTATATAATATAGTTTTGTAAAAAATTAAACTCGTAGGTTGGGTGACAAATCGCGACATCTGGAAAGGTTGCGGGGCTTGAACCCATAACAGAACGACGATAATGGTGAAATACCAACCACTTACCTATGTGATGTTCTACTTAGTATGATTTTTTTTACATAAATTATTTTATAGAAAAAGATTAAGTTTATTTTGGGAAGAATTAACGTATTCCTTTCATGGGTCATGATAAAAAAATTGTAAATGTTTCTTAGTGTAGCACAAAGGCTGACCAAGGTCATCTCACTAGAGGAGCCTCATAATTATTTACCTACATAATTTAATTTACCTAGGAAATATTTTTTTATTTTCTATTTATTCTAGGAAAGAAATGATAAATTTTGGTTTCAATTATTTTCTAAATAAAAAATAAAACAGAATTCTAAATTAAAAAGAAATTCTAAATAGAATAGAATTAGAAAGAAAGAAATTGGTCCTAGGTTCAGTTTCTAGCTCTATAATTATACTTCTTTATATGTTTAATTTTTTTTTGATAATCCATTTTTCAAATATCATGTATGAATTACTATCCTTTTATTTAAAAATAGTGAAATACCGAATACCTAAGAAATTAAATTCCGCCTCCTCCCATAATCAAGGTTGATGGTACACCTCATAAAGAGTGTGAAAATTTATAGGACTAGGCTCCAACATATTTTGTTTCATCAATTTATCAGATCAACTCTACCATGTGGATTGATTATTATCAATTTAAGGGAAGGAAAATATAAAAATAAAAGAATATAAATATAATTGAGTTACATGTTGTGGTGGAAAACCACCAAACATATACATGTCACTCTAATATGTGAAAAATATAAAATAATCTTTAAGAAAGAATTTAATAACACTTCACCTCTCATAGGACAATACTTAGGTCAACCCATCATTATAAAGGGTAAGAGATCATAATGTTGAGAATTAGAAGAAGAGAGGGGAATAAAAATAAAAAATGAATATGTGAGAAGAATAGAATAAAATAAAACATAAGATAAAATAGACACATAAAATAAAAGATTAAAACAAAATTAGAAAAGATAATTTGAGAAGAAGATGAATAAAATAAAATAAAAAATGAAAATAACACAAAATAAAACAAAATACGATAAAATAAAAAGAAATAAGTAGAAGAATTAGAAGAAGAAAGTTGATCACACATGAATACAGAAAATGCATGAATTGTTTTTATTAAAGAAATAAAAAGAAACTAAAATAATGATTATATCAGGAGAAAAATAAAACAAGGAAAGAAAAGAAGTGTATCTCCTCATACTTCTCCTCCTCTGTGGGTTCCAACCATTTGGCTATGTTGATCTCCATTTATTTATAGAGGAAGTGGACATTGTATCTCACAACCCTTCCAAATATTCATTATCTATAAAATATATTCTTAATTCAAAAACTGATCCCTAAGACCCAAGGTGTTTCACAAAAGCAACTGAGGATATTGGATTTTCAAAAACCTGTTGGCATGGAGTAATTTTTGAGGGGAAGTATCAGTATTATCCATCCATTTAAGTATATTATGGTGTTTTGATGGGTACGTGGTAGTGTGGCGGTGGGTTTTGAGGTAAATAAGTGGCACCAAATCGTCCTCAAGTAATCCAATCTTCATAGTGGTTGGATGGTTTAGGATCCTTTATGCATGGATTTGGTCATCTTTAAAAGGTTATTGGGTTGGTCATTTGGAATGGGAAAATGATACATGGTGGCCTCATTCTTCACCAGTGGTAGTGCATCTCACCACTAAGCTCTCATGGTGATGTCATGGAATTTCCCGGTGAGATACAATGACATTTAGTGATGTCGAGTGGCCATAGGTGTCATAGATCATGGATCATTCAATGTCAGAGTGTGGTCTGTGATGAAGTGGAGTGGAAAAATGACATATCTGTTATGATAAACAGTAACCTACTCGATGCCATCCAACATCAAAAGATAAATTGGTTGTGGTGGGTATTCATAATCCTTAGTGTGGATTCCATAGCTCAGAATCCCACACCTGGGTGGGCACCCATATACATGCACACACAATTAAATGGGTTTTTCCACATAGTCGTGGCCCAACTGGGCTTTGGCCCACCCCATGCACATGGTTATTCCTGTCGGCCATGCACCCTCATCAGCTCGATCTGGCCTTCCCAAGGGACCACCATGGTCCCCTGACCCTCTTAAGGTCCAGATATTCGACTTAGTGTCTAGTTGGTTTATGTCTAACAATCTTGGTCCATATTTTTTTACCGGAAATATATTTAAAAACACATAGAAATAATTAAAATAAAAAACCCCTTAAGTTCAAATAAAATTATAAATTCAAAATCATCAATTTTTGTCCTTTTAAATCTATTTCAATCTTTCAATTGAAATTCCTCTTAATTTAATAAAACAATTTAATTCATGCCCATGTTGATTAAAATCCATCTAAATATTCTTATAATATTGTTAGAATTATGAATAAATTGATTGTTTCAAATAACACCATGATTAAACTATGTTTTTCCTCAATTATAATATATAAACCTTAACAATAATAGTGCACCTATATTACCATTATTCAAATTTCAAAGTAATAAAATAATTTTTTACCAATTTTGGATCAAAAATTAAAATTTCACATAAAATATCAATTCAATTAATCACTTTTAAGAGAAATAATCAATTCAAGAATTTTACTTTCTCCCTTTTTAATTTGGTGGAACTTATCCTTTCATTATTTAATGATCCTAAATTAATTATTATTAAACATTCCAAATCATGATTTACCTCTCATTGGAATATTTTAACTCATCACTCATAATATAATTTCATCTAGATTTATCCTCATATCATGAGAACACACACATTATTTATAAGATTTTAATGGAACTAAACTATCCACTTTGTAAAGAAAAAATTAAAATGAAATCATGAGGATTTTAAATTAAGGATCTATGACTATGAGTCCTATGGTTGGTAGGAATTGATGTTTAAAAATTAAATCTCAAATAAAAGGTATATCTCTTTAACTATCAAGAGTGATATCAAAAGTAACATCTTAGTGTAATTAACCCCTTAAAAATGAAAAATACTACTACCCTAGATCAAATTAAAGGTTATGATTAATATTAAAGAATAATGAATGATTTTCACCTTCTTAAATTTTCTTATCTTTTATAATTTTTTTGAAAGTATTTTTTTTAATTTTTTTATTTATTGTTTACGTTTTTGAAAGTTTACTTAGAATGAATTTCACACTCACCACCTAACCATATATGATAAAAGTCCTCAATATAATAATATTTATTTTTTATTTTTCCAAGTGAAAAACCATTCCTATTTTTTTCATTTTTTTAAGAAGGAAAAATAAGAAAGTATAATGAATAATCATAAACCTTACCAATACCAAAAGTATCACCCACACACTATTTCCTTACAACGTATTTCATTAATTTTATTATAAAATTCCCAACCCCCATACTTCAATTTGAAAATATAATGTATATACTAGAAGTTGGGTTAGAATGGATTAAAATGGATTGAAACATTGATCATTCCTAAAAAGGTCATTCATGGTCTCTATGGGTTAAATATAGATTAATATATAAGGTTGTATTAAAGTATAAGGTCTTATAAAAATATTCCTCAATCAATCTAAATGTGTTTTTGCACAATTTTGAACCCCCAGACTCAGGCTTTCAGATTTGGTACAAACCAAAATATGTATATTTTTTTATTAAAATTAACTAAAATATATACAACAATTTACATCTGAGGCACTTTTCTCATGTAGGTTTTGGTGAAAATATAACATAATATCAGAAATAAAACAATGAATAAAACGGAAGCGATTGAACTTTTCTCACGCTAGCTCCTTAGTGAAGCTGAACTCCCTGAAACACCTAAATTATTCTGAAAAACATTTTATAAAAAAATTGAGTGTGAAAATTTTCTTTGTAAGGGTTTTTTAAGAAAACACTTAAAAACCTTTTGAAAAATACATTTTGAATGTATGTTTTGTAAAATACCTGTAAAAAATCCTATATAAATTGTTATAATTTTGAAAACATCATTTTGAAAAAAAATTCAAAATATATTAGCTTTTAAAAACTCCTTTGAAAGCAATATTTCAAAAATGGATTTGAAAATACTTATGCCTTTAAAAACATTATCAATAATTTTGAAAATACTTACACATCTTAAAATTATATAAATCCTTTTAAAAACATAAACTTTTGAAAATATTATATTAATTTTTTAAAATAATTATGCTTTGAAAGTACATTAAGATAATATTGTGATTTTTTAGAAAATATTAACAAAGATTTTGGTAACAAAATAGTGGGGCCACTTAAAACATTGAAGGATTTCTAAGCCTAACCACTTTTCTTTAATAATGGGTTCACTCCCCACTCCCCTTTCATTTTTATAATGTCCAAGTACTAATTTTTTTACAAATTTTTTTGATCATTCCCTACATATATAAACATTTTTCACTGAAGTTTTTGATTTAAAAACATACCAATTCTTCAGATATATACACACTTATATATATATATATTAACTTTATTAGGAAATATATTATTAGACTTGGTACAACCAAATATCAGGATATTTAGACTTTCCACATATATATGGATTGTTAATTGATATCCATGTAGTTAAAACTTCCTTTATAAAATCATGAAATAAAGTGATTACTTTTATCATTTAAAACTCTACATTTAATAAAGATATTAAATACTAATTTTCTAATCTTAAATTTTGATGATTTTACACATAAAAGTTTTGGGTAAATATATGAAACCTTCACATAAAATTATACCAATCATAAATTTCTATTCAAACAAAAGGATGGATAAATAATAATAAACATAAACAATTATATAATAAACATAAAATTATAAAATGTAAAATTTTTAAATAAAATATTTCACACTTTAAAAAATTGATATATCAAATTAAGTAAGATCATGATTTTAAATGAATTATTATTCATTCCAAATCATAAAATAATAGCTAAATTCAATTATATATATATATATATATGTCTTTGTGTGTGTGTGCATTTATAAATACACACATATACCATAAGTATAAAAGACTTATATATTAAGGATAATTTTCTTTTAGCACATAAAATATGAAGGATATTTAAAATATATTTTTTAAATTATTCCTTAAGATGAATTTAAATTTTAAAAATATTTCTTGGAAAATTTGAAAATAAAACATTTATATTTATATATTCTTGAAAAACATAAAATTGGAAACAATACATATATAAATATATTACGCCATTAAATAAGTATAAGTATGAAAATATGTGTATAACATGAAGTATATAATCATTGTGTTTTAAAATAATACTTATATATATATATATATCATGTTTGAAAAATAGAAACATGAAATTGATTATAAATATAAATCATGAATTTAAATTATAAAAATATAAAATTTATGTTTCAAAAAATATTATATAGAAATCTTGGAACTGAAAAAATAAAATTCCATTTACATTACTGCAAATCGAAGGGAAGAATCATGTGGGTTCTTCTTCAAACTGAGTGAATGTGTGTCCTTCTGTCTGTGGTGAGTTTGAAATAGTGGGTAAGAGGGGAAAGCAAGGAAAATGATTTATCTTTTCTTCTTCCAATGAGGGAGAGGGGTGTTCTTACCATTGAGATGAATCTTGTATATTTATATATTCATGGAGGTTTGGGTGTGAAGGTGGGAAGAAAAACAATGTAATGTACATAATTTCATTATGAACAGAAGCCTACCTCGAGGATTTGATCACAATGGAGGTCGAATCGATGGCTTAGATGGAAAGATGAGGTAAGGTATTGTTTTAAAGTTATATAAATGTATATATAATTTTTTTAAATTTAATTATTTATGTTCATTCCATCAGGAAAAAATCCATATTTACTAGATTAATAGGTTTTTGTGTTGTTGATTTTTTTGAACCAGAAGGAGATTGGAGAAGTCGGCGGTGGTGACGATGTCGGCTTCAGTGTAGCTTGCGGGTGAAGCTGATGAACAACAAAGGGAGGTATTTATCTGGATCAAGAATAGTGAAGAAGGGAGGAGTCGTGAGGAAGGAGAAGATGTAGATGATCAAATTTTTGAGTCATGTTGATCCAACAACTATGATTTAACCAAACCAAAACTTTTGATCACACATCGAAATGGACTATTGGTCACTGCTCCCTTATAAACTGTAGCGTGACTTTCCCTTGGCTAAAGTAAAACATGGGCTATATACTCAATCCCATGCATGAAGACTCACCTAACTCTCTCATTCACCGATCCGCAACCATCCTAAACTATACTTACCTGAGTATTCTCTAAAACAATGCCTCCTATTCTAGGCACCCTGGTTCCCAACCACTATTTGGGCTAGAACCGATCAAGGCTTCACATAGTGATTGAACCCTAGTGGGTCACACATAGTTGGTCGATGTCTCCCATGGTTCATCCCTTTTTGGTTGGTCACATTAATTTTTTTATGAAAATAAAATCTAAAACACAACTAAAAATTAACTTATATTTCATTTATTTTATTATTAAATTTCAACTATACCATATATATATTTTTTAAATTCATTAATATGTGATAAATTTCCCACATTGTTGATGTTTTTAACATTTTACTTTTTGAAAAATATTTAATCTAATATTTAAATTAATATGGCACATATTGATTACTAAATTTTATTACTATTATTTTCTTGTGAATTATATTTGAAGTTGAACATTATAATTTAAATTTGATTACTTTTTGAAACAAGGTACCAAATAAATATTTTAAAATAATGGTTTTACTGTTATTATTTTTTTAATAAAATAAGTCACATTTTTTTGCATATGCCAAAACAAATTTAATGAAATATATTATTTATCATAACTCTAAATTTAATTAGTTGCTATATGTTAAAATTATAAAATTTTTAAAATTATAAAAATAGATTTAAATTTTATTTTAAATAATTTTATAATTAAAAATAACTTTTAATTTATGAAATATCATTAATGTTATTGATAAAAAATTAATAAACATAGAGTATAAATACATTTATTTAAAGAATAAAAATGTTAATATATGTATAGATTCATTAATAGAATGAATATAATATCTTATTTTTTTTTAAAATTTATTAAGTAAAAAAATTCACTTTCAAGTTAAATTATGCTTTGTTTTTTTAATTATAAAAAACCATTTAATAAACATTTATTAAAAGATTTAATTATTGAGATCTTACATTCTACCCTCTTTAAATATAATTTCATCATTTAAATTCATTATTCATACATAAGAAAAATTATTAAACTCCATTTTCATAATTTGGAAAACTAGAAACACTAAAGTTATATATTCTTAGAGGTTACTTAATATTTTAGAAGTTAAAGAGTAGGCTTATAAACCATCAATTTTTCTCTAACTAAAAGGCTAAAAACTGAGGTCTTAATTAGATAAAATACATAGAAAGCTTTACCTATTTTAACCAAATGTCCAAATCTCTATAGTTATCTAAATCATTCCTATAATACCAAATTTGAGGCCCTAGACCTGCACTTATAGATCTGGTAAAAATAAATAATGTATATTTATTTATAAAAATTAACTAAAAATATACAGTCATTTAAATCTAAGGATCATTTTCAATCTAGTATTTGTAAGAAAAGTATCACTCTTATATATTATCAGAGTTAAAATAAATAGTAAAATGGAAGCGACTGAACATTATTCATACTAGATATTTGGTGAAGCTGAACTCCATTAAACCACTAAATGATCCTAAAATATATTTTATTAAAACATTGGGTGAGAAAAATTTCCTAGAAAGGGGTTTTTTTTAAAATATAGCGAAAAACGTTTTGGAACATACATGTTAAAATTACTTTTGGAAAATTCCTTGGAAAAATACTTTAAAAATAATTATAATTTTAAAAATATAATTTTGAAAAAACTATTAAAAATATAATAGATTTTTAAAACTCTTTTGAAAACATTATTTTGAAAATGCCTTTGAAAATACTTATGCCATTGGAATCATAAACAATACTTTTGAAAATACTTACAATTTTGAAAATGATATAAAGACTTTATAAATACTTACACTTTTGGAAACATTATAATAATTTTTGAAAATACTTTTGCATTGAAAATTATTCAAAATAATCCAATGACTTTTCAGAAAATATTTTTCAAGATTTTGAAAACAAAATAATGGGAAGACTTTAAAAATTGACAGATGCCCGGGTCTACCCACTTTTCTTTAGAAATTGGTTCACTCCCCACTCCCCTATCATTTTTACAATATTCAAATACCAATTTTTTTATAAAATTTTCTGTTCTTTCCCTAGATATATATAAAATTTTCATTGGAGTTTTTTATTTAAAAACATAATAAATCATTAAATAGATATATTCGTATATTTTTATATAAATGTATAGATATTAACTTTTTAATGAAATAAATTGTTATACATGGTACAAACAAATCTCATGATATTTAGACATTTCATAAATACATGGAATATTAACTGATATCCATGTAATAAAAAAATTCCTTTATAAACTCATGAAATAAAACGATAAATTTGATCATTTAAAATTCTGCCTATAAAAAATATGTTAAATAATTATTTACTTAGTTAATAATTTGATGCTTTTACACATAAAATATTGGTGTAAATATATAAACCCTTCACATAAAATAACAGAAATTTTAAAATTCTATTCACATAAAATAATGAATAAGTAACCATAAGCACAAAAAATTATATAATACACATAAAATTATAAAATTTAACATATTTAGATCAATAATTTCACCTTTGAAAACTTTTAAATATGAAATTGAGTATGATCATGATTTTAAATGAATCGGTTATTCCTTCCAAATCATAAAATAACAGATAATGAATATAAATATGTATGTATATATATGTGTGTGAATATATACATACACAAATATACCATAAGTATAAAACTCTTATAACGTTGAGGGTAATTTACTTTAGTACATAAAATATAAAAGGGATTTAAAATATATGTTATTAAGTATCCCTTAACATGAATTTAAATTTTAAAAATATTACATAGAGAATTTGAAAATAAAAAATGCTTATTTATATATGATTAAAAAACTATAAATTATAAATAATAAATATGTAAATATAGTACACCCTTAAATAATTTTAAGTATGAATATAATTCAATAACATAAAGTATAAAATCATTGATTTTGAAAATTATACTTACATATATATGTTTTACAAATATAAACATGAAATTATTTATTTATATAAACTATGAATTTAAATCCTAATAATATAATTTTTTTTTCTAAAAATTAAATATATAGAACTTTGAATTTGAACAAAATAAAATTACCATTACATTTTTATAAATAGAATGGAAAACCATGTGGGTTCTTCTGAAAACTGAGTGAGGGAATGGCCTTTTGTGTGAAGTGAGTTTAAAACAGTGGGTAAGAGGGGAAATCAAGGAAAAGACTTTGGTTTTCAATATTACAATGAGGGAGAGGGGTTTTCTTCTCAATGAGATGAATCATATATATATATATATATATATATATATATTCATAGAGGTTCAGGTATGAAGGTGGGAGGAAAAACAATGGTGTGCACATAATTCCATAATGAATATAAGCCTTCCTCAAGGCTTTAATAACAATGGAGTTTGAGTCTGTGGTTTATGAGGAAAGCTGAGTAAAGTTCTTGTTTGATAGATGTATAAATTTATATATGATTTTTTTAAATTCAATTATTTATGTTCATTTATTTGAATAAAATTCCTTAGTTAATATTGTAATAGGTTTTTGTGTTGTTGATTCTATGAATCAAAAAGAGATTTGATAAGATGATATGGGTGATGATGTCAGCTTCAGCAAAGCTTGGGGGTGATCCTATTGAAAAGAAGAGGGAGGGATTCAACTAGACCATGAATAGTGAATAAGGGAGGCATTTTGAGGAAGGAGAAGATGTAGATGATTTAATGGTTAAGGAGTGATGTTCCAATGGTTGTGATTTACCTGAACCAATTTTTTTGACCCCGTATCAAAATGAACATCTGGTTGCCAATACCTTATATTTCATAGTGTTACCTTCCACCATTAGAACAAAAAACATGCCTTATACACAATCCCTTACAGGATGACCCACCTAACTCTCCCATGCACTGAGTCGCGACCTACCGGAATTGTACTCGCTCAGGTATTCATTGAAACCATGCCTCTTAAACAAGGTTCTCAGGTTCCCTTCCACTGCTTGGGCTAGCCACGATATAGGATTCTCACAATGATTGACCCCTAGTGGGTCTAATATTGTTGGTTGAGGTCTCCGATGGTTTATCCCTTGGTGGTTGGCCACATTAATTTTTTTATAAAAAGAAATTCTAAAACACAAGTAAAAATTAACTTCCCTTTCATTTAATTTATTATTACATTTTTACTATAGCTTATATATTTATTGAAATTCATTAATATTTGATAAATTTCACACTTAATTGATGTTTTTAAACATTTTATTTTGTGATAAATCACTACTCTAATATTTAAATTAACATGGAACGTATTAATTACTAAGTTTTATTACTATTATTTTCTTGTGAATTATATTTTAATAAGAAATTTAAAATTTCAATTTGATTACTTTTTGATAAATTTACTACAGAAGTGTTTTAAAAGAAGGGTTTTATTATTATTATTTTATTACTAAAATAATTCACATGTTTTATCATGTTTAAAAGGAAAGTAAATTATTGATATTTCTATC
Organism: Viscum album; assembly: GCA_963277665.1. Lineage (NCBI taxonomy): Eukaryota > Viridiplantae > Streptophyta > Magnoliopsida > Santalales > Viscaceae > Viscum > Viscum album. The sequence continues at coordinate 1,951,147,271 of OY728141.1, read as the reverse complement.
ATAACTCTAAATTTAATTATTTGTTGTTTGTTAAATTAAAAAGAATGTGAAAATTTTAAAAATATAATTTAAATTTACTTTTAAATAATTTAATAATTACAAAGAACATGTTTTTTTGTGAAATAAGATTTAAGGTCTTGATAACATATTATAAAACATAGATTATAAATACATGTATTCAAGGAATAAATATATTAATATACTTATAAATTACTTAATTGAATGAAGGTAAAATATTAATTTAAAAACTAAATTGATTAAGGAAAACATTCAATTTTAGGTTAAATTATACTTTGTTTTTAATTATAAATCAAATAATTTAATAAAAATTTATTAAATACTTAAATTATTGTGCTATTATAACAACTATAAATTTGAAAAGTTTCGATGCAAGTTCTAGTAGGTGGAATTCCCCAAGATCACTGAAGGACTACAGTCAAATAAAATTGGAATCATTTGTTCTAGAAATCCTCTCATGAATGGGATATATTATTTGGTTAAATCACTAAATGAATGAATAATAATTAGAAATCAATTTTCTTCAATTTCATAAATTCAAAATGTTAAAAATGTTAGGTAAATTTCATTTACATTAATCAACCAAATCCATCAAATCATGAGTCCACATTTTAATATCCATGATTCAATATAATCATTCAATTTTCCATCTTACTCATTCAATATTTTTATAATTGAAATATAAAACATGGAATCACTAGGTTCCATAGAAACTAATTTGTCCTAAATAAGTTATTTAATGTATGAATTCAACACATGGGAATGAACTTTTCTGTTTTAATATTAAAAAAGTTTTCAAACAAAAAAATAGGGAGTTTAAAGGATAAACATAAAAAAGTGAGCACCCTTTTCTCATGAAGGTTAACTGTTGTTACTTAAATATTTGGGGGTGATTTATTCCATCATGGACCTAAAAAAATGAAACAAGTCAAATAAGAATAAGGATCATATCATTAAATCACAAAAAAGATAGGAGGAGTGATTTTCATGCTAAAATAGTTCTAAGAATAAAATTACAATTTCTAGAAATAAATTAAAGATAAATATTCATATAATCCCCCAAGTGGGACCAAGATTTTTACATACTTAGAGTGAAGTACCAGTTATCATCTATTGTCTATTGGTTAATGGATCTTCTTATACTTGAACAACCACATGTTGATTTTCCCAAATTACACTTATTTTTTGGTCACGAGGAATGACCCATGGATAGAGTATACCATATCCATCCCATTCATAATTAGGTATATCTTGTATAGAGGGGGTATAATTATGTGTGGATCATCCTCTTCCATGGTTGATACTTATGAAACCTTCTATTTATTTTCCATTGTTATCTCAATTTGGGCTGTAGGGATTGAATGATCGAAGGAAAAGTAAGAAGGTAATTTCACATGAATTTTTTTAATTAAAATTAAAATTCTCCATTTAAATGTGAGAAGACTATGTCTTATTTTCCTTATGATCATCCACTTAAACTTCTTCCTAGGCTTCCTCAAATGCATGTTCACTAAAATCAGGGAGCTCCATGTGTTCCTCAGTAGGTGTTGGTGTCATTTCATTATCTTTCACTAAGGTAAATCAAGGATTAACCAAATATAAAAATTCACAGATTTTAAGAGTGATACTCAAATCATATTGAATTAAATCAAGAAAATAAATACTTAAAGAAATTATCAACACCCCAATCTGGTTCAGGTGCAATCACTTCTTCATTGTTGAGGGCCCCTTGAAGTTAGATCTCAATTGATAGAGATTGGTAGTCTTTCTCCTCCATATTTTCTTCAAAATATTCCACAAGGGTAGTATCTTATTGTATGGATAAAGAGATATGAAATGATGTTGGATCTTCTACTTTTTAATGAATGGGGAGATCATTTTATACCTCATAATCATTCCAAATTTTTTTCATATCCTGTTGATCTCCCATGTATATCTCAATAAGAAATTCTTCCTCATCTTGAATCCACTATAGCTCATCATATTCATCTTGGATATGGATCTTTAAATGGTTTTATAATTTTTGGTCCTCAAGTTTCGCCTCAATTTCTTATATGTCTTATGAAAAGGTGGGGAGCTCTAGTCCTACCTATCGTATGGCCTTCAATCTTTGATGGTCAGTTTTTACTTCACTGGCCATGTCCATCAACTCTTGAGTGAAAATATTATCTCCTTATCATTAAGAATCTACTTGATCATGTAAGTGATATTTAAATCTCTTTTTTTGGAGGGCCTCCTCAGTATTTTGAAACACTCACTCTTGGTCATGCACCCCTGAGTAGTTGTTCAATGCACAAAGATATGGTGTAATTTGATAGATCATGGAAAAATAATCATTTATGGTTTTTTAAGAAAACAATAAAAATATATCTACACTATGTAAATAAAAAGACAAATAAAACTACTAATTATCTTCCAGAAAATGACACTATTTTTATGAATGCCTATCACAAGGCATGGAAAAATAAAATTTATAAATGTTTCATAGTGAAACATTGAGGTTGACTAGAGTCATCTAACTTAAGGAGGTTCATAGTTATTTTTATACCTTTTCTAATTCACCTAAGAACTATTTTTTTGTTTTTTATTTATTCTATGAAAGACATGATAATTTGTTTTGGTTGTTTTACAAATAATAATATAAAATTAAATTATAAATTACTATGAAATTATAGATAGAATGGTAGGTGATCATAGTGATGAGAATGATTAAATGATAATATAATAAAATTAAAAGGAATGAGTATGAGATAATATGAAAATAAAATAAAATATAAGAGAAAATAAACACATGAAATAAAATATTAAAGAATAAGAAGAAGAGAGAATTAGAGAAGATGAATAAAATAAAACTGAAAAATAGAAGAAAAATAAAAATAAAAAAATTAATGACAAAATAGAAATAATAATAATAATAATAATAATAATAATTAGATGGTGGATCACATGTGAATAAAAAATGAATGAATTTTATTTATAAAATAAATAAAAAGAAACTAAAATAAAAATTACAAAAAAAGACAAATAAAATAAAGAATGAAAAGAAAATAAGGTACTCAGACTTCTCCTCACCCATGGGATCCTACACTTTCCCTTGGATGAGCTCACTCTATTTATAAAAGGCATAGACCATGTGTCTCACAGCCCTTAAAAATATTATATATCTAAGAAATATTTTCTTTTTTAAAAAATAAATCCCCAAGACTTGGGGTGTTTCCCAAAAACATCCAAGGATCTAGGGTTTTAAAAACCCTACTGGCATGGATAAATTCCTCTGTGGATGTCTCAGTCTTCTCCATCCATGAATAACTTGCATGGGGCTTGCATAGGGCCATGACAGTGTGGCAATGGTGTTTTAGGGAAAATAGCGACAAAGAATCTACCTTGAGTCATCTGTCACAAGTAGTGGTCAGATGGTTTGAGATCCTTCATGGATGGCTCCAGACATCTTCAAAAGGGCATTAGGGTTGTATTTTTTATTGAGAAAATTTCCCATAGCAGCCTTATGCAATAGTAGTAAAAGTAAAATTCAACTCTAATCTCTCTTAGTGCTTCCATGTCATTTATAGGTGAGATAAAATAGTGTCCAATGATGTCGTGTGTCCATGAACGACGAAGAGTAAAAATAATGAAATGTACAAGAAGTATTCCTGCTAAAGTGGATCGAAACATCAACATATCTATTATGATGAGCTGTAACTCTCTAGATTTAATCCCACATCAGAAGAGAAAATTGATGCAGTGATTGTTTACAATTAAAAGCATGAATTATGCAGCTCAGAAGCGCACACCGAGGTGGGCACTTGGATACACACACAAATAATTAAATGGTTCATGCCTTACATTTGCAGCCTGAGTGGGATTAAGGACATCGAATTCATGTTGTTCTTCTTGTGGGGAATGCTACCTCCCCAGCTTGATATGGACTTCTAATAGGACCACTATGGACAAATGTCCCTCTTAAGGGTAGGATATGTGACTTTTTTTCTTGGTTATTTGAGGGATAACTATCTTAGTCCCTATTTTCTACCTAAAATTTATTTCCAAACACATAGAAACAATTAAAATAATAATCTATTAAGTATAAATAAAATTCTAAAATCAAAATCGTCATTTTAATCCTTTTAAATCAATTTCAATATCACAATTTAAAATCCTCATAATTTAATAAAATAATTAATTCCATGGTAATATTGATTAAAATCCTTCAAAAAATCCTTAGAATATGTTGAAAATTATGCCTAAAAGTTTATTTTTTCAAGAATAATATGTAATAAATTCCTTTTTATTTATTTTAGATTTTAAGGTGATTAATATTACTTTGGGAGATATTTATTGAGTTTTGATATATTTTAAGGTCTATGTAACCCTAAAGTTCAACATGTAAAAAATATATTTGAGGAACAAAACCTTTAAATTTTGGACATAAGTGTAAATGTATTGACAACCTTTAGGATTTATATGATATTTTTTTATGCATGTAATTATGGGTCATTAAATTTTTCTAAGATAAGTTTTATTAATAACCGTGGGATCAAAAACTAATTTTCTGACAAATTGATTAATGTTATTTCAGAATAAGTTAATTATTTTTTTTGACAATTATAATTTTATAGTAAATTAAAATAATTTATGATAAGATTGGATTTTATTTGAGAAATAAATGTTGAATTATATTTTTCAAGTATATAGGATTTTATTTTAGATTTTTGGTGTTTCATGTTATTTATAGAAATAATTTTCATATTTTAGAGATTACAGGATTATGGAATATACATTTATATGTTTATGAATTTTTTAGTGACTAATGATGATGGGGATAAGTATTACACTTATATTGGAAGAATATGTGATCAAATATTTTTGATTTTTGGGTTTCAAAATTGGTCAGGAATATTTTGAATAAATGTATGGTTATTTAAACTTTGGATATTATTTTTGAGGGTTTGGAGATTTTCGTTGTATCTTTTCCTTTCAATGATTATTCATTTAGGGTATTATGTTATCTTATGCTAACCATTTAGATTTTGGTTAATATCAAATGAGAGGAGGAATATATTAATATCGTTTTTAGAGTATATGATCCATTAGATATTGAATTTAGTGCTTCAGACATGAAAAAATCATTTTAAATTCTCATCGTTCGAAGTAAAAGATGATATTGTGTACAAAATTTATTAAAAGATGAAATTTTACTTGAAAAGTAGTTATATTTCCTTATGATCTGAGTCCATATGATAATGGAATTCTTCAAATCTTAGAAAAGAATGTTCAAATAATAATGTTATCCTATTACATTCACTTCTGATGAATTTATGGTCTTTTTCACACTTAATTGATTTATGATTTTGTGGACACTCAATTTATCATAATCATTCAACTTATTGTGATTAATGTTCTCTATCACTCTCCATATTTAATTAGAAATTAAAATTTTACTCCATTTCTCTATTTTCACTTCCCACTATTTTTCTCATATTTTTAAACCTAGTTATATTTTATTTCATATGTCTTTCAAATTTTCCCTTTCACTATTTTTAAAGGATGTTTTATTAACCCTTTTTACAATGTTGGATTTAAACATAGGTATTTTCACATATAAATACCCTACTTACCAAGATCAAGTTAAAATTTCACGGATAAAATTTATTAAATGGTTGTAATTTTATATTTCTATATTTTAAATGAACACTATGTTGAATAACGTATATAACACACAATACTAAGCTTAAATGTACCCTAAAATATTATTATTTAAATGTTATAGTTATAACCTAGCTGTTATATTTTTGGGTATAAATGGGATTAACCACATTGTTAAATATATAATGGTTCTACTTAATACAAATTTATTGATTAATTCTTACTAAATAACCTCTCAATTTTTAGAAGTCATTTTATTTTTCAAATATACGTTATCTTCAAAAACTATATTTGTTAGTTTTTATTAGAAAATATAATAATTAATATCTATAACCTATAAAAAATTTATTTGAAAAAATTTACTTCATTATTTAATTTATCCTGACAAAATTATCTTAGGATTAAATTTTTAGAATTTTTTGAAAAAATTATTTTTCTATACATTGTTAAAATTCTAATTGGAAAATTGTAATTTTTTTCAAGTATTTCCAAATTAAAATTAAATTTTTTATTAGTCATAAAATTTCATTAGTTAATTTTTATTAAATAAAATCCAATTATTTTCGTTGGAATGAATTTTTAACCTTGATTTCCTATTAAACTATTTTTATACCAAAAAAGGCATAATTCAGAAAAACTATTTTTCATTGTGTTTTGTAGGTTTAAATTTAATTTAGATTATGAAACTTTTAGAAATTTAATCATAAAAAATGGATTAAAAATTCAGTACCATGAGGTTAAATGTTGTTAAATATGTCCCTTTTATATTCAACCAATATGAATAGTTACCATATTAAACATTTATTATCTCAATAAAGATAAAATGGGTTAATTGGGGTTAAAATTAATGTGAAAAGGCATACAATTCATTCAAAAAATTTAATTAATTTCATTGAATGAGTGTATTACATATATAATCATCCACAATTTGAATATATGACCTTTTGTTTCTATTTATCTTTGATTTTTACGTTAATAATATTAAAGTAAAAGTTAAAGTCAAAAGTGTAAACCTCTTGCTTTTAATATCTAAAATACTTTTTTACAGGGATAAAAAAACTTATGTTCAATTATAAATGGATAATTGATATATTAATGATTTTTTTTTCATTTTAACTTTTTTTTTTATTTTTTAGTGATGAAACAATTATGTCAAATTTTTATGCAACACTGATAATGTTCTTATGCAAGAAGTAGAGAAATTAAGAAAATAATTTTAAAAACATTAGAAGTAATGTTATTTACGTAGGTTAGGGAACACCATTAATTATATATATATATAAATAAAATAATATTTTATTTTGAATATATTATATTATAATTCCATTATTTCTATGTTTTTTCAATGTCAAAGTAAATGAATAATTCCAAATAAGAGATTAATGATATTTTATAATAAAAATATTTTATAATAAAAATATTTTATTAAATCATTTAAAATTAATAAAAATCCTATACTTCTCCATGTGAATGGTATATGGTTTAAAATATCAACCATATAACATTTATTGTTCACGTTTTCTTATATTTTAACTTTCCTGACCCTCAAAGTGTAAAAAAACTTGATATGAGGGTTATTGTCAAAAGGCTAAATAGGGAGTTGAAACAAAGAGATAAGTGTAAAAAATAACCTAAACTTGTATAAATTCTATTTTATGAGAGTATCTGAACTAATACTCACAAAATATTCTAATTATATCAATTTATATTCATTTTTAATTTCAAATTAATTTATATTAATTAAAAAATTTACGTAATTCGAATAGTGCCCCTCCCTCACTTAAAAAGGTAACCCCATCTTATCCCCTATTCTCACTTAAAGATCCATTAATTTTTTTCAAAACCTACCCAAATATTTTATTAACATCCCATCCCACATCCTATAGTTCCTAGTTTGATTAGAAAACTATCCTAGAAAGGCATTAAGTATAAACCTAAAGAGGTTTTCCGGAGACGTGGTATAGTTTTTAATCAATAATTTTCATTTTATTTCTTCTCCTACATCCTAAAAATATTATTAAACCATGATGGATTAATAAAATAATCATATTGGATATACTGAGACCTTATTATTATAATATCATAACCTATATCCATCACTTTCTTCCAAAAAATGGTAATCAAAACGATCATTCATGTGTACGCCGGACTACTGCCTTACTAATCGATGTAATTAATTATATATTAAAACATATAAAGGATGTTTATAATGATTTAATTAATATATATATATATATGATATTTATAACATATTTATCATTATTTAATGATAATATATCATCTACTTTCTAACTTTTCCATCAATCAAAAAATGATAACATAGTTCATGTGTACTTGTGGATTACCACATCCTAGAAGCGATGTGATAAATTTTTCATGACCACATCAAATTTATACTATATGTAAGTATATTTAAAAAAAATAATATGACATTTTTGATATAATCACAATTATTTAGAGATAAAATCATACTTTTTTCTTTCATGTTCTTTGAAAAATTGAATCATTACTCATGAGTACGTAAGACCTACTGTATCCTTGATTATAACATAATTCATTTTTCATAACCATAATTCATGGTTGATTTGAAAAGTATAGTTAATTCATAAAAATTATAATTATATTATGATCATTATTTTTTATATTATGTAATAGTGGCCACTTTGTCCATAGTCGACATACCAAATTCATTTTTAACATATGAGCCGAATATCGTCAAAACATTTGATGTGAACATAATTAATTTATTAATTATATATAAAATACTGATATATAAAATAAAATGAATAATAAAATTTTAAAAGTTTCTTATTAAAGTAAATAATTAACATAATTTTATTAATAAGGGATATAAGTAATGTTTGTGATGATTTAGAATCAGCATAAGGAACACATTACTTTAAAACCCACATTTTTAAATGTTTCAAAGAATTATTTTCTAATTAATTTTATTCCTTATACATATTCACAAATTTATTTTATGAATGTATTTATATAAATATAAATTAATTATAATGGAAATTTATGTTTCTTTTGACTTTGTTTTAATGGTTTTCAAAAGGAATATTTTTTCATTTTTTAGGAAATATTTTATCTTTCTTTACAAAATGAAAAATGAATGTTATATTTTAAATAATATGAAATAAAAGGGTTTTACCAACCCCATAATTGTTTTTATATATTTGGATACCATTATTATATTTTAGGTTTAATTCAAAGAAAACTGCTCTTTCCCTTTGTTATGGGTATTTTTGAAAAGGGTTTTAAAATGGAATGGATATTTTGATATCCAAAAATGTTTTTCTTATATTTGAAAGAATAATTTTGTACAAACTTTCATGTGTTATGATTATGTTCTTATGAATTGTGAATTGTTTATGTGTATGGGTTATTAGGTTATAATCCAAAAATGGTGGTTCTGTTATAAACCAAATATGTATGGTTCCATTATCAAAAAGAGAACAAATGAGTCCGATATAGCACTCCAAGGCATTGTGTATTTGAAAAACAAATTGTAAGAGTGATATAAAAATGATTTACCAAATTAAATAATTGATTTATATATTATTTATATGTATTTTTATAGAAATATTCTTATTTAAAAAGGTATTATAATGAGCTTATGTTTAAATAAATGTATATTTTACTTCTCATGGTTGAAATATGTTACTTTATGAAAAGGTTTTCATAAAATCAAAGAATTTTTTTTTCATATTTAATATACCTTTAAGATTTATTATGAAATGTTTTATAAAAATATTTAAGTAGTGAAACAAGTTTATTGTGTAATAAAATGTTCATTTTTGTCCCATTTTTTATTTTGAAAAAGAATTTTTTTCATTAGAGTTCATTAAATAAATGGTTTGTATCTTTCTTTTTATATGTCCTTTACTGACTTTTTGGTGCTCATCCAACATTTTGAAATGTTTTTTCATAGTGTTTTAAGGATGAATAAGGACAAGGATAAAGTAAAAACATGCCATTAAAATAAATATTTTTTTTATATTTTAAAAGTTTTATATTCTTTGTAAAATGGATACCGAGTGGAGGTATCCACATTGTAATGTATGGGTTTGTTATGTAAGAGTTATGACCTAATTCTCTAAAACTATAAACTGTAAAGATCCTCAAAATGTAAGAACATTAATTCACATGTTTTAAATAATGATTATGTAATGTTTATGGTTGTATTCATATAGACTAGAAAATTTAGGTTGTGTATAAGGGTGTTCGAAAGTTATTTGGGTAGATCAGGGTTGAGAAATAGTGCTAAAAGTGTGTAACGATGTAAGGAGAGAAGGATATATTTTATAAGTGAGAGGGGTGATACCCTTTTAAATATTATGAAAATTTTAATATAGTAATTTTAACTATAAATTAATGTGGAACCCACATAAAAAAAGAAGATAAGGTGAGGTCTGTCTAATTACAATCAACCAATCAAATAAATAAATTTTTTTAATTATATTTGAAGCCTTACTATGATGACTTAACTTTTACCACTATAACTATTACTTATTAATAAGAATATAATTTAAAAAATAGAAAAATTCAGACATCATAATTTATAATATTTAGTAAATTTTATCATATTAAATATATAAAATTTGTGGATATTAATTTTAATATTCGTACACAACATACATAAAACCCATTTTTAGAGAAAAAGTATTTTAAACCATAAAAATGATTTCATTATTAATTTTACTTAGAAACAGCCATTAGATTAATATTAACATATTTTATTGAATATATTATCGACAAATTTCATTAAAATCATTCATTAATCGTGATAAAATTAATTTATTAAGATAAAAATACATTGTGCACATAAAACACAGTTTTTTGAAAAATATCTTTGTTTACCTTTATATGATATTATAATCCTTTATAACCATTTGATAATAATTTAATTAATGATAATAAATTTTTATAATGGTATAAAAAAATACTTTTACATAATTTTTATACTCTATATAAGTGAATTTGTTTTATATAAAACATATATAATATAACTATATTTTTCAAAATCCATTTTCGTTTAACCAGTAATTATTAGAATAGTATTCCTTATCATTACTTAACCATTACATGGATGTAATTACTTTTTTTTAATTAACTATTACTTAAATTATATCAATAAATTTTATTAATAACATTCAATAATAAAATTTAATTTAATGTAAATTTAGAATTCAGTAAAACGATTCAAAATAATTTCTCAATAATTAATGGTATTTTATTAATTGAATTTATTATTTTTTAAAAAGTCATTTATTTTATAAATTTAATTTAGCTATATAATAAATTATTTCATTATTTATTTTTATAAAACATCATTTACTTGTGTTTGGTTGTGTGGGAATCATAAGCTATCAAACACAACATATTTATAAAAGAGAGATGTTTTTTAAAATCACGTGGTGTTATAGAGATGGGCACTACTATGTTGTTGTGGTTGGTCAGGTGTTCCTTGAGTTTATGGTTTATTCAATTAGAGTGGTTCGTGGATTTTATTTTGTTTATATTTTTTGCACATGTATAACATTACATGAATTAGGATGATTATTTATTTATGTTAGGGAGATAATTAGTGGATTTTTATCATTTTGTAGGATATATGGTAGGAAATTTATCCCAATTGTATGAATTATAACCCCTCAGAGATGGTTATCAGTTGATGTACTATTGAAGGTAGGATTCCGATGTCAAACTTTTATCAACTACCAGCATATGAGTGGTACTGGTGGAGGATGGTTGTAAAGAAGTGGTATCAGAGATTTTGGTTGAGAGGTAAGATGGATCATGTGGATATACAATGGGGATGATATCATAGGTTGGTAGGGAAAAAATATAATTTGGATTTAGTAAGTGATATAAGAAAGGTATATCATATTTTAAATAGGATTTTAGTTCCCCATATGATTTGATGTAAGGACCTTAAGTTTACTAAACATACTAGGTGAAGTGATGTTGCTTACGGGTAATGACCTAACTAAGGATCATGTATCATAATGATTTAACAAGTATATTAATTGAGTATTTAAGAGAATTTATGTAGAAAATTAACCAATTAATCTTATCTATTCCATAATCATGGTTTATGGAGTCACTAAAAGTTTGATATTTTATAGGAATGGATCTTGGTCGATGTCCATGTCTAGTTTTTGTTAATGATTTAGACCAGGATGCGTCAGCATATTTTCATAGTGTTGAAGTCAATGAAGATGATACATCTGTAAGATTCTTGTATATTTGTAGTTTCAGGGTCTATTGAAGTATGGTATATCTATTTTATCTTAGAAAACTGAGGCTTGGTGGGAGAAGATAGAGATATTTTTTTCATCCTGATTTGCACTCATAGAGAGAACTACATTCCATTGGTTTTTAGAAAGTTTTATGGAGAAGCTTAGTAGTGGTGGTTTTAATTACTCAAGTTCCATGAGGTGTTAGTAGTATCATGGGAGAAAATTTTGGATTAGATCTGGGATGATTTTATCTATTTGACAGAGTAGGCGCTGTAGCGGTAGGAGATGCTTTCCCTTTTCTAGGGGAGCTTTAACATGTGTTTCGTAGTTTGATATCTACATCAACAAAATTTAGAATTATGCTTCAGAACTTATTCTCCATGAGTAATCTGTTGTGAGGCATTGAAAAGGGGATTTGTTACTGATATCTAGCATCATGTCACCCCGTTCATGTTATTGACATATCTCAAGGTGGTGGAAAATGTTCAGGTTATTTAGAATATGGTGGCTATGATCGAACTGTCATGGGAGGGGAGTCTCCAGGACTCTATGAGGGGTATATCTATGGATATAGGATCATAGTTTTCAATTTAGTAGAATTTTTAGACATAAGGGAGTTCGGTCCTACCTTCTTCATCTTGTTTCATCAGAGATAGTAGTTCTCAAAACCCTTCTGGAGGATTGGAAGTCACTACTGTATATATTCCCTTTAATAATGAACAAAAATTCCTTTAAAAGAACTAAAAAATGTTTTTTTCCTTATTACCGTTAAGCGTGTGTGTGTGGGGGGGGGATTTATAAGTACTAAAGAAAGAGAAAATAAAGGCCACCCATTATGAGTGTTAGTTTAGAACTGGTAAGGGCCCAACTTATTGTAGTGTTTTGTTTGAATAACAACACAATAAAAAAATAGCTACAACATATACGAAAAATATATAATTTAATTGAAATAAATTCAAAATCACGAGTAAAAAAGATCTAATATATTGTATAATTATATATACAATTACTATCCACAAACATTTGAAAACATTAATGTTTCATCTTCTTTAACACCCATGATACCCTCTCCAAAATGTTCACCCATGGTATCTGTTACCAAAAAAAATCCCCTTAACCCGAGAAAAAAGAATCCTCCTAAATAAGAAAATAAATCTTATGATAGTAGTACTATAAATAAATAAGTTAATATTTAATATGAAAGAATACATTAATAAAATATCAATTTTAAATTAAAATACACACTTGGAGTTATATCGGTCACACTGTGCATTGTATTGAGGTGTGGTTGATTCCTACCCATCAAAAATGAGTTATGGATCATTTTACTAAAGTATCAAATAACCTGATTATGTTTTATCAATTTTGAGTATGTCACTTATTCTTTTTATTAAAATTAATGTCAATATTAAATAAAATGACACACTAGGAGTTATAACAACCACACAATGCATTAGATTGAGGTGTAGATGATTCCTACATGTCAAAAATTACTTACGGATCGTTTTTCAAAAGTATTAAAACAATAAAAGTATTTTTTTTCATTTTTAGTATGTCAATTGTGTTTTTTACTAAAATTTCATTTCAAACTGTAAATATGAAATTTGAGTCATACCGGCCACATAGTGTGTTTATTTTACATGAGACTACTTCCTACACATCCTAAATGAATTATGTATCATTTTCCAAAATTATTAAGATAGTTAGAGCCTGTTTTCTAGGATTTTAATGCATCAAACATGTTTTGAACTAAAATGTCAATGTTAGACTGATAACAAACACTTTGAGTCATATGGGTTACACCACATGAATTATTGAGGCATGGTGGATTTTTACATGTCAAAATCTGACTAATGGATCATTTTCCTAAAGTATAAAAACAATATGAATACGGTTTATCAGTTTTTAGTATGTCACATTTTATTTTTACTAAAATTAATGTCAATTTTAAATAAAGAGACGCAATTAGAGTTATATCAGTCTGACCATGTGTCAGATAGAGGGGAATTTGATTCTTATAAATAAAAAAGGACATATGTATTATTGTATTAAATTGTAAAAATAATCTGAATACAATTGGTTAAGTTTCAATATGTCACTTATTATTTTTACTAAAATTAACGAGGGATTTAAATAAAAAGACACACTTGGAGTTATAATTGTCAAAACATGAATCATATTAAAGTGAGACTGATTCCTCCACATCGAAAATTACCTATTTATAATTTTCCAAATGTATTAAAATAATCCGAATGCGTTTTCTTAGTTTTTAATATGTCACTTTTTGTTTTTTACTAAAATTAATGTCAATAATAAATAAATAGGCACAATTGGAAATACACTGGTCATACCATGAAGTATATTGAGATGAAGATGATTACTACACACAAAAATTACATATGGATCATCTTAATAAGGCAACAAAACAATCCAATTGTGTTTTCTCAATTTTGAGTATGTCACTTGTATTTTTTATTAAAATTTAATTTGAAACTGGAAACACACACTTTGAGTCATATCAGTCGCATCATGTATTATTTTGATGTGATACCTCTTACTAAAAATCAAAACTATCTTATGAATCATTTTAATATATTATCAAGACAATTGGAGTGTGTTTTCTTGGTTTTTAGTGAGTGACATGTTTTGAACTAAAATGTCAATTTTAAATAGATAACAAACATTCTGAGTCATTCCAATCAAACCATATGTCTTATTATGGTGTAGTTGATTAGTAAATTTAAAAAATGGCTTATAGATATTTTTAATAATGTATAAAAAAATCGTAATGTTTTTTCTTTCTTTTCATCATGCCACTTGTTCTTTTTACTAAAAATAATGTAAATTTAAAATAAAAAGACACACTTAGAGTTATACTAGTCACACCATACATAAGATATAGGTGGGGATAATTCCTACATGTTAGAAATGACTTATGAGTCATTTTTAAAATGTATCAAAACTATTTATATGTGTTTTCTTGGTTTTCAGCATGTCACTTGTTCTTTTTACAAAAATTAATGTTAATTTTAAATAAATAGACACACATTGAATATTACCAATCAAGATGTGCATCTTATTGAGGTAATGATGATTCCCATATGTCAAAAATGAATTATGGATTATTTTACTAATGTATAAAAAAAATACGAATTCATTTTCTTAGTTTTGAGTATATCACTAGAGTTTTTTTTAAAATGTCATTTGAAACTAGAAACACACACTTTGATTAATATCATTCGTATCGCATATCAGTTTGGCATGATAATGATTTATATACATCATAAATAACTTATGAATCATTGTTCTAAATTATCAAGATACTCATGGAGTGTTTTTTTGGTTTCCAGTGATTGGTACATTTTAAACTAAAATGTAAATTTTAAACTAATAACTAAAATTATGAGTCGTATCGGTCTCACCATGCATCAGAGTGAGGTGAAGATGATTACAACATGTTAATATTGACTTATATATCATTTTTATAATTTATCAAAATAATCAGAAGGAATTTTCTTGATTTTAATTTTTTCACTAGTTATTTTTATTAAAATTAATGTCAATTTTAAATAAAAATACACAATTAGAGATATAATGATCACACTATACGCCAAATTTAGGTTGGGATGATTCTTACATGTCAGAAATGGAATATGAATCATTTTTAGAAAGTATAAAAAATCTAAATCTCTTTGATTAGTTTTTAGCATGTCACTTTTTTTGTACTAAAATGTCATTTCAAATTAGAAGAATGCAATTTGAGTCATATCGATCACATTGTGTATCGATTTGGCACAAGATTGCTTCTACATGTCAAAAATGACTTATGAATCATTTTCCTAAATTATCAAGAAAATAAAAGTGAATTGTTTTTGGGTTTCAATGAGTGACACATGTTATGAACTAAAGTGACAATTTTAAACTAATAACAGACACTTTGAGTCATACCGATTGCACCGTGCATCAGATTGAGGAGAGGTTGATTCATACTGATGAAAAATTACTTATAGATAAATTTCATAAAATATGAAAACAATATGAATGTGTTTTGTTGGTTTTCAATGTTCCACTTGTTCTTTTTACTAAAATTAACAACAATATTAAATAAAAACACACACGTTGAGTCATATCAGTCACACAATGCATCTTATTGAGGTGTGGTTGATTACTACACATCAAAAATGACTTTTAGATCATTTCATTAAAGAATTAAAACCATCCTAATTCATTTTCTAAGTTTTTAGTATGTCAATTTTTCTTTTTACTAAAATTAATCTCAATTTAAAAAAAATACACACACTTGGAGTCATACCGATCACATCATGAATCAGATTGTGGTGTGGTTGATTCCTAGATATCAAAAATGACTTTTGTATTATTTTCATAAAGTGTCGAAATAATTAGAATTCATTTTATTGATTTTGAGTATGTCACCTGTTATTTTTACAAAACTTATTGCCAATCTTATATAAAAAGACACAATTGGAGTCTTATCGGTCACACCAGGTGTCTTATTGAGGTATAGTTTATTCCTACACATCAAAAATGACTTATGGTTGTTTTTCTGTGTAAAACAATCCATATTTTTTCTTAGTTTTTAGTATGTTAGTTGCATTTTATTCTAAAATTAATTTCAATTTTAAATAAAAGGATACACATAGAGTCATACCATTCACACCCTCCCATTCACTTTATTTTTCGAGTTGCCAACACTGTATATTGAGTCAATTTTCATATTTGAAAAAACTAAATCTCCTCTTCTAGTTTTCAAGAATGAGAAAGGTTTTTCGGATATGAACATTGACTCTATATACAGTGTTGGGAGTTTGAAAAATAATGTTAATATAAAGTGTGGTAACATTGGATAAAAGAAATATTTTATCTCTTTTGTGGCTTGTTTTAGATAGTTGAATGAAAAACATGACTTCCCAAATGATTTGTGAAAATAAATAAATAAAAATTAGATAAAAATTACAAAGAAATTATCTTAAAAAAAGCAGATAAGATGATGAAAAAATTTTATTAAATAAGTAGTTGGAATTCACCTTTTTAGGATGGTTGTATACATTCATGACCCATTTTCTTATTTTCATTATCTCTATTGCAGTCTCAAAGTCTAATCTCTCATGAGCTTGAAAAGCATTAAACATACCAACCCAACTCGAACAAAAGAATCCCCCTATATAAGAAAAATATATTCTATGAGTAACAGTAAAATGTCAGAAATTAAACATAAATGTGAAACAATCCATTGCTTATTTGGAAGTCAAATGTTCATGATATATTTTAACTTTCTTTCATCAACTATGCTTACCATTCATTTATAAACAAATCTATTTCATCTTGTGAATACTAGAATATTAAAAAATTAATAGTAGTACTAGAAAAATATAAATACACAGAGGATTAATCAATATTTTAAATAAAATAGAAATTATATTTGAAAATTCCTCTTCAAGGATGCTATTTTATTGATGGAATATGACCTCTTATAAAATTACAACTATAATAACCATAATCATTGCCATTTTTTAGACACTTCAAAAGTATTTATAAAAATAATTAATTTGTATTGATATGTATTTCTCTAGTAAAATATTATTATATATATCTTGATACTTGTCCACTTGTAGAAATTTTTAGGCTCCTTATGCACTTGAATTTTCTTCATGCCACGATTTTCATGATATTTAAATACTGACCTATAATAATATAATTCTCATTAAAACATAATATAAAATATATTACTTTTAGTATAGTTCTAAAAACTTTTATTTAGTATATTAAAAATTGTCAAACACGATCATGTGTGGTTGGTTTTTTGGGTATCTATATAGTAAATATATGAATTAAATCTTTGGAGTATCCTAATTAACTGCAATAAGAATCCAGTATTTCCTAAAAACATAAAAAGGAATAAGTAATTAATGGAATAAAAATATATTTTATATGATTAAATTCTTTATTTTTACCCCTGTAATGTTGGTATTTAGAAGAGTCTTCCATCCTTATGTTTTATTTCAAATGATTTGGATAGTTTTTCAACTATTTTATTCATTTTTTTGTTCTATTTATTTTTGTTTTTCAGAAGTTACGCGATGAATAATGAGTCCAAATTTATTTTCTTGGGGAAATATCTTAAAATGGTATTCATATATATGACTCTAAAAAATACGAAATGTATTTAGTCATAATTAGCATAGCATTCCCACTATTGAAAAAACAAATCATGAAAACTCACCTCATGTAGACATTTACCACTAAGACTCCAAGGCTTTCATAGTTGAGTATTTCATTTACATTATTTAGAGAAATTTATCCAATAACATCTTCTCCATACATTATTTATTCAAAATAAACTATATGATCATTACCACTTTGGAACTTTATATCTTCATGAACCATTAATGTTAATAAATGTAGATATTGGACAAGAAGAGTAAAGGTGTTTTTGAATATATTTTTTATCTATTCATTGATACTTTAGATGGATTTGATTCAACCTTTCATTTCACCCCTTCCCTTTTTCTATATTTAATAACATTCATCGACTCATAACTTTTTTCATTAACTATTAATGGTTTAGCATGAAATATAATTTTTAAATGAATAGCTCTTTATTGATAAGTTTTTATATAAGATATGACGACCATAATTTGAATGTTCTAATATCTTGGTCACCCATATGAATATTCTCTTCATCAAGTGGAATAGGTATCTCAACACTCGGCTCATGATCTTCAGTAATACCTACACTCTCATGATCTGTTGAAAGTGGTCTGTTGGGTAGACTGTCTTTTTGGATATTAAACACAATATCCCTCACAAAAAGGTGATGGATAGGTGTTGATAGATATAAATACAAGTAATTTTTACCCTGTAGAATATCAGTACAAGAATGGTATATGTTTCTATCTTATTCAAATTTCATAGAAACAATTATTAGAATATTGTTTACCTCTTCTAAGATATCTCTTTGAGTATAATGGCTTACCTCAAAGCTGATAGGGGTGGGGAAGGATCTCTATGAAGTGGATATTCATGATTTGTTTCTTCTCTTTTATTCCCCCAAAAATATATTCTATAAAATCAGACTACTAAGGAATTTTTTCTTCAAGGGTAGCTAATATTGCTTTCATCTATTCCATTTCTTTATATTTATCCTCATGTTATTTTCTTTTCTCAAAATATTTTTGGGGTGTCACCCCAAAACCTGAACCACTAAAGCAGCCATAATGTTTTATATACTTCAAAGCCAATTATAGTAGGTGTTCATCCGATACATGTGTTGATGATTCCTATATATAAGTCATATAGAAAATATAAAACAATAGTTAATCATTGTTATGAAATAACTATTTAAATAAAAAATAATTTTTATTAGGTCATACTTACAAATATTTCCCACACTTTATTTTTGTGTTCATCTATTAGTATTTCATATTTGTTTACACATTCTTCCTTCTATATCACCTGATGCCGGATGGAAGTGGGTTTGGATTTAGTTTCATCTATATTAAAATAAATATAAGAACATAATTATGTTGTTGTTTTATGTCACATTAATGTTTTATGTTATATTTAAAATATGTACCATTTTTTTCAAGTGAAGCATACGCCATCCTTGATTTACAGTAGGGATGAATTAGTTTTGTTGCTAATTCCTTATTTTCTGCACTTAGTTGTTTTTTTATAAATAAATTTTTTTCAATCAATGTGATGAATACATGTATTTTCAAATAGTGTATTACCATCTATAATGTAACTGAAAATATATTTCCCCATAATGGATAGTAAACACATCCCATGATTCTTGGATTATCATGTATGCAAACAAAGGTGGTGGGTGTGGGTTTATTTTCACTTCATCATCTTTAAGATGAAATCTCATTTGAATTGTAAGAAATCCTCTATGAATCCTTCCAGCAAGAATTAATACAAATTTCTTGTGATATTCATCTATTATAAATGCACTTTGTGAGAGATGATGAAGAGTATGTAAATGTTTCATTATTCTATTTTTTAGTAAAATAAATAAAGGATATCATAATGTTACCATAATATCTTCTCAAATCAGTTTCTTAAGCATGGGCACAATATGTTTCTCCAAATCCACATAAATTGGAACACTCTACCAACTGTTGATCCCAAGTGACTACAACACATAACCTTGTTGGAGTTAACAGGCTGGTCTCACACATTCCATCTGAACTCAAATATGATGTCTTTTCTTTTTTACCTTTATAATTTTTTCTAACACCATAATTCCACAATACTTCTATTTTTATTTGACATCAACTAATTATCATATACCATTTTTATGAGTTCAAAAGCATAAATATGTTGGTCTTTTGGATTAATTGCATCAGTATGTGTAAAAGGTTGTTGTTCCCCTACACTGGGAACAATATCATGTTGAGAAACCTATTTTTTACTTAGGATCTGAGAATCAACATGTGCATAAGTCATTATATTCAGAAGTGGTTTAACATTTAATTTATGTTACATAAATGTATCAATGAACTGATAATAGCTTGAGGTGACACAATGAATATTACAAAAAAATTATAACATTGTTATTGAACTCTCTTTTTTTAATGTTGAAGGGATTTGACCCCTCTATTGAGTTTCAAAATCCCTTCAGTATGGTCTCCTATGATATAAAAAACCCCATCTACATTGTTACTACCATGAAGTGAATGGGTCATATTAATTAAAGGGTAATACTTATATAAAAACATGAAAATTTCAAGGAAATTTGTTTCTTAATTATTTGGATTTTTACGAGTCCGCAGTTTTCAATGGCACCGGATTCTGAGACCCGGTGTGCCCGAAATAAATTTCTGAAGTTTTGTTTGGGTATGTTTAGTAAATGTACGTTCGGGTTTTTCTATCTTTTGAATCGATGTTCGGAATTGAAATATGAGGGCACCGATGAAATCGAAACGCCTATATTCACTTAAGGAGACGTTTACCGCAATTGTGTTTGGTCGAGAGCGGAAGTTAATTTTTTGGGATTATTAAAAAAAATTAAATTTTTTTTATGTGTTACATAATTTTATTTAAATGATGGTCAATTCCTCCAAAGAGAGGTTAGAGGTGGGGCCCACCCCCACATAACCTCCCATGGGAGGATATTATGTGATGGGGCCCACACAAACTCAACTCCATTTAAACTCCCTTGAACCCCTTTAAACTCTTGGACTTCCCATTGAAGTGCCCACTCACCCATGTTATTAATTATTTGAGACCTTTGAAATTCTTTCCAACTCCATGAAATTAATTAAGTGAATCAGCTAAATTAATTATTTGGTGTGTTTGAATTATTTTGAATTCACTTATTCCTACATTAAAACTAGGAATGATATTCTATTATTTTGGTTGGCATAAACTTTGTTGAGAGCTAAGGAGAAGAGGGAGAGCCTTATTCCCACGAAGAACACGAAGAACATCTCATCCACTTCTTCAACCAGGGAAAAAAAGTGAGGTGACACCCACGAGGAATGCCTGTCTTCCTTCCTCTTCCTCCGCAACAAAGGAGAAGACACTACCCGCAATGGACGCCACCAACGACAACTACGTTTCCTCCGACGTTGACAGAACAACATCCGTCTTTTGTGACGCCGTCTTCCGCGACTCCGTCTAGCGAACATTAAAATCATGGTAGGGAGGAATTTGGATTATTTATTTTATACATGTGAATTATACCCTATTACTTTGGAAATTATATGTTGGATTACTGTATGAGCCTCTAACATGGAGGGCACGGTCTAACGAACAAGTCCAGACCCTCCGCCATTACATTGTTGATGCGCGGTTTGTTGAGAGATGGGTGAACAGAAGGGAAATCCGGAATTATGGCCGTCGCAGTGAAGAGAAGGACCCAAGGAGGCCTTAGGCGCATGTGAGAGGCTAAACGGAGCACCAGAACGACTCCGGGGGCCCGCAGAGGGGCGCGGCAGTGCAAACGACCAGAGGCTGCCACTGGCACCGGCCGACCGCCTGGGTGTAGCGATGCCCCTCGCGTGCTGCCAGCAGAAGGCCGCCGCAGCACCAGCCGCGGCGGTGGAGCCGAACCTGCGTCGTGGGTTCTGGGAGGGACGGGCGGCGCCAACTGGAACCACCATTACAGAACACGAGGGGGCCATGCCCCCCCCCCCCCGATCTGTGCTCGTCTAGTTGGACGAGCCGCGGCCAACCATCGGGTCGGGCCACCTGCCGTACGGGCCGGGCCGCCTGCCGTGAGGGCCGGGCTGCCTGCCGCGTGGGCCGGGCTACCCTCGCGCGGGTCATCCCACAGCTGCCGGGCTGGGCCGCGCACTACCTGGTCGGACTCGAATCAGGGTCTGGTCAACCTAGTTCGTGCTGACCCAGGGTGGGTTGGGCCGGGTCGGACTGGACCTAGACCCCCCTCTTCGGCCACTTTTGGTTTTTCGCCCATAACTTGAGCTACGGACCTTCGATCTATGCACCATAAATTGAGTAGGATTCCTTAGATCGAGAAGGTTGATTAGGTATTTCAATCTCAATGTTTTGGTGAAGTTTGGGTTTGGCTGGGTTGGTTTGAATCTCAAACCAACTGGGCCCTCAGAGCGGAAACACTTATAACTATCAGATCGAGCGCCCGATTGACGCACCGCCTGTCGCGTTGGGGTTCCTTATGATGAGACAGAACAATGAGATACATCAACTCAGGACTTAGTTTATGTATCGATACTTGAATCGAGGAGCGGACCCTCTCGGAATCGAGTGTGCTGTGTGCGAGAACCCTAGAGCTGGCTGGGATGAATTCTGTACCAGAATCCTGTGTGGGGTTGATAGCGATTACTACTATACTAGAATCCTCCGTGGGTTCGATGATGACGACTATTGTACCTGAATCCTATGTGGGTTCGACAGTTATGAATTATGTTCCTGTATCCTGTGTATGTCCGACAGAATTGCAGGTCCTGTATCCTGTGTGGGTACGATAGCTCAGATGAATTATAGCTGGTCCTATATCCTCTGTGGGTCTGACAGCATAGACGCGATAACTTGTCCTGTATCATGTGTGGGTCCTATAGCTTAGCTGGTCCTATATCCTTTGTGGGTCTGATATCTTAGATGATCCAGCGGCTACATCTCATCATCTATATCTCTCTACTATTGTGGCATACCTGTGTGAGATGAGTCATGTCTTTCAACCACTATCATCGTGGTGATTGACTTTATTTCCTTTATGGAATTGGTTTGAGATTGGGCTTGAGAGTTGGAGCTAGAATGAGATTGGTAACTTAAGTATATGTATGGGCATATACCTAAGTATGGTTGGTTGATACTTCGTGTTTGTATCTTTCTTCTTTTGTTTATCCTTAGTGGATATTGTGAGAACTTGTGTGTCTCGGGGTCCCTACTGAGTATCGTTATACTCACCCCTACATGGGCTATGCCCACACCTCATTGTGTTGGATACAGATGACGGACATCGCTGATGGAGGCCTAGAGCGCCACGACTTGACGGTACCTGGAGGGTGAACTTGCGACGAGTCGGCACACGGAGGAGACTGAAGGACGTGAGTACTGAGGTGGCCATCTGTAAATACCCTTCAGGTAGGAATCCCCAGAGGACGATCCAGGAGTGGCTCTTTACTTTTAGATATTTGTCCCTTTTTACTTGTACTTGTTGTTCAGTTTGGTTTGTATAATGGCCCATTTACTTTACAACACACTCTTTTGTATTCATTTTTACTTAGTGTTTACTTTATGTTAATTACTTTTATGTGTTTGTTTACTTTTATAAAGGGAATGCCTTCCCAGATTAGGGATTTATGCCTTTGGTGCTAGTTTCCAACCCATGGCCTATAGAAGGTGGGCTTGGGGTAGTCACCACACGGGCCCCGAGGATGGGTCATGACAAATTGGTATCAGAGGAGTCGGTTCTACCGTAGAACTTAGACTCTGATTCTTTTAACAGTAATATTGTTAAGTGTTTTGGGTTTGGTTATCAGTTTAGGGAAACCAGTGTTGGTGCGGCGGCTAACGTATCCATACACTAGGACTCTAACTTCTGATTTATGACTCAGTGCAAGAAAATACTTATTGCGTGTGTGTTTCTTTTGAAAAGTTTTCTACGTGATTACTTTGTGTCAGCTCACTGGGTATATGGTTTTAACCATGTCACACCTGTTTCTTTTTAGGATGTCCCCATGAAGGCAACCGTCTAGGGTTCCGAGTTTAATACAAGATGGTAGCCCACCGAGCGACGAGGCCTCGGTATAGGGCCCCATCACAGCGGAGGCACCAGTAGTACCACTACCCGTAGGGCCACTGATACCACCAGCTCTAGGGTGGGACCCATTCTTTAGGGCCTGGACCTTCGAGCAGGGACTCAGGCATGAGATCAGGGCTTCGACGATTCCTCTCAGCATTCAGACATACGCGGGGGAACTGGAGAGAGCCCTTCTAGTGGAGAGTTTCCTTGCAGAGTAGTCACCAGTAGTAATACCCACCACAAGGCGAAACTTAGCGGAGTTTTCTGTAGCCGGTAGTAGATAGATGTCGCAGAGGTCCAAGCGGACCAGGCCATTAGTTAGGCAATCCTAGGATACAGGTTTGGTTGTGCGGGGTACACGAGATGGAGTTAGCTATACAGGGAGCATGGCGGGTAGGTACACGTGGCTCATCAATTCTTGACCCCCCATGTAGATGAGCATCAGACAGTAGAGGGACATCCTAGGAAGAGGTAGAAGTTCGAACGTGGTGGTCCGCAGTGAGCAGGCAGACTTGGCGGAGGAGGTGGCTGAGCAGCGGGTGGTGGATGACGTTTTGAGGCTCTACCACCACCATCACCAGGAGGTCTATCCCGACCACAGGGAGCTGGAAGAAAGAGGTAGGCTCAGCTCCAAGAAGTCGTGGCCTACGACCATGGTGCACCTGAGATGATTTGAGGTACTATCTACGTGTACTCCACCCTTACTACAGTACTCATAGACACAGGTGCGATTCATTCTTTTATTTCTGCTGCCCTTGTTCGGAGCTCACCGATTCCGACGGAGTCGTTAGCTCGATCTATACATCTAGAGACTCCTACTGAAGAAGACTCGACGATTACGCACTAGTGGCAGCAGTGTGATCTTACTCTAGGAGGCGAGAGCTTCGGCTGGGATCTTCTTGTAGTGGCATCGAACCCTTACGACGTCATCTTGGGTATGGACTGGTTATCCACAGTTCATGATTAGATTGACTGTATTAGGTGCAAAGTGCGGTGTGTCCGCACGGATGGGACCAGGTTCACCTTCATCGGCGAGAAGGGAGCCTTTTTAGTGTAGGATGGACTTACGCAGAGGAGGGAAAAGACGATCACACATCAGTTGGCTAGTCTCATCCTCGGAGAGGTTGATGTGCGGAGTCCGAGTTTTCCTATTGTGGTGGATCTGTAGGCAGATGTTTTTCCTGATGATGTTCTAGGACTACCTCATTGTAGGGAGGTAGACTTATATATTGATTTGTACCCCGGGACAACACCGATATCTACTCCAGGATATCGTATGGCTCCCTCCATTCTTCGTGAACTACAGGTACAACTCGAGGACTTATATGGGAAGGGTTTTATCCGAACCAGTGTTTCACCCTGACCATCACCGATTTTGTTCTCCAAGAAGGCGGATGGGAGCTTGCGACTTTTTGTCGACTATCGTCACCTGAATTAGGTGACCGTGAAGAACAAGTACCCACTCATGAGGATTGATGACCTTTTTGATCAGCTCAAGGGAGCACGATGGTTCTCGAATATAGACCTCAGGTCAGGATATAACCAGCTCATATTTCGAGATGAGGATGTGTAGAAGATGGGATTCATGTGTCATTATGGCCACTATGAGTTCTTGTTTATTCCCCTCAGTGTAACCAATGCACCAGTAGTGTTCATGAGTCTAATGAACAGTATATTCCAGCCTTACCTCAATAGATTTGTCGTAGTCTTCATCGACGATATACTGATTTACTCGACTAATGAGGAGGAGCATGCCTATTATTTTCAGGTAGTACTAGATACACTCGGAGAGCACCAGCTATATAGTAAACTCTCGAAGTGTCAGTTCTGGATTTGAGAGGTTCACATTCTGGGACGCGTCATCTCGGAAGCTGGAGTTGCAGTGGATCCAGCGAAGATCGAGGAAATACTTTCTTGGGAGCCACCCAGGAGTGTGATGGGGGTTCAGAGTTTTCTGGGACTGGCTGGATACTATCCGAGATTTTTTCCAGACTTATCCATACTTGAAGCACCACTTTCAGCATTGACGAAGAAAGGGAAACCCTTCATGTGGTTAGAGAGATGCCATCGGAGCTTTCAAGAGCTGAGGCAGAGGTTGACAAGTGCGCCCATCTTAAGGCTACCAGAGGAGGGTGTAAGGTACATAGTTTATTGCGAAACATAAGGGACCAGACTCGGGTGTGTCCTAATGCAGGAGCAAGCAGTGATTGCGTATGGTTCATGACAGTTGAGACAACATGAGAAAAACTACGCTACCTGTGACCTGGATTTAGCACGAGTGGTCTTCGCCTTGAAGATGTGGCGGCACTATCTGATGGGCGAGCATTTTACAGTCTACTCTAACCACCAGAGTCTCAGTTATATCTTCTCGTAGAAGGACCTGAACCTGAGACAACGACATTGGCTTGAGTTCCTCCAGGACTATGAATTCGAGATAGTCTATACTCCTGGGAAGGGGAACATTGTAGTAGATGCTCTCAGTAGGAGATCAGACATTCAACTGTTGGGAGAGGCGATAGAGCAGCTGGCCGCGTTGAAGATATCCTTTGTGGATAGAGATGGATCGTCCTTTCTGTATTCTCTCACAGTCACTCCTCCACTTATTCCGTGAGTGAGGGAGACGCAACGTGGGGATGTTGACTGTGAGGCGTGATGTGCTCATATATCCTTAGGGTAGGCACCTGATGGGTTTTCTGAAGGTGGGGAGGACGTCATCCTCTTCAGAGGACGTACCATGGTACCAGTTTCACTACAGGAGGAGGTGTTGAGGGAGTTCCACACTTTCCCTCTAGAGGTAAATCCAGGAGTGGCGAAGATGTATCAAGACCTCAGACGATAGCACTGGTGGCCAAGTATGAAGAAAGCAGTAACAGAGTTTGTCTCTCGATGCCTCACTTTTCAGCAAGTGAAGGAAGATCAGTAGGTTCCATTAGGCTTGGTTTATCCCTTAGAGGTTCCAGAGTTGAAGTGCGATGGGATATCCATGGATTATGTGACGAGACTTCCACTTATATCTAGAGGACACGACACTATCTAGGTGATCGTAGACCGACTCACCAAGTCGACCCACTTCCTACCGATCAGAGATAAGGGCTCATTAGAGAGCTTGGGACGCCTCTAATTCAGAAAATCGTACAGCTTCATGGTGTTTCATCGACTATTGTCTCTGATTGAGATGCCCGTTTCACTTCCGGGCTATGGAATGGGTTACTGGAAGATTTTGTGACGCAACTTCACTTGAGCACCACTTTCCACCCATAGATGGATGGTAAGACTAAGTAGACTATTCATACTCTTGAGGACATGCTCCGTGCATGTTTCCTTGACTTTGATTTCATCTGGGAGGATCAGTTACCCTTGGTGAAGTTCACGTACAACAGGAGCTACCACTCCACCATCGGGATGGCACCTTAAGAGGCACTATACGACCGACCTTGCAGATCACCTCAGTGCTGGACTGTCCCAGGGGAGTCTGCACTTGTAGGACCAGAGATGGTTCGGGATACGACAGAGATGGTGCAGATCATACAGGAGCAGATGAAGACTGTACAAAGCAGACAAAAGTCCTATGCTGATAAGAGATGGAGACCACTGGAGTTCGAGGATGGCGACCACGTCTTCTTATGGGTCTCACCTCGACAAGTTCTATGGAGATTTGTATGAGGTGTAAATTTATCTCCACGATTCATTAGACTATTCTAGGTCCTCAGAAGAGTAGGTGAGGTGGCTTACCGCTTGGTCATTCCACCTCAGTTGCATCGGGTGCATGACATCTTCCACGTATCTCAGCTGAGGAGATACGTGCACAACCCATCCCACATCATCGACCATGGGGAGGTAGACATCGATGACGGGGAGACATTCACAGAGGATATATTGGAGATAAGGGATTGAAATTAGTGGGTCCTACGAGGACAGTCGATTCCTTTGGTGTGCATTCGCTAGCAGCACGGGAACCTCCAGGAGAGCACATGGGAGAAGGAGGCTCAGATGCGTGCTCAGTACCCCCATTTGTTTCCCTAGTGTGTTTTGTAGCTTTATAGGGACATAAAGCCCTAAGGTGGGGGTAATGTAAAGACATAGAAATTTCAAGGAATTTTTTTTCTTAATTCCTTGGATTTTTACGAGTCCGTAGTTTTTGACGGCACCTGATTCTGAGGCCTAGTGTGCCCGGAATCAATTTCTGAAGTTTTGTTCGGGTACTTTCAGTAAACTTACTTGTGGGTTTTTCTATCTTTTGAACCGATGCTCGGAATTGAAATCCGAGGGCACTGATGAACTCGCAGCGCTGGTATTCTCTTAAGGAGACCATTACTGTAGTTGCGTTTGGTAAAGAGAGGAAGTTAATTTTTGGGGATTCTTAAAAAAAATTAAAAAAAATTTATGTGTTACATAATATTATTTAAAAGGTGGTAAATTCCTTCAAAGGGATGTTGGAGGTGGGGCCCACCCCCACATAACCTCCCATGGGTGGATATTATGTGGTGGGGCCCACACGAACTCAACTCCCTTTATACTCCCTTGAAACCCTTTAAACTCTTGGAATTCCCATTAAAGTGCCAACACACCCACGTTATTAATTATTTGAGACCTTTGAAATTCTTTCCAACACCATGAAATTAATTAATTGAATCAACTTAATTAATTATTTGGAGTGTTTGAATTCTTTTGAATTCACTTATTCCAACATTAAAATGAGGAATGATATTCTCTTATTTTTGTTGGCATAAATTTTGTGGAGAGCTAAGGAGAATAGGGAGAGCCTTCTTCCCACAAAGAACATGAAGAACATATCCTCCACTTCTTCAACCAGGGAAAGAAAGTGAGGAAATGCCCATGAGGAAAACCCTTCTTCCTTACTCTTCCTCCATGAAAAAGGAGAAGACGCCGCTTGCAAAGGATGCCGCCAACGACAATAGATTTTCTTCCGACTTTGATGGAACGACATCCGTCTTTTGTGATACCGTCTTCTGTGACTCAGTCTAGCGAACATTAAAATCAAGGTAGGGAGGAATTTGGATTATTTATTTTATACATCTGAATTATACCCTTGTACTTTGGCGATTATATGTTTTAGTACTGTTTGAGCCTCTAACGTGGAGGGAACAGGCTAACGAACAAGTCTGGAACCTCCACCATTTCGTTCTTGATGCGTAGTTTGTTGGGTGATGGGTGAACAGAAGGGTAACCCATAATTGAGGCCGTCGTAGTGAAGAGTAGGACCCGTGGAGGTCATAGGGGTAGGCGAGAGGAAAAACGGACCACCAGAACGACTTCGAGGGCCCGTAGAGGAGCGAAGCGGTGGCGGTCGGCATCGGCCAGCCGCTTGGGGGCAGCAGCACCCCTCGCGCGCCGCTAGCAGAAGGCCGTCGTGGCACCAGCCGTGATAGTGGACATGAACCCACGCCGCGAGTTCTGGGAGGGATGGGCGACACCAGTTGGCGCCGCCGTTACGGAACACCGGGGGGCCACACCCCCCCCCGCTTCGCGCTCGGCCAGATGGCCAAGCCGCGGATGGCCACTGGGCCGGGCCGCCTACTACACTGGCCAGGCCACCTGCCGCGCGGGCCGGGCCGCCTACCACGCACCCCGGGCAGCCCTCGTGTGGGTCGGGCCGCCTGCCGTGCGGGCCCCGCTTCCATCGCGCAGGCCGAACCGCCCTCGTGCAGGCCATGCCACAAATGCCAGGCCATGCCGCGCCCTACCATGCCAGACCTGGATCCGGGTCAGGTCACCCGGTTCGGGCTGACCCAGGGCGGGTTGGACCTGGTCGGGCCGGACCCAGACCCCCCTCTTCGGACCACTTTTGGTTTTTCGCCCATAACTTGATCTACAGACCTCTGATCGACGCACCATCAGTTGCGTAGTATTCCTTGGATTGAGAAGATTGTTTCGGTATGTCACACTCAATGTTTTGGTGATGTTTGGGTATGGCCGTGTTGGCTCGAATCCGAAAGCAACTGGTCCCTCGGAGCGGAAACACTTATAACTCTTAGACCGGGCGTCCGATTGACGCGCCGTATGTCGCGTTGGGTTCCTTATGATGAGACGGAACTATGGGGTACATCAACTCAGGACTTAGTGGACATATCAATAATTGACTTGAGGAGCGGATCCACCCGGAATCAAGCGTGCTGTGTGCGGGAACCCTAGAGATGGCTGCGATGACTTCTGTACCAGAATCTTGTGTGGGATCAACAGAGACGACTACGGTACTAGAATCCCTCATGGATTCGACGACGACGATTACTATACCGGAATCCTGTGTGGGTTCGATAGTTCGGACTCCTATTCCTATATCCTGTGTGGGTCTGATAGAATAGCTTGTCCTGTATCCTGTGTGGGTCCGACATCTCAGATGAATTATAGATGGTCCTGTATCCTATGTGGGTCCGACAGCTTAGACGAGATAGCTAGTCTTGTATCCTGTGTGGGTCCGACAGATTAGCTGGTCCTGTATCCTGTGTGGGTCCAATAGCTTAGATGATCCAGTGGCTACATCTGATCATCTATATATCTCTACTATTGTGGCATACCTGTGTGAGCTGAGTCATGTCTTTCAACCATTATCATCATGGTGATTGACTTTAATTCCTTTGTGGAATTGTATTGATATTGGGTGCGAGAGTTGGAGGTGAAATGAGATTGGTAACTTAGGTATATGAATGGGAATATACCTAAGTAGGGTTGGTTGATACTTCGTGTTTGTATCTTTATTCTTTTGTTTATCCTTAGTGTATATTGTGAGACCTTGTGGGTCTCAGGTTCCCTACTGAGTATCATTATACTCAACCTTGCATGGGATATTCCCACACCTCATTGTGTTGGATGCAGACGACAGACAACACTGACAGAGGCCGAGAGCGCCAGGACTGGACGGTACCCAGAGGTGGTCCTTGTGACGAGTCGGCACACGGAGGAGACTGACAGAAGTGAGTGATGAGGTGGACATATGTACCTACCCTTCAGGTAGGAATCCACGGAGGATGATCGAGGAGCTTCTTTTTTACTTTCAGTTGTTTGTCCCTTTTTACTTGTACTTATTGTTCAGTTGGGTTTGTTTGCTGGCCCATTTACTTTTCAGCACACTCTTTTGTATTCAATTTTACTTAGTGTTTAATTACTATTGCGTACTCTGATGTGTTTGTTTACTTTTATAAAGGAAATGAAATCCCAACTAAGGGATATATTCCATTGGTGCTAGTTTCCAACCCCTGGCCTATGGAAGGAGAGCTTGGGGTAGTCACGACATGGGCCTCGAGGACGGGTCGTGACACCTTAGTTCAATTTTCATCTGACCCTTTAGTGGTATTGGTCGATAAAAGAAAAATTTACAACTTTTAGTTTATGGGATCTAGAACATAAAATAATTATTCTACCTACGATACCATTATAAATGGTTCATCTCTGTACCCTTACTTACTGAAATCCCCTTTCATAAATCCCAACGAATCTATTTTAACTATACTCCTATTATCAACCCACTTGAATTGTGAATAAGCACTTTGAATTGTGTGTAATCATACTACCATATTTTTTGGATGATACCAAAGTATGATATATTCCCATAAATTTGTTTTATATCCGTATTACAAGATACATGAATCACATTACCACAAATTTAAATCTATTATTTTTTATGGTATTATCTTCATCATGTTCATTTGTATAGAATGTATAACCATTAATTTCATAACCGTTGTATGATAGTACATACACACTTGGTCATACATCTAGCCATCGAAGTCCTTATGAAATTCAATATGGATTTTTATATAACTTCTTAAAAATATAATCTCAAATCTATCCTATAAACATTTGATTATGTGTACTTGATATTGGTATTTCTTACCTTAAGGATTAAAATGCCTAAGAATTTATTTGTAGTTTTTAACATATGTAGAACTATCTAAAATATTATGAAAAATATAAAGGTGGGTCTTCTCTAGATATATAATATTGGTTGTGAAAATATCTCTTCTAGAAATTCATTCACGCACAAGCCACCCAGCGTGACAATATTTCGATTGACCAATCTTTCACACTGGATAGGTAGTCGGTACAGAATTCCATGCCTTCCTCTACAATATACCTCTCCACAATACAAACATTTGAATGACTTCAATTTTTGACATAACCTTTAAAAATATTCATATACCCTTCAATGGGGTACATACATCTATTATATACAGGACCACATATTCAAATATCTCTCACAATGTGAACCATCAAGTGAATCGTCATATCAAAGAATGCTGGTGGGAAGAACATTTTCAATTCACATAAGATGATATAAATTTTCTTTTATATAGTTATAAATTTCATTAGGTATATAAAATTATTGCATATATATTTTAAAAAAATAGAGATTGGTCAATTTATAATAAACATTCTTGGTAAAAATTCAATTTAAAGCTACAAGAATTAGATCTTGCATCAAAACATGAAATTCATGTGATTTCTGACCCTTTAACGTTAAATAATTCATTGAAACAATATTCTTGATATTCGACAAATTTCCCAATGAAACATTTATATCATTCAAGAAGTTGAAAAGTACATATTTATCTGGCCTAGAAGAAGTTTAAGCATCTAGAGGAATAAAATTTCATTTTTACCCATCATTGCTGTAAACTCTTCCCATATTCTCATTTAAATCTAGTACAACCTATCCTTAATTTCATACTTTTTTTTCTAGGTGCATTTAGTAACATTCTAATGACACTTTCAAAAAAATTTATTTCAACATACTTAACATACATAAAATTTCTGAAATGTAGACGATTATAGTATTATAAATTAAAAAAAATAGATCTCTTTTTTCAACTAGTTTTGAAAGGTTTTTCAAAAAAGAATTACGAAAATTAGTGTCCATATCATTCACTTTCTCAAAGAGTTGATCACATATTAGTGGATATAGTGTTGTTCATTCTTCTAAACATCCATACAATGATGTCATCCATGACTGGTACTTATTTCTTCAGGGTAGAAATCTGTGATGTTTTAGAAACATATTATTCGATGAATGTTTCAACCTAATTGACTGCGTACCTTGTACAAAAATAAAACACCCATGAATTCCTTTAATTATATATCCTAAAAAATTTATGTATACTAGAAAGTCATTTAATCTCAAATACTACATGACTCTAAATGTGAAATCTTCATTTTTGTAAGCATTATATAATATAACACCTGAATCCGACAATAATTTCAAATCTTGGATCAATGGAGCCAAATAAACATCACTATTATCACCTGGTTATTTTGGTTCTGATATAATCATAGATAAAATATTTTTTTTTTCATGCTTAACCATGGTGGAAAATAATAATTTACGACCATAACCTCCCATTTATTGTGAGTGATACTTTGAAAACCAAAAGGATTCACTCCATCAATTGATAACGTTGGGTGGTGGTTTCTCAGCTCATTTCTAAATTGAGGATACACATGATAAATTCTCTTCCATTGAGGAGAGTTTGTTGGGTGATGAATTTTCCCGTCATTTTTTATTGTATCTTCATTCCACATCAATTTCCTTGAAATATCCTCATTTCTATATAGGCACCTAATCCTCAGAATGATAGGAAAGTGTCATAAAACTTTCATAGTACTGGGTTCATCTTTCTTATATCGAGAAGCACTACACTTTTGGAATTATTTAAGTTATTTTTAATCCTTGATAAATAGTATATAGTCATTTGGACAAGCATGTATTCTTTTATAGATCATAAATATCAAACATATCATTCATTTATCATCATATGTTCGACTAGGGAACTTATTATCTTTTAGGATCTTGTCATTCAAGGGAGAGATTAGTTCTGTAAGAATGGAATCACTCTATACGTTTCCATCTTTAAAATTATACAACTTCTGTATGGATGAAAATGCTACATATTATTTTAACCATCATTCATTGGTATCTTTTCAAAACTCTTTAACTTCTCAAACTATTTTGGACAAACACAAAGTTCATCGTCAACTATCATTTTCATTTTCCTAATATGATCATCATCATAATTCACACCTGTAATTACATCCTTGATACAGTCTTATTCATTTTTCACACTTGTAATCATATTATATGATCTATAAAATACTATATTATCTTAGTCACTGGCTACATTCACTTTTCCTCATGTTTATTCCTACATTTATAACATCAATATATTCCATAATAGATCAAGTATTCTTCCCACTACTCTGGACTAATTAATCATGAATAAAAACTGGGAAATCATAGAGAAATGAATTGGGAATGTTTATTTTCATGATATTTTGCAAACTTGATAAACTCTTTCACCCCATATTCTTACTCTTTTGTCATACGATTGACATCAATCCATTAACTATTCATATACATCCAATTTTATATGGTAATACTAATGTTTAACAAAATAAATACATAAAAATGGGACTTTAAAATAAAGGGAAATTAACATTTTAATGTTTCGAATAATTTCATCTTGAGTTAAATTAAATGAGTAATTTAATTTAATATTATAATTGATCTACTAGTGGTAGGTTTTATCCTCCGAATTCATCTAGAATAGATGGGGAATGAGTCCGAGGAAAAAAATGAAATAATAAATATTTGGGAGATGAATATGATAAGGATGATAATTATTATTTATTTTAATTGCCTGAGACTCATCCCCTTAAATTCTAACACAAAATTAGAGAGAAGATGTTGTTATAGAGGAATTCCTTAATTTAAACCATACAAGTGATGTTGGATGCAAAGTAGGTTTATGAGATATAATGGAGTTAAAAATTAATTCACCAATTGTAGGAGTGGGGTCACGATAAATATCCTATCTATTGGATAGAGTTAGTGAAATTACATTTCCCTAGTTTTATTATCAATATATATTATGTAGGAGGTGAATATAGTTCTATGTAAAGGCTACGGTTGCCGATGTTAAGATGGATCATTTAAATAAGGTATTTGTTTGAGTCTGATGAATCATAGGGAATGAAAAACGTTTTCTAGAGTTTTTGGAATTGTTTTTGAGTTTAGGGAAGATGGATAATCTTGTAAAATATTTTTTTTCAAAAATTTAGTAGGTTTCCTAGGCTACAAATGATTACTGGTGAATGATGATGTAAATAATTTGGCTATTGGTTAAAAACAGATAGAGTTGAAAGGAGACAATAGACTGACACATGGATTTTATAATTCTAGTATTTTAATACTTTAAAAAATATATTGAGAAATAAAATAGAGGCCAGTTGGAATTAGTTGGTAATCCACTGAAAGGTTTAATTAAAACTACATACATGTTCATGTTATTTTTTCTTAGAGCTGATCCTAGTGCACATGGTAGTAGTAGAATTTATATAATTTTATTAGATTTGATGGTCTCGCCAAAAAGGGGTTCAACAAGGACATCACTTGGAAGGATGACTTTTATGGTGATTTGCTCCCATTTTATGATAAAGATTGTAATAAATTTCCATCTTTCAGATTCTTGTAACCTATATTTTTTCAATAAATTGTGCCTCGTTCTTTTACTAGGGCACCACCTTAAAAAAAGGTAGTGGATTTGATTCGGTGGAGGATTCTTTAAAATAAGGAACTGAATGACTAAAACTAACTCATTCCTTAACTTCCCTTAGGTTCTACCCTTCTCTATCACTATAATAGTGTGGTGTAGGTCTATAAATAAATAATTTCTTAGTCAAATGACCTATCAGTCTTTTAAAATTAAAAATTTTTAGATTTAAATTATAATGATATCAGAATAAATTTTGCCTATACCGTTGAACCTACAATTTGGTTGTTACTTTGGAATAGAAATTTAGAACAATATTTTCCTCAAGAACAATTTATGAGCTTTTTTTTAAAACCTTTTATGGTCAAATAATGGGTAATGTTACTTTATACAATCCAAACCATGATTATTTACCCATGTGTGTTTACTATACAAGCATATTTTTATTAAATACATAAACACTATACTAATATATTTTTATTATGTGTTATAAATTTTAAACCCCCTATGTCATACTTAGACACCCATTTATTACCCTAAAACATCTTTGATAGTGTTTTAATATTTTTATAGGGAAATTTTAAGTATTTTATATCATTATTCAATTAGTTTATCTCATTATATATTGATATAAATCTACATGATGTTAAAGGTTAGAAATTCAATATCTCCTTCATTCATTGATCTCTCTTCTTTTTTATAAAACTGTATAAAAGTACATATATGATTTAGAAGTATACATAAATTATAGAAGTATATAGTTTTACAAATTTATAAAGGTATACAATTATAATATATACAAGTTAAATTTATGAAATTATTAAAGTATAATAATTTTTACGAAATAAAACAATAATTGTACATTAATTTATAAATATAAGAAACTATAAATTTATAAATTAATATAATTTTATATTTACAATATATATGTAATTATGATATAAAATAGAATTTATAAAAGTATATAAATTTATAAATGAATAAAACTATAAACTATACATATTTAATAAAAAATTCATTATTAAATTATATTATTATAATAAAATATAATATAAAATTTATATTTTATTATATATCTTAAATCATATAAAACTATAAATTATAAATTTGAAACACTTTGAATATTTCAAAATACATTTCTATACCATGAATTATTTATTCCAAACTAAGCTTGAGTCACCCTATCAAAACTTTGAATTTCAAGTATTACTTAAAATTAAAATTAGAAACAAAGAACCAATTGAAATTTTTTTTGATGAACAAAACACATTTTTAAATTACACACTTCCTTCACACTAGATTTTGGCTTATAGAATGCATAAAAAGGGGAATACAAGAGAAGTAGAGGACATAGAAGGAGGAGTGCTCATGGACTATATACGAAAAATCATTAATTTCCAAAATAAAATTGTAATAATAAATCTCATATAACCTATTAAAACCTTGTAAAAAATATCCCTAATGAGTTCCATCACTTAATCACTACATACATAAAGTGCCAACCATAATGGGGAAAAGTAAAAGGGGCTTCAAGATTATCTCACACACCCACTAGTTATGAAATAATAAAATGTTTAAATAGGGGTTCTAAAAAATTTATCATGGGATGTTAATCCATTCCACTCAATTTTGGATTTAAATCCCATTTTAAATGCTTCTTTAAAATCAATCCACTTAAAACACACAATTGGAAAAATAAAAACAAAAACAAACCCGATTCCACCAACATAAAAAATTACAAAAGAAAAACTACACTCTCACTAACTTTATGTCCCAAATGGGATAAATCACCTTAAAATTCCCTTAAAAATTTTTAAAAAAAATATTCTTAGTTATTTTAAAAAACAATTCATTAAAACTCCCCTTTACAACATAAATAAAATCATTTAAGACATTTATATGAAGTAATCCCACCTTAAAAAAAATTACTAAACCCATAAAAACTATTATATATAGGATTATCCAATAAAAATAATTAATTTAAACCACAATGAATTAAATGATATGAAATTTAATGGGAGGAAAAACATCTACTTTAAATTAGGTAATCACATTTCAAAACTCTACAAAAATTAATTGCATGTGATAGTGAATAATGATATAGAAAAGAACATTATCTTGGTAAGCAGTAGAAAAAAATACCGATCATTTGAACCAAACCCAAACAATTTCTTGATCCAAAAAACCATGTATGGGTTTGTGGGAGACATATAATCATGTGTAAAAGGAAGGGAGAGGAATGAGGATGGAAGAATAAAAAAGAATAGGTCTTACAAGATGGAAAACATCTTGAAATCAACATATATGGGCTCAAAATTGAAGTAGGGAGGAGGGAGAGGATCTCCTCTAGTGGGTCTAGTCTATATAAGAAAGGAGGTTGATAGGGGCTATTTGATAGGTTTGTCGAGACGAAGTGTGCGTTTTAGGGTTCAGCGAGTAATAACAGAAGAAATATTATGGTTGGAGGCACTAATTAGATAAATCAGGTACATATCAAAAATTGAGAGAGTTCAATTTGTTGGGAATATCAATTGGTGGAAGCAGCAGGGTCTGATGACAGTGTTGGTAGTGGTGGAAGGGCTTTGATTCCGCAAATCTTCAAGGGGAAAGTCACGAGAACCCCCTATTAGGGTTCATTTTATAAGAACTCGTAAGGATTTTATCAACACCTAATATATATATATATAAAATTATAAATATAATAAATATAATAAATATAATTTTTATAATTTTATAATTATTTAAATATATATATCTATCTGTTTATAATTATAATTATAAATGTATATATTTATAGTTATAATTATAAATAAATATAATTATATGTATTTTTATATAATTATGAATATATTTATATATATTATTATTATATAAATATATATATTTATAAAATTATAATAAATACATTTTTTGAAATTTTCTAATTATTTAAATATACATATACATATTTAGTTATGTTTATGATTATAATTATAAATAAATAAATATATTCTCCGAATGGTTCGGACCATGGATATAAATATAAATATAAATATTTATTTATTTAAAATTATAATTATCAATAAATATTTTTATTAATATTTTTATATAAATATAAAAAAAATATATACATACATATATATATAATTATGATAAATGTCTTTATTGTAGTTTTAGAAATATATATATATATATATATAATTATATAATTATAATTAGTAAGATAATAATGAATCCTCTAGAGCTCTCGACTGGAAATGTCTAGGGTTTTGTCACCACACCACCCTTGATGCCACATTTCCATCACATTCACTACAAGAATCACTTTTTCGTTTTCCACGTCGTCGTAACAATGGGATCAATATCACCATCGTGCACCCTCCACACCGTCATTTTGTGCACTACGAGATCTTGATCTCGCCATATCTTACCCTTCTATATCACCATCACGTTTTTTTAAGGTTTCAATTTCATGCTCTCTCACACTAAACCCACCACACACGGTTTTTGATGGTGATGTCTCCTGCAGGAGATTCTTTGAGCCAGGGGTGTTTAGACTCGCACATACACACTATGATCATTCGGGAGATGTCGATCCAGAAGTTTTGTTCCCGGATTCTCACGCTAGGGATCAATATATTTCTCCTAGTTTTCCTGCTCTCACTGAAGAAACAATGGCTACTGAGGGAGAAGACAAGCACTCATTCATTCTCTACAAGAGATCAGATGATACTCCGATTCTTTGAAAAGGCACTATGGAACACATCAAGGAAGATCTGATTGTTGTTTTAGAACGCTTTAAAATAGGCGATCAATCTGTAATTTCTCCTCTCATTATAACGAGGGTTTCATTCCTACAAAAATTGATGAAATAATTGAGAGAATCTAAGAAATACAGGGGTTCTCAACTTGGATATGCATATCATTGTGCCACGACTTCCTTCATATTCTCTTCCCCTCTAATGAGTTGAAGATGTGGGCTTGGGGATTTATATCAATCTCAATCAAATTAGGTTTTATCTATATCCTTGAATTAGATAAGTATTTTAATCCTCCTGAATTTGGTTAGTCTATTGTGTAGTATGAAGGTGATGACGATTTATCTACTAGGCGAGTGGAGTTACAATACACTAGTAAAAAAAATATGGTCAGATATTGTTTCTAAGAAAGGGCAGAAAATAGGGAAGGGTAGTTTAGAATATGTTTCACAAAAATCCATTGAGATTGGTAACCAAAAAGTGAATGATAAACATCCATCACCTGTCATGGATAAAATGGAGTTCTTTGAGCAAGATATTGGGGTACAAGCTGTGAAAGATGATGCTTTAAGAGTCATTATTGACTCTATGGAGCAGCCTATAAATATTTTTGAATTGAAATGGAATTTTCAGGAAACGAAGACTTAGAAATGAGTTTGACATCCAAAAAGCCATGGATTGACGACATAGAAGGGATGCCTAGTTTGGTGGGAATGGTTGGTCTACTAGGTATTCTGCCAAGGATCTCACTCTGAAGTAGGTTAAACTTAGGGAAAAGTAATCTACTTTTTTCAATCATAATAATTCATATTCAGAATGGGAATCTACTGATGATACACATGATCAAGATTATGGGTATGATCATGGTTCTACCCATTTGCAGTTTTCTTTTTTGGATGAGGTCTTTTCCATTGTTGATCCCTTACTTTCTCATTTTCGTGTTCCATCTTCTCTTTTTTAATAAATTTTGATAGGAGTAGGTTCACCTGGCTCCTTGACCTTTTTAATATAATTATATATATATATATATATATATTTCTATATGATTATAAATATATTAATATGATTATAAATATATATATTTAAAAATATTTCTATATAATTATAAATATATTTTTATAATCATACCTCATCATCTCCACCACTTTTGGTATATTTATATAATTATATATATTTATTTCAATATATAAATATATATAATTATAAATATAATAAATATATTTATTATATTTTTATAAATTTTTAAATATATATATTTATAATTATAATTAAAATAAATATATTTTAAAATAATTAATATATAATTAAAATTTTATAATTATAAATATAATAAATATATTAATTATAATTTTATAAGTACTTATGAGAACATAATATTTTCATTGGTATAACATGAATGAATCATACCTAGTAAAGTATAGATCATAAAAATTGAGCCGTCACATATTTAGAAATCATGAATAATAAGGGTGAAAATGTATAAATGATCATTCATGAGTCAGAAATACATAACATATGTATTTGTCATCATAATATAGGTAATATTAACATTTGGAACATAAAAAACCACAATAATATCCACAAATAAATTTATGATCATATAGCTTAAATTATACTCACGCATCAATATATGAACATAAATAATGACAATCATGTGCATGAATATCATCATTATCTCATGAGAGAGAGATATATTG
The DNA here is from genome assembly GCA_963277665.1 of Viscum album. Lineage (NCBI taxonomy): Eukaryota > Viridiplantae > Streptophyta > Magnoliopsida > Santalales > Viscaceae > Viscum > Viscum album. Next base: position 1,951,106,177 of record OY728141.1, on the reverse strand, counting down.
ACCCAATTCGTTAAAGAAATATATATATTTATTATTAATTATAATTATAATTATATAATTATAAGTATATATAAGTATAAATATATAAATATATATATATAATTATAAATAATATATATATATACTATTTATGAAAATATATTATTATTTTATAATTATTTATATATATATATTTATAATCTTATATATAATTTTTTAAAACATTATATATATATCTAAATTATTAAAATATATATATTAATTTATCATATTTATATTAATTATAAACATGCATATTTTAATTAATGAATATTAATAAACATAATTTTTGAATATAAATATAATAATTGTATATATATATAAATAATATATGTAACTAAAAATTTTACCATTGTGAAAAATAGTGCTGATAAATATTATCCTTTGTCATTTCTTTTTTTAGCAATAATAAAAGTGACCATTATTAGCTATTTTACCTAGCATTGATACATGTGACACTTTTATCAGCTCTTTCTATGTGGCACTGATAAAAGCCGACAAAGATTTTGCATTGATTTGTGGTATTGAGTGGTATGATTTTATTTGAAGGTCATGGACACTAGATGATCAACTATCTAACCTTCCATAGTAGTTAGCATTGAGTTGGAGGTCTACTTTTCATTTATCCATTGCAACAATATCCGACGAAGCTAAAACAACAATGTGGAGATAGAGTGGGTAGAGGAAAGCCCCACAATGCCCCTAATCCATAGAGATAGAGATCACAGAGTGGTTGTAGTGCTGGTCATGGTCAGATGTATTCCCTTGAGTTTCCAACACCAACATATCAATATATCATATGAGGTACCATCTACCTTTATTTTACTTTAGGTGTATTCTTTAGCTTGGATTTCTTGATATGATGATTGGTCATTCTCTATGATTTCATATCATTCCTTGTGTTGCACTCTTATTAAAGAGAAATGATTATTTGAGAGGCATCTCATGAGGTGTTTATGTTATTAATTTTTATTCATAAATAATAATAATAGAATAAAATATTTTTATTTTTAAATTTTTTTGTATTTAAATTGATGAGGTGGAAATTTTTTGGGAATCCCACTTTGTAAATGTGGATAGAATTTCCAAATCTCATCTCTTATAAAAATGGTATTTGGGAATTATAATTTTCATAATTTTTTTTTATTAAATTATTTTAAAGTGTTTTAAAAGTATATATTTAGTAAAAGTTTTATAAATATTATATATATATATATAATATTTTATAAAAATAGATCATAGCATGATTAGTCGTAACATTTGGATATCAAAATTTTGAAATCTGAAAAAATATCCAACACCAAATTTTGTCTCGTTTCAGTCAAACCAAGGCGGTCTTTGACCAAAACCGTGAGATCAAATTAGAATTATTCACACTGATTTGATCTAAAAATAATAGATGATGCAAACACTTATTCAGATTTATTCTTCTTTAATCCATGAAATTTTCCAGATATTTTTCCCTATAATAGTTTTATGGGGTGGTCAAAATTTGATGTTAAATTTTCCCAAAATCTTAGTAAAAACCTCAAGAGAAACTTCCATCAAGAACCCAACATCATTAAGGAGGTGGTGGATAAAACCCTTCTAGATAGTGAATTAAATTCATGCATCCATATTCATTTTGTCTTCTCCATCAGCCTATATATTTTATAACAATCAAAAAGGGTTTGAACCAAGGAAGAACCCAGAAGATGGATTTAGAATCCCTCAAAATGATGATCCAAGACATGGTCAAACTTGAGCATTTTTATGGAAAAAACTTGTCTTGGAAGAAATAAAATATGAATTTTATTCTTACAATGTAAAATATGTTTTACTTTATAGATCCTAATATTCCTCTCATTCATGATGAGCCTGATCCAAATCCTGAAGGCACACCTGTTCACATGACTCATGTCGAGCACATTCAAGCAATGAGGAAGAAACTTGAAGACGATCATGTTTTGTTTTGAGGACATATTATCCACACATTATTAATTATTCTTTATGACTATTTTCATTAAATAACTACTTCTTGAGAGACATGGGATGCAATGAAATTCATGTACAAAGTCGAGGAAGAAGGTACTAATAAATTTCATATTAAAAAGCATTTAAACTTAAATATGGTTGATAATAAGTTTGTGTTGGAGAAATTTTATGAGCTATAAGTTATAAAAAATAAAATTCTTTCCCTTATGATTAATATACCAATAAATTTTCATGTTGGAGAAATTATTTATAAATTTTAACCTATGTGGAAAGATTTTAGTAAATTACTTATTAACAAGAGTGATGATATTTCCTTAGAAAAATTGAAGAAACTAATACACATTGAATAAAAATCCATATTCAGAGAAATGGGTATGACATTGAAATTTGATACCAAGATTAATATCCTTGAGGGAAAGGCACAACAATACTCTTCCTTAAATTTCCAAATTAAAAGTCAAAAATTCAAAAATAAATATAATCCTTCCAAGAAGAAAGAATATTGTTCTATATATGAAAAACTAGGGAATTTTACAAGGGAATTTCACTATCTATAGAAAGTAGATAAAAACTCTGTAAATATGTAGACCAAAAAGAATATGGTTGCAATGATAAATGAATTCAATATGAATTCAATTAATACGAGATTGTGGATAGATTTAGGATAAACATTTATTGTGTGGAAGGATCGTTTGATGTTCAAAACATTTGACGATGGTATTTCCATGAAATAAGTACACCTTTTAAATAATACTTGAATCAATGTCATTGGAAAATGATGCGTGGAGATAGAATTTACTTTTTATAAGAATTTGACTCTTCTTAATGTGTTTTATATAGTTGAAATTTGAAAGTATTTTGTTTTTGTCGATATTATGCGGGGGAAAGGATTTTGGGTTTCCTTCGAATATGACGTGGTTATATTGTCAAAGACATGCATGTTTATGGAGAAAGGGCCTTAAAATTATGGCATGTGTCAACTATCAATTAATAATATGTTTTAATCTACTTCTTACTTGATTGATTCCTCTAATTTATGGCATTACCATTTAGCAAATGTTAATTAAAATTCATTCACAGTTATGAAGAAGTTAAACTTAATTAACTTTGGAAATTAATTTAATAATTTTGAAACGTTTATAGAATCTAAAACAGTTAAGAATCCTTTTTATAGTTTTGAAATAAATTATAATATAATAGTATTAGTACAATATTATATTTGTGAATTTAATGGTTTATTAACTCATGGAGGGAAAAGATATTATATTACTTTTGTATATTACTGTAATAGAGATTTATATATATATATATATATTTATCTTATTAGAACAAAGGATTAAGCCTTGAATATCTTTAAAAATTCTAAAGAAAAAATGAAAATCCAATTAAACAAAAATATTAAATTATTACTCTCTAATAGAGGTGGTGAATACTTTATGAATAAGTTTAATGAGTTTTATGAATAAAATGATATAATTCATAAAAGTATTACTCCTTACACACCTCATAAAAATAGATTTACTAAAAGTAAAAACCATACTTTAGTAGAAATTGTAAATTATATTCTTAATAATTCAAACATACCGTTAAATTTATGTGATGAAGCTTTATTGGATGAAATTCATATTCATAGTACGATTGTCTTTAAGAAAACTATGTTATCCCGTTATGAAATTTTGAGAGGCAGTAGACCCGATATTTCTTATTTTAAAGTGTGGGGGTGTTTAGATTAATGTATATTTCCTGATTCTAAATGATCTAAAATTCTTCCCACATCAATCCAAAGTGTTTTTGTTAGATATCAATAAAATATAAAATCATATATAATTATGTATTTGGGAGATAATATAATTATTTAATCAAGGTATGTAGAGTTTAATGAAAATATTTTTTATAAAGATGAAATATAGGAAGTTATTCCTCACACACCAATATTATCTATTCCACATTGTTCATATAAAACAGTAGAGAATAATGACAATTCTCAAGTTGAAACTTAACTGAGCATAATAAATAAGAAAGAGAAACATATACATCCATATTTTATTTCTCTTAATTCCATAGTTATCTTGTTGAGGGAGATCAATATAATCATCTTCTGAATAATTATACTATAGTATTGACTATAGAAGATTAAAAAAATATATATAAAGAATCTTTGAATTATAGAGATTTTGATTTATGGAAAGAAGTAATTAATGTTTAAATTGATTCCATTATAGGGAATAATACTTGGGTCATTATGAATTGACCAAGAGATTCAAATCCTATTGGTTTTAAATGGGGTTTTAGGAAAAAATATGATTTCAATGGATACATTCAATCATTTAGAACTATATTGGTTTCAAAAGGTTTCATAATAAATAAGGTATTTATTATTTTGATACTTATTCTCATGTATCACGGATTACATCAATAAGGATTTTATTTGTTTTAGCTTTAATTAATCACTTGTAATTTTATCAAATGGATTTCAAAAATTCTTTTTTAAATAGAGACTTAAATGAAGAGATTTACATGGAACAACCAAAAGGAATTTTTTAAAATATAATTAAAATAACATCTAAAAACTAGTTGAATCTCTTTTGGCCATAAATAAGATTTGAGCAATAACATCAAAAATTTGATTCTATAATTTTATCTAACAGATATACTCAAAATAATGAAGATAAATGTGTCCAATCAATGTTTTAAAAAGAATATGTAGTTAATGTGTGTGTATATGTGTATGATATGCTAACTTTTAGAACCAATATGGTTGGTGTAATTGAGAAAAATAATTAATTATCTTCTATATTTAAAATAATAGATCTTGGAATTGTTCATACTATTCAAAGTATTAAATTTAGAAAACATAATGAAGGTTATTCTTTATTTTAGTCTCATTACATTGATAAAAATTTAAACAATTTTTTTCATCATGCTTTTAAATATGCCCATACTTTATCTGATTCTAGTGTGAAACTATTTATAAATATCGGAAGAGCTATATAACAACATGAGTATGATTGTGAAATTGGTAATTTAATGTATTCAATGCACTACACTGGACCTAATATTGATTTTTTGGTATGTAAAATGAGAAGATATACTTGTAATACTAGTATAGATCCTTAGAGATGTATAATGACAATTTTTGGATACTTAAGAAAGGCCAAATATTTACCTTTATTTTATATTGGTTATCTAGTTGTATTAAAAGGATACATCGATGCAAGTTGGATTACCAGTATTAGTGATAACCAATATACATCTAGATATTTGTTTACTCTTGGAGGTTGTGATGTTTACTAGGAGAGAAAGAAACACAAATTTATTTCATATTCGACCATGTGGTCAGTGTTTACTACCTTAACAGCATGTGGAAGGAACATTAATATATTAGGAATATATTAATGGATATTAGATTGTGTCTTGTCTGATACCTTATATATCTATCCTTTGTGACAGTGAAACAACTTTATCAAATACATACAGTCGTATGTACAATGGAAAGTTTAGACATATAAGTTTGAGACACGATTATGTGAGACAATTGTTACAAAATGGTACTATAACAATTTTCAATGTGAGATGATGTAGAATCATTCCAAATTCATTTTAAAAATATATACCTAGAGAGATAATTCATGAAACTAATAAGTAAATAGTGTTAAAACACATAGAATAAATCATTTCTATAATGAAAACCCAACAGTATTTTTATGTAGATCCTAATGAAGGTGTTTAGTGAGTAATGCCAAGTTATAAAGATGATTGTTGATATTGACAATTATAACCCAAAACTATTTGGTTTCAATATCATCTTCTAAAATTAGAGTTTGAATTATAAAATCCTAACAAAATATTAAGATTTGATGAGTTATGTGTGCTAATAACATAAAAACATTGTAATATTTTTCCTATGTGAACATAGAAGTGGTGTTGCTTCTTATAGGAGTTATCGAGTTTATGCCTTAAATAATTTAGGAAAATGATATAAACACATAACTATAAATTTTCTAAAAAAATGAGATATTGGATAGATAGATCATTTTATGTAGGATATCTCAGGTTTATCTTTAATATTAACAATATTAATGTTTCAAAAACGTCTAAATATGATAATACATTGAGATATTGATTATTATTAAAATTTTAAATAAAAATATATCTTTATGTTGTCTAATTATTCAATTTTGAAATGGAAAGTTGATATTTAACAATAAAAGTGGTAGATTTATATTAATTTTATTCATAAATAATAATAAGAGAATAAAATGTTTTGATTGGTCAGATATTGTATTTGTATTGCTGAGGTGAAAATCATTTTTGGAATCCCAAATTGGAAATGTGGTTAGAATTCCCAAAGATCCTTCCTTTTAATAAGGGGATTTGGGAATTGGAATTTTAATAAAAAAGTACATATTTTCCTAAATTATTTTAAAGTGTTAAAAAATATTTTAAAATATTTTTTTATATATATTATATATATACGAAATGAATAAAAATAAAAAAATAAAATATTTTATAAAAATGGATAATTAAGTGATTAGTCATAATAGTTGGACATAAAATTTTAGAAATCCAAATGGGTGTCCACCACCACAATTTGTCTCATTTCGGTTGATCCAAGGTTTTATTTGACTGGAACTGTGATATCAAACCGGTGTAATTCACATCGATTTTGATCTATAAATAATTGATGAAGAGATAGATTATTCATATTAATTCTTATTAAATATAAGAAATTATCCATATATTTTTCCCAACATCAGTGATGTGCGGAAGTTAAATGTTGGAGTGATATTTTCCCATAATCTTGGTGAAATACTTGAGAGAAACTTCTACCAACAACCATACACCATCCATGTGGGTGTGGATTAGACCATTAAGAATACTGAATTAAATTTATGTATCGAGATTAAATCTACATTCTCAACATTTCTACCTATTTTCAAATAGTTTATCTATGTCTTTATATTTTCTTTCCCTTGTTTGGTTTTTATTCTCAAGGATGAGAATAAATTGATAGGTATCTGTTGAATGGGTGCAGATATTGTAACACCCTGACCATAGAAACCCAGAGCTTGTGCATTATTTTATTACATTGGAATTATTGAAAAGAATAAAATAAAAAAGGACCGACCAGTTTAGATGTTTTGGAAGACCGGACTACATAATTGATACCCATAGTATATTGGGAAAGATTGAAAATGCTCCATGATACATAATAAAATTAAATAAATAGCATCCTTGAAATCTTATTAAAAGTTTTCTTCTTAATAAACTGAGGAAAGGAAACATAATATGAGGGAGATCAAAAACTAAATAAGGGTTATAAGAAACAATAACAAGTGAAGTAAATTCAATAAGGCACAAGCATTATGATAAGGTAAATAATCCGAAAACACATTCCGTCAATAAACTGGGAATGAAAATGCATCGCAAGATTTTTTCATAGTGAGAATCTCATGAAAAGTGATAAATGAATACTGAATGAAGAAAATTATTATTTTGTGGATGTAATGTATCTAGAAAATGAACAATTACTCCATCAATAAATATTATGTCTATGGGTATAAACCCGTCTGATTCAATTTGGAAACAAACACGATGGGTTTTTCCCCAACTCTTTTGTCTTACGAGACCTGTCTATGCATCAAGGGGCTATAGCATGCCCAGAATATCACTACAAGTATAAATTACTATTCATACATATATTTAATTCACAAAAATATGCCTTATCAAAATATAAATTTTTATTATAGGATATGGATTCATCAATATTTCCTCAGTTAAAAATACATTCAAAATAAACACTATATGTAAAATGGTATACGAATAAGACAATAATCATATCCATGATACAAGAATATGGATAATTAATAGAAATATAATTTCAAATGTTAAATGATCTCAAAGGTATAGTATATACCTCTCATTAAAATTTTTAGTTTTCAATTACCAAGTAAGTTCTAATGAAATGGAAATTGAGATGAAGTCCCTTACCACTTTGTAATCAATTGAATATTATGACCAAGAATTAATAATCATAAAATGAATAATTTAATAACATGAATATAAATATTTTCATTATATTATATATCAAATGGTAGTATAAATAAACCACATACAAGAAATAAATGGTGAATAATGGAAATATCATGAAAATAAAAGTGAGATGAGAAACCCTTTACCTTATGTCCGAATATGTTCTATACTTAATCTTAATTTTCAAGATGATTATTTTAAATCCATTAATTAAATAATTAAGAAACTTTATCACATTTATTTTATTTATTATAATTTTATTATATTCTTTTATAGCCTTTTTACGTGTTAAAAGATACAATTTCATTATTTGAGAATGCTCATTTTCTTGATTTTTATGATCGGTTTTCTTATTTCTAAGTAATAAAGTTCATGTAAAATGGGTATAATTCTCCCAAATTGGAATTATATATTATGAATAATATAAATAAATATCAATGGATATATATATATATATATATATCATTTTTTAGGGTATGAGGATGAATCATTAGATAAAATTTTAGTGAAAATTGCTTAGATTATTTTGGTGTTTTTTCAATCATCACGTAATAATTTTATTTATTTAACGAATACTATGTATAAATAATGGTTAAAGAAAATTAAATAGGATGTAATAAAAATTTTATAATCTGTTTAAACCATAAAAATGGTTTCATGACTAGTATTGATGGATAAATTGATGAACAAAAATCCAACATCCATCAAGGATTTAAATCGGTACCTCAGAGATGATGATTTCATTTTTAAAATAAAAGAGAGAGATAAAGGATTTTGATGAAGGATATTCCATTAAAATGATATCATTAAAGTATATATATTAAAATGGATTTATCAGGATCATTTGGATAGATAAGGTGAGGATATGATAACAAATGAAAAATAAATTGAAAGGAAATTAAAAAAAAAGAAAGTGCATTTGCCTCATGGATTCTCATCTTTAAGTACCTCATTAAGGGACCTTGGTTTGGTATTTTTTCTATGACCAAAACCTAATAGATGTGGGGTATATACTTTTCTAGATTATTTGGGATTAATTTGAAAAATCTTCAAGGCATATTGGTTTGATGAGAAGTGGCAGGGATGGGTGCTATTTATAGTGGAAGAGAGGGGGTGATTTTTGAATATATTATTCCTTTTTTTTATTTTTCATCAAGACTATGAATAGTTTCATAATTTTCATAAAATATATTAAAATATATAAGGTAATTTCAAGATTATGGGGATTACATCATCCATGAATCTAGTAATAGTGAATTTAACTTGTAATGTATTTGTACCATAAATTATTGTATTTTACTATTCACTAAAAATTCAACTATCTTAGAAATTTTTCAATGTGTAAAATTCAGAAATGAACTCCATTTTATGAAAATAATTTTACAAATATTATAAATATAGTTTTTAATTAAAATAATCTCTTACACAAAATATTCCAATTTTAAAATTATAACCGATTTTATAACACTTTGAAAAATTAACTATGGTCTCATAAAATTATCTTATAATCAGAAGAAAAAAATATATATTAATTTATGATTTTATTTCATGAAAATGTTTTTTTAAATAATTATATTAATTATAAAATAGTAAATAAACATTTTTATTTTATAAAAACACTAATACTTAATTAATATATTGTAAAAAATTTATTTACATATACTATGATATAATTATATCATATATTAATTTATAGGATGAATTTTTTTTATACACTTCCATATATGGGGTTACAATTCTATTGGTTGAATTACTACTCATAAGGGTCAGATTTTTATTCCAAAGGTCATTTTACTATTTCATTGTTATATGTTTCTTAATTTTTAGAAAAAACGATTATTTTATTCATTCTTCATTTATAAGGTTTTTGATGTTATTTGAGTGATTTTATATTATTTATGATATATGAAATAATTTTTGTGTGCAATTTAAACTATATAATGAATTGAAAGTTTTTTGGAAGATACATACCAAAAAATCAAAGGTCGTTATATTCATCCCTCCTACAGAGATTTTTTCCTCAAAATTTTTATAAACATTGCCTTCTAAAATGATGAGGGTGGTTATTATTTAGAACATTCTTGGCTTCCCATGTTACTTCATCCATCTTATGGTTTCTACAAAGAACTTTTACCACTCGAGTCATCATATTTCTCTATAATTTCTCTCTTGTGTCAAGAATCTTGATAGGCTCTTCACAATAAGAACAATCATATTTTTGTTTTGTTTCTTAAAAGGTGAGTACATGCGTTGGGTCTGAAAAGTATTTCTTTAACAATTACATATGGAACGCAACATGAAATTTGGATATACTTTGTGGCATTTCTAAATGGTAATCTATAGCTCCAATTCTTTCCAGAATTTCAAATGGTCCAATGTACCTCGGGCTTAGTTTTCCTTTCTTACTGAACCTTAAAACACCCTTCCATGGAGATAATTTTATAAATAAATTTTCTCCCACTTGCAATTCCAATTCCTTTATCCAATTTTAAGAATAATTATTTTTACCACTTTTAGCTACTTTAATATGAACCTAAATTGAATTTACCTTTATCATGGAATCGTTAATAAGTTTTGTGCCTATTAGTTTCCTCTCACCAACTTCATCCTAAGAAGTTGCAGTTCTAAATCTATTTTATATAATGTTTTGTATGATTCCATTTGAATACTAGAATAAAATCTATTATTATAGGAAATACCACCAAATGTAAGTAATGATCACACATACCTTGAAATTCAAGTTAGAATGAATTCAAAATGTCTTCCAATGTTTAAATTGTTCTTTTAGACTGTCGGTCAGATTGAGGATGATAAGCAGTACTCATATGAAGCTCAATATCCAAATACTTCTAAATAATCTTCCATAATTTTGATGTAAATTTGGGATCTCGATCAGACATAATCCATAGAGCTATACGAGGAAGTCGCAAAAATTCATTAATATAGAGTATTCATAGGAACTCTAGTGGAAAATCTTCCCTTATCTTGAGGAAATGTGCATAATTGATTGGTCGATCAACAATAACCCATATTGTAGCATTTCTTATTAGAGTCCTTAGTATTCGTTTGAAAAATTCTATCACAACATCATCTCATTTACACATAGGAATATGAAAAGGTTTCCTGAATCCTTTACATTATTGTCCTTCATCCTTCACCTATTGACAAACTAAGCATCTTGACACATAAAAAGAAATTTCTCACTTCATATTATCTCACAAAAAATGTTCCTTCATATCTTTGTACATCATGGAACTACTATAGTGTATGGAGAAATTTTATAAATGAGCATCGTCTAATAGTTCCATTTTTTAGCTCTGGTATTGATGGAACACATAACCTCTTTCCAAATTTCAGAATTCCATTCTCATGCACAAAGTATGCCAATCTTCAATCCTTAACGGCTTTCATTTTCTTTTGAAAATCCTTATCATCTGATTTAGAGATTTTAATCTTCTCTAGTATATATGGTCTCACAATAATTTGAAAAAGGAATGATGTTTTCACTTCCTTAACAATTCCCATATCCATATTTACTAAATCCATGAATGTAGGATCTTTATCAATCCTCATTTGGGTTAGAATTAGTTTATATTACCTACTTAATGCATCTTCTACCTTATTTGATTTCCCTAGGTGGTAGTGTATTGAACAATCATAATCCTAGAGTAGATCTATCCATATTCTTTGCCTTAGGTCGAGTTCTTTCTATGTAAATATGCATTTCAAACTCTTGTGATTAGTATATATCTCACATATTTCACCGTATAGATAGTCTCTCTATATCTTCAAAGAACAAATTATGAATACTAACTAAAGATCAGGAGTTGGATAGTTATGTTTATAATTTTTAATGGCCTTGATGCATATGCAATAAATCTATCATTCTTCATAAGGACACAACCGAGTCCTTTCTTTAAATCGTCATTATAAATAAAAAATCCACCATTTCTAGATGGTAGATTCAAGATTTAAACATTTAATAATATTCTATTGAATTCTTCAAAAAATTCTTCACACTCTTTTGTCCATACGAAATTATCCCTTTTAGGAGTAGGCTTGGTAAATGGGTTATCTAATCAGAAAAAATTCTATATAAAATGATTATAGTAACCCACTAAACAAACGAAACTACACACCATAGTTATGTTTGTTGGTGTAGGACATTCCTAAAATACATTCTTCTTTAAAAAAATTAATTGAGATTTTATCCTTAAAGATAATATGGCTAAGAAAAAAACTGTTTGAAGCACGAATTCACACTTACTAGACTTACCATATAACTATTTTATTTTAAGAGTCTCTAGAATAACTTGAAAATGGTTCTCATGGTCTTTATAGCTTTTCAAATATATCAGGGTATCATCAATAAATACCATAACAAATTCATCAAGATATTCCTTAAAAACTAAGTTCATTGGATCCATGAAAATAAAGAGTCCATTAGTTTGTACAAATGGAATTAAAATAAACTCATAATGTCTATACCCGGTTCAAAATGCCATCTTTAAGATATCTCCCTTCATTACATGCAATTGATGATATCCATATTGAAGGTCAGGTTTTGATAAATATTGAGATCTGTGAAGTTGATCAAATAAATTAGGAAGAGGATAGTTGTTTTTTATTATAATAAGAGTGATTTATCTATAGTTAATTCACACCCTCATGGATCCATATTTCTTTTTGATAAATAGAATATGGGATCCCAAAGGAGAAAAACTAGGGTGGATAAACCCCTTATCACTAAATTACAATAGTTGTTTCTTCAACTCTTCTAATTACATAATGGCCATTCAATAAAGAGTCTTAGATATAGGTCTTGCACCAGGAATAAAATAAATATAGAACTAAACTCCCCACTTTGGAAGATGTATAGGTAAATCCTCTCGAAATACATCAATTTATTCTTTCACAATAAGTACATCCTCAATTTTAAGACCTCTCTCGTCATCCATTGATGTTGTTTTGACTTCCTTCCCAAGAATTTTATTTAGTAGGGATACTAGGGGTGGGACTAGATATGAATTAGATTATGAGGTTTATTCTCTAAAGATAAGAGATTCTACACCTTTCTCAAAAATTGTAAGTTTCATCTTCTTTCGATAAAATTCTACATAATAGTTTGAAATCTTGTTTATATTGAGGATTATATCAAATTCAATCATATGTATGATGATAAAGTCCTAAACTAAAGTATGTTAATGTGTTGTGAAGGGTATTGACCGACACTTTTTTTTACAATGATACTTCCCTCAAGAGTATAGACTGAAAACTCATTTATTAAATTAAAAGGGAAATGTCTAATTTTCATGAAAAACTGGGAAGATATAAAAAAATAAAATGATCTAGAATAAAAAAAATAATTGGCTATTTTTGAGAAAATTATAAAATCATCTTCCACCACTTTATTAGGAGCTTCAACCACTATAGTTATGATCACATAAAATTTTCCTTACTCCTATGACCTTTCCAGAGGAATATTTTCTTGAATCTTAGGAAAATCATTTTCATAGTTTTCAATATCTCTAAAATTATAGCATTGAACGTCGTTGATTTTTCTCTTCCCTCCTCATGACCTTTCTTGATGACCCTTTTCTCCACACTTTTAACAAACTTCTATTCCTTTCCAGAATTTTCTAGGATGATTCTTTCCACATTTTTTCCATAATGTAAATTTCTATGTTCCCTTCTTCTTCTTTGAAACTTCACATTTTCCATGGTTATTAGAATACCTCTTCTTATCCTAATTTCCCTTAAACAAATCGTATCTAGAAAATTCATTTTTTGTTTTGATGGAACTTAATACTCTTTCATAATATGATGAAAATATTTGAGAAGCTAGTTCCCATAAAAGACTTGGATTAAGACCTTAAAATAGATGATCAATATTGTCTTCCAAATAACATACATAATCTATTGCATACCTGTTTAGTATTGTGAAGGTAGCCTTAGGCTCCGTAACACTGTCTTCTTCCATTTTCTTTAAGATAAGAAATGATTTTTTTTCATTTCAGTTCATTTCTCACAAGGGATGTATTTGTCGAAGAATGCTTCTTTAAAAGTTCTCATATCTATTTCTCCTATTTTATCTTCTTCCTTAGTATTTTAGATCAATGACAACCATTTATTAATATCTCCCTTGGGAAAATATACTTCCAGTATGATGTTTTCGTTTTTATTGCATCCCAATGAAAGAAATATCTTTTCAAGGGACTTGATCCACTGCTCAGCTACCACTGGATTAGTAGCCCCGCTAATAGACGGGGCTTCTACCACATGAAACGATCCAACATAGGTGTATTATGGTAATTCTTAATAACCTGAGTAAGTTTAACTAATATAGTTATAATCTACTCATCTCAAACACTAACTTCATTGGATTTTTCGATGGGGTAATCCCAACATGGCCAGTGTGTGTTGATACCCTTTATTCCATTAGGCGCAATCACTAATCATTGTAATAAACTAAATTAGTTTCTTGATTCATAACACATAATTTGAACTAGAAAAACACTTAATATAAATTAAAACTCTAAGCCTATATAATATCATAATCATAAACATGGTTTCTTTTAGGTCATATTTACTTTTAATTCCTTTATAATAGTTATATAAATAATTTTTGAATTGTCCTAAGAATATCCCCTAGGAGTGTCAAACTAAGTTCACAGGAAGGCACATTTTCATGTACTAGGTTACCCTGATTTAGGCCCAGAACACCATGTTAGAGTTGTTACAACTATATATATCTGTGAAAGAACCACATATCTAGAAAATGATGTATTATTAGGAATAACCGCATAATATCAACTTTACCAAAATTCTAGGCCTTTCTTCTATGATTGTCCAAAAATTCTATCTTAGGTTTAAGTACCCTAAACAATGTTTTCTAAACCTACTTTCCAAGGTTTATACTAAACTTCCTTTGATACAAACTATAACGCCCAAACCCTAGAAACTTGGAGTCGGTGAATTATTTTATTAAATTGGAATTATTACAAGGAATCAAATATTGAAGGACCGATTAGTTTTGCTGTTTTGGATGACCAGGTTAAATACATGATACCCATAGTATATTGGGATAGATTAAAAATACAATATGATACATAATAAAATGAAATAAAGTGAATCCTTTAATGATTATTCAATGTTTTTTTCTTCCTAAACTATGGAAAGGAAACATAGTATGGGTGAATTTAAATACTCAGTAAGATTAATATGAAACAATAATATGTGAAGCAAATTCAATAATTTATAGACATTATGGAAAGGTAAATAATATAAAAAAACATGCCATCAATAAAATGGTAATAAAAATGCATCCATAGATTTTGTCATAGTAAAAATATCAAGAAAATTAATAAATAAAAACCTAATGAAGATAATTATTATTTAGTGGACGTCATATATCAGGAACATAAACCATTATACCATCAAGATAGTTTATCTCTATGGGTAAAAATCTAATTGATTGTGTTTGTAAACAAATATGAAGGGTTTGTTGCCAACAATTTTGTCTCATGAGACCTATCGATGCATCAAGGGTTAATAATGGGCCCCACACATCATTGAAATTCCAAATAATTATTCATATATATATTTAATTAAATAAAAGTATGAGATATCAAAATATCTTTATTGAGTAGAGGATACAAATTCATCAATATTTCCCCAGTTAAAACAATATTTAAAATAAACATCATATATTAAATGGTATATTACTAAGATAATAATCATATCTATGGAAAAATAATATGGACAATTAGTAGAAATATAATTTAAAATGAAAAATTATCTCAAAGAGGTAGTAGATACACCAGATAAAAATAATTAGGTTCATAATAAAAAGCAAGTCCCAATGAAACAAAAATTGAGATGAAGTCCTCTACCACTTTGTAATCAATAAAATCATATGAAAAAAATTAATAATCATAAAATGAATCACTTAATACCATTAATATAAATATAATCATGATATTATATATCAAATAAGAGTATACCTATACCACATACAATAAATAAGTGGAAAATAATGGAAATATCATGGAAATAAAAGTGAGATGAGAAACCTCGTACCTTATGTCTAAATGTGCTACAAACATGATATTAATGTCCTGGATGATCATATTAAACACATTAATTAATTAATTCAGAAAATTTAACACATGAATTTTATTTATTGTAATTTTATTAAGTTAATTTATTTCCTTTTTTTATGTGTCAAAAGATACAATTTCATCATTTGGGAGTGCTTGTTTTCTTAATTTTTATGATCCGTTCTCTTATTTATAAGTAATGTAGTTCATGTAAAATGGGTATAATTCTACAGAATTGGTATTATATATTATTAATTATCATACATAAGTGTAAATGGTTATATGTATCATTCATTTATATTCTATGAGGATGAATCCTCAAATAAAAGTTTAGTGATAATTTCTTAGATTATTTTGTTGTGTTTTTCAATAATCACACACTAGTTTTGTTTAATTTATCAATACTATATATATAATGTTTCTATAACATTATATAGGATTCATTAAACATTTTATAATTTGGTTCAACATAAAAATTTATTCATGTCCAGCCATAAAGGAGAAACTGAAGAAAGAAAATCTGATATCTGTAAAGGTTGTAAATCCGCACCTCACAGATGATGATTTTGTTTTTAAAATAAAAGAGAGTGAGATAAGAGTTTGATGAAGGATATTATTTTAACATGATATAATTCTATTATATATATGATAAAATAGTTAAAATTCTATTTTTTTATAGAGAAGGTGGGGAGAGGATTAAAAATGGAAAGGAAATTGGAAGGAAATTAAAAGAAAACGAAAAAGGACATTTTGAATTCTCCTCTTTGAGTACCTTTTTAAGGGATATTTGTTTGGTATCTGTTTTTGTTACCAGAACCTCATAGATGTGGGAAAGATAGTTTGAAATAGGATTTGTACATAATTTGGACAAGCTTCAAGGTTTAGTGGTGCGTAGATAAGTGGTGGCGAGTGGTGGTATTTATAGGAGAGGAGAGGGATGATATTTGAATATTTTATTAATTTGTTTATTATTTTTACACAAGAATATGAATAATTTGATAATTATAATAAAATATTTTAAAATAATTAAAGGAATTTTGAGATTATGGTTCTTATATCTGCCATTACTCAAGGAATAGTGTATTTAACTTGTAAGGTATTATACCGTAAATTATCGTATTTTACTATTCACAAAAATTCAACTATCTCATAAAAATCCAAAATATTGACCCCAAATATTTTTTGATGTGTATAATTATAAAAAAAATTCAATTTTATGATTTCTTCTATATAAGATATATTTAATTTTTAATTAAAATTATCATTTACTCAAAAAATACCAATTTAAAAATTATAACTAATTTTATAACACTTTGAAAAATTAAATAAGGTATCATAAAATTATCTTATAATCAAAAGACAATAAAATATTAATTTATGATTATATTTCATGGAAATAAATTTTATTTTAAATCATTATATTAATAATAAAATTCAAAATAAACATTTATATTTTATAAAAATACTAATTCTTAATTAATAATGTCTAAAACATTTATTTACTTATTCTATGATATAATTATATAATATTTTTATTTATAGGATGTATAAATCTTATATACACTTCCATAGATGAGGTTACTATTCTATTGGTTGTATTACTATTCATAAGGGTCACATTTCTATTCCAAAGGATAACTTACCATTTCTTTGGTACATGTTCCATAATTTTTAAAAAACATCTTATTTCATTCATTATTCATTAATAATGTTTGTTTTGTGTTTTCTATTTGATTTTATTTGATTTATACTATATGAAATAATCTTTGTGTGTAATATAACCTATCTAATGAACTGAAATTATTTAAGAAGATACATTCCATAAAATAATGGGGCGTTATACATAATTTTTAACCCTTTGTCATTTCTTAGGTGTTTAGAGAGTCTTAAGATATTTCCTCTAGTTTTGAAGGGTTGGAATAGTTTATATATTATTTTATGTAATTCAATTTTTTTTTGTTTAATTCGATCTCTACATATTGGATGAGTATAAATATATGCATGGTTTGAAAATATTACACATTAGTTTAAAATTTGACATATCAATTATAATTTCTTACAAAACATTATTTATATTTCATTTTAATTGGATTTATAGAAATTATTACGTATTAGTATATAAATATCTCACAAAATAAAAAATTATGTTTTGTGTACATATATATATATTACGTATCACCTATATTTTTACGGATTTATTTTTTTTGTTTTTAAATAATATGGTGCATTATATTATATATATATATATTATTAGTGTATATTAAATTATAATGTATATATATACTTTAATAAAATTTAGGATTATGATAATAATAAAACAAATAGATTTAAAAAAAATAATTCATTATCTTTTAAATAAATAAAAAAATAATTTATATTAAAAAACATTGTACAAAACATTTTCTAAAATGTTATAAAAATGGAAAACATGTGCTGAAAAAATTAAAATTATTAATTGAAAAATATAATTTAAAATCAAGGAAATAAATAATATTTACATTAATTAAATTTAACTAAGACCCTAAGAGTTTGAATCATGCTTGGAAGAGCAGAGTGTGTCATGATTTCAGTTGAAAAAAGTGAAATTCTATACAGTATGGGGAAAATAGTTTGTATTTTTATTAAAAATCATGATAAAATATCATAGTTGTATCAGAGCATTGGGGAAAAAATTATGACGGCCAGAGCGCTACTTTTGCAGATTTTTCAGTAATAAATTCCCGGTATCCATAGTTAAAGGACTTTATTATGAGAAGAAATGTTTAGAATGTATGGTAATGTTTTACCAGAACTAGACTAGTTATATTTGGATTAGAAATTATTTCCAAATTCTAGAAGATAGAATAACCTATGAAAAATAATCCAAAAGAAATTGAGTTTGAAAAGAAATCCTAGTCAACTTAGAAAAAGCTTGATGAGTTGAAGGCCTAAATTAGATGTATTTAATCTCAACTTCAACAAGCCAAGTGTTTATTATAAAACCTAGAGGAGACACTATGAGATCCAGAATGAGTCGTATTTCTCTTTGATTAGTAAAATATTACTGGAAGTGGATATGATCATGGACCAAATATTCAAGATATTTGGCATAAGCTTAAAGAGAAAGCTTCAGGAGAAGCTTCCAATCATCCATAAGCCACTGTATCATATATTCTTCTATAGAGAGATATTGAAAGGGAAAGTATATTAGGATGATATACTAAAGTTTATTAGGCATGAACTTTAGCAAGAGAAGTTCAAGAATATTAGGGAGAAGTTTCAAGTATTCCTTAGAGTATCCTAGAATATTATAAATGGATCCATGATATTATTACCCAGGAGATATGGGAACTTGAGGATATTGAATGTGTATCAAAAAACACAAATTAAAATCTAAAAAAAGTAGAATTCCTAAAAGATAAACTCAAAGAAAAGAACAAAAAGAAAGAGGCTAAGTCATCTCCCACTAAAGAAATTGGTGTAAAACCTTGGTAAACCAATACAATATAGAAGATGATATTCGAGAAACCAATCCCTTGGGAATGAAAAAAGGATCATTCAAGGATTTGTTTCAAAAGATCATTAGGGAAGTCAATCCCACACATCCAAGTTATATTCAAGATGAATATAAGACAAGGAAAACACGTCCCAAAGGTGTTACTCAACAAGGGATAATCTTAAAGCCAAATTATAGAAAAGATCCTGGAGCATCCCTTGAGAGGTAATGCATTGAGCTTTTGGAATATGATGCTAAGGAACTCAGAAGTGATTGCATCTATCCTTGAATATGGTACATTCATAATTGAGTTTGTACCAGTGGTAGCTTATTTCCTTAAATATGAGTTTTTGGGAAATTCACTGGCAGATTGGGATGTATAATTGGTGAAAAAATCTTTAAAAAAATTAACTAAGATCCAAATTTGTGACATGTGTTACTTTGAAGAATATCTTTGTGAGTTTCAGCTTTGGTAATATCTTTTTAGACCAAGAGATAAAGTATATTCTCAAGATGTCTTTATTCAGAAACTTCAAGGTAGTTGGCCAGAAATAGTTCAAAAAGACATAAAGACTCATCTTTCTCAAAGTGAATATTTACAAGATACATTGGGTGTTTAATAAAAAACAATAAGGAAAGTGTTAAGACTCTATTTTATGTGTAGGAATGTTTTCTAAGATGAATGAAATTCTCAAAATATGAGTTATTCTTATTTCCCAAAGGTAGAGGGTATTGAAAAAAGATATGTGTGTGGTCCAACTAGATAGGATGTTGGTAAAACTGAATAATGATCATTCATAACACACTATCAAGATGGACAATGTTAATAAAATAAATCACATTAGAAAAATATGAAAATGATTTTGTAATAAAATCACCAGGTAGATTTTCATATAGAATGAGAGAAAGATATACGAGATTTCTTACACCAAATAGAATCCATAATGGACATGAGAAAAAAACTTTAAGGCTTAATAAGGTAATTATACTAGATGTCCTGAAGGAAAATCTCTTTCTAGTTGTGATTTTTTTGGTTTTGTGGTAAAATTGTCAAAGAACTGACAATTTTCTAGATACAGATAGAAGACAAAGTCTCAAAGCAATAATGATAGAAGATTCATCATAAATATTGTTTGAGACTATCTAGGGAGAATAAATAGACTCATATGATGTCTAAGATCTTTGACATTGAATAGAGAGATGAAATCTATAAAGTAGATGGATAATTATTTACAATTCCTTTTATAAAACTAGAAACTGTTAATAATGCTATCCCGGAGAATTCTAAGTATGTGAATTTTGGAATAATTCAGATCAGAGTAGATCACCTAGTCATAAAATGACAAGATCTACCAATATTAATTATAGTAGTGGATGGATGTTTTACTAATTTATATAATTCATAATTAGGAGGAGCATGAAAAAATATGCATGTAGGATCAACATGGCTAATGGTGATCCTAGACTTTCAAGTAGTGATTATGGAAAAATTATTAGTATAACTCTAGAAGTAAATATCAACACGAGGAACTAGAATAATATTTTGGGATGTCCACCTAATAGAATATGTGTTAGAGTAATTATTCGTTTTTATGTAAAGTTCTTTAATACTAGGAGGCCTGCTCTGAGGAAGGGTCTAGAAATATTTACACATATTTTCCAGGATGAAGGAACTTTAATTAGAGAGATGAAATCACATTTTGTAAACCAAAATAGGATAACCTGGCCAAGATAATGGGTTTCACCAGACCGAGAGAAATAATAAAGGTAGAATCTACTTCGTCTAGATGTTATTAAGCAATCTAGAAATAGATTTATCATCTCTAAGATTAGATAAGATGAAGATGTTATTACATTATAAAGATCAAGATTAGGAAGATTAGATTTGAAGATGGAAGATTTCAAATCAGAAATATTGGAGAACCCTTTGAAAAATCCAACTATCTCAATTGTGGGATCTTAATTAATTTGTTCAAAGATAAAGTAATGAGATACGTTTGTAAAATTAAGTATTAATGAAATTTCATGTATTTACCTAGTTGATACAGCATGGACCTTATGTTTCACAAGAATCTATTTTTCAGGTGTAACCTAGGAATCCAGAGAGTTTCAAGTTATAGTTGGTAACAATTAAACCGTTCTAATTTAATAAGTAGAAAAAGAGGTTTAGATTGAACTCAATGAGAGAATATTTGTAGAGTAGATGCATTGTTTTATTCCACAATTAAAAGTTGAATTCTTGATTGGAAATCAATTCCTTAAAAAATATCATCCTGTAATGATATTTTCAGAAGGAATACTCCTCAACAATCACCAGATTCCAAATTATTTTGTAATAAAAAGAATGGTTATAGAAAATAAGGTATCTACAGTTAATGTTTAAAACAATCTAGATGAGGATAGATAATACCATAAAAATATTCAAAATTGGAGAGAATATTTTGGATTGAATTTCTGGAGGATTAATGAAGACGAGTCATTGGCCATGATAAAATATTATTTATTAGAAAAAAGATCAGAAAACCCTATGAAACTTTGAAAGAAGGAAATGATAGAGTCTATAATCACCCTTAAATACCCTACTATAGGGAATCATAAGTAAGGGAATTTACTATCTAGATGATATGGTTAAGGAATTTGAGAAACAAATTCCAAAAAAAATTAGTCTAGGATTAGTCAGGAATAGTTCAAGTCCTCACATGAGTACGACATTCATGGTAAAGAATCTTATAGAAATAAATCATTATAAAGACATAATGGTCCTGGATTATCATTATCTAAATTGTTCAACAAACTATGACAGATAAAATATTCCTAATTACGAGGCTATAAGAAGTAAGATTAAGAATTAAAGGACAATATTATATTCTATGTTTTATCTCAAGTCATGATATTGGCAGATAAAGATCAAGGAGTAGGCTATACCAGTAACATCATTTTAAATGCCAGTTGGCTTGTTTGTATGGTTAGTTATTCCATTTGGACTCAAGAATGACCTATACATTTTAAAAGGTGAATGGAAAAGGTATTCAGTGTATTATCATAGTTCTTGGTAGTCTATATTGATTATGTGCTCTTATTTAGAAAAAATAAAGAAGATCATATGAAATATTTACATAAGGTGGGTAAATTATTCAGAAAAAGGGATGATACTTTCAAAAAGAAAGATCATTTGGAGGCAACCAAGTATATAATTATTGGGATTGAAAATACAAGTAAATAGAGAGAATATTCAACCACATATTATATAGAATCTAGGATATTTACTTAATGATCATATAGATCATAAGTAGATATAGGAGTTTCTTGGTATATTATGTTATTCAAGATAATACATATGAGATTTAGCCGAGTTCTCAAACCTAATTTTGGGAATATTATCTTGTAAAGTACCCTATAATCGGATTCAATAAGATTATAAAATAATCACAATTTTGAATAAAAATGTTAAAAACCTTCCAAATTTAGAGTATCTAGATGGGAGCGAAGATAAAATTATCTTAGAAATTGAAGCATCAGACTCAACATGGGGATATATCCTAATGATAAGTAAAAACCAAATAAAAGTATTAGTAGATACTAGAGTGGATTCTTTAATAAGGTAGAGAAGAATTATCCTCTCCATGACAAAGAATTACTTGCAGTCCTTAAATAGATAAGGGCTAATGATATTTTCATGGTAAATCCTTTTATTATAATATATAGTTTTTATTTAAATTATTTCATTGGAATTAAATTAGAAATATTTACCCAGGAATGAATTGTATGGAAGAGGAATGAATTTTAATACTATAATTTTAATATAGAAAATGTTAAATTAAAAGAAAATGTCATTCCAAATGCACTAAAACACTACTTCGACTTCTGTAGGTTAAATGATAGAAAATAGAAAATCAAGGAGATGTCCCATTTTCATTAATAATAATTTTGAAGTAGAATTCCTAGTTATAAAAGAAATTAATGAAAGGCTCATGAAAAGAAAATGGACTCTAGTAGAGAATATTCTTCAAAAGTAGGAATCTTTATACAGTAAGGTTGAAAGATCAGAAAAAATGTGTTCCTTTATCAGAAATGCTGAAAAATGCGAAATTCTTAAGAGATATCCCTAGAAATAAAGTCATAGGATAAAATCCATGTCGAATTATTTGTATATGTTCAATAAGGATATTACACCACCCAATGTGCATAAAATATAATAAACAAGAAGGCTCAGAAAAACCAAAATGTACAAATAGAAGAGAGTTTAAGAGGAAAGGAGAAGACCATTTCTAAAAACTGGATCATCAAGTAGATGCAAAATTTAAAAAGAAATAGAAGGTTCATAAATAACTCCACCAATAAAATGTTTAGTTGGGAAAATAGTGTTTGGATGGCAAGCTATATGATGAGCCTAGTCCAAAAAGGATATATAGAAATATTTGAAAAGGATTCCAAATATTTCAAGGAATAAATCCAAATGTTTCTAAAATCTACTCCAAAATATTAAGGATGATCATATATTCAAATGAGTTTTGAACCATATTCTAGACAAGCTCAAGGAATCCGAAGAACTTAAGGAGGATTATAAGAAGATTTTTTAAGATATGATTAGTATGATCATTACCGAAGAGAAACAACTATAGGTCTAAGTTTAATGTCTTCTTCATATAGTAAAAAAGATCAAAGAAATAGGTATGGAAGTGTATCCTATCTTGAAAAGTTTTTAGAAAATTTTTGGAATAGGGTTTTTGAAGCTCCATATACCAGGTATGACATTATAACCAGAAGAGTTCATTGAATGCCATAAATATTTCAGAATGGTAGCGGTGGAATTATTAGGATTGAAGAACATAAAATAAATATTCAATGGGGTACCACATATGTTGATAATAATTGTAAAAAATTCATTTCTACGTTTTTTACGGTGGGGTTCACCAATAAAACCTATTAGACTAATAGGAATATTGATTATTCTTTGAAACTTATAACTAAGGCACTGGACTAAAGGTCTTATCTAGAAAGTGTTTGAGGAATCACGATTTAACAATGATGTTTGGAGAGATTTTAGTTTGAATAATAGCCATTATGAGCGTATCCAAATCACATGGAGTGTTTATCGTATTGAAAAATAAATAAATAATAAAATATTGTATATTATTTATTGGATATAATTTTCTAGTCTCTATCCACATTAGAGACATGAAACATGATTAAATGGAACATCTGAAAGGCTTTGCAATGGAGGTAGAAACAATTCTTAAAAAACTCAAGATATGGAAAGGAAATAAAGAATACATATTTATTTTTAAAGACCAAATTAAATGTGCCATCAAAGAATTGATGGAAACGAAAGAGTTAGAAAAAGAATTCTCAATTGTTGAAATGATAGATTCTTTTTATGACTTAGAAGGTTTTTAGGTGCTGATCCAAACACACATCATATCCGGCATAAACGATCATATCAAATTGGAAATGTCAATTATATAGTTTTTTTATTATGAACAGTGTTGTGTATGTTTTTTGGTTCTTCACCCCGCATTTTTTATTTTTTATTTTCATAAGTGTACAGTGTAAGTCACAGTCATGTCAACTTACCATTCAAGTTGAGCCCAGATTCCTATATAAGGGACCTCCAAACCATTTGTTCATAGTGGTGATTTTGAATAGAAAATTAGAATGATTTCAGAAATTCTATATCTAGATTATATCTAAGACTTCGTGTTTTTCATCTAAATAGATTCCAAAAAATGATCCTGTGAAATTGATGATAAGAAATTACATTATCATTTTTATCGATATTGTTGTTCGGTTGTACTTGCAAGTGTTTTCTTAGCCTTTCTAGATTCTCAAAGAATGATCTCATGGGAGAGGATCATTTTTTGAAAACAATTTGAAGGAGGAAAACCAATGTGTCGAGATAATGTAGAGAGATAATGTCTAAAATTGTTCTTATTTCTATTAAAAATCACATATCCAAACAAATCGGTTGGAGATCCCTTATATAGGCCTGTGGGCTCATCTTGCTCGAGAAAGTAACTTGATGGTGACTTACAATGAAAACTTTTGAAAAAAATAAAAAAGTTTATGCGTACAAGAAAAAAACTTACACAACACTCTCCATAATAAAAAAACTATATAATTGACATGTTCAATTTGATCTGATTGTCCATACCAGATTTGACGTGTTTCTGGATTAGGGCCTATATACCTTCGAAGTCGTACAAATCATCGATCATTTCACCAACAAATAATTTGTGTCTAGAACTTTAATTTACATATATTATTTTATGTCATGTTGGATTTGTTATTTTTAAACAAATTTGTCTTATTTATGTGTCTTCCATATCTTGAGTTTTTGAAGAATTGTGCCTGTGACCACTATGAAGTCTATCAGATGTTCCATTTCCTCATGTCAAATGTCTCTAGAGGCGAATAAGACTTGCACATTGTCTATCGCAAATAATATAAAATATTTTATTACTTATTTTGATTAAATAATATAAGCACTCTATTCCATTTGGATACATTCATAATGACTCTTATTCAAACTAAACTCTAGCCAATCTACATCACTAAAGTGTGATTCCTCGAATGCTTTCTGTATAGGTACTTTCATCCAGCACCCTAGGTAAAAGTTCCAAAACACAATTAATAAGTCTACTAGTTTGATAGGTTTGATATGTGAAACCCACCATAAAAAAATTTTAAATGCATTGTTTATAACTATTCTCACCATATGTGGTACCCAATTGAATAGGGAATTTATCTTTATAAATCCCAATAATTTTACTACTCCCATTCTTAAATATTTATAGCATTAAATGAACTATTTTAGTTCTATTATTGTATCTAGTATATGGATATTTATAATCCCTATTCAAGACATTCAGCAAAAAAAATTCAATATTGGATTCTATTCCATAACTATTTCCTTAATCTTTTTTACATTATGATGATTTACAGAAACTTGGACCTTTAGCTGGATCTCATTGGAAAATATTATTGTTGGACTCCTCATGTATTAATCATGTTTTAAGGATCACAAATCCTATCCAACCTAGTTAAATCTATAAATTATATCCAATCATGTGTATTTATGTTTAAAGTTTTCTCATGCTTTAAGAAGAGTCATGCAAGATCTTAATTTCTCTACAATCAGTTTACTTACTTTATACTATCCCTGATCTACTCTCATAGTACCTTCTTTGACAAATTATTAAGTCTAATCCATTATATTATCATAATTACTTAAGTCTTAACACAATTACTTTGAAAAGTATGAAACACTGTGAGTCTGCAACTGGGTATGTCTTTCTGGCACTATGTAGCAGAAACTGTGAATCCAGACACCATGAAGCCAGACACCATGAAGCAGACACCGTGTTGTCAGACACCATGAAGCTAGAAACTGTGATGCCAACACCGTGAAGCCATACACCGTGAAGCTAGACACCGTGAAGCAGACACCATGAATCCAGACACTGTGAAGCAGACACCATGAATCAAATCACCGTGAAATAGACACCATGAAGCCAGACACCATGAAGTATACATCGTGAATCCATACACCGTGAAGCAGACACCATGACCCTGAGACACCGTGAAACTCAGACACCGTGATCAATCTAGACATGGTGTAAAGGAGACACCATTTCCATGACTTACTGTGACACCGTTTCTTAAACTATTTTGTCATCATTCAATTTAATTTCTCACAGTCATATTTGAGGATTTTATTGTACTGACATAATAAATGTTTATTTGTAGACATATAATCGGACAATACAAGGGATAGGGTCCAGAATACATGCAACCTATCAGCTCCAACACATGCATTCCAAGTTAAAAGAGAAGTGTGGCCAAGAACCAGTGTGCACGATACAAAAACAAAAAGCAAGGCCTTGAGCACAAAAATGAAGAACATACTTAGAGCAAGTTTCAAAATCAAGGCCTTGAGCACAAAAACGAAGAACATACTTAGAGCAAGTTTCAAAAGAAAGGCACACTGCATGCAACACGACACTACTGAACACACGAAGCTTGTTTGAAGCATAAAGAACATCTTCGCTCTATTTAACCTCATGAAGAATGCAAGATGAATCGTGACACTCTGTTTTACAGAAGAGGACTCAAACTCTGCATCTGCTTGTTGTACCTCTCGTACCCCTTGTGGTTTAATTTTCATGATCACAATCACTCTATTATTTATCTAATCTTGTTTTAAGTGTTTTTGGATGATAGGCATGATTTCAGGTGGCCAAGGAATTGGGCCAAGAAAGCAAGAAGGCAAAAGTGGACTGAATTTCAGTCCACCGGCCAACCGATGGAAGACCACCGGCCAGCCGATGGAGGCCTGGACAGAAGGCATCCCTCTTTCCAGACCACCGGCCAACCGGTGTCCCACCACCGGCTAGCCAGTGGAACCCAGAAGAATAGTGTTTGCTACTGCCTCAGCACCGGCCAACCGGTGGCCTCCTCACCGGCCAGTCGGTGGTGCCTGAGCCCGAGCCCTCTCCCTTTTTCAAAGCACCGGCCAACCGGTGGCCTAGCACCGGTCAGCCGGTGGAGCCAGTCAAACTAGCCGTTGGGCTTTGACCAGGCTTGTCCACTTGACTCCCAACGGCTCCGAAGACCTCTCCAACGGCTCCGAAGACTCCCAAAGGCCATTTGAGGGTTCCCCCTCTATAAATAAAGGACTAGGAAGCCCCGGAAACTTAACCAAGCCATAAGGAAGCCCACAGACACATTTTACATCATTTGGCGAACCTCCGGCGAATTCCTTCAAGGAACCTCCACTTGCTCCAACTCAATTCCACATCCAAGGAGCACCACCGTAGAAGCTTGGGAGCGCTCTTCATCAACTCCATCAATCCTTTGGCGCGCAAGGCTTCTCCCCTTTACGGTTTTTCTTGCTTTATTTATTTTGAGCATCAAATTGGGTTTGTGCCTACAAACCCCTCTTTCTCTCATCTCCCTTTCATTTGGGTTTTCACACCACCTTTAAGGTGTGAAGAGGTTAGTAAAGCCTTTCCTTTTAAAAGGCTTGAATCAAAGGTGAGCTATCCTTCACCTGTAAGAAGGCTAGTGGGTTCTTGCTCAACCATTAAAAGTAAGTGGGTTCTTGCTTAACCATTAAAAGCAAGCTGTAATAGGTTCTAGACTAACCTTAAAGTCTAGTGGGTTTCTTGCTAAAACCATTAAAAAGCAAGCGGTAGTAAATCTCTCAACGGTTGAGTTGGGAGCGGAGACGTAGGCTTTGGTTTAAGCCGAACTCCGTTATCAATTTTGTGTCTTGCCTATTTTATTTCCACTGCACTTTAACTTTGATTTTAAATTGTTAATTATTTTTTAAAAGGCAATTCACCCCCCCCCCTCTTGCCATCACTCTCCGCCCAACACTGTTTCATCTCAGAAGTCCAAAGCTGCAAATACAAACATTTAGAGCACTTCTAAACCCATATCTATATTTCTGCTCTATTTTTTTATCTATTTATCACATTTTGAGAAGAGTGTGTACATGTAGAAAAACACAATCTATCTCTTGAATTAAACTGAAGGATACAAGATATCCTTACTCAACCATTCTTTTACTATTTTTTATACCCACAGATAAGTGTGGAAGAGGTCCCTGTGTGGATTGGTTATTTTGTACCCGCGAAAACTATAGAAGAGGTCTATGTGTGGCCTGGATAGTCTAAGTATTGTTGTTAACCCCGATCCAGGGTGTGGATCAAAGTTTACTTATATAAATTTCTTGGTGGAAGGTGATCACCAAGTGTAGTGGATTAGGTCTCAGATTGAGACTGAACTACTTATTTCATATCCACTATGCTGCTTAATTTAGTTAGCTCTATTTTATTTCTTTACTATTTTATTTAGTAATCACTAATTTCACTTTGATAGTCAATCTTGGAAATAAGTTATAACTCAATTGTCATAGTAAAATAACTTCAAAAGTAATATTAATAACACAAATGAAGATTACTGAGAATTAATCAATCTTTTACGAAGTTACTTAAACAGTCAAAATCTAATTACAGTATAAACTTGATTAACTGGGATCTATTTAATCTATGGGGAAAACCTTTTTATAAATAATTTTTACAGAAATTTTTATATTTAGTCAATTCACCCCTCCTCTCTTGAGTAATATACTCCGAACAAAATTTGGTATCCGTGGTTGTTTATTAGGACTCTGTGTCATCTTATTGAACTGTGATTATAGTTTTACTTTAATGATCTGTAAATTTCTATTAATTCTAAATTTATAGCTCTTTTAAACTCATACATTATTATGGATAATAGATTGGAAGGTACTGAAACCAAAAGACCACCATTATTTAATGGAACCAATTATGATCAATGAAAAATTAAAATGAATATTCCTTTAGAGAGTATGTGTTTTGAAATTTAGTCATCTATTATAGATAAATACAAAATTTCTACTATTGATAGGATCACATTGGATAAAACTACCAAAACTGCCTATAATAACAACTACAAAGCTATGAATGCTTTATACTATTCCTTAGGAGACGAAGAGTTTAATAGAATTTCTGCTTGTAAGACTGCCCATGATATTTGGGATACCCTGTCTGTCTCACATGAAGGAACATCTAGTGTAAAAGAAATGAGACTTAATACATATGCTATCAAATACGATAATTTTAAAACGAAACATGATGAGCCTATTAATGACATGTATCTTAGGTTCAATGAGATTTTCAACACAATTATTTCTCTTGGAAGAGAAGTCAATGTTAAGGAACAGATCATGAGGATCCATAGATGTCTACCTGACAGATGGAGGGGAACCTCTATCTTTATTAGAGAATCATGTGACATCACCAAACTACCTATAAAAGAACTCATTGGGAAACTGATGATGTATGAGGAAGAGATAAACTTTAATAAATATGAGGATGAATGAAAGAGTAAATCTGTTGCATTCAAGACCACCACCTCGAAGCACAAAGATAAAGGGAAACGGGAAGCTTCTATAGAAAGCTCCACCAGTGAACAATCATCATCTGAAAATGATGAGGATATGGCTCAACTTTCTAGAAGATTCAAATGATTTTACAAAAGGAAGAACTTTTTCAGAAATTATAACTTCAAGGGAAAATATGACAAAAAATAAGACTAGAAGAAGGACTAGAAAAGAAGTGACACGATTGAAGAAATTTTCTGCTATGAGTGTAAGCACAAAGAAAATATAAAGGCTGACTGCCCAAGCTCAAGTAAAAAAAGAAATATGAGGAAAAGGAAATGAAGTACAAAAAGGAAATGAAATAAACCTCGAGTGCTTCTGAGGATAGTTTAAGAAACTCAAAGACATCACATGATGAACAGGATAACAAATCCAACTTGTGCTTTATGACAAACACATCTGAGGTAACACTGGACTCTTTTGTACATAACTCATATTATTCTGAAGATTAAAGTGACTCTAAAAAAATGACTAATGAAGAAATGTTTTAATACTGTAACATGCTTGAAGAGACATGCAATGAACTAAAAAACAAATATAAATCATAGAAGAAACAACATGCTCTCATTGTGAATGTTAAATCTAAACTCACTACTAAAAAGGAGAAAAATGATAAATTTCTCAGAGAAAACAATGAGTTAAAAATGTCTAATGAGGAATTAAAGGGTGATTTAGAAAAGTTTATAAATGAGAAAAATACCCTTACCCAAATTCTAGGAAAACATATTGCCTTTAAATACAACAGTGGTATTGGTTATCAATCTGGTAAAAGAAATCTTTGTAGAACAAAGTTTTTTTCAAGATCTAGGACATATAGTTTTACTCCCAGCTCTAAACCTAAATCAACTAATTCAATTCATGATTAATGTTCTACTGTTTCAATATTTTCTTGACTTAATATAGTTTATTTTTAAAATACTTTACACAATGCGTATAAGAAACCTATGATGAAAATACGGGTTCCTAAAGCACTTATTACTATTATTGTAAAGACCCATAAAATTCAAGGGAAATTTTTTCTTAATTTTCTTTGGAATTTTACAGGAGCGCGGTTTCAGACGGCCCCTGATTCCGAGGCCCGGAGTGCCCGGAATCAATTTCTGAAGTTTGGCTCGGGTACGTTCAGTGAACGAACGAGCGGGAATTCCTAACTTTTGATCCGGTGTTTGGAATTGAAATCCGAGGGCACCGATGAACTCGCAGCGCCGATATTCGCTTAAGGAGACCTTTTCTGAGGTTGCGTTTATTTCGGGTTGAGAGTTAGTTTTTGGGAGTTTAGAATAAGTTAAATAAAAATTTTGGATTACAAATTTTTATTTAAACTTGTTGGTTAACTTCTCTCAAAGGAAGTTAGGGGTGGGACCCACACCCACTTAACCTCCCTTGAGAGAATTAAGTGTGGTGGGGCCCACACGAACCCTAAACTTTTCATCTTCTCTCAAACACCCTTAACCCCTCTTTAAATGACATGACAAATTGTTTTTTTAATTTTGGAGTTATCTTATTTGAATTTCAAACCTTTGAAATTCAATTTGTTAAGTTTGTGAATAAAATAAGTCTCTATCTTATTTTATTTGGTTAGAGTTGTTTAGCCATCTTGAGAGCTTTTGGGCTCTTCTCCTTCTTCTTCAACTTTGACGAAGAACGCTCAAGCTTTGACGAAGAACGCTCAAGCTCCGACGAAGAACGCCGCTCCTCTCTTCTCCGTCTTCCGTATCAACGAGAGGGAACGCCGCTTCCTCCTCGGACTCCCTTTGTCGGCATACGAAGATTCGCCAATGACGTACCTCTTCGGACGAACCTCTTCGTCATCGGATTTGACGAAAGATTACCGTGACCCCCGACCTCCGCGACGTTGTCTTCCGCGGGACGTTGACAAATCTTCGAACTTATACCCAAGGTAGGGGTTGTTATTATTTGTTTATTTATTTATCCTTGTTCGTGGATCTAGCATGACTAACGTGAAGAATTTTCATTATGTGTTATCATTTAACGTGAGGGGGCCGGACCGCATGAACACGGCCGAACCCCCTCCTTTGTTCTTGATAATTTATCCTGCGGTTGATACAAGATGGCGTGGTGCCGTCGCACCACGCGGATTTTCACACGATTAAATTGCGTGGCGCCGTCGCGCCGCGCCGTGGAAGGATCATCAAGAACGCGAAGCCGTCGCACCGCGTCGAAGGGAATCGAAGGCGCGACAGAGGGGCGTGGTGCCGTCACACCGCGCCGGACGACGAACACCACGGCCGGCTCCGGGCCGCGGCGGGACGAGAAGACCGGCGGCCGGGCCGCCGGCGTCGGAAGCCGGAAAGGGGACCGTTTTTCCGGTCCCGTTGAAGAAAAACCGGCCGGCAGATGGCCGGCCGGAAGGTCAAAGGCCGGGGGAATTTAATTCCCCCGACCAGCTCTAAAACACCCCCGCATTTATGAGGGGGGCAGTTTCTTTGAGGGGGGCAGCCGGCCCCCCGGTTTTCTTCAAAGTAGGCCCCCCCACGAGGGGGGGGGGGGGGGGGGGGGTTCCAAATGGAACGGCTAAAAGCCGCGCCGCCATTCCAATCAAGCGAAGGCCCTGCCCCCCGCGCGCTGCACCCGTGCGGCGCCAGGCCGCCACGCCGCCGGCCGGCCGGGCCGGGTCGGACCCGGGTCGGGTCGGCCCGGACCCGGACCCCCCGTTTTCGTGACGAATTCGGTCTTTTGGCCATAACTTGAGCCACGGACCTCCGATTGACGAACCGTCTACGACAACACGATCCTTGGATCGAGACGGTCGTTTCGGTATATCGCACTCAAAGTTTCGGAATACTTTGAGTTCGGCCGGGTTGGTTCGTACACGAAACCAACCGGGCCTTCGGAGTGGAAACACTCATATCTTGAGCTACGAACGTCCGATTGACGTGCCATCAGCTTTGTTGTGTTCCTCTTAGTGAGACGGATCTTTTGGTATACTCCGCCCGAGGTTTGGACGCAGGTGGAGTACGGTCGGGTTGGTTTTGCCTTAAAAACCAACCGGGCCCCGGGGACGAAAATGCCAATAACTCTCAGACCGGGCGTCCGATCGACGCGCCGTCTGTTGCGTTGAGTTCCTGTTGACGGTACAGAACTTTTGGATACATCAACTCTGGACTTTGTGACAGTTGATGTATCAGCCTCTCGGCTCGTGGAGCGGATCCTCCCGAGCGAGCTTGCTGTGTGCGGGAACCCTAGTGCTGGCTGCGACTGTGACTACTACTGCTACTGTGACTGCGACGACGACAGTACAGAGATCCTGTTGGATTCGACGACGACGACTACAGCACTCAGCGATCCTACGTGGATCAGTGCTACAGGTCCTGTGTGGGCCTGATCCTGTGTGGATTCGACGACGACGACTACAGCACTCAGCGATCCTACGTGGATCAGTGCTACAGGTCCTGTGTGGGCCCGATCCTGTGTGGGTCCGATCCTGTGTGGGTCTTTGCGCTCAGCGGTCCTGTGTGAACCAGCGCCTACAGGTCCTATGTGGGCCCGATCCTGTGTGGGTCTTTTGCGGGGGTTAGTTACCTATCGATCCTTCGTGGGTCCGACGACTTAGATGGATCAGAGATCATCTTTATCGTCTTTCGAAGAAGTATACCTGTGTGATCTGTATCCTGTTGCTTTCCTGTGTGGATTGTGTTGTGCTATCCTGTGTGTATTACGTTTTGCTTTCCTGTGGAATACGTTTACTTTCCTGTGTGGACTGAGTTTTACTTGGGCTCGGAGGTTGGAGCGTATTTGAAATTGATGACTTAGGTATTTGTATGGGCATATACCTAAGCAGTGTCGTTTGTTACTTCGTGATTGTACCTTTCTTCGTGGTTTATCCTTTGTGGATTTGAGAGACCTTCAGGGGTCTCGGGGTCCCTACTGAGTAGCTTATACTCACCCCTGCACGGGATTTTCCCGCACTACGTTGTGTTGGTTGCAGACGACGGACATCGTTGATCTTAGCTGAGGCTTGCAGAGCAGGACGGTACCTGGAGGCGGACCACTGGGCGGGACGTGCTCGGAGCGAACGGCGGGACCCGTGGAGCAGTGGAGCTATCTGTACCCTCCCTTGAGGTGGGATTTCCAATGGATAGCTCCGTGTAGCGGCTTTTACTTTTCAGTTGCTGTTTTCCCTTTCGAGTTGTACTTTACCTTCAGTTTGGGTTTGTATACTGGCCCATTTACTTTTCCGCACTTTCAGTTGTACTCTGATTTTGGTTAGTGTTTACTTTCCGCTTGCTTACTCTGTGGTGTTTGTTTACTTTACAAAGGCAATGCCTTCCCTTTTTACTGGGATTTACGCCTTGGTGCTAGTCGCCAGTCCCTGGCCTATGGAAGGCGGGCTTGGGGTAGTCACGGCACGGACCCCAAGGGCGGGTCGTGACAAATTGGTATCAAAGGAGTTCGGTTCTACCGTGAACTCTGATCTTTTCTATGTGAAGCAATAATGTTTAGCATATTGAGTGTGGTTATCAATCCAGGGAGTCCAGTGTTGGTGCGGCGGCCGACGTATCCGTACACCAGGACCCTGACTTCTGATTTCCGACTTAATGCACGAAAACATTGATTGCATGTGTGTTTCAAAGTTTTCTTTGTGATTTCTTTGTGTCAGCTCACCAGGTATACTGTTTGACCGTGGCGCACCTGTTTCCTATTCAGGATGGCCCCACGACGGCATCCAGCTAGGGTTCCGAGAGTCGAGTGTGACGACAGCCCACCGAGTGATGAGGCCTCGGTGCAGGGCCCTTTGTCAGCAGTGGCACCGGCGGTAGCTCTACCCGCTGAGCCCCCGATGCTTCCAGCACCAGCCGCTGACGATGCACGTCGCCTTAGCGCACTGCATGAGTTTCAGCGCCAGCGACCACCCAGGTTTCGCAGGGAGACGGATCCCCAGACAGCTGAGGACTGACTGGAGGCAGTGGTACGTGTGTTTAGGCTAGTGAGGACACCAGCAGACCTCATGGTGATCCTTGCTGCGAGCCTACTACACGCAGCAGCAGGACGATGGTGGAGCTTGATGCTCCAGGTGCACGATGAGGCATATCTACTTTGGACGGACTTTGAGAGCCTCTTCCGCTCGGAGTTCGTCCCAGCCACCCTTCGTGTGGTGTGTATCCAGGAGATTCTTCAGCTGCGGCAGGGCAGCATGACGGTCGCTCAGTACTCGACGAGATTTACCGATCTCTCGCGCTACTCGACCGACATGGTACGGGACCCATTCTTCCGGGCCCCGACCTTCGAGCAGGGTTTGAGACACGAGATCAGGGCATCGCTGATCTCCCTCAGCATACCGACTCAGACAGGAGTACTGGAGCGGGCCCTTTTGATCGGGAGCTTCCTTGCTGTGTCTACACCAGCGTAGCGACCCACCGCAGGGCGGCACGTGGCAGAGTCATCTGCAGCAGGCAGTCGACGGATGACTCAGGGGTCCAGGTAGACCAGACCTTCGGGTAGACGACCTCAGGACACTGGCTCAGCAGTGCGGAGCACACAGCACGGAGCCAGTCTTTCGAGAGGCAGACAATGCTACTCGTGCGGCGGGCAGGGCCACATGGCTCGTGACTGCCCGACCCGCCGTGCCGAGGAGCAGCAGTCGGTTGAGGAACCACCTAGGCAGAAGCAGAGGTTCGACCGTGGCGGTCCGCAGGGAGGAGGCGGACGAGGCAGAGGAGCTGGTCGAGCAGCAGGTGGTGGGCGACGCTTTGAGGCTCTACCACCACCACCACCAGGAGGTCCACCCCGACCTCAGGGGAGAGCACAGCTTCAGGCAGCTGAAGCTTACGATCATGGAGCTCCGGAAGCGGGTGGACTAGTGCGGGACTAGCTCCAGGCATAAAGGCCATTGCCCATAATGCCTCTATCTTCGTAGTTTGTGTTGCTTTGTGACCTTGTTCTTTAAGTTCAAGTAATAAAAGATACTTGCCTTGGTGACTTTTGTTTTCTTGTCTTTTGTTTGTTTTTACTAAGAGGTGCCGGTTAAAAAAACTGTTGACTTGACCCTCACTTGCGAGATTCGTACTGGAGGAAACCTAGTGACCACACACTGATGCCAACAGTGTGACTCAACCATTGGAGGCGAGAGTAATGGTTGGATCTCTTGGTATCAGCGTCGAGGCCTTACGACGTCATCCATGCCATGAATTAACTAATCATGACGGGATTGACTATTTTAGGCAAGGAACGTGGTTCATCCAGGGGATGAGACCGGATTTCACTTTTCGGCAAAGGAGAAATCTTTGCAGCTATTCTCTTTGCAGATATCCTTCGTGGATAGAGATGGAGCAGCCTTCCTCCAGTCTCTCACAGTCACCCCTTCTCTACTACAGCAGGTCAGAGAGGCACAGCGTGAGGACGCTGACTGTGAGACACGGCGTGCACAGATATCCTCGGGACAGACACTTGATGGTTTCTCCCTTGGAGCAGAGCACGACATCCTTTTCAGAGGACGTACCATGGTACCAGTCGCTTTGCGAGAGGAAGTGCTGAGAGATTTTCACACTTCTCCTTTGGCGGTACATCCTGGAGTGGCGAAGATGTACCAGGACCTCAGATGACAGCACTGGTGGCCGGGCATGAAGAAGGCAGTAGCAGAGTTCGTTTCTCGATGCCTCACCTGCCAGCAGGTGAAGGCAGAGAATCAGGTACCAGCGGGCTTGGTACAACCCTTGGAGGTTCCGGAGTGGAAGTGGGACGGCATATCTATGGACTTCGTGACTGGACTTCCACGCACTTCCAGAGGTCACGACTCTATATGGGTGATTATTGACCGACTCACCAAGTCGGCACACTTCTTACCCATCAGAGAGCAGGGCTCAGTGGAGATCTTGGGACGTCTCTACGTTTAGGAGATTGTGCGGCTCCACGGTGTGCCATCATCTATCGTCTCCGATCGAGATGCTCGCTTTACTTCCCGGCTTTGGAAGGGGTTACAGGAGGCGTTCGGGATGCAGCTACGTCTGAGCACAGCCTTTCACCCTCAGACGGATGGTCAGACGGAGTGGACCATTCAGACTCTCGAGGACATGCTCCGTGAATGTGTCCTCGACTTTGGTCGTAGCTGGGAGGACCACCTACCCTTGGTGGAGTTTGCGTACAACAACAGCTACCACTCCACCATCGGGATGGCACCGTACGAGGCATTGTACGGCCGACCTTTTAGATCTCCTTTGTGCTGGACAGACCCTGGGGAGTCAGCACTGGTGGGACCGGAGATGGTCCAGGCCACGACAAAGAAGGTCCAGGTCATCCAGGAGCGGATTAGGATAGCTCAGAGCAAGCAGAAGTCATATGATGACAGGAGGCGGAGGCCACTGGAGTTCGAGGATGGTGACCACGTCTTCTTGCGGGTCTCACCTCGACGTGGTATTCAGAGATTTGGCCGAGGCGGAAAGTTATCTCCGCGCTTCATCGGACCCTTCCAGGTCCTCAGTAGGGTTGGTGAGTTGGCTTATCGCCTGGCTCTGCCACCTCAGTTGCACCGGGTGCACAACGTCTTCCACGTATCTCAGCTGAGGAGATACGTACAAGACCCGACGCACATCATTGACCATGGGGAGCTTGACGTTGAAGATGGGGAGAATTTTACGGAGGTCCCGGTGGAGATAGAGGATCGACAGGAGCGGGTCCTGCGTGGGCGATCGATTCCTCCTGTGCGCATCAGATGGCAGCACGGAAACCTCCAGGAGAGCACATGGGAGCGGGAGGCTCAGATGCGTGCTCAGTACCCTCATTTGTTTCCCTAGTTTTTGATGTAACTTTACGGGGACGTAAAGCCCTGAGGTGGGAGTAATGTAAAGACCCGTAAAATTCAAGGGAAATTTTTTCTTAATTTTCTTTGGAATTTTACAAGAGCACGGTTTTAGACGACACCTGATTCCGAGGCCCGGATTGCCCGGAATCAATTTCTGAAGTTTGGCTCGGGTACGTTCAGTGAACGAACGAGCGGGAATTCCTAACTTTTGATCCGGTGCTTGGAATTGAAATCCGAGGGCATCGATGAACTCGCAGCGCCGATATTCGCTTAAGAAGACCTTTTCCGAGGTTGCGTTTATTTCGGGTTGAGAGTTAGTTTTTGGGAGTTTAGAATAAGTTAAATAAAAATTTTGGATTACAAATTTTTATTTAAACTTGTTGGTTAACTTCTCTCAAAGGAAGTTAGGGGTGGGACCCACACCCACTTAACCTCCCTAGAGAGGATTAAGTGTGGTGAGGCCCACACGAACCCTAAACTTTTCATCTTCTCTCAAACTCCCTTAACCCCTCTTTAAATGACATGACAAATTGTTTTTTAATTTTGGAGTTATCTTATTTGAATTTCAAACCTTTGAAATTCAATTTGTTAAGTTTGTGAATAAAATAAGTCTCTATCTTATTTTATTTGGTTAGAGTTGTTTAGCCATCTTGAGAGATTTTGGGTTCTTCTCCTTCTTCTTCAACTTTGACGAAGAACGCTCAAGCTTTGACGAAGAACGCTCAAGCTCCGACGAAGAACGCTGCTCCTCTCTTATCCGTCTTCCGTATCAACGAGAGGGAACACCGCTTCCTCCTCGGACTCCCTTCGTCGGCATACGAAGATTCGCCAACGACGTACCTCTTCGGACGTACCTCTTCGTCATCGAATTTGACGAACGATTACCGTGACGCCTGACCTCCGCGACGTTGTCTTCCGCGGGAAGTTGACAAATCTTCGAACTTATACCCTAGGTAGGGGTTGTTATTATTTGTTTATTTATTTATCCTTGTTCGTGGTTCTAGCATGACTAACGTGAGGATTTTCATTATGTGTTATCATTTAACGTGAGGGGGCCGGACCGCATGAACACGGCCGAACCCCCTCCTTTGTTCTTGATAATTTATCCTGCGGTTGATACAAGATGGTGTGGTGCCGTCGCACCACGCGGATTTTCGCACGATTAAATTGCGCGGCACCGTCGCGCCGCGCCGTGGAAGGATCATCAAGAACGCGATACCGTCACGCCGCGCCATGGAAGGATCATCAAGAACGCGATGCCGTCGCGCCGCGTCGAAGGGAATCGAAGGCGCGGCAGAGGGGCGCGGTTCCGTCGCACCGTGCCAGACGATGAACACCGCGGCCGATTCCGGGCCGCGGCGGGACGAGAAGACCGGCAGCCGGGCCGCCAGCGTCGGAAGTCGGGAAGGGGACCGGTTTTCTGGTCCCGTTGAAGAAAAACCGGCCGGCAGATAGCCGGCCGGAAGGTCAAAGGCCGGGGGAATTTAATTTCCCCGGCCAGCTCTAAACCCCCCCCATTTATGAGGGGGGCGGTTTCTTTGAGGGGGGCAGCCGGCCCCCCAGTTTTCTTCAAAGCAGGCCCCCCCACGAGGGGGGGGGGGGGTTTCCAAATGGCGCTTTTAAAAGCCGCACCGCCATTCCAATCAAGCGGGGGCCCTGCCCCCCGCGCGCTGCACCCGTGCGGTGCCAGGCCGCCGCGCCGCCGGCCGGCCGGGCCGGGTCGGGTCGACCCGGTTCGGGTCGATCCGGTTTGGGCTGACCCAGGGGGGGGGGGGGGGTCGGGCCGGGTCGGCCCGGACCCGGACCCCCCGTTTTCGTGACTAATTTGGTCTTTTGGCCATAACTTGAGCCACAGACCTCCGATTGACGAACCGTCTGTGGCAACACGATCCTTGGATCGAGACGGTCGTTTCGGTATATTGCACTCAAAGTTTCGGAATACTTTGAGTTCGGCCGGGTTGGTTCGTACACGAAACCAACCGGGCCTTCGGAGCGGAAACGCTCATATCTTGAGCTACAGACGTCCGATTGACGTGCCATCAGCTTTGTTGTGTTCCTCTTAGTGAGACGGATCTTTTGGCATACTCCGCCCGAGGTTTGGACGCAGGTGGAGTATGGTCGGGTTGGTTTTGCCTTAAAAACCAAACGGGCCCCGGGGACGAAAATGCCAATAACTCTCAGACCGGGCGTCCGATCAACGCGCCGTCTGTTGCGTTGAGTTCTTGTTGACGGTACGGAACTTTTGGATACATCAACTCTGGACTTTTTGACAGTTGATGTATCAGCCTCTCGGCTCGTGGACCGGATCCTCCCGAGCGAGCTTGCTGTGTGCGGGAACCCTAGTGCTGGCTGCGACTGTGACTACTACTGCTACTGTGACTGCGACGACGACAGTACAGAGATCCTGTGTGGATTCGACGTCGACGACTACAGCACTCAGCGATCCTACGTGGATCAGTGCTACAGGTCCTGTGTGGGCCCGATCCTGTGTGGATTCGACGACGACGACTACAACACTCAGCGATCCTACGTGGATTAATGCTACAGGTCCTATGTGGGCCCGATCCTGTGTGGGTCCGATCCTGTGTGGGTCTTTGCGCTCAGCGGTCCTGTGTGAACCAGCGCCTACAGGTCCTATGAGGGCCCGATCCTGTGTGGGTCTTTTGCGGGGGTTAGTTACCTATCGATCCTTCGTGGGTCCGACGACTTAGATGGATCAGAGATCATCTTTATCATCTTTCGGAGAAGTATACCTGTGTGAGCTGTATCCTGTTGCTTTCCTGTGTGGATTGTGTTGTGCTATCCTGTGTGGATTACGTTTTTCTTTCCTGTGTGGAATACGTTTACTTTCCTGTGTGGACTGAGTTGTACTTGGGCTCGGAGGTTGGAGGGTATTTGAAATTGATGACTTAGGTATATGTATGGGCATGTACCTAAGCAGTGTCGGTTGTTACTTCGTGATTGTACCTTTCTTCGTGGTTTATCCTTTGTGGATTTGAGAGACCTTCAGGGGTCTCGGGGTCCCTACTGAGTAGCTTATACTCACCCCTGCACGGGCTTTTCCCGCACTACGTTGTGTTGGTTGCAGACGACGGACAACGTTGATCTTAGCTGAGTCTTGTAGAGTAGGACGGTACCTGGAGGTGGACCACTGGGCGGGACGTGCTCGGAGCGGACGGCGGGACCCGTGGAGCAGTGGAGCTATCTGTACCCACCCTTCAGGTGGGATTTCCAGTGGACAGCTCGGTGTAGCGGCTTTTACTTTTCAGTTGCTGTTTTCCCTTTCGAGTTGTACTTTACCTTCAGTTTGGGTTTGTATACTGGCCCATTTACTTTTCTGCACTTTCAGTTGTACTCTGCTTTTGGTTAGTGTTTACTTTCCACTTGCTTACTCTGTGGTGTTTGTTTACTTTACAAAGGAAATGCCTTCCCTTTTTACTGGGATTTACGCCTTGGTGCTAGTCACCAGCCCCTGGCCTATGGAAGGCGGGCTTGGGGTAGTCACGGCACGGACCCCGAGGGCGGGTCGTGACAAATATTGCTGTACCCAAACAAGCATGGGTAGAAAAATCTATTTTGGCCTAATATTTTTGTAGGAAAACTGCTTAAAGAGCTCCTGCAAAAGTCTATGGTACTTG
The DNA here is from genome assembly GCA_963277665.1 of Viscum album. Taxonomy (NCBI): domain Eukaryota; kingdom Viridiplantae; phylum Streptophyta; class Magnoliopsida; order Santalales; family Viscaceae; genus Viscum; species Viscum album. The sequence goes on along the minus strand of OY728141.1, from coordinate 1,951,064,212 downwards.
GACAGTGGATGTTCAAGGCACATGATAAGAGACTACTCATGCTTCAAGAACCTGATAAAATTAGATGGAGGACATGTCACATTTGGTGACAATGCCAAGGGAATGATTATTGGCCTAGTCCAAATCGGTAACTCTATCTCATTTTTAATGTCTAAAGTATTGTTTGTTGGTGGTTTAAAATATAATCTTCTTAGTATCTCAAAATTATGTGATGATGGATTTCATGTTTGATTTGAAAATGATGCTTGAGTGTTTTTAATTTTAAAGATGAATTAGTATTTTCTGCATTAAGAAATGAAAATTTTTATTATGTTAATTTAGATTCTTTGGCCTCTCAAAATGCTTCATGCTTAAGTTTATTTCATAAAGAATCATGGTTCTGGAATAGGAGACTGGGACACTGTAATGTTCAATCCCTTACAAAGCTATCTAGAAAAAGATTAGTTAAATACTTACCCAATATTGAGTTTCCAAATGACAAAGTGTGTAATCCCTATCAAAAGGGAAAAAACACAGGGTTTCTTTCAAACCAAAGAATGAAATGTCAACTTCTCAACCTCTCAAAATGGTTTACATGGATTTTTTGGACCATCTAGAATCTCAAGAATAAATGGGAAGCACTATGTTTACGTTCTTGTAGATGAGTTTTCTAGATTTACTTGGACCTTATTTATGGTGCACAAAAGTGAATCCTACTCTTATTTTACCAAATATTCCAAGTTTTTAGAAAATCTATGTGGACTTAGAATTAAATCATTAAGAAGTGATCATGTTTGTGAGTTTGAAAATCAAGAGTTTGAATCCTTTTTCTCAAAAAATGGTTATAGTCACAATTTCTCTTCCCCTAGAATACCTCAACAGAATGGAGTTTTAGGGAGAAGAAGTAGAACCCTACAAGAAATTTCTAGAACAATGCTTAGTGAATATGACATACCTATTTATTTTTGGGCTGAAGATATCAATATAGTTTGCTACATAATCAATAAAGTATTGATCAGACCTATTCTTAAGAGGAATCCTTACAAATTATGGAACAATAGAAAACCCAAGGTTAACTACTTGAATGTTTTTGGTTGCAAAGTCTATATTCATAACACCAAAGACAATCTTGAAAAATTTTCATCCAAAAGGGATGAATTTATATTTTTATGATATTCCATGTCTAGTAATTCCTATTGAGTGTTCAATAAAAGAACTAAATGTGTTGAAGAATCTTTTCATGTCAAATTTTATGAAACAGATCCACATGAGCCTAAAACCATCCTTGAGAATCTGAAGGATGATGTATCAAATCTGAACATCAATTCAAAATCTTCAAATTCTTCTTTGAAAGAATTTTTGAACACTTCCAACTCTGAAAATTTACTAGAATCATGTCACAATGAACCTGAATCTGTTGATGAACCTGAAATCACTAGTCCATATTTTTTGAGAACATTTAGAACCCTTAAGAACCATCCTTTGGATGCGGTTGTTGGAGACTTTGACAAAGGAACTCAAACTAGATCTTCTCTTAGAAATTAGGTTGAACATCAAGTCTTCTTATCATAGCATGAACCGAAAAACATTAATGATACCATCAATGATAAATTTTGGGTGATGGCTATGTAAGAAGAACATAATCAGTCTGAAATTAACAATGTTTTGGAAACTTGTTGAAATACCTAAGGAAACTTTCACCATTGGAACCAAATGGGTATTTAGAAATAAGGTATATGAAGCTGATAACATAGTTATAAATAAGTCTTGATTAGTTGCATAAGGTTATAGTCAAGAATAAGGAATTTACTATGAGGAGACCTTTGCACTAGTAGCCAGACTTGAAGCCATCAGAATCCTAATTTCCTATGCTGCACATTTTATTTTCAAACAATATCAAATGGATGTTAAGAGTTCATTATTAAATGGGTATATAGATGAGGATGTTTTTTTGATCAACCCCTAGATTTACAAACCCCCATTTTCCAAATAATATTTTTTAACTATCAAAATCCTTATATGGTTTGAAGAAAACTCCAAGAGCTTGGTATGGCAGATTGAGTACTTTTCTTATTTCCAAAGGTTTTACAAAAGGAATAGATGATCCTTACCTTTCTATAAAATTAATTTCTAATGATGTTTCAGTTGTTAAAATCTATGTAGATGACATTATTTTTGGATCTTCGAAGAATTATTTATGAGTTGATTTTTCTAAAATAATGCAAAACAAATTTGAAATAAGTTTTATGGGTGAACTAAAATTCATTCTTGGATTTCAAATATTTCAAAATAATGATGGAATTATTTTAACCCAAAGTAAATATACTAGAGATTTCATAAAATGTTTTGGATTGGATAGCACTAAAAGTAGTGAAACTCCCTTGATTACCACTTGTAAGTTGGATCTTGATGAAGATTGAAAATCTATTGATCAAACCACTTATAGAGGAATGATTTGAAGTTTACTCTACTTAACTGCTAGTCATTCTGAAATTTTGTTTTGTGTGTGTATGTGTGCTTCTTTTCAAGAAAACCCTATGGAATCTAATTTAAATTTTGTACAGAGAATTTTCAAATACCTCAAGCATACACCCAATGTAGCACTATTTTGTCCAAAAGGACAATCATTTGAATTAGTCAGTTATTATGATGATGACTTAGGTGGATGTATGTTAGATAGAAAAATCACCTTTGGAACATGTCAACTTTTAGGAAAGTCACTAGTATCATGGGGTAGTAAGAAACAAAATTCTGATGCATTATCTGTTGCAGAAGCTGAATAGATAGCTACTGGCAGTTGTTGTGCACAAATTTTGTGGATGAAACACACATTACTAGGTTATGGATATCAACTCATACATGTACCTATAAATTGTGACAACACAATTTCTATTATCATCTCAAAAAATCATGTTTCACATTCTAGGACAAAGCACATTGATGTAAGACATCACTTTTTGAGAGATCATTATAAAAAAGGTGATATCATTTTGGAATTCATTGGTACTGAATATCAACCTATATTCACCAAACCATTAAATTTTGAGAGAATAGAATACATCATACATGAACTAGGCATGATAAATCTCAAATAGATTCCTTACTTGTTATAGTTTCAGGTCTTACTGTTCGATATATTATTGTTTTATACATTACTGTTTCATGATTACGGTTGCTCAGCTTACTATCTCACTATAATACTCAGTTACTGTCTATCATGTTTACTGTCACACCATAAAGTTTTATGTTTACGGTCTCACAATTAGTATAATGTAATTACTGTATAACATTTACTATCTCATTGTAACACACACTGAGAAGTTCGTTCATGGTCTCACCGTGAAGCTCATTTACCGTCTTGTCGTAATGACCAGACATGGTCTCACCGTAAAAATTCCTTTTGTTTTTCTTTAAACCCATATCATGGTAATTATCCCTTTTCACCTTTTTTTTATTTTCCCACTTTTTTATTTCTGCAAAAATTGGTATTCCTAATTGATAAAACAAAGAAATTATCACTCAATTCTTTACACAAGGTTTCTTTTACTTACTCATTTCAAACCCTTCTTCATCCCTACAACCCTTCTCTCGCTCGAACCTTCAATGAATGCCAAGAATAAAACGTCCTTCATCATCGACACCTGAGAAGCACAACTCATAGAAGAAGAATATTGCACCTAAGTTAACACTCGAAGGACATTTAAATCCAAATATGGTAATCCGCATTGTTGTACCTGAGAAAGAGATTTTCCAAAAATAGATTCTATCTAGTAAGTCTCTGGTATTGAAAGTGTTATAATAACAAGGCTGGTAATAATGGTTCTTGAAGGAAGATAAACCCATGTACCCTAGGTTAGTGGCTTAGTTTTACAAGTACATTCAATTCTCCTTCAATTCTTGTGATAGATATGTTGTATGAAGATGGGTTAATGGCAAAATATGCTCATTCTCTTTGAGGTTATGGGCTGCATGCCTTAGGATACCTCATGAAGGCATCTGTGAGGATTATCAAAGTGGACCTCCACCTTCAACTGATTTTTTTGATTTAAAATATGCCCTAAAAACCTTAACTGGAAATGGCACCCAAAGGAGAGCCATTGCTACTGAAATCGATGGAGAATCAAGGCTTATGTTCAAGTTTCTACAGAATTTGGTTAGTCTGAGAAAAGGTGATTTTGCTGGTTTAGAATATCAAGATGTGTTTCTGATTCACCATATAAAAATGGACATAAGATCAACCTATGCAAGTATATCATACACGATATGTGTGAGTTGATCAAAGTCACATCCAAGTCAACTTCTCTATTTTACTCTCGGCTAATCTTAGTTGTGCTTCCTGCCAAAGGTATGGTTGGACCTATTGAGGAAGTAATTAAGGACTTTGAGTACTGTCTCTCAAAATCCACTATCAAAAGAATAAAGATAAACTAGAATCCTTTGAAAAAGGAATGGGTGGAAGAAAATGATAGAGTTTATGAGAAATTCATTCTGGTGGATTATCCCTCAACACCAAGAGATATTTCTGATCCTGGTTTGGAACCAGATGAGATTATTAAGTATCTTGATGAAGTGGAATAAGAGGCAGAAGTTCCACCTAGGGAAGCTGTTATTGGTGAGGAAAACATGACTACTATTCCTCATGTAGTTCTTGAAGAAGAAGTCCTTACTCCTAAAGAAACTTTAATTTGGAAACTCAACCTGAAGTTGTAATAGAATCAGTTTCCAAAGAACCTGAAAAGCATGCCATGGAAGAGACTACAATAGAATACCCAATAGTAGATGAGCCTATAATGGAAGAGCTAACTATTTTTCAAGAGGTAAATCTTGAGGAACTCCCAGTGGAACAATCTATTCCTTAAATCATTCCTTCAGTTGAAGAATGGATGGAGATAGCTTTTTAGCTGTCTAGATAGGAAATGAGTGAGGAACTTAGAGCTGAGTCTATGGAATTAGTCCAAGATCCTAAGCCTCTTAGTCCTAAGAAAGAGGCACCTATTGAGGGGGGTAAAACCCTAAATCTTGAGTCTATTGAAGCCTCACATCCAACTGAGTCAAGTCCTGAAGACACTCATAATAAATTTCATAGTTTCTCTGATGTGGATGTCTCTCAGCAGGTTACAGTAACTGAAATTTATATTTACTCTCTATTTCAGTTGAAATCAGTCTCCAATATTGCACCTGAGAAGGAACCTGAGCCTGTACCAGTCCCTACTCTTGAACCCTTATCTGAACATCTGTCTTTTGTGAGTAAGGATGATCTGAAGGAATTTCGTGCTACCCTCTTATCTGGAGTTGAGAAACTCATGAATACCCAACCTCTTCATGTGACCAATTTATGTGAGAGAGATGAATCACTATTATTGGACAAAATTATTTGGAAAATAAAACCTAAGTTGCTCCATGAGATTCAAGAAGTAAGAGTTGAAAATAATATACTCAGTAATGAAATGAAGACCCTATGAAGTATGGATGAAGACATGTAGAGAGAGCTACATTTGAGATCTGAGCCTATTGCTCCTCCTGTCGAACCTGTTGTTCCTCAAATACCATAGGTTGGGGTGTCTAAGATTCAAACTTATCTAGCATCCTTAGATCAAAATATTATTGAAAGGAACAAACAAATTGTGAAGGAAATGAAAGATCTTGTTGTCAATATTAATAAACTCACTGATGAGTATACAAGGTGTACTCAAAAGGTGCTGAATCAACTAAAATATCTGACCACAGCTATCAAAGCATCTGGTAAATCCTCTAAACCCTCTGTGGATAGTGATCTGCTCAGAACTGTAGTCAAAGAAGAGCTTACAAATTTACTCAGTGGTTTTAGTAGGATATATTTATCCCAAGTGGTCAAGAACAGTGATAGAGTTATTGAACAAGTACAAATACACTCCAAAATTTCTAATGATGCTCCGCAAGAGATTGCCAAGAAAGTGGATATCTACTTCAATAGAATCTTCTCCATGACTGATATGACAAACCATTTCAAGTATCTTGTAGAAAATATTCGGATTCCTCCTGTGACTCAAGCTTTCAAGACCCAAGTCCAGAAGCTTATAGAGTTTACTTGATTGTTGGAAAAGTTTATGGAGAAGAAGGACGATTTTGAGAAATCCATGAAGTATGGTGGAGAGATCATTACATATTTCATCAAAATCCTGAGGCCCTATATTCATGTCTGGAGTACAGCCATTGTTTTTCTAGTGGCTTCACCTCTCCGAACTAGGCTTCCTACCCTCACCTCTACCCTAGCCTCAACCACAATGTCTGTCAGCCAAGCACTAAGTCAGATCAGGCATGTGATTCTCGATCAACAACTGCTGAGATCTTCTACTACTCCTACCTTTTCTCCCTCAGTCTTTGAAGGCCTTCCTTTACCCTCTTTATCAACCAACTCACTACCTTTATCTACCTCAACCAATGCCACTATGGCTTCTAATTTTTCCATTATAGCTAAAGGAAAAGAGAAGGCCAACCCTTGACGAAGAATAATGATTACTCTTTTTTTGATAGGGATGCTACTGCATTTGTATTACTCTTCTGTTTTGTACAAAACCTTGTTTACTATTAATGGAATGTGATTTTTTTACTTTTCTTATTCCATCGTTTTGATAATCCCAAAAGGGGGAGAAATTTCTATATGCTATCCATTTATCTCTATAGTTACATCCTATATACACTTTAACTTTACATGACTTGTGATAATCAAAAAGGGGGAGATTGTTGGAATCCTCATGTATTAATCATGTTTCAATGATCACAAATCTTATTCAACATAGTTAACTTCTATAAATTATATCCAATCTTGTGTATTTATGTTTAAAGTATTCTCATGCTTTAAGAAGAGCCATGCAAGATCTTAATTTCTCTACATTCAGTTTACTTAATTTATAATATCCTTGATCTAATCTCATAATACCTTCTTTGACAAATTATTAAGTCTAATCCATTATATTTTCATCATTAGTTAAGTTTGAACATAGTTACTTTGAAAAGTAGGAAACACCGTGAGTCTGCCACTGGCTATGTCTTTCTGGCACCGTGAAGCAGACACCGTGAATCCAGACACCGTGAAGCCAGACACCGTGAAGTAGACACCATGAAGCCAAACACCGTGAAGCCACACACTATGAAGCAGACACCATGAAACCAGACACCGTGAATCCAGACACCATGAAGCAGACACTGTAAATCTAGACACCGTGAACCTAACACCATGAATCCAGATACTGTGAAGCAGACACCGTGAAGCCAGACACCGTGAAGCCAGACACCGTGAAGTAGACACTGTGAAGCCAGTCACCGTGAAGCAGACATTGTGATCTTGAGACACCACGATTAATATAGCCACCGTGTGAAGGAGACACCATTTCCATGACTTATTGTGACACCATTTCTTAAACTATTTTTTCTCCTTTCAATTTAATTTGTAACGGTCATATTTGATGATTTTAATGCACTGACATAATTAATTTTTCTTTATAGACATATCATCAGACAATATGATGTATGAGGTGTAGAATAATTGCAACCTGTCGTCTCCAACACAAGCATTCCATGTTAACAGTGATGTGTGACCCAGAATCAGTGTGCACGATACAAAAACAAAAAGAAAGGTTGTGAGCACAAAAACGAAGAACATACTTAGAGAAAGTTTCAAAAGAAAGGCACACTGCATGAAACTTGACACTGCTGAACATATGAAGCTTATTTGAAGCTTAAAGAACATCTTCGCTCTGTTGAATGTCACAAAGAACACAAGCGGAATCGTAAAACTCTGTTTTACAGATGAGGACTTGAACTCTCCATATTCTTCATCTTATAAGTCCAAAGATGCAAAGAGAAACATTTAGAGCACTTCTAAACCCATCTCTATATTTCTACTCTGTTGTGTATTTGTTTATCACCTTTCGAGTAGAGTGTGTACCAGTTGAACAACACACTCTGTCTCTTGCATTAAATTGAAGGATAAAAGATATCCTTACTCAAACATTCTCTTACTCTTATTTATACCCACAGATATATGTGGAAGAGTTCCATGTGTGGCCTGGTTATTTTGTACCCATGAAAAATATTGAAGAGGTCCCTCTGTGGCCTGGGCAGACTGAGTACTATTGTTGTCCCTGATACAGAGTGTGAATCAATTTTTATTTGTATAAACATCTTTGTGGTAGGTGATCACCAAGTGGAGTGGATTAGGTCTCGGCTTGAGACTAAACCACTTGTTTCATATCCACTATGCTGCTTAATTTAGTTATCTTTGTTTTATTGCTTTACTATATAATCCACAAATCACTGATTTCACTTTGATAGTTAATCTTGGAAAGAAGTTATAACGGGCTTGTATTAGTAAAATAACTTCAAAAGTTATATTATTAACAAAAATTATGATTAATAAGAATTAATAAATCTTATAAGAAGTTACTTAAATAGTGAAACTCTTATAACATTATAACCTTGATTAAGTGGGCTGTATTTAATCTTTGGGGAAAACCTTTTTAGAAATACTTTTTATAGAAATTTTTATAGTTACTCAATTCACCCCTCCCTCTTGAGTAATCTACTCCGACCTACAATTATACTAATCATATACCGACAATTCTTATTGTAATCCTCCATAGTTTCTACAGATTCCACAAGCATGTCTACAACATTGTTCAAACCTATTTTGAATATCAAATCATCATTATTTTTCTGGAGCATATTATAGACAATAGTGGATTTAATTTATGAAATATTTGGAATCCTTTGAAAATATTTCCATATTTTCTTTACTGGATTTGTGTCCCCATTAGGCTCATCATTCAAACTCTATTGTCAATATTGAACATTTTATTGATGGATTTATTACTGAATCTTCTACTACTTTTCATGTTCTACTTCTACTTGATCAGCCCAACTTTTGGAAATAGTAATGTCCTTTTCTTCTTGAGCTCCCATATATTGATACCTTATTGTTTTTCCAAGCCTTCATGTTTATAGGATTTTATGAACATTGGGCGATGCAATGGAATTTATGACAACATACAAAGCATTAAATATGGATTTTATCCTTATACTTTCTATCTAGGGATATTTTTGAATCATTTCCTAGGTTTTTAGAATTTCTGATTGAGGAAATTGTTATTTTTTATCTTTCAACCTCACTATAAGAAGATCTGTGCTTATGAAAGAGATTCTCTTCTAGAATCCCATTTCTCTTCTTTATTCTGTCATTAATCTATTTGATACCTAGGAATTATTCCTCAAAATAATTATCAAAAAAAATAGGAAAACTCCTTTATTATCTACTTTCATCCATTACACATGTAGGAGTCAAAGTAGCATGTTAATTCATTTTTAATGACATTATATTTTACTTTAATAATTTCTATATAAAAGTTATAGTATTTAATTTCATTAATCCACCATAAATTTCAAGCTTGGGTAAACCTTTTTAACTTAATTCTCATGAAATTATTTATATGTGAACGATATGTTCTTATAGGAAAATGTTTCCATAAGAAAATAAAATTAGCCTTAATTTCTTTATGGACTGTAAGAAATTCTATTTAATAGAAAAGATAATTTTTATCTTCCTTATTAAAACCTCCACTCATGTATCTACTGATACTTTGATTATGGGGATTCCTTATCTTTTGTAAACATCCTCATACTAATTTTTATGCATTTGTTTCAATGATAAGTTGATCTTCACACCCATATTGATACTCTAATTCTGGGAGGTTATGAGATTTCTCTTCAAAATTCATATTAATTCAAAATCTTCTTCTATCCAATTCTAGGGTACATTACTAGATAATTTTCTATGAATTAGTTCTAAGATGTTTTCTAAATCCTTGATATATATTTTGGCATAACATAATATACTAAGAAACACCTATATTTATTTAAGATAGGCAATCTCATTTGAGAAAGTTGCTAGATTATCTGAAATTTGTGGTTGATTCTTTTCTCTACCTTCTTGGATTTAAAATCCCCATAATTCAATATTTGGATTCATCCAAATTATCCTTATTTCTAATAGTATCATACCTTGTAATCTGAATACATAAGACACATACAGTATGTGTTTGATATGATCTTCTATGTTTTTACTAAATATGAGAACATCATCAATGTAAACTACCATAAACTATGATAATTTATGAAATGCCTTTTCTACACCCCTTTGGAATATTCCAGGGGAATTCTTGAATTCAAATGTCATAAATAACCATTTAAACATTCCGTATGGAATTGCAAATGTTGTTAGTGGTATATCCTCCTCCTTGATCATTATCTACCAATATCCTGACTTGAGATAAACCTTGCATATACCATTGGCCTTTCATTCCTAATTTTTCTTCAAAAATCCTCCTAATCAGAGATATTTTATAAATCATCCTTTGTGGAGTAATTAAGATCACAATAATAAATAACCATTCGTGATTTACCACAATTTTTCTCTGAATGATTCATTACCATGATTGGTGCACTCCTATGAGGACTTTCATTATTCCTGATTAATCCAATACTAATTAGTTATAAAATTTGTTTCTCAAATTCCTTAACCATATCATCTGGACAAGAAATTCCCTTACATATGATCACTATACTAGGATCTTTAAGGATTATCGTAGCCTCTGGAATTGCCTTCAACCATAGTTTTAGAGGGGTTTCCGAAAAATTTTATGATAAATAATCTTTTATCTTGGCCACTTACTCATATTAATTAATCTCCAAGAATTAAATCCAACCATTTCCCTCTACTTCTCAATATTTATATGGTATTATGTATCCTCATCTGGATACTTATCCACTTTAACCATAAATTCATTCATTTTTTGAACCATTCTAGTATTTCCAAAAGCAGTTAGAATCTAGTAATTGTTGAGGATAACTCCTTCTAAAAATATAATTACAATATAATATCCTATAAGGAATTGATTTCCAATCTCGAATTTATAAGGTGATTGTGGAATAAAAAAAATCCTATACTCTAGTAATATTCTTCCATTGAGTTCAATATAAAACTCCTTTTATACTTATTGAATATGAAGTAATTCATTTTAACCAACTGTTACTTTCAACTCTGTGGATTCCTAGAATACTCTTGAAAATAAGACTCTTGTGTAAGAGAAGGTACAACCTTTATCAACTAGGGAAATACATTCAATTTCATTAATACTTAATTTTACTAGTGTTCCTATCTCCCCTATCTTTTCACTGAGTAATGAATATCCCATATATTGTATGTGAGTTTCTTTATCCTCATTGATAGGTAATATAATAGTCTTTTTTCTAACTATATTTCTATAAATTGAGGTTATCAGTGCCTCTATTTAAGTACCTTCATCTTTTCCAATTGAGACCCGTAGATTTTTCAAATGGTTCCCTAGTATTTATGACTTGAAATCTTCCATCTTCAAATCAAATCTGCCTGATCATGATCTTCCTGATCTTGATCCTTTTGATCTAAGATTATCTTCATAATCTCTAATCTCAAAGTTCAAAAGTCTATTTTTGACTTGTTTAATAACATATGGAAGAAGCAACTTTTTCCTTCATTATTCTTATAGATTTTTTAAAATCCATTCTCTAGGCCAAGTTATCCTCTTCGATTTTACCACCTCTAGTTTCATTAATTTAATTTAAGTTCCTTAACCTTGGAAAAGGTGTGTAAATATTTCTACTAACTTCCTTAGATCACGTCTCCCAGTATTGTATAACTTTACAGAAATATGAGTAATTACTCTAACACATATTCTATAGGGTGGACATCCAAAAATATTCTTTATGTTCTTCATGTAGATAGTTATTTATAGGGGTCTAATAATACCATTTTTCATAATCATTATATGCCAGACTGGGATCAACTTTACCCATGCAACTTCTACATGCATATTTTCTCGTGCTCCTCCTAACAGTGCATATGAGATATTTTCTAAACTATCATACACTATTAAAATTAAGATTGATAGATCATGTCCTTTTATGACTATGTGATCCACTCTAATCTAGAATATTCCAAAATACGTATTCCTATCATTTTTATGGATATATTTATTAAAACATTTTGGTTTTAGAAAAGGCATTGTAAATAATACTTCATCTATTTTATAGAAATTATTTATCTATTCATCTTAAAATATCTTTTTAATTTATTGATATGGTGCCCAAGAATTCTAGTATACCTCATACCGATAAACTCTAGGAATATTAAATTAGTGGAAATATCTTCATTCCAAATTGGATTCCAATTTCCGAATAATATGCTAGAGCACCATACATTTCCTCTAGCTTTACTAGTTTTAGAGAGTATTTAGGTACACTAGCCCCTGTTTAAATAATGGCTATTCGAAGATGACTCAAAATCATATTAATGTTATTTCTTACATCTTCATCTAAGTTGGAGTCTTTCACCTCCATGTACTATAAATATAAAGACTATAAAATTTTATGATTTGTCTCTATATCCACTCCCCAAACAAGATCAAACATTATTTCTAATGAATCTTCCATCATTATTTATTTCAGACTTCCTATTATTTTGTTTTCATATTGGAAACTATTAGATCTGTGACCTTTCTTGCTGTAGAACCAATGAAAATCTCATTTATATAGAGATTTTCCATTAGGTAATCTAAGATAATTCCAATATCTATCCTTAAATATTTCACTCTTATCATTATAGATTATATTTGGTCCAAGAAATAACTTATAATTTTTTTGTCTTTCTACCTGAAAATCTACTTGTTGATTTTATTTTACCAAATAATTTCCAGATTTTCATGTGTGATTTTTTTTTCTAGCCATCCTGACATTGTGTTTTGAATGATCTTGGTTGGGGTTTTCCAAGATCCTTATTAGTTAGACCACACCCATATCTTCCTGTAACATACTATAACTTTGGGAAATAAGAAGAAATAAGATATTATATATTTTATATGTTCTGCCAAACTTGTTTTGGCAAACAATAGTTTCTTATCACTTGTCTTATTATTTCTAATAGAACCCCAAATGAATCTTGTAAATACTCACTTTGAGAAAGATGAGTCTTTAAGTATCTTTGAAATATTTTGGGATTACTTCCAAGAAGATTCTTAATAATGACATTTAGATAATATTCTTGATCTCTAAGTCCAAGAAGATAGTACCAATACTGAAACTCATAAATATATTCTTCAAAGTAAAACATTTCAAAATATTGGATCTTGGTTAAAGCTGTTCTAGATTTTTCTACCAATTATCAATCCCAATATACTACTGAATTTCCCAGGAAATCCTATTTAAAGAAATCAACTACCACCTATATAACCTCAATTTGGAATTTAAAATATTCCTGGATAACTACTCTCACTTTCGAGTGTATTATTAGCACATCCTAAAAGAACCCTACATTATCTCTCAAGGTATCTCATGTGAAATTGACTACACTATCTGTGGTACATTACTATAAAACAATTGATATCATGTTATAACAAAGGTATATAGCCCATTTATCTATAGCTTCTATAGGATACTTTTCACAATCTTGCTTTAGGATCATCCCATGTTGAGGAACACCGTCTAGATTTTTTTTCATTGGACTATATTATTCATGAATGTAATTGGAATATGAGGGATTGGTATTTATTTTTATGTTTTGAAACAAATACGTGAACAATCCTTTCCGTCATTCCTAAGGGATGGGTTTCTGGGAGATCGCTTTCACTACAGGCTTGGATTCCCAAGGTTTTACACTGAGTCCATTGGTGGGAGATGACATAGTCTCTTTCTTTTTATTATTCTCTTAAAGTTTATCTTGTAGGTATTATAATTTCATGAGATTATAATTTAGGTTTTTGGAGACACATTAAATACTCCCAAGTTCACATTTCTCCGGTGTAATCATATCATGCATCTAATTTTAGTATTCGTGGACACTTCGAGGAATACTCGAATCAACTTCCTGGTATTCTTGAGATTCTACAGATAAATTCCAATCATATTCATCTTTAGTATATCTTCATAATATAAATTCCCTTTTTATATCTCTAGGTTTTGGACTAACCCCTTATCTTTCCAAATATGATATTCACTATGCCTAATTTCAGCCGTCAACTCCTCGATATTTTCCCGTGTTTCCTGGGATTTCTTCCCTAAATTGACTACTTTAGGTTCATTTTCATTGGATAATTTGGTTCTAGAATTTATAGAAACTTTTTAATCCAAATATAAATATCATTATTCTTATAATACCATACCCTTCCTTTTAAACATTTATTCTCATAAAAAATACCTTTAACAATGGAATCTTGGAATTTCTTACCGAAAAATAAATTGTTTCAGCACTATGGTTGTCTTCATTCTTCCCCCAACACTCTGATACCACTATTGGTGAAGTCATTGATGAGGTCTTCTAGGATATCCCACTTTGGGAGTCCATAAAGGCTGTAAAAACACTCAAAATTATAACAGCACAATAATATCCATGAAAAGAATAAGGTGATTACCTGCCATCAACTTCATAATATTGTTTTTGGAATAACATTCCAAGAAGAACACAAAGAATATGAGATAATGTAATGAGAAAATGTCTGATATAATTCATATTTCTATTCAAAATAACCTCTCCAAACAATTGGGTTAGAGGTCCCTTATATAGACCTCTGGGCTCATCTTACCCAATAATCCAACTCGATGATGACTTAAAATGCACAATTTCAAAAAATAAAAAGCAAAAAGTTGGTGTGCACAACGAAAAAACTTACACCCCACTCTTCATAATAAAAATTAACTATATAATTGACATGTCCAATTTGATCTAATAATCCATTCTAGATATAACGCTTGTCTAAATCTATGCATAAAAAACATAAAATTCATATAGAGCAACGATCATTTCGACAATCAATACTTTTTTTCTAACTCTTTAATTTCCATCAATTATTTTTTGGCACATTGTATATAGTCTTTGAAAATGAATATGTATTCTTTTTTTCCCTTCCATATCTTGAGTTGTTTAAGAATTGTGTCTACCCCCACCACAAAGTATGTTGTATGTGCCATTTCTGCATGCTGCATGTCTCTAAGGTTGATGGAGACTAGAACATTGTCTCAAAAAAACAATATAATTTTTTTTTGTTGATTTTATTTCAATAAATTAAACACTCCATTTGATTTGGATTTATTCATATTGGTTCTTATTCAAGATGAACTCTAGACAATCTTTATCGCCAAACTGTGATTCCTCAAATTTTTCTGGATTGGTCCTTTAGTCTAGTTCCCTCGGTACAAGTTCCATTGCACAATTAACATGTATACTAGTCTGGTAGGTTTGATATGTTCAAACCACCACAGAAAAATTTAAATGAACTGTTTAGAACCATTCTCACTATCTGTGGTACCCAATTGAATATGGAATTTCTCTTCCTTAAATCCCCATAAATTAACCACTCTTATTCTGAAATATTTCTAGAAATCAAGGAAATATTTTGTTTGCAACGTCATATATGGTATATAGGCCTCCTAAATCCCTATTCCTGAAATTCTCCAAAACGTTTTCTAGACTAGATAATCATTAATACCTATTTCCTTGATCTTTTTTACTTTATCAAGAAGACCAGAAACATAGACCTTCAACCAGATCTCTTCGCTAATGATCATATTAATCATATCCCAATCAATCTTTTTATATTCCTCCATATTTTTTTAGATTCCTCAAGAATGTCTAGAACATTATTCAAACCTTTTTTTAATATTCAATCATCCTTATTTTTCTAGAGATGATTATAGAATATTTTGGATTTATTCCTTGAAATATTTTGAATCCTTTTAAAATATTTACATATTTCCTTCATTGGATTGGGCTCCACATAATGCACATCATCCAAACTCTCTTTTCCTTAATGAACATTACATTTATGGTGTTATTTTTTAACCTTCTACTACTTTTCAAATTCAAGTTTTACTTAATCACCGTAGCTTTTAGAACCATTTTTGTCCTTTCCTACTGAAATCCCATCAATATCTACCTTCTGGTTCTTTCGAGCCTTCCTATTTCTCTGATTTTCTACACATTGGGTGCATTAGTGTCCTTTATGAGAAGATACCAATAATTAAATATGGAATTTATCCTTATAATTTCTATCATGGGATTTATCTAATGCATTGTTTGGTTTTTTAGCCTTTCTGACCAAGGAACCCCTGATTTATATTCTTTCAACCATACTAGATGAAGATTCCTTCTTCTAAAAGAGATTATCTTCAAGAATCCATTTTCATTTCTTGAGTCTTTCATTAATTTATTTCATAATTGGGAATTCTACCATAGATTGGTTATCAATGAAAATGCAATATCTCCTATATTTTTTAATTTCTATGGTTCCATATACATGAGTCAAAGTAGTGTGTTAGTGCATCTAGAAGGACATTATATTTTAATTTAATATTTTCTATATTAAATCTATAGTTTTTAAATTAATTTCTCTACCATACAATTCGTACTTGGGTAAATCTTTTTAATTTAATCCATATGAATTTTTTTTATAATAACTATATGTTTTCCCATGAAAAGATCATTATCCCTTGTTCCTTTAAGGACTATAATAAATTCTATTTCATGTATAGGATAATTCTTATCTACCTTATTAAAGCATCTATTGTAGTATCTAATGATATTTTAATTGCGATTTTTCATTATCTCTAGGATACATCCCAATAATTATTCTAATGCATCAGTTTCAATGATAAGTTGATTGTCACTCCCATCTGGATACTCAAATTCTGGGTGGTTTTCATATTTTAAGTTCAAAATTATTATTACCTCAAAATCATCCTCTTCCCAATTCCAAGGTTCTTTATAAGATACTTTTATATTAATTGGACTTAAGATATTTGTTAAATTATATTGGTATGATCTATTATAACATAATATATCAAGAAACACTAATATTTTTTTTACGATCTATAAGATCCTCAAGGAATTTTTCCGGATTCTATACAATATGTAGTAGAAGATTCTCTCTACTTCCTTAGATTTAAATTCCCAATAATTATATGTATTCTTGCATTAAAATTATATTTCTTTATAAAAGTATTATCCATTGTTTTATGAATAATTTATTCACCTACTATAAATGTTCAATATTCACTTCTATATTTTTATGAAATGAGAGAACATCATTAATATAGACTACCATGAACTGTGATAATTTGATGAATTCTTTTTTCCATTATCCTTTGGAAAATTCTTGGATAATTATTGAGTCCAAATGGAATAACTAACCATTCAAACAAAACAAATAGCATAGAAAATTCTATTAGTAGTATAACCTCTTCCTTGATCATTACCTGTCAATATCCTAACTTGAGATCAAACATATAATATACCATTAGCCTTTAATTCAAAATATTGCTTCATCAAGCCTCTATATTTGGAAGATTGTATCCATAATCCTTTGTGGAACAAATAAGATCATGATAATCAATGATCGTTCTATATTTTCCATGATGGGTTTCTACATGATTCATTTCCATGAGTGTCTCACTTCTGTGAGGACTTTCACTATGCCTGATTAATCCAAAATTAATTAGTTCTTGATTTTTTTTTCTAAAATTCATGAACTATCTAATATATATAGGAAATTACGATACTTATGATCACTATAGTAGGATATTTAAGGGTGATTATTGCCTATAATATAACCTTCTACAACAGTTTCAAAGGGATTTCGAACAAATTTTCTGATAAATAATATTTTACCTTGGGTAATGCCTTATCTTGATTAATACTCAAGACTTTGAATCCAAATAGTTCTTTCAACTACTCAATCTTTTTGTGGTATTTTCTATCCTAAAATTTCATTTCTATAACCATTATAGGTTTTCTAATATTATTTTAAAATTTGGTACCTTTTTAGGATAATTACTTATGAAATTATCGTTACAAGAAGATATTCTCTAAGGAATCAATTTCTATTCAAGAAGTCATCTTCTAATTGAGGAATAAAGAAGATCATCTGCTCTACAAATGTTCTTACATATAATTCTATCTAATCCTCTTTTTCTATTTCGTGAATCAGAACTATCGCATTATTAACACTAGTAACTTGAAACTATTTGGATTCCCAAGATACTCCAGAAAATTAGATTCTTTTGAAAGAGAAGTTACATCCTATATCAACTAGGGAAATGAATGTTGTTTAATTAATAATTAACTTTAATAATGTAATCTACTCCACTATATTTTCACAGAGTAATGATGATCCCATATATCCTACTTGAGGATTATTAATCCTCATATATATGTAGTCAAATATTCATTTTTTCAACCATCTTTCTAGAAATTGATGTTATAGGTGTCTCTATTGAAGTACCTTCACCTTTCCCAATTGAGATTCTTGGATTTTCCATAGGGTTATCTAGTATTTCTAATTTAAAATCTTATATCTTCATATCTGATATACATGATCCTAATACTTCTGAATTAATACCACCTTCTTCTTCTCTGATCTCAGAGATGACAAGTCTATTTACAGCTTTTTAAATAACATCTCGAAGAAGTAGATTATGACTTTTTTCTTCCTTTAGATCTAGTAAAAACCATTATCTAGGATTTGTTATCCTCTTGTGGTTTACAACATGTGGTTTATTTTTCTAATTAATGTTCCTTAATCTTGTAAAAGTTTTGAAAATATTTATATACCCTTCCTTGGAGAAGGTCTCCAAGTATTGTAGAACTTTACATAAAGATGAGTAATTACTATAACACATCTCTTGTTGGGTGGACATCCCAATGTCTGCTTCCAGTTCCTCATGTTGAACTTTAATTTAGAGTTCTACTAATACATCTGTCCATACGAACTACATGAAATTCTAGGATCACCTTTAACCATGATTCTATTGCATGCATATTTTCTCAGGCTCATCTTAATACTACATTGGAGAAATATGCTAAACTATCATCCACTACAACAATTAGTATTGGTATATTCTTTATTTTTTTAATTATGGGATCTAATCCAATCTAGATTATTACAAGGTGAACATACTTATAATTTTTATGGATAACCTTATTAACCATCTCAGGTTTTATCCAAGGCATTGTAAATAATCTGATATTTTTATAGACTTCAACTGTCACTTCATCTTCAAAGATCTTGTTCATTTCATGATATGTTACCTAATACATCTAGTATACCTCAGACCAATCAACTCTGAGGATATTCCCTTCTTGTAAATTTATTCCTTAAGAGGGGATTTCAGTTTTGAAGAATTCACTAGATCACCCCCAAAATTATATAGCTTTTGTAGTTATGGAGAGTCTTCAGGTACATTATCCCCTATTTGAATAATGGATATTAGAAGATCGATCAAAAATCATATTAGGGTTATTTTCTTCTTCCACATCCGCGTTTGATTCTTCTTATTCTGTCCACATCTGGGAAAATGTCAGATCTATAACCATTATCACCACATAACCAAAAACATTCACAACTGGATATATATTTTCCTTTAGGAAATATATGATAAATCCTATTTTTATCCTTAATGTTTTCTCTCATGTCCTTATGTATTCTACTTGGCCTAAAATATATCTTATATTTTTCTATATTTCTTTCTGAAAATCTACATGCTGATTTTCTTTTACCAAAACTTTTCAGTATTTTCTTATGGGATTTCTTTTGTTCACACTGGCCATCCAACCACTATATTATGAATGTTATTTTTTAGGTTTTCCCATGTTCCTTCATATTTTTACCACTACCATATCTTCATGTAACATCCCCCACCTTTAGCTAACAAGAATAAATCATATATGGAAATTTTCATATATTCTACAAAACATGCCTCTGCATAACATAGAGTGTTATCACTTGACTTATTATTTCTACTCAAACTCATAATGTATCTTTTAAATCTTAACTTTGAGAAATATGAATCTTTAAGTATTGTTAATATATTACTAGAAAACTACCTGGATATCTATGAATAAAGACATATAGAGAATGTTTTTGATATCCTGGTCTAAAAATGATATTATTCAAAGCAACACATGTTACAAATTTGGATATTGGTTAAATTTGGTCTTTATTTTTTACTAATTATCCATCCCAATACACCAGTAAATTTCCCAAAAACTCTTGTTTAAATAAATCAATAACTATTAGAGTAACCTCAATTAGGAATGTAACATATTCCTAGATAGGTTCTCTTACTTCTATGTGTCTTAGAAGCATATCCAAAAATTCCTTACATTACATATCAATGCATATCCTATGAAAATGAGTTCAATATCTATGGTCCATGAATTTATACCAACTGATATCATGTAATATATAAGTTTTATAACACATTCATCTATGGATTCTCTAGGATCCTTTTCATAATCTTGGTTTAGGACCACCCCATGTTGAGGAACACCATATGGATGTTTTTGTCTTAGCCTATATTATTCATAAATATAATAGGGATACAAGGGATTGGCATCCCTATTGATGTTTTGAATCAAATCCTTGAATGATCCTTTCTATAATTCCCAAATCATTGGTTTATTAGAGAAGACCTTCCATACTAGCATGGATTCCTAAGCTTTTACACCAAGTCCATCGGTGGAAGATGACTTAGTCTCATTATTTTTCTTCATATCTTTGAGTTTGGATTATCGGTCTTTTACTTTATTGAGTTTTTTATTTAATTTTTTTGGAGAGACATTAAATATCCCTACATTTCCATTTATCTTGGGGAATAATATACTGGATCTATTTCTATTATTCTTGGATACTCTAAAGAATAATCAAAACTTATTCATGATATTATTAAGCTTATCCTACTAAAGGAAACACATAATAATCTATTGTATTTCAACCAGATATACTTTCCCTTTCAGTATCTCTATGTGGATGAATATCTAAGGTAGAAGCTTCTAGCTGATTGTAAGATTCACCAAAAGATTCCCCTTAGAGCCTATTTCAAATATCATGATTATTTGGTCTAATACTAGGTCCTCTTTCAGTAATATTTTAATATTTAAAAAAAAATCTCCATCTAGATATCCTAGTGTCCTTTATAGGTTTTGTACTAATAAATTGTCTTGTTAAATATGAGATTTAGTACACCTAATTTTGAACTTCAGAACATTGATTGTTTCTAGAGTTTACAGGGATTTATACCATAACATAATTAATTTGGGTTTATTTTCATAGACTAATATGGATTTTGAAATTCAGAGATACTTTCTAACACAAATAGAACTATCTTTTTTCTTGTAATACCCAAAACATTCAATCAAAATATTTATACTCATAATAAATACCTTTATCCTTTTAATTGTTGAATTTATTACTGAAAAATATATAAAAGTAGTGATCTAGTAGTCTTCCTCTTCCCCTTATGGTTTGATACCAACACTGGAATGAATGATATCATTCTCCTCTATTTGAGGGAACAATTAATTAAGATAGAAAAAAAAAATTTACAACCTAAACTATTTTAAAATAAATAGGTACATGTTTGTAAATCCTTGTTTGTATCCATGTAGGTATAAACTTGAGTCTAAAAGTGGGAACCACCCTATTAGTTTATGAGACTCTTTTGTTATGATTGTAGTTAAATTTTCTAACTGTTATCCTTCAATTCTGAGTAAAATACAAGTACATACCTTGAAATTTGGTCAAGTTATATATTTTTTTAATTTTTAACCTGATGTATAGAGAGAGATAAACATGTAGTCGCCTTCAAAGTAAGATAGGCCATCCACTATAGGCAACCAAAAATTGAAAATCTAGACATGACTTCATAATTTTCATGGATGTTGCAAACATCATTCCCTCTCTCGGTCCATACACTATGATATTCTTGTGAATCACTCTTTCAAGGATTCAATCCTGGTAGGGGTTTCATAAATTCTATTTTTATTTATGTGTTTATGTGGTATTATAAAAAATAATTCAACAATGGATAAATATTTTTATTAAACTTAAAAATATAATAATCTAAAGATGAAAAAATTAGGGCGGTGGTTGAATTATCTACATACAGTTTTTCATTATATTGAATTTATTAATATTTTTTGATAGATTGTTCAAGCTATGTTTTTTACATAAATATTATATATAAATTGTCTATTATGTTTTTTCAATTTAATGTTGAATATTGCACTAAATATGAAATATGATACTATGATGTCATTGTTTCTTCACATATCTCACGCATTAGAAATTGAATAAAAAATTTTAATTTTCAAGAAAAAGTGAATAATGATCATGGAATTTGTTAAAATTTTTGTACTTTCTTAAAAACGGTTATTGTGTTTAACCTATACTTTGGTATTTTGATATTAACAATTAATATCACCATTGAAACCCATTTATTTATTTAATTCTTGCTATAATTTTCATATATCTAATTGAATAATATAGATTTTCAAGGAATGATAATTAATAGAATTAATTTTCAATCTGAAAGGATTTAAATTTTGTTTTGAATTTTTTGCATGGTTAAAATGTAGTATATTAAAGGATATTGATATATTATTACGATTGAAACAATTATTTATTATTTACATTAATTATTTAAATCATTTTTGTGTATTTAATGAAAACCTGATATGGTTTGACTGATGATGAATTTTGAGATATTATTTTGTGGTGGAAACAAAATATAGTAGTGATGGAATGATGTAATGATGTTAAAAATTAATGAGGTAGATTTTGAAATGATTAGATGAAGTTGAGAGCTTCATTTTTTTCTACTACACATGATTGATACATGATTCTTGTATAAATTTCCACTCATACATATTTATCTCTTTCTAGATATGGGGTTATAAGTTTATTTGTGCCTGTAATTATGAAATGGTAATATAATGAGGAATTAAATGAAGGGGGGGATTGTTCTTAAAATTATTAAATGAATATGACTTTATAGTAACAGATATAGAATTAGTAAAAGATTAAGGTAGAATGGATAATAATCTCAGATGTTGTTGAACTATTATTAAATAATTCAGTGATTAAATATGTGATTGAGAATAAATTAAACCTTTTTAAACATCTATTCACTAACTAGAACATAGTAATGGATGTTGATTGTTCATGTTAGAAATTAGCTTTAGAATGAATCTAAGGGTTAGGTAAATTTTCAAGTTTTTTTGTGAGTTGTATATACCATTATGTTTTGTTACTTATTATGATTCACAACCAGAGTTGGTTGGGGAGGTCGATGCCCATATTTGTCCTTAGGTTTTGGGTGTTTCCAACAACTAGGTTGTCAAGGTTATAGATGATTGACTACTCCTACCTCAGTCTTTACACTATGAGTGGTATTAGTATATTAAAATGTATAGAATATGCTGAATTACTATTGTAGGATGATTACCCATATAGTTTGTAATATTTCATTGTTATTGCATATGTATAAGTGGGCTATGTTGGATTAAGGTTTTCATATTTACATGTATTACATGTGTATCAATTCATGGGATATTATGGAATAATGTGAAGTATGTATTTACACATGGAAATGATAGATTTCAATTTTATACATATGATGATGTGATAGTGATGTAGATGAGATTATGTGGGTTTGGTTGTTATATATTTTCATATATGTGTATTATGGTTTATAGAAGGGATGAGAGCACCAGGATATATGTTAATGGGGTTTAGTGTCGCTGGTTTTGTGGATTTGTGGTAGTAGGGTACCCTACTTATATAAATTCTTCATTATATGTCACTCACTCCTTTGTGTTAGTGAGAAATCCTTGGATTGGATGGAAATATGTTTTTTATATTTATTTTACAAGTTGGTTTCTTTTTTTATTCACTAGGGCTTTGATACACTTCTTCCACATTTGACTATAAGTTTCAGTGATGATCCCACTATGTGTGCTTGTATGCTCACCTAGATATATATTTAGGTCCATGGGAGGGATTTAGTGATCAGTTTGGGTGTTACTATCTTATATTAGTTTTTCAGGAGTTTTTGGAGTTTGAGTTCATTGTCATAAGAATGGTTTATAATTTATTTTCAGTATTTCTATTATTTTTACTAGTATAGAATTACATGTTTTGGGATGGGTTTTTATTTCTATTAAGAATATTATTAGTGGATCTTTTATCATTTCTTGGGATATAATGAGGTTAATTCATCCCAATTGTATGAATTATATACCCTCAATGCTTTTCATCAACCCATGTCCTATTGGAGGAGTGCTTTAGAAGTGACACCTGTCTCCACTACTAGACTAGGAGGTGTACTAGTGTGGGAATATCCTGCGAAGACCCTAATATAGAGAATCCACAAGTAAAAATATAAAATCACTAAACCCTCAGTCACCATGACTATCTAAAGGAAATAAAAATAGAATAAAAGGGGGAAGGAGAAGAGGGAAGATGAACTCAAACACTTAAAGGAATCTAGATGTTTTGATGAAAAAACATCATGAGATCAAGATAAGGAGAATTTGAGAAGATAGGGGTAGAAACCTAGGGTATGGAAACTTGGAATTTTTGGAAATAAGGGGACCCCAAAATCTTGAATTAATTAGGGGAATAGAATGAATTTAACATTTTTAAAAACTAGGCATGTTTCATTGTTTTGATGCATGGTTTAGTTAACCTCGCTCCAACCATGCAATAACCATTTTATTCGAACTGTCCACCCTGAATGGTTAGAATATATAGTTAATCCTAAACATGTAAAAAACTTTATACAACCATTGGGATGAAACCCTATGTTTTATTAATCCAAAAATTCACTCCTAACTGTGTGTTAACCGTGCACCATTGCTAAACCAGATAACTCACAACTAAGGATAAAATACATTGATTATAGTTACTAAAAACATGATTAATCAGTATGGTTACATCTTGACATGTGAAATATTTGTGGTATCTAATAAAAATAAATCACCATATGTTTGGTAAAATTACAAGGTTATCCCTAACATTTCTCTAACCGTACGATGATTGTGTGACTTATAAAAATTTACAATTCTCTGAATAATACTTAGATTTATGTAAGTCCATGAAAACCTAAAATTAAATAAAACAATAAGAATAATTTACACTGTGGTATGAAAATTCTTCTTACCATATCACTTTATTCCATCATAAAGTCTTAGTATAAAAGTTTTTTCAAAGAATATCTAAGGCCACAAATAAAATCAAGATAATTAATCATTAACATGAAGGTCGAGTTTACAATTTGTGCCTGACTCTCCCAAATATGAGTAACCATCAAGAGAATCCAGATTAAATTACCTATGAGGATACAATGATAATGAATTTGAAAACATTCACTAACTGGTTATGTGTTTTATATTTATATATCTCACTTATATGTTTAGCTTCACCACTTTCTCATGAAAAAATAAACCGACCATGATATTCCATTACAGTAAAAAGAGATCACCCACAGTGTTCCCCCCACCATATTAGGCATTCCTCTAGGATACTAATTATCAAAATCAATTAACTTCCCCAAAATATTCATCATAATCGAAATTGACTCAATATATCTCCCAATATCTAGTTTCTTTTATATAATGTTAAAGGAAACATTTACATAAAAAAATTGATGACACTGATAAATTATAGATAATCCCTAGAAACTCTCAATGATGATTTAGAATTACTATAATAATGAACTTCCAAACCAATGGAAACATAGATTCTTAGAAATTAAATAACCCCAATTAAAATAAATCTTATATAATCCATAAATGAGAAGAAAAATATAACATAAATTACCTTAACTAGTAGTTATATCATCATCAGGCTCAAAAGAATGGACCTAGGTATTATCTAGTTGGGTACTTCTAACTCTACCTATTTTTCTGGATGATCCTCTTCATAAAATTCATAGTTGAACAAAAAGTAAATATATAATGTTTTTATAGCCTCATGATGGGAAATATTCTTATAACTTGACGTGTCATAATGATTTCATACTAATGAATTTATCTTGGAATAAGCCGATGAGAAGAAATAGGATGGACTTTTAATATCACCACCAACATGAAATGGATCAATATAAAACCTATTCTAATGGTTGGTGTTCCCTAACACCCTTGGAATAATGGAAATATAAATCACAATTTCCACTATATCAATTAATTACTCAACACTAACAACCTGCCACAACACCACTACCTAAGTGGATAGGCCCAAAAACACATCTTCAGCTGAAAATTTTAATAAATACACATTCTAAAACACTATGATTTTAAAAAATAATCAAAATATAGACCAGGTAGATACAATACTAGATCTATTTAGATATGTTCATACTCTAAAACAAACTAATCAATCCTCTTAAGGAAATAAAAAACTATCATGTTAGATACTTACATTGTTTTTGGGAAATATTTTTGTATAAAAAACACTTTAAAATCATCTAATGAATGATCCTACTATGGAATGATCTTAATGATAGAATTAAATCACATTATTCTCATAATTTCTTGCATATATTTAGTAAAATAGAGCTTATGGGACTCTAATAGTTGAAGAAGGGTGAATATCTTCTCAATACTCTCTAGCCTATCTTCCACCACATGGGAGCCTTACTTCCAGTGGAAGATGATGAATCAAATTATAAAACTCTTGAATGTTGTAACATCCACCCTTATAAAATAGGCATTGAGTTTTTCATGGACTGGTAGAGTAGGCACTAAGGTCTTAGGTATGCCTCCCTATATAACAGAGGCTTCTGAATATCAGCATGGGTAGGGGTTAGTGCGGTGGGGAGACTATACACCCCATGTTAGAGTGTGTAATAATAATAAAATAAACCAACCATCATACATAATAAAATGTATGGTCATGTGAAGTTATTAGTTTAATAATAAAAATACCATTAACTCATAATTAAATAACCACAGTTGATCCTCAGGGTTTAACAGGACCCTCGTCAATGAATATACCCAATTATACTAGTGTAAGAGTCTCTCTAAGTAGGTCACAAGATCTTTCGAACCAAATATCTTAATAGTATTAAGGAACTAGTCAAAGGAATCCCAAACCTATAGGGGGATCTAGATCTAACCCCAAAACCAATGTATCCCCATGAATACAAGGATTGAACCCAAGGTATCTCAAATCATGGTATCCTAAGTCCAAATCCATTCTATCTCAAATCATGGTATCCTGAATCCAATTCATGCCACCTAAAATCATGTTACTATAAACTAGAATCAATGGTATCCCATACCATTGTACTCCACTATCCAATCTCAAAAAACCCAAACCATGGGGAATCATCTTGGATCCATGTATCAAATCCGAGGCATCGAAAATCATGGTATCCCAACTCTAATGTTTGGCAGCCTAAACGATGATACACCTGAATCCAATCCATTGAATCCCAAATGTGGTATCTCTAATGAATGTATATTTCAATATAGAGTTCTAAGGATCATGTACAAGGCACCCCAAAACATAGTATCTACGGTTCAATGGACTTTACATTCCACCATATATATCCATATATCATGTCCAAGGCATCCAAACCTATAACCTCTCCATACATCTTAGTGGGAAGTGTGACCCACCCAAACTCATATCATATAACTAACGTTAACCTAATAATCACCTGAAAATTCATCATAATGACTATAAAATGGTCAAACTATTGATTTTGGTTCTAATGTGCCACCTACCATCATCACTACCCATTTTCCTCATGCACTCTCACAAGGTGAACATATCACTAGGGTACCCACTAAGGTCCCCTAGGATATATCATTTTATGGAAACCTCACCAGGGTCCCTTAATATCAAATTATTATATCTATTCAATACCTATCACTTGGAAGGAATTACACCCCTTTACATAATCAAGGTATCTTAGACAATTTAATATACTTATAGGCTATCTTTTATCAGTACATAACATAGGACATGACCTAAATCCCACTGCGCCTCCCAATCATTCTAGGTAGGTCCCCACACCCAACCTACTCATAATTCTACTTAGGGTCTAGCCACCAAGGTAATGTATTTTTAATGTGGGTGGAAAAATCACCCTATGGTCATCTCGACTAACCTGATGGATTCTTGGAATCCCAAGGTTCTGTTATAGCCTACACGAGCCACTCACTACCAATATAAATCTCTTTTATATAAAGAGTGTTCTAAGGAACCTACTCTAAGAGACTCTATGTTCATTTAATTTATTAATGTATCACCCCTTAGGATTTTTTTTCATCTAAATTTATTAAATTATAGTTAATGAATCAACCATCAATGAACGTGGCATTAAGATAGTGCATATGGTCCCTTAAGTCCTTTTCACTTTTTTCATTTCATTATAGAAAATTTTACATTAATTTATAATTTTAATTTAAATAAAAAGTGTTGGTCACCATCAACATAGAGACCATATATCACATGCATGTATAAAAAAATGAATTTATCGAAGGTATATTCTTGATAGACCCATACTCCAATAATTGAGTTATTCCCTTTGATAAATGGTTGAGAACTCTTACCCAAGATCACCCAAGATCATCCGACCACCACCTATCTTTACAAGACATAACTCAACCCATGATGAAAATATAATTAATTATAATCATTTATAACAAATTAAACGGTTTATTATTAATTAAATATTTTAATATAATGAGGAATAATTCCTAAAAACTCAATGATCCGTAACAACCTGTGAAAACCTCGAGCCACAGGGTGCATACCACTTCCAAAACACCCCAAAAAATATCATATAATGTCACATAAATTAATCATATCAATATTAAATAATTAAATAATTATTTAAAATTGGAATAATGCCAAAATCACCTATCAGGCCACCATGAAACACTAAAATGATAGGAAAACCCACACAGGAGGTCCGAAAAACACTTACACCATCAACTTGGGAAAAATTCATATCATCTTGCACCATCCCATTATCTAATATAATTTAATTTACGATAAAAACCTACAAAAATATAAATAGGGATTTACCTTGAACAAAATTGTGTGTTATTGTTAATTGACATCATCTTAGGATTCTATCTACGTAAGCTGAGAAAAATCACCATCAATTAGGACGATTTTCACTATGCTCTAGGGAAAATCACAAAGAACACTAACAAAATCAACCAAATATCAGGGGATATAAAGAAAACCAATAATTATGATTAATAAGAAATATCCTACCTTATAAAAACATATAATCTCACCATGATTCAACTATCCTCAAGTGATATCAAAGAAAGGCGAGAAATAGGGAGCAGCTGGCCAAATGGTCCTCCCAATACCGCTCAAGCCCCAAGAAATGAACTTGATTTGACCATAAAAAAGAAGATAATTACCCCACATTAAAAAATAATCTGGGCATGATTCATGGTGTGAAAAATGGGGTTCCCTCCATGAATCTGCACATCCAAAAAACTTTATGGTGGTAACTAGAGTTCATGACTTGGAATGTTTAAGATAGGGATTTCTCCCCTTTGCCTTGAATATTCATTATGTTACATCACATTCACACTTTGAATGTTTAGAAGTTTTTTTAGTATCCCAGCTAGTATGAAATGGTCTAGAAGTCTTCTCACACCGGAGACACCAACTTCACCTAAAAACCCAGCCAATAATATAATTTTAATATTGTCAAACATAAAAATCTCATTTGGTGTACCATTTCTCATAAAGAACCACCCAACAAAGCAAAAATATAAATTCCTTCAAGTTTCACCCCTTGAAATGGTATTTAGTTTTACAACCTATTATTCTTAGTAAATCATATCCCCAATAATTCCCTTCGACCATTTATACAACAAACCTAAACTACACGAGTATAAAATCCATTCTTTATTCAATACGTTCTATTTTGGATCACTGAATGAGATTCTTCTATGCATATGAAATAATAAGGTGTGGTGTTCATAAAAATATTAACCACCAATTTATATAACCATTGAGACACTAATATGATGATTCCCTACAACCATCTATCCTGAGACACCATAACTGCGTCATCAACTCATCATCCCAACTTATGTTTCTCTCCGCTATGAATCTTATCTTATAATTGACCATCCATTCCTTGAAAGGTCCTATCCAAATCTTGTAATACCTACATTGTATGAAATAAGATATACCTTAAACCATGGAAAACAATTCCTTTAATTCTTGGAACATTTTTTTCCAAACATGCACAATGACTATGATTTTCCATATGTTTAACCCCATGAATCATGTTACGAATCAGAGTTTACCCCCTAAACCATGTCATGTATTGTGGTTCAGCCCCTAAAATATGTAATTAATACTAGTTCACCCCTTAAAACATGTCATTTATCATGGTTCAACCCATGAATCTCTATTGGGGCATACCAAAACCACCCTGAGCTTGATTCAAATGTACTGACTCTAACCAATAACTCATTTGATACTCAAATCTAGTATTCATTAAGTGACCTGATTAAATCAGATTCCCCAGAAACCAATATACTCCTAAATAATCTAATTAATAGTCCTTAAGTTCTCAAACCTATAACTTCATCATCCTAGTTCTCCCTCAAATGACTGATATGGGTAGTTACATGACCTCAAACACACCTACCCACACTCTTGAGGCTTTCAAATAATATTAAGGGTTCAAGGAATATATTTGGGAAACTATAACCTATTGAATAGAGAACCAATCATAATGGAAATAAAATAATTCAATCATGACATATAACTCAAGAATAGAACCAATAAATACCCAAAAATCCACATAATAAAAAACTATGTCATACCGTACTGTATGCAAAACTAAATATCATAATTAAGTCACTCAAGTAAACATGTAAAATAGACTCCATAACATAGACAACAAAAACCCCAGTCGTAAATACCATCCCCAATATCATCAAATTTTTTTAATCATTTATATAAATTCAATCAGTAAACCATAGATCCCCAATCCATTTTTCTAAAATTCATACATGAAATCTTCAGGGGAGCCAAATGGCAGCCCAAATAGGGTGTGAGTAAAACATAGTAGGTAGACACCCACGATGTCTAAAAAATCCCCTTAGAATAATAAATGCATCAAGAAATATGACAAGTAATGTAATTAATTCATACATTAATACAGAACATAAATAAAATTCTTAACTTTTAGATCTGGGTCGAAACCCGAGGTTAGCCAAACCTGCTTGGACCCAATTCTATATATCTCTATCCAATGGAAAATCTTCCTTCATTGGATAAATCACCTATAAAATGTTCCAAGTAAAGAGTATAAGTTTCTAGTGGTGGATTATTATTACTAGTATTAATCTAACATGTCAGGTAAAGTAACCAAACATATCTCGATTGGGAATCATGTGAGAAAAAAACACTAGACTCTATATGAATTCCCAAGCTAATGCTGCTTACATGTTCCCAGGGAGCATAACCATGCCAAGGGGAAAAGTAATTATGTTATATTGGGCACTATGGAAATTCCCATTCTAGTGTTGTTTACATGTTCCCATGTAACAACACCATACCACATGAAAAAGTATCACATGACCTAGTGAAAATTCTCATGCTAGGGCCAATTACGAGCTAAAAAACATTAAACACTCTGTGAATTCCTACGATTGAGCCTATTTGATAATTAAATATTAAATTAAATCAAAATCCAATGAATTAACTATTATGAAATAGTCCAGACATGTGATCATATTCCATATTGGTTAATTTATGAAATTTAAAACTATAAACCATTAAATTCCATCATTATAAGTTACAAATAAATACAATATTTTTAAAATTATTTTAAACAAATAAATTAATCCTTGTTGTTATTCTCAATACATTATATTCACATTCCATTATTTTATCAAGATAGTTTCAAGTACATGGAAATTAATCACATTCAATTAAAGTGATTCGTTATCATGTTAATTACCACAATTTTACTAGTAATAAAAACCATTAACAATTTGAAAATTCAAAATGTGATCTAGGATTATACGTTCCATGTTCTGACATAGGGTAAAAGGTTGGAAAACCTCTTGGGTTGACACAAACCCCGATCTCAAAAAAATGGACCAAATGGTGTTTGAGGGAGGTAAAAGAATAGAGGTTCATAAATTACAATGGGTTAATAGTTTGGATTGGTTGTGCGCATGACATTTTAGAGTGATCACACATGTTATATATACTAGGGAAACACATGAGACCAGAGGGAGTTGTTTAAGACCACCCACCTCAGGAACAGAAGAATAAGAGAACAATGATCAAGAACTTGTATCAACATGAAACACCAAGATCTCCTATAGAAAGTTATTGACACACACTATAAAATCTAGAAGAAGAGGATCCAAGAGGAAGACAAAGGGAAAACAATAAATCCAATATATACATATCAATTTCGGATAACTAGATCAATGAATGAGTCACAAGACCCAAGAAAGGCATCTGGAGAAGCCTAAAAGCCCTTAGATAACATTAAAAACTTATAAATCCTGATTAAAGGTTGAATTATGGGTTAAAATGTGTTTAAAAGGGGTTTCAATGGGCATAAATATGATTATGAACCACATAATTACTGCCCATCTCGATACCAGTGAATTGTGGGCGGGCACCACCATTTAGACTGAGGTTTCCTCCAATATAACTTCATGGTTCATAACCCCACCTACTGGCTAACTGATCTCTTCTAGGGGAAACATTCTTTTCATTACCATTTTCTAGTTATAGGTCTCACTGACTAGTTGGTGAACCTCTTGTAGGTTCACTAGTCTTCTAGGTAGACCACCGAATGGTTGGTGAACTACACTATAACACCACAAGATTTTCTGATTTTTTTAATTTCATTGATGTCTTGTGTTGTACGCTACACCAAAATGAGCTTCAACCACACGCATCCCTGACTTGGCTTTCATTACATGAAATCACGACCTTCCACGATAGCGTGTGTTGTACGCAATACCAAGTTTCACTAACCAATTATATGTTATTAAAATATTATATAAACTAGCCGTTATGAGTACTAATACCCACTTTTTGAAATTTTATAAACTTACCTTTCGAAATGGAATCCATTTTTGGATTCAGAATATCGAAATTATCCTAGGGTGAATTTTTGTTATTTTTCTGAAAACTTTCAATTTTTAATGAATAGTTAAAACACTCGGTTACTATTTAAAAACCGACTTTTTATTTAAATAATTATTTATTTTATTTAAATTTATTTAGGTCAAAATTGATAAATAATACTTATATAAGTTCAATGTAATTCATTGAAGTCATTTTATAATAATTTTAGACATATAAAAATTTTATTGAACTATTCACCGTATTTTACCCACCTCCTAGGAGAGTTTGTAAATTTACATAAAACATAATTTTACCGCTTCTGTGAGTGGAATTTTGAAAATCCAAGATACACGGTTAATATCAAGGAGTAAAATTTGGTTCAATTAGATAAAAATAATTTTTGGTGAATAGTAACTTTTTACTTTTATTTACCACGATTAAAAGTAAATAGGGTAATTAAGGGTAAAAATGATATTATTATTACCCTAAAACGTGTCTTAATTCTATTGGATAAGTGTAATTAAACCAAAAAAACATCAGGAATAAGATATTAGCCTTTAGGTCCACTTGGATTAGATTAGGACATTGATTATTATTTTATTTAAAGAAGAATTAAAATAGTTAAAATCAAATTTTTATAACTAAAACATTTTTAATATAGAGTAATACATAATATAAATTAGACTATAAATATTCATTAGAAATATAAAAAGATTTCCTACATAATGGTATTTTATTTATAATTTTTATTCAATAAATAATTTAATTTATATAAGACACACTGATGATGCAGTAATTACCTTATTAATGAAAGATTAACATAATTGATGTTATAAATACCCAAATAAATGTAATTTAAACTTTTATGAATTACACTAATTTTATAGGTTAATATGACATGTTATTATTCATGTAATTAACCTTTTTTGAACTAATCATGCTATTATGATTTTCACAAAAATCATGTACCAAATAGTGTCAAAATTGACATAAAATAGTTTTTAAAACAAATATTATATTATTAATTGTTATTTTATTCCTAAAAATATAAGGTTCAAAAAAATGACTTATATAAGGATATATGTAATAATAATGAACCACTTGGGGGTTATTTTGGCTTGTTATAGTAAGTTTATTAACCGTATACTGTAAGAAAACAAAAAGACATGGTAAAAGTTAAATTATTTAACTTAGAGTTAAATCTAAATGATAAGGATGAAATAGTTACCTAAACTTGTATAAAACCTATTGGTTGAGAGGATTTAGACCCATAATAACCTTATCTTCGAAATAAATCAATATTTATCTATTAAATAACCGAATATGACTTTATTATAAAATAATATTTTATGTTTTCCTAAGGTGCCCCTCTCCTCCCTAATAAAAAGGGCACCACTTCCCTCTTCTCTTAACAACCTTTTGAGCCTTGAATCTCGGACACCCCCTGAAAATTACTCCTCTAAAACTCTATAGTTATTTCATAGAGGTTTGGTTTTTCTATAAAGACCAACTCTAGTGCCCTAAGAATAAGTTTAAAGGAGGCACATCGAAGAAGAGGTAATCTCTTCTAACGACTCTTTCAAGTTTCTTTCTTCTTCAACTTCTTCTTCATTAGTTGTTTAATTAAAAAGTAATAACATCAGTATTAATTATATAATTATATGTTATTATAAATATGAAACCACCCCATTTCACCTTCTATCCATCCTACGGAAAATGAAATCACCGCGTGTGCGTACGTACGGAATACCATCTCCACGCCGTGGGGTAATCTGTTTTTCCAGCAGCACCTTACATGGATGGGTATAATGGTGTAAATAATAACTATTTATGATTATTATAACATCATACTTATTCTATGATATTATATCATCCACTCCAATTCAATTTAATAAATACGGGAACGATATCATCGCTTGTGCGTACGTACGGATTACCGTCTCCACAATGCGATGAGATTCATTTTCCATGTTAACAATTCAAGAATGATTATAATGTATATATAATAAGTAATTATGAAATATATGACATAATAATTCTACTATATGTATGTAAATATATATATATATATATATATATATTTATGTAATCTAGTTAATTTCATTCAAGTCAATAAGGAAAGGAAAACAGCGTTCATGCGTACGTACGGCCTACCATCTCCATGAACGGTGTATTTCATTTCATTCATCTATCTATTATATATATATATACTGAATATATATGATATATAAATCATGATTTACATTATTGAAGTAAGTAAATCATGATATAAGTAATAATAATATCAATAACAACAAATCGAAACATGTACAAAAAATGAAATGATTTTACCCAAAACACTGCTTTAACATGAAATTTATAAAAGAACAGGTATTATAAAGTCATAATTGAACCATATATGATATTATAACCATGAATATGATTCTTTAATAATTAAATAACATTATTTAAATAATTATATAGGAGGTCTAGATACATAAAAATCATATCAGACATAAGGTAATGGATAACTTTTCCAATCTTGTTTTTATCCGAGATTGATTATTTGTAAGTATTTACTGGGGTTATATTTATCATCCATTTAACTTTTTTCTAAAAATGTTTTCATGTATGTTTAATTTTATTTTTACCCATTTTTTAAATTTACAACATGTTATGAAATGAATCTTACTTTTGTTTACCAGACAGGGAACTTTTTGATTTTTCTAAAAAGAGTACGAGAAGAATGTTATTTTTAACTTATACGGCGTGAATGGATTTTTACGGTTTCATAACGCCTCATTTTCATGAATATTACTCTACAAGATTTTATAACTATTTTCAACAAAATAATTTTATTTTAAAATTTCAAGGAATTTTTTGAAAAGAAAATGATTTTGGAGAAGAAAGGATATTTTCTTCAAGAATTCATTTCAAGTGTTTTATCAAAACCATTTTCCATCTAAGATGACATTATTTCATATGTGTATGTTTCAAGTATAATGTCTCTATGATTTACATGTTCTCACTTTTCTTATGATGAAATGATATCCATTTGTTTTATATGGATTATGTTATGATGGGATGATGTTTATAAAACCCATTTTAATATTTGGGTTATGATGAATGATTTATGTTTATGTTGTGACACAAGTAAGAATGATTTCATTATGAGATGGGTGGGACCTATATCTCCCTCCAATGAATTGGGTAAAGATTTATATATCATGAGATAGACATGGCTGGAACGGTAAGTTAATCTGGTTCAGTGATACAGGACTGGAATGAGGAGTGAAATCGATTCAGAAAGGGACTTTGTCCACTAAGATGGTCTTGGCAGCAATGCCTTGGCTACTATGGAAATAATAACATGTTATTGATGGTTTCCATAATTAAATTCATTATTCCCATGCTATTTTATCATTAATGAGGGTCCATTATGATCTATGCCTTACGTACTGTCTTGTTTTATGTCATTTCTCAAGATTTTGATGTTTAAATATTATGTTAATGTTTTGAAGTTCAAATGTATATGGTTTGTTTTATTTTCTCCATTCTTACACTTACTGAGCATTTGAGCTCACCCTTTATATGTTTTCTTTTCCCTAGGATTTAAGGAAAGGTTTTAGGTATAAAAAAGGTTCTTTATGGGAGATGTTGATGATATTTCACCAATATTAGAAGATTATATTATGAGTTTCCAAAGACACTAAACTATTAAGGTCATTTGTTGTTTGTTTTTGTTATGTATTAAGTATTCCTCAAAAGTAATGTAATGTCCATGTTCATCAATCATTGGTCCTCTACAGTTGGTATCATTGGAAAGTTTTAGTTAACCTTTGGAAATTAGGATGCGAAAACTTTAGTGAAATCCCTAGAGATATTTCTAAGGTATGTCTAGGAATATCCCTAAGGTTTAGTATAACTATAGGTTACATTATTAGAGTTATGTTGATGATCATGAATAACCTAAGGTGAACCTAAGGTGTCATAGATTAAAGAATGTGTGATAAGTTAGAAATACCATAAGTGACTTTTAATGATTATGTGGTTCCTCATTATTTTAGGTATTTCTTACACTATGGTTTCTGGTTTTAGTCAATGGAGGGAACGAGAAGGAATTCAGTTAACGTTGATTCCAATGGACAAATTGGTGACTGTGATCAAAAAAATTTTGTAATTCCTAGAGAGAATGATATTGTGATTATGCCGAATCAGTCATCACGATATATCATTAACAAGGTGAACTTTGGTGGTATTACTAAGTCATCAAATAAGAGGAAGATGGAATTTTATGCATGTTCGCATGGTGAGGAGAATAGATAAAGGAAGATTGAGATTTCTAAAGAAGGGAAGAAGAAACTTGAGGAATACCTCAAATGGAGGAGAAGATGTTATCTATGTGGAGAAAAGGGTCATAGAGTGACAGACTGTTATGGAGTTCAATTTATTATTTGTGGAGAACATGGGCATTACCCAACTCAATGCCCAGACCTAAGAGGTTACTTCTAAATCAAGGAAGGACTTACTCCATGAAAATCATTGAAGAGGATGGATTGAAGTGTTTATGTATTGGTATTCAAGAATAATGTTGTTGAGGTACATTTACGGTATATTGGAATATTTTTGTAATAGTCTATTGTGGTTTTCAATAATTTTATGTTACCGGTAACCATGAAAAGTGATTCAAATATTTTGGAAAGAAGATTATATTTGCATAAAGAAGGGATAAAGAGATAATGAAATGTTTGATAGTATTAATGAGCTGATGAATAATATAAGGAAAAAGTGATATCATGGTTTGAGTATATAAAATTTTTGGGATTTTGGTTTATGGAAAGAGTTACCTTGTGACAGAATTCCTGTTTTCACTATGGTTCAAGAGAATACATGATTAAGGTATTCACACGTTTGGAATGTGACCAACAAGATATATCATATGATATATGGGGGATAAATGATGGTATTCACATGCTCGATAGATGACATTTCTAGTAATTGTTTTCTTTATACTATAAGCTTGGACAGAAGTATTGTGTATAAGCCTAAATATTGGAATGAATTAAGTTAGACATAAGATAGTATTTTTTTCTATTTTATTGCAGGAATGTTATAAAAATGTAGTTTTAGAAAAAGGGACAACCTAAAGGATGGGAGAAAACCCATCGCGTCGGAAAAGGTTATGGGAATTGAACCCACAACTGAAGTGCGATAGGCCTTTATTGCCTACCACTGGCCTATAGGAAGTCCTTGGTTAGTAGAAACTAGTTTTATTATATTATGCAGTATGATAGATAAAGTATAAATCCATTTTTGGAATCATATATGATTAACCTCACCATAGATGTACTTATGTATATTTGATAACTTTTTCTAACCTTTTGTTTGAGACATATGGAATGACCCATCATTCTATCAAATGATCTACTAACACCTTGAGAATGAAAAAGTAAACATCATTTCTTTAAGAGATGAAGTGGAAATTTTTCAATCCACGAACAACGGTGAGATTATACCGAAATAAAGTAAGTATTTCTTCTAATTCAAATTCTTCAACATTTGGGAAATGATCTTGAAAACCAAAAATGTTGTCATAGTGCCCTTATATCTGATGAATCAGATGGTACCTTAGATCATAAAAAATTTATGGCTTTGTAATTTTCGGCTTTTTCATAGCCAGGTTCTCTACCACTCACCATCAGAACATGATGGTTTGATTTTTCTTCCATATCCATATTTTCACCTGTGTTCTCCTATGTTTAAACCCAGTGATTAGTTAATTTGGGTAACCGTTACGTTTCATACTTTAGTTTTTAAAGATACGTTTTGGTATTATTTTTTACAATGTGGGTTTATATTAAAGAAACTTTCGAGTAGTAAACCATTTATAAGCCCAACGAATTTTGAGGGCGAAATTCATTTTAAGGTGGGTAGAATGTAACACCCCGAGATTTTATGAAAAATATATATTTTTTAATTTCATTGATGTCTTGTGTTGTATGATACACCAAAAGGATCTTGCACTACAAGCATCCCTGACTTGGCTTGCATTACACCCAATCGCGACCTTCCACGATAGCGTGTGTTGTACGCAATACCGAGTTTCACTAAACAACGATATGTTATCAAAATATTATATAAACTAGACGTTATGAATACTAATACCCACATTTTGAAATTTTATTAATTTTATCTTTTGAAATGGACTCCATTTTTGGATTCAGAATATCTAATTTATCCTATGGTTAATTTTGGGTATTTTTCTGAAAACTTTCAATTTTTGATGAATAGTGAAAACACTGGGTTACTATTTAAATACTAAATTTTTATTTAAATAATTATTTATTTTATTTAAATTTATTTTAGATAAAAATTGATACATAATACCAATATAAGTTTAATGTAATTAATTGGAGTAATTTTATAATAATTTTAGACATATGAAAATTTTATTAAACTTTTCACCGTCTTTTACCCACCTCCTAGGAGAGTTTGAAAATTCACATAAAACTTAATTTTACCGCTTCTGTGAGTGGAATTTTGAAAATCTGAGAGATAAGGTTAATATCAAAGAGTAAAAAATGGTTCAATAAGATAAAAATAATTTTTTGTGAATAGTAACTTTTTACTTTTATTTACCACAGTTAAAAGTAAATAGGGTAATTAAGGGTAAAAATGATATTATTATTACCCTAACAAATGTACTAATTATATTGGATAAGTGTAATTCGACCATAAGAAACCATAGGAATAAAATATTACCCTTTAGGTCCACTTGGATTAGATTAGGACATTTATTATTATTTTATTTATAGAAGAATTAAAATAGGTAAAATCAAAGTTTAATAACTAAAACATTTTTAATATAGGGTTATACATAAGATAGATTCGACTATAAATATTCATTAGAAAGATAAAAATATTTCCTACATAATTGTATTTTATTTATAATTTTTAGACATTAAATAATTTAATTTATTTATGACACAATGATGATGCAGTAATTACCTTATTAATGAAATATTAACATAATTGATGTTATAAATACCCAAATAAATGTAATTTTAGACTTTTTATAAATTATACTAATTTTTTAGGTTAATATGACATCTTATTATTGAAACAAATATTATATTTTTAATTGTTATTTTATTCATAAAAATCTAAGGTTCATCCAAATGACTTATATAAGGTTATATATATTAATAATGAACCACTTGGGGTTATTTTAGCATGTTATAGTATGTTTAATAACCATATAGTGTAAACAAACAAAAAGACATGGTAAAAGTAAAATTATTTAACTTAGAGTTAAATCTAAATGATAAGGATACAATTGTAACCTAAACATGTCTAAAACCTATTGTTTGAGAGAATTTTTACCCATACCCACCTTATCTTCTAAATAAATCAATTTGGTGCTATTAAAATCCAAATATGACTTTATTATAAAATAATATTTTATGCTTTTTAAGGTGCCCCTCTCCTCCCTTATAAAAAGGGCACCCCTTCCCTCTTCTCCTCACACCCTTTTGAGCCTTTAATCTTAGAAAACCCCTGTCAATTCCTCCTCTAAACCTCTCTAGTTATATCATAGAGGTTCTGGTCTTCTCAAAAGACCAACTATAGTGCCCAAATAAGAAGTTTAAAGGAGGCACGTCTAAGAAGAGGTAATGTCTTCTAATGATTCTTTCATGTTTCTTTCTTCATCAACTTCTTCTTATTTAGTTGTTTCATTATAAAGTAATAACATCCATATTACTTATATAATGATATGTTATTATAAATATGAAAAAACCCCATTTCATCTTCTATCCATCCTACAGAAAACGAAATCACCGCGTGTGCATACGTACGGAATACCGTCTCCACGCCGTGGTGTAATCTATTTTTTCACCACTGCCTTACTTCGATGGGTATAATGGTGTCAATAATAACTATATATGATTATTATAACATCATATGGATTCTATGATATTATATCATCCACTATAATTCCATTCAATAAATATGGGAATGATATCATCACTCGTGCGTACGTACGGATTACCGTCTCCACAACGCGATGAGATTCATTTTCCATGTTAACAATTTATGAATGATTATAAAGTATATATAATAAGTAATTATGAAATATATGACATAATAATGATACTGTATTTATGTATATATATATATATATATATGTATTTCATCTACTTAATTTCATTCAAGTCAATAAGGAAAGGAAAACAACGTTCATGCGTACGTAGGACCTATCGTCTCCATGAATGGTGTATTTCATTTCATTCATCTATCTATTATATATATATATATATATACTGAATATATATGATATATAAATCATTATTTAAATTCTGTAAGTAAGTAAATAATGATATAAGTAATAATAATATCAAGAACAATAAATCTAAACACGTACAAAAAATGAAACGATTTTACCCAAAATGCTGCTTTAACATGGAATTTATAAAAGAAAGGTAATTATAAAGTCATAATTGAACCATATATCATATCATAACAATGAATATGATTCTCTAATAAGTAAATAACATTATTTAAATCATTATACAGTAGGTATGAATACATACAAAGCATATCGAACATAAGGTAAGGGATAACTTTTCGAATCTCGTTTTTATCCGAGATTGTTTATTCGTAAGTATTTATAGGGGTTATATTTATCATCCACGTCCCTGTTTTCTAAAAATGGTTTCATGTATGTTTAAAGTCATTTTTACCCATTTTTAAAATTTACCACATATTATGAAAGGAATCTTACTTTTTTTTACCACACGAGGAACTTTTTTACTTTTCTGACAGAAGTACGAGAAGAATGTTATTTTTAACTTATATGGCGTGAACAGATATTTACAGTTTCATAACGCCTCATTTTAATGAAGATTACTCTATAATATTTTATGACTATTTTAAACAAATTACTTTTATTTTAAAATTCCATGGAATTTTGTGACAATAAAATGATTTTGGAGAAGAAATGATATTTTCCTCAAGAATTCATTTCAAGTGTTTTATCAAAACCATTTTCCATCTAAGATGCCATTATTTCATATGTGCATGTTTCAAGTATAATGTCTCTATGATTTACATGGTTTCACTTTTCTAATAATTAAATGATATCCATTTGTTTTATATGGATTATGTTATGATTGGATGATTTTTATGAAACCCATTTTATTCTTTGGGTTATGATGAATGATTTATGTTTATTTTGTGGCACAAGTAAGAATGATTTCATTATGAAATGGGTGGGACCTATATCTCCCTCTAATGAATTGGGTAAAGATTTATATCTCATGAGATATACATGGATGGAATGGTAAGTTAATCCAGTTCAGTGATACCAGACTGGAACAAGGAGTGAACTTGATTCAGAAAGGGACTTTGTCCACTAAGATGGTCTTAGCAGCAATTCCTTGACTACTATGGAAATCATAACATGTGCTTAATGGTTTCCAAAATTAAATTACTTATTCCAATGCTATTTTATCATGATTGATGATCCATTATGATATATTCCTTACGTACTGTCATGTTTTATGTCAAATCACAAGATTTTGATGTTTAAATATTATGTTCATGTTTTGAAGTTCAAATGTAAATGGTTTGTTTTATTTTTTCCTTGATTACCCTTATTGAGCATTTGATCTCAACCTTTATATGTTTTATTTTCCCCAGGATATAAGGAAATGTTTTAGGTATAAAAAAAGGAAGATCTTTATGGGAGATGTTGAAGATCTTTCACCAAGATTAGAAGATTATATTCCGAGTTTCCAAAGACACTAAACTATTACAGTCCTTCGGTGTTTGTTTTTGTTATGTATTAAGTATTCCGCAAAAGTAATGTAATGTCCATTTACGTCAAGATTTGGGCCTCTACATACACTGCATAACTAGTGGGGTTGCAACATTTCCATTACTGCACACCACTAATATCCTCCTACCAGATCGACTTCCTAGGACCCCAAACACATCATAAGGACACTTTGAACCAGAAAAAGGATGGTTTATAAATGTTTAAACAACCTAAAAAAATAAAATAGTTTCAAACAAATAAATAAAGTGGAATATACCTGGGAAAAGATGTAATCCTACAATGACCATAAAAATAGGGTTCTCCCCCAAACCCACACACCACCCATTATGACATGTAATGACTAGAAATGCTTATACAACTCATACCCACACACCAACACAAGCATAAATTACTTCATGTTCCCAAATCACTAAAATTTCATCCCTGAAATTCACTAAATTACCATATATAACGAGGGCCATGACCTCAAAAATTCAATGGTTCACTCCCTACCATATTGATACCATTATACCACTCCATAATAAGCTCTCAAATAGGTTCCATCATTAAATATGTTTCGATCATCCTAAACCACAATCATCTACTACTAACTATTGACTCTATACATCATTGAATATACGTGTCAAGGCTTATAATTGGGTCAACAATACCAAAATACCTGATTAAACTCTAATGTATCCCATACCATAGAGGGTAATTTATAATTATAATTATATATTCATGTAACTATGCATGAATGTATCCACAGTTTTTATCTATCCATAGCCCCTCATGAATTTTCATAGATTTATAATTTAGAAGCCCCACGCATATCCAATGCATGCAAACTAAATTTCACCCAATTATAATGGGTGAACACTGTCATTCCACCAATAAAAAAACCCATCCATGATCTCACAGGCCACATATCTTCATAACTATAATCACATGCATAAGAAACTGACCATTTCGGATGACATATCAATCTCATCAAACCAGAATCCACTATGGTGCTCAATTAAAAAATGGGCATCTCACAATTGCCATGGTCTATATAATGATCAACCACTATATGGGTGTTAATTAAAAATTACAAGAATCCACCCATTATCTAACCAATTTTCTAGAGGCTTATTCTAATGAAATAGGGTTAGGTACCCGACCAGTCCTTCGCATAGAAACTGAACTTGGATACCAAAACTCCAACACTCAATTTTCTTTCCAAATAAAAAATACAAGGCATAATAATTCCTACACAATATACCATAACAACTCTTTTGAACTAACATCATGTCTATGAACATACTCATTCCTTATATGTTCAAAATTTCCATGGAATCAGTATACCTATACACCATCGTTTGAAGTAAATTTCATTCCTTAATCTAAAACCTGAAGCATCTACTCATGTTTCCCATCTTTAAGAAAATCACAAACTAGGGAGATACTTTACCTTAGGTTATGATCATCTATCATAATCATATGAGCTATAACAACTGGATCACTAATCTATTATGTCATATCTCAAGGAACTAGGCTTTCTCTCCTAAAACATAAGTCAATCCTTATATATATCATCGCTCACAATAACACCTCTCTATCCCCGTCTCAAAACTCACATGGAAACTGACATTCTAACTACCCACTCCTGGTTTCTCACACATATATATATATATAAATATTCGGCATAACATTCCATGTCATCAACCTCCTAATGAGAACCCATACTCCCCAATAATCTATATACAAGACCACCCCTTGATGGTCGAAATATCTTCCACACATACACACACTGACATCAAATGACAAGAAATTCCTACTAAAGAACTGATTCTCACTAGTAATTTTCATATGGGACTACCCCTCTAGAATCATAATCTTAAATGAACCCTCACTGGGCATATTAATATGAGAGTAACCCCCTCTAGGATCATATTCTCATATGTAAGTGTATACTGCTATAACATAGTCTACTTACCATGATCTATGTAGTGTCCAATAGCTAGAAGGTTTTATTAAGTAGAATGAAATCACTAAGAAATGTAGGAAAACACAATATATGATGTTATTAACACCTTATTTAAGCGAACATATTTTATCTTTTGGAGCAAGTATCCAAAACACCCACTAAGTTTCAACCTCAAAGAAATATAATGCTTTTACCAAACAAATATGATCAACATATATCCCAT
Organism: Viscum album; assembly: GCA_963277665.1. NCBI lineage: Eukaryota > Viridiplantae > Streptophyta > Magnoliopsida > Santalales > Viscaceae > Viscum > Viscum album. Next base: position 1,951,019,255 of record OY728141.1, on the reverse strand, counting down.
AAACCAACATATTGGATTGTTTTTTATCACTAATCATGTTTTCAAAGATCCACATGACTTTTCATTAAAAGAAGAATTTACTATGGTCCAGATGAGTAAAATTAGATTCCAAGTTATGAAAGATAACCCCATATAATTTATTACTGACACATTAAACAATTGAACCCTCTATCTTCAGTGATAAAAATCAAACGAAAACATGTATTTCATGTGAATAATGTGTTCCAAATATGATTCAAGAACATTGGACCATTGCTGACAGGTCAAGAGCCAAAAAATACACTAACTGGACTCTTTATAATGGTCCAAGATCCAAAAATTCACTAAATCATAAATTATCGATATGAAAACCCATGTAATCATGCTAGGTGAAAATCAAAAAGCTATAAAATAAAAAACCAATATTAGAAATCCCATATCCTAGGTAACCTATACTTCCCACTATTAACCGAGTTCATGATGCACAAATATGATACCAATAACATGATCTGACACATTCCAATGTCACATATATACTATGTGATAAAATAGTATGAAAAAATCATAGATACACTCTATAGTATTAGTAACATAAGCTCTGATGACACTTTCTAACACCTACCAAAAGACTAAAACAATTAAGGGATTCCCATAATAGAGAATTATCCATTGGGACCTAGGATGCACTTTCTCATATATCAGAGGAATCTGACCAATAGTGAGGGTCAAGGGTAGTATTGTAAGGAGAATATACAACAATACCAAATTGAATAATAATAATAAAATAAACAATTATCATACATAACATAAATTAAATAAAATCGTTGAAATAAATAAGAATCATCAATAATAATAATGAATATCGAACCATACAATCATACAGACTCATTGTAATACCAATATATAGGATTGAATACCCTTCAAGATGATTATAAATACAATAAATAAAAAAATGAATACATTAGAGAAATAATTCCAATATATAGTCTCACTTTATTCCAATCTCCAATCCCATATGTGATATCCTTCATGGTCATGATACACTAAGTCTCAAACCAACTTGAACATGAAAATACATAGGTCTTCTCAGGCACCAAAGATCCATAGATGTTCAAGAAGGGTGTGAGTCTAACTCAATAGAGAGACACCATTATGATATCATATATAACCAGTAAATGTTGTGTATTTTCTTGTGATAATCACATCAGAATAATAAAAATACAAAGGAATTGAAAATAAATCACCATTGTTGATCCTAGGGGTCTAATGTGCCACATGGGACCTACTATACCTACTTTATCTAGTTTTGAAGTGTCTTTTATTACATCATGTGTTTTTGCTAAATAAATATCAAACAAATCCGAAAGAACTAGTCCAATGTGGCCCAATCCTATGGGATGATCTATGTCCATACACAGAACCAGTTTATTCTATTGAATCTAAGGTTTGAATCGTTGGAAGCGAAAATCATGATAGCTAAGATCAAAATCCATGCCATCAAAAATCATATAGTTTCAAATTAAATCCAAAGAATCCTAAATCATGGTACTCATAACTCAAATCCATGGAAACCCAAATCATCATACTTCTAACTCCAATCCGTGGTATCCTAAATTTTGGTACATCATATCAACTTCAAAGATAAAATAAAAGGCACCCCAAATCATGGTATCCCAGCTGCAATTCATGTATCCCAAACCAAGTTACTCCTGGATCCAATATTTAACAACATAATATTTTATATATATTTCTTTTGAAATAATACTTAATGTATTCGATAGATTTTCTAATATGCAACTCAAAGTCTATATGAACAACGATATAGTAAAATGTAATATCCAAACTATTAAAATATAAGGTATTCATATTAATAAAGAGTTTATGAAAAATATTTATAAATGTTTTTATTAATGAAAATTTAATAATTAATGTATAATAAATAGGTACCCAATTTTCAGTAAAGTCATTTTATGCTTCAAAAAAATGTTTTCTTCCAAAATGGTTTTCATTGATTTTTTTCTTTTGAAATTTAAATTAATTTGTATAATTTTTAGGAATTTTTTTAGGAAATTAATATAACTTCTAAAATAAAATATTCAATATTATATTATTGTTAATTTTTAGGATTTTTTTTAAAAAATATTTTTTATTGAAAAGTGAAAAATAATTGTTTTTTGTAAAAAATGTCATTTATTTTCATGTAAATGTCCCATTGTCTATTTAATTTTATATTAAATTAAAATATTATAAATTTAATTATAAACAATAAAATTAATTACCTATTAACCATAATTATACTTTAATTTGGTATAATTTATTTTTTGGGCTTAAAAACACATTTTTCTAAAACACTATTTTTGTACGAGTAGTGAATATTTACCTTAATAAATTAATTTAATATCTAATTTTTAATAATTAAAATTAAATTTAGATATTATATGATCAATATAATATTTTAAAATTCATTTTTTTTGTTTTTACATGGTAATTAATGGAATTCAATTAGGTTTTATGTTTAAAATATCATTTTTTGAACTTTGGTTTTCATTATGGTTTTCATGCTTAATTAAAATTAAAAAAATTTCAATTATAGAAATTGAATATAGTAAAATTTATTCCATATTTTTAATAATAATAATTAATATAATTTAATAGAGCCAACTATATTTTAGGTCATACGGAGTAGTAAGAATAGTAAAACTTTGTTACCATTGTTATGGTTAAAACAGGTTTACCCTAGGGTTAAACCATGTGATAAGGGATGGATTTCCACCAAAACCTATAAAATTAATATTTTTTTGAATATATTTAAACAATATATTATAAAAAAATTTAATCTTTTTCTATTTCGAACCACATTCCCCTGAAAGTGACCTTACATCATTGAAATGGTTTATGAAAGTGCCTTACCTAACTTATAAAAGGGAACCTCTTCTCCTACCATATTCACACCATTTAATCCATATTAAACTAAAAACACCTACTATAAAAAATTCATCAAATTATTCCATTCACCATATATATTATATTATTCCCCTAATACCAATCCTTTAATACTTAAGGAGTATGTAAAAGGGGGTCTATCAAACAATAGGTGTAGATCTTAATCAAGCTATTTCAATTTTATTTGTACTTATACTTCCAATGAACTAATTTTATCCATAAAAAGTTTTAAATATAGTATAATAATAATACTGATATTTCATTATTATTATTATTATTATTTAACAATCATTTACAATCTCTTATCAAACCCATGAGAGATGAAAATATAGCTTGTGTGTATGTGTGGACTACCACCTCCACATAGCAATTCAAATCATTTTCCACCACCATCATTAATGGTTCGTTATTATGAAATATTTAATGTTTATATATTATATTTATATTATAATAATTATTTTTTATTTTTTAATAAATATTTATCTATATTTAATTCCATCCATCAAAAAATGGAAACGCCACTCATGTGTATGTACGAAGTACTATCTCCATGCAATGATTCAATTCATTTTCATCACTTCCTTATATTAATGGTTATTAATACTTATATAATTAATCTATATGATATTTATATCATTATTAAAATTTTTAATATGAAGGAACCATGATCAATGTGCAAGGACCATTACCGCTGAACCAAAACATATATGAAAAAACGAAGCAGTTAACACCCAAAAATGATGATGATAATGATAAATTATTAGTGAATGGGCGATAAGATGTTATAAGTAAACCATTTATAATATTATAGGTATTATTATGGATTTTAAATAATTATATCAAATTTATATTTATTATATATTAGTTTAGAGTTCTTATTAAGAAAGATATACTTGAGGAAATGGTTATACGTTACATTTTCATTTTTATGAAGATTTTTTTTCTTAAATTCTCAAATGATGAAATCATATGACATATCTATCAAAAATATTATATATATTACTATTATATGGAATTTATAGATATTTTATATTTTCCTTTAATTTTACTCTTTTTACATACTAAATAGATCAAACAAAATGTTTTAAGAAAACCGGACTTATTTTTCACTTTGAACGAGAATCTTTTTATCCATGTCCGTATTTTATTTATATTTTTTTTCAAGAATGATTTTATTATTATATAAATATTATTTGAAGTAATTTTTTACTATATTTTAATTTACTTATGAATTTTTAAAATTAAATTTCTTATCATTTTTCAAACATGGTTTTTTTGAGTTTTTACCGAAAACATGAATGGAATTTTTGTTTTAACATACATTGCATAAATGAATTTAGGAACAATTTTGAATAATATTTTATTTAAAGGTTAATTTATAATATTAATTTTTTATTTTTAAATAATTTTTTACTGAATATATTTTAAATTTAACTATTCTAAATAATTTATCTCAAATATAAAGGTAATTTTCCTTAAGAAATGTTCTAGAGATATTTTAAATCTATTTTATATGTAAGAACATAATATGATGATTTATATTATTTTTTGGGTGTATGATCCATTGTTACCATATTTATGATTTCTCGATATGGTTTATTATTTTTATGATGAAATTTTTATGAAACCCATATCCTTTCCATGAGTTATGACTTCATGATATGATGAATGCTTTATGATCTTCTGACACACATATATATGATTTTCATTATGTGGACAGTGGGAATGAAATTATATATCCATCAAATTCGTTGGGTAAAGAAAGATATCTTATGAGATAACAAGGACTTTAATGGTATGTGAACTCTGTTTTGTAAGGGAATTTTTCCAATAAGATAGTATTTGGAGTTGACCTTGATTAAAGAAGTTATTTAATATAAAGTGAAACCAATCGATTATTAAGAAAATTATTGAAAAAACATTATTCCACTTTTCTTGATTCTAATATATGAATTTATGGGTATGATATTCAAATTCTTAAATCATTTTTTCATACCCTTATTCTTATTTTCTTATCACTTATGATCAATTATTGACATCTCTAATGTTTACCCTTATATTTCATCCTAGCTCACCCTTTCTAAGGTTTCCCTTCAATAATTTATAAAAAAAGGTTTTAAGTATGTTATGTCTAAGAAGGGTCCTAGTTGTGAAGGACCAAATGGGAAAGGATTTCGATATTTTTTGTACTAGTTTTTTATATATCCATGTTTCCAAATACACTAAACCTTTATGGTCCTCAGGTGTGTATTATTATTAAATGTATTTAATATTCATATAAAATGAAGTAATATTTATATATGAAAAGTATGGGTCACTATAAAATCCACGGTAGACCAAATAATCATATCTTAGTGGATTATATATCCCACTATAAGAATATAAGGACCATATCAAAGGATTCAGAAACCATAATATCCATGCATGGGTGGACTCTATATTCTAACATACAAATCCATAGAGTATTTTCAAGGAATCCCAAACCGCAATATGTCTATATATCTAAGTGGGAATTATTTACCACCCAAAACTCATATAATCGAGGTCCGACTCACAAGTGCATGACCTCTTACCATTATAGGAATAATAATATCACACCAATGATTTAGATTTTAAGGTGACACTGATAATCATCACTACCATTTTCCTACATGCACCCTTCCAAGGGTCAACATATTTCTGGGGTACCCACCGAGGTCCGTATGTTTACATCACTATTTGGATACTCACCAAAGTATCTCTATCTCAAACTCATTTATTGGCTCAAAATCTCTCACTTAGAGGGAATGTAATCTCATAGAATCATCATGGTCCCATCAAGGACTCAATGTTATATCAGTCTCTCCCTTATCATTATCGCAAAATAGAGATGTCATCACAACCTCCCCCTTTCCAGATAATTATAGTTTAGTCCTCATACCCAACCTAACCATAAATCTCCTTAAGGTTTACCCACATTGGTAATCATATATCATAAGTGAAAAAATACTTTCCCATTGGTTATATTGACTAGCTCGATGGAATCTTGGAAACTCAAGGTTTCATCATGGACCACTTGAGCCACTCACTACCAATCCAACGCTCTTCTCTATAAGGAGGAATCTAAGGCACCTACTTAAAGGGACTCAAATTTAATTTAATTTATTAGTGAATCAAGCCGTTGGGTTTGTTCATCTAAATTCATAGAATTATAGTCAATGCCTCATCCATCAACAACTGATTCAACAAACTTGTTCACATGGTCCCTCAGGGACATGGAATTTTGTTCATTCCATTCACGGGAATTTTACTTTAATTAAAATAATTAATTTAAAAAAAAGTGGTCATTAACCCTATGTAGTGGGACCACACATCACATTAATGCATAAACATAATACATTTACCAAATTGGTATGTATAAGGGACCATCTAACTCAATAATAAAATATTCAATTTGATAACTACCCAATAACTATTTCTCGAGCTTGACCAAGTCCAATCGACCACCACTCATGAGACCCTAATCAGTTATAACTAATTAAACAAACTATTAATAATTCAAAGTTTAATCTAGTTAGGAATAATACCAAAACACCCCAAATGCTATAACCACCCACTAACACCTAGATCCGTAAGGTGTGTACCACTCTCAGCAAATAGCTAAACATATTCCATAATGTCCCACCAATTAATCATAAAAATATTAATTTTATAATTATTAAAAACAGACATAATTATGAAAAACTCATCCAGACACCACACTACACCAGAATGGTGGTCAAAACCACAAGGATGGTCTGCAACACACTTTTGACATCTGCTAAAGAAAGGGACCTAACATATTCACCAAATCATCAAATAATATAATTTAATTTAGGCTAAATTTTTTAAAAAATATAAATGGTGAGGTACCTAAAATGAAATGAAATGAAATAAAATTTACACAACATATTTGGATGACCACTATATAATATGACCAAATTCTCCTTGATTAGGGTTATTTACAACATGATCCTTCTGAAATAATCAAGAACCCTAATAAAAAACTATAAATAATTAGGGGTTTTTGAATGAAACAAATAATATAATTAAAATATATGAAACTACCTCATATCACTATGGAATCAAAACAAGACCCACCTCTTCTCTGGGGTAAAAGAAATGGGAGAATGAGGGTGGGGTGGCTGAGCAAGTAGACCTTCACATGTCAATCAAAACCCTAAAAATGAAATAGGATCGACCATAAAATGATCATCCTACCACCATTTTGAAAAAACAAAAGGGCATGGATCAGAGTGTTGCAAAGGGGGTTCACTCTATGAATTCTCACACCTAAAAATTTCTTGGACTAAAATAAAGTTTATGACATGGAATGTTCATGATAGAGGGTTCACCCCTCTTCCAAATACATTCATGGGGTGACAACCATGGTCACATTTTGAATGGTCTATATTTTCTATTTTCATTAGAACTTCCATTATAATTTGGTCTTGACATATAATTGAACACCTAAGACATCATACAAGCCTTAAACCCAATCCAAAAAACCTGTTTAAAGACATTCAATGGTCTAAAATCTCATTATCAGTCTCTATTCTCAAAAAGAACCACCCACCAAGAAAAAAATTAAATGCCTTCAAGATTTTACCCACTCAAAAGGTATGATGTTTAACAACTACAGTATCTAGTTTGGGTTTGTTTAGGAATAATACTTTTCATCATAGATAAAGGAGGCATGAAAAGAAATTTAGATTGACCTTGATCAACTAGAGGATTTTCTTACTAATAGTCACTCCCAATGATCCTTTGAAAATCCAAAAGTACTTGTTAGGGGTGTACTATAAAAGAGTAAGAAATAGAAAACATCATCAAATTGGGCCACAAAATTAAAAACTTTATAAATGAAAAGATAAATAAAAAAATAAATATAAAAATATTTAGAAAAAAATCCACATAAACTCCAATAAATCCCAACTTTTATCAAAAGTGTAAATATTAGAAAACGACTAAATTATTCTTAAAAAATCATCTTAGTAACTCTTTGAACACATTTAAAAAAAATTCTAAATACTATATTAATCATCCATAATATTTAATCAAGAGGGATCTATAAGAAAATGTTTGAAATATATAACCATAAGTACCTTGAAACACATCATAATACATCAAAACCTTAACAGTCAATATTGAAAAGTATTTATAAATCGAAACCTTTAATGAATATATGATATTTTTTCATTAAACACTAAATAAAAATTTCCAATTTTTTTTAACAACCACCCTTTCACATTAAACACATCCTTTATAAAACAAAAATCGCTTTAGAGTTTAAACCATTTGATAAAACCTATTAAAAATTATCCAACTCAAAATATTAAAATAATGAACTAAAATAATATTATCCAAGCTAAATAACATAAATAATCTATAAAAAACAAGTTAATTTATCTTCAATGAACAAGAAAATAGACTAATAATAATTTAGGATCTAAAAAATCACAATTTAAAGTTTTTATAATTTAAAATCATAGATTTTTTAACTATACGATATGAAAAACCACTATCTAAACATGTATGTATATTGAATGTTTTCTTCGAATGTGTTACATGTTTACGTATGGGTTTTTATAACTTTTTCAGTAATCCCGTAACTCTAATTTTATTCCCATTCTCTACTCTAAATCATGAAGTATTCAATATAAAAATAAATACTCATATAAATACTATAAATCTTAAAATTAATTGAGAATAAAGATATAATTCAAGACACAAACATGCAAAACACCACTAGTTACTTAATGATCAACATGAAAAGTGTTATCAAGAAACATACTCATACCTACCCATTAAGATTTAATGATTTTATTTCTTATATTCCATGAATCTCCAAATAAAAACCGAGCTTTGATACCATTTTTTCATGAACCACTAAGGGACAACCAACACGTCACCTAGGACAGATCACCATAAGGCTTGATGTGTGTTCCCAATCACCATGAGTTGATGACTAGTGTTGGGGAATCAAACATACACTGATGGGAATGATTTAACCAAATAAATCAATAATAATTAAAAAAAATCAGCACAACCACTCCATAAGTTAGAGGATCACTCTAATGCGAATAAACAATTTCATATTAAATTTAAAACCAAACATGACATATTATAAAAACTAAAATCTAAAAAAAACATAGGACCAATTTAATTAAAATGGTACACATATAACTAGAATGTGTATAAATAATAATATGATGGTCTAGAAGGAATGATACTTATGATGAACATAACACTAAAATATAAAAAAAGACCATTACTACCCCCAAAATACACTAATATTAGACAATCAAACAAATTTACTTTCCACCTTAATGACACCTAAAGAACAATATCCAAAGATAATAAGATACATCCAAGAATAACCTCTAATAAACCTCAAATATCATATATGTAATCATAATAATTCTAGTAAGTATCTTTTCCAGTCTACAAGAATAAAATTTAAAAGTAAATTCATTTTACTATTGTTTAAAATAAAACTATAAAAGTATTTTTTTCAATTTTTGAAAAAAATAACATTAGAAGATAACATATATTCTTTTCCTCCATTGTATAAAATTTAGAAAATTAAATATAAATATTAATTGAATCATTTCATAAAAAATGTTTAATTTTATGTAAGGAAAAAACATAATTCTCACTTTGGAAATAACCTAGTTAGAAAAAATTTAGTCCAAGAATTAGTAAACCTATCAAATTTAATAAAAAAAAGAAAATTATGATGTATTTTTATATGTAGGAGTAATTAAAATATAAATTCTTTAAGTTAAAATAAGTGAAATTTTTTAAGAAAATAATCATTCTGATTTGAAGTTATCAAATTTATATAATGGAAAGAAATTGTGCACTAACGTTCTTGTGAGAATCATATTATACTAAAATAATATAATTAATAAAATAATCAAATATAATAAACACTAACATAATAATCATAATAATAATTATAAGTAACCATCATCAAATAATAATAAATGAAAAACCATTGGGAAATTAAATCACAATATTTTTGGGAACACCAAGGAGACTTAGGGAAAATTTAATATAACACCAAAATAAAATATACTCAATTAGAACATAATAACATTAAATTTTTCAAAGAATCAGTTTTAATCTTCATAGTCTGACTAAGGGGAAAATCTCCTAACCAAGGTATTATCCTAACTTCGAGTCACTAACTAGAATGGAATCACAAACTAATATAATAATTGTACCTATATTTCTCATATAGCTACCTAATTTTTCTTATGATACATAAATGACAATAATCATAACTCACTCTCACCTCCAACATCCCTTTAAAAAAATAACTCATCTTTCAAGAATATCAATATAATAATCATATTATCCAACTAAGTAAATCCACCAATATCACATGACATAAATATCATTTTAAAATTTTATATAAATAAAAAAGTGGACAACTTAATGGGTATACATTAAACAAAATATGTCAAAGTAGAATCAGTGAGACAAAATATTTAAAAATTATAACTTAAAATCACCAAATATCACATTTTAAAACCCATAAAAAACCCTTTTATATATTGGAAAATTAAAAATTTCTAAAAATAAACATCAATTAAACCTAATATATTTTTTTTGGAATTATAAAAATACTTTATAGGTGTTGTTTTCAAGATAGAAAATTTAATCACTGAAACATGTGAAAATCCCCCTTATGAAAATTGAAAATTAAGAGGAAAAATAAACTCATTTAAATTGATTAAATATATTCAATTAATAAAAAATTTAAAGAATTTTCAACATGGATTGAAAATAATTGCAAACATATGGAATTATGTTTAAAATAAATTCATGGTGAAACCTACAGTTGATTTTCAATTTCACTATCAATGGTGTTATTACACCATAAAAGGGACAAAGAATCATTTAGATGACTATTAGTGACTTTAACATATTGAACATACAATGTGAAAATCAAGAAGCACTAAAATGTAGGACTAAATGTCCTTTATATGGTAATAAAAATAAAAGATATGGGTGAAGGATAAGAGAATATATGAGCATAGAAGCTTATATGAAGGAAATTATATGATTTGATTAATAAAACTAAATAGATCAAGTCAAGTAGGGTGAAAGAAGAAAATAAGTATTTCTATGGTTTAGAAATATCAAATTAAAGGAAGGAAGGGGTACCGAACAGATTAAATCGTGTAGGGGAAGAACACAAATTTCACACTTTTAAAAATTGGTCATCTTGCATGATTTGGCCACACTATTTAGCAAACTATCATCAAACCATATAACAAAATAATTATTTTAGTTGTGTATCATATGTGAGTAGACTAAATAGTTACTACTAAGTATGCACAAACCATTCAACAACCATTAGGATGGTACCCTATGTATGGTTATCTCTCACTTTTACTCATAATAGTATGCTAACCATGCTCTACCACTGAATTAGAAAACTCACACATAAGGTTGAATGACATAGTTTCTTGTAACCATAAATATTATTAATCCACTCTGTTACTTATAACCATGTAGATAACCATGTTCTAGCTACCAAAAATAAATAACACTATTTATGATTAAATTTCATGGTTACAACTAATTGTGTTCTAGTCATGTGGTAACTATTTAACACCAAAAAATTTATAATTCCATGAAAAATAAAAAACAGGCTTCTCCAAGCCCATGAAAATAAATATTTAAATAAAATTATAAGAAAAAGTTACGCCTATAAATCCTAACGTCATGTGACCTATAGAACCTCATAAATTCTAATAGAATAAGCTTGTGTAATTTACTATTGAATATTATATCAGTTTTTCATTGGTATTACATGGAAGTGTTTTCAGAGATTTTTACTGATTATGGTGTTGTTTAGGGTGTCATAGGTTGCTTGGTAGCAGGTTCAAGTGGGATGGATTCGATCTACAACATACATTTTTCAGATTTTAGTCTATCATGGTCTAATGATAAGACATCACACCACAACTATGGGGGCTGGGAGAGGCCCATGATGTACCCAATGGACTACACTCTGACCTTTTTAGTGTGTTTCTTAAAGTGAAACCCCAAGTAAAACACTATAAGAGGTGATGGAAAAACTTGTTACCTTTTCATTTTTATGGTATGCAGACCAAACTGCAATATTTCATGGAAATTTAGTTCCATAATGCAAACACTATGGTTTCACCATGAGCCTATCTAGTTTTTTAGGGTAGAATTTTAATTTTTCCATGATCTTATATTTATCTCCCTCACATGACCATCAACCTCTTGTGTGAACCACTCCTCTTTCTCCCATATACTTTGGAAATTTTAACTCATTCTATATAGGAATAGATCACTATTCATTACAATAATAATGTTGAGGAAAGATTAACTTCCCATTTTCACAATTCCTCTATTTCATTTTCTATCAATCAGTCTCACACCGTTTATGTGTATTTTTTCCCTATTTTGGGTTTTCATATAACTATCCATTTTTTGAAATTTTAAATCCCAACAAATAGACAATATTTAGTGAGTGGACCCCGATGTTAATAATGTAGGTTTTGTTGAATATATCAATTAAAGTCTCCCTATATTCATTATGAGTGTGATGTGCAGTCATGAAGAAAAACCATGATATTAACCTAATAATATAATACATGTTTTGTGGTCCTAATTCATGAAATTAAACCATACCATGGGTCAATAGTGGTCTAATGGAAGGAGTAGGCTAAATCTTTATCAACCACATGAGGTGTTCTTTAATTCGAAACATTAAAAAGAGAATTTAATAGTGATACTATGGGGTCCATGGGCACATGCTAGTGACCATGTGTGTTGTTGGGGATGCCTAGGGTGTATCTTAGGATCTGGTGTGTGTGACTTTTATTGAATACATTAAATAATTAAATTGATATGGTTTAATAGTGATTGTGCCCAGTGACATGGAATTCTTTGGACATGCTCTATAGTTACAACACTGAGATATTGAATAGGAATTCTTAGTATATTGTTTGAGGATTCATCCTTGAGCCTATTGAATTAGAATGTCATTGGGAAATCCCCCATTGATTCATCTTGATGCTTATTGACTTAGAATAACTTAGACATACTCCCTTTTTATAACATTGATACATTGACTAGGAATTCCTAGGATATTATCCTTGGATTTAGCCTTGAGCCTATTGACTTGGAATTCCTTAAGGTGATCCTCTACTGATTCTATTGATTCATAATAACTTTGAATGACTTGGAAATACTCGCAATATAAATAATTTATCCATTTAAAAGAAATTATAATGATATTATCCTTGGATATATTATTTTGAACATTGATATAGAATTCCTAGGATATGTTCCTTGGATTCAACCTTGGGAATAGTGACATGGAATACCTTGGAAACACACCTTGGATTGAAACATGATCCTAGAGATAGAGAATTAATTTTATATACTCATTATATTTTTCATTGAGCCTTTTCACATGGTGTATTTTTATTAGAGACATCTGACATAGGCCAATGTAGGTATGGTTGATCCTGAGTGTCACCTTCAAACTAAAGGATATATGGAGGCTATTTACTATGATTTCATTTATTATTATGATAATTAGAGTGAAATTTTACTCAGACTATATGTGTTTTAGGATGTCATTATTGGTGTCTTGTTAATTCACACTCGCACACTTCTACGTCCATCTTATATACATGATCAGACATTATGGTTAAAGGGAAGGATATGGGAAAATTCCCTATGACCGATTCTTGATTGGTACCAGGTGTGTGGAGCATGGTGGAATGGACCGATCATGGACTAGGGATCAGTTTTGTGTTATTTCACATATTTTTCTATATTCACTTTTATATTTTGGTCGATATGAATTTTTTTAAACGTATTAATTTCTTGAAATGTAGATAGATTATTTTGATAGCACATAGATTGTGTTTTTTATTAGTGGTTGTCATGATATTTGAAGTTTAGCTTTATAATATTATGTGATTGCAATTTATTTTTCAATTTTTTTTGCACTATGATATGAGGGTATAATATCCCCACCATATAATCATAGAACCATGTTATTATTCGATAGACTAAGGTGTACGAGGAGGTTCTATTGATGCAATATTTCCCTTCTATCTAGTTAAGAAATAGCAATCTTGGATTGGGATATTAATAAGTTGCAACACCCCAATGATTTAAGAATAAATTTAATATTGAATGCATGAAACACTAAGTCTCTAAAAAACAATACATTGTTATATCTGAGCTAATAGAAATAATTTTTTCACTTATGTGATTTCAATTTTAAAAATCTGACACACACAGTGGTATTCAGGGTGATTTTTGGATTCTGATAGAACAAACTGATTTTTTTGGTGAATAGTAACCTACCCTTATGAATAGTAACCTATCCTTAGGAATAGTAATATACCCTTATGAATTGTAATTTTATCTTTATGAAAATTAATATGACCCTTATGAATTCTAACCTCACCCATGAAAGTATAAATAAAATTTAGGCACATTACAAATGAAGTAGAATATTTTATGAATTATTAATTAAGTATTCGTATTTTTATGAGTGATAAATATTCAATTAAAATATTAAATTAATAAATTAATTAGTTTTCATAAAATTGGTTCCTAAATAAATATTTTTTCATTTTATTTTAGGATAATTTTATGAGACCGTAGTTAATTTTTGAAAGTATTATAAAAACAGTTTTAAATATAATATCTATATTTTTCAAGTAAACAATGATTTTATTTAAAAATTAAATTTCACATATTTAGAAAATTATTTTGATAAAATTGATTCCATTTTTTTTAATCTACACTTCAAAAAATGGTTAGGGTTATTTTTTGGGGATTTTTCTAAAATACACAAAATTTTGATGAATAGTAAAATACGATAATTTAGGATAAATGACAAATACATGGTTTATTGAGTCATAAGTGATGTAGGGATGATGTAGGCACACTTGGTTCAAACTCACATGCTAGTTTTACTATTTCTAGTCACATGAACCAAGACTATTCATAGTATTGAGAAAAAATATATAACTAATGATTAAAATAATGAGAAACCCCTCCTCCCCTCCACTATAAATACCACCCTCCTTACCCACACTATTCACTCCTTTAAAGCATTGTTCCTTATATAAATTCTACCCAAATCATATACCAAGATCCTAACACATGTCCATCATCTCTTGGTTTCATAAAGATACCAAATCCACTCCCCTAAATAGGCTCTCGAGGAAGATTAATTCAAGATGTAAATTCATCTTTTCAATTCTTTTACATTCTTTTCAACGTCCACTGTTTTCTTTTCTATCATAACCTCACCTCACCCAAATGTTATGAAAACAATAGTAACATAAATTTAATTTATTTCTATTATTAATATGTAATAACTTATTTTCATCTCTTCTTTACCCTTCTTTTATGATAGTAGTAAAAAACAACATGCAAGATCTACTAATTTACCACATTCGAGGATGATGGGTTTTCAATTTGTATAACTGTCTTAAATATTTTCCTGAAACCATTATTATGGTTGAACCAGACTATAATATATCTTTCATGCCTAATATATGGTTATTTAATATTTTTTACATATTGTTTTTATGTATAAAGAAAAATGAGTTCGTTGTGTTCAAAACCCCATAATTAACCCAAACGGTTAACAAAAAATTATTTATATAATGATTAATTTTCACTCCAAGTAACCAAATTAAATTTACAAAAATTTAATATTATGTATGTTCACTAATAACATATAACTTATATTGTTTCTATCTATCATCATTTTAAAAAATTCTCCATTCATGTATATAAGTATACCGATCATGAAACAAATGGACCCGAGCAATGAAATTGAACCTCTTAACCCAAAAAAAAGTCCACAAATAAACTTAATAAGGATATAATAAATCAATTAAATTAAGACGAGGTTATTTAATTATTAATTAATATTACTAAATTTCATTATTCAGATCATTAAGATCAATTGGAGGACACCTTCTTACTTAAGGAAAGGGTTTCTTCATCTCGCTTCCATTTTTTTGAGGTATTCCGTACTCACTACTAATACTGGTCTGTGGTGAAAGTATACTACCTATTGATGTTTCATATCACTAATCTCTATATTTTTTGGATATTCAACTTATAATTTTATTACTATTAATTTTGGGTCATATTGTTCATTTGATTACAAAGTTTTAAGTATTTTCTACCCAAACCTCCATTTTCATTCGGGTTGCTCTTATTCTCTACTCACCTTAATGAAATTATTATTTATTCATATTTAATCCTAAAAAATTATATGTGAATGTTATATATATGTGTACCAATCATAATACTTCTTCTTTTTATTTGTAGCTACATTTTTTAAAATAATCATTCAAAAACAATTTTAAAAATGCAAGCTCGATTCAAGGAACATCTCGAATTACTACATATTTTATGGTTCACTAAATAATCTGTTTTAGGACATATTAATCTTTCTAAAATAAAATATTTTAAAATGAAAAATATATATTGGTTTATTTCTGGTT
The DNA here is from genome assembly GCA_963277665.1 of Viscum album. NCBI lineage: Eukaryota > Viridiplantae > Streptophyta > Magnoliopsida > Santalales > Viscaceae > Viscum > Viscum album. The sequence goes on along the minus strand of OY728141.1, from coordinate 1,951,002,774 downwards.
TTATATATGAAAGAAAACTTACCTTGTCTCTTTAAAATTCTTTAATATTTTCCTTAAACCGAACTAAAATGTTTTATTTATAAAGCATCTTTAAAAAGTTTTTTTAAATGATTTTATCTCAATAAGACATTATTTAAGACTCAAATATAATTTCAATGACCTTACATTTTTATTTTTGGGATATACAGGTTTAAAATCTGATTTCATGACAAATAAAAATGATTTTCCAAAAAGAACTATTCTTTCTAATGTAAAAAATGATTTCTCTCATATCACTTTATCTTTTATAATATTTTTTCCATGTTCAACACTTATTTATTGCTTTTGGTGTATGTGCTATACTTTGTTATATCAAATGAAAAGTCTAATTATTCTCATGACATTATAAAGGGATTATGATTTGAATGTTTCAAGGTGGTATGAGACATTTTGGAATGTTTAAGGATTATTTACTCAAGGATTTTCTATGGTCTCGTTTAAAAGTATCTTTATCTATGTCCACATCCTTTATTGAATTCTACATTTTATTGTGGGTTATATCATATGATATCATCTGTCATTATTTATTGAATGGTTTATGATTAGTTTTACTATTGATGTGCTATCTAGAAACCTTTCACAATGTTACTCCGAATGGTTAGTGTTTATGTTTATTGATTGAGGAATGTTATTTACATTTCATATGATAGTTTCAATATGAATGTGTATGTTATTTATCTTGATACGCATTCATATGAGGAATAATTTTGACTTAGTAAGTGTCGGTTTGGGACCTTTATAGCCCCTCAGTGCATCAGTAGGTCTCATGAGACAAACTATAGTCTTTGCACAAGGCCTTAACAGTTTGGTTATTTATGGTATTGGAACCAAGAGTTAATGGTATGTTTATTATGTACCACATTATGAATTACCTCATTATGAAGATAGTAATTGAAATTTTATATGATTATTCGACTAGTAGAATACCCATGATTATGTTTTATTATGGAATTATTTATTCATCTGTTATTCCTCCCATAGTATGTACAAGTTTGTTTCTAATGGAAAGTATTTTTAGTTATTCACCATCCCAAATGTTTATGTTTATGATATCTTACACTGTATTTTTTACCCATACTAAGAATATAATATCACCCCTTTTCTTATGTTTTATTTTTCCTTAGGATGTGGAGAGGTGTATTATAAATGAATTTCAGGGATAAACTTAGAGTTGTGTGTGTTCCCAATAAAACGTATATGTTTTTTAAGTTATAATGTTGAACCTATGTATGTATCTAGTTTTTCAAAACAACTAAACTATTTGGTCCTTCACAAAATTACATCCTTGTAATCCTTCCAAGGTAATTAAATAATGCACATACTCTGGGCTTCTGGGGTTGGGGAGTTACAAATGTGGTTTCAAAACCCTATTATTTTATCTTAAGATGTCATCATGATAGAAATAAGATAAAAAATATTTGAGACTTCATATGGAAATAACTATTGGTACTAGATAAATCATATAAGAGGAATATTCTATGTTGTTTGGAATAGGATTGATATTTTGATTTCTACTTTTACTATTGGAATATTTCTCCTATAAAAGAACATATGATATCAAAATTATGAATTATATGATTTTATATTTTGGTAGAAATTTAACAGGGTTTGTGTTTATGCATCATCACATTCACGTATGTTTCACATATCATTCACATAATTAATTTTTATTTTCAACTTAGTTATAGTACCGGGGTCAATTATTTAAAATGGATGCATTAACTTATATGGGGTTTTTTATACAACGTGATGGTGGAATATTATCTAAAAAAATATATGAATTATTACTGAATTTGAATCATGAACAATTACTCTGGTTATTATATGGTTTATCTAAAAAAATTGTCAGTTCTAAATTTTAAATCAGTTTCCTTTATAAATTGTGACTGGCATATTATTTAATTGATACTCTGTTATGAATTTCTTATTGAAAACAAAGTGAATCAAAATTATAGGTATCCTATAAAATTGGGATATTAACCTTGAATATTGATGGATTGGGTTAGAGATAGAGCTTGAGTTGTGAGATCCTTATTTTATGAGGTGTAAATATTAGTGGTATGTTATTCATGTTATCCATTAACTCAACTATGATATCAAGAACTATTATGGTAACTTGTTATGTGGTGGATTATTGTAATTATAGAAAAATAACTCCATTAAAACCTCTATTATATAACCAAAAGGTGGCAAGAAGAACACCCCAATGGTTGGATTGGAGCCTCCTACAACACGAGGGTTTGTGATGGATATATATCTCCAATATAGCTTTCTAAGGGTTGTATAATTGTTGGAGATAGATAGGATCCATTAGTTGTGATAATGATGTTATATCTGACTAGGGTGTATTAGTTGCATCATATAACTTTTTAACATGGGTGGGTGGTCCAAAAGTTTCTATGTTTTGGGTAGTGTTAGTTGTTTTTTGACAATCGTAAGAAACCCCCAAATAGGAGGGTGAATCTTACCATGTTTATTCTTCATGTACTAGTGAAACATTGTTGAGAAGACTTAGTCTATAAAGAAGTATCATGTGGTGATGACTTGGAAGTACCTTTAATACATGTTCTTTGACAATTGTTTTCCTATGAATCTTAGGATATATAGGGATAAAGAGTTATTACACATTGAGTAGGGGGTATTTTAGTGATAAACTACACAACCCATTGTATGTATTTTTACTGATTTTAATCAATGATGAAATTGGATGATTTGATGAGAGAGTGGTATTTTTAAGATGACCTTAGGTATGTGATATGAGTTTAGGCGAATTTTTTTCACCTACCTACTTTCTCAAAGGGGGTGAATCATGATCTTATTACTGAGAGGAAACTGAGAGAAACCCAAGGTTTTGGGAATGTTTTTTAGTGATAGATACCATTAGTGGGATAAAAATAAGTTAAAAGTGTTGTTTCAATGTTATCCTCTAGGATAACGGTGGGAAGAGTAGTCTGGGTGGTGATTTATATCTTCATAAGGATGATTTAGTGTGGTTCTATCAGTGTGGAAATCTTGTCCACATTTATTCATAGTATGGCCAGATTCCACTTGAGTGTAGATATTATGGGAGGGGGAGACACCTGTATATGTTATATTGGATTTTCTAGTGGGTTTTTAGTGATAGAGGATCGAGTTAGAGATTTTTGTAAGGACAAGGGGTGACACTGTAGGGGCGAAGATAAATCTCCACCATCCATTCAAGATGGGGTATAAGGAGTAATATCCAAGTGAATGGGAAAAATGTTTAGTTGGGATAGTTTAGTCCATGGGAGTTAGGAAAGGAATCAGGTTATTTGTACATGATATCTTCATTTCATTAAGCCTACCCTTGATGATCAGTATTTTAGACCTTCTACAGTTTGAGGTACGATTCTAGTATGCTCTATGTTATCTTTTACATTGTTTGAAACATGATATTAACATTTATGTAAAGCTTATTAAATTTTATAATTATTAGGGAATTCAATTAAGTATATGTAATGAGTTATGTGCATTAACATACCTTGAGGTGTTTGATCTCATTGGAGTAGGGAATATTCCATAGTGGTGGGTGGTTATAGTTTTCTCTAGGATCTCTTTATATTAGCAGTGAAAAACTTTTATTTGACTCTCTATATGGATTTTTTTGTAGCATACCAAGACTATGTATACTTTTACCACCTATGAGTGACTTTAACCTCTCTTAAGGGTAGTAGTTATGTTGATTTTGGAGAATGGGATATTCAAGTGGGTCACATGAGACCTAATTGTCATCTATTGGGTAGATTCACATCATATTCTTCTAGTTTTATATTAGATTATGGGGGAATATGAAATGTAGTATATCATCCTATATTTGATGATTTATCATGTTTTATACCTAATATGGAGGTAGATTTTACTATTGATATTGACCCAAGTGTAGATCCTATTTCCATTCCACCAAACATGATGGATTTGATGGTGCGATGAGAGATTATGGATCAGTAGAAGGACATTAAGGATAAGGGATTTATATGGATGATTTCATCTATTTGATTTTATCTAGTCATTTTCATCAATAAGGTAGAAGAATCATTACAGTTACACACATATTACCAAAAGAGTAACTAAGTGATGGTTAAGAATTGATATCCACTTCCACATATCAAAGATATAGTTGATCAACTTAGAGGAACTCATGTCATATCTAAGGTAGAATAAAGACTAGTTTATCACCATATTAGGGTGATACCATCAAACATATCTTGAATTTACATCAGGAGTAGGAATGGTTTTTAGGAGTATTTGGTCATGCAGTTTGTTCTAACAAACATACCAACGGTATACATGGATTTGATGAATCAAGAAATCCACTAATATTTGGACACCTTCATGGTCATTTCTTTATGACATTCTCATGTAATTCAAGTTAAAGGAGGATTACACAAGAAATATATAGATAATTTTAAGTACATGTCGGGAGCATTGGCTATATTACAAGCTCTTAATGTGCCACTTTTGGAAAGACCAAGTGATTTTTTTGTCATATATGAGGTAGTTGTATCTATACACGCCAATAAGGTTAGTGTTGATATTTATCGAAAAAATAAGAATGTTTTTTAGATCCACATATTTTTAGATTCATATAGATTTTACCAGAGACTTATTAAAGAATTATATTATTTGGTAGTACCAATGATAGGACTAAACAAAAAGGGAGTGAATACCTTGAGTTTTTATAATTATGAGAGTTATTTTTTAGGATATAATGGTAATATTGACTATAATGTTGATCGTGAAATTACATGATCTTGGTAGGGAGTATATTGTGTATTGTGAAGCATCAGAAGTTGTACTGGGAGTAGTCTTAATGTAGGATGGTTACGTGATCACTTATGTGTCCATATAGCTGAGACAACATGAACAAAATTACAAGATACATCAGTTGGAACTATTGTCCATAATACATTCCTTCCAGTGTTGGAATCAATTCTTGTTGGGTGAGAGGTTCAAGGTGTATACAAACTATAAGATCCTTATATAAATATTAGAGAAGTGGGAGCTAAACCTTCATCGTCAATTTTGGGTTTTGTATCTACATTATATTAAATTTAAGCTAATTTACAACCTTGGGAAGGGTAACATGGTTTAAGATGAATTGAGAAAGAATATGTAAGCCCATGTTATTCAGGAGTCCAATATCAAGTATTCGTTGACAACCATATTCTCAAAGTCACATTGGGATATACATGTGTACTGTTGTTGAGAATACCATACATACTTATCCATTTATTTTTCACTTTTATGCAATATAATGTGAAGAAACTTTTAGATCCAGAGTGTTTATCCTTAAGGGACAATGTGTATGATTGGGATCCATCACTGGTCTTGAAACTTGATGATACCGAGGCTCTTTATATTCATGGTCATGTCATTGTTCCACTATGAATTTTTGAGGAAATAATAAGGTACTCACATGCCTTAGAGTGGTTTGTACACCCGTGCTTAAGCAATATGTATAAGGACATTCAATGGAAATAGTATTGGCCTGGGATGAGGAGAGACATTGTGGGTTTTTTACGTGGTACTCCACCAATATGCATGTGAAGGATGAGAAACAGTGAACCCTTGGTATTATATATTAATATCCAGTTATAGAATGAAGATGGGATGACATAGCTAGGTATTTTATAAAGGGGTTATAGAGGACACCCTAGGGAAACAAAGTAGAATGGGTGATTATGGATTACCTAACTAAAATATATCATATTATACTTATTCAGGAGACCATTTCAGTATATGAAATCGGTAACCTCAATATTTTATAGATACTGTTATTGTATAGAGTCCCATAGAGTATTTTTTTTAGACAGAGATTCCTATTTTGAATTTCATTTACAGTAGTGATTTTTGGAAGCATTTGGTATATAGGTGTATCTAAGAACTAACTATAATCCATATAAAGATATATAATATTATTTTACTATCTAAATAGTAGAATAAATGTTGAGAGCATGATTCCTTTATTTTTTTGGTTCTCGATAGAACTATAAGACCCTCATTCAGTTCACCTACAATAATAGTTACCAGGAATCAATACAGATAATCCCATTTGAGGCCTTATAGAGAAGACTATAAGGTCTAAATATATATTGGTTAGAATTTGAGAAGTTATTTATTTTCAATCCAATTCTTGTACAAGATATTTCCACTAATTTGGAAGTAGGTGGAGACCGCCCATAGTAGGTAGAGGTCATAAAACTATCAATGAATCCATCCTCTTGAGTTCAATGTGGATGTCTAAGAATTCTTAAAAGTGTCATGTAGGTTGGGAAATTATCGTCTTATGAGGTAGGAGAATCTAGTTCATTGGTAAGTTGTTTTTATTAAGATCATATAGTGGATCATTCTGGCATCATAAAAATTGAGACTCTCTTAGAGCATCAGTTCCATGGACAATGATACTGGCTATATCAACCTAGATGCTAACATGTCTTTTAAGGATAATTCAGTTCAGATCATAGATTCGTCTTAGAAGAATATTTTCATCATGAAAGTACCTCTATTATGAGTGTTGTGGGAGAATATGAGTATCCAGGAGGAGACACGGGAGAGAGAGTATGATATGTATGTTCACTGGAAATATTTGTTTGTGGATGAGTCCTAGTGATGTTAGAGAGTGCAGCTTAAGGACAAACCTTTCTATGGAAGGGAGGTTTTTAACCTCCTTCATTCATGATGTATGATGTTGTTTAATTTATTATTTAATATTTTATAATTTTTCATTTTTTTGTATTATAATTTTTTTGTTGATTTTGAGTGGTTCTAGTGGTATTTTTGATGTTATAGGTGGCTAGGAAGTGGGTTTTGGAGTGCTTGAGTGGACATGTACATGAAAATTTTCAAACTACATTCCATCATGGTGTGATTATTGGACATCATGTCATAACCTCTAGTTTAGGGAGAGGCCAATGGTTCCACTGATGGGATAAACCATGGATATATATGTGGTTTTCCTTATGGTGTATCCCCAAGGTCTACACCACAAGAGGTGAGGAAAGCACCACTACATTTTTGAAGGTTCTTGTGCCATTGCTTGCGGACTACACCCCATCAGTTCTTGGAGAATCCGAACCAAAAATAACCATTATAGTTGTTTATTGATCCAGTATTTGTTTTTTTAAATGTAGAATGGTAATTTTCTAGGAGACTATATTTCTCCTTCTCACAAATCCAATATTCCTCAACACATACCTCTCATATTTCTCCCGTTTCCTTTGGAAATTTCATTCATGTTCCTTTACAAAACTGATTTTTGTTCATTGTCATAGAAGGCTTGTGGTGAGGCTAACTTTTATTCTTCTATTATTTTAATTTTCTTTCAATATCAAGTATTCTCCCACCATTTATACCTATTTATACCCTATTTTAGTAATTTCATCAATTTTTTCATTTGTGGACATTTAAACTCAAACTAGTGAATGATATCTGGTGAGTGGACATCTATGAAAATATGGTTTGAGTTCTTGATATTATACTTTAATTTATATCCATTTTCATTATGCATGTGATATTTAGTCACACTAATATAATGTTCAATTGACCTAAAAATATAAATAGAAGTTTCATGGTCTGAATTCTTGAAACTGAACCATAGCATGGGCCATGAGTTTTCTGAGGGAAGGTGTGGGCTATAATAATAGTCACCACATGAGGTATTCATAATATTGTAATTTGAAATGGTAACTATGAGGTAACCATCAGGGTTCTATGGATGTAAGCTACTGAAAATGCCTAGTGACTTGGAATTCCTTCTACATACTCTCATGTTAAGGTATTGAGCCATTAATTTAGTATGTATGGGATATGATACATGGGATTTCCCTTGATCCTATTGACATGTAAAGCCTTGGGGAAATCAACCTTGGTTTTAGGTTCATACCTATTGACTTGGAATGACTTGTAAATAATCCATTATAATGATATTGATTTACTAATTCGGAATTCTTTTGACATGATACTTGGATTAATCCTTGATCCCATTGAATTGGAAAGCCATAAGAACCCCCTGGATTTGTATTGATTATTATTAACTTGTAATGCCTTGGAAACAATCTCTAGATATGATATTAAAGCATTGGATGAAAATGTTTGGGATTTTATCTTTGGATTTAGTCTTGGGCCTAGTGAAGTGGAAGCCTAAGATACATTCATTAGATTCAAACTTTATCCTAGTGATGTGGAATGTCTTGGACATGTTCCATGGATTTGATCATGTGTATAGTGACTATGAATGCCTTATATGGGCTCCTTATATTCATATTAGAGCCTATTGAAATGGAGTACTATGACTGAAGATATCTTACACTAGTTGAAGAAGGCATGATTGATCTTCAGTGTCAACTACAAACCAAAGGATCAATAGTTGCTATTTACCATTATTTCTTTTATTTATAACATACATCAACATAAAATTTTACTCAATGTGGAATTTTTTTTGATTGAATTTGTGATAACCAACTGATTTGTACTCATATCCCACTATGGAATGCATTGGTACACATACAGACATCATGTTATAGTGTAGGATAAGGGAAATATACCTCTGACTGATGCATGATTGTTATATTGTGTGTAGATATAAGGATATGGGACCAGTCTAGGACTTGTGGCCAATTTAATGGACCTTCCTAGTTTTTTTAGTTGTTTAATTTTGATATTTTTATGCATATTCCCTTCTTTATATGTATGAATTTATTAACATGTATATTTTTCATTTTGATATCACATGGATGATGTTTATTTGTTGGTATTATTCATGATGACTAAATTTTATCTTTTATATTTGTCTGTGGTTTTCATTTATTTTATGCTATTATTTCACTTTGATATATGGGTATATTTTCATCACTATACCACCAAAATCTTCACATTCATTAGTTATACTTCGGTATACAGGTAGACATGCTTGAGGTCATGTTACTCTTTGATCTGGTTACTATGTAGTGAGTTGGGTTTGGGACCTGAGATTCCCAAACCACATTCATAATCACCCTACATTTAGGTTCCACATATAAATTTTATCTATAATTATATAACATTAATGGCCCACCGTTAAACAAAATCAACACCCAATCAAATATATGGGGGAAAGGGACAAATTTAAAATCCCCCCATTCATTTTCTATAGTGAAGTGGATGTTGGGTTTCAATTGTAAGGACTAAATAAGGCGGATTAATTCCATGTTAATGGTACTTATATCCATAAAATTGTATGAAAATGTAATATGTAATAGATCTCACACTAGTCCCTAAAATTGTCAAATATCCTAGCTCAATAAGAACATAAGTTGGAATAATCAACAACATAAACTGGTCACGTGATTATATGATAACCTATGTAAACTATAACTCGTGACTATTAATACGTTCATTATCTTCAAACATAAAAATTTCAGACTATCAAGTAAATCTTATGAGTAATCACAAAAACAACCTCCACTCTACTACAGATTACGCAATATCAAGTACTAATAAAGGGGGTACCTTTATCAGTGCTAGAAAGAAGAGATGATAAAGGGTGATTTTATAAATTCTAAAAAGGTTTCTAACAAAATACCCCCTTTATAAGTTCATTTTTAGAAATGATAAAAGATACTATTTATCAATGATTTTTAGTAGTAGTGATAAAGGTTGGCATTATCAGCACTTAAACAGAATTGTAAAAGGCTACCTTTATTAGTGTACTTGAAGCACTGATAAAGGGTGTTCCTTATCAGCGCTAAAAATAACAATGATAAAGGGGGCCTTTCACTACTAAAAAACACATAGTAAGCAACAACAACCTTTATCCCCACTAAAAAAGGTCTGATAAACTGTGGACTTTATTAGTGCTAAATAAAAGTGATGATAAAGCTTGATTTTTAATAGAAATAAATAAAAAGGAGATGATAAAGGATAAACATTACTAGGGATTATATAGAAGTGCTCATAAAGTGCAGACTTTATCACTTTTTATATAAAATCGTTGATAAAGGGTAGCCTTTACCAGTGCTTTCTTGGAGTTGATAAAGGGTTGACCATATTTGTGCGCATATCACATATAATTTTGATATGTGATTCATGCTTCTTTATGTGTTAAACCCCAATACCATGCTGATAATGATATTGTACTGATGATATAGGACGCCTACCACCGCCGGTGCCACCCACTACCGGTGATGCCGTCCTCTCGTCGCCATGTGGGCATGATCAACACAAAATGTCGTGATAATCTGTTGTCCCACCTATGCTCTCCTGTCTCCCCCTATGGTAGGCTCTCCCTACTAGTTGGCCTGGTCGGTGGGCCTAATTTGGGCCTATAATGTGGTGGGATGCCCTCTGGGTTGAGGGCTAGTCCATTGATGCATATTTTTACATAAAAAATGGTTTAACACTTACCAAAATCCTACAGTATTCATAATTTAATTTTAAATATATATAATTAATATATTATTTATTATTATACATATATATTTATTTTTGTATTTTTTACTAAATATTTCATTAATATTTTTTTAAATATAAATGTATATAATTAAAAATATATTTAAATAATAATAAATACGTATTTATAAATATAAATATAAATAAATATAAATATACATAATTATAAAAAATAATAATGAATTATACAATTATTAATATATTCAAATAACTGTAAATATGTAATTATTAATATAATTAAATATATATATCATTATAATTATAAATAAATATACTTGTAAATATATTTATAAATATTTATATATAATCATATATAAAATTATAAATATGTATCAAATATAAAAGAATAAAAATATAAATATAGAAGATATATTCATTATTTAGATATATTTATTATATTTTTATTATTATTAAAATATATAATTATTTATTTATAATTATATAAATTCTTTTAAAAAATTTATTTTTATTAATTTATAATTTTAGGTATATAATTTTATAAATATAATTAAATAACATATTTCTTCTGGAATAATATCAGATGATGTTTAACACTCTGGTAATAGCTGTTCCTTCTCTCTCTTCAAATAAACCATCTTGGGAGGTCCTCATCATAAGGGGAATGTAGTGCATGTGAAAGATGATCTGAAGGAGTTCTTAGAAAGGATAATGAAAGGTAAGCATTCTATTGTTTCTAGGATTATCTTGACTATGCGTTTGATACCCTGGAGAATTGTAGATTTGGAACTTCTTCTCTCGAAAATAAGAGGACTTTTAGGTTGAAAACCCATTTTCTTTGGTCACAATTTTTTCCAAATTCTATTTTCCTCTAAACAATTAAAGACTAAATCATGGGGGTTTGGATCAGTTTTCTAAAGCCTGGTGTTCTACATATTTGGGAGTGGGATCATCTCTTCAATCCAATTTTTCTATGCAACTATTTTGCTCAAACCTGAGTCAAATTTCATGGACTAAATTGGAATAATTGGAATCCATGGATTATATACGACATTGTACATGCTATCGATATCTGTATCAAAATGGAATGGGAGACCGAGTTGTCCTGGTTCAAACATTATGCTCGACTACTAGTTGAGGTGAACATTAGTACAATGCTTATTTACTATGTTTCCTTTTCAGTAGAGGATGAAAAATTTGACATGGGCATTGAATATGAACAAAATACATAAGTAATCTTTGGAGTACATGCCAATTGGTCATGAAAAGTTGAATTGTAGGAGGTATATAACATGGTTCTTTCGTTTAGTAAGAGGACATGAGAAACGATAGTGTTTTAAGAAATGGAAACTTATGAATTCTGCAATTGATAATGATTTTGTGCAAGTCTCTAATGGAGGGGATGATGGTAATCTTCTCCCTCCAAAACAAAAGAACACTTATGAACTGAGAGATCCTACTCAAAGCTCCACTGACCCTAAAATTTTTGGGGCCTTTATAAGGCCTTCGCTGTAGGGAATTTCTAATATTTTGGCACCTCATATGAAGCATGTTTTTCACAATATTGAGGAGAGATGCACAAGGTCATGGGTTGAGAATGTGGTGGATGGATCATCGGTGGATGATATCTCACCTGATGAAGCAAGAGATTAGGAATTGGGTGATCAATTAATTCTATAAGAACATATGAGAGCATTAAGAACCATAAAATGGAAAAAATTAAATGAAACTTAAAATCAGAAATAAAATACTTCTAGTAATGTTATTTTGGAATGTTTCTCCCCTCCTTTTATTTAGGTTGAATTTGATTCATTCAAGAAGTAGGTTTCACCTCCTCCCAAGGATGAAGTTTCTTACTGGAAGGGGATTTACTTAGTTGGTTCTAAGGGAAGATGTCCCTGGCAGTGGCAGCTTCTGACAGCAAAGTGGGGGACCATAAGGACATTTATCTGATAGGAAATAAAAAGGATTATTCCAAATGCATAGATGAAGAATGATTTCAATTGGTTCCTTTTAGAAATTACATACCTCAATATGTGTCTGGTCATGTTGATGTTTGTTAGCCTTCTTTATTAGGAAATTCTTCTATTAATGTGTAGGATTTGGAAAAATGAAACAAGGAACAAGAGAAATTTTAGATGAAACTTCCATCAAGCAGCCATGACAATAAGGTTGTTTCTACCCAAAAAAATGTCCTTGGTGAAAATACTATTAATGATGTGAAGGGCACACAAGTAACATTAGTCAATGTGTATGTGCCTACACACAATAATTATGGAGTTCGTGATAATATTTATGGCTTGGATAAAGTTGGAATACTTTCCCCCCCAGAAAAAAGTAAATGAAGACACTTTAGTTGATGACAGTTCTTAGTGAGCGGAGTCTCAACCAATTTTTGGAGGAATAGACTCAAAGATTAGAGACAGAGAAAGCCTCTTGAAATAGTATAATACTTGGTTATGAGGACCAAATCCTAGAGGCTGGGACTATGGGAACAAAATAATTAATTGGACCAATATTCAGGATGTGGAATGAAGGACTGGAATTAATATTAGAGAAAATCTTGGTCTTTAAATGCTTTTGATGTGGGCATTTTTGATATATTGAACCCCAGTTTCATCTTATTATTTTTCTGTCTTTTAATAATTGTTTAGTGTCCTCACCTTTCAAAAAACACTATATATATATATATTAAATTAATTCTTTTGTTTATTAAAAAATATTTCATTAATGAAAATTTTAAATATAAATTAATATAATTATAAATTTATTTAAATAATTTCAAATATGTATTTATAAATATAATTATTAATAAATACAAATATACATAACTATAAAAAATAATTAATTATATAATTATAAATATATTAAAATAATTGTAAATATATATTTATAAATATAATTATAGATATATATTTATAATTATAATTTTATGTAATTATATTTGAAAATATATTTATAAATATTTTTATATAATTATAATCATAATTATATAATTATGTATATAATGAAATATATAACTATATAAATATAGTCAAAACATTCACTATTTAAATATATTTATTATAATTTTACCATTATTTAAATATAAAATTATATAAATAATTTATTTAAAAAATATATTTATTTATTTACTATTATAAATATATAATTTAATCAATATAATAAATATAAATATATTAATATATTTATAAAAAAATTATCAAAGTATATAGAATTTAATTTTAAATAAATAAATATATATATAATTAATATACTATTTATTACGGTATATATATATATATATAATTTATTCAGTTTTATTAATATATATTTCATTAATGATTTTTATAATAAATTTTTTAACATTTAATAATTTTAATATAGTTTCAATTTATATAATTAATATATATCATGAAATGAGGCAATTGGGGTATCAACTTAGTTGAAAAGTTGTCCAATAAACCTGATTTTAATTTAGGTTTCAATCCCTGATTGATTTGAATTTGAGGGATTTATAAGGCGCAAGTTGCATGATGTATGGGTGTAGGTTATTTCGGGCTCTGTGATGGACAACATGGTGATCGATGTCTAGTGGGAGGTCCCACTCGATGGAGGCTTCATGATGATGGTGGGAATTAGTGGGCCATATGGAAATGGTGGGGTTTAACTTGAGGATCATGATCGTGGTCAGTCTTCTAGGGATGTGAGTGTAGAATAACACTGACGATTCTAGGGTGCTCACAGATAGGGGAGGATGATAGCTGACACATGTAGGGTATATGCCACTGTGGAGTTTCCAGACTCAGCATAAGTGGAAAGGCAAGTTATTGGTGGCTCGATGTAGGCAATGATGCAACAATGTGATGTGCGGGAAACTGAGATGGAGGCTCCAAGGGCGTAGGATCATGACAGGAATAATAAGGATCTTCATTCAGACCCAACAATGAGTGATGTAGGGAGTGGACTAGTGGTGTCGAAAATAAAATAACAAAAATGCTACCTCAAGAATGTATTCCTTTATCATGCTTCAAGAGGCTGTTATGCAATTTTCATTTATCAGTACTATCCTTTGAAGGGCATACTTATGCGATGGAGGGCCACATAAGTTACGATGATTGAAATTTACACTAATGGTGGATATTGGTCATGATGGGGGTTTCACATAATGGGTTTTTTATGATGGAAATCTAGGCCCATAAGTTGATCATTACGGGTTTTTAAGCCTTATAATGTAGGACTTGTGGGGTGTTATTATAATAAAGGGTATTTAGATACATATCATAAGGGATGGATGGGGTAGCTTATCCATTAGTGGGATTATGACCTGATCATCCGACTTGTGGGTGTGTGGTGTGTGTGTATGTGTGTGTTTGTATGTATTTATACCCTAAAATATCAAATAAATATATATATATATATACAAAAAATGTCCATCTAGAAGTAGAAGCTCCTGACCATTTAATATAGATAAAATAAACGAAAACAAGAAAGAAAAAAATAGACGGGGTCATACAAAAAGACATTCCCCCATCTAGAAAAGGAAACTATAGATAAAAAAAGTAGGATTATTTCCATGATCATAATTAGAATCATTATAATCATCATCAGTCTCCCACCTTGACTATGAAGTACGTTAATGTTGGATCCTAATGACCCTCTACATGGATCATTCCTACTATAGAGTGAGCAGAACATTTGAAGCCTTAGAGGATGACCTAGTAGACAAATTCCTAGGCATATTGAAGTAATCATTTCATGACCTTTTTTTCAGAGGAATCATAGTTGAACCATCAATACTGGATATATTTACCTTGAAATTTAGGAAAATATCCCTAAAGAAATTAGGACCACCACTACCCATGGATCAATGACGAGTGGTGACAAATAAGACCATTATATCCTCCTTATTACTTAAATCATCTAATACATTACCCCATTTAACTAAATATCCTAAATAACTAAAGTCAATATGAATCTATTTAGGACAATTGATACTATGATGAACTTCAGGTTTTCTAGAATCAACATCCTATGGAAATTGTTTGGAAAAGTCCCCAGCCAGTGGCTGCTCTATACAACCATTCTCATAATTTTATGAAGGAGAGTACACTATCACGACATAAATAACATCATCTACAGAATGCCCCACCTCACAAGTGTGCTTCCCAACTTGCTGAACATGTTCAGATGAAGGTCCATGAAAAATCAAATCAACACCAATAGAAGCATGGTTCATTTCCTCTTGCATTTCATAAGAACAGGAAGGACCGTGATAGAAAATATTTCCATTGTTCGTATAGACTGATTCCGTAACCAATATTTGACCATTTTCTCTTATCAATATGGTATTGAATTCCTCCAACATAAACCACATTATTTTTCACTACTCTCTCCTTCAATTTCCTCATATAAGTATAATCAAGATACCCCTCACAATTTTATGACGTATATCCTTTCCACGACCAATGATTTTACATTGTGAGAAGATGTCTAGTAGCCTTTCATATTCCACTTTGAGAGAGATATCATCATCCAGAGATGACAAGATAATATTTTTAAACAAGCAATTACTTAAGTCTACCTCCACCATTACCCAAGAATAATGAATAAATTTGGAAACCCCAGTGGTCCTACCAATTTTGATTGGAATTACAATAATAGAGACTTCATAAAATAGAATTTTAAGATTCCATAAGATCCAGTTTGGACAATTATTTTGATCTATATTTGAGGCCTAGTATTTTATTATCATGTGCATTGAAATAAAAATCCCATTCCTGAAAGAAAACCATACCTGGTTTTAAAACTATTGATCCATCCCCCCATGCTCTACGCTTCAAATCCTCTGATGAAAAAATGATATGAAATAATCCACAACCCATTGGTATGTATTTACAATCAGAAAACCCCACACATTATTGAGGTTTTGAACTAGATCCTCAGTAATCCAAAGTCTTCCTCTAGTAGGTAGAACAATCCTTAGACTAATGGAATGCCCAAAAATCTTGAACTAGTCAAGAATTGATTCTTTATTTGAATCACATAGGTTGTGTCACCTTTCATCACAATTCATTATGGGATGAAATATTTTAGAGATGAAAAGTGACTTATATTGGAGTCACATTCAATTTTCACAAAGACTGGTGAGTATTTCACTGCATTAGTCAAAATATCAGATTTCTTTACATTAGTGGAAGAACCAGTTCACTCCACCCCCGCATCCTTAATAGTTTCAATAGGGTGATGAGGTATATCTTCCCCCACCGAATTACATATTAATTATAAATGTTAAAAATATATTTGTAAATTAATATTTATAGATAAATATATTTATAAATGTATATTTAATAAATTTTTAAAATTAAAATTTTAGAGTTATAAATAAATATAATTTTTTTAAGAATTATATATGTAATTATAAATATTTAAATAAATATTTAAATAATTATAAAATTATAATAAATATATTTAAATAATGAATTTATTTACTATATTTTTATTTTTAAAAGTAGGGATAACACCCATTCATTAGAAAAACATAAAAACATAGAAAAAAATGGGGCCAGACAAGACAAAACAACCCTAATCAATGCATGAACAATCACAGAAAAATATTTTCTCTAATAATAACCCCTATCATTTGCTCGTTCTCATATATTTAATTATAATTAATTCTACCGCGTACCTAACTATGACCTCTTGGATGCTAGCCTCTTCTCCATGTTTTTTCCTGTTGTAGGAGACCTTTAATGTCAGTGCTCTTTGATTCCACCCCTGTATCATCTGATTGAGACTCCACCTTCTTAGGATGGTCCACAAAATATGCATCTTAATTATAATTGACTAATGGGATTTTCATTTTTCCTAAAAAATCCTATGAATCAAGATCATTGGAAACCAAAGGAACATTGTATTCACCCTTTTTCACATTAGAGGAATCAATTGCACCAATGGGATTGTGAGTGGTTACATAAACCTTTCCTAGAACTCCTTTCATAAATTTCACATCCTTAGATTAATTAACATTTGAAACATTAGTCAGAATATAATTGACCTGCTTACGTGAAGAGGGCCTGAGGGGGGCTGCATCTAAAGAGGGAGAAAAACAGGGGCCAAGGCCAAACTACCAGAAGTGGAAGTTTAGACAGGCTCTAAATAAGGATATTTGGACATCTTAAAGGGCACCAATTGAAAACCTTCTTCATCCAATAACTTGGATGAAGATTTTTTTTCCACATAGATTAAAGGCCATACTGCGAATTGTTTTCTATAAATATATTTTTAAATTAATATTTTCTATATTTATAAAATTATATACTTATAATTATAAATAAATAGATATATTTTTTTAAAAAAGTATTTATATCATTATAAATATATAATTATCTATTTAAATGATTTAAAATTATAATAAATATATTTAAATAATGAATATATTTACTATATCTCTATTTATATTTATATATATATTATATATATATATAATTATATAAACATATATAATTGTATAATTAGATTTATAATTATATAAAAATATTTGTATATATATTTTAAAATATATTTAATTATAAATATAAATATAAATATAAATATATAATTATATTTATAAATATATATTTAATTTTTTTTAATATATATATATACATATTAGGTGCTAGGGGGGTACAATTACATTAAACTCACACCCACCATAGACACATGCCAGAAAAGCAAGCCATAGTGCCCGCAAGGGATATCACACCCATCATGTTTTATTTTATTCAGTACACTGCCCGAAGAACTAGTGAGAATGAATCCAATTATATGGGCCAAAGGTCCGCAAACTCGCCTAAAGGCCCAGTGCAACATCATGCCTGTATCATTCTTGAATCATGCCTGTGTTGTCATCTGCCTGCGTCACACATGCATCACCGTCTGCCTATGTCAATGCCTTCTATCAGAAATTTTCTCATACCCATATTTGAACATGAGTATGGTACATGATTATGTGGATCCTTTACCACTTTAGAAATCCACCAACTGAAAAACATGTGTAAGTGTAATGCTCACCTCCCAATGGGGCCCCTCCATAACTAGAGTGCACCGCAAGTTCCAATGGGCTAGCCCTCAACATACTCGACAACCCACTACATATCAAGCCCAAAGTAGGTCTATTGGATAAGAAAACCAGCAATGAGAGCTCGCCACATGGTGAGAGAGATGATTTTAGCTGGCATGCCAAATCATCACACCTGTGTGTGGTTGTCCAGCCCACATGAAGATGTGAGGAAGGCATCACCAATGTAGGGAAGCACCGACATTGATAAGCATCCTCCGATGCCAGTCCAACTTCATTATCGGTGAGGTGTCAAGGGTTATTATATAATTAAGCATGAATAACATCTCATAATTCAATTTGGGATGTGGAAAAAATGCATTCAACCCTTCATCAACACTATAAAAGCACTAAAAAGTTTTTTATCAACATTTTCTATTTTAGCGGTGATAAAACCACTATTAATTAGTGATTTTTTATAAGAACTAAGAAAAACCTTCATGATATTTTAAATAGAACCCTAACAAAATAGATTTCTTTCATGCTATTAAAACTCTCATAGAAGCTAAACTATGTTTCCACCCCTCCTCATCACTCTCTTAAAAGAATCAACCCTCTTAAATCTAAAGGTCTGTTATTATTTCTACTCCTATCATGTTTATAGTTTTTTTCCTTTATTTATAACATTTTTTCATTATTCATCTTGGTTCTTATTTTCTCAATGTTTGTTTATCATTCATTTCTAAGAATCTACAAACTATAATTTCATAGTTTTTATGTGATTCCAGGTTCATATAAGGGTGTGAAGTCGAGAATTTGTTTTCTATATTATTATTTGGTTATTCATTTGGTAGTTTATATTGATTCATTAATAGGGTGTGAGATATGGAAACAAATATTAATTTCATTGGGAAAACGATTAAGGAAAAATAATGTATAGGTTTTATTAATATTTTAAATAAAATATATAAACACATGTTAATCACTTCCAGACAACTAAAACCTCCTTATTTGTATTGAATTAATTACCACCTTCCTAATATAAGTGGATAATTTATCAAAAATTGAATTTTTTCCAAATATTTTTCATATTTTATTCATTTATATTTTTTATGATTTAAGAGTAATATTAATAGCGGTAATTGATTAATGAGTGAAATTTTTGAATCCCTAGAAATGGTGAGAGAAAAAGGTTATCATGGGCCTCGTAAATCAACAATTATTTATAGAACCCTAAGAATTATTATAGGTTTTATGAATAATGATATCTCCCAAATAGAAAAAAATCACTCTAAATCCTAAGATAATTTTTTTTATTAATTTTTTTAATAAATTTAATCATGGTGAGTAGCGATGATGGTTATTGTGTGTGTCTGTGTGTACCAAAATTAAATAATCCTAGTAAAACACTATGCAAGCTAGGAATGGTAGTGAAATATAGGTTCTCATAGTATTATCAATATTTATTTATCAATTAAACTATTATAAATTTGTTTTTATTTTTTTCGTTTAAAATGAAGTCTAATATATGGCCTTTTAGAACCCTATACATAAGGGGGCCCCCTCCCCATGATGATATCACTACTAAGAGAGCCCCGACTGGGAAGGAACCATTGAAAACAGTGATGTTAGAGCCTCTTGGAGGATGATAACCTGATTGGTCATGGTTCGACATCACAATCCATCAGCACAGGTGGATTTCACCTCATTTCAACCACTATGTCAGAATCCGAGTGACTTGGAAAGATGAGTAGATCCTGGGGGAGTGGGAAATTCACCCAAGAGCAGGCACCCATGTATTAAACCCTACAACTCCCAAATAATAAAATTGTTGTGATACTTACCTTCCCTACTATCATATAATTTTTTTTCAATCAAAATCATCCATTTATAACCACTGTCTATTAAAATTATATGACCATATTAACTTTTAGATATATCTTTGATACGTAGAATCTCACCTTATAAATAATATATATTGATAATAACACCATGAAAAGAACATTTCACCAACACCATCCAACCAATATTATATTCATCATGACCCCACTCCCACAACATTGTCCTCATAAAACGCTAAGTCCTTTTTTAAATCATTCCTTAGACTGAAGTACTTTTAAATTTAATGGATTAATTTAATTCTTACTTTGAATGTTGATACTAAAATAGGTGTCTCATCTTGAGTGTATGTAAGGCCATCCGACTGAGCCTTTTCATGGTCACAACAATCAAGGATCCCCTTGTAAGGATCATACCCATACAACTTCATTTTTCATGTTTACGCAATAAACTATGAATTTTTTTTAGTGATTCACAAAATACATATCCTAGGAACATTTATATTTAATGAGGAAACTATTATCCTCATAATCTTAAACTTTTGGAAATTTATTATTGCATTTTGTTTCCTAATACTCATCCCCCATCTCTTATAGACAAACATCTAAATTTCTTGAACTAATCTGAGCAGTAGTAATCCCATACTGGTTACCAGTGATCATTTTGGATGAATTATGTGGATAACACCTACCACCAGTGGATTAATTAATTTTATAGATTCGATGATCCATTTCCTTTAAATAATGTTGAAATTATTTGAAAATTCGAATATTGGGTTCCCTTATTATAATTATCTCTAACTTTATCCTTTCATTATGAATATCTTATTTGTATTTATTTATTTTTTGTAAAAAATGAATATTTTGGGAGACTAATATATTTTATATGAATAAAAAATTGATTCACACTAATCATATGAAAAATAGAATGAAGATGGAGTTAAAGAGTTCATCATGTCTTCAGTAGAAAATTCATACGACCCTTCTCAAATCCTTTGTCCATGATTATGATGTTTTTCTTCAAGAAAAATTATACTAGATGTGTTGGAAGAACATTTTTTTTGTAGAATAGATAAAATCTATAAATATTATACTAAATATGAGGAAAAACTTAATTTTCACACCAATTGTTATGATACTATAGTTTATGGATCATTTTATCTAAATACCAATGTAAATGACAATAAAGATCATATGGAAGAAATGAAAATGGTAATTGAATATGACCTTTATGACTTTTCAATGTTTTTTGATTTAATAAATAGTTTTTCTAATAGGATATTATATATTGGTTGTACTAAATACACTACATTGTTAGGTATATAATTTGAATGTTGACAATGAATGAAGGACCCCCATCATTACAAAACTACTTGATCTCTTTAATGATATACTACCAGAAGATAATTAACATCCTTATCAAACATATGAAACTAATCAAATGCTATGTTCAATGGGAATTATTTCTAAAAAATACATTGTTGTCTAAATAACTACATATTTTTTTACAAGGACCATGAATCACTCATATAATACCCTAAGCATGGCATGAATCAATACAAAAAAGATGAATCAAGTAATTAAAATGTTTTATGGTACTTTTATATCATTCTATAGTTATAATTCTATATGGATTTTAGGAAAATTTAATAAAATTAACATTGAATATAGATAAAAAAACTAATGATGGGAAACAACATCATCCATCAAAATCTCCTTAGTGGAAGAAAATTGATTATGAGTATCATGAATTTGGAAGCGAGTCGATAAAATTCTGTGTTGTGTTATCTATTTATTGAATAAATCCTTTTAGTGTACATATTAGTATTCACATAACATGTTCAGTTATGTTGATAAATTATAAATTTCTGATATTGTTATGCATGAATCGCAAACACATTATGTTGTCTCTTGTTATATGTGGACCAAAATAACCCGGTAATGATATTGATGTCTATTTGGATCCATTGATTGACGATATGAAATTGGTGTGGGGAATAATAGTTATAACGTATGATTCTCATAGAAGTAAATAATTCATATTGAGGTCCATGTTAGAGTGAATTATAAATGAATTTACATCTTATTGATGTTTTTCAGGATATATAATTAAAGGAATTTTGGGGTGTCCCATTTGTGAATAATGTATACAGTCAGTTTAGTTGAAACATTTCTTGAATACTGTGTTTTTAGGAAATCAAAAAAAATCCTCGATGAAATAAATACATATCCTATATAAGAAAATTCTATGGGAATAATTATTAAGGTACAACACCTAATCCAATAACCGATGATCAAATGATCAATAAAGTAAAAGATATAGACACTATTATTTTTATTCCATTTTTGAAAAAACTAAAAAAATCATGTTGGTAAAATAAATAATTTTTTTAAATAATTGTACTAGAATTATTTGTACATAAAACATTTTATTGACTTCATACATGTAGAAAAAATGTATTTGATTGTGTTGTTATGATGTTACCAAATGTTCTTGAAAAAACTAAATATGGCATCAAGGATAGGTAAGACATGATTGGCATGGGGATAAGGGAATAGTTAGCACTGGTGAAGGGTATAAACCAAAATTTTCTTCATCCAACATCATACACTCTATCTGGACAAGAAAAAAATGAAAATTTTCAGTTTCCTTAATTGTGTAAAAGTTCCCTATGGGTATTTATCAAATATCAGGAATGTAGTTTAAATGACCAATTTTAACTTAAAGGGGCTAAAATAAAATGACTGTCATGTTTTGATTCAACATTTGATGCACTACACATTACATTTCTTTCTACCAAAAAAAGTATGATATACATTAACTAGACTTTTCTTCTTTTTAGAATCCATATAATGTTTTGTTATAGACCCGATGAAGTTTCCAATCACTAATAAAGTGGTTATAGTCACATTATGTGAATTATATATGTTCTTCCCACCAAAATTATTTGATATAATGGGTAACATAATGGTTCACTTATTTAGAGAGGTTCTATTATGTTGTCTTATCCATTACTAATGAATGTCCCTCATGGAAAGGTATATGGAGATTTTGAAAGGGCATGTCACGGATTGAGGTTAGCCATAATTTTTTTATTAAAGAATGGTATATTTTTAAAGAAGCTATTGAATTCTATATTAATTACCTATAATTGATAACATTTTTTCCTGAAAGTCACAACATAGAGGATTCCTTATGGGTGTAGGGATTTTCGTAAGAGATGTTATTACAATTACCATCACAGAGAATGAGAAATTTCACCTTTACATTTTAGTTAATAGTGAAGATTTTGATCCATATGTTGAAGTCCACAAATAAATTATTATAAATTTTAATCCATCAAGTTCTTAAAAATGGATATCAAATACACATAATTATTAATTTATAGGATAGTTCTGAGATCATATTTATAAAGAGTTATTTAAAAATTTGAATTCAATTTCAGAATGACTTTAATGGCTATCTAGAGGACCAAATGAAAATGTTATATCATAAACTGGTTTCATAATGAATGGTTACATGTTCTACAAAAAAGATCCTGATAACTATAGTATGATAAGAAATAGTGGAGTTAATATTAGGGTGGAAGCAACCCACATATCTAGTTCCAAGTATAGAATTTCAATTTATGAAAATATGTTATATTTTTTCATCATTGAATAGATATATGAGTTGGATAATACAACATTTCAAGTATCAATTTTTTTTGCAAATGGGTTGATAATAGGAGTAAAATGAAATTTGACGAAATTAGATTCATGGAGGTGAATTTTAGTGTGCAAGGGAATAAGGATGATCTATTTATAATGAAATTACAATAAGTGTCAGTATTTTAAGTCTCTGATCCGGAAAACAAGAATTTTTCAATTGTTATACTGATGGCTAAAACTACTATAGGGTCAGATGAAAATTCAATCGAGGATGAACCTCTCATTAGAATATAACAATCATTTCATGGAGGTTCCAGTATAAACAATGTATTGTACATTAAAGGGGACCACAAAGAGGAGATTTATATTCCTGAAAGAAGAGACAAATATATTCAACCTTTATAGGAAATAAAGAGATTTCAATGAGCAGGTTAATGTGTTTTTAATATAGTATTATTTTCTTTATAAAATTACGTGTCCTATACTATATTAACATAATAAAATTTAAATTTTTAACTAGTCAAGGAGAAAATGTCTTTGGTACATGATGAAAATACAAATCTCTTGGAAGAAACTGATGGTTGATTCAAAAAATTATAGAATTATTAGGGGAAAAACTTGTTAATGAAATAGAATAACGATGTAGTATCACTATGCTGACTAAAATTATCAAGGAAAAAATCAAGGGTATACAATATGAGGTTAGATGGAGTCAACACTACAAAACTTTTGACCAAAAAAATTCAATGTTCATTATTTATGTTGGGGTCACAATGATAATGAATGTTTCAATTGATATAAATTCATGTAACCATGACCAACTAGTAACAAAGCAAACACTTTGGGAGGATATTAAGTAAATGTTATGATATAATTTATCTATTATACCAAAAAATTATATAATGAAACTCAAATTTAATTTTTATTATCCCTTATAGAGTTCATTTATTTTAGATTATTTCCTTAAGAAATATGTATTAATGTCCACTGGGAAATTAAATAGAGGATTCTAATAACATCTTACCATGTTTATCTTATGGATTTTAAGGGGAAAGTAAATCCCCAACCACCACTTACTTATTCACGAATTATAAAGTAGGAACATGGAATGATTTCATCATTAGAAATGATGAGAAATAATTTCAAGTGCATTATTTTAAATAATATATTATTTGAAATTATTTATTTTATCCAATTTGATTCAAAATTGTTAATTTATGGAACAATAAATGAGTGCTTAAAATAAAAATCATACATAAAAACAAATTTAACCCTATCACAAATCAAGGATTGGGTACGCTAAACCAGATATGAAAATGGTATGTGTTATAAATATAGAATAAATGTATTATGTGATACAAATTGACCTATGTTACGTTGTTTATATGCATATCGATAAATCAAAATATGAAGCCACTTCCATCCCATGTCATGTTCTATGGAATTAGACCCACATAAATATAGAGGCTAAAATTGTTGATGAAAACAAAATATCAGTATATGAATCTTGTGTAATTATAATATAATAGTATTCTTTATGATTGATAATAGTATTACATAAAAATATCTATTTTTTTCATATGTTTCTTATACTATTTATACATAAGAATGAATAGATACCCTACCTATAGAAAAACAAATTTAAGTAACTTTGAATTTTATAAATAGCATGGTCACATTAGAGGTGTATGTTTTGGAGTGTCATATTGACCATATTTCTAGAATAAAAAACCATAATAATATATATATCATATGGTTCAAGGATTGATGATTAAAATGGATTCTTTTCAAGATATTATCGTCCATCCTGGATTGGTAGACCAATATATATGAAATGATAAAGTGAATCGAAAGTGCAGTAAAGATCAGAACATGGACAAATAAATGATATCACTAACTTTTGAGGCTAATAATTCTTCTCAATCTCATACCATAACCTAGGTAATAATTTTTATCATTAATATTTCTCCTAAATATGAATAAAAAAACTTCTGATAACTTTGTATTACTGAAATTATGAAGGGTAATGTTTTATTTAATTTCTATATATCAACACCCATACAATACCTTTTTATGAGGGATACGATATATAATATCATGGGACAAATTTTACACAACAAATAACTACCAAAATACCACAAAATTGTGGGTATTTAAGTATCTTAAGAGACGAGCAATGACTTTCCTGTTCCATTTGGTGATCCAAATATTACACCATTCAATGATGTTATTGAATCTTTCTTAGCATGGTCGTATGATCATAAAAATATACATGAGGTATGTCCTTAAAAAAATTTATCAAACGAAAGTACTATAATAGTTGATGAAAAAAGGTCTTAAGTGAGGTATTTTTTTACAGATGGATAAAATTATGGTGAAACTGAAGGTCAGATCAATAAAATCTAGTGAATAAAGCAAGAAAACAAAAGGGCCTACTAAGAGTACCTTCTACCTACTAGTTCCAATACAGTATATATTAACACTGTAATATCATGTGGAACGAACATTAAATTATGGAGATATGTCCTATATTAAATATTAAAGAGAAATATTTTGAAACATCATTATATATTTGGTTGGTCTTGAGAGTATAAATTAAATTCTCAAGTTTGAATTGTTGGGTGTCTCAGTTGTTCATACAAACATGAGGAACATTTTCATAATTAGTCTATTCATAAATTAATCTAATATGTTCATTTAAGTTAATAACTATTAATATTTTATATAAGAATTTATATTACTAAAACATAAAGGGAAAACCCTATGAAGACTGATTTGGATTCATTAATCCCTGTATCATTTCTACGCAAGAAATTTATTAGGATGTGAATGAAATTGATAAAAAAATATGAAATAAGAATGGACTATGAGAAGATAATAACAAAAACAATAACATTTTTGATTCTTAAAATGTAGAGGAAAATCATTATAATGTAATATAATAAAATATATTTTTATTTTTTTCATTACTTATTTGATTTTGTTTTTAAGACGAACTGGATGCTGATTCCAGTCAATTTGGACACGTCAAATATTTATTTTTGGAAACAATGCATGAATTATAATAAAACCAACCAAACATGACGTGTATTGTAATTTCATAATGTACCACACTAAATATTTTATTTATAAACATTAAATTATATGTTTCAGTTTTTGTATTAATGAGATTTTTTAATGATAGAGAGATCTATAAAAATCGTCTAAATAATTGTATGAGGCTGATGAATGAACATAATAATTTTTGTATTAATTAAAATTTAAATATATTAAAGTGTATATAGAAATATTAATATCAAAACATATTTAATAAACACATATTTTTGTCAATATTTTTACATCTTCTAAAGCAAGATAACAACAATGATTGTGGATAATAAATTTTCAAATTTATGAAATATATCATATACCATCAAAATACAACCATAACTAAACAGATAATTTGTGAATATAATTAAAATTTCATTAAAAATATTTTCAAATCTTCTGTTTCTCTAAATTTTTTCAGTACTTCTTATATTTCCAAAAAACTATGTACTAAAAATAAGAATTAAATTTATTTATAGATGAGTGGGAATGGTGTCAAAATGTTTTCCAAAATAAAATTTAAGTGATTTCCTATTATGTTTGGGATCTATCATGAACTATGACATTAGAAATATATTTATGATGTGAAGCATTAATTTTAAAATTATTTTATAATATTTTTGATCTATTTCTCGAGGAGAAGTATAATGGAGGAAATAAATTTTTTTAGAAATAAATGGGAAGAATACAAGGTGTTAGAATGTATACATGCATCAAGAATAGTTGGATTCCTACTAATTATTTAATTAATTTTCTCATCAATTTTTAAATTTTTTAGTAATTTTTTTTATCATTTTTATCTGAAAAATATTTTGTTAAATTGAAAAATTAGTTCAAAACACACGTCCCATGCTAAAAACCAGGAAAAAAATTCATATTATTTTTATAATTTTGGATAGTTTTCTATAAGTAATTTTTGGCATGTATGAAATGAATTCACATAAATCTGATAGATTTTGTGCTGGGTATGACTTGAAGTGTGTGTTTTCAATATAAAAGTTTCATTTTACTTTAAAACATGAATCACATAGACAAAACTGAGAAAATGATCCTGGATTGTTTGCAAACATCAAGAGAATGATTGATAATTCATTTTTCATGTGTAATAATTTACCACACAATAATTTAACACCCAATGTGATTGGTATGAATCAATTTCCATATTTTAAATATAATGGTGTCATTTTATTTTAAAATAAACATCACATAGTCCAAATTTAGAAAATGAGATCATATTTTTTTCAGACCTTATGTAAGTAAATTACATAATTCATGATTCACTTTTAGTAATCGATAAAATGTAAATATGACACCTAATGTGGTAGGTATGATTCTAAGTTCATGTTTTTAATATAAATGTCTAATTTTAGTTTAAAACTGTAATGACTTGTGTTTCTAAACTGGATGAAAATTTTGACGAATTTGAATTTTTGGGTTTATTGGACATGCCATTTTTGAAACCAAGCTTTGAAATGAAATTCTGAGCATCGAAACACTTTAAGTGATGTTTTCTTTTTAAAGAAATTAAAAATAATTTATTTCAAACTAAAATAAATTTAACGAGGGTAAATGGAAAATATGAAAAATAATGAAAATTGATAATAATAATAATAATAATAATATTTTTATTTTTATTACTACTATTATTGTTGTTATTTTTATTATTATTATAGTTTATGTTTTTGGAGAACCCCAAAAGGGTCTTCCTCTTTACCCCTAGCACACAACTTCCCCTCACCAACTTCCTCTCTAGAGTGTGCGATGACCCCCCTCTTTGGATGCTCTTTGATCACTAGGTTCTCTCTAGATTTTTTTATGTTTTACCTTCGAATCATCATGGTAAGGCCTCTTGACACCCCTCTCTTCCCATTGATAGCCATTTCTTCTTATCCTGTCTCCCAATTTCAATCCAACTGAACCCTAGGTTTGGGATAATAAATTTCTAAGGTTTTTATTCTGTTGTTTGGTTGTGTGGTGGGTCTCTCAGGACACCTTTAGGGCAGTTATGGTGTTCATCATTGAAGGTGATCTATTTCTGATTGTTTTAGGTTTCCGCAAACATCTGAGGTATGGTTTTACTTATGATTCCTTATCTAGATTGTTTGTTTTAGGGTCTTTGTAATGTTTAGATCCCCTAGTTTTTTTTGCATTTGGTGGCTCCTTGAAGGTATGTATATATATATATATTCCTTGTACATATTCCTTCATAGGGAGGGGAATATGTACATTGGATTAAGGTGTATATATATAGGAATGTATGTGTATGAAATTGTGGAGAGATCATCGTCAAAGCATCAAGTGTCGAGTGTTTGACTAGGTTCTATTCTTTTCAGGTGGGATCTATTTCCTTTTACCCTTGAATTTAATAATTAATTAATTTATTTATTTCACAACTTCCTTGTGTCTAATTAGCACTAAATGAGTTTTTAGAATAAATGTTTATATATTATTAATGAGTTGTTAATGAGAAATGTCATGATTTTGTAACAAAACTCCTCCAATAAAGGTGTGTTATATTCTAAAATAAAAAAAGAACAATTAGTATTTTATGATTTATTGGATCATTGGTTTGATCATTCTTCATGATTTGATGTTTTATAGATATATGGAATGCTTGTACATGGACTTAATTCATGTTATTAAATGGATATTTTATTTATTAAAATGTCACATTGACCATTTCACATCTTAAGTGCATGTTCTACACACTCCTACCTATATTAAAATTGAACCAAGATCCCTCTAAGGTTTTTTCTTATAAATGGATTTTCCCAAGTAGGTTAATGCACTTTTTTCATAATACCATCAAATTTCCCTTTTAACCCTTCTAGGCGACTTTCAATGTTTTGTTTACTAAATGGAACATACTGTAATGTTTGAATTGCTTGTTAAAGATGGCTTGTGTAATTGCCTATGTTAACTGGTTAGTTTGAAATGGAACAAAATCGGGTGGTGAGACCACACCTATGGTTAATTTAATAAGCACGACTTATTAGAATTAGATGGTTGAAAATATTGACATATATGTAGGATGATTAAACCATGCCTTTTTATGTGCTTTGTTGATATGGTTCACTTCACATAGGTCTAGAGAGAACATGGGATCCATTTTAAGGGCTTTTGGGAAGACCCATGTGCTCTATGGGTTATGAATCGACGTGCTGGGGGTGATGCTTTGGCTTTCTAGGAGAGGGATTACTATATATTTTACTATAATCAAGAGTGATACCGATTCCCTATGGGGAAACCATGGATGAACCCATTGTCAATATCACTACATCATGCCTTGGGTAATACTGGGCCCCATACGTGAGGTACCTAGGACGGGCTCTGAGTTACCATTCCTCGAGGGATACTTGGGACACCTTATGGGTCACCTTCGATAGGCTTAGTATAACTGGATTATAGTGGTTTTTCCCGTTGTGATACTTGGGATCCTTATAGATCACCTTGGACTGGAACATGACTCCACCAATGGATTTGATGGATTTCTTGTTTAGATTATGCATAAAAATGTATATTTGAAGGCTTATGAATAATTTTATATATTTATTACCTTGTGATATGCCTTGTTGATATGGTTCATCTGACATGGGATAGGAGATAACACGGGTTCCATGTTAAAGACTCATGGATGGACTCACGTGCTAAATGGGTTACGACCCAACACACTGATGAAGATTTTTAGCTTTCCATGAGATGGATTATCAGGTAGTTTATTATACTCATGTGTGATACCAGTTCCTTAGGGTAGAAACCATGGATGTATTCATTGGATATATGTATATTCTATACCAAGGGAGATACTCAGTCCCCTATATGAGATACATGGGACATGATTAGAGTTACCATGCTTCACAATGATACTTGGGATGCCGAAAGGGTCACATTAGAAAAGATCAGTGTTATTGGATTATCAAATTTTCCTATTTTGATACTTGGGATCCTTTGTAGATCACCTTGGATGGGCACGAGACTCCCCCACTGGAATTGATAGATTGGTTTTTATTTCATTTATTTAATGCTTTGTTGGATTGCTTGTTTCATACTTTTTGCTTCTTATTTATATGAGACCATTTACTTATTAAGATTCTCCCTTTATTACTTGCAAAATTGTGTGATGTCATGTGAATTAGAACCCATGATAAAGCAAAATATTGGGGATATGACTTCTCGATTTTCTATTTTTACTTTGGGTTTTGTATATATAGTATGACTTGCACAAGTACTCTTTGAGACACCCAAATCAGGCCCAAGAAGGTGGTATGGGATTGATGTTCATTTAGGAACCCAAACAAAGTTTCTGTTAATTAATTTCTTATAGCAATTTATTAATTATATATGGAACAATTTCAAAATTATATTTCAAAACCTGGATTGGGCTTGACATTGTGGGTACAATCCTATAGTGATTTATATCTCACACACAGCTTATGATCCAATTGAAACCCGGGTAGTACTTCTTTCTTGAAGGTATTTGGATTCATTTCTTGTGATTTTCTATGTACATGGGAGTTAGGGAGAATAGGACTAGGCTCATTCTCAGGATGCTCATGGAGTTGACCATTGGGTTTTTATTTTCATTGTTATATTGTACCACTTGCACCTTTTAGAAGCACTTAACATTACATGCATCATTTTATGGAATGGACATTGTCCATTTTACTTTTATTCAGTTATTATGTTTATTCTTCTACTTTTTTTCTCTTTTATTCCTTTTCCACTATTTGTAATTTATTACTTATGCCTATGCTATTGCCTACTGATTTACACAAGTTATACCACTATTCATACTCTAATATATGAGGGAATAGTTTCCCCAAAGACACACCCTAGGCCATCACTACTAGTCAGTGGCCTCTGTTATTTGGGGAAGATGCACTTGAGGTTTTGTAGAGACTGGTCTAACTATCGGTTTAGTGGTTTGTTGAGCCTAGACATTACTAAAAAACATTAAATAAGAAAATTCATGAAAAATATATCATATTGTTTTCAAATATTAGGATAATGATTGATAATTCATTTGTGATGAGTTTGAATTGACCACACATCAATACGACGCTTGATGTGGTCGATATGACTCTAAGTTCCTGTTTTTAATAGAAAAGTTACATTTTAGTTTAAAATTCATTTCATATCTCCAAAATTAAAAAATATAGATCAAATTGTTTTAAAAAAATTATAGAAATGATCCCTAATTGATTTTTGACATGTAGGAATTGAACACACATCAATCACATGATGCAGATGATATGTCTCTAAGTGTGTGATTTAAATAAAAAAGTGTAATTTTAGTGTGAAACACACATCAAATAGCCAAAACTAGGAAAAAGAGCTCAGATTATTTTCAAACATTATGAAAAATATTCATAATTCATTTGTGAAATGTAACAATTGACCTCACATTAATCTAACACATGATGTGACTAATATGACACAAAGTGCATGTTTTCAATATAAATGTGTCATTTTTGTTTAAAAGACACACCAAATAGTTAAAAATTAAGAAAATGAGCTCGTGTTATTTTAAAACATATGGAAAATGATTAATAAGTCCGTTGTGATGTGTAGTAATTGACAAAAAATCAATATGACACCTGATGTGGTTATTATGACTCAAAGTGAATGTTTTCAATATAAAGGATCCATTTTAGTTTAAAACATGTGTTATATCACCAAAATCATTAAAAGAAGATCATATTGTTTTCAAACATTAGTAAAATGATTCATAATATATTTACCGTGTCAGAATTTACCACACTTCAATATGGCACATGATGTGTTCAATATGACTAGAAGTGTAAAGACCTGAAAATCCATATAATTTTTTTTAAATTATATGCAATTATTCTGAGTCTGCGGTTTGTGACGGCACGTAATTCTGAGGCCCGAAGTGCCTGAAATTTTTTTCCAATATTTCTAAGTATGTTTAGTGAACTTAAGAGAAGGTTTTGGTAACTTTAGAACGAGTGCTCGGAATTTAAATCTGATGGCACCGTTGAACTCACCGCGCCGGTGATTGCTTAAGGGGACCTTCACCTCAACTGCATTTAGTTGTGAACGGAAGTTGGTTTTCCAACCTTTCGTGGAGGATAAAAAAGGTGGAATAAAATAAAATTGTTAAACTTAAATTTTATATTATTCAAATCTTTTGGAATTAAAGTGGGGTCCACCGGAACTAAACCCCCACTTTAATTATTTCCAACCCCCTCCTTCATTAAATGAAGTGATTAGGGGGAGACTCCTCAAATTGATGTGTTTGTTCCCCTCCTTTGGGAGTTACGAGAATTGGTGTTTTGGCTGTTGGAGGAAACCTTGGAGGAAGAAATCTTCTTCTGCTAACGACGGACATCTTCTTATTCTTTGATCTCCTACCAGAACAAGGGAGGAAGCGTCGTCCTTGAAGAACGCTGACGACGTTGTCCTCCACTTCTTTTTCTTCATTCCTGACGTCAAAAAATCCGAGGTAGGGGTTTGAGTTTTTTTATTTGTTTCTCATTCTTCATTTTCTTTCGTAGATTAAGATTTGAAGCCGTATTCTATCACTCTAACGCAGAGGGTGCATGCCAAATGAACAGGGCCTGACCCCTCCACCTTAGTTTGTGGATTTTGATGCTAATCACGGAACGAGTCCGGGTTGAGCGAGTCTGACAGAGCCAGTCGCCGGAGGAGCGCAGTGCAACCTTGCCGCACGGGAGGTAGTTGGACTCGTAGACAGCCAAGAATAGTGGGACCCACTACCTGGATCCCGCGTGACATGGACCGGTTCCACGTAGCGCTAGATCTGAACTACCCAAACGGCTAAGTCGTTTAGGACTTCAGGGGGAGAAGCCTCCCCCTTAGATGTGGATTGGGAAGACCCCAAGAAGATCGCTAGTTATAGGCCCAACACAGGCTGGACCCAGTGCTGGCGGGGCCTAGTGCGGGCCAGACCCAGTGCGGGATGGACCCAGTGTGGGCCAGACACAGCGCGGGCCCGCGCGCCTCCCTCGGGCCCCGTGCGGGCAGAGCCCAGAGCGTGCCGGACCCCGTGCGGGCCGGACCGAGCGCGGTTCGAGCAGCCCGCACGGGCCGGTTCGGACCCGATGACCAGGTCGGACCCCAGTTCGGACCCGGGTCGAGCTGGGTCGGGCTGGGTTGGTCCGACTGGGTTAGACCAGACCCGGACCCGCTTTGACCTGTTTCTATTCTTTTGCCCGTAACCTGAGCTACGAGCGTCCGATTGACGAACCGTATGCAGCGAAAGAAACCTTTGAGGGAGACGACTCTTGTTTTATACCCCACTTGAGGTTTGGATGCAGTTGGGGTATGGCCAGGTTGGATCGAATGTAAATCCAACCGGGCCCTTGGAACAGAAATGACAATAACTCTCACATCGGGCATCCGATTGATGCACAATCTGTCGTGTTGGGTTTCTTATGGGAAGAAAGATATTTTGGATACATAAACATGGGACGTCGTGGTAGTTTATGTATGGACACTTGGCTTGAGGAGAAGACTCTCCTGCAATCAAGCGCGCTTTGTGCGGAACCCTGTGGCTAGCTGCATTGTGATAAAGGGTTCTTACATGGGTTCAACAGGACTGACAACAATTCCAGGATCCTACGTGGGCTCGACTGCTCCGACTACTATTCTAGGATCCTACGTGGGTTAGAAAACACTGATTACTATTCCAGGATCCTACATGGGTTCGACAGCTCTGATTATTGTACCACGATCCTACGTGGGTTCGACAGATTTTATGATTCAGTGGCTATATCTAATCATCTCTATATCTCTACATAAGTTGTATACCTGTATGATCATAGCCTTGACTCTGTGTTGTTATCAAAAATTTATCTTTCTTCCTTCATGGAACGGGTTATGCTTGGCCCCAAGAGTTGGAACCAGTTTGTACTTGATTACTTAGGTATATGTATGGGAATATACATAAGTAGGGTTAGATGATACTTTTTGATTGTATACTTACTATTGTGGATTATCCTTAGTGGATTCTAGAAGACCATATGGGGTCTTGGGGTCCCTAGTGAGTATAGCTATACTCACCCCTGCATGGGCTTCGCCCGCACCTTGTTGTGTCCTGTGCAGACGATGGACAACAGTGATCGAGGCTGAGAGAGACGGACGTGAGGTTTCTCGGAGCTGGACATAGACAGGACATACCTCAGGGACGACTTGATTGAGATATGTACCTACCATTCAGGTAGGATTTCCCAGTTGATGATCTACGATATGTTTTCCCTTTTTCCTGTTCTTGTACTTCAGTTGGGTTTGTATACAGGCCCCTTTACTTTCAACACAATTTAAATTATTAGTATTTTTTGGTTCTCTCTGGTTTTGCACAATCTTTGTGAGTTGCAGGTTTAAAGGAAATGCCTTCCCTTTTCTCTGGATACGTCTTTTTGGTGCTATTCGCTAGCCCCTGGCCTAAGGAAGGTGGTCTTAGGGTAGTCACAGCACGGGCCCGTGGACGGGTCGTGAAAAATTAGTATCAGAGGAGTCCATTCTACCATAGAACATTTGACTCTGGTCTTTTAACGGAAATAATGTTAACTGTTTTGGGTGTGGTTATCATTTTAGGGAAACCGGTGTTGGTGCAGCGGCCAATGTATCCATACACGAGGACTCTGACTTCTGATTTCTGACTCAGTGCACAAAAACACTGATTGTGTGTGTGTTTGAATTGAAAAGTTCTCTTTGTGGTATCTTTGAGTCAGCTCACCAAGTATAACTTGTTGACCATGGCACACATGTTTCTTTTCAGGACGGCCCCATGCAGAGAGCCACCCAGGGTCCAGTCTTTGTATGAGATAGAAGCCCACTGAGCGACAAGGCCTCAGTGTAGGGCCCTATCATAGCGGAAGCACCAGCGGTACCACTACCCGTTGGGCCACCTATGACACCAGCCCCAACAGTAGAGAGTTCCCACTGCCTGAGAACGTTTCACAAGATCTAGCAGTAGAGGCCACTCATGTTCCAAGGTGAGATGGACTCGCAGGCAGCTGAGGATTGGCTGGAGGCTGTGGTGAGAGTCTTTAGACTGGTAGGGACTTTAGCTGACCAAATGGCGATCCTCGCCACAAGTCTCCTTTAGGCACCAGCATGAAGATGGTGGATCCTGATTCTCCAGGTGCACGATGAGGCAACACTTCTCCGGGAAGAATTCGAGAGCCTATTTGGAGCAGAGTTTGTCCCAGCCACCCTATGTGAAGTGCGGATACAAGAGCTACTTAATATGGAGTGTGGAATCATGACAGTGGCACAATACTCAGCGAGGTTCACCGACCTCTCACTCTACTTCATAGATATGGTGTGGGATCCAATCTTTATGGCACATACCTTCGATTAGGGGTTCAGGTGAGATATTAGGGGTTTGATGATCTCCCTCAGCATACTGACATAGGCGGAGGTGTTGGAGGGAGCCCTCTTAGTGGAGAGTTTCCTTACTGAGCAGTCACCAGTAGTGAGACCCACCACCGGGCGTCATGTAGTGGAGTCTTCAGCAGCTGGAAGTAGGCAAGTGTTGTAGAGATCTAAGTAGATGAGGCCATTTAGTGGACGACCATATGATACGGGTTCGGTGGTGCAGGGCACATGAGATATAGCCAGTCATACGAGGAGCAGGAAGTGCTATGCATGCGATGGGCAGGGTCACATGGCTCGTGATTGTCCGAACCGCCTTTCAGATGATCAGAAAATGGTCGAGGGACTGCCCAGGAAGAGATATAGATTCGATCGAGGCAGTCCATAGAGAGTAGGTGGACGTGGAAGAGGAGCTGGTCGAGCAGCTGGCAGTGGACGACGTTTTGAGGTGTTTCCACCACCACCACTATAAGGTCCACCCCGACCGTAGGGAGAAGGTGGACATGGGAGAGCTTAGCTCTAGGCAGCTGAGGCTTACGATCAGGATGCTCTGGAGATGATTTGAGGTACAGTCTGTGTCTTATCCACCACAGCTAGAGTACTTATAGACATAGGTTCTAATCACTCTATCATTTCCACTACCCTCGTTCAGAGCTCAAAGATTCCGACGGATCCGTTGTCTCAATCCTTATGGCTAGAGACTCCCTGGGAGTAGATTCGACGATTACATATTAGTGCTGGCAGTGTGTGCTTACTCTAGGAGGTGAGAGCTTCGGCTGAGATCTCTCAGTAGTGGCGTTGAGGCCTTAAGACATCATCATGGGTATGGACTGGTTATCTACAGTATATGCTCAGATTGACTATATTAGGCAGAAAGTGTGGTGTGTTCATGAGGATGGGACTAGTTTTACCTTAACTGGTGAGAAGGGAGCCTTTGAAGCGCATGATGGACTTACCAAGAGGAGGGGGCAGCTTATTACTCATCAATTGGATGGCCTTATCCTTAGAGCTGTTGATGTGCAGAGTTCGAGCTATCCTTTTGTGGTGGATCAGCACACGGATGTTTTTCCTGATGAGGTGCCAGGACTACCTCCTCGCAGAGAGGTATACTTTTACATCGACTTATATCCCGGGATGACATCGATATCAACGCAAGCATATCGGATGGATCCCAAGGAGCTTCGTGAGCTGCGAATACAGCTGGGGGACTTCTAGGGAAAGGGGTTTGTCAGACCCAGTGTTTCACCATGGGAAGCCCTGATTTTGTTCACCAAGAAGGCAGAAGAGGGTTTGGGGCTTTGTGTGGATTACCAGCGCCTGAACTAGCTGACCATGAAGAACAAGTATCCACTTCTGAGTATTTATGAACTCTTCAATTAGGTGAAGGGAGCACTTTGGTCGAAGATAGACCTTCGATCGGGCTACTAACAGCTCAGAGTACGGGATGAGGATGTAGAGAAGACGGCTTTAAGATGTCGGTATGGCCACTACGAGTTCTTGGTTTTGCCATTCGGCGTAAACAACACACCAGTTGTGTTCATGGGACTTATGAATAAGATCTTCCAGCCATACCGTGATCACTTTATGGTAGTCTTCATCGATGAAATTCTGATATACTCGACTACTGAGGAGGAGCATGCATATCATTTGCGGATAGTACGGGACACACTCCGAGAGCATCAACTTTATGGAATTCTCTCGAAGTGACAGTTATGAATCCAAGAGCATTACTTTATGGGAGACGTCATCTCATAGGCTGGAGATGTTGTGGATCCAGTGAAGATTGAGGCTGTGCTAGCTTGGATTCCACCCAAGAGTGTAACAGAGGTATGAGGTTTCCTGGGTCTGGCTGGTAGTTATCAGAGATTTTTTCCATACTTCTCCAGAGTTATAGAACCCTTATCATCATTGATAAAGAAGGGGAACCCCTTCAAGTGGATAGAGAGGTGCCATCATAGTTTTCAAAAGATGAGGTAGAGGTTGACTAGTGCGCCCACCTTGAGGCTACTGGAGGAGGACGTTGGGTACGTAGTCTACTGCGATGCATCGGGGACTAGGCTCGGATGCGTCCTGATGTAGGAGAGAGAAATGATAGATTATGGTTCTCGTCAACTGAGACATCATGAGCTGAAATACGCTACCCATAACCTAGAGTTAGCAGCACTGGTCTTCTCCTTGAAGATGTGGCGACACTCTCTGATGGTCGAGTGTTTCATAGTCTACTCTGACCACCAGAGTCTCAGGTATATCTTCTCACAGAAGGAACTGAACTTGAGATATCAGAGATGGATTGAGTTCCTCCAGGACTATGATTTCGAGATAGTCTATACTCCTGGGAATGGGAACATTGTTGCAGATGCTCTCAGCAGGAGACCAGGTATTCAGCTACTAGGATAGGCGACTGAGTAGCCGGCCGCTTTGCAGATTTCTTATGTGGACCGAGATGGAGAATATTTCCTGTAGTCTCTTACAGTCACACTCCCACTCCATCAGAGAGTCAAGGAGGTGCATCGTGGGGATGCTAACTACGAGTCTTGACGTGAACAGATATCCACAGGGTAGGCACCTGATAGATTTTATTTAGGTGGGGAGCACATCATCCTCTTTAGAGGATATACCATGGTACCAGCGTCACTTTAGGAGGTAGTGTTGAGGGAGTTCCACACATCACCTCTAGTGGTACATCCAGGTGTCGAGAAGATGTACCAAGACCTTTTATGACAACAATGGTTTCCAAGTATGAATAAAGTAGTACCCGTGTTTGTCTCTTCATGCCACACTTTTCAGTAAGTGAAGGTGGAGAACCAGGTACTAGCAATCTTGGTTCAGCCTTTAGAGGTCCCGAATTGGATGTGGGATGGGATATCCCTTGAATTTATGACATGACATCCCTATAAATCCAGGGGACATGACTCGATTTGGTTGATCGTTGACCAACTCACCAAGTTGTCCCACTTCATACCGATTAGAGAGTAAGGTTCAGAAGAGATCTTGGGATGCCTCTATTTGTAGGAGATTGTGAGACTATGTGGGGTACCTTCAAAGATTGTCTCCAATCGTGACACACGTTTCACTTCCCAACTATGAAAGGGGTTGCAAGAGGGTTTTGGAATGCTGCTTCGTTTGAGCACCGCCTTCCATCCTTAGACAGATGACCAGAATTAGAGGACCATTCTGACTCTCAAGGACATGCTCCATGCATGCATCCCCAACTTTGGTCGCAACTAGGAGGACCACTTGCCTTTGGTGGAGTTTTCATACAATAACAACTATCACTCCAAAATCGGGATGGCACCTTTTGAGGCATTGTATGGTCGACCTTGCAGATCGCCACTATGCTTGACAGACCTAGGGTAGTTAGCACTAGTGGGACCAAAGATGGTATGGGATACCATAGAGAAGGTGCAAATCATCCAGGAGTGGATGAATACTACACGGAGCAGGCAGAAGTTGTATGCTGATAGGAGGCGGAGACCTCTGGAGTTCGAAGATGGAGACTACATCTTTCTACTAGTCTCACCTCAACGAGGTCTGTAGTGATTTGGTTGAGGTGGAAAGTTATCTCTGAGATTAATCAGACCTTTCCAGGTCCTCAGTAGAGTAAGAGAGGTGTCTTACCACCTAGCACATCCCCCTCAATTGCACAGGGTGCACGACGTTTTTCACGTATCCCAGTTGAGGAGAT
The DNA here is from genome assembly GCA_963277665.1 of Viscum album. Classification (NCBI taxonomy): domain Eukaryota; kingdom Viridiplantae; phylum Streptophyta; class Magnoliopsida; order Santalales; family Viscaceae; genus Viscum; species Viscum album. The sequence goes on along the minus strand of OY728141.1, from coordinate 1,950,962,690 downwards.
ACTTGCCTGATCCTACACACATCATAAACTGGGGTGAGCATGACATCAATGATAGGGTGACTTTTTCAGAGGTTGTAGTGGAGATTTAGGATCGACACGAGAGAGTCCTTCATGGGTGATCATTACCTCTAGTGCATGTACGATGGTAGCATAAGAACCTCCAGGAGAGAACATGAGATCAGGAGGCTCAGATTCATGCTCAGTACGTCCATTTGTTTTCCTAGTTTTTGAGTTTTGGCTTTTGGGGATGAAAAACTCTGAGGTGGGGAGAATGTAAAGACCCAAAAATCCATATAATATTTTTTAAAATTATATAGTAGTATTCCAAGTCTGCAATTTTTGATGGCATGTAATTCTGAGGCCCGGAGTGCCAAAAATGTTTTTCAGAAGTTTCTAAGTACGTTCAATGAACTTAATAGTGGGTTTTGGTAAATTTAGAATCAGTGCTTGGAATTGAAATCCGAGGGCACCGTTGAACTAGTAGCACTGATAATTACATAAGGGGTACTTCACCTCAACTGTGTTTGGTCGTGAATGGAAGTTGGGTTTCCAACCTTTCGTGGAGGATAAAAAAGGTGGAATAAAATAAAATGGTTTAAACTTAAATTTTATTTTATTCAAATATTTTTGAATTAAAGTGGGGTCCACCTGAACTAAACCCCCACTTTAATTCTTTCCAACCCCCTCCACATCCTTCATTAAATGATGTGATTAGGGGGAAACTCCTCAAATTGATGTGTTTGTTCCCCTCCTTTTGGAGTTGTGGGAATTGGTGTTTTGGATTTTGGAGGAAACCATGAGGGAAGAACTCTTCTTCCACCAATGACGAACATGTTCTTCTACTTTGATATCCTATGAGAACAAGGGAGGAAGTGCCGCCCTTGAAGAACGCCACCGACATCATCCTCGATTTCTTCATCATCTTTCCTGATGTCAACGAATCTGAGGTAGGGGTTTGAGATTTGTTATTTGTTTCTCATTATTCATTTGCTTTCATGGATTAATATTCGAAGCCGCATGCTATCACTCTAATGCGGAGGGTGCGGGCTGAACGAACACGGCCCGACCCCTCCGCCTTACAATGTGGATTTTGACGCTAATCATGGAATGAGTCTTGGTTGAGCGATTTTAATCACTGATGGTTGTGCGATGAAGGCGACGTCTCGAGGAGTGTGCGGCTACTTCCAGAATGATAATCGGGCCACCAAAACTCGTCTGGTGACCCAAGGAAGGTTCACCGATGGTCGGAACTGACAAACATCACCGGTAGAACAAAGGGAAGGGCGGGCGACACTCTGGCCGGCCGCATGGATGGCAGTGGCGCAACCATTCTGTAGGAGGAGTGGGCCACGACTGACGTGTCACAGCGGTGCAGTGGCGGCCGGCGCAAGGCCGGCCGCGAGAAGTTCCGGCTACTCAGGCCACCGGGTTGCCGGGGAAGGCGCTGAGTAGCGCTCGCCGCGCAGTGGAGTGTGGGGCCACGACATTGGCCATGAATACAGAGGATGGGCGGCTGGCAGAGCCGGTTGTCGGAGGAGGCGCATTGCAACTACACCGCGCGGGAGGCGGCTGGCCGCTCAGCCACCCGGGAACAATGAGACCCACCGCATTGGTCCGCGTGACACAGAACGATGCCACGTGGCACCAGATCTGAACCTCCCGAATGGCTAAGCCGTTTGGGACTACAGAGGGCACGACCTCCCCCCTGAACGTGGCAAGGGCGGACCCCATGGGGACCGCTAGCTGCAGGCCCAGCGCGGGCCTAACCCATCGCGGGCTGGACCGAGCACGGGCCAGACCCAGCGCGGGCCGGGCCGCCCCTGTGGGCAGGGCCACCCTCGTGGGATGGGTCGGACCCGCAGAGTAGGTTTGACTCCAGTTCGGACCCGGGTCGGGCTGGGTCGGGCTGGGTCAGTCCGACTGGGTTGGACCAGACGCGTACCCGCTCTGACCTGTTTCCACTCTTTTGCCCGTAACATGAGCTACGAGCATCCGATTGATAAACCTTCTACGAAGACAGAATCCTTGGAGGGAGAAAGTTCTTTTGATATAACCACTTGAGGTTTGGATGAAGTTGGGGTACGACCGGGTAGGATCGAACGTAAATACAACCGGGCCCATAGAACAGAAATGCCAATAACTCTCACACTGGGCGTCCGATTGACGCGTTGTCTGTCACGTTGGGTTTCTTATGGAAAGAAGTATCTTTTGGATACATTAACATGGGACTTCATGGAATTTGATATATAAACACTTGTCTTGAGGAGCGTACCCTCTTGGAATCAAACGTGCTTTGTGCCGAACCCTGTGGCAGGCTGCATTGTGATAAATGGATCCTATGTGGGTTCGACAGGACTGACTACTGTTCCAGGATCCTACGTGGGTTTGACACCTAAAACTACTATTCTAGGATCCTACGTGGGTTCGACAGCTCTGATTACTGTTCTAGGTTCCTAAATGGGTTCAACACTATACGATGATCCTACATGGGTTCCACATTGTAGATGATTCAGTGGTTACATCTAATCATCTTTATCTCTCTACATAAGTTGTATACCCGTCTGAGCTGAGCCTTCTGTGTTGTTATCAATGCGTTATCTTTCATCTTTCGTGGAACAGGTTATGCTTGGGCTCAAGAGATGGAGACGGTTTGTACTTGGTTACTTGGATATATTTATGGGCATATACCTAAGTAGTGTTGGATGATACATTGTGATTGTATACTTACTACTGTGGATTATCCTTAGTGGATTCTGGGAGACCTTCGGTGGTCTCGGGGTCCCTACATAGTATCGTTATACTAACCCCTACATGGGCTTCTCCCGCACCTTGTTATGTCCAGTGCAGACAACAGACAACAGTGATCGAGGTTGAGAGAGGCTAATGGTAGGTTTCTCGGAGTTGGACATAGATGAGACATACCTAAGGGATGACTTGATAGAGATCCGTACCTACCCTTCAGGTAGGATTCCCCAGTGGATGATCCATGAGCTATTTTCCCTTTTTTCTTGTACTTATACTTCAGTTGGGTTTGTATACTAGACCATTTACTTTCATCACTCTTTACATTATTAGTACTTTTTTGTTATCACTTGTTGTGTACAGTCTGTGTGAGTTGTAGGTTTAAAGGAAATGTGTTCCCTTTTCTCTTGGATATGTCTTTTTGGTGCTAGTCGCCTACCCCTAGCCTAAGGAAGGTGGGCATGGGGTAGTCACGACATGGGCCCGTGGTCGGGTCGTGACATGAAGCATGTGTTTTCAATTTAAAATTGTCATTTTAGTTTAAAAAACATCATATATCCAAAACCAAGAAAATTATCTCAATTTTTATTCAAAATGTTCCATAAATAATTTTTGGCATGTAGTAATTGACCACAAGTCAATATGACACCCGATGTGTTCAGTGTGACTCAAAGTGTTTATTTTTAACACAAAAGTTTTGTTTTAGTTTATAATATGCATCCAACAGCCATAAACTAAAAAAATGATCTTGAATTGTTTTCAAACATTAAAAAAATTATCGATAATTAATTTTTGAATTATATTGATTGATTTCAGGTCAATCTGACACTTGATGTGGTCATTATGACTCGAGAGTGTGTTTTCAATAGAAAAGTACCATTTTAGTTTATAGCACATGTTACAATACCAAAATTGATAAAATGATTTTTTTAAACAATTGGAAAATGATATATAATTTATTTTTTAACATCTATTAATTTACTACACGTTAATATGACACATGATGTGTTTGATATAGCTTGTAGTGTGTGTTTTTAATAAAAAATAATGTTTTAGTTTAAAACTAACATAAAATATACAAAACTATGAAAAAGAGCTTGGTTTGTTTTAAAAAATTAGGAAAAATTGTCCATAATTCATTTGTGACATGTAAGAATTGAAGACACATAAATCCAAAACATGATATCACCGATAAACCCAAAGTGTGTTTTTTAATATAAATGTGTCATTTTAGTTTAAAACAAGTATCAAATATCCAATACCAAGATAATGAGCTTATATTATTTTCAAACTTTGTGAAAAAGATCTATATATAGAAATTGACCGCATGTCAATACGACACATAGTGTGGTCAGTATGACTCAAAGTACTTGCTTTCAATACAAAAGTTCCATTTTAGTTTAAAATTTTCATCATATAGGAAAAAATGAGCAAAACGACATTAGATTGTCTTCTCATCATTTTATCTACAATTACTTAATTAATTTTCATTTTATTTTTATCTTATACTTGTTAAGTTAATTTTCACATATATAATGCTTGAATAAAGACATGAAATGGTGTATTAGTTGAAGTATTGATATAAAAAATAAAGTGCTCTTGAATTAGGTTACATTCATAGTGACTTTTTTTATCACCATAGGTGTGAGCCCGTTTAAGAGCACCTTTTTTTGAGAACAACGAGAAATGGTATGATGTGTAAGAATCAATCACATGACAATATGATATATGGCATTCCTTGTACGACTTAAAATATATGTTTTAGTTTAAAATCGTCACTTTTTGTTTAATTTATTTCATTATAGTATTACTAACGTAAGAATTGTTTTCTTATACATGTTTATTATTTTTCCCAATTTGGGGTGGTTTTTTTAATAACTACTACAATGACTAGGGGTTAGGGAGAAAATAAAAAAGAACAGTGATGTTTCTAAAAATCTATGATAATATTTAATTAATCATTTAATTATATAAACCAATGTTTGAAATGTCAATAATGTAATTTTTTTCTTGTATGTGTTTATTAAATTTTATTTCCATTAAATTCTATATTTTATCATGCATTTACTCCCTTATTTTGATAATAGTGTGTGCTGTAATTTTAATAGAACACTACAGTAATATTCCCCATTTATCATCTCTATAAACAACATTTATAATAGGTATCTTTATGAGTTCAAAAAAAAGCACTGATAACTGGATCCGTTATTAGTACTAAATAAAAGCAATGATAAAAGGCTTGTTTGTTAGTGTTTTTTAGCACTGATAAAGGCCAAATGATTTTATGGTTGCTCCAATTTTCAGCGTTTTTTGTGGCGACAAAGGCCCATTATAGTATTGTTAAATTCCATATGTGTTGTAGTATTTTATTAGTTCTAATGAAATCCCACTTTATCAGTGCTTTTTTAGAGCTGATAAAAGGCACATTTCATAAGGAATTATATATCATTAAAACCCATATATTAATATAAAAATATATTTTAAATATTTTAAATATAATATATTTTATTAAATATGATTCATGTAAGACAAAATATGCATTTAAACTTAATATATAAGATATTTAATAAAAATAGCGTACAAAATAATTATTATATATTATTAAAATTCTTATATTATATAGATATATATTTTAATATATATATTATATGTATTTATTTTTAATTTTTATATATATTAAATTTATTCAATTTGAATTTTTATCTGTTTAATATTTTCTAAATTTTATTCATTTTTTATATTTATAAAAATTTGTAATTTATTTAATATAGTTTTAATTTATATATATCAAAATTGTGTTATATTAATTTCACAAACGTATATATGTACTTAATAATGTAACACACACACACACATGCATAATATTTTTTTAAATTTGTTCAATTTTTTATTTTCATTTTAGATTATTATTTATTAACATAATATATATATATATATACATATACATATACATATATATATTATGTTTTTAATCCTTATTTTTTATTTCTTATATTTTTTATTCTATATATACTATTATAACTATTTTATAATTTTTCAAATTTAATAATTTTTAATATCATTTATTTAATAATAATCTCTATTTTATAAATAATTTTTAATTTAGTAATTTTAAATTTTATTTTCTTTATATATTTTTCATTTAATCCATTTTTCATATTTATTTAAATATTTTATTCAATTACATTTATTATTTTTAATATGGTTGTAATTTTTATAATTAATATGTATTTAATATCATTAACATACATTAATTTTAATTTTTTTAATAATATATATAATTAATAAAACATATTCATTATTTAAATTTATTCATTCTTATTATTTTTTATTTCATTAATAGATATTATATATTATATAATGTCATTGTTCAGTTTAACATATATCTAACTTGTGTTATATATGTATAGAAAAAAACATGTTTATGTTATCAATGAAATCTTATATAGAAACTCACACACATGCATAATATTTTTCCAATTTATTCAAATTTTAATATTACTTTTAGAATTTCATTTAGTAACATAATATATTTAATATATTAATTTTTAATTAGAAAATTTTCTTTATTCATTTTTTATATATTTTCAATTAATATTATATATTAAATTTTAATATTTACTCTTTTTTAGTGGTAGGCACCCCGTAAACTACACCAAAGTTAAAGGCTCAAAATCCATTGGACGTAGGTTATTGTAGTAGAATTGTAGCAGTAGGGGAATTATAGCACTAGTGACACTATCATGGTGGTAGACACTGTATCGAAAACATTATAGTAACATGAACGATAGTAACCCAAGTACTATTACATTACTATTTCCCGAAGGTTCTTTGGGCCAAATATATGGCCCTTCCAGGACATGTAATGGGCTTTAATGCCCAATGGTCCTAAGGGCTATGTAATGGGTATCCTTTATAAAAAAAGAGGTCCATTATTTCCATAAAAAGATGCTCCTGCTCCAAATTTAAAAAAAATATATGTATTCATCTTCATTTTAATATATATCCATATTTAATTTTTAAATAATTAGTTTAATTAACAAAACTTATAAATTTATTAATATTTTTGAAGTCTATTCATTTTTAATTATTCAATTTTAATCATTTTTTACATTTATACATTTAAGTTTGTATATACATTAATAATGTTAGTTTTTTATCTTTTTTATAATTTATTAATTTGTTAATATATATTCATTTAATACTTATATTAAAAAAATTTCATCATCACTTTCAAAAAAGAACTGCTAAATATGAGTTTTATTAGTTATATAATATAAAGTACTAATAAAAACTATTTTTATCAATACTAAAATTATAACATTGATAATGATATGACTTCATAAATATATATATATATATCCTTATTATTATATATTTATATAATTGTAAATATATTTATAAATAAATATATATATATGTAATAAAATTAAATTTAATATTATTATCTGATTATTAATCAGGGTTGGTTTGGGTAATATTTTAAAAACATGAACCCTATCCGAACCCGATTAGGGGGTTCGTTAACCCGAAACATATTTATAAACCCTTATTTATCAATATATTTATAAACATATATTTGTAAATAAATATTTATAAATAAATATATTTATATTTATATATAAATATATTAATATTTATATATAAATATATTTATGGATGTTTATTTACAATTTGTATAAAAGTATATATTTATAATTTAAATATATATATAAGTTTTTTTTAAATATATTTATGTTATGACAAGAAATTATTATATATTTAAATAATTATTTATAATAATTTCATTTAAAAAATAAATATATTTATTATATTTATAATTATATAATTATATATTATTAATATATATATATATATATTATAAATTATTTATATAATTATATATATAATTATATAAATATATTTACAATTATATACATATACTAATAAATATATTTATTTATAATTATAGTTAAAAATATATATTTGTAATTATATTCTTAAATACATATTAATGACTCTTTTAATACATTTATAATTTTATAAATAATTATATATTTGTAATTATATTTATTTATATTAAATTATGATTATATTTGAAAATAAATATTTACAATTCTTTAATTCTATTTATAATTATATACATTTATATTTATTTATTGTTATATACATTTTAATTTTTTAATAATATTAGTTACATTATTAAATATTTATTATATAGGTCATTATCAGTGCTGATAAGAATATATCTTTATTAGTGATATAATATTACATGTTGATAAAGAGAGACTTTACCAGTGCTTTTTTAGTAATTATATAAATTAGTTTTATTAACGTTTATTATTTCAGTGCTCATGAAACTCATTTTATCAATGCTCTGTTGAAAGTACTGATAAAAGAATTTCCAATCTTACAAATTTAACCCCAATCAGACACAGTTCTTTTGCGTCATTCTAGATCTTATGAATTTCTACCTTTATCGCCACTCCCCCTGAACCTTCTCAAATGAATCAACTCTCTAAGAACCTAAGGTGTGTGATTATTTCTACTCCAATTTAGTCGACATCACTTGTTCACCATTATCAGTGTCTTTAACCTTGTGATACCATCCTCAATGAACATCACGTCACTCATTCATACCTGACTTGGTACCACCATCACATAATAATTTCTACTACTTCTCCCCATTGAACTTGTTGATGGTCTAGTCAATTCTTATCAGCCTTAATTTTTTTTTCATTTATATCAATTTCGGGAGATTGATACATTTTAGTGCCCAAATGTCCCATTTGATTAAATATTTTATCCTCCTGATATTTTTGAGGATGCATATTCTTGAAGAGAAATGATTTATCAAATTTAATTTCATATCTATTTTTAAGGAGGTTTGAATAAATATATAAGGGTGTAGATAATGAATAATCACAATGAATCAATGTCTATATATAGAGGGAATCACTATAGAGAAGAGATATAGTAGGCAGATTAAAATCATGATCTAAAGAAGTATTGTAGAACTATTATAGTCTCTGTCTTAACCAAAGTATCTACTATACATATAAAAGATTTATTATTATTAATTGACTTATAAATTTATTATTATTATAGTCTCTGTCTTAACCATCGTATCTACTATTCTAAAGAAGTATTGTAGAACTATTATGTCAAAATGAATCAATATTTTGAAAACCATTTCTTTGACTTAAATGAGACTTACTTACAAATAATAACATTTATTATCAAACCTAAATATGAATTTTCAAATTCTAAATCATATTTTATTCTAATTAAATACTATTATTTTTTTTCTTTAAATAAAATATTACTCCAATACTATTCATTTTTGAAAGTGTTTAATTGAAAAAAAAATTTTATAAAAAAATCAATTATTAGCCACATTAACTTTTACAATCATAGTCTTTAAATTTTATAATAAAATAATCATTATTTTATTCAAAAAATACCCCTCTCATTCCCCTATAAATTCAACCCTCCTCCACCCTTTACTATTCACTTAAAATATCTATCAAAATCCAAATATCTAACAAATTACCTCTCCAAACACCCCTCACCACTTTCTTAAGACGTGTTATAACAAAAGTACTAGTCATAGACGTCTTAAAGAGTAATCTAGGGGATCTGTTTCAAAAAAGAAATATTTTCTCACCACCCATATTTTAAATTTTCATTCACATTATATAGAATTTAAAACACATATTTAAACACTAATAACATGATTCAATATATAATAATTCTAAAATAAAGCTACTAAATTGATAATGTGTTTATTATTTATATTCTCTTCGACTAATTCTAAAAAAACTACTCATAATATGGTTGGTTTATACTAGGTATGTGAGCGATGAAATTTTACATCACTATTTTTTCGTACTATTTTAAAAATGAATTTCAAGAATAATGATAACATTATTAATCATGTCAAGTTAATTTTAAGATATTATATTTATATAATAACCATGATATTAATAATATAAATGATAAAAGTTCATAGTGATTTTAATTACATTAAAAAGAGGTTTAATGAGAAACACTTTATAGTTTGAATCTATTTTGAGTATCATCCTAACTATAGATAAATTACAATACCAGGATTTCATGGAGAACTAATTTCACATTCTAAACTCATATACCCATGGGATGATCATCGATGATCAATGTCATCTCCATGATGAAAACAAGGGACTATTAAACAAACATCTTGATAATAGAAAAAAAAACAAAATAGAAAAAATAGAATAAATTTTGAAGATAATGATATACTAATATTAAAAGAAGCAATAAACTGGTTTATAAAGAATAAATTAATAAAATAAAGCAGATTTTTGTGGAGTTTATATGATGTATTCAAAGTATATCATATTCGAATTAATCATACATGAAATTTCGACACTTATAAGTATGATTCACCAAATATTTCCCACCCCATCCACATCTCTAGTTAATTTTATATCAAGGTATTGGATAAAACATCAAATGTGAGGGAGAATAATCCAAGTTCTAGGTATACTTCCTTCTCCCATATATTAAAATAAAATTTTTTCCCATTTACTTCTATTAACATATAGAAGAACCCCAATACTTTTAATATTTTTATTGTTGTGAACATCTATGATAGAAATTTTAGTATTCACCCTTGCCATGTGAATTATTTATATTTTAAGAATTATTCAAAACCCAAATATATTGTTCTTCAGTATTTCTAGTATCTTAGAAACCCTAACCTAAGACCTATAGTTAATTATATTTAAATTCATTATTTTCGTCAAATGTTGGGTTCTCAAAACCATGTAATTGGGCATTATAAGTATTTTGATCATCTAAAAAATATCAAATTTTTCTCCTAAGAATCCCGTCACTGAAACACAACCTGACCCACCACATACCAAGTGCAGAAATAAATATACATCGAATTCCCACTATTTTTTTACTCCCACAAATTATATTTACAAAAACCATTTGTGATAGTTATTAAATAAACAATGGTAAGTATTATTTGTATATATTTTATATTATTGAGGTGAGAGAATTCTTTCATCCATAAACAAGAATTAGAATTATTTCTAGCATTAGTTTGATATGGGGACTCCCAGAACAAACATTAAATCTCTACTAAGACTTACATTCTATTTTAAAATTGGTATCATAGACAAAATTAAAAAAAAAATCCATATATGTTTCAATCTTGTTTAAACATCACTCTTTATTTCCACTCAGAAATTTTTCAAGAGTTGATTGTATATATTGGTTCCACTAAGGTTGAGTTTTTCTTTTTAGGTGATCCAAGGTAGCTGGGATTATAATCCAATCATTAGTTTGATATTTGGATTTCATTTAATCCCACCAGGACACTTCTTTAGCTTGTTTTGAAGAATATAGTCTCATCATCTGGTAACAAATCATAAACATCAGAACCTAATCATCCTGTCACTAAAAAAACTATCTCATCACATAAAAAGTAAATAAATGAATAAACCTCCACTGCTCCTTTATGTTGGACTCCCACCTTTAAAGGATAAAGAAACCATCCTAGAATTACAACCTTCTTGTCTATACAAATATAAAATTAAGAACTAGGACTAACTATAAGGCCCCAGCTTTAAACCTTACTTAATCTTGAGTTATTACAAGATTACACATTGAGGATCTTTTCGGGTTTAGAGTTTTAGAGAATTAGATCATAAAACATGAATTACATTCCACATATAAACAAAGTGGTTACATAAAGATAGTATTATTATTTCCCATCAATGGAAACATATTTAAAATAAAACATGGATTGTTTCTTGACACTTCCTTGACATTATCATCATAACATGTATCTTTCCCTTAACCTGTTAAAAACATTTCAAAAAACTTCGGATGAGCATAAAAAAGCTCAGTTAGGGATATAAAAATATGGAAAGGAAACATGGGTACATATATACATAAGAATGAAATCATACTTTACCCATAAGACATATTAACTTTAAAATAACTCATCAAATCATAAATAAATCATAGAAATCATAAGACATAAAGGTAACTTGAGGCATTCATAACATTCTTACGTAGGGAGTAACCCTCTTGGTTACGTTTGGAATAACCATCAAAGTATATTCCCTAAATATCTTCGGAGAAACCTTAAAGTTTCACTCCTTTGCATTACCCAATGCATTGGAGAGCTATATCAGGCTCACCCGCCCTTAGTTTATCACGGAACCACCCGTCTTCATAATAATGCCCAAGAACCTCAACATAATCGTATCACATAAAACATGCATAAAGGAAACATAACATTTCCACCTTTCAATCACAAGATATCAATACAACACATTGATATAAAAACATTATGAAAACCATTTTCAATACCAAAATAAAAGAAAAGTAAAACATGGTTTTTATTTTTCTTTTAAAAAAAGGTAGGGCTTGTAGAGGAAGCTGAAACTCAAATAATGGTCACGGCGGCGGAGAAGGCGTTGTCGCCGCATACGTACGACAAAAACATTCTCTTTTGTCATTTAGTAAACTCTTCGTATAAAAAATATTCCTTTTGAATAAACGTAGAAGTCAAAGGGGTTTATACACCGTATAAAAGAAGGTTGTGTATAAAAAAAATATGCCTCAATGAAAGGAGATTGAGAGGAAGTCCCATACCTCGGGTCTGACTTGACTCGATCGTTCTTTAATGTCCGGAATAATAAACTTGAGTTAATTTCTACTTTCTTAAGAACCTTTTTCAAGTTCATTATTCCTTTTATATCACTTATTTCCATGTCATGAACACTATGTAATTATTTAAGTTAATAACGGTCGTTTTAACGATCAATGGTACTTGAGTCAAAAATAAACCCTTTATAATTACAAGTTGTTCATTTATAAATTATATCCAGAATTATAATCATTATGTATATATCATATATATCCAGTATATACATCCATTATTAATATTACAAAATCATTTAGAGGTAACAAATGAAATGCACCGTTCATGGAGACGGTAAGCCGTACGTACGCATGAACACTACTTTCATTTCTATTTCGTATTTTATAGAATGGAATTATAATGATATAAAGGTATATTATAAATCCAGTATAATATCATATATAATATCATAGTTCTATCCTTTATACGTCCCATATATGGTATTTAACGAATCAAATCACTTTTAGGGGGCGATAGTCTGCACTTCCTTAAATGAAGATATCGCGTTTACCCATAATGGAAACCATAAAGGTATGCCCAAAATGAAAAATACATAAGCTTAAGGAAAAAATAAACATATTATATATCATATATAAATATAGTGACATCTTAATGGCCACCTTTGAAGGTGTTAAAAGAATGTTGAACAATCATCGTTTCGGGAGGCATAAATTCACCATCCACGAAAATAGTATGTCCTTTAACCATTAGATGTAGGTGTCTGTAAGTGTAGCTTGAATAATTCTTATAACAACATCCTATTATATTTAATATACTGGAGTTGTTACAAAAGAAATGAATAAAAAGAGTTTAGGGGGTTGGAGAAGCAAAATAAAATAAAAGGACTCAAGTGAAGACATTACCTTAAAATCGGGTAACTCCCTTTGGTTTGAGCTCAAAGGCTTCCTTGGGAAGACTTCTGCCCAAAGTGAGGCTTCAAGGAGTAAGAGAGGGATGTGTAGAGACAAAATGGGCAGGGTTTGGCCGATCCAAAGGCTTTGGGAGTGTGGGTACGGAGGTAGAGGTGGGGGCCTTTTATAAGAGGAGAGGAGGGGCACTCTTGGAAAGTAAATAAATGTTACTTTATTTGAAACTTATTTTCGGATTAAAAAGGTCCCACATTGATATAATTCGAGGGAAAGGTGATAAGGTTTCGAAATCCACCCATCCAATAGGTTTTGGACACGTGTAGGTCATAGATTTTACATTATCATTTCATTTTATTTAAATCCTTTATTAATGTGGTAATCGCTGCATCATAATGATGTCATATATAATTTAATAACTTGAATGTCTAAAAATTATAAAAAAAATATCATGATGTAGGAAATACTTTTAGCTTTCTAATGAATATTTATAGTCCAAAATATCATTTATGAAGACAAAATTAAAAATATTTTACTTAGGTGATACATTCTTTGTCACATTTAACATTCTTTAAAAATAAAAAGATAAAAAGTCATTTTCTCACAAACGTGATTCCATGGGGCCCCCAAGTTTGGCACAAGGCATTCCATTGTCGGCCATGAGACAACCAGTAGCCTTAGGACACATGTTGTGATCTTTTTGTATTATTATGATATCATTTTGTTATCCTTAACTACCTGATTACTCATTAATCAAGATAATTAAAGATAATTACCGCCGTTACTATTCATAATGTTCAAAAACAAAAGAGTCTTGATTACATAATTTGGACCTTCTGATTCGAAATATGTAATAAATTTTACCAACTTCCAAACACATAAATTGCAATAAATTATTTAAAAATAATTCCCGTTTTCAAAACAAATAGCGGGTTTTTTTGAAACAATATCTATGAAAAGTTTGGCATTAGTTTATGCCCAATTTCAAAGTGAAATTAATCCTAATGACCACCATTGGATTAAATGGTAAAAATATATTCTAATTTAACTTTAAAACTAATTCAAAAGATAATCTAATCATATAAATAAAGTATATTAAACAGTAGTTTTGATGTAAAATACAGTATTTTTCACTATTCATAAAAAAATGAACATTGTCAGAAAAATACCAAAAATTCACACAAAGTAAATTTTGATGTCCCAATAATAAAGAATAAGTTTATTTTGAAAAAAATAGCTTATAAAATTGTCAAAATATAGATTTAAAATTGGTTTTCCATCAAAAGGAAGTAAAACAATCCTTTAAAATATTAGTGTATTCCATGCTTAAGATTGGATTTATTTTCATTTTAAGCCTCTAAAACACTATCTGATTCATTAATATACATAGATAAAAATATATATTATTCATTACTTACTTGGGATGTTACATCCTCCCCCCTTTATAAAATTGCATCCCCGCAATTTATTTACTTATCGAATAAATGGGGGTACTTATCCCTCATTGCATTTTCAGATTCCCATGTTGCATCTTCCATCATGTGGTTTTTTCCACAAAACCTTTACCTGATTAATCACCTTATTTCATAACACTTTCTCTCTGTGGTCAAGAATCTGGACTAGTTGTTCCTCATAAGATAAGTTCTCTTCCAGCTGAACTACCTCTAGACTCAAAACATGAGATGGATCTGGCATATACTTTCTCAACATCGAAACATGAAAAACATTGTGTACCTGAGATAAACTCGGAGGTAAATCCACTCGGTATGCAACTGATCCAACTCTCTCCAAAATTTCATATGGTCCAATGAACCTTGGACTCAGATTTCCTTTCTTACCAAATCTCAACACACTTTTCCATGGTGAGACTTTGAGAAAACCATGATCACCTACCTCAAAAGATAGATCCTTCCTCCTGTTGTCTGCATAACTCTTCTGCCTACTCTGAGCTGTTCTCATTTGTTTTTGAATCAGCTGAACTTTTTCTACCATCTCTTCTACCAATTTTTGTCCCATCAACTTCCTTTCACCCACTTCATCCCAGAAAGCTGGAGTTCGACACCGCTTTCCATATAACGCCTCAAATGATTCCATCTGTATACTGGAATGAAAACTGTTATTATATGAAAATTCAACCAAAGAAAGATGTTGGTCCCAACATCCCTGATAATTCATCGAACAAGATCGTAGCATATCCTCCAAGGTCTGAATTGTTCGTTCTGACTGCCCATCTGATTGAGGATGAAATGATTTACAAAAAATTAATTCAGTACCCAACGACTTATGAAGGCCTTTCCAAAAGTTAGAAGTGAACCTGGGATCATGATCAGATACAATGGAGAGAGGAACTCCATGTAACCTGACTATCTCTTTAAGATACAAACGGGAAAGTTGATCTAGGGAAAACGTATCTCGTATAGAAAAGAAATGAGTAGATTTAGTCAAGCGATCAACAATAACCTAGATTGCATTATTACCTCGAGATGTCATCAATAATACCACAAAAAAGTCCATGGATATATTCTCCCATTTCCACTCTGGCACTGGTAAAGGCTGAAGCATCCCTTTCAAAAACTGCCGCTCTGCTTTATCCTGTTGACATGTCAAACACTTTACAGTAAAATCAGCAATATCTCTTTTCATTCCATCCCACCAGTAATACTCCTGCAGATCTCTGTACATCTTAGTACTGCCAGGATGAACTGAAAACGGAGAACTATGAACTTCACATAACAACTCTCTCTTCAACTGTGAATCACAAGGCACATACAATCTCTTCCCAAATCTCAAAACGCAATCATTATCAATGTTGAATTTAGGCAAATTACCTTTTCGAACAAACTCTACCTTTTTCTGCAACTCACTGTCTTGCTTCTGTGCTTGCTTGATTCTGTCTGATAGAGATGATCTCACTGATACCTGAAACAAAACAGAAGAACTTCCTGCACCAACAACTTCTATGCCAAAGTTCATTAAATCCTTAACCAAAGGATCACGTTCCAAATGAAACATTGCTAATGAAGCATTACTTTTTCTACTCAAAGCATCATCCACTTTATTTGCTTTTCCCGGATGGTAATGAATTGTACAATCATAATACTTGATTAATTCCAGCCATCTCCTCTGTCTCATGTTCAACTCTTTCTGATTGAATATATACTTTAAACTTTTTTGATCAGTATATATTTCACACGTTACTCCATACAAATGATGCCTCGAAAATTTTAAAGCGAAAAGAACAGCAGCTAATTCCAAATCATGTGTAGGGTAATTTACCTCATGAGTTTTCAACTGTCGTGAAGCATAAGCAATTACCTGATCATTCTGCATTAGGACGCAACCAAGTCCTTTCATTGGAGCATCACTGTAGATAACAAACTCACCATTCCTGGAAGGTAGTGCCAAAACTGGAGCATTCACCAATATTCTTTTCAATTCCTGAAAACAATCATCACATTCTTTTGTCCAGATAAACTTAACACCCTTCCGAGTTAGCTTAGTCATTGGACTAGATAACCATAAATTTTTTTTAACAAACCTTCGGTAGTAACCTGCCAAACCAAGAAAACTACGGATCTCGGTTACTTTTGTGGGTCTTGGCCATTCTTAAACAACTTTTGTTTTAGCAGGATCAACAATTATGCCATCTTTTGAAACAATGTGACCCAGGAAAGTAATTTCTTGTAACCAAAACTCACACTTGCTGAATTTTCCATATAGTTTCTTTTCTTTTAAGTTTTTCAAGATAACCCTTAAATGACTTTCATGTTCCTCTTTACATTTAGAAAACACAAAAATATCATCAATAACACATCCACCATTTATCACCTGATTCAACTAAGCCATCACTGCAGTAAACTGCTCAATTATAATTCTGACCATCTCAGTATGCTGATTTGGAAGTTCATTTCCCTTAGTATGACTTCCCAAAATATCTTCTCTGTTTCCTCTACGAAAAACCATTCTTAACACTGAAATACCTTAGGTGAAGCAACATGGTAATCTTTTAATGCTATATCATTTCAAAAAATATATTTTTGGATAATCGTTTAATAGAATTCTAACTCCTAAAGTTATATAAACCGACCTCTGATACCAACTATAAGGCCCCAGCCTTAAACCTTTCTTAATCTTGGGTTATTACAAGATTACACATTGAGGATCTTTTCGGGTTTAGAGTTTTAGAGAATTAGATCATAAAACTTGCATTACATTCCACATATAAACAATGTGGTTACATAAAGATAGTATTCTTCTTTCCCATCAATGGAAACATATTTAAAATAAAACATGGATTCTTTCTTGACACTTCCTTGACACTATCCTCATATCATGTACCTTTCCCTTGACCAGTGAAAAAAATTTCAAAAAAATTGGGATGAGCATAAAAAGCTCAGTAAGGGATATAAAAATATGGAAAGGAAACATGGGTACATATATACATAAGAATGAAATAATACATTACCCATAAAACATAATCACTTTAACATACCTCATCAAATCATGAATAAATCTTAGAAATCATAAGACATAAAGGTAACTTGAGGCATTCATAACATTCTTACGTAGGGAGTAACCCTCTTGGTTACGTTTGGAATACCCATCACAGTATATTCCCTAAATCTCTTCGGAGAAACCTTAACGTTTCACTCCTTCACGTTACCCAATGCATTAGAGAGCTATATCAGGCTCACCCGCCCTTAGTTTATCACAGAACCACCCGTCTTCATAATAATTCCCAAGAAACTGAACATAATCGTATCACATAAAACATGTATAAATGAAACATAACATTTCCACCTTTCAATCACAAGATATCAATACAACACATTGATATAAAAACATTATGAAAACCATTTTCAATACCATAATAAAAGAAAAGTAAAACATGGTATTTATTTTTCTTTTAAAAAAAGGTAGGGCTTGTAGAGGAAGCCGGAACTCAAATAACGGTCACGGCGGCGGAGAAGTCGTTGTCGCCACATACGTACGAAAAAACATTCTCTTTTGTCATTTAGTAAATTATTCGTATAAAAAAGATTCCTTTTGAATAAATGTAAAAGTCAAAGGGGTTTATACACCATATAAAAGAAGTTTGTGTATAAAACAAAATATGCCTCAATGAAAGGAGATTGAGACGAAGTCCCATACCTCGAGTCCGACATGACTCGATCGTTCTTTAATGTATCGAATAATAAACTTGAGTTAATTTCTACTTTCTTAAGAACCTTTTTCAAGTTCATTATTCCTTTTATATCACTTATTTCCATGTCATGAACACTATGTAATTATTTAAGTTAATAACGGTCGTTTTAACGATCAATGGTACTTGAGTAAAAAATAAACCCTTTATAATTACAAGTTGTTCATGTATCCATTATATCCATAATTATAATCATGATGTATATATCATATATATCCAGTATATACATGTATTTATAATATTACATAATCATTTTGAGGTAAGAAATGAAATGCACCGTTCATGGAGACGGTAAGCCGTACGTATGCATGAACGCTACTTTCATTTCTATTTCGTATTTTATAGAATGGAATCATAATGATATAAAGGTATATTATAATTCCAGTATAATATCATATATAATATCATAGTTCCATCCTTTATACGTCCCACATATGGTATTTAACGAATCAAATCACTTTGAGGGGGAGGTAGTCCGCACTTCCTTAAAAGAAGATATCACATTTACCCATAATGGAAACCATAAATGTATGACCAAAATGAAAAATACAGAAGCTTAAGGAAAACATAAACATATTATATATCATATATAAATATACTTACATCTTAATGGCCACCTTTGAATGTGTTAAAAGAATGTTGAACAATCATCGTTTCGGGAGGCATAAATTCACCATCCACGGAAACCTTATGTCCTTTAACCATTAGATGTAGGTGTGTGTAAGTGTAGCTCGAATCCTTCTTATAACAAAATCCTAGTATATTTAAGATACTGGATTTGTTACAAAAGAAATGAATAAAAATAGTTTAGGGGATTGGAGAAGCAAAATAAAACAAAAGGACTCAAGTGAAGACATTACCTTAAAATTGGGTAACTCCCTTTGGTTTGAGCTCAAAGGCTTCCTTGGGAAGACTTCTACCCAAAGTGAGGCATCAAGGAGTAAGAGAGGGATTTGGAGAGACAAAATGGGCAGGGGTTGGATGAGACAAAGGCTTTGGGAGTGTGGGTAAGGAGGTAGAGGTGGGGGCCTTTTATAAGAGGAGAGGAGGGGAACTCTTGGAAAGTAAAGAAATGTTACTTTATTTGAAAATGATTTTCAGATTCAAAAGGTCCAACATTGATATAATTCAAGGTTAAGGTGATCAGGTTTCTCAATCCACCCATCCAATAGGTTTTGGACATGTGTAGGTAGTAGATTTTACATTATCATTTCATTTTATTTAAATCCATTATTAATGAGGTAATCGCTGCATCATCATGATGTCATAAATAATTTAATAAATTTAATGTCTAAAAACTATAAAAAAATATCATGATGTAGGAAATCTTTTTATATTTATAATTAATATTTAAAGTTCAAAAGATCATTTATGTTGACAAATTTAAAAATATTTTACTTAGGTGATACATTCTTTGTCACATTTAACATTCTTTAAAAACAAAAAGATAAAAAGTCACTTTCTCACAAAAGTGATTCCATGGCCCCCCCAATTTTGGCACAAGGAATCCCATTGTCGGCCATGAGACAAAAAGTAGCCTTAGGACACATGTTGTGGTCTTTTTGTATTATTATGATATCATTTTTTATCATTAACTACTTGATTACTCATCAATCAAGATAATTAAAGATAATTACCGTCGTTACTATTCATAATGTACAAAATACAAAAGAGTCTTGATTAAATAATTTGGAACTTCCGATTCCAAATATGTAATCCATTTTACCAAATTTAAAAAGCAGAAATTGCAATAATTGATTTAAAAATAATTCCCATTGTCAAAACAAATAGCGGGTTTTTTTGAAACAATATATATGAAAAGTTTGGCATTGGTTTATGCCCAATTCCAAAGTGAAATTAATCATAATGACCACCATTGGATTAAATGGTAAAAATATATTCTAATTTAACTTTAAAACCAATTCAAAAGATAATATAATCATATAAATAAAGTAGATTAAAAAGTAGTTTTGATGTAAAATACAGTATTTTTCACTATTCATAAAAAAATGAACATTGTCAGAAAAATACCAAAAATTCACAAAAAGTAAATTTTGATGTCCCAATAATAATTAATAAGTTCATTTTGACAAACATAGCTTATAAAATTATCACAAGATAGATTTAAAAATGGGTTTCCATCAAAAGGCAGTAAAACAATCCTTTAAAATATTAGTGTATTCCATGCTTAAGATTGGATTTATTTTCATTTTAAGCCTCTGAAACACTATCTAATTCATTAATAGACATAGATAAAAATATCTATTATTCATTACTTACTTGGGATGTTACATCCTTCCCCCCTTTAGAAAACTTCTTCCCCACAATTTATTTACTTATCGAATAAATGGGGGTACTTAACCCTCATTGCATTTTCAGATTCCCATGTTGCCTCTTCCATCATGTGGTTTTTTCCAAAAAACCTTTACCTGATTAATCACCATATTTCTTAACACTTACTCCCAGTGGTCATGAATCTAGACCGGTTGTTCCTCATAAGATAGGTTCTCTTACAGCTGAACTACCTCTGGACACAAAACATGAGATGAATCTGGCATATACTTTCTCAACATCGAAACATGAAAAACATTGTGTACCTGAGATAAACTCGGAGGTTAAGCCACTCGGTATGCAACTGATCCAACTCTCTCCAAAATTTTATATGGTCCAATGAACCTTGGAATCAACTTTCCTTTCTTACCAAATCTCATCACACTTTTCCATGGTGAGACTTTGAGAAAAACATGATCACCTACCTCAAAAGATAGATTCTTCCTCCTGTTGTCTGCAAAAGTCTTCTGCCTACTCTGAGCTGTTCTCATGTGTTTTTGAATCAGCTGAACTTTTTCTGCCATCTCTTCTACCAATTCTGGTCCCATCAACTTCCTTTCACCCACTTCATCCCAGAAAGCTGGAGTTCGACACCGCTTCCCATATAACGCCTCAAATGGTGCCATCTGTATACTGGAATGAAAACTGTTATTATATGAAAATTCAAACAAAGAAAGATGTTGGTCCCAACATCCCTGATAATCCATCGAACAAGCTCATAGCATATCCTCCAAGGTCTGAATTGTTCGTTCTGACTGCCCATCTAATTGAGGATGAAATGATGTACTAAAATTTAATTCAGTGCCCAACGACTTCTGGAGGCCTTTCCAAACGTTAGAAGTGAACCTGGGATCACGATCAGATACAATGGAGAGGGGAAATCCATGTAACCTTACTATCTCTTTAAGATACAAACGGGAAAGTTGATCTAGGGAAAGGTTATCTCGTATAGCAAGGAAATGAGTAGATTTAGTCAAGCGATCAACAATAACCCAGATTGCATTATTACCTCGAGATGTCTTCAGTAATCCCACAACAAAGTCCATGGATATATTCTCCCATTTCCACTCTGGCACTGGTAAAGGATGAAGCATCCCTTTCGGTAACTGCCGCTCTGCTTTAACCTGTTGACATGTCAAACAATTCACAGTAAAATCAGCAAAATCTCTTTACATTCCATCCCACTAGTAATACTCCCGTAGATCTCTGTACATCTTAGTACTTCCAGGATGAACTAAAAACGGAGAACTATGAGCCTCACATAACAACCCTCTCTTCAACTGTGAATCACAAGGCACACACAATCTCTTCCCAAATCTCAAAACTCAATCATTATCAATGTTGAATTCAGGCAACCTACCCTTCCGAACCAACTTTACCTTTTTCTGCAACTCATTGTCTTCCTTCTGTGCTTGCTTGATTCTGTCTGATAGAGATGATCTCACTAATACCTGAAACAAAATAGAAGAACTTCATGCACCAACAACTTCTATGGAAAATTTCATCAAATCCTTAACCAAAGGATCACGTTCCAAACGCAACATTGCTAATGAAGCATTACTTTTTCGACTCAAAGCAGCAGCCACTTTATTTGATTTTCCCGGATGGTAATGAATTGTACAATCATAATCCTTGATTAATTCCAACCATCTCCTCTGTCTCATGTTCAACTCTTTCTGAGTTAATATATAATTTAAACTATTGTGATCAGTATATATTTCACACGTTACTCCATAAAAATGATGCCTCTAAAATTTTAAAGCGAAAACAACAGCAGCTAATTCCAAATCATGTGTAGGGTAATTTACCTCATGAGTTTTCAACTATCGTGAAGCATAAGAAATTACCTAATCATTCTGTATTAGGAAGCAACCAAGTCCTTTCAATGAAGCATCACTGTAGATAACAAACACACCATTCCTGGAAGGTAGTGCCAAAACTGGAGCATTCACCAATCTTCTTTTCAATTCCTAAAAACAATCATCACATTCTTTTGTCCAGATAAACTTAACACCCTTTCGAGTTAGATTAGTCCTTGGAATAGATAAACGCGAAAAATTTTCAACAAACCTTCAGTAGTAACCTGCCAAACCAAGAAAACTACGGATCTCGGTTACTTTTGTGGGTCTTGTCCATTCTTCAACAACTTTTGTTTTAGCAGAATCAACAGTTATGCCATCTTTTGAAACAATGTGACATAGGAAAGAAATTTGTTGTAACCAAAACTCACACTTGCTGAATTTTCCATATAGTTTCTTTTATTTTATGGTTTTCAAGATAACCCTTAAATGACTTTCATGCTCCTCTTTACATTTATAAAACACCAAAATATCATCAATAACACAACCACCATTTATCACTTGATTCAACTAAGCCATCACTGTAGTAAACTGCTCAATTATGATTCTGACCATCTCAGTATGCGGATTTGGAAGTTCATTTCCTTCAGTATGCCTCCCCAAAAAATCTTCTTTGTTTCCTCTACGAAAAATCATTCTTAACAATGAAATACCTTAGGTGAAACAACATGGTAATCTCTAAATGCTATATCATTTCAACAAATATAATTTTGGATAATCGTTTAATAGAATTTTAACTCCTAAAGTTATCTAAAACAACCTCTGATACCAACTATAAGGCCCCAACCTTAAACCATAATTAATCTTGAGTTATTACAAGATTACACATTGAGGATCTTTTCAGGTTTATAATTTTAGAGAATTAGATCATAAAACTTTCATCACATTCCACATATAAACAAAGTTGTTACATAAAGATAGTATTATTCTTTCCCATAAATGGAAACATATTTAAAATAATACATGGATTCTTTCTTGACACTTCCTTGACACTATCATCATATCATGTACCTTTCCCTTGACATGTGAAAAACATTTCAAAAAACTTGGGATGAGCATAAAAAGCTCAGTAAGGGATATAAAAATTTTGAAAGGAAACATGTGTACATATATACATAAGAATGAAATCATACTTTACCCATAAAACATAAGCACTTTAACATACCTCATCAAATCATGAACAAATCATAGAAATCATAAGACAAAAAGGTAACTTGAGGCATTCATAACATTCTTACGTAGGGAGTAACCCTCTTGGTTACGTTTGGAATACCCATTATAGTATATTCCCTAAATCTATTCGGAGAAACCTTAACGTTTCACTCCTTCGCGTTACCCAATGCATTGGAGAGCTATATCGGGCTCACCCGCCCTTAGTTTATCACGGAACCAACCGTCTTCATAATAATGCCCAAGAACCTCAACATAATCGTATCACATAAAACATGCATAAAGGAAACTTAACATTTCCACCTTTCAATCACAAGATATCAAAAAAACACATTGATATAAAAACATTATGAAAACCATTTTCAATACCAAAATAAAAGAAAAGTAAAACATGGTATTTATTTTTCTTTTAAAAAAAAGGTAGGCCTTGTAGAGGAAGCCGAAACTCAAATAATGGTCACGATGGCGGAGAAGTCGTTGTTGCCGCATACGTACGAAAAAAACATTCTCTTTTTCATTTATTATACGATTCGTATAAAAAATATTCCTTTTGAATAAACATAAAAGTCAAAGGGGTTTATACACCGTATAAAAGAAGGTTGTGTATAAAACAAAATATGCCTCAATGAAAGGAGATTGAGACGAAGTCCCATACCTCGGGTCCGACTTGACTCAATCGTTCTTTAATGTCCTGAATAATAAACTTTAGTTAATTTATACTTTCTTATGAACCTTTTTCAAGTTCATTATTCCTTTTATATCACTTATTTCCATGTCATGAACACTATGTAATTATTTAATTTAATAACGCTCGTTTTAACGATCAATGGTACTTGAGTAAAAAATAAACCCTTTATAATTAAAATTTGTTCATGTATCTATTATATCTAAAATTATAATCATGATGTATATATCATATATATACAATATATACTTGCATTTATAATATTACATAATCATTTAGAGGTAAGAAATGAAATGCACCGTTCATGGAGACGGTAAGCCGTACGTACGCATGAACGCTACTTTCATTTCTATTTCGTATTTTATAGAATGGAATCATAATAATATAAAGGTATATTATAATTCCAGTATAATATATTATATAATATCATAGTTCCATCCTTTATACGTCCCACATATGGTATTTAACGAATCAAATCACTTTGAGGGGGCGGTAGTCTGCACTTCCTTAAATGAAGATATCGCGTTTACCCATAATGGAAACCGTAAAGGTATGCCCAAAATGAAAAACACAGAAGCTTAAGGAATACATAAACATATTATATATCATATATAAATATAGTGACATCTTAAGGGCCACCTTTGAAGGTGTTAAAAGAATGTTGAACAATCATCATTTCGGGAGGCATAAATTCACCATCCACGGAAACAGTATGTCCTTTAACCATTAGATGTAGGTGTGTGTAAGTGTAGCTCGATTCCTTATTATAACAACATCCTAGTATATTGATGATACTGTATTTGTTACAAAAGAAATGAATAAAAAGAGTTTAGGGGGTTGGAGAAGTAAAATAAAACAAAAGGACTCAAGTGAAGACATTACCTTGAAATCGGGTAACTCTCTTTGGTTTGAGCTCAAAGGCTTCCTTGCAAAAGACTTATGCCCAATGTGAGGCTTGAAGGAGTAAGAGAGGGATGTGGAGAGACAAAATGGGTAGGGGTTGGCTGAGTGAAAGGCTTTGGGAGTGTGGGTAAGGAGGTAGAGGTGGGGGCCTTTTATAAGAGGAGAGGAGGGGCACTCTTGGAAAGTAAAGAAATGTTACTTTATTTGAAAATGATTTTCGGATTCAAAAGGTACCACATTGATATAATTCGAGGGTATGGTGATAAGGGTTCGAAATACACCCATCCATTAGGTTTTGGGCATGTGTAGGTCATAGATTTTACATTATCATTTCATTTTATTTAAAACCTTTATTAATGAGGTAATCGCTGCATCATCATGATGTCATAAATAATTTAATAAATTTAATGTCTAAAAATTATAAAACAAATATCATGATATATGAAATATTTTTATCTTTCTAATGAATATTTATAGTCCAAAAGAACATTTATGTAGACAAAACTAAAAATATTTTACATAGGTGATGCATTCATTGTCACATTTAACATTCTTTAAAAAGAAAAAGAAAAAAAGTAACTTTCTCACAAAAGTGATTCCATGGGGCCCCGAAGTTTGGCACAAGGCATCCCATGGTCGGCCATGAGACAACCAGTAGCCTTAGGACACATGTTGTGGTATTTTTTTATTATTATGATATCATTTTGTTATCCTTAACTACCTGATTACTTATTAATCAAGATAATTAAAGATAATTACCGTCGTTACTATTCATAATGTTAAAAAACAAAAGAGCCTTGATTACATAATTTGGACCTTATGATTCCAAATATGTAATCCATTTTACCAAATTCCAAATACAGAAATTTCAATAATTGATTTAAAAATAATTCCCGTTGTCAAAACAAATAGCGGGTTTTTTTGAAACAATATCTATGAAAAGTTTGGCATTAGTTTATGCCCAATTTCGAAGTGAAATTAATCCTAATGACCACCATTGGATTAAATGGTAAAAATATATTCTAATTTAACTTTAAAACCAATTTAAAATATAATCTAATCATATAAATAAATTAGATTAAAAAGCAGTTTTGATGTGAAATACAATATTTTTCACTATTCATAAAAAGATGAACATTGTCAGAAAAATACCAAAAATTCACACAAAGTAAATTTTGATGTCCCAATAATAATTAATAAGTTTATTTTGACAAAAAATAGCTTATAAAATTGTCAAAATATAGATTTAAAAATGGTTTTCCATCAAATGGCAGTAAAACAATCCTTTAAAATATTAGTGTATTCCATGCTTAAGACTGGATTTATTTTCATTTTAAGCCTCTAAAACACTATCTAATTCATTAATAGACATAGATAAAAATATCTATTATTCATTACTTACTTGGGATGTTACACTAAAAACCACATGTTTCCCCATGTTTTTTCTTTTCTTTTTACCCCTATGTAAAATGATAACATATTAGGAATCATCGCCACATACATTAAAATATTTGACTCATTAATCACTTTATCATTTATATGAACAAAATTTCACTAGAATTAGAATATGTTTAAATGAAAAGAAATTGATTGAGTGAGGCATTTGAGAATAAAATAATAGATGACAGAATCTTCTTGATGCCCATAATGCAAGGAAAAAACATAATGTAATCATATAAAATTTATTTTTTATTTTTTAATTAATTATTTGTTATTTAGGAATCATTAGATTCTTATCGTAGTCAATTTTTATACACAAAATGTTTAATATTTGGATCCAATTAATGTATTTCTATCAAACCAACCCCAAATGATGTTTATTGTGAATTTTTAATGAACTTCAATCAATATTTTACAAATAATCATTGAATTATATTTATCAATTTACATTTTAGTGATATTTCATTATGATAGGGAGATATATAATTATAGGATAAATCAAGGTATAATTTCAATGATTAAGGGTAATAAGCATATGGATTTCTTCAAATGGAAATATTTTAATGTATATATAGTGATATTTAACTATAAAAACATATTTCAACATAATTTTCTTATTTTGGTCAATGTTCGTACAGTGTCCAAAGAAAAATAATGTTAATTATTATGGATAATACATTTTAAAATTTAAAAAATATATCATATTACATCGAAGAATAGTATCCATGAATAGGTAACTTCTGGATAAAATTAGAATTTCATTTAATATATTTTATAATCCTATATTTGTCTATATTTTCTTAGTATTACCAAGATCTCCAAAATAAACGTACTCAAAAGAAGAAATAATTTTTTTATAGATCAGTGGGTTGAGAAAATAGTGCCAAAATGTTTTTAGACATAAAATTTAGGTGATTACATATTTTATTTGTGATCTAGTATGGGAAATAAACATTGAGATACATTTGGGATAAGAAGACTTTGTATGATAATGCTTATATATTATTTTTGACATGTTCTTAAATGATAAGTATAATGGAGGGTTACAATCTATGTAATATGATAGGGATAATAACATATTTTAATCTGCTAGTGTTCATGAGATATCAGAATTTAAGTATGAAGCTGAAATAATAGAGATAAGGACATGGTCAAGAATGTATACATACTTCATAAAAAAGGTGACTTACTAATACTTAGATAGATAATTTTATCATCATTTTATCATGTTTTTTTATTAAATTTCATTATCATTTTTATCTAACACTTATTTTGTTCAGTTGAACATGGATAATGTTTTAAGATGATCATGAAATGGTGTGATGGTTGATGGTATGTTGTTCTCAAAAGAATGTGCTCTTATATTGGATCACATATGTGGTGAGAGTTTCTTATCACCACATATGTGATCCAATATAAGAGCACCAAATTTTTCAAAATAATAATATATTATGTGGCATTTAGGAATCAACCAAAGCTCAATATAATATATTATGTGACCTGTATGACTCAATGTATTTGTTTTTAGATTATAATTGATAGTTTAGTGAAAATAACACATCACATACTAAAAATATAGCAAACACATTCATATTTTTTTGATAATTTGTGAAAAAAATCCATAATTCATTTTTGATGTGTAAGAATTATCTATAAAACAATCCAATTCATGGTATACCTGAAATGGATCAAAGTGTTTGTTTTTAGTTTAAAATTATAATTTTAATTCCAAACAAACATTACAAACTAAAAATGAAGAAAAACCATTCATATTGTTTTGTTAATTTAATACAATAATGCATGTGTCATTTATGAAATTTAGGAATCAACTGAACCTTAATCTGATACACTGTTTGCTTGGTATGACTTAGAGTGTATGTTTTTAGTTTAAAATTGACATTTTGGTTCAAACCACATGTGACATACTCCCAACCAAGAAAAAACATTCAAATTGTTTTGATACTTTAATAAAATTATGCATAAGTCATTTATGATGTGTAATAATCAGTAACACCTCAATACAATGAACCATGTGATATGTATTACTTGAAATGTGTGTTTTCAATTTAAAATAGACAATTTAGTTCAAAACAGATGTCACATACTCACAACCAAGAAATTTTTTTGGTTTGTTTTTATAATTTATAAAATTATCCCATAATTCATTTATTATGTTTAAGAGTTGACCGCATATCAATATGACTGATGATGTTGCAGGTATGACTCTAAGTTTTTTTGAATATAAAAGTTACATTTAATTTTAAGACATGAATCACATATCCATAACCAAGTAAACAAGCTCATTTTTTTTTATTTTTTGGGAAAAAATACATAATTAATTTTTGATGTCTAGGAATCAACTGAATGTCAATCCAATTCATGATGTGGTCGATATGTCTCTAAGTACGTGTTTTCAATATTAATGTTTCATTTTATATTAAAACATGTCCTATTGAAAAAAGATAAAAATGAGCTCAGATTATTTTCAAACATGAGGAAAACCATCAACAATTCATTTTTTATGTGTAGTGATTGGTCGTACATTAATATGATAGATGATGTTATAGGAATTACTTGACGTGAATGTTTTCAATATAGAAGTGTCATTTTAGTTTAAAACAAGCATCACATATCCAAAATATAGAAAACAAGATTGTATAATTTTCAAACTTTAGTAAAGTGATTCATATTTCATTTGTGACATTTAGGAATTGATCACACACTAATCTGACACATGATGTAGTCTATATGAATCAAAGTGCATGTTTTCAATATAAAAGTGTTCGTTTTGGAATAAAACACACATCACATATATAAATATAACAAAACAAGCTCAAATTGTTTTGAAAAATTAGTATAATGATCCATCATTTATTTATGACTTGTAAGAATCCAGAACACATAAATTTGGAATGTGATGTGGTTGGTATGAGTCTAAGTGTGTGTTTTGAATATAAAGGTATAATTTTTGTTTAAAACATGCATCACATATCCAAAATTGAGAAAATTAAGTTAAATTATTTTCAAATATTAAGAATATTTTCTATAATTCATTTTTTATCTGCATAAATTCACTAGACATTAATCTAATGCATGATGAGGCAGGTAGGACTTGAATTTTGTTTTCAATGTAAAAGTTTCATTTTAGTTTAAAACACACATCACTATCAAAAGTTGAGAAAAAATGATCATATTATTTTAAAACATTAGGAAAATATCCACAATTAATTTGTGAGATATATAAATTTACCTCATGTTAATATGATACATTATGCATCCATTATGAATCAAAGTGAATGTTTTCAATATAAAACATATATTTTAGTTAAAAATGTGCATCATATAGACAAAAAACTATAAAATGAGCACATAATGATTTAAAAAATTAAGAAGACGATCCATATTTCATATATGAAATATAGTAATTGACCACATGAAAATATGATGTATGATGCATCTGATATGGCTCAAATTATAT
Organism: Viscum album; assembly: GCA_963277665.1. Classification (NCBI taxonomy): domain Eukaryota; kingdom Viridiplantae; phylum Streptophyta; class Magnoliopsida; order Santalales; family Viscaceae; genus Viscum; species Viscum album. The sequence goes on along the minus strand of OY728141.1, from coordinate 1,950,932,331 downwards.
GTATTCAATATAAAAGTGTCATTTTTGTTGAAAACACATGTGACTTTCCAAAAATGAGCAAATGGGAACACATTATTTTCAAATATTAAGGAAATGATCCATAACTAATTTATCACATATATGATTCAACATCACATCAATCCAACACACAATGTGGTTGGTATGAATTGAAGTATGTTTTTTAATAAATATGTGTTATTTTAGTTTAAAATTTGTGTCACATAGACAAAAAATGGAAAATAATCCCAGATTGTCTTAAAAATTTAGGACAATGATCCATAATTAATTTGTGACATGTAGAAATCAACCACACATCAATATGAAATGAGATACGGTCTGTCTGAATCAAATTGTGTGTGTTAAATATATAATTTTCATGTTATATTAAAACACATATCACATAACCAAAACTGATCAAAAGATATCAAATTGTTTTCAAACAATAGGAAAAAATCCATAATTCATTTTTGATATTTAATAATTGAATTCACATAAATTGGAAAGATGATAGACTAATAATATATTTAATATATAGAATAATTAAAAATATAATTTATTATAGGTTGATTATATAACATTAAAATTATTTTTTTATTGTTACTAAAATCAATATTTCTTTATTGTAGGGAAAAGATTTTGTATGCAGGTTGATCTGTGAAGAAAATCTACTATAAGAGGTAAGATTTTGTAGATTTTTTGTATTTTTTATTAACTGTTAATATCACATCAATATACATATTTTAGTTTTAAATTTATATTTAAATGAGAGTGAAATTTTATATTTTTATTTCAATATGATTTTATGTATATTTCAATGTTTATATATTTGGTTTCTGATTGAGTTTTCTATTATAATGATAGTTCAGCTTTACAATAGGTGCGTGGCCTTTATCATTTCTTAAAAATAATTCATAAAGGACCCCTTTATCAGAAATAATATAAAGCACTTATAAAGGCCCAATTTATCTACAGTAAAATAAAGAATTGACAAAGGAATCCTTTATGAGTGCATTCTTTTAGTGCCGAAAAGGCCATATTTATAAGCTCTAAATAAGTATTGATAAAGGGGGACTTTATTAGTGTTAAAATAAAACACTGAAAAAGGACCCCTTAATTTGTGATTTTTAGCATTGATAATGGGTAATTTATCAGTTCTTTTCCTAGAATTGTTAAATACTCCATGATTTTAAAAATGCTCATATTTCCATCATTTTTTCACTAAAATTTTACTTTTATAGCACTTTTAAAATCCACATATCTAGTAGTTTCAACAAGTTAGACACCTCTAGAGAGGACAAAAAACTTATTATCACTTTAATAAGTCTATATTATCATAAAAAAATGTCTCATATGTATAACTCTTTAGGATAATCTATAATAATTTAACAATTTTTTAATAACCCTTAAAGTCAGTGTTGATAAAAAACTATCTATTTTATCATGGTTACACAAAAAAACATTATATAATTACCAAAATATTTATGATATTAGTTGCTTAATTTTTTTATATTAACATTACCACATTCTATAATATTTTATTTAAATTTCATATATTTCATGCATGAAGTATTCATTGAAATATTTTATATGCTCAATTTTTATACTTTATGGGATACTTTTATTTACATATGGACCTATTTATTGGGATACCATATTTTCTATTTTGATTTACTTAATATATAGTATGGAGACTCATTGATATGTGTGTATTAACTCATGTTAATTGATTAGTGTGGCCTCATATTTTATCCATTCCATCTATTTATCTCGGGTCTTATAGTGTTCCGTTTAATTTTCTATTCAACTTTTGTTCATAGTGGTCACTGGTTTGTTTGATGGGTTTATGGTGTAGTCTATGTCAGAGGGTTTGATCACCTATGCACCTCACCCCTTTAGATAATTGATTCTCTCTTTTTTCCATTGAGTTTTCTCTCCCATCTCGGTTCTTGAAAACATTTTTTTCACACTGTTCATCACTATCACGAGTGATTTGATATTTCAGTTCCTTTGATCCTCCATACACACTACTGGTGTGTAGTTTATGGTGCAGTTCTTGATGACTTCCTTCCTAGTGAAGAAGTGTTCACAAGATCTATATATTAAGTACTCCATTTTTAATAAGGAAATAACTTAGTACATTGAGTTATAAAAGAGTAATCAAACCTTCAAACCTGTAGTATCCGGATAATAGGTTGACCATACCTCTACATCCAGCATTATAAGTTCCTATTTAACCCATGTTTCTTTCCTTAATATATTTTTATTTTCAAAGATTAATTTCTATTGTATTTGTGATTAAGTATGTAATCTATAAATATTTTTCATCTTTGAGGATTAATAAAATGATTGAGTGTGAGGTTGGGGTTCTTACTATGCACGTAGGTCCCAACGATATCGAAGCGCCTTAAATAAGTGAATTATTTATTGATTTATTAATTTATTACATCTTGTTTGTTTTGTTTATATTGAATTTACCTTCTGAGAGAAAAATATCAAATGTTAATTATTAGGTTTTTGAATACTTCTACTCATAGTAGACATTACCCGCCACAAATTGGTATCAAATCCTCATTGGTTCTTTTTTTTGTAAAATATATTTGTTGGTTTCAATTCTGGATTATTTTTTATATATTCACTTCAATATCATATTTATTCTCATGTTCCTTATTTCTTTTTGAAATTTGATCAATTATAACCTATACAATTCTTTCCAATTTTAAACTCTAGTTAGATAATCATGTACACCCATCAATATTGGCTATTTATTGGGGGTGTATTATTATCTTTGTTTGAAAAAACATGGTACCTTCTCATTTGGGTAAACATATCAATAATTAGATTTGAGATTAAAAAATTCAATAGTGAAAATGACTTCAATCTGTGGTGTATTAATATGATATCCTTGTAAGTTCAACAAGGCTTCATTTATTTACTATTTGGGCCTAATTAATCTATTGTAACTATATCTAAAAATGAAAAAACCTTTGTTGTTAATGAAGATGTAACCCTTGATGTTATTATTAAGGGAAAAAGTGCTACGATTATTTCATTAAGAGATAATGTCCTTAGAGAAGTTTATTTTGAAACTACTACTTCTGGTATATGCACTAAACTAGAGAAATTATACACAATAACTTCTTTAATTAGTATGATTTATAAGAAATGCTGAATGTTTACATTTAAAATGAAACCTAGTATTTAAATTAATGTACCCTGAAGAATTCCATAAGGTGATGTTAGATCTAGCCAACATAAATGTAACTTTTGATGATTAAGATCAAGTAATGATCCTTTTAATATATTTAGATAATACCTATAACACTTTAGTATAATCAATGAAGTATAACCCTATAATAGGTTAAGTCCACCCTACTCTATAAGGAACTACATTATAGACCTAGAGTTAAAGGTGAGCCAAAGAGTCTTTTCAAAAGAGGTGAACCATATTCTAGGTGTAAAAAGAAGTAGTTTAGTAAAGGTAAAGTTAATAATAATAAAAAACCAAGCCTATGTGTTATTAATATGGAAGAAAAATTATTTTCTTTCATTATGGTAAGTTCTAGAACACTAAGCCCAAATGTAGGAAGCTTAAATAAGAATTTGATACCAAACAGCCCAATAAACATCCCCTTCTTGAGGATTCTGGTTAAGACATAGCCTAAGTGTTGAATATGTCCAGCCATGCCCTCAACCATTAGTGGGTCCTAGACTCATGTTGTTCATTACACATGTGTCCTCTAGGGAATCATTCATATATTTGATAGAAATAGTACAAAAAGATTTATTGTTATAAAATTATAGGAGGTGTAATGTAGAGGGAAGAGGATATATTTTAATAGAACTTGACGAATACACTATCATTACATTTTATGATGTTAGGTGGGTTCCTAGCCTCTATAGAGACCATATTTATTTATGGATCCTAGACTAAAATGGACTCACCTTTAGGCCTGAATCAGGACATCTAAAAATCGTTGCAGGCTCTAGAACTATCATTATGGGTTCTCTTAATAATAGGACGTATTATTTGAAATGAAAGACCCATTCAAGACTATTAAGCAGTGTGTATACCCCTAATAATTATAATAAACTATTATTTCATAGGATATTGACAGAATATTATCTCTAATGGTCTAGAAGAACTCAACAAGTAAAGGATATTGATTGAATCCCAACAAGAAACCTTCCAATTTTTGAATATTGTGTGATGAATAACGCAAAGAGAGTCACCTTTAATAGGTAAATATTAAAATATTACTATACCTTAGAATACACACATTATAACAAGTGGGGACTAGCTAGGAATACATTCCATGGTTGAGATTATTTATTTATTAACTTTATAGATGAATTTTCAAAAAAGGTTTTTATTTACATACTAAAAAATAAATCTGATGTTTTTTAGACCATTAAAACATGGAAAATACAAGTTGAAAATAATTTTTTAAATAAGATTAGAATAATGAGAATAGACATTGAATTATAATACATATATAATAAATTTATTTAGTTTTTTGAATCTGAAAATGTTACAAGACACTAGACTATTAGGGAAACACACAACATAATGTTATTACTAAAATTATGAATATAACCATTTTAGAGAGAGTCTAAAACATTCTTCCATGATCATCTATCCCTAAATATTTTTGGGAAAAGAATGCCACTATGACAATTTACCTCATAAACACGTGTCCATCCTCTTATAATTATTTTAAAATCTTAGGATAAATTTGGAATAACAAACCACCATCTTATAATTATTTACGAGTCTTCATATCTAACTAATTATTCTAATTCTAAAACTAAACACTCGAGCCTTTAGCTATTATGTTTATCTTTGGGGGATATCCTATGGGTGTTAAAGGATATAAAATTTGGGTTGATAAACACAGTTACCAAAAATAGATCATTGGTAGAGATTTGGTGTTCCCTGAGTTTTGTTCTTCTAAATCTAAATCTTTCACACTTGATAATAATGATCCGACTATAGATGAGATTTAATAAACTGAGCCTCCACCTCAGTTTGAATCATAGGACCAACCACTACCAACCGATCCACAACCTGTGACCTGAGCTGATTTACACTCTAATTCATATTTTTATTCAGATACTGAACCTCTTGTAAAATATACAGACTATCTATTAATCATATATTGAATTAAGAGGTTCCCTTTATCCCCTTCTATGTTTATCCAATATGATATGGCATGTAATTCCTTTAATGTTTCCTAGGATCTTGTTGATGATGATCCTCATAGTTATAATAAACCTCTTAATAACAAAGATTCAAAATAGTGGATCACTTTCATGGGTGATGAGATTAATTCCTTAAGAAAAAATCACACTTGGTATATCATAGATAAACCACACCAAGATACAGTAATTCGATGTAAGTGTATTTATAAAAGAAATGAAGATAAAATTAATTGAAACAAAATTAAATTCAATGAATGATTAGTTGCTAAGGGATTCCATAAATGATAAGGAATAGACTATTATATATTTTTTCTCCAATTATTAGTCAATATTCAATAAGGTTTCCATTGGATTTTGATGCTTATAGTTACCTTCACATAGAATAACATGGTGTAAAAATTTATTTCCTTCATGGTGAAGTAAATTGGAAATTTTATATTAAGCCTCCAAATGATTACAATAAATAATTCAAATAAAACCAATTATTATTTTAAATAAATAATTATATGGTTTAAAATAGTCCTTAAGGAAGTGGTATAGAAAGTTTTATAAAACTAAGAATTATTTTATGCTTGATATCCAATTTAGTTAGATCAAATATAATTCTTTTGTTTATTTTAGGTAAATTAAAAATAGAATGATTTACTTGGTGTTGTATGTTTATGATATGAACATTATTTTCAATAATATAAAGGTCATTATCAGTGGTAAATCTCAATTAAAAGGCATTATTAAAACAACAGACTTACACTATGACATATTTGGCTTCATCTAGTGATAAATTTTTTAGTGAAAAATAAAAGTACTAATAAACGGGGTACTTTTATCAGTGATATAAAATTAACTAATAAAATTAACCCTTTATAGAATCATTTTTAACCCTAATGAAAGTACACCCTTTATCTGTTCTTTTTTTAGCTCTGAGAAAAGGGTAAATTTTTAGAACTTTTTTTAGAATTGATAAAAGTATGTCTTTTATAAGCACTAAAATGATTTTTTATCATTGATAAAATGTATATTTCATAAAAAAGTAATATATCATTAAACACACACACACACACATATATACTTATATTGAAATAAATATAATATATTTTATAAAATATTATTTCTATAATATAAAATACTTAATCACAATTAATATATACGATATTTAGTGGAAATCAGTTGAGACAATAATTAAAAAATAATATTAATTAAAAAATTTCTAATTATTATTGAGTAATAGTCATTTAATAACAATTTTATGATAAAAAATTCAATAAATTAATAAACGATGTAAAATAACTTAAAAACATTACTCACAATTCAAATGGACAGAATTTTGATCTGAGTGTCCATTTAAGCTCTACCACATATCAAATCAAAACATGAAAAAATACATACCCAATTGTGATTGGGGAGAACCATGATCATTATTTTTTGGGGTCAAAAAAGGAACAAAATGGCTCTAAAACTGTGTTTTTTATCGAGGTACCCCATTTTTTAACATTTGATGGAATTTAATCCTCGTTTAAGGGATTCCCTTTATATTTTATAGGTAGATACTCAATTTATTCCTAGTATTACACTCATATAGATATTGTTATGTTAAAATTTTATAAATTTTCAGGATGTATATTTATTTATAATTAAATATATATACATATATACATATATGTACATATTTACACATAAAAATTTAATTTTTTAAATAAATATGTAAACATATTTTCATATAAAATATCATTCTAAATACATAAACCATGTCTAAATAAAAAATATTTTCAATTTCATCAAAAATAAAAATGTTTGACTATTTATATTCTTATACAATGTATATATAATTTTTAAATTTATATAAATATATATGTGTGTGGGTATTAACAAACAGATATATATATTAATCTATTTATTCCAATATATTGATAAAAATATTAGTATATAATATTTTTAAATAAATATAAATATGTATAATTATATTTATAGACACACACACACACACACAGATATATATATATGTATGTATGTATTTATAAAGATGCATAAACACACACACAAACATTACTAGAAAAACGATCCATAGTTATGCACTTATAGCCACATTTTTATAGGTCCATGGATATATCTTAATTTATATCCATGGTTTAATTAAAATAATGTCTATATGTTTATTTCAATCCACATTTTAATAAAACCCATGGGGATATGGTTCTTTTTTAATCTTTTATGACTCTCCCTCTACCGTCACACGTCCCTCCTTCCATTTCCTCCCAACCTTGTGATCTCTCCTCCCCATACCCCTACTCCCCAAATGTTTCCACCTAACCATCCATCATCATCCTCTACCGACATTACCACTAAACCTCCCCATGATAATCCTCCTTGAATGAGACCACCCACCTCCCAATAAATGTTTCTCTAAGGTATACAAATCAACTCTTCCTCTATCATGCCTTCAAGGTGACCACCCCACCTCCCACCGATCATCATCATCCTCTCAGATCTAGGCAAGTCACACCTCCTGAATATGCTTACCCACTGAAGGTATTTATGGGTTTTCATTATAAAATCCATTATTGAGATACTTATTCCCAATCTCCAACCTAGGCATCGATTTAGGCATTCTCATGATGGTTGGATTTCATCAATTTCTTATAGTAGTTCACCTTTTTACAATCCCTCTCCTATCAATTAAATATTGAACTCATTTATTTTTATTTTTCTATGATAAATATGTTAAATGCTTTCTTTATAAACTATTTATCTTATTTCCTCATTTAATATAATTTCTAGAATTATAGTCTATCATTGTAGTGTTAGATTTTTTTCGTGGTACTGTAGAGGCATGATTTACTAAAATTAATCGAAATTTTTTATTCTCTATTTTTTCTTACATGTACACTTTCTTGCATGCAATATAATATAAAGGTAATTAATATAAATTGAAACCTTGATACACAAATGAATTGGAAATACAATCTTTTTACAAATCATTCTACTACACCCAAATTTAGATAAACCATTTAGATGTTTAAAATTTTTCCATAATTAATTGATGTTTTTCAGCTATAAAACAAGAATTTTTTAGATTGTTTTCCTACTATTTTTAACTATATATGGATTTAAATATCTTATAATTGAGAGATTATTATCACATTATAAATAAAAATATTTTATCTACGAATCATTAAACTACTCCTAATACTATTTTGACCATTATGATATTCAAAATGTTCCCTAAAGTCTCTATAGTTTCTCTATTAAAAAAATGTAATTTTGAAGATTGGTTTACCTATATTTTTTAAATATATATAGAGTTATGGATATTTAAATTGGTATATTATTATTAAATTTGAAATATATAGAAAATATCAAAAAATAATTAAACTATGAAAAAACATATTTTGACAATTTATAGATTCAAAATTTTCCTTGGATTCACGGATGGTTTTCTACACCTAAACATCATTTTTTATATTGGTTGGGTTACATTTTCTGATCATATATTATGTTTAAATAATTTCATTTAATTTTTTTTATTTTTAAATAGAATTTTTTTATAAAACATTATGAACTGGATAAATGTTTTTTTTGAAGTCTTTGGTACTGAAATGGAGGCCTAGAGCTACTACCAGGGTGATATTGAAATAGATACTAACCACCCAACCTAGAGAAATAATCTCAGCCTTCCATTTTTTGTTAAAGGAGTATATTAATAGATATTTTATTCCACTATTTTTTAACAATTTAATACAGGTTAAATAATAAATTTTATAAAAATTTAAAGGGATGTTTTCATTGATTGATTTGATTTCATAGTTTTTTTGTGTTCCATATAATATTACAGAAACATTCATAATTTTTTCGATAATGTAATTGATTATATACTAATTTTGATTTTATTCCATGAATTTGCTATTGTTTAAAAATATTAATTTGTCTATTTAATACTTAATTAGTTACGTTTTTCATTATTTATTTACATAAATTACATAAAGTATGAACAATTATTCATTCTCAATTTTTATAACAAACCATGAAATAGTTTCATATATCCTATTAGTAGGTTGATAAAATTAAAATGAAATGATATATGATTGATATTATTATAAAATGTCTAAGTGGACATATCAAATAAAATAGTATTATGTTTATTTATAATTATGGTTATCCTACTTTGTTTCAATATATATAATATTGAAGATATTCATTTGATCTTTTTTAGAGTTATAAAATGAAGTTATCAACTGTAATTGATGTTATACTATCATGAATTTGAATATATCAAGTATATAATCAGTTATATGAAATAAAATAACTATGAAAATACAACATTAATAAATTTTATAATGTTTTTTTAACGAACCATCTTAAAAACAAATTATTAATTTTTAATATTAGGTTGTTCAACCTCTTATTATCTATTTATTAGGCTAATTGGTATGCATTTATTATATTATTTTAGCCATTATCTATTGTATTCATTCCCAATTATTATTCTGTGCTTATTTTATTCCACCTCTTATTTCTTTTTTTAATTTCCCATTAGAATTAGATTTTTAGTAAAATGTAATTTTTAGTTTTCTATATATAATATGATAAAAATTGAAGAGGTACACTAGAAAATATTATCTTCTAATTATTATTGAATTCCTAATTCGGGACTCTATCCTATGGTTCCTGTTGTGCGTATAAAATTTTCATATTGATATATTAATTACATAACATAAAATTACATTTTATTAATAAATTTTAAATTTCAATTAAGAACCATTATCTAGGAGGAAACTATTCTATAGTTATACTAGTGAGAGTAGTGGTTTACATGACCGATCAATGGGGACTGGTAGTAGAGGTACTTATAGTAATATATATAGTTAACCACACATAGAACATTCAATTTATATCATATCTTTCAAACTTTCTCATCGTAAATTTCTAATTGAGGGACTAAGGATCTTTAGAACACCTGTCCCATCAAAACTATTTCAGCCATACCTTATTTTTAATATTTATTTTCCCTATTTAAGGATGTAACCCCTTATATATATGGATCATTTTGGATCAACTAATATAATGTGGATTGGAAGGACAAACTACATATATATCTTCTATGGTAACTATTCCCATTAATGTTGAATTATATTTATTAATAAAAAATCTGCATATAATATTACTGTGTATTTTAATTTATATTAATTTAATCTATTTTTTTATATAAAATAAAACAATAATTATGTTATTTTTCATGTTCTATTCCTTAGTTTTGATACACGCACGCTATAGGCCGTGCCTCGCACCACATCCTCAAGTGGCCTCTATGCTACACACCTTTGCAAACTATGAATTCATCTATGCATAGAATAGTCACTAAAATATTCTAATGACAAAGAAAATATCCTTAATAGGTATCCCATAATTCAAAAACTATAATTATTTCTTTATAGAAAAATATAAATTATGTAATTCATCTATAAAATAGATTGAACTCAATTACATATGATATCTCATATAAGTGTGTACATATACGATTGAGTGTGATAACATTATAGGATATTCCAACAATATGTACTTGTAGTGAATACATTATCACACCAATATGTATTTTTAAAATAGCTTCTCAAAATTATTATTGACAATGATGTGTTGTAATGTATTTAAAAGAAATGAATAAATAAATAATGAAGTGTATGAAAATAAAATTGACTATAAATTAAAATATAACAACATATAATATATATTTTTACTCTACATTTATGATATTTGTTGTAATTTTCTTATAAATATGTTATTGATGATTAGTTTTTATTTTATGAAATAATACATATCTTGTTATGTCATTTTATGTATTAGTTATTTAATATATTTATATTTTACTTATAATGAATATAATTTGGATGTACAATATTGATTGGACCGGTGATGAGTTTCAAAAGGAGTTGTGATATTTTTTGGACTTTACATTCAATAATCATTCATATGGATGATTGATTTGATGCTCATGTTTTGATTTTATTAGAAGAACATTGTTAACACATGAGGTTGTGAGTTACTATATCGCTACACATGGTTTCTAAAAATATATATCACATGTGGTATCATAATGGAGAAAAATTTCAATTATGGAATGAAATTGATTCAGATAAATGGATTAATTAGTTTTTATTTGTTTTTTAATCCATATAATCTTATATACTGGTTCAATAGATAATGAATACCATAACTATGTTTTTATCTTTTCATCAGAATGAAGATATTAAGAGTGTTAGAAATCTTATGAAAGATGTAAATACCCCAGTATATCAGGCATGTGAAAAATGAGAAAACATGAGTTTTTAATGAGATTATATCATGGGAAATAAATTTATGGATTTAATAATACTATATTTATATATCTCCTTACATTTATTAAGGATTTAAAACTTTATGATACATATATTTTTGAAAATGATAACATGGCATAAAATTTGGTTGAAATGTTTTGATCTTCATATACTAATATCCATTCAATCCCAAAATTTTGATTCTTCTTCTTGATGAAACATTAAGAGTTGAGTTAGTGTAGAAAAGTTTGGTACATCAAGGTGGAAATCTAATAAACACAGAACTCAATTCTGCATACCAGATAAAGTGATGTGGCACTTACATTTAATATTGTGGATTAAAAAACTTTTCATGTCAGAAAAATGGCAAGAAATTTGACTTGGAATGAAGATGAAATAAATAAAGATAATTGTGAAATATATCAGCTTATTTAAGGGTTATATTAAGAAAAATTAGATAATTTACATCCTGATTTTGTAGATAGACCGTGAAATGTTATATTGGGATTATCATGTGATGATTTCAACAAATTTCACTAAATATATATTGTACAGTGTACATAGTCTATTTTGATTCACATTAATGTTTAAAAAGGCCATTTACTATCTTGATTATATTTATATTTGGACCTAGTGATTCTAGAAATGATATATAAATATACATAAATCCATTAATAGTTGAGTTATTGGAGCTTTTTATTATTGGTGTGCAAGCATATGATGCATTTAGGAAGGAGTACTTTACGTTTCATAAAACATTATTATGGATGATAAATGATTTTCTTACTTACGAAATGATGTCTGGATGGAATAAAGAGAGAAATTATCCTTCCTTATTTTTATAAAAAATATACATTTAAAGAGATTAATTTTTGGATGACGTTTCAACTTCATAGCACATCAATAATTTCTACTGATGGATCGTTCATAGAGGAAAAATCAGAGATAGTTTGATAATGCTAGTGAGATTGTTTAAACAACTCAAATAATGTAAGAGAATGAATTTTATAATGAACTTTAATGTTTTAATTTTGTTCTTAGAAAAATTAAATCAAATATCATTAAGTGAAATCATGTTAATTCAAATTCCATTAGATATTGGAGAAATAAAAGTATATTATTTGAGTTTTTGAATTGTTCATTGAATTTATTACATCATTGTTTGGATATAATACATATAGATAAATTTTTTTGTGAGATTTTACTTGCTACTCTTTTAAATTTATAAGGAAAACAAAAGAAAATATGCGGTCATACCATGATTTCAAGGATTTGGGTATAAGAGTAATATTTCCACCCAAGTTAACGGGTCAAAATAAGTGGGTAGTCCCTTTTTCCATCTATTCTATGAAAAATTTAGAGAAAATAAAATTTATTTTGGTCTTGGGATGTTTCAAGGATTCTTATGGTTATCAAAGTATCATTTTTAAAAGGTTGAATACACATGATTTGAAACTGAAATATTTTAAAACCCATTGTTATCATGTACTGTTACATGAGTTCATTCTTATTTCCATTAAAAATTTAATTTCACTTAATTTTAGAGTTTTTTTGATTATGTTATATCTTTATTATCAAGAACATTGTTCCAAAAAACTAATTATAATTGTTTTTAAGAAATTTTAGAGAGATTCAATGATTATTGTTTTTAACATGGAGAAAATTTTCCAACAATTATTATTCATATGTATGTTACACAAGACTATAAATCTTCCCATAAATGTTCTTTTTGGTGGTCTTATTTTGAGTCAATGGGTTTATATGATATAAATAATGATTTATGAATTGAAATCCTATGGAAAAAATAAATATTATCCTAAAGTATTTATTGTGAATGAATATTTATCACAATAGTAAAGGGATTTTGTTCATCATAATTGGATAAATATACTACAAGGTCTATTTAACTAATGATAACTAAATATGATACATAGGATCCCATTGATCCTATATTTCCTTTACTAACCCAAATGGTGGATATTTGGAACATACTCACTGTTTACATAAATAGGGAAGAGTGGTAAATGGATCATCATGCGGTATTATTAAATTGTGGTGTTCTTGATGATTAAATTTACTAAGTAAAGTAATAAGTATGAATTTTTTCATTGTGTGATTTCTTTATAGCTTATGAAATTTTAATTCATTTATATTTTTAGTGAAAATTATGAAATTATAAAAAGGATACATCATTTTTGATATATTAAGAAGATGAAATAATTTTACAAAAAATAATTTACTTCTTGATTAAAATAAAAGGTCATAGACTTTTTTCTCATTAAAAAATGAAAGATATATATTTAAAACTCAATGTTGGTATCTTTTAGGTTCTAAATTTTCCAATGAATGGTGTATCAGATGAAAGAATAGCATTGTACTTTGGTCCAAAAACATTGGTACATGATTTTTAGGAAATCATTGTCAAAATAATTTAATTTATTATAAATAACTGTGCATCAAAAATGGAAACACAACATGAAAATGTCATAATAATTTCCACAACAGATTTTTATCTGAGATCATTAGACAAAAAACCTCGATTAGAAATATACCATATTATGAGGTTTTCAGAAGAATCATTTTATTAGATTTCTATGCACATGGTCATTTCATAATGATAAAATGAAGTTGGTTTGATTCAATGACATGACAAGGTATGAATATAGAAAAATGTGAATTTATAGTGATTCATATAAATAGTCACCACTATACTAATGAACTTTATACTCTTTCATTGAAAACTAGATAACTATTTTAGGTAATTATCCAGTTAAAATAATAATTTGGTGTTATTTTTGATTTCATTCATCGAAATATTTTTGAGCAAGTCGTGGATGATAATAATATTTTGGATGAATCTGGAAGTATTTATTAGAATGTTTCATTTAATTAAATAGATGATTCAAATTTTAGAATAGATTGTGAACTTGAAATTGTCACATAAAACACATAGAATTGACACATTTACAAGTATTTTACTTATATTATTACAACATTGTATGTGTTTTTTAATCTTTTATACAAGATATCAAATTAACTAGTATTTACTCTTCATCAATTGAATGATATATGCTGTTTTTTGAAATAATGTGTTGATTATGAATTAAAATTATAAAACATTAGACTACACACAATTATTTTTGAAATGAAATAATGATTTTTTATTTTCCCAAAATATCCAATTTGATGAAAAGTAGAGTCCAGATATCTTACTATAAATTTACATGTCATGAACCATCCTAGTGGGGCCTATACCATGACTCTCCAATCCCATATCAAATATTCCATGGGATGGTGACTAGTGCTGAGAAATCCTATCACTGATATGGGAGGCCTTATCCTATATATCAGTACACATTGAAACATCTCCAAGCCTATACAATGATGAAATTTAAAAATAACTAAACAACCATGCATGCATACATCCAATACAATAACCAGAGTACAAAATGAATTAATGTAAATAAAATAAGGCCTAACAGAATCCCACCAAAAATAGGTTCAAATAAAAGTCCAACTTGAAGGTAAAGGTACTGGGACTATTTTTTGAAAGCCGTAGGAACACACCTCATTTTGTTTGGTCTCACTATGTACCATATGCTCCTGGTCCACTTATGACTCTATCAAAATGTTGATCGTGTACACAAGAAATGAAACATGTGGAAAAAACCTATACAGGGGGGAATATAAAAATAATTATTAGGACACCCCAAAACCATAAACGATACAATTAAGAAAATATAGTCCTCTCTATAAATGTTTATTTATACTGCACATATTACAAGAATATCTAGATATACATAGGGAAGACACAAAGTCTTGAGGTAATTCATAATAGTAGTATACCAGCCCTAAGATTATAGATTAATGATTCGATGAAGTAGTCATCTAGGAGAACACACTCCCAGTTATAAAAAGAACTAATAACACCCATTCGAGAGGTACTTCTCATCAGGTCTCATCATGAGAAAGAACACATTGATAGTCCAATGAGAATATGATACAAAAATGAGGATCACAGCTTGGACCATGGGGTGATACCAACAACTCAATATGGATTAACCCTACTAATTATAGGATCAAATTCTACATAGTTATGGTCATGATGATGCCATGAACTCCTCCTTGGGCACAAATATGAATTACGGATCCCACTCCAAGCCTCTCGGGGTGATTATAATAACTCTATTTAGGTAGTCCTACTGAATGGATCATATTCCTAGGAGTATGAAACAACACTATACCTACCTTTAGGGAAATGATAAGTGGAATGGACACTAACAAAACATGTTTAATATTCCAAGGAAAAGAGATTAAAACCTTGTATAAAAGAGTACATTGTGTGTAGTAGGGGTCACACTCTGTGTCCCCTAACCCTAGGGCCTACCCATGTAAACGACCCATGTCATCAAACTATGTCTATTTAAAATTAAGGTACACGACATGTGCAGGGTTCAGACGCTTTGTCTATGTATCCCAAGTCCCTCCTGTGTACTCTATCCATGTTCCAGTACAAAACAAGAGCTCATGTCCGTGTGGGGGAGTACATGCCATGTATGCTAGAAGTTTAGTCCACCCATTGTCTGTGTACTACCCAAGAAATACACTGAGTATCGAGGGAGGGACCACATGCCTTGTTATACTTATCTCATTCCTTAAACCCGATCCACTGCTTAGGGGGACCCCACACACTGTGTAATCACAAATTACAAATCACGTGTATCAGGATTTTCCTGAATCCATCATTCTTTCTCATCGTTCCCCGATCAATCATCCAGCCTTAGTTCCTTTGACCACTATGTCATGAAAATTAGGATCTAGCTTATTCTAGTCATACCATCACTAAATAATCAATATTTGGGCCTTTGATCTTCTTAGAAAACTAGATCACCAATGTTATTCGTTACATGCCAAAGAATGAGAAATGAGGCATCAAACATCTTCTAATACAATGCCGCAACCACTGTCACACCTTCGACATATTGCATCGATCCAAGATCTGTGATATAAAATCGTTGTACAGAGAAATGATTTCTCAATGATCGATCATTCAATAATACGTCAAACCATGTCCAAACAAAGAATTCCCCAATGAACGTAGAATTTGGGGGAGAAAAGCATAGAATTAAATGAGAGAAATGGACCTCAATCTTTGTTCAAGTGGATATCAGTTTATTTCCATTAGGACAATAATATAATAATCAAATCACAAAGATAATCTCCAGACAAACCCCACAAAAAAAACCCATCCTGCAAGACATTCAAATTGTAGATAAATCTATTCATTGATTGGTCCTATCTCATTATAGAATTAATGAAAGAGGAATAAATCCAAATAAAACACATGACCTTGCTTGATTTTGATTGATCACTGGGGAAGAATGATTACTATGCCGTCTTCATTAGAATGATTCATTGAATCTGAGGTACGTTGATCATCAATCCATTATTGTTCTCCTAAGGAGATTCACTAATGTTTTATTCAAAAATCCTCTAGTGGTTCCATGGTTGTGAGACTAATAATATAATTCTGACATAATAGCCTATTTATGGACTAAATATCTACAATTTCAACCAAACAAAACAAAACAATTTATTTTAATTATTTTATTCATTTATACACCCGTGATGATGTTTTCACAAAAAACTCATGCAAACCAAGGGTAAGTATTTCCTAGTATTAAAATCACATCCTAAGATCAATGGTTCCCTTTGATTTCTGGTCAGGGAACCGATTTATAAGTTATTCCATATTTTAGGAAAACAACATATTTGTGTTATTTAATATATTTCAAACATTTATATATATAACACTGGGCCTCGGAATGAAAAATTATCTCAGATCCTAGTCTAGAAAATAATACATATAATATCAAAAAATAGACACAGAAAATCATAGACATTACATTCTACCCACCATGGGGATTTAGGTCCCAGAAAAACCTAAATAAGGGCTACACAAAAATATGTGGGTACTGAGCATGAATCCAATCATCCCACTCCCATGTTCTCTCCTGAAGATATCCATGCTGGAAAAGAAAACACACCAAAGTAATTGATCTCCCACGAGGGATTCTATCCTTCAAATATTCTATCTCTACTGTGTAATCAAAAAAGTTTTCTCCATCCTCGACGTCCAAATTTCACTAGTTTATAATGTGTGATGGGTCATGCACATACCTCCTAAGTTGTGACACATGGAAGATTTCATGTACCTGGTATAACTGTAGGTGTAGAGCAAACTGGTATGCCGCCTCACCAACTCTATATAGTATATTTAAATGGCTGGTGAACCATGGAGATAACTTTCCACCCTGGAAAGTTCCTTATAATCCACATCACGGTGAATCTTAAAGGGACACATTGTCTCCTTAATCAAAATCTAAAGGAATCTCTCTCCAGTTATAAAAATAATTCTAATGACTTTGTAAAATTTTCATCCACCCCTGAATGATCTTTACCTTCTTTGATGTAGTTTGCACCAACTCTGGGTCCATGAGTGCTAACTCTCATCGGTTGGTACAAAAAAGTGTTGATCTACAGGTTCTCTGGTAAAAATACTCAAATAGTGACATACCAATGGTGGAATTATAACTATTATTTTATGAAAATTATACCAGTGGTAGGTGATCCTCCCTGCTATGACCGAAGTCCATCATTAAATCTCAAAACATATCCTTCATAACCTGAATTATCCTCTTCGTATGGTCTTCAGTTTGTGGGTAGAACACTAGGATAAAGTGTAAATGCATCCCAAATTATTCCTATAATCCCCTCCTTAAATGGGATGTAATGAAAGAATCATGATAAACAATAATCATCGATGGAACTCCACAGAGTCAAACTATCTTCTGAATGTAGAGGCATCCCTCGCTCTCTACTGAACTCTGATCTCATATGGCTAAAAAGTGGTACAACATGGTGAGTTGGTCTATTATCACCCAGAAGGAATCATGTGCCCTGTACATACATGAAAGGCTTGTAACGATGTATATATATATCCCATCCCACTTCCATTATATAACCTCAAGTGGTTGAGCCAAAACTGTTAGAACTTGTTTCTCTACCGTCACTTTTTGACAGGGAATATAGAGACCAACTCTACAACTCATTTCTTCATCCCTAAACATGATAATTAACATCAAATATCTTGAAAAATATTTTACACACATATATGTATCACCAAAGGATATGTGTGAAACTCTCTCATAACCTCCTACCATAACATCTCTGGTAACTTCATGCATCCCATGAAAAGAACGATGCGTTCCCCGCCTTAGGAAAATCAATAAGAAGAATTCCATGTGGATATATTTTCATGTAGAGTATTGTAATTGGTATCCCCAAGTTGTTCCTCCTTGAATTTCTATAAGGGAGGAGGGTTGAAAACAAATGGCTGGAGGTAAGATTGTTAATCTCTATCCACACATGATAACTACAATGAGGCCAACTGATATGATGACTTATTCTGCAACTATAAACAAGACATCCTTATAAGAGAATCGTATACCACATTACCCTTCCCTAAAGTATATTTAATTTAAAATTCAAAATTCTATAGGATCTCTAACCATTGCCTCAATCTTATGTTGAGATCCTTTTTAGAGAATATATACTTTAGACTCTTGTGATCAAAGTAGATGATAAACCACTCACCCATCAAGTAGTGTCACCACATTTTCAAAGAAAATAGGATCACTGATAACTCAAGATCATGGGCCTTGTAGTTCTATTCAAGCAGTCTCAACTAGTGTGAACCATAAGAAATCACCACATTCCTTTGCATTATAACACAACCAAGACCAGTTCCTAATGCATCAAAGAACACTACGTACTCGACACCCACCTGTAGAAAACTCAAAATGAGATCACTTGTAAAACTCTACCGTAACTACTAAAAAACTACTGGAACCTCTATATCCATAAGAAAGTCTTTACCTTTTGAGTCAATGAAGTCATGTGTGCAGATATTCTGGAGAAATTAGGTATGAATCTTCAATAGTAGCCTTCGGACCAAAGGATTCTATGCACCTCCATAACATTCATGTGTTACCCCAAAGATAACACTACCTTGACCTTGGCCATGAAAATTACACTCCATACATTGAGATAACATGTCCTAGAATGTGGAAATCTTGAATATAGAACATTCACTTTGAGATATTTCGGTAAAGATGGAGCTCTCTGATTACATTAAGATATTTCATTAAGGGCCTCATGTGATTCTCCTTGGATTTTGAGTACACAAGGATAACATTGATTAAGAATACTATGAATCGTTTTATGTAAGACTGAATGATCTGGTTCATGTGTCCCATTAACACTATTGGGGCATTCTTCACACCAAAGGGAATCACTATGTACTTATAGTGACCATAACGACATCTGAATTTCGAATTTGGTATATCCTTATCCCATACATGTAACTAAAGATATCATGATCCAAGTTCAACATTCAAGAACCATCGCACCCCACTGAACTGATCAATGTGGTCATCGATCCTTGGTAGTTGATAATTCTAAATCACGTTCACCTAGATCAAGCACTGGTTGTCCACCCAAAAACCCAGGCTCCTGTATAACTCATTGGAAGACAAAATTGGGGATACCCAGGGCAAACCACTGGGTCTCATGAATTCCTTTCTCTACAAATCCTCTAACTACACCCTCATATTTCAAAGCTCTGTGGGTGTCATCCGAGATTATGGCACACATATTTGTGCTATCCTGGGGTGTCGATGAATTGAAAATTCTATCTCTCATCATGGAGGTAAACCTACATCATCCTTAGAAAATACATCCTCATAATCTAGCACCACTATAGGAAACTGGGAACTCATAACATCCACTACACCATGGGTTGGTCCATACAACTGATTAGTAATCAGTTTCACCCTCCAATACATGAGTCCATCCCACAAAGCCTAGGTTTTCTTCATTGAAAAAGGAAAAAATTGTTCTTTCACTGTAGACACAAAACATCATTTGCCTAAAATAGTCAATCTGGGAATGAATTGTAGATTACCAATCCATACTAAATATGTCATCATAAGGCCTCAATGTTCCTATAAAGAGATTCGAATTGAAACTCTCACATCAAAAGGTTTAGTCACACTATCAATATAGGTGCATGATCACCAAGTCTTTTCGTGTTGGATTATCCAAGAATATGGGTAGAGTTATTTGTTTAACCAAAATATCTAAGTATCATACAAGGTATGCAATAAAGAAGGGATGTATAGAACCAGTTTCTATCAGTTTTATATCTATAGCATAAAAGGCACAGATCATATATTGAATCATTCCAAGAGCCTCTGGGTCATAAGCTTAGACTACCTGCAGATTTATCTTCCCCGGTCCTTCAGCTCTCTAAGCTTAGAGTGGACCACTTGGGGGGTCATTGTTGTAAGAAATATAAACGTAGACCACCACATGATTCTCTCCTTGATCCTTTTACATATCTACAACCTATAAAACCTGTATATTTTTGATGTTATATCTACCTCAGTGGAAAATCCATAGTCACTGTGTCAGTTATACAGTGGGTTGGAAAAATTCACGTGAGATGCCCCCAACTATCACATGAGTAACACCACATATCTCTAGGATGATGAGACCCACCTTGTGTGCCATGAACTTTATATATTATTTCCTAGGACCTCCTCATGAAATTACCCATACATCCAAGTCCCTGTGATGGACATTATCTCCCTGCAGCTAAGGTCTATACTCCTTTCCCACTACTGACAACTTCTAACTATAACTACTTAGTTAAGATATTTTCAACCACCAAAATCGCACTAGAACCCTAGAATAAGTAGGAATGTATAGAAGGATAAAAATGTCTCGATTGTATCTATACAGACTTCACTAAAATGTATGATCCTTGAATAACTGATGTTGAACCATATCCATTGAGTACCAGGAGTGGTTGGTAAACCCTAATGAATACTCAACCACTATCATGTTTTCCTACTAGAACTACAGAAGCTTCTCAATACACAAATACCATAGCATATTTGGTGATAACTCCTCTATAAAGAGGAACTAGAAATATTTCCATGAAATATTCTCCTCATCATAAGACTAAGAAACAAAACCCCATCATCTCCCCAAGAGTCATGTTGAAGCCTCGATGCAAGAACCACCATATGATCTGCTAGTGTAATAACTAGTTGTAAAACTTAGCTTACCACCTAAAGATAGTCCTCAGCCTCATGTGGTTTGGGATTTCCTAAAAACCTATGGGGTATCTATCACTGAAACTCATGAAGCATGATTATAATGAACATATCATCTACTGGTACTACGGGTACCACGTGCTGCTCTACATGTGGTGCTATAGTCGGTGCACCACCTGGAGGAAACATCTTAAGAACTGGTTGCTATATCAATGCCTCTTCACTGATGGGATCTTCATCATGATCTAGTTTCTGAATTATATCTAGTTTATATAATGGAGTAATCTTGAAATAAACTATATATACCATGGTTAATGAGTAAATATGGATATCTAACTCAATAAGGACATGGAAATAACATCCCATTCCTAAATGATACATGGATTTTTTTCCATGTAACAAGTGTTCTCATGTACCGAATACAAATCAAGTGATCAGAGTTCTAGTTTGTGGATACTTTAGCCGCCACACCAACACTAGATTTAATGGACATAAATATGAACTTGAAACACTTAACTATGTTTCCACAAACCAATTTCATAGACTCCCGATCCTAAATTAGAACTGACCGATCTCATACCACTCTATCATGAATCATCCCAATAGAGCCTATGTCATGAATCCCCATTAGTACCACCAATATTCCAAGGGAAAAATACTAGCACCAATAAAGAATTTCATTGACATGGGATGCCTTATCCTATGAACAAGCACACACACACAAATCTCCGAGACTATGAAATGTTGAAATTTTAAAAAAACAGAACAACTATGCATCCATACAAATTATCCCATAACCAGAGTATGATAAAAATTAAAGTAAATTAAATAGTGGAAAATAAAATATCAACACAAAGAGTTTGAAAAAAAGTACAACTAGAAAGTAAAGGTACTAAGAGTGTTGTCTAAAAGACACAGGAACACACCTCAGTCTTTTCGGTCACACTAAGAACCGTCCACTCTTAGTCTTCTAAGGACTCCTTCAAAAGGTTGATCATCTACATAAGGCACGACACATTTGGGAAAATCCTATGTAGGGGTGAGTATAACAACACTCATAATAAAACCCCAAAACCAAAAATCATACAATGATGGAAATATAGACAACTCTACATAGGTATATGTCTACAACACATATTATAAGAATATATAGATATGCTCAAGAGAGACACACAGTCTATAGGTAATTCACAACCATAGTATACTGGCCCTAATATTTCATCTTGATGATTCCATGAATTAATCATCCTATAGGACACACTCATGAGTCTAAAAAGCATTGACGATGTCCATCTAAGAGGCACTACTTGTTGAGTATCGTCATGAGAAGGAATACATAGATAATTTGAATAGAATACAATATATAGATGATGATCACAACCTAACCCATGTCATGATACCAATATCTCAATATGGATTAACCCTAATAAGTATAGGATTGATGCCCATATTGTTTTGGTCACAAAGATACCAAGAACCCCACCTAGGGCACGAAGATGGATATAAGATCCCACTCTGGGCCTCTTGGGGTGATTCCGAAAACACTATCTAGGAAGTCCTGTTGAAGGGATTATTGACACAGGAGTAGAAAATGATACAATACCTACCATCAAGGAAA
Source organism: Viscum album (assembly GCA_963277665.1). NCBI lineage: Eukaryota > Viridiplantae > Streptophyta > Magnoliopsida > Santalales > Viscaceae > Viscum > Viscum album. The sequence goes on along the minus strand of OY728141.1, from coordinate 1,950,909,028 downwards.
GGATATGGGGAAATAACCCTAATGAAACTTGTCCATGATATGGAGTAAAATTGAATAAACCCATGTTGAAATGAGTACTCAATGTGTAGTAAGGTTCACACACTGTATCCCTTGACTGAATGTGGCGCCCTTCTAAACCGAACATGTCATCAATATGTGTCTAGGTAAAAGGAGAGTACATGGTGTGTAGAGGGGTCACCTTCCATGTCCCTTATCATAGGTTCCACCTATGTACTCTAACCATTTTACAGTACATGACGTCATCTCATGTCCATATGAGGAGTGCACAAACATATAGGCTAGCTCTGTAGTGAACCCCGTGTCCATGTACTTCCCAAGGTATATGCCATGTATCTCGGGAGGGACCACACAATGTTTAGGTCATGACACACATCGTGTGATACTTATCTTCTACCCAAAACCCTAACCCCCACTTAGGGGAAACACATTCCTTGTAATCCCATATTACATGATGTTTGTATTAGGATTTTCCTAAATCCTTGGTTCTTCCTCCACGCATCTAGACCAATCCTCTGTTATTCAATCCATAAACCACCATATAAAAAACTCATGATCTATCCTCTTAAAGTCTTTCCACCACTAAATAAACATGTTTCGGTCCTTTTATCCAGTCGAAAAATGATATTTTTGTTTTTCTACATTACATGCCGAAGAATGTGAAATTGGGAATCACTTGTCATCTGATCCACAATTGTAATCACTATCACAACTCTGTTACATTACATTAATCCCAAATTTGTGATATAAAATCATTGCAACAAAAAATAATCGTGAAATGATTGGTCATTTGATAATATGTTAAACTATGGACAAACAATGAATGGAAATATGAAAAGAGAATTCGTGGGGGAAAAACACAAAATCAAATGAGTGGAACAGACCTTGATCGATTTTCAGGTCTATATTAGTTCATTTACATTATAATGGAAATTGAATAATCAAATCACAAATAAAATATTCTGATAAACCTCGTAAAATAACCCATCCCATAAGATGATCGAGCTATAGATCAATTTGTTAGTTGATTGGTCAATGTTCATCACAAATTTCAATAACGAGGAATAAATCCAAATAAAACACACACCCTACCTCGATTTGGATCGATCAGTAATTAATAATTATTGTTATGTCATCATCCTTGATAATATTCATTAAATCCAAGGTTCATCAGTTGTCGATATGTCGTTGTTCACCAGAAGGGAATATCTATGGTTCTCTCTAATGATCCTACAGAGGTACCAAGGTTATATATTTAACCCTATAATTCTAACAAAATAGTATATTTAAAGAATTAATAGTTTTTTCATCAACCAAACAATATAAAATAATTTATTCTAATTATTTTTTTTCATTTCTATGCCTCAGATGGTATTTCAAAAAACAACCAGTGCTAACCAATGTTAAATATATCCTCGGGTAAACATCACAACCCGAGTTCAACGATTCCCACATATTTCTGATATGGGAACCCATTTTGAAGTTATTAATATTTTTCAGAAAAATAACTCATTCATGCTATTTAATATATTTAAAACATTTATTCCAGGTATATAGGGCCTCAGAATAGAACACCATCTCAATTATTAGTCTCAAAAATAATCCAGATAATATCCAAATATAATAAAAATAAAATCCAAGACATTACAGTATAGGTCATGTGCATAAAAAATACTTAATTTCCCTAAAATACATTAATAATTCTCTAACAAACTAGGATTTATATGTTTTCACATTGGGATAAGACTCAAAATTCAAGAACCAACAACAGGAAGATAACAGAAAACATATTAGCAAAATCTATTATAAAGACCTAGTTGAACACATATTTCTATAAGTTAGAATCCCATGTTTCTCATCTATATTTAGTGTTAGATTAATAAAGAGAGATATGAAATAAAATATTTATTGGAGGATGTTCTTAAGTCAATAAATTCCACCTCTATTTACACATTAAAAATTTTAGGAATGTACTTCTGAAAGATAATTTGATAGAAATCTTTCTTTGAATTTTCATATTGTCGATTAATGAAAATTTTGGACTTTCACCACCTCTAGAATAGATCTGTAATCATATTTTCGGTAGTCGTGAGCATAAGGGATTCCAAGATGATGAAAAGTTTGAAGATATTCTCAATATTACATATCCACAATTCTGATTCATAGTAAACTTATTTCCTTTGAATGATAATAGGATTCTAATTTAGAAACTCTAGAACTAGGTCTATAGTTTGATCTAGGTTTTGAGGAATAGAATGATTTATTGATGAAATCGATGAGATATTTGATCCTTATAATAACCGATTCCACTTATTGTGAATCACCGGAAAATCCTGCTCCAAAATATATTGGTTCCTAGCGAGGAAGTTACTCTAAAATTGTATGACATGTAAAATATATTTAACACAAATTTCAACATTAAGAATAAAATTATGAAAAGATAAATTAATGTAAGACAATAACAAAATAACATTAAACCCCTATGAATACAATAAAAATATTTTTCATTTTATTATCAATAATATAAAATAGAAGGAAACACCAAATTCAATAACCATATAAAAATTTGAAAATATCCTTATTTTCCAGTGAAATCAATTTATTTGGAAAATCAAAAAATTACATTTATGAAATAATCCCTAGAATATTAATAAATAAATAGTAACATATATTAAAATAAATTTGAAAATAAGGAGATAATCCCAAAAATAATTATAGAATCCACTATATTTGGCTAAATAGAAATAAAAAAATAGTCTGAATTAGTTCAGAATTATTAATGATAGTTTAAATATCTTTCACAATTCCTAAATCTCTAAATAATATTTAATAACATATAATAAAACCAAAATGAATGAAATTTAACCTTTATATGTTAAACACCAATGTTTTCATTATTAAATTAAAATAAAAAACTCTCAAATAATAGTACACCACATCAAATCATTATTAAAACCTCCATATTAACAATATAAAATTATAAATAAAAAAATAATAATAAAAATAAAAAAATAGAAAAATAAAAATAAATCAAAATTTTTGAAAATTTACAACTATGCATGTTTTGTTTAGACCATCATGAAAAATATGTTATAATTAATCCATTTCTTTTAGATGTTTTCAATAACATGCATTAAGGCCTGTGCAATTCTTTTAAAACCATACATATTAACCTTTCAGAATTTTTGTTCTTCCCATTTTCATCCCCAAATATGATGTCTCTGAAAATAACTCATTGAACATCAATGTAAAATCTAAAAAAAAAAATAATGAAAAAATCAAAAACTTAATTTAGAACAAGGGTCATTATTGAGAGCTGGGAAACCCAAATACCTCTAGTATTTCAGGGTTCAATATGAATAGTTTCTCCACACACATACATATATATATATCTTAAGAACCAATAGTCCTATAACATGTTCCCCATTACTCCCAAAAATTGATAAGCAAAAATAGGATTTTATAAGTTTATACAAAATCCTATAAAACATGATATTTCAAGGATGCTTCTCATGAGTGCTTTTTTTATGTTATAGTTGTATTATTTACCATTTTTATTATTTCTATTTATCTAATAATATTATTTTAAATTTCTCGGTCGATACTTCAGATTAAGATGATTTTAGAAGGAAATGAATATATAAAAATGAACATATTATTATATATTTAGGCTTTTCTCCTTTGATCACCACTGTAAGTACAATTTATGTTTGGATATTGTGTTTATTAATTTTATTTATATTGGTATCATTCATTTTATTTTATCATACATGTTATTTGAGGATACATCATTGAGGATATGATTAGATTATGCAGCAGAGGATAATAATATGGTGGGTGGTACTGGTATGATTGATTTTTGGTTCATCATACCACTATTCCAAATTAGTCACCGAGAGGTCATTTAGTTTTTCCTCCCTTCATCACACTTCTGTCATCATGAGGCCATCCTCTAATTATGAAATATCCATATTTTCTATACCCACTTTTCCATATCCCTTTCTTCCTGCACCCACATATAATGGTAGTTCTCAGGCTCCCATCTATCCTTGTAGATTGCTAATTAAATAATAGTTAATCATGCCATTCTTAACCTAACATGGAAAATAATTAACATTGAATATATAACATCATGCTCACAATCATTTTATATTTTATAAAAATTATACACACTATCTATATTAATCATTTTATATATAACAAGTTTCTTATAAATTAAATGTTGTGACATGAATTCCATTTTAATCATGTTTTTTGATAAGAATGCATTCAAAGGTGTAGGTTGAATTCCATTTCATGGACTTAAACATTCTTCATGTTTTTTATTTTCTTCTCAATCCATCAATACTATAGTTAAAAGAATGATAATATGAATTTTATCATCCCATGGAATGAAAATATTTGATATTCTATTTCTTTTATAATTTAGAATCATATCATTCACATCTTCACAATTTTATATAGTTTAAATTATGTCTCAGTAGGATTTGTTATTTTTGGTTTAATTTTGTATTTTATAATTCAAATTTCATTGTTTACATTTTTTTGGGTTTTTATATTCAAATATATTTTATTAAAAAAAATATGATTCTTTTATATCTTGGTTTAGTGTAATTTAATTCATTTCTAATGTTTCTTTATTTATCTGTTTTTTCTATAAAAATATATTGAATATCAAGGGTTTTGTTCCTCACTCTACCTTTTTTATAGAAGGAAAAAGATATATGGTACTATGGTAAATAGTGTCACATAATAGACAATTCTATGTATATTTCAATTTAATTTATTTTTACTAAATTTAATTTTTTATATTATTAAATTATTTTAATTTATGTTATATATCACCCAATAGATTGATTTAGAGGCCTTAAATGAAAAATAAACTGATAATTTGGGTCTGAACGCTCATATTTTTCAAGTATTTGGAGATGAAAATCTTGAAATAGTGTGTTATTGACCTAGAAAAAAGTTTTCCCCATCTAGATTCTTATTTTCTAATAGTACTTCCTTGAGTACCAATTATTGGATGATTATAGTGGAACAAATGAATGCTGCAATCAAACAAGAAACTCAAAATTCAAAAGAAGATACTCAATGTCAAAAGGTGATGAATGAAAAAAATGTTAAAAGATATGTATTATATTTCTTCTCCACTTTTACTAGAAGTTATTTCAATGGTTGATTCTTGTTTTATGTATATTCTTTCTATTTTTATATTACTCTACTCTTTCCGATGCTTCCGCCGATGTCGCTGTCACTACCACTCCAGATACCGATGTAATTTATGATACTGATGTCACTACTAATTTCTATGATGATGGTGATTCTGGTGGTGTTAGAGGTAGTGGTGATGTATTTTTAGGAGGTTTAGATGATGGTTATTAGGGTTATGGTGATACTGATATTGAGTCTGACATTTGATGTAAACTGTATATTTGGTCTATTTATATGCTTAATTTTATTATGATTATATTGAATTTCATTCTGGTGTGTCTGTCTATATAGGAATATATTGAATTATTTCATTTTGGTTTCTTTTTGTAGATGTTGGAGAGGCAAGGAGGATAAATATTTTTCTTCACAGTGGATAAATCTATGGCCATGGTTGTAAACCATGGAAATATTCCAATATCAAATGCTTCCACCATAGAAGTACACCAGTATCCATGGTTTGCAACCATGGATGTATTCTAATGTGGTAGAAGCAGTTTCCATGGTTTACAACTATGGGTACTAGTGTACTTCCATGGTGGAAACCATGTAAATAGAGTAGAGTATAATTACATATAGCCACAATTTCAAACCTTGACTATAGGTGTACTGCCATGGTTGAAACCATGGAAGTATTAGTGGAACTATTTCTATTCTAATAGGAGGCATGGTCATCTGAACTATGACTATTATATATATTCATGTTTTTTCGGCCTACTTCCATAGTTATAAAAAATTTCTATAGGCCTACTTTCTATTGGTGAAACATATTTCTTAAATGTATAAAAAAATAATTATATAAAATATATATTACTATATTGATAAAAAAAATAATGATATATATATAAATAAATATATATACCCTAAAATAGATAAAAAAAACAATATATAATAGTTTTAATGGAATAAATACACGAGGAATAGGTCTTAGGTTTTAAACTATGCGAAGACATGGTCATATGGGGGTCGACAACATGTTCTCTAGCATAGATAAAAGGGGATAATGACATCTAGTGATGATAAGAGGGTAGGGGTAATGATAGAAATGTTTTAATATAGCATAAAAAGTGGGCGAAGTGGTTACCCCCTACGAATTTAAAGAAAAATTATTATTATTTTACTTTTATCATCGCTTTCTTTTGAGTTGATAAAAGTGGTATTTTATCAGCACTAAAGAAAAGCACTAATAAAATTCAAATTTTATTATAGATTTTTTTAGGGATGATAAGTGTGGCCTTTATCATTTATTTAGTTAAAACTGATAAAGTAGACCCCTTTTAATGGTGATAAGATCAACTATTATTTCTTATCACTGATAAAGGATTTTTCTATCACTTGTAATAACCACTTCTATAGTTTTGTTTGGTGTTCCAATTAAAATTGTAGGTGTAGAGATTATAAGTGATATTGAAAATAAACTGTTGTATCTTTCACAATATGCATGTGTTTTAAATATCCCTAAAAGTTTACTTTCTGAATCTCTCAAACCCATAATTATACATTTTTATAGAACTTTAAACTTTCTTTTATCCAAGTACCAATAAATTATCTTGATATTGAGTTTATTTCTAAAATTAACTTTGAAAATATTATTAAAATTATCATGTATTGTATGATCTGTACTAGTCCTGATGTAGATTATGAAATCTTTACCATTAGTAGATTTATGGTCAGTCTAGGGAAGCCACATTGGCATAACCTAAAGTGGCTACTTTGATACATGTCTTGTAATTATAATTTGACTTTTGTTTTATGGTAAGAGTGTATATAATACAGAATTAATAGTTGGATATGTTGATGCAGACTCTGTGGGACTCCCCAGACCCTCACTTCTGGATCTGGTGCAAAACAAGTATATTTTTTTACATCACATATATTACTAAAAAATTCAAATATCAAAAGTTTAGTGTCTTTGGTAATTGGGTAAAATTACAATTAAACACTTTGTATGATACTTATTTATTCCATAATTATTCCTTACACATGTAAAATAATTATACATATTCCATTAATTTTTTTTCATATAGACGAAGGGAAAATATAAGAAATGGTGAGCTATAAATCCCAGAAAGGGTATACACATGGGATTAAATCATAGCACACAAGTTAGAAGGCATAACATGATAACATAAAATGAACGTCTCATGAAAAAATACAAGGTATCATAAAATAGATAATATGAAATAATATGATAATGGAATCATAGGAATTTGGCAGCAACATATAACATTACATAAACATGAGTGAAGGCTAACTGCCAAGTCTATGTCACATGGTGGATAGAGTGCCATAATAGACTGATTTTACTCCCTAATCACATACATAAATTCTCATGAGACTAAAAAATTTTCCAATACATTTGCGTTCAATCTAGAAACACCCATCATAATTTTTTCATTCATATGTGTGTCACTTAAATATTCAAACATGTTGAATGAACATAAGGGTTACCCCTGTATATACGTGAATATCATAATCATATCATAATGTGTTACGAAAGGGTGTATAAGAATGATAACCATAAAAAAAATATATATATATACAACATTATTGGTATTTAATAAATGAAAAATAACAATATATCAAGAATACTTATTTCCAACTAAATTGAAAAAATTTAAAAGGGTGGTTAGGTAACTATAGAAATGTGCCACTTAAGCGTGGTTTTATGGAAAAGAATACAGTGTACTTAAAAAGGGTAAAGGAATAATTATTTATATAAAATTAAAATGAACTAAAATTATCTTTCCTGATAAATTGATTTATTTTAGGAAAATATTTTAGGCTTAAAATGTTTTATGTAGTGTATATGAAAATGGGTAAGAAATATAGAAGTTCCCTTTAATCGGGTTTTCTTATTGAGAGGAATTGAGAAGTGATCCTTTTAAGACATGTAATTACCCCTAATTGAAGGATAAATTTAGATAAATACATATTTTTGGAACATATAAGCATAATATATTTTATTTATATAAGAATAATAAAGTGATAAATTTAGGAAAAGATGGAGAAAGTGTAACCCAATGGAAATTTGGAGGTTCAGAAAGATCTCTTACCTAATGTATGAATGTGTTCTTCAGTTGAAATTTCTATCATAGATAATAAATTTAGATTAATTAATTACTTAATTTAAAACCTTTTACATATATATATTATTTATTATATTTTTATTACGTTTATTTAGGGCCATTTCATTGAGTTATAAATACCAATTTCATCATTTTGGGAGTGTTCATTTCATTGTTTCAAGGTCGGTTCATTTGATTATAATTATAAATTTTCTTTTCAAATAAAAAAATACGGAAATGAAATTAAATAGTATTCATAAAATTACAGAAGTTTAAATGGTCCCATATATTATTTTTTCTAACATGAGAATGACTCATTTGAGAAAACATTTATGATAAATGTTTAGTTATTTTGCAGTTATTCCAACCACCATGAACTAGGTTTGTTTTATTTAATATTCTGTATATATATTAGTTACAAAACATTAAGAAAGTTATAACATACATGTTAATGTCTTATTTAACTATAATTTTACTTTTATGACTAGCCATGAATATGGAATTGGAAAAAAGATAAATCATTATCCATGGAGACGGTTAACCTCCATAATTTGTTTTGTTTCTTTGAATAAGAGAGTTGTTAAAAGTGGTGGATAGAATATGTTAAACTAGAAATATAAAATTACCATATATAAATGATACTAGACTAATTATGATTTTATGGATGAATTACTTTAGGAGAAGGTATAATAAAAAAGAAAATAAGATTGGGGGTTTGAGAAACTTGCCTCTTGAATATTACCTCCTTGAAGGACCCCTTAAGGAACCAAGAATTGTTCTTTGGGTGAGACCAACAGAACTTGGATGTTGTGAGAGTGGTTAGGAGAGAATTTAAAATACATGTGAATAGGTTCTAGCCTTTTTAGGATAAAGGGGTTGGTGAAGGTTGGTCTTTGTACTTGAGGAAAGTTGGTTTTATGTGATTAAACAACGATTATTTTATATTTAATGCCAACCAAATTTCGGTGACATTAATTCCAAAGAATCTGATTGGTAAATAATGTTTTAAATTATGGTCAAGGATAATAAACACATCAATCTATCAATTTTTTTTGAAATTTCAATATTTTACTATTTAAATTTAAAATGTTACACAATTTAAATTATACTATGGTAACTTGTTTCACCATGACAACATTTTTAATGTGAAAAAATTATATTGAGCTTATTACCTCATTTGGAACTTATGGAAAAAAATATTTCACCCATTTTTATTGATTAAATTTATAAAATTTGTAAAAAAAAATTCTAATGTGATACCTATATAACTCATAAAAACAGTTTTCTTAATAGTTAAATTCGTGGTTTTCAAAAATAATTGTCATGTGTCTCTAAATGTAACACCTTATGTATTTTTTCATCACCTAAATACCATTTTTTCAATAATAGGGTTTAATAAACTTGAAATCTATATAATATAATGATTAGTTCATAAGTGTTATGTGAAAGTAGTATTTTCACTTTTTAATAAAAAAAGTACTTTTTTTTTGAAAATTACAAAAAAATAACACAAAGATAATTTTGTTTTTTTGGGTTCAAAAATTAAATTTATTTCATAAATATAATTATAGGAGTATTTTAATTTTATATTTTTAATAAATAATTATTTTAATTAAAATTGGCAATTTAATAGAAAAATCAGTATTCTGACCATTATAAAAATTACTTCAAGATTCATTAAAATAAATTATCATTTAAAAATAATATTATAAAATTATTTTAGGAAATAATTTTTTAGTTAAAACCTCCATATAAATCATATTTTAATATAATATGTTTTGAGTTTCTAAAAATTTTACATGTTTTCTTATTGAATAATATCAATGATCATTTAAATGTGTTGACATAATCAACACCAATAATGAGAAAATATTTTATTGATATGGTCACAATGATGATCAAATATATTAGGTAAAAAACATAAATTCATATGATCATGTTTCATTATAAATACACCATCATTCTTAATCTTCACCATTCACTTAAATTCAAAAAAAATGTTTAATATTGTTTCCAAAATGAATATTTTATTACTAACTCTTTGTTTCTTTAATATAGTACTATTTTTGGGTGGGAAGATAATAGGGGATTGAGATGACCAAATATTTCAAATATTAATTCATTTATTCTCTCTTAGTCTTACCATGGTAATATTTATATTAATAATATGTATTTGCTTAGACAGAATGTACCATTCCTAAATAATAGAATAAAGCGTTATTAGTTTCCTAGTATGTGTTTTATTACCTTTCATTATTCCTCGTTTAAAATTTCATCTCAAACTATGATGTAAAAATGATTTAAAGAAATGAATATGTATTTCTATGTTATCATAAAAAAACATTCTTTATAAATAAATAGTTACATTAATAATGATAAGAAATTTTGGAGGTGTTACATCATTCCCACCATAGAGAAATTACAACCTCATAATTATTTTCATTGAATAACACTTACTAAACCCAAATTTTCACTTAAATGTTATATATTGAAATGATACATTGTGAAAACCTAATATATGTTAATCCTTTGTAGTAATACTAGTTACACTTTTCATAGTTTTGTATAGAAAATTATTATCAATATAAGGATATATACCCCAATAATCGAAATCCTAATTCCCAAAAATAACCAAAGTCTTATCTGATACAAAATTAGAGGCCCCATTCCCACACATATATATCTGGTGCAAAACAGACATATTTTTTAACATCACATGTATTAAAAAAAATCCAAAGATCAAAAGTTCATTGTCTTTATTAATTAGGTTCAATTACAAATAAACACCTTATATAACACTTATTTATTCCAAAATGGTTCTCCAAACATGTAGCTTTAGTATATGTACCCCATTTATTTCTATTTTTACAAAAAAAGTGAAAAAATGAAAAAATTGAGATATAAAGCCACGTACGAGAATGAAAATGGGATTGAAGCATAACACATGAGTTATAAGGAATAACATGATAACATAAAAGGAATGGATCATGAATAAAAATATGGAAGAATAAAATATAGAACACGGAATCATATAATAATATAAATAAAGGAATTTGGTTTCAATATATAAAATTACATAAACATCATTTATATATTTCTGTAAAGACCCTATCACATGGTGGATAAAGTCCTATAATGGATTAGGTTTATTCCCTAATCCCATACATAATGTATCCTGAGACTAAAATATTACAAAATGCATTATAAAAATATCTCAGAACAGCCATCATAACATGCTCATGCATTTGTGTTCCACATAAAGAATCAAATGAGGGTAATAAACATAAGCGTTACATATAGAAAGATATGGGTATAATAATCATGTTATAAAGCATAACCAAAAGGCATATAGAAATGGAAACCTCTAAAGGAGGGATTTAAATCATTATTGGTCTTTCTTAAATTAAAAGTAATAATAAAAAATGAATTATTCTATCAAATTGATTTTAAAATATTAAAAATGGTGGTTAGGTAGCATTAGAAATGTGCCACTTAAGTGTAGTTTTAAAGAAAAGAATATATTATTTAAAAAGGATGAAGGAATAATTATTTCCATAAAAAAATGAACTAAAATTGTTTTTCATTATAAATTTAGTGATTTTAGAAAAATATTTTAGGCTTAAAATGGTTTTTGCAATGTGAATTAAAATGGGTAAGAATTAGAGAACTTCCCTTTAACCAGGTTTGCTTATAGAGAGGAATTGAGATGGAAAGCTTTTAAAACATGTAATTAACCACCAAAGAATTTTGAATTGAGATACATATATATTTTGGGTACATATAAACAGAATATATTTTAAGTATATAATAATAATAAAGTGTTAAATTTAGGAAATGAGAGATAAAGCATAATGTAAAGGATGTTTGGAGTTTCAGAAAGATCACTTACAAAATATTCAAATGTGTTCAGCGCATGAAACTAATATGAGATACAATAAAATTAGATTTATTAATGACCAAAATAGTAACCTTTTACATCAATATTTTATTTATTATATTTTTTTAAGTTCATTTTTTATGATTTTTATGAGTTATAAAGATTAATTTTCTTGTTTTCAGGAGCATTTGTTTCATGGTTTTATGGTCAGTTCATTTGTATATAATTGTTAATATTCTTGTAAAATTGAAAAAAAATTCAGAAGTGAAATGAATTGGAATTAAATGACATAAAAAAATATAAAATGGTCCTAAATATAATTTTTTTACATGCGGATGATTCATTTGATAAATAATTATTGATAAATGTTTAATTTATTTTTGCGGTTTTTTTGACTTCCCCGAATTAGTTTCATTTTATTTTATGTTATAAATATATATTAGTTATAGAAAATTAAATTATTTATAATATACCTATTAAAATATTATTTAATACTTATAGGACCAGCTATAAATATTGTAATGGAAAACAAAAAATCATTATCCACAGAAACAGTTAACCGATATAATATGGAAAATGGTTTTGTTTCTTTGAATAATAGAATATGAGAAAAGGGATGGATATAAGATATTAAATTATAAATATAACATTATAATATATACATGATACTATATTCATTATTCTTTTAAGGATTAATTAGGTGAGGAGAGGTTAGAATAAGAAAAAAAATTAAGAGATGTGGTTTGAGAATGTTACCTCTTGAATATCACATCCTTGATGGACAACTTAAGGAACTTGTAATTTTTATTTGGCTGATACCCAAATAAAATGGAAGTGGGGATATTGTGAAGGATGGTTTTTTCTAGATATTTTAATTTCTTCTTGGATTGTGAAATGATAGGGGTGGTGTGGGATGGTATTTATATTTGAGCAGGGTTGGTTTTAAGTAATTAAATAATGATTATTTTATATTTAAATCCAACCACATTAAGGTTGAATTAATTCCCAATAATTTTATTTATAATTAATATTTTAAATGATTTTTATGGTTTATAAACATATCATACACCCATTTTATGTTTTTTTAATTATTTTAAGCTTTTACGTGGTATCTTTAACCCATTACACTATTTAACATATATTGTAATAACTTTTTTCCACAGTGACAACATTTTTTATTTAAAAAAAATATTTACCTCATTAACTAATTTGGAACTTATTAATTAAAATATTTAATGCATTTTTCTTGATTAAATCTATAAAATTGGTAAACATTAATTCTAATGTGATACCCATATAACTCATAAAAACAATTTTTTAAAGGTTAAAATCGTGGTTTTCAAAAATTATTAGAATGTGTTTCTAAATAAAATATATTATATATAATGTCATTAAAAATGTTTTTTATCAATAATAAGGGTTAATATACTTTAAATCATGACCATATTATAATTATTTCAAAAGAGTTGCGTAAATACAATATTTTCACTTCTTAACCAAAAAATCATTCTTTTAACAAAATTACCAAAAGAATTACCCTATAATAATTTTGGCATAATGGGTATTAAAATGAAATTTATTTCATCAAAATAATTCTACAGGAATAAGAATTTTTTTTTAAATAAATAATTATTTAATTGAAAATTAACAATTGAAAATTAAAATCAACCTTCTAACCATTATAAAAATTACCTCAAGATATATCAAAATATATTATCATTTAAAAATGATTTTATAATATTATTTCATGAAATAATTTTATATTTATAAGTTTCATATAAATCATTTTTTTTTATAAAATATGTTTTTCGACTCTGAAAATAATACAGTTTAACTTTTTAAATATTCTCGAAGATCATTTAAATGTGTTGATGTAACCAACAACAATAATAACCAACTGTTTTTTTTGAATAATGGTTACCATTCCGATTAACTATATAAATTGAAAAACATAAATGATTATTATCATATTTTACTATAAATATAACATCATTCTATCTCTTCGTCACTCCCTTAAATTTGCAATAAGGTTCAATATTGTTTCCAAAAATGAATATTTTATCCCTAACTCTCTGTTTCTTTGCTACTACACAGTTCATGGGGGGATGATTCTAGGGGGTCGAGGTGACCCATATTTTCATATTTTACATTTTTTATTTTTGTCAGTATTAAATTTATAATATTTGGATAAATAATAGGAATTTATGTATATTTAATTTCCATTCATAAATAAAGGAATAAAGTATTATTAGTTTTATAGTAACTGGTTTCTATTCTTTTACTGTTCCTGGTTGTAAAAGATCTTCTCAAACTATAATGTAAAAATGTTCTTATTAAATGAAATAATATTTCCTTTTACTCATAATAATTAATTATTTTTTGGATTTCCACATCCCATCAACACCACCATCCTTAGGACACATCACACCATATTTGACCGCCATTTTTCGTGAAAAAGACACCACATCCCCCTCCTTCCTCTAACCTAGTGGCATTACATTCAGAGTAATGGGGATATCATAAGATTTTTTGGACTACCACAATATATTCTCTATCATTGGTTAGATTAAATGATCTCCCCTGACTTTCCTTATGCAACACCTACACTACTCCCAGAGAGGAACCACCATCTTCCCTACTACTGTGCACATTGCTCCGTCACTCAATTACCTACCACCACTACTCGACATAGATGGATAAGATTCCCTTATATTATGGTTGGGTATCCATTTCTATCCCCTATCTAGGGAGACTGGTAACAAATCCATGGTTTTAAAATGGGGTTCTCCCACCATAATCCTCCATAAACTATGGAGATAAACAAAAAATATATTTTTTCAATTATCATCAAATAAAATTAATGTAATTATAGTTTAACTAAACTCTATATTAAATTTTCTAAAACCATGATAATAATATTAAATCTATACTTTCATAATGGTTTGTGATCCTAAATCGAGGGAAACAACATATAATTCCTCTCAAATTACCAATTCCATCATTGATTTCCATGAAAGAATGATTTGTTATAGGGGCTAACCATTTATTTATCCATAAATACCAAAAAACCGACCTGAGTTAGGAATAAAACCTAATTTAAACTATAATTTCCCTTAAAATAATATACCATTCCCTATTGATGGAATTAGAATTTGAGTTATGGTTTGAGATAATTAAATATAAATATGTTGTGATGAAATTAATTAATTAATTAATTAATTAATAAATATTAAAAAAATTCATGGTTCTTAGGATAACTCCATACATCCAAACTATAGAAAACATCACATTCATAAATCATTGGTGGGGTCAGAAAATTTTTCAAGAACCATGATAAGAACCTCATTCCAAAATCAGTGAAACCATAACAAAAATCTTCCATGGATTTTTTACATGGAAAAATTACCATTTTTATCTCCATGTGTCAACTTAATAAATCCAATCTGAAATTTATAAACTATAAAACAAAAATTTCATATCCTATTTAAAATAGATTTTGGAAATTCTTGACAAGTAAAAGGTTGTTCACACTATCATCCTACAATGGTATATTGGGTATAACCCATCTACAACCAAACCAATACATGACTCTATCTAGTTTATGTGACTCAATGATATATGTGTAAATGAGAGGCACCGATGTAGTAAAGTTTACAATCCAATAAATATATTAATTAATAGAGATAGTAAAAGATTATTTGTAAAATTAAATTCTTACATATATAAGATAGAAAATTAAAAATTTATCATATATTATAATAATAGAAAGATTTATATAATCATAAAAAGAATTGATACATTGAAATAATTGATCTTCTGAAAGTGTATCAAATAAAAAATTGTAATTCATATGAATATTTTTTGAAATTTTAAATAATTTTCTCTCTATGACCCATAAATATGCAAGTGGACCCATCAAAGGATCATTATAAGGCATATCATTAGCTGTGAGTTGACATATGATTTCTGTAAAGAAATCCCCTCACTATAAGTGTTGTAATATAAAAAATGATTTATTATATATGTATTTAGTGTGTTAGTTTTAGAAAATTATCTATAACGATATGTCCGAAAATTATTATACAATTATATTTGATTTTTAGTGAAATTCAATAAATAGTGAAGATTCACTTGATGAAAACATTATCCTAAGGTGATTTGGGAAAAGAGTTTTATGAATAATGGATAAAATATAGGTTAATGGGAATTTAATGATCCCCAACTTATTAGTATCATCAACTAAGTCAATGAAATGAGTATCTAATCACGCCATGCATAGTCTGCATCTACTAGGAATATATTGATCAACGAGTGGTCTCAATCCCAACAAGTCCTCAACTAGTAAATTCAAATCACATATAGTGGGTTTAGTGACTACTCATCCTTGTACCCTGAGACCAAATTAATAAAAAACATCCAATATAATGATATTCAATTGTCCTTAAATAATTCTGAAATTATGTTTATTTAATCTCCATCTCTAATTATATACCAAAACTAGTATTCAATAAATAAGAACACACACACATACAGAAATGCCCTAAATCCATGAGATATCATACATTAATATATTAGTATTTATGAATGTGAGGATGATGTGCTCTTCATGTCCTAAAAATATGATTAATCTGTCCATATCATACTTAATTTTACACATATTATTATTTCGCAACCAAAAGTGATTGATCCTATGGACTTTATCAACACTTGAACTACTTTTAGATACAATATCACTATCTAAGAGTAAATAAAAATAATAATCATTGAAATACATTTATATATAAGTATATCATCTATAATTATTGTTACAAAAAATTAATATAAAAATTATTTAATAATTATAAATTTTTTAATATAATACTACTATAAATAAAATACATCTATACCTCAATAAATATCAATGAAATTTCTATAATGCTTCATATTATATCAAAAATCTCTTAATGTTTCAAAATTTTGTCCAATACAATAACTAGTAAAAAAATATTTAAACTTCAAGGGCTCAACATTGGATATTTTATTACATACATGAAAAATATTTATCATTTCAATTATAATATAAAGGATGATATAAAGTAATGAATTTTTTAATGTTGGTTTTATTATATGAAATATGAATAATCAGTTTTAATTTTAGTTATAATTATAAAATAATTTAGAAAATATTTGAAAAAATTAAAACCATCCAAATTTATCAATAAAAATTATTCTCATTCCAAAACAATTGATTCTTAGTTACATATATGTAACCATAAACCTGAAATTTATTTTTTAATAAACCCTGCCAGTAATGTTCCTAATTTTCATTTGGGCCTTTCCTTTTTCCCTTTTGGGGTGTTCAGTGGCTCAATAGAGTTTTCATAAGATTAGATATTTATTTTAAAAAGTTTCTATCATATTAGAAGTAATTTTGAATTTTGAAATGTTATGAAGTTATTAAATAAAATCTTACACTTTTGAGTTTACAATTTTTTTTCTAAGTATATAATTAACATCATGTTTTATTGTATTTTTTTTTTATTTTTTTAATAAATTTTAGAAGAAATTCTGAAGAATTGAATTTTTTTAAATATATTTAGTTTTTATCCTACCCTTATGAAGACCCCTTCCTATGTGATGGTATATTTTATCTACATAGGGGTAAACTATTTTAAAGGATTACATAGAGGTAGTTTTCCAACCACCTAAAGGTAAGTCGTTTTTTATTTTTCTCACATAAAGTTTATTCTTGCTTTATATGTGGTTAAGACTAGTTCATTTCTGAATTAGGTAAATCTCAATACACTAATTAAATGTCATTTGATTTTTGTAAGGGTTATACTTACCTCATTTATGGTAAATCCATCATGTGTGGGTTCTTTTTTTATGTGAGGGTAACCCCAAATCATGCATTAGGACAACACCACCTGATCTGCAGTTATGTTAGTTTCTATATGCATAATTTAAATTAAAACTTATCTTTATATAGATAAACCATGCTCTATATATGGAATATTTTTATACAGAAATTCCAGATTCTTCTCCCAATTTTGTTTAGTAACTCATTTTTATGAAAAACAATTTGAATATTCATTTAAAATATTTATTTAATTAATCCCTTGAATGTTGAAAAATATTTCCTTATTTTTAGGAAGAACTATATGATTTTTGATCGATGATTTAATTTATGTAAATTAAAAGAAAACATTTTACCAAATTTATTTAGGTAAAAGAAGAGAAATTACATCTATATATTTTAAAACTGGTTTCCCCCCATTTTTGTTTCTTTTTTTCTCTTTGAATCAGATGATAAGAGTCTTTGAATTCGAGTAATACAAGTATTCTGTTATCATACCATTCCTTTATTGATATTTCTAGACTCGAATTATCATTTTCTCTATCATAGTCTCTTAGTGCAGTGAATGTGAGGTTTCCTTCCATATAGCGGATTCGAGGATTATCCCTATTGTTTTTTTGAAAACTATAAGGTTATCATGCAATTATTTTCACTTTTTAATTAGATTATATCAGCTTAGATAATATCAAATAAATAAAAATTATAAAGGATAAAAAGGGATGTGATTCATCTATTTTCATATATATCTTTACATCATTTTTTTCTACTATTATTTTTTTTATGAAATAAAACTATTTGAATGAAAATATAATATATCAGAGTAAAAAAGTTTGGTAAATTAAATAGGATACATCCACACATAATTTATTTATTTATATGTGATATTTCTTGTACTTATGATTCTTATATAATTGGTTTGGAGAATTATGAATAATTAAGAGATATAATTAGAGTGACAAAGAATCTGTGAGAAAGAGGAGTGGGGTGAACCATATATTCTATGATAACCAAATCCCTTTGAAATTAAAGAATTATTGTATGTTTACTAATTGTTGTAAGCCCCTTGATATAGTGAATTTTTTTATTCAATCTTTACATGTTTTTGTGTTTAAAGGATGGAATCACTTTGAATGATTAACTAATAATTAATTTAGGTAATTAATTATGATTTTTTGAATAAGAAGGACTTGAAAAATAGTTGATCATGGACCCTAATATATATTCCACGAAGTATGATGGTTTCTTTATGCTATGTTACTACGGTTGTGATGTGTTATGTGGTTGTGTCTAGAAATTATAATGGTATTTCTATTGTTAAATTGTGTTGGAATAGATGATTGTGGTGTAGTAGTTGGCACAATGTGTTGGATGTGTAATGCAAGATAAATTGTAGATGATTTCAACCACTTACAAGGTGGTGATTATGGTGCGGGGTAGTGAAATTATAGGTGGTTGGTGTATAATACGTTGTCTGTTGAGTTTTTATTACCATGTGTTATTAGACATAGTTAGTGATCATATGGAATGGAATAGTGTTAATTAATATAAAAACTAGGTTGTGGCTAGAATAAGATGTGGTGAGACTTATATATAATATGGTAATGATACATGGATGGAAATAAATAGATGCATGACGTAATTTAAATACAAATGAATGAAATGAAGGAATAATAAATGAGAGTAAATGTGGGTAATGTATGAGAAATGTTTGTCATTAATTATGATAAATATACAACATAATGAACCCAATATTGGTTAATGAACAAAAATCTAGAATTTTATAACATAATTAATACTATTATAATTTGGATGGGTTGAGTTCGATAGTTTCTTGTGGTTCATGATTGGCTTGTGACTATATAAGTAACACAGTTTTCTTTGGGTAATAGTGATTTGATGATAGAGTATATAGGGTGGTTTCAAGATGTTTGCGTGAACAGCTAGGCTGTGATTTTTGAGTGACTATCAACACTTATATTTTTTTGTGATTTTTATATACACCCAACCATTTCGAGTATTTCATACTAATACCAAAATATTTTGGTGAGGATATTTTTCTAACATCTATGTTGGTGAGGGAAAAGGGATGAATTTCCACTCTCCCCCACTAACCCTTTTTTAGTATAAGGGTTGTGAAGAATCTATGTATATGCAATCATGAAAGGTGTGGGAGTGGTATGTTGAGTACCCAATTATGTGATGATGAATACATGATGGATATATGGTGTGGTTTTTGATAGTATGAGTAGGGAATGAGGTTGATTTACCTCTATTCATGCTACTATACTACTTTGGACATATGATGTGATTGATATAGATGTGATATGGTAATGTTGTGGTTATGATGTGTTGTATGAAATAGGTTTAGAGTTGGGCTCACCCGTTGAGATGATGATGACATTAAATGTATAAGAGAAAGGATGTTGGATGATGGGGTTTGAGAGTGAAAAACTAGAGGGGAAGTGGTTGTGGGGTGAATATGATTATATTAATATAATATTATATCCTTATAGTTTATAAAATACTTGGTGAGTGAGCCTTGTTGAGGGTGGGTATGGATATTTGACATAGAAGGTTCATGTTGGTTCTAATATTTACTCACTAGAGCATTAAAATTATTTTATCACGTTTACATGGGAGGTCATGAGGAGTATCCTACTGAGTATAAATATTTTGATCACCTTACATGTCTATGAAATATTTTTAGGTGATTAGATTGGTTTTGGTTAATTATCTAGAACTTAATTGCTTAGAGTTGGGAGATAATATTGGCGTTAATGCATAAGAGTCTTTTGTCGCCTTATTTTTGGGAACTTTCATGTATTTTATATCCCACATATTGAAATTTTATTATATAGGATTTAGGTTATTTTTTATGTTGTGGTGTTGATCAGTGGTTTTCATATTATCCCTTATAATAAAAATGAAATATGAAGAAAATTCCTACTATAATATGTTTAATATCCTCAGTTATAGTCACCAACCTGGGGCCTATTGGAGGTGATCTTCGGGGTTCACTCCTTCTCTTCATTATCGGCCAAGGAGGGGTTTCTATATGGCTTGTGGGTCATGATAGAGTGTCATTAGAGCTGATGGTTTATAGATAAGATAGATACTGAAGTTATACACTTAGAGGATTCCATGGGTTTGTAGGTAAGCAATACTAGGTGATCTTAATTCCTGACATAGGATAGGGAGACCTACTAAGAAAAGGGATTTTAGACCCACGTGATCTGATGAAAAGAATATGATTATACCAAATGACCAAGTGAGGTGTTGGAACTTGTGGTTTAGTGTTATACTAAAGGAACATGCATCATATTTTTTAGGACATGTGATTGAATTAAGAGTTTTTTGGAATTAAATGAATATAATTAAATGAATTTGAATAAATTATATGCTTCCAGACATAGGTATTTGTCTTGTTTTGGTAACATATGTTATGGATTTAAGCAGATAAAGAGGGGTACACCTCCCCCATCAAGAGACATTATTTTCATGAATTTTTTTAAAGCCTTTTGGGTGAGTCAAGTCCACCCAATGTAGACAATATGAATGAGTAGTGGATGGATTCCACTGATTTTATGCTTGTGATATATGTATTTATGAGGATGTAGGTACTTATTTAGTTTGATGAATATAATGTTGTTTTGGTTTAAAACACTTATAAATAATGGAATCCACATGTATTAAATTGTAAATGGAAATTCTAAATATTTTTTAGTGTTTATTTTGATATTTTCTGGGAAATTTCCAAATTATTAACCAATATATAGGTTATTTAGTCTTGATAATGTATTTTTTTTTCAACATCTTGTTTTAAATATAATATTATTTGTTAATTTGGATTATCTATTTTTTATGTAAGGAATGTTGATATTAACTTGAAAAAAGAGTGATGGGGTAGTTTTATTTTAACAGGAAAATTCTTATTAAAGAATGATTAATGATTGATATAGTAATAATTGAACTATTAATATATTAACTTAGATGATAATTTAAGTTCGTTTAAATATTTAGTAATGATTACTTGAATTTATTTAAAAAAATTTGTTATTTATTTCTCAATAAGTGATACAAATTCTTTTATTAATGGTTTTAATGATTTTCAGAGTGATCTTGTAACTAGTTTAGAGTGTTTAATAAAACATTTTTTTTCGAGCATCATGATTTAAAATAAAATTTTAAAGTTTTTGTTAAAATGGTTTTGAAGGATGATTTAAAATTTACCCTCCCAATGATTTGGGTTGATTATATAGTTTTAATACTTGGGTTACATTGCAGAATTTCCTTTTTTAAAATATATGTTTTTTAAGGTTTATTGAAGAATTATTTATGTTATTAAAATTCTATAGGGTGCCTAATCCATGGTTATAATTGAATTTAAGAATTGATTTATAAATATCTTTAGAATGATTATTCGCACTAATTAGTATTTATATAATGTGATCATATAAATATAATAAATTTATTTTAAATTTATTCATACAAGTTTAAAATATACTTCATTATAATGTAGAAAATTATTATATTATTGGTTTTCATGAATTATATTACCTGAAAGGTTTGAGATTTTAAAATTAAATAATACAAATTAACAAACTTGTAAGAACATGTTTAAAATTTGAAGAATTATCAAATAATTGTATAGGTGTTATGTTAATGTGTTTTCCTTGATGAATAGGTATTTCTAAAAGATCATAGTTTCCATGAATAACTTATTTGGAAAAATTATCTTAATTAATATTCCTTGATGATATATATTTTTTATTTTTAAATAAATGTATAAACAACATAATTTAAAATTTTAATTTCCTTATAATGAAATGTTATTCCACAATCTAAGATAATTTCTATATAATTAACTATGATATTAAATAAATATTAATTTAATTTAATGGAATTTTAAGAGTTGTGAATTATTGTTTACTAGTTTTTGTAACATACATAAGAGTCATAATTAATGAATAAGGAATATTGTATTTAAAAAAATGATTCAATTGAATTTAAATTGAGAATTTATTTGGAAAAATTATAAATAAACACTATAAAATATATATTAATAAATCTTTATAACTCATGAGTTATGATGTTCATACGATGTTTTGTGTGATAAGTTCTTAATGCTATGAATTATTTTTGTTTCAATATTTTATATGATATGTTTTAATCTAGTGTATAGCTTGAAAGATGAATATGTATAATTTTTATAATAAATTAAAATTATTTAAAAACCCTAAAAATTTAATATGGTGAAAATATTATTATGTGATCATTATAAGTATGATATAATTATAAAAACACTAGGCATGAAACATGTTAGGAGAACCTTCAATGAGACGTGGTTGTAATCTCACATATCAATTTATAATACCATGATTTTGATACCATGTTTTTTCTATAATTGTATTATATTATTGTAGTTTAAATTCATAACCCATTGAACTTGTTCTATGATAGTAAAGAATGATTACAGTGTCCATGATGTGTGATTCAGAAATCCTTCATAAAAAAATTTGCTTATTATATTCAATATTTTAAAACTAAACTAAATTGTTTTAGAGGCATGATATATGTATATTTATTATTTTACAAGGTGTTATTTCATGTGTTTACTTCCAATAATGAATTATTATATATATCTATCAAGTATTTATTTCATGTATAGGTTTTGGTTTATTATTATATTGAATTCATGGAACATGATAATCCTGATTAGTGACAACCCATTGAAAAACATGATAACATTTACATGAATGAACATATTCAATCCAAACATTGATAATGTACTATAATAATAAAACACTTATGTGTTATATGTTAGATTTTAGATGTTATTCCCTATGTTGTTTGTTAAAATTTTAATATGCATGCTTCAAAAAATGAGTTGTACATTTTAAACAAGTTATGTGACATTAAAAGAGTACATGGGTAGGTGCACAATTTTGAAAAGGAGTTCCAAGGGACATCTTAATGTATTAATACTAAAATTCCATGTAGTATGGTAATATTGTACATGTTGATGGATAAAAAATGGAAGTGTGAGTCAGGTCTTGAACAGGGTTAGAAGAGAGTATACACCCATTATGTTGGGTGAGATATGAATGTTTCAAGATGTTGCACATAGTACCATTTAAAAATGTTAATTGGTGATTGGATGGGTGATAACCAAGTAACAATGGTTTCAAAAAAGTTACATTGTGGGAATGGTCACCCTGAGCTTTAGAAATTCAAGGGAAGTGCCTTATTATAAGGCATACCTTTAAATGAACAAGGTTCTGTGAGATGGTTGACTCGTGGGTGGAATTGGACAAAACATTGTCTGAATATGTGGTGTCAAGAGTTGATTAATGTAGGAACAACTTATTTTATAGATCATGTCTTGAGAATAATGACATATTATTATTGATGGGGTTTTATTTCACTCCTTCTCTAGAGATGATATTTCCAAATACCTTGACATTGTCTTAAGGTACATTGAGACAACAACAATTACACACTGAGCTAAATAATATATTTTTTCATGATGAAAGGAATCCTTTAAATTTATAATTAAGTTGAGATTTAATGAGAATCCATATATTGGGGAGCTAACCATTGGCCGTTTTAGGTTGGTGAACATCGTTTTAATTTAAATATTCAGTGAACATAATGGGAACCATTCATGGGAAGCGGGATCCTGTGATGTATGACATTTAATTGGCACTCGAAAATGAGTGGGTTCTTAGATATGTAATTCATTATGTTTATTGATGGATGGGTTAAGATATGTGATGATCAAAATCTCATTTTATTGCTATGATAATTGGAATGATTCTAAGGTGGGGAGCAGGATATTGGTCACTAGTGGCCTACAATTACATAGGATGTGTTGTGAGAACTTGAGACCTATTTTTTGTGATCATTTTGGGTATCATATATTATTCTATAAATGGAACTCTTTAAATATATATTTATCAGTTATTTTATTTTTATATGTTTGAATATGGACCTTGGGGAAGTCTGGGTGTGGATTTTTGCCCCGAGAAAGTTGTGATGGTCCTTGAGTACTGGATCAGGAACTCTCCAGTGTTCATGATATGGTGTGGTGGTAGAAATTATTATAATATGGGTTGTCTTGAGATGTCACCAAGATTTGAGTATGAATTTTAGGGACCATTCTCAAAATGGTGTCCTTAGGACTTGTAATAAGGATGTCAAAACAAGTTTGGATACACATCAGCCTT
Source organism: Viscum album (assembly GCA_963277665.1). Taxonomy (NCBI): domain Eukaryota; kingdom Viridiplantae; phylum Streptophyta; class Magnoliopsida; order Santalales; family Viscaceae; genus Viscum; species Viscum album. The sequence goes on along the minus strand of OY728141.1, from coordinate 1,950,883,792 downwards.
TAAAGATGATAATTTTTATAGAAGTTAGCTAGAAGTGGTTTGACTTGAGACTCATCAAATAGTTATAAGTGGTCAATAAATAACCAAATTAGTTATTCCATGGGATGAGACAATAGTAGTACAAAGGTCTGTAGAGGATTTTCATGGAGATTTCAGTGAGACCAGGATATATTGTGTTAGCTTGAATTTGACAATTCGATGAAATTTAAAATGATGTAAGGACATTGAATTGGATGTAAGGGCTATAAACTTTAATGGGAATATCCATATGATGATTAATGAAAGATATTATTACATGATCATGTATTGAGTTAGACGTGATTAGGTATGCACTGCCTTAATGTCTCATTTTTGATTAAATGTATTGAATTTTGTTTTAGTGGCTTATGTACCATATGTTCAAAGTGATGCTTGAATTTGTGTTGGGTATTTTGAAATGAAACATGTTCTCATGAGTGTAAATTTATTAACTGACTAGGCTTGGTGATGTTATTATTGTCCATTAGGGATTTTTAGGGATGAGAAGTTATAAGGTGGGGAGGTTGTAAGATCCCATGTTTTGAATTGGGTGATAATTTCTATAGGAATATTTATTTTTTATTTGGTGGATGGTAAAAATTAAAAATAAATCCTTAGGATAAAATTTCTAGAGTTTAAACATTTTAAAGTATTATTTCGAATGGGGTTTTAGGACTAATATGTGTCTCAAGAGTTCAGATGAATTTCAGGAGTGTCAAATTCGAAAGACTGCTTTTTATGAAAGGAAAAGGGAGGAACACTGCTAGCACACTGTTAATTCTAGTCATTCCTCTCAACTATATGACCCTGTAGGGGTATTTCCTGGATTATAGAATAATAATCCTGAGAATTCTAGACCATGTGAGGATCCTAAAAAAGTTGCATAGGTGAAGCACATGGGATGTGCATGCTTTTTCTAACCACAAGACAAGACATGTGAGGTGGGTTCCTCTGGATAGTAGGCCCACACAACCTTCACAGGGTTTTCAAACTATGTAGCTTGTCTAGGTGAGGTGTGTCCTCCCATATTGAGGAGATCAAATTGTTGGCATACAGTTTGGCCCACCATGAGGCTAAACCATACACCCATTTAAAAAGTGGGAATTTCTAATTTTTCCCTTTTAGACACTATGTGTTTTTTTCATCTTTCCTTCCTATTTTTTCATAAAAAATTTGTGATAACCATTTTTATCTCCTGTAGTATTTGCGGTCCTTCCCTAATAAAATCTCAGAATCAACCTATATTCATGACATTAGATACATAGAGATACAACTATAATTCCTCCTTCATTTCTCATCTTTTTTCCACTATTTTGTATGATATTTCGAAGAGATATCATATTATCAGTTTTTAGGGTGTTTTTATTAGTTCTATAATTTTTTTTTTCAAATCGAATCAAATAACAATAATGGATGATTAAAGAATCCTTGATATTTTAGGTTCCAGGTGTAGTGGAAGCATCGAATGGGGTATTTCCAACTCTGATTACTATCATGTTCAATTATTATTTAAAAATATACATGATGATAAATTCCATGATTAATGAAACTGAATCAATGAATATAGAAAATGGATAAATTATAAAACCACAGTACGTGATCATCACTTATTATTTATAATTAATTTTACAAATTATATAATACCTTGTAAGAGATTATTTCTTCATTGATTGATATGAAAAATATCTATGTGTGAAGTCATATTTTTATAGTAATAAAGAATATTTTCCCCCTAACAGTGATCCACACATGTTCCATGAACCTTCGAATGTTAGTGTAGAAATATAAGCTGTAAGCACAGAAGATCTGAATGCTTTCATTGGTTGCCTTTAATCTCCCTGATAACCATTTCATGGAAGGGTTATCTTTGAACACTCTAAACCTGAGAGTTTTTTTGAAGGATGATCTCTCTCTTCTCATGAGAGTGATCTTGGAGAGGGATATCTCTAGTGATTTGAGAGGATTCTCCCTAGATCGTTTTGTTCAAAAAAATAATTTTTTTATAGAAAAATATTATAATTGGGTTTATTTACCACCAAGGTGGGAAAATTATAATTTAAAACAAACCCTTATTATTTCCATAATCCCGATGGAACCCCATGTCCATAATAATAATAATAATAATAATAATAATAATAATAATAATTCTTATCATGCGCTAATATCGAGAATTAAACTAATCATTTTTATTCAAATAATATTGAATATATATTATATCTCACAATATCATTAAACTCAATATTATATCAATACATAATTTTAATCATGTGTTTTATAATGGAAATTTATTTAATAAATAAATATAATTTAATTATTCTTTAATAAATAAGTAAATATTATACTAACTAAATAGAAAATATACATTTATTAAATATTTTTCTCATAAAATTTTGTCTTGAATAACCAGTGATAGAATAGATGTGATCATGAGAACATGAATAACTATTAAAAATTGTGTGAGTATAATATTTATTCAACTTGTTAAATAATAAGTAATAAAATATTGTTTGACTGAGATTTTGGATAAACTGACCGTGTGACCCTCTATGCCTCTTTATTAGTGGCATTAGGCAAAGAAGCCTCAAGACCAAGGTAAGAATCTAGGAACATTCCAATTCACCCATAGAGAAAGAATTAAATTTTTTAATGACATAAAACCACATACATATTCTTACTTTAAATACAATCCATTTATCATGATATCTCTAATCAAGAAGGGTGCATGATAGTACCATCAACCTATGTGCTCGATGTGTCTTTCATTGAATTTATGGAAATAAAAATTTCTTATAGAACACCATGAATATGGATTTACTTAGTCTATATCATTTGTATCAATGGGCATATTATACAAACTTCCTCTAAGGAAAGGAAGGGATAAATCCTTTCTCTCATTATTCATTAATGAAATATTCCTCATGATGCATCCAATGTATACCACCTTACCGAGAACTAATGTCATCATGGTTTTCATCAATAAATCAATGTACTTGACTTATAATAATTGTTAATAATAATCATAATGTATGAGGGCCAATACACACATCCTTAGATAAAAACATTCAATGACACATATAAATGTGAATTTCCTATCGGCGAGTCTCGTTCTCCTAATATCCGTCACTATATAGTACCAAGGTCATCCAATATAAGAATGTGCCTAAAATTCCTATGAGTATCCACCCCTAATATATTGTATAATTTATGTTCCTCAAATGTTTTCATCGAGATATAGAACATATATTTACGAACACTGTCATGAAACTTATGTGTTATCATCATAACAAGAACTACTGCGACCATTCTGAGTGATAACTACACTTATGAAATTATCTCACACTATGTTACATAGAATAGTAATCATTATTTGATAAGGAGTTTATTAATATTCAAAATAAGGAATAATATCTATCATTAAAAAACATAGATGTTGGTTCTAGGGTACTAACTCTAACAGGATCCCACTTACAATGGATCCAACTGTTAACAACCTTCTATAAACTATATATTGAATGATACATATTCTTATACTAATATAGGAATTTATTCAATGGTTTCACTGTGTTTTCTTCATTGGAAAAAATTCTTACTTAAACTTCACCCCATTTAGAAAAATATATCAAGAGTTTCTACTTTTAGAGTGTGTTCTTTTTCCATTGGTGTGACTATGAATCTTTTTCAAGATCCACCACTATAGTATTATCACAATACATTGTAATAGGTTATTTAAATATAGGTAGTATATCAAGATCTTAGAATAATTATCATATCTAAATGGATACTTTGGTTACATCATATACCGCTATATTATCGAACTACGTTCTAAATTTTTCAATAAGTGGATGATTTGAAATCTTCCCATTATAGAAAGTATTTTTTCTGTCCATCAACCAAATTTCATAGTCATTTTAAGCTACTATAGGAATAATAATTCTGTTGGATTTAAACATATAAAATCGTGAAAATGATTTATCCTTATCAATTCATTGATTCTATATAAACCCTTTATCCACTATCCTGTATTTATAGGGATTACAATTACATTCCATGTCCAGTTTTATCTAAAATAACCCTTTGGACCCTATGGGATATACATCAATTAAATCTCTAACTAGAACCCAAACATTGTTATAATACACATAATCCATTTTAGAATTCATTCCTTCCTTCCATATCACAACTTTTTATCACTCAATTTCCACTTTTTAATATATAGGTTCATCATTTTCAACCAATAATGAGTCTCCATATCTGGTGACTAGAAAACCATATCTCTCTATTTCTATTATGTCTCTAGTTCTCCTACAATGTAATTTTGTTTTAGTAACTAATTATTCTATGGATAACCATGTAATTGTTTATTATACCAAATCATGTGTATCTTGAGTATCAATGTCATTATAGAAAATCATGATCCCACTATCCTTTTTTAGGATGTGCTCTCTCTCAATAAATAAGAATTTTCTAGTGACATTCTCTTTCTTTTTTTTGGTGACGTATAGATAGTATACATTTGTTTCGTTAGGATAACCTATAAGGATACACTTTTTTTCTTGGGGTGCTAGTATTTTTTCAGATAAATCCTTACTAAATGACTTGCAAATTAAAACACATGCATGTGTCAAAACTAGTTTCTTTAGACATAATATATCATAGAGATTTCCATTTTACACTTTAGTTAGTACTTGATTTAGTGTTTTTACCACATTTTTTAATGTATATCCCCAAAAGGATAATGAAATTTTTTCATGAATCGTTGTTGACCTTACCTTGTCTAACAAGGTATAATTAATCATTTCAATAACATTATTCAAATATGGTGTTTAAGGAAGAGTTTGTTGAGATTGGATCCATAACTCCTCTAGAAATTCTATGTACTCTTAGTTAAGATATTAATTCACTCGATATGATCAAATCTGATTTATCTTCTTTACATGTTGATTTTATACTTAATTCATGAATTCTATGAATTTGTTAATGGAATCATACTTATAAGACATCAAGTAAAAATATCCAGATCTAGTCAATTCATCAGTAAAATTTATGAATTAAGAATATAAACCACTTTATTCTTCTATAAATGGTCCACACGCATTAGTATGTACCAATTCTAAAATCTCAATGGCCCTTTCACCCTGTCTACTAAATGGTAGTTTGTTTATTTTTCTTTATAAACATGCATGGAATATTTCAAGTGGTTTTATTAAAAAAGAATCTTAATAACTATCTTGATAGAGATATTTTAAATATTTCTTGTTTACATAACCAAGATAGCGATGCCATAGTTTTGTGTTATATGATTCATGTGAACTTGATTCATTATCTATTAAAAATACTTGGTTTTCATAATTTAATACATAAATATTGTTATTTAAATATTCAATACCATAACATATGCTGTCTTTATAAAAGAAAAAAATTTCATTTCAAAATTTGAAAAGTAAATCCATATGTGTATATGAACTATGCATACATTATGTTTTCGGTAAGAATTGGTACATAATAACAATATCTTAAAACCATTATCATTAATGTAGGAAGTGGAAGGTGGTAGTCACTACTGGATAGAGCAGATAACCTCACACTATAGGTAGCTCAAAAATACACATATCCTCTATAAATATTTTGAAATATAGTTAGTTACTATATTTGAATACATAAGTGAGAACTAAAATCTATGTATAATACCAAATTTGTAGATATAGAAAGATTAAAATCAATAGAAAACACACCTTTCACTTCCCCTTAATTATGGGTTCAGTTCCTCTTCTAGTGTACTTTCTTGCCATATAAAAACCATTCTGCTATCTTTTCTACTCCCATCATTTGTATATTCATTTTTTATAATTATGGTACTCGGTATTTTTAGACTTATTATGAGTCTTAGGACCCTTCTCCTTGTTATTACTTTTCTTATTAACTATAAAGACTATGGGTTTTTCATGACCCATGTCGTTATGTGCTATAAGAATACAAGTAAGATGTTTTGAAAGACTATTCTCATTATCCCTCATGTTATAATTAATAATAAATTTAGAGAAGGACTGGGTAGTGAGGAAATCATGAGATCTGTGCACAAATCATCTAAGAAGTTAATCCATAAGATGTTTTAGCAATAAATGTTTCCAATAATCTTGAATAAATCATACACAACTTGCATGTAATCTCCAAGATTATTTGTAAATGGATCATTGAATATCTCATATCTCTCTTTTATTGCCTTCTCTTGATAGGGACCATGAAGGTGGTACATCGTGCTATACACATCCATCTCCTCTTGTTGTTTCAAAATCTCATTGGTCATTTATGAAATCATGAAAGATAAAAATTTATGGAATCATTCAAAAGATTCTCATAGATAGACAACCAATAATCACTAGCCTCATGACTATGAGTATTAGGAATAAGCTCCTCTAGCACATAAAATTTTCATTCATTGAATAAAATAATGAATAAGTGCTTCTGGAAATATTGGAAATTTTTACGACTGAGAGGGTTATCATTATCAATTTTCGATCATAGTGATATGTTTGATTTCAATTTTATTATTGTTTCTACAAATAAGATCTGCATAGTTTTAGTACATAATCTAATAAAATATAGAAAAATAAATAAATATTTTATTTATCAATATCCCAAAATTTTATCGAAACCCAATACCCCTCCCCAGTATCTTTATAATATACTATTTCTTGGAAACTCTAATGGGAAGGATCCATATTTTCCTTCTCATCACCCTGAATTTGGCTAGTCAATAAATTTGAAGGGTTTTAGGTAGGCATTCCAAACACCAACTGCATTAAATCACAATTACTTGATCATTTGAATGGAATCCCCAATTCTAAAAATACTAAAATTGAATTTCCCCAATATTTTAGTCTCAATTACACCATGTACTTATTTGGAATTCAACCCTTGATGTGAGTTAAGTTATGACATCCCAAAAAATCATGTTAGAATTCCCCAATAATTGAAAGAACCGTAACTTTGGTTGTTCAAGAACATTGAAGCATGGAATGATTTTAAATGAAGTAGTGGAAGAATGTAATGAATATATAAATATAATTTATGGATTTTATAATTATGAATAGATTTCCAATTTTTATCATTATTACATTCTTGTTAATATTAATTGGGTTTACATAAGTGATTAACCATGTCTTAAATTATGTTTATGTATAAATTATATTATTTTAGTTCTATCTTGAATGCATGTTAATTCATTAATTTATGTGATCACAAAAAAAACATAAATAATGAAATAACCATGAAACTTGAAAGAAATTAAACAATGAAGTGGTATGACCATGATATTTTAATAGTGGTTAGTTTATCAAACAGATGATAAACTAACCATCAACCTAAGGATAAAATACTTTGAACCTATTATGGATCATGTTGTAGTTTCCACCTATACACCTATGTATCTATCTTATATTGGGTTCTCCTAGGCTCCAAATATGAGCCACCTCCACAAGTTTGGGAGCTCTATCTATTATATATGCTTTTACTCACACGTAAGTGAGGGGAACTAAATTACTGGTTAGGGGGTTAACATAAAAGAAACCATGGGCACACAATCCATTATACAATGGGATGAAGGATTATAGTAGTACAAAAATTTAATATAATAATAAACTAAATGAAACCAATCATACAAAAATGTCCGGTATAGGCTCATGATCATCCACATGAATATAAAAAATTATATATTTAATTAACATTCAATTATAATTCTTATTATTTAAGACAAATGCCACCCAAATAATTTAATTATATTCTTTAATTAATCTATTATTATATGTTAATTATCATATGATTTTTCTTGATATTCTCATCCATCATAATTTTTTAAATATTAAATAAAGGTATTTAAAATTAAATGTGTGAAAATATACACCTTAGAAGCCACATGGTGAGTACCCATATGAACTAACCAATATTTAATATACTAATATACTAATTAATATTGAGATATATGGAATAAAATATTTATCATGTAATTTCATGGAATGTACTATAAAATTTTTGAACACACGAAACACATGGTATTTACATATCATGTTATGACACAATTCTCATAGAGTAAAAACTTTTATATGATTTATACATGATATATAAATCTGAATGTTACATTGAAATTAATTAGATATATATATATATCATCACATGGTGTTTACTATTAACATAATGAACACACTAAACACCTATTCATAAGGTTTTAATATTATAATAAATTAATTTTCAATTCTGTATAATTTGGTAAAAGTACATGGTGTGTATATTGAATCTACCCGGTGTGTATTATTCTAACTATCTATCTTTGATACAAGACTAGGGACTCTGCATTTAACATAAAATTAAAAATATTGGAGTACACATCCTTTATATGGACTACAGAGCATGTGGTCTCTTAGTTACATGGTCACTAGTCATATAGTACATGTAAGAGGATACATGGTCCATATGTGACTAAAAAAAGCACATCATGTACGGAAGATACAAAGCCTATAATCTGGCTGGCCATATGCCAATCTAGCCTAGTCAACACAAGATGTGTAATTAAATCCACCAGGTGTAATTAATGTACACAACATGACTTAATTATGAATTAATTTTGGGTGCACTAAACACTAGTACCTAGTGTGTACCTCTAGATTACATGGTGTGTACTCTTGTGCTCTTCGAATAGATTCCTTGACACAACCAGATGAGATTTTAAAATTTATTTCATTCATAAAATTAATAAGTTCGATTATATTTTTGAAAAATGAAGTGGAATAAAGATGATCTCAAAATTAAGATTAAATAATTATTAAAGTAGAATTGAAAACTAATGAAAAATAAGTAAATCAATCAACAATATTTAAATAATAATAAATAATTATGAGACCACACTAATACAACTTATAGGTTCCGGGCGCGATGAAAGTGTCGTATGAGTAATTACCAAAATCACTTTTTGTTATGATCAATGATTAAATCCAAGATTTACACATTGATAATCTCCATTATCAATGGAATTGAATAAAATAATATAGAAAATACATAAATAATTGAACCGAATAGTAAGATCATCACATATTATTTATACTTAATTTAATCAATTTAAGAATTAATTTGTTATAAATTATTTCTTCATTTATCGATCTAACAACTTCTCTATGTCATACATTGTTTCATTGTCTAAATGAAGAATAGATTCCCTCTAGTTATGATCAACACGTGTTCTATAAACCTCTGAACATTTCCATAGTAATATTTAGGTGCTAACACATAAGATCTGAATGCTTACATCATTCTCCTTTTATTGACCCAAGAATCACTTAAATGAAGGGTTATCTTAAATCAACCTAGATTTGATAGCGACAATGGAGGAGGATCCCACACTATTATTAAGTGAATTCTTAGAGAGGAGTCTCTATAAGTCTTTGATAGGATTTAATTTGAATCTCGTTGTGCACGCAAAAATTAAATGTCTTGATAGAAAGATTATATAACTGGGCTTATATACATCAATAATTAGAAAAAAATAATTTTACATGTTCCCTTAATATTTTTATAATACCTTTGGAACACCATGTCTACAATTATAATAATAATATTATTTCTTGACTTGTTCTGAACTTGTTAATAAAATTAAATATATATATTTCAAATAATAATGCATATATATTAGTTCTCAGTGGACCTTTAATCTCTTTTCCTCATTCATCCACAATATTTATTGTTCCTTGAATAATGACTATTAATTTAATAAATAAATATAATTTCATTATTCTCTAATAAATAAATAAATATTATATTCACTAAATAGAAAATAAATATTTACTAAATGTTCTTCTCAGATAATATTCTCTCAAATAACTAGTGATGGAACATATGAGATCAATAAAATATGAATAATTATTAAACCATGTGTATAAATAATATTTATTCAACATGTTAAATAAGAAATAATAATATATTGTTTTATTGAGATTCTGGATACACTTAGTGTGTGATCCTACAAGCCGCTTTCTAAGTGACATTAGGTGAAGTAGACTAAAGTCCAAGGTTAACATCTAGAAACACACCAAGGCACCCATAGAGAAAGAAGTTAATTCCAAAACAACATGATACCTCATAAAAGTGCTTACTGTATACAATAATATCTTTATCATGATATCTCTAATAGAGCATGTTGTATACATGTGCCATCAAACTATGTGTTGGATATCTCTTTATTTGAATTTTTGGAAATAATAATTTCCTATAGAACACCATGGACATATATTTTTATGTTATACCATTATCATCAAAGGGCCTGATATATCAACTTTTATTAAATAATTGAAGGGAAAAATCCTTTATTGCATTATTAATTAATGAAATATTACTCGGGACACACCCAACACATCCTACCTCAGTACAAACATATATAATAATGGTTTTCATTGATATTTCAAATTATGTGACCTATAATAATCATTAATAATAATATTAAATCATAAGGATTAATATACACATATAAAAATAGGAAAATCCAACGACATAAATAAATGTAGATTTCATACTAGTGAGCCTCATTCTCATAATATACTACATTGGATATTACCAATTATTTACACCATGGGATGGTGAATCAAATAATAATGAGTCTCTACCCATAATATCATGCATCGTTTCTTTCCCTCAAACGTTTTCATCCTTCTATGGAATATATATTTTAGAATAATGTTGTGGAACTTCGGGGTTCACCTCATAGCAAGGAATTGTTATGACCATTCAATGCAACAAGTACCCTTAAGACTATCACATATCATGTTACATACAAGAATAATCAATATGTGTTAACGAGTATATTAATATTTATAAAACTTAATGCATGTTATCATAAAGTACATAAAAGTTGGTTCTAGGGAACCAACTCCAACATGTATAAGGTAGGTGGTCTACTACTTTCCCCTAAAAGTATCACCTATTTATAAACAGTTTTTATTGTTCTTCATTGCATACTATCCACACAATGATCTCAAAAAAATAAATAACTTCAATTAAAATCTTAGGATGTAATTATGATTCTCTTTAGACCCCTTGATATTGTTGGAGGCTGACGAACTCAACACGAACCAATATTTAAGGTGGTGCTGAATAAATATACATGGTTATTTCTCTTATCTTGTGAAAAAACCACCTATGGGGTGTTTTGACAGTGAAAGGTACATTATAGACCTCTAGGAAAACCCTTGGGATACATAAGGTTGTTGTATCCATGCCAAGCAATTAGGGTCTCTTGTAAAAATTCTAAATCCCTCTTCTTCTCATAGTGTATCTCTTTAATTAAAATGGTCAAATGGATTAAATGGGAAGTGAGTGGTGATCTCATATCACTTGATCATTGATAAATTGTGGTGTGTGAAAGTGGATAAATTGGATTAAATGAAATTATTATTGAGTGGAATGGATATCCACTTGGACCTATGTTATGTATTAGTTAATAGATTAATGAGATAAATTAAATAAATTGTTAAATGGTTAAATACCGAAGCATCGACATTATATCACATTAGGGTTTCGATAAAATTAATGAAAATGAAAAAGTATATTAGGGAATGTGTATTCACATGGAACACTTTATTATATGAAGGTTAATTGGAAAATGTAGTGATCATGAGGAGTCGTATCACAACATGGATATTTTCTCATAGCCGATGAATAATTATTTTAAAAAATATGCCTATCTTTTAATAGTATTCCATGGGAATCCACAAAAAGTTATTTGAATTGGAAAAATTATGAATGATTTATAAATCATTGGACATAAAATTCCTAGTTGTTTATTTTATACTGTTGGAAATGGAGTTCCTTATTAATTACTTTAAACTATTGGACATTATATTCCCCATTGTTTATTTGAAACCATTGGACACAAAATTTATTATTATTTATTTGTAACCAATGGAAATGAAATTCCTCATTGTTTATTTAAATAAATTTAAATGGTGTTCCACATTAATTAATTAATGAATTGAACATTGAATTCCACACTAAATTTGTTCTTAAAATGACTGGACATGCCACCCCTTATAATTATATGTTGAGTTTTGGGATATAATTTACCTTTGGATAGATGCTTGAGAAGATTCCATTATTTAATTATTAAATCATTTCATGTTAATATTTTTACATTGATTCCTTGGTTATATAACACATGTTTCAAGTCTATTTTAAAACATGTTAATGCTCCATGAAATGCCAGCTTAGGCCGAAGTTGGGATGGTCGGCTAGGTTTCCCATGAGGAAGCTAATCATGACATGGTTGTCCCTTTCATTACACTACATCATTATTATTCTTCCACACAATTACATTATATATTCACATTCGGTATTTTAATTAGACATCAATATTAGTGGTCTATTGTGTTTACTTACACCCTATTCGGACCTCTGTGCGGTACCCAAATAGAATTACTTGATTACGGGATATGTCTAAGGGATTTTCTTGTTTCTATTACTCTTTTTTGACTCAGTATTGATATTGATATAGACTCTGATAATATACTTTTTATTCCTATAGTATTTCATTCATTTTTTATTTTTTATTTTATTTTTTGAGCCCTATTGTATGTAATTTTTTTTTGTTTATAGCTTAGCATATTCATTCAAGGTTAGATTATTTGGAACTTATTTTTATATTTATATATCAATTATTATTATATTCTATAAAATTTAATTTATATATTTCTTATAATATATTTATTACTGGTACATATGGTATAGTCTCAACACCATACAACCTTTAGACCCATGATATTAGTTATCAGCCTCTAGTATATGAAGAGGTGCATTGAGGCCTTGTCTCCATATGGTCTGGTTACTATTTATAGAGTGAACTGGGTTACTATTTGATTTATCATCACCACCTTTATATCAATTTAATATATTTATTTGTAAATATATAGTTTAGACCCTTGTGGTTAGAATATATGATGAACCATTCACCCATAAGGTAGTGTCGACATATCTTTAGGGTGAGGACCTCAGCTACTAGCTTTAGATTTGGGGTCACATAGTTCTACTCCTGGGATCTCAAATACTGAGACACGTAAATAATCATTTCCTACCTATGTATTTTTTTAAAAGTTTTGGGCCAAAGCCTCAATTTATTATTAAATCAAAGACATGTTTAGTGTGGCTAGAGGGAGACCCATTACATTGCTCGAAGGCACAAGGGCAAGTGGCCTGAATACAAGGCTTGAAATCCCATTTCCTACATATTCATCATAACACATATAATCCCATTTCCGGAGGCATTGTAAAACAAAAAATACTCAACACCCTCCTCTGGAATTCTTAAGATGCGGACATTAGTGAACATCTAGAGAAAATCTTTAAATACATGTTGGAACATCTTAATCTAAATGAATGAGTACCAATTTTGAGTCAATGTAGTAAAGGGTGTGAATATATTTTAGAAATTGGGTACAAATATCTAATAGTATCCCTCCAACCCAAGGAATATTTATACATTATTCAAATTATTGTGAAGATCACAAGTTAACACTACCTCAGCCTTTATCGGGTCCACTACTACTCCCTCTTATGATAAGACATGTCCCATAAAGTTTAATATTAAAATATATAAATGAAACTTCTAGAGGTTCTCATAAAGTTGGTGCTCTCATAGTATATCTATGACCATCCTTAAGTATATCTGATGATCTTCCCCTAACATTGAGTAAACTTAAATTTCATCGATGAAGACTATCATGGAATGATCTAAGAATGTCTAAAATATCCAGTTAATGAGTGAAAAGAAAATTGATGGGGGGTTTTCATGGAAAAAGGAATCACCATGTATTTATAGTGACTATAATGAAAATAGAATGCTTTTGTTGGTATATGCTAATCCCAAACTCTATGATGGTGATAGCCTCACCTGAGGTCAATCTCTGAGAACCATATCAACAATCTAAATTGGTTGAATAGGTTGACGATCCTTGGTATTGGATACTTATTCGTCATATAAACTTGGTTTAGGTCACAATAGTCTACATAAATCCTCAGGCTCTCATCAACCATATTGGTGAACAAATCTAAGACTACCTAGGGGGAAACAATAGGTCTAAAAAATCCCTTCATCTATAACTCCTCCAACTTCCCCTTTATCTCATTAAGATCTATGACAGAAATATGATAGGATGACATGTATATTAGGGTAGTAATAGGGAGAAATTCTATATATAATTCCATCTCTTGGTGGAAGGGTAATCCCAACACATCCTTAGTGAAGATATCCTCATACTTCTCCACCACCAAATGAAACTCATAGCCCATAGAATCTACTTCTCCAAGGGTCATACTTTCAAACTAGTGTGTAATAAGTTGTATACTTATGTATATGATTCCATATTACTCTACCTAGGTTTAGTTCTAAATAATTAAGGAAACCTACATCCCATCTATATGGACACACTGCATCTTCTACGTAAAAGATTCAATCCATGCATGAATTTTGAATTTACATTCCACACTTCGTATGAAATCATAAATATATATTTCTACTAAAAAATAACCCATAAAAATCTATTTCCTCCATCATCTAGGTGAAAATGTTAGAAGAGGAATGTGGTCACTGAATCCCCTCACGTAAGAGTCTCTAGGTTTAATGGTTTTGCAAAAGGCTCCAATGAAATATCTAGATCTCCAATAAGAAAAATGGATAGAAAGGAGTGAATCACTTCTATTTCTTTTATTATTGTACCCAAAGTAGATAATAAAAATATATTTCATATAATCATCCTTGGAGCCACTAGGTTATAGGCCAACACTGCCTATAGTTATCCTCATCCTTGACCACTAGCTCTTGAGCCCAGTGCGGACCACTTTGGGGTTATGGTGGAAATAGATCATACCTTCTAACGCCTATTTATACTCCACCTATTAATATACCTTGTCTTCTAACCTACATACCTCCCTGATCGAGCTAATATCCATGCTTGGGTGTTCTATCTACTATCACCTTTTCAGTGGAATGGTGGGCCACACAATCCTTTGCAAGATGTCCAAAGCCATCCCAAGTGTAGCACTACTTCTCTATAGGATAAGTAAGACTATAAAGGTATCCTAGAGCTTTATAACCTACATCCTAAGACCATATCCTAATTCATATCAAATGTTAGGATCCTTATTTCCATTGTTGACAAACAACTAACAAAGTATTAGATTCTATTTTCCCACTACTAGCACCAAATTTTCGGATCTACTCTATGAATATGCTCTCCACCACCAATGATTTATTAAGTAGTATAGTATATGTATGAATGCAAAGATGTATCACAATGACATGAATAACTTTGTGGAAACCACACATGAATGTTTGTGCTTCAAAGAATGTATATCTAACCATATTTATAGATAATTGTGAGTGTTTATTGAACCAAAATGAATACTCATCTATATTAATGAAGGCCTTAGGAATATTTAGAAGAATTTGGATGCATAATACTCCCAACATATCTCTAGATTACTCCTTTATGAAAATATGGTTTTACTCTGTCCAAGAAAACATAGGGGTCAAAGCATCAGCCACTATATTTTCTTTTCCCGGATGGTAATGAATTATACAATCATAATCCTTGATTAATTCTAGCCATCTCCTCTGTCTCATGTTCAATTATTTCTGAGTGAATATATACTTTAAACATTTGTGATCGGTATATATTTCACACTTTACTCCATACAAATTATGCCTCCAAATTTTTAAAGCAAAAACAAAAACAGCTAATTCCAAATCAAGTGTAGGGTAATTTACCTCATGAGTTTTCAACTTTCATGAAGCACAAACAATTACCTGATCATTCTGTATTAGGACACAACCAAGTCCTTTCAATGAAGCATCACTGTAGATAACAAAATCGCCATTCCTGGAAGGTAGTGCCAAAACTAGATCATTCACCAATCTTCATTTCAATTCTTGAAAACAATAATCACATTCTTTTGTCCAGATAAACTTAACACCCTTCCGAGTTAGCGTTGTCATTGGACTAGATAACCGTGAAAAATTTCTAACAAACCTTTGGTAATAGCATACCAAACCAAGGAATCTATGAATCTCAGTTACATTTGTGGGTCTTGGCCATTCTTCAACAACTTTTGTTTTTGCAGGATCAACAGTTATCCCATATTTAGAAACAATATGACCAAGGAAAGAAATTTGTTGCAACCAAAACTCACACTTGCTGAATTTCCCATAAAATTTCTTTTCTTTCAAGGTTTGAAAAATAACCCTTAAAACCTAGGGGTCAATGGCTTTAAAAGTTATTATTTTCTCTTAACCTACAAAACTCATCAATCTATACAATTTGGTGAAACCTGCTGCTCAACAGGAGTTGGTATGACTAGAAAACCACCTGGAGGTACCACCACCAGAACCTTTCCATGTATGAAATCCTCATCACTAGGTGGATCATCCTTATTATCCTGGTATAGAATCCAATATGACAATCATCTTGTTGGCATCCTAAAGTAGACAGGATGTACCTCAGTAAATATTATATATAGGTAGATAAATCAAGAAGGGAATGGAAATAAAAACTCATTCTTATAGGACACATGTATCAATTATCTCCCTATAACAATTTCCTACATGTACCAATTCATCAAACAGGTTATCAGAATCCTGGTTATTAGATACATCACCTTTCACACCAATACTTGATTCTTTGGCCATAGAGCTGAACATGGAACACTTTAAAATAGTTTTTCTAATTCCCAAACCAAACCTAATAGCTATAAAATTTACAGACTTGGGTTATAGGATGAAACTTCTCTGATACCACTATGTCCTAACATAACCCATCAGGGCTTTCTTGGATAATGATAAGTTGAGTGAGACACCCCAAGCCCACCTCCAATAGATTATGGGTTAAAAAAAGAATATATTAGACATATCACACACATGAAAGGCCATAGTATATGGTACCTATTTGTACAAACACGAATCTGATAACCATAAAATACTGAAAGGTAAAATAATAAAAATTATATCATATATCATGCATACATCTATTTCCCATATAAAAGTATGACCAAAGTACACTAATGTGAAATGTCCCATATACAATCCCACCAATATTATAAAATCATCCATGTCACAAACTAGGCCGGGTCGCCATCCAACCCAGCACCCGACCCAATTCGCGACACATCCCAAAGGGCATTACTGATCCCCATGGGCTAGCACAAGTTCCCAGGTATCAAAATTAACATGTGGGAACAATTTACCCAAATAAGTGACCACAAAACAACTAGAATGATAAAGAAACTAAAATTGAAAACAAACAACCAAAAAATACCTTAAACAAAAATCGAATTTAAAGGTTTACAAATTGAACCAATATCTGTAATGTAATGAGAAAAAAAGAAACTAAAACTCTAACTCAAACCTCGAAGAAACAAGAGAGGTGAGGCATCCACAGGCTACAAACACCAACCTGCATGAGAAGACCATCAATAACCCAAACCACCATCGCTGAGCAAGATGCCACAACTTAGAATACACAAGGAAACAGATATACATACACCCCAAAGGGTTATATAGGGTGTGAGATAAGAGCCTAGTCGGATACCACCCAATAAAAAGTTTCCATGCCATAACATCATAAAGATAATTTAACATGCTTATTTAAAAACATACTTTTAAAATTCTTTTAAGGAAACAATTTAAAGGTTGAAAGTAAAAAATAAAAGAGCACCGGAAGAAAAACCATTTCACAAATACTACATAAAGAACATACACATACTCAAGTGGTCCTCTGTATGCCGATAGAAGGCACCACATCATGAATAGTAGAGAACTGTGGGTAAAGCCTCTATGGTTAATCTAGCTCAAGTGGGACTCTAGAACATCGTGTCTTGGTGAAACATGGATTAGAAACCATAACCCCCAGTAAACAAGGCTAATAAACCATGAACCTCAGTAAATATGGATTAGAGGCCACGACCATCAATCATTCATAAGTTTAGTATGTTTTTCAATCGTCAATCCATCTAAGTGAAACAGGGATGATACCCCTTCAGATCAATAGTGCACTAGTTCTAGTCCACCCACATAGATACCCAGGGTTTTCCCTTGTACTCAATCAAGTTTAACATTCACATAGTATATTTCTTTCTCATATCACATAACAAACCATACATTACACACAAAATCCACCACTTTCATTCTCAAACAACATTTAAAAAACAAACGCACACCAAAATACCTTTCCCAAATATATTTCTCGTTACTTAATCACTTCACAAATCCCCAATATGGAAAAAATCAAAGAAGAACAAAAAAAATTCTCACAACTTATAAAACATTATTTAAATAACACAATAAGGACCAACACAAATAAACATACCCAATTACAAGTAGGAAAGTCATTTCAATCTACTTGCTTAAAAATTTATCCTTAAAACTAGTTTCACAGCACTTTCACAATTAAATGAACTGTTTTCACCATTTATAAAACACTAGCAAGTACTCAAAGATGGTATACACCAAAAACATGTATTATTTTAAATAAAAATACTACTATAAAAACAAACTCATATTCAACATTTCCAAAACACTACTTTCAAACCATTTAAATAAATTAATACAACATTTAAACTATTTATTAAATCATTTTTAAAAATAATAAAAAAATAAAGAAGACTTTACACCAAATAAAATTTGATTTCATATAGAAATGTCACATTAGAACCAAGTGCACAACATAACCAAACCAAACATGTTTTACACTTTTCAAACCATTTTTAATTCAATTTCAAAGATGAACAAAAAGTTTTACACGCCATGTGAAACACAATTTTTATTAGGAAACTCATTTCCAACACATTCCACATTTTATATACTTTAATAAATCATTACCAAAATTGATGAAATCAATATTTCACCTTCCAAACAATCCTTATAATAAATTCTAGAGATATTACATCAAGGAACACAAAGAATACAATACAAATCCCCATATTACAAATCCTATTCCAACCATTAAACATAAAAAAAATTCAATACACCAAACACACCACATAATAAAACCAAAGAATACATTAAAAAAATTAAACAACAATATTAAGTTGATCTAATGATTTTATGGTATGGAAACACCTACCTCGCATGATGAAAACTTATGAGTTTGGTGGAAATATTTATTCACGACGTAAGAAACCCACATAGAACCATAATCAATAGGATTAAACCCTAAATAAATAGATATTAAACCCCTTAAACACAACCCTAAAAGATGGAATAAATAAATAAATAATGAAATCAGAGAGTAGCGGAGGTTTAATGGGAAGGGGTTATAATGGTTTCCATGGTCTGAGTGGGGGAGGTATGGTGGACCAAGAGATTGGACATGGAGTAGGGGTGCAGGTGAAGCAATTTGGCACGATGTGGATGGCTGATAGGGAGGGCCTACAACACTGGGGGTGGTAGGATGGGGAGCAGGGTAGCAACACGAGTGGGGGAGGCCCATCGAAAGGGAGAAATCTTCTGAGCAGGGAGGGAGGGGGTTGAATGTGATTGCTTTAGGGGGAGAAGGGTC
This sequence comes from Viscum album, assembly GCA_963277665.1. Lineage (NCBI taxonomy): Eukaryota > Viridiplantae > Streptophyta > Magnoliopsida > Santalales > Viscaceae > Viscum > Viscum album. The sequence continues at coordinate 1,950,864,194 of OY728141.1, read as the reverse complement.
GATGGACTTCAGCGCATAGGGCAAGGGGTGCCTACATGTATGGCACAAATGAGACCCAAGGAGGGGGATGGATAATCCCTTACCCTAAAGGGAATGATAATAATAATAATGAAATAAAAAACATAAAACTAATAATAATAATAATAATATCCACAAGTAAAAATAATAATAATATTTTTATCATTAAATCAAAATTCATTAATTTGTTACCACTTTTTTATTTTATTTTATCTTATTTTACCACTCATTTAATTTCATTTATTTATTATTAATTTATTTCATTTTATTAGTTGAACATCGGCTGTGTCACATGGCACCCCTGGCAAAGCCATATGGATTTGCAATTATGCTTTTCTTGTGCGTTGTATGCTATCAAGCCCCGAAAAACACATTTATCGAAAAAACACCAAATTCAACCAGGATTCAGCCTGCACCTCAGCAAAAAACTTCGAATCCAAATAAAATAAAATAAAAGACATTAACTTATTTTTATATTAAAAATAATAATTATTATTACAAAATTAATAAAATTTTAATTAATTTTTATATTCTTAACACTATTAATAATAGTAATAATATTCTTAAACAATATTATTATTATTGTCATTAAAAAAATTTATTAAAATTTATTAAAACTTATTATTTTTATTTTTTATCTTCATTTTATTGTACATAATTATTCCATTATTACTTTATGTTCTAATAAACTTTAAAAACCGAGCAGGTCGCACGGTCTCAAAACCATTCCCTACCCGTGCGCCCAGTGACACTAAAAAAACGTGCACTTTTCTCAACTAGCCTCCAAAATTTTTATACACTGGTTCACCAAAAACCCAACAAAAATTCATTAGCACAAAAAATAATAAAATAAAATAAATTGACAAAGTTAGGGTTCGACAGTCTAACCCTCTGAGACGGAGGGGACTGCTGTCAAATGAAACAACTAGTATGAACCATGGTATTTCTCGTTAAACTATGCTTCACATTCTCATAGTCCACCTCGAACTCCATAAAAAGTCCTTAAATTTATATAAGACTTGATATGTGAGGGTAGAACCCATTCATGGATGAGTATATACATACCAAGTTGGATACCCTGAAATCACCAAACATAATGAATCTAGAGATTTGTTATATCAAAATCGTAAATTCAAGCTAATTAAAATATGAGACATCAAAACAATCACCTAGATATAATTGTGATTGAAACTTTTTTTGAATGTTAGGTAAAAATCACAAATCCAACATAGTATTCCTTCTCAAGTTTGCAGGTAATGATCACTTAAGAGAACACACTCTATGAATATAATAATATTTATTGTTCTTATCTGAGAGGTAATAATCATTGGAGCATTCCATATATAAGTATCCCCAAGAATTCAAAAGTTATCAATACACAAATAAGAGATCTCGCCCATCACATGTGGGTTATATTAGAGCCTATATCAAATAACATTCTTGGTAGGGGATCAAACATCCGAGTATGTTGGTCATAATGATTCCTAGAAAACCCCACCGAGGGAAGAATATGATGATAGAGGATTAAACCCTAGGAATCATGGGGGGATTCGTGAAACTCATTCTAAGGATAATACCATATAGGGGATCACATCCCATGCTGAAGATGTGATGTCTCACTATACCCTCATGGGGATCGACCGAGGGAACAAACCCTAAAAAAACAGGTCAATATTGAAGAGACCAAGGGTCTCAACCTACCATGGGAAATGTACATGACGTGTACTAGGTATAAATGACATGTGTTGTTTACCATGGGTATTCCTATGTGATCATTAAAAAAATAAAAGTTATTGATGTTTTCTAAGAAAAATTGACAATTTTGGGACATTTTGTGAAAAACATTGCTAATTTATAAATGTTTCTTGAAAAGAATTGATAAATTAATTATGTTTCGAAAAGAACATCTATAAATTAGAAACTTTTCCTAAAACATGTTGCTAAATTTGGTAAGTTTTCAGTAAATGTCTATAAGAATACATATATATATATATATCACATTTCTCCACACTGAGGTAAATATATATTTATATATTAATATATATAAACACCAACTCATATATATAAACACACACACACACACAAATATATATATATATATATAAACACACATACATATTTTAAATTTATTCTCATTTTTAAGAAAATGTGTTTATTTTAGTGACATTTTTACCAATGCTTTAAAACGTATCTAATTATATATATATATAATGATAATAATAATTATATATATAAACACACATGTATACATATAAACACACATGTATATATATATATGTATATATAATATTAACATATAACATATATAAAATACAAACATATATATATTTATATAATATAAAAATGTATATAAACATAAAATATAAATAAATATATATATAATATAAAATATAAACATATATATATATATATATATAATGATAAAATATAAACACACACACACACATATATGATATAAAAATATACATATATAAACATATATATATATATATATATAATATAATATAAACTTATATATATACATAAAATATAAAATACAAATTATAAATTATATGATATAAAAATATAAATTATATAATATAAAAATAAAAAATATGAAATAAAAAATATGAAATATAAAAAATAAAAAATAAAAAATAAAATACACACACACACACACATATTAATATATTAATATTAATATATAAAATTATATATATATATTATTAATTTTTTTAATATTAACTCACATATATAAACAAATATAAATACAAACACATATATTTAGAGAGAGATATATATATTAATATATATAAACACACACACATATATATAATCATATATATAAAGAAATATATATTTATTTATACATATAAACACACACACACATATATAAATATATATACAGATATATATATATTAACATACAAAAACACGTATATAATTTAATCTTAGTCATGTTTTTAAAAAAACATGGTTATTTTGGTGACATTTTTACTAGGGTTTTAAAACATGGCTAATTATATTCTATAAATATTTATGTTCAAGTGTACTCAGTCATAAAAATTTATTAATGAAAATAAAAGACAAAAAATAAACAGCAAGCGTGTGGAATAAAGAGAACCACCAAACCAAAAGTTAAAAAATAACACCACAAAAAATCACAACATTATTGTCCCCAAATCCCACTCATCATGGTCTATAAACCCATTTTCTAGGTCCAAAGGACCACGTCATAATGTCCAAAGGGCCCAGACCATAATCCCCCCAATACTGAGGTCTCATTTACCAAGGCCCTACCACTATGCCTTCCCACAAAAATCAATCTCCCGTTTGAAAGAGGTCCCAACTTGAGGCCCGTTAGAAAAATATATACACACACACAACGACATATATATAAACATATAAATATATTTATATAATCATATATATATATATTTACAGATATATATAAAATATATATATTTATTTAATATAAAAATTCATATAAACACACACATATATTTATAACATAAACATATAAATATATAATATAAAATATAAAAATATATTTAAAATATAGGAATATATATTTACATATAATATAATATAATGATATATATATATATAAACATAAAATATAAAATCTATTCACACACATATATATATGTGTGTATATTAATATATATAAATTATATATATATATATATAATATTAATTTTTTAAAATTTGAAACTTATTTATATATATATAAATACATCATAATAAAATTTTATAATCCTAATTAGCATAAGTGGGTTAGTCAGTTATTTAGGTATAACCGTAAAGGTTGTTGTTTCATATTCTTATGGAGGTATAAGTTATATTGCTGTGGTGCCGGGACTAGCCATGAAACCTTGAAGAATTTTACCTTTGCACTGGGAGTGACATTGCCTCACTGAACGAGGGTGCGGTGTATCAGATATGTAGTGGATCATGGGAAGGGTGAGACGATGTGTGTGAAATGATGGTGAAGGGAGGTTTGTGGATGGGAGTTGATTGTGATGAGTAAATATATTAAAATGGTGGGGTAGCATGGAAGGGGTGGTATGGAGTGGGTGCAACCCTAGTGGAGGGAGGGGTGTGCAGGGCAGTGGGGTGTGGTGAATAAGTATATTATATTTTTTATTGAAAAAAAGTTATATATTAATAAAATTATAAATTAAAAAATATTGAATCTCTATAAAAACATTGGTAAATGAGTTTTTTAATGTGAGAAAACTCATATATTACAATATATATATATTTTTTAACAAATATTACCCACATTTTTTAGAAACATAGGCAAATGAGGTGTCTCTAAATAGTGATGTTAATTTATTGAAATTTAATATAGAATGTCGATAAACGAGGTTTCACTAAATACATATCTTTATAAAGGTCACTTTTATAAAAATTGATAAATTAGTGACATTTATAAATGTAAATAAATTAGTGACACCCCATTTACCAATGTTTTTTAGAAATATTGAGAAATGAATTAGCGACGATTAAAAATTCTACTAATTATCTTTTTTTAAAGTGGCTCCGAATCATGCCCATTTACTTCAGGTTGTACCCATGTACTCTAGACATGCTCATGTACCTAGATGTGTCTTCGAACAATGTTGTGCCTATATACTATGGTCGTCCCCATGTGTCTGGCCATGTTTTTACCATGTTCCCCTAGGTTACATGTTGAGTATCTAGTCACAAGTCACATAGTGTGTTCTAGGTCTCAAACGGGGTGTGATATTTTATTTTATATAAAACCAAGATTCATATCCATGTTCCCACATGACATGTGTTCATAAAACTAAATTTCATGTATATCAGGTTTTTTTTTGAGAAACTGCTAGTTTTCCATGAATTTCTACTCACTCCTCCACTTAAACTAGACCCATTGAAAATCTCACCCATGGTTTGTGGGTCTGAGTTGATTGAAATCCAATTTTTACAATGTCATAATTATGGAAACCAAATGGAGTTGATAATCATCTACCATCGCTCCACACCACCATCACAAGGATAAACCATGATCTGTTAATCCTGATCTATTCCTGATCATCGGTCATTGGCACTATACCCCAATTTCACCATCGATCTCAATACTGAACCCGAAGTATCAATATGATTAACTAAAGAATAGTTGAAAATGATAATTTACGAGATATTTTTCGAACTATCATATATATGAAATACTGGTTTTGAGTGTGTGATGAATAGGGGAATATATGCACAAAATAGAAACTCAAGGAATGAACCACAACCATTGATCGGGTTGGCCTCAATTAATTCCATAAAAATAATGAATGAATAACAACAATCAATTGACATCAATTCATATTTACATGAAGATAAAATATATACTCATAAAATATTATCTACTTGTGAATCAATATGTTAAAAAAATTGATTATTTTTCATCATAGTATAAAAAATGAGGATTAAATAAATAAACAATGTCCTACCTTGGGTTTAGATCAATTGTTGATGATGAAATGTTTCCATGTATTTTTCATTACCATGATCCATGATCTTTTTTATTATAGAGAATTCTTGGAAAATTGATCTACGATCTTCAATCCCATTGTCATCTTCCAAACTCTCATCCAATGGACCCTCTCTCAATCCCTATGGTGATTCATCTTACCCTATTTATTTTCCAGAAGCAAGATTAAATTGATGAGATTAAGTCCTAGATATTAATTAAATAAAAGATTAATTCCTTTATTTATATTATTTCTAATCTTCCCTTGAAGTCACTTAATCCAAAAACATAACACACACAAATATTATATCATGCTTAGGGTAAAACCCGCATCCCAGATTTAATGGTGGTCTCAAAATTCTGATCTAATACGTCTTTTTAAAGTTACCAAATCATTTTAGAAAAACTAAACACATGTGAAATAATATATTTTTTATACTTTTATATCAATATCATGCCTTTTTAGGCCTCGAAATCTCCAGATAACCCAGTTCCTAGATCCAAAAAAATTCCATAAATATTCTAATGAATTATAAGTGAAAAAGTGTCATTATATTTATGTTCAGCCTAACCCCTTCTTGCAATTTTTAAACCTAAATTATCTGTTTTACCTATCCTATGATTTGTTACATCACATGTGATACTTCCGTCTAATTATTGAATTGAAGACTTATGTTTGTTATTTTTATGCATTCTATGATGTTATCAAGCCATAATTTTCATCACATCATTTTTTGAATAAAATTACATATAAATAAAGAAAATATGATGATGAAGGATAAAAATAGTTATGGTGAATCTATTTTTATATTTTTTATACAATAATTTATGCACTTAAATAATTATTATTTTTTCTAGAATTTAATTGTTTGAATTGAAAGGGAAAATATGTCAACAAAAAGGATGGTAAATTAATAGGGAGAGATATGTAAGTAATTTATTTATATCAATGAGTTATTTAATATATCTTTGTTACTGATATATATTTAGTAACAGAAGTATGAATAGTTATGAAATATAATGAGAGTGATGGAGAATCTATAATAAATAGTATTGGTTTCAACCTTATATTCCTTGATAATTGAATCCCTTTTAAATTAAAGATTTATTTTGTGTTTACTTATTGATGTGATCTCCTTGAAACTATGAATTTATTTCTATAGAATCATTTCCTATTTTTGTGTTTAAAATTCAAAATCACTTAATATAATTATATAATAATTAATCATGGTAATTAATTTATATTTTTGAATAACTATAACTCAAAAGATCTTTGTTGTTGACCCCTAATATTTATTCATTGAAATATAATGGTCCATTACTGCTATGTGGACACAGTTGTGATATATGGTGTGGTTCAAATTGGATATTATAGTGGTATCACTACGATTAATTTTTAAAGGAAGCTATAGTTATGGTGAAATGTTTAAAATAATGTATGGGATTTCAAATGTAAGATAAATGATAGAGAATGGGGTCTTATTGGAAAGTGAAGGTTATTGTGTGAGGATATTAATTGTGAGGTGGTTGGTATATAATGTTTATCTTTTCATTTGGTGTTGGATGTTTATTATGGGACTTTCATAGTGATACAAGGTGGTATGAGATTATGTTGCGTTAATAAATATGAAAATTGGGTTGTGGCTGGTATAACGATTGAAACCCAAACACCCGAATCTGATATTAAAACATATTCTTTGTATACATTCTTTGATACCAAGTATTACACCCAATAATTTAAAAAATTAATTATTATTGGATTTATAAAAAGTTATTCACATTCTTATATTTTAGGATCTTTTAGTCTTATATTTTTCGTTATTTATGAAAACTGTTACGTAACAAAGTGGATATTTCTATATAGTGTAAATTATTTCCAGAAAAATAGGTTCTTATGTTTATATTCCTATATCATCCATGAAACTTTTATTTCAATCAATATTTTACACTTAAATTTCAATAAGTTCTATACATCCTTAGGGCCAGTTATTTTTTAGTTAACGTTCAATGAGAAAAAAAGATCATTAAGGGGTTTAAAAAATTGGAAAACAGCATACCCCTTTGAAAAACATGAAAATTTATAATGATGTTTAATTTTTTCGGAAAATAAACTATGAGATAAAATAAAAATTTATATACTCACGAAATCGTATGTTTTCTAAATTTTTTATTCATAATACATTTTTAATTAATCATAAATGAAAAATCATAACCAATATAGTTTATTGTTAAAATATCATGAAACATTTTCAATGAAAAACAAACATTTCACCATTAAACGGTCATAACCTTTACATTATTCAGAAACTCATTTAATTACCTCTTTAAATTAAAATTGATAAATTATAACTCAATGAAATCATAGAAAAAACATGTAGTACTCGTGGGTAATTATCCTTTCAATCACACTTTCAAAATAGTAACCTTCATTATCAATTCCAACATGTCTCCTCTTAAGAACAAATCATTACTCAATACATTGGAGGGTTATACTAGGCACACCCATCACTATATAAAATGTACAAGTATAGTATAGTGGGGAAAACAAAAAAAAATTGAATTTCCATACTAAAAATCATAAATTTTTTCATTATCGCTGATAAGAAAAATAACTTATAGTTATCTCATAAGAATGAGAAGAAATATCATTTTTTATAATCATTTAAAAAAATTAACATTCCCCAAAAATTGGTGATATTATATTCTTTTAAAAACAAAAAAACTTATAAATTAATCTTGATGATGATAAATATCTTTGATGGTGGGAAAATATGGTAAATCTATAAACATTAAAAACATTCTTTTTCCACTTTTTTAAATAAATGAAAAAAATATGTAATGAAAACAGTGAAAATATTCTTTTTAAAACATCATAAATAAATATTTTTTTTAAATGAACATTAATAATATCATAATTATAAATGAGATAATTATTGAAACCTTTAAAAGAACATGGATATTGAAGAGAATGATTTGAAAAAATTTAAAATACAGTCTTGAATAAAAATACCATACCTCAAATCCTGATTTTCAATGTAAAAATTTCACATTCCCAGATAACAGAATAATATAATTATTTACATTCATAATAATATTTTTATTATTCATTAAATTATCATGATTCGTTTTATTTCAGTTATTATAATGATATATTTATTTAATAAATCAGTTAAGTTCATATTGAATGTTTTTGGTCATTTTGTCCAAAACAGATTTTGTGTTTTGACCAGGTTCAAAGGGTCACTATTCTATCATATATAGAATCTTTAACATATTATAATTTTTATTTTTATATTTTCAATATAACTTCAAAAATGTATGTTTCAAGTGGTGATGAAAAATGAGATATTTCATTCATGGGGAGGTAGTTCTCACTTACACATGAGTGACATTTTAATTTTTAAAAATAATTAAAAGGAAATAATATAGATAATGGTTTACCTTTAAATAATGATAAACATATTACAAATATTATATTTATTCATTAAATACATCCTTATGACCATCCATATGAGATAGCGATGATAAAAGAGTTACATCACTTTATGGAGGTGGTGGTACGCAAGTAAACATGAGTGGTGTTTCTATATTACACTATATTGAAGGGTAAGATGGTAGTGTAAAATCCCTATATTTTATAATATAATTTTTAAAAATGAATTTAGTTTCTTCAATAGCTTGCAGTACATATAATCCAATATCAGAATGAACCATAATATAGTATACCATTATAACCTGGATGTTAAATTTGAAGTATGAATATGAATAACCACATTTTAAAAATATGTATAATGGTTTTTGGTAAAGTAAATATATTTTTAGTAAAGTCTTTATATACATCAAAAAATACTCTTTCCTCAAATTTTTTTATTGATTTTTGTGTTGAAAATAATATTATTAAAATTTTCCAATTTTAGAAAATTTATTTGAAAAATGAACTTCATTTTTGAAATTAATATTTACAAATTATATTTTTTTTAATTTTTATGATTTTTTTGAAAATATATGATTTTTTTTGAATAGGTAAAAATAAAGATTTTTATTGAAAACGTTTTCCCCATTTAAAGAATTTACAAAATTATATTCTGTTTTAAAATGTTCTTTAAAGTAAAATTAGATCATTTATATTAATAATAATCCTATTATGGTCATTTTAATTAATTTATGTGGATTTTGGTATAAAAACATTGCATACTTACGAAATCATTTTTTATTGATTGTTTTTCATTAAATTTAGCGAGTTTATTTAAAATGTATTTTTTTTTAAAATTTAAAGTAGTAATTGGATAAAATGGATTTCATATTTGTAATATAAATTTAAAATTTTGGTGATGAGGTAACTTTCATTTTTTTATAATTAATTTTAAAAACAGATAAAAAAATTATCATCATGGTAAAAGTAAACACAAGTTAAATGGGGGGGGGATTCAAACAAGAGATATGGATGAATAAAAAAAACAAAACTTTCCTAAATTATATTTTTCTAGAAATATTTCTACCTAATGTTATGCCACCTTTTAATATCTTGTCATTTGGAAGCATTTTTCTTGATAATGGCTTTATTATATTTTAATCATTTAATAAATTTCAAGTGTGTTCTCTCCGCCACCTCTAAAAGGACACCCATCCTTTCTCTTCATTAAACCACATTGAACCTTTTTGAGCAAAAAATCCTACCCATATATATTATAAACATACATAGACTTGAATTATAGGTTATGGTATTCTTAAAATACTATTTGAGGGTTCCTTAATAAAGGTTCTTAAGGAGGCCAGCTAAAGGAGAGGTGATCATCTTACCCAATCTTTTTCAATTTTCTTATTCATCTATCACCTCTAAATATGTGGTATTAATTATTAAATAATACCACTAGTATCCAAAAAAGTATTAAATGATTTTATTATTGTATAAAGTCCAATATCCACATATTGTTCATCATTTTGGAAGTGAATGTATCACTCATACGTATATGGGGACAACCAACTCCATGTAGTGATATAATTCATTTTATATTACCACTAATTATGGATGATTTTTATGATCAGTTAAAAGTTTATATATGATATTTAAGGCATAAATATTATATTGTAATTAGAATATCATATGTAACTTATAATAACCCAATAATTTCATACATAAATATTACATCTATTTAGATGACTATTAAATACATAACATTACGATCTATACTAAAACCATAATGGTTTAGTGTATTTAGAGAATATATACACAAATATCTTATTTAGGTACATGATTCATCATATATCATTATGTCCTTTTCATTTTTTTCCCTTATTTACATACCACACCTAAAACCATTCTTCATAACCTGGGGAAAGAAAACATAATAAAGGGTGATGTGAGATGTTCAGTAAGGGTAAACATGGGAGATAACAAATGAGGATCATATGATATCATAAGATAAAAATAAGGGTATGAGGTCATGAAAATAAACTAAATAATTCATACCCCATCATTAATATTTTTTAAACAAAAGTTGTGGTATAAAATATTATTATTTCAAAGGCATGATTCATAAGGGTGAGATAACATTATAATCAATCATAAAGCATAAGTTCAGACCAAAATCATGTCAAAAAGTGTGGCACCATCGTAGTAATATAAACTATTTAATATTTAATGTTTAAATACCAATAGCATAATATAATTGTTCATCATTAATCAACACTTGTTTCCAATATTATAATAGATTTTTCATCATTACCAAATTCCCAAAATGGAATAAACACATTGAATTTTTTTCCCATAGTGGATCAAGTACATTGAATTTTTTCCCCATAATTATGTCATTAGATATAAAAATTTTCCCAATGCATTGGAGGGATATATAATTATAGGATCACTAATACCATAATCGAAACCACACATATGTGTGAAAATTGATCATAAATATTCATCATATCATCATAACATAACCCATTAAAGGAATATATGTTTTATAAAATTTAGAAATTTCCATAATAATATGGATTTTTTTTGTATGAAAATAAAGTTGAAAACTTATAATGTATAATCAAAATTATTGATTGGTCATTATTATGGTAAATTATATTCATTATATATACAATAAAACAAATATTCCTTCCATATTTTTGGTAAAAATTAAAAGTCCATTGATTAGAAAATGACAAGATGATTCATTTTAAAATATTTTTTTAAAAAAAGGGGTAAATATGTATTTCAAAAATTCGTTACATAATATAATAATTTTCTTGGAATCATTTTTATAAAATATGGTCTTTGAAGAAAATGGATTTTCTACCAAAAAGATAGATATTGTCATATTTCCATAAATATATTCTTTGATTCCATTTAGAACTCATAGAGAGAATAATGATAGAAAAAAAATATTCTGAATAAATAAAGAGGTTAGAATAAAAATGAAAGATAATTTTCATATAATTATCATATTATTCTCTAAAGGTAAATTTATACAAAAATAATTCTGAATAATATGGGATTGAGATGTAAATCCATTACCTCAAGTATTGTCATTCTCTGTACACATTATAAAATCACATTTAATAAATATATATTTATTATAAATGTATTAAAAAATATTCTAATATATACAATAACTTATTTTATTAACTTATAACATTTTATCAAGTGTTTGTTAATTATTTGTTACTAAAATCACTCTTCCTAGTGATAACTGCTTCATTTTTCATGTATGTTTTTCTTCGGTAGTCTCAATCCTTATACATTTATCATGGATCCATCATTTACATAATATTAATCAATATATAAATATTATATATATTCATTATATATATATATAGTCATACATTAAAGGAATAGATAGAAAAATGAATGACATCGTTTATGGAGACAGTATGTTGTATGTACGCAAGAACATTGTTGTAACTTTTCTAGAGATGTCACATAATAAAGGTAAATAATTATTATGACATATATAATTTATATATTAATTTATTATTTCCATTTTACCATTCATATAAAATATAGGTCCCTGGCCTTAAACCTTACTTAATATTGAATTAAATGAATAATTCATATTGAGGAACTTTTCAGGTTTATAGTTTTAGAGAATTAGGTCCAAACTATTACATCTCAAAAGATTACATAGTAGACACTTCTACTAAGTTTCCATAACATAAAAAAACATAAAAAGAAACATTTCTAGTTCCATGTTTTAGATAGCATGTCTTTCCTTGATCCCATCCTTGACTCTATTCATCTTTAAGCCCTGCGGAAAACATTTCAAAAACATGGGATGAGCATAAAAATCCCAGTAAAGGATACACAAATAAGGAAAACTGTTAGTTTTTTAAAACAACAAGTAAACCATGAATACTTTACCAAAGTAATACTTTTCACCCTTATAAAGTAGTAAAAACTCTTCACTGACTAAAACACCATTACTTACCCTTTTGTAACCAAACGATTACCATAAAACCCATATAAAGAACACATAACACATAAAGGTAACTTGGGACATAAACCTACTTAAATGGAATAACCATACGGTCGACTTCCACACAAACTTAATGGAATAGCCATACGTCCGACTTCCATACCCAATGCATTGGATGTTATAATGTAACCACCCGTCCTAGTATTCACGACACCACTCGTCATATGGTTTATCACGTAACCACCCGTAAAATGTCCATGTACCATCATTGCATATAAAATATTGAAAGTATAAACATTTCAATAACAATATTTCTTTTTCAATCACAATAAGTAATTCCAAGATATTGAATTAATCAATCTATTTTCAAAAACCATTTTAAAGAGATTTTTGAATCAAAGTGTCCCATACCACTTTGATGCTTTTAATGGAATTATAATTTTAAAACATTAATGTCCATATAAATAAATACTGATAACCATTTTAAAAACATGGATTTTAATGATAAATATTTAGAATAATAAATCTTTAAAACATTTTAAAAGATTATTTTTGTTAAAGAGTTTTTAACAAAATAAGAGACTCTTGAATACAAATAATTTCGGAATAACATTTAATCCGAACATTATAATATCAAGAGAATAAAGGGATTCATGATATAATATTTCAAAGGATAGTATATACACCATATAAGAGTGAATTGGTGCATAAAAACAACGAAGTCTCAATGGAAATGTAAATTGAGATGAAATCCATTATGAAGATGGTATCATTGGATTAAGGATAAATATATCACATAATTATATGTGAGAAATATAAATACACCCAATATAAGTGGATATTATGTGTGAAACAATCAGAGTTCATTCACACATATTCATTGGTTTAGATGATCAATAAGTACAAGTTGAACCCAAAGAGATCGAAATTGGGTTAAGACGTTCCCTTGTAAAAATTCGACAGCCTAATGGCTTCACTTTAAAATTCAGAAAATGAGTTGATGAAACAAAAAGGGTATCTCATCACTTGGAATTAAATTTTACATCAATAAGGATATAGAAGAACATATCCCAACATAATAAGATGTAAATTAAAATACATAACAAAAATAAGTCTTTTAAAAAGAGGAGGGTGAAAGGTTCCCTTACCGACTTGGGTAACTTTCAAAACGTACACCCCATGAAAGAAGGACTATAAAACATTGATGTAAATACTCATAAACGAAATTATATTACACAAAGAATAGAATAATGGGAATTAAATACACCACTCAATGGAAATGGTGGAAAATGTAGCATAAATCTCACGGGAATAAAAGTGAGATGAAAAATCCCAAACGAAAACTCGGAAGCCTAATGACACCACTTAAAACATCCAAAAATGGATTTATGAGATCAAATAGGGTCTCTCATAATATGAACATAAAATGCACATAATGAGGAATATAAAATAACATCACCAAACATAATAAATATGATCTAAAAAGAAATTACATAAAAGGGGGTACTTAAAAAGAAAGAGAGAGGATGGATCTCTTACGAAAATTCGGCAGCCTAACGACGCCCCTCAAAATGTCCAAAATGGTTTGATGAGAGAAAATAGGGTCTCTCATCATATGAACATAAAAATTACTTTAATAGTAATATAAAATAACATCCCAATCATATGAAATATGAGCTTAAAAGTAATGACATAAAAGAGTGTACTTAAAAATAAAGAGAGAGGTAGGATCCCTTACCTCGTGTCCGACATGACTCGATCGTTCTTTAATCTCAGGAATAATAAAATTTGGTCAATTTATAATTTCTTAAGGACCAAATTTAAAGATTATTATTCATTTAATATAACATATTATATTGTTATAATAATTGGTTAATAAAGTGAGTTCATATCAGACGTTTTTGTCGATGTTCGGTACATGAGTAAAAATCGAACTTGTTGGAAAAGAATTTTCCATGTAGTTATAGGTACCTCATATCCAGAATAGTATTGATGTTTTAAATATAATATATATCCAGTATATATTAATTTTATACTATTCCATAGCATTTGGATATAATAAATTAAAAGCACCGTTCATGGAGACGGTAGGCTGTACTTACGCATGAACGCTACTTTCATTTTTTGTCATATTAATGGAATTAAAACAAAATGAGAGATATATATATTATAATTACAGAATTATATCAATAATTTATATGTAATATATTACATATATATCCATTATATATATGTACTTATAATAGTATATAACATTTGGAGATAAGAAATGAAATGTACCGTTCATGGAGACTGTAAGCCGTACGTACGCATGAACGCTACTTTCATTTCTTAATTAAAAATAATTGAGAGATATATATATATTATAATTCCAGTATAATATATATGTTATAAATGTCACATATGTTCATTAATTTCATTCTTTATAAATTCCATGTTTTGCATGAATGAGTCACATCATTTGAGGGGGCAGTAGTCCACACTTCCTCGTATGAAATTATCGCGTTTGCACAACATGAAAAGCATAAAGGAATTTTTTAAATATAAAATTTAGAAGAATATAGAAAACATAAATATCATATATATCATATATAAAATATAGTTACATTATAATGGCCACCATGAAAGGTGTTAAGAGAATATTGAACAATCATTATTTCGTGAGGCAGAAATTTGCCATCCACAGAAACAGTATGTTCTTTAACCATTAGAAGATGGTGTGTGTAATTTTAGCTATAATAATTCACATAACAACATCCTAGTATATTTACGATACTGGTGTTGTTACAAAATAAAGGAATAAAAAGAGTTTAGAGGGTTGGATAAGCAAAATAAAACATACGATCACAAGAGAGGACATTACCTTAAAATCAGGTATCTCTCTTTGATTTGAGCTCAAAGGCTTCATTGGGAAGACTTATTCCCAAAGTGAGGATTCTAGGAGTAAGAGAGGGATGTGGAGAGACAAAATGAGTAGGGTTTGGCCGAGCCAAAGGCTTGAGAGGTGTGGGTAAGGTGGTGGAGGTGGGGGCTTTTATAAGAGGAGAGGAGGGGCACTCTTGGAAAGTTACAAAATGTTACTTTATTTTCAAATGAGTTTCGGATTTTAAAGGTCCCACATTGATGTATTTCTAGGATAAGGTGGTAAGGGTTATAAATATACTCATAAAATAGGTATTTTACAAGTTTAACTTATAGTTTTAACATTATCTTTTCATTTTATTTAAATACTTTATTAATGAGCTAATCGCTGCATCATCATGATGTAATAAATAATTTAATTTATTTAATGTCTAAAAATTATAAAACCAATATCATGATGTAGGAATGATTTTTATATTTCTAATTAATATTTATAGTAAAAAATATGACTTGGATAACCCCATTTAAATTTTTTTTAGTAACACAACTCATGCTTGTGACATTTTTTATTTTAACATTAAATAAAAAGTTATTTATGTCATTTTCCAACCAAAGTGGATCCATGGGGTCCCCATGTTGACCCATGGATTGTCTTGGTCGGCCATGACACATAAAAAGAGAGTAGGACATTTTTCTAGGTCATTTCATATTATTAAAATATTATTTTTACCTTAAATTACACTAATTACCTCTAATCGCGATTAAAAACATAAAAGTTACTATTCACCAAAAAAAATTTAATCCCATTGAACCACATAATACATCATAATGACAACCATGTATGTTGGATTTTTTAAATTCAAATCACAGAAGTGGTAATGTTTCATTTAAACGAAAAATCAGTTTTTAAACTACCACTTAGTGGTTTCACTATTCATCAAAAATTGAAGTTTTTCAGAAAAATACCAAAAAATCAACCTAAGCTATATTTGGTATTCTGAATTCAAAAATTATGTATATTTTACAAAATTCACAAAATATAAGTTAAATTAATTAATTTAATAATTAATTCTCGTTGTCAGAGCAAATAGCGTGTTTTTATGAAATAATAAGTATCAAAAGATTGACACTAGTTTAAGTCCAATTTCAAGATGAAATTAATTCCAACGACCACTATTGGATTAAATGGTAAAATTATATTCTAATTTCACTTTAAAAACAATTCAAAAGATAATCTAATCATATAAATAAATTATATTAAAAAGAGGTTTTGAATTAAAATACAACATTTTTCACTATTCATTAAAAAATGAACTTTATCGGAAAAATACCAAAAATTTACACAATGTAAATTTTGATGTCCCGATTCTAAAGTAGAATTTTATTTTGTCAAATATAACATATAAAATTGTCAAAAAGTGGATTTAAAAGAGGTTTTTCATCAAAAGGCGGTTAATCGACCTTTTAAAGAATATTAGAGTGTTTATGCTTAAAATTGGATTCATTTGCATTTTACGCCTCTAACATTTATTGGATGAAAGTAAAAATATTTGACAAACATATATGATCATTTTGTAGTTCGTTCCGTTCTTTGCCGCCATTAGAATGGCTAGGCATTACCTTCCATTTAAAATAATATTATTTTATTATTAGAGTGTAACATAATATTTAAAAGGAACTCGTTGTCGCTTATTGGGTACTCTATCGAGCATAGAATTACCTTTAAAGTAATATTAATATTTTATTCACAAATATGGATAAATATAAAAATTTAATATTCTTTATTTACCTGGGGTGTTACATCCTTCCCCCCTTTTGGGAATTGCATCCTCGCAATTTCAAAATTTGGCTTGGAAACTCCATTGAAAGTCCCACATCGGAAAAGGAGTAAATTAAACTATCACTTTAAAAGAAATAAAGGGAAGTAAAAAGGTCACCCGAGTTAACCCATACTAGGATTCCATGAATGAAAATATAGATATGGTGGAAAATACAAAGGGTCATGTTCTGACGAAGAGTGATAGTAAACATGTCTAGGAGAAAGTTAACCATAAGAGAATCACAAACTTGTGATGGGTTAACTGGTATTGGATTCCCCAGTAAGAAAAGATAACAGAAAACATTTTTGTTTTAAGTTACTCTTCATTGATGAATTTATTTTTGAGCTTAACTAAAACATAAGGAATCATACTTACTTGTTATGTTGACTTTCATCTTTTACTATATTTCTTACATGAACTCATAGTTTCTCCAAAAGATGAGTATGTAGGATGACTTGTTTACCTTAAGAGATCTATAATAAACATCTAGAGAATCACCTAATCCACAAAAGAGAACTATATACTCCCCATGTCATTAGACCTTAAGCAAAACAAAAACCAAAAGGTTAGTATGAGATCAGATAATCCAGAAAATGATAACCCTTTATAAAAAGAAAATCTATTCTTAATCTCCAAAATTTGTCCCACAAAACCCAAAGTTCAACGAACACCATAAATAAACCAAACTAAGATTGAAAACAAAATATTTGAAGGATTTAATCACATAGTCTTCCAAGTTAAATCGTATCATTTATCTCCAAACAACACCAGTTGCTCTTAAAGTCTCGTATTGAAAAGTAATTAACCTAATCACATATCCTCGATTATAGGCTAATCATTTCCATAGATAACCAAAAATAAAATTACACTTGATTCCTAAAATCATCTAACGAAAAATAATTAGTCAAACTAACCAGGGACTTCACATAGTCCAGTGGTAGGCGATAAATACCAGTCATACTTTGGTTGTGGGTTCGATTCCCGCAGCTTTGTCCGACGCGACGGGTTGTCACACAGTCTGCGTGTTGTCCATTTTCCAAAACTATATAATTCTTAAAACATTCCCCAAAACGAGATAAAATATTCAAAAATAATCATAACATTTTTTAACATCAAGTTTATCTCATGCCTTTCATTTTCCATCATAATATATAATAACCCATAATTACCTCAAAAGTAAGGATCATATAAACCCTAATGGTTGCCTTTATAATTATTACAAGAACTTCCACATCGATTGGTCATCTCGTACATGATGCATTAAAGAAAATACCAAGGTACAAGTGGTTGATCATGACTCCTTGATAGTTTCTTGAGAACAACCACGAGTTTCCTCATTGAATCCCCCATTTCATCCAGTCTCTTAATCAGAGAACCACCACAGTTTCCTTCAATCCTATTGTCACATTGGTTCCTTCTAGATCCATCCATTCAATAAAAACAGAAATGTCAGTGTGAGTATATCAACAAAACCATCATCTACTAATGAGGAAGATGAACACTAAGATATACTTACTCATTCACTTTATCTAAAACTAGGACTTTTTCTAAAATCCTAGCCATTATGGTAATGTCACTTATTCTTAGAGAATACTCTAACCTCTAAACTTATTTAAACCTCCCTTTGATACCAACTATAAGGCCCCTGCCTTAAACCTTACTTAATATTGAATTAAATGAATATTTTACATTGAGGATCTTTTCAGGTTTAGAGTTTTAGATAATTAGGTCAAAACTATTACATCTCAAAAGATTACATAGTAGACACGTCTACTAAGTTTCCATAACATAAAAAAAACTTACAAAGAAACATGTCTAGTTCAATGTTTTAGATAACATGTCTTTCCTTGATTCCATCCTTGACCCTATTCATCTTTAAGTCCTGTGGAAAACATTTCAAAAACATGGGATGAGCAAAAAATCCCAGTAAAGGATACACAAAGAAGGAAAACTGTTAGTTTTTGAAAATAATAAGTAAACCATGAATACTTTACCAAAGTAATACATTTCACCCTTATAAAGTACTAAAAACTCTTCACTGACTAAAAGACCATTACTTACCCTTTTGTAACCAAACGATTACCATAAAACCCATATAAAGAAAACATAACATATAAAGGTAACTTTGGACATAAACATACTTAAATAGAATAACCATGTGGTCGACTTCCACACATACTTAATGGAATAGCCATACGTCCAACTTCCATACCCAATGCATTGGAGGTTATAACATAACCACCCGTCCTGGTATTCATGGCACCACCCATCATATGGTTTATCACGTAACCACCCATAAAATTTCCAAGTACCATCATTACACAGAAAATATTGAAAATATAAACATTTCAATAACAACATTTCTTTTTCAATCACAATAAGTAATTCCAAGATATTGAATTAATCAATCCATTTTCAAAATCCATTTAAAATAGATTTTTGAATCAAAGTGTCCCATACCACTTTGAAGCTTTTAATGGAATAATAATTTTAAAACATTAATGTACATATAAATAAATACTGAATACCATTTTGAAAACATGAACTATAAAGTTAAATATTTATAATAATAAATCTTTAAAACATTTAAAACGATATTTTTGTTAAAGGGGTTTTAACAAAATGAGAGACTCTTGAATACAAATATTTGCGGAATAACATTTAATACGAACTTTATAATATCATGAGAATAAAGGGATAGATGATATAATATGTCAAAGGACAATATATACACCATATAGGAGTGAATTGGTGCATAACAAAAATGAATTCTCAATGGAAATGTAAATTGTGATGAAATCCATTATGAAGATGGTATCCTTAGATTAAGGATAAATATATCACATAATTATGTGTGAGAAATATAAATACACCTAATATAAGTGGATATTAAGTGTGAAACAACCAGAGTTCATTCACACATATTCATTGGTTGACATGTTCAATAAGTACATGTTGAACCCAAAGAGATCGAAATTGGATTAAGACGTTCCCTTGTAAAAATTAGACAGCCTAACGGCGTCACTTTAAAACTCAGAAAATTAGTTGATGAGACAAAAAGGGTATCTCATCACTTGGAAATAAATTTTACATCAATAAGGATATAGAAGAACATATCCCAACATAATAATATGTAAATTATAAGACCTAACAAAAATAAGTCTTTTAAAAAGAGGAGGGTGAATGGTTCCCTTACCAACTTGGGTAACTTTCCAAACGAACACCCCATGAAAGAAGGACTATCAAACATTGATGTAAATACTCATAAACGAAATTATAGTACAAAAAGATTAGAATAATGGGCCGTACATACACCACTCAATGGAAATGGTGGAAAATGTAGCATAAATCTCACGAGAATAAAAGTGACATGAAAAATCCCTTACGAAAACTCGGCAGCCTAACGACACCACATAAAACTTCCAAAAATGGATTAATGAAATCAAATAGGGTCTCTCGTAATATGAACATAAAACGTATAGAATGAGGAATATAAAAGAACATCCCCAAACATAAGAAAGATGAGATTAAAAGAAATGACATAAAAGGGAGTACTTAAAAAGAAAGAGAGAGGTTGGATCTCTTATGAAAATTCAGCAGCCTAACGGCGCCACTCAAAACTTCCAAAATGAATTGATGATAGAAAATATGGTCTCTCATCATATGAACATAAAAAGTAATGTAATATTAATATAAAATAACATCCAAATCATAAGAAAGATGAGCTTAAAAGTAATTACATAAAAGAGTGTACTTAAAAAGAAAGAGAGAGGTAGGATCCCTTACCTCGTGTCCGACATGACTCGATCATTCTTTAATCTCCTGAATAATAAAATTTGGACAATTTATAATTTATTAAGGACCTACATTAATTATTATTATTCAGTTAATATCACATATTATAATGTTATAATAATTGGTTAATAAAGTGAGTTCATATCAGACGTTTTTGTTGATGTTCGGTACATGAGTAAAAATTGAACTTGTTGGAGAAGAATTTTCCATGTAGTTATAGGTACATAATATCCAGAATAGTATTGATGTTTTAAATATAATATATATCCAGTATATATTCATTTTATACTATTTCATATAATTTGGAGATAAAAAATTAAAAGCACCGTTCATGGAGACGGTAGGCCGTACGTACGCATTAACGCTACATTCATTTTTTGTCATATTAATGGAATTAAAAAAATGAGAGATATATATATTATAATTACAGAATTATATCCATAATTTATATGTAATATATTACATATATATCCATTATATATATGTACTTATAATAGTACATAACATTTGGAGATAAGAAATGAAATGTACCGTTCATGGAGACCGTAAGCCGTACGTACGTATGAACGCTACATTCATTTCTTAATTAAAAATAATTGAGAGATATATATATTATAATTAAAGTATAATATATATGTTATATAGGTCACATATGTTCATTAATTTCATTCTTTATACATTCCATGTATTGCATGAACGAGTCAAATCGCTTGAGGGGGCGGTAGTCCACACTTCCTCGTATGAAATTATCACATTTGCACAACATGAAAAGCATAAAGGAATGTTTTAAATATAAAACTCAGAAGAATATAGAAAACATAAATACCATATATATCATATATAAAATATAGTGACATCATAATGGCCACCATTAAAGTTGTTAAGAGAAGATTGAACAATCATCGTTTCGTGAGGCAGAAATTCACCATCCACAGAAACAGTATGTTCATTAACCATTAGATGAAGGTGTGTTTGAGTGTAGCTAGAATACTTCACATAAAAACATCCTAGTATATTTAAGATACTGGTGTTGTTACAAAATAAAGGAATAAAAATGGTTTAGAGGGTTGGAGAAGCAAAATAAAACATAAGAACACAAGAGAGGACATTACCATAAAATCGGGTATCTTTCTTTGATTTGACCTCAAAGGCTTCCTTGGGAAGAATTATGCCCAAAGTGAGTATTATAGGAGTAATATAGGGATTTGGAGAGACAAAATGGGCTGGGTTTGGCCGATCCAAAGGCTTGAGAGGTGTGGGTAAGGTGGTGGAGGTGGGGGACTTTTATAAGAGGAGAGGAGGGGCACTCTTGGAAAGTTACAAAATCTTACTTTATTTTCAAATGATTTTCGGATTTTGAAGGTCCCACATTGATTTATTTCTAGTATAAGGTGGTAAGGGTTTGAAATTTACTCATCCAATTGGTCTTTGAAAAGTTTAATTTATATTTTTAACATTATCTTTTCATTTTATTTAAATCCTTTATTAATGAGGTAACCTCTTCATCATCATGATGTCATAAATAATTTAATTTATTTAATTTCTAAAAATTATATGAAAAAACCATGATGTAGGAAATATTTTTAGCTTTATAATAAATCTTTATAGTCAAAAATATGACTTTCATAACCCCATTTAAAAATTGTTTTACTAAAACAACTCATGCTTGTGACATTTTTATTTTAACTTTAAATAAAAGGTTATTTATGTCATTTTCCAAACAAAGTGGCTCCATGGGGTCCCCAAGTTGACCCATGGATTGTCTTGGTCGGCCATGACACATCAAATGAGGGTAGGACATGTGTCTAGGTCATTTCATATTATTAATATATTATTTTTACCTTAAATTACACTAATTACCTCTAATCGCGATTAAAAATTTAAAATTTACTATTCACCAAAAAATTATTTTAATCCCATTGAACCACATTTTACATACTAATGACAACCATGTATGTCAGATTTTTGAAATTCAAATCACAGAAGTGGTAATGTTTCATTTAAATGAAAAATCAGTTTTTAAACTACCACTTAGTTGTTTCATTATTCATCAAAAATTGATGTTTTTCAGAAAAATACCAAAAATTCACCCTAAGCTATATTTGATATTCCGAATTCAAAAATGATTTCTATTTTATAAAATTCACCACATATAAGTTACATTAATTAATTTAATAATTAATTCCCGATGCCAGAGCAAATAGCGTGTTTTTATGAAATAATAAGTATCAAAAGATTGACACGAGTTTAAGTCCAATTTCAAGATGAAATTAATTCCAACAACCACTATTGGATTAAATTGTAAAAATATATTCTAATTTCACTTTAAAACCAATTCAAAAGATAATCTAATCATATAAATAAATTATATTAAAAAGTGGTTTTGAATTAAAATACAACATTTTTTACTATTCATTAAAAAAATGAACTTTATCGGAAAAATACCAAAAATTTACACTATGTAAATTTTGATGTCCCGATTCTAAAGTAGAATTATATTTTGTCAAATATATCATATAAAATTGTCAAAATGTGTATTTAAAAGAGGTTCATCATCAAAAGGAGGTTAATCGACGTTTTAAAAAATATTAGAGTATTTACGCATAAAATTGGATTCATTTGCATTATACGCCTCTAACATTTATTGGATGAAAGTAAAAATATTTTACAAAAATATATAATAATTTTGTAGTTAGTTTCGTTCTTTCTCGTCATT
The DNA here is from genome assembly GCA_963277665.1 of Viscum album. Lineage (NCBI taxonomy): Eukaryota > Viridiplantae > Streptophyta > Magnoliopsida > Santalales > Viscaceae > Viscum > Viscum album. Next base: position 1,950,840,116 of record OY728141.1, on the reverse strand, counting down.
ACAATGGATAGGCATTACCTACCATTTAAAATAATATTATTTTATTATTAGAGGGCAACATAGGATTTCAAAGGAACTCGTTGTCGCGTATTGGGTACGCCATCGAGCATAGCGTTACCTTTAAAGTAATATTAATATTTTATTAACAAATATGGATAAATATAAAAATGTAATATTCTTTATTTAGCTGGGGTGTTACATAAAATGTAGGAAAAAGGTGAGTCACATCAAATCATGGAGGTGGTAGTCCACACGTATACACGAGAAACATTATTATTTACTAACAGATGGGATGATGGGGGGTAATGTTTTTACTACATCATAATTAAAACTAAATTCATTTAATATAATTATGTCATTATATTATAATTTATTCAATATATTAATTTTATGTATAAGAATAAATAAATTTTCATTGGTTGTGTAAGATTATTACCTCTTAATCGGCATGCCTCCTTTAGTCCCGTTCTTATGGATACATTGATAGGACTTTTAATAATTTCATAATGTATAATTCATATATATGGAAGTTTATAATGCGATTAATAAGGTTTTGTTTGATCTATAAGGTTTAAAATGTTTTAGTAAGAAATGATATAGGTTCTCTTTTATAAGTCAAGAGAGGGGCACTCTTGGAATTACTCAAAGTATTAAATTAATAAAAATTAATAAAAACTAATTTTCAAGTTAAAGTATCTCCAAATTGATATGTTTAAAATATATGGTGTTCAGTAGTTGAAATAAAATAATATAAAAAATTAGGAAATATTTATGTAATGTTTTCATCCTCATCAATTCGTTTGAACCCCACGTCACTCTTTTAGACAATTACCAGAATATCAACGTTTTTTAATATTTAATAGTCAACATTGTTATCATAAAATTAAAGTGACATATAAATATAAAATTATTTATATTTTCAACCACACCAAATTTAATTGTACCAGGATATGATTTTTTATGAATTTTAATTCATTTAATAAAACATTATTTATTATTAAATATCATTACTGTCATTTTTGTAACTATTAATTTAATTTTAATTTGATAATAATATAATAAAAAATTAATTATAATCTAACACTTTAACACATTCATAACATGTTATAATTATATATATTATTTTATAAGATAATAATTGAACCAAATTGTTTTACTTTTAATATTTTTTAAATATCTATTTTAAATTTTATATTAATCGAATATACACTGTGTCAATGTTACATAAGAATTTAAGATAATTATTCAACTCATAAAAATTAAAAATAATTTAACATGATAAAAATAATTCATTCATTTTTCAAATAAAAATTAGGAATTGAACATAGTCTCTTTTTATCCTAATGTAACAATATTTGAGATGTTAAAGTCAAGAGAGTGACATATTGTATTTTTTTATTTTCATAAATTAACATAAATGAATTAATCAAAAAAAAAATGGAAAAACGATTCAATAAATTCAATAATTTTAAAGTAATTTATGAACGTAACTCATAAAATATCATAAAGAAATGTGTTTAATAAATTTTAAAGCATAATTCAACATTTTTTACAATATTTTACCCATTTGATCCTTACCAAGGTGACAAAAATTTATCAATATTAATATTCATATTTACCAAAAATAAAAGTTACCAATTTTTAAAAAATTTACGTATTGATTACAAATAATGTATAAATTTTTAAAGATTCAATTTATAGAAATAGAAATAGCTAATTTAAGATAAAAATGTAAAATAAAATGAAAAACAGGTTTTCAGAAAAAATCTTATTTAAGTATAAAAATATTTTGATACCAAATTCAATACTAAAATTGATTCAAAAAAACATCATTTTATTATTCATAATATAATAGAACTAATGTTAATTTTAAATCATTTTAATCAAAATTTCAAATTCTAAACTATTGAATACAAAATATAGTTTTCGGTAAAATCCATTATTTTTTAATATTCATTAAAAAATTATAATTTTCATAAAAATACCAAAATTCAGACCTAATATAAATTTGATATGCTAATTTTGAAAATAAAATTCCTTTTATAAATATATTTTCATAAAACTATAAAAAATTAACCATATTGTTTTCTTACAATGAGAAATAAAAACCATTTTGGAGAAAAAATTAAATCCTAAAGAATATAATGAAATTATTAAAAATATATTTTTATTAAATAAAAAATTTATAAATATGTTTATAAATTAGGTTATTACTATTCATTATTCCAATTTAAAATTTATTTTATCATGTTATACTATATTACAGTTAATTTTGACATGAGGTTGTATGTTTCACTAGTTATCAAAGAAATAGAATTTATTAATATATCATCAAATATTGGGGTGTTACATTATAACCCCTAAAATAATTTCTCCATAAAAATTATTCTATTATTATATAAAAAACTGAGGATACTTCAACCTCATAAAATCTTTAGGTTCCCACATATCATCCTCCAATTTATTGTTTCTCTATAAACGATTGACAAGGTGAGTGGTCTTGTTTCATATCACTTTTCTCTATACTATCCAAAATCTCCACCAGTGACTCCTCAAAAGTGAAATCATGATCCAAAAAATATGACATATTATTTCATTACATGAAAATAATATGGTATTTACATCATTAATATAGATACATGTAATACATCATGAACTTAGAGAGATTCAATGGAAGTGTCAAATGATAAGATAATCTCCCAATAAAATCATAAATTTACAAGGGATAGATATATCTAAGGCCCATACTTAAATTCATTCCAAATATCATATCCTTATTCTAATGATATATTCATAGAAATACATTTTCACAAAATTTAAATTCTTGATCTCACCGGTGATAATCAACAAAATGTTCTTTAGACTCTGAGATACCCTTATATGCCACAAAATTTCTCCACTTTTTATTCTATATTCTCAACTTTCTCAAGATCTCATATCTTTATTCCTCCTAGATCATCCCACCACGTTGGATTTATGAAATTACTATAATAAAGGTATTTATAATGATCTATCATAATTCTTGATGGAAGGATGTTTTGGTTATAAAATTCCACTTAAACTATTGATCCCAACCTCATTTGAAATCTAGAGAATAAGATCTCAACATTTTCTCAAGGGTTTGAATGATTATCTTATATTGACCAACAGTCTATCATTGATAAAAAATACTGAAACTCAACAATATATCCAAATTTTGATAAATTCTTCTCCATAACATCAAGGTAAACCATATATCCCAATTAGATACAATATAATGTTGTACTCCCTGAAATATCACAACTACCTTATTTTATAACCAAGAAATATTAGTAAGTGATAAATATTATCTAGTGGAAATTATATCTACTGACTTCATAAGTAATTTGACTAAAACCCCAAAAATTAAATGCCTCTTTTAGATGTATCACGGAGTTTAATGAAAAAATCCATTGTAATATTTTTTCCATTTCTATTCTAGTATGGGTAATGGTTATAACGTCCCCTTAAAATTCTATATCATAGCCTTAACTTACTGAAATACTAGGAATTTAGATACATATTTTGTAACATATTTTTTCATGTTGCACCACTAGAAATACTCTTTTAGATATCTATACATATTCATACTTCTCAAATGAATTGATAATTATGAAATATGAGCTTTATCCAACATCCCCATTTTCAGGTCTCGTATGGAAGAAACACATACATAGTTCCTAAAATTTATCATTCCATCCCAAACAATGTTGAACTCTGGAACATTTATTACATCATTATATAGTTCAACATCATCCATATAAAAATTTCTAATTGTTACATAGATTGATATTTGGAAATTTATCTGAGAAATATATGATCTTTTCCCTTTCAGAATTTCAAGTTTAATCACCCACAGATCTATAAGTACTGGGTCTTTTTCAATATTCATCATGGAAAAACAAGCATGATCCTTCTGACTCAAAGCATCGACCACCTTGTTCGCCTTTCTAGGTTTTTAATTTATTGATTATTTAAAATAATAATCAATTCCAACTATATTCTCTATTGCATATTCAACTATTTCTAGGTGAATATATTAATTAAACTTTTATGATCAGTATAAATATCACACCTTTCTATATAAATATAATTTTTTCATAACATCAATGTAAAAATCACCAATGCTTTCTCTAAATCATCATTTGGGTATTTGTTCTCATGTATGTTCAATTAGTATGATGCATTTGATATCACCATATCATTCTACATGAGGAAACATCTTAATATATTATTTGATGCTTCCTTATAGATCACAAACCATTCTCCAAAATAGGGTAGTGTGAGTATAGGTGCATAGAACACCCATGAATTCTGTTCCTTGAAATTATATTCATAATAATATTTCAAAAATAAATTAACCACCTTATAATTAAACTTTTTGAGTAGATTTTAGGGTCACACTATAACAAAAAATGACATCACAATGCTAAATTTTTCCTTTTTTAGTATTAAAAAAGTACTGACTACCAGAGCATGATTAAAAATCATTTTCTTTAATCAGCACAATAAAATAGTTAATAAAGGAACTATTTATCAACACTTTTATATTTTATGATAAAGGGAAGCATCATCAGAACATTTTGAAGTGATGATAAAGTGACACATCAACATCATTTTTAAAACCATCAATAAAGGGGAATACTGTAGCGAGCTAATAAATTTATAACACACTGAAAAACCATAATAAATACATGTAAAATACATATAAAACTAGAAATAGAACACAAACAAAATACAAATTATAAATGAAATAAAATTTAAAACAAAAATACAAGGAAAAATCACTATATGATAGACATTTAAAACAATGGTTTATTCAGTTACTTGAATATGTAAAAATTAACACAAACATTGAAAAACATCAATGTTCCTTTGTATTTAGACTATGACGCCCACTCATGCGATTTCCGAAAAAACCATACGAGATAAAGAAAAATAATTCACCTATATATGAAAACAATTCTTATGTCTGTAATACTATAATGAAATTAATTAATGATAAAGTGATAATTTTAAACTAAAACTTTATTCATGCCAGAAACACTGTGGATCAAATTGAGTTGCAGTGGATTCTTTTACAAAACCCCATTTATTGTCTGTATTCAAGAATTATCTCTATCAAAATTAAAAATAATAATTATAATATAAAAATTAAAATTAAAGTAATTAATTAATAGAGATTTAAATGATGAGAAAATAATCATTTCTCATTTTCTCGGTTTTGGTGATGTGTTGGATTTTTTTTAAACTAAAACGCAACTTATATATTGAAAACACACACTTTGAGTCATACTGATCAAACTATATATCAGAATGTGGTGTGAATAATTACTACACATATCAAATGACATATGGATCATTGTATTAAAGTATAGGAAATATTAATGTGTTACCTCGATTTTGATTATGTCAATTGTTTTTTTACAAACACATGATTTTAAACTAAGAACACACACTTTGATTCATACTGGCCTGATAATGTGTTAGTTTGACATGAGACAGATTCCTAATCATCAAAAAAGTCTTATGAATTGTTATCATCAATTATCATGACAATACATGCATGTTTTCTCAATTTTCAATGGGTGACACTTTTTAAACTAAAATGTCAATTTTAAACTGATAACAGACATGTTTAGTCATACTGGGAATGTCTTGTATTATATTGGGGTGAGTATAATTCTTACTTGTTAAAAATGACATATGAATTATTCCCTAAAATATCAAAACAATTTTAATGTGTTTTCTTGGTTCTGAGTATGTCAGTTGCATTTTTTACTCAAATTAATCTCAACTTTAAATAAAAAGACAAAGTTGGAGTTGTACCGATCAGAATGTGATTAGTATTGAGGTGATGATGATTTCTAAACATCCAAAGAAACTTATTGATTAATTAAATACAGTACTAAAATAATATAAATGGGTTTGATTAGTTTTGAGTATGTAACTTTTTTCACTAAAATGTTATTTTAAACTAAAAACATAGACATTTAGTTATAACAATCACATCATTGGTCGGTTTGATGTGGTACTGATTGCTAAACATAAAAAAGTCTTATTAATAATTTTCCTAAATTATAATGAAAATAAATCCATAATATTAAAATCATGTGTTTAATTGATATGAGTATGATTACTAAACATAAATAATGACTTATTGGTCATTTTCCTAAACCATCAAAAAAATATGAATGTGTTTTCTCAGTTTTGAGTATGTCAGTTGTTTTTTTATAAAAATTAATATCAATTCTAAATAAAATGACACACTTGAGTCATACTAGTCACACCATGTATCATATTTAGGAGTTTATGATTCATAGATATTCCAAATCACTTTTTTATCATTTTACTAAATTATAAAAACTACCCAAATGTATTTTCTTGGTTTTGAGTATGTCAATTTTGTTTTTTACTAAAATTTTATTCTAACACGGAAACAAATAATTTTGTCATATCAATCACATCGTGTTTCACTTTTACATGGGAGTAATTATTACACATAAAAAAATGACTTATGAATCTATTTTTTAACTTATCAATACAATAAGAGCATTTTTTTCATAGTTTTCAATGAGTGACACTATTTAAACTAAAATGAAAATTTTAAACTCAAAATGGACACTACGACATAAACTAGGTACATAATGTATCATATTAATGCGAGGCTGATTATTAAAAATCAAAAATTACTTATGGATTGTTTTAATAAACTATCATAACAATCTGAATTCTTTTTCTTGTATTTTAGTTTGTCAGTTGTGTTTTTTTCTAAAATTAATTTCAATTTTAAATAAAAAGACATAGTTAGAGTCATAATGGTCAAATTGTTTGTTCTATTGAGTTTTGGATGATTTATAAATGTCCAAAATGATTTAAGAATCAATTTAATAAATTATCAAAATAATATGAATTCTTTTGCTCAAGTTTGAGTATGTCACTTGTGCTTTTTACTAAAATGTCATTTTGAACTTGAAACTTGTACATTGAGTCATACCTATCACGTTGTGTGTCAATTTTATGTGAATATGATTCCTAAAGATCAAAAATTATTTATGAATCATTTTTATAAATTATAATGATAATCTAAGCATATTTTCAAGGTTTTTAGTGAGTGATTTTGTTTAAACTAAAATGTTAATTTTAAACAAATAACATACACATTGAGTGATAATGAACACATCGTGTATCTGATTGAAGTGAATATGATTCCTATATTTTATAAATGACTTATGGATATTCTAAATTAAGTATAAGAACAATCCTAATGTAATTTTTTAGTTTTGATTCTTCCAGTTGTCATTTTTAATAAAATTAGTGTCAATTTTAAATAAAAAGCCACACATAGAGTCATAATGGTCACAAAGTGCATCATATTTATGTGAAGATGATTCCTAAAAATATAAAAAATGATATATGGATAGTTTTACTAATGTATCAAAATAGTATGAATGCCTTTGATTAATTTTGAGTGTGTGACCTGACTTTTTTTAAAAAAATATTTTCATTTTTAAATAAAAACATGCACTTGGAGTCATACTGGTCACATTGTGCATCATATTATGGTGAGGATGATTATTACATTTAATAAATAACATTTTAATAATTTTAATATATTGTAAAAACAATATAAATTTGTTTTCTTTGTTTTGAGTATGTCACTTGTCTTTTTACAAAAATGTCATTTTATACTAGAAACAAAAACATTGAGTCATACCAATCAAATCATATTTTTGTTTTACATGAGATTAATTTTTTACATTTCCAAAATGAATTATAAATAATTTTATTAAATTATAAATAAAATCTGAGCATGTTTTCTAGGTTTTCAATGGGTGAAACTTTTTTAAACTAAAATATAAATTTTAAATTGACAATAGAAACTTTGAGTCATACCGGTCACATCGTTTATCTGATTAAGGTGAATATGATTCCTACACACTAAAAATAAATTATTTATAATTTTAATAAATTTCAAAAACAATGTGAATCATCTTTCCTATTTTTGAGTACATTAATTGTCTTTTTTACTAATTTTAATGTGAATTTTAAATAAAAAGACCCACATGGGGTCATACCAATCACACCATATGTTGTATTGAGGTGAAGCTGATTTTTATATGTCACAAATGAGTTATGGATCATTTTTATATTGTATAAAAACAATCCAAATGATTTTTCTTAGATTTTAGTATGATAACTATCTTTTTTACTAAAATTAATGCCCATTTTAAATAAAAACATGTACTTGGAGTAATACCTGTCACAACATGCATCATATTGGGGTGAAGATTATTCCTAAATGATTAAAATTATTAATAGATCTGTTTCATAAACTATGAAAACAATTTTAATGTGTTTTCATGGTTTTGATTTTTTCACTTGTCCTTCTTACTAAAATTAATATCAATTTTAAATAAAAAGGCACACTTGGAGTCATACCAGTCACACCGTGAATCATATTGAGGAGAGTATAATTCCTACATGATGAAAATAATTTATGGATCATTTTTATAAAATATAAAAACAATCTGATAGTGTTTGATTGGGTTTTATTATCTCAACTATTTTTTACAAGCATGTATTTTTAAAGTGGAAATATGTAATTTGATTCATACCGATCTCATCATGTGTAATTATGAAATGATAATAATTCCTACTCATCATAAATTACTTATGAAAATTTTTACGAAATTATCAAAACAATAAAATTATGTTTTCCGTTTGTTATGTGAGTGACATTCATTTTAATCAAAAATTACAATTTTAAAATGATAATAGATATTTTGAGTCATACTAAGAACGCAATTTATTTTATTAAGGTGAGTGTGAATACTATATGTCCAAAATTAATTTTTGATCATTGTACTATTGTATAAAAAAATTTGAATGGTTTTTCTTAGTTTTGAGCATGTCACTTGTCATTTTTAATAAAAGTAATGTCAATTTTAAATAGAAAGATGCACTTGGAGTCATACCAGTCACACCGTAAATTAGATTCAGGTGTGGTTGATTCTTATATATTGAAAATGAATTACTAATGGTTTTAATAAAGTTTCAAAAAAATGTTAATTAATTTTATTGTTGTTGAATCTGTGATGTGTGTTTTGAAATATAATGTAAATTATAAATGAAAAACACATAGTCCAAGACATATAGGGAACAATGTGTATTAGATTAAGGTGAATATGATTTAGTATTTGATATGTGTTTCGAATTCAATTATTTGTAAAAATCCCGAAAAAGAGAATATATTCCACTCTGATGGAAGAGGAAACCTCATTTTCACAAGACTTGGGCTTTCCCAAGATCTCAGGTAGAGCCTTCAATACCCAAGGGGGTGTTCCATAATACTCCAGATAAGTAGGTAATATTCTAAATCCTAGTAGAAATGAATACATGTGTAGAATATTATAGAGATCCTCATCACCATACATCCTCTCCATTTGGCGGGGTGTGACATCATGCTTCCAAAAACACTTCAAGTGTCAGGTTTCTTGTGGTTTCCTATTATATAAGAAAGTAAAATGTTCTTTATAGACACTTATAAGAATAAATAGATTCAAAAAAACCACCACAACTCAATCAAAAGAATCCACCTATATATGAAAACAATTCTTATGTCAGTTATACTATAAAGAAATTAATTAAACATAAATATGAAGCAATGCATTCCTAATTTCATTATTTTAATCTATTATTCCAAACTATAAAATTTTCCATTCAACCACTGTGGATACATAGGAGATATTTTAGAAGCTCAATCCCAACATAATGATATATTTATCCACTTAAAAGTTAAATAAAATTCAATTATTACATAAAATTTACACAAAAACTTTTATCATTTTGGGTTGGTGTAAAAAACATATATAAACTTTTTCCTTGAATATTTGTTACAAAAAATATTATAACACATTATAAATTATAGGGTTATACTAAACATTATTTTATAAATTTATTTATCCCTATAAATTATTAAACAGTATTTTAAACTTATTAGCATTCATTGATTAAACAAAAAATAAATATTTACATTTAATTTTTTATGGATAATAATAAAATCTATCTTTCCCTTTCACCATTAGAGTGATTAAAAATCCATAATAAACCATTTAACTTCTTTGATGGAAAAAACATTAGTGTAAAAAAACTATGTATTTCTAGAAGACACTAAAACCTATTATAAATTTTTTACCCCTTTTTGATAGTATTAAATATTTGTATATCAATCTATAACATCCAAATGACTCTAAAATCATGTTAATCCATTACGTTTTCATGAATTGTGCTATATATTTGTATATCATTAAATATTATCGGTGATGATAAAATCTAATATAATATCATCTCTATTTTTTAATCAAAATGGGAACATCCCTATTCTCATTTATTTTCTATTGATAGTGATGATGAGTTTTTTAATGAGCTTGGTGACATATATCATTTTACATAATTAATGTGAACATGTGTGTTAGTGATGAACCGGTGGACACATTTTTTGATGGTGATATAGTGAAAAAGTAACTATATTCATAATAAGGATAGGTTAAACACCTCTACTCATGTAATGATTGTGAGATTTAATGTGATATAATAGTGGAATGATTTAATTTCACATCATGTGTATTCAAAAGAATCATTTTATGTCAATCCATTTCACTAATATAAAATTTATGTGTTACATGTATGGATTTCCCAAGAATTTGTGATATTATATCATGGATCTAATTAACAACTTGAGAGCCTAAATAATTGCACCACCACCAAAGTGAAGCACTATATTGTTCTTTGATTTTATTATTTACCACCACCCATGACGGAACCCTAGATAGAGAATTAATATAAATTTATTTTAAATATGATAAGTAAAATAACTAAAAATGTTATATAAAATAATTTTAAAAATAACTAAACTAGTAGTAGGAAGTCACCTCTTTATGACACCTTTATACATTCTAACACCATGTTTTGTAGAAATTTCTAGGAAAATTTATTTCTTTGATTACAATTATCCTTAATAAATATGTAAAAAATAATATATAAGCATTGTGGTACTAATTATTTACATACCAAATATATTTATCGGATCAAATCCCATAATTGATAACAAAAATAGCAGGTAATCACCATAATTTTTTGTTTTCAGACATTCCAACACCATATACATTTTCTACTCACCTATAAACAAATTTACATCATATTTTGAGTGTAAAGGTTGTCTTAAATCTTGTTAGTACTGAGAAAGTATAGACAAACAAACAGTTAATAAATATTTTTAATGAAATTTTAATTTCACTTAGAAATTAACTGTTCAGGAATAGTGATATTTTTATGGTTTATGATCTCTATCATAAATATTCAAACATAATATCCACAATCATTTCCATTATCTTACTTTAGACACTACAATGACATTGTCCAAAATAAGTAAATTTATTTGAAATATGTTTTGATAGTTAATTCATTATATACATACCTTAATATATTTCCATTTGAATTAATCCACAAGATTTTTATGTTCATCCACTTACTTCACACCCTGATTTAGTCTATATTTAGCAATAACCCAATCATAACAAAATTCTTGTTAAAATGTATACTGAAGCATATAATTCAAAATTGATAATTAAAATGCAGATTTTATTGTATTAAAAATATAAAAAATTTATCTGGTGTGGTTGATTTCTTGGATATCCAAGCATTGGATCCAAAAAATAAATGTTTGGGGTATCCTAATTGAGTATTATCAGAATCCAGTTCTTCTTAAAAAAATATGTAATGGAAAAAAATATAATTTATTTGATTAGATTTTATATTTTTACCCCTCTATCATAGCCTTCAAAAAGAGTTTTTCATATACTATTTTTTTCTCAAAATAATCATATAGATTATCTTTATTCTTATCAATGTAATACATTTCAAAAAAGTATTCTCTATAAAAACGATATAGGTATTGATGAATCCAAATCACGCTTCAGAAATTTTTTTATTTATATAGTAGTAATTTAAATTCCTCTAGAAAATATGAATAGTTATTAAATTTAATAAGATATTAAACTATTATTTGTAAAGACGAATTATAAAAAAGTACCTTACATATGTATTCAAAACTGTGGATCCTAATCAGAAAAACATGAGAATATCATTTATAATCTTGAGTCTAACTATGATGTAATAAATGATTAAAATGTTTCTTTTTCACATGGAATGTAAGAAATATTAGTTTCTTTAAATGTGGTATCTTCATAATGTTTTAAAGATAAAAAATGTTGATGTGGAACTGGCGGTGAGAAGGTACTCATAAAAGATAATTTAGATTTATTAGTTTACTTACTAGATTTTCTTGATCCAACCTTCTTTTACCAAGATGATTTATATTTTTTTTAATACCATACCTAACATCAAAAAAATTTCATCTACCATTATAGGTTTTTTATAAGAAACATTTGTCAAATAAAAACCTCATGCATCCATGTATGATTGTATGACCGTGTTATGAAAGTCCCAATAACATCATTCATAGTTGTAATATCAATATATTCAAGTGGAATAGGAAAGTCAGCAGTCATCTTTAGAGAATCAAAAATCCCTACTCTTATATGATCTTTTGGTAGTTATTTATTTTGTAGCTTATCCCATAGTGTATTTTATTCCATACCGCTCGCTATAAGGTGGTGCGTGACTGTTGAATGATAGAAATCACATACAACTTTACGCTACAAAATTTTAGTAATATATAGTTATCAGAAGTTGTTTGATTCATATTTAGAAGACATAGAATTTAAAATTTTCTTACCTCTGGTAATTTATGTAGTTGAGGGGAATGACTTGCCTCAATGATTATGGGGTCATTTGGTTCTTCATATTTGTATCTTTGTTCTACCACTTTTTTTCTTTGATCCTTTTGAATATATTGGTCTGCTAAACCAGACTGGACACTAATATCTTGAAGAGAGTATACTTGTGACCACAATCTATTCATCATCTTATATTCATCCTCTTGTTGTTTTACCATCATGTAATAGGTTTGAGTAGACACTCTAAAACTGAATCCTCTCGCATGACCATATTGTTCCAACCACTTTAAATATACCGAATGTAGTTTTTCTTAGGGTATGATCATTGAAGATTATTGTGTCTAGAACATATAAAAAATATGTACATAAATAGATATTTTTATATAATACTGTTATAAATCATAAAAATTACTATTATTTCATAATTACACATGTTTCCCATACTAATTTTGTGTATTCATCAACCAGTTTATCCTCCTTATTTATGTGAGCCCCCTTCTGTAGCACATGACATGGGATGGAAGTGGCTTCAAATATTGATTCATCTATATTCATATAAACAAAGAAACATATGTTGTTTCATATCACATAAAAAATTTATTTTTTATTTATAATTCATACCAATTTCATTGCTAGTGATGTGTACCCCATCCTTACTTTGAGATAGGGGTACATCGGTTTTGATATACGTTTTTAATTTTCATCAATTTTTTTTTGTTTCGTAAATTAATAATTTTATATCAAATTGGAGAAAAATAATATAAAATAATATATTATGAACGACAATACACATGAAATGATTTCTAATCATGAAAAATGTTGAATGAATTCCATGTTTCTTGTTTAATAATGTGTTCATAAATAACTGGTGGGTGAGGATTTACATTCCCCTAAACATCCATAAGATGTGACTTGGCAAGAAGAGTCTGGAATCCTCTATGAGATTTTCTAGCAGTCATTAAGACATATTTTTATGAAAATCATCTAAAATAAATTAACTCTATAAGGGATAATAAAAATTAAATAAACGTTTCATTATATAATTTTTTTTGGTAAAATCAAGAAATTATACTTTAACATTACAACCATATCATCTCAAAAGGGTTTTCTTGATTATAGGATATACATGATGCCACAAATATATATCAATCCTCACATTCATCCTCATTGCGACCCCAACATATCTAATGTATATTGATTTGTTAAGGTCAAAAGTTTGGTTATGTTGATTCCAAAAGGCCTTAAATATTATACACCTACTTGTTACCTTGATTATTTTAATCAACATTGTGATTCTGTGTCATTCATGTTTTTTTCATCAACATGCTATTGATCCTCTAATAATTATGCAGTTTCAGTATCAAAATTATATTATTCACCATAATTGTTAACATCATCATGTGCCGAAGACATTATCTACGTGATTAGTCAAACAATTAATATAGAATATTTTAATGAAGTTTAGAATTAATAAAATGATGGTGAAAATCACATTATATTAGAAAAAACATTAAACCTTTCATTGAGAACTATTTTTTTAATATTTGAAGGGATGTAGATCCTCTATCAAGAATCTAAATCCCCACTTTATAGTCTCATATAACGTAAAAGAGATTATCTACATTGGGACATACATGAATTTATTTCAATGTCCCCATGAAAGGGTCATCCTCAATTGAATTTTCATTTGACCATATAGTTATTTTAATCTCTAGAAGAACAATCAACAAATTATTGTTTGTTGGATATGTGAAATAAAATACAAACAATCCATGTGATTTCATTATGAAAATATTTTCATTTTCTTCTTCCACGCTGAAATTCACCTTTACAAACCCAATTTCTCCAACTTTCACCACACTCATATTGTAAAACCATTTGAAATGGAAAAAAGAAATTGAAATTTTGTATAAATCAATATTTATATCTATTTGATAATGAATAAATATGATATATTCTTACAAATTGTATTTCTATCTTTGGAACCAAATATGTGCACTGCTTCTGCAACAAGCATAACTCCACTATTTTACATCGTACAATATTCATCATGTTCTTTTGTGTAGAATGTATAACCATTGATTGTAAAACCTATGTAAGATATCACATTTTCATATGGTCCCATGTGGATCCATCAAATTCATTCAACAATTGAATTTAGTTTTTTCTAGAAAACTCCTCATAAATTTGATCATGGAGCCATCCAATAAACCTTTAATTATCTGTATTTTATATTTATCGTTTATCCCTTGATGGATTTAAATCTCTAAGAATTGATTTATGGGATCCAGTGTATGGATCAACATATTTACTATTATATAAAATGTAATATTGTGTTTTCCTGTGATCTATGATGATAGTTATAACAACACCTATTTTAGAAATCTGTATCCCAATAAAGAATCCATTATAAAAATACTTTGGGAGATCAATTTTATCAACATCTAATAGTTAATCAGTACACACTACTACAAAAACGGCCTATATCAGTGCTCAAAAAGGGATTTAATAGTGCTAATAATGCGTTGTAAAACTCAATGCTAACATAGGGGGGTCCCTTTTATGAGCACTCTGAAAAGCACTGATAAAGGTCAAAAAATTTAAAAAAATTAAAAAGCATTAAATAATGCGGGGAGTGGTTTTTTCAGTGCTTGACAACCCCCTTTATTAGCGCTAGGAGGTCTCCCGTACACTACCCTTATCACGCATCCTCATACGTGCACACCCCTTTCGCTTCCACCCGAACACGAACTCATGACCTCCCCCCTTTCGCGGCTGCACCTTTACCACTAAGCCATTTCGCTTTGTTCTCTATTTAATGATATATCTATATATATATAGTTATATTTATTCATATATTTATATAGATTCATATTAATATAAATATATTTATTCATATATTACTATATATATATTTTTAATTTGTATATTAATATATTTATATATAAATTTTTAGTTATAATTTTTTATACATATATTTATTTGTATATTAATATATAATTATAAGATTGGGTTTAAATACATTTATGAAAAAAATATGTTTTTTATGTGTGTTTATAAATAAATAAATAAATAAATACATACGTACATATATATATACAACTCACAGACACACACACAGACACACACACACATAAAACCACATATATTTATGAATAAATACATATATATGTGCCTTTGAAAAGCCATATAATGTTAAAACGACCATAAATTATAAGATTAGTTTTAAATACATTTATGAAAAAATATGTTTTTTATGTGTGTTTAGAAGTAAATAAATAAATAAATACATATATACATATATACAACACATATACACACACACAGACACACACACACACAGACACATATATATTTAGGAATAAATACATATATATTTGTATTTGAAAAGCCATAGAATGTTAAACCAACCATAACATATAATATAGAAGCCTGATTCAACACCATAACTAGTCAGATCGAAGAAAATGAAACAATATTTGATATGATATGTGTTACAGGCCAAATGGACATCTAGATCAGAATTTATACTTGTTTTAATGTTAAAAAATTTGGGTATCCTGACTAAAAACTCAGTTTTAGAGAACTTATGGGAATTTTTTTCCCTCGAAAAATGCGACAAAGGATTCTTTGGGGCCACGAGCGCATATAGCTCATCGTTGGATTCGATTTGATATGCTGTAGAGCTCAAATGGACACCCCGGATCAAAAGTTATGGTCGTTTGAAGTTTTAGTTACATTTTCAACATATTTTAGAACTTTTATTAATTGTTTTGATTTTTTGTCCTAAAATTGTTATTAAATGATTTTTAATCGATAATAATTAGAAAATTATTAATCAATTATATTTTTTAAAATACTTTAAAGCCATATTCACTAAATTTATTATACATTAAATGTAATAGTCTATTTATACGTATATTTAAAATAATATATATTATATTTATATCAATATAAATATTATTATATAACAATATATTATTTTTCATGATTTTTTTGAAACTTATAATTTATCAGCGGTAGGGAAAAGCGCTGATAAATCCTCCCTTTATCAGTGGTACTAAAAGAAGCGCTGATAAAGGGGTCCCCTTTAATAGCACTAACAAAAGTGTTGATAAAGGGGGGGCCTTGATCAACGCTAAAAAAAGTGCTGATAAAGGGGGCCTTTAGGAGCGCTTTTTTTTAGAACTCATAAAATCTCCCCTTTATCACCGCTTTTTTTAGCGCTGATAAAGGCCTCCTTTATTAGCACTTTTTTTAGAGTTGATAAAAGCGTAGAACTACCATTTCCCGTTTTTGTAGTAGTGACATAATTCAACAAATGGTTCAAAAATTTATCATTATACAATATGAATTGTTGAATAAATTCAATTTCCTGACATACACTTTCAAAATATTCATATTCCATTCAATGGGGTACAACCATATGTAATGGAATGGAAGACATAGTTAGTCCTCTCTAACCAGGTGTACCATCAGGTGGACCATTATATCAAAGAATAATGGTGGGTAGAACATCTGTAATTCATATAATATGACCAAAACCACATTATTCATGATAAAAAACATCACTAGTTCTATAACATTACTACATATATCTTTGAAAAATAAACATAGTCATATTAATGTATGTCATACATTTTTATAAAGGATGAAACTTGAAGAAACGATACCAAAATCATGCACTGAATCTTGGAAGTGATGTGATTTTAGTCCATGTAACTTCAAATTAGTCATTAGCTTGAAATTATTGATATTTGAGGAATAAATATATGGATGCTTTACACTGTTAAGGAAAAAAATTGAATTTTTTCTTATCTTTATATAGTGTATGCTAATAGAGGAGGAATAGTTCCCCCTTTACCCTTCACCAGTGCCAACTCTTCCCATATACCCATTTCAATCATGTCCAACCTAGCCTTGATTCCATTTTCTGTTTTTCTAGGAACATTTATTGATGTGAAAATAATGTATATTCAATGAAAATGGATCTCTTTTTTCCCATCTAATTTTGTATGTTTTTTTTAAAATTATTTATTCAAAATAGTGTCAATATTTTTCACTTTATTGAATAGTTGATCACCCTTTACTAGAGTCGGGATTTTTCCATGATTGGTATTTATATTAAATGCAGTTTTAAAAGATTCGTATTTATGTTGTCAAGGTAAAAATTTCTGATTTCCCAAAAACACAGTATTTGAGAAATATTTCAGCAGAACTAAGTGTATAAAATCATCACAAATGCAATAGCCTAACATTCCTTTAATGATATCTCCGGATAAGTTTTTATAATCAATAAATTAATATATCAGCTCCTAAAACATGACACTCAATGTGAATTATTCATTTCTATTAACATCATACATTATAACACCTCTATCCCATATCGATTTTAGATCTTAGATAAGTGAATCGAAATATAAATAAATATCATTACCACGTTTCTTTGGTTAAGATATATGCAAAGAAAATATAATGTATTTGTGATTCCTAAATAACAATAGTGGAAATTTTTAATTTACCAACACGACAGGCCATGTACTGTGAGTACTACTCTATATACCAAAAGGATCTATTCCATATCTTGATAACACGAGAAAATAGTTTCTCAAATTATTTCTAAATTCCGGATACTCATAATCAATTTTCCTCCTTTGAGTAGAATCTACTAGATGACATAGGTTCCCATCATTAATTATTGCATCTGAATTCCATGAAAATTATATGAAGGTGTTATAACATACATATAGTCTTCTAAACCAAGGAATGATAGGAAAGTACCATACAACATTTGTTGGAAATGATTCATTTTAATTTTATCAATCCATACTACACTTACGGAATTTCATGATTGATTTATGGTCCTTGATAAACAATATTCAATCATTTATAGAAGAATGTAATTTTTAGACATCATTCCCATTAAACATAGAATTCACTTAGTGTTATATGTTCAACATGGAAGCTCATTTTCTTCTCGTATCATATCATTCAAGAGACCAAGTATTTCTGTGATGATGGTGTCACTCCATACACTACCATCTTTAAAATTGTGTAAATTCAATACATCTAACAATGTATTGTATTTGGTACAATCGATATACAATGGTCTCCTAGCACAACTATTTAATTTCTCAAACAACTTTGGAAAATCATGAAGGTCATCTTCAATTTCAATTTTCATTTCTTTTATTTGATATCCATCATCATTTACACTGGAATTCATATCAAATGATCCATAAACCATAGTATCCTTCCAATCAGTGTTAATGGTCAGTTTTCCACATGTTTAGGCCAACATTTATATTTGTAATATATTTTTTTGACAAATAAAATTTTCTTCATACTCTTCCAAACTAATTTTTCTTGAATAAAAACAATGTAATCACAAACAAAGGTTTTAAGATGGGTTTTATGCATACTATATTGCAAACATGATGAATGATTTAACTCTATATTCATAATTTTTTTTCATATGATTAGAATACATCCATTTTAAATTCATATACATCCTATTAGGTTTATAAAATATTCATTTTGTATAAAAATAAATAAATACACATACGATATTCATTATCAAAGGTGAATGTTATAGATAATTCTAATATGGGGAAAGAAATATTTGATTGTTTCAAATATTTTCAATATGATTTGAATAAAATGTGAAATTGAATTTATGAAAATAATTACTCTCTTATGGTAGGTGAAATCCTATGAAATCATCCAAAATGATCACCGGTACCCAGTATGGGATGGCTACATCTCAGAGTAGTTCAAGAAACATAGGTTCATGTTCAAATGATATGCGGGGTGTCTAAATTAATAAAATGTAGTAATAATTATCTCAGAGTTAAAGCTTGCAAGGTTCTATGTATTCTCCTTAAATCTTAATTTTCTCCAGCTGAGAGTTGGCAATGCACCATAAAACATTTCTTATCTTGTTTTATTAAAGATGAAAAGTTTATCAGGAAACCAATGGTTTGACAGTTGAGATGATAATACAATACATGTTCATAATTCCCTTACACATTTATACCCCTTTACCCATTCCCAATTGGTTGAGATACAAGGTCATCTTGGATCAATTATAGAAGAACCAATATACCTTGAATAGAAAAATTATTACACAATGACTACAATATACAATCTCAATAGAAATCAATGCATTATTTCCCAGTCCTGATAATTTAAGGCACTATAGAAAATATCCTAGTTGGTTAAAATGGAAGAAAACATAGAAATCATCTTCCCTAGAGTTAATGAATGAATAAGTGGAATAATTCAAAAAAATAGGTTTTATAAAGATATTAATGAATAATAAATTAATGATATTATGAATATGATCATTTTCTAAATTCCATTTTCAAAGAACCACTTTTCAAAAAACATTCCAAGAGACTAAAACTTTTTAAATTACCACATATTAATTTAATATTTAAAATCTCTTCTAAATACCATTTTTAAAACTAAAAATGATTATTTTTTATTTTTTAATCCTTTCTTAAAATCTATTTTTTAAACTACACATGAAAATTGAAATACATTTTTCAAAATACATAATGGTATATGAACCCCATTTTATATAAAAACTATTTGTATTAAGTAAAAAGTTTTAAAATGGTATTTAATACCCATTAAAAATATATTAATAGTTTAAAACTGTTTCAATGGACAGATTTATACATTGAAATCTTTAAAACATTATAGGTTCACATTGAAATCACTTCATTAGTGTCAAAACACTGAATTCATTTTAGTTCAATTTTTGGGAAAATCTCATTTTTGTCATTTCAAACCTAGATTTAACATTTTAAAAATAGTTTATTTTTTCAAAATTGAAATTTAAAATTGGCATGACCTAAATAATGATAAGTAGACAACCACCTAGTCAAAAGAAAAGCATGATTATTAATAATTTTATAAAATTTTATTAATATTACATCAATAAAACATTTTTTAGAAGTCATTAGTAAATAAAAAAATTAAATACTGACATGATTATCCTAGATGACCTACCTAAATACCGTGTTTCTGATTGGATTATTTCAATATTCAATCAATGGAATATTAATTTATCAAAATAATATTCTAGAAAGTGTTTTTTATGGTGATATTGGGAACATATTTCTCTGATAGGTTGTACTTATGAATAATGAATTATAGGTTTTTGGAAATAATTAAGAGTCAATTATGATATGTTATGCGACTTTGAGGATATGACAGTATCTCGGTTGATGTTTGAATCTGATTTCCCTTGGGAGATATTTCATTGCAAGGTCATTACAGTATATTATTTTTTCACATACTTTGATTATTATGTATGAAGTAGATAAACATTGATTCTTCTCAACACATGGTATTCCCTTATGCATGATTATACTCAACCTTCCTACGGAACTTAAACGGTGACCTAATTATTAATTTAGAATTGTTTTATTGTTTTCAATAGCACATGGTGATGCAATTTTTTTGGTATCATGATGTAGAGCTGGAAAAGGTATTGATAATTGGTTTTGTGATGATAAATAAGTATAAATCTATTCTTTATGGTTTTCCCATGACATATAATTTACAAATAAGATTACTCTAAGACAAATAAATTTCATATATTACATTATTGGATTATTTTGATTCCATATTATTAAATTTTTGACAAGTAGTATGTCATGTAATGACCCATATATTAAGTTAAATTTTATATTTTTGTTGAATATGTTTATTTTTCATCTGGATTTATTGATTTTTCAATATGGGATTCATGGGAAAATACCACCAACTATATGTGTGTTCCCCCTTGGTACTAGTGACCGACCCATGGCCTATTTGAGATGAGTGTACAAAGGAACACCAATATTTATCAATGAACCAAGATGGGTCCTAGATGGTCAAGTAATGTCATTAGATAATTTCATACAATAGATGACCAATTATATTCAATTTAATTATTTCATTTATTATGAATACTAGATCTATTTATAGAAAAATTAGTTTTGAATATATTTTCTAACTATGTTCAAAATAATGTTTTACTACGAGTAGAAACACCATACTTATTTTATGTAAATCATTTCATCTAATAAAAACTAATGGTCTACCATAGTTTATCAATAATGATGAAATATTATACTACTCCCCCTACCAAAATTATGAAAACCATTTCACTTAAATTGAAAAACTTTAATATTTTAAATTTTTAATATCATCAAAAATTTATAATCAATTAGTATTGTAGATCAAAAAGCATTTGATTTAATAAAAAATCTTACGGTCAATCATTTTTAATTATATGTTAACTTTGGAAAAAAAAATAAACGATAAACTTTCTATTATTACTATCATATACACCAAAATAATTGGTCTAGTAAAACATAGTAACTTATTCTATAAAATATAGTCATTTTACTTTATAAATTCCAAGAATTATTAAATGATCATAATATTATTTCAATCATTAAACATGATTCAACCTTTCACTTTTATTATATAAAAAACACTTTTGTATAATTTTCTTAAATAACATGATTTTATAGTTTAATCATATATCATTTCCTGATAATAAATTGTGTATTAAGACAATGTTTCATCCCATATACATGTTCTTCCACTATGTTCTAGTATATAAAACCTTCATAAATAATTTTAATATGAAGATGTTTTATTCTTTTCAACTAGACAGTAAGCTAAATAATATCATTAAATTTATTCCACACATCCTTTTTTTTGAAGGTGACATGGATTGGTTTCCCAATCAATGTCAGAAGAAATTTATTAAATGAAAAGTTTACAAAGAGATCTCGAGGTGCAATGAGTTTACACCATCTGAAAACAAGCAAACCACCAAAAAGAAATACATCTTAAAGAACCTGGTATACAACATCGGAGGGCTATAGAAAAATAAAACTGAAGATTCAGCCAGCAGCTTCTAGGCGCGTGCAAACACAGAGGTTCCAGATCAGCAAAATCAGAGAGGGAATAGAGATAATGGCAGCATGTTGCGACAGAGAAGTAGATCAATCCAAGAAGCCACAAAGCTCGGGCTGAACTCAAACAGGCTGCAACACTCCTAAAAGGCAAAAACATGCAGCAAAGCTACATAAGAATATGAAAAGCTCCAAATAATAGGCAAAACTCAGAATCTGATCTCAACCAGGCAGAAAAGCTCCATCAAAAAGGCCAAAAACAGAGATATAGCAGCAAGGGAAAGATGAGAAAATCCAGAAAAACTCATCTTCAGAAAAAGAAATCGCAGGTTGACCTCAATGTCGAAATAGTTCCATTTTAACCCTTCTCAACGATGTAAAACAGAGATGTATCCTTAGCAGAGAAGAACAAGCATCAAAACTTCAAATTTCCAGGCGCGTGCATATCAAAAATCCAGCATATACAGTAGACCCCGCAATCCTGGAAAAAAACCAAGCATTCTGCACTATGCACCATTCCAAAGCAGTTCAAGGGTGATAAGGTCTATCAAAAACAGCTCTTAAAGAGAATAGAAAACCAGTTCCTTCAACAAAAAATCCCATTGGTTTCACTTACATCCCGAGAAGTCTGCACTACGCTTAAACAAGAGCAAGCAGGACCAGCACCATCTAAATAACCACTTTAAAATGAAAATTGAAATATGATCTTCATGGAGTAAATAAAACAACCAGCAGAAAAGCAAAAGTCAGCTTAAGAAATCTTTCCTGTTTCTTTCATTGAAAATCTCCTACTTTGCAGCCAAATAGGCGCTCTTAGTGATCTCTCCTTTCTTAAAGGAGTTGTATAAAATTTCATCACTGAGTCCCACCGAAGAAATATTTGGAGGATCCTTTATAGGTTCTGGATTGGAATTCTCAACTTGAGACTTCTCCTGGGGAACTTCTACATGTTCAGCCTTAGAATTGTCCACTGACCTGGTAATAATGGAATGTTCTAAATTTGAATAATCCTTACGTCTTCTAGTTTTCCATGGATGTGGAGTGATGAACCCATCTTCATCAACCATAGGTTTTTTGCCTTTTTTGGCCATGTTGTTTAGGTAAGATTCCTCAATCTGGACCGAATTATCAACTTCCTCAACATTAGAAACAAAGTCATCATGAACCTCCTCTTCTATGTTTTCTTTAGATTCAGTGGGATCATTCTTTCCTTTCTGGGGAAGTGAGTTCTGAGATTCTACATTCTTGGAATCATTAGGGGGCAGGATCCCAATAGGATCCTCCTTAGAAGGAACAACTACATTTTCAATCACAGCTTCAATGAAATCTGAAATTTGGTTTTCAGAATTATGTGCACGATTAACTTCATCAGGATTAAGTCTATGCTCAACTTGAGAGGTACCAGCCTTATGGATATTAACAACCCAGGTGGATTTCTTAATCTTATTACAGACTTTTTCCTTGCCACAACAACTAGAAGGGTGACCGAGTCTAAGACAAAAGTGACAATAGTCTGGGAGTCTCTCATATAAAATTTCCTGAAAAAAACCTAGCCTACCACTCTGGATCCAAATCTGTGCTGGTAAAGGCTTTGAAACATCTACTTCAATGCAAATTCTAGCAATGGAAGGCCTGGAGAGAGACTTAGTAGCAGAGTCTAGTCTCAAAGGCTTACCAATGAGACTAGCAATAGGAAACAAAGCATTTTGGTGAAACAAGTGTAAAGGAAGTTCAGGAAATCCAACCCAGATCGGCACAACTGGGGATTCAATGTGCGGATCAAAATCCGGTTCCCATTTTAAAACTCTCATGAAGCAGCCACCAAAATACCACGATCGACGGACCCATAATCTATAATACTCAGCTTCAGTCCGGAATCTAAAAATTATGTGAGAAGAATTGAGGAGCCCTAAATTGAAACCCGAAAATCCCATAGATTCAAGCACAGAACGAAGATACTTCAAAGAAGGTTTGCAGTTAATAAATTTACCAACAAGAGTAAAGCGCAAACCATACGCGAGAGATTTAACCTCATCTTCTGAAAAGGATATCACGGCTTGCCCTCTGTGCCGATAAAACATAGGTAAGATTTTGAGCTCTGGATCCTCGACACTCTGAGGAATATCATCTCCTGATCTTCCAGCAACCACATCTGCAAAAGATCTGAATCGGGGGTTAGGGTTTATCGCATCTTCCGGGTTCAAGAGTTGCGGCGCTGAGGGCTCCATCCCTATTCCACACATCCTTTGTTCCATTTAATTTACTCATAAATCTTATTACATAAATATTTGTTTAATAAATTTTTTTTTTCGATTTTTTCTCCCATAATAAATTCAGAATATGTGTTCTGTATTAACACACATATGTTTTGGGAAAACATAGATATGTTTTTTGAAAACATAGATATGTTTTGTGAAAACATAGATATGTTTTGTGAAAACATAGATATGTTTTGTGATTATTCCCTAACGTGTTGTGGCACTTACTTGAAAAAAATCTAGGCTTCATTAATAACTTAACACTTCTATTTATAAAAATCGCATTCTGCAAAAAATATTATGTTCTAAAGTAAAATTCATTATGCCAAAAGATATTATTCTTCCCACTTCAATAACTAAAACTAAATATAAAATATTCATTTTATGTGTTTCATATTAAAATAGTATGTAAATTAAAAATTTAATGTCAATAAGTATTTTATATATCCCCCATCTATTTTTTGATAATTTGTTTACAAAAAATAAATTCCATAGTCCATGTTTTGATCAAATATTACTATTTACATATTAAACTAAATAAAAATTCAATCGAAAAAAATTCCTTTTCCATATCAAATATAGTGGAAGAAATCAACAAGCGGGTGTTTAACAACAGAATGCAAAAAAAAATAAACAAATATGATGAGACTCCTAAGTTGCCCAACTGTTGGATAATATATAGGCAAAGCACCATAGGTGGAACCCATTCAAGAAATAAATGAGTGATGGGGAGGATAATATAAAATACATGGGATTGGAGCATTAATTCATCTAAGAGAAAGTAGAGTTATAATGAAATATTAGATTCATCTAAAACTTGTTTCGAGCCTTGGATTCATTTGAGCCTTGGATTCGATCGAACCTTGATTTTTTCCTTGGATTCTAGGAGGGGGAGCATCGGTAGTAGGTGAATTCCATGTAAAACTTAAGATATCACGACTAAAATCTTTGAAGTAGGGTTATATAAATAGACCTAGGATACTTTTATCTGTGCTTCCAAAAAATTGTAGATAAAGACACCTTTTATCAATGCTAAATTAATAAGCATTCATAAAATATATCTTTATCATCCCAAAAGAATCACTCATAAAAAACATCTTTATCCGCACTAAATCTTCAACACTAATAAAGGATTTATAATTATAATTTTAAATAGAAAAATAGAAGATATATTTATAAAATAATATATTTATTTATGATAATTTTATAATTATTTAAATACTTAGTTGTTTATTTTTAATTATATAAATAAATTTTATGAAAATTATTCTTTATTTATAATTATAAATATATAATTTCTAAAATATAGTAAATATAAATTTATAAATATATTTATAAATAAATATATTTTAAAATATATTTATAATTATAGATATATTTATATCATTGTATATATTTTTATAATTATAAATATGTTTATATCATTATGTATATATATTTATATGATGGTAAATATTTTTATTTCGATATATGTATTTATATAATTATATATATATATATATATATATATATTAGGTGCTTTGGGGGACAATTACATTAAACACTCACACACACACCACACACATAGTCTGGAAAGGAATTCCATAGCCCCTAAGGGATAATCCATTCATGAAGCCTTATTTATTTAGTACATGGTCCAAAGGTCCTTTGGGAAAGAAGATCATTACATGGTCTAATGATCCACAAATTGGCCTGAAGTCCCAGGGCATCGTCACGACCAACTACATGTGTCATGCACGCGTCATCTCTATGTCACCACATGCTTAGGAAAATTCGATCCCACCTGGATTGGAAACTGGGTCTGATATAGGATTATAGAGAGCCTTTACCACTCACGCTAGCCCGCAACGGCTAATTATGTATATATATTTAACAAATATAAATAAATATAAATATAGTAAATATAGTAAATATTTAAATATATTTATTTTAATTTCTTAATTATAAATAAATAAATATATATCATCATATATATTATTATATGATTATATATATATAGTAAATATATAAAAATATAAATATAAATATAGTAAATATATTAATTATATAAATATAATTTTTGTAATTTTTTAATTATTTAAATATATAATTAATTATTTTTAATTATTTAAATACTTTAAAAACTAATATTTATATATTTATATAATCATATATATATTTATGTAATAATATATATATATATAATAAATATGTAAAAAAATAAATATAAATGTAAATATAAATATAGTAAATATATTAATAATTTAAATAAATTTTTTATAATTTTAGAATTATTTAAATATATATAATTATTTATTTATAATTATATAAATAATTTTTTTTAAAGTAATATTTATTTATTTATAATTTTAAATTTCTAAATTTATAAATATAATAAATATACATTTATAAATATATTTATTCTTAAAAATTTATTTTCAAATATTTTTTAGCACTATTAATTAATATAAAATCTTAAACAAATGCATGTCAGAATAAGTGAAATTGAATAATTAAAATTGAGTACACTTAAAAAAATATTGAAAAAATGGATATGGTTTATTAATTAAATACTAATTATTTAACAAATATGGATATATATTGAAATAAATATTATAAATACTGAAAATATTATAACATTATAAATAAATATATATAAAGAAATAATAAAAATGTTTATTTTCCAAAAAAACTAAAAATGAATAAATAATGCCAAATTGTAATAATATTAAAAATAAATAAATGAAATTTTCCAATTAAAAACCTAATATATTAAATGTATCATGTTATAATGAAATTATAAATTGAAGACTAAAATTTGTATAAATTATATAAATATAAGGATTGTTTTTTTCAATTCAAGATTTCAATAATTACATAAATATATTTTTGTGTGCATGGTGTATAAAAATGCATTAATTTTTTATATGTATGTGAAATAAATATAACACATATTTGATATATGTAAAATTAAAAAATGAAATAACATTTAATTATGTTCCCTACATGATGCAATTTGTGAGTATTTTTAATTAATATTTATATTTAATTATAAACCATTCTTCAGTAAATATTTGACAAATTTAATGTAAGGATAAATATTTGGTATTATACAAATCAAATTTTAGGAAATATTATATAAATTGATATATATATATATATATATTAAATTTATTAATGAATAATTATGTTTAAAAACCATTAAAAATGAATAAGACATTAATATGTTTATAATTATTACATTTTATTCGTTTTCATTATTTATATTTAATATATAGTATTCAATACTATTTATAATTAATATATATATATATATATTAAACATATTCATTTTTATTAATAATTTTTTCATTAATAATTTTGTTAATACTTTTGTAGATTATTTGCTTTTAATTTTTTTAGTTATTACAATTTACTCATTTTTAGTTTTTTTAATTATTACTCATTATTCAATATATATATATTGAATATATACTATTCATTAATATTTTTAATCTATATATATGTATATGAAATTAATTCATTTTTATAAATAACAATTTAATTAATAAAATGTTTAATATTTTTTCTCAAATTTTTCACTTTTGTTTTCATCTCTTTAGTTATATCTTTTTATAAATCTTACATATCTATATATTTAATAAATAGTGTTGACTAATATTTTTAATTTATATATATGTATATTAAATTTATTAG
Source organism: Viscum album (assembly GCA_963277665.1). Lineage (NCBI taxonomy): Eukaryota > Viridiplantae > Streptophyta > Magnoliopsida > Santalales > Viscaceae > Viscum > Viscum album. Next base: position 1,950,811,445 of record OY728141.1, on the reverse strand, counting down.
GTTTTTCAATATTTATTTAATAAATAATATTTTATTAATTTTTTTAATTTACTCATTTTGAATTTTTATTTATTTAATTATTTTTGTTTTATTCAGGACCATTATCAATGCTAATTTTAGTGATTATAAAATATACCCTCTATCAATCCTAAAAATGAAGCACTGATAAAGGATACCTTTGATGAGCGCTAAAGAAATGTTTTGATAAATGTTATCCTTTATCAGTGCTAAAATGCAATGATAAAGGGTACCTTTTCCAACACTTTTCTAGGGATGATAAAAGGTACCAGATATCATTTTTTTAGTACAAATAAAGGGAACCTTTTTTAGTGTTTTTTATCTAGCACAGATAAAGGCTAGTGCTATGAAAAACATATTTTGTAGTAGTGCCATGTGAAATCCCTCAAAAAGCATAGATAATATCTAGTAAGCCTAAGAAAATAATATATTTTACTTACCATGGTTGGTCTATAACATCTATCAATTTATTATATCTTTGAATGATCCACTGATATATACTCACTTGAGATTACATGGCCTAAGAAAGAAACTTTTTGAAGAAACAATTTACACTTGGTAAATATTGCATAGAACTTCTCATTCCTCAGGGCCTTCAATACAATTATGAAATAATATTCATGCTATTCCTTACTCTTTGAATATTTAATAATGTCAACTATAATGTTTAATAAATACTAATTAAATTGGTCTCTAAATAATTTAATCAATAAATCCATAATGATAAGAGGGGAATTAGTAACTGTAAATAGAATCACTAAAAATTAACAATTCCAATATCTCATATAGAATTATATCTTGCATATATCCTCCTTATTAAACCTTAATTAAAGATATCTGGAATGAAGTTCAATCTTATAAAAATAACATGCTCCTCATAACTATTCAAAAAAATTATCAATACAGGGTAGATAATACTTGTTCTTTATAGTGATCTTGTTATGTTTCCAATAATCAATGAAAAGATTCATTAAACAATATTTTATTTTAAAAAAAAATAACAGATTCACCCCATGGTGACACTCAAAGTCATAGGAATCCCTTACCAAGATTCTCTTGGAGTATCCTTAATTCTAGTATCTCAACTGGTTCCATTATATAAGGAGTATTTGAAACAGGTATAACACTAGGTATGAGTTCTATTCAAAATTGAATGTCAAGATTTGATGTAATACTTGGATGTTCATTTGGAAAGACATAAACAAACTCTCATATAATAGGTGTATCATAAATTTTAATTTTCTCCCCAACTATTATAGATATATACCCTTCACATATAAGAATTAACACCCACATGGTATATGTAATTTCCATTTTAAGTTCATAATAATCCTCGCACTGGAAAATGATCATAGGTTCATTTGGATTATGAAATGTGACTTACCTAACTCATAAATTGATATGGGATCCATATAATTTAATCCAATACATGCATATAATCATATAACATTTTACAAAAGGGATAATCACATTATTTTAAGGAAGAATGTTATCGCCAACTTCAATCAATGAGGAATTATAGAATGGAGATACGACGTCATACTATTTGAATTTTTCATAGATAACTCAGAATCTAATCATTGATATTGTAATTAAATAATCTTAAAAAATTCCTTAGATATAAAAAGATGGTACAATTAGAATAAAATAATTAATTAGCTATTATAGAGTGTTTAATAATTGTACCTTTAACCAGTCATTCTTGTAACCCACTTCTATAGTCATGGTCTTATGATTATCCTATTCTTAATAGGTTGTTGATTCTAATCAGCATCATAAACCATTATATTCTTTCACTATTTGGTTTAATTACCATACTCCTTGCATTTTAAGTACTAGAATTTGGGTGGTGCATTAGTTGGTTTCTTTATTTCCTACATTGCATCAACTAGCATCTTCATTGCCTTTTGTCATTTACATGCTTTATGACAAGCCTTTCCACATTTAAGTCAATCCCTAGTTCCATTCAAGTAATTTCATTGATGTTTCTTCCCATATTTTTGGAATTTATAGGGCTGAAATTTCATTCCACTATATGATTTATTCATGTTTTCATGAGGGACCGTCTTCATTTTTCTTATCTAAATCAGGGAAATGGTTCGAATATCCAATTTTTATGTCTACCTAGAGATAACATCGAAAAAATTCTTCATATATATTGATTAATAATATAGTTAATTCCTTTTAGGTTCTTGGTATTAGGTCATTGTAGAATCAATCAATTTTTATTTTCGGGTGATAATTAAACCAGAAACAAACCATGGAAGTCTTTTAAAATATTCCTCATAGGTACAAATGGATTCATTATCCTTTTTCTTAATCCCAAAGACCTCATTCTCAATTTTTTTACCTAGAATGTGAGGGAAGTACATATTGAAAAAATATCTTCTTAAACTCCTTCAATTAAATGGAGTCAATAATTTCCTCTTAACTCATATTTTTAAATAAATTCCACCATTATTTTTGTAATCCCTAAAAATAATAAATGGTTATGACATATTTTTTTATGTTTTGAGCAGTGGAGAATAAAAAATATTTTCTTAATTGTGCTGATCCATAACCCAAACACTATTGGATTTAGATAATCACTAAAATATGGTTAATGGTACCTCATAAATTTCTCAAAAATATTTTTTTCCTCCTTTCAGCATTTTGATTTTCAACATGACTCATTTCCTAGTAAATTCGTGTGGTCATGCCATTTTTTGTTTCATTCCAGCACCTATAGAATATGGTTACATAGGTGGATAATCATTTCATTTTAAATCACAATAATTATTAGAATGATTTCATATAGTTCTATCCCATTGACTATAACCAAAAAGTAAATTTTAATCATCAAGATATAATAATTAGAGTGAGTTATCATATAATCATCAAATATCTTTCAAAGGATGTCAAAATCATGACATTCTTCAGAATCTAGGGAACCTTAGGTCTAACCAAGGTTTTCCATGGTCATTACCAAAACATTGGGATATTATACAGTACTTATACTTATAACAAGGGGTTTCAACAATGTTATATAACCATAATATCTGGTGTTTAACAAAATCCAACCTCAATTCCAACTATAATATCATACACATTTCATTTAAAAATATTACATATTTTAAATGAATATTCAATAAATGAAATTAAAATTAAATCCAAAACCATAAAGGATTAGTGTAATTGAAGACTCAATACAAAAAGATCTTATTTAGGAACATTATTCATCATCTCTCATGATTTTATTCTCAATTTTTACCCTTCTTGAAAAACAAAACATAAAAAATTTCTTCATATCATGGGAAAAGGAATCTTAATAAAGGTTGATTTTAGATTCCATGTAGTCGTAAACATGGGAGATATAAATCGATGATCACATTAAATCATATGATAAATATAAGGTTATAATATAATGAATTTAACCTACACAATTGATACCCCTTCTATAATATATTATAAGCATGGGTTATAAATAAAACATTATTATTTCGAAGGATACCATTCATAAAAGTGAGATAACATCATTATTAATCATGAACCATATGTTTAGACCAAAATAATATTATAAAAATGAGTCAACATCATTATAATAAAACAAATTACATATGTAATGTTTAACTTCTGAGGGTATAATATCATAGTGGATCAGACGTTAACACCAATTTACAATATCATAGGATATCAAAATTCATCACTAGTTTCCCATACTGTATCAATCACATTAACTTGTTTTTGATTGTGGATAAAGAGCATAGAATTGTTTCCCCTAGTTATCTCATGAGATAAAAACATTTTCCAAATGAAATGGTGGGATATATAATTACAGAACCACCAAAAAAAATGAAAACCATATATATATGTGTTCCAAAAATATGAAAATACATTCACCATACCATCATAACCCAACTCATGAAAATAATGTAGTTTTAAAAATCATTTTATCATTTCATCAAAGAATAGCCCATGAAAAATAAACGGGATTCAGAAAAATACCATCATCACAATCATAATATATATATATATATATAAATATAATGAATAAGGATGTTATAATTGGTTAATATCCATATTAAAGAATAATTATGATCAAGGATATTACCATCGTTGAAAATTCCATTTAAAGATCACTGGAATATTTCTTGAGAAAAATAACCTTTTAATTTTGAAATCAGTAATTTAAAATATAAAAATTTAGAAAATTTAATGGTGAAAATTTAATTTCAAAAGAAACATTGAAACTTTTAAATAAAAATTCAATGGATTTAGTGATCATGATAGTGTGAAATTCCATTTTTCAGTATACATGAAAACAAATATTTATTTTACATTTTTAGTAAAAACTCTAAAATATCTCATTATAAAAATTATAAAAATATTACATTTAAACTACTTTTTAAAAATTCAAATATTACAAAAAAAGACATTAAAAATTATTAGATAATATTTAAAACATTATTAAAAACAATTTTAGAAAATATGGACTTGGAAGAAAAAATATTGTTAACCAAATAGAGAAATAAATTTAGATTTCCATTAAAATATTTTTACAGATCGTTGAGTAATTAAGGAGAGAAAAATAATTGGAAAATAATAATAATAAATAAATAATACAGGATATAAAAAATGAAATGAATTTATCTGAAAAGGGTCATATAATTTCTTCAATTTTAGTTCAGACATAAATTATACTGAATAAAATGGGATTGAGACGTAAATCCCTTACCTCATGTCTCATATTTCTCCACAGACATTTGAACCATCTATATAATAAATATAGATTTATAATAAACTTATTATAAAACCCTAATAATATATATCATACAATATATGATTTAATGACAACATCTTATCACTCATCAATTAATTATTACTTACTAAAATCACTGTTTAGTTGATAATTGCTTCATTTTTTCATGCATGTTTTGGTTCTAAATTCCAGGTTTCTATACGTTGATTAGGGATTAATAAAAAAGAAAATTTTTATAATAAAATAAACTAAATATATAATCCTCATATATAATTTTATTCATCAATAAAATTTAGGTTTTGAAAAACAAATTACACAGTTCATGAAGATGATAGGTCATACGTATGAACAAACAATGTTTGGAATTTTTGATGTAGAGAAAATATATAGGCAAATACTAATTAACCATTATAAAATCATTATTATATAATATATATATATATAATATATATATTCATTAATTATATTATTATTACAACTCCATGTAAAAAACTGTGAAAATGAATCACAATGCATCGTGTTGGTTGTAGTATACACTTCTATACAAACGACGTAATAATTTTATAATAGATTAGAATATTGTTGTAAAGACCTAAGATTTCCATGTATTTTTTTTTAAACATATGCGAATTTTATGAGTCTGTTAAAATTGATGGTGCAAGATTCCGAGGCCCGGAGTGCCCAAAATGAATTTCTGAACTTTTTTCAGGAATGTTCAGTAAAGGTGCGAGTAGGGTTTTACAACATTTGAACTGGTGCTCAGAATTGAAATCTGATGGCACCGTTGAACTCGCCGCGCCAGTATTCACTTAAAGAGAATTTCACCTCGACGAAAGTGGGTCGAGAGTGAAAGACAGTTTTTCAGTTTTTCGTGTAAGAATAACATAAAAATAAAAGTGTGTGACATTTTAATTTTGATTCGCCACACCGATGTGGGTGTTGGGAGGTGGGGTCCACCAGAACTAAACCTCCATGTGTAAGTTGGAAGTGGGGACCACTAGACCATATCCTCCCATAAGAGGTTATGATGGTAGGGAAAACCAAAACTATAACCTCCCATGAGAGGTTAGGGTGGTGGGTACCACCCAGGATTAAACCCCCTTAATAACCCCCCTTAAATTTGGAGAAACCCTCAACTCTCTAATAAATGTTGGGGGAGCCTCTCCAACACCTCCACAATTTAATTGAGCGAAACCTTATGCTTTAATTATTCCACCCACCATAATTATGGAATTTTTTTGAATTTATCCAACAAAATAATAGATTTCATAATCGATTATTTTGGATCCACTTTACTTTTGGGTGGAATTGGGTGAAAGCTTATCCAACGATGAATTCTTACTCCATAAAGAATGCTTCCTCTATAATTAATTCCAGTGAGGAACGACTTCGACATCTTCCTCAGAAGTACCTTGCCGAGGAAACCAACGTGGGATGTCTTCGACGACCGACCTTCCCAACTCCTCATCATCAATGAACAATACGAGGTAGGGATGGATATTAAATTCGTGAAACTTCTCGATTAATATCCTCATTCTAGATTCAGGATTAAAGTTTAGCCACTTTCTAACACTCTAAATGTGGAGGGTGTGGTCCAAACAAACACGACCCGACCCCTCCACTATTTTTCTTTGTGGAGTTCATCGGAATGAAAGAAGACTACGAAGGCGACAAAGGCAACGACGCTGCCACCCGTGACCACTACGAGCCACACCACCCCTCACGACGCACCATCCGAACCGAACTTGTGCCCCAGCTCACTCCACCCACCAACGGAGCCACCCCGGCCATGCCCCCTATCGGCTTGCACCGCCCGCCGGTAGAGCCACCCCGGCCGTGCCACCCACTAGCCGCGTCCCCCACTGGCTGCGCCACCCGGCGGCTGAATCGGTCACGCCGCCGCCGACCCTCTAAGCCGCCCTAGCTCACGCCTCCCGCTGGCCTTCTGATCTGACCGCTCCCTCGCGGCACCCCGAACGAACCAGACTGTGCCCGTATGGTGCCCACATGATGCCCCGGCCGAACCAGCCCATGCCGGCGGGGCGCCCGCGCGGCGCCCTGCCCAAACCAGCCCGCACCCCTAGCTGTGCCCCGAGCGAACCGGCCCGCACCCATTGCAGTTCCCCAGCCGAACCGGCCCGCTCCCCTAATAGTTCCCCGGTCACACCGTCCCCGTGCCCTCATGGTACCCCCGTGGATGAGCCGCCCCGTGACCCCCATGGGCTCCGAGACCCCTCGCCGCCTACCGGACCTCCCAGCGGACTGGGATGCATCACGGGCTGGGCCTGACCTAGTGGGTCGGGCCGGGTCAACATGGACCGAGTCAAACCATGCCAGGTCGGGCCATGTGGGTCCGACCAGGTCAGACAGGACCCAGGCCCGCTATAAACCATTTACACTCCTTCAGCCATATCATTGGCACCAGTCGACCGTTTGAAAACCCGTCAATGGCGCTAGAAATCTTGGAGCGAGACGGTCCCTTTGAGTATGCTCCACTAGATTTTCGAACTGATATGGGAAATGGCCAGGTTGGATCAAACATGAATCTAACCAGGCCCCCTGGACTAAAAGGCTAACAACTAACAGATCAGGCGTCTGATTGATGTGTCATCTGTTACGTTGAGACACTTGTGACATGGTAGACCTTTTTGAAACTTCTTCGCGGGACTTCGTTATAGTTAGAGAACGAACAGTAGATCGTGGATCGGGTCCTCCCAGAGATGAGGGAGTGTAGTGTGGAGACCTAGTAGTTGGATGAGACCTGACGACTGCTGACCGTTTTGACTCGGAGTGACTCTACTAGCCCGGTAGAGAGCGCCTTTGTGTCACGACAGACCCACAGAGGGGTGTGCCTTGGTGTCGCGGTAGAACCACACTACTCCATAGGAGGAGTACCTCAGCAGGCTACAAGGGGGAGCACGCTTGGTGACACCACAGACCAACTGTCGTGTGCACACTTGGTGATACGGTAGATCCATGGTACTCGACAGGAGGAGTATCTCAGCAGTCCATGGATAGTGGGAAGCGCATTTGGTGTCGCGGTAGGACCATTATAATCGATAGAGGAGGAGTTCTCTAGCAGGTGAGGTTTCGACAATGTGACCGAGGATGTTACTTGATACTACCCCTAGAATAAAATCCTGGATGATTTGAGTCATTTTTTCTATGTTTTCTTCATGACTGAGATGGATCACTTGATAACTTAGGTATATGTATGGGAATATACCTAAGTAAGGTTATCTGTTGATTTAATAAATTTTGGTTTATCATTGTTGGATTTTGTGAGACCTTGAGGGTGTCAGTTTCTCTACTGAGTATCGTTATACTCACCCCTACACAGGCTACGCCCGAACCTTGTTGGGTTGGTTGTAGACAACTGACAGCGCTGACTGAGGCTAACAATACTAGAACTGGACAGTGCCAGAGGTGGACCATACGGTGTGTCAGTATGTGGAGGAGACGGATGGATGTGGAGTGCTAGGAAGGTGATCTGTACCTACCCTTCAGGTTGGAACCATAGAGGACGATCCCGTAGTTGTCTTTTCTCATTCAACAGTTTTATTTCATTTCAATTGTACTTATACTTTCTTGTTGGGCTTGTATTCTGGACCCTTTTTACTTACTATACTCACTTGTTTAACATACAATAGACTTGAGTTCGTATCATGCTGTGTGTTTGGTTGCGTGTGTTTACAAGTTATAAAGTCAATGTCTTCCCAGTTTTAGGGAATTCTCATTTGGTGCTAGTCGCTAGCCCCTAGCCTATGGATGGTGGGATTGGGGTAGTCATGGCACGGGCCCCGGGGGACGGGTTGTGACAATTGTGGGTAATGGTTATTGAATAATAATAATAATAAAAAATAGGTATATTCAATATACTGAATTCATTATTTTATAATGGATATAATTTATTTTGAGGAGGAAGAAGAAGAAATAAATAAAAATAAGCGGGGTAAGGTGATTACCTCTTCTTCGGTACACCTTCATTAGATATATTCTTAGGAACAATTTTATTATACTTTTTTGAATTCCAGAACATCTATTTCATAGATATATAAGTTTATAAGTGAATTGGGTAGTGTTTAATTGAAATAAAAGGGTCATATTTTATGAGGTGGATAGGAGAAGATAAACCCTTTTATAAGTGATGAGGGAGGAACTCTTGGAAATACTTAAAGTATTAAATTAATATAAATTAATTTTATAATTAAAGCGGATAAAAATTAATATTTTTAAAATATATGGTGGGGATGATTTGAAATCCTCTATTAAGATAAAATTTATAGAATTGTAGGTGAATATTTTACCCTTATCTCTTCATTTTCCCTCATTACCCCTTTTGACAATTACCACAACATAAAATCTTGGTTTACTCTTTAAGGGTCAAGGATGTTACCATCAAAATAAAATTCACTCCTAAATGAATCATGAATTTCATGTTCAACAGTAACCCAATAACCTGGCCAAATATAAGATTTTTATCAATTTTAAATCATATAATAAAACATTATTTGTTATAAAATATCATTAATGCATTTTTTGGAATTATTCATTTAATTTGACTCTATAAAAAACATGAAAAAAGGTATTTAAAATATAAACCATTCAAATAACCCTATAATTTTATATTTTTCTATAAAATTCATGGAAAAAAATCCATCAAAATTATATTACTTTTAATGTTTTAACAATAATATATTTTATTTTTATAATAATTGAATAAATATTTTATTAGTGTCGGGTAAAATTTTATGTTAATTATAAAATAAATTAAAATTAATAAAAAATTACCATGATAAAGAATTAATCCATATTTCAAATTTAAATTTATAACAAAACATATCATGTTTTTAAGGTTATGAAAATTGTTTTTGAGATATTAAAGTCAAGAGAGTGACATTATGTATTTAATATTTTCTTATAAACATTATAATCAAAGGAAAATGGAACCAAGTGGCCATATATTTAATTAATGGATGGAAAAATACAATGAAAACTTTTTTTCATAAAAAATCCTTCTTTAGAATAGTAATATTTTCATACTAAATTCAACCATGAAATTGATTAAAAAGAGGTTGATTGGATTGTTTATAATAAAAGAGAACTAATTTTACTTTGAAACCTCTTTAAAAAAATTAATTTTTTTAAATGGTTGAAATAGAAATAAAATTTTCAATATGAATTGGTTTTCCTCACTATTCACTAGAAAATTGATATTTTCATAAAAATATAAACAATTCAACCCCATAAAAATTTTATATTATGATTTCAAAAAATGAAGTTATTTTTGTGAAATATATTTTCTAAAACTAGAAGAAATTAATCATATTATCTTCTCACAAAGATAAATAAAAAAATATAAAAAAATAATTTATTTTAAAGTATATGATGGATTCATTATAAATATATTTTATTTATCTAAATTTTTATACATATTTTTCAAAATATGGTTATTCTTATTTATTCATCCCATTTAGTGTCTATGTAATAAAAAAATAATATATTATGTTTCATTTAGACTCAGGCATTCTTGTATCGAAAGCTATCAAAGAAATAAAATTTATTAATATATCATAAAATTACAACATCGCTCCTGAATATGTGTAGACTACCACCTACATTAATGGATGTAATTTTTCTTTAATTTTTATTTACATGGATAGTAATAATTATTGATTTAATGAATATATGAGATATATAAGATATAAAACTGATTTTTGAAAGGTGATTTTTTATTAACCTTCTTTATTTCCTTCTTTCTAAAAGTAAATGAACATAGTTCATAAGTATGTATAAACTTATATCTCCATGAATTTTGTACTTCATTTTTATATATCTGTATTGTATGGATGAAAATAAATATATATAATGAATATATTTTATATTTATATCATGACTAACATTATCGATATGACATATCTCTGATTATAGTGTAAGGACCGAAACTACCAAACCAATATTCTCGTGAAAAAAAAATAATTAATACTTGAAAAATAATTTAAATAATGAAATTTCAATAAATTAGCATTAAATTAATATAAGTGGATAAAATATGATATTACAAGCCTGTAAATGTCTCTGGTATTGAATTTTTATAAATTTAAATTTATTATATAGTCTGTAAAATCAATTTCAAATTAAGTCGAACTTGAGGTAAGGGTGTTATGTTATAATATCATATTCACTAGGGTTATTTCAGATTAAGTTTATGATGATAAAATTTCTTGGAAAAACTGTAAATAATATCATAAATATTATCCACCTATAGTTATTTCTAGATATTATTTGTTTTAATTTAAATTTTCACTATTTATGAACTCAATAGAAATGATGATTTATTAAGGATAAATGAATTTATATCTATATTTGGTCAAAAATCATTTTTTTATATACATGTTTTATAAAAATGTTTTCAATAATATGTTTACTATTCTCATATAATTGGTTAAATTAATTTTTACTCATGTATGAATTTTTTAAAAATTATTTAAATGGAATCTTCTTGTCATTTTTCAAATGTGGTACTTTTGAGATTTTACCAAAATGTTAAGGGAATCATAGTTTTATCCTAAAAAACATGAGTAGAATATCATATTATCATGATCTCTAAATACTTTGAAGCTTCCATTAAACGTTTTGATGTTTCATTTTAAATAAAAATTTTCCACTAATATTTGTGATATTTTTATATTTTATATAAGTTATTTCAAATTGAATAGTGTATTTTCTCATGAAATGTTCCAGTGATCTTTTAAAGTCTTTTTTTATCATTGATAACAATATTTAAAGTTAATTTTTTTTAATGTGGATATGAACCAATGATACAATCAAATATCATTATTTCTACGGATTACAATGAAGATTAATTACAGATATGATTCTATGTAACCCATTTATTTACCATGGGTTAATTATGTTATGATAAATCATTTATAATTTTTTTATTTTCCACATGTTATAATATTAATATATAATGAAATGCATACGAAATGAATTTATTTTCCATGAATTATGATATGATGAATGTTTTATGATCTTGAGGCCCAAATATGTGTTATTTCCTTTTTATTAAGGGTGGGACTGGAATCATATATCCCCTGATGCATTGTGAAAAGATTGATATTTCATGAGATAATAATGACTGAAATGGGGAGAAAAACTTATTTAATAAGGGTCTCTATCCACTATGATTGTCTTGTAAGTGAACCTTGAATAAGGACAATATAGAATGGAGAGTGAACCGAATCCACTATAATAGTATTAGATGTGATCCTTTACTACGGAAATGTTTTTTCTTGTATATGTGTATGGAAAAACCATATATCTTTTGACAATGTTTTTCCCTCGTGGCTCATGTTCTTTGATTCCTTTATTATCTGTGTCTTATGAACTGCCAAGATTTATTCCATGACTTAAGATTATAATATATGATATGCAGTGTATGTTTTTCAAATTTTATTCTCATGTTCTCATACAACTATGATAATTTTTCGTTTAAGTGATAATCTTCATGTCCCTTGTTTACCTTTGTTGAGAACCATTTCTCACCCTTTCTTATGTTTCCTTTCCCCTAGTTATGATGAATGGTTTGAAGTATGATATGTATATTTGGGGTACTAGTTATGAACAACATAGTGGGATATGATGTAAATCTCTTATAAAAAAATTTATTATTTACAATAGTTTTATAAGACATTAGAATTATTTGATTTTGGTGTAGATTGTAATGTTATGTATTGAATATTCATTAAATAAGATATGTTATTAATGTATGAAAAGTATGGTTCACTATAGTCAGTATTGGAGGAGGGTTTATTTAACATTATAAACTAAGATGAGAATCATTTAATGAGAACCCTTATGATAATCTTATTTATATTATAACATCTTAAGATATGGTAAATAAAAGAGTGTTGGTTTACTAGAAAAACATCCTTTTCTAGATAGTATATGTGGATATGGTTATGAGAAATATGTATCTAGGGGTAATAACCTAAAAAATAATTCATCTTGTGTATATCGTCCTTCATTCTGGTGCACTGTGAGTGTGCCCTTACTTCACACCTGGTTCAACACTCTCATAGGTTTGGGTTAATTCATATTTTAATTTCCAATTGCTATAAAGTATTTGAATAGATTTTAGTGATCGATGAATTTGGATAAACCAAAGGTGTCATCAATTGAAAAAAATGTGTCATGATTTAGACATCTGATGAATGATTTTCTATGACTATTTACTCAGATTAAAGATAAGTGACGAGAATGTTATGAGACTTTGTTTTTTGTTTGGGATTGGAGGTAGAATAATGAATTTGAGGTGGTAATTTGTAATCCCAAATATTAAATTTCCCAATTTGGGAATTGTAATATGAATTAATATATATCAAGAAAGGTTTCTAGTAATTATAATTACTATTATCCATGATTTTATGTTGAATAATTAGGGAAATACCCCAATGGTATGATGATCACATTTCAAGTATGTTAATAATTTTTCATTTAATTTTGTAGGAATGTTATTTTATAAGCCTTTTTATTATCCCTCTAGTTGAATTTGAAGTTACCTTAGGCACATGTTTGATTTCCCAGCATAAATATCACATCAATTGATGATGATGGGAAGCCCATTTAATATGGTGAATCAACCTGTTATTCACTATCAGTGTGATAATAAATATGACCTTACCATAGTTATAAAATCCATTATATTGGTATCTATTACTATTAAATAGGGGTTATTATAATATATTGTTGTGTATAAACTCAACATTGATGATATGGAAATTGTGTTGGAGTTTTTCAATGACCTTCTGGAAGACTTTCCTAGTCGCTCACTAGAGAGTAATGTTTTTTTCTCAATTAAACTCATACATGGTGTTACACGTATTTCAAAGACTCTATATCAAATGGAATTGATTGACTTATAGGTATTAAAGAAGAAACCCTTGGTGAATCTAGATAAAATAATAATTAAATCTTGTTAATTACCATAGGGTGAACCTATTCTTTTTGTTTATAAAAAAGATGGATCAATGTGGATCTTCATTGATTATCAAGAACTTAACTACATCACTATCATGTACAAGTATCATCTACTATGTATTAATGACATTTTTGATCAACTATATGGAAATCAATACTTTTCTAATATTGAACTTTGTCCTGGAAATCTTCAATTGAGGGTCAAGAAGGTGAATTTATCATTGAAAACATTTCATACTTATATTGGACACTATGAATTTATAATGAATCCATGTGGTCTTACTAATGGCCCATCTATCCTCATGATTTTAATGAATTGATTATCTGGATGGATATTATTAATGGTTTTTTGAAAATTTCTCACAAACTTCTAATTGAACCACCAAGGTCACTCAAAAGGGTTTCAAGTTCCATTATATAGATAATTTAAGGAACATTTAAGGGAATAGATTGTAATGGTAGTCAATGCACCTTTTATTACACTCCCACATAATAGAGAAGGGTTTGTGATCTATAGTGATGCATAAAATTTGAGACTGGGATGCATCCTCTTATAGAATGATATGATGAAAGCTTATGCCTCATGAAAATTGATAGTTCATCAGAAAAATTACACAACTAATTATTTTAAGAAAGCTATGGTAAATTTCTCATTAAATATATATAGGATTTATCATTGTAGTGAATGGTCTGATATATATACTTATAATGAAAAATTTAAGTATAATTCACTTAGAAAGAGATGAATATATTCCAAATAATATAGTTAGAATAAATTAAATATTATGACTACCCAATTCATTACCACTATGGGAATGTGAGCGTGGTGGACAATGCATTGATTTAGAAGGATCATTTTATATTATTTATGATGAGGATCATAAAAGATCCAATATTTCTGAATTATAAAATTATGGAATAAGAAATTTTTAAGGAAGGGGGAATATTATCTTTCACAAATGTGTGGTCAATCATATATCTAGTTAATTATTAAAGAGGAAGAAATGGAATATTTATAATGAAAAAGAAGGTGTGAATAGTTCCTCAGTTAAACCATGATTTTGATGTAATGATAAGGTTCAATATCCATTTTTGTGTCCTTTAAATATCAGACATGAAGAAGGAGTTATTGGAATAAAACATAGCTCCAAATTCTCTATTCACACTTTAAGTACAAAGATGTATAGAACTCTAAAAGAGTAAATCTGTTGTGACAGCATGAAGATAGATATTATAGAGTGTGTATCTTCATTATTGGAATGTAATTAATTTAAGGTCTAGATATTGGAATCTAAGGGGATGTTACAACTGTTATCCAAACCAAAATGGAAATGAAAAAACACAACCATGGATTTATCATTGGAATCCCTATAATATCTAAGGACAATACTATTGTTTTCAGAGTCAATCTCCGTATGAAGTTATAACACTTTATTTCTATCAAATATTATTTCTCTCTGGATCATCTTGTTAAAATATATGTATATTATGTTCATGGGTGTACAATTACATTTTAAAAACACACACACACCTCACACAAAGGCTAGAAAGGCAGTTCATAGCCCCACAAGGGGGTATCCCCCCCCCACAAAGGCTTATTTATTTAGTACATGGCCCATATGATCAATGGAAATGAGGTGCATTACATGGACCATATGCCCATTTTCATGAAACCCCATTCATCATCCATGGTATCTTCCTACCAATATCACCCACCTTCTTTATAATCGTCATAAAAAACCCACATTAGGAGAATCTAGAACCATTAAATTGAATTTATACAATCCCCCACCACTCTACCATCTAGATTAAACAACCACACTATGATCCAGTCTCATCTCTCTTATAGTTTCACTAGTTTTATTCGACCAACATTTTCCTGTAGTCAAGAGGCCCCGCCATCCGATCCATTGAGGGATCACACAACATCAAATGTGCATCGAGCGATCCAAGATTTATGTACATGGAAATTACATTTATTTTTCAGAATACTTAATACATTACACAAATAGATTCCCAAAGGTAGTACTAGTTTAGTGTCTTTTAAAACTTGGAACACATTCTTCTAGCTTAGTGAAAGATCATCAACATCTACCATAAAGATCTTCCCCATTATTCTTAAAACCTAAAACCTTTATTTATGTCTTCGGGTAAAGAAAAGACGTGAAAAGTGTGATTTTAAATGTTCAGTAAGGGTAAACATGAAAAACATCATACAAATCATAAACAAAATAATGTTAAAACTTTATCATAACTTTTGAATATCAAAATCTTGAGTTATGAAATAAATAATGGTAGTATGTAAGGACTAAATCATAAAGGAAAACTCATAGAAATAAAATATAATTGTAATAAATCATGAACTTTTGGTAAAAAAATAATCATATAAAAATATTTCTATATTAGCAAATTCTCATATCCAAGACCATCATAGCAGAAAAAGTCCATTACTGAACTTGGTTTACTTATTGTTCCAACTCTCTATTACGGAACCGAATGTAATTTCCATTCCATTCATGTCTATCTCATGATATTTAAATATTTACCAATGAATTTTATAGATATATAGGTCCCCCCATCTCATAATGAAATCATTCTTACATGTTCTGCAAAAACATAAACAATTCGTCATAGCATAACCCAAGGAACAAAAAATGGGTTCCTCAACATCATTCCATCATAATCCATATAAAATAAACGGATTTCATAAATATAAGTAAATTATAAACAAAATAAAATAAAATTAATAATAGGTATATAAATATAACCCTATTTTCATCTTAGATGGAAGATAATTTTAATACAATACATGAAATTAATTCTTAAGAAAAATATCGTTTATTTTTCGAAAATGTTTTCTTTTCTAAAAATGCCACACAATTTTAAATGAAAATAATTTAACTAAAAAAATTTGAATGTTTTTATAGTAAGATTCATATAAATAAGGTGTTATGAAGGTGTAGGTATCCATTCATTCTGTATAATTTAAAAAAACAATCTTCTCCTACTTTTTCCAGAAAAGTCAAAAAAGAACCTCGTATCGAACAAAAATAATATTCCTTTAATACCATTTAATAAAAAAATTAACTATTGGGTAAAATTGGAATTAAATAATTGAAGGATAATATAAATAGTTTTATATATTTAGGTAACATGGATGTGGATGATAAATATACCCCAGTAAATAATTACATATAAACAATCTCAAATAATAATGTGACTAAAAAATCACCCCTTACCTTAGGTATGATATCCTTCGTATGTATCCAAAAAACATGTATAATGATTTAAATAATGTTATTGACTTAGTACATAATCATAATAATTTTCATGATATTTTATATGATTATTTTATCAGCCTTTTTTAGTAACATTTCATTGTCACTTGTTATTCAGATATTAACTGCTTTATGTTCTTATGCATGTTTTTCCAGATAATTTCATGTTACACTTCTTAGATTTTAGTAATATCATTTATATAATTAAATTAATGTAATATGAATCTTATTTATTCATTAAATTCAGGTATATAATCATGGTTTAATGAATATCATGTAGAATGAATCACATCGTATCGTGGAGATAGTAGGACTTACATACGCACGAGTGAAGATATCATTTACTTAATGGTTAAACAGTATATAATTTAATGGTTTATTAATTATAAAAAATAATTATCATACTATAGTAATTATTTACATCCATTTTACTCATCATTATACCCATGTTAATTAGATGTTTTTTAATAAGAAATTACACCAGGGTGTGGAGATAGTAAGTTGTTCGTATGCATGCATCATGATATTGTTATTTGTAGGATGAATAAAACTAGGTATAAGGTAGTAAAACAATTATAATAATATCTCATCATGTATAATAGAATAGATTTATTACTTTGGTATGTAAATTACATAATAATAAGAAGTAGAGGAAGAAAAGAATTTTGAAAGAGGTGATAAAACAATTACCTCTTTTTCGAGTATGTCCTTTTGATTTGCAGAAAAGGAATCCTTAGGATGGATTTTTTACCCAAGTGTGCTATAAAAAATGAAGTTAGATATATTGGGATCTTATTTTAGTAAAATTTTGTCTAGAAAAAGGGCTTGAGAGGTGTTAGTAAGTGGGTAGAGGTGGAGGCCTTTTATAAGAGAGGGGATGGATACTTTAGGAATGTCTGGAAATATTGTTTTATTATAAATTGATTTTCAAATTATAATAGCTCAAAGGTGATATATTTAGATAATAAGATGATTATGGGTCTAAATACTCTCAACCAATAGTTTTTAGACATGTTTATGTCACAAATTTAACCTTATATTTTGGCATTAACCATTAGTTAAATATATTAACTCTTACAATGTCTTCTTGTATTTTCACACTATATGGTCAATATATTTACTATAAAATGACAAGTTAAACTAAAGTGGATAATTAATAAAATTAGTAACATTATATAAGTCATTTTGGTGAATCTTATATTTTTATTACTATTATATCATTTAATAAAATAGTATTTATTTTTAAAACTCATTTATGTCAATTTTGAGCCAATTTAGTAATTGATTTTTTAAAGGTATACAAACATGATTGATTCTAAAAAACTATAATAACTCAAATATAACATGTCATAATCATCCAAATAATTCGTTTATGGCATGAAAATGATTAAATCATATTTATTTTAATATTTGTAGTATCATTTATTTGAATCTTTCATTAATACGGTAATCATTTCATCATCATTGAGTCATAAATACATTTATTTATTTAATATACAAAAATTATAGATCAAATACCATAATGTATGAAATATTATTATCATTTTAATAACTATTTATAGTCAGATATATCATTTATATAACCACTAATTAAATATTTTTTAGTAAAAAAGATACATGTTTATATTATATTTCCCTTTAAATTAAATATTACAACATGTAATTTTGACACCCAAGTGGCTCCTGAATGCCAAAAGTTCAGAATAAGAATTATTATGATATACTTGGACTCATCCACTAATATTAGAATATGTGTAAGGGTTTTTATATTATTATAATATTATTCTTACCCTTATTTACCAAATTTACCCTTTAACTGTGGTAAATCAAAATAATTACTGAAGTTACTATTCATAATGATAAAAAATAAAAGGTACGTATTTATATAATTTAGAACTTATTATTTCAAATAGGTAATCCATTTTTCCAAATTTTAAATTTATAAGTTTTATTAGTTAATTTAAAATTAATTCCAATTTCTAAAACCAGAAAATCGGTTTTTAAGAAGTATACTCTATAAAAATATTGACATGTGTTTTTGTCCAATATAAATGTGAAATTTCTTACAATGAAAAAAAATTAGATTAAATTATAAAAAACTAATCTAATTACACTTTAATACTAATTACGAATATAATATAACTATATAAATAAATTAGATGAAAAGACATCTTTGAATTAAAATAATGTATGTTTAACTATTCATTAGAATTTGAATTTAATCAGGAAAATACCAAAATTTCAACCAAGGAAAATTTTTATGTCCCTATTCTAATAGAAAAGTTTATTATGTCAAATAGAACATATAAAAGTCTAAAAACCAGATGTAAAATGTGTTCTCCGTCAAGAGGCTGTAAAACTGCAATTTTAGAAAAACACTCATTTTATTCGTTAAATTGAATTTGTTTTCATATAATTTCTATAAAACATATACAATAAATTTTAAACATTAAATTTAATATATTACATATATATATATATATATATATATTTCACTAATAAAACCCATATTGAGTGATTTTTTTATTTTATAGAATCCCATATTTTCAATTAAATTGTTTTTTAGAAGAATGTTAATCCCATTCTTACCCTCCATTATAATGACTAGGTAATAATATTTAGTTATCACATATTCTCTGTCTTGGATGAAATTAATTCTATTAAAATAACTTGAAATTTTGTGTAACACAAGACAAGAATAGTGTTGCGCATACTACAAGTTAAACAATGTTGCGTATAGTGAAAGCTAATCTTGGTGTAGCGTACAACACAAGATATCCAAGAAATTAAAAAGAATTACCTCATTAAATATTAGGGTGTTACATTCTACCCCCTTAAAATTAATTTCACCCTCGAAATAGGTCGTGGTAATAAAAGTTTTATTACATGAATTTTTGTTTTATAGAAACACACATTGTAAAAATGAATACTAAAACATAATTTTAAATAGGAAATTTAAAAAAATTAAGTTTAACCAAAGTAACTTATCACTGGGTTTCCACATAAGATAACATAAGTGGGAAGTGAAAACATGGATATGAAAGAAAAATATAACCATCATGTTCTGATGGATAATGATAGAGAATAAGGTTTAGAGAATGTGAACAACCAGAAAACCATAAATTTGTGATGATTTACGGGACCATATAATACATCAGATAAGAAGGAACTATGATATCATTTGTTGTTTTTTTGATCTTTTCCCAAAAGTTATAGAACATGAGAATAAATAATTACTCGATTTCAATACAATCTCTCCTGTGGTCATTCCTTGAACAGTTTCTACTTCATCTCTAATTAAATGAAATAAAGTTGAATTTTTCATCTGTGAAGTGTTATCAGATCATGTGATTCTTAAATATAATTATGGCCATTTTATATCTCCAAAAAAAAGTTATCACATGTTATCAAACATGAATAATTCCATATGTCATGATAAGAATCAGACCGCCATTAAAATCATCACCTGAACGGGTATGTGGCAAGTCTCTAAAAGAATTCCCAATCCCCATAGGCTATCACAATTTCTTGGGTATCATGTATTATGGGTTTGGAATGATTTACCCTAGTTTATAATATTTTAACAATAAAAAAAATGAATAAACAAAATCTGAAAATTTATAAAAAACATGCCTTAAACAAAATCCAAAACTAAACAAAAAGGTTTAAACATGATTCAAGAGGTCAAAATATAAATAAAAGTAGAAGAAAAAAATACCAATGGACTCCACATGATAAGGGGTTATCACACAGAAGCACTCTACACAACACTACACCAAGGGAAGAAACTAGCAACCTAAACTGCAATCACCGATTGCCTTGACATTACCTATGTCAAACATGATCAAGTCTACTAATACCCAAGGATTGTAATTAGTGTGTGAGCCTAATCCTAATCAGATACCAACCAAATTATTCCATATAGTAATAAATACAAGATTTAAATCATTCCTATTTTTGATAAACATGAAATGGTGGCAATACATTTTAAAGAATGAAAAATTTAAAAGTAAAAAAATTCAAACGGAAATATCAAAGAGTGTAATTTTTAATTAAAACATGTAAGGTAATAAATTATTTCATAAAAACCCAGCCTAATCCAATGATAAATAAAAAATATCCAACAAGCACTAATCTTAGGAAAACCTCTAGGAACTAGTTAGTTTTAGGGCCCACGTACCTCATATCTCAGTGTAACGTAACCATAGTAATATCTGGTCTTGTACACAATCCACTGAAAGGAACATAACCAAAACCTTGTGGTCCCCAAAAAACATCAATATAGTTTTATTACTGTTTTGAATGTTTAACTTTCTAAGTAAAATATGGAAAAAA
Organism: Viscum album; assembly: GCA_963277665.1. Taxonomy (NCBI): domain Eukaryota; kingdom Viridiplantae; phylum Streptophyta; class Magnoliopsida; order Santalales; family Viscaceae; genus Viscum; species Viscum album. The sequence goes on along the minus strand of OY728141.1, from coordinate 1,950,790,094 downwards.
CCACTCTGGATCACTAGCACACTAATAGATGTCTACCCATGTAGATGCAAGGGTTTCCCTCCTTGTGCTCAAATGAATTTCAGAAGTTACCAAAAGCCAATTTCACATAAAATCATCAGTTTTGTTCAACCAAATTCTAAACAGTATCAACACATTATTTTCACCACTTATATGACTAAATAAATCATTTATAATTTCCATAAAACTACATCACAAAATATAACAATGTTTTGAACATAAAATCCATTAAAAATTCCACTTTGAACACCTTGTGCATACCCATATTTCACAAAAATATAATTGAAAACACTACAAAATTTTAATAAAACCATTTCATCAATTAGAAAACAACCCCAAATGATCCAACATGGGAAATCCCTGAAGAAAACACATTTTAACAAAAAAAATGCTATTTTAGCACCATTCGCTTAACAATCACCACCAAAAATAGTTTTCTCACCAATGAACAAGGAATATGAACTTGAAAAAATTATTAATAAAGCAATTCTAAATCATCCAAAAGTGCTTACATATGGAATCACCTACCACATGTATCAAAACACTAAATCGTTGTATGAAAGTTCACCCACACCACTACCACACCACAAGGGAGTTCAATCAAACCTAAAAACTTAAGATTAGACCCATAAACAAAATCCTTAGTTCTGAATCCCTACTTTTTGGAAAATATGAATTTCAAGAATAAATTGGAGAAACCCTAAGTGAACGGGAGGAGGAAGGAAGGAAACACAATTACTTTAGAGATCTTGAAGAAATCACCCCAAATCCGGGAAAATTTTAATCTCCAAGAAACCAAAACTGGTAGGGAGGCTATAATGAGGATGATTAGGACAAGTGGGGATAGAAATTGGGGAAACAGTGTCAAAATTGAATGATTTATGGATGAAAAAAATTACTTTCTAAAATCTGGACGATTTGAGAAACCTTGAGAAATTCCTCCCTATTCTGCAATGAAAATGAGATCCAAAGAGTCAAAATCAATAATTGGGGTCATATCAGGATTTTGATCTTTTAGTGGGAGGTGGAATCACTAAATAAATTAAGAAATGAATGATATATTAAAGAATTAATTTTTTTATGCAGGAAACATGCTCACGTGTTGGCCCAATTCCAAACTAAATAACCCAAATACAAAATGATAATGAGTTCCTAAGGAAAACGAATGGATATATTGGTTTGAATAGGATAGGTAAGGATAATTAAGAAGTTGAGTGGATGATAAATGTTGAGAAATGAAGGAGTTATAGAAGAAACAATTTTTTTTAAATCTAGAAATGGGCTCACGGTTGGGCCGAAATTGTGAAAACCCGCCATTTCATACAAAAAAATAATTAGAAAACACTAAAAAATATAGAATATAAATTACATGAAAAATTACTTTAAAATAAGTCATTTATGTGACAAACCTCCCTTCCATGAAAGACCTTCCACACCAGAAAGTCAATCTGAAGCTTGATCTGAAAACAAGAATGGGTACTATTTCTCAACCCACGACTTCCACTCCTATATTTCTTGGACATCATTCCCATACATCCAAAGGATTTAAAATAGTGGAATGGAATTTCCCAAAATCACCATATTTTATGAATCAATTGTTCGGATCGGTTTCTCAAAAAATAAACAAATGAGGATCTATATTCAACTCCTCCCAATTCGACCCATTGGACGGATCCAGGTTGTACTTCTTCAGTTGAGATACATAGAAGAAATCATGGATAGATGTCAAATATGATGGAAAAGATAACATGTATGCCACCTTTCCAATTTTCCTATTAATCTCAAAAGGTCCAAAATATGTCATTGTTAGCTTGCCCTTCTTTCCCACGTGACGATGACCTAGACGAGGGACCACTTTCAAGAATACCTGATCTCCCAAAAAAACTCTAGTTCTCGATTCCTCTGATCAGCGTATGATTTTTGGAGACTCCAATCCATTAATAAATTCTTCCTAATCAACTTATCCTTCTTAGATATCTCTTTAACAAGGCTCATCCCCAACAATGAAGTCTCACCTATCTTAGCCTAACATATGGTGGACCTAAAAGGCCAACCATAGAGAACCAAAAATGGATCCATTCGAACTGAGGATTGGTAACTGTTATTATATGAAAATTCAACATATCCCAAATGGATATCCCAATAACCTCTAAAGTCCAAAACACATGCACGGAGCATGTCCTCCAGTATCTAATTCACCCGCTCTGTCTGACCATCCATTTGAGGATGGTTTGTTGTGATCATCTTAATCTAAGACCCCAAGGCCATATAAAGGCCTTCCCAAATCCGAGAAGTGAAATGGGGGTGTCTATATGAGACCACTCTTGATGGATCACCATGAATCCTTACCAACTCTTAATGATACAAACCACCCAACTCATCCTCTTTAGTAGTATCTTTGATCGAAATGAAGTGGCCTGATTTGGTCGGATGATCAATCACCACGCAAATGTAATTATTACCCCAAGGTGTATGAGTTTTGAAAGCAATGAAGTACATGGAGGCCTCATCCCACTTCTAAGTAGCAATGGGTAATGGCTGGAGAAAACCATAGGCCCTTTTGTGATCCAAATTCACCTGCTGACTTGTGTTACATCTTGACACGAAGTCAGTTATGTATCATCTCATACATGGCCACAAGAACTATTGTCGTACATCATAATACATATTGGTGGCACCCGAATGGACAACCCACTAAGACTAGTGTCTATCCTGCATCACCACCTTTCACAGAGACGATGGCACTGCTAAACGGCCCTTGAAGTACAAGATGCATCGGGAGATAATGACCAATCCGAATTCATCTCCCCATTATGAAGAAACAACCTTAACCCCTGAAAAAGATCATAACTAGGCATTTCCCCCTGAATCATCTCCAAGAGAGAAGTAGTTAACTGAATGCACAATTAGAACACACCTCCAATGTGCCCCTTGGTATCTACATGCATCTAAGAAAGGAGTCCCATCAGAGTCCACTCATAATTGAACATACTCTAGTCTTGAACTTTTACTTTTCTAATCGAACAATATGATGCCAAATTTCCCTTACTTGGGTTATAGAAAATGTCAATGTTGAACCCCTACAAGTACTCAACCCAGCGGTGCTGCCTCATATTGAGATCCTTCTAAAAGAAGATGTAGGAAATGCTTTTATGATTAGAATATACCACAAACATATCCCCAAAGAGGTAGTAACCCCATGTTTTCAAATCATGAATCACAATTGATATCTCTAATCATGGTTTGGGTAATTCTTTTCATGTGGTCGGAGTTGGTGGGAGCCATACACCACCACCTGATCATCCTGTATATGCACTCACCCAAAACCCATACTATAAGCATCACAATACACCCCAGTTCTCTTTCTAGATTCTGGTATGATCAATATGGGGGCAGTAGTCAACCATAGATTTATCATCTCGAAGGAGTCCTAGCATTATGGGCCCCATCAAAACATCACTCCTTTCTAGGTGAGCACGGTCATGTGAGAAGCAAGACGCGAGAAATACCAAACAAACCGCCTGTAGTTTCCTCCCAATATTAGAAAACTCATGATCTCAAACACGTTCTTGAGATGCTCCCGAGTCATCACTACACTGATCATCTTAGGATCCACCAAAACTCCCTACTCTGAGATCCCAGGCCCCAGAAACATCACCTCCCTGATCCATAAAGCGCACTTGGATAGATTTACATAAATGCGGTGATCCCTGAAATTTTCCAACACGATCTGCAAATGATTCTCATTCTATTCGTCAGATCCCTTGTAAACCAGGATGTCATCCACAAATACCCTAATGAAGGAGTCAGGTATTGGAGGAAAACCCTATTAATGAGTTCCATAATGACCAATAGAGAATATTTCATTCCAATGGGCATGGCCAAGTACTCAAAGTGGACATACCTACTTCAGAAGGTTGTCTTTGGGATATCTGACTCATTCGTCCTGATTTGATGGTAACCCAAACACAAATCTATTTTAGAAATACACTTTGTCACCTTAAATTGATCAAACAAGTCATCTATTCGGGGAAGTGGATATTTGTTCTTGATGGTTACCTAGTTCAATTTTCGGTAATCAATACAAAACTAGAGGGACCCATCGACCTTCTTCGCCAAGAGAATAGGAGAGACCCAAGGAGAGATGCTCAGGTGAATGTATCCTTGAGATTAAAAATATTCTATATGAATATTTTATTCCATAAATTCAATGGGATCCATATGATATGAGGTAAGAGATATTGGTTGTGTTCCTGACGCCAAATCGATCAAGAACTTCACATCCTGCTCTGGGGGTAAGCCTAAAAAATCATCTATGAATACCTTCTTAAACTCATCCACTACATGAGGTAACCCAATCTCAAGAGAACATCCACCTTCCTCTAGCATGAGTGAATATAACTTGAAGATAATATTCCCCAAATCTGGTAGTGGAGGTCCCACATACCCCGACAGAGGATCACATTCCTCATGAAATAATTGATGACTCCCATCAAGTACTGTTAAACTCATCATTCACCTATAAAAATAGACGCATGCCTGAAAGTGCACCAGCGAATCCATACCATGTATCACATCAAATAGATTCATATCTATAACCAGGAGGTCCCACTCTATCTCAACCCCTAATATGGAAAGCGCACACGATGGGAACCTAAGACCCTTATTATTATTTTCTAGACTCCAATGACCCGAAGGCCTAAATTTTTATTATTTTTATCAAGCCCCATTTTACGGGATGAAGGGTTAAACCCAGACATACTTTATAGATATAAAAAAACTCAATCCCGATGTATGAAAAAGTAAAACTGGACTGAAAACATGAAGCTTCCCCTCCCCATCATTTGATCATAAAAAGACTCTCTACTGTTGAAAGAAAATTCAATGATCAAGTGTCATGTGTCAATGCACAAACCCGATCTGACAGAGAATGCCTTACCCTCTCAAACAACCAAATCCAAAATGCTCTGCAATGATGAACCACGAGCTCTGAATCCTCCTCTAGGAATGTACCATGTCATCAAGTCTAGCTGCACAACCTTCCACCTTTAGGATCAAACCATAAACCAAATAAACAATATACATGCACAAATCACACAAGAAACACCATAAAAACCAGCATTACGCATTAAATAAATGTAGAACCCAGACACCCCATGCACCATGTAACCTTCACCGGTCTCCAGAACCACCGTTGGAAGACAAATCGACTACCATCCATATAAATCCCTAACCACGGGAAGCCAGAGACAGCAGGGAGGAGAACATCAGATTATAGGGATACTGCACAAACCAAAAACAAAAACATCAAACCTTCAAACCTCACCAAAAACACCAGAAACAAGGACCTTCCCCCTCCGAGCCTCTCACGACCATTTGACCACCCACACTGGATGCTCTCCATAAACAGTGTCTGGAAACACCGGACCAAGCTGAGGATCCAAACCAAGACGGTGACATAATAACCAAGCTAATCTGATCCAAAACCAATCCACACAGTGAGTCGATGTCACTGAAGGGAAAGTACATGCCAAAACGAGCAGAGATACCAATGTTCCACTGAGATGAGACGACGCCAAAATTGATGCTGGGGACACTGCAACCCATGCCAGAACCCCACCACACAGACGCAAAGCCACACCATCAGATTGAACTATGGAGTCAGATCCGTGATGATGCCACATTATCTAAGCTGAGCCAATCCTCTCTGAGCCACATAGTGATTCGACATCGCAGAAGGTACAGACCACGTCGTGCCGATCAGAGAGACTGGTGTTCCTCCGAGACGAGAATTTGCCGAAGATGAAGTTGGGGACACCACTGACCCATTTCCAAACCCACCACGTAGTCTCCAAGCCACACATAAGCTGAGATGATCTAGGGGGATCCAATGTGAGACTGAGACCATCTGGAGGGAGAAGGGGAGATGAGGCCCGATAAGAACCCTTGCCGCCACGGTGGGTGAAGAGGAACCGCTCAGAGGCCTTCACTTATCCATATATACTAGTGGCATCACCAACTCCATCACAAAAGTCAAAAGCTCAGTTTGAAAATTTAGAGTGTTAAAAATAAAGTCATAGATGAATGAAATATAAGAACTAGTATCAAAAAGAGAAGTAGCTATAGAAGATGCAATAAAAATGGCACCTCGATGTGTTGATGGTCCCGCCTCTGATCCCGTTAGAGCATGATCCATTGCATGAAGATACCTAGTCTCTTCCTAAGAATGGTCACTCTCTTATGGATCTTCCTAGAACTTGATCTACCTAGAAGATGATCCATCCCTTCCACCATGACCACCAAATGGAGACACCCTGTCCTCGATGGCTTTGATTGAGTTGGCACTCCCCTGGAAGCGACTAATCCTGCCCCACATTGGATTCGACGTTCCATCCTATAGAAGCACTACAAGTGTCTCATAAAACCACAATGATAAGAATTATTTAGAGGAAAATTTCATGCTGGTTGGATTTTCCTCGGCCACCCACACTAGTGGCACATGAAATACATCGCATCAGAAGACACTAAAGAAAACTACCTAGAAGGTTGGCCTGAACTGCCACACCCTTCATTCCCTACTCCTCCAATTTACTCTTCTTCTTAGAATAGATTACACTTCCCAGACCTGATAGTATCCCAGAAAAACTATCCCTCCCCTTGTATTCGATCTCCACCATAAATTCCCTTTCAACCACCTTTGCATAGGTTTTCATCTAGAATAAGAAGAGATAGGAATAGATCTTTGGCCGCAGATGCATCTTGAACTTTTGGGCCTTCATCTGCTCATTGGAGACCATTTCCAGAGAAAACCAAACCAACTCAAAAAAATGGTTGGTATAATTCTTCCTAGAAATATCCCTTTTAACAAGCACCATAAACTCTCATGATCATGTATAATCCAAAACATCAAGGAAGTGATGGTCGTTGAAGATAACCTTGAAGTCCTTCCTTCTCATCCGCTCGTGCTTCCAATATTGAAGCACTGATTCCCACCATCTGTGGCTAGAAAACTCTAACAGGAAAGAGGGAAACTTCACCCTGACGTCCTCAGGTGTGTCCCAAAACTCAATCACGCACTCAATCTTTTCAAGTCACTCCTACACTTCCAAGGTTTTTGTGCTACCTCCAAAAGTAGGAGGCTTATTTTTCAGAATCACCTGGGGCTTTTCCTTCTTAGGACTGGTCTCATCTTCCCAAACCAGAGCTAGAATAGGATATGGTCCTTGCCCTAGAGCATGGACAACCCAAACCACAACATCTACTAGCCTCTAATCAAGTAATGAGGTAAAACTCTGTTCAGATTCCTCCTGTGGGTGTATGAGAACTTCCCAGGGAGGTATGTTGCTACATAATGCAACAGTTACAAAATAAATCATCAAAACAAAAAATCTGAAAAGTTTTAGCAATTACTTAAAATATAAATAAGTCAAAAACATCACAAAAATGAAATAAATAGCCACTTCACTCCCACCCAAAGTATATGTATAGTCAGCAGCCTGTATGCCCCATCTAGAAGAGAAATCAAACAAATAGTGCCAACATCCCATACTGACTCAAGGTTTGTCATGAGAGGTACTAGCCAGATACCCTAATCTTAACCAATAATCTAAGACCCAACATTCCTAGCTCTTGTTTAACCAGACTCACCCCAATATAATAATACTACCCAAAGAGATATACCTGCTCTGATACCATTTTGTCACAAAATGAATCTTGTCTCCATTAGAACTCACACCTTTCCCAGTCCACAGAAAGTCCCGAAGGGAGCCCCCTATCCCCACGGGCTGGTACAAGTTCATGTGTATCATGTATTATGGTTTCGAAATAATTTACCCGAGTTTATAATCATTTAACAACAAAATACAATCAATAAAAAATTCTGAAATTTTATGCCTAACATGCATTAAATAAAATCCAGAATAGAATGAATAGATTTAAACATGAAACAAGAGGTCAAAATGTAAATAAAATTTTCTTCAAAACATCCCAATGGACTCCACATGACATGGGGTTATCACCCACAAGTCGTCTCCACAACACTACACCAAGGGAAGAAACTAGAAACTCAAACCGCCATAACCAAAGGGCTTGCCTTTACCTGCGTCAAACAAGATCATGTAAACTTACACCCAAGGGGTGTAAGTACAGTGTGATCCGAATACCAATAGGATACCACCAAAATGATTCCATAAAGTAAGCAATAAAAGATCAAAATCATGAAAGTTTTTGATAAACAAGAAATGGTGGTAATAAATTCTAAAAAATGAATATTTTAAAAGTAAACAATTTTCAAATGGAAATTTGAAAGATTGAAAAAATTTTATTAAAAATTTAAGATGATACATTTTTCTATCCAAAAAAATCCTATGTTATTGATAAATAAAAAATATCCAAAAAACACTAATCTCCGGAACACCCCTATGCACTAGTTAGTTTCGGGCCCCATGTAACTCGTATATCTTGGTATAGTAACCATAGTAATATTTTTTATTCTACATGATCCACTATTAGGGAAAATACCTAAAACCTATTCATCCCTAAACATGATGAATATTTTGTTGTTAGTGTTGTCAATGTCTAGCTTTCTAAGTGAAACAGGGACAAAACTACTCTGGATCACTAGCGTACTAGTACACGTCCGCCCACCTGGATCCCCGGATCCCCCCTTTGTGCTCAAATTAATTCCACATGTTACCAAAATAAAATTGCACAGAAAATCATCAATTTTGGTTACCCACATTTAAAACATTATATACACATTCCTTACACCAGTAATATCACTCATTAAACATTTAGAATTTCTATAAAACAACATCACAAAATATAACAATGTTTTGCACATAAAATCCATTGAAAACCCCAATTTGAAGACCATTTTCATACCCATATTTCACCAAAATATAATTTAAATAACTAAAACATTTTAATAAGACAATTTCATCAATTAGAAAACAACCCCAAATGATCCAACATGGGATATCCATGAAAAACACCCATTTTCACACAAAAATGCCACTTTAGGACCATTCAATTAACAAACACCACAAAAAATAGTTTTCGAACCAATGACCAAGGAATATGAACATGAAATAATTATAAATCAATAAATTTTAAATCATCCAAGACTGATTACACTTGAAATCACCTACCTAAAGTGTGAAAACACCAAATCCTTGTGCGAAAGTTCACCCGCACCACCGCTGCCCCACAAGGGAGTTCAATCAAATATAAAAACAAAATATTAGATCATGAAAACCAAGATAAAACCCTAGGTTCAAATACCTACTTTCTGGACAATAGTAACTACAATAAGAAATGGAAGAAACCCTAAGAAAATGGGAGGATGAAGGAAGGAAACCCACTTACTTGAGATATCTTGAATAAATGGACCCAAATCCACCAATGGTTGAATCTCCAAGCAACAAAAATAGATAGGGAGGAACAAATGAGGCTTATTAGGTCAACTGGGGACTGAAATGGTGGAAATAGAGTGAAAATTGAATGATTTATGGACGAAACAAATTACTTTCTCAAATCTAGACAATATGAAAAACCCTGAGAAATTTCATGCTAATCCGCAATGAAAATGAGCACCAAAGAGGCTAAATCGATAATGGGGTGATCATAGGGTTTTTGGATTTGAGTAGGAGGTGTAATCACTTAAAAAAATTAATAAAATAATGAGATATTAATGAATTAATTTTTTCAAAGTAGAAAATGGGCTCAGGGGTTGGCCCAATGCCTAAATAAATCTCCAAAATAAAAAATTATAATGAGTTCTTAAGGAGTCCAAATGGATATGTTGGATTTCATAGGTCTGGGGAGGCCAATTTTGAAATGGAATGGATTACAAATGTTTAAAAATGAAGGAGTATTAAAAGAAACAAAATTGGTTTTTAAATCTGGAAATGAGCTCGCGGTTGGGCCCAGATCATGAAAACCCACTGTTTCCCCCAAAAATGAAAGGGAAAGACCCAAAAAAAGAAATAATATAAATTACATGATAAATACCTTTAAAATAGGTCATTGATGTGAAAATTCCCCCCACCGTGAAATACTTTCTTTCCTGAAAAGTCAACCTGAATATTGATCAGAAAACCAGAATAGGTAGTATTTCTCAACCCATAACATCTTCTCCGATGTTTTGTGAACATCATTCACATACTTCCAAAGTACCCAAACTAGTTTAATTGACTTTACATGAATAACCTTTCATTGGGAATCAACTATTCACACTAGCCCCTCAAAAACAGAAAAATTGGGCTCAATATCTCACTCCTCCAAATTCAGTACAAGGGATGAATCTTGGTTGTACATCTTCAGTTGAGAGACATGGAAAAAATCAGGGATAGATGACAACATAGAAAGAAAATATAACCTGTATGGCACTTTTTTAATCCACTCAGTAATATCAAAATGTCCATCATATATTCGTGTGAGCTTTCCCTACATTCCTAATAACGGTGACCCAGACGAGGGGCACTTTCATGAATACCTGATCACCGAAAAAAAATCTATGTCTCGAAGCCTCGACATAGTGTATGATTTCTAGAAAATATGAGCTATCAGAAAATGATTCATGATCAACTTGAAATTCTTAGTTGTTTCATTAATATGGTTCATCCCCAACAGTGAAGTCTCACCTATATCATCCCAACATTGGGGGGACCAACAAGGATGACCACATTGCACCTCAAATGGATCCATTCAAATGGAGCATTGGTAACTGTTATTATATGTAAATTCAACCAATCCCAAATAGATATCCCAAGTACCTCAAAAGTCCCAAACACATTCCCGAAGAATGTCCTCTAGTATCTGATTCTCCCTCTCTGTCGGACCATCCGCTTGAGTATTGTATTTCGTGCTCATCTTAATCTGTGACCCCAAGGCCTTCTTAAGGCCTTTCGAAAACCAAGAAGTGAATCATGGGTCTCTATCTGAGAAAAATGGTTATGGAAAATTAATAATCCATACCACCTCCTAAAGATAAAAATAGCCCAACTCATCCACTTTAGGAAGATATTTGATCGGAATTATGTGGGATGATTTGGTCAGATGATCAACCACCACCCAAATGGAATTCTTTCTAAGAGGTGTACGAAGTCAACTATGGTCTCATATCATACCTGGGCACCTGAACTTTTGTTTCACATCAAAATACATCTTGGTGGAACCCAGATGGACATCCCAATAAAAATAGTGGCTATCCTGCATCACCACGTTATGTAGAGACGATGACACTACTGAACGACCCTTGAATCAGAATATGACCTCGGGAGATGATGACCAATTAGAATACATCTCCCCACCATGAAGAAACTGCCTCTACAAATAAAAAATCTCATCACTGGCCTATTCTTAGTGAATCAACTCCAAGGGAGAATGATTCAACTGAATACTCACCATGAACACACCTACACAAGGCTCCTTGGTCTCCACTTGCATCTAAGAAAATATCCCCCTTATATTCCACTCATCACTAAACTTAATAAAATATTGTATTCGTAGTTCTCCACTCAATACATCTACCACCACATTTCCCTTGCCTCGGGTATAGAAAATATCAATGTCGAACCACCGTAAGTAATTGATCCAGTGGTTCTACCTTAGATTGATATCATTCTGAGAGAAGATGTAGGCCAAGATTTTATAATCAGAATAGACCACGAACATCTCCCCAAAGTGTTAGTGATTCCATGTTTTCAAATCATGCATCAAAGCTTCTAGCTCCAAGTTGTGGGTTGAATAATTATTTTCATGTGTTAAGAGTTGGCAGGAGCCATACACAACTTCATGGTCATCCTACATAAGCACACACCCAAGACCCACACCTCAAACATCACAATACACAACATAGCCCATTATAAATTTGGGATAGATCAACATGGGGGATAGTAGTCTACCTATGATTCATCTCCTCAAAGCATTCCTGACATTTTAGGTCACAAAAAAACTTCACCCTTTTCTGGGTGAGCATTGTCATGGGAGAAGCAAGACGAGAGAAATACTGAACAAACCTCCTGTAGTATCCTACCAACCCTAGGAAACTTTGGATCGCATACATGTTATTCGGCTGCTCCCATTACATAATTTCACTGATCTTCCCAGGATCCACTGAAACTCTCTGATATGAGATCACATGCCCCAGAAACATTGCCTCCCTTATCGAGAAGGTGCACTTGTATAGATTCTCATAAAGGCGAATATCCCGCAAGGTTCCCAAAATAATCCACAAATGATTCTCATGCTCTTCCTCAGTTCCAGAGTAAACTAGGATGTCATCCACGAATACCACATCGAAGAAGTCGTGATATTGGTGGAACACCCTATTAATGAGTTCTATAAATACCACTAGAGAATTGGTCAATCCCAAGGGCACGACCAAGTACTCAATGTGGTTGTAACTTCTTCTGAATGTTGTCTTCGTGATATCGGACTCTTTCACCCAGAGTTGATGGTAACCTGAAAGAAAATATCTTTTAGGAAATCACTTTTCCCCATTCAAATAATAACACCAGTCATCTATTTGGGGCAAAGGATATTTTTTCTTAATGGTTAACTTATTTAGATTCTGGTAATCAATACACAACCAGAGGGACCCATCGACCTTCTTCAAAAGGAGAATTGGAGCAGACCTAGGAGAGACACTCGGGTGAATGAATCCTTTGGATTCTAAATCATCTAGCTGAATATTTAATTCTCTCAATTTCGTGGGGTCCACATGATATGGGAGAAGAGATATCATCTATGTTCCCAGCGCCAAATCAATTGATAACTCCATATCAGGCTCAGGGGGTAATCCTGAAAAATCATTTGGGAATACCTTCAGAACTCATACACTACATGAGAAAACCACCCCTTAGGATAACAATCGTCTTCCTTTAGCATGAGTTATGATAAATGAAAGATCATATTCCCCAACTCTTGTACTGGAGGTCCTACATGATCCGACTGAGGAGCCCATTCCCATGAAAAACCTGATGACTCCCATCAGGTTCCGTGAAACTCATCCTTCACATATAGAAATTGATGAAAACATGAATTTGAACCTTCCAATCCATGCCATGTATCACATCAAATAGATCCATATCTAAGACTAGGATGTCCCACTCCATCTCAACCCCTCTAATGGAAAGCTCACACGACAGGAACCTGGGACCCTGCTCTTTCTTTCTTAGCCGCATCACCAACTCCATCACACAAGAAAAAATCTCAGTCGGAAAATTAAGCATGTTTAAAATACAGGTAGAGATTAATGAAAAAGAAGTACCAATATCAAAAAAGAATAGTAGATATAGAAGATGCAATCAAAAAGGTCCCTCAAACTATTTATGGTCCTGCCTCTCATCCTGTTGGAGGCTACTCCACCGCATGAAGATGCCTAGTCTCTACCTGAGAATGGCCACTCGTATGTGGCTCTATCCTGAACTGGATCTACCCAGAAGATGATCAGGACCTACCCCCACGACCACCAAAATGATATCCCATTGTCTTAAATGGCTCTAACTAAGTTGGGACTCTACTGGAAGCCCCTATTCATGCCCCAAATTGGAGTGGATGTTCCATCATACAAAAGTACTACATGTTACCCATACCACCACAATGAAAACAAGGCTTAGGGTGATAAATTCATGTAGTTAGAATGTGACCTAGAATCCCACATTAATGGAAAATGATGAAACTCGTATTAGAATCCACTGAAGAAAATTGCTTGGAAGGTTGGCCTGACCTACCACCACCCTTCTTTCCCTGCTTCTATGTAATGACTCAGAAATTCCGTGGAATTTTTTTTCATAAATTCAAGGGATTTATACAAGTCCAAAATAATTTACGGCACTTGATTCCGAGGCCCAGTGTGCTAGTAATCAATTTATGATGTTTTTTCGGGTACATTCAGTAAAATTGCGAGCATAATTTTAATACTTTTGAACTGGTGCTCAGAACTGAAATCTGAGGGCACCATTGAACTCTCTACGTCGGTGATTTCTTAGTGAGACCTTTACCATAGTTGTGTTCTAACAAGAATGGATGTTAGATTTTGGGGGTTTTTAATTAAGTTAAATAAAAATAAGAGTTAGATTATTTTTATTTTAAGTTGGTTAAATCACCAAGAGGAGGATAATGGTGGGGTCCACCACACCATAACCTCCCATGAGAGGTTATGGTGGTGGGGCCCACCCACACATAACCTCCCATGGGAGGATATTATTATGTGGCACCCACACAATCTTTAAACCTCTTTGAACTCCCCATAAGTGGGTGAATGCTCTTGAACTTCCCTCATTAAAGTGCCAAACCCCCTCTATTAATTAATTTAGCCCCTTAAATTAATTAATTAAAACCCATTTTAATTATTTTCAATTATTTTTTCCAATAATTAAATAATGGGTTAACATAACCCATTATTTTTATTGGCACAATTTTTATGGTGGAGCTTCAGAGAACCCTTGGAGAACTTCATCCTTCCAATGAAGAACGACGAACATCTTCATCGATCTTCAACCATGCAAAAAGAGGATGGGTCGACCGTGAAGAATGCCGATGACACTTCTTCCTCGGTCTCCTACCCCGGGACCTTCCCGACGTCCACGCTTTTCCCGCGACCTCGTCAAGGATCATTGACAAGCGAGGTATGGGATTTTACATTTGAAATTTTTCCATCTTTAAAAGAAAAAATATTGAATTGGTATTTCCAATTGTTATCACCATGAAATGGAGTGATTGGACCACACAATCACGGATTGACCGTTCCCCTTTTGGTTTTTCTTGTTTATTGACGACGGAGGCGGGCCGTGATGAAACTGGCGGCGCAAGGCCACTGGGTCGCCAAGAGGGAGAGGAACCGTCATGCCACGCAGAAGGAGAGCCTCAGCCATGACGGGCCATGGTGGAGGTGTGCAATACCATCGTGCCACATGGAGTCCAGCAGAGGGCCACAGCCAGGGTGGGCTAGGGAGAAGGGGCGCGGTGTCGTCGCGCTGTACCAGGGTAGCTAGGAATCCACGACCAAGGTCGGCTACGGCGGAGGGGCGCGGTGCCGTCATGCCGTGCTGGTGGCATGGAGCGATTGGACACTCTGGCCACCCGGGAGGAGTGGGATCCTGTCAGGTCCTGCGTGTTCTAGACTGGTGCCACCTGGCGCCAGTTTTGGTTCCACCCGAACGGTTCAACGGTTCGGGTGCAAGGGGGATGCACGCCTCCACCTGGGCGCGAAGAGGGCAGGCCGCTAGGCCGCCTTCTGCCGGGCGGCCCTTAGCTAGGACGCCCTCAGCCGAGCCTCCCTCGACCATGCCTCCCTCGGGGTGGGCGACCCCCTTCAGACCGGGTCGGACCCACGGACCGAGTCAGACCCCAGTCCAGACCCGATTGGCTAGTTTACACCTTTTTGCCCATATCCTAAGCTACGGGTGTTCGATCGACCAACCGTCTGGGGTGACAGAAATCTTACAGAAAGAAGGTTCTTTTTGAATACCCCAACTGAGTTTTGGATGCAGTTGAGGTACAAATGGGTTGGATTGAACCTAAATCTAACCGGGCACTTGGAGTGGAAACACTAATAACTCACAGACCGGGTGTCCGATTGATGCACCGTCTGTCATGTTGGGTTCCTTTTGATGATACAAAACTACGAGATACATAAACTCGAGAATTTGTGGTAGTTTATGTATCGACACTTGGATCGAGGAGCGGACTCTCCCAGAATCGAGCATGCTTTGTGCGAGAACCCTATGGCTGGCTGCGACTGAGATGATAGGATCTTATGTGGACCTACTACTGTACCAGGATCCTATGTGTGTTCGACAACAACGATAATGTACAAGGATCCTCAATGAGTTTGAAAATGATGACCTATGTACTGGGATCCTCTATAGTTTCGACAAAGCTGTTACTATTCCATGATCCTACATGGGTTCGACAGAGAAGATGATTCATTGGCATCACTTAATCATCTCTACCCCCCTACATGAGTTGTATACCAGTGTGAGATGAGTTTTTATTTTCATCTGTTATCATCAGATTATTGACTTAGTTTCTTTCTGGAATGGGTTGTTCTTGGGCTCGATTGTTGGAGTCGAACAGTGATTGGAAACTTAGGTATATGTATGGGAATATACCTATGTAGGGATGGTTGATACTTCGTGATTGTATCTTACTACTGTGGTTTTTGATTAGTGATTTCTAGGAGACATTCGGGGGTATCAGGGTCCCTTACCGAGTGTTGTTATACTCACCCCCGCACGGGCTTTGCCCGAACCTTGTTGTGTTCTGTGCAGATGACGGTTAGCAATGATCGATGCTGAGGGAGACAGACGAGAGGCTGCTCGAAGCTAGAATAGATGGGACGTACCTCATAGATGGGTTGTCCAAGATCTGTACCTACCCTTCAGGTATGATTCCCTGGTGGATGATCTCGGAGCTGTTTTTCCTTTTTACTTGTACTTGTACATGTTATTCAGTAGGGTTTGTATACTGGCCCACATAATTTCAGCACACCTTTCATTTATATATTAGTACGTGTTGCTTCTACTATTTATGTTCAGAATGTGTGTGTTACAGGTTTAAAGGCAATGCCTTCCCTTTTATCAGGTATTCGCCTTTGGTGCTAGTCGCCAGCCCCTGGCCTATTGGAAGGCATTCTTGGGGTAGTCACGGCACGAGCCCTGAGGATGGGTCGTGACAAATTGGTATCAGAGGAGTCGGTTATACTATAGAACTTGGACAATGATTATTTTAATGGAAAGAGTGTTAAGTTTTTTGGGCGTGGTTTCAAATTTAGGGAAACTGGCATTGGTGCGGCAGCCTACGTATCCATACACTAGGACTCTGACTTATGATTTCCGACTCAGTGCACAAAAACTCTGATTGCGTGTGTGTTTCCTTTTAAATGTTTTCATCATGATTACTTTGTGTCAGCTCACCAGCTGTATTTTTTTGACCGTGGAGCACCTATTTATTTTCAGGATGGTCCCATGTAGGCAGCCAGCCAGGGTTCTGAGTTTTGTACAAGATGGTATCCCACCGAGTGACAGGGCCTCAGTGAAGGGCCCCGTCACAGAGAAGGTACTAGTGGTACCACTACCCGCTGGGACACCGATACTACCAGCTCTAGCAGTAGAGTGTGAACGCCGTCTAAGTTTGTTGCATGAGTACTAGCGCCAGAGGCCGCCTAGGTTCAAGGGAGAGACAGACCCACATGCAGATGAGGATTGGCTGGGGGATGTTGTGAGAGTTTTCGGATTGGTATGGACACCATCCGGCCTCATGGTGATCCTTACCATGAGTCTCTTGCAGGCAGCAATAGACAGATGGTGGAGCCTGATGTTCCAGGTGCATGATGAGGCATCACTACTCTGTGCAAACTTTGAGAGTATCTTTCAGTCAGAATTTGTTCCGACCACTCTTCATGCAGTGCAGATTCAGGAGCTGCTTCATCTGCAACAGGGTAGCAGGACAGTGGCACAGTACTCAGTGAGGTTCACCGACCTATCACGCTACTCCATATATATGTTATGAGACCCATTATTCAGGGTCTGTACCTTTGAGAAGGGACTCATGCATGAGATCAGGGCTTTTATGATCTCCCTAATCATTCCGACATAGGCGGGGGGCTGGAGTGAACACTTATTGTGGAGAGTTTTCTTACTGAGCAGTCACAAGCAGTGAGACCCACCATAGGGAGACACGCAGCGGAGTCTTCTGCAGCCAGAAGTAGACAGATGTTGTAGAGGTCCAAGCGGACTAGGCCATCAGGTGGGCGACCCCAGGATATAGGTTTGGTTGTGCGGGGCACACAAGACAGAGCCAACCATACGAGGAGTAGGTAGTGCTATACCTGTAGTGGTCAGGGTCACATGGATCGTGATAGCCCGACCTTCCATGCAGATGAGAAGCGGACAGTAGAGGGACCTCCCAAGCAGAGGCGGAGGTTCGACCGTGGTGGTTCTCTAGGAACAGGTGGATGAGGATGAAGAGCTGGCCGAGCAATAGGTGGTGAACGACGTTTTGAGGTCCTACCACCACCACCACCAGGAGGTCCACCCCGACAACAGGGAGTGGGCGGATAGAGGTGGGCTCAGCTCCAGGAAGTCGAGGCATACGACCATGACACACCTGAGATTATTTGAGGTACTATCTGTTTCTACTCCACCCTTCCTGTAGTACTTATAAACATAAGTTCAAGTCATTCTTTAATTGCCACTACCCTCGTTCGGAACTCAGAGATTCCGATGGAGTCGTTGGCTCGATCTTTATGGCTAGACTACTACGGAAGCAGACTCGATGATTATGCGTTGGTTCTAGTAGTGTGAACTTACACTAGGAGGTGAGAGATTCGGTCGGGATCTTCTCATAGCAGCGTCAAATCCTTACGACGTATAAGGCCCCGACCTTAAACAATAGTTAATCATGAATTAAATGAATAATTCACATAGAGGATCTTTTCGGGTTTAGAGTTTTAGAGAATTAGGTCATAACTATTATACCTCAAAAGATTACTTAGTTGACACTTCTACTAAGTTTCCATAAAATAAAATAAAAACACATTAAAAGAAACATGTCCAGTTCCTTGTTTTAGATAGAATGTCTTTCCATGATCCCATCCTTGACCCTATTCATCTTTAAGTCCTGCGGAAAACATTTCAAAAACATGGGATGAGCATAAAAATCCCAGTAAAGGATACACAAAGAAGAAAAACTGTTAGTTTTTCAAAACAACAAGTAATCCATAAATACTTTAACAAAGTAATACTTTTCACCTTTGTGAAGTAGTAAAAACTCTTCACTGAAAAAAAGATCATTAATTACCCTTTTGTAACCAAATGATTAAAATAAAACCCAAATAAAAAACACATAACATATAAAGGTAACTTGGGCCATAAACATACTTAAATGGAATAACCATACGGTCTACTTCCACACATACTTAATGGAATATCCATAAGACCGACTTCCATACCCAATGTATTGGAGGTTATAACGTAACCACCCGTCTTGGTATTCACGGCACCACCCGTCATATGGTTTATCACATAACCACCCATAAAATTTCCAAGTCCCATCATTACATGTAAAATATTGAAAATATAAACATTTCAATTACAATATTTCATTTGCAAACACAATAAGTAATTCCAATATATTGAATTAATCAATCCATTTTCAAAAACCCTTTAAAAGAGATATTTGAATCAAAGTGTCCCATACCACTTTGAATCTTTTAATGGAATTATAATTTTAAAACATTAATTTCCATATAAATAAATACTGAAAACCATTTTGAAAACATGGACATTAAAGATAAAGATTTAGAATAATGAATCTTTAAAACATTTAAAATGATATTTTTGTTAAAGAGTTTTTATCAAAATGAGAGACTCTTGAATACAAATAATTGCAGAATAACATTTAATACGATCTTTATAATATCATAAGAATCAAGGGATTCATGATATAATATGTCGAAGGATAGTATACACACACCATATAAGAGTGAATTGGTGCATAACAACAATAAAGTCTCAATGGAAATGTAAATTGATATGAAATCCATTATAAAGATGGTATCCTTAAATTAAGGACAAATCTATCACATAATTATGTGTGATAAATATAAATACACCCAATATAAGCGGATATTAATTGTGAAACAATCATAGGTCATTAACACATAATCTTGGAATAACAAAACCAATGACATAGATATTTAACTCAATGAAATGAGATTGAGTTATGATTTCCCATACAAGTTCATAAGAATTTATCAATGAGATGATTATGTGTAGAAATAGTATATCTACACAAATGTTTGTGAAAATTAAAACATAGAGATTCCAAAAAAAATCCTGGCATAATACAATCAATAATTATAGGTTTGACCCAAAGAATTGAAAGTGGGTTAGGAAGTTCCCTTACAGAAATCCGACAGCCTAACGGTGTCACTTTAAAATTCAAAAAATGAGTTGATGAGAGAGAAAATGGTATCTCATCACATGGACATAAAATTTACATAAATAAGGATATATAAGAACATATCCCAACATAATATTTTGTGAATTAAAAGTCATAACAAAATAAGTCTTTTAAAAAGAGGAGGGTGAAAGGTCCCCTTACCGAGCTGGGTAACTTTCGAAACGTACACCCCATGGAAGAAGGGTCATAAAATGAAGATGTAAATACCCATAAATGAAATTATACTACACAAAGTGTATAATAATTGGCATTACATGAACCACTAAAAGGAAATGGTGGCAAATGTATCATAAACATCACGGGAATAAAAGTGAGATGAAAAATCCCTTACGAAAACTCGCCAGCCTAACGACGCCACTTAAAACTTCCAAAAATGTATTTATGAGATCAAATATGTTCTCTCATAATATGAACATAAAAATTAAATTATGAGGAATATAAAATAACATCCCCAAAAATAAGAAATATGAGCTTAAAAGAAATGACATAAAAGAGAGTACTTAAAAACAAAGAGAGAGATTGGATCCCTTACCTCAAGTCTGACTTGTCTTGTTCGCTTCTTTATATACCTGAATAATAAACTTTGGTCAATTTTTATTTTCTTAAGGACCTCCTTTAAATATTATTATTCAATTCATATCACATATTATAATGTTATAATAATTGGTTAATAATGTGAGTTCATATCAGACGTTTTTGTCGATGATTGGTACATGAGTCAAAAATGAACTTGTTTGAAAATGATTGTCCATGTATTTATAAGTAAATCATCTCAAGAATATAATTAATGATTTAAATATCATATATATAAAGTAATTATTCATTTTATACTACTCCATAAAATTGGGAGATAAAAAGAAATAAAATGCACCGTTCATGGAGACGGTAGGCCGTACGCACGCATGAACGCTACTTTCATTTCTTTGTCATATTAATGGAATTAAAAATAATTGATATATATATATATTATAATTCCAGTATAATATATATGTTATATAGGTCACATATGTTCATTAATTTCATTCTTTATACATTCCATGTATTGCATGAACGAGTCACATCACTTGAGGGGGCGGTAGTCCACACTTCCTCGTATGAAATTATAGCATTTGCGCAACATGAAAATCATAAAGGCATGTTTTAAATTTAAAATTAAGAAGAATATAGAAAACAGAAATACCATATATATCATATATAAAATATATTGACATCATAATGGCCACCATTAAATGTGTTAAAAGAAGATTGAACAATCATCGTTTCGTGAGGCAGAAATTCGCCAACCAAAGAAACAGTATGTTCTTTAACCATTAGACAAAGGTGTGAGTAATTGTAGCTAAAATAATTCACATAACAACATCCTGGTATTTTGAAGATACTGGTGTTGTTACAAAATAATGTAATAAAAAGAGTTTAGAGGGTTGGATAAGCAAAATAAAACAAAAGAACACAGGTGAAGACATTACCTTAAGATCGAGTAACTCTTCTTTATTTGAGATCAAAGGATTCCCTGGAAAGGATTCTTCCCAAAGGTGAGGCTTCAATGATTAATAGAGTTATTTGGAGAGATTAAATGGTAAGGGTTTGGCCAAGAAAAATTCTTGAGAGCTGTGGGTAAGGTGGTAGAGGTGGGGGCCTTTTATAAGAGAAAAGGAGGGGCACTCTTGGAAAGTTATAATATGTTACTTTATTATAAACTTATATTCGGATTTTAAAGGTCCCAAAAGGATATATTTCGAGTAAAAGGTGATAAGGTTTCTAAATCCACCCATCCAATAGTTTTTTGACAAGTTTATGTCTTATATTTATCATTATCTTTTCATTTTATTTAAATCGTTAAATAATGAGGTAATCGCTGCATCATCATGGTGTCATAAATAATTTAATTTATTTAATGTTTAAAATTTATAAAAAAATATCATGATGTAGGAAATATTTTTAGATTTCTAATGAATATTTATAGTAAAAATTATGACTTTTATAACCCCATGTAAAAATTGTTTTAGTAAAACAATACATGTTTGTGACATTTTAATTTTAACTTTCAATAAAAAGTTATTAATGTCATTTTCCAACCAAAGTGGCTCTATGGGGCCCCCAAGTTGACCCATTTATTCTCCTGGTCGGATATGTCTCATCCAATAAGGGCAAGACATGTGTCAAGGTCATTTCATATTATTAAAACGTTATTTTTACCTTAAATTACACTAATTACCTCTAATCGCGATTAAATACTTAAAAGTTACTGTTCACCAAAAAATTATATTAATCTCATTGAACCAAATTTTAATTCCTAATGACAACCATGTATGTTGGAATTTTGAAAATCAAATCACAGAAGTGGTAAAATTTCATTTAAACGAAAAATCTTTTTTTTAAGTACCACTTAGTGGTTTCACTATTCATCAAAAATTGATGTTTTTCAGAAAAATACCAAAAAATCACCCTAAGAAAAATTTGATATTCCAAAATAAAAAATGATGTCTATTTTTCAAAATTCAAAACATATATGTTACATTAATTAATTTCATAATTAATTTCCACTGTCAGAACAAATAGCGTGTTTTTATGAAACAATATATATCAAAATATTGACACTGGTTTAAGTCCAATTTCGAAGTGAAATTAATTTCAATGACCACTATTGGATTAAATGGTAAAAATATATTCTAATTTCTCTTTAAAACCAATTCAAAATATAATGTAATCATATAAATAAATAAAATTAAAAAGGGGTTTTGAATTAAAATACAACATTTTTCACTATTCATTAAAAAATGAACTTTATCAGAAAAATACCAAAAAATTACCAAAAAGTAAATTTTGATGTCCCGATTCTAAAGAAGAATTTTATTTAGTCCAATAGAATGTATAAGATTGAACAAAACTGTATTTAAAGTGGGCTCTCCATCAAAAGGTGATAGTTTGACTTTTTAGTGAATATTAGAAGATTTATGCTTCAAATTGGATTCATTTGAATTTTATGCCTCTAACATTTATTGGATGAAAGTAAAAATAATTGACAAACATATATAATCATTGTTTAGTTAGTTCTGTTCTTTCCCGCCATTACAATGGCTAGGCGTTAACTACCATTTAAAATAATATTATTTTATTATTAGAGTGCAACGTAAGATTTCAAAGGAACTCATTGTCACGTATTGGGTAATCCATTGAGCATAGTGTTCCCTTTAATGTAATATTAATATTTTATTCACAAATATGGATAAATATAACAATGTCATATTCTTTATTTAACTGGGGTGTTACATCCTTCCCCCCTTTTGGGAATTGCGTCCTTACAATTTTAAAATTTGGCTCGGAAACTTCATTGAAAGCCCCACATCGGAAAAAGAGTAAACTAAACTATCACTTTAAAAGAAAGAAAGGAAAGTGCAAAGGTCACCCGAGTTAATCCATACTAGGATTCCATGTATGAAGACATGGATATGGAAGAAAAAACAAAGGGTCATGTTCTGAGGGAGTGTGATAGAAAACATGTTTACGAGAAAGTTAACCACAAGAAAATCACAAACATGTTGTGGGTTAAACGGTATTCGATTCCCCAATTGGAAAAGTTAATAGACAACATTTTTTTAGTTAATTTTCATTGAGGAATTTATTTTTGAGTTTAAATAAAACATAAGGAAACATAATTACTTGTCATGTTGATTTCAACTTTTACTAGATTTCTTACACAAACTCTTATTTTCTCCAAAAGATGAGTATTTAGGACGACTTGTTTACATTAAGATAACTATAATCAACTTCTAGAGAATCACCTAATCCAAAAAAGAGAACTGTATACATCCCATGTCTTTAGACCTTAACCAAAACTAAAACCAAAAAGGTTAGTATGAGATCAGATAGTACCCAAAAAGGATAATCCTTTATAAAAAGGAAATCTATTCTTAATCTCCAAAATTTGTCCAACAAGACCCAAAGTTCAACGAAGACCAAAAGTAAACCAAAATAAGATTGAAACCCAAATATTTGAAGGATTTAATCACATAGTCTTCCATGTTAAATCGTAAAATTTATCTCCAAACAACATCAGTTGCTCTTAAAGTCTCGTATTGAAATGTAATTAACCTAATGACATATCCTCCGTGATAGGTTACTAAATTTCTATAGATAACCCAAAATCAACTTACTCTTAATTCATAAAATAATATAACTAAAAAGAATTAGTCAAACTAACCAGGGACTTCACGTAGTCTAGTGGTAGGAGATAAATACCAGTTTCACTTTGGTTGTGGGTTCGATTCCCATAGCTTTGTCCGACGTGATGGGTTGTCACACGGTCTGCGTGTTGTACTTTTTACAAAACTATATAATTCTTAAAACATTCCCCAAAAACGAGATAAAATATTCAAAAATAACCATAACATAATTTATCCTCAATTTTATCTCATAACATATAGTAACCCATAATTACCTCAAAAGTAAGGATCATATAAACCCAAATGGTTCTTTATAACTATGTTCACAAAAGAACAGATAACTATTCCTCGAATAAAATTTTCATATATCAAACATCAGGGTTACACATACTATAAAAAGTCTTCTAATGTAACCCCATCATCAAAATAGACTTAATACTCTTACGAATTTCACCATAACTCTTGAAGCCCTTATATGTTGACTTCCTACTCATTCAACATTCTTCATGATCCATTAACCATTCCTTTACAACTTATTCTGGAATACTTATTTTCTACAAACAAAATCATGAATCATATCCTAAGATTCCAAAATATGAAAACAAATGTTAAGAAATAATCCATACCTTTGATTGGTCATTGTCAGTTTCTTCATCATCAATCGGAATGACATTAGGTATTGATAAACGAATTTTTTTATGATATTGGTGATCTCATTCCCAAAACTTCTTCATTGGACATGTGTTTTCAAAATGACCATGCACACCACATTTAAAACATTCAATTGGTCCCTCAGATAGAACTTTTGTCCCTTTCCTCGAGTCAACTGGATGATTCCTTTTTCCATGGTAGGTTCTTACTTTATGACCTTCATTTCCACATCTATATCATATTTATGTCCCTTTGAAACATTTTCCTTGGTGTTTATTTCCACATATTTGACACATAGGTTTTTGAACACACTTACCTTTATGATTATTACCTGTAGTTTCGTAGGGATTGTTTTCTCGCATATATGATTCCTTATAGAAATAACCAAGGTTTAGGTGGTCAATCATGACTCCAAATAGTTGGTTGAGGATAAAAACATGAGTTCTCATTGCAGCTCCCATATCATTCAGTTGCTCGTTCAGAAAACTGTCACAGTTTCTTTCACATCCCCTGTTACTTTGGTGCCTACTAGATCCACCCATTTACTAAAACCAAAAAGGACAGTGTGATTATATCAACGAAACCATCATGTACTAATGAGGAAGATAAACACTAAGATATACTAACTCATTCACTTTATATAAAACTAGGACTCTTTCTGAAATCCTAACCATTATGGTAATGTCACTTATGCTTAGAGAATACCCTAACCACTAATGTTATCTAAACCGACCTCTGATACCAACTATAAGGCCCCGTCCTTAAACATTACTTAATCATGAATTAAATGAATAATTCACATAGAGGATCTTTTCAGGTTTAGAGCATTATAGAATTAGGTCATAACTATTACATCTCAAAATATTACTTAGTAGACTCTTCTACTATGTTTCCATAAAATAAAAAATACACTTTAAAAGAAACATGTACAGTTCCATGTTTTAGATAGAATGTCTTTCCATGATCCCATCCTTGACCCTATTCATCTTTAAGTCCTGTGGAAAACATTTCAAAAACATGGGATGAGCATGAAAAGCCCAGTAAAGGATACACAGAGAAGGAAAACTGTTAGTTTTTCAAAACAACAAGTAAACCATGAATACTTTACCAAAGTAATACTTTTCACCTTTGTGAAGTAGTAAAAACTCTTCACTGAATAAAAGATCATTAATTACCATTTTGTAACCAAAATATTACCATAAAACCCATATAAAGAACACATAACATATAAAGTTAACTTGGGAAATAAACATACTTAAATGTAATAACCATACGGTCGACTTCCACACATACTTAATGGAATTTCCATACGGCCGACTTCCATACCCAATGCATTGGAGGTTATAACGTAACCACCCGTCCTGGTATTCAAGGCACCACCAATCATATGGTTTATCACGTAACCACCCGTAAAATGTCCATTTACCATCATTATACGTAAAATATTGAAAATATAAACATTTCAATAACAATATTTCATTTTCAAACACAATAATTATTTCCATGATATTGAATTAATCAATCAATTTTCAAAAACCCTTTAAAAGAGATTTTTGAATCAAAGTTTCCCATACCACATTGAAGATTTTAATGGAATTATAATGTTAAAACATTAATGTTCATATAAATAAATAATGAAAACCATTTTGAAAACATGGACATTAAAGATAATGATTTAGAATAATGAATCTTTAAAACATTTAAAACGATATTTTTGTTAAAGAGTTTTTAACAAAATGAGAGACTCTTTTATACAAATAATTGCGGAATAACATTTAATACAAGATTTATAATATCATGAAAATAAAGGGATTCATGATATAATATGTCAAAGGATAGTATACACACCATATAAGAGTGAATTTGTGCATAATAACTATAAAGTCTCAATGGAAATGTAAATTGAGATGAAATCCATTATAAAGATGGTATCCTTAAATTAAGGAAAAATCTATCACATAATTTTGTGTGATAAATATAAATACACCAAATATAAGTCGATATTAAGTGTGAAACAATCATAGGTCATTCACACATAATCTTGGCTTAACAAAACCAATGACATAGATATTTAACACAATGAAATGAGATTGAGTTATGATTTCACATACAAGTTCGTATGAATTTATCAATGAGATGATTATGTGTAGAAATAGTAAATCTACAAAAAGGATTTTGGAAATTAAAACATAGATATTCCACACATAATCTTGGCATAATACAATCAATAATTAAGGGTTTAACCCAATGAATTGAAAGTGGGTTAGGAAGTTCCTTTACAGAAATCCGACACCCAAACGACGTCACTTTAAAATTCAGAAAATGAGTTGATGAGAGAGAAAATGGTATCTCATCACTTGTACATAAAATTTACATAAATAAGGATATATAAGAACATATACCAACATAATAGTATGTGAATTAAAATACATAACAAAAGAAGTCTTTTCAAAAGAGGAGGGTGAAAGGTCCCCTTACCGAGTTGGGTAACATTCGAAACGTACACCCCATGGAAGAAGGGTCATACAATGAATATGTAAATACCCATAAATGAAATTATACTACACAATTTGTATAATAATGGGCATTACATACACCACTAAAAGGAAATGGTGTAAAATGTAGCATAAACATCACAGGAATAAAAGTGAGATGAAAAATCCATTACGAAAACTCGGCAGCCTAACAGCGCCACTTAAAACATCAAAAATGGATTTATGAGATCAAATATGGTCTCTCATAATATGAAAATAAAAATTAAATTATGAGGAATATAAAATATCATCCCCAAAAATATGAAATATGAGCTCAAAAGGAATGACATAAAAGAGAGTACTTAAAAAGAAAGAGAGAGGTTGGATCCCTTACCTCAAGTCTGACTTGTCTTGTTCATTTATTTGTATTCCTGAATAATAAACATTGGTAAATTTATAATTTCTTAAGGAAATCCTTTAAAGATTATTATTCAGTTCATATCACATATTATAATGTTATAATAATTGGTTAATAATGTGAGTTCATATCAGACGTTTTTGTCGATGTTTGGTACTTGAGTCAAAAATGAACTTGTTTGAAAATGATTGTCCATGTAGTTATAAGTAAATCATCTCCAGAATAGATTTAATGATTTAAATATCATATATATCTAGTACTTATTCATTTTATACTACTCCATAAAATTTGGAGATAAAATGAAATGAAATTCACCGTTCATGGAGACGGTAGGCCGTACGTACGCATGAACGCTACTTTCATTTCTTTGTCATATTAATGGAATTAAAAATAATTGAGATATATATATATATATATTATAATTCCAGTATAATATATATGTTATATAGGTCACATATGTTCATTAATTTATTTATTTATACATTCCATGTATTGCATGAACGAGTCACATCACTTGAGGGGGCGGTAGTCCACACTTCATCGTGTGAAATTATCGCATTTGCACAACATGAAAAGCATAAAGGCATGTTTTAAATATAAAATTCAGAAGAATATAGAAAACATAAATACCATATATATCATATATAAAATATAGTGACATCATAATGGCCACCATTAAAGGTGTTAAGAGAAGATTGAACAATCATCGTTTCGTGAGGCAGAAATTCGCCAACCACAGAAATAGTATGTTGTTTAACCATTAGACAAAGGTGTGAGTAAGTGTAGCTCAAATTAATCACATAAAAACATCCTAGTATTTTTATCATACTGGTTTTGTTACAAAATAAAGTAATAAAAAGAGTTTAGAGGGTTGGAGAAGCAAAATAAAATAAAAGAACACAGGTGAAGACATTACCTTAAGATCAGGTAACTCTTCTTGATTTGAGCTCAAAGGCTTCCGTAGAAAGGATTCTGCCCTAAGTTGAGGCTTCAATGATGAAGATAGGGATGTGGAGAGATTAAATGGGATGGTTTTGGCCTATCCAAATGCTTGAGAGGTGTGGGTAAGGTGGTAGAGGTTGGGGCCTTTTATAAGAGAAAAAGGAGGGGCACTCTTGGAAAGTTATAAAATATTACTTTATTATAAAATGATTTTCGGATTTTAAAGGTCCCAAAAGGATATATTTTGAGTCTAAGGTGATAAGGTTTCGAAATAAACAAATAAAATATGTTTTTGACAAGTTTAGGTCTTAGATTTTACATTATAGATTCATTTTATTTAAATCGTTAAATAATGAGGTAATCGCTGCATCATCATGGTGTCCTAAATAATTTAATTAATTTAATGTTTAAAATTTATAAAAAAACTATCATGATGTAGGAAATATTTTTATATTTATAATGAATATTTATAGTCAAAAATATGACTTGTATAACCCCATTTAAAAATTGTTTATGTAAAACAGTACATGTTTGTGAGATTTTGATTTTATCTTTAAATAAAAAGTTATTAATGTCATTTTCCAACCAAAGTGGCTCGATGGGGTCCCCAAGTTTACCCATTGATTTTTTTTGTCGTACATGGCTCATCCAATAAGGTTAGGACATGTTTTGAGGTCATTTAATATTATTAAAATGTTATTTTTACCTTCAATTACACTAATTACCTCTAATCGTGATTAAAAACATAAAAGTTACTCTTCACCAAAAAATTATTTTAATCTCATTGAACCACATTTAACTTCTTAATGAAAACCATGTATGTTTTAATTTTTAAAATCAAATCACAGAAGTGGTAAAATTTCATTTAAATGAAAAATCGGTTTTTTTAAGTACCACTTAGTGGTTTCACTATTCATCAAGAATTGATGTTTTTCAGAAAAATACCAAAAAATCACCCTAAGATAAATTTGATATTCCGAAATCAAAAATGATGTATATTTTTTAAAATTCAAAACATATAAGTTACATTAATTAATTTAATAATTAATTCATGCTGTCAGAACAAATAGCGTGTTTTTATGAAACAATATATATCAAAAGATTGACACTAGTTTAAGTCCAATTTCAAAGTGAAATTAATTCAAATGACAACTATTGGATTAAATGGTAAAAATATATTCTAATTTCACTTTAAAACCAATTGAAATGATAATCTAATCATATAAATAAATTAGATTAAAAAGGGTTTTTGAATTAAATTACAACATTTTCACTATTCATTAAAAAATGAACTTTATCGGAAAAATACCAAAAATTTACAAAATGTAAATTTTGATGTCCTGATTCTAAAGAAGAATTTTATTTGGTCCAATATAATGTATAAGAGTGACCAAAAATATATTTAAAGAGGGTTCGCCATCAAAAGGTGATAGGTCGACTTTTTAGTGAATATTAGAAGATTTATGCTTTAAATTGGATTCATTTTCATTTTACGCCTGTAAAATTTATTGGATGAAAGTAAAATTTTTTGACAAACATATATAATAATTTTGTAGTTAGTTCTGTTCTTTCCCGCCATTACAATGGCTAGGCGTTAACTACCATTTAAAATAATATTATTTTATTATTAGAGTGCAACACAAGATTTCAAAGGAACTCATTATCGCATATTGGGTATGCCATTGAGCATAGCATTCACTTTAAAGTAATATTAATATTTTATTCAAAAATGTGGATAAATATAAAGATGTCATATTCTTTATTTACCTGGGGTGTTACACGACATCATCTTGGTTATGGACCGTTTATCCACAGTTCATGCTCAGATTGACTGCATTTGGCGGAAAGTGTGTTGTGTCTGCGAGGATGGGATGAGGTTTACCTTCACAGGTGATAAGGGAGACTTTGCATTGTAAGATAGACTTACCCAGAGGAGGGGGCATCCGATCGCACATGAGTTGATTAGCCTCATTCTCGGAGCGATTGATGTGCGGAGTCCGATTTTTCCTGTTATGGTGGATCAATATGCGAATATCATCCCTGGGGATATTCCAAGACTACATACTCACAGAGAGGTATAACTTTACATTGAATTCTACCTCGGTACGACACTGATATCCACTTAATAATATCGGATGGCTCCCACAGATCTTTGTGAGCTATGGGTATAGCTGGAGGACATGCATGGGAAGGAATTTATCCGACCCAGTGTTTCACCAAGGGAATCCCCAATTTTCTTCGCCAAGATAGCGGATGGGATCTTGTGTCTTTGTGTTGATTATCGGTGAATGAATCAGGTGACCATGAAGAACAAGTACCCACTCTCGAGGATTAATGACCTCATTGATCTGCTGAAGGGAGCGCGATGGTTCTCGAAGATAGATCTTCGATCGGGCTATCCCCAGATCAGAGTATGGGATGCGGATGCACAGAAGATGGCCTTCAGATGCCGGTATGACCACTATGAGTTCTTGGTTCTTCCATTTGGCATAACCAATGCACCGACGATGTTCATGGGACTCATGAACATGATATTTCAACCATACCATGATTGCTTTGTGGTAGTTTTCATTGATTAAATTCTGATCTACTCAGATACCGAGGAGGAGCACGCCTACCAATTGTGGGTAGTACTGGACATTCTCTGAGATCAAAAACTTTATGGTAAGCTCTCGAAGTGCCATTTATGGATCCGAGAGGTACACTTTCTGGGACATGTCATCTTAGAGGCTAGAGTTGCAGTGGATCCAGCGCAGATCGAGGCAGTACTTGCTTGGGATCCACCCAGGAGTGTGATGGAGGTACGAAGTTTTCTTGGAAAGGTTGGGTACTATAGAATATTTGTTCTAGAATTCTCCAGAGTTGCAGCACCACATTAAGCATTGACGAAGAAGGGGAAACCCTTCATGTGGTCAAAGAGATGCCAGTAGAGTTTCCAGGAGCTGAGGTAGAGGCTGAGTAGTGCGCCCATCTTGAGGCAACCAGAGGAGGGCGTTGGGTACGTAGTATAATGGGATGCATCTGGGACCGAGTGTGTATGAGTCCTAATGAAAGAGTGATCAATGATAGTTTATGGATATTGTCAGCTGAGACAGCATGAGAAGAACTATGGTACCCATGACCTGGAGTTATCAGCAGTGGTCTATACTCTTGGGAAGGGGAACGTTGTAGAAGATGCTCTCAGTAGGAGATCAGTCGTTCAGCTGCTAGGAGTGGCAAAGAAGTATCTAGCCGCGTTGCAGTTATCATTTGTGGATTATGACATAGCATTCTTTCTACAGTCTCTTATAATCACTCCTCCACATCTTTAGAGAGTCTGGGAGGCACAACATGGAGATGCTGACTATGAGACACGACGTTCTCAGATATCCAAAATGCAGGCACCTGATGGATTTTATGAAGGTGAGGCGCACGCCATCCTGTTCAAAGGACATACTATGGGACCTGTTTCAATTCAATAGGAAGTGTCGAGGGAGTTCTACACTTCCCATCTAGTGGTATATCTAGGAGTGGCGAAGATGTACCGGGACCTTCGATGGTAGCACTGGTGGCCAGGTACGAAGAAGGCAGTTGCAGAGTTTGTCTCACGAAGCCTTAGTTGTCAGCAAGTGAAGGTGGAGCACCAGGTTCCAGCAGGTTTAGATCATCCATTAGAGGTCCCAGAGTGGAAGTGGGACGGGATATACATGGATTTTGTGACAGTACATCCACGTACATCCAGAGGACATGACTCTATATGGGTGATCATTGACCGACTCACCAAGTCATCCCACTTCCTACCGATCCGAGAGTAGGGTTCAATAGAGAGCTTGGGATGCCTCTATATACGGGAGATCGTACGACTTCATGGTGTAACGTTGACGGTTGTCTCCGATAGAGATTCTTGTTTTACTTCCCAGATATGGAAGGGTTTGTAGGAGGCTTTTGGGACGCAGCTTCGCTTGAGCACCGCCTTCCATCCTCATACATATGGTTAGACGGAGAGGACCATTCAGACTCTCAAGGACATGCTCTGTGCATGCGTCTTCAACTTCGGTCGCAGTTGGTAGGATCACTTACCCTTGGTAGAGTTTGCGTATAACAACAGCTACCACTCCACCATCCGGAGGGAACCTTTAGAGGAACATTATAGCCGACCTTGGGGATTGCCTCTGTGATAGACCGACCTAGGGGAGTCAGCACTTATGGGACCAGAGATGGTGCATGCTATTATGGAGAAGGTTCAGATCATCCAGGAGTGGATGAAGACTGCATAGAGCAGGCAGAAGTCCTATGCTGATAGGAGACAGAGACCTCTGGAGTTGGAAGATGGAGACCACGTATTTCTATGGGTCCCACCTCTATGAGGTCTACAACGATTTGGCCGAGGTGGAAAGTTGTCTCCACAATTCATCCGACCATTCCATGTCCTCAGCAGAGTTGGTGAGGTGGCTTACCGCTTAGCTCTTCTACCTTAGTTGCACCAGGTGCACGATGTCTTCCACGCATCTCAGCTAAGGAGATACGTGCACGACCCTTCCCACATCATCGACTATGGAGAGCTGGACAACGATGACGGAGAAACATTAACGGAGGTTCCAGTGGAGATTGAGGATCAAAAAGAGCGGGTCCTATGTGGATGGTCGATACCTCTAGTGCACATTCGCTGGCAGTACGAGAACCTCCAGGAGAGCACATGGGAGTGGGAGGCTCAGATGTGTGATCAATACCCTCATTTATTCCCTAAGTTCGAGTTGTAGATCACGAAGACGTAATGCCTTAAGGTGTGGATAATTTAAAGACCCAGAAATTCCCTGGAAATTTTTTTCTTTAATTCAAGAGATTTTTAAGAGTCCGCCAAAATTTATGATGCTTGATTCCGAGGCCCGGGGTGCCCGAAATCAATTTCGGAAGTTTTTTTTGGGTACGTTCAGTAAATGTGCGAGCATAATTCTATAACTATTGAACTAGTGATCAAAACTTAAATCTGAGGGCACTGTTTAACTCGCAGCGTCGATGATTTCTTAGTGAGACCTTCACTGCAATTGCGTTCTAACGAGAATGGAAGTTAGATTTTGAGGGTTTTTAATTATGTTAAATAAAAATAAGAGTTAGATTATTTTTATTTTAAGGTTGTTAAATCTCTAAGAGGAGGTTAGTGGTGGAGGCCAGAACACCATAACCTCCAATGAGAGGTTATGGTGGTGGGTCCCACGTGCACATAACCTCCCATGGGAGGATATTATTAGGTGGGACCACACAAGCTTTAATCATCTTTGAACTCCCCATAAGTGGGGGAAGGCTCTTGAACTCCCCTCATTAAAGTACCAACCACCCTCTATTAATTAATTTAGCTCCTTTAATTAATTAATTAAACCCCATTTTAATTATTTTGAAGTCTTTTGTCCAACAATTAAATAATGGGTTAGCTTAACCCATAATTTTTGTTGGCACATTTTTTTTCGTGGAGCTTTAGAGAACCCTTGTAGAACTTCATCCTTCCAAGGAAGAATGACGAAAATCTTCATCAATCCTCAACTGTGCCAAAAGAGGAAGAGTCAACTACGAAAAATGCCAACGATGCTTCTCCCTCTGTCTCCTACCCCAGACGCTTCCCGACGTTAATGAATCGATGTCCGCCCTTTTCCAGCGACTTCATCAACGATCATCAACAAGCGAGGTAAGGAATTTTACGTTTGAAATTATTCCATCCTTCAATGTAAAAATCTTGAATTGGTATTTCCAATCGCTATCACCATGACATGGAGGGCTCAGACAACACGAAGACGACCAACGCTCCCCCTTTTGGTTGTTCTTGTTTATTGATGATGAAGTCGGACCGTGAAGAAACTAGTGGCGCAAGGTCGATGGGTTTCCAAGAGGGCGTGAAACAGTCGTGCCGCGCGGATGGAGATTTGTGGACATGACGGGCTACGGCGGAGGCGCAAGGAATGATCACACTGCGCGGAGGCCAGTAGAGGGTCGTGGCCAGGGCGGGTCGCAGCGGAGGGGCGGGTCGCAGCGGAGGTGCGTGGCGCCGCTGCACTGTGCTAGTGGCATGGAGAGGTTGGCCGCTCGGGCTAGCCTGGAGGAGTGGGATCCCATCGGGTCCCGCGTGTGCTGGACTGGTGCCACCTGGCGCTAGTTTCGTTTCCACCAGAACGGTTCAACCATTCGGGTTGTAGGGGGTGAGCGCCTCCCCCCTGGGCATGGCTAGGGCAGGCCACCAGGCCGCATTTGGCCGGGCCGCCCTCGGCCCAGCTACCCTCAGGCCGAGCCGCCCTCAGCCACGCCACTCTAGGTCGGGCCGCCATCGGGCTGGGCTGCCCTCGCGTCGGGCCGTCCGTCTGGCCAGGTTGCCACTTCGGGCTGGGCCGACCCCTTCAGACCGGGTCAGACTCGCAGACCGGGTCACACCTGCAGATCGTGTCAGACTCACGGACCAGGTCGGACCCCAGTCCGGACCCGATTGGCCAGTTTACACCTTTTTTCCAATATCCTGGGCTACCGGTGTCAGATCGACGAACCATCTCCAGTGATGGAAATCTTAGAGCAAGACAGTTCATTTGGCATAACCCACATGAGGTTTGGATGCAGTTGGGGTACGACCGGGTTGGATTGAACCTAAATCCAACAGGGCCCTTGGAGCAGAAACACCAATAACTCACAGACCGGGAATCCGATTGACGTGCCATCTTTCACGTTGGGTTCTTTATGATGAGACAGAACTACGAGATACATCAACTTGAGACTTTGTGGTAGTTGATGTATCGACACTTGGATCGAGGAGCGGACCCTCCCGGAATCGAGCATGCTGTGTGCGGGAACCCTATGGTTGGCTGCGACTGAGATGATAGGATCCTACGTGGACCTAATACTGTACCAGGATCCTCCATGGGTTCAACAGCGATGATACTGTACTAGGATCCTCCGTGGGTTTGAGAGAGATGACTTCTGTACTGGGATCCTCCATGGTTTCGACAGAGCTATTACTGTTCCAGGATCCTACATGGGTTCGACAGACAAGATGACTCACTGGCTTCATCTAATCAACTCTACCACTTTACATGAGTTGTATACCTGTGTGAGCTAAGTCATTATTTTCAGTTGTTATCATCGAGATTATTGACTCACTTTATTTGTGGAAGGGGTTGTGCTTGGGCTCAAGTGTTGGAGTCGGACTGTGATTGGTTAGTTGGGTATATGTATGGGAATATACCTAAGTAGGGATGGTAGATAGTTCATGATTGTATCTTAAAAATGTTTTTTTCCTTAGTTGATTATAGGATACCTTTGGGGGTCTCGAGGTCCCTTACTAAGTATTGTTATACTCTTCCCTACATGGGCTTCGCCCGAACCTTGTTGTGTTCTGTGTAGAGGATGGTCAGCAGTGATCGAGGCTTAGGGAGATAGACGGAAGGCTTCTCAGATCTGGACTAGATGGGGCATAAATCAGGGACGAGTTATTCGAGATCTGTACCTACCCTTCAGGTAGGATTCCCCGGTGGATGATCCAGGAGTTGTTTTTCATTTTTACTTGTACTTATACTTGTTGTTCATTTGGGTTTGTATACTAGCCCACTTACTTTCATCACACATTTCATTTCTATATTAGTACTTGTTGCTTCTACTGCTTGTGTTTAGACTGTGTGTGTTACAGGTTTAAAGAAAATTCCTTCCCTTTTTATTGGGGATTCACATTTGGTGTTAGTCACCAGCCCCTAGCCTTTGGAAGACGGGCTTGGGGTAGTCATGGAACGGGCCCTGAGGACGGGTCGTGACATCCTCCAACTTCATTTTCTTCTCAATAGAGCTGCCACTACCTAGACTAGATATCATCCTAGAAAACAATCCCTCTCATGATGGCCGATCTCCACCATACACACCCTGTCAACCACCTCTTCATATGTTTTCAGCTTGAACATGAACACCTAGGAATAAATCTCTAGCCGCAGACCCCTCTCGATTATGCTCATTAGAGACCATTTCCAGGGCATACTGGACCAACTCAGCAAAACATTTTGAATAATACTTCATAGGAATATCCCCTTAAACAAGCCCCATATACATTCAAGATCGACTATACACCAAAACATCAGGCCAACACTCTTTGTTGAAGATAACCTTGAAGTCCTTCTAGATCATCTTCTCATGCTTCCCAGATTGAAGAATTGATTCCCAAAACCTATATATGGGACCCTCTAGTAGGAAAGAGGAACACTTCACACTGACCTCCTCATGTTTTTCCAGGAACTCACATATGCACTTGATGTTTTTGAGCCACTCCTCCACTTCCCGAGGAACTATGATACCTCAGACAGTAAGAGGCCTATTTATCAGAAACTCCTGGGATTTTTTCTTCCTAGGACTAGTCGCATCTTCCCTAACTGGAGCGAGAACAATATCTGATCCCAATCATAGATCTTGAAAAACCCAAACCTCATCTTCCACTAGCCGTGATCAAGCGGTGGGAGAAAACTCTCTCCGGCTTCCACCAATGGATGCATGGGAGCTTTTTGGGGAGGCATGTTTCTAGATAAGGAAGCTATCACAAAAGAAATCACCAATAAAAAATTATGTAAAAATTCAGAAATTAAATCAAATATAAATAAGTCAAACACATCACAAATATGAAATAAAAAAACCCTTCACTCCCACCCGATGTATACATGCAGTTTGCAGCATGCACGTCCCACCTGGAAGAGAAGTCAAACAAATAGTCTCAACATCCCATGGAGACTCAAGGATTTTAATGATAGGTAATTTCTAGTCACACTACATGTAACCAAAAATCTGCGCCTTGACATTCCTAACCCTTGCCTAACCACAATCACCCCAAAATAATAATATTACTCAAAAAGATAAACCTTCTCTAATAACATTTTGTCACGAACCGAATCTGGTAGCCACTAAAACTGGCACCCAACTCGGGATGTGGAAATAATTGAAGGGATTTCCCTATCCCCATAGGATGGAACATGTTCTTGTGTGTCATATATAAGGTTATGGGAATTATTTACCCATGTTAGGATTATTTGAAAACCCAAAACAATCAATAAAAAAAATTTAAATATTTATGCCAAACATGCCTTAAATAAAATAAAAAACTAAAAAAATCGGTTGAAACATGACTCAAGAGGTCAAAAGATACATAAAAGTATCATAAAAATATCCCAATGGACTCCAAATTCAAAGGGGTCATCACCCACAAGCTGTCTCCAAAATATCGCACAAAGGGAAGAAACTAGCAACCCAAATACCATCGACCAATGCCTTACCTTTACCTACATCAAACATGATCATTTCTACTTACACCCAAGCAGTGTAACTAGGGTGTGAGCCTAATACCAATATTAAACCACCCAAAAGATTCCATATAGTAAGTAACAAAAGATGAAATACATGTAGGTTTTTAATAAACAAGAAATGCGAACAATAAATTATAAAGATTGAAAGTTTTATAAGTAAAAAATTTTCAATGGGAAATTTCAAATGGTGAAAAAATTTAACTAAATAATTTAAGATACTGTTTTTTTCAATCCAAACAGACCCTAAGCCCAATATAAATACAGAATATCCAACGAGCCCTAATCTTAGGAACACCCACTGTCACTAGTTAGTTTTGGGCCACATGTACCTCGTATATGGGAGTAAAGTAACCATTGTAATATCCATTATTGTGCATGTGAAAATATTTTGGAACATAATTGTAACCCAGTGGTTCCCAAACATCTCCAATATAATTTTTTTTAGTTTTTTCAATATTCAACTTGCTCAGTGAAACAGGGAAAAAACCACTCCAGATCACTAGCATACTTGTCCACGTCCGCCCATCTAGATACCTGGGTTTCCCCCATTGTGCTCGAACGAATTAAAAATGTTACCAAAATCAATATGCACATAAAATATTCAGTTATGGTCACAAAAATATTTAAGATACTGAAGTTTTCAAGCCAAACACACCCTAAGCCCAGTATAAATACAGAAGATCCAACGAGCCCTAATCTCAAGAACACCCACTGTCACAAGTTAGTTTTGGGCCACATGTACCTCGTATCTCGGAGTAAAGTAACCATTGTAATTGCTTTTTAACTTTAAAAGTCCAATTTGATCCATTCGATAAGGGGTTTTTGAAATTGTATTAGCATCAGAAACTAAGTCAATAGTAAATTCAACATCCCAAACAGGTATAATACCAAGCAACTCATCAGGAAAAACAACAAGATACTCATTTACCACTCGCGCATCATTAATATTGAATATTTCCTCTATTTTCAACAATATGTGCAAGGTAACATTCATTTCCATATTTTACTAGTTTCTCAGCTTCTTGATATGTTATCAAAAGTTAGGGTTCATTCTTGTTCACAAACTGAAAATATTTCTGAAAAGAAACATCTTTAGCTCTGCACTCAATCTTAGCATGATAAACAGATAGCCACTCCATGCCCAAAATAACATCAAACTCTACTAGAGGAAAAATGATAAGGTTTGCAGGTAGATTCATCCCACACAGAAGGACAAGAAAGTTTTATAATTTATTTTTGTCTCAAAATTTCCTCCAGGTGTTTTTACCATAAGTTCAGGATTCATATCTTGATATGGAATTCCCAATTTACTAGAAAACTTCTAAGAAATGAAAGAATGTGTAGACCCTGAATAAAACGATACATTGGCATAATCTAAACAAACAAAAAGTGTACCTGATATTACTTCATTTGATGGTCCAACATCTACTGAAGTAGTTGCAATGGATTTCACCACCCCTTTTCGCTTGTAGTCTGGATGCTTTCCCTCAGTTGAGTTCTTCGTTGGACACTCATTTGCATAATGACCCATTTCAATGCACTTAAAACATCTTACCGCTCTCTTTTCATTGCATGCTTGATCATCTTCCTAACAGTTATGAGCAATATGACCAGGCTTACCACACCAGAAGAACTTTATAGACATTGATAAACATTTTCTAGGATTCTTTTTACCACACTTCTCACAAGAAGGATATTTAGTTTTCTTACCTCTAGGATTTTATGATGAATTATTTCCCATTGCCTACCAACTAGACCTCTTATTCTATTGTTGGTGAAAGAACACCAGATCATCGAAAAACTCCATTTCCACCTTCTCCGTACATCGAATAAGTTTTCCATAACTTTTCAACTCATGAGAGGCTAATGCTCTTCGATATCGTGGCTTCATTCCAGAGTAAAATCGATTTATCTTACTATGAAGATCTCAGATGAAATTTGGAGCATACCTTGCCAATCATGTGGACATTCCTTATTAAGCAGCCACTGCGTCACACTCCTAACTCAATTCCAAGAATTTTTTTTCTATCCTAAGTCGAACCACCTTAGGAAAACATTTATCAAGGAACATACCGTTGAATTAATCCCAATCAAGAGCATCAATATCCCCACTATCCCTGATATTTTTCACTATCGACCACCACTGACCAGCTTCACCTACAAAATTTTAAATAGTGAGACCAACCTATTGATGTTATGAACACCCCATGACATCAAACATTTTCTCCAGTGCTTTAATCCACCCTTCAGTTAGAACCCGGTTCGATGATCTTCTGAAAGATGGGGGATGTTGCCTCATGAAATTCTCCACAACTAACATGTTCCTCTGTGGTTGATCTGGTTGATCTCATGTATGGATACCACTACCATTTATATCCTGAGTCAATTGAACCATGACTACAACAAACTATTCAGTTCCGATTCTGACCATCTCAAGTTTCTGATTTGGAAGGTTGTCTTCCTCCTGTTGTCATCCCAACGTAGTTTCCTTATTTCCTCTGCGGAAAACCATTTTGAACGTAGATATATCATAGGTGAAGAAACATGGTATTATGTAAATGCTATATAACTTCAATCTTATCAAAAATTTATTTATGGATATTAATTTCACAATACCCTAACTCCTATAGTTATCTAAACCAACCTCTAATACCAACTATAAGGACTCATCCTTAAAACATTACATAATTTTTAATTAAATGAATAATTCACATTGAGGATCTTTTTAGGTTTAGAGTTTTAGATAATTAAGTCATAACTGTGACATTACATCCGAAAAGTTACAATGTAGACACTTATACTCAGTTCCCTTATTTTTCACAAAATAATAATTCTTGAAAAAAAGATTCATGTCTAGTTCCATGTTTTAGACACCATGAATTTTCCTTGATCCCATATTTGACCCTATTACACTTTATGTCTTGTGAAAAACATTTCAAAAACTTGGGATGAGCATAAAAATCTTAGTAAGGGATACCCAGAAAAGGAAAACTGTTGGTTTTTTTAAATGAACAAGTAATCTTTGAATACTTCATCATAAGTAATAATTTTCACCTTTATGAAGTAGTAAATTCTCTACATTGAATATAAGATCATTTCTTACCCTTTTGTAACCAAAATATTACCATAAAACCCATATAAAGAACACATAACATTTAAAGGTAACATTGGACAT
Organism: Viscum album; assembly: GCA_963277665.1. Taxonomy (NCBI): domain Eukaryota; kingdom Viridiplantae; phylum Streptophyta; class Magnoliopsida; order Santalales; family Viscaceae; genus Viscum; species Viscum album. The sequence goes on along the minus strand of OY728141.1, from coordinate 1,950,748,995 downwards.
AAACATACTTTAATGGAATAACCATACGGTTGACTTCCACACATATAACTAAATGGAATAGCCAAATGGCTATCTTCTATACCCAATGCATTGGAGGTTATAACGCATCCATCCATCCAGGTTTACCACAGCACCACCTGTCATTTGGTTTATCATGTAACCACCCGTCAAATGTCCATGTATCATTATAAATTCATAACATATACAACAAATATAGAGGAATGAAAACATTTCCAGATTGCAATAAAAATATATCACTTAAATATATTGACATAAAAAATCCATTATCAAAACCATTTTCAATACAAAAATACATTAAAAAGTATTTGGTATTTATTTTCCTTTTTTTAAAAATAAGGTTTGTCAAGGAAGCCAAAGATCAAATAATACTCGCGGTGGATGAAGGTTGTTGTCACCACTTACATTAGAAGAAACATTCTTTTTTTTCTTTAAGTAAAATTCCTAGTAGAAAAATATTCCCTATTAATGAAACGAAAAGTCAAATGTTTTTATACAACGTATAATAAAAGTCGTGTATTAAAACAAAATATGCCTCAATGAAAGGATATTGAGACGAAGTCCCTTATATTGTGTCTGACTTGACCCGTTCATTCTTTAATCTCTTGAATAATAAAATAAAGTTAATTTATACTTTATTAAGAATATTTTTTAATTTTTATCATTCATTTTATATCACTTATTACCATGTTATCACATTATGTAATCATTTAATTTAATAACGGTCGTTTTGTCGATATTTGGTACTTGAGTCAAAAATGAACTTCTTATAATTACAAGTTGTTCAAGTGGTCAAATATCCATTATCTGTAGAATGATATTCATGATGTATATATATTATATATCATATATATATAATATATGTATATATTTATAATATCCCATAACATTTGGAGATAAAAAATGAAATGCATCGTTCATGGAGACGGTAAGTCGTACGTACGCATGAACGCTACTTTCATTTATATATCTTATTTTAGTAGAATTAAAACAAAATTATACATAGTTATATTTTAATTCTAGTATAATATCATATATAATATCATTAACTCCATCCTTTATACGTCCCACATAAGGCATTAAAGAGTCATATCACTTTGATGGGGAGATAGTCCGCACTTCCTCAAATGAGATTATCATATTTACCCACTCTGGAATCCATAAAGGTATTCTATAAATGAAAAATATATAATCATAGAAACAATATAAATAAAATATATATCATATAAAAAAAAGTTCCTTCATAATCTACACCATGAGAGACGGTTGGAGATATTTGAACAATCATCGTTTCGTGAGTCAGTAGTTCGCCGTCCAAAGAAACAGTATGAGCATTACCTATTAGATAGAGGTGTGTGTTACTATAGTTCTAATACTTATGAAAAAAAAACATAGTATATTTAGGATACTATTTTTGTTATAAAATAATGGAATAAAAATAGTTTATAGGTTTGTAGAAGTAAAATAAAACAAAATAAAACAAAATAATTTATGAGAAACCGCTACCATTAATTCGGGTAACTTCCTTTGGTTTGAACCCAAAAGACTTCTTGAAGCATATTCTGCCTAAGTTAAGGCTTATAAGTGTAGGATAGGGATATTGAGAGCTTATTTGGGTAGGGTTTGGATGATCCCACGGGCTTGTGATGTTTGATGAATGAGTTAGAGGTGAGGGCTTTTTATAAGGGGGGAGGGGCTCTTTAGGAAAGTGTGAAATTATTATTTTATTATATAAGGATTTTAGGTTTGAAAAGGTACAGAACTTATTAAATTAAAAGATAAGATGACTCATGGTTTAAATAAAATCATCCAATAAGAATTGGACAGGTTGTGGATATTATTTTAATCATTATAATCTTAATTATTTAAGTCATTTACTAATGAGGTAAACACTCTATCATTATTGTGTCATAAATAATTTTATATATTTAAGGTCTAAAAATTATAAAAAAATACCATGAAGTAATAAATAATTTTATCTTTTGAAAGAATTTTTAGTCAAAATGATAACTTATATAACCGTATGTAAAAATTAATTTACTAAAAGATATTTGTTTATGTCATTTTTGTCTTTACATTAAGTTAATTAAAATAATGTGTCATTATCACTCTTAAGTGGCTCCATGGGGTCTCAAAATTGACCAAAGGATGACCATGGTCATCCATGACTCAAACAATAAGGTTAGGACAAGTTCTAATTTTTTTTTTATTATTACGATATTTTGTTTACCTTTAATTACCCAATTCACCTTTAACCGCGGTAAATAAAAGTCAAAAATTACTATTCATCAAAAAAATATTTTCATTTTATTTAACCAAATTTTACTTACTAATTACAACCATGTATGTAGGATTTCTGAAATTCAATTCAAAGAAGTGATAAAATTTCATTTAAATGAAAAAATCACCTTTTTTACTACCACTTAGTGTTTTCACTATTCATCAAAAATTGACGTTTTTCAAAAAAATACCAAAAATTCAGCCTAAGATATATTTGATATTAAAAATAAAAAAATGATATCTATTTTAAAAAATTGAAAACATAGAATTTAAAATTAATTCCCGTTGTCAAAACAAAGGGCATGTTTTTAAGAAATATTAACTATCAAAAGATTGACACTTGTTTATGTCAAGTTTCAAAGTGAAATCAATTAAAATAACCAAAATTGGATTAAATGGTAAAAATATAATATAATTATACTTTAAAACCAATTTATAAGATAATATATCCATATAAATAAATTATATTAAAAGGCAGTTTTGAATTAAAATACAGTATTTTCCACTGTTCATTAAAAAATGAATTTTATCAGAAAAATACCAAAAATTTTCCTAAACTAAATTTTGATATCCCGATTCTAAAGAAGAATATTATTTGGTCAAATAGAACATATAAAAGTGACCAAAACTATATTTAATGAGGGTTATCAATCAAAAGGTGGTAAAGAAACCATTTAATTAAATTATGTTCAAAATTAGATTCATTCACATTTTAAGCCTCTAAATTTTATTGGATTAATGTAAAACCATTTAAAAAACATGAATAATAATATTTTAGTTAGTTTTTTTAATTCTCTCCAATACAATGACTAGGAGTTAACTACCTTTTAAAATAATAATATTATACTGTTAGTGTGCAACGTAAGATTTCAATGAAACACGTATGAGAAAAAAGACAACAGATTCATTAGACATAAGATGGAAAGGGAATTACTTTCCCTCAAGAAAAAAATGATGAATCCATCATATCATATGAGAAAAACTTCACAAGGATTTCACGATATGCCGATGGGTTTGTTGTTAACCCCGAATTCAAGGTTGACGACATATTTGGTGGTCTAAAACCTATCCTAAAAAATCCCTAGTGATCTGTTACTTAGAGAGGTAGGAAGAAATTGTGTGATATTCCCTCAATGTTTAAATTGAGATGGAAAAATATTAGGGGAATCATGGGGATATGAAGTTTATGGTGGAAATTAATTCTGATTGTCTGATGGATAAATCCAAAGGTGCTATGAAATTAGAACACCTCACTAGCCAAAGGTACGGAAAGAAGCCCCCCAGAAATTTCCTGAGGGGGATGAGAAAATGCTTTAGATGTTGAAGAGAAGGGCACCTATCTATTAACAACTGATAAGAAAAAACCACTACTGCGACAGAGGACAGGAACACTCCGTTTGAACCTTAATTCATTGTTCATTCCTTCAACTGCAATTAACCAAGGCACTTTGCAAGCCAGAGCCCTAAGACAAGGGTTTTCAGAGGCAACCAACAATCTCCAAGGGAAAAAAGGAGAGATTTTTCCATCACTACCCCAAAGAGAACCCCAAAAATGAATTGGTGGAAGGTGCGCTAGTTATTCATTCATGAATTGTGAATGTAATTTTTTATTCTTGTTCTTCATATTCTTATATATCCCAAAGGTTTAGTATAACAATCCCAACATCACCAAAAATCATGGAAGTAGATATATTGGTGAGAATGACAAATGGGGTAATCATTGAAACCCATGAATATAAGTTCTCCACTATCACAATTTGTGGTTTGAACTTCCTGGTGAACCTTTTCACACTCCCTCTGGTGGAATTTGATGCAATTTCAAGAATGGATTGGATTTCCCTATATAGAGCCAACATAAATTTCTATGAGAGGGAAATCACTCTCTATATGGAGAATTGACCCCCCGATTCTGTACAACTTCATAGAGGAGGATGAATATTCTTTATCACCATCATCTCAAGCATGGATTTTAATTCCCTATGAGCATGCATATTTTTCTCAGATGATTGATTCTATGGAATCAACCATCCTTGATGACATGCCTATTATGAGGAAATTCACTGAAGTGTTTCCCAAGTAATTTCATGGTTCCATCCTAGAAGAGATGTTGAATTATCAATTGTTCATATACCTGAGGAATTTCCACTATCCAAGACTCCATATAGAATGGTTTTTTTAATATTGAAGAGCTGAAGAAACAACTATAGGAGAATATGGATATAGGGTTTATATGCCTATGTACATCACTATGGGGTTCACCAGTCCTCTTCATTAAGAAGAAGGATGGGTCAATGCGTCTTTTCATTGATTACTGTGATCTCAACAAAGTCATGATAAAGGAAAAGTATCATCTACCCTAAATTAATAACTTGTTTGATCATCTACATGGAGCACAATACTTCTCCAAGGTGGATTTTTGGTCAGGATATTACCTATTAATGGTGAAGAAGGGGGATATCCCCAAGACTACTTTTCATACAAGGTACGGGCACCATAAATTCATAGTAATGCCTTTCGGACTCACTAATGCTCCATAAATCATTATGGACATTATGAATAGAGTCTTTATATATTACCTTGACAAATTTATGGTAGTCTTTCTATAAAATTTTCTAATATACTCCAAAATCGAGGAGAAGTATGAAGAGTATCTAAGCACTATACTTGAGACCTTACGAAAGGAGAATCTATATAAAAAGTAAAACAAGTGTGAGTTATGGTTGAAGTAAGTCTCATTCATGGGTCATATCATCATAAGTAATGGGATATTCGTGGATACTTCTAAGACAGATGCAATTGAGGGATGGCCAAGGCCAACATCGGTGATGGATACCCATAACTTCCTAGGGTAAGACAAATATTATCACCGATATATGAGAAATTTATCACAAATATCAAACCCTCTTATGAATCTAACTCAGAAGGTATTGAAGTTTTCTTAGAGTGATGAATGTGAAGATAGATTCCAAGCATTGAAAGGTAGACTTATCACTGCACCCATGATCACACTACCCACAAGTGAAATTTTTTTTGTGGTATTAATTAATGCTTCGAAGAAGGGCCTGAGCTGTGAGTTGATGAAAAATGACAATGTCATTGCCTATGCTTCAATTCAATTAAAACCTCATGAGAAACTATCCATCAAATGATCTGGAGTTGTTTAGAGTAATCTTCACTTTAATATTTTGGCAACATTTCCTCTTTGGGGGGAAGTGTGAAATATATACGGATAAAAAAAGGCTCAAGAATATATTCACACAAAAAGAGAAGATTATGTTCCAACAATTATGGTTGGAGCTAATCAATGACTATTAATAAAAAATTCACTACCATCTAGGGAACGCGAACAAGGTGGATGACAATCTAAGTAGAAAGGATCTAGAAACTCATTCATTGATTAGAATGGAAAAGGATCCAATATTCATAGATTTGATGAGGATGGACATGTGAATCATAAAGTAGGGAACATCATTAATACTTTTATAAATGAGTGCTCAAGAATGTCTTTTAGAAAGGTTAAAAGATGCTCAAAAGGATGATGTGGGAATTCAGAAGAAATTAGAAAACTATCAGAAAAGGGAAATCCTCAGAATTCAATGTTAATGAAGAAGGGATTATGAGATTTTGGTCAAGACTATGTGTTCCATCAAATGGAGTGTTAAAGAAATAACATTTGGATGATGCACATAGTTCAAATTTTGATATTCACCTTGGAAACAAAAAGATGTATCTAGATATCTAAAAGAATTATTGGTGGGATTACATGAATAAGGAGATCACTGAGTATACATCAATGTGCCTGGTATGTCAGCAAGTGAATATTGAGAGGCAGAAGTCTATGGGGATGATGAAACCATTACCCGTACCAACATGTAAATGGGAGAATATCCCCAAGTACATTGTCACCAGAATTCTAAATACATCAAAAAAAACAATGCTATCTAGGTTGTTATAGATCATCTAATTAATACTACACACTTCATTGCAATTTGAGAGGATTTCTCACTCATTCAGCTGGAAAAGATATATATCAGATAAGTGGTAAGGCTTCATGGAGTTCCAAAAACTATTGTATGTAATCGAGATCCAAGATTAATCTCTATGTTATGGAAGGGTCATCAATATTCTATGAATAATGAGATAAAATTCAGTACAACTTATCATCCTCAAAGTGATGGCCACTCTGATTGGACTATCCAAACACTTGAAGACATGTTGAGAGCATTCTCAATGGACTTCAAAGGAGGATGTGATCAAAATCTCCCTATGATTGAGTTATCTTACAATAACAGTTTCCACTCAAGCATCCAAATGGCTCCTTATGAATTCCTTTATGGTAAGAGGAGTATAACACTGACATGTTAAGATGATGTTGGGGAGAGAAAATCCCTAGGTCCAGAAATGGTTGAGGAAGTAGTAGAGAAGGTTAAGACCATCCATTAACACATTAAAGCTACTCAGAGTCAGAAAAAGTATTATGCAGTTAATCATCAACAATACCTATATTCTGTTGTCGGAGACATGGTATTCTTTCACATATCACCATGGAAGAGAGTTATGAGATTTGGAAATAAGGGAAATCTTATTCCAGGATACATCGACCCTTTTGAGATCCTTGATCGCATTGGAGGAGAGGCCTATCGACTAGAACTCCCACAAAACCTATATCAAGTATATGATGTAATCCATGTATCACTATTGATGAATTAAATACCTAACCCATCGCATGTACTCATTACAGAGGTGGTACCATTAGAGTATGAACTCTCCTAGGAAGATAAGATGATGAAGATCTAAGATCATAGGGAAAATGTTCTTTGAAATAAGATAATTCCCCTCTTCAAAGTGTTGTGGAGAAACCATATGTTTTAAGATGTAATGTGGGAATCAGAGGAGTTTATAAAGTAGAGTTAACCTAATATATTTCAGTGTGGTAAAATTGAATTTTGAGGGAGAAATTTCTTAATGGGGGAAGATTGTAATGTCCCAAAATTTTAGTAATGAAAATGCCTCTTGATCAAATTAAAATTCTTATTATAAAATATTGTTATATAAAAAAAATAAAATTCATTGGTTTTATGTTTTTTGGAATTAAAAATACTGTTAATAATTTTTACCATTGCTAATATAGCCATTGAATAGTTATCACATGATTAGTATAAATATTCTCTTTTAACAAATCCAATTTTCTGAGACACATGAAGAGATGGAATCATCCAGCAGAATTGCTCTATACGAAGCCCATTTTTTGACGCTCGGAAAGAAGGTAGTGTCATTGGGATTCGATCTTGACCTAGCCCAAGCTGAGCTTCAACATGTTAAGCTTGAACGGAACTACTTACAGGAGAAGTGGAAGTCAAAAGAGATTACCACTCGCGTGATGTTTTTTGAGCCTTCCCAAGAGTCTATCACCATTGCATACCATACCCTTAGGTCTTATGCGAGTGTTAGAAGGGGTTATATAACAAGACCATATCACTATGATTATGTGAATTATTTTTGTATAGAATAAATAATATACATTCATTTTATTATTATTACATTTTTAATAGTTTTTAAAGAACAAATAATATTTTTAGTTAACATTCGATTAGAAAATATATTTTGATGAATTAATGGATTTTTTAATTAAATAATATTTTAATAAAACATTATTCAAATAATTACTTTTTATTAAATACAAATAACCATATAATTGTTATCAATAAAATTGAATTTTTTATTAAGGTTTGTAAACTGTTTTCGTTAAAACCCATGAATTTTGGAAAAAATATTGTTTTAATTTTAAAACATAAAATTCAAATATTTAAAATATTATTTAGATAAAATTAATATTATTTTTGGAATCAAAATGTCTATATTATCCAACGGTGAATTTTTTATAATTTTTTTAGGGAGTCAAATTTTTTGGTAAAAATTCAATACCATTTAAATATATTATTTCTTTTATGACATCATAATGACCCAATAGTAATTTAATAAAATACTATAAATTTTTTGTTCATCCAATATATGTTTTACCTTTAAAATAATGTGATTTTAGGTTTGTTTTATATATTTTACAAATCCTTAGTGGACCCTCTAAGACTTATAAATCATTTTAAACTTTTAAAATAATTTCTTTGAGAGTCTAAATCACCTCCATGTAAGAAAGCCTAATATTTTCATATGTTTGGCCATTGGACTTATAAAATATATTTTTTCTCTATCCTTTCGAAAAACCATGGGATTGTTTGTGGTTTTTATTAGTTTAATGTGTAGTGTCCAAAACATCAATAATATTGAATTTCTCTCCTTTCCTATATAAACCCACTCAATCTCCCATTCCTCTTCACTCAAACCATTTGATGATAGACCAAAACCTGACCTAATCTCTCTATACTCCTTCCAAGGTGACCCTAGCTTTCATTTAGCATCTCTCAAGCCTCTCCCAAGACTTTGGTATAACATGTCCAAGTAAGGGATTTCTTCCTTTTTCATTTTTGTCCAAATTTAATTATGTTGTTATACCTTTTTGTTTTCAATTAAAAATTTTGGGGTATAATTTCTCACCTCCCCCATACCTCCCTATTTATTCTTGAGTGATGATTACCTCTTTCACTCTCATCTATTCCACCCATGTGCACCTATTACCATGTCGAAATTCCTTAAGTAATTTCTCTCTTCTCATTTAAATTCAAGAAATTATTTTATATTATGTATCTAAATTACATTAAATATGTTCAGGAATGTATCTATATGAACCCCTTACAAGATAATTTCATTTAAATATGATAATATATCTCTTTCTCTATCATCAACCATTTTTATGAATTATTATATCACGCTGTTATGTAGCCAAAATTGCACCGTGATTTTCCAAGCCAAAGTCAATGTGTAGTGAATATCATGCACAATTATTTATCAAGGGTATTCACAATTAAGCATATTTTATTATTGATTATATAGTTTCGTGTATGTAATAAAAATTTCTTTATCATGGAATAAATGATGATTTTGAATGATTCCATGTTTTATGATTCATGTGGCACACTTATGCATGAAATGAAATGATTAAGACGGGTGTGCCCTGACAGTGTTCCAATGCATTTGGTAAAGATTAACATCATGATACATCAAGTGCAGTGAGAGTTTACTCATTCTAATTCAAGTGCAGTGAGATTTTACACATGATACATGTGCAATAATCCTTTGATAATTCTAATATCATGTTAAATATTGTTTCCACATTTCTATGTTATGATAATCATGCTATATCATTCCTTTATATTCTTGTTTCTCTTGTTATCTGTTGATATGCCTAATTCCTAACATGTACTGTATTCTTCATTTTATGCCTTGTTTACTCCCTTACATGTATTTATAGCTCACCCTTTTTGTATGCATGTCCCCAGGTTAACCCATGAAATGCTAAGTATAAAGGAATGATGTGGTCATGTAAAAGAAGTTTTCAATAATGATGTTTTGTTTTATGTTCTAGGTTTTTATGTAATGTTCCCAATTTTCCATATACAATATAAATCTCAATCCTTAGGGTTGTCATTGGTGAAATTTTATGTAATGAATCATGTTTATGCGTGTAATAAAGATATGGGTGGTTATACATTCTATATCTCATCATATAAATACTTATGTTTCCATATGATATTTGTAGAAGGTATATTTATGGATTTTTTGATATAATTATAAGATTTTCTGAACCTTTGATCCCTGAATTGTGTTCCCATTATGAGTTTTGACTGATTGAGTTGATTTTTCTGTGTCCCTTGAATGATGTTTTCCTATGATCTATTAATTTTTATAGAACCATTCCCCAAGAAGATGTTTTATCAATAATCAAGAGGGAGTTGTTGATAAAACACAACAAGAAAACCCTCTAGTCCACCAAAATATACTAAATGTGGTTGTATGAATGGTCCAAGGAATTTTCCAAAGAGTCTCACCTATCCCCATTTAGGCTATACGGGTGGAACCTCATAGGGAAGATATTATATATCAAGCATAGAAATTTATTCACCAGATACAACCTTCTTTCCAGGGGAAAACAATCCTCAAGTGGTAGAGGATTGGTTTGGAAATATTGGGAAATATTTGAGTTCATAATGATTCTATATTCTATAAAGGTGATTTTTTATCTTCAAACATGATTTTCCTAGAAGGATATTGTGGGATGGTGCAGTTATGGAAATGAATAATGAGATATTGGAGTGTAAATACACCATGAATCTATTTATTGATAAATTATATATAGAGCCAATAGTGTTGGATAAGTCAATGGTGTTTCTCAAAATTCACCTAAATGATAGGTTGGTGACTTAGTATACCATACATTTTGTTGTAATTGCTCATTTTTACCTAGATAGTGTCTAATGGGAAGATTATGGCTCAATATATTCAAATTAATCATGAATATGATATTCAATCTTATATATTTTTACTGAATTTTACATCTACAGCTGATGTTTTAGATAAGATCTTATGTTGGATATTGACCTGAATAGTATTTTAGGGTTGGATATAATTCCCCTTACACCTAGTGAAAGATTTATTACAACCATTAAAGGGGAGAAAAGGAGAATGTAGCATCATGGTGGAAACATTAGGGTGGTCCTCAACAGCATACTTCCTCCAGGTCTACTCTAGTGTCTGGTAAAGGGAGAATAATTTTTTATAAATGGTAAGGTTGGGAACTCAATTTATTCTTGCATAGAAGAAAAACATATTTGTAGGTCAAGCAGTCAATCAATCCACTTATATAGGTTTTCCATATTTTTATCATTCCATGTTGTGGTAAGGGATCATTAGTAATAAGCTGATCTCTGGTGTAGGAAGATGCTTCCTGAACAACGGGGTTCCAGCTATATGAAAATTAAATGAATCTACTTCACATAGTTGTGGAGTCTCTAGTGGGAGATGATGTGGTTCCTATGACAGTGAGAGGTTCCATTTAAATTTATCCTACTTTAGTGGATTCTTTATTTGATATTGGTTCCTTTAATTCATTCATATCATGCTGCAATGTGGATATATTTAATATTTTGATAAAGCTCAAGCCTTTTATAAATAAAATTGAAACACCTCTTAGGATGAAGAGAGATAAGGGTATATGATGCACTTAATATGCTATTTAAGTATTGAATATGAATATCATATATGAGTTTTTTTGGTTCTTGAGTTGAATTTCCTAGATTATATTCTCATAATGGACTGATTGGTTTCTCATTAGGCTCAGATTGAATTTTATCATCAATATGTTACTTTTAGATTCCTAGATAAGTAGTGCTATGTTTTCTAAGGTGAATTGTACTTGAGGGAAAACAAACATCGGCCTACACTTATGGAACTAGATATAATGATATCCTTCAACTCTATTGAACTAGAAGAAGAATACTCTTGTAGTGAGGTTCCTCTAGTATCTGTGGGGTTTCAAGATGTTTTTTAGTAATTTTTTTTGTCCTACCACTAGAGAGAGAGGTAGAGTTCTCTATCGAGTTTATTATAGGTATTTGAGCAATTTATCTTCCCTCCAACAATATGGAACCAACTAAACAAAAATAGAATAATAATTGGTTAGAATAGTTGATGTAAAAATTATTCATTAAATCTAATGTGTCTCTATGGTCTGTACTGGCGCTTTTATCCAAGATGAATAATAAAAAAATTCACTTGTGTATTGATTACTAATATATAAATCGGGTTATAATAAAGAAAAATTTTCCATTTTCCAAAATGGATGATTTTTTCTCATTAGATAAAAAGTGTGAAGTTGTTCTCTTATATTAATCTTAGGTTTCTTTCCCACTAGATTATGATCAAGGGGTATAATATCCCAAAAATCAATTTTAGGTGTTGGTATGGACACTATGAGTATCTGTTTATTCCATTTTTTATGACCAACACTCCAAACAATTTTATGGAACCATTGAAAATGATTTTCCACTAGTATTGTGATACATTCATAGTGGAATTCATTGATGAAATATTTGTTTATTTGAAAATAAAAGAGGGACTTGTATTTTATTTGAGAGAAGTTTTGGGCATCATGAGGAATTACCATAATTATTCTAACTATAAAAGTAAAAATTATAGATTAAAGAGATAATGTTCTTAGGACACGTAGTCTCAAAACATTATATATTAGTCGATCCTTAAAATTTTAAAGCAATCATGTTTTTATATGAACCCCAAAATGTATTTAAGATTATTATGTTCTTGGGAATAACTAAGCATTACTTCTAGATCCTAAAATATTTCAATAATCTAGATTATCCATTGACAACTCTCACTTTTAAGGGGGTGAATTTAATTTGGGATTTTAAATTGTAGACTTCGTTTGATGATTTGAAGTACCTATTTACTTTATCTCAAGTGATGACTCTACTAGAGGATAGAAGAGAAGTGTTTTCTTTTCTAATGCTTAATGTTCATGTTTCGAGTGTGTTTTCATCTATAGTGATCAAAGGGGGGCTTATTGTTCTTATAATATTTTTCCTCATGATAAAAACTATCCCACACATGATCTCGAACCCGTAGCTATGATTCAAAATATTAATATTTGGTGACACTACCTCTTTTGGGAAATTTTTTCCATTTAATCTGATCATAAGATCATGAGTTATTTATTTTTATAGAATGATTTGAAAATTATTCATCGGTGATGGGTAGTAGCTATAATATTTTTGACAATGATATTATGTATACCCCTAGAAAGGGGAATGTTGTTAGGGATTATCTATAAATAAAGCTACCATCCTAGGCCATGAATGAATCATTAGAGGATTTGAATATCATGTATCACATTGATCATATGTATTTGGGAGTAGAAGAGGCTGAGAACAATGATGTTTTAGAAAGTGTTTAGTTGATGTCCTCTCTCATTTATATGATACTATTGAAATAATAACTTTATGATAAGTTTTATGGTATGAGGAATTATTTATATGGTGGGAAGACCATCGTCCAGTGGTCACTATCTCTTAAGGGAATCCTTTTCATTAAGAAACATATATTGTTATATCGCTTATGAGGTAATATATGATGATGGATTTTTATCACTCTAAGAGGGAGGTTTACACATGAGTGACTAATATTTTTCATGATGTGATGAAATGTTTTTGGTATATAGGTATGAAACAATACATCACTCATTTTTGTGTATTATTGTTATACCTCTCTAGAATATCAAGGCAGAGCATCAAAAACCTTCTGGTTTTCATCAAACCATTCTCATGTCAAATTGTATGTGGGATGAGATATCAATGGATTTAATTGTTAGATCTCTAAATACTCCTCTTGTAATTCCAATGTATTTTATTTTTTATTTTATTTTTAATTAGAAATATATTTATTGGCATATGTTACATGTAACCTTCTAACTAAGAAAACCACAAAATAATATAAATTAAATATAATAGTTATCATATAACTATTGGTTTAGTGGTTATGAATAAGAATATTTTAATTATGAAATATATGTAGAAAGTATTTCCTAAATTAAAATAATAAATTCAATAAATAAACATATCATAAATATAATTTTTTATAAGGTAAATAATAAGAATAAATTCATTTTATTCTTTAAAGTTACTTTTATTAAAAAACGTTTTTATTTCATTTTGTATATATATATTATAATTATTTTATAAAAAAATTTTAATTTTTTTTAGAAATTAATATTTTATGAAATCATTATTTGAATATTACCTTAGGGATATTTTTTATAACATTTCTAAAATGATTTTTTTTAAAATGGAATACCTTACATAATTTTCAAAAATCTATATTTATCATTATTCACAAAAAAAATCATTTTAGAAATGTTATAAAAAATATCCCTAAGGTAATATTCAAATAATGATTTCATAAAATATTAATTTCTTAAAAAAATTAAAAAATTTGAATATTACCTTAGGGATATTATGGTTACTACACACAATTCTAAAATGATTTTTTTAATATTACCTTAGGGATATTTTTTTTATATGTTTATTTTATGCTTAGAAATGCATTTATCAAAAAACTTTTCAAAGTGAATAATTTTTTTCCATTTTAATTAATTTAAATAATCCCTAATGATGAATGATTTTAATAAAATTTAAGAATTATATATCTATCTATATGAAGTCAAATTCATATCGTGATGATTTATAGTTATAGAGTTAATGTAAGACCATTTTATTCTTAAAAATCTTCATTTCTCTGAAAACCCATTTTCTATCATGATTTTCAAGTTTATTTTAAATTAATTTTTGAAAATTATAGTGATTTGATTTTATGTAAGGTATTCTATTTTTAAAATTATGTTGATAAAGTTTTTTTAATAGGATCCTATCATTTTTTTTCAATGTGTGTAGTAACCATAATAGATATTTGTTACTATAATAAAGGTAAAATGGGTTAATTAGGGATAAAACTAATGTTACAAGAAATAAAACTCATTTACACATTAATTTATTTCACTGTATGAGTTTATCTCATCCATAATCATAAAAAAATTAAAAATATGGCCTTTATATTCAATTTATCTTTGATTATAGCGTTTATATTATTTTAAGTAAATATTAAATACCAAATGTCACTTTCTTTACTTTTATATCTCTAATATGTTGTGGATGGAAAAAATCGTTTATTTTCATTTATATATTTTTATTTTAAATATTAATGAATTATTTTTACTTTTTTAATTTATTTTAAATTTTTCAGATTTTGTAATGAACTTAAATAATTACGCAACATCGACAAAGTTCTTATGAAAAATGTATAAAATTCTTTTAAAAAATTCTAAAAACATTTAATGTTATATAATATGGAAGAATTAATTAGTTATAGGATTTTTATAATAAATAAAATATATTATTAACATTTTAAAATTTTTCATTTGAATTAATTTCCTATCTTCATGTTATTAGCCACAAAATATTTGAATAGTTCTGAAAATGGCTTCAATGGTATTTTATGTTAAATAATATATTAATAAATAATTTAAAAATTATAACATACTGAAAAAGGAAAAGGGTGTTGAGATATGTTCTAAATTGTCATACTATTACTTTTGAGCTAATTTTTACAATAGATGTAAATTAATAACCCTTTATGAATGAAAAAGTTGTTACCATGGTTATGTTTAAAATTGATTGATGAATGGATTGAACCAAAATATATGGTTTATAATGACACATAAACTTGTAAAATTTTTATTTTCAAGGGTATTTATAGCATAACTGATCTGAGATTCAAATTTTTGTTCATTGGTTCCACTTTAATGTGAAATATAAATTATTATATTTAAATCATTTAAGTAGTGCCATATGTGTTATTTCCTTCAATATAAAATGACATCACCTCTATATTATTATTAAAACATCCTAGAGAAACAAAAATCAACAAAAAAATACCAAAAATATAACTCGAAAATCTTTATACATGTTTAATATATTTTTATATTCCCAAAAGACCAACCCTATAGACCTTTGGAGGAGATCTAAAGGATCTCTTTTAACGAAGTGTTAATCATCTTTAATAAACACATTCTTTTTTATTCTTATTTAACCAACTTCAATTTTCTCATAACCATTAAAATATAATAAAACTAGTATACTATATTATATAAGCTGCTAATATGTTTATGTAATAATATTTATCCATCTCCTTTTACATCAACTGGGAAACAAAACCATATATGGTGTGTACTGTGGACAACGACCTCCCGAACCTATGTAATTTGGTTTCCATCTCCTCCTCACATGGATGGTGTATATAAGTGGATATAAATAAAAAAACATTATAATTATGATATAATATTCATTATAAATTTTTAAAAAACAACTACCTCTTTTCCCACATATCTATTGAAAAACATACAATGTCGCTCATTCTTAATGTGGGAACAACAACCTTCAGTAAGCGATGTGATTCAATTTTCATTATTGAATTACATGGATGATTATTAAAGTGTATAAAATTTATAAATATAATTTTTATAGAAATTAATTTAATTATTTATATAATGAAACTATAACTTATTCATAAGAACCAAAAAATATTTGATGAAATGTCCATGTAAAAACAAAGACGTTAACACCGAAAAATTGATAAAAATATAGGATTGTTAATAATAATGTTATAATATGTTATAATTTGATCATATATAATATTATAGATAATAATATTGTTCTATAAGTTATGTATAATAAAACGAATTATGTGATATTTGTGGTTAAAAGAACATTGATCTAAGTAGAAGAACAAGGTAGGGGTATATTAACTCAATTTCTTTTCATTCGGTTATATTACTTCTTCATTGTTCATTTTATGAAAAGAATATACATGTAATGACATCTGGTTATTTTATGTGGTATGTACATTTTATTTATATTTATTCAAATTTAATACAAATAAACACTTCATTGATTAATTCCCACCTCAATGTTGTGTTCTTTGTAAGAGTTTTTGCCTCAATTTACAATCAATTGAGACATATTTGGTATTATATAACTATTTTATTTTATGTGGTGTATATTTTTCAAATTTTATATATTTAATAGGAATCCATATTTATTCATTTTGATTTATTTTTCAATTTATTTTTACTCTTTCGTGGGGTTATAATTTAATGTTTACCAAAGAGGTAAGAATTTATTTTACAATTTCATTTTCTGGGATTCATTATATTTTTAATTAAAGAAAAAATTAAATAAATCCTCTCTAAAGTCATTATATTTATTATCCTATGTATATTTGAAAATTTTCTATTTTTTATTATAACTTTTCCACTATTTGTTTTACATGAATCAAGGAAATTTTTAAAATAAAAACTGAATTTATTTTTCTTTTTAATCTGGAATATTTTTCTTCAATTTCCATATTTTTCAAAAAAAAAAATTAGAGAAGTCCTTTTTATTCTATAAAATTATTTATTAAGGAATTTTTCTGTTATCCTTTACTTCACACATAGTTTTAAAGTAACAATTATAAAATTTTCTGAAAGGGTCATTTTTTAGTTTCTTTACCAAAATTTAAAATGAATTCTTCTTTTTAACATATATGGTGATGATAGATTTTCCCGCTACCATAACAATTTAAGATATTTATATTTTTAAATTAGTTTTCAATAGTATTACAAAATAAATTTGTTAATGAAAACTTATTTTAACTATTTCACTTCCATTTTCATATATTCTTCAAAAGGCATTATTTTACAACAAAATCCAATTTTCTAATTAATTGATGGTCCTATCTTATATCATGATTAATTTAGTGGTCCATAAAATTATCTTGAAAAATTAACTCTATTATGATCATATATCATTATAAATTACATTTCTCTTCCATATCTATATTTTTTGTATAATATATATTCTTATTTCCAAAATAATATACCATATCAATATATTAATGTTTTACTTTGAAATTTATTTGATTGAGTAGGGACATCATGATATTATATATTCCTTATTCAATACTGATTTTTGATGGTAAAAAATATGGTTTATGAATTAAATTTATCATTAAATATTTAAGGAATTAATTGGACCTTAATTTATCGATGGGGATCCTAATTACATAAACCCTATGTATCTACATGTATCAGGAGAAAAAATAGTTAGATATCCTTATTAAATGGGTTTTTTGGTGTTGAACACCCACAACATAAAATATCTTGGAAAAAGGAATTTATGTTAAGATATCATGATGTCTAACATCATTCCATCCAACATTACTATTTTCATTCATTAATAATATAGTTATTATTATCCATGATATTATTACTTTTATATTATCCATGGATAAATTTTATGCTCTATTAATTAAATAATTGACATGTGTTTTTACTTACATAACATTACATATTGATTATTCACTTTTTACACATGATATCATCTACTATATGAAACCCTTATAAAGAATATATGGCTACCCTTATTCTATTTTATTTCATTTTCTAAGGATATGAAGAATGAATCCATGAATATGTTTAATGGATGAAAATTATTTAATTTAAATATGTTATATTTTATTTCCATTTTAAAATGGGAATCATCAATGTAACTGGTTATTTAAGAAAAATAAACTATTTAATAATTAGTTATGTGTTCCCTTTCATCTTGTGAAAATATAATAAAGTTCAAAATGGATCTGGGTTATTAGATTTGAGTTCTTACAGCTCAAGGAAATAATGAAATATAGGTGTTGATTGACCGATTGAAAAAATTGTCCCACATTATTCCAATTCACGATACTATAAAAGTTAAGTAATTAAGAAATCTATTTATGTAGCATATTTTTAGGTTGGATAATGTGTCATATATAATTTTTTCTTATATTTATCTTTCTATTACATCTTATTTTTGCAGAGGCCTCAGGGAGGTGATGGGATCCCATGTCAAGTTTTGCACAAATTACCAATCTTAGATAAATGGTAGAGTAGAATGAGCTATATAGATTACTGAGAACATGATTTATACTTTTTTATTTGAATTTGTAGGCTCTTAAATTTTCGATTTGTTTTTGGATTAGTTTTCCTTTAAATACAGCTTCCAATTTTCCATTAAATTGGAAAACTATGAGGCCTTTTATTGCTTGCCTTAAAAATATCCACTATGTTGTTTGATGGTTGTAAAAGCTTCCATTATGGGAACTATATTGGTGCATGGAAATATGATTAAGATGCAATGGACTTGAGTGAGTTTATTGATGGTTCAAAATATTATGTGGATAAATTTTGTATCCCATTGGAGATATTGGTTGGTGATTGAGTGTTCTAGAGATTCTTACATTTGTTGGGTCATCGATGGTTCAAGAAATTGGCAAAATTGGCAAGAAGATATCTGGGACCATTTTAGGTAATTATGTAGATTGTAAAGGTGGGATACTATTTGTATGGGCCACCACTTATGAATTCAATCCATGATGTGTTTCACATTTCTCAGATCATGAAATATCTTTCATAACCATATCCTATTTTCATTTGGGAGGACCTGATGTGAAACTTGAGTTGACCATGACTGAGAAACAATTTCAATTTTTTGATTCTATATAGAATATTCTTCATTGTAATTATAAAAGTTTGTTTTGGGTTATATGGAATCATATATTTAATTAACATTAGACATGGGTGTGTGTGATGATGATGAGGGAGCAGTGGTATCATCTCTTTATGGATCAATATTCTTGATATAGCTTTCTGGTGGAAAAAGGTATTATGGTGGAAAGAATAATAACATACTAAAATTTCCTTTATGTACTTAAATAACTTTGTTTTTTATATTTTGTGGACCTTTTAACATGTCGTTGTAGGTATTTTTAGAATCTTTTGTAGGTTTCTACTTCTATGGATAGCTGGTACATGACTAGGGAATACCAGGAGAGTCTACCCAAGAAACCATGATCCTTGAGATGGAGTTCCAAAGGAGGGTGTATAAGTATGTTAACTATTAATAAAAACCAATAATAATTCCATTAAATTCATTGTACTTTGTACGTATTCATTCCACATGCTTAGTGAATATTTTTTCAAATCATGTAGCCAAACCATGTAGCTCCTATTATATCCCAGGAATGTTGGATTGTTAGCATACAGTTTGAGAAACTATACAACAAAAAGTTATTATACGAATTAATTTGTCCAAATTATTATTTTTATACCCCACGCTCATTTTTTTACTAATTATTATTCTGATGGAATATGATCTTAGCCAATGGGACTACTCCTGGATATTCCTTTCCTCCAGGTGATATTTCTTGATGAATATTATGGTTTGGATATAGTTTTTCAAAGGAATGATCATATTTCCTTTCATTTATATTTGTTCTTCAAGATATAAGTTTATATTCTTAAGATAAACCTTATATTGGGGATATTTATTCTATATACAATTTTTGTGACATGATCAAATTTGGTTTCCAATAGATCATTCAAGGATTTTGGATTTTCTTCATATGTTTATTGGTCATTGTGTGTTCTTTGATAATCATGAAGTTACACATTTTATCAATCTCCCATTGTTTAAAAACTATGAATTGAATATTATTATTAGAAAAATTATATTTTTAGGAATAAATATCTTAATTTGATCCCTTGTGTGGTGGTTGATGACATGGTTATTATAAATAGTTTATTTTGTAAGGAAATTCATATCAATTGAACTTTTTTGGATTACTTCATTTAAAATTCATTCCTAATTGATTTCAAAATAATTATTTTATATCCAAGATAAATATTTTGAAATGGAATGGTGTGTTTTAAAACACTTTTTGTGATGTATTTTTTAATGAAAGTGTTGATTTATGGAAAATAGCCTTGTCTTGAAATGAATGATGTGATGAAAGATTTGGATGATTATTTTTGGGAAAAGGCGGTCTCTATTTCTTTTTAAAAATGAATTAAATAAATTGTATTAAAAGTCATGGGATTTTATGAAAACCATTTGATATTACTTTTCAAAATTAAAATAAAAGTTTTTTTAAAATTTATTTGTATTATGGAATAGTTATTGATGACACATATTTGAGTTGAATGATTCACGCCTTGATTTAATTACTTGAAACATACGAGTGCTAGGGCAGTCTAGGATATGAATTATAAGAATGTATTAGATTGAACTACACATATAATTATGTTGGCAATGATATCATAATTGATTAGGGAGAGGATTTTATTTATTGATATAGACACATATTACCCATAGGCTTTTTATTTGGGATGTGTTCACACCTGGATTCATATTTCATCAAGATGTCTGAGGATCCATGAGCCATGAACTAACAAAACCAATGGATTATATCCATGTCCATATGATTTAAAATGATTGAAATTTATTTAAATATTCTATTATTGATGAAATGATTTACTCTTGTCTATAATGACAGAAATGATTATTAGTACCTATTTATTTCATTCCATTTAAATTTTTGAAATGGGTTTTTATTTTGAACTTTGAAATTATTAACATTCCGTGGTTTATTTAAAATTTGAATATTTTTTTTATTTTTTATGAAATTTTTATGAAATTTTTTATTGGGATCCTAATTTGATAGTGTTTCTAACACCTAACATTTTCCTTTCGACATTTATAGTTATTATTTTTATAGGTTTATGAAAAGTTAAGACACCACATAGAGGTGGTGTATGTTTATGATAATGGTAAATTTGTAGTTATTTCAGATAGTAGGAGTATAGGATCCACATCTTTTCACTATATGTTATGCTGGTGTCATCTTGGTTTTGTTTTATGTGTTTGCTTGTTATGACCTGAGTTGTATTCATCTATCCATGTAAATTCTAGCTGAGGTTCCCAATAATTAGGTTATCTTGGTTAGTTCATGAAAATAAATCAATATAATACAATTTAATTATATTAAATATAAAAATATAATTATATTATTATGGTGAGAAAATATTTCAATGAGGAATGAGAAAATAATCAACATCAAATAATATAGTTAAAAATCATGTTATTCTTGAATATCTTCCCTTGGATTGCCCATTAAGAATTCCAAGATTTTTATTTTGATGATAACATGACCACTGAGACATAGATAGTAGATTTTTGAGGGATTTGGGTATATATTGGTTGAGATAAGGTGCTTAAATCATGAGATAAAGTGAGAATATTATGACTAATTTTATAACTGAGAGGGGTGGAACCCATGTAAGCTTTATGTACTTTAAAATATAATAAAATCTTTCTCATTGAATATGGAAGAAATTTAGTCCAATTTAAAATACTGTATATTTTATGATCTAAATCCACTAAAAAAATAATATTAATTAAAATGTTAGATATATTTGAATCCTTATATCTTAGTTTAATCCCATATTTAATCCTTTTAAC
Source organism: Viscum album (assembly GCA_963277665.1). Lineage (NCBI taxonomy): Eukaryota > Viridiplantae > Streptophyta > Magnoliopsida > Santalales > Viscaceae > Viscum > Viscum album. The sequence continues at coordinate 1,950,726,865 of OY728141.1, read as the reverse complement.
CTTTAGCATGGTGAAAAAACTTTTACCGTGGTAACTATTCATTATAACTGAACCTGAAATTTAAAAAAATAAAACATTATAAAATGACAATACTAAATAATTAATCCATTTTATATTATTAAATTTCTATATTTGTTAATCATTAATTTTAATATAACTTCAAGAAATGTAATGAAACCCCATTTAAAAAAAGTATTTTTATTAATAAAAATGATTTTACACCAAATTTCGGTATAATTTTGATTCCCATGGATTTATATGATGTTATAATATCCATGTAATCTTAATTAACTTTAAAACCAGACAAAAACTACATGGAACCATGTGTATTCATTATTAAACCAGAAGAACCAAAAATGGTTTTATTTGTATAAAAATATTTCTTGAATTAGCAAAAAGACAAACATAGATTTCTATGTTCAAAAATATTTTTTTTATTTATGTTAATTTGTAGATATATATTTTTTCTTTAAAATCAATTTCATAAAATTACTTTTCATTCTTATGTGATGATAATGTCATAAAATTGACAATATTTGTAAAACGAGTATTTTCACTATTCACCCAAAAAAATATTCTATTTCAGAAATAACCCAAAAATATTTCATAATTTTATTTTGACATGATGATATCAAAAAATAAGTTTGTTTCATTATAATGAAATTTTAAAACTCAAAAAAATAGATTTTAAATTAAAATACGAAATATAATGAAAACCCACTTTTAAGGAAGAATGGTCATTTTAAACATTATTTGTTCTTGACCATATATCATCTGTATTAATAATGAGTACTAAATTATTTTTGGAAATTTTATAGTAATATTTTATTTATTTTATATTTATTTTCAACAATTTGTTATTTTGTTTAGTTCATTGTTGAGTATATAACACCATATTAAATAAGATATTTATTTTAAGTAAAACATACTAAAATCACATTGCCTTACAACTTGAATTTGATATTGTGGTATATTAATTTGATCTGGTAATATTGAACAGCTACAAATTAATAGATATAAACTATAATTGAAATATATACTAAATAAAAAGGAAATATATATTGGGTAATTGTGTGTGATGGATGAGAATAGTTTTTTATTAAATATGGGATGAAATAGAATAATGAACCTACTATTTTTGTTGAATAGAAATCTAAAAATTGTTAAGAGAATGACAAAAAGTAGAATTTTTATTTGTTTATTTACCTAAATTCATGTGGTTCATGGATGGTTTTTTATTATATAAGAATAATGGTTTTCGATGGGTAATAGTGATGTCATGATAAAGTAAATGATTTGGTTTCAGGTTGTCAGTGTGCACAATCAGGTTTGGATTTGTGTGTGTCGGTCTATCCTTATATTATTTTTGTTATTTATAAATATAAATCACCCCATTATATTATTCCAAACTGACATCCAAATGTTTTTTTTGGGGGTTTCACCAAAATATCTTGGTTTTCGAGGGTGGATAGTCAACCACCCCCTATCGTCTACTCCCCCATTTTCAGTAGATGAGTTGTGATGGATTGATATAGGTATGATTATGGAAGGTGTATTAGTGGAATATTGAGTACATTATGATGTTATGATTATGTGATGAGGGATATGTGGAGGTTTTCATGTGTTGTAGGAGGGAATGAGTTTAATGCACCTCATGTTCAAGATAACCGACTACTCTAGAGTTATGATGTGATGCATATAGATTTGATGTGGTTATGATGTGTTGTATGGAAGAGGTTGAGATATGGGATTTTACATTGAGATTATAATATTTTGGAAGATATGGGAGAAAAACAAGTTTAAAAATGTAGTGGGATAGTGGAAAAACAATGGGGAAGTGGTTGTAGGGAACCTATGATTATATTTGTATGATATTATATTCTTAACTTGCATGCGATATGTGGTGAGAAATCCATTCCAATGATAGGCATGGATACATAGCATAATATTTTCATGTTTATTATACTATTTAACAATTAAATAATTAATTTCTTTTTCATATTTTCATGAGAGTCCCTGAGGAGGATCTTATTGAGTATACATTTAATGCCCAGCTTGTGTATATATATATATATATATACTATTTTTAGGTGATTTAAAGGGTTTTGGTGACTGAGTGGGACCATAATTTTTTATATGTGAGTTTCATTTGGTGGTGTGATATATGATTATTTTGGAACATTATTTTTAAGATTTTCAGGTATTTTATATCATGAATTATGGAATTTTATTTAATGACATCTTAGTTATTTTATATCATGTGGTGTTGATTATTGGTTTTCATTTTATCTCTTATCCAAAACTTATACTATGTGGGTAATACCTCCAATGATTTATTTAATACCATTAGTGCTAGTTACTGACCTATGGTCTATTAGAATCAGGATTTAGGGGTTAATCCTCTACATTATTGATCTATGAGGGGTGCCTATTGAGGGGTGGGGGTTCGTGACACTCCCTAAATATTTTTTATCTTCTATACTCATTCTTCCATCACCGTCTCTTATTTGTCACTACACCGAAATTTGATCTCCCATACCCCATACTATAAGTTTCTTTATTCTGATCCAAAGTAACGGTTCTTAGTTTTTTGTATATTTTTTTTAATTTTATGTCATCATTATTACCAGAATCTCATTACTGAAATATATAATAGATTGTTCTTGATTAATATTCTATAATAGTTGTTAATCAATTTTTTTTAAATTTCATATCTAAATTTTTTACCTACGTGCATAATTCCATTCCAATTATCATATATATATATATGTTTGTGTTTGTGTGTGTGTGTGTATCTTTCATTTATTTTTTAGAGTATTTATTGAAAATCAGTATTTGGTATAGTACATTTATAGTTCTATCATTGATTTTACACCTATTTATTTAAAGAATACTTTAATAATGTTTTTTGTTATAATTTACATTTACAGAATTAGTTTATTTAGGTTTTAATAAATATATATTAACAAAAAATTATTAAAATAACTTTTTATATTTAAAATGTTTTTATATTTTTAAAGAATAGGCTACATTTTTCGAAAAATTTAAATTATTTGAATAATATATATTATTATAAATTATATATAGAAAAATATAAATATATATTATTTTAATACATATATTTTAACATTACAATTATATGATATATATTAGTACAATATATTTAAATATATAAAAAACTTAACAAACTAATTAATTATAAAAAGATATAAAAAACTTAAAGTTAAATTTAATGTTGAAAATATCAAATATTTCATGGATGTATAGTTTTTATGTTTATTACTTTTATGAAACCTATTTTTTGTTATTTATTTTAAAATATAGAATATTTTTCATCATGATTTTTTCTAGTAAATTTTAATTTATAGTTTCAATAGATGGTGAGTAATATTCAATATTATATAGTTTGTATAGGTGATACTAAATCATAGTAGAATCAATGCATGATGGACAAGTGATTTTTATGAGAAAGGGGTAGATGACATATTAGAATTTTAATAATATAATGTTGAAAATTATGACATGATTTATTTTCCATGTGTTAAGTGTTTAAATATGAGAAAACTAGGATCTAGGGAAAAAGGATCATATAAATTACTATGATTTCAATTCGAGCTACAAAATTTATTTATGGTATGAATTAGTGGAATATAATTCAAGATCTAATGATTCTGATGAATTTTAAAATGATTAATGAAATAAAATAGATGAAATAATTTATGATGTCAAATTATAATCAACTGATAAAGAATTAATGATTTATTCATTATATAGTGATTCTAAAAAACCCATATTATATGGTTTAATCAAATTTATAGTTTTAAATTTGTTATTGCTATTGGTTAACATTAAATCCTTGAATCAATGGAGAGATAAGATCTTTAAAAAATTGGTTGATCAATTAAAAAACAAAATTCTTGAAGATAACAATTAAATAAATTCAAATTATGTTGTTAACAATTATATTTGATGAGATTGGGGTATAATAATATATATTAATTCCCCAATGATTGTGTGTTGTAATGAAATAAATATGAAGTTATATTAAGGTATCCTCAATATGGGAAATTTTTATATATGTTAAAATTAATATATGGTTTTGATTCATCTACTATTCCATGTGCCAAACTTCCAAATAAAGAAATTCAGAATCATTATATTATTCTTCTTTTTTTAGTGATTATTTAGAAATTAAAATAATATAAAAAGGTTAACTAGTTATATATATGAGTGAATATCCATTAGAAAAATATGTTTTCCTCAGAATTCGCCACAATAGAATATAATTGATGAAAAATTCTTATACATAAAAATAAAGTGAAAAATCATATACTGGGAATATACACTGGTGAGATGAATCTATATTATAGTTTAATAAGAAAATATAGTTTATGGTTTATAATGTTTGTAATCTATATCTTATTCTCATAAATTAAAATGATGTGGAAATATGTTATGTTAAGCTTAATGATTTCTAGGCCAAAATTGTCAAGAAATGATATTTATGATTAATTTTAACCATTAATTAATGATTTCAGTGTTTAATGGTAGTAATTTATTGTAGTGTTTAATTAATATAACAATATTTTTTTTTTCAAATTTCATGCCATGATTTTTATTTCCATAAATTAATTCTTGAAATATTGTTATTTTTCTAGATATAGTGTTAAGGGATATAAATTATGTTTAAATATTAAATAAGAGAAATTATATAATCAACTACAACCTGGGAGAAATAAATGTACATGGGTAATCAAAGGTCTGTATATATGGATTAATCTTATCAAAGATAAAAAAAATAACTAAAGGGTCATAATAATTTGATATTTTTCCAAATTATTTGTCAATTGATTAATAATTTTAGAGGGTGATATATATTGAGGTCACATTTGGGAAGATATAAGGATCTAGTAATCACATAAATTTTGGAAGAAATAATTAATATTATTTTATCTTCCCTATAGAATATTTTTATATGTAAAGTAGAACATTGAAGTGATACATTTTTGAAAAATATATTAGGTAGTTTGATTGAATCATTGTTAGATTTTTAATGTAATCCAAAGGGTGGATTTAATATAAAATTTGACACAGGATCAATGTGAATATGTACAAATTTTTCTCCTAATATTAAAGGAAAATAAGAATAATTTCATTTGGATTGCCACATATTATCTAAGATATAGTAAATTAAATTTTTACAATGCTGGTGTTGTATTAAAGTTCCTCATGTCTTTTCATTACAAGTGAAATGATTTGTGTAATAACTAAGTTTTTGCTGTGAAAGGCTTTGGAATATTCTTGATTATATTCCACAGCAACGCCTTCAGACGGCGTGCGATTCCGAGCCCCTGTGTGGCTGGAACTAAATTTTCAGTGCGTTCACATTGGAAACGCCAAATAAATGGGATAACTCCAAAACGGTGATCCAGATAGGATATCCGAGTGTACGGATGGGTCCGGAATGGGGTTTTTACCCTAGGAACGACATAAAACTTGTCGGTGTAGGAAGTTTGGACACCTTGTCCACTTTCGAAACGTTAGATGGATAATTAAATTAATTAATTAATTCATTTAATGGTGAAACGCTAGTATCTCTTAAACGGTGGCTTGGATTGGAAAACCGAGGGCACGGTTGAGTTCAGAATGTGTCGTTTACCCTAGGAGGGGTATAAATTTTGCGGGCGTGGGCCTTCTGTGAAAAATGGCCCCAGTGGTGTTTTCGTAATTTGGCGGCTTGGGGCATTCAGCTTTATAACATTCAAAAAAAGCTTAGAATCAAATTCGGAGACCACCGTTGTGCTCGGGAGGTGGTGTTTACCCTAATGGGGAGCTTAATCTTGACCGCACCAGAGGTTTTGGACGCGGGTGTTTTTGGGGTCGGGACTTTTAATTAAAGATTTTATTTATTTAAACTCTCCCCCTTCTCCCCTTCCTCCCCATTGAACCCCCCTGGAGAAACCCTCAATCTCCCTCTCCTCCTCCACTCTGGTGAGGCAGCTCCGGCAAGGCGACGATGTGGCAGCGGAAACTCCGTGAAGCTCCAGGCAACGCCCATGAGGTAGGAGGTTTTTGTTGCGTTTTTATTTTCGAACCTGTCATTCAATTCAATTACAACGTCGAATTGCTTTCGAATTTTCAATCAAAGCCCATAATTGTGTAGTATAATTTATGAGGATTCCATCGCCATTTTTTGTTTTTAAATCGGAGTTTGAAGGAGTTCACAAACATTCGCCGAAGTTTGTGGGAATTGGGGGTCGTTTGATGTTTTTCTGGTGGTTTTGGGGCGTTCCGGCGAGGTAGCGGCGCGGTCCGGAGAATCAGTAGGGCGGCGCGGTGGTTTAGCCGAGCTTCAGGCGGCCGTGGGACTCACGGAGGCAGTAGGGGAAGGCTTTCACGGGATTATGAGGGCGTGTGGTGCAGGCGGTCGCGGCAGCCGGGCGGAGGTCGAGCGGTTTCCCGTGGGCGCTGGCCGAGAGCGCCGGCGATGGATGACTGGGGGGTGACCGAGACCCGCCGATGGCGGGTCTCCACACGAACATGATCGGCCAGCAGGTTGTTCAGTGGAGCGACCCACGCGCAGCGCGGGTCTCACGGGAGGCGGCTGGGCCGCGGTCCCAGTGGGCCGGCCCGAGCGGGGCGGACCGGCCGGACCGGGCCGGTCCGACCCAAGGTGGGTCCCCCCCATTTAAAATATTTGGACGCCCTTATTTCGAGCTACGGGCATCGGTTTTGCGTTCCATCTACAGCGGCGCAGACCTGACATAGAGGCAGACTCTTTGAGATGGTTTCCGGAGTTTTAACTTCCGAGACGAGGGGCTCGGGGGCACGACACGTGCATAAAGCAGCTAAGAGGGCTTCCCGGGAATTCTTGTTTTGGACGGCGCGGACGCGTCCGACGTCCGTTTTAAGCACCTTCAGAGGTGTTGGGGCCCTGGAATAGAGGCAGAGCTTACCATGGTTGTTTCAGGCGTTGTGGCCGAAGTTGAGGCATGGGCCCCACGACCCGTCTTTTGAGCTACGTGCAGTGTTTCATGACTTTTTCGTCGGACATCTGTTCGGGGTGTTCGAGCAGTAAATTTTGGATGTTTTTCTGAGGGGATTGAAATGGTGCTATCCGCCCGCTATAATTCGGTACGATGATGTGGGGCCCACGAGGGTCATTTGGGTGTCGACGGTGATTTTCCATCTCTATCACTGGGTGACCGTTTTGGACAAGTGAATAGTCCACCTTGTGTTCTTTCTCGAGAGGATCGCAACGGTACGATCCGTTCGTTGTGTTTCGAGACCGGGATGAAGGTCCCACGTAGCACCGCTCATGTGCGGTGCGCCGAAATGCATCCTTTTTCTCCATATTTCTGTTCCACTCAAGTGAGTAGTCCTTTTGACGTGTTTTCCTGAGGGGATCGTAATGGTGCGATGCCCCCCGACTGTTTTTGGGGCCGAGGCTCGGGATCACGGGACGTCGTTAGGGCATGAGGCGGTGTTAGTGGCTTTTCCGTCGGATATCCATTTAAGGCGAGTAAGCAGTCTATCTCGCGTGTTTTTTCACAAGGATTACAATGTTATGATCCGTTTGGTTGTGTGAATCCTCTAGCATTATCTTATTAAATGTGGAAATATGAAGGTACCCCGGTGGTGGTTCTTCTACCATGTTTGCAGCGGACCCTTGGTGTGTGATCACGCACTCTTGGGAGAGTGATATAAATGGTTCATAAGATGTGGTTGGTCGTGCCTGGGCCTTTGAGGTGTAGTTGTTACATTCACGCCTTCGCGTTGACTATTGGGTGCCATGTGCACGTTAGCCTTTAGGCTGGAGATGTGATATACTCTGGGAGTACGGGAACACTTGGAGGTACATGGGGTTGTTTTTACCAGAGAATGTTTGTGCTCTTGGTTGGGGTTGACTTGGGGCCACACGTCATGTGGGCCCCATGTGGGTTCCATGCTCTGCTTTACGTACTTTGACCTCTCGCGACCTAGACGGTCCCTTTGTGCTCATTTGTTTGACCAGCAAGGTGGAGTTTTTCCCTGGCTCTATGCTCGATGGTTCTGACAAGCAGGGTTGAGTGGTCTCTCCCTGGTTTCATTCTCGATGGTTTGGCTAGCAGAGATGGGTTGTTCGTCTATTTCTTTAGCTGTGAGGGGTTTCAGTATCGTTCCCTTTCACCGGACTGCGACACCATTTGCGACTACGGGTGTTCGTACAGTGTGGGTGTTTTCCCCTCTTTCTAAGATGAGTTGACTCGGTCCTCTTCGATAGTGACTCAGTGGTTTGGAGAAAGATCTCCTTGTGAGGCCTAGGGGGATTTTCTCCCGTTGCTTTGTGTTCCCTGGTAGAGTTCTTATGGATTCAGGGTGACCAACACTTTACGCGGGCACTGATCCTCTACCTAGGGGGTTGTTTCCAGTAGGGCTGAGGTTGTTACCAGCAGAGCTGAGGTTTTATCAAGTAGGTTTTGCCAGTGGGTTACCAACCAGTAGGGATGGCCAGTACAACGGTGTTCACCAAGCAGTACCATCCAACAAGAATGGCCAGAGTAGTTTCGGGCTTACCTCCATCTAGGCTGGGAAGTGGACCCCGATGCCGGGCTTACCTCCAGCTGGGCTGGGTAGTGGTCCTCGATGCCGGGTTACCTCCAGCTGGGCTGGGCAGTGGTCCCATCGCCGACTTTGGTCGGGTTTCCCTCTAGTAGATTACCCTATTACAGGACTAGGCAGTGTGGAACCCATCAACTTTCTGGGTCTCCCTGTAGTGGGAACCCATCGACTTTCAGGGACCCTCCAACAGGGTTGGGCAGGGGGTCGCCTATCGACTTTGAGCAGACCTCTCGACTTCGGGGCAGTGACATGGTGTGGTTTGACGTTCCCCCAGAACTTTCAAGTACGAGGGGCGCTTTCCCCCACCGAGACGCATCCTTGTAATGCGACCTAAAACCCATGCAGGCGAGTCAGTGCTGCCCAAAGCGGATAGTGTCGAGGTGTGGTGGTTTGAGCCACTTGACTGGTAGTTCAGGGCAGACGTTTGGGATGCTAGGCATCGATGGTGTTTTCTTCTGGTACTGTTGGATACTCTTTTCTTGGGCTGAGCTATGGGATGGATATCCCCTTACGATATTGTTTAGGCTTCATGATCGAGCATATGAACTTGTATATACCTTGTTCTAGTACCCACTTATTGGGTTTGGTTACTCTCCTTCCAGGAGAGGTGAAGACGCGCAGGGTATGCCACGTGCTTTCGGTGTCTAGCTTCTCGTGGTTGGACGAGTCTACTCTCCTGCTATAGGTAGCGAAGACTTGACGAGAAGTTCATATTCTCATCGTTTCCAGATCATTGTGTCTAGACGAGTCTATCTCCTTTCTCTTGTTGGGTTGTGCTGGACTCTTTACTGTACTCTTTACTGCACTTTCGGTTGTACTCCTTTTCTTTTCCTAGTTTTCTCTACTAATCGCCCTTCGGTAACTCCTTTGTTTCTCCCTCAAGACTTCGGGGTATCCTACTGAGTATTTTTAAACACACCCCTTCTTGGGCTTTACCCACACTTGGTGTGCCCCTCCAGACGACGGAAAGGTGGAGCGTGACTTTAGAGGAGCTTAGGAGCTTGGGAGCTTGGACTGCATGCGGTGGTCGGGGTCGGGTTCAAGGTGGGGGACCCTTCCACCTGTTTGTTTTCTTTACCTATTTCCAGGTTTTGGCACTTTTCTTGTTAGGCGCATGTTTTTCCCCTTTTCTTTTCAGTTTACTTTTAGTACTTGCTTTTTACTTTTAGAGGTCGATGCACTTTGTGGTTTATTTATAGCAGTTGGTACTTTGCTTTTCTTTTTACTCTGCACCTTTGGAATTGAGTGTGATGTGTGTGTGTGTACAGGTACTTAGGAAAAGGCCTCCCTGAGTTATTGTGCCATTGGCGTAGGTCGCCAGGCCCTGGCCTATGGAGGCAGGCATGGGGTAGTTGCAGCTCGAGCCCGGGAAGGGTCGGGTTGCGACAAAGTGGTATCAAAGGTGGTTAGTTCCTTGGGACACTGTTCGGACATACCTAAAATAAAAGTAATTGGTTGGAATATAGGGCAACAATGTTGATGTGTCTCGAGAGCGGCTCTCAAGACAGGGAGTCCAGTGATGGTGCGGCGGCTGATGTATCCATTCACCAGGACCTTGATAACCCGCATGTCAACATGGCATGATGAGATGCTCGTTGCAGGGAAAATTGGTTTGTGCATCACATAGGATTGAGTCTTTGACTGTCCTTCTCGAGTCAGATCCCCATCGTTGTTGTTATTTTTATATACATATATGCTCATCTGACCGCGATACTCCTTGATAATATTCAGGATGTCTCTACGAAGACAGCCAGCCAGGGTACCAGCTTTGGTGTGTGACGACGACACTATGAGCTACGAGGCCACAGTCCAGGACCCATCATGCGAGCCCCTTTCTCCGGGTGGGCTGGTAGCAGCACCCCCACCTGTTGAGCATCAAAAAGATTCAGCAGAGCAGACGGGGCTTGAGCGCAGGTCAAGCGCGCTCTGTGAGTTCCAGCGGCAGAGAGCACTGAGGTTCAATGGTGATCCAGACCTTCAGGTAGCAGAGGTTTGGCAAGAGATAGTGGTTCTCTTTTTTAGGCTTGTGCAGACGCCGGAAGATCAGACAGTGTCTTTGGAAGCCACCCTCTTTCATGGAGTAGCTTGGCTTTGGTGGAGTTTGGTGACTCAGTTTCTTGACGAGTCATCACTTTCGTGGGGCGAATTTCAGTTGCTGTTCCATGAGGAGTTTTTCCCCTCCTTCTTGCACTCTGTTTGGATTTGGATGATCCTGCAGTTTCAGCAGGGAGGGATTACAGTGGCTGAGTACGTGACTAGTTTCGCAGACCGTGCACGCTTTTACCCGGACATGGTCCGTGACGACAACATCCGAGCACAAAAGCTTGAGCAGGGTCTCCGCCGAGATATTTGTGTTGTCCTAGTACCCTTGGGAATTTCCACATATGTCGGAGTGCTAGAGCAGGTGCTGGTGACAGAAAGCTTCCTGTCATGTTCTAGAGTTGGTTGTGGTAGCAGGAACGTTGGAGCCGAGATGTCTATCGCAGCTAATGGGCGTCGGCATGCAGAACCTCTACGCAGGTGGATTTCTGACAATTGGACTCAGGGGCGTGGTCGTACACCATAGTGGCACCAGAGGGCACCAGTGTAGCCCAGAGGGAGTCGGTTCTATGCTTGCGATGGGCGAGGTCACCTGGCACGAGACTGCCCGACCAGGCATGCAGAGAGCTTCGGGCAGGCAGTAGGTGCACCACCACAATGGAGGCTACGTCGTGATCGGAGTAGTATCCAGAGGGGTGGTTCTAGTTGGGGAGCGGGAGGAACTGGTACTGGCGGATGGCTTTACGAGGTCTTCTCATCACCACTAGGCGGTCCATGACAGGCACTAGGAGCTAACAGTTTGGACCACGGACAACCGCGAGATTTGGATGTCTACGATCCTGCAGAGCATGGGGAGACAAGAGGTACGCTCTACAGCTCTTCTACTTTTTGCAGTAGAATTTTTAGACTCTGTGTGTGTAATGCTTTCCTCCATGCTCCTTGTTTGAGGTGTTATAAGGGTGACGCAAGGCATCGGGTGTAACCATGTGTTGGTAAGGTAAAAGGCGTAGGACCTTTTTCTCTAGTCGATGGTGTTGACTCCTTCGCCTTTCGAGCGTGTAAGAGTGCCTTGGTTTTGGGACACTGACTGTGGAACCTTGCATGACCAGATATCCTTGGGTGTTTCAAAATATGGATATTCTGAAGGAGGGAATCACCGGGCCTTGTTCCAGGTGCGGGCGGTGATTCTAGTCACGGCGTGCGACGTAGAGGTTCGATCAGGGAGGTGAGCTACCCCCAAGAGCCTTCAGGTAGATTGAGACCGTGTGAAGGGATGACGATGTTCCCTACCGCCTTGCCCTAACCCAAAGGTCTGGTTTGGGTGCATGACGTCTCCCATGTGACTCACCTGAGAAGAGGTGTGCGTGCTCCTATGAACGACATCGGCAAGGGAAGAACTCACGTGAATAGATCAAATCCTTTGGTCTGTGAGCAGTGACGCGGGACTGTGCAAGATTTCTTTTGGGTACGGAAGTTCCATGTGCGGGCTTAGCACCCCGAGTTATTCCTTGGTTTTTCTTTTTAGGGATGAAAAGTGTGAAGGAGGGAATTATGTAAGAACCCAGTTTTTGATGTGAAAGACTTTAGAATATTCTTGATGATATTACAGAGCAGCACCTTAAGACGGCGTGCGATTCTGAGCCCCAGTGTGGATGGAATTAAATTTTCAGTGCGTTCACACTAGAAACACAAAATAAATAGGATAAATACTAAACGGTGATCCGGATCAGAGATCTGAGTGTACTGATGGGTCCATAATGGGGTGTTTACCCTAGGAACGACATAAAACTTGTCGGCGCAGGACGTTTGGACCCATCTCCCGTTTTTTGAACGTTAGACAGATAATTAAATTAATTAATAAAATCGTTTAATGGTGAAACACTAGTATATCTTAAACGGTGGCTTGGATTGGAACACTGAGGGCACCGTTGAGATCGGAATGTGTCGTTTACCCTAGGAGGGGTATAAGTTTTGTGGGCGTGGGCCGTCTATGAAAAATGGCCCCAGGGGTGTTTTCGTAATTTGGCAGCTTGGTGCGGTCAGCTTTATAACTTTCAAAAGGAATCTCAGAATCAAATTCGGAGACCACCGTTGTGCTCGGGAGGTGTTTTTTACCCTCAGGGGAGCTTAATCTTGACCGCGCTGGAGGTTTTGGATGCGGGTGTTTTAGGAGTTGGGACTTTTAATTAAAGAGTTTCTTTATTTAATCTCTCCCCCTTCTCCCCTGCCTCCCCATTGAACCCCCCCCTGGAGAAACCCTCAAGCTCCCTCTCCTTTTCCACTCCGGAAAGGCAACTCCGGCAAGGCGACGACGCGGCGAAGGATCCTCCATGAAGCTCCGGGCCACGCCCAAGAGTTAGGAAGTTTTTGTTTCATTTTTATTTCCGAACCTGTCTTTCAATTCAATTATAACCTCGAATTTCTGTCGAATTTTCAATCAAAGAACATAATTGTTTAGTATAATTTATGAGGTTTCCATCCCCATTTTTGGTTTGTAAATCGGAGTTCGGAGGAGTTTGCAAACAATCGCCGAAGTTTTCGGTAATTGGGGGTCGTTTGATGTTTTTCCGGTGGTTTTTGGGAATTCCAGCGAGGTAGCGCGACGGTCTGTAGAATTAGTTTTGCGGCGCGGTTGTTCGGTCGAGCTTTAGGCGGCTGGGGGAACTCACAACGGCAATAGGGGGAGGCGGCCGCGGGCTTCTGAGGGCCTGCGGCGTAGGCGGTCGCGGCAGCCGGGCGGAGGTAGAGCGGCCGACCGAGGGTGCTGGCTGAGGGCGCTGGCCGAGAGCATCGGGCGCGGTCTCTTCAGGCCGGCCCGAGCGGGGCGGACCGGCCGGACCAGGCCGGTCCAGCCCAAGGGGGGTTCCCCCCCACCTTTAAACTATTTGGACTCCCGTATTTCGGGCTACGAGCATCCATTTTGCGTGCCGTCTATGGCGGCGCATACCTGACATCGAGGCGGACAATTTGAGGTGCTTCCAGGTGTTTTAACTTCCGAGACGAGGGGCTCGGGGGCACGAAACGTGTGTAAAGTAGCTAAGCGGGCTTCCCATGAATTCTTGTTTTGGACGGTGCGGACGCGTCCGACGTCCGTTTTAAGCACCGTCAGTGGCGTTGGGACCCTATCACCGTGGCAGAGCTTACTAGGGTTGTCTCAGGCGTTGAGGCTGAGGTTGAGGTGTGGGACCCATGGCCCGTCTTTTGAGCTGCATGCAGCGTTTCAAGACTTTTCCATCGTACATTCGTTCGGGGCATGCGAGCAGTCGATTCTGGATGTTTTTCTGAGGGGATTGCAATGGTGCAATCCAACCGCTCTAATTCGGCATGATGGTGCAGGGCCCATGAGGGCTGTTTGGGTGTCGACGGTGATTTTCCATCTCTATCACCGGGCGACCATTTTGGACAAGAGAATAGTCCACCTTGTTGTGCTTTTTTGAGAGGATCGCAACCGTACGATCCGTTCGTTGTGTTTCGGGACCGGGATGCAGGTCCCACGTAGCACCGCTTGTGTGCGGTGCACCGAAATGCATCTTTTTCTTCGGATATCCATTCCACTCAAGTGAGTAGTCCTTTTGACGTGTTTTCCAAAGGGGATCGCAATGGTGCGATGCGCCCGACTGTTTTCGGGGTCGAGGCTCGGGATCACGGGACGTTGTTCGGGCGTGAGGCGGTGTTGGTGACTTTTCCGTCGGATATCCATTTGAGGCAAGTAAGTAGTCTATCTCGCGTGTTTTTTTGCGAGGATTACAACGGTACGATCCATTTGGTTGTGCAGAGCCTCTTGCGCGATCTTATTAAATATGCAAATATGAAGGTGCCCCGGTGGCGGTTCTTCTACCATGTTTGTAGTGGACCCTTAGCGTGTGATTGTGCACTCTTGGTAGAGTAATATAAATGGTTCATGAGATGTGGTTGGCCGTGACTGGTTCTTTTGAGGTGGAGTTGTTAGGTTCACGCCTTCACGTTGACTTTTGGGTGTCGTGTGCACGTTAGCCTTTAGGCTGGAGACGTGATATACTCTGGGAGTATGGGAATGCTTGGAGGTACATGTGTTTGTTTGTACCTGAGAACGTTTGTGCACTTGGTTGGGGTTGACTTGGGGCCACACGTCGTGTGGGACCCATGTGTGTGGCGTGGTCTGCATTACGTACTTTGACCTCTCATGACGTAGAGGGTCCCTCTGTGCTCGTTTGTTTGACCCGCAGGGTGGAGTTTTCCCCTGGCTCTGTGCTCGATGTTTTTTACCAGCAAGGTTGAGTGGTCTCCCCTGGTTTCATTCTTGATGGTTTGGCTGACATAGATGGGTTGTTCCTCTGTTTCTTTAGCTACGAGGGGTTTCAGTATCGTGCCCTTTCACCGGACTGCGACACCGTATGCGACTACGGGTGTTCGTACAGTGTGGGTGTTTCCCCATCTTTTTGGGATGAGTTGACTCAGTCCGCTTTTATAGTGAATCAGTGGTTTGGAGTGTGATCACTTTGTGAGGCCTGGGGGGAGTTTCTCCCATTTCTTTTTGTTCCCTAGTAGATTTCTTGTGGATTCTGTGTGACCAACACTTTATGCGAGCACTGATCCTCTACCCAGGAGGTTGTTTTCAGCAGGGATGAGGTTGGTACCAGTAGAGCTGAGGTTGTATCGAGCATGGATCGCCAGTGGGTTACCATCCAGCAGGGATGACCAGTACAGCGGTGTTCACTGAGAAGTACCATCCAGCAGCGATGTCCAGAGTAGATTCAGGCTTACCACCAGCTGGGCTGGGCCGTGGTCCTTGATGTCAGGCTTACCTCCAGCTCAGTTGGGTAGTGGTCCCCGATGCCGGGTTACCTCCAGGTGGGCTGGGCAGTGGTCCCGTCGCCGACTTTAGCCGGGTCTCCCTCCAGTGGATTACCCTGTTACAGGAATGGGAAGTGTGGCACCCCTTGACTTT
This sequence comes from Viscum album, assembly GCA_963277665.1. Lineage (NCBI taxonomy): Eukaryota > Viridiplantae > Streptophyta > Magnoliopsida > Santalales > Viscaceae > Viscum > Viscum album. The sequence continues at coordinate 1,950,711,297 of OY728141.1, read as the reverse complement.
CTGGGTCTCCTAGTAGTGGGAACCCGGCGACTTCTAGGGACACTCCAGCGGGGCTGGGCAGGGGGTCGCCTATCGACTTTGAGTAGACCTCTCGACTGCGGGGTAGTTATATGGTGTGGTTTGATGTTCCCTTATAACTTTCAAGTACGAGGGGCACTTTACCCCACCGAGACGCATCCTTGTGACATGACCTAAAACCGTGCGGGCGAGTCAGTGCCGCCCAAAGCAGATAGTGTCGACGTGTGGTGGTTTGAGCCCCATGAATAGTAGTTCGGGGAAGATGTGCGGGATGTTGGGCATCGATGGTGTTTTCTTCTGGGACTGTTGGATAATATTTTCTTGGGCTGAGCTCTGGGATGGAGATCCCCTTACGATCTTGTTTGGGCTTATTGATTGAGCATATGGACTTGTACATACCTTATTCTAGTACCCACTTATTGGGTTTGGTTACTCTCCTTCCAGGAGAGGCGAAGACGCGGGATGTATGCCACGTGCTTTCGGTGTCTAGCTTCTCATGGTTGGACGAGTCTACTCTCCTACTATAGGCAGCGAAGACTTGATGGGAAGTTCATCTTCTCGCCATTTCCAGCTCCTTGTGTCTTGATGAGTCTATCTCCTATCTCTTGTTGGGTTGAGCCGGACTCTTTACCATACTCTTTACTGCAGTTTCAGCTGTAATCCTTTACATTTCCCTATTTTCTCTACTTCTCACGCCTCAGTAGCTCCTTTTTTGGTCCCTCGAGCCTTCGGGGTATCCTACTAAGTATTTTTATACTCAACCCTGCTTGGGCTTTGCCTGCACTTGGTGTGACCTTGCAGACGACAGACAGGTGGAGCGTGACTTCAGAGGAGCTTAGGAGCTTGGGATCTTGGACCGCGTGTGGTGGTAGGGGTCGGGTTCTAGGTGGGGGACCCTTCCACATGTTTTTTTGTTTAAATGTTTCCGGTTTTTGGCACTTTTCTAGTTGGGCGCGTGTTTTCCCCTTTTCTTTTCATTTTACTTTGAGTAATTTCTTTGTACTTTTAGAAGTCGATTCACTTTGTGGTTTATTTATAACAGTTGGTACTTTGATTTTCTTTTTACACTGCACCTTTGGCATTGAGTTTGTTGTGTGTGTGTGTGTACAGGTACTTATGCAAAGGCCTCCCTGAGTTATTGTGCCTTCGACACTGGTCGCCAGCCCCTAGCCTATGGAGGCGGGCTTGGGGTAGTTGCGGCTCGAACCCGGGTAGGGTCGGGTCGTGACAATTTGGGTCATTAAAAATTTTGAAGTTAATAAGAATAAAATCTCATGATTTAAATGTTTTGATTCAACAACTACAATTGTTTTCACTGTTGGTCGAAGTGGATACTCAAGAGGGGGGGCGGGGTTGAATTGAGTTCCAATTAAAATTTCTGTTAAAATATTTCTCTTAAAAAACCCCCAATTTAAAAACAATGTTAAACTGTAGGGAATTTATACAGAGTGTAAATGTTCAATCAGTTTCTCAAAGATTGATTAGGTCTCAGTTAACTTAATCTGAAGATTAGATTATCTTTTGAAACTAACTTACTGGTTTACAATAAGTATAAACACTTTCTAATTTAACTATCAAATTAGCTTTAAAATAGTTTTGTATTTCAAAGGAATAGTAGCAGAATATGAAATATATAGTATACTTAAGACTTAAACTAAATATCACAATAGAGGTAACCAAGAGGTTCAGTCTCAAGCCGAGACATAGTCCTCTCAACAATTTATATAAATTGATCCACACCCTGGATCAGGGTTAACAACATTTCAATACTGTCCAGGTCTAAAGACCTCTACCACAGTTCTACGTGGGAAAACAAAAAATAGCTCACTCCTGTCCAAGCCTCACTCGACCTCTACCACTACCCACAATGGGAAACAAGAGAGTTATAGAGTTTGAATGAGGATTTAAGAATCATCCAGTTTAGCTCTGGAGACAGTATGTGCGTAAAATAAATAGGGTACACACACTGCTCGAAATGTTAATAGAAGAATCACTAAAGTAAGTGAGAATGAGTTTAGAAGAGCTTTAGTGATTGGCAGTGCAGCTCTGGACTCGTTTAGGTGGTCAGAAAATCATCTGAGTACTTGTCGGGTTTTTTCTCTGAAAAACAAAGTGTTGTTTTCTTCCTTGTTCTAGGTACATCTTATCAGATTGAGTGCATGAAGTGTTTGTTGTAGTTATTCACTCAAGATGAAGATTATGGTTTCTTTCAGAAGAGTGTATTTATGTATATCCAGGATTCTTTGAGTATGGATGAAGCCTTGTGTGAAAGCACCACATTTGAATAGTGTTGAGCCCTCTTAGTTTATTGTTCTCTCTATATGCAACCACTTAACTTTTTATCTATGTTTATATCATGGCTAGGTCTTTATCATCCCTTTTATAGAATTCAGCTCTAGAAAGAAGGAATGATTACTTTTTTCATGGGTACTAGGTACGGTTCCCTGACATGTAAACAGATATCATTAAATAACATTAACTGCATAAAAGACATCAAATGTAACCGTTAGCTTAATAAATTAATAGTATATAGAGAATAGAGTTTTATTGGTTGGTCAATCATTGGTAGCCTTATGTTGGTAGACGTGTACAGTGAACTTTGTGTAGGACCTTCCATCGGTATCTCTTTTGAACTTGTATCGATAACTATATATATCGGTGACTTCATTCTATTGGTAGCTCTTGTTATCAGTAGCTCTTAATCCATCGGTAGCTCTTGGGCTATAGGATGCTCGATGTATCGGTGACTATGTACTTGTATCGGTAGAATATATCAGTTGTTTCATATCAGTCTATAGTCAGTGTATCAATAGGCCGGTTGGTAGCTCGTATTGGTAGACTTACACTATCGGCAGACTTCTATCGGTAACTGTCTGTGAACTGGTTCTATCGGTATACTTCTTCATATCGATATATCTGTACATATCAGTGATCAAGTGTATACTAGAAGACTAAAACATGTTGGTAGACCTGTTCTATCGGTATCTCGGTTTCTGTCGGTAGCTCTGTACATATCAGTAGCCTTATCTTATCGATGACTCTGTTTATCAGAAGACTAAATCTATCGGTAGACTGAGTACCGGTAGCTCTTTATCAGTATCTATACGCAGATCAGTGACTTAACACTTATCTGTTTTATGCAAGACACATCCAATTGGGTTAGAATTACATCATAAGTTATATAAACATAAACAAACATTGATTAACATATTTTAGAGACTATTTTAATATTATTATCATCATGATAAACATAAATTGGGATTTTCAAAGTATATGAAAGCATAATTGGAATTATCAAAATAGGTGAGGTCAACAATCTCCCCCTTTTTGATAATCACAACTTATGATATTATCATTTTAAAATAGTGAGTAATTGTATCAGAGGATATAGCATTGAATTCAATTTTCTCATAAAAAACAGTATGTCATAGAACCAAATTTATCAGAGGTAGAATTAAATTTGATACTATCAGAGATAAAATGAAATGTAATAGTATTAGAGAATTAAGTGTAACAGTATCAGAGGGAAAAACATGATAACTCTTCCTTAGATAAAATTTCTCCCCCTTTGATACTTTCTTCCCAAAAATTTTTCTCCCCTGGGTGAATATCTCTTCCCCTTTATAGAATATTTGTAGAATATTTCTCCCCCTTTGTGATAATCAAAAAGTGGGAAACAAAAAAGAGAAGAGGAAGAAAAAGGGAAAATAAAAGAAATCCACTTGTATTAAATGTTACAAAAAGTTACATCGATAGAAAACTAAACACAAAGGATTCCTATCAAAAATCTTAGCCACTTGATCAATCCACATCCTAATTTGAGATTATCCCTTGGGATCAGAAGAAGATTCAGGTGGTGTGGATGCAGGTGAAGGCTTAGGAACACCAGAGATGATCACAGGAGGTTGAGCCACTGACACTATGCCTGGCCTGTACTGAGGAGTTATTTGAGTGATCATAGGTGTGAGGCTTTGAATTGCTTGGGAAAGAGTCATCATAACAGAAGAAGTAGTAGAGGCAGAGGAAGGTAAGTTTGGGGGTATAATCACTGGCCTAACATCAACTTGTAGGAAAGGTAGCAACATATTTATGAAATCCATAATTATTCCTCCTCCTCTCTCCATAGAAGATATGAATTCATCCTTGTTCTCCATAAATTTTTCCAATGCTAGAGTCAATTACCTTAGTTTTCTAACTTGTTTTCTGAAGGCTTGATTGACAGGAGGTAACTTCAGATTTTCCAACAGAAGTTTGAAGTGATTGTTGAGTTGATGCTTTGTGTAAATATTTTGGAAATGGGAGTCCCCTTTTTATTTCACTTATTTCTGAGAGGCAGAAGCTTCTCTCATATAGTCTTGGACTATCTTCATTATTTCTCTAGCTAAATCTCTAGTAGAAATCACAACTCTGCTCTAGTAGGATGAGTCCACAGAGCCACTGGTTGATGCTGAACCAAGTTCCTCCTTCATCACATCTCGATATGGATCCATATCCACTAAAGGTCTAGAAGCAACAGAACCAATAGAGAAGGTTACTGTTTCCTTGATGTTTTTGGTCAACCCACTGATCAGATTTTGGACTTGAGAATCCTGGGTTATCACATGATCTTTCATGGAGGTTTTGAAACCTTGAAGCACTGAAACCATCTGGCTCACTACACTTTTGACAAAGCCTAAGTCCGTGTCTGCTTAGGATTTTGAGCTCATATTAGAGTCCAAAGAAACAATAGATTTCTTTAGAGCTTCAAGATATGCTTTCAGTCTAGATATTTGAGTTTGGAAATCTTTAACTTCTTCAACTATTTCTGTCATAAAGGATGACAAATTACAACCGATAGAGATTTCAAAAGATCTTTCCAAAATACTCATCTCTTCAACAAAACAGTGCTTCATCTCAGAAACTGAGGCCGTAAAATATTCTTTCAGCTCATCTTTTAAGGATTCAAGGTCAGCACTGGTGATCATATCAGCAAGTGAAACTGGAATAGATACTCTTTCAGATGCTAAATGAACACAAAGTCAGTCATGATCGATTGAATTAATGACACTAAAGAAACTTCCATCTTATTTAATTATTCCACAAAACTTTCCTTAAGATTTTTCTTCAAAGAATCCAGGTCATGCATTTTGACCAAATCTCCAGGTGGAAACTCAGACTCAACATCATAAATGATTTTGGGTATTTTTAGAGATGCTTCATTCTCAGAATCAGGATAGTCTAAACAAAAAACCACAAAACCTAGGTCTTCTGCCCAGTCCTCAATATCAACAGCCACTGTAACACTTCCAAACCTGGTTTGATTATCCCCCTCAACTGGTGCATCCTCAAGTAAAACAATAGCATTCTCAGCAGCATTCTCATAAGGTATTCCTTTTTCAGGAGAATCTTCTACTATCAATTATTTATCTACAATAGCTGGAGAGTCTTCCAAAATAGGCAAGGGTATGTCACTTTCACTTGCATCCTTAGCAGGAATTGAAGATTGTCCAATCACTTGACTAAGACTCAAATCAGCTGACAGAGATGCTTCACTTTCATGAACATATTCTTCATTCTCTACAACATCCACTTTAACATCCTCTAAAGAAGCTTATTCCTTATCTGATTCATGTCGATCTAGATTTTCAGTATTTTTACTAGGAGGTAAGTCCGGGTATCCTCCTTCATCATCAGAGGACTCTTCCTCTTCTGGATCAAAATTGTATTCTGGAACCTCTTCCCCAGGTCCCAGACATGGATCCCTCATATCCTTTAGTCTTGAAGGATGATTCACAGGATTGAACTTATCATACACATTCTTGTCATTAGTGACCCATTCTCCTCTCCATGGGTTCCAATTTATTTTCATGTACCTGAAAACTGTACTGGTGACACAGAAATTGTTCCTTACTACCACTGTCTCATCTTGAGACTCAAAAATTCCTTTCACTTTGATCATTACTAAGATCAATTTTTCAAAGAACAGGGCATTATTTTTTAACTTGGGTCTAATCATATCCTCCATTTGATTCATCAGCAATCTGCATAGATTCACCTTGACTCCATTTCTCAAATGATGCAGTAGATAGATATCCTGATATCTTAAATTTTCAAAGTCTCCTCTCCTTGTTATTAAGACATGCTGAACAAATTTGAACACTAATATGTTCTCTCAATCCATTTCAGTATCTACTAATTGTCTTTGAATTCCATCACCGGTGAGTTCCTCCAAGGTAGTCTCATAATCAATGATATCACTAGTAGGTGCTATAGCTCTCGAGACATATCCAGATACACCTTCATTTGGAACTTTTAGAAATTCAGCCAACTCAGTCGATGAAAAGGAAAAATCCTTTCCTTTCACAAACGAAGTTACTCAATTATCATATTCAGATTTCTCGATACTTACATGATCAAAAAACTGTATCACTAGCTTCAGATAGTAGGGACCATTGTTGTTCGAAAAACTATCTACCCACTTTTGATCTTTCAGCACTTCGAGCACTAACAATTTACTTGCCAGCATCCATTCTACGCACAGCTCTTTTTTGATCACAATAACTCTATTCTATAAATGAGGATTTACTGGTCATCTTCCTGATCTTGTTCTGCTAGAACTGCCACTTCCTTCTAGCTCGGACTTCTGTTTCTTTACCTTAGGCTCATCGGCAACATCTCTAACAGAAGAGAGTTTGGTTTTTTCCATATCAGATATGAGGGATTTATGGTTATCAAAAGATTCGGGAGTTTAGGTTTGAGGGTAAAGGGTATGAGGCTCGGTGGATTGAGAAGTAGCTCGTACTTTGTTTTTATAATTTAGGAATTATAAAATAATTAAATAAAATAAGATAAAGTAAAAATGATTTATATTCTGGCGGCAGACAGAAGTTTAAAATAGTGCAATCATCGGTAGAGTTTATCGGTGAGAATTCCTATCAGTGAGGTTACATTGGGGAGGATACATCGTTGAGGTTTTAAATCAGTGATGATTTACATCGGTGAGGATTTACACCGGTGATGATACATCAATGAGATAGCTATTGATCAAGGTTAATCATTCCCAACTCATGTTTAATGTAACTTAACCTATCCGAGCTCAAAGGTTTGGTGAAAATGTTAGCTAATTGATGTTCAGTACCTATACACTCAAGAATAATATCACCATTTTGGTAATGATCTCTCAAGAAATGGTTCCTTACATAAATGTGTTTGCTCCTAGAGTGAGACATAGTGTTCTTAGAAATGATTATTTCACTAGTGTTCTCACAATTGATAGAAACATGTTTAAAATCATATCCATAGTCCAAAAGAGTGTGTTTCATCCACAAAATTTGTGCACAGCAACTACCAACAACTATGTACTCTGCTTCAGTAGTGGACAAAGCTCCAGAATTATGCTTCTTATGACACCCAGATACTAGGGATTTTCCCAATAAATTACATGTTCCTGATGTGATTTTTCTATCCAATTTTCAACCAGCAAAGTCAGAATCTGAATAACTCATTAACTCAAAGGATTGTCCTTTTGGGTAAAACAGACCTAAGTTTACAGTGTATTTAAGAAACATAAAAATTATTTTAACAGAAATAAAATGAGATTCTTTTGGATTAGCTTGAAATCATACACACATACATACACTAAACATAATATCTGGTCGTCTAGCAGTAAGGTAAAATAAGCTTCCAATAATACCTCTGTAATTGGTTTGATCCACTGGTTTCCCAATTTCATCTGCATCCAATTTACAGACTGTACTAATAGGAGTTTCACTTTCCTTAATACTATCCAGACCAAAAAAATTTAAAATATCCTTTGTATATTTACTTTGATTCAAAATAATACCATTTTCATTTTGAAAAACATGAAATCCAGGATAATATTTATGTTCTCCCATTAAACGCATTTCAAATTCATTTTGCATAATCTTTGAAAAATCAGTACATAGAGAATGTTTAGAAGATCCAATAATAATATCATCAACATAGATTTGAACTATTAAAATATCTTTAGAAATTCTTTTAATAAAAAGAGTTGGATCAACAATCCATTTAGTAAAACTTTTAGAAATAAGAAAATTACAAAGTCTATCATACCAAGCTCGTGGAGCTTGTTTTAAACCATATAAAGCATTAGAAATTTTAAAAAATCGACTTTGAAAATGAGGATTAGTAAATCCTGGTGGTTTTTCAAAAACATCTTCAATTATAAAACAATTTAGAAAAGAACTTTTAACATCCATTTGATATAACTTGAAATTCAGAAGAGCAGCATAGGCGAGTAGAATTCTAATAGATTCTAATCTAGCTACAGGTGAAAAGGTTTCTTCATAGTCTATACCTTACCCTTGACTATATCCTTGTGCCACTAGTATAGCTTTGTTTCTAACTATGTTTCCTGACTCATCAACTTTTTTTTAATAACCCATTTAGTGCCTATTGTCAAAGTGTCCTTGGGTCTGTCAACTAATTCCCAGACTTTGTTTCATTCAAATTGATTTAACTCTTCTTGCATAGCCATAACCCAAAATTCATCATTGATTGCATCATTGACATTTTTAGGTTCTAGCTGTGAAAGAAAGGCCTGATGTTCAACCTGGTTTCTTTATCGAAGCTCTAGTCTGTTTTCCTCTATCAAGATTTCCAACAACAGCATCCAAAGGATGATTCATTAGAATCCTTTTTGATATAGTAAAGGTAGGACAAGAAATTTCATGTTCATCTATAGGTTCATGTTCTATAGCAGCATATTCTCAAATATGTCCATAATTGGATGTTTTTATAGAAGGTTCTTTAGTTTTATCATTAAGGTCCAGAACACTCAAATCTTCTTCAAGATTTTCAAGAGAGGTTTTAGGCTCATGTGGATCAGTTTCACCAAACTTGATTTGAACAGATTCTTCCACACATTTGGTTCTTTTATTAAATACTCTATAGGCTTTTCTAGTTAAAAAATAACAAATAAAAATTCCTTCATCACTCTTAGAAGCAAACTTGTCAAGATTATCCTTTGTATTACGAATAAAAACATTGATGCCAAAGACACTAAAGTAACTAACTTTAGTTTTTCTATTATTCCATAGTTCATATGGGGTCTTCTTAAGAACAGGTGTAATTAAAACTCTATTAATAATATAATAGGTTGTATTCATAGCTTCAGCCCAAAAATAAATAGGCAGGTCATACTCATTAAGCATGGTTCTAGCTATTTCTTGAAGGGTTATATTACTTATTTCTACTACACCATTATGCTGAGGTGTCCTTGGAGAAGAAAATTTGTGACTATATCCATTGTGTGAGTAATAAGATTCAAACTCTTGATTTTTAAACTCACGACCATGATCACTTCTTAGAGTTTTAATCTTAAGTTCACTGAGGTTTTCTACAGATTTGGAATATTTGATAAAGTAAGAACAAACTTCACTTTTTTGAGCTCAGAAGATTACCCAAGTACATCTAGAAAAGTCATCTACTAGGACATAGACATAGTGATTCCCATTTAAACTAGAAACTCTAGAAGGTCGAAATAAATCCATGTGAACCAACTCAATAGGTTGAGAAGTTGAGACTTCATTCTTTGATTTAAAATAAACTTTATATTGCTTTCCCTTTTGACAGGGATTACAAACTTTGTCTGATGGGAATTCAAGTTTAGGTAGGTCTCTAACCAAGTTCTTCCTAGTGAATTTTCTAAGTGAGTGGATGTTTTAGTGTCTTAATCTTCTGTGCCAAAGCCAATATTCTTTATGAAAATCATTTAAACATGTAACATTTTTCTTAGCTAAATAATTCAGATCCACAGCATAAACATTTTCATTTATTAAAGAAGAAAATACTAAAACATTTTTAGAGTTAAAAACATTAAAAGAATCATTTTCAAACTTAACATTAAAGCTATCATCACATAATTGAGAAATACTTAAAACATTGTATTTAAGTCCATCAACAAATAAAACTATAGATATCAAAACTGAATTCCTGTTACCACTCTGGCCTAGGCCGATGATTTTTCCTTTAGAATTATCAACAAAGGTGACATGGCCTCCATCAACTTTTATTAAGCTTTTGAAGCATGAATAATCTCCAGAAATGTGCCTTGAACATTCACTGTCCAGGTACCATAATTTATTGTGAGAACTCTTCATGAAGGTCTCCTACAAAATAGATTTAGACAGAAAGTGACTTTGGTACCCGGATCTTCTTGGGTCCAGAAAGGTTAGAAATCAGAGATTTAGGTACCCATTTTTGTCTTATGGGTTTCGTATAATTTACAGAATCAATATATTTTGAAAGATAAACATTAGTTTATCTATAACCATTAGAATAAATAGTTGAATCATAGGAATTTCTAGAACTGGAATAAGTATAATTTTTTCCAGACATAGGAATAAATTGAGTTTTAGAGAACTGTCTCTGTCCAAGTTGGTATCCAAAACCAGTAGTGTACTTTGGTGCAAATTCTTTGCCATACATTTGAGTAAGTGTATATTTTCCCTTTTTGAACTTTTCTACGTCCTTTCTATGTTGATCATTAGACATTTTCAGTTCAGTATTTTTTTTAACAGTTGAGCATTCTTTTCTTTTTCTATATCAAAGGCAGATTTTACATTGATAGTGAGAGCATGTTGTTTCTTTAATGACTTATATTTGTCCTTGAGTTTATTACATGTTTCTTCCAGCATATTACAATATTCAAACAATTCATCTTTAGACACATTTTCATCATTGTCTGAATCACTGTTATTTCCATAATAATAATCATTCATCATAGGGGAAATAGGTACTTTAGAGGTATTAGTCATGAAGCACATGTTGGCGTGATTCTTTTCAGAATTAGAAACTTCAGATTCACTTGTGCTGTCCTCTGAAGCACTCCATGTAGCTTTCATGGATTTATTGTACTTATTGTCTTTATAATAATATTTCTTTTTGAATTTTAATTTTGGACAATCATCCTTGATGTGTTCTTTCCTCTTGCACTCATAGCAGACTATATCATCTTCCTTATCAGATTTCTTCCAATCCATCTTACAGTGACCCTTATTGTCATACTTTCCTTTGAAGTTAGATTTTCTGAAGAACTTCTTCTTCCTATAAAACTTCCTGAATCTCCTGGCAATTTGAGCCATCTCAGCATCACTATCATAGTCAGAATCATCACTGGTTGAACTTTCAGTAGGTGAATACATTTTCTCCATGTCTTTTCTCTTAGAAGCAGTAGACTTGAATGCCACAGATTTTCTCTTGGGTTCATCATCTTCTTCTTTATTTACCTTAAGTTATTCCTCATACATCATAAGCTTACCTATTTATTCCTTAACATGGAGTGTGCTGATGTCTCATGATTCTCTAATGGAAACAGAAGTGCCCCTCCATCGATCTAGTAGACATCTCATGATTCTCATGATTTGTTCCTTTGCTGGAACAACCTTTCCAAGTGAGCTCATAGTATTGAAAATCTCAATGAACTTGAGATACATGTCATAAATAGGTTCATCGGTTTTCATTTTAAAATTATCATATTTAATACTATAAGTATTCATCCTCATTTCATTAACATTAGTTGTTACTTCATGAGAAACACCCAAAGAATCCCATATTTCATAAGCAGTTTTGCAAGAAGATATTCAATTAAATTATTCAAATACTAGAGCACAATACAGGGCATTCATAGCTTTACAATTATTATTTTAAGCAGTCTTTGTCGGTTCATCCCAAGTTTTTCTTTCAGTTTCTGGAATTTTATATTGAGACTCTATAGCAGTCCAGATATCAAAACCCATACTCTCTAAATGTATTTTCATTTTCAGTTTCCACTGGGCATAATTGGTACCATTGAAGAAAGGTGGTCGGTTAGTAGCAACACCCTATAGTCAATTTTCTATAACTATATTTTAGAAAATAGTTTTAAAGAGATAAAATTTAGAACTAACAGAAATTTATGATCTTTAAAGATGCAACTAAAAGCGTAGTTGAAAAACATAATGTCGTGAAAATTTGTATTAAAAAACAACCCTCGGATACCAATATGTTGGTCGGAGTGGATACTCAAGAGGGGGGGGGGGGGGGGTGAATTGAGTTCCAATTAAAATTTATTTTAAAAATATTTCTCTGAAAAACCCCCAATTTAAAAACAATGTTAAACTGTAGTGAATTTATACAGAGTGTAAATGTTCAATCAGTTTCTCAAAGATTGATTAGGTCTCAGTTTACTTAATCTGAAGATTAGATTAACTTTTGAAACTAACTTACTGGTTTAAAATAAGTATAAGCACTTGATAATATAACTATAAAAGTAGCTTTAAAATAGTTTTGTATTTCAAAGAAATAGAAGTGGAATATGAAATATATATTATACTTAAGACATAAACTAAAAATCACAGCAGAGGTAACCAAGAGGTTTAGTCTCAAGCTGAGACTTAGTCCTCTCAACAATTTATATAAATTGATCCACACCCTGGATCAGGGTTAACAACAGTGCAGTACTGTCTAGGTTTAAAGACCTCTACCACAGTTCTACATGGGAAAACAAAAAAAACTCACAGCTGTCCAGGTCTCACTCGACCTCTACCACTATCCACAGTGAGAAACAAGAGAGTTATATAGTTTGAATGAGGATTTAAGAATCCTCCAGTTTATCTTAGGAGACAGAGTGTGTAAAATAAAAAGGGTACACACACTACTCTAAATGTAAATATAAGAATCACTAAAGTGAGAATGAGTTTAGAAGAGCTTTAGTGATTGGCAGTGCAACTCTAGACTCATTTGGTTGGTCAAAAAAGTTTCTGAGTCCTTCTCTGGCTTCTCTTTAAAAAAAAGTGTCGTTTTCTTCTTTGTTCCAGGTACAGCTTATCAGCTTGAGTGCATGAAGTGTTTTTGTAGTTCTTCACTCAAGATGCAGCTTGTGGTTTCATTCAGAAGAGTGGATTTAAGTATATCCATGATTAAGGGAGTATGTATGAAGCCTTGTGTGAAAGCACCACGTTTGAATAGTGTTGAGCCCTCTTAGTTTATTGTGCTCTCTGTATGAAACCACTTCACTTTTAATCTTTGTTTATATCTCGACTAGGTCTTTATCTTCCCTTTTTTAGCTTTATGCTCCAGAAAAAATGAATTATTACTTTTTTCAGGGGTACTAGGTACGGTTCCCTGACATGTAAATAGATATCATTAAATAACATTAACTGCATTAAAGACATCAAATTTAACCATTATCTTAATAAATAAATAGTATTGAGAGAATAGATTTTGATTGGTTGGTCAATCATAAGTAGCCTTCTGTTGGTAGACGTGTGCAGTGAACTTTGTGTAGGACCTTCCATCGGTAGCTCTTTTGAACTTGTATCAGAAGCTATATATATCAGTGACTTCATTCTATCGGTATCTCTTGTTATCGGTAGCTCTTAATCCAACGGTAGCTCTTGGACTATCGGTAGCTCGATGTATCAGTGACTCTGTACTTGTATTGGTATACTATGTCAGTCGCTTCATATCAGTCGCTAGTCAGTGTATCAGTAGGCTGGTCGGTAGCTCGTATTGGTAGACTTACTCTATCGGAAGACTTATATCAGTAACTGTCTGTGAACTGGTTCTATCGGTAGCCTTCTTCATATCGGTAGCTCTATACATATCAGTGATCAATTGTATACAAGAATACTTAAGCATACCGGTAGACCTGTTCTATCAGTAGCTCAGTTTCTGTCAGTAGCTCTGTACATATCGGTAGCCTTAGCTTATCGGTGACTCTGTTTATCGGTAGACTATGTCTATCGGTAGATTGAGTACCAGTAGCTCTTTATCAGTAGCTATATGCATATCAGTGACTTAACACTTATCTATTTTATGAAAGACACATCCAATTGGGTTATAATTACTTCAGAAGTTATATAAACATAAAAAAACATTTATTTACATTTTTAGTGACTATTTTAATATTATTATCATCATGATAAACATAAATTGAGATTTTCAAAGTATATGAAAGCATAATTGGGATTATCAAAACAGGTGAGGTCAAAATTCACTATATGGAATAATTACTATTTTTGTTATAATTGATATCGTAAAGTTGTCTTATTTTATTAATTATATTTTTAGCAGAGTGGTATATCTATTTTTTTTTGAAAAATTAGTTATTAATATAATATTTAAATTTGAAATGTATCTTTTACCATTTTCATGATATTATGGAACATTTAGTATAAAAAATAATGTTATTTAGACATGTATAACTACATTTAATGTATCCTTCTAAATGATGTATCATTATTTTTATAGGGTTATATTAAGTATCCATATTGACCATACACCTCTATAGATGAAAATTGTAATTCTGAGGATGTAGTTAACTTTTATATGTATAATTAGTCTAATAATGAGTGTATCGTCTTGAAAATATATTGCTATGTGGGACTCAATATTAAAATAAAGGGCATCAATTTTTAAAAAATAAATTTTAGGAAACATAAACAAATATTAGGCGATATTTATGAATATTGAATAAAAAAGGTTTATTCATATATAACATGGTATATTAATGCACTAAAACATGGTTTTATGAACAATATTGATATGTGTTGAGAAATGAGCATAAATATTTTTTCATGGTGATTTACTTATGTCAAAATAATTATATTGATTGGGAGAGACTCTTGTTCCAATGTGATAACATGTTCTTGATATAGAAAATTAATGGTTATAAAATTTATAGAAAATATTAGGATAAAAAGTGTATTTTAGTCTAGTGGATAATGGTTTTCAAGTAAGAAATATATTTTTCACGTGTAAAGTGAAAAAAAATATGTATATCAATTACATACTATGGAATTATTGATGGAATATATGATATTTATTACATGAAATTTCAAGTACATTTGTGCAAGTTTAAATGGTATAAAATATCAAGCATTAAACATATGAATTTATATTTACACTAGTAGATATTTATTTATTTGTGTACATATAAGACCCTTTTATCATGAGAAAATATTAAAAACTAATTTTCAATGTTATTGATACATCAATTGATTGGTTGTCATAAATATTTCTTAGGAAATTAGATTTCATTGGCATTGTTCATGGTGTTGATGTCTTATGTGAGATCCCTACCTCCAGGACATGATTATTAAAGGATAATAATGAATACAATATAGAAATGGATTGTGATATATATAATTATCAAGATGAAAGAACATGGGAAAGAAATTCTTCAATAATCTCTAATTTTTTTGGGTACTATATAACTATTTCAGTTTATTTACTTTTCAAATTATGAAAAAAATGATGCAAATATATTTATTATATTATTATATAAGTTGACTATTTTAAAAACTTTTCTAAATATATTATATAATACATGAAATTCATTACAGATATATATATATATATTAATTATATGTTTATTTTTATACCAATTTTAATCTCACTCATGTTTAGTTTTCTTTTATAAATTTAATATTATGGATCATAATTATTATCAAAATTTCCATTATTAACTATTTTAAATATGAAAAATATGAGTTATAATATTTTAGTTATTATTTTCATGTTGGTTAACAATTAAAAAACAATAATATATTTATTTAATACTAAATATAATATCAATACATAATGAGATTAATTTTATTTTTATTTTTATATCAATTAATATATTACTTTTTCTTAGTTTTATTCAATCTATAGCATTTTATATCTTATAAATAATTTTAATCGACATTATATTATTAATTTATTCAAAAATAATTTCCTATTACCATTAATTTCATTAATTTTAATTGTGTCTCTATGATACATAGTGAATCCCAATCGTCCCCCCAAATCCAAGCAGGTTTGATGATGATTGATATTGGTGATTTAAATAATTTTCACATGCTTATTGCACATGGTTGGACGAATCAAGATCCTGGGATGCTGTATATTATAGAAATCATACTCAATCCAGCTTGGGTAAAAGTATAAATTTATGGAATGAAACTAGGTGAACATGGCCCATTACGTTGTGGACATATCTTCAGGACAAAAGATGGATTCACTATGGGATTCTTCAAGAAATATATTGACAATGGATTTTATTATAACGTAGATCATTGGGAGATGATCCATGCGATCAAACATGTAGTTTAATTTGGATAGTGGTTTCTTTGGGTTGAAAATAACTCTACTCTTAATGTCTATGATTTGTGGTATAAAGTAAAAAATGTAACAAAAAAATATTTTTTATGTTTTTCCTTTGAAATAAACATCAGTTAATTGATAGCCTGTTTTATACGCATCCCTGAGTCTAAATGAACCCATAATATAGTATACCTTTATAACACTGCTATTGGATCAAAAATTATTAATATTATTAACCACATTATTAAATATATTTATAATGGTAAATATGTATCAATAAGAAAT
The DNA here is from genome assembly GCA_963277665.1 of Viscum album. Classification (NCBI taxonomy): domain Eukaryota; kingdom Viridiplantae; phylum Streptophyta; class Magnoliopsida; order Santalales; family Viscaceae; genus Viscum; species Viscum album. The sequence goes on along the minus strand of OY728141.1, from coordinate 1,950,694,905 downwards.
ATATTTTAATGAAATATTTTAATGTTTCAAAGAACTATTCTTCAAAGAAATGTATTTTTATACATGTTATGTATTTTTATGTAAAAAATTCATATTTATTACTATTAAAAATTAGTTCAATTAAATATATCAAAAAATTATATGATAAAATTCATAATTATCCAGAAATTATTTTTCTAGAGGTTAGGAATGAAGATAAAATCTTTGAAATGTAAAATAATTATTTTCCATAAAAGGATATTTATATGTGAGAATTATTTTTATCATAATAAATTAAAGATAATAATCATATTTTAATGGTTTTAATGAAATTTTTATATTATATATTCTATTAATAAATTTACAATTCATTTTATTGTTTTTTATATGCATATAATAAATGTAAATTCAGTTTTATACTTAAAAATTTATTTTTCTAATGATGTATTTTCTTTGTGTATTATATTATTATTTTAAAATAAATTTACACTTATTATAGAAATTGAATTTGAAAAAAATTATTCCACATTTGTAATTTTAATTTTATATTTTTGAAATGTGGCCACATTCATTTTTTATCAAAATGAATAGTAAAAACGATAATGTTTATTTCTATGGTTAGGGTTAAATTGGGTTTATGGGGGGGGGGTGTTAAACTGAGATATAAGTGAAATAATTATAAAGAAACATGGATAATTCTTGTTTGTTGAAGATATTTTGAGATTATATTCTAATAAAATTGAATTCTTTCCATTTTGATCCACTTTCATAGGAAAGTGACCTTATATTTTTGAAACTTTTAAATAATTCCATGTGTGTCCCTTCCCTCAATTATAAAATGAAACATTCTCAATTATTTTATTTAACTTTTATGCCATATACCCTATAAAATCCATAAAAAACAATTTTACCTTCCATAACATTTTTCTAGAGCCCCTGGTCTTATCTTAACACCAATTTTTAATGCTAATCGAGTAACCCAAATGAGGTCTCTCAAAGAATAGGTATAAATTATAACCGACCTATTTCAATTTTATTTCTTTTTACAACATCTGAAAACCTATTGTATCCAAAATAGCATGATTAATACAATAAAATAATTATATTGAGATGTTATTATAATGATTTAAGAACTATTTCCCCCCAATTTTCCTTCAAACAATAAAGGGAATTATCACTCGTGCATATGTGTAGCCTACACCTCCATGTAGCAATATGATTCATTCTTCATAACATAATCAAATTTATGGATATGATGATGGATTAAATAAATTTATATTATATTTTGGATATTTTTATGATTATTGAATTAGAAAATATTATTTATATTTATTTCCCTCTTTTCATTAGAAAATAAAAAAAATGTTTATGCTTACGTACGAACATCCATCTCCTTGAAAGACATAATTTATTTTTCTATATTTATATATATATATATATATATATATTATTTGGTTGGTTATGAATTTATATATATAATAAATATATATGATATTTATATCAAAATCAACATTTTAGTGATGATGGAACTATGATAAAAGTACAAGGACTGGATCTTTTGAACCAAAACATACCTGAAAAGTTAAACACTTATTACATGAAATAGTGATTTTATTAAAGATTTTTTTAATAAATCAGTTATAAGATAATATATGTAAATAATGTATAATATTATATGTATGAATATGTTTATTATATGATATTATAACAATTCAAAATTTGATATAAGAAATTTTGGAGAACTTTTGAAGAAATTCATAATTAATGTAAGAGTTTTACATTATTCTCTTTTTTACTAGAATTTATTATGCTTAAATATCCAATGATGAAATTTTTATGGTATTTATCCAAAAAAGATCACTAATTTTAATCTACATTGGTAATTTTTTGATTTCATATTCTTTCTTTTATTCTCTTCTATATATATACTCAATGTTCTGAAAGAATGTTTTTAAGGAAAATTGACATTATTTTCTATTCTATTGAGAATATATTATTCCATGTACATAATTATTTTAAAACAATTTCCATAATTTTTTTAAAATTATTCAATGAATTACTAATTACATTTTTACCCAGTTTTTACATTATATTAAATTTTTGACGGGAATATTCTTTTCCTTTTCTAAATGGGGATCCTTTTACCAAATAAGTGAACAAAATGTAAGTTTTTACCGAATGAATGAATTTTCATGTAATCCTAAACATTTAATTCTTTGAGTATAACTTCAAAAATTTCTATGGTTAATATAAAAGAAAATATTCTCTTAAAAATATTGTAAATTTTTAGTTTTTATGTAATTGATTTCAAAATGAAAATATATTTTAAATAGGAAATGATCCAGTGATATTTTAAATTTATTTTCATTTATAACAAGATACATTGACGTTTCTTTATTTATCTGGGACATGATCCAATTTTACAATTTTTATTTTTTTTCTTTATATGGTTATTGATTTTAATGATTAAATGTCGATGAATCCCATTTCTTCATTTGATCTCCTTTTTTTATTTGTTTTCAATGGTTTAATATGTGTAAGATATGTAGAGTTAAATTAATAATGCTGAGAGGATTGATATGGAATCCAAAAAAAGTTATTAGATGTCCTTGTTGAAAAATAATCCATATAAATGTATTGGTTTATTGAGCTTCCTCCATGGTCTATGGTAAAGGAATTGAGATGCTACCTGATTGAAGAGTTTAAGTGAGGAAGTTCAAGACATAGTTCCAATATAAATAATGATGATTGTGGAATTGTTTTTAATTTATAATACATGTACTTGTTGTGTTTGGAGCATGTCTAATTTTGTCAACATTTGAAGAATTAAAAATGAATAAGACATACATTAAATGTGTGAAAAAATAACCTTAATATGGACAATAAATATTCTATTATTCACCAAGGAGATTTATTTTGAAGACCATGAAAATAAAATTTATATATTTTTATGAAGTTTTTTGACATTAAATTGGAATTAGAAACATATTATTATGACAACTTTTATGATTGTTTAGAAAAAATATGGAAAACTGTTATCAAGCCACCTGTCTAGATCAACCGAACATGTGGGTGTATAGATCACCAGTATGTGCTAGCAGAATACATGAGTGGACCAAGATGCTCATTTCTAAGCTTCATGGGTAATAAGGCCAATTAAAAAGAAGATGGAAACACTTGTGAGGATCCATGTGATATTTATCCTACATGTGTAATTTTCATTACTCTTTAAAATTTACATATGGTAGAAGGTCCATTCCATATTATCTTTCTACACCATCTAATGGATACATCTATTGCCTTCATACCCAATACTAAATGATGGTTTTGAGTAGAAAATTATGAGCCACACCCAAATTTCCTATTATTTAACTAGTTTTATAAGGACAATAAGATTCATTTGTTATATTTTTGGTGTAATTAAAAAAAAGATAAAGAGGTTTCTCTTATATGCTAAATGATACCGAGTTGATTCCCTTGATTAGGACTCTAATAAGTGGAATATGTTAACAATTTTAAACACATAGGTCCACATAATATATATTTTTGGAAGGTTTATGTAATGAAGAAACATTTCTAAATATGTAATTTCACATATAACGGTTTCCATGAAATTTTTCAAATGCTATATAGTGAATTTTCATTTAAGTGAGAAGTAATTTTGTAAAAAACATCCCAAGAGAACAAGAATTTTATGTGATTGATGTGGATGGTACATAATAAGCTTATGTATTATTAAATGTTATGATATTATTTTTATGGTTTCAAGGACTTTGTAGGTAATATTAAAATATATTAATTATAGAATCATTCATACTATGAAGATGATTTAATGGCCATATAGAAAATTCTATATGAAATATGATAAAAATATAGTTTGTGATACATGTGGTATGAAAAAAGAGTAAGAGTAAGATTCCATGTAGTATTACATGTATGATGATAATTTAGTTTGTGATGCAATAAAAGTACTTTGAGATTGACATTCCATTTCTAGAGAGTGATAATTATTTTTGGAATTTTATATGGTTTATATTCTTAACATATTTTATGGGATTATCATGTGATAACTATGTGAATTGTATCATATAAATATTTATTAAAATATCTTATATGTGTACTGGATAATTGTGTAGAAGAGTTTATCATGCGTGAAAGTTTATATTTTTGTCAAGAGGAGTTTTAAAAATCAAGTGAAACAATACATGAAGCATTTATTTTAAGAAACCATATCCCGTCATAACAAATTAGTTCTATGATAATTACATGTTTCATGTTGGTGAAATGTGAATGAAATTTTATATGATATTTAATTAAGAAGAATTAAATCTTTGTAATTTATTTGTGAAGAAACAGTTTGGGACGAATAAAATAATTTAAGAATCAATATTCAATAGGGAAAATATGTTATGTGAAGAACATATCATGTACATGATGATTATTATACATAATATATGCACCAAAAGTGATAATTTAGAACTCTTCTAAGTGATTGACACATATAGTATAGAAGAGTGGTCAAGGTGTGTAAAAAATTAGGGATATTACCGAGTAATTGAGAAATATTAGGAGAATTTGAGTCGCACTAGATTTGGAAGAAGTTTTATGAAAAGTAGAAATGATCCAAGAATCTAGTGAAGATACTATATAGGTATAGGCATAAACCCACCAATCCATATGGTCATAGAGAAAGATATATTTTCCAAGTGGGGAAAAAGAAACCATGGAGAGAAGAAATATATTTTAATACTTGATACTCATTGAAGAAGTGGTGGATGTGGAGGAACACAGTGGGGTTTGTTTTTTATCATAAGGTTATTTTTTGTGGATATAATCAGTTATTCCATACTAAAGTGACATTGTTTGGGGGGGGGGGTCTATCCAACATATAAAAGAGTATGATTTTATGCCAAACCTTTTAAATAATTTGTTACATTCTTGCGATTATTACTTTTTCATATAGGTTGATACTTTGAGACATAATTATGTGGATGTAGAACACTCATTATTTCAAGTGTTTGGGTTTTTTAAAATACTAATTAATAAAAATAACCCACTAATTCACCCCTCTATGCGGTCTGTCAGTTCCAAGGGAATTTTAAGTGGTATCAAAGGGTGATTTCCATTAAATATCCAATGTGGAATTTTGATAGATGGATAATTTCAATCCAACTAGAAACCAAGGGTTTCCTTCATTTAATGGGTTGAATTATTATAGTTGGAGTAATAAGATTCTAAAATATATCTTATCACACAGGTAGTAAGTAAGATATGAAACAATAGTGTGTTCTCCACAGATTACTAAAGGGTCTACAATGAATCAAGATAATAAGATAAATATTTAGTAAGATTATAAGGCCAAAAATTAAATCATTATACATCTATTAAATAATGTCTTCAAAATTTTCATGGGTATCTAGACTTACGAGGAAAATAGTTAAAAATTCAGAAGATTTTATAAAGTTAATTTTACTGTTAAGGAATCCAAAAATCAAGTTTTGAGGATCCCATTTGATGATATAAACATGGATTATTACAATACTATCTATGAATACCTTACATTGGTAAATGATTTTATAATAAACATCAAAGTATTTTGTGAGAAGTTAGAGGATTTCATCATTGTCAAGAAAATAATGAGAAATTTTATATATTTGTTTGATTAGAAAACTTTAGTCTTGGAAATATGATAATTTTTGAAAATTAATGAGCTACACAACATGCTCATTGATTATGAGATGTGAATGATACTATCCACCTAAAAGAAAGGAATATTTTGGAATGAATTTTGAATCCATGAGAAAAGAAAATGTTAGAAAAGAATATGTCAAGGAATCTGAAGACTCAGATGATGAGGATGATGATGTATTAAATCAAACTATTGGTCTTATATAAAAAGGATTCAAATTGGGTAAGTGGAAGGTTAAGAGTAAACAAATAATAAATTGTTTCCAAAATTGTGACTCTGATAATTTTCTAAAAAAAATCTAAGGAAAATGATAGAATAATTATTATCAGAATCAGATAGTGGGTGACATCCCAAACAAAAATGGGGTAAGAAGAAGTAGAGACACCTTAGTACCAATAAGAGAAATTTATTGAGAAAAAATATTCATCATTAGGGTTTTATTCAGACGATGAAGTTAATTTCATTGAGGGTTTATAGAAAAATATTTGATTCATCAAGTGGTAGTGGTAATTATGAATAATGGATATAACTTCAGTGGGTACTAAAAAAAATTATAATTCAATAAGGGAAAGATACAATGTATCAAGAAATAGAACAAAAATCATATGAAATAAAATACAATGTTGGTTTCTGATAGGGAAGTGATAATTAAGAAGGAATAAATGTATATTTATGAGACCAAGTATCCTAGATTGATGTATACTCACCTAGAAATGATGTTGAGTTATCTTGAAGAAAATATAGATGAAAAATAAGAAGAGTTGTTTGAAAAAAAATCCTTATGTGCCACTATTCAACATGAGTTGAACAATTCCAATAAAGGCTTAAATAATTTAGTGGAAGTCGATGCAGAATCTTCTCTAATTGTTGAGATAATGTATTATAACTATTAGGTAAAATTTGGAACTCTTAATTCTAAAGATACAGTCTATTATGACTAATAGTATAGGTCTAAAAAATAATCCTATATGAGGTCATTTAAATAAGACTAAGAGGTGGTGTTCTACATTAAATAAAGGGAAGAGTATTCCAAGGAGGCTAAAAACCCCTAATAAAATTGAGTTTTATTTGCAAAATAATAGGAACAACACAAATATGGAAAGATCTAGAACCAATCTGAATGTAAAAAAGATTCATTTTTTTTTCTTATGTTGTGTAAATAATAGACATAAAGACTATTCCTTATGGATTTAAATGTATTTAATATGATATAAGAGAGAACCAAGGAGGAGTTTTAGTGATCGTATAAGGGAAAAATTAGAGGAAAAAACCTCTGATTGAATTGTAAATATAACTATCTATAGAAAATATATTTCAGATTCTTTAAAAGGATTGTGGTAGGTGTATTTTTGAAGTTCAAAAAAATGTGGTATACTTTAAAAGGTTGGAAGGAGAGTTTTCTTATAGTGTGAAAGTGAAGTGGATTTAAATTAAAATAGCAGTGATTCATGTAAATATTTTGAGATTATTTTGAAAATAAATATGGGGAGCATAATTTTTTGGTCAAATAAATTTATATTTGATGAAAAGATAGAGGATGATGAAAAAACATCTAAGACTAATGAAAATAAAGTGCCTTCATAAGTTAAAGTGATGTTTGAGGAGAATTTATTTACAATTAGACACATGATTATTTACAAGAATATGGTGGAAATTGATATTCCATATAAAGAATAAGTTCAAGGGAGGGGTCTAAATAAAATTTCATATGATGATATTAGTTGAAACGATTGGCCATGATTTAGAGGAATCTCTAATATTGAATGATTTTTTGAGAAAATAATATGTCCATAATAACTACCTAGTATTTTATGTTTTTGGAAATAACATATAGGGAATTAAAGTGTAATATTGAGATTTAATTCCCCATTACATTTATATCAAGTTTGTTTTTACAGTTGTTTTGGGATTTATTTTTCATTGGTTAAGTAATTATGACAATAAATTGGGAGGATACTTATAATGGTAAAGTTGGTGATTTGTGGAAACTTTCAGCATAATAGATATTGTTTTCATTGGGTTTTGGGAAATTAAATGAAGTTTAAGGGGGAATACACAATGTGTAATGGACACCAGATAGAACCTATGTACTGGATACAAAATGTGATAATTTTACACAATGTTTAAAGGTTACACAACATATAATGGAAAACGTGAGGTTTTTAATAATAAATAAACATGTTTTTTAGTTATTCAAGACATTATGGATTATAATAGAAGTAATGAGATTACATGAAATGTTAATGTCATGATTTAATAGTAATTGGGGTGGTGTGCGACTGATATTATTTTAATCATCTATAAAGAAAATCTCCCTCGACCTAGAGCTAATACTTGGAATTTTTGGATGATTCCCTCCCATCCATATTTCATTATTCATTGATTGGTTATGGTTTTGGTTAGATTAATTCTCTTAATATAATAAATCCATCTGGTTCTTCTTGGTTTTTAGTTATGGATATGATTTATATTCATATTTGTGATCAGATAGTGTTTTCTATCGATCCTTTTTAGTTTAATAGCATGCCTTGTCTTTAATAGGTCTTTTTATTAGTTTGGAGTTACTATATTAAAAATAATGAAGGTTTATACCATGTTGAGGTATTTGTTTCTATACAATGGGTTACTTTTATCAATTATATTTCATTCTTGATAAATTCAGTTGGGTTGTTCAGTGATTAAAAGTGATTAATTGGCTCAAAGGATTTCATGTAAAAGAAAATGTTTTCAAAAAAGGATTTTTATTTAAAAATGTATTTTCTTGATTTGGTAATGTGTTTTCAAATTTTTAAGTAGATCAGGTTGTATTTAAAAATATTTTATGAATTATTTATCTTGTTTTTGATAATACATTGGGAAATATCAGAATGGGAATCTTGGGTGCATTGGGATAGAGTCATAGGAATCCTTAGTGCATGTTTCACTATTAGGAGGTAGATCTTTGTGATATCGACTGGTAGGAGTCTATTTCTAATCAATCCAAAAATATTCCTAGTATGCATTGCCTCGTAGGTAGCACCAAATATGAGGTGATTTTTCATTTTTCATTTATGATTATTTATCACATGATTGTTTTTATCATGTATTTTTTCTCACATGTTTTTAAATATGAGATTTTATAATATAGATTTTCATGATAGGCTATTTCAAGGATATGGGTTATCCTATATACCTCTTGATTCATGGATATGCTTTCCTATTTTTACACTTACACTTTTAATATTTCTAGTTCAAGAATATGAATGGATTTTCTGAAAAAATGATGAAAAAGGGAAAACCATTTATAAATTGTTTAAATTTATGAGAAAATTATTTGTAAAAATGTATTGTTTTTAATTCAATAATTGTTTCATTCATGATACTAGTCCATGTATAGAAACTATGGTGGTATCCTATTGGTATTTGGATCCCACCCAACTTGTAACTTTTTTATTTTTTAGATGTTTTGGAGTATTTAATTAAAGGTAATATAATCCTACAATATGATGGTTTTTCTTGTTGTTGTTTATTTTGGTATAGGTTGGTCTGGATGTGACTTTTAGTCACATGGGGACTTGAATTACTTTTCTGATTAGCCTTTTTTGTCTTAGATTATATGTTTTGGGGTATCCAATTTATATCCTCTTTGTATTATGGTTATTTTTCTTCTTTTTCCTATATTCAATATTGGTTTTTGTTATTTTTTTACCCGTATCATGTGATGGGATAGTTCGGGAAGTTTTTTTGGTGGACCCAGGTTGGTTTGTTACAATTTTTTTAGCAAAGGGATGCTCAGCCTAAAGTGTGATATCACTATCAGAGGTTTTGTTTTGTTTTGGGTATACTGCAGTTAGGACCATGAAAATATGAATAGAAGGAGTAGAAAAGGGGTCTATCCAGTTCACTTTCACCACTGAAACCGAGTAACCATGGGTCTCCAGGGATATTTATCCTGTTTTAGACTTGGGGTTTGAGGTCATTTGAATGAATTGTATTGGAATTTTATTCGAATTGACTTTTTTCTTATTTAAGAATTTTTTTAATTGTTTATTTGAATTATTATTTTTTTCATATTTATTAACAATATCTGATGTTGGTCACATGATTTTGGAATTCTCTAATGATTTATTGGTTTATATATTTTGTTAAACAATACCTTCATGAAGAGATATTCCAAATCCACGAGAGGAAGCTAAAAGATAGGTTTTGTATGTGAGCTCTCTTGTGGAACCTTATTTATTAGAAGCTATTATCAGTATGGTTTAGACTCTGGGTCATATTGGTTTTGAAAAGCCAATACACATAGTGTATCATGGATTATAATTTTCTACGAAGCCTCCACCTATCTTTCATGGTGATAAAGGACCCCAATAATCCAAGGAGAGTCATGAACAATAATAGAGGATCTTCATCTTCTTAAAAACTCCTGATGACTTTGAAGTGGGGTTTCCCATGTATATGTGCAAGGGATCGGGTAATAAATGTAGTATTATATTATGGAAGTTATGTTACATGATGATATTACCCTATATTTCACCAAGAAAATATTTAACCAAATGTTTTATCCAGAGGCATTTTCTATGGAAAAGTCCTTGGAGTTTTTAAACATAGAGTAGCGGAGAAACCTATTCAAGACTATTGTAACAATTTTTTGAGTTGGTGAATATAGAATCAAAGATAGTCACTAATGAGTTCCTAAATTCTTGGACGATTTAATTAGGATTGAGGAATAATATTCGGTTGATATTGATACTCTTATGGATTTTGACCATTGGGGAGGTAGTTTAAAATCTAACAATAGTTGAGGCAGACATATCTGTGAAGACAGGTTTGGGTGGAGCTTTCATTTGTTCAGTTGTTATCCAGGGTGTACCTTCTGGATATAAAATGAAGTGTAAGAGTGGTCAATTTTCCTTAAGACTGTTCTCAATATAAATGATTGGGTAGAAACATGTTGTTTACTAGTTTTGTTAAAGCACATTTCAGACCAAGCCTTAGTCTACGGAGTCTCATAATACTTTTCATCTTTATCTAATATCTGGCCATCTATATATATTTTTTGAAAAGATATCTTTGGGATATAATGAAGGATCCAGTTCACCAGGTGATCATAGGATCATGTAGATTCTTCCAAGAGTGGTGGGTCTAAACCTTAGGCTAAGGGATATGTTCATGAGGCTATGTTTGAATAGATTTATGTAGTAGAGTATGCCCCAAGGGAATAAGAATTGAGGATAGATATAGTTAGATTTATAATGTGTATATCATCATATAAGGTTATATATTTGTTTGATATAGGTGATACTCACTATTTAATATCATCAATGTCAGTTTATTTGTTGGTGTTTATTTTAGAACAAATTCCATTCTTGTTGGAACTTTCCACACCATTAGGAAAGAGGTCTGAATAAGGATTCAAATTTCCTATGTGTTAGGTGATAATGACCAACTATGTTGTTGTATGGGAGAGTCTTATGCTGGGGTAATGTCATGCCAATTGTCAGATATTTTTCTTGAGGAAGTTGACCCTTTTTTGGGTGGTCAACTTCTTGCAGTTATCAGTTAGTAACCAAAAGTATTGCTATATGATTTTTTTGGTTTCCACAATAGATATAGGTCATGTTTACTATTTTACTACTCCCTATTATTTTACCCATTTCTATACCATCTTACCTTGTGGAACCTTCTGAGTTAGAGAAACTTAGGATCCATATTGAGGACCTAGAGGCTAAAGAATTTATTCAACATACCATGTTGTAGTGGGATTCACCTATCCTATTTTCAAAGAAAGAATATAGGCACCTCCAAATTTGTATTGATTATCAAATGTTGAATTAGGTGACCTTTTAGAAAAAATATCCTTTTACAACTATTGATAATCTCTTTGACTAGATTAGATGGTATTTATAGTTTTCTATTAATAACCTACAATTAGTGTATCACCAGTTGAGAGTTGAATAAGAGGATGTACCAAAGACAAAATTTTGGAGTTGATATGGGAATTTCAAGTTTTTTTATGACTTTGGTCTCAATGATGATCCTATGGTGTTTATGGTTTTGTTGAACCTGATTATTCATTGGTTCTTTGACTCTTTTTTTGTTTTGTTCATGGATGATATTTTAGTGCAATCCAATTCAGAGGAGGGGAACATGGACCATTTGGATATTATTCTTCGAACATTGAAAGAGTACTGTCCATATTGTAATATTTCCAAGAGTGATTTTTTGATCCAGTAAGTGATTTTTCTGGGTCAGGTGATATACGAGGGGGTTCTCAGTAGAGCCTGAAAAACCATAGATAGTTATTTCCCAAACCATCCCAGTAATGTGTTTTAGATCTGATTCTTCTTAGGTTTTACTGGTTACTATAGATGGTTTGTTCCGAACATTTCGAATCTCACATCTTTGATGAAAGATTTAACTCGTAAGGGTGTAATGTTTGAATGGAATTGAAATTTTCAGATATATGTTTCATAGATAAAGGTTTGGTTGAATTCATCACTTTTTTTGATTCCTTTGAAACAAGGATTGGGTTATGATGTTTTCTACGATGGTTCTAGTATGATATTGTTATGTTTGTTGATGATGGGAAACATATTGGGGCCTATGACTATCACCAGTTATGCCCTCATGATAAGAACTTCCCTACCCATGATCTGATGTAGGAAACTATTATTCATGCCCTCAAAATGTGGCATCACCATCTTTTTGGGGTGTTCATTATAGTATATTTTGATCATTAGAGTCTGGTGTAAATTTTTTCTCATAGGGATATGGATCTTCAATAGAGATTTTTGGTGGAGTATCTTCATACTTTTTATATTGGTATTTCTTATACCCCTGGAAAAGTAATTTTTTTTACTAATGTGTTGATTAGGAAATTACTAATACAAGCCAAGAAGGAATTAGTCATGGAGTGGTATGTAATGTGTTAGTTTGTTGAAATGACCCTGGAAGTGGAAGAGGTTGGTAGAAAGGTGTTCTTATATTTTATTAATGATAAATCATATTTTTATGAGTGAATTTGACTTGATAAGGTGTTAGAAATATAGTTCCAACACATTAGTGAAAGCATTTATGGTAGGGATACCTTGGGCGAGTGATCTATGAATACAATTGGATCTTTTTTATTCTGTGGTAGGTTGATTGTTCTGTTTTATTTGGGGTGGGAGTTGTGGAAAAATATACACCATTATTATTTGTATGTGAAATCTATGGATACCAATATATATCATGACTTGATGCATCAGTTTTTTTGGTAGGTGATTAGGTGATCAATTTTGGGTTTTCTATCACAATGCATTGTTTGATAATTAAGGTGGATAACCAGTGGACAATAGGGTTGTTATAGCCCTTTCCCATTCTGGTATTGAAGTGGGATGATATTTCGATGGACTTCGGTATTGTTTTCCAGCCTCCTTGTGTGAATGATGTGAATTTGTTTATTGTTCAATGACTCATGAAATCATCACATTTCATAACTATCAAGGAGGATATGGAAGCGGAATATCTTGTGGGATTTTATGTCCAAGAGATTGTGAGACTTCCTTGGGTTCCCTATATAGTCGATTCTAATTGAGATATGAGGTGAAAATCTAGATTTTGGAATATTTTTTAAGAGTTTATGGATTACTAGATAAAATTAATCATGTATTTTCAATGGAAAATTGATGGATAGAAAGATAGGGTTATCTATGTTTTTGAGGATATGCTCCAGGCTTGTGTTCTTGATTTTGGAAGATCTTGAGAGAAGAATTTTCCAATGGTTTAGTTTTCCTATAACAATATTTATTAGGATTCGATATATATGTTTACCTTTATGGATTTTTATGGGCAACTTTGTAGATCTCCCTTGTGCTCTATAGAGTAGGGAGATCAGTCCTTGGTTGGGATGAGTGTTGTTTTGGCAACAAAAGATATGGTTCAGTTGATATGGAGGTGTTTGATCATAAAATAAATTCATCATAAATATTTTCTAGACCATCATAATCAATGAATGGAGTTTAGGATTAGTGATTTGGTCTTTCAAAAATCTTTACCATGCTAGGGACATAGATGTCGTGGTATTAGGGTAAGTTAGCAATGAGGTTTTTGGGATTCCTTGAGATCTTTGGATGACTAGGGAGGGTGGCCTACCAGTTTTACATACCATATCACTTGAAATCTATCTATGATGTGTTTAATGTTTCCTAGTTGAGGAGGTATATATGAAATCCTTCCCATGTGACTAGATGGGAGGATGTTGATCTTATTCCCACTACAATTTTGGTTGAAAAACTCTTTCAGATTATAGACCACTAGGATAAGGTATTGTATGTTTGAATGATCCTCATGGTCTAGGTAGTATGACAATCCGAATGGGATATCCATGAGATTTCGGAGTATGAGTAGTTGATGATTCTATCATGACATTATTTTTTTGTAGATCTCAGATCTTGGGGGATTTATGGTGTGGGTTATTTTGGTGGGAGATTTTAATTCCATGTTACATTCCTATCAAGTATATTTTAACCTTTTTTTAGTTTTCCATTTTAATTGGTTGAGTAATGAAGAGAAGGAATTGGGAGGATATTTGTAACTGTAATGTCATGGATTTATTGGAATTGTTAGCATAAAACCTATAGTTTTTTCTGGTCGTTGAGAAATTACATGATTTTTAATGGGAATACACAATGTGTAATGGGAATTTGATGCAACCCATGAACTGGATATAGAATGAGATAATTTTACACAATGTGTAAAGGTTACATGATTTTTAGTAGAAAATATCAGGTTTTAATAAAAGGGAGATGTGTTTTTGGCTATTCCAACCTTCATGGATTACACGACGTGTAATCGGATTACACAGAAAGTAAATGTTATGATTTATGTGTTTTTTGGGGGATAATGAACAATTTTATTTTCATCCATTGTGTAGAAAATCTGTCTCGACCCAGATATCACCCTAGGAAATTTTGGGTGATTCCCACCCATCTAGATCACTTATTTGAATAATTGATCACCATTATGGTTGGATTGATTTTCTTTGGGTATTTAAGCCTTCCGGTTCTTCTTTGGTTTGGGTTGAGGCTGTGGATTTATGATTGGATAGTGCTTTATGTAAATCCTTTTCAGTTTATTTTGATTCCTTATCTTTTGAGGGTAATTATCTTTTTTTATGATCACCTTTTTTGAAATATGATAGGTTTATACCATGTTGAGGTTTTTGTTTCTATACAATGACATAATTTTATTAATTTAATTTCATTATTGATAAATTTATTTAGGTTTTTCATGGATTGGAATTGATAAATTGTTTCAAATGAATTTTTTTAAAGGAAAATATTTTCAAGAATGAGTTTTTTCCTTGAAAATGAATTTAAATTATTTGGGATTGAGTTTTCAAACTACGAAGTCCATCATATTGGCTTTGTAAATATTTTATAAAATTGTATATATGGTTTGGGAAATGTATTGGGTGATTGAATATTAGATACCTTGTGTTTCTCAGGATATAGACAGAAGTCATCTTGGTGTGTATTTCTCCATAATGAGGTGACTTTTTTAGATATCAATTAGAAGGACTCTATATCTATAGGATCTAACATATTACTATTTTGGATTGTAAGTAATTTCCCCTAGGCCAAATCCCAATATGATGTTCATTTTAATTTTTCTTTTATGGATATTTATCACATGATTTTTAATCATGTATTGTTTCACACATGTTTTATATACCCGGTATTATCAGATAGCTTTGTATGATAGGTCATATCACGGATATGTGATTACCTATATACCTCTTGATTCAAGGATATGATTTCTTGTTTTTATCACTTCTACTTGTTATATTTATGGATTGAAAATATGAAATAATTTTATAAAAACTAAAGGAATAAAAAGGTAAAATGATTTATAAATTGTTTGGATTTATAAAAATTCTTTGCAAAACTGTTTTGTTCTAAAATGTATAACTATACCATTCTTGATATTAGACCTTGTATTGAAAATATTAATGTATACTTTTTGATTTAGATCACACAATACTTGTTCCTTTGGGAATTTTTATGTCTTTATTTTCTGAATTTTGGTAATGGAAATAGAATATTTCACTATGATGGCTTCTCTGATTTTTATTTATTTTGGTACAGGTTCGTCTAGAAAAGATTTTTGGCCACATGGGGACCTAATTTACTTTCTGGATTAACCCGTTTTGTCTTGGATTGTATATTTTTGTGGTTTCCTATTAGCTTCTTCTTTGTAATATGGTTTTTTTTCTTGTTTTAACTATATTCAAGATTTGTTTATGTTATTTTATTTCACATGTATCATGTGAAAACCCATTTTGGGTGGATTTTTGGATGACATGGGTTGGTTTCATACATGAGATATTTACACACTACAAAATAAAGGATAATATTGAGGTTTTCAGTGCAAGGAATCAGGTAGAGACTATTATTTATGAAATCTACTCAAAACCATGAACTGAAAAATAGGAGTTCATCCCTTAAGGGGGGAAACATTGAGAATAATCTATCATTATATTGGGTTCCAATGACTATAGAAATTCTTGAAATATTTCAAACCTGATGTTTTAGGTATGAGAATCATACTTAAATCCCTATGTAATGATTGTAAAAATTATCATAATTAGGGGTAGTGTTGTTTATTAATGTAAAGAAAAAGGGGATTCACTTGGCATGTAGATGAGATATTAAGATGGATTGTTTAAATGTTAGTGTCTTTTATGTTTGTTTTATAAGAATATATTTTTATATATCCCCTACTTTAGAAATATTAAATTTTGAACATGATATCACATCAATGGTAGTTTATGGATAACATTTACCACCTTGTTCATATATGTATTATTTTATAAACTGTGTTTTCCAAGAGATATTTATATTTGATTAACTAAAAGGATGTTTTATAATGGACCCATGTGGTATTATCCTTATCTTAGAAAAAAGGGAAGAGAATATCGAGTGCCTTTAAAGGAGAAAAAGAGCTGAAAAGTCTCTTATATTATCCATTGAATTTTATTTTCAATAAGGGGAGAAAGAAATGAAAGAACATATTGGCTTTCAAAGAGGTGTGTTTACATTGAAAATAAAATTCAATGTGGGGATTATTGAGCCCAAGTGTTTCATTTATTGTCAATGAGAAAAAATTTGTATGGTATGTATAGATGAAGTAATGATTCTTGGAGGATTGTTATGGAATAATTAAAAATCATCATTTTATTTTATTTTCAATAAATAATCCATATAAGTTAATAGGTTTATTAAGATTATTCCATGGTCAATGTAAAGGAATTGTGAAGCTACTAGATTTAAGAATTCATGTGATTTAGTTATAGACATAATTGTAATATATATATTTTTATTATTGTTTAACTGGTCTTAATGAATAATACATTTTCATATTTTGTTTAGAGTTTTCACAAAGTATTCATGGAGTTAAGAATAAAAAATTAAGAAAACATAAAATAATTGGGTGAAGAAATATTTTGAAGAAGGACATGGAATATTATTTTATTTTATGAGATGATTTATTATAAAAACCATGAAAAATATTTATTTTTTCTATAAAGTTTTTTGGGATGATATTTTAGTAAGTCTTTTTATGAAATTTTAGTAAATATATAGCCATCCACAAGGAAGACAGGGGTCCAGTTCAACCACATGTTTGGGAGTAGAGACCACCCCATAGGAGCCAACCCACATGTGTAGATTACAGCAGAAGGGTTGAATTGAAGTGGTTGATCACCTACATAGGTAGTCATATTATGCACATAGTGCACATATAAGAAAGTGGTGACACTATTCATGTATACACAATGGCAGAGGTTTGGCTGACATGGGTTGATTCTAATGGAATCTCAAAGTAGATGTAAATACATGTATCCAAGACACAAATGAAAAAAATAACTTGTGAATAATATGGAAAAAACTATAAATATCAATGTGGGATTGATTCTATGTGGTTACTATTTACGGGCCTTTAAAATTAATGCATATAACTATGGTTTTCTGAGCCAATATTTTTGCATCGACTAATTTAAAGTAGCTATGGTCTTCTTACTCGATCATCATTAAGGGGTTCCTATATATAGTGATGAGATTTGTTATATTAATAATGATTGAACGAGGTTTATAAATATAATTATATTTGTTAGATATATTTGAATGTAATTTTAAACGAGGATGTAGTTTCACTTTCATGTAGAACCACTGTGAGTGGATACCATGGATGAAGACTACGATAAGTGTAATATGTTTGAAACTATGAATGTAGAAGTTTCTATGGGATATGAATAAAATATCATATAAATGATTAAAAATATCTAATTATATAATTTCACGTGTTGAACATGAAAAGAGACTATTCAAAATCTGTGTAGTGAATGTGTTTTTGATTGAGAAGGTAGTTTTCATTGAAGATTCCATCTGAATTTTAATTCAATATCACTGATATAGACAAACAAATATGAGATTATGGATTTAAAAGGCATATAAAATGTATTTAGAGATTTTTTTATTCAGTTTTTAGTACATAAAAATATATAAAAATAAAATATTGTATCATGTGAAGATGAATTCATGGCCATGCAGAAAATACTTTTTGAAATCATGAGAAAATTTAGTTTGCAATGCATGCATTATACGATGGGGAATATAAATAATATTCCATGTAGTGTGAAATTCATGATGAGAATGTAGGTTTTGTTTCAAAAAAATACAATGATAAGGTAATTCCATTTGTGGAGATAGGTGTCATAATTTTACTGGTTGCATACAATTGATAGTCAAACCTATTTTTGTTGGATTATCATGTTATTACCATGTGAAATATAGAACATAAATACCTTATTATCCTTTAGATATTTGAACAATAGAATTTTTAATAAGAGATAATCATGATTAAATATTCATATTTTATCCAAGATTGTTTTTACAATGAAAGTGAAACACTATGTATAGAATTCTATTTGACAAACACAATTCCTTTGCAAAGAATTAGTTATATATGTCCATTCTATATGTTAAATATATGTAGGAGTAAATTCCCCAACATTTATCGAGATGTGACAAGATTGATTTAATGTATTATTTTTCCATTTTGACAATGTTTCATATGGGTCATACCTTTGGGACATTTGAGTGATAATTTGAGAAAATTGGAAGTAGGAGGGGTTGTTCACGGTTGGGGCACAGTTTTCCAAAATCATGAAAACTAGCCCATAAAACCATGTAGACCTAGGAAAAGGGGGATTTCATAGATAGATAATGATTTTTCAAACCTTGAACCTCTTATGAGAAACCATAAAACCCCATAGAAGAGGTGCATGATTAGAGCACATGTTTTGGAAAATGGTGTGCCCTTTCTCAGAAAACCGTGCACAAATTTTTAATTAGCCCAAAAATTTATTTTATAAATACCCTAACCTCTATATTAATACAATATTTAACATAATTTGTAAATAACTCATTTCTCTCATTTTTGGAGTCCCCTAGATGAATTTATAGCCCCCCTGACCTCCGCTCATCATGATCCAATGCATGTATTAATGATATGCACCTATCCCAATATGTGAATCATTTCCCAATTGGTTTACCAACACTTTATTGTTCTTGTAATTTTCATTGAAAGAGTGTTTTCCACCATTTTATTTATTCATACATATAGGTTTAATATTTATTCTTTCATTCGGTCTTGGATCTATGATTTGAATCAAGATCTCGTTCTTTGTTGTGATATTGGGTTATTCTTCCCAAATTGGGGATATTCATTGGAAGATGTTTATCACTAATTTTAAATGTAGGTGGTCTATAATTCAAATCCAAAAGTATTGGTTTCAATTAAATGTATATAATTTTATAATTTCTTTATAATTTTTAGACATTGAGTTTCTTTAATTTGAGTTAATTAATTTTGATAATTAATTATTTAAAGGATCATGAAATTTGAATAATTAATTATTGAATTAATTATATGGATATTGGGATTGTCAAATTGGAATAAATAATTGTTTAATTAATTATGGTGATGTTGAGATTTTTGAATTGGAATAATTAAAATTTTAATTAATTAGGGGGATATTGGGATTGTTGAATTGGATTAATTAATTATTGAATTAATTAATGGAATTGAGGTGATTAATTAATGGTCGAATTAATTAATGGAAATGATGTGATGAATTAATTTTTTAATTAATTAATAGGATAGATGTGAATAATTAATGGTTTAATTAATTAGTGAAATGATGTAAACATAAAATTGTTACATTATATTAATTAATTGGTGATTTAATTAGTGGTTTGTTATGGTAGATGTGATATTTTGATATATGTGATATTTTGATATTATGATATTGTGATATATGTGATATTGTAATATATGGGGTATTGTGATATATGTTATAATCATGTGTGGGAAACAGTCTGCTGCCTAAAAATACCATAGTGATAATAGAGTTGATGAATGGTAACAATGGAATTCAGATATTAAATGAGTTGATTAATAGTAATAATGGAATTTAGATATGAATTGAGATCCTGAATGTAAAGACTCAGAAATTTCAAGGAAATTTTTTCCTTAAATACTTTGGAATTTTACGAGTCTGTGGTTTCTGACGGGACTTGATTCTGAGGCCCGGTGTGCCCGGAATCAATTTTCAATGTTTAGATAGAGTACGTTTAGTGAACGAGCGAGCGGGATTTTCTATCTTTTGAACCGGTGTTTTGAATTGAAATCTGAGGGCGTTGATGAACTCGGAACGCCATTAATTACTTTAGGGGACAATTACCGCAGTTGCGTTTTAAGCGGGTTGAGATTTAATTTTTGGGGAATTAGTTTAAAATAAATAAAATTGTTAGAAAAATTTCATTTTATAACTTTGGATGTTAATCCCTCCCATGGGAAGTTGTTGGTGGGGCCCACAACCATCTAAATTCCCATGTGTGGATATTTGAAAGGTGGGGCCCACACGAGCCCCAACCTTTCACCTTCCCCTAAACTCCTTAAATCCCCATTCTTTAATTTGTGAACTCCTCATAAATTGTGTAAAATATTCCTCTCCCTCTCTCCCTCTTTATTATTTTCCAACACATTTTAATCAATTCAATCAAACTCTTTAATTATTTAATTAAGGGTTTCGAATTTTGAATGCTTTTAAGATTTATTAAAATAAGGGGTAGCCTTATTTTAATTTGGTTGGCACATGTTGTGTTTGGGGAAATATTTGAGAGAGAGCTCTTGTGAAAGAATAAGAGAGTTTCTCCTTTTTTGAAGAACATCAACCATCCGACGAAGAAAGATCGATGCGCTTTCCATTCTTTTCCCTGCGATAAGTGAGGAGACACCACTTCTTCCTCAGATGCACTCCGACGTCGCCTACAAATCCTTTCCCCATGACGTCGTCTTCCGTGACGCCCGACATGCGACGTCAATTATCAAGTTAGAGGTTATGTCCAATTTTAATGGATTAAAATTGTGCCTCGATTTGTCATTGTATAACTTGATTGTCTCGGCCTATTGCTATCAATTAACGCGGAGGGCATGTGCCAAATGAACACGGCCCGATGACCCTCCGTTTGATCTTGTTTAATTATTTGGAATTGACGATTGGAGGCGGAATGAGGAAGAGACCGGCGGTGCAAGGGCCTCCATCGCACAGAGAAAGAAAATCCATGGCCAAGCGAGCCTCGTCGGAAAAAGCATGGAACCGTCACGCCATGCCAGGGATGCGGAGCTGCGGCCAGCGCAGACCGTGGCAGAGGAAGCTGGCGCCCTCATGGTGGCTGTGAAACAGGAACCGTGGTCCGCTTTACAGGCCGCTTCGGCCGAAGGATCGGCCGGCCGGGCGGAGGCAAGCCGCGGTTCCAGGAGGGCACTGCGCCGGATGAGCCATGGCCCGTCCGTGCGGGCTGCTTGCGCTAGAAGGCCGGATGGCTCCATACGGGCCGTTCCATGCCGGGCCAGGCCGGGCCGCGGCCCTTTGGGTCGAACCGCGCGTTTCACCGGGCTGGTCGGATACCCCTGCCGGGTCGGACCCGCTAAGACCGGGATGACCGACCTGCCAGCCCACTGGTCTTAATGGGCCGAGCTTGTTTTCACTTAATGGTGAATAATTCAAAGATTGCGCTTCTGATCGATGCGTCTTCTGCGGCACTAGGATGCATCAACTCTGGACTTCGTGACAGTTGATATATCAACCCCATTACTCAAGAGTCAGAACCTCCCCGAATCGAGTATGCTATGTGAGGGAACCATAGAGCTGGATTCAACTCCAATGACTACTGTGCTGGGATCCTCTGTGGGTTCAACAACGATGATGACTGTACTTGGATCCTACGTGGGTTCGGTAGCGAGGACGACTGTACTTGGATCCTTCGTCGGTTCGGAACGAGGACGACTGTACTTGGATCCTACGTGGTTTCGGCAGCGATGACGACTATACATGGATCCTACGTGGGTTTGGAAGTGATGGTTACTGTACATAGATCCTACGTGGGTTCGACAATGAAGAGTTATGTACTAGGATCCTAAGTGGGTTCGGTAGAGGATATGATTCAGAGGCTACATCTAATCATCTCTACCTCTCTTCGAAAGTAGTATACCTAAGTGAGATGAGTCTTGACTTGAAATCATTACCATTGGTGTGATTGAACTCTTTCCTGTGTGGAATAGGTTGTGCTTGGGCTCGAGAGTTGGATCCAAACTGAGTTTGATAACTTAGGTATATGTATGGGAATATACCCAAGTAGGGTTGGTTGATTTTTTGTGTTTGTTCTTTTCCTTTTTGGTTTATCCTTCGTGGATTCTCGGAGACCTTTGGGGGTATCGGGGTCCCTATTGATTATCGTATACTCACCCCTGCATGGGAATTGCCCGCACAACGTTGTGTTGGTTGTAGAAGATGGATAGCACTGATCATGGTTGAGGCTTGTGGAGCTGGACAGTATCCGGAGGTGGACCACCTGACGGGATGTACACGGAGCAGACGGACGGACTCGAGGTACCGATGAAACTATCTATACCCACCCTTTAGGTGGGATTTCCGGAGGACGACTCAATGGTTTCGGCTTTACTTTACTGTTGTTTTAATTTCCTTTTCAGTTGTACTGTACTTTCAGTTGGGTTTGTATACTGGCCCATTTAATTTTCAGCACTACTTTTGTACTTAGTTTTACTTAGTGCTTACTTAACATGCATACTCCAATGTGTTTTTTTACTTATATAAAGTCAATGCCTTCCCTTTTTATCGGGATTTAAGCATTTGGTTCTAGTCGCCAGCCCCTGGACTATGGAAGGTGGGCTTCGGGTAGTCATGGCACAAGCCATGAGGACGGGTCGTGACAAATTGGTATCAGAGGTCGGTTCTACCATAGAACTCAGGACTCTGATAATTTTTTCTCTGTGAAGAAATAGTGTTAAGAGTGTTGAGTGTGGTTTTCAGTCCAGGGAGTCCAGTGTTGGTGTGGCTGCTGACATATCCATACACCAAGTCCCTGACTTCTGATTTCCGACTCAGTGCTCGAAAACACTAATTGCATGTGTGTTTCAAAAGTTTTCCTTGTGATTACTTTGTGTTAGCTCACCAGGTATACTGTTTGACCGTGGCGCACCTGTTTCTTTTCAGGATGGCCCCACGAAGGCAACCAGCTAGGGTTCCTTGTTACGTGCTAGATGGAAGCCCACTGAGCGATGGGGCCTCAATGTAGGGCCCCATTATAGCGGAGGCACCAGCAGTACCACTACCCGCTGAGCCACCGATGCCACCAGCCCCAGCAGTAGAGAGTGCACGCCACCTGACCGCATTGCAAGATTTTCAGTGATAGAGGCCTCCCAGGTTCTGTGGAGAGATGGACCCTCATGTAGCCGAGGATTGGCTGGAGGCTATCATCAGAGTCTTTAGATTGTTAGGGACACCCGAAGACCTTATGGTGATCCTTCCCACAAGTCTCCTGCACGCGGCAGCAGGTAGATGGTGGAGCCTGATTCTTTAGGTGAAAGATGAGGCATCTCTACTTTGGTCGGACTTCGATAGCGTCTTCCGCTCAGAGTTTGTTCCATCCACCCTCCGTGCAGTGGGCATCCAAGAGTTACTACAACTGCGGCAGGGCATCATGACAGTAGCCCAGTACTCGGTGAGATTTACCGACCTCCCGCACTACTCCATGGACAGGGTACAAGACCCATTATTCCGGGCCCGGACCTTTGAGCAGGGACTGAGGCATGAGATCAGGGCTTCGATGATCTCCCTCAGCATTCCGACGTAGGAAGGAGTACAAGAGCGATCCCTTCTTATGGAGATATTTTTTGCTGAGCCAACGCCAGTAGAGAGATCCACCACATGGAGACACGTAGCAGAATCTTCTACAGCCGGCAATAGATAGATGATGCAGATG
The DNA here is from genome assembly GCA_963277665.1 of Viscum album. Lineage (NCBI taxonomy): Eukaryota > Viridiplantae > Streptophyta > Magnoliopsida > Santalales > Viscaceae > Viscum > Viscum album. The sequence continues at coordinate 1,950,670,866 of OY728141.1, read as the reverse complement.
TCCATGTGGACCAGGCCATCAGGTGGGAGACCTCGGGATACTGGTTCGGATGTGTGGGGAACACGGAGCAGATCAATCCATACAAGGGGCAGGCAGTGCTATGCATGCGGTGGAGGGCCACATGGCTCGGGACTGCCCGACCCACCATGCAGATGAGTATCAGACAGTAGAGGATCCTCCCTGGCAGAGGCAGTGGTTTGCCTGTGGCGGTCCGTAGGGACCAGGAGGACAAGGCAGAGGAGCTGGGAGAGCAGTGGGGGGTGGACGACGCTTCGAGGCTCTACCACCACCACCACCAGGGGGACCACCCCGACCTCTGGGATCTAGAAGACATGGGATGGCCCTACTCCAGGTAGTCGAGGCCTACGACCACGGAACACCTGTGATGATTCAAGGTACTATCTGTGTCTACTCCACCCTTGCTGCAGTTCTTATAGACATAGTAGTTAGTCATTCTTTCTTTTCCGCTGCCCTTGTTCGGAGGTCAGAGATTCTGATGGATTCGTTGGCTCGATCCTTACAACTAGAGACTCCTACAGGATCAACCTCGATGATTACGCACTGGTGCCAGATGTGTGAGCTTACTCTAGGAGGCGAGAGATTCGGCTGATATTTTCTTGTAGGGGCATTGAGGCCTTACGACGTCATCTTGGGTATGGACTGGTTATCTACAGTCCACGCCCTAATCGACTGTATTTGGCACAAAGTGCGGTGTGTCCGCACATATGGGAGCAGGTTGACCTTCACCGGTGAGAAGGGAGACTTTGCTGCACAGTATGGACATACGAAGAGGAGAGGGTAGCCGATCACACATCAGTTGGCTAGTCTCTTCTTAGGAACGGTTGATGTGCGGAATCCGAGTTTTCCTGTTGTGGTGGATCAGTATGCAGACGTTTTTCCTGACGACGTTCCAGGACTACCTCCTCACAGAGAGGTAGATTTCTACATTGACTTGTACCCTGGGACAACACCTATATCTACTATGGCATATCAGATGGCTCCCGCCGAGCTTCGTGAGCTACGAGTACAGCTGGAGGACAAGCAGGGAAAGGGATTCATCTGACCCAGTGTTTCACCCTGGGATTCTATGATTTTATTCGCCTAGAAGCTGAATGGGAGCTTATGACTATGTTTTGACTACCGTCTCCTAAATCAGGTGACCATAAAGAACAAGTACCCACTCCCAAGGATTTAAGACCTCTTTGGTCACCTCAAGGGAGCACGATGGTTCTCGAATATAGGACTTGGGTCAGGATATCATCAGCTCATAGTTCGAGATGAGGATTTGCAGAAGGCGAACGTCAGGTGTTGGTATGACCACTATGAGTTCTTGGTTATTCCCTTCGGCATAACCAACGCACCAGCAATGTTCATGAGTTTCATGAACAGGATCTTCCAGCCTTATCTTGATTTTTTTTTTCATAGTCTTCATCAACAAAATACTGATTTACTCGACTACTAAGGAGGATCATGCCTACCACTTGTGGGTTGTACTGGATACACTCTGAGAGCACCAACTTTATGGTAAGATCTCGAAGTTCTAGTTCTAGATTTGAGAGGTTCACTTCTTGGGTAACATCATTTCAGAGGTGGGAGTTGTCATGGATTTAGTGAAGATCAAGGAAGTACTTGTTTGGAAGCCACCCAGGAGTGTGACAGAGGTGCAGAGTTTCCTAGGTCTGGTTGGGTACTATCGGAGATTTGTGCCAGACTTCTCTAGAGTTGCAGCACTGCTTTCAGCATTGACAAAGAATGGGAAACCCTTTGTGTGGTTAGATAGATGCCAGTAGAGCTTCCAGGATATGAGACAGAGATTGACTAGTGCAACCATCTTGAGGCTACTGGAGGAGGGCGTTGGGTACGTAGTTTACTGCGACGCATCCGGGACCGGACTCGGGTGTGTCCTGATGCAAGAGAGGGTAGTGATCACTTATGGTTCACGACAGTTGAGGCAGCACGAGCAGAACTATGCAACCCATGAACTAGAGTTAGCAACAATGGTCTTCGCCTAGAAGATGTTGCGGCACTATCTGATGGGCGAGCACTTTACAGTCTACTCTGACCACCAGAGTCTCAGGTACATCTTCTCATAGAAGTACCTGAACCTATGATAGTGGAGATGGCTCGAGTTCCTCCAGTACTATGACTTTGAGATAGTCTATACTCCTGGGAAGGGGAATGTTGTGGTTGATGCTCTCAGCTAGAGATCAGGCGTTCAGCTACTTGGAGTGGCGACGAAGCAGTTTGCCGCATTGAAGATATCCTTTGTGGATAGAGATGGGGAAGTTTTTCTAATGTCCCTCATAGTTACTCCTCTAATTTAGAAGGTCAGAGAGGCACAATGTGGGTACATTGACTATTATACACGACGTGCTCATGTTTCCACAGGGCATGTGCCTGATGGATTTTCTGAAGGAGGAGAACACATCATCCTCTTCAGGGGACGTACCATGGTAGCAGTTGCACGGTAGGAGGAAGTGCTGAGGGAGTTTCAAACTTCCCCTCTAGTGGAAGATCTTGGAGTGGAGAAGATGTTCTAGGACCTCAGACGATATCACTTGTGGCCGGGTATGAAGAAGGTTATAGAAGAGTTCGTTTCACGATGCCACACTTTCCAGCTAGTGAAGGCGGAGAACCAGGTACCAGTAGGCTTGGAACAACCCTTAGAGGTTCTGGAGTGGAAGTGGGATGGGATATCCATGGATTTCATGGGGGATTACACATACATCCAGGGGACACGACTCTATCTGGGTGATCGTCGATCGACTCACCAAGTCGGCCCACTTCCTACCGATCAGAGAGTAGGGCTCAGTATAGATATTGGGATGCCTCTAAGTTCAAGAGATTGTACGGATTCATGTTTTTCCATCGTCTATCGTCTCCGATCGAGGTGCTCGCTTTACTTCCCGGCTTTGTAAGGGGTTTGAGGAGGCATTTGGGACACAACTACGCATGAGCACTGTCTTTCATCCTCATACTGATGGACAGATGGAGAGGACCATTCAGACTCTTGAGGACATGCTCCGTGCATGTGTCCTTGACTTAGGTCACAATTGGGCGGATCACCTACACTTGTAGGAGTTTGCATACAACAACAGCTACCACACCACCATCGGGAAGGAACCATACGAGGCACTGTACGACCGACCTTGTAGGTCACCTCTATGCTGGACTGACCCTGGGGAGTCAGCACTTGTAGGACCATAGATGGTTCAGGCTACGACGGAGAAGGTGCAGATCATCCAAGAGAGGATGAGGATTGTACAGAGTTGATAGATTTCCTATGATGATAGGAGATGGAGACCACTGGATTTCAAGGATGGAGACCACATTTTCTTATGGGTCTCACCTCGACGTTGATTACGAAGATTTGGCCAGGGCAGCAAGTTATCTCCGCCCTTCATTAGGCCTTTCCAGGTCCTCAGAAGAGTAGGCGACATGGCTGGCCGCCTGGCCCTTCTACCTCAGTTGCACCGGGTGCATGACGTTTTCCACGTATATCAGCTGAGGAGATCTGTGCACGACCTGACCCACATCATTGATCATGGGGAGATGGACATCGATGACGGGGCTACATTCACAGAGGTCTCAGTGGAGATCGAGGATAGATAGGAACGGGTCCTACGTGGACGGTCGATTTCACTAGTGCGCATTCATTGGCAGCACAGGAACCTCCAGGAGAGCACATGGGAGCTGGAGGCTCAGATGCGTGCTCAGTACCCCCATTTATTCCCTAGTTTATGTTGTAGCTTTACGGGGACATAAATCCCTGAGGTGGGAGTAATGTAAAGACCTAGAAATTTCAAGGGAATTTTTTTCTTAAATACTTTGGAATTTTATGAGTCTGTTGTTTCTGAAGGCACTTGATTCTGAGGCCTGGTGTGCCCGGAATCAGTTTCCAATGTTCATCTCAGGTATGTTCAGTGAACGAATGAGAGGGATTTTCAATCATTTGAACCTGTGCTCAGAATTGAAATCCAAGGTCACCGATGAACTCGCAGTGCCGGTAATTGCTTTAGGGGACCTTTACAATAGTTGCGTTTTAAGCGGCTTGAGAATTAATTTTTGGGGAATTAGTGTAAAATAAATAAAATTGTTAGAACAATTTTATTTTATAAATTTATAAGTTAATACCTCCTATGGGAAGTTGTTTGTGGGTCCACAACCATCCAACTTCCCATGTGTGGATATTTTAAAGGTTGGGCCCACACGAGCCCCAACCTTTAACCTTTTTCTAAACTCCTTAAACCCCCTTCTTTAATTTTGAACTCCTCATAAATTGTGTAAACTCTTCCTCTCCATCTCTCCCTCTTTATTATTTTCCAACAAATGTTAATCAATGCAATCAAACTCTTCAATTATTTAATTAAGGGTTGTGAATTTTGAATGCTTGGAAGTTTAATTAAAATAAGGCGTAACCTTATTTTAATTTGGTTGGCACATGTTGTGTTGGGTGGAATATTTGAGAGAGAACTCTTGTGAAAGAAGAAGAGAGTTTCTCCTTTGTTGAAGAACATCAACTTTCCAACGAAGAACGACACTCTCTTCTGACGAAGAATGATTGACGCGCTTTCCATTATTTTTCCTCGACAAGTGAGGAGACACTAGTTCCTCCTCAGACGCACTCTAATGTCTCCTAAAAATCCTTTCCCCACGACGCCGTCTTCCGCGATGCCCGATGTGCGACGTCAAATATCGAGGTAGGGGTTATGTTCAATTTTAATGGATTAAAATTGTGTCTCGATTCGTCGTTGTATAACTTGATTGTCTTGGCCTATTGCTATAGCTTAACGTGGAGGGCGCGGGCTGAACGAACATGGGCCGACGACCCTCGATTTTATATTGTTTAATTATTTGGAATCGATGATCAGAGGCAGAATGCAGAAGAGACCGGAGGCGCATGGACCGCTGTCACACACGCAAAGAAAATCCACGACCAAGCGAGTTGTGGTAGAGGAAGAATGACGTTGTCATGCCGTGTCGGGGATGCGGAGCCACAGCCAGCGCATGCTGCGATGGAGGAAGCCGGTACCATCACACCATCTATGCAGCAGGAACTGCGGCCTGCTTCACGGGCCTCTTCAGTGAATGGATCGGCCGGCCCGTCGGCCGGCCGGACGGAGGAAATCCACGACGCGAGCAGAGCGCCGCACCGGATGATCTGCGGCCCACCCATGCGGTCCGCTTGCGCCACAACACCGGCCGACTCCAGCCAGCCGGTTAGGGTGGGTGGCTCCTCTTGGCACTGCCAGTTTGAGCAGTCGGGGGGCCACACCCCCCCCCCCCTCGGACCCCTCACCTTCGGGAGGAGCTGCTCAGCCAGCTGACCGAGCCAACCAGGCCACACCCTATCGGGTCGGGCCATGCCCCTTCGGGCTAGACCGCGCGTTTCACCAAGCCGGTCTGACACCCATGTTGGGTTGGACCCGCTACGACCGGGATGACCGACCCGCCAGCCTACTCGGCTTAACGGGCCGGTCCTGTTTTCACATAAAGGTGAATAATTCAAAGACTGTGCATCAGATTGATATGATGTCTACGGCACTAGGATACATCAACTCTGGAATTTGTGACAGTTGATGTATCGACCCCTCTACTCAAGGAGCGGACCCTCCCAGAATCGAGCACGTTGTGTGCAGGAACCCTAGAGATGGCTGTGACTGCGAAGACTACTTTGCTTGGATCCTCCATGGGTTTGACAACGATGAAGACTGTACTTGGATCCTATGTGGGTTCAGTAGCGAGGATGACTGTACTTGGATCCTCCATGGGTTCGGCAGTGAGGATGACTATACTTGGATCCTCCGTGGGTTCAGCAGTAATGATGACTATACATGGATCCTACGTGGGTTCGACAATGATGGTTACTGTACCTGGATTCTATGTGGGTTCGAAAGAAACTAATTCTATACTAGGATCCTATGTGGGTTCGGTAAAAGAGATGATTCAGAGGCTACATCTAATAATATCCACCTCTTTTCGAAAGTAGTATACCTATGTGAGATGATTTATTGACTTACAATCATTACCAACAGTGTGATTGAGTTCTTTCCTATATGGACTGGGTTGTGCTTGGGCTTGAGATTTGGATTCAAACTAAGATTGATAACTTAGGTATATGTATGGGAATATACCTAAGTAGGTTTGTTTGATTCTTTGTGTTTGTTCTTTTCCATTGTGGTTTATCCTTCATGGATTCGGGGAGACCTTTGGGGCTCTCGGGGTCCCTACTAAGTATCATATACTCACCCATACACTGGAATTTCTCGCACAACGTTGTGTTGTTTGTAGACGACGGACAACACTGATCGTGGTTGAGGCTTGTGGAGCTGGAATGTATCCGGAGGTGGATCACCTGACGAGATGTAGCAGACAGACGGACCCAAGGTACCGAAGACACTATATATAACCACCCTTCGGGTGGGATTTCTGGAGGACGACTCAGTGGTTTCCCTTTTACTTTACTGATGTTTTACTTTCCTTTTTAGTTGTAATTTACATTCAGTTCGGTTTGTATACTATCCCATTTACTTTTTTGAACTACTTTTTACTCAGTTTTACATAGTTCTTTCTTCACTTGCGTACTCTGATGTGTTTTTTACTTATATAAAGGCAATTCCTTCCCTTTTCATCGGTATTTACGCCTTTGGTGCTAGTCGCCATCCCCTGGCCTATGGAGGGTGCACTTGGGGTAGTCATGACATAGGCCCCAAGGATGGGTCATGACAATGAATGGTAATAATGGCATTCAGATATGAATTGTGATGTTGAATGATAACAGTGGCATTCAGATATTAATTGAGATGATGAATAGTAACTGTAGAATTCATATATGAGTTGAGATGATGAATGGTACAAATAGAATGTAGATATGAGTTTTGATTATGAATGGTAAAAATGGGATTCATAAATATGATATTCCTTGGGGATAGTCTAGAGTATGACATGGGATGAAGTGGGTATTGAGAGTTTAGGTGTCCTTAAGAACCTGGGGGTTATGTGGTTAAATAAAGAGAAATTTAATAGAAGTAAACCTTTTGCTTTATTTATTTTTAACTCTTTATACAACATCCAGCACTATTTTTACTAGATATTGTTTTTGACTCCATTGGAATTGGCCTACTGAGTTGTAGTCACACCATCCTCAGGCTGCCTAATTAGTTCATGAATATATTTCATGGTTATATTATTGGTAAAGGTAAAGGGCCCAGTGTTGGTGATCATGTGAATCTGTTATAGAAAAATGACATGGGGTGCAGTTGTGTGGCTCCTAGTTCAGGATAGTACAAATTAGTATCAGAGGAGTTTTATTTCTTTTTAATTTGACTTACAATTTTTGAAAGGTAGAAAGGATAATAGGATGATTTAGATCCTGGTTAATATCATGTGCATGGGAGTATCTAACCCATGTCTAAGGGTAAAACTCTAGTACCCACGGTGGGATTTCTATTATTGATGTGTGTTGTTACAGTTGATGATATTTAACCATGAGTATTTCACTTTTAGTGTGATGTGATAATTGTTATTTGATATTTTATGATATTTTAATCATGGAGTTGTATGGTACAATATTTGAGTATGCATGCATCATATTGGGAACTCTAGATTATTTTGTGACATGCAACATTTTAGTTATGCATGTGAAAAAGTGTTCTGGGTACGTTTTTAAAATTTAACTATTTTCCCTTGTGTAAATTTTATTGAAAAAGGATCATAATATAAAAGTGGAAATTGTGTCTAATAATTATTCGAAAAATGATTTAAAATTTAAATAAATATGAGCTTAATGAGGAACATGAATTTTAGAATGACATTATTCTTTTTTAACCATGACGTAGATGTAGGATGGTTAAGTGTAGTGATTGTACATTTGTACTGAACATGTGGCAGAAAAAGGGGGAATGACTTGTTATGGATTAGTGTGAATTCCTCTTGTTAATTTTTTTAATGATATGTTATGAGTCCTAAGACATGTTTTTTTCATTTTATTGATATACCTCTATGACAATGCTTGTTGAGAATATGAAAGGAGGTCATGGCATATGATGCTCCTCTAATGGTGGAACTTGAGGAACCAATAGTTTTAGATGGGGAATTCAGAGATTAGTTTTGAGATAACAATACTTGATTTTTGATATTAATGGAAAGGAACCGATGGCATGTTTTAAAGATCATGTCTGATCTTACATGGGATTTTCAGTTACGAAACCCTGTAATATTTACCGAAGTGGGTGGAACGGAGGTAGAAAAGTGATGGATTGTGTTCATCTAAAATATACTTGACCATTTAGGGACTCCTCTTAGTAATATGATCAATTTGGAAACATATATGTTGTGAGGACTAGTGAAGCGCTGGTGGGATGTTCATACCTGCACAGGGTAGGCAGACATGATTTCATTAAAGGCTTTTTTGGAGAAGTTCCTAGAGAACTTTTATCGAGAGAAGCAAAGATATGAGAGAGATGATGTTACCCAGTCAAGATCCTAGTATAACTGATAAGGGGATGTGTAAATCAGTGATATTCTTTTCTTTTATGTTTCCTTTCATTTTAAACTACCTTATCCTCCTGTTATAGAGTTCTTTACATACTGAATGAACACAACTAGATGAATACAAGATTTACATGGTTTACTACCCAACATGAGTAGCTACATACATGGTATAATACTAAAATAATATAGTACCACAGAATCCTATATAAAACTATCTTTTTCTATGGAATACAATGAGTATGATATACCCCTAAACTCATGTAGCACTTGGGAGATAATCCTCATATGTGTGTGTACCCTCTCAGCACAAATAGGGTAATCCAATATCTCTGTGCTTCTTAATAAACTTCCACAAATATGATATTTGAAAACAACTCTTCTCTTTTCTATCTAGAAGATGATAGGAACTACCTAGACTTCATAATAATACTAATTAATATACCCTAGTCATATCTAGATTCACTTTAAATCACTTCTCACTTAATTTGAATACTCAAATCATCAGCTCACAGAGCTGCTTCTTGAATCTCCCAGCTTTGTAGACTAGTATAGTTCGCAAAGCTCTCTAGTTCTCATAGCTCAATGGATTTCATAACTCACTATTTTGTAGAGCAACGATTGGTCTTTGTGAAGTTCACTTCATTTTCAAAGCTCAATGGCTCGCTGTTAAGCTCATTTCCTTTTCAGGGCTCACAGCCTTCGCATAGCTCGCTTTCTCTGTGAACCTTCTCCACAATTCAAGAGCTATAAAATTCTTGTTAAGTTTCTATACATTTCTCTTGGGGGTGGATTCCTATTTATAGGTGTTTACAACTAACAATAAAACTTTTTACCCATCTCAGCACCCCGTCAACACCAAATCACAAAGCTTCTACATTTCCCCAGATATTCACTCAATTTCGCAAATCACCATGGCTATTTTTTATATTTTAAAAGCTCTTTGTAATTGAAAAGCATTCCATAAAATCCATTATTCCACCGTGATGATCCTTCTTACATTTCACCAGTGAAAATTATCCACTTTTAATGTTATTCACCACCTCTTGTGTTACTTGCAAAGAACTTCACCTTTTCCATTCGCGAATCTCATCGTAGTCGCAAAGAACACTGTCAACTTTGTTTGTTCCTTTGTGAAACCCGCTTCATAAATCATGCGTCACAATTTCTCCAAAAAACTTATGATATTTGTGAAATAAAAATCAGAAAATTATTGTCTGATTTACCATGGAATGTATTGTAAATTTCCTATCATTCCTCAAAAACTTATACAAAATTAAGGGATTTCATTTCTTCTCAAACATTCATGACAAAAAAGACAAAACTTCGTGCATCCAAAAACATCATTAGCCAACATGGTACAAATAAGATATGCTAATTTAATCTGGTTGAATTAGGGAATTATCTATGTGATGGAGTGTTTTGGTCACATAATATACTTTCTAGTATTTTATCCAGCACTAGAATGGGATGAGATAGCTACGACAATGCATTTTTATGATGGGATTGAATTTGAGATTAAGTCCCAAGATAACTTCTTTCAGTTAAAATATTTTAGAGATGAGGTGGATTATAATATCATATATTAGGGGAACCAAAATTGGGATTCCAGTGAAGGATTGATTGTTTCTACTATAAGATCTGGTGGAACATCTTTTGAAAGCCGGAATATTTGCTATGGGAATATTAGCTAGGGGATTGTGGGAAAATTTCCCAATAGGAAGGATGAGTTTCTGAGGATCCTACCTGAGTTTTTTTACACCAGTGTGGTAGGCCAATACACTTTTTTATACACTATCCCCATCTACCAGTTGATTTCTGATCACGAATTAGGATTGGACATCTACATATGTTTTGTAAAATCCCACGACATATGGGTAATGATGGAGGTACTAAAAAAACAAGCATACGTGAAGGGGATATTCTGCACTATATTACTCTTGTATATAGAGTTATAATCACCATGGATGTAGATACAGTGGATTAGGTAATTATGGGGATTAGGGCACATATCATTTGAGTGGTGTAGCTTAGGGTACATTGGCTGTAGTACAGTGAAGAGCGACAGGACAATTACATGTCATTCAACATACACTATTAGATGGAGAGGCTATAACATTGACAATTAGAGTTAATATTCTTATATATTCCATGCAAGATATTTCCTTATTTTTTACTATGGATCTCATTATTTTATTTATACCCAAATTGTGAATATTTGGGGCATATCGGTGGAGATCGTGAGTGGGGTGTTAATGATAGTTAAAATGTAGGGAGTATGGTCAAGGGACATCTATTAATGAAAGGAATGTTTCATCAAGGTTAAGGAGTGTTGTATTCTATGAGATATTTACATTATAGGAATGTCATGGTTTGACCTAATTTAGTGCATGGATTAGTTAGTATCGTACTCTTCCCACATATAATGTTACCACATGGGAGTGAATTTTATGTCTCATAAGGGTGACAATTACATTCCTCATGGGGAATGGGATATTCAATTGGGATGTGTAGGGATATTTCACTCGAAACTGGGGGAGCTCATTGGCCAGTTTTTTAATATATTTCTAGATGATGAAAGCATAATGATGGTTGTGTTTCAACTTGTAGTGGAAATATTTCTGGATGTTTTTCTTGAAGACTTCTCATGGATGCTGTAACATCATAGGTAAATAAAGGATATGATATTTTCATATTTATTTATATTTGTGAATTAATTATTTATTTTACTTGATAGGTATGCTATGTTCGATGGCATACCCGACACACAACAATAGGTTTCTCTGATATCTTACGCTGCACACAATGCCGAGTCATACTGAAAAATAATAGTATAATATTATTTTAAATGGTAGTTAACACCTAGCCATTGTATTGGCTTGAATGAAAAGAACTAACTACAACATGACTATACATTTTTGTTAAATGTTTTTACGTTTATCCAAAAAAATTTAGAGGCTTAAAATTATAATGAATCTGATTTTAAGCATGAAAAACACTATTTTTTTTAAAAAGGTCGGTCTACCGCCTTTTGATGGAGAAGCCCATTTTAATCTAGTTTTTGTCACTTTTATATGTTCCATTTAAAAAAAATCATTAGAAGCGGGACATCAACATTTACATTGGGTAAATTTTTGGTATTTTTGGGATAAACTTCATTATATAACGAATAGTGAAAAATACTACATTTTAAATCAAAACTATATTTTCATCTAATTTATTTATATAGTTAGATTTCCATTTTAATTGGTTTAAAAGTGTAATTAGATTATATTTTTTACCATTTAATCCAATTTTGGTCATTGGAAGTAATTTCACTTTGAAATTGGACATAAATAAATGTCAATATTTTGATAGTTATTATTTCTTAAAAACACACTTTTTTTGGTTTTGGCAATAAGAATTAATTTTAAATAAATTTATGTAACTTCTATGTTCTAAATTTGGAAAATTGGATTCCACATTTGGAATCAGGAGTTTCTTTTTCTGTGAATAGGAAACTTTTATTTTTGGAAATTATGAATATTAACTTCAGTAAATATTTTATGTACCATGGTTAAATATTAAATTTGGTAAATAAGGGTAAAAAACTAATATTATAATAATATTTAATTACCCTAACACGTCTCCTAACCCTATTTTTTGATACATTTCCGACCATGGGCATCCTTGGGTTGATTTTGGACCCATTTTATCAACTAGTTAGTGGAAATGGAATTTTATAAAAATTAATTTAATGTTAAGGCAAATGTAACATAAACATATATATTTTAGTAAACCAATTTTGATATAGGGTTATGTAAGAGATCTTTTAGACTATAAAAAGTAATTACAAATATATAATTGTTTCCTATATCATTGTATTTTATTAATAATTATTGGACATCATATAAATAAATTTATTTATTACACAATGGTGACTAGTGTTTACCTTATTAATGAACTATTTAAATAAATAAGATTATAAATATTAAAATAAATTTATTTTATAACTAATTATGCCATCCAAGAATTTTAGAGATAATAATGACTTGTTTTATTTTAATAAATGAATATTTTTCTAAATAATCATGTTATTTTATATTTTTTTAAATGTCCCGATATGAATTGATTTAAAATTGACATAAAAGTGATCTTAAATCAATCAATATTTTATTAAATGTTAAAATAGTCCAAAAATAAAACATTAATCCAAATGACATATATATTGTTAAAAATGTCATTAATAATCCATTTTGGGTCAGTTGACAATTTATAGTAACTTTATTAACCATATATTATGAATATACAAGAAGACATGAAAAAAGTTAAATTAGTTATCTAAGGGTTAAATCTAAATGATAAGGTAAAAAAAACCAAAACTTTTCTAAAATCTATTGGTTGAATTTATTTTGAATACTATTCATCGTATCTTCTAATTGAATGTGTTTGGGAGATTTTGAAATAAACATTCAATGTAAAATAAAATAATTTTTTCAAACATTCCTAAAGAGCCCCTCCTCCCCCATATAAAAGGCCACCACCTCTAACCCAATACTCACACCTCTCAAGACCCTTTTCTCATCACACCTATGCCCAAATAAACTCCCAAAATCCCTCTCTTCCTTTTATAAGCCTTACTCTAGGCATAAGACAATTCAAGAAATCCTTTTGGTTCCAACCAAAGGGAGTTACCAGATTTAAAGGTAACATCTTTTCTCAAGTTCTTTTCTAAACCATGAATATCATTATGTAGATAATGAAATTTTTACCACATGGAAAATTTGTAATTATAAGAAGTTCATTTTTGAATCAAGTACCAAATATGGAAAAAACGACTGTTATTAACTTAAATGATTATGTAATGTTTATAATGACGTAATAGGTGATATAAAAGGAAAAATAAACTTGAAAAATGTTCTTATGTAAGTAGAAATTAACTTTATTATATTATTCATGTGATTAATGAATGAACGGGTCAAGTCAGATATGAGGTAAGGGAATTCATCTCAATCTTCATTAATTGAGGAATATTTTGATTTTTACAAGACTTTATTTAATATGGTGTATAAAACCTTTTGAATTTTCATTTCATTCAATGGTAATGTTTTACTACGTATAGTTTTACTAAACGAAAATGGGAATGTTTCTTTTTAACATACGTGGTGACAATGACCTTTCTGCCGCCTCTATCATTATTTTATATTTGGATTCCTTAACCAGTCGTAATGTTTTTAAAAGGAAAATAAATACCATATACCATTTTATGTATTTTTTTTATTGAATTATATTTTTGATAATGGATTTATAATTTCAATATCTTGAAATGATATATTGTGATTGAAATGTGGAAATGTTATACTTCCTTTATGTTTGTTTTATGTGTTATGAATATGTTATTGTTCATTGAAATTGTTTACGTATACGGGTGGTTCTGTGATAAACCTTGTGCGAGTGAGCCTGAGATAGATCTATAATGCATTGGGTAATGTGAAATAGGTAAACATTAATGTTTTTCCGAAGAGATTTAGGGAATATACTATGATGGGTATTCCAAATGTAACTCCTTATATAGCTATGAAAGCTAAAATGTAATTATGATATAGATGCCAAAAGTTACCTTTATGATTTATGATTTCTATGTGTTATTCATAAATCTTTTGATTTAATGATTTATGTTAAAGAGATTATGTTTTGTATGTATTGATGGAATAATGTTTTATTTCTCTATCTTATAACCCTTACTATGATTTTTATGCACATCCCAAGTTTTTGAAATGTTTTTTCACAGGGTGTGTGGATGGGTAAAAGAAAGGAATAATTCAAGATTATTTATATCATGAAAATAATTATTGTTTCCTTTTATGGGTTTTTTATTTTATTAAAAAATGGATACTAAGTAGGAGTGTCTACTTTGTAATATTTGAGATGTAATGAAATTGTTATGGCCCAATTCACTAAAACTCTAAACCTAAAAATATCCTTAATTTGAATTATTAACATAATTCCATATTATTTAATGTTTAAGGATGGGGCCTTATAGTTGGTATCAAAGGTCGGTTTAGAAAACTCGATTGTAATGATATGCTCCAATTTTCATACGAGATATTGATAGTCAAATCAATCATTTTTACTCAGGACTAAAGACAAAGTATCGATGGGATTTAGCTTCTATTGAGTTCAAAAGTTATGCAAACATTTTTTTTGTTTGGAGAAGGTGGAAATGGAGATTTATGATGATCTAGTGTTCTTTAAAAAACAATAGAATAAGGGGTTAAGGTGTCATAAGAAAGGGAAGAACTCTTCAAAAACGTCTGATGGAAAGAAACTTAAGTTTACATTCTTTGAAAATTGTGGTAAAAAGAAAACTAGGGAATGCCTTTTTATTATAATAAGTGCTAATGATACGGTAAAATGGGGCATAAGGCCCATAATTGCACTGAAAAAGATCAGGGTAATTGTAATACTATGTCTGATTTACAGTTAGTAAAATGTTTTTAGTGCAATGAAATGGGTCATTATAAAAATGAGTGCCAAACAATGAACTCAACTGAGGAAAAGTATCCAGAATATAATAATAAATGTGTGGAAAAATCCTTTGCAACTACATCAATAGATGTTGGGAAATAGAATGAAGTAGTATCAGGTACACTTTTTATTATTCAGCTTATGCCAATGTGTTGTTTGATTCAGGGTCTACACATTCATTCATTTCTGATAATTTTTTTAATAAATTGGGAATTCTATCTAAAGATATGAATCTTGAACTTATGGTAAAAACACATAGTGGAAATGTTGAGACAAAAATAAAAATATAAGAACCTTATTGTCCTTGTGTCTGGAAAGAATCTCCCTACAAACCTTAATGTTTTTCCTTTAGTAGAGTTTGATGATATTTTTTGTATGGACTAGATTTTTGTTTATCATGATAAGATTGATTGTGGAGTTAAAGAAGTTTCTTTTCTGAAGGAATTTCAGTTTGTGTACATGAATTATCCCTTACGTTTGATAATATCTCAAGAAGATGAGAAATTGTTAAAAGATGGAACAAAATGTTACCCAGCACATATTGTTGAAAACAGAGGAACTATTAAGATTAATGATATGCCAGTAGTAAATGAGTACCTTTATGTTTTTCCTTATGAGTTTCCTGGTATAATACATGATTATGAATCTAAATTTACTATTGACTTAGTTCCTGATGCTATTCCAATTTCAAAACCCCCAGATGGAATGGCTCAAATTGAACTTTTAGAGTTAAAGAAGCCATTGGTGGAGTTATTAGATAATGGTTTTATTTGACCTATCAAAGCACCATGGGGTGATCCTATATTGTTTATTAGAAAGAATTATGGTTCAATGTGACTTTGCATTGATTATAATGCATTGAATTACATCACTAATAATAACACATACCCTTGGCCTCATATCAATTATTTTTTTGATCAGCTTCAGGGAGATCAGTATTTTTCAAAGATTGACATGAGGTTAGGGTATCATTAGTTGAATGTAAATGAAAAAGATATTACAAAGACCATGTTTCATACTAGATATGGCTATTATGACTTTTTAGTTTTTTCTTTTGGGTTAACAAATGCACCTTCTGTATTCATGGATGTTATGAATAGAATTTTCTATGAGTTCGTGGATAAGTTTGTGGTTGTTTTTATTGTTGATATTTTGTTTTATTCTAATAGTAAAGAGTAGCATGAAATTCAATTTAGGGTTTTTATAAAAACTTTAAAAGAAAATAAATTGTATGGGAAATATAGAAAATGTGAGTTTTGGATACATAAAATCTCATTCCTTGGTCACGTTGTTTCAAAAAATGGCATAAATATTGATCCCGCTAAACAAGTTGTTGATGAATGGCCCAGACCTAAAAATATAACTAAGAACTGTATTTTTCTTGGTTTGGTACGCTATTACAGAAGTTTTGTTAAGAATTTTCCATGGTTATCCTGCCCCCTGACTATGTTAACCACAAAAGGTGTTTAGATCGTCTGGATAAAAGAATGTGATGATTGTCTTCAGTAATTGAAAAGAAGATTAGGGAATGCTCCAGTTTTGGATTTAACTTCTAGAGATGGATAATTTGTTATATATAGTGATTCTTTGTTGAAAGGACTTGTTTGTGTACTAATGCATAATGATTAGGTAATTTCTTGTGATCCACGTTACTTGAAACCTCTAGAGTTAAATTATACTACACATGCTTTTGAATTAGCTACTGTTTTTTTTCTTTAAACATTTGGAGGCATCATCTGTATGGAGTAAAATGTGAAATATATACTAACCAAAAAATTTTGATGTATATATTCACTCAGAAATAATTGAACATGAGATAGAGGATATGGCTTGAATTAATCAAGGATTATGATTTACTAATTCATTACCATCCAGGAAAGGAAAATAATGTGGCTGATGGTTTGAGTTGAAAATTTAATGTTACATTAAAATTTTTATATTTGGAACAAGATCCTTTGATTAATGATTTGATGAAATTTGAAATAGATGTTTTTGGTGATGGAAACTCCACGCTTATGTTTTAGGTGATAGTTAAGTCATCTCTATTAGACCTAATTAAGAATGTGTAGAAAGAAGACAGTGAGTTTCAGAAAAAGGTAGAGTTAGTTCAGAAGGGTAAGTTACCTGAGTATAACATTGATAGAGACTCTATTTTGATATTTGGAAATTGATTATGTGTGGCTTATGAATCATAGTTAAAAAAAGAGTTGTTATGTGAAACACATAGTTCTCTGTTTTCAGTTCATCCAGAAAGTACTAAGATGTACAGAGATCTTTAGAAGTATTACTAGTGGGAAGGAATGAGAAGAGATATTTCTGACTTTACTCTAAAGAGTTTGACTTTTCAATAGGTTAAAGTAGTGCAACAATTTAAAAGGGATGTTTTAGTTTTATTGGTTCCATAGTGAAAATGGAAAAATATATCCATGTACTTCATTATGGGATTACCAAATACATCTCGGGAAATCAATGAAATATATGTTATTGTTGATCGATTGACTAAATCATCGGATTTTATTCCGATTCGAGATACTCTTTATCCAGATCAACTTTCTCTGTTGTATGTTAACTATATAGTTAGGTTTCATTGAGTTCCCCTCTCCATTATATCTGATCGTGATCCAAGGTTAACTTATAACTTTTGGAAAGGCCTTTATAATTATTTGTGTATTGAATTAAATTTTAGTATAGCTTTTTATCCTCAATAAGATTGACAGTTAGAATGAAAAATTCAAAATTTGGAAGATATTCTACGTGCTTCTTCAATGGATTACCAGGGATGTTTGGACCAACATCTTTCTTTGGTTGAGTTTTCTTAAAATAACTGTTTTCATTCCAGTATATTGATGGCTCCATATGAGGAATTGTATGGGAATTGGTGTCGACCTCCAGCTTTTTGGGATGAAGGAGGTGAAATGAAACTGATGGAACTAGAATTGATATAAGAAATCATTGAAAAAGTTCAAATGATTCAGAAGTACATGAGAAAAGCTCAAAGCGGGTAGAAAAGTTATGTGGATAATCGGAGGAAGGATCTTTTTTTGAGGTATGTGATCATGTATTTCTCAAAGTTTCTCCATGGAAAAGTGAGATGTGTTTTTCTAAGAAAGGAAATGTGAGTCTGAGGTTTATGGGACCCTATGAAATCTTAGAGAAGGTTGTATTAGTTACCTAAAGATTGGATTTACCTCAATGTATATCTTTGGAACATAATAATTTTCATGTTTCAATATTGAGAAAGTATATACTAGATCCATCTCATGTTTTGTGTCCAGAGGTAGTTCAATTGGAAAAAAATATTTCTTATGAGGAAAAACCAGTCCATATTCTTGACGGAAGAGAGAAACTATTGCAGAGTAAGTAAATTCATCAAGTAATGGTTTTATGGAAAACCATATGGTTGAAGAGGAAAAGTGACTATAAGAAAATTAAATGAGGTATAAATACCCCCATTTATTTGATATGTGAATAAAATTCCAAGGACACAATTAACAAAAGTGGGTAAGGATGTAACATACCTGGTAAAAAAGGATATGATATTTTCATATTTATTAATATTTATGAATTAAATATTAATTTTACTTTAAATGGGATTCTATTTTTGATGACGTACCAAACACACAACAATGGGTTTCTCTGAAATCTTATGTTGCACACAAGGCTATGTCATACTGAAAAAATAATAATATAATACTATTTTAAATGGTAGTTAACACCTAAATATTGTATTGGTGGTAATGAAAATAACTAACTATAATATAATTATACATGTTTTTTAAATGTTTTTAAATTTATCCAGTAAAATTTGAGGCTTAAAATGATATTGAATCCGATTTTAAGCATGAAAAACTCTAATATTTTTAAAATTTTCATTTTACTATCTTTTAAAGGAGAACCCCTTTTAAATATAGGGTTTTCACTTTTATATGTTCCATTTGGAAAAATAAACTTCTTATTTAGATGTGAGACATAAAAATGTACTTTGGTTAAATTTTTGGTATTTTTCT
Organism: Viscum album; assembly: GCA_963277665.1. Lineage (NCBI taxonomy): Eukaryota > Viridiplantae > Streptophyta > Magnoliopsida > Santalales > Viscaceae > Viscum > Viscum album. The sequence goes on along the minus strand of OY728141.1, from coordinate 1,950,651,862 downwards.
GATGTAGTTCATTTTTTAATGAAGAGTGAAAAATACTGCAGTTTAAGTAAAAACTGTCTTTTCATCTTTTTTACTTATATAGTGAGATCATCCATTTAATTAGTTTTAAAGTGTAATTGGATTACATTTTTACTATTTAATCCAATTTTGGTAATTATAACTAATTTCACTTTGAAATTGGACTAAAACAAATGTCAATCTTTTATTGTTATTATTTATTAAAAACAAGTTGTTTGGTTTTGACAACTGGAATTAATTTTAAATTAATTTATGGAACTTCTGTGTTTGAATTTGGAAAAATTGATTCCATATTTATAATCAGTTGGTCCAAATTGTGTAAATGTGTAACTTTTATTTTTAGACATTATGAATAGTAATTTTAGTAAATATTTTATTTTCCATGGTTAAATGGTAAATCTGGTAAATAAGGATAAAAAATAATATTATAATAATATTTAATTACCCTAACATGTGTCCTAACCTTATTGGATGATACATGTCCAACCATTGGCATCCTTGGGTCTATTTTGGGACCTCATAATGCCACTTGTAAGTTAAAATGACTTTTTATAAAAACTAATTTAATGTTCAGGAAAATGTAACAAAAACATATATATTTTAGTTAAACATTTTTTATATGGGGTTATATATTTGATCCTTTAAACTATAAATATTAATTATAAAGATAAAAATATTTCATACATAATTGTATTTTATTTATAATTTTTGGACATCATATAAATAAATTTATTTATGACACAATGGTGATGTAGTGTTTAACTTATTAATGAATGATTTAAATAAATTAGATTATAAATATTAAAATTAATTAATTTTGAAACTATTTAATCTATCCAAGAATTTCAGTGACAATTATTACTTGTTATCTTGTAATTAATGATTTTTTTAGAAATAATCAAGCTGATTTTCAATTTTTTTGAAAATTCATGATACAAATAGTATTAAAATTGACATAAAATAGTTTTTAAATCAGTCAATATTTTACTAAATGATAAAATAGTCCATAAAATATAAGATTAATCCAAATGAAATATATGATTTGAAAAATGTCATTAATAATCCATTTTGGTTCTCTAGTCATTTATAGTAACTATATTAACCATATAGTATGAATATACATGAATACATGGTAAAAGTTAAATTAGTTAACTAAGGGTTAAAGCTAAATGATATGAATAAAAATGAAACAAAAAATTGTCTAAAACCTATTGGATGAGAGGATTTCGAATAATAGTCATCATATTTTATAATTTAACGAGATTGGTACTTTTTAAATCGGAATTCAGTTTATAATAAAATAATATTTTCAAACTTTCATAAAGAGCCCCACCTACCCCTTATAAAAGAGAATTACCTACAACCCATTACTCACACCACTCAAGCCCCTTGTATCGTCCAAAATATTCCCAAATAAGCTCCCAACATACCTCTATTCCTCCTAGAAGCCTTACCCAAGGAATAAGACAATTGGAGAAAGCCTTTTGGTTCAATCCAAAGGGAATTATCCGATTTAAAGGTAACGCCTTCTCTCATGTTCTTTTCTTTTATTTTCCGTCTCCACCCTCTATTATCTTCCTTTTCTTTGTTTACATAAAAACTCCAGTATCCTAAATATACTATGTTTTTTATGATAATTATTTTAACAAAACTTTCAACACACATCTATCTAATGGATACCTACATACTGTTTCTGTGGATGACGAACTACTGCCTCACGGAACGATGATTCTTCAAATATCTCGTACCACCTCTCATGGGGTCCATTGTGATGAAACTGTATTTATATGTGATATATATTATATTTCTATTGTCTCTATTCTTCTTTATTTTTCATTTACATCATTCCTTTATGGTTTCTATAATGAGTAAATACTATAATTTCATTTGAGGAAGTGTGGACTACCGTCCCCTCAAACTGATTTGAATCATTCATGCCATATGTGGAATGTATAAAGGATGAAGATAATGAAATTATATATTATATTATACTGTAATTATAATATACCTATATATTATTATGTTTTCATTCCATTAAATGTGAAATAGAAATGAATGTAGCGTTCCTATGTACGTACGTCTTACTGTCTCCATGAATGGTGCATTTCATTTCTTATCTCCAAATGTTATGTACTATTACAAATATATATATATATATATATATTGTATATATATGATATATATGATATCTAAATCATGAATATCATTATGTATATGATTTACTTTTTACCTCATGGACAATTTATAATTATAAGAAGTTCATTTTTGACTTAAGTACCCAATATCGACAAAACGACAGTTATTAACATAAATAATTATTCAATGTTTATAATGAGGTAATAAGTGATATATAAGGAAAAATAAACTGAAAAAATGTTCTTAAGAAAGTATGAATTAAATTTAGTTTATTATTTAGGAGATTAAAGAACGAACGAGTCAAGTTGGACATGAGGTAGGGGACTTCGTCTCAATCTCCTTTCATTGATGCATATTTCGATTTATTATAGACTTTATTTTATACTTTGTATAAACCTATTTTACTGTTAATTTCATTAAAATGTAATACTTTTCTACATATAATTTTAGTAAATGTAAAAGGGAGTGTTTATTTTTAACGTACGTGGTGACAACGACCTTTTCGCCACCACGATCATTATTTGATATTTGGATTCCTTAACAAGCCATAACATTTTAAATGGAAAATAAATACCATATAGACTTTCTACCTATTTTGGTATTGGAAATGGTTTTGATAATGGATTGATAATTTCAATATCTTGAAATGATATATTGTGATTGAAATATCGAAATGTTATCTTTCATTTATGTTTGTTTTATGTGTTATGAATATGTTATGGTTCTTGGGAATTGATTACGTATATGGGTGGTTCCATGATAAACCTAGGGTGGGTGAGCCTGAGATAGCCCTCCAATGCATTGGGTAATGTAACAGGGGTAAATGTTAATTATTCTTCTAAGATAATTAGGGAATATATAGTGGTGGGTATTCCAAACGTAACTCCCTACGTTTCTGTGAAAGGTAAAACATAAGTAAGTTATGGATTCTACAAATTACCTTTATGATTTATGATTTCAATGTGTTATTCATAAATTATATGATTTCTTGAGGTATGTTAAAGAGCTTTCGTTTTGTATATATTTAGGGAATAATGTTTTCTTTCATTATCTTATAACCCTTAGTGAGCTATTTATACTCATCCAAAGTTTTTTGAAATGATTTCCACAGGGTAGAAGGAAGGGTAATAGAATAGGATAATACAAGAAGATTTATATCATGAAAAGAATTATGGTTTTCTTTTAAGGGTTTTTATTTTATAAAAAAATTGATATTTAGTTGAGTGTCTACATTCTAATATTTAAGATGTAATGTAATAGTTATGGCCCAATTCTCTAAAACTCTAAACCTGAAAGTATCCTTAATGTGAATTATTAACTTAATTCAAAATTATGTAATGTTTAAGGATAGGGCCTTATAGATGCCTCCTGAGAGAGACATGAAATTTAAAATTATCCTACATTCAGGGACAGTGATAATTTCTATTACACCATTCATAATAGAACCTAAAGAGATTAAACATATCAATAATCATCTAGAAGATTTTATGTATTAGGGGTTTATCCATTCTGGCATGTCACCAGGGGGTTCTGTAATTTTGATTGCAAAGAAGGTTGACAGGTCTCTATGCTTATAGGTATATTACTGGAAGTTGAACTGGATGATAGCGAAGAACCAGTATACAATACCGTGTATCATTATTCTCTTTTAACAATTTATGGTATCTTTATTTTTATTAATGATTGGCTTTAGATTAGATTATCATTAGTTGCAAGTTCGACATTATGATATACTGAGGGCTGATTTTAGGAGATGGTACGACCTATATGTGTTAATTTTAATTCTATTTGGGTTAAAAAATGTATTATCTGAGTAATGGACTTATTGAATTGAATCTTCCATCAATTCATGGATCAGTTTAGGGTTGTGTTAGTGACTTAAATCATGGTGTACTACAAGACTCATGATGATCTTGACCAACATCTTGACAACATTATGTGTACACTGAGAGAGAATCTATTATATTCCATAATTTCTAAGTGTTAGTTTTGTATTGATTACGTACACTTTTGGGGTCACATAATCTCATATGAAGGTGTTTCAATGATCCCAAATAAGGTACAAGATGTTTTATATTAATAGGAGCCCAAAAATGTTTTTGATATCTGTAGATTTATTGGGATAGCTAAAGGTTACAGGAGGTTCATATAGATCTTTCCCCAGTTGGAATCACCAATTTAAGGGTTGACCAAGAAGAGTAAAAAATTTAATGGAAGGAATTGTGTGATAATTCTTCCCAGTATTTGAATAAGTGATTGAAATTAGAAAAAATCTTGATCCTACCTAATCCAGTTGTAGAGTATATAGTGTTTTCTAATGCTTCAGAGATTGGAAATGGAGTAATGTTGATGCAGGGAGATCAAATTGTAGAATATGAGTCTCAATATTTGATTCCACATGAACTAAACTACCCTAATAACTACCTTCAATTAGCTATAGTGGTTTACTCATTTAAGTGTTGGCAACATTATCTGTTGTTAAAAAATTTACTATGTATACATATCATAAGAGCATGGAGTATATATTTTTGTAGTGATATTTGAATATTTGGAAATGAAATAGGTTGAATATATATAGTCATTGGATTTTGAGTTATCATATAAACTTTGAAAGTGAAAAAGTGTGGATGTTACTTTAAGACGGAAAAATCGAACATATGCAGTTCAAGATTCTAGTGTTGAGTTGAAGATGGCGACTTTTCTAACTGAGATGCATGTTGTGTCTTCGAATATTCATGAATAGATGACTCTCTTATTTGTTTTTGTGGAGACTACACTTTTGAGATGGATCAAGGATAGATAGTTTGAGGATATGGATGTTTTCTCCCTGAGGGAAAGCCTTGAAGGGGGGGATTCACCTTCATATTGGACTATAGATGAGGATAATATCATTTATGTTAGGAATTAGCTCATTGTGCCGTTGAGTTAGTTTGTGGACGTGATTCATGAATTTTATTCCTAAAATTGGGTTGTATATACAAGTGTGACAAAAACATACAATGAACAAGGTAAACAGTTTTGGGGTCCAGGCATGAAGAAGAAGATACCAGGGATCATAACACAATGCTAAAACTGTCAACAGGTGAAGGTAGAGAATCAATGACATAGTGGTTTACTATAGGCATTTCCCATTCTGGAATGGATGTGGGATGACATTAAAATGGATTTTTTGGTGGGTCTCCTAAGTACAACTCTGAATAATGATTCTATTTGGTTGGTTTGGGACAATTTTAAAAAGGTAACACATTTCTTACCTATATGAGAGACCTTCTCAGTGAAACAGTTGGGGTACCTATATGTTCGAAAGGTTGTCCTTTTTAATGATGTTCCACAGGCTATAGTTTTAGATGAAGACTCATGTTTTATTTCACAAATCCATTAGGTCTTACAAAAATTCCCTGGTATAAAGGTTATTTTTAGTATGAAATTATAATACCCCAATCTTCCATGGTACGCTTCTCATTGAATAATATAGTAGCGTGTGTTGTACGCAACTTTGAATTCTAACACACAACAACCAAATCAAACTACCCGTTATGAATAGTAACACCCAATTTTTTATATTTTATAAATTTTATCTTTCAAAATGGACTTCATTTTTGGATTAAAAATATTTAAATTATCTTAGGGTGAATTTTTGGTAATTTTCTGAAAACATTCAATTTTTGATGAATAGAGAAAAATACATAATTTTAATTAAAAATAACTTTTTTAATAAAAATAATCTATAGTGCTAAATTATAATATTTAGTGGTTTTTTAGTATAATTAGATTATATTTTTACCATTTAATCCAATGTTGGTCATTGGACATAATTTCACATTTAAATGGGACATAACCATATATCAATCTTTTGATAGTTATTATTTCTTAAAAACAGGCTTTTTGTTTTGACAATGAGAATTAAATTTAAATTAATTTCTACCACTTGTATGTTTTGAATAAAAAAAATTGATTTCATATTTAGAATCAGGAGGTCCAAATTGTGTAAATAGTTAACTTTTATTTTTAGTTATTTTGAATAATTATTTCGGTAAATATTTTATTTACCATGGTTAAAGGGTAAATCCGGTAAATAAGGGTATAAATATAATATTATAATAATATTAAATTACCCTAACAAGTGTTCTAACCCTATTTACTGATACATGTCCGACCATGGGAATCCTTGGGTCGATTTTGGGACCGCATGGAGCCACTTGTAAGTGATAATGACACTTTATATTAATTAAGTTAAAGTAAATACAAAAATGACATAAGCATATATCTTTTAGTAAAACAATTTTTACATAGGGTTATAAATGTTATCTCTTCAAATATAAATATTCATTAGAAAGATAAAAAAATTAATACATAGTGGTATTTTATTTATATTTTTTAGAAATTGAATAATTTAATTTATTTATGACATAATGATGATGCATTAATTACCAAATTAATGAAATATTCAAATAATTGATATTATAAATACCCAAATAAATGTAATTTTAGAGTTTTTATGAATTCCAATAATTTTATATGTTAATATGACATGTTAGGGTTGGTTAGAAGAATCTTTTTCGAAGTAATAATGCTGTTATGAATTTAGCAAAAACAAAATACCAAATAGTGTCAAGATTAACATAAAAGAGTTTTTAAAACAAATCTTATATTATTAATTGATATTCTATTCCTAAAAATCTAAGATTCTGCCAAATGTCTTAAATAATATTATATATTTCATTAAGTAACCCCTTTAGGTTCTCTTGGAAGTTTATAGTTTTTTTATTAACCATATAATATAAAAATACAAAGAGACATGGTAATGTCAAACTATTTAACCAAGAGTTAAATCTAAAAGATAAAGTTAATATAGTGACCCAAACCTGTCTTAAACCTATTGATTGAGTGGTTTTAGACCCATACCCACCTTATACATCAAATAAATTATTTGGAGCCATTATAATCCGAAAATTATTTTATTATAAAATAATATTTCTAGCTTTTCCAAGGTGCCCTCATCCCTCTTATAAAAGGGCACTCCCACTTCCCTGAAATTAACACCTTCAAAGAGTTTTGGCTCAGCCAAACCCTACCCAAATACCCCCTAAACTACCCTCTATTAATCCTAGTGGCCTTCCTTTAGTTATAAAGCCATCCTAAGGAGCCTTTTTGATCAAATCAAAAGGAAAAACTCGAAGAAGAGGTGAATATTTCATCACCTCTTTCAAGTTCCTTTCTTCTTCCACATCCCCATTCTTTATTGTTTCCATTATAAAATAATAACTCTAGTATATTATATATACTATGATGTTATTATAAATATGGTACAACCATATTTATTATTCTATCCATCCTTTGAATGACATGTCACCATACGTGCGTTCATACGGCTTACCGTCTCCACGTCGTGGTGTAATTGTTATTCAATACATTATTATTTAGATGGGTATAATAATGATGTGTAATTGATTTAAATAATAAATATAACATGATAATTATTCTGTTTATATGACATACCATCCAATTATATATTATTTTAATACCAAAATAATGATATTGTCACTCGTGCGTACGTACGGATTACCGTCTCCACAAACGTGATATGATTCATTCCCCATCGTATCCATTATATACTAATTTTAATTTGATGATTAAAAATAATTTTTAATGATATAATATCATTCTGAATATGAATAAAATACATCCTATCCATAACCAACATTACTTACATAACAAAGCATATAAAGGAAATCAAATCAGTTTACACCTGAAACGACGATAATAATAAGATATTATTATAAATTAATGTTTAAAGATCATATATGATATCGTATGAATGTATATGATTCTTTTATAATTTAATAACTATCATTTAACTATTATAAAAGGGTTTAACCAACCCTCGACCAAGGACAAGTACAAGGTAAGGGTTAATTTCAGAATCTCTTCATTATCTGAGGTTGTTTATACGTAATTATCTACTAGGATATCTTTATCATCCACATCCATGAATCTTAAAAATGTATTTCAAATCATTTTTACTATTTACTAGACAATGGGTTAAATCCATTTATACACTTATTTGAATTTATATGTTCTGAAAGGAATCTTTTCGTCGTTTTCCAAACAAGGTGCTTTATGACCTTTTCGACAAAATTAAGGTAAGAATGTTTTTTTTAAATAATATGATAGGTGTGGCTATTTTACACCGTTATAACATCATCAATGCTTCCCATGCAAGATTATAATAATATTTACACAGTAAAATTTTTCTTTTATAATTATATGATTTTTAAATGAATTCAAAATAGAAAGATATATTTCTCTAAAAATAGTTTTGATTTCATCTATGTCAACATCCTTTGATGGATTTTAAACTTATTTGAAGTTGATTTATTATTCGAAACATCCATATTATATTAATGTTTTTGGGATATTTTTGACTATGGATGTGTTATTTTTACACCATTCATGGTTTATGGATAAAGTATTAACATTTCGTATGCTAGTTTTAATACGAATGTTTTTGTTATATTTATAATTTTTCATATGAGGAATGAATTGGACTTAGTATGTGATGGGTGGAGCCCGCTATAGCTCGTCGATGAATCGGTAGGTCTCATGAGACGAACTAGTGTCTTGGCACAAGGCCTTGACAAAATCTTATTTGTAGTCTTGGCACAAGGTCTTGACTATGTGGTTATGAAAGTCTGGTATTATGCATTCCATCATTATGAAAGTGGATATTGATATTGCATGTGATTATTTGACTAGTAGAATATCCATGAGAATAAGTAAATGGAATTATTTTATTTTAAATTTTCCATATTATGTTGAAGTTCAAGTTTAAAAGGATTTTATTTTAGACTTATAAATTGCCTTAAATGTTTATGCTTATTTATGAAAGTTTCCTCGACATTGTTATCCTTACTGAGCATCTGAGCTCACCCCTTTCTATGTTTTATTTTTCCCTGGATGCAAAGAAATATATTGTGAATGACCTATAGGGATAGTATATGGGATCTCTATGTTGTCTATGGAAACAATGTTGTTGTAGTTTTCCATTTTATGATGTAATGCAAACCTTATGAATGTATCTAGTACTTCCAAGGCTACTAAACTAATCAGTCTTTCGAGACATGATGTTTTGTGATCATGCCAATGTTATTTAACAATGCACTAACTCTAGGTAACAAGAATCTGGGGGTTATAGTTGGTATTAGAGGAAGTTATTAAAACCTTGGAATCTAGATTTATATAAAATCTGATTTGAACACATTACCCTAAGATAGTATTTGAGGATTAGTATAGAAGAAGTTCCTAGAATTTTCGTATTGTAGATATTTTGTGAGTTTTCTAATAAATACATCCCTGTCTTGATACGAGAAGGTAGAGTAGGATCTGACATAGATATACCTAAGGGTAAAACCCGAAAACACCACTTTGAACTTGACTCGAACGGGAACTGGTGCACGACAACGGGCCTTGGTACACTATTGGTTACGATGCTCCAGTGGGATATGCTTAGGATAATTATTAGTTTCTTTACAAACCATTATGATGGGTTTATGAGTATATACTTCCTCAAAGAAATCAATTTTATGATTATGGATTATATCCATAAACATTTCAATTTATGTTAATTGTTTTACATGTTTGGATTTATGTATTGCGATTCATAAACTAATCTAGTTTATCCCATTATTTAGAAATAGCACCTAGTGGAAGGAATGGAAACTATATCAATGAACACACTCCATGTAGGGATTTGTATCCTACTCAGGATAATTATAGTGGAGCTGGTGATGCAACTGGTTCTGATTAGCTAATCACCATACTGGGACAACTCATTCAGGTTACGAATAATAACCTTACCCGTATGGAGCACCAGGATCCGCAGTGTGGAAGATCAATGTTAGATCTCTTAATGAGGCAAAAAACACCAATATTAAATAGGGGTACAAATACATTAGTTGCTTAGATATGGATAAATTCCTTAGATAAAATATTCCATGCCTTGGGGAGTAGAAAAAGAGAAAAAGTTGTCATGGCAGTTTACCGCCTCACTAGAGATTCTGATCAATGGTGGTCATTGATTCAAAACCAAAAGGAAGATGATGAAGTTTCAAATATGGAATAGAGGGAGTTTAAAGAAATTTTCTTAGAAAAATACTTTCCTCATGACCATCGAGAAGATATGGAAAGTCAATTTATATGTCTGAGGAAAAAGGAGGATGAGAATGTTGCAAAGTATGAAGCTAACATTACAAGGTTTGCGAGGCATGCCGGAGATTATATACGTAACCCAAGAAGTAATATTGATCATTTATTTTATGGGCTAAAATCATTTCCTAATCGAACAATAGTCTCACAATAGTTCTCGTCGTACGAAGATATTGTCTCATGTGCTATCAAGAAAGAAAAACAATTCTCTAAGTTTTAGGACTTTAAAGAAAAGAAAGAGAAGAAGAGATCTACTGAACAGTATGGAAATGGAAATAAGGGGATGAAGGGAAACGTTGAGTATACTTCCAACATTAAATGTTAGAAGAAACACTCTAGTACCTTCCTGAAGGTAATGGGAGTCTGTTACAAGTGTGGTGAAAAAGGCCACCAAGCCCGTGATTGTAAGGGGCAGAAAGAGGTTGTCGATTTTGAATGATAAAATTTTATAGGAAGGGGGAATTATTCAAATTAATGTCCTAAACATTAGGGGAACATACCATAGATATGTCCAAGGGATCAAGGCCATGCTTATGCTGTCACTAATGCTGAGGTTGAAACTCCTAAAGACATGGTGGCAGGTAATTTAATGGTTTCTTCAAGTTTAGCCAATGCTTTATTTGATTTTGGATCATCGCATTATTTCATATCTTCCCAGTTTCCAATGAAAATTAGATATTTATAATTTTATTTAACAATGGATTTTTTAGTAAAAACTCCTAAGGGAAGTATCATCGCAACTATGTTTTGTGAATCAGTTCCCATTAGAGCATATAAATGTTATTTATCAGCTGATCTCATCGTCATACCAATGATTGAATTTGATATAATCCTCAGTATGGATTAGATTTCAGACCATGATGGGAAAATTTATTGTAAGAAGAATAAGGTTACAATTTTTGATGATGATTAGGAGTACCTTATCTTTAGAGTAGAAACATCACCACCTAATTCCTATCTAGATCCACCCCCAGTAGCTCAACTAAATTCAGTTATTGGGGAGGAAGAGAATGAAATAACTGTGGGTGAGGAAAGGAATGTTCGAATAGAGGATGTTTCTATTGTGAAAGAATATTTTGATGGGATTCCATAGGATTTACTTGGACATCCTCAAGAATGATAAGTTGAGTTTTCAATTGATTTAATTCTTGGTTCAAGGCCCATATCGAAGACCCCTTATAGAATGGCCACTGTGGAATTAGTGGAACTAAAGAAACAACTAAGCGAATTGAGTAATAAAAGATTTATTCTCCCTAGTGTTTCTCCATGGGGAGTTATATTCCTTTTCGATAAGTAGAAAGATGGATCTATGAGGTTTTGCATTGACTACAGGGAGATCAATGCTATAACAATAAAGAACGAGTATCCCCTACTTCTCATTGATGATTTATTTGACCAACTTCATGGAGCTCAATACTTTTCAAAGATTGACCTTCGATCTAGATATCATCAGTTGTGTGCGAAGAAGGAAGACATTTCGAAAACAGAATTTTGAACCAGTTATCGGCATTATGAGTTTACAGTAATTCTTTTTGGATTGACTAATTCACCCTCTGTCTTCATGGATCTAATGAATAGAGTTTTCAAAGAATATCTTGATGACTTTGTAGTGGTATTTATTGATGATATCTTGGTATACTCCAAAAGCTATGAAGATTAGGAAAATCACTTGTGTATTATCCTAAATAATCTTAGAAGACATGAATTATATGGGATGTTTAGAAAGTGTGAATTCTGGCTTCAAGAGATTTACTTTATTGGCCATATTGTCTCTAAGGATGGAATCTTTTTCGATCTTTCTATGACCAAGGAAATCCAAGAATGGAATGCACCATTGAATATAACTGAGGTACCTAGTTTTATTGGTTTAGTAGGTTATTATCGACGTTTCATCCATAATATTTCCTGGTTGGAATACCCATTAACAAAGATCACATGAAAAGGGGTTAAATTTGTTTGGAAAAAAGCATGTAAAGAATGTTTTGAATAAATAAATATAATATTAGTCAATTCTCATATATTAAATCTACCATCGGGGAATGATGGGTTTGTTATTTATAGTGATGATTCAAAGAAAGGACTTGGTTGTTTCCTTATGCAGAATGATAGGGTTATTTCCTATGCATCACGACAACTAGAAATGAATGAGAAAAACTATCCTACTCATGATCTTGAGTTAGAAGCTATAATAATTGCTTTGAATATTTGGAGACACTATATCTATGGTAAAAAACGTGAGATTTATACAGATCATAAGAGTTTGGAGTATATTTTCACACAGATAGAACTCAACATGAGGCAATGGAGGTGGCTTGAACTACTCAAGGATTGTGATTGCATGATACACTACCACCAGGGGAAGGAAAATAAGGTGGCATATGATTTGAGTAGAAAAGATCATGGAGTTTGAACAAGATGAGAGTTGAAAAGGATCTTATATACATGGATCTAGTAAAGATGTATATGGGAATAACCATGGAAGGTGAAACATCAATTATTTTTAAAATGGTTTCTAAACCATCTTTACTATAAAGGAAAAAAATTTCTCAGGCTGATGATGAGGAGTTTCAAAATAAAATGAAATTTTTGAATTACATGATATTGACTGACTTCGTATATGAAGATGGAATTTTGAAATTTGGGAAGAGAATTTGTGTTCCCGATATACCTAATCTAAAAATGGAATTTTTGGATTATTCTCATAGCTCCAATTTCCCTATACACCCTGGGAGCACCAAAATATATAGATATTTGAAGGATCATTTTTGGTGGGACAACATGAAGAGGGAGATTACTGATTTTGTGTCAAGATGTATGGTTTTTCAACAAGATAAAGTTGGAAGGCAATATCCTAGAGGAGTCATGCAACCTATTCCCATACCTGAATGGAAATGGGATAATATTACGATGGAATTTTTCATGGGACTACCAAAGACTCCTAGAAGGAACAATGCAATATGGGTCATCATTGATCATCTTACCAAGTCAGAACATTTTCTTTCTATAAGAGAATATTTACCTCTTGAATGTTTAGCAAAACTGTATATTAATGTAGTTGTAAGATGTTATGGAGTACCCCTATCGATTGTTTCTGATTGTGATCCTCGTTTTACATCAATATTCTGGAAAAGTTTTCAGAAATCCAAGGATACTAAACTTCATTTGAGAACTGCCTACCACCCTCAAACTGATGGATAATCAGAACAGACTATTGAAAACTTAGAAGACATGTTGAGATCATTCTCACTTGACTTCCAAGGTATATAGGATCAATATTTACCTATGGTTGAATGTTCCTATAACAATAGCTTCCATTTAGTATTCATATGGAACCATATGAAGCATTATATAGAAAGAGATGTCGCACACCAACCTTTTAGGATGATGTAGGTGAAAGAGAACTCAAAGGTCAAGAACTTGTGGAGGAAATGATGGAAAAGGTGAAGGTAATCCAAAACCATATCAAAGCATCTCAAAGTAGGCAGAAGAGCTATGCCGCTAACTGAAAGAAGGATTTGGAATTTCAGGTAAGAGATCATGTTTTCTTGTAGGTATCTCTATGGAAGGGTGTTATACATTTCGATAAGAAGGTTAAATTGTGTCCTAGGTACATCGGACCTTTATAAATTCTAGAAGGAATTGGGGTTGTATCTTACAGTTTATCAATTCCGCCAAGTCTCTCAAAATTTCACGATGTGTTCCACGTATCACTGATGATAAAATACATGCCGACTCAACGCATGAACTCACCAATGATAAATTAGAACTGGAACTAGATCTGTCTTATTGCGATGAGCTTATAAAGGTTCTTGATTCAAGAGAACAAGTGCTGAGAAACCGGACGACTCCTCTGGTAAAAGTTATATGGAGAAACCATAAGATGGAGAGGCAATTTGGGAACCCGAGGAACTTATTAAGAAGAACCACCCAAATAATTTTATGTAGTAATGTTATAGAAATTTTGAGGACAAAATTATGTTAATGAGGGGTGAATGTAACACCCCAATCTTCTACAGTACGCTTATCTAGGAATAATATAGTAGCGTGTGTTGTACGCAACTTCGAGTTCTAACACACCACAACCAATCAAACTAGTCGTTATGAATAATAATACCCACTTTTTGAAATTTTATAAATTTTATCATTCAAAATGGACTTAATTTTTGGATTCGGAATATAAATATTAGATTAGGGTGAATTTTTGGTATTTTTCTGAAAACAATCAATTTTTGATGAATAGTGAAAAATACTAAATTTTAATTAAAAAAATATTTTAATCAAAATAATTTACAGTGATACATTATACTATTGATTGGTTTTTTATTATAATTAGAATATATTTTTACCATTTAATCCAATTTTGGTAGTTGGACATAATTTCACATTTAAACTATACATAAGCAAGTATTAATCTTTTGATAGTTATTATTTCTTAAAAACAAACTTTTTGTTTTGACAACGGGAATGAATTTTAAATTAATTTCTCCCACTTATGTGTTTTGAATTTAGGCAAATGGATTCCATATTTATAATTAATAGGTCCAAATTGTGTAAATAGGTAACTTTTAGTTTTATACATTTTGAATAATTACTTCGGTAAATATTTTATTTACCATGGTTAAAGGGTAATCCGGAAAATAAGGGTAAAAAATAAAATTATAATAATAATAAATTACCCTAACACGTGTTCTAACCCTATTGGCTGATACAATGTTGACCATGGGAATCCCTGGGTCAATTTTGGGACCCCATGGAGCCACTTGTACGTGATAATGATACTTTATATTAATTAAGTTAAAGTAAATACAAAAATGACATAAGAATATATCTTTTAGTAAAACAATTTTTACATAGGGTTATATATGTTATCTCTTATACTATAAATATTCATTAGAAATATAAAAGTATTTCCTATATAATGGTTTTTTATTTATATTTTTTAGACATTAAATAATTTAATTTATTTATGGCACAATGATGATGTAGTAATTCCATAATTAATGAAATATTAAAATTATTGATATTATAAATACCAAAATTAATGTAATTTGAGACTTTTTATGAATTGAACTAATTTTATAAGTTAATATGACATGTTAGGGCAGGTTATATGATTTTTTTGAAGTAATAATGCTGTTATAAATTTAGAAAAAACAAAGTATCAAATAGTGTCAAAAATGACATAAAGAAGTTTAAAAAAATATTTTATTATTAATTTGTATTCTATTCCTAAAAATCTAAGGATTGGAAAAAAGTTTAAATAATATTATATAAGTCATTAATGAACAACTTGAGGTTCTCTGGTATGTTTATAGTAAGTTTATTAACCATATAATATAAAAATACAAAGAGACATGGTAAATGTCAAACTATTTAACTAAGAGTTAAATCTAAAAGATAAAGTTAATATAGCAACCTAAACCTATCTAAAACCTATTGGTTGAGTTTTTTTCGACCCATACCCACCTTATAATTTTAATAATTCATTTTGAAGCCATTATAAATCGAAAACTATTTTATTATAAAATAATATTTCTAACTTTTCCTAAGGTGCCCCTCACCCCTCTTATAAAAGGGCACTCCCCCTTCCCTCAAATTCACACCTTAAACGCATTTTGTCTCAGCCCAACCCTACAAAAATACCCTCTAAAATCACCTCCCATAATCCTAGTTTCCTTCCTTTAGTCCTAAAGCCAACCTAATTATCCCATTTGATCAAATCAAAAGGAAGAACACGAAGAATAGGTAAATATTTCATCACCTCTTTCAAGTTAATTTCTTCTTCCACTTCCTCCTTCATTATTCTTCCATTATAAAATAATAAATCCAGTATATTATATAAATTGTGATGTTATTATGAATATGGTACAACCATATTCATTATTCTATCCATCATTTGAAGGACATGTCACCATACGTGCGTATGTACGACTTACCGTCTACACGTCATGGTGTAATTGTTATTCAATACATTATTATTTGGATGGGTATAATAATGATGTGTAATAGATTTAAATAATAAATATAACATGATATTTATTCTTTATATATTATATACCATCCATTTATATATTATTTTAATAACAAAATAATGATATTGTCGCTCGTGCATACGTATGGATTACCGTATCCACGAACGCGATAAGATTCATTCCCCATCATATCCATTCAAGACTAATTTTCATTTGATGATTATAAATAATTATTAATGAGTTAATATCATTTTGAATATTAATAAGATACATCCTATACATAACAAAAATTACTTTTGTAACAAAGCATATAAAGTAAAACGAATCAGTTTACACCCGAAATGACGATAATACTAAAATATCATTAACAAAGAAATGTTAAAAGATAATATATGAAACCAAATTAAGGTATATAATTCTTGTATAATTTAATAACAATTATTTCACCATTATATAAGAGGTTAACCTACCATCTACCAAGGAAAATTACAAGGTAAGGGTTAATTTCACAATCTCTTCATTATCCGAGGTTGTTTATACGTAATTATCTACTGGGATATATTTATCATCAACATCCATGAATCCTAAAAATGTATTTCAAAACATTTTTATTATTTACTAGACAATGGGTTAAATTCATTTATACCCTTATTTGAATTTATATGTTCTGAAAGGAATATTTCCGTCATTTTCCAAACAAGGTACTTTATGACCTTTTTGACAAAATTAAGGTAAGAATGTTTCTCAACTTATATAGCAGGTGCAGATATTTCCCACCATTATAACATCATCAAATCTTCCCTTACATGATTATAAGAATATTTCCAAAGAAAAATTTTTCATTTATAATTATATTAATTTTAAATGATTTCAAAATAAAAATGGATATTTCTCAAAAAAAATTGATTTCATCTATGTCAACATCCTTTGATGGATTTTAAGATTATTTGAAGTTGATTTATTATACAAAACATCCATATTGTATTGATGGTTTTGTGATATGTTTTATTTTGGTTGTGTTATTCTTACACCATTCATGGTTTATGGATAATGAATTAACATTTCTTAAGCTAGTTTTAATACAAATTATTATGTTATGTTTAAACCATTTCATATTTGGAATGTATTAGACTTAGCATGTGATGGGTGGAGCCCACTATAGATCCTCGATGCATCGGTAGGTCTCCTGAGAAAAACTAGTGTCTTGGCACAAGGCCTTGAAAAAATCTTATTTGTAGTCTTGGAACAAGGCCTTGACTATGTGGTTATGAAATTCTGGCATTAGGCATTCCATCGTTTTGAAAGTGGCTATTGATAATGCATGCGATTATTCGACTAGTAGAATATCCATGTGAATAAGTAAATGGCATTATTTGATTTTATCTTTTCCATATGATTCGTAAGTTTATGTTTAAAATTCTTTTATTTTAGTATTATACATTGCCTTAAATGTTTATGCTTATTTATGAAAGTTTCTGCCATATTGTTATCCTTACTGAGCATCTAAGCTCACCCCTTTCTATGTTTTATTTTTCCCAGGATGCGAAGAAGTATATTCTGACTGACCTGCAGGGATAGTCTTTGGGATCTCAGTATTGTATATGGAAACAATGTTGTTGTAGTTTTCCATTTTATGATGTAATGTAAACCTTATGAATGTATCTAGTACTTCGAAGGATACTAAACTAATCGTTCTTTCAAGACTTGATATTTTGCGATCATGCCAATGTTATGTAATAATGAACCGAATCTGGTTAACTGGGTTCAAGGCATTATAGAAATTACACTCACAAATAGATGGGTAATCAGAACACACTATATAGGTGCTTAATTATATGCTTTAAACATGTTCCCTAGACTTTGGTGGATCTTTGGAGAAGCACCTATATTAGGTGATGTTTTCCTATAACAATATTTAACAAGATTGTATACCAATGGAACCATAAAAAAATATTTATAGTAGTCCATGAATATCACCTATATGTTTGATAGAGGCAGGTGAGTTATAACAATTGGGACCAAGTCTCGTATATGATATATAGGAGTAGCTTTAGCGAATTTAGAAGTTTATGGCTATATATTTCATTATACAAAAGTCATATGACAATAAATATTGATGACCCCTAGAGTTTATAGAGGGAGATAATGTATTCCTTTGGGTTTCACCATGATTGGGTCACCACAGGATACTGAGACATGGTATGTTTGCACCCAAGTTTGTGGGTCTATTTAAAGTTACAGAGAGAATCATGCCAATGGTGTATATATAGGCTCATCCATAGAGATACTGTGATAAGAATTACATTTTCCACGTGTCTCAACTTCAGTGGAATCACCCCAACCCTTATCATGTGATCGATTTGGATGATGGTGAGTTGGAGATTGATGCATCCTTTTAGGAGCATCTGATATGTGTGAAGGATCACAATGAGGAAGTGTTGCGGGTAAATACCATGCTGATAGTTCAATAATTAGACAAACATGGGTGTGTATAGGAGGAAAATTTTAATAGGGAAGTTGAAATTCAAGAAAAGTAGTTGATCTATTTTACCTTAGAATATTAGATATGGTTGGGTGTACAACTCAATTATGAGGTGTTTAAGGTGGGGAGATTGTAAGATCCAAACATTTTATAGAGACAACTCAAGATTAATTTCAGGTATTATTTTTCATTATTTTTTAGTATGTTTCATTTTGGTCTTGCATTGGGATAGTATGGGTGGGAATTTTAGAAAGTTACAAGGAGGTTTGTGCACGGTTGGTGCACAGTTTTTCCAAACTGTGTTTCCCAGGACAACAAACCATGCAACCCTATATAGAAGAAAATTTCAAGACTAGCACATAGTTTTTCTAACCGTGGGACCTCTTAAG
Organism: Viscum album; assembly: GCA_963277665.1. NCBI lineage: Eukaryota > Viridiplantae > Streptophyta > Magnoliopsida > Santalales > Viscaceae > Viscum > Viscum album. The sequence continues at coordinate 1,950,632,660 of OY728141.1, read as the reverse complement.
AGAAATAGTGCCCCCACTAGAAGAGTTTCACAGTTAAGGCACAAGGTTTGGAAAACTGTGCACTCCTACCCAGGAAACTGTGCACGATATTTTCATTATCCTTTTTTTATAAAAAAACTAAACCCCCATATTAACCAAAAATTGTCCCAAATCAGATATAACCTATTCATCTTAATTTTAGAGGATCTAGGATGAATTCCTAGGGATCCCAACATTCATTCATCATGATTTCAATCCTATATTGAAGATCCACACCTCTCGCAGTAAGGGAATCATATCCCGATTGGTTTCCCATCCCTTTCTTATTCTTCTCCCTTTATTTAAATGTCCATTTATTATATTGTATTTATGTCAAGATATAATTTTATTATATCTAGTTTTTTATCTTGGATCAAGGTTTTCAATCAAGGTTTCATACTTTATTGTGGTTTAAGGTTATTCTGTCAAAATTGTGTATATCAGTTGGTGAGCATTCGTTTGCGATTTTCAATGGAGGTGGTATATTATTCAAATCCGAAAGACATAATTTCAATAATGTGTATGTAATTTTAGAAATCAAAAATAATGATTAAAAATATATTTTTTTAATTGAATTAATTAATTTGGATGATTAATTAATTAAAGGATCACGAAATTGGAATAATTGATTTTTGAATTAATTTTGGGGATATCGGGATTGTTAAATTGGAATAATTAATTGTTGAATTCATTATGGGTATATTGAGATTTTTGAATTGGAGTAATTAATTTTTGAATTAATTAGGGGGATATTGAGATTGTGTAATTTGATTAATTAATTATTGAATTCATTAGTGGAATTGATGTGGCTAATTAATTGTTGAATTAATTAATTAAAATGATGTGAATAATTATTTGTTGAATTGATTAATGGAATGATGTGAATCTGTAATTGTTACATTGGATTGATTAATTGGTGAATTAATTGATGGGTTTTTATGGTACATGTGATATTGTGATATATGTGATATTGGGATATATGTGATAATCATGTCTGGGACATGGTCTGCTACATCAAAATCCCATAGTGACAATTGAGATGATGAATGGTAACAATGGAATCCAGATTTGAATTGATATGATGAATGATAATAGTAAAATTTAGATATGAATTGAGATTATGAATAGTAACAATTACATTTAGATATGAATTGTGATGATGAATAGTAACAATGGAATATAAATATGAATTGAGATGATGAATGGTAACAGTGGAATTCAGAAATGAATTGAGCCGATGAATGGTAACAATGAAATTTAGATATGAATTAAGATGACGAATGGTAACAATGGAATTTATATATGAATTTACATACATAATGGTAAATATATAATTAATATATATGATATTTATTGGGGATAGTTCATACTTCACCACAGGCTGAAGAAGGTATTGAGAGTTTGGCTGTCCAAAAAAACTTGGGGGTTATGTGGTTAAATAAAGAGTAATTACATAAATATTAAATGTATATGTTAAATCTTTTATTTAATATTTATAAAATTACACACAATTTTTTGATTGGATATATTTTTGACGTTGTTAATGGTGGACTTCCGAGTTGTAATCACACTATACACAGGCTACCTAATCAGTACCCAAATATATTTCATGGTTACAAAAAAGGATAAGGGCTAGGGACCTATGTTGGATGACTGAGTTAGGATGGAGCATGAGTAAGGGTACCTGACTTGGATTCAAGAAACGCTTGGTACTAGTTAGTGACTTTATATTTTTGTTTTTTCATGTCGACACATGACATGTATTGGAATGACATAACTACTGTTTAGTTTTGGATATTATATTTCTTATTTTGGTCATAACATGATTTTGTAATTTTCCTAGATAATGTTATACGTATTTGTGGTTGTCAATTTATTACATTCTATTGTGATACATTTATAAAGATGGTATAGTCTTCTCATGATTGATATTGACCCTTACTACTTGTCAACAACATCTAGAATATGGGGTGGTGTACCTAAGGTCACAGAGATAACCGATATGGGGCACTGATGTGTCACACATGGGTCAGAACATTACAGTTGGTGATGTTCTATGAAATGATTCATTAATGGTAATTAAATAAATTGAATTTATTTGTGATGAAATATTCATGAATTAATAGATATTTGAATAAATAGTACCTAAAATGATACATTTACTTTGGAATGATCATATGATCATCATGATGATAATTTCACAGAATATATGAGTAGAAATTGATAATTAGGAACTCACATGAGAGATCAATATATCCAATATCAAGTCATAAATGTGGTGATATGAATCCAAGATATTTTACTTGGTAATCAAATTAGTTGTGCATAATGCATAACACACCTGATCTGGTTGAATTTTCCAAACTAGTATACCTATTCTAATTTGTAATTAATGATCTTTAATAGTCACACATTCAGATCTACAGATCCAACTGCTCATGGAGGAATATTTTATTTTCAATTAGTGTAGATGAAACCATGTGGAGAAGGAAAGTATTTTTCTGTTGGAACCCCATTAAAGAATATAAATGTATCTTCTAGTGTTTTTTGGATGTGGAAGAACACTATGTTACTCTTTGATAATTATACTAGGATTTTCTGTGTGTCTATTCACTTGTTTGATAGTGATGAATATGTATTTGGGGGTCAAACCAATATAAAATTAGTATTATTTTAATCTAAAACATGAAAATATTGTGTTTTGTTCCCTCCTTTATTATTTCGACATATATGGTTGTACTATAAGGAATATTTAGTAGATTGATTAATATAACCAATTTATGATTTTATGTTTTAAAAATTAAAAATTCATAAAAGTAAAAAACTGATTCACCCCCTCTATCGAATGTTGATTAGTACAATGTGTATTTCATATTGATTCAAAGGGATATTACCTCTAATTGTCTAAGGGATAATTTTAAGAGATAGGGAATCTCAATTTAGTCAAAACCGGTGGTGGTCCCATATTAAATGGTAAGAATTATCACAAATCTACCAAAGAGATGATACCATATATTTTATCAATCATCATGAAAGTGATAGATGTTGTATTAGTGTATTTTCTATGTATTTACGAAGGATTTTCAATTACATAAGATGATAATAAGAATATAGAGTTAAAAAGTAAGGAGAAAAATGCTATCATGATATCTATATAATTGAAAGTATATAAAAAGTTCACATGTCTCTTAACTACTAAAGAAATCTAAGGAAAATTGAGAATCATCTATAAAGGTGATATCAAATTGAAGTAATATATACATCATGTTTGGAGGAGACAGTTTTTGGATATACGAATTTTATATTATGATACTAATGATGAATAGTTAAAAAGTTAAATGATATTGTAGGAAACATCCTAGTGTTTGCAGCCAATTTAGATGATTTTATCATTGTCAAACAACTAATGAGGAATTTGGAAAATCATCCAGATTCAATAATATAACCCCTAAAACAAATGTAACACTTAAATATTGATGAGATAAAAAATATACTTCTATCTTATATTATTATAGTGGTACCTTTTTTCAAAAACATGGAAAAACACGAAATAGATTCTAAATTAACAAGAAAATGAAAATTCGTGGAAAAAGAGGTTGAAGAACCTGAAGACTCAAATAATAATGATGATAAAGTCTTCAATAATTTTTTTTCTCTTATATCAAAAAGGTTCGAAAAGGTAATGTCTAATGTAAAAACAAATATTCCACTAATGTGTTATAACTATGGCGACTCTATTCATTTTTCCAAAAATTATCAAAAGAAGAAGGTTGAATAATCAAAATCAAAATCAGACATTGAGAGACCTCACAAACAAAAAATTTGGTATGTTGAATAAGATGAACCATATTATAAGAATAATAATTTAATAATCTATTACAAGTAAGATTCATCATCATGTTTTTATTTAGAAGATAAAGTTGGTTTCTTTGAAAATGTAAGGAAATGATCTGATTCATCAAGTGGTAGTGATGATGATGAAAAAAAGGAAAACACTTGAGTGGGATATATAATAAATATTAGAATTCTTCTTAGAACATATATAATAAATTAATAATGATATAAATAACCTTGAGAAATAAATTAAAATTATGGCTTCTATAAAGGAAGATATATGTACGTAAAAATGAAGGAATCATCTATCTGTCCTAAGATCGTGAATTTTGAATTGAATTATACTAATCCTCTAATGATGGTGAGTAATCATAAAGAAAAGATCACTAAAAAATATGTATATATTTTTGAAACAAAACACATAAGTGTTACAGATAAACTTTATTTGAACTAGACTAGTAAAGGCTTCAATAAATTAGTGGTTGTTAAGAGAGAATTTTATTGAGCTATTGGGATGAAGGGTTCCAACTATCAGGTAAAATTGAGTACTCATAATTCTCCTAATAGGTCAGTTATAACTAATATTAATGGTCAGAAAATAATTTAACATGGTTTGGATAAGAAGTTTATGAGGCTATATTCCACATTACATTTATAGAATATTATACCAAAGAGGCATCATCCTTTTATGAAATGCGAAGCTCAGTTTTAAATATAACAACAATAATAAAAATCTTGAAATATCTAAAACCAATCGGGAATAATATTTCTTCAAGGGTTTTGTTGGTTTTATGGTAATAATGGAAAAAAGACTCTTATTTCAAGTTCAAAATGGGTTTTAATAGGTTGATGGCCAAGCCCACTTAATTAAACATTAAAAAAATTCCCCTTGTGAAAACCAGGTAAAGACGGAACCCATTACATTCATAGAGGAAATATTCCTTAAAAAACATGAAACAAAAGTCAAAATATACCAGAGAGTTAAATGGGTAGAAAACATCAAGATAAGTCATAGAAAAGGTATCATTCCTCCCTTTATGAAAAATGAAATATTGAAATCAGTCGAGGATGATGCATCCCCCCTTCCAAGAATTTGAACCATGCTGGAACAAAAATACATGGAATAAAACCCCTACCACCCACATGGTGGTTGAGGGAGGGCCAGATGATATATTCCACTACACCTATCTCTATTTTGAGCCTCCTACCCAACAGTTCTTGTGAGGAACTCACTTCACTGTCAACCTAATGAAATGTGAAAACTATAAATAAAACACTTGGATGTTTCGAAATTCAGGGTATCCATCCATTAAATAGGACTTGGAAGGATGGACGTATTATGTGCGTTCGTACACCCATCCCTATTTTAAGGTCTCCCACCTAGTGGTAATTAAAAAAAAGATACACTAGAATCCAATCACAACAAGACAATATACAATTCCCATAGAGGCATCTACATCCCAATCATGAAAGGAGTCCCAGTACTCAAAATAGAATCCAATGGACCCTGAAAACAACAAATAATATTTTCATAAACATAGAAAGACATAAATTTCTTTATTCTTGAAATCATTCACTTACCAGAATACCATGAAATATACTTTACGGAATTAATCATCCACTCGAAGAGTATCATCATCCATCAAGATAACTAAAAATATAATCACACAAGACGTGATGATCACCTGAAATGTCTTCCCCAAAACCACCTAAAATAACTACCCAAAGGAATCCAAGCCACCTCCTAACCTTCAAACCTTGCCTCTCGGAAAAGATACTAGAGAATCATAGTCCTATGATCATCCACCTCCCAAAATATAATTCACAACCACTTTATTTACCTATGGAAAATTACACATATATTGATCCATACATGGAGATCCAACAACTGAACTAGATCTAGGGATGAGGGTGGATAGGGATGATTCACAAAAATGGAAGAACCTGATGATTTTGTCAATCAACTCTGAGTTTAAAGGAGAAGGATTGTATTTAGATAATATTTGTGGACATAGATTACACCAGATTTATCAGGGAAGAGATAGAGAATGAGTCCACCATGACTCATCCTCTGAAAAAGTCAAGTGGAGGTGACCAATGAAGCAATGGAAATAAAGAAACCCTTAGAGAGGGAGTAGCCATTCATGGAAATTATAGAGGAATTTGCTCTCCCTCTTTCTAGTCTATCTAGTATTTACCTAGAAACTAGAATTAAAAAAGGGGGTTTTTAGTGACTATATGAGATCAAAATCTCAGAGGGAACTACCTATGAAAAAATATTCACCAGAGTTTTCTATATATTATTTGTATATTCTGGAATAATTTTATGGTATATTTAGTTCGGAAGTTCACAAGGATGAGGTATACTTGGCATGATTTTCAGTGTAGGTTCCCTACACTATGAAAGGGAAGAATATTCAAATGAAAAATCTGATGAGTCATGAAAAGATTATAAGAAAACTGAGAATATCAATACAGATTTACTGGATGTTTGGATAAATCAATTAAAATTGGTGAAGAAATTATAGGTTGTTGGAAAACATACTAAGGATAAAAGAAAACAAGTGGTTCTAGAAGGTAATGTGAAAATTGATGAGAATTTATTTATAAAACTCTAAATTAATATTAATATGGCTAAGGTGGAAAAATATATTCCACATAAATAAGAATTTTATGTTAAGGGTCCAATGAAAACATCCCATTCTGTTATTGTAAGAAAAGTATATCCTAGGTTGAGAGGAATATTTCATTCTAAATGTTATTTTTGAAAAAACAGGATATCCCTCTTTACTCTCTGTTACATTATGTTTTTGGAACTGACATGTTGGGAAATAATGGAGAATCTTGATAGATGTAAACAGTATACATGAAAGGATAAGAATGAGGGTTTTAATTCTAGGAAGCATGAAGATATTATCCTACTGACTACCATGAAAGTAAAAAATAGAGTTTCCTCTCTTATGGGGGAGAAACTTTGAAGTGAATTTGTCATTATATCGACTTCCATTGAATCTATAAATTTTTGAAATATTTAAAATGTGATGTTTGAGGGATGATAATCACACTTATATCAATTATTTATGATTGTATTAAATGGACTTATTAAGGGGGGGAGTTAATGACCAGAACAAGAGAAAAAATGGCTGGTACCAGAATTGTATGTGAAATTTTTTAATGATTTTTTAAGACATGTTCATGATAAAAGTTTCTTTTAAAGGAATCCATTTTGAAATATCCCCTATTCAAAAAAATAAGAAATTATAAGGTTTATTTCACATGAATTGTAACTTATAAACACTATAGAAAATCTTTGTAATATATGTATTATTTTTTACATATTTTTCTCATATATACTTTGAGTGGACGAACTAAAGGATATTTTCCAAGAGAACCATGTGTTATCATCCTTATTTCTGAAAATGTGGAAGAGAATCCAGGGTGTCTCAAATGGTAGAATAAGAGATGATAATTACACTACATTATCCATTTTAATTAATTTTCAATAAGCGAGAGAGTGAAATTATCACACATATTGACTTTTTAATATGTCTGTTGATATTGAAATAAATATAAAAGGTGGATATATTTTATAATAAGTGTTTCATTTGTTATCAGTGAGTTAATAGGAATATGTTATGTTGATATGAAGTGATTATTTTTAGAAAATTGCTATGGATTTAGAAAAAATGGGCATTAGATTCCATGATTGATAAAAATTTTATGTAATTACATAATATGATTAATGTTCAAATATAGTTTATGGAAATTGAATTTTGATGCCATTACCTTGAAGAATTTAGGTAAGGAAGATCAATAAATCATAGAAAAATATATTGTGATGATTATTGAAGTGGTATTAATGGATAAGACATGTTATTGTTGTGTTTGGAGTCTGCATAATGTTTTCAACAATTATATAATTAAAAATTAAGAAACCATCCATTAATTGTGTAAATAAATAATCTATATAAGGCCATGAAATATTCAATAATTCTTGAATCATATTTATTATTAAGGCCATGAAAAAACTATTTATATTTTTTTATGATGTTTTTTTGATATGACATTTTAATTATATAGATATTCTAGTTACACTTTTCATGAAAGTTTATTAAAAATATGATTGCCCATAGAATGACATGGGGATAGTTGAGCTGCACATGTGGTAGAAGATATCATCTTGTGGGATTGAGATCAAGGAGGAAGGGGTGAATTTAATTTGTATATGACCGACACGATAATGAATATCTTGCACACAATGCACATCAGAGTAGGTGGTTACACAATGCGTAGGGGAACGATGGAAGAAATGGTACCGACATGGGTTGGTGCCTGTAAAATAAAAACATGGACATAGATAATCAATGATGAGCCAAAATAGAAACGAGATCTCTTATAAAGTAGAAGGAATCCCTTGGGAATATCTATATGGGATTCAACCTATGTAGTCAATGTTCAAATTCCATAAAAAGTTAGGTATAAAAGCATGGTTGTCTAATCTGATATTTTTGCATCATCTGATAGAAATAACTAATGTCTTATGCCTAAAACCTCATCAAGTGTTTCCAATATGTAGTAATGATCCACCCTGCAGTTCATGTAATTTAACCAGACCTATGAAGACAATGATATTTATCAGAATTATTTGTGGGGAATTTGAAATGATCTTGCAGTTATATTAACAAGAAATACCACAATGAATTATATCTTGGAAAAATACTATTATACATGGAATATTTTTGAAAATTTAAATGATGTGGTTTAAATGTTAGATTTTTATAAGATCAATTTAATTAATAAAAATTTCTATGTATGTAATTTTACATATCAGGGCCATCATGAGATTCTTGAAATTTTATGTGGTAAATGTGTAAGCTAGTGGGAAGGTTGTTTGTTTAGAAGATTCCACACAAAAATAATATATGATTGATGAGAAAAACATATGATAAGGTTTTTTTGTATGGAATATAAAATTCCATGTGATATTTTAGGATGTTTGGATGTACATTTAAAATATGTTAACTATAGAATCTCCCATATTGCAAAGACGAGTTTACGACCACATAGAAAATTATAGGAAAAATATTATGTTAATTTATTTTGTGATCCACATTTTATGTGAAGGTGAAAAAGAATAAAATTTTATGCAGTATGTGATGCAGATTAAGAATGCAATTTGAAATGCATAAAAATACTTTGTGAAGGCCATACCATTTTTGGAGATAATCGTCATTATTTTTGATATCACATGAAGATGATAGATTTAAACGATTTTGTGGGATTATCAAATGATAACTATTTTCATAATAGCCTACAAATACCTAGTTAAACTTTAGCTATGTGTGGTTAATAATTAAGAGAAGTTTTTATCAAAAGAGAGAGTTTGTATTTTCTCCATGTTGGGTTCCAAAAAGAAAGTGCATCACTACATGAAGTATTCACTTAGAGAAACCATATTCCATATATAATATATTTTATGTTTTGTGGATTCCATATATTATTTCTCTATGAGATATGTTTTATGTGATGTTGCATTAAGAATAATTGAATCTATTAAATTTATTTGATAATCGATAGTTTGAAAAGCATGAAACAATTGATGAAATAGTATGCAACAATATACAAATGCTATGCAATGATCATATGATGTTCATAATGATAATTTCTTATACTAAATGAGATGAATGTGAGAATTGAGTATTTCATTGAGAGACTGATACATCGAGTATTGAGTAGATAAGAAATTGAGCCAAGGAAAAGAGATATTCTTAAGTAATGATATAATATGATAAGATTTCATATCACCCAGATTTGTAGGTGGTTTCATGACTGGAAGAATTATTCTAAATAGATACTAAAGATCTAGAAGTGGTACACATACATACCTACTAATCTGAATTATTGTAGAGGAATATCATATTTCTATGTTGTGCATAATAAATAATGGAGAGGAGGAAGATATTTCTATGATGGATTCTCATTAAATAAGAGAATTTTATCTTGTAGTGGGTGATGGAATTGGAGGAACATAGTGGGGATTTGGTTTATTAGTCCAAGATTGTCAATGGATGTAATCACTTATTTGATGATGAATAATACGTGTCAGGGTTCTAACTAACACAAAAATTTGTAGGATTTTATGTTGTACCTTGTAAATACCTTGTGTTGAGTATTCTCTTATTATTTTTGAATATGAGGTGAGAATGTGAGACATAATTGAGTATATCAATAACATTAACCAATTTGAGAGGTCAAATTTTTAAAAAATATGTATTCATAAAAGTTAACCACTAATTCACCCATAGTGGTTGAACAATTCTTGGGGTTTTTTTATTTCCCACAGGCCAATATATGAAAAAATTAACAATTTTTTCATGATATTGTGGAATAATTATGTATTGATTATGATTATTTGATGGGTGGGTCTATTATAGACCTCCTTTAATTAGGTAAAGATTAATCTTTTTTTTTTGTGAAAAAATGGAACATATAAGGTTATCCCAATCCTAAAATAGGTTACAGAAGTTGTTATACCAATCCAAATAAGGGTACACACGATTTTATACAAAAACCAAAATAAGTTAATGGGTGGTTATCAAAAGATTGACAATTGATGAATTTCTAAATTGATAACCTTAACATAATATTTCTATGATTATGATTATGAAAAGGTTTTATTAAATGATATTATACTAATGTTATGATCTCATGGATCATGTTATTTGATTTACGTATGGCTACTGTCTTATAAACTACAAATATTTATGTGATGGATAATGAATATGATATTTGAATTATGAGGTAGGATCTTAAAATTCTAATATCTCGTTCGCATACCCTTATGCTAATGTTATTATTTAAAATAATCATTGATTCATATATCCCTTATATAACTATACTATGAACTTGATCTCACTCTTTATTATGTGTCATTCTCCCTAGGATATGAATAATGGTTTCATGTATTATATGAATATGAAGAGTAATAGTTGTGAAAAATTATTTATAGATGATATAGATATTTGATTTACCAGGCGTTTAGTTTTCAATGTTTCTAAACACACCAAAATTATATGATCCTAGAATGGAACATATTAACATGTAATGAATATTCATTTAATATGAGTTAATATTTGTGTATGAAATTATCAAGTCACCTCGGATGGAATCAAATAAAGGTTTTGTTATTTTTGGAAACATGGATGATAAAAGTTAGCATTAACTCTTAGGATAAGACTATTTATTAGAGAACATCATAAGCTATGTTAAATAAATGATTTTGGTTCTCTAAAAAAATATTTCACTTTCTAAATACAATAATGTGGATTATGATGTCTCATAGATACACCATGGGTAAATAAGTCTGAGTAATGTAGATTTGGTATTAACATAATTTTATACAGTTTTTCATGATTGGAACTAAGACCAGACACCAAGACAAAAACGCCTATGAGAAATTCTTGGGATAATTCATATTTTCTTTATAAACCACTACGCTGGATTTAAATAGAATATAGGAATGGATGAGAAAGTTTAATCCTATAGTTTCATAGATTGAAAATAATTTTTCATGATTTAGACATCCAATAAATTATTTTCTTGATTATATGATTTCCCACAATGATTATTTTTCCTTATACAATAAATTTTTATTTTTGTAAACGGATGGAACTAGAAGGAACTATGATAATCCTGAATGAGATAGACAGGGAAAAAATTGTCCTCTTAAGAAACCGAATGTTAGAAGGATGGAATGAAAAACAACCTTAATATTATTATGAAAATTTCTTAAGAATTAAATAATTATTAGCTTCCAAAAAAAGTGGGAACAATGTTCTATTAAGTCATTCATTACGAAACATTCAACATATTTTAGTGGGTCCACTGATCTATTAATTACATAATAATGGATCAGTACAACAATATGATATTTTATATTTTCCATTGTTTAGAGCTTGGAAATTTTATTTTGGTTGTATATCATTTGTATGGTGGAGAAGATCAGTGAGGGACACTTGTCAATAACATTATAAAACTGAAATAAATTTACTATATGGAGTTAAATGAGTTCATAAGGTTATTTTTCAATACGATCATTAATCATAGTCTTAAAAAAATGTATAATGAGTTCCTTGGGTTAAAGTAGATGAGAATGAATCCATTAGGATGTATGTGGAAAATTTTCCATGACATGTTATTTATTCTTATGGTATTATCATCCATCCTAAAATAAATATTAATCATTTCTTCCATGGATTAAAACCAAGTCTCACATGTCTGTTATATATAAGAGAGTACAATATCATTGAATAAATCATCTGATGTTATCTCAAGGTAGAAATATAGATAGAACTGACCTATCATTCTAATGGTTTTGATAAGAAAATAAATATTGATTTTAAATAATGTGTTACTAATAAAAGCCATGGAGGGAAGAAGATGTGTTATCCCATATAGTGGATGTGTGGAATGAAATATAATGAAAATTATCTTAAGGGGATTATTATATGCCTTAAGTGTAGAATGCAAGGTTAGTATTCAATTAAATATTTATGTGAAACTAAAAAAGGCAGTAAATGACGTGAATGGAGAGAAAGAACCACCAGAAGAACCACCCACACTCTTGTGTTTAAAATGCATGGATTATAGAAATTCGTCTATCATATTCTAAAATTCAATGTTTAATGATGGAGATAAAAATGAGTACCCTCATAAACCCAATGACCAAGATAAATTACACCCCATAACTATTATCAATGTTGTGTATGAAAGAAAATTGATCATAGGTTTAGTTACCATCCACTCTAGAACTAATAATGTCTTATTTGATTCTAAATTTGCCCACTATTTTAAATCTGTAGAATTTGATAGGTGTATCATATTACCACCTCAATGAGTAGATATTGAATTAGTAGTGAAATTTTTTAAGGGTACAATGATCACATATCAATTATATGATAATTACCAAATTGATGTTTGTGGGTTTTTTCTTCTTTAAAATGTAGTTATTCTACCCATAGTTGAATTTGATGTTATTTTAGACATGTAACAACATTTTATATATATATCCCATATCAAATTGTATAGAAGGAAAGTTACATTTGATATTCTGAACCAACCTATGTTCATCTATTTGTGTGATGATGAATAGACCATCCAATAGTAATTACATCAATTATATGAGTCTTGATTCCAATTCAAAGAGGTCTTTTTCTCTCAGATGTTTGGGGAGAAACCCAAAATAAAATATACGAATATTCTATGTGTGTTTATTGATGTATTTCTATAATATTTCCCAATCATTCTCCAAATCATGAATTTGTGTTTTCAATATAATTTATTCAGATTTCCACACATATTTCAAAGAATCAATATAGAATGTGCCTGATTTAATTATAGGAATCGACCAACCAATTCTAGGTGAATAATGATAAGTGATTCATCCATCCAAGTGCATGACCATGGGTTTCCCCAAATCTTTATTTGAATAATATACAATGATCAAATGAACTATACAATGAATATTAAGAACATAATGAGATCATGATCATGAATAAGTATCCTCTACCACATATGGATTATTTTTTTGATCCTTTAAAAGGAAATTAATATTTTTAAAAGATTAATGTTTAATTTTGATATGAAAATTAAGGGTCAAAATTGAATATATACCAAATAGATCCTTTCATACTATGTACGCACACCATATATATATAGTGACGAAGTTTGGCCTTATTAATTACCCTGTTATCATCATGGATTTAAAGAATATAGACATCATATATTACATTAATATGTTTTTGTCTTTATATGTAGCATTATTATATATTCCATGAACATGGAAGATCATTAAGAATAGATGATTATTGTGATAAAGACCTTAAAATAAGTATAATAAATATGAAAAAATTACCAAGTGTGAATTTTATCTATATAATGTTTCATTTTTTGGTCATATAATCTCATGATAGAGTATATTGGTGGATCCATAAAAGATAGAAGTTATTTATCTTTGGCCCTAAACAACCACTATGATTAGGATTTGTTGTTATCTTATATTGGATGGATATTATTGACGCTTTATAAAAGATTTATTATGGATATCTAATTTACTCACAAACATAACCTAGTAGTGAGTCAATAAATTCTAGACTAGTGAATGCGAAGAATATTTCAAGGAACTAAAGTGAAGGTCAGTCGGTGAACCTGTACTCACACAACCATGTAGTGGAGAAGGGTTTTTGATTTACAAAGATCTATTTAAAAAGAAAATAGGATATGTTTTTATGTAAAAAAAATACAAGGATGGATTATACAAGAAGCTTATTGAAATATCCAAATAAAAATTACCCAAATTAGGATATAGAGTTATCTTCTGTAATATTTTAAATATATACATGTAAGAATTATCTTTATGGAGAAAGGTCAGACATACATATTGATCATAAATGTTCGTATTAGGTATTCACCTTGAAATATTTGAATATGATCCAAAGAATATGGTTGGAGTTAACTAAATACTATAACATTTTAATGAGTTACCACCCTAGGATATGATTTAGTGATTCCATTTTTATTTTTTATTTGGTTTGTTATTGATTATGAAGAAGAAATGTTGATGAAACCTATATTTTATAATTGGAAATATATGCTGAAATATTTAATTTTTTCCATGATATCTATCATAAATATGAATAAATTATGATTATGTGGTGGGTGGTTCCTTTATATCCCTATAATCCATTGGGTAAATATTAATGTTGCATGAAATCAAAGGGTACATGTGATGTTATAGCAAGCCTGAAATAGGGTACATGGGTGGCTAACCCATTTCTAAAAAGAGAAAAAAACATGGTTATACGAAGTCTAAAAATGTTACATGGGTGGTTAGTCCAATATTAACATTTGATGAATGTCTTGTCAGGTATTGTTGACTTAATATTTCTATTATTATTATTATGTAACACATTAGGACACTCTTATATTACATGATCTTAGGAAAATGTTATGATCTAATGTATTTTTTTCATTCATTCATTTATGATCCATATTTTATGAAATTAAATGATTTATTCTATGACTCATGTTTATAATCTAAGAAATTATAGTTATGATTTTCAAATGTTAAGTAGATGTTCTCGTAACCTTATTATCGTGAATTTTAGAAGGGATCATGGATTGATATATCCCTTTAAAACCATAAAAAGAATCTGATCCCACACATTCTTATGTTTAATTTTTCCCAAGATAAGAATAGTTTTTTTCTGTATGATATTTCTAAGAATTGTTTTAGTTTCAAAGATCTTAATGATAAATTATGATGATATTTTAGGTACCAGTTTTTTATATATTCATGTTTCAAAATAAAAATAATCTATTCAGTCCTGGTATAGATCCTAATGATATGTAATAAATATTAATCATTTATGGTGTATTTTTTATGTTTATAATTCTTGGCTATACTCAATAATTATGCTTTGGAGGCTCCTTCATTATTGGTTAGAATCCCTATAAGATACCGATGAAATATAACCGAACAAGACACATTGCTATAGATAAGAAAAACATATAGTGGTTTCACTATCGATAAAAAAATTACTAAGGTTATCTTAATGTTTTCCTTTGTGATTCTATATTCATTTTCACACGCGGTCGAGTCAGATGCTATGGGTGAAAGTTATGGCCATTTTTATAACCTCTCATTGTGACATTATGTTGAAACTCTCTTTTTTTTCAAAAAATTTATGATGACCAAGCATGAGTGATCTAGAAATTTTCTAATTTATTTTATTTGTTCCAAATTTTTTCTATTTTATAAGAAATGGGTTAATTAAATTTATTTAATGTTATTAATACTATTTTTTATTTATTTTATTTAGAATAACATATTATATACAACCACTGAACTATCTCATTCTACTAGATAAAACCCTCCTCATATTCATATTTGGAGCCTCATTATTCTAAGACGTAGGAGCCTCATACTATTACAGGGAAGGATAATAATTATAGAGTTAGTAAACAAATCAGTACACATTTTCCTACATTATCCTTTACTCATGAAAAATACTAGAGGAAACACATTATTTTTTTATGATAATGATAATCCAATTAATAAAAATAAGAAAAAAAATTATTTTTATGTTGTTTTAAAAGCTTAAGAAAAAATTATATTTTTATTTTTGATTCGAGGAGTGTCGATTATATAAAAATTGATGAGACATATGAGATTATATTGTTAAAATAAATATATAGTATTTAAATTTCCATAGAATCCTTTAACTAATTTAAATTTTAAAATTTATTTTGTTTTACTTTCAGATGAATTTTGATTTACCTGATTCAAAAGAAGTACTTTAGAAATTATTATATATTTGTATTAAAATTTGATGTGACAATTTTTAGGGAGTGAAAAAACTAAAATACTTTCCAACATTATAATTTTTCTGATGATAATACCTGAAAGAATTTTATTAAATTAAAATGAAATAAATAACACTTGTTAAATATAATATCCTATAAAAAAAGTAAATCATTGAAAAATTATTAATAAAATTATAATTAATTTTTTTTAAAATAATCGAAATTCAGAATATATAAAAAGTATATCCCTAAAAAGTAAAAATACCCAAGAACATTTTCTTGGGGAGGGTATACATTTTTTGAAGAGAAAATGATATCCAAAATATTTATGAAATTGAGAGATGAGTCCATCAGATTCATTGATATTGACCCCCTTCTCCTTCATATCTCAACGAAACAAGGAAAATGAAATTCAAAAAAAAAAGAAATATGTTATTTTATTAATCTAATTTAGTAGTTGATAAGGTGGTTACAAGAAATTTACATATTTTTTCAACACATTTTTAAAATTTTATACACTAATATAATTTGTAAATATTTTTTATACAATTTTTTTCTAGAGAACAAAAAATAGGGTACCTTCTTACTAGAGGGTAGAAAGGCCATAAATATGAAAATATTAGGAATTGATGAAAACTTCGGTCAAATACAAGAATACGAGGTAGGTGTGTGTCTTAGAAAAGTGATTGATATTCCTTATAATTATTTAAGAGATGATATAAAAAAGGGGAAAATAGAAATATACAAAAATCACACTTATAAGTTGGGCCAATTTGTAAGAACAATATTACATCGATGGTGCAGTTGGTTATTATTGACATGTTGATATAGTTTCATCCTCCACATCCTACTCCTCCACCTCTTATATAGTTTACCATATACTATATGTTATGTAATAAGGATCCCTTTTATAATATATTATAATGTTTTATAATACATTATATTGGGGGTACCATACATCCATAGTGAATTATGTCAATTTTTCTAAGGTTGATAGTATATATTTTTATTTATCTAGAATTTTGGTGGTGTTCCCTTTATATGAGTTGTCTAAAATTTAACGAAGTGTTATAAATTTATTACATTTTTCACCAATAATTTTATATCAAATGGAAATTGGGGTATCCAAATACTATATTTTAAAAATAATATCTAAAATGTAAAGAGACGTTAATTTGAAAAAAAATATTTGATTCAACACGTTTACATAATAATTTTCACATATCTGAATTACATACTAAATTATTAGCATATGATATTATCTTAGAGGATGACTACCAACAACTAAGGACTTATGAGATTTTGGATTTTATTTTCAATCAAAAATAATGACGAAAGATTTCATGGACCGTGTTATTTCATGTTCATAAGAAATTATAGTGATGTGACAATTTTCCTTATAAGTTTAGAATAATATTTGTTTCCATTATATCGATTTTATTTTATTTACAATACATGTATATTTTTTTATTAAAAATGTATCTCAATACACTTTGAATCCAAAATGATATTATATCCATATAAGAATTTACACTCCATGAATTAATTTCACTAGAATAACTTACCCAAAATCATGGATTTATTATTTAATATGTTTCGAAAATTTACAAGAATGGATTTATAAAGTATTGGATGCTTCCATATCTCAAGTGGTATTAAAATATAATTCAAAATATTTTCATAATTTATATCATTATAAATTATATTATAACCCAAAATGATATTTTTTTCATTTTTACATATTGAATTATTTGTGTTTTTTATCCAAAAAAACATTTTATAGTAGTTATTATAAATAAAAATTGACATGTGGAACAACATTAAAAAAATATTGCAGCAGTAATTTGTATTTTTAAATGATAAAATATTATTATAAAACATTATTTAATTTATTAATTTTTATCATATTCAAACTAGTCCTGGATATATTACTACAGTATACAAAGATGTATGTAATTAAAAAAATAATACTTTAAAAATGTTTTTGGTTTTATATATGTATTTTTAGTAACTATGATAAATATTATTGTCAATTATATAAATTTTATGAATTTTATTGTCATTACCACCAAAAGTCCATTGAATTTTAGAATTATAAGTAGTGATTTTTGTATCAAATAATTACAACTAGAACAATTATAACCATTGATAAAGTTATTTTCATTAAAATCATTTCCATTTATATATCATATTATTATATTGAAATTATTTTATAAACAGTATCTTTATTTTTTTATGTTTTTAATGAAATGAACTCATAAAAATAAAATGGAATTAGTGAAATGGGAAAAATAATTTACATGTTTTGTAAAATTTATGTTCATTTTTTATATGTTTTCTAATTATTTAGTGTTGTATATTTAAAAATGTACTTTTATTATACTATTTATATTTTTTTAATATAAAATTATAAAATTGAAATGTTATTAATTTTTTCCTATTTTTAGGGTATTATTTTTTATTATTGTTTTTTATTAATAAAGGTTTCAGTTTAACATGTTGTAAAAAAATTATGAAAAAAATGATTATTTCAAACCAGTTATTTAAAATCGGACAAGAAATTGAAAAATACCAATATTCTATATGAGTATCTAGATAAATTCTATTGAAGATTAACTTCAACATTAGTTTTATATAAAAAAACATTTAATAATTTATTTCAATCAAGTTATTAAAAAATTGAATATAATAATAGTGTATTTTTTTATTATGTTAGGATATTAAATATTATATTTCTTTAAAATTGATATTGAATATATACATGATATTGTTTTTTCTCAATAAAGGAGTCATATAGTAAATATATTTACAAAATTGGTTGATGGAAAAAATATTTGACATCAATTTTGAAAAAACCAAATTTGAAAATATTTTAAAATTTCATTAATTATACCCAATGTAAAGAAATATCTTGATTATATCTCATGAAATTATGGTTATTTAACATTAATGTGAAAAACCTTAACAACTAATATTAACAATTCTCTAATGAACTACGTCATTTTTCTATTAGCATACCAATTTCATTTCAGATCCTTAATAATTTTGATATATTCTATGGATGCACAAATTATAGATATAGGATGACAGTGAGTTTACCTCAATTAAAGTTTAGTTCTATTTAAAATTAATTCGATAAGAATAAAAAGTATTACTATACATCAATGTACCCTAATTATAAACTATATTAAGATACAACCTCGTATATAGGTGAATATTTTAAAAGTTTAAATAAAATTTAAATATGGATACATAATTTCCTAAAAATATATATATCTATAACAATTTTATTGAAGAAACACTCTTTGTAATCGACCACCAGTTTCTCTTATTAGATCTTCACTTTTAAAAAATTTCGAAACTTGTCACTTAAATTTAATATCATCTTGCATGAAATTATGATGATTTTTTTCTTTACCATGATGTCTCATCAGAATATCTTATGTATCTTATTCCCATTTGTAATTCATCCTTCACATTATTTTATCCCTTGATAAATTACATTTTCATGTTATAATTTTTTTTCTTATCATGAAATACTTAATTTCTTTATTAATTTAAATAACCCATTGATATATTCTAAAATATTTTTGGCCAGTTGACTATATTGTTTAACAACATCATTTTCATAGACCATTTCCACTTATGAATTAACATTATATAACTATATTCTTATTCATTAGTAAAAAAGTAATTTATAACAAGTCACCCAATTGTCATTTTATAGGATCATGTGTAATAAGAAGTGAAAAATGACTCATAATTCTATAATATATAATTAAAAATTAATATGAATGTAATTAATGAAAATCTTGAATCTAAGTCCCTAATTGAGTAGAGAAATATTTATCTCACAAGGATTTCTTCAGGGGTTTATCCTTAAATATAGATGAATTTCCGACCAATTAAATTTGGGGGTTGTAAAGATTTTCTTGTGCACCCTATAGGTGTAGGAGGATGGAGTTATCGTTGATGATAATAGGTAATGGAGGCCTCTATTCCTTGAGTGAGATGTGGGTAAGTTAGTCTATGATAGGGGGTGTCCTCATGTTAGGTGCAAATGAGGGACATTGGGGATTATTGAATGGGGTAGGGTGGGGGTGTTGTGTAAGAGATATATGATAACCAATATAACATGATGTTCTATGCCAGATGATGGGGTTCCTTATCCCAATGGTTCTAGGATGAAAATGACTGGGTGAACATGGGTTGTTGTATCTAAGTGGGTCGATGGGGTTGGGTTCAAGCCCACAAAATAGGAGTGGCACACATGCTAGGGGCATGGGTATAAGGTCACTCATGAAAATATACAAAAGTAATATCTAGGCATCTCTTGGCATTATTACATTAAATTTATATCTTTCAAAGCCTTGGGTCCATTGACCTATGCTATTGTAAGGGTTCTACAAACAAATGATGCTTTCCAATCATAGGGGGATGGATTTAGGAAAGAACAACTAGATATATGGTGTATATATACTTGTGGTTTGTAATCTTCCACACAATAAATAAATAAATAAATAAATTATAAAGAGGCTTATACATTCTCATTAGAGCCCTGATGGAATTTTCATTATGATATTTCATTATGATATTATATGAATTGTTTCGTATGAAAATATAATGATTATAATATGAGTCAATACATCCCATTCCACATATAGTAACTTCTTTTATAATTTCAAGATGTCAGGATACAAACATATAAATTATTTTTTTACCTATAAGATAGTTTCAAACAATTTTAAAAACAACTCTATTATTTATTATTTTGCTTTTTCATAACATAAATCTCTAATGGAAATGATCTTTAATTCACAACATGGTTGGCTATAATCAATAAAACCCCTTTTTATTTCAAATACAAGAATGTGGCACAAACCTATAAGAATTATTTTCTTTATAAAAAAATTATATTTCATATGATAAATTATCTAATTAGTCTTTCAGATAGACCCTTTGTATGCTCAACTAGATTTTCTTCATTAACATATACATATATAGAAACTAGAATATCATATGATCATAATACATTATATGATATAAAAATTTATAAAGTACCAAATAATTAATATCATAATTACCATACAATATCTTAATGGTTTAATTTTTATATCTATTTAATTTCAATAAGAAACTTTATATCAATATATTGACATAATATACTCTTGCAGATGGGATATAATAAATTTTTGGTGAAATATTATTATCCAAATGGTTAGGATTTTTTAAAATCAGGATATTTAGGATCATGGGTGAGGACATAATTATCACTTATATGTTTTCAAATATATATTCATTTTTAGAGTCACATATTTATGAATGATAACTACCCAAAATCACATATTTTTGTAGTCTCTATGTTGCTCTCATTTGATCATTTTTTCCTATGAATCCACCATGTAACAAATATAGTTTATATATATATATATATGATATTTTTTATAAATATATACAAATTTTCATTATTAACTAATTATTTATGTAAAATTAATTTTTCCCCATCAGTTTCAGTAGATCCCTTAGTATCCTTTTGGATTTTAGAGGGGTTGACAAAATATCCCAATTCAGATGTGATACTTATGGAATGTTATTTAATAAATGGGAAAGTTAAAAAGTGTGCTACTAAATATCCAATAACTTATATATTAATTTATTTTTTCTTCTTCAATTTCATTATAATCATTAATGTTATCATTTCCAACATCATCCCCATTTATATTATCTTCACCTTTATTTTGATCATTATTCATATGAGCATAAAGTTAATCATTATATTTCTTATGACATAATTTCATAGTGAATATGAATCATGGATAATAACATCAGACTATGTAGATGATTAAATAATAAATATATATCCACTCACTGTGTATAGACAATCTTTTGAATCTTAATCACATGGAGATCATGATATATGTCCATCACCCAACACATTTAATGATTTGAATATAAAATTCAAAATTATCATAATATTTTAAGCATCCTTTCTTGGCCTCTATGCAAAAACAAATGTATTACATATTTTTCGACTATTATAATATATAACATGTCTCTCTCTCTTGAATATATGATAGCCTCTGTACTACATAATTTTATAAAAATAAAGGTTTATATCATGTTTTTTTGGAAACAGATATATATATTTTATATGAAATTTCCATGGTAAAAATTTTATGGTAAATACTATATAAAAATATAATTAATATTTTGTTCATGAAAATTATATTTACTGAATTTTTATGATGGCTATTTTTATAAACATAAAATATGATTCATAAATTAATATATATGAGGGTTGTTTAAAAAACTTCATATATTTTAATGGAACATATATTATGGTTGACTTTTTAAAATATTAAAATATAGTCAATAAATTAATATTTAATATTTTTTTGAAACAATTATCATATATTATGAAACAAAAAATATGAAACACATCATTCTATTCCGACACATATTTGAAAAGATCCAAGGAAACCTATCAAAATTTTTCTCTAACAATTATTCCCCTCCTACAAACCCATCTATTTGTAATATTAGTCCTACCAACACTATTATCAACACATCTGCCACCTATCTATTTTCACAATTACCCTGATATCCTCGATTCCTCTATCCTCTCTTAGGAATGAATCCACCACTATACCCTCTTACTAATTTCAACCCTACTGATACCAATTCATCTAATACCTTTTATCAATGTCTTCAATCTCTATTATTAATATGACCTCTTGTTTTATTAATACCATGGACTTTCATTATGCTTAAAATATCTATCAAGTTATTCACCTTAATTTTTTATTATTTTATTTTTATTTATTTTTATCTTATTATAGTTCATCATTTTAAATTTTTTCATACGTATTCCAATGATCAATATGATGAATAATTCATATAGTAGGTCCATATCTCTAGTAAGTAAAATTTTGGGGTTTTTCACTGTGTACGGAATATAGTTTACATGGGGATAAATGAAAATAATGTGAGATGATAATTATGTACTTATTTATTTTAGTAAAACTACGTTGAAAAAATTTATATATATAAAAATGGGGAGAAATAATTTTACCTCCAAGATCATGATTCAAATCATCATTCGAATGAGTTGATTTTAGTATATGTTATTCCTTTTTTATTTAAATAACTTCTTCATTCAATAAAAATTGAATAAATTTATAATTATTTGTTTCTATTTTATTTTATTTTAGAGATTTTTATGCTATTTATTTTTATTACTATTTATTTTATTAGAAATAAGATTAATGAAGTTACTTTAATTTATGTATTTATTTTCTTATAAATTTTATAATATGTCTACGTTGTTATATATATTTTTTATTCTTTTCTAAAAATATATTTGTTTGTTTACTAATTTTTATTTTTTATTGTTATTTATTAAAATTTATGATGTTTTTAATCATAAATTATGATTTTCATTATCATTTTTGAGTTCAAAACTCAAAACTATTAACATTAACAAGAATGTGATTAAATCAGTCTATTTTTTTTTGATACACATCACCAATTTCCCATAGTTTTCCTGAACCCTCACAACTAAATGTTTTTACCCATTAATTAAGTGATTTCATCCTGATCATTATGGTAGTTGAAATTACAGTTTTTTTGGGTTCCCAATGTTTTATTAGCTTCACAAAGGTCTACTATTTGAGATTGAAACATATAATTGATTTCAATATATTGATAAATTGGAATGAAAATAAAGAAATATATATAAGAAACATAAATGTTATCTTGATCACAAATACTTATTTTTTATTTAAAATAAATATTTTAAATATTTTATTTTTAGATGTTTTATGTACTTACATAAAAAATTTAGGGTCCCATAAAGCATAAAATTTATATTTATAACCTTTAGGTTTTTATGTTATGGTATAAAACTAAAAGGAATTAGTGATTTTATTTATATATTGTATTTTATAAATAATTATTTTGATACTTTAAAAAATTTGTTGAATATTAGAAATAAACATTAGGAATATTTTTTTATAGTAGTATTTTGATAGAAAATAGTTTATGGACTATATTTTCTAACAAACTATTGAAATTTTGTATTTATTAAACACTGAATCATTTAAGTATGATTATAAAATATATTTTACCAATAATCATTTTTCTTTGATCCATAGGGTAAATAAAATAAAATTTACATTTTTTAATTATTTTGTGTAATCAATTAGTCATTATTTTTTGGTGTGTTCAATTGAAATAAACAAATTTCAACAACTTCTATTTGAGCCTAATTTATACTAAATAGTAAAACTAGTAAATTTATAACTATATTCAAATAATTTGTTCCCATAAAAGTATTTACTGATAATTGATAAATAAACATTACAAAAGAATCATAAAATATTTTAAGATTACTTTTATGAATACTAGTATGATTAATATTTATTTCATGGTCGTTTGAAGCTTCATTGATGTAATAAAGCTTCTTGTTACTATAGTTGAATATTTACTATTTAACTATAGAGGAGGAAAAAATTATGGAACCATAAAGACTATAATGTACATAATAATGTGAATAATAATGATTTTTTATGTTCAAGACTTAATGATAACATAAATCATTAACATCAATATATAGGGTGGAATGGATAAAAAATATAATTTGAACTGTTATTAATCAATCCATGGAGACAAATGCTTATTTTTTAAAAACATAAAGAATGAAATGATTTTTTATAATTTATTAAAAGATAAATGGTAATGCATGTGTTTATATCAAAGGAATGTAAGAGTATATTTTTAATTAATTCTTCAAAAATAAATAATTGTTGAAACTTTATATTCTTCCAATGTTCTGAAGATTTAAATTAATCATCACTGATCACATTTAATAAATTCTAGTATCAATAATCCTAAAATGTTTTATTTTATAATATTCTATTAAAAATATATTCAAATACTATAATAGGTGGCTCCATAGAATCTTTAAAGACATCATTTATATTAAAATTGTTATTAATCACACTTGTATTCTATATAGGAATCGTTAAAGATTTCATGAATATTTATTAATGGAATTTTATATCTCATGTTATAAATCATTTAAAAAATATATTATAAATATACAGATCAAATTTTTGTTGATTAACTTTTCATACTAAATTAAGTTTCACCAAAATGTGGGGAAACTAGTTTATTTCTGAAAAAATGACAAAATTTTCTAATAACTATTTTAGCGGGCATAATATATATATATATATATATATATATATATATCTGTGTGTGTGTGTGAATGAATTTATTTATATATATCCCATAAAACACATCAAATTGGTTTTCAATATACAATTTAGAGAAGTATTATACATTATATCATAATTAATTTATATTCAATAAATTTTATAATATAATATTTTCAATGAATTTTATGATTAATAGAATATGTTGTAACTTTTTTTAATCTAAAAAAATGATTACACTAAATTTAATGTGAATTATCAACCATTTTATTAATTAAAAGTTTCATTTTTTATATATATTGTATTATTTATTATTTTAACATTATCTATTTCATTTCAACTACTTGTATAGAAGGTATTAATAGATTAATTACCATAAAATTTATAAACAAAAAAACATTAACTAAACATATAGGGTGTTGATATATAATCGAATATGTATGGAAAAAAAATTAAATAAACTTAATTCTACTACTTATTTATTATTTTTGGTTAGTACTTTTTTATTTTATTTAAATAAATTAATTATATATAACCCACATTTATAGTGTCATGAATCCTTTAATTTATATATATATATATATTTATGATTATTTATATTAGCATATATAGTTGAAACAAAAATGAATTTGAATTAAATATTGTTTTTATTACATAGTGAAAATATAATTCTGTTTTAATGAAACAATTGATGGTTGAAGAAAATAATATGAATCATTTTTTAAGAAAGTGTCAATTTTTATAGAAAATAATGTATAATAAATTACTTTTTTAAATAAATATTGAAGAATAATATCCATGAAAAAATATTTGTGGGAAAATGTATTGAATTTAATGAATTTCTTATCCCAATAACCATTTTTATATGATGTTTGGAATAATAAATCCTGACATTAAACATATGTGACGAATTTAATATTTTTTTTAATATTTAAAACCATATTCTTTAAACAGGTGCGAACAATATTTTTTTACAATTATTTACCTAAAGATTCCATAGAGGTTTCTATAATTATAGTTTAATGTACTTTTTGAACTATACAGATAGCATTACCCATTTTATCATCGATTACACAAACCATGGGTGATTGTTAAATATATTTTAGGACTCATATTATATAAGGTTCTTACTATGAAAATGAAAAAAATTATTTGATATCGGTAAAAAACTAAATGGGATATTTCTATCATTTTCACAGATTTTTTCATATAAATTCTATGAATTGAAATATTAATAAAAGTATATAATTATATATCATTGGGTTATTATAGAGAATCTTTCAATTCATATATTATATAATAAAAATATTTTGAAAACAAAAAAATCAATCAAATATGTTTTTTTCTTTTATTTTGGAGCTTTACGTCATTTTTATAGATAGAGGTTTATATGATCTATAACATAAAACCATTTAACTATTAATTTATTCTTTTAAGGCACACTAATGCATTTATATCCTAAAATATTTTAATTGAAAAATATATCAACTATAGTGACATGAAACTCCATAGAAACATGAGGTTGTGAACTCTATAGAATATTATTAGTCATAGTTGTACATATCATGTGGACTTAAAGAATCCATGAAGATTTTAAATGATCCTTTATCTAATATTTTATAATTTATTTTTAATTTATTTTATTTCAAATATGTATACATAAACACTAATGTTACATGATTAAGAATAATGATGTTTCACTAGAAGGTGATGAAATAAGCCTATCTTTTTGGTAAATAATTATCTTTTATCTTCTAAATAATTGATTTTTTATAGAAATTAAAAAAATATGATGTTTATTTTCATTTTTATAAATTTGAAAATAAATTTTTTTTGAATATTATTTTGATATCCAATATATATGTATATTTCTTAATTGATGTTAAATTTATATTTTTATTTATGAAATATATTCCATATGAATTTTTATTTATAGTATACCATTATGATAAAATTATTCATAATATAGGTCTTTTAAATTTATATTATTTTATTAATAAATATTTTCTTATATGAATTCCAAAAAAATAATATTATTATATTTATAAATATATCATTTTTCAACTAATAAATTGAATTAATTTTAAAATGAATGCTAAAATCATTTATTGAAAACTATAATATCTACCTTGAAGTTTGTGTCGATGTTTTTTCATGTGTCTATTTCATGTATTAATTTTTTAAGAATAATATTAGTTTGATAATAACATAACCTTATTATTCATTGAATAACATGAATGAAATATGGATTTAATTACACAATTGTCAACATTATATCAATATTATTTAAGGGGAATATCATCCATCTTTGAATTTTTTTGAATAAAAAGTGTTTTTTAGCTAATGTACTTTATTATTTATTATTTATTATAATTGATTTTTTATAAATATGTTTTTTAAATTATTTATATTATACTTTTATTATTCTGTTACTTCTTTTTTAGTGTTTTGATGGTATTGATATTTACTTATTTCATGCTACTCTATATCTGTAAAATAATAACTTCATAAAATGTAAAATATATGTTTTTTATTTAATATAACTATCACCATGTTTTTATGGATGTATTCAATGAATTTTTTTAATATAGTCATCATATATCGCATAAAAATAACCTGTTTAAGATAATTATCATAGATAACAATCAAATTGTGTATGTTAAATATTTTTATAAAATGAGACAATATTTAAAAACTTTTAAAAGTATCATATTATATATATGGAAGCATTATTTATAACAGCTTTTAATTACCATATATAATATAAAATATCACATATGGAGGCTCATGTTTTAGTTTTTACAAATGAATAATTACAAAAACAAATTTGATATAAGTCACAATATAGAGTCAAAATTCCTCTTTAAAAATTTTATTATCTCACATTTTCTATGAGTCAATATTTTAGATTTTGGTCCATTATTTGAAAAACCATTGGACCATTGAAACATTTTTACATCGTTACATAATAATATTCATTGTCTTTTAATAATTATAAAATTCAATGTCCTAAAAACTATAAATGAAGTGTAAAAGTATAAATTTTAAATATGATTGAAACTAAATTTTACTATAATTTTTATATATTAATTTAAATATTAATATTGGAAAAAATTTATAATTAAGGATCAATAAATTATAAATAGATTATTGGAAATTTATATAACGTATGTAATAATGAAAATCATGATAGGGGTATATAAAATACTTCATAAATTTAACACGTGGAAGGTATTGAATATGAAAATGTTAAAGATAGCGGCATATAACATGCTAGGGTGACTTATTAGAATGATATTTCTAGATTATTTTATTTATATTGAATGATTATACAAATTTTATTGATTAACTATTATACTCTAGTGTGTGGTTTATAAGATTATATTTTATATAAATTTAATAATTTGTCATTGGAAAAGGGGCATGAATTATAATGATTATATTATTTTTTGATTTTTTAAAGATGGTTCTTAACCTATATTCATTTAATGTAGACCGTGAAGCCATCAATATAACAAAACTATAGGTGGATGGTTCTTGTTTTGGTTATTTGAGGATTTCTTAAGGTAATACGAGTAGGCTCCTATATCGTATTGGTCATTATTTTAAATTAGTATGGTGTAAATTTTGTTACTATTTTCATTTAAGGATTGTTATAATAATTATAGAAGAGACTCAAATTGATAGAAGTATAATTCATTTATTGGTGTGTCTGTAGAATTCATGAATTTGGATTTCTATATTTTTTATTTTATTAATTGACTTAATGTATTGATATATTGATAATTAATGGTTAACTTTATTTCATTTTGCAATGTTCCTTTTAATTTCAGTCAACACCTATATGATTTTATTTCATTATTATCTTTAGTAAATTAATTCATGCAACATTTTATATTTTATAAAATCATTACTTAGTTATTTTTAGAGTAAATAATTTAACATTAAATTTATTAAATTAACTTTATAAACTAATCATTTTTCGATATATTTAATAATTATTGTCATTATTTTTTATTTCTCCAAATGAGTATATAACATGAAAAATAATTATAATCTAAAAAAAAAGACACAATTTTTTTCTTATAAAAAATAGAAGTAATTATAATTAATACAATAAAAACAAAAAATTATAGAATAAATAATATTTAAAAAAAATCATTAATATTATTAGAAAGATAATACTCATAGTATAAGTTTATAAATAATGATAATCGCTTAAAATATGTAAAATATTTTAGATTTTAGATTGGGAGTTGCAAATCACAAATCATTAAATATTGGTGGCTCATCCCACTACAAATTAAAAAATCACTCAATATTTGAATGAGATAAGATATGAGATTAGTGGGCATCGAAAGTAATATAACAGAAGTATAATAAGTGACATAGACCACACTAGGTATTTAGGAATAACTATAGAGAGTGGTGACATAAGTTGGTAAGAGGCCATCACAAAGGCCATGAAAAAACCACATTATCAAAATGTATTAATAAAGAAAAGGATGATTATTGATGGAGAAATAAATATGTGAGAATGTGTATATAAAAATCAGATTTCTTGAATAATCATCCTTAATTTTGGTTTAACAAAATTCGGTATTTATTAAATTGTTATCATGGATGGTAATTTCTGAAGAGGTAATTCATAAAATCCTCATCTAAGATGATTATTTTTTATAAGTAAAAAATCCATATTATCCATACCATTTCAAAAAAAAATATTTTATTAAAAAAAGTATAAAAAAATCATCTATTTTAATGCCATTAAAAAATATAATTTATATACTTCGATGAAAATAATATACTAGGATTGGTAGAAATTATACCCTATTGGTTGATTTTTTTTACTATAATATTTGGTCTTTCAATCATAGTATAATATTATAATAGATGTTATGACCACAATATTATAAAAGTGCATAAAATAAGATATATGTGTAGGTCATAGAAAGGTAATATATAATGATGTAAGGAATGGTCATATGATTTTTGAAATACTTTGTGATTTTTTATAACAATGTTTTATAGAGGTTGAACAATTTATTTTGTTAATAATGTATTTAGAAAAAGTGAGAATGTTATATAATAAAATTTCCATAATAAGTTAGGATATTTCCTTAGGATTGTTAAGAATATTTCTTAAAAATTCAGAATATGGTAAGTTTATCAACAAGTTCCTAGCATCATAAAAATCTCATGTATCATGAATTTTGATATAAGAGGTGATCAACATTATATTGGGTATTCACCAGTGGATGAAAATTATCAGACATAAGATTCCAGACACATAAATATGAACACATATTTTAACACACAATCTCACAGACGTAGACCACCATGTGGATTAGTGAATACCAAGATGTTTATTATGTATTAATAATGTCATCAGACACAAATTTTCTGATAGATAGTGATCTGATGAAATATTGGTTAAATAGGAGAGCAGTTTGATTTTGTTATTGGATTCACTTTTTTGGATAGATATTAGTGGATGAAGTTACCTGAGAATATGAAAGTGGTCAGAAATGAAGTGGTATATAAAATTGAAATGGAGAGAAGTCCAAAAATTAGAAGTAATAATTCTAGTTTTTTGTTGCAAAAGTGTTGTCAACCATCATTAATGAGTCAAGTGAAATGGATAGATGAAAAAAGTATTCAAGATTAGAGAGATTTTTGAATGTTAAAATGAAAAAGCTATGTTACAAGCTATATAAAGAACTATTTTGAGAAGTTATGAACCAAACTATAGATGGAAAGAAAATGTATTGAGTCCAATAGAAAAATATCCATTAGACATACATTCTTAAATTCAAAATTTTAAGAAATTTTGTTTAGGAATAAGGTTCAACTGAAGTAGAATGAATAAATGAATTAATAAGAATGAGTTTTCAGTCAAATACGATTTTATAGATGGAACCAGATAGAGTTTTCTTAGATAATTAATCAGGAAAACATTTCCAGACATAGTTTTTCCAATAAAATTTAAATATCAGTATAAATACCTTTTAATATTGATGATGATATGTTGTTTTTAATTAGTTTGTTATCTATTTGATAAAAGGGAGTTTGATAAAGTTCCTTAACATCTATAGATAGACAAGATTTATGAATGTCGAGGTATTTAGGTAAATTAATAATATTAAATAATGTTATTTAATATTATATAAGAGTTGATAAGATTCCAAATAGTTTCAATTAATTGAGATATTAGGTTTTAGAATTATAGTGAGCGGGAAAGAAAAATTGTCTTCCAACAATTTCTATTTTGTGGAAACTTATATAAATGTGTGAAAAGTAAAACTGTTCTTAACAAAGGTCAATGGGGAAAAAAATTGAAACACATCATATTTGTGTATGTGTTAATTTACAATGAAGATTATATTTATGTTGAAAAAGTGTACCTAGACAGAGAATTTTATCAGATTATCAGGAAAATAATTAAATTTAAAGAATACAGAGACAATGTAATAGATATAGATTTTATGTATTGTTTGAGTTGAAATGGTTTTTAATTTAATAGAACACATTTTAGAAATGTAGTGTAGTTTCGATGAGGCATATCAGATGGTGTAAGATTCTCCCAAAAAGACATCAACAGATGGAGAATAATGGATGGTGTTTTTGGATGAACCTTTGGGATGTAGTTCTATAATGATTTGCATCTTTATTTTTTGATTATTTTATTAATATAAATATTATAAAAATATGGGAGTAAATATAATAATTCTTTTAGATAGATATAAGGAGTCTAATATGAGTTGTCTCAATGTTTTATTAAATTCTTACTAATAGTGAATTTCAATGGACTAGCTTTATTCCCCTTGACTAGGATTTTATTGACACACTATGATTGAACCTTATAAATATTTTATTCCTTATTTAATTTATTATATTTTCATTTTTTTAATAATATTAAAATTTTTATTAGTAAATTAACAAAAACTAGTTCAATTAGTTAATTTCATAGAACTAAAATTCGGAAAATATCGACATTGATTCTAACCTCCCTTCTATGTTGTTGTAACTGTCCTAAATAACATTCATTGGTAATAGAGCCAAGGTTTCCCCGTTTTATCCTTATCATATAAAATTTCAATTCAAAAATTTATAGAGGTACTCCTACATTAAATGGAAAACACCATCATGGTTATTAAAATATAATGACACCATATCTTATATCTCTAGGATTAGAGGTAATTGATTCAAAAACTATTGGGTTTCCACCCCTTCAGAAATTTTCCACAATTAAATTTACTAAGAATAGAAATATTATGGTATATGGGTAATATATAAATTCTATTCTAATTTCATTTTAACAAAATATTTTTAGTTAGGTGATGGGAATCAAAGAATCTAATAAAACATGTGAAAAACCCAAAACTATGATTTTTGGAAACATCAAAGTGAAAGGGGTAAAATAATAAATATAGAAAACAAGTTTAAAGATATTATAATGGATAACAATAAAATATTTGATGAATACTTCAATATATTTATTATAGTTGATTATAAAATTGGTGTATTTAGAGATGTCTTGGAATGTTCTACTATTTTTAGGAAACTCGTGAGAGACTTCCCGAATATGTTGGATTCTAAAAAAAATTATTTTAAAGATTCAGATGATTTATCTCTTGAGGAATTACATAACCTAATTATTTCATATGAGATAAAAATTCTCCAGTATTAAATAAAATACCAATTACAAAATGTATTTCGAATCCATGAGACAATTAAAAATCCAAGATGTTGAGAGTTATGTCCACAGTGATATATATGATAAGAATGATGACTAAATGAATGAAAATATCATGCCTCTTATCACATAAAATTATTGGAAAGGTAAATGAATTCTCAAACGAAATATCTCATTTCCGTGTTTTGAGTGTAGAGGAATTAATAATTTTTTTAAGAAGTACCAAAAAAAAAATTGTGGTATATAAGGATGATTTCGAATAAATCATTGTTAAAGAATTGGAACAAAATTTTTATGGAATATAATATATCTACTATTGGGAAAAAATATTTGTTATAAGAAGAATACATATAAAATTAAAAAATTTGAAATATGAATCCTGTAATAATAACTCATCAGAAAATGAAAATCTATATTATTTTTGAACATTCTTTTAATATTTTGGGAAAACGGAAGATGCCTCTAATAGTGAAGAATAATAAGTTGGAGAAACATATATATAATATCAGTTGAGATTATAACTCATCATATGTCTACATAAAAATATTAACTCAAGAAAGATATTAGATTGTTTAAATAAAATTTTTAATAGGATAATGATGAAATTAATGATTTTATTAAAAAAAAATATGAGTACATCTAGGATTTCATTAAACTCAAATTGAAATTTTATGAAAAAAGAAATATTGTGCAATATCATAGTAAGAATCCTACTATTAATAAAGATTTGGTTTTTAAAACTAAATAAAAATTCATTGAGATTTAAAGTAATTCAATAAATAAAAATAAATTTTTATTACAAATATTCAGAGGTAAAATATGAATCATCTCAAGATACTGAGAAATATAATTCCAAGAATCAGGTGAAATCTTCACTAACTAAAAGTTAAAGGTTACCTGATATTACAAACTGTAAAGGTGTTAAAAAATGTGAGGAATTATATACTAATAAATGATGTGATAAATCCATCTCATAATTTTTTTTGAAATATTCTTTTTAATAAATTAACCCAATTCCAGGAAGTAACAAGACTAGAAAAATGATGTAAACATAAAAAAATTATATAGGTGAAAAACATACTTCTAAAAAAGACCAAGATTTGATGGTTTTTATTAGTGATGTTGAATTTTTGGTAAAAAATAATATAATTTTTTGGCACAAAATATATCTCTCTAGAAATAATCATTAACTCAGTGGATAAATAATGGACGAGAAGTGGGAAAATTCCCATATCATGGGAAGAAATAATGGTATAATCACAATATGCTAAAATGCTTCAAATAAAGAAATAGTCTGATTTCTTGGAAGTAGTTTTAGAAAAATGTGACCAGCTTGGTCAAATTAAAAAATAATATTTGAAAAATCTTATGAGAAGGTGTTGTTATACTTATAATTTAGAAGGAAACTTGAAAGAATAAAGATCAGGAAAGATCCTTCATTATTGAAACTCCATTAAAGGATTGAAGAATGAACAAACCTCGGATTCTTGATAGTGGTTGTTCCTCCATAATATGGGTGATATAAGGATCATTATTTTTTAAAAAATTATAAAGGATGAGATATTACATTTGGAAATCATAGTTTTATAAAAATAATATAATTAGGAATTGTTGATATTAAGACTAATAAATTTAAGTAAAAATATGTTTTATATTTTGATTTTCTCAAATAAAACTACTGATTATTAGCCAGATATGTGATGATGGTAAGGAAGTTAACTCTAAGATATATTATTATATCAATAGAATTTTGTAAGATGGAATAGTTTTAACCATGGGAGAATGAACTAGTGGGAATCTTATTCAGATTAAAGAACTTTATAACACATGTTAGACGAGTGACGAGGATGATAATAGGTTATGGAATCCAATTTTTCTGAATCTTTTCTATAAAAGTATGAAAAAAAATTACGAATTATATTCTGTAAGAAGCATACCACCACTAAAAATAAAATATGATAATGTGTGTAAAATATGTCAGAAAGGGAAGATTATTAGTGGAAGTGTTGAGAAATTTGAAATGAAATCCACCAAACCACTTGAACTCATTCACTTTGTTATTTATGGGTTGATGAGACATCAATCAAAAAACATATTTTTATTATATAAGTTTTATTGATAATTTCACTCAGATGAACCAAATAATATTTATGAATATTAAATCAAAAGGTGTTTAAAATTTTATATTTTTCATAAGGGATGTTGAAATATATTTATTGTTTACCTTAGAAATTTGATAATTGAAAATATAAAGGGGAAAACAAGGAATTATTTCAAATGTTATTTGAAGAAACACTGAATCATTCATAAATACGTTTTTTATACATCTATAAATAAAATTTATTAGGAGAAAGGGAAAATAAGTTTAGTGGAAAAGAGAATAAGCATAAAGGATGAATATAAAATTTTTATGAATTCATGGAGAGAAGATGTCAGTACAACAGTTCTTATTAAAAATGGATATTTAGGTGTCCAAAATCTAATATGACAAATTTTGAGATATGATATATGAAAAAAACATGCCGAAAATATAAGGTTTTTTGGATTCCTTAGTTAATCACTATTAAAAACCAGATCCTAGAAATTTTGATAAAAAATTCGATGAAGTAATTTTCATTAGATATTCATACAACTGAAGAAGTTATAAATTTTAGAATAAATTTTTACAAAATTTAGTGAATTTATAAAATTTTAATGTCATTAAAAATCCAACTTACTTTGTGAATTTTTTTAAAAATGTTTCGTACGATAATGTGAAGGATTCTGATGAGAATAACCAAAATAATAATGAATGTAATACAAAATATGTACCAATTTATTTATATGAATCACGTGGTTATGAATGAAATATTGGATAATAATATCTAAAATTATATAATTTGAAAAAACATATTGAATATTAAATCATTATTGGAAATCATATAGGTCTAGTTTAGACTAAAAGAAGGCTTAGGTAAGAAAATTAAACATCCCTTATTTCACAAGTTGAACCGTAATTGGTTTCAAAGGATGTTAATAAAAAATACTAAGTTTATTCTACGAATGGAGAGTTGTATTATATTGGAAAATGTGAAACATGAAAACTTTCCCCATGAATAAAATGAAATAATGTTATATGGAAAATACAGGTGTTCAAAAATAAGCTGAATAAACATAGATAAATTCTACGAAACAACGGTTGACTTTTCATCCAACGTTATTCCCATGTGGATGGTTTAGATTTTAATTAAAAATTTTCCCCATCATGAGATGGAAAACTAAAAAAATTTATTTGGTAGTGGCTTTGCAACATTGTTACAAAGTTTATCAGATGTATGTCATGTTTAATTTCTTAAATATATATATTGAAAAACAATCTTAGATTATGAAAACTTTTGGTTTCTTAATTTATAAATACGGAATGAAGGATTTTAATCATTAAATGGTTTTGTTCTATTTGAAATAAGATTCGTTTTTCTATTATAAAAAATATGATAATTGATTCAAAAAGTTTATTTTTATACTTGTGAAGTTAAGAATAAAATATATTCAGTAGGGATGAACATGGGAAACATTATTGTTATTTTTGTGTTGATGAAATAATTTATTCAAGGGATGGTGACAATGTGTATAAGGAATTATATGAAGAAATTATGAATGATTTTGAAATATTAATGCTTACCTAGTTAACATTATATCTAGGATAAGATTTTTAGCATAGGTAATGGTATATCTTTCTATTAATAGTAATTTATACACTAGAAATTTTAAACAAAAAATTGGAATGGAATATTCCAAAGATATTTCCACTCCCATTTCATTTTGGATGAAGATAAGTAAATATAAAGATGTAAAATGTTAAATAGAAGGAATTTAAAAAATTTAAAGGAACATTTCTCTAGGTTATTTTGTCAATGATATAAATTATTTATGTTGTTTATTTGTGTTCTTGATATCTCATTTACCCAAAGTAATCTCACATGTTGGTAGTAAAAATAATTATTATACATTTTAAAAGAAAATATTTTTATGGTCAACTATATAAAATAAGTCATGATATAAAATTTATAGGATACACTATAACTGATTCAGAGGGAGATTACATAGATATTAAATCAACACCATGAAGAATTTTTTTATTAAGAGTATGGTGTGTGAGATGGAATATCACGTAATAAATATTTAAAATTTCAAGTAAATCAGATGTAGATTTTGTTTCTAATACCCATTCTTGTAAACAAATGATTTTGATGAAACTTCACCTTGATGATTTTAGGCTGAACATTTCTACACCATTCAATATTATTTTTTATAACAATAGTGTTATTGATATTTCCAAAAATAATATACAACATTCATGATAAAAAAACATTATTTAGAGCATCACTTCATAAAATAGGAACTTTATGCTGGAGATGTTATAATGGTATATATCTCCATAAAATACCATATTGTGGATGTTTTGATGAAATATATTCCAAAATAAATATTTTTGGAATTTAGGCTAAAACAATATGTCCATCCTCCACTAAATAATTCACAAGGTTCATAAGGTATCACCCGTACTCTACTTTGGATTATTTTTTTAAATGGGGAGAGTAAGTACAAATATTTGTAATGTGTGAAAAAACACTTTATAAGGCTAAGAAAACTCTTTTTAAGGGGGTTAATATTCAAAAATATTTCTGATTTGAATATAAATATATTCTTACAATAAAATGGTGGGAGAAAAAAATTTGATAGAAACAATTATGGAAATTTTATCTTAACATGACCAGAAATGTTTTTTCACCGATGGATAAAATAACTTAAAATTTTAATTTATCGAGTGCTGTAGTGCTTAGACATTATCTTTAATAATGGATATGATTTTTTTAAGTGTGAGAATAAGAGATTCCTTAGAAATGATTAATTGAAAAACCCTGAGTTAAAAAGTTTTTTATTATTTAGAAAAAAAATCAATGTGGGATATTGAAAATCATTTATGATGTTTTAATAATAATGATTTTCATTTCTTCATAACATAGTTTTGTTAATATTTTTTTGGGTAAATAAATGAGAAAATTATATTATGAAAGTATTTGGGGAAGTTATGACATTTCCATAAAATTGTTAATAAATTTTTTTATCAAGTCAACTAACACTATTATGATCAATATATTCCTAAAATCATGAAATCTAACGATCCAAGAGTTTCGTAAAAAAGGATGATCAAATTTTTTTTCTACATAGGAAAGTAGAAAAACATTATCTTTCAGAATATTCTACACATAAAAATGTATACACATAGCATCAAATGTTGTCCAATGAGGCATCCAACTAGATATATGGGAGTAGACAATTATGCATAAGATGTTTGGAAATTTTCATCAAACAAAGATTTCTGGGAAAATAGTGATCAAATGAAGAAGTTTTAAAAAGGGAGAGTAGTATAAACTTGTTACTAGATACACATTTCCATAAAATGATCAATAGATATAGTTATCCAAAAAATGAAAGTGGATTGAAATGAAATGATATATATAGTAAAAGTGGGGAGAAGACCATAAATGAGAAGACTGAACTAAATTTTTTAGTTGAAACAATGTATTAAACCATTTTTAATTGGTCAATAGAAATGGATTAATGTATAATTAGTTCCTGTTAAAATAGTTTATATAATTTTTAAATTCAAAAGCTATGTTATGGGGTCTAAAAAGAACAATTTTTAGAAGTTAAGGGGTGTGCTCGAGAAGGAAGGCCAATGAATCAATTCCATCACAAAATGATTCAAAAAAAACTTTCAATTTATGAATATTATATTTAGGATCATTTAAAGATAATGGTTTATCTATTTATGAAACTTGGATGAATTCATCATATAGATTCAGTCTCTGGTATAAAATTAGGAAGAAAAAAGTTGAAATATCCTCAGATAAGTCATTTGAAAAATAATTATACAAATATTTTTTCGAAAAATATTTACATAACTTTTTAAATACATTTTAATATTGATTATTTTGTGCTATTTTTAAATTGGGTTATTATAAATCTGAGAAAATGGGGTTTAAATAATTTCTCTAACATCTATGAATTAGGAATTATAAAGAAGGATGTGCTCACACAAGAATTCATGGATCTTCAAGAATTTTCATGAATATTCTTAGAGAGTTGATTAGTATAAAAAATTTAAATTATGTGAGATATTCATTTTTTTTAATTTTATTGATTTTGAAGGTGAATAATTTTTACACATTTTCATCTTTTGGAGCATCTATATAATGTTGTGAAAAGTAAAATAGTACATATCATTTTTCCCTCATGTAAAAAGATGATACACTGCATATTTGTGTTAGTGTGAGTTTCTAGCCGATAATAATTTTAGGTTAATGAATATTTACTAGAAAGTGGCTTTTATTGGGGTTTTGGAAAGTTTTTGTAGTTTATACAATCTATACATAGAGGAATAGATAGAGTTTCAATGCAGTCATTGAAGCACAATATTTTTTTATTAAGACAAAAAACAAGATATACAAGTAGTAAAATTTCAGTGATGTGCACTAGATGAAATTATCTAGATGGAGAAAGAGTAGAATATATATACATTATCAAATAGAAAAAATAGATGGAGTTTTTTGGATGATCTTATGGGAGTTTGATATGAAAACTTTAACATATTTTTGGTTGGGTCGGTTTTGAAATAATTTTTTTTAAACCGATGAGAGTCATTATAAACATTCTTATTAGTATATAAAATAAGTCTAATGGTATTTGGTTCACATTTTTATTCAATTATTAATAATAATTTATTTACATAGATTGGCAGGAATCTCCAAGGCAAGGATGGAGGTTCTCACACATAGACCAAACCTTGTAAATGTTTTGTGCCTTGTTTACTTTTTTATCATCTCACTCCTGTGAGCTTGTAAAAAAATTTATGAGGAAAAAAATATAACATGTTTCATGGGTTAATTTTTGAGAATTGATATTTGTATAAACATCACCACTAATTCACCATTCCCCTTCTCAATTTTCAAAAAATCCTAAGGAACTTCATGTTCAGGGAAACAAGATATTATAAATAATTTTTTATATAATAAACATATTGTTTAAAAATATTACATAAATTTTTTTATATCGTATATTTGATGGGAATAATAGAAGAAATTATTTATTAAAGGAATTCATATTTTACAATGTAAATTCAAATATTATGATAAGTTATTTTTCTATTCTATGGTATATTAAAATAATAGTTTTTCTATCATTAAATATATGTATCATAAAATTTTATTCGTTACGTTTTATGGAATGGATATTTATTGTAATATCAAAAATTGATATTTTTGATTTACTTATATATTGTTTGAGATTGTATCATAATTTTTATACTTATCTGAGAGGTTTGATTTATAATTTAAAAAAATTAATATTTTAAAATTTTGAAAATCACCGATGGATTATTTTGTTATATTTTCACATATAGAATTCTAGAAATAGAAATATAGTTATGTTTAAAAATCAGATGAATGATTATTTAGGAAAATTCATGCCTTATAATGAATTATTATGTGATTGGATGTATTTGGAATGTAAAATAATGTTCTTTTTGTTATCTTGGAGTTGAAAAGATATGGGAATATGAATTTTAATTGAAAAACATAGTGGTTTACAGAATTTTTCAAGTTTGTACTTTTTTAGAGAAAACATATGAAGAAATATATTGGTTACTAATGAAATAACTTGGTATAATAAGACATGTCATTATATTAATAAAAAAACAAGTAAAAATGAACACATCATGGTTTAGAAATTAATTTTGAATAAAGGTAGTTCAATCCCTCTAAACACTATGACTTGTTATAAGTCTTGTTGTGGTGGAACACCATGTTAGAAGAAATTTTACCATAAATTTTTATATAAAATTTGATGTGTTTTTCTTGAATTTTAATAACATTTTTTAAACATTTTTATTATAACTTTTATAAGGCGGATTAACCATTTTCCATTTTTAATTTTTTATAATTTTTTATTACTTTTTAATATTTTTATATTTTTTATTTAATTACCCATTCATGATATTAATACATAATTTATCAAGGGTGGGAAAGATAGTTTGAGGCTATATAAACAAGTCTTAATGGATGAAAACATTGTAGTGGTACCAGTATAATCACATGATTAATGGTAGAAGTAGTGACCTGAAATACACTCTTGGACTATTACATTGATTCACGTGGGAATGATGGTGCTCATTTGGCTGTTGGGTGACATTAATATAAGGTATCATGCATGCATTTTTTAGAAAAATATCATATAAAAAGGCAGTATATGGAATGTATATAACTAGTTAAAAAACCAATGGAGTGTCAATAGATGTCTTAAATTAGTATATGTGATAAATTTATCAATCTTTTAGTCCCTTTTTGAAAACCTATTCCATTGATGTTCGGTCAACCATTGGGGCTGGTCAGGGTTGGGGGAACTATCTAATTTTCCCGGTGTAAGTGTTAGTTATTTTTTATGATTTTTACCCCCAATGAACAACCTTGA
This sequence comes from Viscum album, assembly GCA_963277665.1. NCBI lineage: Eukaryota > Viridiplantae > Streptophyta > Magnoliopsida > Santalales > Viscaceae > Viscum > Viscum album. The sequence goes on along the minus strand of OY728141.1, from coordinate 1,950,591,023 downwards.
TAATAATAATAATTATTACTTATTAATATAATACATCACACTTTTTTATATATCATTATACATTTTTATTTGTTAATACTATTATTATATTATCATTATCACCCTCTTTTTTTAAAAACACCGTCTGTGGAGAAGAAATGTAGTGTACAATCTAAAAAATAACTATAGCCAAATCTGAAGGTAAATAAAAATATATCCTATTAAACTGAATAAAAGAAATGTATTAATCCAATTTAATATTGCTATAGTCTGTCGAATATCCTTTTTTCTAGAAAATCTTATAATTGTGAGTTTATTAAATTTATAATTCAAATATATTCATCAATAGTCAATAAACCATTAACAATAACCTTGAGAAAAGGTATGTATTATTTATCCATAAAATTACAATTTTGTTCTTGGAATTTCTCTTTTAATGGAGGCACCCTTTACATTTTTTCTACTTATCTAAAAAGAGATTAAAATTAATATTTTTTGAATTTGAAATAATTATTATCAGATAAATGAAAAAAATCATATACCTATAAAAATACCTAATTAATCACTGATGGAAAGGTAGTCCATAATAATGGTTTCAAACCATTGGTATAAGCAGTAAAACCATTAGTATTTCCTATACCAACTATTTTCCAAACCACTGGCTAGTTGGGCGTTGTGATAGGCCTATCCCAATGATTCTTCTTAAATTGCTGGTATAAGGATGTGTAATGTTTAGTATACCAATGATTTCAATACACCAATTGTTATATAATTATACTAAAAGTTTATAAACCATTAGTATATATTTATTCCTATGGCTTATTAACCGTTGGTATATAGCATGATTTCACAGTTTACCAATAGTTCATAAACCATTGGTATAGATTTTTACCAATGGTTTATTAAAAAAATTAGTATAGGGAATTTCCATAAATCCACATAGTATCTAAAAGACTCTTATCTTCTACATACACCTACATATTACAAATTAAAATATAACAAATTGTCACGAACCATCCGCCGGGGCCCATGCCGTGACCACCCCATGCCCGCTTTCCATAGGATAGGGGCTGGTGACCAGCACCAAAGGTGTAATTCCCTAAAAATGGGAAGGCATTGCTTTTATAACCTGTAACGCACACAATAGAGCACACAGCTGGATACGAAGCATTAAGTAAACTGTATAAAAAAAGAGTTCTAAAAAGTAAAAAGGGGGCCAGAAATAAAATCTCAACTGTAAAGTACAAGGAATTGGAATTACAAATACAACTGATGAAATGAAAAACAGCTATTGGGTCGTCATTCAGAATTACTAGATGAAGGGTACGTACAGATAGCCTCCACAGCTCTTCACATCCATTCTTCTCCTCCATGTATCGTCATGCCATATAGTCCACCTCCAGGTACCATCCATTCCTGGTACTCCCAACCTCAGTCAGCGTTGCACATCATCTGCATCCAACACAACGTGGTGCGGGCATAACCCGTGCAGGGGTGAGTATAACGACACTTAGTAGGGACCCCGAGACCCTCAAGTTATTACAAATTCCAACAAGGATAAACCAAAAAGTATTAAATCAACAGATAACCCTACTTAGGTATATGCCCATACATAAACCTAAGTTATCATGTAATCCATCTCAAACATGAGGAAAACACAAAAGGTACTGACTCATCTCAAACAAGTATACAACTTATGTAGAGAGTTAGATATGATTAGGTTTTTCCACTAAATAATATATTCTTTCAAACCCACATAGGATCCAGGAATAATAGTTAGAGATGTCGAACCCACACAGGATCTAGGAACAGTAGTCAGAGGTGTTGTACCCACACAGGATCGAGGAACAGTAGTCAGAGCTGTCGAACCCACACCGGATCCAGTAACAGTAGTCAGAGATGTCGAACCCACACTGGATCCAGGAACAGTAGTCAGAGCTGTCGAACCCACACAGGATCCAGGAACTGCATTCAGAGTTGTCGAACCTGCATAGGATCCAGGAATAGTAGTTAGAGCTGTCGGACCCACACATGTTCCAGGAATAGTAGTCAGAGTGTAGCTAGCCACAGGGTTCCACACAAAGCATGCTTGATTCCGGGAGGGTACGCTCGTCAAGCCAAGTATCGATACATAAACTTCCATGAAGTTTCATGAAGAAGTAACCCAAAGGTCCGTCAAGTAATAGAGGTCTCAACACAACATACGGCGCATCAATTGGACGACCAGTTTGTGAGTTATTAGCTTTTTAGTCCTGGGGCCCGGTTGGGTTTGTGCATGATCCAACCTAACCAAATCTCAACTATACTCCAAAATCCATAGAGGTATACTCAAAGGGACCATTACACTCCAATATTTCCAGCGCTGTTGATGGTTCGTCAAATGGATGTCTGGTGCCAAAGATGTGTCCAAAAGAAAGTAAAGGGTCGTGGTAGGCCCGGGTCGTGTCCGACCTGATCGGACCGACTCGGCCCATCTTTTTCTGGGATGACATGGTTCGGGTCGACCCAACCTGACACGTTGGGTTCGTCCCAGCCTGCTGGGCCTAGCCGAGCAGGCTGCGAGGGTCCGCTAGGGCGCGGACCGGGCATGATTCAAAGTGTGGGTGGCTTTGCCCAGAGGGCACCGCGAGGGCGCATTTTGGGGCGGCTCTGCCTGAAGGGCACCGCGAGGGCGCGATTCGGGGTGGCTCGGCCCGGAGGTCACCGCAAGGGCACGATTCAGGGCGCCTGGTCCCTGATGCCGAGGGGGCGCGGCCAAGGTCAGTTCGGCAGGGAGGCCACGGGTCGGTCGGGATCTAGTTCGGCCAGGGCGAAGTGCGACCGGGCCGACTGGTGGTGCAGTGTGGTCGGGGGGCTCGGGGGGTGCGTCCGGCAGGGAGGCCAGGAGGCATGGGTTGGCACGAAGGCGTGGCTCAGGCTGGTGTGGTTTGGCCGGGGCACACGGGAGGCAGGCGGGCGGCCGGGAACAGGGACGCGCGGGCCGACATGGTTTGGCATGGGGCGGCGGAGCCGGTTCGGCTGAAGCAACACGAGGGGCCACGTGGGTTGCGGAGACCACGGTGAGTGCTGTCGTTGCATATCACCTTCGTCACCTCGTCGTTTCATCCCCATGCCAAAGAACATCACAAAATAGATCAACGAAGGGAGTCAGGCCATGTTAGTTTGTCTTACACCCGCTGCGTTCAGGGTGATAGAAATCAGTTCATAAGAATGAAGCAGAACAACCCACATGTAAAAAGGAAAAACATATTCATTATTCATTTTGAAATAAAGTAATAACAAGGAACTTAAAAGAAAATTACCCCTACCTTGATCCTTGTTCATCGACGGAGTCGTGGGGAATAAGATGGAGTTGTCATCGTTCGTCACGTCCGCCGCACACTTCCAATCCCGAGATCGTGCATCAGTTTGTTGACGATGATTAGGAGGGAAGGTCAGTCAAAGATGTCCCAGGTTGGTAGGATTCCATGGATGAAGGTCAAAGTAGATCATTCTTCATTGGGAGCGTTCTTCATTCTTCATTGGAAAGAGCATTTATCTCAAAATCTATAATCCTCCTTTTCCAACCTTTTTCCCACGAAAAGAAATAGGAATCCAAGGTAATAGATTATAAAATCTATCATTGTCATAATAATTCAAAAAAAAAGTTGAATTAATTAGGTTGGCTCTACTTAATTAATAAAGATGAATTGGAACAATTAAATTGTGAGAGTTATCAATTTAACTTGGAGGAGTTGAAGAGGCTCCACCCACATTATTAGGGAATTTAAAGGATTCTCCCAATTATTGGGGGTATCAAGGGGTTAAAAACCCAGGTGGTCCCCACCACAATAAACATGAAGAGGAGGTTAGGTTTGGGTTGGCACCACCACCATAACTTCTAATAGGAGGTTAAGGTGTGGTGGTACCCACCTCTATATTCCACATAGTGGCTCAAAAAAATTGTAGATTATTTTATTTTATTATTTTCCATGAAATCCCAAAAACTAACTTTTATTCCCGATCCACTTCCGTCGAGGTGAAAGTCTCCTTAAATTAATACCAGCTCTACGAGTTCAACGGTGCCCTCGGTTTTCAATTTCGAGCACCGATTGAAAAGTTATAAAAACCCGCTCGTAGGTTTACTGAACGTATCCAAAGAAAACATCAGTAATTGATTCTAGGAAGAACGGGCCTCAGAATAATGCGCCGTAAATTTTCACTGACTCGTAAAATTCCAATGTATTTAAGTAAAAAATATCCATTGAAATTATAGGTCATTACATTCTCCCCAACTCAGGGCTCTATGTCTCCATAAGACACAACTCAAAACTAAGGGAACATGTGGGGGTACTGATCATGCATCTGAGCCTCCCGCTCCCATGTGCTCTCCTGGAGGTTCACTTGATTCCAATGAACACACACCTTAGGTATCGACCATCCACGTAGGACCCACTCCTATCGATCCTTAATCTCCACTAGAACCTCCATAAAATTCACCCCATCATCGACATACTGCTGTACATGGTCGATGATGTGAGAAGGGTCATGCACGTATATCCTCTGCTGGGATATGTGGAAGACGTCATGCACCTGGTGCAACTGAGGTGGAATAGCTAAGTGGTAAGCCACCTCTCTAACACTAATGAGGACCTGAAAAGGTTCAATGAATCTCAGAGATAACTTGCTGCCTCGGCCAAATCTCTATAGACATCATCGGGGTGAGACCCGTAGAAATACGTGGTCTCTATCCTCGAACTCTAGAGGCCTTCATCTCTTGTCGGTATATGACTTCAAACTGCTATGTGCAGTGTTCATCCACTCCAAGATGATCTGTACCTTCTCTGTGGTAGCTCGTACTGTCTCTGGTCCCACTAGTGCTGACTCCCCTGGGTCAGTCCAACCCAAGTTTGATATGAAAGGTTTCCCATATAACGCCTCAAAGGGTTCCATATATATGGTGGAGTGATAGCCGTTGTTTTATGAAAACACCATCAAAGGTAAGTGATCCTCCCAGTTGCGACCGAATTCAAGGACACAAGCACGAAGAATGTCCTCGAGGGTTTGAATGGTCCGCTCAGTCTCGCCATCCGTCCGAGGATGGAAGGTGGTGCTCAGACAAAGCTGCGTCCCAAAAGCCTCCTACCACCCCTTCCACAGCCAGGAAGTAAACAGTGTGTCACGATCGAAGACAATAGAAGAAGGTACTCCATGTATCCGCACAATCTTCTGCACATAGAGGCATCCCAGGCTGTCTACCAAACTCTACTCTCTGATCAGTAGGAAGTGGTCCGACTTTATGATTCTGTCAACAATCACCCAAATCGATTCATGACCCATGGATGTACAAGGATATCCAATCACGAAGTCCATAAATATCGCATCCCACTTCCATTATGAGACCTCTAAAGGCTTAACCAAGCCTTCTGGTACCTAATTCTTTGCCTTCACTTGCTGACAAGAGAGGAACCAAGAAACAAACTCTACAAGTTCCTTCTTCATACCCGGCCACCAGTGTTGTCGTTAGAGATCCTGGTATATCTTCACCACTCCTGGATGTACCGCTAGAGTGGACGTGTGAATCTCTTTCAACACTTCCTCCAAAAGTGAAACCGGTACCATAGTACGTCCTCTGAAGAGGATTACGTGCTCCCCACCTTCAGAGAATCCATCAGGTGCCTGCCCTATAGATATCTGAGCATGTCGTGTCTCGCATTCAGCATCCCCATGTTGCACCTCCATGAATCGCTGAAGGAGTGGGGGTGTGACTGTGAAAAAATATAGGAAATATGCTCCATCTCTATCCACAAAGGATATATGCAAAACGGCTAGCTGCACCATCACTTCACTTAATAGTTGTATATCAGACCTCCTGCTAAGTGCATCTGCAACAAAGTTCCCCTTCCCAAGATTATAGACTATCTTGAATTCATTGTCCTGGAAAAGGTTAACCCAACATCACTGTCTCAAGTTTAGGTCCTTATGGGAGAAGATATACCTGAGACTCTTGTGATCATAGTACATGGTAAAATGTTCACCCATCAGATAGTGTCATCCCAACTTCAAGGTGAATACCAATTGTGCTAACTCCAGGTCATGGGTAGAATAGTTCTGCTCATGTTGTCTCAGCTGTCGAGAACAATATGTGATCACTGCTCGCTCCTGCATCATGACACATCTGAGTCCGGTCCCTGTTGCGTCGTTGTAGACAATGTACCTGATGCCTTCCCCTAGAAGCCTCAAGATGGGGGCACTAGTCAGCCTCTGCCTCAGCTCTTGAAAGCTCTGCTGGAATCTCTCCGACCACATGAAGGGTTTCCCTTAATTCATCAAGGCTGATAGTGGTGATGCAACTTTGGAGAAGTCAGGAACAAATCTACAGTAGTAACCAGCCAAACCTAGGAAAATTTATACCTCCGTCACACTCCAGGGTGGCTCCCAAGAAATTATCACCTCAATCGTCGCTGGATCCACTGAAACTCCATAGTACAATATGACATATCCCAGAAAGTGAACCTCTCGGATCCAGATCTAGCACTTATAGAGATTACCATAATGATGGTGCTCTTGAAGTGTGTCCATTACTACCTGCAAATGGTAGGAATGCTTGTCCTCAGTAGTCGAGTAGATCAAAATGTCATCGATGAAGACTACGATAATGCAATTGAGGTATGGCTAGAATATCCTCTTCATAAGTCCCATGAACACTGATGTAGTTTTTGTTATGCTGAATGGCATAACCAATAACTCGTAGTGGTCGTACTGACATCTGAAGGTCGTCTTCTGCACATCCTCATCTCGAACTCTAAGCTGCTGATAGCCTGGTCTGATGTCTATCTTTGAGAACCACCATACTCCCTTAAACTGATCAAAGAGGTCATTAATCCTCGAGAGTGGGTACTTGTTCTTCACGGTCACCTGGGTCAAGCGAAGGATGTATACATAAATCCTCAAATATCCCATCCACCTTCTGGGCGAATAGAATAGGGGCTGCCCAAGGTGAAAAATTGGGCTGGATGAATCCCTTCCCCTGCAAGTCCTCCAACAGTATCCACAGTTCAGGAAGCTCTACGGGGCCATCTAGTACGCTGGTGTAGATATCGGTATCATCCTGGGGTAAAAGTTAATGTAAAAGTCCACATATCTATGAGGAGGTAGACTTGGGACATCATCAGGGAAAACATCCACATACTGGTCCACCACTACAGGATAGCTTGGACTCTCCAATTCTATAGCTCCGAGGGTAAGGCAAGCCAACTGATGAGTAATAGTCTGCACCCTCTTCCGAGTAAGTCTGTCCTATGCTGAAAAGGCTCCCTTTTCACCGGTGAAGGTAAAACTAGTCTCATCAATGCAGACATACCACACTTTGAGCCTAATACAGTCAATATGAACAAGGACTTTAGACAACTAGTCTATACCCAATATGACGTCGTAAGGCCTTGATGCCGTTACTAGGAGATCCCAGCTGAAGCTCTCGCCTCCTAGAGTAAGCTCACACTACCAACACTAATGCGTAATCATCCAATCTACTCCTGTAGGAGTCTCTAGCCGTAATGATCGAGCCAATGGCTCTGTCAGAATCTCTGAGCTCCAAACAAGGGCAGTGGAAATGAAAGAGTGACTGAAACTAGTGTCTATAAGATCTACAACTATGGTGGAGTAGACACAGATCGTACCTCGAATCTTTTCTGAAGCGTCGTCATTGTAAGCCTCAGCTACCTAAAGCTGAGCTATCACCTGTCCACCAGCTCCCTGTGGTGAGGGTGGACCTCCTGGTGGTGGCGGTGATAACACATCAAAACGTCATCCACCCCCAGCTGCACGACCAGCTCCTCTGCCACGTCTGCCTGCTCCCTACGGACCGCCTAGATCAATTACTTATCTCTTCCTGGGCTGTACTTCTACCGTCTACTGATCATCTGATCGACGGGTTGGACTGTCACGAGCCATGTGACCCTGCCCGCTGCATGTGAAACATTTCATGTTCCTTGGATGATGGGAAATGTCTCGTGTGCCTCGCACAACCGAACCCATGTCCTAAGGTCTTCTACTAGATGTTCTGGTCTTCTTGGATCTCTACGACATCTGTCTGCTACCAGCTGCAAGAGACTCCGCTACGTGACTCCAGGTGGCGGGTCTCATTGTCGGTGAATTCTCAGCAAGGAAACTCTTCACTAAGAGGGCTTGCTCCAACACCCTGCCTACTTCGGGATGCTGAGGGAGATCATCGAAGCCCTGATCTCTTTCCTGAGCCCCTACTCGAAGGTCCATTCCCTAAAGAATGGGTCTCGCACCATATCTGTAGAGCAGCGTGAGAGTTTGGTGAATCTCATTGAGTACAATCCCACCATCATTATACCCTGCTATGGATGTTGTATCTCCTGTATCCGCACTGCTCATAGGGTGGATGGGACTAACTCCGCCCAAAACAGGCTCTAGAAGTCTACACGGAGCAGTGTTGCCTCATCCTGCACCTGGAGCATCAGGATCGATCATCTGCCTATTGCTTCCTAATGGAGACTTACAACAAGGATCACCATAAGTTTAAATGGTGTCCCTAACAGTCTAAAGACTCTCACCATAGCCTCCAGCCAATCCTCAACTTCCTGCAGGTCCATCTAACCCCTGAACCTAGGTGGGCTCTGGCATTGGAACTCGTGCAATGTGCTCATGCGGTGTTCCCTCTTTGCTACTGGGGATGGTGGCATCGGTTTCCCAATGGGTAGTGGTACCGCAGCTGCCTTTTCTGTGATAGGGCCCTGCACCGAGGCCTCATCGCTCAGTGGGCTGCCATCTCATACAATGCTTGGTACCCCTGGCAGGCTCTCTGCATGGGGCCATCCTGAAATGAAACAGGTGTACCACAATCAAAAAGTTATACCTTGTGATCTAAATCAAATAGATCACAAAGAAAACTCTTCATAATGCACACAAAATCATTGTTTTTATGCACTAAGTCAGAAAACAGAAGTCATGGTCCTGGTGTATGGATATGTCGGCTGCCGCACCAACAATGGACTCCCTGAACTGAAAACCACACTCAGTACTCTTAACAATATTGCTCCACAGAAAAGATTAGAGTCCTAAGTTCTACGGTAAAACATCCCTTTGATAGAAATTTGTCACGACCCGTCGCCCGGGGCCCATTTTGTGACTACCCAAAGCCCAACTTCCATAGGCCAGGGGCTGGCGACTAGCATCAAAGGCGTAATTCCCGAAAACAGGGAAGGCATTTCCTTTATAACCTATAACACACACAAAAGAGCACACAACTAGATACAAAGCAATAAGTAAATGGTATTACAAAAGAGTGATTAAAAGTAAAAAGGGGGCCGTGAATACAAGACCAACTATAAAGTACAAGGAATTGGAAGTAAAAATACAAGTGATGAAAGAAAAAACAGTTGTTGGGTCGTCCTCCAGAATTCCTACTAGAAGGGTAGGTACATATAGCCTCCACAGCTCTCCACATTCATTTGCCTCCTCCATGTACCATCATGCCGTATGGTCCACCTATGGGAACCGTCTTGTCCTGGTACTCCCAGCCTCAGTCAGAGCAATACGTCATCTGCATCCAACACAACGTGGTGCAGACATAGCCCGTGTAGGGGTGAGTGTAACGATACTCAGTAGGGATGCTATGGCTCTCAAGTTCTCACAAAATACAACAAGGATAAACCACAAAGTACTAAATCAAGAGATAACACTATTTAGGTATATTCCAATACATATACTAGTCTTATCAAGTAATCCATCTCAAACATGAGGAAATCACAAAAGTTACTGATTCAACTCACAGAGGTATACAACTTATGTAGAGAGTTAGAGATGATTATGTGTAGCCACTAAATCATCTATTATATCGAACCCACGTAGAATCTAGGAATAGTAGTCAGAGTTGTCGAACCCACATAGGATCAAGGAACATTAGTCAGATCTATAGAACCAACACAGGATCCAGGAACAATAGTCAGAGCTCTCAAACCCACACACGATCCTGGAAAAGTAGTCAGAGCTATCGAACCCATAGAGGATCCAGGAACAGTAGTCAGAGCTATCGAATCCACACAGGATCAAGGAACAGTAATCAGAGCTATCGAACCCACACATGTTCCATGAACAATAGTCAGAGTTGTCGAACCCACAAAGGATCCAGGAAAAGTTGTCAGAGTTGTCAAACCCACACAGGATCCATGAACAATAGTCATAAATATCAAACCCACACAAGATTGAGGTTTAATTGTTAGAGCTGTCGAACCCACACAGGATCCAGGCACAGTAGTCAGAGTGCCACCGACCACAGGGTTCCGCACAAAGCATGCTTGATTCCAGGAGGGTCCGCAACTAAATCCAAGTGTCGATAAATCAATTTCGATGAAGTTCTATGAAGAAGTAACCCAAAGGACCACCACTTCATAGAGGTCTCAACACAATAGACGGTGCATCAATCAGACGCCTGGTCTGTGAGTTATTAGCCTTTTAGTCCAAGGGGCCCAGTTGGATTCGTGCACGATCCAACCGGACCGAATCTCAACTATACCCTAAACTCCAGTGGGGTATACTCAAAGGGACCGTTACACTCCATGATTTCTAGCACTGCTGATAGTTCATCAAATAGATGTTCCTTGCCAATGATATGGCCAAAAGAAATTAAAGGTTCATGGTGTGCCCGGGTCCGGTCCGACCTGGTAGGACCGACTTGGCCCGTCTTAGTTTGGGGCGACCCGGTTCAACACAATAGACGGTGCATCAATCAGACACCTGGTCTGTGATTTATTAGCCTTTTAGTCCAAGGGGCCCAGTTGGATTCGTGCACGATCCAACCGGACCGAATCTCAACTATACCCTAAACTCCAGTGGGGTATACTCAAAGGGACCATTACACTCCATGATTTCTAGCACTGCTGATAGTTCATCAAACGGACGTTCATTGCCAATGTTATGGCCAAAAGAAAGTAAAGGTTCATGGTGTGCCTGGGTCCAGTCCAACCTGGTAGGACCGACTTGGCCCGTCTTAGTCTGGGGCGACCCGGTTCGGGTCAACCAGACTTGACCCGTTGGGTTCGGCCCTCCCTGCTTGGCCCAACACAGCAGGCCGCAAGGGGCCGCTAGGGCGCGGACAAGCCGCAATTCGGTGTGAGGGTAGCTAGGCACGGATGGCACCGGGAGGGTGCGGTTCGAGGTGGCTCAGCCCGGAGGGCATTGCCAGGGCGCAGTTCGGGGCGGCTCAGCTCGGAGGCCACGGGTCGGCCGAGGGCCGGTATGGCCAGGGCGCGACACGGCTGGGCCGGCGGGTGGCACGGTTCTGCCGTGGTGCTTGGGAGGCGTGGGCAGCCGGGAGGCCGAGAGGTGCGGGACGACGCGGTGGCGCGGCTCAGACCATAATGGTTCGGCTGGGGTGCACGGGAGGTCAGCAGGTGGCCAGGAACCGGAAGGCGCGGGCCTACGTGGTTCTGCCCAGGGTGGCGGAGCCGGTTCAGCCGAAGCGCCGTGAATGGCGGCACAGGTTGCGGAGCCCGCAAGGAGCACGATCATTTCCTGTCGTCTTCATCGCCACATCATTTCTTCTCCATGCGGAATAACATCACAAAATAGATCGATAGAGGGAGTCGGGCCATGTTAGTTTGGCCTGCACCCTCCGTGTTTAGGGTGATACCAATAGCTTTATAAGAACGAAGCACAACAACCCAACCGCAAAAAGGAAAAAAAATCTTCATTATTCATTTTGAAAGAAAGAAAAAACCTGGAACTTAAAATAAATTTACCCCTACCTTGATCGTCATTCGTCGACGGAGTCATGGGGAAGAAGACGAAGTTGTCGTCGTTCATCGCATCTGCCGCACACTTCCGATCCCAATCTCATGCGTCGGTTCGTTGACGATAATGAAGAGGGAAGGTCAGTCGGAGATGTCCCACATCATTAAGAGTCCATGGATGAAGGTCTAAGGGGATTGTTCTTCATTGGGAGCGTTCTTCATTCTTCGTTGGTAAGATATTTTCTCTCAAAATCTCTAATCCTCTTTTTCCAACCATTTACCAACCAAAAGAAATAGGAAGCCAAGATAATAGACTACAAAATCTATCGTTGGAATATGAATTCAAAAAAAAAGGTGAATTAATTATGTTGTCTCCACTTAATTAATGAAGTGGAATTGGCACAATTAAATTGTGAGAGTTTTAATAATTTAACGTGTAGGAGTTGAAGAGGCTCCCCCACATTATTAGGGAGGATAAAGGATTCTCCCATTTAATGGGGGTTTTATGGGATCAAAAACCTAGGTGGTACCCACCATAATAAACATGAAGTGGTGGTTAGGTTCGGGTGGGCCCCACCAACATAACCTCTCATGGGAGGTTAAGGTGTTGTGGTCCCCACCTCCAACTTCCACATGGTGGCTCAAAAAAATAAAATAAAATGTAGATTATTTTATTTTATTATTTTCCACGAAAACCCAAAAACTATCACTTATTCCCAATCCACTACTGTCGAGGTGAAAGTCTCCTTAAGCAAATACTGACGATGTGAGTTCAACGGTGCCCTCTGTTTTAAATTATGAGCACCGGTTCAAAAGTTATAAAAACCCACTTGTACATTTACTGAACGTACCCAAACAAAACATCATAAATTGATTCCAGGAACACCAGGCCTCGAAATCATGCGTCGTAAATTTTGACAAACTCGTAAAATTCCCATCTATTTATGAAAAAAAATTCCATCAAAATTTTGGGTGTTCACACAAATCATACACCTCCATACATCAATTAAATCAAAATAATCACCACTTCAATAGCACATAAAAATAGAAAAGTCCCTTCAGTATAGAATGTATTTATATTTTTTGGTTAAACCTATTTGATCTACTATAAAACTATTCTCATATTTCCCTTTCAATAATGAAAAGTATAAATGTTGTTTTAGTTTGAACACTAGATCACTACATTTTATATCATAGTATAATCTACATTCAACATTTTAAATAGATATTTTTCATTCCTATAATGGAATGCACCACAACATAGAATTTCCATCATGGAATGTACCACAACATAGTATTCATCATTTTATATTGGGATTTATTTGATATATTTTTTGACAAATTGTGAAATTAGTTCAATAAGATAAGAATTATTTTTGAAATATTTTGAGGATTTCCTAGTAGGATGGACACAACCTATTGCTCACATTTTTTATGAAGGGAAATCACCAAGTGAGTTTTTATGTATTTAGAAATAAATGATTTTAAAATTAGTGATTGATTGGGTATTGATTCATGGTGATTTTTCTAGCATCATTACTGGAGGCATGACTTAGTCATTTTCTACACTACTCCCCATCTTTTAGGTGTCACTGTTATGCTCAGTGGGTTATTGTCGTTTACATAACATTGAATTTAAATGATAATTTAATTTTAAATTTTAATAATTAATTAATCACATATTGTCATATGATACTGGGGCTTCATAACATTAGGATTATTAGTAGAATGTGGGACAAGGATAAGACTATCATGGCTAAAGTATTGGAAACTTTGATATCATGTTTGGTGGTCCCTTTAATACATAACTATATGTTATGTATGCATGTTCTTACATAAAATTTTTTAGGGTTTCTTGTTTTGAATGAATGTGTTGGAACCATGTCAATTTAAAATGTATAAAATGATACGGTAGAGCCTTCTGGGAGTGTGCTGGGTAATTTGAGTGTTTTTTGGACTTAAAGGTGTTAAAGACTGCATCTCCAAGGGTAAGCATGAATAATTTCTATGAAAAAACATTAACGGACTTGGTTTATGAAATTAACAATATGTATATATGGACAACCCTAAAAAACATGGGTAAAGTACTACCATGTGGGTAAGCCAAAGGCTTGGTGATTTTGTAATTGTACAACCTATGATTTAGTGTGGTAATGACTAGGGTTATGACATTATGACCTTGGAATTACATATATGAAATGGATTGATAGGGATGGGATTAGTGGAGCATAAATAAATACTTTAGGTTTATTTAACATTCATAGTTTTGTTTATTATAGTGGTTCACGGGTGCATGTAATGACCATGACCCAAGTTTCCCAACGATATCAGACTGGGCTGAAAAATTTCCTCATGTGCACCTTTCAATCTTTAGAAGCTAGTGAAAACACTAAAGGTTATAACACACAAGTATGAGATATGGTTTCTCTTATTAGGTCATTGAATTATTTGTTAAAGTTTTATATTGAAGATTGTATATTATATTTATACAGGAAATACTAACATAAATACACATCCACATCTTTAGTGTATACACAAGTCAATTAGGACAAAAAAATGTTATACAAATTTAATCCATTTATGATCATTAATCGTTGAGAAATAAATACGTATTTATACTAATATAGTCTAAAAAAATAAAACAAATACTCAAAAAATCACATACATATTAATATAAAAACCAAATATTACTAAAGTGCTAAAATGAGGCGTCATTTAGGTGGAAAACCCCCATGAATACCCTGATACAACCATAATGTCAATGATCGAACCATCCACCAAAAACAAAAAATGAGTTCTCTTGAGTTTCATACACTTTTTATCCCTTGGATACTATGTTATTACCTTACCCCTAGTGAGATAAAATTCATTATAATATACACACATAAAAAATAGAACCTATAGAGTATGAGTATAATATACCCAGTCGGATATCACCAACCATACCCTTATAACCTATCATCAGATAGAGTGTATATGAAAAAAATGAAAAGATAGAGAAGTGTTATATGTGCAGTTAACATGTATAACATGGATATCAACTACAACACAGGATATAACAACAAGAAATACATAGGGATAATCCAGACCATGTGAACATACTTTGATCCTCACCCTAGAGTCTGAGATGACCTATATGAATGAAATACCAAATACCAAGTCAGATTGTTCTTCCCATCCCAAGAATGGGATACAAGAAAACATAGTTGGGAAATCTTATTACCCATCCTTTTAGGGAGTGGAAATGGGAATACCAAGTATGGGAACTGCTATCCAATCCTAATACCTAGTTAGGGTTTTCAAAGCCCATATAAGACATTCCAGTTTTTCATTGACATGTGGTTAATTTATTATAATAATATATAATAATATATCCATTATAATATATGGAACAAAATAAACCAATCATGTAAGAATATATATATAAATTATAAAAAATATGGCATGGGTAAACAAAAAAAATATTTATTTTGAAATAATGGAAAATAACATATTTGATCATTCATTCTTAATTTCAATCTCATACTCCTCAATTTTTGTCTTAGATCTTTCCAAAATTCTTCCTAACCCAAAACAGATGTATCATATTAACCCATGATTTTTTATTATTTTATTTTATGATATATATTGGATACTTTATATAGAATTCATAATCCTCATGATTAATATCATCATATTGGATCACATGTGAAGTGTTAGACACACACATCCTTAGTTGAGAAACATGTATTGTTCCAAGAATGACACAAAACCTTGGGGGTAATTCATAATGATATGATGTTTCTCCAAATTTTTCCAATATCTCAAAAGTCCATAAAATATTAGAGGGAACTTTTCTTGCCTCCCCATATATCAGTGAGCCAATCTTGGTGAATCCCTAAGATATAAATTCCCACCAACATTGAATTACAAAGGTCTCCTTTAGTGATTATCATATATTTTATTACTCTAAAAAATAAGGTTATAGTTCTAAATAAAATTCACCTATTTAGTAATCTCTTAGACAATACTAAGTCGGATCAAATAGGATTCAACCATTTTAGTTCAATGAAGAGGAGAAGGATGAGGCCTTGAATACAAAACTTCATATAAATCCATTTGAATTTATTTTGGGTAGCATTTATTAGAGTAAAATTCAACCACGGAGTTGTGTTCCTCCCATAATTCACTAAAATCAGTGAGACAATCCAATGAAATATCTTCAAAATTATGAATTTTCAACTAAAAATAGCCATTCATTTATGGATGAAATTTTATAATCAATATAACTTGGGTACCTGAATCTCACTATGGCCAATTCCAATACTGAGATGTGAATATTTGGTCTTTTTCAGAGAGTGCATTAGCTAAAACACTATGTGTAATGGTCCAACCCCAGTTACCCAGAGACGGTGCATTATTTTAATACATTGGCATGATTACAAGGAATCAAGTCCTAAAGGATCGATCAGTTTAGGAGTCGTGGAAAATAGATTACATACATTAACATTTCATTACAATTTCAAACATAAAACACAGAGTAAACAGTTCTTTGAGAATGCCATTATTCACTTTAGATTAACCCTGCATATCAATCATAATACACTTCTTGGAATCCTGGGAAAAATAAAACATAGAAAGGGGTGAGCCCAAACGCTCAGTAAGGGTAAGCAATACAACGGAAAATGACATAAATATTAAGAATGGTGAATAATTGAAACCACATTCCTTTACCAATAATAAACATGAATACTTTTATGGAAATAATATGAGTTGAGTAAATAATGACATAATAAAACATAATCATGGGTATTCTACTAGTTTAATAACCACATGAACCATCAATATTATTTCCATAATGAGGGAATGTATAATGCCAGACATTCTAAAACATTTTGTCAAGGCCTCTGCCAGGAAGTCTAAAAATGATTAAGGCCTCAGCCAAAACCATAAATCAAATTGGGAAACGGCCTCAGCCAATTCCACGTCCAGTTGTCTCATGAGACCTACCAATGCATCAAGGAGCTATAGCGGGCTCCACCCATCACTTACTATGTCCAATAAATTCCTCATATGAAAAGTATAAAACTTAAAATAATCATTCATATATGAACTAGGATACGAAATGCCAATACTTTAACCATAAACCATGAATGGTATAAAAATAACACATCCACAATCAAACATATAACAAAACCAACAATACAATATGTAAGTTTTGTATCATAATAAATCAACTTCAAAAAAAGTTTAAAATCAATTAAATGATTTTACATAGATGGAAATGATTTGTAAAACTCTTTGATAGAAAAACACCTTTTCATGAAAACATTTGAAAGTCACACAATTTGGAAAAGAAGTAAATTAAAGAAATTTTTGAATCAAAGTTTCTCATACCACTTTGAAACTTTTGAATGGAATTAACATTTTAAAAACATTCATGTCCATATAAATAAATCCTTAAAAACCATTTTGAAGACATGAAAATTAATGAGAAATATTTATAAGAATAAATATTCAAATCATTTGAAATGTTGTTTTAGTAAAAAGTACCTTAAAATAATACCTTTGAAAACTCTTTCATAAAACATGGACATGGATAATAAATATTTCCCAGTAGATACTTACGTAAAAACAACCTCGGATAATAAAGAGATTGCGAGTTTAACCCTTACCAATTTGGTATCTTACGAAACATACACCCCATGAAATAGGAATCATACAATGAATATGTAAATACACATAAATTAAAGTGTATTACACAATGAATACAATTATGGGAAGTACATACACCACACAAAAGGTAATAGTGGAAATATGGCATGAATCTCACGGGAATAAAGAGCGAGATGAATACCCTTTACCTTGTACTTTTCCTTTATCGAGGGTAGGGTAATCTTCTTTATAATGGTTAAATGATTGTTATTAAATTATAAAATAATAATATAAATTAATATGATATCATATATGATCTTTTAACTTTGATTTGTTAATAATATCTTAGTATTATCGTCGTTTCGGGTGTTAACTTACTCGTTTTATTTTATATGTTTTGTTACAAAAGTCTTGTTTGTTATGGATAGGTTGTATCTTATATATATCCAGAATGATATAAAGTCCTTAAAAATTATTTTTATTCATAAAATTAGAACTATAATTTAATGGATACGATGGGGAATGAATCTCATCACATTCGTGGAGACGATAGTCCGTACGTACGCACGAACGCTACTTCCATTTAATTTTTCATTTTTAAAGGAATCAAAAATAATAATAATACATAGGTATATTATTAATCCAGTATAATATAATATCTTATATGTGTTACTTACATTCACTAATACCTTCTTTTATATGTTCCATGTAGGTATAAATGAGTCATACCACTTTGAGGGGGTTGTAGGCCGCATTTTCTCAAATGAAATTATCGTATATATATACAACATGGAATGAATAATGGTATGCTATAAAATGGAATTATATATGATTATATATAAAATAAATATAATTAATATCATATTTAATTATAGTGTCATCATAATGGCCACCATGAGAGGCGGTAGGAGATAATTGAACAATCATCGTTTCGTGAGGCGTTTGTTTGACATCCATAGAAACGTTATGTTCTTCACCCATTAGATAGAGGTGTGTGTAATTGTAGTTAGAATACACTTCATAACAATATCCTAGTATATTTAGGATACTGTTTTTTTTACAAAATAAAAGAATAAGAAGAGTTTAGGGTTTGGAGAAGTAAAATAAAAGAAAAGAAGTAAGAGAAATCGTTACCTTTAATTTCGGTAACTCCCTTTGGTTTGAACAAAAACGGACTCTTGAAGTGCCTTCTGCCTAAGGTGAGTCTTCTAGGAGGAGTATATGGATGTATGGAGATTAATTTGGAAGAGGTTGGACAAGACAAAAGGCTTTAAAGGTGTGAGGAATTGGTTATAAGTGTTGTCCTTTTATAAGGGGGAGGAGGGGCTCTTTAGAAAAAACGTAAAGTATTAATTTATAATAAATTTATATTAGGTTTTTAATGGCTCAAAGGTGAATTATTAAAAGTATATTGTGGGTATGGGTCTATATGAACTTAACCAATAGGTTTTTATATAGGTTTGGGTCACATTATTAACCTTATATTTTAGTTTTAACCCTTTGTTACTTAGTTTGACATTTACGATGTCTCTTTGTATTATTATATTATATGGTTAATAAACATAATATAAACTTCCAAGAGACCCCCAAGTGGTCCATTAATGATACAAATATCATGATATAAGTATTTTGTCCGAACCTTATATTTTTAGGAATATAATATCAATTAATCATATAATATTTGTTTTAAATATTAATTTATGTCAATTTTGACACTATTTGGTATTTTGTTTTTGTGAAAGTCATAACAACTTGATTACTTAAAAAGAGATACATTGAATCATCCCTAACATGTCATAGTCACCTAGAAAATTCGTGTATTTCATAAAAACTTTGAAATTATATTTATTGTAATATTTATATTACCATTTATTTTATTCTTTCATTAATAAGGTAATTACTCCATCATCATTGTGTCATAAATAAATTTACTTATTTAATGTCTAATTTTTTTAATTAAAATACCATTATGTATAAAATATTTTTATATTTCTAATTAATATTTATAATCGAATTTATATTATGTATAACCCTATATTAAAAATGTTTTAGTTATTAAACTTTGATTTTAACTCTTTTAACTCTTCTTTGAATTTAATAATAATAAATGTCCTAATCTAATCCAAGTGGACCTAAATTGTCATATGTTATTCCTAAGGTTGTTTTTTTGTCAAATGAAACTTATCCAATATAATTAGGACATGTTTTAGGGTAATAAAAATATCATTTTTACCATTAATTACCCAATTTACTTTTTACCGTGGTAAATAAAAGTAAAAAGTTAATATTCAGCAAAAATTATTTTTATTTTATTGAACCAAATGTTACTCCATGATATTAACCATGTCTCATAGATTTTTAAAATTACACTCACATAAGTGGTAAACATAATTTTTATGTGAATTTACAAACTCTCCTAAGAGTTGGGTAAAAGGCAGTGAAAAAGTTCAATAAATTTTTTATATATCTAAAATTATTATAAACTGACATCAATGAATTACATTGAATTTATATAGGTATTATGTGTCTATTTTGACCTAAAATAAATTTAAATAAAATAAATCTTTATTTAAATAAAAATCCGGTTTTAAACAGTAACACAGTGTTTATCACTATTCATCAAAAATTGAAAGTTTTCAGAAAAATACCAAAAATTTACCCTACCCTAATTTTGATATTACAAATTCAATAATTAAGTATAATTTACCAAATTGAAAACATATAAGTTTAATTTATTAATTTAAAATTAATTCCCGCTGTTAAAACAAGAAGTGTGTTTTTAAGAAACAATAACTATCAAAAGATTGACACTTATTTATGTCTGGATTAAATGTGAAATTATGTCCAATGATGAACATTGGATTAAATGGTAAAAATATATTCTAAATATAATTTAAAACCACTAAAATCATAATTTATCACTATTAATTATTTCGTTAAAAAGTTGTTTTTAATTAAAATTTAGAAATTTTCACTATTCATCAAAATATGTAAGTTATCCGAAAAGTGCCAAAAATTCACCCTAAGCTAATCTCAATATTCCGAATCCAAAAAATGATGTCCATTTTTAATGATAAAATGTATAAAATTTCAAACACGGGGTATTACTATTCATAACAGCTAGTTTGATTGGTTGTGTTGTGTGTTAGAACTCGAAGATGCATACAATATACGCTGTTATATTATTCAAAGAGAAGAATACCGTGGAAGCTTGGGGTGTTAAATTATCCCCTCCTTCAATAAATTGCATCCTCGCAATTTATTCTTGGTATTGGAAACTTGGGGTTGACATTTCAAAATATCTTAGTTGAAATCTCACATCGAAAATTGGATTAATAAGGCCTCTATTGAAAATAAAGAGTGGTAAGTATGATGGTTATCGAAAATAACACATACTAGGGTTCCATGTTGGTATATATAGATATGGAAGAAAAATATAGCCATAAATATCTGATGGAGAGTGGTAGAGAACATGGCCATGAAAAGGCCAACAATCCCAAAGCCATAAATTTGTGATGATCTAAGGTACCATCTAGGACAACATTTTTGTTCTAAGTTCTTTTTCGTAATGTTGAAGAATTTATTTATGAGATTAGATAAGATCACAACGATATATACTTACTTTATAATTAGAGTTTTATCCATTAATAGATTTCTACCACAAACTCATCTTTCACCCCAAAACATAATACAACTCAAAAATACTCTATTTATCCTAATCGTATGGGGTTACAAAAATAATGAATTTATAATTCAAATATCAGACATTTAAAATAAAGAAACTACATTATACCATCCAGGAACTTCACGTAGTCTAGTGGTAGGCGATAAATCCCAATTTCACTATGGTTGTGGGTTCGATTCCCACAGCTTTATCTGACACGACGTGTCGTCACACGGTCTGCCTGTTGTCCTTTTATAAAAATCCAAAAATAACCTTTCAAACATAATCCCTTACAACATTTAGACTTATCCAAAATACTTTTGTAAACTCTCGGTGAAAAATTTATTTGAAATGTAAACACAATATAGATCCTTTTTACCCCGTACTAGCATGTGAATACCTTCATCATGTATTCTTTTAAAACACTAAAACATCCAGAATTACCATAAATCCTGATTGATTACATTCATGCTCCCTTATTACTTATAGAATACTGGATATACTTCATCCATCCAAAAATTTTGTAAACTCCAACAATGATGGAATATACAAATCTTTAATCAGTTTCAAGGCAATCAAGAATATCCAATATAATTTACCCAAATCAACCATATCTTATTCCAAAATCAGTACCTCAATATTAGGACCATATTAATGTTTATATTTCCTTTAACCATGTAATTTCCAATAATTTTATCTCACTGTAGAGTAACTTTTCTTATTACCATAAAATTTCAAATCCTTAATGAAATAGTACTAAATTACAATCCTTATTTATTTCCAGTACATCATTGATACAACACTTCAACGAAATAATTGAAAAATAAAAATATAATAACATTAGTCATTCCTCTTCATCTATGGTAGTATCATTACTTGATTATTATCCAATAACATCATTTGCGGCATAGTCTGATGACTGGGACATTGGTTTGCGTAGTGTCTAAACTCCTTGCGGATGAAGCATTATACATTTGAAACTTTTTTATTACCCTTGCAATCATGTAATTGGTGTCCTTTTTCTCCATACTTATAACATACTCCAATTCCCTTCATGAATTTTCCAAGGTGATTATTTCTACAGTTATCACATATGGGAAAATCCTTTTTTACCATATTCCCTTTATCTGTCCTTCTCTCTACCATCCTTTCCTTCTCTGGCATCCCTTCAAAGCCATAGGACTCTGAGAATTCTTTACATATCATATAAACACATGACATTATTTCTTCATATGATGATAATACATGGGAGACTATTTCCCTTTTAAATTTTGGCTTATGAACATGAAAGATATGATCTTTCTTACTCTTTGGATCATGTGTATTGCTGGAGTTCTCATTCCTTCTACTGGGTGCCATTTCTAAACAATGGCATACACTAAATTAGTTTATGAATAGAAGTAACTAATCCCAAACTTGTAAAACACTTGACATAAATTAAACAGTTTATGGATATAATCCATAATCATAAAAATGTCTTCTTTTAGGAAGTATATACTCAAAAACTCTTCATAATGGTTTGTAATGAAAATGAAACTTATCCTAATCATATCCCCCGGGAGTGTCATAACCAAGAGTGCAGTAAGGCCCGTTGTCATGCACTAGTTCCCATTCGAGTCTAGTTCAAAGTGGTGTTTTTGGGTATTACCCCTAGGTACATCTGTTCCAGAGCCACCTCTACCTGCTTGTATCCATATAGGAATATATTTCATGGAAAACACACAAAATATCTAATAAATAAAAATTCTCTGAAGTTCTTCTGTACTAATCCTCAAAGTCTATCTAAGGGCTATGTGCTCTAATCAGAGTTTATCTAAATCTTGCTTCCAAAGTTATTGATAAACTTCCTCTGATACCAACTGTAATGCCCCCACCCCAGTAACTTAGAGTCGGTGCATTATTTTAATACATTTTCATGATTACAAGGAATCAAGTCCCGAAGGACCGATCAGTTTAGCAGTCTTGGAAAATAGATTACATAAATTAATATTACATTACAATTTCAAACATAAAACACAACGTAAATAGTTCTTTGATAAGTACATTATTCCCTTTAGCTTATCCCTTCATATTAATCATAATACACTTCTTCGAATACTGGGAAAAATAAAACATAGAAAGGGGTGACCTCAAACGCTCAGTAAGGGTAAGAAATACAGCGGAAAATGACATAAATATTAAGGATGGTGAATAATTGAAACCACATGCCTTTAACAATAATTAAAATGAATACATTTATGGTAAGAATATGATTTGAGTAAATAATTCCATAATAAAAAATAATCATTGGTATTCTACTAGTTGAATAACCACACGAACAATCAATATTACTTCCATAACGAGGGAATGTATAATTCCATACATTCTAAAAATTTTTGTCAAGGCCTTGGCCAAGACATCTAAAAATGATTAAGGCCTTTTCCAAAACCATAAATCAAATTCTGAAAAGGCCTCGACCAATTCCACGTCTAGTTGTCTCATGAGACCTACCGATGCATTGAGGAGCTATAGCGAGCACCACCCGTCACTTGCTATGTCCAATACATTCCTCATATGAAAAGTATGAAACATAACATAAACATTCATATAAGAACTAGGATATGAAATGTAAATACTTTAACCATAAACCATGAATGGTATAAAAATAAGACATCCACAGTCAAACATATCACAACACCTTCAATACAATATGGAAGTTTTGTATGATAATAAATCAACTTCTAAAAAAGTTTAAAATATATTAAACGATTTGAAATAGATGGATATTATTTGTAAAACTATTTGATAGAAATAACCCTTTCCACAGAAACATTTAAAAGTCACACAATTTGGAAAAGAAGTCATTTAAAGACATTTTTGAATCAATGTGTCACATACCAATTTGAAAATTTTCAATGGAATTAACATTTTAAAAACATTCATGTCTATATAAATAAATCCTTAAAACCATTTTGAAGACATGAACATTAATGAGAAAGATTTAGAAGAATAAATATTTAAAACATTGGAAATGTTGTTTTAGTAAAAAGTCCCTTAATATAATCCCTTTGAAAACTCTTCCATAAAACATGGACATGGATAATAAATATGTCCCAGTAGATACTTAGGTAAAAACAACCTCGGATAATAAAGAGATTATGAGTTTAACCTTTAACAATTTTGTATCTTACGAAACATACACCCCATGAAAGAGGTATCATACAATTAATGTGTAAATACACATAAATTAAAGTGTATTACACAATGAATACGATTATGGGAAGTACATACACCACCCAAAAGGTAATAGTGGCAATATGGAATAAATCTCACGGGAATAAGGAGTGAGATGAAAACCCCTTACCTTGTACTTTTCCTTTGTCGAGGGCAGGGTAATATCATGTATAATGGTTAAATGATTGTTATGAAATTATACAAGAATAATATACATTAATATGATATCATATATGATCTTTTAACATTTCTTTGTTAATAATATCTTAGTATTATCGTCGTTTCAGGTGTTAACTTACTCATTTTATTTTATATGTTTTGTTACATAGGTCATGTTTGTTATGGATAGGTTATATCTTATACATTTCCATAATGATATCAAGTCCATAAAAAATATTTTTAGTCATAAAATGATAATTATACTTTAATAGATATGATGTGGAATGAATCTCATCGTGTTCGTGGAGACGGTAGTCCATACGTACGCATGAACGCTACTTCAATTTCATTATTCATTTTAAAAGGAATCAGAACCAAATAATACATAGGTATATTATTTTTCCAGTATAATATAATATCTGATACGTGTTACTTAAGTTAATTAATACCATCCTTTATATGTTCCATTTATGGTATAAAGAGTCATATCACTTTGATGGGGCGGTAGTCCGCACTTCCTCAAATGAAATTATCGTATATATATACAACATGAAATGAATAATGTTATGATATAAAATGGAATTACAGAAGATTATATATATAATAAATTTAATTAATATCATATTTAATTATATTTCCATCATAATGGCCACCATGAGAGGCGGTAGGAGATAATTGAACAATCATCGTTTCGTGAGGCGTTTGGTTGCCATCCATAGAAACATTATGTTCTTCGCCCATTAGATAAAGGTGTGTGTAAGTTTAGTGTTAATAAATCTCATAAAAATATCCTTGTATGTTTAGGATACTGTTTTTGTGACAAAATAAAAGAATAAGAAGAGTTTAGGGGTTAGAGAAGTAAAATAAAAGAAAAGAAGCTAAGAGAAATCGTTACCTTTAATTTGGGTAACTCCGTTTTGTTTGAACCAAAAAGGACTCTTGAAGTTCCTTTTGCCAAATTTGGGGCTTCTAGGAGGAGGATTGAAATGTAGGGATATTAATTGGGCAAGAGGTTGGATGAGCCAAAAGGCTTGAATGGTTTGAGGAATTGGTTAGAAGTGGTATCCTTTGATAAGGGGGAGGAGGGGATCTTTAGGAAAAACTAAAAGTATTAATTTACAATAAATTCATATTCGGTTTCTAATTTCTCAAAATTGGATTATTCAAAGTCTAAGGTGGGTATGGTTCGAAGTCCATTAAACCAATAGGTTTTATATAGGTTTGGGTCACATTATTAACCTTATATTTTAGTTTTAACCCTTAGTTACTTAGTTTGACATTTACGATGTCTCTTTGTATTTTTATGTTATATGGTTAATAAAATTACTATAAATATCCAAGAGACCCTCAAATGGTCCATTAATGATTCACCTATTATGATATAAGTCCTTTTTCAGAACCTTATATTTTTATGAATATAATATCAATTAATCATATAATATTTGTTTTTAATATTAATTTATGTCAATTTTGATACTATTTGGTATTTTGTTTTTTTGAAAGTCATCACAACTTGATTACTTCAGACAAGATACATTTAATCATCCCTAACATTTCATAGTCACCTAGAAAATTTGTGTATGTCATAAAAACTTTGAAATTATATTTATTTTAATATTTATATTACCATTTATTTGATTCTTTCATTAATAAGGTAATTAATGCATCATCATTGTGCCATAAATAAATTTAATTATTTAATGTCTAAAAATTATAATTAAAATACCATTATGTAGGAACTCCTGTTATCTTTCTAATTAATATTTATAATCTAATTTATCTTATGTATAACCCTATATTAAAAATGTTTTAGTTACTAACCTGTGATTTTAACTCTTTTAACTCTTCTTTGATTTAAATGATAATAAATGTACTAATCTAATACAAGGGGACCTAAAGGGTCATATTTTATTCCTAATGTTTTCTTGGTTGAATTAAACGTATCCAATAGAATTAGGACATGTTTTATTGTAATAATAATATCATTTTTACCCTTAATTACCCTATTTAGTTTTTACAGTGGTAAAAAAAACTAAAAGTTACTATTCATCAAGAATTATTTTTATCTTATTGAACCACATTTTACTCCTTGATATTAACCATGTCTCTTGTATTTTCAAAATTCCACTCACAGAAGTGGTAAAATTAAGTTTTATGTGAATTTACAAATTCTCCTATGAGGTGGGTAAAAGACCATGAAAAAGTTCAATAAAATTTTTATATATCTAAAATTATTATAAACTTACTTCAATGAATTATATTTAATTTTGAGAGGTATTATGTATCTATTTTGACCTAAAATAAATTTAAATAAAATAAAAAATTATTTAAATAAAAATCCGGTTTTAAACAGTAACTTAGTGTTTTTCACTATTTGTGAAAATTGAAACTATTCAAAAAAAAACCAAAACTTTACCCTAAGATAATTTTGATATTATGAATCCAATAATGAAGTTTATTTTACCAAATTAAAAACATAGAAGTTTAATTTATTAATTTAAAATTAATTCCCGTTGTTAAAACAAAAAGCTTGTTTTTAAGAAATAATAACTATCAAACGATTGACACTTGTTTATGTTTGGTTTAAATTTAAAATTATGTCCAACGAAAAAAATTGGATTAAATGGTAAAAATATATTCTAAATATAATTTAAAACCAATCTAATTCATTATTTATCAGTATTAATTATTTTGAATAAAAAATTTGTTTTTAATTAAAATTTAGTAATTTTCACTATTCATCAAAATATGAAATTTATCCGAAAAGTACCCAAAATTCACCCTAAGATTACTATGATATTCCTAATACAAAAATGAAGTCCATTTTAAAATATAAAATATATAGAATTTCAAAAAGTGGGTATTACTATTCATAACTGCTAGTTTGATTGGTTGTGGTGTGTGTTAGAACTCGAACTTCCGTACAACATACGCTACTGTATTATTCAAAGTGAAGCGTACCATGGTAGCTTGGGGTGTTACACTATGTATATTGTCATTTACCATATATGTAACCTCCCTAATTTATTAAATGACAAGGCCTATTTGTTTGGTTAAAAGTGGGCTATCTTGGTTAGATATTCCTTGATTAACCAAACAACATCGTAAACATTAGAGGATCGTGTTATATGAGTTGAAATTGTTATCGTAATGTAAAACTCATTACAAAAACATAGGTGAAGTGGATGAAATTCACCGGTAGGATTTTTAAATTATACTTTAATATCTAATATGTTAAACATTTATCAATAAATCATGTAATATTCTTATTTAAATTATGCTATAAAAATTTCCCATGAATGGTTTGATACACTTTTATGATATTCGGGTGTACAAACCATCAATAATAATAAAATTAAATTATGACCACTTCTCTCAAGGTTAAGGGAACTACAAGACTCCCATGAAAATAAAACAAGGGTGAAGTATATCTAAACCATCTATCAAGAATATCCCCACTATCAAGAATTTTTTTTATTAATTAGAAAATAAAAATAAGATATATGGGTGTATTTAATATTATACATCTTGGATGATTTGGGGGAAACATGATACAAATATGCACCAAAATGATCTTTAATCACATTTTTATGGAGTTAAACCATAATAGAAAACAGTATGCATTCCACATTTTATTCTTATAATTGTTGAGGGTGAATTTTGTGTCTCAGAGAATTGAGAAAATAATTTTAATTTCTTGGTTTATGCTGGATAAATGAATCAAACCATTAAAGAAATTTGATCCATCATCACAACTTCATATTTAAATATTATTGTGAAAATACACACTTGAGGTTTTTTTGCTAGTTAAAACAAAGAATCACTGACCAAATCTACAGTAATTGAAAAATATGAAAAAACATTTGAAAAATGTGTTGTGATTAAAACTATATAGTACATAAGAAACTCGAGTAAACTATTATGTGACATACATAATCACACATATATTCAATCACAACAAATCATCATATATCAAATGCTAGTAATAATTATCAAAAATGAAATGGATAAATCTATCCCTCATCACCATTACTATCAAAAACACTATCATCATTCTCACCATCATCCTCATCCCTATCTTCATCGTAGTTCTTGTCCTCATCCCCATTCTAATCATTGGCCTCATACTCTCCCTCACCCTCCATATCAACCTCCACCTCGACCTCATCCCTAGTGTCAACATTGTCCTCATCATCGCAAAAAATGGAATCATATGGACCACCACTAGGAATTATTTATGGTTCAAAATATAATAAACTCATATATGACATATATTCATCACAAGATGCACTGGCCTCTGGTGGAAATGATGGACCTAAAACATTCATCAGTTTCATAAATTCAATGTTTTCCCTATCAACTCATTCTTCCACCTGCGTGACACCTTTTTGACTTATTCTACCAAATACATATCGTTTTCCAACTTTGTGGTCATAAAATTGGTACCTAAAGAGGTATAATACCTATTAAAGACTATACTCTTCACTGGTTGACAGTGTACTATGCTATGGTTCTCATCTCCCAACACCTGATGTAAGTGATAATTTGGCCCAAAATTGTCAGGTTTATAGGCATGAATGGCCTCCAAATAAGAATGTTAAAAATATAAATATATAATTAAGTAAAAATATAGACATTGAAATATGAAATCAGAAAATTAAAACATATAATCTGATGCTATGTTAGTTCATTAACTACACATCCATATTTTTCTTTCTACTCGAGCAAAGCAGGTTTGCTCGAGACACTCGTCCTTTAATATTCAGTACATGCCAATGTAATGACATTGAATGTAGGAATCAAACATTGAATATAGCTTACCGATAATTGATTTGATAAATGAAATTATATCAAAGCGTTAGAAATTGAATAAATTATATAGGAAAAAATGGAAAGTGGAAGTCCTAAAGAAAAATTATAAACCACTATCAAACATGATTCCTCTCTGGATCTGAAATTGAAGTACACCCTAAAGTGTGGGGGTATTTTTAAGCATTAATGTTTTTTTTCTAGATGATTCCTAAATGAAATTCAATAATAAAAAATATAGTATTAATAAAAAACATGATAATTTTAATTTAAAAACCTCAAATGTGATTAATACCTTAAACTTGGTAGTCATCCAGTGAGTATTAATTTGTTGATACTATTCTATCAGACAATAATTATTCAAATGTACCACCACTAACTTTTTGTTGACTCTAGAATTCTATCCAATATACAACTCATTTTTATAGGCTCTCCAAATATCACCTAATTTCATTATAGATAATATCCATGAACCCACACTATCGTGAAAATTTAATAAATCTAACACTAAAATATTAATTCATATAAATAAAAAATAATGTCACATTAAATCCAACAGATTTTTTTACCCATATCTATTCTCAAGCATTATCCTTGACTTTTTTGGAAACTATATCCATTAGATTAGGTTGATGGGAATGATGATGAAGTATTTTTCAAGCATTTCCCAAAAAATATTGACATTGCTTCCCTATTTTTTCAATTATTTATTTTTCTTTGTTGTAGTCCCCCTTCAATAGCATACGACAGTTCCACACTACATGGATGCATGTACTCCCCCACTACCTATTAGTAGATGTATCTATTATGGAAGAAAATAAATATTATATCAATACATTTTATAATGAATATAAATTATGGTATAAAATTTTTTTAGGGTTCTAAAATATACCTCTGACATTATGATCAATGGGAGCTGCTACATTTGTAGGCACTGAAGTAACATGACCCTATACATGTGGAGCGGGTCCCAATGTATTCTCCATAGGAACAGGCTATGTGAGAGAAGGATTCAAAGAAGGAATGTATAATCTTGTAGAAAAAGAAGTAGATGGTAAAGAATATGGAATGGATGTCTAGCCAAATGCATACAATGAATGTGGAGTGGGAATCATCATTAGATATGGTAATGATGGGTGTGGAGGTTTAGATATAAAGGTTGTTGAAAACATGGGAGACCTAAATATCCCATGTGTCCATAAAAATGTTTTAGGATCATAATTTTTGGAAAATGGTATGTTAGTGGGGGGGGGGATCTAATCAGGTAAGGCTACTAGAGCGGTTAGCTCTTGTACCCCCCCCCCCCCCCTCATACCACCGTCGAGAGTACTAGGACCACTAATAGACTACTTGTTGAATTACTAGCACATAGGTGGTAGATCTGGCATAAAATTTAAAAAAAATCAATCACATTGTATTATTTTTTATTGATATATATATTTTAAATGAAATACTCGCAATAGGCACTAATAGAGGAATTTCCATCTCAGCCATTCGACGATTGTTTTATATCATATTTTTACTTTTTATGTCATCTATAGGTCTTATTTTTTTTCATTTGAAAACAAATATGGAATTAATTAGAAAAAGATAGATAATTTTTATCCCAAGAAACAAAGAGTAACAGACATGACTTATTTTTATTAGGTCATTTGGTTTATATTTTTTGTTTTGTAATTAAATTTTTTTTGGTTATGTCATTATTTTCATTTGTTTGGATTTTCATATCAATAAGTTTAATATGTCCAATTCAATTCCTCTTAATATTTTATTCTAATTTAATTTTTTTAGTTGTTTTTTGGTTTTGTAGGTTGGAATATTATTCAATTAAATATTATAAAATTCAATTCAAATAAAACATCAACCATAAAACATTGAAAATTAACATTAAGGTCATGTAGGATACAAAATATTTGTAATCAATATTAAATAATTTTTTATTGTACCAACCTTAACAACACAAGTAGAGCTAAACAAAATAAACAAAGATCAAGGATGAATGATTATATATATTTACCACCATAACATCATGTTCACAATCCACACTAACAACTGAGTTACTGGAGTCATCAAATGTAATAAATGGACAGGTACCAATGGTAGTATGGATGTTATCAATTCCATCATCACCATCATCAAAAACACATCTTGTAATTACATCAATAATGAAACCAAATTTACGTCAAAGAGGATTTTCGACATAAAAAACCTATTTCCACATTGATGTTAATACATATGGTTCATTGGTTGCAAGAGTGTGAGTCAGACCAATAACTGAAAATCCACAATCACCAATAAGGGTTCCATTCCACTTCATCAAATCAAACCACTAGAATTTCATTATAGTGACTAGACCATGATAGTAATAATCTGATTTTATTATTATTTTCTCAATGACTCTATAATTAGCAACATTTTAAAACTGGGGTCTATTATCCAATGCACTAGCATAACAGTCTGTTGTGGTAGTTATCATAACACCACAATGTTGTGTTATCATGTTCTTTTCTCATTTAGTGATAATAAATCTGTACCCATTGATCACAATTGATTTAACTTCACGAACAACAATATTAGAACCAAAATCCAAAAATATTATTTCCTCATAAATTGAGTCAGTAGGGAAACACAATCCCTAAAATATAAATAAATATTAAACATAATTACATATTATTTTATATATTTATTACATCAATATTTCTACCTTCAATTTCAACCAAGAAGAACACCATTTTATATGAAAACTCTCTCTCCTTCTCAAAGAAAAAGAAAGATGCTTTCTTTTTATTATTTCATTATGTTCCCTATAGTTAAAAATTGAAATAGTTTATCAGATATGTAAAATTAAAAGATATGATATATGATATACATGTTATATTTACATACTTGATAGAGATATCAATCAAATCATAGTTGAACAACATTGTGTGATGTGCCATATTCCGCTTTTCAAGGATTAATGACGTCAATGTATATGATACTAGAATTCCTCCTATTTGAGGATGTGATAGAAGATTGGGTTCAATATTCTCATATTTTTCTTCTACATTTATCATTGGTCTATTCATTCCAATAGCAATATCAGAAAAATACATTGAGCATAAATGAATAAATTCTTGATCCATGTTACCAATCAAGATAGAATCTTAAAGATTATTCTTGTTCAAGTCATATAATTTTAATTTGTACATATTTCTTTCAGTTGGATACACAAAAGAAAGTCAAATATATTCTCTGAGGACTACATTAGTTGGAATATGGATAGTCAGATGCAATATTCATGTGAAAAATTAAAGAACAAATATTTTATCTAACTCACAAAAAATTAATAGTGTCTCTACCAACACTTATTGCGAGAAATACTTAGAAAAAATCATTGCAGCGAGATCTATGAAAAAATGGATCAACCAAATAACTGACACCCTTACATTATTATAAAAAATATGGTGGATTGGAATTGGAATCAACTCAGGCATAAGGACTTGATAATCATGAGTCATCAATGATTTCATATTCAACTCTCTTTTGCTGACCCATTTTGATATATTTCATAAATATCCATTAGGAACTTTAATAGTCTATAGTACTTCCATAAATTTATTTTTTATATAGGTTTCATCACATAATAATCCCATGGAAATTTCCATTTATTTTTCCAAATACACACAAAATGCAATTCTGGTCTAATCCCCTAGTCCACCATGTCACGCTGTGATAGTAAATCATTTTTTGTCTTTACCATGATATTTAAAATAATCAAAAGAAACATTTCACATATATTCATTTCAATGTGAACTATGTATAATACATGATGTAACAATTTGGTTTAACTATAAGGAAACTCAAAGAATATAATCCTCTTCTACTAATAGTAACATGTATCATTCAAAACATTCTTCTCATTTCTATATTTCATTTGATCCTTCCCAAATGAAAAATTGAAATCTTGAAATTCCTTATGTACATTACTTCCAAACATATTATGAGGTGGATCTTTGTTCTCCACGGTATCGTCAGATTTTCTATGATTATTTATATAGGAAAGTCCATTGGAAAGAATCATTACTGTCTAATAAAACTAATACAATGGTAATATTTCAATACTCTAAATCAAGTATTATTCATAAAAATAAGACATGAAAGTTTTCCCTTCATGATCCAATCATAGATCATTTCATAAGTATAAAAATTATTGATTATCCACATATGAATCCCACACATGTGATATATGTCATTAAATCATGCATCGTATGTGCGCACACACACATCCCAAGGATGATTCAACTCTTTTATTAAATGTTTCATATATATGTATATATCATTACTAGTATCAAAAGATCCATATATGAGTATACTCATGAAATTATATGTTTTTTTCATACAAAACAATTGGGGAATGTTATAAATCGGTATGACAAATGTCTATATATTGTGCAAAGTTTGAATCTACCCAAATGATTTAAAAACATCGCATGAATGACCCAACCACATATTACGTATATCAGCTCAAAAATTAGGATATTTAGCATCAAATATCTACCATGTAAATCAATCTTCAGGGTGAACCAACTCTTCATTATTCTTCTTTATCTCGCTATCATTCCATCACATTTTTATTTATATTTCATCAAACATGAAAATATTATAGAGTTTGAGGATCAATAGAAAGTTCTACATTAATTTATATGGAACACGAGATGGTGTTACATTAGCTTTTGGATTTCATTAGGGTATTACACATTTTATACAATCTTTTTATTCACTAGTTTTCTCCCAAAAAATGTTCCAATCTTTTGGGAAAGCATGAATTTTCATTTTTGATAACCCAAGTTCCTCAACTAACTTCCATGCCATATTGTAGTTTGGGGTAATATATACATTATCTAAAAATAAGTCCTTCGGGAAGGTAAGAATGTAATCAATGGCAGTACTAGAAATCCCACACACGGATTTCTAATGAAACAATCAGATTAAAATTTATAGATTTTTCATTTTACTACATTTCTTATATACTGGAGTCGTCACAACATCATTTAATTTTTTCATCCTATCAACATTACCATTTCCATTGGACACATCATGTGTGATGGTATCAAAGTTTTCTTGGGTATAAATACATTACATTTATGATTATGATTAAATAAAAACCGGTCATATATCAAATTATCTAATAAAATCATCTCATTTCCATCATCATCTTTTTTATGTTAAATTTTCCCTATTATGATTCCACACGTAGTAGTTTGTTTAAAAACCATATTAGGTTATATGGTAGATAACTTCATCATAGATCAACCTAGGTCTTCCAACATAATTATAACATGGGTAGTATAAGTGACTACTATATGAAGCATTATCAAATGAGAAATCTAAAAATCTCTGTAAATTATTTTGAAAATCGCTTCAGATCTGATTAGTTTCATACATCAGACTTCTATCCATTCTGTAAAAATCATCTAAAAAGTCATTTATGGAAATAAATTCAATAAAATTGATGTTTAATCAAAAATATATTTAAGTAAATGTGAATTTTTTACTTTGTATAAAACCATAACTAACACAGTACTCTATATAAGAATCATAATATGAAAGGAAAAAAATTATAGATAGGATTTGTTATGTAAATGAGAATTGTTCAAATAATCTAATTTTTTTATCATTACTATATAATTTCTTTTATTTCTATTCAATTTAGTTAAATTCATTTTATTTTAGTGTAGTTCAACGTGATTTAGTGTTTTTCGAGTCTACTCAAGCTTATATTGGTCAAATTTAGTCATTTGAATTCAATTAAGTTGGTTTGGTATAGCCTATGATTTCATTATTAGGAGGTTTGGGGTAGTCTAATATTTTCCACTAGAAATAGTATCATTTTTTTGAGATACTTTTTCTGCCTAAAACCATTGATAACAAATTCATACATTTTTCTTTTATTAAATATAAAAAAACAATAAATAAAAACCCATTAGTGATGGTCAATGGTTCTTCCCTTAGGGATTGATGTTCATGAGACATTAATTTCAATATTGAGTTGTAGATATATATATATTTTCTCTTGGTTAGAAGTTTCTTTATTGAATAAATTTTTTTGTGGAAATTATATTCTCTCCATGTAAATTTTATAATTTACAAATTATTCTCTCTTTATTTTGGTATGTTCTTGAATATATAGTCTTCTTTCAGAACACTACTTTTGTATATCCTTATTAATCTCTTTTACTTCCTAATAAGATTTATGTTATATATCGACATGCATATGATAACAATTATATTTGATAAATTTTTATGCGCTCAATCCATTTGGGGTTTTATAATATATTCTATAAACCCACAAGTTGTCTTCCATCCTTTTTATCATGTATTTTCTTTTTGAATGTAATATCATTTCCAATATTCTTTTAATATAACTTTTAAAAAATTCAACTTGTTTATTGGATTGTGTATGGTAAGGTGTTGATTTGTTATCATGCACTATATACTTCCTAATAAAATCTTCCAAGCACAATTAGTGAAAGTGGGTTCATTAGTCACTAATTAATTAATTTATGATTCCAAATAAAAAAATATAGTATAACTCAAAAAAGTATAAAAAATACTATAATAATCATTTTTGGGCATTGTATTTCACACATTTGAAACACAATCAACAAATGACAATATGTTTTTAGATCCATATAAATTGAAAAATCATTTTATAAAGTATATACCAAATTCAATGGTGAGGGGAGGGGGAAAATAATGAAAATCTATATTTAAGGACTTTTCTAAAACTTCATTGAGGTTCAATAAAACTTCCACAGGATGAATTATGAAAAAATTATAACACATATTATTCCTTAATTTTAGGGAAACATATGTTGATCATTTTATTATTATAAAACTTTCATATATATATATATATATGGATGATACCAAATATAAAACTATGATACAATATTCAGTATAAAAAATAGTTTTTGGATTAGATGTTATAGAACATGAGAGGATACCAAAAATTTCTACATATCATAAAACATTAGTACTTCTCCATCAAACAAATATTGTTAACCTTATAGATATATTTCATTAAGTAGTTCTTTTTCTAGAATTTCCACCTCAATTGCGTGGTAAATCCAGTAAAATTGGTCTTCCACATGATTTTTAGCTCCTCTATTTTATTTTATTCTGAAATAAAATTTCTACCATTTCAAAATTATTCTTATAAAACATTGATTTTATAATGGATGAATGTCCAAAACTGCATACAAATAACAACCATGTCTTAAAATCAAAACTAATGAAAATAGTCAAAATAAATGGGTTTATTATATATAAATTAGTTAGATATTAATGATTTAAATATGAAGAACAAAAAATAACTTTAATATGGATCCTCATTTTGGAATAATGGTTTGCATGCAGGGATGGAGAAGGGAGCTTCCGTTCAGGGAAAATCATAACACAAAAAAAATAGATACCTGCCATTAAAACTAAGTTACCACTTAAAAATTTGACGTTTTAGAAAAAAATGGAATGAATCATGTTGGATCAACTGGTGGGAATATGGTATGTTGGTTCAGGAATATGGGAGCTCAGGTATAGGGTAACACATAGGTTGAGGGGGATAGTGGATGGATACTCCGTATTTGGGGGAAAATTTCAAAATGGATTTAAAAAACTATTGGGATAAAGTATATATCCTACTGTTTTTAAATAACTATTTGGATAGGTTTGGAGAAAGGACCATATCCCAACCATTTTATGAAATAGTTGGGTAGGTTGGCACTATCACAACAGTTTTCTAAAACTATTGGGAAACCATCATCTAAACAGGCCTATACCAACGGTTTTTGAAAACCCCTATTATATGGGCCCTATACCAATGGTATTTACAAATAGTTGGTATATGTGCGTTCGTATAGAATTTTTTTACAAAAATTAATGTTATCTAATATAGAAAATTTGGTAATGCATTTGGATACTATAGTTTATTGAGTGGAGGAGCAGACCTTCAATGTTTTGGATTTTCAGTTTTGATACATAGTGAATTAATCTTCATCAATAATCACTCGATTTATCTCCTCTTGTGAACCCTTAACCAGGTTAAAATAGGTATATAATCCCCTAACTAAAATCACCCAAAAAACAACCTAGTTGGAATGAAAAATGACCTCAGGTGTTACTCCCTATATGATAGATGCTATAGATATCGGGGAGACAATAATCTCAATCTCAATACCATAAATTATAATTAATAAAAAAAATAAATACGAATATAACAAATAAAAGGATACATTTATATAGTTAAATCCACATAAAACTATAAAAAAGTATACACAAAACTATATTATAATAGATAAACAATGGAGTCATATAACCATGATTCACAACGTGTTACCCACTGAGTTGAACACTTATTAAAAATAAAGGAAAGAAAGGATGCCCCTGTACAACCCTGAGCTTCACCACAGACCATATCCAATATCAATGATTTTACCTAGCATGTCCCACCATAAAACACATCATCTAAAAGTCCAAACAAATATCCTTTATGTACATTAGTTTTCTGATGAATGGTGTTAGAAATACATCTTAATAGGGTCTCAACAAGTTCTCATAATATAAAAAATAATATAAATTTATGTAAAATATGAAAATAAATAATATAATATATGATATAAAATAATGGTTGTGGGCTCATCATAGGTTAAATAGGCCTCTAAGACCCCTGACCATACAATTCGTAGCCAAAGATAATGGAATATGCCACCTTGTGTGACAAACCCGCACCCATACCATGAATCTCTAGGTTGGGTCTCATATATATCACGACATATACCTTACCCCTCAAATAAGAGTCTATAATGAACCCATTTAAAAATATAACAAATATCAAGCTCTAACCTCTCACTAAGGGTAGTTCCCAAAATAAAATCATGATCTCCCATCCTATCTCTTACTACTACCCTCCAACTTATGTTAGGATCCCAAAGAAAACCTCCATCTCACATACCATCTCTTCCCACCTCCATCCCAATTTGGATGAGTTCTAATAAAACATCTTATGAAACACATCATACCACTAGCCTCTCACTCAGGGTGAGGTATAAAACCTTTTCACATATAACATCTCACAAAAAATCTCTCACCATCACCCTCTTACCAAGGGTGAGGTCACATACCACATCACATCTGACATCTCATACCTCCACACTCTCACTCTAATTTATTATATAGTGTCTCACTTCACATTTATTTTGAAACATATATTTTTCATTCTAACTTTGGGTATGACTCTTATCTCAAGCCAGGACAACTTCCTTCATACTTATGCTAGGTCCCCATACTAACCTTGGTCTCAACCCTCTCACTCAATCTAGGTCATCATATAAACTTGGAACATAACTTCTCACTCTAGGTAGTCCCATTGTGAAGTATCCCAACCTTTATCCACACCATAGATCACATTATCTCATATATATCTTTATTTTGTCAATATTCTACCTACCTATATCACAACACGTTACAGTCCGCTTTAAACCTAGCTCTATTTCTTGAAAAATATCTCAACACCCACCTCACCGTATGGGTTAGAATTCCCAAGTGAGGATTTAACACAAATGAATATAATCACAAACCCATTAAT
Source organism: Viscum album (assembly GCA_963277665.1). Lineage (NCBI taxonomy): Eukaryota > Viridiplantae > Streptophyta > Magnoliopsida > Santalales > Viscaceae > Viscum > Viscum album. The sequence goes on along the minus strand of OY728141.1, from coordinate 1,950,552,202 downwards.
ATTTCCATCTGATCCATGAGAGAAACCATAATTTTCTTCAGACCCAAAATGGTCTCCACTCATCGATAAAAATCTGTATCCAACTCACCAGTGTGTTCCCTAATTTTGTAGGCCTCTCCAACTATAGCCAATAAAGGGGTGGTCAAACTCACTCAAAATTCCCAAATAAATTTCATAGTATTGATCCACATGGACTATTTGAAGTACATTCCCTTAAGTCCCTTTCGTAGTTCATTTCAAAAGATCATGTTATTTCCCCCAACCACACCAAGATCTCAACACACAGCTTTTATAGAAGTGTTCTCAACCCCATTATTTAGAGATACCCTCCATGTCACACAATACTAAGACACAAACGTCATAAAACTCCCAATATATGCACTAAAAACAATAACCATACTAATGGGGGTACTAAAAATAATAAGTGAGACAATTTTCTATGTCTCTTATTGCTTATAGGCACAAACCTCTCATTCCTGCCATACAAACCCATAGTGGTCCATCCTAGGACAAAACAAATTATTACATCCCCAAAACCCACCACAGAACACTCATAAAGGAAACCTATATCCTCCCCATTTGGAGATATAGTCACCAAGTGATAGTAATTCCATTAACATCCAACCAAACACTAGCTGAATGCCTAGAGGGATCTATGGCCCCTAATTTACATACATTGGGAACTCCCGATCCATATCTATTTTAACCTAATTCAAATTCCCAATGATTAATGGACAATAATAAATTAATATGAATATGGATTAATTTAAACGGGGCCACCATCCATCAAATTGGAGTAACCATCGTCAATACATTCTCAACAACCCTTATCCAAGCGTGAAATAAGCCAAAACAACATCCAAATACCCTATCATAAACAAAACAAACAAATAATTAATTTTAAAACATTATAATTAATTTAATGATTAATTATAAAAACAATAATTAATTAAGGAATTAGTATCCGGCGGTATAACTCATGAAGTCTCACTAAGTAGCCCCGACCCACCAAAACCATGGCCAACGACACGTGGAAGGTCAATGATACACCCATGGTGAATCTAAAAACAAAATCCACATCAACTAAAATCTAGTAAATTCTCACTTACAGGTAAAATTTGGGTAAAAAACTAGAAAAATAAATGGTAAATTATTATTTTATAAAAAATAGTGATGACATTTTTTTCTCATCACTAAGTACCCTTAAGAAACTACACTCTAAGGTCTTATCATATTAGGATGATTCGACCATATTCAATGGAATCATCCCTCAGTACCTAATCTATAGATGTAAACATTTATTATCCAAAAAATAATTTTTAAAATAAATGAATAATATGGATTTAATTTCTCAAACCAATAAGAAAAAGTCTCTCAAAATACCGATCATCAATGTGGATCAAATAGAGGAACAATGGGAGAATGATCTAGCCAAATATTCCTTACCCGAGGCCCTTTACCTCAAAATTGATGAAGGTAACAGTAATAAAAATATGTCCATCAACATATTATTAATAAATTACCCAAAAAATAAATATATACTTTGTATTCAAGAATGAAGTATTCAATAATTCAACCACCACTTTGTAGAGTTCCACCAACCACCTGGTTGGGCTCTAGGGCCTATAACCTTTTTCCCTCAACCATCGGGCACCTAGTGGATTTTCACAAGGTACTCAATGGTAACTTCAGTAATTTTAATGTTCTACCACTAGATCATACTTCACTTGGTCAATAGAATATCTTCCCATGATGACCAAAACTACTCAAACATTCCAAATAATGCATCCAAGAGTTGATCCAACCATTATAATTGAAATCTAAATCCATATTATCAAAATTCCCCTACCTAGAGTAAAAAATACATATTCTTTCTAAATTCCACAGAATCATAATTATGAGAGTCATTAAAAACCCCTTAGTATAATAATTATCATCGATGAGATTCACCTGAGAACATATCTCAATTTCCAATCCACTCATCAAAATCCCATACAATTCATCATTCTCATTTTGGAACTGAAAAAAATATTTCTTGACCACCCACGAACCATTCTTTGATACCCTAACAACTCTCTAAAAAACCCATGTTTGATCCTAAAATCACAAATTTCATACCTAATATGAAAAACTATATGTGATTTCCATGTCACCACATCCGATTACACATGAAGACACCATTAAACCCTCCATTGTCTGACCCTTACCCCAATACAATTGTTTTCATACACCGATGCCTTATCACTACACATGATAATGAAAGATTTTTCCCTAGGAGACAACATGAAAACTTTCAAGCACCACCACCATAGTTTGAATCTGAAAAATTGTGTAATTCCATCGTCTCATCTAAAAATAAATAAATCTATTGTTATACTCTACACATAAGTACTAATATACCCCTAATTCAACTCACTGTCTGATCACACTCAATTTCCAGCTCACACACAAGTACACTTGGAATGATGTCACCCAACATGTTTTGATTCCACCACATCTATGACCCTTTCAATATGAGTGTCATATATCCATTACCAATTTAATGATATCCACCATAGGATTTTCCATATCATCTCCCAGTTGAGCCAACAAGAACACTACATATCATGATATAACCATTACAAAAAAATGATTGGATATAAATAACCTTTTTATACCCAATCACCAAACTAGAACTCTCATATCAAGAAAAATATGTTACATAATGAAATTAACTCATAATATTCATGAAATGGTGTCAAATCTCATTAGATTATTACTTAACATACCTATTACTTATTCGAATCCATGATCATCCCACATTAGAAATTTAAATTGACCATTCCCTTAAAAATATGATATCCCAATACATTAACCTATGTTTATACAATTACAGTGATGATTCATCACTCATCCCTTACACATTGGTAGAGATACCATATATTAACCAATTTCATCAACATAAGTATATCATAATCTTCGACCAATTGTGGATTTTATATAGTTCATCTACATTATAATTCCCTATGGATATCTCATATTACCACATATTGTAATGCTCTCATCTTCAATCAAACCTTGATCCACTAAGAATTTATGTGTCTCATTGATCATATTGGTCCTAAACATCTATTAAAAACAAATAGGTCACATATCACTATATATAACACCCTTTGTTTGATCATATTCCAAACCCATAAAAGTCTCATGATTCACCTAATTAACTGGGAATATAGGGAACAAATCACATCATACCCACATCACTCCACTACTCAAGTTCCCATAACCGAGGAATTTACAAAAGAACACAAAAAATTCAATATTAACACTTCAAAAAGCTAAATGTACCATGTGTAAAATATTTCACCCACATATAATCATCATAGACTTTTTAAAAAAGTCATACCAACACCCATTATTTTCTTTTGAAGGATGTGTGGTCCTCCAATGAACCATATCAAAGGGTTTTATCCATTGTCTATCTCAATATAATTTAAACCAAAATAGGTAGATGCTTCAGTATCACTTGATTACACACCTAGAATAAGGATCCTGAGATTCACCACACATCCATACAAGTATCATTCTCTTGGTCAATTATCCATTCAATACTTTCATGTATAAATATAATCCTATAATAACTCTTGGTTCCTTCTTTTAAAAAATCCCATGAAAACTCACTCATGCCGTGGCTATCACATGACCACCCACCACATGAGAATCCTTCCAAAACCATAAAGCATCCACCCATTCTCTACTACTCAAGACTCGACCTATTAGGATCTCTTTCCACCATCCCATAAAAACCAGACCCAAAACAATTAGATCTAGGAATATAAGTAATCCTTTCCTCTATGCATAACCATGATTCTACAATCACTACAATTGTTTTTTATAAAAAAATCCAAAGGTACCCCATGTACTTTTTTATACCATATAAATTGTATCCAACTCAATAGGGCAACCAATAAACATACTTATCCATTCATTAGGCATAAACTTCCTTTTCTAACCCACCTTAAGGTATTAATCTTCCTTAAACAACCCATCAAGGGAATCCCATCCCCAAATCTATGGAAGAATTGAATTATCATAATTTTATAATATCCACTAATATTATCCAAAAACAATTCATCAGAAAGTAATATGGTTTACTAAGTAGAACAACACAAGAAAATCATATTGTAAAACAGTATATAATTTTATTGAAACATTAAACAAATGAACCCTATTTCATCAAAAAATTAACCACATATAAGAATAAATGTTATGGGGATGATATGCACCAATTATAATGAATGTATAAAAAGCCTCTTTTCACATGATAAATGATTAAATAATTAAATAAAATACTAAAAACAACACATTAATATTAAATAAATGTATCAATTTTATTAATGAAAACCAAGAATAAAAATACCAAAACCTTGGAAAACCTAGACTTACAATCAAACAAGTGTTTATGAATCAATGACATGAAGTCCATCACCTTCTCTAAGACATTACTATTTATAAATGTAAATTCAAAAATAGTAAGTAAAATCAAATAATTCTCTATTATAAATTTCAAATTCCACAACTAAAGTATCCAAAATGGAACCCTAGTTGGAGTCTCACAAGACTTCAAGCATGCCTAAATTTTTTCCAGAGGATTTTGACTATATATAAAAGTTTTTTATAAACAAATTGGGATAATATACTCCCTTTATTAGTGATATAAACAAAAAAATTACTAAATTCTATCCAAAAAATTATATCATTGTACATATTTATATATATTTTTCCAATGTAAACCATAAAAAAATAAAAAATCTCCCTTGTCGTAACATATGAATAATGGAATCAGGTAGGGATATATTTTGATGGTTCACTCACAAGTATAACCACATATATATAATAATGAAATGGAAAAATAAAAAAACATTTCACTATAACCCAGGGCCTCACCTCAACCCATCACCCATCCGGTTGAGCTACTAATGCTCATTAAACTATTCAATATACTACCTGAAATTCAAAATATAATGTTTTTATTTACACCGCGGTGCCTAAGCTACTTTTAGAAAATACATATCAATAAAGATTCACCAATTTATTCTAATATATTCTATTATATATTGGTATATTCATGTAAAAATTTAATGATAGAACATAAGGAATACAAAAATTATTTTGATTTAATTATTTTCAAACTAGAAAATAATTACCATTAAATATAGAAATATCAGTCAATGTAGATGGGAGAAGTCACCTTGTGACAAAAACCATGACCTATACCATATAATTCAAGGTATAGTTACATAAAAATCATCAAATCTAACCTATCACTTACAATATGGGTCATGCGGAATCCCTATAACCTTACAACAAATGTTGACATCTACCCTCCCACTCATGATAGGGTCCATTAAAAATCTTGGTCTTATATCTCATTACATATCACAATCTTCTTACTCATGATAATATCAATAACATGTCTTGAAACATGAATAATACCACTACTCAATTACTCTAGGTGAGAACTCATACCACATCATATATCACATCTCATAACACACCTCATACTTTCACACATCTAACTAGGGCGAGAGATCATACCTTTTTAATTATCTCCTCTCAAACCTCCACCATCTCATTGATTGGGAGGCCCAAAACAAAATATCATATCGCATCCCACATTATACTTAACCTATACCCACTCACACAAACTAGGCCTCTCATCTCAAGTTATGGACTCCACCCTCTCACTCATGGTACGTAATAATACAATCCTTGGCTTTTATATTCTCACACATAGTAGAAATATTTTAACATATCTATGCCTATATACATAATATGGTTCACATGGACATTCCCAAGCTCACATATATCACTACATTCCATTTTAATATTACATACCTAGATCAACACATAACACTAGTCACTTAAAAAATATCCCCATATCATAAAGAACATCTCATCACCCACCTAGAGTCATAGGATAGACATATAATGTCAAGATCAAACACACATGGATGACATTTCAAAACCATCAACATGACCATATCTCCCATAAGGACACCCAATAGGTTTCTCATACTCAAACTCATCTCCACTCAATAGTGAAAATCCACATCTAACTCCTCATGGTGTTCCCATATCCTATAGGCCACTCTTTTCCCCATTCATTAAAGGGATAAAACAACTCCCTTCTAACCCCCTCATCAATAGAATAGTCCCAATACAGATAGTATCTTCCTACCCACACCCTTAAGGCCATTTTAAAACCCATTTCAATGCAATTAAAGAAATTCCGATAACCAAAATTGGGTTCAATCTCACATATCCCATAAAGGATCTCACAAGCCTATCATTTGGAAGAAAATCTCTATGTAAAAACATAATAACACCTAAATTACAACACTCATTTACCAAATTCACTATAATTGTACATTCCCTTAAGGGGATACTTCCAACCACAAGTTATATGATATAATTTTTATGAGGTTGAATTTATTCCATAGAAAACTATATACAACCCAAATAATAACCCCAATCCACTTATAAGCGCAACTGGTATCCTCTCCCTTTTGAGGAAATATTCTCAGGGTGATCCCAATTCCATCAATATGTGATGGATCACTCACTGTACCCCTAAAAGTTTCTAATACACTTAGTTTCTCTACATAGTATTTTTTAGTACCTATCCCTTTTACTGTAACCTAAATGCCCAAAAAATAATTCATAAACATGAATCAACATGGATATGGATATTATCAGGACCAATTACCACCTATTGGAGTACATTAATCAAGCAATACACTTTATCCCTTGAATAATTCTAAACCATTTTTTTTGGGAACCTATATTTACCAAAAAACATAAATATAATAATTATAAAACATTTATAATTAATTTAATATTTTTTTATAATAATTAAAATTAAATAAAAAATTAAGATAAAGAGGTATTATTATAGAAATCTCATCATGTAGATTCCAAAAATAAGAGCTTTTAGTAATGACTTATAAAAGGTATGTGGTACACCCATGACACCTTTTAGAGAAAATTCACATCAATCAACATCTAACTAATCATTAATTCAGAGTGAAATAGGATCAAACCCCTTGAAAACTAACTAAGAAGGGACCCTATACAAAAACAATGAGTGAAATTAAACATTCTTCATTTATCAAAACACTTGAGAAACTACAGGCTATATCCCATTCATATCAAAATGATTCAAATTTATGATTACACTATTCTCCCATTGAATCAACACTTAGAACCTACCCCTAAGACCTCACAAATCAATGGAAAAGAAAAAATTGAAAAATATAAGAAGAAATTAAGATCATACCTAAAATTACTATAAGAAATCCTCCCGAAATACCAATCATCAATGAGGTTTAAAGGGATCAATAAAGGGGTAAGGTTCCATCCAAAAAACCACATTCCCTATATATCATGGTAAGGGTGACTAAGAAAACATATACATTTCTCCTTTTAAAAAAATGATCCTAAAACCCATCAAGTTTTTAGTTAACCACAACAATGTACTAAAAAAGACACTAGAAACAAAATGGAGTTCCACCTTCAATCCAGTGGTGTGTCGCAAGCACCCTAGTGGAGTATTAGTGGATATAGACTTTTTATCTCAAGTATTGTTTACTTAATGGTTTTTTGTTAGAAACATAGTAGTTACTACATTATGGTGAAAATTTTACCATTTAACCATCAATCCCTAAATAACCTAAATCTTATTCTAAGCCACCTAAATCCAAACGATGGTCACTAAATACATATCCTTGTGGTTATACCACTCTTAAAATACTAATATATGTATTTTTTCTCAAAATACTCCTTACTCAGGAGCTCAAAATCACAATTACTCCGAAATTACATAGACTAATAAAAATGAAGGTTAATGTTACTAATCTAAATCATTATGATTAAGAGCTCACATGGGAGATCTCATTTCATCACCACCAGAGTAAAGAAACATTTTCACGATGAATTAATCAATATCCCACTCTAAGTATACCCATGACTCTTATTGAGACATTAGAAAACCATTGAATGACACTTGAAAGTTCACATCTAACTCATCTTTTTAAACACAATTTCCTAAATAGTTACAAATTTTTTTATCATGGTAGGAATCATATCATAAACATTATAACACTCTAAATCAATTAAAATATTAACCCCAAAAGTGGTTTCCCCACCAATATAATCATCTTTAACCATGGATTCCATTTTATCACACTGCCCAATCACCTGAGGCCAAAGACATGGACCAAAAAATGCTCTATTAATAAATTGAAGAATGTAGTAAATATTGATATCATTATAATAAGTTAAATTATCTTATTTTAAAAAAAATAGAAGATTGATTTTTTGTTGATATGAACTACCTACAATTTTAAACTACACCTCACAATATTCATCATTATCAATTACATTGAACGAATAGTCACTAACATATTCTGTAATATATGATTATGTGAACTAACACCTAAATAATTCCATATAGAAAATGAATATGAATGACAAAAATTTACTAATCCAATAACCTATTTAACTCTTTTTAAATTTGGTTAATAAAAAATTTCTTCCAAATATATTTAGATTTAGGGTGTCCCAAAAGTATACAATTTGTACAATAGTCAAATACTAATTCATAATGTATGTTTTATTTAGCATAAATTTTATTTGAAATATATATTAATATAAATCATTCAATGGTTTTTAGAAATAAACATCAATAATAAATTTATGTTGTTGAAAAAAATTACTTATATGTTTGTTCATATCAACAATGGGAAAGGTACCTAAATAATTAACTGTAGCCTATATAGGATAAAATTATTCTACAATAGAAAAATAAATATTAGAGGTTATATCATTACATTCTGAGGTGAATAATCTCCATTACGAACATCCAACATCTAATGGTAGTAAAATAAGCAGTGAAAACCAAAAGACCATTTCAATCTTGACCTGGGTAAAGAAAAATCATACAAGTGTGTAAATTTAATCAAAAATTTTCAAGAACAAATTCACTAGAAACACTACTCGATTATTTAGATTTTATTTTGGATTGATATATATAGTTTTAAAGAATAAAAACATAGAAAAATATTTCTATATTTAATAATAAGATACAAATAATGATGTCATCATTATTCTCTATACTCTAAAGCATTGATACCAACCAACCAAAGTCCCTTATTAAAATTGTAATTTTTTAGAGAGTTTTAAATATCCAAAATATCTAGTAAAGTAGAGGCCTTCATGAATAGAGGGAAATATTTTCCCCTTATAAACCCATTCTACAAAAACAACAGACCACCATCTACTACTAGTGGTTGAGGAGACACTAAGATCTTAACCATTCAATAAGGTAGATGCTATCATTAATTAAATCTATGAATCTTTTAAACCCAATCTATCCATTATCCATCAATACAAATTTTTAACATATTTTTATAATCATATTATTACAATTATTATATATAATATAATCACTAATAATTTAACATCATATAATAATAAATTCTTCATCACCATTATGATGACGATTATTTTTATTATATGTATCCTTATAGTATTAATTGGGGAATGAATGGGTAAAAACCCCAAGTTTAAAACTATGGAAGAAAATTTTATAATTTTATTATAGTAGTTAATATAATATTCACGATTGCAGATGTTTAACTTATATATTTACTATAGTATAACACCATAAAAATTAATTTAAAGACTTTATTTTTAAAGGTACTTGTTTTATGGGCTAGAAGACCGATATATAAGTCATTTTTTGACATATTGAAAGTCATTCTCTATCTATTTTGGTTAGTGTGTATGTATTCCATTTATGGCTGAGTCGTCCCTTTGGGGGTTGGGGGTTGGTTCCCTAGTTTAATTAGCCATGTCAAATCAATGAAATGTGACTTTGGGAATGACATCACATATAAGGGGAAAATGAATTCATTGGATTCTAGAGGTTTATGTTACCTATATAGGAGAGACAAGTGATATCCTTCTGAGATATATGCACATATGTCTTCCATGAATCACCTAAAAAAATGGGCAAGGGAGATGGTTGAATGAACATGTAGCAGAAAAAAGGGGATCACCTCAAGCATAAGAATGACTCACATGGGAAAGGAATGCAAAAAAAAGATTTAAATATTAATATAAAAATTCATGAACCATAAGGGAAATGAAATTTTGTCATAATATGGTCATTTATAAATTTATATGTGTTCTAAATAGTAATTTGGATCTACTCTTATAGGGGATTGGGGTTTAATCCATATTGGCTATCTGGGTATGTGTTTATGTTTATGTTTTCACATTGTAATCCATTTATCTAATATAGGTTATGATTATTATTACTATTATGGTGATTTAGTGAATATTCTATAAATTATGGGTGATTATAATTATTTATGCTGTTAGGTGTTGGGTTTCCATATTGTATTTCCTTATGATCTCTGGCTTGATCTCTTGGCTAGGGGTAGTCTCTCTAGTACGAATGGAAAAGTTGTTTATTTGAAGGAAATAAATTACTATTCATCACATGAAGGAAACCAATGGATTTATATGGATTTTAATGAATGAAATTTTTTGGAATTGAAGGATGTATATATAGAAAAGAATTGTTAAGAAGGGATATACATCCCATGTTATTGAAAAATTATAAGATATTCTTGACATATTCATGATTTCTTAGCACTTAATCATCACTTGAATTAGTGTATTTCATTAAATATAGTTATGTCTTACTTATATGAATGTTATTTTCTATCTGATAGCTTTGTAATTGAGAATAAAATATTGAAACATTGATTAAATTCATTATAGTCAGTTATATTTTGTGTAAACCAATGATTTTTTCTGATATATCCTTTATTATGAATATGGAAATTAAAATAAATTGAACTAATAAAGCTTCTAGGTTTGATAATTACAGAAGAGTTATTAAAAAATTAAATATTTTATCTATATTAGTTAATACTAAATCATTTTATTCATTTTCTAATGATATTTTTGTAAAATGAAATTATAAAAGACTTCCATCAATATGTTTTTCATGAAATATAATTGGTAATTTCAGGGAGAAATATTATATGGATATAATCACTTAACTTTGATTGGTAAAACTCATGCTAAGTATAATTGAAAAAGGTTTATGAAAAATAAGGCTATGAATGGGAATAGATACACTTTTACAGTAGATATTGAGTAGAAAAATTCCACCTAGGAATTATAGATGGATTATATAATTTTATTTAGGTACTTTGAAGGTTATAGGAAATAAACCTATTAATAATACGTATAATGATATTGGAAGTGTGTGGAAAAGTCTCAATCAATATAACATTATAGATCATTCACATCTTCTTAGAAAATAATAGGGATATGTATTAGTGGTGGTGGATCATGACCACGATATGTAGTTATGAAGATCTAATGAAACTATGAATTTGAAGTAGGGGAAGGGGATTAAACAAGTGTAAAAAATCACTCACCCATTTATTTATGGTGAAAGTGGATAAAAGCATGAATCATAAGTTAAGGTGTAGATAGGAAAGGGAAATAAAGTGAAATTAGGTGATAGAGGTACCAAATAATTATGATCAAGGTATTTAATAGTGATAAAGAAACTGTATAATTGTGGAGGTGGTCAACTAGAGTAAGATTGTTTCATCATAAATAATTGAGAAAATCGGTAAGTTAATGTAAATTGAGAAAATAAGGTGTAGTTGGGATGAAATTGATAATTTAGTGTAACTATAAACCCAAAAAGGATACTCACTAGTAGGATTATTTTATTTATAAAGTCATGATTTAGTTGATTAAGAGTGATTTCAAACAATACCTCCTAGGATGTTAAGAAAAATGATATATTCCCCTCAAAAAAATAATGATGATCTAGTTTCAAATTGCATCATCGTTTTCTTCTGAATGGGATGAAAATATTTGGGATCTGGATTATTATGATAAATTTCTAAATTATGTGTATTTTCATGGATATATTTTTTATTTTCATTAGAGATAAGGTTTGTTTATGACAATTTTACCCAATCTTCCATCATGTTTCTTTTTTTATTTTAATAAAATGAGGGTGTAGTCTTTCAACTCCAAACATATAATTTTGTGGATTATTATTATTATTATTATTATTATTATTATAAATAGGGTCACAACCAATTAGATATAATTTCATGTTATCATATAATGAATTAGGGATTAGAAACCCTATCTTTCCCGGCCATTTTACATTTTCCAAGTGAGTTATATATATTTTTGATTGAAAAAAATTTGATAGATGACTTTTTATGCAAACATATTTTAAGAAAGAAGTGTGGGGGGTAAAGGGTTGATGTGAGGTTTCATAATAATGACTTTGATGATTGGTCTTATTCAAAGAGTATCTCATGGGCTTGGGGAACATTTATCATTGGAATTTCTAGAGTTAGAAAAACAATCATTACACATGTTTATGAAATGCAGGAGAATAATGGGAAGAAAATGTGTCTATATGTTCTTGGATATTAGATAAATATTTCTAAAATGAAAAGATCTCCACAAGTTCACACTTTTAGGTGGGGTAAATAGGTGGAAAACTTATCATATTTGAATGAAAACCCAGGATAGTGTAGGGCCTCCGGGAAACCATCTTAATATATAATAACAATACTATTAGTATTATTATTATTATTATTTTTTATTGTTATTTTTTTATTTTGTATGGATATATATTTAAAAGGAAAAACAATTGATAGAAATTATAAAGGTGAATATGGAATTCATTATAGTAATTAGGGTCCTATTTATGCAATGATTTTTTTCTTATGAATCAATATTCAACATTAAATAACATCTTAAAGGGGGGTTATAAAATAACCCCAGGAAAAATTTCTCATCATAACAGTGGTGGAGGAAACCATTCTATAATGTATTGTGGAAGAGTGATGAAAATTAAAGTGAGGTATGTGAGATTCCATCTTCCCGGGATGATATTAGCCAAATATTATTTTCTTCTTTAAAGGATTCTATAACATAATGAATTATTAAAAATTAATCTTGGTTCATGTTCTTTTAATATAATTATCCATTCTATAAATGATTAAAAGTTTGAATCAATCAAAGATTATTTTACTTTTTCTTCCTAGAAGAGAAATATTACCTCTAAGTTTAATGAATTTTTATTTTTTTATATTTAGTTTATGGTTTTTATATTGGTCTTGTGTGTCTATTTTTTGAAGAATATATAATTTTTTAAATCTCTATAACAATCCTAAATAGTGGTATTATAGATTTAAATAAATTTATTTTAATCTCAAAACACTCTATATATATTAGTGGGATATTTTATTTAATCATTTTAATGTTAAAAATAAAAATGAATAGTTTTTTGTTAATATTTATATACTTAATTGGATACATTTTCATACATAAATTCACTACGGAATTGATTCTTCCAAATTTAGTAATTAAAATGAATAAATAAACATGGAATGTTAGATTTGGTTCTTATTTTCTATTTCCTAGTTGAATGATATCTTAATTTAACCATAATTAATAAGTTCATTCATCACTATAGATGTAAAAAATAATATATAAAATAATATGAATTTATTAATACATATTTTTTACTTTAAAATGTTATATTTCATTAATAAATGTTACAAATTTATTACACACTCTTTATATTGTTTATAAGGACACGATGTATTGAAATATCATAGAAGGAGAAACACAATATTAATGGAAAAAATGTACATTGAATACATATTTCAAAGGATTTTATAAATGGTGGTCCTAATTTAATGTAATTCTCTAACCCCAGTAGCCCATTGTTAGTGGTTGTATTATTACATTGGCATAAGATACAAGGAATCACATCCTGACAAAGTAAATAGTTTAATAGTCATTATAAACTAGATAAATACATGAAATTCACATTACATTTTAAAATACAAAATAAACAAAGAATCTTAATTTATAATTCCATTATTCCCCTTTTTTATCCCTAGATATGAATCAAAAATCAGATCCTCGTATCCTATGGAAAATGAATCATAAGAAAGTGCTGAGATCAAATTCACAGTAAGGTTAAGCGTATTATAGAAGCTAGGAATAAATATGGAATAAATAATATCGAAATGTAAATAACTGAAACACGTGACATTAAATCGGTAACATTAGAATAATATGGAAGGAATAAATTATATTCAAAGGATTCCATTTAAATAATCACATGAGAATGATACATAACCATTGATGCTATAATAATCGAATGATCTTATAAAATATCAATAACTAATCCTACAATGAGGAAATTTATAATCAATGAAATTATAAAAACACCACCAAGGATTCTGTAATGAACCAAGATTGATATACATGGATATTACATTTCATTGGTGGAATGCTTAATACATTACACAAATTCATTCCCAAAGACTGTATTAGTTTAGTGTCTTTCGAAAATTTGAACATAATGTTATAACTTGGTGAAAGATCTTTATCATATTCATTAAATATATTCCCATTTTTTTCCTACCTAAAACCTTTATTTATATCCTAGGATGAAGTAAACAAAAAATGGGTGAAATCAAATGACCAGTAAGGGTAAACATTGAGAACATAAAACAAACCGTAAACATAAGAATGTAAAAACATGAACATAAACAATAAATATCAAAATATTGACTCATTAAATAAATCATGGAAGTGTGTAAGACATCGATCATAAAGTAATATTATCCATGATAAAATGACATTGATATAAAACATGAAATTTTGGAAAAAAAATAAGAACATAATATAATTTCCATAGAATCTATGTCATTCCTTCAAATACCATCATAGTGGACAAAATCCATTACTGAACTAGGTTTACTTGTTATTACAACCACATATTACTAAACCATATTTAATTATCATTCCATCCCAGTATTACTAAACCAGATTTAATTACCATTACATCCCTATATTACTAAAATAGTATTACTTTCCATTCCATTTATATCTATCTCATGAGATATAAATTACTACCCAATGAATTGGAGGGAAATATATGTCCCACCCATCTCATAATGAAATTATTCTTACATGTTCAAAAAAAACTTAAATCATTCATCCTAGCACTACCCAAGATATAAAATGGGTTTATAAAACATCATTACATCATAACATAATCCATATAAAATATTATTCAATCATTAATAAAATCAAATCATAGTAATAATAGGTATAGAAACATAACCTTGTTTAATGAGATTCATCTTAGATGAAAAATAATTTTGATAAAATACTTGAACTTAATTCTTAAGGATAATACCCATTCATCTTCAAAAATGGTTTCTTTTATCAAAATTCCTTGATTTTTTAAATGAAAATAAATTTTTGGAACAAAATTGAAATCATGTAGAATAAGATTCATTTAACTAAGTAGTTATAAAGACGTTAAACAAATGTTTATGCGGTATAAGTTAAAAAACATTCTTCTCGTACTCTTTCCAGAAAGGTCATCATGTACCTCGTATAGAAAATAAAAGAAGGATTCCTTCCATAAAATTAAATAAAAATTTACCAATGGGTAAAATTAAATTTAAACAATAGTATAATAATATAAACAATATTATAAATTTAGGAAATATGGACGTGATTGAGAAATATTCCTCAATAAATACATAGGAATAAAAAATTTCAGATAATATTGATATTGAAAAATTATCCCTTACCTTAGGTCTGATATGCTTCATATGTATCCAATTATCCTTTATAATGATTTAAATAATGTTATTGACTTATTAAGAAATCATAGTCATTTTTTTGATAACATATATCATCATACTGTCATCTGTTTGTCACCTTTAATTCGGATATTAACTCCTTTATGTTATTATACATGTTTAGTCGGATAAGTTCATGTTACACTTCATAGTGTATATTTATATTATTTAAATAATGATATTAGTAAAATATATATCACATTTATTCCTTCCATTAATTATATAATCATGTTTTATTAAAGATCATGTAGAATGAATCACATCGCATAGTGGAGATAGTAAGCTGTATGTACGTACAAGCGAGGATATCATTCACTTAATAGTTAAATGGTATGGAATTAGATGGTATATTAATTATACATAATTATTATTATTTTATATTTATTATTTAAATACATTATACGGATCAATATACAAATCCAAATTAAGTATCTTTGAATAACGAGTTACACCAAGGTGTGGAGACAGTAATTCGTACATATGCACGCATGGTGATATTGTTATTTGTAGGATAGATTAAAGAATTTATAATGTTTTACCATAATTATAATTATATATCATTATGTATAAATTATTTTATTTAATATTTTATTATGGAAAAAATTTAAGAATATGAAGTTGAAGAAAAAATTATTTTGAAAGGGGTAGTAAAATAATTTCCTCGTTTTCATGTATCTCCTTTTCATTTTCACAAAAGGTGACATTATGATAGATTAATTCACAAATTGTGCTCTATGTCGGTATTATAGGTATTTTGGGAGCTTATTTTATGAGAATTTGTTTGATCCATGGGGCTTGAGAGGTGTGATTATGTAGGTAGACGTGGTGGCCTTTTATAAGTGGGATGAGGGGAACTTTTGGAAAGTCTTGAAATATTATTTTATTGTAAATGTATTTTCAAATTATAATTTCTCAAAAGTTATATAGTTCAAGGATAATATGATAATGGGTCTAAATCCTCTCAATAAATAGGTTTTAAATAATTATAGGTCAAAAATTAACCCTTATCTTTTGTCTTTTACCATTAGTAAAATAAATTAACTCTTACCATATCTTCTTATATTTTTACACTATATGACAAATATAGTTACTATAAAATTTCAATAAAACCAAAAGAGGATTATCAATAATTATTAAGAATTATATAATTCATTATTCCTAATCATATATTTTTATGACTATTATATCATTTAATAAATTAGTATTTGTTTTAAAAACTCATTTATGTCAATTTAGACATTATTTAGTAATTGAATTTTGTTAAAGGTATAAGAACATTATTGATTCCAAAAGACTACATTAAATAAAATATAACATGTCATAGTCATACAAAAAAATTATTCTATTGAATAAAAACTTTAAAAATAAAATTAATTTTAATATTTATAATATCAATTATTTGAATTTTACATTAGTATGGTAATAACTACCTCATCATTGTGTCGCAAATAAATTTATTTATCTAATGTCTAAATTTTTTAAATAAAATACCATAATGTAGGAAATATTTTTATCTCTCTAATTACTATTTATAGTCAAATATATCAATTATATAACCCAACCATACAATTGTTTTTGTAAAAAGATACAAGTTTATGTTATATTTCCCTTACCTTAAGTTAATTATTATATAATGTCATTTCAACACACAATAGCTCCCAAATGCCAAAATCTCAGCCTAAAGATTATCATTTTCACCCATGAATAATATAATAATATCATGACATGTGTTAGGATAGTTGTATATTATTATGATATTATTTTTACCCTTCAACCCTAGTAAATAAAAATAATTACTGAAGTTACTATTCATAGTGTCCCAAAAATAAAAAGTACATATTTACATAATTTGGATCATATTATTTCAAATATGTAATCCATTTTTCAAAATTCGACACATAGAATACACATTAATTAATTTAAAATTAATTACTGTTGTCAAAACCCGAAAGTGAGGTTTTAAGATGTAAAAACTATCAAAAGATGAACATGTGTTTATGTAAAATTTAAAAATAAAATTACTTCAAATGAAAAATATTGTATGAAATGATAAAAACATAATTCAATTAAACTTAAAAACCAATTAAAAAGATAATATAACTATATTAATAAATTAGATAAAAAGGAAGTTTTGAATTAAAATGCAGTATTTTTTCACAATTCATTAAAATATAAATTTCATTAGAGAAATATGGAAATTTCAACCATGGAAAATTTTGAGGTCCCAATTACATATAAGATTTCTATTATGTCAAATATTACTTCTCAAATTATTAAAAAATAATATTTAGAATTGTTTAACCATCAAAAGGTTGTAAAAATGTATTTTTAGAAAAAAACACTCATTTTATATGTAAAATTTTATTTGTTCTTATATTATGTTTAGAAAACATATATGATGAACATTAAATATTAAATTTAATATATAAAATATATATTTCACTAATAAAATCCATAAAGAGTGTATTATTATTTTATATACTGACTTATTTTCATTTAAATAGTTTTTTTAAGAAGGTAGTTAATACCATTCATAGCCGCCATTATAGTGACTATGATTTAATATTTAGTTATCACTTATACTCCATATTGCAGAAAATGAATTATATCAAAATAATTTAAAATTATGTGTAACACAATCCTAGAATAGGTTTTCATATACTGCAAGCTAATATGTTGTTGTGTATAGCGCATGCTAATCTTGGTGTAACGTACAAAATAAGACATCAATGAAATTAAATGTGATATATTTCATAAAATATTAGGGTGTTATAGATTTAAAAAATACACAATATAAAAATAGGTAAGGCCTCATCCAATACCCAATTTTTTTTCTCGTGATACCTAATGATGCTTCAAAGGGATATAGGTGGTTCACCCCTCACTTACTAAGTCTAATTCATTCGTAATATGAAGGGGTTGAAAAATAATCAACATAAATTATTATATTTAAAATAATATAATAAATTTAAATAATTTTCCTAGTCCATAAAAATATTCATAAACCATCCAGAGAAATATGGAAAATGGTATAAAAATAGAACACCAAAAATCAAATAATAACAATATGTTACCTTTATATCAGGCCACTTCTATAAAAAAATTCCCCTTTTTCATTAGGCAAGTATTTTTCTCCCAAATTTTGGAGGATACTTATAATGGTGATTTCATAGATTTTTCGGACATTCAACTTTTCCCTTGACTTTTCTACTATTTTATTTGAAGTTACAAGATTTTTATAAGGGTTTCATAGAGTGGAATTTCAACTAGACTCATCCCATTAGTAGAATTAATAGCATGAGATGCACCCCTCATGTATGGGTTACACATTTTGTAAAGTGTAATCTGGTTTTTAATTTAAAATTTGATTTGTTTATTGATGTAACTTGAAATAAATTGGAATCAAAAAGTGTAAAATATTACATGCGATGGAATTCTGAATGTTTCATTTTTAGGGTGTCATCTGGGTTTTTGAAGAATATTTACTTTTTTTCCTTATACTCTATTCCAAGTGTCTTAAACTATGTGATTTTGGGTTTCTTAATTATATTTGGATCGATTCGTTCAATAATTGATCATCAGGGTTAGGCACTTTGCCTCTCTAGGTAATCCTTCCTCATAGTTGCTCTATTGTTTGTGGTTATGGAAGCTTTTTTCTTAAGGGTTTTGTAATTGGATTGTGTATTCTATCAATTCTCTTCATTCATGGGGCGTTCCATGTCTCACAAAGGTATATATTATAGATTAGAATCCCTATTGTCAAAGGCAGTTATGTTTTATTCCTCTTGAGGAAGGCATATATATTCCGTTGTTCTAATTTCATGAATTTCTTAAGGGTCATATTAATTCCCTCATATTTGAATTGAAATTTCATGGGGCTAAGTTGAAATGTTCATGGGTTCTAATTTTAAAAGGATTTTTATTTGAAAATTAAATTTCCTTGATATGAAATGGAAAATGGATTTTCAAACTCTAATGTATATTGGCTTGTCATTTAAATTGTTTTTATAAAAATGCGTCAATATTTATTAAAACATAAATTGAAAAACATTTAAAATCATAAACCTTGGGTGCATTGAGAAAGAGACACAGGTAGCCTTAGTGTATGTGACACCACTAGTATGTAACATCTTATCTGTTAATGGTATATGGATGGCCTCAATTATAGTTGTATCCAACCTTATGCTTTGTATTTTCCCATATCCTGGAGTCCGAATGGTAGGTACATTTTGTTAAACATTTTTATTATGTGATAGTTTATTTCATATATGTTTTATAAAATATATAATTAATTTTTTTTATCTTTACCGACATTATTTGGATTTGGAGAATTTGGAATGAAATTTTTGAAAAATCAATGATTATTTGAAAAATGATTTCAAAAATGATTTATTAATCAAAATTCTTTTAAAAATATTTTTTAATATTTCACCAATACTTTGTTGTCATTAGAAAAAGTATAGATATTTTGGTGGAATCCTATATGGATCTATTAATCACACCATACTTCTTCTTAAAATTGTTTGTAGGCCTTGTTTTGTAGGACATAGTTTATTGAATGTTCATTCTGTATTGATGCATGTTTTCTCTTTACATCGTCGTTTTATTATTGAATAGTTTGAAGGTAACATGGTCACATAGTGTCTTGATGTAGAGAATTTTATTTCTCTCTAGCATATCCAAATTATCTCAGTTTTATCTTCAACTGTTTATTATTTATAATATGTTTGTTACCATTTATTTATTATATATGAGACTGGTTTTGTTAACTTTCTTTTACCCCACCCCATGATGGGATGAATTGTGTGACTGGTCTGGTTAACCCGAGTTGGCCTATTAAAATTTGGTATCAGAGAGGGTTCACTCAGAATGATGTGTGTCAACACTGCCTGTGTTGGTTCTCTTTCTTGGGTAGAAAACAATTGGGTTGTAGAAATTTAGACGGTACGTGTGGAAAAGGGTTCTGGTCATCTGATTTTTGATATAGAATCAGAGTTTCCATGGGAGGTTAAAAATTATTTTATAAGTCCAAGACTAAGAATTTATGATTATTTGATTATTTTTATGATAATTATATTTTAATTAACCTATCTACAATGTCTAAGGATTTGGTGTGTAAGGTCATTTGAACAAACTAAGTGGGGGGTAAATTTGAATGGACTTATTCCTTTAAAAAGGGTGTTTCTTTTTTTGTTATAGAATTTACAACTACTTTATATTTTTATTGTATAAAATAACAGTTAGGGATTCTAGTTTTTGGTTCAATGGTCTTAGAATTATCTCAGGGATGATTCGTTGTTGTCATGTGTTTAAAAAACCATGCCTCTTGGATGATCTATTTTAATTAAGGAGGTAAGCCATAGGGTAGGTTCCATAGGTGGTTCCTTGAGTGGACCATTAGTTGTATGAATTATTAATATGTACTATTCAGACTCTGGGGTCAACAGGTGTATTGAACTCAGGATGGGAAGTAGATCATGGTCCAAAATTTACCAAGAAACATTAACCTGTCTTCCATGGTTACAAAGGACCACAAGAGTTAAAAGATTGTATTGAAAAATTTATAGGATCTAAAATTTTTGAAGACTCTTAAGGATTCTCAAGTGGGGGTTTTCCATGTATATTCATGAAGGTCTTACCTGGGTTTCTTTCAATATGATATTTTATTAGTAGTATTATTCAGATAGGACACATGCTATAAATACATGGGATTTTTTTATTTCCTAGAAATGGGAGCACAATATTCTAGAGTACACCACCCACTTTGCATAGTTAGTGCATCTGAAACCAAATCTTGTCCCCAATGATTACCAGATGGTTAAGAGATTCAAGTTGGGGATAAGGGTTGATGTTCAGTCTGCGCTAGTCCTTTTGTGCCATTTTATATTTGTGGAGGTTGTGGATATAGAATCTTTGGTTGAGCCATACATCTATGTAAGGATAGGCTTGGGAGGATCTTCGGTGGATGAATCAGTAAGCCATGATTCTTCTTCTAGTGAGAAAAGAAATTGAAAGTGTGGTCAGTTTTCTACAGGACCAGTTTTAGGGGATCCTTTAAGGGGAAAAAAGTTATTTTCTACTAGTTAGAAAGCCATGGTCCTGAAAAACCACAATGTATAGATTCACCTAGAGAATTTCGTGATTTTGGGTGATTTGGTCATCGGAAGTGTTTATATTATAATATGTCCCATGGTAGTAAAGTAGGATTCACTTTCTCCAAAGGGTCAGATGTTCATGTTGATGATTCCATGGGTGACGACCCATATTATTAGTCCAATGGGTATGTTCTGGAGGCTGTGTCTAGATGGATTTATGTAACAGAGTGTGTGCTAGAGGAATCTGAATTTGGGATGGCTACTATTATTGGTAAAATGGTAATTTCATATTCTATGGTGATATCATTATTTTATATAGGTTCTACTCATTATTTTGTATCACTATTTTTGGTTTCTGTGTTGGGTTTTCCTTCAAATATTATTCCATTATTGTTGGATATTTGCACACCTTTGGGAAAGAGGTCTAAAAAGGGATTCAAATATCCCACATGTTGGGTGGTGGGAGGTGGATTTGAAGTTGTTTGAGAATTCTTAGTTCATGATGTTGATATCACTAACATGATTATCTATATAGATTAGATGGTTTTTATAATGGCCAAGATATACTATTATCATCATTAGTTATAGTTCTTATCTATTGATGGGGTCACTCACATTTTCCAGGGTGAGTGGGAATCTATATTGGGAAGTGTGGGGAGGTTTATTCCTCATTCGGGTTTAATCTCATGCTAGTAGTTAGAAATACTTCTTGATTAATTTGTCCCATGATTTGGTGTTTAGCTACCGGTTATTGTGTGTGAGTTCCCAGGTGATTTTTTTGTCCGGCCAACATAGAGATTGGTCGCATTTATGATTCAAATTTTACATGGGATGATTCCCATTTCTATTTCATCCTATCAAATGGAACCTATTGAGTTGGTATAACATAAATTCAAAATTGAGGACATAGAGGTGAAAGTATTTATTCATCCTAGCATTTCACAAATGGATTCAGCTGTACTCTTTTCTATAAAGTTAGAAAAAGTTCTCTGACTTTGTTCTGACTATTGAAAGTTGAAATGGTTGACTGTTAAGAAAAAGTATCCTCTACCCAGAATTGATAATATTTTTAATCAATTGATTGGGGATCATTTGTCTCCTAAGATAGACATACAGTTTGAGTACCACTAGTTAAGAGTTTGAGAATGTTATATTCCCAAGACAATATTTCATATTTGATATGATAATTTTGTGTCTATATAAATTCCATTTAGACTCACTAATATTCTTATGGTATTTTTTCATTGATTAACTGAAACATTCATTGGTTCATAAAATTATTTGTTGGTGTGTTCATAGATGATATCTTGGTGTACTCCAAGATATATGAGGATCATAGAGACTATTTGGATATCATTATTTGAACCTTTAGAGAACATCGTATGTATGTTATGACTTCCAAGTGTGATTTTTGGATCTGGGAAGTGAAGTTTCCATTGAATGGGATATCAGATAGGGGTATCACATTTTTTCTTAAAAAGGTTCAATAAGTCTTGTCTTAGGAGAATCCTAGAAATGTGTTTGAGATCTGAAGCCTCTTGGGTACGGTTGGCTACGATAGATGAATTGGTCAGGATTTCTCTGTGCTTTCATATTTGATGACAGCTTTGACCCAAAAGAGTGTAAAGTTTGAATGTCACAATGTGTCAGGGATCTTTTGAGCATCTTTAGAGGAGGTGGACTTCACAAATAGTTTTGAATCATCTGAAACCAGGATTGGGTTATGATGTTTTTTGTGATGCTTTTGGTATGGGGTTGGTATTTTTCTTGATGTAGGGGAAAGAGATTGTGGCTTATGTCTCATTCCAGTTACGCACACATGAGAGTAACCTCCCTACCCATATTATTGAGTTAGAATCCATTATGAATGCACCCAAAATGTGGTGTAAAAATATCTTCGGAGAGCAGTTTATGGTATAATATGATAAAAAAATCTTGTAGTATATTTTTTCTCAGAGGTATCTAAGCATAATAAATACGAACTAGGATTATTTAATTAAAAACATTTATTTTTATATCATATATACCCCCATGAAATTGAATTTGATGGTCAATGCATTTAGAATAAAATTACTCACAGAGGTCATGAATGATCCAGTTGAACAATGGTATTTGAGGAATTTTGTGAGATGATATTGGGAGTGGGGGAGGTTGGTGACATGTGTTACTGGATTAAAAAGATGGATCATATTTTTATTAAACATTTCCACTGGGGTAAACATGATAAACAAGTATCCAGTGCATAGAAGAAATCATAAAAGGTTGGGGGACCTCATGTGATTTTTTGTGGTCTCCTAGTAGAGATTTGTGATTCTGATGCAGGTTGGTTATTCCATTTTAATTGAGATATGAGTTTCTAGATAGTGGACACTAGTCATGTTGGTCGATGCACCATAGGGATACCAAGATGCACCATGATTTGTGATGTTGTTATTGGTATCTAGGAATGAGGTGGTCAGTTGTGGCATTTTTATTGTCATGTCTCATTTTTCAATGATTTAAGGTAGAACACTAGATATCTATTAGTTTTTTCATTGTTTACCTATTATAGAATGCATGTGGGATGATATTTACATGGATTTTTCATTATTTTACCACAGACTCATAATGGTAATGAATAAATTTAGTTAATTATTGAATGACTCGTCTAATGAATGTATTTCATAAAAATAATGGAAATTAAGAATATGGAACAACATAGGGACTTGTATGTATAAGGGATTGTGAAGCTTCATGATGTTCCCTCTACAGTTGTTTCTGATAGGGACTCGAGGTTCACATCTTGATTCTGGAAAGGTTTTCAGAGGGAAATAGGTTCCAAATTGAAATTGACCATGAATTATCATCAACATACTGGTGGATATACAAAGTGGGATATCTAGGTTCTTAAGGATATACTCCGACCTTTTGTGATATATTTCAGAGGATCCAGGAAAAAAAATTTCTTTGGGTCATGTTCACCTATAAAAATAGTTATATGACTTCGATAAGAATGGAACCCATTGGGGATTTGTATTGGTGTCCATGTTGTTCTCCCTTGGGCTGGACCTAGTTGGAAAAGTAGTCCTTTGTTTGGCTGAGTGTCATTCAGGAGATGAAAGATGTAGTAAAGTTGATCCATAGACATTTGATCATGACACATAGTCGTTAGAAATATTATATATATTTCCATAATCAGTCGCTAGAGTATGAGGTTTGTGATCAGGTATTTTTCATTATTTCACCTTGCTTGGGATATCGTCAGTTGGGTAAGAATGGTATGTCGGCACCGAGGTTTGTGGGACCATTTGATATCATTGAGTGACAAAAAATAGTGGCCTATTAGTTATTTTTATCATCTATCTCGACTAATTTACATGATGTGTTTCATGATTCCCATTTGAGGATGTATATACCAGATCCTTCCTAGATTAAATGAAGGGATTTTTTTATTGATCTTGATACCACTTTGGTTGAGTAGCCAGTTCATATTATCGACCACCAAGATAAGGTATTTTGTAGTAAAACAATTTACTTGGTCCATGTATTGTGGAATTGTAGGCTAGATCTCCATGAGATGCGAGAGTTTGAGTTGTTGATGAGGCTATAATGGCCAACTCTTTTTACGGATCCAAGATCTTATTCTCTTTTTCGGGAAAAAATCTTTTATGGTTGGGAGATTGTAACGTCCAATTAAATTTATTTCAGGTATGTTATAATATCTATTTTTGGTTTTCATTTTCCATTGGGTGAGTATTTTCATCCCTAAATTGGGGGGATACCCATAATGGTGACGTCATGGATTTGTTGAATTTTCAGTTTTTCCCTCAACTTTTTATATTTTCTCATGGCAGTTACACAATCTGTAAAATGGTTTCATGATATTTAATTCAAGGTAAACTCATCCTATGAGTTTAATTCATATCATGATAATTTAAAAATTATGTAATGTTTGCACATCATGTAATGTGGAATCCTATTTTTAATTAAAAAGGAGATGCATTTTTAGCATAACATGAAATAAAAGGGTTTCAAGATGTATGAAATATTACACGCCATGTAATTTCCAAAGTTTCAGTTTTGAGGGAGTCATGAAGTTGTTTGAGGGATCATTCCTATTTCTGTATTCTCCTCTCGACTAGACCTCCTACCCTATGATATTTTGGGTTTCTTCATTAAATCTGAATCAATTCATTCAGAGAATGATCAATAAGGTTAGATGATTTATCTCCTTGTGTAATCCCTTCTTCTAGTTTTTCTTTATTTTAATGATTACAGAACCTTTTTTGTGGGGGATTAATAACTGGACTGTGATTTCGATTAATCATTTTCTATCTTTGGTAGTTCCTTTTATCCCATAAGCAGATCTTGTGGTCTTCAATCCCTTTTGTCAAAAGCAGGGTTGATTTTAAACACTCTTTAGGTAGGTGGATATATTTAATTATTATAATTTCTTGAATTTCTTATTGTTCATTTTTATTTCATAAGATTTAATGTAAAATTTAATTGGTTTAAATTAAAAAGTGAATGGATTTGTGTTTTAAAATTTATTTTTATTTGAAAGTATAATTGAGTAGATTTTAAATGGAAAATTAATTTTTAAACCCTAAAGAAGATTGTATTTAATTTGAAATAGATTTTATAAAAATGTGATCATGGTTTTTAAAACATGAGTTGACACACATTTCATAGAGGGAACGTTGCGTAGGTTGAGAAAGACGCACAAGTATCCTTAGTGTGTGCGACAACACTAGGATGCATCCTATTGTATGTCGATGTTCTATGGATGGGATTGATTTTAATTAGATCCAACCTTATGCCTTGTTAGTTTTGTGAGTTTCCATTACATATTTTCCCACAGGTAAGAGCCCATCTGGTCAATGAATTTTTTTATGGTTGTTTTTTACATGATAGTTTATTTCATGGATGTTGGCTCTCATTTATAATTTAATTATGGTATATTTACCTATTTTTTTAGCATTAGAAAATTTTGAATGAAATTTTTGAAAATTCAAGGATTATTTGAAAAAGGGGTTCAATTATATTTATTTATAAAAAATATTATAAAAATATTTTTTTTAAAAGAAAGGAATTTTTCATTCTGGTTAATAGAAATTCAATAGATATTTTAGTGGTATCCTATTAGTATTTGTTTCTCACAACCTAATTCTGTCATAAGGTGGATGAATACCTTTTAATGTAATTCATACATATATTAAAGTGATTTTATTAGTGATTTTAGATTTTTGTTTACTTCACTGCTTTATTTCATAATAGTTTGGTGGTGATATGTTCACATAGAGACTTGTTGTATAGACTTGTCTTTATTTTTGGTTTACATAGTTTGGATCATTTTTATTTCTAATTTTTTCCAATTTTTACTTTTTTGGTTTTCATATTTTTCTTATATATGAGACTAATTTTTTATCATTGTTTTACCCCTGTGATGTGCTGACTTGGGTGACTAGTCTGGCTAACCCAATTTGTCCTATTATACAAATTGATCATAAAAAAATTATAAAAATAATAAAGTTGATTTCAATGTAACATTACCACGTTGTATCATATGTACATTAGAGGGTTGATTTCATTGATGAATAAAAATATCTTTAGAAACATTCTTGAGGGAAATGTCATTTTTCACTTTGAAATTCATTTATTTAAAACTAAAATTTCACAAAACATTTTGAAAATGATTTTCATTGAAAATAACCTTTGAAAATTATAAAAGTTGAATTAAATCATTTCAGCTTTCATGAATCCTAGAAATTATACTCATGTCATACATGTTATAACAATGATTCTGTTCACTTTTCCAGTAAAAAACAAACAATAATTCCTGTGTAAATGATATGAAGATTCATTTCAAAACATATTCAAAAAAAGTAAAGAGGGGGTAAAAATGAATTTAAATATTTATTGGTAAAAATAAAAAACATTTTTGAAAGTATTTTTATAAAACATGGATATGGATGAAATATATTTCTTAGTGAAGACTTAATCCTTATCAATTTTTAATAATGATGAGATTGTGAAATAATCTCTTACCGTAAGTTCACTTTCCTTTGTACATGTTCAAAAAATTGTGTAATAATTATAGATTTATTATAAATATATTCCAAAACCAAACTCATGTATATTATAACATAAATTATTTACTTTTAATATTTTATAACCCATTTTTTCTATCCATTGTTAAAATTACCATTTCATTTTGTAATGGATTCATTTTTCATGTATGTTTTGATTTGGTAGTTCTAGAACTTATATTTTTATCATAATTAAAAAATAACTATAATATTATTTATGTTTTAGATTTCATATATATTAACTATATTTATATTTATATTCATCCATTGAGATAAATATAGTAAAAAAAATTACATCATTCATGGATATGGTAGGTCATACATACAAATGAATGTTGTTTTTATTTTATTCTATGGATGGAATGAAAGAAAATTTAATAGTAATTAATCTTTAAAAAAATCATATTTAGGCCATAAATATCATATATAAATATTATTGACATTTTTATAATAATATGGGTAAATTTTATATGAAAAATTAATTTCACCACTATACAGAGACGACACGACTTACGAATGCACAAGATGTGCTTTCATTTTTTGTAAGATGGTTAAAATGTGGAATATCGTTAAACCACTATTAAAATAAAATATCATAATATATGTTGTACAATATTTAATTTTTTATTATAGACACAAAATATTAAGATGAAGTAGAATAAGGAATAAACATTAAAGAGTCAGTAAAGACAATTACCTCTTCTTTGGAGGACTTCATTTAGATCTCTTTTTAAGGGATGTTGGGTTGGAATTTTTGAAGGATAATAACCTCACTAAAGATTATAAGGATTTGTTTAATAGAAAATGGTAGTAATTTGTTGAGATCAGTGACTCAATATGGTGTTAAGAAGTGAGGGAGGATGTGCACTTTTATAATTGAGGCGGGGGACACTTTTGAAATTTCTCAAAATATTAAATTTTAATAAATTCATTTTTCACAAAAAGTTCCTAAAAATTGAAATTTATTTTAATATACAATATTATAGGGTTTAAATCCCATAAAAATATAATTTATATAGGTTTTGGTATCATTTTAATCGTTATCCTTTTGATTAACCCCTTTGTTAGTTATTTTTGACCTTAACTATGGTAACCACTTTTTTAATAATATATGCTTAATAATGTTGATATAAATGAAAATTTTACTCATAACTAAAGAATTTATGATTTAATAAATTTTTTTAAATTGACATCAATGAATATAAAATTTTACTAATTTTTAATAATTTCATAAAATTATATTTTGACAAATTATTGTTATTGTTCATTTTTGAAACTATTAATTTAATTTGAATTCAAAAACATGAAGAAATAGTGATAAATAAACTATAATATATTAAAATAACTATAATATGTCATGTAGATATATAGAAAACATTTAACAAATTAATGCATTCAAATTATATCAAAAATAAAAAAATTAAATCAATTATTTTATTTTTCTGTTAATTAGATAAATATTGTATTAACATATCACATGCATTTAAGGTAGTTATATAATTTCTAAAAATCAAATATAAATATATAATAAAATAAATTTTATTATGACCAAAATATAAATTTATTTTTGTATATATTGATTTTTCCACTATGTGGGAACATAAAATATATTAAATACAATTAGAGAGACATTTTGTAACCATCATTGATTTAAATAATATATAAGTCATTTTAATTAAAAAATTTCAACTAAAAAAATAAAATTATAAAATAAGCTGATAATTTTATAATGTAATTTATCCCATATTTTTTAGCAAGTTTGGGTCATGGTTATACCCTTATCTTTTTGTTTTAATACTTATTAACCCCCTTTAAATTTTATCATGATAACATGAAATTTTACATTTTGAAGGTTAATATAGTTACCATAAAATAAAAAATACCAATAAATGGATCAGGAGTGATATTTTCAACCTCATCAAAATTATTTGGCCAAAATTAATATTTTTAAGAATTTTATATCTTTTAATAATATATTATTTACTATAAATTATTCATAGGGAAAATTTTAAGAATTGTTCATTATATTGACATTAATAGAATCAATAAAACAAGATAACATTGAAAAACATGTTTTAATACATCCCTAATATGACAAGGTAATCTATAAATTTCTTGGATTACATAAATTATCTCAAATTTTATTTATTTTAAAATCTTATTATCATTTCTTTTATTTTTTCACTAATTAAATAATGAGAGCATCAATGTTGTGTAATAATTTTAAGTAATTATTTTTTCACTAAAACCGATGATTTAATTAACATGATGGTGATAAATATTTTACCTTTAAAATTAATCTTTATAGTTGAATATATCCTTAGAATTACCCAATATTAAAAATGTTATAGTTATTAAAATACAGAATGCGATATCTTTGACTTTTCTTTATATAAAATATTATAAGTTTTATAATAACATTATTATGGAAAAAAACGTCATATATTAGAATATTAATTGATTATGGAATAAAATTAAAAATCCAATAATATCTTGCCAGCTATTAGGGTCATTTTCATGTCCTTATTGTTTTATTATTAGCTTAAATTACCAAATTTATACTTTACCGGGGAAGAAAATAATGATAAGGTTACTATTCATATTAGCCAAAATTAAATGGGAAATGTTTAAAATATTTAGACCCTATGAATTGAAATATATAATCAATTTTTTACATTTCAAAAAACATGATTTTCTAAACATAATTTAAAACTAATCCCACAAAATGGAATGAAAAACAGTTTTGTAGACAAATGCATTTCAAGCAAAAAAATACACATCTACAAAAATATGGTATATGGATGATTAAAATGAAATTAATTAGATAATATATAAATAAATATTACTTAGTAAAATATGATATCAATTCAAATAATGATAATAGTTTTTAATATAGATAAACATACAGTTTTATAAACATCAGTATTTTCACTATTAACTGGAAAATCAATCATTTCAGAAAGAAACTAAAAATTTCACCAATTGATAATTTTAATATTAGGAGTTATAAAATAATATTAGTTTTATAAAACAAAAATATATTGAATTTGTATAAATTTATTATAATAATTTCTCAAAAAATCGAGAAAACCATTTCTAAAAAAACCACTTTTTGAAGAGTTAAATCATTTAACTAAAAATTAAGTTCTTATTAAAAAGAGATTAATTAATACCTTAAAAATGAGTTTAGATTTTATATATTTAATAATGTGGTTAATTATATAATTACCCCCATTTTAATAGCTAGGTTATATTGATTATATATTAATATTGCATTGTATGTTTGAGCTTGTTGTTGAATGTGTTGTATGTTATCATAGAGATTAAATTTTAAAAAGAAGAATGCCATAAAACCTTAGGTTATCACATCAGTGGTTTTCTTATATCTTAATTTAAATATGTAATATAAATATGAGAGTGAATTATTTAATAATATTCATGGAAAGAGAAGCATTGATAAGGGTAATCTTAAAATGATTATATAATTTGTTTATCTCTGAAAGATAGTAGATTTTTTTGTGGTTGTGTGGATATGAGTGAAATTATAGAGGAGGATAGAAGTGTTTTTATTAAGGAGGAAGTAGATAGTGATAAATAAAAAAAATCAGAATGTTCAATATGTTTATTCTATTTATATGGATATCCTTTGTAAATGAAAAGGCCTAGTTGTTAATGATGAGGCACGTCATGTGAAAAATGATTAAAATAAATGATAAGACTATTTGAATTTACAAATAATCATGGATAAATAGTACCCTAGTTTTCAAAATTTTACTCAATGTTGCTTTATGAGCACCGTAAAGGAATAAATAAAATGAGCTAACCTATTTAGCTCATTTCATAGTAATACTTATAATCATTATAGGGGTGAGAAATATAAAAATGATGTTATTTATTATCAATATTAATTTATTATTTTAATAATAAATGGGTTGTGAAATACAATATTTTAGATCTTTTCCTATAAAAGATAATATGTAGTTTTCAGTTTGTGTTGATAGATTTGGATATGTTGTGGCAGGTGTTAAGACTATTATCCTATTAGTTTTTTCATTGGATATATTTTTTAATCACGTTTTTTCTCATTTATGTTTTAATTTTGTTTGATATGATTTATATATTTTAAACTAATGTTAAGGATGTTCTGGAGTTGGAATTGTAGTAATTGGGATATTTTTGTGGTTGATTTTAGTTAAATGGAGGGAATATCAAATATTGATATTTATAAGTTTGGTATCAACTGGTGAAAATTATGTTTCCTGATGTTCACTACATTGTGTAGTTTTTATTCAGGTTGAAGTCTATTTTTTTATTTTCATGCTAATTTTACTTTAAAGTTGCTATAGGGGTGGACTAAAAATTATAGAATAATGAAAGATAAAAAACATAAATGTTGATACTATAAAGCATGATTTCATGGTGTTGTTGATATTTGGACTATTTTTTACATTTTAGGGTTTTGATTTTTGTGGTTATCATAAATACTATAATCACCCTCTATCTATGTCATTATACTTTTTTTCTTAATTAATATATTATGTATCTTGGGTTTTGTTTTTCAAACCCATGATTATTTCCATTTCATATCACCACCACCACCACCATAGTCATCATCATCTTTACCATTATCACCCTTTTTAAATGATTTATGTTTTTGGTTGATTTATCACAACGGCAAAAAAGGCATTTAGCGGCGGTTTTCAAAACCGTCGCAGAACGCTTCGCGGCAGTTTAAACCTCCTCTAAATGATTTAGCGGCGGTTTTTTTATTTTTTTTAGTTTTTTTTATATTTTTGTAAATTTTGTAATTTTTTTAATTTTTGTAATTTTTGTAATTTTTGTAATTTTTGTAATTTTTTTATTTTTTTAATATTTTTTTATTTTTATTTTTATACATTTATTTATATACTTATTAATTAATTAATTAATTTATTTATTTTTCATATTTATTTGTTTATTTATTTTTCATATTTATTTGTTTATTTATTTATTTTTCGTATTTATTTATTTATTTTATATATTTATTTTATATATTTATTTTATATATTTTATTTATTTATTTATTTATTTTATTTCGTATTTATTTTTTGTTTTTTTATTTTGTATTTATTTTGTATTTATTTTATTTTTTATTTATTTTACTTCGTATTTATTTTATTTTATTTATTTATCCATGCATGCACATCTCATGCACATGCACATGCACATGTATGCCCATGCAATATAACGAAATTCGGCGTTTGGTGAGATTTGAACCCCTAACCTCTTGCATATTTTCCAAAGACATTACCACTCCAGCAAGCTCATCATGTGGTTAATAAATTGAATTTAATATACTTATATATATTAATTGAAAAAAAATAACACATAAATAATAGATATAAACTCAATAATAATAAATAATAAATAATAAATAAGGAATAATAAATAATAAATAATAAATAATAAATAATAAATAAATATAAATAAAAAATACTAATTAAATATAAATAAATAATAAATAATAAATAATAAATAATAAATAATAAATAAATATAAATAATAAATAAATAATAAATAATAAATAATAAATAATAAATAATAAATAATAAATAAAAAATAAAAAATAAAAAATAAAAAATAATAAATAATAAATAATAAATAATAAATAATAAATAATAAATAATAAATAATAAATAATAAATAATAAATAATAAATAATGAATAATGAATAATAAATATTAAATAATAAATAATAAATAACAAATAACAAATAATAAATAAATAAATAAATATAAATAATAGATAATAGATAATAAATAAATATAAATAATAAATAATAAAAACTAAAAAATAAAAAATAAAAAATAAAAAATAAATAAAAAATAAAAAATAAAAATAAAAATAAAAAATAAAAAAATAATAAATAATAAATAATAAATTATAAATTATAAATACATAATAGATATAAATAATAAATAATAAATAATAAATAATAAATAATAAGTAAATATAAATAATAAATAATAAATAAATATAAATAATAAATAATAAATAATAAATTAATATAAATAATAATTAATAAATAAATATAAATAATAAATAATAAATAAATATAAATAATAAATAATAAATAATAAATAAATATAAATAATAAATAAATATAAATAATAAATAATAAATAATAAATAATAAATAATAAATAATAAATAATAAATAATAAATAATAAATAATAAATAATAAATAAATATAAATAATAAATAATAAATAATAAATAATAAATAAATATAAATAATAAATAATAAATAATAAATAAATATAATAAATAAATAAATATAAATAATTAATAATCAATAATCAATAATCAACAATCAATAATGAATAATAAATATTAAATAATAAATAATAAATAATAAATAATAGATATAAATAATAAATAATAAATACATAATAGATATAAATAATAAATAATAAATAATAAATAATAGATATAAATAATAAATAATCAATAATCAATAATAAAAAATAAATAATCAATAATAAATAATCAATAATGAATAATAAATAATAAATAATAAATAATAAATAATAAATAATAAATAATAAATAATAAATAATAAAAAAATAAATAAATAAATATAAATAATAAATAATAACTAATAAATAATAAATAAATATAAATAATAAATAATAAATAATAAATATAAATAAATATAAATATAAATAATAAATAAATATAAATAATAAATAATAAATAAATATAAATAATAAATAATAAATAAATATAAATAATAATTAATAAATAATAAATAAATATAAATAATAAATAAATTTAAATAATAAATAATAAATAATAAATAATAAATATTAAATATTAAATATTAAATATTAAAGAATATATAATAAATGGTAAATAATAAATAATAAATAAATATAAATAATAATAAATAAATAATTAATAAATATAAATAATAAATAATAAATAATAAATAATAAATAAATATAAATAATAAATAATAAATAAATAAAAATAATAAATAATAAATAATAAATAATAAATAAATATAAATAATCAATAATAAATAATCAATAATCAATAATCAATAATGAATAATAAATATTAAATAATTACTAATAAATAATAAATAATAGATATAAATATTAAATAATAATGAATAAATAATAAATAATCAATAATGAATAATCAATAATGAATAATAAATAATAAACAATAAATAATAAATAATATACAATAAATTAATAATAAATTAATATAAATAATAAATAATAAATAAATATAAATAATAAGTAATAAATTAATATAAATAATAATTAATCAATAATAAATAAATATAAATAATAAATATATATATATAATAAATAATAAATAATAAATAATAAATAATAAATAATAAATAATAAATAATAAATAATAAATAATAAATAATAAATAATAAATAATAAATAATAAATAATAAATAATAAATAATAAATAATAAATAATAAATAAATAATAAATATAAATAATAAATAATAAATAATAAATAATAAATAAATATAAATAATAAATAATAAATAAATATAAATAATAAATAATAAATAATAAATAATTATAAATAATAAATAAATATAAATAATTAATAAATATAAATAATTTATAATAAATAATCAATAATCAATAATCAATAATGAATAATAAATAATAAATAATAAATAATAAATAATAAATAATAAATAAATAAATTAATAAATATAAATAATAAATAATAAATAATAAATAATAAATAATAAATCAATATAAATAATAAATAAATATAAATAATAAATAAATATAAATAATAAATAAATATAAATAATAAATTATAAATAACAACTGATAAATAATAACTAATAAATAAATATAAATAATAAATAATAAATAAATATAATTTATAAATAATAAATAATAAATAAATATAAATAATAAATAAATATAAATAATAAATAATAAATAATAACTGATAAATAATAACTAATAAATAAATATAAATAATAAATAATAAATAATAAATAATAAATAAACATAAATAATTAATAAATATAAATAATAAATAATAAATAATAAATAATAAATAATAAATAACCGGTTAAAAATAATAGATAATAAATAAATTAAAGTATATTATAAATAATAAATAATAAATAATAAAGAAAACACATGAAAATGTATGAAAAGACGTGATAAGGGATGAAAAATCTTGAAAACGCAAGAAAAAGGATGGAGAAGCATATGAAGAATGAGGCATTAGAAAGAATGAGAACGCATGATAACTCGTGAAAACTCTGGAAAACTCCTTAATAATTCCACATAATCATCTTAATAACCC
The DNA here is from genome assembly GCA_963277665.1 of Viscum album. NCBI lineage: Eukaryota > Viridiplantae > Streptophyta > Magnoliopsida > Santalales > Viscaceae > Viscum > Viscum album. The sequence goes on along the minus strand of OY728141.1, from coordinate 1,950,515,920 downwards.
ATAAAAAACCATTGATTAAGATAACAAGTCATGGAAACCCAAATAAACAGTAATAAATGGAGCAACCGTTAAAACCCATTAAAACGGTCATAAAGAGACAAAAACCTTGGACTCACATTAACGGAGATAACATATGATCCGAGAGTCCGTTTTAGATCCGCGTCCTATCAAATCAAGGATCCTGAAACGATCTTCGACCTGAAAGGTGATAGAGTCCGAATGGACAGGCGGATCAGAAGTTATGACCATTTAAAAAAAGAATACGGGGAACAGGTGCTAGAAACGAGGCATTGAAAAACATAACAAACCCGATACCCACTAAAAACGCCATAACATATGATCTAGGAGTGCATGTGGGCACCACAACCAGTCAAACTAATGCTCATGGAATGAGCTATGATCTGGCAGGTGGAGGAGGCCGAACTGCCACGCGGATCGAAAGTTAGGTCTGTTTGAAGACACGTTTGACGGGACACCGGTGACAGAAACAGAGTATTGGAGGCCTTCAGAGGGGTTTTTGGGGTCGAAAAACACAACAAAGTTTGTTTATGTCAAACTAGTGCGCAGCTCTCTTCGCTGGCTTCGATTTGATATGTGTTAGAGGCCAAACGAACACCCGGGGTAAAAGTTATGGCCGTTTGAAGTTGAAGAACTTTTTTCAACTTTCTTATAACTCTAATATCTTCGACACCTTAGACCGTATCAAGGTTTTGATTATATGAGCCATTAGATCTCTTCAAGATATTCGATTTGACAGGTCGTGGCGCTTCAACGGACGCCCGGATCAAAAGTTATGGTCGTTTTAGTGATTTCAGGGTTTCTCGTGTTTTTTTATTTTTTCATTTCATTTTGCAGTGGTTTTTTAAAAAACTGCCGCTAATCCTCGAATAAGATTTAAAAAAAAATAAAAAACATAAAAAAAAATAATTTTTTTGGCATTTCGCGGAGGTTTTTTCGCGGCGGTTTAAAAACCGCCGCGAAATGGCGGCCCTAAACACATTTCGCGGCGGTTTTAAAAACCGCCGTGAAAAAACTGCCACTAAACGGCAGTTTTCTTGTAGTGTATTTAGATTTAAAAGGCAGTTTTATATTTATCTTATATATATAGGGGGTCTTATCATTGTTGTATCTCTTTCTCACCCCTTGTGACTTTCACCATACATAACAACCCAAATCTATATGAATAACCAACCACCCTCATCTTGGAATTTCCCTCTTAACATATACCTCCACTAGAACCACATGACCCTAACCCTCCACCTCCCTAATCATAGTTCATATAATCCATATATTGTGAAGAAACACAATATGAATTAAAAAATAACCCCACTTAGACTCCCAAGTGTTCCATAAAAAACATGGATGACTAGCGACAACCATATGACCTCTAGTTCCAACCTCTATAACAGGTATTTACAAACCCATTTTATCCACCCAACCTCCATATCCATTCTATATATCACACTTCCTAGTGATACACACCTACAAACCCATGAAATGAATTCATCTAGAATTTCACATTTTTCACTTTACTCATCTTTCAATGGCCAAACGATTGTTTGTATTTAATATTCATAGGCTTCTTACATCTTATATACATCCTCGCATGCAATATATATTGTCATTTAATTAATTAAAAATGATTATATATATTAAATATACTCTTACATATATATGATCAGTTCTCATGTTCATGGAACATAAAAGAAATAACATGAATATGTCATTCTTCTTTAGTTATTAATGTACTTTGGGTTCATTATTTCTAGTAGATTAAGTGTGTAAAGAAAAGAGACAGTTTTCATTTATCTCAATCATACATGCAAATGATCATTATTATAAATATATGAGAGTGAAACACCTGACATAATAAATTTCTCATAGGTGACAATATAATGACGATGAAATACTTTAGTGAATTATTTTTTTCATTTCTTGTTTTCTATATTGTGATAATGTTTTACTAATTATTTAGTTTTATTTTATTTTTAAACATGGAGGTATTCTCAGGTTAAATCATTTATTATTAATATTTTATAACCAATTAAGTTTTTTTCATTTAACTATTTTTATGCATCCCTTATTTCTATATGAGAATTTTACACATGCTCATGTGCACACTCATGGGGAAAAAAATAATTAATTTTGGGTGGTGGACCGCAAAAGAAAATTATTTTTTCTTCATTTTATTAAATATGTAAGTGAATTGTATGTCCTAGGTGATTGAAATAAAAAAAAATTATTAATTGAAAAAATATTAATTTGTTTAATTTCAATGAAAACTTTCATATGTGATACCTAATTGTTAATATAATTGAAGGGAATACAATATTGATAAATTCCATTACATTGTGAGGAGTGGAATTTTTTATTTAAAAAATATATTCATTTTTAAATTCATTAAAATTAATTCATATTACTAGAGATTGTAACAATTAATATTTTTTTAAATATATTATATTTCATAATAATTAGATAAGTTTTAAATCAGTTCTATTTAGGTGATTAAATATACAAATTTGAGTAGTATTAATTTAGTGATTCATTTTCAAATAATTGATTAAAAACTCAAACAATATATTTTCAATTTCATTATTTTTTTTATTTTTTTATTTATTCTTTTTAATTTAAAAAATTATATTTTCATTCACACAAAACACATCAATGAAAACATTATTAAAAGAGTATACAATAATAGAAGACACATATTTTTCTAGTCGGATCGCCCCTACTCCAATATCTATAGTAGTAGTTGGTTAATAAATTTATTATTATTTATATATGTAACAACAAGTATAAGCATTTTGGAAAATTTTATGTGACGAACTATATCATTTGGAAATAATAAATAGATACATGGTGTTTTTTTGTAGGAAAATTTTATGGCATTTAGAAAACAATAATTTCATGATCATATCCCTTTATTTACATTCATTACATGCCCTAGAAACCCAAAGTTCATGGTATGAATTATGTTATTTTTATTTCCCATAAGTTCTTTGGGTAATTATTTTTTTATAAAAATCATTATCACTGAAACCAATTACCTGATCTACGGTGGAATGGTTCATCATATTTTAAAAATATTATCTAACATATATATAATTATTATTAGAGTTATTATATTCCTCTAAATGAAATAAATTTTGATTCATAGACTCTCCCATGGTTAGTAGATATTTGGGGTAAATTTGAAAAACTATTATATGAAATATTACACCAATAAAAAATATTCACCATCATTCACATAAAAGGATAAAATTTATATTGATCAAGAACTTCATGGATACAATAATATAACTATAGACAAAATAATTTTTTCATTGGTGAATGAGACAAATAATCAGAAGAAAATTCATGAAGAAAATGACATGAATTTTTATTTCTTTTTGAATTATCTAAGAACTCAAATTAGTCAACTGTTATAATGCATAAATATTTCTAAATCTTCCTTAGTACCCATTGATATCCTATCTAAAAATAAGATAAATAAAGTGTTTTATACATTTCAAATAAAAATTATTATATCCCTATTTTGGAGATGATATTTAATTAGTCACCCATTATTATTGTCATGCTATAGTTTACTCCTTACTACCGTAGTTGAATTGTCTGATTTAGGTTACATTTTAATAACATGACTATCATTACATTTATTTTCCATAATATAATGGTTTAGTGTACATTGTGATTTCATGTCAGAAGAATTTTTTCATTCAACCTATCCCCCTAATGAGAAAATAGATGACATTTATTCTTAACATCTTATACCTTGTCTAAATAAAAGTATAGTTTATGTTTACAAGTATGTTTAATTTGGACCCACCTATTTCACAAAAGAGCTTAAATTGAACTATGATATTTTGGAGTTCCATATGCTAATGTACATTACTTCAGATGACCTAGACACACATCTTGATGAGGATCGTTATAAGTTAAAATTTTTTATATAATTGAAACTTCTAAAATAGTATTAGGTTTGTAAAATCATTTGATTCAGGTGGTAGTGTATATTCATAAAATTTTAAAAATAAAGGTATATTGGTATTCTAGGGAGGATTATAAGTACGTGATAAGACATATGGTAATGATGATACGCAATAATGAAAATATAGAAAAACACCAAGGTGTTGAAAAGTATCCAAGATTAAATAGGTCACCTACTGATCTAAAACTCAACCACCTACTCAATGCATTGTGGTTTATATCACTACATATGAATCGCAAATGATAGTAATAAATAATATTTAGTAAGGTGTACTAAATAAATTTTTATTGCCTTAATTGATTTAGATATTCTTATATTTGTGGTGAATTAAAAATAAATTGGTAATATCCTTTACATATATAATATATATAACGATGTGATGGATATATGACTATTATTATCGGTTCATTGAAAAGATGTTTCTCCTATTTCATATACCCAATGGGGTAATATTATTTATTTTCAAGCTCATTTACGATGTCATGTTATTTATAATTTTATGTGTATTTATTCACATGAGATTATTTCACTATCCTTTAATATTTTTTATCTATAATTTATTCCGGACTATTAAATTTATAATAATTATTCATTGAGATATAATTTTTTCATTATTAAATATTTTTCATTTTACTAGATTTTATTATTTTATTTTTTATCTAATACTTTTAGAAATCATTTCTATATAATTTTCTATCCTAAAATTATTATCAATTTTAATTTCATATAGATATTTTTATCATTAATATTATTGTTTGGTAATATTATTTTATTTGTGATATGATTTGAGTATATTTTGTATATTTATATATTTTATAGGTTACATTATTTTTTATATGTCATGAAATAAATAAAATATCTTTCTATCTATCGATAATTAAATATGGAATTACTAAATTTATTGTCATATTTTATTTTTCATTCTTAAACATATTAAAAAAATTGTTATCCTGGATTTCATCATTTAACCGATATGTATTCTAATTATATTTATTATGAGAGCCTAATTAGGCACATACCAATCTATTCCATAATCATAATCTGAGCACATGATTACTTATTTAAAGAAACTTTATCATTCATATTCATGTTTTTTATGATTATTAATATTAGGAAATGCTATTAAAACAATGTTTCTAATTATTTTTTTGGGATATCATTTCCCCTCATGTTCATCTATATGGTGTAAAATTATAATTTCATACCCAAGAGAAATCCGATATTTATTTCATCAATTTATACATATCATTTTTCTTGATTGAATCTTGGGGTAGGAAAAATATTCTAAAACATGACATGTGATCCACTAAAATCATAAGAATTTTTATATTTTGATTAAAACGAAAAAGGAATAGGGTTTTTTAACCCTTATTGACTCACTGACCCAGGGTCATGTTTAAAAAATCCCATTTCACTTAGAAAACATAGAGAAGACTTATAATGATGATCCAAAAACTTATATCCACTTCTACCCATATCTTTTGTATTTGTATAATTTTTTAATCTATGTGTGGGGGTGATATTTTATTATGTATCGGGTTGTTTTAGAAACATTTAATATTTTTATTAACCCGTATTGACTTGACCTCGTCATTTTATTTGTTTTTATGTCATAATAGTTCTATTCATATCACATCAAAAAAAATAATAAATATAATTTATTTCTTTTTTGATCTAAAAATAAGTATGTTTGTTCTCTACTGTGTGATAACCCTTACATAAAGGATTACTAATAAAAGTGATAACCCAATAAATTAGCATATAAATAGTTTTATATGACCTAATTTATTTATTATTTTACAAATTATGATATTTTTATATCATTATTATGTGGAATTATGTAATATTTAAATTTTTGGATTTTAGAGTAACTCCTCCAAAGATTTGTTTATATTATTGAATTTATTTTTATCCAATTTTTTTATCCAAGGAGGATATATTTCATTTTTTTGGGATGTGAGAATTTGTATCCACGAGTGATTGTATTTATGAGTTAGTCTATAGGATTTATATATCACACTTATATATTAGGATTTAACAGTCATTGTTAACCAAAATTTTCAAAATTATTAATTATCCTCCATTCTACAGCTTTATTGATTATTTAAACATAATGTTAGGTCTTCTAGATTAATTATATATATTAATTTATAAATAATATAAATGTGAAATTTTTTGAAAACATATGATTACCATTATTTTATTTGACAATTGATAATAAATTTGATAAATATTTTCATGGGTGATGAAACATAAGGAGTGTTATGTCATAATAATTCATGTACATTGATTTTTTAAAGGAATACAGATGTAATAAATAATACTTTTAAAAAGGGGAAATTTTAAATAAGCAAGATATTTTGTGAGTAATAGAATAACAAGGATTTTAACTTGTAATAGTAATGTTTTGATCTAATAAAGGATGTACACATATGTTGTATGTAAATGTTTCTTATTAGAATTGTAAAATTTAAAGAGTGGGAGATTTGATGTATATAAAATTCATCAATACTTTTATAAATGTTAATTTTAATTTTAAATTGTTTGTTTAACCATTTTATTGATTTTATGTTATATTTGTATCTTTGTAGTATTTTTAGTATCTTTGTAAATTTTTAGTTAATTAAATATTAATATCAGACAATATTATAATATATTAATATTTGATAATATTATTTACAATATACCATTAGAAATATTTATTTATAAATTTTAGGATAATTGTTAAGAATTTATTTATATTATTATTAAAAGAACTGATGTTTCTCAATGACAATTTCATTATGTTTTAAAATTGAATCACATAGAAACATGATTACATTTCCTAAGAGAATTCCAAATCCTAATATAATATTGACCATAATAGTTAGGAATAATAAAAGGATATAACCAATGAAGAGTGGTTGACACATAAAGGTATGCTCCATAAACTCAAAATTCTCACATTAAGACCACTCATTCCCCAAAGACTTTCAAAAGAAAGAGATGTGGTAGGAATGCGTTATATAATATCAATCTGTGTATTGAACATTTGAATGTCATATATTTAATGGTGAAGTAATATAATGATATGGTATATTTAGGGTGTGATGATTAATGTATTCACTGGGATATAACTATAAGATGGTCATTAATTGATCATTTCAAACTGATCTCTATATGATAATTGGAATAGAAAAATGCCCAATAGAATAGTAAAATAAAAATTTAGTAGGTAATTAGAAATAATTATTTATTAAAATAATATTTTAAATATGTTTTTATATGTAGATGAACTTTTTATGAATAAATATGTATAATATTATAAAATTAATAATTATTAAGAGTGAAAAAAATAATTTGTTTCCCTTTAAAGATAACAATTTTTTAGAAAATATGTAATTTTAAATTAATGTAATTATATCTCATACTTAAGTATTTATCATAATAAAGTAAAAATTATATTTGAAATTATAATATCCAAATTATTTTACTTATAACTATTTATAATTTTTAAAATATATTCTATTTCAGTGAATATTAAATATATAGTATTGTGTTTTTTGTATATTTTTTAAGTTTCTAAAATTGTAATAATATTTTGATAAGATAAATTATGTTTTTATGAACATAAATATGTTCAATTTTTTTATAACTGTTGATTTTTTTTAATATATAATGAAATTCCAAATTCTAAAAAGTAACTTTTGACTTTTAACAAAAATTTTAATGAATAAATCACACATTTGTTGTCATATTATTATATAATATTATAATTAGGTTATGAAATTTTAATATGTTTAAAACCCAAGTATTTAATTTCATAATCCAAGAGATAAATCCTAGGGTGGCCTATGGAAAATATATTTTACAAAACCAAGAATTCGAAAGTCTATATATGAAAAATGGTAAACAACTTGCCTCATTTTTATAAATAATCCCACCACTCCACCCAATTTAATTCACCATAAATATCATTACCACATCCATCATACTATTTTTCATTAATTGACATATTTTTATAGGCCCTAAATATCCGACGAAATTAACACTTTATGCTTAGGAAACAATTATTTAAGATATGGGTTCCCTTCATATTTCCTTCTTTTCATTCCCGTACTTTTTTCATATCAATTATTATGATTATAAAAGTGTGATATTTTAAAATATTTATAATCATTATATTAAAATATGAATAATGTTATACTAATGAGATGCTATCATTATCTCTCAATAATCCAATTCATTAATTCATATTGAACACTCTGTATACTGTTGAAAACATTAATTAATTTTCCAATCCATACTTTTATTTTGTGTGTACCAAAACCTATATGCATTAATGTTTATAAATATAGATATAGTTACAATTTATTGATTAGGGATTTTCATTTTTATAACTCATATTATCTACTCATTGGTTAAAAATTAGGAAAATTTGTTTTCTTTAATCTATCTGGAATATAATGATTCTATATGGAATCTATTTTTGTCCTCCAGGTGTTATAGATGAAATATTTTATTATGATATGATATCTATGTGGAATACATAAATTTATTTATATAAATGTTTTATCTTAATAGTGTTCCAATGCATCTGGTAAAGAATTTATTTCTATAAAAACCAATTTATGATTCCATAACAATACATATTAGAAATGTTTCATGATATCCTGGGAAATAAAATTTGAAATATATTTTATAAAAATTTGGTGTTATGATTATGAAACAATCATTTTTATGTTTTAGACAAATTTCCATATTATTCCTAATATAGTTATAGTCATACTCTTATTTCATGCCTCATGATTTATCCTTGATGTTCAATTACATTCCATTTCCTTTATTTATACATTTATTGGTATTTTTTATCTCCATTATTTTGATGTATGTCCATTTTAAATCTTATGCATTGAGGTGACATAAGATAAATTATAAAATCATTTTTATAGAGTATTAAAAAAAGTACAAGTTTTCATGTAATCAATGTATTTCAGTTATTATGTTTCTAGTTTCTAAGATAATAATCCTCAGAAGATCTCCTGAAATTTATCAACACAATATTTTTTAAAGGAATTATGTTAAAAATAATGTATGAAAATGTATGTTTTCGTAGTCAGTATCAAATAAGGATTCAGTTATTTATGTTAAATTAGAGTAGAAAAAATTATATAAAACACTTAGGATATGTATAAATATAGAAAGAACCTTAAATGTTGGTTAGGTATTGATTTTTTGGTCTCATATTAATGGAATATCTGTCTTTATTAGATAGGTGAATGTTTTTTATAACTTATATTCACCTTGGGTTGATATACTTGGAAGAGGTTAGTTGGTTATTTATTCAACATTCACTTGGTGAAAAAAAAACGAGGCATAATTTCACATCTACATAGAAACTCCAATGGGATATACTTTGGTTGATAACATTTTATTTATTAACCCTTATGGATAATATACAAATAATGAAATTATTTTTTAAATGTTATTAAAGAATTAAGTGTATGATACCAAAAGTATGATATTAGAAGATTTTGGGATTAAACTTCCCATTATTATTATTATCAAAATATATCTAATAGTAAATATTTATCATTTATATTTTATTCTTCTAGAATAATTGTGGGATATATAAGGACCTATGTAAATAATAGATTCAAAGAGAAATGAAATGATGGTCTTCAAAATATTATGGAAGTTAGAGTTCAAAACATCAAAATGATGTAGAATTACTAATATGGTTATGAATAATAGACTAAATCATATGAAGCATCTGACTTCACCAAGGAATAAAAAATTACTAGTTGAAACCTTGATGCATTATTTAACAGCTTAATTTAATAGACCCCAAGATACGTTGATTGATGAATATTGGGTCAACAACATAGAAAGGATATTTTCTATACTCCATTTCGCTATTTATGATAAGTAGCTTTTAGAATATACCTGTTTGGGGGATAAAACAATTAGTGGTGGCACTATTCTAGAATATAAATCCAAAGGATTAAGGTGAATATATATAGTATAAATAGTTCCAAAATCCATTTTAAAAAATTTCAATCCATATGCCCTTTAAACAAAAAAGGAAAGGGAATTCATTGATATGAAGTATAAAGATAATAAATTAGTGGGAAGTAATGAAATGAACATTACAAGGCATGAAAAATAAATATACAGCATTGCTAATGATTTTTCCTGGATGATTGATCAATTGTTCTGTGTAAAAAGTCCTCATCTATGGAAAACCATAGAAATATGAGACATTGAGAGTTATGAAGATATAGTGATGTGAAATAAAAAACTGGAAATGGGGTTTAGTGACATGTAGTGGTATCATGGATTGAATTCTAAGATGACAAGGATATATCCAAATATTGGGGGAAATTTTGACCATGATTGATAATGGATGAAACTACCACTAAAAATATTCAATAAGTTTGGGAAAAAACATTTGGAGAATTTTGTATAAGGAAGTGGAATGTTTTACATGTGTAGAAAGTATATTTATATGTGCTAAGACTTTATTATAGATGTAAAATATCAATATCCAATTGAAAATGAAAATGAAAATATGGGTAAATCTTAATATATATTAATATTTATAGAATAAAAATGTTGTTATCTAATTTTGTAATCATAATACAATAGAGGTAAACTACCATCACCCTTATTAGAGGCCAAGGGAGTAGGTTCGTGATTTTTCATTAAAAATAGATAAAGTTGAGTCTCTAAATGATATATCATAAGGTTAAATCAATTTATATATAAATTATATTTTATTAATCCATTTATATAGATACCATTATATCATTCATGTTTGGAAAGAACATCAAATTGATCCCTGAACTAATTTATGTGGAGTTATAAGTTACACCTATTATAAATTCTATTAAATAACGAAGTGAATAATAAGTTTCCCTAATTAATATTCGTGAATAATATTTTATTAAAAACATAATTTCCATTCGAATTTTTGAATTTGACATAATACTAGGTATTGATTGTCTCTCAAAGTATAATTTAATGATCCAATATATAAGACTATAAATTTTATTTTTATTGAAGATAAAAGTTGAAATTATTTTAAATAGTGAAATAAACCCTCCCTTTTTATATTTGGAACCACATCCTATATTCTTATTTATGGAAATTATTAGTGAATAATGGGAATAAAGTGAATGTTAAAATGATAATAAATATACACATTATTCATGAATACATTGATGTATTTCCAAAATAATTATTTGGACCTCTCGTACAAAGTGAGGTAGAATTATAAATTGAGCTTACACCTAGATCCAAAACAATATTTAAGACCTTGTATATAATTGAATATTTATATTTATAATAACATAGTAAATATCTACAATATCTTTTGCGAAATGGATTTATTCGTCCATTTATGTCATCTTATTTAAAACATTTTATATTTGAGAAGACAAGGAATTAATCAATGTGTCTATTAATTTATAATAGAGTACATATTGGAACCATAGTGAATAAACAATATCCTCTTCCAAAGATTGATCTTTTATTTGAAAAAATTCGTGGAGAAAAATTCATCAACAAGATTGACCATTGATATGTGTATCATCTATTAGAGGTGAAGAAATAGGATATCCCAATGAAATATTTCTAAACAAGATGTATTCATTATGTGTTTTCTTTTATGACCACTTTAATGATTAATTATCCTTATATATTTGTGGACTTTATTATTATAATATTATGGGAATAATTAAACAAAATTATGTTTGTCATTATTTATGATATTATGATATATTTTAAAAGTTGTTATATTTTTTTCAAAATTTAATAAATGTCTATTATGTTAAAATAATTAGCCTTTACATGATACATTATAACCAATAATGTAATCATGATTGATCAATAGAATACAATGTCCCTAAAAGACTGGCCTCATCCTATAATAGTGATATATATTCAACATTTTCTTTGTTTTGTATGATACTATATATTCTTTTTGAAAAACAACAAAAATTTATAATCCAATAATTAGGTTTTATTGAAAGGTAGTTATGTTCATTAGGATAGATTAGTTTAAAGAATGTTTGAGGAAACAAAAGAGCGGCTGGTTACTGTACTTATGAAAACTTTTCTCTCTAATAGAGAATGATTTTCATCTAAAGTGACACATACATAAAAGTAACTAGATGTGTACTTTTGGAAAATTAAAAGGAGATTTTATAACCTTATAAATAGTTATATACTCAAGATAAAATTATCTTCCCCCTACTTTGAAGTTAGATAAAGTTATTTTTGTATTAAATATATAATGATATTATCTTTATGTTAAGAAGATTTATTTATATAGAAACCACCAACATTTAATATATATATTCACACAAAAGGGATCCTAACTTGGAAAAAATGAGATGATTTGAACATATTAAGGACTAATTTTTTGTAACAATTATCACAATAGAGAATAAAACCAAACCCATGATGCATTAAATTGTTTAGTTCTAGGTATTTTGTCAATGGTGAGGATTGAAGGGGATCTAGTGATCAATTACTTGGTAAAGGTGGACTTGGAATTCATTAGAGAAGGGGAATAATCTATCTTATAATAAATTATTTATTAACCATCAATGCTAGAAAAAATAAATAATGTAAAAAAGTGATGATCCCATATTACAAAAGATGATAAAAGCTGTGAAAAAATGGATGATTCCTAAATAAAATGTTGATCAGGATGTTGTACTATGGTTCAATATAAATTTATGTATCCTATCTTTTCTGAAGTTAATAATAGAGATGACTGATGAAGATCACAACTCTATTAATTATACATACTTGAATAAAATATACATATATTTATCTAAAATAACTTTATTTTTGGGATAATATGATGTGTGATATTGCTGACTAAACTATAAGGTGTTTTTAATGTTTTCATGTGAATGATGGAAAGAAAATTCTCAAAGGTGTACTATAACAACTACACATAATTATATATAAGTGAGAAAACATAATTATGGAATTTTTTATTTATCTTCTTAATACATCCATGGGAAACAATTCTACATGGGTGATAATTTATATATTAACAATGTCTACCTAGTTAATCATTATACGAGAAGAAATTATCTTGTGAGCTCCTTGATCATCTATATATTTAAGACTTTGTGATCTTTCCCGAAGAACCATAGTCAATGTTTTCTAATAAATATCAATGATTTACTTCTATGTTCTAGAAGATTCTTTAAATGGGTATGAATATAGATGTAAATCTATGCATATTATATCATCGTCAAATTGATGTGTAGTGTGATATCACTATTTAAACATTGAAAGGCATTTTAAGGGATCTTTTCCTGGATTTTCAGGGAATATTGGACCATGATCATTCACTAATTGAATTCTCCTACCACAAAAGTCTTTATTGGATTTTTTAATGGATATTTTTGAATTACTCTATAGAAAAAATTATATGAATACAAAATTTTAGGACAAATTTAGAGAAGTAAAACTATGTGGATTAATCACTGTGAAATATACTATTATTATGATACAAATAATACAAACGCATAACATGGATAGTCAGAGTTATCAAAACATTTATTCAAATATCATAAGGAAAGACATAAAATTAAATATTGGGGATCATGAATTCTTAAAAATATACATATGAAAAAGTGACTTGAGATTTTGATAGAACGATTTAGTACATCCAAGGTAAACACACCATATTATCTTGTAGAGTGTCTTAGAAAAGATTTCTATTAATTTTCACATTATTAAAATATCTATATTTTCCATGATGTTTAACATCATACTTTATTAAGAAAGAATATTTCTTACAGAATACCCATATTCAACTTGAATGAATTAAAATTTGAACCAGACATCTTATGTGAAGAAGAACATTGATAGGTTTAAGATGGAACATAACAAGTGTTCTAGAAAAAGACATTCTGAATGATAAAATTATTACAAGGAAATCACAAGTTCAAACAAGTAACATCGAACCTAAAGAAGAAATGAACGTAATGTATCCCCATTTATTTTTTTTGGAAAGGCATAATGTTTTAAGAATTAATTTTTTAGGAGAGGGTAGAATGGAACAATCTAAAAATGCTTGATTAAATTAGTAAAATATCTCTGGTTTTGGGATGCATGTACTATTATGTTATATTAAAGAAGAATATATATTGAATAATACATTTCACATGAACTTTAAACAACATGAAGTAATATTTTCCCGAAAAAGAAGGAACAGTATGGTGGTATAAAAACCAAATAATAGTGAAAATAAAAAGAAAAACTCTAAATGTTTGAATTCCTTATAAAGATAAGTATTTCCGTAGATACCACTAAAAGAAAAAGAAGCTTTTGAATTATGGTTTAAATTATAATAGGGAACTGTAAATTTTTTGAATGTTATGTAGTGAATGAAGAAATATACAAATGAGAGGGTATATATAGGTTGTAAAAGGCTTTATGAATAATAGGATTTGACAATTACATGACCGTTGTATAACTATTGGAATAGTGAAAATATCCCATAGAATTATAAAACGCCATCTTAAAAGGAAAATAAAAAGTATTATATATTATATTTATATTTTAAATATGTTACTATATGTCCAAAAAATTACTAACAATCATTATTTTTGATAATATAAAATTTACAATTCTTTAGAATGACGAAATAATCTGTTTCCTTTTATAAATTGTATTTTAAAAAAATAATATATTTTATTTAATATAATTATTTGTCATACATATGGACTTATTTTCATAAAATAAAATTATATCCTAAATTAGTACAGAAAAATATTTGGATAGGGTGAATTAATGATAATTATATAAAATACTTTTTTTTTCAATGAATACTAAAAATAAATTTTTGTGTTTTCAATATTTTTTATGACTTTTCAAAAATGTTACAATGATGTCATAATATATATTATTATTATTTCACAACAATAATATTGTCTAATTATTATTTTTAATTATTAAAATCATTTTTAAAAGATATAAACATGATCCCGTTTATAAAAATAACATTTTGTCTTTTAAAAAGCATTTTAATGAATAAATAATTGTTTTTATGGTCAGATTAATATATACAAATGAAATTTGAATCTAAAAATGTATTATGTCAAAAAAACGTTCTTAATGACATAAATAATAATCCAAAAACATGAGTTTATTATGAAATATTTTATTTAAAAATTATAGAATTTGAAATTCTATATTTGAAAAATTATAAAAAAAATACTTCAGTTTTCAACAAATACAAACATATCCACCCCATTAAATTTACTCAAAGGATAATTAAAATTCACATAATTATATTTGTATATAATTATATCCTTTTTAGATAACCCAAATATCTCAAGGAATTTCCCTTTTAATCATAAGAATAGATATATAAAGTTACATTATCTCATCATCTTTCCTTATTTTCATTCATGTAATTCTTTTATATAATGCATTCTAATTTTGAAAATATTATGATTTAAAGTATTTATATTTATTTAATCACTATAAAAATTATTACATTTTAATTATATAATTCAATTATCAATTAATAAACCCATTATCTATTCTATTTTTATACAGATTATGTTGTAGATACTATTATTTCATTTTCTAAGCTATAAATTTATATTACAAATAACAAAACCTAATTTCAATATTTCATATTCACATATATATATTATTATAATTAAATTATTTTGGTATTTATATGTATGAAACCTACATTCTATACCTATAGATAAATAATGAGGAATCCTCCAAGTCTTAAAACTCTTAACAACTCAATGATTTCATATTAAACCCCTTCTTTATTCACTTCCAGGTTTAAATAAAATTCTATATAATGATATATGATCTATATGGACTATATAAATTTTTGTTTATGATGTGTTTTCCTTAATAGGGTTTTAATTATTTGGGTGAATAATTAATCACAAGAGATAACAAGTTTACGATATAATGGAAGCACACCTTGGCAATGTTTCAAGATACCATGTCGAATAACCTATGATTTTTTTTCATGAAACCTTGGTAATGAATCTTAGTGATATGATTATGAATGTATCGTTTTTATATAATATCTAAATTTATATTTTATTCCTCATATACATATAAACATTAAATTATGTTATTGAATATTATTTATCAATGTTGATCACTTATCATTTCCATTATTTCCCCCTTATAGGTATTTATAATAACACATTATTTTTTATTAATATATCTTAAAAATCATATCATTTGAGGTTAACTAGGGTGGAATTATAAAATATATATACATCTTGATTAAATAAATTTTATTTTTTATGGGATTTATATATTTCATGTATTACTTATAATGTTTCCAAGACACAAAACCACAAAATTTCATGTGGAATTTTTAAATGCAATATGTTTTATAGAGTTTTATTAAAAATATTATACTAAAAATGTGGGTATTAATAATAATAAATATTATTTTAAAATTATTTATTAAAAATATAAATATATATGACATTACAAAAAACTAAAATAATAACAAGAACAAGAATAACATAAAAATAATAATAATAATAATAATAATAATAATAACAACAATAAAAATATATATTTATTGTCATTTTTTATTTTTATTAGATGTGTAACAAATATTAAATAGTTTTATCACATTCATATTCTATATATTAATATGAGGCATGGGGGGATTTGAAACCTATCTCAATAAGAAACATTCAACACCCTAGGCCCCCACCATCGGACTAACATCACCTTAACCATAGGCCACCACCATACTCCCCCATCATAGAATCTCACTCTTATATCAACCTCCTAAAATGTTATACAGACCTAGAAATAATAAAAATATTTTTTTGGTTTACTATATCTCAATAAGAAATACACAAAACCATGTGTTAGCTTTTTAAGCCTACGTCTACCACTTTGGTGTTCAAAAATAAACAAGACTAAGTAGTTTTTTTTGGAGTTTGTGACATAGAACCTACTACTTTATACATGTGATTACCTTTATATTAATGATATGGAAATTATTTATATCTTACAACATGATGAGTATTCATATTCATATAATAAAGGATATAATTTATTTAGAGAATTTTTCCATTAAAAGCTATAAAGGTTCCGTGTTATGATGTGGTGCATGAAGTTATATGAAAATATTCTTAAATTCATATTATATGGATGAAAGAAATGATCTGACTAGACAAAAATGATATAATAAATCTGGGTTATTGGGATCATAATAAATTGATACACATTCTAATGAAGTTTTCCCTTGAAAATATTTAAGTGGGGAGGATTGTCACAACTGACCTACTGGTAGGAAATATACATGTTCTATGTGTCAAAGTATTTTCCTATATATGGACATGTGTAATTATCATTATAAAATAAAATTATTATTTATTCTTATCATTATTTTGATTATTTTTATGTATTTTTAAATCCATTATGGGATATTTTCATGGAAAATTTTGATTTATTGGGTTAAGCATGATTGATATGGAATTAATTAATAAGTTAAATAAGGATTTGTCCCTTTTTCCCTTAACAGATGATTATATCTTGATGCCTTTGAATGAAAATTTAATCTTTGTATAACCATAGCGTTTTCTCGATTAGTTATTTTATGGAAAATAAATAAATGAGTTATTGAGCATATTGGTTGATGAAACAGGTGACACAACTTTCTTGAATTAGATATCAAGATTGGGAAATTATATTACACAGTAAGCATTCATAAGAGGTAGTCACTGCTTCAAAATATCAGTATATATTTAGGGGATATATTATGTAACAGAATAATTCTCTTTATTTATTAATTAGATTCCTTGTATCGAGATGAGGCCTTTAGGGTCAAATATAATGGGTATTCACTGGATCCAAAATTTTTGTTGAATTGGAATTCTGTAGAAAGTGGTCCCATATGTGGACACCAATGAGTGTCCATGTAAATAATAAAAAATTAAATTAATTCAATTATAATTATTCTGGTATTGAATAACAAGAAATGAAATTATTTATAAGGTAATCACATGTTTATTTAATACTAAAATTGAATAAGAGAGTGATTTTTAAAACAAAAATTGAATCTTGTAAGGTTAGTTAACGAATTATGGGTGGAACAATCTGAGTTAATTTCCAAAGGTTAATAAAAGATCCTTTAGTTATATTACCAGCGAGTTGTGAAATGTTCATGACACACATTAAAAATTCACATATTTATTCTTGTAGTCTTGCAACTATTTAATATGGTTAACTTTGCCAATGATTTAAGTGAAATTTTGGTAGGTTAAATCTTGTTGTTTTAGATCAATTATGAGAAATGAATTGAAACTGAAATAATTTCCATTAATTTAAGAGTTCTTCTGAATTTCATACATTTCAATCAAGATTCTAGAGAGACAAAGATAAATAATATATTTATCAATGTTCAGTGTTTGATCATGTGATATTCTGTCGATTTTATGACAATTTTATGTTTGTATATATATTCTATTCTAGCACCTATGAATCAGATAACAACATCAACAATGTTTTTTTATGCAAACTAATTTTATTAAGGTTATTTATTACTATGTTTTTAATCTATAGTGATAATAAAAATAGTTGATATTATAAGGGTTATTCTATCACATCTAAGTATTATTTTGATTTGGTTTTAATACATAAATTAATTTAAACAAAATCATTAACATTAATGATTAATATCTAAAATGAATCAAGTATTTACGATAGACTTTGTGTAAAAAAACTAAAATCACACATAATTTCACGATTTCACTATATCCTAGGTTACTTCTACAGTATCTAAGTAATCATGCAATTATTTAAGAGAAAATTTAAAATTAATTGTCTATACTTATAAACAACGTTTCAATACTTTTCCAAGGCCTAAAAGAATATTTATTAGAGTTTATATAACCAAGATATAACTGATCAATGATTAATGAGATTTTTTATAATAAAAAATTGAAATAAATAAATATATATATATTAGGTATATTAATATATATACATATAGATATATTCATATATATATATATATCCAGATGCGGATTGGGATAGCTTGTGTGGTACCTCTTGATAGTGAAGATTACTAACAGGTTGGGGAAATATTACTGCACATGACTATATGGATAAGGAAAATATTTTTAAAAAATATGGGCAGTATACTTAGATGAAGAAGGATACATAATAATAAAAAACAACATATGAGGTGGGTAGAAATTTCCAACCATATTGACAAAGCCCCCCCCCATTGATGGGGGCATATTGATAACATCATCTCACTATATGGGGCGTCAAAATCATGATATAGAAAATGATTTTTTTATCCTTGTACCAATCCATATATAATTCTCCCCTATAAAAACCACAAAGATACCCCATATAGGTTATGTGGACCACGCCAAACCAAGCGGAAATCAAGGTTACCTAACCCACTTGACCCAACAAGCCTACCCCAGGCCCAACTAAATAGTCGTTGCCCATTTTAGGTATTAATGGATATGAAAAAGCATATTTTAAATTTAAAATATTATCTTTAATAGTTTGGAATTCATTATAAAATTTTCGAGTGGCATGGAATGTATGAATAATTTTTTTAAATTTTTTCAGTGTTATTTAAGGAATGAATAATTTATATAAAAGTTCAATTTTATACATTTTTATTATTATTATGAAATATCATTTCATGTTTATTATCACGAGTTGAGACCAACCTATCCATGTTTAGTATTTATTTATTAAATTTTTTATTTTAGTTATACTTTATACTTTATTAATTATTTATTATTTTGTTTTTAACCACATCATCTTTTCATCTATATATATATTATGGAATTCATGTCCAACCTTTAGAAATAAAATGTAATTCTTCACATCACAAGTTCCCCTCAAATATGTGTGAGTATATATTATAATGATTAATGTTTTTCAAAAATGATGTTGTTCTTGTTGAGGGCTAGTGTGAAGTAAACAATTGAAATGATAGAGAGTTTTATAGTATCTATAATAAAAATTATGCTACAAAAAAGTTAATTTTTTATGGTCTCAATTGATCAATTATATTCTTGACGTACTAACTACTTGATAAAAACTCATGATCATATCATTATTTATTTATTTTTTATTGCACGGTCAATTATGTGAATGTGTGATTGTTATTCAATAATATATGATTGTTTATAACAATGATGAGAAAAAATTGAGAATATTAAAGATGAATGTTTTTTTATTCATGGTTAAATATTTATGTGAGATTATATTGAAACATGCGTGGTAACTAAGACAAAATTTCAATATCTAAGAGAGATAAATAGATTTTATGTTGATTATTTTATCAATAATTAATTAATTGATTATATGAAATCCATATAATTGAAAAAATCATCTAAATTTTTTATACAATGTACATTTATGCATAAGGTATACAAATCCATCAATTAAATATTAAGGTAGTTTGGGTTTTATTACATGGTTTGAAATGGAATGATGATATAAAATTGTCTGTAGGGACATTGTATTGAAACATCCATTTAATAGGTATTAATAATAGAAGGTTTTTATTAAAATCACCAAACATTAATATCATATGATATGAAAACCCATTTTTTAATAACCATTTTTTGGTGATTTATTACATAAAGATGAACTCAATACAAATGATGAATATCGTGATGCCTAGTGTAATTGGGTAATTATGTACATAGTATAAAAAATTGAAGCAAAAAATAAAATATATAAACTAAAACTCCATAACATTCCCTTATATTTCCATGATCTTCTAAAACTACACTGGGTAACCATGTGATGTATATAAGAAAGGGGAGAGTTGTAAAGCCTGATAAGGGAATAATAAATTGATAAAATTATAAAACTAATTAATGTGAATCAATAGAAATATCATTGTGATGTAAGAGGGTTTATAATCATTAACATAAACATTGAATCATGATGTAATATGATAACATAAAGTCAACATGGGAGTATGGAAACAGTATAACACATGAAATCATAAACATATGTCTTATATACCCACATAAACATCATAACATAGTGTGAAAAGGATAACCTATCATTCACTATATATGGATTCACATGAGATTAAATCTTTTTCTAATTCATTAGTGGGATATGTAATTCTATTCTCACCTATTACATCAATATCATGTACATACATAAGTGTTCCTCAAAGATCATAAAACAAATGTATGTGTTTCATTAAATTTAATTCCCTGATTAAAGAGTTTGGGTTACATACATGGAAATCCAATATAAATGAAGGATATGTACATCTATGTTAATACCCTTGAGTGTAACATGGGATGGTTATTCACAATATAAATGTTTGATATGGAGAATCGTAGGATAATTTCAGCAGCATAATGATGGTACATAAAAATTCATAGAAGGGATTAATGATATTGAAAGGGGTATCTCATAACTTGGAAATCATAAGGATAGTAAGAGGGATGTTTAAAAATATGTACCAATATAAAAAATTGGATATAAAAATGAATAATATAGAAAATTTTGTTAAATAAAGCGGATAAGGATTAGATCTCTTACCTCGGGAGGGTACTTCCAAAAGATTAGAAGGTGAGTCTTAAAGGAATACATTGGTTGGGGTTTGGATTAGTGGTTATCACCCCGTTATCCTACATAAAGAATGGGGGTTCAAAACCAATTGGGTGCATGGTACTATAGCATTACTGTAGAATACTGTAGTAGCAGCGGCACTGTTGCAATATCGAGTACTGTAGCGGCAGGTCACTGTAGCGGTGGTAGGGTACTGTAGCAGCGACAAATAATGTGTTGTATTATAGCAGGCATGTACTGTAGTAATACTATTCATATAGTGGGGTGTGGGCCATAAAATTGGGCCTACAGGCTATGCAATCTACTAAATTCCCACTAGGCCTTCGGTCTATGTTATGGATCTCCCTCTACCCAATTAAAAGTGGTCTTTTCTTTGATTTAATAAAAAATGAGGCTTCAACCCCAAACATTAAAAAAAGGGATTGGAAACAAATTTATTAAAAAATAGGGAGACAGGGTAACCGTAAATTCATTCTAAATATGTTTTCATTTAAGATTAATGGTTTGTTAGGTTAGTTTTTATAGAAAAAGAGAGGGAATTAATCATTAATTTCAAAACATAGGTTTTTTTACTCTATATGATATATTTCTATAACACACATACCATGCCATGATTTTTCCATGATTTCAACCAAATTGGAGTTTTATTTATTAATTTATAAATCTAGGAACCAATATCATTAAAATAGAACCCTTGGTGATGTTGAGGAGAGTAATGTTTATAAATAATTGATTTAAAATCCTTAAAAAATTATATAGGTTTTGTAGGATTCATTAGGGGATTATAAAATCAGTAAAATAACTTAAAAAAACATATTTTAATTGGAAATCATAATTTTTGTTATATATACCTTTTTTAGTATTTATAATAAATATATTTGTCTTATATTATGTCATAATACAAACCTTATATTTATACCATATTTATTTGTTATCAAAAAAAATTGAATGTCTCAAAAATTATTAAAAATCCACGATTGGATAAATTCAATGTTTAAATTTAAAAAATATAATTTAATTTATCAAAATAATATTTGAAATATGAAAATTTACAATATTAAATAGAAAATCTCCATTTAATTAAAAATATGGGTTTTACAATGATAATAGTTTCAGACCCATTTAAAAATTACATTGGACATAATAAACATACAATATCATTTATATTTAAATAAATTTTATTTAATTAGAATATTTTATTAAAATAAAATTTATTTTAAGACTTCATGATTTGTTCAAAAATAATATTGATTGAAACTATATATTTTAGAAATATAATATTTGTATCATCATATCAAAATCAATTTTGTAAAAAATTATTTTTTATTAATTATAATGTAATAACAAAAAAGATATATATATTAATAATTTTATTAAAAAAAATCTATAAATTCATATTATTATGGTCCGTATACATAAAACCTAATTACAACAAGACATTCCATAAGTATAATGTGTTCAATAGTGACACTTTCCTGATGTGGTCCTAGAAAGATCACATGGGTCATGATCTTAATGATCTTGATATTCTCCCAAAAATTATTTTTCCCAAGATTTAGTTATTGAATCTTGTAATGGTATTGATCATGTTCATATCACGATGATTCAATTTTCATATAAATAACCAATAAATTAGATTCATAGGGTAAGATCTTACTAGTTGAGGCCATCACTTCTCCCATATCTATTAATTGGAATTTATCATAACCCTTAATATAATAACATTAATTTTTACTATACAATGTGTATATTATCAATGGTTATGTTTTTTCCATTTATTTTAAATTCCATAGACTATAATTTTCCAAAATATACAAAGTAGTGAATGTGTTTTTTATAACTATATTACTTTGAGAAGACGTTAATTCATTCAAAATTAATTTCCATTTTAAAAAGTTCATGTCCTTAATTTTTGAATCCATTAATAAATTTCACCCTCTAAATTTTCATTTCATATATTAAAATAGATGATGGTATTTTTGTTTCATTTCCTCTTCTCATTCACAAGTTTCTCTCCAAAACTATTAGTTATTCTATAGAACATTGACAAGGTGTGTTTCATTTATTTTAAAGAACATTGTCTCTATGATCTATGATCTTCATAGCCTGATCATCATATGAAAGATCATTTTCTTATGCCACCACCTCTAGAATCGTTACATGTGATGGGTCTGGTATGTACTTCATTAAGAAGGGTATATGAAATACATCATGTACTTATGATGGTTTCGGTGAAATTTCTAGTAAATAATCCAATACTATAATGTGATCAAGGATATCACAGGAGATGATGTATCTTAGATTAAGCTCACCATTCTCCCTAAATCTTATGAAAATATTACATGGTAAAATGAAGGAAGAGTTTATCTCTGATTTCAAACTCCATGTATAATCATTGATTTCCTTTATATATTTTCTATCAACTGTTTGAGGATTTCATATGACGATAAATGGTTTGACCCTTCTCTATCATCTCGTATACAAGAGATGGTCTCATCAGATTCTACTCTCCATCTATAACAGAACATGTTGGAGTTTGATACCTCTTCCCCCACAAATCCTCATATTGTTCCATTTGAATTTGTGGAAAGGAAACTATTTTTATTTGATAAATCCTCTAGGGGAAGGTGTTGATTCTCCCATCCTTGAAAATCCAATGATAAAGATCTCAACATATCCTATATAGTTTGAATCGTCATTTGAGACTAGCCATGCATCTTAGGGTGATAATTAATACTGAAACATAGCTCTATATCCAATGCTTACTAATGGATTCTATAAAACCATGAGGTATACCAGAAATCTCAATCAAATACAATAGAGAGTAGAACTCCATATAGTTTTACACCATCCATTATGTATATCATAGTTATTTTTTATAGGGATAAATATTCCATGATTGTAGTGAAATTCATTGAATTTGGGTGTTGATCGATTACTGGTAGATGGTATTATTTACAATGGGTTTCCTAGGTAGTCCTATTACAAAATGCATGGTTATTATTTTCTTTTTATAAACTGTTTTTGGAAATAGTTTCATCATAAAATAGTCATATTTCAACCAAACATCACTTTTTGGAAAACCAATCACCGAGATACAAATTCCACAATATCCCTCTTCATCTTATTCCACTAAACGTTTCTTATCAGGTCTCTATACATCTTAGTGTTTAGAAAATTTATAGAGTAGGATAAGAAATGTGTGTCTTCCTAAAGTACCCTATTTAGTTATGATTTTTATGGGACACATATCAAGGTTACAAAACTTATAAATCCTTCTTTAAAAATTTTAAAATTCATGTTATTTTCTACCATATTATGTAGAACATCATCATTCTATAGAGAATCCTTGGTCAATTCATGAAAAGATGGTTGAAAAAATATTTGAGTAAGAAAATATAAAGTTCCTTTAATTCATCTTATTTTCATCATTATCATGTCCAAAAATATTGGATACCATGAAATCCTCATCATGGATAGGGTTGTGGGATGATTTTACTCATAGAAATAGGATTTTTGTTCACCTTCCCAGGATGGTAATTGAGTAGACAATAACAAATCCTTGATTATCTACAACCACCATTTTTGTCTCATATTGAGGTCATTTTATTGTGAATGTATACATTAGGATTCAATGAAACTTATATATGTCACACATCTCCCTATAGAGGTAATTTCACAAAATATTAAACAATATGATCACTATCCAATTCTTACCCATTTATTTCATAGTTATCATTTGGGATATTTAATAATTGGTAAGTATATGCTATCACATTATCATATGGAATTAGTAAAAAAAACCCATGAATTATTTGGATGAATCCTTATAGATCACAAATATTTTCCCACTAGTTGGTAATGTGAGTATATGAGTAGTTAGACACTTTTCAAACTCTTTAAATCTATCTTCTCATTTATCAATCCATACATACTCGGCACACTTCCATGTTAGATTGGTTATTGGGATTGAAAATCTTGAGAATGTTTTTATAAATTGATGATAGTATCAAAAAAATTCAAGGAAACTATTGATTTTCATAATAGATGTTGTTCTAGTCAATCCGTAAATTGCCTCTATATTTTAAGGATTCAAATATATCCCTTTTCTAGTGATAACATCTCATAATAATGTTACTTTAACGATCCAAAATTCATATATACTCTAATTTCTATATAAATTTACCTTTCGCAATGTTTTTAGTAAATAATTAAAATTTTACTCATATTCCTCATTTATTTTTGTGTAAATAAGAATATAATAAACTATGACTAACCAAAATGTGTTTAGGTAATACCTAAATAAACTATTCATCAATTCCATGAATAGTTTTGAAGCATTTGTAAGCCTTAATATAATCACTATGAACTCATGGTGCATTTATCTTTTAAAATGAACCCCTTATGGCTATTCTTCTTCACTATTAATTGAAAATATCTTGGCTAAAGATCCGCCGTGGATATGTACTAGGTTGCACATAGCTGATGGAACAATTAAAAATTCCATGGTATATGACACTTCTTATTTATTCTGATCTTGTTTAGTTCATAAAAATCAATGTACCATTGAATTTCCCCATCATTCTCCTTGATGAAGATGACTAGTGCACCCTATAATGATACAATGGGGTGTATAAACCCTTTATATATATTATTCTATATAGTATTTTTCATCTCATCTATTTAATAAATGGATATTCCTTATAAATTCTTAGATACTATCAAATCACTAGGTATAACACAAAATTATAACACTACCTCATAACAAGGTGGAAGACCCGACCATTCTTTAAGAAACACCTCAACATATTACCCTACAGTGATCATGTCCTCAAGGATGATATTTTACTTAGTTGTAGTCATTTGATATAGATGATCATTATCATAAAGAAATAATATCAATTCTTGAAATGATGATACCAAATGAGATTCATCCTCCTCCATTCAATTTCATTGAATGGAGGGAAATACACAATACTAAGGGAGATTTACTTCTCTTGGAAATTATTTCTCACTCTATACTTGAAAAGCTATTCCATTCACTAAATATAATTAAACCCTTCAAAATAGAGTATCACATTTCTCTGTAACAAGTTAATCCTATAAATATAGTTAGGGTAATGAGTTTTATTTATAGGATGAAATAATTTCCCTTATTTACATTTTCAATGATAGCTCTAGCTCCATGTTTTTTAATTTTATTTGAATAGTTCTATGAAACTTATGTTATATGAAAGAATGTATTGAAATGGAATCCAATAGTATTTTCATTATCATTTAAATAATAACTATAGTACCTACCAGCACATCATTGTTAGGATCCACCTTACTTGTTGTGATTGCATAAGACCTCCCTTGCTCTCAATGCCTTGGAGGTTGTTGTCATCGAAAACCCTTATATTAGTGTATTGGTTCTCATAGATTCATTTCCCTTCATAATGAATAATTAAACAATAGACCGGGGATTGATAATAGAATTCATTTCTTCCATAAAATTTTTGGGTTTCACCCGAAGGCATTTTATAGATAGGTTCCTTTCCTCACGGAACCAAAATCATTTCCTGTCAACTTTAGGAAATTTATGATATGATTCTTCCCACACTATTTGTAAATGGTATGTTAGAATTTATCACCACCGTGAGTTTGTTCCCTCACAATTCTATGATAAAATTTCATTCACCGTACATGGTATCTCATGAGGTAGAAGCATTACCCAATGCATTAGAGGAGTATACAATTTTAAGCCCACCCATCACATCCATATCGTGTACATGCATAAGTGTGAAACAAAGAGTATATAATATAATGTTTCATTTATCCATTTTTAATATCATGGGTAAGGATTTTGGGTTACATAAATGGAATTTTACAATCAATAAATTATAGAAACATCTTGGTGAATTCCCTTTAGTGGAAATCGAGATGCGTATTTACAAAAAAAATGTTCGACAATGAAAATCACAGTATAATTTTAGAGACATAAAGAGGTCACATAAAGATTCATAACAGTGATAATTAAGAGTTAAAGGGGTATATAATCACTTGGAAATATTATGTAACACCCCAAGCTTCTACGGTACGTTTCCCTTCGAATAATGCGATAGCGTGTGTTGTACGCAACCTCGAGTTCTAACACACACCACAACTAATTAAACTAGCCGTTGTGAATAGTAATACCTACTTTTTGAAATCATATATATTCTATATTTCAAAATGGACTTCATTTTTGGATTCGGAATATCAAAATTAGCCTAGGGTGAAATTTTGGTACATTTCGGATAACTTTCATATTTTGATGAATAGTGAAAATTTCTAAATTTTAATTAAAAACAACTTTTTTAATCAAAATAATTAATAGTGATAAATTATGAATTTGAGTGGTTTTAAAGTATATTTAGAATATATTTTTACCATTCAATTTAATGTTTATCATTGGACATAATTTTACAATTAAACCGAACATAAAGAAGTGTCAATCTTTTGATAGTTATTATCTCTTAAAAACACGCTTTTTGTTTTGACAGCGGGAATTAATTTTAAATTAATTTCTGCCACTTCTGTGTTTTGAATTTAGGAAAATGGATTCCATATTTAGAATCAGGATGTTCAAATTGTGTAAATAGGTAACTTTTATTTTTACACATTTTGAATAATTACTGCGGTAAATATTTTATTTACCATGGTTAAAGGGTAAATCCGGTAAATAAGGGTTAAAAAAAATAATATTATAATAATACTAAATTACCCTAAAACGTGTCTTAACCCTATTGGTTGATACATGGTCGACCATGGGCATCTTTGGGTCTATTTTGGGACCCCATGGATCCACTTGTAAGTGATAATGACACTTTATTTTAATTAAGTCAAAATGAATACAAAAATGACACAAGCATATATCTTTTAGAACAACAATTTTTACATAGGGTTATACATGTTGGATTTTCGATTATAAATATTCATTAGAAAGATCAAAATATTTCCTACATAATGATATTTTATTTATAATTTTTAGACATTATATAATTTATTTTATTTATGACACAATGATGATGCAGTAATTACTAAAATAGTGAAAAATAAAAATAATTGATCTTATAAATACCCAAATAATTATAATATGAAACTTTTAATAAATTACACTAATTTTCTAGGATAATATGATATATTAGGATTGATTTAATTGACTTTGTTCTAAGTAATCAATCTGTTATGAGTTTCAAAAAAATCAACTATTGAATAGTGTCAAAATTGACATAAAAGAGTTTTTAAAACAAATATTATATTATTAATTGATATTAAATTCTTAAAAATCTAAGGTTCGGCCAAGAGACTTATATTATGATAGGTTAATCATTAATGGACCACTTGGGGGTCTCTTGTATGTATATGGTATGTTTATTAACCATAATATATAAAATACAAAGAGACATTGTAAAAGTGAAACTAATTAACTTAGAGTTAATACTTAATGATAAGGTTAATATAAGTACCCAAACCTGTCTAAATTCTATTGGATGAGTTGTTTTCGACCTATACCCACCTCATCCTTTGAATAGTCAACTTTGGAGCCTTTAGAAACCGAATATGAATTTATTATAAATTAATATTTCTAGCTTTTCCAAAGGTGCCCCTCACCCCTCTTATAAAAGGGCACTCCTCCTTCTCATTTCTTCACACCTTCAAAGCCTTTTGGTTCGGCCAAACTCTGCCCAAATACTCTCCCAACATCCCTCAATACAACCTAGAGGCCTTAGTTTGATCAGAAAGCCAACCTAAGGAGCCCTTTTGATCAAATCAAAAGGAAGAACCCGAAGAAGAGGTAATGATTTCACCACCCTTTTCTAAGTTCATTTCTTCTTCCACTTCTTCTTCCTTTGTTCTTACCATTCTAAAATAATAACTCCAGTATCTCACATATACTGTGATGTTATTATAAGTATGGTACAACCATATTCAGTATTCTATCCACCCTTTGAATAACATGTCACCATACGTGCGTACGTACGGCTTACCGTCTCCACGTCGTGGTGTAATTGTTATTCAATATAATATTATTTGGATGGGTATAATAATGATGTGTAACTCATGTAAATAATAAATATAACATGTTAATGATTCTGTATATATGATATACCATTCATTTATATATTATTTTAATATCAAAAGAATGATATTTTCGCTCGTGCGTACGTACGGACTACCGTCTCCACGAACGCGATGAGATTCATTCTCCATCGTATCCATTCAAGTATAATTATCATTTTATGATTTAAAAATGATGTTTAAGGACTTGATATCATTCTGGATATGAATAAGATACAACAAACATGGCTTATGTAACAAAACATATAAAAGAAAATGAGTAAGTTAACACCCGAAACGATGATAATTCTAAGATATTATTAATAAATCAATGTTAAAAGAACATATATGATATCATATTAATATATATGATTCTTGTATAATTTAATAACAATTATTTCACCATTATACAGGAGGTTAACCTACCCCAACCAAGGAAAAGTACAAGGTAAGGGTTATTTCACAATCTCTTCATTATCCGAGGTTGTTTATACGTAATAATCTACTGGGATATCTTTATCATCCACATCCATGTTTCTTCGAAATGTATTTCAAAACATTTTTACTATTTACAAGAATATGGGTTAAAGTCATTTATACCTTTTTTTGACTTTTTATAAGAGGTTTATAAAGGAATCTTTCCGTCGTTTTCAAAACAAGGTCCTTTTTAACCTTTTCGACAGAATTGAGGTAAGAATGTTTTTTTTAACTTATACGGCGGGTGCGGTTATTTTACGCCGTTATAAAATCTTCAAAGCTTTCCTTACAAGCTTATAAGAATATTTTCAAAGAAAATGTTTTATTTTATGTGGATCTTAAATGATTTCAAAATAAAAGGAGATATGTCTTTAAAAAGAATTTTGATTTCATCTATGTCAACATCCTTTGATGGATTTTAAGATTATTTGAAGTTGATTTATTATGATACAAAACTTCTATATTGTATTGAAGGTTTTGAGATATGTTTGACTGTGGATGTGCTATTTTTATACCATTCATAGTTTATTGTGAAAGTATTGACATTTCATATGCTAGTTTTAATACGAATGTTTATGTTATGTTTAAACCTTTTCATATGGGAATGCATTGGACTTAATAAGTGACGGGTGGAGCCCGCTATAGCTCCTCGATGCATCGGTAGGTCTCATGAGACAAACTAGTGTCTTGGCACAAGGCCTTGACAAAATCTTATTTGTAGTCTTGGCACGAGGCCTTGGCTATGTGGTTATGATAGTCTGGCATTATGCATTCCAACATTATGAAAGTGGTTATTTATTTTTGCATGTGATTATTTGATTAGTGGAATATCCATGTGAATAAGTAAATGGCATTATTTCATTTTATTTATGCCATACCATGTTGAATGTTCATGTTTAAAAGGCTTTTGTTTTAGTTATACATTGCCTTAAATGTTTATTCTTATTGATGAAAGTTTCCGCTATATTGTTATCCTTACTGGGCATTTGAGCTCACCCCTTTTCTATGTTTTATTTTTCCCAGGAAGTGAAGATGTAAGTTATGAATGACCTGCAGGGATATTATGAGGGGATTGTAGTGTGGACTGTGGAAACATTATGTTGTTGTAGTAGTTTTTGATTTTATGATGTAATGTAAAACTTATGAATATATCTAGTGTTTCCAAGGCTACTAAACCAATCGGTCTTTCGAGATTTGATCTTTCTTGTGATCATGCCAATGTTATGTAATAATGCACCGACTCTAGGCAACTAGGGTCCCGGCGTTACAGTTGGTATCAGAGGAAGTTTAGTACAAACCTTGGAAGCTAGATTTAGATAAACTCTGATTAGAGCACATAGACCTAAGATGAACTTTGAGGATTAGTATAGAAGAACTTCCTAGAATTTTGGTATTGTAGAGACTTTGTGAGTTTTCCGAGCAATACATCCCTGTCTGGATACGAGCAGGTAGAGGTGGCTCTGGCACAGATGTACCTAGGGGTAAAACCCGAAAACACCGCTTTGAGCTAGACTCGAACGGGAACTGGTGCACGACAACGGGCCTTGCTGCACTCTTGGTTACGACACTCCCGGGGGATATGCTTAGGATAACTCTCACTTTCTTTACAAATCATTATGAAGGGTTTATGAGTATATACTTCCTCAAAGAAAACATATTTATGATTATGGATTATATCCATAGATAGTTCAATTTATGTTAAGTGTTTTATAAGTATGGGATTATGTATTTTGATTCATAAACTAATCTAGTTTATGCCATTGTTTAGAAATGGCGCCTAGTGGAAGAAATGGAAACCGTATCAATGCACGCACTCCATGTAGGGATTGCCCTCCTGCTCAAGATAATTATAGTGGGGCTGGTGATGCAACTGGTGCTGATCAGCTAATCACCGTATTGGGACAACTTACTCAGGTTATGAATAATAACCTTACCCGTATGGAGCACCCTGATCCGCAGCGTGGAGGATCAATGTTAGATCGATTCATGAGACAACAACCACCAACGTTCAATGGAAGTACAAATCCCTTAGTAGCTGAGCAATGGATATTTTCCCTAGAGAAAATATTTCAGGCTTTGGGGAGTAGTGAAAGGGAAAAAGTTACCATGGCAGTTTACCGCCTCACTGGAGATGCTGATCAATGGTGGTCATTGATTCAAAACATGAAGGAAGATGATGAACTATCAAACATGGAATGGAGGGAGTTCAAAGATCTGTTTTTAGAAAAATACTTTCCTCGCGACCATCGAGCAGATATGGAAAGGCAATTTCTGAGTCTGAGACAAAAGGAGGATGAGAATGTCACAAAGTATGAGGCTAACTTTACAAGGTTAGCGAGGTACGCTGGTGATTATATTCGCAACCCAAGAAGTAAGATTGATCGTTTCTTTGATGGGTTAAAACCATTTCTCCGTCGAGCATTAGTCTCACAATCCTTTTCATCGTACGAAGACATTGTCTCATGTGCTATCAAGACCGAAAAGGAATTCTCTAAGTCTTATGACTTTAAAGCAAAGCAAGAGAAGAAGAGACCTGCTGATCAATCTGGGAATGGAAATAAGGGGAAGAAGGGAAAGGTTGAATATCCATCTTGTGGTAAGTGCGGGAAGAAACACCCCGGTGCTTGCCTGAAGGGAATGGGAGTCTGTTACAAGTGTGGTGAAAAAGGCCACCAAGCTCATGATTGCAAGGGGAAGAAGGAAGCTACCAACGTTCAGTGCTACAATTGCAGGGAGATGGGGCATTATGCAAATGCATGTCCTAAGCGTCAGGAGAACTTACCTCAGAAAAGGCCAAGGGATCAAGGCCAGGCTTATGCTATCACTACTGCTGAGGTAGAAGCTCCGAAAGACGTGGTGGCATGTAATTTAATGGTTTCCTCAAGTTTAGCAAATGCATTATTTGATTCTGGATCATCGCATTGTTTCATATCTTCCCAGTTTGCTAAGAAAATTAGATATTTCCAATTTGATTTAATAAGGGAGTTGTCAGTTAAAACTCCTAAGGGAAGTATCGTTGCAACAAAGTTTTGTGAATCAGTCCCCATTAGAGCACATAAATTTTCTTTATCTGCTGATTTCATCGTCATACCTATGATTGAGTTTGATATAATCCTCGGTATGGACTGGCTTTCGGACTATGATGCGAAGATTTATTGTAAGAAGAAATAGGTTACGATTCTTGATGATAATGATAAGGAGCACCTTATTTTTAGAGCAGAATCGTCACCACCTAATTCTTATTTAGACCCACCCCCAGTAGCTCAACTTAATTCAATTATTGGGGAGGAAGAGAATGAAGTAACTATCGGTGAGGAAAGGAATGTTCAAATAGAGGATGTACCTGTTGTGAAAGAATTTGTAGATGTATTTCCGGAAGATTTACCTGGACATCCTCCAGAACGAGAAGTTGAGTTTTCTATTGATTTGATTCCTGGATCAAGGCCTATATCGAAGACCCCTTATAGAATGGCCATTGTAGAGCTAGTAGAACTAAAGAAACAACTAGAGGAATTGAGTAATAAGGGATTTATTCGCCCTAGTGTTTCTCCATGGGGAGCCCCTGTTCTTTTTGTTAAAAAGAAAGATGGATCTATGAGGTTATGTATCGACTACAGGGAGATCAATGCTATAACGATAAAGAACAAGTATCCCCTACCTCGTATTGATGATTTATTTGACCAACTGCATGGAGCTCAATACTTTTCAAAGATTGACCTTCGATCTGGATACCATCAGTTGTGTGTGAAGAAGGAAGACATTCCGAAGACAGCATTTCGAACCAGGTACGGGCATTACGAGTTTACTGTAATGCCGTTTGGATTGACTAATGCACCCTCTGTATTCATGGATCTGATGAATAGAGTTTTCAAGGAGTATCTCGATGAATTTGTGGTGGTATTTATTGATGATATCTTGGTATACTCCAAAACCTACGAAGATCATGAAAATCACTTGCGCATTATCTTGAAGACTCTGAGGAGGCATGAATTATATGGGAAGTTTAGCAAGTGTGAATTCTGGCTTCAGGAGATTTCTTTTCTTGGCCATATTGTCTCTAAAGATGGAATCTCTGTTGATCCTTCTAAGACCAAAGCAATCCAAGAATGGCCAGCACCTACGAGTATAACTGAGGTACGTAGTTTTATTGGTTTGGCAGGTTATTATCGACGTTTCGTCCAGAATTTTGCCCGATTGGCTAACCCATTAACGAAGCTCACACGTAAAGGGGTTAAATTTGTTTGGACAAAAGAGTGTGAAGAATGTTTCGAAGAACTGAAGAGAAGATTAGTCAATGCTCCTATATTGACTCTACCATCGGGGAATGATGGGTTCGTTATTTATAGTGATGCATCAAAGAAAGGACTTGGCTGTGTCCTTATGCAGAATGATAGAGTTGTTGCCTATGCATCACGACAGTTGAAAATTCATGAACAAAACTATCCTACTCATGATCTTGAGTTAGCAGCTGTGATCTTTGCTTTGAAGATATGGAGGCACTACCTCTATGGTGAAAATGTGAGATTTATACTGATCACAAGAGTTTGAAGTATATTTTCTCACAAAAAGAACTCAACATGAGGCAAAGGAGATGGCTTGAATTACTCAAGGATTATGATTGTACGATACACTACCACCCGGGGAAGGCAAACAAGGTGGCAGATGCTTTGAGTAGAAAAGACCATGGAGTTTTGAACAATATGAGAATTGAAAGGGATCCAATTTTCATGGATCTAGTGAAAATGGACATGGGAATAACCAGGGAAGGTGAAACATCAATGCTTTTTCAAATGGTTGCCAAACCATCTTTACTAGAAAGGATTAAGAGTTCTCAGACCGATGATGACGAATTCCAAAAGAAGATTAAAGCTGTGAATGATGGGAGATTGAGAGACTTTGTGTATGAAGATGGAATTTTGAAATTCGGGAAGAGACTTTGTGTTCCCAATATACCTGATCTAAAAAGGGAATTGCTGGATGATGCTCATAGTTTCAATTTCTCTATACACCCTGGGAGCACCAAAATGTATAGAGATTTGAAGGAACATTTTTGGTGGGACAACATGAAGAGGGAGATTGCTGATTTTGTGTCAAGATGTATGGTTTGTCAACAAGTGAAAGCTGGAAGGCAACAGCCTGGAGGAGTCATGCAACCGCTTCCCATACCGGAGTGGAAATGGGACAATATTACAATGGACTTTGTCATGGGGCTACCAAAGACTCCTAGAAGGAACGATGAAATATGGGTTATTGTTGATCGTCTTACCAAGTCAGCACATTTTCTTGCTATAAGAGAAGATCTACCCCTGGAACGTCTAGCAAGACTATACATTAATGAAGTTGTGAGACTTCATGGAGTACCCCTATCAATTGTTTCGGATCGTGATCCCCGTTTTACTTCAAGGTTTTGGAAAAGTCTTCAGAAATCCCTGGATACTGAACTTCATTTGAGCACTTCTTACCACCCTCAGACAGACGGACAATTAGAACGGACTATTCAAACCTTAGAAGACATGTTGAGATCTTGCTCACTTGACTTTCAGGGTATGTGGGATCAATATTTACCTCTGGTAGAATTTTCCTATATCAATAGCTTCCATTCGAGTATTCAGATGGCACCATATGAAGCGTTATACGGAAAGAGATGTCGTACACCAACCTGTTGGGATGACGTCGGTGAAAGAAAACTTGTAGGTCTAGAACTGGTGGAGGAAACGATGGAAAAGGTGAAGGTAATCCAAAATCACATCAAAGCAGCTCAAAGTAGGCAGAAGAGCTATGCCGATAATCGAAGGAAGGATTTGGAATTTCAAGTCGGTGATCATGTTTTCCTAAAGGTATCTCCGTGGAAGGGAGTCATACGTTTTGGTAAGAAAGGTAAATTGAGTCCCAGGTACATCGGACCTTTCGAAATTCTAGAACGAATTGGGGCTGTAGCTTACCGATTGGCAATGCCGCCAAGTCTCTCCAAAGTTCACGATGTGTTCCACGTATCTCTGTTGAGAAAATACATGCCTGACCCAACGCATGTACTCACCTATGAGGAATTAGAACTGGAACCCGATCTGTCTTATTGTGAAGAGCCCGTCAGGATTCTTGATACAAGAGAACAAGTACTGAGAAACCGGACGACGCGTCTGGTAAAAGTTTTGTGGAGAAATCATAAAATGGAAGAGGCAACGTGGGAACCCGAGGAACTTATGATGAAGAACCACCCGAGTCTTTTTATGCAGTAATACCCTAGAAATTGCGAGGACGCAATTATTTGAAGGAGGGGAGAATGTAACACCCCAAGCTTCTACGGTACGTTTCCCTTCGAATAATGCGATAGCGTGTGTTGTACGCAACCTCGAGTTCTAACACACACCACAACTAATTAAACTAGCCGTTGTGAATAGTAATACCTACTTTTTGAAATCATATATATTCTATATTTCAAAATGGACTTCATTTTTGGATTCGGAATATCAAAATTAGCCTAGGGTGAAATTTTGGTACATTTCGGATAACTTTCAAATTTTGATGAATAGTGAAAATTTCTAAATTTTAGTTAAAAACAACTTTTTTAATCAAAATAATTAATAGTGATAAATTATGAATTTGAGTGGTTTTAAAGTATATTTAGAATATATTTTTACCATTCAATTTAATGTTTATCATTGGACATAATTTTACAATTAAACCGAACATAAACAAGTGTCAATCTTTTGATAGTTATTATCTCTTAAAAACACGCTTTTTGTTTTGACAGCGGGAATTAATTTTAAATTAATTTCTGTCACTTCTGTGTTTTGAATTTAGGAAAATGGATTCCATATTTAGAATCAGGATGTTCAAATTGTGTAAATAGGTAACTTTTATTTTTACACATTTTGAATAATTACTGCGGTAAATATTTTATTTACCATGGTTAAAGGGTAAATCCGGTAAATAAGGGTTAAAAAAAATAATATTATAATAATACTAAATTACCCTAAAACGTGTCTTAACCCTATTGGTTGATACATGGTCGACCATGGGCATCTTTGGGTCTATTTTGGGACCCCATGGATCCACTTGTAAGTGATAATGACACTTTATTTTAATTAAGTCAAAATGAATACAAAAATGACACAAGCATATATCTTTTAGAACAACAATTTTTACATAGGGTTATACATGTTGGATTTTCGATTATAAATATTCATTAGAAATATAAAAAGATTTCCTACATAATGATATTTTATTTATAATTTTTAGACATTATATAATTTATTTTATTTATGACACAATGATGATGCAGTAATTACTAAAATAGTGAAAAATAAAAATAATTGATCTTATAAATACCCAAATAATTATAATATGAAACTTTTAATAAATTACAC
Source organism: Viscum album (assembly GCA_963277665.1). Taxonomy (NCBI): domain Eukaryota; kingdom Viridiplantae; phylum Streptophyta; class Magnoliopsida; order Santalales; family Viscaceae; genus Viscum; species Viscum album. The sequence goes on along the minus strand of OY728141.1, from coordinate 1,950,478,417 downwards.
TAATTTTCTAGGATAATATGATATATTAGGATTGATTTAATTGACTTTGTTCTAAGTAATCAATCTGTTATGAGTTTCAAAAAAATCAACTATTGAATAGTGTCAAAATTGACATAAAAGAGTTCTTAAAACAAATATTATATTATTAATTGATATTAAATTCTTAAAAATCTAAGGTTCGGACAAGAGACTTATATTATGATAGGTTAATCATTAATGGACCACTTGGGGGTCGCTTGTATGTATATGGTATGTTTATTAACCATAATATATAAAATACAAAGAGACATTGTAAAAGTGAAACTAATTAACTTAGAGTTAATACTTAAAGATAAGGTTAATATAAGTACCCAAACCTGTCTAAATTCTATTGGATGAGTTGTTTTCGACCTATCCCCACCTCATCCTTTGAATAGTCAACTTTGGAGCCTTTATAAACCGAATATGAATTTATTATAAATTAATATTTCTAGCTTTTCCAAAGGTGCCCCTCACCCCTCTTATAAAAGGGCACTCCTCCTTCTCATTTCTCCACACCTTCACAGCCTTTTGGTTCGGCCAAACTCTGCCCACATACTCTCCCAACATCCCTCAATACAACCTAGAGGCCTTAGTTTGATCAGAAAGCCAACCTAAGGAGCCCTTTTGATCAAATCAAAAGGAAGAACCCGAAGAAGAGGTAATGATTTCACCACCCTTTTCTATGTTCATTTCTTCTTCCACTTCTTCTTCCTTTGTTCTTACCATTCTAAAATAATAAATCCAGTATCTCACATATAATGTGATGTTATTATAAGTATGGTACAACCATATTCAGTATTCTATCCACCCTTTGAATAACATGTCACCATACGTGCGTACGTACGGCTTACCGTCTCCACGTCGTGGTGTAATTGTTATTCAATATAATATTATTTGGATGGGTATAATAATGATGTGTAACTCATTTAAATAATAAATATAACATGTTAATGATTCTGTATATATGATATACCATTCATTTATATATTATTTTAATATCAAAAGAATGATATTGTCGCTCGTGCGTACGTACGGACTACCGTCTCCACGAACGCGATGAGATTCATTCTCCATCGTATCCATTCAAGTATAATTATCATTTTATGATTTAAAAATGATGTTTAAGGACTTGATATCATTCTGGATATGAATAAGATACAACAAACATGGCTTATGTAACAAAACATATAAAAGAAAATGAGTAAGTTAACACCCGAAACGATGATAATTCTAAGATATTATTAATAAATCAATGTTAAAAGATCATATATGATATCATATTAATATATATGATTCTTGTATAATTTAATAACAATTATTTCACCATTATACAGGAGGTTAACCTACCCCAACCAAGGAAAAGTACAAGGTAAGGGTTATTTCACAATCTCTTCATTATCTGAGGTTGTTTATACGTAATAATCTACTGGGATATCTTTATCATCCACATCCATGTTTCTTCGAAATGTATTTCAAAACATTTTTACTATTTACAAGAATATGGGTTAAAGTCATTTATACCTTTTTTTGAATTTTTATAAGAGGTTTATAAAGGAATCTTTCCGTCGTTTTCAAAACAAGGTCCTTTTTAACCTTTTCGACAGAATTGAGGTAAGAATGTTTTTTTTAACTTATACGGCGGGTGCGGTTATTTTACGCCGTTATAAAATCTTCAAAGCTTTCCTTACAAGCTTATAAGAATATTTTCAAAGAAAATGTTTTATTTTATGTGGATCTTAAATGATTTCAAAATAAAAGGAGATATGTCTTTAAAAAGAATTTTGATTTCATCTATGTCAACATCCTTTGATGGATTTTAAGATTATTTGAAGTTGATTTATTATGATACAAAACTTCTATATTGTATTGAAGGTTTTGAGATATGTTTGACTGTGGATGTGCTATTTTTATACCATTCATAGTTTATTGTGAAAGTATTGACATTTCGTATGCTAGTTTTAATACGAATGTTTATGTTATGTTTAAACCTTTTCATATGGGAATGCATTGGACTTAATAAGTGACGGGTGGAGCCCGCTATAGCTCCTCGATGCATCGGTAGGTCTCATGAGACAAACTAGTGTCTTGGCACAAGGCCTTGACAAAATCTTATTTGTAGTCTTGGCACGAGGCCTTGGCTATGTGGTTATGATAGTCTGGCATTATGCATTCCAACATTATGAAAGTGGTTATTTATTTTTGCATGTGATTATTCGATTAGTGGAATATCCATGTGAATAAGTAAATGGCATTATTTCATTTTATTTATGCCATACCATGTTGAAAGTTCATGTTTAAAAGGCTTTTGTTTTAGTTATACATTTCCTTAAATGTTTATTCTTATTGATGAAAGTTTCCGCTATATTGTTATCCTTACTGGGCATTTGAGCTCACCCCTTTTCTATGTTTTATTTTTCCCAGGAAGTGAAGATGTAAGTTATGAATGACCTGCAGAGATATTATGAGGGGATTGTAGTGTGGACTGTGGAAACATTATGTTGTTGTAGTAGTTTTTGATTTTATGATGTAATGTAAAACTTATGAATATATCTAGTGTTTCCAAGGCTACTAAACCAATCGGTCTTTCGAGATTTGATCTTTCTTGTGATCATGCCAATGTTATGTAATAATGCACCGACTCTAGGCAACTAGGGTCGGGGCGTTACATCTTATGTAAAGTTAGAGGGATTCTTAAGAACATGTCCCCACATGAAAAAAATTAATTCAAAAGGCATAATATAAAGAAGGTGATTAAATAAAGACTAGAATGAGAGGGTCTTTTTTTCGAGAGGCTGCATATAAAATATTGTGAGGATATTTATATTAAATTGAGAATATATATGAATGGATATAGAGAGTAAAGTCTATAGTAAATTAATGCTTAAATGGTTTTGAGTAGAGAGTATTGGGAAGTTGGGTGGGTTTTCCTAACAAAGGAGATGGTAATTATTTATTAATTTCTAAAATTAGTTTTTGGACTATATATGAAAAATTAATCCATGACATAGACCTTACCCTGTATTATGAACAATTTAAGTGGGTTTCATTAATTTATATTTCTATGATCAAAATTAGTTGAATAATACCCTTTCTTATGTGAAGGAAACTAATGATTATAGAGAAACAATTTTACAACCATAATATAAAATATAGGTTTTGGAGGATTCATCAAGGGTTTATGAAAATAAAATATTAATTGAAAAAACAATTATTTAAAAGGGGAGACAAAATTTTGGTTACGGACACTCTTTATTATATTTATTACATCACTTTTTATCTTTTAAAATTTCATGAAACATACCATATATTTATACCGTATTTAATTTTTAACAAAAAAATTTGAATTTCTCATAAATTAATAATGATTTCCCTCTTCCCAATTTTCAATGAGATGATTTAAAAATACATTTTCAAAAACATTATTTGAATATTAAAGTTTACACTTATAATTCAAATATCCCCATTTATTAAAAAATATGGGATTTTACAACGATAATAGATTTTGACTGTTATGAAAAATAAATTTGGCGTCATAATGTTATATTAAATTTTATAATTTAATAGATATTATTTAATTAGTAAATTTTAATAAAATAATTTTTTTCAATAATTATAGATTTCATAATAAATTTTTGCCTCATTGAAAAAATATATTTACAGAATTTTTTTATTTTATCGTACAAAAAATATATTTTCTTTTAATATTATCATTTAATAATTATAAAGTAATAATAAAACAATAAATACAATAATTATTTTATTAAATCATTAAATATTCAAAATCATACTATTAGTGTCTAGATACACAACCCCTTATTACACAAGTATACTCCTTAATGGTATGTGGTGCAATGATGACACTTTTTGGGGTGGTTCAACAAACATTGTTTGGGTTATGATCTTGAATAGTTTGAACTTATTTGATAAATAGTTTCACTTATTATTTAGTTTTTGAATCTCAACTTAGGATTGATCAAGGGAAAATACAAGTTAATTCATCTCCATTGTAAGCTCTAAGAAATGGGATTTTTAGGGTACAATCCTACTTATCAAGGCCATCAATTCTTCCATCTATGTCAATTAGACTTTATCATAACCATTATTATACTAATATTAATTTTCATCGTACCGTAACTAAATTATTAATGATTTTGAGGTTTAATGGTATTTTAAATTAAACATTCTATAATTATGAAAAATTACCAAATTATTGCGTTTTTTTATAACTACAATACTTTCATAAAGAATTTATTCATTTAAAAGGGAATTTCAAATTTAAAACTTATGTATATTAGATGTAGGGTGCAATTTTCAATACAAAATTAGAGATATGTTTAAAGTAAATTCAATTGTATGATTTTAAGATTAAGGATTCCACTAAATGGATATATATTTAAGAGTTTATGTAGTTTTAATCTTATTCATACTATAGTACCTTCACATAATTTTCATGGCCTTTGTCTGGATTATGATAAGGTAATATTTAATCCTTTACACTAGAATATGAACACGATAGTATATACCCAATCAGATATTGTTGTATATTGGAATTTCATAAATTATTGCAAGAGTACTAAATAAAATATATGACATTTCATTTTGTAATCAAGATAAATACAAAAAAATATATTTTGTTTTAGAAAATGAAAATTAACAGGGCCTTGAAATTTTCATTGTAATTGATATAAAAGAACTATAATATATTCACTGCCATATATTTCTTGGAGTTCTATAATCTCTTATAATCATACTATTCTAATATAGGGATATTTAGATTCTATAATTCCATATTCCATAGAAAGATCCTACTAATGAGGCTAGTGTGGAGGAGATTTCTCTTTAATAAAAACATATAAATGATGCAATGTATTCTAAATGTCTCATGTTATCTTATTTTTTAAGTGAGATTCAGAATATGCATAATGATATCTACACATACATCATATTATAAAATATCTAAGATATATATAAGTAGAATTCAAGAGAAGAGTGTTACGAGGTCTCTAAGGAACTATTCACATGAAATCATTGAGGGTCGGCACCGAATAAGGCTCATGTAGTCATGATAATTGGATTTAGAGATCACATGAACATATAGAACTGTATGATTCCAAATTATATTTACATAGGTCTCGTTTTAACTTCACTACCACATATCTTCTCCAGTATAATTGTGAATTATAATATTATCTATAGTGTAAAGTCTATTCTGGAACTAATTACCTTAATTTTCTCTGTATATAAAGATATAAGGTTTGTAAAACCCATATTCCTTATGGAGTGTAAAATTATGTTCAAGGAAAATGATCCTAAGATACCCTCAAATTATAAGGATCTTGAGAAATATTCTTACATGAAAAAGAATATCCAAAAGCTCGGTAAGGAATAATATGTAGTGTGTCTTCCATGTGGAAAGTTAGGAAACTGGAAGAAAAAAATACACCTATTTGAGGAAGAAAAAGGATGATTAATTAGTGTTTATGAACAAGTGAAATCTTTCTATACCTACCATTTGGGTATTTAGTATATATTTTTATGTTCAAATATGTATCCAAATGAAATAATTAGGTAGATTCATGAATGATACTTGAGGAGAGTTGGATCTTTTATTTTCTGACAACACCAGACTAGATGACATGGATATCAGAGACTCCACATAAAATTTCCAATAAAAATGATCTTGTTTTTATAGAATCATTATATTCTTTCTAGCATTACTAGAAACAATTTATATGTGTCCATAAAAGGAATTAATGGTTTTATTTTCATTCCTTGAAATAATATTTGATAATTTTAAAATGATAAAATTTATTATGGTATGAAACATTTGAATAATTGTCACTATGTTGGAAATTGATAAAAAATATTGTTCAAAAGATTTATATAACACCCAGTTTTGGAATCACTAACTTGGAAATGAAAAGGTGAAATACCTAAAAAATCTCCATCAAGATGAAAATTTAGATTCTATATAATTGAAACCACTTGATCGATGTCTCACAAGTATAAAAGGAAAGATGACCATACCACCTTTTGGTGGAATGGGTAAAAGGGCCACCTTGCTTCTAGAATTTGTACACGCAGATGTATGAAGACCATTTCCAATAGAATATATACGGGTATTTTCATACATCATTAACTTTACGGATGGAAATTTTTTTATATGGTTCTGTTTACTTATTGAGGTATAATTATGAATCCTTTGAGAAATTTAATGAGTTTACTATTGATATATAGATTTTTCTTGGTAATAAGATAGTGATTATTTGATCTGATTGATATGGAAATTATATTAACCAAGATTTAATAGAATTTTTTTAGGGGTGCAGGAATCTATCTCAACTCACTCCTTATAAAATATAGTGAAATAATGTTTGCGAATGGAGGAACCAAACGTTATTAGACATGGTGAGGCCAATAACGATTGATGAATATTTTCTGCGATGTTTTCATCGAAAATAATTACATACTACAGAACATATAACAAGCCTAGTTCTAATTAAAATAGAAAATTCTATACCATAAGAGTAAATGTTTTGATGGAAATCAATGTCGTTAAACTTATGTTAATGGGGATACAAATAATTTTTTAAGGACTCTTAGGAAATATACTATCACCCGGGAGAAAAAAGTTTAGATTTCTATGATATCTTATGGAACATATGGGATATTAGCTATATAAAATTTTTGATTAAAGAATTTTTTATGATCGACATGCTAATTTTATAGAATGGGAACATATCCTTAAAAATGATATTGGGGGAAATATTGACTCGATTAAGTATATTCCAAGGATACCAACAAATTATCACACGAATAATTTCCACCAGTTACCATGGAAGATGATATTCCCAAGACACAGGTGTTGAATATATGAACCACAGTAGTAAACAAATGATAATTTTATTGTATTATAGTTTCTGAGGACAGCGACACATTATTAGTTGATAGTGAAGTTCCTATACCCTATAAGGAGGAAGTAAGGAGATTAAAAGTTATAATATAGATATAATCTATGAATTTTGAGATAGATTTCAAGAATCATAACCAATATTGGGTTATGGGTGATCTCTCAACAGATATAAAACCACCTATGTGAAATTGGGTATTAAAGAATTATATAGATATGGGTAGTTAAGTTAGTTCGTATAAAACAAAGATATTGTCTAAGGACTTAATATAGAAAAGGAATATACATTGAAAAAAATTATTTCTTTATTTTCTCTATTGATCGCTTTTGAAATTATAATATTCATATCCTCTCAAAATCACTATAATATTTATAAGATTGATGTAAAGATAACTTATATTAAGGGGAAACTTTTGTTAGATGTTTATAGGAGAAAAATAAAAGGTTTTATGACTCAAAATACATTAAATAAGATATTTAAGTTGTATTGATCCATATTTGGATTTTTCAAGTATAAAGATCATCCATAATTCACTATGATAAATCCATAAGAGGGTTTGGTTTCATAAATAATTAATGTATCCTATGTGTTTACAATCTATTTTGTGGGAGTGAAGTAATTTTTTAAATTTTTTATATTGATTAAATATAAATAATTATAAATAAGTTTCTTTTCTGATAGTTAGTTATTACATGGATGAACACATACTTCCCCTTTAATTTTTTAGTTTATTGAACTATAATATAGGTCTAAATATCATTCTAGATAGATCTAAGATGTTTCTTGAACAATTTCATCCTACAAACATTGACTAAATGATGGAGAGATTATGTATGGAAAAAACCAAGAGGGGATTGGTTCTGGGTTCTCATGGTATACATCCTTACATGAAAATGTTCTGTCAACAAATAAGGGAAAAGAGATAGAATTTGTAACATCCCAGGTAATTAAGGAATAAAGATTTTTTATATTTATTAATATTTACGAATTAAATATTAATTTTAATTAAAAGGGGTTTCTACATTCGATAGCATACTCGACACGCAACGATGAGTTTCTTTGAAAACATACGTTGCACACAAGTAATAAAATAATATTATTTTAAATGTTAGTTAACAAGTAGCCGTTATACTAGCGGGAATGGATAGAAATAACCAAAATATGATTATATATGTTTTTAAATGTTTTTATATTTACCCAATAAAAGATAAAGGGTTAAAATACGGAAAGAGTTCAATTTTAGGAATTTATACCCAAATTTTCACTAAGGGTTCACTTATCACCTTTTGACGGCGAACCGTCATTAAATATAGTTTTGATCAATCTTATAAATTCTATTGGACCAAAAATAACTCTTCTTTAGAATCGGGACATCAAAATTTACTTTGTGTAAATTTTTGGTACCTTTTCGATAAAGTTCATTTTTTAATGAATAGTGTAAAATGTTGTATTTTAATTCAAAACCTCTTTTTAATATAATTCATTTATATAATTATATTATATTTTGAATTGGTTTTAAAGAGAAATTAGAAAATATTTTTACAATTAAATCCAATAGTGGTCGTTGGAATTAATTTCACTTTGAAATCGGACTTAAACTAGTGTCAATCTTTTGATATTTATTGTTTCATAAAAACACGCTATTTGCTCTGACAGTGGGAATTAATTATTAAATTTATTAATGTGACTTATTTGTTTTGAATTTTTTAAAATAGACTTCATTTTTGAATTCGTAATATCAAATATAGCTTAGGGTGATTTTTTGGTAATTTTCTGAAAAACTTCAATTTTGATGAATAGTGAAACCACTAAGTGGTACTTATAAAAACTGATTTTCCGTTTAAATGAAATTTTTCCATCATTGTATTTTTATTTTCAAAAATCCGACATAAATGGTTTTCATTAAGAAGTAAAATGTGGTTCAATGAGATTAAAATAATTTTTTGGTGAATAGTAACTTATTAAGTTTTTAATCGCGATAAGTGGTAATTAGTGCAGTTTAAGGTAAAAATAATGTTTCAATAATATGAGATGAGCTTTACACATGTCCTACCCTCATTGTATGTGTCATGGCCGACCAAGACAAGCCATGGGTCAACTTGGGGACCCCATGGATCCACTTTGGTTGGGAAATGACATAAATAACTTTTTATTTAATGTAAAAGTAAAAATGACACAAACATAATATGTTTTGCGAAAACAATTTTTACATGGGGTTATAAAGATCATATTTTTGATTATAAATAGTCATTGGAAAGATAAAAATATTTCCTACATCATAGTAGTTTTTTAATAATTTTTAAACTTTAAATAAATTAAATTATTTATGACATCATGATGATGCAGCGATGACTTCATTAGTTAACGATTTAAATAAAATGGAAAGATAATGTAATATCTAAAACCTACACAAGTAAAAAACCTATTGTATGGGAATATTTAGAAGCCTTATCATCATATCGTCGAAATATATCAATGTGGGACCTTATAAATTCGAAATAGTTTTGAAAATAAAATAATAGTTTCATGATTTCCAAAAGTGCCCCTCCTCTCCTCTTATAAAAGTCCCCCACCTCTACCTCATTTAACACACTCCTCAAGCCTTTGGCTCGGACATCCCCTGCCCATTTACTCTCTCCACATCCCTCTCCTCATCCTAGAGGATTCCCTTTGGGCAGAATCCTTTCAAAGGAATCTTTTAGGCTCAAATCAAAAGGAGTTACACTTTTAAAGGTATTTCATTCTCTCTTGTTCATTTGTTTTATATTGCTTCTCCAACCCCTAAACTCTTTTTATTTACTTATTTTGTAACAACAACAGTATCTTAAATATACTAGGATATTGTTATAAGATTTATTCGAGCTACACTCTCACACAACTACATCAAATGGTTAAAGAACATACGGTTTCCGTGGATGGCGAAATTCTGCCTCCCGAAATGCTGATTGTTCAATACTCATTTAACACCTTCAAAGGTGGCCATTATGTTGTCAATATTTTTATATATGATATATAATATGTTTATTCTTCTTTAAGATTATATATTTTTCATTTATGGCATACCATTATTGTTTCCATTATGGGTAAACACGATATCTTCTTTTTAGGAAGTGCGGACTACCGCCCCCTGAAAGTGATTTGATTCGTTAATACCATATGTGGGATGTGTAAAGGATAAAGTTAATGATATTATATATTTTATTATACTGGAATTATAATATACTCTTATATCATTATGATTCCATCCCAGAAAATTCGAAATAGTAATGAAAGTAGCGTTCATGCGTACGTATGGCTTACCATCTCCATGAATGGTGCATTTCATTTCTTACCTCTAAATGATTATGTAATATTATAAATACATGTATATGCTGTATATATATGATATATATGATATCCAAATCAGGAATGTCATTCTGAATATAAAGAACCTTTGACCACACGAACAACATGTAATTGTAAGAAGTCCACTTTCGACTTAAGAACCAAATATTGACAAAACAAACATTATTAACTTAAATGGTTACATAATGTTTATAACATGAAAATAAGTGATATAAAAGGAATAATGAACTTTAAAAAGGTTCTTAATCAAGTATAAATTAACTCAAGTTTATTATTCAGGACGTTAAAGAACGATCGAGTCAAGTCGGACCCGAGGTAAGGGACTTCGTCTCAATCTCCTTTTATTGAGGAATATTTCATTTTATACTCAACTTTCTTTTATATGGTGTATAAACCCCTTTTAATTTTACTTTTATACAAAAAGAATATTTTTCTACGAATTGTTTTACTAAACGACAAAAAGGAATGTTTTTTTAACGTACGCGGTGACAACGACCTTTTCCGCCGCTGCGAGTATTATTTGGTCTTTGGCTTCCTCAACAAGACGTTATGTTTTTAAAATAAAATAAATACCATATACTCTTTTATGTATTTTGGTATTGAAAATGTTTTTGATAAAGGATTCTATTATGATATATTGTGATTGAAATTTGGAAATGTTATCATTTCTTTATATTGGTTTTATGTTTTATGATTTTATATTGGTACTTGGACATTTGACGGGTGGTTACGTGATAAACCATATGACGGGTGGTGCCGTGAATACCAGGATGGGTGGTTACATTATAACCTCCAATGCATTGGGTATGGAAGTCGGCCGTATGACTATTCCATTAATTATGTATGGAAATTGGCCGTATGGCTATTCCATTAAGTGATATGTGTGGAAGCCGACCGTATGGTTATTCAACTTAAGTATGTTTATGTCCCAAGTTACCTTTATATATGTTATGTGTTCTTTATATGGGTTTTATGGTAATCCTTTGGTTACAAAAAGGTAAGTAATGATACTTTATTTAGTGAAGAGTTTTTACTACTTCATGAAGGTGAAAGTATTACTTTGATAGAGTATACATGGTTTAATTGATGTTTGAAAAACTAACAGTTTTCATTCATTGTGTATCCCTTTATGAGCTTTTTATGCTCACCCCAAGTTTTTTTTGAAATGTTTTTCACATGATTTAATGTGGAATAAGGTCAAGGATGGGATCATGGGAATTTCATGCTATATAAAACATGGAACTAGACATGTTTCTTGTAAGAGTTTTTTTTATTATGGAAAATTAGTAGAAGTGACTACTTTGTAATCTTTTGAGATGTAATAGTTATGTTCTAATTCTCTAAAACTCTAAACCTGAAAAGATCCTCAACGTGAATTATTCATTTAATTCAATATTAAGTAAGGTTTAAGGCCGGAGCCTTATAGTTGGTATCCAAGGTCGGTTTAGACAACTTTAGGAGTTAGAAAAGTGTTAAATTATAATATGATTGAAATGATATAGCATTTACGGATTACCATGTTGCTTCACCTAATATATTTCTGTGTTCAGAATGGTTTTCCGCAGAGTAAACAAGGCAACTATGTTGGGACGACATCAGGAGGAAGACAACCTTCCAAATCAGCAACCTGATATGGTCGGAATCGGAACTGAACAGTTTGTTGCAGTGATGGCATAGTTGACTCAGGCTATAAATGGTGGTGGTATCCATGCACGAGATCAGCCAGATCAACCGCAGAGGAACATGTCAGTGGTGGAACATTTCATGAGGCAATATCCCCCATCATTCAGAGGATCATCTGACCATGTGCAAGCTGAAGGGTGGATGAAAGCACTGGAGAAGATTTTTTATGTCATGGGGTGTTCAGAACATCAAAAGGTTAGTCTTGCTGTTTACCGTTTTGAAGGTGAAGTTGATCAGTGGTGGTCGATGGTGAAAATATCAGGGATAGTGATGAGATTGAGGATCTTCACTGGGATGAATTCAAAGGTATGTTTCTTGAGAAATATTTTCCTAAGGTGGTTCATCTTAGGATGGAAAAAAAGTTCCTAGAATTGAGGCAGGAGGATGATTCAGTGGATGCTTATGAAGCAAAGTTCACTTGATTGGCAAGGTATGCGCCAAACATTATACGAGATCTTGATAGTAAAATAAACCATTTTTACTCAGGGTTAAAGCCAAAGTATCGAAGGGCTTTAGCTTCTTGTGAGTTTAAAAGTTATTAAAAACTTGTTCGATGTGCGGAGAAGGTGGAAATGGAGTTTTCCGATGCTCAGGTGTTCTATGACAAATAACAGAATAAGAGGACTAGTTGGCAGGAAAATGGGAAGAATTCATCAAAGAAGCAAGGAGGTAAGAAAACCAAATATCCATCCTGTGAGATGTATGGTAAAATGCATCCTGGAGAATGTTTATCCAAGTCTGGTAAGTGATTTCGGTGTGGTAAGTCTGGTCATATTGCTCGTAACTGTAAGGAAGATGATCAAGCAGGCAATGAAAAGCCAACGGTAAGATGTTTTAAGTGTAATGAAATGGGTCATTATGAAAACGAGTGTCCAACGATGAACTCAACTAGGGGAATGCAGGCAGACTACAAGCAGAAAGGGGTGGTGAAATCCTTTGAAACAACTTCAGCAGATGTTGGGCCATCGAATGAAGTGGTATCAGGTACACTGTTTGTTTGTTCAGATTATGCCAATGTGTTGTTTGATTCAGGGTCTACACACTCTTTCATTTCTGAGAATTTTTCTAGTAAATTGGAAATTCCATATCAAGATATGAATCCTGAACTTACGGTAAAAACACCTGGAGGGAACGTTGAGACAAAAAGGAATTATAAGAACCTTCATATCCTTGTGTGTGGAAAGAATCTACCAGCAAACCTTATTGTTTTTCCTCTAGTAGAGTTTGATGTCATTTTGGGCATGGATTTGCTTTCTGTTTATGATGCTAAGATTGACTGCAGAGCTAAAATGGTTTCTTTTCAGAAAGATTTTCAGTTTGTGTACAATAATGAACCCCTGATTTTGATAACATATCATGAAGTTGAGAAACTAGTAAAAGATGGAAATGAATGTTACCTTGAACATATTGTTAAAAATAAAGGAACTGTTCAGATTAATGATGTGCCAGTGGTAAATGAGTATCTTGATGTTTTTTCTGATGAGTTGCCTGGTATTATTCATGATCGGGATGTTGAATTTACTGTTGACTTTGTTCATGATTCTAAGCCAATTTCAAAACCCCCTTATCGAATGGCTCAAGTTGAACTTTTAGAGTTAAAGAAACAATTGCAGGAGTTATTAGATAAAGGTTTCATTAGACCTAACACATCACCATGGGGTTCTCCTGTCTTGTTTGTTAAAAAGAAAGATGGATCAATGAGACTTTGAATTGATTATAGAGCCTTGAATAATATTACTGTTAAGAACAAGTATCCTTTGCCTCATATAGATGATTTGTTTGATCAGCTCCAGGGAGCACAGTATTTTTCGAAGATTGACTTGAGGTCGGGGTACCATCAATTGAAAGTAAAAGAAGCAGACGTTCCGAAGACAGTGTTCCGTACTAGATATGGCCATTATGAATTTGTAGTTATGCCTTTTGGGTTAACCAATGCACCTGCTGTATTCATGGACCTTATGAATATAATTTTCCATGAGTTCTTGGATACGTTTGTGGTTGTTTTCATCGATGATATTTTGGTGTTTTCTAAAAGTAAATAGGAGCATGAAAGTCATTTAAGGGTTATCTTGCAAAACTTAAAAGAAAAGAAACTATATGGAAAATTCAGCAAGTGTGAGTTTTGGTTACAACAGATTTCTTTCCTAGGTCACATTGTTTCAAAAGATGGAATAACTGTTGATCCTAATAAAACAAAAGTTGTTGAATAATGGCCAAGACCCACAAATGTAACCGAGATCCATAGTTTTCTTGGTTTGGCAGGTTACTACCGAAGGTTTGTTGAAAATTTTTCACGGTTATCTAGTCCAATGACTAAGCTAACTCGTAAGGGTGTTAAGTTCATCTGGACAAAAGAATGTGATGATTGTTTTCAGGAGTTGAAGAGAAGATTGGTGAATGCTCTAGTTTTGGCACTTCCTTCCAGGAATGATGAGTTTGTTATATACAGTGATGCTTCGTTGAAGGGACTTGGCTGTGTCCTTATGCAGAATGATCAGGTAATTTTTTATGCTTCATGACAGTTGAAAACTCATGAGGTAAATTACCCTACACATGATTTGGAATTAGCTGCTATTGTCTTTGCTTTAAGAATTTGAAGGGATCATTTGTATGGAGTAAAGTGTGAAATATATACTGATCACAAAAGTTTAAAGTATATATTCACTCAGAAATAATTGAACATGAGATAGAGGAGATGGCTGGAATTAATCAAGGATTATGATTGTACAATTCATTACTATCCGGGAAAAGAAAATAAAGTTGCTGATGCTTTGAGTCAAAAAAGTAATGCTTCATTAGCAATGTTGCGATTGGAACATGATCCTTTGGTTAAAGATTTGATGAACTTTGGCATAGAAGTTGTTGGTACAGGATGTTCTTCTGTTTTGTTTCAGGTATCAGTGAAATCTTCTCTATCAGACAGAATCAAGCGAGAACAGAAGCGAGACAGTGAGTTGAAGAAAAAGGTAGAGCTGGTTCAGAAAGGTAAGTTGCCTGAATTAAACATTGATAATGATTGTTTTTTGAGGTTTCGGAAGAGATTATGTGTGCCTTGTGATTCACAGTTGAAGAATGAGTTGTTATGTGAGGCTCATAGTTCCCCATTTTCAGTTCATCCTGGCAGTACAAAGATGTACATAGATCTACGGGAGTATTACTGGTGGGATGGAATGAAAAGAGATATTGCTGATTTTACTATGATGTGTCTGACTTGTCAGCAGGTTAAAGCAGAGAGGCAGTTATCGAAAGGGATGCTTCAGCCGTTACCAGTGCCAGAGTGGAAATGGGAAAACATATCCATGGACTTTGTTGTGGGATTACCGAGGACATCTCGAGGTAATAATGCAATCTGGGTTATTGTTGATCGCTTGACTAAATCTGCTCATTTCCTTGATATACGAGATACTCTTTCCCTAGATCAACTTTCCCGTTTGTATCTTAATCAGATTTTCAGGTTACATGGAGTTCCCCTCTCCATTATATTTTATCGTGATCCCAGGTTCACATCTAACTTTTGGAAAGGTCTTCAGAAGTCGTTGGGTACTAAATTAAATTTTAGTATAGCTTTTCATCCTCAATCAGACGGGCAGTCAGAACGAACAATTCAGACCTTGGAGGATATGCTACGAGCTTGTTCGATGGATTATCAGGGAAGTTGGGACCAACATCTTTCTTTGGTTGAGTTTTCTTATAATAACATCTTTCATTCCAGTATACAGATGGAACCATTTGAGGCATTATATGGGAAGCGGTGTCGAACTCCAGCATTTTGGGATGAAGTGGGTGAAAGGAAGCTAATGGGACCAGAATTGGTAGAAGAGATGGCAGAAAAAGTTCAGTTGATTCAGAAGCACATGAGAACAGCTCAGAGCAGGCAGAAGAGTTATGCGGATAACCGGAGGAAGGATCTATCTTTCGAGGTAGGTGATCATGTTTTTCTCATGGTTTCTCCTTGGAAAAGTGTGATGAGATTTGGTATGAAAGGAAAGCTGAGTCCAAGGTTTATTGGACCATATGAAATTTTGGAGAAAGCTGGATCAGTTGCTGACCGAGTGGATTTACCTCCGAGTTTGTCTCAAGTACACAATGTTTTTCATGTTTCAATGTTGAGGAAGTATATGCCAGATCCATCTCATGTTTTGAGTCCAGAGGTAGTTTAGCTAGAGGAGAACCTATCTTATGAAGAACAACCAGTCCAGATTCTTGACCATAGGGAGCAGGTGTTACGGAATAAGGTGATTCATCAGGTAAAGGTTTTGTGGAAAAATCATGTGATTGAAGAGGCAATGTGGGAATCTAAAAATGCTATGAGGGATAAATACCCCCACTTATTTTAATAAGTGAATAAAATTGCGAGGACGCAATTCCAAAAAGGGGGGAAGGCTGTAACATCCCAGGTAATTAAAGAATAAAGAATTTTCATATTTATTAATATTTACGAATTAAATATTAATTTTAATTAAAATGGGTTTCTACGTTCGATAGCGTACTCGATACGCAACGATGAGTTTCTTTGAAAACTTACGTTGCACAAAAGTAATAAAATAATATTATTTTAAATGTTAGTTAACAAGTAGCCATTGTACTGGCGAGAATGGATAGAAATAACTAAAATATGATTATATATGTTTTTAAATGTTTTTACATTTACCCAATAAAAGATAAAGGGTTAAAATACGGAAAGAGTTCAATTTTAGGCATTTATACCCTAATTTTCACTAAGGGTTCACTTATCACCTTTTGACGGTGATCCGTCATTAAATATAGTTTTGATCAATCTAATAAATTCTATTGGACCAAAAACAACTCTTCTTTAGAATCGGGACATCAAAATTTACTTTGTGTAAATTTTTGGTACCTTTCCGATAAAGTTCATTTTTTAATGAATAGTGTAAAATGTTGTATTTTAATTCAAAACCTCTTTTTAATCTAATTTATTTATATGATTAGATTATCTTTTGAATTGGTTTTAAAGAAAAATTAGAAAATATGTTTACCATTAAATCCAATAGTGGTCGTTGGAATTAATTTCACTTTGAAATCGGACTTAAACTAGTGTCAATCTTTTAATACTTATTGTTTCATAAAAACACGCTATTTGCTCTGACAGCGGAAATTAATTATTAAATTTATTAATGTGGCTTATATGTTTTGAATTTTGTAAAATAGAATTCATTTTTTAATTCGTAATATAAAATATAGCTTATGGTGATTTTTTGGTAATTTTCTGAAAAACTTCAATTTTTGATGAATAGTGAAACCACTAAGTGGTACTTATAAAAACTGATTTTCCGTTTAAATGAAATTTTGCCATCATTGTGTTTTGATTTTCAAAAATCCGACATACATGGTTGTCATTAAGAAGTAAAATGTGGTTCAATGATATTAAAATAATTTTTTGGTGAATAGTAACTTATTAAGTTTTTAATCGCGATTAGTGGTAATTAGTTTAGTTTAAGGTAAAAATAATGTTTTAATAATATGAGATGAGCTTGACACATGTCCTACCCTCATTGGATGTGTCATGGCCGACCAAGACAAGCCATGGGTCATCTTGGGGACCCCATGGAGCCACTTTGGTTGGGAAATGACATAAATAACTTTTTATTTAATGTAAAAGTAAAAAGGACACAAACATAATATGTTTTACGAAACAATTTTTTATGTGGGGTTATAAAGATCATATTTTTGATTATAAATATTCATTGGCAATATAAAAAGATTTCCTACATCATAGTATTTTTTTTATAATTTTTATACTTTAAATAAATTAATTTATTTATGACATCATGATAATGGAGCGATGACTTCATTAGTTAACGAATTAAATAAAATGGAAAGATAATATAATATCTAAAACCTAAACATGTCCAAAACCTATTGGATTGGAATATTTTGAAGCCTTATCATCTTATATTATAAATATATCAATATGGGTCCTTATAAATTCGAAACACTTTTGAAAATAAAATAATAGTTTCATGATTTCAAAAAGTGCCCCTCCTCTCCTCTTATAAAAGGCCCCCACCTCTACCTCATTTCACACACTCCTAAAGCCTTTGGCTCGGCCATCCCCTACCCATTTACTATCTCCACATCCCTCTCCTCATCTTAGAGGATTCCCTTTGGGAATAATCCTTTCAAAGGTAGCCTTTAGGATCAAATCAAAAGGAGTTACACTTTTAAAGGTAATTCATTCTCTCTTGTTCATTTGTTTTATTTTGCTTCTCCAACCCCCTAAACTCTTTTTATTTACTTCTTTTGTAACAACACCAGTATCTTCAATATACTAGGATGTTTTTATAAGATTTATTCGAGCTACACTCTCACACAAATACATCAAATGGTTAAAGAACATACGGTTTCCGTGGATGGCGAAATTCTGCCTCCCGAAGCGATGATTGTTCAATACTCATTTAACACCTTCAAAGGTGGAAATTATGATGTCACTATCTTTATATATGATATATAATATGTTTATTCTTATTTAAGATTCTGTATTTTTCATTTATGGCATACCGTTATTGTTTCCATTATGAGTAAACATGATATCTTCATTTTAGGAAGTGCGGACTACCGCCCCCTGAAAGTGATTTGATTCGTTAATACCATATGTGGGATGTGTAAAGATAAAGTTAATGATATTATATATGTTATTATACTGGAATTATAATATACTCTTATATCATTATGATTCCATCCTAGAAAATACAAAATAGAAATGAAAGTAGCGTTCATGCGTACGTACGGCTTACCGTCTCCATGAACGGTGCATTTCATTTCTTACCTCTAAATGATTATGTAATATTATAAATACATGTATATTCTGGATATATATGATATATATGATATCCAAATCAGGAATGTCATTCTGGATATAAAGAACCTTTGACCACACGAACAACATGTAATTGTAAGAAGTCCACTTTCGACTTAAGAACTAAATATTGACAAAACAAACATTATTAACTTAAATGGTTACATAATGTTTATAACATGGAAATAAGTGATATAAAAGGAATAATGAACTTTAAAAAGGTTCTTAATCAAGTATAAATTAACTCAAGTTTATTATTCATAACGTTAAAGAACGATCGAGTCAAGTCGGACCCGAGGTAAGGGACTTCGTCTCAATCTCCTTTCATTGAGGCATATTTCGTTTTATACACAACTTTCTTTTATACGGTGTGTACACCCCTTTTACTTTTACATTTATACAAAAGGAATCTTTTTCTACGAATCGTTTTACTAAACGACAAAAAGGAATGTTTTTTAACTTACGCGGTGACAACGACCTTTTCCGCCGCTGCGAGTATTATTTAGTCTTTGGCTTCCTCAACAAGCCGTTATGTTTTTAAAATAAAATAAATACCATATACTCTTTTATGTATTTTGGTATTGAAAATGTTTTTGATAAAGGATTCTATTATGATATATTGTGATTGAAATGTGGAAATGTTATCATTCCTTTATATTGGTTTTATGTTTTATGATTTTATATTGGTACTTGGACATTTGACGGGTGGTTGCATGATAAACCATATGACAGGTGGTGCTATGAATACCAGGACGGGTGGTTACGTTATAACCTCCAATGCATTGGGTATGGAAGTCTGACGTATGGCTATTCCATTAAGTATGTATGGAAATTGGCCGTATGGCTATTCCATTAAGTGATATGTGTGGAAGTCGACCGTATGGTTATTGCACTTAAGTATGTTTATGTCCCAAGTTACCTTTATATATGTTATGTGTTCTTTATATGGGTTTTATGGTAATACTTTGGTTACAAAAAGGTAAGTAATGATACTTTATTCAGTGAAGAGTTTTTACTACTTCATGAAGGTGAAGGTATTACTTTGATAGAGTATACATGGTTTACTTGATGTTTGAAAAACTAAGAGTTTTCATTCTTTGTGTATCCCTAACTGAGCTTTTTATGCTCACCCCATGTTTTTTTTGAAATGTTTTTCACATGATTTAATGTGGCATAAGGTCAAGTATGGGATCAAGGGAATGTCAAGCTATATAAAACATGGAACTAGACATGTTTCTTTTATGAGTTTTTTTTATTATGGAAACTTAGAAGAAGTGACTACTTTGTAATCTTTTGAGATGTAATAGTTATGTTCTAATTCTCTAAAACTCTAAACCTGAAAAGATCCTCAACGTGAATTATTCATTTAATTCAATATTAAGTAATGTTTAAGGCCGGGGCCTTATAGAATTAGTTGAATTATTTACAAAAAATATATATTTTTCATCATGTATTCCATGTTATGTAACTATTTTGATGAATTTTACAACTTTATAATGGTGGGATGATATTAAGTATATCTAATAAAACAACATTGTTCTAATGTTAAAACTATCCTAAAATAACTAGGGACTAATAATTATATGTTCCTAGTACATGAAGGGGTTTCCAATGTAATCATTGGGGGAATTATAGAATATATTTTCCAAACAGATCAGGATGATCTGAAATAATAATCAGGATATGGCTTCCCCCTTAATGATGGAGTTATTAGTTAGAGGATCTCATTGATGAAAGTGGATTCGAGTTCTATAAAATACCTCAAGTATATTATGTATTTTGATATAGCTAATGATTTATTGTGTATACATAACTTTTTTAGGAGATTGATGTTGTGTGGAGTAGTGAATATAATATCACATGTTATTTTGATAATACTACAGTAGTGGTCCTCACAAAGGAACCTAAGTCACTTTATCAAATAGAACATATACATTGATAATATTAACTCTTAAGATATTTTTTAGAAGGATTTGGTCTTATAAATAACTGTATTATAGTGGAAAACACGATAAAACACTTACTAATATAATATATTGGCAACAGTAAGAATATCTCGTGAGAGCTTGTGGACTAAGATTCATTATCAGATAAATCTTGTTCATGTGGGATTTTGTTGGAGTAGGTACCCCAGAACTTACAAACATAATATTATTATCAGTTATATATTAATTTTATGAAATCATATAAATATTTTTTTCATATGATTTGTATTATTTCAAGTGCTATTAATGTTATTATATACTAGATTATCTTTCATATTTAAAGGTCATAACAATTACGCACTATAATGACATCCCAAAAGGGATTCAAAAATATTCTCAAATATATGTCCTATTGATTGGTGACATCTTCCAAATAGACCCAGATGATGCAGTCCATTAGTTGTATGGGTCTTATAAAACGTTGTAGCTTTTAAATAGATCCAGATGATGTTGTCCCAGATTTTTATTCTCATCATATATTTGGGAGACATTATGTTTTTTAGATACCTCACATGGTCTTTGAATTTTGATAGGGCCTAGAGGGTTACAAATAATATGTATTCACAAGATCCACCAATTCAGTTAAAGTAGAATTCTGGATAAATTGTTTCCTACTTGTAGGAACCAATGACAATCAAAGTGAAATAAAATAAGATAATTAATTATATTATATTATTCTCATTTTTAATAATGATAATTAAATTTATTTTTCAAGGTATTTATATGTTTATTTAAATATATAATTTAATATGATAGAGTGTTATTTTTCAAATAAATGGAAGAATATTAATGGTATTTTAAATTATTTCTAAGGGAATGATTTGAGTTAATGACCTCTGGTAAATCAAATTGCATTTAATTATGTCTCCAGTGTGCGGTAAAGTGTTCATGACATGTAAAACACATTTTATTAGTTATTCATTTCATCTTTGGAAATGTTAACAGGGATAACTTATCTAAGGGATAAAGTTCAATTTTGGAATGTTAGCCCTTTCTTTTTAAGCTCATTTCAAAGACATGAATAATGAATGAAATCATTTTCATGAATTTTAGATAACTCCCCTATTAAATACCATTATCTAAAGATTTTGGATTTATAAAGGTAAATAATTAATCCAAAACATGTTAATCGATTGAACACATGATCTTCTAGAAATCGTAAGAGTGGTGTAAGGACTTTGATCATCCATGCTAAAACAAGGGAATTTTGGCACAAATTGTGTGGAGTTTTTTTACATGGGTGTAAAATATATAGGTAATATAGTTTGGTGTCTTCAAGATATAATGAACTAGAAAAGATAGAATATCATTGGGATCATGTTTTTACATCTAGGTACAATTTTGGTTTCATTTTCATAATTAAATTAATTCTCAACAGATCTTTATGATGAATCAGTTATCTCTAATATGAATGAAATAATTTATGAAATATTTAGTTCTACAAATTAAAATAAAACCCTCATTATTTCCTCTACAGGGTTCTTTGTTTCATTATGGTGTGCATCATAACTTACCCCATGAGATCCAGTCCTAAACTTCTCTTATAGTAGGAGATAAACTCACAAAGCCTCAAGACCACTATAGTTTCACCCTTTAACTCACCTACCTATGGAGTTTCTTTAATGACTCTAGACACACAATATTTTATGATAACACACATCACACTCCACTTTTATCTTTTTGGTTAACCACCATATGTAGTCACAACTCCTAACCCACCACATTATTCTAACTATCCTAACTAGTGGTCTACTATAGTTTGAGTTTTGTTAAAAGTGATTGTGTTTAAGATGAATTTTCATTTATGACCAGTTTTTGTTTCTATGTTTATAAATTACCATGGAGTAGAAAGAAAATGGTGTCTAACGTTAGAGAATGGTGTCTTTGGGGTTCATCATTGTCATTGGATGTAGTATGGAAATTGAATAGATGATGTTTATTTTGATTTTCACAAACATGCACTTGGTGATGATATTAAGTACCTAAGGGAGGCACACATTACATAGTAGACATTTCATTTGTGAAAACATGACCATGATGATGCACTCAAGAGACATATGTCCCTAATTTTATATTAATGTATCATGATTATGGTTTAATGAGACTGCAATATTAGAGTTTTAATTAATGTTTTATTTTTTGAATTTAAATTTATATATTATCTATATTTTATTAAAATAATATTTTTTCAGGATTTTTATTTGTCCATATATATCTATGTTTCCCTTAATTTTATATGATACATTTACATATACACTAGTTTCATATTGTGTAATACCAAATAATAAGTCACATATGAGAGAATAATGTGGGATTTGTTTATTCTATATTTTATTACAATATTTAGGTAATAATAATTCACATGTGTTAAAATTTGGAATATATAAATACATTAATTGATGAATTAATATTTTTATGTTTTTTTTCTATAATCTTTTTTATGTGATACATAATAATTATTTTTATATACAGGAACCTATCATATATAAATTGATTGAAATTTTTACAACAAGTGTTTTAAATTAAATAATAGATTCATCTTAGAATTCATTACCATTTATTTATAACAAAAAAATGGTACTCTTGATATTTTTTAGAGTTATTATGTTTTTAATTGAGGAAAATATTTTTGGAATCAAGGGTTAGTTAGGTGAATAACTAAACAAATAATATTTTTTTATTTCTTTATTAATGACCCTGAACTAAATTCACAACTCCAACATGTTATTATTTTTTATTTTTGTTATCTTAGGTTATGTTATTTGTATTTTATATAACCAACATCATTATGGGTTATAAATTTTGGATGGAATTTTAACTTTTCATGTATTCGAAAACTCATTTGGAGAATTGGGTGATAAAATGATGTGATTTATGTTTAAAAAAATGTAATTGGTGTCTTTATAATTCAACAAAATCCTGGTTGGTGACTTAGAATATGCGTTATGATTAGAGGAATCTCATGTAGTTGGTGCTACTATTGCATTACCCGGCTAGCCGATGGACACCACTATGAAGCTATTAAGATTGGTAGTGGACATATTTCTGAGAAGGACACACTAATAAGATAGTAAGATAACATTAGGTGGATGGTGGCCCACTAGCCAGTCAGTGGACCCTCGTCGGCCATCCAACGGGGTGCATTGGGCATTGTCTTAGAGAGGGTATTTTGGTTTTTTTGATACAAGGTACCCCTAGATATTTGTAGGTATGAATTAAATTTTTGGAATCCATTTGACCAGGTTAACATATTGTCCATCGCTATTATCCCCCTTTATTAAAGGTGACTTTAGATTCACACAGTTGGGTAATCCGAGTGAAATATTCTATTTTCATTAATCATGGATCCCTATTCCACTTGTATGGGTAGATTATTTCATTATTCATCATATATGATCCTTCTAGGTATATCATGTCATTTTCAATTATATGATATATCAATTGTCCTTTAATTCTCTCCCTTCTTGCCCACCTTATTTGTCAATCGATTCTTTGTATTATATTGATTAGATAATCAGAAGATAATTCCATTGGTTAGTGATGGAATCATTTGAAAATGATGGGGAATTGGACCAACACAGATAGAGGATGTCCCATAATTATGATGAAATTATGTTAATGTGATTTTTGTTAAAGGTATATCCCTTTTTGATCATTCTATAGTTTTTTTCTGATATGAGTTGGATCAACCATCAGATCAAGGAATTGAATTAGGGATTATCCAGGTCTTAAGATAAATAGTGTCTTAGGTGTCGTATGAACTATATTGGAAAAAATAATGTCAATGGAATGTCAACTAGTTATTTTCTTAAAGACATCCCAATTTAATTATATTAAATAAGTGGTTGTTTTGTTTCTTCCTCAAAGGAATGTTTCCTAGAATGATGTTAGATGAATGTTATGGAACTACAAGGGGTTGTAGGTTGTCATTCCAGCTTGGCATTGATACTTAAAACTTTTTTAAAAAAAATATTCCTTTCACTAATGAATATGAGTTTACTTGTAACCACTTAATAAATTATAATTAGTTATAATTAATTATATTTGAATTCTTAGAAATGGTTTAGCACCACATAGTGATTGATGGTGGCCAAATGGGCTAGGTTGAACTCATATTGGTTGTTGGGATTTTCATTAATAAGGATACACTCCATGTTGAGGTTAGTGGTCCTATCTACTCTACACTATTTTATTATTGACTATTTTTTAGTATTTGATATTACGTATTTCACATTAGTCAAATGAGCATTATTACATAATTATGTTATGAACTTCATACAACTCTTAATTAGTTAATGATATGTAGGTATTAAATAATTAAAGGAACCACTCCTAATGTAATTAAACAAAGTTCAAAGGGAAATGATGGAGTATTGAGAACTATATTGATTGCAACCACTGATGGTCAAGGATTATTCACATGTGTGTGAAAAAGTAGCTAATGAGAACCATATTTTATTTTGGATCACATGTGTGTTCATGTTTTTCTCATTATCCCATTATATGATAATTGATGACCTCGTTTTTCATTTAAAGATTAATTGACTTTGTTTGAATTTGATCGCATGTGTGTACATGTAGAAACAATGACTGATAATGACATGTTATTATCTATTTATACGTATGATCTTCCTGGTTATGTGATATAACATATTCCCATTTTATGTATTATTAAGGTGTATGATGAAAATATCACCATCATGATATATGTACCCCTTATAGGGGAAGTCTGAATGACATACAATGATGATGATTATGGACCTAAACACAGGGAAGGGGAACAAAGTCCTTAAGGTCAGACTAACAACAACCTGAGTGGATCATTATGTTCTTGTGGTCTAACTCGAGGCATAAAAAGGATATAAATACATTGATTCCTAACTTGTGCATGCCATGGGTAATGAATACTTAGAGTGTAGTTTGTGATGCATTTTGGGTATGATATCATTGTAGTAAAACCCTATTAAAATTACTTATGACTGTTCTGGGACACCATTTGTCCTTGGGAATCCTCTGGGATACATTTCCAACACATTGATGTGGTATGATAGCTTTATAGCATGGATATGGTTGGGTGCATGAATAAAAGTACACTATGAAAAGAACTCCCATTTATATTATTCATCAGAGAGAATAATAACATCCCTTCGCCTACTGGAGGCAGGCTTGTGATTGTGGTCGATAGGCCTTCAATCAGATAGGCAAGCCTTGGTGGGTGGTTAGATTACAATATAAACTATGTTGAGGTTTTTTGGATATCATTATATTTAGAAAATATGTATCCATTTATTTGTTAGAATAATTTTGGTGATTTATGATATTTATAATTTGAATTTAGGGATGTTTTTTACTTTCATTTAATGGATATACCAGGTAGGGTAAGATAAATAATATTTTTAATGATTATAAAAATTTATGCTTGGCTCGGAAGGTTTTAGAATAAATATCATCTTACTCAATATAAAAAAATCTTTAAAAAAGAGTGATGATAATTGATAAACAACGTGATTTGAGAAACTAATTTAATTTCAGGATATTGAACTTATTTTCTTAAAATAAAGAAATATGAACATAGTGGAAATTATAACATAGTCCATTAGTGAATCACCACATCTGGTTTGGATTTATTCCTACATTGATTTTTTATTGTAATATACCTCAATCCAAATTATCATACGATGTTTTTCTCAAATCAGTGACTTGAGAGAGAATAATTGAATTTTATCATTATTATTTATAAAAGTGAACAAAATAATGTAATGAACGACAATCTATTTGTTATCCTTGATAAACCTATGTATCTTTATTTTCACTCTCATATATGGATCCCATTGGGTGAACATGTGATCGTAAATTATCTTCTTGTATATAGTTATTTTAAATTCCTAGAATGCATGATTATTTATTCTCAACCTTAAAACATAGAAGAATGATTCAATTGATGGGATATTGTGAAGATAAATTTGTAACATAATTCTCCCCCACCCAGGGTGTCATCACATTTGTCTTAACAAATTTTATTTGATATAGAAGAATTATTTTTGAGAAATTTATAAAATCCTGGAGATATTAATCAATTTCGATGGAAATTTAGTGAGTAGAAAATGAGTACCAATATTATGTTTTCTTAATTATAAATAATTTAAGAGTTTAAGAAATCATATATAAAATCTCTAGGATTGGTTATTTAGATGGGAACTATACATCTAACATAAATTAGTGATATCATGGTATTATCTCTGAAAAAACTAGATACGAAAAAAGTTATTATGGTTATAAAGTCTTAGAAAAAAATATTGTTTTCTTTTTCAAATCATATAAATTATAATTTTAAATTTTTTCTATCAATTTATATGGAATGGGATAAACATTATACCATTTATAAAGGTTTTAGTTTGGTGAGGGAGTCAACCCCCTAATTTTTACATATAAATTTACTAAATTGATGAAATAAAAAAATATTGAGATCAATTAATTATTGAATTTAATTCTTTATATAGTTTTATAAATGTGAATTATTGTTTAACATATAAAACAAGAAAAAATAGTAACAAATTATTTATGTGACTTAATTTTATATACAATTCAATGGGTTTTGTGATTGGGATATAACATAAAATTCATGCCACTAAAAATGTCTTAAAAAGTAGATTATTTGAATAAAATATGAGGGTAAATATATTTGCAATTACATTCCATTATTCAAAATAGGTGTATCTCAATGCATTGAAAATTATGGATTTGATCCCTGAAGTAAAAGAAGAAGAATACATGTATTGTAAATTCGTATTGTTGGTTGTATGAAAGTTTATAATTTAAAGGGTTGTCTTGAAGGTTAAATATGATTATACTGTTTTGATAGTGGAAATATACTTCATGTATTAATGAGGTGTCAATGCATATATTAAAAATAAGTATTAGAAATTTATTTCTTCCAAATAAGGGAAAGTTGTTTCCCACTAATAAGTAACTCTAAATATTACATTAATATGAATTAAAGAAGAATAACTCATATGAGAGGATATAGTAGGAAAGAGTAAAATAATTCTGATTTCATTATTAAATAATAGGATATTAAATTAAAATTTTTGTTAGAGTATTTTTTATTATTATAGTTGATGAAATGTATCAAAATATTAAATATAAAGACCGATATAATCGTGTTATATATATTAACTTTGAAATACAATGTTCTCTTTAGGGTTAAGAACTTAAAATAAATAATGAAAATATGATAGATATTTTTTTTACTATTCTAAATTGAATATATTGACTAATTTTAAACCATATTCACTATATTTTAAATATTTACTGAAGTTAATTCATTTGGTTTTGAAAATTCAAAAAATATAGAAGATTTAAATATAAATATTAAAGGAATTTGCATGGTGATTGAAGATCACAATACATAAAATGAATAATAGAGAATGGTAATTCAATATATTAAGTAGGAAGTGCTTACTCTATAGTTGAATTTTTATGTTTAATTGTAATATTAAAATCATTGGAAAATTTTGAAATTCTGTATGATAGAATGTTGATATGGATAATAAAAAAGATTAAAAATTTATTAATAAAAAATAAGAAATTCATAAAAAACAATAGGATATTTTCTATGAGAAAAATTAGAAATAAAATTTATAGAAAATACACCTAGATAAAAAATAAAAATATGAAAGAAATATATTCAATGAATAAGGGGAAGTGAAAGATTTAGGGAGACTCTCAAACATCATAAGTAACAGTATTCCAAAAATAAGTGAGCTACTTTGGCAAAAAATTATAAAATAAATTTAAATGGATTTTCTTTTATAAAATAGAAATTTTTAGATACTTTGATAACATTATGACATATTATAATGTGTTAGTGAGTTACTTATGTGTTTAACAAATCGGAAATAAATAATAAAGATCAAAAATACATATAAAATAATGGAAAAATTATTGTAAAGTTTATTATTTATGTTATCCTTCATATTAAATAGGAAATTTATTATTAGAAGTTAATAGATGAGAATAAATCTAAAAATTGAAAATGTAACATTTAAAAAATAATTATAAATGATATTCCATTGAAAAAAAATCTATATTCTTAAAGAAGAACAAAATGGTCTTGAATCTAAAGGGAACAAAGTAGAGTGAACAAAAGTATAAAAACTCATCAAAACATTCATTGAAGTAAAATAAGAATTAAGAAATGTAAATATTGGTTGAATTTTCTCAAAAGTAATAAAAAAGAGTAGTATGCAGATCCTTGATAGTATATGGTAATTTGATGCGATAGTGAATGTACACTTGTCAAAAAATAAACAATCATGTGGATGAGATACATTACTTTCTCAATTATATAGATTTAAATATCTAAATAACTGATCATAAAAATGTATGTTGATAAGAGTTAATGTATATGAATATAATATTTATAGATGGACATCATCATAATCTATTGACTGTATAAAAATTATTTGATTGTGGTTATGATGTTTCATTAAAAATAGGATATTATTAATCAAGGGAATGAGTGAATGTACTTTAATATGTGATTACGGAAAAAAATATAAAATTTAATAAGTAGATATCAAGGATAATTTATTTCATCAAGATATGGAACAATAATGTAGTGAATAAAATCAATAACTTTTCCACTAACATAAAATATCATAAATAATCCCTAAATGCATATGAAAGTGATTGAAGAAACCATTTTTAAGAGGTAATGAAGAATAAAATTTATTAATTTAATTAAATAAATATATTTTATACTCTATATTAAAAAAATAAAGAAAGATATTTATATTCTATTGAATTTATCCACGTTCATTTCTATGGTCCCATGAGACATAAATGGATAATTGTTAAATAGTTAATTTTTTCTGAGGATTTTTTTGAAGTATTATATTAGAGTCATTTATGCAATGAATAAGGGTATAAACTGTAAAAAGATGTATCCTAGACTTGGGGAAAATAAATGTGGATGAATGATCAAATCCTTAAGATGAAATAATCAAACAAGGTTTTCTTTTACTATAGTTCAATATTTATTAATGAAATATAAAATTTTTTATGAGGAGTGGTCATTGTAAAATTGATAGGAAGTAAATGTAGTTTCAAATAAGTACTTAGATGATGAATAATATATAAAATACATCATATAAACTTATCTCTAGATGATTAACAAGGATACCATAATTATCCAATATAGCTTTTGTGCCTGGAACTATATTACACAATTAGTTCACCTATAAACATATTTCATTTTATTTATAGGATTTAATACTTCCCAAATGGATTATTATTAGACAACAAGATATCCTCAAAAATAAAAACATTTTTTTAGTGTTCTTTTTATTTTCATACATGCAACTCACGAAATATCCTTGGTGGACAAACAACCTGACACTACTCTAGGACAACCATTCTTTACTCACGAAAATAATTTTGGAAGGTTCTTAAAAATAATTGTAAAAATTATTGACATGGGTATCATGAGTTCAATATTTTACATTTTTATTTTATAAGGTTGTTATATACCCCTTACTATGAAACGTAATCATTGTTAACTGAACACCAATAAAGAGATATCTAAATTACTAATAATTTATACACATTTGAATATGGTGTAATATCATTTTTTTTGAAAAATATTGGAACGAAATATAGAGTGTAACATTCTTATATTTGAATAGTATTGGGATAAGTATTCTCTTGGTATGTTTCTCGAGGTTTACCTAGGTGAGGAGAAATCAGAAATAATAGACATGTATTGAAAAGGTGTAATAGTCAATAACTAGGAAAAAAATTATTTGTACACTTGAATGGGTGGAGTGATGGATGAAATGTGATAATAAGGAAATCAATGGGGCCTAGTAGTCTATGACCCTAAAGCCATACTAGAAAGACGTTTTTCTTGTTCTAGTTAGCTCATCCCATTTTTAAAAATTTGTTTGAAATCCATAATATTTAATTGAATTCAGTACAAAGAGAAATCGTAAAAATAGAATAATGTTTAAGAGATGGTTTTTAAAATGTTTATATGAGATATGCCATCACATCACTAGTATATGTTCAAGTAAATATGGAAATGTGTGATTTAATTAATTGATATTAATGAAAAATTAAGGTATAATAATTTATCTAGATTGATGGTGAATCTCTGAGTGTCCATGTAACCATTCATCATAATGTGACATAAAAAATGTGCGAGTCTACGTGATGTGTTTTTAATATAACTTTATATGTGAAATTTTTTTAGTTATATTATTTTATAATTTACAACCTAATAAGTGTTTTAAACAATATATTAACAATAGTGAATTAGTGAAATTTTAATAATGGGATAGAATAAATTATGTGATGTGATTTATTTGAGTTAATTAATTTTTTTACAAGAACATGAAATGATCAATTCTATGTAAAATTGATGTGAAAATGGTTATTTTAATTTTTTTTCAATGTTTTATTTATTCTTACGATAATGTAACCAAAAATAATAATTGAAGATCATTATTTAAAAAAAATTGAATTGGGGGGGGGGGTGTTATGGACTATGCGGGGTAATATGATTTACCCCTTGAGATACTTGATAAACTTGTAGAGTTGAAAAGTAATAGTCCCACAAGATAGGAGAATATTTGATGAAAAAAGGTGGGTGAATCCATGTTTCTAATATTTTAACTATTGAAACCCTTTCAATTGCCTCTAAACCTATTAAATAGAATTTATCTCAAACTCTCTTCTCACAATCAGTCTACATTAACAAAATATTAACAATTTAGAACATAGAAAACATAGACTTATGAGGTTCACCCATAATGGGTGAGATAGTCCTTGATATATGGTCTTTTGTCCAAAAAAACACATGATTGATATTTTATTATTTTGAATAACCATGGCTTGGGTATTATCCTTGAATCCTATTTCAACACCAACCAATAATACAAGAACTAACTTAAAATTACATGATAAAAATCATATAATTTTACATGCAAGAACATGTAAAAATAAAAAATAAACTGATTAATTCTTTAAAGAACAATTATAAAGGAATGATAAAGTCTCCACATATACTAAACAAGTATGATCATATTAGAAATTAGACAAATATATTTTGTCTTCTATGCTCCTAAACTCTCTCTAGATTGGTCAACATAGCGATTAAGGGAAAAACTCTATCTTGTCTTCTACCTCATCAAAATATTTCAAGAACATGAATATATTATCGTGTCAGGATCCCCCAATATATTTATTATTATTCAATATATAATATATTAAAACTTAATGCAGAATTGGTCTCTCAATTATCCATCTATTTCTCTTTTACATATATGATATTTAGTAGCACTTCATATTGTCTTATCTATATCCTTATTTTATTAGACTCATATAATTCTTTAAATAACCCCAAAATGATCTTGGCGACATTTTACATAATTATATTATTTAATAATCTATGAGAACCATCCACATTAAGTATATATTATAATCATTTTCTTTTAATATATTCAAAAATTTAACAAGAATAATTTAGTATTGCTCCTCTATAATATGAGAAAAAAATCTTACTTATTCGAACCATCCTATAGTATCACTCAAGTATATTCTTATATCTCTACATACCCCATTTAAATTATTATATGGATTTTGTATTCTCCAATTATTCAAACATCTATAAATCTCATATATTCTTTTAACATGATCATGCAGAAAAACAAAGACAACTATGTGAAAAGTTTCAACTCACTATGAAAATTTTATTTCAAATGTCAAAAAACTAAAAGATTGGATCACTAATCATTCACTATGAATCATTTTATTTAAATAATAAATAAAACATAACAATATCAATTTAATATTATGTTTGACTTGGGAATAATTTTTTTATCTTATTAGATCAATTGATATGTCTTATATATCCACTAAAAAACTCATGTTAACCTTATGTATCCTCATATTAAATTTTAAATTTGATGTGGAATGTTTTAGATAATATTATTAATTAATAAGTTGTTCTTTATTATTCTATGAATTTTTCTCATATATGATTATAGAAATTTTTTTTTTCATCTTCTAGATGTTATATACCATAGTGAGAACATAGAGTAACTCATAAGTATCTCAATACATTATTGATTTTTAATATAGTTAGAACTCATTCATGCCTTATAAATTTTCATATCATATATAGGATATTACATATAAACTAAATCCAACTCCAATGATATTAAAATCATAGAGTACTTCCTAAAAATATCTTATAAAAACTTAATACATTTCTAGACATCATCAGATAAGATATTATCATGCCATAAAAATTTAAAATTAAATTGATAAACATATAAATGCATTTCAGTATTTTTATGGTCTTACACATCCTATATTACATTGACTCCTTTTCAAAGTAAAAGATTAATTTTAATTTCTTATTCTTTAGAAAATTTTCAATAAATGTGATATTAGTTTGAGCTAACCTCAAACTCAGTTTAATCAAACATCATCATCCAGGTATACATTTCATTAAACAAAACTATGAAGTATCATTATAATTCCCCACCTACATAATTATTATCTAATAACATCCATCTCATTAACATATTTATTGAGGCATTATTGCACTAATCACTATAATCCAAGAAACTAAAATTATTCTACTTCATAAACCAATTAGTTTAGTAAAAAAACATCTATTGGACACATATAAAACCCACAAAATTATTTAAATATTAATCACATGTAGATATTTAAAAATACTTTATATAACATTGTATTTATCTTCTTCCTTAATGTTTTAAACTCATTAAACTATTCCATGATAGCATACTGTATTTTCTAACCATGAAAACATTGAATTTTTTCCATATAAATAATGATGGATCACAATTTATCCAGCTTATCTATATAAGATATAATTTTTCTTAGTTATATTTTAGTTACTAAGAATTTAATCTATTGGATAAACAAAAGTAATTTTATAAAGTATTTTATCTTCTTCTAAAATTTTTATCTCAATAAATATTGATTTCCTTGAATATTGATAATCGATTTAATATCATCATCACAGGGACTAAAAACTCCCCCTTTGTATTTATTTTCAATACTCAGAAATATAATCCATATAAATATATTCTCAAAAATTCTCATCACTCTCTCCCTCTTTTTGAAAATAAATTCAACGCCTATTAACTATTTAGGGGTATTAAATAAGCAACTCAATGCGAACATAAAAATTGCTCAGTGTGAAGAACATGAATGGATAATTAACTTCCCAAATATATCATTTACAATCATTTTATTCTAAATATCGTCTTATATATCATGTCCAGGAATAATTCAATTTATATCTATTAATTTCAAAAATATATTAATTTACACATGATTGGTAAAATAAGATCAATAGACCTCTAATATGAAGATATCAATTTCATGATAAAATTTATAATTTCTCAAATAATAACTAGTTATATTAGAATTCAATATTCAACTACGCCTCATTTTGGACACTTTATATTATCTTCATTATTGATGATCTCTTTTATAGATAATCCCTAATATCCTTTTCATAAGAATCCATCGTGAATTGATGCAACTCAATATGAATCACTCAAAGATAGATACTTTCTTATAAAGATAATGTTTTCATAATATCCTAATAAAAATATTTCACCAAATAAATATAAAACCATTAATTTACTCTATAGAAAATAAAACACAATTGTTATGTGAATAAGGTGGAAACCCTTTCCCCCTTTATAAGAGAAATAAGGTTGATATTTTTCACAAAACCTAGAAACTACTTTTATTTCAAAAATGGAGATAACAATTCATGAATTACCCTTTAATTTTGAAAAATAGAAATATTATTGGGCTATATTGTAAATGGATGACCCACAACAACCGATAATTTCCCCCGACCTAGCCCACCAAAAGTCCCAAACTGGGTTCCTAGTTTCCACTGGATGCTGACAAGAACCTTGATATCACACAATGAAACCTGGGAATGATTTCAACCAAAAAATTGAATATGATATAATATAAATAAACATAGTATCATAGAAAATATCCATGATACATTATACATAAAATAAAACCAAACCATACAAGGTAATTTCCAACAACTAGATAACATAGTATAAATGAATCTCTCTAAAGGCCAATGGAATAAAACCTGATGTAACCCATGGGTCAATCTACATGTGACCACATTTTACCACCATCTGAACACACTAGAGGGAAACATGGTCTAAGATATCCATCCAAAATGTAATGATTTTCCATTTCCACATATACTATAAATCCATGTCTATAAAATCTTAAAGGAAAAGTAGGTTGGTAGAATTAAATTATAATAGGAAACATACAAGGAATATATTTAATGAATACCCATATGAAACCATAAGTTATTAAATAAAATTGATTTATAATATAGATAAATCATTTATCTTTTACAAATA
Organism: Viscum album; assembly: GCA_963277665.1. NCBI lineage: Eukaryota > Viridiplantae > Streptophyta > Magnoliopsida > Santalales > Viscaceae > Viscum > Viscum album. Next base: position 1,950,443,208 of record OY728141.1, on the reverse strand, counting down.
AAAATTAATTTTTTGTCTAAATAACATACCATATTCAAATAAAAAAAGAAATTAGTAGGACATATATACAGTTTGAATAATAAATTTAATAAAATAGGTTTTAACTATTAATATACAGATCAAGTGATAAAATAAGCATATAAAGTGAACATGAATTTAATTTATTCCTTGAGTACAAATATGAAAGATATAACACAATGGTGTACCCAACATAGACAGACAATAACAACAGCTGACATTTGTGGATCCTCTTGTATGGAAACATCAGTACCCCGAAATGACTACCCACTAGATATCCATTGAATCATGGGACCCTCCCATAATAATAGATATGTCTAATAGGTATCACATGTGTCTGTTTTTTATTTATTCCCAAACGTATTCTCAAACTGTTATTAAATTATCATTCTATTCAAGAAACCATGTTCATGTTTCATAAAATGTCTTCCAAGGAAAATCTATTTCAATTCCAAGACCAAACATTCATAAAACATTTTCTATTAGGATTTCATAGTTTACCATGATTGAAAAATTATTTCTATTTCAAAATAATATTTGATGTAATTTATAAAACACATCATGTACATAAATTTGGATTCTAATAAACACCCCCTTTTAGAAAATATTTATAAATCCCCCATGCTTAAATTCGCATTACATTGATTTCAAATTCATCAATTTCACAAACCAATCCAATAGTAATTCCATAATAAAGTAATTTATTCAAATTTATATACCATTATATAGATAAACTTACCTCAAGATCAATGGAAAATATCATTTCCATTTAAACTAGTGATGGTAAATGAAGATATATCATCATTAAAAACTATTATCCAAGATATAATCAATAAATTAACCATATAAATAATATATTATGTCATAATTACCCATATATATTTCAATGAAATATAGGATAAGAGAGAGTATAGGTAAATAAATAAATTAGAGGAGAAGAAAAACTGAAAAACAGACATAACTCATAGAGATCCACCAAAATCAATCAAGGATAATCCGGGAAACATAGAGAGAGTCCTTTAGAGTATCATCTGGTGGTGACATATTGAGGAATTTTGATTTATTAGAGGTTAAAATGGTTGATGGAACTAATGTAATTTCAAATTTTAAGAAATTTAAATCGGGTAACATGGTTAGGCCACAAGGATTAAAATAACATGCACCAACCATGTGGTATATTATGTATATTGAAAACTAAGTTTCATAGTTTCTCATGAATAACTACATGGTTTGAAAAACAATGCTCAATCCACGATACATTGTAATTACCTCAACCCCAATAATCATGAGTTGGTTTCTACTTCGCTTCATTTAAACTAGATACAAGGAATAGAATCCTAAATTACCGAATAGTTTATTAGCCTTAGTAAACTCAATACATAATTTAATTTCACAAATATTTAATGACATAAAATACACAAATTATTTTTTATAAATCCATTATTTCTATTAGTATACCCATATATATCAATCACATAACACTTCCTATAACCTAAAAAAGTAAAACATAATAAATGCGTGATCTCAGATTCTCAATAAGGGTATGAATACAAAATAATCTATTGAAAAAAAATAAAAATAATAAATATGGAAAGATAAATAACTGAAACAGATTATTTTTTTAAAATAAATTGAACAAATTATGGAAGCAACAAATGATGATAAAATAATTTCATATATATAATCACAAGATCTTGAAACTTATCCTAGTAAATTTATCTAATAGGATAATCCCATATACATCAACACCTAATCTCATAAGGGGATAATTCACAATGTTTTACATATCAAATATATTGTTATGTCCTTTCAAATGGAGGTTTATATATATGGATAAAACCCCATATACATTTCCAACTAGTTTTTCTTATCAGACAAGATGATGCATCAAGGGGAGATCTATAACTAGGCCCCACCCATCATTAAATAAGTCTAATGGATTTCTCATATTAAAGGTGTGAAACATAATCCACATAAATAATCATGTTGAGAAACAAACATTGGAATATTAATACTTACCCAAACAAATAAATATAATCATAAACTACCCAGATTAATATGGTGAATGGTAATAAAATTTTACATCCTTAGTGAAACTATTCATAAAACATCTAAAGAATGAATCCTGATAATATCAATAAAAAAACCTAGGTTATCATAGTTATTTAAACCGTTCTTTTCATTGATGAATGGATATACGATGAAAAGATACTTAAATAGTTTTTAGAGTAAATACCCAATTCATTTTGAAAATAACCTTTAAAAATACTTCATAAATAATTTAGAAAATATTTTTAGATTAAAATAGCACTAGAAACATGTAAAACAATATTTAAACCATTTTTTGATCCTGAAGGAGGAAAATATCATTTATGATTTATGTGTTAAAACAAATATTTCTTTCATATTTTTGGTAAAGGAAAAATGGGGATTATTTAATAAAATTTAGGAATATTCCTCTAACGAAATTATAAAAATTCACACATGGAGAAAAATATATTTAATAAACCATTTTTATTATTATTAAAAACATTTTTAGAAAACATTGATTTGGGAAAAAAACATTTTCAACCGAAAAGAGAAAAAATGATACATTTTCCAAAAAATATTTTCTCAATCATTTGCTGTATAAATGAGGGTAAAAATGTAAATATTACTTATAAAATTAATTAATAACTAGAGTATAAAGAAATATATTGATTTTATGATCGAAATAAACAATAATTCCACCAAGGGATACTAAAAAAACAATACTAAAAAATGAAGAGATTGTGAAATAAACACTTACCACTTTACTAACTTCTGAATCATAAGACCCATGAAAAAAATATCATCAAATGAAACTTTAAATAATATTAATAGAAATATATTAATGATATAAAATCTCAAAAGGGAATGTTTTTGAACCCCATAAAGGAATAGGTTGTGAATATGGTGTATGTCTCAAAGAAGTTAAAGTGAGACGAGAAACCATTACCTCAAGTTTGATATCATTCGTATATGTCTAAATATAATTTATAATAAATATAGGTTTATTAAAAATATATTAAATCATTATAATCATATATATATATATATATAATACCATATATGATCCTATTATAGAATTTCACCATCTATTTTTAATAATAATTCATTATTATCATTGTTTCAGGTGTTAATTGTTATGTTTTCACATTTCTGTTTAGTCATTAAAGTTATAGTTATTGTATATAAAATATAGTTACATAATCTATATTATGGTATTAATTTTATAAATATTTTTTTTATTAGATACATCATTATAACCACTATCCAAAATTTGACATATAAAATGAATTAGATCGCTTTCTAAGATGGTATGTTGTACGTACGGACGAGTGATGATATCATTCCCTTAAAGGTTGAATGTATAAGTAATATTATGGTAAATTAATGTTATATAATTCAAATCATATCATATCTTTCACAATATTTGTTATATTTATCCTTATTACTTTCTAGGTAAAGCGAAATTGATATACGAATCACATCGCTTTGTAGGGAGGAACTATGTCGTACAGATGAAAAATAATATCATTTATTAAACTGGATGAAAATTAATAAGGTATATTTGATATTATAACTACATAAGTATATTAAATCATAAATATTATAAATATACATTAAATCTGTCATAATATCTAACTCTGAGAAGTGCTGATGGAAAATGAGTTACACTTGTTCGCATGACTGTAGTCTGTCATACACATGATTGACGATTTCATTACGCATTTGATGGAAGGGAAGATGGATAAATATTATGGAATAAACATATTAAAATAAAATTATATATAATATAGTTTTTTATTTCATTCAAATTATTGTGATAAAATTGAAATTTGTAAAAAATTAATGAAAAAGAATAAACATGTTAGGGACAATTACATTCTCTTAGAGAAACCACTATTCGATCTCTTTAAAATGACCCTAGGATAAATATTTTGGGACATCATATAGATCTTGACTCTGTATAATAATATCTGGGGTATTTTACTATATTTTGGTTCAGATAAAGTTAATGAGAGTTGTGAATAACTGATCGGAGTTAGTGCTACTTAATAATTGAATATGAGTGACATTTTTGCAAATACCCAAAACTCTTCAATAATGGAAATAAAATATCACCCCAAGTGCCTCAAAATTGAGAAATAATGGAGTTTTGGGATGATATGGTTTATCCAAACATCTAGACAACATATTTTTTTAATATATTATTCCTTTTCCTTTAAATTGACTTAATTTAACCATATTATTTTTCCCTCACATAACTTTTATCTTTTTTATTTACCTACGCAAGTTATCCATTAAGAATAAAATAAAAATCCAACTTATTATATAATATGTAAACACTGATTAAAAATATTAGTCCCATTTATTCAAATAAAATCTAATTATTTTTCAAAAATTAATTTTATCACATGCGCATGTAACACACAACACCTTGTTTTAACCATTTCCATGATTATTAATTAAACATTATTTTTAATAATTATTATGAAAAAAATAATGTTTAAAATATTATATAATATAAATTATTATAATTCAAATGATTTAACCCATTTTTTTTTCAAATCTAATTCACATGAATGGTAGAATTAAATTTAAAATTAAACCCGTAGACGTGTCAAAAACGGTTTTCCAAAAAAAATACAACAAAATTAAATATTTTATATCAAAATTCCATATGAAATTGATTCCAATGGAAATAATTTGTTAGGATTCAAATTAATTTAATTTAATTTCCTTGAATAAAAATATATAAAATTGGATCCATCAAATGATTTAAAAGGAAAAAAAATTCAATAAAAACTATTATATTATAATACTCATTTAAAAAATAATATTATAAGAAAATTCTCAAAAATTCACCAAAATATATTTTTGACATGTAAATTTCAAAAATGAAGTTTTTTTAATAAATTAATAGTTTTGAAAATTAATTTTAAATTACACATGAAAATATTGATTAATCCACCTTCTAAGAAGTATTGTTTTCTTAAAATATTTCTTTACCTTTAAAATAGTTGTTATAATATATCAAATCAATATATATCCAATGAATTTATTTTATACATATGTAAACCATATAATTTTCATAATTTATTTATTAATATTCATACATAAAAAACATAACAATATTGTTATAATGGTCATGTTTAAATAACTATATTTTTGTATAGTGTCATGTTTCGTTCAAACCTAGTGTTTGGTGCATTACAAGATATTGAAAATATTGAATTTACTTAAAAAGAAATATATTGAGTCTTGTGGTGTCATATTAAATTCTAATATTTGTTTTGTGTGTCATATATAAAATTGACTATTATTTTTCACTTTTGAAATCATTGGGTGTAATATTCTATACCTTTAAATAAATTACATCCTCACAATTTAATACTGATCTTGATAATAAAGTGTTTGAAATTTAATAATTTCCTTATTAAAACCTATCATCATAACAAGATTAAAAAAATATTCTTGATAAATTAGTATGGGAATTATAATGGTCATCTATAATAACACATAATATGTTTCCAAATAGGAGAATATTGGTGGAAATTTATGATAAAGACATGGATGAAATTACTAATTCCTAAAGATTAATAGATAGTGATAGAGATCATCGATCACAATTAAGTGAATGATCTAAAAAATTTAATGACAATAATAATTAAATATACGATGAGTTAAATTTCTATTATATTCCAATAAATAAAGTTACTTGGATTAAGTTTATGTTTTAGGATATTTTTCTTAGAGTGGAAGAATTTATATAACATCTAGTCTGAGAGAATTAGAAAATATAGTTACTTGATAGTTGCACCAAAATTTACCGATGTTTTATGCTGTAAGAGGTAAATTGTAGAATTTATTTGGTTATTGAATCCTCAAACACATAATAAGAAACCTAAAGAAACATTAATTCTAATAAGGTGATTTCATAGTGGCGATTGATGAAAAAAAACCATGAAATAATGATCACTCCACAATTGGGTGAGGGATTTAAAAAAATATGATTTGAACACACTCACTTCCCAAGGAAACAATATCAATGTGATCTAAAGAAATAAAATAAAATAATAATAAGAAGAAGAAGTTTTAAAACTAATGAACATGAAAGAAAAAACATACAAATAAAAAATTGAGGTGCGATAACAAAAATGAATATGGTAAATTAAAATTGAATGAAAAATTAGATACCAATTAACTTCACTAATCTCTCCTTATATATGCATATAAGGAGACAATAGTCGATCCCCCTTCAATAAATTACTTCCCCGTAATTTATGAGTTTCAAAAGGATGGTTATAAATTAATGGAAATTTGAAGTTTGAAAGTTGGCCTGGAGAATCGTCTAGATTCATTCCCCTTTTGATGCGTGAATTTGAAACTACATACAACCGAATCATGGATGGTTATAAAATATTAATATCTTAGTGAATGTGTGTTTTAATAGGTGTCAACCTTTTAGTCCATTTGGATTAATAATTTGGAATTTATCCTTGAAATGGTGGGCTGGCTTTATGGGTGTTCAGATCTGGCCATAAATTAAATCTGTATATTTGACTGCCTAGATCACCCTGAAACCTTCTAAATTAGCACTAATTATAGATGAATTAAATGATACCTATATTTTTATTGTTCTTAAGCTAATTTTTTTAGCATCGTTTGTCTTGTATTATGGGATCCACTTTTTCTCGATGGGCCTATGGCCCATTATGCATTGTCTAGAAATTTATGTATTCATTTCCAAAAATATCCATATTATTTTGGGATTTATCCATCAAACCTAATATTAAAAATATTCCAATAAAAATGATAAATCATATCAAAAAATATAAAATTAAAATAATGAATATAATATATTCCACATGTAGTTGATTAATTTGGCCCAAATTGACAATTTAAACATGAATTTCAAAATAATGTGAAATGATGATCAATTTAAGAATTGGACTAAAATTAGGGTTTATTGAGATTGAAAAAACCCAATATTAAGATATAAAAAAATTAATATTATCATCTTTAAGGGGATAATAACACCACTATACCTTATTTTTTCTAGTCTTGAGCAACAAGTATCTCAAAAAATATGAAATTCAATAGCTTTTACCAAAACATTTTAACATATAATGCTCGCTAAAAGAAATCACATCGAACAACTATAAAACCTATCAAAATTTGGTCACAAAAGATTGGTTCACAAGATTATACCAAGACCAAGATGATTCCCTTGTTAAAATTCATTTCCACATTTCACCCAATTTCAATTAATCATGATGATGCGTCGTGCATCACAAAAAGAAATGGGGCCAATTTTCTTGTTCAAGGGGAAAAAATGGAAGCGTGATGTGGGAATCACATTAATCGTTAAGATGAGTTTCCAATTTTTTGTTTTTTTTATATCTTTTTTGTTTTTTTTCTATAATTTATATTTAATGAAAACAATTACGCACAAAAACTATGGAGTCATGATCCGAATGTGTCGAACACAACAAGTTTGGAAATAAAGTTACTCTGTGGTATTTTATCATTTTTTTATTAGATACTCAAATTAAAATAAAACAGAACCTAAAATCATTTTTATGATTAATGAGACCCATGAACTCAAACTTACACCCAAAATCCAATCAATGTGCATTGTGTCATTTAGATTTAGAGGATGATAATTTTAATGATGAAAAATCACATTGAACAACTGCACTTTTAAATAACTATGCTTTTGAACATAAACCTGAATTAAAATCATAATCAAGTCTTTCAAAATCATTTGACATTCGATTTTCATGTCTCAAAATGTATATTTATGAATTAAAGGATAATTAACCAATTTTTTTGTTGAATATATTTTTGATCATAAATGAGTATTTTTTATTCAAAACCCAAGATTTACACTCCCTCTATCTTATAATGAAAATGCCCTCAGTTTTGAAAAAGAATATAATAGATAGATTAGAATTTTGAAGAAAGAGATGGAGATGTGATTTGAAATGAAATAATGGAATGAAACCACTGGGTTTTTATTTTTTGACCGTCAATAATAAATTGATCACCTTTGTCTTCACATCATATGTGGACACTTTAGGGATGATTTATGGACGGGTTTGAACTTTTGAAACCAAGGGTTTTATTTAGAAACATTAAAATGTTGCAACTTCTGAATTTCATAAACAAGATCCATTATATCGCATTATAAACCCCAATGGGGTTCCTTTAAATAAAAAATCAAAAAATCAAAAATAAAAAAAATAAAAAATTCAGAAGCCAGGTTTCCTCCCAAGAAGCGCTTATTTTAAGTCTTTAGCCAAACTTAGGAACCCCCAACTTACCCAATACCAACATTCAATATTTTCTAGACCCATTCTTCTTAATATATACTTGATTGAGATTCATCTTTTTTATGACTTGTTTCATGTGAAAACCCATGTTCAACAAATAGTGTGAAAGTCTAAGTATTTTTAGAAATGGTTGATCTATTTCCTTATGTTTTATTTTCTATGACATAATGAATCATTCCCCCTTTGTGGGTTTCAAGAGAATAATGAATAAATACTGAAAGTTCATTATTTTACCATATGAAGTGATACATAAGTTGGTTAGGAAGAAATATAATTTTATTTTTGGGTTGATTGAAATTTACTAATGAATATTCGGAATTGGAATCAAAATAATTTTCTTCTCCAAATTTATTAAAAATATTTGGTTCCTTTTGAAAACATGATTCCTCTCAAAAAATGTCCACAAGGATTTATATAGTGGGTATAGAGTTAGTGATTGTGATTTATCATAATTAATCAGTGATAAATGGTCCTAAAATATCATCCTTGGTGTTATATTCATAATATTCCATTCATGAAGATAAATTTTCATCTTGTTCATAATAAATAAATAAATTTCTCATTTTTAATGAACTTTAAATAATTTCTTGATGTACTTCAGTTCTCACATATCCAAGGGGTGGATATTTTGTAAAATATTGAGAGGTTTGTGGGATACATGATTCTTCACATAAGGTTATGTATGGAATATTAAATGTAGGGATGGGTTCCTCACATGTTTTAATTATTTTTAGTTCTATCCTCAAATATGAAACCCATAATTCATTATCTGCATTTCATTACACAATTTTTTAATAAATGATTCTGGAATAGATTGGATATGAGGTTGAATATTAAAATGTTCAATAAGTTTTATCTCTTTAATCATCCCAAAGAGTGCTGGAAATAGACCCTTTACACTATCATTATCCATGTGATTGAACATCTCATTCGGTGTGGAGAATTATTTAAAATTTTGATTCAAGAAATTTTTTATGTTAGGTACTTCCCAGTATTGATTTCCAATTTAATTAAATCCTATTTTTAAGTTTTAGTAATAATTTTGATTCTCACTTATATTAAATTCAAATTTTCATTTCGGATTTTCAAAACACACAAAAATATGAATGGTAAGGGATAAGATAAATTTAAGGTGAGAAAAGATAATTTTGGGTGAGAAAAAAAGTTGAGTATTTAGAATGTAACACCCCAAGCTTCTACGGTACGTTTCCCTTCGAATAATGCGATAGCGTGTGTTGTACGCAACCTCGAGTTCTAACACACACCACAACTAATTAAACTAGCCGTTGTGAATAGTAATACCTACTTTTTGAAATCATATATATTCTATATTTCAAAATGGACTTCATTTTTGGATTCGGAATATCAAAATTAGCCTAGGGTGAAATTTTGGTACATTTCGGATAACTTTCATATTTTGATGAATAGTGAAAATTTCTAAATTTTAATTAAAAACAACTTTTTTAATCAAAATAATTAATAGTGATAAATTATGAATTTGAGTGGTTTTAAAGTATATTTAGAATATATTTTTACCATTAAATTTAATGTTTATCATTGGACATAATTTTACAATTAAACCGAACATAAACAAGTGTCAATCTTTTGATAGTTATTATCTCTTAAAAACACGCTTTTTGTTTTGACAGCGGGAATTAATTTTAAATTAATTTCTGCCACTTCTGTGTTTTGAATTTAGGAAAATGGATTCCATATTTAGAATCAGGATGTTCAAATTGTGTAAATAGGTAACTTTTATTTTTACACATTTTGAATAATTACTGCGGTAAATATTTTATTTACCATGGTTAAAGGGTAAATCCGGTAAATAAGGGTTAAAAAAATAATATTATAATAATACTAAATTACCCTAAAACGTGTCTTAACCCTATTGGTTGATACATGGTCGACCATGGGCATCTTTGGGTCTATTTTGGGACCCCATGGATCCACTTGTAAGTGATAATGACACTTTATTTTAATTAAGTCAAAATGAATACAAAAATGACACAAGCATATATCTTTTAGAACAACAATTTTTACATAGGGTTATACATGTTTGATTTTCGATTATAAATATTCATTAGAAAGATAACAAGATTTCCTACATAATGATATTTTATTTATAATTTTTAGACATTATATAATTTATTTTATTTATGACACAATGATGATGCAGTAATTACTAAAATAGTGAAAAATAAAAATAATTGATCTTATAAATACCCAAATAATTATAATATGAAACTTTTAATAAATTACACTAATTTTCTAGGATAATATGATATATTAGGATTGATTTAATTGACTTTGTTCTAAGTAATCAATCTGTTATGAGTTTCAAAAAAATCAACTATTGAATAGTGTCAAAATTGACATAAAAGAGTTCTTAAAACAAATATTATATTATTAATTGATATTAAATTCTTAAAAATCTAAGGTTCGGCCAAGAGACTTATATAATGATAGGTTAATCATTAATGGACCACTTGGGGGGTCGCTTGTATGTATATGGTATGTTTATTAACCATAATATATAAAATACAAAGAGACATTGTAAAAGTGAAACTAATTAACTTAGAGTTAATACTTAAAGATAAGGTTAATATAAGTACCCAAACCTGTCTAAATTATATTGGATGAGTTGTTTTCGACCTATCCCCACCTCATCCTTTGAATAGTCAACTTTGGAGCCTTTAGAAACCGAATATGAATTTATTATAAATTAATATTTCTAGCTTTTCCAAAGGTGCCCCTCACCCCTCTTATAAAAGGGCACTCCTCCTTCTCATTTCTCCACACCTTCACAGCCTTTTGGTTCGGCCAAACTCTGCCCACATACTCTCCCAACATCCCTCAATACAACCTAGAGGCCTTAGTTTGATCAGAAAGACAACCTAAGGAGCCCTTTTGATCAAATCAAAAGGAAGAACCCGAAGAAGAGGTAATGATTTCACCACCCTTTTCTATGTTCATTTCTTCTTCCACTTCTTCTTCCTTTGTTCTTACCATTCTAAAATAATAACTCCAGTATCTCACATATACTGTGATGTTATTATAAGTATGGTACAACCATATTCAGTATTCTATCCACCCTTTGAATAACATGTCACCATACGTGCGTACGTACGGCTTACCGTCTCCACGTCGTGGTGTAATTGTTATTCAATATAATATTATTTGGATGGGTATAATAATGATGTGTAACTCATGTAAATAATAAATATAACATGTTAATGATTCTGTATATATGATATACCATTCATTTATATATTATTTTAATATCAAAAGAATGATATTGTCGCTCGTGCGTACGTACGGACTACCGTCTCCACGAACGCGATGAGATTCATTCTCCATCGTATCCATTCAAGTATAATTATCATTTTATGATTTAAAAATGATGTTTAAGGACTTGATATCATTCTGGATATGAATAAGATACAACAAACATGGCTTATGTAACAAAACATATAAAAGAAAATGAGTAAGTTAACACCCGAAACGATGATAATTCTAAGATATTATTAATAAATCAATGTTAAAAGATCATATATGATATCATATTAATATATATGATTCTTGTATAATTTAATAACAATTATTTCACCATTATACAGGAGGTCAACCTACCCCAACCAAGGAAAAGTACAAGGTAAGGGTTATTTCACAATCTCTTCATTATCCGAGGTTGTATTATACGTAATAATCTACTGGGATCTCTTTATCATCCACATCCATGTTTCTTCGAAATGTATTTCAAAACATTTTTACTATTTACATGAATATGGGTTAAAGTCATTTATACCCTTGTTTGACTTTTTATAAGAGGTTTATAAAGGAATCTTTCCGTCGATTTCAAAACAAGGTCCTTTTTAACCTTTTCGACAGAATTGAGGTAAGAATGTTTTTTTTTAACTTATACGGCGGGTGCGGTTATTTTCCGCCGTTATAAAATCGTCGAAGCTTTCCATACAAGATTATAAGAATATTTTCAAAGAAAATGTTTTATTTTATATGGATCTTAAATGATTTCAAAATAAAAGGAGATACTTCTTTAAAAAGAATTTTGATTTCATCTATGTCAACATCCTTTGATGGATTTTTAAGATTATTTGAAGTTGATTTATTATGATACAAAACTTCTATATTGTATTGAAGGTTTTGTGATATGTTTGACTGTGGATGTTCTATTTTTATACCATTCATAGTTTATTGTGAAAGTATTGACATTTCGTATGCTAGTTTTAATACGAATGTTTATGTTATGTTTAAACCTTTTCATATGGGAATGCATTGGACTTAATAAGTGACGGGTGGAGCCCGCTATAGCTCCTCGATGCATCGGTAGGTCTCATGAGACAAACTAGTGTCTTGGCACAAGGCCTTGACAAAATCTTATTTGTAGTCTTGGCACGAGGCCTTGGCTATGTGGTTATGATAGTCTGGCATTATGCATTCCAACATTATGAAAGTGGTTATTTATTTTTGCATGTGATTATTCGATTAGTGGAATATCCATGTGAATAAGTAAATGGCATTATTTCATTTTATTTATGCCATACCATGTTGAAAGTTCATGTTTAAAAGGCTTTTGTTTTAGTTATACATTGCCTTAAATGTTTATTCTTATTGATGAAAGTTTCCGCTATATTGTTATCCTTACTGGGCATTTGAGCTCACCCCTTTTCTATGTTTTATTTTTCCCAGGAAGTGAAGATGTAAGTTATGAATGACCTGCAGGGATATTATGAGGGGATTGTAGTGTGGACTGTGGAAACATTATGTTGTTGTAGTAGTTTTTGATTTTATGATGTAATGTAAAACTTATGAATATATCTAGTGTTTCCAAGGCTACTAAACCAATCGGTCTTTCGAGATTTGATCTTTCTTGTGATCATGCCAATGTTATGTAATTAATGCACCGACTCTGGGTAGCTGGGGTCGGGGCGTTACAGTTGGTATCAGAGGAAGTTTAGTACAAACCTTGGAAGCTAGATTTAGATAAACTCTGATTAGAGCACGTAGACCTAAGATGAACTTTGAGGATTAGTATAGAAGAACTTCCTAGAATTTTGGTATTGTAGAGACTTTGTGAGTTTTCCGAGCAATACATCCCTGTCTGGATACGAGCAGGTAGAGGCGGCTCTGGCACAGATGTACCTAGGGGTAAAACCCGAAAACACCGCTTTGAGCTAGACTCGAACGGGAACTGGTGCACGACAACGGGCCTTGCTGCACTCTTGGTTACGACACTCCCGGGGGATATGCTTAGGATAACTCTCACTTTCTTTACAAATCATTATAAAGGGTTTATGAGTATATACTTTCTCAAAGAAAACATATTTATGATTATGGATTATATCCATAGATAGTTCAATTTATGTTAACTGTTTTATAAGTATGGGATTATGTATTTTGATTCATAAACTGATCTAGTTTATGCCATTGTTTAGAAATGGCGCCTAGTGGAAGAAATGGAAACCGTATCAATGCACGCACTCCATGTAGGGATTGCCCTCCTGCTCAAGATAATTATAGTGGGGCTGGTGATGCAACTGGTGCTGATCAGCTAATCACCGTACTGGGACAACTTACTCAGGTTATGAATAATAACCTTACCCGTATGGAGCACCCTGATCCGCAGTGTGGAGGATCAATGTTAGATCGATTCATGAGACAACAACCACCAACGTTCAATGGGAGTACAAATCCCTTAGTAGCTGAGCAATGGATATTTTCCCTAGAGAAAATATTTCAGGCTTTGGGGAGTAGTGAAAGGGAAAAAGTTACCATGGCAGTTTACCGCCTCACTGGAGATGCTGATCAATGGTGGTCATTGATTCAAAACATGAAGGAAGATGATGAAGTATCAAACATGGAATGGAGGGAGTTCAAAGATCTGTTTTTAGAAAAATACTTTCCTCGCGACCATCGAGCAGATATGGAAAGGCAATTTCTGAGTCTGAGACAAAAGGAGGATGAGAATGTCACAAAGTATGAGGCTAACTTTACAAGGTTAGCGAGGTACGCTGGTGATTATATTCGCAACCCAAGAATTAAGATTGATCGTTTCTTTGATGGGTTAAAACCATTTCTCCGTCGAGCATTAGTCTCACAATCCTTTTCATCGTACGAAGACATTGTCTCATGTGCTATCAAGACCGAAAATGAATTCTCTAAGTCTTATGACTTTAAAGCAAAGCAAGAGAAGAAGAGACCTGCTGATCAATCTGGGAATGGAAATAAGGGGAAGAAGGGAAAGGTTGAATATCCATCTTGTGGTAAGTGCGGGAAGAAACACCCCGGTGCTTGCCTGAAGGGAATGGGAGTCTGTTACAAGTGTGGTGAAAAAGGCCACCAAGCTCATGATTGCAAGGGGAAGAAGGAAGATACCAACGTTTAGTGCTACAATTGCAGGGAGATGGGGCATTATGCAAATGAATGTCCTAAGCGTCAGGAGAACTTACCTCAGAAAAGGCCAAGGGATCGAGGCCAGGCTTATGCTATCACTACTGCTGAGGTAGAAGCTCCGAAAGACGTGGTGGCAGGTAATTTAATGGTTTCCTCAAGTTTAGCACATGCATTATTTGATTCTGGATCATCGCATTGTTTCATATCTTCCCAGTTTGCTAAGAAAATTAGATACTTCCAATTTGATTTAATAATGGAGTTGTCAGTTAAAACTCCTAAGGGAAGTATCATTGCAACAAAGTTTTGTGAATCAGTCCCCATTAGAGCACATAAATTTTCTTTATCTACTGATCTCATCGTCATACCTATGATTGAGTTTGATATAATCATCGGTATGGACTGGCTTTCGGACTATGATGCGAAGATTTATTGTAAGAAGAAAGAGGTTACGATTCTTGATGATAATGATAAGGAACACCTTATTTTTAGAGCAGAATCGTCACCACCTAATTCTTATTTAGATCCACCCCCAGTAGCTCAACTAAATTCAATTATTGGGGAGGAAGAGAATGAAATAACTGCGGGTGAGGAAAGGAATGTTCAAATAGAGGATGTACCTGTTGTGAAAGAGTTTGTAGATGTATTTCCGGAAGATTTACCTGGACATCCTCCAGAACGAGAAGTTGAGTTTTCTATTGATTTGATTCCTGGATCAAGGCCTATATCGAAGACCCCTTATAGAATGGCCACTGTAGAGCTAGTCGAACTAAAGAAACAACTAGAGGAATTGAGTAATAAGGGATTTATTCGCCCTAGTGTTTCTCCATGGGGAGCCCCTGTTCTTTTTGTTAAAAAGAAAGATGGATCTATGAGGTTATGTATCGACTACAGGGAGATCAATGCTATAACGATAAAGAACAAGTATCCCCTACCTCGTATTGATGATTTATTTGACCAACTGCATGGAGCTCAATACTTTTCAAAGATTGACCTTCGATCTGGATACCATCAGTTGTGTGTGAAGAAGGAAGACATTCCGAAGACAGCATTTCGAACCAGGTACGGGCATTACGAGTTTACTGTAATGCCGTTTGGATTGACTAATGCACCCTCTGTATTCATGGATCTGATGAATAGAGTTTTCAAGGAGTATCTCGATCAATTTGTGGTGGTATTTATTGATGATATCTTGGTATACTCCAAAACCTATGAAGATCATGAAAATCACTTGCGCATTATCTTGAAGACTCTGAGGAGGCATGAATTATATGGGAAGTTTAGCAAGTGTGAATTCTGGCTTCAGGAGATTTCTTTTCTTGGCCATATTGTCTCTAAAGATGGAATCTCTGTTGATCCTTCTAAGACCAAAGCAATCCAAGAATGGCCAGCACCTACGAGTATAACTGAGGTACGTAGTTTTATTGGTTTGGCAGGTTATTATCGATGTTTCGTCCAGAATTTTGCCCGATTGGCTAACCCATTAACGAAGCTCACACGTAAAGGGGTTAAATTTGTTTGGACAAAAGAGTGTGAAGAATGTTTCGAAGAACTGAAGAGAAGATTAGTCAATGCTCCTATATTGACTCTACCATCGGGGAATGATGGGTTCGTTATTTATAGTGATGCATCAAAGAAAGGACTTGGCTGTGTCCTTATGCAGAATGATAGAGTTATTGCCTATGCATCACGACAGTTGAAAATTCATGAACAAAACTATCCTACTCATGATCTTGAGTTAGCAGCTGTGATCTTTGCTTTGAAGATATGGAGGCACTACCTCTATGGTGAAAAATGTGAGATTTATACTGATCACAAGAGTTTGAAGTATATTTTCTCACAAAAAGAACTCAACATGAGGCAAAGGAGATGGCTTGAATTACTCAAGGATTATGATTGTACGATACACTACCACCCGGGGAAGGCAAACAAGGTGGCAGATGCTTTGAGTAGAAAAGACCATGGAGTTTTGAACAATATGAGAATTGAAAGGGATCCAATTTTCATGGATCTAGTGAAAATGGACATGGGAATAACCAGGGAAGGTGAAACATCAATGCTTTTTCAAATGGTTTCCAAACCATCTTTACTAGAAAGGATTAAGAGTTCTCAGACCGATGATGACGAATTCCAAAAGAAGATTAAAGCTGTGAATGATGGGAGATTGAGAGACTTTGTGTATGAAGATGGAATTTTGAAATTCGGGAAGAGACTTTGTGTTCCCAATATACCTGATCTAAAAAGGGAATTGCTGGATGATGCTCATAGTTCCAATTTCTCTATACACCCTGGGAGCACCAAAATGTATAGAGATTTGAAGGAACATTTTTGGTGGGACAACATGAAGAGGGAGATTGCTGATTTTGTGTCAAGATGTATGGTTTGTCAACAAGTCAAAGCTGGAAGGCAACAGCCTGGAGGAGTCATGCAACCTCTTCCCATACCGGAGTGGAAATGGGACAATATTACGATGGACTTTGTCATGGGGCTACCAAAGACTCCTAGAAGGAACTATGCAATATGGGTTATTGTTGATCGTCTTACCAAGTCAGCACATTTTCTTGCTATAAGAGAAGATCTACCCCTGGAACGTCTAGCAAGACTATACATTAATGAAGTTGTGAGACTTCATGGAGTTCCCCTATCGATTGTTTCTGATCGTGATCCCCGTTTTACTTCAAGATTTTGGAAAAGTCTTCAGAAATCCCTGGATACTGAACTTCATTTGAGCACTGCTTACCACCCTCAGACAGACGGACAATCAGAACGGACTATTCAGACCTTAGAAGACATGTTGAGATCTTGCTCACTTGATTTTCAGGGTATGTGGGATCAATATTTACCTCTGGTAGAATTTTCCTATAACAATAGCTTCCATTCGAGTATTCAGATGGCACCATATGAAGCGTTATACGGAAAGAGATGTCGTACACCAACTTGTTGGGATGACGTCGGTGAAAGAAAACTTGTAGGTCTAGAACTGGTGGAGGAAACGATGGAAAAGGTAAAGGTAATCCAAAATCACATCAAAGCAGCACAAAGTAGGCAGAAGAGCTATGCCGATAATCGAAGGAAGGATTTGGAATTTCAAGTCGGTGATCATGTTTTCCTAAAGGTATCTCCGTGGAAGGGAGTCATACGTTTTGGTAAGAAAGGTAAATTGAGTCCCAGGTACATCGGACCTTTCGAAATTCTAGAACGAATTGGGGCTGTAGCTTACCGATTGGCAATGCCGCCAAGTCTCTCCAAAGTTCACGATGTGTTCCACGTATCTCTATTGAGAAAATACATGCCTGACCCAACGCATGTACTCACCTATGAGGAATTAGAACTGGAACCCGATCTGTCTTATTGCGAAGAGCCCGTCAGGATTCTTGATACAAGAGAACAAGTACTGAGAAACCGGACGACGCGTCTGGTAAAAGTTTTGTGGAGAAATCATAAGATGGAAGAGGCAACGTGGGAACCCGAGGAACTTATGATGAAGAACCACCCGAGTCTTTTTATACAGTAATACCCTAGAAATTGCGAGGACGCAATTATTTGAAGGAGGGGAGAATGTAACACCCCAAGCTTCTACGGTACGTTTCCCTTCGAATAATGCGATAGCGTGTGTTGTACGCAACCTCGAGTTCTAACACACACCACAACTAATTAAACTAGCTGTTGTGAATAGTAATACCTACTTTTTGAAATCATATATATTCTATATTTCAAAATGGACTTCATTTTTGGATTCGGAATATCAAAATTAGCCTAGGGTGAAATTTTGGTACATTTCGGATAACTTTCATATTTTGATGAATAGTGAGAATTTCTAAATTTTAATTAAAAACAACTTTTTTAATCAAAATAATTAATAGTGATAAATTATGAATTTGAGTGGTTTTAAAGTATATTTAGAATATATTTTTACCATTCAATTTAATGTTTATCATTGGACATAATTTTACAATTAAACCGAACATAAACAAGTGTCAATCTTTTGATAGTTATTATCTCTTAAAAACACGCTTTTTGTTTTGACAGCGGGAATTAATTTTAAATTAATTTCTGCCACTTCTGTGTTTTGAATTTAGGAAAATGGATTCCATATTTAGAATCAGGATGTTCAAATTGTGTAAATAGGTAACTTTTATTTTTACACATTTTGAATAATTACTGCGGTAAATATTTTATTTACCATGGTTAAAGGGTAAATCCGGTAAATAAGGGTTAAAAAAAATAATATTATAATAATACTAAATTACCCTAAAACGTGTCTTAACCCTATTGGTTGATACATGGTCGACCATGGGCATCATTGGGTCTATTTTGGGACCCCATGGATCCACTTGTAAGTGATAATGACACTTTATTTTAATTAAGTCAAAATGAATACAAAAATGACACAAGCATATATCTTTTAGAACAACAATTTTTACATAGGGTTATACATGTTGGATTTTCGATTATAAATATTCATTAGAAAGATAAAAAGATTTCCTACATAATGATATTTTATTTATAATTTTTAGACATTATATAATTTATTTTATTTATGACACAATCATGATGCAGTAATTACTAAAATAGTGAAAAATAAAAATAATTGATCTTATAAATACCCAAATAATTATAATATGAAACTTTTAATAAATTACACTAATTTTCTAGGATAATATGATATATTAGGATTGATTTAATTGACTTTGTTCTAAGTAATCAATCTGTTATGAGTTTCAAAAAAATCAACTATTGAATAGTGTCAAAATTGACATAAAAGAGTTCTTAAAACAAATATTATATTATTAATTGATATTAAATTCTTAAAAATCTAAGGTTCGGCCAAGAGACTTATATTATGATAGGTTAATCATTAATGGACCACTTGGGGGTCGCTTGTATGTATATGGTAAGTTTATTAACCATAATATATAAAATACAAAGAGACATTGTAAAAGTGAAACTAATTAACTTAGAGTTAATACTTAAAGATAAGGTTAATATAAGTACCCAAACCTGTCTAAATTCTATTGGATGAGTTGTTTTCGACCTATCCCCACCTCATCCTTTGAATAGTCAACTTTGGAGCCTTTAGAAACAGAATATGAATTTATTATAAATTAATATTTCTAGCTTTTCCAAAGGTGCCCCTCACCCCTCTTATAAAAGGGCACTCCTCCTTCTCATTTCTCCACACCTTCAAAGCCTTTTGGTTCGGCCAAACTCTGCCCAAATACTCTCCCAACATCCCTCAATACAACCTAGAGGCCTTAGTTTGATCAGAAATCCAACCTAAGGATCCCTTTTGATCAAATCAAAAGGAAGAACCCGAAGAAGAGGTAATGATTTCACCACCCTTTTCTAAGTTCATTTCTTCTTCCACTTCTTCTTCCTTTGTTCTTACCATTCTAAAATAATAACTCCAGTATCTCACATATACTGTGATGTTATTATAAGTATGGTACAACCATATTCAGTATTCTATCCACCCTTTGAATAACATGTCACCATACGTGCGTACGTACGGCTTACCGTCTCCACGTCGTGGTGTAATTGTTATTCAATATAATATTATTTGGATGGGTATAATAATGATGTGTAACTCATGTAAATAATAAATATAACATGTTAATGATTCTGTATATATGATATACCATTCATTTATATATTATTTTAATATCAAAAGAATGATATTGTCGCTCGTGCGTACGTACGGACTACCGTCTCCACGAACGCGATGAGATTCATTCTCCATCGTATCCATTCAAGTATAATTATCATTTTATGATTTAAAAATGATGTTTAAGGACTTGATATCATTCTGGATATGAATAAGATACAACAAACATGGCTTATGTAACAAAACATATAAAAGAAAATGAGTAAGTTAACACCCGAAACGATGATAATTCTAAGATATTATTAATAAATCAATGTTAAAAGATCATATATGATATCATATTAATATATATGATTCTTGTA
Source organism: Viscum album (assembly GCA_963277665.1). Taxonomy (NCBI): domain Eukaryota; kingdom Viridiplantae; phylum Streptophyta; class Magnoliopsida; order Santalales; family Viscaceae; genus Viscum; species Viscum album. The sequence goes on along the minus strand of OY728141.1, from coordinate 1,950,422,452 downwards.
TAATTTAATAACAATTATTTCACCATTATACAGGAGGTTAACCTACCCCAACCAAGGAAAAGTACAAGGTAAGGGTTATTTCACAATCTCTTCATTATCCGAGGTTGTATTATACGTAATAATCTACTGGGATCTCTTTATCATCCACATCCATGTTTCTTCGAAATGTATTTCAAAACATTTTTAATATTTACATGAATATGGGTTAAAGTCATTTATACCCTTGTTTGACTTTTTATAAGAGGTTTATAAAGGAATCTTTCCGTCGTTTTCAAAACAAGGTCCTTTTTAACCTTTTCGACAGAATTGAGGTAAGAATGTTTTTTTTAACTTATACGGCGGGTGCGGTTATTTTCCGCCGTTATAAAATCGTCGAAGCTTTCCATACAAGCTTATAAGAATATTTTCAAAGAAAATGTTTTATTTTATATGGATCTTAAATGATTTCAAAATAAAAGGAGATACTTCTTTAAAAAGAATTTTGATTTCATCTATGTCAACATCCTTTGATGGATTTTTAAGATTATTTGAAGTTGATTTATTATGATACAAAACTTCTATATTGTATTGAAGGTTTTGTGATATGTTTGACTGTGGATGTGCTATTTTTATACCATTCATAGTTTATTGTGAAAGTATTGACATTTCGTATGCTAGTTTTAATACGAATGTTTATGTTATGTTTAAACCTTTTCATATGGGAATGCATTGGACTTAATAAGTGACGGGTGGAGCCCACTATAGCTCCTAGATGCATCGGTAGGTCTCATGAGACAAACTAGTGTCTTGGCACAAGGCCTTGACAAAATCTTATTTGTAGTCTTGGCACGAGGCCTTGGCTATGTGGTTATGATAGTCTGGCATTATGCATTCCAACATTATGAAAGTGGTTATTTATTTTTGCATGTGATTATTCGATTAGTGGAATATCCATGTGAATAAGTAAATGGCATTATTTCATTTTATTTATGCCATACCATGTTGAAAGTTCATGTTTAAAAGGCTTTTGTTTTAGTTATACATTGCCTTAAATGTTTATTCTTATTGATGAAAGTTTCCGCTATATTGTTATCCTTACTGGGCATTTGAGCTCACCCCTTTTCTATGTTTTATTTTTCCCAGGAAGTGAAGATGTAAGTTATGAATGACCTGTAGGGATATTATGAGGGGATTGTAGTGTGGACTATGGAAACATTATGTTGTTGTAGTAGTTTTTGATTTTATGATGTAATGTAAAACTTATGAATATATCTAGTGTTTCCAAGGCTACTAAACCAATCGGTCTTTCGAGATTTGATCTTTCTTGTGATCATGCCAATGTTATGTAATAATGCACCAACTCTAGGCAACTAGGGTCGGGGCGTTACATAGAATACATACATTGGCCCCAGGAAATAGAAAAAAAATTTGTTTCACTCAAATTTTACAATTTTTTATTTTTTAAGAGGTCACATATAGTACGTCATGGGTTATCTAATCCTCATAGACCTAAGAAGATACCTTAAGAAACATACATTCTAAGAAGGTGATTTGATGGTGGTTATTGAACAAGAAAAACATCAAAATAATGATCCCTCCACCATTGTGTGATTAATTTCATGAAAGACGATGTGGATAAAATTAATCCATAAGGAAATTGAATCAAAATAATATATAAAATTATAAAATAAGAGAATAAGAATAATAAAGTTTATTAAGAAATGAAACAGAATGAAAAAACATACAGGGGAAAAATTAAGATGCGATTAAAAAATTAAATAGGGAAATTAAAAATGAAAGAAAAACTTAGATTCCAATTAACTTCACCACAATATCATTTTATAGTCATATAAGGATCCTAGGATTGATCCCACATAAATAAATTCCTTCATATTAATTTAGGAGGGGAAAACGTGGGTGCAAAATTAAAAGAAATTTGACATTTCAATGTTTTCCAGGAGAATCATCCAGTTTCATTCTGATTTTTATGTGTGAATTTATAACTACATACAGATGAATTGTGGGTGGACATAGAAGAGAAATATATTCTTACTGGTTTCCTATAAAATGTGTAAATTGTTTATGCAAATTAGATTATCCATTTGGAAGGTATCATCAAAATTGTGATCTGACATTATGGGCATTCAGATCTAGCCATAAATTTATTCTTCATATTTGAATGCCAAGATCATCATGAAAACATCTAAATTAGTTCAAGAAAACGTTTAATGAAATGATACATATTATTTTATCATTCTTTAGAGGAAATTTTATCTTTGGGCCTTTATTATGGGACCCATTTTTTCTTTATGGGCTTAAAGCCCATTATCGTTTATCGAGAAATTCATGCATTAATTTCAAAAAATCTCCATCTTTTTTTAGGATTAATCCATCGATCCTAAAAGAAAAAAATATCCCAATAAAAGTGATAAATAATATACAGAAATATAAAAATAAAACAATGAAGATAATTTATTCAAAAAGGAGATGAATAATTGGGCATAATTTGACACCTTAAACATGAATTTCACAATGATGTGAAATGAAGATCCATTGATGAATTGGAAAAAAATTGTTGTTTATATATATTGAAACACATCAATATAAATATATAAAAATGAATATAATCATCCATTAGAGCCTAATAACATTATATATTTCTATTTCATAAGAATAATTTCAACCCTTGGATTTGATTCAATCAGTTCCTACTCCATCTCTTACAACATGAAATGAATATCCAAAATCAATTTTTATTCCTAAAGAACTAAAATTAACATTGAACATTTCATTATCATAGTAAAATAAAGACAAGTCATTCCTATTGACTCTAGATATTTTCCATGACCAAAGTGGTTATAAAAAGTTACCTAATAACACCCAAAGATACACATAATCCATTACAAAAATAGTTTTCCTTAATAATTATCCATAATATTTCAGAAAAATTTCAAAGTAAAGTAATTTAGAATTGAGGTGACTAAATAAAAATTATATTCCCCAGACAAAATAATGGGTCTCTTAATTTCACATTGAATATATGTGAATACATTGATCACCCTAAAACCTTAATGAAATAATAATTACTTCAAAAAATAAAATTTCATGTTGTTTAATATATTACCAAAGACCAAACATGTTTTAAATTATAAAAATAATAACATAAACCATCAAACAACTAACCAATTTCAAGTTCACAAAAATTATCACATGATACTATGTCCCCATATAATGATAATTTTTGGGGGACAAGTTCCCTTTACAAGATTTGATTAAGCCCCTTAAAGAAAATGAACATTCTTAATCTTTAGATTATGCATACTGATACAATTTCAATTCCTTGCACTAATTATTGTTTATAAATAATGACATACACTAAAATAAATTTAAATTTTTTTGTCACAATTTAAAATCCCAAAACTTGTGAAACACTTAACATAAATTGAAAAATTTATACTTGGTTAATATCATAATCATAACCACGATTTCTTACAGAAATATTCAAAATAATTAAAATATTTCAAAATATTCATAATGATTTGTAATTGAAATTTGAATTATAATAAGTATATCACCTTGGAGTCTCATACCCGGTACATAGTAAGTCCTATTTTTGCATACTCGGTAATAGAGTCAAGCATGATACACATTTTTCATATTTTTTACCCCTCAATACATCTGCACTGGAACTACATCCAATTTTAGTATCATGAATTATATGTATTGTTATTAAAACCAAAAAAAATATATCCTAAAAAAATATTAGGATGTTATCCTATACTTATACTTAAAGTTATAAGGTTATTTTCCCTGGACTATTTTTTACTAAATATAATTCTAAATGATTCCATTAAACTTCAATTGATACCAACTATAATTAACCCAACCCTAGAAACCTAGTTTTAGTTTCTACTTTATTACATTGGAGCTATATAAAAGGAATTAAGTCCCAAAGTACATAATAGTTTACTAGTCTTGGTAAATGAGACACATACATTAATTTGATAAATATTCAAAAACCTAAAATACATAAATTGTTTTCTTTGAGAAATCCATTATTCAATTTTTCATATCCATGTATATTAATGAAAAAACAGTTCATCTTATTATTGGGAAAATAAAACATAATAAATGGGTGAGCTCAAATACTCAATAAATGTAAGAATAAAACAAAATATATCATAAATAAATAATCATAATTAATAAATTAAGGTATATAACTAAAACAAATTACATATAAATAATAACATGAACATATTATGGTAGGAATAAATGATGATCAAATTAATACATATCAATTATCACATTATCTTGATAATTAACCATGGATATTGTTACATATAGATTAATCACATGGATATCAATAACTAATCTCATAATTAGTAACTTCATAATGTCAGACATTTGAATCATAATTTCAAGACCTTTCACAAGATAGATTAGATTTATTCATAAAAACCATCTAATATAGTGAATGGTAATAAATTTATATATCCTTAGTGAATCTAATCACAAACTATCAAAATAAAGAACAATTAAGATTTTAATACAACATAGCTCTAGTTTATTATAAGTAAAATAAAGGGTTGATGTATTTGAAGAATATAAATACCATGAAAACATCATTTAAAATATTATTGGAGATAATAACATTTTCATTTTTAAAATAAAATTTTAAAATAAAAGTTTAAAAAAAATATTTTAAAATAACCTTGTGAAATTTTAAAATAAGCTTTAAAGCAATGAGTGTTCCTAAAGGGATAAAATTATGTTCATGTCGTACATTTTAAAACAAGTATTCCTTTAATATTTTGGGTAAAATCCAAATGTGCATTGTTTTAAAGATGACATGATTATTTCATTAAAAAAAGTCAAAAATGGGTAAAATTGTCATTAATAAATCATTTGGTTGATTTTTAAAAAAAATCAAAATATTTTCGGAAAATAGGGATTTGGAAGAAAAATCATTTTTGACCAAAAAGATAAATAATGTTTTATTTTCATAAAGATATTTTCTCAAAAATTTTAATTACTGAGGAGTTTGCAAATTGGAATATTACATGAAAATTTCATGATTAAACAAAGGATAAGGAAATATATTGGTTTTATGATATAAATAAAAAATAATTCTGTAAAGGGGGATTTAATGAAAAATAATCCAAAAGAGTGATATCATTGTGAAATAAACCATTAACACTTTAGTAACATTTGAATAATATTTCACATGAATGAAATAACATAAAATGAGACATTAAATATTATAATGATAAATACATTCAATATATAACATAAAAAAGGAAATTATATGCACCATATAATGGATTGAATAGGGAATATCGTTTATGTCTCACAGAATTAAAAGTAAGACGAGAAACCGATACCTCATGTTCGACTTCCTTTATATTTGTTAGATAATACTATATAATAAATATAGTTTTATTATAAATATATTATGAAAACATACATATATAAATCATACCATATTTGATCCTATTATAACATTATACCTCATATTTTTTAGTAATATTTTATAATTTTTGTTGTTTTAAGTGTTAATTTCCTTGTTTTCTCATGCATGTTTTGTCATGAAAACTATTTTTCTTGTAGATAGGATATAGTTCCATCTTATACAAAATTATATTAATGTTATAAATATTTTTTTCTTAATTATATACTAAAATTATCCATTCTATAATGGTTTACATAGAAAACTAACTGCATTACTTCGTTGAGATGGTAGGCCTTGAGTACACATGAGTGACAACATCATCTCTTAAAGGGTAAATGGGTATGAAGTGTATGATATATAAATTTTTCAAAATTTATTTAATTTCATATATATCACATATATTCAATAAATTAATCATCATTACTTTACATGAAAATTGTAAGTGAAAAATGAATCACATCGATTCACGAGGAGGTAGTCTGCCATACACATGAGTGACATTATTGTCTTTTAAATAGAATGTAAAGTAAGAAGGCATGCATGATTCTAGTAACCCTGGCCCCAGTAGCCTGGAGATGTTATCTGATTAAATACATATGAATAACATATAAGGAATCATGTTCAAATTTAATTAATTCTTCAATAGTCTTGGTAAACTATATATATATATATATATGATTCCCATATTACATTTGGAAACAAAAAGTATAACATATTTTTTGAGAATATCATTATTCCCTCTAGAATATACTCACATATAATACTTGTTACACTTCCTATATTTCATGTAAGGTAAAAAAATAGGGGTGATCTCAAATGCTTATAAATGATTAAGTATATGAAATCTATCTTGAATTAACAAGCATAATCAATATGTAAAGGTAAATATCTAAACACATATTCATTTTAAATAAATTAACGATCATGATAAGATAAGTGCTAATTAGTATGGAGAGGTATGTAACTAAAAAGAATTTTCATTTAATCAATAAAATAAGAATAAAATGAATTAATATAAAATGTCATTGAAAAGATACAATGGTTAAAAAGATAAGTCATAATCGATATGGAAATAAAAATTACTGAACACACATTCCATTTAATCAATAAACTTGTAATGAAATGCATCCAGATATAATATAATTAAAAAAACATGTGGATAATAATTAATCCATTCATACTAAATGAAATTATGAATCATTATATTTCATATTATTGGGAACATGATACCTCTACTATCAAGTCCTTTCACAAGATAATTCAAAAATAAATGTAGAAACCTATTTAATGATTGCTTACTGATTCGATAGAAAGGAATAATGATGCATCAAGGGGATATCTATAATGGGGACCGAATTGTATATGAATTTCAAAATCATTCATATTATATCAAATAATCCATTTAATTCATGAACAATATAACTTAATATTAAATATCTGTATTGATGAAATAATAAAAACTATCAATATTTCCTCAGTTAAATCAATTATCTTCAAATATAAGACACAACATGTAGAAATGAGATAAAATTTAAGATGCAATCATATCCAGGATTTGAAATATGGAAAATTAGGGTAAATTTAATTTCTAATTATCAATGGAGATTTAATATTTTATAGTAAAGTTAAGGACTACAACATTTAAATATAAAATTGAATGTTAATACTTTCTTTTTTCAAAATGATGATAACATTAAAAGGAGGATTAATCAATGAATATATTACGTGTACCAAATAAAAATTCACATAAACCAACTGGAAATACCACATAATATAGTGAAAAGTATTTACATACATAATCATATAATGTCAAATATAATGAATATGTAATATAGCCTAATGAACAGAAGTTGAGTTATGAAATTCTTTACCACTTTGTAACTTTTAATTAAAATTAACTTTTAAAAAATAATTATAATTTAAATTTTAAATAAAATTAAATATTATTTAATAATGATATTAATTTTAAAAGGGGATGTATATACACCATATACAATAAATTATGTTAATAACATTACAATATTCCTCAACAAAGTGAAATTGAGATAAAGACCCTTTCCTTGAGTTAGACCGTTCACATATGTCCTTTACATTCCTGAATAAAAAAATTAGGTTAATTATTTAAATTATTAAGAAACTTTTTAGTCTTTATTATTCCATTTTGTTTAACTTCATACCATCTTATATGTTTTTACTAAATCAATTAAAGTTAAATCATATGTTTCTATGATATTTGGCTTATATGTGAGAAATTAATTTGGTAGGATGACTATGGTAAAATATGTGATTATTTAAACATATAATGAACAATAATAATGAGTTAATTATCTTATTTATATATAAATAATACTTTTAAAAACAATTATGAAATATTGTTATGAAAAATGAACTATGTTATAATCATAGAGATGGTAAGTCGTACGTAGGTATCAGTACCATTTCAATTTTTCAATGGTCATTAAGAAAAGAATGTATGTAATATTTTATATATCCAGAATGTTAATAATATCATATATTAAATATTACTTATTTAAATATACTTATATATATCAACCTTGTGGTGTGGTTATGAAAATACAGTCACACGGCTTTCTGGAGGTGGTAGACTACATGAGCTCAAACGATGTTATCATTTTTCAGTATAAGAATTGAAACAATATACTACCTTTCAATAATTATAAATAATTCATTAATAAAATAATTATATAATTTTTATCACATAAATTCATTAAATATATCATTATTTACTTCCATGTAAAGCATTGGTGTAAAATGAATCGCATCGCTTTACGAGGTAGTAATCTACTATACAAAACAAGAGACATTATTGTATCCCCTACAGAATGGAAAGTAAATAATTTTATGTAAGATATAATGATTAAAAATGTATAATTATGTTCTAAATTTCTTATATATACTTTATAACTGTTATTATACTCAAACATGTGAGGTGTTTATGGAAAACATGTCACATTGGTTCATGAGGTGGTAGTCCGTTAAACACATGGGCGATGTTATAATTCTCTATTTGAGGGAATGAGAGATGGATATAGGTAATTACCTTAAAATAATAACATCTAGGTATATGGAAGATAATGGTTTTATTTTTCAATCATACATTAAGAATATTTTAAGGAGTTAGAAAAAAATAAAACAAAAATGTATAGTTAGAAAATTTTCCTCCTCTAAGACAACCTCTTTAGGAATATAAAGAAATTTTTAATAAAATAATTTATGAAAAAATGATTCTAAAATAAGTTTATTTAAATTGTGAATTGAATTTTTTAGGTAATTTCCAAACCAAAAGGGATTGAATTTTTGAATAATAGAGGAGGGAGGGTGGCTATTTAGAGGTGACGTGAGTGACACACTGGTAATTTTTTGAAATGAAAACTGTATACCCAGATATTTCACAAGTAAAAAATGTAAAAAAGGTAAAAAAGGATTATTATATATAAATGAATTTATAAAGGCGATAAATGGACATAAAATTGACATTAGTCAGTTTATTAGGTAATTTTATCCCATATATTTTATTTTAACCCCCAATAAACTCATTTGTACCTTAACCTTGGTAATTACTTTTTAATTTTTTCACTGTTAATTATAGTAAAAGATTCATTTTGTCTTATTATTAAATAAAAATTATTATAATTCAAAATATGGAATCATATTTAATAAATTCAATTATCAAAATGGGAAAAATTAAAATAAAAAAACCTATTGTTAGGAAGAAAAAGACTATTCTTAAGAACTGTACTTTTACATAAAATATGATTTTATATTAACTCCCTCGTAAATTTTAATCATTGTTTGAAAATAAATTAATATTAATTGATAAATAATATATATATATATATAATTTAAAAAATTTTCATTAATTATTATTTAAAATAATTAAAAAGAATAAATATTATGAACTTTAAAAACATTTTCATAAAAAATCAATTTTAAATCCAAAAAAATATTATATGAAAATCCCATAAAAAGTTTAGTTAAAATTAATTTCGTGGATTAAATATTAAAAAATAATTATTATTATACTCAAAATAATATTAAAATAATATTTAAAATTTCAAATAAATTAATTTATTGAAAGGAAAATACTATTATTTTACAAAAATTGATATTTTCTTTATTCACTAAAAATGAAACATTTTAGAAAGGTTTTAGAAATTCAACCCAATATAATTTTGATATGATTATTTTAAAAAAAATGTTCATTTTATTGAAATTTTTTTCCAAAATTTGTAAAAATTAAATTTTAATTATTTGTGCAAAGTGCGACTAACCAGTTTTTTTAAAAAAATATTGTTTTCAAGAAAACATATCATTTTATTTTAAATTATTCTTATATTATTTATAATAAATGGATAACCATAATATTAATCATTTAGTTTCATCTATTAATAGAGAAAAATTTAATTTTTTTTATAATGGTATACTATATTAAGGGTCATTTAGACTATTGGTTTGATGTTCTAAAAGGTGTAGAAGATATTAAGATAAAAAATATTTTGTGGCGTTTTTAAGACCAATGTTTCATGTCATATAAACTATTGAATAAATTTTCCTTATATTATAATTAATGGGAGTTAAAATGATATTACTACTCCAGAAGTATAATTATATCATAAATATTATAAATATATACATATAATAAAAATTAATTATATCCAATCATGAGATGTTGTGATGGAAAATGAGTTACATCAGTTCTTGAGGAGGTAGTCCACCGTACACATGATTGAAGATTTATATTAACATTTGATTGAAATTGAGATTGATAAATTTTATTAAACCAATATAATAATATCTCATTATATGTAATATGATTGTGTTATTTTGTTGTAAAAGTTATGAAATAATTGAATGTTGTAAAAGATGAAAGAAAAAAGAAATAGCATTGTGAAGACAACTAACTACTCTTTGAGAAACCACCTTTGGATATCTTCTTAAGGACCCTCGAGATGGTCATGTTGGAAGACCCCCAAATATAGAATTTGGAAGCATAAGTTTGGTAGGTATTTTGGATGCGGTTGTTGGAGTAAAATAAGTTGACTGGTGTGAAGAGGGGGTTTCCCAATATAATTGTGGATTGGTGGTACTTTTGTAAATATAAAAAACTATTAAATAATGGGAAGTCACTCTCGCCCAAAGTGCCCATAAATTTTCCTTTAAGACTAAAATTAAAATGAGTCTAATTATATAAATTAGAATCACTTGTTATAACAATTTAATTAAATTTATAAAATATAAATTCTATATTTATGTAAAGATAATTTTATCACAAGCGCATCTAACGTTAAAAATATCATGTAAACCACAATCGAATTAATAAGTTTATAACTGTTGTTATTAATTATTATCAAAAAAATTTAATTTGAAATTATTAAATTTTAAATTTTATCCCAAATATAGAATCTAATTTTCCAAATTCATTTCCCTAATGTGGAAAAATTCAAATTAAAATTACACCCATAGATGTGTTGAAAAATAGTTTTTCTATAGAAAATACTTCAAATGTTTTAAAAGTTTTTATGTCATAATTAAATATTTAATTGATTAAAAGGAAATAAATTAGTTAAAATGTAATCTTATTTACCCAATTTTACTATTAAAAAAATTTTAAATAAAAAGGGAACATTTAATTATTAAAATGAAAACATAGTGTTCAATAAAAATCGGTATTTTATAATATTCAACAAACCAATTAGTATTTCCATAAAATTATCAGAAAATAATCCAAATTTAATTTTGAAATGTAGATATAAAAATTCAAAATTATTTTTTCAATTTATTTTCAAAAAATCATAATAAATAAATATATTTAAAATTATATGTGCCAAGGGTTTCTAATATGCCTATCATAAAAATACTATTTACCAGAAAACAATTTCATTCTTTTTAAAATGGTTTTTATTTTATTTCTAAATAATATATATCCATAAATATTATTTTTTGCATGTGTAAACCATATAATTTTTATCATTCAGTTGTTACTATTCATATCCATAAACATAAAGGTTATGTTATAATATTCATATTTAAATAATAATATTTTTATTGAGTAGATTTTTTGTTGAAACAGAGTGTTGTGCGCATAGAATGATATCAAAGAGTTTGAATTTATTTAAAAATAAATATATCATAAAGTCTCATGGTGTTAAATTATATAATAATTATGGGGTTTCATACTATATATTCAATAAAATATAATGTTACCTTTTAAAATCTTAGTGTGTTACAAATAGACTCTATACCAAATCTAAAACATGCACGTAGTTTACATAGACACTTACATAGTTAGAGATGTTATTGTAAAACTATAAATAACCAAACTATAATCCCTATATCCATATCATATATAAACTATATAGTTTCACTATCGATGTGCATAAACTATGTGCAATGATTTCTTTCCTATAAATTATAAATATTCAACCCTTAACTCTTGAATTCCTGTAGAACCTCTTAAGAGATATTCTATGATTGAAACTAATTTTACACGTGATCTGAGAGGAATAAAAATTATCCCTACCAAAATATCATTCTTTCCCTAAAAAGAATTAGGATCACGAATCAGAAAAGTGATAAGGCCACTACTACAACATCAAGGCCTCACACTCCCATGTCATATGGCTGACCCAACCACAGTGACATATCACAAAAACCAATGTTCCAGGTTTTCAACACAACACATTATACTTTAAATAGACTACATGAATATTCATTTCTCCCATTGATGTTTGATGTCATATATCAACACCCTCCCACTAAATAAAGTGGGATAGATCTTGATTATTATTCTTCAATTGGGAAACGTGGAACACAACATGGTTACATGTCATGTGTGGATGTAAGTCTAATTGATAAGACACCTTCCCAAGTACCTCCACAATCTCAGAAGGCTAATATAATTATTTTAAAACATACCCTACTACCAAAAATATTTATTTCCCAATTGAGGTGAATCTATAAGGAAAACTTTATCACATACATTAATTCTAAAGGATAAAAAACCAATTGGAATTTGAATTTTAGTGGATCTAGGATGTTAGTTTCCTATTCTTGATCATACATATCACATAATTATAGAAAGTATTATACGGTAAGAAAATTAAAAATTTCATCTCTATCTTATCCAGATTCTATATTTAATTGGGTGATTTCTTTAGAAAACTAGTAGGCCTATGATGTTCTACCATAATTCAATGACTTTTAAGGAAATGATACACAAAATCTACAATCAATCATCTCATCCACGACCACAAATAATGATGAATCAGGACATTATACGTCTTGATATCTAGAGGGTGCATATTAAAATTAGATAATTTTTGACTATCCATAAATTTATGTCTTAAATTCATTAGAATTATATCCTAAATCAAAATAACAACACTCTATTGGGAGAATGAGACCACTCACATGAGGCCGCCTCGCCACAAATATTCCTTCGAAATCGCAAGCTCTATGTATCCTCAACCAATCAAAGTTGAATATTATAATCAGTAATTAATCAATATTGAGTTGAATATATGATTAATTAAATGTAAAATACTTATTCATCCAGGAACATCTTAGTTAAAAATATCATCTATTACTACTATTCCACATATTCTTCCACTACCTATGTCTGATATTTTCTTCTTAATGAATAAGTGAATAGATTTACTTTTTTGGGTGTGTATAAAATTTCAAAATAAAATTTAAAAATGTCATCCACCTAGTCTATTTTTCTCAAGTTCAAATCCCTATCATTGAAGATATACATTAAAAAATTATGGCCTGAATAAACTTTGAACATCTCCCTAAACAGGTAGTGGTTTTAGATATTATGTTCTTACATCACTACTAATAACTCTATATCATTAATGTAATATTTTTTCTCATGAGGGAATTACTTATGAGATCAATAAGCTACAAATTCTCACCACTACATTAGAATAGAACCCAAACCCATAACTATGGCTTCCTAGTAAAGAACAAAAAAACAGTCGACTCATGAACAGTCAATGATGTAGCTAAAGTCAATTTCACTTTCAACTTCTCAAAATATCAATGGCATTAATTGATCAAAAATATTTAATTCCCTTACTCATAAACTCAATCATAGAATATTCAACCTTGGAGATGTCCTAGAAAAAGAACCTATAATAATTAGACAATCCAATGAAGCAATATATTTAAAACACAATTTTGGGATACCCTCAAGAAATAGCCACCCGAATCTTCCTATTATGCATAAGAAAACCCCTTATTAAAAATCACAAGGCCCTAAAGTTTTACCTATGGACTCTAAAAATTATATTTTTATAAATTCACATAAATATTATTTTCTTTCAATATTCTAAGGATGATATTAAAATTCTATGTTTGGTCATGTCTCAATTTGAAATAAATATGGTCATAATCTACAAAAAAAATCATGAATTAATTCAATATCAAATATAATATTTTATTCATCCAATCTGTAAACATAATAAGATTACATGTAAGTCCAAAAGACATAAATAGATACTCAAAATGATCATACATGATCCTAAAATCTGCCTCAATAATATCTTTCTCTCAAATATATACTTGATACTACCTTGATCTCATATTTCTCTTTGAAAACCACAATTCTCCCTTTAGCTAGTCGAAATGTTTTTCAATCTTATGAACTATATATTTTTTATTATCTCTCTCCAAGTTGAGTTTCTAGTGATCCAAATAATTTATGGACTCTTATCCTTTTTATTTTCAAATATCATTGAGGATTCACCTGGTGACACACTAGGATAACTAAATATATTACCCTTAAGACCCTCATGATATGTATCACCCCAAGCTTCCATATAATGTTTCTCTATGAATAATTCAATAGCTTGTGTTGTACACAAATTCGAGTTCCAGCACACAACGACCAATCAAAGTAGCCGTTATGAATAATAATACTCACCTTTTGAAATTTTATAGATTTTATTTTTCACAATGGACTTCATTTTTTGATTTATAATATCAAAATTATCTGTTGGTGATTTTTTGGTATTTTTTAGAAAACATTCAATTTTCAATGAATTGTAAAAGACACTATTTTATTGTGTAAAAATGAATTTTTATTTAAATAATTAATTATTTTATTTAAATTTATTTTAAGTTAAAATAGATACATAATACCTATATTTGTTCAATGTAATTCATTGGATTCATTTAATAATAAAATTAAATGTATAAAAGTTTATTGAATTTTTAACGCCTTTTACCCACCTTTTAGGCTCGTTAAAAAATTTGCATAAAACATAATTTTTCCACTTCTGTAAATTGAATTTCAAAAATCTGGGAGACACCGTTTACATTATTAAGTAAAATGTGGTTCAATAAGACGAAAACAATTTTTGGGGAATTGTAAAATTTGAATTAATTTACCATTATTAAAAGTAAATAGGGTAATTAAAGGTAAAATGATATTATAATTACCTAACACATGTCCTAATTTTATTAGATAAGTCTTTTTTTGACCAAAATCAACATTCAGAATAAAATATGATCCTCTTTGATCCACTTGGATTAGATTTGGACATTTATTATTATTTTATTTAAAGAAGACTTAAAAGTGTTAAATTCAAATTTTCATAACTAAAATATTTGTAATATTGGGTTATAAATAAGATAAATTTGACAATATATATTCACTGGAAATATAAAATTATTTCCTACATAATGTTATATTATTTATAATTTTTTAGAAATTAAATAATTAAATTCATTTATGACAAAACGATGATGTAGTAAATAACTTATTAATGGAGGATTAAAATAATTGATATTATAAATATACAATTGAATGTAAATTGAGAATCTTAATGGATTAAACTAATTATACCAGTTAATATGACATGTCAGGATTGATTTAAATTTTTTTTAAGTAATCAAATTTTTTTACTTTCATAAAAACCCAATACTAAATAGTTTCAAGATTGACATAAATGAGGTTTTAAAACAAATACTGTATTATTAATTGATATAATATTTCTAAAAATATAAGGTTCTGAAAAAGGAATTATTTATGGTTTGATGTGTCAATAATGAACCACTTGTGGTTCTCTTAGCATTTTATATTAAGTTTGTTAAACATTTATTATAATAATACCAGAATACATGGTAAAACTTAAACTACTTAACTAAGAGTTAAATTTAAAAGAAAAGGTTAATATGGTTTCTTAGACATATATAAAACCTATCAGTTGAGAGGTTTTCTACCCATCCCCACCTAAACCTCTAAATAAATACTTTTGGAGCCATTATAAACCAAATATGATTTTATAATAAATTAATATTTCATGATTTTCATAAAGTGACCCTCACCTCTCTTATAAAAGGTTATTTCCCCTTCTCTGAAAAAAATACCTCAAAATCCATTTGGCTCTACCAACCCCTACTCAAATATCCTCCCAACTACCTTCACTTCAACCTATAGGCCTTACTTTTATTAGAAAGCTAGCCTAAGGATCCCTTTTGTTCAAAGCAATAGGAATAACCCGAAGAAGAGATAATTATTTCACCACCTCTTAAAAAGTTCATTTCCTCTTCAACATCCTCTTTCTTTTTTGTTTCCACACCAAAAAATATCTCCAGTACCTTATAAATAATGTGATGTTGTTATAAATATTTTACAACCATATTCATTATTCTATCCATCCTATGAATGACAATGTCACCATACGTGCGTACGTACGGTTTATTGTCTCCATGTCATGGTGTAGTTTGTTATTCAACACTTCATTATTTTTATGGGTATAATAATGAGTATAATTAATTTAAATAATAAATATAACATGTCAATTATTCAGTATATACCATACTATTACATACAATTTCACCATCAATATAATGACATTGTCGCTCGTGCATATGTACGACTTACCATCTCCATGACATAATAAATTTCATTCCTCATCATAAGCATTCGAGAATAATTTTCATTTTATGATTAAAAATAATATTTAAGAACATAATATAATTCTGAAAATGAATCAAATTCATCAAATCCATATCAAACATGACTTACATAATAAAACATACAATGAAAAAGGAATCCGTTAACACCTGAAACGATGATACTGTTGAAATATCATTAACAAAACAATATTTGAAGATCATATATGATATCATATTTATGTATATGGTTCTTGTATAATTTAATAAAAATTATTTAACTATTATAAACAAGGTTAACATACCCTCATCAAAGGAAAAGTACAAGGTAAGAGTTAATTTTACAATCTCTTTATTATCTGAGGTTGTTTATAAGTGAGTATCTACTGGGACCTCTCCATCATTCATATCAATGTTTCTTAAAAATTTATATCATTTTTTTTACTATTTCCTAGAGTATGGGTTAAAGTCATTTATACCATTTTTTGAATTTATATAAAATGTTTTCAAAGGAATCTTTCAATCATTTTAAAAACATGGTACTTTATGACCATTTCAACAAATTAAGATAAGAATGTTTTTTTAAACTTATATGGCGGGTGTGAATTTTTTCCACCATTATAACACCTTAGAAGCTTACCTTACAATATTATTGGAATATTTTCAAAATAAATGTTCTCTTTTATAATTATGTGACTTTTAAATGAATTCAAAATTGAAAGAGATATTTTTCTCAAATAGTTCTAATTTCATCTATGTGAACAACCTTGGAATTATTTTACACTTGAAGTTGATTTATTATGATACTATCTTCTATATTGTATTGAAGGTTTTGTGGTATGTTTGACTCTGGATGTGTTATTTTTATACCATTCATGGTTTATGGTTAATGTATTGAAATTTTGTAATCTAGTTTTAATACAAATTTTTATATTATGTTTCAACCTTTTCATATGAGGAATGAATTAGACTTAGTAAGTGATGTTTGGAGCCTGTTATAGCTCCTTGATGCATTAGTAGGTCTCATGAGACAAACTAGTTTATTGTCACAAGGACTTGAAAATATCTTATTTTTATTCTTTTCCACGAGGCCTTGACTTTGTGGTTTTGATGTCCAACATTATGCATTCCATCATTATGAAATTTTCTATTGATATTACATGTGATTATTCGATTTGTATAATATCCATGTGAAAAAGTCAATGGTATTATTTGATTTATATTTTCCATATTTTGATGATGTTTAGGTTTAAAATGATTTTTTAGTCTTATACATTGCCTTAAATGTTTATGCTTATTTATGAGAGTTTCCACTTTATTTCTATCCTTAATGAGCACATAAGCTCACCCCATTCTTATGTTTTAATTTTCCAAGGATGAGAAGTATATTATGATTTAAATGTTGGTATAGACCAAGGATAAAAGTTTGTTCAAAGGGGAAAGAATGTTATTTTATTTATTTCATGGTGTAATGTAAATATTATGTATGTATCTACTAATACTAAATCTACTAAACTAATCGGTATTTCGAGACATAATCTCTTGTGATCATGCTAGTGTTATGTAATAATGCACTAACTCTATTTTACTAGGGTCAGGGAGTTTCAGTTGGTATTGTAGGATGTTTAGTTCATACCTTGGAAACTATATTTAGAATACCTCTGATTATTGAACATTACCCTATGATAGACTTTGAGGATTAATATAGAAGAACTTTCTTGAATTTTGGTAATGTAGAGATTTTGTGATTTTTGCAAGGATTACATCTCTGTATGGATATTATCATGTATAGGCTGCTCTATAACAGATGTATCCAGGAGAGAAAACTCTGACAAGGAGTTTTCGGCTTGACCCAGGGTATCTTGGTACACAAAAACGGGCCTTGCTCCACTCTTAGTTATGACAATCCAGGGGGATATGCTTAGGATAATTCAAGAATTCTTTACAAACCATTATAATGAATTTATTATAAAATGCCTTCCCAAAATATACATTTTTATTATTAAGAATTATATGCATAAACTATTAAATATATGATTGGTATTTTCCTAGTTTGGAATTATGTATTGTAATTCATTAACTAATCTAGTGTATGCCATTGTTTAGAAATGGAACATAGTGGAAAGAATGGAAACCATATCAACGCATGTAATCTCTATAGGGATTTACCTCCCACTCAAGATAACTATAGTGGAGCTGGTGATGGAACTGGTGCTGAACTTATTATAACCATATTTCGTCAACTCACTCAGTTTATTAAAAATAGCCTCACCCGTATGAAGCACCCTGATCCACAATGCAGTGGATCAATGTTAGACCACTTGATGAGGAAAAAACCACCAACATTCAATGGGAAAACAAATCCATTTTTATCTGATCAATTTATAAGTTACTTAAAGAAATTATTTCATGCTTTGGGGATAAGCAAAAGGGTAAAAGTTATCATAGTTGTTTATCACCTCAGGGAAGATACATATCAAAGGTGGTCATTAAATGAAAACACATTGAAAGATGAGGAATTATCAAATATAGAGTGAAGTGAGTTTAAAGATCTTTTCTTAGAAAAATACTTTCCTCATAACCATCAAGTGGATATGGATAGATAATTTTGGAGTCTAAGGAAAAAGCAGGATGATAATGTCGCAAAGTCTTAGGATAACATTTCAATGATAGCAATGCATGCAAAACATTTTATATGTAACCCAAGGAGTAATATTGATCAATTTCTTGATGGGTTAAAACCATTTCTCCATCAAGTATTAGTCTCACAATACTTTTCATCGTATGAAGATATAGTCTCATGTACTATCATGAAAGAAAAGTAATTGTCTAAGTCTTGCGTCTTTAAAGCAAATAAAAAGAAGAAGATATTTTTTAAACACTCTGAAAATTAAAATAATGGTTAGAAGGGTACAACTAAATTTCTATCCTACAGTAAATGTGGGAAGAAACACCCAGGTACATGCCTGAAGGGAATGGGAGTATATTACAAGTGTGGTGAAAAAGGGCACCAAGCTCGTGATTACAAGGGAAAGAAATGGGCTGTCAATGTTGAATGATACAATTTTAGAGAAATTGGATATTATGAAAATGAATATCCAAATCTCCATGGAAACATACATTATAAAAGGCCAAGGGAGAAAGGACAGGCTTATGTTACCACTACTGTTGATGTTGAAGCTCCAAATGACGTGGTGAAAGGAAATTTAATGGTTTCCACAAATTTAGTCAATGATTTATTTGATTATGGATCATCACATTATATCATTTCTTCCTAATTTGTTAATAAAATTACATATTTCCAATTTGATTTAACGAGGGAGTTGTCAGTCAAAACTTCTAAGTGAAGTATCATTGCAATAAGGTATTATAAATTAGTTACCATTAGGGAATATAAATGTGATTTATCTGGTCATCTTATCATCTTATCCATGATTGAATTTGATATAATTCTATATATGGATTATATTTCAGACCATGATGAAAAAATGTATTATAAGAAGAAGGAGGTTACAATTTTTGAGGATGGTATGAAATGCCTTCTATTAAGAGAAAAAAACGTCACCATATGATTCTTATCATGATCCACCCCAAATATCTCTATGAAATTCAATTATTAGGGAGGAAGAGAGTGAAATAACTATGGATTAGGAAAATAATTTTCAGATAGAGGACATACCTATTGTGAAAGAATATGTTGACATGTTTTTAGAGGATTTACCTGAACATCCTCCAGGATGAGAAATTGAGTTTTTCATTGATTTAATTCCTTGTTTAAGGACCATATCAAAGACCCCTTATAGAATGGACACTATGGAATTTTTGGAATTATAGAAATTACTATAGGAATTTAGTGAAAACGGATTTATTCGTTCTAGTGTTTCTCCATGGGGAGCCCCTGTTCATTTTGTTAAGAAAAAAGATGAATCTATGAAGTTGTACATTGACTACTGGGTGATCAATGCTATAATAATAATGAACAAGTATCCCATAACTCACATTGATGACTTATTTGATCAACTTCATGGAGATCAATATTTTTCAATGATTGACTTCTATATGGATACAATCAGTTGTGTGTGAAGAAGGAAGACATTCCAAAAACAACATTTCAAACTGGGTACGGGAATTAAGAGTTTATAGTAATGCCTTTTGGACATACTAATGACCCCTCTATTTTTATGGATCTAATGAATAGAGTTTTCAATTAATATCTTGATGGCTTTCTAGTAGTATATATTGATAATATCTTGGAATAATTCAAAAGCTAAAATGATCTTGAAATTCACAAGCACACTATTCTGAAAACCCTCAGATGAAATGAATTATATGGGATGTTTAGAATGTGTGAATTATGGATTCAAGATATTTCCTTTCATGTCTATATTATCTCTAAGGATGGAATCCCTGTTGATCCTTCTAAGATAATATAAATACAAGATTTTACATCACTGATGATTATAACTGAGGTACACACTTTTATTCGTTTAGTGGGTTATTATCGATGTTCCATACCGAATTTTACCTGATTGGATAACCCATTAACCAAGATGACACGTAAAGGTGTTAATTTTTTTTGGAAAAAAGAGTGTGAAGAATGTTTTGAAAAACCGAAGACAATATTATTCAATGCTCCTATCTTGACTCTACCATTGGGTAATAATGTGTTTGCTATTTATAGTGATGATTCAAAAAAGGACTTCGTTGTGTCCTCATAAAGATGATAGAGTTATTTCTTATGAATCACTGCAGCTAAAATTCAGGAACCAAACAATCACACTCGTGATCTTGAGTTATCAGCTATAATATTTTCTTTGATGATATGGAGACACTATCTCTATGGTGAAAAATGTGAGATATATACTGATCAAAAGATTATAAATTCTATTTTCTCATAGAAAGAACATAACATGAGGCCAATATGATGGCTTGAACAACTCAAAGATTTTTATTTCACTATAAACTACCACCATAGGAGGAAAATATGGTGTCATATGCTGTGAGAAGGAAGGATAATGGGTTTTTCAACAATATGAGAGTTGAAAGGGAACCTATGTTCATTGATCTAGTAATGATAGATTTGGGAATAATCATGGAAGGTGAAACATCAATGCTTTTTCAAATGGTTGCCAAACCATATTTACTAGAAATGATGAAAAGTTATCATACTGATGATGAGGAGTTTCAAAAGAAAATTAATGCTAAGAATGATGAACAATTGATTGACTTTGTATATGAAGATGGAATTTTGAAATTTGGGAAGAGACATTGTATTTATGGCATACCTGAAAAAAAATGAATTTTTAGATGATTCTCATAGCTCCAATTTCTTTATACACCCTGGTAGAGCTAAGATGTATAAATATATGAAGAAATTTTTTTGGTTGGATAACATGAAGAGGGAGATTGATGATTATGTGTCAAGATGTATGGTTTTCTAATAGGTTATGGCTAGAAGACAACATCCTAGAGGAGTCATGAAACCTCTTCCCATACCTGAGTAGAAATGGGATGATATAACGATAGGATTTGTCATGGGGCTACCAAAGACTCCTTAAAGGAATGATATAATGTGGGTCATTGTTGATCATCTTACCAATTCAGTAAATTTTCTTTATATAAGAGAAGATTTACTACATGAATGTTTAGCAAGACTATATATTAATGATGTTTTAATAATTTATGGAGTACCTCTAATGATTTTTTTGGATCGTGATCCTCGATTTACATTAAGATTCTGAAAAAGTCTTTATAAGAACCTGGATATAAAAATTTGTTTGACCACTACCTACCACCATCAATATGATGGATAATCATAATAGACTATTCAAACTTAAAAGACATGTCGAGATCTTCCTCACATGTCTTTCAAGTTATGTGGGATCAATATTTACCTCTGGTATAATTTTCGTATAATAATAACTTTCATTCTAGTATTCATATGGCACCATATAAAGCATTTAATGTAAATATATGTAACACACCAACTTGATTAGATGATGTTGGTGAAAGAAAACTCATAGGCCATGAACTTGTTGAGGAAACCATAGAAAATGTGAATATTATCTAAACCCACATAAAAGAAGAACCATGTTGGAAAAAGAGCTATGCCGATAACCGAAGGAAGGAATTGGAATTTAAAGTATGAGATCATGTATTCATGAAGGTATCTCAATTGAAGGTTGTTATATGTTTTTGTAAGAAGGTTAAATTATGTCCTAGGTACATCGGACCTTTAGAAATTCTACAATGAATTGGAGTTGTCTCCTATGATTTGGAAATGCCTCCAATTCACTCTAACGATCATGAGGTTTTCCATGTATCACTATTGAGAAAATACATGCCTGACCCAATGCAGGTACATGACTATAAAGAAATAGAACTAGAACATGATCTGTCTTTTTGTGAAGATCCTATCAGGATTCTTGATACTAGAGAATAAGTGTTGAGAACCCGAACGAATCGTCTGGTAAAATTTCTATGGAGAAACCATAAAATAGAAGAGGAAACATGGGAACCTGAGGAACCTATGATGAAGAGACACCTGAATCTTTATATGCTACAATATTCTAGAAATTTTTTGGAAAAAATTATTTTAAGGAGGGAATAATGTAACACCTCAAGTTTCCATGGTACGTTTCTCTTTGAATAATGAAATAGCTTGCGTTGTTCGCAACATTGAGTTTTAGCATAACACGACCAATCAAACTAGCCATTATGAATAGAAATACATCCTTATTGAAATTTTATAAATTTTATTTTTCTAAATGGACTTCATTTTTGGATTCATAAAATCAAAATTATATGAGGGTGAATTTTTGGTATTTTTCTGAAAATATTCAATTTGTGATGAATAGTGAAAAACACCGCGTTATTGTTTAAAACCAACTTTTTATTTAAATAATTATTTATATAATTTAAATATATTTTATTTCAAAATAGATACATAATACCTATATTTTTTCAATGTAATTCATTGGAGACGTTTTAAAATAAAAATAGGTCAATAAAATTTTATTGAATTTTTAACGTCTTTTACCCACCTTCTAGGCACGTTAGAAAATTTTTATAAAATGTAATTTTACTGCTTCTATGAATTGTATTTGAAAAATACAAGAGACACAGTTTACATTAGTATGTAAAATTTGGTTCAATAAGATGAAAATAATTTTTGGTGAATAGTGACTTATGAATTTTATTTACCACTGCAAAAAGTAAATACGAAAATTAAAGATAAAAATGGTATTATAATTACCCTAACACATGTCCTAATTCTAGTGGATAAGAGTATTTCGACCATTATTTACTTAAAGAATAAAATATGATCCTCTTTTATTTTCATAGATTAGATTAGAAAATTAATTATCATATTATTTAAATAATAATTAAAATTGTTAAATTAGAATTTTCATAAATAATTTTTTTTAATATTGGGTTATACATAAGATAAATTAAAATATAAATATTCATTATAAATATAAGAATATTTCCTAAATAATGATGTTTTATTTTAAATTTTTTAGACATTAAATAATTAAATTTATTTATGACACAATGATGATGTAGGGATAACCTTATTAAAGAAAGATAAAAATAATTGATATTATTAATATCCAAATAAATGTAAGTGGAAATTCTGATGCATTAAACTAATTTTCTAGGTTAATATGACAGGTTATGATTGATTTAATTTATTTTGTTTGAAGTAATCATGTTTTTTTACTTTCACAAAAACCAAATACTAAATAGTTTGAAAATTTACATAAATGAGTTTTTAAAACAAACACTATATTATTAATTGATATAATGTTCCAAAAAATATAAGGATCAGAAAACGGACTTAGATAAGGCTAGATATGTCAATAATAATCCACTTGGGGTTCTGTGTTCATTTTATAGTATGTATATTAACCATTGAATATAATAATACAAGAATACATGGTAAAAGTTAAAGTATTTAACTAAGATTTAAATCTAAAATATAAGGTTAATATAGTAACCTAAACTTGTATAAAACCTATTATTTGAGAGGTTTTTAACCCATACACACCATAACCTAAAAATAAAATCTTTTGGAGCCATTATAAACTGAATATGATTGTATAATAAATTATTATTTCAAGATTTTCCTAAAGTATACCTGACCTCTCTTATAAAAGGGTACTTCCCCTTCTATAAAAATAACACCTCCAAAGAAATTAGATTTAGCCAACCCTGGCTCAAAAATCCTCCCAAAAACCCTCAAATCAACATAGAGTCCTTACATTGATTAGAAAGACAACCTAAGGTGCCTTTTTTCTAAGCAAAATGAAGAACCTGAAGAAGAGGTAATTATTTCACTGCCTTTTTCAAGGTTCTTTTTTTCGTCTACTTCCTCTCGCTATGTTGTTTCCATACCAAAAAAATTAATCCATTACCTTTTACAGACTATTATGTTCTTATAAATATGATACAACTATATTCATTATTCTATCCATCATATGAATGAAAAAGTCCCCATACATGTGTATGTACGGCTTGCCATCTCCACATCGTGGGGTAGTTTGTTATTCAACACTTCATTATCTAGATGGGTATAATAACAAGTATAATTTATTTAAATAATAAATATAAAATTTTAATGATTCTATATATACAATCCAATTACATATGTTTTTTCCATCAATAGAATGATATTGTAGCTGGTGCGTACGTAAGAGTTAGCATCTCCACGACACGATGAAATTTCATTCTCCATCGTAAGAATTCAAATATAATTTTCATTTTATGATTAAAAATAATATTTAAGAACTTAATATAATTCTTGAAATGAATAAAATACATCATATCTATAACAAAAATGACTTACCTAATAAAAAATATGATGGAAAACAAATCTGTTAACACCTGAAATGATGATACTACTGAAATATCATTAACAAAACAATATTTGAAGATCATATATGATATCATATTTATGTATATAGTTATTTTATAATTTAATAACAATGATTTAATAAATATAAATGTGGTTAAATTAACATCGTCAAAGGAAAATTAAAAGGTAAGGGTAAATTTTACAGTCTCTTTATTATCCGAGGTTGTTTATAAGTGAGAATCTACTAGGACCTCTTTATCATCCACATCTGTGTTTCTTAAAAATGTTTATCAATTTTTTTTACTATTTCCTAGAATATGGGTTAAAGTCATTTATACCCTTTTTTGACTTCATATAAAATGTTTTGAAAGGAATCTTTTCGTCATTTTCCAAACAAGGAACTTTATGACCTTTTCAACAAATTAAGGTAAGAATTTTTTTAACTTATACGGTGAGGGCGGCTGTTTTCCACCATTATAACCACTTTGAAGCTTCCCTTACAAGATTATCAAAATATTTTCAAAATAAATTTTTTATTTTATAATTTTGTGACTTTTAAATTATTTCATAATAGAAAGAGATATTTCTCTTGAATAGTTTTTATTCCATCTATGTCAACATCCATTGATGGATTTTACACTTGTTTTATGTAGATTTATTATGACAAACTATTTCATATTGTATTGAAGGTTTTGTGATATGATTGACTCTGGATGTATTTATTATAACATTCATGTTTTATGGTTAATGTATTGAAATTTCATATTCAAGTTTTAATATGATTGTCTATATTATGTTTCAACCTTTTCATATGAGGACTGAATTGGAATTAGTAAGTGATGGGTGGAGCTCACTATAGATCCTCGATGCATAAGTATGTATCATGAGACAATCTAATTTATTAGCATAAGGCCTTGAAAATATCTTATTTTTATTCTTGGCATGAGGCCTTGACTATATGGTTATGATGTCCGGCATTACGCATTCCATCATTATGAAATTTTCTATTGATATTACATGAGATTGTTTGACTAGTGGAATATCCATGAGAATAAGTAAATGGAATTATTTGATTTAAATTTGTTTTATTATGCTAATTTTTATGTTTAAAAATCATTTTTTGGTCTTATATATTGCCTTAAATGTTTAGGCATATTTATGAATGTTTCTGCTCAATTTCTATCCTTACTGAGCACCTGAGCACTCCCCTTCCTTATGTTTTATTTTTTACAAGATAGGAAGAAGTATATTATGATTACCCTATAGGGATAGGTGATGTATATGAGTTTTTTAAAAGGGGACACAATATTATTTTATTTATTTCATGATGTAATGTAAAACATAGGTATGTATCTACTACTTCCAAAGATAATAAACTAATCGATCTTTCGAGACCTGATCTCTTGTGATCATGCCAATGTTATGTAAAAATGCACTGACTCTAGGTAACAAGGGTCGGGGTGTTACAATTGTTATCAGAGGAAGTTTAGTATAAACCTTGGAAACTAGATTTAGAATAACTCTGATTGGAGAATATTTCCCTAAGATAGACTTGGAGGATTATTGTAGAAGAAGTTCCTCAAATTTTGGTAATGTAGATATTTTGTGATTTTTCTAAGAAATACGTCCATGTCTGGATACGATTAGGTAGTGGCTTCTCTGGCACAGATGTACCTAGGAGTGAAAACTCTGACAAGGGGTTTCAGGCTTGACCCGGGTATCCTGGTACATGACAACCGGCCCTGTAAAAATCTTTTTTATGACACTCCTGGGAGATATGCGTAGGATAATTCACATTTTCTTTAAAAACAATTATGAAGGATTTATGAGTAATACCTCCTCAATGAAAACATTTTTAGGATTTTGGATTATATGCACAAACTATTCAATTTATGTTAAGTATTTTACTAGTTTAGAATATGTATTGAAATTCATTAACTAATATAGTGTATGCCCTTGTTTAGAAATGGTGCATATTGGAATAAATGGAAACCGTATCAACACATGTAATACATGTAGGGATTTTCCACCTACTAAAGATAATTATATCGGACCTGGTGATGCAACTGGTGATGAACATCTTATAACCATACTGAGAAAACTCACTCAGTTTATGAATAATAACCTTACCCGTATAGAGCACCCTGATCCACAACATAGAGGATCAATGTTATACCACTTCATGAGGAAACAACCACCAACATTAAATGGGACTACAAATCCATTTGTAGCTGATCAATGGATAAGTTCTTTAGAGAAAATATTTCATGCTTTGTGGAGTAGCAAAAGAGATAAATTTGTCATAGATTTTTATCGCCTCACGGGAGATGCAGATGAATGGTGGTCATTAATTCAAAACAAAAAGGAGGATGAAGATGTATCAAATATGGAATGGATTGAGTTTAAAGATCTTTTAAAAGATAAATACTTTCCTCGTGACCATCAAGCGGATATGGAAAGGCAATTTACGAGTCTAAGGAAAAAAGGATGATGAAAATGTCGCAATGTATGAGGAAAAATTTACAAGGTTATCCAGGCATGCATCGGATTATATATGTAACCCAAGGAGTAATATAAATCTATTATTTTATGGTTTAAACCCATTTATCCATCGAGCCTTAGTCTCAAAATCCTTCTCATCATATGAAGATATAGTCTCATGTATGACCAAGACAGAAAATGAATTCTCTAAGTATTACTACTTTAATATAAAGAAAGGGAAGAAGATATTTTCTGAACACTTTGAAAAATAAAATATGGGGAAGAAGGGAAAAGTTAAATTTTCATCCTGCAGTAAATGTGGGAAGAAACACCAAGGTACTTTCTTGAAGGGAATAAGAGTGTGTTACAAGTGTTGTGAAAAAGGACACCAAGAGCTTGATTACATGGGAAAGAAAGAGGCTGTTAATGTTGAATGATAAAATTGTAGCGAAATGGGGAATTATGAAAATGAATGTCCCAAGCACCAAAGAAACATATTTCAGAAAAGGCCAATGTAGCAAGGCCAAGCTTATGTGACAACTACTGCAAATGTTGAAGTTCAAATGATGTGGTGGCAGTTAATTTAGTGGTTTTATCATATTTACCCAATAATTTATTTCATTATAGATCATCACATTGTTTAATATATTCCGAGTTTGATAATAAAATTAGATATTTCCAATAGAATTTAATATGGGAGTTGTTAGTCAAAACAATTAAGGGAAGTATCTTTGGAACATTATTTTGTAAATCAGTTCCCATTTGGGAAAATAAACGTGATGTATCAGTAGATATTATCATCATAACCATGATTGAATTTGATATAATCCTCTGCATGGATTTAATTTCAAACTCTGATGTGAAAATTTATTGTAAGAAGAAATAGGTAACAATTTTCGATGATGGTAATAAAAAGCTTATCTTTAGAGAAGAAATTTCAGTTTATGATTCTTATATAGATCCACCCCTAGTATCTCAAAAAAATTCTATTTTTGGGGATAAAGAGAGCGATATAACTATGGGTTAGGAAAATAATGTTCAAATAGAGGATGTACCTATTGTGCAAGAATTTGTTGATGTGTTTCCAGAGGATTTACCTGGACATCCTCTTGAATGAGAAATTGATTTTTCCATTGATTTAATTCCTCATTCAAGGCCCATATCAAATACCCCTTATATAATTTCCACTGTGGAAATAGTGGAACTAAATAAATTACTAGAGTAATTGAGTGATAATTGATTTATTCAACTTAGTGTTTCTCCATGGGGAGCCCCTATTCCTTTTGTTAAGAAAAGAGATGAATCTATGAGGTTGTACATTGACTATAGGGAGATCAATGTTTTAATAATAAATAACATGTATCGCCTAAATTTAATTGAAGATTAATTTGGTAAACGTTATGGAGCTCAATATTTTTTAAAGATTTACCTTTGATCTTGATTCCATCAATTGTGTGTGAAGAAAGAAGAAATTCTGAAAACTGCATTTTGAACCAGTTACGGGCATTACAAGTTTACAGTAATGCCTTTGGGACTAAATAATGAACCATATATTTTCATGGATCTAATGAATTGAGTTATCAAGTAATATATTGATGTAATTATAGTAGTATTTATTGATGATATCATGGTATACTCCATTAGCTATGAAGATCATCAAAATCAATCGAGCACTATTTTGAAAACCCTTAGAAGAAATGAATTATATGGGATGTTTGGAAATTGAGAATTATGGATTTATAAGATTTATTTTCATGGCCATAATGTATTTAAGGATCAAATCTCTATTGATCCATCTAAGATAAGAGCAATACAAGAATGGCCATCACCGATGAGTATAACTAAGGTATGTAGTTTTATTGGTTTAGTGGGTTATTATTGGTGTTTCATCCAGATTTTTTCCCGATTGGCTATCCCATTAACCAAGATCGTGTGTAAAGGGGTTAAATTTTATTGGAAAAAATAGTGTGAAGAATGTTTTGACGTACTTAAGTAAAGATTAGTCAATTCTCTTATCTTGACTATACCATTGTGGAATAATGTGTTTGTTATTTATAGTCATGCTTCAAAGAAAGGCCATTGTTGTGTCCTTATGAAGATGATAGATTTATTTCTTATGCATCATTATAGCTAAAAATTCATGAAAAAAACTATCACACTCATAATATTGAGTTATCAGTTGTAATATTTTATTTGAAGATCTAGAGACACTGTCTATATGGTGAAAAATGTGAGATATATACATATCACAAGATTTTGAAGTCTATTTTATCACAGAAAGAACATAACATGAGGCCAAGACATTGGCTTGAACTACTCAAAGATTATGATTTCACTATACACTACCACCCTAAGAAGGAAAATAAGTTTTCATTTCCTTGAAACAGAAAGTATCATGGAGTTTTGAAAAAGATGAGTGTTGAAAGGGATCATATGTTCATGGATATAGTCAATATGGATATGGGAAAAATAATGCAAGGTGAAACATCAATAATTTTCCAAATGGTTTCCAAAAAATATTTACTAGAAAGGATAAAAAAGTTATCAGACAGATAAGGAGGAGTTTCAAAAAACAATTAATTCTCTTAATGACGGGAGACTGATTAAATTCGTATATGAATATAGAATTTTGAAATTTGGGGAGATAAATTTTTTTCCTAACATACCTGAACAAAAAAGGGAATTGTTATATGATGCTCTTAGCTCCAATTTCTATATACACCATTGTAATGCTAATATGTATAGATATTTGATGAAACTTTTTTGGTGGGATAACATGCAGAGGGAGATTTCGGATTCTATGTCAAGATGTATGGTTTACCAACAAGTTAAGGATGGAAGACAAAATCCTAGAGGATTCATGAATACTCTTCCCATACCTGAGTGGGAATGGGATGATATTATGATGAGATTTTCCAGGGGGATATCAAAGACTCATACAAGAAATTATGAAATATGGGTTATTGTTGATTGTATTACCATGTAAACAAATTTTCAATCTATAAGAGAAGATTTTCCACTTGAACATTAAACAAGAATATATATTAATGAAGTTGTAATAATTTATGGAGTACCCCTATCGATTGTTTTAGATTATGATCCTCATTTTACATCAAGATTCTGGAAAAGTCTTTAGAAATCCATGGATACTAAACTTTGTTTGACCACTACCTACCACCCTCAAACTTATGGAAAATTATAACAGACTATTCAAACCTTAAAAGACATGTCCAGATCATTCTCACTTGACTTTCAAGGTTTGTGGGATCAATATTTACCTTTGGTATAATTTTCCGATAACAATTGCTTACATTCATGTATTAAGATGGCACCATATGAAGCATTTTATGGAATGAGATGTCACACACCAACTTGATTGGATGATTTTGGTGAGAGAAAACTCGTAGGCTATAAACATGTTAAGGAAAAAATAGAAATGGGAAAGATTATCTAAACCCACATCAAAGAAGCTCAATGTAAGAAAAAGGGATATGCCGATAACTGAAGGAGGATTTGGAATTTCATGTAGGAGATCATGTTTTCTTAAAGACATCTCTATGGAAGGGTGTTATATGTTTTCATAAGAATGGTAAATTACGTCCTCGGTACATAAGACCATTCGAAATTCTAGAATGAATTGGAGTTGTATCTTACCGTTTGGAAATGCCTCCAAGTCACTCCAATGTTCGTGATGTGTTCCACGTATCACAAATGATAAAATACATGCCTGACCCAACGCATGTACTCACCTATGAATAAATAGAATTGGAACCCCATCTATCTTATTATGAAGAGAATATCCAGATTCTTGATACCAGATATCAAGTGTCGATAAACCAGACAACTCGCCTGGTGAAAGTTCTATGGAGAAACCATTAAATGGAAGAGGCAATGTGGGAACCTGAGGAACTTATGATGAAGAGTCACCTGAATATTTTTATGCAGTAATATTCTAGAAATTTCAAGGATGAAATTACTTGAAGTGGGGAAGATTGTAACACCTCAAGCTTCCATGTTACATTTTTCATTGAATAATGCAATAGCTTGCGTTGTATGAAACTTTGAGTTCTAGCACACCACGACCAATCCAACTAGCTCTTATGAATAGTAATACACACATCGTGAAATTTTATAAATTTTATTTTTCAAAATGGACTCTATTTTTGGATTTAGAGTATCAAAATTATCGGAGGGTGAATTTTTTGGTATTTTTCTGAAAACATTCATTTTGGGATGAATAGTGAAAAACATTGTGTTATTGTCTAAAACCAACTTTTTATTAAAATAATTATTTATTTTATTTAAAATTATTTTAAGTCAAATGGATATATAATATCTATATTAGTTCAATTTAATT
The DNA here is from genome assembly GCA_963277665.1 of Viscum album. Classification (NCBI taxonomy): domain Eukaryota; kingdom Viridiplantae; phylum Streptophyta; class Magnoliopsida; order Santalales; family Viscaceae; genus Viscum; species Viscum album. The sequence continues at coordinate 1,950,390,406 of OY728141.1, read as the reverse complement.
CATTCGATTCATTTTATAAATAAATTATAAGTATTAAATTTTATTGAATTTTTATCTTCTTTTACCCACCTTCTAGGCACGTTAGCAAATTTGCATAAAACATAATTTTACTGCTTCTATGAATTAAATTTTAAAAATATGAGAGACATGGTTTACATCAGTATTTAAAATGTGGTTGAATAAGAAGAAAATAATTTTTGGTGAATAGTGACTTATGAATTTTATTTACCACAGTAAAAATTAAATTAGGTAATTAATGATAAAAATGATATTATAATTACCCTAAAATATGTTCTAAATCTATTGGATAAGTTTTTTTCATCCATAATAAACCTTAGGAATAAAATATGATCCTTTTTTATCCACTTGGATTAGATTTGGACCTTTATTATTTTATTTAAAGAAGAGTTAAAGGTGATAAATTCAAATTTTCCTAACTAAAATGTTTTTAATATAGGGTTATACATAAGAAAAATTCACCTATAAATATTAATTTGAAATATAAAAATATTTCTTACACAATTTTATTTTATGTATAATTTTTTAGACCTTAAATAATTGTATTTATTTATGACACAATGATAATGCAGTAACTACCTTATTATTGAAAGATTAAAATAATTTGAATTATTAATAAAAAATAAATTTAAATTGAGCCTTTTGATGAATTAAAGTAATTTTATAGGTTAATATGACATATTAGTATTGATTTAATTAATTTTTTTGGATGTAATAAAGGTTTTTCAACTTTCAGAAAAACCAAATAGTAAATAGTGTCCAAATTTACATAAATTAGTTTTTAAAGAAAATACTACCTTATTAATTGATATATCATTCTTAAAAACCTATGTTTCAGCCAAAGGACTTATATAAGGTTAGATATGTCAATAATGAACCCCTTGGGGTTCTCTTAGATTTCTATTGTATGTTTAATAACCATTTATTATAATAATACAAGAATACATAGTAAAAGTTAAACTATTTATATAAGAGTGAAATCTCAATGATAATATTAATATAGTGACCTAAACAAATCTAAAACCTATTGGTTGAGATTTTTTCGACTTAGGCCCACCTTAACCAAGAAAAATAATACTTTTGGAGCCATAATAAGATGAATATGATTGTACAATAAATTAATATTTCAAGCTTTTTCTAAAGTGACACCACCTCTCTTGAAAACGTATACTTCACCTTCTCTAAATATCACACCTACCGATCCATTTGGCTTCACCAATCCTAGCTCAAATATCATCCCAAGTACCCAAAATCTAAAATAGAGGCCTTAAATTTATCATAAATCCAACATAATGTTCCCTTTTATTAAATGAAAATGGAAGAACCCGAAGAAGAGTAATTATTTTACTACCTCTTTAAATGTTCTTTTCATCTCCCACATCATATTTCATTATTGTTTCCATATCAAAATAATAACTCCACTACCTTATACATATTGTGATTTTATTATTAATATGGTACAACTATATTCATTATTCTATCCAACCTATGAATGACAATGTCTCCATATGTGCCTACATACTGTTGACCATCTCCACATTGTGGTGTAGTTTGTTATTCAATACATAATTATTTGGATGGTTATAATAATGAGTATAATTGATGTAAATAATAAATATAAGTTGTTAATTATTTTTTATACACAATCCAATTACATATTATTTCACCATCAATAGAATTATATTGTCACTCGTTCGTACGTAAGGCTTACCTTATCCACGACGCGATGCAATTTCATTTCACATTATAACCATTCAAGAATAATTTTATTTGATGATTAAAAATAATATTTAAGAACTTAATATCTTTCTGGAAATGAATCAAACACATCATGTCCATAATAAACATGATTTACATAACAAAACATATAAAGGAAAATGAATCAGTTAACACACGAAATGATGATAATTCTAAAATATCATTAACCAATCAATATTTAAAGATCATATATTATATCATATATATGTATATGGTTCTTTTATAATATAATAACAATTATCTAAGTATTATATTGTAGGTTAGTATACCCCATACCAAGGAAAAGTACATGGTATGGGTTAATTTTACAATATCTTTATTATCTGAGATTGTTTATATGTGAGTATCTAATGGGACCAATTTATTATCCACATCTATGTTTCCTAAAAATTTATTTCAAAAAATTTTTTATATTTCATAGAATATGGGTCAAAGTAATTTATACCCTAATTTTAATTTATATAAAATGTTTTGAAAGGAATCATTCCATCATTTTCCAAACAAGGTACTTTTGTGACCTTTTCTTCAAAATATGGTAAGAATGTTTTTTAACTTATACGGTGGGTGCGGCTATTTTTTGAAATTATAACACCTTTGAAGCATACCTTACAAGCTTATAGATATTTTTCCATAATAAATATTTTCTTTTGTAATTATGATACTTTTAAATTATTTCCAAATAGAAAGAGATATTTCTCATAAATAGTTTTTATTTCATCTATGTCAACATCCTTTTATGGATTTTACACATACTTGATGGTGATTTATTATGATAATATCTTACATATTATATAGAAGGTTTTGTGATATGTTTGACTGTGGTTGTGTTATTTTTATAACATTTATGGTTTATGGTAAAATTATTGTCAATTTGTATTCTATTCTTAATATGAATGTTTATATAATGTTTCAACATTTTATTATGAGGAATGCATTGGACATTGTAAGTGATGAGTGGAGCCCCCTATATCTCCTCGATGCATCGGTAGGTCTCATGAGACAAACTTGTTTTTTTTTGGCCCAAGACTTTTCCAAAATCGTATTTGTAGTCTTGGAACATGGCCTTGACTATATGGTTATAATATCCCACATTATTCATTCCATCATTATAAAATTAGTTATTGATATTAAATGTGATTATTTGACTAGTAATAATGCACCGACTTCGGGTAACTAGGGTTAGGGCGCAACATTATAAACCTTTAAATATTTGATTTTTGTGAGTTCCATGTAGTCTTAAGGTAATGATATGGCCCTCATCCTCAGAAGTAATTCTATAGAAAACTCAAGTTTTTCTATGATGAAAAATCACGGAAAAATAATCACGAAAAATTCCAGGATACTCAATCACCACTACAAGATATCGTACACTATGATGTGGATCAATAGAATCAAGAAAAAAATCTTAAAAATTTCATGATATCTTATCTAAAATATAAAACACATGACCTCATTTTCTTGATAAGGGAACCCAATCTCACTGAAATAAATTTGTTCCTCCTCATAAAAAACAAACTGATTATAATCATGAACGAGATAGATATAAATTTTATTTCAAATCATCTTATCAATAAAAATGATGAGATAATAGATGTCATGATCAAGAAATAAATTACCCATATCATTTCATGGTTAGTGATCATCACACAACACTAGATACATTTGAAACCCTACTCTAGCTTTTTTCTCGATAAGGAGTGGAAGGAGTCACCATAAAAGTCATAAAATCCCATAACAATCCTAATATATAGATAATATTGGATGAGATAAAGTAATTAGTCACACTAGTATTAAGAAAGCCTAAACCTATAATAAAAAATAAAAACATCACCTCACATGGTATCCGGTCCAACCTATAAATACTCTAGAGAAAACATCACTTCATATATATGTCCAGCCACATCCTACTATTTTTCACAACATTAACTTCACCAAGGAAATTAGGTTGATATCCCTACTATTTTTCTATGTCATATCTAAAATAATATCCCTTGGTGAAGGATGATATAACTCTACCACCCTATAATTATCTCTTATGGAAACATAGAAGATGCATAGATTTCCTACAAGTGTCACACACCATGGGTTCCACCATATAATAATGTTTCATGAATAAAAATTCCCACAACTATATAATACAACAAAACTCAACCCCCAAAGTTTTTCATACACTCTCCACCACATAAACACTAGTTACCTCCCTTCCACATCTGACTAAACAAACATTGCCTATATCCCCTTGTTACAGGTCCTCTAAAGAGTCATATATTCCCACTTATATCTACCTCTACCTTAACTTATTTGTCCAATACATCCATATAGATAATAATATATATAAGAATCAACATAGAACAAATATCATTCCTTAAAACCATATCTGTCATTTATGCATTGATCTTGTCATTTGAAAAAATCTAGAGATGGTTGAATAAAATTAGAAAATAGAGTATCACACTCCATGACAGAATGATCTACCTACTCAAAAGAAATGAACTCTTATTCCTTCTATACTCTTAGTGTCTCAAGTTAGAACTTTTGATATAAGTATTTAATGAAAGTATTCTAAGAGATTAATTAATGAAAAAAGTTTTTCCTAATGTATTCCCCCTAATTATTTCACACACTATCAAGAATATATATTTTTGAACAAAATGTGGAGTCTTTAGTGTTTTCAAAAAGTGGATAATCATTAAAATATACTAAAAAAATTATTTTAATTGATGGGTTCTCTTTTCAACACAATTGATCAGTGGATGCTTCATAGTGAGTTCAGAAACATGGTACACCCTCCGTTCCATAATAATATTTGAAATCTATCCCAATGACGAGATCATTAAAAATATAATTTCAACCAAATATGAGTCAAATGAAGGATTCACCTATAATTATTGTTCCAAATTGTCTAACATTTTACTCATTGAATTCTTATTGAAGGATCATTTTTCAATCAAAAAAGAGGGAGGAAAAAATATAGAATATAATTTGAATACTTTATCATAAATCAATGTTTAAAAATTGAATTTGAAAAGTCTATTACTATACACAAATTTAAAGTCCACCCAAAATATCCCATTGAAAATCGAGGTTCAGCATGAAATTTGGCTAGATATGAACACTGTCACACTTCCTCTAGTGTTTCAATAGTCTATTTTTTCATTATATAAATAACCCCATATATAAGAGTGATATATATTTTAATGAGTTCTGGATTTACAGACAATTAGACAGTTACAATGCAACATTATATCAATGTAATTTTACCATATTATAATATTTTATATAATATAAATCACATATAATCCAAAAGATAACTTATTACACACATTATAAATTAAATATGAATGAAATAAGAGGCATTTCTAGAAATTAAGAAACCTATACGGATGGAATAGTAATTGACATTTAGAATAGTAATGTGACCATTAGAAATTGTAATATGACCAATAGAATAGTAAATTCACCTACGTAATTATTAATAAGACTCAGGTATCTTATAAATGAAAATATGGTATATTTAAATCTTATAAAAATTTGATAATTTTTTCAAATGATTATTTAATTAATGGTTTTCCATGAATCTTAAATATTTATTTACATATTTATAATCAATATATTAGTCAAAAAATATATTTTCAAAAAATTGATCCATAAATTAATACATTGTTTTATTATAATTACAATTTAATTTTATGATACATTATTCAACATGTTAATGTGTCACAAAATCAGTTAAAATTTTATATATTGTATTTTTCAAATAAATGATGATTTTAATTAAAAATTAAATTTCTCATATTTGCAAATTTATTTTCATAAAATGGATTCCATTTTTTAATTATAAACATTGAAAAATATATAGGGTGAATTTTCTTGATTTTTCAAAAATTGTTGAATCTCTAGTGAATAGTGAAATGCCATAATTTATTATATTTAATAAACACATGAATTATTGATTCATAGATTATATATAGCTAATGTAAGTCTGTAATCTAGAACACTCTTTCATTATTTTATCATATTTAGTTATAATTCACAAAATATTCTTAGACATTAGAAAAAATAATAAACAAATGAAAAAATATTTAAAAAGAACCCCATGATATGGATTTTTTGGTCTCAAAAAATACAAAAAATAGTTTCCCTATGGTGGTTCTCATGGAGAAGAATTTAATAGGTAAAAACCTTTTCCTTTTCATTTAATTTCTTTTCAATTTATTTTCTTTTATTATCGTTACGTTACCTCCACTGTCCAAACATGCATGATAAATCTAGTATATTTTATACACTCTAATATTATTATGTTAATTTAGAACCCATCATCAATTTTATTCCCCTTTTTATTTTATTTTAAAGATTAAAACATCGTCAGTAAGTTTCCGATTTACCGCCTTTGTGGACAACATATTTTCATTTTCATTTCTGACATCAACGCTTGTCATAAAACCATTTTATAGTTAAAAAATAGTTAATTCTTGTAATAAAACATATTTAATGTTCATGAACAATTATATATATATATATAATATCAATTCATAACACAAAACTAGCACATGATGATTAAAAACCCACCAAAACAATATAAATTATTATCACTAACGTCTTATCAAATTATTCATCCTCACTACAAAAAACGAAATGAATTATATAAACATTTAATATTTATTAAGATCATTAATAACATATAATTTCAATTTTTTAAAACTATTTTTATAATCATTTATTTGTTTATAAAAATAAATTGATCATGAAAACCATGGAATTGGACACACCAAAATGATAAGATATTATTTTATGACTCATAGAAAAGGCTATAAATGAACGTAATAAATTATACTATATCATATAAATTTATGAAAAAATCATAATTAAATAATTAATGTATTTATTCTGATTATCCATGAATTATGATCATGTGCAGAGCACATTCAAAAATAAGTTAAGGCTTTTCTTATATAATCATTATTTCCATGAAATATGCCTTATTCCTCACTATTTCGTGTGTATGGAGTATGTATACTAAAGTTTTATTTAGAATATCATGAATATCTTTAAATTAATTATATTAAATATTTCATTTAATGATTATTTATTTTATGGGGTATTCGATATGACTATTTGCAAAGAGTTAAAGGGTTCTCCTTGAACCTCAATTTTTCATTCTAGTTATGCCATCTCTCTCTTTACCCCAATATAAATATTCTATTATTTTATATAAGTCTTTTACATTCAGTGTATATGTTCCCAAATCATGTATCCATATCATTAAATCTTTCTTGTATAGGGAAATACATGTTTTACAAGGTTCCCTTTTCAATTTCTCTTGATAAGAAATCCCGATTAAAAGGAACTTTTCAATTTCATAACCATTTTAAGGTAACATCCACAATATTTTTCAAGACACCATTATTTTTATAAAATCACTCATTTTTTCCTATTAAACTATATTTTTTAATTCTCCTTTTTACATAAACATAATTTTTCTTTTTAATGACTTATTTATAGATTTCTATAAACAACACTGTGGTGGCTCATTTTTAACATATATTAAAAATCATTTTATCATTTTTCACTTTAGTTCATCATGATTTATACGTCAAAAATTATTTCATTGTACTTCCATTTTCTATTTAGGGATATTTCATGTTTAAAATTTTATTTTATCATAAATAAAAATTATTTTCAAAAATAAATTTTCTTTTCAATGTAGAAGTATGTTAATCTCAAGAATTTATCAATGATGTTTTAGAGTATTCTCATCTATGATTATTATTCAAATATTTAAAAGTGGTATGGGAAAATTTTATTTAATTATATCTTTTTTGAATCTATTATTTATCATATTAGGAATTTATTAGACTTAGTGAGTGACAGATGGGTCCCACTAAAGCCCCTCAATGCATGAGAAGGTCTAATGAGAAAAACTAGATAATTTTGTGGCCGAGGCGTTACTAGTGTATATATAATTCATGGATTACAACTTTATTTTATGTTTATAATGTTAGACATTATCCATTCCGTCGTTATGATATTAGTAATTAAAAATCCATGTGGTAATTTGACTAGTTGAATATCCATGGTTAATTTTCAATCTCCAATGATTATTTATATATAATTATTTAATTAGGTTTTACTCCTCCTATATTATACTCAAGATTATGTTTTAATGTCATGTATTTTTAGTTATTCATGTTTCCATAATATTAATATTTATGATAGATTTCACTTTTTTTACCCTTACTGAGTATCTAGGCCCACCTCTTTCTTTTATTTTATTTTTACTCAACATGCAAAGATGTATATTATGGATGACTTGCAGGGATAATCTAGAATTTTAAGGATGATTCCAATAGGGTTTTTATATTGTATTTCATTTCAAGTTGTAATTTAAAACATATATTTATATCTATATATCCAAATATTCTAAATTTTTTGCACCATCAGGATAATAATTCCTTATTTGTTATACAAATGTAAAAAAGTAAAGAACCAGGTATGGACTAATGGGGTCCGGATCATTAAAATATGTATCATATGATGTTTCAGACAAACTTTTGAAACAAAATTTAGAAAACGTAGATTAGATAACATACCCTATGATAGAATTTGAGGATAACCATTAAATATTGTACTAAAACATTACTAAGGTATATTTTATGTGGTTCTTATTTGAAATACATCTATGCATGGAAAATAAAAGTAGATTTGGTTCTTTAATAAATGTAACTAGGGGTAAAAACTCCAACAATATGTATTGGGCCGGACTCAGCGTAATCTAATACATGACAATGGGATTTATTACAAACCTTGTTTGACACATCTAAGGGATATTCTCAGGATAATTCATATTTTCATTACAAACCCTTATTGATGATTTAATAGTAAATATGTCCCCAAGGAAACCAAGGTTAGGATTTGAGATTATATACGCATAATATTTTCAAATTACATTAATTATTTCACTAGTTTTGGGATTATACATTAGGTTTCATAATGTTAAGATCTAATATAGTGTAGACCATTTTTGAGAAATGGTGCCTAGTTTAAGGAATGTGAACTATATCCATGTATATTATAAAAAGAGTAATAATGATCGATTCTTCGTTGGTTTCAAGTCAAAATTTTGAAGGGAAGTAGTCTCCCAAATACTATCATCATATGAGGATGTAATATCTTGTTCTAAAAAGATAGATAATGAATTACCCATGTCTTATGGCTTCAATGGATAATGATAAAGCATAGGAAGTATGGAATAAATATATATATAAGGAAGATGGTAAAAAATTATTTTCCCACATGTGATAATTGTGAAACGATACACGTTGGTATATTTTTAAGGGGGAAAGAAGTTTGATTCATGTGTACAGAATAAGGACACCATACACATGATTATAATGAATGTAAAGGATTTTACAATTTTTAGTGCTTCAACTACATGGATATAGGACAATACTCAAATCAATGTATAATGTTTCAATGAAATATACACAAAAGGGGATAATATATCATGTTCCATCTAATGATAATACCATATATGATGAGTAGTGATTAATATTATTGTGTTTGAATTCATAAATTATGTCATCTATGTATTTTATCAATAATTATTTAGTTATAAAAATCATGAGATATATAATGATTGTCCTTTAGTGATTCTACTTTAAGGGAATGTAAGCATGTGATGAGTAACACCAATAATCAAGAGAAGTTATTATGTTGTTTATTGATCTTATTAAAGACACATTACTTGGAAAATATAACCCTCAATAAGTGATTTATGTTGAGATAAAATTAAATAGATGTTTATGGAATAGTATTGGTGACCCTGAAGGTGGTTAGTGATCTGATGGTTTATGTTATGCTGGAATTATTAGATGTTGGAAATTAAGGGCCACCTAATATTTTACTCTTAGAAGATTTCTTGTTTCATAAAGGCTTCAAGGATATTAATGTATTCAGATATTTTTAATAGGATAATAAAATATAAAATATTTGGGGAATAGTATGTTAAGTTGATTTTTGGAAATTTAGTAACCTTACTTCTAAATTTTCTGTCATTGAATTTGGATAGGCATGATTTAGATGAGTCTTAAGATTAATTACTTGTGGAATGGATCAGGTTATCCATTGGAAATTATATTTCAGTAATAACATATGAGAACTTTTTTATTTCTAGTAAACATTTAATGGTCTATGGAATTATTTATGTTCTATATGATTCATTAAAATTTCTTCAGGAATGGAAAATTCATCATGAACATTCATTTATAGGTGTAATGGATGAAGTAAAAATAGATCTAATCATAGCCAATGTATGATATTATTCATATAACATAGAGAGGAATCAATTATGTTTGTATTATCTTTTTCTTTTCTTGATAATAAAAGAAAATCTCAACTCTTGGAAAATAATTTAGAATAAAAACATTATCAATTTTCTTTTATTTCTGAGAAATTAGTGGACTTTTAATTGATCATTATATTTATGGTTTCATGATGGTTAACTCTCAAATAACAATGTTCTCTATCCCTATTCATCATAATATGGTAGTTATATTTTCTCTTTCATGACCATTTTATCACATTTTACTAATGATTTCTGACACTAAATTCTACTTTTATGGTGACCTTCTCATTTCTCTTTCCCTATTATTAAAAGGATATTTTCATTCACCCTATTTCTAATGTGGGTCTCTCACAAAGTAATTTTGAAGTGTCAACCATTTTTTATGTAAAATTTCAAATTGAGAGGAAACAATTTATTATAGGAGGGGAGAATGTGACAACCCATAAATTTGTCATTAGAATCTTACCTTATTTAAATTAATTAGTATAGTATAAATCAAATTAAATCCCAAAGAGATCACAATGAAAACTCAATAAATGATGAATGAATGAAATAAGAGGCATTTCCAAAAAATTAGCAACCTATACTGATGTAATAGTTATTTTAAATCTAAATAGTAATGTTACCATTATTAATAATAATATGACAAATAGAATATGAACTTCACTTATGAAAGTATTAATAAATTTTAATTTTATTATAAATGAAAATATGGAATATTTATATCATGTAACAAGTAAAATAAGGTTTCAAAAATGATAAATTATGTATTTGTATTTCTGTGAAACAGAAATTTACATTTACAATTTTAAAATCAAAATAATAAATTGAAAGAAAATATATTTTCCAAAAATTTATTAATGAATTAATATTTTTTGTATTATGATTTTAATATATGTTTATGAGATAATATTTAATATTTTAATGTGTCATAAAATCAGTTATAATTTTAAAATTCTTAATTTTATAATAAATGATTATTTTAATTAAAATTAAAATTTCCATTGTTTATAAGATTATTATCATAAAATTGATTTCATTTTTTAATTATACACATCAAAAAATGGTTAGGGTGAATTTTCGGATATTTCTAAAATAGATTAATTTTTGGTGAATCTTGACGTACCTTAATTTATGGTATTTAATAAATACAAGAATAATTGGGTCATAGATGATGTGTGTCTAATGTAAGATAATAATATCGAACTATTATTCATTATTTTATCATATTTAACGATAATCCTCAAACTATTCACAGTCTATATCAAAAAAATAAACAAATGAATAAATTATTCGAAAACCACTCATCTCCTCCACTATACATACCACCCTCACTACCTCTTCTTCTCACACCTATTAAAACATGAAGCTTTAAAAATTCCTTACTAATCATCTTCCCAAGTCTCTTCCCCAAATCCAAGATGTTTTTATCTCAATAGAAGACCAAAACCCATTTCTCTAATGTGGTTCTCAAGGAGAGTAATTCAAGAGGCAAAAACCTCTTTAATTTTCATTTAATTTCATGTAACTTTCAATAATTTTATTATCCTTACCTCACTTTGTTACACCCCAAGCTTCCACGGTATGTTTCTCTTTGAATAATGTAATAGCATTCATTGTACGCATCTTTGAGTTCTAACACACCACGACCAATTAGATTAGCCATAAAAAATAGTAACACCCAATTTTGGAAAACTTATAAATTTTATTTTTTATAATTGACTTCTTTTTTGGGTTTGGAATATCAAAATTTTATTAGGGTGAATTTTTGGTATTTTTCTGAAAACATTCAATTTTTGATGAATAATGAAAAATAGTGCAATATTGTTTAAAACTGACTTTTTATTTAAATAATTATTTATTTTATTCAAATTTATTATAGGTCAAAATAGAAACATAATACTTATATTAGTTCAATGAAAATCATTAGAGTAATTTTAAAATAAAATTAGATAGAAAAATGTTTTTTAAATTTTTAATGACTTTTTCCCACATTATAGGCATGTTAAAAAATTTGCATAAAATGTAATTTTACCACTCTTATTAATTGAATTTAAAAAAAATACAAGAGAAACGTTTATCATCAGTGAGTAAAATGTTGTTCAATAAGATGAAAATAATTCTTGTTGAATAGTAACTTTTGAATTTTATTTACCACTGTTAAAAGTAAATCAGTTAATTAAAGGTAAAAATGATATTATAATTACCCTAACACATGTATTAATTCCATTTGATACGTTTTTTAGACCAAAATAAAACCTATTAATAAAATATGATCCTCTTTGATCTACTTAGATTAGATTAGGACATTTATTATTATATTATTTAAAGAAGAGTTAAAAGTGTCAAATTCAAATTTTCATTACTAAAACATTTTTATTATAGGGTTATATATAAGTTAAATTAGACTATATATTTTCATTAGAAAGATAAAATAATTTACTAAATAATGGTATTTTATTTATAATTTATAAACCTTATATATTTAAATTTATTAATGACACAATGATGATGCAGAAATTAACTTATTAATGAATGATTAAAATAATTGATATTATAAATATCCACATAAATGTAAATTTATCCTTTAGATTCATTAAACAAAATTTCCAGGTTAATATTAATTGTTATAATTGATTTAATTTTTTTTAAGAAATAACGTTTTTTTACTTTCACAGAAAACCAAATACTAAATAGGGTCAAAATTGACATAAATGAGTTTCCTAAAAAAACTATATTATTAATTGATATATTATTACTAAATGTCTATGGTTCAGCCAAAAGACTTAGATAAGGGTATATATTTAAATAATGATCCACTTTGGGATCTCTTGGATTTTTATTGTAATTTTATTAACCATTTATTATAATAATACCAGAATACATGGTAAAAGTTAACTATTTAACTAAGAGTCAAATATAATAGATAATGTTAATATGGTGATATAAAACAATCTAAAACCTATTAGATGAGCTTTTTTTGACCCAGACCCACCATAAACTCTAAATAAATCCTTTGGAGCCATTATAAACCTAATGTGATTGTATACTAAATTAATATTTCAAGTTTTTCCAAAAGTGACCCTCACCTATCTTATAAAAGGTTACTTCCCCTTCTCTAAAAATCACACCTCTAAAGCCATTTTCATTGAAAAACACTGCTCCAATATCCTCCCAACTATGCTCACATCATCCTGGTGGCCTTACATTTATCAAAAATCCATCCTAAGGAGCCATTTTGATCCAATCCAAAGAAACCACCCAAAGAAGAGGTAATAATTTAATAAACTTTTTAATTGTTCTTTTTTTATTCCACTTCCTCTTTCTTTATTGTTCCAATACCAAAACAATAACTCCAATACCTTTTGAATGATTTTATATTATTATAAATATGGTTAAACCATATTCATTATTCTATACAACATATAAATTAAAAAGTCAATATATGTGCATACGTACGGCTTACTGTCTCCACGTCATGGTGTGGTTTTTTATTCAACACATTATTATTTTTATGAGTATAATAATGTGTATAATTGTTTTAAATAATAAATATAACAAGTATATAATTGTTTATATATTATATAACATCCAATTATATATGATTCCACCCTCCATAAAATTGTTTTGTCACTCGTGCATACGTACGAATTACCGTCTCCACGAACGCGATAAGATTCTTTCCCCATCATAACCATTCAAGAATAAATTTCATTTTATGATTAAGAAATAATTTTTAAGAGATTAATATCATTATGGATATGAATAAAATACATAATATCCATAATAATCTTGACTTATGTATCAAAATATATAAAGGAAAATTAATTAGTTAACACCCGAAACAATGATACTACAGAAATATCATTAACAAGACAATATTAGAAGATCGTATATGATATCATATTTATGTATCTGGTTCATGAATAATTTAATAACAAATATTTGACCATTATACATGAGTTTATCCTATCATCTAGTAAGGAAAATTTCAAGGTAAGTTTTAATTCTACAATCTCTTCATTATTCAAGATTGTCTATACGTAAATATTTCCTTAGACTTCTTTATAATCGACATACGTGTTTTTTAAAAATGTATTTCAAAACATTTTTACTATTTCCTATAATATGGGTTAATTTAATTTCATAACTTTTTTTGACTTTTTAAAATTTTTTTGAAATGAATCTTTCTGTCGGATTCCAAACAAGTTACTTTTTGACCCTTTCGACGAATTAAAGTAAGAATTTTTTTCAACTTATTCGGTCGGTGCAGCTATTTTCCACCATTATAACACCTTCAAAGATTCCCTTGAAATATTATAATAATATTTTTAAAATAAATTTTTTATTTTATAATTATGTTTCCTATAAATGATTTCAAAATAGAAAGATAAATTTATTTGATATATTTTTGAATTCATCTATGTCAACATCTGTTGATGGATTTTACATTTCTTTGAAGTTGATTTATTATGATACAATCTTCTATATTATATTAAAGGATTTTTTATATGTTTAACAGTGGATGTGTTATATTTATACCATTCTTGGTTTATGGTTAATGTTTTTAAATTTCGTATGATAGTTTTAATACGAATGTTTTTATAGTGTTTCAACCCCTTCATATGAGGAATGCATTGGACTTATTATGTGATGAGTAGAGCCTGATATATCTCCTCGATGTGTCGGTATATCTCATGAGACAAACTAGTGTCTTGGAACAAGGATTGGAAAAAATATTTATTTGTAGTATTGGCACGAGGACTTGACTATGTGGTTATGATGTCTGTCATTATACATTCCATCATTATGAAATTGGATTATGATATTGCATGTGATTATTCGACAAGTAGAATATCCATGTGAATAAGTTAATGGAATTATTTGATTTATTTTTTACATATTAAGATGAATGTTATTTTTAAAAGGATCTTGATTTAGTCTTATACATTACCTTAAATGGTTAGGCTTATTTATAAATGTTTCAGCTATATTGTTATTCTCACTGAGCATCTAAGCTCACCCCTTTATATGTTTTATTTTTTCCAGGATGTGAAGAAGTATATTATGATTAACCTCTAGGGATATGCCAATGGATATGAGTGTGTTCAAATGGGACACAATTTTTTTTTATTTCATTATGTAATGTAAAACTTATGTTTGTATCTAGTACTTCCAAGGCTACTAAACTGATCGGTCTTTCAGGATTTGATCTCTTGTGATCTTGCCAATGTTATGTAATAATGCACCGACTCTAGGGTTAGGGAGTTACACACCTTATCTATAAAAACATCCATGATAAATACTATATCTTATATATATTTAAATATTATTATGTCAATAAAAAATACACCATCGAGTCTCTTTTAAATTTCCTTTTCTTTTAAATATGAAAACATCGTCTGTCACGTGTCGATTTACCACCTTAATAGATGATGTTATTTCAATTTTCAATTCCACCTTCAAGGCTTGTTATAAATAAAATATTTATGGTTAAAAAAGACTTTTATATGTGTGATAAAAACTATTTACTTTTTATAACTAGTATTTATGCATAATATTAGTTCATAACACAAAACTTTTGTGTGATTATCAAAAAACACAAACCTAATTTAAACGATTATCACTAATGTATTATATAATGATTAATTCTCACCCCAAAAAACCAATTGAATTATATAAAAATTAAATATTATTTATTATCATTAATAAAATATAATTTTAATTTTTTAAAACTATTTTCGTTATCTTCAATATACATATAATTGTAAACTGATCATGAAAACCAGTGAAATGGACACTACTGAAAGATAAAATTATATTTTATAACTCATAAAAAAGTCCATAAATGAACTTAATATAATTATAATAAATAATATACATGTATACTGGTTCCATAATTAAATATTTGATGCATTTAATCTTATTTTCTAGGACATTAATATCAAGTGTAGAACACATTTGGGCATAAGGTAATGGTTTTCTTATCACACAGTTATTTCTATGAGATATGCCTTTTTCACAACTATTTATTATGTATGGTGTATGTATATTTCCATTTGATTTATATTGTCATTAATATATTTATCTTAATTTTATAAAATGATTCATTGGATGATTATTAACTTTATGGGGAATAAGGTTTGACAATTTGCAAAGTGTTAATTATTCTCCATGAACCTCCATTTGTCGTTCTAATTATGTTTTCTCTCTCTTTACCCCAATGTAATTATTCTATGATTTTATATAATTCTTTTAAATTTTTTGTATATGTTCCAAATTCATATATCCATATTACTTCATCATTATTTAATGGGGAAATATATCTTTATAAGGATCCCTTTTAAATTAATTTTGATAAGAAAGCCTGATTAAAGGGAACTTCCTAATTTCATACCCATTTTAAAGTACCATCCATAATCAATTTTATAACACCCTTATTTTTATAAAATTAAACATTTTTCATGAAAAAATATCTTTTTTCTTTATTGGTATTATACAATGAATTTTTCTTTTTCCTGGTTTAAATCCTCTTATATTTATCTTAAAACACACTAAAGGGGGCCATTTATAAAGTTATTTAAAAACTCTTTTTACATGATTTCACTTCAGTTGAACATAATTTATACCTAAAAAATAATTTCATTGTACTTACACTTTGTTATTAGGATCATATCATATCTATAATATGATTTTATGAAAAATAAATATGATTTTACAAAAGAACCCTTCTTTTCAAAGTAAAATGACATTTGTGTCAAGAATTTATCAATGATTTTATTAGTGTATTTTCATATATGATTGTAATTAAATATTTCGAATAAGTGTGGGACACTTTTATTTAATGACATATTTTTAAATCGATTATTTTTCATATGAGGAATACATTGTACTTCATATGTGATGGTTGAGTCATGCTTTAGCCCCTCGATGCATCGGTGGATCTCAAAAGGCGAGCTAGATCAGGTTTTGGTAGACGCCTTACCCATTTATGTATAATTCTTGGATGAGGCCTTGATGGTATGTTTATGATGTATGGAATTATTCATTCCCTCATTATGATATTATTAATTGATAATCCAGGGGATTATTCGACTAGTTGAATATTGATGGTTATGTTTCAATATCATATGGTTATTTATATGAAATTATTTAATCAGTTTTTACACATACAATATTATAATCAAGATTATGTTTTAATGGAATCTATTTATAGTTACCCACCTTTCCATATTATTAATGTTTTTGATAGTTTAATTAGTTTTTTTACCCACAATGATCATATTATCTCACCCCTTTATTTTGTTTTGTTTCTCCCCAGGATGGAAATATATATATTATGAATGAATTTCAAGGATAATATAGGAATTTATTGAAGATTCCACAATATTTTCTATGTTTTATTTCATTTCAAGTTGGAATTTAATACTATTTTTTTTATTTGGTTTTACAAAGCAACTAAACTATTCATACCTATGGGAAAATACATCCTTTTTTATTATATCAATGTAATAAGGTAAGGCACCTGATTTGGGATACGGGAGTCAGGGTCTTTATAGTTAGTATTAGAGGATGTATTTTATGAACTTTTTAAACTAGATTTAGTAAACATAGATTAAGTAACATGACCCTGAAATAGACTTTGAGGATAAGCATAGAAAAACAATAAAAAATTTAGGTAGGGTAGATATTATGTTGATATTCCAAGAAATAAATCCCTATATAGATACTTTAAGTTAACATGGTTTTGGAATATATGTACCTAGGTGTAATAACTATGACAAGGTGTGTCGGTCCTGACTCGGTGTAACCCGGTGCATGCCAATGGCCTTTACTATGCGTCTGGTTTGACACTAATAGAGGATAATCCTATGATAGTTCATATTTTCTTTAATAACCATTATAAAGTATTTAGTAGTAAATATATCCCCAAAGAAACAATTTGTATGATTATGATGTTATCCATGCATAAAATTTTTCAATTTATGACAAGTATTTCACAAGTTTTGGAATTAGACATTATTTTTCACAATGGTATGATCTAATAGAGTTTATTTTATTGTTTAGAAATGATTACTAGAGTAATGATCACAAACCACATCAATTTACATAATCTAAAGAGTAATAATGATAATCTCCTTAATGGTTTTAATCTAGTATTTCGAATGGAAGTAGTCTCCCAAATATTCTCATCTTATGAGGAAATAATGTTAAGTTTTAACAAGATAGAGAATGAATTTCACAAGCCTTATGACTTCAAATGGGATAAAGAGATGAAGAGTAATGTGGTAAAAAATACATATAATGGGAAGAAGATAAATAATTATTCTCCCACATGGGATAATTATGGAAGGAAACACCTTCTTATATGCTTAAGAGGAAAATATGTTTGTTTCAAGTGTGGAGAAAAAGGCCACCATTCCAATAATTATATAGAAGGGATATAATTTTCCAATTTTTAGCTTCAAATGAAAGAATATTAGACACTAAACAAATAAATTTTTCATGTGTCAATGGAATATACATAATAAGAGGATAATGGATTATGGTCCAAAATATGATTCTACCATATATTAATGGAAATTATTAATTTTATTATGTTTGGATTCAAGAATTTCGTTATTTGAGTATTGTATCAATAATAATTTTCTTATAAGAATCATGAGATATATAAGGATTTTACGAAATTAATTATTAATTATGGAATTGAGAGCATATGGTGAATAATAACAATATCCAACAGAAGTTATTCTTGTGTATGTTGGTCTTCTTTAAAACAAATAACTTTGGGAAAATAACCCCAAATATATTATTTATGTTGAGAAAATATTATATATTTGTTTATAGAATAGTAGTAATGATAATGAAGGTAGTTAGTGATCTGATGGTTTATGTTATTTTGGAATTATTAGATGTTTTAATTTAATGAAAACCTCATATTTTACTCTTGGAAGCATTCATATTTTGTAAAGTTTAAAGGATATTAAGGTATTCATATATTTGGTATGTGTAAATAAAATCTAAATTATTTGGGGAATATTATGTTAAGTTGATTACGGAAATTTTGAGACCACCCATATAACTTTTTGGTCTTTGAATGTTGATACACATGTTTTGGATGAGTCTTAAGATTAACTACGTGTGGAATGGACCAAGTTAAACATTAAAAATTATTGTTTATTTATAACATATGAAATCCTTTTTGGTGTTTGTAAACATTTAAATGTATTACAGTGAATTAAGGATGATATGATTCATTAAAAGTGCATCAGGATTGAAAACTTCATCCTGACCATTTATTTCTAGGTATAAGGGATGAAGTGAAAATATATCTAAGCACAAACAAAGGATTATTTTATACTTATGTCATGGAAAAGAATGAAGAATGATTATATTCTCATGTGATTTTTAAGAAAGTAAAGGAAACCCTCAACTTTAGGAAAAAGATTTTAGAACAAAATTGTTATGTATTTACGTATCATTCTAAGAAATAAATATTCTTTTAAATGATCACTATATTTATGGTTTCATGATGGTTAACTTTCTAATAACAATTTTCTTTGTTACTCTTCATCAAAGCATGATAGTTATATTTTCTCCCATATATCCACGTTATTGCATTCCACTAATGATTTGCAATACTAAATATTAGATTTGTGGTGACCCTCTCATTTCGCGTTCCCTGTTATTAAGAGGATATTTTAGTAACCTTATTTTTTATGTGGATTTCCCATAATTAATTTATAAGTATCATCCTTTGATTTTTGAAGTACAATTTCAAATTGTGAGGACACAATTTATTGTAGGGGGAGAATGTAATGACCCAAAATTTAATCAATGGATTTTTACAATCTTATAATTATGTAATAAATTATAAATCATATAAAATCACAAAGATAACTCCATAAAAACTTTATAAACAAAGAATGAATGAAATAAGTGGTATTTCCAGAAATTAAGGAACATATACCAATGGAATAGTAACTTGACCATTGGAATAGTAATGTGACCATTATGAATAGTAATATGACCAATAAAATAGTATCTTAACTAATAAAATTATTAATAAAAATTATTTATTTTATAAATTAAAATGTGGTATATTTATATCTTGTAGCAAGAAGATTTATGTTTTAAAAATGATAAATTAAGTTTTGTGATTTTTGTGAAACATTAATGTTTATTTTAAATATTCTTAAAAATATATTATTATGAAAAATATATGTTTTTAAATATGATTCATAAATCAATAATTTGGTTTCTTTTGATTATTATATAAATTTATGAGACATTATTTAGTATTTTAAAATGATATAAAATCAGTTATAATTTTTTAATTGGTATTTTTTAAATAGATAATAATTTTAAATGAATATTAAATTCATATTATTTATAAAATTACTTATATAAAATAGAGTCCATTTTTTAATTCTAAGCATTGAAAAATAGTTACAGTGATTTTTTGAAATTTTTATAAAATAGTTGATTTTTTTGATTAATTAAATACCGTAATTTACGGTATTTAATAAATACATGAATTATTGAGTCAGAGATTGTGTATGGATAATATAATCCCAAAATATATAAATATAATTAATTAAATTAATATATTTACTGATAATCCTCAAAATAATAATTTTATTTAGAAAAAATAATAAAAAAATGAATACAATATTCATCAAACACCCATTTCCTCCACTATAAATACCACCCTCACCATCTCTTATTCTCACACCTCTTAAGAATTGAATATTGACCAATTTATGACCAATAAAATTTATATACCTATTCACAACCTCCATGTGGTTTTTTTTCTCATGATAAAATTCCAAAACCAATTTCCATAAGGAGGTTCTCAAGGAGAATAATTTAAGAGATAAAAACATCTTTACTTTTCTTTTAATTTCATTTCAATTTATATTCTTTTATTACTCATACCTAACCTATTATATCCAAAAATGCATGATAGAAATAGTATATTATATATACAGGATTGTTATTATGTTAATTGAAAATCCCCCCATCAGTTCTCGTCTACTATTCCTTTTATTTTAAAAATGAAAACGTCGTTCGTCAGGAGCCAATTTATCACCTTCATGGACGATGTGATTTTAATTTTCAACTCCACCTTCAAATAAAGTAATAAAACCAGTTTTATGGATGGAATACACATTAATATTTATAATAAAAAATATTTAATTTTATCTAACTAGTATATATATGTAATATTAATTCATGACACAACACTATTGCATGATGCTCGAAAAACCGCGAAAATAATCCAAATGATTATCACCAACATATTATCTAATAATTGACCCCCACCCAAAATAACAGAAATTAATTATATAAACTATCAATATTCTGGAATATAATTAATAAAAAATAATTTTAATTCTTTTAAACTATTTTCATGATCTTCCATATGCGTATAAAATTAAAAAGATCACTAAAACCAAGGAAACAAATGATCCTGAACGACAAAATAATATTTTATAACTCATAAAATTCCGTAAACTAAGTAAATAAAATTATAAAAATCATATAATTGTATAAAAGTTTCATAATTAAAAAATTAATGGATTTAATCTCATTATTATATACTTTTTGATCAAGTGTATAACAAATTCGGACATAAGTTAAGGGTTTCTTCATCTCACCTTTGTTTCTGTGAGATATGCCTCATTATCCACTATTTATTGTGTTTAATGTATTTATACTTTAGTTTTATGTATAATATCATGAATATATTTATCTTAATGGTATTAAATGTTTCATTTCTTTATTATTAACTTTATGGGGCATATAGTTTGACTATTTTCAAAGGCGTAAGGGATTCTCTTACAACCTCCATTTTTCATTCGAGTTATACCATCTCTCTAATTAACCTAGTGTAATTATACTTTAATTTTATATACAGGTTATAAATTATGTGTATATGTTTCAAACTCATGTATTTAGATTAGTTCATATTTTATTAATGTGGAAATATGTGTCTTACAAATTTCTTTTTTCAATTCCTTCTGATAAGATATCCCGATTAAAATGGACTTCCCAATTTCATAACCATTTTCAAGTACCGGATATTATCAAATTTAAGACACCATTATTGATTAGAAATCATTATTTTTTATTGAGAAACTATCTCTCTTAATTTCTATATTTATTAAAAAAAATCCACTTTTTCAATTTTAAAGTCTCTTATATATTTCCCCATAAACCCCATTGAATTGGCCCATATTTTACATTTCATGAAAACTTTTTTTAAATTTTTCAATTCATTTAAAAATAATTTATACCTAAAAAAATTTAATTTTCCTTCCATTTTCATTCCATGCATATTTTATGTTTACAATATGATTTTATGAAAATTAAAAATGATTTTCCAAAAGAACTATTTTTTATAATGTAAAAGGATATTTCTATAAAGAATTTACCAATGATTTTATTAGAGTATTTTCATTTATGATTATGATTCAAATATTTCCAACTGGTATGGGACACTATGATTAATTATATATTTTTAAATGGATTATTTGAAATATAATGAATGTATTGTACTTCTTAAGTGATGAGTGGAGCCTCCTATATCCCATTGATTCATTGGTAGGTCTCATGAGACAAACTAGACCAAGTTTTTACTAAGGCCTTACCCATTTATGTATTTTTTTTCTAAGGCCTTGATGTTATGTTTATGATGTCTGGAATTATTCATTTCTTTATTATGATATTATTAATTAATAGTCTATATGATTATTTAAATAGTAAAATATTCATGGTTAAGTTTCAACCACATATTATTATTTAAATGGAATAAATTAATTATTTTTTAATCCTTCCATATTATGATCAAGATTATGTTTTATTGGAGTGTATTTTTATTTATTTATATTTCCTTAATTTTAATGTTTATGAAATCTTTCATGGTATTGTTTACCCTTTCTGAGCATCTAAGACCACACTTATCTAATGTTTTATTTATTTCCCTGGATGTGAAGATGTATATTATGAATTATTTGCAGGGATAATCTATTAGTTTATAGATTATTTCAATAGAGTTTGTATTTTGTATTGGGTCCTTAGGGATACAACTTCATTATTTATTAAACCAATGTAAAAAAGTGATTCATTGGCTTTGGGTTACTAGGGTTGAGGTATTTACATCGATACCATGATACCAATCTATAATAGACATACCAAGGTTAACCGAAAACTTCACTTAACTTGTCCTTCCACAACACTCGATGCCCGTTCTCATTCGCTGGTGGCTAGTGATAAGAACCTGGGTAGTATAAAAATATACATGGGAATTATTTCACCATTAAAAATACATATGAAAATAAAGGAATTACCGGAGTATCACAACATATATCCAAGATAAATCAAACGTCAAAAGAAATCAATCTATAAAAGTTAACAACTAATAAATAGATAATATGGTTTAAAAGAATAAAACTAAATATCAATAGAATGTAACTTGAAGAAACCCAAGGGTCTATCTCCTTGTGAGAATATGTTTCCATAATCCCAAATCATTATATGGTAGCATTATATAGGAGTGATGATCTCTAGATAGTGATCTTCCCTTAACCTCTATATAGTAAAATAAATACTACAAACAGCCAAATGAAAAAGTAGGGTGTCAGAACAAAATATTATTACGATACAAGATTAGAATATAAAAAATGTATATGCATGTGAATTTATTTATTCATATATGAAATATATATAGAAAATTTTGATATCATTTTCTTTTCTATATAAAAATATTCCATTTATTTTCTTTTAAAGAACATGCCATATTAAAATAAATAATCAATAAAAAATGACATTAAATTATGAGGAATAAATAATTTACCTAATTAGGTTTTTGAAATAAGTTTCCATATCAGGTGGGAAAAAATAATATCAATTGAGGATGAATGTAATGTTATATCCAATCACCCATAGGAAAATCCAAATAAATGGATGTCCACTACTTAGAGAAACAAGACCACTAGCTAGTATATTTGAATAATAATTCATCGGAACCTTGGTCCCCTTGAAATGCCACCCATTATAAATATATGAAATAATGAGAACCTCACCTATTAATAGATATGTTCATTTGGGATCACATTTGTCTAGTTTTCCTCAATATCCCATGTTATTCCCCATATAATATTAAATAATCATTAAATTCACGAAACTAAATTTCTGTTTCATAAAACATTTACCAATGAAAATCCATTAAATTTACAAGACAAAATTTTCATAAAACACATTTATAGTGATACCACACCACTTATATTATTTAAATACAATTTCCATTTCAAAATAATATTTTCGGAAATTCATCAGATACAACATGTGAACAAATACAGTTTTCAACAAAAGTGTTCATTTATAAAATATACACATTTACCTAAATTATAAATTCACCTTCCATTAATTTGAAATTTATCATTATAAAAAACTAGAAAATAGGAATTCTATAATAAAATAAGGTATTATAAGGGATTGATAGTATAATAGACATACTTACCTCAAAATCAATGAAAACTTTATTTCCTACTAAACAGGTTATCAAAAATGAAGTGATCCAGTCCTCCCAAACCTAGATAGAATGAAAACACCATCATTTATCCATTTTAAGTATAGATCGGGTCATTATAAAAAACACATGTTTCCATGGCATGGAGAAGATGAGATATCAAATGAATATCATGAAATAGGAGAGGTAAATAAATGGAAATAAAACATAAATTAAAGATATCCCTAGATAATTTGAGGATAACCAATGAAAAATAGGGATTGTAAGATAGAGCGACATGGAGGGTATTTTTCAATCTAATGATGAATTTAGATGTGATTATATGTTAAAATATGATTTTTTTAAAAGGTTAATTTTCAATTTAGGAAATCCATATTAAGTCACATAGTTAACCCACATGGTTTTACAAATATAGCACCAACTATGTGGTAAACTTTGTCCGTTGAAAAATAAGTCTGAAAATTTATTGGGAATAAACAAATAAGTTAAAAACCCTTAATCAAATACATATGAAATACAATGTAGAAAATAAAAAAAATTACATGGTTTACTAGCGACATTCATAATTAAACAATCCATGATCAGAATTTTCAATATTCCACTAATATCCACTAATCGATATTGCATAGTTACCACATGGTCGGTGCTGAACCTAAACCTACATAGTGTCCTGGCCTATATTCCCAAAAACTCTTAATTTTTTACCCAAATCTTCCAAAAGCCTCTATAAATTATCAATAGATAAGTTAAGTTTTAAATTGAATATATATTTTACCAGAATAGGGTCACATATATGGGTGTCATGGTTATTTTAGTAATTTATTTTACATAACTTTATTATTTTATATACCATCAATTGAATTATATTCCATAGATATTTGTTTATTTATATAAATAGATTCTATTTTGGTTGTATTTTGACCACGAAATCACTAATATGAATTCAACATTTCTTAAAATTTCAACAAAAATTCTTAAAAGTTATTAATTCACTTTCTTTTCACTTATCAAAAAATTTTAATTCTTCGTTATTTTTATATTTTTCTTCCATAAAACCAATTTTATTTTTCTATTAATAGATTTTTTTCTATTATTTATAACCCCCACCTTCTTACATCAACACCAAACCCCACGTATTGATACAATGTCCCTTATATTTTATTTTCTTCCACAATAAAAGAAACTTCTTATTATCTTTGGTGTAGAATCATTCTCATATATCAAGGGGGTATGATAATTTGTAATTGTTTTTTTGTTTATACCCAAAGGAAATAACTCTACACTTTTTCATTCGATCCTTCATCAAATTTTATGTTATTATTTATTCAAATAATTTTGGAACATTCTTGGATGATTTGAACTAATATTTATTATCACAATAACAAGGTCTTTTTAAATCATTATAGAGATTTTCTGAGAACTTAAATCTATTAGAGAAAATATATATTTTTAACATTATTCAATGTAATTTTCCTCAACTGACAACTATAACCCATTTATGTAGGCCTTATTTTCCACTAAATATTGGAATGTTATTCTATTATGAAATGTAATTTTGTAAAAAAATCACACAAAAATACTCACATACAAATCATTATCTTCTCTGTTGAATAAAAATATATTATACCACGAAATATTTCTATTTTTTGTAAAAATAAAATTCATTTTTAAATTTTTTGGAACTAACTCTCCTGTAATTACTAACATCACCCTTTTTTATAGGGGTTAGTTTCTCACTATTTTTATCGATCAATAATTTTCCATATTATTCTTTATAACAAAAACTGTTTATGAAAATAAAATTAGTAAATCAAAATTCTAGAGTAGATATAACCCAGCTTTTCAATGATATGAATATATATATACATATCAATAAATAATCTCAATAACTTATTACTAATTGAGTGAGGTATTTCAAAACAGTGATCCACATAAAAAATATGCATTGAAGTTGTTGTTATCACATTTTTTTATGATGATTCATCTTGAATTCCTTCAAGATTTATTGATTTTATAATAAGATAAAGACACTTCATTTTCAAAGTATCATTCTCATATTGGAAAGACATTATATTTTCTTAAAACTCTTTCTTATCAGTTCAGATTTCCTTTAATACACTTCATGCTTCACTTTATTTTTTAAAAAGTAATTTTCAATCTCTATAGCCTTTTCATCATTGATCTCTAACTGAGTATTCATAAAATAAACTATAACAATACATTTTTTTTTATAATTATGGGTTATTTTCTTCAAATATCATCCTAAATTCATCACCCTCTTAGATTGACTTAAAAAATTAATTTTAAAATATGGATCAATTTTCATTAAGTTGTATACTTATATGAATTTTGAAGTCAATTTGTTTAGTGAGATTTATACATATCAACATTTATTTTACTGGTGATTATTCAATCCTTTAATATTCTTATAAAAGTTGGGTGATCATCTTCATAAATACCTTGAATATTACATAAATAAATATGAATAATTATTTAGGAAATTTTTTAGGGTAATTTTTTTTAATAAATTTGATTAAATGTGTAATTCTTTAGAAATATTGTCTTCATAACTTATAGTAGGTTTATCACAGGGGAAATTTTGATATGTAATTTTAGTTTCATTTTTACTATTTAAAAATTAGGAATTTACTAAGGTATAAGTTATATACATTTTCTCACAATTTTATTTTTACACTAGGTCTTCTTAATAAAAATAATCTAATTTTGATATGATTACCGTAAGTAGAAGTTGGTGGATCTTCTTCATTACTCAAGAGAGATATCATTTGACCCTAACCTGGACTAGATTCTTTATCAAGTGATATATAAATTCATATAATAGTAATTTTCAAATTTTAAATATATTTCATTAGGGGTGAATCAAATTCATATTTACTCAAATATGTGACCCTACTCAAATATTTACAACTCAGTTTTTATAGTTCTTTATGTTGTGTGAAAATTAAAATTTCATATTTTCATTAACAAAGATGAATATCATAATTAATTAAAAAACATAAATTGAAACTCAAAACACATATCATTCAAAACAGACAATCTAATCAGGATTAGAACATTTTTCACTAAACAAAATTGATAATACTATAGGAGGGTTGTATCTACACCGAGGGGGGGAGGATAGAATCAGTGTTGCTTTGATTTTACAAATTTAAACCCTTTAATTTAACTTTTTATATATTAAAGAAAATGGATCTCAAAATCTTATCTCGCACTCATTCTGGAAGCATGAATGATAAATAGTATGCAACAAAATATACAAAGATTTATTTGGTTCACTCATTATCAATAGTATATTCCTCGGTGTATGGTGGATATTATCCCCCAATGCATGGATGATCTTTTCCTTATAAAGAATATTCAAGGGAATGGTAATATCCTCGAACCATATTTGATCATTGACCAATAATAAAAGCTTAATTTTCCATTTTTCAAGAACAATCATTTTTTATATGAAACAATGTGTTAATATGATAAAAATGTGTATCTATTTGAAGGAAAATTATTATATAAATTTAAGGTCTCTACTTAGGGAATAAATATTTTATTTTTTTGTGAAACAACCTCCTATAGTGATATTTTTCTCATTATCAGAATATAAATATCAATATAGTGATAGACTGTGAATCTCCATATTATTTCTTTCTATATCAAAACTATTCAAAAAAGTAGATATATAATAGTTTCATCCTCTTATCCCCATTTCTTATTCATTCTTAACACATTATATTTTAGTAGCACTAATGTTAGTGTTTGAGTTCCCCCGTCACATTCTCATCGATGTTTGGGATACTCAATAGTAATTTATATTAGCTTATCTCTACCATACTAATATTTGACCCATATTATTATTTATATAACATATCATTGGTCATGGTTTTTTTTAAAAAATAATTCATAGATCAAAATAGATTTGGAAATCAGATATTCATATTTTAAGTCACTTGCTTTTTGGATGATCAAACATCATCTGAGAAAAATATAGTAGTGATCCGCAAATATATGGAACCATATATTTCTTATCCAATAATCGTACAATATAATTCAATGATATTATCATTTATTTATGATCATATTATTTTATACGTCCACATATTTTGGTTTCTACCATTTTTTTAACTTCTAAATATCATAAATGATAATTTCATTTGTGCATGCACCCATGAAAATAATAATTTAGTGAAAATAGAAAACTAATGAAAAAATATTCCATTCAAATATTAAAAACAATATCATGTTAAATCACATCTTAATCACTAATCATCACGAAATATAAATATTTAGGAACATCATTGCATCATCTGATTTCGTTGTATTTTTTAGTTGGGAACAAATATTTTACTCTTTCATGATCACTTGAAGGATATTATATATCCTGTGAAAACCACATTTTATTCTTATATATATTCATATTTAATCTTATATAGGATATAAAAAATTGGATTTAATATGACATATCATCCAATTTATGCATCTATGTGAATCAAGCTATTCCCACATACGTTATAAAACATATTACATGTCATATTCTAAATTTAATATATCATATTGAGAACACATAGTTACTCTTATATATCTCCATAACATTCCAAATAAATCTTCCAGGAGATATTAAGCATTACTTAACCATTTTATAACTCACTGGGAGATTTTAAATATAGAAACTGTCCAACTCAATACTTCTTAAAATCATCTTTCAATGTCGTCAAAACATCTCAAAACAACTAAAATCCCTACAAGTAATTTTAAAATAATTTGTATCAGCATAATAATTATTCCAAACACTCTTGTATCACATAAGATTCCATTGAGTATTTTAATGGTTTTTCATTACCTTAATTACATACGTTATTTTTAAACTCAACAAATACTTTCATTTTATAGGTTTTTCTCTATATACTAATTATTGAAATAGATGTCTCAACTAATCTAAAACTCATATTATTCAATCAAAATCATCTTATTAAATAACCCTTTTATTACGAGAATGAAATCTTGTGAGAATTAATATCCAAATTAATTTTTATCTGATCAAATAAAACAACTCTACTTTTTCATAAAGAATCAATTTTTATAAATATCAACACTCTATGGAACTCGCTGACTTCTTTATTATGAGAAAAAAATTAAATCCAAAAAATTAATTTAAAATTCTAAAAACCTATAATATTCGTTATTCACTGTGATATCATTTTGATGTTGAACCTCCTTGATTTTCATGGTTTTCAATTTTTTCTCAAAATATTGTCAAATTATTATTATTCTCACTATTAGTGTACAGTAATCTCTATCCAGAAAATAATTCAATCTGGTGGTAGTAATGATGACTAATGTGGTTTAGGATTTCAAGTCACACCTTCCTACTTTTATTAGTTATGTTAGATGATGGGGAACAAAATAGTATCTAAAATGAGTGTGGGTAATTTTTGAACGGATTATATCATCAGATATGTATAAGTTGAAACTACATTTATTTATCCTTTAATTATTAGTGTGATTTGGGTGTAATATTATTTCTATACAATGTAGATGAATCTACTAACATGGATCTCGTTTCGAGATATTTTAATTTATTATATTCCTTTGAAAAATATAAGGATTTGAAGGTGATATGATTAAATGGTTCTAAAATTGTTTAATAATAAAATTCTAAAGAACACAGATAAATTCTTGACTTTATTAAATTTACTTTGAACTTGTGTAGTGAAGAGTTTATAAATGATTATTTGGTTTACTATATCCTAATTCCAAATATTCAATCCATGGTATGTTTTTTTCATTTGAATTTTTTTATATATGTGGTGAAAATTAATTTATTATTATTAATAAATTCAATTTAGATTAAAATAATTTTTTGATTGATAGAAGAATAATAAGTTTTAATATGAAAAATTTATTAATTATTTATATGGTATTCATTAAAAAAGAACAAAAGTGAAATATTTATATTTTCATCCTTATTTGGGAAAATAATCTCTAATGTTCATTAATTGTGTTAATTTGGGGAATAATTTATTTGTATGTTCTATTGAATTGAAGATGATTCATTCTTATGATAAAATGACATATCTCTATATGTTTAGTTGGAAAATAGAAGTCGAGGATGAGTATATTTTTCCACCATTGTGACTTCTCCATGGGTAATGGACCTTAGTAGAGTGGTTATCAAATTCTATTTTGAAGTTAATGACATTAAGCTAGTATGGGATCACAGTAGTTGGATAAGTGGTGAGTTTAAGCTTTGTAGGGTTAGGTGATCCAAATCCATGTTTACGGAAAAATCATGGAGATATTATATACCATGGGTTAAGAACCCCCAAATCAAAATGATGGGGAATTATATAAAATATGTATAATGATAAACAATTTCACTTTTTCCATTGTATTATTTCATATGGACGAATCCCATTGATTTATTTCTATAGTAATTTTGTTAATATATATATATATAGATAGTGATTTGATTCTAAAGGTTTTGTATTTTTTTACTATACTTTGAAAGGTAGTGGATCCTATTAGTACATATCTATATTATTCCATTATCTGTAGTGGATTTGCTAAAATCTTAGTTTTTTTATTATATAAGATCAAAAAAATTGATAAGATATGGAAGTCTTATGTATGGGATATTCTTAGTCTTCAATAAAAAAACTATTCATATTGTATTTTATGAGGATAAGATACTTACTTCATACTTTATCTTGGGATTAAAATGATATTTAGGTAATATAGTGAAGGTAAGTAATATATTATTTCCACAGAATTATGGAATGTCTAATAACATTATCCATCTTATAGAGGATATATTATGTGTGTGTGTCCATTAATCTAGTAGATCATGTCAAGATATTTTAGTAATGATATAGTTTCCATATACTAATTTCTTATATGATTTTATTGAAATGAATTTGTTCGATGTGTTATAACGGAGTACATATATTTTGTCTTTGTAATAGATAGAGGCAAATGGGGGAAATCTTTGTGGGGAATGATTCGTATAGAATACCACTAATTTTGTTTATTTGACCATGAAACTATTAGATGTAGATTAAATCTAACAAAAATTATATTCTAAATAAATACAATGACATCTTGTGATTGGGGTTAGATATCTTGTTTATCATTATTTAAGACCTTTGTTGATACACCAGTGATGGAGTAGTATAATTTGGTTCCCAGAATTTTTAGGAGATTTATTATATTGAGATATATTAGAATATATTCTCACCATTGCGATTCACTTTTAATGTATAGTGGAATACATTATGTGTTTCATGTGCCTCAGTTGAGAGAATATTAACTATATACACCACATGATTTTTAATATTATGAGGTGGAATTTGAGGTACGTGATTATTTAAATGATAACTCGTTTCATATCATTAAATAGACTAAGAATATTCTATATGGTAATAATATAACACATGTGTGTTTTTGTAGGAGTATGTGTGTGTATAATTGGAAACAGGATAATGAAAGGAATATATGGGGTCTTTTTATCCTCAATTATTCACTAAAGAGATATAATGAATTTTCATAGGGACAATAGGGATTATGGTTAAGATTTACTATCAATTTCATAACATTCATTTATATTTTAATTTAGATATTTGATTTTGGAATTACATTTTAAAATTTCTATTAAAATTTATTTATATAAGAAAGAGGGAATTTATTTTTAAGGTTGGAAAATTGATGGTCAATCACATTTCACTAATCTAGTTCACATTGAATTTGGTGGACACTTTTGAGAGTATATTGGATAAAATTGAGAGTTAGTATGTCATATTTGTTCAATATAAGATTGATTCTTAACCATTGGTAACATGTTACATAAACATTCCGATCCGAATACCTAAACAAAAAATGAGTCAAGCCACCCTAAAACACATCAGTGAACATTGAACCCTATGGGTCTAATACTAGCACCAGAATATTGATATGTAATTTTTGAATGATTTGAACATTTAGGTTATTATCAGAATTCATAGTTATATTTAACAAAAAATTTATCTTTAGCAGCCAATAAGTCAAAAATTCCTCAAATAAATTCCAATAATAAAAAAGTCACATGGAGTTAACTAGAATAAAATCATAATTAAACTCTTTAAATGAATACTTAAAATGACAATCCATACAATTTTAAAAAATATAAAAATTCCATGAATAATGCCAAGTCTAAATAGGGCCTTAGACCTGGGAGAATCATGAAGAAGTAGGTCATATACGAAATGAGTACTCTAACTGACATACTACTTGTTCCAACTCTAAGTGGGAATATATCCCACTTTAATGAATTTAAAAATCTATAAAAAAAGTATATCCATCAACACCCAATATAAATGAATGTACCCAAAATGTTGTAAGTGAACAAATATCTCCATATTGGAGTCTAAGAAAGTTTTGATCACAAATAATAAATAGGGAACCACAAATGGTTTCTTACAACACCTAAAAAATTAGTGCATGTGGGAACAAATATAGAAATTTATAAAAATATACATATAAATATATTTACAAAAAAAATCACAAATCATTGAAGTAATCATCAAAAAGAAAGAAAATATAAATTTTTTGAAAGTGTAATGTGAAAATAGTAATGATTTTATATCATTCAAGTAAAAAATGATATTTCATCTTAACAAAGTATAAAACATTTCCTCCACATATAACACATTTACTTCAAACAAATATCAAAATCCACATAGTGTACCTATCCGACATAAGGCTATTATTAATAAAACATTTCTATCTGAACCCATTTTCTATATGTGGTAGTTTATATATATATATATCATTATAAATTTAAATATGTACTTATAATAATCCTACCAATGAGTCCACTCATCTCCTTATTAGGAGGAACTATAAGTATATCCCATACCCATAAGAGGCCACTCATCTCCTCATTGGATATAAATGTGTGTATATATTTACATATATCATTATATTATAGGAGGCTTCTATTTTTCTTATTGAATGTAATTTATAAAAACACACACATATCCATAATCATATACTGATATCTCAATTTTGAATCTATATTTTGATGTAAATTTCAATGCATTTCAGTTCAATATGAATTGATTTAATGTGTGATGATACCCAGATATATATGTTCTGTGTATTCTTGTATAGGAATAGAATTTGGATCATATGATGGAAAAATTGGGAAATGAGGAACAAAAAAGAACTTTGTGCCGCAATATTTTCTCACGACATAACAAAAGACTTTTTAGTATGATCATGGGGCACTTTCAAAGGCACAAAACTGAAGTAGTAAAATGAAATAGAGTTTCCAATGCTGTAATATTAAGATACATGACATGTAAATTTTTCACAACATTATTTTCCTCACACATCACATGTCGTTTATAACATTACACCATGTAAAATTTCCAAATAATAACTAAAAAATGATGATTTTCAATGTATCTTCGATGGAGACAATACATAGTTCACATGGATGGCCATTAAAGATATATTTTCACATTAGTAATATGAAGGATGATATATGGACCTATTTATATGGGGCCTAGACAAGATTCTGTTAATTCAATTCCAAGTTGCGTAGGATCGACTTCTGGGAGGATGTCATAGGGTTCTGACTTGATATAGATAGGTATTATTTATGTGTTTTTCATTTCTATGCTTTATAGTAACCTCAAATCGTGTTTAGTTAAATTCTAATATTTAAAATTTCCTTATTATTTTATTATTTACCTTATCATTACTTATTTATTAATCACCCTCTTATAGATATTGGTTTAATCATTGTTTGTGTTCACTCAATGATGGCTGGCTAAAACCTAGAGAGGAGAGTAGAATCAATTAAAGGTGGTCATACCATGATTTTTTAATTTTTACTATCTTATAAAGATGAATTTATAAAGTATCATGTTGTTCTTATTTGTGTATTTCATTCATCATTGATCCATTGACCATATTCCATTAGAAATGAACAAACCCCAACATGATTGACATAAATTATTATTGATCATTTAATGGAATTATTCTTCTTAGTTTTTAAATGTTAAAGTAATGAACTCTCATTATTTTGATTCATCTTACCATGAAGAATTGGGATTCAAGGGTATTTTTCTTTGGAATTCCCATTTCTTCCATTGAGGAAATTGTTCTGTTGCACAACTATTTGATATTATTATTTTTCAATGAAGTTGAATTAATTTATTTTGAAAAATCATCCATGTAAACTAGTTCACCAAATTGTTTTGTGTGTTTTAATTCATTTATATTAATTACATCATTAGTTTAATAAAATAAATAAGAAATTGGGTTGACCTAACATTTAGTTAGGAGTGGTCATCAGTAAGTTCCCTGGTCTCTGTGTGTTCTACCGCACAGTTATGCTATTTTACAGCTTTATAATTAATAAAGATTGAATTAATATATCTTTATAATTTTATTCACACCTTGATGTAATAAATATGAATCCATGAACTTCATATACATATACAGTTACCTACTCAATATGAGGTGAGAAAGACCTCTTTTGTTTTTTTGTTGGATGCTCACTCCGAAAAATCCTTGATACCTGATTTACCCCATCTAGTTTTATTATAGCTCTGTAGAGTGGCCCTAAATTCTCCACTTTACCCCTTTTCTACATGTCTAAGTTGGAAACAACCTTCTAAAGCATCCATTTTATTGATGTATTTAAAACATATTTTTTAAAAGTAAAAATTTATAAAAAATAAGTGAAAATAGAATTGAAAAGACTCGGAAATTTCAAAGAAATTATTTTTTCTTAATTTTCTTTGGTATTTTAAAAGAACGCAGTTTCTGACAGCGCCTGATTCCGAGGCCCGGTGTGCCCGGAATCATTTCCCGAATTTTAGCTCGGGTACGTTCAGTGAACGAACGAGCAGGTTTTTATTACTTTTGAACCGGTGCTCGGAATTGAAATTTGAGGGCATCGATGAAACCACAACGCCGGTAATTGCTTAGAAACACCTTTTCCAGAGTTGTGTTTTCTCGGGTGTGGTTATTAAATTTTTGGGTTAAGTAAATGAATAAAAATAAAATGGTGCAACCTATTTTATTTTATTTAAAGTTGTTTAACCTAAGCTATGTGGTTGAAGTGGGACCCACTATATCCTACTCCACTAGGTAGGATATTTGAGGGGTGGGGCCCACACGAGACCCACCTTTTCAACTTCCTCGAAACCCCCACCTTTAATTAGGTAACGCACCCGCACCCCCCTTTAAATAAGATTCAACTCTTACGTTTAACTTAAAGATAAAACGCCTCACTAATTTGGGCGGTTTAAACTTCACAATTAATTCAATTAATTGATTGACCCAATTTTTTGAATTTCAAAACGTTTGGCTTGTGTGTTAATAAAATAAGACCGGTCTTATTTTATTAAAGGGGTTCGTTGTGCGAGAAGGCTGGGGAGAAATCACTCAAAGCCTTGAAGCACTCCTTCCTCGACGAAGAATGCGAAGAATGCGAAGAATGCTGACCTCCGACGAAGGTCGACAAGAATGCCGGATCCTCGGAGATCGATGACGACACCGATGAATCTTTTCTCTGCAACGCGACGATCCTCCTTCTACGACACCTTCTTCCGCGACGTTCAATTCCGTGACGAACCATTGTTCAACTATTCCATCAAGTAGGGGATTATATTCTTTTTTTTCGTGATTACCTTCATCGCTGATTTTTCATTATTATTTGAGCCGCCTGTTATCCCAATAACGGGAGGAGGTCGGACCGCACGAACACTACCGACCCTCCTCCCCCCTTGATTGTTGATTTGTTTCCAGCATGAACAAGGCAGTGCGGTGCCGATGCACCGCGCGGAAAATAATAAAGATTGAGCGAAGAAGTGCAGCGCCGTCGCGCCGCGCCGTTGAAGTCGAACAAGCCGCGGCGCCGTCGCGCCGCGCTGGAGAACCTGGAAGAGATCGCGGCCGGAGTAGGGCTACGGCAGAGGGGGGCGGCACCGTCGCGCCACGCTGGTTGGACCAAGGCCGCGGCGGAGCAGGGAGCGACAGCCTGTTTCCGACCGCCGGCGTCGGAGCAGGAGAGTGGGACCCCGGTGGTCCCGCGGTGGAAGCAACCGGCCGGCCGGACCGAACCGGCCAGTTCCGAGAATGTCCAGGGTTCGTAACTCCCAGCTGGCGGATAGGAGCGACCCCCCTCATGGGGGCCGCAGTTTCACACAGGGGCAGCGCCCCCCCCCCCCAACCCAACCGCTCGGCTGTTTCGGCTGAGCTGCCTGGCCATGCTGGATAGGCCGAGCGCACCAGGCCAGGCTGTGCAGGTCAGGCCGGGCCGCGCTAGCTGGGCCAGGCCTCGCCCAAGTGGGCCAGACTCGGACCCGGTTCGGGCCGACCCAGGGGGTCTCGGGCCGGGTCGGTCCGGTCCCGAAACCCCCATTTTCGGACCTCTTCTGGTCTTTTGACCATAACATGGGCTATAGAGATCTGTTCGATGCACCGTCAGCTGCGATGTGATCCATGGATCAAGAGAGTAATTTCAGTATATTACACTGATAGTTTTGGAGAACATTGGGTTTGGCCGGGTTGGTTCAATCACGAAACCAACCGGGCCCTCGGAACAGAAAAACTGATAACTTTCAGACCGAATGTCCGTTTGACGAACCGTCAGTGGTGTTGGTGATCTCGTTGAGTAATAGTCCCTATGAGTATACCCTAAGAGAGTTAGGGATATAGTTGAGATATGGTCGGGTTGGTTTGTAAACGAAACCAACTGGGCCCCTGGGACGAAAATTTTAATAACTCACAGACCGGGCGTATGTTTGACGCATCGTCTGTTGCGTTGAGACCCATAAGGCGAGGCGGTCCTTTGAGATACATCTTCGTGGGACTTTGTGATACTAGGAGTATCGACCTGGAGGTCGTGGAGCAGACCCTCCCGGAGACGTGCGTACGGAGTACGGAGACCATGTAGCTGGCTGAACCAGATGACTGCTTCTCCGATTCGATTCGGTGTGACTAGCATAGCCCAGTTGGGAGCACTAATTTGTGAGGTGGAAGACCCATGGGGGAGGAGCACTACTTTGTGAGGTGGAAGACCCGTGGTACTCAACAAGAGGAGTACCTCTATAGGGTGTGTGGGGGAGCACTACTGTGTGAGGTGGCAGACCCATGGTGGAGGTGCACTACTGTGTGAGTTGGTAGACCCGCGGTACTCGACAGGAGGAGTACCTCAGTAGTCTTTGGTTAGTGAGCAGTACCTCAGAGTCGTGACAGGATCACTGTACTTTCCAGAGATGGAGCTCTTCAGCAGTTACGGTTTCGATAATGAAAATCCAAGTTTGAGCTGAGTCAATGACCTTTGTGTTTACCACATGATTGAGATGGGTCACTTGATAACTTAGGTATATGTATGGGAATATACCTAAGTAGTGGTTATCCGTTGATTTCATAATGTTTGTGTTTCTTCATGATTGAGTTGGGTTACTTGATAACTTAGGTATAAGTATGGGCTTATACATAAGTAAGGGTTATCTGTTGAGATCCTTATTTGTGGTTATCCTTGTTGGATTTAGTGAGACCTCGAGGGTCTCGGGGTCCCTACTGAGTATCATATACTCACCCCTGCATGGTCTATACTTCTACCTTGGTGTGTTGGTTTCAGAAGACGGGCAGTGCTGATGGAGGCCGTGTGTTCGAGGACTTGACGGTACCCGGTGGTGGACTTCACGACGAGACGATACTCGGAGGAGGTTGACGGACGAGAGCGTGGAGGAGGATATCTGTAGCTACCCTTCAGGTACGATCCATGGTGGACGATCCAGGATCTGCGCTATCTATACCTACCCTTCAGGTAGGATCTGAGATGGACGACCCAAGAGCTACTACTTTTCTTCCAGCTCTTTGTCTTTTCTGTTGTACTTCCTTTCAGTTGTAGCTGTACTTTTCAGATAGGTTTGTTTTCGAGCCCACTTCTTTTCAGTAATTCCTTTTTGTACTTAGTGTTTTACTTAGTCTTGTACTCTGTGGTGTTTTATTTACCTTTATAAAAGCAATTCCTTCCCAGTTTATCGGTATTTACGCCTTTGGTGCTAGTCGCCAGCCCCTGGACTATGGAAGGCGGGCTTGGGGTAGTCACGGCACATGCCCCGAGGATGGGTTGTGACAAATTGGTATCAGAGGAGTCAGTTCTACCGCAGAACTTGTAACTCTGATATTTCTTTTCTGTGAAGAAATAGTGCTAAGGGTACCGAGTGTGGTTTTTAGTTCAAGGATTCCAGTTTTGGCGTCGGCGGCCGACGTATCCATACACCAGGACCCTGACAACTGATTTCCGACTTTGTGCACAAAAACAATGATTGCATGTGTGTTTCCAAAAGTTTTAAAGTTCAGCTCAAACTAGGTCAGCTCACCAGGTATAATCGTTTGACCGTGTCATGTTGGTTTCTTTTAGGATGCCTCCCCGCAGACGACCAGCTAGATCCCAGAGAGTTGTACGTACTGATTGCCCACCGAGCGACGTGGTCTCAGTACATGGCCCTATCACAGTTGAGGCACCAGTGGAGGCACCAGCGGTACTACTACCCATTGGGCCACCAATGCCACCATCCTCAGCATTAGAGGGTGCACTTCGCTTGAGCATACTGCACGAGTTCCAGTGCCAGAGGCCACCCAGGTTCTGGGGAGAGACGGACCCGTAGGTGGCTGAGTATTGGCTGGAGGCTGTGGTGAGAGTCTTCAGGCTAGTGGGGACACCAGCAAACTTCATGGTTATCCTTGCTGCCTTCCTTCTTCAAGCAGCAGCAGGAAATGGTAGAGCCTGATGCTCTAGATGCATGACGAGGCAAAAATTCTATGGGCAGACATCGAGAGCCTGTTCCGGGCAGAGTTTGTACTAGCCACCCTTCGAGCGGTGCGTATACAAGAGCAGCTGCATCTACAGAAGGGTAGCATGATGGTGGAGCAGTACTCAGGGAGGTTCACAGACCTCTCGTGCTACTCCATTGATATGGTACGAGACCTGTTTTTCAGGGCCCGAACCTTCGAGCAGGGACTCACACTAGAGATTAGAGCTTCTGTTGTTTCTCAAAGAATCCCGACACATACATGGGTGTTAGAGCGATCCCTCTTAGTGGAGTGTTTCCTTGTTGATCAGTCTCCAGCAGTAGGACCTACCACTATCCGGCATGCGGCAATGTCTTCTGTAGCGGGCAGTTGACAGATGACGCAGAGGTCCAAGAGGACCAAACCTACAGGTGGTCGACCGCATGACTCAGGGTCGTAGTGCGAGGCACCATGGGTAATGACAGAGCCAGACCTGCCTTGCAGTGTCACTCCTGCTGCGGGATTGGTCACATGGAACGTGACGGTCGACCCTCCATGCAGATGACCAGCAGTTAAATGAAAAACCTCCCAGGCAGAGGCAGAGGTTCGATCGAGGTGGACCGCTAGGAGCAGAAGGCTGAGGGAGGGGAGCTGGTCGTGCAACTGGAGGTGGACGATGCTTCGAGGTTTTTCCACCACCACCACCAGGTGGTCCACCCCGACCGCAGGGAACAAGTGGAAATGGGAGAGCTCAGCTTCAGGTAGTATAAGCATACGACTACGGAGCTCCGGAAGCAAGGGGACTGGAGCAGAACTAGTAGTTTCATTTTGTTCTTCGTACTTATAGTTCCATGTTGTTGTTACATTTGTGTCTTTGTACTATGATATGGAATAATAATAATAAAAGACACTTTCTTTGAGACATTTTCTTCCTTCCTTTTTTGTGTACAAAGAGATTCCTGTTTAAACTGTTGACTTGACCCTCACTTTTGAGATTCCTACTAGAGGAGACCTATTTACCTCACGCTGATGCCGACAGTGTGACTCGGACTTTAGAGGCAAGAGTAACAGCTGGATATCATGGCAGTAACGTCTAGGACATAAGATGTCGTCCATGGCATGAATAAATCATTCATGTCCAGATTGACTGTATTAGGCAAAGAACGTGGTTCATCCAGGGGATGAGACCGGATTTCTCTTATCAGCAAAGAAG
This sequence comes from Viscum album, assembly GCA_963277665.1. Taxonomy (NCBI): domain Eukaryota; kingdom Viridiplantae; phylum Streptophyta; class Magnoliopsida; order Santalales; family Viscaceae; genus Viscum; species Viscum album. The sequence goes on along the minus strand of OY728141.1, from coordinate 1,950,349,732 downwards.
AAATCATAGCAGCTCTAGTGGGACCAGAGAAGGTCCAGGCCATGATAGAGAAGGTCCAGGTCATCCAAGACCGGATGAGGACAGCTTAGAGCTGACATAATCCTTATACTGATAAGAGGCAGAGACCACAATAGTTCGAGGATGGAGACCACGTTTTCTTACGGGTCTCACCTCGACGTGGAATTATGGATATTTGGATGAGGTGGCAAGTTATATCTGCGCTTCATTAGACCCTTCAAGGTCCCCAAAAAGGTAGGCGAGGTGGTTTACTGCTTGAACATTCCACCTCAGTTGCACCTGGTGCATGAAATCATCCATGTACCTCGGCTAAGGAGATACGTGCATGATCCTTCACACATCATTGACATCAGGGAGTTGGACGTCGATGACAGGGCGACAGGCGCAGAGATTCCAGTGGAGATTGAGGATCGACAGGAGCGGGTCCTACGTGAACGATTGATTCCTCAGGTTCACTTTCACTGGTAGCACAGGAACCTCCAGGTGAGCACATGGGAGCAGAAGGCTCAGATTCGGGCTCAGTACCGCTTTTGTATCCCTAGATTGTGTTAAAGCTTTACGAGGACGTAAATCCCTGAGGTGAGACTAATGTAAAGACCAGGAAATTTAAAGGAAATTATTTTTCTTAATTTTCATTAAGATTTTACAAGAACGCAGTTTCTGACGGCACCTGATTTCGAGGCCCGGTGTTCCCGGAATCATTTTCCGAAGTTTAGCTCAGGTACATTCAGTGAACGAACGAGCGGGTTTTTCTATCTTTTGAACCGTTGCTCGGAATTGAAATTCGAGGGCACTGATTAAACCGCAGCGCCAGTAATTTTTAGAAACACATTTTCCGGAGTTGTTTTTTCTCGGGTGTGGTTATTAAATATTTGGGTTAGGTAAATGAATAAAAATAAAATGGTGCAACCTATTTTATTTTATTTAAAGTTGTTTAACCTAGGCTAATTGGTTGAAGTGGGACCCACTATATCATACTCCACTAGGTAGGATATATGTGGGGTGGGGCCCACACGAGCCCCACCTTTTCAACTTCCTCAAAACCCCCACCTTTAGTTAGGTAACGCACCTGCACCCCCCTTTAAATGAGAGTCCGCTCTTACATTTAACTTAATGTTTAAACGCCTAATTAATTTGGGCTATTTAAACTTCTCAATTAATTCATTTAATTGATTGATTCAATTTTTTTTATTTAAAAACATTTGGCTTCTATGTCAAAAAAATAAGACAAGTCTTATTTTATTAAAGGGGTTCGTTCTGCAAGAGTGCTGGGGAGAAATCACTCAAAGCCTTGAAGCACTCCATCCTCGATGAAGAATGCAAAGAATGCGAAAAACGTCGACCTCCGAAGAAGGTCGACATGAATGCTGGATCCTCGGAGATCGACGATGCGACGCCAACAAATCTTTTCTCTGTGACGCGACGATCCTCCTTCTGCGATGCCTTCTTCCGCGACGTTCAATTCCGCGACGAACCTTCGTTCATCGATTCCATCATGTAGGGGGTTATATTGTTTTTGTTTGTGATAAACTTCATCTCTGATTTTTCATCTTTATTTGAGCCGCCTGTTATCGCAATAACGGGAGGAGGTTGGACCGCACGAATACGGCTGACCCTCCTCCCCCCTTGATTGTTGATATGTTTGCGGCATGAACAAGGCAGCGCGGTGCCGATGCACCGTGCGGAAAATAATAAAGATTGAGTGAAGAAGGGTTGCGCCGTCACGCCGCGCCGTTGATGTCGAACAAGCCGCGGTGCTGTCGCACCGCGCCGGAGAACCTGAAGGAGACCTCAGCCGGAGTGGGGCCACGGCGGAGGGGCGTGGCGTCATTGTGCCTTCGCGGTCAGACCAAGGCTGCGGCATTCGGCCACGGCGGAGCAGAGAGCAGCGACCTGTTTCCGGTCACCGGTGCCGGAGCAGGAGAGCGGGACACCGGTGGTCCCGTGGCGGCGGCAACCGGCCGGCCGGATTCCGAGAAGGGCCCGGGTTCGTAACCCCCGACTGGCCAACAAGAGCGGCCCCCCTCATGGGGGCCGCGGTTTCACATAGGGAGCCAGCGCCCCCCCCCCCCCCCCCCCGACCCTTCCGCTCGACCATTTAGGCCGAGCGCGCCAGGCCGGGCCGCACCCAGGCCGGGCCGGGCCGCGCCCGGGCCGGGCCGGGCCACACAGGCCAGGCCGCGCCGCGCCAGCCGGGCAAGGCCGTGCCCCAGCGGGCCAGACTCGGACCCGGTTTGGGTCGACCCGGTTCGGGCCGTCCCAGGGGGTCTCGGGCCGGGTCGGTCCGGGCCCGAAACCCCCGTTTTCGGGCCTCTTCTAGTTTTTTCCCATAACATGGGCTACAGACCTTCGATCGACGCACCGTCAGCTGCGATGCGATTCATGGATCGGGATCGGCATTTCGGTATATTACACTCAAGGTTTCGGATAACTTTGGGTTCGGCCGGGTTGGTTCAATCACGAAACCAACCGGGCCCTCGGAACAGAAAAACTGATAACTTTCAGACCGAACGTCTGTTTGATGAACCGTCAGTGACATTGGTGATATCATTGAGGAACGGTCCCTATGAGTATACCCTATGAGTGTTCGGGTTACATTTGAGATACGGTCGGGTTGGTTCATACATGAAACCAACCGTGCCCCTAGGACGAAAAGGCTAATAACTCACAGACTGGGCGTCTGTTTGACGTGCCGTATGTTGCGTTGAGACCACTATGGCGAGGCGGTCCTTTGAGATACTTCTTCGTGGGTCTTTGTGATACTTGGAGTATCGACCTGTAGCTCGTGGAGAGGACCCTCCTGGAGACGAGCGTACTGAGTACGGAGACCGTGTAGCTGGCTGAGACCTGATGTCTGCTTGTCCGATTCGATTCGGTGTGACTAGCATAGCCCAGTGGGGAGCACTACTTTGTGAGGTTGCAGAACCATGGAGGAGAATCACTACTTTGTAAGGTTTCAGCCCCGCGGTACTCGACAGGAGGAGTACCTCTGTAGGCTATGAGGGGGAGCACTACTGTGTGAGGTGGCAGACCCATGTCGGAGGAGCACTACTGTGTGAGGTCGCAGACCCGAGGTACTCGACAGGACGAGTACCTCAGTAGTCTTAGGTTAGTGAGCCATACCTCGGAGTCATTACAAGATCATTGTACTTTCCAGAGACAGATCTCTTCAGCAATTTCGGTTTCGATAATGAAAATCCTGGTTTGAGCTGAGTCAAGGACCTTTGTGTTTACCACATGATTGAGATGGGTGACTTGATAACTTAGGTATATGTATGGGCATATACCAAAGTAGTGGCTATCCGTTGATTTCATAACGTTTGTGTTTCCTCATGATTGAGTTGGGTTACTTGATAACATAGGTATAAGTGTGGGATTATTCCTAAGTAAGGGTTATCTGTTGAGATACTTATTTGTGGTTATCCTTGTTGGATTTAGTGAGACCTCGAGGGTATGAGGGTCCCTACTAAGTATCGTGTACTCACCCCTACACAGGCTATTCCCGCACCTCATTGTGTTGGTTGCAGACGACGGGCAGCGCTGAAGGAAGTCGTGCGTTTGAGGACAGGATAGTACACGGTGGTGGACTTCACGACAAGATGATACTCAGAGGAGGTTGACGGGTGAGAGAATTGAGGAGGCTATCTTTACCTACCCTTAAGGTAGGATCCGTGGTGGACGATCCATGAGCTGTGCTATCTATACCTACCCTTCAGGTAGGATCTGACGTGGAAGACCCAGGAGCTACTACTTTTCTTCCAGCTGTTTGTCTTTTCTGTTGTACTTCCTTTCAATTGTAGCTATACTATTCAGATAGGTTTGTATTCTGGACCACTTCTTTTTAGTACTTCCCTTTTTTACTTAGTGTTTTACTTTCACTTATACTCTATGGTGTTTTTTTACCTTTATAAAGGCAATGCGTTCCCAGTTTATCGGGATTTAAACCTTTGGTGCTAGTCGCTAGCCCCTGGCCTATGGAAGGTGTGCTTGGGGTAGTCACGACACGGGCCCCGAGGATGGGTTGTGACAAGAACATAGTAACATCCATTGAAAATATATTTTAATAAAAAAAATAGAAACAGAAATAGGCATAAATAATAAAGCATTTTCTAAAGGATCCATCCATAGAATAATGTTTTTATATAAAATTCCAGTCACCATGACCGTTATAAAATCCATTTTTATTTTGGAATCCCTATTATTTAAATTAAAAATAATATATTAGGGGTCTCAGATCAAAGTAAATCCACCCAAATTATCAACCTATAAAAAACAGTTCCACTGAATCACTCTCTTAACCAAGGGTTAAGCGTGGCTTGTTGACATTGGGTTTATTCAAGGTAAGGTGGAAGAGGTAATGTTTTATTGTTGGACATTTACTAAATTTAATATAATTACTTCAATATATATTTAAAAAGTAAAAAGGGTGTACTCTTTGAATCAACTCTTTATTGATAAGTCGTCCTCAAAGTGGTTAGATATAAGGACATTCATAAGACTTCCATTTTATCCCATATTCTATGTCCACAGATTGTGTATAAATCATTATCTCAAGAGTGGTAACCTTAAAGAACTAATCACGGGGCACCCAATTTGTACTAAAAAATGAACTTTAAAAATAATGGAATTCATTTCATGGAAATAACAATAAAATATATTAATATTGATAGCCATAAACTAATACGATAGTGTAATCAAACCTACTTAATATCAATATAAACATGATCCAAAAAAAATTCAAGGTTATAAAAACATAACCATTGGTATTTAATCCATTAATAATATTTCCAAAATATATTGTAGGATTATTTAATACTTTTTGTGTAAAATAGTATGCATTTATGCCATAGTAATAACCTGATAATCTATTGGAGGGTCGAGACAACCAACAATTAATATGGAAGAGTATTAAAAATATACACATTCATGAAAAAAAATTAAGAACCATTGATTCAAAAAGAATTACTAAATGAACTAATTAATATAATCATAACCCTCAAAATATATCTTATATTAATGAAAAAACAATGCAATTATCTCCAATAATCCATCCAAAAATAGAACAACCAAAAACCCATACTAATTACAATTTACCTTTCCCCAAAGTCATTATCAAATTTTAGAATCACTAAGATAATACATAAAAGCGTAGTTCCATTAAAATAGTGAAAAACAAGTAGTATAACCCCTGATAAATAATTATTGAAGAATAATAAGTGGAGGTCACACCATTATTTATGAATTCTACCATGCTCTAGTGGGATTCCAATTGAAGTCCTTCAATAAAAAAGTGAGATTTGAAGAAAAATAAAGAAGGTGTGAAAGAATTTTAGGGATTCTTATTTAATTTGATCATGAAAACACCCATGAAACCTCACCCCCATAAATCAATAATTAATATGTTATGTGAATGGATACTAAAAAAAGACGATGGAGGATCTTCCTTTGGTGGGAGTGGAATAAACTCGAAGGAACAAGATGAAAGACAAATAAATGTTTAAGGGGAAATGGAAAATATTACCACACTAAAAAAGCCACACAGGGAACCACCATGAACTTGGTCAGGGAAAACTAGTTACTCGATGTCATACCCAAACCACTTATTTTAAACCCCACTATTTTATTATATATTTATCTTCAAATAAATTTAATTCTTCTGTAGCATGCGATGGACTCACCGATAAGACAAAATCAAACCTGATATAGTATTCAATAAAAACATATCCATTATGTTTTAGTTGTGAATAGTAATAACCACATATTTAGTAATAAATAAAAAATTTATTTAAAAAATATAAATAGATTAAGAATTGGTTGATTTTTAGTAAGGTGATTTAATGCTGAAAAAATACACCTTTTCCTAAAAAATTGTTTTTTTCTTTTGAGATAAAATAATATAATTAATATCTACTGCTTTTAGAACATGTATTTAAAAAAAAATATCTTTATTATTTAATACATTATTCTAAAATTATCATTTAGTAATTTTTCTTTAATTTTCTAAAATGGTCGATTTTGTTTATAAATAGTTAAAGATATTCATTTTTTTTGAAAAATTTATTTTTATTTAAATATTTTGTAAAAATATATTTTATTTCAAAATATATATAAATGAATAATTACTTCAATAATTTTTTTAATAATACAACTAAGGTCATTGTTATTAATTTTCCACTTTATTTTGGCATAAAAAAATTAAACTTAAGAAAATAATTTTTATGAAAAATTGCGTTTCATCGTGTTTCAAAGGCTTAGTTTTAAATTAAAATTTCCCAAATATTTTAATTGAATATGATAAAATAGATTCCATATTTGGAATCATAATTTCTAAATTTTTTAATTATTAAAAGTTCAATTTTTGTCTTAATTAATAGTTGATATAATAAAAATTCAGCACAAAGGTTATGGTTAAAACGGGTTTATCGTTGATTTAAAAAAATCAAAATTGGTATGTTTTCCAATTAAAAATTTTATATACTACTATATATTCATATATATATATATAAATATATTCTTATTCATCTCCCTATACCAAAATCAATCCTTTCAAAATATGGATGATTTTTTATTGAGAATTATTTTATTTTAAGTAAACTTTTGGAATTTTAAAGGGTGTCCTCTCCATTACTGATAATTGGGAACCCGTATTTTCATTTATTTACACCAAAATAAGCTATATATCATGAAAAAAACATAAAAAATTATCTTTTAAAATTACCAATAAAATAATTTTAGGTGATTGTGTGCTTAAAATACACTTCCAAGGGTATTTAAAAAGAGATCTAAAGGAGGAGAACCAAAAAAGAGGTAATCATCTTACCTGACCTATTTGAATTTATTTATTATTCTAGCTCAACTAAATATGTGGTATTCATAATAAAAAAATTCATTATCCTAAATATAATTATATTTTATATTAATATTTAACCACATTAGTTCACCCTTTTTCCATCATATGGGAAGTGAACGTACAGCTCAAGCCAATGTGTGCACTACCACCTCGACTTAGAAAAACAAACATTTTCCATCGACATTTGTAGGGATGGTATTTAAAATGGGTTTAATGTTTCTATATGATATTTATTATATTATTATTCATCTATAATTATAATATAATATATTTCTTTATACATTCCATCAATTAGAAAATGATTACTACGCTCATGCGTATGTATAGACTAGCACCTCCGCAATGTGATGTAATTTTTTCCATTTCAGATTTACATAGATAGAAATGAGTATATAATTAATTAATATATAATATCTAATATTTAGTATTCAAATTGGGATTATTATTTACCGTTATTTCATTCCAATGGTTGAAAAGTAAACACAACATTAATGCATACATACGATCTACCGTCTCCAGGAAAAGTGTAATTCATTTTTCTATACTTTTATTGATGAAACTATATATATATATATATTTAATATTTTGGATAATTATATAATTAATAAAAATATAGGTATTATTTTCTGATATAATATTATAATAATAGTAACTATTAAACTAAAACATCTATGAAAAAACATGACAATTAACACTTGAAAAGAAACATTTTGATATGAATAATTAATAAATTGGTGATGAAATGTGATAAGTGGAAAATATATGATAATATAAGTATTTATATAATAATATTATATAAATATAAGAAATTTAAATTCATTATACTGGATTATAGATTTATTTCAATGAAATCCAAACATTAGGTAAGGGATTTATGTTATAACTTCATTTTAATCAAGATTGTTAATGATAAAGTTTCATGTAATCTAATTTTAGGATCTTCCACTCAATGAACTCACTAATTTTATTTTTCTATTTACATTTCTATATTTACATGTTTTACGTTCAATTTCTTCTATTTAATAACTCAAGAGACCAAAATAATTGTTTTAAGGAAATTTAATTTATTTATCTCTCCAGTTAAAAATCATTTTCTCTTCCAAATACATGTTATTTAAAAATGTTTAGAAGAATTTATTTTTTATATTCTCAATTTATATTTTAAATTTAATTCAACCGAAGATTTAATTTTTATGAAGTGGTTTCAAAGTAATATTTTTCTCATTTTTTGAATGAGATGCTTTCAAGATTTTACAAAAAAATATGAATGAAAACATTTTTTAGAATACGTGATGTGAATGTAATTTAATTCCAATTTTATATAAAATTAATTTTAAGATTAATTTAAAATATTCCTAGGTTATTTTGAATTAATAAATCCATAATATTAGCTAGTTTTTAAAAATTTATTAATTTATTAGAAATTCAATATTATATTTTCTTAAAGAAATGTTCTAGTGATCTTTGAAATATATTTTACATATCAAATAACAACCTTTGATATTACATATAATTTATTGCAAATATGATCCAATTAAACAATCTAATTTTATTCTTTGTATGTCTTATAATGATGACTTTTTAAGGATGATTCTGTGAAATCCATCTCATTCCCACAGGACAATTAAGTTATGATGAAACCATTATGAAGCTCATTTCATTTCCCTGGGTTATGGTATGATGAAATGTTGAGATGTTTGTGAAACCTACTTTATTTCAAGGATTAATTATACAATTAATGTTTTATGACCTTGTAGCTGACATACGTATGAAATTCGTTCTGCGATGGGTGGTATCAAAATTTTATAGTCATCAAATGAATTGGGTAAAGATATATATCTCATGAGAAAATAAAGATTGTAATAGGGTGGGGAACTAGTTTAGCATGGGAACCAATCCATTATGATATTCAAATTAGTAAACCTTGAGTAATGATATTTTTTAATGGGGGGTGTACCCAATCCCCTATGGTAGTTTTGTTATTAATTCTTAAATACTAAAGATATTATTTTAATTACTTTTTATATGCCGATTTTTTTTCTTGTGACATGTTATGATGTCATGGAACATATAATTTGATTTTATGATGATTACTATATTATAAATTGATAATATTTATTCCATGAATCAATATTATTATCTATGATTTTCATAGTATATTTTTAAAATGTTAATCTCAATTTCTCCTTTCATTATTATCATTTCATGCTCAAGAGATCTTTAATATCTTCATTTTTTACCCTTATTAAGCTTATGAGCTAGCCCATTTTATAATTTTGTTCCCTGTGTAGTGATGAAATGTTCTATGTAAGGCATTTCTATGATGTGTTCTATATAGTAATATCTTTTGGGGATATATTTAAAATCATGCATGAAATAAGAGTATTATGTATCTAATGTCCAAAGACACTGATCCTTTTCAATCCATAGGTGTGTATTGGTAAAATATGTTTAATATTCATCTACTTAGATGTAATATATGTGTATAAATAGTATGGGACACTATACTTGGTATCATAGGATAATTTTAGCCAATTTTGGAGATTATTATCATTGAACATTTGTGAAAACTCTTTTGGATATGTCTATTTATAGGATAAAATCCTAATGTTTTTCAAAATAATAGATTTTGTGGTTTTCTAAGAAACAAATCCCAATATAGATAATAAAAGTGTATGTGGTTTTAGAATATATTCATCTAGGGTTGATAACCTTTAAAATATTTGACCGACTATATCTTTTCCATCATTTTAGTTCACGGTGAGTGTCTTATTTCTATGAACATGGTTTGAGACTCTCAAGTGATATTCTTGGGGAAAATAGAATTTTACTTATGAATGATTATGATTGATTTGAAAAGAAGATCATCATGGATATCTTATGTTAATACTATGGTATCATATATTGAAATGAATTTTTCATGATTTCGAATTCATAAAAATTACTTTTCATGATTATGTGGTTTCCCAATATGATTATTATTTCTAACATTATGATTTTTTAGTAAATTTATAGAACAAGAATAAACTATGTTAATACTTAATGTGACAGGTAGTGAATCAAAATTCACACATGAGAATCCAAGTGTTATGGGATCTGAAATATAAAATATAATTTGTATTGTTATTAATATTTCTCATTATATGATTCATAATGATATTAAAAATGAGAAAAAGAGGGAATAATGTCCTAATGAGTCCTTTATGTTGATTCATTATCCATCTTTAATTCGGTCCACTAATTTTCTAGTTTCTGTGTAATGGATTAACACCACTATAGATAATTTTTTCATTATCTAGTGTTTGGAACACGAAAAATTTATTTTCATGATTTATTGTTTATAATGGGAACTAGATCGATAATGGATTCATATCAACAACATGAGTCATTTGGAAGAAATTGATGTCATGGAGTGTATGAGTTAAGAACTTGTTTCTAGTAACTACATTCCTTGTATTCATCATACAAAAAAATAGTGGATTAATTGATTGAAGTTATATAGATGGATAAAGATTCCATTAGTACCTATGATTCATATTTTAAAATACAAGTGGGGTATGATTTATATATTATCATCAAACATGAAATTAATATTGATTGATACATCAATGTAATAAAACCAAGTCTCTAAAGGCATTATACAAATGAAACATAAATATCTATAATGAAATAATTAAATTTGATATTATGGTGTATATGAATGTTGGAGTTACCCAACAATCTTGTGGTTTTGACAGGAAAATAAATATGCAATTCAAAGAAAATTTGGTTATCAAAAAATATGTAGAGAGAAATATGAACATTCCTGTATACGCAATGTTCAGAAGGAAATATGATGGAAATTTTTTTAAGCATGTAAATAAATTAATAATGTTTGAAAATGAATTTCATTGAGAAATAGAATACTGAAGTGATAGGATAATAAAGTTATGAAATGATAGAGAAAAGCACTAAAAATCACCACAAATACCATTGTGTTTAAAATTAAAGGATTATCGAAATTATGATAACAAATTCTCAAATAAAAAGGGTAATGATGATTTCTAATTATTGTAACCTCTTAGGATTTGATATAAAGGGAAATATAATTAATGCGATCACTATTGCTGAGTTGGGGTATGATAATAAAGTGATAAAAGGTAAACTTACCTTTCACTCAAGAAATGATCAGGTATTGTTTGATTTTGGATCTACCAATTATTTTATATCTGAAAAAGTTTCAAAGGTTATCAAAATACCACCACAAATGATTTTATTTTTAATTATTTGTGAAAAAACCTAATTTTATGATGATATCATCTCATGTTTATTATTCTTATCCTATAGAAGTTTTTGGGAATTTACTTCCTGAAAATTTTCTTATTCACCCTCTAGTAGAATATGATGCTATCTTAAGTATGGATTGGCATTACTTATATAAATGAAAAATCTATTAATAAGTAAGGGATGTTAGATTTTATATTCCTAAACAACTTATAATATTCTATATATGATATAAAAAAAATTATTTTCTAAATGAAATTGAATCCATTGTATGGGTATTTCTCTTTATTTAATGTGTGTATTTATCTCGAATCATGGGGGAGTAACTCTGTACAAAAGATATTCCTATTGTATGGGAGTTTAATGATTTATTTATAGAATTGTTACCCATTATTACATAACATTGCGAAGCTTAGTTCTCAATAGAACTAATACTTGGTGATAAACCTATTTCATAGACTATATAGAATGGTCTAAATTGATATATAGAAATTGGAGAAACAACACTATGAGAATGTTGATAATGGATTTATCCAGCCAAATATGTAACCATGGGGTGCACCTATTATTTCTATTAGGAATAAAGATGAATCAATGTTACTATATATTAATTATTACGATGTAAATATGATCACAATAAAGAATAAGTATCATCTTCACTATATTGTTGATTCTTTTGATCAATTATGAGGAGCTCAATATTTTTTGAAGATTGATCATCAATATGGATACTGTCAATTGAGGTTGAAATTGAATACATACCCAATATAATATTTTCTAAATGTTATGGGAACTATGAATTTATAATGATACAATTTGGTCTTACTAATTCCCCTACTGTATCCATGGATTTAGAGAATATATTCTTTAGTGATTACCAAGATCAGTTCGGGTAGTGTTTTTTGATGAAATTATAATATATTTCTATAGAATATAAGATCATTGAGATCACAATAAGATTATACAAACGACCATAAGGATGGATAAGTTGTATAAATTTTTTTGAAACAATGAATTATGACTACAAAAAAATCATTTTTAGGTTATATAATTTCAAACAAGGATAATTATGTGGTTCCATCAAATATAGAAGTTATTGAAAGTTAGACAAGAATAAAAACTTTGATAAAGATCCATATATTTCTTACATGGATGAATATAATTGAAACATGATGGAGAATTTATCACAAAAATTTGATTTACTCTCCATGTTGACTATGAAGGGTGAAAATTTACTTCAAATAGATGTATTTTAGGAAAATTTCATGGAACTAAATATTAAGTTTGTTAATGAACCTATGCTCAGACTACCCTATAGTGATGAATAATTTGTCATATATAGTGATGTATTGATTAATGTAATGGGATGAATCCTTGTGAAAAATTATATGTTAGTAGCTTATGCTTCATGATAAATGAAGGTTCATGAGAAAAATTACCCACCTAATAATTTTAGGATTAGTTGAGTTAATTTTTTCATTAGTGATATTGATTAATATATATATTGAGAAAGATGTTATATATATATATATCCTAGTCTTTAAAGTATATATTCACTCATAAATCGATAAATATATATAATAAAATATGGTTATAATTGATTAGTGTGTATGAATTCTAAATACAACACTATCCTGGGAAAGTGAACAAAATTGCAGATTTTTTGAGTCAAAAGGATCATGCAAGTTTATCAATGATAACGATCACAAAGGATCTACTATTAATGGATTTGGAATCTATGGACCTTGAAATTTTGAAAGTTGGTTGGAAATATAAGCTTTCTCAAAATTTTGATCAATTATCTATCTAAGTGAAGATTGAATAGGCATAAAAATAAGACGTATAGTTTAGAAAAATGATATAAATGTACTTGAATTCAACATTGATTGTGAGGTAATGATATGGTTCAGTAACTGTGTAAGTTATTTATCTATATAATATTTAAATAAGTAGTTATTGAAAGAAGTTTAAAGTTCATCATTCTCTATTCATCTTAGAAGTATGAAGAGATATTTCTATATGAAAGAGTATTTATAATGGGACAACAATAAGGGGATATTGTTGAATATGTATCTCAGTGGTAGTTATGTCATCAAGTAAAGTATGAGAAATAGAATTCTAAGGGTATGTTATAACCATTACCCATAATATAATAGAAATGAAAAAGAAACACCATGAAAATTTTCTTTAGACACCCCAAAACATTTAAAATCCATATTTCCATTTTAGTTATAGTTGATCTCCTTATGAATTCATTACACTTTATTCACATCAAATAATATTACTCTCTTGATCATCTTTCTAGGTTATTTATAAAATAAGTGGTAAGTTTGCATGGATTACTATAGTTTTTTGAATCTGATTGGGATTTGAGGATTACCTCGATGTTTTGGTGAAGTATTTAGCAAGAATTTGATTTAGTGTGGTTTCTCAGTACTACTTATCATCCTCATGATGATTTTTAGTTAGATATAACCATTTGATTAGATGTTGAAATCCTTTTTGATGGATTTAAAAAAAATGGATCAATAAATTCCACTAGTACAATTTTCTAATAACAATGGATTTCACTAAATTGATCAAATAGATTCTTATGAATCACTAAATGAAAAGAAGTGTTGATATCCAATGTTCTAGGATGAATGTGGTGAAAAAATTCTATTATGACCAGATCTAGTTGAGGAAATGGTTGGGAAATTTATATCCATCAAGTTGCACATCAAGGTAGCTTAGAGTGAATAGAAAAGTTATATTGACAATCATTGTTGAAATTTGGTATTCAATGTTAGTGGGAATATAATACAAAAACATTATCCTTAGAAGAAGGTTATGAGATTTATAATGAAGTGAAATTTGGGAACTAGATATATTGGCCCCTTAAAGATTATTAATGAAGTATTGATGATTTTTTATTGGTTGATACTCCACAAAACCACTCATATGCCCATGATATGTCCCGTGCATCAACATTGAGAAATTATATACCTGATCTATAACATGTGGTGAATTAAAATAATTCACTAGTAAATGATAAAATTTCCAATAAAGAACATAATATTGAAATATTTTATCAAAGAGATAAGGTGATGTAGAATAAGAATACCATCCAATTTAAAGTTCTATGTAGAAATCCAATATTAGATTAAGATAAATGGGAACCCAATGGTGTGATAAAACTAAGAAATTCTCATTTTTTTATAATAGTGATGTAATTGTGTGTGTGAAATTCATTTTAAGGATGGTATAATGAAACAGTAAAATATTTAATGATATATTTTTCTTGAAATAATTTCAATTTACTTGATAGCTTATGATACACATGATCTTGAGAATAAATGATTTATAATATAGTATACCATTATAAGAAAACTGTTAAGATATAAAAGTGAATAATTAATTACTCAATTTTTTTAATTTGATAATAACATAACCATAATATTGTCTACCATTATTAATAAGAAATAAATTTTTAGTAATGTGATTATATGCTTTAAAAATACATCTTTTCCTTAAAAATGGTTAAATTGATTGTGTAATAAAATAATGCAATCAATATCTAACAAATTCATTAAAAATATACAAAAATAAATGAAGTTAATTTTTGAAAGCATCATGTCAAAATTTTCTTAGAGTTAATTTTTTAATTTTTTATAAAAATAAATATTTTTTGATGTAAATTGAAAAATATTGTTTTTTTTGAAAATTTTCCATTTTTTTAAATATTAATTAATTTTCATTTTTTTTAAATTATTTTAAATGTAAAATTAATTCATTTCAATTACTAAATATCAAATTAAGGTTATTTCAATTATTTTATTTTAGGCTTTGTAATAATTACTTTCTATACATAAGAAGATAGTTTTTCTCGAAAATTAATTTTAATTGTGTATTGGAAGTTTTAATTTAAATTTTTTATTTTACACTTATATCAATTTTATTTCATAAACTTGATTCCATATTTATAATAATAGTTCATATATTTTTAAATTTTGACCATTCATTTTTTTTCTCATAATAAATAGTAACAAAAGTGAAAATTTCACATTATGGTTAATGTTAAAATGGGTCTAACGGGGGTTAAACCAAGAGAAAATGGTATTTTTCCAATTAACATGTCAAAATATTATTTTTGGTAATATTTTTACCTCTTAATCTACCAAATTTTAAACTATATATATTTTGAATTTTTTTCTTTAGAATTAATTTATTATTATTTTTTATATGTTAATAAATACCAAGTGTATCCTCTCCAAACCATATAAAAGAAAACCCATCATTTGTATTCATTACACCACATTAACACATCGAGTTCAACTGAACCCTGCATAATTCCCTTATAAATTTCCATTTCAAAGAAATAGATATTTAAATCCACTTAAAAGACTATTCAAATGGTCCTTAAGTGGGGAACTAAAGGAGGCCAATTTGAGAGGAGTTAGTCATCCTACCTGACCTATTTCATTTTATATATATTTATACCACCACTAAATTTATGGTATTCAAAATAATTTAATAATGTAAATATTATCAACCTAAAAAATTTATTATTATTATGGAACCACCTTTCTTCAACATATTTTCTATTAAATTTGTTGTGAAATAATCACTCCTGCGTACGTGTGCACCACTATCTCCACATAGAAATTCAATTTATTTTCCATTCCTATTTTTCAAGGATTTTATTATGAATGGTTTAATATATATATATAAATATAATGTTTTTTAAATTATTTTTATTCTTTAATTATATTATCATATCTTTTTTTTTACCTTCCCATCTGTTAAAAAATGATAACCTCGCTTGTGTGCATAGGTGGACTACTGCCTCCATAATGAAACCTGAATCATCCTTCATTTACACTTTACATGAATGGTAATATGTATATGTTTAATGAATATATATGATATAAAAATTATTCTAAAATTTTAATTATTATTTACATTTCCTTTTCCAATCCTTCAAAAAGTGAAAACATCATTCACGTGTACCTATAACTTATTTTAACCATGAATAGTTTATATCATTTTTCTATAACGTTATTTTATGGATGAATCTAAATATAGTTATAATTTATATTTATTATATTCATATGTTGAATAACATTTTGGGTATGATAGAATTATGATTAATCTTATAGTTCTATAACTAATTAACTAAAACTTTGATGAAAAATGAAATAGTTAACAACTAGAAATGGAGATCGTAGTTTGGAATTATTAAAAAACTTTATTGAAATTTTATAAGTGGATCATATATAATATTATATGTATTTAAATTAACTTTTTAATAAACTATATTGATTTAAAATTCACTATAATGTTTGATATATCACATTCAAATAAATTCAAATTTGAGGTAAGAGATTTATCTTATAATATAATTATTTTTCTATATTGTTTATGATTAAGTTCATGATGATATTTTTTTGATATAACTCTCAGGATACTATTTAATTTCATTATCATATATTTATTTTATGATATTACATTTTTTACTATTATTTTACACACTTTATGAACTCATTATACTAAAGGAAGGTTTTTTAGTAATATTTCCTTGATTTATCTCTTTAGTAAAAAGTCATTTTTTATACAATGTCCATGTTTTTTAAAAATGTTTTCTAGATTTTTTTTATATTGTCCTATTTTTTTAAAATACTATGTTACCTATTTTTTAATTTTTAAAAAATGGATTAAAACTAATATTCTTGTTATTTTTGAATGAGGGACTTTTTAATTTTTACCAAAAATGATAAGGAAAAATGTATTTCAGCATACACAACACGAATGGAATTTATTTCCATTTAAAGAAAACAAGGATTTTAATATTACTTTAAATTTTTATATGTTTCTTTTAAAATAAAATTTCTCCATTAATATTTGGTAAATTCTAGGTTAAAATGTTATATTCATCAATAAATTAAGTGGTGATATTTTATAGGCACTTTTCATATCTGATAGCATCCTTCTATATTACTAATTATTTAATTAGGATATGGTCTTATGATAATGTAAACTTTAATTATTTGGTAGTATTATGATAATGATTATTTATGATTGATTCTATGAATCTCATTTATTCGTGGTGGGTTAAATAAATTAGGATTAAACATGTTTCTTTTCTACAAGCAATGCTATGATGAACTGGTGAAATGTTTGTGAAACTTCATTTCATTATTGTGGTTGTAATCTACTGAAATTTTTATGATATTTTGGTTCATTTATGTATGATATAAATTATGTGATGTGTGGGAATAAAATTATATATCCCTAAAATTAATTGGGTATAGGTGGATATCTCATGAGATAATAAGGCCTGGAATGGTGAGTAAACAGAGTTCAATAAGGTAATATGTGTACTATGATAGTATTGGGATTGAAATATGATTAAGTATTTTATAGAATGAGTCTTGAAACCAATACACTATTATATTATTAGTTGTTAACCTTCAATAATAATGAAATTATTTTCTATTCTAATTTTTATGCTATAACATGTGTTTTGTTTCAATTTTATTATCTTTTTTATCAAGTAACTTGAATAATTTATGAATTATGTCTTATGAGATATTATTAATTATTCAATTAAAAGAATAATGATTTGTGATATAATAGTAATAGTTTAAAATACTTAATCTCTTGATCTTATACATTTACATGTTATTCTTAATTAATCATTGAAATCCCCCATGTTTACCCTTATAGAAACTCTAAGCTCATCATTTATTATGTTTTCTTTCCCACAGTTATGAAGAATGGTTTTAATTATGGTATGTATCATTGAAGTAATATATGCAATAATCTCAATAGGATATGTTGAAGATATTATAGTATATAAGAATATTATATATCTAGTCTCTATAGACACTAAAACTTTACAGTCCTTTAGTGTGTATTCAGATAATATATTGAATAATAAAATACGAAGATGTAATATATTATTATGATAAGTATGGGTTTATATAAACAAGAAATATTTTAGGTCTATAAGGTACTCAGTGGCCTCCCAATAGGTACCTATAGTCACAAATAGTTTAATAGTTCAGGAAAAACTATGTTGGACAACCACTTAAACTCCCAAAATTCTGTGTTGACCAAAAGCCAAGTAATTTTGCCTCACATACAAAAATTCCGAAAAAATCATTAAATGAAAAATGGAACTTCCAAAAAACCGAATGATTCTAATAATCCCATTTATTAACCATAAAAAAATTCTTACATAGACATTAACAACTCATTAATCAATGAAATATAGATAGTTCTTATTATAGCCTCTTAAATATATGAATATTCATATTCTGGGATTCTCTAGGGATATTTACACACATATATACTATATCTAAGTCACTAATACATAACAAAGGAATCCCGGGAACTCATAATGAAAAACTATAAAATCAACCTCAATTACAAACATTTGACCACATTATTTATACCCGACCCAACAAACACATCAAAAAATTTCTAATAATACACATGACACGTTAAATTAAAGACTAAAAAATTTGGTCTCTATCAGCACAAACATAAAATTTTAATATCCATAACTATCACACTAATACATACACAAATTACTCATAATGTATTTGATGTCGACATCTTGATATAAAAACCAAAACACTATAAGATATTGATACTAAAGGATATAGATTCATCGTTATGATCCACCAGATACACAGTATGAAAACCCCCAATATTAGACTCTATTAAGACCTTCCTTCACATAAAATTCACTTTAAATTTTATTTTATAAAAAATTTTCACTTCTCGGAATGGTTTATTGAAAACATTTATTTACATCAAAAATAAAATTTTATTTTATTTATAAGAATAATATATTTTATATGACAAAATTCTATAAAATTGTGGTTTGAAAAAAACATCCATTTTCCCTTTAAAATATTTATTGTCTTTTTAAAAATTTTCATTTATATGAAATTATTACATTGAATTTATTTACATTTCAAAACCAATACTGAGTAAAATTCCAAATCACTTTCCCATTCCATCTTTAAAATTAATCAATTAAAAATCCAATTTAGTTTTAAAATAAAATATTTATTTGAATGTAAACTATGATAAAATAGACTTTCATAAACGTTATTTCAATTAAAGTTGAAAAACAGAAAAAAAAACATTATTTCAAAAAAACATTAGTTATTATAAAACAATGATATTAAATAACAATTTTAAAGACACACAAGAATCTTTTATAAAAAATAGTGGAATAAAATTTGATCAATCCATTTCCTTAATATCCTAAATCATAGAGTTATAAAATAATTTTTCTCTATAACAAATTACTAAAAATTAATTTTAATAACTCATGATGTGTAACATAAACTATTTTTAGATATGTTTAAGAAAACATATACTATAATGGATGAGTTTTTAATTTTCATTACAATTAAAATAATATAATAGATAGCAGAAGATAACCAATAATATTATAATCATTATGCTAAATAGGGTAAAAAACTATATGATTGACATAATAATGAAAAAATAAACAACAAATATGCTATATAGTGAAATAATTAACAAGAAGGACTAGATATCCAAAAAATAAGTAATACTAATAAAAATAATGGAATCAATTATTGTTTCATATTAATATAACAATCACCAATATATAAATTAGGATAAAATATTTATATATTATTGTTGTTTCGAGTAATATAAACCCCTATCAAATCTATGTATAATTTAAAAATCATGTGAAAGAATGTAGAAAGAAATTATATCCTCTAAATTTATAATTTTTGATGTCTAATAAAATTCATGAACAAAAATAGTGGTTAACACTGAGATAATCCAGATAAAAACCTCTCGATTTCTGATCAATCATACCAAATAGAAGGAAATGAAAGCATCATTGAAACCTATATTTGATACTCTATACTTATTAATTACTTTGGTAATTTTAAATTCATCAATAAAGAGGTTCTTGAGGAATTTAAATTATTTATGTCTCATTTTTCGATATTCTAGATCATATTTAAGAAAAATAAAAAATACCTTTAATCCTAATATCACTCTAATAACACATGCATTGACCTTGACTCGAATAACCAAATGACCCATATTTCAAGGTTCCGTTAATCCCACGATCCATCATTGATACCTAAGGGATAGTGACTAGTTTTACTAGTGGTAACAAATAAATGGAGAATAATTTACCTATCTAGGTTATAATAAACAATCATGGACATATTCTATAAGATATCTCGCATAACCCACCCATAATTCAGGTGTCCCAAAAAATGGACCAATACAGAATCCGTCAAACAAAATAAAATAATAATGAAAACATAACATGACTCTTTAAATAAATGTATATAGTACAAATCTATATGTATTCAACAAAATTTAAACATACCATGATTAATGCAAAGGCCAAATAAGAACTTAGGGGAGTATGGATCTTATGGAAGAAGTAAATATGCAAAGTGATCCCTTTAACTAACATGCCTCTAACTCTAATTCTCATTGGTAATTGTTCCCACTCTAATAAAATTCATGAAATATAAATAATGGGAATTTATCAACTAATAGTGTACTTGTATGTACCAAAAAAGTAGTAGGTGATGTTTCATTTATTACTAATGTTTCCTTGTTAAGTGTGTATATACATACTCATTATAGAAATTTAAATGCCTTATATCATAAACAACCAATAATTAATTAGTTTATAATATGTTTTGATATTCCATACATTCCTAGGATTATTTAGGTTTTATTATTGTAGATAATTGGAAAAAACATTACCAAACAAAGTGGGAACTTCTATATGGCACAAATTATTTGATTAAAATCGGTCTTTTGGTTTACATACATGTTTTATTCAATATAATTTCATATATTTTAATACAGAGAAAAATATGAATGTTTTACATTTATATAGTACTTACATGTCATTAGATATAGTAAAAAACATTTTGAAACTTTTCATGAGTAAAATTAGGATTAGTTTGAGATAAAAAAATAATGGAAACCTGTTAGTCTGGAAATACACATGAAAATTTATGAAAATGTTTACCCTTTTCACTGTAAAAATTTGATCATATAAATAAAACATATATATGAAATAAAATCAACCTTTGATCAATGGAAAATTTTTAAATCCATTAGAAATATATAAAATCATGAAGGAAAAATAATGTAAATTTGAACTCAAGAAAGAATTCCAAGAAAAACAGACTATTCCCCTTTAAAAGAATATAATATTTTCTTTCCTCGTGATATAAATATATTTCCCTAAAAACATTTTGCAAACATTAAATATTTTCCTTGAAGAATCATATTCATAACCCATATTCAATCACGATTAACCCATTTTATAAATAAATATGGTCTAATTAAATTCGTAGGAGTAACAAACCAGATTATCAAAATAGTTTCCTCATTGAAAGATGATTCATTCCCCAAGGCATGAGAGAGATATAACAGGTTCACCCAACATCATGAGATGTATTGGGATAACATGTTTTCATCAATAATTCACAAGTACTATATAATGACTTAATGTTTTTTTTAATATTTATATTTTTTTAATAAAATAATTGAAAAAATAATTTGAACTCATAAGAAATTCACAAAATAATTTTACAGAAAAAATAAATATAAATAATTATTTTTTGATAAATATTTAAATAAAATATTACTATAACAACAAAAACAGTATATTCTTTGAACAAAAATGAATGATTATAGAGAAATATTTTTATTAAATAAGGACTATGATGATCAGAAAAGACTATAAAAAACTATTTGTTATAAAAAGTGTTTTCAACGTTGAAAAAAAAGTAAAAATGACATGTATGGTAAATGTTTAAAGTATTCCTTTTCAAAAAAGTAAAAATAATATTAAAATTAGTTGAAAATTAATTTTAATAGTATTTTATGTATAAATAACAAAATTATTGAAATTTTTTTAGCACATTGATATGAAGGATAATAATTTTAATGGAAACGTTTTAAAAAATGTTTTGAAGAAAAATACTCATTCTTATGTATCGTATAGTTTCGTACATTCACTAACTCCAGAGTAATAAAATTATATTTTTTTACTAAATTTTTAGATAAAATTTATTATTTTAATTTCATTATTATGATTTCTTTTGTTTCATATATTACGATGAATTATTTATTTAAAATAATGGTTAATTTTTAGTCGGACTTTATAGGTTTAATTGATTTATATACTCAGAATAATGTTAGTGTGTTAAAAAAGGTCAAAGGGTTAATTGTTATACAATTTAATGAATATTAAACTTCATTTAATTATAATTTTAATACATTCAATATACTTTTAAAACCATCCTGTAAGCTGGTCATAAAAAATGAAGCACATAGTTTCATGGAGATGGTTGTATCTATGTAAAAATTTCTTATGTATTCATTTTTTATACTTAAAGAAGATGAAATAAAGTAGATAATATTTTAATTTTAAAAAATCATAAATATATTAAACAAGTAATATATATTCATTAAATTTTTATTTATAAAAATAAATGTGTGTAGTTAACAATAAATGAATCACATCACTTCGTAAAGATGGTACTCTTTACATATTCACGAGCGGTGTAATCATATTACAACTTTGGAAGTGAAAGAAGATATGTAATATTTAATATTTCCATAATTATAATTATTTAAAAAATAGTATATATGTTCAATTGATCCATTATATTAAAAAACTATACGAGACAATGACTAAAGAAGAAACATATTGTTTCATGGATGTGGTACTACACTCATACGTGTCAGTAACGTTTTTATTTCCCATTAGATAAAAAAGGGGATGAAAAAGGGATATTACATCAAAATAATAAAAATTTAATATATGGAAGAAACTATTTTTATTATATGACTTTAAAAAAAATATTTTAAGGTAGTATAATAATAAATACTAGTTAAATCACTTGGTTAAGAGGTAAAACACTTCATTGAAAACCTCATTTGGCATACACCATTTACCTTCTAGAATTTTTAGTTTGGATAAATAATGACCTATATGATGTGTGGAGTGATTTTGAAAATGTATTTGGGTATTTTTTTTGTTGATTTAAATGTATAAATATATGTTTATAATAGATAAGAGTGGGTTTCCTTCTATAAGTAAGGGGAGAGGCACTCTTTTAATTATTCAGGATTTTAAATTTAAATAAATTATTAATAATGGTAAAGTGGTAATACGTAAATTCATGTTAATATTAAAGGTGATATTATATGAATATAACCCATCCATTTATATTTAAGATAAAATTTTGTGAACTTATCACTTATTTTTTAACTTATATAACATGTTTTTCTCTTTTACTATTATGATAGATTTTTTACCGAAGCTGCAATTTCTATAGACCAAATATGAAAGTAAGATCATTACTAAATTTAAGCCATAAAATTTAAAATAATAAATCAATTTTTATATATGAAATCTATATAATTTTACCATGTTAATTTTAATGAAATAAATAAAACATAATGAAAAATAATTTTTAGAAAAAATTGGTTATTAGCATAAAAATTAACTAATACCCAATTAAAACATATTGATAATTACTAAATAGTAAATTATTTTATGTAAAATATAATGGAAATTATTTAAATATTAACACAAATCTAATATATAATGTCATATTAAAATTATTTCGTTTAATGTAACAAAATTATAGATTTACAAAAAACGACATTTTTACTATTCACTCAAAAATGTAATTTTTTATAAAATTCAAAAAAAATGTTAAATGTTATATGATGATATAAAAAATAAATCAATTTTATAAAATTCAGTTCTTGAAATTTAAAAAATATAATTTTTATATAATACAATATAATTCATGAAATATAGTTTGGTTTTAAAAGCTATTTCATTTTCAAAATAATAATTTTTTAAATAAGTAATCTATATAACTCCATAAAATCTAACCATAGATATAATTAAGAAATTTAACTGATTTATTATTAATATTAACTGGACTTCTACAATATTCTACCATTAATGAAATTACTTCCTCATAATTTCATTCATTAAATAAATTGGTGACGGTATTTTTCCTTCATAGATTTTTTAGATTCCCATGCAGATTCATCAATATTGTGGTTATTCCATAAAACCAAAACCAGGTGAGTCAAATTATTCCAAAAAAATACTCTATATGTGAAATCAAATCTAAATTATATTTATCTAATATGTGATATTATGTTCCAACTTATATACTTTATGGATCAAAACACGAGACTCATTAGGTACCTATTTCTTTAGCAATAAAATTTAAAATACCTTAGGTACCTATGATAATAATAGAGGTAAATTCACCCATTATTAAGATTATAAATATTTAAATATATTAATATAGATAAATATATCATGGAAATAATTTTCATTTCCTATAAAAATTCTTAACTCATTTCCAAAGAGATACTTTAAAAAACATGATCTCCTACCTCAAACAAGAGATACTTCCTCTAATTATATAATTATCTTTTATGTCCACTTGAAGATTCCCTCATCGAATTTTGAATCATCATTACCTTAAAACTCATCTATTCTACCAATTATGTTCCCAGAAACATCAATTCACCAATATCATCAAAACATATTTGTGTTCATTGTCACTTTCTATATAATACCTCAAAATGTTGCATAAATATACAAGAATGAAAAAATTATTATTATAAGAGAAGTTCACCAAAAAGATATATACATCAAACATTCCCAAATTATCTAATTATAAATATCAAATCATATCCTCCAAATTATAAATTTTTTGTTTGACTATCCAACAGATTTTAGAGCTAATGTTGTAATGAATTTTTAATTCACTACCCATGGGATTCTGAAGTTCATTCCATTTTTTTGGTTAATCTGGATCACGATATGATATAATAGAGAGATGGACTCTTTTTTAATGTGAATTTATCATTAATATAAATTCATGTGAGGTAATATAAATACATAGTATTTTGAATTAGAAAAATACGTGAAAATTTAGTCAAATAATCTATAATAATAAAAATTCACTATTACCTCATGTTTTTTGAATCTATATAACAACCTAAAATCATGAATCCCAACCCTAATTCTTATTTATAAAATTATCATAAGAACTAGGTAATCATACTATAGTATATGGATTAGTTTAGAAGTTTTAAAAAAACTAGATATATTCTTGAATCTATCATTAATTTTGAAAACTTAAAATACAACATAATATTCTCTTTAACAAAATAATAATTATCTCCTGATTATCCTTGAATATTAATGCCTTTATAGTTCTAGATATCTTCGAGAAGGTAAATATAATAATGGTGTGGGTCAAGAATCTCTATAATGGATTGGGAAAATCAATCTATTATAGAATAAATAAGGCATGAATAATAAAATAAGAATACTTGATGATAAAATAATTTAATATAACTCATGATCTTGGAACTTTTAAATGGATATCGTAAACATTAAAATAATCAAATGGATATCAATAATTTATTTCTTAATGATGAAATACATAATATCGAGCATTATAAACTTACTTTTGTTGCCTCATTCCGAGGCATCTTATATAATTGGGCATATCTATGGACAAATACACAACCTATTTTATCTCATGAGACCTATTGATTTCTCAAGTGAGTATGTAACTCTAATACAAAAAAGTTAGTTAAAAATTATTATGTATTCATATTATGAATAAAAAATTATACTTAATAAATATACCCAAATAATCATTAACTATTCATATAGGAAGACCTAGAAAACTGAATGCAAGTACTTCCCCCATCAAAAATTACTATAATCTATCCAAAGAAATATATTTTACGGTTTCATTGAATTATATCCCTAATAAATAATAATATTAGAAAAATTATTTCTAAATAGATTAAAATACTATTAATAGATCAGTAGAATATTTCTTTATAAAATATATATTTTATTTTAAAATCACTTATTTAATATCAAAAAATTAAAATATATAAGGAATTTTTTCCTTTGGAATATGATATTTAAATTTTTAAGGGATATTATAAGAAAATTGTATTCATGATGATAGGAAAATTTGTTCATGCAGTGTACATTAAAATAAATATTCTCTTCAAACCATCAGTAAAAATTACCTAGTTTAGAAAAAATTAGATTATTAATTATAAACCTTTTATAAAAATACTAAAATGAGTAAAAATGTATGTAATTAGAAATTAGATAATAAAAAATATACAAAAATTTAAGTAAAATATTAACATGCAAGAAAAAGACTCTCAAGTGAATATAAGACAATACTGGTTTTCATTAAAAACATACTTTCAGCCACTTTAAAATCAAATGAGGGAAAAATGAAAGGAAATAATGAATTATGAACAGATAAATAGTGTGGAAGAAAAAATATATTTGTTTTAATATAAAAATATCATATAATTTCCCAAATAGAAACTGAAACATAAATAATATTGAATAACGAATAGATTTTGAAATTGTCACAAATCGGAGGTTTAACTAGCTTAGTATGTGCTTTTAAAAACCTATGTAATAAATTTAAATTTAATATAATTATATTCTAGAACCATATAAATACTTATAATATCATATATGATCAAATTTTAATATTTTAATTCCTTTTTATTAGTAATTATGTATTTAATTTGTTTTTTACAAGGGTTAAATGTTTCATTTTTCTTCTACGTTTTGATTAAGTTGTTTTGGTCCTTGTATATTTATCATTTTTATATCATCTATAGAATGTTAATAATGATAAAAATATCATATATATTAATTATATTCATATTTATAAATATCTATGAATGTTGTACATAAAAAATGAACCCCATCGCATTGAGGAGGTGTTTGTCCACATGTACACATGCGTGACATAGTCAATTTATTACATTTGGAATGGTATGAAGGTAACTGATATACTATATTTATAGAACCATAATAATTTCCGAAATATCATATATATTTATTAGTTCTATTTTAATATCCCTTTAATTAAAATGGTGGGGAAAAACAAATTACACTTCTATATAAAGATGGTAAGTCTTACAAACACAAGACTAATGTTTATATTTTTTCTGGGATTAAAAAGATGTAGAAAACGGTTTTACTAAAATCATAATAACATCTCAATATATTTATTTTTGTGTATTAATTAATATATAATTGGTATAATAGATTTATTATAGGTATAATAAGAAATAAATATGAAAATGTTTGTAATGACAAGTGCCTCTTCTTTGGGAGAAATATTTTGGATAACACCATAATCCTAGAAAGAATGTAATTAGGAGAAGATAAGGGGAGCTAAGAAGAAATTAAGTAATCTTGGAATATATCATTTCATTTGTTGTCTAAAATAGAAATATCAAATATTATGAATAATGGATATGAAGAGATACCCTGTTATACTATATGGGAGGAGCACCCTTGGATGTACCTATTTAATTAAACTGTTTTAAATTAATTTTCAAGAAAATGTTGTAGAAAATTTATTTATTTAAAATATATGATAAGGATTAGTATAAATACAATCATCCAAAAAAATTAGAAAAGTTTTTGTAATTTTTTCTCTTATAATATGGTTTATCCCCTCTTATCCCTTTTTGAAATTACCATGATATCAATGTTTTTTTTATAATTTATTCGCTACAAAAGATTCAATAAAAGTACAAGTAAAAAATAAGTGTCAAATTATTAATATAATCAAACATATCCAATTCATTTTTCTAAAGATAATATTTTTATAATCTTTTAATTATTTAACAAAATATTATTTAACATAAGATTCTATTATAGTCATTTTTAAGACTATTCACATAATTTGACGCTAAATACTAAAAGATAAAAACAGAATTATAATATAATATTTTAAAACATAACTATTGTTTTATATTTATCGAAAAAATAACTTGATAATCCATCCAAATTTTATTTATTTTAATATTTTAAAAATTATTTATTTTATCTTTATATTACTTGAAAAATCATTGTGCCGACATTGCGTAATCATTTAATGTAAATATTCCATCCATAAAAATCAAAAATAAATATAATAATATTTATGATAACCAATTTAATAGAAATAAAATTTCATTTATCTTTATGATAAAATATTAATGTTATTAAAACATTGAGGCTGAAATTTTGGATTTATTCATTATTTAATATAATATTAAGGACATTATCAAATAAAAAGGTCACCATGTTTTGATATTATGAAATATTGGATGGGTATCAGTGAACTAAACTCATAAAATAGAAAAACGTTTGGTGTTATATAGCTTCATAATGTCTTATCACATTATTTTTATCCTTAATTACCTGATTTTCCCTTATCGAGGTGCCAAATATTTACATAATTATTATTCATTTTGAAAAAACCCAAATTTAAAATACTTACCAAATTTATGCATTATATTTTAATATAAGAAAACAAATTAAAAAAATTATATTTTTTTATTTGGGGGAAAATAATTTAAAAATAAGTTTGCAAAAAGCAATGAATTTTTTTAGAATAATGATTTTTAGCATAAAATTAGATTTATTATTTTTCATGCCGACTAAAAAATATTATAGGAATGTTAAAATATATTATTTAATATATAATTTATAATTTTAATTAAATTCAATAATTAATAGATATAAACCTAATTAATTTTGATAAAAACACATTGTGCCCCAAAAAATTGTATTTAAGAAAACCATCCTGATTTACATTCAAATAATTTTATTTTCATTTATAGCCAATTAATATATGTTTAATTAATTTATACATATGTAAATAATATTATTTTTAATAATTTATGTAGTTTAATTCGTAGATACTAATTAAATGGCTATGTAATATCTATCATATTAAATAATAATATTTTAATATTTTATCATTCTTTTTTAAACACATTATTTCATGTAAAGGAAGCTATAAAAAAATAGATTTATTTGAATAGAAATATATCATAATATTTTATTGTATTATAATCACATCAATATATCCATAACTGTATTCTCTCATTTCCATTCAGTAATTGTAAATAGATGAAACATCCCCTTTGGTAGACGTCACTTGGTTTTGTCTTATTGACCTGTCAAAAATCTCATAGAATAATCTGAAATATATTTCATAATTGCACACAAGAAATAATACTTTCTATAATATCTAAAAATTTTATTGGGACTATGTTGAATATAAAATAATGAGTTATAAGATGCACTTAACAATTCCTTCTTAACATGGGATTAACTTGGCACACAAAACTTATTTCAAAATACTCTAATAACTTTATTATCAATGTTAAAATTATACAACATTCCCTTCATGATAAATTATATATATTATTAAATAAACAAATATTTCATTTGACACTTCTTAATTTTTTCTGACAATGATGACTAACATGAAACTGAAACCAAATGAAATGGTGTTCCTTCCGGAAATTTTGTTTGGCCAATAGTCAATAATTTATTAACAAATGGATCATGTTACAAATATATCATGGTTAATGATAACATATCTTTTGAACTGATGGAATTAACTATCCCATTTTATTTATCTGGATGACATTAAATTATGCAATCATAATCACGTTTCATTATAAACCATACTATATTCGTATTCCCCAATTATTTTAAAGAGAATATATACTTTAAAATTTTATATTCAATATATATTCTACAAGTTAAACTATATAAATGATTCTTTAATTTTTTTAAATCAGAAATAACCACTAAAATCTTAATATCAATGGTAGGGTAATTCTTATCATTAAGGTTCAACAGGCATAAAGTATATAAAATCACTCCATCATCTAGCATCAGGACACAACCAAGTCCCCTAAAATGAGCATTAATGTAAATAACAAATTAAATTTTTTTATTGGAATGTGTAAAATTGAATAAATGAACAATCATATTTCCAATTTCGGAAAACATTCATCACATTCATTTTTCTAGATTAATTTATCTCATTTTCTAGTCAACTCAGTTAGTGGGAAAGATTACCAAGTTTTTTTTCAAACAAACTGTCAGTAGTAACCCACTAATCCAAAAAACGTTAAATCTAAGTAACTTTTTTAGGTATTTGACACTCTTCCACAAAATTTTTTTTATTGTGATCAATAACTATAACAATTTTAGATACATTTTTTTAAATCAAAGTATGTTTAATATAACCGAAATTATTGTTTGAAAAATCTTACTAACAACTTCTTTTCTTTTTATATCTATATAAAAGTCATTATATATTTCTCATGTTCCTTATAACCATTTTTATAAACTGTAATTTTATCAATGATTACTACTGAAAAATATAAAAATATCTATTATAAAATATATTTATAATATACACAAATATAGTGTGTTCATTCATCAACCCTAAAGGAATAACAAAAAATTTATAATGGGCAAACCTAGTATGAAACACCATCCATGGAATATCACCTCCATAAATTTTAAAAAGTGATACCCATACATGAGACAAATCATCAAAAAATTGTGAGCACCCTAGATCTAATCAAACATGTCATAGATATGAGGTAATAGAAACTTTTTCCTAAAAGTGATATTACTATGTTCTCTAAAATCAAAGAAAATAATCATGGAATAATATTTCATTATAATAAACTATATAGGGTCTCCCAAAGGTGATGTTATAGGGAGAATTAAACCCCTTTAAAGAATGTATTGTAATTGAATTTTCAATTCCTCAAGTTCTACTGAATATATTTGATAATGGGGTTTTGAAATTGTCTAACTGTCTAACACTACATTAATAGTGAATTTAACCTCTTAACAATGAATAAAAATAGAGAAATCATAATGAAATACATCCAAAAATTAGTTTACTACTAATACATCACTAATTTTAACCATAATAAGTTTTTCAAAAAAATTTGGAATATAACATTCAGCTCTATATTTTATTAATATCTCATCTTCTTGATATGTTATCAATGGTTTGAATTCATTCTTATACAAAAAAATAAAATCATTATAAAAAATAACTTCTTTATATTTACAATCCATCATGGCATGAAACACTAAAACTAAATTCATACCAATATTAATAAAAAAATTTTCAATGGGAATATATAATATTTTACCCGGAAAATCAATACAACATATGATAAAATTCATTTTTATATCATCTTTTCCATTATCCTACCCCTATGTTTTTACTATGGTTTTTTATTCCATTTTATGAGATTGAATTTTCATTTTACAAGAACATTTCCAAGATATAAAATTAGGTGTGGATAATAAATCAAAAAATATACTACCAAATTCCAAATAAACTAAAATATAAAATAACCCATTTATTTGAGAGTTTTAAATCTAACATAGTTGTTGAAAAATACTTTTACAAACCTTCCTGTTAAATGTTGAAGGGTTTTATTTCATGAAATTTGACAATATGGACATGCTTCTATGTTAATTATTCAATCACTCACTTTCATGGGTGTCACCATTAATGTATTATGTCAACTAATTTAACACTTACACAAAATTATTGTTTATGTCCATTCTATATTATTGATTCAGAAGGTAATTATCTCCTTAATGTTATCCCACATCAACTACCCTATATCCTCTATGGAAAACCTTTCTTAAATGACTTTGATTAGATGAAAAAATATGTAAATATTAAAAATATATATCATGATAATACAGACCTAAAGAGGAATATCTAAATTGTGTCTTTTAATATTATTGTGACATATAATGCTATATAAACCATTCCTATGATACCTGCAATAATGACTTATATAAGAAAATATAAAATTTCATTATTTCTATTAAGGGTTTCACTTTTATAAATTTCCATGATATTTTTGGTTTATGGTTATAGTGGAATAGGAAAGCATGACAAAAAATGGATAATTCAACACAATATACATTTTTTCATAAAAATAAGGCTTTAATTTTAAATCACCATTTCATTCATGGCAATTCTTATTTTAATAATATGAGTAAGAAGTGAATATTCTGATCATTATATTGTTTTTAAATATTCGTATATATGGTGAAAACGGTTTAATACATGGAATCAGAAAAAGTAGCTTTTTGAGGGATATAAAATAATGAAATCCTATTATTCTAGTGTAAATCATTAAAATCCATGAAAATGTTTAACTATTTCATTATAAAACATCATGAAGATAAATAAAATTTATCCACATGAAAGAATAAACCTTATATCAAATAAAAACTTTTAAAAAATAAAAACATTATTAATAATGATGGAAACTTGAGGTATATGAGAACTCATGAAAAAATTCCTTGGAAAACAAAACATTCATCTTTAATTGTTTTTAAAATTTTCCTTAAAAATAAAATCAAAAGATTTCCAGAGAGAAATAATCGAAATAATTAATCTTGTATCTTTTAGCATCATATTACTCACCCTTTTTCACATGTTTTTAACACATTTTAGATATAAATTATGCTTAGTTAATTCCATATGAGTAACCTACTATTTTAGATCACGCATTTCCACCTTCAATGACTGTTTCTTACCCAATACATTAGAGAGTTATATCAGGATCACCCACCATCATGAGCTATATCGGGATGATCGATTATAATATATAATTATAAATTACCATATCATTAACATATACTATTTTATATTTTAATTTTTGTCACAAAACAATTGAAAAATGAATTTGAAACTGTATGAAGATTACTTTCATTTTTCCCATAAAAATAAGGAAAAATATACATTTATTTTGAAAAACAATAATATAAAATATTACGAGAAGAATGGAAGTTTTAATTCCTATAAAAACAAAGAATATATATATGTAATATTTATTATGAATAAAGTCTTTGATAGTAGGACACAGTGGTTAATCCAAATAACTAAAAAGGATTCATTTTGACTTTGGTAAAAAGTAAAAAATTACTTGTACAATATAATTTTAAAAGGTTCCACTTTAATCATATAAGAATAAATAAAAAATTGCTAAAAAATGACTTTTATCATCTTATAATGTATATATATGAGCATTCATGGAACATTTTTCAGAACATGGATATAAAGGAGAACTATGGGAAATGAATGCTTTAAAACATGGTCTTAAAGAAAAATATATTTCCTTAAGTCCTGTCAAAATTCATATGTTCTATAACTCCTGAATAATAAAATTATATTCATTTAATAATTTATTAAAAAAAATTCAATTTTATTCCATTATTTTTGTTAATTTTATTTAATTTATCACAATGAATTATTTACAAATACAATTAAGTTTACTTTTGACATTTTGGGTCCATTTGATTTGTAACCCCAAAATCATATCAGTGCATTGACTATAGAAAAAGGGGTCATCATTTATTCCTCTAGAAAATATTAAAAAATTATAATTATCCTCTTTATACATTAAATATAATTTTACAACCATCCAAGGAAATATTTTATAAATAGTGAGACACATCATTCATGGAGATAGTAATTTGGACCTACACATTAATGAATTTTTAATTTTTATACTAGATGGAAAAGAAATAAATTAGAATTTTTTTTATATTTAAATAATCAAATATATGTTATAAATGTAATATTTTTATTATTTCTAGTTTTATTAAAATTATTTCTATGTGATAATGAAAAATTAATAGCATCGCTTCAAGGAGGTTTTAGTCTACACATATGCATGGGTGACACTGTCATTTTCAAATGGAATGGATGTTAAGAAGGATACTATTATGTCATCATTAAAAAATAATTATATAAAAAAATATCATATATAGTCAATTTATCTCTCATTTTAACCATTAATATGAGTCGTTGATCAAAAATAAAACACAACCCTTAGTAAAGGTGGTAGTCCACAAGTATGCAAGAGGAGAGTTTTCATATCACATAAGATGTAAAAGTATTTGAAAAAGGGATGTGAAAAATACAGAATAAAATTTCTGTAAATGAAATATATTTATGTTCTTATATCATAATGGTTGATGTTGATTTAAATTTAGTATAATAATAAATAAAAATTAAAACACATAGTTAAATGTCATACAAATTGTTTGGAAACCATCATTGTATTACACCTTAACCATTCAAGGATTGTTCCTTTTGTGAGACCATGAAATCTAAGACATAAATAGGGATTTTAAAGAGGTATTTGGGAAGGGATTATTTGATCTAGGAGACTCAAATTTTTTGTATAAGATAGGATAGGGACATCCTTTTATAAGTTATGGGTTTGATACTCTTGTAATTAGTAAATGTTTTAAAATAATATAAAGTCATAATCATTGGAAAGGGGCACTAAAAATAAATTTTGAAAATAAGGATATAGTGGTAAAAATTATCACATAATTTACTATTTCATATGATATTTTTTAACCTTTTCACATTGTTTTATAAATAACTATCTCGTTTTACCCTTTTACTATGGTGATAAATTTTTTACCAGGGTAATTATTCATAGGGATCAAAAATTAAATTTAACTCAATACTAAATTTGGAAATCATGAGTCCAATTATGAAATCCATTTTTAGACATTCAATCTATATACGTGGAGTAAATTGCCTTTAATAGGAGAAAAAAAATTGCAATGAAAAAAAAATCCAAAAAAATGCATTTTAATCCTAAAAATGTCCTTATACCAAAATTCAATATAATATTGATAACTATGGAGTTAATCAGAATATTAAAAATTAAAGGTATCAAATGTCATTTTAAATCCAAATCCAAAACATAATATTAATTTTTAATAGTTTATTTAATAGAAAGAAATGAAAATTTTGTAAAAATCAACAAATTCACTATAATCATGTAATTCAATATATTATGAAAAATACCTAATTAAAACCTAAGATAAATTTAATATAATAATATAAAAAATTAATTAAATTTTATTAAATTCAAAACATAAAATTCTATATTTTTATAATTTAAATAAAATTATATAATTCTTGATAAATAATTTCGATAGAAAAAGAAATTTCTTTTTTAACTAAAAATATCCATAAAATCAGTATAGTGAAAATGACTATATAAAATATAATATTAAAGGATTATAAGAAATGAAATTTAGTTATTGTTAACATTACTGCGTTTTTAATAGATCCTCTACTATTTTCTCAAGTCAAATACTTAAGTAACATGTGTATTCATGGAAATATGAATACTTATATATAAATATTTTCCAAAAAAACTTTAGAAAAAGTCACATTGAATAGTATAAATAGTCAGATAGCTAAGATAATTTGAAATTTAACAGATGACAAGAGAATGTAAACATAATTTTCTATCAATTATGTAAATATATATAATATATTTTTAGAATAAAAATGATTTTATCATTATTATCCAATCCTTCTTTGAGTAAAGGTAATAATCCAAATAGTTTTCCTAGCCACTGTGAGGGGCCTTTCCATAAAAGAAATTTGTTAGACACAACTTTTATATTATAAATCATGCATATATGAATATATAATCAGTATAATTATGATTACTTTTATCATCGTATATGGATGAACTATATATGTATCATCTTGCCATATGAGGAGACTCATATCCTCATTTTAAGGAACTTTTCATGTTTGTGTGTGTCTGTTATCCTAACCTAGAAGTCCTTTTAGTTTCATATAAAAAGAAACATAAAAAAACATAATCATATTCATATATGCATCCTTCGTCAATGTGAGGCCTCTCATATAACAAGGAGGAAATGATTATATATATAAATACATCATTACTATGTGTAGTTGGTATATAAGCTTCTAGATATAACCAGTTAAACAATGTTCAAAATAATACATTTTCAATATATATAAAAATTGAGGATACCCAAAATAAAAATTTTGTAATGAAACACATAACACTGATAATCATACAAATATCAATGGAAAATATAATAGCATGTTGTTTCAATATCATAAAATCATTTATGTTTTATACCATAATAATTAACACACTCCATTTCAGAATATAAAATTTTTATATTTCACTTCATTAATTATGCTCCATAATATTTTCATAAAAATTATTTCTATTCCAAGAATATGGTCATTCTATATATCAGAACAGAAAATATAAACAACATTAAAAAAGATAAAAATTCTTTAAAGGAGTATAAGTTTACATGACCATTATATATAATCCCAGTACACTAGTATATAGGCATGGTTAAGCTAGTATGTAACAGATAAATAAAGAAGAAAAATATAACCATCAAACAGGTTGGTCTTAGTCAAAATAAAACATAGGGTATGACATTCTCCATCCATAAGATAACTTATATTGATTTCAAATAAGGTAGACTTCTAGGAATAAAAATACTTAAACACATTATACGAATGTTGAATGAGGTAATAACTGGATCCCACTGGTAGTAGTGCACGAAATAATGTTGGAAGCTTCAAAAAACAATTAATGGTATGCATTCCTAAAATATTATCCTGGTTAATCAAGTTGGTCCAAGGTCCATCTTTAATTTCAATCCTTGTCCAAAGATTAAAATACCACTACTTTATTTAACATAAGCCTCAATTTTATGAGAAAACCAACCTCATATTAAAAATCATAATTAAATAATTTGTTATATAATGATAACTAGTAAAAAATGGTTGATATAAAAAATAATTCCTATGTCACAATTTCATTTTAGTGATTTATACACACATTTAAAAAATATTCTTTATAAGAAATAAGTGAAAAGTGAAGGTGATGTGTACCTTTAAAAACATGTATTGATAAGACATTTAAAAGCAGAAAAGGCTTTATCGACGAATCTATTTTTTGAAAGAAACCATTTAAAAAACTTGTTTTTATATAAAAAACAACATAACATGACCATTATGGATTAAATTTCAATTATAGTAGTCAAAAGCCTTAAATTTTAAGTAAACCATTAGGTTTTCCTTATCAAATCACTTAAAATCACTTAATTGAACATTGTATAAATTTTAACAAGATGACACTCTTATACAAGGGTTATGTTTGGTTATATTATTTATAGTTCATTCATTTTAAATTGGAAAAGTTAATACCCTATTCTATAATATTATCTAGACTCAAGAGGACACATTTTAACCATATTTAAACAAGCCTCAAGGTTTTTCTCAAATAATCCTCTCTATGATTACAAATTGTCATAGAGGCATTTACATACTAGTATATTATTAGTCATTCTATTTAATATCCTATTTAATGTCAAAATAATATACATTTCACTTTTTATCAAGAATATTCAACTAAATCCACCCATTTTGGAAGACTGAATTCATACCATAAAGTGTTTTTTAATAGTAATGTCATGACATTTAAAGAAATAACCCTAGAAACTAGGGTGAAAGATGTTGAAAAGGTATAATTATGCCTATATAATATCACAATAAGCTTCATTAAATACATTTTAAATTTATATTTCAATCACCATTGTAAATACTTTGGTAAATTATATTTTCAAAAGCGGAAATAATCTATATAAATACTTTTAAAGAAAATTTGAGAGAATTATGATATGACTATAGAAAAAAATTGACACTGAGGCTGTAAAACAAATACCATTTTTATATTCATGATTTTAAAATCATCACAATAACAAAGTATCACCTAAGCCCCATTAAAATTCACCGACTAATAGAACAAAATAACATAGTCATGACACACAAAGAATAACTAATATATAAGAAAAATAGTGAAATCAATCCCTAAAATCCATTAAAAAAAGAACAAAACAATTCCAGAAATAATTCAATTAAATCCCTCCAAAATTTCCCCATAACATGGAGGAAGTCTCTTAAAAACCATACCTCAATATCCTTCCATCGAAATAGTGATGAATAGCCTGTAAAACACCCTTTCAGGCCTTCTTGATGCAGTTTAATAAGAATATCTACCATTATTGATGAATTCTACCATGATCCTATGGGATCCATCTAGAAATAAACAATTTTGGTATGAGTTATTATAATAAAAAATAAGAATGAAAGTGAGTGAATATGAGAGCCATATATTTGATTTGACCATGAATAAAACCTTTGAATTCTCCTTAAATCAAGAGGCAGAAAATATGGGAGAATAGAGACCAATACAAGACAAAAGAAGGTATCTATGTGGATTGAGTGGATTTAATTAGAAGGATGTAGATGATGTATAAATAAGATCTTAAAGAAATGACTAGTATTACCTTGCTAAAAAACAACTTTGGAGCTACCATGTACCTTTTTTATGTTAAACGGCTACATGATGGCACACCTCATCCACCAAAAATTATGTCAGGTCCAATGGGAACCTTAATGAGTTTGGTTAGGAAAAAATCGCATATAAACTTTTCTAAAATATAGGTTGAACATGTCTTAATACCCACATGAACTCTTATATTTAAGACTATCTCATATGTGAACCACAAAAATATTCGCTCCTAGACCATAGACACACCTTAATCAAGGTAATCGAGATATTGGCCATTATATGTAATCATCTTTATAGTCTACAGGGGGTGCAGTAAAATTCTAATGGGTTAGCTTAGCATTATTAAAATGGGAGGTATTTTTATTTAGGCATGATTTTTTGATTCATTGTAGATTCTTCATTTCTAGATAAATAGTGTATTATGATTTTAGTTATGAAAGCTATGAATTTTTATCTTAATCACCTTATTGAGATATCTCCCTCAATTATTTGTGATATTATGATTGATAGGTTGTGTTTCTGTCATAATTATAAGATATTTATTTCAAAACAGTATTTTACAAGACAATTCTTTATTTTTTTATTGTCTTCTAATTTTCATATATCCTTCTAGTTAATGATGATTCATAATTTATATAAATCAAAGAGTAAATTTTCGAGGTTTCATGATCTTATTTGTTTATTATTTTAAACGTTTGGGGTATCATATAATTTTATTAATATAACTTGTTTGAATTTTTTGTGATTCATCATTGTGAGTCAAGTGATTTCATTATTTAGTGAGATTATTTGACTGAGGGTGAAAAATTTTCAATGTAATATTGCTTTTCTAAGTATATATTATTAAATTGTGTATATTTCACATAAAAAACAAATTTAAATATTTTTTAATTAAAATATAATTAGTTAGTTCATAGTGATAAGTTAGAAAAAATGAGATGAAATATTATTTACGTTAAAGTTTATTTTTATTATTTTATATGAAAAATTGTATTATAGAAAATAGTTATTATGTGATAATTTATTTTTTTGAGGTCATAGTTTTCAAATGTCAATGATTTGAGGGTTAAAGTGGAAAAATGGAATGTGTAAATAATTACACATGTGGTAAATAATTTAATTAAAATGAAAATTATGAGGTAATAATCCAAATATGATTCTTTAGTTTAAATTAATGAATATATAGATTTTAATAGTTTTTTGTAAATTTATATGATTTATGGATTATGTAAAATGAAATCTTACATGTTTGGACCTTTTTTACATGTGATAAAAGTTACCAATGACTGCAATAAATTAATTCATTAATTTCATTACTAAAGGAATTATTCTAGATAAATTGATAATTGGGAAGTAGTATGATAAATCATGAGTTGTGAAATGGTAATGTTGATATTAAAAGGGGTCTTGGGGTGAGGCACTTAAATGATCAGGTTTTGGTTAGGATTCATGGACTCACTGGGTTTATTGGCATCCCAAGATTCTCAATGTCCTTGCAGCTGATATTGGAAAACCACAGAAAATTGATCAAAGAACTCTTAATAGATACCTTGGTCACTTTTCAAGTGTTTTAATATATATCAACTTGGAGAACCCACAACTAGATATGTTATATCTTATTGCTAACAATACTGAGTTTGATATCACGATTGAGTTTAAATACTTGCATCCATGGAGTGAGTATTGTAAAATGGTAGGGAACAGTCTTCAGAAATGTATAATTTTCTATAAACATCCATGTAAAGAAAAAGATATATGTCATTTAGAGAAGTTCAAAAGAGAATCAGGAGAAAGTCTCTAGAAATCGAGATAGAAGCAGTTCTTGGTCATCTCAATGGTGTCGAAACTGAAGGAACTAAATGTGCTGACAATGATGAAGAAGATAGTGAGTAAGAAAATCACCGCTCATCATTTGATAAAGAGGATTCCTAAATACAAATCAAGTAATATTTTCTAGGAACTTTTTATGAGGATTAATTGATTGAACTCTACTTGGAAATATTTATTTTCTATAGTTCAGTGAAATATGAATCTGTTATGATTGACTTTATCTCTAATGACATAGAACTAGCTCTACAATTAGATCTACAAGTTCTAACCACAATCCACGATGGTATGAAAAAATTTCAGTTTCTAACTAGAAGCCTTTGCAAGGTGCATTTGGATCATTGCGGCCATAGTGCCTTTCAAAAATCTAACAGAAAAGGAGATTCTTCCATTTAGAGTATCCCTATTAATACCAGTAAATACATTCATCATCCTATTAGCTGAAAATGTTGAATCAACTATAAAAACTGAAAGGAAAAGTGAACAGAAGCCAAATAAAGGGGGTTATCCCCCCAAAATAGGTTAAAAATGAGGATCTAATTTTGAAACTGTTAGGGAATATCCATCCACGACACTTTGAGTTCCCTTTGGATAATAGTGGGAAATAATGAGCCCAAATTAATAGGGATTTATGAGACTAAGAAAAATATCCCAATATTGGATTCTCCTATTACTAGATAGGGTTAAATTTTTTTAATTCGAAATAATCAGATCAATAATAATGTAGACTAACATTCTCTTTTGGCCAATAAATTTTTAGTTAATTATTTTATCATTGATGTAGATGAGCAGTCCATAACATTCTCCTTCACTAATTCAGGTAATAATATTTTATACGATGTGTTTTATGCTTGTAAATCTCTTGTGTCAAGAGAACACTTCAGTCACACATAGGGAATCTTTCAAGCACCATTATAGATCCACACATTTTTATCATGGATTTCAATTATATTCATCAAATTGAAGACAAATTAGGATTAGTATCTCACTCTATATCCATTAAAGGCTATATAGAATGTATTGATGAGACAAATCTTACCGTGGTCAATCTTTTTGGGCAAGATTTCATGATATATAATGCATATTAATGGAATGAAGGAAAGTAGAATTGATATATCTCCTTTCAATGATTCCTATTTAGAAAATTATAACTCCCTATCATGAGTCACCATTTCTCATAAAAACTCGAACCATCATCCAAATCTGGAGAAATTCCTTGACAATGAATTAAGTGATCCTCTACCCCTTATATTCAAAAATTTATGGACTTACAAACAATATTTCAATAGAATATTTTGTGAAATATGGGAAACTTTTAATGGAAAAAATAATCCCATGGA
The DNA here is from genome assembly GCA_963277665.1 of Viscum album. Lineage (NCBI taxonomy): Eukaryota > Viridiplantae > Streptophyta > Magnoliopsida > Santalales > Viscaceae > Viscum > Viscum album. The sequence continues at coordinate 1,950,308,296 of OY728141.1, read as the reverse complement.
TTGTGTCAGCATATTTAAAATGCTTAAAAATTGATTTAAGGAATGGAGGAAGATAATTTTTTTATTTTTGGATAAATTAATTGAATATCTATAATATTCTCTCCACCCTCTTCAAGATCCCATCACCAAAAAAGAGTTCCCTAGGAACCTCTTTCAAGAAAGTAGATTGTATGCTAAGTTTAGAAATATTCTAAGGCTTAATGACAAAATTCACTAGGATGTAGTCAATATAAGATGACTCAATGAAGGGGATATGAACACCAATTTTTTCAATGACACTCAGAAAACAATAATGGATAATTGGAAACTTTCTCTTCTAAATGATTCATTCCAAATTCTTAAGGAAAAGAATGATCATTATAATCATATTGTTTCTATTTACATGTTCCTATTTAATGACCCATCCAATAATGCATCACTTAATTAAGGTATTATTCCTAAACTCATTAATGAAGAAAACAATATCATGATAACAAAGCCCTTTTAGAATTTGAAATTAAAGAAGTGGTTTTTGGTCTTAACAAACGGTGCTCCCCTAGTTTTAATGGCTTCACCCACAATATTTTTCAATTCCGCTAAAATTCTATATAGGGGGATGTCTTCAATCTAGTTAAAGATTTTTTCTCAATAGATCATTAGCTAATGGAATTAATTCTCAATTTATTTAAATAATTCCTAATGATGACAATTATAGTGACATCAATCTGTTTAGGCGAGTTTATCTTTTAAATACCTAGAAAAAATTGATCACAAAAATTCTATCCAATAGGCTAGACAAAAGAATAGATATTTTTTTCTTCTAACTAGTTTGGTTTTATCAAAGGAAGAAATTTCCAAGACAATTTACTCACTACCTCAGAATGTGTGAACCTCCATTAAACCCAAATAGGGGATTCAACGATGTTATTAAGCTAGACATTAAAAAGGCCTTTGAAACCATGGATAAGAATTTTAATGGATATATCTTAGTCTGATTCCTATTTGAAATTAAATTTATTCATTGGATCAAAGCTCTAATCGAATCTCCTCATTTATCCATTCTCTTAAATGGCTCAACATAAGGATTCTTCTCTTGCTCAAGAGGGAATAAGTATGGTGATCCCCTCTATGTGATCATTTCTTCCAAAACTGAAGATTGTCCTAGTATAATTTCTATTCAAATGGAAAGATAAATGGATTTTAAGATTATCAAAGCTGATAGAGGTATCTATTCATCTTTTTTACCTCTTTTTTATTGATGGTATTACTGTTTTCACTAAAGGGGATATTAAAAACGATAAAAACATCAAGACTGTACTTCTTCGCTATGAAAATGTTTCGGGTCAAGGGATCAGCAAGGAAAAATCTTTCATCTACTTTGGAAATAACTTCAATACTACTAGAAAAGGGGTTATATTGAACATATTTTGGATAAGGGAAGTTGCTATTCCGTTCACCTACATTGGGGTGCCTCAATTTTTTTAGAATACCTAAGTCTTCACAGTTCAACAATATTTTAATCCAGGTCAAAAGAACCTTATCCTCATTAAAAGGAAAATCTATTTCAATTGCAGAGAGAATCTGTCTTGTTTAGTACATTCTAATTTCTAAACTGGTTTATTCCTTCATGGTTTACGTATGGATGTCCTCTTTAGTTAAAATCATTCATGCATCAATAAGAATAATCATTTCATGTGGTAGCATCTCATAGAGGAAAATATTTACTGTTAATTGGAAATAATGTTGCATGCCTTATAACATTGTGGGATTAGGCATAAAAAAATTGGAAAAGTTAAATAAATCACCAAAAGCTAAAATAATTTGGAATCTTTCTAACAGTACTATTAAGTCCCTATAATTCCTCATAACTAAACTGATGGATCCTTTAAAATATTGAAAACTATACTACATGGAATCCTTTATTTTTTTAGGATTGAAAACAATTTTTTCTATGGTGTACAGACACTCTCACTGGATAGTTAGCATAGACTCATCTCATAGATTTTGGAAAGACAATTGGATGGGACCTTCATTATGGAATATGAAAAAAAACACTGATCAACCAGATAATCCCAACATCACCATTAAAGAGAAACTGAGAAACCTGGAAAACTACTCAGAGGACCATAAAGCTGCTATCTCAAATATTAATTTCATGACATATGAATACTTCTTGGTATGGGAAACATCCCAATATGGTTTTGTGGACTCTAAGGAATTCTTCACTCATAAATTACAAAGTACCTATAACTTGATCAGTGACTTAAACACTCAATGGATATAATCCCCGTGATTTTGTCATATCTAGATAATTGATCATCCAAAATTCTCAATAGATGCTTCCCTCCAATGCGGAGGTATTACCCTTTACTCAACATGTTACCTTTTCCCTTAATATAGAGAAGTTTTTGACCACATTATTGTATGCTAGAAAATGGATTCATCATTATAGAATGAACTTTTTTAACATTTTGATCTTCATCCCTTGCACTTGAACAACATTAACAATCTACTTTATGGGGTTTTGAATTTTCAGATGTCCAAACAGCTCAAGAACCTCCTTATCACCACCTACATGGAGCTCATTCATGTAATTATGAATGGGATAAATAGTGTTATTCATAACAAATATCTTCTCAAAATAAAATCTGCCTATGCAAACATCATTGTAGCCATTAAGAATGTGAACCAACTACAAAATGGGCACTAATATAAATCAGTTTGAGTGTTTTCAGTGCTGATACACCTTAATGTAGTAGGTAGATATCCCCCACCTCGGGGATTGATTGATGTATTTTGGATTCCTCCACTTGAAGGTTGGTTAAATTACAACACCAACAGATCCTTTAAAGGGAATCATGGCCCAGTGGGATTTGGAGCTATTACTAGGGATCACAATGGAGATAACATTGACTTCATGTATAGAAATTGTGGACACCATACAACATTGGAAGCATAAATGTTGTCCCTCATCAATGTCGTCCATTTGGTTGGGCAATGAAATTGGAATGACATCTGGTTCAAATGTGACATGAAGACCATAGTGCAAGCAGTGACTCTCGGAAAAGATCTCATCTCTGAACATCATAATCACACATGCCTTTCTGGAATCCCATGCTCTTATGGATGATCCTTAAATCATCGGAGTGATGAAATATACCAACATACATGCTGATACTCTACCTCTGGATATTCTACCTATTCAGCAAAATGAAAAATGAAAAAATTCCTCTTTTTATCTTGTCTAATCCTTTTATTTATTAATTAAAAATAGTCTTAGTGTTCATTTTTAAATAAAATTACTTTTTAATTAGTAATTATTATTAATGAATTTTTAATTAATAATTAAATTATCAATGAATTTTAATTAATTAATTTTTTAATTATCAAATATTTAAAGAAAAATTATTGAAATATTTTAACTTGTAAACTCATTTAGTATGGTGGTTAGTACTTATAGAGTTAAAAATAATGATTTAATATAGATTAATAATGAGTTACCTCTTGTGAATATATGATGTTGCATAAAATATTATATAAATAGGAAATTAAAATGAAATTTATTGACAAATTAATTCATTTAAGTGCATTTGGTGGAGTGGTTATTACATTGAAAGTTAAGAGAGAATGGATGATAGTAGTGTTAAGATGAGTGACATTATTAGAAGTTATTATGACATGCATAAAACATATGTCAAAAAGAAAAAAATAAAATATGGTAAATATATAAGTATATATATTAAATAATAATCACGTACATATTTTAAATTTTATTTTTTATTAAAAGAGAATTTTTTTTCTACTAAATAATTGAACATAAATAAAACACAATCACTAATAAGTTAGTGGTGATTTAAACTTCCATGAAACAAATTACCCTAATGATTCATAATGGTTCTAAAAACAACTATCAAATTATTTCTAATGTATTAATATGAAATTATTTTTATTAACCGTTGTGAATCATTTATTTCTATTCAACTGTCTATAAAATACCTTTATTCATTAAGTGATTCCATCTTAAATAAAATTTATTAGATCACCTAAAATCATAATAAATGTCATTATCCCCTACCTGTTTCCCACACAAACAAATACACTATTTGAAGAAAAACAATCGTTGTGATTACCACACAGTTTTATTTGAATAATTTCAAGGCTACCACATACCCAGTCCACCATTGAACTATCTTGATAATGCCCATTAAAACAATACATATTCTTCAATGATTTATCATTTATTAAAAATGATGTTACCACTCACTCACAGCCACCCAAAAATACATTTCTCCAAATCAATAACTCATTAATTAAATTTTTTTAATGAATTTAAAGTATTTTATAATTTATATATCATCTAAAACCTTAAAACCACAATAATATATTTAATCCCCTAAATACTACTAATTATATAATCTAATAAAGGAGAAAAATAAGGAAATATAGCATCTATGAATAGGGATTTAGTCCTTTTACTCACATGTGATTTGGAAAGGGAATAGAACATAATGGGAAAGATATAACTTAGTAGTACTCTCAAAATGTAAATTATATTATAAATTAAAATACTTATATCATAAAATCCTCCCATGACTTAGAAAAGTGAACTAGAAAACCCTAAACATTCTTGTAAATTGATTGAGAAAGGAGCAATGAAAAATTAATAGTGATTTATCGACATGAACATTATATATAATTATCATTAATGTTCCATTACATGTTTTTATATATGAAAACTTTATCATTAAAATTATATATATTATAGGTAAAATAATTTTATCATTTTAAGATTTGAGTGTTATTATATAGTATAAATTAATAGTATTCACTATGTAAAAGATTGAAATTAATTATATTAATTAATAAAATATGAAACATAATAGAAGAACACACTCCATAATATTTATACAAACACAATGGGAAAATAAATAAAAGTATATAACTTTAGAATTATTTTGCAAAATCATTTCCCATGGTCTATGCTAATTACCTTATCTATAAATAATACAATAATAATAAATAAATTATTAGAAAAAAGATAGATAATGTGTCAGAGAAATATAGGGAACCTTGAATAAAAACAATGGGACTGAATTGTGATTGATTTAATTTGTATATATCTATATATATAATTCAACATATATTGATTCTAGAGTATATGGTAGTCATTATAAATATGGCCTTAAAAATTAACTAACCATTCGAATTATAAATTTATAATTGTTTATAATAGATGCAATAATATTATAAGTCAATATATATATATATATATGAATATAAAAAAACAAATAAGTGAATAATTATATTAATGAATATAATTTCTTAATCCTTCTAACTTAAATGAATTTTTTTTGGAAATTTTTCTTATCGCTATTTTTTAAAACTTTTATGTTTTTATATTATATAATAATATAAAATTTACCTAATTTGGATACTTATTTTGATAATGTGATGACCTATTCCAAATACCAAAACCACAAGGCCCAGGTCAAACTACCACATAGCCTCATGTGCATTCCCCAATCACCGAAGTTTGGAAACTAGTGTCTCCTAAAAGAACATACTAATTTTTTAATGAATAAATGTCATATAATTTATCTCTAATAAAAACTTGATCCTTTTAGTAATGAACTAACTCAGATACATAGCAATTAAATATGGATTGTAATGCCACTTTCCTAAAAAACATTACCAATTTCCCTAGGCTGGAACAGTTTTTAAATGGTTCCACACACATATAATGGGATCAATTTACCAATAAGGATAACTAAATGTGATTTATTTAATCAAAATAAATAATTCAATTTCCACTTAAAAACATTTAATTTACCTCAAGAAGATAAATATCATGTAAAATACTATATAAATGTTACAATGTTTAAAAAATGAAGATAAAGACCAAACTGATGATACATGGTGAATGGACCCTCATATTCTATTACCTCTATTTTCCACACCAATTCCAATGGTTTACTCTAAATAATATGATAGAAAATATCACCAACCAGAAATATCAAAGATATAAACGCTACATATAGAAGAGAGTTTGTATATAGGTTGTGAGAAAACTCCTATATGTATACCATTGAGAATAAATATTAAACCATTTATAATACATTCATAAAATACTAGTTATAATAAATATTTTAAAATAACTTTTATTTTACATATTATATATTCCATTCAAATATATTACATTTAGCTTTAAAATCCACTGTAATTATCAAAAAACATTAAAGGAATTCAAGAGTATATATTAAAATTTCATAAAATGAAAATAATGTAAAATAAATCATAATTTTGTGTAACAAAAAAAAATAAAAAAAGACATGAATTTTCAACAATATATTGTTAACAAAATTACAAGTGAAACACGATATGGGAATCAATGTATTAAGAAGATTAAAACTAATTGTAAGAAACATTGGAAGAAAATAATCCATGAATATGGAATAACATTGTAAAAACTCAAAATTATAAATTATGATTATTTTATTTGATAGTGTATGCAAGATGAAACACTAAGCTTAAACAATCCATGAAATATATTTCTTTAAATTTAATATCTTTGATAACTTGCAGAACACACATACATTAGTTTAAATGAAACATAATATAATTTACCATTATAACATAGAAATTAAATTATTGGGTTTGAATAATTAAAATTTAATTATGAATATAATGGTTGTATTTTGGTTTGAAATAAAATAAGAATCGTAAAAAAGAAACAAGGAATGTTTTCTAGAAAAAATGTATTTTTTCTAAAAGATGTTCTAGTCATTCTTGGGTCACATTATTTAAGATTAAATTTATAATTTTTGAAAATTAATTTTAGAGGATAAAATTTATTTTTGAAACAACCAAATCTAAGTTATTTTGTAGTCAATTTTTTGTATTTTTTTAATGTTTCACTTTTCAGTGAATAATGAAAAATACTGATTTTAATTCGAAAAGAATTTTCTTTAAAAAAAATTATTTCATCTAAAAGTACCAATATAATTTTAAAATTATTTATGGTATAATAATTATTATTTATTTATATTTAATCCAATGAATTATATTTTGATCAACTGTTTATCATATTTTTTTATAATTTAGTTTTCTGGTTAAAAATGAATTTTTTTCTGAAAATTATTTTTAATGTACATAATATTTATATTGTTAAATTAATTTAAATAATACCAGATGATTAATTCAATAAATAAAATTTATATATAAATAAATATTAATTTATTTTTATTGAGTTTTTATTATCAATCAAGGAGTTAATATAAAATCATGTTTTGATTGAAAAATACACTTCTTGAAAACCAACTTTTACATCACCTCTGTATCTTCTATTTTCAATATAATTATTACACTTATGTGTATTAAAAATATTGTAAAATGTAATAAATTTATTGAATAAATATAACTTATATTTTATAATACGTTTAGCATAATTTTTTACCATAATGAAAAATGAATTATTAAAAAAATAATTACCAAAATTAAGGTAAAATGGGTTTACCAATGGTTTAAACTAAAAATATAATGGTTAAAATGACATAAAAACTTGTGTAAAATATAATATTTTGACATAATTCAACCTTATAATGTCTAAGGATCAATAATATACATTTTGGAGAATTTTTTCATGTGTAAAATATGGGTACACGATTTTAATTTAAAAAATTACTAGTATGTGACTCACCTTGCATATAAAATTCCCCCCACTATCCTACCTTATTCAGAACCTCAGACCCATTTATCTCAAAAATTCCATACCCAAATAAATTCCCAACATCAATACCATCATCCTAAAATCATTTTTGGTCTAAAATTTTCTTTAATATCCCCAAACACCCTGGTTCCCTGATACTCGAGCTAATCGTGGGATATCCCATAGGGAGTTCCAAATCCACAGAGGATTGTGGCAGGAACTTGGAATTATAAAATATAAAAGTTGGAACAAAGTTTCCTCATAAACATTTGATGAAACATATAGCTATCTGCATGCTCAAAAAATCCAATGATAGATTTTACTAGAAACCAAAAAATATATCCAAAACCCTATTCAACATATTTTATCCCTAATGGGATGTTGATGGGTCTAAATTAGAATATACCTAACAGACATGTGTACGCATATTTTTAATGGTCGCTAGTATAGTATGTGTGATGATCCTATAACAGGGAACTATCTCACCATCAGGAAAATGACCACAATGCTTGTTGTGGTAAATTTTATGTATATTCACTTAATTAGAAAGCTATTTTACTAATTCTTAATTATTAATATAAACAATTTTATAAAATGAAATTATTTAATCCATGTCTGAAATGTTTTAAATAATTTGAAATGAAAATAATGTTTTGTTTAAAATTAGAAAATGTACTTCCAAACCAATTTTTATTAAAACTAAATGCCTGATTGGGTTTATTATTATGACATCTTATTATAGAACACTTGGTAAGACCATAATGGGCATTGGTGCTCACACCATACAACTTCCTTTGAGTATTTCTGTATTTTCTCCTATAATTTTTGAGTATAGGGAATATTACTATTAGAAGAGGTGGATGTTCATGATTTCTTGGGGATTGGAGTAATGTTTCCTTTGGGATATAGATTTTTTCATGTTATACTTCTAGTACTTTGATGATATATTGTTTGTTATTATTATATACCTGTTTTCTTTCTGGTACTATATCCCTTGGGAGTTTTCAACATACTTATTTCTAACTTTTTCCTCCACTATGTTGAAGGTAAATTCATTCCATGTTTTATATTTTATGATGTCATAAGGTCTTATCTATATCATGGGGATAGGAAATTCCCTTCAGGCTATGTCGGGATCGGATCAGATATCAGGGTACTAGCATTCTTGAGCTAGTTCAGGAAAACGTGGTATTAAAAAGAGGATATACATCCAACCTTGATGTCAGATACCAATTTATTTCAAATTCACTAATGATTCTCAAGAGTCCCAGGACTTACGGATAAAGATATAGATTACATTTGACTTTCTAGAAATAAATTTTATTATTAAGGTAAAGTGTGTTAACATTATCCTAGAGGGACCTCGCATGAGATGGTGGGATTCCATGGTTAAGTTAAACAAGAATAAGGGTATAATGTGGAAGAAATTCAAGGCTATCTTTACTGAATAGTTCAATCTAGAATCAATTATTTTTACTAAGGCTATGGTGTTTTTTAATAATGATTAGGCTAGCAGTACTCTGTAAGAATATTAAAAATAGTTTATACAGTTTGTTCAATTACCATGCTAAATATCTCTTATTATGTTGATGTTATGGGTAGAGCGTTGAGGGATGATCTTGACCTAGATGATGAGATAGAGTTGACAGGAGTTCCCTTTTCTCCTAGTGCATGTTTTGTAACTCCATTTACAAAAAATAAAAACTGTGATGAGTTAATAGAGGTTCTCAAATGTAGGGTTCTTTTTTACCTCTTTCAATGTCTAGAAGAGGATCCATGAATTGTTACCAGTGTTGCAATCCTAAGCATTCAAAATGGGTTTTCACTGAGGTACCCAAGATATGTGGTTTTAGTTGTCATTTAGGAAAAATGTTAAAATTATTTTATATATTCTATGCCCCCACATAGTTTCATGGATTAATCTACCCAAAAAAACTACTCTGGTGTAATAATATACTTCAACAAATAAGGGGTTTGAGCCATTTTCATCTGGGATGACGATTTTTCATGTAGTAGAAGAGTCTCCAGATAAAGAAGATGTTGGACCAGTGACCATGAGAGGTACCATATATACACATTCATCATTATTTACTGCTTTATTTGATTACGTTTCATCATTATCATTTATATCAACTCGTAATGGGAATCAACTAAATCTTCATATGGATATTTTATCTTATGTTATGCATCATACTACACCCATTAGAACTAAGAAAGATAAGGGTATTTATTTACCTACTTGAATCTCCTCTTTATCAGATATTAATCTTACATGGGATTTTTTAGTTCTTGATATTAATCCTCATGATGTCATTTTTAGGATTGATTGGCTCATTTTTAAGAATGTTTGAATTGATTTTTAGCTTCACTGAGTCTCCATTACTATGCCTGATGGGGTGTTACATATCTTTTAGGGAGAATGGTACCTAAGGTTAAGTAGAGATAGAGCTTCTTATCTATATTTGGGTAAATTAATATCGGTATTACCTTTTGATATGAAGGAAAAATTATATTGTGGTGATCTACCTCTAATTGTCATCAAGTTTCATGATGTTTTTAATTTTCAATTATCTAGTTTTCCATCGTTAAGGGAGTTACGGTTTTATATTGATTTGGTTCTTGGTATTTAACCAATATCAATTTCATGTTACCATATTGAAGTAGGAAAAATATAAGAGTTGAAGACTCAGTTTGATGAACAGATGATGAAAGGATTTATATTCATGAGTGTTCCACATTACATGGGGCATGTTTTCTTTTCCAAGAATGCTGAAGGAAAACTTCTTCTATGTGTTTATTTTCAAAATCCCAATCGAGTTAAGGTAAATAACATATATCCGTTTCCATGGATTGATGATAGGTTTGACTAGTGGAATGGGGTGAAGTGGTTATTAAATATTTATCTTTGATTTGGGTATCACTAGTGGATAATAAAATAATCATACATTTATAAAATTACCTTTTGGAGTATGTATGGACATATTGAGAACATAGTTATTACATTTGGTTTAACCAATGCTCTTGATGTCTTTTTGGATTAAATGAATAATTTTTTCCATGATTATCTTGATATGTTCGTGGTGGTCTTTTTGGATGACAACTATATTTTCATTATATACAAGGAGGATTATGTGCATCATTTGAGAGTAATTCTTGAATTTTTATGAAATCACCACCTCTATGACAAGCTATCAAAATGTGATTTCTAGATTTGGTATGTGATGTTCATGGGAAATATAGTGTCGAATCATGGAATGAAAATTGACCCTATGAACGTGAATATTGTTATGAAATGGGAGAAACCATTTAATGTTTTTAAAATTCAGAGATTCTTGGGTTTAGATGGATATTATCACAGGTTTTTAAAGGAATTATTGATGTTAACTTCTCTGATGACTGTTTCAACTCGAAATGAAGTGAATTTGACATGATATGAGAAATTTTAATGTTATTTTATTGATCTGAAAAATATGTTGACTTCTTATGCCTATGTTGACTATTCTAGAGGCCATATAAAGATATGAGGTCTTTTATGATGCATCCAGATCAGGAATGGGTTTTTTTTCTCATGCATGGTGATCATTTCATTTCATATGGATCTCATCATCTTAGAAAACCTAAGAAAAATTATCAAACCCATGACATTAAACATCCAGGTGTGATGCATTCACTTAAGAGTTAGTGGCATTTACTTTTCCAAGAAAGGCTTACCTTGTATACTGACCATAATAGATTGAGTTACACATTCTCCAAAATATATTTTAATGTTCTTCCAAGAAATTGGGTGGTTTTCCTACAGTATTTTTATTTTGAAACCACCTATAACCCGGGAAAAGGGAATTTTGTTACTCATGCATTTAGCAGGAAACTTCCAAACTAGGACATGAAAGAATCATCCAAAGAGAGAAACTCTATGGTTATTTTTTTCATAGTTTCATATTGAAGTTTGGGAATCAAGGTCTGATTTTCTCTTAGACTATTTTAAGTTGATCCTTCATCTTCTCAATATGGTTTTTAAGGAACAACTACATGAAGATGAATTTTTTGGTATAGGAACTCTCTTTATATTGGGGGAGACTATTGGGGAGTGTTCATCCTCTATGAAGGGTATCCTATGTTTCTGGAGTCACTACGTTTTACCTTTTCTGTTAAAGAAACCCATGATGGGGGATTTCTATAATTCTTGGTGGAAAGTGCACACAGGAACCACAAAGATGTTTTATGATATATGGAGAAAATTCATGTGGATGGGTATGATATGTGACATTGTTGACATTGTTTTGTGCTGATTAAGTTTCCAAAAATCCATGGTCGAGCATCAAATACCTTCAGGTTTTCTTCATACACTTCCATTTTCAACTTAGAATCATGATGAGATTTATATGGAATTATTGATTGTGATTCCACGTACCAGGAGAAGAAGAATGTGAAATGGGTTTTGATTGATAGGGTGACCATATCATCTCACTTTATACCAATTTGTGACATAACTAAATTTTAGAAGAAAGGAAAATGTGATAGGGATTTTTCATTTTCATGGACTTCCATCAACTATTGTATTTTATAGAGATCCATTTTTACTTGTTACATTGGGAGAGTCCATTAGGAGGCACTAGGATATCAGGTTTTTTGAGTATAACATACCATCCGTAGATGAATGTTAATAAATACTGAGCTATACAGATTCATGAGGATAAGTTTTTTTCATGTGTCCTCAATACTTTTAAAAGGGGTAATAAGTGTTATAAATATTCTTAATGAAAATTATAGGGATATATGATATGACTATATACAAATAATGACACAGAGGGTTCATACCACTTAATAAAATTATATACAATATTTAAAAGTCATCACAATAAAAAGGATAACCTAATATCCATTAAATTCAATTCAATGACTAATGGAACCAAATAACATAGTCATTATACCCAAAGAATAACTAATATATAAGAAAATCCAATTCAATCAACCCCTAAAATCTATTAAAGAAGGGAAAAAATAAATCCAAAAATATTTCCATGAAACCCCTCTTATATTTTACAATAAATTTGAGAAACCCTATATAAATCTATACCTCAATATCCTTCCCTCAAAATAGTGATGAATAGATAGTAGAACACCCTTTCAAGCCTTCTTGATGTAATATTAGAAGAATATCTTACATTATTGATGAATTTCCCCATGATCTAGTGGGATCCATCTCGAAATACATAATTTTTGGATAAGTTATTGTAGGGAAAAAATAAGAAGTGAAATGAGAGAATATTAGGGGGATATATTGGATTTGGCCACGAATAAAACCTATGATTTCCCCTTAAATCAATAGGTAGTAAACATGGGATAATCAAGACTAAGAAAAGACAAAGGAATATCACTATGTTGACCGAGTGGATTGAATTAGAAGTAAATGGATGATGTGGAAATAAGAGTCTAATAGAAAATAAATAGAATTCCCATGATAAAAACCAACTGCAGATCCACAAGGTACCTAGTTAGGGATAAACGGGTACGCAATGGAACACCTAATCTTCCATGTATTCTTTCATGTCCAATGTGTACCTTATGGAATTTTATTGGTAAAAAAGTGAAACTTAAAATTCTAAACTATAGGATGAACTATTCTTGATACCCACATGAACTCTTAAACTATTAATTGAAAATCAAACCACATAAAAAACAATAAAAATCGGTTTCAAAAAAAGAAAAATCTATTATGAATCATATAAACAAAAGAAACCCTTAAACAAAACCTACGTTTAAAACTATCCCTTATGTTAACCACATTGTGATTCACTTCTAGACCATAGTCCTGCATTAATCATTATAATCAAGATAGAGGCTCTTACATGTCAGGATATTGGTGTCTACTAATGGTTACCTAAAATTCTAATGGGTTAGCTTAACATTATTAAAATGGAAGGTATTTTTATTCATTTGTGATTTATAATACAAATTTGATTCATCATTTCTACATGAATAGTGTCTTAGGATTTCATTTATTAAAGCCATGAATGTTTATCTTAATCTTCCTATTGTGATATTTCACTAAATTATTTTTGAAATTATGATTAATAAGTTGTGTTGTGATCATAAATATTAGGGAATTTTTTCCCAATAGTATTTTAAAATACAATTTAGTATTTATTTTTTGTGCCTTAATTTTTTGATATTCTTCTATTAAATGATCACTATAGGAAAACCGCCTCTTAGGGGCGGTATTTTTTTTCCTATAGCGGCAGTTTAAACCGCCGCTACATTGTTTGGCGGCGGTTTACAGAAACCGCCGCTAAACATAGCGTCAGCAATCTATTAGCGGCGGTTTTATGCATTTCGCGGAGGTCAAAGAAAAGAGTCTTAGTACCTCATTTTGCGGTGGTTTTTGGTAAATTTAGCGGTGGTTTTAAGGGCTATTTAATTAGCGGCGACTATAATCTCAGCGAAATTCAGGCATGCCAGGCTTCTTCGTAGCGGCGGTTAAAACCGCCGCAAATTCCGATGTTATTTTGTGGTGGTTCTAACCTCCGCTAAACAGTATTCCGAATACATTTAGCGGCGGTTTAAACTGCCGCTAAATGTATAAGTGGTAGAACATTAGCGGCGGTTAAAACCGCCACGAAATGCTGACCCGGAAAAAAAATGCAATTCTTGTTTATACTCCACCACTGCCCTGGAAAACAAACCAAACAACACATACAACAATTATATAATAATGACAAAATTTATGCACCACCTACGCAATATTCATAAACATACTTTCATTTAATGTTGATGAAAAAGTTGATCCAATTCAATAAGAATACCTAAAGCATACAAAATACCTAAAATTATGGATTTAGAATGAAACACAAGATAAAATCAAATGAAACAAGAGATTGGGGGTCACATGGATTTATACTTATAGTTTACAGATGATCAAAATTGAAAATATTTGATCCCATAAAAGTATCCCAATGTTCCAAATGATAATTGAAATCCAGTTAAGTAAAATGAATACTATTTGAATTGGTAATGTCCAGCTTAGTCTCGAAAGTTATTCTTGAATCCTAAAAACTATAATATATATGTAGTGTGAGAAAAAAAATAATCATCTAGGTCTTAATGAAGTATTCAATTTTAGGTGAAAATGGTGTGTTAATGTGCTGGCCATCAAATAGAATAAACCATATAACCCCATACATTTCAACTAAATAATCCTTTATACACCATGGATTACTCATCAAATAATTGATCCAATATTATCATATGGAACTGTGTTCAACAAAAAATTAATGTAACCCCACTATAGATTAAACGTTAATTTTCCACTCTCATAACCTTATATCTAATTAGCAATGCTCCCATACCATCCAAACAAACCACGCCACATCACAAAAAATCCTTCCCGTATACAAATGGGTTATCACATCACACAACATCCCAACAGCAGTCACCTAGGACATCACATCACATCACATACCACCAGTAGACACATAGTCCATCACTTCACAATAAATCATACTTGTAGACAAATACACTACCACCTAACATCTCTTCCCACCCACGGACACATATTCTGTCAAATGGCATCCAAACTAGAACAAGAGTCCTAAGGTATTATGAATGTGATGGACATAATCATTGTCCCCTCCTCCTACCATCAATTACCCCACAATATATTACATAGAAAAAAATAACTTATCACTCATAGAAATTGGGTCTAATAGATCAATTCCCACTGAAAGGCACCATGGACATGACATCGTTTCTATGAATTCTCTAACACCAACATGTGTCACTAATTCTGAATGAAGTGAGAAGATGTGTGTGAACCCATGCCTAAATTTCACCACCATAATATTTATTGGTGAAAATACCTAAAACTCTAAACCTTTTAGTAGTGGTAATTTTATATAAATTATGCTTGGTGTATAAAATAATAGAAACATCCATGGTATATAGATATCCCACAATACCAAACCTATGTTTCCACATAAACTACACTTGATCTTATTAGATCACCACACCATAACACAAATCAATAATCACAACCAATTAAATCACTATTTTAATCACCCAAGACAATCCCAACACTATCATCACAACATTCCACTTTCCACATACATGTTTCACCACCTTTATTTTTTATCCATTAAAATTCACATAACACTTTACATTTTCATTTAATTAATTTATAACATATCTATTTCCAATAAATATTTTTTATTTACTAACCTAGATCATTTACTTTATCAACATAGTTCATCTCATGGATAACCGAGAAACTGACATATCCACTCCATGCTACAACTAATTCAACTCACAAAACTATCACCACAACACCACACATCCACCATTGTTTCCACACCACATTGCCCAACCCATATCACAAAATCAAATACTCCTTAAAACCATCATGAAACTCTATCACCACATACCAAATCAATGAATCTGCTACAAAAACATTATTCTACAACCACTACACCACATCCATGACCCCATAACCATGTATTACAACCTCTTCATAGCACATTTAACTACTACCAAAATCACATACATGAAAATCGACCAAAGAATCACATCCCCTTGTACTACACAACCAATCTGGCCAATAACATCACCATACAACTTTTTAAACCATATAGTGAAACACAATAAGATGAATTATCCACAATATCACAGATAACGACTTCAATGAATATTCATGGGAATTATCACATATCATTTTTACTAATCGTGGTTATCCCCACACAAAAAATACATCAATGGGACACCAATTACTATACAAAAATATATTCCTTTTATTTTTATTCAGGGAAAAATTACATTACAACATTGAAAGTGTCCTTAAAACATTACAACTATATTAAAAACTGGGTACCAATAGTACTTATATTTGGAATTGGATGTAATCATGCATAGATATCTCAAAAACATATAATAATGCAGTAAGGAATGAGAAAATTACCCATTATCATAAATTTATATTTTTCATAAATTATTTTATTATTAAAAAACCCTTAATATTTACTTGAAAGAGAGAAAGAACATGATTATACCACACATATAATATAGAATATTGATAATGGGTATCATCTAGCACCTGGAAGCAGTCACTTCTAACTCTTCACTGTAGGATGAAGAAAAATAAACTCAAAAACCACAACCACACATGGAAACCATGCATGAAACTACACCTAAACAATGGGTTGTAGAAATTCATGCACATTCACGCACCAAAGAAAAATACCACCTCTATATTGGATCTCCAAAATAGGTACATAATGAAAGAAATATAAAAATAGGAGAACACACCATGGATCTCCAAGAGGTATCCACCATATCCTATGAATCAAATAAAGGATGATGTGGGATATATTTTTTCCTCAAGACACCTAGTGTTCACTCAGAATGATAGTTGGGTATTATGTATTAAATACTAGAGAAAAATTCTAATAAAACCTCATTTAAAATATTGAACTCGGATAATTCACATTGTGTATCCAATTCATGACATGAATTCCCATATTTCAAAATTCCCATGAATTTCATGTATCCTCAGCCATTTATTATTACACATAATGAATTTGAATATCATGTCCGGAATTAAGTGAGATATTTAGACAAGGGTGTGCATCAAAGTTCTAATAAATTACCATTTCTTAGTTCATGGATTGATTAAGTGAGATATTTAGACAAGGTGATCACACAATGAGGTCAAGTGACATGATCACATGATTAAGTCTCTTGTATAGTTCTTGTGATGAGGTCATGCAAAGTTGTCTTGAAAAACAAACGCACGAGATATATGGTTTTGAGAGCTATGGAGCTTCATGTCACCGGTCAAATGAACAGCCTCTCACCCCCTGTTTGGACATGAAAAACTATAATGAGTCAAATTCCCAATGCTGAATTTACAACAGAAACATCAAAGAGCCTATTACCATAGATCATCTAACCAATGAAACAAACACATCATTCTCTTTACCACCTGAGGTTATTGTGATCATTCAAGGTTATCCACTGAAGCTCCTCCAAGAGCAATGGTTTTTTAAAGGTTCCATACACCACACATGTTATATATACAAACCAACCTTTCCCATATTTGTTCAACACATCAACAATACTACTCATGGTCCGATGATGCATCGTCACCCTCTCCACCTCCATCTCCTGCTGCCACCTGTAAGAACATTATATTGAAAACTAAATATTGTTGCATATTTATAATTAAACTTAAAACCAATAAAAGTTTTCAAACTAACTGATTGTGATTTTTTGTGATTTACCTGCTCACCACCACTCGGTGCACTACCACTGGGGGCATATCTTCTCATCTGCTGAGATAAATCAGTCAACGCTTTCTGCATAGTGGCTATCTGAGCCCCTTGGTCTTGAACTCTGGCTCGTAGAGAAGAAATCTCCCTCTGAGAATCTTCAGGTATGGGCTGACCATAACCAGAAGTAGATGCGTCTAGAATCCCTGATGGACTGCTAAAGACCTCAGATGGTACGGGTCCCAAACCCATCCCGCGCACTCTACTAGGATGCTCCTTCCCAAGGACTTGAGCAACCGGGTCATCCTGGGAGACTGAGTAGGACCACCCAGGACTGGAATCCCATAGTTCTTAAATTTTTACCTATAAATCAAATATCAATACATATTAACACAGTAAAAACTGATAATAAGTTAAAATTTTGACTTCATACCCCAACTTCTTTGGTAGGCTCATTAACAAAAGAGCCATCTGATTTTCTGTGAACATCCAACCACAGTTCAGTCCGGGAGGCTTCGTGCCCTAAATTATATGACTTCATTATGCAAAGATAAATTAAAAATTCAATATATTAAATAGATAATATTGTATTATAAATATTTAAAATATTTAAAATATTACCATTGACATTCGGCTTCTAGAAAAGCTTTTTGAGCCCGCCGTGTGAGGGATGACTTGCTTCGCCCTGTTTGATGCATTCTATCGTGAAAGATCGTGAAATAAATAAAATGAAATTTAATAGTAATGTATCCAATGTAATCTCCTCTTCATATACATGTATTAATGTAAAATGAGGATAATATAATAATATATATTTCAATACCATCTGCTTCTCATCACGATATCTGTCAACAAAAACTTTCCACTGCTCTTTCGGTACCCCACTGGGTAGCTTGTCATACATTTGTTCCAAGGTCAACGAAGTATCGTTTACATCACACCACAATCCCCATTTGAAATCATTCCATTTTTAACCGAGATTTTTCAAAGTCCACTTCCGTGCTACCACATCAGCAACTGTAAAGTGGAAGAATATATGTATACAAAAATTCATTTTGACCATATTAGTAACATGACATTCAATTAAACCATAATGTAGTAAAATTACCTTTATTTGATAATCGAAAACTTCATTTTTCTAGTTTGGAGGCATATGTCTCCAATCATCATATGAAATGTGAAGAGAAATGGGCTCCACTGCCAACTGACCTATAATCTGGCCAAGTAACCTCACGGCATCATCCGTAGGGACCCCATAAGAATCAAATGGTGTGACTATCTTTTCGCCATTCAAGTTCCAAACATCTGAGATTTTTAAGTGTTTCTCCACGGTTTTATTTTTTTCATCTTCAATGAGAAAAGAATTAGTATAAACAAAATGCAATAAATTTATTTAATTAAAATGTATACCTATGACTGTGACCCACCAGTGTGTCCGGGATGAACTAGAAGGGGTCTGTCGCCACCCAACTGATGAAGCACCTGTAGGGGGAGTTGATGACTCAACCTCTAATGGGAGGCTCTATGATGGTGTGAGAGATGGTTCAGGGGGAGATGGTGCGGGGGTGTAGGCAGCTGGTGCCTCAGATGTCGTGGGGAGTGACCTAGATGGATCGGCATCCGTCGCAGGACTAGAAGAAATAGTATACCGCTTCCTCCTTGGCATTCCTGTCATTTAATCAAATAAAATTAAGTTCAAAATATATATTTCAAAAAAAATATGCAGAAAAAAATTAAAAATGATAATAGATTCCCAATACTAACAAACCAAATATATATATAAATAATAATGAATGACTGCAGAAATGAAACAAGTGGTTGCTGCATGAATGAATAATTGTACATACAGTCATTTTCCCCTTCAATAATGTCGGTTTCTTGCTCCATTGCTTCATCCACTTCATTCATCCTTGCAAGACTAATATTTTCAATATCATGATGGAAAAATAATTCTACTTCCTATTGTTGATGACATTCAACTTCAGATGTCAAATCTTCCACTTCATCACCCATATCATACAAATCTCTTTGTATTACGTGAATAACTACACTCCACCCTTCATCCACAACATCATTAACATAATATACCATTTTTTCATGCGATGCTAAGATATATGGATCATGAATTTCATGATCACCAACATCCATCAAGCGAGAGAAGTTCACAGAAGTAAATTGCAATGAATATCTTTTAACACCTCTGATAATATCGACCCATTTGCATTTGAATAAAACAACAGAAAAATGTCCATGGTAGTTTAATTCAATAATATCATGTAGTTTTCCATAGTATTCCCATTCGGAAAATGTAAATATACCACTATTTTGTGTTTTCAAACCCACTTCTCGATCAACTGTACAAAATCTAAATCCATTCACATTATAAGCGTCGAAATTTCTAACTTCCTTTATTGGAACTCTAGCAAGAAACTTCAAATCTTATGAAAAGTCTGCTCGAGTATCAGTATTCATGATCTGAAAAAAGAAATATAATTTAACAGATTTAAAAATTGTATGTCTCAAACTAATATTCTTATTTATTGCAATATTTATGAACTTACACATCGTGCAAACCATTCTACAAGTTATTTATTCACAGCTTTCGTTATATCTTTCTCATTTCGTGTTCAGCCTCTCATTCATCTCTTTTTTTGTATCCCCCACTCTTCAATAAATGGATCTGCAATTTCACTATTCAGCAGCACATATCTATGTGCCTGTAATAATTCCAATTCTGTTAGTATCACATTTGAGGTCCTCCCAACTGATCGGCCAATAGCAGGAAATATTTTTGATTTCTGATGCATTTGAGATTGAGTTGATGTGTCGTCAACACGTCAAACTCGATTAAATCTTGTCTCAATATCATCTAAATACCTGGAACAAAAGGTAAGACATTCCTTGTCCAAATAGCCTTCAGCAATAGAGCCTTCTGGTTGAGATTTATTTCTCACGTATGATTTCAAATGCCCAAGATATCTGTGAAATTAAATAATAATATTATACATTTATTTAAATGTCAAAAATTGTTTACTTAACTGGAAAACATATAAATAAAATACCACTCAATTGGATACATCCATCGATAATAAACGAGGCCTCCTAATTTAGCTTCTTCAACCAAATGCACAGTGAAATGCATCATGATAGTAAAAAATGATGGAGGAAAGATCATCTCCATTGCACAAAGAGTCAATACAAACCTCTCCTGGAGGTTGTCAAGCTGAAATGGATGTACAACTTTCTCACATAATTTCCTGAAAAATGTGCAGAATTTGAGTACAACAGCAGTAAATGTTTTAGGTAATAATGTACGCAATGCCAATGGAAGTAACTGCTGTAACAAAATTTGCGAATCGTGACTTATCAATCCATGCAACTTACGATTCTTCAAGTCAACACACCTCGAGATGTTACTCGAATACCCATCAAATACCTTCACATTCTTTAAAATTCGAAGGAACATATCTTTATCCCTATTTTTCATTGAGAAAATGGCCGGAGCATACTTTTCATTCTCATCTGGCCAGAGATCGCTTTTTATGTTCATTACTCGTATGTCTTTGCGAGCATTAAGATGATCCTTCGACTTTCCATGATCATTAAGTAATGTGAAAATAAAATTATCACAGAAATTCTTCCCAATATGCATCACATCAAGATTGTGGCACAACAAATTAAATTCCCAATATGAAAGTTTAAAAAATATACTTTTTTTCTTCCATTGTTGTGTTCTGATTTCACTTGACGATGCACTTCGGACCCGATTTCCGCTATCATTCAAATGATGAACCTTCTCAAATTCTGTTTCAACATTTTCAAGATGTGTCAATATTTCAGAACTGGTTAACAACTTTGGAGGTGTTCTACGATCAATGAAACCATTTAATTTTTATTTGTTCAGCTGGAATATATGAGATGCATCGAGAAATCTTCGATGGCATAAGAAGCACCATTTTTCTACTATGAGGTAGCCATTTGGGCTCAAAATCAAAGTTACAAATGGGACAAGACAAACCCATATAAGTGTTCCAACCAGATAAATTCCCAAGTCCAGGGAAGTCACTAATGGTCCATAGTAAAGCAGCATACATTTTGAACATTGTTTTAGAACAAACATCAAATGTCTCAACACCGTTACTCCATAACTCCTGCAATTCTTCAATCAAAGGCTGCAAGTATACATCAATATCATTTCCAGGCATTTGTTTTCTAGGAATAATCATTGAAATGATAAAAGATTATTGTTTCATACACATCCATGGAGGAAGAGTGTAAGGGATAAAAACAACTGGCCAAATGCTATAACTTGTACTCAAAGTCCCAAATGGGTTGAATCCATCGGCAGCCAATCCCAATTGAACATTCCTAGGATCAGCTGAGAAATCTGGATGTAATGAATTAAATGTCTTCCATTATTGGGAATCTCATGGATGTCTCATTAACCCATCATTTTTATTATCTAAAGAATGCCACTTCATGTGTTCGGCGGTTTTTGATGACATGAATAATCTTTGCAATCGCGGTTTCAAAGGAAAGTAACGCAAAAACCATTGTAGGTGTGTTCATTTTCTTCTTCTTCATGAAATTATGTTCAGTCAGACTTCCAACATCACCCTTTGACTTCTATCTAGAATAAGAACATTTCTTTCAATTCTGTCTACTTGAATCCTCTCCCCAATAAAGCATACAATTATAGGGACACGCATGTATTTTTATATAATTCAGACCAAGCTTGTTAACAACTTTTTTCATATCGTAAAAAGATTCTGGGATTTTTGCTTCAGGAAATGCATCACAAATCAATTCCAATATCATGGACATTGCCTTATTTGTAATTCCATATTGAAATTTGATATGGTACAACTTCAGTAGAAATAAAAGCTTTGAATATTTCAAACACCCACTATACAACTCTTGATTTCCATCGTCAACTAAATCATGAAACGCATTTTTATCAGTGAAGTTTTCCGTTACATTTGGCTCTACAGAATCAAGAGGAGGATCCAATGATATGTTCCAATCTTGATCTACTTGTGTTACAGTCTAAAAAACATCACTTGTCATGTTGCAATTTGTAGCACCCTCTTATGGTTGTTCTGATATTTTTTGATGCTGATAGTGGTGTCTTGCAGTGCCGAATGCATCATTTATGAGGTTTTGCATTTCATTTTCCATTGTCGACGAACTTGGGACCTCATTCTGTGGATTAACATCAGTGCTCAATCTTTCTGTATTGTTCGATTTTCCATGCCAATTCCAACACAAATATTGACCAGGGAATTGCTTCAGTATTAAATGTTCATAAACTTCATCTCTCTTCAACCATGTTCTAAATTTACATTTAGCACAAGGACATCTTATTCTCCCTTCAACGGATCGATTAAAAATCGCAAAATCTAAAAAATCATTCAAACCCTTAACATATTGAGGTGTGTTCCTCGGTAATGTGATCCAGCTTTTATCCATGTATATCACAATGTGCCTACACAAAATATACGATAGTGTAAGATTGCAGAATCATAATATAATAAAGATGACCAATTGATCATAAAGTATGCATAATATAATAAAGATGATTCATTGCTCACATTTACCACTTACTTAGCATGCCCAGACAAACCAAACAAGTCTGGTCCTTAGGAGACAGCGTGAACACCTCATTAAGGAGCAGTAAGAATATCGGGATACACAATTATCATAACACTGTTAATCACACATTTATGTTTCCTCAAATAATTTCTATACCCACTACATTAATGAGATACATTGGTCCACTCAGATTACTTCCACACCCTCACAAAAAATACTACAACTTTCCTAAACATCTCATGTACTCACATGCTTGGTCATCTCAATTAAATGTTTTATTTTATTTTCCATATCTAGAAATGGGATACTAGTCGGTATTTATAGCATCCATCCAAAATCACTAGTACAGAATACCAATGAATGGGTTCCCATTTCTAGAGTTTCCCCTCATTGGATTATGTTTAATAATCATTACCTTCACTTATAAATATTATAGATCAATAAAAATAATATGGAATATTTTTTTACCATATTTAGTTTCATAATTTGAACAATGTTGTTGATACTTGTTTATAAGCCAATGAATATTCATCTCACTAGATCCAACATAGTGGTAACACATTATGATAATTCCCCCACTTAATTTCAATGTTTTTTCATCTATTAACTATTTATTTAGTAAGATACCTAAAACGGTGAAGTCTAATATTTTTTTTACATTCATCTTTAACCATATTTTTCTACATAATTCAGAAGCCTTTCACACTATATAACTAGGTTACACATCGTGTAACTATTACTAGATACAAGTCATGATTCAAAAGTCTTTCACATACAACATTCTAGTCTACATTAACATAAATATGGGTTAGTTATCATGCATAAGAGTATAATTCAAGTTCCCTATCTCACAAGGTATAAACATTCCTAGTAATACATCACACTTACCTTGGAGCCTCAGTCTAGGTAGTTCCATAAAATTCAACCATTAGGGGTATAGAGAATCAGTTCGACTCCATAACCCATGCATTCTTGGGTGGGGTTAGAGCATCAGTCCAAACCGACCTATGGAAGGAGCCTCAGACCTTTATCCCACCACCAAGCCCTGTGCACATGCTTATTTATCCATTTCCACACACACACACACCATATCGCAACTATACTCAAAACAATACACATAAGAATATCAATCCATAACAATCAATATATGAATTAATATTATTCCATAACCCATTAACACATTTTCCATTTACATTACATATCCAATTTAGCCAAATTTCCATTCTCTGCCCCATCCAATGAGGCATATTCAATAATTCCCTTGTATTAACCCTTTTAACATATTCATGAATTACCTTTAGAAAATCCATTTAACATATTCCTCAATACATAATCCATTACCAATTTAACATATTCATAATTTTGTATACAATAATCCTCTTAGTAATTTCAATGTATTTCATAAGTCAATTGGTACAATCTTAATTAACTCAATTAATCCCATTTTCATGTCGTTACCAAATAATCCATTGCGTAATTATCAACCCTAGGAACAACTTTTAGTATTCAATTTTCAACCCAACCAACCACATTAACATCTTTACCATGGGGTCTACATTATCACATGTCAACTCCACACATAAATATGTATGGATTGTATGAAATTTTCCGAATCTAAGGGCAAGACAAACCAAGGTATCTTTGCTCGGCCAAGCGCACTCACCGCAGTGAGGAGACTGTAGTGGCATGAATCTGTGTGGTTCTGGACCTCGACCTTTTGATTCTGGAAAAGCTATCTCTACGAGTGCCAAATTCCGTTGTCTGAGACTAGGATATAGTGTACCTGGTGTTTCCCAAGTAGATCTAGTCTTGTTTGTTTCAATGGAATTCACTGCATAATTTCTGGAAACAACACCTTGGAGGTCGTCATCTAGATGCCAATGGCACCAAGTCTCTCGTTTCTTCCTCTCTATCTCATGAAGTGTTAGCCTCAACCTCAAACATGAATCTGAATTCTAGGATCTCTACAATAACTTACACTTCCATGTTGTATTAAAATCTTGAAACGCTTCAAGCGTCTCTCCTTTCTCTTCTTCATATAGCTCAATGTCTACTATTTCTTCAATTTGTGCCTTTTCCATTAGCATATCTATCAAGATAATGTAATTTTCAACTTACTAAATTCATGTTGTGTTAAACCCTTCACATAAACTCATCACAACCCTTCACGTAAACTCATCAAACACACTAAGTATAACTCTCTATATCACACATCCAACTTTAAACTTTCAATCTCCCCATCCAGTATTTCCTAACAATACAGTATAACCAGTGAATGCATAAAATTTCAATGCATATTTCACAAAAAATCAAACACCATGTTATCAATGGGTACCCCAATCAAAGTATTTCTAAAAAAAATTAAAAGAATTAAGATGATGAATAAATTTGAGTATTTTATTCAATGCACTGCCCCTAAAATTACAAATTATTTAATAACATTTTTGAAAATTAGCATCACATTGAGTAAATTGAATGTGTATCAAATGCACCTTCCAAAAAAAAGTATATCATATGCTACAGTTAGTGATTTTCTTACAATTTTGCACTATATACATCACTTTACTATTTATGACTACCAACGATTAATTTACATTATTGATGAATTTATATGCAATGTACCAAGTAAATCCTAGGATCAAAAAAAACATTTATATTATATTCTTATATATCTTGAATCATAACATTACACTTTATCCTCTGTTAATAAACAAAGTTAATTTATTAAAAAATAAAATTAAAGCCACAAAAATGTTCACACAATCTAAAAACTAAAAGTCGATCCGAACCAACCCGCCCTCTGAAACGAACCTCGGCTTCAAATAATAAACATATATTACACAAAATCTTGTAAAAAAAGATGAAAAATGTTGGAAATTTCACTTTGGGGTCACGGTCGCAGTGAGAAGGGTCGCCAGGAGAAGGGGGTCACGGGCTCCGCCGTAGGCGTTGGTTGCGGGGTCACCAGAGATGGAGGTCGCGCCGGAGTCGTCACGGGGTCGCCGGGGGGGGGGGGGGGGTTGCGGGAAGAAGGGAGCATGAGGTCAAGAGGGTTGGGGGAAACCAGGATCTGGGTATGGAAGGGTCGGGATTTTTTTAAAAAAATATGGGTCTAGCGGCGGTTTATTAAAAATCGCCGCGAAACCATTTTCAGAAAACATTTAGCGGCGGTTTTGTGAACCGCCGCCAAAAAACTGCCACTAAACCCTATTTGTGTTGTAATGATTCATAATTTATACAAATAAAGGAGTAAATTTACATGGTTTTTAGTCTTATTTGTTAATTATTTTATATATTGGAGGTATCATTCAAATTTTTAATATGAATTCTGTGATTTTTGGTTATTCATCATTGTTATCCTAGTGATTTTAATATTTGGTGAGATTATTTGATTATGGATAATAAATTGTTAATGTGATATTATGTCGATAAGTTTATATTATTAAATTGTGTATATTTCACTTGAAAAACTTAATAAACTATGGTTTAATTAAAATATAATTAATTAGTTTATGGTGATGAGTTAGTAAAAATGAGAAGCAATATTATCTATATTAAAGATTGTTTTTATTGTTTTATATTCACAATAGTATTATAGAAAATAGTTATTATGTGATAATTTATTTTTATGAGGTCATAGTTCACTTACTTTAATGATGTGAGGGTTAAAGTGGAAAAATGGAAACTTGTAAATAATTACACATGTGGTAAATAATTTTTTTTGGTGAAAAATAGGAGATAATAATCCAAATATGACTCTTCAGTTTAAGTTAATGAATTTATAGTTTTTAACAATTTTTTGTAAATTTATACATTTTATGGAGTATTTAAAATGAAATTTTACATGTCAGGACATTTTTAGAATGAGCTAAAAGTTACCAATTTCTTCTATAAACTAATTGATTAAATGTGTTAATAATGGAATTATGCTAGGTAATGTTATTATTGGGAATAGGCATGATAAATATTGAGTTGTGAAATGAAAATATTGATATTAAAAGGGGTATTTGGGTGAGTTGTCATTTAGAAAAATATATTAAAATGTGGAAATAGAGATATAATTCCTCAAATATGCATTTTGGGTTTATTAAACCTGTTTTTATTTAAAATGTAGCCTTTTGAAATCATATGATTAATGGAGTCATTATATTAAATGTTACATAACATGCATTTTTCGTTAAATAGTGGAAATTATCTAAAATATGGATTATAATTAAATGAAATTTTAGTTATTTAAATGTTACATAACATTTTAATTAATTATAATTTATTTATTATTAATATTGTATTTTTAATTAATTTATTGATTTTTAATGATTTTATCTTTAATTTATTTATTTATTAATTTTTAACACATAAATGTTTATAATTTATAAATTTAAATAATTAATAATTAATTAGTAAGTTGTACTTTTATTAATCATATATTTATATAATAAATTTTAATTATCAAATTTTTAAAACCATTTTTTGAAATATATTAACATGTAAACTCATTTCCTGGAGTTGTTAGTACATTTAGAGTTAAAAAATAATGATTCAATATAATGTAAGGATGAGTGACCTCTTGTGAATATGTGCCATTGTTTAAGAAAACTATTGAAACATTTTATTAAAATGAAATTTATTTGAAAATGAATACTTGTAAGTGCATTTAGTGAAGTGTTTATTACATAGTGTGCTAATAGAGAATGAGTAGGAGTAGTGTAAATATGACTAACCTTGTATTTAAATAAAACACAGTCACTAATAATTTATCAGTTATTTATACTACTGTGAAAAAATGACCCTAATGATTCATAATGGTTCTAAGAAACACTATTAAATGATTTTTTATGTATAAATATGAAATTATTTTTTAGAAACCATCATGAATCAGTTGTTGTGGTTCAAACCACTATAAAATACCTTTTTTCATGAACTAATTTCTTCTTAAATAATGTGGAATAGATCACATAAAATTATAATAAATGTCATTATCCCCAACTTGGTTATCAAATAAACCAATATTATATTTTTAAAAAAATCACTATGATTACCTCTTAGTTTTGTTTGAACCATTCAAGGCTACCATATACCCAGTCCACCATCAAACTATACTGAGAATGACTATTACTTATATTCATAATCTCTAATGATTTATTATAGCTTAAAAACGATATTTCCACTCATTCATAGACACCCAAAAATACTTTTCTCTTAATAAATAACTTAGTAATTAAATTTTTAAATGCATTTAAAATATTTAATAGCTTATTTATCATCTAAAAACCTAAAACCCCCATAATATATTTTTATCCCATAAATACTACTAAATATATATTCTAACACGTGAGAAAAATTGTGAAACATGTCATCCATGAGTATGGATCATGTTTATTTACTCGCATGTGATTTTGAAATGGATTGTAGCATAGTGGGAAAGTTATATACTAGTAGTACTATAAAATTTGTAATTATATTATAATATAAAATCTTTATATCTAAAATCATCCCATATCATAAGAAAAGTGAACTAGATAACCCTAAAAATTATTTAAATTGACTGATAGAGGAACAATAATCAATTAATTATGATTTATTAACATAAAATTATTTATAATTATCATGAGTGTTACATTCCATGTTCTTATATATTAAAATTTTATTATGAAACATATATGTTTTATAGATAGAATATTTTTCATCAATATAAAATTAGTGTATCATGGTATATTATAAACAAACCACATTTAATATGTTAAAGATTGAACATAATTGTATAAAATAATAAAAATTAAACTTAATAGATGAACACACTACATAAGATTTATAAAAATACAATAGGTTAATAAATTAATGTATTTAACCTTAGTAAAATTTTGAAATATCATGGATCATGGTCTATGATAATTACCATATCCATGAATGATATTTTTATAATAATAATATAAAATATTAGAAATAATATAGGTATTATGTTATAGAAATATAGGGAACCTTGATTAAAAACCATGGTATTGAATTGTACTAGATTTCATTTGTATATATAAAATAAAAAAGTGAACATATGACAATTCTAAACCATGTGGTAGTAATTATAAATATGGATATAAAAATATTGACTAACCATTTGAATTATGAAGTTATAATTATAGAAAATAAATGAAATAATATTTCTAGTAAAAAATAAAAAAAAATATGAACGTAAAAAATAAAATAAGTTAATATTTATTTTAATTAATATAATGTTTTAATTTACCTAACTAAAACGAAATAATTTTTATTATTTTTCTTATCAATATTTATAAAACTTGTTTATTTTTATATCATTTCTAAATATTGAATTTATCTAATTTTGATATTCATTTTCATAATGTGATGACCTAAACCAAAGACCCAAACCTCAAGTCCCAAATCAGGTAGTCACATAGCCTCATGTTCATTCTCTAATCGCCAAAGGGTCAAAACTATCACCTTCAAATAGAACATACACAATGTGAAATGATCAAATATCATATAATAGTTCTCCAACAAACACCTAATCCTTTTAGTAATGAACTAACTCAGATACATGTCCATAAAATAAGAACTGGAATGTCACATTCATAAGTCACATTCCCAATTTCCCAAGGCAAGAACAAGTTCCAAATGGGTTCACAAGCATATAATGGGAACAATTTAGCAATAAGAAAAATTAAATGTGATTTATGTAAACACAATAAATAAGTCAGCACACACTTAAACACATATGAGTTATATCAAGAAGACCAATTACATGAACAATACAATATAAATGTTATAATGTTTAAAAAAAATTAAGATAAAGACACAACCAACTCTACAAGGTTCATGGACCCTCATATTCCATCACCTCTATTTCCCCCACCCATTCAAATGGTTCACTATTAAAAAATATGATAGCCAATCTCACCTACCAAACATATCTAAGAAGATACAAAGGCTACCTACACACTAGAGATTGTATATAGGGGTGATCCAATGCCTATAAGGATTCCATAGAGAATCAATAATACAGAATTCATAATACATTAAAAAATTACTAGATTCAATAAAAATTTGAAAATACCTTTTATTATATATGTTATATTTCCCTTTAAAATCAATATCCTTTAGCTTTGAAAACCACTATAATTTTCAAACAAATATTTAAGGATTTAAATAGAACATATGAATAATTCATAAAAATTAAAATCATTTAAAATAAATCATAATTTTTTGTAATAAGAAAATAAAGTAATACACGACATGAATAATCAATAACATACTATTAGAAACAACACAATTGAAACACTATATGTGAATCATAATATTAAGAATATCACAAACTAAATATAAAACACATGGGAGGAAAATAATCCATAAATATGGAATATATTTATAAAAACTCAAAATTATAAATTAATAATATATTTTTTTATAATTTATGTTACATAATACAACAAGGTAAATAATCCATCAAATATAATTTTTAAAATTTTAATCTCATTGATAACTTACAAAACACACAACCAAAAGTTTAAATGAACCATAATATAATGTACCATTATAACCAAGACATGAAATAGTTGGGTATGAATATTATTAATTAAATTATGAATATTACAGTTATCTATTGATTTGAAATAAAATAAGAATTATATTAAAGAAAATATATATCTGATCTGAAAAAATGCATTTTTTTGTAAAAGATATTTTAGTCATGCTTTGCAGACATTATTTAAAATTAATTTTTAATAATTTTTGAAAATTTATTTTATAAAATAAAAAAAACTTCTAAAATAATCATATCAAAATTATATTATGATGAATTTTTTGGATTTTTTTGAAATGTTTCATTTTTCAGTTAATTGTGAAAAATAGCCTTTTTGGACAAAAAAGTCTTTTTTTAATAAATTGAGTAATTTAAAAGAATCAATATAATTTTAATATTATTTAAATTATAATAGGTATTATTTATTTATATTTAATCCACTTAATTACATTTTAATAAAATATTTAACAAATTTTTGTATAAGATAGTCGTTGGGATGAAAACATGTTTTTTTCTAAAAAATATTTTAAAGTACATAATGTTTCTTATTATTATTAAATTTATATAATACTAAATGAGGAATTATTTATATGAAATGTAATTATCAATAAATATTAATTTATTTTCATGCAATTATTATTATCAATCACAGAGTTAATATAAAATTGTGTTTTGATAGAAAAATACCCTTCTTGAAAACCCTCATTTTCATCGCATTTGCATCATTCCTTTTAAATTTAATTATTCCCCTTCTATGAATTGAATTTAGTAAAATAGATTGAATTTTTGTAATATTCCTAATTTATATTTTATTATAAGGTTAAGCTAATTTCTTACAATAATGAATAGTGAAAAATCAAAAAATAATTAAAATAATTAAGTTAAAAATGGGTTTACTTCAGGGTTAAACTAAATGTATATGCGTTAAAATGACATAAAAATTTTAAAAATGTAATTTTATTAACATAATTCAACCTTATAATGTATAAATCTTGATAATAATCCATTTTTTATATTTTTTTCAGGTGTAAAACATGGGTGCACTTTTCCTTTTCAAGAATTACAAGTGTGTGATTCACCTCACATATAAAAGGCAACCAACTATCCTATAATATCAACAACTTAAAACCGATTTTTTTGGATATTCCTAACCCAAATAACTTGAGAACATCAATACCCTCACCCTGGATTCCTTTTCTTGGTTATAAAAATCTCTGATCATTCCCAGATACCTGTGTACCTCGATACTAGAGTTGATCACGACATAGCTCGAAGGGAATTTCCAAACCCCAGAGGTTTGTGACTACCACATGGAATTATAAAGTAAAAATGATAGTAAAAAATTACACAAACACAGTTGAATAAATAGTTAAATATCCGTATAACCAAAAACTCTACTGGGAGACTATATGAGAAACCAAAAAAAATATCAAAAACCTAGTTCTGTATATCTTATCCCTGATGGGATGTTGATGGGTTCAATTCGATGTGTTCCTGAGAGAGATGTGTACACATAATTTCGATGCTCAGAGATATGATATATTTTATGATCCCATATCATGGAACTATATAATCATCAAGAAAATAGACATGGTTCTTATTATGATTACTTTAATTTATATTTCCTAAACTATAAAACAGATTTACTCATGCCGAATTATTTTTATAAATAGTTTTATATAAAGTATTTGTTTAATCCATGATTGAAATGTTTTCCATAATTTAAAATGAAAATAATTTTTTGTTTTAAATATGAAAATGTACTTACATAACTATTTTTAGAAAAACTAAGTAAATTTTTCAGTTTTTTAATTATATAATCTTATTATAAAACACTTGATGAGGACATAATTGGTTTTGTATCTCACGCCATACCATTCCCGTAGAGCTTTTATAGATTTTCTCATACCAGCTATGAGTAAATTGAAGATTATGTTTAGAGTAGGTGGGTTTTTTTGATACCTTGGGGCTTCAATTGTTTAGTAATTTATAATTTGGAGTTTGTCTTCTTATATATATAATACTTTTATGAAGTATTATTTGGATTTTGATATGACTATTTAGTTTCTGGTAATATCACCCATTTCAGTTTTCAACATACTGATTAATAAATTTTTTCCCCATTGTGTTTGAAGAAAATTCATTACCGCTTTTATATTGTATGATTCTCGGTCTTAGTCTCTATCCCTTGGGAATCAGGAACACCCTTCAGTCTTTTCATGGGATCGACTTGGGTATTTGGGTACCAGGATTATTATAATGGATCAAGAAAACATGGTACTAGAGGGACGTTAAGCATATTACATTTATGTCAAATACCAATTGATTTCAATGTCACTAATAATTCTCAAGAGGCTGAGGAATGGCTAAGAAATATATACCTTCTCTTTGATTTTTAGAAACTCATGATATTATTAAGGTAATTGTGTTATCTTTATACTAGAGGGGCCTTTAAAGAGATGGTTGGATTTCATGGTTAATGAAAAGAATCATGACGGTTTAAAGTAGAATTAATTCAAGGTTATATTCATTGAATAGCTAATTTTAGAATCAATGGTGTTGGGCAAGGATATGGATTTTTTTTAAGCATGAGAAGGATGATAGGACCATGACCAAATATGAAAAATGATTCACAGAGCTTCTACGATTTTCACATAATATTTTATCGAATGAGATGATAAAGACTCAAAGTTTCAATATATGAAATCTATATAAAATTTCTTATTAGGATTTTATGCTAAATCTCCCTTCTTATGTTGATGCCCAAGATATAGTGTTGGTTGGTGAACTTGATCTAGATGATAATCCAAAGTTGGAAGGAGTTCTCTTTTCCCCTAGTGGTAGTTTTAAGAAACCATTTAAATGAAATAGTATGTGTGATGAGTCTCACAGTGGTTATTGATAATGGGGTTCTTCTGTACCTCCTTCACTATCTAGAATAGTCCCCTTGAATTCATACCAATGACGGAATCATAGGCATTCAAAATCTGTTTGCACCAAGGCACCAAAGATATGTGGTTCATGTGGTCATTTAAGATAATTACATAAATTCCATTACATATTCTCTATCCCACATAGTGTCATGGGATCATCAATCCCCAAAAGTATTATGGTGTAATAATACGCTTCAATATATAAGGGGTTCGATCCATAGGCACATGGGATAAATCCACTTCACACATTGGATGAGTCCCCACATGAAGTAGATATTGTTCTATAGACCATGATAAGTACCATCTCTATAGATCCATCTTTAACGAATGATTTATTTGATACTAGTGCATCTCACTCATTTATATCAAATCATATTGTGAATCTGGTAAGTCTTCCTATGGAGATTTTATCTTATGTGATGTATTTTAAAACACCCCTAGGAACAGAGAGAGAGGACGGTCTATATTGTCCAGGTTGTTTCTCCTCATTATTAGATATTAATTTTACATGTTATTTTTTGCTTCTTTAAATGAAACCACATGATTTTTTTCAGGATCGATTGGCTCATTACCCAGAATGCGTGAATTGATATTTATCTTCACTTGGTATCCTTTATTATGCCTGAAGGGTTGTTATGTATCATTGAGGTAGAATGAGACTTGAGGTCACGTATATTAGGAACTTATTATCCATATTTGGTGAAATTAATATTATTATTTACTTTTGATCTAATGGGAGAATCCTTCAGTGGTGATATACCCATAGTTTTCATCGAGTTTCTTAATGTTTTTCACTATGAATTCTATGGTTTTCCATTGTTAAGGGAGGTAGTGTTTTCTATTGATTTTATTTGGTACTCAACTAATATATATTCCATCTTATCATATGGATTTAGATACAATTTAAGAGTTGAATACTCATTTAGATGATCTGATGATGTAAGGCTTTATATTCCTGAGTGTTTCGCCTTGGGCGGTGCCTATTTTCTCTACCATGAATGTTGATAGAGAAATTTTTCTATGTTTTCATTATAAAAATGTCAACTAAGTTAAGGTAAATAAAAATTATCTATTTTCACATATTGATTATATGTTTTAATTTTTGAATGGTTTGAAGTGGTTGTAAAGATTTAACTTTGATTTGGTTATCACCCGTTGAGAATAAAAGAACCTTATATTCAAAAAATCAACTTTTTGGGGTAGGTATGGCCATTATGAGAACCTTATCATTACATTTCTTTTAACCAATTATCCTGATGTCGATGTAGATTTCATGAACAACATTTTCCAAGATTATCTTGATATGTTCATGGTTCTATTTTTTGGATGAAATCCAAGTTTAATCATTGTTTGAGGAGGATCACATGCATCATTTGAGAACAGTTATTGAATTGATGTGAAATCACCAAATTTATATTAATCTATTGAAATGTGGTTTCTGGATTTGGGAATTGATGTTCTCTAGAAACATGGTGTTAGAGCATGGAATCCCAATTGACCCAATGAGGGTGAATGTTATTATGATATTGGATAAATAAAGTGTATTTTTTTTAGATTTAATGCTTCTTGGGTTTAAATAGATATTATCACTGGTTCATAAAGGATTTCCCGATGTCAAATTCCCTAATGACTAATCTAACATGAAAGGGAGTGAATTTATTAGTATGAAAATTTTCAATGTTATTTTGTTGATCGGAAACATTTCTTGACTTCTTATGAAATTTTTGACTATTCTAGTGGCCAGATAGGGCTATTTGGTATTTTATGATGATTCAAGTTTAGGTTTTGCTTTTTTTATCATGCAAGGTGATCATGTCATTTCCTTGGGATCTCATACTCTAAGGTCACGTGAGAAGAATTATATGTTCCATGACCTTAAAATTCATGGTGTGATTCATTCACTTTAGTGGTTATGGAATTTCCTTTTTGGAGAATGGATTACCATATATACTAAACATAATTTCTTGATTTATATCATCTATAGACAATATTTTAATGTTCACCAAATGAATTGGGTAGATTACCTACAATATTTTAATTTCAACATCACCAACACCCTAGGGAAAGAGAATTTTTTTGATGATGCATTCAGTAGGAAACATCATAACTAGGTCTTGAAATAATCATTATAAGAGTTAAGACTACTCGATATTTTTTAATATTTTCAAATTGGAGTTTTCGAAATAGGGTATGATGTTTTCTTTGATAGTGTTCAAATGGTCTTTTCTCTTCTCCATATTGTTCTTCAAGAATATCTACTTGGTTATGAATTTTGTGGCATATATACCATCTTTATAGTGGGGATACTATTTTTGAGTGGTCTTCATCCATGGATAGTATCCTATGTTTACAAAATCATTATTTTATATCTTTCATATATGGAAATTTCTGATGGGGGATTTCTCTAATTCCTAGTGGGAAGTGCACAAAGGGACATTCTGTTGTTTTTGAAGATGTGGGGAAAGTGACTTACCATTTACCACTTCCTCCACATTTGATGTTAATACATTACAAGTCCATTTTATCAAATCTATTAAGGTATATTTCTGTCATATCTCCTATTTTGAATTATAGTGATCTTGATGTAGAGCCTGCTTTATCTTCCAGGGATCATCCAGTAAGAATAATTGATTCTTAGTCCAAGGAAATTCATGGGAAGATTATTCCATTTTTTGAGTGATTTTTCATCATGGGTATTGTTCACATGATTCATGTTAATGTGAGGAATTTATGAGAAATTATTGGCCTCACCTTTTTGATATGGAATATTCTAGATAGACATTCTTGGGAGATAATGTTTTTATAGTGTAGAGGTTGTAAAACCCCAATTTGATTTCTATTAGATATTATATAAACCATTATTGTGGTTTTAAATTTTTATTGGTTGAGTATTGTTGAGAAGGAATTGGGGGGATACCTATATTGATGAGGTTAGAGATTTGTACGATTTTTTTGTGCAAAAACTGCAGGTTCTATGGTCTTTTGGGGAATTATGCACCGTGTAATGTGTCGCACTATGTTTAATCATCACATTATAAAATGAATGAAATAAATACACATCATGAAATATTACTATACTTATACATTTTACATACTATTTAAAAATTAGAAATCAGGCTTTAAAAAATGATTAGATTTTCAGTGTATCTGGTACTTGAGAGTAATATGACATGTAATTGGGTTACATGCTACGTAACATCCCAGGTATTGTTTTTAATTAGTTTTTTCAACTAAATATTCTATTTATTTCCTATGGATTTCTTTTCTCTCCTCATATAGGCTCTTACTTGTAGATTTTGGAGACCTCGGACACCTTTTGATCATCTATTTGGGTATTTATCATCGTATTTTTTTGTTCTCCTCTATGGGTACGTGGTCTTTGTGTCTCTTTTGTCTCTATCTCTCTCCATTCCCCTCTTTCAGTTTTATTGTTCATCTATGGATTGATGGATCTAAACTCCATCATGTTAAATCTTATTTCTAGGTCGATTTGTAGGATCTTCTACACCTTCATTTTTATTGGAGAGTCAAATTGCGAGAGTTATGATTCCATGAAAAATGTTGGTGTTTTGATTTATGATTTTAAAATTAATTAAACAATAAATTTCTTGTGTTTAAAATTTCCCTCAATTTAATATTTAGAAAACAATTTGATGGGAATTGGAACTTCAATTAGAAGGGCATGGATTTTTTGGAAAACCCACCAATTCCAATGGAATTGGAATATGGGGTATAATTTGAAATTGATGGGATTTGTAAATAGATTTGAGAATTGATTTTGAAAAATGGATTAAATTTATTTGATAAAAATATATGATTGGTTTTTAATTGTAAAGGTATTCAATAATGAAAAAAACTATGTTTTTGTTTTAAAAATGAATTGTTATTTTAAAATGAAAATTGGGGAGATTGTGAGGTTATTTTAAATGAAATTATTTACCCTTTTTCTATTTACTGATTGATCACATGAGGGTTTGGGTAGTCAGTGGGTTATTTGGGAGAAACATGATAAGATGGTAACTCCCTAATAATTGAATAAATATTTCTAAACATAAAAATCTATTGTTTGAAATATCTTATCACCAATGGGATATTGATGGTTCTTATTCGGTGTGGGCCTGAGGGTCATGTGTGCACATTCTAGTCATGATTACTGATATGAGATGTGTGAGAATCCCATATGT
Source organism: Viscum album (assembly GCA_963277665.1). Lineage (NCBI taxonomy): Eukaryota > Viridiplantae > Streptophyta > Magnoliopsida > Santalales > Viscaceae > Viscum > Viscum album. The sequence continues at coordinate 1,950,270,113 of OY728141.1, read as the reverse complement.
TGGAACCATCATATTGTAGGGATGTTTTTTGTGATTTCATTGATGTATATTCCATTGATTATGAAACTATTTTACTCATGAGAAATTATTTATATAAACTGTTTTATATTATGTTTTTATTTAATACATGTTTGAAATGTTTTCCATCACTTGAAATAAAAATAATGTTTTGTTTTAAATATAAAAATACACTAGAATTCCTATTTTGATTAAAATTTGACAAATTATTGGCTTTTTTATAATGGAATATTATTAAGGAAAACTTGGGGAGACCCTAATAGTATTTTTAGCTAACACATTACCTTTTCCTTCAAGAGTCTATATATTTTCTCCTTCTAAGCTAGAGTAAATGTATGATTCCTCTTGATGTAGGTGGATGTTCTTGATCCATTCCGGTATAGAGTGACATGTGCATTTGGATGTGGAGTTTTTCTTCCTATCCATATTGTAATTTTATGTTGAAATATTTGGTTTTTTAAAATACCTTTCTGGTTTCTTGTACTATCTCTCATTGGTGTTTTTGATCATACTAATATGTATATATTTCTTCTACTTCATTTGAGGAAAAATCATTCCCACTTTTTTATTATATGATTCCATGTGATAGTTTCCAACCCATAGAAAACAATAATACCCTTAAAACTATGTTAATATCGGCTTAATAATTTGGGTAACATTGTTTTCAGGTCAGTTTATGAAAAAAAATAAATTCTAAGTATACATTACGTATTATCCTAATGAGGTGGCCAGGGAAGAGGTAAAATTCCAAACTATGTATTTTTGTTTTATTTATACTTACAGCTACTTAAAACATTATACATTTATTATTAAATAATATAATCAGTATAAAACTTATATTGAGATTTTTTTATGTTAATGGAATGACCGATATTCATCCCCTATCACCTAAAATGTAAAAAAGAGCATCGCTCCTGTATATGGATGACTACCACCTCACGAATCGATGTGACACATTTTCTATCAAAAAATCTTGTGTTTGGGAATGATGATATATATAAAGTATATATATTATATATATATATAAGAAAATTATACATCTGGAGTAATTATATCTAATATAACTTCTTTATACTACATTCCATAGGCGATGTGATATCATTTCTCATGTGTATGGTGGGCTACCACCCCACGAAGCGATGTCATTCGTTTTTCACTAATTTTTTAAATGGAAGGTAATAAGGATAAATTTAATGAGTATATGTGATATAAATGAAATAATTATTATATTATTGATATATTTTTCATTCCTAAAATATAATATATATTTTTTTACTTACACTGAAAAATGATAACGCCATTCATGTACATGTGGACTACCACCATTATAAAGCATTATGACGCTATTTTCATCACCACACCACATAGATCACATATATATGTACATTTAAATAAATGATTTGATATTAATGATATTATTATCATTCTATAATGATAAAATATTAATTAACTTCTTTTATTGATGATCATTGAAAATTTGAAATGTTACTCAAAAGTACACATTACCTACTGTCTCCATGATTGCAACATAGTTTATTTTCCCTAACCATATTTCATGACTGTATTAAAAAATATAATTTAGGTATATATATTAAAATTATAACATCATTATTGTTATTGATATTGTTAAATAATAACTACTTTTCCCATATCCAACCAACCAATGTCATTTTTGACATATAAACAAAATATTACCAAAGCATCTAACATAAATTTAATTGATTATGTAATCATATAAAACATGGTAATAGGTGGAAAAAGGAATAATAAAATTTAAAAAGGTTCTTAATATGGTTAAAAATAATCATATTTTTATTAATTATGAATATAAAGAACTTATGTGAAGAGACGATCTCAGGGAAAGTGACTTCATCTCATTTTATCTTCATTAAGGACTATATCAATGTTATGCGCCAAATTTATTTTATATGATGTATATACTGACATATTTACAAAAAATATCATCAAACCTTAATAATTATGGGTATTTTAAATTTAATTTTTTATTATTTAATCCAAGGATATTTAACATGAAATTTCCCATGCCCTAAAATGCTTCATAACTCATTTTCATTTCATTGGGTTAAATTACTTCTTCATTTAACTTAGATATTATAGGACTATGTATATAATAAATTTATTTACATTAATATTTATTTCCAACTTTTTTATGTTGAATTATATTTTATACACATAATCTAATCATTGATTCATTGTAACTTCGACGATATGATCATTGCAAGGGATTTCATCTCGATTTCTCTTCATTAAGGAATATTGTAATGCTATAAACCTAATTTATTTTATATGATGTGTATAATTCCCCCTTTTCTTGTAAAATCATGAATAATTCATTTTTAATTGTATTTTATGTTTTAATTTGACATATTTTATCTAAGGTGATTTCACATGAAATTCACCAAGTGGTAATAAATTTTGACAACTCATTCTATTTTCATTCGGTTATATTACTTATTAATTGTCTTTGTCATTCTAAGATTATGTGTGTACATACATTTGAGTATATGATGTTGAATTTCCACTTGTTTTAATTGGTTTTAAATTTGATACACATAACTGATTCATTTATTAATTCCCACTTTAATGTTGTGATCTTCGTAAGAGTTTATCTTAAAATATCATTTTATTCCTGATTATTTATAATTGAATTTCATTAAAGGTAATTATTTGATAAATGTATAATAAATCCATTTAATTTTATTCTTTTATATTTATTCATGAATTTTTTATGTAATACATCCTTTTATAACCCTTTGGTATTTAAAAATATTGAGAAAATATTTTTAGTAACATCTGACTTCATTTATCTCTTCAGTTGACAATCTTATTTCATTCAAAACCATATATTCTAAAAATTATTCAAAAAAATTTCTAATATTTTTCATACTGATTTTTATAAATAATTGTATTCATGTTTTATTTTAAAAACATTATAATGAATCTTCATTTCATTTTCCCAACAAATCGTTTGGATTTTATTAAAAAAAGGGAAAATATTCTTTATTTTATTGTCTAAGACATGTATGGAATTTCCCCCCATCATGACCAATAAATGTTTTATTAACATATTAATTCTTCTGTTGGGTTCTTTATAATAATTATGAATAAATAATGTATTGAAATTCAAATTCTTGATTTATTTTTGTATTCACTAACAATACATAGAAATATAAATGATTCAAATATTACTTGTTTGGGTTTTTTATAATAATTCTGAATAAATAATTTATTGACAGTAACATTCTTGATTTATTTTTGTAGTAATTAACTATACATTGAAATATAAAATTTCCTATGTTCATTTTACATTAAAGTTCCCCTAAATATCCTTATTATTTAACATGTTTTTCTTATTTCTTAAACTGTAGCTCATTTATACATATGTTGTTTTACATTAAAAGTTATTTAAATGATAGGGTAAATATTGATAATCTGTATTATTTATTCAATTCATATATTTAATAGTAATGCATATAATTCATGAATTAAATAGATTATAAAATATATGAGGAATTATTTGGACATGCATGTATGGGTGGTCTCGATTAAAGATATCCACTCAATGCATCAATATTATTATGAGGCAATTTTGTAAGTTATAATGAAACAAGTTTCTACTGATATTTTTAATCTACCTTGGGAATGTTCTTGATAGTAGAGGTACCATGTTCTTGAGAACATGTAGTCCAATGATTAATAATTTCCTTCATTAAGAATTCAGTTATTATTATACAATATGTTATTATAATTATATTATTTATGGATGAATTTCATTCTCATTTTAATAATCAAATGGAATTTGTTTCCAGTTATTTACCATTCTGTATTGATTATTTCATATCTTGTTATTCATGAGATATTCAGAATAATATTATCTCTTTCTTCATTTCATTCTCACTTTATTAATTTAATGGGCTATGTATTTTGTTCATTTAAATTTGCATATTTATTATCCAAGATAATTTCTCAATGATATTATATTTATATGTATATAATTCTCAGTTTATTGATTTAATGGATGTTTTTTTTATTGAAATTTCCATATTTGTTATTATTTATCTTATCATGCTAGTTAATTTATTTAAAATCGGTTTTGTGTTCAATTATTTACCTTTCATTATTGATTATGCTCATTGACCCATGATAGCTTCTATTGTAATTTACCCTTACTAAGGATTGGATATCACTCTTATTTTTTAATTTCCCAGTAATCTAGCTAGTGTAAAAAAATAATATGTGAGGATATGCTATAGAGAATAATTTTTTTATTGAAAAAAAAATTGTTTACATTTTTTCCCAAATTTAATATGGGAATCAGGTATGTATCTAGTTTACCAAGAATAATAAACTATTCATTCTTTTAGGATGTGATCCCTTGTATATTATGCCAATTTAATAAAGCATACACTGACTCTGAGCTACTTGGTATGGGGTTACTACAGTTGGTATCATAGAAAGTTCAGAAGAATCCTTATGATCTAGATTAATAAAAACATAGATTATGGAACATACCCCTTTGATATATTTTGAGGATAATCATAGATGATCATATTAATGTTTCGTTAGGGATGATATTATGTGAGATTTTGTATTAATATATCCCTATATGGATACAATATGTGGACATTGTTCTACCAGAGATGTAACTAGGGGTAATGACACAAAAAAGGGCACTTTGAGCATGACTCAATAATCACTTAGTGTATGAAAATAGGCCTTAATATACATATATTTTAACACTCGTGGGGGATATGATTTGGATAATTCACATTTTATTTATAAACCATCATAAAGGATTTTAATAGATGATGAAAAATGAATGTCCTAAGTTATAAATATGGTGTCTTAGATTTAAAATAAGGTGTCACAATTTAAACATCTTATAAATGATTATATTGGTTTCCCAAATTGATTATTTTTTCTCACACTATAATAATCTTTAGTAAATAGTTGAAACCTAAAGTAATTGTGTTAACATTGAATATGAAGGACAATGTGGTGACTATGGGAAAACTAATGGGGTGGTGATAGGATTGAAATATATCATGATTATTCCAAAAATTGGATCTCAAAATATTATTAACAACCTATACTTTAGCCATCTCTAGGACTCACCAACGAAGAAAATGATGGAGTTTTCTAAGAGCTTAAGTGGTAAATTCCATAGAGAAAAGAAGGATTGATTTATATTATGTCAGAAATGTGTAAAGAAAATCTCAGTATAGAATCTCAATGGAAAAATCAAATTATTTATGTGTGTAAAATAATTGAATAAAGAAACAAATTTCTGAGTAACATTTATGAGTATAATAGAAGGAAATAAATTTGATTCTAGGGTTAAATATATAGTTTTTTGTGTTAAATGTGGTGAACCTAGGAATTATCTCAGTCAATTCCCTCTTTAAAAGGATAACCCCTTGACCAAGAGAGGTATTCTGTTGAAAGAAAATAGATGATGTAGTTTTTATTGGTATTAAACAATTAAATTTCAAAATCAATTGTTTATCATTTTTATTTTCCTATAAGAATCACAAATCATATAAGGATTTGGTGGAATTTTGAGAACATATAGGTATTAATTAACTTAAAAGTTAAGGATAACATTATGTAATTATATGTTTAAGGTTGATCAAAATTTCAATGAATTAAACAACCCTTTCAAAAATTTATGTGGTAGGAATATTACATGTATAAATACATTTTTGGAAAATAATTATGGTAACCCCACCCATTAGTTTTTTATATGTTTCTTTGAAAATTTTATTTAATAAATAATGAGGTTATGTATTTTAGGAATGAGTCTATATTTATTGTAACACTTTAGAGTTTATAATAAATTTTATATTGAGTTAATAATGGGTTATTACACACTGGTTAATGGTATAATAATTATATTAATATGGTTTTAGAAAAATGAAAACCCCCATTCAAGTTGAAAATCCATCACATACGACAAGGCCGCGGGGCATGAACCAACAAATAAAGGATGATAAGGGTTTAGCACTTACAATTTAACTATAATATATTGGGCTTAATATGCCATTATTTTTAGTTAAATGATTGAAAAAACAATAATAATTACGATCTAGTGGTGTTACAGTTGAGGTTTAGAGATTAATATGTTTTATTGGATAACATGTGCTAACTATATTGGATTTGGATAATACTTTGTGATAGATGAAATGTATTTTTAGTCTTCTATGGATCTTAAAATATGTTAAAAGTGAATTTTAGTGCATTAGAGAAAAATAATAATTTTTTTAGTAAGCGGTGAATTGGAAATTGATTGAAGCATAACAAAAGGATGAAATTGTTCTTATCAAAGGGAAAGGTATATTATAAGTATATTTCATTGTATTATTATATAATAAAGGAATTACCCAACATTAAGAAAAGGATCTTGAAACCCAAAATGTTATCTATGTACCTTCATTTAAGTTAAATCAAATTTTCCCTTAACACATTACAGATTTGTGGATTTGTGCTCATTTACCATCTCTAGATCATTCAGTTTCTTTTGATTAATAACCTATATAATTCTATTTAATTATTTATGTTTTTCATCAATGTACATATATTCACATGCCACCAATGTTCTCATACTTGGAAACATATATGTTATTCCACATTTCCTTTTCACCTCCCGTTATATCTTATTATGATGATGTTTTATTAACCATATTTTTTATGTGGGTTTACAACAATGTATTTTTCAAATATTAAACCCTTGATTTCTGAGCGCATGATCAAATTCACATGATGTAATTTTTTAAATATGGAAGAATATAACACCATAAAGTTCTAAATGAAAAACATTGTTTTAGAAAACATTTGGGACACAAAATACTAAACTTAAACAACCCTGGAAATATATTTCATTAAATATAATCTCTTCGATATCTTATGGAACATGCAACCCCGAGTTTAAATGAACCATAATATTCTATACCATTATAAACATTACATTCAATTCATAGGAATAAATATTAATAACTAAATTTTTACAAATATGGTTGTATGTTGATTAGATATAAAATAATATTCATTTAAAATAAAAAGAATTTATTTTATAAAATACAGTATTTTTTCGAAAGATGATTTAGTCATGATTTGGACACATAATTTAATACTAATTATTACCAATTTTAGAAAATTTATTTGATAAAATGAACATATTTTTTTAATCATAATATAAAAATTATCTTATATTAACTTTTTTATTTTTCAAGAATGATTACTTTTTCAATGAATAGTGATGAATTATATTTTTTATTGAACTCTCCTTGTTCATTTAAATAATTTAAAAGGAAAATTTATAATTTAAATTGGTTTTAAAGTAAAATTAGTTCAATTATAATATGATTTTAAAATTTTAGGAAAATTTATTCATTTTAATTTTTAATTTTTATATTCAAACCATCGATACTTATGTGACCTTTCTTTTTTAAACCCTTAATTTTCATCACATCTTTAGGTTTTGTTTTAAATTTAAATTGTTCCATTTTGGGAATTGATTTTGATAAAATTTATTCCATATTATTAATAATAATAATTTATATTTTTAAATAAGTATAACTTAATTTTTTACAAAATTCAATAGTGAAAATAATATAGATTAATTGCTAATTTTAAGGTAAAGATGGGTTTAATATGTGCTTAAACTAAAAAGAAAATGGTTAAAATGGAAAAAAAAGATTTATAAAATATATTGTAGTGAAATATTTATACCTTAAAATGTATAATTACTCATAATAATTGACTTTTAACCCTTTTACTTGTGGAAAATGTGGGTACACCATTTTCTTTTCAAAAATTACATGTGTGCCAGTGAACTCACTTATAAAAGGCCACCCACACTCCTCTCTTTTTCACTTCTTAAAACCTTTTTTGTCCATCTATGGCCAACCCAAATAAATTAAAATTTAACATCCCCTAATAATAAATTAATATTTTCATTATAAATCTATTTTATGAATACATTAGTTATAATCATAAAGAGGTGGTCTGAGAAGAGATAAATTACCAACTTTGTGTTTTTGTAATATTTCTTCTTCCACCTCCTTCAAATATAATTAATTTATAATTATATTATAAATATATTATCTAATATATACTTAGATGTTATTTTTTAATTATATTAACTATAAACATATCTTACTCCCTAGAATTGGAAATGATAACATCACTCAGCTTTACGGTGGACTACCGCTGTGAAATCCGATGTGACTACTCTTCCTTCATCACCTCCCGCGATTGGATATGATTGTGAATATAAATTATATAAAAGATATGTATAGAATTATAATACATATATATTAATTATATCGTATATAATTTCTTTAATTTCCATTCTGTAGGGGATACAAAAATGTTGCTCTTGTGTACGGTGGATTACCGACTTTCGGAGTGATGTGATTCCTTTTTCACTAACTCCTTACATGGTGAGTAATAAGGATATATTTAATGAACTTATGTGATATAAATGAATTATTATGATATTAATGTCAAATTTTAATTATTACGAAAAAAATATATCATTTTATTTCTTACCTTTTCTCTCATTAAAAGATGATAACATCATTTTTGTAGGTATGGACTACCACCTTCATGAAGTGATGTGGCTCTATATTCATAACCATACCACATTGATGATATATATAAGTATATTTAAAATAATAATTTGATATTTATGATATTATTATCATTATATAATGATAAAATATTACTTACCACCTTTCCATAATGATCATTAAAGAATGGAAACGTTACTCATTCTTACGTACGACATACCATCACCACAGTCATAAAAAACTTCATTTCTCAATACCATCACTCGTGATTCGTATTAAAGTTATAATTTTTTTCTAAATATTATAATTATTTAATTATAATTATTATATATATGTTTATATAATTTCTTATTAGAACTATAGTCAACCTACTAAAGTCATTTTTGATACAAAAGTTAAATATCATTGAAACACATGATGTAGACTTAATTGATTATGTATTTGTATACACCATAGAAATAAGTGAAATAAAATGAATAATAAACATAAATAAAATATTATTAACGAATATTATTAATATATTATTAAAATTTAAAATAATAAATAAGATATGTGATGAGTCATAATTTTTCACTTTTCATTGAATAGTGAAAAATACAGATTTTTTATAAAAAAAGATTTGTAATTTTCATTAAAATAAAAAATAAAAAATAAAAAATTATGATTTCATGTAAAATGAGTATTATTTATTTATATTAAACTCAACTAATTACATTTTAATCAACTCTATATCACAATTTCTTATAAATTTTTTTTGGGGTTTAAATCTTGTTTGTTTATTTAAACTATTTTAAAGTGAAAAATGTTTTATATTGTTATTAATTAAAATAATACCAAATTAATAATGTTTTAAATGAAATTAATATACTATATATATGTAAATTTCAATTTTTTTCATATATTGATTTTTATTATTAATAGAGTTAGTATAAAATCATATTTTTTTCAAAAGGTACACTTTTTGAAAATCCTCTTTATCAACGTGTCTATAGGATTTATTTTAAATTTATTTTTACCAATTATATAAAATTAATTTTAAAAATGGATAAATTATTTGGAATCATAATTATTTATATTTTCTAATAATTTCAACTAATTTCATTACCATAATGAATAGTGAAAACAGTAAAAAATAATTAGCGTAGTTGTGGTAAAAAGGGGTTTACCAGGGGTTAAACTAAAGCGATAAGGGTAAAATAACAACAATTATAAAATATATTTTATAGAAATATTTTGAAATTATAATGTCTGGTTCCATATAATACCCTATTTGTTACCTTTTTGGAAGTAAAAAGTGAGGTAAAACATTTTACTTTTCAAAAATTCTAGTGTGCCACTCACCTAACCTATAAAAGGCCCCTAACTCTCTTCCCTTCTTCACACATTAAAACAAATTTGGATCTGCCAAGTCCTACCAAAATCACCTCTCAAAATCCATAATGTCGTCTTAGAATTTTTTTTTCATAAATCCATTATAGGAATACTTTAGTTATAATCCTAAAGTGGTGGTCTGAGAAGAGGTAATATTCCCAACTATATAATTTTGTTTTATTTCTTCTTCCAATACATAAAATTTAATTAATAAAGTATTATATAATAAAATAAATATCTACCCCACAATGATATGTTATTTTGGTATGTTAATTACCTATATCCTTTTCCTTTTATCTCAAATAAGAAATGATATCATTGCTCATGTTTACGGCGGACTACATCCTCGCAAACTAATGTGACATGTTTTTCATCAAAACCTCTCAAAGTTGTGTATGATGATGGATATGAAATATTTATATTATATTTTTAAAATAATTATACTTTTATATTCATTATATCATATATACCTTTTTACATTCAATTTTTTAGACGATGTGATATTTTTCCCCATTTGTACGGTAGACTACTGCCTCACGAAGCGATGCGATTCATTTTTCACTATCATTTTACATGGAAGGTGATAAGGATAATGTTAAATATTATATATAATATAAATGAAGTAACTATGATATTAATGATATATTTATCATTCTTAAAGGATAATATATCATTTTACTTCTTACACTGATAAAATATACGATCATTTGTGTATATGTAGACTACCGCCTTCATGAAGTGATGTGACTCTCTTTTCATAGCCACACATCATTTATTATATATATATATGTATATTTAAAGAACTAATATGTTATATATTTTATTATTATAAATATATAAATTCAAATATTACTTACCTTCAATCCAAAATGATCGTTGAAAAAATATAAATGTTACTTATGCGTGGGTATGACCTATCACCTCAATGATTGTGACATAGTTCAATTTTCATAAACATATTTATTGATTAGTTTTGAAAACATGATTCATATATAAATATGATAATTATTTAATGATTATTATTTTGGGATACATTTAAATAATGACCTCTTTGACCATAGTCAGCCAACCAAATTAATTTTAGATATATAACCAAAATATCATCAAAACACTTGACAAAAACATAATTGATTATGTAATAATATATTTAAAGGTAATAAATGAAATAAAATTAAATATAAAATTTTAATTTTTATAAATAGTTTAAATAAATTTCATACTTTTTTATTTGAGGAAGATTAAAAAAACATGAAGCACAAACTTAAGTTACGAAACTTTTCCTCAATTTCTATTCAATGGAGAATATTATAAGGTTTTATACCTAATTTATATTAAATGGTGTATATACATAACATTTTAAATTAAATATTATGATTAATTAATAATTAAATTTATTTATGTTAAAATTTGAATTATTTCATCCAAGACGATTTGACATGGTAGTTACCCAGTGGTAAATAGTTTCATAACTCAATTTATTTACATTGGGTTATATTACTGGTTCATTTACCTTTGATATTAAAAGATTTTTTGTATAATGAATTTTCATTATTTTATGAATTATTTCTTATTTTTCTATTTGGAAATAAATTTGATACATGTAATCTATTCATTGATTAATTCCCACTTCAATGTTATGATCATTATAAGAGACCTCGTTTTAATTTCTCTTTAGTAAGGCTTATTATAATTTTGTGCCCCTAATTTATTTTATATAGTTTATAATATCAAAAAAATTTCATATAATGACATGAATAATAAATACATCATGTCATTTTATGTTTTAATATATATTATTTCATCTAATTGGTTTTGAATTGAACATTAACATATGGCAAAAAATATTAAAACTCAATCTCTATTCATTGGGTTATATTAATTATCTGTTGTCTTTAATATTATATTATTATATGTGTCAAGACATAATTTTATCTTAGTATTTATATCCACTTTTTTATGTGGGTAAACATTTTATACACATAATCAATTCATTGGTTATTTATCACATTAAAATTATGATATTCATAAGGTATTATTTTAAAATTTCATTTTAATCGTGATTATTTACACGTGAGTTTATATAAAGGTAATTTTTTAGATAATTGAATAACAAACTGTTATTTTATTCTCCTATGATTATTAAATAATTTATATAGTAATTTTACCGTTTTTCAAATATTTTGTAATGAAAATTATTGAAAAAATGTTTTTAGTATATTCAATCATTAATTTATTCTTCAGTCAAAAGTAATTTTTCTTTCATAACCATGTTTTCTAAAAAAACTCAAAATAGTTTCAAATGTTATTAAAAATTATTTATATGATAATTTTTTACTCATTTTTTTTATTTTATACAAAATTATTTTCAAGGAATAATCATGCTTTTCCTAAAAATTTATGTTTGGATTTTATCAAAAAAGAGAAAGGACCTTTGTTTTTATATGTACAAAAAGTATATAATTTTTTAATTTCATGTCCAAATAATTTTTTAAATTTTCATTTATACGATTCAATGGTTATTTTCAAGTAAAAGTATTTTTAAAAGTAGTTTTTTAACTCTTAGTTTTCAAATGTAATTTCCAAAATGAAAAGAAAATATTCCACAAAATTATTTTTAAATATATTTTAATAGTATTTTTATTCATTAATGATTTCAACCATTTATTTCACATATACTTAACTCTGGACATGTTGTATTGGTATTATCCTTATTCTTCTTATGAACGGTTAATGATCATTTTGACCAAATAAATTTTTGAGATTCACATTCTTGATTCATTGTTCTTGTCACCAACTTCCCCTTGAAATAATCACTTTCCTTTAATCATTAGGCAATTAATTACTCATATATATACATATAATTTATCAAGGATATTATTATTACATAAATTGTATCTCATTTCTACATATAGTTTTTTATTTTAAAATTTATTTTATTAATGGGGATGTATTGAGAATCTATAATCATTCATAAATATTGATATTTAAGGGTAAGGCATATTGTTTGTTAATTAAATAAACTATTTTATATAGGAGTAATTCTGTGAAAATGATGATACAGGTAGGGCCACATTATAAATATCCCCTAGATGCATCAGTTGTCTCAAAAGGATAATTAGTAACTAGTAATAAATGGATTTCTACCTATAGTTTTAAAATTTCTTATGAAAGGTCTTGAATGTTGAATAATCATGTGCCTAAGAACATAGCTCAAATAATTTATCATTTCCTACATTAGTAATTCTCTTATTATTATAAGTGATATTTTTTAAATGACGTTGTCTCTAGATTCGTTTCATTATTATTTTATTGATGAAATTCCATGTTTGTTTAGTTATTTACAATTCCATATTTATTATTATTTATAATATATTCAATGATATTTTCACAAATTTATTATCTAGGGATGAATTTAATTATCTGTTTATTGATTAAACGGAATTTGTTTTCTATTATTCACCTTGAAATACCTATTAAGCATTATTTTATTATCCATGATATATTTGCAGTGATATTATATATATATTCATTTTATTATCATTTTATTTATAAAATAGAATGTTTTTTTAGTTATTTACCTTACCATATTGATTATTCCCTATATTATCATAATAGACATTTTATTTAAATGGAATGCATGTTCATTTATTTACTATTCCATATTGATTATACTTATTGATTCATGATAGATTCCACAATACATAACCCTTACTGAGCATTTGATCTCATCCTTATTTTGTTTCATTTCCCAAGAATCCAATAAGTGTACTAGGAATAATATACGTGGATATTCTCGAGATAATAATGTTTTTTTTAAATATTGTAATTTTTGTATTCAAATGTAATACGGGAATAATGTAGATATCGAGTTTACCAAGACTAATAAACTATTTAGTCCTTTGGAATTCAATTCCATGTATCTTATTTAAATGTAACAAAAAGGCCACCAGATCTGGGATACTCACATCGAGGTTGCTAAAAACATGTGGCTCTGACATAAGGTCAAAATATGGGAAGCTAATTGGTTATGAACTATGTTAATGGATATCATAGATTAAAATGTCACTATAGTTCTAAGACATTATTTAAATGAGATTAAAATTATGGAGTATGATAGGAACTTATCATGAAGTTGTAAAGATCCCTCAGTATGCAAGTATCATATTTGAAATTATGCATTATGTTGTGAATTTTATGGTTTGTGAGTGCAATATTTATCACAATTCCATCCTTTAGTTTACTTTTGGTTTTAAATAAATTTTGTTTTATATATTAATGGATTGACATATTCATTTAAGTGTTAAATTAAGGATATAACATCAATAAATAATGTATGTTTTCAATGAGATAAAACCTGATATGGCCATCACTCAAAGAATACTTCATTTATTGAGTAGTTTCTTTAAAAGGGAATGTGATTCTCATTGTTTGATATACTTAATACATGAAATGTTTTCCAAAACTCTAATCTGACTTTCATAACTGTTTTTCTTGAGGTGAAGATAATGGAACACCTTTGGTGATCAAGAATCCTTCTAATATGATCATGGACCCGCTATACATTTTCTCACTAATGGGGGAGTCGTTTGGAAACATCTTTCATATTTTACATCAATTATGTATCAAGAAATAAATATGGAGTCTATAATAGTACATTTACAACTATTTTTATGTTATTATTCTCATATCATGTTGCATCTATTGAAGATAGATCACACCTTTCTAGGGGTTAATTCCACTAATATTGATCATTATGCGATCTACATAATACTATTAATGTTATCAAATCATTTTCCTCATTAAATCACCATGTTTATCATCTAGTTTCACAAAGAGAACTTCATCATATAGTGTTTTGAGCTTTATCATAAAACATTGTAGGTTGTAATTCCTATGTTTGGACTCGTCACAATCAATGATTTCTATATATCGTACGACAAAATATATATGAAACACACATTTTTTTACTACACCATGAGATAGGATTTGGGATATCCTAAAATAATACGAGTCCCCATATTACCAAAAATATATCCTAACCACTATAGGATGTCATATGATATCATATAATATGATAATTACTCTATTATATGTACATTCATAAGTGATAAAAGATATATTGGAATATGATTGGTTTTTAATCATTAATTTAGTTGATATGTACTATTATTAATATATAACAATCATAATTTATGATCAATAATTCTAATTAGTTGTTTTAAAATTTTATATATGTCAAAATGATCTAAATTTAAAATTTTGAGGTATTTTATTGTGGTTTTTATAATATTTGAAAATAATATTTTTTCTGGAAATATAAAATTTGGTTATTAATACCTGAATTTAATATTAAATTTTAATGTTTTTTTCTCATGTTTTTAAAATAAATAAATATTTTTTTATTCTTTATTCCTTTTAAATATTCATGTCTATAAACTGTTTATGAATTTTTAATATTTTTTTGCAAATTTTATGGAATAAATTTCTTCTTAATGATTGTTATGACATTCAATACATGATATATTTTATTATTAAGATTTACTTTTCACCTACCTTACCATCCTTTTTAAAATTTATGTCAAGATATTGAATATAGTTGTTAATAATAATTTGTGAATATTTGGATTCACAGTTATTATAACATTATTTTACCTAGTTTCCCTATGTAGAGGGACTTTTTGTAAAGACCCGTAAAATTCAAGGGAAATTTTTTCTGAATTTTCTTTAGAATTTTACAAGAGCGCGGTTTCTGACGGCACCTGATTCCGAGGCCCGGAGTGCCCGGAATCAATTTCCGAAGTTTGGCTCGGGTACGTTCAGTGAACGAATGAGCGGGTTTTCCTAACTTTTGATCCGGTGCTCGAAATTGAAATCCGAGG
Organism: Viscum album; assembly: GCA_963277665.1. Classification (NCBI taxonomy): domain Eukaryota; kingdom Viridiplantae; phylum Streptophyta; class Magnoliopsida; order Santalales; family Viscaceae; genus Viscum; species Viscum album. Next base: position 1,950,254,254 of record OY728141.1, on the reverse strand, counting down.
GCACCGATGAACTCGCAGCGCCGATATTCGCTTAAGGAGACCTTTTCCAAGGTTGCGTTTATTACGAGTTGAAAGTTAGTTTTTGGGTTTTTAGATTAAGTTAAATAAAATTTGTGAAATACAAAATTTTATTTAAACTTATTAGTTAACTTCTCTCAAAGGAAGTTAGGGGTGGGACCCACACCCACTTAACCTCCCTTGAGAGGATTAAGTGTGGTGGGGCCCACACGAACCCTAAAACTTTTCATCTTCTCCCAACTCCCTTAACCCCTCTTTAAATGACATGAGTTATTTAATTTTGGAGTTATCCTTTTTGAATTTCAAACCTTTGAAATTCATTTGTTAAGTTTGTGATTAAAATAAGCTCTTATCTTTTTTTTTGTTGGGTTAGAACTCTTTAGCCATCTTGAGAGCTTTTGAGAGCTTTTCTTCCTTCTTCAATCTTTGACGAAGAACGCTCAAGCTTGACGAAGAACGCTCAAGCTCCGACGAAGAACGCCGCTCCTCTCTTCTTCGTCTTCCGTGTCAACGAGAGGGAACGCCGCTTCCTCCTCGGACTTTCTTCGTCGGCATACGAAGATTCGCCAACGACGTACCTCTTCGGACGTACCTCTTCGTCATCGGATTTGACGAACGACTACCGCGACGCCCGACCTCCGCGACGTTGTCTTCCGCGGGACGTTGACAAATCTTCGAACCTATACCCAAGGTAGGGGTTGTTGTTATTTGTTTATTTATTTATCCTTGTTCGTGGTTCTTGCATGACTAACGTAAGGATTTTAAATAAGTGTTATTGTTTAACGTGAGGGGGCCGGACCGCATGAACACGGCCGAACCCCCTCCTTCGTTCTTGGTGTTTTATTTTGCGGATGAATCAAGGTGGCGTGGTGCCGTCGCACCACGCGGATATTCGCCTGAATCTTATTTCGCGACGCCATCGCGCCGCGCCATGGAAGAATCATCAAGAACGCGACGCCGTCGCGCCGCGTTGAAGGAAATCAAAGGCGCGGCGGAGGGGCGCGGTGCCGTCGCACCGCGCCGGATGACGAACACTGCGGCCGGTTCCGGGCCGCGGTGGGACGAGAAGACCGGCGGTCGGGCCGCCGACGTCAGAAGCCGAAAAGGGGACCGGATTTTCCGGTCCCGTTGGAGAAAACCGGCCGGCAGTTGGCCGGCCGGAAGGTCAAAGGCCGGGGGAAATAAATTCCCCCAGCCAGCTCTAAAACCCCCCTCATTTAAGAGGGGGGCGGTTTCCTTTGGGGGGCCAGGCGGCCCCCCGGTTTAATCAAGTAGGCCCCCACGAGGGGGGTCGTTTTCCAAAAGGGCGCGGCACATATGCCGCGCCGCCACTCCAAGAAGCGGGGGACTTTGCCCCCCCCCCCCCCCTCCCCCCCCCCTCCCCCCCCCCCTCCCCCCCCTCCCCCCCCCCCCCCCCCGCGCGCTGCCTCCATGCGGCGCCCGGCCGCCGCGCCGCCGGGCTGCCGCACCACCGCGCTGCCAGGCCGGCCGGTCCGGGTCGGACCCGGGTCGGGTCGACCCGGGAGGGGTCGGGCCGGGTCGGCCCGGACCCGGACCCCCCGTTTCGAATCAGTTTCGGTCTTTTGGCCATAACTTGAGCCACGGACCTCCGATTGATGAACCATCTGCGGCAACGCGATCCTTGGATCGATCCAGACGTTTCGATATATCGCACTCAAGGTTTCAAAACACTTTGTGTTCGGCCGGGTTGGTTCGTTCACGAAACCAACCGGGCCTTCGGAGTGGAAACGCTCATATCTTGAGCTACGGACGTCCGATTGACGTGCCGTCAGCTTTGTTGTGTTTCTCTTAGTGATACGGTTCTTTTGGCATGCTCCGCTTGAGGTTTGGACGCAGGTGGAGTATGGTCGGGTTGGTTTTGCCTTAAAAACCAACCGGGCCCCGGGGACGAAAATGCCAATAACTCTCAGACCGGGCGTCCGATCGACGCGCCGTCTGTTGCGTTGAGTTCCTGTTGACGATACGGAACTTTTGGATACATCAGCTCTGGACTTTGTGACAGTTGATGTATCAGCCTCTCGGCTCGTGGAGCGGATCCTCCGAACGAGCTTGCTGTGTGCGGGAACCCTAGTGCTGGCTGCGACTGTTACTGTGACTGCTACTGCTACTGCTACTGTGACTGCGATGACGACAGTACAGAGATCCTGTGTGGATTCGACGACGACCACTACAGCACTCAGCGATCCTACATGGATCAGTGCTACAGGTCTTGTGTGTGCCCGATCCTGTGTGGGTCCGATCCTGTGTGGGTCTTTGCGTTCAGCGGTCATGTGTGAACCAGCGCCTACAGGTCCTACGTGGGCCCGATCCTGTGTGGGTCTTTTGCGGGGGTTAGTTACCTATCGATCCTTCGTGGGTCCGAGGACTTAGATAGATCAGAGATCATCTTTATCGTCCTTTGAAGAAGAATACCTGTGTGAGCTGAAACCTATTGCTTTCCTGTGTGGATTGTGTTGTGCAATCCTGTGTGGATTACGTTTTTCTTTCCTGTGTGGAATACGTTTACTTTCCTGTGTGGACTGAGTTGTACTTGGGCTCGGAGGTTGGAGCGTATTTAAAATTGATGACTTAGGTATATGTATGGGCATATACCTAAGCAGTGTCGGATGTTACTTCGTGATTGTACCTTTCTTCGTGGTTTATCCTCTGTGGATTTGAGAGACCTTCAGGGGTCTCGGGGTCCCTACTGCATGGGCTTTGCCCGCACTACGTTGTGTTGGTTGCAGACGACGGACAGCGTTGATCTTAGCTGAGGCTTGCAGAGCAGGACGGTACCTGGAGATGGACCACTAGACGGGACGTACTCGGAGCGGACGGCGGGACCCGTGGAGTAGTGGAGCTATCTGTACCCACCCTTCAGGTGGGATTTCCAGTGGACAGCTCGGTGTAGCATCTTTTACTTTTCAGTTGTTGTTTTCCCTTTCGAGTTGTACTTTACTTTCAGTTTGGGTTTGTATACTGGCCCATTTACTTTTCCGCACTTTCAGTTGTACTCTGCTTTTGCTTAGTGTTTACTTTCTGCTTGCTTACTCTATGGTGTTTGTTTACTTTACAAAGGCAATGCCTTCCCTTTTTACCGGGATTTACGCCTTGGTGCTAGTCGCCAGCCCCTGGCCTATGGAAGGCGGGCTTGGGGTAGTCACGGCACGGACCCCGAGGGCGGGTCGTGACAAATTAGTATCAAAGGAGTTCGGTTCTACCGCGAACTCTGATCTTTTATATGTGAATCAATAATGTTTAGCGTATTGAGTGTGGTTATCAGTATAGGGAGTCCAGTGTTGGTGCGGCGGCCGACGTATCCGTACACCAGGACCCTGACTTCTGATTTCTGACTTAATGAAAGAAAACATTGATTGTGTGTGTGTTTCAAAGTTTTCTTTGTGATTACTTATATCAGCTCACCAGGTATACTGTTCTGACCGTGGCGCACCTGTTTCCTTTTCAGGATAGCCCCATGACGGCAGCTAGCTAGGGTTCTGAGAGTCGAGCATGATGACAGCCCACCGAGCGACGAGGCCTCGGTGCAGGGCCCTTTGTTAGCAGTGGCACTGGCGGTAGCACTACCCGCCGAGCCCCCGATGCTTCCAGCACCAGCCGCTGACGATGCACGTCGCCTCAGCGCACTGCATGAGTTTCAGCGCCAGTGACCGCCCAGGTTTCGCGGGGAGACGGATCCCCAGGCAGCAGAGGACTGGCTGGAGGCAGTGGTACGAGTGTTTAGGCTAGTGAGGACACCAGCAGACCTCATGGTGATCCTCGCTGCGAGCCTACTACACGCAGCAGCAGGACGATGGTGGAGCTTGATGCTCCAGGTGCACGATGAGGCATCTCTACTTTGGACGGACTTTGAAATCCTCTTCCGCTTGGAGTTCGTCCCAGCCACCCTTCGTACGGTGCGTAACCAGGAGCTTCTTCAGCTGCGGCAGGGCAGCATGACGGTCGCTCAGTACTCTGCGAGATTTACCGATCTCTCGCGCTACTCGACCAATATGGTACGGGACCCATTCTTCCGGGCCCGGACCTTCGAGCAGGGTTTGAGACACGAGATCAGGGCATCGATGATCTCCCTCAACATACCGACTCAGACAGGAGTACTGGAGCGGGCCCTTCTGATCGAGAGCTTCCTTGCTGAGTCTACACCAGCGCAGCGACCCACCGCAGGGTGGCACGTGGCAGAGTCATCTGCAGCAGGAAGTCGACGGATGACTCAGGGGTCCAGACAGACCAGACCTTCGGGCAGACGACCTCAGGACACTGGCTCAGCAGTGCGGGGCACACAGCGAGGAGCCAGTCTTTCGAGAGGCAGACAGTGCTACTCGTGCGGCGGGCAGGGCCACATGGCTCATGACTGCCCGACCCGCCGTGCCGAGGAGCAGCAGTCGGTTGAGGGACCACCGAGGCAGAGGCAGAGGGTCGACCGTGGCGGTCCGCAGGGAGGAGCCGGACGAGGCAGAGGAGCTGGACGAGCAGCCGGTGGTGGGCGACGTTTTGAGGCTCTGCCACCACCACCACCAGGAGGTCCACCCCGACCACAGGGAGCTGGCGGGCAGAGACAGACACAGCTCCAGGCAGCAGATGCCTACGACCACAGCGCACCCGAAATGATTCGAGATACTATCTGTGTCTATTCCACCCTTGCTGTAGTTCTTATAGACACAGGAGCGAGTCACTCTTTCATAGCCGCTGCCCTTGTTCGGAGCTCAGAGATTACGACAGAGCCGTTGGCTCGATCCTTACGGCTAGAGACTCCTACGGGAGCAGACTCGACGATTACACACTGGTGCTGGCAGTTTGAGCTTACTCTAGGAGACGAGAGCTTCGGCTGGGATCTTCTTGTAGCAGCGTCGAGGCCTTATGGCGTTATCTTGGGCATGGATTGGCTATCTACGGTCCATGCACAGATTGACTATTTTAGGCGCAAGGTGCGATGTGTACGCACCGACGGGAGCAGGTTCACCTTCACCGGCAAGAAGGGAGCCTTATCAGCATAGGATGGACTTCTGCGGAGGAGAGGACAGCCCATTACTCATCAGTTAGCTAGCCTCATCCTTGGAGTAGTTGACGTGCGGAGTCCTGGTTTTCCTGCAGTGGTGGATCAGTTTGCGGACGTTTTTCCCGACGACGTTCCAGGACTACCTCCTCGCAGAGAGGTAGAATTTTATGTTGACTTGTACCCCGGGATAGCCCCGATAACCACTCCAGCATATCGGATGGCCCCCGCCGAGCTTCGAGAGCTACGGGTACAGTTGGAGGACTTGCAGGGCAAGGGGTTCATTCGACCCAGTGTTTCTCCCTGGGCTTCCCCGATATTGTTCGCCAAGAAGGCGGACGGGAGCCTGCGGCTTTGTGTTGACTATCGTCACCTGAACCAGGTGACAGTGAGGAACAAGTATCCGCTACTGAGGATTGATGACCTCTTTGATCAGCTCAAGGGAGCACGGTGGTTCTCGAAGATAGACCTCAGGTCAGGCTATCATCAGCTCAGAGTCAGAGACGAGGATGTGCAGAAGACAGCCTTCAGATGTCGGTATGGCCACTATGAGTTCTTGGTTATGCCTTTCGGTGTAACCAATGCTCCAGCAGTGTTCATGGATCTCATGAACAGGATCTTTCAGCCATACCTCGATCGGTTTGTCGTGGTCTTCATCGACGACATTCTGATTTACTCTACGACTAAGGAGGAGCACGCCTATCACTTGCAAGTTGTACTAGACACACTCCGAGAGCACCAGCTTTATGGTAAGCTCTCGAAGTGCCAGTTCTGGATACGTGAGGTCCACTTCTTGGGACACGTTATCTCTGAGGCAGGAGTTGCAGTGGATCCCGTGAAGATTGAGGCTGTGTTAGCTTGGGAGCCACCCAGGAGCGTGACTGAGGTTCAGAGTTTCTTGGGACTAGCTGGATACTATCGGAGATTCGTTCCAGACTTCTCTAGAGTTGCGGCACCACTCACAGCTTTGACGAAGAAGGGAAAACCCTTCGTGTGGTCAGACAGATGTCAGCAGAGCTTCCAGGAGCTGAGACAGAGATTGACTAGCGCACCTATCTTGAGGTTGCCTGAGGAGGGAGTAGGGTACGTAGTCTACTGCGATGCATCAGGGACTGGACTCGGATGTGTTTTGATGCAGGAGTGGGCAGTGATCGCCTATGGATCACGTCAGTTGAGGCCGCATGAGCAGAACTACGCTACCCATGACCTGGAGTTAGCAGCAGTGGTCTTCTCTCTGAAGATATGGCGACACTACCTGATGGGCGAGCGCTTTACAGTCTTTTCCGATCATCAGAGTCTCAGGTATATCTTCTCACAGAAGGACCTGAACCTGAGACAACGGCGATGGCTCGAGTTTCTCCAGGACTATGACTTTGAGATAGTCTATACTCCTGGGAAGGGGAATGTAGTAGCCGATGCCCTCAGCAGGAGGACGGGCATACAGCTACTTGAGGAGGCGACGGAGCAGCTAGCCTCTTTGCAGATATACTTCGTGGATAGAGATGTAGTAGCCTTCCTTCAGTCTCTCACAGTCACTCCTCCACTACTGCAGCGAGTCAGGGAGGCACAGCGTGGGGACGCTGACTGTGAGACACGGCGTGCACAGATATCCTCGGGACAGGAACCTGATGGTTTCTCCCTTGGAGCAGAGCACGACATCCTTTTCAGAAGACGAACCATGGTACAAGTCGCTTTGCGAGAGGAGGTGCTGAGAGAGTTTCACACTTCTCCTTTGGCGGTACATCCTGGAGTGGCAAAGATGTACCAGGACCTCAGACGACAGCACTGGTGGCTGGGCATGAAGAAGGCAGTTGCAGAGTTCATTTCTCGATGCCTCACCTGCCAGCAGGTGAAGGCAGAGCATCAGGTACCAGCAGGCTTGGTACAACCCTTGGAGGTTCCGGAGTGGAAGTGGGACGGCATATCTATGGACTTCGTGACTGGACTTCCACGCACTTCCAGAGGTCACGACTCCATCTGGGTGATTTTTGACCGACTCCCCAAGTCGGTACACTTCTTACCCATTAGAGAGCAGGGGTCAGTGGAGAGTTTGGGACGTCTCTACGTTCAAGAGATTGTGCAGCTCCACGGTGTGCCATCATCTATCGTCTCCGATCGAGATGCTCGCTTTACTTCCCGGCTTTGGAAGGGGTTACAGGAGGCGTTCGGGACGCAGCTACGTCTGAGCATAGCCTTTCACCCACAGACGGATGGTCAGACGGAGAGGACCATTCAGACTCTCGAGGACATGCTCCGCGCATGTGTTCTTGAATTTGGTCGTAGCTGGGAGGACCACCTACCCTTGGTGGAGTTTGTGTACAACAATATCTACCACTCCACCATCGGGATGGCACCGTATGAGGCGTTGTACGGCCAACCTTGTAGATCTCCTTTGTGCTGGACAGGCCCTGGGGAGTCAGCACTTGTGGGACCGGAGATGGTCCAGGCCATGATAGAGAAGGTCCAGGCCACGACAGAGAAGGTCCAGGTCATCCAGGAGTGGATGAGGACAGCTCAGAGCCGGCAGAAGTCATATGATGACAGGAGGCGGAGGCCACTAGAGTTCGAGGATGGCGACCACGTCTTCTTGCGGGTCTCACCTCGACGTGGTATTCAGAGATTTGGCCGAGGCGGCAAGTTATCTCTGCGTTTCATCGGACCCTTCCAGGTCCTCAGCAGGGTTGGCGAGGTGGCTTATCGCCTGGCTCTGCCACCTCAGTTGCACCGGGTGCACGACGTCTTCCACGTATCCCAGCTGAGGAGATACGTGCACGACCCGACGCACATCATTGACCAAGGGGAGCATGACGTTGACGATGGGGTGACTTTTACGGAGGTCCCAGTGGAGATAGAGGATCGACAGGAGCGGGTCCTGCGTGGGCGACCGATTCCTCTTGTGCGCATCAGATGGCAGCACGGGAATCTCTAGGAGAGCACATGGGAGCGGGAGGCTCAGATGCGTGCTCAGTACCCTCATTTGTTTTCCTAGTTTTTTATGTATCTTTACGGGGACGTAAAGCCCTGAGGTGGGAGTAATGTAAAGACCCGTAAAATTAAAGGGAAATTTTTTCTTAATTTTCTTTAGAATTTTACAAGAGTGCGGTTTCTGACGGCACCTGATTCCGAGGCCCGGAGTGCCCGGAATCAATTTCCGAAGTTTGGCTCAGGTACGTTCAGTGAACGAACGAGCGGGTTTTCCTAACTTTTGATCCGGTGCTCGGAATTGAAATCCGAGGGCACCGATGAACTCGCAGCGCCGATATTCTCTTAAGGAGACCTTTTCCAAGGTTGCGTTTATTACGAGTTGAAAGTTAGTTTTTCGGTTTTTAGATTCAGTTAAATAAAATTTGTGAAATACAAAATTTTATTTAAACTTATTAGTTAACTTCTCTCAAAGGAAGTTAGGGGTGGGACCCACACCCACTTAACCTCCCTTGAGAGGATTAAGTGTGGTGGGGCCCACACGAACCCTAAAACTTTTCATCTTCTCCCAACTCCCTTAACCCCTCTTTAAATGACATGAGTTATTTAATTTTGGAGTTATCCTTTTTGAATTTCAAACCTTTGAAATTCATTTGTTAAGTTTGTGATTAAAATAAGCTCTTATCTTTTTTTTGTTGGGTTAGAACTCTTTAGCCATCTTGAGAGCTTTGGAGAGCTTTTCTTCCTTCTTCAATCTTTGAAGAAAAACGCTCAAGCTTGACGAAGAACGCTCAAGCTCCGACGAAGAACGCCGCTCCTCTCTTTTTCGTCTTCCGTGTCAACGAGAGGGAACGCCGCTTCTTCCTCGGACATTCTTCGTCGGCATACGAAGATTCGCCAACGACATACCTCTTCGGACGTACCTCTTCGTCATCGGATTTGACGAATGACTACCGCGACGCTCGACCTCCGCGACGTTGTCTTCCGCGGGACGTTGACAAATCCTCGAACCTATACCCAAGGTAGGGGTGGTTGTTATTTGTTTATTTATTTATCTTTGTTTGTGGTTCTTGCATGAATAACGTAAGGATTTTAAATAAGTGTTATTGTTTAACGTGAGGGGGCCGGACCGCATGAACACGGCCGAACCCCCTCCTTCGTTCTTGATGTTTTATTTTGCGGATGAATCAAGGTGGCGTGGTGCCGTCGCACCACGCGGATATTCGCCCGAATCTTATTTCGTGACGCCATCGCGCCGCGCCATGGAAGAATCATCAAGAACGCGACGTCATCGCACCGCGTTGAAGGAAATCAAAGGAGCAGCGGAGGGGCGCGGTGCCGTCGCACCGCGCCGGATGACGAACACCGCGGCCGGTTCCGGGCCGTGGCGGGACGAGAAGACCGGCGGCCGGGCCGCTGGCGTCGGAAGCCGAAAAGGGGACCGGATTTTCCGGTCCCGTTGGAGAAAACCGGCCGGCAGTTGGCCGGCCGGACGGTCAAAGGCCGGGGGAAATAAATTCCCGCGGCCAGCTCTAAAACCCCCCTCATTTAAGAGGGGGGTGGTTTCTTTTGGGGGGGCAGGCGGCCCCCCGGTTTAATCAAGCAGGCCCCCACGAGGGGGGCCGTTTTCCAAAAGGGCGCGGCACATATGCCGCGCCGCCACTCCAAGAAGCGGGGGGCTTTGCCCCCCCCCCCCCCCCCCCCCCCCGCGCTGCCTCCATGCGGCGCCAGGCCCCCGCGCAGCCAGGCTGTCGCGCCGCCGCGCCGCCAGGCCGCCGCGCCGCCGCGCCGCCGGCCAGCCGGTCCGGGTCGGACCCGGGTCGGGTCGACCAGGTTCGGGCCGACCCAGGGGGGGTCGGGCCGGGTCGACCCGGACCCGGACCCCCCGTTTCGAATCAGTTTCTGTCTTTTGGACATAACTTGAGCCACAGACCTCTGATTGACGAACCGTCTGCGGCAACGCAATCCTTGGATCGAGACGGTCGTTTCAATATATCGCACTCAATGTTTCGGAACACTTTGAGTTCGGCCGGGTTGGTTCGTTCACGAAACCAACCGGGCATTCGGAGCGGAAACGCTCATATCTTGAGCTACGGACGTCCGATTGACGTGTCGTCAGATTTGTTGTGTTTCTCTTAGTGAGACGGTTCTTTTGGCATGCTCCGCCCGAGGTTTGGACGCAGGTGGAGTATGGTCGGGTTGGTTTTGCCTTAAAAACCAACCGGGCCCCGGGGACGAAAATGCCAATAACTCTCAGACCGGGCGTCCGATCGACGCGCCATCTGTTGCGTTGAGTTCCTGTTGACGATACGGAACTTTTGGATACATCAACTCTGGACTTTGTGACAGTTGATGTATCAGCCTCTCGGCTCGTGGAGCGGATCCTCCGAACGAGCTTGCTGTGTGCGGGAACCCTAGTGCTGGCTGCGACTGTTACTGTGACTGTGACTGCTACTTCTACTGGGACTGCGACGACGACAGTACAGAGATCCTGTGTGGATTCGACGACGACGACTACAGCACTCAGCGATCCTACGTGGATCAGTGCTACAGGTCCTGTGTGGGCCCGATCCTGTGTGGGTCTGATCCTGTGTGGGTCTTTGCGCTCAGCGGTCCTGTGTGAACCAGCGCCTACAGGTCCTACGTGGGCCCGATCCTGTGTGGGTCTTTTGCGGGGGTTAGTTACCTATCGATCCTTCGTGGGTCCGACGACTTAGATGGATCAGAGATCATCTTTATCTTCCTTTGAAGAATTATACCTGTGTGAGCTGAAACCTATTGCTTTCCTGTGTGGATTGTGTTGTGCAATCCTGTGTGGATTACGTTTTTCTTTCCTGTGTGGAATACGTTTACTTTCCTGTGTGGACTGAGTTTTACTTGGGCTTGGAGGTTGGAGCGTATTTGAAATTGATGACTTAGGTATATGTATGGGCATATACCTAAGCAGTGTCGGATGTTACTTCGTGATTGTACCTTTCTTCGTGGTTTATCCTCTGTGGATTTGAGAGACCTTCAGGGGTCTGGGGGTCCCTACTGAGTAGCTTATACTCACCCCTGCACGGGCTTTGCCCTCACTACGTTGTGTTGGTTGCAGACGACGAACATCGTTGATCTTAGCTGAGGCTTGCAGAGCAGGACAGTACCTGGAGGTGGACCACTGGACGGGACGTACTCGGAGCGGACGGCGGGACCCGTGGAGCAGTGGAGCTATCTGTACCCACCTTTCCGGTGGGATTTCCAGTGGACAGCTCGGTGTAGCGGCTTTTACTTTTCAGTTGCTGTTTTCCCTTTCGAGTTGTACTTTACTTTCAGTTTGGGTTTGTATACTAGCCCATTTACTTTTCCGCACTTTCAGTTGTACTCTGCTTTTGCTTAGTGTTTACTTTCCGCTTGATTACTCTGTGGTGTTTGTTTACTTTACAAAGGCAGTGCCTTCCCTTTTTACCGGGATTTACGCCTTGGTGCTAGTCGCCAGCCCCTGGCCTATGGAAGGCGGGCTTGGGGTAGTCACGGCACGGACCCCGAGGGCGGGTCGTGACACTTTTTGTTAGACTTCTCAGTAGCTTGGAGTCATATGCCATGTTTTTCAAAGGTTGTGGTTGTAAATATGTGGCATTAGGGTTATTTATGTGTGGATTTCCAATCTAATATAATTCTAAAATATTGCATTACGATTTCACATACATTGTGAATGGTATTTATTCGTATATTTATGGATTACTTTGTTTTAATTATTTGGAAAATAATATATTTTTTGTTTTGTAAATAGTTTTATATTATTATAGTGTGAATATATTAATTTTGAGGATGGAATAGGGATCCCAATAACAAATTATTAGAAGAATTCATACACAATATATTAAATAATTAGATAATAAATATCTAATGTGATGTGATAGTTTTGAATTTAATAATCATGTGATTTATATTGAGTTGGTAAGACTTTTAGAAGACAATTACTAAAATAATATGTGCGATATTCCTTTCAATGTGGTACTTATCATGGCATCAATCGTCAAACTATGTTTGTAATGCTAAATTTTTATTCCCCTAGATTATCTTATGTGTGGAATAAATGTAATGGATGATCTTAATATGATAAATAACATATTATTAATGATTGATGTGGGTTTCATTAACTAGGATACCCAAATAGGATTTTGATTCTAGAGGAATAGAGATGAGTGAACGCATATTATGGATTTGAGAAATGATTTATCCACCCAACTATATAAGATTCATTACTATTAGGATTGAAAATTTTGGATACCTAAAAAAGCAATGTGAAGGTATAAATGATCAAGTGAACCCCAACATAGAAAAATATGGATCATGTGTAAGAAAATGTACATGATGTATGCTAGAATCAATTTTTATGGGAGTATTATCATTAAAATTATTTGAAGAAAATATATGAAAATTGATACTCACCCATGGATATATCTTTTCTATGAATTACTACTTACATAATTATAATCATTTTTATATTCATTATATGTATTCCTTTTAAAATAATTCCATTTTTTATGATAGGATGAGAAGTGTCCTCAAAGAAATGCATTCTAAGTGTAATAATTTTAATTTTATAGAGGTAAATAAGACCAACTCTGACTCATGAGTATTGGGTACCAAGTGTAAATCACAAATTTATATAGAAAAATAGACTCAAATATCATAGGTAATTTAAATATAATGAATGAGATATTTATTTCAATAATAAATTAGTAGTTTTTCATTGGAGATCAACACATATGACATGTATTTACTTTGTGGGTTAATTCTAAAATTCTATCATTTTTATAATTTTCCAACAACAATATTAATTTGAGTTTGGTTTATTTTTTCGATAGGATAGAATTTAATTTAATTATATAAAAATTATGTTAATATATATATAATAATGAAATGTCTTATTCTATTAGTAATATGGTAAATGTTTTATGCATTATAAACAAGGAAAATTCTACCAATAGTATTCAGAATAATAAGGATAATGGTGATCATAATCACACCTACCATTATTATTGACTATAATGACCTAAAAATGAAAAATGTGTCTAATTAATATATAGAGATGGATTTTTAGACTATTTATATTATTATTATTTTAATATATGTGAATATATTTTATTACAAAAAATTACCAAGTACTTTTTAGTTTAAAGTGTGTAAGGGCCAGTACATTGTTGGATCTCATACATAGATATGTATGTAGACTAATGAGTCCTCAATAAAGTCATGGATTTAGGTACTTTGTTACCAATACCGATGGTTTAGTCATTATGGTTATGTTTTTTAGATGAGACACAAATATAAAACGTTATAAATGGTCAATTAGTTTTAAAATGGATTAATGATTCAACTAGGAACATGTATTAATATTATGCGATTCGATTGGGGTGTTTAATACTTAATCTAGGAATCCACTAATCACCTGAGGGACTATGGAACATTTCTTTAACTCACTCCTTCAAGAATAACATTTTATAATAGCGTGTCCAGGAGGAGGAATCATACTATATTGGACATGTTTTAATAAATTATGGTTCAATGTGTCCTTACTATTTAATTGTGGGCTATTCTCTAGAGACTAACAAATTCACACAAAAATGTACTAAAAAATATTCCATACGAGATATATACTGAGAAACTTCCCAAAATTTTGTTTATGAATATTTGATGATGTGAACTACTCATATGATAATTGGAATATAATAATCTAATATCCTAGTTAAATAAATGATTCCTTTTTATTATCATATTTTAAAAAAGATATATTATTTATATAACCATTCATAAAAAGGTCTTTGTGGATCAAGATGGTGTTTTTTGATAGAGTAAATAGATGAATCGAGTATTCATTGGGAGAAAAGTTAAACTTAGAGAATTTTAAGACTGAAAAATAAGATGTGTTCATGAGATGAAGGGTTATCCAGTTCAACTAAGTGTTCAAGGAGAATAAGAAACTCATGTTTTAAAAGTGACTTTAAGGTGTTTTAGGATTAAATTAGATCTAATGATATGTGTATTTCATGCAGTTAATTATGACGAACTAATTTTCATTGGATATATACTACTACCTATTGAGAATGCATTAAGAGTTCTAGTTGTGAGAAATGGGTAACATCTATAGAATCTAAAATGGAATCCATGTACAGTAAAAATTATTATTTTTTAGTTTATTAACCATAAGGATTGATACCCATTGTGTTTTAGTGGGTTTTACACAAAAAAATAGGTATTTATGGTAGATTAAATGGCTATAAGTCCAAATTTTCTAAAAAAGGATATAAAATATCATTTTATTAAATGAGAAGAGACAATTTCTCTTGTTTTTAGTATAAATTACACTTAAATATTTATTTCCATTAAATAAAATTTATATTATAAGATATATAAAATGTATTTCAAATCCAATTTCCTTAGTGGGAATTTATTCAATTGTTTTCTATGCTCTGACACAATGTTATTTCAACTGAAAAATGAGTTTTCTAAGGTAAGTAATTTTCAATGATCCATTTAAGGATTCAAAAATTATTCATAGGGTTAAAATATATGTTTTCATTTTTCGATCAATGAGTTTGCTTTCCTAAAAAATATGGATGATTCTTGTTTATTAAGAGTATTTGTGTGAGTTTTTTATTTTTTTTTTATTATTTTTAGTTGATATAGTGTTTACTAAAATTTATATCATAATATTATATTATATAAATATGATATTGGGAAAATTATTCCTTATTAAATACATGAATGAATAAACATATACACTAGTTAATAATATCTATATAAATTGATTGAATATGTTTCTTTAACTGTGTTCGGTATCAAATATTATTATAGTGCTAAATCTACTTAGCTTGTAGAAATATAAAAAGGTGTCATTGTTAGATTTGATAAAAATGAATATTAGGAAGACTCAAGTTACTTATAAGGAGTTAGGAATAATGTATAAAATTTCATATGCATCCACCATAGTCTCTATCATATATTACATGTTTGGTACTGAACCACATATCACTTATTATCTATGTATAACTATTAATAAACAATCCAATCCTTGTGAGAGTCACTAAATTGTAGTAAAGATACTCTCAAATTACAATGAAACAACAAAGGATGTGTTATTTATATTTATAGGAGAGTATGATCTTTATGTAAGGTGTTATAATAATACTAGTTTAAAATCAAATATAGGTGACCTGATATCTCAAAATGGTTATGAGTTTTACCTAAATGGTATTATTGTTCATTATAAGAGTTAGAAACATGCCACTGTAGAAAAATTTACAACATAGATGGAGTATATAGATGTATTAGATTCTATGAAGGAATTTCATTGGATCATGAAGTTCATTTCTTAGCATGATGTGGTTCCTATAAATGGAGGAATTGATATTTAGTGTGAGAACAATAGATTCATTTCTTAATACACGGAACATTGGTATCACTAATGCACAAAACACATCCATAAATAAAATATCATCTCATATGATAGACGATGACAAAGGTATTATTGTGAAATTTTTTTTAATATAGATAATAATTTTGTCGATTTGTTTAAAAAAACATTACCACATCATAAGTGTTAATGTTATGTTTTATATCTTGGTATATGATATATATTATAGATTTAATATAATGGTTAAATTATGTATCATGGTTTCATATAAAATCTAAATACATGTTTATCATTCACTTGTTTGTGATAAAATTCACATTACCTGATTATTGGACTAATAAATTTCCCAAAAAGAATGATTTTTTTGTCCTTAATTGATGATCATCACATATTATTAAAGGATGGGATGACGTGTTAAGTTTAACATGAGTGGTAGTTTCATGATATAAGATGTTGAAACTTATTATTTTTACTGACCCACCGATGTATATCCCATATAATGTGAAATAATCACTAATATACTTAGGGATTTATTCTTGTTCTAAATATTACTTACCTTAGTTTAGTGATTTTCCTAGCATGATAACCATTACACATTGATACTATTCTTATGAAATCCTTGTTGTGGTGATAATAAAGTAGAGGTAGGGTAAGTTTCTGATCATTTCATTGGTTAGAGATCAACCAAGATTTGATTTATTCACTCATATGACAAGAAAATACATTTGTACCTTGATTGAATCATATTGAGGAACTTAATCGATATTCTCAATTTAGTCACATAATATGTAAAAAATATATAGATTACGGTAATATTATGTTCTCATCTGATATATTAATGAAATGTGATGTATTTATTGTCCAGGTCATTCTTATTTTGAGAATCAAGAATTTAAGTGATAACCAATATTATATTTCCATTTTTCCATGTCTAGTAGCCACTGAATGTCATGGAAAATGGAATTATATCAGTCTAAAAATGATTTATATGATATATACTATGGTACAAATGTACATATGGATATATGATTTGGTTTGATGGAGATCACACAAGATTCCATTGTATATTGAGATGCACTGATGCTTTTTAGAGGAGAATATTTTATTATCTCATTAAAATCATGATTTAATATTTGTTTTTGACAACACTAAGGATTAAAGAGGAACATAGTTAAGACTTTAGTAAAATATTTTCTTATAGTAAAAGTTTTTTTTGGAAATTAAAAGAGTTTGATTAACTATATCATAATGAGTTTTGGATGGACCCATAAATAGTTTCTGTATTTCTTATAAAGTCATTATATGATTTTAGTTTATGTAAGAGTTTTATGGTTATGAACTAATTTAATGTATATCATAAATTAAGATATCTATTGGGTCATAAAAAATCATATGAATGGGATTCATATCATGGCTTAGGATATGATTATTTTATAAAGAGGAATAGGGATACACAATTTCTTATATCATAATTAATTAATGGCTTTATGATGTGTATTTCATGGGATTCAAGTGCACGATTCATCAAAACATATTCCATGAGTTTATCTTACATTATTAATCAATGTCAATTGAATTTTTAAAGTATTTCAATATTAATTTACATGATCAATGAATGATATACTAAAATTTATTAAATTATCATCTCTATGAAATTGATCCAAATACAAATGAATCTCAAAGAACAGTTCAGGTATCAAAAAGTGGCTATAAAAGGGGATGTGATCCCTCATGTTGGATAATATTTAATTCAAGCATAGAATATGAAAAACATATTTGAATAGACATCGTAGTTTTTCAAGAGATTAATGTACTAGAACCACTTAAGTGATTGATAATCTTCTGGATACATTCAATGATCTATAAGTTATTGTATCACCAACAGTTGTTGAAGGCATTTGGACACTTCATTAATGTTTTTTATCAAGCATGCATTAAGGATACAATATAGAGTGTATAAAATTATATTCACTATTTGTTTTATGTAATTCATTACATAGAATTTTATGTTTCTTGAACATAGACCAATAATTCCAATGGCTTGATTCCACTATGTTTGAACAATAACTATTATCACTAAACCCATCATAACATAGGACCTCATTAGTGAAATACTAAAAATCCCACCAACAAATTGACAGATTGTACCCCAATATACTTGACCTTGAAATACCATTATACAATTCAAGAAAAAATTCCCCAATGCTAGAAACATTTTAATACGGAATTTTCTGATGCATAATCTAAGAAAATATAGCACTCATCCCAATTTCCCTTGTAACTACAAAATATTCCCATGTCCTCCTTGTCCAAAACCAAACCACCCAACACAAACATCAATAATCTATATCAATAATCAATTTAATATTAATATTAAATATACATAACATATCAATAACCTTATTTAAATAATAATAATTAAAATAAATCCATTAAAATAGGAAAATGAAATAAAAGTAAGAAATCATTTTTTATATAAATATATAAAATTATAAAACATACTTAAAAACCCAATTTGAACTACAATAATATATTATGTATTATTATCAAACACTTTATATTATCTAGAATTCAATTTGGATGTATATCATTTTGAAAATAGTGAAATCTACTATAAATAAATCAATTTTTTTCCAAAACACCCTCTAAATTTTCAATTAGATGAAAACAATTCCATATGAAATTTTAAAGAAAAAATCAACCACATAGAATATATATTTAGAAATATAGAACTCAATTACCCTTGAAACCCCTATTATTTAAATCATAAACATCGGTATAAGATTAATGGATGAGAAAGGGATTTGAAACCAATGAGAGGATCAACATACCAAAAGTATGTTGTTGGGGTTTTCTAGATAAAGGATGAATGGGGGAGATATGAGGAATTCTTACTCCCAAAACCTCCCACATGGATGAAATGAAGTGAAGCGAGAGAGAAAGATAGGGATATATGATCCAAGAATAAAATAAATAAAAATAAATCATTTAAGATTAATATTCAATGTAAGGACCCGACCCCAATTGCCTGGAGCCAGTGCCTTATTTGATTACAATGGCATACAAACAAGGAATGTATATCTTAAAAGGCCGAGTAGTTTAGTAATATTGGAAACAAGTTACATACATAATTTTAACATTAGAATATGAAGGGAAGAACAACGCTAATTTATTCCACAAGAAACATCACGTCTCCATGATTATTCTTGCAAGTCATTAATAAATTAATTCTTCATGTCCTAAGAAAATGAAACATAAGAAAGGGGTGAGATAAAATGCTTAATAAGAGTTAGCAATGAAGCGGAAGAAAATATAAACATTTTACATGGTGAATAATTGAAAACACATGACTTTAATAATAAACTTGAACACATTATGGCAGGAATATAAGCTGAGTAAATAATGCCATAATAAAACATAATCATGGGTATTCTACTAGTCGAATAACCACATGAACCTTCAATTAATAGCTGAATAATGAGGGAAGTTAAAATTACTAACATTATAAAACATTTTTTCATGGCCTCATCTAAGATGTCTAATTATTAAGGCCTCGGACAAAATCTATATAACATTAGGAAAGGCCTCAGACAATTCAATGTCTAGTTGTCTCATGAAACCTACTGATGCATCGAAGGGATATAGTGGGCCCCACCCATCACATGATAAGTCAAATTCATTCCTCATATGAGAGGGGATAACATAAAAAACATATAAAATCATATTTAAACTATCATATGAAATGTAACTAACTTTCCTCAATTATTGAACATAAAACTCTAACCATTCCACAAAATCCGGTGAATGGTTTTAGGATAGATCACCCACAATAAAGATATTCATAAACCATTCAATAAAATATGGTATATTACATCAAAAATTATTAACCCCAAAAATACATAAGAATAAATAAGAGTGTTGAATCAAATGAGAATAATATTTTAAAATCATTAAGCAATTCTTTTGATAAATACTCATTTATTTTGAAAAGAAGAGTTAATTTCAAAAAATCATTGCATAAAACCAGAAGAAAAGTAAGATATTATTTAATGATAAAATTAGTTTTTGTATATGGATAATGGTTTCCAAAAATAAATTATATCGTGTCCTTGAAAATAGATAAGAATTTGAGAAATCCCCTTGTATAGGGCTCGTATTTTTGGAAATAATTTGGAGAGCTTATTTTAAAACATGTATCTATCCATAAAATAGGTAAGGATCATGGTTGGTGTACATAAATTAAATAATCACAAAGAATTTATGAGGAGTACATATCAAAACTTAAAAATTTCATCGAGGAAATTAGACAATAAAAGTAACCCGAATGAAAATGGAAGTTCGGGTGGAAAAACCCTTACCTTGATTACAAACGTGTTCTGCTCTTGAACATAAGCTCCTAGAATATGAAATTATACATATTAATAACTTTTTTAATAACCTATTAGGTATTTATTTAGTTTATTAGAATTATTTTTAGTTCCTTTATGTCCTTATTGATATGTTATAGTATCAAATTTCATCGTTCTGGTGTGTTTGTTTTCTTGATTTTCATAGTCAGTTCACTTGTTATTAAGTAATGAAATTCATGTGGAATGGTTGTAAATCTCTATAATTGAAATTAAATATTATTTATAAACATAAATAATTGATAATGTTCATTTATACAATTTGGTTACATGGAACGAGGATGAATCATTAGATGACAACCACTTCGATTATTTGGCGGTATTTGAATTATTATGAACTAGTTTTTCCATATAAAATAATTCTATGTACATTTACTGGTTCCTGAAAATAAATTAGGTTATAATACATATATTATAGTCTAGTTAAACCATAAATATGGTTTCATGACCAGTACTGAAGATGAAATTGAAGAACGAAACTTTGTCGTCCACAAAGGATATAAATTGGAACCTTGTGGACGTTGATTTCGTTTATAAAAGTAATAGGGAGGGAGTAAGAGTATTTACGATGGTTCTTCCATTCACATGATATAATTTCAGTATATAGATGTTAATGTAGTTATCATGATCATTTGGATAGAGGAGGCGAGGATAGGATAGCAAAAGAAGATAAATTCGAATGAAAGCAAATGAAAAAGAAGGGTGTTTTACCTCTTGAAATAACCTCCTTGAGAAACTCCTAATGGGAAGGGGTTTTGGTCTTTTGGAAAGACCACAATCTACATGGATGTGGGGAGAGACTATGGAAGGGAAATTGGGAAGAAAATTTAGGAGCTTCAAGTCTTAGAGGAGTGGAGAAAAGAGGGAGTGGTGAGGGGTTTTTATAGTGGAGGAGAGGAGTAAATTTTGAATATTTAATTGTTTATTATATTATGTCCCTCAAGACAACCAATAGTATTGTTTCATGTGACCCCTAATTATAATAAGTGCATGTGAGTTCGAACCAAGTGGTCTTTCATCACTTGTGATGTCATGAACAGTGTATTTAACTGATAATTTGTATATACGGTATTTTATCGTATTTCACTATTCATCAAAAATTCTAGAATTTTAGAAAAATCCAAAAAATATACCCCTAACATTTTTCGACCTGTAGAATTAAAAAATGAACTCCATTTTTTAAAATTAATTTTCTAAATATTATTAATTTAACTTTTAAATAAAGGCATAGTTAATTTGCAAAATAAAAATTTTAAGTTGCAATTAGTTTTACTTAACATTGAAAAATTAATTAAGATCTCGTTATCTTATTGGCTTAAGAGAATAAGATATTATTATTATTTACTATTCATAAGGGTCATATTAGTATTTATATTACAATTCATAAGGGTATGTTACTATTCACCAAAAAATCAAGTTTGTTCTATCAGACTCTAAATGACTTACTGAACACAACTCTAGATTACCATTTTTCAAAATTCAAAACATAGAAGTGGCAACGTTTCATTTAATGGATAGATTTTAAAATTCATTAAATATTTATTTTCAAAACCTTGGGGTGTTACATTGAATATATAATATAATTAAAAATACCCTAGAACCGTAAATGTTTAGTTTCAATGAAGATTAGATACATAGAAATTTTATTTTATAAAAGAACTTCAAAATTTCTCATAAATTTCTTCTACCATAGTACTTTACATAGAAATGACCTTAATAAAGATTTTATTCATAAACTAGGGAAAATAGAAATATAAAAAAGGGTGATCAAAGATGCTGGGTAATGATACTCATGGGATATCAATCAATGATCAGAAGTAGGAAATGAAAACATGATAACTTTATAAGAAATTCATACCTAATCATCTAAATATAGTTAATCACTTGATATAAAACATCTCCATAACAAAATTTAAAAGCCACTAGAGTGATGAATTGATAATAATCAAACATGATCCTTGTGATCGTATCAGAAAAATAGGAATTTATAAAAAAACATAATATTTTAACATTGTGAACGTGTATAAATAGTGATAGATTCAATCTTTAAGTTCATGATATGAAATTATGTTCTTCAATAAAGATATGTACATGAAAATAGGTACAAAAATTAACTTATGGACATGACACCCGATCCACACATTAACTTAAGGACATGAATCACTATCCATGTATAATGTTGTGAACATGATATCTAGTTGACACATAACAAAGTCATCTCAGATGTTATATATATTCACCCAATGCTTTATAGGGATATATAAATCTATGACCTACAGTGTCATAATGAAAACCATAAATTTATATTCCAATAGATCATAAAGCATTATTCATACCATCATATCTTAAACAATTCAAATGAATTGAGTTTCATAACCTATAAAAAATATACAGGATTCATAATGGTTTCATCATAACATAATTATCCCATTTAAAAGAAATGGGTTTCATAGAATCATCCATAAATCATCATCCTCCTTCTAATCTGTAGCACCCCCGGTTTAAAGTAAGTAATCATTTATCTATTTATTTAAACATATAAATTGTTTGGGTGAAATTTGAGAGGGTTTTCAGAACATTAAAAAGTTTTGGGGTATTTTCTGGTGATGCATAGTTTGATAATGGATAGTAAAAACCATTCAACTACTACATGAAGTCGTATAATGTGAAATAGGGGATTTTGGGAAGGAACAATGTAAGGCACACCATTTTTCCAAATAGGGAAGACACCTAGGAGTAACTGTGTAAAGATAAATATAGGGAAATACATAGTTGAATCATGGTTTGTATAACCATTCAAGACAACCATGTGATGTGGTGTTTAGAGACATAGGTTAGAGAACGGTTGGCACACAGTTTTCCTAACCATGCAACCCAACCCTGCATGGATAAATATTAGATCCCAAATAGTGGATCTAACTCAGTTTTACCCCAAATCCCAATTTTTTTTCTCTATTTTCAACCGTAAATTAGATTTTATTCCTCCCAAATTCTATGAAGACTCTCCCCTTCAATTTTGAAGTGATCCGATAACAAATATTACTGTGTTGAAGCTCATTTCCCTTAGTAATTATTCATTTTAGTGGGGATTCATTAGATATATTTCTCTTCCCTATCATTGATTCATAGATATGATCTATTAGAGATATATCTATAATAAATTATGTTAATAATCATGAGACTTGGATGATTTGTTATTAGTGAATGTGTTCTAACATGGGATTGTTTATATTCAACCCATTTTTATTGAAGAAATTGTGTTATTATTCATTTAATCCATGACATATGCGGTAGGAGGATTTTCTCTCAACTCAAATTATTATAAGATGAAGGCTTATTTTGATATTGAATAAATTACTTGAAATTGGTTTTGAAATTGATTTAAAAATCATGGTGGAAACCTTCTATAGTGATGGCTTGTGGTTTCATGGGTTGTGTGAATTCATGATTCAAATTTGACCCCGAATAAGGGGCATGAACCATTTGTGTATAAAGGGACCTGACCTTGATGACATAGTGGATGGATGAAAAACCGATCATTAGTATGTAACTCTCACCTAAGCATGCATGTGTTGGTGTGTGTGGGAATCATGTAATGTGTATGTCTAAATGAAATATGAAATGGTTTAAATAATTATTTCATTTTTTTCTTAAAACTATGTTAGTATATAATTTGTCTTATATAAATTTGTATATGTAAATGTGCTGATATATTCAATCCTAGTTGCATTAGTAGGGAAGTAATTTGGGGAAAACCTATTGAGTCTCATTACACACCCCATGATTTGGAAAAGTGGTGTTATTTCATATATTTTTTATCAAGAAATGTGTATGGTAAAACTATCATATTTCATTATTGATATATCATGATAGTTTGGGATGGGTTATGGAGTTGAAGGATGTTGCCTATTGGGAGATATGGCGTTATGTCTTTGGATTCTTTGAGATTTTTGGTTTAATCTTCCTCGTTGGTAATTTGATATTAGTTATTGTATGGCTTGGTTTCTTTTGTTTTTCCATTAATTTGAGTTGTATTAAATTTTTATCATGAATTATATAGTGGTTTTTTGGTTTGGTACACTAGGGTGTGGTTGTTTTATTTTCAAACGTAAATTCATACACCAATTGTATTAAATCCCTTAAAATTTATTTTTAGCCTTTGGATCCCTGGGGATCTCACATAAGGTATAGTATCAATTACACCACCACACTATCTAATGAGGATGTTACAGATGTTGCCAATGGTATCATATTGTTCAGTCCTTGACTTGAAGGTGGTATCAATATTATTGGGTCCAAATATTTTGGGACAAGTGTAATTCAATTTCTTTCTTGGAGTTGAAATTCATTATGTATTAGTCTGGGTTAGGATCGTTGAAAGGATTGGCATTGTTGAAAATTGAAATGTTGAGTATAAAAAGAGGCAGATATCCCTTTTATGTTGAACATCAAGTTACCATGGAGTTTGGTATATAAGTGTTTAAGAGACACTTATAGGAGTTTTAATCTCAATTTGACCAGTTTATCCAATGAGATGTGCATGAAATGAATTATATAAATGTCATCCCATAAGGAATAGATATTTCATTTCGGGTATTAATATATTATTGGGAGAAAATATAATGAATTAAGAAAAATTTTGATTTTTTTCAAACGAGATATTTGAAAAATGTTATGATTATAGTATTTTTAAAATGGTTTCATTTCCAGAATCATTTAATATTTTTTTAAAAATAATTGAATGTGGAAAATATATAATTTTGGAAATAAATTTTTGTGATATATGAGGTGGTAGAATTTGAAATTGTAAATCATTCAATTGGTAGAGAATGAAACTTATGGAGTTTTTTGTGTTTATATAAAATAGAACACAATAGTTATAGAAGAAACCAAATGGAAGAAGATGATGAGAATGTGGTTTCACCTAAGCCATTGGTGAACCAATAGCAGGTTCATAGTATTTTCCATGCTTTTCAAGCTATATATGGAAGGAATATGTGGGATGAACCAAAGTAATTTGATCATTTAATATTATTCATGAATTATAATCCAACAATTTTTAGGGCGATTGATAATAATAGAAGGAAAATATGTCACTGAATCAGATGAATCAAATCTAGAATTTCCAAGTCACACCAGTACAGATGCAAGTCATGTTGGAAACATATATACTATTTTATCTTATATTTCAGTAGTGGTATTTAGTAGTCCCAAATAAATTAAGATAAGGCCATGCATTAGAGGATTTGGAATAAATTTTCAATAAAAAATTCTATCTTTATATGTTCAAGATTACAATAGTAGAAGTGTTTTTTAGGTTAAAGTAGAAGATCCCCTCAGTGATAGACTGTGTGGATAAATTTATGAATTTAGTTTTCTTTTTTACATGAAGTTTCTACTAGTGTTTCATTAAGGCGCACATTTTTTAATCCATGATGAGTTAATAAATTCACTCAAAGATTTTCAATCTTTGTATAATGAATTATGATGAGATTTTTAGCCGAGAGACTCTAGAAGAAAGAGACATCTTAGAAGATATGGGTGGAAAAATCATTCTGAAACCTATGAGAAACGGTGGGAACTCTAAGGCTGTGAACAAGCAGAAGAGGTACCCCTATATACAAGGTATTTTGATGACTAAGAATTTTATGATTGGATCCATGAACCTTAATCCAAGACCTATGAGTAATGCTAGAAGTTTCCAATGCGGATCTATTGATCACATGAAGAAAGAGTATATTGAATCACCTAGATCATGACACAATTATAGTCAAATGAGTCATCTTTAGTGCTATTGTTGGAGTGTTCCAAGTTTTGGTGTCCAAGACACTTCTCATGTGTCATAGAAATCATATGCTTCCGTGGTATGAGCATAGAAAAATATATCTCATTAGTAGTACCACACAATACTTGGTGATTCTAGGAATTCCATGACTCATCAGAAATGGAAATATCAAAGGGAAATAGGGAAAAAAGTGCAGTTAGTAAGAATATATACGGAGTTGAGAAGCTTATGGTGGATGATCAATCTAGACCACTGATGGTGCGAGTTACAATTATTTTAAATTCTACCCTTATGGAATATTTTTTTGATACAAGTTTCTTCCATTCATGTATTTCTTCTCATGTTGATTATTTTCTATGTTTATCTATTGAGATGATACTATCTGTTTTGATACATAAAACTCTTCTTGGTCAAAGAAAATGTAGGACCTTTATTTGTAGATCATGTTCTATAACTGTTAATGGATCTGAGTTGACGTGGAACTTCCATATGATTGAGAAAGATGTATATGATGTAATCCATGGTATGGATTGGTTGAATGTGTTCAAGGCTCACATGGACTGTTATATTAATAGAGTTTGTTCTATGAGTAATGATACTATCGAGCATCTCGTTAATGGAGAACAAAATTTATAGGCGGGTGCAACGGGAATGTTTCACTAAAAAAGGATATTATTATAATGGGATGTTTTTCATTTATGAGTGGTTATAACCCCCTATAAAGGCTTTTTTCCATTATGGTGAACCGATGCAAAAGTAGTCGCAATGTGTGGTTAGCGGCAGTTTTCATCAACCGTTGTATATATAGATGTACATTAGAGGTGAATGCACTAGAAAGAACTTAATCACCCTATAATGTCACCATAAATGTACTGGAAATAGAAAATTTAGAAGGATTTTAAACCCTTTCTAAATAATGTAACAATTTGGGGGTGGTTAGAACATCCCCTAATTGATTTGATGGTTCAAATTTAGGGGTTCTTTACAAAATTCCCCTAATCAAATAAACTATTTTGGGGTGGTTAGAGCAGCCCCTAATGTTGTACTGTTTTTTTATATATATTTTCAAATGTTCCCCCATTCTGATTCCACCATCCCCCTCCCTCGCCCTCTGGTTCCTCCCTTTCCATCTGGTTCTCACATCCCTATGCCCCCTTCCCTACCCCCTTCTAATTCCCTTCGTGCCCCTATCTTCCCCTTCTAGTCCACCCTCATTCCCCACGTACCCCATCTCTTATACAACTCTCCTTTCCCCCTCCCATGCCCTTGCATGGACACACCTTCCATAGCCTCTCCCACACCCCGCCCCTCACCCACAAATATAAAACACTTTTGTAAAATTATACTGATGATAGGATTTGATCCCCTAATCAGGCATCCCGGCACGCACAAGCCTACCTCCTAGAACCACTATCCCATTTTGATTTATTTTATTTATATAAAAATTAATATATTTATATATATTTGATAATTTATTCTAATAAATATCATTTAATATATTTATATTCCTTTAAATATATAACCTAGATATAAATTTATATAAATTATATCTTTATATGTATATACAAATATGTTTACATATTTATAAATATATTAATATAAATTATTTATTTTCTTAAATAAATATTTACATATTATATATATGTTTTTTCATATAATCTATATAAATAATTATATTTTCATATATAAATATAAATATTTATAAATACATTTATATTTGTGTTTTTCTGTTTATGTATTTATATAATATTTTTAGATATAATATAATTGTAACCTATATTTATTTAATTTTTTATATACTTATGTATATACATGTGTGTGTGTGTGTATGATAAAAATAGTATTATTAATTTTTATTATTGTTATTACGAGTGTTTTTTAAACTATAAAAATTATATATTTAATTTATAAATACTATACATTTATTTTATGATATATATCATGCATGTATTATATTAAATACATTTATATTGTATTAAATACATTGGTTTTTTATATTTATTTAAATTAATTATATATTTAAGTATATATTTTTATATTATATACACATTTATTTAAAGAATATATATATGTATTCTATTAATATATTTATATACGATATTTAAAAATATATTTATTTATCATTATTTATATTAAAATATATTTTTATTTGATTACACTGTATAGTATTGTATATAAATAATATTATTTGAAATACAATTTATAAAAATATTTATATTATATATCATTAATATTATATGAAATACGATTTATACCAATATTTATATAATTTTATATGAAATACAATTCAACATTATATATAATTAATATGTATATTGAATATAATCATTTTTATATGAAATAAAATTTACACACACAAATACATAATATTATATGAAATATAATTTTATATTATATCTTATTAAAATTTTATAAAATTAAATTTATACAAATATTTATATAATTTATTTCAATACATATATTTTTAATTACGTATATTAATATATACATATTTCAATAAATATAATTATATAATATTGTGTAATTTAGTATATATATATTTTTATAAATTCTAATTCATATAATTTTAATTATATTTAATATAAAAGCATAAACATATTACTTAAAAATATATTTTTTACTATTATAATAAAAATTACAAAAACTGTAATCTTGCATTTTTATATGATATATTTTTTAAGTAAATTATATTTTTCTATATAGTTATATGATATGTTTATTCTTTAATATTATAAATAATTAATATCATATTAAATACAATTTATAAAATAAAATATTGATATACAAAATATTATTGAATTATATTTATGTATACATGTAAATACAATTAAATACATTAATATAAATATTTTATATAATATGTTCATATAATTTATTTAAATATCTTTATAAAATGTTTTTTAAATATATATATATATATATATATTATGGAAGTTTATTTTTTTAAAATGATAGTGGGGGTTCATAACCCCCTTTAATCTCCTAAATTAGAGGGGGGTTTGAACGCCCTCTAATTTAAATTTATTTAGGGGGTTTTGAACCACAAAAAATTTAAGGTATTAGAGGGGGTTTGTACCCCCCTCCAATTTAAGATATTAGAGGGGGTTTTCAACCCCATCTAATTTAATATATTTGAGGAGGTTTTGAACCCCTTCTAAAATCCAACTGGATATTAAAAAATAATGTTAAAAAAGTTAGTGACAGTCCATAACCCCAATAAATTCTATGATTAAAAATGGTTGTACATAATACCACGCTAATTGTTATAGAAAATGAATTTAAAGGTGTCTCATTACCACCTCTAAATTCAAAAATAAAAGGGGGTTGTGCAGAACCCCTTCAAATTATACAGAAAATGAATTGGGGGGGGGGTTGCAAATCCCCCTCTAAATAATTCCCTATAATATACTATTTTTCTATAGTGTTTCCACCTGTACATGGATTGATATCATACCAGTTGGATGTATTGATTTTGGATTCAATGGAAGAGATCAAGAATAGTAGTTTTTTATCAATTGTTGATCAATTTAAAAATGTATTTCTCAAGAATTTCTCTGGGTACTCACCCATAAGGGAAGTGGAATTTATGATTTATCTCATTCCAAGGAACATTCATATTACCCTTCCATCTTGCAGGATGGAACCAATAGAATTATGGTAATTGAAATTCTATTTTGATGAGTTGGAAAGCTGAGGGTTCATTTGGCCTAGCATGTCTCTGTGGCCAAACCAGCCTTATTTGTGAAAAAAGAAGATAAAACTATTTGATTATGGATGTATTATCGTAATCTTAACTAAGTTCAGTTAAAGAAACTTTATCCACTTCCATGAATTTATTATCTATTTGATAAATTTAGTGAAGAAAATTTTTTCTCTATGATTTACTTTCACTCAATATATAACTAATTTTTGGTTTAGAAGTATGATATTCCAAAGACAACTTTCAGGACAAGATGTGGCCATTATAAGTTTATGGTAATGACTTTAAGTCTTATGAATATACCATTGGTTTTTATGGAATTCATGAATTGGATGTTTCAAATATAACTGAATTATTTGTGGTGCTGTTTTTGGATGACATATTGGTGTATTCAAGGAAAAGGGCTCTGCATGATCAACATACGGCAAAAATCTTGGGAATTTTGTAGGATCATCGCATGAATTACAAATTATAAAAATGTGACTTTGGATTGTAAGTGGTAAATTTCATTGGCCATGTGATCTTTTAAATAGGTGTTTCTATGGATCTAGAAAAGATAGAGGTTGTCATCTCTTGGCCACCACTAAATAATGTCGTTGAGATACATACTTTCCTTAGTTTAGCTAGTTTTTACCGACATTTATTATGATTTATTAAGAGTAGCTTCACCAAGGAAAACACTAACAAGTAGTAATGTTTCATTTCAATGGAGTGAGGAATATCAAAATTCTTTTCAATAACAAAACACTCATCTTACATCAACATTGATCTTGATATTTCAGTAATCAGGACAATAGTACGTGGTGTATGATGATGATTCAGGATATAGGATGGGATGTATTCTCATATAGGGAGGTTATGTTATTTTTTATGGATCAATGAATTTATGTTTTCATATTAAGAAAAATAAAGCACATGATTTAGAGTTATATATCATAGTCCATACTTTAAAACATGGTGTCATTTCCTTCTTGGTTAGAAATTTACTCTATTCATAGATCATAAGATCTTGAAACATATTTTTTCACAAATCAATTTGAATCTAAGAAAAATAAGATGTATGGAGTGTCCCAAAATGTTTTAAATTGAGTTGATTTCTACACTGAATAGTGGAAATTTTCTATGAAATTCATTAAGCAAAAATTCATATGATCAGTTGGAAAAAGAGTTCAGATCAATGGTAGTTGATGTCCGGTATAGCTGACATAAAATCATAATGTGAAGACATATGTGATGTTTTGGGTTTCCTTTAAGTTTTTTTGTTCCTAATTTGGTTGTGGTGGTTAATAAGGGGTATGCGTCTGATTCAAAATTTGTTTTGATGAGGTCAGAAACTCAATTATTGGGAGACCACAAAGGGATGGAAGCTCGATGAGAGTTTAGTTTTGTGGTTTAAAAATAGAATGGGCATACCTTTGTATTTTAGGAAAAACATAGTCATTCTTTCCACTATTTAAGACGGGTTATTCATTCAGGAATAAAAAACTTGAATAAGGCATTGATAGCATAGTTTTTTTGGTCCTTATGAACAGGAAGGTGGTTGAATTTTCTTTAAGATTCATAACCATTCAATAAGTTAATGTATAGAATCAGCAACCAGAAGGTATGTTGCAATATTTACCAATTCCTGTTGAGAAATTGGAACAGTTGGACACATATTTTGTAATAGTTATCCCAATAAAGGTTCAGAAGCATGATTCCATCTTGGGGATAGTGGATCACTCACAAATTTAGCTCATTTAATCCCTATTCACGATTCTCATATGGTAGAGAACTTGTAAAAAATATATATTTGATAAGTGGTAAATAGTAATCGATTACTAGTTTCAATAGTATCATATATAGATCCATGGTTTACATCTCTTTTATAGAATTACTTATAGTAATACATTGGGACTCAGTTGACTATGAGCATGGACTATCTTCCTCATATGGTTGGGAAATCTGAAAGGACGATACAAATGTAGAATGATATGTTACAATCTTGTGTAATGGATTTTGTTGGATCATGGGAAGATCAAATATAGTAAGTGTAGTTCTCATATAACATTGATTAACATGTTTCAATACATATGCCTACTTTTGACTAATTATATAGGAATCTGTGTCGTTCTCTATAATTTTGGGAGGAAATAGGTGGGACTTTACTAGTTGGGATGATCCTTCTCAAAGATACAGTGAAGAAGATTTAGTTGATTAAGAAAGGAATAGAGATGACTCAGAGTTGATAGAAATATTATGCATATAATTGTTGATAACCATTTTCATTAAAGGTGAGTGATCATGTGTTCTTAGGGATCTCCCCAAGGCATGGTTATCATCATTTTGGGAATTAGGGAAATATATAACACCAATACATGTTCCCTTTTCAGTTACATTAATGGCTTAGTGAGATGGAATATTAGATGAATTTTCCTCCATAGTTTAGTTTAGTGTATAATGTTTTTCATGTATCTCAGTTGAAAAAGTATATGTCTCGTCTGGGCCATGTGATTCAACGGGATCATGATGACCTAGAGTTGAATTCGTTGTCGTTTCATGTGTCAATACATATTTTGAATATGTAAGAGAATTTATTTCATGAAAAAATCATCAGTTTAGTGTGGTTTTTGGGGCAATAGGGTTAGATTCAAGAACAAACATGGGAATGTGAAAAACAAATGGAGAATAAATGGTGAAAACTCATTTTGGATAGAATTAGATTTCCAATATCTAGGGATGAAAATTCCATTGGTGGGGAAAATGTAACACTACAATTTTATATATTGTAACTTTCTCTTTATACGATTTAATAATGTAAAGTTTTTGGGTGAATCTTGGGTGGTTTTGGAAAACTTTTGGATTGTTTTGGGGGATTTTATGGTTGTGCATGATTTGAGCATGGTAATTAGAAATAGTGAACCTCATATAGAACAATGTTCAATTAAAAATAGGGGATTCAGGGTATGAACATGGTTATGCACAAATTTTTTCCAAACCATGTGTCCATCTAGGAGTAATCGTGAAAATGGAAACAAATGGAGAAAATAGTTGGTGAAATGTTTGTCTAACCTTTCAATCCAACCATGTGACGCCCTGTTTAGAGATATCGTTTGGTATATAGTTGGTTCACAATTTCCCTAACTTTGTGACCCGACTATGAAAAGTTAAAACTTATATCCTGAAAAATTGTATTTAACTCAATTTCCCCCCAAATACCATCATTTTTCACTTTTTTCGACCCTAACTTAGATTCTTTCCTCCTAAAGGTTGTTGAGGCTCTCCTATTTGATCCGGAAGTGATCGAGTGGAAATATTTGGTGCATCAAAGACTAATTCCCTTGGTAAGTATTTTTAGGTGGTTTTCCTTACAACCACTTCTCTTCTCTCTCTTAGATTCTTTTATATCATCCATTAGTCATATATCTATGATTAATAATTCTAATAATGACCATATTTGGCTATATTGTTTCTAGATAAAGTGATATAAGGTAGTTTTTTTTATATTCAACCCATTTTTGTTGAATGATTTGGGTTATTATTTATTTTGGATATAACTTTTGATGTAGGAGTATTCACTCTTGAATCCACTTATTTGAACGTGAAGTCATAGTCTCAAATTTAATGGATTTAATTAAATTGGTTGGGAAATTTATGTGAAAATAATGATATAAACATTATTTAGTGATGGTTTTTTTCTTAGGTTTTGTGATTTCATGATTTGGACATGAATCTAAATAAGCGATGTGTACCATTGGGGAAGAATGTGATGCGACCCTGGATAAGGGGAATGTTCCATTATGGAACAAGGAGATTAGTCACTTAATGTTGACATAGTGGATAGATGAGAGAACTTTCATGAATATGGAACATTCACTGAAGCATGTATCTATGGGTATGTGTTGGAATCATTTAATGGACATTACAAAAAGGAATGTGAAATGGTTTAAAATATATTTTTTGTTTTCCCCTGGAATTTACTTATTATAGAAGTAGTTTTATATTCTTATATAAACTGTTCAATTTATTTATAAAAAAATATAACATTTTTTATATAAATTTTCCAACATCTTCTATCCTAGTGGTTTTAGTAAGGAAGTCGTTTTTGAAAAACCAACTGAGTTTCATTACTCACCCACTTCTTCATCACATTGGTTGTTTTGAATATTTTTTTATCAGGACATATTTAATGGAAAAGTACTAAATTTAATTTTTTATGCATTAGGATACTTTGCGATGTATTGTGGAGTTGGATCAGGGATCTTGTTTGGAGAAATAGAGTTATGTATTTGGAGTCTGAGCTTTGTGTTTTCATCTTTCGATTTTATTACGTTGATATTGGTTATGGAATAGTTTCATTTTCTTTTTGTTTTGAATTTCTTTGAGTTATATTACATTGTTATCATGTATATTATATTTTTTTTTGGAACACTTTTTTATGGTTTGTTTATTTTAAAAGGTAAAATCATCACCTAACTGTATTGAATCTCTTGGAATTTATTACCAATCTTTGGTGCCTTGTATATGTCTCCCAATACCTAGTAAAAACGCCTTATTAAATAAAGATAATGAGGAGGGTTTTGTAACATCCCGACATAGCTTCCCATCAAATTGGTAGCTAGACTTGTCGCCACATGACCTCAACCATGCATCCCCTTATGCCAGAGGCTGTCGACTAGCACCGAGGTTTTAAGGACAAATTGTGGGGATACGATACCATCATATGAAACGTTTCACAATAGTTTATCAATATATAAATATATGACAGTAGTGTAAGTAGTATAAATTAATAACTAATGTAATGGATTTGAATTGTAATATCAACTCAATAATGAAAATGGCCAACAGAATTTTATACAATGTATGCATGTCATGGTGGTACATATCTGAAAGCAGTAAACAAAAAATCATGCTTTACATCTCTGAACAAACAAAAATGAAAATTCATAAATCCCTAAGGGTGATCTCAATGAGCATCCCGAGATCCTACTAGGTCCTTTTCTCCTAACTCCTTGGTACAAGCTAATAATAACAAGCAATGTCCAAGGTTCTGTAAACAAGTGGAGTCTACTCGAGTACTCCAATGCAATGGAGGCCAGAATAGGGTGTGAGGTATAAATCGTAGTAGGTTGGGACCACCGGTGTATAGCTCTATATAGACAATGTATTAAAATTAAACAGCATGCAAGTATATCTAAGGAATAAATGAATTGAATAAACAACCAACGACCCATCTAGGTTTATAAGGGACACCTGACGGTGATACATACTTCATCCCATGGCCTGTTTGTTTGATGATGTCCGTTATGTAAATATATAAATATAGTAACATTATATATATATATATATAAACATATATATATTATGGGAATCCTCCTATATGAACCAAGAGTTTACCAATGCCAAATGGGCATATACCTTGGATAATATTTCTAGATAGACCAAGATATAATGCACTGACATTCATTACTAGGGGAAGCTCTCATACTCTGTCCCCTGGTCTAAACTCCAATATCTCTCACGGTCTCATGGAAATCAATATGGAAGATCCCACATTCTTTCTACCCCAGGCTCTCACAGTCCTTATGAAAATGATTTTGGATGGATCGGGACGTAAAACACAGGCATCCATCACAAAGAATAGTGGACACGGTCTATCCCCTGGCTCAACTCTATGTGCTCTCATAGTATCTGGAGGATCAGCACAAAACTGACATATTATTTCTTCCAAATGGATCTCATAGTCCCTTTTCTCCCCTTTCTATACATGGAATAAACATTCAACTCATATAAATCATGAATCACTTAAGCTGTAATGTATTTCATTAGTCCATTTCAATTACATATAAGCATGAATATTCAGGTTTATACTTAAGGGAAACCATCTTAATTATTTCAATTAAAACATTTACATGGGCCTCACGTTCAAATCAAAAACATGAGGTAAGGACCTCTCTTTCATCTCACTGGTCGTACGCAAATCCATTAGTTAACTCAACAATCATCTAGGTACACAAATCCCATTAATCAATTCATCAATTAATTAATCAACAACTCAATTCCTATCTCATAATTAATTTTCCATAATTAATTATCTCATTATAAATCTCACATCTACATAATCAATTCCAAAATTAAATATCTAGATCATAATATCATAGCCGAATAATTAATTCATAATTTGTTAACTCAACCTATCCAACTCAATATCTCATAATTAATCCCCCAGTTAATTATCAATATTACATTATCAAAGAATATAATTAATTAATTGTTAATTATCTCTATTTAACCAATTTAATATATATCATAATTAATTACCTAATTAATTATCACAATTACATAACAATATGTAAAAAAATTAATTCACAATTAATTATCTCAAAGCAACCGTTTCAATTTCAAATAATTAATTCATAAATTAATTATATCTAATGTAACAGTTTCAATTTCATATAATTAATTTTCCAATTAATTAAATCAAGGAAACTATTTCAATATATCGAAATTAATTCAAAAATTAATTACCTGAAAGAAACCATTTCAAAATCACATAATTAATTGAAAAATTAATTATCTCTAATGAAATTGTTTCAATATCACATAATTAATTCCCCGATTAATTATCTAAATTACAATTTCAATGCTCGCAAATAATTCACAATTAATTGTCTCAATATATTAAACTCATTAATTAATAATTAATTATCTCAACTAATCCCTCCCAAAACACATAATTACCACTTAACCCAAGTGCATCAACATGTAAGGGTGGATATACAGAAATACATATCTGCAAGCTAAATGAACATATGAACCTAATAGATATGTTTTTAATTTCAAGGAAGTGCACTTTCGTTAGAGGGGTTTTATTAAAAAAATATTATTTTGTAATCTAGAAAAATATTTTATACTAAGAAACAATCCTGTTAATATTTACAGTTAAATTTTTCAATAAGAGTAATTTAAAAAAACTACTGCATTTTATTAATTAAGAAAAGTTAAGGAACTAACCTCGATGAATGGCCCAGCCATGTTTTGAAACTCCATTTTTTTTCTTGCTCACAAAAACGAACATCAACATAAATGCTTTCACACTTGATATTGGATCACAACACCCTAACAACACTACTGACACCCAAAATTACTGCGTCGGGGAGCAATACACACACAATTAATTAACCACAGGTCAAATAAACCATAAGAACCTAATTCAAGGTGTGAGAAACCAACTATCAGGTATATATCCTCACTTGAGAATGATATCGGTGAACCGAACCGAACTAAACTATTTCTCCTACGGTGGAAGTCACTGTAAAATGTACCAATGAGTCTTGAGACATCTTTCACACCACTTAAAACTAGAAGAAAAGATGAAACTAATGTAAACCCGAATATAGGGTTTCAGCCTATTGAAGACCAAGAGACAGAGAGACAAAACAACTGATGTGAACAATGAAATGCATGGATAAGGACTCACATCACCAATACAAACAACTTTAGTGAAGGAACCATAAAGAGGCCAC
This sequence comes from Viscum album, assembly GCA_963277665.1. NCBI lineage: Eukaryota > Viridiplantae > Streptophyta > Magnoliopsida > Santalales > Viscaceae > Viscum > Viscum album. The sequence goes on along the minus strand of OY728141.1, from coordinate 1,950,217,508 downwards.
ACGAAGAGGTTCTGGGTGGAGGGGTGGTGCACTACCCATGGGTGTTGCATCATGGGTGTGTCGTAGGTGAAAATGATTCGAAAAGCCGATGAAAACAATAAAATGCATGGTGAAGTACTCACCTCACCAAGATATACAACTTCTATGAAGATACCACCATTATCCAACACATGGTTAGTGATCCAAGAGGATGGGAGGTGCGCCACCCATGGGAGAGCTGGGAGGGGGGATGCACCCCACTAAGGTTGTGCGCCTCTCCCTCTTTATTTCCCTTCGAATATTTTTAATAATTAATATAATATTGTTAATAATAACAATAACACCAATATTATTATTATAATTTAATTAATACACATATTTGATAAACCCAAAACTCCCCATTTACATTTCATTTAATTAAATACATTTCAATAGAATTTAATCAAATAAATTCTTCAACTCATCATCATTAAATTAAATTCTATCAAAATAATTTAATTAAATCAATTCCCCCATTCAACGCTATATGAAAAAATTATCTTTAACACAATTTAATTAAATGAATTCTCCATTAAAAACCCTTCTTTAATTGAATTCTCTTCAATGGATTTAATTAAATAAAAACTCAAACCCGCCACCACTTAATTAAATTTTCTCAACCAAATTTAATTATATAAAATCCATGTTTCACATCAATTAATTAAATTCCTAATTGACAAGAATATAATTAAATAATCCCTCATTTCACATCATTTAATTAAATCCCTTTTTCCACCAATTTTATTAACTAAATTAACCAAAAGTCAAAAATGGGTAAGGCCCACAGTTTGACTCGCATGGTATGAATGATCATGCACTGAACGTGTGTCCGCTATTGTACAATTGATTTGTCATGCATGGATGACCCACATGGTTTGACTAATCATGAAAATCCTAGGAAAACGTCTCTACCAAGTTTGATGCTCCTGAAACCCATCTAGCCACCCGAGAATCTCCTCGATCCTTTAATCATACTCGATTTCATCATGTTAAATGATCCCAACTAGCCAAACTTCATCTCGAATCATGGTTTTAAAACAAACCCATTGTTACAATGAAAAAAATTCAAAAACATTCATGACTTAACCCAGTTCAAAAAAACATGAGACATTACAATCTACCCAGCTTAAAGACTTCTCATCCCCAAGAAGCCATGGAGAACTACTACAGCGTCAACAAACCCACCAAGGTTATGATGTCTCATTTGAAAATTTTCATTTTGTTTCCAAATGTCAAAATAACCTTTTAAACATTTCACAAGACCAGCGAATTATGTTTTAAAAAACCCATGAAAAAGCTCAATATCCATCCCCAACATTAAAGAGGCGTTAAACCAAGCCTGTGCAACTAGAGACATGATCTCATAGTAGTATCTTTAACCATCCACTCATTGGTTCTTTCTTCCAATAGTCTTGCCATTTAACTGTCAAACTCAACAACCTCTCTTCCACCGCTTTATTTTCATGGTTCAATATTAATCATTATAGTGATTCTTTTCATGTGATTTCTAAAATTGGGCGAACCTTCTTACATCAAATTCCATTATATAAACATTATCTAAGAAAATGGTTGAATCTTAGTTGACCTATTAAAACAAGTCATGCATGCTTTCCTCGAAATACATTGCTGACCCAAAACCCACACTCACTACTCAACCAACGATGTACCTTTAAAATGACTCCATCACCGACAATATATACACTGAAGTCCTTAACCGACCTCTAGTGAAACTACTGAGTCAAGCCATCTCAATGCTACTTTAAAACATTCATGCCCAACATGAATAAATGATTAACCCAAAGAACCATGCATCATGAATACAACCCCGATAACAATTACTCATCAAGCACCATGACTTTTAAAACATTATCACAGCCTAAGACCAACGTTGTCTTAGTACCTTCAGGATGAGGTCAATATTGGGGAAATGCTCATCTCAGTACAAATATCGCACTAAGAGTAAACCCAAGTCACCAAAAAAAAATTGATTCAAACTTTTACTAGTTGAATCCTTTCAAAAAGATCAGCTTCAACAACCAATACATCATCAACCAAACGTCAATGCCTATATTACCCAAGTAATTCTTGTTCTTTCAAAGATTACCACTAATACTCTTCCAAACTAATGAAGTTTCCAATGGGTTTCATACACCAATAAACTCATCAAAGTCAAGCCATCAAGAAAACATTGAAACATACACAAGAACCAATCTGAAACTACCCACCTTAGGATTGTCCATGTTATCGTCGAAAATACCAATCTCTCACAAGAGAACTAGTTAAAAATCACCTCAACACACGTGTGATGTTCCACGGACCACGATCACGACGTCATCATCACGCATGAAAGCCAAAAAGTTTAAACTATCCGACATGTCAAAACACTTGAGTCCCAAAAGTATTCATGAGAAATGTGATGAACTTTCCTTAATGCCCCAAACACTCTACTCTATAGTCAACACAAGGGAATCTTTAATGGTGGACCATGCATGATTCATGTCTAAACTTTTGAACCAAGCATTCCCCAATGATTGTTCTCAAATCTAGAGTCAAGATACCATGACCACACCTCAAAACAAGGATTTCATTCATTAAAACAAAAAATTCCTACTAGGGATAATAACACCCAACAGTACCGGCATCGAAACGCTCACATTGGAAACAAAGAATCTCAAGCTCTACGTTTTCTACCTACCACATCCAGTCCCTTGTGAAGCATACACACTGACCCTATCTCTTGGTCATGCAAAACAGATCTCACGAGGATGAAAAGCCTCTTTTATTTTAACAATTTAATTAATTTATTTCAACCTCTAAACATTGGAATTAATTTTAACAAATTCACATGTACTATTACAAAAAAACGAATATGGTTTTCAAAAGACACCGTTCAAGAAAACAGGAAATCTATAAAAAAATCCTAATTAATATTTAACATTTAGCATCATTTAATTTTAAATAGGAAATATATCATCTAAATTCATTTTAACAAAGAGGTTACCTCCAAGGATCCCATTTATTCCAATACAGGTTCTTTAAAAAGAAACCCCCCAAAATTTCATTTAAAAAACACTAAATTTTTATGTTTATTAACATTTCCAAACACACAATGGTTATACTAGGCTCAATCTCATGGGTAGCCATCTACCAATCAATTAGGAGCCCATACACATTACCGCTGGAATTTGGCTCCCATTTATCACATCAAATTTCCATTTAATAATTTAACATTAGAAGCAACTTTTTCAATCATTTGAATACATGAGTTACCCTTTTCCCAGTTATGAGGCTAATATACACCTTACAACTAAAATTAGATCCCACTGTAAATGCAATCAAACAATATTCTATTCATGCATACATTTACATATCAAACCATCACTATCATTTTATCATAATAAGTAACACAACAGAATGTTATAACACAAAAGCATGGCACAACATCATCACAAACTAATAATAGAGGTAGCATGGAATATAATTATCTAAATATTTTATACACGTACACATTCTAAAGAAGATCAAAACATGTCATTCCACCCAAGGCACACAATCAAAATTAGAAGGCATTCTACTAATGAAAATAAATGGAATGTTACATGCATGACATGAGAATCTATAAATCCCTAAGATGATGCATGTATACAATATCCTTTCCTTATCCAGTTAAGGTAAATTTTCAAAATTCCAAAAATCAATTAGAAGAATAAAGTACACCTGTCACTCAATGTGAAATCATATCAATTATAACCACAAATAGTATAAACATAAATTCCTACCCCTGGCCACTTGTTCGTTTCCTGTACATGGGGTGATCAGTCCCAAGCACGGATATTAACTGAGTGCTGGAACTTTCCTAGTCTCATGTCTACCAACCCAAAACAAAATGATAAATGAAAAAATGAAAGAAAATCGGCCCTCTGATACAACTTGCTAACACCACGACCCAACTTAACATCAAACCGATAGCTGTATTGGTCACCACATAACCTCAAGCATGCCTCCCCACACACTAGAGGCCACCGACTAGCAGTGAGGGTGTAAGAATAGTCAGTAGAGAGACTATGCCCTCATATCAGTGTTTTTACAATATTATTACAATATATATATAACAATAAAATAAGCAGTATAAAGCAATAACTAATGCAACATAAGTCAATTGTAATATCAACTCAAAAAATAAAATGTCCCATTTTATTTTATACAATGTATTCATCTTATGGTGGTAAAAATCAGAAAGTAGTAAACTAAAAATAATTTTTTTTCATCTTAGTACAATAAAATGACAAGTACCCAAGCCCCAAGGGTGATCTCCTAAGAATCTCGAGCTCCCACTCGGTCCTTTTCTCCTAACTCCCAGTTACAAGAAAACAAAAACAAACAATGTCCAAGGTCCTGTAAACATGTAGAGTCTACTTGGGTACCTAGTGCAATAGAGGCTCAAAAAGAGTGTGAGATATAATTCTCAGTAGATCGGGACCACTAGTATCTAGATCCATTTATATACTGTAATAAAATTAAACAGTATGAAAGTATATTGAAGAAATAACAAAATTGAATAAATATCCAACAACCCATCTAGGTTCCCAAGGGACACCTGACAGGGATACCTGCTTCATCCCATAGCTAGTTTGTCTGATTATATCAGTTATGTATATATATACATATAGTAATAGTGTATATATATATAAACATATATATAAACATATATATATATATATATATATATATATATTCTTAGCATCCTCCTTTATGTACCAAGTGCATACTAGGGCCAAATAAGAATATAACCTAGATAATATTCTGGATGGACCAAGATGTAAAGCACAAACATTCATTACCATGTGAAGCACTCACAGTCTTGCCTCTGGCCCAAACACCAAGAGCACTCATGATCTCATGGAAATAAACATGGAATCTCAAAGGGTCTACCTCACCCAGGCTCTCATGATACTTTGGAAAATGACAATGGAATGATCATGACATAATACACAGACATCCATCACCATGAGTAGCACAAAATCTATCATATTCATTCTTCCCAAGGGATATCACGGTCCCTTGGTTCCCCTACCTATTGAAGGCGTATCCATTCACAACATATAATGCATGAAGCATTAAAAGCCTCCCACATTTCATTAAAACTTTATATTACATATAATCTAGAGTATTCATATTTATACATAAGGAAAACATTCTTATGTATTTAAATTAAAACATTAACATCGACATCACATTCAATTGAACAACAAGAGGTAGGGGCCTCACATTCATCTTATTGGCCATACTAATATCCATTAGTAATCTCAATAATCAACTAGGTACAAAAATACTATTAATTAATTCATCAATTAATTAATCAATAACTCAATTCACATAACAAAATTAATTTTATATAATTTATTATCTCATTATGAATCTCAAATCTCTATAATCAATTTCGTAATTAAATATCTAAACAATAATATCAAAGGCACGTAATTAATTCACAATTAATTATCTCATCCTAGCCAACTCAATATCTCATAATCAATCCCCCGATTGATTATCTATATTCAAATATCAAAGAATCTAATTAATTCATAATTAATTATCTCATCTTAACCAATTTAATATATATAATATTTCATTCCCATATTAATTATGTCAGTTACAGAAATCAATGCACATAATTAATTCACAAATATATATCTTAAGGAAACTGTTTCAATATCACATAATAAATTCCCAAATTAATTATCTCAACTACACAATTTAAATATCACAAAATTAAATCACAAATTAATTATATCAAGGAAAGCATTTCAATATATCTTAATTATTTCAAAAATTAATTATCTCAAGGAAACCATTTCAATATCACAAAATTAATTTACAAATTAATTATCTCTAATGAAACAATGTCAATATCATATAACTAATTCCCTCGTTAATTATCTAAATTAAAATTTCAAAGATCAAAATTAATTCAAAATTATTTATATAAAGATATTCTTCACATTAATTCATAATTAATTATCTCAACTAATCCTACCAAAAGCTCAAAATTACCACATAACCCAAGTACGTCAACTTATGGGGATTGAAATAGAAAAAAATTTATCAGCAAGCTAAAAAAACATATTTTCCTAATAATTATTTTTTTAACATGAAGGAAACACACCACTATTGAAGGGGTTTTATTACAAAATCATGATTTTTTAATCTAACAAAACATTCTATACCAATAAACAAACCATTCATCATTTGCAGTCAAATTTATCAACAACAATAATTTAAACATCTACTCTATATTACTAATTAATCAATGCTGAGTAACGTACCTCAAAGAATGGACAATACATGATTTTGAACTCAAATTCGATGCTCGCTCACACAAACACAATTCAAAATAAATTCCCCCTTTCTTGAAAATGGATCGCAACACCCTAACAACAACACTGTCACCCAAAATTAGTGTGGTAGGGACCAACAAACACCCATTTTATTTACCGAAACTCAAATTAACCATAAAACCCTAATTTATGTGGTGGAAAACCAATTATCATGTATATAATGTTACCCAAGAATGATGTTAGTGAACCAAATCGATCTAAACTGCTTCTCCTTCGGTGGTGGTCATTGAAATATGGACCAAAGGGTACAGATACATCTTCTACACCACCTAAATCCAGGTGAAAGAAAGAAATATAATTAAAAATGAATATAAGGTTTCAGCCTAATAGATATTTTAGAAAAATTACCCAAAAAACCTATGAAAACAATGAAAAACATTGAGAAGGAATCACCTCACTGAGATGAACAGATTTTATGATGGAATCGGAAGGGGATAGTCGTGGAAAGAGGAGTAGAGAGGAGGGCCAGTACGCCACCCTTGGTTGCTGCACCATGGGTGCATCGTGGGAAACAGAGATTCGGAAAAAAAGTGTGAAAATAAAATTCACTAATAAGGACTCTACTCTCCAAGATGGTCAACTTCTGTGAAGATACCACCACTATCTGGCACACTGAGAGGGAGCTATGAGGATGGGTTGTGCACCGCCCATGTGGGAGCCGAGGGGGCGGGGTCGCACCTCTCCCAGGTTGTCCGCCTCTCCCTATTTATTTCCCTTTTAATAATTTAAATAATTAATATAATAAAAATAATAATAAAAATAATAAACCCCATATTATTATTATCATTAAATTGAGACACTTCTTTGATAAACCCAAAACTCCCCATTTACTCCTCATTTAAACCTCACATAATTAAATTCTTTTCATTTGAATTTAATTAAATAAATTATCCAACTCATCATCATATAATTAAATTCATTGAAAATAATTTAATTAAATAAATCCCCCCATTCAAAACCATTTAAATTACAATTCTTAAAAAAAAAATTAATTAAAAGAATTCTTCATTAAAAATCATTATTTAATTAAATTCCCTTAAGCATATTTAATTAAATTAAAAATTCGACACCTGAAAACTTAATTAAATTTTATAAAACATATTTAATTAAATAAAAACATCATTTTTCATCAATTAATTAAATTTCTCTTACCCTCTAATTTAATTAAATAAAACCCTCATATCACAACATTTAATTAAATACCTTTTTTCCAGGAATTAAATTAAATAAACTAATTTGAAACTCAAAATTTTGTAAGGTGCATGGTTTGAATCATATGCTATGAATGACCGTGAGTTAACTTTGTGTTCGCTACGGGGCACTTGATTTATCATGAATGACTGACCTGTACAGTTTGACTTATCGTGAGTAGACCGTGCGAACGTCCCTATCAGGTCTGATGCTCCTGAAACCGATCTGACCACCCAAGAAACTCTTTAAGCCTTTAATCATTACTTATTTAAAAATTTTAAATGATACCTACTAGAGGAAATTCATCGCAAAGATTTGTTTTAAAAATGACCTATCATTATAATGAAAAAGTTTAAAAACATTCATGCTTTTACATGGTTCAAAAAAACACTGGATGTTATAGGTTGGGTTGTTACAAAATGAATTCATAGAATGAAAGTGGATGTCATCATAAGATCATAACAACAATAAAGTATAATAATAATCAAATTATTTTAACATATCTAAAAAACACCATTAAAAGAATATTGAAACTTTTTTTAAAACATTAGAAGATATCCATTACCTTTGATAAAATGTTTAATTAAAATACCCATAATTTTTAGAAAATCCATCAATTTGGAAATAAAGAAGGAGAAACATAATGTAAACTTTATATTAATAAATTATTGTGATAGTGATGAAATCCTTTCGGGTCATATACATTAAAAGATATTATTCTATACACACATTTGAAAAATGTCAAAAAACAACATGTTCAGCTAGTTTTTAAAATAATTCATTTTAATAACTATGTAAATAATGTCAAATTTAGGGAATAATAATTTTAAAAAAACCATGTATGGGTATTAACTTTCATAAAAAAATTAAAGAGCTTGAAAAGGTATAAAGAGTTCCTCAAAAAAAGACATTATGGTTGAATATTCATTGAAAATATTTTCATAATCATTTTAGGTACCAATGATAGTTAAATGATACTAATAAAAAAATTTCAGGAATAATCAATGGAAAATATAATATATGGGGTTTAAGGGATAAAATCCACATATGTTCCCATAATAAAAATTTAGCATAGAGAGTCCTAATAAGAAATGAGATTGTAACATAACCCTTACCTCAAGTCTCATATTGATTCATATGTATTCAAGCCTCTTGTATTGTAAATATATATTTATTATAAATATATTAAATCACTATATTCATACATATAATACTATATATTATTTACTTATAAAATCTTATCACCATCTTATGACCAATTATTTTCTGAAATCACTTTTTCGAGTGATAACTGTTTCATTTTTCAGGCATATTTCAATTCTACAATTCCATTACATATAATTTGATCATGGTTACAAAATAGAATTTTTTTTAATAATGTATAAATTTTCATATTTTATCATTATATACACTTTTATAACTATTCAAAAAAAGTGGTTATGAAAAATTAAATACATCACTCAGTGGGGGCAGTAATCAGTACTCAGATATAAGTGATGTTTCCACTCATATATATACGGTATGAAATAAATTTAAATAAAAATTCACCCTTATATAATCATTATTATATCATATATATTCATTAAATATTTCATTTTTAAAATCCATTTAATGGTGAAATGAAAAACGAATCAAATGGACCTGTAGAGGTTCTAGTCCACACATACGCTTGTACGACGCTATCATTTTCTAATAGAACAAATGGTAAGAAGTGGAAAGTATATCATTATTATAGAAGAATACTTATTTCATAAATATAATACATAAACATAAAATCCATAATAATAACTTATAGTGAATTATGGTGTTGTAAAATGAACCATATTGCTATATAGAGGCGGTACCCATGCGTACACATATGCAATAATTTCATTTTCATGTCATGAAAAATGGTTTTTCCATCATCATAAAAAAATTATATTTAAGATACTGAATTCATTATTTTAGTGGATAAAATAGATTTATAGGAGCCAGAATAAAAAATAAAATTGAAATTACTTGGTTAAGAGTTATGCCTTTCATTGAGAAATCTCTTTTGACATAAACATTGGGCCTTGAATGGATAGTATTATTATAACTCTAAGTCCTTTAGATGATGGGGAAAGATGTTAGTAATGTATTTGTAGTCTTATTGTCTTACATATAATGATTATGATGTGTAACAGTGATAGTATAGGTAGTTTTCTTTTATAAGTGAGGAAGAGGAGACACTTGGAATTGTTAAAATGAATGAAATATATTAATTTATTACTCAAGTTAAGATGCTAAAAAATTATAAATAATTTAATATGATAAGTATATGGTAGATATAACATCAATAAATTAATTTATATAATTTTTTTATGATATTTTACACCTTATATATTAGGTTAACCCGTTATTATACTCATTTTAACCTCAAATGTGGTAATCAAATTTTAATATTTTTGTAGATATCTATAAAAAATTAATTTTAAATTATTAAATAATATTAATTATTGTGATTTAAAATATTGAATCAATTAAAAAATATCCAATTTTTATATATGATATAATTTTATTTTGAAAAAAGTGCACAAAACACCAAATAAATCCATTTTTAGCTAAATGCATTTTTAAATATAAAATTTAGCATACCATTATTCATATCCATGTGAAAACAATTTGATGAATGATAAAATATTTTATTGAATATATTATCTAAAAATTTATTTAAAATAATTTTTAATTATTTATTAATTTATTTTATAAATAAAAAATGGTCTGCATAAAAATAGTTTTTTAAGAAAACATCATTTTTATCTTCAAATACTTTTACTTAAATTTATAACAATTTAAAAACAAATAAATTAATTTTTTACATATGTAAAAAACAATTTTTAATATTTTAATTTTTATTACTCATACTCTCCAATCCAATTTCTAGGTGATAAATCTCAAATTAAATAATTGTATTTAATAATATATCATGGTTCATTAAAACTCAATGCTACGTTTTGATAAATTTATCAACGAAATAAAATTAATTTATAGATAAATATACAATAAATTAATGATATTTTACATTATAAAAACTTTTATTAATTTATCCTTAAAAAGTTTCTCACTCTAATAGAATAATTGGGGTTTCTTTTGCCTCATGATATTTTTAGGTTCCCACACAGCTTTCTCAAAATTATAGTTTCACCACAAAACCCCGAGCAGGCGAGTGGACTTGGTTTGTAATACTTTACCTCTTAGATCTAAAATATCTACTAGTTATTAATCATAAGAGAGAACATTATATAGTAGTATGTAATATTTTTCCATTACATTTGATGGATGAGGTGTGTACTTCCTTGTGAGAGATACATGGAACACATCGTGAATATAAGAGAGTTTTAGTTGAAGTGCCAAGGGATAAGAAACTATCCCGTTATGATTAAAATTATAACAATGGAAAATATATCTGGGAAATAATCTACTTTATTTTTAAATCTCATAAAATTTTTCCAAGATGTATTTTTTTAATACCATTTCACTATCTTTAAATTCATGATCTCACTAACGATTGTTAGAAAAACTCTTCAGTCGACTCTAAGCTACATTGATGTATTGTTGAATGAATCTCAACATATATTCTATTCTCTATACTATTTCATGTCCCAATAATTTCTCCAATACAATACCAACACATTGGAGTTTTGAATTACCTTTCATAGAGGGATTCATAAGGATTCATCTGATGCTCGAGGGAAAAATTATTATTATAAGATAATTCAACCAGATGAAGGTATTGTTCTCAACAACCTTTGAGATTAATATATCAAGATATAAACATAGCCTATAGGTTTTTAATTATTCTCTATTTATGGACATTTTTTTAAAGATGATATTTAGTTATAATGGTCAACTCTACATTGAGTGATAATTGAAGACTTCTTGGGAATTTCATGGTAAACATCTGATCTCGATCAGATACAATAGAATGTTGTTATCCATGAAACCTTAAAACTTTCTTAATGAATATATTTTATATTAAATAAAGATATAAATATTCCTTTATGTTTATTAAATCTTTTAACATCTTAAGGTGATTTAATGTAACCCAAATAACATTATGGAATTTTGATGTTTTGGGAAGTTCAATGATGAAATCCAAGGTAATGTTTTTTCATTTCCATTCTATTATGAACTTCATCCAATAGATCCTTCTTCATGTATGGTATTGATTGAAAAAATAATCAGTTATTTCACCATATAATTCCACCAAATTCAAGTTTTAATATAGGAACATTTCTCACCAACATCTATAGTTCCATATTCTATTTTTGAACCTCTTTAATCCTCACATGGATGGATGGTTGAAAATTCAAATGCAAAGGTTTTTATTAACCCCAATTCTCTAATATTTAAATATTCATGTGCTATAATCCCATTAATATTGGGTATCTTTCAATAATCAGCATGGGAAAACTAGCATGATCTTTCTAACTTAATGAATAAACCACCTTGTTAGCCTTCCTTTGGTGGTAGTGTATCAAGCAGTTATAATATTTATTCAATTCTAACCATCTCTCATGGAACCTATTCAACTAATTATATATGAACAAATATTTAAATATTTTATGATCATCATATATACAAATCCATACCACATAAAAAATTAAATCCATATTTTCAATCAAAAATTACCATTTCAGGCACTAAATCATGATTTGGGAAATTTTTCTTGTTAATATTTCATTATTGAATGGCATATTATATCACCATATAACTATTCATAGGGGAATATCTCAGTCTTATAACATCCCTCAATATAGTAATGTAGAGACAAGTTCTAATTTATTATATTGTTATAAGATATAAGATATTTCATCCCCAGGCACTGAAGAGATGATGTCTAATTTATTAAGGACTATAATTTTTAAAATCATTTTCACACTGGAAAGAAAAACAATCCCCACATACATTAAATAGGGGATTTCTTGGTTTTTAGAAATTATGAATATTTAAGAGGATATATTTTTCAATTACCTGTTAAATCTGCACTTGGAATTCATAAGGGGGGTTAAAAATCAATCTTGTACTAAATTATTTATTATCCAACATTAATAAAGAAAATCACGAATGTACAAAGTGATTATCCTATGTAAAAAAATATGATAAAAGCAATGAAATATTAGATGATTCCAAAGTACAATATTCATCAAGAGGGAGTTTTATTGTTTTCAAAAGGATGTATATCCCATCTATTTTGGAGTTAATAAAATAAATTATTTATGAAGAACATAACTCTATATTCATTATAAATCCATAAAGAAAAAATATTGAGATTTTCTGGATTAATATTACTGATATAATATGAAGTGGTATACTGCTAACTATATTATGGTGTGTTTATTATTTCAGCATGTGAAGGAATAAAGAACCCTTCCCCAAGAAGTACTGAAACTATATCCCACAGATATATAGAAGCATGACAACATCATTTTGAAAAGTTTTACTTGGGTTCCTAAGATATCTAGGAAAAATATTCCATATGGGTAATCATTTATAGATTAACAATGTCATCCCAATATGTCTCTATACTTGAGGATTTATACCCTAAGTTCCTTCATCATCTATATATTTAAGAAGTGGTGGTATTTCAGGAATAATCATTGTCAATTTTTTCTAATATAGATCCATGATTTACTTCACTTTTTTCATATAGTCTTCAAAATGTTATGAATATAGAAGTAAATATACACATAGAATTTCATCCATAAACAGATGGGTAGTCTAAGATGACTATTCAAACACTAAATAACGTGTTGAGGGATCTTCCACTTTATTTTCAACATATTTTGGACCAATAACATTCAGTTATTTAATTATCCTATAATTATAGTTTCCACTATATTATTCAAACTTATCCTTATAAATTACTCTATGTAAAATTTTTTGAAATCCAACATATTGGGATGAATTTAGATAACTAAAACTATTGAGAGCAATGATTGTAAAATATATTATGATTAAGATACAAGTGATATAGACACATAACAAGTATTTTAATAGTAAAAAAATAATACTAATAACTGAAGCAGACACAAAGAATTTTAGGTTAGGGATCATGTATTCCTCAAAATAAACCTATGAAAATGAGCCTTGATATTTGGATACAATGGTTTACTACATCCATGGTACACAGACCATTTTATATTCTAGAGTGTGTCAGAGAATTTTTCAATTTTTTTACATTCTTTAAATCTCTATATTTTCCATGTCGTTTTACATATACCCCCAGTTAAGAATGAATTTGTCAGACACAATATATATACTCAACATAAATGGTGTGAAATTTAAACATGGAATTTTATATGAATAAGAACAGATCCATATTCATGATGAAATGTAACAAGTGTTTAAGAAAAAGAAATCATGACTCATAAAAATATTATAGAGAATACAAAAGGTCAAAAAAGTTACCTTCAATCCTAAAAAAATAATGATGTAATGTATCCCAATTTATTTTTTGGTAAATGAAAAAATTTTGAGGAAGAAAATTTTTAGGTGTGGGGGAGAAATGAATCACTTGAATATTATTGATATTATTAGTAAAATAAATCATGTTTCATGGTGCATGAATTATTAGGATTTGTAAAATAAGAGTGTATAAATTCTAAAAAATTTCACAACAACATTAAAAAATGTGAAATATTCTTGACCATAATAATTAGGAATATTATTAGGATATGAACCCCAAAAATAGTGAATACGCAAAAATTACCTCTATAAGTTCATATTCCTTCTAAATATTAATATTCCCATAAAGAATATCAAAATGAAAAGAGGAATTAGGAGTATGGTTGACATTATAAATTGAATTTTGAAACCTTTTTAATTGAAGTAGTGAATGATGAAATATGAGAATGGGGCAATATATATGTTGTAAATTTTAATATTACCAATAATATTTGACTATTACATGACTATTTTGTTGATGATAATATAATAAAAATATCCAATAAAATTATGAAATAGTATTCTAAATGGAAAATAAAAAGTATTATATATAATAATTATATATTATATATATTATTATATCTCCATAAAATCTTTAAGAATAAATAAGTATGATAATATATGATTTAGAATTATTTAAAAGGAAAAAAATTTGTTTCATTTTATAAATAGTATTTTAGAAAAAATGTGTTATTTTTTATTTAAAGTAATTATTTCTCATACATAAAATTTTATTTTCATAAAATAAAATTATATTTTGAATCAGTACATCAATAATATTTTAGGGTAAATTAATGAGAATTATCTAAAATACATAATTTTCACTGAATATTAAAAAAAATTATGTTTTCAATATATTTTATGAGTTCTTAAATATAAAAAAATATGTTATAGGATATTTTTTATTAGAAATATAATTTTTTTAAAATTTTTTAGAATTGTTAATACAATTTTTTAAAAGATATAAATAAGTTACAATGTCTTTAAAGAACCTTTTGACTTTTATGAAGTGTTTTAATTAATAATGAATTATTTTTGAGGAAAACATAAATTGTAAATCAGGAAATAGAATTTTCAATTGTAATATATCAAAAAAACTCTAATTTTAGAAACAATTATCCAAAACCAAGGGCTTCCTATGGAAAATTTATTTCCAAAAATTTAGAATTTAAAATTCTGTACATGAAAAACTATAAACAATTTCCCTCATTTGTTTTCAATAAATACATGCATATCCACCCCATTTCATTCACTCCAAATCTCATAAGAATTCTCTTCACTCTATTAATATCTCAATATTTTCAATGGAGATAACCCTAATTTATTAAGGAATATCCCCTATAAGAATAGGAAGCAATACATAATGTAACATATTCTCTTCACCTTTCCTAATTTTCATTCAAGTACTTCCTTTAAACTACCATTCGCTATCAATAATCTACCTATATAATCTTTTTTGTATACTCTTATTGTTGCTAAAAACATTCTTTCATTTTCTATGACAAACATTTATGTTTTAAATACCAAAAACTATTTTCATTATAGGTTATCCATATAAAAATAAGTATAATTAACTGATTTTGGGATTTATATGTGTAAAACCAACAATCCATACTAATGGATTAATAATGAGGTAATTTCCCTGCCTATAAACTCATTTGAACTCAATGAATTCATGTTAAACTAATTATTTGTTATTCACATGGTATAAATAAAATTATACCTTATGATATATGATATATATATCTAGAAAAAAATTTGGTATATTAATTTTTTTCCTTCATAGTGTTCCAATTAATTGGGTAAATAATTAATTGGTTGATTAATTAGGTAAAAAATTCCATTCTTTGAGTTTTGCATTGTTCAAATCCTGGGAGTCCATTTTTAGGGAGAACATATCCCCTGGGATCCACTCTCTTATTTAGGTCATTTTGTTTCTGACTGGGTGGTCAAAATGAGGTGCATCCCACCCGTGCTGACATATTTCTTGAATAATCATCATCAGCAGGGTTGTTACCATCGAGGATGCTCCACCATCTCAGCTAGCAATGGATCCTTCCTAGATGGGGTTCTCTCAAAAGTGACCTATTCATGGGAGGGGGTCCTTCTATGGAGGGTTAAAAAAGGATACACATTGTAATTTTATTGTTAAAGAGAGAAATATATCATGACATCACACCCCCAAAATGTTTCCTGATACCTTGGTGAATAACCTCAAAAATTTGTTTTATGAAAACTTGGTGATGAACCTTAGTGATATGATTATGAATCCCTCAGTTTATTATTGTAACCAAATATATATATATATATATTATCCCTCTTATACTTAAAATCATGCTCTTATGTCATGCCATGGGATTTATCCAGGATGTTCAATTTTTATGCCCTTTATTTATCCCCTTATATGAATTTATACTAATAATTTCATTTTGATTTATATCTACCAAAAATCCTATAATGTGAGGTAGTCTAGGGTGGAATTTAAAAATATTATTTCAATAGGATTAACTAATTTTAATGTTTTTATATTATTTATATTCTCCATGTATTATTTATCTATTTTTGAAGACACAAAATCACAAAATGCTTTAGGGAATTTTTCAATTTAATATTTTTTAAGGTGTTTCATTAAAAATATTATATTAAAAATGTGGTTCATAATAAATATTAATATTATATATGAATTATTTATTATAAATATAAATAGATATAAAATAATAATAAGAAAAAACAAAAACAAAAATAACGATAAGAACAACAGTAGAAACAACAATAACAACAACAACAACAATAACAAAAACAATAATAACAAAAAACTTATTTATTAAAATTTTATATTTTTATTAGATTTGTGAAAAAATTTAAAAATTGTTATCACATCCATATTTTATAGGAACACATTAGAGTTTGAGGATTTGAAAACTATCTCAATATTCTCTATTTCAAAGCCCATTCTGCCACCATTGGACTAACATCACCTTAAACATAAGACACAACTATCCTCCCTCACATTAGAATCACCCTCTTTCTATCAACCTCCTTTAATGTCAGAAATACCTAGATAATCTACCTCTCTAAGTATGGTTTACTTAAGCTCAGTAAGCAAGAAAAAAAAACATATGTCTGTTGTATATGGTTATGTCTACAACTTTTTTGTTCTATAAGTACCAAGACTAAATAGTAGTTTTTTGGATTTTGTGCCGTAAAACCAAAATCCTTGTACATTTGATTAACTTTGTATTCATGGAATGTAATATTATTGATATTTTATCACATAGTCATTATTTATATTCATATCGTTAATTAGATAATGTATTTAGAGTATTTGTCGCATTAAAAAGTCATAAAACTTCCTCTATATGATGTTATGTGTGAAGTTATATGAAAATATTTTTAATACGTATTATACGGATGGATGAAATATTCTAACTGGAAATAAATGGTGTACTGTATTACGGGTAGGTGTCTCATAAGACATTAATACTTATTCTTAGGACATTATCCCTTGAAAATATCTCAGTGATAAGGATTGTGAGAACTGACCCACTAGTAGGAAACCTACATGTTATATATGCCATTTCATGTTCTTGTATGATTAATTGTGTAATGATCCTTATACCTTAAGATTATTATTAATTCTTATCATGATTCACATACTTTGAAGTATTTTTTAAACCATGATGGGATATTTCCATGAATAAATTTGATACATTGGCTGCATCTGGAATGATATGGAATTAATGAATATATTAATGAATGATTTTTCCTGTTTGTTCTTTAAGAGACCATGATATCTCTAGCCATTTGATGGAAAATTAACTATTTGATAATTCAACATCCATTGAGTTGTGACGATGAGTGCATTTAAGGAAAATCAATAAATTAGATTTTGAGCATATAGGTTGATGAAAAATGTGAGGCAACATGATTAAATTATATATTGAGATAAAGATATTATATTACATAGTATGTGTTCATAAGTTGTAATAACAACTCTGAATTCTCATCAACTATTTAGGGGATATGATGTGATACTATATACTGTTATTTCTCTATTAAAGGGATTCATTAATATTAAGATGAGGCCTATAGGCTCACACACAAAGAGTATTCATAGGATCCACCAACTCAGGTCAATAGAGTTCAGGAAAAAGTGGGCCTCATGTGTAGAGACTAGCAAGTGTCCAAGTAAATAATAAACATTTGATAAATTCAATTATAATTTCATTGGATTTCAATAATTATAATTGAATTTATTTATCATGTTATTGAAAAGTTTGTTTAAATGTGATGTTTAATGAGGGAAATTATTATTTTTCAAAAGAAAATTGCATCATTCAAGGTTAGATAAATTAGTATGGTAGGAACAAGCTCTTATAATGTCTCTTGGTTAATAAAATTGAATTTAATTAAGTCACCAATGTGTTTTTTAAATGTCAATAATACACATTATAGAATTAAATAGTTTTTCATGGTGTTTAGAGATATTTTAATAAGATAATATTATCCACTGATTTAATTGAAATTTTGGAAAGTTAACCATTATTATTTTAGCTCATTTATAATCCATGAATATTTCCTAAAATAACTTCCATGAATTTGAGAGTTATTATATCTTCCATCCCCTTATCATAAAATTCTAGTGAGATAAATATCAATAATAGATTGATCCATGTTCATGGATCGATCATGCAATATCATAGTGTTTATTTGGGAATTTTAAAGCCTCAGTTATTCCATTATGACACCTTAGAATCAAAAAATCAATAAACATGTTTTATTATACATATTAAGAATCTAGAGGTAATTTATTTTGGTATTTTTATTCTTTGTTGATCAAGAAAAGAGTATATATCCCAAAAAAAACATCCATCACATTTGATTTTGTTTTAATAATTTTATTAATTTAAATAAGTTCCTTTACATTATTTGAGCGTATCAAATTTGAATCAAGTATTTATGATAGATTTAGTGTCCCAAATTAAAATTATGCTTACTTTCATTCATTCACTATGTTTTGGGTTCTTTAAATGGTATCATAGGGATCATACAATTATTTAAGACTAAATTTCAATTAAATTTTCTATAATTATATTGAATGATTGAATAAAAATCCAAGTCCTGACAACATGATGATCAACGTTTTTGTAACCAAGATATGGCCAATCAAATATCTATGAGATTATTGAAAATAAAAATTAGAAATAAATATACATATATATAAGGTATATGTATATATGGATATATATATATATATATATTCATTTGAGGAATGGGATAGGTAGTGTTATAACGACCCAAGCATGATTTACAGGGGCATTAAATTTCTTTTGTGGGATACTTAATAACGACATAAACAGATTCCCAATGACCGTATTTGTTTAGTGTCTTTGGAAACATGGAATATAATCTTCTAATCATTGTGAAAGATATTCAACATCTCCCATAAATATCTTCCTCTATTTTTTCCTAACTAAAACATTTCTTTATATCCTAGGGAAACGAAAACATAAAAAGGATGAGCTCAAATTCTCAATAAGGGTATACATAGAGAACATAAAACAAACCATAAACATTTGAACATAAAAGAATTACTATAATGTTTAAAGAGACAAATCTTGAATCATGAAATAAATCGAGGTAGTACGTAAGGCATAGATAATAAAGGAACAATAAACATGATAAAATATAATTTTAATAAAACATTTAATTGTGGAAATATAATAAGAACATAATATTATTTCCATAGTATCCAGGCATTACTACCAAGACCATCATAGTGGATAAAGTCCCTTACTAAACTGGGATTACGTTCCATTCCAGCTATGTATTACTGAACTAGATTTACTTTCCGTTCTAGTAATTTCTATCTCATGAGATATAAAAATTTACCAAATTCATTGGATGGAGATATAGGTCCCACCCATTTCATAATTAAATCATTTTTACATGTTCCACAAAACACAAAAAAAAAACATTCTCCATAGTATAACCAATGAAATAAAATGGGATTCTAAAACATCATATCATCATAACATAATCCATATAAGATAAATAGATATCATAAAAATAATTCCATCATAAACAAAAAAAATTAATTTAATAATAGGTATTGAGATATAACTTTATGTCATATTATATGAAAAATAATTTTGATAAAACACAAGAACTTAATTCCAGAGGAAACAATATCCTTTCTTCTTCAAAAATGTTTTCTTTTCTCAGAATGTCATGCATTTTTAAAACAAAATAATTTAATTGAAAATAAACTTGAAATATTTTAAAGGAAGATTCATTTAAATAATTTGTTATGAAATCATAAAAAACAATTCATGTCCTATAAGTTAAAAAACATTCTCCTCGTACTTTTGTAGGAAAAGTCAAAAAGTACCTTATATGGTAAACCAATGAAAGATTCTTTCCATCCCATGTTGTAAAATTCAAAAGTGAGTAAAATTAATTTAAATATACATTTATGAAATGTAAACATTTTATGAAAATAATTTTATTAAACATGGACATGGATGATAAATATATCCCCAAAAAACACTTACATATAAACAACCTCATTAAAAAAATGAGATTGCAAAATTATCCCTTACCATGTAATTTTCATTAGTAGAGGGTGTGGTCCTCCGATATAATGGTTAAATAATGTTTTTAAATTATAACAGGATCATATAAAAAATTATTATATTATATATGATCCTATTATATCATTTTTAATAGTATTTCAATATTACTGTTATTTTAACTGTTAACTGCTTCCTTTTTATCATTCTTGTTATGTCGTGTAAGTCACGTTTTTAGGTATAGGATGTATTTTATTCATGAAATTAAGTTTATATTTATTTTTTTCACTCATCATATAAGTTTTATAATAATTCATGAATTGTTAACATGGAGAACAAATCTCACCGCATCTGGGAGACGGTAGGTCGTACGTACACACCAGTGATGATATCATTCTCTTGATGGTTAAATGGTATGTAATTGGATGGTATATTAATTATAAATAATCATTATAATTTTATATTCATTATTTAAATCCATTATACTCATCATTATACCCATCCTAATAATGTATTTTTGAATAAAAAATTACACCATGGCATGGAGATGGTAAGTCGTACGTACACACGCATGGTGATATTATTATTCCTATGATAGTTAAAAGGAGGTATAAGGTTGTCCCCTATTTATAATAAAATCTCATCATGTATAATTTATAAGATTTATTACATTAGTATGGACTCAATATAGAAAGAGGATGTATAAGAATAAATTAATCAGAATTGAATTGGTAAAGAAATTACCTCCTCTTTGTTGGGCTTCCTTTAGATCTCTTCTTATGGCCACTAATGATGGATTTATTTGGAAAAATAGGTCTTCCAAAAGTTAACTAAGTGTGATTATATTATAATCGATTTGGGTTTGGTTGAACTATAAGCCTCAACTTTGTGTGATTAAATTTGGGATGAGATGCCTTTTTATAAGAGAGGAGGAGGGTCACTTTAAGAAGGTATTGAAATATTATATTTATAAAATGATTTTTGATTTAAAAAGTCCCAAAACAAATTTTATTATAATATTTGATGAGGATTATTCTAAATCCTTTCAACCAATATATTTTATACATGTTTTGGACTCAAATTTACCCATATCTTTTTGCTTTAACCCTTAGTTATCTAATTTAACTCCTACAATGTCTTCTTGTATATTCATACTATATGGTTAATATAGTAATGATAAAATGCTAATCAAACCCCAATTTGTTCATTAATGAAATTTTCGAAATTATATATGTCATTTGGCTGATTCTTATATTTTTCGGACTATTATATCATTTAATAAAATATTATTTGTTTTAAAAACTCATTTATGTCAATTTTAATACTATTCATATCATGACTTTTTAAAAATCCATCAAAACTTGATTATTTAAAAAAACATAATTTATTCAAATTTGAAAAATCAGAATCATCCATAAAATTCATATATGACATAAACGGTTTCGGAATAAATTTATTTCAATAGTTTATAATCTTATTTGTTTAATTCATTCATTATTAAAGAAATCACTACATCGTCAATGTGTCATAAATAATTTTATTTATTTGGTGTCTAAAAATTATAAATAAAAAAAATTATGTACTAAATATTTTTATCATTCCATGTTTTATTTATTGACTAATTTATCTTATATATAATCCCATATTAAAATTTATTTATTAGGAAGTGAATATTTTATGTCATATTTCTCTTTACTTTGAATTAATTCTTATAAAATGTCATTTTCACATCCAAGTCGTTCCATGGGGTCCCAAAATCGACCCAAGGATGCCCATGGTCAGAAATATCTCATAAAATATGATTAGGATATGTGTTAGTATAGTTTAATGTTGTTATAATATTATTTTTTCCCTTATTAACCAAATTTTCCCTTTAACCATGTTAAATAAAATAATTACTAAAGTAAATATTCATAATGTGAAATAATAAATGGTTATTATTTACACAATTTAAACCTTATAATTCAAAATATTGAATCCATGTAACGACCCAAAGTTTCATTAATGGAAATCCCTCTTTATCTAATTAAATGTCTCTTTATGTTTATATAAAATGTCAACTTCTTTGGTTTTATGTTAAGTATTTTGACCATTGCTAATATAGTCGTTGAACAATGATCACATGATTAGTATAAATATAGGGCTTTAACAAATCAAAATTTACTCAGACAAAGGAAGCGATGGCCTCATCCAGTAGAATTGAACCATAGGAAGCTCATTTGTCAGATCTCGGAAAAGAGGTGGCATCCTTGGGCTTCGCTTTTGACTAAACCCATGTTGAGCTTCATCATGTCAAGCTCTGTCTACGGGAGAAGTGGATGTTGAAAGAAATTACCACTCGAGTGATGTTATCCGAGCCACCCCAAGAGTCTGTCACCATCACACACCTTACCCTTAGGTCTTATGCAGTTGTTTTAAGGGATTATGTAACAAATAAATAGTACTATGTTCATGTATATTATTTTTGTATATAATAATGAATATAATTTCTAGTCATTTTTGATACCCTGTAAATTGTTTTTAATGTACAAATGGTGTTTTAATTATTATTTAATTAAGAAATATATTTTATTAAATTTAGGGATTTTTGAATTAAATAATATTTTAATAAAATAGTATTATTATTAAATTAATTTTTCTAAAACATAAATTGTCTTATAATGTTATGAATGCAATTATAATTGTTATTAAGGTTTGAAAGCCATTTCTGTCAAAACTCGTTAATTTTAGATAAATATCAGTTTATATTTTAGAAGATAAAATTAACATATTTTGAAAATTATTTAGATAAAATAAATGTTATTTCTGGAATTAGGACATCGAAATTATCCAACAGTGAATTTTTCAAAATTTTCTGAGACAGTCAAATTCTTCGGTAAAAATTAAATATCGTTAAAATATATATAGTGTTTTATGACATCATAATGACCCAATGGTGATGTAATAAAATACTATAATCTTTATTTTCGGCCAATATATGTTTTACCATTTAAATAATGTGATTTAGGGTTTGTTTGACTTACTTGTCAAAGCAATAATGGACCGCTCAAAACTTATTAAACACCTTGTCTTTTTAATTTAATTTCCATGGGAGTGTGACTCACCTCCACATAAGCAACCATAATATTTTAAGAAGTTCGGACTTTGGCCTTATAAAATATTTTTTTCCTCTTCCTTTTCCAATAACCATGGGCAAAAACATGGGATGGTTTGTGGTTTGGATTAATTTAATATAAGGGGTCGCAAACCTAAAAAATAAAGAATTCCCTCACCTTTCCTATATAAACCCACCCAAGCTCCCAATTCCTCCTCACTCAAAGACTTTTGAGTTCATCCAGCCTCTGACCTACTCTCTCTAAAATCCTCCCAAGGTGCCCCAAGCTCCCAAGAAGCCTCTCAAAAGCCTCTCTCTAGCCTTTGGAAGCACACTTCCAAGTAAGGGTTTTCTTCTTTTCACCTTTTTGTCCAATTTTCTTAATATTTTTATGCCCTTTTAATTTCAATTATAAATGCTGGGGTATGGTTTTTCACCTCCCCCCTTACTTCCCTCTTATTTTTTGAATGATGGGAGACCCCTTTCTCTCTCATTAAATGTCTCCCATGTACACCTGTTACTATGCCGAAATATCAAAAGGAACTTCTCTCTCCTCATTTACATTCAAGCAATACTTTTGTATCATGAATCTAAATTCCCTTACAATTGATGGTACATGTATATTTATAACCCACTTACTGTCCATTTCATGTAGATATGATGAGACACCCCCTTCTCTCTCATCAACCGTTTTTATGAATTCTTGTATCACGCTGTTACGCTGCAGAAATTGCACCAATTTTCTAAGACAATGCCATTATGCAGTGAATACTATGCCCATTTATCCATCAAGGGTATTCACCTTCATGTACATTTACTTATTATTATAAATATTCATTACACATTCCTTTGTCATGGAATAAATGATTATGTTTTATGAATCCATGTTTTATTATCCATGTGGAACACTTATGCATGAAATGAAATGTTTAAGAAGGGTGTGCCCTTATAGAGTCCAATGTATTGGGTAAAGTATAGTATCATGATACATCATGTGAAATGAGTTTTGACCCATGCTAATTCAATTGAAACGAGGGTTTTACTCGAGCTTCATGTGCAATGAGGATTTACTCATGCTCCATGTGCAATGAGTCTTGGCTCATGCTAATTCCATGTTAAGTGTTGTTGCCACATTTCCATGTTATGATTATCATGCTTTATCATGCCTTTATGTTCATGTTTCTCTTGTTCTCTATTGATATGCCTAATGTCTAACATGTATTCAAATCCTCATGTTATTCCATGTGTATTCCTTTACTGGTCTTTATAGCTCACCCGTTTCTTATGCATGTCCTCAGGTTATCCCATGCAATGCTAAGTACGAGGGAATATAGTGGTCATGTAAAGGAAGTTTTCAATAATGATGTTGTATTTCATGTTTTAAGTTTTTATGTAATGATCCTAAGCCCCAAAGAAACTAAACCTCTCGATCTTCATTGTTTTATCAAGTGATGTTTTATGTTATAAATCATGATTAAGTAGTAATAAAAAGCAAGGTTGTCATAATTGGTATTAGAGGATAGGTTTAGTTATTTTTGGTATAAGGATTAGAAAACCCTAGTAAAGCCTTAGAGACAAGACTAAGTATAATAAAAATGTCCCTAAGTTTTGTTAAGTATAGAGTAAGTGGTTTATCAAGAAAATGCATCCATGTCAAGATACGAGCAGGTAGAAGCGGCTTTGGCACAGAAGTATCCTCAGGGTAAAACCCGAAAACACCGCTTTGAGCTAGACTCGAACGGGAACTGGTGCACGACAACGGGCCTTGCTGCACTCTTGGTTACGACACTCTCGAGGGATATGTTTTGAAAAATTCACAAGCTTAGCATGAAACCTTATTAAGGGAATTAAAAAAATGCCACTAAGAATATATGTTAGAAAGTAAATCATGAAGAGTCTATACTGAAGCCTATAGACTCATGAGTTAATGAAATAAAAGTTTATTTATAAGTCATAAACTTTATTTTTTGGATTAACTTTTATGTGTTACCCATAACTTTCCTTTTATTCCAGCCAATGGCCGGTAATAGGAGGACTCGAGAAAACAACTGTTGTGAAGATCAGTGTGATGACTGTACTAATGAGATGCCCAATCCAATGGGAGCGGGAATCACGAAATTTTTCATGCTTCTCTCTCAGCTAACTCACGTTTTGAATATAAACACAGGACAAGAGGAACATTAAACCCCCCCCCCCTAAGAAAGAACAAGTCGCTATCGAGAGTTTCATGAGACAAAGACCTCCAACTTTTAGTAGATCATCTGATACCACGATCGTTGAACAATGGATCAACTCCATTGAAAATACGTTCTCCATCCATCAATGTTCTGAACAGGAGAAGGTTATCCTGGAGGATTATTGTATGGAGAGTAAATATGATCAATGGTGGACGTTGATCAAAAATACGAAGCCTGAGTAGGAGGTCGAGGCGTTGGAATGGAAGGATTTCCAGAATATGTTTTTCGATAAATATTTTCCACTCACCTTCCGGCTTAAGATGGAAAGGGACTTCCTGTCCATCAAGAAAAAATATGAATAATTTGTTGGAGCGTACGAGAAAAATTTCCCAAGGCTTGCACGATATGCTTTCGGCTTTGTCTTTACCCTCGAATGCAAGGTTGACTGCTTATTTGGTGGGCTGAAGCCTAGCCTGCAGAAAGCATTGGTGATCCGTGACTTTGACAGGTATGTGGAAATTGTCTGATGTACCCTCAAGGTCGAAATGGAGATCGGAGAATCACATGGGTATCATGGGGATAAGAAGCATAAGGTGGACTTCAATGTTGGTGGTCCGATGGATAAATCCAACGATGATAAGAAGATCCAGCACCCCACTTTCCAAAAGTGTGGAAAGAAGCACCCTGGAAATTGCCTTAAGGGGACGAGGAAATGCTTCAGGTGTGGAAGAGAAGGGCACCTAGCTGTTAACTGTCGGCAAGGAAGACTCGCGGCTACGATAGAGGAGAGGAACGCTCCATTAAAACCTCAATGCATTTATCAATTCTACAAATGAAAAGAACCAAGGAATTTTGCAAATCAGTTCCCTAATACAAGGGTTTTCGGAGGCAACCAACAACCTGCAACGCAGTAAGGAAGAGCTTTTGCCATCACTTCTGCCGATGTGTACCCCGAAAATGAAGTGGAGACAGACATGCTAGTTATTCATTCCGAGAATAGTGAACGTACTTTTTTATTCAAGCTCTACACATTCTTTTATATCTCGAAAGTTTAGTAGAACAATCCCAGCACCACCACAAACCATGGAAGTAAAGATGTTGATGAGTACGACAAATGGGGAAATCATTGCATCCCATGAATATAAGTCTTCCCCTGTTATAGTATATGGATTTAATTTCCCGGCGAACCTCGTCATACTCCCTCTCATGGAATTTGATGCAATTCTTGGCATGGTTTGGCTTTCATTATATAGAGCCAACATAAATTGTCGGGAGAGGGAAATCACATTCCATATGGAGAATCGACCCCCAATTTTTTACAAGTGTAAGGAGGAAGATCAATCTCCTTTAGCTCTATCATCTAAAGCATGGATATTACTGCCCTATGATCATGCATATCTGGCTTATATGATTGAGTCCAAGGAAGAAACTAACCTTGAATAAATGCCCATTATGAGGGAATTCACTGAAGTGTTTCCTGAGTAACTGCCTGCTCTTCCTTCTAGAAGAGATGTTGAATTCTTAATTGAACTTTTACCAGGGGCCCTACCAATATGCAAGACTCCATATAGAATGGCTATTGAAGAGCTTGAAGAGCTAAAGAAACAACTATAGGAGAATCTAGATAAGGTGTTTATACACCCAAGTGTTTCACCATGGGGTGCACCAGTCCTCTTCGTCAAGAAGGAGGATGGGTTAATGTGCCTTTGAATCGATTATCGTGAGCTCAAAAAAATTCCAAAAAAGAACAAGTATCCTCTCCCATGAATTTATGACTTCTTTGATTAGTTTCATGGAGCACAATACTTATCTAAGGTGGAATTTCGGTCGGGATATTATCAAGTAAGGGTGAAGAATGAAGATATCCCCAAGATTGCTTTTCGCACAAGATACGGGCACTATGAATTCATAGTAATTCCTTTCAGAATCACTAATTCTTCAGAAATATTCATGGAATTAATGAATAGAGTCTTTAAGGATTACCTCGACAAATTTGTGGTAGTCTTTATAGATGATATTCTAATATACTCCAAAACCAAGGAGGATTATGAGGAGAATTTAAGAACTGTACTAGAGACTTTGCGCAAGGAGAAGCTCTATGAAATGTATTGAAAGTGTGAGTTTTGGTTGAAGGTGGTCTCATTCTTGGGACATATCATCACAAGCAATGGGATATCTGTGGATCCTTCCAAAACAAATGCAATTAAGGGATGAGTGAGGCCAACATCGGTAATGGATATTCGTAGCTTCTTGGGTTTAGCTGGATATTATCGATGATTTGTGAGGCATTTCTCACAATTTTCCAACCCTCTTACCAAGTTAACTCGGAAGGGAGTATAGTTTTCATGGATTGATGAATGCGACGAATGCTTCAAGGAGTTGAAACGGAGGCTTATCACTGCGCATGTGCTCACTTTACCCACAAGTGGAGAACTTTTTGTTGTTTTCAGTGATACTTCAAAGAAGGGCTCAGGCAGTGTGCTGATGAAGAATGATAAAGTTATATCCTATGCCATAAGGAAGTTGAAAATTCAAGAGCGAAACTATCCAACGCATGATCTGGAGTGAGCGGCGGAGATATTTTCCTTGAAAATATGGCGGCATTATCTATATGGAGAGAAATGTGAGATATATACTAACAACAAGAGTCTTAAATATATATTCACACAGAAAGAGCCTAATATGCAATAGAGAAGATGGATAGATCTCATCAAGGATTATTACTATTCAGCACATTACCACCCTGGGAAACCGAACAAGGTGGTAGATGCCCTAAGTAGAAATGACCCAACAAATCTATCCATGATTAGAATTGAGAAAGATCCAATATTCTTAAACTTGATGAAGATGGACATGGGAATAATAAAGAAGGGAAAATCATCAATCCTTTCACAAATTATTTCTCAACCGTCTCTTTTGGAAAGGTTAAAGGGTGCTCAAAATGATGATGTGGGAATTCAGGAAAAAGTGGAAGTTATCAAAAAAGGTAAATCCTAGGAGTTTAAAGTTAATGAAGAAGGAATTGTGCGATTTGGGAAAATAATATGTGTTCCATCGAGTCCGGAGATGAAGAAGGAAATTTGGATGATGCACATAGTTCAAATTTCTCTATTCACCCAAGGAGTACAAAGATGTATCGAGATCTCCGAGAAAACATTTGGTGGGATATTATGAAGAATGAGATCGCTGAATATACATCAAAGTGCCTGGTGTGTCAGAAAGTGAACGCAGAGAGGAAGAAGTCTAAGGGGATGATGAAACCATTGCCCATACCAGAATGGAAATTAGAAAACATCACCATGGACTTTGTCACCAAACTTACAAGGACATCCAAAGGAAACAATGCAATCTGGGTTGTTGTGGATCATCTTACAAAGACTGCACACTTCATTTCTATTCGGGAGGATTTCTCTTTGGATCAACTGGCACAGATATATATCAGGGAAGTGGTAAGGTTTAATGGAGTACCACTATCTATTGTGTCTGGCCAAGATCCAATATTCACCTATAAGTTTGGGAAGAGTCTTCAACATGCTCTGAATACTGAACTGAACATCAGTACGGCCTATCATACTCAAACAGATGGCCAATCCGAGCGGACTATCCAAACACTTGAGGACATGTTGAGAGCTTGCTGAATAATCTTTAAAGGAGGATGGGATCAACATCTTTCACTGGTTGAATTCTCCAAAACAATAGTTTCCACTCAAGCATCAAAATGGAACCATATGAAGACCTGTATTGGAAAAGGTGCCGAACACCAACATGTTGGGATGAGGTCGGTGAATGTAAGCTGCTTGGACCAGAAATGGTTCATGAAATGGTGGAGAAGGTGAAAAGAATTCATTAGCATATCAAGGCAGCCCAGAGTCGACAGAAGAGTTATGCAGATAACCGTCGACAAGACCTTGAGTTTAATGTTGGAGACATGGTTTTTCTATGCATATCTCCGTGGAAGAAGGTCATGAGGTTTGGAAAGAAAGGGATGTTAATTCCAAGGTAAATCGGCCCCTTCGAGATTCTTGATCGTGTCGGGGATGTGGCCTATCGACTAGCACTTCCACCTACCATGGCCAAAGTACATGATGTCTTTCATGTATCCCTCTTAAGGAAGTACATACCGGACCCTTCACATGTACTCTCTTCTGAGGTGGTACAGTTGGAGGATGATCATTCTTATGAAGAGCAACCAGTGATGATCTTAGATCGTAGATAAAAATTTATACAAAAAAATAAAATGCCCCTCTTCAAGGTGTTGAAAGAAACCACAAGTTTGAAGAAGCGACTTGGGAATTAGAGGAAATGGTGACGTTGAGGTACCCACATCTGTTTTAGTGTGGGAAAAGGAAAATTTCGATGGAAAAATTTCTTAAGGGGGGAATATTGTAACGACTCAAAGTTTTATTAATGGAAATTCCTATTGATCTAATTAAATTCCTCTTTATGTTTATATAAAATGTCAACTTCTTTGGTTTTATGTTTATAATTTTGATCGTTGGTAATATAGTCGTTGAACAGTGATCACATGATTAGTATAAATATAGGGATTTAACATATCCAAATTTACTCAGACAAAGGAAGCGATGGCCTCATCCAGTAGAATTTCCCCATACGAAGCCCATTTGTCAGAGCTCGAAAAAGAGGTGGTATTCTTGGGCTTCGCTCTTGACCAATCCCAAGGTGATCTTCATCATGTCAAGCTCGAACGGTACCGTCTATGGGAGAAGTGAAAGTTGATAGAAATTACCACTCTAGTGATGTTTTCTGAGCCACCCCAAGTGTTTTTCACCATCGCACACCTTACCCATAGGTCTTATGCGGCTATTTTAAGGGGTTATGTAACAAATAAATAGTACTATGTTCATGTACATTATTTTTTTATATAATAATGAATATAATTTCTTGTCATTATTGATACATTGTAAATAGTTTTTAAAGTACAAAGGGTGTTTTTAGTTATTATTTAATTAAGAAATTTATTTTATTAAATTAAGGGATTTTTGAATTAAATATTATTTTAATAAAATATTATTATTATTATTATTAAATTATTATTTATTAAATATAAATGATCTTATAATTTTATGAATTCAATTATAATTTTTATTATGGTTTGAAAGTCATTTCTGTCAAAACCCATGAATTTTCGATAAATATTGGTTTTTATTTTAAAAGTAAAAATTAACATAATTAGATAATTATTCAGATAAAAAAATGATATTTCTGGAATCAGGACATCGAAATTATCCAATGGTGAATTTTTCATAATTTTCTGAGACAGTCAAATTTTTGGGTAAAAATTAAATATCGTTTAAATATATAATGTGTTTTATGACATCATAATGACCCAATAGTGATGTAATAAAATACTATAATCTTTATATTTGGACAGTATATGTTTTACCATTAAAAAATGTGATTTTGGGTTTGTTTGACTTACTTTTCAAAGCATTAATGGACCCCTCATGACTTATTAAACACCTTGTCTTTTTAAATTAATTTCCATGGGAGTGTGACTTGCCTCCATATAAGCAACACTAATATTTTAAGACGTTCGGACTTTGGCCTTATAAAATATTGTTTTCCTATTCCCTTTTCCAAAAACCACGGTCAAAAACCATGGGATGGTTTCTTGTTTGGATTAATTTAATATATGGGGTCCCAAACCTAAATAATAAAGAACTCCCTCACCTTTCCTATACAAACCCACCCAAGCTCCCACTTCCTCCTCACTCAAAGCCTTTGTAGTTCGTCCAACCTCTGCCCTACTCTCTCTAAAATCCTCCCAAGGTGCCCCAAGTTCCCAATAATCCTCTCAAAAGCCTCTCTGTAGCCTTTGAAAGCACACTTCCAAGTAAGGGTTTTCTTCTGTTCACCTTTTTGTCCAATTTTCTTAATATTGTTATGCCCTTTTAATTTCATTTATAAATGCTGGGGTATGGTTTTGAACCTCCCCCATACATACCTATTATTTTTTGAATGATGGGAGACCCCTTTATCTCTCATTAAATTCCTCCCATGTACACCTGTTACTGTGCTGAAATTTCAAAAGGAACTTCTCTCTCCTGATTTACATTCAAGCAATACTTTTGTATCATGAATCTAAATTCCATTACAATTTTTGGGACATGTATCAATATAACCCCCTTAATATCCATTTCATGTAGATATTATGAGACACCCCTTTCTCTCTCATCAACGATTTTTATGAATTCTTATATCCCGTCGTTACACTGCCGAAATTGCACCAATTTTCTAAGCCAATGCCATTGTGTAGTGAATACCATGCTCATTACTCCATCAAGGGTATTAAAATTCATGAACATTTACTTATTAATTATTATGTTTCATTACACATTCCTTTGTCATGGAATAAATGATTATGTTTTGTGAATCCATATTTTATGATCCATGTGGCACACTTATGCATGAAATGAAATATTTAAGAAGGGTGCACCATTATAGCGCTCCAATGAATTGGATGAAGTATAGTATCATGATACATAATGTGAAATGAGTGTTGAATCATTATAATTTAACTGAAATTAGGGTTTTACTCTATCTTCACATGAAATTTAGTATTTACTCATGCTCCATGTGCAATGAGTCTTGGCTCATGCTAATTCCATGTTAAGTGTTGTTGTCACATTTCCATGTTATGATTATCATGCTTTATCATGCCTTTATGTTCATGTTTCTCTTGTTCTCTGTTGATATTCCTCATGTTTAAAATATATTTTAATCCTCATGTTATTCCATGTGTATTCCCTTTCTGGGATTTATATCTCCCCCTTTTCTTATGCATGTCCTCAGGTTATCCCATGCAATGCTTAGTACGAGGTAATGTAGTGTTCATGTAATGAATGTTTTCAATAAAGATGTTTTATTTCATGTTTTATGTTTTTATGTAATGATCCTATTCCCCAAGGACACTAAACCTCTCTATATTCTTTATTGTATCAAGTGAAGTTTTATGTAATAAATAATGATTTAGTTGTAATAAAAATCAAGGTTGTCATAATCCATTTTTGTAAATTCAAATTCCAAAAGTTGAATTAATTAAATTATAATTAATTCTCATTGTAAAAACTAAAAAGTGGGTTTTTAAGAAGTAATAACTATCAAAATATTGACATGTTTATATGTATAATTTAAAATTGAAATTACGTACAATGACCAAAATTGGATTAAATGATAAAAATATAATAAAATTAGACTTTAAAACAAATTAAAATTTCAGTCTACCAATATAAATACATTAGATGAAAAAGATGTTTTAAATTAAAATTCATTATCTTTCTCTATTCAATAAAATATGAATTTTATTAGAAAAATACCAAAAATTCAAAAAAAAAAAAAATTTATATTACACTTCCTAAAAATAAGTTTATTTTGTCGAAGATAATATATAAAAACTAAATTTAAAATGGTTGCACCATCAAAAGGTGGAAAAATGCATTTTTTTGAAAAATAATTCTTTTATCTGAAAAAATGAAATTGTTCTTATATTATGTTTATAAAATACCAAATATGAATATTGATGTTATATAAAATTCTAAATGTTATTAATACTATTCATAATGGATAGTTTATATCACATAATAATTATTTATACATCATTTCATTTTTTAGTGAAACTCTGTATGGAGTACAATGCATGTTATCAAAGAAGGTCTCTCTTGAGTGTAATGCAATAAAAGAATAGTGTTGTGTATACTGCTAGCTTATACGGTGTTTTATATAATGTAAGATAATATTGGGGTAGCATATGACACAAGATATCAAAGAAACTAAAATAATATATCTCAAAAAATGACAGGGTGTTACATTCTAACCACATTAAAATGAATTTCACCCTTGAAATTTTTCGAGGTTATAAATGGTTTACTACAATGAAAGTTTCTTTTATGGAAACCCACATTGTAAAAAGGAATAATAAAACTTCAATTTAAAAATTAATGATAGAAACATAACGATTACCCAAAATAACTCATCACTGGGTTTCCACATAAGATAACATAGGTGGAAAGTTGAAACATGGATATGAAAGAGAAATCTAACCATCATGTTCTGAGGGATAGTGATAGATATTATGGTTTTGAAAATGTTATCTACCATAAAGCCATAAACCTATGATGATTTAAGGGACCATCTGATTCATTGGATAATAAGGTAATAGGATAACATTTTTGGTTTTCAAGATCATTTTCCTAAGGTTGAAGAATTTTTAAATAAGAAGAAATAGTTACCTGATTTTAGTACCGTTGATAGTTCCCATAATAATATCTACTACATCTCTTATTTACATAAATGAAGATAAATTTTTCATTATTGAAGTGTTAGCAAATCATGTGATAGAATGATAGTTCATTCAATCTTTATCAACAAAAATGTTAGAATAGGTTATCAAATATGCATAATCCCAACTATAATGAGATAATAAATTAATCTAACAAACCTAATACTGGAATATAATGTATACTATCCATAAATGGATAACATTACAATCCTTACAAAAACTAAAAATATAAAACTTTATAAATAGGTGGACTAAATCGATTTAGTATTTGTCTCCCATATCTTAGTTGATAGTTCTTTGTTGTCACATTCCAAACATGTGAATACCTAAATCATGTATTGTCTTGAAAAAAGATAATAAAATGAATTACCATAAAACCTATGTGAAAACATGAATTATTTCAAAATTAACTCATTACACACATCATAAATAACAAAAATTATATATACTCAAACCACGATATCACTTTTTCATCATATCAGTCATGATATCATTAAAACTATCAAACACCACCTTATCTCTTTATCCCTTCATTATGCACATATCATGTGCATTTAAAAAATATTTCAGTAACTTCTCATAGTTACCGGTATCATATAATTATGGAAAAATAGAATAGACCAATAAAAAGATATTTCAATATTCCATAATACTATAAATGAGATTCCACAGCACTATTATTGAATACCATTACATAAACACTTAATTAATCCACCACTTCATTTTCATACTCAACAATTCTAATAGTGATCACATGTGACTTCCCTTTCTATTTTTCCTAAATAGGTTGTTGACTTTGATCATCATTAACCCTTAGATTGGGGAATTGGTAAGCATAATTCACCATTTTCATGCACATGTAGCATTGAAGTGTTTGTGGTGCATTCTATGTTGTATTTTCTCTATTCACAACATTAGCTACATTTTTCACTTTACTTCGGCTCAAAACTGATATTATTTATACATAAATATTAATTGGGGGTATATTTATCATCCACTTCCTTGTTTTCTAAGAATATTCTCATAAAATATTTATTGTTCTTCTACTTATGTTTAAAGAAACTTTTACCCATTTTGAATTTTACTACATGGTTTGGAAGAAATATTTCTTATGTTTACCATACATGGTACTTTTTTACTTTTCTGTAAAATGTACGAGAATAATGTATTTTAACATTTACGGCATGAACTGATTTTTATGTCTTTATAACGCCTTCTTTCTATGAAGCTTCATTTAAAATATTTCTGGTTAATTTTCTACTAATTTTTTTTTCATTTAAAGTTGAATAGTATTTTGGGAAAATAAAACATTTTTTGAGTAAGAAATGAAATTTTCATCATGAATTAAGTTTAAGTGTTTTATCCAAATTATTTTCCTTTTAAGATGATGCCCTTAAATATCACTATGTTTCTATCCATATTATTACTATTATTTGATTGTGTTAATGATGGAATGATGTTTTATATGGATTTTTTATGATAGAATTATGTTTAATAAGACTATTTTTTTTCTTGGGTTATTATATGATGAATGATTTATGTTTTTGTGGAAAATGTAAGAATGATTTAATTCTGAGATGGGTGGGACTAATATCTCCCTCCAATGAATTAGGTAAAGATTTATATCTCATAAGATAGACATGACTGGAATGCTATGTAACTATTTTTCAATAATACATGGCTAGAACACCAAGAAAACCCATTTCAGTAATAGACTTTGTCCACTATAATGGTCTTGGAAAAAATTCCTTTGTTATTATGGAAATTATATTATCTTCTCTTTTCACAATTACATGTTTTATTCCAATGTTATTTTATTTCATGACTCGTGTTTTAATATTTACACTTTTTGTTCTTGTTTTTACATTCTTATACTTATGGTTTCTTTTTTGTTCTCAATGTTTACCCTCACTGAGCATTTGAGCTCACCCTTTTTATGTTTTCTTTTTCCCAAGATATAATGAAAGGTTTTAGGTATGAAAACAAATGGGGAAGATCTTTATGGGATATTTTAAATATAAATCACCAAGTTAGAAGATTATGTTTTATGTTTCCAAAGGCAATAAACTAATACGGTCGTTGGGCATATTTTTTTCATGAATTAATTATTCTACAAAAGGAATGTAATGTCAATGTATGCTCACTAAGTACCCCTCCTCATCTATTATGAAAAGGATTATCCTCCCAAATTTCCTCACACCACATTTTTCATTCTAACTCAACCAAACCATGGCCAATTCTCCTATCAAAATTCTTAGTTAACTTTTGGAGGTCCTAGTTTTCCAAAAAGGCAATCCCTAGTGTCCCTAAGAAGATACCCAAAGTAATTCCAACGAAGAAGTGGTAATTACTTTTCCAATTCAATAGAATTTATTTTCTTCTTCTATATCCACTTTTTATATTGATTCCAAACTAAATTAATAACTCTATTATACTCTTCTTACTGAGTTTTTATTATAATTATGGGACAACCTTATACCTCCTTTTATCCATCCTACGAATAACAATATAACCATGCGTGCGTATGAATGGCTTACTGTCTCCACACCATGCTATAATTTTTTAATCAAAATAATTTAAAAGGATGGGTATAATGATGAGTATAATGGATTTAAATAGTAAATTTAACATGATAATAATTCTGTATAATTAATATAACATCCAGTTAGATACCATTTAACCATCAAGAGAATGATATCGTTGCTCATGCGTACGTTCGACTTACCATCTCCACAACGTGGTAAGATTTGTTCTCCACGTTAACAATTCAAGAATTATTACAAAATTTATATGATGAGTAAAAATAATAAATATTAACATAATTTCATGAATAATATACATCCCATGCCTAAAAAACAATACTTACATGGAAAAACTGGAATGGGAAAACGAAATAATTAACTTCCAAAATAATAGTAATATTGAAATACTATTAACAAAATGATATAATAAAATAATTTATGATATCATAAATATATATATGGTCTTCTTATAACTTAATAACATGATTTAACCATTTTACAGGAAAATCACACCCTCTACTAATGAAAATTACAAGGTATGGGATTATTTTTTCTTACTTTTATATCTTTGGGACATTTGCCTTATACATCATATAATTCTTTTATGCGATGTTTATGTTAACCATGAATATTTTTATTATTCCTATTATTATTTTTACTATATTTATATATTAATATAGTTTTATTAGTGTTATAAGGAATATGATTATACTGATTATAAATTGGTAAGGGATAATATTTCAATCTCATTTTTTTCTGAGATTGTTTATACGTAGGTATTTATGGGTGATATATTTATCATCCATGTCCATGCCTTATAAAATTGTTTTCATAAAATGTTTAATATTATATTATGTAATATTAAAGTCATTTTTGCCTATTTTATACTTTTACTACAAGGTAAGGAAGGAATATTTACTTTTTTTTACTATTCTATGTACTTTTTGAATTTTTTAGCAAAAGTTTGAGGAGCATGTATTTTTGAATTAGACAACAAGAATGGATTTTTATGGTTTCATGATGCCTTATTTCCAAGAATATTACTCTACACTATATAAATTTATTTTTCAACTAAATTACTTTCTTTTAAAATTGCACGAAATTTTGAGAAAATAAATTTTTTTTAAAGAAGAAATTATATTTTTCTCAAGAACTGAGTTCAAGTGTTTTATCAAAATTATTTCCCATATAGAATGACAGAGGGTTATTTTTATATAACTATTATTAAATTAATTTTATTGTGTTTATGATGGATTTATTTTTATGAAATCCATTTATGTTCTATGGATTTTGATGGAATGATGTTTAATAAACCCATTTTATTTCATGAGTTATGTGATTATGAATTATGTCGGTTTTTGTGGAAAATGTAAGAATGATTTAATTATAAGATTGGTGGGACCTATATAACCCTCTAAAAAATTGGGTAAAGATTAATATCTCTTGAGATAGACATGACTTTAATGGAAAGTAAATCTGGTATAGTAATACATGGCTAGAACTGTAAGTAAACCCGGTTCAGTAATAGACTTTGTCCACTATGATGGTCTTGGTAATAATTACTTGGCTACTATGGAAATCATATTATGTGCATATTTGTTTTCCACAATTACATATTTTATGCCAATTATATTCTACCATGGTTAATGTTCCTTTATGTTCTATTTCTTGCGTACTTACAAGATTTATTTCATGACTCAAATATTTATCAATTTAACCATTATGTTCATGTTTTTATATTCAAATGTTTGTTGTTTGTTTTATGTTACCAATGTATACCCTTACTAAGTATTTGAGCTCTCACATTTAATGTTTTCTTTTCCCCGATATATAAAAAACATAGGTAGGAAACAATAGGGGAAGATATTTATGGGAGATTTAGAAGATCTCTAACCATATTATAAGATTACGTTCCATGTTTCCAAAGACACTAAACTAATACAGTCTTTGTTCATATATTTTTTTAATGTATTAAGTATTCTAAAAAAGAAATTTATTTTCCATATATATAAACCTTGGGTCATTTCATTTGGTATCAGAGAGAAGGTTTAATCAACCATTGGAAACTAGGATGTGAAAACTTTAGTGAGATCCCTAGAGATATTTCAAAAGATATGTCTAGGGATGTACTAAGGATAATTCAAGTATAGGTTACAATCCTAGAGTTTTTGTTATAATCATGAATAACCTAGGATTAAAACTAATATATCATATATTGGAATATTATAAGAAATTTACCTTACATATGTGTTTTTAATTTCTAATATGTATTTCTAAAACATTGCTTTCTAGTCTTAGGCAATAAAAATAACTATATAAAACATAGATAACCATAGAATGTTTCATATGTGGAAACTATGGGAATAATGAAGTTTGATTTCTTGAGAGGAAATATCATAAAGGGAATCATGAATATGGTAAGAGTATTAGTAATACTACTGAGGTTAAAAATATTGCAAACAACATGTGAAAGGTATGTGATGTTCTTCTAGTATTGTTTATATTAAACCAAGGATGCTTGAGGTTTAGAAACCTTAATTCATGATTCATATTTTAGGAAAGATGGAGATGATGAATCCGGATTAACGGTTTAAGAATCAAATTGGTTTGATGTGGCATATTTGTTTCATATTTCAATGATTATGTAATATGAATCATGACATATATAAGTGTTTTTATTATATGTATTTAATTAAATATTTGAAATGATATGTCGAATAGTTCTATGGATATAGAAATGTTATTTAAGGGTAAGGTGATATACTTGTAGAACACGTGATTAAGGGTAAGATAACCCTTAATATGTCCATTCGGTTCAATTAATGATGTTTGGATAAAGATATATTGGATTTTAATAAGTAAATTGGATGATTCTAGTTTCTTGGAAACTAACTATGTAATTATTAAGGATTGGGTTTGATACCATGGATTAATTATAAAAAAAAATTTAGACTAAAGGAATATGTCTAATACATTTTTTAATATGGAAACATGCATGTTTTCAATAAGTATATCTAATAACTTTGGTTGTTACCATGACTCAATAGAATTCAAGATGAAGGTTTTAACATTTTTGGAATGTGACCGACCAGAGATATCTTATGATATACGGTGGATAAATGTTAAGTC
The DNA here is from genome assembly GCA_963277665.1 of Viscum album. Taxonomy (NCBI): domain Eukaryota; kingdom Viridiplantae; phylum Streptophyta; class Magnoliopsida; order Santalales; family Viscaceae; genus Viscum; species Viscum album. Next base: position 1,950,177,643 of record OY728141.1, on the reverse strand, counting down.
ACCCTTTCTAAACTTTTTTATTTTTTGTTATTTTCATTAGTCTGAAAGATAGTATGGTTACCAAATTATGGAAAAGTTTAATTTAAGATTCTGATGATTTTTTTTAGAATAAGGTATTATCTCACTATATATGAACATATACATGTTTAATAACTTGTTCTATCATTTTTTTATCAAGACAGATGGAATGAACATTAATTGAATTTATGGATCACATGATCTGCTAACACTTTAAAAATTAAAAATTCAACTACCTTTCTTTGAATAATTGATGAAGTGGAAATTGTTCAAGGAATGACCAATGATGATATTATACTAAAATCAGTTAAGTATTTATTCTCATGTTATTCAAATTTAGAAAAAGGATCTTTAAAACAAAAAATGTTATCCTAGTACCTTATTATATGATGAATCAGATGGTCCCTTAAAAAATTGCAGATTTTTGACTTTCTGGTAGTTAAATTTATCCAAATCTTGTTCTCTATCACTATCCATCAGAACATGATGGCTATATTTCTCTTCCATATCCATGATTCACTTCCCACCTACGTTCTCTTATGTGGAAACCCTTTAATGAGATGGTTTGGATAACCATTATCTTTCTAACATTACATTATAAAATGATGTTTTAGTAACTATTTTTACAATGTGGGTTTCCATGAAAGAAATTTTCATGTAGAAAACCATTTATAACCTCGACGAACCTCAAGGGAGAAATTGATTTTAATGTGGTAGAATGTAACATCCCAAGATTTTATGAGATAGATTATTTTTACATTCTTTGATGTATGTTGTTATACTCTACACCAATATTATCTTGATCTATACGTAACATCATATTATCTTTCAGTATATGCAAAACGATTCTTGTCTTGTGTTACATGTAAGAGAGACCTTCCTCGGTAGCTTGCGTTGTACGCCATACCGACTTTCAAAAAAATGATATATTGTAAAAATAATTATTATGGGATTTAACATTCCATTATGAAGATTATTAACCAAATTTTTAATTTTATATAACATTAATATTCATCTTATGTATTTTCTAGACATGATATAAGAACAAGTTTAATTTTTCAGATAAAAGAATAATTTTTCAAAAAAATGCGTATATGTTGTCTTTTGATGGTGTACCCATTTTAAATTTACTTTTTAACACTTTTATGTATTTTATTTGACAAAATAAACTTCTCTTTTGGAATAGGATCATAAAAATTTTACATTTTTTTTAAATTTTGGTATTTTTCTAAAAAAAATCACATTTTAATGAATAGTGAAAAATACTGCATTTTAATTCAAAACTGTCTTTTTATCTAATTTATTTATATTGTTAGATATTACTTTTAATATTTTTTAAAATGTAATTAGATTATATTTTTATCATTAAATATAATTTAGGTCATTTTAAATAATTTCACTTTTAAATTGACATAAACACATGTCAATGTTTTGATAGTTATTACTTCTTAAAACCCATCTTTTTGGTTTTGACCACAACAATTAATTTAAAACTAATTAATGTAACTTTTCTGTTTTCAATTTGGAAAAAATTGATTTCATATTTGGAATCATATGGATTAAATTTGGTAAATAAGTTCCTTTAATTTATGGGCATTATGAGTAGTAACATTAGTATATATTTTATTTACCATGGTTAAAGGGAAAATATGGTAAAAACGGGTAAAAAATAATATTACAATACTATCAAACTACCCTTACACATTTCCTAATCCAATTATAGGAGATATTTCCAACTATGGGTTTCCTTGGGTCCATTTTGGCACCCCATGTAACAACTTGGATGTGAAAATGGCATTTAATAAGAATTGATTTAAAGTAAATAGAAATATGGCATAAACTTGTATATACTTAGTAAAACAATTTTTATTTGGGGTAATACAGAATATAAATTCAAATATAAATGGTAATTGGAAAGATAAAAATATTTCCTACGTCATGGTATTCTATTTATAATTATTAGACACCAAATAAATAAATTTATGTTTGACACAATGATTATGTAGTGATTACATTATTAATGAATTATTTAAATAAATTATATTATATATAATCAAATTTATTTATTTTGAAACTTTTTATGACATAAAATAATTTAATGTATGATTATTAGTTGTTATATTTGAATTAATAATTTTTTTTGAAATAAATTAGTTCTTATGTATTTTTGAAAAGTCATGATATGAATAGTATAAAAATTGCCATAAATGAATTTTCAAAACAATTATTATTTTATTAAATGATATAATAGTCCTAAAAGTCAAATATTTGGTGAAATGACTTTTATAATGTTTAAAATGTCATTAATTAACCACTTGAGTTTCGATATACATTTTATTGTAACTATATTTACCATATATTACAAATATATAATAAGACATGTTAGGAATTAAATTAGTTAACTAAGGGTTAAAGCTAAAAGATAAGGTTAAATTTGAGACCTAACCTTGCCTAAAACCTATTTTTTAAGAGTAAATATAAAAATACTACTATAATATTCTAACTAATTTTTTTTTGACCTTTTGAAACCAAAAATAATTTTATAATAAAATAATATTTCAATACCTTCCTAAAGTGCCCCTCCACCCCTATTATAAAAAATGAATCTTCTCCTACATTTCCTCACACCACCTATAAGGCCCCTGCATTAAACCTTACTTAATCTTGAGTTATAACAAGATTACACATTAAGGATCTTTTCAGGTTTAGTGTTTTAGAGAATTAGATCATGAAACTTGCATTACATTCCACATTTAAACAAAGTGGTTGCATAAAAGACATTATTCATTTTTTTTCCATCAATGGAAACATATTTAAAATAAAACATGGGTTATTTCTTGACATATCCTTAACACTATCATCACATCATATACCTTTCCCTTGACCTGTGAAAAACATTTCAAAAACTTGTTATGAGCATAAAAAGCTCAGTAAGGGTTAAAAAAAATATGGAAAAGAAACATGAGTTCATATATACATAAGAATGAAATCATACTTTACCCATAAAAAATAGGCACTTTAACATACCTCATCCATTCATGAATAAATCATAGAAATCATAAGAAATAAAAGGTAACTTGACGCATTCATAACATTCTTACGTAGGGAGTAATCCTCTTGGTTATGTTTGGAATACCCACCACAGTATATTCCCTAAATCTCTTCGAAGAAAAAATTAACGTTTCAATCCTTCGTGTTACCCAATTCATTGGAGAGCTATAACGGGCTCACCAGCCCTTAGTTTATCACGGAACTGCCCGTCTTCATAATAATGCCCAAGAACCATAACATAATCGCATCACATAAAACATACATAAAGGAAACATAAAATTTCAACATTTCAATCACAAGTTATCAATGAAACACATTGATATAATAAAAAAATTATGAAAACCATTTTAAATACCAAAATAAGAGAAAATTAAAACAGGGTATTTATTTTTCTTTTAAAAAGAAGGTATGGATTGTAGAGGAAGCCGAAACTCAAATAATGGTCACGGCGGCGGAGAAGTCGTTGTCGCCGCATACATATGAAAAAAAATCCCTTTTGTCATTTACTAAAACGATTTTTATAAAAAATATTTCTTTTGGATAAACGTAAAAGTCAAAGGGGTTTATACACCGTATAAAAGGAGGTTGTGTATAAAACAAAATATGCCTCAATGAAAGGAGATTGAGATGAAGTCCCATACAAAGACGGTATCCTTGGATTAAGGATAAATCAATTACATAATTATGTGTGACAAACTAATACACCAAATATAAGTGGGTATTAAGTGTAATACAATCAGAGGACATTCACACATAATCATAGAACGTCATATTCAAGGAGTACAATTTTATCCCAAAGAATCAAAATTGGGTTAAGAAGTTCCCTTTCAAAAATTTGACAGCCTAACGACGTCACTTCAAAATTCAGAAAATGTGTTGATGAAAGATAAAAAGGGTATCTCATCACATGGACATAAAATTTAAATCAATAAGGATATATAAGAACATATCCCAACATAATAGTATGTGAATTAAAAGACATAACAAAATAATTCTTTTAAAAAGAGGAGGGTGAATAGTTCCCTTACCGACATGGGTATTTTTCGAAACATACGCCCCGTGAAAGAAGGACAATAAAACATTGATGTAAATACTCATAAATGAATGTATATTAAACAATGAGTAAAATAATTGGTCGTACATACACCACTCAAAGGAAATTGTGGAAAATGTACCATAAATCTCATGGGAATAAAAGTGAGATAAAAAATCCCTTACGAAAAATCGGCAGCCTAACAACACTACTTAAAACTTACGAAAATGGATTCATGAGATCAAATAGGGTCTCTAATAATATGAAAATAAAGTTTACAGAAAGAGGAATATAAAATACCACCCCCCAACATAACAAATAGGAGCTTAAAAGAAGTGACATAAAGGATAGTACTTAAAGAGAAAGAGAGAGGTTAGATCTCTTACGAAAATTCGCAGCCTAACGGCGCCACTCAAAACTTCCAAAATGGATTGATGAGAGAGAATAGGGTCTCTCATAATATGAACATAAAAATTACAGTAATAGTAATATAAAATAACATCCCAATCACAAGAAAGACGAGCTTAAAAGGAATAACATAAAAGAGTGTACTTAAAAAGAAAGAGAGGAGTAGGATCCCTTACCTCAAGTCCAACTTGTCTTGTTCCTTTCTTTATATTCCTGAATAATAAACTTTGGGCAATTTATAATTTCCTAAGTACCTCCTTTAAATATTATTATTCATTTCATATCACATATTATAATGTTATAATAATTGTTTAATAATGTTAGTTCATATTAGACGTTTTTGCCGATGTTTGGTACATGAGTCAAAAATGAACTTGTTTGAAAAATGATTGTCTGTGTAGTTATAAGTATATAATTTCCAGAATAGTATTAATGATTAAAATATCATATATATCTATTACATATTCATTTTATAATATTCCATATCATTTGGAGATAAAAAACGAAAAGCACCGTTCATGGAGACGGTAGGCCGTACGTACGCATGAACGCTACTTTCATTTTTTCTTTGTCATATTAATGGAATTAAAAATAAATGATATATATATATATATATTAATTCCAGTATAATATATATATTATATAGGTCACATATGTTCATTTATTTCATTCTTTATACGTTGCATGTATTGCATGTACGAGTCACATCACTTGAGGGGGCGGTAGTCCACACTTCCTCATATGAAATTATCGCATTTACACAACATGAAAAGAATAAAGGTATGGTTTAAATATAAAACACCAAAGCATATAGTAAACATAAATACCATATATATCATATATAAAATACAGTGACATCATAATGGCCACCTTTAAAGGTGTTAAAAGAATATTGAACAATCATCGTTTCGTGAGGCGGAAAATCGCCAACCACAGAAACAGTATGTTCTTTAACCATTAGATGAAGGTGTGTGTAAGTGTAGCTCGAATACTTCTTATAAAAACATCCTAGTATATTGAAGAAAATTTATTTGTTACAAAATAAATGAATAAAAAGAGTTTAGGGGGTTGGAGAAGCAAAATAAAACCAAAGGACACAAGTGAAGACATTACCTTAAATTCAGGTAACTCCCTTTGGTTTGAGCTCAAAGGCTTTATTGGGAAGACTTCTGCCCAAAGTGAGGCTTAAAGGAGTTATAGAGGGATGTTTAGAGACAAAATGGGAAGGTTTTTTCCAATCCAAAGGCTTTGGAAGTGTGGGTAAATAGGTAGAGGCGGGGGCCTTTTATAAGAGGAGAGGAGGGGCACTCTTTGAAAGTAATGAAATGTTACTTTATTTTAGAATGAGTTTCGGATTTTAGTGGCCCCACATAGATTTTTTTCGAGGGTAAGGTGATACGGGTTCAAAATACACACATGAAATAGGTTTTGGACATGTGTAGGTCTTAGATATTACATTATCTTTACATTTTATTTAAATCCTTTATTAATGAGGTAATCGCTTCATCATTATGATTTCATAAATAATTTTATTTATCTAATGTCTAAAAATTATAAAAAAAATACTATGATGTAGTAAATCCTTTTATCGTTCCAATGAATATTTATAGTCAAAATTTTGACTTGTATAACCCCATGTAAAAATTGTTTTAGTAAAACATTTCATGTTTGTCTCATTTTTTCTTTAACATTAAATAAAAAGGTATTTATGTCATTTTCCAACCAAAGTGGATCCATGGGGTCCCCAAGTTGACCCATGGATTTTATTGGTCGGCCATGACACATCCAATGAGGGTAGGACTTGTGTCTAGGTCATTTCATTTTATTAAAACATTATTCTTACCTTAAACTACATTAATTACCTCAAATCGCGATTAAAAACTTAATAAGTTACTATTCACCAAAAAATTATTTTAATCCCATTGAACCACATTTTACTTCATAATGACAACCATGTATGTCGGATTTTTGAAATTCAAAACATTTAGATGGCAAAATTTCATTTAAATGGAAAAATCAGTTTTTATAAGTACCACTTAGTGGTTTCACTATTCATCAAAAATTGAAGTTTTTCAGAAAATTACCAAAAGTTCACCCTAAGCTATATTTGATATTCCAAATTCAAAAATGATGTATATTTTACAAAATTCAAAACATATAAGATGCATTAATTAATTTAATAATTAATTCCCGCTGTCAAAACAAATAGCGTGTTTTTATGAAACAAAATGTATCAAAAGATTAACACTAGTTTAAGTCCGGTTTCAAAGTGAAATTAATTCCAATGACCACTGTTGGATTGAATGGTAAACATATATTCTAATTTAACTTTAAAACCAATTCAAAAGATAATCTAATCATATAAATAAATTAGAGTAAAATAGGTTTTGAATTAAAATACAACATTTTTCACTATTCATTAAAAATCGAACTTTTTCGGAAAAATACCAAAAAATTACACAAAGTAAATTTTGATGTCCCTATTCTAAAGAAGAATTTTATTTTGTCAAATATAACACATAAAATTGTCAAAAAGTGTATTTAAAAGAGGTTCTCCATCAAAAGGCGGTTAATCGACCTTTTAAAGAATATTAGAATGTTTACGCTTAAAATTGGATTCATTTTCATTTTTAATCCTCTAACATTTATGGTAAAAAGTAAAAATATTTGACAAACAGATATAATCATTTTGTAGTTAGTTCTGTTCATTCCCTCCATTAAAACGGCTAGGCGTTAACTACTATTTAAAATAATATTATTTTATTATTTGAGTGTAACATAAGATTCCCAAGAAACTTGTTGTTGCGTGTTGGGTACGCCATCGAGCATAGCATCCCTTTTAAAGTAATATTAATATTTTATTCACAAATATGGATAAATATAAAAATTTCATATTCTTTATTTACCTGGGGTGTTACATCCTTCGCCCCTTTTGGGAATTGCGTCCTCGCAATTTTAAAATTGAGCTTGGAAACATCCTTGAAAGTCCCACATCGGAACAAGAGTCGGTAAAACAATCACATTAAAATAAAGAAAGTTAAGTACAGAGGTCACCCGAGTTAACCCATAATAGGATTCCATGTAGGAAAACATGGACATGGAGGAGAAAACATAGGGTCATGTTCTGATGGTGAGTGATAGAAAACATGTTTAGGATAAAGTTAACCACAAGAAAATCACAAACTTGTGATGGGTTAAACGGTATTCGATTCCCCAGTAGGAAAAGTTAATAGACAACATTTTTGTTTTAAGTTACTTTTTATTGAGGAATTTTTTCATAATGAAACATAATCACTTATCATGATGACGTTCAACTTTTATTAGATTTCTTACACAAACTCGTATTTTCTCCAAAAGACGAGTATTTAGGAAGACTTGTTCACTATAATCAACTTATAGAGAATCACCTAATCCACAAAATAGAACTATATACTTCTCATGTCTTTAGACTTTAACCAAAACCCAAAACCAAAAAGGTTAGTGCAAGATTAGATAATCCAGAAAAGGATAACCCTTTATAAAAAGGAAATATATTCTTAATCTCCAAAATTTGTCCAACAAAACCCAAAGTTCAACGAGGACCATTCGATAAACTATTTGTCCATAAAATTATTCAAAGAAAACCAAACTAAGATTGAAACCCAAATATTTGAAGGACCTAGTCACATAGTCTTCCAAGGTACAAATTAACTTTTATCTCCAAATAACATCAGTTGCTCTTAAATTCTCATATTGAAAAGTAATTAACCTAATCACATATCCTCGATGATAGGTTAATTATTTCCATAGATAACCCAAAATAAACATACTCTTGATTACTAAAATCATCTAACTAAAAAGAATTAGTCAAACTAACCAGGTACTTCACGTAGTCCACTGGTAAGAAATAAATACCAGTCGCACTTTGGTTGTGGGTTCGATTCCCGCAGCTTTGTCCGACGCGACGGGTTGTCACATGGTCTGTGTGTTGTCCTTTTTCCAAACTATATAATTCTCAAATATTTCCCCAAAAAGAGATAAAATTATAAAAAATGATCATAACATTTTTTAACCACAAGTTTATCTCATTCCTTTCATTTTCCATCATATCATAGAGTAACCCATAATTACCTAAAAAGTAAGGATCATATAAACCCTAATGGTTACCTTAATAATTATTACCTGAACTTCCACATCGAGTTTGCCATCTCGTACATGATGCATTAGAGAACTCACCATGGTTGAAGTGGTTGATCATGACTCCTTGATAGTTGGTTTAGAACAACCACGAGTTTCCTCATTGAATCCCCCATTTTATCTAGTATCTTAATCAGAGAACCACCGCAGTTTCCTTCAAACCTGTTGTCTCTTTGATTCCTGCTAGATCCATCCATTCACTAAAAACAGAAATGTCAGTGTGAGTATATCAACAAAACCATCATGTACTAATGAGGAAGATATACTTACTCATTCACTTAATCTATAAACTACGACTCTTTGAAATCCTAACCATTATGGTAATGTCACTTATGCTTAAAGAGTACCCTAAACTATAAATTTATCTAAACCGACCTTTGATACCAACTATAAGGCCCCCTCCTTAAACCTTACTTAATATTGAGTTATTACAAGATTACACATTGAGGATCCTTTCAGGTTTAGAGTTTTAGAGAATTAGATCATGAAACTTGCATTACATTCTACATTTAAACAAAGTGGTTGCATAAAAGACAATATTCATTTTTTCCATCAATGGAAACATATTTAAAATAAATCATGGGTTCTTTCTTGACACATCCTTGACACTATCATCACATCATGTACCTTTCCCTTGACCTGTGAAAAACATTTCAAAAACTTGGGATTAGCATAAAATGCTCAGTAAGGGTTAAAAAAATATGGAAAAGAAACATGAGTTCAGATATACATAAGAATGAAATCATACTTTACCCATAAAACATAGGCACTTTAACATAACTAATCAAATGATGAATAAATCATAGAAATCATAAGAAATAAAAGGTAACTTAAGGCATTCATAACATTCTTACGTAGGGAGTAACCCTCTTGGTTACGTTTGGAATACCCACCATAGTATATTCCTTAAATCTCTTCGGAGAAACCTTAACGTTTCACTCCTTCGCATTACCCAATGCATTGGAGAGCTATATCGGGCTCACCCACCCTTAGTTTATCACAGAACCACCCGTCTTCATAATAATTCCCAAGAACCATAACAAAATTGTATCACATAAAACATACATAAAGGAAACATAACATTTCCACATTTCAATCACAAGATATCAATAAAACACATTGATATAATAAAAACATTATGAAAACCATTTTCAATACCAAAATAAAAGAAAAGTAAAACAGGGTATTTATTTTTCTTTTAAAAAGAAGGTATGGCTTGTAGAGGAATCTGAAACTCAAATAATGGTCACGGCGGCAGAGAAGTCATTGTCGCCGCATACATATGACAAAAACATTCCCTTTTGTCATTCAGTAAAACGATTTGTATTAAAAAGATTCCTTTCGGATAAACATAAAAGTCAAAGGGGTTTATACACTGTATAAAAGGAGGTTCTGTATAAAACAAAATATGCCTCAATGAAAGGAGATTGGGACGAAGTCCCATACAAAGACGATATCATTGGATTAAGGATAAATCAATTACATAATTATGTGTGACAAACTAATAAAACAAATATAAGTGGGTATTAAGTGTAATAAAATTAGAGGACATTCACACATAATCATAGAACAACATATTAAAGGAGTACAAGTTTATCCCAAAGAATCAAAATTGGGTTAAGAAGTTCCTTTGAAAAAATTCGATAGCCTAAGGACGTCACTTCAAAATTCAGAAAATGAGTTGATGAGAGATAAAAATGGTATCTCATCACCTAGACATAAAATTTAAATCAATATGGATATAGAAGAACATATCCCAACATAATAGTATGTTAATTAAAAGACATAAAAAAATAAGTCTTTTAAAAAGAGGAGGGTGAAAGGGGGCCTTACCGACATGGGTATCTTTCGAAACATACGCCCCGTGAAAGACGGACAATAAAAAATTGATGTAAATACTCATAAATGAAAGTATATTACACAATGAGTAAAATAATGGGCAGTACATACACCACTCAAAGGAAATTGTGGAAAATGTAGCATAAATCTCATGGGAATAAAAGTGAGATGAAAAATCCCTTCCGAAAACTCGGCATCCTAACAGCGCCACTTAAAACGTACAAAAATGGATTGATGAGATCAAATAGGGTCTCTCATAATATTAAAATAATGTTTACAGAAAGAGGAATATAAAATACCATCCCAGAACATAACAAATAGGAGCTTAAAAGAAGTGACATAAATGAGAGTACTTAAAGAGAAAGAGAGAGGTTAGATCTCTTACGAAAATTCGGCAGCCTAACGGCGCCACTCAAAGCTTCTAAAATGGATTGATGAGAGAGAATAGGGTCTCTCATCATATGAACATAAAAATTACAGTAAGAGTAATATAAATAAACATCCCAATCACAAGAAATATGAGCTTAAAAGGAATGACATAAAACAGTGTACTTAAAAAGAAATAGAGGAGTAGGATCCCTTACCTCAAGTCCAACTTGTCCTGTTCGTTTCTTTATATTTCTGAATAATAAACTTTGGTAAATTTATAATTGCCTAAGGACCTCCTTTAAAGATTATTATTCAGTTCATATCACATATTATAATGTTATAATAATTGTTTAATAATGTTAGTTCATATCAGTCGTTTTTGCCGGTGTTTGGTACATGAGTCAAAAATGAATTTGTTTGAAAAATGATTGTTCATGTAGTTATAAGTAAATTATTTCCAGAATAGTAATAATGATTAAAATATAATATATATCCAGTGCATATTCATTTTATACTATTCCATATAATTTGGAGATAAAAAACGAAAAGCACCGTTCATGGAGACGGTAGGTCGTACGTACGCATGAACGCTACTTTCATTTTTTATTTGTCATATTAACGGAATTAAAAATAAATGATATATATATATATATATATTAATTCAAGTATAATATATATGTTATATAGGTCACATATTTTCATTAATTTCATTCTTTATACGTTCCATGTATTGCAAGTACGAGTCACATCACTTGAGGGGCGGTAGTCCACACTTCCTCAAATGAAATTATCGCATTTACACAACATAAAAAGAATAAATTTATGGTTTAAATATAAAACAAAGAAGCATATAGTAAACATAAATACAATATATATCATATATAAAATACAGTGACATCATAATGGCCACCTTTAAAGGTGTTAAAAGAATATTGAACAATCATCGTTTTGTGAGGCAGAAAATCGCCAACCACAAAAACAGTATATTCTTTAACCATTAGACGAAAGTGTGTGTAAGTTTAGCTCGAATACTTCTTATAACAAAATCCTAGTATATTTTAGATACTGGAGTTGTTACAAAATAAATGAATAAAAAGAGTTTAGGGGGTTGGAGAAGCAAAATAAAACCAAAGGACACAAGTGAAGACATTACCTTAAAATCGGGTAACTCCCATTGGTTTGAACTCAAAGGCTTCCTTGGGAAGACTTCTGCCCAAAGTAAGGCTTCAAGGAGTTATAGAGGGATGTGGAGAGATAAAATGGGCAGGTTTTGGCCGAGCCAAAGTCTTTGGATGTGTGGGTAAAGAGGTAGAGGTGGGGGCCTTTTATAAGAGGAGAGGAGGGGCACTCTTGGAAAGTAAGGAAATGTTACTTTATTTTAGAATGAGTTTCGAACATTAGTGGTCCCACATTGATGTGTTTCGAGGTTAAAGTGATAAGGGTTATAAATACACCCATACAATAGGTTTTGGACATGTGTAGGTCTTAGATATTACATTATCTTTCTATTTTATTTAAATCCTTTATTAATGAGGTAATCACTGCATCATTATGATGTCATAAATAATTTTATTTATTTAATGTCTAAAAATTATAAAATAAAAATACTTTGATGTAGTAAATATTTTTAGCTTTCCAATGAATATTTATAGTCAAAATTATGACTTGTATAACCCCATGTAAATTTTTTTTTAGTAAAACATTTCATTTTGTCTCATTTTTACTTTAACCTTAAATAAAAAGGTATTTATGTCATTTTCCAACCAATGTGGCTCCATGGGGTCCCAAAGTTGACCCATGGATTTTATTGGTCGGTCATGACACATCCAATGAGGATAGGACATGTGTCTAAGTCGTTTCATTTTATTAAAACATTATTCTTACCTTAAACTACACTAATTACCTCAAATCGCGATTAAAAACTTAATAAGTTACTATTCACCAAAAAATTATTTTCATCCCATTGAACCACATTTTAATTCTTAATGACAACCATGTATGTCGGATTTTTGAAATTCAAAACACCAAGATGGAAAATTTTCATTTAAATGGAAAAATCATTTTTTATAAGTACAACTTAGTGGTTTCACTATTCATCAAAAATTGAAGTTTTTCAGAAAATTACAAAAAGTTCACTCTAAGCTATATTTGATATTCCGAATTCAAAAATGATGAATATTTTACAAAATTAAAAACATATAAGTTGCATTATTTATTTTAATAATTAATTCCCGCTGTCAAAACAAATAGCGTGTTTTTATGAAACAAAATGTATCAAAAGATTGACACCAGAAGTCCGATTTCAAAGTAAAATTAATTCCAACGACCACTATTGGATTAAATGGTAAAAATATATTCTAATTTCACTTTAAAACCAATTTGAATGATAATCTAATAATATAAATAAATTAGATTAAAAGAGGTTTTGAATTAAAATACAACATTTTTTCACTATTCATTAAAAATTGAACTTTTTCGGAAAAATACCTAAAATTTACACAAAGTAAATTTTGATGTCCCGATTCTAAATAAGAATTTTATTTTGTCAAATATAACACATAAAATTGTCAAAAAGTGGATTTAAAAGAGTTTCTCCATCAAATGGCGGTTAATCGACCTTTTAATGAATATTAGAATGTTTATGCTTAAAATTGGATTCATTTGCATTTTTAATCCTCTAAAATTTATTGTAAAAAGTAAAAATATTTGACAAACATATATAATCATTTTTTATTTATTTCTGTTCATTCCCGCCATTACAACAGCTAGGCGTTAACTACTATTTAAAATAATATTATTTTATTTTTAGAGTGCAATGTAAGATTCCAAAGAAACTTGTTGTTGTGTGTTGGGTATGCCATCGAGCATAGAATCCCCTTTAAAGTAATATTAATATTTTATTCACAAATATGGATAAATATAAAAATGTCATATTCTTTATTTACCTGGGGTGTTACACCACCATTAGCCTTAGAGCTCAACCAGACCCTTAAAAATTATCCTATAAACATTATTATTTATCTTTTGGATGTCTTAGGTTTCCAAAAAGTTTATCCCTAGTGTATCTAAGAAGAGAACCAAAGGATGCCCAATAAAGAAGTGGTAATTGCTTTATGAATTCAATTCAATTTATTTTCTTCTTATACTTCATATTTCTATGATTATTGAATACTAAAGTAATAAATCCAATAAATTATACATGTTTCAATGTTATTATAAAAATGTTACAACCTTATACCTCCTTTTATCTATCCTACGAATAACAATATCACCTTATGTGTGTACATATGGCATACCATCTCTAAGCCATGGTGTAATTTTTTTTCAATAATACTTTTTTAGGATGGGTATAATGATGATTATAATGGATTTAAATAATTAATATAACATGATAATGATTCTGTATAATTAATATATCATCCAATTAGTTACCATTTAACCATCCATGGAATGATATTTTCACTCGTGTGTATGTATGACCTATCGTCTCAACGACACGGTGAGATTCGTTCTCCATGTTAAAAATTCAATTATTATTATAAAATTTATATGATGAGTGAAAATAATTAATATTAACTTAATTTTATGAAAAAATATATCATATAACTAAAAAACATGACTAACATGGAAAAATAGGAAATCGAAAATGAAATAATTAACACCCAAAATAAAAGTAATATTAAAATACTATCAACAAAATGTTAAAATAGGATCATATATGATATCATGAATATGGATATGGTCCTGGTATAATTTAATAACATTAATTAAACATTATACCAGAGGACCACATCCTTAACTGAAAAAAATTACAATGTAAGGGATTATTTTTTCTCACTTTTATTTCTCTAGGACATATGCCTTATACACCATCTAATTATTTTGTGTGATGTTTATGATTACCATGAATGTTATAATTATTCTTATTATTAAGGTTATTATATTTACAAATTCATATAATTTAATTTTTTTAAGAGGTATATGTTTTAACTAATTATAAATTGGATAGTGATAATTTTTCAATCTCATTTTTCTGATATTGTTTATATGTTTGTATTTATTGGGGATATATATATCATCCATCTCCAGGTTTTATAAAAATGCTTACTATTATTCTATGTATGTTTAAATTAATTAATCCTTCATGTTAAGCCATACCCTTCCCTCTTTCCTTATCAACTTCCCTAGAAACATTCTAGATGTCTATTTGTCTTCAAAGACCAACTCTAGTTCTCTAAGAGGAGATTTAGTGTAGACAAGTTGAAGAAGAGGTAATGTCATTTACTGATTCTTTAAAAGTTATTTATTCTTCTACTTCCACCTCATGATTTGTTTAATTATAAATTAATAACTCCAATAGAACATATATATTAAGATGTAATTATGATTATGAAAAAACTATAGTCCACCTTTTACCCATCCTACAAAAAATGAAATCACCACATGTGTGTACGTACGACTTACCATTTCCACGTCGTGGTGTAATCTGTTGTTCACCACCATCTTACATGGATGATTACAATAACGGAATTAATGAATATATATAATTAATATAAAATTATATTGATTCTGAGATTTTATAAACTTTCTACTTCAATACCATTAATAATTATGGTAACAATATCATCGCTCGTGCATATGTATGGCTTACCATCTCCATAGCGTGATTTGATTAGTTATTTTGAGTTAGAAAGGTGATTTAAAGGTAAGGTGATATATATGGAGAATATATGATTAAGGTGCAGATAACAATTAATATGTCACTTATGTTAAGATGATGATGTTAAGATAAATATATGTTGGCTTTGAATAAGTAAATTGGATGATGCTAGTTTCTTGGGAACTAATTATGCATTTATTGAAAAGTGGGTTATGTATCATGAATGAAGTATACAGATTTTTGGGACTTAATTAATATGTCCAATAAAGTTTGGAATAAGGAAACATTAATTTTTTAAATAAGGATATATGATAACTCTGTTTGTTACCGTGAATTAAGAGAATACAAGATGAAGGTGTTCACATTTTTTGAATGAGAATAACCAGAGATATCTTATGATATATGGGGGATAAATGTTTATTACATTTTTTTAACCTTTATCCATAGTTTTGGATTTTCATCATTCCGAAGAATTGTAAGGTTATCAAATTTTTGGAAAGTTTAAGTTAGGCATTGAATGAAGTTAGTTAGAATAAAGAATTATCTCACTATATAAGGACTTATACATGCTTGATAACTTGTGATAACATTTTCGCGATCAAGATAGATGGAATAACCTATCATTAAATTTATGAATCACATGATTTGATAACACATATGAAATGAAAAATTCACCTTCTTTTCATTGAATAAGAGATGATGTGGAAATTGTTCAAGGCATGACCAATGATGAGATTACACTGAAATAATTTAAGTATTTATTGTCATGTTCTTCAAATTTAGGAAATGGATATTGAAAACCAAAAATTTTAACCCAGTAACATATTATATGATGAATCATATGGTCCCTTAAATCATCACAGATTTATGGATTTCTGATTGTTAACTTTATCTTAACCTTGTTCTATCACTCTCCTTCAGAACATGATGGTTATATTTTTTCTTCCATATCCATGTTTTCACTTCCCACCGATGTTATCATATGTGGAAACCTAGTGATCAGTCACTTTGGGTAAAAGTTATGTTTCTAAATTTCCTTTTTAAAATGATGTTATAGTATGCCTTTTTATGATGAGGGATTCTATGATTGAAACTTCCATATAGTAAACCATTTATAACCCTAATGAATTTTTAGGGAGAAATTCATTTTTTAAGGGGGGTAGAATGTAACAACCAGAGATTTTATGCGATAGAATATTTTTAATTTATTTTATGTATTATGTTGTACGTGATACCAAGACCATATTTCACTATACAAAACACCATATTAGGTTGCAGTATACGGAACACTATCCTTGTCTTGTGTTACACACAATTTCAATTTCATTTGATAGAATTAATTTCACACAACAATGAGTAACTATTTCGTTCAATGAATAAAAGAACCATGTTTTAATTATTTCATATGCAACACCGAAGTGAGATTCCACTAAACGTAACATTTACTTGGATTTAATTACACACAAGAGTGACCTTCGCCGATAGCTTGCGTTTTATGTAATAACGTGTTTCATTAAACAATGATATATTATTAAAATATTATTATTTAATGGGATATAAACTAGAATTTATAAATTGTGTAAAAAACAATTTGAATTTTAGATAACATAAACATTCATCTTATGTATTTTCTAGATCATGATATAAGAACATATTCAATTTTTTTTATAAAAGAATTATTTTTCAAAAAATGCAGTTTTGCCGCCATTTCATGGCGCACCAATTTTAAATCTAGTTTTTAACATTTTTATATATTAAATTTTAAAATATAATATTCTTAAATGTAAGGGGGATAAAAAAATTACTTTGATTTAATTTTTGGTATTTTTCTAATAAAATTCCTATTTAAAAGTATATTCAAAAATACTACATTTTAATTCAAAATTTCCTTTTCATCTAATTTATTTATGTAGATAGATTATATTATTAATTGGTTTTAGGGTGTAATTGGATTATTTTTTATCATTTAATACAGTTATGTTCATTGTAATTAATTTCACATTTAAAGTGGACATAAATACAAGTCAATATTTTGAAAAGTTTTTACTTCTTCAAAAACAGTTTTTTGGTTTTAAAAATGGAAATTAATTTTAAATTATTTTCTTCAAATTTTTTTTTTGAATTATGAAAAATAGATTTCATATTTTTATTCAGTGGGATAGGTTAATTTTATTTTTTGGATATTATAATTAGTATCTACGAAAATTTTTATTTGCCACATTAAAAAGTAAATCTGGTAAATTTGGGTTACTAATAATAAAATGAAAGTAATAAAAATACCCTAAAACCATCCAAATTTTTATTAGATGAATTCATGTATACCCATATAACCTGAGGGTAGAATTTTATTCCTTTAAAAAACTTTTTTATATGAAAGTGATGCAATTATAATTAAAACAAAAGAAGGTGACAACATGTCAGTCTCATATATCTTATAAGTATAATAATTTTAATATAGTAATAAACATGATAAACCTTTGAACATAAATTATCTACAGAAATATAATTCAATTATATACATCATCTAAATTTATTTATAATTTTTAGATATTAAATAATTACCATTAATGATGACATAATAGTGATGTAGAATTTATTCTATTGATATAAATATCAAATAAATTGTTTTAAAAATATTAAAAAAATATCATATGAACTAGTTAATGATATCAAAAAAATTATAGGTTACTATGACATGTTAGTAGTATATTAAATATTTTTTTAAATTTATCTTCAGTATATAGTTTATTTACTTTCAAATAAATAAATTGTGTCAAAATTGACACTATTGATATTTTTTAAAATTAATATATTATTAAATTATTTAAAAACCAAAAATATATTTAAAACTTAAAAAGTGAAAAATATATGGTCTAAAATGTCATAAATTGGCCAATTATAGAAAATTGGCCACTCGTAAGTAAATATTTATAACCATTTAACATTTAGAATATTATTACCACAAATTCAATTGAATATGTAAAATAAGGATAAATCAAAATCATAACATTTAAAATAAAATCAGAACATGTCTAAATTTTATAGGGTGGGAGGATTTAGACCCATACTCATCTTATAATAGAAATATATGAGTTTGGGTGCATTATGAACTGAAAATAAATGTACAAAAAATTAATATTTCAAGAAATTTCAAAGGTTCCCCTCCCCTATTTTATAAAAGGGTACAACTACTTCTCATTAAATCACACCTATAAAGCCCTTTTTTGGGAAACAAACTTTACAAATCTCCACCCAACATTCATCAATTCATCCTATACGACACAAATTTTGGTAGAAATCCATCTTATGGAGTCCTTTTGTGCATACCAAAAGAAGATAGCCGAAAAATGGATAATTGTTTCATCACCTCTTTCAAAATTGTTTTCTTAATATACTTCCTCTCCGTATGTTGTTTCCATAATAAATTAATAAATATTGTATATTATACATTTTTAGATGTTATTATAATTATGGTACATCCTTATACATCTTTTTATCCATCTTGGAATTTAATAATATCACCATTCGGGCGTACGTGCGGATTACTGTGTCCATGTCGTGGTGTAATTTTGTATTCAACAATACATAATTTGGATTGGTATAATGATGTATATAATGTATTTAAATAAATAATGTAACATAATAATTATTCAGTACAATTTATACACCATCCAATTCCAAACTATTTAACCATGAGGGGAATGATATCGACGCTCATGCGTACGCATGACATACCGTCTCCACGACATGATTAGATTAATTACCCATGTAGACCATTAAACAATGAATAGTATATATATTAATAATAATGAAATGTATGAACAAATAATTCTACTTGATTTATGTATATATTTCATTTACTTTTTTCGATTCAATTCAATAAGAAAACAGAATCAACGTTCAGGCGTACGTACGACCTACCGTCTCTATAAACGGTGTATTCCATTTCATTTATCTAACTATTATACATATATATTATAAATATATATTATATATAAATCATGTTTTACATTTTCTAAGCAGGTAAATCATGATCTATGTAATAATATAGAAACTAATAAGTCAAAACACGTAGGATAAAAAAATATTATTACCCAACATGTTGCTCTAACATGGAATTGATAAATGAACGAGTAATGTAAAGTCATAAGTGACTCAATTGTGATGTCATAAATATTATTATAGTTCTTTTATGAGATAAAAATCTGTATAATCCTATTATATAGGAGTTCTATACACATACAAAAGAAATCAGACCTATAGTAAGAAATAAATTTTCAATATCATATTTTTCCAAGATTGTTTATATGTATGTATTTATTCGGGGTATATTTATCATCCATTCCCATATTTTGTATTAATATTATCATAAAATTTTTACTATTAATCTATAAAATTTTAAATAAATCTTTACCCATTTTTTAATTTTACTACATGGTTTGGGAGGAATCTTTCTTACATTTACAATTCGAGGTACTTTTTGAATTTTTTGAAAAAAGTACAAGAATAATGTTTTTAACTTATTCGATATGATATGATTTTTACATCTTCATAATGTCTTATTTACATGATTATTATTTTTCATTATTTCATTTTTATTTTCTAATAAATTATTTTCTTTTAAAATTGATTGATATTTTGAGAAAATAAAAAAAATGAAGAAGAAACGATATTTTTTTCAATAACTGAGCTCATCTGTTTTATCAAAATTATCATCCATCTAAGATGATTTAGGGTTATATTTATATTACTATTATTAATTTTATTTTATTGTGTTTATGATGGATTTGTTTTTATGAAATCCATTTATTTTATATGGATTTTTATGGAATGATGTTTAAGAAATACATTTTATTTCATGGGTTTTGCTATGATGAATGATTAATGTTTTGTAGAAAATGTATGAATGATTTAATTATAATATGGGTGGTTCCTATGTCTCCCACCAATTCATTGGGTAAAGATTCATATATCATGGTATAGACATGACTAGAATGGAAAATAAATCTTGTTCAGTAATACATGGCTCACACGGCAAGTAAACCCAGTTTAGTAATTGAATTTTTCCACTACAATGGTCTTGGAAGCAATGCCTTGGCTGCTATGGAAGTCATTTTATGTGCATAAGTTTTTCTTTAATTACATGTTTTATGCCAATTCAATTATTTTATGATTAATTTTACTTTATGATATATGCCTTTACGTACTACCAAGATTTATTTCATGACTCAAATGTTTTGTTGTTTAAACATTATGTTCATGTTTTTACATTCAAATGTTTATGGTTTGTTTTATGTTACCAATTTTTATCATTACTGAGCATTTGATCTCACCCTTTTTATGTTTTATTTTCCCTAGAATATAAAGACATGTTTTATGTAGGAAAATAGAAGGGAAAGAAATTTATGAGAGATGTTAAAGATCTCCCACCGTGTTAGAATATTATGTTCTAAGTTTCCAAAGACACTAAACTAATTTGATATTTGGGCATATATTTGTTTAATGTATTATTTATTCACCAAAAGAAATGTAATGTACATGTATGTCAATCTTGGGTCATTTAATTTGGAATTAGAGAGAATCTTTAATCTGCATTTGGAAACTAGGTTGCAAAAACATTAGTGAGATCCCTAGAGATATTTCTAAGGATATGAATAGGGATGTCCTAATTATATGTCAAGTATAGGTTATAATCCTAGAGTTTTTGTGATAATTATGAATAACCTAGTATTAATCCTAAGATATCATATATTTAAATATTATAAGTAATTTACCTTACTTATGTGTTTTTATTTTTAGATATGAATTTATAACACTTTGGTTTCTGGTCTGAGTCAATAACCATGACTACATAGAACATAGTTAACCATTGAATGATTTAGATGTGGAAATTATGTGAATAACGAAGATCTATTACCTCTGTATAAATATCATGAAGAGAATCAGGAATATGGTATGAGTATTGGTCATATTGTTCCAGATAAAGAGATTGCAAACAAAAAGTGAAAGGTATGTGATGTTCTTACAGTATTGTTTACATTAAACCTAAGAAGATTGATGTTTAGAAATATAAATTCATTATTCATATTCTAGGAAACACGAAGATGATATATCTTGAATAATGGGATAAGAATAAAATTTTATGATTGAGGTGTATATGTTTCAAATTTCAATGATTATGTTATATGAATCATGTCATATATAAGTGTTTTCAATATAAGTATTTAATTAAGGATTGGAAAGGATATGTTGAATAGTTTTATGGAGACAAAAAAGTGATTTAAGGGTAAGGTGATATGTTTTGAGAACATATTACTAAGTGGAATATAACCCTTAATATGTCCCTTAAGTTCAGATAATGATTTTTTGATAAAGATATGTTCGATTTGAATAAGTAAATTGGATGATGGTAGATTCTTAGGAACTAATTGTGGTGTTATTAACAAGTGGGTTATGATATCACGGATGAAGTATACAACGTTTTGGGAACTAAGGAATATGACCAATAAATTTTGGAATAAGAAAACATGCATGTTTTTCAATAAGGATATCTTACAATCCAGTTTGATACCGTGACTCAAGAGAATACAAGATGAAGGTGTTCACATTTTTGGAATGTGACCAGTCATAGATATCATATATTATATGGGGGATAAATGTTATGTCAATTTTGTTAACTTGTTTCTATAGTTTTGGATTTTCATCAATCCAAATGATTGTGAGGTTATAATTTTTTTTTGGAAATTTTAAGTTAAGCGTCAGATTAAATTTGTTAGAATAATGTACTATCATAGTATATATAGACTTATACATGTTTGATAACTTGTGCTATCATTTTTGTGACCAAGTCATATTGGATGATCTATCATTCAAATTATGGGTCGCATGATCAACTAACACTTCAGGAATGACAAATTCAACTTCCTTTCACTGAATAAGAGATGAAGTGGTAATTTGTCAAGGTTAGACCTATGATGAGATTATACTAAAATCATGTAAGTATTTCTTCCCATGTTCTTCAAATATAGAAATATGATCTTGAAAACCAAAAATTTTATCCTAGAACCTTATTATCTGATTAATTAGATGGTCCCAAAAATCATTGACAATTTTTGGATTTCTTATTGTTAAATTTGTCCAAACCTTTTTATCTATCACAATTCATCAGAACATGATTGTTAGATTTCTCTTCTATATCCATGTTTTCACTTCCCACAAATGTTCTCCTATGTGGAAACCCAGTGATGATTTATTTTGGGTAAATTTTATGTTCCTAACATTCCATTTCAAAATTATGTTTTAGTATCCATTTTTAGGATGTGGGTTTCCATAAACAAAACTTTCAAGTAGAAAACCATTTATAACCCAGATGAATTTTGATGGTGAAATTAATTTTAAGGGGGGTATAATTTAAAACCCTGAGATTTTATAATATAGATTCTTATCACATTATTTCATGTCTTGTGTTGTACGCTACACTAATATTATCTTATGAAATACGCTACCCCGTATTATCTGGTAGTATACGCAACACTATTCTTGTCTTGTGTTACATGTAAGAGAAACCTTCCTCAATAGCTTGCGTTGTACATCATACTGAGTTTCACTAAACAACGATGTATTATAAAAATAATTCTTTTGGTAAATAAAATAGAAATTTTTAATCTTATTAACAACATTTTTAATTTTATATAACATTAAACTTCATCTTATTTATTTTCTAGAATTTATATAAGAATAAGGTAATTTTTTCATAAAAAAGAAGTATTTTTCCACAAAAAATTGTAATTTTGCCTCCATTTGATGGGACACCCATATTAAATTTATTTTTAACACTTTTATATTTTTTATATGAATATTTGACCTTCTTATCTGGAATAGGTACATAAAACTATTATTTTAATGAATAATGAAAAATACTGAATTTTAATAAAAAATTACCCTTTCATCGAATTTATTTATATTGTTAAATTGTAATTTTAATTTGTTTTAGAGTAAAATTGGATAATATTTTTATAATTTAATCCAATTTTGGTCATTGGAAGTAATTTAACTTTTTAAATTGGATATAAACACATGACAATCTTTTAATTGTTATTATTTCATAAAAACACTTTTTTGGTTTTAATAATGGGAATTAATTTTAAATTAATTATTAAAACATCTGTGTTTTGAATTTGGAAAAATGGATTCCATGTTTTGAATTAGAAGGTTCAAATTTTATAAATAGTTACCTTTTTGGACATTATGAATAATAACTTCCATAATTATTTTATTTACCATGGTTAAAGGATAAATCTGGTAAATTAGGGGGGAAATAATATTATAATAATATTAGAATACTCTAACGCATGTCCTAATCCTATTGGTTGAGATATTTCCAGCCATGGGAATCCTTGGGTAGATTTTTGGACCCCATGGAACTACATGGATGTGAAAATGACATTTTCAAATAATTTAATTAAATTAAATAGAAATATGACATAAACTTGTAACTTCCTAATAAAACAGTTTTAATATGGGGTTATACATAAGATAAATTCCACAATAAATTGTCATTGGAAATATAAAAATGATTCCTACATCATGGTATTTTATTTATTATTTTTAGACACAAAATCAATAAATTTATATTTGACAAAATGATGATGTAATGATTACATTATTAATGAATGATTTGAATAAATTAGATTATAAATACTAAAAAATTATGTTGAAACTTTTTATGAAATCCACGAATTTTATGGACGATTATGACTAGTTATATTTTAATTAATGATTTTTTTTAAATAATTATGTTTTTATGTATTTTTTAAAATCCATGATATGATTAGTTTAAAAATTGACATAAATGAGTTTTTAAAACAAATACTATTTTATTAAATCATATAACAGTCCTAAAAATCTACGATTCAGCCAAATTACATCGATAATGTTGAAAATTTCATCAATTAACCACTTGATGTGTGATTGTCATTTGTTAGTATCTATTTTAACCATA
Organism: Viscum album; assembly: GCA_963277665.1. Taxonomy (NCBI): domain Eukaryota; kingdom Viridiplantae; phylum Streptophyta; class Magnoliopsida; order Santalales; family Viscaceae; genus Viscum; species Viscum album. Next base: position 1,950,153,088 of record OY728141.1, on the reverse strand, counting down.
TAGTATGAATATAAAAGAAGAGATGGTAAGGGTTAAATTAGTTAGCTAAGGGTTGAAGCAAAAAATATAAAGTTAAATTTGAGACTTAAACTTGTCTAAAACCAATTAGTTGAGAGGATTTTAGAAATTAATCATCTTATATTCTAATTAAATAAATTCTGGACATTTTAAAACAGAAAATAATTTTATAATAAAATAGTATTTCAATACCTTCCTAAAGTGCCCCTCCTCCTCTATTATAAAAAGACATCTCGTCCAACATTTCCTCACACCACATTTATACTTCTAGCTAGAAAAAACCCTATCCAATTATCCTATCAACATTCTTAGTTAAATTTTGAATGTTTGGGTTTTCCAAAAACTCCATCCCTAGTTTCCCTAAGAAGATATTAAAAGGATTTCCAACAACGAAAAGGTAGTTGCTTTACGAATTCAATTAAATTTCTTTTCTTCTTTTACTTCCTCTTTCTATGTGGATTCCATTATAAAGTAATATATACAGTATATTATATATTATTATATGTTATTATAATTATAGTACAACACAATACCACCTTTTATACATTCTACGAATAATAATATGACCCTACGTGCGTACGTATGACTTACCGTCTCAACGTTTTGGTGTAATTTGTTATTCAAAAAATACATTATTAGGATGGGTATAGTTATTTTTATAATAGATTTAAATAATTTATATAAAATGATAATGATTATTTATAATTAATATAACATCCAATTACATACCATTTAACCACAAAGAGAATGATGCAGTTGCATGTGTGTATGTACGGTCTACCGTCTTCACGGTGCGGTGACATTCATTATCCACGTTAACAATTATAGGATGATAATAAAATTTATATGATGAGTGAAAAAAATAAATATGAACATAATTTCATGAATAAAATACATCCTATCAATAACAATATTTACTTCCAGGAAAAAAATGAATGGGAAAATGAAACAGTTTACACCCAAAATATTAGTAATATTGAAATACTTTTAACAAAATGATATAATAGGATCATATATGATATCATAAATATTGATATTTCCCTAATATAATTTAATAACTTGATTTATCCATTATACAAGAGTACCAAACCCTCTAATAATGAAAATTACAAGGTAAGGGATTTTTTTTTCACTTTTATTTCTCCAGGACATATTCCTTATACACCATATAATTATTTTCTATGATATTTATGTTTACCATGTAGGGTTTTATTATTCATATTATGAAGGTTATAATATTTAAATATTTATATAATTTTGTTTTTTATTGTTAATATATTTCCACTGATTATAAATTGGAAAGGGATAATTTTTCAATCTCATTTCTTTTTCGAGATGGTTTATACGTAAGTATTTACTGGGGATATATTTTTCCTCCTTGTCCATGTTTTCTAAAAATGTTTTCATAAAATGTTTACTATTAAACTATGTATTTTTAAAGTCCTTAAGCCTTTATGTTGAACCAAATGATTCCCATTTCCCTTTCTAACTTCCCTAGATCCATTCTAATGTTTCTGGTCTTATTCAAAGACTAACTCTTGTGCTCTAAGAGGAGATTTAGACGGGGCACTTCGAAGAATTGGTAATATCATTTGCTGATTCTTTCCAACATATTTCATCTTTTAATTCAAACTCATGATTTGTTTCATTATAAATTAATTGCTCTTTTAGTATTTATATACTGATAGGTTATTATGATTATGAAACAACTATAGTCCACCATCTACCTATCCTATGAAAAATGAAATCACCACGCGTGCGAACGTATGGCTTACCATCTCCACACTGTGGTGTAATCCATTTTTCACCACCACGTTACATGGATGGGTATAATGAATTAATTAATAAATATATATATATATATATAATTAATATAAAATTATATTGATTCTGAGATACTATACACCATCCACTTCAATACCATCCAATAATTATGGGAACGATATTTTCGATCGTGCATATGTATGACTTACTATATCCATGGTGCGATTAGATTTGTTCTATGGAGATAGAAAAGTAATTTAAGGGTAAGGTGATATATTTAGATAACACATTATTAACGAGAAGAAAACCCTTAATATGTCCTTTAGGTTTAGATAATGATGTTTGGATAAAGATAAGTTGGATTTGAATAAGTAATTGGATGATGCTAGTTTCTTGGGAACTAATTATATAGTTGTTAACAAGTGGGTTATGATATCATGTATGAATTAAAAAACTATTTTGTACTTAAATAATATGCCAAATAAATTTTGGAATAATGAAACCAGAATATTTTTAATAAGGATATCATACAATTTTGGTTGTTACCGTCACTCAAGGGAATAAAAGATGAATTTGTTCACATTTTTTGGAATGCGACAAACAAAATATATCTTGTGATATATGGGGGATAAATGTTAAGTCAATTTTGTAAATATTTATCTATAGATTTTTATTTCCATCATTCTTAAGGATTGTGTGGTTATCACATTTTTGGAAAGTCTAAGTTATGAATCAGATGAAGTTTGTTAGCATAAATCATTATCTCACTATATATGGACTTGTACATGTTTTATAACTTATGCTAAATTTTTTTTGATCAAGACAGATGGAATGACTTATCATTAAATTTATGGATCCCATGGTCTGCTAACACTTTAGAAATGAAAAATTCAAATTCATTTCATTAAATAAGAGATGAAGTGAAAATGATCAAGGCATGACCAATGATGAGACTATACTAAAATCAAGTAACTGTTTCTTCTCATGATCTTAAAATTTAGAAAAATGATTTTGGAAACCAAATATTTTATCCTAATAGAATCTTATCTGATGAATCATATGGTCCCTTAAATCATCTTTGATTTATGGCTTTCAGATTTTTATCTTTCCCCTAACATTGTTCTTTATCACTCCCCATCATAACATGATGGTTATATTTTTTCTACCATATACATGTTTTCACTTTTCACTGATGTTATCTTATGTGGAAACCTAATGATAAGTCACTTTGGGTAACCGTTATGTTTCTATCATTACTTTCTAAAAATAATTTATTTTATTCTTTTTTACGATGTGGGTTTCTGTGAAAGAAGATTTCTTTTAGTAAACCATTTGAAACCCCGACAAATTTTGATGGAGAAATTCATTTTAAAGAGGAGTATAATGTAACAACCTGAGATTTTTTGGTATAGATTATTTTTAATTTATTTTATGTCTTGTGTTGTACATTGCACCAAGATTGGATTTTACTATACTCAACATCGTATTAGTTTGCAGTATACGAAACACTATTCTTGTCTTATGTTACACACAATTTCATGTTCGTTAGATATAATCCCTTTCACACAATAATGAGTATAGATTTCAATCAATTTATAATAGAAATATGTTTGGATTATGTTATTAGAAACACCAAAGTAAGCTTTCAATAAATGAAATAATGACTTGGCTTGCATTACATGCAAGAGCGACCTTCCTCGATAGCTTGCATTGTATGCAATACCGAGTTTCACTAAACAAAGATATATTATTAAAATATTATTATTTAAAGGTATATAGACGGGAATTATAAATATTATTAAACATATTTTAAATTTTTATAACATTAACATTCATCTTATGGATTTTATAGAACATGATATAAGAACAAATTCAATTTTTTAGATAAAAGATGTGTTTTTCAAAAAAATGCAATTTTGTTGTGTTTTGATGGTGCACCCATTTTAATTATAGTATTTTACACCTTTATATATTATATATTACATAATAAAATTCAAATTTGAAGCCAAAAATCATAATTTAATTTGGTTGAATTTTCAATATTTTTCTGAAAAAAATTCATATTTTAATGAATAGTAAAAAATACTGCATTTTAATTCAAAATGGTCTTTTCATCAAATTTATTTATATAGTTAGATTATTTTTTAAATTTATTTTTAGTAGTAACATGATTATATTTTTATCATTCAATCTAATTATATTAATTGGGATTATTTTCTCATTTAAATCAGACATAAACACAAGTCAATATTTTAATAAGTTTTTAAATCTTAAAAACCCACTTTTTGGTTTTGACAACGGGAATTAATTTTAAATTATTGTCTTCCAATTATGTGTTTTGAATTATGAAAAATAGATTCCATATTTGGAATAAGTGGGTATAAATTATATTAATAGGTTACATTTGTTTTATAGATATTATGAATAGTATCTAATGTAATTTTTATTTACCAGAGTTAAAGGTAAATTGGGTAAATTATGGTTACTAACAATAAGATAAAGATAATAAAATTACACTAACACCTTTCAATTTCATATTTTATGAATTAAAGTTGACTCATATCACCCTAGGATAAAAATTGATTCATTTAAGGGGATTTTTTCCATGAAAGTGATTTAATTATAATTAAAACAAAAGAAGGTGACAACATGTCACTCCCATATATCTTATAAGTATAATAATTTTTATATAGTGATAAACATGATAACACATTGAACATAAATAGTCTCTATAAATCTAATGAAATTATATACATCATGTGAATTTATTTATAATTTTTAGAGATTAAATAATTACTATTAAGGATGACACAATAGTGATGTAGAGATTATTTTATAGATAGAAATATCAAATAAATGATTTTAAAAGTATTATAATAAATATCATAATAACTAATTAATTTCATCCAAGAATTTAATATGTTACTATGATTCCTTAGGAGTGTATTAAATATTTTGTTTCGAATTTATCTTCTATGTGGATTTTATGTACTGTCAAATAAATGAATAGTGTCAAAATTGACACTATTGATATTTTATACAAATAACATATTATTAAATTAATTAAAAATTACAAAAAAATTTATAAATTACAAAGTGAAAAGTATGTGGTCTAAAATGTCATAAAGTGTCCAATTATGGACAATTTAGAACACATGAGTAAATATTTATATCCATTTAATATTTAAAATATTATTACCACAAATAAAAAAAATAGATTAAATAAAGATAAATCAAAATGATAAGGTTTAAAATAAAATCAAAACATGTATACATTTTGTTGTTTGAGAGGATTTCGACCCATGGTCATCTTATCATAGAAATAAATGAGTTTGGGAACATTATTTTCTTCCAATTAGTTGTTTTAAATTATAAAAAATAGATTTCATATTTGTAATTAGTGTGATGGTTAACTTTTATTTTTTGGATATTATGAATAGTAACTACGATAATTTTTATTTCCCACATTTAAAGGTAAATCAGGTAAATTATGGTAACTATTAATAAGATAAAAGTAATAAAATTACACTATAATCTTCCAAAATTTTATTATATGAATTAAAGTAGACCCATATCACCTTAGGGTAGGAATTGATTCATTTAATAGACTTTGTTCCATGAAAGTGATGTAATTATAATTAAAAAAATATGAGGAAAACATGTCACTATCATATATCATATAAGTATAATAATTTTAATATAGTAATAAAAATGATAAAACATCAAACATAAATAGTCTCCAGGAATATAATTCAATTATAAACATCATGTGAATTTATTTTTAATCTTTAGAGATTAAATAATTATCATTTATGATGACATAATAGTGATTTAGAAATTGTTTTATTTATTTAAATATAAAATAATTTTTTAAAAAAATATTCAAATAAATATCATATGAACTAATTAAGGTTATCCACAAATTTTATAGGTTACTATGACATTTTAGGAGTTTATTAAATATTTGTTTTTGAATTTATCTTCTTTGTGTATTTTATTTACTTTCAAATAAATGAACAGTGTCAAAATTGAAACTATTTATATTTTATAAAATCAATATATTATTATATTATTTAAAAATTAAATATATATTTAAAAATTAAAAAGTGAAAATTATACGGTATAAAATTTCATTAATTTTCCAATTATATAAAATTTACAACACATAAGTAAATATTTTTAACCATTTAATATTTAGAATACTATTACCACAAATAAAATTAAATATATAAAATAAGGATAAATCAAAATGATAAGGTGTAAAATAAAATCAAAACATGTCTAAATATTATTGTTTGGGAGTATTTCAAACCATATGCATCTTATCATCAAAATAAATTATTTTGGGAGCAGTATGAACTGAAAATAAATTTATAATAAATTAATATTTCAAGACATTCTAATGGTGCTCCTCCCATCTATTATAAAAGGGTACATCTCCTTCCCTTTTAATCACACCTCCAGAGCCCTTTTTCTCAGCCAACCCATTCCAAAATCTCTTCCCAAGTTCCCTTAATTCATCTTAGAGGACACTATTTGGGTAGAATCCATCTTAAGGAGTCCTTTTGCGCATACCAAATAGAGATACCCAAAAAAGAGGTAATGGTTTTATCACCTCTTTCAAAATTATTTTCTTCTTCTACATTCCATTATTATGTTGTTTCCATAATAAAGTAATAACTATAGTATCTTATAAAATATGAAATGTTATTATAATTATGGTACAACCTTATAACTCCATTTATCAATCCTATAAATAATAATATCACCATGCATGCGTACATACATCTTGCCATTTCCACATTGTCGAGTAAGTTGTTATTCAACAATACCTAATTTGGATGTGTATAATAATGAGTATAATGGATTTAAATAATAAATATAAAATAATAATTATTCTGTAAAATTAATATACCATCCAATTCCATACTACATAACCATCAAGGGAATGATATCATCGCTCATACGTACGTACAGCTTACCGTCCCCACAACACGATGAGATTAATTCCCCATGTTGACCATTAATCAAGGATTATAAAAAATATATATATAAAATAATAATGAAATATATTAATTAATAATTCTACCGGATTTATTTATAAGTTTCATTTAGTTGATTTCATTTAATTCAATAAGGAAACATAAATACCATTTATGCGTACTTACGACCAACATCTCTAGGAACAGTACATTCCATTTCATTTATCTAAATATTATATATAAATTTATATATTGAATATATATGGTATATAAATATTTTATTACATTCTAAAAGTATTTACATCGTTATCTATGTAATAATTTCAGGAATAACAAGTCAAAACATGTATAATAAAATGATTATTACCCAAAATGTTACTTTAACATTGAATTGATAAATGGACGGGAAATATAAAGTCTGAAGTGAATAATATATGATATCATAAATATTATTATCGTTATGTTACAAGTTAATAATATCTGAAAACCCTTATATACAATAGTTTCTAAGACATACAGATGAAATCAGACCTAACGTAATGGATAATTTTTCAATATTATTCTTTTCTGAGATTTTTTATACAAAATTATTTACAGGGGATATATTTATCATCCATTTCCATTGTTTATAATAATATTCTCATAAAATGTTTAATATTATTCTATGTATGTTTAAATTAATTTTTACCCTTTTTTAATTTTACTACATGGTTTGGAAGTAACTTTTCTTACATTAACTATACAAGGTACTTTTTTATTTTTCCAGTAAAAGTACGAGAAGAATGTTTTTTTATCTTATACAGCAACAACTGATTTTTACATATACATAACACCTTATTTCCATGAATCTTCTTTTACATGATTTCTTTTTTTTTTTCTACTGATCTCTATTTTTAAAAAATTTCATAGTATTTTGAGAAAATAAATCAATTTTGGAAGAAGAAAGGATATTTTCCTTAAAAATTAAGTTCAAGTGTTTTATTAAAATTATTTTACATATAAGTTGATGGTATTAAATATGGTTATGTTTCTATCTATATTGTTACTATGATTTGATTGTGATAATGATGGAATGATATTTTATATGGATTATGTTATGATATAATTATGTTTAATAAGCCCATTTCATTTCATGGGTTATGCTATGATCAATGATTTATGTTTTGTGGCACATATAAGAATGATTTCATTATGAGATTGGTGAGACCTATATCACCCTTAAATGAATTGGTTAAATATTTATATCTCATTAGATAGTCATGAATGGAATGTAAAGTAAATTTATTTCAGTAATATAAGGATGGAACAGAAAGTAAACCTGGTTCAATAATGGACATTGTATACTATAATGGTCTTTGTAGAAATTTCTTGGCTATTATGGAAATCATATTATGTGCTTATTTTCTAAAAAATTTCAAGTTTAATTGCAAATATATTTTATCATGGTTAATGTTCCATTTTGATCTTTTCCATGTGTACTTACAATATTTATTTCATCACTCCAGATTTTGATATTTAAAAATTGTGACCATCTTTTTATATTCTTATATTTATTTTTAGTTTTATGTTCTCAATGTTTACCCTTACTGAGAATTTTATCTCACCCTATTTGTGTTTTATTTTCTCCCAGATATAAAGAAAGATTTAAGGAAGGAAAACAATATGGAAAGATATTTATGGGAGATTTTTAATATCATTAACCAAGTTATAAGATTATGGTCCATGTTAGAAAAGGGACGAAAATAATATGGTCTTTGGGAATATTTTTTTGTCATGTGTTCAGTATTCCATAAAGGTATTTTAATGTCCTTATATGTCAATATTGGGTCATATCACAACTGGGCCCTGATGGTACTTGGTGGGCATGGACCTGAAAACCTTGTTAGGGCGGGGTGGTTCTTCTGTTTCTGGGCCCAGTTGTGACATTTGGTATTTGAGGAGGCACCAAGTCTTAAGTGTGGTGCATTGCCTAGGCTGAGATGTAGTAGTGACCATAATAAGGACGTTGTTCTCTAAAGGAAGGTGAATGTAACACCCATAATTATGATGGATTATATAGCGAAATGACATGACTCATGTCAAAAAGTTGAACCTCCCTCTTAGGGTACGTGGGTGGGCCCTAGGGTGGGGACCACATGTATAGCATCCTGCCTTTTTTGTCACATAAACTTTTATTACATTATACAAAACCGAGGATCTTTAAGGTTTAGTGTCTTGGAAACGAGGAACATAATACATGAAACAAAAAAAAACATTCTTCTTAAACACTTGAAAGGATTCTCATTATGTTCATCCTAGGTTCATTCCTGCATCTCATAACCTGGGGACATACATCAAAAGAAAGGGTCAGAAGAAGTCCAAGTAAGGGAAACAAGGGGAAACATTTAACTTGTGAACATGAGATACATCAACAATGTCATGAAAAATACCTTTAAGGAATGAGAAAGAAATCATGAGGCATATCATAATAAAAATAAATTTTTTCATAACTTTAGGATATGGCTACATCATTTAACATATATAATCATGAACATATCACTAAGGGCCATCCCCAAGGTGTCATTTGAAAATAACCAAGGTTATTCACCAAGATATCGTGAAAATTGTAATCTCCAGTGGTTACATCATTACCCAATGCATTGGAGCGCTATCAGGTCACACCCTTAAATTTACCATTACAATCATGAGAGCCAAATATATCATCATAAAACATTTCATAAATAACCCCTATAGAATAAAATAAATGGGTTTCATTTCATAATCATAACATTTTAAAAACTGCTTTAAATATAGGATCTTTACGTCACATTAAACCCACGGAAGGGGAGAGCGCGTCTCATGTATGTAAATCCCAGAATTTAAAATAGAACATTTTGATATATATGATAATAACCCTATATAAATAAGAGCTTTGAGTATTCACTTTATAACATAAAATAATTTTGATAAAAGAGAGAGGCATTTTGAGACAAAAATTCTGCAGCATAACAGCTATGTTTCTGTGTTTTAGAGAACAATGAAAAGAGAGGGGACATGGGTAACCCACTCATAAATGATACATAAAACAGTATAGGGACAGAATATGAAGGATATATTAACATGGTAATGAAATTATAAATATTTACCATATGAAATTAAGAACATTAAAGGAAGACAAAAATAAGATTTCTCTTACGAAAATTCGGCAGCCTAACGGTGTCACTTAAACTTCAAAAAATGAATAGACGAGATCAAATAGGGTCTCTCATAATGTGAACATAAAAGATCAGTATTATTGATATAGAGATCATACCCCAACATAATAAAAAGGAACTCGAAATACTTGACATAAAAGTAGAACTTCAAAACGAGAAGAGAGAAAGAACCACTTAAAAATTCGGCAGCCTAACGGCGCCACTTAAAACTTCAAAATACTGAATTGAAGATATAAAATGGGTTATCTCATAATATGATCATAAAAGATATTTATGATATATATAGAGATCATAGCCCAATATAATAAAAAATAACTTGAAATACTTGACAAGAAAATAGAACTTCAAAATGGGAAGGGTGAAGAATCACTTAAAAATTCGGCAGCCTAACGGCGCCACTTAAAACATCAAAATACTGAATTGAAGAGATCAAATGGGGTCTCTCATCATATAATCATAAAATATTAGTATGATAGATATAGAGATCATACCCCAACATAATAAAAATAATCTTGAAATACTTGACAAGAAAATAGAACCTGAAAATGAGAAGGGTGAAAGAATCCGTTACAAAAATTTCGGCAGCCTAACAGCGCCACTTAAACATTCATAAACTGAAATGATGAGAGTAATAGTGGGTCTATAATCATGTGAACATAAAAAGGACATTATAATTAATATAAAATAACATCCTACAACATAGGAACATGGAGCATAAATGAAATGACATAAAAGAGATCACTGGAAAAGAAAGAGAGGGGGTCGGATCCCTTACCTTAAAACGTAACTCTTAAAACTCAAAGGTTGGGACCTTAAAGGCTAGGGGGAATCTTGAGAGGACTCCTTGGGAGGTAATGAGACCATAACTTCGTTGGGGAAGAGTGGGGAGTCGAATGGATGAGAGGATTTCATGGTATTTATAGGGAAAGTGAGGGGACACGGCATTAATTGCCAAGGGACACCTCATAAGTGGGTTTCTCAAAACCATGTGCTTTCCCAAGATATTTCCCATGAATTTAGGCCACATGGGGCCCCCAATACAATAATTCATCACCTTTGGTCGGCCAACCCATACAATATCTCATGCAATCATCATGACACAGTCATGATGTCAATAAACATACTGAAACCCTAAAACTGTATTTTTACTATTCATTGAAAATTCAACTTTCTCAGAAAAATCCCAAAATTTCACCTTAACCAAATATCAATGCTCTGATTTCAAAAATGAACTCCATTTTATAAAAATAATTTTCTAAATATTTTTAATTTATTTTTTAAATAAATACACTATTCAACGAAAATTTATTTTTTTCAGAAAAAACCCCAAAATTTACTTTAACATAATATCAATGCTCTGAAATCAAAAATGAAATCCATTTTATAAAAATATTTTTCTAAATATTTTTAATTTAATTTCTAATTAAAAATACACTATTCACCTGAAAAAACTAATACTTGAATAATAATTTATTAAACTGTTATTTAACCATTTTATTGAATCACATTACTTAATCAAGGTGCCTAGATTTTTTTAATACTTTTTTTAAGTGAAAGTACTAATCCATTTGGACACATTACTAATCCTAATCATAAAATAACTATTCATAATTTACTGTTCATAAAAAATCAAGTTGATCTTATTAGACTCTAAATTTCGTACTGAACATAATTTTAGAAGACCATTTTTTTGAAAATCATTAAACATTTTTAATTATTTAAGGTTTACATAAACATTTTTTAAACTATCCTTTCTATAAAATTCACCAAAAATATGCATACTATATTTATCCGGACATTTGAAAATTCATAAACAAAATCATAATAAGAAATCCCAATTTTTATTTAAAAGAAAGGATTACACAAGACAGTTACGGTCTCCTTACATAGCCCCTTATCACACCAGCATAAGACATAAGTGTAAGGTGTGATAAGGTAAGAGAATACGAAGGAGGCTCGGCCAACATCGCACGAGTAGTAATTTCTATCAGTTTGAACTTCTCTCGAAGGCGATCCCATTCTAGCTTCACACGATGAAGTTCAGCTTGGGTTTGTTCCAGAGCAAATCCCAATAGTGCTACCTCCTTCCCAAGTTCTATTAGATGGGCTTCAATCGGTCCAAGGCTACTGGGTGAGGCCATCGAATCTTCTTTCTATATTAATTAAACAAGATTACTTGTATTTAGAGAAAATAATAAAAACTTTTAGTTTCCAGTGGTCATATTGACCAATGGTCATATAATAGTCAAAACCCAGACGTTCTCATTTTAATTATACCCATGTTATCAAATGAATCATTTTTGTTGACTATAAAAATAAAGTAAAAAAACACACCAAATTAGGAAACAAGATTTATTCAAAATTTTAGGTCGTTACAATCTTCCCCCCTTAAGAAATTGCATCCTCGCAATTTTAAAAATTTGTTTTTGAAATTTCATTGAATGTCCCACATCAAAAAAGGATCCAGTGACACTATTACTTTAAAGGAAAGAAAGGGAAGTATAAAGGTCACCCGAGTTAACCCATAATAGGATTCCATGGAGGAAAACATGGATATGGAAGAAAAACAAAGGGTCAAGGTCTGGGGGAGAGTGATAGAAAACATGATTAAGATAAAGTTGACCACGAGAAAATCCCAAACATATGATGTGTGTAAACGGTCTTTGATTACCTAGTAGGAAACATAAACCAACAACGTTTTTTTACGTTCCATTTCATAATTTTGAGGAATTCATTTACTACATTGAATAAAAACATAAGGAAATATACCAACCTTCAAGTAGAGTTTCTTCCTTTAATAAGTTTCTACCAAAACTAATCTTTTCTCCAAATGATGAGCATTCAAAACTACTTGGTCTCATCAAAGAACAAGAATCATCTTATAGAGAATCACATAATCCACCAAAGATTAACTATCTATTTCTTCTATCTTTAAACTTTATCCCAAAAATAGAAAGCATAAGATAAAACAACTCTTCCAAAATAAACAACCCCAGATGAAGGGAAACTACTTTAAATCTTAAAAGTTCCACGATACATCCGAATTTTCATGATAGACCATTTTGTAAATTACTATCCTTAAAAATCCTCAAAATAAACCAAACTAAGATTGAATCCCAAATACAAGAAGGATTTGATAACATAGTCTTCCAAGGTAAACTTTATCATTCATCTCCAAACAACATCAACCACTCCTAACATCTTATAACAAAAGTAACAAACCTAAATATATTTTACCCAAGATAGGTTAATCATTCCCATAAGTAACCTAAATTACTATACGCCCACCTTAAATTCATCGATTCTTCAAAATATAAGTCAACCTTACTCCTCAATGGAAATATCGTAGTAATATATTACCTTGATCATATAGGGTCCCCAAAATAGTGAACGTCTTCCAAAATAATAATCATATTTTAATCCCCTAATCATCTCTTTCATATTAATACGACTATCCTCACATTTCTTATCACATTGGTTTTAGGGACATGTTCTTCCATTTCCTGCCATTAACTAAGAAGAGAAAGTATAATTAGGGGCTTAAGTACTTATCCAATAATCATGAAAAGGAACTCAAAGCATACAAGGATAACTTGTAGAAGAAAAGTATACCCTAAACTGTGATCCCCTAGGATCCCATATAGGTTATCCATGATCATATATTCTTATGTGAATCTTTATTTTATTTTATCTTTGTTCCTTTAACAATGGTTCATACTAAGCTTATGAATTTACCAAAGCATATCCCCCGGGAGTGTCGTAACCAAGAGTGCAGCAAAGCCCGTTGTTGTGTACTAGTTCCCGTTTGAGTCTATCTCAAAGCGGTGTTTTCGGGTTTTACCCCTATGTATATCTGTTCCAGAGCCACCTCTACCTGCTCGTATCCAGATAGGGATGTATTTTCTTGGTAACCCCTTACTCAATACCCACCAAAATACCAGGAAGATTTCCTATATTTAAACTTTTCTATAGGGTTCTTCCTAGAGTTTTCAGATCCTAATTTCCACAAATAACTAAACCATCCTTTTATACCAACTATAGCATCCCACCTTTTTTGTCACATAAACATTCATTACATTATTCAAAACTGAAGATCTTTAAGGTTTAGTGTCTTGGAAACCAGGAACTTAATACATGAAACAAAAAAAACATTATTCTTAAGCACTTGAAAGGATTCTCCTTATGTTCATCCTAGGTTCATTACTGCATCTCATAACCTGGGGATATACATCAAAAGAAAGGGTGAGTAGAAGGCCCAGTAAGGGAAACAAGGGGAAACATTTAACATGTGAACTTGAGATACATCAACAATGTCATGAAAAATAACTTTAAGGCATGAGAAAGAAATCATGAGGCATATCATAATAAAAATAACATTTTTCATAACTTTAAGATGTGGCTACATCATTTAACATAGACAATCACGAACATATCACCAAGGTCCATCCCCAAGGTGTCATTTGAAAATTACCAAGGTTATTCACCAAGATATCGTGAAAATTGTAATCTCTAGTGGTTACATCATTACCCAATGCATTGGAGCACTATCAGAGCGCACCCTTAAATTTTCATTTATTATCATGTGATACACATATATCATCATAAAACATTTCATAAATAACCCATATAGCATAAAATAAATGGGATTCATTTCATAATCATAATATTTTAAAAACTGCTTTAAAGACAGGATCTTTACGTCACTTTAAACCCACGGAAGGGGAGAGCGGGTATCATGTATGTAAATCCCAGAATTTAAAATAGAAAATTTTGTTATATATGTGAGTAAAACTATAGAAATAAGAGCTTTGAGTATTCACTTTATAACATAAAAATAATTTTGAGAAAAGATAGAGGCATTTTGAGACGAAAATTATGCAGCATAACAGCTATGTTTTGGTGTTTTAGAGAACATTGAAAAGAGAGGGGACATGGGTAACCCACTCATAAATGATCCATAAAATAGTAGAGGGACAGAATATGAAGGATATATGAACATGGTAATGAAATTTTAAAGATGTACCATATTAAATGAAGAACATTAAAGGAAGACAAAAATAAGATTTCTCTTATGAAAATTCAGCAGCCTAACGGTGTCACTTAAACTTCAAAAAATGAATTGACGAGATCAAATAGGGTCTCTCATCATGTGAACATAAAATATCAGTATTATTGATATAGAGATCATACCCCAACATAATAAAAAGGAACTTGAAAGATTTTACATAAAAGTAGAACTTCAAAATGAGAAGCGATAAAGAACCACTTAAAAATTCGACAGCCTAACGGCCCCACTTAAAACTTCAAAATACTGAATTGAAGAGATAAAATGAAGTCTCTAATCATATGATCATAAAAGATCAGTATGATATATATATATATATCATACCCCAAAATAATAAAAAGTAACTTGAATGATATGACAAGAAAATAGAACTTCAAAATGAGAAGGGTGAAAGAATCACTTAAAAATTCGGCAGCCTAACAGTGCTACTTAAAACATCAAAATACAGAATTGAAGAGATACAATGGGTTCTCTCATCACATGATCATAAAATATAAGTATGATAGATATAGATATCATACCCCAACATAATAAAAAGGAACTTGAAAGAATTGACAAGAAAATATAACTTGAAAATGAGAAGGGTGAAAGAATCTGTTACAAAAATTTCGGCAGCCTAACAGCGCCACTTAAACTTTCATAAAATGAAATGATGAGAGTAAGAGGGGGTCTTTCATCATGTGAACATAAAAAGGACAGTATAATTAATATAAAAAAACATCCTCCAACATAATAACATGGAGCATAAAATAAATGACATAAAAGAGATCACTTGAAAAGAAAGAGAGGGGGTCGGATCCCTTACCTTAAAATATAACTCTTAAAACTCAAAGGTTGGGACCTTGAGTGCTTGGGGGAACCTTGGGAGGACTCCTTGGGAGGTAATGATACCAGAACTTCGTTGGGGAAGAGTGAGGAGTCTAATGGATGGGTGTATTGCTTGGTATTTATAGGGAATGTGAGGGGACAAGGCATTAATGGCCAAGGGACACCTCATAAGTGGGTTTCTCAAAACCATGTGCTCTCCCAAGATATTTCCCATGAAGTTAGGCCACATGGGGCCCCCAATAAAATAATTCATCTCTTTTGGTTGGCCAACCCATAAAATATCTCATGACATCATCATGACACAGTTATGATGTCGTTAAACATACCGAAACCCTAAAACTGTATTTTTACTATTCACTGAAAATTCAACTTTCTCAGAAAAATTCCAAAATTTCACCTTAACCAAATATCAATGATCTGATTTCAAAAATAAACTCCATCTTATAAAAAACAATTTTCTAAAAATTTTTAATTTATTTTTTAAATAAATACACTATTCACCGAAAATTCATTTTTTTCAGAAAAAAACCCCAAAATTTAGCTTTACATAATATCGATGCTCTGAGTTCAAAAATGAAATACATTTTATAAAAATATTTTTCTAAATATTTTTAATTTTATTTTTATTTAAACAAACACTATTCACCCGAAAAAACTGATACTTGAATAATAATTTATAAAACCGTTATTTAACCATTTTATTGAATCACATTACTTAATCAAGGTGCCTAGATTTTTTTAAAACTCTTTTTAAGTGAAAGTACTAATCCATTTGGAAACATTACTAATCCTAATCTTAAAATCACTATTCATAATTTACTATTTATAAAAAAATCAAGTTGATCTTATTAGACTCTAAATTTCATACTGAACATAATTTTAGAAGACCATTTTTTTGAAAATCATTACACATTTTTAATTATTTATGGTTTACATAAACATTTTTTAAAATATCATTTCTCTAAAATTCACCAAAAATATGCATACTATATTTATCCGGACATTTGAAAATTTATAAACAACATCATAAGAAAAAATCCCAATTTTTATTTAAAACAAAGGATTACACAAGGCAGTTACGGTCTCCTTACATAGCCCGTTATCACACCAGCATAAGACCTAAGTGTAAGGTGTGCAATGGTGAGAGAATCCGAGGGAGGCTCGGCCAACATCACACGAGTAGTAATTTCTATCAGTTTGACCTTCTCGCGAAGGCGATCCTGTTCTAGCTTCACATGATGAAGATCAGCTTGGGTTTGGTCCAGAGCAAAGCTCAGTGGTGATACCTCCTTCCCAAGTTCTGTTAGATGGGCTTCGATCGGTCTAAGACTATTGGGTGAGGCCATCAA
The DNA here is from genome assembly GCA_963277665.1 of Viscum album. Taxonomy (NCBI): domain Eukaryota; kingdom Viridiplantae; phylum Streptophyta; class Magnoliopsida; order Santalales; family Viscaceae; genus Viscum; species Viscum album. The sequence continues at coordinate 1,950,135,888 of OY728141.1, read as the reverse complement.
ATCTTCTTTCTATATTAATTGACCAAGCTTACTAGTATTTAGAGACAATAATCAAAACATTTATTTTCCAGCAGTCATATTGACCAATGGTCATATAACAGTCAAAACCCTATGGTCTCATTTTAATTATACTCATGTTATCAAATGAAACATTTCTGTTGAGTATAAAAATAAATTAAAAAAACACACAAAATTAGAAAACAAGATTTATTTAAAATTTCGGGTCGTTACAATCTTCCCCCCTTAAGAAATTTCGTCCTTGCAATTTTAAAAATTGGTTTTTGAAATTTTATTGAATGTCCCACATCGGAAAAGGAGTCAGTAACACTATTACTTTAAATGAAATAAAGGGAAGTACAAAGGTCACCCGAGTTAACCCATACTAGGATTCCATGGAGGAAAACATGGATATGGAAGAAAAACAAAGGGTCAAGTTCTGGGGGGAGAGTGATAGAAAACATGATTAAGAGAAAGTTGACCATGAGAAAATCCCAAACTTATGATGTGTGTAAATGGACTTTGATTACCTAGTAGGAAACGTAAACCAACAACGTTTTTGTTTTACGTTTCTTTTCATAATTTTGAGGAATTCATTTACTACATTGAATAAAAACATAAGGAAATATACCTACCTTCAAGTATATTTTCATCCTTTAATAAGTTTCTACCAAAACTAATCATTACTCCAAACTATGAGCATTCAAAACTACTTGGTGTCATCAAAGCACAAGATTCATCTTATAGAGAATCACATAATCCACCAAAGATTAACTATCTTTTTCTTCAATCTTTAAACATTATCCCAAAAACAGAAAGGGTAAGATAAAACAACTCTTCCAAAATAAAGAACCCAAATGAAGGGAAACTACTTTAAATCTTAAAAGTTCCACGATACTACCCAACGTTCATCATAGACCATTCCGTAAATAACTGTCCTTAAAAATCCTCGAAATAAACCAAACTAAGATTGAATCCCAAATACATGAAGGATTTGATAACATAGTATTCCAAGGTAAACATTGTCATTCATCTCCAAACAACATCACCCACTCCTAACATCTTATAACAAAAGTAACTAACCTAAACGTATTTTACCCAAGATAGGTTAATCGTTCCCATAAGTATCCTAAATTACTATAAGTCCACTTTATGTTCATCGATTCTTCAAAATATAAGTCAACCTTACTTCTCAATGAAAATACAGTAGTAATCTATTTACCTCGATCATATAGGGTCCCCAAAATAGTGAACGTCTTCCAAAATAATAATCATATTTTTATCCCCTAATCATCTCTTTCATATTAATACGGAAATTGTCACATTTCCTATCACATTGGTTGTTGGGACATGTTCTTCCATTTCCTGCCATTAAATAAGAAGATAAAGTATAATTAGGGGCTTAAGTACTTATCCAATAATCATGAAAAGGAACAGAAAGCATAAAAAATAACTTGTAGAAGAAATGTATACCCTAACTTGCGATCCCCTAGGTTCCCATCTTGGTTATCCATGATCATATATTCTTATGTGAATCTTTATTTTATTTTATCTTTGTTCCTTTAAAATGGTTCATACTAAGCTTATGAATTTACCAAAGCATATCCCCCGGTAGTGTCGTAACCAAGAGTGAAGCAAGGCCCGTTGTTGTGTACCAGTTCCCGTTTGAGTCTACCTCAAAGCGGTGTTTTTAGGTTTTACCCATATGTACATCTGTGCCAGAGCCACCTCTACCTGCTCGTATCCAGACAGGGATTTATTTTCTTGGAAACCCCTTACTCAATACTCACCAAAATACCAGGAAAATTTCCTATATTTAAACTTTTCTATAGGGTTCTTCCTAGAGTTCTCATATCCTAATTTCCACAAATAACTAAACCATCCTTTGATACCAACTATAGCATCCCGCCTTTTTTGTCACATAAACATTAATTACATTATACAAAACTGAGGATCTTTATGGTTTAGTGTCTTGGAAACCAAGAACATAATACATGAAACAAAAAAACATACTTCTTAAACACTTGAAAGGCTTCTCCTTATGTTCATCCTAGGTTCATAATTGCATCTCATAACCTAGGGACATACATCAAAAGAAAGGGTGAGCAGAAGGCCCAGTAAGGGAAACAAGGGGAAACATTTAACATGTGAACTTGAGATACATCAACAATGTCATGAAAAATAACTTTAAGGCATGAGAAAAAACTCATGAGAAATATTATAATAAAAATAACATTTTTCATAAATTTAATATGTGGCTAAATCATTTAACATATAAAACAATGAACATATCACCAAGGTCCATCCCCAAGGTTTCATTTGAAAATTACCAAGGTTATTCACCAAGATATCGTGAAAATTGTAATCTCTAGTGGTTACATCATTACCCAATGCATTGGATTGATATCAGGGTGAAACCTTAAATTTTCCTTTATTATCATGTTATCCACATATATCATCATAAAAAATTTCATAAATAACCCATATATCATAAAATAAATGGGTTTCATTTCATAATCATAACATTTTAAAAACTGCTTTAAAGACAGGATCTTTACGTCACTTTAAACCCATGGATGGGGAGAGCGGGTATCATGTATGTAAATCCCAGAATTTAAAATAGAAAATTTTGATATATATGTGAATAACCCTGTCTAAATAATAGCTTTGAGTATTCACTTTATAACATAAAATAATTTTGAGAAAAGAGAGAGGCATTTGGAGATGAAAATTCTGCAGCATAACAGCTATGTTTCGGGGTTTTAGAGAACATTGAAAAGAGAGGAGACATGAGTCACCCACTCATAAATGATCCATAAAACATTATAGGTACAGAATATGAATGATATATGAACATTGTAATGAAATTTGAAAGATGTACCATATGAAATGAAGAACATGAAAGGAAGAAAAAAAATAAGATTTCTCTTATGAAAATTCGGCAGCCTAACCGCGTCACCTAAACATCAGAAAATGAATTGACAAGATCAAATTGGGTCTCTCATCATGTGAACATAAAAGATCGGTATGATAGATATAGAGATCATACCCCAACATAATAAAAAGTAACATGAAAGACTTGACATAAAAGTAGAACTTCAAAACGAGAAGGGAGAAAGAACCACTTAAAAATTCGGCAGCCTAACGGCCCCACATAAACCATCAAAATACTGAATTGAAGAGATCAAATGGGGTCTCTAATAATATTATCATAAAAGAACAGTATTATAGATATGTAGATCATACCCCAACATAATAAAAAGTAACTTGAAAGACTTTACAAGAAAATAGAACTTCAAAATGAGAAGGGTGAAAATCACTTAAAAATTCGGCAGCCTAACGACGCCACTTAAAACGTCAAAATACAGAATTGATGAGATAAAATTGGGTATCTCATAATATTTTCATAAAATATAAGTATGATAGATATAGATATCATATCCCAACATAATAAAAAGGATCTTGAAAGACTTGATAAGAAGATAGAACTTGAAAATGAGCAGGGTGAAAGAATCCGTTAGAAAAATTTCGGCAGCCTAACGACGCCACTTAAACATTCATAAAATGAAATGATGAGAGTAATAGGGGGTATCTAATAATGTTAACATAAAAAGGACAGTATAATGAATATAAAAGAACATCCTCCATCATAAGAACATGGATCATAAATGAAATGACATAAAAGAGATCACTTGAAAAGAAAGAGAGGGGGTCGAATCCCTTACCTTAAAACGTAACTCTTAAAACTCAAAGGTTGGGACTTTGAGGGCCTGAGGGCACCTTGGGAGGACTACTTGGGAGTTAATGAGACCAGAACTTCGTTGGGGAAGAGTGGGGGTCGAATGGATGAGAGGATTGCTTGGTATTTATAGGGAAAGTGAGGGGACAATGCATTAATGGTCAAGGGACACCTCATAAGTGGGTTTCTCAAAACCATGTACCCTCCCATGATATTTCCCATGAACTTAGGCCACATGGGTCCCCCAATACAATAATTCATCACCTTTGGTCTCCAACCCATAAAATATCTAATGACAACATCATGACACGGTTATGATGTCATTAAACATATCGAAATCCTGAAACTGTATTTTTATTATTCACTGAAAATTCAACTTTCTTAGAAAAATCCCAAAATTTCACCTTAACCAAATATAAATGCTCTGATTTCAAAAATGAACTCCATTTTATAAAAATAATTTTCTAAATATTTTTAATTTATTGTATAAATAAATACACTATTCACCGAAAATTCATTTTTTTAGAAAAAACCTTAAAATTTACCTTAACATAATATCGATGATATGAGTTAAAAAAAGAAATACATTTTATAAAAATATTTTTCTAAATATTTTTAATTTAATTTTTAATTTAAAAAACACTATTCACCTGAAAAAACTAATAGTTGAATAATAATTTATGAAACCGTTATTTAACCATTTTATTGAATCACATTACCTAATCAAGGTGCCTAGATTTTTTTAATACTTTTTTTAAGTGAAAGTACTAATCCATTTAGACACATTACTAATCCTAATCATAAAATCACTATTCATCATTTACTATTAATCAAAAATCAATTTGATCTTATTAGACTCTAAATTTCATACTGAACATAATTTTAGAAGACCATTTTTTTGAAAATCATTACACATTTTTAATTATTTAAGGTTTACATAAACATTTTTTTAATATCGTATCTCTAAAATTCACCAAAAATATGCATACTATATTTATCCGGACATTTTAAAACTCATAAACAACATCATAAGAAGAAATACCAATTTTTATTTAAAACAAAGGATTACACAAGGCAGTTACGGTCTCCTTACATAGCCCCTTATCACACCAGCATAAGACCTAAATGTAAGGTGTGCTAAGGTGAGACAATCCGAGGGAGGCTCGGCCAACATCACACGAGTAGTAATTTCTATCAGTTTGAACTTCTCGTGAAGGAGATCTCGTTCTAACTTCACACGATGAAGTTCTGCTTGGGTTTGGTCAAGAGCAAAGCCCAGTGGTGCTACCTCCTTCCCAAGTTCTATTAGATGGTCTTCGATCGGTCCAAGACTACTGGGTGAGGCCATTGAATCTTCTTTCTATATTAATTAACCAAGATTACTTGTATTTAGGGACAATAATCAAAACATTTAGTTTCCAGCGGTCATATTGACTAATGGTCATATAACAGTTAAAACCCAGCGGTCTCATTTTAATTATACTCATGTTATCAAATGAAACATTTTTGTTGAGTATAAAAATAAATTAAAAAACACACAAAATTTTGAAACAAGATTTATTCAAAATTTCGGGTCATTACAACTTGTCTGCAGGGAAACTGGTGGTTTCTGGTGGGCCTAGACCCAATGGCCATGTTAGGGCGGAGTGTCTAATGTCCAAATTTTTATGGACATAGAAATTTAATTTCTTTTGTGTAATTATTAATATATTAAACAAATATATTCCCAAAAACCATATTATATTAGTGTCTTTGGAAACTCGTATCATAATCTTCTAACTTGGTGAAAGATTTTCAACATCTCCCATAAAGATCTTCCCCTTTAGTTTTCCTACCTAAAAACATTCTTTATATCATAGGGAAAATAAAACATAAAAATAGTGAGATCAAATGCCCATTAAGGGTCAACATGGATAATATAAAACAACCCATAAACATTTGAACGTAAAAACAAGAAAAAAGTCTAAACTTTAAAATCATGAGTCATGAAATAAATCATGGTAGTACGTATGGCATATATCATAAAGAAAGATTAACCATAATAGAATATCATTGTCAAAAAACATGTAATTGTGGAAAATATATATATATAATATGATTTCCATAGTTTACAAGGCATTGCTTCCAAGAGCATCATAGTGGGAAAAGTCTATTTCTGAACCGGGTTTACTTGTCATTCCAACCTTGTATTACTTAACCAGATTTACATTTTGTTCCATTAATTTCTATCTCAAAAGATATAAATATTTACCCAATGCATTGGATGGAAAAATAGGTCCCACCCATCTCATAATGAAATCATTCCTACATGTGCCAAAAGAACATAAATCATTCATCATATCATAACCCATCAAATAAAATGGGTTTCTTAAACATCATTCCATCAAAATACATATAAAATAAATAGATTTCATAAAAAAAATTCCATCATAAAAACAATAAAATAAAATTAATTATATAGATATAAACATTAACCTATGTAAAATTCCACGGAAAATAATTTTGAAAAATCACTTGAACTTAATTCTTTAGGAAAATATACTTTCTTTTCAAAAAAAAATAATTTTCAATAAATTTATTCCAATTTTAAAAGAAAAGGACTTAGTTGAAATTACTCCCATAGACATGAAGATTAAGATTCATGAAAAAACAACATTATGAATATTTAAAAATCATTCATGTCGTATAAGTTAAAAAAAACATTCTCCTCGTACTTTTTCTAGAAAAGTCAAAAAGTACCTCGTATGGTAAAAAAAAAAAATATTCCTTCCATACCATGTAGTAAAAGTAAAAAAGGTATAAAAATGAATTTAAATATATATAAAATAATATTAAACAATTAATGAAAACATTTTTATAAAACATGGACATGTATGATAAATATATCTATAGTATATACTTATGAATAAATAATCTCGGATAAAAATAAGATTGGGAAATTTATCCCCTACCTTATACTTTTTTAAGTTGAGGGTGTGGTAAACTCTTATATAATGGATAAATATTATTATTTAATTATACCAGTACCATATCTATATTTATGATCTTATATAAGATTTTATTATATCATTTTGTAAATGGTATATCAATATTACCATTATTTCCAGAGTAAACTTCTTCCTTCTCTCTTTCCTATTTCTCCATGTATGTAATGTTTTTCGTGAATAGGATGTATTTTATTCATGAAATAAATTTCATAATTATTATTTTCACTAATCATATAAATTTTAAAACCATTCATAAATTTCTAACGTGGAGAACGAATCTCAACGGGTCGTGGAGATCGTATGTCGTACGTATGCACGAGCAATGATATCATTCTATTTATGGTTAAGTGGTATGTAATTGGACATTATATCAATTATACATAACAATTATCAAGTTATATTCATTATTTAAATCCATTATACTGAACATTATACCCATCAAAATTAAGTATTTTTTTAATAACAAATTACACCATGGTGTGGAGACAGTAAGATGTACATACACACACATGGTTATATTGTTATTAATAAGATAGATAAAAGGAGGTATAAGGTTTTAACATAATTATAAAACCATATAATCATGTATAAAATACTGTATTTGTAATTTTATTATGGAATCAACATATAAAGAGGGAGTATAAAAAGAAAATAAATTGAATTGAATTGTTAAAGAAATTACCTCTTTTTCGTTGTACTTCCTTTGAATCTCTTATTAGGGACACTAGGAATGGACTTTTAGGAGAACCCGGACCACCAGAAGTTAACTAGAAATTTTTCTAGGATAATTGGGTAGGGTTTGGTATATCTATAAGGCTCTAGATTGTGTAAGGAAATGTGGGAGGAGATTCCTTTTTTAAGAGAGGAGGAGGGGCTCTTTAGAATGGTATTGAAATATTATTCTATTATAAAATGATTTTCGGGTTAAAAATGACCAAAAATCATTTAATTAAATGATAATATGAAGATTGTTCGAAGTACTTTCAACCAATAGGTTTTAAGCAATTTTAGATCTCATATGTAACCTTGTCTCTTAGCATTAACCCTTATTAACTAATTTAACTCTTACCATGTCTTCTTGTATATTCATACTATATAGAATATATAGTTAATATAAATTTCCAATAGAACCTGAAGTGGTTCATTAATGACATGTTTAACATTATATATGTCATTTTGTCTAATCATACATTTTTTGGACTATTATATCATTCAATAAAATAGTATTTGTATTAAAAACTAATTTATGTCAATTTTTATACTATTCATATCATCATTTTTAAAAATCCATAAAAATATTATTATTTAGAAAAAACATCATAAAATAAAATATAACAAGTCATAATCATCCATAAAATTTTTGGATGGCATAAAAAGATGAAAAATAAATTTATTTTAATATTTATAATCTCATTTATTTAAATCATTCATTAATAAGGTAATCACTACATCATCATGTTGTCATAAATAAATTTATATATTTTGTTTCTAAAAATTATAAATAAAATACCATGATCTAGGAAATATTTTATATTTCCAATTAATATTTATAATATAATTTATCTTTTGTATGCTCCCAGATTAAAATTTTTTTATTAGGAAGATACAAGAATATGTGTTATTTCTCTTATGTTTAAATTAATTCTTATAAAATGTCATTTTCACATTCAAGTGGTTCCATGGGGTCCCAAAATTAACACAAGGATTCCCATGGTTTTAAATATCTCATCCATTAGGATTAAAAAATCATTTAAGGTAATTTAATAATATTATAATATTATTTTTTTAACCTTATTTACTAGATTTACCCATCAACCATGGTAAATAAAATATTTAGTGAATATACTATTCAAAATGTCAAAAAATAAAAGGTAACGATTTACACATTCTGAATGTTATGATTTCAAATAAGGAACCCATTTTCCCAAATATAAAATTTAGAAGTTGTAGTAATTAATTTATAATTAATTTTTTTCATCAAAACCAAAAAACAGATTTTTAAGAAGTAATAACTATCAAAAGATTGATTTATGTTTAAGTCCAATTTAAATGTGAAATTACATCCATTTAATAACATTGGAATAAATGATAAAAATAAAAATCTAATAGCACTTTAAAAAATAATAAAGATAATATATCTATATAAATAAATTAGATGAAAAAGCAGTTTTTAATTAAATTGCAGTATTTTTCATTATTCATTAAAATATGAATGTTATCAAAAAAATACCAAAAATTCATCAAAAGTAAATTTTTAGGCCCCAATTCCTAATAAGAAGTATATTTTGTCAAATATAATATATAAAATTTTTAGAAACTAAATTTAAAATGGATGTTCCATCAAAAGGTGGCAAAACTGCCTTTTTTGAAAAATAATTATATCAAAAAAAATGAACTTGTTCTTATATCTTGTCCAAAAAATACATATAAAATTAAAAATGTGGTTAATACTATTCATAACAGCTATTTTATATACAATAAAAATATTTTACCTATATATCTTTGTACACTGAAACTCAATATGATGTACAACGCAAGCAATCGAGGAAGGTCACTCTTGCATGTAACGTAAGCCAATAATAGTGTTGTGTGTATTGTAAGCTAATATAGTGTTGCATATAGTGAAATATAATATTGGTGAATCATAGAACACAATATATCAAAAAAAATAAAAATAATCTATCCCAAAAAATCGCTGGGTGTTACATTCTACCCCCCTTGAAATGAATTCCGCCATTGAAATTAATCAGGGTTATATATGGTTTACTAATTGAAAGTTTCTTTCATAGAAACCCACATCGTAAAAGGGAATACTAAAACATAATTTTAAAAAGGATAGGTAGAAACTTGAATCCACCTAGGTCAAGATAATACATTAATCTAACCAACTTAACACCGAAATATAACCTATAAAATCCATAAATGGATAAATTTTCAATCCTTCAAAAAACTGAAAATATAACACTTTAGTAAAAGGGTGAAAAAATAGACTTAACATTTGTCTCCCATATCTGATTTGACATTTCTTTGTTGTCACATTCCCTGATCCCTTCCTTGACTCTATTCATCCGTATGTCCTTTGAAAACCATTTTAAAACTTGGGATGAGTATAAAAAGCTTATTAATGGATATATAAGGAAAAATTAGTTAGTCTTGGGATTACATAAAAACCATGAATACTTTATCATAAAGTAAAACATTTAAAATTTAAGAAGTAGTAAATATACATCACTTAATATAATCTCATTTATTACCCTTTTTGTAACAAAAAATTACACAAAATCCCATTGAGATAAACATATAGCATATGAAGGTAACATGGGAAATAAAAATACTCAAATGTAATGAACATATGGTCAACATCCACACATATCACTAAATGGAATATCCATACAGTTTACTTCCATAACCAATGCATTAGAGGTTATAACATAACCACACATCCTTGGATTATCATGGTACCACCCGTCATTTAGTTTATCATGTAACCATCCATATTGGTTTATCACATAACCACCTATCAAATTTCCATCTAACATTTAATAATCATAACACATAAAACAATAATAATGGAAAAATATCTTTTTACACTGTGACCACAAGAGATTATTTTTAGATATAGAAATATTCAACCCATTTTCAAAACCATTTAAAACGTCCCATAAAGAGGATTTTGAATCCAAGTGTCTCATACCACATTGAAATATTTTAAATAATTTGACAATTTAAAACATTCATGTACATAAAAATAAATTCATAGATTCCATTTTGAAAACATGGAAATGAAATATAAGTTTTTAGAAGAATGAATCATTAAAACATTAAAATTATGTTTCAGTTAAAGAGACCTTTTCCACTTGAGAAGAACTTCAATAAAAATAATTATAAAATAAGATTAATATAAACATTAAATATATTTAGAGTATAAAAATTCAAGATATAATGTGTCAAACAGTTGTATATACACTTTATAGGATAAAAAATGTGCATAACATCAAGATATGCCTCAATGAATGGATATTGAGTTGAAGTCCCTTACCACTTGAGAAAATAGTTGAATAAAAATAATTAAAGAATCACATTAAAAAAATTATAATATCATGAGAATAAGGATATTAATGATATAATATGTCCATATTGATATATATACACTATATAAAAGTGAATTGGTTCATAATAACAAATAAGTGTCAATGGAAAGTAAATTGAGACGAAATACCTTATAAAGATCATATAAATGACATAAGAATTTAACAATGGGGAGATTATGTGTAGAAATAGTATTTCCACACAAAGGGAAGTGTAAATTTCAAAAGAAATAAATAAAAATTGACTCCGCACATAATCTTGTCATAATATAATCAACGAAGTATGTGTAAAACCCAACAAATGGAAATTTGGTTAAGAAGTTTCCTTACCTTGAGTCTAACTCGTCATGTATCCTCCTTGGTCTTCCTATAAATTGAGTACCATATTATTAATTAATCCTAAAGGCTTTATCTAGTTACCTTCCGTCCAAGGTAAGGCTTCTCCCATATATCATAACATATATATATATCTTGTTGTTCACATTAAAAACAATTGAATGACTTCATCCTGAATTCTCTTGGGTCATGGTAATCACTTTTCTGTCTCCAAAAAAAACGACCAACGATTGGCATACATGAAAATTACATTACTTTTCTAGAATAATTAATACATAACAAAAACAAACATCCAAAGACTGTATTAGTTTATTTCTTTTGGAAACTGGGAACATAATCTTCTAACTTGGTGAAAGATATTCAAAATCTCCCATAAAGATAATAACTTTTTATTTCCCTACCTAAAACCTTTATTTATTTCCTCGAGAAAAGAAAACATAAAAAGGGTGAGCTCAAATTCTCACTAATTTTAAAAGTTGATAACATAAAAAAACCATAAACATAATTATGGAAAAACATGAACATAAAGATTAAATATCCAAATCCTTAGTAATGAAATAAATCTTGGTAGTACGTAAGGAATAGATCATAAAGGAACAGAAAACATGTTTAAATATAATTGGAATAAATATTGGAATTGTGGAAAAAAATAAGCACATAATATGATTTCCATAGTATCCAAGGCATTGTTTCCAAAACCATCATAGTGGAAAATGTCCATTACTAAACCGGGTTTACTTGTCGTTCCAGCCATGTATTATTGAACTAAATTTATTTTCCATTCCTTTCATGTCTATCTAATTAGATATAAATCTTTACCTAATACATTAGAGGGTGATATAGGTACCACCCATCTTATAATGTAATCATTCTTACAAGCACCACAAAAACACAAATAATTCATCCTAGCATAACCCATGAAATAAAATGGTCTTATTAAACATGATTCTATCATAACATAATCCATATAAAATATCATTATATAATTAATACAATCAAATCACTATAATAATATGGATAGAAACATAACACTATTTAAGAGTTTCATCTTAGATGGATTATAATTTTGATAAAAAACGTGAACTTAATTCCTGAAGAAAATATACTTTCTTCTTCAAGGAATGTTTTATATTTTCAAAATAACATGTAATTTTAAAAGAAAATAATTTAGTGGAAAAATAAAAATTAAATCATGTAAAGGAAGGTTCATGGAAATGAGGTGTTATGAATATGTAAAGATCAGTTCATGCCGTATATGTTAAAAAACATTCTTCTCGTACTTTAATGAGAAAAGTCAGAAAGTACCTCATATGGTAAACATAAGAAAGATTTCTTCCAAAACATGTAGTAAAATAAAATATGGTTAAAAATTAATTTAAACAAACATAGAATAATAGTAAACATTTTATGAGATTATTTTTAGAGAACATGGAAATGGATGTTAAATATACCCATAGTAAATACTTACATATAAATAATGTCGGATAAAAATGATATTGAAAAATTATCCCTTACCTTAGGTATGATTTCGTCCATATGTGTATCAAACTCCTATATAATGGATTTAGACATATTATTAACTTGTAAAATAACCAAAATAATATTTATGATATCATAGATGAGTGACTTATGAATTTATATTACATGTTCATTTATCAATTCCATGTTAAAGAAACATTTTTCGTAATAATCATTTTATTTATGATACATGTTTTGACTTATTATTCTGGATGTTATTACATAGTTCAGGATTTAATTACTTTTAGAATGTAAAAAATGATTTATATATAATATTTTTTTTGTAAATATATATATATATATAAGTTAGATAAATGAAATGGAGTACACTGTTCATGGAGATGGTAGGTCGTACGTACGCATGAATGGTGTTTTCGCTTACATATTGAATTGAATGGAGGAAAGTAAATGAACTATATAAATAAATATAGTAGAATTATTATGTAATATATTTCATTATTATTTTTATATATACTTTATAATCATTATTTAATGGTCAACGTGGGGATTGAATCTCATTACGTTGTGGAGACGGTAAGTTCTACTTACACACGAGCAACGATATCATTCCATTGATGGCTAAATAGTATGGAATTGGGTGGTGTATGAATTCTTAATAATAATTATTTTGTTATATTAATTATTTAAATCCATAATAATCATCATTATACCCTTAAAAATTATGTATTGTGGAATAAAAAATTACACTACAGTGTGGACACAGAAATCCATATGTACGAAAACATGGTGATATTGTTATTCATAGGATGGATAAAAGGAGGTATATGGTTATAAAATAATAATAATAACATATAATAATGTATAATATATTATAGGTCTTACTTTATTATGAAAAAAACCTTATAAGAGGAAGTATAAGAAGAAAATAATTTGGAAAGATGTGATAAAACAATTCCCTCTTTTTTGGGTATCTTCTTTTGGTATGCACAGATGGACTCCTTAAGAGGGATTTCGTCCCAAATGGTGGTCTATAGGATGAAGTGAGGGAATTTTGGAGGAGGTTTGATATGGGGTTGGATGAGCCAAAGGGCTTTGGAGTTGTGATTAAAAGAGAAGTATAAGTACCCTTTTATAAGAGAGGGTAGGGGAATCTTTCGAAATTCTTGAAATATTAATTTATTATAAATTTATTTACATTTTATAATGCTCTGAAAATCATTTCTTTAGAACATAAGACGACTATGACTATAAATACACCAAACCAATAAAATTTATACATGTTTTTATTTTATTTTAAACCTTATCATTTTGATTTATCCTTATTTAATAAATTTTATTTTGTTTTTTATTAATAATATTCTATATATTAAATGGTTAAAAATATTTACTTAATTGTTGTAAATTATACGAAATTGGAAAATTTATGAAATTTTAGACCATAAAATTTTCATTATTTAGTTTTCAAAACATTTTTCTAATTTTTAAATATTTTATTAATATATTATTCTTAGAAAATATCAATAGTGTCATTTTTGACACTATTCATTTATTTGACAATAAATAAAATCCATATATAAGATAAATTCGAAAAAAAATATTTAATAAACTCATAAAATATCATATTAACCTAGAAATATTTCTGATCACGTTAATTTGTTCATATGATATTTAGTTTAATATTTTTAATACCATTTATTTGATATTTCTATTAATAAAATAATTTCTACAACACTACTCGGTCATCATTAATGGTAATTATTTAATCCATAAAAATTCTAAATAAATTCACATGGTGTTGGTAATTATATTATATTTATGGAGACTGTTTATGTAAGAAATTTTATAATTTTTATCACTAAATTAATATTATTATACTTATAAGATATATGGGAGTGAAATGTTGTCACCTTCTATTGTTTTAATTATAATTACATCACCTTCATGGGAAAAAGTTCATTAACTGAATCAATTCCTACCCTTATGTGATATGGGTCGAATTTAATTCATCCAAAAGGATATTTTGAGGTTTTGGGTAATTTTATTTACTTTTATATTATTTTTAGTCACCATAATTTACCAGATTTACCTTTAACTACGGCAAATACAAATTATCATAGTTACTATTCATAATATCTCAAAAAATAAAAGTAACATATTAACATAATTTTGATCCACTGATTCCAAATATGGATTCCATTTTTCATAATTCAGAGATAATAATTGGCAGAAAATAATTTAAAATTAATTTATGTTGTCAAAACCAACAAGCGGGTTTTTAAGAAGTAAAAAACTTATCAAAAGATTGCCATGTGTTTATTTCCACTTTAAATGTGAAATGAATTAATATGACTATAATTGGATCAAACGATAAAAAATAATCCAATTATACTTTAAAACCAATTACAAATATAATCTATTATATAAATAAATTAGACGAAAAAAGCAATTTTGAATTAAAATGTAGTATTTTTCACTATTCATTAAAATATGATTTTTTATCAGAAAAAAACAGAAAATTCAACCAAAGTAAATTTTTATGTCCTAATTTCAAATAAGAATCTTATTTTGTAAAATATAATATAAAAACATGTAAAAAATTGATTTAAAAAGGGTGTTCCATCAAAAGGCGACAAAATTGTATTTTTTGAAAAAAAAATCTTTTATCAAAAAAATTGAATTTTTTCTTATATCATGTTCTAGAAAATATATAATATTAATTTAAATGTTATATGAAATTAAAAATGTGGTTAATAATATTCATAATGTCAAGTTTATTTACCATTAAATAATAATATTTTAATAATATATAGGTGTTTATTGAAACTCGGTATTGCGTACAACGTAAACAATCGACGATGGTCGCTCTTACGTGTAATGAAATCCAAGTTAGTGTTGTTTTTAGTGAAAAATTACTTCTTTATTGCGTATAACATAATCCAAACATATTCCTTTTATACAATCAAAAAACCCTATACTCTTTGAGGGGGGAAATGAATTCTATCAAATGAATTTGAAATTGTGTGTAACACAAGCCACGAATAGTGTTACATATGCTGAAAGATAATACGTTGTAATATATAATGCACACTAATATTGGTGTATCATACAACATAAGAAATTAATGAAATTAAAAAGAATCTATCTCATAAAAGCTTAGGTTGTGACATTCTACCCTCCTTAATATGAATTCCCCCCTTGAAATTCATCATGGATATAAATGGTTTACTACACGAAAGTTTCTTTTATAAAAACCCACATAGAGAAAAGGAATACTATAACTTCATTTTAAAAAGAATGGTGAGAATTATATTGGTTACCGAAAGTGACTCATCACTGGGTTTCCACATATGATAACATTGGTGGGAAGTGAAAACACGGATTTGAAAAAAAAATCTAACCATTAACTTCTGATGGAGAGTGATAAAGAAAAAGGATAAGAGAATGTTAAAAATTAGAAATCCATAAAATTGTGATGATTTAATGGACCATCTAACCCATCGGATATGATGGTACTAGGATAAAATGTTTTGTTTTCCAGATCCTTTTGCAATATTTTATTAACATAGGAAGAAGTACATACCTGATATTAGTATAATCGCATTATTGGTCATTCCATAAACAATTTCCATTTCATCTCTTATTTAGAGAAAGGAATTTGAATATGTAATTTTTTAGGTGTTAGCAGATCATGCGATCCATAAATTTAATGATAGGTCATTCCATATATCTTGATGACTTAGATGTTAGCACAAGTTATCAAACATGTATAAGTCCATATTTAGTGACATAATACTTTATTCAAACAAAATCCATCTGATTCTTAACATAAACTTTCCAAAAATTTGACAAACTTGTAATCATTCGAAATTATGAAAATCCAAAACAATAGCAAAAAGATAAAAATATTAAATTAACATTTTTCACCCATATATCACATGACATCTCTTGTCGGTCACATTGCAAAAATGTGAACACCTTCATCTTGTACTCTCTTGAGTCATGGGAACAATCTAAATTATCAGATATAGTTTTTTAATACATGCATGTTTCGTTATTCCAAAGTTTTTTGTATATATTTCTTAATCACAGAGAGTTGTATACTTCATCCATTGTATCAAAACACACTTGTTAAAAACTCAATAATTTGTTCCCAAGAAACTAGAATCATCCAATTTACTTATTAAAATATAACATATCTTTATCCAAACATCATTATCTGGACATAAGGGGCATATTAATTGTTATATTCGCCTCAATAACATGTTCTCAAAATAGATCACCTTACCCTTAAAAAATAGTGTGAGAGGGAAAAATCATAATAGGGAAAAAACATAATTAAGGGGTAGTACATTCAATATATAACATCTTTGGTTTAATCCTAGGTTATCCATTATCATTACCATAATTCTATTACAGTAAACTATAGTTATACTTAACCTTAGGGACCTCTCTAAACATACCTTAAAAATATCTCTACTGATCTCACTAATGTTTTCGCATCCTAGTTTACAAAGGATAACAAACTTGTTTATTACATTTCTTTTTGTAGAATAATTAAAATATTACACAAATATATTCCCAGAGACTATATTAGTTTAGTGTCTTTGGAAACACAAAACATAATGTTCTAACTTGGTGAAATATCCTCAACATCTCCCATAATGATCTACCCCTTTTTTACTACCTAAAACATTTCTTTATATTCTTGGGAAAAGAAAAAACAAAAAGGGTCAGATAAAATGATCTATAAGGGTAATTATGGAGAACATAAAACAAACCATAAAAATTTGAATAAAAAAACATGATCATAATATTTAAACATCAAAATCTTAAGTCATGACATAAATCATGGTAGTACGTAAGGCATAGTTCATAAAGAAACATTAACCACGATAAAATTGAAATGGAATAAAACATTGGATTTTGGAAAATAAATAATCACATAATATGATTTCCATAGTAGCCAAGGAATCGCTACCATGACCATCATAGTGGAAGAAGTCTATTATTGAACTGGGTTTACTTGTCGTGTCAACCATGTATTACTGAATCAGATTTACTTGTTGTTCTAGCCCTATATTACTAAACAATATTTAGTTTCTATTACAATCATGTCTATCTCATTAGATATAAATCTTTACCTAATTCACAGGACGGAGATATAGGTCCCATTCATCTCGTAATGAAATCATTCTTACATGTTCCACAAAAACATAAATCATTCATCATAGCATAACTCAAGAAATAAAATAGGTTTGGTAAACATCAATCAATCATAAAATAAACCACATAAAATATCATTCCATCATTAACACAATAAAATAATAGTAAAAATAGGGATATAAACATAACCCTATTTAGAGAAAATCATCTTAGATGGAAAATAATTTTGATCAAACACTCAAACATTATTCTAGAAGAAAATTTCATTTCTTCTTCAAAAACATTTTATTTTCTCAAAATATCGTGCAATTTTAAAAGAAATGAATTTAGTTAAAAATTAATTGAAATCATGTAAAGTAATCTTCATGGAAAAAATTCATTATCAATACATAAAAACCAATTCATGTGGTATAATTTAAAAAGTATTCTCCTCCTACTTTTGTGTAAAAGTCAAAAAGTACATCATATATAAAATGAAAGAAAGATTCCTTCCATATAATTTAACAAAAATTCACCAATTGGTAAAATTGAATTTAAAAAATAGTATAATAATAGATATAATGTTATATATTTAGGAAAAATGGATGTGGATGATAAATATCCCCCAGTAAATACTTACGTATAAACAATCTCGAAAAATAATGAGATTGCGAAATTATCCCTTACCTAAGGTTTAATTTATTATGTATGTGTACAAAACTCTTTTATAGTGGGTATAAACATATTATTAACTTTTAATAGAACCATAATAATATTTATTATATCATATATGATTCACTTGTGACTTTATATTACCCATTCATTTGTCAATTCCATGTTGATGCAATATTTTGGGTAATAATCATTTTATTTATCGTTTGTGTTTTGACTAGTTATTCTAGATATTATTACTTAGATATTGATTTATGTAATTCTATAATTTAGATCATGATCTATATATCATAAATATTTATTAAATACATACACACACACATATATATAAATAATATTGTAAAAGAAATAAAATACACCATTCATAGAGACGTTAGACCATACATACGCATGAACGTTGTTTTCGTTTCCTTATTGAATTGAATGGAAGTAAGTAAATGATATATATATATATAGTATAATTATTATTTAATTTATTTCATAAAAATTTATTATATATAATTTATAATCATTCTTGAATGGTTAATGTGGAGAATGAATCACATCGCGTCTTGGTGATGGTAAGTTGTACGTACACAAGAGCGACAATATCATCCAGTTAATGGTTAAATTGTATGGAAATGGATGGTATATTATTTATAAATAATAAATATAATGTTATATTCATTATTTACATCCATTATACCCATCCAATTAAACAATTGTTGAATAATATATTACACCACTTTGTGGAGACAGTGAGCTGTATGTATGCACACATGGTGATATTGTTATTCGTAGGATGGATAAAAGTGGTATAAGGTTGTACCATAAATATAGTAACATATAATCATCTATAAGATAACTTTTTTATTACTTTACTATGGTATCAACATAAGAATAAGAAGTTTAAGAAGATAATAATTTTGAAAGAGGTGATAAAATAATTACGTCTTTTTCAGGTATATCCTTTTGGTTTGCACAAATGGACTTGTTAAGATGGCTTTCCACCCAAAGGTTGGCCTCTAGGATGAAGTTAAAAAAGTTTGTAGGAGTTTTTTATATGTATTGGACGAGACAAATGGCTTTGGAGGTGTTATTAAAAGAGAAGTAAAAGATCCGTTTTATAAGAGATAGGAGGGGCGACTTTGGAAATACCAAAACTATTAAATTAATATAAATTAATTTTTTAATTAAAATTCCTCCAAAGTTGATTATTTTTAATAATATATGATTTTTCATCTAAATCCTCTCATCCAATAAAATTGGGACACATTTTGATTTTATTTTAAACCTTTACATTTCAATTTATCCTTATTTAATCTATTTAATTTTAATTGTGGTAATAATATTCTAAACAATAAATGGATAAAATATTTACTTATGTGTTTTAAATTGTCCAAAATTGGATAAATTATTATATTTTAGAGAATATAATTTTATATTTTAAATTTTAAAATACTTGTTTGTGATTTTTAAATAATTTAATAATATGTTACTTTTTTAAAATATCAATAATGTCAATTTTGAAACTATTCATTTATTTGACTTTATATAAAATCCACACCTAAGATAAATTAGAACCAAAATATTTAAAACACTTATAAGAAATAATATCAACCTAGAAAATTTGTGGAGTACAATAGTTAGTTCATATTATATTTATTTTAATATTTTTAAAACCATTTATTAGATATTTATATTAATAAAATAATCTATAAATCACTATTGTGTTATAATTAAAGGTAATTATTTAATCTCTAAAAATAATAAATAAATTCACATGATGATTATAATTTCATTAAATTTCTTAAGACTATTTATTTTCAAAGTTTTATCATGTTTATCACTATATTAAAATTATTATACTTATGAGATATTTGAGAGTGACATAGTGTCACATTATTTTGTTGTAATTATAATGACATCACTTTAAGTATATGATACAATCCTTGTGTTTTAGATATGACCATGAATAACCAAGGATAAAACCTAAATTTTCCTAAACTGAAATTTTATTCATGATTATGTTGTTTTCCTAGTTTTATTTTTTCATCTAACACTATTCTTTTGGGGTTTTAGATGATGGTTAGAACCCGAAGGAACCACATTAATGATCAATACACTAGGCAATTCTATAATTGTTATCATGAACAACCAAATTTTATGTAATATGGAATGAAAAATATTATTTCTATACTTAAACCAGATATGAATCATTCTGGACTTCCATATGAACAGAAAAGGGAACAACATTTTGTTGAGTCCTTCATGAGGAAACATCCAACATCTTTCAATGGGTCTTCTAGTCCACTTGGTTATGAACAATAGATTAGTACCATTGAAAAGATATTTTCCATCCTTCTCTATTTAGAGAACAAAAAAGACATTTTTTTCTATTATTTAGAATGTGAAGCTGACCTGTGGTGGACTCTAATTAAGAATACAATGCAGTAAGATAAAATTGAATCCATTGAATGGGATGAGTTGAAGAACATATTCTTCAATAAGTACTTCCCTTGTATTCTTTGAAGAAAGACGCATAATGAGTTCCTATATCTTTACAAAACGGATTATGAATATGTTGGTACCTATGAAAAAAAATTTACAAGACGTTTAATTTATGATTCTGGATTTATTATCCAACCTGAATGTAAAGTAGATCGATTCTTTAGTGGATTAAAACCATGTATTTGAAGGTTATTATCTATAATAGACTTTAGTAGCTATGAAGATGTTATGAGTTGTACTATTAAAGTAGAACTAGAATATGGTGTTGCATATCCATTTGCAGGTTTCAATAAAAAATTAAATATTGGGTTCAAGGGAAAATATATAAACAATGGTGAAAATAATATGAATGTTTCCTTATACTAAAAGTATAGAAAAAATCATGGTAGATATTGTCTTAAAGGGGATAAAAATTGTTTCATGTGTGAAAATTATGTTCACCAAGTAGTTGGGTGATGAATTAATGGGAATAGGTTTCTAATGATGTGAATAAATAAAAGACTATAGATAATGCACCACCAACACTTCAATGCTACAAGTGAAAAAAAATATGGCATTATGCTGACCAATTCCCTCATCCAATGGTTAATAATGATTGACAGATTGAATGAACCTATCATTCTATCGCATGATATACTAACACTTCAAGAAAGAAAAATTCATATTTATTTATTTAAATAACAGATGAAGTGTAAATTGTTCACGGAACCATCAATGGTACAGAAATCAAGTAAGTATTTCTTTTCATGTAAAAATTCTCCCACATTAGGAAAAGGATCTTGAAAACCAAAAATGTTATCCTAGTTTCTTATTATCCGATTATTTAGATGGTACCTTAAATAATTGCATATTTATGCATTTCTGTTAGTTAACATTCTCCAAATATTATTCTCTATCACTATCAATCAAAACCCGAAGGTTAGAATTCCCTTTCATATCCATGGTTTCACTTCCCACCTATGCCCTCCTATACGGAAACCCAGTGATGAGTTACATTGGGTAACTTTTTTCTATCTTACATTACTTTTTAAAATGTTCTTTTAGTATTCATTTTTACAATGTGAGTTTCCATGAAGGAAACTTTCAAGTAGTAAACCATTTGTAACCAGAATGAATTTTGAGGGTGAAATTCATTTTAAAGGTGGTAGAATTTAACACCCTGAGATTTTATGGGATAGAATATTTTTATTTTAATTGATTTATTGTGTTGTTATCTACACCAATATTAGCTTGTGATATATGCAACACTTTATTAGCTTGAATTATAGGCAACATTATTCTTGTCTTGCGTTACATGCAAGAGTGACCTTCCTCAATAGCTTGCATTGTACGCCATTATGAGTTTCACTAAACTATGATATATTGTTAAAATATTATTATGGGATATAAAATAGCCATTTTTAATATTATTAACAACATTTTGATTTTTATATGTATTTTCGAGACATGATATAAGAAGAAGTTCATTTTTTCAGATAAATGACGAATTATTCAAAAAATGCAATTTTTCCACCTTTTGATAGCGCACTCATTTTAAATTTCTTTTTTAACACTTTTATATATTATATTTGAAAAAATAAACATCTTATTTGGAAGTGGCATATAAAAATTTACTTATGTTTTATTTTTGGTATCTTTCTGATAAAATTCATATTTTAATGAATAGTGAAAAATACTGCATTTTATTTCAAAACAGCTTTTCAAATATTTTATTTATACAGATAGATTATCTTTCTAATTAGTTTTAAAGTGTAATTGGATTATGTTTTTATCATTTAATTAAATTTTGTTCATTGGAAGTAATTTCAATTTTAAATTGGACTTAAACACATATCAATCTTTTGGTAGTTATTACTTCTTAAAAACTCATTTTTTGGTTTTGAAAATGGGAATTAATTTTAAATTATTTACTGCAACTTATGTGTTTTGAATTATGAAAAATAGATTCTATATTTGGAATCTTAAGGTTTAAATTTTGTAAATAGGTACCTTTTGTTTTTTGGACATTATGAATAGTAACTTCAGTAATTATTTTATTTATCATGGTTAAAGGGTAAATCTCGTAAATAATGGTAAAAAATAATATTAAAATAATATTAAAATAACATAAAACTTGTCCTAATCTTATTAGATGAAATATTTCTTACCATGGTCATCCTTGGATCAATTTTTGGACCTCATTGAACCACTTGGATGTGAAAATGACATTTTATAAGAGTAAATTTAAAGTAAAGAGAAATATGACATAAACTTGTACCTTATTAATCAAACAATTTTAATATGGGGTTATAGTTATATATCCTCATCTTAAAATTGTATTGTCAAAAGATACATTTTTATGTTATATATCTCTTTACTTCAAATTAATTCAAATAAAATGCCATTTACCCACCCATGTGGCTCTATGGGGTCCCAAAATCAACCCAAGGATGCCCATGGTCGGACATATCTCATCAAATAGGATTAGTACATGTGTTAGGTGAGTATATTATTATTATAATCTTATTTTTTACCGTTATTTATTAAATTTACCCTATATCCATTTTACGTACAAAAAATTACTCAAGTTACTATTCAAAAAGTCAAAAAAAAAAATAAAAGGTACCAATTCACAAAATTTGGAACTTCAGATTCCAAATATGGAATACATTTTTCCAAATTAAAAACATAGAAATTGTAGTAATTAATTTAAAATGAATTCACATTGTTAAAAAAAATTGGTTTTTTATTATGTAATAACTATCAAAAGATTGACATGTTTTTATGTCCATTTTAAAAGTGAAATTACTTCAAATGACCAAAATTGGATAAAATGGTTAAAATATAATCCAATTAGACTTTAAAACTAATTAATAAGATAATGTAACTATATAAATAAATTATATGAAAAGGTAGTTTTAAATTAAAATGCATTGTTTTTCACTATTCATTAAATTTTTATTTTTATCCGAATAATACCAAAAATTCCACAAAATTAAAATTTTATTTCCCTCTTCCAAATATTATGTTTATTTTTTCATATTTAACTTATAAAAGTGTAAAAAAATATCTGTAATATATATGCGCCATCAAAAGGCGGTAAAACTGCATTTTTTGAAAAATACTTCTCTTATCCGAAAAAATGGATTTTATTCTCATATCATATTCTAGAAAATGTGTTAGATGAATGATAATGTTATATAAAATTCAAAATGTGGTTAGTACTATTCATAACAGCTAGTTTATATCCCATTAAATAATAATATTTTAATAATATGTCGTTGTTTAGCGAAACTCGGAATCATGTATAGCACAAGATATCGAGGAAGGTCTCTCTAGTGTGTAACGAAAGCCAGGTCAGTGTTACATGGAGTGAAATATTCTTTTTCTGTTGTATATAACAAAATCCAAACATAGTTCATTTATATATTGAACAAAATCTTTACACAGTGTTACATGAAATGAATTTTGTCAAAAGAATTTGAAATTGTGTGCCACACGAGCCAAGAATAGTGTTGCGTATACTAAAAGATAATACAGTGTTGCATATAGAGAAAGATAATATTGGTGTAGAATAAAACACAAGACATCAAATAAATTAAAAGAATATATCTCATAAAATCTTGAGGTTTTACATTCTACCCCCCTTAAAATGAATTTCACCCTCGAAAATCGTCAGGGTTATAAATGGTTTACTACATGAAAGTTTCTTTCATGGAAACCCACATCGTAAAAAGGGATACGAAAACTTCATTTTAAAAATGAAATTTAGAAACATAATGGTTACCCAAAGTAACTTATCATTGTGTTTCCATATATGAGAAGACAGGTGGGAAGAAAAAACATCAATATGGAAGAGAAATCTAACCATGTGAAGAATGAAAATAAATACTTACTTGATTTTGGTATAATATCAACGTTGTCTGTGCCATGAACAATTTCCACTTCATCTCTAATTTAATGGAATGAATTAGAATTTTTCATTATTGAAGTGTTATTATATCATGCGATATAATGATAGGTCATTCCATATATCTATTCATAAAAAGGTTATCATAAGTTAGCAAATATACATAAGTCCATCTATCCTGAGATTAATTGTATATGGTTACAAAAACGGACATATACATCATCTATCCTACCTATTAAATTAAATACAACTAATTTATACTATCTAGGGATTTCCCATAGGACAGTAGTAGGAAATAAAGACCTATTGCACTTTGGTTTTGGGTTCAATTTTCTACAGCCTTATCTAAATCAATGAGTTGTCTCCCTTCTTGAGTATTGTCCTTTTTCTTATACTATACTATTATAACATTATACAAATATAAAAGAAATGTTTTATCCTTAAACAGTACTATATTATGCCTAACTTAATCGATTCCAACCATTATGATTATCCAAAATACATTTTCAAATCTCACAAAACAAAAAAACAATTACAAGAAAGGTCGTATAAGAAGTATATGAATACCATCAATTATCACCCATATATCATAATATATATATTTTTTGTCACATTTTAAACATCTGAATAAAATCATTAGGAATTATCTTGAGTCAGGGTAATTACAATATATCTTTATTGAAAACATTCTTGTTTCCATCTTCTAAAAATTATCGGATATATTCCTTAGGTCCTGAAAAGTTTTATACTTCATCTGTGACAACATAACCCACATCTCAACAAATCCTTAACTAGTTCCTAGGTAACTAATATCGACTAATTTTATTTTTCATATCAAACATATATTTATCCAAATATAATTATTTCAACATCATGCTCATATAAGTGTTATCCTTACCTTAATAATGTGTTTCTTATGAATATCACCTTTTCAATAAATCTATTTTCATATCCATTATAACTATTCTACATATTCTTCAAAATCTCTAGCGAAAACATAAACTGATAATCCTTGTATAGTTCACCATTCATCATTCATGGATTCAAATACATAAATTATTCAATCCTTTCACATTAATGGTAGGAATCGAATAGGTTCTTCTTTATCCTAGAAGTAGATTCTCATGCCTGGGCATTGAGTTGGGTAATTCCCATGTTTTCCATAGACGAGACATTGAACTGCCTAACAATTAGTCACCCTATGACCCTTTTTTTCAAATAGATAACATCTTCCCCTCCATTGGAGGTATTCCTCAAGTTTCATCTTCCCTTCTTCTTGAAATGTAGGAAGGTGAATCTTCCTTCCTCCGTAATTCATAAAATTTGAACATTTTAAAATTTCATCTTCCTCCTATTCCATGTGTTATGAATGTCACCAAATCTTATAGATTTTATCATATATCGTGATAATCATGTTGGAGTAATTGCATTATGTTTCTCTCCTATCATTATCCAAAAATATTTCTCATAATCTGTACAGTGTCAATTAGACTCAATATTAATCCAACTCATTTTGGTTTCCTCCATTAACTAATACCCAAAAGTATAGGGGCAGAAACACATCTCATAGAAGAAAACAACATAATCATGGGGGAGTACTTTCAATCTCTAACATAGTAGGATTAATCCTTGCTAAAATATATGGTTAAATTTGAGACCTAAATGTGACTAAAACATATTAGTTGATAGGATTTCAAAAAAAAAAATCTTATTATCAAATTAAATTATATTTGGACCTTTTTAAACTGAAAATAATTTTATAATAAAATTATATTTCATGACCTTCCAAAAGTGCCCCTCTTCTTCTCTTATAAAATGGCATCTCCTCCAACATTTTTTCACACCACCTTGAGCCTTCTATATCAACCAAACCTTGACCAATTCTCCTATCAGAATTATTAATTAACATCTTTAGGTCCTGGTTTTCCCCAAACCCCATCCCTGTTGTCCCTAAGAACACATCCAAAGGAAGGCCAACGAAGAAGAGGTAATTGCTTTACCAATTCAATTCAATTTAATTTCTTCTTCTACATCCTATTTATATGTTGATTCCATACTAAGGTATGAACTTTGGAAAATTATACATGTTGATAGGTTATAATAATTATGGGAAAACCATATACCTACTTAAATTCATCCTATGAATAACAATATCACCATGCATGCATATGTATGGCCTACCATCTCCACGTCATCATGTAATTTGTTATTCAAAACAATAATTTATTAGGATGGGTATAAATATGAGTATAATCGATTGAAATATTAAATAAAATCTGATAATGATTCTAAATAATTTATATACCATCCAATTACATACTAGTTGACCATCTAGAGAATGATATCGTTGCTCCTGCGTACGTACGACCTGCCGTCTCCACGACACAGTGAGATTAGTTGTTTGCCTTAACAATTCAAGAGTGATTATAAAATTTATATGACACGAGAAAATAATAATAATTAACTTACGTTAATGAATAAAATACATCCTATTAATAACAAATATGACTTACACAACAAAACAGGAATGGGAAAACGAATCAGTTTACACCCGAAATCATGGTAATAATGAAATACTATTAACTAAATCCGATAATATGATCATATATGATATCATAAATATGGATATGGTCCTAGTATAATTTAATTCCATGATTTAAACATCATATCTGATGTGACCTCACCCTTGACTAATGAAAAGTACATGGTATGCGATAACTTTTACAATATCGTTTTTATCCGAGATTGTTTATCTGCAACTATTTACTAAGAATATATTTATCATCCATTTACTTGTTTTATAAAAATATTTTCATAAATTGTCTAATATTATTCTATTTATATTTAAATTCATTTTTATGCCTTTTTGACTTTTATCAGTGGTGAGGATGGAATCTTTATTTTGTTTACCATACAAGATACTTTTTGGACTTTTCCAACAAATGTACGAGGAGAATGACTTTTTTAACTTATACAACATTAATGAGTTTTTACATATTCATAACACCTTATTTAAATGCAGCTTACATTTTTAATTTACAAGTGTATTTTCAACTAAATTATTTTATTTTATAATTGCACGAAAATTTGAGAAAAGAAAACATCCATGAAAAAGAAATGATATTTTCCTCAAGAAGAAAGTTCAAGTGTTTTTTCAAAATTATTTTCAATATAAGATGACATAAGGTTATGTTTATTTCCCTACTAATAATTTAATTTGATTGTTTTTATGATGAATTTATTTAATGAACTCCATTTATTTTATATGTATTTTGATGGAATGATGCTAAAGAACTCCATTTTCATTCATGGGTTATGCTATCAGGAATGATTTATGTTTTTGTGGCACATGTAAGAATGATTTATTTATGAGTTGGGTGGGGCCTATATCGACATCCAATGAATTGGGTAAATATTTATATCTCATGAGATAGACATGATTGTAATGGAAAGTAAATTTGGTTCAGTAATACATCGTGGGAACAACAAGTAAACCCAATTCAGTAAAGGGATTTGTCTACTATTATGGTCTTGGTAGCAATGCCTTGGATACTTTGGAAATCATATTATGTGAATATTTGTTTTACACAGTTACGTGTTTTATACCAATGCTATTACATCATAGTTAATGTTACTTTATGATCGATTCCTTACGTACTTCCAAGATTTATTTTATGACTCAATATTTTGGTGTTTAAACTCTATGTTCCACTTTCTACGTTCAAATGTTTATGGTTTGTTTTATGTTTTAAATGTTTACCCTTACCGAGCATTTTATATCACCCTTTTTATGTTTTCTTTTCCACAATATATATAGAAAGGTTTTGGATAACAAAACAAAAGGGTAAATTATTTATGGGATATGTTGAAGATATTTCACCATGTTAGAAGATTATGTTCTGATTTTCCATAGACACAAAACTAATTCAGTCTTTGAGAATATATTTTTGTAATATATTAAGTATTTAACAATATAAATTTAATGTCCATGTCTATGTTAATGATAAATGGAATGGGAAATCCATTGATTGTCCTCTTGAACAACCATCTGTTATGGAAGATAGAATGAAAAATCTAATTTCTACACTTACACAAGCTATGAATCATTATATACATCCACATGAGTAGAGAAGGGAACAATATTCTATTGATTACATCATGAGGTAGCATCCACCATATTTCAGTGGGTCTTTTGATCCACTTGTTTCTGAATATTGGATCAGTACCACTTAAAATATATTTTTCATCCTTTGCTGTTTGGAACAATAAAAAGTCATTTTGGTTGTCTATTATTTATAATGTAAAGAAGACCAGTGGTGGACTCTAATTATTAATACAAGGAATAAGGATGAAACTACATAAATGCAATGGGATGAGTTCATGAACATATTTTTCAATAATTACTTCCCTCGTATTCATTGAACAAATATGGAAAACGAGTTCCTTGAGCTTAAGAAAAATGATGATGAATATGTTGGTGCCTTTGAGGAGAATTTTACAAGACATGTAAGGTATGCTTTGTCTTTACCATCCACCATAAAAGTAAAGTTTATTGATTTTTTAGTGGATTAAAACCAAGACATTGAAGGAAATTAGATATAATATAATTCAGTAGTTATGAAAAGATTGTGTGTTGTGCTATCAAGGTAGAACTAGAAGTTGGTGTTTCATATCCATCTCATGGTTTTAATAAGAAATGAAATATGGAGTTCACGGTAAAATTCTGAAATAATGGTGAAAAGAATATGAATGTTTCATTATACTCAAATTGTGGGAAAAATCATACCGGGGATTGTATTAAATGGACTAGAAAAGGTTTCAAGTGTGGAAAATAAGGGCACTGAGTAGTTGAGTGTTGAAGTAATGGGTAAAAGGTTTCTAATGATGTTAATAGAGAAAAGACTATAGAGAACACATCACCAACACGTTAATGCTACAAGTCCAAGGAAATGGGCCATTATACTAACAAATATCCTAATAATAGTTTTAATGATGATCAAAATCAGGAAACTCTTAAGAAAAAAGACAAAGGTAAGTCACATGTGATCACTATTGGAGATATTGAGTATGATAACGAAGTGGTGGAATGATTAAGTGTTTATTTAATGGGATTCAAGAATAGGGTTGCAGAATCTCATTTAAAGTATTATGGAATATTAGAATATCTATGTATTGGTTTATTGTGGTTTTCCAAAATTATATATCACTAGCATCCATGAAAAGTGATTGAAATATTTTTGAAAAGCACATGATATACGCATAATGAAGGGATACAGGGATAATTAGATGTTTGATTGTATTAATGATCTCATGAAAAATATAAGGACAAAGTGATATCATGGTTTGAGTATATCGAACTTTTAGTATTTTGTGTGTGTGGATGGAGTTAATTTTAACAGAATTCATGTTTTCACTATTTTTCTATGGTAATTCATGTTATTCTCATGTTTTAAGAAAATTCATTATTAAGTTGTTCACATGTTTGGAATTTGAAAACCAAGAACACCAAATCGAGATATGGGAGAAAAATTTTAAGTCAATTTTTTCACCTCTTTCTAAAGTTTTATATTTTTTGTTTTGAATGGATTGTAATTTTATCTATTTATGGATAGTATATGTTATATTTTGGTATTAATTATGTTATATTAATGTATTATCTCAGTATTGGTGGAAATATGCATATTTTATAACACGTTCTAACCTTTTTTTGAAAAATATGGAATGACAAATCATTTTATCGCATGATCTGTTAACACATTAGGAATGAAAAATTAAATTTCATTTCATTAGATAATTGATGAAGTGGAATTTTTTTAGGGAATGATCAATGGTACTAAAGCCAAGTAAGTATCTCTTCTCATGAAAAAATTATTCAACATTAGGAAAAGGATATTGAAAACCAAAAATGTTATCCTAGTACCTTATTACCCAATTAATCAGATGTTTGCTTAAATAATTCTAGATTTGGGGTTTTTTGGTAGCTAACTTTCTCCAAACCTTATTCCCTATCACATTCCATTAGAACTTAAGGGGTATATTTCTCTTCTATATCCATGTTTGACTTCCCACCTATGTTATACTATGTGGAAACCATGTGATGAGTTAAATTAGGTAACCATTAGGTTTCTAAAATTCCTTTTTGAAATTAAGTTTTACTATTCCTTTTTTACTATTTGGGTTTCCAGAAAAGAAACGTTCACGTCGTAAACCATTTATAACCTCGAACTATTTTGAAGGTGAAATTCATTTTAAGGGGGTTAGAATGAAACTCTGTGAGATTTAATGGGATAAATTCTTCTTATCTTCATTGATGTATTATTTTTTACTCTAAACCAATATTATCTTCTGTTATATACAACACTGTATTATCATTTAGCATACGCAAAAATATTCATGGCTTATATACATGCAAGAGTGACCTTCCTCAATAGCTTGCATTGTATGCCATAACGAGTTACACTAAACAACGATATATTGTTAAAATTATATTATGGGATATAAACTATATTTTATGAATAGTATAAACATATTTTTAATTTTATATTTATTTTTAAGAAATGATATTAGAACAACCACATTTTTTCAATCAAAAGTAGTATTTTTCAAAAAATGCAGTTTTTCCAGATTTTGATGGCACACACATTTTAAATCTATTTTTAACGCATTTATATATTCTAGTTGAAAAAATGAAATTATTATTTGGAATAAAGACATGAAATTTTACTAATGTTGATTTTTTTTATTTTGTGAAAAAAATCATATTTAAATGAATACAGAAAAATACTGCATTTTAATTGAAACTGCCTTTTCATCTAATTTATTTATATACTTACATTATATTTTTAATAGTTTTTATAGTTTAATTGGATTATGTTTTTATCATTTAATACAATTTTTGTCATTGGATGTAATTTTACTTTTAAAATGTTCTTAAACACATGTCAATCTTTAGATAGTTACTACTTCTTAAAAACCATGTATTTGGTTTTGAGAACAGGAATTAATTTTAAATTAATTACTGAAACTTTTTTGTCTTGAATTTGAAAAAATGGATTCCAAATTTAGAATTATATGTTTAAAATTCTATAAATATATACCTTTTATTTTTGTACATTATTAATAGTACCTTCAGAAAAATTATATTTACAATTGTTAAAATTTAAATTTGGTAAATAAGGGTAAAAAATAATATTATAATAATATTAAACTACCCTAACACTTGTATTAATTCTATTTTGAGAGATATTTCCGACCTTGGAAATCCTTGGGTTGATATTGGGAACCCATGGAACAACTTGGATGTGAAATTTATATTAAAAAAAATTAATTTTAAGTAAAGTGAAATATTACATAAACTAGATCATCTTAATAAAATAATTTTAATATGGGGTTATACATAATATAAATTAGACTATAAATATTAATTGTAATGTTAATAATATTTCATACATCATGGTATTTTATTTATATTTTTTAGACACCAAATAAATAAATTTATTTATGACACAATGAGGATGTACTGATTACCTTATTAATGAATAATTTAAAAAAATGAGATTATCAATATTAAAATAAATTTATTTTGATACTTTTTATATACTAAAGTATTTTTATGGATGATTATGACATTTTATCTTCGAATTAATGGTGTTTTTTTGAATGAATCTTGTTTTTATGGATTTTTAAAAAGTCATGATATGAATAGTACAAAAGTTGACATAGATGAGTTTTTTAAATACTATTTTATTCAATGATATAATAGTCCTAAAAATATAATATTCATCCAAATGACTTACATCATGTATAAAATATTTTTAATAAACCACTTGAGGTTCCATTGGAATTTTAGAATAACTATATTAACCGTATAGTATGAATATACAAGAAGACAAGGTAAGAGTTAAATTAGTTAACTAAGGGTTAAAGCTAAAAGATAAGGATAACTTTGAGACCGAAACTTTTATAAAACCTATTGGTTGAGAATATTTTTAACAATACATGTCTTATCTTATAATTAAATAAGTTTTGTATCTTTTCAAACCGAAAATAATTTTATAATAAAGTAATATTTCAATACATTCCTAAAGTGCCTCTACTCCTCTCTTATAAAAAGTCATCGCCTCCCACATTTCCTCACACCACCATGAGCATTATATATCGACAAAACCCATACCAATTATCCTATAAGCATTATTATTTAACTTTTTTAGTTCTCGGTTTTCCAAAAAGTCCATCCCTGATGTCCCTAAGAAGATATCCAATAGAAGTCCAACAAAGAAGAGGTAATTATTTTACCAATTCAATTCAGTTTATTTTCATATTATACGTCCTCTTTCAATGTTAATTACATACTAAAGTAATAAATACATAATATTATACATTTTAGGATGTTATTATAATTATGTTAAGACATTATTTCTCCTTTTTTCCATCCTACTAATAACAATATCACCATGAAAGCATACGTACGGCTTACCTTCTCCACATCATGGTGTGTTTTTTTATTCAAAAAAAAATACATTATTAGAATGGAAATTACAATGATAATAATGGATTTAAATAATGGATATAACATGATAATAATTATGTATAAAAAATATATCATCCAATTACATACCAATTAACTATCAAAAGAATGATATCATCACATGTGCGTACGCACGACTAACCATCTCCACGACATAGTGAGACTCATACTCCATATTAACAACTCATGAATGATTGTAAACATTATATGATGTGTGAAAATAATATTTATGAACATAATTTCATAAATAAAATACATCCAATTCATAAATAACACTACTCACATGGAAAAACAGGAATGGGAAAACGAAGTAGTTTACACCCTAAATAATGGTAATATTGAAATACTGTTAACAAAATGATATAATGGGCTGATATATGATATAATAAATATGTATATGGTCCTGGTATAATTTAATAACATGATTTAACCATTATACAGTTGGTGATCACACCGTCGACTAAAGAAAAGAATAAGGTAAGGGATAACTTTACCTATCTCGTTTTTATTCGAGATTGTCTATTCGTAAGTATTTACTCGGGATATATTTATCATCCAAGTACATGTTTTCTAAAAATGTTTTCATAAATTGTTTAATATTATTTTATGTATATTTAAATTAATTTTTACCAATTTTTTAATTTTACTATGTGGTATGGAATGAAACTTTCTTTTGTTTACTATACGAGATACTTTTTGACTTTTTCGAAAAAAGTACGAGGAGATTATTTTTTAACTAATATTACATGAACGAGTTTTTACAACTTCATAACACCTTATTTCCACGAAACTTCCTCCACACCTTTACAAACTTATTTTTAACTAAATTCTTTTCTTTTAAAATTGCATAACATTTTGAGAGAAGAAAATGTTTTTGAGAAAGAAAGGATATTTTCATTAAGAAGTAAGTTCAAGTGTTTTATAAAAATTATTTTTCATCTAAGATGACATAGGGTTATGTTTATATCCCTATTATTAATTTTTTTTTGATTTATTTTTATGAAATCCATTTATTTTATATGATATTTGATGTAATGATGTTTAAGACACCCCTTTATTCATGGGTTATGCTATGATAAATTATTTATTTTTTTTGTGGAACAAGTAGTAATGATTTAAGTATGATATGGGTGGGACATATATACCCTCTAATTAATTGGTTAAAGATTTATATCTCATGAGATAGACATAACTGGAACAGCATGTAAACCATGTTTAGTAATACATGGCTGGAAAGGCAAGTGAACTTGGTTCTGTAATGGACTTCGTCCACTATAATGGTCATGGTAGGAATTCCTTAGATACTATGTAAATAATATTATGTGCATATTTTTTCCACAATTACATGTTTTATACCAATTCTATTCTATCATGGTTAATGTTCCTTTATGATCTATGTCTTTTGTACTGCCGAGATTTATTTCATGACTGAAGATTTTGGTGTTTAAACTTTACGTTCATGTTTTTACATTCAAATGTTTA
Source organism: Viscum album (assembly GCA_963277665.1). Taxonomy (NCBI): domain Eukaryota; kingdom Viridiplantae; phylum Streptophyta; class Magnoliopsida; order Santalales; family Viscaceae; genus Viscum; species Viscum album. The sequence goes on along the minus strand of OY728141.1, from coordinate 1,950,101,060 downwards.
TGGTCTATTTTATGTTATCCATGTTTTCCCTTAATGAGAATTTGAGCTCACCCTTTTTATGTTTTCCTTTTCCCATAATATAAATAATGTTTTTAGGTAGGAAAACAAAATAGGAAGATCTTCATAGAAGATGTTGAAGATCTTTAACCATGTTAGATGATTGTGTTCTGAGTTTAAAAATACAATAAACCAATACAATATTTGGGAATATATTTGCTTAATATATTAAATATTCTGGAAAATAAATTAAATTTTAATTTATGTCAAGCATTGGTCATTAAAAGGGTGATCACAAAGATTGTACGTATGTCCGGTGTACATACATGGACATTAAAGTGCCCCTCATCCTCTCTTATAAAAATGCATCTCCTCCCATAGTTCCTCACACCACTTTCAGCCTTCTAGATCGACCCAACCCTACACAATTATCCTATAAACATTTTTAGTCATCTTTTGGAGGTCCTGGTTTTCTAAAAAGTTCATCCCAATGTCCCTAAGAAAAAATCCAAAGGAATTCCAACGAATAAGAGGTAATTTCATTACCAATTCAATTCAATTTTTTTCTTCTTCTACTTCCTCAATATATATTGATTCCATAATAAAGTAATAAATATGGTATATTATACATGCTAAGATGTTATTATAATTATTTTACAACATTATTCCTTCTTTTATACATCCAATGAATAATAATATCACCATGTGTGCGTACGTACGACTAACCGTCTCCACGCCGTGGTGTAATTTTTTATTCAAAAATACTTTATTAGGAAGGGAATAATGATGTGTATAATAGATTTAAATAATAAAAATTTCATGATAATTATTTTTGAATAATAAATATAACCTTCAATTATATACCAGTTAACTATCAAGAGAATAATATCGTCGCTCATGCATACGTACAACCTACCTTTTCCACGACGCGGTGAGATTAATTCTCCACATTAACAATTAAAGAATGATTATAAAATTACTATGATGATTGAAAATAATAATTATGACCTTAATTTTATGAATAAAATCCATACTATTCATAAGAAACATGACTTACACGGGAAAAAAGGAATGGGAAAATGAAGTTGTTTACCCCTGAAATAATGGTAATATTGAAAGACTATTAAAAATGATATAATATGAACATATACGATATCATAAATATAGATATGGTCCTTCTATAATTTAATAACATAATTTAACAACTATAAATGAGGTTAACACACCCTCGACTAATGAAAAGTACAAGGTAAGGTATTCTTTTACAACCTCATTTTTATCTGAGATTCTTTATACATAAGAATTTTCTGGGGGTATATTTATCATCCAGATTCATGTTTTCTAATAAAAATTCTCAAAAAATGTTTACTATTCTTATATGTTTGTTTAAAGTCATTTTTACCCATTTTTAATTTTACTAAAACGTTTTTCAAGAATATTTCTTTCATTTACCAAACAAGGTATTTTTTCCCTTTTTCGGAAAAAGTATGAGAAGAATGTTTTTCAAACTTATATAGAATGAACGAATTTTTATGTATTATTCGTGTCTTATTTCCACAAATATTCCTCCACATTATTTAAAGTAAGTTTCAAACTAAATTTCTTTATTTTAAAATTTTGAAACATTTTCTAGAAATGAAAAAGTTTTTGAAAAATAAAGGATATTTTCCTCAAGACGTAAGTTCAAGGGTTTCATCAAAATTATTTTCTATATACGATGAAAAAGGGTTATGTTTCTATACTTATTATTATGTTGATTTTTTTTGTGTTTATGATGGATTTATTTTTATGTAATCCATTTATTTTATATGGATTTTTATGGAATGATGTTTAAGAAACCCATTTTATTTCATGGGTTATGCTACGATGAATGATTTATGTTTTGTGGCACATGTAAGAATGATTTCAATACGAGATGGGTGGGAGCTATATCTCCCTCCAATGCATTGGATAATGATTCATGTATCATTATATAGACATGACTAGAATTAAAAGTAAATAAAGTTTAGTTATACATGCCTGGAATAGTATGTAATCCTAGTTCAGTAATGGACTTTGTCCACTATGATGGTCTTGGAAGAAATACCTAACTACTATGGAAGGAAGGTTTTGGGCATAGTGGAAGCTCAGTTGGGTCAGAACCCCACTTTAATTTTGAACATGATTAATTATTTTTCTAGTATCAATACAATAATGAACCCCAATCTCCACAGAATAGAATCAATGATTTAGATAATTAAGGAAGAGGCTCGAAACATTTAGAGAGGATCTTGGACAAAATTTTTATAATTAATTGAATTAATTTCATAAAGAAAATATTACCTGGATCTTCAGTATTTTCTTCATAGATGATGTTGATCGTCTATAATGACCTTTCTAGATTATATTGTTTCACTTGTGAGGATCCAAACTAGAAGTCCTCTAGCGGTTATTTACACATGCTCTGATGGCCGCCGATCAACACCACTCTTGCTTTGGGTGCAAGCACGGTGAAGCGAGTGTTTTCTTTCAGTCGTTCTTGATATCTTTTTCTTATCACTTGAATAATGTCTCTCATTTTTTGAGTGTATAAGGAAGAGGATTCAAGAGAGAGATTTTTTAGCTCAATAATTCTCAATGCACCGGCTGTACAGTTCGGTACATGGAATAATAGATGTTTGTGTCTATTTTTTGTCCTAGGGCCTCAGTTATAATATTTAATTTCATAATAGCAATTAAATACATTCATAACCTTAGAGAAAACCCATTCTATTAATAAAAATACTGCATCATTATTTATGGTGCACCAACTTTGGAAAAACAGAATTATACATATAATTTTATGTCACAAAATAATAGCAATGTTATTTTAATTTTTGGAAACTAGTTAAATAATTATTTTTCATCTTGCAAATAATTATTTTACTATCAGACAGGCCTTGGTCCACTAAAACTCCACTTTTATTTATTAAAAACCTAAATAAATAATTTATTTATTTATTCTCCAAAAAAAATTATTTAAAAACTAGTAAATAAATATTTATTAAATGTTAAATAAAATAAATATATATTTTTTCTTCACAATCCAGTGAATAAATATTTATTTAATTTATAAACTTATTTTAACTTGAATAAAATAATTCTTTTATCTTGAGAATAATATTTATTAATTAAATTCAAATAGATTTTAACCGAGACCACTATAAACACTTAGTGTGTGACCCTCAAGGATTCTTTCTCATTGGAATTATGTGGGATTCCCTAAAGTCCAAGAGTACTGTCTAGAAACGGATCAAGGAACCCAAGAGAAAGAACATAACATCTCAAAAAACGACATCCACATACAAACACTCACTGTGTAATATAATCTCTATGTATCAATATCTCATAATGTAGATTTCATGATAGTTTCATCAATCATTGTTCTTGATATGTTGTTTTTTCACTACCTGAAATAAACCCGTTGTTACACCATGGATGTGAAATTTCACCCAATCGTTATATTTCTATCAATGGGTTGAGATATCAACTTCCATGAATTCAAGGTATAAATCCTTCCTCGACTTATCCATTAAAAACATTGCACTCGTGATACAGCCAACGTACCCAACTTCCCGCCAACTGTCTGCATGATAGTTTTCATCAGAAAATCGTAGTGTCTGTTTCGTGACAAAAATTATTGATAATATTAATGTCAAAGGATCATTACACATGATTATAGATAGAAATATCTGATGACACCAAAACATGCGAAATTCCTACTGGCAGGTCTATTGTCATAATCTCCTCTCTTCGACATTTCCATGTGGAAACTTCATGAGAGGAAGCCTCATCTTCTTACGAGTAATCTCACATAATGGTCTGAATGATATGTGTCCCATCATAGTATGTCATACAACTATAAAACAATATTTAAAAATATTTTAATATAATTTAATGGTTCTCATCATAGTGTGGAACTTCCATGATATTATCAATGAAATAAATCCTCTAGGAAATTATTACATCATATTCATACATAACATATGTTATAAGTTTTTTAGTATTTAAATAAATTAAGTATACATGTAATCAAAGTAAAACCAGTTGGTACTAGGACATAAACTCTTACAAACTCCCACTTGGACTAGAGACAACTGCCAATGATTTTCAGTTCGCTAGACCTCTCATGGTCATCATGTTTCTGTTGAGTCAAGTCTTTAGTCAAGGGTTCCTCCATGTTATCTTCCATATAAATTCTACTCACTACAACTTAAACTCTTAGAGAAAAATTCCTCGAGAGATGATACTTCTAAATATTGTGCTTCGTCTACTAATGTGACCTTGTCTCATTTGTTTGAGCCACTGCTGCAGTATTTTCACAGTATAGTGTGATCGGATCTTTACTACTAGGTATCACATCTTGCACTTGGATGAATATTCACTTCCAAAATTATTCTTTAGATATCTCAGAAGATGTGATACACTCAGACTTTGTTTTAGAATTTGCAACTACACTTTTCTTTGAGCTCTTCCAGCTCACTGCACCTCTATTCAAAGTGATGATGTATCCTGTTTATGACTTCATGTCCTCTGGATCCGTTTGGAAACTAGGATCTGTATATCTTCTAATGACTAGTTCCTCAGGTCCTCCAGAAAAAAAGAACATGTACTTATTAAGCCTCAGATACATTAGTACAGTCTGGAATACCATCCAATGTCAGTCACCTGGGTCAGCTTGATGTCTGCCTACTGCACTCAATTCATAGGCAACATCCAGCCTAGTACATAGCATTCCAGACATAACTCACCCAATCACTGATGTGTATAGAGTCATTTATATTATATTTCTTTTCTCATTTCTTTTAGGACATATTTTCTTGGAGAGATGAATTACATGCGACGTTGGAAATAATCCCCTCTTGGATTCGTCCATACTAAATCTCTTCTGTATCTTATCAATGTATGTACTTTGACATAGGCCTAGAAATCTCTTGTATCTTTCATGATGGATCTTGATCCCATGAATATATGATACCTCTCCCAAGCCCTTCATGGGGAATAATTTATTAACCATCCTTTAACACACTGTAAGATTGGTATCTCATTTTCAATAAGTAATATTTCATCAATATATACTATTAAAAAACGAATGCACTCCCACTAAATAATTTTTAGACACAAGGCTCACATTTTTGTTTTGATAAATCAAATTTTGTTATGGATTCATCAAAATTAATGTTTCATTTCCTGGATGCTTGCTTTTGTCCATAAATGGGTATCTATAACTTTCATACCTTATTAGAATCCTTTGGAGTCATAAATCCTTCATGTTGTTCCATGTAGACATCTTCCTATAGGTTCTCGTTAAGGAAGGATGTTTTGACATCCATTTTCCAACTCTCATAGTCGTGGTAAGTAGTGATGCCCAACCGAATTCTGATGGATTTCCACATTGCAACTGGTGAAAATGATTCATCGTAGTCAATGTCTTGACGCTGTTGGAACCCTTTTGAAACTAGTCGTTCCTTATAGGTATTGAATTGTGCTTCTATGTCCAGTTTCTTCTTGAATACTCATTTACAACCAACAAGCATTACATCAATTGAAGTATCTAGAAAAATGCAGATATGGTTTTTGTACATGGAATTCATTTCAGAATTCATGGATTCTATCCACTTGGCAACATCGGTGCCACCTACTGCCTCCTTCTAGGTTAGATGATCATTATTATCAACTAATAATGACTCACCATTCTTTGTAACTATAAAACCACACCATTCCAGTTCTCTAACCTCTCTTGTACTCCTACGCAGTTCTTGTGTCTCGGGAATAGTTATTTCTTCCAAGCGGCTTTGTGGAATCTGATCTTGTACCAACTCTTTTGAACCTTGAGCCTCAACTTCATCGAAGTCTATCTTACTCCCACTATATCTTTTGGAGACGTGGTCCCTCTCAAGGAATATTTCATGTCTTTCCACTATTAACATTTTGTTTGAGGGTTTTTATAGTTAATATGACCTTTTTGGGGGGGTATCCTATAAAGGTACACTTTGGGCCTTGGGGTGAATGTTTTTCACCTAAAGAGGCCTTTACAAATGCATTGCTTCCCCACACATGTAAATTTTATAACTTGGCTTCCATTACACTCCATAACTCATATAGAATACAATTTATCAATTTAGTTAGTACTTGGTTTACTATTTTCGCCATGGTTTTTAACACATTACCCCAAAAGGATAATAGAAGACTTGCATGACTCATCATTGATCTCACCATGTCTAACAGGGTGTTGTTCCACATTATGCTCACACAATTCCATTGGGGCATGTAAGGATAATTGAGTCGTGAGAGTATCCCAAACTCATGTTAGTAATTAATGAATTCTTGATTAAGATATTGACTACCTTGGTTTGAGAGGAGTTTATTAATCTTCTTACCGTGATGGTTCTCAACTTCATTTTTGTATTCTTTTAACTTATCAAAATAATTCGACTTATACCTCATTAAGTAGATATATCCATATATACTAAAATCATTAGTAAAAGTTGTGAAGTATGAGTATCCTCCCCTTTATTAATTTGGAAATGGTCCACACACATTGGTATGAAACAATTCAAGAAGATATTTAGCCCTTTCACCTTTCCCACTAAATTGGGATTTGGTAATTTTTTCGTGTAACCATGCATGGAATACGCGAGGTGGTTTTAGTTCCAAAGAATCTGAATATCAATCTTGATGTAACATTGTCAATAATTTCTCATTATCATGACTTAGCCGGTGATTCCAATGTCGGGTGTGGTATGATTCATGTGAAGTATCTTTGTTATCTATTTTCATTACTTGGTTTGTGTAATCCAACACGTAAAGACCATTGTATAAATTTTCACTACCAAAAAAATGCTACCTTTGTAAAATAAGAAACATTCATTTCCAAACATCAAAACAAGCCAATATGTATCTTATCTGGATACAAAAATAATGTTTTTAGTAACATATGTTACATAATAACAACCCTTTGACACTAAGATCACCCCAGTTGGCAATGTGAGGTGGTAGTCCCCGATAGCTACAACAGCAAGTCTGGCTCTGTTGGCTGCTCACAGATCTACCTTCTATTAGTCAGTCTTTCTGAGACAACCTAGTTACTATATTTGTATACATATGTGAGCACCACAAGCTTTATTTAATACCTATTTTGTAGAAAAATAAATATTTCATTCAATAAAAAATGAACCAGAAGCTTCCCATTGCTTCTTAGGTAGGGTGCAGTTCTTCTTCCAGTGGGCTTTCTATCCACATAAAAAATTGTATCATGTTACCTTGCCTCCCCTTTGATCATCCTTTTCTTAAAAGGCCGTGAAGAAGCTTTGGTATTAAATATTTTCACCTTCCCTTTACTCTTATTCACCGTAATGACAGAAGGATATTCACGCTTCACATTTTTTTCCACATGGAGAATGAGATAAGAAGATGTTATAGAGACTTCTCAATGTTGTTCATGTTAAAATGAACCACAATCTGGAAAGTTATGAGAAGGCGATGCGAGAATGAGATCGGTGCCCAGTTCATCAGGGAGTTCAAAACCTAGAACCTCCAGGTACTCAATGTAGCCAATGTGCATGAATACATGAGGCCCAGTTGAGGCACCATCCCCAATCTTACACTGAAATAGGGCCTTGGTGATCTCAAACCTTTCATGTCTTTCCCTCTCCTGGTAAAGACCACAGAGGTTCTCGAGCATGATATAAGCATCATTGTTTTCATGAGAGTTCATGATCTCACTAGACATTGATGATATCATCAAATATTGAACAACGACTATGTCATTCATATGATTCTACAAGACTAGGAAATCATCATCACTTGCCTCTTTAGAAGGTGTATTGGGTAATGGTGACTCCAACACGTTAGACTTCCATTCATAGAATATCATAACCTGAAGGAATCTAAACCATTCCTGGAAGTTACTAACGGTAAGGATGTTGTCTTTATCCAGAATTGATTGCAGAGATACTGTGGCTGACATGTTTTTCATTTTTATTCTAAATTTAAAAGATCAAATCCTTAGTACATTCCTGAATTCATTTTTTTTTGAGAAATAATAAATTAAGTCTCCCATTATTTTATCAAAACCAAATTTCCCTCGCCATTGAACTCGGAATGTTCAGTTTCCATGACATTATTGTGGCAAGGATCTATATTACCCTTCCCATACCCACAACTAGGGTTGGTCAAGCTATTTGAAGGTATTTAGGTAGGTAGGTTTTTTCCCACTATGGGGTTGCATCTCCTTGATCTGTTTAGTGGACTCCCCAATCCAGAAATCCTGACTTCTAATTTCATAAACTCTTGCCTCCACTATTACACCAAATATAGAAAGAGCTACTCCTCTTGATGTAATGTGGATAAGTCAACCCGAAAAATTTCATAAGGGCTTCTTATATAAAAGTATGTGTCCCAAAAATGGTTGGTCAAACACATTTTAATTGAGTTTTTCCCATAATTGGGTAACATAAGGCTTGGTTTGACTTAATATTTTATTTGAGGGATTTTATCTCTTATGCATGAACATATTATTATCATTATCACATGATTGTTAATATTAAGTGGAAGTAAGTTAAGTGATAAACCATATCTTGATAATATTTACGCATAAGCCTGGTTTATTTTAGTTCCATATTGCATGCTTGTTTAATTCATTAATTATGTTATCATGAAAACCCATCCATAATGATAAACCATGCATTTGAAAGAAATAAAATAAATAAAATGACATGATCCTGATCTTCTCTAATGTTTTTTTATCTAGTGGTTGATAAACTAACCTTGGCTAAGGGGAGAAACACCCTGAACCTTTTTTGGTCCGTGTTTACGTCTTTCCACCTATCCACCTCTCTATCTCCTAGGATTGATTTCGTCTCGCCTCCAACTTGAATTGCCTCCACTATCTTGGGAGTTTCATCCATTACATATGCCTTTTTTATTAACTAACATGTAGGTGAGTGGTAAAAATGGGTTTTACATAAAAGAAACCATGGGCACGCAGGCCATACATATTAATGAGAAGAAGGCTCGTAGGCCAAAAAATTTAATTTAATTAAATAAAATTAAAGAACCATCCATGTACAAATGCCTCAGTCTACAACATGATAATACAAACATGCAATGATGTTTATGCATAAATAAAACTAGAATTAAATTATTTAGTCATTATTGTTTGAGATAAATAAGGCTCGAATCAATTAATTATCATATTTAATTAATCAATCCATTTATCTTAAACCCTTTTCTGAATTTCATTGAGATTCCCATCCATCATAATTTTAAACAAATAAATTCATGTAAAATTGTCCTTGTACATAACTTCTACATTGGAGGAAACCCTATGAATTCTTATTCATAACTACCCAATGAGTAGAAATGAACATTACGAGGATGTTAAATTAAACACACATATATAAAACACCTATCACATTTTGTGCCTCATCTTTTTCCCTGCACGATGGTACACATCTCAAGGGTTTGTATAATATAATAATAAATTTTAATAAATCTACATAATTTAGATGAGTATACGACATGTAGTTACAACTAAACATTGTGTACTATGGTTCACCATCCATCTGAAGCACATTCCCGTGGAAACAACGGGTTAGTTTACTTCATAAATCTTCAGAGTAAATAGCGTCTTCAATGGGACACATGCTGTGTAGTTCCACATTATGTGGTCTTCAGCTGGGCAAGTTGTGTACAAGGTATATGGTCTAACCCTAAACTGAATGAGACTACATATCATGTCCTATGATCCACATTGCATGTAATCTAGAAACGGTGTGCCACCTATTCCTAGTCAACACATGGATTCATTAAGACTTAGAAAAACTCCAATGAAACAAATAGGTTTGGAGGACTAGAATCGGTGCATTGACGCTCGACTACATGTCATGTACTGCAGAATACACATTGTGTGTTTGGGTGTTGTATGGCCAGGAACATTTTTCACCTCTAGATTATTTCCTCTATTTTATTTTAATCAAAATTAAATGAAAAGATCATTTCTGTAAGGTGAAAAAGAAATGAAAGATGAGGAACATATATTGATATTCAGATATTTTGGGTGATTAACTTGAATTCAAACAACCAAATTATTAAATTCATAAATCATCAATGAAATATTTAAATAATTATAAACTATTATACAAATTCTCTGATACAACATGAAGGTTCTGGGAGAAGTGGAGGCATGGTTGGGCCGACACCCAACTTTAATTTTTACCATGATCAATGATTATTCTGGGATCAATATGACGATGAATGCATGTATCCAAGTAATATAATCATAGATTTAGATAATGAAGGAAGAGGCCTGAAACCTTTAGAGAGGATCTTGCACATCATGTTTATAATTAATTTTATTAATTTCATAACGAAAAAAAACCTAGATCTTTAGTGTTTTCATCGTTGATGATGTTGATCGTTCGAAATGACCCTTCCATATTATCCCATTGCGCTTGCAAGGATCCAAACATGAACCCCTATAGAGGTGATTCAAAGGTGCTCTGATGGCCTCTAATCGACACCACTCATTCTCTGGGTACCAGTGTGGCGAAGCTAGTTTCTTCTGTCAGTCGTTATTGATCAATTTTTCTTCGACCTTGAAGAAAGTATTACGTTTTTGAGAGTTGTAGGAAAAGGATTTGAGAGAGAATTTTCTTATCTCATCAATTCTCAGTTCATCAGCCGTAAAATTTAGTCCATGGAACAATAGATGTATCTGTCTATTTATTATCATGGGTATTCAGTTACAATATATAATTACATAACATCAATTAAATACATTCATAACCTTAGACAAAACCAATTCTATTAATAATAATACCGCGTCACTGTTTATGGTGAGACAACCTGCATAAAATGGAATTATAAATAAAATTTCGCGTCAAAAAATAATAGCAGCATTATTTTAATTTGTGCATACTAGTTAAATAATTATTTATCATCTTGAAAATAATTATTTTACTATCAGACTGGCCTTGGTCTGTTGGAACACCACTTCCATTTATTGGACACCCGAAAAACAAAATAAATAATTTATTCTCTTAAATAAAAATTTTATTTACAAACTAGAAAATTAATATTTATTAAATGTTAAATAAAATAAATAACTATATTTTACCCACAATCCTATGAATAAATATTTATTTAATTTATGTAATCATTTTAACTTGAATAAAATTATTCTACAGCCCTAAGAATAATATTTATTAATTAAATTCCAATATAATTTAACCGAGACCACTAGAAACACTTAGTGTGTGACCCTTTAGGATTCTTTAATTTTGGTATTTGGAGGGATTTACTAAAGTCCAAGAGTAATGTCTAGAAATGGGTCAAGAAACCCAAGTGAAATAACATATATTCACAACAATAACATCCACATACGAACGCCCACTGTGTAATATAATCCCCGTTTCTCAATAACTCATCAAGTAGGTTTCATGATAGTGTCATCAAGATCTGTGCTTGATACTTCGTTCTTTGAGTAACTAAAATAAACTCATCATTACACCATGGTCGTGGAATTTCTTGTGACGGTTCTATTTCAATCAAAGGGCAGAGATATCAACTTCCATAAATAGAAGGGAAAAATCTTTCCTTGACATGTCCGTTAATAAAATGCCACTCTTGACACACCCTACATAACAAAATTCCTACCGACTATTAAACTACAGGAAAATTGCAATTTTGCAGTGGTTGTTTTTGGATATGCCTGCAGTTTAAACCGATGCTATATGCTTCTGTGGTGGTTTCTAAAAACCACCGCTAAATAGCATGTCGAAAAACTATTGGCGGCAGTTAAAGTATTTTAGCGGCGGTTTATGGGAACCATAGTAGTTGGCCCATTTTCACGGTGGTTAGAACCACCGATAAATTTAAGACCGTAGAGGTAGTTAAAACCGTGGCTAATAGAAAAATATCGACATTTAGTGGTGGTTAAAACCGCCACTAAATGTACCTGTTACAGTTAGCGGCGATTAAAACCACCCTTAAAAGGCCGATTTACAAAAAAAATCAGTTTCTTGATCCCCTATACTAGTGCCCGAAAAAAAACCATTCCAATAATACCAAAAGACCAACAGAATACATACTACAGTCAATATGAAAAGTTATTTTCATCATATTATAATTTAGGTGAAATTGGGTTAATATCAAATCCTTGGTTGAGTTCACATAAAAATGAAACCATAATTCAATTAAAATGACACATTTTGATGATCTTTATGGTTTTATGTTTCATTCACTAATATGTTAGAATTAGGATGGGAGGGAGTAATTGTGGGTCATTCATGATTTTAGTGGACTTTGTGATATTGTACTAGATCAAGAAGCATTTAATCACTTCTCATTTAAAATAGTGATCATATGGAAATGGTAGGAAGCCACACATGGAATTCATTCTGCGTGTTTGAGTTTTAATATGGGAGACTCCTCAATTATGGAATCAATGATTGCAGAAGCAAAGGATGCTGACAAAAAAGTTTTTCGAGTGGTTCAGGATTATCATGAGTGTCATGATAGTTTAATTCTATTTGGAATTTCGTCCATAATATCAAGGAATGTGTGATTTTTTACAAGTTTCTTATATTCAGTTGTACATTCTTAATCAAAATTATGTGATCAACTTTGATGAATTTTAGTTGGAGTCTTACCCAACATTTGTGGAGTGTTCAGTGTGAATCATGGACTGTAGTGAGAAAATGTATTGAAGAAAGCCGATGTAACTTTTTAGAGTCATATGGGAGCATAGACGTAAGCATGAAGTGTCTTACAAGTGATAATATGATGTGCGAGCTTAGTGCCCCTAATTTTTTGGGTGTGAAATATAGAGGCACTACTCAAGGATGTTAAATCCTGAGAGGGGGATATTATAATGACATGAAGTTTTCTAGGGGCCTTAAGCCATACATTCTACCCTTCTTTAAATATTTCTGAGATATTATTTTATTAGGTTAATTCTAAGGTTTTTTGGGTTTTCACCTTTATATATGCCTGTAAATGGTTGCATGATAGGAACATGGTCATGGGAAACCATGTGGTTCTCCCCAGAAAACCATGTGGCTTGGTTGAAGAAGCATACTAGGTGGTTCATGGTTAGAACACAGTTAGAGATGATCACAAATCATTTACATTGAAATATATGCGTCTCAGAATAGAAAAAATAATAATTGTTAGTGCACAATTTACAAAATGAGAATATTCATTCATTGACGATTTGTTAGAATCTTTATATTCAAATAAGGAAGAATGGATAGAAATGAGTCTTATAGAATGTAGAAAATACCACGAGTATCATTAATACCAGGGAAAGTAGAAAATTTGGATGTTCAGCATTTTTAAATGTTAGAAATAGAAATGTAGTGTTAAATGCATTGGTCTAGAAAATTTAGGATATGTTATTATAATGAAAAAATGAATTTTTGAAAAATGAGTTATAAAAAATTAATCATCACAATAAAGAGTCAATATATATAGTGAATATGACACTCAAGAAATCAATACATCAAAAGAAACATCAGAAATTAATAAAATACATAAAAGGAAACATGAGAAATAAAGAAAATGTTAGGTCATGAAAATGTTTTGTGGAAACTATGTGCAACACATGATACATATACAAACCAACTGTTGTAGTATTTTTCCAACATATCAACAATACTACTAGTCACTGTCTGATGATGAACAAATATTTTCACCCTCTCCACCTCCATCTCCACTTCGTGCTACCACCTGTATGAACATTATATTGAAAAATAAATAGCATTGTATGTTTATATTTAAACATAAAACCAATAAAAGTTTTCAAACAAAATGATTCTGAATTTTTTTCATTTACCTACACACCACCAGTTGATGCAATATCACATGGGGGTATATATACTCATCTTCTGACGTATATCTTTCAACGCTTTCTGCAAAGCAGATATCTGAGCCCCCTAGTCTTGAACTGTGTTTCATATATAAACAATTTCTATCTGAGAATCTCTGGGTATGGACTATCCACAACCAGGAGTTAGATAAAACTTCAATCATCGATGGTCTGCCAAAGACCTTAGATGGTACGAGTCCCAAACTCATCCCGTGCACTCTACTAGGATGCTCATTCTAAAGGACTTTAGCAACCGGGTCATCATGGGAGACTTAGTAGGACTGCACAAGAATAGAATCCCATAGTTCTTTAATTTTTACCTATAAATAAAATATCAATATATATTAACATAGTAAAAACTGATAATAAGTTAATATAATGAAAAAATGACTTCATACCCCAACTTCTTTGGCAGGCTTATTAAAAAAACGTGCATCAGATTTTTGTGAGCAACCAACCACACTTCAGTTCGGGATGCTTTGTGCCCTAAACTCTATGACTGAATTAAACAGAGATAAATCAACAATTTAATATATTAAATAAATAATAATTTATTATAAATATTTAAATTTATGGAAATATTACAAGATTCGGCCAGCTTCTAGGAAATCATTTTGACTATGTAGTGTGACAGATGACTTGCTTAGCCCGACTTGATGCATTCTCTCTTAAGAGATCCTGAAATAAACAAAATGAAATTTAATAGAAATATATTCAATGAAATCTCCTCTTAATATACATATATAAATGTAAAATTAGGTTAATTTAATAATATATATTTAAATACCATCTGCTTCTCATCACGATGACTGTCAACAAAAACTTTCCATTCTTCATTGGGAACCCCACTGGGTAGTTTCTCATACATTTTTTGGATGGTCAATGAAGTGTTGATGACATAAATATCCAATCTCTATATAAATTCTTTTTACTTCTTGCCAAGATTTTTCAACGTCCACTTTCTTGCTATCACAGAAGCAACTATAAAGTGTAAAAACATCTGTATACATAAATTCATTTTAAACGTATTAATAACCTGGAATTAAATATCACCACAATGTATTAAAATTACTTTTACATGGGAATAAAAAACTTTATTTTTCCAACTTTGAGAAATATGTCTTCAATAATCATAATAAATAGGAAGGGAAATGGGCTCTACTGCCTGTGGGCCTAGAATTTGGCCATGTAATCCAGCAATGTTATCCGTAGGGACCCCATATGAATAAAATGGGACAACTACCTTCTCTCCATTCATATTCTGCATATCTTCACTTTTTATATTTTTCTCCACATTTTCATTTTTTTCATATTTAATGAACATGAAATTATTATAAAAATGACCTATAAATTTATTTATATTAAAATTTGTACTTATAACAATGACCCTCTAGTATGCTCGGGATGAACTAGAAGTGGCTCGCTGTCGCCCTGCTGCTGAGACTATTGAAGGGGGAGTCGACGACTGACTTACTAAAGGGTTTCTCACAGAGGTTGTAAGAGATGGTGCATGGGGGAGATGTTGTAGGGGGTAGGTATGTGGTGGCTCAGATTCCATATGGAGGGAGACAGATGGATTTTCATCTTTCTCAATAGTGGATGAAACAATGTATTGCTTCTTCCATGCCATTCCTATCATTTAATTAAATTAAATTAAGTTTAAAACATATATTTCATAAAAATTTTGTAGAAAAAAAATTAAAAAAGATAATAGATGCCCACAACTAAAAACAAAATATACATAAAAATGATAATGAATGACTTCACAAATGAAATAAGTGGTTACAGATTGAATAAATAACTGTACATACAATCATTTTCCCCTTCAATCATGTATGTTTCCTTCTCCATTACTTCAGTCACTTCATTTATCCTTTCTAGACTAATATTTTCAATATCATGATGGAAAAATAATTCAACATCTTGTTGTTGATGAGAATCAATTTCAGAGGTCAAATATTCCACTTCATTACCCATATCATAAAAATCACTTTGTGTTACGTGGGAAACTACACTCCACCCTTCATCCACAACATAATTCACATAATATAACATTTTTTATTTTTATGATAAATAAATATGGAACATATATTTCACGATCACCAACATCTACCAAGTGAGAGAAGTTCACAGAAGTAAATTGCAAGGAATATATTTTAACACCTCTGATAATATCAATCCAATTTCATTTGAATAAAAAAACTAAAAAAAAACCATTGGTAGTCTAATTTAATAATATCAGTTAGCTTTCAATTGTATCCCACTTCATCAAATGTCAATATACCACTATTCTGTGTTTTCAAACCCTCCTGTCGATCAACTGTATGAAATCTAAAGCTATTCACGTTGTAAGCGTCAAACTTTATAACTTGTTTTAGAGGACCTCAATCAAGAAACATCAAATTTTATGAAAACTCAGCTAGAGTACTAGTATTAATGATCTAAAAAAAGAAATATAATTTATTAGATTTTCAAAATATATGTGTCAAACTAATATTCGTATTTATTGCAATATTTATGAACATACACGTCGTGAAAACTATTCTACAAGCACTTTATTAAGAGATTTCATTATATCTTTTTCATTTCATGTTTAGATACTCATTCATCTCTTTTTTTCAATACTAAACTCTTCAATAAATGGATATGAAATTTCACTATTTAGTAGCACATATCTATGTGCCTGTAGTAATTCTAATTCTAGAGGTGTCACATTTGATTTCCTCCCAACTGGTCGGCCAATATCAGGAAATATTTTTGATTTCTGATCTATTTAAGATTGATTCATTGTGTCATCAACATGTCGAAATCGATTAAATATTTTCTCAATATTATTCAAGTGACTAGAACAAAATGTAAGACACTCTTTATCCGAATATCCTTCATTAATAGAGCCTTCTGTTTGAGCTTTATTTCTCATGTATGATATCAAATTCCCAAGATATATGTGAAATAAAATAAACATAATTATGCATTTAATTAAGTTCCTAATATTTCTTACATAACTGAAAAACATATAAATAATGTACTTATAAATTGGATACATCAATAGATAATGAACAGGGCCACATAATTTAGCTTCCTCAACCAAATGCACAGTTAAATGCATCATGACAGTAAAAAAACTGAGGAAAGATTATCTCCATTGCACAAAGGGTCAATACAAACCTCTCTTGGAGGTTGTCAAGCATAAATGAATGTAGAGATTTCTTACATATTTTTCTGAAAAATGTGCAGAATTGGAGTACAATAGTAGTAAATTTTTCAGGTAATAATATAGGCAATTCCAATGGTAGTAACTATGGTAACAAAATATGTGAATCCTGACTTTTCAATCCATGTAACTTACGATTATTCAAGACAACACACCTCAATATGTTACTTGAATACCCATCAGATACCTTCACTTTCTATAAAAATCTATGGAATGTATCTTTATCCCTATGTTTCATTGACATTTTTTTCAGAGTATACATTTCATTCTCATCTGGCCAGAGATCACATTTTATGTTCATTACATACAAGTCTTTGAAAGCAATGAGGTGATCCTTTGACATTCCAGGCTCATTAAGTAATGTGAAAATAAAAATTTCACATACATTCTTCTCAAAATACATCTCATCAAGATTATGTTGCAAAAAATTAAATTCCCAATACATAAGTATGAAGAATATACTTTTTTTCTTCCATTGTTGCGCTCTAATTTCACTTGAAAATGCACTTCAGACCCATTTCCCACTATCATTCAAATGATGAACCTTCCCGAATTCTGTTTTAAAATTTTCAAGTTGTGTCAATATTTCAAAACCAGTTAACAACTTTGGAGGAGTTCTACGATCAATGAAACTGTTAAATTTTGATTTGTTCAGCCGAAATCTATGAGATGCATTGAGAAATCATTGATGTAACAAGAAGAACCATTTTATACTATGAGGTACTCATTTGGGATCAAAATCAAGTTACAAATAGAACAATCCAAACCCGTGTAAATGTTCCAGTCAGATAAATTCTCAAGCCTAGTGAAGTCACTAATGGTCCACATTAAACTAGCATGCATTTTGAACATTGTCTTAGAAGAAGCATCAAATGTCTCAACATCGTGGCTCCATAACTCCTGTAATTCTTCAAACAAAGGCTACAATTATACATCAATATCATTTCCAGGCATTTGTTTTCCAGTAATAATCATCTAAATGCTAATAGATGTTTGTTTCATATAAATCCATAGAGGCAAATTGTAAGGGATCAAAACAACTGGACAAATGTTATAACTGGTACTCAAAGTCCCAAATTGGTTGAATCCATCTGCAGCCAATCCCAATAGAACATTCATAGGATCAACTGAGAAATCAGGATGTAATGAATCAAATGTCTTCCATGATTGTGAATCTCATGAATGTCTCATTAACCCATCATTTTTATTAACCACAGAATTCCACTTCATGTGTTAGGTAGTTTTCAATGACATGAATAATCATTATAATTGAGGCTTTAAATAAAACTAACGCAAAACCTATTTGGGTACAAATGCATCATTTATGAGGTTTTTTATTTCATTTTCCATTGTCGACGATGTTGGGAGCTCATTCTGTGGATTAACATCAGTGGTCAACCTTTCTGTAACGTTCAATTATCCATGGAAAATCCAACACAAATATTGACCAGGAAATTGTTCAGTATTAAATGTTAATAAACATCATATCTCTTAAATCATCTTCTAAATTTACACTTAGGAAATTGAAATCTTATTCTCCCTGCAACAGATTAGTTGTAAGTTGAAAAATCAAAAAACTCCTTCAAACCCTTAACATACTGAGGTCTGTTCCTCAGTAATGTGATCCAGCTTTTATCCATGATTATCACAATGTGCCAACACAGTATTAAAAAAATTAAAAAACATAGTTACTAATAAATAGAGAAATATATTCATATATAGTAGTTGAAAAAATAAATAAATATGTAACATATTGTTTTCATATATAAATACATATGGTAAATCACCCACTAGAAAACCAAAGTACATATCTTCAAGCATGTATATTCTTATACACATGTGATTACAAAATCACATGAAGAAACAAGAATATAGTTAGTATTTTCTACGTCAATTCACATTTTAAATGGATTTTTTCATGTGTATGAAACATTTCATATATAAAAAATAAGTCCATGTAGTGTATTAACTACACGCTTGATGTTTGAAAAATGCATGTGAAATATTTGTTGTCTAATCGGTGTG
This sequence comes from Viscum album, assembly GCA_963277665.1. Lineage (NCBI taxonomy): Eukaryota > Viridiplantae > Streptophyta > Magnoliopsida > Santalales > Viscaceae > Viscum > Viscum album. The sequence continues at coordinate 1,950,081,936 of OY728141.1, read as the reverse complement.
TAGTGATTTGAGAATTAAGTTGGGACAGGTTTATCATCAATTATTTAGAATATTTTTGTATTATATTTTTTAATGTTAAGTGAGGTCGGGCCTTCAGTAGAAGAAGGAATAGCCCGAGTAGTATTGTACTGAGACAATTGATTATATTTTGTGATCAGATAAATTTGCGCAAGTTCAGCATTAGTAAAAAAGTTGTGAGTTAAGCTGAAACATTATATTAGAAGTAATCTTGCAGAGCATTGGGATATTTTCAGGTTGATCATTCTAATATAGTAGTTAGTTGAATTGGAATTATTATCTTCTACAATTCATGAGATTATACTAAGCTGACTATCCTATAAAGTTATTAATTATATTCAGTGTAAATCATTGAATTTTAGATGAAGTGATAAACTGCTGAATAAATTTATTCTTGGTAGATCTAAGTGGAAGATAAATTGTTTTATTGAAGTGTCACCTTGAATATCTTTTTATCTTACTCATTTTATTAGGGTTGTATTTTTGAAACACTAGAGGGAGTCAACATAAAGAACACTGGTGGGATTACAGAATAATTTGGGAAAAGGTTCATACATACCACCATGGTTCCAGGGTGATACCTGACCATCCTACTTGTAATTTTTGATTGACTCATAGTGAAGAATTTGTCTCTCAGACCATCTTGAACACATTAAGTACGTAGTCACCAAAATTGGGGTAGAACCTTATAAAAATATTGTTTTTTGTGCTTCATTTTCTTGTTGTCTTTCATGTGGTATAATTGGGGTTGTTAACAAGAAAGATCCATTCACTCTAACAAGTTTATAGGTTTGATTTAAAAAGGTGGTTAGATAAAAGAAAAGAAAACTGGTAATAAATTTTCTACACAAATTCGCCCCCCCCCCCTGTTAGTGTACCTACATGATCCACTAGAAACATCAATGGACTATATCATAAGGTATGATATAAATATTTTGAATGGTACGACATAGAAAAAATCAATGCATGCTATAAGATTTTTGGGTTTATCATTTCATACAAAATAAAGATATCATAATTCACTACCTTATCCTATTGTCTTATATTACATGGGAATATCGTAAAGTATAAAATCAGAACGTATAATTCATATATCATTATATGATTCAGTGGCATCTAAACTTTAATTTTTTAACATCTGAATCACTCTTCCATGTATGATATCATTAACAATTAGGAAATCAATGAATATAAGAGTTAAGTGCACGAATAGAGGGTTAAAAACCATTGTAACCAAATTCCATTTACTCATGTATTATGTAACACATGAGTAAATTCATGGAACTCATGGATTATCCATGAGGGACCTTATAAGGAAGTGATCACCATGATATGGGGCGGTGTTCATGATTAACTTGCATACTTATAACTCTCCAATATGGTGATCATTCTTCTTCTTCCTCTTTTATTGTGTGAGGAACTAACATGCCATGAGTTATAGGGAGAATATATCTTGAAATTCACATGTGTAAGGGTAACGATTGCCTCCCACTAGGGGCCCCTGCCAGGTCAAGAGCATGCCACATGTTCCCTGCCTAGGAAATGGCTTTAAGTCTTCCTAGATAACATTAAATTACAACGTACCACTCTATCTTTATAGACGACAATAATCTCAAACTTATCCAATTAATCCTTAATAGTTGGAATTAAACTCTATAATAACCCTTTAAGCCTTCCTGGAAGGCCTTAAACTCAAGTATAACACTTCCATATTTCGTTAAAACCCTAAACTTCAGTTTTTCTCCTTTAAGTCTTCTAAGATGACATTAAACTTCATTGTAACCTTCTACATTACTTTATTTTAGTAAACACTAGCATAAAATTTTAAGAATTTATAGGCAACAATAAACACCAGTGCAATACTTAAGACTTTATGAATGGAAATATCTCTAACTCAACCTTTATGACTTCATAGATGACATTAGAATCTAGAATAAACTTTCAATATATTGGAAGAAAATAAAATCAAGTATAAACCTTTTATGCTTTTTGAATAGCACTAAACTCTGGTATACCCTTTATTCCTTCCCATATGGATTTAAACTTGGTAATAACCCTCATGCCTTCTTATATGGATTTAAACTATGGCATAACTGTCATGGATTCATGTATGTTGTTAAATTCTAGAGTGGATTTCAATATGGATTTAAATTTTAGCCTAACCACCCCTCCAGATATGATTAGTGTTTGATACCCTATGATTTAGGTATGAAATGATTTAATTTTAGGAGGTATCAATCAAATACATAAAGAAGTAAGATTTAACAAACTTTAAATAAACCAACCCAAAATCATACCAAAGCCGCACTAAAATGGTATACAAACCTGCGTGGAGGGGCGGAAAATGTAGTCAACAGCGGCGATGGGCGGTGAGGCACGCTGAAGGGTGGAGAGAACTGCCACCGGTGGTAGGGAGGCAAGCTAGGGTTTAGGTCTCGTGGGGGTTGGGGGAAGAAGGTGGGGTCAGGGGGGTCAGGGGGGATGGGGGGTCGGGGTTGGGTGCTGGGGGGGAAGTGGTGATGATGGGTGGAGAGAACCGTCACCGGTGGTGGGGAGGTGAGATGGGTTTTGGGGATTGGGGGACCGGGGGGAGAAGGTAGGGTCATGGGGGTCGGAGGGAGAATGGGGGTCAGGTTCGGTCGGAAGTGTCGCCACTAAAAAGGGGCGGAGATTTTAGTGGTTGTTTACAAAATCGCCGCTACAAGACTTCCACAAAAGGTGATTTATGTTGTAGTGTTAGCGTGACATTTTTCACTAGTAAATAAAAGTGCGCGATTTGTGACACGTATTAATGATAGTATGAAAGTCTAAGGATAATTATACATGCTTGTAGATAGAAATATCTGATGACACTGAAACATGAGGAATTCCTACCGGTGGGTCTATTCTAATAATCTCCTGTCTTGGAGATTACCAAGTACGAATTTCATTAGAGGAAGTATCATCTGCTTACGAGTACTCACACCTTTAGATATTAATGATGTTTGTATCATAATAGAATGTAATCTACCCATAGAACTATATTTAAGAATATTTTTATAGGATTTCAAGGTTATCATCATAGAGCGGAACTGCTATGACCTTTTCAATACAACAAATACTCTATGACATTATTTCATCATAGTCATGCAGAACAATGAACAATATATAATAAAATTTTTACTATTTAAATACATTAAATATCCATGTAATCAACTTATAACCAGTTTATTGTATGACACCAACTCTTAGAATGGAAATCTTATTATGTGAATCTTTGTTTTCCACAATTACATGTTTTCTTCCAACGCTGTTATATCATTGGTAATTTTACTTTATGATATATGCATTTCGTACTACAAATATTTATTTCTTGACTTAATATTTTGGTATTTAAAATTTGTGTTCATGTTTTTAAATTCAAGTTTTTATGGTTTGTTTTAATTTCTTCAAGTTTACACTTACTGAGCATTTGACCTCACCATTTTTATGTTTTCTTATTCTCTATATGAAAAGAAATGTTTTAGGTAGGAAAAATGGGATGATATTAATGGGATTTGTTGAAGATCTTTCACCATGTTAGAATATTATGTTCTATGTTTCCAAAGACACTATACTAATACAGTTTTGTGAATATGTTTTGGAAATTTATTAAATATTCTAGAAATGAAATGCAATGTCCATGAATGTCAGGCTTGGGTCATTTGAGTTGGTATTAGAGTGAAGGTTTATTCGACCTATAGAAACTATGATTCAAAAACATTAGTGAGATCCCTAGAGATATTTCTAGGCTATGTTTAGGGATTTCCCTAAGGTTAAGTATTACTATATCTTACGATCCTTGAATTATGGTAACCATCATGAATAGCCTAGGATTAAACCTAATATGTAAGAGACTAAATGCACTTCCCCTTGATTATGTTTTTTTCTTAGTATGATTTTTTCCTCTCACACTATTCTTTCTGGGTTTTAGATGACGGATGGAACCTGAAGGAACTGTGTTAATGATCAATGCACTAGTAAATGAAATGATTTTCCTCTTGAACAACCTAATTTTTTGGGATATGGAATAAAAAAATTAATTTATATTCTTACAAAAGCTATTAATCATTCTGGACATCCAAATGAGTAGAGAATCGAGCAATATTCTATTGAGTTCTTCATGAGGAAACATCCACCTTCTTTTAGTGGGTCTTATGATCCACATATTGCTGAAAAATGGATCAGTACCATCGACATGATATTTTCCATCCTTCGTTGTTCAGAACATGAAAATTTCATTTCTGTCTATTGTTAAGAAGGTAAAGTAGACTAGTGGAGGACTCTAATTAAGAATACAAGGAAACAAAATGAAATTGAATCCATGGAATAGAATGAGTTCATGATCTTATTTTTCAATAAGGAATTCCATCTTATTCTTCAAAAAAAGATGGAAAATTATTTCCTTGAGCTTAAGGAAAATGATTATGAAATTGTTGGTACCAATTAGGTTAATTTTTCAAGACTTTCAAGGTATGATTCTGGATTATTCATCCCACTTGGATATAAACTTGATCGATTATTTAGTGGCTTAAAACCAAGTATTCAAAGAGAATTATCTATAAGAGACTTCAGTAGCTATGAAGAGATTGTGGCTTGTTCTATCAAGGAAGAACTTGATGTTGGTGTTATATATCAGTCTCATGGTTTGGATAAGAAACAAAATATGGAGTTCATGGGAAAATATCAAAACAATGGAGAAAAGAATATTAATGTTTCCTTAGGCTCAAAGTGTGGAAGGAAGAATCATGAAGATTGTCTTAAAGGGACTATAAAATGTTTCATGTGTGAAAAATAAGGTCATCAATAAGTTCAATGCTGAAGTAATGGAAGAAAGGTATCTAGTGATGCGAATAGTGAAAAGACTATAGAGAATGCACCATTAACACTTAGATTCTACAAGTGTAAGGAAATGGGGCATTATTCTAACCAACTCCCTAATCTAAGTGTTAATGATGATCAACGTCATCAACCTATTAAGGAAAAAGACAAAGGGAAGTCACATACGATCACTATTGGAGATGATGAGTATGAAAATGAAATAGGGGAATGATTAATTATTTATGTATTAGGATACCATAATAGTGTTGTGGAATCTCATTTATAGTATTATAGAATATTGGAATATCTATGTATTGTTCTATTGTTGTTTTCCATAATTATATGGTACCGGTAACCATGAAAAGTGATTGATTTTTTTGTAAAGCACATGATATGTGCATAATGATGGGATTAGGATAAAATGAGATGTTTGATAGTATTAATGATATCATGACAAATATAAGGAAAAAGTGATATCGTTGTTTGGGTATATATAATTTTTGGTATTTTTGGTGTGTGGAAAGAGTAAATTTTGAGATAATGCATGTTTTGACTAGGTTTCTATGGTAATTCATGTTATTATCATATTTCAAGGAAATACATGTATAATTTATTCACATGTTTGGAATGTGACAACTACGAAGTTCCAAATGAGATATGGGAGACAAATGTTAAGTTTATTTAGTCCACCTCTTTCTAAAGTTTTATATTTTTATTGTTTAGAAGGATAGTAATGTTATCCATTTATAGATAGTATTTTTTATATCCAGGTATTAGGTTTGTAATATTAATGTGTTATCTCAATATAGAGGGACAAATGCATATTTGATAACATGTTCTAACCATTTTGATGAGAAAGATGGAATGACCTATCATTCTATTACATGATCTGATAACACTTCAGGAATGAAAAATTCATCTTCATTTCTTTAAATAAGAGATGATGTGGAAATTGTTCAAGGAATGATCAACGATATTTAAATCAAGTAAGTATTTCTTCTCATGCAAAAATTCTTCAACATTAGGAAAAGGATCTTGAAAAACCCAAAACTTATCCTAGTACCTTATTATCTGATGAATTAGATGGTCCCTTAAATCATCAGAGATTCATTGATTACTGGTAGTTAACCTTCTCTACATCTTATTGTAAGAACCCATATCTTTATTTTAGGTATTGATCTGGATTTTTGGTGTTTTTGAGAAAAAGGGGAAATTTTGAAAATTTTATAAGTATACACCATGTACTTAGGAGTACACGTCATGAACCAAGTTACAACAAATGGACGTGTCTTGGGCGTGTAACGGCTGAGACATGGTTGTTTGGGGTGACATGGAAGACCGCTATTGTCGGGGTCTATTTCAAGAAAATACAGGACATGTTCGTTAACAGTACACGTCGTGTACTTTTCTTTTTATTTTTTTAATTTGGTCGGGGTCACGTCTAATCCCTAGATTCATCTTCTTCTAGCCTTGGTTCATCTAGGAGTCTCCAAGAGTGATGAATCTTCTTAGATCCACCGTTTCTCCATCCATGTTCTAATTCGAACTTTGGTGCGTGTGATGGAATCCCATCAGTGAGTCATTCCTTCTTCTAGAGCCTCCCCTCCCGATTTATCTTCTCTCTTGAGTTATCCAATGTTGAATTATTTTGACCTATTGTAGATCTACATCATTTTAGTCCGATTGAAGGGAATACATTCAATACTGTTCATCGTACAACATTGAAGTAGGTGGTTTGTGGCCTTTTATTGTTTGTCATTGAGTTTTATATTCCTTGTTTTTGATTACCCATGTCTCAGGTATTTTAGGTTAAGTAAATCGAATCCTCTTTTTTCCTCCTTATATTGATTATTGTATTAAGGGGTTTTTTTCAATGTTATGTGGAATTGAATGTTAAGAAACACCCCATGGGTGTGTTTCCTTGTTTTACTGTTTATGGCCATTTGGTCCAGGTTTCCTATGAGACAAACCTTGTTTCCTCTCCTTTCTTGATAGATGGAACTATTTGAATTTATATACTGGTTAAATACTTGTGATATGCACTGATTTTTTTTAGACATGTAGTAGTTGAGATTACTTTGGGATAACAAATATCGTTCATATAGAATTGAATTACACAGGGTTGGGAAAACCTAGTGTAGTTAGACCACAGGGGGTACTAATGTTGAGTGCTTCCTCAGAATGTTTGTTATATTTCACACTATGAAGCCATAGGAGGTATTTTTAGTGAGAGCTCCCACAGTGTGTCTACAGTTTATTTTATTAGACCATATGGGGAATTGAAATTGAGTCCTTCTCTAGAGTGTCTATAGTTATGGTGGAATGACTGAAATGAGAATTTTTGTTGAGTTCTTCCTCATTGCATATTTTCCTTTTTATTTCATTTTGGATAGAGGGGTTAGATTGTGTGAGATATCCATAGGGTTAACAAAATTATTAAATGTTTGTGACATGTCTGCCATGCCAAAGTACAAGATTCAATTCAATCTTTCTCGGTAGTCTTCTAAGATTCTTGTTTGTGATACATAATTGATTAAATGATGAACATTAAATTATAATGAATGTAAATAGAAACTATGGGATTGTTGACTTTTTTTACTTCTAGTTTCTTTGATACATTTACATTATTACCTACTTTATATATACTCACTAACAAATAGGAACAGATCATGTGGTTGTTGGCTAATAGGATTTGTCTCACACCCTGTTTGGATCATGATTTTGGACCCAAACTGATTATATAGTTGCAGGTATAGATAAGGGAAGGCTCCCTTCGTCATCAGGTGCTTGATTGTTAGGGAGCTGGAGAGCATGGGACCAAGCTGAGGCTTTCAATGATTCTAGAGTTTGTTTGGTTTATTTTTCACTTGTTTTGGTACTGTATTTCCTACATTTTAAGTTGGTTGGTTCTTTTCCTAGACATATGTGACATTCATCATTTATATATGTGTACTTCATTTGTTTATATACTTTCAGTCTTCTGGTGTTTACTTCAGTTGTATGGTGTTATTATTTCCTTTGTTGTTTATTATTGTTGTTCCACAATGTTTCTCTACCAATGAGGAAGTAGATTCCATACTATCACACCCAAGGCCCTATCTTCTACTTTGTAGCCTTTGACATTCGTGGAAATTATCTTGATACCATGTGATCAACCGAGTACAGGGATCCTTTTTTCAGCACCTCAATCCGGGATGTTACAAAGTGGTATCAGAGGAAGTTTATTTTCTGATTTGTCTTAATGTTTAGAGCCTATAGATAGAGAGAAAAGGAATATGTAGTTGGTAATAAGTTGTTCCCAGGACTAGATAACTTGTGCATAGGTAAAATCCAAGTTACCTCGATTATGGAAATTTTTCTGTTATTGTAATGATTATAGTTGATTTGATTTTAATGCTGGGCGACACACATGTTTTGTGCTATTATGATTTATAAAATTGAGCTTCTATTTCTATTTCAACACGATGAGATGAGGGAATTCCATCTTATGCCTCATATAGGCACTTGATAGGGATCATGTGGAATATATTCTTGTCATCCCATTTAGAGTGAATTACTGATTTCATGTTCTTGTGATAGATGTTCTGCTAGATATGCATGTTGTTGGGATAGATGTCGTGATATAATACCTACTATTTTGATAGGGTATTGAAAATTTTAATGTTTCATTTGAATGGGCACAGAATTTTGGTCCCTAAGGTATTATGGGCCCTCTAGGATCGGAATTTGGTGGATCTTGTGATTAATTTCACTGTTATACTTTTTCATATACATAAATATAAAGTAAAGATTTGATTTGTGGGAGTGTTATCCCCCACGTATTGGAATTTTCAACTTTAATGATTGTTTCAGTATTTTATGTGGATCTGGAGTAGTTTCTGAGGTGTACTATCCAGAAAAAATCAGAATACATGGAATCTGATGATGAATACACTCTATATAACCTTTTGTTCAAGAAGAAATTTTTTTCTTAAGTACTTGTCCTGTACTATATGTACACGCCATGTAGTCTTTAACCATGTGAGTAACTGTGTGAGCAGAGACACGGGGTTTGGAAAGCTTTAGTGTAACACACCGTGTACCGAATGTACATGTCGTGTTGTAAAGACTATGTGTCTGGTGGTGTGACTAACAACACGAGTTGGTGAAAACCTTCTAGTACACTCCATTTCTAGCATATACACAGAGTGTAGTGTTCTTCTAAGAGGACCGCGTAGTTCGAACCGTGTAGGAGTACTTGGGATGGAAGGAACATAAAAGTACATGTTGTATCTCATGGAGAACACTCCATGTGTATGGGTTTTACAAGACCATGTTTGGAAGAAGTACATGCCATGTTAAAATATTTTGGGAACACGCCGTGTATGGGCTATACATGTTGTGTACCCCTATTTTGAAAAACATGAATGTTTTTTTAATCTTTCTCCTTTCTTATATTTTGATGTTTCAGTCCTTGCTAATCTTGAACTGGGGTGTGTGGTAGACCTTGCAATGTCATTCCACCAAGATGTCCTCCAGTTATATGCTAGGTTTGGGGAAATGATCAGACACCAGAAATGGAATACCAAGAACTACAAACAAACCTTCTCATCGTGCCTATCTAGGAAAAAAATTATAACAAACATGGGTGCTGATGCATAGTTTTTAGAAGGCTCCATGAGGATGATGCAGACATTCTAAGGAACACCGCATTCATCCTCGTATATAGTAGAGTTGACGTGCTTTTTTTTGCACAGAATCCTCCCAATTTCAAAGGAGATGGATGACCTCATGCTGAAAATTCATGGTTAGAATCCATGTTGTCAATCTTCAAGAATCAAGAGACACCTCTTGAGAGGATGGTGAAACTCGCAACATACATGCTTAGGGATTCTAGAAATAAATGGTGGGATGTGATTTCACTGGTAGGGTGCCAGTGGGTTATGGGTTGGGATGAGTTCCAATGGACCTTATATGACTACTTCTACTTAAAGACCTTGAGGAATGACTGAGCCTAAGAGTCCATGATTTTTGATCATGGTAATCTCTCAGTCATGGAATATTCTTCTCGCTTCACAGAGTGACAGTGCTTTACACCCATTCTAGGGGTGATGAGTTATTTCTAGTGAAGAGGTTTGCAGATGGTCTTAGGCATGGCATCTGATATGAATTGAACATATTCACATTTACTTCCATTTCTTTTATAGTCAACCAAGTGATGAACACTGTGCTAATCCTAAGGGATTCTGAATTTGTGGTCTAGGGATGTTCGGTATCTAGAATTTTTACTCTTCCGACTTATAGTATGAAGCGCCGCAGGAAGTCTACGTGTCGAGATCCGAGTAGGGTGGATTTTACTTCAGGTGGAAAGGTGGTGTGCTACCAGGGAGAGAAGAGTGGACATAAGAAACCTCTGTGACGAAGAGACCCAGTTGAGTTCAAATATTATGTCTAGATGGGACAACTTTAGTGTTTATGCAACGCCCTCCTTCTAGAAGCTAGTGTGGGAGGATCTATTTGAACTCCTTGTACCAAAGCAGGACCACCGGTTCCACATTAGATTGGGGACTGGAGTTCTTCTGGTCATTCTGGAAGAGGTGGTGGTCGTGGCCACAATGGTTAGACATAGGGTTTTCAATAGTTGTAGGGTGGATCAGATCAGGGATCTGAGACAGCTTCTACCGGGTCATGGCGCAGGTCAGGCTTTTGGGTTGGAGCAGACCCAACATGAGTAAGATCCTAAACCCTATACAGTTAGAGGTATTATTTTAGTTGACTCAGTTTTAGCTTCTATAGATTTTGATAATAGGGATTCCCATATCTTTATATTTTTGCTTTTTGTGGAGAGACATGGGCTATGTATCTTTACTTATGCAGATATCATGATGCTTGACACTCCATTGGGGACTAGAACTGCTAGTGCACATCAGTGCAAGGAGTGCGCTCTTGAGGATGGTGGGTGTCACCTCTTATGGGACATTAATGTCTTAGAGATGATGGGCTATGACGTCATTCTCAGAATGGACTGGTTAGTTCCCATCTAGGCTATTATTGATGGCTATCATTGTAGGGTAAGTTTCATGTCCCTAGTGGGTGGGTTGTTTCTACTTAAGGGTGAATGGGATGTCTAGGCAAGTTGAGCTGAGCCCGAGCATCTTGGGTTAAGAGGTGTTACAGTTCAGATTGATAGTCTTTATCTGGATGACAAGGGGACGTCATAGATAGACTTTCATCTATTGTTCTATTGTTTCAGGGATGTCTTTACAGATGAGTTTTCTGGTTTGCCTCTAGATAGAGAGGAAGATTTCTCTATTGAGATTTTTCCAGGAGTAGAACCGGTATCCACTCCTCCTTATATGATGGCTACACCATAATTATATGAGCTCGAGAAGATATTATAGGAGTTACAAGTAAATGGTTTCATCCAACCTAGCACTTCTCCCTGGGGATTGCATGTGCTATTTGAGAAGATGGTCGGCGTCACCCTTAAATAATGTGTGGATTATCAGAAGCTGAACCAGTTGACGTTTAAGAACTGATATCCCTTGCTGAGGATTGATGATCTCTTTTATAATCTTGGAGTATCTGAGTGTTGAAGAAGATTGAATTGATATCTCGTTATCATCTGTTGTGTGTTAGACCATCATATATTCATATTATAGCCTTTCGGAGTAGGTATGGTCTATATGAGTATATGGTTATATCATTCGGTCTCACGAACGCGCCTTCAGTTTTCATGGATCTGATGAACCGAGTGTTCCATCATTAGTTGGATTCTTTTGTGGTAGTCTTCATGGATGATATCTTGGAGTACTCCCACACTCAACATGACCATGTAAACCATCTTAAGATCGTTTTGACTACACTAATTGAGCATCAGTTGTATGCTAAGCTCTCAAAATGCCACTTTTGGATGGACCAGATTCACTTCTTGGGTTATGTTTTCTCAGAGACTTAGACCTAGAGAAATTGATAGCAGTAGTTTCCTAAGAGTATCCGAAGAACATCTACGATGTATGGAATTTTTTGGGGTAGTCTGATTACTAAAGGCACTTTATACAGGGCATTTCATGATTAGAAGCACCATTTACGGGCCTAAATAAGAATGGTGTGAAGTACTTGTGTATGTATTCTTGCGATGAATCCTTTTAGGAGCTGAATGGGAGATTGACTTCAGCATCGATAATTGTTTTGACAGAACTAGGAAATTGTTAAACCATTTACTGTGATGAATCAGGTATTAGGCTGGGTGCACTACTTATGCGGGGAGAAGGATTTGTTGCGTACATGTCTCGGTATTTGGGGCCACATGTGAGGAAATACATGACACATGATCTTTAGTTAGCTGTAGTTGTTCATGCCTTGCGTTGTTGGAGACATTAAATTTTGAGAGATCATTTTTTGGGGTACAATGACCAAAAAAGAATCAGTATATCTTTTCCCAACATGACATGAATTTGAGACAGTGAAGATGCTTTGAGTACCTTCAGTCATTTAACTTTAAGATTGCCTAAATGCCTGGGAAAGGGAAGGGAGTGGATGATCCACTGAGCAGGATGACTCAGATACATGCAATTCAAGAGGCTAGTAGTGAGTGGAAGCTTATGGATCTGTTCTCTGTGATGAATTTGGAGGTTCAGGACAGATAGGGGTATACATTTCTTTCTTCTATAGTGGTTACATCTACTCTACATTATCTAGTGAAAAGGAGGTAGCTATCATATTCCAAAGGCCTAGTCCTATGAGAGGGTTTGTTAGGAGAGGACCCTACTTGTGGGTGGACTGTATGTCAGGATGAGGTCACGTGCTTTCATGGACACATATGGGTGTCAACATACATATGTGAGGAGATGATGTAAGACTCATACATCATCTTGGGAAGTTCCTCATGGTGTAACTAAGATGTATCAATATTTACACCATCAGTATTGGTGGAAAAGTATGAAGAGGAATGTAGTTGGTTTTGTTATGTGATGTTCCACCTGCCAGCAGGTGAAGGCAGATCACCAACGACCATTCAGGCTTCTGCAATAGTTACCCATTCCTAAGTGGAAGTGTAATGATGTTGAAATGGATTTTGTGACAGGTTTACTGAGGTTTCCTCAAGGGAATGATGCTGTTTGGGTTTTCATTGACAGACTCACAAAGGTTACAAAATTTTTACTGATCAAGGAGACCTTCAGTGTGGATGAGATAGGAAGGTTGTAAATTTGAGAGATTAAACATTTTCATGGGGTTCCACACTCTATCATTTCAAAGAGGTATTCCCTCTATACATCACATTTCTGGAAAGGGCTATAGTAGGCTTTGGGTGCACAAGTACTTCTGAGTACAACTTGTCATCCGCCAACAAATAGCTTGTTAGAGCGCACGATTTAGGTGATGGATGACATGCTTCGAACATGCGTCCTAGAATTTGGAGTTTTTTGGGAGAAGCACATATCTATGGTGAATTTTTCCTACCATAATAGTTTTTAAGAAACTGTTCAAATGATACCTTAAGAGGCTTTTTATAGTAGGCCATGCAGACCACCCCCATGTTGGATGGAGGTAGGAGAGGCAGATGTGTTGGTACCTCATCTTTTCCAAGAGACCAAAGAGTAGGTGGAGTTTATTCAGTAGTGGATGCATAAAGCACAATCACATCTGAAGGATTATGCTAATCAACATAGATGACCACTAGAGTTCAAGGCCAGAGATCAGGTTTTCCAATGTGTCACACCGAGGGCGGGCACAAGAGGATTAGGAGACAGGTAAATCTTTCACCAAGATACTTTATTTCGTTCAAGGTTAGGGAGAGAGTCAGACCAGTTTTTTTAGTTATAGTAATCTCAGAGGTATTGTGTTATGCATGACGTCTTCCACGTTTCTCAGTTACAATGCTACTTCTTAGACCCATCTCATGTTTTTCAACCATAGGATGTTGAGTTAGAGGTTGACACATTGTTCATGGAGCATATTATCTAGATTTTAGATCATATCATGAAGGTTCTATGTGGCCGGTTTGTTCCTCTGGTTCAGTTGTTGTGGCATCATGGCTGAGTGCTGGATGGGACATGGGAGAGAGAGATCGATCTGTGATCATAGTGGCTGAAGATGATCGAGGTTTCTTCTTCACCACCTTGTTAGGGAAATTTGGGGACGAATTTCATTAAGGGGGGAAGTTTTTAAGAACATGGATCTTTATTTTAGATATGGATCTTGATTTCAGGTGTTTTTTAGAAAAAGGGAAAATTTTAGAAATTTTATAAATACACGTTGTGTACATAAGAGTATGCATTGTCTACCCAATTATTGTGTACGGCCATATCTTACGTGTGTAATGGCCGAGACATGGTCATGTGGTGTGACGTGGAAGACTGCTAATGTCAGGGGCCGGTTGAGGCAAATACCCAGCGTGTTTATTAACAGTACACGCGGGGTACATTTTTTTATTTGCTCAATCGGACATGAGTAGAATCTAATCTCAAGATTCATCTTATTCTATTCTTGGTTCATCTAGTAGTTATTGAGAGTGATGAATATTCTCCAAGCTACTATTTCACCTTCTAAGGTTCAATTCAAACTGTGGTGGGTGCATTGGAATCCCACCTGTTAATCCTTCCTTCTTCTAGAGCCTCTCCTCTAGATTTCGCCTCTCCCTTGAGTTATTTATGGTTGAACGATTTTGACCTTTTTATAGATCTACATCGTTTTAGGTAGATTCAAGGGCCAACATTCGAGAGTGTTCATCGTACAATGTCGAGGTAGGTGGTTTGAATCCTTTCATTGTTTTTCCATGAGTTTTATATGCCAAAATGTCAATTACCCATGTTTTGGTTATTTCGGGTTAAGAAAATTGAACACTATTTTATTTTCCTTTTATTTATTGTTGTATTAAGGGTTGTTGTTGTTGTGTTATGTAATATTGAATGTTAAGGAATATGACATGGATCTGTTTTTTTATTTGACTATTTATGTCCATTTTTTCTAGGATGCCTATGAGGAAAACCTTATTTCCTTGCCATGACTAATAGGATGGAATTGTTTTACTTTTGCAGCATTTTAAATGCTTTTTATATGCATTGTATTTGTTTATCCATGTAGTAATTGAGATTACTTTGGGATTCCTAATATCATTCATGCACGATTTAAATACACAGGGTTGTGATAACCTGGTGTAGTTAGACCATAGGGGGAATCAACATTGAGTGCTTCCTCCGAGTGTCTGTTGTATTTCACACAATGAGACCACAAGGGGGATTGACAATGAGTTCTCCCTCAGAGTGTCTATAGCTTATGTTATCATACCATATGTGGAATTGACTTTGAGTGATTTCCCAGTGAGTCTTCAGTTATTATGGAAAATCCATAGGGGTAATTTATGGTGACTTCCTTCTCAGAGAGTCTTTGCATATTTTATTTCATTTTGGCTAGAGGGGTTAGACTGTGTGAGCTACCCAAAGGCTTAACGTAAATATTGAATGTTTGTGACGCGTCTGCCAAGCCAAAACATAATATTTGATTCGATCCTACTAGGTAGTCTTATGAGATTCATGTTTGTGATACTTAGTTGATTAAATTATTAACATTAAATTCTAAAGAATGTAATTTGAAACTGTATGATTGTTTAATTTTGTGAACTCCTATTTCTTTGTTTCATTTCCTTTATTACATGATATATTTATACTCAATGATAAATAGGAACATATCTTGTGTTAGTTTTTTAGTAGGATTTGTATCACACCCTATTTGGGTCATGCTTTTGGACCCAAACAGATTAAATGGTTGCATGTATATATAACGGAAAGTTCCCTTCGTCATTAGGTACTTTATTACTGTGGAGTTGGAGAGCATGGGATCGGGCTGAAGCTTGCGATGCTGCTGAAGTTTACTTTCTTTTTTTTACACTTGGTTTAGTACTGTATTTTCAGCATTGTGACGTGTTTGGATATTTTCTTAGACATATGTGACATGAATCATTTATATATGTGTGCTTCAATTTTTTATTTACTTTCATCCTTCTACTGTTTACATATGTTGTATGGTGTTACTATTTCTGCTGCTATTTATTATTGTTATACCACTTTTTTTCTCTGCCAATGAGGTCATAGTTTCCCAACTATTACACCCAAGGTCCTCGCTGCTAGTAGGAAGCCTCTGGAGTTCGGGGAAATGTGCTTGAGGCAGTGTGACTAACTGGGTATGGTTCACCTTTAGGCGACACTCAGATCCAGGATGTTACACTTATTCTCTATCACTATCCATCAGTACTTGATGGTTAGATTTCTCTTCTATATCCATGTGTTCATTTCCTGCATAAGTTATCCTATGTGGAAAACTTGTGATGAGTAACATTGGGTAACAGTTATGTTTCTAACATTAATTTTTAAAATGATGTTTTAGTATTCCTATTTAAGATGTGGGTTTCCACAAGAGAAACTTTCACGTAGTAAACCAATAATAACCCTGATGAATTTTGAGGATGAAACTTATTTTAAGCAGGGTAGAATGTAACACCTCAAGATTTTATTGGTTAGATTCTTTTTATTTTCTTTAATGTATTATGTTGTATGCTACACTAATATTTTATTTCTCTATACGCAAAACTGTATTATCTTACAGTATATGCAAAACTATTCTTGGCTTGCATTACAAGTAAGAGTGACCTTCCTCGATAGCTTGCGTTGTATGTCATACTAAGTTTTTCTAAACAATGATATATTGTTAAAATATTATTATGGGATAAAAACTATACATTATAAATAGTTTTAAGTAGAATTAAATTTTATATGTATTTTATAGACATTATATAAATACAAGTTCATTTTTTGGATAAAAGAAGTACTTGTTTAAAAAATGCAGTTTTGCCACCTTTTAATGGTGAACTCATTTTAATTATATTTTTGAACACTTTTATATATTCTATTTGACAAAATAAACATATTTTTTGAAAGCAGAACATAAAAATTTACTTAGGATGAATTTTTGGTATTTTTCTCATAAAATTCATATTTTAATGAATAGTAAAAGATACTGCATTTTAATTCAAAACTACCTTTTCATCTAATTTATTTATATAGGTTGATTATATTTTTAATTGTTTTTAAAGTTTAATTAGATTTATTTTTTAACATTTAATCCAATTTTTGTAATTGTAAGTGTTTCCACTTCTAAATTGGACTTAAACACATGTCAATCTTTAGATAGTTATAACTTCTTAAAAACCCACTTTTTGTGTTGACAGCGGGAATTACTTTTAAAATAATTACTAAAACATTTTTTGTTTTGAATTTGGAAAAAGAGATTCCATATTTTTAATCATAAGGTTCAAATTCTGTAAATAGTTAACATTTATTCTTGGACATTATGAATAGTATCTTTAGTAAAAATTAAATTTACCATGGTTAAAGGGAAAATCTGGTAAATAATGGTAAAAAATAACATTATAAGAAAACTAAACTACACAGACACATGCCCTAATACTGTTAGATGAGATATTTATGACCATGGGAATCTTTGGGTCAATTTTGTGACCCTAGTGAACCTATTGGATGTGAAAATAACATTTTATAATAATTATTTTAAAGTAAATAGAAATATAACATAAACTTCTATCTTCTTAATAAAAAAATTTAATATGGAGTTATACATATCATAATTTAGACAATAAATATTCATTATAAAGATAAAAATATTTCCTACTTAATGGTATTTTATTTATAATTTTTAGACCACAAATTAATATATTTATTTATGACACAATGATGATATAGTGATTACCTTATTAATGAATGATTTAAATAAGTGAGATTATAAATATTAAAATAAATTTTATTTGATAATTTTTTTTGACATCCACGAATTTTATGGAAGCTTATGACTTGTTATATTTGTATTGATGAAGTTTTTTTTGAAAGAATCATGTTTTTATGAATTTTTGAAAAGGCATGATATGAATAGTATAAAAATTGACATAAATGAGTTTTTTTAATTACTATTTCATTAAATGATATAATAGTTTTAAAAATATATGATTTCGTAAAATTATATATATAATGTTGAAAATTTCATTAATTAACCAATTGACATTTGATTGGAATTTTATAGTAAATATATTAACCATATATTATAAATATACAAGAAGACATGGTAAAAGTTCAATTAGGTAACTAAGGGTAAAGCTAAAAGAAAAAGTTAGATTCGAGACCAAAAATTGTATAAAAGCTATTGGTTGTGAGGATTGCAAATTATAATCATATTATATTCTAATTAAATGATTTTTGGACCTTTTAAAACTTAAAATAATTTTATAATAAAATAATATTTCATACCATCCTAGAGTTTCTCTCCTCCTGTCTTATAAAAAGAAATGCCCTCCCACATTTTATCACACCACCATGAGCCTTCGAACTCAAAAAACCCCTGACCAGTTCTCCTATAAACATTGTTACTTTACTTCTCGATGTTTGGGGTTTCCAAAATGTCCATCCCCATTGTCCCTAATAATGGATCCAAGGGAAGTCCAACAAAGAAGAGGCAATTGCTTTACCAATTCAATTCAATTTCATTTTTTTCTACTTCCTCTTTCTATGACTAATTCCATACTAAAGTAATTAATATGGCATATTATACATTATGATATTTTATTATAATTATTTTACAACCTTATACCTACTTATATCCATCCTACTAAAGACAATATCACCATTTGTGGGGACGTACGTCTTACCGTCTCTACGTAGTGGTGTAATTTGTTATTCAAAAATAATTTATCATGATGGGTATAATGATGAGTATAATTGATTTAAATAATTATTATAACAGGATAATGATTCTGAATAATTTATATAAAATCCAATTACATACCTTTTAACTATCAATAGAATGATAATTTTTCTCGTTCGTACGTACGACCTACCATCTATACGACGCCGTGAGATTTGTGGATTGTGTTACATTTTTTTAAGTTCGTTTGATAGAATTCTTTTTACACAAAAATGAATATATATTTCATTTGAATGTATAAAAGAACTATGTTTGGATTATTTTATACACAACACCAATGTAGTATTACACTAAACTCAACCCTAAATTGAATTTCATTACACACAAAAGTAGCCTTTCTTGATAGCTTCTGTTGCACGCAATACTAAGATTCACTAAACAATGATATATTATTAAAACATTATTATTTAATGGTATATAAACTATACATTATGATTATTATTAACTACATTTTTAATTTCACATAACATTATCATTAATCTTATGTATTTTCTAGATAATGATATAAGAACAAATTCAATTTTTTGGATAAAAGATGTATTTTTCAAAAAATGCAGTTTTGTCGCCTTTTGAGGTTGCACCCTTTTTAAATATAATTTTAAAAACTTTTATATATTCTATTTTACAAAATAAAATTTCTCTTTGGAATTAGGACAACAAAACTTACTTTTGATGAATTTTTGGTATTTTTCTGGTAAAATTCATATTTTAATGAATAGTGAAAAATACTGCATTTTCATTCAAAACTGCCTTTTCATCAAATTTATTTATATAGTTAGATAAAATTTTTAATTGGTTTATGGTTTAATAATATTTTTTTATCATTAAATCCAATGATGGTAATTATAATTAATTTCACATTTAAACTGGACATAAACACATGACAATCTTTTGATTAGTTTTTCCTTCATAAAAACATGCTTTTTGGTATTGACAACATGAATTAATTTTAAATTATTTTATTCCAATTATTTGTTTTGAATTATGGAAAATGGATTATATATTTGGAATTTGTGGGTCCATATCATGACAATAGGTTACTTTTATTTTTTGGATATTATTAATAGTAATTACGGTAATTTTTATTTACCACAGTTAAAGGTAAATCAGGTAAATTAGGGTAACTAAAAAAATATAAAGATAAAAAAATTATCCGAACACCTACCAAAATCCTATTGTATGAATTAAAGTTAACATGTAACACCTAAGGGAAGGAAAATATTAATTTAATGGAATTTTTCCCTTGAAAGTGATGTAATTATAAGAAAAATAATATAAGGTGAAAAAATGTCACTCTCATATATCTTATAAGTATAATAATTTTAATACAGTGATAAACATGATACAAATTCAAACATAAATAGTCTCCAAAAATATAATAAAATTATCTACATCATCTGAATTTTTTTATAATTCTTAGATATTAAATAATAATTATTAATGATGACACAATAGTGATGTATAAATTATTTTATTGATAGAAATATCAAATAAATGGTTTTAAAAAAATTAAAATAAATAACATATGTACTAATTAATGTAATCCACAAATTCTCTAAGTTACTATGACATGTTATGATTGTATTAAATATTTTTTTTCGAATTTATCTGGTATTTGTTTTTTATTTACTTTCAAATAAATGAATAGTGTCAAAATTGATTCTATTGACATTTTATAAAAATAACTTATTATTATATTATTTAAAAATCCCAAAAATATTTAAAAATTACGAAAACAAATTATATGGTATAAAATTTTCTAAATTGTCCAATTATAGAAAATTGAATACACATAAAAAATATTTATAACCATTTAATATTTAGAGTATTATTAAAACCAATAAAATTAAATAGCTTAAGTAAGGATAAATCCCAATGATAAGGTTTAAAATTAAATCAAAAAACGTATAAATTTTATTGGTTGAGAGTATTGAGACCTATACTCATATTATCTTCTAAATAAAGAAGTTTTTGATCATTATAAACTCAAAATTAATTTATAATAAATTAATATTTCATGCCTTTCCAAAGGTTCCCCTACCCTCTCTTATAAAATGGTACATATCCTTCTCTTTTAATCACACAATGAAATCCATTTGGATTGGCCAAAACCTAGTCAAAACTCCTCCAAAATTACCTCACTTCATCCTAGAGGCCACCATTTGGGCTTAAAGCTATCTTAAGGAGTCAATTTGGGAATACCAAAAGGAGATACTTGAAAAAGAGGTAATTATTTTATAACCTCTTTCAAAATTATTTTCTTATTCTACTTCCTCTTATTATATAGATTCCATAATAAAGTAATAAACCAGTATCATATATATGATTACATGTTATTAAAATTATGGAACAACCTTATAACTCATTTTATTCATCCTATGTATAACAATATCACCATGCGTGTGTACGTACGACTTACCATCTTCAAGCTGTGGTGTAATTTTTTATTCAACAATGCTTAATTTGGATATGTATAAAAATGAGTATAGTGGATGTGAATAATTAATATAACATTTTAATTATTC
Organism: Viscum album; assembly: GCA_963277665.1. NCBI lineage: Eukaryota > Viridiplantae > Streptophyta > Magnoliopsida > Santalales > Viscaceae > Viscum > Viscum album. The sequence continues at coordinate 1,950,060,808 of OY728141.1, read as the reverse complement.
TGTACAATTCATATACCATCCAATTACATACTATTTAACCATCAAGGAAATGATATCGTCGCTCCTGCGTACGTACAGCTTACCGTCTCCAAGACGCGATGAGATTCGTTCCCTGTATTGACCATTACAGAATGATTATAAATTATATATAAAAATAATAAGGAAATATATGAAATAATAATTCTATTGGATTTATGTATATATGTCATTTACATTATTTTCTTTAATTCAATAATGAAATGGAAACAACGTTCATTTGTACGTACGACCTAATGTCTCAATTAGCGGTGTATTCCATTTCATTTATCTAAATGTTATATATATATATATATATATTATATACCGAATATATATGATATATAAATCATTTTTTAAATTATAGACATAAGTAAATCATTATCTACGTAATAATATCAAAATTAACAAGTCAAAACACGTATGATAATAAAATGATTATTACCCAAATTGTTTCATTAACATGGAATTAATAAATAAAAGGGTATTGTAAATTTATAAGTGAATCATAAATTATATCCTTAATATTATTATGGTTCTGTTAAAAATTAATAGTATGTATAAACCCACTATATAGTAGTTTCAGACACAAACCTATGAAATCAGACTTAAGGTAAGGGATAATTTGTCAATATCATTTTAATCTGAGATTATTTATACGTAAGTATTTACTGGCAGTATATTTATCATCCATTTCCAAGTTTTCTAAGAATATTCTCATAAAATGTTTACAATTAATTTATGTATGATTAAATTCATTTTTAACCATATTGAATTTTACTTCATGGTTTGGATGGAATCTTTCATATGTTTACCATACGATGTACTTTTTTAATATTCCATAAAAAGTACGAGAAGAATTTTTTTAAACTTATACGGAATGTAATGATTTTTACGTCTTCATAATTTCATATTTATATGAAGGTTCCTTTACAATATTTCACGTCTATTTTCAAATAAATTATTTTCTTTCAAAATCTTGTCATATTTTTAGAAAATAAATCATTTTTTAAGTAGAAAGGTAATTTTCCTCAAGAATTAAGTTCAATTGTTTTATCTTCTTACCGTGTAAGATGAGGCTCTTAAATATTTTTATGTTTCTATCTGTATTATTATTATGATTTTATTTTTTTAATGCTGGAATAATATTTTATAAGTATTATGTTATGATGGAATGATTTTTAATAAGCACATTTTATTTCATAGGTTATGATATGATGAATGACATATGTTTTTGTGGAACATCTAAGAATGATTCATTAGGATATGGTTGGGACCTATATATCCCTCCAATACATTGGGTAATGATTTATATCTCATGAAATAGACATTATTGGATCAATATGTAAATCTGATTTAGTAATACATGGATTGAGCGACAAGTAAACCAAGTTTAGTAATAGAAGATGCCCACTATGATGGTCTTGGTAGCAATGCCTAGCCTACTATAGATATCATATTATATGCTTATTTTTTGTCTACAATTCTATGTTTTTTTCTAATTCTATTTTATCATGGTTAATGTTCTTTTGTGATCTATGCCTTACGTACTACCTATATTTATTTCATGACTCAATATTTTGATGTTTAAACTTTATCTACATTATTTACATTCTTATATTTATGGTTTATTTGATGTTATCAATGTTTACCATTACTGAGCATTTCAGTTCACTATTTTTATGTTTTATTTTCCCTAGGATATAATGAACCTGTTTAGGTAGGAAAACAAAATGGGAAGATCCTTATGGGATATGTTGAAGATCTTTCATAAAGTTATAATATTTTGTTCCAAGTTTCCAATGGCCTTAAACTAATACGGTATTTGGGTGTATATTTTTTTATATTTTATGTATTCCAAAAAGTAATGCAATTTACATGTACATCAATCTTTGGTAGTTTCATGAATAAAAGTAGGTAAGTCATATATTATTAAGAAACATTAACCACGATAGAATAATAGAAAAACATGAATGGAAAGCATAGAGAATATTTTATTAATACATTTCACTTCTTTTATAATGGATTAATCATGTAATTTAATTATACCAGGACCATATTCATTTTTATGATATCATATATTATCCTATTATATCATATTGTTAATAGTATTTCAATATTACCATTATTTCGAGTGTAAAATGCTTCGTTTTCCCATTCTTACTTTTCCATGTACGTCAGGTTTATTATGAATAGGATGTATTATATTCATTAAATTATGTTCATAATTATTATTTTCCATCACCATATAAATTTTATAATCATTCTCGAATTGTTAACATGGAGAACAAATCTCACCGCCTCATGGAGATGGTAGGTCGTACTTACGCACGAGTGATGGTATAATTCTATTGATGGTTAACTGTTATGTAATTGGATGGAATATTAATTATAAATAATCATTATCATGTTATAAAAAAATATAAATCCATTATAATAATCATTATAACCAACATAATAAAGTATTTTTGAATAAAAAATTACACTATGATGAAGAGACAGTAAGTCATACGTATGCACGCATGGTGATATTATTGTTCGTAGGATGGATAAAATGAGGTATAAGGTTGTACCATAATTATAATAACATCTCAGAATGTATATAATACTAGAATTATTACTTTATTATGTAATAATCATAGAAAGAGGAAGTTGATGAATAAAAAAAATTAATTGAATCTGTAAAGCAATTACCTCTTCTTTGGTGGACTTCCTTTGGATCTCTTCTTAGGGTCACTAGGGATGGAATTTTTGGAAAACCAAGACATTATGAAGTTAACTAATAGTGTTTATAGTATAATGGGAATGTATTGGTCAAGCTATAAGGCTCAAGGTGGTTTTAGGAAATGTGAAAGGAGATGCCTTTTTATAAGAGAGGAGGAGAGGCACAGTTGGAAGGTATTCAAATATTATTTTATTATAAAATTATTTTCGGTTTCAAAAGGTCCGAAACTCATTTAATTCGATGATAAGATTATTATTGTTCTAAATCATCTCATCCAATTGGTTTTATATAATTTTAGGTCTAAAATGTAACCTTATGGTTTAGCTTTAATCCTTAGTTAACTAATTTAACTCTTATTGTGTCTTCTTGTATATTCATAATATATGGTTAATGTAGTAACTATAAAATTCCAATATACCCTCAATTAGTTCATAAATTACATGTATAAAATTATCTATGCCATTTTACCTAATCATTGATTTTTAGGACTACTATATCATTTAATAAAATAGTATTTGTTTTAAAAACTCATTTATGTCAATTTTTACACAATTCCTATCATCAATTTTTTTTAAAATACATATCTTGATTATATTATAAAGATCTTCATTAATTAAAAGATAATAAGTAATAATAATACATAAAATTTGGCCATGGAATAACATGTTTCAAAATAAATTTATTTTATTATTTAGAATCTCAATTATTTAAATCATTCAATAATTAGGTAATGACAACATCATCATTGTGTCATAAATAAATTTATTTAGTTTGTGTTCAAAAATTATAAATAAAATACCATGATGTAGGAAAAAAATTTATATTTCCAATGACTATTTAAATTCTAATTTATCTTATGTATAACCCCATATTAAAATTGTTTTTTAGGAATATACAATTTTATGTCATATTCCTCGTTACATTAAATTAATTCCTATAAAATGTCATTTCCCCATCCATGTGGTTCCATAGGATCCCAAAATCGACCCAAGGATGAAAATGGTTAGAAATATATCATCCAATATAATTAGAACATTTGTTAGTGTATTTTAATAATATTATAATATTATTTTTTACCCTTATTTGCCAGATTTACCATTTAACCTTGTTAAATAAAATATTTATTGAAGTTACTATTCATAATGTCGAAAAATAAAAGGTAGCAATTTATAAAATTTTTATATTTTTATTCTAAATATGGAATCCATTTTTCAAAATTTAAAACACATAAGTCGCAAAAATTAAATTAAAATTAATTCTCTTTGTCAAAACCAAAAAGATGGTTTTTAAGAAGTAATAACTACCAAAAGATAGAAATGTGTTTAAGTCCAATTTAAAATTGAAATTACTTACAATGAAAAAAATTGGATTAAATAATTAAAAAATAATCCAATTACACTTTATAACCAATTATAAATATTTTCTAACTATATAAACAAATTACATGAAAATGTAGTTTTGAATTAAAAAGCAGTATTTTTACTCTTCTTTAAAATATGAATTTTATTAGAAAAATACCAAAAATTAAAAATAATATATCTATATGTTACTTTTCCAAATAATAAGTTTATGTTTTCAAATATAATATATAAAAGTGTTAAAAACTAGATTTAAAATGAGTCTTCCATTAAAAGGAGTCAAAATTGCATTTTTTTAAAATACATCTTTTATCCTAAAAAATGAGCATGTTATTATATCAGGTCAAGTAAATAAATTAAAAATTAAAAATTTGGTTCTTACTATTCATAATGTCTAGTTTATATCCTATAAAAATATTTTAACAATATATTGGTGTTTAGTGAATCTTGGTATGGTGTACAACACAAGCAATCATGTAAGGTCGCTCTTGCGTGTAACACAAGACTATAATAGTGTTGTGTATATAGTAACATAATACAGTTTTATTTATAGCAGAAGATAATATTGGTGTTTCATACAACACCATACATTAAAGAAAATAAAAAGAATCTATCCCAAAAAATATTAGGATGTTACATTCTACCCCCCTTAAAATGACTTTCGACCTTGATATTCGTCGGGGTTATGAATGGTTTACTACATGAAAGTTTCATTCATGGAAACCCACATCATACAAAAGAATCCTAAAACTTCATTTGAAATAGGAAAGTTAGAAACATAACGGTTACCCAAATTAACTCATCACTGGTTTTCCACATAGGAGAACATATATGGGAAGAAAAAACATGGATATTGAAGAGTGATCTAACCATCAAGTTTGGATGGATGGGGATAGATAATAAGGTTTAGATAAAGATAACTACCAAAATTCCCTAAATTTGAGAAGATTTAAGTGAACTCTTGATTCATTGGATAAATAGGTACTAAGATAGCATTTTTGTTTTTAAGTTACTTTTCTTGATGTTGAATAATTTTTTAATGAGAAGAAATACTTACTTGATTTTAGTATCATTGTTCTTTACCTGAAAAATTTAAACTTAATATCATTTTAAAGAAATGACATTGAATATTTCATTCTTTTAGTGTCGGCAGATCATGAGATAGAATGATAGGTCATTCAATCTGTCTCAACAAAAAGGATAGCACAAATTATTAAATATGCATAAGTCCACATATAGTGAGATAATACATTAATGTAAAAAAATTAGTACTGGAATATAAATTATACTATCTATAATTGGAAAACATTAAAATACTTCCAAATAATGAAAATATAAAACATTAATAATAGGTGGACTAAATCGACTTAACATTTTTCTCCCATATCTCATTTGGCAGTTCTTCGTTGTCACATTCCAAACATGTGAATAGATTAATCAAGTATTGTCTAAAAACATGATAAAAACCTGAATTACCATATAACGTTAGTTAAAACATTAATTCTATCAGAATTTAATCTCTCCACACACCAAAAATACCAAAAATTCTATATACTGAAACCATGATATCACATTGTCCTAATATTATTCATGAGATCATTAATACTGTCCATCATCTCATTATCTCCTTATCCCTTCATTATGGGCATATCATGCGCTTTTCAAAAATATTTCAATCACTTTTCATGGTTATTGATAACATATAATTTTTGAAAACAACAATAGACCAATGGATAGATATTCCAATATTCCATAATAATGAAAATGAGATTCTACAAGACTATTTTGGATTCCCATTATATAAACACTTAATCATTCCACCAGTTCATTTTCATACTCAACATCTCCAATAGTGATCAAATGTGACTTAACTTTGTATTTTTCCTTAAGAGGATGCTGACATTGATCATCATTAACCCCTGGACTAGGGCATTGGTTATCAGAATGCCCCATTTATTTTCACTTGTTGCATTGAAGTGTTGGTGGTGGGTTATCTGTAGTCTTTTCTCTATTCATATAATTAGAAACATTTTTCCTATTACTTCAGCACTCAAATACTCAATGACTTCTTTTCAACAATTGAAACATTTTCTAGCCCCTTCAAAACAATCTCCACCATTCTTCTTTCCACACTTTTAGCATAAAGAAACATTCATCTTCTTTTCACCATTGTTTTGAGATTTTCCCTTGAACTCCATCTTTTGTTTCTTTTCAAAACCATGAGATGGATATGTAACACCAACTTCCAGTTCTACCTTGATAGGACAATGCGCAATCCCTTCATAGGTATTGAATCCTCTTAGAGTTAATTCCCTTCAAATACATGGTTTTAATCCACTGAAGAATAGATCAAATTTACATTCAGGATGGATTATAAAGCCAGAAGCATACCATGCAAGTCTTGTAAAATGTATCTCGTATGTACCAACAGATTCATCGTCATTTTGATTAATCTATAGGAACTCCTTTTCCAACTTTTTTCAATGAATATGAGAGAAGTTATTATTGAAATATAAGTTCATGAACTCGTCCCATTCCATTGATTCAATTTCATCCTTTTTCCTTCTATTCTAAATTAGAGTCCACCACTGGTCTACTTCCCCTTCGAAATGATAGACAACCAAAATGAATTTTTTATGTTCTAAACAGTGAAGGATGGAAAGTTTCTTTTCAATGGTATTGATCCATTGTTTAGTAACAAGTTTATCAGAATACCCACTAAAAGAAGGTGGACATTACCTCATGAAGGCCTGAATTGAATATTGTTCCCTTCTCTACTCATTTGTAAGTCTAGAATGATTCATAGCTTGTGAAGTATAGAAATTAGTCAACCTTTGTAAAACCAGGTCATTTTCTAGTCCCTTTAAGACAATCTCCACTAATATTCTTTCCACACTTTGAGCATAAGGAACATTCATCTTCTTTTCACCATTGTTTTGAGATTTTCCCTTGAACTCCTTCATTTATTTATTATCAAAACCATGATATGGAGATGTAAACCCAACTTTTAGTTATACTTTGATAGCACAACACACAATATCTTCCTTGATACAGAATTCTCTTATAGCTAATTCCCTTCATTGACTTGGTTTTAATCCACTAAAGAATCAATAATCTTTACATCTAGGTTTGATGCTAAATCCAAAAGCATTCATTTCAAGTAATGTAAAATTCAACTCGTATGAACTAATATATTCATCATCATTTTTCTTAAGCTCAAGGAACTCTTTTTCAATCATGGTTTTTTAGAATACAATGGAAGTACTTATTTAAAAATATGTTCTTGAACTCATCCCATTACATGGATTCAATTTCATCTTGATACATTGTATTTTTAATTATAATCCACCACCAGTTTGCATCACCTTCTAAATGATAGATGGATAAAATGACTATTTCATGTTACGAACAATGAAGGATGGAAAATATCCTCTCAATAGTACTGATCCATTATTCAGCAACAAGTGGATCAGAATACCTATTAAAGATGGTGGATGTTGCCTCATGAAGGAATAAATAGAATATTATTCCCTTCTCTACTCATTTGGATGTCCATAATGATTTATATATTTTTGTAAGAATAGAAATTAGACTTTAAATTCCATCTCCCATAACATTTGATGGTTCAGGAGGACAATCATTGCATTTCCTAATACATTTATCATTAACATGGTTCTTTTTGGAACCACTTTGTGTATAAGGTTGTATTTGTTGTCAATAGTTTTCAATGAAGATCAAAATGAAGGAGATTAAGAAGTACTCCAATGAAATGGAGGAATGGAAATTCGGATTATTGTTGTACTGATCATAAGTTCAAAGAACATGTGTCAAAGGTGACACATTGTTTACAACAATGATGTAGTGAGGTATAATCCATTTGAGGATGATTAAAGAAGAATGGGGTATTGATGATGTCCATGAAATTCCTCATGATTTCATGAGAACCATGCAAGAGACTTCTTGAAGAACTGAATCATATATTTTGCATGAAGTAGATAATGATGGTTGAAGAAGAAAACAATATGCGGGGAATGGAATTCTGAGATGGCCATGCACATCACATTGTCACAAAAGATGATGATTCTAAAGCTGTTCCTTCAAAGAATACATATCACGATAGTGGAGTTTGTGATGAAAGTAGAAGAGTTGATGAAGGATACAGATCACTGAGAGGAAGTGTTTTTGAGGTGATCGTGCTTGTTGACAAAGAAAACAAATGACATACAAAATTGATGAAAAATTAGATTCCATGGTGGCATGTCGAGTTCAAGGGCTCTAGTTAATGATCCATGTTTGGTCATAGAACGTCGACAAAGGAATGGATGATCTGGAGGTGGTAAAAAAAGAGCATATACAAGGTGGAATTGTTTCCCAGAGCGTGGTGCGTGAAATAGTGGAGTGAAGTTTTTTGCACAAACAGTGTTTCAGAATCAGAATGTTGAAAAATGGTTAAGGCACGGGCTGTGCGAAAAACCAGAGCTGTTCACGGAAAAATGGGAATGTGCGTGAAAAATGTTGTGCGCAGAATATCTTGGTGAATTTTTCATTCAATAAGTGTATCGAATTAGAAATACAAAAAATCAGAAAAGGCAATAGGCACGTGAAAAATCGAAGATGTTCGCGCCATGTGCGCGGAAAATCAAACTGTTGCACATAAAGTTGGTTGTGAGAAAAATGTGGGTTTGAAGTTTTATGCGCAAGAGAGTATTCATGTTCAGAATGATGAAAAATGTAGAAGTAATGAGATGCACTAAAAACCAAGGTGGTTCACGAGAATAAAAGGAAGGTGCGCGTAATTCAAAGAACTGAGAGACAGTTTTACGCGCAGGAAGGGGTTTTACGCGCAGGATCAAAACACCGATAAATATGAGGTGAATTCCTCCCATTCGAAGAGGCTCGACACTTAGAATAATTCTGAGCTCTGACACATGGAAAAATTGAGGAATAGAGTGTTGCGCGAAAAGCCTAAGGGTTGTGAGAAAAAGAAGGTGTTGCGTGAAAAAGGGAAGTTCTGCGCGAAAAAGAAGATTTGCGCGAAAAGCCTTTTTCGCGCCAAAAAGGTATTTTTACTCCCGAGGTTTACATTTTATGAGAAAGACACCGGAAAGGGTGCGCGAAAAATTTGGGTGTCCCATGGGCCTTTGACAGGTGCTTAGCACTCTCAAATCTTCTTTGCGAAGATGGAAGAACAATGAACCATTTGGTTTTACGAAGAGAATTAGTTCCGCACACACAAGACTGGGGTTTAACACTGACGTTGTGCTTTGAAAAGAGAAGAATAACGATTCATCCAACTAAACACAGATCTGCACAGAAAGAGGGGCACATATCAATAAACTCAGGTGTTAGTATTGGGAATCAAAGGAAGAGAAGAAGAAGATTTAGTGCATTCAGTTATTGCACTAAAGGAGAATATTTAATACAAAAGAGCATCAACTCGGTACTATGATGCAAGCATTGTCTCATGCTGAAAAGGAGACAATGAATTCAATGCAAATCTATTGATGAGAGCTTCATGTCTATAAACTGAGTGGGACTGCACCAAGGGCAGTGAGCCAGGGTGAGTCAACGGGAGTGACCCGAGGGACGCAGTGAGCTATCCCTAAACATTAGTAAAGGTAGTGAGCCTGGGACAAAGTGATTGTGCCCGAACCTTTGTAATCTACAGCTAGTGAAGCATAGTGGATTTTGGTATGATCGACAACTTGTCGGCATATGGTCCTTGGATGTAGCCCTTTGCAGTGAACCAAGTAAAAATAGCATTTTCATCTCATTGCATGTGAATGTTTCATTACTGATCATATCCATCATATAGGTTTAATCAGTTCCTACCAATGTGGGAATAAGATCCACAACTTTAAGAAGAAAAAGATGACACCCTGATTCACCCCTCCCCTCTCAGGGTGTCCCGGGGTCCTACAAGTTGTATCAAAGGGAGGTTAACGTATGTTGGATACAATACAGTAATCCTAGTCAGAAGAAAATTTGTGTTTCTTTCCTAAAGTCAACAATGAAGAGTAGTCTTCATAATGACGTAGTCATTTCTTAGCAGAAGTATACATCTAGAAAGACCAGGACAAACAGGAAAAAAGAAATAGAATAAGCAGCTGAAGAAGTCCCTCATATCCAAAGAAGATGCAATGTCATGCTCTCCATGCCATTCAAATAATGAAGAAACATCAGGCTTGGAAAGCATCGAGCATGTGGCTCAGAATTCTTCAAGAGGAAAGGATGATATCCATAATTCAAGATTTCAAGAAAAACTCAAAACATATCTGCATGATATTCCTGAAGAAAGGGTTTCTATTATTTATATCCTATTCCAATCTATGTAGGTTGAGATCACTCGATTTGAAAGGGAAGCTGACAATATGGAAAAGGGATTGGAAAGAAAAGTTCTGGAAAGTATGAAGCTCATCAAATAGATTAAAGTATTTGAAGAAAATGAGGAAGTCAATAAGACTCTAAAAGAAAAGATCCATGCACATTAAGGTGAGCTGAAGAAGAGCACTAAAGTCAAGAGTTTTTTTTTTGGAAGAATCTTCCATGAAATTCAAGGAACATGACTCCTTGTTACAAAACAAAGTTAAGATTCATGAAGATGATGTTGAAATATTGAAGAAGACTTGTGAAGAGAAAATGATCATGATTTAAGATCTGAAGATCATCCTCAATATTGAGGGTCAAAAATTGGAAGCCCAGTTGACCAAGATTGAGAATACACGTATTGAGACTTCACAAAAGAATGAAATGAGTGAGGCTGGTACTCAATCCTCAATGGAGGATACTATTGTCAAAAGACCTCCAACATGTGATAAGAAGATCATTACTTCACTCATTGATCTATCACAAGCAACTGAGAAAGTGAAGGTACCATCCAAACCATCTTGTACTCATATTTCTAAATATGTTCCCATAATCAATGCAGGCAGGAAGAAAAATTCTAAACAAGTGTGGATGAGTAAAGGTGAGAAGAAGAAACCTACCACCATGGCTAGGGTGGATGAGAAGAAAAACGAGGAATGTGGTTCCTCAAATAGAGCACAAAATATTAAGAAGATATCCCAAAAACCTCATATAGAAGATACAAAGAAGAAAAGATTTTTGGGTCAATGTTGGTGCTGCAACAGATTTGGGCACTGCGTGTTGGATTGTTGGTAAAATCCATTTAATGGAAAAGCACAAAGAAAGACTGTATCAAATTGATGAAATCTAGAGAAGAAGAAGCAACATCTGCAGTTCCAGAAGCATCTGTTTACAGCAAACAGATTTGGAATGCTTGATAACATCTGTGATGTATGCAGCGGCAGTGGTTACAAGAATGGTGCATTCCTATGTCAACAGATATCCAGAGCTGATAAGAACAGAAGACCACACAAGCCAGCTAATAAGGAAGAATATTCCTTGGGATGAAATCAAAAGAATATTGTGAACACACATTTCCCCAAGAAGATCGCAAGTAGGGAAGCTAAGAAGACCCCAGATTTTAGATCCATGAAATTGAAGGGTCATTCATCCAAAAAATAAGACTAAGTGGGATGAAACTCAGATCAACCCATGTCGAAGACCCAAATCAGCTACAACAATTTCAAATGACAGATTGGTCATCTGGCCAGAAGATTTGAAAAGAATTAGGAAACAAGAAGATGAAAAGTCCAATGCTAGTGCTAAAGGAAAAGGAAAACTTTCACATGATGAAGACAGAGTGTAGTAGATATTGCAAACCAAGAGAATCACACATGTCAAAGAGGTTCTGTGTGATAGATGCATGAAATTTTGTCACATTGCAAAAGCCTGTCTAACCTTAATACCAGAGAAAGATACAGTCCTCAAAATGAGTAAGAATGTATCATTCAAGAGGGTTATTAAGCATATCAATTCTCCACAAAAAGAAGAATAGAATGTGAAGAGAACCATGCCACATCAACACATATCAGAACATATGGTCAAATGTGCAGGCATAAAGACTGGAGTGAACAGAGTAACTTGGTTGAGAAAAGAACCTCAACCAGGCATCTCATGTTGATGAAGAAAGGAGGAACCACCTTATTCCCTTAATCATTTGTTTATTGTATTTGTTCTAATAATACAGGGAATTGAAGGTGAATCATGCTCTCAGGGGGAGAACCTAAGAGGTAGTGAATGTTGTCAACTCTTGATAGCCAAGCTGAAGAAGTTTCCATCCATCGTAGATTATTTAAGTGATTTACCAAGATTAAGATGATGATGGATCACTCATGATGAATATGGAGAGTGTTTCCCTTGAGGAGGAGAAAAATGAAGAATCTTACAAAATAACTGTTTCAATCAATAACAACTCCGGCTGGTATCAAATGTAGTTACTCTATAATTTTCCTGAAGAACATTTCATTGAAGAAGGTATGTAATTTTTTAATCTCTATCCCTTTGTTACTCAGAACAATGATCATTCTACAATGGGGGAGTAACTGAATTGATCAGTGACATAAGAATAATGGAAGTTCCCCAAGGCCACTTATCCTGCCAATTGCACTTGAATGTTTTTGATCTGTTTGCTGATGTGAGTGCAGGAGTTTCAGGTAGATTATTCCCTATCACATTTTATTTCATTAAAACGAAATGAAAGTAGAAAAAACCTTGAAGACAATGTACTTTAGTTCTCATCTCATATGGTATCATGACCAGTGAATAATGGGAAGCCTTGTTGTCTAAATCAAATCCTCTTTTTTTTCTACACCTAGCATTTGTTAAGTAGACTTAGAGTGAAATTATTGATGACACATTTCTTAAGTATATGCTGATACCCTCTCAACCAGGTCCTTTTCATTTCTTGTCAATAAGGGGGAGAGAAAGTGAAATGAAAGTCTGAAAAGAAAAGTTGATTGAAGAGAATAATCTCATTTTGACATTGACGAATTCATTTCAGAAGTTGTATAAGGTATTGACAAAAAAATACAAAGGGGGAGATTGTTGGAACCACTTTGTGTATAAGGTTGTATTTGTTGTCAATAGTTGTCAATGAAGATCAAAATGAAGGAGATCAATAAGTACTCCAATTAACTGAAGGAATGGAAATTCAGATTATTATTGTACTCATCATAAGTTCAAAGAACATTTGTCAAATGTGACACATTGTTTACAACAATAAATAAGTGAGGTATAATCCATATGAGGATGATTAAAGAAGAATGGGGCTTTGATGAAGTCCATGAAATTCCTCATGATTGCATGAGAACCATGCATGAGACTTCTTGAAGAACTGAATCATATGTTTTGCATGAAGTAGATAATGATGGTTGAAGAAGAAGACAATATGCGGGGATTGGAATTCGGAGATGGCCATGCACATCACATTGTCACAGAAGATGATGAAGCTAATGTTGTTCCTTCAAGGAATACATATCACGATAGTGGAGTTTGTGATGAGTGCAGAAGAGTTTCTGAAGGATATAGATCACTGAGAAGAAGTGTTTTTGAGGTGATCTTTCTTGTCAACAAAGCAAACAAATGACATACAAATTTGTTGACAGATGAGATTCCATGGTGGCATGTCGAGTTCAAGGGCACTGGTTAATGATCCATGTTTGGTTAGAGAACGTCGACGAAGGAATGGATGATCTGGAGGCGGTACAAAAAGAGCAGATACAGGGTGGCGAAAAAAAGCATGGTGCATGAAATAGTGGAGCAATGTTTTTCGTGCAAACAGTGTTTCAGAATCAGAACGTTGAAAAATGGTAAAGGCACAGGCTGCACAAATAACCAGAGTTGTGCCTGGAAAAAAGGGAATGTGCGCGAAAAATTTTGTGCGCAGAATAGCTGGGTGAATTTTTCACCCAAGCAGTGTATCAAATCAGAAATACAAAAAATCGACAAAAGAAAGAGGTGCACAAAAAATTGGATATGTTCGCACTATGTGCGCGGAAAATCAAACTGTTGCGCGTAAAGTTGGTTGTGCGCAAAATGCGGGTTTGAAGTTTTACGCGCAAGAGAGGATTCATGTTCAGAATGATGAAAAATGTAGAAGTAATGAGATGCGTGAAAAACAAAGGTGGTGCGCGAGAATAAAAGGAAGGTGCGCGTAATTCAAAGAACTGAGAGACAGTTTTACGCACAGGAAGGGGTTTTACGCGCAGGATCAAAAATGCCTATAAATATGAGGTGAACCCCTCTCATTAGGAGAGGCTCGATACTTAGACAAATCCCAAGCTCTGGCGCACGGAAAAATTGAGGTATAGAGTGTTGCGCGAAAAGCAGAAGGGTTGCGTGAAAAAGAAGGTGTTGCGCGAAAAAGGGAAGTTCTGCGCTTAAAAAAATTGCGCGAAGAGCCTTTTTTGCGCCAAAAAGGTATTTTTATGTACAAGGTTTGAATTTTACACACAAGACACCAGGAAGGGTGCGCGAAAAATTTGGGGGTCCTGCGGGCTTTTGACAGGTGATTAGCACTCTCAAATATGCTTTGCAAAGATGGAAGAACAGTGAACTATTTGGTTTTACGAAGATAATTAGTTCCGCACACACAAGACTGGTGTTTAACACCCTCGTTGTGCTTTGAGAAGAGAAGAAGAACGATTCATGCAACTAAACACAGATCTGTACAGAAATAGGGGGACATATAACTACACTCAGGTGATAGTATTGGGAATCAATGGAAGAGAAGAAGAAGATTTAGTGTATTCAGTTGTTGCACTAAAGTAGCATATTGAATACAAAAGAGAATCAACTCAGTACTCTGATGCAAGCATTGTCTCATACTGAAAAGGATACAAGGACATCAATGAAAATCTATTGAAGAGACCTTCACGTCTATAAACTGAGTGGGACTTCACCAAGGGTAGTGAGCCAGGGGGAGTCAACGAGAGTGACCCGAGGGACGCAGTGAGCTATCCCTGAACTTTTGTAAAGGAATTGAGTCTGGGATAGAGTGAACGTGCTCGAACCTTTGTAATCTACAACTAGTGAAGCATAGTGGATTTTGGTATGACCTAAAACCTATCGGCGTATGCTCCTTGGACATAGCCCTTTGCGGAGAACCACGTAAAAATAGACGTGTCATCTCATTTAATGTGAATGTTTCATTACTAATCATAACCATCATACAGGTTTAATCAGTTCCTACCAACATGGGAACAAGATCCACAACTTTGAGAAGAAAATATTGACACCCTGATTCAACCCTCCCCTCTTAGGGTTTCCCGGGGTCCTACAGTTATTTCGTGTTCCATCCATCATCTAAAACCCAAAAACAATTGAGTGAGAGGAAAAAGACAGACTAGAAAAATAATATAATCAAGGGGAAGTACATTCAATCTCAAATATCTTAGGTTTATTCCTAGGTTATTCATGATCATTACCATAATTATAGGACTATAACCTATAGTTAGATCTAGCCATAGGGAAATCCCTAAACATACATTATAAATAACTCTAGAGATATCACTAAATATTGAGCTATTTCATTTGGTATTAGGATTGAATTATATTCATTACAATTTATAACAAAACCATGG
Source organism: Viscum album (assembly GCA_963277665.1). Lineage (NCBI taxonomy): Eukaryota > Viridiplantae > Streptophyta > Magnoliopsida > Santalales > Viscaceae > Viscum > Viscum album. Next base: position 1,950,045,224 of record OY728141.1, on the reverse strand, counting down.
GATGACTGTATAGGTATAGGGTCTTTAGAAACTTAGAAGCATAGAAAACTGGTTTATAAAACATTTATATTGTCTCTCATTTATTTCATCATAACAAGACTTGTTTATGGGATATCATACATAATAACCTTCTTCAGGACCTTGGGAAAAGAAACATATAAAATGGTGAGGTCAAATTCTTAGTAACGGTAAACATGGAGAACATAAAATAAAATATAAAAATTTGAATTTAAAAAACATGAATATAAAGTTTAAATGCCAAAATATTGTGTCATGAAATAAATCATTGTGGTACTTAAGGAATAGATAATGAAGGAACATGAACCATGATAGAATATCATTGGAATAAACTATGTAATTTTGTATAAATAATAATCACATAATATTATTTCCATAGTATCCAAGACATTACTGTTAAGACCATCATAGTGGACAAAGTTTGTTACTTTACCGGGTTAACTTGTTGTTTCAGCCATGTATTACTGAACTAGATTTAATTTTCTTTCCAGACATGTCTATCTCATGAGATATAAATCTTAACCCAATGCATTATAGGGAGATATAGGTCTCACCCATATCATAATGAAATCATTCGAACATGTGCCACCATAACATAAATCATTCATCATAGCATAACCGATGAAATAAAATGGGATTCTTAAACATCATGTCATCATAACATAATACATATAAGATAAATGAACATCATAAAAAATCATCATAAACATAATCAAATCAATGTAATAATAGGAATAAAAACATAACCCTATGTCATCTTATATGGAAAATAATTTTGATAAAACACTTGAACTTAATTCCTGAGGAAAATCTCCATTCCATTTCAAAAATGTTTTCTCTTCCAAAATGCCATGAAATTTTAAAATAAAATAATTTTATTGAAAATAAACTTGAAACTCTGTAGAGGAATCATCATGGAAATAAGGTTTCATGAAACCTTAAAAATTCATTCATGTCGTATGAGTTAAAAAACATTATTCCAGTACTTTTGCCAGAAAATTCAAAAAGTACTTCATATGGAAATCGAAAGAAATATTCCTTTAATATCATGAAGTAAAAGTAAATAATGGGTAAAAATGATTTTATACATACATATAATAATAGTAAACATTTTATGAAAAAAAAATTAGAAATCATGGACATGGATGATAAATATATCCCTAGTAAATACCTACGTATAAACAATCTCGGATAAAAATTGAGATTGCAAAATTATCCCTTACCATGTAATTTTCAGTAGTAGAGGGTGTGTTCACCTCCTGTATAATGGTTAAATCAAGTTATTAAATTATACCAGTACCATATCCATATTTATGATATCATATATGATCCTATTATATCATTTTGTTAATAGTATTTAAATATTACCATTTTTTGGGTGTTAACTAATTTGTTCTCCCATTCATTTTTTGTCATCTAAGTCATATTTATTATGCATAGGATGTATTTTATTCATGAAATAATGGTCATAATTATTATTTTCACTTATCATATAAATTTTTTTCCATTCTTGATTCGTTATCGTGGAGAACGAATGTCATCGCGTCGTGGAGACGGTAGGCCATACGTACACACGAGCGGCGATATTATTCTCTCCATGGATAAATGGTATGTAATTGGATGGTATATTAATTATACCAAATCATTTATTATGTTATATTAATTATTTAAATCCATTATACTTATCATTTACCCATCTGAATAAAGTATTTTTTAATAAAAAATTACACCACATCGTAGAGACGAAAAGACGTACATACACATGCACGGTGAAATTGTTATTCGTAGGATGGATAAAAGTAGGAATAAGTTTGTGCCATAATTATAATCAGAATGTATAATATACTAGATATATTACTTTATTATGGATTCAACATTTAAATAAAATGAAGAAGAAGAAAATAAATTGAATTGAATTGGTAAATCAATTACCACATCTTCGTTGGACTTCCTTGGGATATCTTCTTAGGGACACTAGGGATGGACTTTTGGAAAACAAGGAATTCTAGAATTTAACCAATAATGTTGATATGAGAATTGGGAATGTTTTTGTCGATCTATAAGGCTCAAGGTGGTGTGAGGAAATGTTGTAGGAGATGCCTTTTTATAATAGAGGAGGAGGGGCACTTTTGGAAAGTATTGAAATATTATTTTATTATTAAATGAACATCAATTTCAAAAGGTCAAAAATTAATTTAATTCAAAGATAAGATGATTATTGTTCTAAATTATCTCAACCAATAGGTTTTATATACGTTTAGGTCTCAAATTTAACCTTATCTTTTAGCTTTAACACTTAGTTAACTAAAATAACTCTTACCATTTCTTCTTCTATATTCATACTATATGGTTAATATAGTTACTATAAAATGAAAATAGAACATAAAGTTGTTCATTAATGACATTATAAACATTATATAATTCATTTTTTCGAATATTATATTTTTAGGATTATAATATCATTTAATAAAATAGATTTTTTAAAAAAAATTTATGTCAATTTTTATATATTCATATAATGACTTTTTAAAAATCCATAAAACTTGATTATTTTGAAATTACTTCATTATTTCAAAGATAACAAGTCATAATTATCTCTAAAATTCTTTTATGGCATAAAAAGTTTCAAAATAAATTTATTTTAAAATTTATAATCTCATTTATTTAAATCATTCATTAAAAAGGTAATCACTACAACATCATTATGTCATATATAAATTTATTTTTATGGTGTCTAAAAATTATATATAAAATAAAATGATGTAGGAAATATTTTATCTTTTCAATTACTATTTATAATCTAATTTATCTTATGTATAACACCACATAATAATTTTATTAAGAAGATCTAAGTTTATGTCATATTTCTCTTTAGTTTAAACTAATTCTTATAATATGTCATTTTCACATCCAAGTGGCTCCATGGGGTCCCAAAATCGACCCAACGATTCCCATGGTCAGAAATATCTCATCCAATAGAATTAGGGCATGTCTTAGAATAGTTTAATATTATTATAATATTATTTTTTACCCTTATTTAAGAGATTTACCCTTTAACAATGGTAAATAAAAAAATTACCAATGTTACTATTCATAATTTCCATAAATAAAAGGTACCTATTTACGCAATTTAAACTTTATGATTCAAAATATGTAATCCATTTTTCCCAATTCAAAACACAGAAATTGCAATAATTATTTTAAAATTAATTCCCGTTTTCAAAACCAAAAAGCCAGTTTTTGTGAAGTAATAACTATCAAAAGATTGACATGTGTTTATATCCAATTTAAATTTAAATTACTTCCAATGACCAAAATTAGATTAAATGCTAAAAATATAATCTAATTACACTTTAATACCAATTAAAATTACAATCTAGGATTTTAAATAAATTAAATGAAAATACAGTTTTGATTTAAATTGCTGTATTTTTCACGGTTCATTAAAAAGTGAACTTTATGAGAAAATTCTCAAAGTAAACATTTATATCCCACATAAAAATAAAATCTTTTTGTTGTCATATATAAATTATAAAGTGTCAAAATATCCATTTTAAATGGTTTTTCCATTCAATGGGGTAAAATTAACATTTTAAAAAATAAGTTTTTATTCATCAAATAGGGTTTTATTCATACCCTATAACTCAAATATTCATTAGATGAATATCAAAAATGTTTTATTAAGTATAAAGCACATATATATCTAATTAATTTCACTACCAAAATTAATTCACACTAAAATAAAAATATTTATATTATTTATATTCTTTTCATAATCAAATGATAGTTAATGAATTCATCAGGAATTTTCATAAGTTAGTTATAATTATTCCCACTAAACTAACGGCAAGGCTATAATAGTAATTTTATTATATGGGAATATGGTGATTTTTTTAAACTCATGATTATGTGAAAATAAAGATACTGGTAAAAAATTATTTAAATAAAATATTCCATAAAAACATCCGGGAGTTACATTTACCCCCCCCATAAACTGAATTTCGCCATCAAAATTCGTCACATAGAAACTAATAAAAGAGGATACCTCTTCCTCATAATATCCTCAAGTTCATATGTAGCTTCTTTAAATTGATGGTTCCTACACAAAAATTTAACCAAGTGAGTAGATTTGTTTCATAGAACTTTTTCTCTACGATCCAGAATCCCTCTAGATTGTTCTTCATAAAAAAGATCTTTCTCTAGTGGTATGACTTCTAAGCATAGTAAATATGAAGTATCGGGTATGTACTTTATTAGGAGAGATACATGGAACATATCATGAACATCAGAGATATTCGGTGGAAGTAACAACTGGTAAGCTACCTTCCCAACATGATCTAGTATTTCAAAAGTACTGATATATGTAGGGCTCATCTTTCCCTTCTTTCAAAATCTCATTACTCTCTTCCATGGAGATATTTTTAAGAACGCCTTATACCCAACTTCAAACTATTGGTCTTTTCTTCGGTTATTGGCATAACTTATTTGTCAAATCTGACCTGCTCTTATGTGTTTTTGAATAGATCTGACCTTTTCTTCCATTTCATCAAAAAGATCATGTCCTTGTAGCTTTCTTTCCCCAACTTCATCCCAAGAAAATAGAGTTCTGAACTTATTTCCATATAGGGATCCATAAAGAGCCATCTGAATACTGGAGTGAAATATATTATTGTAATAAAATTCCACCAATGGTAGGTGTGAATCCAAAACACCTTTTAAATCCATAGATAAAGATCTCAACACGTCTTCCAGAGTTTGAATTGTCCTCTTAGATGGACCATTTTTCTGAGAATGATAAGCAGTGTTAAAACTCAACAATGTATCTAGAGCATGTTGAGGACTTTTCTAGAACTTCTAGGTTAACCACGGATCATGATAAGATATAATGGAAGGTTTTAATCCATGCAATCTTACTACTTACTTTATATATATCCTAGAAAGTTGATCAAGAGAGAAATAATCTCTAATAGTAATAAAGTCTCCTAACTTCATATGACGATCAACTATAACCCAGATAGTATTATTTATTTTGATTATTTTGGGGATTCTGATGACAAAGTCCATAATGATGTTTTCCCATTTCCATTCTAGTATGGGTAATGGTTGCAACATCCCCTTATACTTCTATCTCTCAACCTTAACTTTTTGACAAACAAAGCATCGAGAGACATATTCAGTGACATCTCTTTTCAGGACATCCCATCATATTTACTATTTTAGATCCCTATAAATCTTTGTGCTTCCAGGATGAATATATAAAGAAGAACTATGAGCCTCGTCTAATAGGTCCTTCTTTAATTCTGTTATAGTACGAATACAAACCTGGTTCCTGAACTATATTATTTAATCCCAATCGATATTGAATTTATGGACATTTATCACATTCTTTTTTAGCTCTACAACTTTCTTCTACACTTCCTTAGTCTTCACATGTAATGATGGTTGAACATTCATTTGATAAAGATAATATTATCACCCCCATTCCTCTAAAATTTCAATATCCATACTTTTCAAATCCATAAATATTGTATCTTTTATGATCCTCTTCATGGATTGTCTAGCATGGTCTTTTCGACTCAAAACATCTGACACATTGTTCGTTTTCCCAAGTTGGTAATGTATTGATTAGTCGTAATATTTAATCAACTCCAAGCATCTTTTTTGGTGCATATTCAGATTCTTTTGTGTGAAAATACACTTTAAACCTTTATGACCAATATAAATATCACGCCATTCACCATAAAGATAATGGCTTCATATCTTTAATGAAAATATTACTGCAGCTAAATTCAAATCATGAGTTGGTAATTATTCAATGGATTCATAACTACCGTGAGGCATAATCTATCACTATATCATTTTTCAAGAGAACTCATCCCAACCAATTCATAGATGGATAACTATAGATCACAAAACATTCTCCACTACCTGGTAGTGTGAGCATAGGTACACTCGATAACCTTCTTTTTAGATCTAACAATTTCTCTTCACATTCATTTTTTCTGACAAACTTAACTCCTTTTTGTGTCTACATGGTGAGTGTATTAGATAATCGTGAACAATCATTCATAAAATGTAGATAGTATCCATCCAAACGAAGAAAAAATCAGATCTCAGTTACTGTTGTTGGTCTCGAACCTCTTTCAATAACTTCTATTTTTTCTTGATCCAGATATATACCCTCTATTGAAATTATGTGACCCAAAAATGAAACTCCCTGGATCTAAAATTCACACTTGGTAAATTTAGCATAAATCTTCTCCTTTCTTAGGGTCTTTAGTAAAATTCTAATGTGATCTTCTTATTGTTACATTCTCTTTGAATATACAAGAATATAATATATAAAGAATACCAGAAACTGATTAATATAGTCTCTAATGACTGTATTCATTTGATCCATTGATATAGTTAGGGCATTAGTAAGACCAAAAGGCATCACTATAAATTCATAGTGTCCATACCTTATACGAAATGCCATATTTGGTATATCCTCCTTTTAACCCTTAATTTGTGATATCTTGAACAAAGGTCAATCATGGAAAGGTATTTACCTATGCATATTTTGTCAAATAATTCATCAATTTGGGGAAGATGATATTTGTTGTTGATAGTGATCTTGTTATGTTCATGATAATTAGTGCAGAGTCTCATTGATCCATCTTTCTTATTAAAAAATAGAACAGGTAATCCCCAAGGTGACTCACTTGGGGGTATGAATCCCTTATTAATATTCTCTTGGAGTTTCTTCTTCAATTCCTGCAACTCGATTAGGGACATTCAATAATGTGTCTCTGAAAAAGGCATAGCACCCGGTATGTGTACTATTGGAAACTCCACATTGCAATTTGGTGGAAGACCTGAAAATTCCTCATAAAAGGAATCACCAGACTTCCTTACAATGGGTTTATTCTTAATCATGAGTTTCTCCCCAACCATTTGAGATAAATAACCTTCATTTATTGGAATCAAAAACTATAATATGGACGAAATTTCTACCAGAATCTTATATTCATCCTTGCATCGATATATGATCACAGATTGATCTGGGATTTGAAATGTGACATCCCTTCCTTGGAATTTGGTATGAACTCCATATATAGAATGCCAACCCAAGAAAAAAATCACATAAAAATACACTATAGGAAGGATCACAAGATTTGTAGGAATCAATTTCCTAAAAACTTCAACCGGAGAAGAATTATAAACTATTGATGCAACTATTGTTCCATCAAGAGTTTTCATAGCTAAATCTACATTTAATCATTGAGTTAATATAGTGATAACATTATAAAATTATTCATAAATAAAATTTTGGGCGGATCCAAAATCAAATAAATCATTTTCAACATTACATTGGTTGGCATATGTACCTTTCACCAATCCATTATCATACTCCACATCACCGATAGTGATTTCATGTGACATTCCATTTTCATTGGCCTTAAGAGTTTTTTGACGTTGATCATCATCAATAACCCTTGTATTAGGGAATTTTTTTGGAATAATTCCTCACTTCCTTTCACTTGAATCATTGAATTTTAGGAGGCTCATTCTATGTAGCCTTTTTTTCATAGCATTATACATATTTTTTCCATCACTTCGACATTCAACTACTCGTTGACTTTCTTTTCCACACATAAAATATTTCCTAATCCCTTAAAGAAAATTCCCTCCATGTTTCATCCCACACTCTGAGCATAAGGGAAAACTCATCTTCTTTTATGTGTGGTCATTATATTTTCCTTTGAACTCCATTTCTCTCTTCTTATCAAACCCGTATGACTAGTGGGTTACTCCAATCTCCATCACTACCTTGAGAGAAAATCGAAAAATTTCCTCATAGCTATTAAAGACCCTTAGGGATAATGCACTTTAAAGACTTGGTTTTAATCCACTAAACAATCGATCAATCTTACTCTCAGGTTGGATAATAATTCTAGAAGTGTACCTTGAAAGTCATGTAAAATTTTCTTCGTAGGTACCAACAGATTCATAATCCTTTTTCTTAAGTTCAAGGAACTCCTTATCAATCATCATTTTATAAATATGAGGAAAGTACTTATTGAAAAATAAGTTCTTGAACTCGTCCCATTCCATGGATTCAATTTCATCATGCTGCCTTGTATTCTGAATTAGAGTCCTCCACTGGTTTGCCTCACCTTCAAAAATATAGACAACCGTAAATGAATTTTTCATTCTCTAAACAATGAAGGATGGAAAATATCTTTTCAATGGTACTGATTCATTGTTTAGAAATAAGTGGATAAAAATACTCACTTAAAGAAGGTGGACGTTACCTCATGAATGACTCATCAAAATGTTGTTCCCTTCTCTGCAATTTGGAAGTCCAAATTGATTCATATATTGTGTAAGTATAGAAATAAGATTTTTTATTTCATCTCCCATAACATTTGGTTGTTCAGAAATACAATCATTACATTTCCTATTGCATTGATCATTATCATGGTTCTTTTGGGTTTCAGATATTGTCTAAAACCCAAAAAGGGTAGTGTAAGAGTCAAAAATCATACTAGGAAAACTATACAATCAATAATAAAATTTCAATTTAGAATACTTTATGTTTTATCTTAGGTTATTCTTGGTCATATCTAAAACACTGGGATTTTATCCTATACTTAGACACATCATTAGGGTTCATTTATAAGGATCTCTCATCCTAATGTGGTGAATGATCTACCCCTTTTGTTTTCCTACCTAAAACCATTATTTATATCTTGGGGAAAAGAAAACATAAAAAGGGTAATCTCAAATGTTCGGTAAGTGTAAAAAATGAGAACATAAAACAAACCATAAACATAAAAATGTAAAAACAAGAACATAATGTTTAAATATCAAAGTCATGATTCAGGAAATAAATCTTGGAAGTGTGTAAGGCATAAATAATAAAGGACCATTAACCATGATTAAATTACATTTGCAAAAAACATGGATTTGCAGAAAACAAATAATCACATAATAATATTTACATAGTATCCAAGTCATTTCTTATAAGACCAACATAGTGGAAAAATCCCTTTACTAAACTAGGTATACTAGTCATTCCAGCCAAGAATTGCTGAACTTGATTTATTTATCGTTCCAGCCCTATATTACTTAACCCGATTTTCTTTTCTTTCTATCCATGTTTATCTCATGAGAGATAATTCATTACCCAATGCATTGGAGGGAGATATAGGTCCCACCTGTCTCATAATTAAATCATTCTAACATGTTCCATAAAAACATAAATCATTCATCATAGCATAACCCAAGAAATTAAATGGGCTTCTTAAAAATCCTTCTGTCATAACATAATCCATATAAGATATCATTTCATAATTAAAAAAATAAAATCATTCTAATAATAGGGATAAAAACATAACCCTTTTTAAATATTTTCATCTTTAACGGAAAATAATTTTTTAAAAACACATGAACTTAATTCTTGAGTAAAATATCATTTCTTCATCAAAAACATTTTCTTTTCTCAAAATGTAGTGCAATTTCAAAAGAAAATAATTTAATTTAAAATAAAATTGAAATAGTGTATAGGGAGCTTCATGGAAAAAAAGTTTTTTGAAGATGTTAAAATATGTTCATGTCGTATAAGTTAAAAAACATTCAACTCATTCTTTTTACAGAAAGGTCAAAAAGTGCATAATATTGCAAACAAAAGAATGATTCCTTCCATACCATGTAGTAAATGTAAAAAATAGGTAAAATGGATTTAAAAATATATATAATAATAGTAAAAAATTTATGAAAACATTTTTATTAAACATATACATGGATGAAAAATATATCCCCATTAAATACTTACGTATAAACAATCTCGAATAAAAGTTGGACTGCAAATTTATCCCTTACCTTGGGTCCAATTTCTTCTGTATGTGTCCAAAACTCTTGTATAGTGGGTTTCAAATATATTATTAACTTCTATAATAACCATAATAATATTTATGATATCATATAAGATTCACTCAAGACTTTATATTTCCTGTTCATTTTTCATTTTCATGTTAAAGCATCATTTTGGGTAATAATCGTTTTATTTATCATACATCTTTAAACTATTTATTCTTGACATTATTACATAGAACATGATTTAATAAATTTCTTAATTAAATATATGATTTATATATCCTATATATTTATTATATAAATATATATAATATGTATTTAAGTGAAATGGACTACACCGTTCATGGAGACGGTAGGTCTTACATACGCGTGAACGTTGTTTTCGTTTCCTTATTGAATTGAATGGAAGTAAATGATCTATATATATATAAACTATTAGAATTATTATGTCATAAAATTAATGATTATTTATTATATATACTGTATAATCATTCATGAATGGCTAATGTGGTGAATGAATCTCATTGTGTCGTGGAGATGGTAGGTTGTACGTATGTACGAGCGATTATATCATTCCCATAATTATTGAATGGTATTTAATTTCACGGTGTACTATATTTTATAATAAATATAATTTTATAATAATACAATATTGTTAATACATACATTTTTATACCCATCCATGTAAGGTGGTGGTGAAAAATAGATTACACCACGGTGTGGAGATGGTAAGTCATACGTATGCACGTGTGTTGATTTTGTTTTTTATAGTTTAAATAGAATGTGGAATATAATTGTTTCGTAATTATAATAACATCGTAGAATATAAGTGATACTGGAGTTATTATTATATAATGAAACAACTTATGATGTGGAAGTAGAAGAAGAAAGAAATATGAAAGAATTTGTTGAGAAGTTTACCTCTTCTTTGTCGTGCTCTATTTAGATCTCTTATAAATAGAACTACAGTTGGTATTTTGCGAAGACCAAAACCTCTATAATGTAACTAGTAAAGTTGATATAAGAAATGGTCAGGGTATGGACGATCTCTAAGGCTTAATTAGTTATGTATAGATGAAGGAGGGGTGTCCTTTTATAATTGGATTTAGGGATACTTTTGGAATTTCAGAAACTATTAATTTATAATAATTTTTAAATCAATCCAAATACCTCAAAAAGTAGATATATTCTAAGATAATATATGATAAGATTCTAATCTCATCATCCAATACATTTTAGACAAGTTTCTTTGTCCATTCAAACCTTATCTTTTCAATGTAACACTTAGTTATTCTATTTCATTTTAACCGGGGTAAAGAATATATGTATATTAAAAGGGTAGAATATTTACTTATTTAATGTCAATTAGATGAGAAATTAAGTATCTTATAAAATTTTTGACCATATAAAAATAATTTAATTTTTTTGAAAAAATTATTTTTAAATAATTTAATAAAACAGTATTTTGAAAAATAATCAATAGTGTCAACTTTGATGCTATTCAATTAACCGGTTTTAAGAAATATTTAGATAACAAGATAATATTGAAAAACGTATTTTATTATATTCCTAAGAGGTCATGGGTATCAAGAGAATTCCTTGGACATATTAATTATCCCAAAATATATTTATTTTAATATTTTTAATAACATTTATTTGATACCTACATTAATAAAATAATTACTACAATGATTTTGGGTAATTATTTAATATAATTTTTAAGTAAAAATTAAAAATAAAATTTAATAATGAAGAAAATTTTAATATCTTCCTGAGAATATATGAATTTGATTTTATCTTCAAAAAAATAAAAGATTAAAAATGTTATACTAATTGACATATAAATGTAACAAATTTCACATTACTTGAAATAAAATAATATAAAGGTCATAATCTATTCTATAAGGAACCAAATGGTCACTATCTTTACCTTTGGATAATTAAGGTTGAGATATTCTTGACCAATAATATTTTTTCATTTGTTTGGACATTTTTTTGGTTATTAAGATTTTAACAAAATATATTTCATTGATTTCATATCAATTAATTAATTTTTACATCATTAAAGAATAAGACTTTATATTAATTATTTACTTTCTAAAAATTAAAAATAAAATACCATGATGTAGGTAATTCTTTTATATTTCCTTAAACTATTTATTTTTGTATATATCACTAGGATATCCCAATATTAAAAGTATTATAATTTTAAGAAATGATAATTTGACATTTTGTCACTTTCGTGGGAATCAGAAGGTTCAAATTGTGTAAATAGGTACCTTTTATTTTTGGAGATTATGTACAGTAACTTCAATAATTATTTTATTTACCATGGTAAAAGGTTAAATTTGTTAAATAAGGGTAAAAAATAACATTATAATATTATTAAACTACCCAAATACAGGTCCTGATTCTATTGGATTAGATATTTCCAACCGTGGTCATCCTTGGGTCGAATATGGGACCCCTTTGAACCACTTTTATGTGAAAATGACATTTTATAAGCATTAATTCTAAGTAAATAGAAATATGACATAAACTTGTATCTTGTTAATAAAACAATTTTAATATGGGGTTATAGATAAGATAAATTTGACTATAAGTAGTCATTGCAAATATAAAATGATTTCTTAAACATGGTATTTTATTTAAAAATTTTAGACACCAAATAAATAAATTTGTTTATGAAGAAATGATTATGTAGCGATTACCTTATTAATGAATGATTAAAATAAATGAGATTATAAATATTAAGATATATTTATTTGGAAACTTTTTATGCCATACACAAATTTTATAGATGAGTATGAATTGTTATCATTGAATTAATGATGTTTTTTATATAATCAAGTTTTCATGGAGTTTTAAAAAATCATGATATCGATAGTATAAAAATTGACATAAATGAGTTTTTAAAACAAATATTATTTTATTAAATGACATAATAGTCCTAAAAATATAATATTCAGAAAAATGACTTATATAATGTTTAAAATTTTATTAATGAATCACTTTAGGTTTTATTGTCATTTTATAGTAACTATATTAACCATATAGTATGAATATACAAGAAGACATGGTAAGAGTTAAATTAGTTAACTAAGGGTTGAAGCCAAAACGATAAGGTTAAATTTGAGACCTAAACCAATATAAAACCTATTGGATGAGAGGATTTCTAAAAATACTCCTCTTATATTAGAATTAATTTATTGGCAGACCTTTTGAAACAGAAAATCATTTTATAATAAAATAATATTTCAGTGCCTTCCTAAAGTGCCCCTCCTCCTCTCTTATAAAATGTCATATCCATCCACATTTCCTCGAACCACCTTTAGCCTTCTAGATCAACCAAACCCTACCCAATTCTCTTATAAACATTATTAGTTAACTTCAAGAGGTCCTAGTTTTTCAAAAATTCCATCCCTAGTGTCCCTAATAAGAGATCCAATATAAGTCCAATGAATAAGAAGTAATTACTTCACGAATTCAATTCAGTTTATTTTATTATTCTACTTCATCATTCAATGTAAATTACAAAACAAAGTAATAAATTCCATATATTATACATTATGATATTTTATTATAATTATTGGTCAATCTTACAGCTCCTTTTATTCATCCTACGAATGACAATATCACCATGCATGTGTATGTATGGCTTACCATCTCCACGTCTTGGTGTAATTATTTATTCAAAAATAATTTATTTGGATGGGTATAATGATGAGTATAATGGATTTAAATAAGGATTATGACATGATAATGATTTTTTATAATTAATATATTATCCAATTCCATACCATTTAACCATCAAGGGAATGATATCGTTACTCTTGCATACGTATGGCATACCGTCTCCACGACGAGGTGAGATTAGTTACCCATGTTAAAAATTCATGAATTGTTATAAAATTTATATGATGAGATAAGGTAATAAATATGAAATTAATTTCATGAATAACTATTCCTTTCTTATTTCCTATGAACATACATGGACTATACATTAATATTTCAGAATACATAATATGAATGTAAAACTAGGATAAGTTACCAACTATAACGAACCAAGATTGATGTACATGGACACTACATTTATTTTTTGTAATACTTAATATATTACACAAATAAATTTTGAAATATCATATTAGTTTAGTGTCTTTGGGAACTAGGATCATAATATTCTAACTTGGTGAAAGATCTTCAATATCTCCCATAAATATCTTCCCCTTTTGTTTTCGAACCTAAAAAACTTATTTATATCCAGGGGAAATGAAAACATAAAAAGGGTGTTCTCAAATGTTCATTAAGGGTAAACATGGAGTACATAAAACAAAAAATAAACATTTGAACTTAGAAACATGAATACAACGTTAAAACACCAAAATATTGAGTCATGAATTTAATCATTGCATTACATAAGGCATAGATCATAAAGGAACATTAACCATGATAGAATAACATATCATCAGTTATAATATACTGGATTTATTAATTTATTATGGAGCCAACAAAGAAAAATGAAGTATAAGAAAAAAATTGTATTGAGTTGGTAAAACAATTACCTCTTATTCAATGGGCTTCCTTTGGATCTCTTCTTAAGGGCACTAAGGATGGACCTTTTGGAATACTATGAACACCAGAAGTAAACTAAAAAATTTTATATTATAATTTGGAAGGGTTTGGTTGAGCTAGAAGGCTCAAGGTGGTGTGAGGAAATGTGGGAGGAGATGCATTTTTATAAGTGAGGAGGAGGGGTACTTTGGGAAAGTATTGAAATATTACTTTATTATAAAATGATTTTCAGTTTTAAAAGGTCCAAAATTCATTTAATTCAAAGATAAATTGAGTACTTCTAGAAATCCACTCATCCAATAGGTTTTAGACAATTTTAGGTCTCAAATGTAACGTTATATTTTAGCTCCCGCCCTTAGTTAACTAATTTAACTCCTACTATGTCTTCTTGTATATTCATACTATATAGTTAATAGAGTTACAATAAAATGAAAATATAATCTCAGGTGGTTCATTAATGTCATATTTAACATTATCTAAGACATTTGGCCGAATCATAGTTTTTTAGGGCTATTATATAATTTAATAAAATAGTATTTGTTTTAAAAACTCATTTATCTCAATGTTTATACTATTCATATCATGATTTTTTTAAAATCTGTAACAAATTTATTATTTAGTATAAACTTCATTAATTCTAAGATGAAAATTTATATTAATCCATAAAATTATTGGATCTCATAAACAGCTTAAAAATAAAATTATTTTAAGATTTATAATCTCAATTGAATAAATCATTCATTAATAAGGTAATCAGTACATCATCCAAGTATCATAAATAAATTTACTTATTTAGTGTCTAAATTTTATAAATAAAATACCATGATGAAGGAAAAAAGTTTATATTTCCAATTATTATTTATATAAGAATTTATCTTCTGTATAACTAAATATTAAAATTGTTTTATTAAAAAGATACAAGTTTATGTCATATTTCTCTTTGCTTTAAATTAATTCTTATAAAATGTCATTTTCACATCCAAGTGGTTCCATGAGGTTCCAAAATCGACCCAAGGTTTCTTAGGGTTATAAATATATCATCAAATATGATTAAGAAATGTGTTAGAGTAGTTTAATATTATTCTAATATTATTTTTTACCGTTATTTACTATATTTACCCATTAACCATGGTAAATAAAATAATTACTAAAGTTACAATTCCTAATGTCCAAAAATAAATGGTACCTATTTACACAATTTGAACCTTTTGATACCAAATATGGATTCCATTTTTACAAATTCAAAACATATAATTTGTAGAAATGAATTTAAAAATAATACCTGTTGTCCAAACCAAAAAACAGGTTTTTAAAAAGTAATAACTATCAAAAGATTGACATGTTTTTATATCCAATTTAAAACTAAAATTACATACAATTACCTAAATTTTGTTTCATGAAAAAAATTATAATCCAAATACACTTTAAAAAAAATGAATATATAATCTACCTATATAAATAAATTATATGAAAAGGCAGTTTCGAATTAAAATACAGTATTTTTCACTATTCATTAAAATTTGAATTTTATCTGAAAAATAAGAAAAAATAAAAAAAAGTTAATATTTATTTCCCTCTTTCAAATAACAAGTTTATTTTGTCAAATTTGTCTTAAAATGTGTCAAAATTATATTTAAAATGGGCGCGTCCTCGAAAGGGAGTAAAACTGCATTTTTTGAAAAATGCTTTTTTTATTCGAAAAATTATACTTCGTTCTCATATCATGTTCCTGCAAATTTGTAATATTATTGATAATTATATATAAAATTAAAATTTTGGTTAATACTATTCATAATATCTAGTTTATATCCCATTAAATAATTAAATTTTAATAATATGTCGTTGTTTAGTGAAACTCGATATCGCGTACAACGCAAGCTATCGGGGAAGGTCACTCTTGTGTGTAATGAATACCAATTCAATGTTCCGTGTAGTAAAATATAAATTTTTTATTGCATATAACATAATCCAATCATAGTTCATTTATACATTGAAAAAATATATACTCAATTTTTTGTAAAATGAATTCTATCAAAAGAACTTCAAATTGTGTGCAACACAAGCCACAAATAGTGTTGTGTATACTGAAAAGTAATACGGTGTTGTTCATAGAGCAAGATAATCTTGGTGTAGCATAAAACAGAAGACATCAAAGAAATTAATATAATATATATCATAATATCTCTGAGTTTTAAATTCTACCCACCTTAAAATGAATTTCGCCTTTGAAATTCATTGGGGTTATAAATAGTTTTCTTCATGGAAACCCACATCGTAAAAATAGATACTAAAACATCATTTTAAAAAGGAAATTTAGAAGCATAATGGTTACCCAAAGTAACTCATCACTGGGTTTCCACAAAGTAGAACATAGGTGGGAAGTGAAAATATAGATATGGAAGGGAAATCTAAAAAACAAGTTCTGATGGAAAGTGATAGAGAATACGGTTTGGAGAAAGTTAACTACCAAAAAGCTGTAAATATACAATGCTTTAATGAACCATCTGATTAATCAGTTAATAAGGAACTAGGTTGACATTTTTTGATTTCAAGATCATTTTACTAATGTTTAAGAACATGAGAATAAATACTTACTTGATTTCAGAACAATCTAGTCATTGGTCATGCCTTGAACAATTTATGCTTCATCTAATAGACAATGAAATGAAGTTGAATTTTTCATTCCTAAATAGTTAGTAGATCACCCAATCCATAAATTTAACGATAGGTGATTTCATCTATCTTTATCACAAAAATGTTAGTACAAGTTGTCAAATTTACGTAAGTCTACCTATGGTGACATTTATCATATATGGTTTTAAAAATGGACTTACGCTTCATCTATCACACCGCTTAAATAAAATAAAACTAATGTATACTAACCAAGGACATCCCATAGTCCATTGGTAGGTGATAAAGGTCTGTCGTACTTTGGTTGTGGGTTCGATTCCCATAGCCTTGTCTGAATTGATAGGTTTTTCCCATCCCGCGGGTTGGCCTTTTTCTAAAATTATACTATTATAACATTCCAAAAATAAAAAAAATAGTTTTAGCCATAAACAATACTATCTGATATCCAAAATAATCCATTCGAACCATTAGGCCTATCCAAAACACTTTTTTCCAAACTCATAGTACAGAAAAACTAGTACAGGAAAGGTCATATAACGAGCATGTGAATACCTTCATGTATCCCCCATAAATCATAAGATACATCTTGTTGGTCAAATTACAAACATTTTAATGACTTCATCATACATTCTCTTGAGTTATGGTAATAACCTAAATTACCATATATCCTTATTAAAAACATAAATGTTTCCTTATTAAAAAACTAATTTGATATATTCCTTATGTCCAAAAAACGATGAATACTTTATCCATGATATCATAACCCTCTTGTCAACAACTCTATAATTAGTTCCCAAGAAACTAGAATCATACAATTTACTTATTCAAATCTAACATATCTTTATCCAAACATCATTATCTTAACATACATGACATATTAAGGGTCATTTTTCCCTTAATAATGTGTTCTACAAGTATATCAACTTACCCTTAAATCGCTATTTTTCCTCCTTAGAACTGTTCAACATATCCTTTCCAATCCTTAATGAAAAACTTATACTGAAATCACTTATATATTTCAATATTCATAGACAATAATCTTCAAATTCCAAAACTTATACACCTCAATCATCCAACATTATTCTTAGACCATTCCTCATGATCCATCATCTTTGTCTTTCCTAAAATAGGAATCATTTCTTAAGGTTTCCAAACCACAAGATTCTTAGATTTAATGTGAACAATACATGAAGAACATCAAATACCTTTCACATGTCGGTTATAATATATTTATCCTCAGTAGTATAACCAATACTCATGCCATCGTCATTATTCTATTAATGATATTTCCTATTAGGAAACTGATCTTCATTATTCACATACCTTCCACATTTGAAAAAATCAATGGTTACCTATGTGTTATGTTTTTGTGGCTATTAACTAAGACTAGAAAGCGATGTGTGAGAAGTATATACCAGATAATTGAAAAAAAAAAATTAAGGTAAATTACTTATAGTATTTCAATCTATTATATCTTCAGTTTAACCCTCAATTAGTCTTGATTATCACCAAAACCCCTCGGATTGTAACTTATAGTTAGATATATCCATATAACAGCCATAAAATATCCATAGAAATATCTCTAAGGATTTCCCTATATTTTTTACATCCTAGTTTCCAATGGTTGATAAAACATTCACTCTAATACTAACTCTAATTATCTAAGATTGATGTACATGGAAATTAAATTTCTTTTCTAGAATACTTAATACATTACACAAATATATTACCAAAGACTGTATTATTTTAGTGTATTTGGAAACACGAAACATAATCTTCTAACTTGGTGAAATATCTTCAACATCTCCCATAATGATATTCTCCTTTTGTTTTCCCACCTAAAACATTTCTTTATATCCTTGGGAAAAGAAAACATAAAAAGGGTGGGCTCAAATGATCATTAAGGGTAAACATGGAGAACATAAAACAAACTATAAAAATTTGAACATAAAAACATGAACATAAAGTTAAAACACCAAAATCTTGAGTCATGAAATAAATTTTGACAGTACGAAAGGCATAGATCATAAAGGAACATTAACAATGATATAATAGCATTGGAATAAAACATGTAATTATGGAAAACAAATATACACAAAATATTACTTCCATAGGAGCCAAGGCATTTCTTTCAAGACCATCATAGTGGAAAATTCCATTACTGAACCTATTTTTCTTGTTATTCCAGGCATGTATTACTAAACAAAATTTAATTGTCATTTCATTCATGTCTATCTCATGAGATATAAATATTTAACCAAATAATTATATGGAGATAAATGTCCCACCCATCTCATAATTAAATCATTCTTACATGTTCCACAAAATCATAAATCATTTATCATATCATAACCCATGAAATAAAATGGGTTTCTTAAACCTCATTCCATAAAAAATACATATTAAGTACATTGATTTCATAAAAATAAATCCATCATAAAAACAATAAAATAAAATTAATAATATGTATAGAAACATAACCCTATGTTATCTTAAATGGAAAATAATTTAATAACACACATGAACTTACTTTTTGAGTAAAATATCCTTTCTTTTTCAAAAATGTATTATTTTTTAAAAAGGTCAGGACATTTTAAAAGAAAAAAATTTAGTTGAAAATACACTTGAAAACATATAGAAGAATCATAATGGAAATAAGTCATTATGAATATGTAAAATCTCATTCATGTTGTATAAGTTAAAAAATCATTATTCTCGTACTCTTTCAGGAAAAGTACAAAAGTACCTCATATGGAAAACAACAGAAAGATTCCTTCCAAACCATGTAACAAAATTAAAAATGTGTAAAAATTAGATTAAACATACCTAGAATAATAGTAAAAATTTTATGAGAATATTTTTAGAAAACATGAACATTAATGATAAATATACACCTAGAAAATACGTACGTATAAACAATCTCGGATAAAAATGAGATTTCAAAATTATCCCTTACCTTGTAATTTTTGTTAGTCGAGGGTGTGGTCACATATTTTATAATGGATTAATCATTTTATTAAATTATTACTGGACAATATTCTTATTTATGATATCATATATTATCCTATTATATCATTTTTAATAGTATTTCAATATTACCATTATTCTGGGTGTTAACTACTTCATTTTCCCATTCCTTTTTTATCATGTAAGTAATGTTTTTTATCCACATGATGTATTTTATTCATGAAATTATGTTCATAATTATTATTTTAACTCATAATAAAAATTTTATAGTCATTCTTGAATTTTTAACTTGGCGAATGAATCTCACGGCGCTGTCGAGACAGTAGGTCGTACGTTCGCTCGAGCGACGATATCATTCCGTTGATAGTTATGTGGTATATAATTTGATAATATATTAATTATAAAGAATTATTAGCATGTTATATTCATAACTTAAATCCATTATATTCATCATTATTACCATCCAAATAATGTATTTTTAAATAAAAAATTACACCATGGTGTGGAGACGGTAAGTCGTACGTACGCACACATGGTGATATTCTTTTTCGTAAGATGGATAAAAAATGGTATAAGGTTTTACCGTAACTATAATAAAATATCATAAAGTATTATATATTGGGGTTATTAATTTAGTATGGAATCAATATAGAAAGATTAAGCAGAAGAAGAATAAAAATGAATTGAATTGGTAAAGCAATTACCTCTTATGTGTTGGACTTCCTTTGGATCTGTTCTTAAGGGCACTAGGGATGGTATTTTTGGATAACCAGGACCTCCATAACATAACTAAAAATTTTTATAGAAGAAGTGGGTAGTGTTTGGTGGATCTAGAAGGATCAAGGTGGTATGAGGAAATGTTGGAGGAGATACCTCTTTATAAGAGAGGAGGAGGCGTACTTTAGGAATGTATTGAAATATTATTTTATTATAAAATGGTTTTCGGTTTCAAAATTCCAAAACTCATTTAATTTAAATATAAGTTGAGAAATATTATAAATATTCTTGACCAATATGTTTTAGACAGGTTTAAGTCTCAAATTTAACCTTATCTTTTAGCTTTAACCCTTAGTTAACTAATTTAACTCTTACCATGTCTTCTTCTATATTCATACTATATGGTTAGTATAGTTACTATAAAATGACAGTAAAATTTAAAGTTGTTCATTAATAAAATTTTCAACATTTTTTAAGTCATTTTTACTAATAATTTATTTTTGGGACTATTAAATCATTTAATAAAATAGTATTTCTCTTAAATTCACTTATGTCAATTTCAATACTATTCATATCATGACTTTTTAAAAAACCATAACAACTTTATTATTTCAAAAAAACTTTATTAATTCAAATATAACAAGTCATTATAATCCATAAAATTATTTGATGTCATAAAAAGTATCATAATAAATTTATTTTTATATTTATAATCTCATTTCTTTAAATCCTTCATTAATAAGGTAATCGCTATATCATCATTGTTCCATAAATAAATTTTCTTATTTGGTGTCTAATAATTATAAATAAACTAACATGATGTAGGAAATATATTTATATCTCTAATTACTATTTATAATTGAATTTATCTTATTCATAACCCCGTATTTGAATTGTTTTATTAAGAAGATACAGGTTTATGTCATATTTCTATTTACTTTAAATTAATTCTTATAAAATGTCATTTTCACATCCTAGTGGTTCTATAGGGTCCCAAAATCTACAAAAGAATTCCTATGGAAATAAGTATCTTGTAAAATAGTATTAGTACATGTGTTAAAGAAGTTTAATATTATCATAATATTATTTTTTACCCTTATTTACTAGATTTACCCTTTAACCATGGTAAAAAAATAATTATTGAAGTTATTATTCATAATGTCAAAAAATAGAAGGTACCTATTTACACAATTTGGAACTCTTGATTCCAAATATTTAATCCATTTTTCCATATTCAAACCATAGATTTTGTAGTAATTAATTTAAAAATTAATTCTTGATGTCAAAAAAGAAGCATGTTTTTAAGAAGTAATAACTATCAAAAGACGGACAGATGTTTATATCCAATTTAAAAGGGAAATTACATTAAATGAATCAAATTGGATTAAATGATAAAAATTTGATCTAATTACACATTAAAACTAATTAAAAATATAGTCTAATAGTCCTATGATGAACACAATCATGACTAAAATTTATACGATGACCATTTCCATGGTTAGTACAAATTTGTTTTATTTTGTTTAAGAGGTATGATAGATGATGTGTATGTCTATTTTTGGAACCATATATGATTACTCTCTCCACATATTGACTAATGTATATTTGATAACCTATTCTAAACTTTTTTTTTGAGATTGATGGACAGACCTATCATTCTATCTCATGATCTACTAATGCTTCAAGAATGAAAAATTCCACTTCATTTCTCTAAATAAGAGATGAAGTAGAAATTGTTTGAGGAATGATCAATGGTTCTAAAATAAAGTAATTATTTCATCCCTAGAAAAAAATTATTCAATATTAGGAAAAGGATATTGAAAAACAAAAATGTTATCCTAGTACCTTATTATACGATGAATCAGATGGCACCTTAAATAATCACAGATTTAAGGCTTTCTGGTAGTTAACATTATCTGGAATGTGTTCTCTTTCACTATCCATAAGAACCTGATGGTTATATTTCTCTTCCATATACATGTTTTCACTTCCCACCTATGTTCTCCTCTATGGAAACCAACTAATGAGTTACATTGGGTAATAATTATGTTTCTAACATTCCTTTTTAAAATAATGTTTTAATGTCTATTTTTACGATGTGGGTACCCATGAAAGAAACCTTAAAGTAGAAACCCATTTATAACCCCGGATAAATTTCAAGGGAGAAATTCATTTTAAGTTAGGTAGAATGTAACACCCAGAAATTTTATGAAATAGATTCTTTTTACTTTCTTTGATTCTTGTTTTGTAAACTACACAAATATTAGCTTGCACTATATATAACACCATCTTATCTTGTAATATAAGTAACATTATTCTTGGCTTGTGTTACACTTTAGAGAGACCTTCCTTAAGAGAATGTGTTGTACGCCATACCAAGTTTCACTAAACAACGATATATTTTGAAAATAATTATTATGGGATATATCCTAGCCGTTAATAATAGTATTAACAACATTTTTATTTTTACATAACATTAATATTAATATTATTTATTTTCTTGACATTATATAAGAACAAGTTTATTTTTTAGATAAAATAATTATTTTCCAAATAAATAAAGTTTTGTCACCTTTTGATGGTGTACCTATTTAAAATTTAGTTTTTTATATTTTCATACATTCTGATTGAAAAGACAAACTTCTTCTATGGAATAATAACATAAAAACTTACTAT
This sequence comes from Viscum album, assembly GCA_963277665.1. Classification (NCBI taxonomy): domain Eukaryota; kingdom Viridiplantae; phylum Streptophyta; class Magnoliopsida; order Santalales; family Viscaceae; genus Viscum; species Viscum album. Next base: position 1,950,021,782 of record OY728141.1, on the reverse strand, counting down.
TTTTTAATCCTTGGTATTTTTCTGATAAAATTCATAATGAATAGTGGAAAATAATGCATTTTAATTCAAAACTACCTTTTAATATAATTTTTTATATTGATATATTATAATTTTAATTGGTTTTAAAGTATAATTAAATTATATTTTTATCATTTAATTTATCTTTTTTCTATTTTAAGTAATTTTAATTTTAAATTGGAAATAAACACGTGTTAATATTTTGATATTTATTACTTCTTAAAACCCCTCTTTTTGATTTTGACAACGGGAATTAATTTTAAATTAATTACTGAAACTTCTGTGTTTTGAATTTGAAAACATGTATTCCATATTTGTAATCATAAGGTTCAAATTCTAAAAATAGGTGCCTTTTATTTTTTAGACATTATGAACATTAACTTTATTAATTATTTTATTTACCAAGATCAAAGTGTAAATCTGGTAAATACGGGTAAAAACATATTATATTAATATTAAACTACCCCAACACATGTCCTAATCCTATTGGACGAGATATTTATGACCATGGAAATAATTTGTTCTATTTTTGGATCCCATAGAACCACATGGATGTAAAAATTATATTTTATTAGAATAAATTTAAAGTAAAGAGATATATGACATAAACTTGTTTCTACTTAATAAAACAATTTTAATATAGAGTTATATATAAGAGAAATTCTAATATAATTAGTAATTGGAAAGATAAAAATATTTCTTACATATTGTAATCTTATTTAGAAATTATAAACACTAAATAAATAAATTTATTTATGACACAGTGATAATTTTGTGATTACCTTATTAATAAATGTTTTTAATAAATGAGATTTTAAATATTAAAATAAATTTATTTTGTAACTTTACTATCATAAACTAATTATATGGGTGATTGTGACTTGTTATTTTTGATTTAATGAAGTTTTTTTGAAATAATAAAGTTGTTATGAATTTTTAAAAAGTTATGATATGAATAGTATAAGAATTTACATAAATACGTTTTTAAAGAAAATAATATTTTATTAAATGATATAATATCCCTAAAAATTATAGATTCGGAAAAGTGACTTTTATAATGTTTAAAATGTAATTAATTAAACCCTGTTGGTTGAGTGGATTTAGAACAATAGTCATATTATAATTGAATTAAATGAGTTTTTAACCTTTTTAAACTTAAAATAATTTTATAATAAAATAATATTACAATACCTTCTTAAAGTTCCCCTCCTCCTCTTATAAAAAAGAATCTCTTCCCACATTTCCTCACACGACCATCAGCCTTCTAGATCAACCCAAACTGTCTCAGTTATCATATAAACATTATTAGATAACATTCTGAGGTCATGGTTTTCCAAAAATCCCATCCCTAGTGTCCCTAAGAATTGAACCAGTAGAAGTCCGAAAAAGAAGAGCAAAACTGTTTTACCAATTCAATTCAATTTATTTTATTCTTCTACTTACTCTTTCTATAATGATTGTATAATAAAGTAATAAATATAGTATATTTTACATGATAATATGTTATTATAATCATGTGGAAACCTTAAACATCCTTTTATACATCCTATGAATAACAATATCTCCATCCGTGCATACGTACGACTTACCGTCTCCATGCCATGGTGTAATTTGTTATTCAAAAATACTTTATTATGATGTGTATAATTATGAATGTAATGTATTTAAATAATTAATATAACATGAAAATTATTATTAATAATTAATATACCTTCCAATTATATTCCACTCAACCATCAAGAGAATGATATCATCGATCATGCGTATGTACGACCTACCATCTCCACGACATTGTCATATTCGTTCTCTACATTAACAATTATAGAATGATAGTAAAGTTTATATGATGAGTGAAAATAATAATTATAATGTTAATTTAATGAATAAAATACATCCTATTCATAAAAAATATTACTTACATGGTAAAATATGAATGGGAAAATAAAGCAGTCTACATGGAAAATATTGGGAATATTGAAATACTATAAACAAAATGATATAATAGGATCATATATGATATTGAAAATATGTATATGGTCCTGCTATAATTTAATAACAAGATTAAACCATTATACAGGAGGACTGCACCCTTCCCTTGTATAATGGTTAAATCATTATATTATATTATACCATGAACATATCCATATTTATGATATCATATATGATCTTATTATATCATTTTGTAAATAATATTTCAATATTTATATTGTTTTGGGTGTTAACTATTTCATTTTATCATTCCTGTTATGTAATATAAGTCATTTTTTATTATTATGATGTATTTTATTCATGAAATTAAGTACAAATTTTTTATTTTCAATCATCATATAAATTTTATAATCATTCTTGAATTGTTAAGGTGGATAATGAATATCACCACATTGTGGAGGCAGTTGGTTGTACGTACACATTAACGATGATATCATTATCTTGATGTTTAAATGGAATTTAATTGGATAGTATATAAATTATAAATAAAAAATTTTCATGTTATATTCATTATTTAAATCCATTATACTCATCATTATACCCATCCTAATAAATTATTTTTGAATAACAAATTACACCACGGCGTGGAGACAGTAAGATGTACGTACGCATATAAGATGATATTTATATTCATATGATAGATAAAAGGAGATATAAGGTTGTACCATAATTATAATAACATCTCAGATTGTATAATATACTATATTTGTTAATTTAATGTGGAATCAACATTGAATGAGTAAGTAGAAGAAGAAAATAATTTCAATTGAATTGGTAAAGCAATTACCTCTTCTTCGTTGGACTTCTTTTGGATATAATCTTAGGGACCTTAAGGGTAGAATTTTTGGGAAACTAGAACTTCCAAAAGTTAAATAATATTGTTTATAGGAGAATTTGGTAGGGTTTTGTTGATAAATAATGCTCAAGGTGGTGTGATGAAATGTGGTAAGAGATACTTTTTCAAAAGAGAGGAGGAGGGTCACTTTAGGAAGGTATTGAGATATTATTTTATTATAAAAAGATTTTCGGTTTCCAAAGGTCCACATCTAATTTAATTAGAATATAAGATGCGTTTTGTTAGAAATCCTCTCAAATAATAGGTTTTATACAATTTTAAGTTTCAAATTTAACCTTATCCTTTAGCTTTAACCCTTAATTAAATAATTTAACTCTTACCATGTCTTCAAGTATATTCATACTATATGGTTAATATGGTTTTTATAAAATTCTAAGCAAAGATCATGTGGTTAACTAATAACATGTTCAACATTATATAAGTATTTTGGCTGAATCTTAGATTTTTTGGACTACTATGTCATTTAATAAAATAGTGTTTGTTTTAAAAACTCATTTTTGTCAATTTTTATAATATTCATATCATGACTTTTTAAAAATACATAACGGTTAGATTTTTTTGGAAAAATCATTAATTAAAATATAAAAAGTCATAATAATCCATAAAATTCCTATATGTCATGAAAAGTTCCAAAATAAATTTATTTTAATATTTATAATCGCATTTATTTAAATCATTCATTAATAAGATAATCACTACATCATCAGTCTGTCATAAATAAATTTATTTATTTAGTGTCTAAAAATTATAAATATAATACCGTGATTTAGGAAATATTTTCATCTTTATAATTAATATTTATAGACTAATTTATCTTATGTGGAACCCCATATTAAAATTTTTTTATTAAGAAGATACAATTTTATGTCATATTTCTCTTTAAATTAAATTAATTTTTATAAAATTTTATTTTCACATCCAAGTGGTTTCATAGGGCCCCAAAATAGACCCATGGATGCCGATGGTCCGAAATATCTCATCCAATGGGATTAAGATAAGTTTTAGGGTAGTTGAATATTATTATAATATTTTTTTTACCCTTATTTACCAAATTTACCCTTTCACCATGGTAAATAAAATATTTATTGAAGTTACTATTCATAATGTCCAAAAATAAAAGGTAAAAATTTACATAATATGAAACATATGATTCCAAATTTTCTATCAGTTTTTCCAAATTCAAAACACAGAAGTTATAGTAATTAATTTAAAATTAATTCGCGTTGTCAAAACCAGAAAGTGGGTTTTAAATAAGTAATAATTATCTAAAGATTGACATTTTTTTAAGTAAAATTTAAATGTGAAATTACATAAAATGACAAAAATTGGATTAAATGATAAAACAATAATCTAACTAAACCTTAACACTAATTATAAAGATAATCTACTTATATAAATAAATTAGATGGAAATGCAGTTTTAAATTAAAATGCAGTATTTTTAACTGTTCATTAAAATATGTATTTTATCATAAAAATATGAAAAATCAATCCTCAATAAATTTTAATGTCCTTATTCCAAATAAAAAGTTTACTTTTTCATATATAATATATAAAAATTTAAAAAAGTACATTTAAAATGAGTGTGTCGTCAAAAGGCGGCAAAACTGCATTTTTTTAAAAATACTTCTTTTATCCAAAAAAATGAAATTTTTCTTATATAATATCAATAATATATATATATATATATATAATTCAAAATATGGTTAATAATATTCATAAAAATATTTTATATCCCATAATAATTGTTTACCAATATATCGTTCTTTAGTGAAAATCGGTATGGCATACTACACAAGCTATGGAGGATAGTCTCCCTGGCATGTAATGCAAGTCAAGAATAGAGTTGTGTATCCTGAAAGCTAATATGATGTTGAATATAAAGAAATTTAATATTTTTTTAGTGTATTAGAGAATACATCAAAGATATTAAAAATAATATATCCCATAAAATCTCAGTATTTTACATTCTACCCCCCATAAAACAAATATTACCCTCAAAATTCGTTAGGGTTATAAATGGTTTACTAATTGAAAGTTTATTTCATGGAAACCCACATTGTAAAAAGGGATACTAAAAATTCATTTTAAAAATTAAAGTTAGAAACATAATGGTTACCCAATATAACTCATCACTCAGTTTCCACATAGGAGAACATAGGTGGAAAGTGAAAACAATGATGTGAAAGGGAAATCTGACCATCATGTTCTGATGGATGGTGATAGAGAAAAAGGTTTGGAGAGAGTAAGCTACCAGAAATCCATAAATCGGTGATGATTTAAGGGACCATAGGATTCATTAGATAATAAGGTACTAGGATAACATTTTTTGTTTTCAATATTCTTTTCCTAATGTTGAAGAATTTTTACATGAGAAGAAAAACATTATTGATTTTAGTTCCATTTATCATTCCCTAAAAATTTACACATCATATATTATTAAAAGAAATGAAATTGAATTTTTTATTCTTGAATTTTTAGTAGATCATGCGATAGAATGATAGGTTATTCCATCTATCTCAACAAAAAAGTTAGAACAGGTTATCAAATATCCATAAGTCTACATATAGTGAAATAATACATTAATCTAACAAACATAGTACTGAAACACTGATTATATATTTTGTTCAATGTATAAATGAAAAATGTTTAAATTATGTTATATGAAACACCAAAGGAATATTTCACTACCTGAAACACTGAATTGGCTTGAGTTACATGCAAGAGAAACCTTCCCCAATAGCTTGCGTAGTACGAAAATAATGAAGATTGATTTCCTATGTGGAAATATCATTATTAAATCATGAAGATGGTATGAGTATTTTTCATACTGCTGAGGATAAAGATATTTTAAACAACATGTAAAAGGTATGTGATGTTCTTACATTATTCTTTACATTAAACCTAAGAAGCTCAAGGTTGATAAACCTTAATTCATTATTCATATTTTAGGAATGACCAAGAGGATGGATGGTGAGTAATGGTTTATGAAAAAAATTGGATGATTGAGGCCTTTATGTTTCTAATTTAAAAGATTATGTTATATGAATCATGTAATATATAAGTGTTTTTAGTATAAGTATTTAACTAAGTATTCGAAAAGATATTTTAAATAGTTCTATGGAGATAGAAAAGTGATTTAAGGGTAAGGTGATATATTACAAGAAAAAATTATTAAGGGGAAGATAACCCTTAATATATCCCTTATATTCAGATAATGATGTTATGATAAAGATATATTGGATTTCAATAAGTAAATTGGATGATGCTAGCTTCTTGGGAACTAATTATGGAGATTTTAGCAAGTGGGTTATGCAATCATGGGTGAATTATGCAACATTTTTGGACTTCAGGAATATGTATAATAAATTTTTTAATATGGAAACATGCATGTTTTCAATAAGGATATCTGATAATTTAGGTTGTTACTGTGACTCAAGTGAATACAAGATGAAGGTGTTCACATTTTTGGAATGCGGCCAACCAAATATATCTTATGATATATGGTCTATAAATGTTAACTTAATTTTGTTAACCCATTTCTATAGTTTTGTATTTTCATAATTCTGAAGGATTTTATTGTTATATAGTTTTTTGAATGTTTAAGTTAATCATCAGATGAAGTTTGTTAGAATAAAGTATTATCTCACTATATATGGACATAAACATGTTTGATAACCTGTGATAGAATTTTTTTGATCAAGATATATGGAATGATATATCATACAATTTATGGATCACATGATCTTCTAACACTTCAAAAATGAAAAAGTCAACTTCCTTTATTTTAATAAGAGATAAAGTAGAAATTGTTCAAGGAATGACCAATGATGATATTATACAGAAATTAGGTAAGTATTTCTTCTCAGGCTATTCAAATTTAGAAAATGGATCTTAAAAATAAAAAATGTTATCCTAGTACCATCTTATCCGACGAATCAGATGGTCCCTTAAATCTTCACAGATTTATGGATTTCTGAATTTTAAATTTCTCCTAACATTGTTCTCTATCACTCTTCATCAGAACATTATGGTTATATTTTTTCTTCCATATCCATGTTTTCATTTCCCATCGATGTTATCCTATGTGTAAACCTAGGTATGAGTCACTTTGGGTAACCATTATGTTTCAAAGATTCATTTTTTAAATAATGTTATAGTATTCCTTTTTATGATCTGGGTTTATATGAAAAAAACATTCATGTAGTAAACTACTTATAGCCCTGACAAATTTCGAGGGAGAAATTTGTTTTAAGGGGGGTAGAATGTAACACCCCAATATTTTATGGGGTATATTATTTATTTTTTTTTATGTATTTTGTTCTACACTATACCAATATAATATTGTTATATAAACAACACTATATTAGATTGTAGTATAAGGAACACTATTCTTGGCTTGTGTGACACACAATTTCATGTTCATTTGACAGAACTCATTTGACACAATAATGGGTATTGATTTCATTCAATGTATAAAATAACTATGTTTGGATTATGTTATATGAAACATGAAATTAAGCTTTCACTAAATAAAACACTAACTTTTATTGCATCACAAACAATATCGACCTTCCTCGATTGCTTGGGTTGTGCGCAATACTAAGTTTCACTAAACAAGATATATATTTAAAATATTACTATTTCATGGGATATAAACTAGCCATTATGAATATTTTTATCCAAATTTTAAATTTCATATAACATTAAAATTCATCTTATGTATTTTATTGAACATTATATAAGAACAAATTCAATTTTTTGGATAAAAGAAGTATTTTTCAAAAAAATGTAGTTTTTCCACCTTTTGATGGCGCACTCATTTTAAATATAAATTTTAACACTATAATATATTATATTTTAGAAAAGAAAATTCTTATATGAAATATGGACACAAAAATTTACATTTATTGAATTTTTGGTATTTTTCTGATAAAATTGATATTTTAATGAACAGTGAAAAATACAACATTTTAATTAAAAACAACCCTTTAATCTAATTTAGTTATATAGTTAGATTATATTTTTAATTTTTTTGAAGGTCTAATTGGATTATTTTTTTATCATTTAATCCAATTATGTTCATTGAATTACTTTCACATTTAATGTGGATATAAACACATGTCAATCATTAGATAAGTTTTTACTTCTTAAAAACCTGCTTTTTGGTTTTGACAATGGGAATTAATTTTAAATTATTTTATGAAAATTATGTATTTTGAATTATAAAAAATGGATTTAATATTTGTAATTAGTAGGCCCAAATTATGTTAATAGGTTACTTTTATATTTTGGATATTATGAATAGTAACTATAATAATTTTCATTTACTATAGTTAAAGGTAAATCTAGTAAATTAAGATAACTAACAATAAGATAAAGATAATAAAATTACCCTAAAACCTTACAGGATCCTATTGGATGAATTACTGAATACCCATATCACCTATTGGAATGAATTTATTCATTTAATGTACTTTGTTCCCTGAAATTGATTTAATTATAATTAAAAAAATAAGGATACAACATGTCGCTCGCATATATATTATAAGTATAATATTTTAATATAGTTATAAATATTTTCAACATTATAGAATATATAGTTTCCAGAAATATAATTAAATTATCTACATCATGTGAATTTATTTAGAATTTTTATATATTAAATAATTACCATTAATGATGACACAATAGTGATGTAGAAATAATTTTATTAATAGAAATATCAAATAAAAGGTCTTAAAAATATTAAAATAAATATCATATGAACTAATTAATGTGATAGATGGATATTTAAGCTCAATATGTCATGTTATGAGTATATAAAATATTTTTATTCGAATTTATCTTATGTGTGGATTTTATTTGCTTTCAAATGAACCAATAGGGTTAAAACTCACACTATTAATATTTTATAAAAATAATATATTATTAGATTATTTAAAAAAATTAAAAATTAAAAATTGAAACATATGTGGTCCCAAATTTTATAAAGTTTCAAATTATGGAAAATTTAAAACACATAATTAAATATGTATAACCATTAAATAATTAGAATATTATTACCACAAATAAAATTAAAAATATTAAATAAGGATAAATCAAAATAATATGGTTTAAAATAAAATCAAAACATGTCTAAATTTTATTGGTTGCAAGGATTTAGACTGATAATTCTATTATATTCTAAATAAATGAGTTTGGGAGCATTCTAAACTAAAAATGAATTTATAATAAATTAATATTTCAATACTTTCCAAAGGTGCACCTCCCCTCTCTTATAAAAGGGCACCTCTCATTCTCTTTTAAGAACACCTCCAAAGCCATTTTTATCAACCAAAATCTACCCAAATAACTTACCAACTTCCAATAATTCATACTTTAGGACACCATTTGGGCATATGTCCATATTAAGGAGTCCTTTTGTGCATACCAAAAGTAGATACCCAAAAAAGTGTTAATTATTTTATCACCTCTTTCAAAATTCTTTTATTATTCTACATCCTCTACAAATGTTGTTTCCATAAAAAAGTAATAAATATAGTATATTATACATTTTGAGATGTTATTATAATTATGATACAACCTTATACCTCCTTTTATCTGTCCTACGAATAACAATAACACTAAGTGTGTGTACGTATGACTGACTGTCTCCACGTCGTGGCGTAATTTTGTTATTCAACAATACTTAATTTGGATGGGTATAATTATGATTATAATGGATCTAAATAATGGATATAACATATTAATTATTATATAAAATTCATATACCATCCAATTTTATACCATTTAACCATCAATTTAATGATATCGTCGCTCGTACGTACGTACGGCTTACCGTCTCCACGACGCGATGAGATTCATTTCCCACATTGGCCATTTAGGAATGATTAAAAAGTATATATATATATATAAGAATGAAATATATGACATAATAATTCTATTATATTTATGTATATATGTAATTTACTTACTTCCATACAATTTAACATGGAAACAGAAACAATGTTCATGCATATGTACGACCTACAATCTCCATAAACGTCGTATTCCATTTCATTTATCTAATTTTTATATATATTTATTTATTTATTGAATATATATGATATATAAATCATGTTTTACATTTTTTAATTAAGTAAATCATGATCTGAGTAATAATATCAAGAATAAAATGTCAAATCTTATTTTATAAAAAAAAATAATTATTACCCAAAATGTTGCTTTAACATGGAATTGATAAATGAACGTTTAATATAAAGTCATAAGTAAATTTTAAATGTTATCAGAAATATTATTATGGTTCTATTTCATGTTAATAATATGTATAAACCCACTATACAGTATTTTTAGACACATATAGAAGAAATCAGACCTAAGGTAAGGTATAATTTTTCAATATCATTTTTATCCAATATATTTTATTCGTAAGTATTTGATGGGGGTATGTTTATCATCCATTTCCATGATTCAAAGAATATTCTCATTAAATTTTTTTCTATTATTATATGTATTTTTAAATTAATTCTTTCCCATTTTGAATTTTACTATATGGTTTGAATGAATCTTTCTTATGTTTACCATACGAGGTACTTTTTGACTTTTCTAGAAAAAGTATGGAAATAATGTTTCTTTAACTTATACGACTTGAACTGATTCTTATGTATTCATAACACCTTATTTCCCAGAATCTTCCTTTACATGATTTCGTGTTTCTTTCCTACTAAATTATTTTCATTTAAAATTTCATGGTATTTTGGGAAAATAAAACATTTTTTAAGAAGAAAGGATATTTTCCCCAATAATTAAGTTCAACTGTTTTATTAAAATTATTTTCCATATAAGATAATGCTCTTAAATAGGTTTATGTTTCTATACATAATATTACTATTATTTCATTTTTTTTAATGATGGAATGATATTTTATATGGATTTGGTTATGATAGAATGTTGTTTAATAAGCCCATTTTATTTCCTGGGTTATGCTATGATGAATGATTTATCTTTTCGTGGCACAGGTAAGAATGATTTAATTATGAGATTGGGGGCATCCATATCTCCCTATAATTCATTGGTTAAAGATTTATATATCATGATATAGATATGTTTGGAAGGAAAAGTAAATTAGGTAAAGTAATACATGGTTGGAATGGTATGTAAACTGGGTTCGGTAATGGACTTTTTCCAATTTGATGGTCTTGGCAGCGATGCCTTGGGTACTATGGAAATCATATTATGTGATTATTATTTTCCAAAATTCATTGTTGTATTCTAATTGTATTTTATCATGTTTAATTTTATTTTATATTATATTCCTTGCATACTGTAATGATTTATTTCCTGACTATGGATTTTTATATTTTAACTTTTTTTCATGTTTTTACATTCTTATGTTAATGGATTGTTTTATGTTCTCAATGATTACCCTTATTGTAACATCCCAGGAAAATAAAGAATATGAAATTTTCATAATTATTAATATTTTTGAATAAAATTTTAATATTACTTTAAAGGTAATTATATGTTCGATGGCGTACCCAATACGCAACAACGAGTTTCTTTGAAATCATACTTTGCACACTAATAATATAATAACATTATTTTAAATGGTAGTTAACGCCTAGATGTTGTAGTGGATGGAATGAACTGAACTAACTAAAAAATTATTATAAATGTTTGTTAAATATTTTAACAATTACCCAATAAATGATAGAGAATTAAAATGTGAATGAATCTAATTTTAAGCATAAATATTCTAATATTCTTTAAAATGTCGATTAACAGCCTTTTGATAGCGAACCCTTTTTAAATCTACTTTTTATCAATTTTATATGTTATATATGATAGAATAAAATCCTTCTTTAGAATAGGGACATCAAAATTTTCTTTGTGTAAATTGTTTTTATTTTTTCGATAAAGTTCATTTTTTAATGAATAGTGAAAATTCTGTATTTTAATTTAAAATCCATTTTTAATATAATTAATTTATATAGTTAGATTATATTTTTAATTGGTTTTAAATTTTAATTAGAATTAATTATTACCATTTAATTCAATGGTGGTCATTGAAATTAATTTTACTTTAAAATTGGACATAAACAAGTGTCAATATTTTGATAAATATTATTTCTTAAAAACACGCTCTTTGTTTTGACAGCGGGATTAATTATAAAATTAATTAATAAAACTTATATGTTTTGAAATTGGTTAAATGGACATAATTTTTTTAATTTTGAATATCAAATTAACTTTGTTTAAATGTATGGTATTTTTCTGACAAATGTTCATTTTTAATGAATAGTGAAAAATACTCCATTTTACTTCAAAACTGCATTTTCATGTAATTTAATTATATAGTTATATTTTCCTTTTAATTGGTTTTAAAGTGTAATTGAAATATATTTTTGTCACAGAATAAAATTTTATTCATTGGAAGTAATTTCACTTTTCAAATGGATGTAAAAACAAGTCAATCTTTTGATAAATCTAACTTCTTAAAAACCCGTCTTTGGTTGTGACAATGGAAATTATTTTTAAATTAATTACTGCAATTTCTGTGTTTAGAATTTGGTAAAATGGATTCCATATTTTAAATCATAAGGTCCAAATTATTTAATTAAGATTATTTTGTTTTTGAACATTATGAATAGTAACGACGGTAATTATCTTTAATTATCATGATTAATAAGTAATCGGGTAGTTAAGGGTAATAAGATAATATCATAATAACATAAAATGACACCAACATGTGACAAAATACTCTTTTTTGAGTCATTTACGAGCATGGGAATATTTTTACCATGCTTTAGCGTCCATGGAGTCACATGGGTGTGATAGTGACATTTATAACTTTATTTTTAAAAAAGAAAAGAAATATAAAATAGGTTTGTATATCCAAATTAAAACAATTTTAATTTTGTTTACATAAATTATATCTTAGAAAATAGATATTCATTGGAAATATAAAAATATTTCCTACATCATGGTATTTTTTTATAATTTTTAGACATTAAATATATAAATTTATATATGACACCATGATGATGCAGTGGTTACCTCATTAATGACCGATTTAAATAAAATGAAAAGATAAGGTAAAATCAAAGACTTACACTTTTAGAAAAAATATTGTATGGGTAGATTTCGAACCCTTATAACCTTATCCATGAAATATATCATTCTGGAACCTTTAAAATTCGAAAACCATTTTATAATAAAGTAATATTTCCAGACTTTCCAATAGTGACCCTCATCCCTCTTATAAAAGGCCCCCACCTCTAACCCCTTACCCACACCGCTCAAGCCCTTCGCTCATTCAACATCTACTCATATTATCTATCCACATCCCTCTATCACTCCTAAAATCGTCACATTTGGCAAAAGTCTTTCGAAGGAAGCCTTTGACTCAAATCAAAAAGAGTTACCCGATTTATAGGTAATGTCTTCTCTCGAGTTTGTTTATTTTATTTTACTTCTTCACTCACCAATATCTTCTTATTATTGGATCCCATAATAACACCAGTATCCTCAATATACTAGGATGTTTTTATGATAATTATTCTACCTACACTTACACACACACTCGTCTAATGGTTAAAGAACATACTATTTCTCTGGGTAGAAAATTACTACCTCACAAAATGATGATTGTTCAATATTATTTTAACACCTTTCATGGAGGCCATTAATATGTAACTATATTTATATATTATATTTATTATATTTATTTCCTCTAAATTCTTAAATATTTTATATTTAAAACATACTTTTATGCTTTTCATGTTGTGCAAATGTGATAATTTCATATGAGGAAGTGCGGACAACCACCCCCACAAGTGATGTGAAACGTTCATGCCAAACATGGAATTTATAAATAATGTAATTAATGAACTTATGTTACCATTATAAAATATATATTATACTGTAATTATAATATATATTTGTCTCATTTAGTTGTATAGTCCATTAATATGTCAAAAAATAAAAGTAGCGTCCATGCGTATGTACGACCTACCGTCTCCATGAACAGTACATTTCATCTCTTATCTCCAAACATTATGGAATATTATTAAATAAATATATACTGGATATATATGATATTTAAATCATTAAAACCATTCTGGAGATTATGAAATTATAACTACATGGACTATTCTCTTCAAACAAGTTCATTTTTGACTTGTGTACCGAAGATCGACAAAACGTATGATATGAACTCACAAAATTAACTAAGTATTATGACAAGATAATATGTGATATGAATTGAATAATAAACTTTAAAAGAATTCCTTAATCAATTATAAATTGAACAAGGTTTATTATTCAGGAATATAGTGAAACGAACAAGACAATTCGGACTTGAGGTAAGGGGATTTCTTATCTCACTTTTAATTCCATGAGATTTCCATTGTTCACCAATTATTTATTTCATGTGTTGTATTGTGTACATCCATTTGATATATATTATCATGATTATATTTATATTCATTGTATTATGTGATTCATTTGGTTTTTATTATCTTTTAGTCATATGACTCGATTTATTACAATGACGTAAAGGGTTTTTATCTCACTATTTATTCCCGTGAGATTCATGCTATATTTGTCACTATCGCCATTGAGTGGTGTATGTACTGCCCATTATTATACTATTTGTGTAATATACTTTTGTTTATGGGTATTTAAATCAACATTGTATAGTCCTTCTTTCATGGGGTGTATGTTTCGAAAGTTACCCAAATCGGTAAGGGAACCTTTCACCCTCATCTTTTTAAAAGACTTCTTTTTGCTAAGTGTTTTAATTTACATATTTTTAATGTTGAGAAATATTCTTATATATTATTATTGATATAAATTTTATGTCCAAGTGTTGAGATACCCTTTTTATCTCTCATCAACTCATTTTCTGAATTTTAAAGTGACATTGTTAGGCTGTCAAAGTTTTGTAAGGGAACTTCTTAACCCAATTTCAATTATTTGGGTTAAACCTCTAATTTGTGATTATATCATGCGATGAGTATGTGTGGATGGCCTATTATTGTTGTACACATAATATCCACTTATATTGAGTGTATTTATATTTTTCACACATAATTGTGTAATTGATTTATCCTTAATCTAAGGATACCGTCTTTGAACGGGACTTCGTCTCAATCTCCTTTCATTGAGGCATCTTTTGATTTATAAACGACTTTGTTTTATACAGTGTATAAAACCCTTTTGACTTTTAATTTCATTCAAAAAGAATATTTTTACATGAATCATTTTACTAAAGCACAAAATGAATGTTTGTGTCTTACGTATGCGGCGACAACGACTTATCCACCACCGTGACCATTATTTGAGTTTTAGCTTCCTCTACAAGACATAATTTTTTAAATGAAAAATAAAAATCTGGTTTTAATTTTCATTTATTTTAGTATTAAAAATAGTTTTGATAATGTTTTGATTATATCAATGTGTTGTATTGATATCTTGTGATTAAAATATGGAAATGTTATGTTTCCTTTATGCATGTTTTATGTGATATGATTATGTTATGGTTTTTGTGAATTGTTTATGAAGTTGGGTGGTTCCATAATAAACTAAGGGCGGGTGAGCCCAAGTTATCTCTCCAATTCATTGGGTAATGAAAATGATTTAAATGCTAAGGTTTTTCCGAAGAGATGCTTGGAATATATTGTGATGGATATTCCAAATGTAACCATGAGGGTTCCTCCCTACATAAGAATGTAAATAATGCCTCAAGTTACCTTTATGTATTATAATTTCTATGAGTTATTCATAAATCTTAAGATTTCATGAGGTATGTTAATGTGATTATGATTTATGAGTAAAGTATGATTTCATTGATTCTTATGTATACATGGACTATTGTTTTCTTTCCATATTTTCATATCCCTTACTGAGCTTTTTATGATCATCCCAAGTTTTTGAAATGTTTTCAAGAGGACTTAAAGATTAATAGGTTCAAGGATGGGATCAAGGAAATACATGATATCTAAAACATGGACCTTGACATGTTTCTTTTTAAGAGTTTTTTATTTTATGAAAAAAATGGAAATTGAGTAGAAGTGTCTACTTTGTAATCTTTTGAGATGTAATAGTTATGGCCTAATTATCTAAAACTCAAAACCTGAAAAGATCCTCAATGTGAATTAGTTATTTAATTCATGATTATGTAATGTTTTAAGGCTGGGTCCATATAGTTGGTATCAAAGGTCGGTTTAGATAACTTTAGAGGTTAGGGTATTTTTTAAGCTTAAGTGACATTACCATAATGGTTTGGATTTCAGAAAGAGTCATAGTTTTTTTAGATAATGTGAATGAGTTTAAGATAACATGAATAATTATATATTATTATTATATGATTACTTTACTAATATACTCACACTGACCTTTTTGGTTTTAGTAAATGGCTGATCTAGAAGGCACCAAAGTAATAGTGGATGTGAAGAAAACTGTGACAGTTTTCAGAATGAGAAACTAAATGATATGGGAACTGCAATGATAACTCTTGTTGTTATTTTCAAATAACAATCTGGAGTCATGATTGACCACCGTAACCATAGTGATTTTTATAGGGAAACAAATATGCGAGAAAAAAATCCCTACGGAAGTTCACGTAATAATCATAAAGGTAATAATGTTAAAAAATCAATGTGTCAAAGATGTGGAAAGAAACACATCAAAAATGTTTCAAAGGGACATAAATATGCTATTGATGTGGAAATTAAGGTCATAAAGCAATAACCTGTCATTGAAAAGTGAAGCATCTAGTTGACTATAGGAAAGGTAAAGAAGTTCTTTCTGAAGGATCAATTGAATGTTTTAAATGTGGTGTGCATGGTCATTATACAAACACTTGTACTACAAAGAATTTTTGGAAATGGGATCACCAGGATAGTACAAAAATTTGTTTACCAATACCTAATTCCATTCTGATTGAGGATGAAGGAACTGACAATAACCAATGAAAGGTATGGATTATTTCTTAACATATGTTTTCCTATTATTGAATATTAGGACATGATTCTTGATTTTGTTTGTAGGAAAGAAGTATTTCATAATAAGTTTGAAAGGAGTGGTTAATGGACCATGAAGAATGTTGAATGAGTAAGAAGTCAACATATAAGGGATTCAGGAGTTATGGTAAATTTTAAGATGGTGAAATGCTTAAAAGTATTAAGGCTCTTTTGATGATGGGATTACATTAGAGGAATTTTTATAGTATGTGTAACCCTATTGTTTGATATATGATAATTTTATTCACGGAATAATTATCTTTTCTTCTGTGGATATAGTTATAAAGAACCATTTGGGTTTATATGATCCTTGAATTTGAGCCAATTACCAGTTATTAAATTTTGCGATGTAAAACAAAAGTTATTAGATAACCTTTGTAGTTAAAATATTTTATGGTTATTTTTGATGAATTTATCTCTTTTTGGGGAATGTAATAAAATTATATAGTTTTTTAATGGATAACACGCAAACCGTGTGACAACCCGTCGCGTCGGACGAAGCTACGGCAATCAAACCCACAACCAAAGTACGACAGGTATTTATCGCCTACCACTGGACTACGTGAAGTCCCTGGTTAGTATGAAAAATTATTTTTAGTTAAATGATCTTATTAATTAGGAATAAGTTGATTTTGGGTTATCTTTGTAAATGATTAACTTATCATGGAGGATATGTGATTAGGTTAATTACTTTTCAGTATGAGACTTTAAGAGTAACTGATTTTATTTGGAGATAAATGTTAAGATTTACCTTGGAAGACTATGTTATCAAATCCTTCAGAGATTTGGGTTTCAATATTAGATTGGATTACTTTGAAGAATTTTATTCATAGGTGTTTATTTAATAGTCTTTCTTGAACCTTGGGTTGTTTTTGTTGAATTTTGGAGATTAAGAGTAGTATTTCTTTTTATAAAGGATTATCCTTTTGGAGATTATCTGATCTTGTACTAAAAAGTTTGGTTTTGGTTAAGTTCTAAAGACATGGTAAATATATAGTTCATCTTTTGGGGATTAGGTGATTCTCAAGAAGTTTATTATAGTGCTCTTAATGTGAACAATTCATCCTAAATACTCATCTTTTGGAGAAAATATGATTTTGTGTAAGAAATCTAGGAAGAGATGAAAGTCTACATGAAAATTAAGTATTTTTAATTGTGATTTATTTAACCTCATAAATAAATTTCTTAATGAAAAATAACATAAAACAAAAAGGTTTTCTGTTAATGTTTCCTACTGGGGAATCAAATACCATTTAACCCGTCACAAGTTTGTGATTTTCTGGTGGTTAATTTTCTTCTAGACATATTTTCTATCACTCTCCATCAGAACTTGATGGTTTGTTTTCTCCTCTATATCAATGTTTTCAGGGAATCCTAGTATCTGTTGTCTCGGGAGACCTCTTTACTTTTCTTTCTTTATTTTAAAGTGACAGTTTAATTTACTCCTTTTCCGGTGTGGGGATTTCTATAAAGTTTTTGAGCCCAATATTAAAATTGCAAGGAAGTAATTCCCAAAAGGGGAAAAGGATGTAACATCCCAAGTAAATAAAGAATATGAAATTTTCATTTTTATTAATATTTGTGAATAAAATGTTTATATTACTTCAATGGGAATTCTATGTTCGATGGCATACCCAATATGCAACAGCGATTTTCTTTGAAATCTTACATTGCACACTAATAATATAATAATATTATTTTAAATGGTAGTTAACGCCTCACCGTTGTAATAGTAGGAATGAATAGAACTAAATACAAAATTATTATATATGTTTGTTAAATATTTTAAAAATTACCCAATAAATTACAAAGGCTTAAAATGCGAATGAATACAATTTTAAGCATAAATATTCTAATTTTCATTAAAAGGTCGATTAACAACCTTTTGATGCTGAACCCTTTTAAAATCTAATTTTTGTCAATTTTATACGTTATTTTTGAAAAAATAAAATCTTTCTTTAAAATCGGGACATCAAAATTTACTTTGGGTAATTGTTTTTTATTTTTCCGATAAAGTTTATTTTTTAATGAATAATGAAAATGGTGTATTTTAATTCAAAACCTCCTTTTAATATAATTTATTTATATGGTTATATTTTTTTTAATTGGTTTTAAAGTTTAATTAGAATATGTTTTTACCATTTAATTCAATGGTGGTCATTGGAATTAATTTCACTTTGAAACTGGACATAAACAAGTGTCAATCTTTTGATAGATATTGCTTCTTAAAAACACGCTATTTGTTCTGACAGTGAGAATTATTTATAAATTTAACTAATGAAACTTATATGTTTTGAATTTGGTAAAATGGACATCATTTTTTTAATTTGAAATATCAAATTTAATTTGGATAAATTTTCGGTATTTTTCTGACAAATGTTCATTTTTAATGAATAGTGAAAAATACTGCATTTTACTTCAAAAAAACTTTTTCAAATAATTTAATTATATAGTTATATTACTATTCTAATTGGTTTTAAATGGTAATTAAATTTATTTTTATCACTTAATACAATGTTGTTCATTGGAAGTAATTTCACTTTTCAATTGGATGTAAAAACAAGTCAATCTTTTGATAAATCTTAATTCTTAAAAACTCGTCTTTGGTTGTGACAATGGGAATTATTTTTAAATTAAGTACTAAAATTTCTGGGTTTGTAATTTGGTAAAATGGATTACATATTTGGAATCATAAGTTCCAAATTATGTAATTGAGATTCTTTTGTTTTTTAGCATTATGAATAGTAATGATGGTAATTATATTTAATTATCGTGATTAATTAGTAATCAGGTAGTTAAGGATAATAAAATAATATCCTAATAATATAAAATGACCACAAAATGTGTTTAAATCATCTTTTTGAGTCATGACCGACCATGGGATGCTCTGTACCGATCTTGAGGGCCCATGGAGTCACATGGGTGTGATAGTGACATTTATGACATTATTTTTAAAAAAGAAGAGAAATATAACAATGGTTTTTATATCCTAAGTAAAAAAATTAATTTTTGTTTAAATAAATGATCACCTTATCCTCTAAAGATATCATTCTGGGACCTTTAAATTCCAAAAAGCATTTTATAATAAAATAACATTTCATGACTTTCCAAAAGTGACCCTCCTCCCTCTTATAAAAGGCCCCCACCTCTACCCCCTTACCCACACTTCTCAAGCACTTGGGTCATCCAACCTCTACTCATATTATCTATCCACATCCCTCTCTCACTCTTACTAGACTCATATTGGGCAGAAGTCTTTCCAAGGAAGCCTTTGGCTCAAATCGAAAATAGTTACCCGATTTAGAGGTAATGTCTTCTCTCGAGTTTCTTTCTTTTATTTTCCTTCTTCACTTACCAATATCTTATTATTATTTTATCCCATAATAAAAAAAGTATCATCAATATACTAGGATGTTGTTATGATAAGTATTATACCTACACTTACACACACCCCCGTCTAATGGTTAAAGAACATACTGTTTCTGTGGGTGGTGAATTACTGCCTCACGAAATGACGATTGTTCAATATTCTTTTAAAACCTTTCATGGTGGCCATTAAGACGTCACTATATTTATATATGATATATATTATATTTATTTCCGATAAATTCTTATTTATTTTATATTTATAACAATCCTTTTTTCTTTTCATGTTGTGCAAATGCGATAATTTCATATGAGGAAGTGCGAACAGCCGCCCCCTCAAGTGATGTGACAGGTTCATGACAAAAATGGAATTTATAAATAATGTAATTAATGAACATATGTTACCTATATAACATATATATTATACTATAATTATAATATATCTATGTCTCATTTATTTTTAAAGTCCTTTAATATGACTAAAAATTAAAGTAGTGTTCATGCGTACGTACGACCTACCCTCTCCATGAACAGTACATTTCATTTCTTATCTCCAAAAATTATGGAATATTATTAAATACATATATACTGAATATATATTATATTTAAATCATTAGAACCATTCTTGAGATGATGTCATTATAACTACACGGACAATTCTCTTCAAACAAGTTCATTTTTGACTCATGTACTGAACATCGACAAATTGTATGATATGAACTCACAAAATTAACTAATTATTATAACATGATAATATGTGATATGAATTGAATAATAAAATTTAATGGAATTATTTTATCAATTATAAATTTACCAAGGTTTATTATTCGGGTATATAAAGAAATGAACAAGGCAAGTAAGACTTGAGGTAAGGGGATTTCTTATCTCACTTGTAATTCTGGGAGATTTCCATTGTTTGAAAATTATTTATTGTAAGTGGTGTATTGTGTACTTCCATTTGATATATATTATCCTGATTCTATTTATATTCATGGTATTATGTGATCCATTTGGTTCTTATTATCTTTTGGTCATATGACTTGATTTATTACAACGAGGTAAGGGGTTTTTATCTCACTATTTATTCCCGTGAGATTCATTCTATATTTGTCACTATCTCCTTTGAGTGGTGTATGTACTGCCCATTATTCTACTCTTTGTGTAATATAATTTCATTTATGGGTATTTAAATCAACATTTTATAGTCCTTCGTTCATGGGGTGTATGTTTCGAAAGTTACCCAAATCAGTTAGGGAACCTTTCACCCTCCTCTTTTTAAAAGACTTCTTTTTTTTAGGTATTTTAATTTAGATATTCTTAATGTTCGAATATGTTCTTATATGTCCTTGTTACTGTAAATTTTATTTCCAAGTGATGATATGCCCTTTTATCTCTCATCAACTCATTTTCTGAATTTTAAAGTGACGTCGTTAGGCTGTCAAATTTCTGTAAGGGAACTTCTTAACCCAATTTCAATTATTTGGGTTAAACCTCTACATCCTGATTATGTTGTGCTATGAATATTTGTGGATGAGCACTTATTGTTTTAAACATAATATCCACTTATATTGAGTGTATTTATATTTTTCACACATAATTATATAATTGATTTATCCTTAAACTAAGGTTACCGTCTTTGTACGGGACATCGTCTCAATCTCCATTCATTGAGTCATCATTTGATTTCTACATGACTTTGTTTTATACATTGTATAAAACCCTTTTGACTTTTAATTTCATTCAAAAGGAATATTTTTACACGAAGTGTTTTACTAAACGAAAAAGGAATGTTTTTGTCTTACGTATGTGGCGAAAACGACTTCTCCACTACCGTGACCATTATTTGAGTTTCAGCTTCCTCTACAAGCCATAATTTTTTTAAATGAAAAATAAATACCATGTCTTACTTTTCTATTTCTTTTGGAATTGACAATGGTTTGGATAATGTTTTGATTATATCAATGTGTTGTATATATATCTTGTGATTTAAATGTTGAAATGTTATGTTTCCTTTATGAATGTTTTATGTGGTACGATTATGTTATGGTTCTTGGGAATTTTTTATAAAGATGGGTGGTTCCATGATAAACTAAGGGTGGGTGACCCCGAGATAGCTCTCCAATGCATTGGGTAACGCGAAGGAGTTAAACTCTAAGGTTTCTCTGAAGATATTGAGGGAATATGTTGTGATAGGTATTCCAAACATAACCATAAGGGTTACTCCCTACGTAAGAATGTTATGAATTCATCAAGTAACCTTTATGTCTTCTGATTTCTCAAATTTATTAATAAATCTTATGATTTCATGAGGTATGTTAAAGTGATTTTGTTTTATGAATAAAGTATGATTTCATTGATTCTTATGTATACATGGAATAAGGTTTTCTTTTGGTATTTTGATATCCCTTACTGAGCTTTTTATGCTTATCCCATGATTTTGAAATATTTTCCACAGGACATAAAGATGAATAGGGTCAAGGATGGGATTAAGTAAAGACATGATATCTAAAACATGGAACTAGACATGTTTCTTTTTACGAGTTTTTTATTTTATGAAAAAAATGTAAACTGAGTATAAGTGTCTACTTTGTAATCTTTTGAGATGTAATAGTTATGGCCTAATTATCTAAAACTATAAACCTGAAAATATCCTCAATGTGAATTATTAATTTAATTCATGATTAAGAAATGATTCAATGTTGGTCCTTATACTTATTGAGAATTTAGCCCATCCTTTTTATGTTATCTTTCCCTCTGGATATAATGAAATTTTTTAGGTAGGATGAAAAGTAAAGATCTTTATGGGAGATGTTGAATATCTTTCACCAAGTTCAAAGAATATATTCCATGTTTCAAAAGTCACTAAACCAATACAGCCTTTGAGAATCTATTTTTTGTCATGTAAGAATGATTTCATTATTTTTAGGGACGTCCCTAAACTTAACATAGAAATATCTCTAGGGATCTCACTAAAAAATGAAGAGATTGTATTTTTAACTTATATGAATTAAATGGATTTTTACGGTTTCATGATGCTTTATTTACTTTAAGATTCATCTACACTATCTCAAGTATATTTTCAACTAAATTATTTTCTTTTAAATTTGCGCATCATTTTTAGAAAAGAAAAAAAATTGAAGAAGAAAGGATATTTTCCTCTAGAACTAAGTTTAAGTGGTTTTCCATGATTATTTTTCAAATGTAACACCCCAGAATGTTAAAGGGTTAACTGAATGAATGATGTGAATCCTATCAAAAAGGTGAACATTGCTTTTCGAGAGCCTACCTGATTAGAACTCCACAATTAAGCATTTTCGGCATATAGTAGTGATCAGGATGGGTGACCTACTGGGAAGTTTTTTAGGGTGTGTGTGATTGAGAAAAAACACATTGGAAAGGACATGTATTGGCCAGTGGGTATAGTCATTAGTCAGATGACCCGTTTGAGCACATGGGTGGGCCCTAGGGTGGGGACCATGTGTCTGTGGGGAAACCCGTGGTACCTGATAGGCCAAGACCTGATGGTCATGTTAAGGCGGGGTGTTTTCACTATCACCCAGACCCAATTGATATATTTGGTATCATAGGTGGTACTCAGCCATAAGTGCACTACACTGCCTAGGTTGAGATGTAGCATGCACAATGATGGCATTATGCTCTAATGTGGGGGTGAATGTGACACCCCAAATGATAAAGGGATAAATGAATAAATTATATGACTCATGTAAAAACGGTGCACCTTCATTTTAGGGAGCCTACCTAATTAGAACTCTACAATTAAGTGTGCTTGCCCCGAAGTAGTTATTTGGATGGTGACCTTCTTGTAAGTTTCCTAGGGGGTGTGTGAGTGGGGACAAAGCACACTGGAAAAGAAATGTGTTATCTTGTGGGTACAATCATTATTCAGATGACCCGTTCGGGCACATGGGTGGGCCATAGGGTGGGGCCCACATGTCTGTGGGGAAACTAATGGTACCTGGCGGGCAAGGACCCGACATCCATGTTAAAGAGGGGTGTCTGTGTTATCACCAGGACCCAGTTATTACATTAAAAGTGACCAAAGCTTCACATAACTAGATATTACATTTCTTTTTCTGAATACTTAATATATTACCAAAATATATTCCCAGAGACCATATTAGTTTAGTGACATAAGAAACTCAGAACAAAATCTTTTAACTTAGTGAAAAATCTTCAACATCTCCCATAAAGATCTCCCCCTTTTGTTTTCCTACCTAAAACCATCCTTTATATCTTGGGAAAAATAAATTATAAAAAGGGTGAACTAAAATTCCTAGTAAGGGTAAACATGGATAACATAGAAAACCCATAAGAATAAGAATGTAAAAACATGAACATAATGTTTAAACATCAAAATCATGAGTCCTAAAATAACTCTTGGTAGTACGTAAGGCATAGATCATAAAGGAACAATAACCATGATAGAATATAATTGGAATAAAACATAGAATTGTGGGAAAAATAATGAAAAAATATGATTTCCATAGTATCCAGGAATTACTGCCAAGACCATTAGAGTGGACAAAGTCCATTACTGAACCGAGTTTACTTGTTTTTCCCGCCATGTGTTACTGAATCAGATTTACTTTTCATTTTAGTCATGTCTTTGTAATGAGATATAAAATCTTTACCCTATTCATTGGAGGTAGATATAGGTCTCACCCATGTCATAATGTAAACATTCTTACTTGTACTATAAAAACACTAAATCATTCATCATAGCATAACCCATGAAATAAAATGGGATTCTTAAACATCATGTCATTGTAACATAATCCATATAGGAAAAATAGACTTCTTAAAAATAATTCCATCATAAAAAAATCAAATAAATGTAATAATTGAGACAGAAACATAACCCTATGTCATCTTATATGGAAAATAATTTTGATAAAACACTTGATCTTAATTCCTGAGAAAAATATCCCTATTTTCAAAAAACATTTTCTCTTCTAAAAATACTACATGATTTTAAAAGAAATGAATTTTATTAAAAATAAACATGAAATCTTCTAGTGAAAGCCTCATGGAAATAAGGCCTTTTTAAGAGGTAAAAATCTATTAATTCCATATAATTTAAAAAAACATTCTCCTCATACTTCTACCAGAAAAGTAAAAAAATATCTCTTATGGAAAACAAAAGAAAGATTCATTTCATACCATGTAGTAAAAGTAAAAAAATGGAAAAAAATGATATCAAAAATAAATAGAATAATTTTAAACATTTTATGAAAACAGTTGTATAAAACATGGACATGGAACATAAATATATCCCTAGTAAATAATTACGTATAAACAATCTTAGATAAAAATGAGATTGAAAAATTATCCCTTACCGTGTAATTTTGGTCAGTTGAGAGTTTGGTCTTCCTGTATAATGTTTAAATCAAGTTATTAAAAAACAATTGAAACATATCCATATGTATGATATCATATATGATCCTATTATATTATTTTGTTAATAATATTTCAATATTACCAGTAATTCAGGCATTAAATGCTTCGTTTTCCCAATCCATTTTTGTTGTGTAAGTAATGTTTTTGATGATTAGGAAGTATTTTATTCCTAAAATTATGTTCATAATTTTTATTTTCACTTATCATATAAATTGTATAATCATTCTCGAATCGTTAATGTGGAGAATGAATGTCACTGCGTCATTGAGAGGGTAGGATGCACGTATGCACGAGTGACAATATCATTCTCCTGATGTTTAAATGGTATATAACTGAATGGTATATTAAATATACCAAATCATTTATCATGTTATATTCATTATTGATATCAATTATACTCATCATTACACCCATCTTAATAAATCATTTTCGAATAACAATTTACACCACAACGTAGAGATAGTAGGTCATACGTACGCAGGCATGGTGATATTATTATTCATAGGATGGATAAAAGGAGGTATAAAGTTATCGCATAATTATAATAACATCTCATCATGTATAATATAATTTATTTATTACTTTAGTATATAAGAAACATAGAAATAGTATGTAGAAGAATAAAATAAATTGAATTGAATTGTTAACACAATTACCTCTTCCTCATTGGACTCCCTTTGGATCTCTTCTTAGGGACACTAGGGATGGATTTTTGGGAGATCCAGGACCTCCAGAAGTTAAATAAGATTTCTGATTGTAGAATTGGGCATGGTTTGGTTGATCTAGAAAGTTCAAGGTGGGGTGAGGAAATGTGGGAGGGGATTCCTTTTTAAAAGAGAGAAGGAGGGGCACCTTAGAAAGATATTGAAATATTATTTTAATATAATATGATTTTTGGTTTCAAAAGGTCCAAAACTCATTTAATTCGAAAATAAGATGATTGTTGTTTGAAATACTCTCAACCAATAGGTTTTATACTTATTTAGGTCTCAAATTTAACATTTTCATTTAGCTTTAACTTTTAGTTAACTAATTTAACTCTTACCATGTCTTCTTGTATATTCATACTATATGGTTGATATAGTTACTATAAAATACCATTCGAATCTCAAGTCATTCATTAATGAAATTTTCAACATTATCTATGTCATTTAGCCAAATATTTTATTTCTTGTACTATTAAATCATTTAATAAAATAGTATTATCTTTAAAAACTCAATTATGTCAATTTTATACTATTCATATCACTACTTTTTTAAAAATCCATAACAGTTTTATTTTTTGAAAAAACATCATTAATTCAAAGATAAAATTTCATAATAATCTATAAAAAAATTTATTGAATAAAAATTTTCAAAATAAATTTATTATAATATTTAAAATATCATTTATTTAAATCATTCATTAATATGGTAATCTATACATCAACATTGTGTCATTAATAAATTTATTAATTTGGTGTCTAAAATATATAAATTAAATACCATAAGGTAGAAAATATTTTTATACATCTAATTACATTTTATAAGTTGATTTCAGTTATGTGTAACCGCATATTAAAATTGTTTTATTAAGAAGAAACAAGTTTATGTCACATTTCTCTTTACTTCAAATTAATTCTTATAAAATGTCATTTTCACATGTGAGTGATTCGATGGGGTCCCAAAATAGACCCAAGGATGACCATGGTCGTAAATATATAATCTAATTATATTAGAACGAGTTTTAGGGTAGTTTAATGTAATTATAATATTATTTTTTATCCTTATTTATCAGATTTACCCTTTAACCATAGTAAAAATAATAAATACTGAAGTTACTATTCAATATGTCCAAAAATCAAAGGTACCTATTTAAATAATTTGAAACTTATGATTCCAAATATAGAAATAATTTTTAAAAATTAAAAACACATAATTTTCTATAATTAATTTAAAATTAATTCCCCTTGTCAAAACCAAAAGACGTGTTTTAAAGAAATAATAACTATCCAAAGATTGACATGTGTTTATATATAATTCAAAAGTAAAATTACTTAAAATGACGAAAATTATATTTAATTATAGATATATAATCCAATTACAGTTTAAAAAAAATTAATTTAAAATCTATCAATATAAATAAATTAGATGAAAAGGCAGTTTCAAATTAAAATGCAATATTTTCACTATTCATTAAAATTTGAACTCTATCAAAAAAATACCAAAAATTTTAAAAAACATTTATGTGACACATACAAAGAAGAAGTTTCTTTGGAAAAATTTAACATATAAATGTTTTAAATACTACATTTAAAAAAATCCCCTCAAAAGTTGGAAAAACATCATTTTTTATAACAATACTTCTTTTATCTGAAAAAATAAACTTTTTCTAATATCATATCTTGAAAATAGATAAAATGGTTTATGATGTTATATAAAATTCAAAATGTGGTTACTAATATTCATAAAGTCTAGTATATATCCTATAATAATATTTTTAGAATATATCATTGTTTAGTGAAATTCGGCATGGCGTACAACACAAGCTATCGAGGAAGGTCACTCTTGCGTGTAATGCAATCCAAGTCAGTGTTTCATGTAGTAAAAGATTACTTTGGTGTTTCATATCTCATAATCCAAACATATTTATTTTATATATAGCAAAAAATCTATAATTAATGTTTTGTGAAATGAATTATTTCAAAAAAGCATGAAATTGTTTGAAACACAGACCAATAATAGTGTTGCATATACTGTAAGCTAATGTGATGTTGCATATAGCACAAGATAATATTGGCATAGCGTAAATCAAAATACAATAAAGAAATTAAAATTAATCTACCCCATAAAATATTGAGGTGTTACATTCTACCCCCCTTAAAATAAATTTCACCCTAAAATTTTATCGGGTTTATAAATGGTTTAATATTTAGAAGTTTATTTCATAGAAAACCACATCGTAAAAAGGGATTCTAAAACTTAAATTTAAAAAATAATATTAGAAACATGACGGTTACCCAAATTAACTCATCACTAGTTTTCCACATAGTAGAACTTGTGTGGGAAGTGAAAACATGGATATGGAAGAGAAATCAAACCATCGTGTTCTGATGGATGGTGAGAGAGAACAAGGTTTGGAGAAAGTTAACTACCATAAATCCATAAATCTGTGATGATTTAAGGGACTATATGGTTCATCAAATCATAAGGTACTAGGATAAAATTTTCCATTTTCAACGTCTTTTTCCTAATTTTGAGTAATTTTCTTCTGAGAATAAATAATTAAATTATTTTAGTATCATTGATCATTCTCGGAACAATTTCCTCACCATATTTTTCTTAAGGAAATGAAGTTGAATTTTTTATTCTGGATGTGTTAACTGATCAAGAGATAGAATGATATGTCATTCTATCCCTCTCAACAAAAAGGTTAGAATAGGTTATCAAATAGACATAAATCTATATATGGTGATATTAATCATCTAAGGTTCAAAAAATGGACTTATACATCACGTATCATACTATTAAACATAATAAAACTAATTTATACTAACCAGGGACTTTCCATATGCTAGGGGTAGGTGTTAAAGGCCTATCGCACTTCGGTTGTGGGTTTCATTGATGCAGCATTGTCCGAAGGGATGTGTAGTAATCTATCCTATTGGTTGTCCTTTTTCTAAAACTATAATTTTATAATATTCCAGAAATAATATTAATAAAAAGTTTTAGCCATAAACAATTCTATATGATGTCCAACGTATTCCATTCCAACTTTTAGCCTTACCTAAAATACATCTATCCAAAATCAAAGTGTAAAAAAAATTACAAGAAATTTTTTAAAAAATCATATAAATACCATCATTTATCCCACATTAGATATAAATTGTTGGTCACATTCAAAAAAATTAAAGGACTTCCTCATGAATTCTCTAGAGTCATGAAAATAACCTGAATTACTATATATCCTTATTGAAATCATACATGTTTCCATATTCCAAAAATATTTCATAAGTTACTTAACTCCAAAAAAAAGTTTTATACTTAATCCATGATCATAAACCTCTAGTAAAAAACTCCATAATTAGTTCCCAAGAAACTAGAATCATCCAATTTTATTATTCAAATCCAAAATATCTTTACCCAAACATCATTATCTTAACATACATGACATATTAAGGGTTATTTTTCCCTTAATCATATGTTCTCTAAGTATATCACCTTTCCATTAAATCACTTTTTATCTCCTTATAACTACTCAAAATATCATTTCCAATCATTAATGAAAAACTTATACTTAAAACACTTACATATTTCATGATTCAAATAATATAATATTTTAATTCCAAAACATATACAACTTAATCATCCATCTTTATTCTTAAACTATTACTTAGGATCCATCATCTTCGTATTTCCTAAAATATCAATCATTTATTAAGGTTTCTCAACCTCAATATTCATAATTTTAATTTAAAAAAATATAGTAAGAACATCACATACATTTCACATGTTGTTTACATTCTATTTATCCTTAGCAGTATGACCAATACTCACACCATTTAATGATATTATTCCTGATATTTCCACTTTGGAAATCGATCATCATAATTCCTGTAATTTACACATCTGAAACATTCACTGGTTAACTATGTTTTATGTAGTTAAATATATTTACTATGATCAGAAAGAAAAATGTGATAAATACATATCATTGATTAGAAACACATAAGTATGTTAAATTACTTATAATATGTCAATCTATGATATCTTTGGTTTAACCCCAGGTTAGACATGAATATCCAAAAAAAACAGATGCCCAAAGACCATATTAAATTGGACATAAATCTTTACCCAATTGATTATAAGGAGATATAAGCCCCACCTATATCATAATAAAATAATTATTTCATGTTCCACAAAAACATTAATCATTCATTGTAGCATAACCCATGAAACAAAATTCATTTCTTAACCATCATTCCATCAAAACAAATATAAAATAATTATATTTAATTTATATAAATCCATCATAAAAAAATTAAATTAAATTATAATATGTAGAGAAACATAACCCTATGTCATCTTAGATTGGAAATAATTTTGATAAAACACTTGAACTTACTTCTTGAGGAAAATATCATTTCTTCTTCAAAATGTTATCTTTTCTCAAAATGTTGTGAAATTTTGAAAAGAAACTAATTTAGTCGAATATAAAATTGAAATAGTTATTGGAATATTCATGCAAATAAGTAATTAATATTACATTAAAATTCATTCATGTTGTATAAGTTAAAAACATTCTTCTCGTACTTTTTCTGAAAATGTTAAAAAGTATATTGTATGGTAAATGAAAGAAATATTCTTTTCAAACCATGTAGTAAAATTAAAAATTCATACAATGAATTTAAAAATAAATAGAAAAATATTAAAAAAATTGATAATATTTTTTATAAAGCATGAACATTGATAATAAAAATACCCCCAGTAAATAATTACATATAAACAATCTCGTATAAAAATGAAATTTCAGAATTATCCCTTAACTTGTACTTTTCATTGGTCAAGGGTGTGGTCACATCTTATATAATGGTTAAATTATCTTATTAAATTATACCAGGACCATATCTGTATTTATAATATCATATATGATCCTATTATTTCATTTTGTTAATAGTATTTCAATATTACCATTATTTCGTGTGTAAACTGCTTCGTTTTCCCATTTTGGTTTTTTTCTGTAAGTCATGTTTATTATGCATAGGATGTATTTAATTCATTAAATTAAGTTTATAATTATTATTTTCACACATCATATAAATTTTATAATCATTCTTGAATTGTTAACGTAGAGAACGAATCTCGCCGCATTGTGGAGACGGTAGGCTGTACGTATGCATGTGTGACGATATCATTCTCTTGATGGTTAACTGGTATGTGATTGGATGTTATATTAATTATAGATAATCATTATAATGTTATATTCATTATTTAAATCAATTATAGTCATCATTATACCCGTCCTAATAAAGTATTTTTGAATAACAAATTACTCCACAGCATGGATACGATAAGCCATACGTACGCATTCATAGTGATATTGTTATTCATATGATGGATACAAGTAAGTATAAGGTTATACCAAAACAATAATAAAATATAATACTGTATAATATACTAGAGTTATTACTTTATTATGGAATAAAAATAGAAATAGTAAGTAGAAGAATAAAATAATTTTGAAAGATGTGATAAAACAATCACCACTTTTTCATGTATCTCCTTTTGGTAAGCGCAATAGGACTACTTAAGATGGATTTATGCCCAAATGGGGGACTATAGGACAATGTTTTTTAATTTGGGAGGAGATTTGGGTAGGGTATTCCCAATAAAAAGGGATTTGTAGGCATTATTAAAATATAAGGAGATGTACACTTTAATAAGAGAGGGGAAGGGCACCTTTCCAAAGTCTTAAAATATTATTTTATTATAAATTAATTTTTGGTTTATAATGATCCTAAACTCATTTAGTTCTAAGATAATATTAGTATGGGTCTAAATCCTTTCAATAAATACAATTTAGACATGTTTTGATTTTATTTTTAACCTTATCATTTTCACTTATCCTTATTTAATCTATATAATTTATATTTGGAAATAATATAGTAAATTTTAAATTGGTATAAATATTTTATTATGAGTTAAAACGTTTCCATTATTGGACTATTTATGACATTTTATACCATATAATTTTATCATTATAATTTTTAATTTTTTTATGATTTTTAAGTATTTTAATAATATGTTATTTTTATAGAATATCAATAGTGTTCATTTTGACACTATTCAATTATTTGACAATAAATAAAATCCGAACCGAACATAAATTCAATGAAAAATATTAAATATACTCATTACATGGCATAGTATCCTATAAAATTATGATATAACATTAATTAGTTCATATGATATTTTTTTTATATTTTTAAAACCATTTATTTGATATTTCTATCAATAAAATAATTTCTACATCACTAATGTGTCATCATCAATGGTAATTATTTAATCTCTATAAATTCTAAATAAGTTCCCATTATGTAGATAATTTCATTATATTTTTGTAGACTATTTATTTTTTGAGGTTTTATAATGTTTATCTCTATATTAAAATTATTATACTAATAAGATATATGAGAGTGACATGTTGTCACCTTCTTTTGTTTTAATTATAATTACATCACTTTAATGGAACAAAGCACACTAAATGAATCAATTCCTACCATTAGGAGATATGGGTTGACTTTAAATCACCCAATATAATTTTTAGGAGTTGTGGTACTTTTATTATCTTTATCTTATTGTTAATTACCCTAATTTACCCGATTTACCTTTAATTGTGGTAAATAAAAATTATCGTAGTTACTATACATAATATCTAATAAATAAAAGTAACCTATTAACATAATTTAGACCCAGTGATTCAGAATATGGAATCCATTTCTCATATTTCAAAATACAAAATTCGCATAAAATAATATAAATTTAATTCCTTTTGTCAAAACCAATAAACCAGTTTTTATGAAGTGAAAACTTCTAAAACGATTGACATGTGTTTATGTCCACTTTAAATTTGAAATTAATTAAAATTACTTTAATTGGATTAAATTATAAAAATTTTAATCCAATTATATCTTAAAACTAATTAAAATTATAATCCAACTATATAAACAAATTAGATTAAAAAGCAGTTTTGAATTAAAATGCAGTATTTTTCACAATTCAATTAAATATGAATTTTATCAGAAAAATACAAAAAATTAAACCAATGTAAATTTTTTTTCTTGATTCCAAATAATAATTTTATTTTTTAAAATATAATATATAAAAGAGTTAAAAACTATATTTAAGTTGGGTGCATCATCAGAAGGCGGTAAAAGTGTTTTTTAAAAAAAATACTTCATTTATCCAAGAAATTGAATTTCTTCTTTTATCATGTTCTATAAAATACATAATAAGAATTTTAATGTTATATGAAATTCAATATTCGGTTAATACTAGTCATAAGGGCTAGTTTATATCCCATTAAATAATAATATTTTAATAATATATAGTTGTTTAGTGAAACTCGGTATTGCATACAACAAAAGCCATCGAGGCAGGTCACTCTTGTGTGTAATTCAAGACAATTCAGTGTTTCGTTTAGTGAAAGATTAATTTGTTGTCATGTATAACATAATTCAAACGTAGTTCTTTTATACATGGAAAACAATCTACACTCATGGTTGTATGAAATGAATTCTATCAAACAAACTTAATAGTGTGTGTAACACAAGCCAAGAATAGTGTTTCGTATACTTCAAGCTAATACGGTATTATGCATAGCACCACCTAATATTTTTGTAGCATGAAACATAAGAAATCAAATAAATTAAAAAGAATCTATCTCATAAAAACTCAGGTTGTTACATTCTACCCCACTTAAAATGATTTTTTCCCTTGAAATTCATTGGGGTTATAAATGAATTACTACTTGAAATTTTCTTTCATAGATTCCCACATCGTAAAAAGGAATACTATAACATCATTTTATAAATGAGAGTTATAAACATAATGGTTACCCAAAGTGACTCATCACAAGGTTTTCTACCTAGGATAACATCGGTGGGAAGTGGAAACATGGATATGGAAGAAGGCATCAAACCATTAAGTTATGGTGGAGAGTGATAGATAACGAGGTTAGAAAAATGTTAACAATTAGAAAATCATAAATTTTTAATGATATAAGGGACCATCTAATTCACTCAATAAGATGGTACTAGGATAACATTTTCGGTTTTTAAGATCCTTTTGCTAAATATGAATAATATGAGAAGAAATACTTACCTGATTTCAGCATAATCTCATCATTGGTTGTGCCTTAAACAATTTCTACTATGTCTCATATTCAAATAAAGGAAGTTGAATTTTTCATTCCTGAACTGTTAGTAGATCATGTGATCCATAAATTTAAGGATAGTTCATTCCATCTGTATTGATCCCAAAAATGTTAACACGAGTTATCAAACATTTATATGTACATATATAGTGACATAATACATTATTCAATCAAACTTCATTTGATACATAACTGAAACTTTCCAAAAATTTGATGACATTACAATCCTTAGGATTGATGAAAATTCAAAAATATAGAAAATGTTTAAAAAAATTGACCTAACTTTTATCCCCCATATATCATAAGATATATCTGGTTGGTCACATTCCAAAAATGTGAATACCTTTATATTTTATCCTCTTGATTTATGGTAACAACCTGAATTATCGGATATCTTTATTCAAAACACGTATCTTTCCTTATTCCAAAATTAAATGGACATATTCCTTTAGTCCCAAAAAGTTGTATTCTTCATCCATGATAGCATAAACCATTTGTTAAAAACTTCAGAATTGTTTCCCAAGAAACTATCATCATCCAATTTACTTATTCAAATCCAATATATCTTTATACAAACATCATTATATGAACATAATAGACATATTAAGGGTTATCTTCCACTTTATCATGTGTTCTCTAAATATATCACATTACCCTTAAATTAATTTTCTATCTCTATATAACTATTCTACATATCCATTCCAAATCCTTAATTAAATACTTATACTGAAAACACTTATATATTTCACAATTCATATGACATAATCCACAAAATTAGAAACATAAAGGCCTCAATCATCAAATTTTATTCTTAAATCATTACTCAGGGTCCATCATCTTCGTACTTCCTAAAATATGAATCATGACATAATGTTTATCAATGTTGAGGTTCTTAGATTTAATGTAAATAATACCATAAGAACATTTGATATCATTCACATGTTTTTTACATTATCTTTATCCTTAGAAGTATGGACAATAATTATACCATGTTCAAGATTATTTTCATGATATTTCTACTTAGGAAATCAATATTCATTATTCCAATAATTTTCATATCTAAAACATTCAATGATTTATTATGTTTTATATAGTTCTAGTTATTGACTAAGGCCATAAAAAAATTGTTAAAAATAAATTTTAGAGATTAAAAAAACATAATTAAGGTATATTATTATAATTTTTCTATTGATGATATCTTAGTTTTAATTCTAGGATATTCATGATTATCACAAAAATTCTAGGATTGTAACCTATAATTAGCCATAGTACATCCCTGGACATATCCTTATAATTATATATAGGGATATCACTAAATTTTTTGAATCCTAGTTTCCTAATGGAACCGTCACGATAACATTTGGAATGCCCACGACAATATTTTTCAAAAATCTCTTAGGAGAAACTTTATCATTTACCTCTTCCATGTTTCCCAATTCATTGGAGAGCTATCACAGGCTAACTCGCCTTAGGTTTATCACGGAACCACCCTTATTTTGTTTTTCATGTAACCACATGTCAAATGTACAAGTGCCATTACAGAATCATAACATATAAAAAATTGAAATTATTAACATTTCTATCATCAATCACAAGAAGTAAATTCAAGATATTGAAATATTCAATATATTACCAAAACCATTTATAGGATTTAATAAGGATATTTTGGAATCAAAGTGTCCCATACCACTTTGAAACTTTTAAAATAAAGAAATGAAATAATATTTTAAATTATATATATGTCCATATAATTAAATCCTTAAAACCATTTTGAAATAATGGACATTAATAAGAAATATTTAGAACAATAAATCATTAAAATATTTAAAAAAATAGTTAAAGAGTCTCTCACCACTTAAGAAAATACTTGTATATAAATAATTAAAGAACAACAATAAAAAAAACTTATAATATCATGAGAATAATTTGATTCATGATATAATGTGTCAAAGGGTAGTATATAAACCATATAAAATTGAATTTGTGCATAACCACAAGTTAGTCTTGTTGGAATTTAAATTGAGATTAAATCCCTTATGAGATCATATCATTTGAAAAAGGATAAATCAATGTCATAATTATGTGTGAATAAAATAAATACACCCAATATAAGTGGGTGTTTAGTGTAAAAAAATCATAGGTCATTCACACACATTATTAGAACAATAAAAACCCATGACATGGATATTTAACTCAATGAATGCAGATTGAGTTAAGATTCCCCTTACCTTGATCGAACATGTCACGTACAATAATTATGTTCCTGAATAATAAACATAGGTTAATTTATACTTTCATGATAATATTTTTAAAGTTTATAATTTATTTTATATCACTTATTAACATGTTATAACAATTAGTTAACTATTTGAGTTCATATTGGTCATTTTGTCGATATTCAGTTCTTGAGTCGAAAATGAACTTGTTTAATGTAAATTTTCCATGTAGTCAAAATTCCATAATCTCTATAATATTATTAATGATTTAAATATCATATATATCTAGTATATATGTATTTATAACAGTCCATAAAATTTTGATATAAGAAATTAAATCCACTGTTCATTGAGACGGTAGGTCATTTGTATGCATGAACGCTATGTTCATTTATTTTTAATATTAAAGAAGTTAAAAATAAATTATAAAAATAAATATTATAATTATAGTAATATATATGTTATATATGTTTTATAAGTTCATTAAATCCATCATTTATATGTTCCATGTATGTGATGAACGAGACATATCAATTTGAGAACACGGAAGTCCTCACTTCCTCCAATGAAATTGGCGTATTTACACATTATAGAAATCGTAACGGTATGATCTTAATAAAAAATAAAAAATCATAGAGACAATTTAAATATAATATATATATAATATATAAATACAGTTACATAATAATTTCCACCATTAGAGGTGGTAGGAGATAATTGAACAATCATCATTTCGCGTGGTATTATTTTTCCATACACAGATTCAATATGTTCTTATCCATTAGATAGAGGTGTCTGTAAGTGTAGTTTTACTCCTTGTCATAACAACATCCTAGTAGATTGATAATACTGGTTTTGTCATGTAATCTAATAATAAGAACATAATAGGGATTGGAGAAGGAAAATAAATGAAAAGAACTTGAGATAAGACGTTACCTCTAAATTGCGTAACTTCTTTTGATTTGTGCGAAAAGGCTTTATTGAATTTCTTTCTGCCCAAGAGAATGAATCTAGGAGGAAGGTAGAGATTTTGGAAGACTATATGTTCAGAATTTGGATGATACAAGGGGCTCGAGATATGTGTGTTTTGTGGATAGAGGTGGTGGCTCTTTATAAGAGGGACGAGGGGCACTTTAGGTAAGTCTTAAAATATTAATTTATTATAAATTCAATTTTGATTAAAAATTGTAAAAAAAAACTCATTTAAACAAAATATAAGATGGTTTTGGTTCAAATACCCATAATCCAATTATTTTTATGCAAGTTTTGTATATTTTTTATCATTTCCTTTTTGGTTTAGCTCTTATTTTTCCCTTTTTAATCTTACCATGGTATCATGTTATTTACGCATTATGGGTTAATGAAATTACCATATCCTATCCAATAACCCACAAAGAAAGTCATTTATGACATATTTGGACTTTTCCTAACCATTTGGAAGAATTTTAGATTTTTAGGAATTTAATATCATTTAATAAACTATTTTATATTTTCAGTTATGAATTATGTCAATTGTAGACACTATTCATAATTGATTTTTAAAAAATTCATGACAACCTGATTCCTACAAACTAAAGTAATTAACTAAACGATAATAGGTAAATATCATCCAAATAATTATTTGTTGACATCATAATAACCAAATTAATTTTATTTTATAATTAGTAATATCATTTATTTCAATCCTTTATTAATGAAGCAATCACTGCATCGTGTTGTTAATACTATTCATAACGAATAGTTTATATCCCATTAAATTATAATATTTTAATAATATCTCGTTATTTAGTGAAACTAGATATCACTTAAAATTCAATATATCAAGGAATATCACTTTTTCTTGTAATGCAATCAAAGTTAGTGTTGCGTGTAGTGCAAGCTTCCTTTGGTGTTGCACATAACATAATTCAAACTTAGTTCATTTGAACATTGAAAAAAACTATACTCAATGTTCTGGTGTGATGTTTGTTAGATTAATGTATTATCTCACTATACGTGGACTTATACATATTTGATAACCTTTTCTATCATTTTTGTTGAGATATATGGAATAACCTATCATTCTGTTGCATGATCTGTTAACACTTCAAGAATAAAAAATTCAACTACATTTCGTTAAATACTAGTTGAACTGTAAATTGTTTAGGGAATGATTAAGGGTATTAAAATCAAGTAAGAATGTATTATCATGCAAAAATTCTTCAACATTTGGAAAATGAACTTGAAAACAAAAAATTTTATCATAGTACCTCATTTTCTGATGAATCATATGGTCCTATAAATCATCGTATATTTATGGCTTTCTAGTCGTTAACTTTCTCCAAACCCTATTCTCTATCTCTATCCATCAGAACTTGATGGTTTAATTTCTCTTCTATATCATTGTTTTCACCTCCCACCTATGTTCTCCAAGGAGGAAACTCAGTGATGAGTTATTTTGGGTAACTATTATGTTTCTAACATTCCTTTTTAGAATGAAATTTTAGTATTCCATTTTACGATGTGAGTTTCTATAAAAGAAACATTCAAGTAGTAAACCATTTTATAACCCCAAAAATTTTGAATTGTGAAATTCATTTTAAATAGGGTAGAATGTAACACCTTGAGATTTTATGGGATATGTTATTTTTATTTTCTTTGATGTCTTGTGTTGTACGCTACACCAATATTATCTTCCGTTATATGCAAAATCGTAGTAACTTGAAGTCTACGCAACACTATTGTTGGCTTGCATTACACGTAAGAGAGACATTCCTCGACATCTTTCATGTAACACAATCCAATAATAGTGTTCCATATACTACAAGATAATACAGTGTTGTGTATAGAGGAATCTAATATTGGTGTAGCGTACAACACAAGACCTCAATGAAATTAAAAGAATCTATCTTATAATATCATGGTGTGTTAAAAGTGTGGTGCCTCTTTCTAATGAAGATCACTAATGGGGTGGGGATATCTTGTTCCACATTCCGATATGG
This sequence comes from Viscum album, assembly GCA_963277665.1. Classification (NCBI taxonomy): domain Eukaryota; kingdom Viridiplantae; phylum Streptophyta; class Magnoliopsida; order Santalales; family Viscaceae; genus Viscum; species Viscum album. The sequence goes on along the minus strand of OY728141.1, from coordinate 1,949,981,998 downwards.
ATATGGAACATATTGAAAACAATATTGGTGTGTATCTTTATATGAACAAGGATAAACAATAATAAAAAACAATTGATGAGGTGGGTGAAAATTTCCACCCACATTGACACCCCCCAATGATGGGGGCATTTAGATAACATCAACTCCATTTATTGGGAACGATAATCATTATAAATAAAATTATTTTTTTCCATCCAATCATCACACCATTTATAAGGCTACCCAATAGAAACCTCGCACATACCCCATCTAGGATGTGTGAACCACACCCAAACCGACACAAATCTAGGTTACTTAATCTAGCTGACCCAACAGACCTACCCTAGGACCTATTAAATATCTTAGGACACATTTAGAGTCCTAATGGATATTAAAATTCATAATAAAATCTTTATAAATTATATTTAATTATTTGTAATTTATTAAAAAAATTATACCATGAAATATATCAATAATTTATTTTAATTATTTTAAGGTAATTTAAAGTATTAAAATTTTCTCTGGGGTTGAATTTTTAAAAATTTAAATTATTATTATGAAATAAACTTTCTTATAGATTTATCATGAGTTGAGATCAACCCGTGCATGTTTGTTATTTATTTCACTAATTTAATTATTTTATTTGGAATTAAAAGTCTGATAATTATTTATTATTTTGATGATAAACAAATCATCTCTTCATTATTAAATATAATAGGGAATAAATATCTAAATTTTTTTAAAAATTAATTTTTCACATCACAAGTTCCACTCACCTATGTATGAGTATACATTTTAATGATCAATGTTCTTCAAAATTATGTGGTTCATGTTGAGATCGTGTGTGATGAAAAAAATTAAAATTAATGGTATTTTGATGGGAGTTGTAATTCAAATCATGTTACAACTCATGGTAATTCCTGGGGGTCTTAGTTGATCCATTATTTGTATGATGAACCAACTAATAGATAACAACTCATTATTGGGTCATCATTCTCTTTATTTTATTCTTATCATGGTCAATTATGTAAATTAATAACTATTGTACCATCATATATGATTTTTTATGAGAATGAAAAGAAAAAAAATGAAAAAAATTAAATATGAATATTTCTCTTTATTCAGTGTTAAATATTTGAGTGACATCACATAGAAACATGAATGGTAACTAGAAGTAAATTTTAATCACAATGGTAACTAAAATTATTATGTATAGATTATTTTATCATAACATTGTTAATTGATTTTCTAAATTCCATATAAATTTTTAAAATCATTTAAAAGGATTATATAATGTACATTTATGCATAAGGTATATAAATCAATCAAGGAAATATTATGTTAGTATATCCTTCATTAAATGATTTGGAATTGAACAAATAGATCAAATTGTTTACAGGGTATTTCTCTTTGATCTTCTATTTAATAGAAAGAATAAAGAGATTTTTTTATTGAATTAACCAAACTTTTATTGGGTGTAATATGAAAACCCATTATTTAATAACATGTTTTTCATGATTTATTACATAAAGATGCAATTAATTAAAATACAGAAGATCTTGATGCCCAGTGTCATTGGGTAACTTAGTATATAGTATAAAAATTGAAAAAAAAATAAAAAATAAAAATAATAAAACTCCATAACATTTCCTTAAATTATCATGATCTTCTAAAACTTCAGAAGATAACCTGGTGACGTATATAACAAAGGGAGAGTTTTATTGCTCGGTAAGGGAATAATCAATGTATAACATGATGAAAGTATTGAATGTGAGTCAAGAGGAATATCATGGTGACATACAAGGGGAAAAATAATAAACTGAAACATAGAATCATGATATAATATGATGACATAATGGAAACATGGGAATGTTAATACAATATAACACATGAAATCATAAACATATTTCAAGTCTAACCACCAAGACATCATAACATAGTGTATATACGATAACCTTTCATGCACTATACATGGTATCTTATGAGATAAAAACATTTACCAGTGCATTGGAGGGAAATATAATTTCTGGCTCACCGGTTACATTCATATCATGTACATGCATAAGTGTTAGATATATATTATAAAACATTAGTAGGACTTTTATTACATTTAATTCCATGATTAAAGACTATGGGTCATATACATTGAAATACCCAATAAATAAAGGATAAATAAATTTATATTAATACCCTTGAGTGGAAATGAGGAAGAGTATTCAATATAAAAAAATTAGACAGGGAAATAGAAGGATAATTCTAGCGACATAATAGTGGTACATAAAGATTCTTAGAAGTCTTTGATGAGAGAGAAAGGGGTATCTAAACACAATTAATTCACAAGGATAATAAGTTTAATGTGTAAGATCATATACCAATATAAAAAATTGGTTATAAAAAGAAATAATATAAATAATTTTCTTGAATAAAGAGGTGAATGATATGATCCCTTTCACTAAAAGGGTACTTCTAAAAGCTTTAGAGGGGCTTCTTAAGAGCTTGGGAACAAATTGGGAGGGAACTATTTAGGGAATGGAATAGTAAATTCAATCTAAAATGATCTTTAGTTAAGATTAATGGGAGTTTGGGTATCTTTTTTTTGAAAAAAGAGAGGGGAATTATTTATTAATTGATAAACATATGTTTTTTGTCTTTATATGATATATTTTCCAAAAACACATACCATAATTCGGTTTTTCCCAAGATTACAACCAAATTGGAGAGTGATTCATTAATTTATAAGTCTAAGAATCAAAATAATAAAAAAATACCCTTGGTAATGTTGAGGTTATTCATGGTTATATGGAATTGATTTTAAGTCCTTAAAATATAATATAGGTTTTGTAGGATTAATTGGGTGTTTAGAAAATTAATCAAATAATTTTTAAAATATGTAATTTTAATTAGAAAACATAATATTGGTCATAGATTCTATTTATATTATTTATCACATCACTTTTGGCCTTTTATGATTTCATAATTTATACTATATATTTATATAGATTTAATATTTATTTGAAAATATGATAAACTAAAAACAAAATTTAAAAAGACACCATTAGATAAATTTGAAGTTATAATTTAGAAAATAATATTTAATATATCATAATAATTTTTAAACACAAAAATTAAAAATTTAAAATCAAAAAACCCAATTTACTAAAAAATATGGGTTTAAGACAATAATAGTTTCTCACTTGTATAAAAATTACATTACAGATAATAAAATTATAGTATCATTTTTTAATAAATATTATTTAATAAGAATACATTATTAAAATAACATTTGTTTCAATAAATATTGAATTCATCAAAATTGTGTCTTGATTGAACCTATATATTTTAGAAAAATCTAATTTGTGTTTCATCATATAAAAATATAGTTTTTATAAAAATTATTTAATTAATGTTTAAAATGTATTAATCAAAATATAAAAATAATAATTATTTTATTAAAAATAAAAAAATAAAAGTTCATACTATTATGTTTTGTTATATAACCATTTATTATTGTACAATATGACCTAAGTGTAAGTGGTGTAATGGTGACACATTCTTGTTGTGGTTCAAAGAACACCGTTTTTGGATGGGATCAAAATAATTGAGAAATTCTCTCATAAATGGTTCTGATCATGCATTAGTTTTTGATTCATGGATTAGGCTTGATCAATATAAAATAACAATAATTCAATATCCTTAGGAAGATGCAATAAATGAGATTCATATGGTAAGATCTTACCAGTCGAGGTCATCACTTCTCACATCTCAATGAGTTGGAATTTATCATAAATCATAATATACTGTTAAAAAATTTTACTGTTTAGTTCTTATATTATCAATTGTTGTGATGTTTAACATTATTTTAAATTTGATAGAATATAACTATCAAAAATAGATAAATTTGTGCTTGTGTTTTCTATAACTACATTACTTTCAAAATTAATTTATCCATACAAAATCTAATTTAATTTATTAATGTTCAGGTCCTTACATTCATCCTCCGTTTATAAATATCACCTTCCAAATTTTCATTTCATACATTAAAATATATGAGTTTATTTATATTTCATTCCCTATTCCTGTGGACAATTTTCTTCCTCAAACTTATGGTTCTTCCATAGAACATCGAATAGGTGAGTTGTATTATTTTATATAAATTTTTCTCTAGGATATAATATCTTTAAATTCTAATCATCATCTGAATGATCATTTTCTAATGAAACCCCCTCAAGATTAAATACAAGTGATGGGTCTGGCATGTACTTCATATTGAGTGATACATGAAACAAATAATGTACTTAATATAGGTTTTTTTGGAGTACAAGTCAATGGGCCACTGCTCTAATGCGATCAAGAATCTCAAAGGGGCTGATGTATCATGTATTAATCTTACCGTTATCCTGAAATCTAATGATAATATTACTTGGTGATATGTGAAGGAACTAATTATCTATGACTTAATACTCTATGTCTGTACAATTATTTTTTATATCTTTTCTATCGACTATGTGGGGATTTCATATTATGCTAAAAGTTTTTGGACCTTATCTATCATATCTTGGAAAAGATCAAGTCTCATCAACTTCTTCTCACTTTAAAAAAATATGCAGGAGTTTGAAGAATCAATTAATACGAATCCTCATAATGCTCCATTTGAATTTTTTAATGGAAGCTATTATTATATTATAAATTCTCCACGCAAAGGGTTTGATCCCAAGATCCTAGGAAATGTAATGAAAAATATATCAAGATATCCTATAGAGTTTAAATTGTCCTCTTAGACTTTCCATCTATCAAAGGGTGATAATTTGTACTGAAATTCATCTATATATCCAATTATTTATGTCGTATTATCTTGATCCTCAAGATAAACCTCATATCTCAATCAAATAAAATAGAGAGTGGAACTCCATAGAGTCTTACCATATCTCTTATTCATATCATAGTGATTTGGTCGAGGGAAAAATATTCATTGATTATAGTGAAATGTAATGAATTTGATAGGTGATCGACAGCCACTTAGATGTTGTTATTTTCATTAGGTGTCCTAGGATGAAATAAATGGTTATTATTTCCCATTTCCATAATGATAGGGGCATTGGTTAAATCATAACCTTAGACTTATTTTATTCAACCTTCACTTGTTGGCATACTAGGCAACGATATAAAAATTCCAGAATCTAACTCTTTAGGTTATTATGAAATAATGTTTTCATCATATCATTGTATATCATAGTGATTCCTGAATGAATAGAGTAGGATGATCTATGTGAATCATCTTTAATATTCCTCAATAGTTATGGTTTTAATGGTACACATATTCATATTCCAAACCTTATAACTCCTTATTTAACAAAGATGAACTTCAAAATATTTTATACCCTTTTCTGTAGAACATCATCAACCTTCTGAGCCACCTTGATGAATCTAAGAATAGATTGTTGAAAAATTATTTTAGTAATTAATAATTTTGTTCATTTTATTCATAATATTTCCATCCTTTGAATGTCCAATAAGATTGGAACCCTTTCAATCAACATCATGGATAGGGTTATGGGATCATTTTTACTCAGAGAACCTGTAACATAGTTTTCCATCCTAGTACTATAATGGATTTAACAATCATAATACTTGATCATATCTGACCACATTTTTTGTCTCATATTGATATCAGGTTTTTAATATAAACATGAGGCCTCTATTATCTGTATATATTTCAAACTTCCCCTATATATGTAATGTCACAAAATATTCAAAATTAAGATCATTATATCCAATTATATATATTGTGTTAGTTATTTCTCTATTGGGATATTTAATTTTTGGTAGGTCTATGATATCACTTTTTCATCTTACATTAGTAGAAAACCCATGACCTGTTTGGAAGCATCACTGTATATCACAAATCTTTCCCCACTAGTACATAATGTGAGTATATGTGTGGTGATTAGAAACTTTTACCACTCATTGAACATCTCTTCTTATTCAATAGTCCATAAAAACATGACACCCTTCTATGTTTTCTTGGTTAGTGGGATATAAAATCATGATAACAATCTCAAAAATTGATGACAATAACAAGATAATCCAAGGAAACTATGGATTTCAATCACAAAAGTTGGTCTATTCCATCTCTAAATTGCCTCTATTTTTTAAGGAATCAAATATATCATTTTTCTAGTGACAAAATGGCCCAATAATGATACTTTATTAATAAAAAATCATATTCACTCAACTTTCAAAAAAAAATTCCTTTCACAATGTCATTAGTACATAATTAAAATTATCCACGTGTTCCCCCTTTATGTTAGAGTAGAGAACAAAATCATTTACAATAAATAAAACCAATTTTGTTGAGGTAATCCATAAGGAACCTATTCATCAATTCCATGAATATTATTGTAGAATTAGTGAGCCCAAATGACATCACTATGAACTCTTAAAGCTAGTACCTTGTAAAAATTACCCCTTGTGGTTATCCTCCATCTTCACCTCTACTTGATAATATCTGGACCAAAGATCCACCTTAGAGAAGCACTGGGCTCCACACAGCAGAACGAATAAGTCTTAAATCCATGGTAGATTATACTTGTTATATATTGGGATGTTTTTTACCTCATGATATTTAATTCATAGGTTCATTGATGCGTCCTTATTCATAATGAAGAGGATTGGTGTACCCCACATTGATGCACTTGGGTGTATAAACCCTTTATCCAGATGATTATATAGTTTCTTATTTATCTACTCAATTATATTAGTGGTTATTCTATATGATTTCTTGTATATTTGAAAATATCTGAGTATAATCTAATTTGAAAACACAACCTCATTGCATGGGGGAAGATAGGATAAGTCTTCCGAAAACAAATCAACATATTCCAATTCAATGGGAATTTCCTTAGGGGTGAAATTTTACAGACTTAGTCCTTTGATCTAGATACACATTCTCATAAGACAATAAGATTAATTAATGAAATTATGATACAAAAGAATATTCATCATCCTCTGGGCACTTGCATAGAATTAAAGAAAAAAATTTTGAGACAAAGGCTGATTTCCTTCACTCACCAATTTATGTTTTCTCTATACAAGGAAACAAAATCCATACCCAAAATAACATCAAATTGTGAAAAAGGGATTATCACAATGTTAACTATGAAGTTCATCATATAAATATGGATAGTGGAAAAGTTATATAAAATGGATGAAATAATTTCCCTATTTTCAATTTTCACTAATAGGTTTACTTTTGTGTTTTGCAGTGGTGCTTGAATAGTTTTACTAAACATGTGTGATACTAAAAAAATTACAAGAACCATATTCAAATATTATGATCACTATACTTTAATGAATAAATAGAGTACATATCCCCACATAATCTTTAGGATCCACCTCATCAGTTGTGATTGTATAAGTCCTCCCTTGCTCTATGGGACATGGAGGTTGTTTTCATCGACAACCTTAGTCTTCTTGTATTGTTTCTCATAGTTTCATTATTACTTATTGTTGAATAATTTAAAAACAAAAGTTGAGGGTCGTTAAGTGAATTCCTTTTTACCATAAAATTGGTGGGTTTATCCTATAGAGATTCACCATCTAAGTTCCCTTCCTTCCCAGACCTAATGAATTTCCCCGTCCACTTTAGGAAATTCCTAATATCCTTCTTACCATAGATTTGACAAGTGGTATGATATACATTCTAACCATAATGACACTCCCCCATCGAACTTCTAGGATAAACACCCATGAACCATAAATTGTATATCATGATATTAAAAACCTTAACCAATGCATTGAGAGACTATATACTTCCAGTATCATCAATCACATTCATATCTTGTATGTGCATAGGTGTGTGACATAGAACATATAATATAAGGATGTATTTCATCACATTTAATCTCATTATTAAAGAGTTTTTGTTTTATAAATTTAATTACCTACTTAATAAATTATAGTAACATCTAGTTGAATTCCCTTGAGTGTAATCTGTGATGTGTATTACCAACATGTGTATTTTTCATGGAATATCACAGGATAATTTCAATGGCATAGCGGGGGGCACATAAAGATTTGTAGTCGTTCTCAATGAGAGTAAAATGGGTTCCTCATAACATGAAAATCATACGGAATCTAAGAGGGATATTTAAGAACATTACATAACATAATTAATTAGAAATGAAAAATAATAATATAAATAAGGTACTTGGATTAAGAGAAGATGGAAAGGATCCCATACATTGAAAGGGAACTTATAAAAGCTTTCGACGAGCTTATTAGGAGCTTGGTAACACCTTGGTGGGATATACAGAGCTAAGAGTAGAGTAAATTCATGACCAAATTATTTTTAGTGAAGTATAATGGGATATTGGGTGAATTTTCATAACAAAAGATAGGGGAATTCATTATTAACTTCTAAACTTAGGTTTTTGACTCTCAATGATAAATTAATCCAATCACCAAACTATACCATGTATTCTATAAAATTAGAGTGGGATTCAATAATTTATATTTATATGAACCATACTAAGAATAATAATAATCTTGCATATGTTAAAGTGAGTCATGTTTATAAATAATTGATTTTAAAACCTTAAAATAAAATATAGGCTTTGAGGACTAAGTAAGGGTTTATAAAATTAATCCAATAACCTAAAAGATATATGTTTTTAAGGGGGAAACATAATTTTGGTAATGAATCCTCCATATTTTATTTTTTACAAAATTTTTGGATTTTTATGATGTGATGATAGATACCATATATTTATACCATATTAAATTTTTAATCAAAAATTTTATTGTCACAAAAAAAATTGAAAAATTTACAATTGGCTAATTCAAGATGCTAATTTAAAAAATAGTATCTATTTTATTAGATTCATCCATTAAATATGAAAATTTACACTTTTAATTCAAATATCCCCATTTAATGAAAAATATGGAGTTTAATGATGATAATAGTTCTTTACCCTTATAAAAATTACATTTGACTTCATAAATTTATATTATCATTGCTATTAAAATAGATATTATTGTAAAAACTTTTTAATAAAATTAAATTTATTTAAAAAATTTATAGAATTCAAAAAAAGTGTGTCTTGATTGAATATATATACTTCCCAAAGACATAATTTTCTTCCATTTTATAAAAATATATTTTTTTATCAAACTTATAATTTAATCATTATAAAATAGTAATAAAAATATAAATATGGTCCTTATATTAATTAAAAGTAAAATATAAAAATTCATACTATTAGGGTCTACAAATATAGCCCCTTATTATACTATTGTATGTCCTAGGGGTAATGTGTGTTGGTTTCACTTTCTTAGGTAGGTTCAATGAACATGGCTTGGGTTATGATCTATATAAGCATAAAATTATCTGATAAATAGTTTCACTTATTCCCTAGTTGTTGAATCTCAAATTGGTATTGGTCAAACAAAAAATTAGTGAATTTTTCCCCTTTTTAAGCTCTAATAAATTGTTTTTATAGGTTACAATCTAGGATTTAAGGATTATGGAGTGCACTTAATGGATCAATGAGTTATGAGTTAATGTAGTTTAAATGTTATTGACAGTACAGTACCTTCATGAAATTTTATGGCCTTTTTTAGGGTTATGAGATAGGAATCATTAATCCTTTCCACTATAATATCTAAAATATAGTATATAGCTAATCAAATAGTTAATTGTATTTGGATTTTATAAAATTGAGGGAGAGTAATATAAAATAAATTATTACATAGAATTTTGGTAATCAAGATAATGTTCATAATATTTTTTTTGTTTAAAATTTTAAATTAAAAGACCTTTAATTTTCCACTATAATTGATATTAAAATAAGATAAGATTATAACCGAAATGTATTTATTTGAGTTTTATATATGATTTTGGATCATAATATTCTAAGATAGGTAATTTCAAGTGCTGGAATTCCAAATTCCTTAGAAAGATCCTTTTAAGGAGGCTATCTTGGAGTAAATTTCTCTCTGTTAGAAACATATAAATGATGAACTAGATTCCCAGAGTCTCAAGATGTGTTATTTTTAGAGTGATAATCATAATTTTCATGAGGATATGGATTCATACAATAAGTTATAACATATTTAGTATTTATTTAGCATAATTCTAGACAATGATGTAGCAAGATATCTAAGGTATTATTCAAAATAATTCTTAGAGATGTTTCAATGAATGAGGCCCATGCTGTCTAGATTATTGAATATATGGATCACTTGGACATCTAGATCATTCTACTTCTAGATAATTTTCACTTATTAAATTTTATACTTACTACCTTAGAACTTCTCCAGTTTTATTGTGAATATAATATAATCTATAGTGAGAAGTCTCTTCTAGAACTAATTACCATTATTTTACAAGTAGATAAAGACAGGAAGTGTGTAAATCCCAGAGTCCTCATAGTATATAAGAGGAATTAAAAGGAAAAGGGACCCAAGATATGCTCAATGTAAAATGCTCTTGAGCATTGTCCTTAAAATAAGAGGATGATCTAAGTCATGGTAAAAAAAATATGTAGTGTATTTTACATGTGGAAAGTTAGGCTACTAAAAGAAAAACTACACGTGTTTCAGGAAGAACAGGGATTATTTAGGTATTTTGGACACTATGTTTAATATTTCTGTACCTACCATTTTCGTATCCGATATAAATTTTTGTGTTCACATCTGTATCCAAATAAACGAACTAGGTAGATTCAAGAAGGTTACTATAGGATATTTGGATCTTTTAGTTACCACTGATTCCATACAAGATGACTTGGCTAGCAGAGACTACCACCTCACACTGTCAATAATAAGGATCTTAGTTTTATAAATTTATTTTGTTTTTCCTAGTGTGGCAATAAATATATATGTATACATAAAATATATGAGTGGTTTTATTTTCATTTTTTGAAATAACGTCTACTAATTTTGTAAAATTAATTAATATTGTGTTATGGGAAATTTAAATAATGGTCAATTTGTTGATAATTAATAAATAATATAGTTCTACATATTTATATCACACCAAGTTTTGGAATCACCGACTCGGTAATGTAAATGTGAAGTGCTTGAAATATCTCTATCTGGGTTTCTATTTAGATTCTATTGAACGGAAACCACTTGAAAAATGTCCAAATTATTTACATGTAAATATGGACAAACCAACTTTTGGTGTAAAGTGTCAAAGTACCACTGAGCTTCTAGAATTTTTACACATATATGTATGAGTACCATTTATTGTAGAATATATTGGTGGATTCCAATACTTCATTACCATTACTAATGAAAAAGTATATATGGTTTCCTCAACTTAGTGAGTTACAATTTTAAATCATTGGAAAATTTTAATGAGTTTAATATTTATGAATGTAATTAACTTGGTAATATTATAATGTAATTTTATCATATTGATATGGAAAATATCTAAACCAATAGTTAAGAGATATTCTACATAGGTCTAGGATTCTATTTCAACTCACTCCACCTTATATACTGTAGTGAATTGGTGTTAGTGAAAGTATGAACCACCCTTTGTTAGATATGGTGTTGTGGATATTGATTCATTCATATTTTCAATGATCATTTTGTGGAAAATAATTACACACTACAAAACATATACTAACCTAATTTCCATTTAAAATAGGTAGTTATATACCATATGATTTAATGTATGGAAGGAAATCCATGTAACTAAACATATGTATAAGGGGAAATGAAGCATTTGTTAAGTATATTTATGAAATAGACTATCACCCTAGAGAAAATTGTATCTTAATATGATATCACAAGGAAATTAGGGGATATTACCTATAAAACCCTTCAGATAAGAAAATTTTGGATGATAACCATCCCATGGACAAGTGCCTCATCTGGGTGGGTGAGGACTCGGCAAGTTCATCGGAGAGACCCAAGATTAAATCTGGGAGGAGACATATTTTAAGGTTACTATAGTAGTATTGTAGTAGGTTTTTTTAGGCACAGTAGTAGCTGAAACTATTCATCTGTTTCGTATTTCAGGACACCTATTTGGTCGTTGATTACTTTAAGGCCTTTGGGCCATCCAAGCCCTTTAGGCCAGTTAGGATTCCAGGCCCCCTCAAGGCCTTCAGGCCACCTTAAGACCTCGGGACACCTCAAGGCCTTTTTGGTCCATGTAGAATTGTGCCTAAGTGGTCCAGGTAGACTCTACAAGGAGTAGGATCCAAATGAGGATTCAGATCAAGGTAAATTCACTAGAACAGAGATAGTAGATTTGAAAAAATGTGCGGGTATGGAAATTTCCATCAGGTCCAGTCTATGCATGAACATAAATCCTAGCCGGTATCCATGGAGAGGAGGATATATAACATCATGATATAGATTTTGGGGAGGAGTAGTTTCAATTAGTTATATTCTGGATGATTTCCTCTGATACCTTTATTTCATGTAATGTCATGAAGCCTCTGAGCCATATAAGGGTTCCCCTTCAACCCTTAAAAGAGGGATTATCAAAAATGAATAAAACAATAAGGCCTTTGGTCCATTAGGATGATAAATATCACACTTATCTAGAAAGGGGATATATTCTTATAAAGGATAGTTAGATAAATATTGACTTCTATAAAGTAGTTGATTATGATACCTAGGAATTTTCACTTGAATAATTTCCACCAGTTCACATGGAAGAGGATGTTCTCGAGACACAAGTATTAAATATAACAACTAGACAAATATTTTTTTTCTAGTAACACATTATTAGTTGATATTAATGATCCTATATCCAATACAGAGGAAGTAAAGAGGTAAAAAAGCTAAAAGTTAGAAATAATCCCCAAATTCTGAGATGGAGTTCATGTATCAGAACCAATGCTCAAATCTGGGTGATCTCCCAATATATATAAATCATACTCAATGAAAATGGGTATTCAAGAAGAATATGGATATGGGTGGTAATTTTAGTAGCTAAAAATCAGAGATAGTTGATAAAAGGTTTAATTAACACAAACAAATATACTAGGGAAAAATATTTGCTATAGTTTCTATGATTAACTCTTTCAAAATTAAAATTTACATAGATTATAAAAATTACTTATTGATTTGAAAGCTGGATTTCAAGATAGATTCCCTTTATGGGAATCTTTTTAAGAGATTTTTATATGACACATTTAAATGGTTTTGTAACTAGAAAGGATTATAATATGATATGAATGTTTTCATGATCCTTTTTTGAATTACTAAAAGTATCTAGATCATGGAACATTCACTTTGATAAATCCATAAGGGAGTTTGGTTTCATAAAGAATGAAAGTAAGCTTTGTATTTACAATGTGTTCAGTGGGATTGTAGTAATTTTCTTAGTAATATATGTTGATTAAATATTACTAATTGGAAATAAGATATTTTCCTTATATCTTGTTACAAAATGGTTGAACACATTCTTATCCAAAAAATGGGTGGACTATATTATACATATCATGATCATTCAGTATATATGTAATAGGTTTCTTAAATAATGTTAGTGTACATACATTGACCAAATATAGGAGACATTATGTATGAAACATTACAAGAGTGAATTGGTTAAATGGTAACATGATATAAATTTCCACAAGAAAATAGTTCCTCGAACATGGGAGAAAAGAAATCGGATGAGTGGAATACTTACACATAATTGAATATTTTAATAATGTATTCAATGTTATGTACCTACTTTTATGATTCTTGTGCCTTGAGAATGGTGTGGTGGTAACAATTATATCTAAAAGGAAAATATTGGTTTTCTATTAAAACTATCGTAAAGGAACTAGGTCATACTAAGGATATATTCCCAGTGTATGTAGGAGATGAGGAGATAATCATTGGGGGAATTATATATGCTAGTTTTCAAAATAGATTAGCATGAACTAAAATCATAGTCATGGTGTGTATTCTTTTTTAAAAGAGGATTTGTATTTGCAGGATCTCAAAGAAGAACGTGGTTTAAAATTCTACAGAATATTTCATTTATATTATGTCCTCTGATACAGCTAATGAAGTATTTTTTATACACAAATTCACTCTTGTGATTAGCATGTTGTTGAGTATTGAATATACCATCACAACATTTTTGGGATAATACTCCAATAGTGGTTCTCATAAATGATCTTAGGTCACATCAATAGAGAAAATATATACAAATATAATATTATCTCCTTTTGGGTTTTTTTAGAAGGGTGAGTTTATAATAACAAGTGTTTCCATATGGGAAATCATGGAAGAAATATAGACTAAATCCATATATCAAATAAAGTAACAACATCAGGTTATGTCTAGTGGACTAAGATTCATTATCAAATGGATATAATGCGAATAGAATTTTTTAGAGTAAGTTACCTACAAAAACCTACCACATTCTTATTATTTCATATAAATTCATTTTCTTTAATATTATTGATAACATGACACATGATGAGTATTATTCTCTGTTTCATTAATGTTATAATTTATATAGATTATCTATCATATATGAAGGTCATAATAGTTCCCCACTATGATGAAAACCATGAAGTGATATTACAATATTCTTAAACATATGTTCTATGGATAGATTACATATTTTAAATATACACATATGATGTAGGCCATTAGGGGTATAGGAGTCATAAAATATTGAGGCTTCTTATCATGAAGTTCACCCATGGTTATCTTTAAGGGGGAGGTTTGTGAGAACTCAACTCCCATTAGGAAATCCACATGTTCTTTGGGCCATTATATTTTCAAATCTATGGATTTGTGAAATGATCCATACACTTTAACTTTATTATTAATGGATATCTTGAGTCATGTACTTTGATATATTTATTAAATCATGAAGAAATATGATCATGGTGAAATTATATATGTTGGGTGTTTTATGAGTTATATGGAATTAATGAATAAGTCAAGGATGTATTTATCCCTTCTATTCTATAATAGATATTGACATCATAATCCCTTTGATGGAAATTTAATAGAATAATAAGTCTATGTCCAAGTAATTTTGTCATAGTATTCATTTATCGAAAATAAAAGAATGATATTTCAATAATATAGGTATATGAAACAAGTAATGAAACCTACTTGAATGAGATATTAATTAAATGTGATAATATTACATTGTAAGAATTCATAGGACATAGTCCTATAATTTTATTCTCCTTATCTCTTTAGGGGATATTATGTGTTTCAAGAGACCACTCTTGGTCTATGAATTGGGATCACTACTATTTTGATGAGTCCTATAGTGTTAAATAAAAAATGTATTCACAAGATCCACCAATATAGTATAAGTATATTTCTAGATAAAGTTGTCCCCACTAGCGGGGACCAGTGGAAATCAAAGTGAAAAATAAATATTTAATTAATTAAAGTATATTATTCTACTTTTGAATAATGCGAATTAAATTTATTTCTTCTGGTATTAACATTTTTATTTAAATGTAAAAATGAATATGAGAAACTATTATTTTTTGAATTAATGACACACTATTCACGGTATATTATATTATTTCTAACGTAATGAGTCGAGTTAATGGATCATGGTTAATAAAATTTCATTTAATTATTTCACCAGTGTGTGGTGAAGTATTCATGAAATGTAAAACCCATTTAGTTAGTTATTCATAGCATTTGGGTCCTGTTTAAGAGGGTTAAACTGTCCCATATATCAAGTTCAATTTAGTAAAGTAAAACCTTACTATTTAAGCTTATTTAAAAGACATGAATAGGGAATGAATTAATTTTTATGAATTTGAGATTTATCCTCTCTTCCATCCCCTTATATAATGATTATAGAGGGAGAATGATCAATAAAAAATAAAAACAAGTTTACGGATCGATCATGTGATCTTATAGAAATCGTACAAGTATTATAAAGAATTTGAACTTATATGCTAGAACCTAGGAATTATATCACAATATTTGTGGATTTTTATTACATGTTGGTAAAATATTGAGGTAATATTCTTTGGTGTCTTCAATCTAGGATTATCCAAAAATGATTGAATATCATCAGGATTGTTTTGTTAAATCTAGGTACTGTTTTGATGTCATTATCAAATTAAATTAATTCTCAGGATGTCCTTGTAATGAATGAGGCCTCTCTAATATGAATCATGTAATTTATGATAGATTTAGTGATGAAAATTAAAATAATTTTTTCATTACTACCTCTATTGTGTGCCTTGTCCTTTTATGGTGTGTGTCATAACTTACCCCATGATCTCTTATCCTAACCTTCTCTTCCAGAAGGCGATGTACTCAAAAAAGCCTCAAAACCAATATAGTTTCACCCTGAATCTAAATTCCATATGGAATTGAATTCATGAATCCAAAAACATGTGCATTTAATATTACACACATAGCACTCAACTCTCCTCAAATAGGTCAAACCACCATGTGTAGTCACCACTCATTATCTTCCACTTTCATCTCACTATCCTCACTATTGGTCTAGTGTGTTGGGAGTTTTTTGAAAATAGTTGTGTTTAGAATGAATGTTGTTGTATTATCATGGGGTTTCTCTGTGTTTATGGAATACCATTCAGAATAATGAAGATGGTGTCCTCCTTGGGATAGTAGTGTATGTGGTGTTCATCATTACCGAGGGATATTGTATGGTAATTGAAGAGATGAAGTTTATTTTCATTTTTTCAAATGAAAACAAGATCATGTTGTTATAGATCTATGGGAGGCATACTTTACACATTTGACATACAATTTTTGAAGACATGAACACGAT
Source organism: Viscum album (assembly GCA_963277665.1). NCBI lineage: Eukaryota > Viridiplantae > Streptophyta > Magnoliopsida > Santalales > Viscaceae > Viscum > Viscum album. Next base: position 1,949,965,272 of record OY728141.1, on the reverse strand, counting down.
GAAAATCTTCAGTGATTTATTTTCCACATTTTTCTATTAATGCGGTGTGATTATGTTTAGATGAGTCAATATAATTATATTTTTGATTAATGTTTTATTATTCTCATATCTATTTATTTATAATCCATATTTTATTATAATATTATTTTTTCCATATTTTAATTGGGTAATATATATCTATGTTTCCATTATTTTAATATGATACTTCTATACATAAACTAGTTCCAACTTGTGTGATACCAAAAAAGAAATCATATATGGGAGAACAATGTAGAATTTATTTATTCTATATTTCATTACATGATTTTGGGAAACATATGTCACATGCAATAGAATTTGGAATATATAAATATAGTAATTTATGAATTAATATTTTTATGTTATTCCTCTTTAAACTTTTACATGTCATAACTAATAATTAATGATATATGTGGGAACCTATCATATATAAACACATTGACTTTTTGATAAATAAGTATTTTTAATTCATTAATTTATTAAGTCTTGAATTCATTCCCATTTATTAATAACACTAAATAAAGTTACTTTTGATATATTTCTAGAGTTATTTTGTTTTCAAATAAGAACTATATTTTTTTAACTAGTGGTAGTTAGGTGAATAACAATTTAGATATAGAGTTTATTTATTTATATATTAATGCACTTGAACTAGATTAATGACTCTAATATAATATCATTTTTTTATTTCTCTTAGCTTGTGTTATGTCATTTATATTTGAAATGAGCAACGTCATCAAAAGTTTTGAATTTTTGAGATAATTTGAACTTTTCATCTAGTAGAAAGATTGTTTTGCAAACTATGTGATGAAATGAAATGATTCATTTTAAAAAAAATTATTATGTGTTTTTTAACTTGAAATAAATATTATTGGGTGGCTCATAACTTTGGTTATCAGAAGAGGAGGCCCAGAGCAGTCAGGGATACTGTTGTAGTCCTTAGCTTATCTATGGACACCACTAGCTAATTGGTGGGGTTGGTAGTAGCCCTACTTCCAAGGACTCTCCAATAATGTAGTGATCTATAACCAGGTGGAAGGTATCCCACTGGATAGAAGATGTAGCATGGATAGCTTGACATCATGGTATGTTGGTTATTGGCTTATTGTTGCCCTTATGTTATTTTTACCCCGAGTTCCCTAATAGATTATTAGGCCTTTATAGAATTTTAGAGATCTATTCGATTAGGATCTCATATTTTACCTCTCCATGACCCCCCTGATTCTATGTTCATATATATTCAAACACTTGGTGAATCCAGGTGAAACCCTTATTCTTCAATCTTGGCTCCCTCTTCCTTATTAGGGGGTGGATCATTCTATCTTTCCTCATAGATGATCCCTTTAGGTAAATAATGTACTATTAGATTCCACTACATCTCAATTATACTTGAATTATCTACCTTTATGGTCACCTTAATGATCTATTGAATTTTCATATTATCTCTATTAGAGAATCGGATGACAATTCCAAAGGTTCTTGATGGAATTATCCAAGAATGATGAGTATTTTGAAAAACATGGATATATTATTTTTCATAATTATTAATAATATTTGTTAATGAGATTTTTGTTAAACTTATATCCCTTTGTGATACTTAGATAGTTTTTTGTGGATCTGAGTTAGATCAACAATAAATCATGGAATTCAATTAGTGGATTTTACAGGAATTATAATCCTTAGTGTGTCAGGACTTTTAAAAACTCCAATGTAAAAAATTGTGTTGATGTACGTCACCCATTAATTTTTCTTCAAAAGATTGCAATTAAAATATTTTGAATTGGTAGTTTTTTTGTTTCTATGGGATAAGTATTTTTTCCAAAATGATTTCATATGAACATTAAGAAACTATAATGGTTGGTAGGTTGTCATTTCGCTAAGGAATTGATACTCAAAAGGTATTTCAAACAATATTGCTTCCACGAATTAAGGTGATTTTACATGTAACTACTTTAATAATTATATATAGTTGTAATTAATTAAACTGGGACTCTTAAAAACGAGTTAGTACCTCATGGGGATTTATGGAGGCCAAATGAACATGGATGGACTCCTACATATTGTTGGGAATTTCTTTAATGGGATTTGGATCCATGTTTAGGTTAGTGGTTCTCTGAAATCTACCCTAATTAATATTCATTGTATATTTGTATGCGATATGAGGATTTCTACATTAGTTAAATGAACCATACTTCATAATTTTAATAAAAAAATCATATAATGCTTAATTAGTTAATGATATGCAAGTCCAAACTAAAAAAATTATCTAATCCTAATGAAACTGAACAAAGTGCCAAGGTCCATGATGGGGAATTGTACAGTATCTTGATTTTGACCACTGATGGTCGAGGCTTGATCACATGTTTGTGCATGAGTAGCCTGTGAGACCCACATTGGATGTTGGATAACATGTGTGTTCATGTGTATCTCATGAGACCATTATAAATTGATTTATAACATCATTGGGATTAGGTATCCAAATTGAATTTGTTTTACATTGATCACATGTGTGTAGGTGTAGCTACATTGACTCATAATGACATGTTATTTTCTTTTTATACATATTATCTTCCTAATTATGTGATATAAGTTTTTTAATTTTTAGGAATTATTATGGTTTTTTTTTCAAAAAAGTGAACCATCTTGATTTGACTCTCCCTTAGAGGAAAAGTGTGCATGTCAAATATTGATAATGATTATGGACCTAGACACATGGCAAGTGCATGAAGGCCTTGAGGTTAGACCGAAAACAACATTAGTGGGGCATGATGGTATTACGGTCTAAATTTGGGAAAAACCAAGATATAATGACCTTGAATAATAACTTGTCAATTCCATGGGTTATGAATGATTATAGCCTAGTCTATAATGGATATAGGGTATGATAGCCTTGTAGCATGACCCTGTTTAAATGTCTTGTGACTACTCTAGGATACCCATTAGCCTTTTGGATAACTCATCATTCGACAACCTCATGTCTATCATTTCCAGTATTGATATGAATCACATATATTCAAAGTTTTTTGGTGTCTTGGTAATCACATGACTAATCGAAATATGGGTGTTGTTTCTTCCTTTTTCATTAGTGATTATTTTTTATACTTGAACAATTTATACATTTTCGGATTACTTTATATTGATTTTATCACCTCCATGAAAACTAAATTAATAGATTTCATTCAATACCACATTGGTTGTTCCCAATTTATTGGTACTCACACCACTCTTTGATGCACATAGAACTTGTGTAACTGAGAAATCCTCACATGTTGCAAGTGTAGGTTTGGTTGAGGCCCCAGTTGATCATCAAATTGGAAAACTCACAGTGAGTCTGGAGACTGGGAGGAGGTGAATATTGGAGTTATGTGTATATCCAATTATATTTTTATTCATTTTCTATCTTTTACTTTTGATTACCCTGGTTGGTGATTTTTTCCATGTATTCAGGTTTGAGTTTATTGTTTTAGACATTCATTTTTCAGATTGTGTGTAATTAGAATCTATGTACTTTGATAGTTTATTGTCACACATTGAGTGATTTAACTATTATTGAAAATCATTATTGAGGTTATATTCTCCCCACAATTTTACTAGAGATCCTCATTTCTAGTGGAAATCCTTTCTGGTATATAGGGAAGTGCTCCAACAGATATGTAATACTCTAGCTCAGTCCTAGTGATTCAGGTTGGGGTGTTACAAAATGGTATAAGAGTGTCTTGTATTAATGATTTGGGGATATATTAAATAGATCACATATGAATGTTTCATATCATGCTATGTAACTCCATCTAGTTCATCGTAAACTCCATTCCTAAAAGATATCCACTTTGCATGGGCAATAGATTGATGTTATTGATTTTTGTTTTTATAGTTATATGATTTCACCTTCTGTGGTACACATGGATTTTTAGTTTTTTGATCTCGTATGGATTTCACCCCTAGACATATTTGGAAAAACGAATCGAATGCATTATATTCAACATGTACGATTCACATGACTTATTTTATTCTTGTTTCTGATCGTACTGTTGATAGAGGACTCGTATGATTTTGTGTCAACAACTTGTAATATATTTACACAAATGAGTTCTTGATGAAATTATATTTAGTTGAACAACTATGCATGTATTTTACTAATATAATCTCAATTCAAACCATGTCTTAGTGAACCTAGATGATGATTATGATGACAATGACGATGGTGATGGTGGTGGTGATTGAATCACAGTCTCTCTCGACAAATATGGTGCATGGTTCCTTGTTGAGTTTTGTTGTGCATTAATTAACTTAGTAAATAATCCTATGAAATTAGCCTTTGGATAGTTACAATTGATTAATTCTCCAGTAAGAGACTATGTAGAGTTATCCCTATAGTTCCCAATGGAATATTTTTAAATTAAAAAATGAATCTGTATCCTTGATGTAGATATTATAATAGTGATGTTGTTATAAAATTATAGGGGAGGTGTGACTAGATGAAATTTTTTGAGCTATATCCCTTAAAGAGACCTTGTTTTGTGTTACTTAATGGACCCTTTTAGTTTTGTAGTTTTGACACTAGTTTCTAAAAATTCATAGCCTTTGGATTCTTGGAGTAACTCGATTGAGAATATCTCCATGTGAAGGGATAGTCAATGTCAGTGTTTGAGGGGCCCATTTCATTGAATAAATGACATATTCATGTTAATAAACTCGTAAAGTGTTAGAAAAATATCATAATAGTTTCTTGAAATAATTTAAGTATAGATAACCTGGAGTTCTATTACTCTTGGTGAAAGTTTTGGGTTAATGGAATAAACATTCAGCACCTGACACTAATATTTCATGGTGTGCTTTCAAAAATGTGGTGAGAACATAATATAATGACTATGGATCTTTAGTGATGATCATGAGTATATTTATCATGTAATAGAACCTATAGTTTATGAGATACTATTTATAAAAGAATCATTGAAGGTTATTTTTTTAGAGCTGGTATCTAGTATAGCATAAACAATTAAATAGGTGTGTCAGTTTGGATTGAAGGTCAATGCCTCATGAAAGATTTTGTATGATTTAATAAAATGGAAGTGTTTTAATTCATTAATAGGTAAACCTTAATGTGTGAGGGATCATAACTATTGTTACACATGGGGTCAGTTTAGTTAGAAGTAATGGGTGGTGAGTGGACCATTTAGAATTTCTCAGGATATGTAGATGAAACTGAAAGATCTAGTGCTGGTTGTTGACTAATTTAGTTTAGGGTCACCCTTGGAGTTAGAAAAATTTGAGTTCAGTATGATGCTTGTAGGGAATGGTAGAGTAGAATATGTTGAGTGTGGATATATCTATGTGGAGGGATATGACATTGGGAATGGTTATGGGTATCATTGTGGGGTCAACCCAAGTTCATTATTGATGAAGATGACATGATTTAGAGCAGCATCATGCATACGGGGAGAAGAAACATCTTGGATAGTGTTTTTAAACCACACATAAGCTGTGGGATGATGTAGCTAAAATCCAGAGTACATCATTGAATGTAGTGAACTATGTTATAATAAAACTTAGAGTGTGTGACACATGTTTTATTTACTAGAATTTGGGTGTAGGTACATGGTAATTACTTGTCTTTGTAGTTGGCGATGAAAAATTATTGGGCTGGGAAAACCAAGGTATACACTAAAAAGTGAAATTAAGGATAGCCCTGTAGTGGTGAGGATTGATCTAGAAACGATTTAATGAACCTCTCTAGGGATGGTTTGTGGTCTTTTGTAAGTATAACCATCAGACTGTCATAGTTATTCTGGAAGATCAATGTGTAATGGAAACAAGATTGTATGATTTTTTTAATAATTACTCATGTTTGATTCAGATGAGTACCTTTATTGGGACTATAAGTGGGAATTATTCTCTAGAAATTGTTGATTAAAAGACATTTTGAGCTAGATTGGTGGGACGTTAGTGAACAGTAGAGAGCCTTATTCTAGGTGTAGATGTTTGGGGACCAAAATAATTAAATTTCGTTGATGTTCGTTACGATTTAGGTAATGATGTATGATCTATTTAATGGTTCCTAAAATTATTAAGGAATCATGATTGGTGGGTTGATAGAGTTTTGGTTGTTTAGGAAATGGAAGTATGTAGGATGTAGGATAGAAGAGTACTAACTGGTATTTCCATGTGATTCTAGATGTGGTGGGATATAACCTCATCGAGCTCATCATACCAGGTTTAATATAGGTGTTTAAGAATCGGTCAATATATTTCTAAAACTTTTATCATTATTGGGTTACATTTTGTTAGTGGTGTCTCATTGATTTGGTTTAAAATCTAGAGGGAGGTATTGATATTGAATTTTAACTCGTGTTTTGAATTTGATAAGGCATGATGGAACGGAACAACCTTTGGTGTATCATTAAGAATTTAGTTTATTGTTTTGTATGAAAACTCATATGGTGGTAAGAACCTAGATGTGTCAAGAGGAATAAGTTTAGTACATCTTGGTGTGTTAAGTTCTATGGATACAGTGAACATAGTCTCGATGTAGGGAAGTAATGATATTTTGGTTCTACTTCTAATATTTGTTCTATTAGTCGCACAAGAAGTGTTTGATGGGAATTCAGGAATGTGTTCATCCTTGAGGAAATGTTTTGTGTTTGAAGATGAAACTCGAAGAACTTCTTATTTATAAAAATCATGGAATATTGGTGGGTGTGATTTGATCCACACTAAAACATATCAGTTAAGAGAAGTGATATGGTGGGAAGAGTGTAGCGACTTTCATCATTACGAGTTATTAATTTTGGAGGTAATTTAAAATTTTTATATTTTAGATGGATATTTTAGAGAACTAGGTGATGAACTGATGTTATTCAGGTTGAAACATCATTTAAATGTGTTTTTACACATGAAGTAAATATTTGTGGGTGAATCGGATATCGGGATATCAGTAGAGGAATCCCGATGTAGATGGGGATGCTGCTATAGCTTTCGATTAGGAAGTGGGGTGGTCAAAAACCTTGTTACCAAGAAGGACTCACTGACCAACTAATGAGCCTACACTAGGTGGTCGGTGGATCACCTGCTAGTTGATGGACCACCTAGTAGTTGGTGGAAAACCTGTGGGTGGGTAGATCACTTACTAGTTGGTGGACCCAGACCGGCTAGCTACTAGGACATGATAGGCAGCAGTTTAGTGAGGACCTTGTGGTGTTCTTGGATATAGAGACCCCCTCAAAATTCTTAGAACTATATTGAGTTTTGTAGATCCATTTGACCAGGTTCCCATCGTATCCCATACCATGAGTTCCCCTTGATCAATTATGGATAATTTTTCACTTTTTTGGTGTATCCAGGTGAAATCCTATATACTATTTTGATCTTGGGTCCCACTTCCTCATGTGGGGGGAGGGGGGTTGTTTCATTCATTCGGAATGGTTACTCCTAGTATATATATTCCTTTTAGATTCTATGATGTTTCAATTATACATTAATTATATCCATTCATGTTCACCTTAATCGTCTATTGATTCATATAATTATCTCAATTATAGAATTAAATGAAAATTTCCCCAGTTCTTGATAGAATTGTCCAAGAATAATGGGGATTTGGATCAATGTGGATAGAGTATATCACATGATAATGAATATATTTTTATGGGTGTTTTGTTAAACATGTGTCCCTCGGTGTTTCTTCTATGATATTTTTCTTATTTAAGTTGGATCAACCATTGTATCATGAAATTGACTTGGGGATTTTTCATACCATAGAATTATGAGTGTACCAGAAGTTTCTACAACTCAATTGGAAAATATTGTGGCTAAGTTACATCACCTAATTATTTTAGTCAAGAGATACTGATTTAATTATATTAAATTATATTTTAATTATTTGTCACATAATAGGGATTTTTCAAGAAAGGATGTCAGAAGAGTGTTACATACCAACCATAAATGGTTGGTCGTGGTTCTCACTAGGTAGGGATACCCGGTTAGTCTTTTAGAAAGTATTACTTTTTTTATATTGAATGTGAGCTTCCCTATAACCACTTAATTAATTATAATTTTTAATAACTAATTAAATTGTAATTATCAATCACGAATTAGGACCTTGTGGAGATCAATGGTGGATGAATCTAATTGTATTTACATTATAAAGAAGGTGTTCATTTCATTAATGGAAGTTAGCTCCATTATAAGCTTGGTGGTCCCATGTACTCAACCCTATGGTATTATGCATGGTTTATTGGAATGTGATATTAGGTTTTCCTCATTTTTCAAATGATCCATAATTAATAATTGTTTATAAAATTCATGTAATAGTTAATTATTTAATGATATGTAGATATTAACTAATTAAAGTAACCATGCCTAATGTAAAAAAATAATGTTTCGACATCCATGATAGACCCTTGAGCACTCACCAATGTCTGAGGCTTGATCACATCATTGTTTTTTAGTATCTAGTGTGGCCCGTATTTGATGTTGAATCATATATATGTGTGTGTGTGTGTGTGTCTTTCCTATGAGACCATTATATGATGAATGATTCCATGAGTGTTCTTAGGTGTCCTAATATACAAGATTTTTCATTGATCACGTACGTGCACATGAATCTACTATAACTCATGATGATTTGATATGATATGTTTATATGTGTAATATGGCCAATTGAGTGATATATTATATTTCATTTTGAGGTATTTTTATGGTATTATATGATAGGTGGACTATCATGACATGGCAATCATTTAGATGGAAACTACACAAAACATGTGATGATGAAGTTGATGCACCATGACATAGGTAAGGGGAATGATGTCCTTAAGGCAAGGCCCATGACAATAATAGTCATGCATGATGGTCTTGTGGCCTAACCTGAGGCACTACCTAGATATGATATCCTTGAGGCCTAACCCTTGAATTCATTGTGTTATAACAGCTTATAGCCTAATTTGTGATATAAATTTGGTGTTGAAACTATCAATCCTAACCCAACACATATGATTTTAAAATGATTTGGGATACCCATAGGACTTGTGGCTAACACTTGTTTCAAAACCCTCATGCCTATCCTTTTCAGAAATAAGCTAAAACATGTATAGATGGGTGTTTTTGGAAACTTGGTAAATACAAAAATTCTCAGTACACGGGTTTCATTTCTTACATATTCATTGGAAATTATTTTTTATTCTTGTAGAACTTATGTATTTTTTATTTACATTCTATTGATATTATGACATTCAACTACACAAAAATTTCTATTTAGGTACTAGAACAAGTTGTTGGTGTCCTGCTCAGTTGTACTCACACCAACTCTGGAGACCATGAAACATGGGTAATCAAGTATCTCTCACATGGTGAAGGTATAGATTGGGATGATTTTAGGGTCTATCATGAAGTAGGACAAATCACTATGAGTATAGAAACTAGTAGGAGGTGAGGCTTAAAGTTGGGTGAAGTGCCTCTTGTACTTGTGTTCTTTTTCTACATTGTTCTTATGATCATCTCAATGGGAGATTTGTGTCCTTGTTTTTAGGTTTAAATATTTTTTCCCTATTTATTATTACAGATGGAATATTATCCATATCATTGTACCATGATTGTTAATTTTACATTTTGGGATGATTTAACCCTTATTTTACACTATTCATATAGGTTACAGTCTACCCGTGATTTTACTTGAGACCCTCATTTCTAGTCCGCATATTCTGGCATAAAGGGAGGAACCCTTGAGGTCATGTGGTACTCCATAATAGAAATTATGATTTTATACAATATTTTATCATTTTATTAATTTCATGAGTTTTTGTTTTAATCACAACAAACTCTTCTACCTATATATTCATTAAATATGATATTATCTGTGGTTATACACATTCCCACCTATAGAATTTTCCCATCTAAAAATATTATATAGTAGGTTAGTAAATTTTAAAATTTCCATGTATTCAATTATGAATTTAAAGATACTTTCGGTAACTACACTTTGGTATGACTGTATTTTGTTTATATTTATTTATAGAATATATATATATACCATGGGATATGAATCATTTCATTATGTAAGCCAAGATCATTAGTAATTTCTATTGTAAATTTTTTATGAAGATGTAATAATTTTATATCTATATCAAGAAAAAAATCTATATGGGGAAGATAAAAATAAAATATTGTTTACGGTAACCATGTCATGATAAAAGAGTAATTAGGAATTTTCAAAATATGATAATAGTCTAAAATTAAGGGAGTGTGGATATTTAAAGCTATGGAACTTGGATTAATTTATTATAATAAAATGATTCCTTGGTAAATCTTTAAAGTGACCCAGTTTTTCTTGTAATTCCATGAAATATTTTATCTAATATTTTCAGAGCCATTCACTACAACGATGTTGGATTTTTAGGTCTGATCAGCCCAAAATTGATATTTCAAGAATATTAAATATACTGATATAAAGCATGTGTGGTCTTTCAGAAATAATGTAATATATCTTTATCATATCATCAGATCAGATATATTATGACATTATTGAATTCCAAACATGGGGATTACCCTATTCGCGACAAAAATTTGGTCAACGTCGGATGTTTATATAAGAGAACCATTAGTGGTGCATTTAATTAAAATAAATGATTATATTTGATTATATTATTTTTAATGACCTAATATAAATCCCCTATAAAAAACTTATAAAAAATCACCATGGTAAGATGCATAACCTTGGAAGGATTTGAGAGGTGCTATATAGTTTTATTTATTACCATGTCAGGATCAGACAAGGAACAATGATAAGATCAAGGTGGATCACTAGGTAGTGAATGTAGTTGATTATCCTCATCGATGGAGAATGTGTTCTTCCCCAATGATTGATCTCACATCAAGTTATAATTTTTGTGTGTGGATATTATCCATGTTTTATTATCCCTTGAAGAACACTAATCAATCCTTTTAACAATATTAATTCCTAGATTCATGGTATATTTTTGAATTGTAGTTTATCTTCCCTTGTTTAGAATTGATAATAATTTTAAGGAATAGTTTTTTCATAATCTTATTTCTCCATGAATTATACATTGGTTTACATATGTTTGAATAATTATTAATTTGATTAATTAATTTTTTCGTAAAACCCAAACAATGATCTTTTTATTTAGAATATTTCATGTATTCAATGAGGTGAATAATGAGATCTGGATTTGTTGGACAAATTATCTTCCTCCCTTTTTTATCTCAATTAATTCTTATCTATCATATTTCTTCTATTTTTCCTGTAGTTATATCCAACATTCATTGATGAAGCCATATCTAACCACAATGTTAAGGGGCAGTGGTCTAGTGCATGTTGGTGAAGCCGTGGTGAGAAAAGAAGGATGATGCATTTGGGGTGGCAGTATGAACATGTAATCAGATCTTCAGAGCTAGTTCAAAGGTGGATTATTCCTAAGTGAGGGTCATATGTGGCTTGGATAGTGATTGTTTCTTCATTAGGGGGGCGACTGTTATAAAATGGTGGCTTCCCTCATGGATGTCTTGATGTTCAAAACAAGGGTTTGGTAGTCTAGGAAGTAGAAGATACATTGGAAATGAGTTAACTAATTAAATAAGAACTAATTTATTGAAAAAATAATAGAGAGTAATCAAGGGGGCATGGAAACCCTCATGAATCCTCTTTTAGGCATGATTGAGGGGCGGTGGGAAGCTATCATGACTCCCACTCATGAATATATATATATATATATATATATATATATATCAATGATATTAATAATAATATTATTATTAATATTAACATCTTTCTTCAGTCATAACTTCTTCATACAACATTGGAATGAGTAACATTTTACACCATCATGACCTTGGCATTAAGAAAGCTAATTCCAAAAAAATGAAGGATACATTTTTCTGACTCAGGGATCAGTCTCAAGAAGAATCCTACATATATATTAGGATTAAATGCATTTTTTCACCATGTGTTCATTTAATGCAAGTAATTATCCCAAACTGAATTTTTTTCCCCGAGGATCACAACAGAGTGATCTGTTTGACCATTCATCATCATTTTCACTATAATATTTCTGGATTTATATTTTATACCATCACATTGAGGATGACCCTCTTATGATCATTAGGATTCTGTCGAAACTCATATTTTTTCCCATGAGTAGCCTATCCTAAATAGTTTCCACATAGAACATGATATTGTCCTTCATAGTGTATTTTGAGATATGACATGGAATTTATTAAAAATGACACTTCTTTAGATGATTCTTGATGATAACAGTGATCAAAAAAGATCATCAGTTAGAGATACATGGTTCGGAAACCCCCTTTCATAACATGGTGTGGATCCCCCTATACAACTTAAAATAGATTGAGTGGCACCCCCTATGATATTAAGACATGTTTCCTCTACCTACTGAGTGGAACACCCTGAAGTATTAGGTTGTGGGTCCTCTGCCTTTTCATTGGAACCCCCCTGACGGACTGTGGTGTGGTTCCTCTACCTATTGCGTGGAACCACCTAATGGAATATGGTGTGGGTCCCCTACCTACAGAGTCGTACCCCCTGACATATTTGAGATTAGATCATCTATATACTGAGTGTAACATTAAAGATACACTGGGGTGTGGGTCCTTTATTGGAGATTTTGACCTCCCAACTATGTGGAATAGTGGTGAGTTGCAGGTCCTCTACATAGTTACCTTGGTAGATAAACAAGATTTTGAACATCAAAGATAGACACTTTAGAGTTTTTGGAAGTCTCATCAAATTGGGTTGGTATGTGGGATGGATATCTCCTTTCTCCCCCATATGGGTTTATTTTATGGACATATGTGTGTGTGTGTGTGTGTTTTTCAGGTTCCATTCCCCTATTTATTTGGGTAGAGATAACTATTTATATCATATCTTACCTTGACCTCCCTTCAGTTTTTAGGGTATCCTACCAAGTATGTATATACTCATCACTATATGGGATTCTCCAACATGTGTCATGTCTTATGAAGATGACATACTGATTGGTCATGATTCCATTGAAGTGTATGATACTCGGGTGCGTAGACCGCTTATGGTGTTCAAGATTGGAGATTAAGTGTTAGGCCCTCTTAGCTTTTCTCTATTCCACTTATTGTCTAGATGGGAATAATTTTCTAGTTGAGCACTTATTTCTATCATTTTCAGTTATTCTATTGTACTCTAATGTATTCCCTAGTGGTTTTTACATGAATGGTTTTAATCAAGATTTTACACCCCTTTTTATTATTTCTCTACACTGTTTCATGGATATGGTTGGGTTCACGCATACAGACACATAAAGAAAAGGTATCCAATTTATATTATTCCTTCATGGTTCTTGTAGGAAGCCCTAGACCTGTTGGATGTATCATGGGATTGTGGTGGCATGGCCTACCATTGGCCCAGTGGGCCCTGATGGATTAGGTTTTTATTGAGTGGTATCAAAGGCGGTTTGTCCTCAGGTCAATGTAGATATAGACCCATGGTGATAATAAGCGTGGAACATAGAAAAAAATGTTGAGGTTTATCAACTAAGATATTTAGGCTAGGGAGCCAAGTTTTGGTGTGGTAATAAATGTATACATATACTATCACTCAGACTACCTACTTATAGACTCAAAATATTAAGACATTGGTTATAGGAAAAAATAGTACACACATCATATATGAAATCCTTCTTAAGTCAGCTCCCCATATATATATTCTCATCTTACCATGGTATATCATAATAATTTTTTCAGATGCCTCCATGAAGATAGAAAACAATGTTATTGATATAGGATCGTAATGATTTATCCAGTGAGTAATGATGCCTCAGTTCAAGGGTCATCTCACAAGATCTATCATCTATGTGGGTAGGATGTGTCTCCCCCTCTTATTGAGTAGTAGATTGTACTAGAAGAGATGGTTTAGGATATATATAGTCTTAGTGAACTTCATGAGTTCTAATTATAGATTCCATGGGGGTTCCATGATGAAATAGATCCCCATGATTCAAATGATTGGATTGATATTTTGATCCATGTATTATGGATCTTGTGAATCCTGACCGGTCAGATGTTTGAGCTGGAATGTCGTCATTTCCATGAAGTAGAAAGAAATTGGTAGAGTTTGGTCATGTAGATGTACGACCAGTTGACAATTTCATGGTCTGACTTCCCAGAGCTATTCCCTGAGGACTATTATGCCTTTTTCTTGCACATAGCTTGGATTAATGAAATTCTAGACCAGCATCATGGATGTATGACAATAGATGAGTATTCCATGAGGTTCACTACCCTTATGTGATACTCCCTCGCCATACTGCTGGAATATTACTTCAGGGCATTGAAGTTCAATAAGGGTCTCCATAGAGACATCAATTTTAATTTGGTCCCCTGCTCATTCCCATATATGTTGGAGTGTTTGAGAGGGTTTTGGTGATTGAGATATTTCAATCTAAGGGATTCCAAGTTGTTGGGGTGGATAGTTGGGGTCATGGGGCTGAGTAATCTATAATAGCTAGATGACATCAGTCAACAGGGTCCTAGCATATGAGATCTTCTCATGGTTGGACTAATTAATGTCGATATATGTCACATGGTTTCATTAGGGTAATAAGTAATCTTATTGAGGCGATATATTATGCATGTGACAAGAAATTTAACATGCAAAATGATTTCCTAACCCAATGCTCCAAGGAGGGAAGGTAGGTAGCATATTGAAAGCCACATCAGGGGTAGCATCTTGATTATGGTTCTCTATGGTATACCTTGGGTGACCCCAAGGATGTGGATATGGTAGAAGTGAAGGAGGGGATACACGAGGGGGATCTTTTGGTGCATGGATAATCTATGAGATACTTTGAACTTTACCACTAAGAATTCCACAATATGTTCATGGTGCTATCAGTCAAGGTTTCTAGAACTAGAGGTCGTGGAGGTTTATAACTGAAAAATCATGAGATTATATGAGGTATGATATGTATTTATTCTACACTTTATACAGTATTTATATACATGGTTTTGAGTCACTCCATCTCTTCCACATCCCTTGTGTGAGAGATATATATCCCCATTGAATCAATTTCATAAAATCATTTTCAATAGGATAAAACTATGTGTGATTATTTGATATTTCTGATCAATTGGTAGTGCAAGTTGTTGTTTGGTAGAGAGAGTTTCACATTGTAAATTTTAGTTATCATGACGAAATCTTATAATATCAACTTGGGTGTGGAATATTTTTCCATGGTTTGAGCCCATATAGACTATCATCACAGTTGAGTATGTTTCCTTTGAATAAATGGGAAAATATTTTTATTTGTGGGAGAGAGATATATCATGGATGAGAGAGTGATCATTGCACGGAGAAGGCTATAAACCATAACCCATCAGTTATTGTGTTTATCCCTTGACATATAGGGATCCTCAGGAATCTATATTCCTTAATTAGTGGAGGAATGTTTGGATTTCTTCCGAGAGGATGTTACTGGACTACCTTTCAGGTGGGAGATGGACTTATTTTTTGACATGGACACAATACAGTGCCTATACCTTCTAAAAATATTGAATGGACCCTACCAAGCATTAAGAGATCAGTGTGGACTTGGAGGATCTTTGAGAGAAGGGTTTCATCAGAACCAATGTTTCCCCAGGATAGATCTAGTTTTGTTTGTGAAAAAATGTGGAAGGAATCTTGTGGATTTGTGTTGATTTCATCTCTTAAACTATGGAATGATCATGAAAAAGTACCCCTTTCCAAGGATTGATGACCCCTATAATTAGTTATGAGGAAAGATTTAGTTATTGAAGATCAATATTAGGTTTGGAAACCACCATTTGAGGGTTTATGAGGAATATATTCTGAAGCTAACATTTTGATATCACTATGAAAAATATGAGTTCCTAATGATGCCATTACGTATAGAGAATATCCCCAAAAAAATTATGGATCTTATAAACCTGATATTATAGTCATACATGGGTTTATTTTTGGTTATCTTCATTAATGAGTTACTATTATACTCCATTTTAGAGGATGAGTATGTGGAGCACTTTATGAAGGTCCTTGACTTACTCTAGGAGCACTAGATTTATGGAAGGCTCTTGATGTTCTAGTTTTCAATTTGTAAGGTTCACTATTTAGGTAATTTCACATCTAAGTATGTATTAGCTATGGACCCAATTAAGATTGTTGTAGTTATTTATTTGGATCCACGTAAGAGATTGTCATAGGTGTAGTGTTTTCTTCTCTTTGTGGAGCACTATAAGAGGTTTGGAGAAAACTTCTATGAGATTGAATCCCCATTGATAATTATAATGAAAAAGTGAATTTATTTACCATGATCGAGAAATGTAATAGATCCTTCAAGAATTTAATGCTGAGTTTGACCAATACTCACGTGTTGAGACTATCAGATGATGGAATAGAGTAAGAAGTGTTGTGTGATGCTTTTAGAGTAGGGCTTGGTTGAATATTGATGTAGATGAAGACATTAATTTCATATTGGTTTATGCAGTTGATACCCATTCAGAATTACTATTAAAATCATGACCTAGAGTTAAACGTAGTATTTTTGTATCTAATGAAGTTGTGTAACTATCATCTGGGAGAGATTTTTTTTAATTACTCACACCATCAAATTATTTAGTATGTCTTCAGGTAGAGTGATCTAAACCTGATAAAGAGGAAATAGTAATATTTCATATAGAACTATGACTTCAAGATACTCTATACATATTATAAAAGAAATATGTAATCTAATTAACTTAGTAAGAAGTCTAGTTTTTGTTTGATAGATGAGAAGTTTGGGCAGTTGGATTATTATTAGCTAAACCTAGTGGAGGATAGAGGTGTAACATATCATTATTTTAAGTTGTTGAATCCTTTACTTATTCATTATGTTAGGGAGGATCAATTGGTATACATTGACTATGATGTTCTTCATGATTAGATATCTTAATGAGATTAAGAAGATTTATTTTCTAAAGAAGATTAACAAATCATCTTTTTCTAGGGATAGATAGTGGTTTCAGTCTCGATGAGATTTGATTTGATGAGGGAGTTTCACACTCCTACTTTGGATATAAATACTAGTGTTGGGAAGATGTATGGTGACCTAAATGGAAATTTTATTGGGCTGGCATGAGGAAGAGTGTCCACAAGCTCATCTCTCAGTGTATCATGTGTCTGTAGGTGAAGGATAAACACCAGTTTCCAGAAGGCTGTACATATCCTATTGATATCACAGAGTAGAAATGGGATAGAATATACATGGAATTTTCAAGAGGAATTCTTTAGATAGCAAGAGGACATGATGCCAATTGGGTGATTGTAGAACAACTCATGATGTCAACACACTACCTTCCATTTAAAGAGAAGAGTTAGGTTGAGATTATATGATAGCTATATGTGTGGGATACTATCCGACTCCATGGGGTACCCTCAAAGATTGTTTCCAAATGTGATGTGTAGTTTACGTTACGGTTGTGGAGAGACATATAGGAATTATTCATGATCCAGTTATGGATGAATACGATTTTCTACCCCCAGATGCATGAGTAGACTGAGTGCACTATCTATTTGTCATATAATATGTGTATATCTTTTTTATTGAACTCTTAATGGGGATGGGAGGATCATTTTATATTGGTTTAGTTTTCATGTAATAAAATATATCACATTATTATTAAAAAGACATCTTTTTGAGGTTTTTTACAATATACCATGCAAGTCACCCAAATGTTGGACTAAGATCAGTGAGGCATCTCTTGTTAGAAGAGACATGGTGTAGGTGATGATAGATGCAGAATATAGCACACATAATTGACCGAGGAAATAATTACATCAAGGATGGATCCACCTTTGTTGAGTACCTAGTTCAAATAGAGTATCAATATGAGATGATCCTCTAAGTAGATACCATTCCTTTGGTTCATATATTTGACAAAACTAGCACATCTAGGAGAGCTCATTGGATTTGGAGAGCCAGATGTTGGCTCAGTAACCTCACCTTTTTCTTTATCATGGTCTTTTCAAGGAAGAAAATTCTTTAAGGGGGAAAAATATAGTTGTCTTATTTTCTTCGAAAGTCATTAAAAATACATTAATAAATATTTTTAGAGCTAGGCACTGAGACAGTGTGATACTCTAAGTCCCAGTGAGAACAAAATTGTTATTATAAGAATATTAAATGTGTTAATATCAATAATGTGTAGTTTTTTAGAAATAATTTTATATATCTAGATTATATAATTCAATTAGAAATTTGATACCATGGTTTAATATGAAATGAATGGTTTACCATAGGATCGACCTAATGTTCATCGGCTCTAGAGGTCCGGATAAGGCATCTGTTGGCGGGGAGATTAATTAAAATAAATAATTTTTTTATTTAATTTTATATTTTATGATATAAAGTAATAATTTATAAATACCCTCTTATGGAAAATCTCCAGGGTTTGTTTCATAACCCTGTGAGGATTTGAGAGGAGGTTTAGATAATTCTTCATTGGCAAATCTGGGTCGGATGACGAACAATGATCGGATCAAGGTGGATAAATAAGAAGGAAACGAAGTATATCATTTTCATCACAAGAAAATGTGTTCTACACCAAAAATAAATCCTTATTTAAGGTAAGATATTTTATTATGGATTTTATCCCAATTGATTATCCAATGGACAACACGAGTCAATCCTTCTAACAAGATTGATTCATGGATCCATGGTTGATTTGAAAAATGTGGTTTATCTTCCATGGTTTGGAATTTATAATAATTATATGGATTGATATCTCTCATAATAACCATTATCCATGGATTATCTATTGGTATAATTTTTCTAAATAATTATTAATTTTATTAGTTCGTTTTTTTCAACCACCCAAACCTTGTACGTTTTATTAATAAGATTTCACAGACGCAATGAGGTGGATCGTGAGATTTATATTGGTCAGACTAGTTATCCAACTTCCTTTTATATATCTATTATATCATATCCATCATCCCTACTCTATTACCCCTTCAGAAATATAAATTTTTTTAGAGAATCCATTGATGGAAACAGTGTCAGGGGTAGTAGCTTGAGGTGAACTGGTAGAGCCAAGGTGAGTGAAGGAGGATGGAATGTTTGAGGGGGGAGAGAAAACATTAAATTGGGAATTCAGAGTTGGTTTAATGGTGGTGGCATCCTAAGAATGTTTTGTGTGTTTCTTGGATAGTGATCAGTTGACCGTTGGGAGACCAGCCATTGTAAGATAGTGGCTAGCCTCATGGAATCCTTGATGTTCATTGGAGGAACAAAAAAATTAGGGTTCTATGTGAATTATGGGAAGAATAAGACGCATTTAATAATAGTAATTTAATTTAATGACAATTAATTTAGTAAAAAAATAAATAGATGAATCTATTAGGGGGTTTGGACACCTAGTGAAGTCTCCTTTAGGCGTGATTGAGGGGTGTTGTGAGAATTCTGTAAAACCCCTACACAAACACACAAAGACACACACACACACACACACACACACATATATATATATATATATATTAATATGTATATATTATTAATAATGATATTTTTAATAGAAATATTATTAATATTATCTTGTTTCAACCCTAAATTCTTAATACTGTATTAGAATGATGAATAGTTTGTGACATAATGACCCAATAATTATGGTGGATGATTCAATACAAATGTAGTATACCTTTTTATGACCTCTTTCCCAGGCCCATGGGGTGATGTACATATGTTTTATGTAAAAATTAAATTTTTAACTAGTTTTTAATTTGAGTCAAGTAAATATCCTAACCCAAGTCCTTCCAATGTGGATCAAAAAAAGTGATCCTTTTTTCCATTCATAGATGTCACCAGTTTCATACAAGTGGATTCATTTTTTCCCACTATCCTAACGACAATCCTTATGTGGTCATCATAATTTTCACCAAACATGAAGTTTGTCCCAAGAGTAGTGTATCCAAAGTAGTTTTATTCATTGAAAATGATGGTATCCCTCATAGTGTATTTACATATATGGAATGGAATTCTATATCATGACACTTATTTAGAAAACATTTTATGATGGTGGTGATAAATAATGATCATCAATGAGAGCGGTCAGGGCCAGCAACCCCTCTGTCAAACTAGGATGCAAGTCCCCCATAATATTAGCAATGCTTTGAGTGGATCCCCTTATGATATCATGGTTTGTATCTTCTACCTACAGAGAATAACCCATTTATGGATTAGGGTGTGAGTCCTCTACCTACTGAGTGGAACCCCCTTATGAATTGGGTTTTTGGTCCTCTACATACTTTGTGTTGGATCCTGGTGGATAGGGACATGGGTCCTCTACCAACTGAGTAACCCCCCCAGATGTACTAGGGTGTGGGTCCTCTGTCTACAGAGTGAAACCCCTATGATACACATTGGTGTAGGTCCTCTATTTGATATTGTTACCCCCACAATGTGTGACATAGTGGAAATGTATTGGTCCTCTATAAGTTTACCTTGATTAAAACATGAGATTCTTGGAGTTAGATATATACCCTTTGGAGTTTTTAATAGTATCATTGACCTAGACTGGGCTATGAGATGGAGATACACTTTATCTCTCCTATAGGTTTATTTTATTAATATATATATATATTGGTGTGTGTGGGTGTGTTTTTGGGTTTCAATTCCCTCTTCCTTTAGGCTGGGATTACTACACTTGTTGTATCTTTTATTTCTCCCCCTTCGGAGTTTAGGGCATCCTATTAGGTATGTATATATTCACTCAGGAATTGTATTTTCTCACACACCTCACGTCTTATATAGATAATAGATAGATTGATGATTATTTTTATGGAGCAGAGGATACTTGGGTGAGTAGACCACATATAATGGTTGGTCTTAGAGATGAGGGGTTGGGCTTTCTTAAAATTACTCTATTCCAGTTGTTGTTAGGTTGGGACCTCATTTCTAGTTGGAAGTTTGATTTTCCCCTTTTCACTTTATTTTTATTCCTTCATACTCTGATGTATTCCCTAGATGTTTTCTTGTGCATTATTTTACTACATATGTTACGCCCCTTTTTATTATTCATTTTCACTTTTATAAGGATATGGTTGGGTTCATGTATACATATACACTAGGGAAAGTTGGGGATGTGTGGGTTGAGTATATTGGGTTTCCCAAATCAATTGCTTGCACCCAACCTCTTCTTTCTCGTGGCTTCAGGGTTTCGGGTTGGAGGTCCTGGGGAGGATGCTTCTCTGTCGAGGACATGTTTGACTCATCACTGCTCCAGCTTCATGTGTCCTCACCACTCTCTATGTCAGACTGGTGCGATGGTCTTAAGGATGCTCTAAGATTTTACCTTGGTCGGACATGGTGTTCCAAGAGGCAAGACCAGACCTCGATCCGAGATGCGTTGGTCATCTTAATCTTTGATGCAAATGGTTCTATTTTGAAGGTTTGAAGGATTTTCCGTCGGGGACTGCAGCGTCGACTTTGGATCTGGTTTATTTTTTGGATTTTTGTTATCATTTAATGGTTCTGATTCTTTTTTATTGATGGTTCTATTTCTTTTTGATATCTATTCATGTTTGTGCATTTAATGTGCTTTGACGGCCTCTTTTGAGTTGCGTTTGGACGGGAGTGACGACGATGTTGATGGGCGGCAATGTTTTCTATGGTGATTTTTTCATTTTTCAATTTGGTTGAATGGTTATATGTTTTTTTCTCTAGTCACCAGCTCTGGTTGTGATTTAGGGTGCTGAGGATGAATATGGTACAATTATATCGGATAGTTGGTGATGATGGCAGACGTAGGCGACAAGACTCCTCCCTCACGGGTGGCCCATGGCTTGAGGCCTCCTCAAGCTAGGTTTCCATTTTTGAATTTCAAATTTTCTCTAAAATTGTAATTTTGTATCTCGCATGACTTCTGTAGTTACTTCTTATCCAAAAAGCATCTCTTTTGAAAATAAAATATAGAATTTTTCAATCACTATCCCTTGGCCTACTAGATGAAGGCTTTTGACTATGGTGGCCCTACCTTCCATTGGAAAAATGTCCTTAGTGAGTAGTTTTGTTACAATATTAACCATGAAGAGGTTTTCTGGATAACATTATAGTTAAAAAAATATGTATCCTATTAATTTTTATAATAATGTGTGTGATTTATAAGAAACGTCATTTGAAATTTAAGGATATTTTTACTTCCATTTAATTGGTATAAACAGTGGGGTAATATAGATAATATTTTTAATGATTATATCTATTTATTTTTTGTTATAAATCTTTATGAATATATATCATCTTACTTACTATAAAAAAATAGAAATATGGTGATGATATTTGATAGAAAAATGATCTGGGTAATTTTTTCTCATGATATTGAATTTTTTATCAGTAAATGAAGTACAATGATCATATAAGTCATGTTGACATAGTCCTTTAGTGAAGCACCACATCTAGTTTGCAGTGATTATTACTTTGGTATTTTATTGAAATAACCTGAACACCAAATTATTATATAATTTATTTCTCAAATCATTATGTAGAGAGATAATTTTAGAATGTAATCAATGTTCTTTATAGAAAAAATGGAAGAGTCAAAATAAATCATATATATAATTAGTGTTCATAATTACAAAAAAATGGAAGATTCAAAATAAATCACATATATAATCATTAGTGTTCATAATTACAAAAAAATGTAAGAGTCAAAATAAATCACATATATAATCTCTAGGCTTGTATATTTAGTTAGAACTATACAGGGAACACAAATAACTGACTCCATAGAAAATTATATGAAAAAACTAAACAAGAAATAA
Organism: Viscum album; assembly: GCA_963277665.1. Taxonomy (NCBI): domain Eukaryota; kingdom Viridiplantae; phylum Streptophyta; class Magnoliopsida; order Santalales; family Viscaceae; genus Viscum; species Viscum album. The sequence continues at coordinate 1,949,942,450 of OY728141.1, read as the reverse complement.
CTAAATGTGGATATGAGTACTTAAAACTCATTATTTTGAGCTCTTAAAAATGATATATATTATAATTCACAATGTTTTTTTCTCAATTTATACAATATGTGGTAAAATTTCCACAATTTATAATGGTGTTAGTATGACAACTGATTTGTAACCTCAATTTTTACATATATATTTTATTGAATTAAGGATGTACTAAAAAATATATATCAATGAATTTTTAAATTTATTTATTTTTTTGTTGTCTCCATCAGAATTAATTTTAAAAATATTGAACACATAAAAAATTTCATGAAATTATGAAGTGAATTAATTTTTTCTATAATTCAATGGTTTTTTGATTGAGATAAAAGATAAAATTCGTGTCACTAAAAATGACTTAAAAAGTTGGTTATTAGTATATAATATGTGAGTAAATATATAGGTAATTCTATTTCATTCATCCACATAGATGGATTTCAAAACTATGAAAATTATAGACATGAAACATTAAGTAAAATAATAAGAATATATCGAGGGTAAATTCCAACCACTAGTTGTCTGAAAATTTAGATGATAAATGGTATGATTTAAGTATAAATACCATTATAATTTTTTGATAATGAAAAATTATGTCACATATATATGATATTTCAATTATTACATGAATTTTTTTTTTAAATTTACTTCTCACAAAAAAGTAAAAATAAGTTCCCACTAATAAATAACACTAAATATTACATTGATTTGAATTAAAGATGAATGATTCATAGGAGAAAATATATGGGAAAAATAATTTTGATTTCATTATTAAAAAATAATACCAAATATATAAATTTTAATAAGAGTATTTTTTATTGTCATAAATGATGAAACATAAAAAAATATTAGAGAAGATGTCCAACATGAATGTTTTATAGATATGAAAGTAGAAATCATAGCTGATCCTAAGGATTAAGTAACTAAAATATTTATGTAAAATATTGTATACAATTATTCGAATAATCTATATTAAATATATTAATTTTTTTAATTCATATTGAATATAAATCACAAATTTGATGAAGATAATTCAATTGGTTACAAAATTTCACAAAATATGGATTATTTCAAAGTAAACATTATAGTAATATCCAAGGTGATTTAATATCAGAATACTTATAATGAATAATGGGGAAATATAATTATATATATTTAGGAGTAATTTTTCACTCTATAGTTGATTTTTCATGTTTAATTATAATATGGAAATCATTAGAAAAAATTTAAATTTTGTAAACCAGAATTTTGACATGGATAATAATAAAATTAAAAAAATTAAAAAAACAGCTAATAAATTCTTGAAAAACAAAAGTAAATTTTCTATAATAAAAAAATAACTTATATATAATGAAAATGTACCAATACAAAAAATATAAATATTAATCCAATATTATCAATTAATAATGGGAATTGAAATAGTCCGAGAGACTCTCAAACAGCATAATCAAGATTATTAAAAAATAAGGGATCTATTTGGATAACAATTATAGGAAAAATGTAAATGATTTTACATTTATGAAATAGTAATTGTTTAGATACTTGGCTCACATTAGGAAATATTATAGAGTGGTAATGAGTTACTAAGGTGCTTAAGAAATTTTTTATAAATAATAAAAATTAAGAAAATCATATACAACAATGGATAAATCAAAGTAACCTTTATTATTTTTTATGTTAATTATGAAAAGTGACCTTTATTATTGTTAGAGAAGAGGTGATACTCAATCTAAATATTTTCTAGGAAAACTAGAAAAAGTGATTATAAATTATATTCCAGGGAAAAAATTCTCTTTTCTAGAAGAAGAACAATATAATCTATAATTTTAAGTAAACAAATTGGTGGTACCTAAATTTATATCAATTAATTAAAACAATAATTCATGTAAAATAAGAAACAATAAAATTAAATATTGGTTGAATATTCTCTGATGGAATAATAATACTATTATATGTATCCTTGATAGTGGATAAATATCTCATGTGACATGAAATATGACCTTGTTAAAAAAAATAATGAATGATGTGGACGATGTACTTATTTTTATCAATTATAGATATCTAAATATAAAAATAAGTGATAAACAAAAGGTATACAGAGGTGTGTTGCTGTAATTGAATGTATTAATTATATATTTACTTCATTATAATCTCTTTATTGTATGTAAATTATGTGATAGTGGTCCTAAAGTTTACTTAAGAAATATGATATTGTTAATCAAGGGAATGGTTGAATGTACTTTGATATATGAGTAAGGGAAAAATATAAAAAATTACTAATTATATTGAAAGGAGAACACATGTATTCATTATATGGAAGAATAATGTAGTCAATATGATCAATAAATTGGATACTCACATAAAATATCATAGGCAGTCCCTAAATGCTTACGAAAGTGAACGAAAATCCATTTCGAAGAGTAAATGATGAATTAATTTGTTTTCTCTTATATAAATAAATATGGTTTCTAATATTTATAGATAAATTAAGAAAATATATTTATATTATCCAGACTTGATCCACATGGATGTATATGGTCCCATGAAACACAAATGGATACCAGTTAAATAGTACTATAACATTTTTTCTTTTTTTTATTGGAAGTTTTATATTAATGTCATGCACTCAACGAATAAGGTGATAAACTATAATAAGAGGTATCATAGACTTTCTCAAAAACAATGTGTAAGAATGATCCAAACCTTATGGTAAAATAATCAAACAATGTTATCCTCCATAATAGTTAATAATTACTTAACAAAATAAAAAATTATATATGAGGTTTTATATCCCTAAAAAAATAAAGTGTTTTAAAGAAATAATTTTATGGTGAATGATATATAAAATACATGGTATCATACCTAGATGATTAACATGGGAAAAAACAATATCCAATTTGTCTCCAGTGTCTTGGAATACTTTACACCATCTATTTATTTATGAACATGTGTCATTGTATTTATAGGATCTAACACTTTACCAAATGGATAAATATCAAAATATATGATATACTCGCAAAAAAATCATTATTTTAGTGTACTCTATCTTCACATAAAAACAAAATAAAAAACATATAAGGAGATCACACACCAAAACACGACTCTTTTATATACATTCTCATCTCTGGAAAATAAATCAAGAAGCTTCCAAAAAATAAATTTACATGTTATTGAAAAGGGTATCACTAATTACATATTTTACATTTCTCTTCTATAAGGGTGTTACACTCCCCCTTATATTAAAACATCCTCTTTCTCGACATCACACCATAGAAATAGATACCCAAATTACTAATTAAATATACTCATTTCAATAGTGTATACTTTCATATTATAAAAAAATAATTATATATTAGTCAAAATTGTATCATGCTTGTATTTAAGTAGTATCAGGATAAGTAACCACTTTGGATGTCTCCATGTGTGGGTACGGAAAAATCATAATGAATGAACACATATTGGAATGTGGGATTTGTGATTGGTTAGAAATGTTTCAATTTATGCACATGAGTGGTTGGAGAGATGGATTATATGGGACAACAAGGAAACAAGTTGTTCCTGAGAGGCCTGGAACCTAAGGCCATATTGGATATTAGTGGTCATGTGATTTTCAATGTGTCCCTTTTTTTAAAAATGGTATGAAATAAATTTCTATTAATTCAATTCAATATAATTGGAAAATGGTAAAAAAATATAATAATGGATAAGAATTACTTTTAAAATAGTGTTTGTGTGATAGGCCATCACATCCATAATAAAATATCAAGTCACTTGGGGAATTTTGGATTAAATTAATTGATATTAATGATAATTTAAGTTATAATATTTTTTATATATTGATGGAAATTATTAGGGAGTCCATGTATCCTTTCATCATAATGTGACATAGACATTTTGAGTATATGTGATTGTGTTTTGATTATGGTTTCATATGAGAAATTTATTTTTGTTAAATAATTTTATTATTAAGAACCTAATAAGTGTTTTCTACAATTGAATAAAAATAATGGATTATTTAGATGTTAAAAATAAGTTATATTAAATTATGTCACGCGATTAATCTAAGATAATTAATTTTTTTATAGGAACTTTGAATGATCAATTCTTTTTTAAATTAACATGAAAATTTTGTTTATAACTGTTAATCAATTCTTTTATTTTTACGATAATGTTACCAAAAATCATAATTGAGGATCACACTTAAAAAAATTGAATTTGGGGTGGTCTTTTAATGATTTTCAAGTGGGGATGGTTTAAAATAATTGACCCATGGAGATACCTAATAAGCTTGTAGAGGTGAAAACTGATAGTCCCATAGTATAGGTGAAACACATATGAAAAAGAAGGTGGGAGAATCTGTGTTTCTAACATTTTAACTATTTGAACTCTTTCAATAAACTTCACACTTGTTAAATACAATTTATCTCAAACTCCATTCTTACACTCAGTCTACATAAATATATGATTAAAAAATAGGAACACGAAAAAATTGAGATTTTTGAGGTTCACTAACAAAGGGTGAGATAGTTCTTGATCTATGGTTATTATAATCTGTAAAACATTTGACTGATATTTTATTATCATGAATAACCATGGTTAAGGGAATAACCATGAATCCTATGTTAACACCAACAAATAATACAAGCACCATATTACCATTTTATAAGAACTAACATATAATTTAACATGATCCAACATATAAAAAAGTAAAACATAATGATTAACTCTTTAAATAATAATTTTAATGGAAAGATCAAGTATCCACATATACTAAACAAATAAGATCGACTTTCTTAGAAGGACAATCTATTATGTCTTCCACTCTCTTGAACTCTCTCAAGAATAATCAACATAGTGATTAAGAGAAAAACTCTATATTATCTTCTTCCTCAAAAATATTATTAAACAGCAAAAATATTTAGTACCGTCACACTATCTCAATTTTCCCATCACTTTATCATTATCATATAAGATATTTATTATCACTTCATGTACTCTTACCTCTACCCTTATTTATCTTACTCATATTGTTATCTAAAAAACCAAACATTGATCTTTGGTATATTTTACATAATTTAGATATAGGATCATCTGTTAAAATCATACAAATGATCTTCATATCCTAACTATCTTTATCTTAATCTATTCAAAAATCTGCTGAGAAAAATTTAATAGTTCACATCTATAATATGATAACAAATATTACTTATTTTAACCTTACTATAATATCATTAAATCATATTCTTATATCTCTAAAATATTCTAAACAAATTATTACATAGATGGTGTATTATCCAATTTTTAAAATATCTAAAAATATCATATCATATTTTCATATCTTCAGGAAGATAAAAAAACAACTATATGTAAAGTTCCAACTCACTATGAAATATTACTTTCAAATATCCATACAATTTGAAGCTTTAATCGTGAATTAATCACTATGAATAAAGTTATTTAAATATGAAAGAAAAATACACCATTATCTAATTTAATATTATGTTTCACTTGGGAATAATTTTTTATCTTATATGACAAATTGATGTATATTACATATCCTCAAAAAACCTCATGTTAGACATTTTTTTCCTCATATTTAATTTTATATAATATGTGAAAAATTTTAGTTAATATTATATATCATATATTGTTTCTTCATTATTCTCTAAGATCATATCATATATTCTTGGGAAAATATTTTTTTTCAACTTCTACATGTTACATTTCATAGTGATAACATTTAGTGACTTGTATGTATCTCAGTACAATAATAATTTCCTATATAGAGAGACCTTATAAATTCATTAACCATATTTCTACCATCTATAAGATATTATATATGAACTCTATCAAACTCCAAACATCATAAAATAAACTAAAACTTCTTCAATTGATCTTATAAATACTCAAACCACTTATGGACATCATCAAATCAACTTCATACATGCCATAATTCTTCCAAATGTGCATGAAATATATATGAACTCTTTTGATTAATTTAATTTTCTTCCACTACCAAAATTATTTCAAATTGTTTTCAAATTCAACAAGAAATTTCTATGTCAAATGATTTCAGAATTTTCCAATCAATGTTATAATAGTCTTAGATAAGATCAAACCTGGTTTCTCCAATCATCATCATCCATGTAAACCTTTTATTCAATAAAAGGATGAAGACTCCTAAAAATTCACCACCAACATCATTATTATGTGATCACATATATCTCCTTAAAATATATTTAGAGATATAATATCAGCAATAACCATAATCCAATAAAATGACTTTATTCTACTTAATTAACCAATCTATTTTGTCCAAACATATATTTAATTCATAGATAACCTAGAATATTCCTTAAATATTCATCACACACACACACACACATATATATATATATTTATTTAAAATCCTTTATATATCGGTGTATTCATCTTCATCCTTAATTTTTTATAATCATTAAGATACTCAATGGTAGTGTACAATAATCTTTAACCATAAAAAAACTTGGACACATTTCCATATGAATAATGATATATCATGATCTCGTTGCTTGATTTATTTTAACTTCATCCAAAATTATCTTCTCAAAAAATATTTAGATCCATAAATATTGATAATATATTAAACATCATCATTGAAGGGACTAAAAATATCCCACTTTGTATTTTTTTCAATACTCACTACTTTAATCCAGGTAAATTTATTCCAAAATATTTAAAAAAATATCTCATCCTTATTGAAAATTATTAAAAAGGATGATAACCATTTAGGGGTATTAAATAGTCAACTCAATGTCTACTTAAACATTTTACCATGTAGAAAAAATTAATGGCTAATTAACTTCCCAAATATCTCCCTTAAATTCATTTTATTCTCAATTACTTCTCATATATCATTTCCATGAATAATTAAATTTATATCTCTCAATTTCAAAATTAAACAAATTTACTTAGTTATGGAAAAATATGATCAACATACATCAACTATGAAATTATCAATTTAGTTATTAAATTTACAAATTCACATACAAAATCTGGTTTTAGTAGATTTCTATATTCAAATACACATCATTTGATACAAATATTATTCTCATCATCATGGATGATTTCTTCTACAGATAAAATACATGTATCCTTCTCAGAAGAATCCATCAATAATTAATGTAACCTAATATGGAACACTCCAAGATAGATACTTTCATCTAATAGTAATATTTTTACGATATGATTATAAAAAAAATCGACCCCTAAATACATCATCTTTAATTCATTTTATTGAAATTAAAACACAATTTTTATGAGAAAAATTTGGAAACTTGTTTTCCCCTTTGTAAGAGAAATAAGGTTGATAGTTGTTTCAAAACCATAAAAATACATTCATTTAAAATGTTGGAATAACTTTTCATTCATTATCCTTTAATTTTAAAAATAGAAAATACCTTGGGATATATTATAATATAATAACCCACATAAACCCATAATGTCACCAGAACTATCCTAAAATAACTCCCAAAGTGCATTCTTGATCACCACTAGCTAATGAAAAGCACATGGGTATCATTAAAAAAAACATGGCAGTGATTTAACCCTCAAAAATATATATGATATGATATAACTAACCATACCATCACATTAGATATCCAAGATAGATCATATATAAAATAAAACCAACCCATACAAGGTAAAATCCAACAACCAGATAACATAGTCTAAATGAAAAAAATATTGAATATCAATAGAATGTAACCTAGAGATACCCTTGGGTATGTCTCCATTAGACCAAATGCCACTATCATTCCAAAACACTAGAAGGAAACAATATCTAAGAGAACCATCATCAACATGATGATCTTACCATTACCTATATCCTATAAATCAAAGTCTAAAAATTTATAAAGTAAAAAAAGGATGGGGTGATAACAAAAGCTTATTTGGATACCACCAAGGAATATACATAAAGTATATCCACAAAAAACAATTTTTCAAAAATAAAACAGATTTCAAAAATCAAAAAACCATTTTCCTTTCCATATAAAAATCATATATTTTTATTCTAAAAAACATACCATATTAAAACAAAAAAAAAATCAATAGGGTGTGACATATATACATTAGTAATAAGATGTAAAATAAATAGGTTTGAACTATCAATGTCTATATCAAGTGATGAAATAAAAATTTCAATTCATCATGCATTTTATTCCATCTATGAGTACAAAGAGTAATATTACAACACAAAGTTCTAACCATCATATAAAAACAATACCACTAGATGGTATAAGTTAATCCTAATGTTTGGGAACATCGGTCCCCCAAAATTCCTACCCACTAGAAATCCATGGAATCATTGGAAACTCTAATAGTGATAGATGACTCCAATATTGATTGCAAGTGTCTAGTTTTCCCTTATTCCCTAAGGTATTATTTATTTGTTATTAAATTATTATCCACCTCAAGAAAAAAACTTCATGATTCATTAAACATTTTCAGAGGAAAATTAATTTCAATTTAAAGACCTCATTTTCATAAAACATTATCTAATGTGATTCCATACTACATTGATTCTTGAAAAATCATTTCCATTTCAAAATCATATTTGGGGTAATTTATCAAATACATCATGAACATAAATTCAATTTCCAATAATCACCCCTTTTATAAAACATTCCCATATCCCATGAGGATCAATTAACCTTCCATAGATTTAAAATTTATGAATTTAACAAACCAAAACAAAAGTAATTCAAAAATTAAAAAAGGAATTCTAATGGATAGACCATTGGACAGAGAAACCTACTTCAAGATCAATGAAAAAATTATTTCCTTCTAAACCAATGATGGTAAAAAAGATATTTGGTCCTCACAAACTAAATTCTAAGAGAAACACCTTAAATGTTCCATCTAAAACATATATCAGGTCATAACAACCCAAAAATATTTTCATAACATATATAATATGAGAGATAAAAGGTAAATCAATAAATTGGATAAAAAACAACTAAAATTCACATATACAAGATAGAGATCCACCCAAATCGATCAAGGATTTCCCATGAAATGAGGATAGAGTCATCTAGAGGATCGGGGGGAGGGGGTTCCAAATAGTAGGGAGTTATAATGTGATTAGAGGTAAAAAAAGAGTTAATCTAACTAAGTTATTTTTCTATTTTGATATATTTAAATTTGGTAACATCATTAGGCCGTATGTTTTAATGAACCATGCACCAACCATGTGGTATCCTATGTACATTCAAAACTGAGTTTCATAGTTTCTTGGGAATAACTGTATGGTTTGAAAATTGTGCTCAAGCCATGAGAAAGTGTAATGTCCCCGACCACAGTAGGTAAGAGTTGCTGTCTACTTAATACATTAGAACTACATACAATGAATTGTAACCCGGAGGACTGGAAATTTTATTAGACATACTAAACTTGATACACACATGAATTTAAAATATGATTGAAAACTAAAATTACAAAATGTAGTTTCATTTAGAAAGACATTATTTCACTTAGAATATTCCTATTTATGAATCACAAAACACCTCATAGTATCCTTGTGAAAAACATAATAAATGGGTGATCCGAGATACATATTAAGGGTAAGAATAAAATAGAATATTTCCAGAATAAATAAGGAAAATTAATATGAAAAGATAAAAACTAAAACACATTCCATTTAAATAATAACTTGATCATAGTACAAAATAAATAAATGATGTTCAAATAATTTAATATAATTAAAATATATGATATTGAAACTTATACCTAGATATTATAACTAATATAATAATCACAAGGACATAATCAACTAATAGCATATTGGGGGAATGTATAATGTTGGACATCTGAAACATATTGTCAAGTCCTTTCTCATGGAAGTTCAAATCTATGGGCAAAACCCCATCTAATATGGAAAACTGAATTGTATCATGTGACTTACCAATGCATAAAGGGGATATATATAACTGGTCCCCACTCACCACTTACTAAGTCTAATTAATTCCTTTTATGAATTGGGTGAGACATAATAAACATACACAATCATATGTATTTTGGGTAAAAATAATTTTCGATCGAAAAGATAATTAATGTTGCATTTTAATAAAAATGATTTATCAATAATTAAAGGATTCAAAGAGTTTAAAAATATTAATATCAATTTTAAAGTTCATTTATAACTATATTGTAAGGAAATATATTTGTTTCATGATATAAATACAAAATTATTCTCCCAAGGGAGACATAAATGGAAACAATTTCGAATAATGATGAAATTGTGAAATAAACCCTTACCACATTCATAACTATTGAATAGTTTTCCCCTTAAAATAAATAACATAAAATTAAAAATTAAATATAATTAATAGAAATAGATTCATAGTATAACATATCAAAATGATAAGAATATACACCACACAAAGTAATAAGTTGTGAATATAGTGTATCTCTCAATGAATAAAAAGTGAGACTATAAACCCTTACCACCGGTTCAAATTCAATCAAATGTGTCTGAAACTCATATATAATAAATAAAATTTTTAGTATAAATATATTAAATAATGATAATAATATATCACCTACCATATATTATCCTATTATAACATTTTATTATCTTTTTTAATAATATTTCATTATTGTCATTGTTTCAGGTGTTAATTGTTGTGTTTTAACTGAAGTGTTTTTCCACGAATTTTATAGTTCTTATAAAAATATTAGTTACATTATATGTATAATGGTATTTATTTTATAAATATTATTTTTGTATCATATACATCCTTATAACCATTCTATTAAATTGGATATATAAAATGAATCTCATCGTTTCATTGAGATGGAAGGTTATAGGTACACACGAGCGATGATATCATTCTTTTATAGGGTGAAAGGATAAGAAAGTGTATGGTATATTAATTTTAAAAAAAAATTATATCATATAATATATATCACATATATTCATTTAATTTAACTATATTACTTTCTTAGTAAATAATAATTGTATAATGAATCACATCGCTTTGCAAGGAGGTGGTCTGTCGCACAGACGAGTGACATTATCGTATGTTAAATAGAATAGAAAGTTAGAAGGTATAAGTTATATTATAAATCCATAGTTATATTAAATCATAAATATTATGTATATTTTTATATTAAATAAATAATTATATATAGCTATGAGAATTGATTATGGAAAAGGAGTTACGTCAGTTCGTGAGACGGTAGTCCACCATACACACCATTGGCAATTTCATTACCCAATTAATGGAAGTGGGGATGGATAAATGTTTTGCAATAATCACAATAAAATTCAATTATATGGTATATATTTTATTTATTTTATTTGAAAAACTATATCACAATTTAAGGTTGTAAAAAATAATAATAAAAAATGATAATATTAGAGACAATTACCTTCTCTTGTAGAATCGACCATTCAATCTCCACTTAAGGACACTAGGGTTGGTATTTTGGGAATATCCATAGATAAATAATTTGGATAATGATTTTGTGGAGTATTTTGGGACGTTTTTGTTCATCCAATTTCATTATAGGATTGAATAAGTGAGGTGATCGAGTTCCATTTTAAAATGGACGAAGAGGGATATTTTTGTAAATACCATAAACTATCTAATAATGGGAGTCACTCTCACCACAATTACCTACAAAATTGATAAATAATTTATATGAGATATGATATGTTTTATACACACTTCCAAAAAATAAGTTTTTAGCATGTTATTCCTTAGCTTTTAAGTTTATTTAATTTTACTATTTTTTTTTCACCATGGTAACTTGTATCTTTTTTTACCAATGTAATTTATCATTTAAGAATAAAAGTAAAATTCACCTTATTATATAACATTAACCCATTGGTTATAAATATGAAATATAATTTCTCAAATCATAATTCTTTGTTTATGTAAAATTAATTTTATCACAAACGCATGTAAGGTGCAAAACCTAGTTTAAACCTTAACTGTGTAAATTAATTTGTTATATTTTTATTAATTAATATAAAATGGTAATAATTTAAAATTATTATATAATATAAATTAATCTAATATCAAATACAGAATCAATTATTCCTAATTCAATTAATATAAGTCGAATAATGAAATTTAAAATTAAACTCAATGACAGCAAGAAAACTAGTTTTCCAAATAAAAACTTTCAAACGATCAAAAGTTTTAATATCATAATTCAATAATAAATTTATTATAGTGAACTAAATTAGTTAAATTTTAATATAATTTAAATAATTTTTATTTAAAAACAATTTATAAAATTTTAACTTCTAAATTATTTAAATAAAAATATATTTTTTAATGAAAAAAGTACTTTTTTAATACTCATCAAAAAAATAATATTTTTAGAAAATTCTCCAAAACTCACACAAACATAATTTTTACATGTTTATTTAATAAATGGTGTTTTTTTTATTTTTCATCATAAAATAGGTAGAATTTATTTTTAAATCATGTGTTCCAAGATTATCTAACCATCCTTTCAGAAAAAATAGTTTTTCTAAAAACATGTATTTCTCTTTCAAATAGTTCTTATATTATTTCAAATTAATAGATAACCAATGAATTTATTTTATATATGTATGAACCAAATAATTTTTATAATTTAGTTATTACAATTCATACCCACTAACTTAAAATATAATTTATAATGATCATGTTTAAATAATAATATTTTAATAGAGTATCGTGTTTCGTTCAAACTTGGAGTTGGGTGCATTAGAAGCTATCAAATAGATTAAATTTATTTAAAAAGAAAAATATCATAAAGTCTTCTGGTGTATTATTCACATTAAATATTGTTTTTCATGTCATATATTCAATGCAATATGAATTTTCTCTTTTAAAGTCTTGGGTTGTAACATTTTACTTGTTTTAATAAATTTCATCCTCACAATTTAATCTTGATCTCAATAATAAAGGGTTTGACATATGAAAATTCACTTCCTGAATCTGAACATCATAAAAAGGGTTAATAAAACAACACGTTTATAAGATAGTAAGGGGAGTATAAATTTCATATTGATTAACACTTAATAGGTTTCCAAATAGGATAAAATTTGTGGAAAGTGAAGATATGTACACGGAAGAAAATACTAATGTACAAAGATTAATAGAGAGTGGTAGAGTTCATTTAACATAATAAATTAAATGATAAAGAAAATTTAATGACCAAAAATCCAATAATATGGGATGATTTTAAAGGCCATTTTATTCATAAAAATTAAATGTACTATGATAATATTTTTTTCTTCAAGATCCCTTTTCTAGAGTTGATGGATTTATTTACCATCAAGATTGATAGAATTAGAAAATATAGTTACCTGATATCTTTATATTTAATGGAAATGATTTTATCCTTCAGATTTGATTCAATAAGTTCCAAATCCATCTCATACTCCATGAATTAAATATGCAAAATGAATTTTTATGCCTGAATCACTAATACTAACTTTTGAAAGATTATTATCTTAGTAAAATAATGACTATTCATTCCTCATCTCTCTATATATTTTACAAGATGAAAATGGTTATCACATGTTATATAAATACACCAAAAGTTCAACTTAAACAATTATATAAATAGTTAACCTCAATACTCATCCCTATTATGTATAGCAAAATTTAAAGTCCAAAAATTTAGAAGGGTGGTAAATAAAATCAATATTATATTCCCTAGAAAAAATAAAGAGGCTCTTAGTGTCCCATTTCAGAATTGTGAACATCTTGTCCATAATAAAACCATAACAAAAACATTAATTGTTCAAAAAATAAAATCGCATGTTTTCGGATATATTTCTAAAAACCAAACGTGTAATAAATAATAGAAAAGATTACATAAACCATAAAATCACTAACCAATTTAATGTTCACTAATAATATCCAATAAAAACATCTTTATCATTATTATCACAACTTAGAAAACATATTAATGGTTATCTTTCCTCAATAATTCATTTTAAAATAAATCAAATTTTCACTAAATCACTTTTCTTGGTCATTGGTACCATTCAATATATGCTCTCAAATCCTTAAAAAATTACTACAGTACAGTCCTTATAGATTTCATAATTATTATACATATACTATAATTGATAAAATAATCCTTTGACATAAATAATTAATGCAAACTCAGGAACAATAATCATTATATGTTTTCTTTAGTAATAACATCATCTTTACATTGGACACTTATCTTCTTCTGAGGTATATTACCTTGATGCATGGGGAACTTATTTGTGTAGTGCCCCATATCCTTATATTTGAAACACTAAACATAAAATGATTCTTTATTATTCTTAAATTCATACACCCAATGGAATTTATCTCCATGCTATAAGAAAACTAATATTTCCATCAACAAATAAAAGGGGAGTTTCTTTACACAATTATCTCATAGGGGAAATCCTATTTTCCCTTATTTCATTTATCCATATTTTCATCTACTGAATTATTCATATTCGTCTCCCATTTGAAGCCATAATTCTTTGATAATTATTCTCATTACTTGATAGAACATGATATTATGTATTTTTATGATGATAATTTTGGGGAGACAACTTACCTTCAAAACATTGGCTTAAGTTCATAAAGGAAAAGATCATTCTTAATATTGGTATTACAGGAATTGATATAGTTATCATTCCTTCAACTAAGTTCCATTAATAAATAATGTAATACACTATATTTGATCATAACATTATGTATCATAATTTATAATTCCAAAACTATTGAAATACATAATATAAATTGAAAATTTTATTCATGGTTAATCTCATAATCCTAAATATATTTTCATTAGAAAATTTCACAAATAATAGAAAACAATTCAAAAAATTCATAATCGTTTGTAAATAAATTTTTAACTATCCATATCTTATCCCTTGGGAGTGTTAGACCATGTGGGTTGTAAGGACTGTTTTCATGTACTGGGTAATGCTCAAGTCAATCCCAACACACATTTTTTAGAGTTTTTAACCCTTAGTACATATATGCTAAAACCACATCCACTTTTACATTACATAAAGATATGTATTGTTATAAATACCAAAAAATATATACCTTAAAATATATTATGTTTTTATCCTATAATTAGACTTATCACTAATGTATGTCATGGTGTTACTTTCTATAATCAATTTTTTACTAAATCTATTTCAAATGTTTTTTACTAAACTTCCACTCATACAAACTATAACGACCCCAAACCTAGTAACCCAGAGTGAGTGAGGACTTTATTAAATTAGGACTAAATACTAGGAATCACATTCCAAAGAACCAAATATTTTATTTGTATTGGTGAGCTAGATTCAAGCATGAATTTCATAGATATTTGAAAACATAAAATAAAAAGATTATTTTCTTTGAGAAATCCATTTTTCACCTTAGTATATCTGTGTATATCAATCCAAAATCACTAACTGGTATCCTAAGTAAAATAAAACATAAGAAATGGTTAATATCATATTCTCAGTATGGGTAATAATACCATAAAATCTATCGAAAATAAAAAATAATAATCAAAATTGAAAGGAAAATAACTAAAACACATTCAAATTGAATAAAAACTTAAACATAATATGTATGTAATAAATGATGATCAAATAAATCCATGTCAATAATCATATAAACGTGAAAATTATCCATGGATATTCTTATTAATCTAATAATCACAATAAATACAATAACTAATCTCATAATGATGGAATTCATAATTTTATACATGTTAAACATAATTTCAATACCTTTCACAAGTAAGTTTAAATCAATGCATTAAAAAATATCTAATTCAGTCAATATATTTTTCTCATGAGAACTCTGATTACATTAAGGGGTTATCTATAACTAGGTCCTACCTTTCACTTACTACGTCTAATTCAATCTTTATATGAAAGGGTTTAAATATAATCAGTATAAAAATTATATTGAAAAATTAACATACTAATTGTTACTACTTACCCCAATCAACTAAATATAATCTTATACCATACATAGTGAATGGTAATAAAATTTTACATCATCAGCCTATATAACCATAAAAATCCAAAAAATGAATGAGTATGATAATATTAAAACATATTCCTAGTGTATTATAATAAAAACTAAGGGTCTATGTCATTTATGAATTGAAATATACTTAAAAACATTTTTGAGGAAAATCATCATTTCATTTTGAAAATAAAATATTAAAAAAATAAAAAAAATTATAAAAATTATTCTTTGGAAATAACGTTATGAAATTTTAAAACACTCGTTAAAACAATGAGTTGTCTAGAAGGTAGAAATTTTTCATGTCATACACGTTAAAACAAGGATATCTTTTACATTTTTGGTAATAGTCAAATGAACTTACTTTGGAAAATGACATGAGGATTTTTTTCAAAAAAAATTAAAAAGCTAAAAATTGGTGAAAATTTATTTATTAAATCATTTGAGGATATTTAAAAACATTTTTAAAAACATTTTTTGAAAACATGGATTTGGAAAAAAATCATTTTTGACCGAAAAGAGAAATATTTTTGTCTTTTCTTAAAGATATTTTCTCAATAATATTATGTAACAAAAAGTAGGAAAATGGAACTAATATATTAAAAGTTAATGACTATTGAATGAATCCTTTTTGAATCTAGATTTATCAAACTCTGATTGTATCATCTAGAATGTTGTTATTTTGAATTCCAAAGAAGCAATCAAGGTAAGGCCGAAGCAAACAATATCTCTCCCTCCTGGTCTGAAGGTCATTGATGTCTTTAGTAGATCAATATCTGATCTTAATGGGCTAAATCATCTAGTGGTATTGTTTCTTTAGGGAAATTTACTTGTCTTGGGTGATTTGGATGGTGAAACTCACTATGGGATGGAAAGGTATACAGATGCAACTCACTCTGTTATGGAAAATGATGCAGATGAAACTCTCTGTGATGGAGATGGTTGTAGATACAACTCAATAAGATATGAAATGAGATGATCTTGTTAGTGAAGGGTAAGTTTAAGTGAATCAGGCACCTCCTAAGACTCCCTTGGGTGTGTAATATCCAAAGGCGGTGTGCCCAGGGAGCCGTATTAGTGATGGAGGTCAGGAAGTGGTATCAAATTAAAATAGGGAGGGTAATTATAATGGTTAAAATGTCTTGAGAAAATATTTATGGGGTCAGTTTTGATTAGGAAAAGTACTAATGGGGTTGTGGTAGCCATTGATTTGGGTATTCGTTTTGAACGACTACCGATAGATGATCTGGTTCAGTAGTTTGAGTATGATCTGATCAAGCCCTCCTTGAATGGGTTGATGGTCTTTGAGAGAGATTCCAGTATATGTGAAACAAAGGAGGTTGTTTGGGGAGATAGGTCTCTGATCCTGAGGTGAATTAGAAGCCATAAGGGAATTTATCAAGAGAGGAAGGATTACACTATTTTCCAATACCAATAGATATCCACATAGTGATAAAGTTGAAATCCAATCAGACATACAGTGATGCCTCTTTTCATTAGCAGAAGTCAGATGATGTGCTTGAGAAATCCTTGGTGTTGGTTATTATCTTGGAAGAAGAAGTGGTTGGATAGGTTATCTCACTCAATTCTACTTTAGATTACACTATAATAATTATGGGGAGGTCATTAAGGGTGACTCTCAATGAGGGGAAATATACCTAGGTTAAAAAGAAGGACCTAATTCTTTTTGGGGGGATTCAATAATCGGAATATCATCCTTGGGGAGTACGTCCGGTCATGGGACAAGATGGGATTTCAGTTTACATACCTGCTAATGGATAAACTAGATACTCAGGTAACCAATATATATTGGAATTTTTTTTGGGAGATTAAATCTATTAGGCTTAAATTGTCTTTCAATGTCTCTATTAATTCGTTTTGTGGTTGAACTCATGGTTTCTCACCTTTCCTTAAAACTATTTGAATAATAATATTTTAATCTTCATTCGATAAAATAAATAACATCAAACATAACATTGAATACCATGGAGATAAATATATTCAAGATATAGAATATAAAAATGGTCATTATATGAACCTCACAAAGGAATAAGTGGTGAATATGGTGTATGTCTCACAGAAGTAAAAGTAAGAGATGAAACCCCTACCCCATGTTCAACTTCCTTTGTATAGGAATGAACCTCAAATATAATAAATATAGGTTTATTATACGTATATTATATAACCATAATAATATATATAATATCATATTTGATCCTCCTAAAACATTATACCACATTTTTATTAATAATAATTCATTATTTTCTATGTTTCGGGTGGTAATTCCCTTATTTTCTCATGCTTGTTTTGTCATGAAAGATCTGGTTCTTCTACATAGGATATACTTCCATCATCTATATAATTATATTAATTATATAAATATATTTTCCATTAGAATCATTACTTAGAAAATTCTTGAAATTTGTACATAGAAAATGAATCACATCATTTCATGGATACGATAGGTCGTGTGTACACACGAGCACCGATATCATTCCCTTAAAGGTTTAATGGTTAAGAAGTGTAAGATAAATTAATTTTCCATAATTTATATATTCCATATATATCACAAAAGTTTATCTAATTTATCCTTCTTAAATTCCATGTAAAGTATAAGTGAAAAATGAAACTCATCACTTCATGAGGAGGTATTCATGAATTCACATAAGTGATATTATTGTATTCTAAATAGAATGTAAAGTGACAAAGTATAAGTGATTTTAGTGACCTAGAACCTAGTTTCTAGGATATTGTTTTTGATTTAACACATTGGAATAAAATACAAGGGCTCAGATTTACAAGGATTGAATAGTTTAGTAGTACTTGTTAGCTAGATACATATATGATTCCCATATTACATTTGAAAACAAAAATTGGAACATTTTTTTTTAGAATATCATTATTCCCTTTAGAATATCCCCACATTTAATTTTTATTACAATTATTAGATTCCAAGGAATAGAAGAAACAAGGGTGAGCTTAAATGATTTGTAAACATTAAGTTAAGAGAAATCATTCATGAATAAATAATCATAATCAATATAAAAGGGTAAATAACTAAACACACAATCCATTTACATAAATAAAATATCATTGTATGATAAGGCATAATATAGATGCAACGAAAATAACTCAAATCACATTCCATTTAATAAATTAACTTATAATTAAATGCATCATGAGATAATATAATTTCAAATATATCAAGGATAAAAATATAAGGCATAATCAATATGGAAAGGTAAATAACTTGATACACATGTCATTTTATCAATAAATTGATAATGAAATACATCCATAGATAAAATCCTAGAAAAAATATCATGTATAATAATAATTTAATTCTTAATGAAGGAAATAATTAATAATTGGATTTCATTTTGTTAGGCACATGATTCATCTACTATCAATACATTTCACAACACAGTTTAAAACTACAGGTAAAAACCCATTTAATGATAGCTTACTGATTTGCCTCATAAGAATAATAATGCATCAAGGGTCTGTTTATAATTATGACCCTTCTCTATATACATGTCCAAATAATTCCTCATATATTGAATAATCAATTTAATTCTTGAACAACAGTCCTTTCAAATATTCTTATTGGAAAAAGAATACAAACAATTAATATTTCCAAAATAAATAAAATAAATTTCAATGTAAAACATCATATGTATGAATGAGATACAGTTTGAGTAATAATAAAATCCATGAAAAATGATATGGATATTTATGGGAAATTTAATTTCAATAATCATAGGAAAATGAATATTTAAATGGAAATTTAACGACTACAATAATGAATCAATAAAGTGAATGTCAATAAATTCCTTGTTCAAAATGATCATAACATTAAAGCAATGATTAATAAATGAATTGATTATATGTAAAAAATGTAAACCAAATAAACCAAGTGTAAATATAACATAAGACAGTTAGAATTATTTTCACAAGTAATCTTAGAATGTAAAAGGCAATTAAGAAGTAATATAAGCCAGTAAAAAACAGAGTTATGAAATTCTTTACCACATGGTAACTTTTAAGTCAATACAATGTGGAAGAAATAATTTAAATTAAAGCTTAAAATAGAATTAATTATTAAGTAATTGTGATATTACATGTCAAAGGGGTAGTATATACACTATGTAAAATATATTAGGACAAAAAATTACAACATGCCTCAATGAAGGGAAATTGAGACAAAGTCCCTTACCTTGAGTTTAACTCATCACATAAATTCTTTATCTTCATGAATAATAAACCTAGATTAATTATTTAGATTCTTAATAACCTTTTTCCAGTTTATAATTCCTTTTATTTCACTTATTATCATGATATATATGATTACTAAATCAATTAAATTTACATTGGGTGTTTCAATGATATTAGGTTTATGTGTCGAAAATGACTTTGGAAGGTTGACTATGGTAGAAGTGGTAATTATTTAAACATGTAAATAATAATCAAGAAATAATTATCATATTTATATATTAGTTATAATTTTAAAACCATCCTTTAATGATGGATATGAAAAATTAACTACCTTACAATCATGAATATAGTAAGCTATATGTACGCATGAGTAATGTTTCAATTTTTAAATGATATTTATAGAAATAATGTAAGTAATATTTTTACATTATAAAATGATAATAATATAATATATACCTTATTTTTTAAAATATTTTTATATATATATCATCAATGTGGTTTGGTGATGAAAAGGGAGTCATGTCGCTTCATGGAGGCAGTAGTCCACACGTACACGAATGATGCTATCATTTTTCTCAATAAGAAATAAAAATATATATTATATTTTCATAATGATAAAAATGTTAGTAATTTCATAATTATTAAATTTTTAGAATAGATATCAAATAAATATATACTTATTACCTTCCATGTAAAACATTACTAAAAACTAAATCACATCGCTTCGTGATGAGGTATAATCTGTCATACATATGAGTGACGTTATCGTATCCCCTATGGAACTGAAATTTAAAAAGGTATATAAGATATAATGTATAAAGAGATATAATTATGTTATAAATTTTATATATAAACTTTATATTCATCATAATACCCAACTCTAAGAGGTTTTTATGGAAAACAGGTCACATCGGTTCATGAAGCGGTAGTCCTCTATACACACGAGCAACATTATCATTTCTTATTTGATAAAATGGGATATTGATATAGGTAATGAACTTAAAGTAATAACATATTAGTTTATTTAAGACACTATTTTTACTATATAATCATAAATTATAAGATTTTACGGAGGTTTCATAAGAAATAAATCAAAAATGCATAGTTAAGAATTTTACCTCTGCTCGGACAACCTCAATAGGATTCTACCTAAAGTATTATTAGAGTGGATTTACGAAAACAATATTCTATGAAAATAGTATTGAAATTGGGAATTCATTTGTTTAGGTATTATGTAAACTAAAATGGTTTGAAGGTGTGAATAAGATTGAAGAGTGGGTGGAGTTTTATAACTGAGGTAAGTGGCACATTTGTAATTTTTTGGAAATAGAAAATGTGTACCCACATTTTTTACAAGGCACAAATGTCCAAAATAGAGTATTATATAAAATTACACAGTATAATGTATAAATATTTCCATCCAACAGATTTTACAGAAGTTTTCAGGAAATATTAACACTTATATTTTAGTTTAGCCCTTGTGAACACATTTTTACCTTAGCTATGGTAATTAATTTTTAATGTTTTCAATGTTAGTTATCATAAAACATTCATTTGAACTTATTAAAAAATATAAACTATTTTAATTTAAAATATGTAATCAAATTTACCATATTCAATTAGAAAATGTTGCAAATTTATATTCAATACAAATCATTGAGACATGATGAAAAAGAAGGTTTTCAAGAATTATATTTTTTAAAAAAAGATGATATTATATTAACTATATGATTAATAATAAAAATTTAATGAAACTAAATTAATATTTATTTATATATAATATATGTATTTAATTTAGAAAATTTCTCATTAGATTTTATTTAAATTAATGAAATGAAGAAATATTTTGTACTTTAAAACCGTTTTCCAGAAAAACCAATTTTAAACCAAAAAAAATATATTAAAATGCAATATAAATTTTATTAAAAATTAATTATGCAGATTAAATATTACTGAATAAAAAATATATTACTTTCAAAATTATTCAAATCATATTGAGAATTTAAATTACTTAATTTATTGAAAATAAAAGACATTTTACAAAATTGATATTTTTTATATTCATTAAAAAAAGAAAAATTTATGAAAAATCCCAAAAAATCACCCCAAGATAATTTTTATATAATGATTTTAAAAATAAAATTAATTTATAAAAAAATTCTAAAAAAGGCAAAAATTAATTTGAAATTATTTGTTCAAATAGCGACTAAACCCTTTATTAGAAAAAATACTGTTTTTTATAAAACATTTATTTTAATTTTTAATGATTATTATTTTGTTTATAATAAATAGATGACCATAATATTCATAATTTAATGAGTAGTATTAATACCCCCCAATTCAACAACTATATTATAATGTTACACTATATTTTGGTTCATTTAGACTTGGGGTTTCATATTCTGTAAGCTATCAATGATATTAAATTTAAAGAAAAATATTTCATGGGTAGATTAAACTTGGTGTTGCATGTTGCATGAATTGCCAAATAAAATGTTCTTAGTTTATAATTTCATATTGTTACAGAGATATTATACATCTCAAAGTATAATAATATCATAAATATTATATATATAAATATATATTAAATTCATCATTATATTTAATCACGACAAGTGTTGATGGAAAATGAGATACATCAGTTTGTGAGGCAGTAATCCACCGTGCACCCCATTGACGATTTAATTTTCATTTTCCATTTGATGTATATGCATATAGATATATATTATTCTATAAGAATAGTAATACCAAGTAAATGGTTGATACTTTTTTCATTATATTGGAAGTGTTAATACGTAATTGAAGTTTTTAAAAGCATAAAGAAAATTAGAAGTTTTGGGAAGAAAATTAACTTGTCTTGGAGAAACTGCTTTTGGATATATTCCTTATAACCCTAGGGTTGGTCAATTGGGAATTCTCAATGCTCTATAATTTATAAAATTATATTGGGGAGGGATTTTGGTAGGGTTTGTTTGATCCAAAACAATTGTGTGGTGTGATGAAATGATGGGAGTGGGTTCACATTTATAATTGAGGAGGAGAGGAGTTTTCTTAAATACGCAAAATTATTTGATAATAGGAAGTGATAATAACCCGAAATGCCTCTAGAATTGATAAATAATTGATTTAAAAGATTATATGGTCAAAGAAATTCAAACACACACAAAAACACATGTTTTTAACATGTATTACGTAGCCTTTAATTTTACTTAATTTTACCATTTTGTTTTTCCACATGGTAACTTGAATGTTTTTTTAACTAGGTAAATTTTCTATTAAGAAAAAAAATTAAAATGTGACTTATTAAATAATTTGGAACCAATTATTATAAATATTAATTAAAATTTATCAAATATTTATTCTATATCATTGGTAATACAATTTTTCGTAAGTACATGTAACGTGAAAACCCACGTTTAACACATAACCACATTAATTAAATTATTATTATTTTTACTAATTATTATGAATAAAAATAAGTTGACCATATTGTATGATATAAATTATTTTTATTTGATATATGGAATATATTTTTAAAAAATTTATTAAGAGAAGTGGAAATGTTATATTTTAAATTAAACCCACATAAGAGTCAAAAGCCGGTTTTTTCAATGAAAAAACATCAAAAGTATAAAACATTTTTATATCGTAATTAAATATGTAATTTATTCAAATGACAGAAATTAGTCAAATTGAAATATAATTTTACTAATTTTACTTTAAAAAAATTAAATAAAAATGTAACCTTTTATGATATAAATAAAAATTCATTTCCAATAAGACCTTCTATTATTCTCTATTCATCAAAAAATTAATATTTCTATAAAATTCAAAACAAAACAGCTAAATATAATTTTGAAATATAGATATCAAAAATGAAGTTTATTTATGTCAATTTCTTTATAAAATTAGAAGGAATAAATTATCAATTATATTTCTAAAATATTTTGATGGACTGTTTTCCTCAAAACATTAAATATTCATCCCTTGGCTCTTGAAAGCCTCTATTACCTCTAAAGTGATAATACAAGATCAAAATTTAGTGTACCTATAACCTGGTTGGATTCAATTTATGCTTTCCATAAAATATCTCTTTCCCTAGAAATTATTAGGATCACAAACATGAAAAGTGATAAGGAAACTGCTACATCATCAAGGCCTTCGCCTCCCATGTCAAATGGTTAACCCTACCACAATTCCATGTCAGAGAAACCATTGGGATGTTACATAAGCACAAAACCTTATACTTTCAATAAACTATATGAATAGTCATTTCTCCCATTGAGTTGTAAAGTTCAATCACAACCCCCCCCCCCCCCCCACACACACACACACACTCACAAACACACAATCAGGTGGGAAAGATCTAGTTGATACTTCTTTAGTTAGGAAACACGGAACACATCATGGAAACAATTCAAATGAGCACATAATTCTAATCGATAAGAAACAGTCCTATGTAACTCCACAATCTCAAATTTTATCACATAATGAGTTTAAAGTTTACCCTTATACAATAAACATCTATGTCCCAACTGATGTGAAACTCTTAAGAAAACTCAATCACCTACCATAATTCCAATTGATGATGAGGCTTATTAGAATTAGATTTTTGTGGATCTAGGATTTTACTAACCACTTCTTGATCTCCCATATCACTTTTTTATCACTAAGAGTATGAGGTATCCAAACTAAAAATTACATGTATATCTCGTCCAACTTCTATAATGGATTGGGTAAAGGTTTTATAAAACTAGTTGGCCTATGATGTTTGGCATTAACTCTCTGACATGTATAGAAACAAAGACACAAAATATGAAATCAATCATCTCATACTCGACCATCAGTATTGATGTATCAGGTCATGATACATGATGATTGCTCCTAGGTCCATAATTCTATTATATATGTGTCCCATATCCATTAATTGATGTCTTTAAGTTATTATAACTATCATCATACCTCATAACAACTACACTCTATAAGGAGACCAAGACCACTCACCTGAGGTATTCTCACCGTAAATATTCATGCTAAAGTGCTGAATTTATATATCCTCTACCTATCCAAGAGGAATATTGTTAACCATAATTTCTAAATCCAAATTAGAATCTATGAATACAAACCCATCATCATTATATTAATACAGGAACATCATAGAGAGTAATTACATCAAGCACCACTCTTCCACTAATTCATTCTCTTCCTAATTCAGAAATTTTCTTATTTAAGAATTTGTGACCACATTCCATTTATTAGGGGTGTATAGAAAATCAAAATCAAATGTATAAGTGGCATCAACAGGTTAATTTGTCTCATGTTCAAATTACTCCCTATGGAGATATACTTTATAATATTATGGTTTGAATAGACATTAAATATCTCCCCAAAGAGGTAGTGGTTTCATATCTTAAGTTGTCACATCACTATTTCTAACATAATATTGTGAAAGTGATAGTTATTCGCATGATGGAATTATTTAAGGGAAGCATACTTTTCTACTTGTCACCTATTCATAAAAACAAAACCCAAATTCATTCTAAAGGATTCATGATAAACATAATAAAAAATAGACGGATCATACATAATCAAGAATATAGCTGAAGTCAATCACACTTTCAACGCCTCAAAAATCTAAGGAAATGATCACACTAAAGAAATATCATTCCATTATGCATCAACGCAATAATAAGATACAAACCCTTTTTTAAATAGAAAAAAATAAGCACCTATAATAACTACTTAATCATAAGAAACTCTATATTTCTAACACATTTTTAGGATACTCACAAGAAATAGGCACCTGAATCTTGTCATGATCCACTGAGACGGCCTTCTCAAAAATCAGATGGGCCAAAAATTTCACCTCTTGAATCTATTAATGATATTTTTATGAATTCGCATACATATGATATTCTTTCTACAATCTAAGTATGATAATCAAATTCTCAACATGATCTTGTCCTGATTTTAAATAAATAAGAATATTATCCATAAAAACCCATGAATTAATTCATGATCGGATAGAATATTTGATTCACCAAATCCATAAGAATAATTGGAGTTTTATAAGGACAAATGACATATCTAGATACTCAAAATGACCATAAACAATACTGAAATCCATCATAGGAGTATATTTATCTGAAAAAATCACCTGATGGAACCTCAATCTTAGATCATTCTTTCAAACCCACCATGATCCCTTAAGATAATTGAAAAGGTTTTCAATCATAGAAAATATATATTTTTTCTTAATTTTTAACTAGTTAAGTTTCCAGAAATCAACACAATGCTATAGATTCTTGTCCACTTTATTTTTAAAGATCAATGGTGATTCCCAAGGTGAGACACACGGAGGAATGAAACCCTTACCATCAAGACCCTCATTCTGAACCTTTAACTATTTTAATTCAGGGAGTTCCATATAGTATAAAGATAAAGATATGGTCCTCATCTGTGGAAGTAATTCTATAAAAAACTCAACTTCCCTCTCGGATAGAAACATTGAGAAATAATCTAGAAAAATGTCAGTATACTCAATCACCACTTCAAGAAGTTGTACACTAAGATGTGGATCGAGAGCATCAAGAAAAAAAACTTAACAACTAGAATGATATAATCTCTACATTAGAAACAAAAGGACCTAATCTTCATATTATTGGACCCCACTCACCCTAAAATACAATATTACCCCCATCATAATAAAGAAACTCATTATAAAAAGGATAGAAAAATATTTAGGCTTTATAGCTAATCATCGAATTCATTCAATTGATGATATAAAAGATATAATGACCAAGAATTAAAAGAACCATATATTTTTATGGTCAGTGATTATCACCAAACACTTGGGACATATGAAACCATAATCTAGCTTTATTTCAAAGGAGTGGGAATAGTCTTCATGAACATCATAAACTCTGATCACAAGAACATTACATCGATACTATTATATGAGAGAAAGTAATGAGTTTCACTGGTATTAAAAAATCCTAACCATAAAAGATTCAATAAAAATAACACCTATCATGGTATCCAGTCTATCCTATGAATCAATTGGTGCATAATCCAGTGCATATATATATCAAGCCTCATCCTACACTTTATTTGCAACTTTCACATCATTAAGGAAATGAGGTTGAGATCCCACCTATTTTTTTGTGAGATATAAACTAATATCCCTTGGTGAAGAAGGATCTAACTTTACTACCCTACGAATCTCACTTATAGGAACATCACAGATGACTAGATTTCCCATAGATTTCAAAAACCCAAGGTTCCACTTTATAATCACGTTTGTGGTGTCCCTTTTCCCACATCTCTAACATACCACCATACTCAAACTTGGTTTCTATTATGCACTCCTTCCACCACTTTGACTCGGGTCACCTTTCATCCTCTTACACTCAAAAAATAAACTATGTCCACCTCCCATAGTCTCTGGTTCTCTGAAGTGTTCTGTATTCCCACATATATCTACATCTACCATTACATCCTTTTCCAATACCTCTATGAAGTTAAGTGTATATATACAAATAAACATAGAACAAATATCATTAATTTAACCCATATCATGAATACCATGATATAGAAATTGGAAAAATGTTCTAAGAAAGGTGTAAAAAATTGTAAAATGGAGTTTCAAACCCCATGAATGAATGATCTCCCTACTCCCAAGTAATAAAATCATATTCCATTTCTTCTCGTAGTGTCTCATAAAAAACATTTTATATAAGGATTTCTTGAATATAGTCTAGGTGATACCTTAATGTAATATTTCTCGCACAATTTATTCACCCTAATTCATTAATAGACAATCAAGAATATAAGTTGTGAAATCATTCTTGGAGGCTTTTAGAGTTTTTAGAGTGGATAATATCTTCAATGATCTTGATACATTCTTTTGATTGATATGGTATCTATTTACCCAAAATCAACGGTGGATGTTGTATAGTGAGTTTAGTAGCATGGTTCACCCTATATTCCAAATTAACATTGTAAACTAGCACATGGACTAGATCATTCAAACTCTAGTTTCCACCGAATCAGAGTCAATCAGAGGATTCACCAGCAAGTATTTTTCCACAGTTTCCACCCAAGTACTTGGAGAAGTTATTCTTGAAGGATCTGTATTCTATAAAACAAGATGATTTAAATAATTTAAAATATAATTTGATTAATTTATCATAAACTGATGCCTAGAAACTAAATACCAAATGTATAAAACTATAGTCAATGACTCAATATTACCCCATATATCCCATGAAAAAAAAACGTTCATCATGAAAGTGGGATGGCTATGCACACTCTCAAAATACCTCTCAAGTTTGAATGTTCTTATCTCTATCCTATCAATAAACCTATATATAAAAGATAGATATATAGGAATGATTGTAGGATTTAATGAAAATCAGACTCCCTAATACCAATTTCTATAAAAAAATAACATGGTTCAACCCATAACATCATTTGACTTGGCCTTTTATAAGGCCCAAAGAACATTCTCAACCACCACTAGCTAGGGATAAGAACCGGGGTTTTATAAAAAGATACATGTAAATGATTTCATCCATAAAAAATATGTAAAAATATATAAACAACTATAGTGTCACAACATATATCCAAGACACATGATATGTCAAAAAAAGTTGAACCATAAAAGGTAACATCAAATAACTAGGTAATATAGTTAAAAAGAAAAAAAATAATTCTTAGATTTTGGAACACGAAGAAACCCATTGTTCCAGATCCCTGTGACCACATGTAACCACCATACAAAACCATCATAAGTCAACATGATCTAAGAGTGATTTTCTTTACACAATTATTATCCCCTAATATGTTTACTATAAAACAGTATATACAATACCCCAAAACCAAAGGTATCGTGTCAGAGATAAAGCTTAGTTTAATACCACCAAGGAATATATTCAATGTATATCCAGATAAATTAATTAATTCTTATAAAAAATCTATTTATAAAATTGAGAAATCATTTTACTTTCCATATAAAAAAATTCTTTTGGTTTTCCTTTAAAAACACATCATATTCAAATAAAAAAGTAATAAGGAATGACATATATCCATGAGGCATAAATAGTTGAATAAAATAGGTTCCAAGAATAAATATCCATATCATGTGGGAAAATAATAATATCAAGTGATAAATAATGTAATATAACATCCAAGCACCAAGAGGACAATCACAACAAAAGGTTGTACACAAATCAGACATACATGACCACTAGTTATAAAAAGTTACTTCTAATGTCTGGGAACATAGATCCCCTATAAAGGCTACACGCTAGAAATCTATGACATCATGGGAACCTTCCCTAGTGATAGATATGTCTAATAGGTATCACATGTGTCTAGTTTCGCCTAATACCCCAAGGTATTCCCCATGTTCTGTTTCACTATCAATCCATTCATGAAACTAAATTCATTTTCATAAAACATTTCCCAATAAAAATACATTTCAATTCCAAGACCACATTTTCATAAAACAGTTTTATAGTGATACCACACCACTTCCTTTCTATAAAAACAATTTTCATTTCCAAATCATCTTTTAGGAAGTTTATCAAACACATCATGTGAAAAAATATATTTTTAACAAAAATATATTTTTAACAAAAATATGTTTTTATAAAATATACTAATTTTCCTCAAAGATAAATTCACCTCCAATTGATTTAAATTTAATGATTTTTAAAAATAATAAAAATAATTTCATAGGAAAAATATATATTTCACGGGATATATTATATTATATAAAAACCTACCTCAAGATAAATTAAAACCACATTTCCTTCTAAACCGAGTGTGAGAAATAAATATATTTAGTCCTCCTAAGATTAGTTATAATAGAAACACCATAAATTATCCATATAAACTATATATTGGGTCATTAAACCCCACATGAATTTTCCCTACATGGAGAATATGATATATCATAGGTAGATATAGAAATAGGATAGGGAAATTATGGGAGAAACACACCTACCTTAAAGAGATCCACCAAAATCAATCCAGGATAACCAATGAAACATAGGAAAATCTAATGATGAATTTAGAGGTGATTATATATTAAAATAACTGAGGTAACAAAGATAATTTTCAATTTAAGAAATTAATATTGGGTCACATGGTTATTCCACATGGTTTGTAAAATAAAGCACCAACTATGTAGTAAACTCGACCCATTGAAATCTATGTCACAAAGTTTCTTAGGAATAAACACACTATTTGAAAAACCAAGCTCAAGCCATGTGAAATCCTATAGACCAAATCCTAAAAATTCATATTGTTTTCCTAGATAATCACATGATGAAACTAACCACGATAAAACTATTTAAAATTCCACAAAAATCCACCAATTCATATTGCATGGTAACCACACGGTTGAAAATAAACATGCACCTAAACTACAACCTGTACTGTTTTCCCCAAAACTCAAAATTTTAAACCCTAAACTCATGAAAGTATCCATTACATCTCAAGACATAATCCAAGTTCGATATTGAATGTATTTTTGACTCGAAGATGATCATTTATGCAGTTTTTATTCTTTTTTAAGTAATATATTTTATAAAAACATTATTATTTTCTATATCATAAATAGAATTATATTCCATAATGATCTTTTTATTTCATTCAATAGATTCTATTATGGTAGTAGTAAAACCATGAAATCTATAAAATTATTTATAGCCATCTGGAAACATCAACACAACTTAACAATAATTCTTATGTAACTTTATTTTCACTTCTCAATAAATTGGACTTTATCTCTATTTTTATATGTGTCTTCCACCAATTCAATTTTCTTCTTCATTTAGTAGATTGATTCTATTATTTATAGCCCCCACATACTTCTATCAAAACCAAAACCCTTGGATATATTACAACGATCCATTATATACCCATTTCTTCCACAATAAGAGATGCTTCTTCTTATCTTTGGTGCAGAATCTTCCACATCCATCATGGGAGTATGTAGTCCTGTAAACTTTTATTTCTTATAGCCAAAAGAAAACTATCCTTATTTTTTCTTTTGATCCTTTATTAGATTTTATGTTATTATTTATTCAAATACTTATGGAACATTCTTTGTTTATTTGAACCAACATTATTCATCCAAATAACCACATTTCATGGAATATCCATATATGTTTTCTAAGAACTTAAATATATTATAGATAAAAAAAATTAAACATTATTAATTTTAATTTTCTTTAACTCAAAACTAAACCCCTTGATGTAGTACTTATTTTCCATTAATTATTAACATTTCATTCTAATATAAAATTTAATTGTGTCAAAATAATTTATCAATATAAATATTTGAAACAAGTCTCAATCTTCAACATTGAATAACAATCTAGTATACCCTGAAATATTACTATATGTTTATTAATAAACATCCTTTTGATTTTTTTTGGAAAATAACTCTCATATAGTTACTGACATCATCCTTTGATATAGTGGTTGGTTTCTCACTATTTTTATCAATCAATATTTTTTCCACGTTATTCATTATGAAAAAAATCAATTTATGAAAATAGAATTTTTAAAACACAATTTTTTCTAGAGTAGATGTTACCTAAATTTTCATTGATCCTAAAACAGATGTATCTCTAAACAATTTCAATCACTTATTACTAACAGACTAAGGTTTTTTAAAATATAAATTATCATTAAAAAAGTATTCTTGGAATTTTCTCTTATCTTAGTTGTTTATGAAGATTAAACTTAAACCACTTCATTATTTATAGATTTTATATAAATATCCAGAAACCTTATGTTAATAATATCATTATCACATTAAAATGAATTTATTTTATCTTAACACTCTTTTTTAGTAATTTAAACATTCTTTAAATACTTTACTAGCATCAAATTATTATTTTTCATATAATTTTCATCCTCTATAATATTTTCATCATTGGTATCTAACTGTGCATTCATAAAACAATTCCAAAATAGGTTTTTCTTATAATAAATGGATCTTTTCTTCAAATCACTTCCTAAATTAATCACTCGATTAGATTGATTTATAAAATTAATTCTAAAATATAGATCACTTTTAGTTATGCTACATATTCATAGAACTATTGACCTTAATTTTCTTAATGATATTTCTAAACATCAATATATTTTTTTACTTATCACAATTCTATAATTTCATAGTATTCTACAAGTTAGGTGATATTATTTATAAATTTCTTGAAAAAAACATAAATAAAATTAATAACTTCTTTAGGAAATTTTTTAGAGTAATATTAAACACAACATCTCATTAAACATGTAATTCCATAGAAATATTGTATTCTACACTTAAACAAGGTTTTTCTAGAGGAAAATTTAGATATGAAATTTTAGTTTCATTTTCCTAATGTAAAAATGGTAACTCTTCCATGGTATAAGTGATATATATATTCTAACTATTTTATTTTTCCATCAGATCTTATTAATTAATAAAAAATATTATTTTTCAATTATTAGTGCAAGAGTAAGTTGGTGTTTCTTATAAATTAGTCAAAAGGAATATCATTTGATCATAGGATGAACTAAATAATTCATGAATTTATTTATAAATACATATAATAGTCATTTTTACACCTTAAATATATTCAATTCATGGTGAATCCTTCTCAACTTCACAAATATGTGACCATCCTCAATTTATTTACTTATCTATTTTTCTATTTATTTATGTTTTTTTAAAATATAACTTCTATATTTTTTTAATAGGTATCTCACGCGCCTCTTCGAATTAATTATTAAAAATACATTCATAAATAGGAACACAAAACACCTATCATTCAAAAAAGATAGTATAATTAGATGAAGAATCTTTTTCTTTAATATAAATTTATAATCTAGTATGATCATTGGATCCATTCCAATAGGGGGAGAGAATTGGTGTGGATATATTTTTACTAGTAAAAACTATTTAAATTAATTATATAGCTATTAAAGAAAATAGATCTCAAAATCTCATCTCACACTCATTATTTAAGCATGAATGATAAATAGTAATCTACAAAACAAATGGATATTTATGTGGTTCACTCATAATGTGTGATCTAGTCCTCATTTAATGGTGATTATTATCCCCTAACACATGTATGGTATTTTATTTTAAAGAATATTCAAGTAAAAGGCAAAATCCTTGAACCCTATTAGAGCACCAACGGATAATAAAATCACAAAATTTTATTTTTTATAGAACCAAAAATATATTAAATATACCAATATGTTACTATGATATAAATAATTATTATCTCTTTGAAGAAAATTTATTATATAAATTTAAGGTCTCCACTTACAAAAAAAATATAATTTTATTTCTTGGTGAAATAAAATCCCATGATGATATCTTTCTCAGACTCTCAACAAAATAATCAATATAGTAAGAGGGTGTCAATATCTACATTATTTCCTTCTATATCAAAATTTTTCAAAAATAATTGTTGTAAATACCCGTAAAATTAAAGGGAAATTTTTTCCAAATTTTCATTGGAATTTTACATGAACGCAATTTCTGACGGCGCCTGATTCTGAGGCATGGTGTGCCCGAAATCAATTTCCGAAATTTAGCTCGGGTATGTTTAGTGAACGAACGAGCAGGTTTTTCTATATTTTGAACCAGTGAACGGGATCGAAATCTGAGGGCACTGATGGAACCGCAGCGCTGGTAATTTCTTAAGAAGACCCTTTCTGGAGTTGCGATTTCTCGGGAGGAGTTGTTTTAACAAAATTTGAGGGATAAAATATAATTGTTACAATTATATTTTTCTTTTCTTGTTAAGTAGATTAAGTGTTGTGTTACAACACTTTTACCCTCTCTTAAGTGGTTATAACCTAAGTAAGGGAGTTAGGGGTGGGACCCACATGAAGTTAACCACCCATGAGAGGATTAAAGGTGAGGTGGGGCCCACACGAACCCCACCCCTTCACATTCTTTAAAACTCCTCTAACTCCCCATTTAAGTGGATGACCTCTCCTCTCCTCACCTCCCCCTCAACTCCCTAAAATCCCCATAACTCACCCTTGTTAGTACATTAAACACCACTCATTTAATGGAGTGGAGCCTTTTTTTTAATTAAGGGATTTAATTTTTGAAAAAGTTTGGCTAGTGCAATTAAAATAAAGAGTAACCTTATTTTAATTTGGTGGACACTTTTTGTGTTGAGGGAATTGTTTTGAGAGAGAGCCCTTGTGAAATAGGAAGAGAGTTCCTCCTTAGTTGAAGAACATCTTCCTCTCATGAACAAGGACGCCTCTTTGTCGAAGAATACTGAGGTTCCATCTTCTCCGGCGATACACCGACGAATGAGCGGGGATCAGTAGCATGGTACAGGCGCAATGAACAACGTTGAATCTGACGTCATTCTTGCGACACCGATTTCCACACCGACGACGAATGAACCTTGAATCGATGTAGGGGTTTTATGCGTTTCTTTTCGTGAATTACTTTCATCATCTATCCACGTTCAATTGGACCGCTTTCTATCATTTAACGGGAGGGGGCCGGACCGCACAAACACGGCCGACCCTCCCTTATTATTTTGTGTTGTTAAGGTTCAAAGGAAAGGGACGTGCTGTCGTCGCACCACGCGGGAACACGCGGCGTCATCGCGCCGCTTCTTTGAAAATCAAACCAATCTGTGGCGCCATCGCACCGCGACGGAAGAAAAACCCGAAGACACCGCGGCCGGAGCGGGGTCGCGGCACAGGGGCACGGCGCTGTCGTGCAGCGTCAGACAGAATAAGACACGGCTTACGCCGTGGTGAACCAAGGGGACCGGCGGCCGGGTCTGGGCTGCCGACGTCGGAGTAGTGGGACCGGCCCTCGCCTGTCCCATGGCGGCAGAAGCCGGCCGGCCGAAGCGGGTCGGCCGGTCAGGGGGAGATCCGGGGGTTACGACCCCCTGCTGGCCAGCAAAGAGCGGCCCCCATTATGGGGGGTCGCCGTTACAAACAGTGGGGGGCAGCGCCCCCCCCCCCCCCCCCCCCCCGCACTCCCGAACGGCTCGGCCATTCGGCCGAGCCCCCTGGCCAGCGCACCGGGCCGCCGAGCTGGGCTGCGCCCCGGCGGGCCGACCCAGGGGGTCGGTCCGAGCCCGAAACCCCCACTTTCAGACCTTCCAAGTTCTTTTGCCCATAACAAGGGCTATGGACCTCCAATCAACGCACCGTCAGCTGCGATGTGGTCTTTGGATTGAGACGGTCGTTTCTTTATATTACACTCAAGGTTTCAGAGTACTTTGGGTTCGGCCAGGTCCGTTCGTACACGAAACTAACCGGGCTCTCGGAGCGGAAACACTTATATCTTGAGCTCCAGACGTCCGATTGGCGTGCCGTCGACTTTGCTGGATTCCTCTTGAGGAGACAGAACTTTTGGAATACTTCACCCAAGATTTGGACGCAGTTGGAGAATGGCCGGGTTGGATTGTACCTGAAATCCAACCGGGCCCCTAGAACAGAAAAGTTGATATCTTTCAGAACGGACGTCCATTTGACGAACCGTCAGCGGCGTTGGTGATCACGTTGAGAAACGGTCCCTATGAGCATACCCTATGAGAGTTCGGGGTACAGTTGAGATTTGGACGGGTTGGTTCGCACACGAAACCAACCGGGCCCCTAGGACGAAAAGGCTAGTAACTCACAGACCGGGTGTCCGATTGATGCGCCGTCTGTTGCGTTGAGACCCCTATAACGAGGAGGTCCTTTGAGATACTTCTTCGTGGGACTTTGAGATACTTGGACTATCGACCTGTAGCTTGTGGAGCGGACCCTCCCGGAGACGAGCATACAGAGTACGAAGACCATGTAGCTGGCTGTGACCGATGACTGCTTTTCCGATTCGATTCGGAGTGACTAGCATAGCCCAGTGGGGAGCACTACATTTTGAGGTGGAAGACCCATGGCAGGGGAGCACTACTTTGTGAGGTGGCAGACCCGAGGTACTCGACAGGAGGAGTACCTTTGTAGGCTTTGAGGGGGAGCACTACTGTGTGAGGTGGCAGACCCATGGCGGAGGAGCACTACTATGTGAGGTGGCAGACCTGCGGTACTCGATAGGAGGAGTACCTCAGCAGTCTTAGGTTAGTGAACAGTACCTCAGAGTTGTGACAGGATCATTGTACACTCCAGAGACGGGCTCATTAGTAGTTACGGTTTTGATAATGAAAATCCTGGTTTGAGCTGAGTCTATGACCTTTGTGTTTACCTCTTGATTGAGATGGGTCTCTTGATAACTTAGGTATATGTATGGGCATATACCTGGGTAGTGGTTATCCATTGATTTCATAACCTTTGTGTTTCCTCATGATTGAGATGTGTTACTTGATAACTTACGTATAAGTATGGTCTTATACCTAAGTAAGGGTTATCTGTTGAGATCCTTCTTGTGGTTATCCTTGTTGGATTTAGGGAGACCTTGAGGGTCTCGGGGACCCTACTGAGTATCTTTATACTCACCCATGCACGGGCTATGCCCGCTGCTCGTTGTGTTGGTTGCAGACGACGGGCAGTGCTGACAGAGGCCGGGTGTTCGAGGACTGGACAGTACCCGGAGGTGGACCACACGAAGAGTCAGTACCCGGAGGTGGACCACAGGAAGAGTCAGTTGTAGCTGCACTTTCAGTTGGGTTTGTA
This sequence comes from Viscum album, assembly GCA_963277665.1. Classification (NCBI taxonomy): domain Eukaryota; kingdom Viridiplantae; phylum Streptophyta; class Magnoliopsida; order Santalales; family Viscaceae; genus Viscum; species Viscum album. The sequence goes on along the minus strand of OY728141.1, from coordinate 1,949,905,536 downwards.
TTATGGCCCATTTACATTTTAGAACTCTCTTTTGTACTTAGTGTTTACGTCCGCTTGTACCCTGTGGTGTTTTGTTTTCTTTTATAAAGGAAATGCCTTCCCAGTTATCGGTATTTTCGCCTTTTGTGCTAGTCGCCAGCCCTGGGCCTATGGAAGGTGGGCTTGGGGTAGTCACGGCAGGGGCCCTGAGGATGGGTCGTGACAGTTGACATACAATATTATCATCCTATTATCCCCATTTATTATTCGTTTTCAACACATAGTATTTTATTAGCAACATTTCCAGTCTCTCAGGTTCCCCTCGCTTTCTCATTGATGGGTGTGATGCTCAAAAATACTTTATGTTAAATTATATCTACCCTGATTTTCATTTACCTGTATTCTTCTATATATAACATAATATTTTTCACGGGTTTATTTTCTAAAATTATAATATGGAATCTTAAAATAAAATCGGATACCTAATCTTCTTATTCAAACACGCGTTCTTTTTTATCATAATTTTTCTATGAGAAATGTAGTAGTGATCCTTTAAGATATGAAATCTTATATTTCATGTTCAATCCTCCTCCAATATAATTCAATGATATTCTCATATCTCTATTTTCTTATCATTAATTTCTTCCACATATTTTTGTTTCTCAAATTATTTAAAATTCACAAATCCTATATTTCCATTTCATGTGTGCATGCACACTTGCACGTACTAATTATGGTGAAAATTTTAACTCATTGTGAAATATTCGTTTCAAATATTAAAACTAGTCTCAGTTTAAATCCTATATTAATCACCAAGAATCATGAAATTTACGTTTTTAAGAACATAATTACATCATATGATTTAATTTTATTTTTTAACTTAGAACAAACATTTTAGTCTATCATGATCACTTTAAGGGTATTATATATCCTCTAAAAACCACATGTTAATCTTATATATCATCAAATTTAATCTCATTTAAGCAATAAAATAGTTGATTTAATCTTAAATATCATCTTATTTATGCATCCATATGCATCATGTTATTATCAAAAAAATTATGAAAGATATTACATTTCATATTCTAGATGTAATATATCATAGTGAGAATATATATTTACTCTTATATATCTCATTACCTTCCCAAAAAACACCTCAAAATAATGACTCTATAATATCTCTAGCAATATTACTTAATATTCACTATAATATCATGTAGATTTTGATCCTCCTTGATATCTAAAGGATTAAATTTTATCCTACAACTTTTCAAGATTCTTAGTGAGAGTGTACACTAATATCCATATAAAAAATAAATCAGTCTGGTGTTAGTAATGATGACTGATGTGGTTTTGGATTTCTAGTCACACCATCATCCCACTTTTAAGGGAGATTTTAGATAATGGGGCATAAATGAGTGTCTAAAATGAATCATATTCATTTTTTATTAAATTAAATCATCATATATAAATAATTTGAAACAATATTTACATATTCATTAAGTATTAGTGTGATTTGGGAGGGATGTACTTTTTCATAAAATGAGGATGAATCTATTAAGATGGATCACTTTTCCAGATTTATTCATATATTAATTTTCTCATAAGACTCTAAGGATTGAAATGTGATATGAGTTTATGGTTATAAAATTGTTTGATATTAAAATTCCCAACTATTTGATAAATTATTTTACTTTCTTCCCTTTTCTTCGACCTTTTGTGATTAAGAATTTATCATGGGTTATTAGGTATACTCTATATTATGACCAAAGATTCATTCCATGGTGAGGTTATTTTGTTTTAATTATTTTATATAGGTGGTAAAAATAATTTATTACTATGAATGATTATAATATATATTAAAATAATTTTTTAATGGTATTGGGTTAATATGTTTTAATAAGGTTAAGTTAGATGATTATTTCAATGTAAGTCAGCGACAAAGAACAAAAGTGAAAGAATTATATTATGTGTTTAATTTGGAAAAATAACATATAGAGTTCAATTAATGTGTTTATGTGGAGTATAATTGATTCATATATTCTAGTGAACTAAAAAGGTTTCAATCTTGTAATAAGATGGCAGATATATAAATATTTAGTGGGAAAATAAAATTAGAGGATAAGAATCTTTTTCCACTCTAGTGTATTATTCTTGGGTAATGGACCTTAGTTGAGTGGTTATCAAATTCCATTAGGGTTATTTTTATATTGAGGTGCGATAGGATCATAGGGGTTGGCTAATTGGGGAGATTAATCATTATTTGGACAGGTGACCCAAGTCAAAGATTATGGATCATGTATGGAGATATTATTGGCTATGGGTCAAGAAGCCCCTAATATTAGTGATAGGGAATTGACTGAAAGAGTTATAATGATAATCACTATCACCTTTTCCAGTGTATTTTTTCATATGAATATATTCCATTTATTTATTTACGCTATAATTATTTCTAATATCTATACAAATATTGATTTGGTTCTTAGGGTATTTAATTTGGATATTATACTATGAAAGGGAGTGGGTCCAATAAGTACATGTCCATATTATTCTATTTTATATAGTGTATGGGGTCATCTCTGAGTCTTTTTATTATGGAGGATCCAAAAATTGATAAGATAGGTAATCCTTATACTTGGGATATTCTTAGTCTTCATGGGGAACCTATATATATTTTATCTGAAAAATATAGGATAATTACATCACTCTTTTTCATGGGTTTACAAAGCTCTTTAGGTACTCTAGTAAAGGTGAGTAATATATATTTTTCATATATTGATGGGATGTATAATAGTATTATCCCAATTATGGAGGATGTATTATGTGTGTGTATCCTTTTTTTTATTAGAGAATGTGAAGACCATTTGATAAAGTATGATTTTTTATATAATAGGGAATGTTTTCTACGGCCATGTTTTGTATAAGAAACCAATAATTAGGTTTATTTGATAATGGAACTATTATATGCGGATTAAATATAAGAAAATATTAAAAATATATGATGACATATTATGTTTGGTGTTATATATCTTGTTTTTATTTATTTCTAACCTTAATTTTTACACCAATTATAGAGTAAGAGAATTTGGATCCCCACTTTGTTAGGAAATTTATGAAATTGTAATATATTACACAATATTATTACCATTTGGATTTACCTTCACTATATATTGAAATACCTTATGTGTTTCATGTAACTCGGGTGAGAAAATTTGAAAAATATAGAGCTCAAGTTATTTAATACGATGAGGTGAAATTGAAGGTATATGAGTCCTTTAATGAGAAATTATTGTATATAATTTACTAGAGAAATAATATTCTATAGGGGATGACTAAGAAACATGTATGTCTATTACATGAGTATGTTCACATATAATATAATACATGAGAATGAGAAAAATAAATAAGGTCTTTGAAACCTCAGTTATAAATTGAAGAGATATAGTGAAATTTGTTCGGGGAAAGTGGCCTTATGGTTTGGATTTTCTAACAATTTCAAACCTTTCATGTATATTTAAATTTAATTTATTCATTTTAGAATTATTTTTTATATATTTGATCTAAAATATAAATACATATGGAAGAGGGAAAGTATTTTTTTGGTTGGATAGATGATGCCCAAATATAGTTAAATACACTAGTTTACTATGACTTTTGTGGACACCATTGAGAGTATGATGGATTTAATTGAGAGTGGGTATGTCATTATTTTACACAAAGATATTGATTATAAACCATTGGCAGCCTGTTATATATCCACTCTGACCTAGATACCTGAACGAAACATGAGTTGGGGGACCATTAACCATATAATTGAACTCTCATCCCGTGGGGTCCATGAATAGCACATAAGGTTTGAAATGTAATCGGTGAATTATTTAACCACTTATGTTATTATAAAAATCTATAGCCATATTCTACTAAATAAATTTCATGACCATCCCATAAATTAGATATTCTATAAAAATATCTAATACCAAATAGACCACATGGGAGTTAACAAGAATAATATCATAATGAAACTCACGAAATGAATACATAAAGTTACAATCCATAATATTTAAAAAATATATAAATATACCTTTAATAATGTTAATTCCAAATAGGGCCTCAAACATGGGAGAATCATGAGGAAGCATGTGATATTACTAATTGAGTCCTCTAACTCACATACTACTTACTCCAACACTGAGTGGGAACAGATCCCACATTAATGACTTGAACAACCAATAAAACATGGACATCCACCAACAACTGTCAAGCATGTATGTACCAAAAATGTATTAACTGAACAAACATGTGCATCGAGGTGTATAATAATTGTTTGAGCACAAATACTAAATAAGGAACCACCAACGGTTTCTTACCACACGTAGTAAAGATACTAGTGTATGTGAGAACATAATTACATATTTATATACAAATAAATATAAATATATTTTTAAAAAATCACAAATCATGGAATTAGTAATCAAATAAAGTCAATATAAAATTTAGTGTGGGAAGGAGAAACTAGACATGATTTTATATCAATCTAGTAAAATGATATTATATCTTAAAAAAACATAAAACTTTCTCTTCATCGTCATCCAAATTTACTTCAAACTAATTTTAGAATCCACATAGTGTACCTGTCCAACATAAGAGTCATATTCATCATAAATTTATATCTAAACACATTTTATATATGAGTTAGTGTATATATATATCAGTATAACTATAAATATTTACTTATAATCTACCTCACAATGAGGCCACTCATCTACTAATTTGGAGGAACTTTAAATATATCCTATACCAATAGGAGGCCACTCATATCCTCATTGGGAATAATTGTGTGTGTATATATATATATTATGATAATCTCGGAGGTCATTGAATTTCACATTGAATGGAATTTATAAATACGCACACACACACACAAATATATATATATCCATAATCATATACATATATATATATATATCTACTCAATATGAGGAATCTCCACTCATAGGGTGGAACTATAGATATATATAAATATATCACCATAATGTGTTCCTGGTACACAACAATTAAGATATAACCTACAAAACAATTTTTTCATATTTGTATTTGTAATATATTTAAAAACCAATGGAATCCAAAATAAAAAATATATAATCAAACATCTAAAAATAATAATAATAATAATATAAAATTATAATATTTCAATTCATTGTTTCCATATCATAATGGAAGATATTATTTATAACATAATAATAGACATCATCCATATCAAACAATAAACATTTTCTATTCCAAATCATTTGTCCTATTTTATATAAAAGCAGTAAACATGATTTCCATGTTAATATGGTATCCAATATTTTTGTTAAAAAAATATGTGCAATATCAAGAAAAAATAAAGATTATATAAATGAGAAAATAGATTTCAATTTCCATAATGCACTATAATGACTCCACATAGTATTAGAAATGAAAATTTATAGGGATATTCATAAATGAAAATGCATAAAAAATGGAAGATTGGAAACACCCTTCCAAAGTCACCATTTAACTAATGTATTTGAAACACATGTTTTTAATTAAGTATTTAGAATAAATAAGTGAAAATATAACTTGGTCACTACCATTGAAAATATATTTTTTTAATCAAAAAATTGTAATAATATTAAATAAGAATGCTTCTTCCCAAGGATCCATTTATAGAGAAAAGTTTTTATATAAAGTGAAAATCATTGTGACCATTATATAATCCATTTTTATTTTTTGTATTCCAATGATTTAAATCCAAACTACACTATTATGGTTTTTAAATCAAATCACTCCCACTCATATAATAAACCTAGACACTATATTTCTCCTGAATAAATATCTTAACCAATGGTTAAGCATATTTTTTATAACTTCAATCTTATTCAAGGTAAGGTGGAATAGGTGATGTTTTATTCATGGACTCTTCGCAAACTAAATATAATTCATTTAATCTATATTTAAAAAATAAAACAGGGTTTACTCTAAGAATCCACTCAGTTCTTATAATCTATCCTTAGGGCAGTTACATATAAGTACATTCTTAAGGTGTCCACTTGATCCCAATTTACTTGAAAAAATAATGTGTATAAAACATTATCTCCAGAGATTAAACCTTGAAAAAATCCCCATGGACCACCAAATTCACACTAAAAATTTACCATTAACAATAAAGGCATTCCTTTTAAAAAAAACTAACTATAAAATATATATAAAATGATGTTCATAAACTAACCATTGGTAATTGATCCATTAATTATATTTTAAAAATATATTGTATATTTAGATAATACTATTTGGGAAAAAAGATACAATCATGCCATAGGAATAACCTGATAATTGCTCAGAGGGTCGAGAAAACCTATCATTACTATAGTTGACGATTAAAAATACTCACATTCAAGAAGCAACTCTTAGGAATTATTAAACCAAAATTAATGGCAAAATAATACAATTAATATAATTATCACACTAAAATAATAACTTATATTCATGAAAAATCAATGCAATCGTCTCCAAAAATCCATCCAAAAATAGAACAGCATAAAACCGCAAATAATTCAAATATATATTTCCCAAATGTCACCTTAAATATTATAATCACTAAGATAAATCCATAAAAATTTTAATTCTATAAAAATAGTGAATAATTAGTAGTATAACACTTAATAAATACTTCCTAATGTAAGATAAATTGAAGGCCCATCGGTATTGATGAATTCCACTATGCTATAGTGGGATTCATATCGATGTCACTACATCAAAAAAGAGATACTTAAAAAAATAAACTGGGGGAATGAGATAATATTATGGATTCACATTTTATTAGTTAATTAAAAACACCCATCAACCACCCCCCATTAAATCAATAATTAAGAAGCTAGGTGAATGGAGACCAATATAAGACCCAGGAGGATCTCCCTTTGCTGGGAGTGGAATAAAATCAAAGGAAGAGGAGGAAAGAGAAATAAATGTTTAAGGGGAAATGGCCAAATTACCACAATAAAAAAACCAACCAAGGATCCCCTATTAACTTAGTGAGAGACAACTAGGTACTCAATGTCACACCAATACCACCACTATAACACCCATAATATTTTATGATATATTTCTCTTCAAATAAATATAATTCCTTGACATATTGGGATACATGCAACCTCGAGTCTAAATAAAACAAAATATAGTATACCATTGTGACATATACATTATGTTTTAATAGTGGATAAGAAAAAACACATTTTATAAAAAAATATTTAAAAGTTTTTATATAATAAATATTTATAAACAAGTAGTCATTTTTTAGTACGGTAGTTATATGTTTCAAAAATACAAATTTTCTTCAAAAATGGTTTTTTTTATTTTGTTAGAAAATAATATGTAAAGACCCATAATTTTCTTGCAATTTGTTTTATTATTTGGGAATTTTGCGAGTCCATGAAAATTAATGGCGCGTCATTCTCAGGCCCGATGTGCCCGAAATGAATTTTTGGACTTTTGTTCGGGTACATTCAATAAATGTGCTAGTGGGTTTTTGTAAATTTTGTACTGTTGCTCAGAATTGAAATTCAAGGACACCGTTGAACTCGTAGTTCTAGTATTCACTTAAGCGGACCTTCACCTCGATCGCAGTAGGTTGAGGGTGAAAGATAGTTTTTCACTTTTCCATGGAGAAATATAAAATTTAAAATATTAACATTTTTATTTTTGAAACCTCTCTACATGGTTTATGGAGGTGGGAACCACCCGAACTAAAACCCCCAATTATAATTCAATGGTGGGGACCACCCGACCCCCTTAAACTCCCTCTTTAATGAGGGTAAGTCTCTTGAACTTCCTCCACATTAATAATTCCACCTTCCATTAATTAATTAAAGTCAACTTTAATTATGCCAACAATTTAAAAATTGACAAACATATTTTATTGGGGTTGGCTCCTCATTTGGCTTGGGAGAAATTGTTGGCGGAATGGAGGAATTGTGAGAAATTTGGAGGAATTGTTCCACTCCAACAAAGAATGATTCTCCAACAAAGAACTATGATGTTCTCCAAAAACTTTGGCTTCTTCCTCGTGACATCCTCAAACGTGGGATGTCTTCAAAAACGACAACCTGACGTATGTCCTTCCCTCCTCACAATATCAACAGACCTTCGAGGTAGGGTTTGATGTTTTAAATTTCCCCCTTAGCTGTTCTTGATGATTCTTAGTGATTCATGAAATAATTGAGCTTCTTTCTACAGCTCTAATGCGGAGGGTCCAGGCGAAATGAACACGGCCCGACCACTCTGCAATTCTTTTGTAATATTTGTTTTGTTCTTTACGATGGAGGAGGATGGCGACAGGTGCCAACAATTGGCACCTATGGAACTCCAGAGCAGCGGTCAGCACCATGGCCCGTCTCGAAGAGAGCGGCGGCACAACCTCACCACTAGAGAAGGGTCGCGGCCCGTCGGCCACGGCGGAGCAAGGATGGTGGCCAGCAGAGGCCGACCACATGAAGGGGCGGCGGTGCGCATCTTCACAACCCGGTGAGAAAGGGTCGTGGCTTGTGTTGTGGTAGAGAAGTGAGGTCGGATGATATTCGGCCAACCGTAGACGGGCTGCACACGATGCCCCGCCGTCGGAGCAAGGGGACGCGGCCAGCCTGGCTGTGGCGGATAGCAGAGCGCGGCTGGTGTTCGGTCAACTACAGAGCGGCGACACATGACGCACTGCTAGGAGGACCAAGGGCCGGCCATTACGGGCATCCGAGATGGGCTGAATGGGACCCACATGCTTCTTGGCGACCGAAGGGCTTTTTCCGTTCAATGTTTGCGAGCAGGGGGCACATGACTCCCCCCCCCCCCCCGCATGAGGCCAGGCAGGGCCGCCCAGCGCGGTTCGGGCCGCCTAACACAGGCTGGGCCCCAAAGCTCAGGCCAGGCCAGACCTAGAGAGTCGGGCTTGATCCATTAGTGTCGGGTCGACTAGCACTGGGTCAGACCGGGTCTGCCCAATCAGGTCGGACCAGACTCGTTCCTATTTCGACCAATTCAACACTTTCGGCCATATCTTGAGCTACAGGCGTCCGTTTCACGAACCGTCTACGGAGCCAGAAACCTTGGAGAGAGATAGTCTATTTCTTATACCCCACTTGAGATATGGATAATTTTGGGGTACGATCGGGTTGGAACGAGCCCGAATTCAACTGGGCCCTTGAGACTAAAAGGTTAATAACTTACAAATCGGGCATTCGATTGATGCAGAGTCTATTGCGTTGAGACCCCTATGACATGGAGATCCATTTAAAAACTTCTTCATGGGACTTAGTGGTAGTTGGAGTATCGACCAGTTGATTGAGGATCGAACCCTCCCAAAGAGGAGCAAGCTTAGAGCAGGTACCATATGGCTGGATGTGTCATGATAAAGGGATCATGTGGGGGTCTGACGGTGTACTAGGATCCTGTGTCTGTCTGACGTTGTACTAGGATCATGTTTGGGTCTGACGATGTAATAGGATCATGTGTGGGTCTGACGATGTACTAGGATCATGTGTGGGTCTGACGATGTACTAGGATCATGTGTGGTTATGACGATGTACTAGGATCATGTGTGGGTCTGACGATGTACTAGGATCATGTGTGGGTCTAACGATGTACTAGGATCTTGTGTAAGTCTGATGATGTACTAGGATCTTGTGTCGGTATGCCTCTTAATAGAGTAAGAGGATTTAGTAGTTACACCTAATCATCTCAACTAGTGTACCTAAGTTATACCTTGCATGAGCTGAGTCTGTACCTTGGGGTACTTTCCTTTATGGTAATACTTTTGTGGTATTCTTCTATGTGGCGTACTTGTATGGTACTTACCTTCATGGTATTCCTTCCTTTATGGAACAGTTGAGCTTTGGGCATTTCATTTGGATCTTGTGTTACCTCATGTTTGACATGAGTATACATGATAACCTAGGTATAGGTATGGGAATATAACTAAGTAGGGTTGTCAGTTGATTTCATGCTTTGTGGTTTATCCTTTATGGATTTTGTGAGACCATGTGGGTCTAAAGGTCCCTACTGAGTATCGTTATACTCACCCCTGCATGGGCTATGCCCACACCTTGTTGGGTTTGGTGCAGACGACAGACAATGCTGAATGAGGATGCGGGTACCAGGACTAGAGGTAGCTCAGAGGTGGACCATAGACGAGGCGAACTGCAGAGATGAACATTCGAGATCTGTACCTACCCTTCAGGTAGGATCCTTGGCGGGTGTTCCCAGGAGTTGTCCCAGTTTAATTATAATTATCAGTTTCATGTACTTTCCAGTTGGGCTTGTATTCTGGCCCTTTTTCTTATTGTACTCACTCAATTTACTATTCAGTTTACCTAGTGTTCGTATCTATATATGTGCTTAGTTGTGTGTATTTACAGGATATAAGGCACTACCTTCCCAGTTTTTAGGGAATACGCCTTCGGTGCTAGTATCAATCCCCTGGCCTATGGAAGGCAGACTTGGGGTAGACACAGCACATGCCCCAGTGGACGGGTCATGAAAAATTAGTATCAGAGGATTCGGTTCTACCATAGAACATAGGAATCTGATCATTTTAATGTTAATAGTGTTAATTGTAGTGAGTGTGTTTATTGGTTTAGGGAAACCAGTATTTGTGCGGCAGCCGACGTATCTATACACCATGACCATGACTTCTGATTTCTTACTCAGTGCACGAAAATACTAATTGTGTGTGTGTTTTCAAATGTTTTTTTGGTGAAATCATTGAGTCAGCTCACTAGGTATAACTTATTGATGGTGGCTCAGCTGATTCTTTTAAGGATGCCTCCACGTAGACATCCATCTAGGGTTCCAGGTATAGTACGCACTGATAGCCCACCGATTGACGAGGCCTCTATACAGGGCCCTCTTCTAGTAGAGGCACCAGTGGAGGCACCAAAAGTACCATTACCCGTTGTGCCTCCGATTCCACCAGCCCCAGTAGCATAGGGTGCACGCCATTTGAGCATGTTTCATGAGTTCTAGCACCAAAGGCCACCGAGGTTCCAGGGCGAGACATACCCACAAGCGGATGAGGATTAGCTGGAGGCTACGGTGAGAGTCTTTCGACTATTAGGGACACCAACTGATCTCATGGTGATCCAAACCACTAGTTTTTTATAGGCAGCAGAAATCAGATGGTGGAGCATGATGCTCCAGGTTCATGATTAAGTGATACATCTCTGGGAAGACTTTGAGAGTCTGTTTCGAGCAGAGTTTGTCCCAGTAACTCTTCGCGTTGTACGCATTCATGCGCATCTTCATATGCTACAGGGTAGCATGATTGTGGATCAGTACTCAGCGAGGTTCACCGACCTCTCATGTTACTCCACTGATATGGTATGAGTCCCATTATTCAGCGCACGGACCTTCGATCAGGGACTCAAGTGGGATATTAGGGCTTCGATGATCTCACTCAGCATCCCAACACAGGAAGGGGTGTTAGAGCGAGCCCTATTAGTAAAGAGTTTTCTTGCTGAGCAGTCACCAGCAGCGAGACCCACCACCTTTCATCACGTAGTGGAGTCTTCTATAGCTGTCAGTTGACAGATGTCACAGAGTTCCAAGAAGACCATACCTATAGGTGGATGACAGCATGACTCAGGATCGGTTGTGCGGGGAACCTGAGACAGAGCCAGTCATGCGAGGAAAAGGTAGTGTTCCACATGCGGCGGGCAGGGTCACATGGCTCGTGACTGTCTGACCTGCCATATGGAGGATCATCATATGTTTGAAGGACCCTCATGGAAGAGACACAGGTTCTAAATAGTGGGTCCGTAGGGAGCAGGCGGATGTGGCAGAGCAACTGTCCATGCAGCTGGCTGTGGGAGACGATTCGAGTTGTTACTGCCAACACCATCAGGTGGTCCACCCTGACCGTAGGGACCTGGTGGATAGGGTTGAGCTCAACTCCATGCAGCTGAGGCCAATGACCATGGTGATCCAGAGATGATACGAGGTATGATCTGTGTCTACTCCACCTTAGCTACGGTGCTTATAGACACATGTGTCAGTCATTCTTTTATTGCCACTGCCCTCATTCAGAGCATGGAGATTTTGACGGAGCTGTTGGCTCGATCCTTACGGCTAGAGATTCCTACGGGATAGGATTCGATGATTACAAACTGGTTCTGGAAGTGTGACCTTACTCTAGGAGTCGAGAGCTAAGACTTGGATCTCCTAGTAGCGGCATTGAGGCCTTACAACGTTATCTTGGGTATGGACTGGTTATCTACAGTCCATGATAAGATTGACTGTTTTAGGTGAAAAGTGTGACGTGTCCGCACGGATGGGACCGGTTTTACCTTCACCGGTGATAAGGGGGATTTTGTAGCACAGGATGGTCTTACATGGAGGAGATTGCAGTCGATCACTCATCAGTTGTAAGCCTTACCCTTGGAGTGGTTGATGTGGAGAGTCTGAGCTATCCTATAGTGGTGGACCAGTACGTGGATGTCTTCCCTGATGATGTTCTGGGTCTACCTCCTTGTAGAGAGGTGGACTTTTACATTGAATTGTACCTAGGGATGGAACAGATATCTACATCAGTGAATCGGATGGCTCCTGCAGAGCTTCGTGAGCTGCGGGTATAGCTGGAAGATTTACAGAGGAAGGGTTTCACTCGGCGTAGTGTTTCTCCCTGGGCAGCCCTGATTTTGTTTTCCAAGAAGGCGGATGGCAGCATGAGGCTTTGTGTTGACTATCAGCTCCTAAAACAGGTGACCGTGAAGAACAAGTAACCACTCTTAAGTATTGAAAACCCCTTTGATCAGCTGATGAGAGCACAGTGGTTCTCAAAGATCGACCTCAGATCAGGCTATCACCATATCAGAGTGCAAGATGAGAATATGCAGAAGATGGCTTTCAGATGTCGTTACAAGCATTATGAGTTCTTGGTTATTCCATTTGGCATAACCTACACTCCAGAAGTGTTCATGGGACTCATGAATTGGATCATTCAACCATATGTTGATCGCTTTGTAGAAATCTTCATCGACAACATTCTGATCTACTCAGCTACTGAGAATGAGCATGCCTATCATATGCATATAGTTATGGACACACTCTGAGAGCACCATATTTATGTTAATCTCTTGAAGTGCTACTTCTGGATCCGAGAGGTTCACTTTTTGGGACATGTCATCTCAGAGACAGGAGTTGTGGTTAATCCAGCGAAGATTGAGGCGGTACTTTCTCAGAAGCCACCTAGGAGTGTGACGGAGGTACAGAGTTTCCTAGGTTTGGAAGGATACTATAGAATGATTATGCCATATTTATCCATAGTAGCAGTACCTTTTTCAGCATTGATGGAAAGGGGAAACCCTTCGTTTGGTCGAAGAGATTCTAGTGGAGTTTTCAGGAGATGAGGTAGAGGATGACTAGTGCCCCCATTTTGAGGCTACCGGAGGAGGGAATAGGGTATGTAGTCTACTGCGACGCATCAGGGACCAGGCTCAGATGTGTCCTGATGCAGGATTCAGCAGTGATCACATATGGTTATCGACAGCTGAGACAGTATGAGCACAACTATGCTACCCATGACCTGGAGTAAGAAACATTGGCCTTCGACTTGAATATGTGGTGACATTAATTAATGGGTGAATTTTTTAATTTCTACTGAAATCACAAGAGTCTCAGGTATATATTCTCTTATAAAGACCTGAAACTGAGACAAAGATGTAGGTTGGAGTTCCTCCAGGACTATGACTTCGAGATAGTCTATACTCATGGGAAGGGGAATGTTGTAGTTGATGCACTCAGCAAGATATCTGGTATACAGTTGCTAGGTGAGGCGATGGAGAAGCTGGCCTCTTTGAAGATATCCTTTGTGGATCGAGATGGAGAAGCTTTTCTTCAGTCTCTTACAATCACACCCCCACTTCTTCAGCGAGTCGGGGAGGCACAGCATGGGGACACTGAATACGAGGCTCGATGTGCTCAGATATCCATAGGATAGGCACCTGATGGATTTTTCGAAGGTGTGGAGCATGCCATACTTTTTAGAGGATGTACCATGGTACCAGTGTCTCTTTGGGAGGAAGTGTTGAAGGAGTTCCATACATCCCCTCTATCGGTACATCCAGGAGTGGCGAAGATGTACCAATATCTCTGATGACAGCACCGGTGGCTGGGAATAAATAAATTTATAGTAAAGTTTGTCTCTCAGCGCCTCATTTTCCACCAAGTGAAAGCAGAGCATCAGATACCAAGAGGCATAGTTCAGCCTTTAGAGGTCCCAGAGTGGAAGTGGGATAGGATATCCATGGACTTCGTGATGGTACATCCACATAAATCCTAGGGTCAGGATTCTACCTGGGTGATCGTCGACCAACTCACCATGTTGATCCACTTCCTTCCGATCAGAGAGAAGGGTTCTATAGAGAGCTTGGGACACCCTTATTTGTAGGAGATTCTGTGGCTCCATGGAGTACCCTCGACAATTGTCTCCGATCGTGATACATGATTCCCATCCCAGCTATTGAAGGGGTTTCATGAGACTTTTGGGATACAGATTAATTTGAGCATCACCTTCCACCCTCAGAAGGATGGCCAAACTGAGCAGACCATTCAGACCCATGAGGACATGTTGTGTGCTTGTGTCCTCAACTTCAGTCGCATTTGGGAGGATCACTTGCCTTTGGTTGAGTTCTCATACAACAACATCTATCACTCCACCATTAGGATGAAACCTTTAGAGGATTTGTACAGTCAAACTTGCAGATCTCCTTTGTGCTATATTGACCTAGGAGAGTCAGCAGTCAAGGGACCATATATGGTATGGGCTACCATGGAGAAGGTACAAATCATCCAGGAGTGGATGAAGACTGTGTAGAGTAGGCAGAAGTCTTATGCCGACATGAGACAGAGAACTCTGTGGTTCAATAATGGTGACCACGTCTTTCTACGTGCCACACCCTGATGAGTTTTGTAGAGATTTGGTTGTGGAGGAAAGTTATCTCCAAGACTCAATGGACCTTTTCAGGTCCTCAACAGAGTTGGTGAGGTGGATTACTGATTAACTATTCCACCTCAGTTGCATTGGGTGCACGACGTTTTCCATGTATCCTAGCTAAGGAGATACGTGTACAACCCCTCACATGTCATCAACCACAGCGAGATAGACATTGACGATGGGGAGACCTTTATGGAGGTTCCCGTAGAGATTGAGGATCAATAGGAGCGGGTCCAACATGGGTGGTCGATACCTCTGGTGTGCATTCTCGGGCAGCACGGGAACCTCCAGGAGAGCACATGGGAGCAGGAGACTCAGATTCATGCTCATTACCCCCACTTGTTTTACTAGATTTTGAGTTGTGGATTACGTGGACACAAAGCCATGAGGTGGGGAGATTGTAAAGGCCAAGAATTTCCAGGTAATTTTTTTATTATAGGGGAATTTTACGAATCCGCAAGAATTGATGATGCGTAATTCTAAGACCCGGTGTACCCAGAAGGAATTTCTGAACTTTTTTTGGGCACATTCAGTAAATGTGCATGCAGGTTTTCGTAACTTTTGAACCAGTGCGCAGAATTGAAATATGAGGACATC
Organism: Viscum album; assembly: GCA_963277665.1. Classification (NCBI taxonomy): domain Eukaryota; kingdom Viridiplantae; phylum Streptophyta; class Magnoliopsida; order Santalales; family Viscaceae; genus Viscum; species Viscum album. The sequence goes on along the minus strand of OY728141.1, from coordinate 1,949,889,965 downwards.
GTTGCACTTGCAACGCCAGTATTTTCTTAAGCAGAACTTCACCTCAATCACAGTAGGTTGGGGGTGAAAGGTAGTTTTTCAGTTTTTTTGTGGAGGAATAGAAAAATAAAAATATTAACATTTTTATTTTTGAAACCTCTCTACATGGGTTATGGAGGTGGGGAAAACCCGAACTAAAACCCCCAATTAGAATTCAATGGTGGGGACCACTTGACCACCTTAAACTCCCTCTTTAATGTGGGGAAGTCTCTTGAACTTCCTCCAATATAATTATGCCACCTTCCATTAATTAATTAATTCAAACTTTAATTGTTCCAACAATTAAAAAATTGACAAACATATATTATTTGGGTTGGTTCCTCATTTTGGATTTGGAGAAATCATTAGCAGAAGGGAGAAATTGAGGGAACTTTGGAGGAATTCTTCTTCTCCAATGAAGAAGGATTCTCCAACGAAGAACACTGACATTCTCCAGCAACTTAGGCTTCTTCCTCATGACATCCTCCAACGTGGGAGGTCTTAAACAACAACAAACTAACATCCATACTTCCCTCCTCAATATGTAAACAAACCTTCGAGTTAGGGTTGGATGTTTAAACTTTCCCCCTTACCCGTTCTTGACAATTATTCGTGATTCGAGAAATAAATGAGTCGCTTGCTACCACTCTAACGTGGAGGGTTCGGGCCAAACGAACATGGCCCGACCACTCCGAAAATCTTGTGTAATATTTTTTCTGTTCTTCGCAATGGAGGGGGATGGAGACCGGTGCCGAAAAATGGCACTGGTTGAACTCGAGATAAATGGTCGGCACCACAGTTTGTCGCGAAGACAGCAGTGGCGCAATCACGCCGTCGGAGAAGGTTCGTGGCCCGTTTGCCACGGCGGAGCAAGGGAGGTGGCCAGGGGAGGCCAGCCGCATGACGGGGAGACAACGCACGTCCGCACCACCTGGAAAGAAACATTCATGGATTGTTCCGCGGTTTTGAAGGGAGACCGGCCAGCGCTCGACCGATTGTGCAGGGCCGGTGCACGACATGTCGTCATCGAAGCAAGGGGACGCGGCCAGCTTGGCTGTGGCGGATAGCGGAGCGCGGTCGGCCGCAGAGCGGTGGTGCATGACGCGCTGCTAGTAGGACCATGGGCCGGCCATTTCGGTCGGCCGAGCTGGACCGAGCGGGACACACGGCGGGTCCTGTGTGCTGCCTGCGAACCGAACGGCTTCGGGCGTTCGATGTTTGAGAGCAGGGGGTGCACAACTCCCACCCGCATGCGACCAAGTCGGGCAGCCCAACTCAGGCCGGGCAGGACCCAATGGGCCGAGATGGATTTAGTAGGGTCGGGTCGACCCGAAATGGATCGGGGAGGGTCGGTCCGATTGGGTAGGACCGGACCCGGACTGATTTCAACCAATTCCACACTTTTAGCCATATCTTTAGATACGGGCGTCCATTTGAAGAACAGTCTGCAGTGCTGGAAACCTTAGAGAGAGACGGTCAATTTGTTATACCCCACAGGTGATTTGGATAAAGTTGGGGTATGTTCAGGGTGGAAGGAGCATGAATTCAACTGGGCCCTTGGGACTAAAAGGCTAATAACTTACAGACATGGCGTCTGATTGATGCACCGTTTGTTGCGTTGAGACCCCTATGACGTGGCGGTCCTTTGGAAAACTTCTTAGTGGGACTTTTTGGCAGTTGGAGTATCGACCAATGGCTTGAGGATCGGAGCCTCCCAGAGATGATAAATCTTATAGCAGGTACCCTATAGTTGGCTTTGTCAAATAAAGAGATCATGTGTGGGTCTGATGGTGTGCGACGATCGTGTGTGGGTCTGACAGTGTATTAGGATCCTGTGTGGGTATGACGCTGTACTAGGATCATGTGTGGGTCTGAGGATGTACCAGGATCCTATGTAGGTCTGACGATGTACTAGGATCATGTGTGAGTCTGACAATGTAATAGGATCATGTGTGGGTCTCATGATGTACTAGGATATTGTTTGGTTCTGACAATGTATTATGATACTTTGTGGGTCTGACGATGTACTTGGATCATTTGTGGGTCTGATGATGTACTAGGATTCTATGTGGGTCTGCCTCTTAATAGAGTAAGATGATTCAGTACTTACACCTAATCATCTCTACTACTGTACCTAAGATATACCTGGTGTGAGCTGAGTCTGTACATTGGGTTACTTTCCTTCGTGGTAATACCTTGGTGGTATTCTTTTGTGTGGCGTACATGTGTGGTACTTACCTTATTTTTATTCCTTCCTTTGTATAATAGTTGAGCTTTGGGATTTTGAGTTGGACCCTATGTTACCTCATGTATGAGATGAGTATAAATGATAACTTAGGAATATGTATGGGCATATACCTAAGTAGGGTTGTCAGTTGATTTCATATTTTTTGGCTTATCCTTTGTGGATTTTGTGAGACCTTGAGGGTCATGGAGTCCCTACTGAGTATCGTTATACTCACCCCTACACGGGCTATACACGCACCCTATTGTGTTTGATGCAGATGACAGACAGCGCTAACTGAGGACGAGGATACCAGAACTTGAGGTAGCTCAGAGGTGGACCATAGATGAGGCGTACCACAGAGACGACCATTCCAGATCTGTACCTACACTTCATGTATGACTCTTGGTTGGTGTTCACAGGAGCTGTCCCAGTTTACTTGTACTTTTCAGTTTCTCGTACTTTCCAGTTGGGCTTGTATTCTGGACCTTTTTACATATTGTACTCACTCTATTTACTACCCATTTTTCCTTTTGTTTGTATCCAGTTGTGTGCATTGTTGTGTCTGTATATATGATATAAGGAAATGTCTTTCTAGTTTTTAGAAAATACGCCTTCGGTGCTAGTCGCCACCCCCTGGCCTGTGGAAGCCGGGCTTGGGGTGGTCACGGCACGGGCCCCGGGTGACTGGATTTGACATAATATAATTAATATCTTCCAATTTTAGGACACTTATTTTAAAATAATTAGATTCATTATTTAAATTATCATTCCAAAATGATCATTGATTAAATTTTTTATAATTTTTCAAAAATATTGATTTTTTTGATGAATAGTGAAAGATATAGTTTTTTATTGAAAACAATCCTTTTATTTAAATATTTTTAAAGCTATATTTCTTTTTAAAAATTTATTTAATTTTATAATTAGTTCACTAATATTATTAATTATTCAATTAATTTCATTTTTATTAATTTGACGTTGTATTTTGGTATAAGAAACATTTTATACTTTAGATAATTTTTATGAAAAAATGTGTTTCGTCATGTTCTAGGAGTTTAATTTTAAATTAAAAATTTTAACATATTTGAATTGAATTTGATAAAATGAATTCCATATTTTGATTAAAAAATTGTAAATTTTTTAATGATTACACATTCAATTATGGTCATTATTAATAGAAGAAATAATAAAAAATTTCAATGTGGTTAAGGTTAAAACGGGTTTTCTAGGGATTAAAAAATAGATAATGGTATCTTTTCCAATTAAACTTGTTTAAATAATATTTAATATCCATATATAAACGTATTAATATCCACCAATAAAACCTATTTCCTTTTGGAAGCATTTTTATTAAAAATGAATTTATTATATTTTAATCAGTTATGAAATTCAAGTGTTTCTTTCACCCCCCCCCCCCCCCCACTTATAAAAGGGAACCCCTCTTTTCATTTATTTACCAAACATTGAGACATTTAGTTTGATAAAAACCTAAACAATTATCTCATTAAATTTCTTATGCAGTAATTATAGGTGATTTTATTCTAAAAACACAATTCTAATCGTCCTTAAGATGGGATCTAAAGAAATACCACCAAGGAATATGTAATCATCTTACCCGGTCAGTTTCAATTTATTTATTTTTAGACCTCCACTTTATATATGTTATTCATAACATGAAAATAATTTTTATAATACATATGATTAATTGTTATTGTTATTATTTAATCACATTTATTCACCCTCTTTTACATCAAATAGGAATTGAAAGTATCGCTCAATCCAACATGTGGACTACCACCTCCATGTAGTGATATAAATCATTTTCCATCCCAAATTTTTAGGGATAGTTTTTATAATTTGTTTAATGTTTATAAAAAATATTTATTATATTATAATTCTTCTATAATTATGATATAATATCTTCCTTATTAAGTTCCCAGGCAATGGAAAATGATATGGTCGCCCATTCATGCGTATGGCCAACCAACTCCACGAAGCGATGTAATTCATTTTTCATATAAGATTTTCATGGATGATAATAAGTATAGATTTTATTAATATATAATATATAGTATTTATTATTTAATGGTGACTTATTATTTAAATTTATTTCATTCTAATAGTCAAATAGGATAAACAACATTCATGCATACATAAGACACATTATCTCCATGAACGTGTAATTTATTTCTCTATATATACCTTTTATGGATGAAAATAAATATATTATTAATATATATGATATTTATATCATGAATAAAAATATTTATATGATTTAATTTAGATAAAATTATAATAATAGGAACCATCGGACCAAAACATCAAAGAAACACCAAATAGTTAACACCCAAAAACGAAACGTTTGATAAGGACAAATTAATAAATGGGTGAAGAAATGTTATAAGTGGATAATATATGATATTATAAGTAGTTATAATACTATTTTATATAATTATAAAAAAATTTAATTTATTATATAGTATGATTTAAATCTTGTAAGAAATTCTAACTTCAGGTAAGGGATTTATGTTATAATCTCATTATTTATCTAGATTATTTAGGATTATGTTTCCTATGGTAAAATTTTATGATCAACCTATATATAATCTCATTAATTTTCTTAGTCTATTTTCATTTATAGAGTTAATTTTTTTCATTCATTTTAATCTATTTAATAACTCAAAAGTCTAAAAGAATGTTTTTAAGGAAACACAACTTTTGTTCTCACATCAGTCAAAAATCATGTAATCTTCCATGGACATGTTATTTAAAAATATTATCAAGAATATATTTTTTATATTATCAATTGAGTGTTTAAATACACTTATAACCATGATTTAATTTTTAAAAAATGGTTTAAAATGAATCTTTTTTTCATTTTTTTAATGAGATACTTTTGAATTTTTACCAAAAATGTAAATGAAAACCTTTTTAGAATACATGAAATTAATGAAATTTCATGTCATTATTATTTATCAATAATTTTAATATTAATTTAATTCTTTCCAAGGTTATTATAAAAGAAAAAATATCCATTAATATTTATTAAATTTTTAGATTTTTAATAAGTGATTTCAAACTGAAATATGTATTTTTCTTAAGAAGTGTTCTAGTGGTCTTTCAAATAAAATTTTATCTCAAGTAACATAATTTGATGTTTCTTATGTTTTATTAGGGATGTGATCTAAGGATACCATCCACTTTCATTATTTTTATGGAATGTGATAATTGTGATTTATGGATAATTCTGTGAACCCCATTGCATTCCTAGATGTTAATTAATTTATGATGATACCTTCATTAAGATCATTTATTTACCCTAGGTTATGCTATGAATAAACTGTAAAATTTTGATGAAATCCATTTACATTACATGAGTAATGTTATGATGAATGTTTTATGATATTTGGGAACACATATGCATGATTTTCATTATGTGATAGGTGGTCTGAAAATTATATAGTTATCCAATGCATTAGGTAAAGATGGATATCTCATGAGATAATATGGATTGGAATAAGGAGTTAACCTAGTTTTTATGGGACTCTATCCCATAGGATATTATTAGTAATGAACCTTTACTATGTACATTATGGAATAGGGATTTATCCAATTCCTCTTCAATAGATTTTGTATTAATGATTAACAACTAAGAAAATGATTTTAAATGATTTTGTGTATTCCAATACATTTTCGTTATGACAATGTTCTGATCTCATGACATATGTTCTTTGATTTAATTATGATTCAGATCTTTTCAATTACTATGATATTTACATGAATCAAGATTATGATCTATGATATGCAGGTTGTAGTATTCAAAAGTTAATCTCATGTTATCATACCCTTATTCTCAAATAATTACTAAGAGATCATTGATATATCTCGTGTTTACCCTTATTAAGAATCTGAGCTCACACTTTTTTAGGATTCATTTCACTAGTTAATGAAGAAATGTTCTGAGTAGGTAATCTCTAAGTGGAGTACTATGTGGGAATATCTTTGTAAGGATATTAAATATCATTCATGAAGTATGAATTTTATGAATCTAGTGTCCAAATACACACACCGTTAGCATCCCCGGGAATGTATTTGTAAAATATATTGAATATTAATCTATTAAGATGTAATATCTATGTATAAAAAGTATGGGTCACTATAGTTAGTGTGAGAGGATATTTTTAGGTGTTTTTCTCAAGATTAGGATCCCCAAAATTTTGAGAAAAACTTTGGGATATGTATTTGTATGGGATAACATCCTAATGTTTTTCTAAATAGTAGTTTATGTGGTTTTCCAAGAAATACATATCTTCTTGGATACTACAAGTGGTGGTTTTTGAAATGATTCATCAGGGGTGATAACCATGAAAATAGTTTCATGAGTATATCGTGGCCATCGTTTTGGTTCAAGGTAAGTGTTCCCTTACTACAGTAATGTTTTGACACTCTTGAGTGATATTCTCGGCATAAATCACATTTTATTTATGAAATATTATGATGTATTTGAATAAATTATCATTCTAGATATCCTATAATAATCTTACGGTGTCATAGACTGAAAATAATGTGTCACATCTTAGTCATCCAATAATATATTTTTCCTGATTATGTGACTTCCCACTAGGGTTATTATTTCTAACTTTATAGTTTTTTGTTTTAGTAAATGTTTGGAACCTTAATGAACTATTTTAATGCATAATGTGATAGTCAATGAAATAAAATATAATCATGAGATGCCAAATGTTATGTCAAATGGAATGTAAAATATTAATTATATGCTTATTAATATTTCCCATTCAATGATTCATAATAATCTTCCAAATGAGTAAAAGATGGAACAATGTTTTATTGATTCCTTTATGGGGTAGCATACTCCATATTTTAAATGGTCTACAAATTGAATAGCTTTTTAGAAATAGATTAGTACCGCAAGAAATCAATTTTTAATTATCTGGTATTTGGAACATGAAAATTATATTTTTGGCAGTTTACAGTTTACAAGGAGAAGGAGATCAATGATGTAATCTTATCAAGAACACAATGCAATGATAAGAAATCAATTCCATGCAGTGGTATGAGGTTATAGCTTATTTTTCCGTAAATACATTTCTTTTATACAACATAAAAATGGTGAATGAATTACATGAGATTAAGAAGAAGTGTGTTGAATATATTAGTACTTATGAGGAAAATTTTACAAGTCATGTGCGGTATGCTTTACGTATCATCATACAACATGAAATTAATATTGTTTGATTCTTAGAAGGAATAAAACCAAGTATCTAAAGGAATTATATAAAGGATAATTTTATATATATAATGAAATAATTTCATGTCCTCTCAATGTGGATATGAAGATTTCATTTACCCATAAATCTCATGGTTTTGATAGGAAAAGAAAGGTGGAATTCAATGTATAGTATAATAATAAAAACTATAGAGATACGAATATGAACAATCCTTTATACAGAATGATTTGAATGAAATGTACATGAAATTATCTTAAGGGTATTATTAAATATTCTATGTGTGAAAAATAATGTCATCGAGAAATCATTTACCAAAGTGATGGGATAATTAATTAATCAAATTATAGAGAAAGCACCACAAAATATACCACGCACACTTTAGTGTTTAAAATGAAAGGATTATCGTAATTATATTAACTAGTGATCAAATATGAAGGATAATGATGATGATTGATTTTTATAACATCTTAATCCTAAAAAAATGGGGAATCTCATGTGATCACTATTGATAATTTGTGGTTTGCTAGGGAACTATTGAAATGTGCACTTACCTTACACTCTAAAACTGCATGTTTATTGTTTGACTCTATATTTAGACACTATTTTATATCTGAATAATTTTATAAGGTTATAATAATATCACCACAATTATTATATTATAAATTAGAAATTAAAACCCCTAATGGTATCATGATATTATCTCAAGTATATGATTTTTATCTGATAGAAGTTTCTGGGAAAGTGTTTCTAGAAAATCATCTTTTCACCCACTAGTTGAATTTAATGTTATCATAGGTAAGGATTAACATTATTTATATAAATAACACATTAATTACTAAGTAATGGATTTTAAATTTGATATTCTAAACCAACTTATAATCTTCAATATATGAGTTGATAAATATTATTTTCCTATGGAAATTGTTTCAATGGTATGGGTATTGATTTATATTGAAAAGGGGTATTTATCTAAGATTTTGGGGTAGAAAATAAACATCAAATGTAATTCTATTGTATATGATTTTATTGATTTATTTTTATAATATTTACTCATTAATTTATCAAATACCAATGTGGTGTTCTCAATATAACTCATACTTGGTACTGCACCTATTTCATAGACTCCATCTACAATGGCCCATATTGATTTGTAGGAAGTTGAGAAAAAACTCTAGAAGAATCATGATGATTGGTTCATCTATCGAAATTAGTTACCCTAGGATTATCTAGTTATTTATGTTGAGAATAAATATGGATTAGTATGACTATGTATTAATTATTAAGAACTAAATCTGGTCATAATCAAGAATAATTATCATCATCCCAATATTGATTACCTTTCCAATCAATTATTTTGATATCAATATTCTTTTAATATTGATCATCGTTCCAGATACTATCAGCTGAGGGTAAATGTGAGTACATACCCAAGAAAGTATTTTGTAAAAGTAATGGGAACTATGAATTTATAATGGTACCACTTTTATTACTAATTCCCTCGATATCTTTATATATTTAATGAATAGAGTCTTTAAACATTATCATGATTAGTTTGTGGTAGTATTTATTGAGGAAAATATTATATATTATAGGATAAAGTAAGATTGTGAATATATCATGATGATTGTACCAAATACCCTACGAATGGAGAATCTATATGAAAAATTTAAAAGGAGTTAATTTGGGCTAAAAAAACAATAATTTTTATGTTACATAATCTCAAGAGAGGACATGTATGTGGATACATAAAAGACAAAAGATATTGAATCTTAGACTACAATAACCACTATAACAGAGATATATATTTTTATTATTTTGATAGATACTATTTAAACTTTATGGATAATTTATCATAGGTCTCTAATAAAATATAAAATTTATCTATGAAGGGATACAAGTTCATTTAGGCAAAAAAATTTGAGGAAAATATTAAGGAACTGAAGAGAATATTAGTCAGTTCACCCATGATCACACTAACTTATAGTGGATAATATTTTGGGATATATAGTGATGCATTGAAGAAGGTAATGGGTTGCATCATCATTAATAATTATATGGAAGTTTCTTATTCCTCATCATAAATAAAGGTTCATGAGAGAAATTACCCACATCTCACGATTTGGGATTAATTGTGGTAATTTTTTCTTTAGAGATATTGATGCATTATATTTATGGAGAATGGTGTGAAATATATACAGATAGTAAGTATTCATTCACTCATAAATAGATAAATGTGTTCAATAGATGATAGTTATAATTGATTAAAGTGTGTGAATTATTAATAAAATACCACCCCATGATTGTGAACTAGGATGAAAATTCAATGAGTAAAAAGTTTTTTGGTAGTTTATATATGATAAGGATAAAAAAGGGACCCCTATTTATGGGTTTGGAAAGGATGGACCTTGAAATCTTGAAGTAAGGGAAGAAATATTATCTTCCTCATATGATTCATAAATTATCTATTCAAGTGAAGATTAAAGCGGTATAAAATTAATAAGTAGTGTTTCAAAAAAATGTGAGAAATATTCTTGAATTAAACATTTATTGCGGTGGAATGATAAGGTATGTGAACAATGTATTTTCTCTATCCATACAATATTTGAAGAAGTAGTTGTTGGATGAATCTCATAGTTCATAATTCTCTATTCATCCTGTAAGTATGATGATTTATAGATATATGAAAGAGTATTTTTTGTGGGATAATAATAAGAGAGATATTATACATTATGTATATCGGTGTTAGGTATTTCCACAAGTTAAGGCTGATAGATAGAAGTCTAAGGGTTTGTTACAACCAATACCCATACCATAATAAAAATGGAAAAACATCACTATCCATTTTGGTGTTAGACTCCCCAAAGCATCAAAAGGTCATAATGTTATTTTAGTTGTAGTTGATCTCAATATGAAGTAATTAAACTTCATTAGTATAAGATAATATTTCAGTATTTATCATATTTATGCGATATATTTCAAGGAAGTGGTTATGTTTCCTGAAGTAACACATTTTATTGTATCTAATCGGGATCTTAGGCTTACATTTATATTCAGGGAATGTATTAAATAGGATTTTTATTTAGAGTGGAATCCATGTACTACTTACCACCCTCGAAAGGATTTTTATTCTAAGATACATATTAAAACTTTGTATTATATTTTGATATTTTTTTCTATTCACTTCAAAAATTATTGGGATCAACAAATTACTCTAGTATAGTTTTCCTATAACAATGGAATTCACCAAATCATTAAAATAGACCCTTATAAATACCTCTATTGAAGGAAGTGAAAATATCCAATGTGCTAGGATAAATATAGATAATGGAAGCTATTAGTATTTAATCCATGTGAGGAAATGGTGATGAAATTTAGAGCCATCCAACATCACATTAAGGAAGCTCAAAGTCGATATAAAATTTATATTGACAATCATTAGAGAAATGTGGTATTAAAAGTTGGGGTAGAATATATTCCTATAAATTTCTCCTCAAAAGAAGGTTATGAGATCTAGAATGAATTAAATTTTGAGACGTAGATATATTGGCCCCTTAGAGATTCATTATCTATTAGTAATGATATATTCGTTCTTGATACATCCATCAAATATCTATTAATTCCATTATGTGTTCCATGTATATCTCCTGATAAAGTATATAATTGATCAATCACTTTTTGTGAACTCAGAGGTTTTACCACAGGATCATACTCTTTCCAATAAATAAAAACATATATAAATCATTTATCATGTATATAATGTCATATAGAATAATAATCTACCCTAATTCAAATTTTATAGAGGGATCCAAAATTATAAAAAGATACATGGGAACCAAATGATATTATAAAACTGGGATATCCTAATTTTTTTCTATTAGAGTGATGGAATTTAATATGTGATATTTATTTTATGGAGGGTAAAATGAAAAACCTTGATATTTTATGTTATATATCTCTTAAAAAAATTTATTTCTGTGATAGATTGTGATACATGAAACCCAGAGGCTAAATGTACAATAATATAGTATACAATTATAACCTAACCATTGAGATATTAAAGTGAATAAATAAGTACTTTATTTTTTTGTAAAGTTATTATAAACTAACCAAAATATATTATATCATTGTATATATGTACTGAATTTTTAGTAAATTTATTATATGCTTCACAAATACATATTTTCCTAAAAATTTGTTTTTTATTTCTTTTATGATAAAATAATAAAATTAATATCTTTCATATTCATAAAATTTGTTTTAAAAAAATTCAACTAAATTTTTGAAATAATCATGTTAGAATTATCTTTGTTTGAATTTTTTAGAATTTTCAAAAATTATTTATTTCCAATTTAATAATTAAAAATATTAATTTTTCTTGAAAACATCCCATTTTTTAAATAATTTATAAATTTCCATTTTAAAAAAAATTGTTAAAATTTAAATTAAAAAATTTATAATATGAATAATTCAATTAAGATCATTAGAAATATTTTACATTAGTTTTTTTATAAATAATTTTTATACTTAAGAAAACTTTCTTTCTAGAAAATTAATTTTCATCATGTCTTGCAACTTTAAATTTTAAATTTAATTTTAAATTTACATTAATTAAATTTGATAAAATGTATTCCATATTTTTAATCATTGTTTCAAAAATTTTAAATTTATAAACTTTTATTTTTCATAACAAATAGTATAAATATTGAAAATTCAACATCACGCTTAAGGTTAAAATGGGTTAATAAGGGGTTAAAACAAGAAAAATGGGTTTTTTATTTAAATTTCTAAATCCTACTTTATAAAAATATTTTGACTTTATAATACCCCACATTAAAACATCTATAAATTTTTAAGAATTTTTCATGAAAATTAATTTATTATTCTTTAATATATTAAGAAATTAAAAGTGTATCTTCTACCCTACTTATAAAATGACACTCCTCATTTATTTTCATTACAACACATTGAACCTTATAGTTCACCTAAATATTATTTGATTACCATATAAATTTACCTAACCATTAAATATAGGTTATTTTCATCATAAAATACTATTCCAAGGGTCCTTAAGAAAATATATAAAGGAGGCCAATTGAAGAAGAGGTAATTGTCTTACTCGACCAATTTCAAATTATTTATTTTTATACCTTCTATAAATCAGTGGTATCTATAATAAGATAATATATTAAATATAATAAATATACTAAAATTTTATTATGATTATGTAACAACATTTATTCATCCTCTTTCATATCAAATTAGATTTGAAAGTATCCCTCGTGCGTACGTGTGCACCACCGCCTCCACATAGAAATACAATTCATTTTCCATTAAATTTTTCATGGATATTTTTTATGATTGTTTTATTGTATATATATGATATTTATGAAATTATATTGATTACGTAATTATATTATCATATCTTCCATATAACCTTCCCATCCATTGGAAAATGATAATGTCACTTATGCATATTTTTGGATTACCACCTACATGAGGAAACATGATTATTATTTCATTAACAATTTACATGAATGGTAATAAAGATATATATAATGAATATATATGATATAAAAATTATTTTTAAATTTTAATTATTTTTTACCTTTGTTTTTTCAGTCCTTCAAAAGTGAAAACGTCGTTCATGTGTACGTATGACCTATCATATCTACGAATAGTGTAAATATTATTTATATCTATTCCTTTTATGGATGAATCTATATTTTTATATATATAATGAATATTTATGATATTTATATCAGTAATAACGTTCTATATCATTATTTGTTGAGGTTGTTTATAATTAAGTTTCAGATAATTAAATTTTATGATATATTCTCAATAAACTCATAAAATTTCTTAAAATATAATTATTTGAGGAGATTAAATGTTTTACTATCATTTTCCTCTCTTTATGAACTAAAAGGATCAGAGGAATTTTTTATGGAAAATTGACTTTAATTCTCTCTTCATCAAAAAATATGTTTTAATTACATGTCCATTTTTATAAAAAGGCTTTCTATAATTATTTTTATATATTGTTATTATTTTTCAATTTTACTTATATCAATGACTTAATTTTCAAAAAATGGCTTAAAAATAATCTTCTTTTCATTTTCTAAATGATGTACTTTTGAATTTTTAACAAAAAATTGAATGAGAACTTCATTTTAACATGGATGGAATTAATGGACTTTCCTACCACTAGGATAGATCAATGATTTAAATATTTCTTTAAATATTTCTTTATTTATTTTAAAATAAAATATTTCTCTTAATAGTTGGGACATTTTTATGTGAAAATGGTATTTTCCTCAAGAAATGTTCTAGGGCACTTTTAAAGTCATTTTTCATCTCTAAAGAATCCTTTTATAATACATATTGTTTTTTGAGGATATGGTCTAGTGATACCATCCCTAATTATTTTTATGGATTATGATGATGAATATTTAAATTTATTCTATAAAAACTATTTATTTCTAATAGTTTAACTAAATTATGATGATAGCTTTATCAAACTCATTTCATTTCCATGGGATATGCTATGATGAAATTTTGAAATGATTATGAAGCTTATTTCTATTAAACTGGTTATAATATAATTAATGTTTTATGATATTTTGGTTCATTTATGTATGATATTCATTACGTGATGTGTGGGAACAAAATTATAAATTCCTTTATTGTATTGGGAAAATGTGGATTATAATGAGATAATAAGGACTATAATGAGGAGTGAACCTCATTCAGTAAGGGACTATGTCTACTATGATAGTCCTAGGAGTAGAATTTGACTAAGTATTCAATGGAATTAGTATTGAACCCAATGCACTATGATATTCTTGGTTTTGAACCTTTAAAACTAATTAAATTATTTTCTATGCTATTTTTATGCCACAAATTACGTCTTGTTATAATGTTATGCTATCATGGATCATGTTATATGATTTCCTTATCATAGTCCTGGGAGTAAACCTTGACTAAGTATTCAATTAATCTTATTTCTATTAAAATTGTTATAATATAATTAATGTTTTATAATATTTGGTTAATTTATGTATGAAATTCATTACGTGATGTTTGGGACTAAAATTATAAATTCCTTTATTGTATTGGGAAAATAAGGATTATCATGAGATAATATGGACTATTATGAGGAGTGAACCTCATTTAGTAAGGGACTATGTCTAATATGATAGTGCTGGTAGTAAACCTTGACTAATTATTCAACGAAATTAGTATTGAACTCAATGCACTATGATATTCTTGGTTATGAACCTTGAATACTAATTAAATTATTTTCTATGCTATTTTTATGCCAAAAATTATGTCTTGTTACATTATTATGCTATCATGGATCATGTTATATGATTTCCCAATGTTTTGATGATTTGTTTTAAGTATGGTATGTTTAATAGAAATATTATATGTGGAAAACTGTATAACTTTTAGGAAATAAGAAGATTATGTATCTAGTCTCCATAGACACTAATCATTTATAGTCCTCAAGTGTGTATTTGGAAAATATATTGAATATTCATCTATTAATATTATAAATATATATAAGAAGTATGGTTAGATTTAAAAAATGCCTATGTTAGGTCGATTAGGTACACAATGTCCTTTTAATAGGTACCTAGAGTCACTAATAGTTTCATAATTTAGGTGGAACCAGTTTGGTGACCCACTTGAACTCAAAAATTTCTGACTAAACCAAATATTAATTAATTCTTAATCAAATACCAAAATTCCAATATTAATCAGCAAATGAAATATTGAACATCCACGAAACACAATGATTCAAATAAGACCATGCTTTAACCCTCAAAAAAATTACTCTAAGATATTAACAACCCCATAATCAAGGTTATACAAACACATGTTGTTGTAGCCTCCCAAATATATGACCTCTCTTCATTAGGGATTCTCATGGGATGTTTACCCAAAAGATCAATTACATCTATTTCACTAATACAAAACCAAGTAATCTACTAAAATCCTGATGAAAAACTCCCAAATAAACCTAATTATCAAACCGTAACCATATAATCTATAAAATTCCCATAAAATAATTCAAAAAAATACATTAAAACATATATACCACATTCAATCCATAACTACCAAACTTCATCTCCATCACCAAAATCAAATAATTTTAATATTTGTTACTATAATACTAATACATACCCAAATTACTCATGGAGTTGGGGGATGGATAAATGCATGAGAAATTCTTTGACTCAGATCTACTACTTCGCTGAGGATCAAATGTTGGCCAAATCTTGATGCAGAATGGTTTTGTTTAATATAGAATGGGAAATATCGTCTACTCCTCATGATACTGAATCTAGATATGGAACTTGTTCAACTATTCTTCACCACAAAGGGATTTCCTTTGTGGAAGCACTTTCAACTTCTTCCTCTAATGCAGGCACTCAATGAAAATAACCTATTATAAATAGGTCTGGATATGGTGGTATTCTTGTCATTGTGGATCAAGATGCTATTAAAAAAATAATGGAGGTGTGAAAATTTTTGGTTCTTGGTCATATCTCTAATGAAAGAGGTGCAAGGCCTTAGTCAGTATCTGATCTTAAACAACGCATTATGAATTGATGGAATCTATGAAACTAGAATTTTATTCCTATGGGAAAGGGATAATTTCATGTCATACTATAGAAACAGGAGGAGATAAATGACATATGAATATATATAACTCTAAATCTTAAACGACGAGTATTTCATCTCTCAGAATGGGATGAAAATCTTAATATGTTTACACAGAAACAATATATTTCTCTAGTTTGGGAAATAATTCATGGACTTACATGGATATATTGTCATCATAAAATACTTAGTGATCTTTCCTCTGGCATCAGAATACCTCTAAGAATTGACCAGAGAGCGATTAGTGGAGACCTGGGACCCTATGCCAGAGTGCTCATAGAGATTGATATGGATTCTTCTCCTCATGAGTGTGATTCACTGGATGTCAATGAACATCTTATTGAGGTCAAGTTTGAATTTGAAAACAAGCCTAAATATTGAGAGCATTGTAGGATGGTGGTTCATGTCCTTGAAAAATGTTGCATTTTTCAAAAGATGGTCCAAAAAAACAAAATATACCTCAGGGAATGAGGTCCCATGAACGGAAATCGCTGCTTCAAGTCAGTAATTTAGGAAATTTGATATTGGGACCTCAAAGAAGGTTTCATTTGTGAAATTAGGAGAGGATATTAGGTCCTTGGCTAATCTTATTGAAGGAAAAGAGCAAGTTTGTCTCAACAAAGCCAATCAAATAAGAAGTTTATCTGGACATGATGAATGCTATGAACAAAAGGTTTTCTCAGATGGAATTTTCTAGCTGGTGCTTAATACACAATGTAATGAGTTCACTCTGAAGCTGATTAGTGAAAATATCATTCAGGACGTAGACAAACACCCTGAAGACATAATTGATTGTACACTTTCTCCATGGCTAACATAGAATGCACTGGTCCTACATGGAATTTCTAACCAGAATGCAGATACACACTCTAAAGGGTAAATCAGAGATACAACATAGAATTTTATTCCACATTAAAATGTATCTACCCCAAGGCATACACTACCTATTGATGCTTCCTAAAAGATAGAGCTGATAAGACTTGGAAGGAATATGGTTTTATAAACATCAAAAAAAAGGTGTCTAGACCCACAAATAGAAATCATAATGAAGATTATATTTTGTAACTTCCAGATATTATCCAATCCTTGCACTTTATGTTACTTAGGCTGCTGGAGGGTCAATTAAACCTAATATTATTGGTATTTCTGATCCAAAAACCAAGGGATCCAGCTCTAGTCCTACTCTTATTGGACATGGATATTCACTGCATTTCTCTGTACAGGATAATGATCAAGATGTATTATGGAATCTTGTACATAATACTATTAATAATCCTGTTATTATCTCAGGGGACAAGAAATTCATCACGTGCAAGTTTACTATCTCTGGCTACAATACTGTCAGCTCAATGGTCTATGCCTCCAATAATTATTCAAATCGAATATCTCTCTGGAAGAACATATTGAATTTGACCAATTCCATCTCTGGTTCTTAGGTGGTAATGGGGGACTTCAATGATGTCCTCCATGTAGATAAAATCCTTGGGAATTATTCTAGTATCATGTCAATGAAAGATTTTAGATCTTGTATCGATGAATCAAATCTAACTGAAATTAACCTGCTTGGGGACAAATACACTTGGTACAGAAAATATTTGAATCACATGAGAAATAGTAGGATTTATTGAGCCTTTGTTAATGAGAACATGCTTCATAGATTTAAAACCATTTCATGTGTCACTCTCTGAAGGCACAACTCTAGTCATCATCACATTATCTCCAACTTTATTGAGAAAAGTGAGAGACATCCTCTCCCCTTTCGGTTTAACAATGCTTGGACCACTATTCCCGAATGATCCCAACATATCTGGGACACTTGGGCCACTGAAGATTACAATAATAATATGTTATCTTGTATTATAAAGTGTATAACTCTCAAGATGAAAATGAATCTGTAGAGTAAGAGCTGGTTCAGCACTCTTGAGCAAGAGATTGATTCTCTCAAAAACACTTTACATGAAATGCAGCATTCAAAGACCACCAGTGATTTCTATGTTAATGATGAGAAAGAGGCTAGAGTTTCTTTAGAGATGAACAATATTCTAGTTCTTAGGGAGAAGATTAATAAAGAGTTATTCAAAGTACAGTGGATTACAGATGGAGAAAAAAATACCAAATTCTACAATGTGATTCAAAAATCCAAAAGGGCTAGCAGACCAATATCACTATTAAAGGATGGGGATGTTATCGTGGATGATATACAAAGTCTCTCAAATCATATTTTCTCCTCCTATAAAACTCACATCAATGGTCCCAGTAGAGTTGATCAATTAATTGAAGGTATTATCCCAAAACATGTCACTGATGCTGATAACACCCTCCTAACACAAATACCTACAGTTATTGAAATCAGAGATGCAGTGCTAGGACTTCAAAAATGAATCTCTCTGAGACCAGATGGTTTCACCCATCACTTTTTTCAATTTTATTGGAATGACATTCAAAATGATGTTTTCAAATTCAAGAATCATTTTTTCCGTGATAGATCTCACATTCATGGCCTCAAATCTCAATTCATTGTCTTAATTACTAATGTTGAGAATGAAAGTGACATTGGTCAATTTAGGCCAGTTGCACTGATAAATACTATACATAAGATCATTAACAAAATTCTATCCAATTGGATTTCACACATATCTGATAAAATCATCTCTCGGAAACAGTATGGATATGTAAAAGGAAAAAGGATACAAGACCGTATTCTTAAAACCTCTCAATTCATTAATCTTATTCCTAAGACTACAAGAGGAGGGAACGTTTCTCTTAAGACGGATATCAGGAAATACTTTGAAACCATTGAATGGAGTTTTATTAATTAATTTTTTCAATATTTTGGCTTTCACACAACTTTTATTTAGTGGATTTATAATATTCTCATCTATGATCACATCTCTATCCTTATTAATAGATCACTGGAAGGTTATTTTAAGTGCTCAATAGGTGTGAGGAAGGGAGACCCTCTATCTGCTATTATTTTTTCTATTGTATAGAACTATATTAGTAGACTCATTACTCACAAAGTTGACAAAGGAGAAATCAAAATAATTCGAGCAGCCAGAGGTATCTATTTACCCTCTCACTTAGTTTTTGTTGGTGATATTATTCTGTTAGCTCTAGAGGATAGGAGGAACATTCAACAAATTAATAATGCACTTATTCATTATGAAAAGGTCTCTGGATAGGATGTCAATTGAAGCAAGTCTTTCATTTATTTTGGGAGAAATATTGATTCACCTAGGAAGCCCTACATGATGCAAGATCTTAGAATAAGAGAGGGGTCCCTACCTTTTAATTACCTTGGGGTCCCAATGTTCCTAGGAAGGTCTCTTTCCACCTACTTTAATTCAGTGGTTAGTGGGGTTAGAATATCCCTCTCATCATGGAAAGTAAAACCTCTATCAATGTTGGGAATGATTTGTCTTGTTAAGCATGTGATTGTTTGAAAATTGGTTTACTTATTTATGGTGTATCTATGGCCTGTCTCCAACATCAAAACTCTCAACTCTCTTATGAGGAATTGTGTGTGGAGGGGTAGCATTCTGGAACAGAAAGTAATTACTGCACCTTGGCTGAAATTTATTTTACCACAGGTGATAGGGGGATTGGGCATCAAAAACATTGAGCTCTTCAATAAATCCCTTTAGGCTCAATTTATTTGTAGGATGATTAATGAAAATTCTCACACCCTTGGTTTTATCAGAGATAAATTTCTAGGAAAACTACTGGAAGGGATGATTAGGTATATGCAATCCTCAGTTTGGGAAAGTCTTAGAAAGATCTTCCAAAATATTAATATGCACTCACAATGGTTGGTCAGTGATAATTCATCTCTGAAATTCTAGAAGGACAATTGGACATGCTCTCCTTTGATTGATAATGTCGATATTATTGATATTGATATAGATTATAATGCCTCCATATAAATTCAGTTTTAGAAGATAAATTCTCTGCCACCTCAAATTGCAGTGAAAGTCTCTAATTATGACTTCCTCAAAACTGAAGATATGCTTATATAGGAACCGAGAAAAAATGGAATTCTGTATTCCAAACATTTATATAATCATCTGATGTTAATAAATAGCTCTCGATTTCTGAACTGTCACAAACAGTGGTTCCCACCATCCCGTTTTACACATCTATGGCACCTCCATCTGAGAAAGCTTCCAGTAGATAATAATCTATAGAAGGTGGGAATCTCCTTGTACTCTAGGTGTTCACTATGTCATCAATATCAGGATGATATCAATCATTTATTTCTGTCCTACAAGATGGATTTATCCCTCTGTACATTGTTCTTCAATATCATTGAAGTTCATCTGCTGCAAGTCTAGGATATTATGGACCTTCTCTTAAACATTTCCAAAGTACCTCTCTCAAAACAGATTCGCATTCTTTTCCTGGTATCTTGTGTGGATAAGATATACATTATTGGGATGAGAAGGAATAAATGTTTCCATGAAAATTCCAATTTCAATTAAAATTCTTCTCTCTCAAATATTATGTTAGCGATGAAAATGGAAAACAACCTCCTTGTTTTCCACTCTGATAATACATTTAGAGGCTTTTTTCCTTAAATAAATTGAAACTTCAATGTAATTTTCTAAAACCACTATGCACCATTGAAGTTTTTGGTACTCCTCCTTTTGCAGGATGGACTAAATTTAACCCAGATGGTGCCTCGTGAGGCAACCTCGGACCTGCTGAATATGGCATTGCCTTCAAGGATTATAATAGTGATTTCTTGGAAGGGATCTTTGGACCTTGTAGACAAGTCACTACTCTAGATGCAGAAATGATGGATCTTATTACCGTAGTGGATGTGGATCAACAAAGAAACTGGGATAGAATATGGTTTGAAAGTGACTCATCCACAGTTGTTCAAGCAGCCAGAATAGGGAAAATTCATCTCGATTGGATACGCACATCAAAATGGATTAAATTCCTTGATATCCTTACTTCAAATCAATACATCATAACTCATGTCTATTATGAGGACAATATTCTTGCTGATACACTTGGTAACAACGGGATATCCTCACACTCACGTACTCATATTTCCAACATCACAGATGATCTGCTCACTATTTTTCAAAGATATAAATGTAAATTTCCTACCTTTATACTTACGTAAGATTTTTCATTTCACATTAATGAATCTTTTTTCCATTCTCTTTTAAAAAAACCAACCCAAATTACACATCATGTATTTTATGAATGACTCTTGAGATAAAAAAACTAAAACACCGGAAGGTATTGATACTAAAGGATATACTATAATCATTATGATCCTACAAATACACTATATATTACTCCCCCTATAAGACACTATTAAGGCCTTCCTTTCCTAAACTTTCCTTTTAAATTTTAATTTATCAACAATATTCACTTATCATAATAGCCTATTGAAAAAATTTCTTTACTTAAAAAATAAAATATTATTTCATTAATAAAAATAATATATTTTATATGATAAACATGTTATAAAACAATGGTTAAATAAATGAACTTCCCATTTTACCCATTAAAATATTTTTCAACCTTTTAACAATGGCCATTTACATGACAGTATTCCATTGAATTTATTTCAATTTCTAAATCAATATTGATTAGCATTTGAAATCAGTTTCCCATTCCATCTTCCAAATAAATCAATTCAAAATTCCATTTAGTTTCAAAATAAAACTATATTATAATGTAAACTATAGGAAAATAGATTTTTTGTATCTCCAATTTCAATTCAAGATGAAAAATAGAAAATTTATTTCTAAAACAAATTGTTTTCCAAACACTAAATGATATGAACACAAAATTTAATGATTCGTAAGGCCCTTATTAAAAAAAGGAATAAAATTATATCAATCCATTTCCTTTTATCTTGAAATATAAATTTATAAAACAAATTATCTATATATAAAAATACTAACGAATAATTTTAATAAATCATCGTGTGTAAGAAAAAAAACTATTTGGATATGGATAAAAAATAGATACTAGAATGATTGACTGGTTCGTTTTCTATCAAACTAAAATAATATATTAGTTAAAAGAATATTACTAAAAATATTATAATCATTATACTAAATAGAGTAAAAAACTACGATTCATATAACAATAGAAACAAAAAACAAACAACATGTTATATAGTGAAATTATTCACTATAATGACAAGATATCCATAAAAATAAGTAAATCAATTAAAAATCATGAAAAAAATTATTGTTCTATATAAATGTAATCATCACCAATATATAAATAGAAAAAAAAATATTTATATATTATTTTTGTTATAGCTAATACAAACCCCTGATCAATTTTATAATATTTTGAAAAAATACACGAAAGCATGAAATAAAAAAAATTGCATCCTTTATTTTCTTGCCAATTGATGCCTGATATAATGAAAGAACCAAAACAGTGGTTATCACCCAGAAAATCCCTATACTCACTTCTATAGTTCTATTCAACCATACCTAAGAGAAGGAAATGACATTATAACCTGATCCTATAGAGGATTCTTGGTACCAATACATTCCTTTGGTAACTAGAAATTCATCCATAAAGAGGTTAGTGATGCATTTTTATTTTTTATGTAGCATGTTTTGATATTCTATATCATGTTCAAGAAAAATAAAAAAAACCTTTAATCTCAATATCACTCTGATATCACGTGTATTAAACTTGAATCGAATACCCAAATGACACCTGAGTAATAGTTCTACAGATCCCAATATCCCACCTTGATTTCTATGGGATTCTGACTAGTGTTTCTAGTGTCAATATATGAATGGGGAATAATTCACCCAACTATGTTATAATAAAAAAAATGGGCGCGTTCTCTGAGAAATCATTCATGAACCATCCATAAGTCGATCATCTTAAAAATATAGTCTAACACAAAACTGGTCAAGAATAAGAGGACAGGAATGGAAAAATAAAATAACCCCTAAAATTAATGCATAAAATAACAATCCATATGGAGTCAAAAAAAATAAAGATACCATGAATATTGTAAATTCCAAATAAGACATTAAACAAGTAATAATCTAATATAATACTAAAATATGAAAAGTGATCCATTTAAATCACATTCTACTAACATCAATGATGGTTGGGAACTAATCCCACTATGATGAAATGCATGTATAATAAATAATGGACATTTATCAGCTACCAGTGCACCAATATGTAACTAAAAAGAAGCACATGATGTTTAATTTTCACTAAGGTTTCTATATAGAGTTCCCATATAAATATTCAATAGGGAAATTAAATTTCCTCATATCATAAACTACCCATATTTACTTTGTTTATAACAAGGGTGTATCTTTATTTCATTACTAGAAACATTTAGGTATACTATTATATAAAATTAGTAAGAAAATTACCAAAAAGTATATATAGTTCCTCATGGTATAGGGATTTAGGTTTACGCCCATTTTTTATTAAATACACTTATATACCTATTAATATGTGTCAAAAGATGAATGTTTGAACTTATATAGTTATTAAACATATGAAGATCCAAATAAAAACATTTAGAACACTAGGATGAGTTAAAATATCTAAGTATGGTAAAAAAAATAATGGAATCCTATTAGTTTATTAAAAATAATGAAAACTTAAGAGATTATAATCTATTTTTTCCTCACGATGTAAAAATATTTCAATAAAAACCCATAGAAAAAATGAAAAAATAAATCTTGAGTATTCATATTCATAACATATATTTACTCGTGTTTAACACATTTTAGAAATAAATATAACCCAATTAAATCCATAGGGGTAACCTTCCATGTTATCTCCCTCGTTTTTCTCATTCACAAATGATTCCCAATCCAATAAAAGAGACAACTATAATGGGTTCACCCATCATCATAAGTTGTATTGGGATCACTCTTTATTATATATATTTAAAAAGAACAATATCAAGAATAATTTTTTTAATATTTCCTTTTTTTATCATAAAACAATTGAAAACTCCATTTGTACCCATAAGAAAAACACTTTCCATTCTTACATAAAAATGAATATAAATAACTATTTTTAAAAAAATACTATCTGAAATATTCCTAGAAGAAAATAAATTGGAAATTACTTTAATAACTATAAAAAATTATAGAGGTACATTTATAATTAATAATAAATATGACGGTATGAAAAGGTAGTAGATTCCTATACGTTAAAAAAAATTCTTTTTCACTTTGGTAAAAAGGTCAAATGACATATATAGTAAATTCTTAAAATATTCATTTTTAAAACATTACAAATGAAGATAAAATTTTTAAAAAATTAATTTTAACAATCTTTTATTTATAAATAAGAAAATTCATGGAACATTTTTAAGAATATTGATCTACAAGAGAATGATTTGAATGTAAAAAATTTAAATAATGTTTTAAATAAAACCCCCATGTCTTAAGCCATGTATTGCTTCACATGTTTTCTAAATCCATAATAATAAAATAATAATAGTTTCACACCTTTTTATAAAATTTTTAATTTTCATTTCATTATTATTATTCTTTTTTACTTCATTTTTATCATGAATTATTTATTTGTTATAATGGTTAATTTGATGTTGGTCTTTTTTTGTTCGTTCTTTTTATAACCTAAAAATAATTTTGGTTTTTTGACCAAGGTAAAAGTGTTCATTGTTACATCTAACCAATAATCTTAAAAATTTCATAATCTTATCATTTATATAGTAAGTACAATTTAATACCATCTATGAAATTTGTTCATGAAAAATGAAGCACATAGTTTCATATAGATGGTAGTCCCTACGTACACAAGAATAATGTTTTCATTTTTTCTACATGGAGGAAAATAAGAAAAGAAAATAATATTTTTATTTTCTAGAATCATAAATATATTATAATTATCTTATGTATTCATTTTTAAAATCCTTATTAACATATATAAGATTGGATAAAAAAACAAATCACATCTCTTCATGGAGATGGTAGTCCACACGTACTCATGAGCAGTGTTATCATATTATAAAATACTGAAAGGAAAGAAGATAAGTATTATGTAATCTTAAAATAATCATAATTATGTCATAAATATTATATATAGTTAATTAATATAAAGTTTTAACAAAACATATGGTATAGTGATTACAAATGAAACACATCACTTTGTGGAGGTAGTAGTCCAGACATATGCATTAACTAAGTTGTCATTTTCCATTCGATATAAAAGCGTATGAAAAAAGGATATTCCATAAACATAATAATATTTTATTATATGGAACAAAATTATTTCATTATATCATCATGATTAAAAAATATTTTAAGTAATTAGACGAAGAAATATACAAGATAACCCCTGGTCAAGAGTTAAAATTCTTCTATAATATCCTCACTTGGCTTACACGTAATGACATCTAGGATTAGTCCTTCATATAAAGCATATCTTATAGGATATGGGCAGGGATGTCGATAAGGTATTTGGATAGGTTTGGATTGAGATAAAATGGTGTAAGAAAGTGAAATAAATATAATAGTGGGTTCCCTTTTATAAATGAGGGGAGTTCCACACTACTAATTATTCTGGGTTTTAAAGTTAAATAAATTCTTAAAATGTTTAAAGTGGAATTAAGTCAATTCAAGTTAAAATAAAAGGTAATTTTAGTTAAAATACTCTCATACAAATTTTTTTTAAGACAACATCTTTAGAACTTATCATTTAGTTTTAACCTTATTTAACATGTTTTACCCTTTTACTATAGTGACAACATTTTTACCCCAGTTACAATTCCTAACGACAAAAATAAAAATTATTTATTTTTATTTAAAATTTACCTTTTTTTTAAATAATTTTTACATTTTTATTTTTTAAAAATTGTTTTAAATGTAAAATTAGTTCTTTTATACTTTTAATAATTAAATTATGGTCATTGCAATTGTTTTATTTTAGGTTTTTTTATAAAAAACATTATATACTTTGGAAAAAAAATTTCTTGAAATTGAATTCTCATCATGCTTTGAAAGTTTCAATATACATTTATATTTCACACTTATTTGAAATTAAGTTGATAAAATAGATTCCATATTTAGAATCATAGTTTCCAAATTGGGCCATGTAGACCCTTTCCTTTTTTGTCATAACAAATATTAAAAACTATAAAAATTTGACATCACAGTTAAGGTTAAAATAGGTACATCGGGGGTTAAATCAATGGAAAAGTGTATTTTTTACAATTTAAAATGAATAAATACTATTTTATAGAAATTTTTTGACCTCATCCTCTCCCAAATTTTATCCTCTATCCATCTATAATAATTTTTTATGAGAATGAATTTATTATATTTTAATATATTAAGAAATTTGAAGTGTATTCACTCCCAAAATTATAAAAGTATGCCCCTAGTTTCTATTCATTATACTCCATTGATCTATCTAGTTCAACTAAAATCTAATCCATTATCTTATAAATTTCTCTATACATGAAATTGATGTTTTTTATTGTTAAAATACCACTCCAAGGGTCCTTAAAAAGGGATCTGAAGGAGTCCAACTAAAGAAGATGTAATTTTCTTACATTACCTATTTCAATTTATTTCATTTCATACCACCTATAATTCTATGGTATTAGTAATAAAATAATCAATTAAATATAATCAATATACTAAAATTTTATTATGATTATGGAACCACATTTATTCATCCTCCTTTTTATTCAATGGGGTATGAAAGTATCACTTTTGTGTACATGTGAATCTTCTCCTCCACATAGAAATATAAATCATTTTCCATTAATATTTTTAAAGTAATTTTTAATGATGGGTTTAATATAAATAAATATATGAGGTTTATGAAATTATTTTTCTTTTGTAAATATATTATCAAATCTTACTTTCTTATTACCTTCTCTTCCATTGGAAAACGATAACGTCTCTTCTGTGTGTGTGTGGACTACATAAAAATTCATGATTTTTATTTCTTTTAAAATTTACATGAATGGTAATATGGATAGATTTAATGGAAATATATGATATAATAATTATTCTATAAAGGTTAATTATTATTTACCTTTCTTTTTTTTATCCTTCAAAAATTGAAAAAACATCTTCCAGGTGTACATAAAACCTATCATATCCATGAGTAGTGTAAATCATTTTTCTACATCTTACTTTTATGGATGAATATATATATATATATATGATATTTATATCGTTAAAAAATTGTAGAGATGGTCGATCCAGGATTAAACTACAAGGCTTAGAAATACATAACCGAAAATTTGATGAAAAATGAAATAATTAACACAAAGAAATGAAGATTTTAAGAAATAATTATTAATAAATTTTCATTGAAATATTATAAGTGGATTTTATATGATATTATAAGAATTTAAATAAATTTTTTATCAAAATAAAATAAATTAAAATTCACTATAAAGAAGTATATATCAATTTCAAATAAATTAAAACTTGAGGTAACATATTTATGTTACAATCTCATTGTTTATCGAGATTGTTTATAATTATGTTTATGATGATAAATGTTTTTGATATAACTAAAAATAAATTCATTAGTTTTCTTATCCTATAGTTATTTTAAGATATTACATGTTTTCCTATTATTTTCCTATCTTTATGAACTCAATAAAGTTAAGGAATATTTTTAAGTAAAATCGACTTTATTTCTATCCTCGGTCGAAAATCCTTTTTTACTCTTGGTACATGTTTTCTAAAAGTGTTTTCTAGAATTTTTTTATATTATCCTTTTTTTATATCCAATTATTCCAATTTTTTAATTTTTAATTTTTTTAAAAAAATTAATCTTCTTATCATTTTCTAAATGAGGTACTTTTGAATTGTTACTAAAATTTTGAAAGAAAAATTTATTTCAACATACACAACATGAATAGAATTTATTGACCTAAGGACCACTCAATACTTGGAATATTTATTTACATGTTTCTAATTTTCTTTTAAATTAAAATCATACCTTTAATATTTTTGAAATTGTTAGGTAAGAATGGTATATTCCTTAATAAATTTTATGGTTATATTTTAAAGTCATTTTTTATCTCTGATTACATCCTTCTAGAATACATAGGCTTTATTGAGGATATGGTCTAGTGATACCTTCCACTTTAATTATTTGGATTTACTGTAATTATGAATATTTATTTTTGATTCAATGAAACCCATTTCTTTCCAACGGGTTAAATAAATTATGATGAAACCATTATAAAACTCATTTCTTTTCCACAGGATGTGCTATCATGAAATAGTGAAATTTTTATGAGACTAATATCTATTCAAGGGGTTATTCTTTGTTGAATGTTTTATGATATTTTGTTTCAAGTTTGTATGATATTCATTCTATCATGTGGGGTAATAAAATTATATATCCCTCTAATTATTTTCATAAATACAGATATCTCATAGGATAATAAAGACAGGAATGGGGAGATAACCTAGTTTGGTAAGGGTCTTTGTCCACTAGAATAGTCTTGGGATTGAACCTTGACTAATGATTTGATGGAATGAGGTGTGAACCCATTACTATATGTTATTCATAGTTTTTAAACTTTACCACTAATGAAATTATTTTATATTCTTATTTTTATGGTACAACATATGTTTTATTCCAATGTTATACTCTTATTGATCATGTTATTTGATTAATTTATAAATCATGTCTAGTGAGCGGCCAAGACTTATTCCATGACTTTGGATAATGATCTATGATATATAGCGTATAGTTTTTAAAAGTTAATATCATATTATAATAACCTTATGTAAATGTAATTCTTAAGTAATCATTGATATCTCCCTTTTTTAGCCTTATAGAATATCCGAGCTCATCCTTTATAATGTTACTTTACCAAGGTTATGAATAACGGTTTTAATTATGGTATGTATGATAAAAATAATATATGGGATGATATTTGTGGGAGACGATGAAGATCTATTGTTAAATATGAATATGATATATCTAGTACCTATAAACACTATAACTTTACATTCATTGAGTGTGTATTTAGATAATATATTGAATATTTAATTACTACGATGTAATATCTATGTATGAGGAGTATGGGTTGCATAAAAAAGGCATGTGTTGGGTCTATTAGGTACTCAGTGGCCTCCCAATAGGTACTCAGAGTCAATAAGAGTTTTATACTTTAGGTGGAACCAGATTGGAGACCCACTTGAACTCCCAAAATTATGATTAGACAAAAAACCTAGGATTTATTCCCCAAATAAAAAAATTCTTGTACAACTCATCAAAAAAATTACACCTCCACAAAAACAAATTATTCAAATAATATCACGATTTAACCAACCAAAAAATCATGTTTATATATTAATAATCCCTTAATCAAGGTAAGCCAGAAATGTGTTATTATATCCTCACAACCATATGACTACTCAACATTAGGGATTCTCAAGGGATTTTTACTCAAATATCCACAACATCTAAGTCACCAACACATAACTAAGTAATCCACTAAACTCATATTGAGAAAATCCCAAATCAACCTCAATTAATAAACCATTACCACATTATCTGCAAAAGACCCAAAAAAACACCTCCAAAATATATAAAAACATACCTCATAAATTCTATTACAAACTACCAAACTTAATCTCTGTCACTAAAAACATATAATTTTGATATTTTTAACTATCACACTAACACAAACCCTAATTACGCATCATGTATTTGATGAATGAATATTGAGACAAAAAAACTAAAATAATGTAATATATTAAAACTAAATGATATACCATCATCCTTATAATCCTCCAAATACACTATATGGTACTCCCACTATAGGACTCTATTACAGACTTCATTTCCTTAACTTCCTTTTTAAATTTCAATTTATCACAAAAATTCACATACCAAGAATGTTTATTGAAAAACATTCTTTACTTCAAAAATAAAATATAATTTCATTTATAAAAATAATGTATTATATATTATAAACATGATATAAAATTATAGTTAGAGAAAAAACGTCCATTTTGTCATTTGAAAGACTTATCAACATTTTAAAAATGGTCATTTACATGATAGTATTCCATTGAATTTATTTTCATTTCAAAACCAATACCAAGTTAAATTTCAAATTACCTTCCCATTCCATATTTCAAATTAATCAATTCCAAATTCCATTTAACTTCAAATTTAATATTTATTATAATGTAAACTATAGGAAAATAATATTTTTATAACCATTATTTCAATTCAAATGAAAAAATGTTATTTTATTTCTAAAACACATTTTTTCTGAATGAAAAATAATATAAAATAACAATTTTAAATAGCCAAAAGAACCTGTTTTTAAAAAATATTAATAAAATTTTATCATTCAATTTTCTTGAAATCTTGAAACATAAATTTAAAACATAATTTTTATCTATATTAAAATAATAAAAATTTATTTCAATAACTCTACATTGATAACATAACATCTATTTGGACATAGAAAAGAAAAAAGATACTAGAATGTTTGATTGGTTCATTTTTAGTACAAAAAAAATATTATGTTATAAAAAAGAAGATTTACAACAATATTATGATCATTATTCTAAACAGGGTCAAAAAATTATATGATTAACTTATTAATGAAAAAAAACAAAACAAAAATTTACATAGTGAAACAATTAGCAAGAATGGCTAGTTATACAGAAAAATAAAAAATATATTAAAAATAATGGAATCAATTATTTTTAAAATTAATCAAATAATCACTAATATATAAATAAGGAAGACTATTTATATGTTATTTTTGTTTCAACTAATATAAACCACTAATAAATTTCATTACAATTAAAATAAACTCATGAAGGAATGTAAAAAGTAATTGTATACAATAAATTCCAACCTATTGATTCATAACATAATGCATGAACAAAAATATTTGTTAGAATCCAAAAAACCCATATACATACATCTCAAGTTCCATTCCATCATACCAAAGAGAAGTAAATGAATTCATCACTTCAACCTATAGTGGATATTGGGTACCTATAAATTCCTTTGGTAACATGATACTCATCCACAAAGTGGTTTGTGATTCATTTTTATAGGTTATTTCCTGTGTTCTGATATTCTAGATCTTGTTAAAGAAAAATAAAAAATACTTTTAATTCCAATATCACTCAGATGACACATGTATTGACCTTGACTGAAAATATCAAATTAAACCTACGTCAAGGTTCCACTAATACCAACATACCTCCTTGATCCCTAATGGATGGTGAAAATGTTTTCTACTGTCAATATAAAAATGAGTAATAATTTACCCATCTAGGTTATAATAAAAATCATGGACATATTATATGATAAATTTTTCATGATCCGTATATTATGTGGGAAACCCAAAAATATAGTCTAATAAAAAATAGGTCAAATAATAGAATAAGAATAAAAACATAACACATATTATTAAATAAATGGACACGGTACAAATCCATTTGGAGTCGACAAAACATAAACATACCACGAATAATTTAAAGGCCAAATAATACCTTAGACAATGAATAATCTAATGAAATAAAGAAATTTTCAATGTGATCCCTTTAACTCACATGTTACAAACTTCAATGAAGATTGGGAACTGATCCCAATCTGATGAATTGAATGAATAATAAATAATGTACATTTATCATCTACTAGTGTAACTATATGTACCTGAAAAGAAGCAGGTAATGTTTCATTTCCACTAAGGTATCCTTTTAGAGTGTGTATATAAATACTCAATAGGGAAATTAAAATACCTCGTATAAAAAATGAACCATAAAAACATTCTTTAAAACAAGGTTTGAGCTTCATAACATTCCTTGAATCGTTTATCTTTATTTCTCTAAAAAATCATGAAAATCATTACCAAATATACTGGAAACATTCACATTGTATACATTTTTTCATAAAATGAGGCTTTAAGATTATATCCATGCTTTATTTAGTACACTCTTATGTTTTTTAAAATCAGTACAAAGATGAATTTTTGGCCTTTATAAAGTTCTTACACATCCTTAGATATTTTGAAAAAAATATTGAATCTTTGGATGAGTAAACAAAATCTCAATATGGGATATACGAATAACATAATCTAATAATACTGGTAAAAATATTGAAAACACATGAAAATGTTTACCTTTTTCACAGTAAAACATTGGGCATATAACTAAAGTATATCTAGATGAGAAACAAAATCTATGATCAATGAAAACATTTTAAACCCATTATAGGCCTATAAAATCAAGAAGGGAATATATTTTATATATTAACTCATGAAAACATTCCATGAAAAATCAACCATTCACCATTAAAATATTAAAATATTTTTTCCCTCATGATATCAAAATATTTCCATAAAACCCCTTAGCAAACATGAAAAAGGTTTCTTGAAGAATCATATTCCTAACCCCTATTAACTAATGTTTAAACCATTTTATAAATAACTATGCCCCAATTAAATATATGGGAGTAACCAACCAGACCAACACCCTCATTTTTCTCATTAAAATACGATTCAATACCCATGGTATTATAGACCTATAACAGGCTCACCCATCATTAAGAGTTGTACTGGGATCACCCATTGTCATATATAATGAAAAAGTACCATATAATTAATGAAAAAAAATCAATATTTCTTTTTCAATCATAAAAAATTTGAAAATCAATTTGAACCCATAAGCAAAGAACTGTCCATTTTTACATAAAAATGATGATAAATACCCACTTTTGAAAAATATTTATTTTAAATATTAATATTAGAAAAAATAGGACATTCTTTGGAAAACTATGAATATCTATAGATTAATACTTATAATAAATAATTACTATGATGGTTGAAAAAGGTAGTCAATATCTATACATTAAAAATCATTTTTTTTCACTTTGGTAAAAAGTCTAAATGACCCGCAAGGTAAATGTTTAAAATATTCAATTTCAAAATATTAAAAATTATGTTAAAATTAGTTTAAAATTAATTTAAAAATAGTTTATGTGTAAATAATAAAAATTTTAGAAACTTTTTAAGAACATGGATATGGAGGAGGAGGATTTTAAAGGAAAACAATAAAACAAGGTTTTAAAGAAAAATCCTCCATCTAAAGTCGCATATAGCTTTGTATGTTCTCTAACTCCAGAATAATAAAATAATAATATTTAACTACTTTTCATGATAAAATTTTTTGTTTTAATTTAATTATTATTATTCATTTTATTTCATTTATTTCCGTGAATTATTTATTTACTATAGTGGTTATGTTTATATTGGTCTTTTTGGGTTCGTTGGATTTATAAACTCAAAATAATGTCATTGTGTTGACCAAGGTCAAAGGGATAATTGTTACATAATATATATAATCTTAAAAAATTTATAATTATACATTCTATAAATTAACTATACTTTTAAAATCATCCATGTACATTGGTCATAAAAAATGAAGCACATAATTTCATAAAGACGGTAGTCCATACGTACACATGAATTAAGTCTTCATTTTTTCTACATGGGTGAAAGTAATAAAGTAGATAATATTTTACTTTTCCAAAATTATAAATATATTATACATCTCATATGTATTAATTATGTTTATATTTGTGAAAATACTTGTTAGTGTATAATAAAAAATTAATCACATCTCTTCATGGAGATGGTAGTCCACACATACGCATGACCGATGTGATAATATTACCATAGATGGAAAGGGAAGGAGATAATAAATATTTGATCTTTCAATAATCATAATTATTTAATAAATGTTATATATATTCAATTAATCCATTATTTTAACAAGGCATATGAGGTGTTCATTAAAAATGAAACACATCGCTTCAAGGAGGTGGTAGTCCACACGTACACATCAGTGATGTTTTTATTTCCCATTGGATGGAAAATCTAAAGAAAAGGGATATTACATCAACATAATAATGTTATAATATATGTAAGAAACTTATTTTATTATATTATTATGGTTTAAAAATATTTTCTAGAATTAGAAGAAGAAATATGCATGAAATAACTATGTTAAGAGATAAAACTCTTCTTTAAAAACCTCATTTGGCTTACACATTTTGACACTTTGGATTTTTCCTTTTGATAAAGAATGAACTCAGTGATTTGGGGAGTTATTTTTGGCAGTTTTTTGTGTAGTTTTTTTTAGATAATAGTATAAATGTATGTGAATAAGAGAGAAGAGTGGGTGGACTTTTTTAACTGAGGGGAGTGGTACTCTTTTAATTATTCATGGTTTTAAAAATAAATACCTTATTAATAAGGGTAATGTAGAAACAAGTCAATTAATGTTAAAATAAAAAGTTATATTGGTTGAAATATTCTAATATAATAATATTTAAGATAATATTTTTTCACCTTATCACTTACTCCAAACCTTATTTAACATGTCTTTCCATTTTACTCTAGTGACGACATTTTTACCCCTGTTACAATTCCCAATGGAAAAAAATGAAAATAATATCATTAATAAATTTAAATCATCTGATACCAAATATTTAATTAATTTTTCAATATTAAATATACATATGTGTTAGATATTATTTTTAATGTAATAAAAAAAGGTAAGGAAAAAAGTTTTCCTGAAAAAAAAATGTGTTTTTAAGCCTAAAAATGAATTTATAACAAAATAAAATATAAGGATGATAATTATGAAATTAATTATATTATTTAAAATAAAAGGAAAATTAAGTAAATTTTAAAACAAATCCAATATATGATGTTATATTTTAATTTTTTTTTTAATATAAAAAATTATTGTTTTGAAAAAATCTGCATTTTCACTCTTCACGCAAAAAAAACAATATTTTTATAAAATCCAAAAAAACCACCATAAGATAAAATTATATCTTGATACATAAAATTAAATCCATTTTATCAAATTGAATTAATAAAATTGATAAATTTAACATTCAAATAAAACCATAGAATTCATGAAACACAATTTGGTTCGAAAAACTATTTCTCTTTGAACTAAAAAGTTTACTAAATCTACAGTGGAAATGAAACCATGAAATGTAACCATAAATATTATTAAGATATGTAATTAATTTATTTTTAACATTACCATGTTTTCCACTTTATTCCACACATTAATAAAATTAATTCCTCCCAATTTTATTCATTGCATATATAGGTGAAGGCATTTTTTCATTGTATATTTCTCTAATTCTCATGTGGCTTCATCAACAATTAGGTCCTTCCATAAAAACATAAGTAGGTGAGTAAAATAAAGCTAAAAAATACTATATCTATGATCTAAAATCTAAATTATATTCTCTAAATAATTGAGATTATGTTCCAACTTGTATACCTTGGGGATCAAAACATGAGACTCTTTAGGTTTATATTTTCTTAACAAAAAAATATAAAATACATCATATAACAATGTTAATCATGGAGTTAAATCCACTCATTTTAAATATTATCCAAAATTTATATACATTCATATAAACAAATATACCATGGAAATAATTTACCTTTCCAACACAAATTAATCATACTTTTTTTAAGAGATACTTTAAAAAAACATGATCTCATACCTCATACAACATATATTTCCCCTGATTATTAATTTACCTTTTCTTCCTACTTTTATTTTCTCTCATATAGTTTCAAATCATAATTAATTTTAAATCCCTCTATTCTACCAATTAAGGTCCTAAAAATAACCATTAACCAACTGTATATAAATATACTAGAATTCAACATTACTTTATATATAATGTCTCAAAAGGTGACATATATATACTACACTAAAAATTATTATTATAAGAACATTACACCAATGAGATATATTTATTCTAATATCCCAAATTATTGAATGATCAATCTTGAATAATATACTCCAAATTATGAATTGTTTCATTGATTACCAATTAGATTCTTGATGTAAAGCTGTACAAAAATTTAATTCCATACCCAAATACTTATAAAGGTCTTTCCAAAATATTTGAGGTAAATATAGGATTATGATAAGATATAATAGTGATAATGAATCTATGTAATGTGAAAATATCATTGAGAAAATTTCTAGAAAGTTAATTCAAATAAAAATTATATCAAATAATTAGAAAATGTAAAGAATAAGTCAAACAATCTATAATAACCCTAATTGAATAATTACCTCGAGTTGTTTTTTTAAAATCTATATAACTGAATTAAAACTTTTAGCCCAACACTAATGGTTACTTAATCAAATTGGCACTATATACTAGTCTTCACGTCGTAGAGGACAGATTAGTTTAGTAGTATCATAAAACTAGATACATGATTGAATATCACATTACTTTTGGAATCATAAAATAAAACATAATATTTTGTTTGATAACATAATTATTCTCTCTAAAGTATCGTTTCATATCAATGATAGTAAATTTCCTGGTATCCTTGGGAAATGAAGCAAAAGAAAATGGGGAACTAAAATTATTTGTAAGGGATTGAGTACAACAAAATCTATTATAGAATAAATAAGGCATGAATAATAAAATAAGATTACTTGATGATAAATTAATTCCATATAAATTATCAAATGATCTTTGAAATTATCAATTGATATCATGAATCTTCAAATAATCACATTGACATCAATAAAAAATTTCAAAATCATTTAATTTATAATATTGGATGACTTAAACTTACTATTGTGCCCTCATGCTACGAAATATTACATAAATGGGCATGGAGTTGGCCAAATACACAACATGTTTTGTCTCATGTGACCAAATTACGCATCAAGGGGGTATGTAATTACAAGCCCCACTCATAACTTAATAAGTCCAATGCATTCATCAAATGAATAAGCAATATTTCTTAGTCAACATAACTTAATAATCATTAACTATCCATATTGGAAGAACTTATTGATATAATTATTATAAGATATCTAGAGAAATATAATGGACGGTATCACTATATAATATCCTCATTAAAGCGTGATATTAGTCAAACGATGTTGACATCGATGAAAATACTTCTAAGAAATCACTGGAAGATTTCTTGATCAAAATACACTTTTATATTTTGAAATCAATTATTTCAGTTAAAAATTTACAAAATATTATTAAATAATTTAATAGAAATGAACCATAAAAACATATAGCAAGGGATTCAAAAAATAGTACTCATAGAGACATTAAAATTCATTCAAATGGTGTATGTGAAAACAAATATTATGTTCAAACATTTAATAAAAAGTACCTAGTTTTTAAATGAAAATTATATTCCTCTTAAATAATTTATAAATGGGAAAAATGGGTAAAAATGACTTAAATAATTCATTAGAGAACAATAAAAAAATTCTTGAAAGTTTTTAAAAAAAAAATATAAGGAGGGAAAAAAATATTCCTAACCAAAAAAAAATAATGTTTGTTTTCCATAAAAACATTCTTTCAACCTAATTATAATTTAATAAGGGTAAAATAAAAGGAAAACATGAATTATGTATATATAACTAGTGTATAAGAAAAAAGATATTGGTTTTAATATATAATTATCATATAATTTTCCAAAAATAAACTTAAACATAAACAATCCTAAAAAAGGATGGGATTTTGAAAGAAACCCTTACCTCGGGTCTAACATGCTTAGTAAGTTCTTTTAAACTTCTATGTATTAAATTTAAATTTAATATATTTCTATGATAAAACCATGTAAATACTTATAATATCATATATGATCAGCTTACTACATTTCAACACCCATTTATTAAAAATAATTTTTTTAAATCATTGTCTCTAAATGTTAATTGCTTCATTTTTTATGTATGTTTCAATTCAGTTATTTTGATCCTTGCATATTTATCATTGATAAGTTATATATATAATGATAATAATGATAAAATATCATATTTTTATATTTTTATTATATACATAGTTATAATTATCTTTGTATGTTGGGTATAAAAATGAATTGCATCACTTTTTGGAGGTGGAAGTCCACACGTACGCACGCGTGACATTATCATTTTACAACATCTAAAATGGTATGAAGGTAAATGAAATCTATCATTTTTGGAAACATAGTAATTTCATAAATATCAAATATATTAATTTTTTCCATATTTATAACCATCCATGTTAAATAGTTTTGACAAACAAATTACACTTCTATGTGCAGATGGTAAGTCATACGTACAAATGACAGATGTTTTTACTTTTACTAGGATAAGAAATAAGTGGAAAATTGATTTACCAAAATCATAATAACATCTCAGTTTATTTACTAACATGGATAAACACTTTTATAATGGGTATACTAGATTTAGTAGAATAATCAGAATAAATAAATTTAAAAATTCAGTAATGATAATTACCTCTTCATTGGGAGAAATATTTTGGATTACACCTTAAACCTAGAAAGAATGACATTATGCATAGAGAAGGGAATATAAGAATAAATTAATTAATCTAGGAAGGTATTATGTCATGTATTTTCTAAGATAGAAGTCTCAAATATTGTGAATAATGGGGAATAGGAGGCACCCTTTTATAAGTGATGTGAGGGGAACCCTTCGAATTACCTAAAGCATTAAAATAATATAAATTAATTTTCAAGATAAAGTGAAATAAAATAATATATTTCAAATATATGATAATGATGATTTATAACTCTCATCCAATAAAATTAAGACAATTTTAGGTGATTGTTTCCCTTATTTTTAGGTTTAAGGACCTTCTTAACCCTTTTGGCAATTATCATTATATAATTTTTTTAATAATTTATTAGTTATGAAAGTTATAATAAAAGGAAAATTGTCCCGTAAGTTGAAAATGATGAATATACCTGTCCATATCCAATTAATTTGGCCAATAACAATATTTTTATAAATTTAAAAATATTTAATAAAATATTATTTAACATAAGATAATATTAAATCCATTTTCAAGACTATTCTCATAGTTTGAAATTAAATATTATTAGAAGAAAATTGAATTCTAATATAAACTTATAAAACATCACTAATTTTTAATATTTATCTAAAAAAAATATGGAACATGATAACCCATCCAAATTTTATTACTTTTAATATTTTTAAAATTATTTTTAATTTTTATGTTACATGAAATAGAATTGTTCCATCATAGATATAATGACTCAAGATTTGACTCGAAGGTTCTCAGAATATTACAGAAAATATTTATAAATTAGGGTGGTGAATCGACACGAGAAGCTGGGGCCCAGGGATCCTCTTTGCAGTGATATTATAAATATTAAATATATTTTGTTTACATGAAATGTTTCTCTTGAAACATAAATAACTCATGTTTGTAGTCTCAGATAAAATTTCAAAGATTGTGTTTGAGTGTGAAAGATCATGTTTACCTTAGGTATGAACTAATTTTTTTCCCATAGGGAGGTTTGGTTGGAGGTGATTTGGTGGATTGTTGTGTGGGGAAATAACTAATTAAATGAAAATTTAATTAATTAAAATAACCTAAACGTAAATACCATAACCCCACCTCATATTTTAGTCACATGATATAGGAGGAGCGACTCCTCCTCCTCTCCTCTTCTTCCCTTTGGAGATGAATGAAACTGTCGTCGAATTGAAGCAATGAGGTGTCATTGATCTCTGTTTCTGAAGCATATCATCATCAGATCAATAACTAAAGAAATTATTTCATTTTTCTTCATCAAAATATTCGGAATTTCCCAAATGAGGTAATAGTATTTGCGTTTTGGATCATATCCCTTTCATTTTGTGTTGTTATAAGGATTTAGATCCCAAATAAAATTGTTATTGATCACTTCTAGGTAGATCTGTGAGTTTTGGGGAAGAATGTGTTGAATCAGGGTGTTTTGTTGGTAAATCCTAACTGGAATTCCCATCCACATAGTGTATTTCAGTGACACACATCTTTTATATCTTTCTGTTCAGAGAAGATTAACATTTGGGACTACACACTATGTATGGGTGTTACACACTGGGTAGTGCCCTAAACCGTGTCACCATGGGACATGGATGGGGTTAGCCTGTTGAAAACACATGGTTGTGTACTAACACATGGATAAGATACATGGACATGGGCATCCATTATTAGACACATGAAAACTATAGGGGCAGGTGTTTGTTTATCTAAACACTCTTTGTAGTTTTGGATACATAGTGTGTGGGGGGACATGGTCTGTCGGTCTTTGTAGAAGTGTAACATATCCATGGGTGGTATATAAGGGAGAAAGTGTGTACCTACTCAACAATATATGTACCCCTACATGGGTGATAAACCATGTGGAAAAGATACACGGGTAGGTGCTCATGCGGGCTCACACACTGTGTGTCCCCCGGTGCACACTGTGTACCAATAAGAGATCCCTCGAGGATCTTCTGCCTTCCGTATCTCCATCTCTAGGACTCTGATTCAGGTCCGTGAGAAGTATATCATAAATTATTTTCCACGTAGGATGTTATGGTGGAATCTGATAAGGATTAAAAGATATGATGGGGTGTAAATTGAGAAAGATGATTCTGTAGTGGTAAAACTCCAATGTTGGAGATCAGTGTGGTTCGTATATAGTGATTCTAGGACTATTACACCCATGTTGGACTAGGACACGGGTTTTCTTTACCTCTCTTCTTAGATGTAGATGGGACTCCCCATGTCATGCGTGTGGATTCATTACCTTTGGGAAGTT
The DNA here is from genome assembly GCA_963277665.1 of Viscum album. Classification (NCBI taxonomy): domain Eukaryota; kingdom Viridiplantae; phylum Streptophyta; class Magnoliopsida; order Santalales; family Viscaceae; genus Viscum; species Viscum album. The sequence goes on along the minus strand of OY728141.1, from coordinate 1,949,849,170 downwards.
TCCTTGTAGGGTTACTCCTATTATAGGTATGGGTGTGGGTTTCCGCATGACATTAATGATAGTATATTAGGTGAGTCCATGTTGGACGCGAGAGTGGGTCCTCTATCCATGGAGTCAGTACTCGCCTATTGGACCAAGGCAAAGTTCTTTCATATATGTCATATAGATTGACTGGTTACTCCCCTTTCACACCTTGGTGTGGGTCCTCTATTCTACGAGTCAGTACACCTCGGTCGTTATAGGGTGCAGAACCTCCATACATTTTGATCTGGAAGATTCCGTGCTCACCTTCTGTGTAAGGGAGCAGGTCACTAAGCCTGAAGTCAGTGCTCCCCTATTATGTCTGGGTGTGGGTCCTATATAGTAAACGAGCTGGAAGAGCTAGTACTACCATGTCCTACCAGGGTACATATCCTTTAGTCACTAAGTGATACTCCCCTACTCGGTTAGGGTGCAGGCCCCAGATTTACGAAGTGGTACTCCCCTGTTAGATTAGGGTGAGGGTCCTTCATGAGTAGTACTCCCATATTGGATAAGGGTGTGGGTCCTCACTTACAGAGTATTACTCCCCTATCTCTGAGTAGAGACGGGGAGCAGGTCCTCTATTGAGAATAGAGCTCCCTCAGTTACGGGATAAAATTATGTGGAGCGGGATCATTCACTAAATGTGAATGATACCAATATAGGGGTTACTAATACCTCGATGGACTGAGGTGTGGTCCAATCCTTACAAGACATATAGAGGTTTCATGGTTTAATTAGGTACAATACTCCCTCGACTGTGGGGAAGTGGTGAGGTGTCAGTTCGTCCTTTCTATCTTGTTGGGGAGGATTCATCTAGTGCATCATCTAGAGTAGTGCTCACTCGACTTTGTGCAGTGGTGAGGGGAGGGCCTCTTCACTTGAGTTTACTTAATTTCTGATGGGTGTAAGGTAAAGACAATTTGACCACTGGTTCGGGGCACTAGAGATGGACCTAGTAAGATGTTCTCAATGGATAATGTTCTCTCATACAAACCATTAGTAATTGAAGAGTTGTTACTAATAAAGGGAATCACCCAGACAGGTTTCATCTGGGATGGATGAGCTTGTGGAGTGTGTTCCCCTGGTTTTATGTTAGGGTTAGATCTTAGGAAGAGAATCATGTTCCTAACAATAAGGTTGCAACCACATGAGACTTAGTGTCTGCGACAAGTATATCAGCATGATTTCTGGGAGTCCTTTTGGTGTTGTAACATGTCATTGTTGACACCCCGAGTAGAATGAGTTGCCTTGCCATGTACATCCAAAGATGGTTTGAGATTGTGTTTCTCTCTCCATTGGGCTCCCTCTAGCTAGGACGAGTGTACAGTTTCCTTTAATTTGATCTAGTTCTCATATGGTGTTTTTGGGGCGCCTAATGAGTATTTTTATACTCACCCCTGCACGGGCTCTACCCGCACATGTTTTGTGTCTTATGAAGACCATGGGCCTTTTGACGAAGTCCATGGAGGAACTGAGGTAGGCATAGCTTAGTGAGCTATAAAGGTCGACGGGTCAAACAGAGGATGGAAAAAGAACATTCTGGTAGTTGTAGTTGATAATGATTTCCTCCTTCGGAGTAGGTTGGATGCTTTTACAGTTTTTTTGTGGGCATTGATTTTCCCTTTTTTATTTCAGTCATTCTATTTTACTCTATTTGTGATATATAGATTTATACATGAATTGGTTTTCTTTGGTTTTTTTACATTTCCTTATTTTTTGAACGGTGATATGTGTGTGTGTGTGTACAGTAAATTAGTAAATGCCTCTCATGTTAGTAATATCCCACCTCGGTGCTAGTCATCAGCCTCTAGCCTATTGGAGGCGGGCATAGAGAGTTCTGGTTCAGGCCCCATCAGATCGGGTCATGAAAATTGCATAAGAATTTAAGGTTATTATTGCATCACTAAAAATAAAAATGAAATATCATAATTTTAAATATAACCATTTCAGATAGAAATCAATCGTCATTTATCCAAATGAGAAAATATTATTTTTATTAAAACAAAGAGAGTGACATTTTTTATTTTTTATTTATTTTAAATAATATGAATGTCATTATCAAATAAAAATGGAACCTAGTTTTGATAAAACAAAAAATTGGAAGAGGATGGTGGAACCGAACTCCTAAAATATAAATAAATAAGGTGTTATATAGTTTTTTAATTCCTTATCACATTATTTTTACCCTTAATTACCCGATTTAACCTTATCATGAAGAAAAATATTTTCCACAGTTACTATTCATTATGAGAAAACACAAAGTGGACATATTTACCAAATTTTCCCATTATAATTTCAAATATGAAATCAATTTTATCAAATTACATTTTTTATTATTGGATGAAAAAACATTTAAAATAAGTACAGAAGATGCTACAAAAATGTTTTTAGAATAACTCCTTTTTAAGCATAAAAGAAGATTTATTTGTTTTTATTCTTAGTAAAAAAATATTATATGAATATTAAACAAATTATTGAATATATAATCTATACATTTAATTTAAATCATTCATAGATAGCTATTAAACTGATTAATTTATAAAAAAGCACATTGTGCACATAAAACCTGTTTTTAAGCAAAGTATTTTGATTTACATACATATGATTTTATTTTCATTTATAACCAATTATTAGTTGATTCATTAGTTTATCAACATGTAAGGAATTTTTTTACATAATTTAGTTAGTCATATTCATTCAATCCAATTTAACATCCATGTGATAATAATCATAAGAAATAATAATATTGTAATACTATATCATAGTTTTTTTAAACTCAGTGTTTCATGTAAAGAAGGATATCAAAGAAATTAAATTTATTTAAAGGGAAATATTTTATAATATCTCAGGGTGTTACAATACCACCAATAAATCCATGGTTATATTCTCCAATTTTCATTCAATCACTGAAAATGGCTGAAGTATCCCCTTTGTTATATGTCACAAGAATTTATCATGTTGAAATGCCAAATATTTCATGGAAAAAATGCAATATATTTCCTAATTCTACCCCACCGATAATAATTTCAGTGGTATCTATACATTTTAGTGGTTCTAGGTTGAACATAAAATAGATAGTTATAATATGCACTTAATAATTACTTGTTCATCATGGAATCACTTCGTACACACAACTTATAACAAAATATCATAAAAACTTATTTTTTAATGTTAAAATTAGTGATGATACCATTTCTAAAAAATTATATACATTATTAAATATCCCAATATTCCTTTTGAGAATTCGTAATTCAGTCTAACAAAGATGAATCCACTAACACAAAAACCAAAAGATAAGGGGTCCCTTAAGGGAAAATTATTAGGCCAATAGTCGTTAAATTATAAACCAAATGATAATGTTCCAAACACGGTAGGGTTGACGATAAATTATATTTTCAAATCAAGACATAAAACACTTTGTTTTCTGTACCCAGATGATATAGAATTATATAATCAATTTCATTTTTCATTTACAACAATATTTAATGCCTCGTGTTTAACTCTTTTTGATTGAATATTAAATATCACAGGTAGATTTTGCAGGGAAACTAAGAGGGGGTGAATCAGTGTACACAACTTTTTATCAAATTTTAATTTCACTCAATTAACCCCTCTACTCTTGAAAATCTACCATAATTAATATAAATGAATTTGTTGTGTGAAATGTAGATAAAAAATTAAACCAAAACAGAAAAATAATTTTACAGGTTTTAGTACCAAGACCTACTCCTTATCGTGATTAACATATGGTTTATTCATGGATTATCTTATCACTATTTCCTGGAGTGGTTATAAATTCCTAAAATTGGAAAAAAAGTTTATATATTAAATAAAGAAAATTCATAATTCATTGGTGTATTTTATACTGGTTCCACTAGTATTTAATTGATTTTTTTATAATACCACCACCAGTTCTTCAAATATATTCAATAAACATGTTGAAAAAGATATCTCTATGCACTGGATGGCTTGGTATCAACTAGATAATATTATCCCAAAACTAAAAAAATCAAATTACAATGAATCAGAAATATTTTTTACAAGTTGGACTTATACTCTAGAATGAGGGTAAGGTGAAACTTCAACTTCAACCCTTTTACTTCTCAAAATGAAAAACTGATGAATATATCAACACACTACAAGTTGAATTCTTCCTCGATTCAATTTCTCTGTTAGATATTCCTTATTTTAATGTCATTCCTGACCTCAATAATTCATGCAAGTTGTGTACACACTCATATTTAACATTAAATTTAAGAAAACTTAATTACACTTCATCTATATTTGTATGACATCCAAAAACCTATCACAAACACAATATTTATTTGTTATTTTTGTGTTTCCCAATATCAAGTTATGTGCACCTCAATTTCGGTGGGTACTGTAGTGCTGGCAGGGTACTGTAGCGGCGGCAAGGTTCTGTAGCAATGGAGGGCACTGTAGTAGTCGGGTTACTATTCATAGAATGGGCCTTAGGCAAAAAATTTGGGCATATGGGCTATGTAATGGGCTATATGACCACTGGGCCTTCGGGCTATATAATGGGTCTTCCTCTACCCAGATAAAAGAGGTCTTTGCTTTGATTTAATAATAAAATTGAGGCTTTGGCCCCAACCATTAAAAAAAATCTTTGGTACTCTAATGCTTCATTAAAAATGCATCTGTTCAAATAACATCCACACATGAAAGAATTCACCACAGTCCACAGCCTCATACAAAAACCTAAATAGGTGTGCTAAATTCATCAAACAATCCGTATGAGTGGGTTGTGTTAATGTTTTGTTGCGTCAACCAACATGGTTACTAGGAACAGAATTTTCTGGAAAGTGGATGAAAGATTATCTTACCCTTCCTTCTATGAATAACACTATGGAGTTATGCAAACTATATAATAGAGAACCTTACTTCTAGAACCACTATGAGGGTTTTTAACACCAATTCTGTGTCCATAGGATCACAAGTTTTGTGACTAGAGAGGCTCCCAGATCAAATCATCATGAAACCTTTGGAGACGCATTTGTAATATTCCTTATGATTCATGGAAGAAATTCCTTAATGAAGATGCTTATATAGTTATTTTCACTTTTCCATGGCCCACTGGAATCTCCTCCTTAACATAATAAGAGTTCCACACAGAAACCTCTCTTCACAAGCCAAACATTTATGGTGACTCTGTTTCAGGGAAAAATGAGAGATCTCTCAAATAATGAGAAACATGAAGACTTTATCATGTTCATGATTCTGTAGTTATAGGTTATTATTAATTCTTCTCATGACATTAAACTCTAAATTTTAATCCATATTGAGATCTCAGTCAAAGTATTGGTTATTAGTTCGTGTCATGGAATATCTGCAAATGTCTTAGTCTTTTGGGATATTTAATTGTACATTGTGTTTTATGGTGTTTAATTTTCATGAGTTCTCATTTCAAATATACGATGGAATCCTCATTTCCATGTGATAAGGATCACATTATCCTCATTTACATGAATGTTTCAAACACATGTCTTCTGTAACTCCCTTTATAGATCAGCTGGAGATCATCATTGATTAATTATCCTACATGCAAGAAAACATTGCCTGAAAGATGAACCATGGCATCTTCGATTAATTGTTATGATTTTAGATAGATCATTGAGTGATTATTTAGATAATATAAGGATCATCCATCTAATCTGGTGAATAGAAGTGTTGTCAAAGGTTGACGATTATGGGCATATATGCTGCATTTTTCAAATTCGGGTAACATAGGAGAATGGATGGTCATGATCAATCTGATCAAAATATCAGGTTATATCTCTCTTTTAAGTGGGGAAATGGTACCCGATTACACATTTTCCCACATATAAAACATATGGAACCTCTGCTTTGGTATATCAATCAATTTCTACAGAGAGCATCTTAGAATTCTCTTCCCCCTCTCCTAGTACTATCCCATACCGGTTCTGCAGGCATGCTCTGCACTAACCTCTTTGTAACTTTCCTCAAGGCCCATTCACACCCTACACATGGACATAAACTCATGGGATTACACATGGCCCCAGCCACTTATAGGTTGGCTCAAGTCATAATCTCGTTGGTCATTGTAGACATGAATCAAATAGGATCCTATGGTTGAGTTGGCCTTGACTAACCAGTGGGCTGGCCCCAAATGTTTTGGTTAGGGAAACCATGAAAACATTGAAATCATTCAATTATTATAAATCAAATTACAATATTAGGATATTTAAGACCAAAAACTAAATTCGAAGCATTAAAATATATATTACAATATTCTTCATGAAAGGTATACATATATATTTTTCATTGAAATAACAAATCCTCTTCATCTCTTATGAAAATTGTTGATTTTCATGGTTTTTAAACAATCAATTCATCTTGAAAATTAATATTTTCGTTGCATTTATGAAATCAAATGTTGAAGGTGATGTGCACTCTTCTAGTTCAATAATAACATGTATTTAAACTTAAAAATAGTTAAAAAAATCATTTGACATGACAACATGGACAATTAGCCAAGCATAAAGTCCAATTTTATGTATTCATAACAATTCTCTAGGAATCATCACCAATCATGGAGAATTGTCATACCAAATGACAATCATTGAATCTATAAAAATTATCCATAAATAATCCCCAATCTTCTCGATTATTTCTTAACCTCTTTCCATATTTCACTTTCAAGGTTTAATTGTTGACCATTTAGGGATTGATTATACATTGTATTTTTTATCATTCATATATATTGAAAAAAAGCACAAAAATACTCATCAACCATCCATATTGACTTTTCAATATCCCCCATTGGCTCTGTTGCCAATAACACATCCTTATGGTCAATGTCCCTTCCCCCCATATTTACAATAAATCAAAAGGATTAATGTGGGGGGTTTTCTTATTCCCTTACAGGAACTTGAAAATAACTTCTCATTTTATGAAAGTAGGATGGTACCACATGGGTCACCAGTCAAAGACCCTTTAGTTGGTCTACTCTAAGTCTACATGGGCTAAACCTATATAGAAAACCAGATAGACACAGCCAAGGTTTTCTATGCTGTCCATCAATAACAATGAAAGTGATACAATGCTCATAACATATTTATTCCTCAAAAGGAGGATAGTCTAAAAAAATTATCAATCAATATATTCTCCTGCACATTTCAGTAAAAAATAGAAAATTTTAATTATAAGAATATTGAATCCCCCTATCCATAAGATTACTCATAAATCAACATTCCAACTTGATTAATATATTTAATATAATTAATACAAGGGGATATAGTTTAAATGGGTTACCACCATTTTAAACTTCTTTTAAGATGACCTTATATTCTATATATTCATGAAATGAGTCTTGATTTCTTCCCATTTATGTCTTCTCTCCCTCTACAGGTGAGCACACTTTGACTTAACCTAGTGGAAAATTTCATCAGATATTCTTCAGGATATTTCTATTGATAATCCACCAATGTGGAACAATTAAATTTTCTATTATATCTTTAATAATAATTACAACTTTTTTTCATCCTTTTTTATTACCATTTTCTCCTTTTAGAAGTGATCATCACCTTCAATTCCCTCTAATTTAAGCACACAAATACTATTAATTAAAAAGTGATTAATATGGAACACCTATGAGATTCTTAATTGGAGAAATAAGGATGATAAATTTCAATCAACCCAAGGAATCCTTTCTGTGTAGATCTAAAGTATCTGGTACTCTTCATGCTTATGTCTCCTTTACATTTGACATTTTGAGATGTCTTTTTCATTGTGGATATTTTACTTATATTTTCCTTTATCTTGTGTGTATTTTTTATCCCTCCTTCTACCAATAGTTAAGTAGCTTCCCTTGGTGATTAATTTTTAATCTTCATCATCTCCCTTTGAGCTGTTAGAATAGTTATACAATTATTTTCATTATATCCTGCTTTCATGAACCTTCCACCCAATTTTTGTGAGATAATTGAGTGGTCATGTGTTGACAGTATCTCGATAAATTCTAGATCTTCATGTGGATCAATATATTTTTCTTTTCTACTTTTCTCTACCTATTTCTTCATCCTCTACTTTCTCAATTTATCTACTAACATGAAATTAGTCGGGGAAGATAGTTACGAAATCCTGAACATATTTTGTCTTGGAGTTTCTACATGTATTCTTTAATTCTTTTGAGTTAACTTACCTTGTAACTTATCAAAATGTTATTCAGGAATGTCTTCCATCAGTCCTATCTTCTGATTTATCTTATAGATTAATTATCTTATTAATTTCATCTTTCTTCTATTTATTCCCGTGGGATGTTTTCAGTATTACATGGTATGAAATATTTTTCCACAGTAGAATAATATTTTATTGGTTAAGATGAAATTCTTGAAATCTAACTTAGCATTCTTCTTGGTAGTAGCTTCTTTAATAGTTTTCTGGGAAACATTATTTATCATATTCCCCAAGCAATACTTTTCTACATTTTTATCTACTTATTAATTTTATTGGTTATATATTCTCATAAACATATGAATGGTTCATCGTTAGAATATATCAAAATTCATCATAATTAAGACCACTTATGTTGTAATAATAACAAAATTATACAAGATAACCAAATATTCTTTCTAGATTTATTATTCATTATCTATGTATTTTTATTAATTTTTTGTAGGTTTCTTCATTTCTTCACATTTACTCTCCCTAAATGTAGGCCATTTTAAATTTTCATATACTGACATATTATGCTAAAAATTAATGGACTAATTCCCAAATTTCTATCATCACAAAAAATATCCAAAAAATCTTCTTCTTTTTCTTATAGTACCAATCAAACTAGAAATAATACCTTTTGTTTCTATATTTTCCTTTATTTATTTGGAAAATTATTTTGGGAGTAATTTTTCTTGATCATAGTAGTATCCACAAATGGTGTTCTGGTGTACTTATCAGTAATTTAATAAACCCATATTTCCCAAATTTTGGCTTTGAACCTAAACTAACAGACGAGCATACATTAGTATAAACTGAATTAACTAGGATATGAGTTAAATTATTACTTGAGTATGTAGAAGTTTGATTGAGTTTTGAACATGAGATATTCTTTCCACTAGTATGAGTCTATTCAGATATAGGAGTCACATCAAAAAAAATTTAGCAATATCTCTACTTAGATTTTGACTTTCTTCATTTGTCTGGTTGGTATAATTCATCTTCTTAATAACTTGTGAAGTTTGATCATATGTCTGATCTAAACTTATCAATTTAATCTCAAGTTCAATACACTACATACAGAGGGAACCCTTATTATTTTGAACTAATATCAAATAGCCTTCTAAATAAATTTTAATATTATCAATCTGATCTCTATGATTTTTTCTACCTTTATTTAAATAATTGTCATGCTATATGATTCTTATGTATTTAATCTCTAATTGGACTTCCTTGACACTGATGGAAGCTTTAGGTGATTCTTCTAGAGCATGGATATTCTGTATTTAATCGTCATTAAACTTTTTCTTTTCTCCCACTCACTAGACAATATCTTTAACCTTAAATGTTGTGTCTTTAATTTGAGTATCCCTTACATTCACAAAAACATTTAAAAATGTTTCAAGTTTATGAATTATTTCTCTAAAAATATATTTTATCATAGTGATCTCATAATCATTTCAAAAAAATTATTATTCAATTAGTGAAATATTTTTATCCAAAAGAATCATAGATTATTTTTTTCTTTGATAAGGTCTATGAGAACATTTGACCTTTTTAATTTCTTAGTAAATTCATCCTCCTATTTATTTATTTCATCTTCATATTGTAATCTTTCATAAAAAATATCATTGAATGTACAGAGTATATATGAAATCACTTCTATAGGAACATTATTTTAATATATCTTAATTTTAGAGTAGAATCATTCAGTAGTTTTGATAGATTCCACTTCCTAATACTCATCACATGTTGAACAAGTATCTTTATAAGAATAATTGTCAACTAATTGGATAATATAACATTGATTCTTATATTATTTATTTGACATTTTTCTAAATCTCTTTATTACACTCTTCTTAAAAGTTTTCTAGTATAGGAAGATAACTTCATGTTTTCTTCAATTTTACTGGAGATTAAATTTTTTACTTGAGGTGCTTCAGAATTAGCTACAAATCTGAGCATCACATAAACATTGAAAAAACAACTAGGAAAAAAACATTGATCCAAACATAGGTAGTCCTACACTCTAAAACCACTTTCGAAACCCATATTGATCATGTAAGGACACTAAGAGAGGGTAAATCAATATACCAAACTTTTGACCAAACTTTGCCCTCTTTTCATTAACCCCTCCATCTTCAACCTCTTCCTCGATTATAAAGAATGGATCTATTCTGTAAATTTATATAATAAGAGAAAAAATTGTATGCAAATATTTCTTTTAAGGTTTATTATAAATACCTACAACTTTTCATTATCAACCTATGGTTGGTTCATGGATTCTCTTATCACTATTTATTTTATTGATTACAAATGTTTGAAATTGGAACGTAAGTTATTTCCTTAAATAAACAATATTCTAGGGTAAGTGGTGAATTTTATACTAGTTCTACACGTTTTAAATGGAATTGTTTATACAAGAACCCCTAGTTATTTAAATATATTCAATAAATACACTAAACAATACATCTCTATGCATTGGATCACTTTGCATCAAAAAGATAATCTTGTCCCTCTGCTGAAGGAGTTCGAATGCTAGTGAATAAACTATATTTTATATATGTTGGCCTTATACTCCTGAATGGGTGGAAGGTAAAACTCCCACTTAAACTATTTGATTTCTCATAATGAATAACTAATGAAATTATCAACACAAAGTAAGTTCACATCATCCTTTCTTCAATTTATCGTGTAGATATTCCTTTGGTTAATGAAATTCCTAGCGTTAATAATTTTTGAATGTGGTCTATACACTATTTTTTAATATTCTACACAAGAAATATTAATTTACCATCATTCATAATTTCATGAAATCAAAAAAACAATCACAAACATAATCTCTATTTTCTATTTTTATGCTGCCCAACATCATGTTTTGGGTGCGTCAATTTCAATCCTCTAAAATGACCTGTTCCAAATTATATTTATCTTGGGTACTCTATTGCATCTTTATGTGTGCATGGGTTTAAATCACATGCATGCATAAAAAAATGCACCACAGTCCATTGCCTTATGCACAAACATGAATAGGTGTTCTCAATTCATCAAACAATAAAATTGAGTGGGTTGTGTACAATTTACTTTGCGTAAACCAACATGGATACTATGATCATAATTTTCGTGCAATTAGAAGCTAGATCATCGTATCATTCCTTCTACACATACACAGTAGAGTTATGTACACTAGTTAGTTGAACAAGTTTCTTCAAGAACCACTATGATAGTGATATGTCATGGAATATCTTCAAAGTACCGATTAGAGTGTGTATGTGTAGAAGGAATGATACGATGATCTAGCTTCTAATTGCACGAAAATTATGATCATAGTATCCATTCCTTCTACACATAATTTGAGGGTGCATTTCACTTTTTGAAGGCCTGTGTCGATATCGCATTAAAAGTACCGATTAGAGTGTTATGTCATGGAATATCTTCAAATTTCTAGATCATTCTGGATATTTAATTATATGACAAGTTTTATGGTGTCTTATCTTCATGATTTCTCGTTATACCTTGGTGATGTAATCATCACGTTCATGTGGTGAGTATCATATGGTCCACATCTACCCAAACATTTTTAAATAATGACATCTACAACTAAGTTTGTAGATCGTCCAGCGATCATATTTACTTAATTATCATGCATGAAAGACATAGTTTAATTCATGACAAACCTTGGAATATTTGACCCATTTTAATTATTTCAGATCAATTATGGTGTGTTAAGATTGATGATGGAATGATCCGCCATCTACTCCAGAAAATAGTCGTTATGTTGAAGTTTTTAGATTGCACGAATATGTGTGGATTATTTCGAATTAAATCCACATGAAAGAATTCAAAGTTTTAATAAATTTGATCAAATGGCCACATTATTTCCATATTTTAAGTGGAGAAACATTAACCGGTCTCATGTTGTCTCACATAGAAATATGATGGCACCTATTATCTGGTATATCAATCATGGTCTATGGGGGGAGTCTCAGAATCCTCTTCCCCCTCTCAAGTACCGTCCCATACCATTTCTGTAGGTGTTCTCTCTACCCACCTCCTTGTGACTATAATCAAGTACCATGCACACCCTACACATGGGTGTGAACTAAAGGGATTATACACAGTCCATTTCACTTGTTATATATATCGGGACTAGTAACAATTGGGTGTGGTGGACTTTGGTCCCAAATGAACCAGTGGTTGAGTTGGTCTTGGTGAGCCAATGGGTTAGCCCTTATTTTTTGTTAACGGATACCTTGAACACTTGGAAATCATCCAACTATTATAAATCCAAGTATAATCTTAATTCAAATAAATCAACCACAAAATTTGAAGACTTAATATATGTATGTAAATATTAATCACACGACATATAAATATATAATTTTCAGTTAAATAAACAATCCCCTTCATCTCTTTATGAAAATTTATGCTTTTCATGGTCTTAAAATAACTTCTTCAACAATTACACATGGAATTAGATTATCATCCTTATTTATTAAAAAAATCATTGACTTGGTCAATTCATCTTCATGAAATAAAATTTTTAATGTTTATATATCATCTCCTTTCAAAAATAAATTTATCATGAAAATAAATATTTTCATGGTCTTCATCAAATCAAATATGGAAGACAATGTACACTCTCTTAGTTCAGTAATCATATTTATTTGAACATTAGAATTTTTCAACATTCATATTATTTGACAACATGGAGAGTTGCATAAGCATGGAACCAATGCTATGGACGCATAACAATTCATCAGGAATCATAACCAATCATGGAGAATTTTCATACCATGTAAAAATTAATTAATCAATAACAATTCTATAGGAATAATCACCAATATTCTTGAGTATTTCTTAAACTATTTCCATATTTCTATTTATTTGATTAATTATCGATCATGGAGGAACTCATGATACGTTGAATTTTTATTCCTTCTTATATATTGGCAACAAAACCATACTCAATTACCATCCATATGGGATTTTCAAAAATATTTATTAAACATTTATGATCAATATATATATTACATTTAACATTATATAAATGATTTTTAAAATCTTTTCAAGTTGAAAGAACCTCTACATGATTAATATATTTGGTAGTTTAATTATTTATTTGTATTTTCATTTTACATGAATCATATGAAATCACTCAATCATCTTGCAACAATACACAAACAATTTCCGTCAAATGAGAATAAATATAAGGAAAACATTAAAATTTTCTAGTAAGGAAGTCTAACATTGAATAATTATTCAATCTGATTCCAATTTCCAATAACATTTATCAAATTCCTTTTTCTATATGGATTTAATTCCATTAAAAGTTAACATGGTTAGTTGGAAAGATAACCAATAAAATTTTCCAACAACCTATTGGTAGTAACGCAAAAATCCAATAAAAATTAAAATATAAGTTAAATTTTTTGGTGTTGGACATTGTTCAACAAAATTAGTTTTAGTAAGAATGAAAATTATGCCATATTTAGATAAACTTTTTCTATATAAAGAAATATAATTTAACAAAAAGTCATGTTTATAAAATTTTACATAAAACTACTTTTCTATTAATATTTATATATATAAATCCTTAGATGTTTCTCATGTTCTTCATAACTATTAGTATAAAATTGAATTTTATCAATTAAAACCATTAAAAATAAATAAAAATATACATAGAAAAATATATTTATAAGTTCCATAAATATAGTGTGTTCAATCATCAACCCAAAATGCAAAACCAAAAAAACATAATTTCCATACATTGTATGGAGCACCATCCATGGAATGTATTCCTCCAAAACTTTTAGCTAGTGATACTTATACCTATGATCAATCTTTGAAAATTTATGAGCACCATGGAGATGATCAAACCTATCATAGATATGCGGTTACAAATACTTGTTCTTAAAAGTGATGTTATTGAGTTCTCTATAATCAATGAAAAGACTCTTGGATAAATATTTATTTGTAAGAAAAAATAGAGGGTTAACCAAAGATATTGTGCTATGTATAATGAAACCCTTATCAAGAATTTCTTTTAATTAATGTTTTAAGTCCAAACATTCTACTGAAGACATTTGATAAGGGTTTTCTGAAATTTTCCAAGAATCACATACTAAATAAATAGGGAATTAAAACTTATAACTATAAATTAGAATATGGAAATCATTCAAAAATACATCCATATATTCATTTAATTGTGATACATCACTAATTTTAACTGATTTATTTTTTTCAACAATATGTGGAAGATAAATTTCAACTGTATATTTTATTACTTTTTTAACTTCTTGACATGTTATAAATGGTATGAATAAATTATTATTTTCAAAAAAAAATATTTCAAAGAAATAACTTCTTTATCTATAAAATCCATCTTATCATAAAAACCCGGAATGAAATCCATACCAAGATTAATATCAAACTATGTAAGGGAAAGGAAAACATTTTAAATATGAAAAAATATTCCACATATGACAAAATTAATATATATATCAATTATTGTTGTTTTTATACTACCAGAATATTTTTTTACCATGATTTTTTACTCCATTTCCTGTGATGGTGTTTCCGTTTTACTTGAAAATTTCATAGATATGGGTGTGGATCTTGAATCAAAAAATATACTAGAAATATCCAAATAAACAAGTAATATACTTGTAACCACTTAATTGTAGCATCTTGAATCTATTTTTGTCATTAAAAACTACTTTTACACACCTTTCCACTAAAATCTAAATGGTTTTGTTTCAATAAATGATATGTTATAAACATGTTCTTATATTGATAATTCAGTCACTCTCATTCTTGGTTGGATCTATTAACTTCCTATTTCAAAAAACTTAACTCTACCACAAACTAGTTATTTATAACAATTACAGGTTATTGATTCATATGGTTATTATCCCCTTAATGTCATCCCACTTCAGCTATCCTATTTATTCTGTGGATAACCACTATAAACAGACCTAGATTAGATTAAGGAACATGCAAATTTTCAAAATATATTTCATGATAATATAAAACTAAATAAAAATATCATAAAATTGTCTATTAAAATTACTCTAACATATGCATTTTTATGAACCATTATTTTGATACCAGCTATAATTACTTGTATCATAGAAAATACATAATTACTTAGTTTTTTTTCAAAGTTTTAACTTTCTTCCATTGTTAAGATATTTTTGATTTATAGTTATACATAATTAGGAGAAAATTAAAAAAAATCGGACACTTCAACATACTATAAATTTTTTCCATAAAAACAAGGATTTAAGTTTATGTCACTATTTTATTCAAGGCCATTTTAAATATTTTAAGACAAGTCCAAAGTGAAAATATTTAATTTATATAGTTCTTACACATCCTTTTATATAGTGAAAAACATTTTAAAACTTAGGATAAGGAAAAGTGGAATTATAACGGATATATAAATAAATTAATACCATTAGTCTAAAGAAAAGTATGAAAATCCATGAAGGTAAATGAAATCTATCATTTTTGGAAACATAGTAATTTCATAAATATCAAATATATTAATTCGTTCCATATTTATAACCATCCATGTTAAATAGTTTTGACAAACAAATTACACTTCTATGTGCAGATGGTAAGTCGTACGTACACATGACAGATGTTTTTACTTTTACTAGGATAAAAAATAAGTGGAAAATTGATTTACCAAAATCATAATAACATCTCAGTTTATTTACTAACATGGATAAACACTTTTATAATGGGTATAATAGATTTAGTAGAATAATCAGAATAAATAAATTTAAAAATTCAGTAATGATAATTACCTCTTCATTGGGAGAAATATTTTGGATTACACCTTAAACCTAGAAAGAATGACATTATGCGTAGAGAAGGGAATATAAGAATAAATTAATTAATCTAGGAAGGTATTATGTCATGTATTTTCTAAGATAGAAGTCTCAAATATTGTGAATAATGGGGAATAGGAGGCACCCTTTTATAAGTGATGTGAGGGGAACCCTTCGAATTACCTAAAGCATTAAAATAATATAAATTAAATTTCAAGATAAAGTGAAATAAAATAATATATTTCAAATATATGATAATGATGATTTAAAACTCTCATCCAATAAAATTAAGACAATTTTAGGTGATTGTTTCCCTTATTTTTAGGTTTAAGGACCTTCTTAACCCTTTTGGAAATTATCATTATATAATTTTTTTAATAATTTATTAGTTATGAAAGTTATAATAAAAGGAAAATTGTCCCGTAAGTTGAAAATGATGAATATACCTGTCCATATCCAATTAATTTGGCCAATAACAATATTTTTATAAATTTAAAAATATTTAATAAAATATTATTTAACATAAGATAATATTAAATCCATTTTCAAGACTATTCTCATAGTTTGAAATTAAATATTATTAGTAGAAAATTGAATTCTAATATAAACTTATAAAACATCACTAATTTTTAATATTTATCTAAAAAAATTATGGAACATGATAACCCATCCAAATTTTATTACTTTTAATATTTTTAAAATTATTTTTAATTTTTATGTTACATGAAAAAGAATTGTTCCATCATAGATATAATGACTCAAGATTTGACTCGAAGGTTCTCAGAATATTACAGAAAATATTTATAAATTAGGGTGGTGAATCGACACGAGAAGCTGGGGCCTAGGGATCCTCTTTGCAGTGATATTATAAATATTAAATATATTTTGTTTACATGAAAGGTTTCTCTTGAAACATAAATAACTCATGTTTGTAGTCTCAGATAAAATTTCAAAGATTGTGTTTGAGTGTGAAAGATCATGTTTACCTTAGGTATGAACTAATTTTTTTCCCATAGGGAGGTTTGGTTGGAGGTGAGTTGGTGGATTGTTGTGTGGGGAAATAACTAATTAAATGAAAATTTAATTAATTAAAATAACCTAAACGTAAATACCATAACCCCACCTCAGATTTTAGTCACATGATATAGGAGGAGCGACTCCTCCTCCTCTCCTCTTCTTCCCTTTGGAGATGAATGAAATTGTCGCCGAATTGAAGCAATGAGGTGTCATTGATCTCTGTTTCTGAAGCATATCATCATCAGATCAATAACTAAAGAAATTATTTCATTTTTCTTCATCAAAATCTTCGGAATTTCCCAAATGAGGTAAGAGTATTTGCGTTTTGGATCATATCCCTTTCATTTTGTGTTGTTATAAGGATTTAGATCCCAAATAAAATTGTTATTGATCACTTCTAGGTAGATCTGTGAGTTTTGGGGAAGAATATGTTGAATCAGGGTGTTTTGTTAGTAAATCCTGACTGGAATTCCCATCCACATAGTGTATTTCAGTGACACACATCTTTTATATCTTTCTGTTCAGTGAAGATTAACATTTGGGACTACACACTATGTATGGGTGTTACACACTGGGTAGTGCCCTAAACCGTGTCACTATGGGACATGGATGGGGTTAGCCTGCTGAAAACACATGGTTGTGTACTAACACATGGATAAGATACATGGACATGGGCATCCATTATTAGACACATGAAAACTATAGGGGCAGGTGTTTGTTTATCTAAACACTCTTTGTAGTTTTGGATACACATTGTGTGGGGGGACATGGTCTGTCGGTCTGTGTAGAAGTGTAACATATCCATGGGTGGTATATAAGGGAGAAAGTGTGTACCTACTCAACAATATATGTACCCCTACATGGGTGATAAACCATGTGGAAAAGATACACGGGTAGGTGCTCATGCGGGCTCACACACTGTGTGTCCCCCGTTGCACACTGTGTACCAATAAGAGATCCTTCGAGGATCTTCTGCCTTCTGTATCTCCATCTCTAGGACTCTGATTCAGGTCCGTGAGAAGTATATCATAAATTATTTTCCACGTAGGATGTTATGGTGGAATCTGATAAGGATTAAAAGATATGATGGGGTGTAAATTGAGAAAGATGATTCTGTAGTGGAAAAACTCTAATGTTGGAGATCAGTGTGGTTCATATATAGTGATTCTAGGACTATTACACCCATGTTGGACTAGGGCACGGGTTTTCTTTACCTCTATTCTTAGATGTAGATGGGACTCCCCATGTCATGCGTGTGGATTCATTACCTTTGGGAAGTTTCCTTGGAGGGTTACTCCTATTATAGGTATGGGTGTGGGTTTCCGCATGACATTAATGATAGTATATTAGGTGAGTCCCTGTTGGACGCGAGAGTGGGTCCTCTATCCATGGAGTCAGTACTCGCCTATTGGACCAAGGCACAGTTCTTTCATATATGTCATATAGATTGACTGGTTACTCCCCTTTCACACCTTGGTGTGGGTACTCTATTCTACGAGTCAGTACACCTCGGTCGTTATAGGGTGCAGAACCTCCATACATTTTGATCTGGAAGATTCCGTGATCACCTTCTGTGTAAGGGAGCAGGTCACTAAGCCTGAAGTCAGTGCTCCCCTATTATGTCTGGGTGTGGGTCCTATATAGTAAACGAGCTGGAAGAGCAAGTACTACCATGTCCTACCAGGGTACATATCCTTTAGTCACTAAGTGATACTCCCCTACTCGGTTAGGGTGCAGGCCCCAGATTTACGAAGTGGTACTCCCCTGTTAGATTAGGGTGAGGGTCCTTCATGAGTAGTACTCCCATATTGGATAAGGGTGTGGGTCCTCACTTACAGAGTATTACTCCCCTATCTCTGAGTAGCGACGGGGAGCAGGTCCTCTATTGAGATTAGAGCTCCCTCAGTTACGGGATAAAATTATGTGGAGCGGGATCATTCACTAAATGTGAATGATACCAATATAGGGGTTAGTAATACCTCGATGGACTGAGGTGTGGTCCACTCCTTACAAGACATATAGAGGTTTCATGGTTTAATTAGGTACAATACTCCCTCGACTGTGGGGAAGTGGTGAGGTGTCAGTTCGTCCTTTCTATCTTGTTGGGGAGGATTCATCTAGTGCATCATCTAGAGTAGTGCTCCCTCGACTTTGTGCAGTGGTGAGGGGAGGGCCTCTTCACTTGAGTTTACTTAATTTCTGATGGGTGTAAGGTAAAGACAATTTGACCACTGGTTCGGGGCACTAGAGATGGACCTAGTAAGATGTTCTCAATGGATAATGTTCTCTCATACAAACCATTAGTAATTGAAGAGTTATTACTAATAAAGGGAATCACCCAGACAGGTTTCATCTGGGATGGATGAGCTTGTGGAGTGTGTTCCCCTGGTTTTATGTTAGGGTTAGATCTTAGGAAGAGAATCATGTTCCTAACAATAAGGTTGCAACCACATGAGACTTAGTGTCTGCGACAAGTATATCAGCATGATTTCTGGGAGTCCTTTTGGTGTTGTAACATGTCATTGTTGACACCCCGAGTAGAATGAGTTGCCTTGCCATGTACATCCAAAGATGGTTTGAGATTGTGTTTCTCTCTCCATTGGGCTCCCTCTAGCTAGGACGAGTGTACAGTTTCCTTTAATTTGATCTAGTTCTCATATGGTGTTTTTGGGGCGCCTAATGAGTATTTTTATACTCACCCCTGCACGGGCTCTACCCGCACATGTTTTGTGTCTTATGAAGACCATGGGCCTTTTGACGAAGTCCATGGAGGAACTGAGGTAGGCATAGCTTAGTGAGCTATAAAGGTCGACGGGTCAAACAGAGGATGGAAAAAGAACATTCTGGTAGTTGTAGTTGATAATGATTTCCTCCTTCGGAGTAGGTTGGATGCTTTTACAGTTTTTTTGTGGGCATTGATTTTCCCTTTTTTATTTCAGTCATTCTATTTTACTCTATTTGTGAGATATAGATTTATACATGAATTGGTTTCCTTTGGTTTTTTTACATTTCATTCTTTTTTGAACGGTGATATGTGTGTGTGTGTACAGTTAATTAGTAAATGCCTTTCATGTTAGTAATATCCCACCTCGGTGCTAGTCATCAGCCTCTAGCCTATTGGAGGCGGGCATAGAGAGTTCTGGTTCAGGCCCCATCAGATCGGGTCATGAAAATTGCATAAGAATTTAAGGTTATTATTGCATCACTAAAAATAAAAATGAAATATCATAATTTTAAATATAACCATTTCATATAGAAATCAATCGTCATTTATCCAAATGAGAAAATATTATTTTTATTAAAACAAAGAGAGTGACATTTTTTATTTTTTATTTATTTTAAATAATATGAATGTCATTATCAAATAAAAATGGAACCTAGTTTTGATAAAACAAAAAATTGGAAGAGGATGGTGGAACTGAACTCATAAAATATAAATAAATAAAGTGTTATATAGTTTTTTAATTCCTTATCACATTATTTTTACCCTTAATTACCCGATTTAACCTTATCATGAAGAAAAATATTTTCCACAGTTACTATTCATTATGAGAAAACACAAAGTGGACATATTTACCAAATTTTCCCATTATAATTTTAAATATGAAATCAATTTTATCAAATTAAATTTTTTATTATTCGATGAAAAAACATTTAAAATAAGTACAGAAGATGCTACAAAAATGTTTTTAGAATAACTCCTTTTTAAGAATAAAAGAAGATTTATTTGTTTTTATTCTTAGTAAAAAAATATTATATGAATATTAAACAAATTATTGAATATATAATCTATACATTTAATTTAAATCATTCATAGATAGCTATTAAACTGATTAATTTATAAAAAAGCACATTGTGCACATAAAACCTGTTTTTAAGCAAAGTATTTTGATTTACATACATATGATTTTATTTTCATTTATAACCAATTATTAGTTGATTCATTAGTTTATCAACATGTAAGGAATTTTTTTTCATAATTTAGTTAGTCATATTCATTCAATCCAATTTAACATCCATGTGATAATAATCATAAGAAATAATAATATTGTAATACTATATCATAGTTTTTTTAAACTCAGTGTTTCATGTAAAGAAGGATATCAAAGAAATTAAATTTATTTAAAGGGAAATATTTTATAATATCTCAGGGTGTTACAATACCACCAATAAATCCATGGTTATATTCTCCAATTGTCATTCAATCACTGAAAATGGCTGAAGTATCCCCTTTGTTATATGTCACAAGAATTTATCATGTTGACATGCCAAATATTTCATGGAAAAAATGCAATATATTTCCTAATTCTACCCCACCGATAATAATTTCAGTGGTATCTATACATTTTAGTGGTTCTAGGTTGAACATAAAATAGATTGTTATAATATGCACTTAATAATTACTTGTTCACCATGGAATCACTTCGTACACACAACTTATTACAAAATATCATAAAAACTTATTTTTTAATGTTAAAATTAGTGATGATACCATTTCTAAAAAATTATATACATTATTAAATATCCCAATATTCCTTTTGAGAATTCGTAATTCAGTCTAACAGAGATGAATCCACTAACACAAAAACCAAAAGATAAGGGGTCCCTTAAGGGAAAATTATTAGGCCAATAGTCGTTAAATTATAAACCAAATGATAATGTTCCAAACACGGTAGGGTTGATGATAAATTATATTTTCAAATCAAGACATAAAACACTTTGTTTTCTGTACCCAGATGATATAGAATTATATAATCAATTTCATTTTTCATTTACAACAATATTTAATGCCTCATGTTTAACTCTTTTTGATTGAATATTAAATACCACAGGTAGATTTTGCAGGGAAACTAAGAGGGGGTGAATCAGTGTACACAACGTTTTATCAAATTTTAATTTCACTCAATTAACCCCTCTACTCTTGAAAATCTACCATAATTAATATAAATGAATTTGTTGTGTGAAATGTAGATAAAAAATTAAACCAAAACAGAAAAATAATTTTACAAGGTTTAGTACCAAGACCTACTCCTTATCGTGATTAACTTATGGTTTATTCATGGATTATCTTATCACTATTTCCTGGAGTGGTTATAAATTCCTAAAATTGGAAAAAAAAAAGTTTATATATTAAATAAAGAAAATTCATAATTCATTGGTGTATTTTATACTGGTTCCACTAGTATTTAATTGATTTTTTTATAATACCACCACCAGTTCTTCAAATATATTCAATAAACATGTTGAACAAGATATCTCTATGCACTGGATGGATTTGTATCAACTAGATAATATTATCCCAAAACTAAAAAAATCAAATTACAATGAATCAAAAATATTTTTTACAAGTTGGACTTATACTCTAGAATGAGGGTAAGGTGAAACTTCAACTTCAACCCTTTTACTTGTCAAAATGAAAAACTGATGAATATATCAACACACTATAAGTTGAATTCTTCCTCAATTCAATTTCTCTGTTAGATATTCCTTATTTTAATGTCATTCCTGACCTCAATAATTCATGCAAGTTGTGTACAGACTCATATTTAACATTAAATTTAAGAAAACTTAATTACACTTCATCTATATTTGTATGACATCCAAAAACCTATCACAAACACAATATTTATTTTTTATTTTTGTGTTTCCCAATATCAAGTTATGTGTACCTCAATTTCGGTGGGTACTGTAGTGCTGGCAGGGTACTGTAGCGGCGACAAGGTTCTGTAGTAATGGCGAGCACTGTAGTAGTCGGGTTACTATTCATAGAATGGGCCTTAGGCAAAAAATTTGGGCATATGGGCTATGTAATGGGCTATATGACCACTAGGCCTTCGGGCTATATAATGGGTCTCCCTCTACCCAGATAAAAGAGGTCTTTGCTTTGATTTAATAATAAAATTGAGGCTTTGGCCCCAACCATTAAAAAAAATCTTTGGTACTCTAATGCTTCATTAAAAATGCATCTGTTCAAATAACATCCACACATGAAAGAATTCACCACAGTCCACAGCCTCATACAAAAACCTAAATAGGTGTGCTAAATTCATCAAACAATCCGTATGAGTGGGTTGTGTTAATGTTTTGTTGCGTCAACCAACATGGTTACTAGGAACAGAATTTTCTGGAAAGTGGATGAAAGATTATCTTACCCTTCCTTCTATGAATAACACTATGGAGTTATGCAAACTATATAATAGAGAACCTTACTTCTAAAACCACTATGAGGGTTTTTAACACCAATTCTGTGTCCATAGGATCACAAGTTTTGTGACTAGAGAGGCTCCCAGATCAAATCATCATGAAACCTTTGGAGACGCATTTGTAATATTCCTTATGATTCATGGAAGAAATTCCTTAATGAAGATGCTTATATAGTTATTTTCACTTTTCCATGGCCCACTGGAATCTCCTCCTTCACATAAGAAGAGTGCCACACAGAAACCTCTCTTCACAAGCCAAACATTTATGGTGACTCTGTTTCAGGGAAAAATGAGAGATCTCTCAAATAATGAGAAACATGAAGACTTTATCAGGTTCATGATTCTGTAGTTATAGGTTATTATTAATTCCTCTCATGACATTAAACTCTAAATTTTAATCCATATTGAGATCTCAGTCAAAGTATTGGTTATTAGTTCGTGTCATGGAATATCTGCAAATGTCTTAGTCTTTTGGGATATTTAATTGTACATTGTGTTTTATGGTGTTTAATTTTCATGAGTTCTCATTTCAAATATACGATGGAATCCTCATTTCCATGTGATAAGGATCACATTATCCAAATTTACATGAATGTTTCAAACACATGTCTTCTGTAACTCCCTTTATAGATCAGCTGGAGATCATCATTGATTAATTATCCTACATGCAAGAAAACATTGCCTGAAAGATGAACCATGGCATCTTAGATTAATTGTTATGATTTTAGATAGATCATTGAGTGATTATTTAGATAATATAAGGATCATCCATCTAATCTGGTGAATAGAAGTGTTGTCAAAGGTTGACGATTATGGGCATATATGCTGCATTTTTCAAATTCGGGTAACATAGGAGAATGGATGGTCATGATCAATCTGATCAAAATATCAGGTTATATCTCTCTTTTAAGTGGGGAAATGGTACCCGATTACACATTTTCCCACATATAAAACATATGGAACCTCCGCTTTGGTATATCAATCAATTTCTACAGAGAGCATCTTAGAATTCTCTTCCCCCTCTCCTAGTACTATCCCATGTCGGTTCTGCAGGCATGCTCTGCACTAACCTCTTTGTAACTTTCCTCAAGGCCCATTCGCACCCTACACATGGACATAAACTCATGGGATTACACATGGCCCCAGCCACTTATAGGTTGGCTCAAGGCATAATCTCGTTGGTCATTGTAGACATGAATCAAATAGGATCATATGGTTGAGTTGGCCTTGACTAACCAGTGGGCTGGCCCCAAATGTTTTGGTTAGGGAAACCATGAAAACATTGAAATCATTCAATTATTATAAATCAAATTACAATATTAGGATATTTAAGACCAAAAACTAAATTCGAAGCATTAAAATATATATTACAATATTCTTCATGAAAGGTATACATATATATTTTTCATTGAAATAACAAATCCCCTTCATCTCTTATGAAAATTGTTGATTTTCATGGTTTTTAAACAATCAATTCATCTTGAAAATTAATATTTTCATTGCATTTATGAAATCAAATGTTGAAGGCGATGTGAACTCTTCTAGTTCAATAATAACATGTATTTAAACTTAAAAATAGTTAAAAAATCATTTGACATGACAACATGGACAATTAGCCAAGCATAAAGTCCAATTTTATGTATTCATAACAATTCTCTAGGAATCATCACCAATCATGGAGAATTGTCATACCAAATGACAATCATTGAATCTATAAAAATTATCCATAAATAATCCCCAATCTTCTCGATTATTTCTTAACCTCTTTCCATATTTCACTTTCAAGGTTTAATTGTTGACCATTTAGGGATTGATTATACATTGTATTTTTTATCATTCATATATATTGAAAAAAAGCACAAAAATACTCATCAACCATCCATATTGACTTTTCAATATCCCCCATTGGCTCTGTTGCCAATAACACATCCTTATGGTCAATGTCCCTTCCCCCCATATTTACAATAAATCAAAAGGATTAATGTGGGGGGTTTTCTTATTCCCTTACAGGAACTTGAAAATAACGTCTCATTTTATGAAAGTAGGATGGTACCACATGGGTCACTAGTCAAAGACCCTTTAGTTGGTCTACTCTAAGTCTACATGGGCTAAACCTATATAGAAAACCAGATAGACACAGCCAAGGTTTTCTATGTTGTCCATCAATAACAATGAAAGTGATACAATGCTCATAACATATTTATTCCTCAAAAGGAGGATAGTCTAAAAAAATTATCAATCAATATATTCTCCTGCACATTTCAGTAAAAAATAGAAAATTTTAATTATAAGAATATTGAATCCCCCTATCCATAAGATTACTCATAAATCAACATTCCAACTTGATTAATATATTTAATATAATTAATACAAGGGGATATAGTTTAAATGGGTTACCACCATTTTAAACTTCTTTTAAGATGACCTTATATTCTATATATTCATGAAATGATTCTTGATTTCTTCCCATTTATGTCTTCTCTCCCTCTACAGGTGAGCACACTTTGACTTAACCTAGTGGAAAATTTCATCAGATATTCTTCAGGATATTTCTATTGATAATCCACCAATGTGGAACAATTAAATTTTCTATTATATCTTTAATAATAATTACAACTTTTTTTCATCCTTTTTTATTACCATTTTCTCCTTTTAGAAGTGATCATCACCTTCAATTCCCTCTAATTTAAGTACACAAATACTATTAATTAAAAAGTGATTAATATGGAACACCTATGAGATTCTTAATTGGAGAAATAAGGATGATAAATTTCAATCAACCC
Organism: Viscum album; assembly: GCA_963277665.1. Taxonomy (NCBI): domain Eukaryota; kingdom Viridiplantae; phylum Streptophyta; class Magnoliopsida; order Santalales; family Viscaceae; genus Viscum; species Viscum album. The sequence goes on along the minus strand of OY728141.1, from coordinate 1,949,823,106 downwards.
AAGGAATCCTTTCTGTGTAGATCTAAAGTATCTGGTACTCTTCATGCTTATGTCTCCTTTACATTTGACATTTTGAGATGTCTTTTTCATTGTGGAGATTTTACTTATATTTTCCTTTATCTTGTGTGTATTTTTTATCCCTGCTTCTACCAATAGTTAAGTAGCTTCCCTTGGTGATTAATTTTTAATCTTCATCATCTCCCTTTGAGCTGTTAGAATAGTTATACAATTATTTTCATTATATCCTGCTTTCATGAACCTTCCACCCAATTTTTGTGAGATAATTGAGTGGTCATGTGTTGACAGTATCTCGATAAATTCTAGATCTTCATGTGGATCAATATATTTTTCTTTTCTACTTTTCTCTACCTATTTATTCATCCTCTACTTTCTCAATTTATCTACTAACATGAAATTAGTCGGGGAAGATAGTTACGAAATCCTGAACATATTTTGTCTTGGAGTTTCTACGTGTATTCTTTAATTCTTTTGAGTTAACTTACCTTGTAACTTATCAAAATGTTATTCATGAATGTCTTCCATCAATCCAATCTTCTGATTTATCTTATAGATTAATTATCTTATTAATTTCATCTTTCTTCTATTTATTCCCGTGGGATGTTTTCAATATTCCATGGTATGAAATATTTTTCCACAGTATAATAATATTTTATTGGTTAAGATGAAATTCTTGAAATCTAACTTAGCATTCTTCTTGGTAGTAGCTTCTTTAATAGTTTTCTGGGAAACATTATTTTTCATATTCCCCAAGCAATACTTTTCTACATTTTTATCTACTTATTAATTTTATTGGTTATATATTCTCATAAACATATGAATGGTTCATCGTTAGAATATATCAAAATTCATCATAATTAAGACCACTTATGTTGTAATAATAACAAAATTATACAAGATAACCAAATATTCTTTCTAGATTTATTATTCATTATCTATGTATTTTTATTAATTTTTTGTAGGTTTCTTCATTTCTTCACATTTACTATCCCTAAATGTAGGCCATTTTAAATTTTTATATACTGACATATTATGCTAAAAATTAATGGACTAATTCCCAAATTTCTATCATCACAAAAAATATCCAAAAAATCTTCTTCTTTTTCTTATAGTACCAATCAAACTAGACATAATAACTTTTGTTTATATATTTTCCTTTCTTTATTTGGAAAATTATTTTGGGAGTAATTTTTCTTGATCATAGTAGTATCCACACATGGTGTTCTGGTGTACTTATCAGTAATTTAATAAACCCATATTTCCCAAATTTTGGCTTTGAACCTGAACTAACAGACGAGCATACATTAGTATAAACTGAATTAACTAGGATATGAGTTAAATTATTACTTGAGTATGTAGATGTTTGATTGAGTTTTGATCATGAGATATTCTTTCCACTAGTATGAGTCTATTCAGATATAGGAGTCACATCAAAAAAAATTTAGCAATATCTCTACTTAGATTTTGACTCTCTTCATTTGTCTGGTTGGTATAATTCATCTTCTTAATAACTTGTGAAGTTTGATCATATGTCTGATCTAAACTTATCAATTTAATCTCAAGTTCAATACACTACATACAGAGGGAACCCTTATTATTTTGAACTAATATCAAATAGCCTTCTAAATAAATTTTAATATTATCAATCTGATCTCTATGATTTTTTCTACCTTTATTTAAATAATTGTCATGGTATATGATTCTTATGTATTTAATCTCTAATTGGACTTCCTTGACACTGATGGAAGCTTTAGGTGATTCTTCTAGAGCATGGATATTCTGTATTTAATCATCATTAATCTTTTTCTTTTCTCCCACTCACTAGACAATATCTTTAACCTTAAATGTTGTGTCTTTAATTTGATTATCCCTTACATTCACAAAAACATTTAAAAATGTTTCAAGTTTATGAATTATTTCTCTAAAAATATATTTTATCATAGTGATCTCATAATCATTTCAAAAAAATTATTATTCAATTAGTGAAATATTTTTATCCAAAAGAATCATAGATTATTTTTTTCTTTGATAAGGTCTATGAGAACATTTGACCTTTTTAATTTCTTAGTAAATTCATCCTCCTATTTATTTATTTCATCTTCATATTGTAATCTTTCATAAAAAATATCATTGAATGTACAGAGTATATATGAAATCACTTCGATAGGAATATTATTTTAATATATCTTAATTTTAGAGTAGAATCATTCAGTAGTTTTGATAGATTCCACTTCCTAATACTCATCACATGTTGAACAAGTATCTTTATAAGAATAATTGTCAACTAATTGGATAATATAACATTGATTCTTATATTATTTCTTTGACATTTTTCTAAATCTCTTTATTACACTCTTCTTAAAAGTTTTCTAGTATAGGAAGATAACTTCATGTTTTCTTCAATTTTACTGGAGATTAAATTTTTTACTTGAGGAGCTTCAAAATTAGCTACAAATCTGAGCATCACATAAACATTGAAAAAACAACTAGGAAAAAAACATTGATCCAAACATAGGTAGTCCTACACTCTAAAACCACTTTCTAAACCCATATTGATCATGTAAGGACACTAAGAGAGGGTAAATCAATATACCAAACTTTTGACCAAACTTTGCCCTCTTTTCATTAACCCCTCCATCTTCAACCTCTTCCTCGATTATAAAGAATGGATCTATTCTGTAAATTTATATAATAAGAGAAAAAATTGTATGCAAATATTTCTTTTAAGGTTTATTATAAAGACCTACAACTTTTCATTATCAACCTATGGTTGGTTCATGGATTCTCTTATCACTATTTATTTTATTGATTACAAATGTTTGAAATTGGAACGTAAGTTATTTCCTTAAATAAACAATATTCTAGGGTAAGTGGTGAATTTTATACTAGTTCTACACGTTTTAAATGGAATTGTTTATACAAGAACCCCTAGTTATTTAAATATATTCAATAAATACACTAAACAATACATCTCTATGCATTGGATCACTTTGCATCAAAAAGATAATCTTGTCCCTCTGCTGAAGGAGTTCGAATGCTAGTGAATAAACTATATTTTATATATGTTGGCCTTATACTCCTGAATGGGTGGAAGGTAAAACTTCCACTTAAACTATTTGATTTCTCATAATGAATAACTAATGAAATTATCAACACAAAGTAAGTTCACATCATCCTTTCTTCAATTTATCGTGTAGATATTCCTTTGGTTAATGAAATTCCTAGCTTTAATAATTTTTGAATGTGGTCTATACACTATTTTTTAATATTCTACACAAGAAATATTAATTTACCATCATTCATAATTTCATGAAATCAAAAAAACAATCACAAACATAATCTCTATTTTCTATTTTTATGCTGCCCAACATCATGTTTTGGGTGCGTCAATTTCAATCCTCTAAAATGACTTGTTCCAAATTATATTTATCTTGGGTACTCTATTGCATCTTTATGTGTGCATGGGTTTAAATCACATGCATGCATAAAAAAATGCACCACAGTCCATTGCCTTATGCACAAACATGAATAGGTGTTCTCAATTCATCAAACAATAAAATTGAGTGGGTTGTGTACAATTTACTTTGCGTAAACCAACATGGATACTATGATCATAATTTTCGTGCAATTAGACGCTAGATCATCGTATCATTCCTTATACACATACACAGTAGAGTTATGTACACTAGTTAGTTGAACAAGTTTCTTCAAGAACCACTATGATAGTGATATGTCATGGAATATCTTCAAAGTACCGATTAGAGTGTGTATGTGTAGAAGGAATGATACGATGATCTAGCTTCTAATTGCACGAAAATTATGATCATAGTATCCATTCCTTCTACACATAATTTGAGGGTGCATTTCACTTTTTGAAGGCCTGTGTCGATATCTCATTAAAAGTACCGATTAGAGTGTTATGTCATGGAATATCTTCAAATTTCTAGATCATTCAGGATATTTAATTATATGACAAGTTTTATGGTGTCTTATCTTCATGAGTTCTCGTTATACCTTGGTGATGTAATCATCACGTTCATGTGGTGAGTATCATATGGTCCACATTTACCCAAACATTTTTAAATAATGACATCTACAACTAAGTTTGTAGATCGTCCAGTGATCATATTTGCTTAATTATCATGCATGAAAGACATAGTTTAATTCATGACAAACCTTGGAATATTTGACCCATTTTAATTATTTCAGATCAATTATGGAGTGTTAAGATTGATGATGGAATGATCCACCATCTACTCCAGAAAATAGTCGTTATGTTGAAGTTTTTAGATGGCACGAATATGTGTGGATTATTTCGAATTAAATCCACATGAAAGAATTCAAAGTTTTAATAAATTTGATCAAATGGCCACATTATTTCCATATTTTAAGTGGAGAAACATTAACCGGTCTCATGTTGTCTCACATAGAAATATGATGGCACCTATTATCTGGTATATCAATCATGGTCTATGGGGGGGAGTCTCAGAATCCTCTTCCCCCTCTCAAGTACCGTCCCATACCATTTCTGCAGGTGTTCTCTCTACCCACCTCCTTGTGACTATAATCAAGTACCATGCACACCCTACACATGGGTGTGAACTAAAGGGATTATACACAGTCCATTTCACTTGTTAGATATATCGGGACTAGTAACAATTGGGTGTGGTGGACTTTGGTCCCAAATGAACCAGTGGTTGAGTTGGTCTTGGCGAACCCATGGGTTAGCCCTTATTTTTTGTTAACGGATACCTTGAACACTTGGAAATCATCCAACTGTTATAAATCCAAGTATAATCTTAATTCAAATAAATCAACCACAAAATTTGAAGACTTAATATATGTATGCAAATATTAATCACACGACATATAAATATATAATTTTCAGTTAAATAAACAATCCCCTTCATCTCTTTATGAAAATTTATGCTTTTCATGGTCTTAAAATAACTTCTTCAACAATTACACATGGAATTAGATTATCATCCTTATTTATTAAAAAAATCATTGACTTGGTCAATTCATCTTCATGAAATAAAATTTTTAATGTTTATATATCATCTCCTTTCAAAAATAAATTTATCATGAAAATAAATATTTTCATGGTCTTCATCAAATCAAATATGGAAGAGAATGTACACTCTCTTAGTTCAGTAATCATATTTATTTGAACATTAGAATTTTTCAACATTCATATTAATTGACAACATGGAGAGTTGCATAAGCATGGAACCAATGCTATGGATGCATAACAATTCATCAGGAATCATAACCAATCATGGAGAATTTTCATACCATGTAAAAATTAATTAATCAATAACAATTCTATAGGAATAATCACCAATATTCTTGAGTATTTCTTAAACTATTTCCATATTTCTATTTATTTGATTAATTATCGATCATGGAGGAACTCATGATACGTTGAATTTTTATTCCTTCTTATATATTGGCAACAAAACCATACTCAATTACCATCCATATGGGATTTTCAAAAATATTCATTAAACATTTATGATCAATATATATATTACATTTAACATTATATAAATGATTTTTAAAATCTTTTCAAGTTGAAAGAACCTCTACAGGATTAATATATTTGGTAGTTTAATTATTTATTTGTATTTTCATTTTACATGAATCATATGAAATCACTCAATCATCTTGCAACAATACACAAACAATTTCCGTCAAATGAGAATAAATATAAGGAAAACATTAAAATTTTCTAGTAAGGAAGTCTAACATTGAATAATTATTCAATCTGATTCCAATTTCCAATAACATTTATCAAATTCCTTTTTCTATATGGATTTAATTCCATTAAAAGTTAACATGGTTAGTTGGAAAGATAACCAATAAAAGTTTCCAACAACCTATTGGTAGTAACGCAAAAATCCAATAAAAATTAAAATATAAGTTAAATTTTTTGGTGTTGGACATTGTTCAACAAAATTAGTTTTAGTAAGAATGAAAATTATGCCATATTTAGATAAACTTTTTCTATATAAAGAAATATAATTTAACAAAAAGTCATGTTTATAAAATTTTACATAAAACTACTTTTCTATTAATATTTATATATATAAATCCTTAGATGTTTCTCATGTTCTTCATAACTATTAGTATAAAATTGAATTTTATCAATTAAAACCATTAAAAATAAATAAAAATATACATAGAAAAATATATTTATAAGTTCCATAAATATAGTGTGTTCAATCATCAACCCAAAATGCAAAACCAAAAAAACATAATTTCCATACATTGTATGGAGCACCATCCATGGAATGTATTCCTCCAAAACTTTTAGCTAGTGATACTTATACCTAGGATCAATCTTTGAAAATTTATGAGCACCATGGAGATGATCAAACCTATCATAGATATGCGGTTACAAATACTTGTTCTTAAAAGTGATGTTATTTAGTTCTCTATAATCAATGAAAAGACTCTTGGATAAATATTTATTTGTAAGAAAAAATAGAGGGTTAACCAAAGATATTGTGCTATGTATAATGAAACCCTTATCAAGAATTTCTTTTAATTAATGTTTTAAGTCCAAACATTCTACTGAAGACATTTGATGAGGGTTTTCTGAAATTTTCCAAGAATCACATACTAAATAAATAGGGAATTAAAACTTATAACTATAAATTAGAATATGGAAATCATTGAAAAATACATCCATATATTCATTTACTTGTGATACATCACTAATTTTAACTGATTTATTTTTTTCAACAATATGTGGAAGATAAATTTCAACTCTATATTTTATTACTTTTTTAACTTCTTGACATGTTATAAATGGTATGAATAAATTATTATTTTCAAAAAAAAATATTTCAAAGAAATAACTTCTTTATCTATAAAATCCATCTTATCATAAAAACCCGGAATGAAATCCATACCAAGATTAATATCAAACTATGTAAGGGAAAGGAAAACATTTTAAATATGAAAAAATATTCCACATATGACAAAATTAATATATATATCAATTATTGTTGTTTTTATACTACCAGAATATTTTTTTACCATGATTTTTTACTCCATTTCCTGTGATGGTGTTTCCGTTTTACTTGAAAATTTCATAGATATGGGTGTAGATCTTGAATCAAAAAATATACTAGAAATATCCAAATAAACAAGTAATATACTTGTAACGACTTAATTGTAGCATCTTGAATCTATTTTTGTCATTAAAAACTACTTTTACACACCTTTCCACTAAAATCTAAATGGTTTTGTTTCAATAAATGATATGTTATAAACATGTTCTTATATTGATAATTCAGTCACTCTCATTCTTGGTTGGAACTATTATCTTCCTATTTCAAAAAACTTAACTCTACCACAAACTAGTTATTTATAACAATTACAGGTTATTGATTCATATGGTTATTATCCCCTTAATGTCATCCCACTTCAGCTATCCTATTTATTCTGTGGATAACCACTATAAACTGACCTAGATTAGATTAAGGAACATGCAAATTTTCAAAATATATTTCATGATAATATAAAACTAAATAAAAATATCATAAAATTGCCTATTAAAATTACTCTAACATATGCATTTTTATGAACCATTATTTTGATACCAGCTATAATTACTTGTATCATAGAAAATACATAATTAATTAGTTTTTTTTTCAAAGTTTTAACTTTCTTCCATTGTTAAGATATTTTTGATTTATAGTTATACATAATTAGGAGAAAATTAAAAAAAATCGGACACTTCAACATACTATAAATTTTTTCCATAAAAACAAGGATTTAAGTTTATGTCACTATTTTATTCAAGGCCATTTTAAATATTTTAAGACAAGTCCAAAGTGAAAATATTTAATTTATTTAGTTCTTACACATCCTTTTATATAGTGAAAAACATTTTAAAACTTAGGATAAGGAAAAGTGGAATTATAACGGATATATAAATAAATTAATACCATTAGCCTAAAGAAAAGTATGAAAATCCATGAAGGTAAATGAAATCTATCATTTTTGAAAACATAGTAATTTCATAAATATCAAATATATTAATTCGTTCCATATTTATAACCATCCATGTTAAATAGTTTTGACAAACAAATTACACTTCTATGTGCAGATGGTAAGTCGTACGTACACATGACAGATGTTTTTACTTTTACTAGGATAAAAAATAAGTGGAAAATTGATTTACCAAAATCATAATAACATCTCAGTTTATTTACTAACATGGATAAACACTTTTATAATGGGTATAATAGATTTAGTAGAATAATCAGAATAAATAAATTTAAAAATTCAGTAATGATAATTACCTCTTCATTGGGAGAAATATTTTGGATTACACCTTAAACCTAGAAAGAATGACATTATGCGTAGAGAAGGGAATATAAGAATAAATTAATTAATCTAGGAAGGTATTATGTCATGTATTTTCTAAGATAGAAGTCTCAAATATTGTGAATAATGGGGAATAGGAGGCACCCTTTTATAAGTGATGTGAGGGGAACCCTTCGAATTACCTAAAGCATTAAAATAATATAAATTAAATTTCAAGATAAAGTGAAATAAAATAATATATTTCAAATATATGATAATGATGATTTAAAACTCTCATCCAATAAAATTAAGACAATTTTAGGTGATTGTTTCCCTTATTTTTAGGTTTAAGGACCTTCTTAACCCTTTTGGCAATTATCATTATATAATTTTTTTAATAATTTATTAGTTATGAAAGTTATAATAAAAGGAAAATTGTCCCGTAAGTTGAAAATGATGAATATACCTGTCCATATCCAATTAATTTGGCCAATAACAATATTTTTATAAATTTAAAAATATTTAATAAAATATTATTTAACATAATATAATATTAAATCCATTTTCAAGACTATTCTCATAGTTTGAAATTAAATATTATTAGTAGAAAATTGAATTCTAATATAAACTTATAAAACATCACTAATTTTTAATATTTATCTAAAAAAATTATGGAACATGATAACCCATCCAAATTTTATTACTTTTAATATTTTTAAAATTATTTTTAATTTTTATGTTACATGAAAAAGAATTGTTCCATCATAGATATAATGACTCAAGATTTGACTCGAAGGTTCTCAGAATATTACAGAAAATATTTATAAATTAGGGTGGTGAATCGACACGAGAAGCTGGGGCCTAGGGATCCTCTTTGCAGTGATATTATAAATATTAAATATATTTTGTTTACATGAAAGGTTTCTCTTGAAACATAAATAACTCATGTTTTTAGTCTCAGATAAAATTTCAAAGATTGTGTTTGAGTGTGAATGATCATGTTTACCTTAGGTATGAACTAATTTTTTTCCCATAGGGAGGTTTGGTTGGAGGTGAGTTGGTGGATTGTTGTGTGGGGAAATAACTAATTAAATGAAAATTTAATTAATTAAAATAACCTAAACGTAAATACCATAACCCCACCTCAGATTTTAGTCACATGATATAGGAGGAGCGACTCCTCCTCCTCTCCTCTTCTTCCCTTTTGAGATGAATGAAACTGTCGCCGAATTGAAGCAATGAGGTGTCATTGATCTCTGTTTCTGAAGCATATCATCATCAGATCAATAACTAAAGAAATTATTTCATTTTTCTTCATCAAAATCTTCGGAATTTCCCAAATGAGGTAAGAGTATTTGCGTTTTGGATCATATCCCTTTCATTTTGTGTTGTTATAAGGATTTAGATCCCAAATAAAATTGTTATTGATCACTTCTAGGTAGATCTGTGAGTTTTGGGGAAGAGTGTGTTGAATCAGGGTGTTTTGTTGGTAAATCCCGACTGGAATTCCCATCCACATAGTGTATTTCAGTGACACACATCTTTTATATCTTTCTGTTCCGAGAAGATTAACATTTGGGACTACACACTATGTATGGGTGTTACACACTGGGTAGTGCCCTAAACCGTGTCACCATGGGACATGGATGGGGTTAGCCTGCTGAAAACACATGGTTGTGTACTAACACATGGATAAGATACATGGACATGGGCATCCATTATTAGACACATGAAAACTATAGGGGCAGGTGTTTGTTTATCTAAACACTCTTTGTAGTTTTGGATACACAGTGTGTGGGGGGACATGGTCTGTCGGTCTGTGTAGAAGTGTAACATATCCATGGGTGGTATATAAGGGAGAAAGTGTGTACCTACTCAACAATATATGTACCCCTACATGGGTGATAAACTATGTGGAAAAGATACACGGGTAGGTGCTCATGCGGGCTCACACACTGTGTGTCCCCCGGTGCACACTGTGTACCAATAAGAGATCCTTCGAGGATCTTCTGCCTTCCGTATCTCCATCTCTAGGACTCTGATTCAGGTCCGTGAGAAGTATATCGTAAATTATTTTCCACGTAGGATGTTATGGTGGAATCTGATAAGGATTAAAAGATATGATGGGGTGTAAATTGAGAAAGATGATTCTGTAGTGGTAAAACTCTAATGTTGGAGATCAGTGTGGTTCGTATATAGTGATTCTAGGACTATTACACCCATGTTGGACTAGGACACGGGTTTTCTTTACCTCTCTTCTTAGATGTAGATGGGACTTCCCATGTCATGCGTGTGGATTCATTACCTTTGGGAAGTTTCCTTGGAGGGTTACTCCTATTATAGGTATGGGTGTGGGTTTCCGCATGACATTAATGATAGTATATTAGGTGAGTCCCTGTTGGACGCGAGAGTGGGTCCTCTATCCATGGAGTCAGTACTCGCCTATTGGACCAAGGCACAGTTCTTTCATATATGTCATATAGATTGACTGGTCACTCCCCTTTCACACCTTGGTGTGGGTCCTCTATTCTACGAGTCAGTACACCTCGGTCGTTATAGGGTGCAGAACCTCCATACATTTTGATCTGGAAGATTCTGTGCTCACCTTCTGTGTAAGGGAGCAGGTCACTAAGCCTGAAGTCAGTGCTCCCCTATTATGTCTGGGTGTGGGTCCTATATAGTAAACGAGCTGGAAGAGCTAGTACTACCATGTCCTACCAGGGTACATATCCTTTAGTCACTAAGTGATACTCCCCTACTCGGTTAGGGTGCAGGCCCCAGATTTACGAAGTGGTACTCCCCTGTTAGATTAGGGTGAGGGTCCTTCATGAGTAGTACTCCCATATTGGATAAGGGTGTGGGTCCTCACTTACAGAGTATTACTCCCCTATCTCTGAGTAGCGACGGGGAGCAGGTCCTCTATTGAGATTAGATCTCCCTCAGTTACGGGATAAAATTATGTGGAGCGGGATCATTCACTAAATGTGAATGATACCAATATAGGGGTTAGTAATACCTCGATGGACTGAGGTGTGGTCCACTCCTTACAAGACATATGGAGGTTTCATGGTTTAATTAGGTACAATACTCCCTCGACTGTGGGGAAGTGGTGATGTGTCAGTTCGTCCTTTCTATCTTGTTGGGGAGGATTCATCTAGTGCATCATCTAGAGTAGTGCTCCCTCGACTTTGTGCAGTGGTGAGGGGAGGGCCTCTTCACTTGAGTTTACTTAATTTCTGATGGGTGTAAGGTAAAGACAATTTGACCACTGGTTCGGGGCACTAGAGATGGACCTAGTAAGATGTTCTCAATGGATAATGTTCTCTCATACAAACCATTAGTAATTGAAGAGTTGTTACTAATAAAGGGAATCACCCAGACAGGTTTCATCTGGGATGGATGAGCTTGTGCAGTGTGTTCCCCTGGTTTTATGTTAGGGTTAGATCTTAGGAAGAGAATCATGTTCCTAACAATAAGGTTGCAACCACATGAGACTTAGTGTCTGCGACAAGTATATCAGCATGATATCTGGGAGTCCTTTTGGTGTTGTAACATGTCATTGTTGACACCCCGAGTAGAATGAGTTGCCTTGCCATGTACATCCAAAGATGGTTTGAGATTGTGTTTCTCTCTCCATTGGGCTCCCTCTAGCTAGGACGAGTGTACAGTTTCCTTTAATTTGATCTAGTTCTCATATGGTGTTTTTGGGGCGCCTAATGAGTATTTTTATACTCACCCCTGCACGGGCTCTACCCGCACATGTTTTGTGTCTTATGAAGACCATGGGCCTTTTGACGAAGTCTATGGAGGAACTGAGGTAGGCATAGCTTAGTGAGCTATAAAGGTCGACGGGTCAAACAGAGGATGGAAAAAGAACATTCTGGTAGTTGTAGTTGATAATGATTTCCTCCTTCGGAGTAGGTTGGATGCTTTTACAGTTTTTTTGTGGGCATTGATTTTCCCTTTTTTATTTCAGTCATTCTATTTTACTCTATTTGTGAGATATAGATTTATACATGAATTGGTTTCCTTTGGTTTTTTTACATTTCATTATTTTTTGAACGGTGATATGTGTGTGTGTGTACAGTTAATTAGTAAATTCCTCTCATGTTAGTAATATCCCACCTCGGTGCTAGTCATCAGCCTCTAGCCTATTGGAGGCGGGCATAGAGAGTTCTGGTTCAGGCCCCATCAGGTCGGGTCATGAAAATTGCATAAGAATTTAAGGTTATTATTGCATCACTAAAAATAAAAATGATATATCATAATTTTAAATATAACCATTTCAGATAGAAATCAATCGTCATTTATCGGAATGAGAAAATATTATTTTTATTAAAACAAAGAGAGTGACATTTTTTATTTTTTATTTATTTTAAATAATATGAATGTCATTATCAAATAAAAATGGAACCTAGTTTTGATAAAACAAAAAATTGGAAGAGGATGGTGGAACTGAACTCATAAAATATAAATAAATAAGGTGTTATATAGTTTTTTAATTCCTTATCACATTATTTTTACCCTTAATTACACGATTTAACCTTATCATGAAGAAAAATATTTTCCACAGTTACTATTCATTATGAGAAAACACAAAGTGGACATATTTACCAAATTTTCCCATTATAATTTCAATTATGAAATCAATTTTATCAAATTAAATTTTTTATTATTGGATGAAAAAACATTTAAAATAAGTACAGAAGATGCTACAAAAATGTTTTTAGAATAACTCCTTTTTAAGCATAAAAGATGATTTATTTGTTTTTATTCTTAGTAAAAAAATATTATATGAATATTAAACAAATTATTGAATATATAATCTATACATTTAATTTAAATCATTCATAGATAGCTATTAAACTGATTAATTTATAAAAAAGCACATTGTGCACATAAAACCTGTTTTTAAGCAAAGTATTTTGATTTACATACATATGATTTTATTTTCATTTATAACCAATTATTAGTTGATTCATTAGTTTATCAACATGTAAGGAATTTTTTTTCATAATTTAGTTAGTCATATTCATTCAATCCAATTTAACATCCATGTGATAATAATCATAAGAAATAATAATATTGTAATACTATATCATAGTTTTTTTAAACTCAGTGTTTCATGTAAAGAAGGATATCAAAGAAATTAAATTTATTTAAAGGGAAATATTTTATAATATCTCAGGGTGTTACAATACCACCAATAAATCCATGGTTATATTCTCCAATTGTCATTCAATCATTGAAAATGGATGAAGTATCCCCTTTGTTATATGTCACAAGAATTTATCATGTTGACATGCCAAATATTTCATGGAAAAAATGCAATATATTTCCTAATTCTACCCCACCGATAATAATTTCAGTGGTATCTATACATTTTAGTGGTTCTAGGTTGAACATAAAATAGATAGTTATAATATACACTTAATAATTACTTGTTCATCATGGAATCACTTCGTACACACAACTTATTACAAAATATCATAAAAATTTATTTTTTAATGTTAAAATTAGTGATGATACCATTTCTAAAAAATTATATACATTATTAAATATCCCAATATTCCTTTTGAGAATTCGTAATTCAGTCTAACAAAGATGAATCCACTAACACAAAAACCAAAAGATAAGGGGTCCCTTAAGGGAAAATTATTAGTCCAATAGTCGTTAAATTATAAACCAAATGATAATGTTCCAAACATGGTAGGGTTGACGATAAATCATATTTTCAAATCAAGACATAAAACACTTTGTTTTCTGTACCCAGATGATATAGAATTATATAATCAATTTAATTTTTAATTTACAACAATATTTAATGCCTCATGTTTAACTCTTTTTGATTGAATATTAAATATCACAGGTAGATTTTGCAGGGAAACTAAGAGGGGGTGAATCAGTGTACACAACTTTTTATCAAATTTTAATTTCACTCAATTAACCCCTCTACTCTTGAAAATCTACCATAATTAATATAAATGAATTTGTTGTGTGAAATGTAGATAAAAAATTAAACCAAAACAGAAACATAATTTTACAAGGTTTAGTACCAAGACCTACTCCTTATCGTGATTAACTTATGGTTTATTCATGGATTATCTTATCACTATTTCCTGGAGTGGTTATAAATTCCTAATGTAACGCCCCGACCCTAGTTGCCTAGAGTCGGTGCATTATTACATAACATTGGCATGATCACAAGAAAGATCAAATCTCGAAAGACCGATTGGTTTAGTAGCCTTGGAAATACTAGATATATTCATATGTTTTACATTACATCATAAAATGAAAAACTAATACAACAACATAATGTTTCCACAATACACACTATTAACCCCTCATAAAATCCCTGCAGGTCATTCATAACTTACTTCTTCACATCCTGGGAAAAATAAAACATAGAAAAGGGGTGAGCTCAAATGCCCAGTAAGGATAACAATATAGCGGAAACTTTCATCAATAAGAATAAACATTTAAGGCAATGTATAACTAAAACAAAAGCCTTTTAAACATGAACTTTCAACATGGTATGGCATAAATAAAATGAAATAATGCCATTTACTTATTCACATGGATATTCCACTAATCGAATAATCACATGCAAAAATAAATAACCACTTTCATAATGTTGGAATGCATAATGCCAGACTATCATAACCACATAGCCAAGGCCTCGTGCCAAGACTACAAATAAGATTTTGTCAAGGCCTTGTGCCAAGACACTAGTTTGTCTCATGAGACCTACCGATGCATCGAGGAGCTATAGCGGGCTCCACCCGTCACTTATTAAGTCCAATGCATTCCCATATGAAAAGGTTTAAACATAACATAAGCATTCGTATTAAAACTAGCATACGAAATGTCAATACTTTCACAATAAACTATGAATGGTATAAAAATAGCACATCCACAGTCAAACATATCACAAAACCTTCAATACAATATAGAAGTTTTGTATCATAATAAATCAACTTCAAATAATCTTAAAATACATCAAAGGATGTTGACATAGATGAAATCAAAATTCTTTTTAAAGAAATATCTCCTTTTATTTTGAAATCATTTAAGATCCATATAAAATAAAACATTTTCTTTGAAAATATTCTTATAAGCTGTAAGGAAAGCTTTGAAGATTTTATAACGGCGTAAAATAACCGCACCCGCCGTATAAGTTAAAAAAAACATTCTTACCTCAATTCTGTCGAAAAGGTTAAAAAGGACCTTGTTTTGAAAACGACGGAAAGATTCCTTTATAAACCTCTTATAAAAAGTCAAAAAAAGGTATAAATGACTTTAACCCATATTCTTGTAAATAGTAAAAATGTTTTGAAATACATTTTTAAGAAACATGGATGTGGATGATAAAGAGATCCCAGTAGATTATTACATATAAACAACCTCGGATAATGAAGAGATTGTGAAATAACCCTTACCT
Organism: Viscum album; assembly: GCA_963277665.1. Classification (NCBI taxonomy): domain Eukaryota; kingdom Viridiplantae; phylum Streptophyta; class Magnoliopsida; order Santalales; family Viscaceae; genus Viscum; species Viscum album. The sequence continues at coordinate 1,949,807,328 of OY728141.1, read as the reverse complement.
TGTACTTTTCCTTGGTTGTGGTAGGTTAACCTCCTGTATAATGGTGAAATAATTGTTATTAAATTATACAAGAATCATATACATTAATATGATATCATATATGATCTTTTAATATTGATTTGATAATAATATCTTAGTATTATCGTTGTTTCGGGTGTTAACTTACTTGTTTTCTTTCATATGTTTTGTTACGTAAGACATGTTTGTAAAGGATAGGTTGTATATTATTCATATCCAGAATGATATCAAGTCCTTAAACATCATTTTTAAATCATAAAATGATAATTACGCTTTAATGGTTACGATGGAGAATGAATCTCATCGCGTTCGTGGAGACGGTAGTCCGTACGTACGCACGAGCGACAATATCATTCTTTTGATATTAAAATAATATATAAATGGATGGTATATCATATATACAGAATCATTAACATGTTATATTTATTATTTACATGAGTTACACATCATTATTATACCCATCCAAATAATATTATATTGAATAACAATTACACCACGACGTGGAGACGGTAAACCGTACGTACGCACGTATGGTGACATGTTATTCAAAGGGTGGATAGAATACTGAATATGATTGTACCATATTTATAATAACATCACAGTATATGTGAGATACTGGAGTTATTATTTCAGAATGGTAAGAACAAAGGAAGAAGAAGTGGAAGAAGAAATGAACTTAGAAAAGGGTGGTGAAATCATTACCTCTTCTTCGGGTTCTTCCTTTTGATTTGATCAAAAGGGCTCCTTAGGTTGGCTTTCTGATCAAACTAAGGCCTCTAGGTTGTAGTGAGGGATGTTGGGAGAGTATTTGGGCAGAGTTTGGCCGAACCAAAAGGCTTTGAAGGTGTGAAGAAATGAGAAGGAGGAGTGCCCTTTTATAAGAGGGGTGAGGGGCACCTTTGGAAAAGCTAGAAATATTAATTTATAATAAATTCATATTCGGTTTCTAAAGGCTCCAAAGTTGACTATTCAAAGGATGAGGTGGGGATAGGTCGAAAACAACTCATCCAATAGAATTTAGACAGGTTTGGGTACTTATATTAACCTTATCTTTAAGTATTAACTCTAAGTTAATTAGTTTCACTTTTACAATGTCTCTTTGTATTTTATATATTATGGTTAATAAACTTACTATATACATCCAAGCGACCCCCAAGTGGTCCATTAATGATTAACCTATCATAATATAAGTCTCTTGGCCGAACCTTAGATTTTTAGGAATTTAATATCAATTAATAATATAATATTTGTTTTAAGAACTCTTTTATGTCAATTTTGACACTATTCAATAGTTGATTTTTGTGAAACTCCTAACAGATTGATTACTTCGAACAAAGTCAATTAAATCAATCCTAATATATCATATTATCATAGAAAATTAGTTTAATTCATTAAAAGTTTCATATTATAATTATTTGGGTATTTATAAGATCAATTATTTTTATTTTTCACTATTTTAGTAATTACTACATCATCATTGTGTCATAAATAAAATAAATTATATAATGTCTAAAAATTATAAATAAAATATCATTATGTAGGAAATCTTTTTAGCTTTCTAATGAATATTTATAATCGAAAATCCAACATGTATAACCCTATGTAAAAATTGTTCTTCTAAAAGATGTAAGCTTATGCCATTTTTATTTTTATTTTAACTTTATTAATATAAAGTGTCCCTACCACATACAAGTGGCTCCAAGGGGTCCCCAAATTGACCAAAGGATGCCCATGGTCGGGTATGTGTCCACCAATAATGTTAGGACACGTTTTAGGGTAATTTTTTATTATTATAATATTATTTTTTTAACCCTTATTTACCGGATTTACCCTTTAACCATGGTAAATAAAATATTTACCACAGTAACTATTCAAAATGTCTAAAAATGAAAGTTACCTATTTACACAATTTGAACATCCTGATTCCAAATATGGAATCCATTTTCCTAAATTCAAAACACAGAAGTGGCAGAAATTAATTTAAAATTAATTCCCGCTGTTAAAACAAAAAGCGTGTTTTTAAGAGATAATAACTATCAAAAGATTGACACTTGTTTATGTTCGGTTTAATTGTAAAATTATGTCCAATGACCAAAATTATATTAAATGGTAAAAATATATTCTAAATATACTTTAAAACCACTCAAATTCATAATTTATCACTAGTAATTAATTTGATTAAAAAAGTTGTTTTTAATTAAAATTTAGAAATTTTCACTATTCATCAAAATATGAAAGTTATCCGAAATGTACCAAAATTTCACCCTAGGCTAATTTTGATATTCCGAATCCAAAAATGAAGTCCATTTTGAAATATAGAATATATATGATTTCAAAAAGTAGGTATTACTATTCACAACGGCTAGTTTAATTAGTTGTGGTGTGTGTTAGAACTCGAGGTTGCGTACAACACACGCTATCGCATTATTCGAAGGGAAACGTACCGTAGAAGCTTGGGGTGTTACACCTAAAATTGGAAAAAAAAAGTTTATATATTAAATAAAGAAAATTCATAATTCATTGGTGTATTTTATACTTGTTCCACTAGTATTTAATTGATTTTTTTATAATACAACCACCAGTTCTTCAAATATATTCAATAAACATGTTGAACAAGATATCTCTATGCACTGGATGGCTTTGTATCAACTAGATAATATTATCCCAAAACTAAAAAAATCAAATTACAATGAATCAAAAATATTTTTTACAAGTTGGACTTATACTCTAGAATGAGGGTAAGGTGAAACTTCAACTTCAACCCTTTTACTTGTCAAAATGAAAAACTGATGAATATATCAACACACTACAAGTTGAATTCTTCCTCGATTCAATTTCTCTGTTAGATATTCCTTATTTTAATGTCATTCCTGACCTCAATAATTCATGCAAGTTGTGTACACACTCATATTTAACATTAAATTTAAGAAAACTTAATTACACTTCATCTATATTTGTATGACATCCAAAAACCTATCACAAACACAATATTTATTTGTTATTTTTGTGTTTCCCAATATCAAGTTATGTGTACCTCAATTTCGGTGGGTACTGTAGTGCTGGCAGGGTACTGTAGCGGCGGCAAGGTTCTGTAGCAATGGCGGGCACTGTAGTAGTCGGGTTACTATTCATAGAATGGGCCTTAGGCAAAAAATTTGGGTATATGGGCTATGTAATGGGCTATATGACCACTGGGCCTTCGGGCTATATAATGGGTCTCCCTCTACCCAGATAAAAGAGTTCTTTGCTTTGATTTAATAATAAAATTGAGGTTTTGGCCCCAACCATTAAAAAAATCTTTGGTACTCTAATGCTTCATTAAAAATGCATCTGTTCAAATAACATCCACACATGAAAGAATTCACCACAGTCCACAGCCTCATACAAAAACCTAAATAGGTGTGCTAAATTCATCAAACAATCCGTATGAGTGGGTTGTGTTAATGTTTTGTTGCGTCAACCAACATGGTTACTAGGAACAGAATTTTCTGGAAAGTGGATGAAAGATTATCTTACCCTTCCTTCTATGAATAACACTATGGAGTTATGCAAACTATATAATAGAGAACCTTACTTCTAGAACCACTATGAGGGTTTTTAACACCAATTCTGTGTCCATAGGATCACAAGTTTTGTGACTAGAGAGGCTCCCAGATCAAATCATCATGAAACCTTTGGAGACGCATTTGTAATATTCCTTATGATTCATGGAAGAAATTCCTTAATGAAGATGCTTCTATAGTTATTTTCACTTTTCCATGGCCCACTGGAATCTCCTCCTTCACATAAGAAGAGTGCCACACAGAAACCTCTCTTCACAAGCCAAACATTTATGGTGACTCTGTTTCAGGGAAAAATGAGAGATCTCTCAAATAATGAGAAACATGAAGACTTTATCATGTTCATGATTCTGTAGTTATAGGTTATTATTAATTCCTCTCATGACATTAAACTCTAAATTTTAATCCATATTGAGATCTCAGTCAAAGTATTGGTTATTAGTTCGTGTCATGGAATATCTGCAAATGTCTTAGTCTTTTGGGATATTTAATTGTACATTGTGTTTTATGGTGTTTAATTTTCATGAGTTCTCATTTCAAATATACGATGGAATCCTCATTTCCATGTGATAAGGATCACATTATCCTCATTTACATGAATGTTTCAAACACATGTCTTCTGTAACTCCCTTTATAGATCAGCTGGAGATCATCATTGATTAATTATCCTACATGCAAGAAAACATTGCCTAAAAGATGAACCATGGCATCTTCGATTAATTGTTATGATTTTAGATAGATCATTGAGTGATTATTTAGATAATATAAGGATCATCCATCTAATCTGGTGAATAGAAGTGTTGTCAAAGGTTGACGATTATGGGCATATATGCTGCATTTTTCAAATTCGGGTAACATAGGAGAATGGATGGTCATGATCAATCTGATCAAAATATCAGGTTATATCTCTCTTTTAAGTGGGGAAATGGTACCCGATTACACATTTTCCCACATATAAAACATATGGAACCTCCGCTTTGGTATATCAATCAATTTCTATAGAGAGCATCTTAGAATTCTCTTCCCCCTCTCCTAGTACTATCCCATGCCGGTTCTGCAGGCATGCTCTGCACTAACCTCTTTGTAACTTTCCTCAAGGCCCATTCGCACCCTACACATGGACATAAACTCATGGGATTACACATGGCCCCAGCCACTTATAGGTTGGCTCAAGGCATAATCTCGTTGGTCATTGTAGACATGAATCAAATAGGATCCTATGGTTGAGTTGGCCTTGACTAACCAGTGGGCTGGCCCCAAATGTTTTGGTTAGGGAAACCATGAAAACATTGAAATCATTCAATTATTATAAATCAAATTACAATATTAGGATATTTAAGACCAAAAACTAAATTCGAAGCATTAAAATATATATTACAATATTCTTCATGAAAGGTATACATATATATTTTTCATTGAAATAACAAATCCCCTTCATCTCTTATGAAAAATGTTGATTTTCATGGTTTTTAAACAATCAATTCATCTTGAAAATTAATATTTTCATTGCATTTATGAAATCAAATGTTGAAGGCGATGTGCACTCTTCTAGTTCAATAATAACATGTATTTAAACTTAAAAATAGTTAAAAAATCATTTGACATGACAACATGGACAATTAGCCAAGCATAAAGTCCAATTTTATGTATTCATAACAATTCTCTAGGAATCATCACCAATCATGGAGAATTGTCATACCAAATGACAATCATTGAATCTATAAAAATTATCCATAAATAATTTCCAATCTTCTCGATTATTTCTTAACCTCTTTCCATATTTCACTTTCAAGGTTTAATTGTTGACCATTTAGGGATTGATTATACATTGTATTTTTTATCATTCATATATATTGAAAAAAAGTACAAAAATACTCATCAACCATCCATATTGACTTTTCAATATCCCCCATTGGCTCTGTTGCCAATAACACATCCTTATGCTCAATGTCCCTTCCCCCTATATTTACAATAAATCAAAAGGATTAATGTGGGGGGTTTTCTTATTCCCTTACAGGAACTTGAAAATAACGTCTCATTTTATGAAAGTAGGATGGTACCACATGGGTCACTAGTCAAAGACCCTTTAGTTGGTCTACTCTAAGTCTACATGGGCTAAACCTATATAGAAAACCAGATAGACACAGCCAAGGTTTTCTATGTTGTCCATCAATAACAATGAAAGTGATACAATGCTCATAACATATTTATTCCTCAAAAGGAGGATAGTCTAAAAAAATTATCAATCAATATATTCTCCTGCACATTTCAGTAAAAAATAGAAAATTTTAATTATAAGAATATTGAATCCTCCTATAAATACGATTACTCATAAATCAACATTCCAACTTGATTAATATATTTAATATAATTAATACAAGGGGATATAGTTTAAATGGGTTACCACCATTTTAAACTTCTTTTAAGATGACCTTATATTCTATATATTCATGAAATGAGTCTTGATTTCTTCCCATTTATGTCTTCTCTCCCTCTACAGGTGAGGACACTTTGACTTAACCTAGTGGAAAATTTCATCAGATATTCTTCAGGATATTTCTATTGATAATCCACCAATGTGGAACAATTAAATTTTCTATTATATCTTTAATAATAATTACAACTTTTTTTCATCCTTTTTTATTACCATTTTCTCCTTTTAGAAGTGATCATCACCTTCAATTCCCTCTAATTTAAGCACACAAATACTATTAATTAAAAAGTGATTAATATGGACCACCTATGAGATTCTTAATTGGAGAAATAAGGATGATAAATTTCAATCAACCCAAGGAATCCTTTCTGTGTATATCTAAAGTATCTGGTACTCTTCATGCTTATGTCTCCTTTACATTTGACATTTTGAGATGTCTTTTTCATTGTGGAGATTTTACTTATATTTTCCTTTATCTTGTGTGTATTTTTTATCCCTGCTTCTACCAATAGTTAAGTAGCTTCCCTTGGTGATTAATTTTTAATCTTCATCATCTCCCTTTGAGCTATTAGAATAGTTATACAATTATTTTCATTATATCCTGCTTTCATGAACCTTCCACCCAATTTTTGTGAGATAATTGAGTGGTCATGTGTTGACAGTATCTCGATAAATTCTAGATCTTCATGTGGATCAATATATTTTTCTTTTCTACTTTTCTCTACCTATTTCTTCATCCTCTACTTTCTCAATTTATCTACTAACATGAAATTAGTCGGGGAAGATAGTTACGAAATCCTGAACATATTTTGTCTTGGAGTTTCTACGTGTATTCTTTAATTCTTTTGAGTTAACTTACCTTGTAACTTATCAAAATGTTATTCAGGAATGTCTTCCATCAATCCTATCTTCTGATTTATCTTATAGATTAATTATCTTATTAATTTCATCTTTCTTCTATTTATTCCCGTGGGATGTTTTCAATATTCCATGGTATGAAATATTTTTCCACAGTAGAATAATATTTTATTGGTTAAGATGAAATTCTTGAAATCTAACTTAGCATTCTTCTTGGTAGTAGCTTCTTTAATAGTTTTCTGGGAAACATTATTTTTCATATTCCCCAAGCAATACTTTTCTACATTTTTATCTACTTATTAATTTTATTGGTTATATATTCTCATAAACATATGAATGGTTCATCGTTAGAATATATCAAAATTCATCATAATTAAGACCACTTATGTTGTAATAATAACAAAATTATACAAGATAACCAAATATTCTTTCTAGATTTATTATTCATTATCTATGTATTTTTATTAATTTTTTGTAGGTTTCTTCATTTCTTCACATTTACTCTCCCTAAATGTAGGCCATTTTAAATTTTCATATACTGACATATTATGCTAAAAATTAATGGACTAATTCCCAAATTTCTATCATCACAAAAAATATCCAAAAAATCTTCTTCTTTTTCTTATAGTACCAATCAAACTAGACATAATCCTTTTGTTTCTATATTTTCCTTTCTTTATTTGGAAAATTATTTTGGGAGTAATTTTTCTTGATCATAGTAGTATCCACACATGGTGTTCTGGTGTACTTATCAGTAATTTAATAAACCCATATTTCCCAAATTTTGGCTTTGAACCTGAACTAACAGACGAGCATACATTAGTATAAACTGAATTAACTAGGATATGAGTTAAATTATTACTTGAGTATGTAGAAGTTTGATTGAGTTTTGATCATGAGATATTCTTTCCACTAGTATGAGTCTATTCAGATATAGGAGTCACATCAAAAAAATTTAGCAATATCTCTACTTAGATTTTGACTCTCTTCATTTGTCTGGTTGGTATAATTCATCTTCTTAATAACTTGTGAAGTTTGATCATATGTCTGATCTAAACTTATCAATTTAATCTCAAGTTCAATACACTACATACAGAGGGAACCCTTATTATTTTGAACTAATATCAAATAGCCTTCTAAATAAATTTTAATATTATCAATCTGATCTCTATGATTTTTTCTACCTTTATTTAAATAATTGTCATGGTATATGATTCTTATGTATTTAATCTCTAATTGGACTTCCTTGACACTGATGGAAGCTTTAGGTGATTCTTCTAGAGCATGGATATTCTGTATTTAATCGTCATTAAACTTTTTCTTTTCTCCCACTCACTAGACAATATCTTTAACCTTAAATGTTGTGTCTTTAATTTGAGTATCCCTTACATTCACAAAAACATTTAAAAATGTTTCATGTTTATGAATTATTTCTCTAAAAATATATTTTATCATAGTGATCTCATAATCATTTCAAAAAAATTATTATTCAATTAGTGAAATATTTTTATCCAAAAGAATCATAGATTATTTTTTTTTTGATAAGGTCTATGAGAACATTTGACCTTTTTAATTTCTTAGTAAATTCATCCTCCTATTTATTTATTTCATCTTCATATTGTAATCTTTCATAAAAAATATCATTGAATGTACAGACTATATATGAAATCACTTCTATAGGAACATTATTTTAATATATCTTAATTTTAGAGTAGAATCATTCAGTAGTTTTGATAGATTCCACTTCCTAATACTCATCACATGTTGAACAAGTATCTTTATAAGAATAATTGTCAACTAATTGGATAATATAACATTGATTCTTATATTATTTCTTTGAAATTTTTCTAAATCTCTTTATTACACTCTTCTTAAAAGTTTTCTAGTATAGGAAGATAACTTCATGTTTTCTTCAATTTTACTGGAGATTAAATTTTTTACTTGAGGTGCTTCAGAATTAGCTACAAATCTGAGCATCACATAAACATTGAAAAAACAACTAGGAAAAAAACATTGATCCAAACATAGGTAGTCCTACACTCTAAAACCACTTTTGAAACCCATATTAATCATGTAAGGACACTAAGAGAGGGTAAATCAATATACCAAACTTTTGACCAAACTTTGCCCTCTTTTCATTAACCCCTCCATCTTCAACCTCTTCCTCGATTATAAAGAATGGGTCTATTCTGTAAATTTATATAATAAGAGAAAAAATTGTATGCAAATATTTCTTTTAAGGTTTATTATAAAGACCTACAACTTTTCATTATCAACCTATGGTTGGTTCATGGATTCTCTTATCACTATTTATTTTATTGATTACAAATGTTTGAAATTGGAACGTAAGTTATTTCCTTAAATAAACAATATTCTAGGGTAAGTGGTGAATTTTATACTAGTTCTACACGTTTTAAATGGAATTGTTTATACAAGAACCCCTAGTTATTTAAATATATTCAATAAATACACTAAACAATACATCTCTATGCATTGGATCACTTTGCATCAAAAAGATAATCTTGTCCCTCTGCTGAAGGAGTTCGAATGCTAGTGAATAAACTATATTTTATATATGTTGGCCTTATACTCCTGAATGGGTGGAAGGTAAAACTTCCACTTAAACTATTTGATTTCTCATAATGAATAACTAATGAAATTATCATCACAAAGTAAGTTCACATCATCCTTTCTTCAATTTATCGTGTAGATATTCCTTTGGTTAATGAAATTCCTAGCTTTAATAATTTTTGAATGTGGTCTATACACTATTTTTTAATATTCTACACAAGAAATATTAATTTACCATCATTCATAATTTCATGAAATCAAAAAAACACTCACAAACATAATCTCTATTTTCTATTTTTATGCTGCCCAACATCATGTTTTGGGTGCGTCAATTTCAATCCTCTAAAATGACCTGTTCCAAATTATATTTATCTTGGGTACTCTATTGCATCTTTATGTGTGCATGGGTTTAAATCACATGCATGCATAAAAAAATGCACCACAGTCCATTGCCTTATGCACAAACATGAATAGGTGTTCTCAATTCGTCAAACAATAAAATTGAGTGGGTTGTGTACAATTTACTTTGCGTAAACCAACATGGATACTATGATCATAATTTTCGTGCAATTAGAAGCTAGATCATCGTATCATTCCTTCTACACATAATTTGAGGGTGCATTTCACTTTTTGAAGGCCTGTGTCGATATCTCATTAAAAGTACCGATTAGAGTGTTATGTCATGGAATATCTTCAAATTTCTAGATCATTCAGGATATTTAATTATATGACAAGTTTTATGGTGTCTTATCTTCATGAGTTCTCGTTATACCTTGGTGATGTAATCATCACGTTCATGTCGTGAGTATCATATGGTCCACATTTACCCAAACATTTTTAAATAATGACATCTACAACTAAGTTTGTAGATCGTCCAGCGATCATATTTGCTTAATTATCATGCATGAAAGACATAGTTTAATTCATGACAAACCTTGGAATATTTGACCCATTTTAATTATTTCAGATCAATTATGGAGTGTTAAGATTGATGATGGAATGATCCACCATCTACTCCAGAAAATAGTCGTTATGTTGAAGTTTTTAGATGGCACGAATATGTGTGGATTATTTCGAATTAAATCCACATGAAAGAATTCAAAGTTTTAATAAATTTGATCAAATGGCCACATTATTTCCATATTTTAAGTGGAGAAACATTAACCGGTCTCATGTTGTCTCACATAGAAATATGATGGCACCTATTATCTGGTATATCAATCATGGTCTATGGGGGGGAGTCTCAGAATCCTCTTCCCCCTCTCAAGTACCGTCCCATACCATTTCTGCAGGTGTTCTCTCTACCCACCTCCTTGTGACTATAATCAAGTACCATGCACACCCTACACATGGGTGTGAACTAAAGGGATTATACACAGTCCATTTCACTTGTTAGATATATCAGGACTAGTAACAATTGGGTGTGGTGGACTTTGGTCCCAAATGAACCAGTGGTTGAGTTGGTCTTGGCGAGCCAATGGGTTAGCCCTTATTTTTTGTTAACGGATACCTTGAACACTTGGAAATCATCCAACTGTTATAAATCCAAGTATAATCTTAATTCAAATAAATCAACCACAAAATTTGAAGACTTAATATATGTATGCAAATATTAATCACACGTCATATAAATATATAATTTTCAGTTAAATAAACAATCCCCTTCATCTCTATATGAAAATTTATGCTTTTCATGGTCTTAAAATAACTTCTTCAACAATTACACATGGAATTAGATTATCATCCTTATTTATTAAAAAAATCATTGACTTGGTCAATTCATCTTCATGAAATAAAATTTTTAATGTTTATATATCATCTCCTTTCAAAAATAAATTTATCATGAAAATAAATATTTTCATGGTCTCCATCAAATCAAATATGGAAGACAATGTACACTCTCTTAGTTCAGTAACCATATTTATTTGAACATTAGAATTTTTCAACATTCATATTATTTGACGACATGGAGAGTTGCATAAGCATGGAACCAATGCTATGGATGCATAACAATTCACCAGGAATCATAACCAATCATGGAGAATTTTCATACCATGTAAAAATTAATTAATCAATAACAATTCTATAGGAATAATCACCAATATTATTGAGTATTTCTTAAACTATTTCCATATTTCTATTTATTTGATTAATTATCGATCATGGAGGAACTCATGATACGTTGAATTTTTATTCCTTCTTATATATTGTCAACAAAACCATACTCAATTACCATCCATATGGGATTTTCAAAAATATTCATTAAACATTTATGATCAATATATATATTACATTTAACATTATATAAATGATTTTTAAAATCTTTTCAAGTTGAAAGAACCTCTACAGGATTAATATATTTGGTAGTTTAATTATTTATTTGTATTTTCATTTTACATGAATCATATGAAATCACTCAATCATCTTGCAACAATACACAAACAATTTCCGTCAAATGAGAATAAATATAAGGAAAACATTAAAATTTTCTAGTAAGGAAGTCTAACATTGAATAATTATTCAATCTTATTCCAATTTCCAATAACATTTATCAAATTCCTTTTTCTATATGGATTTAATTCCATTAAAAGTTAACATGGTTAGTTGGAAAGATAACCAATAAAATTTTCCAACAACCTATTGGTAGTAACGCAAAAATCCAATAAAAATTAAAATATAAGTTAAATTTTTTGGTGTTGGACATTGTTCAACAAAATTAGTTTTAGTAAGAATGAAAATTATGCCATATTTAGATAAACTTTTTCTATATAAAGAAATATAATTTAACAAAAAGTCATGTTTATAAAATTTTACATAAAACTACTTTTCTATTAATATTTATATATATAAATCCTTAGATGTTTCTCATGTTCTTCATAACTATTAGTATAAAATTGAATTTTATCAATTAAAACCATTAAAAATAAATAAAAATATACATAGAAAAATATATTTATAAGTTCCATAAATATAGTGTGTTCAATCATCAACCCAAAATGAAAAACCAAAAAAAACATAATTTCCATACATTGTATGGAGCACCATCCATGGAATGTATTCCTCCAAAACTTTTAGCTAGTGATACTTATACCTATGATCAATCTTTGAAAATTTATGAGCACCATGGAGATGATCAAACCTATCATAGATATGCGGTTACAAATACTTGTTCTTAAAAGTGATGTTATTGAGTTCTCTATAATCAATGAAAAGAATCCTGGATAAATATTTATTTGTAAGAAAAAATAGAGGGTTAACCAAAGATATTGTGTTATGTATAATGAAACCCTTATCAAGAATTTCTTTTAATTAATGTTTTAAGTCCAAACATTCTACTGAAGACATTTGATAAGGGTTTTCTGAAATTTTCAAAGAATCACATACTGAATAAATAGGGAATTAAAACTTATAACTATAAATTAGAATATGGAAATCATTGAAAAATACATCCATATATTCATTTACTTGTGATACATCACTAATTTTAACTGATTTATTTTTTTCAACAATATGTGGAAGATAAATTTCAACTCTATATTTTATTACTTTTTTAACTTCTTGACATGTTATAAATGGTATGAATAAATTATTATTTTCAAAAAAAAATATTTCAAAGAAATAACTTCTTTATCTATAAAATCCATCTTATCATAAAAACCCAGAATGAAATACATACCAAGATTAATATCAAACTATGTAAGGGAAAGGAAAACATTTTAAATATGAAAAAATATTCCACATATGACAAAATTAATATATATATCAATTATTGTTGTTTTTATACTACCAGAATATTTTTTTACCATGATTTTTTACTCCATTTCCTGTGATGGTGTTTCCGTTTTACTTGAAAATTTCATAGATATGGGTGTAGATATTGAATCAAAAAATATACTAGAAATATCCAAATAAACAATTAATATACTTGTAACCACTTAATTGTAGCATCTTGAATCTATTTTTGTCATTAAAAACTACTTTTACACACCTTTCCACTAAAATCTAAATGGTTTTGTTTCAATAAATGATATGTTATAAACATGTTCTTATATTGATAATTCAGTCACTCTCATTCTTGGTTGGAACTATTAAATTCCTATTTCAAAAAACTTAACTCTACCACAAACTAGTTATTTATAACAATTACAGGTTATTGATTCATATGGTTATTATCCCCTTAATGTCATCCCACTTCAGCTATCCTATTTATTCTGTGGATAACCACTATAAACTGACCTAGATTAGATTAAGGAACATGCAAATTTTCAAAATATATTTCATGATAATATAAAACTATATAAAAATATCATAAAATTGTCTATTAAAATTACTCTAACATATGCATTTTTATGAACCATTATTTTGATACCAGCTATAATTACTTGTATCATAGAAAATACATAATTACTTAGTTTTTTTCAAAGTTTTAACTTTCTTCCACTGTTAAGATATTTTTGATTTATAGTTATACATAATTAGGAGAAAATTAAAAAAAATCGGACACTTCAACATACTATAAATTTTTTCCATAAAAACAAGGATTTAAGTTTATGTCACTATTTTATTCAAGGCCATTTTAAATATTTTAAGACAAGTCCAAAGTGAAAATATTTAATTTATATAGTTCTTACACATCCTTTTATATAGTGAAAAACATTTTAAAACTTAGGATAAGGAAAAGTGGAATTATAACAGATATATAAATAAATTAATACCATTAGTCTAAAGAAAAGTATGAAAATCCATGAAAATGTTTTCCAATTTCATAAAAAAACTTAAATATGATAAATAAATTTTATCCACATGGGAAAATAAACCTTATCTAAAATAAATCCTTCTAAAACCAGAAATAAATTTATAATGGCGAAAGAATCCTTTGGTATGTGAGAACTCGTGAAAAAATTCCTTATAAAACTAACCATTCACATTTAAAAAATACAGAACTTTTCCTTACACATAAAATCAAATTATTTCTATAAAAACCCATAAAAATAATGAAATAATTATCTTTGGTCATAATATACTAAACCGTATTTATAACTATTTAACACATTTTAGAAATAAATGTTGCCTAGTTAATTCCATGGGAGTAACCTACAAGGTTATATCCCTCATTTTCACCTTCAAAGACTATTCATTACCCATTTTATTGGAGAGTTATATCAAGATCACCCATTATCATAAGATATATAGGGATCATCCTTCATAATTTATAATTATCAAGTACCATATCATGGTAATAAAATACGTGATCTTCCAATTTTTTATCGTAACCCTTTGAAAAAATCATTTGAACTTGTAAGAATATCACATTCAATTTTCCCATAAAAATGAGGAGAACTATCTATTTATTTTGAACCTTTTTTTTATAAAATATCACTAGAATAATGGAAATTAGAAACACTTATCAAAAAACCATGAAAATATATAATAAATATTTATTATGAATAATTTATTCAATAATTGGAAAATTTGTTTGTTCCATTTATATTATAAAATAATTATTTTCAACTTTGGTAATAATTTAAAAATGACCCATACAATATAAGTTTAAAATATTCCATTTTAAGTATATAAAAATAAAATAAAAAATAAGTTTAAAATTTAATTGAATAGTATATAATGTATAAATATGAACATTCTTGGAATTTTTTTAAAAACTTGTGTATGGAGGAGAAATATTGGAAAGGAATACTTTAAAACCTGATTTTAATGAAAATATCTAACATTATGTCCTGTATAGATTCAAACATTCTTTAACTCATGAAAAATAAAATTATATTTGTTTAATAATTTATTAAAAAAAAATTCACTTCAATTCCATTATTATTATTCCTTTTATTTAATTTATTACCATGACTTATTAAATTACTAAAACAGTTATGTTTATGCTGGTCGTTTGGGGTCCATTCGATTTGTAGCCTCAAAATAAAATTCATGCATTAACTAACGTCAAAGGGTTCATCATTAAATCTTATAAATAATATTAAAAAAAATTATAATTTTAATTTTTATACATTAAATATACTTTTAATACCATACATGTAAGTTATTTATGATGAAATAATCACTCCATTTCATGGAGATAGTAATTTATATGTACTCATGAATGACATTTTAATATTTAGATTAGGTGGAAAAGAAATAAATTAGAATTTATTTTCATTTAAAAAAACATAATTATGTTATAAATTTCATCTTTATTTTAGTTCCATCCTTATGAAAATTATTGTCATGTGGTAATGATAAATGAATTGCATCACTTCAATGATGTGGTAGTCAACACGAACGCATGAGCGACGCTATAATTTTCAAATTGATGGGAAGTTAAGAAGGTAACTATTATTTCATCCTTAAAAAACATAATTACCCTAAAAATATAATATACAGTCATTTTATCTATCATTTTAACCTTCCATATGATTTTTTATGAACAATGAAACACATCACTTAACAAAGGTGGAAGTCCACAAGAATTCATAAGTGGAGTTTTCATTCCCATAATATGGAAAAGGAGATGAAAATGGGTTGTGACATAAACATAATAAAAATTATGTAAATTAAAGATACTAATGATTTATATCATCATGGTTAAATATGATTAGATGTAATTATAATAATAACTAAACATGAAAACATATAGTTAAAAGTTATATCATTTCTTTGGAAACCATCATTGGATTACACCATAAGCCTTCTTGAAATAGTACTTTGTGAGCCCAGGAACTGCAAGACATGGGTAGGGGTGTTAGGAATTTATTTAGGAAGGTATTTTTGGATATAAAATATTCAAAATATATGAATGAGATAGGAGAGTGTGTTCCCTTTTATAAGTGATGGGTTTGATACTCTTGATATTAATAAATGTTTCAAAATAATATAAAGTCTTAATCTAGGTTAAGTATCACTAAATAAAGTAAAATTAGTAAATAATGCGATAGTGCTTGAAATTATCACACAAAATACTATTTAATATGATATTTTTGACCTTGTCACTTTGTTTTAACAATAATTATCTCATTTTACCCTTTTACCAAAGTAGTAAAAATTTTACCATGGTAACTATTCATAATGACCAAGAGTGAAATTGAACTCAGTACTAAATCTTAACATCTTTGTTCCAATTATTAAATACACAATTAAATATCCAATAAATATAAGTGGCAGAAATTAATTTTAACCTAAGAACACAAAATTCAAGGAAGTTTTTTTCTAAAATATGTGTTTTAAGCTAAAAAATGACCTTATAAAAAAATCCAAAATAATTATGTTTACAATTTAATTAATTATAATATTTTAAATTAAAGAGATAATATATATATTTAAAACTAAATAAGAACATAATTGGACTTTTAAATGCTTTATTTAGTAGAAATCAAAGTAAATTTTGAAAAAATCTGCATTTTCATTATAAACTTATAAGTCAATATTTTATAAAAAAATCCCTAAAATTAAACTTAAGATAAATTTGAAATAATGATAACAAAAATTAATTAAATTTTAGCAAAAATAATCCCTAAAATTTATAAATTAAAATTTTAAATAAAATTTTATAATTCATGAAAAACACTTTGGTTAGAAAATGATATTTCTTTTTTGACTGAAAAGTTTCATAAAATTAGTATAATGAAAATGAGTCTATAAAATATTTTCTTTAATATTTATAAGACATGAAATTTATTTATTTTTAACATTACATGGGTTTTCATTGATCTACTAACATTTTCTTTACTCACATAGTGAATTAGCATGTTTATGTATGGACATATCTATAAATTTACATAAATATATTATAAAACAACATTATAAAAAGGCCCAATTAAAAGAATAAATAATAAGATAAATAAGCTAATTTAGAAATTAACATATGACTTGAGAATTTAGATATTTTTTCTAACAATCATGTAAACATATTTCATATCTTATTAGATTAAAAAACATTTATAGATTTATTTTCTGATCATTCTTCAAGTAAAGATCATAATCCAAGTAGTGTTCTTAGCCACCATAAGGGACCTTTCCATCAAAGATGTTTGTTAGGAATGATATTTTATGTGAGGTAAAATGAATATATATATATGATCAGTCTAATATCCATCCTTCCAAAGCTAAATTTTTATAAAAATAACTTTTAAGGAAAAAGTTTAAAACCTTCCAGTTCAACCAAAGCCATAAAACACAATAATAGGAAGCATAATTATTAGAGACCAGCTTAAACCCATTACCCCAACCTCCCTAAATAATTTCCAGGAGATATATTTTACCTCTTTTGTAACGACCCAAAATTTTGAATAATTTTTTTTCCTAACGTTGTGTGTTATTTTATTTTATACTCAACAAAACTATTTCATTTAATAAAATGAGTATAGTTAAAATAAGACGGTTGGGTTTTGATTGTTATATGACCATTGGTTAATATGACCATTGGAAACTAAATGTTTCAATTATTGTCTATAAATACAAGTGTTATTTATTAATTAATATAGAATGAAGATTTATTGGCCCTATCCGGTAGTCTCGAACCGATTGAAGCCCATCTGATGGAACTAGGGAAGGAGGTAGCACCTCTGGGCTTTGCTCTAGACCAAACCCAAGCCGAACTTCATCGTGTGAAGATGGAACAGAATCTCCTTTGCAAGAAGTTCAAGCTGATTGAAATCAATAATTGGGAAATGTTGGTCGAGCCACCCCAAGATTCTATCACCCTATCACATCTTACTTTCAGGTCCTATGTTGGTGTTATAAGGGGTTATGTAACGAGATTGTAACTACCTTCTTTAATCCTTTGATTTAAATAAAAAAATTTATGACTTCTTATGGTGAAGTTTGTGAATTTTTTAATGTCCGGATAAATAGAGTATTCATATTTTTTATGAATTATAGAAAAATGATATTTTAAAATATTTATGTAAACCTTAAATATTTAAAAATATGTAATGATTTTCAAAAAAATGATCTTTTATAGCTGTGTTTAGAATAAAATATAGAGTCTAATAAGATCAATTTAATTTTTGGTGAATAGTAAATAATGAATAGTAATTTTATGATTATGATTAGTAATGTGACCAAATGGATAAATTAACTTCACTTAAGAAAGTATTTATATAATTTAGGCACCATGATTAAGTAATGTGATTCAATAAAATCGGTAAATAACTGTTTCAAAAATTATTGGTTAAGTATTAGATATTTTGACTGAATAGTGTTTTTATTTAAAAATTAAAATAAAAATATTTCATAATTATCTTCATAAAATAGAGTTCATTTTTGAAATCATAGCATCGATATTTGGTTAAGGTGAATTTTTGCGATTTTTCTGAAAAAGTTGAATTTTCAGTGAATAGTGTTTTATTTAAAAACTAAATTAAAATTATTTAGAAAATTATTTTCATTAAATGGAGTTCTTTTTTGAAATCAGAGCATCTATATTTGGTTAAAGTGAGTTTTTTGGATTTTTCTGAGAAAGTTGAATTTTGGTGAATAGTAAAAATAAAGTTTTTGAGTTTCGGGTGTTAAATGACATCATTAAGGATGTAATAATTATGAAATAATTCTGGTCGACTTATGAATAGTAATATAAGGTATGAGGTGTCCCAAGTGGCCAACACCATGGGAAAAAACCATGGTCAAGCCCATGGTTTTTCCAATACCACTGATGAGGTGTCCCTTGGCAATTAATGCTTTGTCCCCTCAATTCTCTTATAAATACCAAGCCTTCGCCTCTTTCATTTCATTTATAAATCCTCTCCAACAATGTTCAGGTCTCTTTACCTCCCAAGGAGTCCTCCCAAGGTCCCGACCATCAATATTTCGAAGTTACTCTTCAAGGTAAGGGATTCTTTCACTCTCCTCTTTTAAGTCATGACTTCATGTATGTTGTGTCTTATATTTTCCATCTCTTTATGTTGAGGGTATGTTCTTATATGTTCTTATTACTGCCCATTTCATGTAAAAATGATGAGATACCCTTTCTTCTCTCATCAATTTGTTTTCTTAATTTCTAAGTGACGTTATTAGTCAGCCGAATTTCTCGTAAAAGGAATTGTGTCTTCTCTTTTCTTTCATGTTTCCTTTTCATGTGGTATGTCATTCAAATTTCCATACCATTTTATTTTCTCCATGTTGTTATATATTTATACTGTATTATAAGTTATTTTTTAGTGGATTACTCTTGTACCCTCTCTTTCCAATGTTTTCGAAAACCATGTTATATAGTCGTTATGCTGCAGAAATTTCGCCTCAAAAATTCTATCTCTTTCTCTCAAGAAATTATCTTGTTTATTTATGTGAATACCCAGAACTATTTTATTTCTATGGGTGTTAATAAATATATAAATATGACATATTTTATTCTGTAATGGACATACATATAACCCTCACTCCCTTTACATGGCTTATAAATGATATAACAATCTTTTTTTAAGAGCTTTTAAAACATCACAATTTTGAAATGAATCCCATTACTCTCTGTGGGTTATTTATGAAATTTTTTATTATGATCTATTGGATCACATGTAGTTAAAGAAATAATTAGGTTTCACCCTGATAGTACTGCAATTCATTGGGTAAATATTTAATCTCTAGATATGAAAAGTTTCACGATACCATGGTGAATAACCTTGATAATTTGTATGACACCTTGGGGATGGACCATGGTGATATGTTAATGAATGTCTAAATGAAATGTTGTAGCCAGATATTCAAGTTGTGTTTCAAGTTCTTTTCTTTATGACATTCCTATTCTTCCATTGCTCATTTATTTATGTTTTTATTCAAGTTCTTATCGATATCAAAAGTACATTGATTCCCTTGTTTACCATTATTGGGCCTTCTGCTCACCCTTTTCATTGATTTCTATCTCCGGGATATGAGGTGCAATAAATGTATATAGGATGAACATGTTATGAAACCTTACAATTGGTTTAGATTAATTTTTTATGTTGTTTTCATGTATTATGTTCCTGATTTCCAAAACACTAGACTTTAAAGATCCTCTGCATGTAAAATGTAATGAAAAGTTATGTATTAAAAATGCAGTATTCCACAGTTGGTAACAAAGGATTGTTTAGTTATTTATGGAAATTAGGATATGAAAACTTTATGAAGAAACCTATAGAAAAGTTTAAATATAGTAAATCTTCCTGGTATTTTCGTGAGTATTGAGTAAGTGGTATATCAAGAAAATGCATCCATGTCTGGAAATGAGTAGGTAGAGGTGGCTTTGGCACAGATGTACATAGGGGTAAAACCAAAAAACACCACTTTGAGCTAGACTTGAACGGGAACTGGTACACAACAACGGGCCTTGTTGTACTCTTGTTTACGACACTCATGGGGGATATGTTTGGTTAATCACAAGATTTTTATGAATCATTATGATGGAATTATAGAAAAATGTAATTGTCTAACCATGAAGTTTTAAGACATAAAATCCTTTTTAGATAAAAGATTTGTAAAAGAAATCAGTTTCTCACGAAGGATATATTCTTTCAGAAAACATCCCCATCATCTAGGAATATGTTGACGTATTTCCTAAGGAGTTACCCGGAACTCCCCCAAAAAGAGAGGTAGAGTTCTCCATTTAACTCATACCTGGATCTCATCTGATGTCAAAGACCTCCTATTGGATGGAAAATGTAGAGCTAGAGGAATTAAAGAAACAACTCCAACATCTTTTGGAAAAAGGGTTTATCCAACCAATTGTCTCTCATTAGGGAGCACCAGTTCTCTTTGTGAAGAATAAGGATAGATCTATGCAGCTATACATTGATTATAGAAAACTTAATGGGATCACAATGAAGAACAAATACTCTCTTCCATGAATTGATGACTTATTTCACCAACTTCGTGGGACTCAATTCTTCTCTAAGATTGATCTTCATTTTGGTTATCATCAATTGAGGGTGAAGAATGATGATATTCCAAAAACTGCCTTCTAATCAAGATATGGGCATTATGAGTTTGTTGTTATACCCTTCGAACTGACCAATGCACCTCCTATTTTTATGGATCAAGAATAATTTGATTTTGGAAACTTATATTTTATCAAATGGATGTCCTTTGTATAAGAAAATGATTTGGTGATTAAATGATAAAGGTTATTTTGGATGATGTTTTATCTTTTTGATTACTATATGCCTTAGGGAAATAAATTACTACATGATTTAAATTGAGGAGTAATGGTTGAATTTTTCTTGTAAGAATTTATGTATTTGTTGTGAACATATGGTGATTTGGGTTATTTCTGGAAAATGATGAACCTATCATAGAAAATATGTGAATAGATTAATTACACTTTAGTATGAGAAATTGATAGTAGTGGATGTTATTTGGAGATAAATGTTAAGATTTATTGGGGAAGACTATGTGATTAAATTCTTCTCTATTTTGGGTTCCATTATTAGTTTGGATTATTCTGAAGGATTTTAAGGATGATTGTGTATTGAATGGTCTTTCTGGAACTTGGGGTACTTTTTTGAATTTTGGAGATTAATAGTCATATTTATTTTTATAAAGGAATATTCTTTTTGGGGATTATATGATCTCATACTAACCTTTTTAGTTTTAGATTATGACTAAATACAAGGGGAAAATATAGTTATTCTTTTGTGGATTATGTGATTTTCTAAAAGTTGATTCTTGTGCTTTTTATGAGACCAATTCTTTTTGAATGCTCATTGTTTGGAGAAAATATTAGTTTGGTGGAAACTTATTAAGGGATGAAACTGTACATGAAGGTAAGTATATTTCCTTATGGTTTTATTCTATGTAGTAAATGAATTCCTCAAAATTATTAAAAGGAACGTAAAACAAAAATGTTGTTGGTTTACGTTTCCTACTGGGTAATCAAATACCGTTTGACAAATCTTAAGATTGAGATCTTCTTATGGTTAATTTTCTCCTAATAATGTTTTCTATCACTCTACATCAGAACTTGAACCTTTGTTTTCTCTTCCATATCCATGTTTTCCTACATGGAATCCTAGTATGGGTTAACTCGGGTGACCTTTGTACTTCCCTTTCTTTTTTTTAAAGTATTAGTTTTACTGAATCTTTTTCTGATGTGGAACATTCAACGAAATTTTATAGCCCAATATTAAAATTGTAAGGATGGAATTTCTTAATAGGGGAAGAATTTAACGACCCAAAATTTTGAATAAATTTTGATTCCTAACTTTTTGTGTTATTTTATTTTATACTCAACAAAACTATTTCATTTAATAAAATGAGTATAATTAAAATAAGACCGTTGGATTTTGACTGTCATATTACCATTGGTCAATATGACCGTTGAAAACTAAATTTTGTGATTATTGTCTATAAATACAAGTTATCTTGATTAATTAATATAGAAATAAGATTCGATGGCCCCATCGAGTAGTCTCGGGCCAATCGAAGCCCATCTAACGGAACTCAAGAAAGAGGTAACACCTTTGGGCTTTGCTCTGGAACAAACTCAAGCCAAACTTCATTATGTGAAGATGGAATGGAATCACCTTCACGAGAAGTTCAAGCTGATAGAAATCACCACTCGGACAATGTTGGCTGATCCACCCTAAGATTCTATCACCCTAGAACACCTTACTCTTATGTTTTATGCTACTGTTATAAGGGTTTATGTAATGAGACGGTAACTGCCTTGTGTAATCCATTGATTTAAAAAAAATTGTGATGTATTCTTATGGTGAAGTTTGTGAATTTTCAAATGTCCAGATAAATATAGTATGCATATTATTGATGAATTCTATAAAAAGGATATTTTAAAATATTTATGTAAACCTTAAATAATTAATAGTGTGTAATGATTTTCAAAAAAACATTCTTCTACAGCTGTGTTTAGTATGAAATTTATAGTCTAATAAGATAAACTTAATTTTTGGTGAATAATAAATTAGGAATAGTGATTTTATGCTTATGTTATTAATTTGACCAAATGGATTAAGTAACTTCACTTAAGAAAGTATTAATATAATTTAGGCACCTTGATTAAGTAATGTGATTCAATAAAATAGGTAAATAACTATTTCAGAAATTATTGGTTAAGTATTATTTTTTTCAAGTGAATAGTTTTTCTATTTAAAAATTAAATTAAAAATATTTACAAAATTATTTTCATAAAATGGATTTCATTTTTGAAATCAGAGCATCGATATTTGGTTAAAGATAATTTTTGGGATTTCTCTGAAACAGTTGAATTTTCAGTGAATAGTGTTTTTATTTAAAAATTAAATTAAAAATATTTAGAAAATCATTTTCATAAAATGGAGTTCATTTTTAAAGTCAGGTAATAGATATTTGGTTAAGGTGGAATTTTGGGATTTTTCTGAGAAAGTTGAATTTTTGTTGAATAGTGAAAATACAGTTTTTTTGTTTCAGGTGTTTAATGACATCATTAAGGATGTAATAATGATGAAATAATTCTAGTTGACTTATGAATAGTAATATAAGGTATGAGATGTCCCAAGTGGCTAATACTATGGTCAAATACCATGGTCAAGCCCATGGTTTTTCCAATACCACCGATGAGGTGCCCCTTGGCAATTAATGCTTTGTCCCCTCACTTCTCTTATAAATACGAAGCATTTCCCTCATTCATTTCATTTAAAAATCCTCAACAATGACGTTCTGGTATCTTTACCTCCCATGTAGTCCCCCTAAGGTTCCCTCAAGACTCCCAAGTTCTCGACCTTCAATATTTCGATCTTACTCTTCAAGGTAAGGGATTCTTTCACCCTCCTATTTTAAGTCATGAATTCATTTATGTTGTGTCTTATATTTTCCTTCTCTTTATTTTGATGGTATGTTCTTATATGTTCTTATTACTTCCCATTTCTTGTAAAAATTATGAAAGACCCTTTCTTCTCTCATCAATTTTTTTTTTTGAAATTTTAAGTGACGTCGTTAGCTGCCGAATTTCTCGTAAAAGGAATCACGTCTTCTCTTTTCTTTCATGTTTCCTTTTCATGTGGTATGTCATTAAAACAATGTTATATAGTCGTTATGCTGCAGAAATTTCGCCTCAAAATTTCTCTCTCTTTCTCTCAAGAAATTACCTTGTTTAGTTATGTGAATACCCAAACCAATTTAGTATCTATGGGTGTTAATAAATATATAAATATGATATATTTGATTCTATAATGGACATACATATAACCCTCACTCCCTTTCCATGGGTTACAAATGATATAATGATCTTATTTTTAAGAGATTTTAAAACGTCATGATTTTGAAATGAAACCAATTCTTCTCTAGGGGTTTTTTGTGAAATGTTTGATTATGATCTATGTGGATCACATGTAATTAATTACATATTAAGGGTGTGTTATGATATCACTCCAATGCATTGTGTAAAGATTTAATCTCTAGAGATGACAAGTTTCACGGTACCTTGGTGAATAAACTTGGGAATTTTTATGACACCTTGAAGATGGACCTTGGTGATATGTTCATGAATGTATAAATGAAATGTTGTAGCCACATATTCATGTAATTTTCCAAGTTATTTTTTTATGACATGCATATTATTCTATTCCTCATGCCTTTATGTTTTTATTCAAGTTCGTATTGATATCACAAGTACATTGATTCCATTTTTTACCCTTACTGGGCCTTCTGCTCACCCATTCCTTTGATGTCTGTCTCCAGGATATGAGATGTAGTAAATGTACATAGGAATAACCTATTATGAATCCTTACAAGTGGTTTATATGAATGTTTTATGTTTTTTTCATGTATTATGTTCCTGATTTCCAAGACACTAGACTTTAAAGATCCTCTGTATGTAAAATGTAATGAAAAGTTATGTATTAAAAAGGCGGGATGACACATCTTTGTTATCATCGCCTTAGATAATAACTTTGAATTGATGGGCCAGTTTATCCCATGTGTGTAATAACTCCTCCATTGTTATCTTCTTATAATTAAAGCCTCAAGTCATAATTAAATGATGTATGACAATCCAATCGTTCTGGTCTATATTTGTGTCCACTTGGATTGGGCGCTAATTAATCTTTTCTGTATCCTCCCTAGAAGCAATGATCAGTCTAATAAAGAGGCCAATCATCATCATATAGAGACTAAATATATATGTATCATCTTTCCCTATGACGGCACTTATCTATTTATTGAAAGGAAATATGTGTGTGTGTGTGTATAATCCTCCCCTAGAATTCCTCCCAACATCTCAAAAGAATTAACATACACAAACACAAAATCATATACATATATGTATCCTTCCTAAATATGAGACCTCTAATCTCATAAGGATTAAATTAATATATATATATATATATATATATAAACATATATCATTACTTTGTTTAGCTAGTATATAATCATGTAGTAATTACTAGTAAAACAAGGTTCAAATTCATGCACTTTCAAAATATAGAAAAACTAAGGCTAGATAAAATCAACACTATGTAACAAAACATCTAAGAATGATAATCATACTAATATAAAATGATAAGAGAATAGAATTTTGTTTGAATAACATAAAATAATCTATGATTTATATCATAATAATAAAAACACTAAATTTTAGAAAATAAAAATTCTACATATCACATCATTTACTATGCTCTATATGAAACTAGTAAAAATTATTTATATGTTAAGAATATAGTAATTATCTATATGAGGAAATCAAATATTCAATACATCAAATAAGATAAACATTCTCTAAAGGAATCATAAACTAAAATTTCTATTATACAGAATCCTTGTACACTAGTGTATAATCCCGGTTAATCTAGTAAGTAATTAATAAATGAAACACAAAAATATAGTCATCACAAATATTTGTCTTAGTCAAAATGAAACATAGGTTATGAAATAATCCACCCATATGATAACTGATGATGATTTAAAATGAGTAAATATTCTAGAAATTTAAAAAAATCTCAAACATGTTATGTGAAAGTTGAATGAGGGAATAACTAGATACCACTAGTGTTAGTGTATGAAGTAATGTGGGAAGTGCATAAAAAATAATTAAAGGTATGACTTCCCATAATATTATCCAGGGAAATAAAACTTTTCCAAGGTCTTAATTTAATTTCAAACCTTACCCAAAGATTAAAACCCATTATTGTATATAATTTAATACTCGATTTCTAGGGAAAACCTACCTCATGTTAAATATATAATTAAAGAATTTATTTAAGTAATAAAAACTAGAAACAAAATGGTTGATTTGATAAAAAAATTATCATGTGACCATTTCATTTAAGTTTTTGAAACACGCATTTATGAAATGATCATTTATAAAAAAAATAAGTTAAAAGATAAGGTGATGAGAACCTTCGAAAATAGGTTTTGATAAGACGTTTAAAATGAGAAAGGGTTTTAACCATGAATATATTATTGAAAGAATCCATTTTAAAAACCATTTTATTATATAAAAAACCACATTCCATGACCAATATGGATAAAGTTTTAATTATAAAAATTCAAAGCTTTAAATGTTAACTAAACCATTAAATTTTTTGTGTCAAACCACATACAATCACTTAATTGATGAATATCTATCTTTTCACTAGATTAGTCTCTTAGATAGGGGTTAAGTGTAGTTCATTTACTTGTAGATCACTCGTGTTAAATTGGAATAGGTAATAACCAATACTCTAATGTAATTTGGACTCAATATGATACATTTTGGACATATTTACGAAATTCCTTAGTGTTTTTACAAAAAATACCCACTATATTTATAGGTTTTACTCAGTGCAATTAAATACTAGGATATGTTTTAGCTTTCTATTTTATCCCCTATTTAATAGAAAAATATAATCTCCATTACACTATGTCTCAAGAGGGTCCACCAAGATCTACTAATCATAGAACATCCAATTCATAACACAATATGACTGTTAACAGTAATGGAATGACTTGTCAAAATAACCCAAAAAATATGGGATAAAGAATTTCAAAAAAACAAGATTGTATAATCAGAACTGTACAATATCATAATTTGAATCATTAAAATATTTTTTAGATTATATTGGAATCATATTTTTAAATCCATATTTTAATAATATTTCTGAAAGGTGTGATAATAATTATTAATAATGTTAGGTAAAATGGGAGGGAATCATGATATGACCATATAAAAAAAATGAAACAGTGGGTTCAGACCACCTACCATTATTATATATAATCTTTACAAATCATTAGGATCCCAAATTAGAACTTGGTATTCATTAAACAAGATTAATTACTAATACAACCAAATAAAAAAGCTATTATACTCAGTGAATAAACAAAATATACGAAATACTAATGAAATCAACCCCAAAAATCCATCAACAAAAGTAAAAAAATAAAACCAAAAAAATCCCAAAAATACCTCTTAATTTAAATATAAATTTTAGAAACCAAATGTAAAACCATACCTTAGTATCATTCCTTAAAAATAGTGATGATTAACTAGTAAAACACCATGTCAAGAATTATTGATGTAGGATTAGAAAAATATCTACCATTATGGACAAATTCCACCATGATCTATTGGGAACCATCACAAAATACATAATATTAGGAAGAGTGATTATAAAGAAAAATCAAGATAGAAGATAAAAGAATATGAGGGCCTTGCCTTTGATTTTTACATGAATAAAACATATGAATTCCCCTTCAAAAAAATAATAAATTTTGGATAATAGAGACTCAAAGAATACAAAGGAATATCTATAAATGAATGGATTGTATTGAATTAAAATTAGGTGGATGGTGTATAAATAATATTTTAGGAGTAAATGGCTAGAATTTCCACACTAAAAAAATCATCTCTAGAGATACCAAGTACCTATTTGGGAATAAATGGGTACCCAATGAAAAATCTCATCCACAAAGAATTTTTTCAGGTCTAACAGATACCTTTAGTCATTTGAATATGGAAAAAATGACACTTTAAATTAAAAACTATAGTTTAAACCAGTTTGAAGAGCCACACGAACTCCTAAACTCCTGATAGAAACTCAAACCACAAAAAAAACCTAAAAATCCATTTCAAATATGAAAATTCTAATCTAAATCATCTAAAAAATTTCACCTCAGACAAAACCAAAGTATCAAAGTATCCCTTATGTTAACCACATAATGATTCACTCCTAAACCATCAATTACACCTTAATCAAGGTAATCGGGATAGGGGTTGTTACATGTTAGGATATTGTGAGTCTACTGGGGATTCCCTAAAACTCCAATGGTTTAGCTTAGCTTTATTAAAATCAGTGGTCTTTTTATTCATGAATGTTTTTTGATTCAAAGTTGATTCTTCATTTCTAGATGATTATTGGATCAGGATTGAATTTATGAAAGCTATAAATTTTTATACGAATCTTCCAGTTATGATATATCGGTAAATTATTTATTAAAGTATGATTAAAAAGATTTTTTTGTGATAATAATAATGATATAATTTTTTTCCAATAGTATTTTAAAAGGTATTGTAGATTTTTTGTGTTCTAATTTTATTATATCCTTTTAGTTAAGGATGGTTTATAATTTATATAAATCAAGGATGATATTTACATGGTTTCTTAGTATGATTTTTTAACAAGTTTAGACATTGGTGGTATCATTCAATTTATTGAATTTTAATTTGGTTATTTCATATAATTCACCATTATGCTCAAATTCAATTTAGTATTTAGTGATATTATTTGATTGAGAATGAAAAAAGTCCAATATGATATTGATTTTCTAAGTTGATATGATTAAATTAATTATATTTCAAATGAAGAATTTATTTTATCCGTGGTTTAATTAAAAAACAATTAATTAGTTTATGGTGATGGGATAACTAAAATGAGGAGAAATATTAGATATGTTAAATATTATTTTTATTTTATTATATTCACAAAAATATTATAGAAAATATTTATTATGTGATAATTTATGTTTTTTTGAGGTTACATTAGATTAACATTAATGATTTGTGAGTTAATGTAAAAAAAGGGATGTGTAAATAATTACACACGTGGAAAATAATTGATTTGTGATGAAAATTTAGAGATAATAATCCGATGGTGATGGTTTAGATTAATTTATATTATTGATAGTTTTTAATAATGTTTTTTAAGTTTATAGTATTTTTGGAGTTTGTAAAATGAATGTTTACATGTTAAAACATATTTAACATGTGTTAAAAGCTTTCAATTTATGCTATAAATTAATTGATTAAATGTATAACCCATGGAATTATTCTAGGTAAATTTAAAATTGAGAATGGGTATGATAAATAGTGAGTTGTGAAATTAGAATTTTGACATTAAAAATGATCATTTTGGTGATTTTTCATTTTTTAAAACTACGTTAAAAGATGAAAATACTTGTGTAATTCCTTAAAAATGCATTTTTGGGGTATTGAACCTTTATGGATTTAAAATGAAATCTTATGAATTCATATGATTAATTAAATGAGGATATGAGAAGATATATAATATGAATTTTTTCTTAAATTTTGGAAATAATGTTAAATATTGATTATAATTAAATGAAATTTTAATTATTTTTATATCACTTAAAATTTTATTTACAGGTTAATTATTAAATATTATTAATTAAATTTTAGTTAATAATTATTTTTTAAATGAATATATTATTTATTTATCAATAAATTAATATTTAATTCATAAATATAAATAATTCATAACTATTAATAATTATTAATTAACTGAGGATTTTTAATTTTATTCATTGGATATTTATATTATCTAATTTAGTTATCAAATATGCCAAAATATTATTCAAATATTTTAACATGTAAACTCATTTTATGGAGTGGTTAGTACTTATAGAGTTAAATAATAATGAGTCGAAGTAGTGTAAGGAAAAGTAACCTCCTATTAAGAAGTGATTTAGTAGAAAAAACTATTGAAACAGGTAAGTAAAATGAAATTTATTGAAAATGAATACATTTAAGTACATTTTGTGGAGTGTTTATTACTTAGAGAGTTAAGCGAGAACGAGTGAGAGTGGTGTAAATATGAGTCATATTTTGGGAAGTTATAATTTCGTGTTTTAAAAATATGTGAATAAGTAAAAAATAAATAACATATGGTAAATAGATAATTATATATTTTAAATAATTATCGATTACATATATTATATTTCATTTGTTAAAATAAAAAATTAAATATTTATTTTTCTAAAAAAATATGTATTTAAATAAAACGCATGTACTAATTATTTAGTGGTGTAAGGTCCAGGTTCCGGAAGCCACCCAGAGGTGCCCCGTACCCAGTTGGTCACATGGCCTCAAGCGCATTTCCCCAAACGCCAGAGGTTGCCGACTAGCAGTGAGGGCCTTGAGTGTGATAGTGGGGAAATTATGCCCTAATTGGAAGAGTACACAACGAAGAGAAACAATATTCAATAGCGGAAGTAGTAAATATCCCTACAAAAGAAATCAACGAAATACCATAAGAAACAAATGGAGCATACACATATATAAGTGATGCATGATACATATATGTCTAGGAAATCAGCCAAATAAGTCACAATGCAGAATACAGTACTAAACCCAAGTACAAAAGGAAATCATATAAACAACTCCTCTATATCGCAAGCCTCAGCTTGGTCCCATGCTCCCCTGCTCCAATGCAATCAAGTACCTGAAGTAGAAGGGCGCTTTCCCTTGTCTATACCTGCAACAACATAGTCTTTTTGGGCCCAAAAGCATGACCCAAATAGGGAGTGAGACTAAATCCCAATAGGAAACCACCCAAAGATCTGTGCCTAACAGTCAGTGATTATATGGCAGGTAAAGTACAGTAAACAGTAAATAGTAAACAGTAAACATGAAAGTACTCAGCAGTAAGCAATCCACAGTTCAAACAAGCATGAGTGAGGCAATCAGCTAATCACAAACAGGTAACCCTCTGGGAAGTACTCTCAACCATCCCCTATGTTCCTACCTAAGAAGTACAGAAAACCCTCCGGGCAGCACACTCAGTCTAACCCCTCTGGTTCTGTATAGGAATTCAAAAAAGACTCTCTAAGGAAGCGCTCGCGGTCTATCCCCTTATAGTCAAAAGTAAGGAAAGACTCTCTGAGGAATCTCACACAGTCCATTCCTCGCATAGTCTAAGTTAGTCAAGGGCTCTCTGAGGAAGCTCACATGTCAATTCCCCGTATAACCCTAAGGTCTAGGACTCTCTGAGGAAGCTCACTCGGTCAATTCCCCTTATAGCTCAGGTCGTTCAATTCAAGTACAAACTCTCTAAGGATGCTCATGAAGTCTCTCCCATTTTAATCTAAATCAATCAAGGAATCTCTGAGGAAGGTCACTCAGTCTATCCTCTTATAGTCTATAAAGCTCAAATACTCTCTGAGAAATCTCACTCGGTTTATACCCATATAGTCTATAATTTCCAAAGACTCTCTGAGGAAGCTCACTCGGTCTATCCCCTTTTAGATTACTACACTAGGTTCTCACAACCCTATATAAGTAAACACAAAGTAATGCTATATGGTCATAGTAAACCTATAGAACTACTTGGCTAATCAGTCTACAGCATAAAAAGCATGTCTGAATACAACTCTCTATCCTACTGCAACTGGCATGGAAAACAGGTAAAGCAGCCAAAGACTCAACTGGACCAAACGGTCATAAACAGAGCATGAAAGGGTAGAACACATCCAAAGAATGAAAATAAACCAATTTCATATCCAAATTACCTCTACACAAGCATACAAGAATGGAAAGAAAACAATAGGGGTAAAACGGTAAACACGCAATACCCCGTTCAAGAGTATTGGTGGAATTTGCACATAATACTCAAAGACATATAACAAAAAGGCACAAACCACCTACCTCGGGGTTAGGAGATCAATATAGTTGAACCTAAAATCTTGATTCTCCTTGGAATGTCATAGATCTAAGAAATCTTCCAAAATGTTCATCCCACAATAACTTGGAAAAGAAGAGGAATTGGATAATAAGGCTCGAGAAGAAGGAATAACTCATTGATTTGATTCCAACGCAATCAATAGTGCTCAAATCGGAGGTCATATGGAGGTTCGGGGGTTCAGAGAGAAGTCGTGGTCATAGGGGTTCTCTCGAATGAAGACAACCTAGAAGATGGTTGTTCTGTCCGTCAGATGTGACCCCGATGCGTTTAATGAAAAACAATACATGGAGTGTACGTTTGGAGTACACAGTGTGTACTTGCTGTTTCTGTGCTCCACATTAGGTGGCCTCCAAGTCACTCCCACACGACCGTGTAAGTAGCTACTACACGGCCATCAAACGGCCTGCTCTGGCAAGAAAGTACACAGCGTGTACTTATAAAGTACACGGTCGTGTAAGTAGCTACTACACGGCCAGCACACAGCCCACTGTGGCAAGAAAGTACACATAGTGTACTTATAAAGAACACGGCGTGTACTTAGAAAATATCCAGAAATTCCTCTTTTCTCCAAAAATGACCAGAAAGTAAAAACATACC
This sequence comes from Viscum album, assembly GCA_963277665.1. Lineage (NCBI taxonomy): Eukaryota > Viridiplantae > Streptophyta > Magnoliopsida > Santalales > Viscaceae > Viscum > Viscum album. The sequence continues at coordinate 1,949,774,434 of OY728141.1, read as the reverse complement.
AGAAAAGAAGGTCTGAGTTCTTACAAACTTCCCCCCTTAAAGAAATTTGTCCCCGGATTTCTCTATCGCGGCGTAAAAGAAAAAACCCCGAATAGTTACGAACACTATGCTCGTACATCAGCATACCTCTGTCAAGTCTCGTCTTGTACTCGTTCGTGCTGCCATAGCACTCGTACCAGAGGAACAGACCGGCCACAGAGAACCTTTGTACTGTGATCCACAATCTCGATAGGATGGTCCTAGTGGTGTAATTTCGGCCCCGCCTGGCCCAGCCTGGCACTGTACAGGGTCAGGTTGGGTCGGGCCTTCCATGCAAAGAGTCTGGCCACTGACCACTATTCGGGTCGGGTCGGGCCGGCCCAAATTACCCCATGAGACAGCATGAGCCCAGCCTCGGGCCAGCCCAAACCATCAGGTCGGGCCGGGCTTTTTCGTGTCGGTTCAGGCGTTTTCGAGTCGGGCTAGGGTGGGCTTTTATTATTTTCCAAATAATTGTCCCTTTTAAATTTTTTTTATTTAAACATTTTTTTAACATTTATTTAAAACATTTATTTATATTTATTTTTAAATACATGTTTTTTGTAAAATCATTTATTTAATTTTTTATTAACATTTTATAGTGCGGGGATAATTTTTTTGTCTAAATAGATTTATATATTGTGAATATATACATATATATATATATTATTTGAAAATTTTAAAAAAATAATGAGGGGTGTGTAGCTGTAGTGGGTGAGTTTAAATCCTTATTATTTAAAAGTTTTTATAACATTTAATTAAAACATTTCTTACATTTATTTTTTAACTTATTTATAATTTTTTAAGCGTTTGTTAATATTTTTTATTTAAACATTTTTATTTAAACCGTTTTTAACATCTATTTAAACTATTTTTTTACAATTATTTTTAAATGATTAATTTAAAACATTTTTGAATTTTTTTCAAACGCATGCTTTTTACAAATATTTCTTTTAAACATTTAACTTTTTTTAATATTTTAATGTAAAACGTATTTTTTAAGTGTTTATTTTAAAAAAAATTAGATGTTTGTTTTAAAAACTGTTTTAAACATTTTTATTTAAATCGTTATTTAAACCATTTTTAACACTGGTTTAAAAAGTTTTTTAACATTTATTTTTTGACGATTAATTTAAAACGATTTCTTGAACGCATATTTTTTACATATATTTTTTTAACATTTAACATGTTTTATGTAAAAACATTTTACAGTGGGTGAATATGCTATTTTTTCTAAATAGATTTATATATGTCTGTGAATTTATATATATTATGTAAAAATTAAAAAAAATTAATGAGTTATTGGGGGGTGCGCAGTAGTGGGTGGTGGGTTTAAAGTGTTGTAATTTGAAAGTTTTTATCATTTATTTAAAACATTTTTTACATTTATTTTTTTTAACTTATTTATGAAAAGTATTTTTAAGCGTTTGTTTAATTTAAAACATATTTTTAACGTTTTTTAATTTTTTTGCAAGGCAGGCCCAACCCGGCCCTTTCTAAACTAAAATTACACCCTTAGAGGGTGCGCAGTAGTGGGTGAGTTTTTTTTTTCTAAATTGATTTATATATGTATATATAGTATATATAATATATGAAACTTTTATCATATTTTAGAAGAATTAATGAGGTTGGGGGTGTGAGAATATCATTTGGTGAGTAGTTTTTTGTTAATATATCATAAGTTATTATATATATAATATGAGAAAATTGTAAAAAAATAATTAGGGGTTGGGGGGTGCGCTGCAATGGGTGGGTTAATTTTTTTCTAAATAAATGTATATGTAATATATGCAAGTTACAACATATTTAAAAAAATTAATGAGGTTTGGGGATTTGCACGAACATCATTAGGTGAGTGTGTTATTTTTTTGTTAATATAAAATAAGTTATTATATAATATTAAATCATTAACACACACACACACATATATATATATATATTATTAATGGATTTTTAAAAGCCACACTTAATTGATATATATTAATAATAGCTTTATATATAATATTAATGGATTTGTTTATATATATATATATATTATCATATCATTCATATATATATATATTAGTAGATTTGTTTTTGTATATACTTATATATAATATGCAAGTTTCATCATATTTAAAAAAATAGTGAGGTTGGGGGTTTGCACGAATATCATTGGGTGAGTGTGTTATTTTTTATTAATATATAATAAGATATTATATATATATAATGCTAAATGATTTATATATATATATATAATATGAGAAAATTATAAAAATAATAATCAGGGGTTGGGGGGTGCGTCGTAGTGGGTGGGTAAATTTTTTTTCTAAATAGATTTATTTATGTATAGTATATATAATATATGCATGATTTAACATACTTAAAAAAATAATGAAATTGAGGGACTTGCACGAAGATCATTAGGTGAGTGTGTTATTTTTTTATTAATATACAACAAGTTAATATATATATATATATAATATTAAATCATTGATATATATATATATATTAATAGCTTTGTTTATATATATATTATATTAAATCATATACACACACACACATATATATATATATATATATTAATGGATTTTAAAAAGACACACTTAATTGATATATATTATTTATAGCTTTATATATAATATTAATGGCTTCGTTTATATATATATTATCATATCATTGATATATATATATATATATATATTATTGGATGATTTGTTTTTATATATACATATATATATATAATATGCAAGTTTCATCATATTTAAAAAAATTAGTGAGGTTGGGGGTGTGCGCGAACATCATTGGGTGAGTGTGTTATTCTTTTCTTAATATATAATAAGTTATTATATATATATTATGTTAAATGATTGATATATAAATACATATATATATATAATATAAGAAAATTATAAAAATAATAATTAGGGGCTGGGGGTGCGTCATAGTGGGTGAGTTAACATTTTTTCTAAATAGATTTATTTATGTATAGTATATATAATATATGCTTGTTGCAACATATTTAAAAAAATTAATGAATTTGAGGGAGTTTCACGAACATCATTCGGTTAGTGTGTTATTTTTTATCAATATACAACAAGTTATTGTATATATATAATATTAAATCATTGATATATTTATATATATATTAATTTCATTGTTTGTATATATATTATATTAAATCTTATACATATACATATACATATATATATATATTATTAATGAATTTTTAAAAACCACAAATAATTGATATATATTATTAATGGCTTTGTTTATATATAGATACACTATTATATATATAATTATATATTGTTGTATATATATATTTATACACACATTATAATTATATATAATAATAATTTTATGTATATATATAATATTATTTTTTGTTAATATATAATGATATATGCAAATATATATAGATATATATATATATATACACACATATATATGTATACATAGATAGATAAATATATATGTATACATATACATGTATATATATATAGGTATATATATATATGAATGTATGTATAAATGTATATATATATATATAGGTATATATAGGCTGGTGATTATTTTACAGGCGCAACCTTGGGAGCTCATCGTAGGGAGATCAAATTCCCCTACCCGCAGTTTCCCCGTTAAATTTTTTACAGCAGGGGGGCTTCGCACAGGCTGGGCTTCATGCGGGCTAGCCGGCCGGGATTTTTCGGGCTGCCACGGCCTAGCCCGAGGGCCTTCTTGAAAGGCACAGGCCCGACCCGCTGAACCTACGGCCCGAGCACAGCCTGGCCCGATGTGGGCTTTGCCGGGCCAGGTCACTCGGGCTTTCGGGCCGGGCCGCTCAGGCTTTCGGGTTGGGCCTGTTGGGATTTCGGGCCGCCGGGCCAAAATTATACCCTTAGATGCTCTTCAAATCAGACATCCACTTTGAGCTCAACCTTCTCGGGTTGAAAGGCATGATATGGGTCTAAAAAGTAACGTGGAAGACGTCATGCATAGCTCAGTACCTCTGAGGTAACTGCAACAGATAGACAACTGGCCCAACTCTCTCCAACACCACAAACGGCCCGACGTACCTCGGTGAAAGCTTTCCCTGACTCCTAATCCACCTGTGTCCCAACCTCGATGTGACTCGCAGGAAAACCCGATCCCTGACCTCGAACTCCAGAGGTCATCTTTGCTGATCAGCATAAGACTTCTGACGAGACTGCGTAGTAGCCATCCTCTTCTGAATCAACTCGATCTGCTCTGTGGTCTCCTGAACAAGATGAGGACCCAACAAAGCTGTCTCTCGTGCCTCCATCCAACATAGGGGTGATCGGCATGGCCTACTGTACAAAGCCTCATAAGGTTCTATCTAAATAGTTGCTTGAAAACTATTCTTGTAGGAAAACTCCAAAAGAGGTATATGTTTCTTCCAAGAACCACCAAAATCTAGAATGCATGCTTGGAGTATGTCCTCAAGCACCTGAATCCTATGCTCGGACTGGCCATCTGTCTATGGATGGTAAGCTATACTCAAAAGTACCTGTGTACCCAAAGCCTTCTAAATCCCTTTCCAGAACCGAGAAGTAAAACGTGCATCCCTGTCTAAAACGATGGAGTGAGGAACTCCATCCAGACGTACAATCTCTCGGATGTACAAATGTCCCAACTCATCAACACTAAATGTCTCCTTGATCGGCAAGAAGTGATCAACCTTCATGAGTCTGTCAATGTCAACCCATACCGCATCATTCCCTCATGGTGACCTCGGTAAACCGGTCATGAAGTCCATCGTGAAGTCATTCCACTTCCACTTAGGAATGGGTAGCTGTTGTAAATTCCATGTTGTCTGCTTATGCTCCGCCTTCACCTGCTTACATGTGGAACATCTCATGGTGAAACCAGAATCATCCCTCTTCATACATGGAAACTAATACTGGTGGTGTAGATCACGATACATCTTGGTGATGCCAGGATGAACTTCCCAAACTAAGGAATGGGAATCCCGCATCAACTCCATGTGTATGTCTACTGGAACCTATACGCGCCTCTGGAAACACAATATCTCATCCTCACTTATGGTCCATAAAAGAATAGGTTCCTCTCCTGACACACTCTCCTGTAGGACTAGGCCTTCAGAATCTGATAGTTTCCTCATTGGAACTCGATCAAGAAGCGTAGAGGTAACAGCTACAGAAGAAAAGATAGTTTATCCCTGTCTATTGTGCACCTCAAAATGCATCTCAGAGAGCAGAGCCATAACCTTCCACTCACTACTAGCCTCCTGAACTGTTCTTATATGAGTCCTCCTGCTCAACATATTAGCCACTGCGTTGCCCTTTCCCAGCGTATAGGCAAGCTCAAAATCAAAGGACTGAAGATACTCGACCCACCTGTGCTATCTCAAATTTAGATCACGCTGTGTGAGGATGTACTTGATACATTTTTGGTCGGTGAAAACCAAAAATTCTCACCCAAAAGATAATCACTCCAATTGAGAAAGGCATTAACAACAGCTGCTAACTCCAGATCGTGCGTCGGTTAATTCCTCTCATGTGGCCTCAACTTCTGAGACCCATACGCAACGACTCCATCTCCCTGCATAAGCACAGCTCCCACCCCGATACCTGATTCATTGTAGTAAATGTTGTAGCTATTTCCCGGCTCTAGAAAGACTAGTATCTGTTATGAAGTTAGCCTCCCTTTCAGCTCGTGAAAGGACGACTCACAAGAATCTGACCACAGGAACTTCGCACCCTTCTTAGTCAGACCCGTCAGTGGTGCTTCTTAGCGTGAAAAGTCCTATATGAAACATTTTTAGTATCCAGCCTGCCCAAGGAAACTCTGCACCTCAAATACATTCTTCAAATGATCCAAGGAAACTATAACTCTCACTTTCTATGGGTCTACAGATACTCTTGATTCTGAGATAACATGACCCAAGAAGTGGATCTGATCCATCCAAAAGTGGCATTTCGAGAGCTTAGCATATAACTGATTCTCCCTTAGTGTACTAAAAACGATCTCAAGATGGGTAGCAAGGTCGTGTCGAGTGTGACAGTACACCAAGATATCATCCACGAAAACAACCATGAAGGAATCAATGTATGGATGAAATACTAAGTTCATCAGTGCCATGAAAACCGCAAGCGTGTTTGTGAAACCGAACGGTATAACCATATACTCGTATAGACCATACCTGCTCCAAAAGGCTATGAGAGGTATATCAGATGAACTAACATTCAACTGATGGTAACCGGACCTCAATTTAATCTTCTAGAACACTCGGTCTCCTCAAAGATGATAAAAGAGATCATTAATCTTGGGAAAGGGATATCGGTTCTTGATCATCAACTGGTTCAACATCCGATAGTCCACACAAATCTTGAGGGTGTTTTCTGCCTTCTTTGCAAACAGGACAAGAGAACCCCAAGGAGAAGTACTTTTTTGGATGAAACCCTTTGCCTGCAGCTCCTCTAACTGTTTCTTGAGCTCCTAAAACTCAGTTGTATCCATCCTATAAGGAGGAACGAACACTAATGTCGCTCCTGGCACAAGCTCAATCGAAAATTCAACCTCTCACTCTGGAGGAAAACCTAAAAAGTCCTATGGAATGAAATACCTAAAATGATCCACCACTAGAAGAAAGTCTAACTATGAAGTCCCCTGGTCATCCAGATATAGACTAGCAATCTGGGTTGTAACTCCTCCTAGCCAATGATTCTCTGGACCCGATCTACTCGGTTGGACATCCCACTCCACCTTATGAAGAAAAGATCCACCCTCTGGTGATATGAAACTCACCCTGTTGTGATAACGGTCGACGACTGCCTGGAATGGAACTAACTAGTCCATCCTGAGAATGAAATCATAGCCTGTCATCTCTAGGACATAGATGTCCCATAAAAAGTGAAATCCGCCAACCTGTAGGGGGAACTCTCTACACCGATGTACACTAGCCGTTCTAATCCCCAACGGAGTGTCTAGAGTCAAAATATCAGCAGAAGAAAAGATGCAGAGCCCAAGGATCTCCACAACAGAAACAGAGATAAATCTATTCATAGCACCAGTATCAAAAAGAGTTGAAGATAAGACTGAGGCTACTAAGATCGTACCTCGAATGGTAGAAGGTTCGGGATCCTGATCCTGATGGGTCTGCTCCACTGCAAAGGTCAGGCCTTTACTGTGGCCATGTGACCCTACCTGACCACTCTGAACTGATCCACCCTGATGTTGCTGAAAACATGGCGACTGGCTGCCACGACCACAACATCCACCTCGGACCAAACGGTTGGAAGAACTCCAGTTCCCAGACTGGTGAGAAACTGGTGGCGCTGCTCCTGAATGAGGAGTCATAGAAGAACCCATGTCACCAGCTGATGGTGAGAAGAATTGACAAAAGCACTGAAGGTGATCCATCTTTCCGCAAGATGGGAACTCCACTGGGTCTCTCGGGCAACGTGGCCTCGTATACCCGCATCTCCCACACTGGTAACATACCACCTGGCAACAGGAAGATACATCTCTCCTGCTCTGATCTCCTCACATAGCCTCTCTACGTTGCTTCCTGCTATCAGCTGGAGGAGCACTAACTCTGGATGTCGATCCACCCTGGCTCGCAGCTCTAGAATCCTTCAGATTACGCTCTGTAATCAGCAACTGGATGACGATCGAAGATAGATAAGTCAACCTGAAGATGTTCACCTACGACTGTATGTCATGCCTCAAAACGTCCTCAAACATCTGTGCAAGGAATAGATCATCACCTCCTTGGATAGGCATGAAACTCTACAGCTCTTTGAAGTGATAGGAATACTCCATATCAAAATGAGTACCCTACTTTAGACTCATAAACTCCCGGGCTCAATCGGCCCTCAAAATCTCCAGATAGAAGTAATCGTAGAAGATAAGACAAAACTCATCCCAAACCATATTCTGCTGGCGTCCCGCCTGCGAGACCACATCCCACTATCTCTTGGTGGAGTCTCGGAGCATATAGGTAGCAAGCTTCACCCTAATTTCTGGAAGTATCTCTAGATGCTCAAAATTCATCAGCATGGCCTCAAGCCATGACTCTACAGCCTGGGGTCCTCCATCCCTTGAGAAAGTAAGACGATGCTGCTGCTGAAAGACCCGTGTCCATTCTACCATCAACGGGGTAGGAGATAGGGCTCCCTAAAAAGTCTGCATCATCCTCCGAAATCCCTACCTGAACTGTGCATCAGCACCTATGTCAGCTATAACGGCTGATGCCAAGGCCGGAACAACGGGAGGATCTGCAGGTAGTCCCTTATCGGCCATGTCCAATGTGTGATCACCGTCTGGTAACTCACGCACAACCAGAGGACGTCTAGGTGGCATGACTCTACAAGGTCAATCACACACCTTAGATCAAGATATAAAGGACTAAAAACAAGTAGTTTAATATGGTAATAGGATAAAGAAAACATTCAAGTTTTACCAAACATGACTACATGGTGTCTACATTTCCTACACAGTGTGTTCCCTGAATTCGTTCACATGGGCATGTACTTATAACAAAACTAGTCGTGTAACACCCCAACCACATGGTGTGTTGTCCCTACACACAGCGTGTACTTGAACTCTATTCCCCTGCCAGATTCTCCTTACATGACTAACTCACACGGTCCTCTTAATCCTAGACTACACGACGTGTTCATGACAGACACGGTGTGTACTAGATAAGCTTCACCTGGCCTGGGCTGTTAGTGACATGGCTTGACACATGGCTGACACTACACGTCATGTTCCAGATGGACATGACATGTATGAGAAAGGATACCACTAGCCCATGTTGTTCGTGAGATGGTCGGGCACCTGGGTCAGTCTACACGGCGTGTTCAAGGAAGACACGTCGTGTATAGGCTAAAGTTTTATCCATCCGTGTTCTTCGTTACATGGTCTGGTACTTAGGTTATACTACATGGAGTGTTCAATCATGACATGTCATGTATATCTCATGTTTCCTTGATCCGTGTCATTAGTCACAATGGTAGACACGCAGTCACTATAACACGGTGTGTACATACTGTACACGGCGTGTTCCTGCAAGATTTTTACAACCCTGTGTCCCTACCCACATAGTTACTGACACGGTTATAGACTACACAACATGTATTCATAAATTAACGTCGTGTATTGTGGGTTTTTCCAGACAATATCCTCAGAAACTGCTCTAGAGCCCAGAAAACACAGAAAACGATCGTTAAGGTGCCAAATTCTGATCCATGAGGGCCCATACTTCCCATGAATCAAAGATTGGAATCTTATACATGTTATAAAAAAGAAAAGACAGGTTGATGACCCACCAAATTCCAATTCATGAGGGCTCATAACCCCTCAAGAACCAAAATTTTTTGTTCATCCAAACAAGCCCTTACACGAAGCAATACTTATCAACAATAGTATTCTATCAAGGCATCAATCTAAACAACATGAATATTCTACAAAACATTGATCACAACAACATGAAATCGCTAATTCACCCTAAATGGCATGCCATGTGATTTCTAACAAGTTATTATATGATGCATGAGATGGAAAACCCTCATCTCATCGGTTTGCGACAGAAAAAGAACCTCAATAACATCAATAGTAATAACACAAAACATGTGAATCACCCAATGGTGAAATCAAATCAACTGTAAAATTGAAAAATAATAAATTGGCAATAAACAAGGTAGATTGATTTTTCCATGTACATGGGTTAGCTACTCCCGGGCATAGATTATTACCAAGTACCTATTCTTTCCTATCCCTTGCTAAAGGCCCCAAACAGTAAATCAAGAGAAAATAAATCCTCTGATACCACTTTGTAATATCCTGGTTCCAGACGCCACCCAGAGGCGCCCTGTACCCGGTTGGTTACATGGCCTCAAGCACATTTCCCCGAATTCCAGAGGCTGCCAACTAGTAGTGAGGGTCTTGGATGTGACAGTGGGGAAACTATGCCCTCATTGGCAGAGTACACAATTGAAGAGAAACAATATACAATAGTGGAAGCAGTAAATATCCATACAAAAGAAATAAGCGGAAGACTATAAGTAAGAAACAACTGGAGTATACACATATATAAATGATGCATCATACATATATGTCTAAAAAAGTATCCAGATAAGTCACAATGCTGAATAAAGTACTAAAACCAAGTACAAAAGTAGAGTAGATAAACAACTCCTCAGCATCGCAAGCCTCAGCTGGGTGACATGCTCTCCAGCTCCAACACAATCATGTACATGAAGTAGAAGGGTGCTTTCCCTTGTCTATACCTGCAACAACATAGTCAGTTTGGGCCCAAAAGCATGAACCAAACAGGTTGTGAGACTAAATCCCAATAGTCAACCACCCAAAGATCTGTGCCTAACAGTTAGTGAGTATATGGCAGGTAAAGTACAGTAAATAGTAAACAGTAAACATTAAATAGAAAAGTACTCAGAAGTAAGAAATCCACAGTTCAAACAAGAAACAGTGAGGCAATCAGCTAATCACAAACAGATTACCCTTTGATAAGTACTCTCAGCCATCCCTTCTAGTCCTACCTAAGAATTACAGACAACCCTCCGAGAAGCACACTCGGTCTAACCCCTCTGGTTCTGTATATGAATTCAACAAGGACTCTCTGAGGAAGCGCTCGTGGTCTATCCCCTTATAGTCAAAAGTAAGTCAAGACTCTTGGAGGAGGCTCACACAGTCCATTCCCCGCACAGTATAAGATAGTCAAGGACTCTCTAAGGAAGATCACATGTTAATTCCCCTTATAGCCCCAAGGTCTAGGACTCTCTAAGGAAGCTCACTTGGTCAATTTCCCTTATCGCCTAGGTCGTTCAAGTCAACTAAAAACTCTCTAAAGAAGCTCATGCAGTTTCTCCCCTTTTAGTCTAATGTAATCAAGGAAACTCTGAGGTAGGTCGGTTGTTCTATCCCCTTATAGTCTATAATTCTTGAAGACACTCTATGGAAGCTCACTCGGTCTATCCCCCTATAGTCTATAATTTCCAAACACTCTCTGAGGAAGCTCACTCAGTCTATCCTCTTTTAGTCTACTACACCAGGTTCTCACGGCCCAGTATAATTCAACACATAGAAATTCTATATGGCCAAAGTAAACATAGATAATTACTTGGCTAATCAGTCTACAACATAACAAGCATGTCAGAATAAAACTCTCCATCCTCCAACAACTTGCATGGAAAACAAGTAAAGCAGCCAAAGACTCAACAGGACCAAACGGTCATAAACAGAGCATGTAAGGGAAGAACACATCCAAATAATGGAAATCATCCAATTTCATATCCAAAATAACTCTACACAAGCATACAAGCATGGCAGGAAAACAACAGGGGTAAAACGGTAAACATGTGATACCTCGTTCAAGGGTATTGGTGGAATTTGCACATAATACTCAAATACTTCGAACGGAAAGGCACAACCCACCTACCTTGGGGTTAGGAGATCAATATACTTGAACCAAGAATCTTGATTCTCCTTTGAACATCATAGATCTAAGAAAATGTCCAAAAAGTTAAACCCAAGATAACTTGGAAAAGAAGAGGAATTGGAAAACAAGTCCAAAGAGGAAGGAGGAACTCACTGATGTGATTCCAACGCAATCAACGATGCTCTAATCGGAGGTCGAATGGAGGCTTGGGGGTTCGGAGAGAAGTCACGGCCGTACGGGTTCTCTCAGACTAAGACCACCTAGAAGAAGGTTGTTCTATCCGTCAGATGCGACCCCGGTGCGTTTAATGAGAAAAACAAAATACACGGTGTGTACTTGTGGAGTACATGGTGTGTACTTGTTGTTTCCATACTCCGCATTAGGAGGCCTCCAAGTCACTCCCACACAGCCGTTTAAGTAGCTACTACATAGCCAAAACACGGCCTACTGCAGCAAGAAAGTACATGGCGTGTACTTATAAAGTACATGGCATGTACTTAAAAAATTCCCAGAAATTTCACTTTTCTCCAAAAATGACCAGAAAGGAAAAACATTCCTGAAAAGAAGGTCCGGGTTCTTACAAGTGGTGATTTATACTTCCAGGAAACAAATTCTAATAATGATTCATAATGCTTCTAAAAATATCTATGAAGTGATTTATAATGTATAAATCTAAAATTCATTTAAGAAATCTTCATGAAAAATTTGCAGTGGTTCAAACTGCTATAAAATACCTTATTTCATTAACGGGTTTCATCTTAAATAATATGAATTGTATCACATAGACACATAATAAATGTCATTATCCCCGTATATGGTTCCCAAATAAAAAATATTCTATGTGAAAAAAAAATTAAACAATCAATATGATTATGTCTTAGATTTATTTGAACCATTTCAAGGAAACAACATAACTATTTCACCATCAAACTATCCTAAAAATACCCATTAATTGTATACATAGTCTATAATGATTTATCATAGCTTAAAATTGATATTTCAACTCATTCAACTCTACATAAAATACTTTTCTCTTCATTATAACCTTTATAATTAAATTTTTATATCCATTTAAAATATTTGATTATTTATGAATCATATAAGAACCTAAAACATACCATAATATATTAAATCTCATAAAGACTACTAAATATTCAATCTAACATAAGAGAAAAAGAATGAAATATATCATCCTTGAATAAGGATCAAGTAAATTTATGTCGCAAGTGATTTGGAAAAGGAATGCATCATTGTGGGAAAACTATAACCTAGTAGAACTCTCACAATGATAATTCTATTATAAAATCAAAACCTTATATCATAAAATCCTCCCATGACATAAGAAAAGGGAACTATATGATCCTAAAAATTATTAAAAATTTATTCAGATAGGAAAAAAAATCCATTAATGATGATTTATTGACATACACATTGTTTAGGATTATCATGAGTGTTAAATTTCATGATTTTATATAGGATAATTTTCTATTTAAACTTATTTGTGTTGTAGTTAAAATAATTTTGTCATAATAAAATTGGAGTAAAATTATATAGTATAAATAAACCATATTCATTATGCAAAATATTAAACATAATTTTATATAATAATAAAAATGAAACTTAATAGATGAAAACACTCTATTAGATTTATAAAAATAAAATCGATTAATAAATAAAAGTAAATAACCTTAGTACCATGTTAAAATCTCATTCCTGGTGGTCTTTAATAATTACCACAACTATGAATGATGTTGTAATAAAAAAAATATTATAAATAAGATAGGTGTTTTTTTACCGAATTATAGGGAACATTGATTGAAAACCAGGGGATTGAATTGTGATAGATTTAATTTGTATATATTTAATGAAAAGTGAAAACATGTCAAATATATATCATATGGAAGTCATTGTAAATATGTCCATTAAAATATTACTTGGTCGTTGGAATTATAAGGTGAAAATTACAGATAATCGATGAAATAATAATATATGTAAAGAAATAAAAATATGTGAGTATAAAAAATAAAATAAATGAATATTTATATTGATTAATGTAACATTTTAATTCATCTAACTCAAAATAAAAAATAAATTTTGGGTTGTTTTTCTTATCATTATATATAAAACATTTATGTTTTTATATAATATTTGAATATTGAATTTACATAATGTTGATATTTATTTTGATAATGTGATGAACTGGCCTAAATACCAAAACAACAAGACCCAAGATAGACTGCCACATAGCCTCATGTGTATTCTCTAATTACCATATGTTGGAAAATAGTGTCCTTAATTTGAACAAACCCATTATAAAATTAGAAAATATCATATAATCCATCTACAATAAACACCTTATACTTTTAGTGATGAACTAAATTAGATATGTGGACATTAAATAATAAAAGTAATTTCACATACCTATGGAACATTCTCAAATTCCCTAGGCAGGTACAAGTTCCAAAGGATGTCACACATATATAACGGGAATAGTTTACCAATAAGAAATAGTAAATGAGATTTATGTAAACTGAATAAACAAGTCAACATTCATTTATAGACATAAGTATACACATGAAGATCAATATGAGGACCAATACTATATAAAGGTTTAAGAGTTTAAACAGAAATCGAGATAAATAGAAAACTAAATCTACATGGTTCATGGATCCTCATATTCCATCACCTTTAGTTCTACCAACCCATGCAAATGGTCCACTCTTAAAAAAATGATAGAAAATATCACATACCAAACATATCTTAGAATATAAAAGTCTACATATACACTAGAGTGTGTATATAGGGTGTGAATCAATTTCGAGAAGGATACCACTGAGAATCAATATTACACCATTTACAAGGCATTCAAAAAACCTCATTTAAATAAAAATTTGAAAATAACTTTTATTATACATATTATATTTTCCTTTAAAATCCATTTCCTTTTTCATTAAAAACCATTGTAAGTATCAAAAAAATAATTAAGGAATTAAAGAGAACATATTAATAATTCATAAAATTAAAATGATGTAAAATAAATAATAATATTTTGTAATAAACAAAATAAAATGAATAATCCATAACATAGTGTTAGCCACATCACAAGAAAAACATGATATACAAATTGTAATGTCAATATGATCACAAACTAAACGTAAAACACATGGGATGAAAAGAAACCTTGATTATAGAATAACACTATAACACCTAAAAACTCTAAATAAATAACACAGTATTTTATAATTTATGTAACATGAGACACCAAGATTAAACAACCCATTAAATATATTTCTTTAAATGAAATCTAAAAAATGGCCCTTAGAACACACAACCCTAAGTCTAAATGATCTGTAATATAATATACCATTATATCCTAGCTGTTAAATTAGTGAGTACAAATACTACTAAATAATTATGAATATTATTGTTATCTATTGATTATAAATAAAATAATAATCATTTAAAAGTAAAAGAAATATTTTCTGAAAACTATTTTAAATTTTATAATGTATCTTATTTTTAATTAATTAAAATAATATATAATAAGGAATATTGTTAATTAAATTTATATATATGTAAATATGAATTAATTTCCATACATTGAGTATTATCAATCATTAATCTAATATAAAATCAAGTTTTTCTTGAAAAATTCACTTCTTGAAAACCCACTTTTTCAATTCATTTGTAGGGTTTGTTATAAATTTAATTAAGTCACTTCCTTGAATATAATTTTATAAAATGGATTACATATTTATAATAAGTATAATTTATATTTTCAAAAAATATCAACATAATATTTAACCATAATGAATGGTGATAAAAGAAAAAAACAAATACCACGGTCAATGTAAAAATGGGTTCAACAGGGGGTTACACTTAAAAGATAACTATTAAAATGACCTGAAAACATTTCTATAATATATTTTATTGAAATATTTCTACCTTAAAATGTATAAATCTATAGAATACATATTTTTGTATAGTTTGGAAATATGTAAAACATAGTTACCTTTTTCTAATAAAAAATTACAAGTGTGCTACTCACCTCACCTATAAAAGACCACCCCCTTTCCTCTATTCGTCACACCTTAAACCCCATTTTCTAGAATTACCCAAATCACTTTCCATAATCAATACCCTTTCCCTAGAATACTTGTTTTGGTCAGAAAGAATCATGAAATAGCCCCGAAACCCGGGTACCCTAATACTCCAGCTGATCCTAACATAACCAGAAGGGAATTCAGGATCCCCACTAATTTGAAACCATCACCTGGAGTCATACAGTAAAAAAGTGGAAACAAATTTTCCACAAACATAAAGAAATAAATAGATACATGTTAGTGTTCTCCAAAACATAAAAAAGAGATAGTACCAGAAACCAAAAAGGTATATCAAAAACCCAATTCATCCTATCTTATCCATAATGGGATTTTGATGGGTCCTATTTATTATGAGCCTAAAGGATATGTGTACACATAATTTCTTTCATCATTGATATGAGATGTGTGATGATCCCATAAATTGTAACTATCAAACCATAGGGAAAATTACCATGGTGTTTGTTTTAATTACTTTGAATTATATTACATTAATTATGAAACTGCTTTACCCATGCTTAACGATTTGTATAAACTATTTTATATAAAGTGTTTATTTAAGCCTTGTTTGAAATTTTTTCCATCATTTGAAATGTAAATAATGTTTTGTTTTAAATATGAAAATTCATTGGCATGTATATTTTTATTAAAATATAAATTATAATTTGGTTTATTATTATGTAATATTATTATGGAACACTTGGTGAGACCCTATTGGGGTTTATAGATCACACTCTACCATTTCCTTTGGGAGTTTATAGATTTTCCCCTGAGGGTTTTGAGTAAAGGTTAGATTCCAACTGAAGGAGGTGGATGTTCTTGATCCTTTGGACTAGGAGTGACATGACCTTTAGTATGTCAAGTCTTTCTTGTTATAAATATGATACTTTGATGATGTACTTCTTGGGATTTTGAAATACCATTTTGTTTCTAGTATTATTTTCCCTTGATTTTTTTAGAATAATAATATTTATATGTTTCTTATGCTATGTTTGGGGAACATTTATTCCTAATTTTATATTTTATGATTCCAAGTGCTAGTTCTTAACCCATGGGGATTGGGAACACCCTTCGGGCTATGTTAGGATAGGATTGAGTATTGAGGAACCAAGGTGTCTGAACCGGTTTATGACATAGTGGTTTCCAAGGGGTTTAATCATCTTTCCTTAATATAGGTATGTAGTTATGAAATCTTTTTTGGATTTAGGAGTTATTCGCAGGTGATTACCAAGCCATCTCTTATCGTAATGAGCCTTAAGTCACCATGGGTGGTTTGGTAAAGGTATCTTGAAGATTATTTCTAGTCATTTCCCTACTCTTTATTTGGATAGGTTGAAATCCAAATCTTTTTTATCTATCTGATGGGATTAATTTCCCTTGTTTCTCTTGTTTTAGTATTGATATGTGTAATCATATAATGTCTTAAATTTTGTTTTCGGATGTTTTTTAGCATTATTCCTTTGATAATACATGTTCATATTATCTAGGTGGAAGATGGTGATAAACCATAAAAATTAAATCCTCCCTTGGACCAAAATTTATTTGAAGTTGTTGAGAGTGTCTTCCAAACTCCAGTATATGAACCTTCACTCATACCAACTCAGGATCAAGTTGGGTAACCTCATTAGTAAAAATAAAAAAATCATGATCAAGAGTTCCTTCATCATAAACCACCCAATTTCCAAGGTTCTAATGATCCATAGAAGGTTGAGGAATGTATTATAAAGATAGGGCATCTCTTTGACTTTTTGTAAACTCTTGAAGCTATTAAGGTAAATTCTACTACCTTTACACTGGGGGAACCTAGAAAGAGATAGTGGGATTCCATGGTCAAAGTGAAGTAGCATAAGGTTTTAAAGAGGAAAGACTTAAATTTTCTCTTCACTGGCCAATTCTATCCAAAATATATGGTACTGGATAATTATATAGAGTTTTTCAAACTCGAGTAGGCTGGAAGGACTGTGATAGAATGTGTGAATCAATTCACTAAGCTTATAAAGTTTTCACTAGAGATTGATGGTTGAACTTGATCTGGATGTTAAGTTAGGGTTCACAAGAGTTACAATGAAACACCATAGGTAATGATAAAATCAGTCTCTTTAATTTATTAATTATATGGTAAATAAAATAGACACTACATTCCACAATGTATATGATAAAACTATCTTTATGGTTAAAAACATTGTTTTTCTAAAAAATAAGTCTTACCGCATTTTAATGGTTCACCTGATTTAAAATAAGTTTTTTTCAATTTTATAAGTTCTTTATGACAAAATAAAATTTTCTTTGTAAGTGGGACATCAAAATTTACCTGGGTGAAATTTCTGGTATTTTTTTGATAAATTTAATATCTTAATGAAAAGTGAAAAATACAGCATTTTAATTTAAAATTGATTCTTCATCTAATTTATTTATGTTGTTGGACTATCCATTTAATTGGTTTTTAGGTTTAATTATATTATTTTTATCATTTAATCCAATTTAATTCATTTTAATCAATTTTACATTAAATTTGGATATAAAATCTATGTGAACTTTTGAACGTTTTACTTTAAACACTCGTTTTCCTATTCCATCAACGGGGTTAATTTCTAATTAATTTATGATAATTATATGTTTTTAATTTGAAAAAAATAATTCCATACTTGTAATCTTAAGGTTCAAATTATATAAATATTTCCCTTTTATTTTTAGACATTATGAATAGTAACTTTTGTGATTATTTTTATTACCACAGTTAAAGGTAAATTGGGTAATTAAAGGTTAAAATAATATTATAAATACTATAAAACTACACTAAAACTTGTACTAATTTTATTTTATGATTTATTATTGAACAATAGCACCCTTGGGATGAAATTATGGCCTTTTTAATCCAATTTGGTGTTATTTTGGCAATTATAACATTTTATTTAAATAAAAGACAAAGATGTCATAATCATGTACCTCATAACTATAAATTTTTTAATAAGAAGATATATAGGTGATATCATTGACTATAAAAATTATTTATAAATATAATATTATAACTTACATCACGGTAATTTATTTATAAGTTTTATGAAATAAATAATTAAAATAAATGCTCACACAATAATGATGTAGTAATTGCTTCCTTAATGGATGAATCCAATAAATGATATTAAAAATATTATAATAAAAATAATTTGTCTTAATTTTTTCCAAAAAATAATTTTCTGGATGACTTTGATGTGTAAGTAATGTGTTAAAATAAATCTTTAGACTATATCATGAAGTTTTGATATTTTAAAAAAATCCAGAAATGAATAGTGTAAAATTTGACACTAATGGTATTTTAAAATATAAAATATTTTATTAAATTTATTAAAATTTAAAAAAAACCAAGATTTATCAATATAGCATTAACAAGTCCTAAAATTTCATAAATTACTCTTTTATTATCCTTTTTTAATGTTATGGTAATTATATTTTCCCTTAAAGTGTAATTTACATAATGAAATGGAAAGAGTTAAAAGGGTTTAAACAAAAAGTTATAAATTATAACAATTTTTGAAACTTGTCTAATTTTCATTTGATGAATATATTTACTCTCATAATAATCATATATTTTATGAAAAATCAATTTTTTCCCTTTTTTAATAGAAAATAAATTTATATTAACTTAATATTTTGAAGAATTCCAAGAGTGTCCCTCCCCTCTCTTATAAAAAGAAAATAATTCCAATCATTTATTCACAGTTAAAAACCATTTTTGTTTGGAAAAGATCAACCTAAATCCATTAATATAAGCCCACCCCACATTCTTGATGCCTTATTTTTATTATAATGCCCTTTTTAGAGGTGTAATGGTGTTAATCAAATGTGATCACACAAAGGAAAGGTATCGTTTTTAATAAAATATTTATATTATTATTTCTTCTTCCACTTTCTTAAAGTCTTCTTCAAACATGATGATATAATAAATAAAATATACTCAACATAATTATATATTATTTTGTAAATATCAAAACATAAATCAATCTCCACTTCTATCGAGTTGGAAAATAATTAATCGATCGTGTGTACATGTGAACTATCACCTCCACGAATCTATATAATTCATTTTCTATTTTTGTCTCCAAAGAATGGTAATAACAATGAAATTAATGTTTATGTATTATATTAATGACAAATTTTCCATTATAAATAAATAATATATCATTAAATTTCTTACTTTCCTTTAAAATAAAAATGATAATGTCATTTGTGGGTACCTGTAATGACCCAATTTTCACATTGGATTCAAAATACAATTTATCATTACTAGTTCATAGGTGAAATCCACAAGACACCAAAGGCTGGAAATAAATTCTAAAGGGTTTAAAATGAAAGTGGTGGAAGATTTAACCTTTAATATCTAAAAACATTAAGCCAAAAACCATAACCAAACAACTCACTATATGAAGTATGAATAAATGAAAGGCAACTCAACCACTTCATTTATATCCAAACCACACCAGAGTGTACTACAATGGAAGAAAAATAAATTATCAAATTAAATATTGGAAAAAAACTAAATACACAAAAAATAACAAGGCCCCATTCTCCACAATCTCCATGCTCCAATATCACAAAACATTCCAAGTATCACGAGGTGGTGCTGAAAACTTGTGACACTTTACCTTTTCCCATGTCCTAGTAGATGACATCTGCAAAAGCACTAAAGTGCCAGTGAAGGGGTGAGAATATAACTTTTTAGTATTTACCTAATTAATTCTCTACTCATTCAACTAGAATATAAATGTTATAAACATTTATATAAAACAATTTATATAAAAAAATTTCACAAAACAATTTAGAACTAAATATTTACATGTTCCAAAACCATTTATAACCAAAAGTACACAAGTTCTATTTTAACCAAATTTTCAACAAAGTAACATTTCCAAAAAAATGAACCAAACATAGATTTAAGAACATTTCTCATTATTATTTTGGAATAACCATTACATGGTTCAAAACACGCCTATACATGCATATTTTGTTTGATAGTTACATACTCATGAGCGGTCTCTCGTCCAATTACTTTATGTCTCAATGACACACACCCACAATCCAGGGTCACATACCTTGTAACGCAATGGTACTTGTCCCATATTTTGGGTAATATAGAACATAAACTCACACAACCCTTTTATGACAAAACCATTTCAAATAAACCAATTCAAACCATTTCAATAAAACCGTTCTTTTATTGAAAACCATTAAACAAACCAATTCCAATCAACCATTCCATTTCAAAAAAACATTCCATTTATTTAAAACACTTAAATAATATCCCATCATCACAATTAAATAAAATACCATTTTATAATATTCATTTTAAAATCATGAATCAAAGCACTTTTTTCAAGACACTAATTTTCCATATTTTCACAATTTACAGAATCGTCACTAAATAGAGTTTTTGAAAATTTCTAAATATCCAATTAAAAAATCAATTAAACACAAGATATTAATTTTGATTGAATTTGAATCAATTATACTAATAGCAGTCTAGATTGAAGCCACCTACCTTGACCATTTTGATGAAATCTGAAAATCGATGAAGAATGCTCAAGAAACGAGGTAAGAAATCCACAAAACTGCCTTAGTCCTATTCTCTTATCAAAAATGAGACCAAAACTAATCATATTTTAAATCTTAAATCTTATATATACCCATAATGGGTGTATATATAAGAATCAGAGAATATATTATAAGTATTTATAAGTAGATCTAAGAATACATGACAAGGAAAAAAGAAGAACGATGGCATACCTCAAGAAATAGAAATCTAAATTCGAAGGAGAGGCTTTGGATCGATTCCAATTCACTTGGTAGTGGTTCTACAACCTTCAATGGAGAAGAATCCCATGTTCTTGTTGAAAATAAGAAAAAACGAATCCTATAGAGTAAAAAACATGTGAGATCCACCTTTTTAGGATCTCACTTTAACCATGCTCATGGTTTAGTCACACGATTAGAAAAATTGTGAACTAACTATGTGTTAGATACTGCTTAGAAAGACCCTCCATGGCCTCCTTGAATGAAAACCTTAAATGTGTTCCCATTGTTCCAAATCTATTATCCAACATCTACAACTCTACACAGTTTCCATAAGGATTCTGCATGCTTTAGACAAGCCATACACATCCTGTGAAGCTTCCCTATAGCCCCAAAAACTCTCCAACGTTCTCCAAACTCCCCCAAACTTCACACTTAAACATTATATTAATGAGGAGTATAAGAAAAAGGATACGTACCAAAGATGGAGGTTACTAAATTCTCCCCACCATTGGATTTTTCTTCTTCATAAAGTACAAAATCATTCTTTCCCTGAAAGAGTTCTGGCAATAGCTCTTTCATTTCTTTCACATGTTCCCAATTCTCATCCTAAATCTTACCATGTTGCATTATAACCCACACTAGGCCTATGCTTTTTAAATGCAATTCATTATCCTACCTATCCACAATCAACACAAGGATATATAACAATGAATTATCTAGCTCTAGGTAAATATGATCCTATCTGATCACATGGTCAGAATCAGGCTGTTACTTTTTCAATTGAGATACATGAAATACATTATGCACTGAACTGAATCGTGGTGGTAAATCCAATCGATATTACACCTTTACAATCTATTCCAGTATCTCAAAATGGATAATGTATCGAGGAGATGACTTTCTCTACTTCCCGAAACAATGATGTCCATTCCGTGGAGAAATCTGAAAGAACATGTGATCACTCACCGTGAATAACAATGGCCTTTGATGATGATCTGCATACAATTTATGAGGACTCTAAGTAGTCTTCATCTGTTTCCTGATCAATATAAGCTTCTTGATTATTTCATGGACAAGGATCAAACCAACTTGTGATGGTTCATTGGTTTCCACCCAATAAATTGGATAATAACAAGGACACCCTTGGAATGATTAAAAAATATATATGTATCGAGGACCAATCAATGTTATTATATGAGAACTACACTAAGGGTATACACTCATCCCATGAGCCATAAAAATCCACTAATCAAGCTCGCAACATGTCTTACAACATCTGTATCATCCTTTCAGATTTCCCATCTATTTGAAGATGGTACTCCATACTCATAGACAACTAAGCCCCATGGGATTCATGTAAGGATTTCCATAAACAAGACATGAACCTCAAATCTCTTTCTGAAACAATTAAAAATGTTATTCCATATATATTAACCACTTATTGGATATATATTTTTGAAAGATCCACCGCCTTATGAGTTTCATAAATAGGGATTAAATGATCTGACTTTGTGATCTGAACCACTATCACCCATATTAAATCGTGTTTCCGAACCATTATTGGGAGACCTATGACAAAATTCATGGCTATTTAATCCCATTCCCACATTGTAATGGTTAATGACTACAACATACCTACTAGTCATTTATGCTCTACCTTTTTGCTGACAAGTTAAGAAACTTGAAACAAACTTATCCACTTTCCATGTCATACCAATCCACCAAAACTTTTATTTCAACACCTTATACATATTTTGTATACCCAAATGTATATCCCATCTGGAATGGGGGTAAGCATGAAGAATTTGTTCCTGAAAATCCATAGGTACAACAATCCAACCGCTGAACCACAAAACTGAACTCCCATAAAGTTTCCAACCCTCAATGTTCTCCCCACCATTGAGTTTTGAACTCACAACCAGACATTCTACATCATATGTATGTACCTCTTTAACCATATTTACCAAATTAGGAATGAGGGAAAAAGAAAATAGAATTACAACATCGCCTCGGTCTTCACATTCCAAATGTATCTCAACTATGACCGATATCAACTATGATTCATCTAAGTTTTCTTTCACCAAATGAGCATATGAATTATGATTAGTGCATCAGCCAATTAATCTCCTTTTCTCAGTGTATACATAAAGTCAATGTTAAACATATGGAGATACTATATCTATCTCCTTTCCCTCATAATCAAATCTTGCTTTGAGAAAATATGTTCCAATATTTTATGATCTGTAAACACCATAAATTTCTCACTGAAGAGATAATGACACCAAGTATTTAAATCATGGATGATGACATATAACTCCAAATCATGTGTTGGGTAATTCTTCTCATTTACCCTCAACCTCCATCATCCCTAAGCAACTACATGGTCACCTTTCATGTGAACGCATCCCAACCTAGATCTTAAAGCATCACACCACACCACATGCCCTTGTCCTGATTCTGGAAAAATAATGATAGGTATTGATGTAAGGAGGACTTTAATCTCTTGAAAATATTTCTATCATTTGTCAGTCCATTGTAATGGAGAATTATTTTTCATAAAACCAATCAAAGTTGAAGCTAGCTGTGATAATTCGTGCACAAATTATTGGTAATAACCAGTTGGACCAAGGAATATTTGTATCTCAAAGACATTTTTTGGTGGTTACCAAGAGATAATATCTTATATATTCTCTAGATCCATAGAAACAAATTTTTTGAAACTACATGGCTATGAAAGCATACCACTTCTATACAAAAATCACACTTTGAATATTTGTCATAAAAATGATGATCACTTATGATTTAAAACATTATCGTCAAGTGTTTCTCATGATCGGCCCTTGTCTTTGAATACACCAATATGTAATCCACAAACACCATAGCAAAATAATCCATATATCCCTAAAATATCTGATTCCTAAAATCTATAAATATTTTTGGTTCATTCATAAGACCAATATTCAAGGCTACATGTTCATAGTATCCATATCTTCTTTTGAATGTTTCCTTCAGAATAAATTCCTTCCAAACTCTCAATTGCTGATATCCGAATCACAAGTCAATTTTAGAGAACCACTATGCTCCACTTAATTGATCGAATAGATCATTATTTTTTGAAAGTGGATACCAATTATTTATCGTAATTTGGTTAAGATTACAATAATACACACACAACCTTAGAGTTCCATCTACTTTATTTATGAACAAGACCGGTGCTGCCCACAAAGACGTGTTCATATGAATGAAACCTTTTCTTTCTATCTCTTCCGACTGCATGTTCAATTCACTTAACACTTTTGGTGACATAAGATAATATGTAATGGAAATAGTACTATTCATCAGGAGGAAATCAATCATAAACTCCACTTCCCTTATAGGTGGTAACCCTAAAAATTTCTTGGGAAATAAATCTGGAAATTGACCCACAATTCGTTGAAAACTGATATCATTGATCTCTTATATTGATTCCAAACTCATTAGCACCAACTAGTAAGATATGGTTCCCACTACTGGTTCCAACAAGCTCGTTTCACCTGTCTTTATAACCATTCTCTCTCTGAAGAGATGATTAACACCATCCTCAGTGGTGAAACTAATTGTTCGGCTATAAAAGTCAAAATGAGCCTCGAAAGTTTTCAACCAATCCCTACCCAAGATTATATCATAGTCATCTATCTTCAATATAGAGAATTTCCATTATATCTCATCTTTATCAATATTTATATAGCACACTCTACACACAAAGTCTCGACATTCTCTTTCACTGAGCGGAGTTTGATGTTTTAACTCAGAGGGTATTATATTGAGTTTTAAACCAAGAAAATAAAAAAGATGAGAATCAATGAAGGAATGTGATTCACAAGTATCAAACTACATTTTGATAAGGGTATAATTCAATATAATTGTACCTAACATCATATATGGTCTAGCCTGATCATCCACAATCACATGCTCGACTCCATACAGTTGCTTTGTTGTTAAACTATGCTTCTTACTTACTTTCTAAGATTACCCTTGATAAGGATTCATGGTATCACTAAAATCACCCTTCTTATCCCTTCTCTGCTAATGAGATTGATTTTTTTGTCCTCACCAAGTCAAATCATGTGATGATTATGACTCCTGATAAGTGTCTCAAGAACCTGACCTCAGATCACTACAACAATAGCTTTGAACAAGCCCCATCTACTTTCATTTATGGAATGCTTTATGTTTTTTTGTACACTATAGCTTTATGTGGTTAAAAAGACCACATTGGAAATTTCCCACTTTACTCTTGCTTCATGGAGTAAGGTTCATTGATCCAGTCATTTGAATCTGATTCATGATCCCACCTTGGAAATAGGTGTCCCTCTTTCGCTTGCTCTCACCATTTCCCATGTGTATCATTATACTTCTTACTCCCATAGTTCTTAAGATATCATGTTCAGCCATTGTCTCTCTATTAACCATCTCTATATAATTCGTAATATAGATAATCACAATATTTGAGTGAATCTCTTGCCTTATCCCTGATTCAAATATGTTTTCCTTTAAGGCTGAACTTTCTACAAATTCAAGTGAAAAGTGCACAATGTTCATGAATTTATCCACATACTATATTACATAGAGACTTTACAACTTTAGGATAAAGAAGTCTATCATTTTCTAAATCCTGAAAATTTTAGGATATAATTTGTTCGTAAATATTTCCTCAAAATCCTCCCATCTAAGATTGTGATCCAGTTTATCCCATGCCGCTAGATCCCACCACAGGCATTCAATATCCTTGAGAATATACGTCTACATATTGATATTATTCTCCACTGGTGTGCCGATTAAATTAAAGATACAATTCATTCTATTCATCGGCACCTCCGCCTTTTTGGGTTCAGAATCAACTTGGAAGATGTGTGGATTCTTATTCATGTACTTTATGGAATGATCCACATGTCTTACTATAAGGCCATGGCCCTAAACCGTACTTAATATTGAATTAAATGAATAATTCACATTGAGGATATTTTCATGTTTAGATTTTTAGAGAATTAAGTCAAAACTATTACATCTCAAAAGAATACATAGTAGACACTTCTAATAAGATTCCATAACATAAAAAAACTTAAAAAGGAACATGTCTAGTTCCACGTTTTAGATAGCATGTCTTTCCTTGATCCCATCCTTGACCCTATTCATCTTTAAGTCTTGTGGAAAACATTTCAAAAACTTGGGATGAGCATAAAAAGCCCAGTAAAGGATACACAAAGAAGGAAAACTGTTAGTTTTTCAAAACAACAAGTAAACCATGAATACTTTACCAAAGTAATACTTTTCACCCTTATGAAGTAGTAAAAACTCTTCATTGACTAAAATACCATTACTTACCCTTTTGTAACCAAACGATTACCATAAAACCCATATAAAGAACACATAACATATAAAGGTAACTTGGGACATAAACATACTTAAATGGAATAACCATACAGTCGACTTCCACACATACTTAATGGAATAGCCATATGGCCTACTTTCATACCCAATGCATTGGAGGTTATAACATAACCACCGGTCCTGGTATTCACGGCACCACCTGTCATATGGTTTATCACGTAACCACCCGAAAAATGTCCAAGTACCATTACAAAATCATAATACATAAAACAATTATAAATGAAATAAAACATTTCCATATTTCAATCCCAATATATTGACTTAACAAATCCATTATCAAAACCATTTTCAATACCAAAATACATAAAATATTATATGGTAATAATTTAATTTTAAAAAATATTACGGCTTGTTGAGGAAGCCAAATATCAAATAATACTCGTGGCGGCAGAAAGGTCGTTGTCACCGCATACGTTAAAAGAAACATACTATTTATCATTTAGTAAAATTATTCGTATAAAAAAGATTCCTTTTGAATAAAAGTAAAAGTCAAAGGGGTTTATACAATGTATAAAGAAAGTTGTGTTTAAACAAAATATGCCTCAATGAAAAGAGATTGAGATGAAGTCCCTTACAAAGACGGTATCCTTAGATTAAGGATAAATCAATTACATAATTATGTGTGAAAAATGAATACACAAAATATAAGTGTATATTAAGTTTAAAACAATCAGATTTCATTCACACATATTTTGGAAAAACAAAACCAATGACATAGATATTTAACTCAATCAAATGAGATTGAGTTATGATTTCCGATACAAGTTTGTCTAAATGACATAAGAATTTATCAATGAGATGATTATGTGTAGAAATAGTATATCCACACAAAGGTTTGTGGAAACTACAACATAGATATTCCACACATAATCTTGGCATAATAAAATCCAGAAGTACATGTTTAACCCAAAGAATTGAATGTGGGTTAAGATGTTCCCTTACAGAAATTCGACAGTCGAACGGCGTCACTTCAGAATTCAGAAAATGAGTTGATGAGAGATAAAAAGGGTATCTCATCACTTGGACATAAAATTTACATAAATAAGGATATATAATAACAGATCCCAACATAATATTATGTGAATTAAAATACACAACAAAATAAGTCTTTTAAAAAGAGGAGGGTGAAAGGTTCCCTTACCGACTTGGGTAACTTTCGAAACGTACACCCCATTGAAGAAGGGTCATACAATGAATATGTAAATACCCATAAATGAAATTATATTACACAAAGAGTATAATAATGGGAATTACATATTCCACTCAAAGTAAATGGTGGAAAATGTATCATAAATCTCACGGAACTAAAAGTGTGATGAACAATCCCTTACGAAAACTCGGCAGCATAATGACGCCACTTAAAACTTCAAAAAATGGATTGATGAGATAAAATAGAGTATCTAATCATAGTAAAATAAAATGTACAGAAAGAGTAATATAAAATAACATCCCCCATCATAACAAATATGAGCTTAATAGAAGTGACATATAGGTGAGTACTTAAAAAGAAAGAGAGATGTTAGATCTCTTACGAAAATTCGGCAGCCTAACGGCACCACTCAAAACTTCCAAAATGGATTGATGAGAGAAAATAGGGTCTCTCATCATATGAACATAAAACGTACAATAGTATTAATATAAAAGAACATCACAATAATAATAAAGATGAGCTTAAAAGGAATGACATAAAAGAGTGTACTTAAAAAAAGATAGGAGTAGGATCTCTTACCTCGTGTCCGACATGACTCGATCGTTCTTTAATCTCCTGAATAATAAAATTTGGTCAATTTATAATTTCTTAAGGACCTAATTTAAAGATTATTATTCAGTAAATATCAAATATTATAATTTTATAATAATTGGTTAATAATGTGAGTTCATATCAGACGTTTTTGTAGATGTTCGGTACATGAGTAAAAATCGAACATGTTGGAAAAGAATTTTCCATGTAGTTATAGGTACCTCATATAAAGAATAGTATTGATGTTTTAAATATCATATATATCCAGTATATATTAATTTTATACTATTCCATGGCATTTGGAGATAAAAAATTAAAAGCACCGTTCATGGAGATGGTAGGCCGTACGTACGCATGAACGCTACTTTCATTTTTTTGTCATATTAATGGAATTAAAACAAAATGAGAGATATATATATTATAATTCCAGAATTATATCCATCATTTAGATTTAATATATTACATATATATCTATTATATATATGTACTTATATTAGTACATAACATTTGGAGATAAGAAATGAAATGTACCGTTCATGGAGACGGTAAACCGTACGTACGCATGAACGCTACTTTCATTTCTTTGTAACATTAATGGAATTAAAAATAATTGAGATATATATATATTATAATTACAGTATAATATATATGTTATATATGTCACATATGTTTATTAATTTCATTCTTTATACATTCCATGTATTGCATGAACGAGTCACATCACTTGAGGGGGCGGTAGTCCACACTTCCTCGTATGAAATTATCGCATTTGCACAACATGAAAAGAATAAAGGAATGTATTAAATATAAAATTAAGAAGCATATAGAAAACATAAATACCATATATATCATATATAAAATATATTGACATCGTAATGGCCACCATGAAAGGTGTTAAGAGAAGATTGAACAATCATCTTTTCGTGAGGCAGAAATTCGCCATCCACAGAAACAGTATGTTCTTTAACCATTTGATGAAGGTGTGTGTAAGTGTAGCTCGAATAATTCACATAACAAAATCATAGTATATTTAAGATACTGTTTTTATTACAAAATAAAGGAATAAAAATAGTTTAGAGGTTTGGAGAAGAAAAATAAAACATAAGAACACAAGAGAGGACACTACCTTTAAATCGGGTAACTCTCTTTTATTTGAGCTCAAAGGCTTCCTTAGAAAAGATTATGCCCAAAGTGAGGATTAAATTATTAATATAGGGATGTGGATAGATGAAATTGGTAGGGTGTGGCCGAGCCAAAGGCTTTAGAGTTTTGGGTAAGGTGGTAGAGGTGGGGGAATTTAATAAGAGGAGAGGAGTGGCACTATTGGAAAGTTATAAAATATTACTTTATTATATAATGATTTTCGGATTTTAAAGGTCCCAAAAGGATATATTTCTAGGATAAGGTGATAAGGTTTCAAAATCCACCCATCCAATAGGTTTGTGACAAGTTTAGGTCTTAGAATTTACATTATCTTGTCATTTTATTTAAATCGTTAAATAATGAGGTAATCATTGCATCATCATGGTGTCATAAATAATTTAATTTATTTAATGTATAAAAATTATAAAAAAACTATAATGATGTAGGAAATATTTTTATCTTTATAATGAATATTTATAGTGAAAAATATGACTTGTATAACCCCATGTAAAAATTGTTTTAGTAAAACAACATATGTTTGTGACATTTTAATTTTAACTTTAAATAAAAAGATATTAATGTCATTTTCCGACCAAAGTGGCTCCATGGGGTCCCCAAGTTGATCCATGGATTGTCTTGGTCAGCCATGAAACATTCAATAAGGTTAGGATAGGTGTCTAGGTCATTTCATATCATTAAAACATTATTTTTACATTAAACTATACTAATTACCTCTAATCGCGATTAATAAACTTAAAAGTTACTATTCACCAAAAAAATATTTTAATCCCATTGAACCACATTTTACTTCTTAATTACAACCATGTATGTAGGATTTTTGAAATTCAAATCATAGAAGTGGTAAAGTTTCATTTAAACGAAAAATCAGTTTCTTTATCTACCACTTAGTGGTTTCACTATTCATCAAAAATTGAAGTTTTTCGGAAAATTACCAAAAACTCACCCTAAGATATATTTGATATTCCGAATTCAAAAAAGATGTCTATTTTAAAAAATTCAAAACATATAAGTTACATTAATTAATTTAATAATTAATTCCCGCTGTCAGAGCAAATATCGTGTTTTTATGAAACAATAAGTATCAAAAGATTGACACTAGTTTAAGTCCAATTTCAAGATTAAATTAATTCCAATGACCACTATTGGATTAAATGGTAAAAATATATCGTAATTTCACTTTAAAACCAATTCAAAAGATAATATAATCATATAAATAAATTATATTAAAAAGAGGTTTTGAATTAAAATACAACATTTTTCACTATTCATTAAAAATGAACTTTATCAGAAAAATACCAAAAATTTACACAAAGAAGATTTTGATGTCCCGACTCTAAAGAAGAATTTTATTTTTTCAAATATAACACATAAAATTGTCAAAAAATGGATTTAAAAGAGGTTCGTCATCAAAAGGCTGTTAATCGACCTTTTAAAAAATATTAGAATGTTTACGCTTAAAATTGGATTCATTCTCATTTTTAATTCTCTAAAATTTATTGTAACAAGTAAAAATATTTGACAAACATATATAATAATTTTTTAGTTAGTTCAATTCATTCCCGCCATTACAACGGCTAGGCATTAACTACAATTTAAAATAATATTATTTTATTATTAGAGTCCAACGTAAGATTCCCAAGAAACTCGTGGTTGCGTATTGGGTACACCATCGAGCATAGAGTCCCCTTTAAAGTTATATTAATATTTTATTCACAAATATGGATAAATGTGAAAATGTAATATTCATTATTTACCTGGGGTGTTACATCCTTCCCCCCTTTTGGGAATTGCGTCCTCACAATTTTAAAATTGGGCTTGGAAAATTCATTGAAAATCCCACATCAGAAGAAGAGTCAGTAAAACAATCACTTTAAAATAAAGAAAGAGGAGTACAAAGGTCACCCAAGTTAACCCATACTAGGATTCTATGTAGGAAAACATGGATATGGAGGAAAAAACAAAGGGTCATGTTCTGAGGGAGAGTGATAGTAAACATGTCTAGGAGAAAGTTAACCATAAGAAAATCAAAAACTTGTGATGGGTTAAATGGTATTCAATTCCCCAGAAGGAAAAGTTAATAGAAAACATTTTTGTTTTAAGTTACTCTTCATTGAGGAATTTATTTTTGAGCTTAACTAAATCATAATGAAACATACTTACTTGTCACGTAGACTTTCAACTTTTCCTATATTCCTTAATCAAACTCATATTTTCTCCTAAAGATGAGTATTTTGGAAGACTTGTTCGCATTAAGTGTACTATAATCATCTTCTTTAGAATCACCTAATCCAAAAAAGAGAATAATATTTTTCCCATGTCTTTAGACAAAATCCAAAACCAAAACCAAAAAGGTTAGTACAAGATCAGATAATCAAGAAAAGGATAACCCTTTATAAAAAGAAAATCTCTTCTTAATCTCCAAAATTTGTCCAACAAAACCCAAAGTTCAACGACGACCATAAGTAAACCAAACTAAGATTGAAACCCAAATATTTTAAGGATTTAATCACATAGTCTTGCAAGTTAAATCGTATCATTTATCTCTAAACAACATCAGTTGCTCTTAAAGTCTCGTATTGAAAAGTATTTAACCTAATCACATATCCTCAATGATCGGTTAATAATTTCCATAGATAACGCAAACTAAACTTACTCTTGATTCCTAAAATCATATAACTAAAAAGAATTAGTCAAACTAACCAGGGACTTCACGTAGTCCAGTGGTAGGAGATAAATACCAGTCACACTTTGGTTGTGGGTTTGATTCCCGTAGCTTTGTCCGACGCGACGGGTTGTCACACGGTCTGCATGTTGTCCTTTTTTCAAAACTATATAATTCTTAAAACATTCCCCAAAACGAGATAAAATCTTCAAAAATAATCATAACATATTTTAACAGCAAGTTTATCTCATGCCTTTAGTTTTCCATCATAATATATTATAACCCATAATTACCTCAAAATTATGGATCATATAAACCCTAATGGTTACCTTTATAATTATTACCTGAACTTCCACATTGATTGGTCATCTCCTACATGATGCATTACAGAACATACCATGGTACAAGTGGTTGATCATGACTCCTTGATAGTTGGTTTAGAACAACCACGAGTTTCCTCATTGAATCATGCATTTCATCTAGTCTCTTAATCAGAGAACCACCACAGTTTCCTTCAAACCTATTGTCACTTTGGTGCCTGCTAGATCCATCCATTAACTAAAAACAGAAATGTCCGTGTGAGTATATCAACAAAACCATCAAGTACTAATGAGGAAGTTAAACACTAAGATATACTTACTCATTCACTTTATCTAAAACTAGGACTCTTTCTTAAATCCTAGCCATTATGGTAATGTCACTTATTCTTAGAGAATACACTAACCTCTAAAGTTATCTAAACCGACCTCTGATACCAACTATAAGGCCTCGGCCTTAAACCTTACTTAATATTTAATTAAATGAATAATTCACATTGATGATCTTTTCAGGTTTAGAGTTTTAGAGAATTAGGTCAAAACTATTACATCTCAAAAGATTACATAGTAGACACTTCTACTAAGTTTCCATAACATAAAAAAAACTTAAAAAGGAACATGTCTACTACCATGTTTTAGATAGCATGTCTTTCCTTGATCCCATCCTTTACTCTATTTATCTTTAAGTCCTGTGGAAATAATTTCAAAAACTTGGGATGAGCATAAAAATCCCAGTAAAGGATACACAAAGAAGGAAAACTATTAGATTTTCAAAACAACAAGTAAACCATGAATAATTAACCAAAGTAATACTTTTCACCCTTATGAAGTAGTAAAAACTCTTCACTGACTAAAAGACCATTACATACCCTTTTGTAACCAAATTATTACCATAAAACCCAGATAAAGAACACATATAATATAAAGGTAACTTGGGAAATAAACATACTTAAATGGAATAACCAAACGGTCGACTTCCAAACATACTTAATGGAATAGCCATACGGCCGACTTCCATACCCAATGCATTGGAGGTTATTACGTAACCACCCATCCTGGTATTCACAGCACCACCTGTCATATGGTTTATCACGTAACCTCCCGAAAAATGTCCATGTACCATTACAAAATCATAATACATAAAACAACTATAAATGAAAGAAAACATTTCCATATTTCAATCAAAATATATTGACAAAAAAATCCATTATCAAAACCATTTTCAATACCAAAATACATAAAAGAGTATATGGTATTTATTTACCTTTAAAAAATATTATGGCTTGTTTAGGAAGCCAAATATCAAATAATACTCGCGGCGGCAGAAAGGTCATTGTCACCATGTACGTTAAAAGAAACATACTTTTTGTCGTTTAGTAAAATGATTTGTATAAGAAAGATTCCTTTTGAATAAAAGTAAAATTCAAAGGGGTTTATACACTATATAAGGAAAGTTTTGTTTAAACAAAATATGCCTCAATGAAAAGAGATTGAGACGAAGTCCCTTACAAAGACAGTATCATTAGATTAAGGATAAATCAATTATATAATTATGTGTGACAAACGAATACACAAAATATACATGGATATTAAGTGTAAAACAATAATATTTCATTCACACATATTTTGGAAAAACAAAACCAATGACATAGATATTTAACTCAATGAAATGAGATTGAGTTATGATTTCCGATACAAGTTCGTCTAAATGACATAAGAATTTATCAATTAGATGATTATGTGTAGAAATAGTATATCCACACAATGTTTTGTGGAAAATACAACATAGATTTTCCACACATAATGTTGGCATAATAAAATCAAGAAGTATAGGTTTAACCCAAAGAACTGAAAGTGGGTTAAGAAGTTCCCTTATAGAAATTTGACGGCCTAACGACGTGACTTCAGAATTCAGAAAATGAGTTGATGAGAGATAAAAAGGGTATCTCATCACTTAGACATAAAATTTACATCAATAAGGATATAGAAGAACATATCCCAACATAATAGTATGTGAATAAAAATACATTACAAAATAAGTCTTTTAAAAAGAGGAGGGTGAAAGGTTCCCTTACCGACTTGGGTAACTTTTGAAACGTACACCCCATTGACGAAGGGTCGTACAATGAATATGTAAATACCCATAAATGAAATTATATTACACAAAGAGTATAATAATGGGAATTACATATGCCACTCAATGTAAATTGTGGAAAATATAGCATAAATCTCACGGGACTAAAAGTGAGATGAACAATCCCTTACAGAAATAGGAATATAAAATAACATCCCCCATCATAACAAAGAGTATCTTAAGATAAGTGACATATAAGAGAGTACTTAAAAAGAAAGAGAGTGGTTAGATCTCTTACGAAAATTCGGCAGCCTAACAGCGCCACTCAAAAATTCCAAAATGGATTGATGAGAGAAAATAGAGTTTCTCATCATATGAACATAAAAAGTACAGTAGTATTAATATAAAAGAACATCCCAATCATAAGAAAGATGAGCTTAAAAGTAATGACATAAAAGAGTGTACTTGAAAAGAAAGATAAGAGTAGGATCCCTTACCTCGTGTCCGACATGACTCGATCGTTATTTAATCTCCTGAATAATAAAATTTGGTCAATTTATAATTTCTTAAGGACCTACTTTAAATATTATTATTCAGTTAAGATCACATATTATAATGCTATAATAATTGGTTAAAAATGAGAGTTCATATCAGACGTTTTTGTCGATGTTCGGTACATGAGTAAAAATCGAACTTGTTGGAAAAGAATTTTCCATGTAGTTATAGGTTCCTCATATCCAGAATATTATTGATGTTTTAAATATCATATATATCCAGTATATATTAATTTTATACTATTAAATGGCATTTGGAGATGAAAAATTTAAAGCACCCTTCATTGAGACGGTAGGTCGTACGTACGCATGAACGCTACTTTCATTTTTTGTCATATTAATGGAAGTAAAACAAAATGAGAGATATATATATTATAATTCCAGAATGATATACATAATTTAGATGTAATATATTACATATATATCCATTATATATATGTACTTATATTAGTACATAACATTTGGAGATAAGAAATGAAATGTATCGTTCATGGAGATGGTAAGCCGTACCTACGCATGAACGCTACTTTCATTTCTTTGTCACATTAATGGAATTAAAAATAATTGAGAGATATATATATTATAATTCCAGTATAATATATATATTATATAGGTCACATATGTTCATTAATTTCATTCTTTATACATTCCATGTATTGCATGAACGAGTCACATCACTTGAGGGGGCGGTAGTCCACACTTCCTCGTATTAAATTATCGCATTTGCACAACATGAAAAGCATAAAGGCATGTATTAAATATAAAATTCAGAAGCATATAGAAAACATAAATACCATATATATAATATATAAAATATAGGGACATCATAATGGCCACCATGAAATGTGTTAATAGAAGATTTAACAATCATCGTTTTGTGAGGCAGAAATTCACCATCCACAGAAACAGTATCTTCTTTAACCATTAGACGAAGTTGTGTGTAAGTGTATCTCGATTCCTTCACATAAAAACATCCTAGTATATTTAATATACTGGTGTTGTTACAAAATAAAGGAATAAAAATAGTTTAGAGGGTTGGAGAAGAAAAATAAAATATAAGAACACAAGAGAGGACACTACCTTTAAATCGGGTAACTCTCTTTGATTTGAGATCAAAGGCTTCCTTGGAAAGGATTATTCCCAAAGTGAGGCTTCAATTATGAAGATAGGGATGTGGAGAGATTAAATGGGCAGGGTTTGGACGAGCCAAAGGCTTTATAGGTGGGGGTAAGGTGGTAGAGGTGGGGGCCTTTTATAAGAGGAGAGGAGGGACACTATTGGAATGTTATAAAATATTACTTTATTATATAATGCTTTTCGGATTTTAAAGGTCCCAAAAGGATATATTTTGAGGATAACGTGATAAGGTTTCTAAATCCACCCATCCAATAGGTTTTTGACAAGTGTAGGTCTTAGATTTTACATTATCTTTTCATTTTATTTAAATCGTTAAATAATGAGGTAATCGATGCATCATCATGGTTTCATAAATAATTTACATTATTTAATGTATAAAAATTATAAAAAAAAATAATGATGTATGAAATCATTGTATATTTCTAATTAATATTTATAGTCAAAAATATGACTTGTATAACCCCATGTAAAAATTGTTTTATTAAACCAACACATGTTTGTGACATTTTAATTTTAACTTTAAATAAAAAGATATTAATGTCATTTTGCAACCAAAGTGGCTCCATGAGGTCCCCAAGTTGACCCATGGATTGTATTCATCGGGAATGACACATCCAATAATGGTAGGACATGTGTCTAGGTCATTTAATATCATTAAAACATTATTTTTACCTTAAACTATACTAATTACCTCTAATCGCGATTAATAAACTTAAAAGTTACTATTCACCAAAAAATTATTTTAATCCCATTGAACCACATTTTAATTCTTAATGACAACCATGTATGTCATATTTTTGAAATTCAAATCACATAAGTGGTAAAGTTTCATTTAAACGAAAAATCAGTTTCTTTAACTACCACTTAGTGGTTTCACTATTCATCAAAAATTGATGTTTTTCAGAAAATTACCAAAAATTCACCCTAATCTATATTTGATATTCCTAATTCAAAAATGATGTCTATTTTACAAAATTCAAAACATATAAGTTACATTAATTAATTTAATAATTAATTCCCTCTTTCAGAGCAAATAGCGTGGTTTTATGAAACAATAAGTATCAAAAGATTGACACTAGTTTAAGTCCAATTTGAAGATGAAATTAATTCCAACGACAACTATTGGATTAAATGGTAAAAATATATTGTAATTTAACTTTAAACCCAATTCAAAAGATAATCTAATCATATAAATAAATTAGATTGAAAAGAGGTTTTGAATTAAAATACAACATTTTTCACTATTCGTTAAAAAATGAACTTTACCGGAAAAATACCAAAAATTTACACAAAGTAAATTTTGATGTCCCGATTATAAAGAAGAATTTTGTTTTGTCAAATATAACACATAAAATTTTCAAAAAGTGGATTTAAAAGAGGTTCGTCATCAAAAGGCGGTTAATCGACCTTTTAAAGTATATTAGAATGTTTACGCTTAAAATTGGATTCATTCTCATTTTTAATCCTCTAACATTTATTGTAAAAAGTAAAAATATTTTACAAACATATATAATCATTTTGTAGTTAGTTCTATTCATTCTTGTCATTACAACAGCTAGGCGTTAACTACAATTAAAAAAAATATTATTTTATTATTAGAGTGCAACGTAAGATTCCCAACAAACTCGTTGTTGCGTATTGGGTACGCCATCGATCATAGCGTCCACTTTAAAGTTATATTAATATTTTATTCACAAATATGGATAAATGTCAAAATGACATATTCTTTATTTACTTGGGGTGTTACACTTACTTATCCCTCAGATTCCCCATATCCACAAAATGGAATGCTTGAACGATGCTATGAACTATATCGTGGTTCACCTATGGTTCACGTTCAACCACATTTTCTATATTTTCATTAGGTTGTTTTCTACGACTCATATCAGGTGACATTTTTTAAATAGATAAAAAATTCTAGAAGCCTCAATCTCTAGAAACTAAGGGCTTAGAATTTTAAATTCTATCACATCAACTATCACAAAATTTTATCCAAAAAACCTTTTACATGTTCAACCATTTTTGAAAAAAAAAATATTATTCTTGTTTTTGAAAATCAAACCATTTTCAAAATACATCATTCATTCTATTTTTAAAATCTTACATTTGAAAATAATTTCTACATTTTTCAAAAAACAATAGAATTAATCACATCATATATAATTTTTTGAAAATGAAATATGAAATCCTAGTGGTAATTCATTCCTCTGCAATGCATGTCATGCTCATCTCATTGGACAAACTCATGACAACGAGGTTCCAATATCATATTAGTGTCTCCAAAACACTTATGTAACCAACTCTCTGGTAATTTGAAGTTTAGCATAAAAATGTTAGCTATATATTTTTATGCTTTACATTTCAAGTCCTAACAATCCTAATCCTTTCTAAGATCACAAACCAAGGAATATAAAAGAACAAATTTCAACTCCAAGAATAAGATAACTGAAGACTACTTGTTCCGAAAGGAAAGGAAAATGTCGATACCACTTATCTCAAACAAGATTTTGGATAAAAAACTGATTCCATTTGTAATGAACCACATATTCTCATTGGATTAATAATACAATAAATCATTACTAGGCCTTAAGAGATATCCCCAAGATTCCAAAGGCTGGGAATAAGTGTAAATGGTTTTCAAATGAAAATGGGGTATGATTTACCCTTTAAGAACTAAAACTATTAACCCAGTAACCATAACCAAACAACTCACAATATGATGCATGAATAGATGAAAGACAACTCAACGTATTCATTTATATCAAAACAATGGAAAATTGTACTAAAATGGAAGACAAAACAACTATCAAAGTAAAAACAGAAAAATAACTAAAGACTCCAAGATGACCAAGACTCTATGCTCCACAAGCTCCATGCTCCAACACCACAATACATCCCAAGTACCATAAGGGTGTGCTGAAAACGTCTGACACTTTACCTCTTCTCAAGTCCTAGTAGGTGACATCTGCAAAAGCACCAAAGTGCTAGAGCAGGGTGAGTATAAAATTTAGTAGGTTTTCACCAATTACATCCCTTCTCATACCACTAGGATAGAATGATTGTCAATATTTATATAAAACAGTTTATATAAAAAAATTATCAAAAAAATTACAACAAAATATAAACAATTTTCAAAACCATTTATAACCAAAATTAAACAAGTTATATTTTAACAAATTTTCCAACAAGTAACATTTCCAAAAAAGAAACCAGAAAAATCATTAAAACCATTTCTCAATATAATTTTTGCATAACCATTCCATGGTTCCCAACACACCCACACATGAACACTTCTTTTGTCAGTTCCATACTCACGAGTGGTCTCTCTTCCAATTCAATTGTGTCCTAATGACACACACACCGGATCAAGGTTTATGTACCTTGTACCCCAATGGTACATGTCCCTTATTTAGGGGCATGTCAAACATGAATTCAAATAACCCATATATTCCAAAACAATTTCAAATAAACCAATTCAATCCATTCCAAAAAAAATCGTTCTTTTATTGAAAACCATTAAACAAACCACTTCCAATAAACCATTCCATTTAAAAAATCATTCCTTTTACTGAAAAAACTTAAATAAAATCAAATCATCACAATTCTAGAAAAATACCATTTTAAAATCAAGAATCAACGCACTTTATTCAAGAAACCAATTTTCTCGATTTCCACAATTTAACAAATCATAACTAGAGAGGGTTTCCAACAATAGATAATCAGAAAATTCAAAATAAATTCAACAAAATTTATTTAGGTTTAAATCATTACATTAATTTCTAAAAATAGTATTTGAGAGTGAATCCACCTACCTCGACCATTTTGATGAAAACTAAAAATGGATGAAGAATGCTCAAGAAACTAGGTAAGAAGTCCACGAAACCACCTTATACCTCTTATCCTATCAACAAAGATACCAAAACACATAATATTTGGAATCCAGAATATTTTATCTAACCATAATGGAAATATATATGAGAATTAAAGAAGATATGAGAAGTATGTCAAAGTAGATCTATGAAAATTTGACAGGAATGAAGAAGAATTATAACATACCTCAAAAAATCAGATTCTAAACGCCATGTAAAGGCTATGAATCGATTTAAATTCTATTTGGAGAGGTTCTCAAACCATTAAAAGAGAATAATACCTACTTAGGTCTATAAAATATGAAACAAAAATCCTATATATTCAAGAACATGTGAGATCCACTTTTTTAGGATCTCACTTTAACCTTGTGCATGGTTTAGTCACACAGTTAGACAAACTGTGCACTGACCATGCATTAGCTACTACCTGAGTAGACCCTCTCAATTTATACTTTCACATACTCCTTAAACATGTTCCCAATAGGCCTAAGCTATTATCCAACATTTGATACTATACACGGTTTCTCCTAGGATTCTACATGATTAATACAAACTCTGTGCATCTCGTGTGCCTTTCCTTTATCCCACAAAACTCTCCAAAATTTCTCAAAACACTCCCAAAAATCACCCTTAAACATTATATTAATGAGAAGCATAAAGAAAGAGTAATTTACTATAAACCAATGGTATTGTAGATAATTTTTTTCATGCATACGTGTGAACTATCACCTCAATGAAGCGATGTGATTTATTTCTCTTCCCCACATCACAAGTATGATATATATATATATATATATCTATGTGTGTGTATTTATATATAAATTATTAATATGATATTTATGATATTATGATAATTTTATAAATATAAAATTATAATGACTTTATTTCCATAATGATCATTGAAAAATGGGAACGCTACTCATGCATACGTACAGCCGACCGTCTCTATGATTATAACGTTGTACATTTTTTATAACCATGAACAAAAGGATTTATTTAAAATTATAATTAATGTTTAAAATTTACTATAATGTCATTAATATTATTCTATAGATAATGTACTAACAACCACTTTTTCCTATTGACATCATACCAAGTCATTTTGGACTCATGTGTTGAATATTATCAAAACATCTGATGTGAGCATAAATAATTATATAATTATTTAAATAAGGTGATAAGTTATATAAAAGGAATAATAAACTCGAAAATGGTTCTATATAAATTAAATTATTATCTAAATTCAATTACTCACGAATAAAAAGAATATACTCGATGAATCAGACTCAAGGTATGAGACTTCGTCTCAATCTCCTATCATTAACGCATATTTTGATGTTATACATCACCTTATTTTATAAGGGTTATAAACATCCATTTTGTTTTTTAAAATATTTTCAAATGTATTTCAAAAGAATTATTTTTATATGGATCCTTTTACTTTCTTTACAAATGAAAAAAGTAGTGTTTCTAACGTATACGGTGACAACAATTTCTCTGTCATTGAGACCATTATTTGATATTTTGATTCCTCTAAAAGATTTAATGTTTTTATAAGAAAATTAAGTCTCTTATTCCCATTTGTGGGTATTTTTGTATCTAAAATGGTTTGGGGAATGGATTTACTATTTCAATACCATGAAATGATTTCTTGTGAATTCAAATGAAATTTTATGAGTGAAATATTAAAAATTACAATCTTTTATGTGTTATGATTATATAGTGGTACTTGTACATTTGACTAGTGGTTAGGTGATAAAACAAGGTTGGGTGGTTCCATGATAAAACAAGTATGTGTGGTTATGTTATAACCTCTAATGCATTGGGTATTGAAGTATTTTATATGGATATTCCATTTTTAGTAGTGACATGTATTGAAGTTGACTATGTGGTAATTACATTTAAGTATGATTATGTCCCAAGTTACCTTTATATGCTATATGTGATTTCTATCGAGTTTATGGTAATATTTTCATTAAAAAAAATCTAAGTAATTATATTATATTCAAAGTAAAGTATTTACTACTTCTTAAGCATGAAAAGTATTACTTTATGATAAAGTATCTGTGGGTTTTCATTTTTTCACAACACTAATAGTTTTCCTTTTTTGTGTATCTATTACTTAGTATTTCATGCCCATCCCATGTTTTCAATTTTTTTACACTAGATTTACGTTATAATAAATACATGGATGAGATTAAGGGGAAATTGTGACAGTTGATCATGAAAATAAATCGTGTTTGATTTTAAAATATTATATTATATGAAAAAATGGATACTTCTTGGATGTGTCAACTTTATATTTCTATGGTTTTTTTATATATCAGTATGTTCTAATTATAAAAATCTCTATATCTAAAAATATCATTAATGGTAAATATAGTAAAATTATTAACATAACTTAATATTATATAATGTTAAAGTTCATGTCCTTATAGTTAGTATCAATGGTCGGTTTAGATACCTTTAGGGGTTAGGGTAATACTAATAACTAAACCCTTTAAATATTTTACTTTATTGTCAAGTTAAAATGTTATATAATTTCAATATTACCATGTTTCTTTATCTAAGATATGTCTGTTCAGAATGGTTTTCTGTAAAAGAAACAGGATAGTTGTAATGGGAAGGAATCTTGAGGAAAACAAACTTCGAAATTAGTATCATGAGATGGTTAGAATCAAAATAGAGTAGTTTTCTGCAGTGATAGATCATTTGAATCAGGAAATAAATAGATGTGGGTCCCATGTAAGAGAGTAGCTTGATCAATCACAAAAGAAACGTGTTTATTGTGGGGAATTTTATGAGATGACATCCACCATAATTCATAGGATCATATGACCCTGTGCAAGCTGGAGGATTTATTAAATCCATAAAAACTATATTTGACATCATGAGTTCTTCGGAGCAACAAAAGGTAACTCTT
This sequence comes from Viscum album, assembly GCA_963277665.1. Classification (NCBI taxonomy): domain Eukaryota; kingdom Viridiplantae; phylum Streptophyta; class Magnoliopsida; order Santalales; family Viscaceae; genus Viscum; species Viscum album. The sequence goes on along the minus strand of OY728141.1, from coordinate 1,949,731,230 downwards.
CAAATTTATCATTTTGAAGGTGAATCTGATTAGTGGTGCTCAATGGTTAGAAGTATCTGAGGAAGTGAATAGATTGATTCCATGGATTGGGATGAATTAAACAATAACTTTCATGAGAAATATTTTCCCATAACTATTCAACTTAGGATGGAAAAAAATTCTTTTATTTGAGACAAAAAAAGGAAGATTGAGAGACTGAATATGAAGAAAATTTCACCTGTTTGGTAAGGTACATCCCAAATTTTATCCGGGATCTTGATTGTAAGATAAATCAGTTTTACTCTGAATTGAAGTTGATATATCTATGGGAATTAGATTCTCGTGGGTTCAACGTCTATGAGAAACATTTTTTATGTGCTAATAAGGTAGAAATAGAGTTTTATGATGATCATGTTTTCTATGAGAGTATGAAAAATACAAGTTCTAGGTGGCAGGAAATGGGAAATCATTCATCCACGAAGTTTCGATATAAGAAAACTAAATTTCCATCTTGTGAGAAGTGTGGTAAAAATCATCCTGGAGAATGTCTCTCAAATTCTAAGAAGAGATTTCTATGTGGTAATAATGGACATATTTCTCATGACTGAAAGGGAGATGATAAGTAAAGCAATGAAAAGAAGGTGGTAAGATGTTTCAACTACTATGAGTTTGGCTATTATGCCTATGTGTGTCCAAAGATGATTACCCATGGTGGAAACCAGAAATATTTGAAGTATAAGGGCAAGGAAAAATCATTTTCTACTACTAAAGTTGTTGTGAAACTATCAAATGAAGTGGTTAAAGGTATGTTACAGGTTTTTTCAAAATATACAAACACTATATTTGACCCTATATCTTCACATTAATTCATTTCTGAGATATTTTCAAGTAAACTGAAAATTTCACCTCTTGAATGTGATGTGTAACTTTTGGAAATAATTCTAGGTGGAGGTATTAAAGAAATCAGGATTTATAGTAATATTCCTATTATCATTGGTGCGATGGACTTTCCCATAAATCTTCTCGAACTTCTTATAGTGAAGTTTGATATCATTTTGGGAATTCATTGGTTTTCAATTTATCATGATAAAATAGATTGAAAAGCCAAAAAATTTAAATTAAATGATTTCAAACCATTGATAACATACCAAGAAGATGATATATTGATAAAAGGTGTCATTGAAAGTTATCTAGATAATTTTGTTGAAAAGAAGGAAACAATTTTGATTAGTGACATTAGAATAGTGAATGAATTTACAGATGTTTTTACTGATGAAATTCATGTTGTTATTCCTAATCAGGGGGTTGAATTAACAATTTATTTATTTCATTATTATAATCCTATTTATAAACCACCTTATCAAATGGATCAATTATAACTGGTGGAATTGAAAAAAATGCAATAATTGATTGACAAACGTTTCATTTGACCTAGCACTTCACCATGGTGTTAACCTATATTATTTGAAAAAAATAAGGATAGTTAAATTAGATTTGTTATTTATTTTAGATCCTTGAATTACATCACTATTAAGACCAAATATCATTTTTCTCATATCGATTATTGGTTTGATCAGCTCCAAGGAGATCAGAATTTTTCAAATATTGATTTGAGGTCCAGGTACCATCACTTTAAGGTGAAGGCAAATAAAATTCCAAAGACATAATTCCGGATAATATATGGGCATTTTGATTTTTTTGTTATACCCTTTGGGTTATCTAATGCACCTGGTGTTTTTATGAATCTCATGAAAGGATCCTTTCAGCAATTTTTGAATTAGTTAATGGTTGTGGTTATAGATGATATTTTTTAATATTCTAAAATATAGGAGGAATAAGAAAGTCCCTTAAATAAGTTATTGAGTAATGAATTAAATTTCAATATATATTTCTTTGGTTGATTTTTCTTATAATTACAATCTTTATTCTAGTATACAAATGGATCCATTTAATGAACTATATGGAAAGCGGTGTCTAACTCCATCTTTTTGGGATCAAGTAGGTGAAAGGAAGTTCATGGGACCTGGATTGGTATAGGAAATGGAATAGAAAGTTTAGTTGATTCATAAAAACAAGAGGAAATCCCATAGTAGGCATAAAATTTATATGGGTAACCAGAGGAATGATCTTTCTTTTGAGGTAGGTGATCATTTCTTTCTGAGAGTTTCTCCAAGGAAAAGTGTTATGCATTTTGGAATGATGGGTAATCTGAGTCAAATGGTCATTGAACCCTATGGAATCCTTGATAAGGTTGGATCAATTTCTTACATAGTGTCTTTAACAACAATTTTATCCAAGTTACACAATTTTTTTCATGTTTCAATGTTAAGAAAGAATATGTGAGATCCATATCATGTTTTGAGTCCAAAAGTAGTTTCATTGGAAGAGAATATTTCTTGTAAAGAACAGATAATCCATGTTCCTAACCATGGATAGAAAGTTTTTTGGAATAATTTTTTTCATCATGTTAAGGTTTTGTGGAAAAACATATGGTTTAAGAGGAAACATGGGAATTTGAAAATGCTATGATGGAAAATGTCTCCACTTGTTTGATAAGTGAATAAAATTCTAAGTGAGTAATTTCCTAGAGGGTAGAAAAATATAACACCCCATGTAATGATAAAATAAGTTTTTTTCATTTATTATTTATATAGTAATTAAAATAGGCACTATGTTCAACAATGTATATGATAAAACTAGTTTTATCGTTGGAAACATTATTCTTCTAAAAAGTAGTTTTAACACCATTTAATGGCGCATATGAAATAAATAGATTTTTTTCACTTTTATAAATTATTTATGAAAAAATAATACTTCTTATTTATAATTGGGAATTAAAAATTTACTTTGGTTAAAAATTATTTATTTTTCTGATAAATTTCATATTTTAATGAATAGTGAAAATACTGTATTTTGATTCAAAATTTCTTTTTCTTCTAATTTATTTACATTATTATATTATCTATTTAATTTGATTTAAATTATAAATGTATTATTATTTTTTATAATTTAATCCAATATAATTCATTGGAATCAATTTCACATTTAAATTGGATATAAAAACTACGTGAACTTTTGAACATTTTACTTTAAAAATATGTTTTCTTATTTCGTCAACGAGATTAATTTTTAATTAATTTCTAAGAATTAAATGTTTTTAATTTGGAAAAATATGTTACATTTTTAAAATTACAAGGCCTAAATTATTTAAATATGTCGCTTTTATTTTTGGACATTATGAATAGTAACTTTAGTAATTATTTTTATTACCACTGATAAAGGATAGTCAGGTAATTAAAGGTTAAAATAATATTATAAATATTATAAGACTACCTTGAAACATGTCATAATGTTAATTTATGATTTAGTTTCAAAAAATAAAATCCATGGGACTAAACTATGTAATATTTAAGCTGCATGGATGTGATTATGATAATTATAACATTTTTTTAAAGTAAAGCCGAAGATGTCATAACCACGTCTCTCATAACTAAAATAATTTCAATAAGGGGTTATATAAGACATATCTTTGACTATAATTATTATTTATACATATAAAGTTATTAAATACATCATGTTAATTTATTTATATTTTTTAGGTAGTAAATAATTAAATTAAATGGAGATACAATGATGACGTAGTCATTGCTTCGTTAATGGAAAAATCAAATAAATGATAATAAAAATATTATAATAAATATAATTTTTCATAATTTTTGTCATAAAAAAGTTTTATATATGACTTTTACATGTTAGTTATTTGTTAAAATAGTTTTCTCAACTATATCATGAAGTTATGATATTTTTAGAATGTCAAGAAAGGAATAGTGTCAAAATTGATACTAATGGTATTTTAAAATATAAAATAATATATTAAATGTTATAAAATTTTAAAAAAACAAATTCCGAATAATAGGATGAATAAGTACTAAAATTTCATAAATTACCCTTTTATTGGTCTTTTGGTATGTTATAGTTATTATATTGACCCTCAAAGTGTAAATTACTTAATAAAATGGTAATAGTTAAAAGAGTTAAAACAGAAAACAAGGATTAAAAAATATTGCAAACATGTCTAATTTTGTTTTTATAATTAATTTTACACCCATACTCATCCTATATTCTAAATAAGTAAATTTTTACTAATTTTTAATATAATATTAATTTATATTAACATAATATTTTGAAGAATTCCAAGATTGCCCTTCCCCTCCATTATAAAGGGCACTACTTCCTATCATTTCTTCACACTTAAAAACAATTTTAGTTTGGAAAAAATATGTATAAATCCCTTCCTATAATACCTCCCCACATTATTTATGCCTTACGATAGTAATAACACCTTTCTTAGAGGTTTTAAGGTGTTAATCAAAGGTGATCGTCCAAAGGAAATGTATCGTATTTAATCAAGTATTTATGTTTTATATATTATTCCACATCCTTAGAATCTTCAAAAACCCTGCTGATATAATAACTATAATATCCTCAATATAATTAGATGTTATTATTTTAATATCATCAACTAAATCTATCTCCACTTCCATAAAATGGTAAAATAATTAATCGTTACTCTATACATGTGATCTATCACCTCCACGAACAGATATAATTTGTTTTCTATTACCATCTCTCAATAGTGGATATAATGATAAAATTTTTTATTTTTATATGATATTCATGAAATATTTATCATTATCATTAACTAATACATCAATTACATTTTTAATTTCTATGCACATAAAAATGATAACATCATTTTTGCGTACGTGTGAACTATCACCTCCATGAAGCAATGTGATTCATTTTCCTTCCCGGCATCACAAGAATGATATATATATATATATATATATATATAAGTATATATAAATTATTAATATGATAGTTATGATATTATGATCATTATTTGAAGATAAAGGAATAATTTTTTTCTTTCTGTAATGATCAAAGAAAAATGGGAACGTTACTCATGTGTACGTACATTCAACTGTCTCCTTGATTATAACGTTATTAATTTTTCAGAACCATAAATAAAAGGATTGAATTAAAAGTTTAATTAATGTATGAAAGTTATTATTATTTCATGAATATTAATCTTGATATAATGTACTAATCACCACTTTTGGTTATAGACATCATACCGAGTCATTTTGGTCTAATGTACCGAATATTATCAAAACATCTGGAATGAACATAAATAATTAGGTAATTGTTATAATATGGTTATAAGTGATATAAAAGGAAAAATAAAGCTAAAAAACTTTCTCAAGAAAGTAAATAATTAACTTAATTTTATTATTCAAGAAGATAAAGAACATACTTGATGAATCAGACTCGACATAAGGGACTTTGTCTCAATCACCTTTCAGTAAGGAAAATTTGGATGTTATACACAACATTCTTTTATGAGGTGTATAAACAAACCCATTTTTTAAATCTATTCAAAGGTTTTAAAAGATGAATATTTTTATATGTATCATTTCACATTCTTTACAAACTAAAAAATGAATTATTTTTTTAATGTTTACGATGAAAATGACTTCTTTGTCATTATGACCATTATTTGATATTTTGATTCCTCTGTAAGCCTTCATGTTTTTTAAAGAAAAATATGTCTCTTATTCCCATTTATAGGTATTTTTCTATTGAAAATTGTTTTGGTAATTTTCATGACTCTCCATCTTTAAGATGAGTGAAGGAATGGAAAAGTGTTTTGACCTTCATTCTTCAAGATGAAAAAGAGATAATGAATCCTGAGTCCTACCTCTAATAAGCCCCAAGGTGGTGACCAGCACCAAGGATATTCAAATATCACAAAATTGGAGGCATTACCAACTTATAGTAGTCATGATCAAGAGATAAGATGTTTCAACCTCAAAATAACTCCAATATATATATATAAGAAACCAAAATCCATCCCACATGCATTTTTAAAGTAAAAATTATATAAATACAAAGAAAAGATCCAAGTAAATACAAAAAGAATAAATCTAAATAGTGAAAAAACAATTATCTTGATTCCTGAGCTAGTAAAGTTCCACACGATTTATGTAATCTCCCTATAAACTTGAAAATAGTTTTATATACATAGAGTGATTATACAACTAATAATAAAAACCAATGTCTCTCATGAATAAGTGGGAGAAACTTATTAATTACCATATGAGAAATATAGTAGAAACTCAAAAGAACCTAATAAGGTATACTAACCACCCCAACTTTACTAAGGGAAGCCCACCAAATAAGAAAATCCAAGTAAAGTAAAGTTGTAAGCACATCAATATTTTGGTGCCCCTAACCACTTCCCACTAGTTAACTACTCATCCCTAATGGTGAACATCATGATCCTACAACATTCTATAACAAGACTCACTATCACAACCTACCTGCGCACACCTGGGCCACATACTGTATCCCAATAACAAACACTAGGGCCATAATCACATCACATCCCGCCGGCAGACACATGGTCCATATAACCATAATCTCATCTTGAAGACACATGGGAAACACACCCCACCCGCAGACACCTGGTCCTTACAACCACAACACAACCTTCCTGAAGAGTCTTGGGATACCAATCCCTAGAAGAGGGAGTAGGGAAGAGTCAATAACCATCCATCCATCCTCCCACTGGGATGTTTGGAAAGAACACCCTCTCCCACAATAATGGGGTTGTTCAACATGTAGTTCTCAACATGGGTGGGGTGCATATAGAAATCACAATTAACTACATGTATATAAATATATATGCTAAACACTCATCCCAACCTATGTGTTTTAAAAAAAACTACCATCCCACACCAAACTACCCTTTCTTCCACCTCTAAATTCATGTATCAGAATCAACGATGGTTACTTCCCAATTCTATAATAGAAAGCTGCTTGAAATCCAATTATTTTGATGTTAATACACATTTACTAGTATTTCCATTCCTACCCAGGAAACTACCAAACATAGCACACCAAAAGTAATATCACAAACCAAAAACAATTAAAAAAGTCCCTTGAAACTCCATGAAAAAGTCCCACGTAAGGTAACACCATCCTTCTTAAAAATTATCCCTCCTAAACCATCCTTGGAATCCCCAGACCATGAAAAGAACCACATTGGGAAAAACAAAAAAATTAACTAGTTTGCAGTCCCACTGCACACTCCCCTTTTTTGAACACCCATTCAACCACTTCCACAATCATTATTTAACGTAATAATTCCCTATACTTCCTCTCAATAGGTAATCTGCCAACACACCTCAACACAAACACACTAGGCATCCCAACTACGTAACAACACCACACCTAATGACAAAAAAATAGCACAACCCAAAACTACAGCCACGCTACTCAACCACTGCCCAGATGCAGTCCCACTGCATAACAAGTTCATCTATTACATAATCAATCAATCTCTCAACCGGAGATACCATCACACATCCCATACCAACCCATACACACATCCACACTCTCATCCACAACATCACCCAACCATCACAGACACAAGGTCGAACAAAACCATACACATCACACTTCCACACCAAAGAGAAAGGTGTATTCAGATTTATCAACCCTCATAATTTAATTCCACTTTCATTATTTATAAAGGGTCATAGAATAAGTTCATTCTAAGTGCCTGCATTTATTTAACTGGTTATAAGGGATTAATCAATTTTTCATTTTCAAAGTTGTTCAATATAAGATTAACAACAGTATTTCATGAGTATGGTGTTCCAATAGAGGCCACCAAAGACCATTATTTTCAAAAGAATATGACCCCTACAATTCCCAATAGGTATCAAGTATAACATATAAAACAAATTCATCATCGTCATCATCTTACCATACCATAATTTATTACTTCTTATTATCTTTATTACGTTTTGGGCTAACAGCACTCAGATGGGGACATGAGTACACCCACCCCGCATAATGCACAAAATAAAGAGAGATGAAGGAATCCCAACTTAGAACAATAGATGATCAAAATTTCCTCCTAACACCAGAAATAGGGGGTTGTGTGAAGAGTAGGAAAGACTACATGGGAAAACTAAACCGACTGATACAACATAAGAGCATGACTCCTCGGGGAAGAAAGGATCTGGGCGCACCATAAAAAATGGAAGTTTTCAAGGAAGAAAGGATCTCAGCTTTAGAAAATCCAGATCCTATATCCATATAAGGGAGACAGTTTCAAGGTCCATTAAATACTTTTCGTGGTCAAGACCACGCGGTTTGAATATTTCAATGTCTAAGGAGTGTTAGGATATTAAATATATAATTAATATCCTTTCAAACACCTTTAAAAACTATCAAACAAGGATTTAAAATTGATTTATGTCTAATAAAATGTAAGAGGGGAGAAATTGGAAAAATTGGTAACAACAGGAAATGACTCACCAATGGGTGAGTCGCCAACATGAGTCACTGGAAGTGAGTCACTGATGGATAAGCCACTAAGAATTATCCAAAAACGTGACTCAATGACAACAAGTCACTAATGCAACTCACTAACCCCTAACTCACCCACACCCGACATACTGACCCCTCTACCTACTAACACCTCAACCTACCAATGCCTCAACCTATCGACGCCTTGACCTACCGACACCTCGAACTATCAACACCCCAAAATATATATGACTCAACCTACTAACACCTTCACTCATCGACACCTCAACTCATTGATCCCCTAACTCCCTGAAATTGAGCCATTGATGTTGAGTCACTGACGCGTCATACCGATAAGAAAACTATAAATATGGAAAACTCTAGAAATGAGCTATTTTTTCCTCCTAAAATACCTGAAACACAGAATTTTGAAAAATCAATGGTCTTCTTAAGGTCTAGGACATTACTTCATATACCTATAAAAATATTCTCACCCTTGAGAATTCAAAACCAATCCCAAAAGAAAGTGGGGTTCGAACGACCACCTAGTAAGGTACCTATCAATGATAAACCACCATATATTATTAGAAAGTTTGAGTGGAACCTAAAAATTTAAGAACACCTCTGCCTACATCTGCTAACCCAAACATCCACAAGATTATCCATACAAGAACCCACTATCCAGACAAATGAATTATAGAATTCCTTCCACTATGTAAAGATACTATCTACTCTGGGTGACACTAACTCACCCGCATGGGTTTAATTGCCTCTCAATTAATGTTTCGTGATTAGGAATCTGGTATACCCCTTTTCACATGTTAGGACTTCTTCACACACTATGGAACAAGGAACTAACCCATCTTATTACAAATAAGGTTCAAGGACAACATCAAAAATCAAAACACACATGTGAAACTAAAAAAAAATCGGTTACTCAACATGCATCTGCATCTCTCACCCCCAAGTACTCTCCTCTATGCCTACATGCCTCTAAAAACATGAACTAAAGAAATGGTACATCCACATAGCACCTTCTCCCGATGATCCTAGATCTATACTGGCCGCTCCACAAATATTGTTTCGTCCACGATCTCCAACACTCATCAGTCAATGACATGAGGGTCTTTGTGAGGATATTAACAAAGCTAGAAGGCATGAAAGATGTCATGGATCCTCTCCAACTATGGTAGAAATTCCAACTTGTATAACACCATGCCAACTCGCCCCAACACCTCAAAGTGTCTAATGAAATTGGGAGAAAGATTTATCCTTCTACTCAACCTCTGGTACCCTCATCGAGGGTAAACCATCAAGAACACATGGTCTCAAACATTGAACTCCAGGGGACTCCCTCTACGATCGGCATATGACTTTTTTGGGTCATGTGCTGCCTTCATACTCTCAGGAATGAGAAACACCTTCTCAGTTGTACTCTGCACCACGTCCGAACCAAGACCAGTTTTCTCCCCAACTTCTATCCAGTAGACGGGTGAACAACACGGTCTTCCATATAAAGCTTTGAAAAAAGCCATGATAATGGAATAATGATAGCTATTATTGTAAGTGAGATCAACCAAGGGAATGTTTTGTACCCACGTTCTTCCAAAATCCAAGATGCATACTCGCAACATGTCCCCCAATGTCTGGATTGTTCTCTCTATATGCCCATCTGTCTGAGGGTGGAAATTGGTGCTAAGGTGTAAATAATATCCAAAAGAATTATACAATACCCTCAAGACTTGAAAGGTAAAATGTGTACCCCAATATAAGACAATGGATCTCAGAACCCCATGTAGCTTCACTACCTCATTTACATACCTCCCCTCAAAGGCATCAACTACGCTCGACTCCAAAATCACTCAGAAGTGATCAGATTTCATCATCCGATCCACTATCACCCAGATTCCATCACATCCTCAATAAGCCTTGGGTAATCCTCTAGATAAATCCATTGAGATGTTATCCCACTTCCACTTAGGGAAATATAAGGGCTTCAACAAACCACCGGGAACGTGGTTCTCATCCTTCGCCCGCTTGAACACTAGACACTTTTCCAAAAACTCCACCGCTAACTACTACATACCGAGGCACCAAAATGCTACCTTAAGACATGGTACATCTTGAAAACTTCTAGGTGTACTACTAGGGGTGAGATATACAACTCATAAAGAAATACATCATGCATCTCTACTAGAATAAACAACTTCTCACATAATAGCATCTAATTATAACCATCATCTGATCATCCCTTAAGAAAATCACCTTGTTTAATGATATCATCCATTACCTCTATCATAGAGTCTCCCAACTAAGACTCTTACACCTGCTTCCTCAGAAATGATAGCACCATTAGCTAAAACAGGTGGCCTTTTCTACCATACACTTCTGCATCTAAGTACAATTCATCCAACTCCCCCATCTTATTCCAAGCATTTCCACATTCCTGAAACAACTCTCTTTAGGACATCTTTATCAAAACATCGACCACAACATTCTCATTTCCTGAGGTGCTGGAGATCACAAAATCATAATCCTAGAGAAACTCAATCGACCTAAGTTGTCGCAATTTTAGATCTCACTGAGAAAAGATAAACCTTAAGCTTTTGTGCTCTGTGAAGATCACAAAGCACTTCTCAATGAGGTAATTCCACGACAACATTAGTGTAATCACGACTACTGATAGCTTCATATCATGGGTGGTATAGTTATATTCATGGGGATGTAACTTCCTATACCCATAATAGATTACTTCCTGGTGTTGCATCATCACACATCCCAACCCTAGACAGGAAGCATTAAAAAACACAAAAAACATCACACACTCCTTTGAAAACCAGAGCACTGGTGTAGTGACCAACATCCATTTCAGATAGCCGAACACTGCCAAATGCTACTCAATCCACACAAAAGAATGGTCCTTCCTATTCTGATCTATCAACATAGCCACAACTAGAGAAAATCAGGTACAAATCACAGGTAATATCCCACCAGACCAAGAAACCTATGAACATCTGCCACATTCTTGGGTTATCCTCAAGAAACAACTTATTAAACCTTAGACAGGTTCACTAAAACACCCTGCTAAGACATCACATATCTATGAAATTGGACCTCTCATGTTCAAAACAATCACTTTGACAACTTCTCATAGAGTTGGTGGTGTTGAAGAACCTCTAAGATAGTTCTGATATGCTCTGTATGCTCCTCCTCTGACATCGAGTAGATCAGGATGTCATTGATGATTACAATGATTAATTAATCCAGGAACTCATGGAAGATTGAGTTTATAAGACCCATGAACATGGTCGGTGTATTTGTAAAATCGAATGGAATAACCAAAAACTAGAACTACCCATACATGCACCTGAAAAAAGTCCTCAGGATGTCATCCTTCTTCACCCTCAACTGGTGATACCCAAACTGTAAATAGATCTTAGAGAACCAACTTGATCCACATATATAGTCAAAAAGATCATATATCCTTGGGAGAGGGTTACGGTTCTTGACTGTTAATTGATTCAACCTTCGGTAGTCTAAGAAAAGCCTCAGACAACCACCTTACTTATTTGAGAACAAGACCGAAGCACCTCATGGTGACACAATGGGCCAGATAAATCCCTTCTTCATCAATTCATCAATCTGAATCCTTATCTCCTAACACTCTGAAGGCCCCATTTGATAAGTAGCCAATGAAATCATACTAGCACTGGGTTGTAAGTCTATCTCTAACTCAACATCACATCAAGGGGTGAGATCAAAACCTCCTTGGGGAAAACATCAAAAAAACTCCCCGAAACACTGGGAACCTCCACCATCCCTGTATCCACCAATTCTACAGAAAGCTTAGCCAAAAAGGAAAGAAACTTATCCACACACCTACTTCCCATCAGAAAAATATTCTTTCCAATGAAAGCTACAATTTGGCCATCCTTGTCTAAAAACACGATGATTCTTTGGAAGAATCCAATAATATCATGCATAGATTACAACTAGTTGATGCTAAGGATAACACAGTATGGCTACATTTGTAGTAGAAGGAGATCCCCACTGGACTAATATGGTTCCAACATTTTTCTACATCCCCATAAAACAAAAAACAAACTGGACTGACCTCCGACTAGTGTAGTTAATAATAGAGGAGCGTAATGTCTTCCTATTTATAGTCCCAAATCATGGGCTATAATGGGTGAAAAAAGGAGTAATAAGCTATAGAATCAAATAAGTCACAAGAAAGAGTACTAAAAAACATGTCATACCTCAAACGATCTCCATACCTTCTAGAACTATTGCCTCCGTGATATGAAACTGACCACGCCCAGCTCCTTTTCCCCTCTGCTACCCACTACCTCCCTAACCAGGCCCGAGTCAATGTTCTTGAGGAACACCCTAAGGTTGGCCTCTGCCTACTCCATCTCTCATTTGTGGAGTAGGATCCTATTGTCCCTGCTGCTGAAATAGTTAGGCCAGAAATAGCTACTCAAGAGGGCGATGAACCTACCCACCTCCACCATACAAAGATCAAAATGGTCACTAAATATAAATGTGCATGTGGTCTCCACAAGCAAAACACCTTGGTCCCAAATCTTATGGTAAAAGTATGAGGACCATAAGGTTGAAACTGAAATTGTTTGGGTCGGCTCCCCACTAGACAAAACCTAGAAGTTCCTGACATTGGATACCTACTACTAAGAGCCTTCCCCTTTTAATAACTCGGTTGTCTCCCCTCACCTGATAAACCTCCTTGTGAGTGCATCATATCCACTAAATCATCCTTCTTTTGAACCTAAAATTATGTGGGTAAGGTGAAGGGAGTAACTACATAGTAAAGAGAAGGATAGAGTGCATCCTCTAAACGTCTCTCCAGAGACTCATCAACTAGAAAGAGATTTGAGAAAAGAAAAGGATATCCTTAAACTTGATCCCCAAATCCAATACTAACATACTTTCCTACTAGAGATATAGTAGCTCATGTTGCTTCCCACCATCATGGTCAAAGAAAATAGTTCCTACTGTAAATCCTTATCAAATTCAATCCATAGAACATCACCCTACTTTATCTCTCCCAAGTATAGTGTCTACCACATACGTATATCTCCTTACACCTAACTAATTGGCAACAGAACCCAGTACTTCATTGGAGACCGGATCATGCTAAAGGTGATCTCAAGCTCTTGGAGCTTTCTCTTTGTCTCTACGTCTAAAATTTTTTCCTTCATACTTTCCCAGAGTCTTCAACTGTAAATCATGAAGTGTATTCTTCCATTGTTTTCCATCCTCCCCTGGATCAACCCTCCATCGATCAGCCATATAAACTTTTTGAGCCTCCACTACTCGTACCACATGAAGATGATGACCATGTTCCATAGTTGAATGGTAAATAGAGAACTCCTAAGCCCGAGTAGTATGGAATTTATTTATAATCCAGTTTAACTAATTTTTTAATTAAATTTATTCTAAAATTCCAAAAAAAAATAAGACAAAATTCATGATGATGCATGTACCTTTCATATGGTCTCTACCCTGCAAATGGTGTAGCCTCACTTGGTCATTCGGTAAGAACGGAGTCCTTGATTTATATCACAGGGGGGGCCAAAATCCTGTGTACTATCTGGTATTCCCTAGCCAATGTCCCACACCAAGTTCTCCTAAAATTGATTCCCTACCATATCATAAAATCCTCACTATGCCTAACTCCAAACTCCATCCTATCTCTCAACCATCACCTCTAATACCATTGTTTCATTACCCTCCTTCTTCAAGATGATGGAAGGGATGGAAAAGTTTTGTGACCTTCCTTCTTCAAGATGAATAAGAGATAATTACCCTAAAGTCCCTCTTCTAATAGGCCTCGGGGTTGTGACCAGCACCAAAGGTATTCAAATCTCACAAAATGGGATGCATTACCCATTTATAGTAACCAATATCTGGAGATAAGATGTATCAACCTCAAAATAGATCTAAGATATACATATATATAAAAGAAACCAAAATTCACCATGCATGAATCCTTAAAGTAAAACTGTTATAAATACAATGAAAATCTCTAAGTGAATACCAAAAGAACAAAGTTAAGCAGTGACACAACAATATTCCGGATGCCCGAGCTAGTAAGGTACAACACTATCAGTTTAATCTCCCATAAAACCTCAAAATAGTTTTATAAACAAAGGGTGAGAATACAAGTATACTCAGTATAAAAAACCAAAGCCTCTTGTGCACATGTCAGAGAAGAATTATAATTCCCCAGTGATAAAAATAGTAGAAACTCAAAAGCACCCAAAAAGATATTCTATCCATCCCAACCTCACCAAGGCACACTCACCAAATAACGCAGGTAAAGTAAAATAGTAAGCACATTGATATTTGGATACCCTACAACACTTCCCATTGGTTAACTGCTCATCCCTAATGGTGAATGTTATGAGACTACCATGCTCTTCAAAAAGTCCCACTATCACTACCTTTCCACACTCACCTGGTCCACATACCACATCATGTCCAAAAACACAAAGGCCGCATCCGAATCACATCCTGCTCGCAGAAACCTAGGCCACAAAATTGCAACCTCATCCTGAAGACACCTGGGAACCACACATCTCCCACAGACACTGGGGCCTCACAACTGCACCACAACCTGCCTAAGGAGTCTTGGGATACCAATACCAAGAAATGAAATAAGATAAGATCGAATAACCAACCATTCATCCTCCCACAGGGATGTTGGGAAAGGAAACCCTCCCCCATAGCAATGGGGGTGTTTGGTACGTAGTGGTCAATAGGGGTGGGCTGCGTATAGAACTCACAGTGAGCTGCATTTATATTTATATGGGTACCAAACACTCATCCCAACCTATGGGTTTTCAAAAAAAAAACTACCAAATCATAAACAACTACCCTTGCTACCACCTCTAAACGCGTATATCAGAACAAATGATGGTCACATCCAAATTTGATAAAATAATTCAGCATTATACCCAATTATTTTGATGTTAAAATTCATTTACTAGTTATTCCATCTCTACCCAATAAAATACCAAAAACAACACACCACAAGTAACATTATAACCCATACACACTTCACGAAGTCCCTGGAAACTTTGAGAGAAAGATCCATCGAAGGTAACACCATCCTTCATCAACATTATCTCTCTTAAACCATCCTCAGTATCCCCTCAACATGAAAATTACCACATACAAGAAAACAAAAAAACTCAATTAGCTTGTAGCCCTAGTGCACACTCCCCTTTCTTAAACATCAGTTCAACCACTTCCACCGTAATTCTTCAAAGTAATGTCACAATATCCTTCCTCTCAATATATAATCCCCTAACACACCTCATCATAGACACACTAGGTATCCTTGTGGTGTAACAATACCACACCCAGAAACATAAACATAGCACAATAAGAAATTGCAGCCCCGCTACCCAACCACTTCCCAAATGTATTCCCACTACATAACAAGTTCATCCATTCAACAATCAATCAATATATCATCCTAAGAAACCAGCACGCCACTCGTACCACCCCATAAATACAACCACACTCCCAGCCACAACAGCACATAACCAGCACAAACATAGGGTCGAACAGAACCATACCCATCACACAGTCACACCAAACAGCGAGGTGTATTCAGATCTAAAAAAATGTGTCCTTTAATTACACATTCATTATTCAGGTATTTAACTGGGTAAATGTTATTAATCAATTTTTCATGTTCACAACCATTCAACAGAAGATTAACAACAAGTATTCTTAAGTATGGTGCACAAATAGAGGCCACCAAAGGCCATGATTTTCAGAAGAATAGAACACAAAAAATTCACAATAAGGATCAATAATGACATATAAAACCAATTCATCATCATAATCATCTTCCCATCCCCTCATTTATTAATTCTTATTAACTTATATAAGTTTGGGGACAACTATATTCATAAGGGGACATGAGTAGAACCACCCCACAAGATGCACAAAATAAAGAGAGATGAAGGAGACCCTACTTGGAACAACAGATGATCAACAATTCCGCCTTACACCAAAAACAAGAGGTCGCGAGAATAGTAGGAAAGGCTCCAGGGGAAAACCAAACAAACTACTATAGCAAAGGAACATTACTTCTGAAGGAAGAAAGGTTATGGGTGCACCAAGAGAAAATATAAGGTTTTAAAGAAGATAGGATCTTGGATTTAGAAAATCCAAATCCTATATCAATGGAAGGGAAATAGTTTCAAGGACTATTAAAGTTGGATCGTGGTCAAGAACACATGGTTTGACTATTTAAAATTCCCTAAAGCTTTAGGATATTGAATATATAATTAATATCCTTTGAAACACCATTATTAATGTTCCAAAAAGGATTTAAACTATGCATACGTTAAATAAAATTTAAGAGATGAGAAATTGGAAAAATAGGGAAAAACTGGGAATGACTCATCGATGGGTGAGTTAGTGACATGAGTCACCGACAGTGAGTCACCGACACCTAACTCACCGAAGGATGAGCCACCAACATTGAGCCACCGACGCGACTCACAGACAGTGAGTCCCTTATGCAACTCACTCACTCCTAACTCACTAACGCTCGACCTACTGAAGCCTCCACCTACTAACGCCTTAACCTACTGATGCCTCGACTTACCGATGCCTTGACCTACCAATGCCTCGACATTCTGATGCCTCGAACTACTGACACCTCGACCTACCGATTCCATGACCTACCAACGCCTCAACTCATCAATTACTTGACTCACCAGTGCACAAACTCACTGATACCTCAACTCACTATTTCAGTAACTCACTGACGCTGAACTACCTACATTGAGTTACTGACACATCCTACCAATGGAAAAACTAGAATTTTGGAAAAATCATGAAATGAGTTATTGTTTCATCCCAGAACACCCCAAACACTGGATTTTGAAAAAATAATGGACCAGGGAGGTCTGGTCAATTAAATTAATGGATTGATTATTTCAATACATTTAAATGATTTGTTATAACTAAAAATAAAATTTTATGAATGAAATGATGGAAATTTCAATCTTTTATGTGTTATGATTATATAATGGTACTTGGATATTTGATGGGAGGTTATATGTTAAACCAAGGATGTGTGGTTTTATGATAAAGCAATGATCGGTGGTTACATTATAACCTCCAATGCATTGGGTATGAAATTCGGTTGTATGAAAATTCCAATTTTAATAGTGACATGTATGGAAGTCAACCACGTGGTTATTCTATTTAAGTATGATTATGTTTCAAGTTACCTTTATATGTTATATTTTATTTCTATGGGGTTTATGGTACTATTTTGATTAGAAAAAGGTAATAAATGATATTATATTCAAATGAAATCATTTACTACTTCTTAAGGGTGAGATTTATTACTTTATGATAATGTATCCATGGGTTTTCATGTTTTATAAAGATTAACAGTTTTCCTTGTTTGTGCATCCATTGATAAGATTTTTATGTTCATCCAGATATTTAAAAAATTTACATGGGATTTGAGAGAGAATATATATGAGTATGGGATAAAGGAGAAATTGTGACAATTGAACTTTAAAAGAGACAATGTTTCATATTAATTTTTTTAATGAAAAAAATGTATAAATTTTTGAGGTTTCCACTTTATTTTTAAATAGGTTTTTATGTATGAGTATGGACTAATTATAAAAATCTCTAGGACTAAAACGAAACTCAATGTAAAATAATGTAAAATTCATGACTTAACTCAAAATTATTCAATGTTTAACTCTGGGTCCTCTAATCCTCTTTCACCCAGTGGAAATTTTGTGACTACCTTTTAAGGAAAGAGAAATAATGTTTTGTATCATAGTGGTTCTCAATAATAGTTTTCTTCTAAACCACCTACAATTCCCAAAAGTTTCCCATTGACTTGATACTAGTGTGGAAAGCCTGGGCATTCAAAATGGGTTTTGACTGAGGCTCCCAAGATATGTGGTTCATGTGGTTGTTTAGAAAACTTTCATAAATTCTGTTATTTATTATTTACCTTATATAGTTTCATTGACTCATCGGTACTGAAAAGTACTTAGGTACAATCATATTATTCAAGATATAATGGGTTCCAAACAAAGGCATCCATAATGTAGCATATTTACATAGTGGGAGAGTCTACAGAGGAAGTAGATATGGGACTAGCAGTTATGAGAGGTACCATCACTATAGTTTCATCTTTAGTGATTATTTTATATAATATTGGTGCATCTCACTCATTTATATCAACTCATATTGTTAATTTTTTAAATCTTCCTATGAAGATTTTATCTTATGTGATGCATATTACTACACCCCTCACAACAAAGAGAGAGCAGGGTATCTCATTTCCAAGTTGTTTCTTCTCTTTATCAGAGATTGATCTTACTTGGGAATTTCTGGTTCTCAACATGAAACCTATCAATTTCAATTTTGGTATGGATTGGATCATTTATAATAAATCTTTAATTGATTGTTATCTTCACTATGTATCCCTTACTGCACCTGATGGGGGTGTGTTGTATCATTCATGTATAATGGGAATCGAGTTCATGAAGATTCATACCTTCTTATCCATATTAGGGTAAATTAACATTAGTGTTTGATTTTGATCTAGAGAAGGAATCATTGAGTGGTTATATCCCTCAAGTTTTCATCATGTTTCCAGATTTATTTCCTTCTAAATTCTCTGGTTTTCTAGTGTTTTCTATTGATTTGGTGTTCGGTACTCAACCAGAATTTATTCCCTCCTGCCATATAGAATCAGCTGACAAGAAAGACATGAAAACTCAGTTGAATGATGTGATAAAGAAAATATTTATATGAATGAGTGTGGTTACTTGGGAGGATCTTGTTCTCTTTACTTAGAAACCTGATGGGACACTTTTCCTACATACTGATTATTAGAAACTCAACCGAGTTTTGGTAAAGAATAAGTATTTTTCCATCGATTGATGAGCTGTTTGACCAGTTGAATGGGACAAAGTGCTTCTAAAAGATTGATATTCATGTTGGTTTATCACTATTTGAGAATAAAAAATATGAAATTCAGAAAACCACCTTGTTTGGTAGTTATGGACAAAATTGTTACATTTTCATTCCATTTGGTTTAACCAATGATCTCGAAGTCTTTATGGATTTTCTGAATATTATTTTCCATGAGTTTCTTGATACATTCATGGTGGTCTTGGTAGATAAAATCCTGGACCACTCTATGTTTGAGGAGGATCATGTGTATCATTTGATAGTAGTTCTAGAATTGTTAAGAAATCACTGACCTTATCCCAAGATATCAAAATGTGATTTTTGGATTTGAGAACTGAAGTTCTTGGAGAATGTGGTGCTAGAATATGGAATCTTAGTTAATCTGGAGAAGGTGAAATATATTATAAAATGGTAGAAATCATATAATAGTTTCGATATTCAGAGCTTCTTGGGTTTAGTTAGATATTATCATTGGTTTATAAAGGATTTCACGATGTTGGATTGTCTAATCACCGTTCTAACTCATAATGGAGTGAAATTTTATTTTCATGAGAAATATTAGAGTTCTTTTGTTGAGATAAATAGTATTTTTATATTTTTTCTGGTGTTGACTCTTACAGAGGCTGGTTAGGGAAATGTTTTCTTCTGTGATGCATCCGGTTTGGGTCTGGGATATGTTCTCCCAAAGGGTGATCATGTTGTTGAATGTGTATCTTAGCAGATTAGGAACCATGAGAATAATTATCTAACCCATGAACTTGAACTTGTATTTGTGTTGAATCCACTTAAGATATAGAATCATTACCATTTCATAGAAAGGTTTACCTTGTATTCTGACCATAAGATCTTGATTTATATATTCTCTCAAAAATATTTGAATCTATACAGGAATACTTGGGTGGGGGTACATTTAGTATTTTGATTTAAACATTTCATATACCATAGGAAATATAATTTCATCATTATTGTATTAATAAGGAATCTTTTGACTTAGGATGTGAAAGAATCATCAGAAGAGTGGAACTTGATGGCAATTTTTTAAAAGTTTTATATTGAAGTTTGGGAATTATGGGTCAAATTTTCCTTGGATAGTTTTTATTTTACCTTCTCTCTTATCAAGAATATTCTTCAAGAAAAACTACTTGATTATGTGTTTTCTTCATTTGGAACTCTCCCTAGGTGGGGAGACCATTGCTGAGTGTTTTTTCACTATGGAGGGTATCCTATGTTTTTAGAACTAGTATGTTATACCTTTTCTTAAAAGGAATATTTCGATAAGGGTTTTCTATAATTCCCAATGCTTAATGCTCCTAGGAACCTTTAATATGTTCTATGATATTTAGTTATGATTTTGGTGGTTGGGTATGCGATGAGACATCATTGAATTTGTTTTTCACTACTATACTTTAAAACATGTCAAGGTCAAGCATCAGATACCTTTGGGTTTGGTTCATCCACTTCCAATTCCTAATTGGAAGTGGGATGAGATCTCTATAGACTTTGTGGTTGTGCATCCATGTACCTAGAAAAATTATAATGTGATATGGGTTATGATTAATAGGTTAACCAAATCGGATCAATATATAACCATTCATGACCAAACCAAAGTTCTGAAGTTGTGAAATCTTTTTGTGGGAGAGATTTTTCATTTACACAGAGTTCCATCTTCTATAGTCTCTAATAAAGACCCCTATTTTACTTCTCACTTTTTGAGAGGCCTTCAGGAGGAATTAGGTTCTCAATTTATTTTCGGCATTCCATACCATATGTAGATGGATGGGTAGACTGAGAGAGATATATAGATTCTTAAGGATATTCTTCATGCATGTTTCCTCCAATTTAGTGTCTCTTATGATGATCATTTGAGACTGTTTGAGTTTTCTTATAATATTAGTTACCATTCAATGGTTAAAATGGATCCTTTTGAGGACTTTTATGGTTATTCTATTAAATATCCATTGTGTTAGTTAGAGATTGGTAAAAATTATTGGGTTATACTGAGCATGGTTCAAGAGATGAAAGAAAATATTTAACTGATTCATTAGTTTATGTATAGGTATATAGCTGGTATAAATCATATGATGATATTCATTAAAAACCATTGTAAATTTCAGTAGTTGATCATGTTCTCCAAAAAGTTTCTCCTCATTTGGGCCATTGTCATCTTAGGAGGAAAGGGAATATTGCTTTTATTTTTATGGGTCCTTTTTAGGTTCTTTAGTGGGTGGGGAAAGTGGATCACTATTTATAATATCTATCATAGTTTGTATTGACAAAAAATGTGTTCTAGGTCTTGAATCTATGAAAGTATCTTTCTAATCCATATTAGGTTTTGATCTGGAGTGATCTTAATATTGAGCCTGATTTATCCATGACTGAGCATCTAGTCCGGATATTTGATTCTATGGACAAGGTACTCAATGGGAGGATGATACCTTTGGTCCTAGAAGTTTTCATTCTCATGATACATGGGATTTTGAGGTTTTGATGAGAGAGTAGTGGTCTCTCCTTTTTGATATGGATGTTTCTTGATAGGCATTCTGTAGATAGAATATTTTTATGTTAGGGAGCTTGTAACAGCCCACTAACTTTCCAGTAGGGATGTTTTAAATAATTTTTTTGGTTTTCCGTATTCATTGGTTGGGTAAGGCTAAAGAGAAATTTAGAGTGTACCTATAATTATGAACTCGTGTATTTTTTATAATTTTTAGTATAAAACATGTTGGTTTTGTAGTTTTCTAGGAATTACACATTATGTATTGTGGTTAAACAATGTGTAAACACCTCCTAGAATATCCCATGAAATCAGTACATGGTGCAAAAGGTTACACTCCATGTATAGTTTACATTCCATATAAATTTTAAAAATCAGACTTAAAAAAAGCGATGGGTTTTTAGTATATCTATGACTTGAAAATTACACGACATATAATTTTGTTACATATCATGTAAAATACCAAGTGTCTGTTTTAAACTTGTGGTTCATCTGACAATCTTATTTCCTTGTAATATATTTCCTTGATCTCAACATAGAGTCTCTTACTATGATATTTTGGATATTTAAAACCCATTTGAATTATCTGTTCAGTGATTTATCATCATGTTGGTTGCAGTTCTTCTCTCTAGGTAAGCATTATTCTTATCAATTACATCTCTCTCTATCTATTTTCCTCTTAGATTTAAATATGTTTTCTTGGTATTAATGGATCTAAACTACATGTTGTTGAGTCTTAATTCTTGGTAGATTTACTAGGTCTTTTGTGCCTTCATTTTCATTAGCATGTCTTGTTGTGGGAATTGTGATTCCCTGAAAAGGGTAGGTGGTTCTATTTAAGATTTTCCTAATGATTAAACCTTTAATTTATTGAGATTAAAATATCTTTCAATTTATTTTTTAAAACCCAATTTTATGTGAATTGTAACTTCAATTTTACTTGGCATTTAATTTTGGGATAAATCCAAAATTATGAAGGAATTGGAATTTGGGAGATAATTTGAAATTGATGTAATTTTTAAAATGATTTGAGAGTCTATTTTTGGAAAATGTATTAAATAGATTTGAAAAAAAACCTATGATTGGTTTTGAAATGAAAAGGCATGAAATAATGAAAAAACCCTATGTTTTGGTTTTTAATGTGAAATGTCATTTTGAAAAGGAAAAGTTGGATATTGTGAAGTATTTTTAAATGATATGATTTTCCCTTTTTATATTTATTGATTAAGAACATGTAATCCTAAGTTGTAAATGGGTTATTTTGGACAAACACGCTAGGATGGTAGTGACAAAGAAATATATTGATAATTTAAAACTCTAACAAAAACCTATTTTTAAATATATTATCCCAAATGGCACGTTTATGGGTCCTGTTTGTAATGGTCCGGAGGGATGTGTGTACACATACTTGTCATGATCACTGATATGAGATGTGTGAGGATCTCGTAACATTAAATTATCATATCGTAGGGCAGATGATTGTGGTGATTTCTATGATTACTTTGATGTATATTCCATTTATTATGAAACTATTTTAATCATGACTAATGATTTATATAAACTATTTTATATGATGTTTTTATTTATTCCATGTTTGAAAAGTTTTCCATCATTATAAATGAAAAAGCGTGTTTTTTTAAATATGAAAATGTATTTCCATTCTTATTTTGAATAACATTTGAATCCTATTTTGGTTTATTATTTTGGAATATTATTATGAAACACTTGGTGGGACCTTACTTGGATTTGTAGCTCACAAACTACCGTTTACTTTAGGAATTTATATATTTTCTCCTTCGGGGACCAAGTAAACGGAATACTCATCTTTGAGTAGTTTGATGGTCATGATCCCTTAGGGATTAGCATGACATGTCCTTTAGGATGTGGAATTTTTCATGTTATACTTATGGTACTTTGAATATGTAATTTTTGGTTTTTTTATATACATGTTGGGTTTTGGGTACTATCTTTTTTCATTTCTTTTTACCATAGTATTATGTATCGGTTTATTATGTTGTGCTTGAGGAAACTTTTTCCCACTTTTATATTGCATGAAGCCAGATTCTAGTCTACCAACCTTGTGGATCGAGAACACCCTTAGGAATATATAGGGATCAGTTTGGGTATCAAGATAATAGCATGTCTAGGCAAGTTTTTGACATAAATCCATTCTAGTAATACATTAGGTATAATCCTAATGAGGTGTTCTAAGAAGTTGTAAAATTCCAAACTATGTATTTTTGTTTTATTTATTCTTCCACTTCCTTTAAAATTTATCCATTTATTCTTATATAAAAACACTAGTATTTACTATATACTAAGATTTTTTTATGTTAATTTCATGAACTATATCTATCTCTTCTCCCCTCAAATATGAAAAAGACAAAGTCGTTCATGTGTACGACGGACTACGACCTCACGAACTAATGTGACATGTTTTTCTTCAAAAACATTCATCGTTGGGTATGATGAAGAATATAAATTATATATATGATATTTATAACATTAAGTTACCTCTTAATTAATTGTATCATATATAACAATTTTACTTTCCAATTTTTATGGGATATGAAAACGTCTCTCATGTGTACTACGGACTACCACCTCGTATAGTGATGTGATTTTTTCACTAACACTATACATGTAATGTAATAAGGATAAAATTAATGAATATATATGATATAAAGGAAATAATTTACATATTAATAACATTTTAATTATTATCAAAAGATAATATATCATTTTATTTCCTACAATAAAAAATAATAATACCATTCATGTACGTGTGAACTACCGCCTTCGTGACGCAATTTGAATCTCTTTTCATCACCACACCACATAGATTAAATATATAAGTATATGAAAAATAAATAACATGTTATGGATGATATTTTTATCATTTGGGAAATATTAAATATTACTTACCATATTTTATTTATGATCATTGAAAAATTGAAACATTACTCATACGTACGTACGACCTACTTTTCAAGGATTGCCACACCGTTAATTTTTCAAAACCATAATTAATGATTATTTTTAGAAATATAATTGATTTATAAATATGATAATTATTTCATTATTATTATTCTTTATATGTTTAAATAATAACCTCATTGACCATAGTCAACCTACCAAAGTCATTTTTGACTCATAAACCAAATATCATTTTAACTTTCGACATAAAATTAATTGATTAAGTAATCATATATATCATGGTAATAAGTGAAATAAAAGGAATAATAAACTTGTAATGGTTTATTATTAAACGAAATAATTAACATAATTTTATTATTTAGGATTATAAATAATGTACGTGACAATTCGGGCTCAAGGTAGGGGACTTTATCCCAATTTCTCGTCATTAAGGAATATTGTAATGTTATACACAAAATTACTTTTATATAGTGTATATAATACCAATTTTACAAGTAATTCCATGATTATTTGATAATTCATGGCATTTTAATTTTCAATTTTAATTTTTTCATCTGATGAGATTTGACATGAATGTTACCAAGTGGTGAATAATTTCTTAACTCAATTTCTTTTCATTGGGTTATATTACTTCTTCATATGCATTTGATATTCAATGATTATGTGTATAATTAATTTTCATTATATTAAGATTTATTTCCACTTTCTCTATGATGATTTACATTTTATACACAAACTCAATTCATTGATTAATTCTCACTTCAACGATTTGATCATTGTAAGGGACTTCATATTAATTTCCCTTAATTGAGAAATATTGTAATGTTATGCAAATAATTTATTTTATATGTTTTATATAGTACCCCTTTTCATATAATATCATTAATAATTCATTATTCATATTATTTTTAGTTTTAATTTGAATTTTTTCATTCAATATTATTTTAATTTAAAATTACCAAGTGGTACAAAATTTCATAACTCAATCCCTTTTCATTGGGTTATATTACTTCTTCATTTTCTTTGAAATTCTAAGATTATGTGTTTAAATACATTTGAATATCTTAATTATTATTTCCACTTGTTTTATATGGGTTTACATTTCATACACATAATAAATTAATTGATTAATTCTCACTCCAAAGTTATAATCTTTGTAAGGGTTTATTTTACAATCTCATTTTAACCATGATTTTTTATACTTGAGTTTATATTGTTGTAAATTATTTGATAACTGTATAGTAAAGCCATTTAATTTTGTCCAACTATATTTATTCATGAATTTTTCAAGTAATAGTTCCATTTTTTTCACTCTATGGTACTTAAAGGGATTTGGAAAATGTATTCAGTAACATCTAAATTCATTTCCATATTTAATCGAAAATAAATCTTCTTACAAAACAATGTTTTCTAAAAATGTTTTCCAAATTTATTTAACATTATTCAAATTTGTTTATAAAAGAAACTTTTACACCTGTGTGAATTTTTTTTTCAAAAAAAATTAAATAAATATTCATGTCATTTTCCAAAACAATCTTGTTTATATTTAACCAAAAAATTGAAAGGAATCTTTGTTTTAACATTTACGACATGTATGTAATTTCCTACCATCATGAACAATCAATGTTTTTAAGATTACTTTATAAGTTTAAAATGTGTTTTTCAGAGAAGATCATTTTATAATTGTTTTTTGAACTTTTTTTAAATGTGATTTTCAAAAAGAAATAAATATTTTCTCAAGACTTTTTTTTAAAGATCTTTTTATGGTATTCCTATTTTTCAATTACAAAAACCCTTAATTTATCATATACTTAATTGGGTAAATTTTGTGTTATTACCATCCTTATTATTTTTCTAGAAGGTTTATGGTCTTTTTTATCAAGGAAAGTATCTAACATTCACTTTCTTGATTCATTTTTGTATTCACTAACTTTAACATTAAATATTTACTTTCCTGTTTTTATTATACATTAAATTTCCCTAAAATATCTATATTATTTATCATTGATTTTAATATTAATTAAATTTTATGTAATTTCTATATATTGGGTTTTACTTTTAAAGTTGTTTTATTGATTGAAAAAATGTTGATTTAATCCAAATTATTTCTTCAATATAGATATTTAATGGTAAGGAAAATTGTTCCTGAATTAAATAAATGATTTGATATATAAGTAATTATTTGGTATGTATATATGGGTGGGGGAAACATTTAAAGATACCCCTCAATGCATCAGTAGTCTCGTGAGTCAAAACAGAAAGCCATCATTAAATAGATTTCTACCTGTAGTTTTAATCTATCTTACAAAAGGTCTTGATAGCAGAGTTATCAAGTGCTTAAGAACATGAAGTATAATGATTAATATTTTACTTTATTAATAATTAATTTATAATCATCCTTGATATTTTCACAATGGTATTGTCTTTACATTCATTTCATTTTAATTTTTTGATTAAATGTCATGTGTGATCAGTTATTTACCTTACCATATTGATTATTCCTTATCTTATTCTCCCTGAGATATTCAAAATGATATTATCTATAGATTCATTATATTCACATTTTATTTATTAAATGGCATGTGTCTATAGAAATTTACATTTCCATATTGATTATGCCTTATCTTATTATCCATTATATTTTCAGAATGATATTATATTTGGATACATTTCATTCTCTGTTTATTAATTAAATAGAATATCTTTTCAGTTATTTTCCTTCCCATATTGATTATTTCTTATCTTATTATGATAGTTAATTTATTTAAATGTCTTTTATGTTAATTTATTAACTCTTAAATGTTGATTATTCATATTGATTCATGATAGATTCTAATGTACATAACCCTTAATGGCCATTTCACCCCTCCCTTATTTTTTTACTTTCCTAGAAATCCAACTAGTGCACTAAGAATGATATATGAGGATATGCTAAAGGGAATAGATATATTATTGAAAAACTTTATTTTATTTTTTTTTAAATTTAATATGGGAATCATATATATATCTATTTTACCAAGAATACTAAACAATTCATTCCTTCGGTATGTGATTGCCTGTATCTTATGAAAGTGTCATAAATAATATGTAAGCTCCAGGATACTAGGGTTGTGGTTGTTATAGTTTGTATGAGGGTAATTTTAGTAGAAACCTTGGTAACTATGTTAAGTACAACATAGATTATTGAGCATAACCCTTTGATACAATTTTAAGATAATCATATACAAAGATATTAATGTTTTGTTATGGAATATATTTTGTGGTTTTTTCTAGAAATATATCCCTTTTTTGATACAAAAAGTGGACATGGTTCTGACATAGATGTTTATAGGGGTAATAACACTACAAAAGGCACTTTAAGCTTCATCCAATCATCAACTAGTATATGAAAATAGTTATTATTTCACACCTGGTTTGACACTCCCTTGGTATATTCTTTGGATAATTCAAATTTTATTTAGAACCCAACATGGAATATTTTAATTTATTATGACAAAGAATTTCCTATGTCATACATAAGGTTTTATAGATTGAAAATAATGTGTCATGATTTAAAAATTATATAAATGATTATATGTTTTTCCACTATGATTATTGTTTCCCACGATATTCTTTTGGGTTTTAGAAAATGGATGGAACCCAAAGTATTTGTGTTAACATAGAAAATAAAGGAAAATGTAGTGACTGTGAGGAACCTAATGGGATGGTTACAAGAATGAAAGATATCATGACTATTCACAATTAGCTATCCTAAAATATTATTAACAATATATACCTTAAACAACTCTACGAATCACCAAAGAAGAGAAGGATATAATTTTGAAAGAGAATATGTGGTGGAGACCATGGAAGAAAGAAGGCTCAATTTTTAATAGGTTAGAAATATGGAAAGATAAACCCAGAAAAGTGTCTCAATGGAATGGTAAAATGATTTTTGCATGGAAATTAATTTTATAAACAAAATAATTTATCACTAAAAATTATGAGTATAATGGAAAGAAATAAATTTCATCCTAGGGATCCATTTACAACTCACTGTCTTAAATGTGGTGAACCTAATAATTATCTGAGTTAATCCCTTCTTTAAAAGGTTAACCCCTACACCAAGGTAGGTCTCATGTTTAAATAAATATGATGAATTATTTTTTTATTGGGTTTCAAGAATTAAATTTTAAAATTATTTTTTATCAATGGTATTTTTCTATAATAAAATTGAATCGTCAAAAGATTATTTTGAATTTAGAGAATATTTTTTTTATTCACATAAGAGTTAAGGATTCCCTAATGGGTTTATAACTATAAGTTTGATAATAAGTTCAATGTTTTAAAATCTCCTTTTTAAAATTTATAAGCTTGGAATAAAACAATATTAAAGATATTTTTGGAAAACATTTATGGGAATACAACCCATAGGTTTAGTTTATGTTTTAGTAGAAATTTTATTTAATGAAAAATACGCTTAATTTTTTTAGTAATTATATTAAAGGTATTTGTAACCTTTATGGTTTATAATATATTTTAAATTGAAGTAATTATGGATTATTATACATTGAAAAATGTTATAGGAATTATATTAATATACTTTCTAAAAAGGAAAAGCCACATATCGGGTGACAACCTATCACATCTGGCAAGGTCGTGGGGCTTTAACCCAGAATAGAAGGATGATAATGGTTTAACACCAACCACATGCCTATGTGATATTTTGCTTAATATGTCATTGTTTTTATTTAAACCATTTGACAAATAAAAATAAATTATGAACTCGTGGTGTTAGTGTTTTGGTTTAGAGATTAATGTATTAGATTTGATAACTTGTTCTAACTATATTGGATTTGGAAAAATTTTAGAGATAGTCGAATATAATTTTCACTCTTTTATGATCTTACGATTCATTAAAATTGAATTTTAGTTTTTTAAGAGAAAAATATTTTTTGGAGTAAGTAATGAAATATAAATTTATTGAATCATAACCAATGGATGAAATTGTGTTTATGAAATAGAAACATGTTATGTAAGTATATTTCCTTATATTTTTATACTATAAAATAATTCATCAACTTTAAGAGAAGGATCTTGAAACAAAAATGTTATTTAAGTATATTAATTTCATATGAATCAAATGGTCCCTTAAATCATTACAAATTTATGATTTTTTGGTCATTTACCTTCTCTAGATCATTTCCTTTCTTATGCTCATTACCCTTTATCATTCCCTATAATTATTTTTTTGTATATATACATATCTTAAATTTCCACCAATCTTATCCTACATGGAAACCTAGTTTTTTGTTATTCCATATAAACTTTTTACTTCCCATTCCCTCTTATTATAAGTATGTTTTATTAACCATCTTTATTATGTGTGTTTCTAATAAAGGAATTTTTAAATATCAAACCCTTGATTTCTGAGTGCAAGATGAAATATGTGAGGATGAAATTTTTTTATGTAGGGGAGAATGTAACACCCAAAAATTATTAGTTAATAACATTGTATATTATAGAATATAAAACATGAAATACCTATCTTAAATAATGCATGAAATATATTTCTTTAAAATTAATCTCTTTGATAGCATGAAAAAAACAAAAACCATGAGTGTAAACGAATGGTAATATTATATACCACTATAACCTAGCCATTAAATTAGAGGGTTTCAATAGTAATATGAAAGTTATAAAAATTATGGATTTATATAGAATAGAAATAAAATAATCATCAATAAAATAAAAAATAAAACTTTTATGAAAAAATGAATTTTTTTTAAAAGACAACTTAATCTCGCTTTTTGCACATAATTTGATATTATTTTTCAAAAATTTTAGAAAATTAATTTGATAAAATTAATTTAGTATTTTAAATCATAATATCAAAATTATATTAGGGTTAATTTTGAAATTTTTCTAAAATGTTTCCTTTTTTGAGGAATAGTGAAGAATACTATTTTTTATTGAAAATTGTCATTTCATTGAAATGAATTACAGGGGTAAATTATATATTAAATTAATTTTAAAGTAAAATTAGTTCAATTATTTTAAAATTTGACTAATTTAGGTCAATTTAATCAATTTTATATTTGATTTTAATATTCAAACCTTCCATACTTATATGAATTTTCTTCTCGAAACCCTTTCTTTGTCATGTTTGTGGGTTTTGTTTTAAATTTTAATTTTCCATTTATTTGAATTGAATTTCGTAAAATGGATTCCATATTTTGAATCAGGATAGATTATATTTTATAATAAGATAAAATTAATTTTTGAAAAAAATTAATAATGAAAGTAGTAAACCTTAACTAACACATTTAAGGTAAAAATTGGTATATGAGGGGGGGGGGGGTTACACTAAAAGATAATGCTTAAAAATGCCTGAAAACTTTTATAAAAACTATTTATTGAAACATTTTGACCTTATAATATATACTTATTGATATTAATATACTTTTAACCATTTTATCAAGTGAAAAATGTTGGTACACCTTTTTCTTTTTAAAAAAATACAGGTCTTTCACTCACCCCGCTTATAAAAGGCCACCAACTCCCTTCTCTTGTACACAAAATTAAACCATTTTGGTTATTATAATACCTAACCAAATAAATTCCAAAATTCCATCCCCTCACCTTATAATCATTTTTTTTTTGTTATAAAATAATTCTAGAAATGATTTAGTTATAATCCTAAAAAGGTGGCCTGAGAAAAGATAAAATTACCCACTATGTTTTTTTATATTATTTATTCTTCTACCTCCTTAAGATCTTGTTTATTTAGGAATATATAATAAAAGTTTAGTCATATAGTTATATGATATTTTTTTAAGTTAATGACTTATATTTATATCCACTTTCCTTAAATGGGAAAAAATAACTTCGCTCGTGTGTATGCCGGACTACCACCTCGCAAAACAATGTGACTCATTTTCCATCGACACCTCTCATGGATGGGTATTATGGAGAATATAAAGTATTTATAAGATATTAAGAATATAATAAAACTTCTATCATCATTATATCATATATAACATTTTTAATTTCTATTCTATATAGGATACAATAATGCCACTCATGTGTACAGAAGACTACTACCTCGTGAAGTGATGTGATTCATTTTTCACTAATGCTTTACATCATGAGAAATAAGGGTATATATAACAAATATATGTGATATAAATTACATAATTATGATATCAATGAAAAATTTGTCCTTCTGAAAATAAAATATATCATTTTATTTCCTACCTTTTCACTCACTGAAATAGGATAATGGCATTCATGTGCATGTGGACTATCACCTTCAGGAAGTGATGGGACTCTCTTTTAATCACCATACCACATGGATGAAATATATAAGTATACTTAAATAAATAATATGGTATTTATGATGGTATTATAATTATATAAATATAAAATATGGCATACCACCTCTCAATAATGATTTTTGAAAATTTTAAATGTTACTCATGGGTATGTATGGCCTACCCTCTCTAGGATCATAAAGTACTTCATTTCTCAATTATATTTGGAAAAAACCCTCAAGGTATCATTACAATGTTTTTGGGTTGATTTTGTTTGTTTTAAAAGTAGGATGACACAGATAGTTCTGGATTTCTAGCATGGTTGTTGACTAGATATGTTAAAAATGATCCAAGATAGTGGAATGGATGCTCTGAAGGAGGTACAGAAAGATAAAAATACAAGTTGGAAATATTTCCCAATGTTTTACCAATTTTTATAACCAAAATATGGAGGATGGAAAAAGGTTATTTTGAAAAAAGAATTATTTTCCATGTAAAAGTAGAATGTTACACGTGATGGTGATGATGATTCAAAAATTCGTACACAAGTAAAGATTTGAAATCATCACATAAAAATACAGAAAAGGAAAGGATTTCTTGAAATTTATGAAAGTGAATGTGTTTTTTCACAAAAAAAAGATATATAGTTTCTTTCACCTATGAAATAGAGTTACACACCAAATATGACAACAAAACGGGACGTTTCGTGCTCGCATAAATGTTTTGTACCACTATGGGAAAAGTGGTATTAGCGACGGGTTATTTGCGATAGGAATATGTCCCGTCACAAATACCCTGATTGCGGGGGTATTTGCGATGGGGATTAAGCCCCGTCGCAAATAAAGAGTTATTTGCGACGGGATATTCTCACCCATCGCAAATGGTTTGGCGCGAATGCGCGCCAAATCGCGCGAAAGATATTTGCGACGGTATCTCCTTCCCGTCGCGAATAACCAGTGGTGGTAACAAGTTATTAGCGACGGGAAGGGGTTCTTATCGCTAATAACCTGGCGGTAGGGGTTATTTGCGATGGGCCTCGTCGCAAATAATCCCTTTTATTGCCGCCCATAATAAATGCGGTCGGGTTTATTTGTGACGGTCCCGTCGCAAATAATACCAATTGCGACGGGAATACCGTCGCAATAAACCCCGTCGCAAATAATCTAACCTATATATACAGCCAACCTTGACAAGTTTTCTGAATCTGAACTACTTTTTACTAGTTTATATGTGTTGAGTGAATTTTGTTTTGCAAGTCGATTTAAGGATGTTGTGGGGATCATCCTACAAGTACAACAAATCAAAAGCTTGAAAACCAGTTTAAGGTTTTTTTTCTGAATTTTAATTTAATATTTATTTAATGTTTTTGTTTTACATTTTTACATTAGTTTTTATTATTTCTTAGTAGATATAATTATGTTGTATTACGGTATTAAATTTGATTTGTTGGACTTAATTATTAGTAATTAACAATATTTAATAATTAAGTGACTGTAATTAGTAATTAATAACATTAATTTTAATTAAAGATAGTAATTAGTAATTAATGAATGTAATTAGTAGTTAATGAATGTAATTAGTAGTTAATGAATGTAATTAGTAGTTAATGAATGTAATTTGTAGTTAATGAATGTAATTTGTAGTTAATGAATGTAATTTGTAGTTAATGAATGTAATTAGTAATTAATGCATATAATTTGTAATAATTGGAATAATTCAAAAAAATAGTAACAATTAGAAAAAAAAATTAACAATAATTTGTAATAATGAACATTAATTAATAATAATTAGTAACAATTAATAATAATTAACAATAATTAACAATAATTACAAATAATTACCAATAATTAGTACTAATTAACAATAATTACCAATAATTAGTCATAATTAACAATAATTATCAATAATTACCAATATTTACCAATATTTACCAATAATTGGCAATAATTGCCAATAATTGTCAATATTTTCCAATAATTACCAATATTTTCCAATATTTACCAATAATGGCCAATAATTGTCAATATTTACCAATAATTAGGAATAATTACCAAAAATTAGGAATAATTACCAATAATTAGAAATAATTACCAATAATTAGGAATAATTACCAATAATTTGCAATAATTACCAATAATTAATAATAATTACCAATAATTACCAATAATTACCAATAATTAGGAATAATTACCAATAATTAGGAATAATTACCAATAATCAGGAATAATTACCAATAATTAGAAATAATTACCAATAATTAATAATAATTACCAATAATTAATAATAATTACCAATAATTACCAATAATTACCAATAATTAGGAATAATTACCAATAATTACCAATAATTACCAATAATTACTAATAATTACCAATAATTACCAATAATTACCAATAATTACCAATAACTACCAATAATTACCAATAATTACAAATAATTAGGAATAATTACCAGTAATTAGGAATAATTACCAATAATTAGGAATAATTACCAATGATTTGGAATAATTACCAATAATTACCAATAATTACCAATAATTACCAATAATTACCAATAATTACCCATAATTACCAATAATTAGGAATAATTACCAATAATTAGGAATAATTACCAATAATTAGGAATAATTACCAATATATAATAATAATTTCCAATAATTAATAATAATTACCAATAATTAATAGTAATTACCAATAATTACCAATAATTAGGAATAATTACCACTAATTAGAATAATTACCAATAATTAGGAATAATTACCAATAATTACCAATAATTAGGAATAATTAGGAATAATTACCAATAATTAGGAATAATTACCAATAATTACCAATAATTACCAATAATTAGGAGTAAATACCAATAATTAGGAATAATTACCAATAATTAGGAATAAATGCCAATAATTAGGAATAATTACCAATAATTAGGAATAATTACCAATAATTAATAATAATTACTAATAATTACCCATAATTACCAATAATTACCAATAATTACCAATAATTACCAATAATTAGGACTAATAACCAATAATTAGGAATAATTACCAATAATTTCCAATAATTACCAATAATTAGGAATAATTACCAATAATTACCAATAATTACCAATAATTACCAATAATTACCAATAATTACCAATAATTAGGAATATTACCAATAATTAAGAATAATTACCTTTAATTAGGAATAATTACCAATAATTACCAATAATTACCAATAATTATGAATAATTACCAATAATTAGGAATAATTACCATTAATTAGGAATAATTACCAATAATTAGGAATAATTACCAATAATTAATAATAATTACCAATAATTACCAATAATTAGGAATAATTACCAATAATTACCAATAATTACCAATAATTACCAATAATTTCCAATTATTACCAATTATTACAAATAATTACCAATAATTACCAATAATTACTAATAATTACCAATAATTACCAATAATTATGAATAATTACCAATAATTAGGAATAATTACCAATAATTAGGAATAATTACCGATAATTAGGAATAATTACCAATAATTGGGAATAATTACCAATAATTTGGAATAATTACCAATAATTTGGAATAATTAGTAATAATTAGAAATAATTACCAATAATTACCAATAATTAGGAATAATTACCAATAATTAGGAATAATTTGTAATAATTGATAATAATTACCAATAATTAGTAATAATTACCAATAATTACCAATAATTAGGAATAATTAACAATAATTAGGAATAATTATTAATAATTACCAATAATTAGTAATAATTACCAATAATTACCAATAATTAGGAATAATTAACAATAATTACCAATAATTAGTAATAATTACCAATAATTACCAATATTTACCAATATTTACCAATAATTGCCAATAATTACCAATAATTAGTAATAATTACCAATAATTAGTAATAATTACCAATAATTTAGAATAATTACCAATAATTTGGAATAATTAGGAATAATTAGGAATAATTACCAATAATTAGGAATAGTTACCAATAATTAGAATAATTACCAATAATTAGGTATAATTACCAATAGTTAGGAATAATTACCAATAATTAGGAATAATTACCAATAATTAGGAATAATTACCAATAATTAACAATAATTAGTAATAATTAACAATAATTAGTAATAATTAACAATAATTACCAATATTTGCTGATATTTACCAATAATTGCCAATATTTACCAATAATTGCCAATAATTACCAATAATTGCCAATAATTGTCAATAATTACCAATAATTGTCAATATTTACCAATAATTAGGAATAATTACCAATAATTAGGAATAATTACCAATAATTAGAAATAATAACAAATAATTAGGAATAATTACCAATAATTAGGAATAATTACCAATAATTAGGAATAATTACCAATAATTAGGAATAATTACCAATAATTAGGAATAATTACCAATAATTAGTAATAATTAGTAATAATTAGTAATAATTAAGAATAATTACCAATAATTAGGAATAATTAGTAATAATTAGCTAATTAGAAAAAACTAGCGTGATTATTATCTTTCTCAATTATCTTTTCATCTCTGTATTGGTTTTAAGAAAACGAATGTCTCCACATGTAATATTTTCATTCTTCTTCAAAATTATCAACCTACTCACCAATAGAGAGGTGAAAGTGAATGCAAATATTACATGTGGAGACAGAATGTTAAACACATAGATGAAAGTAGAATTGTAACATAATATAGAAAATTATATTATTTTAATATTAGTAATAAAAAATACTAATAATGTAATAATGCTATTATTATATAATTAATATTTATGAAAAAATAAAATTAGTATAATTAAAATAATAAAAAATTTATAAAATAAAAAAATTATCAATATTTGTAACAGGTTTTTCTTTATTCTTAACATGTTCAATTCTTAAAGGGTCAATTTTTAGGTCTATCCCAATAAAAATTTTGTGTCAATCGTGTCTGATGTAAACTCTATAATTATACTTGCCAGAGTGTTTTTTCTACCAAATTATTCAAAACCAGTAATGCTTTTATATTTTATAAAAAAACATGGAACAACGAGGTCGTTAATAGTCATTATTAGATGACCGCATATGGATAAATAAACGTAGAAATCCAAATGGTTCTGGTTTAAGTCCAGTATATATAGACGGTGTGGAGACTTTTTTAGAATTTGTGGCATCAAATACAGAATTTGTTTCAGAAGGCACAATAAAATGTCCTTGTAAAAAATGTGCACTGAGAACATTCGACACATTTTACAATGTTGGGGGACATATCTTGCATTTTGGTTTTCAACAGGATTATGTTTTTTCGTATCAACATGGTGAACGCAATTCTATAGAAAGTGATACTAACTTGATTCTGGATCCATCCCGGTTTCAAAATTTAGTACATGATGTTACAGGTCCATCTATTCAACATACAGAAACTCAAGATGATATTGATTCGACTTTGAGTTGGCACACTCTGAATTTTATGAGTTGTTGAGGTCTGATGAGGATGTGTTATATCCTGGTGCAAGATAAGCAAATTAGAAGCAGTTGCAAAATTTATGGATATCAAATCAGATAATGGAATGTCAAACATGTGTTTTGATCAAATATTTTTTTTGGTTAAAACACGGTTACCCGAAGAAATGTTTTTCCTGAAAATTACTATGAGAGTAAGAGGTTGGTTCTTAATTTAAGACTCAGTTGTCAGAAGATTCATGCATGTTCAAATGATTGCATTTTATATTCTGGGGAAAATGAGTCATTGGATAGTTGTCCCACTTGTGGGCAATCTAGGTATAAATAAGCTCAACATGGAAAGTCTGGCTTGATTCCTATAAAATAGTTGAGATATTTTCCTCTTACATCCAGACTTCAGCGTTTATTCAAGTTTAAGAATATAGCGACAATGATGTCATGGCACAAAATGAATATTTCAACCGGTAAAAGCTTGAATCATCCGGCCGATGGTGATTCATGGAAACATTTTGATAGAGTGCATCCATCCTTTTCTTTAGAAGCCCGAAATGTGCGACTGGGTCCTTCCACTGATGGTTTCTATCCATTCGGATATTATGGTAGTCAGTATTCATATTGGTCTGTCTTTTTAACTCCGTACAATTTATATCCATGGATGTTGATGAAGGAACCCTATATCTTTTTGACCTTACTAATCCCAGGACATATGAAAAAGAATATTGATGTTTATTTGAAACCATTGATTGATGAATTAAATGTACTGTGGAGTACTGGTGTCAGTACTAATGATGTTGCTGTGAAACAGAATTTCATACTAAGAGCAGCATTGATGTAGACAATTAGTGACTTCCCGGCTAATGGCATGTTATCTGGCTGGAGTACACATGGTCTGAAATCATGTCCTTACTGTATGGGAGAGAACAAGGCATTTATGCTCTTCCATGGAAAAAAACCATTCTATTTTGACTTTCATCACAGATTTCTTCCAGCTGATCATCCTTTTCGCAGAAAAAAATAACATTTTAGAAAAGACACAGTTGAATGGGATGGACTTCCAAAAATTCTATTAGGTACAGAGTTAAAATCATTTGTATATTCATTACCTCCCATCACATTTGGACCCACAATAAACCAACAGAAAATTTCTAGTTTTGGAAAAGAACACAATTGGCTAAAACGTAGCATATTTTGGGATTTGCCATATTGGTCTGATTTGCTGGTCCGCCACATGTTGGATGTCATGCATATTAAGAAGAACTGTTTTGATAATTTGTTTCATACAGTTTTGGATACACTAGGAAAGACCAAAGATAATGTAAATGCACAATTAGATCTTGCTCAAATTTGCAGGCGTCCAGAACTCGACCTGTTTGAGAATGTCATAACAGAAAGTTTAATGAAACCAAAATCAGATTATACATTGTCCAAAGAAATCCACTTATTATTTTTTCAATGGATTGCAGATTTAAGACTTCCAGATGGATGTGCTTCCAATTTGGGTAGATGTGTAAATAATGGTCATATTACTGGATTAAAAAGTCATGATTGTCATGTTATAATGGAAAGACTTCTACCCATTGGATTAAGAGGTCTGTTGAATTTTGTGATATGGGATTCCATAACAGACGTATCATATTTTTTTCGGGACATTTGTGCGGCGACAACAGATTACGATGCTCTATGGAAACTTGAAGAAGATGTTTTTGTAATTATATGTAAACTGGAAAAAATATTCCCGTCATCTTTCTTCGACTCAATGGAACATTTGATATTACATTTTCCATATGAAGAAAAATGTGGAGGTCCGATACAGTTTCGATGGATGTACCCATTCGAAAGATGCATGCAGAAATTGAAAAAAAAAGTATGTAACAAAGCATGTGTTGAAGGATCTATTGTTGAAGCTTATTTACAGGAGGAGATATCTTTTTTCTGCTCCCACTATTTTGAATCTGAGTATCATTCAAAACACAACCGCATGGGACGGAATAAGGGGAATATTGATGAAATTGAAAATCAATTATCTATTTTCAACCAGTCAGAGCTTGGTTTTGGTGGAGTTCATGAACGATGGATTTCAGATGATGAACATCACAGAGATCATACGTATGTTCTACTCAACTGTAAAGAGATGACATCATTTGTACTATAAGTGCTTCCATTACTTATTCTAATATTTATGTTACAATAAATATATTTGTTTTTTATAGATTGTATGATAATAATATCAAGAAACAACTTCCACAAATTATAGCAGCTACTCTCGAAGAACGTAGACAATAAAATTTCTCAATGGTTTCAAATACTGGTATCATAAATTTTTCATACTTTAACATCTCCTTCAATTTATATTTTACTATATTGATAATTATTTCACAAATTTTCAAGTGTCTCGACATGTTGAAAAAATTGACAAACGACTTTGTATATTGAGTAACCCACCATCCAAAATGGTGAAATCTTATAATGCTTATGTGGTGAATGGTTTTCGATTTCATACACATGCATATGGGTAATCAAAAAAACAATGAACAGTGGAGTTTTCTTGAGAGGATCTCATCATAGAGAAAATGAAGTTGAATTTTAGGGCATACTTGATGAAATCATTGAACTCTGTTATCTAGGAAACCATTACATAGCGATGTTCAAATGTCGGTGGTTGGATACTGAGAGATGCGTGCGTGTTCATCCGACTCATGAAATCATCGATATTAAATGTAAACGTGTTCTTGCAG
The DNA here is from genome assembly GCA_963277665.1 of Viscum album. Taxonomy (NCBI): domain Eukaryota; kingdom Viridiplantae; phylum Streptophyta; class Magnoliopsida; order Santalales; family Viscaceae; genus Viscum; species Viscum album. The sequence goes on along the minus strand of OY728141.1, from coordinate 1,949,690,924 downwards.
TAAATGAACCATTCTTACTGTCTCAACAGGCACATCAAGTTTATTATGCAAAGTACTGTCCTACGTCAGGAGACTTGAATGATTGGTGGAGCATAATAAAAATGAAAATTCGAGACAATCAGTTTAGTCAAAGTGAATGTGCTTTCACTGAAGTTCAAGGAATTGAAGTTTTTCAAGAGATTACTCAAAATAAATCTTTGTTACAAAGAGACATGAGTATCGATGATTACACCCCTCAATTAAGAGTCAGTGATGATGATAATTATGGTAATGACGTCACAAATGAATTTGAAATGGTAAGAGATGAAGCAACTGGAACTCAAATGGATATCGATGATATTGAGGAGGAATATGAAGATGAAATTGATAGGTATGAAGATGATGATGAATCTGAACATTGATACAATTCAATGGTAGTTATATATAATCATAACTAATATATATGTATATATAATAATAATTATCAATTATTTTCTAACAACATTCATTTTCTATTTTAGATGGACGAGGACACATTTCGTGAGTTGGAGGATACTGACCTATCTTTCGATGTGGATGAGTTGCTGGAACCTAACCCTCAGCCTGAAGGCGCTTCAGGGAGTACGCGGAGGGGGCGTGGTCTTGCATGACTGATGATTCATGACCCCATCCCCGAGCAACGTCCACGTCCTGGGTTCGATCCACGCACCCGGGGGTGTGATAACCTGTGCATTTTACTAAGATTTCATTAATCTATTTACATAATAAATGTTTGATTATTGTTTTTAGAGTTTTCCACATATAGCAGTCGAACATGGCAGTGCTATTTTGTGAAATTATTTTTCTCCGTAATAGATGACATGGGAGAATATTCTTGTTGATGTGCAGCTTGCCATGTTCGGTCATTGGTTGGTACGTATGTAAATAAATAATTTTTTTTAAATTTATTTCATTTATAACTTGATATATTGAATTATTTGTTGGGTTTATGGTATCCAATCGAGGATACCATGTGTGACTCCATCCACAGGGCATGGGAGGTGGCCATGCGTGATCGCTTTCGTCAGTTTTTGCAAAATTTAAGACAATATGCCACGAAGAAAGCAGGAGTGTCAGATTTTGATGAGTCATGTAGAGTACACCGACCAGATTACATTTCATCCCATGTATGGGATGGATTATGTGAACACTAGTTGAGTGGTGGCTTTCAGAGGAGTTCATCGGTGGGGAGGCAGAATCGAGGGAGACAGGAGGTGACTCATCGAGCTGGTAGTCGTACTTTCTGTACTCATAGACAGCATTTGGTACGTACATTTTTTATAAATATTTTATATAACTTTAAATATTAACAATTTATTTTATATTCTTATAGGCTATCGAGCACCCCGATATTATGGAGTAAGACGTATATCGGAAGATGTACAGTGATCCAACTACTGGGGAGCTCAGAGGTGATTTCCAGTGTCACATCGTGGTTAGTATTATTTGTTTTCAAGTTTAAAAAATAACTGCATATAATATATTCACAATTTTAATTTTAAATTGAAACTACATGAGTCATATGAGACCGCAGCGTCATAGACCCGGCCTGAGGGTCAGGCCGAGACATCAGATCAGACCAGTGGTCATCAGTTTGATGATGCGGCATGGATGCAGGTGACCCAATATGCCTTCGAGAAGGGCCGGGTAGTTGGTATTGGCTCTCGACTGACTCCCGGAGATTATTATGGCAGTGTTGCGATGTCGGCGTCCAGCTCAAGAGGAGATCGTGCATCTTCTTCCTCTACACAGAATGAGGATCAGTTGCGATCTCAGACTGAGTTGATAGAGAGTCTCCAAAAAGAGCAGGAGGAGATGCGTCGGCAGTAGTAGCAGCATGAGGAGGAGCGCCGACGACAGTAGCAGGTGTACGAGGAGCAGATGAGTCGGTGGCAGCAGCAGTAGTAGTAGCAGATGGAGTACATGCGCCGACTCACTCATGCCTTAGGGATGGAGTTTCCTCCACCAGCAGATCCCCCTCTCCCCCTCCTCCTTCAGATTAGTTATTGTTTAGATGTTATAAAGTTTGTAAATTTAAAATATGACATTTTTTCTATTCAGAGTTTCTGTCTCTCCTATACTGGTGTTAATATTGTAATATTTAATTTCTATTTATTTTTAATACTTTATTATTTATTATTGGTATTTATTCTAATGTTTTTTTATTTTATTAATAATAATATGACTCTTAGTATTTTATTATTTTTTTATATTTATTTTTTCAAATGGTGATAATTTTCATATTTTTATTTTCTCATTATTTTTAATACATAAAAAGTTTCAAAAAAATTAATTAAAATTATAATTTTTTAATTATTCATAATAATATGAATTCGGTATTTTATTATTTTTATATAATATTATATTATTTATATTACAATATTAATATGATTAATAATATCATTCATATTTTATAATATTAATTTTGTTTATATATATTTAAATTTTTTAATATTTTAATTTAATTATAATTTTTTAAATATTTTAATGATTTTTTGTTATAATATTTGAATGAATTATAATTGTATTATTACTATTATAATATTAATTAAAAAAAATTATTAATAATTTAATTTTTTTATTTTTTATACATATTTGCGATGGGATAATCATCCCGTCACAATAGGTAATAACGACGGGGCGATATCCCGTTATAATTACATTTTTTAAAAAAAATTAAATTTGCTCTTGCGATGGGAATATTTGCCTGTCGCAATAGGAAATTGCGACGGGCCCATCACAATAGGAAATTGTGACGGGCCCGTCCCAATTACTTCTTTCTTTTTTTTTGAAACAAAATTTTAACTCTTTCGCGGCGGTATTCATGGCCCGTCGCAAATAACTATTGCGACGGGCCCGTCACAAAAGTGTTATTTGAAGTTTTTAATATATATATCGATTAGTATTTGTGACGGGACATATTACCGTCGCAAATAATATTTTTAGCGATGGACCCGTCGCAAATAGTGTTAGTTGCGATGCCATTTACCGCAACCAGTCATTTGCGACGGACCCCCGTCACAAATAGGCTGTTACGACGGGATCCCGTCGCAACTGACCTGTCACAAATGGGCTTATTTCCAGTAGTGTACACATATGAAGGTGTATAAAAATTTTGAAAATAGGGTCATCCAGGTCTATAAAAATGAAAATAACCCCATTTTTTAATTAAGTCAACCCTTATATATAATCAAGTCAATGAATTACGTAATTGTGACACGAAAATCATAAAAGTTTCGTGAAAAAAGAGTTACGTGAAATAAAAACAACTAATCTTTTAGTGACATTCAGAAAAGGACTTGTGTATGCATGAACAAGGGGGTTTTATGAAAATCTTAAAATTTGTATAAGAGATTAAGATCCATGAGAAGGCAAAAGGATTTTTATAATTTGGGAGTTCCACGAAAAAAAACATAAATGTTTCATATAAGTTGGTATAGTTGTGTGAAATTCATGTGAAGGGTTACATGAAAGATGTTTTGTGTACCATTAAGGATTTTCCCTATAATTATATTAGAATATGGTATTCATCAAGTGGATGAAATTATAACTTCAATAGATTATCCACCTAAAAATGAGGATGTATCCATAATTTTAATGATGGTACCAACATGTCCATAAACTATGTATGAATCCTTTTTAGAGTAGTGAGAAAAGGAAGAGTAAGAAGGTGATCCTTTCCACTGGAAATGATCCATCAAAGGAAATATTGAGTGAATGAACCTCAGGAAGTATTGAGTTATCCCAAAACATTATAAAAGAAATAATTATGGGTATAGAAGGGATTTATCCTGATCCTTAAATCGGTAGTGATCCTTAGTGAATTTTGTAAATTGGAACATTGTCATTATATGATCCTTGGATGTAGCCTAGTGAGGGTGAACTAGGTAAAAATATGTATGGACATGTTATGTATTACTTGTTTTACTTTCTATGCATTATCATCGGATAAATCTGGTAATGATAATATCAATATAAACACCAAAAAGAAAACAATGTGACCCTTATAATAAAGAGTTCCACATCCAATGGGATAAGATGAATTTTGAGAATAATATATATACCCTGATTTACCCACCTCAGTGGCTATCTAATCCCCTTTTGGGCCTAATAATTAGTATCATAGTAAGTTTAATTTTATCATATTTTTTTCTTCTAACTTTCTATAGTTTATTTTTGAAATTAAAATTTCAATTTACTCTTATCTCATTATGTTATGTAAAAAGGAAGAACATCAAATAATAAGCAAAAATATGGTAAAATTCCTCAGAGTGGAGGTTTCCATGGAAATAATATTATTCAAATGAATGAAGAACGACAATGTATTAGACTATGAGAATATTTCTTATTTCAATGATACCAAAGGGATAAATTAATAACTCGACATGCTAAGTGATGTTGTAACTATTGAAGAAGAAAAAATTGCAAGAAGTTTAGTAATTGATATTGGAAAAATGATAAAATAATTGGATCATAAATTTAAATAGGAAAATAAGTCTCATGATATTCAAATCTAAGTACTGGAAATGGATTTAAATAAGATAAAATGTTTCAATAAAATTATTTTTGATGTGGCTTCTGATCTAAGTAATAAGAATGATTCTTGAGTTGACTAACAAAAAAATATGTCTACAGAGATAAAAAAACTAAAAATTTTTGTCAAGGGAAATAATATGAAATCAGAATAAATTCAAAATTTGGAATCCATAAATGATGATCTTTCTACAACACTATCTAAAATGGTATAAGAGAACCAAAGGTTACAACGTGATAATGCATCCAATAATAATTTTGTTGCTGAGAAAAATTATAAAATAAAGGATCAAGTTGACATGATAGATAAGATATCCCAATAATTAGAATATGAGATATATAATGGGATAGGATTATAAGGTAACCTGATTCTCAACTTGAATCTAGGGACAAGAAGATTCAACAATTAGGAGAATAGATAGAATAATCAAAAAGAAGTGGGGAAATATAATACCAACAACAAGCCCAAATTGAAGGATTATTTGTATTTAGTATTTAACTATCCATTGTAAGGTAATAATGAAATAAAAAGAAAATATAATATTTTAGAGGTGAAACATGAAATTATTTTATCATCCCAAAGGAAATACACTTTTTGAAAATCTTGTATTTGATATGACAAACCATCTCCCGTGTGTGGGACGAAAAGTGCCGTGTACAGTTCCAAAAATTGGAAATTTATATAGGTGATGGAAACAGACCTAAAATACATGTATAAAAATTGATAACAACAAGTGTGATTTATGTAGAGTGGATGGTCATATTTCATGTTTTTCTATTGAATATTTGGAATATATTTTATATTGTGAAACATAAAAATTTCCAAAACTGAGAATAAGAAGAAGCTTCTTTAAAAGTTTAAAAGGTATGTCTCATAGAAGAAAGTATCTATCAGATGCTATTATTGTGGAAGATAGGGACACTCTAAGAGTATGTTTCGATAAGCCTAAGGGATCAATGTTTGAGGAATAACAACTTTGGGTGCATTAATATATCCGATGAGAAATAATGACACAAGGTGTGTTTTTAATCGGGAATGATTTATAAGTTCTAATCATGGGAATTTTTCAAGATATTTTAGTTAAAATAATACAAGTAAAGAAATGGATCTTTAAAGGATATCCCCAACTCCATTGGTGTATAATAAGAAACCCTATACTAGAAGAAATAATTATATGTTTAGAAATATGTTTAATGTCTTAAAGGAAACACAAGGATATCAATGAAAGGTATATCACGAACCACCTCTATTACACTATAAATACATCTCTTGGAAATAATGTGAAGAAAACTAGAAGAAAAAGAGAATATATACTCTATTTTTTAGTAAGAAGAATGTATTTTACATGAATGGCCCACCACCAGAAAGAAACAATGTGGTGACTTGGATAACTGATAAAACAAAAATGAATAAATAATTTCTCAAAACACTTGCATGTCATTCTAAAAGGCAAGAAGTTATGTCAGGAGAAGTTTCCCTCCAATGGGGAAGAAGTCAGAGATGACCACTAGTAGAGAGATTCTTAATAGAGAAAGAATAATGAAAAAGGAATTTTGGTGGAGCATCAAAGAATTAAATTTATTTTAGTGGGTTTAGACCCTAAATTGTGAAAAATTCAAAGACTACAGAATGTACATATTATAATAAGACTGATCATGTGGGTAAATAGTGTCTAGTTATATGTCCATAGTAGTTAAAGTTGGATGGGAAATTGGAACAAGAAGAAAAAGAGTACAGTTATTTTCACCAAAATTTCAAAGGGTTGGTCTAATGGGATAAACTAAAATCCTCCCATTTAGAATTTCAGATTTACCCATATCCCTATGAGATTAAAATATCTTAACTTATTTTCTGGTTTATTTTGTGTTATGGGAGATACAATCTAAGGGGATGTTACATCAAAAGATACAAAGTGGTGATATGATGTGATCACAAACTTCAACTGATTCAAACTAGTTATAAGTGATAAAGAATAAATATAGTATAATTCAATGAAAGTAGGTAATGGTCTATGGCTTCTTGAGATGTATAGAAGTAACTTATTACAATAGATAGTAATTGTGTTATTAACTTTGTCCCGGGTTTCCTACACTGATTTTCGACTCAGTCAGCTTATCGATTTTGTTGATGTCTCATTACTTAGTGGTAAATCTACCCCATAAAAATATTATTTAAGGAAGCTACAATTGGAAAATGTTATTGAGATGGAAAAGTTTCTCAAAATTATAGTCACATATGAAAAAATGATGCATGAGATGAAGAATGTTTTTGGGTTTAAATAGTGGGCCTAACAGTAGGAAGAATTGCATATCATAGGGGGGAATTATACGTCCTAATCATATACAATGTCTCAATGGTATAAAAAGGATGAAATTTTATGTTTTATGACATCAAGAAGACCCATTGGGGGATAATTAGAAACACTAATATATTTCTTGATTATCTTATTTGTCTAACAATATGGTATCAGCTTATTAATCTTAGTATGCCAAGAATCTATGATATAAAATTAATAGTGTTTCTAAAAAGTAATATCCCCACTCTAAAGAGTAATTAATAATATAAAATTAGATAAAATTGGTATTAATGATCTATATCAATCCAATGATATGGGTTTTCTAGGATATTATTTTGAGACCAACATATATGAATGTGATTATGACTAAATGGGTCTTTCACAACTAGAAGAATAAATATTGTTTAGTGATTTGAAACAAAGCACTACATGTGTAAATAGGGAAATTCCAAATATAGGGTGTCGATGTTGATTTAACATTTTCACCTATTAAAAGGATATACACAATCATATAATTCATGTCCATAGTAGTGTGAATAATGTTCAAAGTTTTATAGATAGAAGTCAAGTAAAATTTTTTGAATGGGGTTCTAGAAGAAGAAGTACATATCAAGTATCCCGGTGGTATTATCATTCATAAATATGATAAAATATTTGTTTTTATGAATAAGGTGCTATATGGATTGAAGCAATCGCCAAGAGCATGGTATCCAATACAAGATTAGTTTTGTAATAATCTATGATTTCAACATGGTAGAGTTGATTACAATCACTTTGTCAACAATGAGGGTATTCAAAGGATGATGGAGAAGTTTTATGTTGAATACATATTATTTGGTGACAAAAGAAATGAATGGAACATTAATTTCTCAATCTAAATATGTAAATTACTTTTTGTAAAGATTTGGAATCGATAATACCAAGGAGATGAAGACTCTGATGGATACACAGTTGAAACTATCACAGGATAGTGAAAGAAAAATATAGGTAATTTCATAGAATATAAGAAAATCATTAATAGTATATTATACATGATAGAAACAATACCTAATATTTTTTTATAACAAGCTAATGAATAAGATATCAATGAAATCCCAAATAAATCCACTTGATTTTAGTGAAACTAATTCTTTGTTATATCAAGGTCATTGATGGTTTTGGATTGTTGTACAACGAAAATTATGATAAAGAGCTATCAAGATATATAGATGAAAATTGTGATGGATCATTAGATGATAATAAATCAATATCATGTGGTGAATTCAATCTAAGTGGATTGTCTATTTTTGGTCTAATCAAGAAAAAGGATTTCATTTTGTTGAGCATCACTAAACTTGAATATATTATAGGCACTCAAGCATGTATGTACTTATTATGGATGAAGCAGTAGCTTGATGGTATTTGAGTCGAAGTGAAGTCTCTAATTAGAATCCATTGTGATAACCCATTGGAAAGAAATGAGTTTTGTAAAATCATCCTTAAATCATCCTCATCATAATACAAGAAGAAAAAAAGTGGATGATATCATAAAATCATATTCATAGCTAAGGATAAAAATCCATAAAGGATGATGGAATGTCTAAAAACACCCTTAAGAGAACATTCATACATTTCTATGAAAAAAATAGAATATATACAGTTCCATTGATAAAATTTCTAATAGAAATACACAGAATATTTAGAAAATACATTAATTTTAAAATAAAAAAAGGATAAAAGTAAATTAAACTTTAAATTAAAGAACTTTTGTTATAGTGAGATAATATATTCCTTTTATACACATTAAAATAAAACATTTTGTACAGACCTTTATAAAAAGTCAAAAATGACATGTTTTGAAAAAAATTAAAAGGATTCCTTTTAAAACCTTTGAAAATAAAGTCAAATTTAGATAAAATATAATTTTTAATAAATTTAATGTATAGGTTTGAACTTTTATAAAACAATTTATAAGATCGTGCGCATGGTAGAAATAGTTCCTCAATAAAAAACAAGGAAAATATGGATGAATTTTATTTTAAAATATTTTCTTAATCATTTTAAGTAAAATATTAATAGAGGTGAATGGTACTAATATATATAAATTTTCAGAATAAACAATGGAGAAGATAATATATGGGGTATAAAGGATAAAATAAATATAATTTCCCTCTATATAAATATGAATAAGAAATATTAATAAGAATTGAATGGATTAAAACAGAATTTTAAATCCATTTAAAATGTTTTAAACATAGTAAAAGAAGATCCTAAAAACTAATAGCAGGTTCTGAAATTAAATTCAAACATTTGAATTTAAACAATTTTTAAACGTCCAAATTTATTTGTAAAAGACGTTGAAAAATATATATTAATTTTTCACTCTAAATATAACACCAAAAACATTAAAAACTCTTCAATTATGATCCTTATATTTAATAATATTTAAAAAAAATCCATATAAATGTAGAAAATCAATTTTTAAAAAATTGCACGGAATAAACGGTAACATCAGAATGAACAGTAACTTCAAAATGAACAGTAACGTAGCATAGGGTTGATAAACAGAAATGTATGGTGGTTAACCCATACTTTTTGGAACGAACAGTAATGTAGAGTTGGAAAGATGAACATCAACATAGCGATAATGAATCGTACTTTGCATTATTCATGAACAGTAAACGTAACGATAATGAACCATACTTTGAACTATTGATAAACAATAAATGCAATGGTAATGAACCATACTCTGCACTACTCATGAATAGTAAACAAAATGATAATGAACCATACTTTTCACTATTCTGGAACAGTAAATGTAACATAGGGTATAAATACTAAACGTAAGGATAATGAACCATACTTTTCACTATTCATGAATAGTACCATACTTTCATAAAAAATCTGGACAGAATATTTTAACATACATTAAATAATTTTTAGGGGATCTTAAGAGAATATTCAGACTTTTTTCAAATCTAATAATTTGTAGGAAAACTTATTATCTTTCCAACAAAAAACTAATCAATTTAAACTGACATATACAGATCCCAAATCATAAAAAAATAGAAGAAAAACTATTCTGAAAAAACTTCTACTACAAAATAACATAGAATAAATTTAAGTAATTAATAGTTCATTCAAATGGTATTTTTTGACTTTGATGTAAACTAATGAAATCAATATAAAAATTTTAGATTTCCATAGTATCAGGTTTAATGCAAATCTGATTACTGTACAAGTTGAAATAAAATAAATACAAAAATGTTTTAAAATAGTGGAATGTAGAGTTTCTAAAACCATAGTAGAAACTTCATTGAATTTTTAGAGAAACAGATAATAATTTTCAAACTTCCTCATTAACTAATAAAGTATAGATAAATATCATATCATTAAAATGTGATAAGAATAACAAAAATACAAATAACATAAATTAAGATATCATCAAAATACAAGGGAAAAGTAATCAAACAACATCATATGAAATTAAATTAAAGGAAATATGCACATGCACAAACAATCTCCCCCTTTTTGTTTGATTATAAAACAAAAACATTTAAACCCTAAATAAATTTTTAAAATGATTAAATCCAAATTATTTCTCCCCAAAACTAACTTATTTATCTCTAAAAATTTTCCCCAAAACTTCTCCCCCTTTTTGTAAATAAACAAAAAGTGAAAACAAGCTCCCCTTAAACAAATGCAGTAAAAAAATTAAAATTCCAACATACTAGGAGAAATTTTAACTTTCTCAAACTAAGTAGAGTCTAAAGGCTTTGTAAAAATATCTGCAAGCTGATTTTTAGAAGGTATAAATTCTAAAATAATATCACCCTTATTCACATGATCTCGAATAAAATGAAATCTAAGATCAATATTTTTTGTTCTAGAATGTTTTAAGGGGTTTTTAGAAATAGAAATTGCAGAAGTATTATCACAATAAATAGGCAGTTTATCAAGATAAACACCAAAATCATATATGGTTTTCTTAATCTATAAACTTTGAGAACAACTACTAGCAGTATAGATATACTTAGCTTCTGCAGCAGATAAACCAACAGATAATTGTTTCCTAGATGACCAAGAAATTACACATTTTCCTAGAAAATGAGAAATACCTAATGTTCTTTTTTTGTCAATTCTACATCCTCCAAAATCATAATCAGAATAATATTTTAAATCAAAAAAGTTATATTTTGGATAAAATAAACTATAATAAACAGTTCTGTTAACATATTCAGTTATTATTTTTACACCATTAATATGACTTTATTTAGGATCATCTTGAAATCTAGCACATAAAAAACACTAAAAATGATATCAGGTCCAGATGTAGTTAAATATAGAAAGCTATCTATCATGCTTCTATAAACTGTAAAATCAACTGATTTACCAGATGCATCACTATCTAATTTACAATTAGTACCCATAAGAGTTTTCATGGATTCATAGGAATCATGACCAAATAATTTAACTAAATATTTAGCATACTAAGATTGATTAAGAAAAAATCTATCTTTCCTTTGAGAAATTTAAAGTCCAAAAAAGAAATTTAATTCTCCCATTAAACTCATGTCAAATTCAGAAGAAATAAAAGAAGAAATATCATTAAGAATTATTTAACTAGATGATCCAAAAACTATATCATCAACATAGATCTGAACAATTAAAATATCATTAGATGATATTTTTATAAAAGGATTTGAATCAACATTACCTTTATTGAAATAATTTTTTAATAAAAATAAAGTCTTTCATACCAAGCATGAGTTTCTTGTTTGAGACTGTAAAAAGATTTAGATAATTTAAAAACATGGTTAGGAAATTTTTCTTTTTTGAAACTAGGGGTTGAGAAACCAAAACTTATTCAATTATAAAACCATTTAAGAATACAATTTTTACATCCATTTGATATAAGTTAAAACCTTTAAAACACACAAAAGACAACTAAATTCTAATTTGCTCCAACATGGAAACAGGTGAAAATGAATCTTCGAATTCTATTCCTTCTTCTTGAGATTATTCTTGAGAAATAAGTCTGGATTTGTTTTTGACAATCTATCTAGATTAATCTAACTTTTTTATAAAGATACACTTTGTTCCAATTACCTTCTTATCATTAGGCAATTCGAGTAAAGTCCAAACATTATTTATAACAAATGAATATAATATCAACAATCCAGTTTTCATCTTTTAAATATTCATTAATAATAATTAGAACAAAATCAGAAATAAAGCAGAATTGGAATGATAATTTAAAATAGAATATATGGTTTTGAAACCAGAATCAACATTGCCAATTACATTGTCAACAAGATGATATTTGTGAATCTTCCATGATCTTGGATCAAGTTGAGTTGGAGGATGCTCCCCCCAAATTAATTAATTCTTATCTTGAGGAATTACTTCACCAAAATTAAAATCTATAAACTCATAATCAATAACCTTAGAATCAGAATTTATTTTAACATTATTTTCATCAAACATAACATGAACATATTCTTTAATAACCATTGTTCTTTTATTATAAACTCTACAAGCTTTAATATTATTATAATAACCAATAAAAATACCTTCATCACTTTTAGCATTAAATTTATCTAAATAAACCTTTGAATTTAAAATAAATACTTTAAATCCAAAAACTCTAAAATAACCAACTTTAGGATTTTTATTTTTGAATAATCCATAGGGATATTTATTTAGAAAATGTCTAATAAGAATTTTATTTGAAATATAACATATAGAAAAAATAGCCTCATCCCCAAAATATCTAGGCATATTATATTCACTTAACATAGTTCAAGCCATTTCTATAAGAGTTTTATTTTTCTGTTCTACAACACCATTTTCTTACATAATTTTAAGAGAAGAGAAATTATGATAATATCCATTCTTTTCACAAAATTTTTCAAAATATAAATTAAAAAAATCACTACCTTTATCACTATGAATAGAAATAATAATAAAACATTCTTCATTTGGATCTAATTTACTTAAAAAACAGTGAATTTAGATAAAGTATCATTTTTATGAGCATGAAAATATACCCAAGTAAATCTACTATAATAATCAACAAAAACTAATGTATATTTCTTTCCAATAAGGCTAAAAATTTTATTTAGAAAAATAAAATAAGATGTACTAACTATAAAGGCCTACTAGTACTTGTCTAATTGATAGGTCTAAAAGGAATTTTGTGTTTCTTCCCTTTAATATAGGTTTCACAAACATGAAGTTATTATTTATTCAATGAAAGAAACTGTAAAACATTCTCATGCTTTGAGAGCTTATGAAACATTCTGAAATAAACATGACCTAAATGTCGGTGCCAAAAGATGTTTTCATTCTATACAACTTTCAAACCCTTTACATGTTGAACAGTTAGTTCAGCAAAATCAATAGTATAAATATAATCTTCTTTATTAGAATAAAATAATAAAGAATCATCTTTATAAACTAAACATTTATCATTTTGAAATTTAACTTCCATTCCATCATCACATAATTGTGATATACTAATTAAATTTTGTTTCAAACCTTCAACATATAAAACTTTTGAAATAAATGTAGAATTTGAAAAACCAACTTTACCAAAACCTTTTACTTTTTCCTTTTGAATTATCTCCAAAAGTAACACTGTGTCCATCACATGAGTTTTATGAGGTAAACTTTTATTGGTATCTAGTGATATGCATAGATCATCCAATTTCCATGTTCTATAAGTCATTCTTGAAACATCTATGGCATTTTTCCTACAAAAATCAATTACTGGACAATTTTGGTACCCAAGCTACTTTTGGTCTAATAGGATTAGTAATAAAATTTTTAGGTGCCCATACATAATTTAAACATGTATTGTAAGTTACATTGAATAAAAAGGAATTAGAAATATTATTTTTTTTTAAATCACAATGATTATTTAAATATAAGTGAGTAGTCATTGGCATAGTGACCATTCATGTCACATTTTAAACAAGTAATAGTTGAAGTAGAACCATTTTTACTTTTAACAAAATGGGTTTTATACATTTTAGGTTATCGTCTAACATAACCAAAACCATATTTATTTTTATCAATTTTATTCAAAGACATAATCACATGATATTTTTCATGACCTTGAATAAAATCAGATAGAAAACTTTTTAAGACATTCAACTTACTTTTTCAATTTCTCGTTCAAATCTTGAGCAGTTTTCAAATTATTAGAAACTGTTGAATGAGAAGCAGAACTAGTGTTTTTAACTTTTTATTTTTGGGTAACATTAATTTATTTTTAGAAATAAGTTTTCCATTCTCTTCTTTAATTTTATTATATAAATCAGTAGCTTTTAAAATATCTTTTCTTAATCTTTCAATGGATTTATTTAATTCAAAAACATTGGGGTTTTATGATTCATATTCAAAATAAAAACATTACGAATAATAACTAAAATTACTAACCTTATCCAATGATACCTTGAAGCACAAGTTAACATATTCTTTGTCATTTCTAGATTGTTCACTAAAATCATATTCTTTAGTACAACTCCAGCTAGTTGTCGATGCATTTCTATCCTTATTTTTTGTATTGGTCTTTATTGTTTAGTTTAGAGAAATTGGGTTTGATATTACCTTTATTCCTACACTCATTACAAGTTACATATAAATCATTATAATTTGTATCATCTTTCCTATGTCCCTAATATTTTTCTTTTTGAGGGTTTCTTACAAACTAGTTTTTGAATCCTTTATTTTTCATTATTTTGAAGACTCCAATTATAATCTGAGCAATTCCTTATTTTTCAATATCATGTATATAAAAATCATAAGATTCATTAGAAATAACATTTACATACTTAAAAGATACACCTTTTCTTTTTTTTCTCTTCATCAGCTATGTTCTTCAGTTCTAGTTCATATAGGAGTAGTGATCCAACAAATTCATCATGTGTGCACTCTTTCAAGTTCTTTCTTTCATAAATGGTAACTTTCGTTACATGCCATTTCTTAAGTAATTCTCATAGGACTCTTTCAATAAGTACACAGTTTTCGTAGATCTTCTCCAAGTGAATTAATTCTATTCAAAATACTTGTGAATCTCTAGGAGATTTGGTTTACAGTTTCATCTTCACCCATCCTGAAATCTTAATATTTGCACGAAGCATTCCAAGCATGGTTCAGATCAATTTGTTAGAGCCAAGGTGTTTGACTTGCAGAATCTTCCAAAGCTCATGAGTTTTCTTGCATGCAGACACATGACTAAAAACACTTGTATTAATAGAACAATATAAAATATTAATAACTTTGTAATTTAAAACATATCTAGTATAATCAATTCCTTTAAGTGTATCTAAGTTGGCTTTAGGTAGTGTGTATTTTTTGGACATGATAGACCAGTGTTCAATCGTCAACTATTTGAGGTATGCCTCCATTTGGGATCTCCTGTATCCATAATCATTACCATAAAAATGTGGCGGATTATTTGGAGTCCATGCATCATTCAGGTTCAATCCTGCAATCTTATAAGATATTTATCCTTGGACTGTTAGAACAATAAAATATAAAAGAAGTCTCTAAAAATGGTTGGATAAATTATTGAAGGAAGAACCAATGATACCGATATGTGGTATTTAGAAATATAATGATGGAGAAAAATTATTCTTAATAAGGTTATCCTCTAATACCAATTATAAGGTCGGATATGGTAATTGCAGATGGTCTAGAGGGGGTGAGTAGACCAGAGTAAAATATTTAATCAAATGAATTTATTAATTAAATTAATTATCAAAGTTAATTATTAAGGTTAATTAGCAGTGAAAAAATTAAATAACACAAGGATGATTTATATAGTAGTTCAGTCCAAAGTGGGAATACTCTACTCTTATACCTCTCTACCCGAAGAGAGGTACATGTGCAATAAAAATGATCTTTAAGGGGGAATCATAACCCAATTATGAAATCCTTTTCTAGTGGAGGGATAACAATGACACAGACTTTTGTGTGGGGTGTCAAACCCCTTACAACCTACCTTTAAACACTATGACTCACAACCCAAACAGTCCTGACTATAGATACAGGGAGTCAAACCCCAAGATTATAACTTTATAATCCGTGAGTTACAACCCAAGGAAAAAAGAAAAATAAATAATTCTTTTTGTGTGAAAAATCATAAATAGAAAAATAGAGTCCTTGTGAGAGATTGGAAGTAGTGTTACAGACTCAGAACCATATGAAAGAGAACATAAAAATTAAAGCACCGGTATAGGTTCTTGAGGTTTAGATCATCACGTCTCGTGAAATCAATTATAGTCGATGTATAATTAATTTGACACTTGAGAGAATGAGTAGGTGGTGAAGCAGAGTGTCACAGGACAATGCAATTAGAAAACAGGTTCAAAGTTCACAGCACTTTCTCTTTGTATTGAAATTGTGTTTATTTACCAGTAAGAGATATTGGTATATATAGAAAATAAAATATATAACAGTTTCATTAGTTCCTTTTCCTTTGGATATTCAAAATAAATTGACTCAAGATCTCTCATAAATATCTCCATGAAAATAGTAGCATTGTTGCTTCTATATTCCTGTAGAATAAATATCTAATAAAAGGATTCAAAATATTCTGAATAAGTCTTCCAATAAAATCTCCAGAATAAGAACAACATTGAATGATTTAAAACCGAATTTTAAATCCATTTATAATGTTTTAAATTTAGTTAGAATAGTTCTTAGAAACTAGCAACATATTCTGAAATTAAATTAAAACATTTGAATTTAAACAATTTTGAAACGTCCAAATTTATTTGTAAAAGACGTTGGAAAAAAAATATTAATTTCTCACTTTAAATATAGCACCAAAAAAATTTGAAACTTCTTTAATTATTTTACTTATATATAATGATGATTTTTACCAAAAAATCATTAAAAGAAATCCATATATATGTAGAAAATCAATTTTTTAAAAATTGCACGGAATGAATAATAACTTCAGAATGAAAAATAACTTCAGAATGAATAGTAACGTAGCATAGAGATGATAAATAGTAACATATGGTTCTTAAACCATACTTTTCAGAATGAACAGTAACATAGTGTAAGGATTATGAATAGTAATGTAGCGATAAAAAACCATACTTTGCAATATTCATGAATAGTAAACGTAACGACAATGAACTATAATTTTCAATATTCATGAACATTAAATGTATTGATAATAAACCATTATTTCCACTATTCATGAATAGTATAATAATAATAATGGACTATAAGGCCCCAACCTTAAACCTTACTTAATCTTGAGTTATTACAAGATTACACATTGAGGATCTTTTCAGGTTTAGAGTTTTAGAGAATTAGATCATAAAACTTGCATTAAATTCCACATTTAAACAAAGTGGTTACATAAAAGATAGTATTCATTTTTCCCATCAACGGAAACATATTTAAAATAAAACATGGACTATTTCTTTACACTTCATTGACACTATCATCATATCATATACCCTTCCCTTGACCTGTGAAAAACATTTCAAAAACTTGGGATGATCATAAAAAGCTCAGCAAGGGATATAAAAATATTGAAAGGAAACATGAGTACATGTATACATAAGAATGAAATCATACTTTACCCATAAAACATAATCACTTTAACATACCTCATAAAATCATGAATAAGTCATTGAAATCATAAGACATAAAAGGTAACTTGAGGCATTCATAACATTCTAACGTAGGGAGTAACCCTCTTGGTTACGTTTGGAATACCCACCATAGTATATTCCCTAAATCTCTTTGGAGAAACCTTAACGTTTCACTCCTTCACGTTACCCAATGCATTGGACAGCTATATCGGGCTCACACGCCCTTAGTTTATCACAGAACCACATGTTTCCATAATAATGCCCAAGAACCATAACATAAACGTATCACATAAAACATGCATAAAGGAAACATAACATTTCCACATTTCAATCACAATATAACATTTTAGTATGTTGAAATAATGAATCCATTCAAAAAGAAACCATTTCCAAAACCATTTAAAACATTTAATAAAGAGATTTTTGAATCAAAGTGTCCCATTCCACCTTGAAGCTTTTAAAATTTTAAAACATTAATATCCATATAAATAAATCCTTAAAACCATTTTTAAAACATGGATATTAATATGAACAAATAATTAAAACATTTAAAGTGATATTTTGGTTAAAGGGATTCAACTAAAATTAGAGACACTTGAATACAATAATTGAGGAATAACATTTAGTCATAACTTTATAATATCATGAGAATAAATGGATTCATGATATAATATTCCAAAGGACAGTATATACACCATATAAGAGTTAATTTGTGCATAAAAACAATGAAGTCTCAATAGAAATGTCAAATGTGATGAATTCCCTTATAAAAAAGGTATCCTTAAATTTAGGATAAATCAATCTCAAAATTATTTGTGACAAATATAAATACACCCAATATAAGTGGATATTAAGTGTAAATCAATAAAAGTTCATTCACACATATTCAAAAGATGACATATTCAATAACTACATGTTGAACCCAAAGAAATCGAAATTGGGTTAAAAAGTTCCCTTGGTAAAATTCGACAGCCTAACGGCATCACTTCAAAATTCAGAAAATGAGTTGATGAGAGATAAAAAGGGAATCTCATCACATGGACATAAAATTGAAATCAATAAGGATATATAAGAACATATCCCAACATAATATTATGTGAATTAAAATACGTAACAAAAGAAGTCTTTAAAAAAGAGGAGGGTGAAAGGTTCCCTTACCGATTTGGGTATCTTTCGAAACATACACCCTGTGAAAGAAGGACAATACAACATTGATGTAAATACTCATACATAAAATTATATTACACAATGAGTAAAATAATGGGAAGTACATACACCACTCAAAGGAAATTGTGGCAAATGTAGCATAAATCTCATGGAAATAAAAGTGAGATGAAAAATCCCTTACGAAAACTTGGCAGCCTAACGGCGCCACTTAAGACTTCCAAAATGGATTGATGAGAGGAAATAGGGTCTCTCATCATATTAACATAAAGTTTACAGAAAAATTAATATAAAAGAACATCCCCCAACATAACAAATAGGAGCTTAAAACAAGTCACATAAAGGAGAGTACTTAAAAGGAAATAGAGGGGTTGGATCTCTTATTAAAAATTCAGCAGCCTAACGGCGCCACTCAAAACTTCCAAAATGGATTGATAAGAGAGAATAGGGTCTCTCATCATATTAACATAAAAATTACAGTAAGAGTAATATAAAATAACATCCCAATCACAAGAAAGATGAGCTTAATAGGAGTGACATAAAAGAGTGTACTTAAAAAGAAAGAGAGCAGTAGGATCCCTTACCTCGGGTCCGACTTGACTCGATCGTTATTTAATATCCTGAATAATAAAAATGAGTTAATTTATACTTCCTTAACTATCTTTTTCAAGTTCATTATTCCTTTTATATCACTTATTACCATGTCATGAACACTATGTAATTATTTTAGTTAATAACGGTCGTTTAAACGATCATTGGTACTTGAGTCAAAATATGCTCTTTATAATTACAAGTTGTTCATGTATCCATTATATCCATATTTATAATCATGATTTATATATCATATATATCATATATATCCATTACATATTAATTTTATACTATTCCATATCATTTGGAGATAAAAACGAAAAGCACCGTTCATGGAGACGGTAGGCCGTACGTACGCATGAACGCTACTTTCATTTTATTCTTTTTCATATTAAATAAATGATATATATATATATTATAATTCCAGTATAATATATATTTTATATAGGTCACATATGTTCATTAATTTCATTCTTTATACATTCCATGTATTGCATGTACGAGTCACATCACTTGAGGAGGCGGTAGTCCGCACTTCCTCATATGAAATTATCGCATTTACACAACATGGAAAGAATAAAGTTGTGGTTTAAATATAAAATACAGAAGCATATAGTAAACATAAATAACATATATATCATATATCAAATACAGTTACATCATAATGGCCGCCTTTAAAGGTGTTAAGAGAATATTGAACAATCATCGTTTCGTGAGGTAGAAAATCGTCAACCACAGAAACAGTATGTTCTTTAGCCATTAGACGAAGGTGTGTGTAAGTGTAGCTCGAATAATTCTTATAACCACATCCTAGTATATTTAAGATACTGGAGTTGTTACAAAATAAATGAATAATAAGAGTTTAGGGTGTTGGAGAAGCAAAATAAAACAAAAGGACTCAAGTGAAGACATTACCTTAAAATCGGGTAACTCCCTTTGGATTGAGCTCAAAGGCTTCCTTGGGAAGACTTATGCCCAATGTGAGGCTTCAAGGGGTTAGATAAGGATGTGGAGATACAACATGGTCAGGTTTTGGCTGATCCAAAGGCTTTGGATGTGTGGGTAAGGAGGTAGAGGTGGGGGCCTTTTATAAGAGGAGAGGAGGGGCACTCTTGGAAAGTAAGGCAATGTTACTTTATTTTAGAATGAGTTTCGGATTTTAGTGGTCTCACATTGATGTGTTTCAAGGTTAAGGTAATAAGGGTTCTAAATCCACCCATAAAATATGTTTTGGACATGTTTAGTTCTTAGATATTACATTATCTTTCCATTTTATTTAAATCCTTTATTAATGACGTAATCGCTGCATCATTATGATGTCATAAATAAATTTATTTATTTAATGTCTAAAAATTATAAAAAAAATACTATGATGTGGGAAATCATTTTACCTTTCCAATTAATATTTATAGTCAAAATTCGGACTTGTATGACCCCATGTAAAAATTATTTTAGTAAAACATTTCATGTTTGTCTCATTTTTACTTTAACATTAAATAAAAAGGTATTTATGTCATTTTCCAACCAAAGTGGCTCCATGGGGTCCCCAAGTTGACCCATGGATTTTCTTGGTCGCCCATTACACATACAATGAGGGTAGGACATGTGTCTAGGTCATTTAATTTTATTAAAACGTTATTCTTACCTTAAACTACACTAATTACATCTAATCGCGATTAAAAACTTAAAAGTTACTATTCACCAAAAAAATATTTTAATTCCATTGAACCACATTTTACTTATTAATTACAACCATGTATGTTGTATTTTTGAAATTCAAAACACCAAGATGGAAAATTTTCATTAAAACGGAAAAATCAGTTTTTATAAGTACCACTTAGTAGTTTCACTATTCATCAAAAATTGATGTTTTTCAAAAAATTACCAAAAATTCACCCTAAGCTATATTTGATATTACGAATTCAAAAATGAAGTCTATTTTAAAAAATTCAAAACATATAAGTTGAATTAATTAATTTAATAATTAATTCCCACTGTCAAAACAAATAGCGTGTTTTTAAGAAACAAAATGTATCAAAAGATTGACAGTAGTTTAAGTCCGATTTCAAAGTGAAATTAATTGCAACGACCACTATTGGATTAAATGGTAAAAATAAATTCTAATTTAACTCTAAAACCAATTCAAAAGATAATCTAATCATATAAATAAATTAGATTAAAAGAGGTTTTGAATTAAAATACAACAATTTTCACTATTCATTAAAAAATGAACTTTATCGAAAAAATTCCAAAAATTTACACAAAGTAAATTTTGATGTCCCGATTCTAAAGAAGAATTTTATTTTGTCAAATATAACACATAAAATTTTCAAAAAGTGTATTTAAAAGAGGTTCACCATCAAAAGGCGGTTAACCGACCTTTTAAAGAATATTAGAATGTTTATGCTTACAAATTGGATTCATTCGCATTTTTAATCCTCTAACATTTATTGTAAGGAGTAAAAATTTTTGACAAACATATATAATCATTTTTTATTTAGTTCTGTTCATTCCCGTCATTACAATGGCTAGGCGTTAACTACCATTTAAAATAATATTATTTTATTATTAGAGTGCAATGTAAGATTCCCAAGAAACTCATTGTTGCGTGCTGGGTACGCCATCGAGCATAGCGTCCCCTTTAAAGTAACATTAATATTTTATTCACAAATATGGATAAAGATGAAAATGTCATATTCTTTATTTACCTGGGGTGTTACATCCTTCCCCCCTTTTGGAAATTCGTCCTCGCAATTTTAAAATTGAGCTTAGAAACATCCTTGAAAGTCCCACATCGGAACAAGAGTCGGTAAAACAATCACTTTAAAATAAAGAAAGATAAGTACAGAGGTCACCCGAGTTAACCCATACTAGGATTCCATGTATGAAAACATGGACATGGAGGAGAAAACATAGGGTCATGTTCTGATGGAGAGTGATAGAAAACATGTTTAGGAGAAAGTTAACCACAATAAAATCACAAACTTGTGATGGGTTAAACGTTATTCGATTCCCCAGTAGGAAAAGTTAATAGACAAAATTTTTGTATTAAGTTACTTTTTATTGAGGAATTTATTCATAAGGAAACATAACCACTTATCATGTTGACTTTCATCTTTTATTAGATTCCTTACACAAACTCATATTTTCTCCAAAAGACGAGTATTTAGGAAGACTTGTTCACATTAAGAGTACTATAATAAAATTCTAGAGAATCACCTAATCCACAAAAGAGAACTATATACTTCCCATTTCTTTATACTTTAACCAAAACCAAAACCAAAAAGGTTAGTATAAGATCAGATAATCCAAAAAAGGATAACCCTTTATAAAAAAAATCTATTCTTAATCTCCAAAATTTGTCCAACAAAACCCAAAGTTCAACGAGGACCATTCGATAAACAATTTGTCCATAAAATTATTCAAAGTAAACCAAACTAATATTGAAACCCAAATATTTTAAGGATTTAGTCACATAGTCTTCCAAGGTACAAATTAACTTTTATCTCCAAATAACATCAGTTGCTCTTAAATTCTCATATTGAAAATTAATTAACCTAATCACATATCCTCGATGATTGGTTAATCATTTCCATAGATAACCCAAAATAAACTTAATCTTTATTACTAAAATCATATAACTAAAAAGAATTAGTCAAACTAACCAGGGACTTCACATAGTCCAGTGGTAGGCGATAAATACCAGTTGCACTTTGGTTGTGGGTCGATTCCCGCAGCTTTATCTGACGCGACAGGTTGTTACACGGTCTACGTGTTGTCCTTTTTATAAAACTCCAAAAATAACCCTAACATGTTTTAATCTCAATAGTTTCCTTATACCTCTCATTTTCATCCAAATTCGTTATGATCTCAACATCTTAATTCATTAAGTCTTATTTCACCACCATAAAAAAATAAAATGATTCCCAAAATGAATAACATCATACCTTGATCATGGCGTCCACTCGGTTTCATCGTCATCTTGTTCACGTAGGTATAAGTCCCATGTATTACAACAATGATTTAGAGATCCTTCAAAATCATTTG
This sequence comes from Viscum album, assembly GCA_963277665.1. Taxonomy (NCBI): domain Eukaryota; kingdom Viridiplantae; phylum Streptophyta; class Magnoliopsida; order Santalales; family Viscaceae; genus Viscum; species Viscum album. The sequence goes on along the minus strand of OY728141.1, from coordinate 1,949,667,673 downwards.
CTTCCTCCATCCAAATACACCTCATACAACATGTGTCATATGGGTGTTCATAGAAAAACAGTTTTGTAAAATAATCATGTATGACATATAAGTCCAAAACATCTGATAAAACATGATTTCTATAAAATTGTTGGACTGAAATTGAGTTGAAACTTTATATTATTGGTCCTTTTAAAATACCATAAGTATGTGATGTGAGACTATATTTTAAAAGAAAATATAAATAAGTTGCGCAAGGGTCTCCTTCCTCATCACCATTTTTAAAATCATAATATGCTTCAAATTCTTGTGATAAGGTAAAATATTTGAAAATACCTTGATAATATTTACCTTTCTTGAAAATATGAGAATATTGTGAAAATAGTATTTGTCTAAAAACAAACCATGATCCACGATGATAACGAGGTATAGAGGAGGTGTTTGATATCTCAAACAACAGCTTGCAAGTGAGTTGTATGATAGAAAAAGTTTCACAATCATCCGAACATGACTTTTCAAAAATTATTGCAAGCATGTCATCAGGAAGAGATAGGAATGTCATTTGAGATCCTTCTCCTTCCATTCATAACTGACTTTACTTGTCCTGAAAAAAAAAGTTATAAAATAAGGATTTAACTGAAATAATAGATATAGGGAATAAAAATGTGTCTAACAAAAACTCTTAATCCCTAAAGTTGTCTAAACCGACCTCTGATACCAACTATAAGGCCCCAGCCATAAACCTTACTTAATATTGAGTTATTAGAAGATTACACATTGAGGATATTTTTAGGTTTAGAGTTTTAGAGAATTAGATCATAAAACATGCATTACGTTCCAAATTTAAACAAAGTGGTTACATAAAAGATATTATTCATTTTTCCCATCAACGGAAACATATTTAAAATAAAACATGGATTCTTTATTGACACTTCTTTGACACTATCATCATATCATGTACCCTTCCCTTGACCTGTGAAAAACATTTCAAAAACATGGGATGAGCATAAAAAGCTCAGTAATGGATATAAAAATATGGAAAGGAAACATGAGTGCATGTATACATAAGAATGAAATAATACTTTACCCATAAAACATAAGCACTTTAACATACCTCATAAAATCATGAATAAATCATAGAAATCATAAGACATAAAAGGTAACTTCAGGCATTCATACCATTCTTACGTAGGGAGTAACCCTCTCGGTTACGTTTGGAATACCCACCACAGTATATTTCCTAAATCTCTTCAGAGAAACCTTAAATTTTCACTCCTTTGCGTTACCCAATGCATTGGAGAGCTATATCGGGCTCACCCGCCCTTAGTTTATCACGGAACCACCTGTTTCCATAATAATGCCCAAGAACCATAACATAAACGTATCATATAAAACATGCATAAAGGAAACATAACATTTCCACATTTCAATCACAATATAACATTATAGTATATTGAAATAATGAATCCATTCAAAAAGAAACCATTTCCAAAACCATTTAAAACATTTAATAAAGAGATTTTTGAATCAAAGTCTCATTTACCACCTTGAAGCTTTTAAAATTTTAAACCATTAATATCCATATAAATAAATCCTTAAAACCATTTTGAAAACATGGATATTAATAAGAACAAATAATTAAAACATTTAAAGCGATATTTTGGTTAAAGGGGTTCTACCAAAATTAGAGACACTTGAATACAATAATTGAAGAATAAAATTTAGTCAGAACTTTATAATATCATGAGAATAAATGGATTCATGATATAATATTCCAAAGGACAGTATATACACCATATAAGAGTTAACTGGTGCATAACAACAATGAAGTCTCAATAGAAATGTCAAATGTGATGAATTCCCTTATAAAGAAGGTATCCTTAAATTAAGGATAAATCAATCTCAAAATTATGTGTGGAAAATATAAATACACCCAATATAAGTGGATATTAAGTGTAAAACAATAAAAGGTCATTCACACATATTCAAAATATGACATATTCAATAACTACATGTTGAACCCAAAGAAATCGAAATTGGGTTAAAAAGTTCCCGTGGTAAAATTCGACAGCCTAACGACATCGCTTCAAAATTCAGAAAATGAGTTCATGAGAGATAAAAAGGTAATCTCATCACATGGAAATAAAATTTAAATCAATAAGGATATATAAGTACATATCCCAACATAATATTATGTGAATTAAAAGACGTAACAAAAGAAGTCTTTTAAAAAGAGGAGGGTGAAAGGTTCCCTTATCGATTTGGGTATCTTTCGAAACATACACCCCGTGAAAGAAGGACAATAAAACATTGATGTAAATACTCATAAATTAAATTATATTACACAATGAGTAAAATAATGGACATTACATACACCACTCAAAGGAAATTGTGGCAAATGTAGCATAAATCTCACGGAAATAAAAGTGAGATGAAAAATCCCTTACAAAAACTTGGCAGCCTAACGGTGCCACTTAAGACATCCAAAATGGATTGATGAGAGGAAATAGGGTCTCTCATCATATTAACATAAAGTTTACAGAAAGAGTAATATAAAAGAACATCCCCCAACATAACAAAGAGGATCTTAAAAGAAGTGACATAAAGGAGAGTACTTAAAAAGAAAGAGAGAGGTTGGATCTCTTATGAAAAATTCGGCTGCCTAACGGCGCCACTCAAAACTTACAAAATGGATTGATGAGAGAGAATAGGGTCTCTCATCATATTAAAATAAAAATTACAGTAATAGTAATATAAAATAACATCCCAATCACAAGAAATATGAGCTTAAAAGGAATGACATAGAAGAGTGTACTTAAAAAGAAAGAGAGGAGTAGGATCCCTTACCTTGGGTCCAACTTGACTCGATCATTATTTAATCTCCTGAATAATAAAATTGAGTTAATTTCTACTACCATAAGAACCTTTTTCAAGTTCATCATCTCTTTTATATCACTTATTACGATGTCATGAACACTATGTAATTATTTTAGTTAATAACGGTCGTTTAAACGATCATTGCTACTTGAGTCAAAATATGCTCTTTATAATTTCAATTTGTTCATGTATCAATTATATCCATAGTTATAATCATGATTTATATATCATATATATCATATATATCCATTACATATTCATTTTATACTATTCTATATCATTTGAAGATAAAAACGAAAAGCACTGTTCATGGAGACGGTAGGCCGTACGTACGCATGAACGCTACTTTCATTTTATTATTTTTCATATTAAATAAATGATATATATATATATATTATAATTAAAGTATAATATATATGTTATATAGGTAACATATGTTCATTAATTTCATTCTTTATACATTCCATGTTTTTCATGTACGAGTCACATCACTCGAGGGTGCGGTAGTCCGCACTTCCTCTTATAAAATTATCGCATTTACACAGCATGAAAAGAATAAACTTATGGTTTAAATATAAAATACAGAAGCATATAGTAAACATAAAATACCATATATATCATATATCAAATACAGTTACATCATAATGGCCACCTTTAAAGGTGTTAAGAGAATATTGAACAATCATTGTTTCGTGAGGCAGAAAATCGTCAACCACAGAAATAGTATATTCTTTAGCCATTAGATGAAGCTGTGTGTAAGTGTAGCTCGAATACTACTTATAACAACATCCTAGTATATTTAAGATACTTTATTTGTTACAAAATAAATTAATAAAAAGATTTTATGGGGTTGGAGAAGCAAAATAAAACAAAAAGACTCAAGTGAAGACATTACCTTAAAATCGGGTAACTCCCTTTGGATTGAGCTCAAAGGCTTCCTTGGGAAGACTTCTGACCAATGTGAGGCTTCGAGGAGTTATATAGGGATGTGGAGAGACAAAATAGGAAGGGGTTTGCTGAGGCAAAGGCTTTGTAAGTGTGGGTAAGGAGGTAGAGGTTGGGGCCTTTTATAAGAGGAGATGAGGGGCACTCTGGGAAAGTAAGGAAATGTTACTTTATTTTAGAATGAGTTTCGGATTTTAGTGGTCCCACATTGATGTGTTTAGAGTTTAAGGTGATAAGGGTTTGAAATCCACCCATCCAATAGGTTTTGGACACGTTTAGGTCTTAGATATTACATTATCTTTCCATTTTATTTAAATCCTTTATTAATGAGGTAATAGCTGCATCATTATGATGTCATAAATAATTTTATCTATTTAATGTCTAAAAATTATAAAAAAAATACTATGATGTAGGAAATATTTTTATCTTTCCAATGAATATTTATAGTCAAAATTATGACTTGTATAACCTCATGTAAAAATTTTTTTTAGTAAAACATTTCATGTTTGTCTCATTTTTACTTTAACATTAAATAAATAGGTATTTATGTCATTTTCCAAACAAAGTGGCTCCATGGGGTCCCAAAGTTGACCCATGGATTTTCTTGGTCGGCCATGACACATACAATGAGGGTAGGATGTGTGTTTAGTTCATTTTATTTTATTAAAACATTATTCTTACCTTAAACTACACTAATTACATCTAATCGCGATTAAAAACATAAAAGTTACTATTCACCAAAAAATTATTTTAATTCCATTGAACCACATTTTACTTCTTAATGAAAACCATGTATGTCGGATTTTTGAAATTCAAAACCCCAATATTGAAAAATTTCATTAAAACAGAAAAATCAGTTTTTATAATTACTACTTAGTGGTTTCACTATTCATCAAAAATTGAAGTTTTTCAGAAAATTACCAAAAATTCACCCTAAGCTATATTTGATATTACGAATTCAAAAATGAGGTCTATTTTACAAAGTTCAAAACATATAAGTTGCATTAATTAATTTAATAATTAATTCCCGCTGTCAAAACAAATAGCATGTTTTTAAGAAACAAAATGTATCAAAAGATTGACACTAGTTTAAGTCCGATTTCCAAGTGAAATTAATTCCAATGACCACTATTGGATTAAATGGTAAAAATATATTATAATTTCACTTTAAAACCAATTAAAAAGATAATCTAGTCATATAAATAAATTAGATTAAAAGATGTTTTGAATTAAAATACAACAATTTTCACTATTCATTAAAAAATGAACTTTACCGAAAAAAATACCAAAAATTTACACAAAGTAAATTTTGATGTCCCGATTCTAAAGAAGAATTTTTTTTTGTCAAATATAACACATAAAATTATCAAAAATTGGATTTAAAAGAGGTTTGCCATCAAAAGGTGGTTAATCGACCTTTTAAAGAATATTAGAATGTTTATGCTTAAAAATTGGATTAATTCGCATTTTTAATCCTCTAACATTTATTGTAAGTAGTAAAAATATTTGACAAACATATATAATCATTTTTTATTTAGTTCTGTTCATTCCTTCCATTACAACGGCTAGGCGTTAACTACCATTTAAAATAATATTATTTTATTATTAGAGTGCAACGTAAGATTCCCAAGAAACTCGTTGTTGCGTATTGGGTACGCCATCGAGCATAGCGTCCCCTTTAAAGTAACATTAATATTTTATTCACAAATATGGATAAATTTAAAAATGTCATATTCTTTATTTACCTGGGGTGTTACATGGACCATACTTTGCACTATTCATGGACAGTAACGTAACTTAGGGTATGAATAGTGAACGTAAGGATAATGGACCATACTTTGCATTGTTAATGAACAATAAACCATACTTTCATGAAAAATCTGGACAGAATATTTTGAAAAAATACAACGAATTTTTAAGTGCTCTTAATAGCAGATTCATCCTTTGGTAAAAACTAAAGATTTATATAAAAACTTATTAGATTTCCAAAAAAGAAGAATAAATTAAAACCAACATAAAAAAATCCCAAAATCATAAACAAAAAAAAGAAAAAATATTCTTGAAAAACTGCTATTACAAAACAGGATAGCATAAATTCAAGTAATCAAAAGTCCATTCCAATGATATTTTTAGACATTGATGTAAACTAATTAAGTCAATATAAACATTTTATATTTCCATATAATCAGGTTTCAGGAAAACTCGACAATTGTACAAGTTACAGTTAAATAAATACAGAAATGTTTTAAAATAGTGAAATGTAGAGTTTTTAAAACTATAGTAGCAACTTCATGAATTTTCAGAGAAACAGATAAGAATTTTCAAACTTCTTTATTAACTAATAAAATATAGATAAATTTCTTATCTTACCAACGTGATAAGAATCACAAAAATAAAAATAAAATAAAATAAAATATCATCAAAATAAAAAGGAAAATTAATCAAACAAAATCATATGAAATCAAATTAAAGAAAATATGTACATGCACAAACAATATATTTATTAAATCTATCCTTATTAAAAACCACATAATGGGGAAATAGAAAACCAATCATATTGCTCCATGAATGTGGTAGTCCATGTGTATTTATGTCTGACGCTATTATTTTCCAATGGAAGGAATGGTATGATGGTGGGAAAATATTATAATTGTAGAAGTATAATTATTTCATAAATATCAAATGTAAATGTTAAATTGATCACAAAAAACACGTAGTGAATTATAATAATGTAAAATGAATCATATTGATATGTAGAGGCAGTATCCCACATGTAGGAATGTGTGATACTTTCATTTTCAGGTGGTGAAAAATGGTTGATACAGTATAATAATAACAATTAAATTATTAAAATATGATAATTTTAATAGAGGTGGTTTCCTTTTCTATGGAAAGAATAGGATACACTTAGAATTTTTAAAATTATTAAAATATAATAATTTTATACTCAAGTTAAGTGGATAATAATTTACAAAACCTTTAATATAATATAGATATATTATATATAACATAAAATAATAAAATTAAATTATTTTTTTATTATATTTCAAACCTTATCTCTTAGGTTAACCCTCCGATAAACCCATTTTAAGCTCAACTGTGGTAATAAATCTTTAATATTTTTACTTTTCATTATGAAAAAAACCAAGTTTATCTTGTTAAATAATATTAATTATTATGATTATAAATATGTAATACATTTTAAAATATTCAATTTCTCTTAGTGGCTGAAATTTATTTTACAATAATTGCACAAAAACTAAACAAACCCATTTTTAGGTATATGCATTTTTAAACATAAAATTGAGTATAACTTTATTCCTTTCCATGTAAACACTATTGAATGAATGTTCAAATATTTGATTGAATATATTATCGAAAATTTAAATTAAAATAATTCACAAATATATAATAAAATAATTTATTAATATAAAAAAATATTGGGTGTATACATATCATTCTTTAGAAAAAAATACCTTTTCACCTTCAAATGATTTAATTTCAATTTCTAATAAATTAAAAACTAATGAATTGGTTTTATACATATTTAAAAATAGTTTTTTACAATTTAGATTGAATTATTCAATCCTTCCAATCAAATGTATAGTAGTTAACTATCGCATTAAATAATTATTTTTAATAATATATCATTGTTCATTTAAACTCAATGTTACCTGTAGAGAAAGCAATCAAAGAAATAAAACTTATTTAAAGAGAGATATATGATAAAATAAATTTATGTTACATTATACCACTTTATAGGTATTTATCCCTAAAAATTATGTAACTATGATACAACTAACAGAGGTTATTTATTCCTTGAAACTTTTTTAGGTTCCCATATAGCATTCTCAAAATTACGATTTTAACACCAAACCTTGACCAGGTGAGTTGACTTGGTTTGTAATATATTCTCTTTTAGATCCAGAATATATACTAATTATTACTTATAAAAGGAAATATTACATAGTGGTATTAAATCTAATTCTAGTATGTGTGATGGATCATGTATGTACTTCCTTGGGAGAGATACATGGAACACGTCATGCACATGATGGAGTTTTAGTTGAACTGTCAAGCGATAAAAAAATATAACAATATGAATAATAATATTAGTAGATCCAATATATCGAGGGATATATATTAACTTATTTTAAAATCTATTTAACTTATTCCGATAATAGATTTTTAGGAACACCTTCTCACCATCTTTGAATTCTAAATCTCACCGACAATTTTCAGCATAACTCTTCGATCGAATCAAAGTTTCCATAATGATTGTAGAATGTCTCTAACCTTATATCCCATTTACTAAGATTGTTCAAGTCCAAATAATTTCTCTAAAATTATCCCAAAACATTTGAGTTCATCACAACCTTCCATAGATGGATTCATAATGATCCATCATAATGCTCGAGTGAAATTTATTATTATAAGAGAATTCAATAGAAGGAAGTTGTTTTTTATCAACAAACTTTTAAATTCATATAAAAGGATTTAAACAAATATTTGTTTTTTAATATTCCTCTTAGTATGACCAATTTTTCAAAGGATTATATGTATATATAATGTTCAACTCCATATTCAATGATAGATGAAGAATTCTCAAAAATTTTAAGGTAAACATCAGATCCCAATCTGATTCAGTAGAATGTGGTACTCCATGAAACCTTAAAAATATTTTAATGTATATCATGGAAATTAGATAAAGATAGAAATATTTCATTATTTCAATTAAGTGTTTTAACTTCATAAGATGATTGATTTTAACCAAAATAACATTATGGACTTTTGATGTTTTGGGTAGTTCGATGATGAAATCGAACGTAATGTTTTTATATTTCCATTCTAATATGGGTAATGGTTTTATAATATCCTTATAATTATTTTTCCTAAAGTTAAATTACCACAATTCCAAGCACCAGGATATATACGATAAAATAACCATTTTCATCATATCCCGTAGGAAACACTAATTTTGATCTTTATACAAATTCATACTTCTTGAGTGAATAGAAAATGATGAACCATGAGCTTAATCCAATAGATACTTATTCATGTATTGTATTGATTGGAAACATAATTATTTTCTAAACCATATAATTCTGTCACAATCACAGTTGAAAATAAGAACATTTCTCACTATATTCTATAGTTCCACATCCTCTTTATACTCCTCTTTAATCCTCAAATGGATTGATGGTTGAACATTCAAACCAGAATTTTTTGACCTACCCCCTTTAATCAGGATTTAAATATTTATATTATATAAATCTATAAATATTGGATCTATTGAAATCCTCAACATGGAAAAACTAGAATGATCTTCCCAACTCAATGCATCAACCACCTTGTTTTCCTTTCTACGATGGTAGTGTATTCAGTTATCGTAATCTTTAATCAATTCTAACCATCTCTGCTAGAACATATTCAAATTATTATATTTTAATATATATTTAAAGATGTTGTGATAAACATATATATAAAATCCTTCACCATTAAGAAAATCTCTCAATATTTTCAAAGAAAACATACCACTCCCATATCTAAATCCGAAGTGGGGTTATTTTTCTCATGAATATTCCATTAGAGAGAGGCATCATATATAATCATACAACTCTATATGGGGGAACATCCTAGTCCTATAACAACCCCAACTCTCAAAACCTAGAGTCAGTGTCTAATTTACAATATTGGTATAAGATGCAATAGATTTCATCCATTGGTACTGAATAGTTTAACATACATAAAGAACCAAATACATACATTATACATATTCTACATTGGAAATAAGATATAAAACATAGAAAAAGAAATTTTTTTCATTCTTGAAACACATTTCAAGATTTATTCTTCAAAAGTTGGGTAATAGAAATAAAATAAGGGTGATATCAAATTATTAGTTAAGGTTGTGTGCAATGGAATCTATCATGATTAAATAAGGAATAATCAATATTTAATATTAAATAATTGTAAACACATGTCATTTAATCAATAACATAATCATAAAATGAATCCATGGATAATAACAATGTAGTAATCTAATAGATAATAATTACTAAATTTTGAATGAAATAAATGTATACTATTGTAATTCATGATCTCAGACATCATTACACATCAACTATCAATACCTTATGCTAAGAAATTTTAAAACAATGGGTAAAGATCCATTTAATTTTCCTATTGATTTGTCTCATGAGACATATTGATGCATTGATGGGCTATATAATTCATATAAACACACATCACTACATATAAATTAATTCCTTATATATCGAATAATCAATTAAATCCATGAAAAATATTCCTTATCAATAATTTTTTTACCGACTAAATAATACGTATTATCAAAAATTCCATAGTTAATCAAATAACTTTCATTGTAAAAACCCATATGTAGAAATGGTATAAGGTTTAAGAGATAAGAATATCCATGATTAAAAATAATATATATATAATGTAATTTTTATTTCCAATGATTGATGATCAAAAATACATCAAATGGAAATATATGCACCATTGTTTCATAACATTAAAATATGCCTCAATGAAAAGAAATTGACATGGAATATACTTACAAAGGTCATTCCATTAAAGTGATAATTAATCAATAAAGTAATTATGTACGATAAAATTAATTCCAAAAAATAAAATATAAAATAAATCAAAGATAAATTAAAGGTAACTTCTCACATAATATTTTCGTTACATAATAAATGAATAACTGATATAACACAATGAAAGGAAATTGATCTTGGAAACCCCATACCTCAAGTTCAAATTTCCTTGTAACTAATTTTTACCTACTGTATAATAAATTTTCATTTAATATAAATCAATATCATAACCATATACATATCTATAATTTCATATATGATCTATTTAAAACATTTTATCACCCATTTTTTAACAATATTTTTAATATTATCATTGTTTTGGGTGTTAAATACTTAATTTTTCATTTTTGTTTTTCTTTCGTCACTACAATAATTGTAATTTTATTATGGTTAAATAATTTAAAAAATGTTGTTGATTATATAAATACCATATATATAATATATATAAATATTTATAGAGATCCATAAAATATATAAATAGAAAAGTGATTTACATTGTTCATGGAAATAGTAGGTTGTACATAAGCATGAATGTTGTTTTCACTTTTTGATGGATGGAATGAAAAAAGTTTAAATAAAAAAACCGTTATAAAATCATTATTATACTATATATATCATATATATTCATTACATATATCCTTATTAACATTTATGTAAAGTGAAAATGAAAAATGGATCGCATCGCTTCATGGAGGTAGTAGTCCACACATACGAATGAATAATGTTTCTATTTTACAAAAGATTATAAAGTAAGAAGGTATATGTGATATTGTAATTTCATAATTATATTTATTCCATAAGTATCATATATATTTATTAGTGAAATATTTATAACCATCCAGGTAAATTGGTTATGAAAAATGAATTACACCGCTACATAGAGATGGTAAGTCGTACACATGCATGAGTGATGTTTTTTTTTCTTTTTATTGGATGGAAATGAGATGGAATATGGATTTCACTTAATGATAATAACATGTTGGTATATTTATTATACTGGTATTTTTATTTTATCATGGGTACAATGTATTAATTGGAAGTATATAAAGAAATAAACTCAAAGGACTCAGAAAAGATGATTACTTATTCTTTAGTAGACTTCCTTTAGATATCATCTTAAAAGACACACGAAAGGAATTTTGGATGGGCCATAACTTGTATAACATAGATAATTATGTTTAGAAAAAAATATGGTAGGTTTTTTTCGAGATATATGGCTAAATGTGGTGTCATTAATTGAGAGAATGGGTGTCATTTCATAAAATATGGGAGGGGCATTCTTGAAATTTCTTAACGTATTAAGTTAATATAAATTAAATTTCATAGTAAAATGGATAAAATTTAAGTTATTAAAATATAGTATTATTATGAGTATAAATACATACATATAATAAAAAAAATTAAATGTTTGGGTCACATTTTTACACTTATCTTTTGGTTTTAACCCTTTGTTAACATTTTATAAATTACCGTCCTAATAAACTTTTTGAACATTTAAGGGTTAATAAAGTAAATTTAAACAGAAAAAATACACATAAATTTACCATGGTGAATATTTAAAATCCTATAACATTAATTTTGAGAAATATACGATTTCTATGAATTTTAAATCACTTAATAAAATATTATTTAATATAAAATATTATTAATGTCAATTTCAGACTATTCATTTATACTGACTTTAAAAAAAATAGAATTATAATAAAATACATAAATACATATCTAATATTTCATTTATATCTAAAAAATTGTGAAAAAAAATCACTCAAATAATATATTTTTAGAGTTATCAATATCATTTTACTAATTTTTTACTGCTTGTACAATCACTCTTTTAGTAATTCATAAGAATTTAAGGTAATTATTCATTAAATAAAAAATAAAAATAAATTAACATGCTATTTAAAATATCTTATATTTAGAATTTATATTTATTGTAACACCCCAAGCTTCTACGGTACGTTTCCCTTCGAATAATGCGATAGCGTGTGTTGTACGCAACCTCGAGTTCTAACACACACCACAACTAATCAAACTAGCCGTTATGAATAGTAATACCTAATTTTTGAAATTATATATATTTTATATTTAAAAATGGACTTCATTTTTGGATTCGGAATATCAAAATTAGCCTAGGGTGAAATTTTGGTACATTTCGGATAACTTTCATATTTTGATGAATAGTGAAAATTTCTAAATTTTAATTAAAAACAACTTTTTTAATCAAAATAATTAATAGTGATAAATTATGAATTTGAGTGGTTTTAAAGTATATTTAGAATATATTTTTACCATTCAATTTAATGTTTATCATTGGACATAATTTTACAATTAAACCGAACTTAAACAAGTGTCAATCTTTTGATAGTTATTATCTCTTAAAAACACGCTTTTTGTTTTGACAGCGGGAATTAATTTTAAATTAATTTCTGCCACTTATGTGTTTTGAATTTAGGAAAATGGATTCCATATTTGGAATCAGTATGTTCAAATTGTGTAAATAGGTAACTTTTATTTTTAGACATTTTGAATAATTACTGCGGTAAATATTTTATTTACCATGGTTAAAGGGTAAATCCGGTAAATAAGGGTTAAAAAAATAATATTATAATAATACAAAATTACCCTAAAACGTGTCCTAACCTTATTGGTGGACACATACCCGACCATGGGCATCCTTGGGTCAATTTGGGGACCCCTTGGAGCCACTTGTATGTGGTAGGGACACATTATATTAATAAAGTTAAAATAAAAATAAAAATGGCATAAGCTTACATCTTTTAGAAGAACAATTTTTACATAGGGTTATACATGTTGGATTTTCGATTATAAATATTCATTAGAAAGATAAACAGATTTCCTACATAATGATATTTTATTTATAATTTTTAAACATTATATAATTTATTTTATTTATGACACAATGATGATGCAGTAATTACTAAAATAGTGAAAAATAAAAATAATTGATCTTATAAATACCCAAATAATTATAATATGAAACTTTTAATGAATTAAACTAATTTTCTATGATAATATGATATATTAGGATTGATTTAATTGACTTTTTTCGAAGTAATCAATCTGTTAGGAGTTTCACAAAAATCAACTATTGAATAGTGTCAAAATTGACATAAAAGAGTTCTTAAAACAAATATTATATTATTAATTGATATTAAATTCCTAAAAATCTAAGGTTCGGCCAAGAGACTTATATTATGATAGGTTCCTCATTAATGGACCACTTGGGGGTCGCTTGGATGTATATAGTAAGTTTATTAATCATATTATATAAAAATACAAAGAGACATTGTAAAAGTGAAACTAATTAACTTAGAGTTAATACTTAAAGATAAGGTTAATATAAGTACCCAAACCTGTCTAAATTCTATTGGATGAGTTGTTTTCGACCTATCCACACCTCATCATTTGAATAGTCAACTTTGGAGCCTTTGTAAACCGAATATGAATTTATTATAAATTAATATTTCTAACTTTTCCAAAGGTGCCCCTCACCCCTCTTATAAAAGGGCACTCCTCCTTCTCATTTCTTCACACCTTAAAAGCCTTTTGGTTCGGCCAAACTCTGCCCAAATACTCTCCCAACATCCCTCAATACAACCTAGAGGCCTTAGTTTGATCAGAAAGCCAACCTAAGGAGCCCTTTTGATCAAATCAAAAGGAAGAACCCGAAGAAGAGGTAATGATTTCACCACCCTTTTCTAAGTTCATTTCTTCTTCCACTTCTTCTTCCTTTGTTCTTACCATTCTGAAATAATAACTCCAGTATCTCACATATACTGTGATGTTATTATAAATATGGTACAATCATATTCAGTATTCTATCCACCCTTTGAATAACATGTCACCATACGTGCGTACGTACGGCTTACCGTCTCCACGTCGTGGTGTAATTGTTATTCAATATAATATTATTTGGATGGGTATAATAATGATGTGTAACTCATGTAAATAATAAATATAACATGTTAATGATTCTGTATATATGATATACCATCCATTTATATATTATTTTAATATCAAAAGAATGATATTGTCGCTCGTGCGTACGTACGGACTACCGTCTCCACGAACGCGATGAGATTCATTCTCCATCGTATCCATTCAAGTATAATTATCATTTGATGATTTAAAAATGATGTTTAAGGACTTGATATCATTCTGGATATGAATAATATACAACCTATCCTTTACAAACATGTCTTACGTAACAAAACATATGAAAGAAAACAAGTAAGTTAACACCCGAAACAACGATAATACTAAGATATTATTATCAAATCAATATTAAAAGATCATATATGATATCATATTAATGTATATGATTCTTGTATAATTTAATAACAATTATTTCACCATTATACAGGAGGTTAACCTACCCCAACCAAGGAAAAGTACAAGGTAAGGGTTATTTCACAATCTCTTCATTATCCGAGGTTGTTTATATGTAATAATCTACTGGGATCTCTTTATCATCCACATCCATGTTTCTTAAAAATGTATTTCAAAACATTTTTACTATTTACAAGAATATGGGTTAAAGTCATTTATACCTTTTTTTGACTTTTTATAAGAGGTTTATAAAGGAATCTTTCCGTCGTTTTCAAAACAAGGTCCTTTTTAACCTTTTCGACATAATTGAGGTAAGAATGTTTTTTTAACTTATACGGCGGGTGCGGTTATTTTACGCCGTTATAAAATCTTCAAAGCTTTCCTTACAAGCTTATAAGAATATTTTCAAAGAAAATGTTTTATTTTATATGGATCTTAAATTATTTCAAAATAAAAGGAGATATTTCTTTAAAAAGAATTTTGATTTCATCTATGTCAACATCCTTTGATGGATTTTAAGATTATTTGAAGTTGATTTATTATGATACAAAACTTCTATATTGTATTGAAGGTTTTGTGATATGTTTGACTGTGGATGTGCTATTTTTATACCATTCATAGTTTATTGTGAAAGTATTGACATTTCGTATGCTAGTTTTAATACGAATGTTTATGTTATGTTTAAACCTTTTCATATGGGAATGCATTGGACTTAATAAGTGACGGGTGGAGCCCGCTATAGCTCCTCGATGCATCGGTAGGTCTCATGAGACAAACTAGTGTCTTGGCACAAGGCCTTGACAAAATCTTATTTGTAGTCTTGGCACGAGGCCTTGGCTATGTGGTTATGATAGTCTGGCATTATGCATTCCAACATTATGAAAGTGGTTATTTATTTTTGCATGTGATTATTCGATTAGTGGAATATCCATGTGAATAAGTAAATGGCATTATTTCATTTTATTTATGCCATACCATGTTGAAAGTTCATGTTTAAAAGGCTTTTGTTTTAGTTATACATTGCCTTAAATGTTTATTCTTATTGATGAAAGTTTCCGCTATATTGTTATCCTTACTGGGCATTTGAGCTCACCCCTTTTCTATGTTTTATTTTTCCCAGGAAGTGAAGATGTAAGTTATGAATGACCTGCAGGGATATTATGAGGGGATTGTAGTGTGGACTGTGGAAACATTATGTTTTTGTAGTAGTTTTTGATTTTATGATGTAATGTAAAACTTATGAATATATCTAGTGTTTCCAAGGCTACTAAACTAATCGGTCTTTCGGGATTTGATCTTTCTTGTGATCATGCCAATGTTATGTAATAATGCACCGACTCTGGGTAGCTGGGGTCGGGGCATTACAGTTGGTATCAGAGGAAGTTTAGTACAAACCTTGGAAGCTAGATTTAGATAAACTCTGATTAGAGCACGTAGACCTAAGATGAACTTTGAGGATTAGTATAGAAGAACTTCCTAGAATTTTGGTACTGTAGAGACTTTGTGAGTTTTGAGAGCAATACATCCCTGTCTGGATACGAGCAGGTAGAGGCGGCTCTGGCACAGATGTACCTAGGGGTAAAACCCGAAAACACCGCTTTGAGCTAGACTCGAACGGGAACTGGTGCACGACAACGGGCCTTGCTGCACTCTTGGTTACGACACTCCCGGGGGATATGCTTAGGATAACTCTCACTTTCTTTACAAATCATTATGAAGGGTTTATGAGTATATACTTCCTCAAAGAAAACATATTTATGATTATGGATTATATCCATAGATAGTTCAATTTATGTTAAGTGTTTTATAAGTATGGGATTATGTATTTTGATTCATAAACTGATCTAGTTTATGCCATTGTTTAGAAATGGCGCCTAGTGGAAGAAATGGAAACCGTATCAATGCACGCACTCCATGTAGGGATTGCCCTCCTGCTCAAGATAATTATAGTGGGGCTGGTGATGCAACTGGTGATGATCAGCTAATCACCGTACTGGGACAACTTACTCAGGTTATGAATAATAACCTTACCCGTATGGAGCACCCTGATCCGCAGCGTGGAGGATCAATGTTAGATCGATTCATGAGACAACAACCACCAACGTTCAATGGAAGTACAAATCCCTTAGTAGCTGAGCAATGGATATTTTCCCTAGAGAAAATATTTCAGGCTTTGGGGAGTAGTGAAAGGGAAAAAGTTACCATGGCAGTTTACCGCCTCACTGGAGATGCTGATCAATGGTGGTCATTGATTCAAAACATGAAGGAAGATGATGAAGTATCAAACATGGAATGGAGGGAGTTCAAAGATCTGTT
Source organism: Viscum album (assembly GCA_963277665.1). NCBI lineage: Eukaryota > Viridiplantae > Streptophyta > Magnoliopsida > Santalales > Viscaceae > Viscum > Viscum album. The sequence goes on along the minus strand of OY728141.1, from coordinate 1,949,650,583 downwards.
TTTAGAAAAATACTTTCCTCGCGACCATCGAGCAGATATGGAAAGGCAATTTCTGAGTCTGAGACAAAAGGAGGATGAGAATGTCACAAAGTATGAGGCTAACTTTACAAGGTTAGCGAGGTATGCTGGAGATTATATTCGCAACCCAAGAAGTAAGATTGATCGTTTCTTTGATGGGTTAAAACCATTTCTCCGTCGAGCATTAGTCTCACAATCCTTTTCATCGTATGAAGACATTGTCTCATGTGCTATCAAGACCGAAAAAGAATTCTCTAAGTCTTATGACTTTAAAGTGAAGCAAGAGAAGAAGAGACCTGCTGATCAATCTGGGAATGGAAATAAGGGGAAGAAGGGAAAGGTTGAATATACATCTTGTGGTAAATGCGGTAAGAAACATCCTGGTGCTTGCCTGAAGGGAATGGGAGTCTGTTACAAGTGTGGTGAAAAAGGCCACCAAGCTCATGATTGCAAGGGGAAGAAGGAAGCTACCAACGTTCAGTGCTACAATTGCAGGGAGATGGGGCATTATGCAAATTCATGTCCTAAGCTTCAGGAGAACTTACCTCAGAAAAGGCCAAGGGATCAAGGCCAGGCTTATGCTATCACTACTGCTGAGGTAGAAGCTCCGAAAGACGTGGTGGCAGGTAATTTAATGGTTTCCTCAAGTTTAGCAAATGCATTATTTGATTCTGGATCATCGCATTGTTTCATATCTTCCCAGTTTGCTAAGAAAATTAGATATTTCCAATTTGATTTAATAAAGGGAGTTGTCAGTTAAAACTCCTAAGGGAAGTATCGTTGCAACAAAGTTTTGTGAATCAGTCCCCATTAGAGAACATAAATTTTCTTTATCTGCTGATTTCATCGTCATACCTATGATTGAGTTTGATATAATCCTCGGTATGGACTGGCTTTCGGACTATGATGCGAAGATTTATTGTAAGAAGAAAGAGGTTACGATTCTTGATGATAATGATAAGGAGCACCTTATTTTTAGAGCAGAATCGTCACCACCTAATTCTTATTTAGATCCACCCCCAGTAGCTCAACTTAATTCAATTATTGGGGAGGAAGAGAATGAAATAACTATCGGTGAGGAAAGGAATGTTAAAATAGAGGATGTACCTGTTGTGAAAGAATTTGTAGATGTATTTCCGGAAGATTTACCTGGACATCCTCCAGAACGAGAAGTTGAGTTTTCTATTGATTTGATTCCTGGATCAAGGCCTATATCGAAGACCCCTTATAGAATGGCCACTGTAGAGTTAGTCGAACTAAAGAAACAACTAGAGGAATTGAGTAATAAGGGATTTATTCGCCCTAGTGTTTCTCCATGGGGAGCCCCTGTTCTTTTTGTTAAAAAGAAAGATGGATCTATGAGGTTATGTATCGACTACAGGGAGATCAATGCTATAACGATAAAGAACAAGTATCCCCTACCTCGTATTGATGATTTATTTGACCAACTGCATGGAGCTCAATACTTTTCAAAGATTGACCTTCGATCTGGATACCATCAGTTGTGTGTAAAGAAGGAAGACATTCCGAAGACAGCATTTCGAACCAGGTACGGGCATTACGAGTTTACTGTAATGTCGTTTGGATTGACTAATGCACCCTCTGTATTCATGGATCTGATGAATAGAGTTTTCAAGGAGTATCTCGATGAATTTGTGGTGGTATTTATTGATGATATCTTGGTATACTCCAAAACCTATGAAGATCATGAAAATCACTTGCGCATTATCTTGAAGACTCTGAGGAGGCATGAATTATATGGAAAGTTTAGCAAGTGTGAATTCTGGCTTCAGGAGATTTCTTTTCTTGGCCATATTGTCTCTAAAGATGGAATCTCTGTTGATCCTTCTAAGACCAAGGCAATCCAAGAATGGCCAGCACCTACGAGTATAACTGAGGTACGTAGTTTTATTGGTTTGGCAGGTTATTATCGACGTTTCGTCCAGAATTTTGCCCGATTGGAAAACCCATTAACGAAGCTCACACGTAAAGGGGTTAAATTTGTTTGGACAAAAGAGTGTGAAGAATGTTTCGAAGAACTGAAGAGAAGATTAGTCAATGCTCCTATATTGACTCTACCATCGGGGAATGATGGGTTCGTTATTTATAGTGATGCATCAAAGAAAGGACTTGGCTGTGTCCTTATGCAGAATGATAGAGTTATTGCCTATGCATCACGACAGTTGAAAATTCATGAACAAAACTATCCTACTCATGATCTTGAGTTAGCAGCTGTGATCTTTGCTTTGAAGATATGGAGGCACTACCTCTATGGTGAAAAATGTGAGATTTATACTGATCACAAGAGTTTGAAGTATATTTTCTCACAAAAAGAACTCAACATGAGGCAAAGGAGATGGCTTGAATTACTCAAGGATTATGATTGTACGATACACTACCACCCGGGGAAGGCAAACAAGGTGGCAGATGCTTTGAGTAGAAAAGACCATGGAGTTTTGAACAATATGAGAATTGAAAGGGATCCAATTTTCATGGATCTAGTGAAAATGGACATGGGAATAACCAGGGAAGGTGAAACATCAATGCTTTTTCAAATGATTGCCAAACCATCTTTACTAGAAAGGATTAAGAGTTCTCAGACCGATGATGACGAATTCCAAAAGAAGATTAAAGCTGTGAATGATGGGAGATTGAGAGACTTTGTGTATGAAGATGGAATTTTGAAATTCGGGAAGAGACTTTGTGTTCCCAATATACCTGATCTAAAAAGGGAATTGCTGGATGATGCTCATAGTTCCAATTTCTCTATACACCCTGGGAGCACCAAAATGTATAGAGATTTGAAGGAACATTTTTGGTGGGACAACATGAAGAGGGAGATTGCTGATTTTGTGTCAAGGTGTATGGTTTGTCAACAAGTGAAAGCTGGAAGGCAACAGCCTGGAGGAGTCATGCAACCTCTTCCCATACCGGAGTGGAAATGGGACAATATTACGATGGACTTTGTCATGGGGCTACCAAAGACTCCTAGAAGGAACGATGCAATATGGGTTATTGTTGATCGTCTTACCAAGTCAGCACATTTTCTTGCTATAAGAGAAGATCTACCCCTGGAACGTCTAGAAAGACTATACATTAATGAAGTTTTGAGACTTCATGGAGTTCCCCTATCGATTGTTTCTGATCGTGATCCCCGTTTTACTTCAAGATTTTGGAAAAGTCTTCAGAAATCCCTGGATACTGAACTTCATTTGAGCACTGCTTACCACCCTCAGACAGACGGACAATCAGAACGGACTATTCAGACCTTAGAAGACATGTTGAGATCTTGCTCACTTGATTTTCAGGGTATGTGGGATCAATATTTACCTCTGGTAGAATTTTCCTATAACAATAGCTTCCATTCGAGTATACAAATGGCACCATATGAAGCGTTATACGGAAAGAGATGTCGTACACCAACCTGTTGGGATGACGTTGGTGAAAGAAAACTTGTAGGCCCAGAACTGGTGGAGGAAACGGTGGAAAAGGTGAAGGTAATCCAAAATCACATCAAAGCAGCTCAAAGTAGGCAGAAGAGCTATGCCGATAATCGAAGGAAGGATTTGGAATTTCAAGTCGGTGATCATGTTTTCCTAAAGGTATCTCCGTGGAAGGGAGTCATACATTTTGGTAAGAAAGGTAAATTGAGTCCCAGGTACAGCGGACCTTTCGAAATTCTAGAACGAATTGGGGCTGTAGCTTACCGATTGGCAATGCCGCCAAGTCTCTCCAAAGTTCACGATGTGTTCCACGTATCTCTGTTGAGAAAATACATGCCTGACCCAACGCATGTACTCACCTATGAGGAATTAGAACTGGAACCCGATCTGTCTTATTGCGAAGAGCCCGTCAGGATTCTTGATACAAGAGAACAAGTACTGAGAAACCGGACGACGCGTCTGGTAAAAGTTTTGTGGAGAAATCATAAAATGGAAGAGGCAACGTGGGAACCCGAGGAACTTATGATGAAGAACCACCCGAGTCTTTTTATGCAGTAATACCCTAGAAATTGCGAGGACGCAATTATTTGAAGGAGGGGAGAATGTAACACCCCAAGCTTCTACGGTACGTTTCCCTTCGAATAATGCGATAGCGTGTGTTGTACGCAACCTCGAGTTCTAACACACACCACAACTAATCAAACTAGCCGTTATGAATAGTAATACCTAATTTTTGAAATTATATATATTTTATATTTAAAAATGGACTTCATTTTTGGATTCGGAATATCAAAATTAGCCTAGGGTGAAATTTTGGTACATTTCGGATAACTTTCATATTTTGATGAATAGTGAAAATTTCTAAATTTTAATTAAAAACAACTTTTTTAATCAAAATAATTAATAGTGATAAATTATGAATTTGAGTGGTTTTAAAGTATATTTAGAATATATTTTTACCATTCAATTTAATGTTTATCATTGGACATAATTTTACAATTAAACCGAACTTAAACAAGTGTCAATCTTTTGATAGTTATTATCTCTTAAAAACACGCTTTTTGTTTTGACAGCGGGAATTAATTTTAAATTAATTTCTGCCACTTATGTGTTTTGAATTTAGGAAAATGGATTCCATATTTGGAATCAGGATGTTCAAATTGTGTAAATAGGTAACTTTTATTTTTAGACATTTTGAATAATTACTGCGGTAAATATTTTATTTACCATGGTTAAAGGGTAAATCCGGTAAATAAGGGTTAAAAAAATAATATTATAATAATACAAAATTACCCTAAAACGTGTCCTAACCTTATTGGTGGACACATACCCGACCATGGGCATCCTTGGGTCAATTTGGGGACCCCTTGGAGCCACTTGTATGTGGTAGGGACACATTATATTAATAAAGTTAAAATAAAAATAAAAATGGCATAAGCTTACATCTTTTAGAAGAACAATTTTTACATAGGGTTATACATGTTGGATTTTCGATTATAAATATTCATTAGAAAGATAAACAGATTTCCTACATAATGATATTTTATTTATAATTTTTAAACATTATATAATTTATTTTATTTATGACACAATGATGATGCAGTAATTACTAAAATAGTGAAAAATAAAAATAATTGATCTTATAAATACCCAAATAATTATAATATGAAACTTTTAATGAATTAAACTAATTTTCTATGATAATATGATATATTAGGATTGATTTAATTGACTTTTTTCGAAGTAATCAATCTGTTAGGAGTTTCACAAAAATCAACTATTGAATAGTGTCAAAATTGACATAAAAGAGTTCTTAAAACAAATATTATATTATTAATTGATATTAAATTCCTAAAAATCTAAGGTTCGGCCAAGAGACTTATATTATGATAGGTTCCTCATTAATGGACCACTTGGGGGTCGCTTGGATGTATATAGTAAGTTTATTAATCATATTATATAAAAATACAAAGAGACATTGTAAAAGTGAAACTAATTAACTTAGAGTTAATACTTAAAGATAAGGTTAATATAAGTACCCAAACCTGTCTAAATTCTATTGGATGAGTTGTTTTCGACCTATCCACACCTCATCCTTTGAATAGTAAACTTTGGAGCCTTTGTAAACCGAATATGAATTTATTATAAATTAATATTTCTAACTTTTCCAAAGGTGCCCCTCACCCCTCTTATAAAAGGGCACTCCTCCTTCTCATTTCTTCACACCTTCAAAGCCTTTTGGTTCGGCCAAACTCTGCCCAAATACTCTCCCAACATCCCTCAATACAACCTAGAGGCCTTAGTTTGATCAGAAAGCCAACCTAAGGAGCCCTTTTGATCAAATCAAAAGGAAGAACCCGAAGAAGAGGTAATGATTTCACCACCCTTTTCTAAGTTCATTTCTTCTTCCACTTCTTCTTCCTTTGTTCTTACCATTCTGAAATAATAACTCCAGTATCTCACATATACTGTGATGTTATTATAAATATGGTACAATCATATTCAGTATTCTATCCACCCTTTGAATAACATGTCACCATACGTGCGTACGTACGGCTTACCGTCTCCACGTCGTGGTGTAATTGTTATTCAATATAATATTATTTGGATGGGTATAATAATGATGTGTAACTCATGTAAATAATAAATATAACATGTTAATGATTCTGTATATATGATATACCATCCATTTATATATTATTTTAATATCAAAAGAATGATATTGTCGCTCGTGCGTACGTACGGACTACCGTCTCCACGAACGCGATGAGATTCATTCTCCATCGTATCCATTCAAGTATAATTATCATTTGATGATTTAAAAATGATGTTTAAGGACTTGATATCATTCTGGATATGAATAATATACAACCTATCCTTTACAAACATGTCTTACGTAACAAAACATATGAAAGAAAACAAGTAAGTTAACACCCGAAACAACGATAATACTAAGATATTATTATCAAATCAATATTAAAAGATCATATATGATATCATATTAATGTATATGATTCTTGTATAATTTAATAACAATTATTTCACCATTATACAGGAGGTTAACCTACCCCAACCAAGGAAAAGTACAAGGTAAGGGTTATTTCACAATCTCTTCATTATCCGAGGTTGTTTATATGTAATAATCTACTGGGATCTCTTTATCATCCACATCCATGTTTCTTAAAAATGTATTTCAAAACATTTTTACTATTTACAAGAATATGGGTTAAAGTCATTTATACCTTTTTTTGACTTTTTATAAGAGGTTTATAAAGGAATCTTTCCGTCGTTTTCAAAACAAGGTCCTTTTTAACCTTTTCGACATAATTGAGGTAAGAATGTTTTTTTAACTTATACGGCGGGTGCGGTTATTTTACGCCGTTATAAAATCTTCAAAGCTTTCCTTACAAGCTTATAAGAATATTTTCAAAGAAAATTTTTTATTTTATATGGATCTTAAATTATTTCAAAATAAAAGGAGATATTTCTTTAAAAAGAATTTTGATTTCATCTATGTCAACATCCTTTGATGGATTTTAAGATTATTTGAAGTTGATTTATTATGATACAAAACTTCTATATTGTATTGAAGGTTTTGTGATATGTTTGACTGTGGATGTGCTATTTTTATACCATTCATAGTTTATTGTGAAAGTATTGACATTTCGTATGCTAGTTTTAATACGAATGTTTATGTTATGTTTAAACCTTTTCATATGGGAATGCATTGGACTTAATAAGTGACGGGTGGAGCCCGCTATAGCTCCTCGATGCATCGGTAGGTCTCATGAGACAAACTAGTGTCTTGGCACAAGGCCTTGACAAAATCTTATTTGTAGTCTTGGCACGAGGCCTTGGCTATGTGGTTATGATAGTCTGGCATTATGCATTCCAACATTATGAAAGTGGTTATTTATTTTTGCATGTGATTATTCGATTAGTGGAATATCCATGTGAATAAGTAAATGGCATTATTTCATTTTATTTATGCCATACCATGTTGAAAGTTCATGTTTAAAAGGCTTTTGTTTTAGTTATACATTGCCTTAAATGTTTATTCTTATTGATGAAAGTTTCCGCTATATTGTTATCCTTACTGGGCATTTCAGCTCACCCCTTTTCTATGTTTTATTTTTCCCAGGAAGTGAAGATGTAAGTTATGAATGACCTGCAGGGATATTATGAGGGGATTGTAGTGTGGACTGTGGAAACATTATGTTTTTGTAGTAGTTTTTGATTTTATGATGTAATGTAAAACTTATGAATATATCTAGTGTTTCCAAGGCTACTAAACTAATCGGTCTTTCGGGATTTGATCTTTCTTGTGATCATGCCAATGTTATGTAATAATGCACCGACTCTGGGTAGCTGGGGTCGGGGCGTTACATTTATAACCAAACATATCCTCTTTTTATCCCTATGTCAGAAATTCATTGATAATAAAACAAAGAGAATGTCATTTTTTACTTTTCTTTGCATAAAATAAAATAAATGGTCAAATCATAGCCAAATGAAAAAAGGGCCATATATTCAAAATATTTAATGATTTTTAATGAGATATACTCACCAATTAAAACTAAAATAAGTGTTAAGGTCATTATTTAGTCATTATCATTTTATTTTTAACCATAATTATGTGATATACCCTTTACCATGGTAAAAAAATTAATAATGTTGTAATTCATTATTTCCAAAAATAAAAGTGAAATATTTAAAAAAAATTACTTCATGATTGAAAATATGGAATCCATTTTCAATATTCAATTCAAATAAGAGGCATAGATTATTTTTATTATAAATGCATAAAATGCAACAAAAAGTAGTTTTCAGGAAAATACATTTTAATCCCAAGAATGTACTTATACCAAAATTAGGTATAATGACTATTAAAATGGTTTTAATTAGATAATTTAAAATTAAATAATTGTTATATTATATTTAAATAAAATTATAATCATAATGATACATTTAGTGAAAAGAAAATATAAGTTTTTTAAAAATCACTATTTTCCACTATTCACTGGAAAATCAATCTTTCTATAAAAATACCAAAAATTATCTCAATGAAAATTTTGATATTCTTATTTCAAAATTTAAATCATTTTTATCAAATAAAATTTAAAAAAAATCAAAAAAAATACTATATAATTATTTTCTTATAAATAGAAATAAAACACAATATTGAATAAAACATGTTTTTGGAGAATAAAAAAGACTTGATAAAAATTGAGTTCTTATTAACCAATAAATTTTTATTGAGTATTAAATTTTACTATATTTCAGAACATATTTAATCATATTCATACCCTCAAATTTAACGGCCATGTTATAACAGTTATATTTAAATAATACCATTTTTGTGGTTTGTTTCAGCTCAGTGGTGCATGTTATATACTCCATTGACAATGTTTTATTTTAAAATATAGGGATTCTACATTATTACATATTTAAAAAAATCGAAATTTTCAATAATATTACCTTTTAAACATATGATCATGGTTCTTCTTCATAACATCCTTAGGTCCCCGCATTGCATCTCTCATTTAATGTTTTCTCTAAAGTACCTTCATGAGTAGAGTCGTCTAATTCCTCATCACTTGCTCTATAGTGTCAATAATATGGATATTATATTTATAGTATAATAGATCATTTTATAGTTCTATTTATTCAGAGGTGATCCCATGAAATGGGTCTGGAATATACATCCTTAACAAAGGGATATGGAACACATTATGTACTTTAGAGAGGCTTGGTGGCATTGCTAATTGGTAATACGCCACTCCAATTCATTCTAGAATTTCAAAATGATTGATATTATTAGGAATTACATGTATATTATTAGAGAACTTTATAACACCCTTCGATGTATATACCTTTAAAAAAGCATGATCTTTTTCCATATAATAGTTATATGATTCCATTTAAATACCTGAATGGGAACTGTTGTTATTGGAAAACTCTAAAAAAGGTAAATAATAATTGAACATACAATTAAATTCAATTGAACACAAACTCAACCTTTCTTAAAAAATTTAAATAATCCTTTCAAATTATCTATTAGTTCTAGAGTGATAGTGAATTATCAAATGAAGCTCAATATCCAAAGACTTCTGAAGAATTATCCAAAATTTTGATGTAAATTGTGGATCATGATTGGACACAATTATAAGAGGTGCACTATGAAATATTACAACTTCCTTAATATAGAGTCTTTTGAGGTTATGAAGAGGTAAAAAATATCTTATAGTGAATAAATATAAATATTTGGTATTGAAAACAACAATAACCCATATTGCATCATTATTTCAAGTAGTCTTTTATAATCCAGTGAAAAATTACATATTAATATCATCCCATTTCTATATAGAAATAGTTATAGGTTTCATGACTCCTATAGGGTGTTGTCTCTCAGACTTCACCTATTGAAAAACCAAACATCTTAATGCATAAATAGCAATTTCTTTCTTTATATTATCTAACCAAAAAACTTCCTTTACATATCTATACATCTTACTTCTGACATGTTGTAGCCATAAACATAATCTAGTAACTATATTTTCATCTCAGGTATATATTGAACACATAAAAACTTTTCAAATTCCTTAACTCCATCTTCACATATGAAGTCTTCCAATTTCCCATCATCTGAAGCATTAATTTTCTTTTTAAAATTATAATCATCACATTGAAAACGTTTTATCATTTATAATAAATATGGTTTTGTAATCGTTTGAAAACTGTGTGATGTTTCCCATACTTTACAATTATCATATACATATTTAATAAATATATGAATATATAATCTCTCTCAATCCACATTTTGGCCATAACTCAATAACCATTATTGCTAAATGCATTTACTAACTTATTTTCCTACACTGGGTGGAATTTTATTGAGTAATAACAATCCTTGAGTAGATGTATACATCATCTTTGTCTCACACTGATCTATTTCTCTAAAAAGATGTATTTAAGGCTCTTATATTCTATGTGTATCTCAAATTTCTCACCATACAAATAACGTCGTCATATCATCAATGTAAAGATTACGCCTTCCTACTTAATATCATGAGTTGGATATATTTTTTCATGAGTATTTAACAATATTAATACATACAAAATTACTTTATCATTTTACAAAAGTTTAAATCCAATTCCATTCTTTGATGTATCACTATATATAAAAATATATAATTTCTTAATATTAGATTCAAAATCAGATCATTTTCCAACCTCTTCTCTAATTATTCAAATCATTTTTCACAATAGTTTTTTAATATGCATGTAACCCCATTACAAGTAAGTTTAATTAATAGGATAACCAATTGGGAAAATATTTTAATAGACTTCCAGCAGTAAACATTTAAACAAATGAATCTACATACCTCTATTATGTTTGTTGGTGTAGTAAATTATTTAACTACTTTGGTAATTTAAGGGTCATCTGTGATTATATATTTATATATAAAATGGCCAAGAAAAAAACTTTCTGGATCTAGAATTCACACTTTCTGAATTTTCTCGTAAAATTAATTTCTTCTAAGACTCTCAAGAATGATCTACAAGTGATTCTCATGATCCTCATAGGTTTTAGAATACACCAAGATATCATCAATTGATATCACAACAAAATTATCAATATATTCCTTGAAAACTCTATTCATTATATCCATAAAAATATAGGGTCATGATTATAGGTTCACATCTACCAAGAATTATTTATTTAAAATTAAATAAATTAGTCCATTCAGGAAAAGGAAAATAAACTAAATAAAGTTGGTGATTTTTCTTTAGGGTGGAAGTAAAAGGTGAAAGTTAAAAAAATCAAAAAAATACTAATAAAGATGTTGCACCAAATAATAGATGTTTTTATTATTGAAGTAAAGTGAACATCAGTGACAATTATAATAAATATCTGATTATTAATGATAAATAAAGTAATATAGAACAATGAAGAAATTAAATTCAAGATAGAAATAAAAATATTGGTTTGGTGGAATACAACTATGAAAAGGAATTAAAATTTTATGAGAGGATTAAAAAATAAGGTAAACCAATCACTCTTGATAAATAATTTGCAAAATACAATATATATATCATATTTCTAAATAATACATGATTATATTACTAGAGATTTTGGAATTGGAAAGTAAAAAAGGAATAAAAAAAGTGAATGCATGTGCCTAATTATCTAATATGAAAAGATAAATTACATATATGAATAAATTTGAAGAAATTAATAATACAATACATCCCAAGGGAATTCATCTTTGTAAAATTAAAGTAAGAGAAAGCATGAAGAGTTCTCACAAAGAAGCATTTGAGTTTGAAGGAGTTCTTGAGTTGAGAATAAACTCTAAACCTTATTGTTATCACAAAAAACAAAAAACAAATAATATTTTTATTATATATTTGTTTTTTTTATATTTTTTTAGGAATTGAAGATGATGAATATATATAAGAGGATAAATTAAAATCTATGAAATATTTATATCTAAATGATATATCCAACATGTTGTACTTTTATTCATATCATGTTTCCTTACCTCAACACTTATATTAATATTATACAAGATTAATTTAATGGATATAGGTTTGGGATATATAATTATGGAAACAATATATCATTCCAAAATAAGAAAAATTTTAATATACTAACTCAAAGTAACACAAAAGTGTATTATGATTCTTTATTATTTTTAGTGATGTTAATAAATATAGATTTTACCCCTTGAGGGGGGTGATTTGATTAGATACTATATCATTATATCATTTGAATCTATTATTCTATAAAGTGACCGAATTTACCATTGAAGAGGTATGTGAATCACATTCCCTTATCCTCTTATTGAAATACTGAGTTATTTTTTTAAGGGGGTATTAATTATTTAATGAAAATAGAAAATTAAATTGAAAGAGGAAGATTTGAGATTCTATAAGTTGAGGTTATAGAATATTATTTAGAATCACCAAATTGTTTCTAGAAAACCATAACATCTAGAAGATAATGTTCATGAAGAAGTTAAAAAGAATAATGTTTTGATGAAACTCATAACTTCTGAACATTAATGTTCCTCAAGAGGTGAGTGTAGGATATTACTTGAAAATATTTTTAAACCGCACCTCAAAGAATATTTATAAGTTTTTATAACATCTTGGATTATTTTTTTGGTGCATTTGATGTCTAGTTTAATAATTATTATTTATTGAGCTATCCTATATGCAAATAGATTTTATTAATTCCTGGTTAATTTCCTTAAGAAAATGGATGTCATAATTCTCTTAAGTGTCTTAGGTTTTATATTTAATATAAAAGAAGATAGGGGGAGATAAAAAGCGAGATAATAATATGATAGATATCCCTTACTATTAAATATATTTATTTATTATTAAAAATATGGAAATAAAATTAATTCATATTGATATTCACTTATTTAATGTATATATGGATATTGTCAAAAAATCATAATCATGAAATTTAAGAGACTAATGGATTGTGAGGATGATGATTATATTTATTATCTTTAAGAATATCAATGAGTTATACTATAAATATTTGTTGGTTGTTGATAAAGAAACCAATAGATAATGATATTAAATGAACCTATGATTAATGAAATATTTTATGGAAAGGGGGGTTAAAGAGTTCATGGGTTTGAGATGCTGTTTTTAGTTCCAATTTTGTCTATAATTATGTATGTTTCCAGATATCAATTCATTTATTGGAGATATATTCTTATATTATCAATAAATAATGATAATGGTATGTAGTTTATTTTTAAAGATTCATTATATAAGTAAGAAAAAATTTATATGTGACGATTGTTGATCTAGACAAGGATTGAATCAATGAAAAGTGTTGATAGTTGATGAGAGATCTATCAAATAAGTTTTCTTAAAAAAGATTCTAACAATACATCCCTATATTTTCATTAATGAAAACAATTATTTACATTAATATACACTTGGATGATGATTGAATTAATTAATTTTGGATTTAAAAAGATGAATCTTCAATATACACATACAAAAGTTAAATCACAGATTTAGGAATTTGTATATCTGGGTGTGTATTAAAAAACATTTTTTTAAAAAATAAACATTGATAATCAGACAAATAATTAAAATTAATGAGTAAATATTATCACTCATATAACCAAAAAATATAAGTAACTTTTTATAGAAGAAGTTAATATGAAGTTGAAATGTATAATAACATGGATGTTTTGGAAGGAATGTCTCTGAAAATAAAAGTTATGTGAAGACAAAATATTGGGAAGACATAGTGGGAAAAATATAATTAGTAATGCATAAAACAACCTATAAGGTAGTTCTAGAAAAGGTTTATTGTAGAATCTAATATATAGAACTAGTTAATGATTAAGAAAAAATTAAGTTTGAATAAGTCTAAGAATTTATATAGGATCGCATAGAAATAACTTGTGATCTACAATATATTAAACAATTTCCAAATAAGAATAAGTTTTAGAAATTATTCAGTTTTCATAACATTGAAAACGTCCAATAGTGGACTAGATAAAGAGGAAGCAAGAACTGTAATGGATTCTAGAAGTAGAAGCTATAAAATGTGGAATATGAAGTCCATGGAAGTATTTAATGATGATGATAGTTCTTAATTAGGTGAAAATATTGAGGTATTTGAATAATGATGGTAGAAATGACTATTTTAAGTGATGTTCAAGAATATAAGTGAAAGTAAAAAATTGAAGGACAATGATAAAGTATAGAATCATAAGTAAAAAATTAATTTTGGATGATGAATTTCAAAAGATTAACTAATGGTGAAATAATAACTCTAGAATAGCTAGATTTATAGAAGATTAATCTTGAGTTGTTCTAGACGGTGTTTTTGAAGATAATATGCTCAAATATAGAAGTTTAAATTTTGGAATTTGAGGATATCATATGCTGAGAAGATCTCAAAATCTAAGTAGGATTAACTCAAAAGTTCTAAAATATATATTAGAGAAATCCAAATGTTTCATAAGTTCAACCAAGAGATGTAGAAGACTAATTCATTGAGTTGATGAAATAAATGTGATGCTACTAATCAATTCTTTATGAAGTAAATACCATGAGACTTAAGCTTTGAATCAATCCAAAAATTTTGTAAATAATAAAAAATACATAACAATGACTAAACAATAAGTCTTCCTACTCACGATTAATTTTTAAAAATCAATAAAGTGATGACACTAATCATTAAGTAAGTAGAAACTTCAAAGTAAGAAATTGTCAAATCCCACACTAGAACTTTTCACTAAGGTTTCAACACAGAGTGTTATGTATATAAGGAGGAGTGAGTACTCTAATAAGTTATTAATGATTATACTCATTGGTGAGATTTTAGAGACTGAACTATACATTATATAAGAGCATATAAGTTGAGGTATAATTGAGTCTTACCTACGTTTACCAAAATATCATTTGTGTTAAGAAATGAGAGATTATGGCATATATGTCAGGAGGATCATATGATTTTAGAAAGAAAGTGGGATGGTAAACCTGTATAATTTTTATATCAATAGTTATTAAAGAATAACAATTCATAAGTATATCCAATTCAATAGAAAATATAATTTTTATGAAAAGTGGTTTGGAAATAGAGTTGAATTAAAACAAATAGTTGATTGTCAATATTATTAGAGTTTAGTAAGAAGAAAACTTGGTGACACTTTATTATTCTTGAGCTCATAATTTTGAATATTTAGAGAATAAATCTAACATTCATGATTTGGAAGTTTTAATTCACTAGAATTAAAATTCATATTATTAATGAAGAAGATCAACTACTATGATTTAATTAAAACTAGGACAATACTTAAGATCATGTTCACTAGTGATTATTGGACATCCAATGTAAATTTATAGAAGTTAGTATAAGGAACCTTTCATGGGAACTCTAATTATTAGGACATAGTTTTTGGGTCTAGGGATGATACCTTCCCTTTTCTATTAACTTTATGATTTTATTGAAACAAATGTATCTTGAACTTGATCTAAACTAAGTTAGGACATAGTCACACACATCAAGGGGAAACCATGAAAAATACCTTGTTTCATGCTCTCTTTACTTTCTATCTTGTATACGATGTGTTTTTCTTTATTACTCAAACATAATATATTCATTATAATAAGTTCATAGGTTTTAGTTAATAAAGTGAAAAGAATTCAGTGAAACATAGAACCACAAATCCCCCCCCCCCCTAATGTGATTGCGTGATCCTATTGGACAGTTCAAAATGCATGATTTCATCTACTTTTTCATCTTATATTTTTGGAATGACATATGGGCCTATATAGTGGGTATTTTATATGGTCCATTGAAAGAGTAATACTAAGAATGTGTACGGTAATACATAGTTTATTTTTATGTGATGTTCTCAAATACTGAATGAATAACATGGGCTTTATTCATTTAACATAGTCAATATTTACTTTGATAATTAAAAATGTATGTGTTGGTCAGTATAATAATGGCATGTTCTATATCAAGTGATTATAATCAATGTATTAGATAGTGAGACTATATGATTTATCATGATGTATGAAGATATATATGATAAATAGTTGTATGAAGATACCTCTGTTTGATGGAGATCATGGAAAATATATTTTATACTCTAAGTAGCACTAGTGTTTTAAAATAGATCACCATTTTCATATGGTTATAAAACAAAAATTCATAATTATTTTCAATACTAAAAAGGTCTATTATGCCACACATAAATACATGGAGAATAAGGATTTAATTTTTGTATAAAATGTTTTCAAATATTAAGAGAGTTTCTATGATAAGTTCTCCAAAAAAATGTTTTTTATGTTGTTTTGAAAATGGATACATGTTATGAAACATAGTGTCCAAAAAATATAAGAAGATTTAGTACAAGTGGGAGACTAAAATAAGAATTTGCATAAAACTCTATTTCATATAGGTCGTATCACAATATGTGATATGCCAGTTATGGATTATGATATGGGATATCTCACCACTACCTAAGTCTACATTCCATCTCCAAAAAATATATCAAGTATTATCTAGTACATATTATGATTTTTTAAATAATCAAAAACACTATAAACTTTTAGGGAGTCTTAGTTGAAGGTTATGGGGAAAATCAAAATCATTGGGTGAGCACCTAAGTTTGGTTTCCCATCAAAATTAATGGATAAAGCTAAATAAATAGAAGAAAAAAAACCAAAATCTTATACATATGATCATGTAAAATAAATTTATAATTTTTATAAACATAGAAATTTTCCATCTGTATTATTATTCTTGGTCTAATTTAAATAATCTCCCTTGTTTTATTGTCTTTTCAATGGAGAATCCAACCAAGGATTCATCTAGACAAACCTATACATGTTTCATTAATCATTGAACAACATTTTTTTATACTAGGTGCTAGCATGAATGACTCAAGTGATTTACATTATTCATCATCAAGAATAATAATATTCACTTATTATCACTCATGATTTAGGAGAGAGAGATATGAGGTAATAATTCACTCTAAGGATTTAAAGAATGGTAGGTTATGTCTCATTGTGTTTAACATGTCATAAATTGAAAATTTTAATATTTTTAAATTTTTACATTGGTTAAATTTGAGATAATTTTACAGAGTCCCTTATCCTTTTATTTAACCTTCATCATACCCTAGGAAAAAATAAATATATTATTTTAATATCCCATGACATGTGTTAAATCTAATAAAATTATTTAAAAAAATTACTTAATATTTATTTAAATTATATTATATAAAATATCTCATTTCCATTGGTTAAATAAACTCCACCCATATTCTCCCATAGAATTTATTGAACATTGAATAATTATATTACCCATTAAATCCCATGTATTCTTTAATTTAAGATTTGTTTGTCTTTAAATACATTCTAGAGGTTTAGGGGGAATGAGGGTTAAATTGGAATTTTTTGGAGCTGACAAACCATTCGAAAGATTGGAACATGGTTAGTTCGAACCATGAAAAAATTGTCCGGTATGGCTATGTGTTTTAAGAGTGGGGTTTTTCAAAGTCAAATAAACTTTTCAGATCACTATGGAAAACCATATGGGGTTTGGTTCTTTTCTAATATGTTTTCATGGTTTGAAAAAACATTGAGGTTTGTCCAAGGAGATTCTATTTCTTGTATTTTTAAATAGATGGTAGCTACACATGACTGTCGCATGGTTTTTATAATTGTGGTTCCTAACATTTTAAGGCACTAAAACCTTAAAAAATATGGTTGTTTCCCTTTTTACTTGGATTAATTTTATACCAAATCACCACGATAATCTCATTTAGGCTTGACATAATCATTTCCCAATTATTTAGAGGTTTCTCCCTTAGTATTCTTGGTGATTTCCATTCATTGTTAACAGGTTTATCAAGGTGTTTTTGGGTTTTGATGTGGTTTACCCATCCTTTATTAGATCCTTTCTAGATTTATCCTCCCATTGTCTTGTTGGAACCCATGTAGAAGTTTTATTTCATATATAAATACTTTTACATAGTTTTTATGTGTTTATTATGGATCTAGAATCGTGATAATATATTTTTTTTCTTTAAATCATAAATTTAAACGTGTTTTTTCCTTAAAAATATTATTCACACCAAGTGTTTAAAATAAATACTTGAATGGTGATTTTAGTTTTAATTTTTTTTATAAATTATATAAGTGGATTTTATTATCTTTTAAAATGTTTTATAAATCCTAATCATGGATTTTTAAATGATTTTGGAAAGTATTATAACATTGGGTAACCTTGAGTGCATTAGGAATAGACATGTCACTCATATTGTTTGTAGTGACACATCTGGTTTTATATCAATTTTGTGGATGTAATGCCACTAGAGAAAAAACCTATTGGATCCACCAAAAGCCTATATTGGGGTTTTATTTTTATGTATATTTTTTTATACAAATAGGTTAGATCCCAACTAGTTTTCTTTGTCATTTATGGTTGGGATTTCACATGATGGATTGGTCTTGGTTATTTTCTCACTTGATTTTACATGATGGATTATTCATGGTTATTTTCTTATATGTTTACCTTATGGTGTATCCATGGATTGTATTAATTATGAATTCATTCTTTATCACTTATCATATACCTTTCATTGAGATTATGAAATAATTTTACAAAAAACCAAATTATAATTTACAAATTGTGTTTGATTTATGAAAATTATTTGAGAAAATGTATTTGTTATAAATCTAGAACTATTGAATTCTTGATATTATAGTTTGTGTAGATTATTTAGTGGAATTTTACTAGTATTGTTTCTTACACAGAACATTCCTTTGGGTGGTTTCTTAAATTTTATTACAGGATTCATGTAAAGGGAATGTCATTATATATCATTTCGGCTTGTAACTTAATTATAGCCTTTGTAGTGCGATGGTTTGGAGGTGACGGTTGGTCGCAAGGAGACATGATGGTCGTGTATTTTCAGATTATCTAGTTTATCCATTATTACTTGGAATTTTTAGATCTTGGATGTATCCCTTTCTTATAATTTTTTCTCTAGTTATATTTTTTTTCTTCATATACGAGACTTGTTTCTGTTATCTTGTTTCACTTCACCATCATGATGGGACTTCTGTTTTGATTTCCTAGTTGACATGGGTTAGTTCGTTATAGAAAATTAAATCACCCAATGGATCTGATGTATTATTTAATTTAATTTTGGTTTGTATTTAAATTTTTTTAGATGTTTCTATGGAATGAGGGTAAAAAATATAGATATTTGGAGGAGACTTACCAAGCACACAGTTGGGGTACAGTTAGTAATAACAGTGTAGAAACTATGTATTGTGGATTCATGTTTTAACAACGATGTTTTTCATGGATTGATAATAGCTAAAAGAACTATATATCTCACTCAAGAAACCCATCCAGGCTCTGGGTGTTTTT
Source organism: Viscum album (assembly GCA_963277665.1). Lineage (NCBI taxonomy): Eukaryota > Viridiplantae > Streptophyta > Magnoliopsida > Santalales > Viscaceae > Viscum > Viscum album. The sequence continues at coordinate 1,949,631,179 of OY728141.1, read as the reverse complement.
CATAGTGGGTTTTAATGTTTGAAAAAACTATTCATCTTCTCCTACGAGACTGTACATATTTCCTTTTTAAAGAGATTGTAGCCATGCATGGTTTGTGAAAAATTTGTCTAACTATGCACCCAAACTATTTGAGGTGCTCCAAACCATTATAAATCCAGTTTTAATCACTCACCTTTTTCATTTTTTATTTTTAATCACCCCTACTCTCATTTAAGAATGACTTAATCATTCCAAAGTGATCTAGAGGCTTCTCCCTTGGAATTCCTAGTAATTTCTTTTTGTTCTTGACATATTTTTCAAGGTATGTTTGGGTTTTGAGGAGGATTCTTATTATTTTATTATATCATTTCTATATCTCTTCTTACCTTGTCTTGTTTTAACCTTTGTGTTTTATGGATTTCACATATAAGGGTTTTAATGGATTTTTTATCTGTTTTTTATGGATCTAGAATCATAAGAACCTGATCTATTCTTCCCTGATCTCTATTTTTTAAGGCTTTTAGTTCTACCTCAATTATTGAGGAGCTTGTCTTAATAAAATGGGATAATTTTATTAATTTTTTATTATTCTTAAAAATTAATTTTTTTTATTCGTTAAATTGATTTGATTTGTGATTGAAATGTATTTTTAAAAATGAAATCATGTTTTTAAAGTGGCTTTTCTTTAAAAATGGTTTGTGTGCACCAAGTGTTTGATAAAATTCTTGAGTAGTGGTTTTAGTTTAAAAATGGGTCTTCAAGAACTTAAATAGGTTGTATTTTCAATGAAATGTTTTCATAAATTGTGAACATCGGTTTATAAATGGTTTTTTACCAACATAACACATTGATTAACATTTATTGCATTGGTAATATACATTTCACTCAGTGTGTTTGCAAGACCGCTTGAGATTTTCTTCCACTTTAGTGTGTGTAATAACACTAGAGTATATACAAGTTAGATCCACCATATCCCAATATTAGGGATTTATATTTATGTTTGGTATGTATATGAATAGGTTAGAGCCCAAATGGTGTGTTTTTTGATTTATGATTGGACTTTCACATGATGTATTTGTCATGGTTATTTTCTCAGATGATATTACATGATGGATGGGTCATGGTTATTTTCTTAAATGTTTACCTTATGGTGTATCCAAAGATTATATTGATTATACATTCATGATTTTTCACTTTTCATATTCCTATATTTGAGAATATGAAAGTCTATTATGAAAAACCAACGCATTGTTTATAAATAGTTTTGATTTATAAAAATTATTTGAAAAAACAATATTTTTTATAATTCTATAACTATTAAATTATTAATATTATAATTTTTATTGGTTTTATATTGTAATTATACAAGGATTTTTACTCACAACCTAATTTTTCTATTGGGTGGTAATAGACATTGCTTCCTAGGATTCAGGTAAAGAGAAGGCTATTATATAGCATGTCATCTTCTATTTTCATCATAACATTCATAGTGGGATGGTTTAAAGGTGATCGTTGGTTAGATGGAGACTCTATGATCCTGTATTTTCATACTATCTAGTTTATCCAATTTGTCTTGAATTTAATAGATCATGGTTGTAACACTTTATTCTGCTTTTTGATCTATTAGTATGTCTTGTTTTCTTATATATGATACTTATTTCTATTATCTTGTTGCATCTCACCACCATGACAGAACTGCTCGGGTGTCATGTCTAGTTGACCCAGGTTTATTCATCATAGAAAATTTTACCATATACTGGAACTTAGGTATGCTTTAATTTAAGATTTATTTGTCTTCTAAAGTCATTCTAGAGGTTTTGTGGGAATGAGGGTTGAAAATAGATATTTTTATGTGATTGTACAAGGGAATGGTCGGAGAATATTTATTACTGACCATATAAAAATCAAGCATTATGGATTAATGTTTTAACTATAGGGATTTTTATGGTTTGAGTATAGTTAAAGAAATTGTTTATCTCACTAGGGAAACCCATATTTGTTCTTGGTGTGTTACCAAGGGGGTTTCATGGTTCGGCTAACCCTTGAAGCTTGTAAGAGGAGACAATGTAGCTTGTAATTTTAAAGATATAGTATCCATGTATAGTTGGTCCATGGTTTGTCTAACCATGAGGCCTAATCAAGCATGACACTCAAAAACATTAAAATTTTGGTTTTTATCCTTTTCCCTTGGTCTTTTTTATACCTAATTACCCCTAATATCATTTGGTATTGACTTAATCATACCTCAGGTAACTAGATGATTCCCCCTTTGGATTCTTGGAAATTTCCATTTGTTCTTGATGAACTTTTCAAGTTATGTTTAGGTTTTTAAAGCAGTTTCTTATTCCTTTCTTAGATCCTTACTAGATCTCTCCTACCCTCATCTCTTTGGAAGAAGTGTGGTCTCTAGATTTTATATATTAGGGTTTTTATGGAGTTCTCATATATTTCATTTGGATCTAAGATAGTGAGGACCCAATATACTCTTCCCTTGTCCCTATTATCAATGGAGTTTATTTCTACCTCCATTCCTGAGGTAGGTTTCCCTATAAAAATTAAAAACTTATATGATTTTATTATTGTTATTGAAAATTAATTTAGTTTAATCTTTTAATTGAATTTATTTGTGATTAAAATGGATTTATTTGGAAATAAAACGTGTTTTAAAAGGTTTTTTCTTTAAAAATGGTTCTTACACACCAAGTATAGGATAAAATGATTGAATGGTGGTTTTGGTTTAAAAATAGGTTTTCAAGAATTGAAGTGGATTGGATTTTATTTTAAAATGTTTAAAATGTTTTGAGAATGGATTTATAAATGGGTTTAGGAAAATGTACAACATTGAATAACCTTCGATGCATCTATAATAAGCATGTCACTCATATTGTGTCTAAATCCACTTGAATTTTTCTTTCACTTTAGTGGGGTAATACCAATAGAGGATATGCTGATTGGATACACCATAGTCCTATATTGGGGATTTCATTTTAATTATAGTATGTATATGAATAGGTTAGGGCCCAAATGGTTTACATTGATATTTATGATTGGAATCTCACATGATGGATTAGTCATGGTTATTTCCTTACATGCTTTCACATGATGGATCGATCATGGTTATTTACTTACATGTTTACCTTGTGGTTTATCCTTATATTGTATTTATTATTATTTCATGCTTTATCGCTTTTCATATTCCTTTCTTTGAAAATATTCAAGGATTTTTTGAAAAAAAAAAGTTGATATAAAAAATGGTTTGATTTAAGAAAATGCCTCAAAAAACTGAATTTTTTTTAAATCTAGAACTATTGAATTTTTTATATTAAAATTTTTATAGATATTTTGGTCTAATATTACTGAAATTTGTTCCCACGCTATAATTTTTTTAGGTAGTTTTAGACGTTGTCTTAGATAATTCAGGTAAAGGGAAGGTAATTATACAGCATTTTGGATTCTCTTTTCATCGTAGCCTTCATAGTGGAATGGTTTAGTGGTGATGGTCAGTCATGTGGAGACTTAATGGTCTTGTATTGTAATACTTCCTAGTTTATGCAGTTTGTATTAGATTGTCTAAATATTTTTTGTATGTCATTCAACCACTTTTTTCTCTATTTGTGTGTCTTATTTTGTAATATATGAGACTTATTTCCATTATCTTATTACACCTCACTACCATGATAAAAGCCTGCTCGGGGGGCTTTCTTAGTTGACTTGCATTGGTTCATTAAAAAAATATTACATAACCCACTAGATATCATGTATGCTTAAATTTAATATTGGTTTGAATTTAAAGTTATTCGATAGGTTTCTAGGAACGAGATTCGAAAATGGATGTTTTTGGACAAGGTATACCAGGTTCATGGTTGGAATATTGTTAGTACAAATTTTTCCAAAACCATGTAGTTTGGATTTATGTTTTAAAAGTGAGATTTTTGTATTTTGAGTATAGTTAAAGAAACAAGGCGGATCACCATAGAAAATTAGGTGTGGGATGGGTGTTTTCCAAGTGATTTGCATGGATTGACCAAACCATGTAGATTATCCCTGGATATTATGCAGTTTTTTGTTTTTAAAGAGATATTATCCACACACACACTTGTTTTATGGTTTGTCTAACCATGTATCCTAACCATGACTGACACTTAAAACCTTTAAAATGTTGGTTTTTACCCCTTTTAGCTTGGTTTTTTTATTAATAATCACCATCTAGTCACATTTAGTCTCAACCTAATCATTTAACTATGATCTAGATGATTCTATATTGGGATTTTTGGTGATATCCATTCATTCTTCATGGATTTTCCAAGTTATATTTGGGTTTTCAATTAGTTTCCTATTCCTTTCTTATATCCTTACTAGATCTCTCCTCCACTTATCTCCTTAGAAACAATTTGGGATGTGGAATTTAGATATAAGGGTTTTTATAGAGACTTTATGTGTTTTTATGGATTTAGGATTGTGAGAACCTAATCTAATCTTTACCAATAACCATTTTTTGATGTTTTTTAGTACTACCACCACTCTTGAGATAGGTGCAACTATAAAAATGGATAATAATATTAATTTCTTATTTTTATTGAAAATTACATTTTTATTCATGTAATTTAATTTGTTTGTTATTATAATTAATTTTTTGAAAATAAATCATGTTTTTAAAGGGGTTTTTTATTAAAAATGTTTTGCGAACACTAAGTGTTAGATAAAAGTCTTGAATGGTGGTTTTATTTAAAAAAATGTTTTTCAACACCAAAGAGGATTGAATTTTCTTTAAAAATGTTTTATAAGTTGTGATAATGGATTTCTAAATGGTTTTGGAGAATCATAACATGTTTGTAAGCCTTGGGTGCATTAGAAATAGACATGTCACTCATTGTGTGTGTAATTCAACTTGAGGTTTTCTTTAACTTTTTGTGTGTGTAATAAAATAAATGATATAAAAATTTGATCCACCATAGGCTAATATTGGTGATTTGTTTTTATCTTTAGTATGTACACCCTTGAGTTAGAGTCAAAATGGTGTGCTTTAGAATTTATGATTGGACTTTTGAATGATGTATTGGTCAAGGTTATCTGCTCACATGCTTTCACATGAGGGATTAGTTATAGTTATTTTCTTAAATTTTTTACCATATGGTGTATCCTTGGATTGTATTGATTATTATTTCATTATTATTACTTTTCATATTCATTTCTTTGCGAATATGAAAGGATTTTCTAAAAAACCAAAAGATTATTTATAAAAGTTTTTGATTTATGAAAATTCTTTGAAAACTATATTTGTTTTAAAGATATAACTATTGTATTCTTGATATTAGAATTTGTATATATTCTATGGTGTAACCCTACTAGTATTTTTTCTCACACCCTACTTTTTTCTCTGGGTGGATGAATATGTCATTTTGCAGGGTTCAAACAAAAGGAAGGGAATCATTTGGTCTTTTGGCTTCTCTTTTGGCCATAGCCTCCACGAAAGGATGGTTTGGAGGTAATGGTTGGAAACATGGAGACTTGATGGACTTTTCTTATCAAATGTTATGGTTTATCCAATTTTTAATTGATTGTGTATATATTTTTTGTATCCCTTTTTTCTACTTTGTGGACTAGTCATGGGTCTTTTTTTATATACGAGACTTTTTTATGATGTCTTGTTGCACCTCACCCTCGTGATAGGCCTGATTGAGTGGATTTCCTAGTTGAAATGTGTCAGTTCATTAAAATTATAAAATATATTCATTCAAACAAATAAAATAAAAATTATACTCACTAAAATTGTGAATGAATATTTTTTTAATATTCACATTACTAGAAAAAATATTTATTTCACCCAATTCAATAAACTCATGAATAAATAGATATTATATTCAATAACTTTTAAATAATTAAACAAGAGACAGAATTTCACCCATATATTCTAAAATCAATATCTTTTGATCAAATATCTATGATCAAATTTTAATAGAATAAATATTATTCCACAAACCTAGGAATAAATTTATTTATATATATAAGTTCAATAAAATTTAATGAGATTGTGGATATAGTCAGTGTATAAACCTCTAAAAACCTTTCTAAATGGAAATAGAAGTAACTTACCAAAATTCAAATATCAAAAAATATAAATGCATCAAGAAATCTATAAAGAAATAAGTTAATATAAAAAACTAAAAAAACCATTCAATTAATTCTACTATGTAACTTAATCCCTCTATAAACTGATATCTCGTCAAGTAGGATTGATTCTTGTTTCATCACCCTATATTCTTGATTCATCTTTCTTTGACTATTTGAAATGATTTAATCTATAAATTATCATGGCCATGTATTTTTTTAGATATATTAAATTTAGTCAAAGGGGAAGATATATCTTCTTTCATTAACATAGATGGGGAAATCCTTTCTTTCCAATTCAGTTAATTACATATCACTTTTGATGTACCTAACTCATATTACATTTCTTTGAGAATATGTTTTCATATTTTTCATTAATGAATCTAATTACATGATACATGATACGCATTAATATTGATCTCAAGTATAAGGGCCAATACACACATTAACAATGATAAATATCTTATCACATATAAAACATGGGAATTATTGTATGGGGTTCCACCCTCATAACCTCTCATCTTATAGATCACCAAGAGTGAACATAATAAGAAAAATAATCAATTGTTATTATCACCCAAAACTTTATAGTTAGATATCACCTATGTATCATAATATTTATGTATCTAGCCCATTTGACGTATTTATTTAATAATATTTTTATAGCATCTCTAGGTTCTCAATATAATGGGGGCTACTATAACTCTTAGTTGGGATAAATATTCTAAGGTGATTATCACAGTAATATTATATAGAGGTAAAATCACTATGTGAGAAGAATAAGTATATTTTTATTCTCTTAATCAGAAATAAAAAGTAATTTGGTTCGGGGGAACTAAATACAATAGACTCACACTTTCACTAGAGACAACTACTAACACCTTTTAACCTACCATCTCTCACATGATTTCCATGATTCTAATGAGGTGTGGATTTAGTTAATTGATTTTCCATATTTTCCCCTATAGTTACACTACTAACTATGAATTCACCTATCTATATAAAATATCTCAATATATGATACTTCTAAAGTATATTTTTCATCCATTTGTGTAACCTAAGCTCCAAATCTATAACCATTAATATATTATTGTCATAATAAAATGTAGTGGGATCTATAATACTAGGTAAAACACTGTTATTAGGGATTAATTTATTCCACTACACTATTTTTTTTTCTATAAAAGTATTTTAAATATAGTCAAAGTTTTTAAAGAATTGGTGACCACAATCTTCTTAGAATTATTCTAGCCTATAGATCCTCTATTGAGGAAAAAAAACTATCCTAATTGTGATTTAAGATTAGTCTAATTTGATTGGAAATTAGCATATGTGTATCCCCTTATGACTATTTAATTTCCTCTATCATATACTTAGAAAGTATGATTTGTATTCTTAAGGTACTCATGGGTTTTCTTTTTAATGAACCAATGTGATTCCACTAGGTATTCTTGATATCTATTTAACATGATCAAGGAAAAGGAAACATAAATTCTAGTACATATAATGGCATACATGATAGATCCAATCACTGAAGCATAACATATTATACTAATTATTTCACTATTTTCCGGTGTTTGAGGAAAAAATTCTAGGAGAGATATATACCATGTGAAAAAATAAATAACCCTCTCATGGATTGTTCCACATTGTAACTTTTGAAAACCTTGTATATATACTTATACTTATTCCAAAGAGCCTATATATATCTTAATGGATACTGATCAAAAGAATACAGGTTGTTTTACCTAATTTTTTCATAGAGAATCGGTTATTCAACCATTTATGAACTATCTATAAGACTGGTATCTCATTTCCCATATATAATATTGATGGATTTTGGTGGATCATCACATGATCAAAAAAGCATAAGAAAGTTTTCAAGTTGTCTAGTCTATCATAAACAAACAAACCTGAAGAATGTAGAACATAAATATAACTAGAATACATGAAATTATATAAGCTCTATCTCTATCAAACACTTATAATTTTGATTGATAGTGAACACTAAGTGAAAGATTAAGGAATTTCACCTCCACGAGTAGTACATCAGTCACTAGAGATGTCATACATTACAGGAGGACCCCTGAACTCTAAATGTGTGTTGGAACCTTTACCTCGATGATAAATGGAGATATTTTATGGATAAAGCATTGGGTATGTCTTCTTATAATAATTTGAACTCTCAATAGAATAATTGTATCTTTTATAAAGGCTCTCATCCTTTAATGAAGTGAGTCAAACATCAGTCATCAACATATAGAATCTATCATGTGTTACCCATAATACATTCATTTTGGGATCTCATAATCATTTGAATAGTTAAAACCATTATATATATCCATAAATAAATCAAATTATTGATTCATTTCTAAGGGTAAATAATGTGGGATACTTGGAAGAATCCATGCTCCCATATCATAATCCCATCATATGATGTGATAAAGTAATCTAGTAGAATCCCTATTCCTCTTGTGATTTTGATATATCATAATTTATTATACACATCACACAAAAATAAAATTTACGAATCAGGGTATATCATAAAATAAAGTATAAAAAATTTAGTTCATATCCAACAATTTCACACTTAAACTATAAGACCATAAAGACTTTATGAAAAACTTCTCAACTCATTGTGAATCCATCCAAACCCTTATTGATACGGTTTTTCAAACTCTCTACATTTTTAATAATATCTTTGACTAAAATGTAACCAACATTTTAAGGCCTAATTGGGTGAAATTTTATGCCTTTATATCATTGATAAAATAATATATTACATTTTTATTGCATAGATGTAAGTAAGGATCATCCCCTTGAAAAAAACCAGTGTTACTCAAGTTATAAAGGGGTCTGGTGTGATCTTAATCAAGAACAATGATTTATCCAAATAAAAATTTACATCACAATATATATACTATATAATCACTCTTTCTATTACATTGAGTGATCACTAGACACAGATCATGTCAAAATAGTATAAGTCATCTAATACATACATTATTATATAAAATAGACTGATTGGTTATAATACATACATCAAGTTTCATTTATTAAAGTGGTTTATAACATCACAAGTCACTTAACTGATCATCAACCTCAATTTCCTCATTCTAATTCAATCACAAGCCCATATTTTTTTCTCAATATAAAAGCTCCCAATCCCAACGGCGTTGAGTTCTAAATAAATACATGATCAACAACATGCCAAATCACCCCATAATTAGATAATCCATAATGTTCTAATTATCTCTCCAATGTCTAGTAAGGGGTAATTATAATAAGAAAACATACCTAAGTAAATCAATGATCATACAAAATTCTATATGACATACTTTTGTGGGTTAGTCCAGATATTAAGTCTTGAATAGTTACTATACGACTCTATTATGTGTATCTTGTATGAAAATATTTATATCAAGATTATATTCATTTTAATCATAACTTATCATCACAACGCATAATTATTTTTGGTTATCATCGATTATGAACAACTCAAAGTGATGTCTTGAGGGGAAAATTATCATTTAACTTCATGAAATATATGTAGTTAACATGAAATAATGATACAGTGGAGATTGTTTCTCCAACAACATGATACATTTTATATTCTTGAACACTTTTAAAAATACTTAAAAACCATAAATAAGAACCTTATAAAGATATCATATATGATATACCACAAAATTAGCCATATATTTTCTTCATTTTCAGGGGTTTTGTTAAAATCGTTGCATATCTATATAATTACTTCCAAATCAATATGTGAATTCCTAATAAAACCATCTCATTAAACTCTTATGTGATTAATAATTATAAATTTGGATATTTTGAATAATTGTGAGAATTATGAAGCATTTTTTTAATTTTTAATTCCTTGAACATATTCAAATTCATTAACTTCACAGCATCAAATGTTATAATGTTAATAACTTTTTTTTCAATATAGAACTCACTCCAAGTTCATCATCATCATCCTTAAAACCCTTTCCATGAAAAATTTACCCTAAAATATTTTGGTAACTAATGTAACTGTTTTCATTATTACTTATCCAATATGTCCAAAACTCTTTTAGGATATAGTGATTTTCACTTTGTTTTAGTAAATAAATGTAACTATTTACAAGTATCTTTATTAATATACCCTAAACACTTTAAGATATTAAGAAAAAATCAAATTAATTTTTTTAATTGGAATTTTATTTCAGTTGTTAACTTTGAACTTATTAAATTCCAAACATACACATACTAACCTCTTTCACAAATTATTATCTTTAAAATATCATTCTAAGATACACAAACTCCTTTATGTTTAGTAGAAACACTTATTTACTTTAATAGTAATATTTAATAGAAAATTTTTTTTTATATCAAATATTGTATTATATGTGTTTGTAACATTTTATTCTTGAAATTATACTTTATTCTTTAAAATATACCATTGATGGGTCGAGAGAACACCTTACCTTATATCTTAACAAACATATAGATAAAACATTTATATCTTTTCCTACTTTTCAAGACATGTTATATAACTTGATGAATCATAATCCTTGTGTATATAATAAATTATCTTATATTATTCATGAAGACACTTTTTTAGTAAAACAAATATCTTTTTATATAACCAAAATTAGTCAACTGTACACATTTTTACTTAAAACCATCAAAGACTGAAAAATTTCTTTATAATAAACACATTAATGGAGAAATTATTTGCACCATCACTTCAGTATAGACTATAATCACATTCAATTATTCCCTTTAATTTGACCTCTTTTATATTCATAGAATTTATAAAATATACACTTGATATCGTATACCCTTCGAAACTAAATATTTAATTTCTTTAATGACATTACCAGGCATGAAATATAAATGGAGTTTTATAAAACCCTTTACTTACCTCGAAAAAATGCATCTTATGGAAACACTATCCTTATACTTCTTTATAAATCTAGGTCTCCATGAATTTTAATGGATATATGAACAGGTATTTATAAGAATTTATATCTTATTTTTCTTTTTCCAATTTGAAATTTTACCCAGTTATACTATAACCACAACAACAAAACCCAGATATCATATTCCTAGTCATATATCCCAAAAATTCAAGAATATAGTGTAAATATTTCTTTAATACATTCCCATTGTTTAAATATTTCCACCAATGAAAATAAAATGAATTCTATAACCAGAATAAGATTTAAGGAAACCTCTAGTCTCACTAAGTCAATGTCATACTCGATCATTTTGAGTATATAAGTATATAATAAAATTCCTTATGTCATTTTTAATATAATACCTTTTAAACCTCAAGTTAATCACTTTATGATTCTCATTATCATTTAGATTCATCTACTGAAAAACTTCATTTTCTCTTTTATTCATGAAGGTATTAATATAACACCAATAATTTCTCCAACTTAATAAATTTCCCAAAGTTACCAGTCTTAGATTTTTCTCACATTAAGTTTCTCCATTTCAATGTTTAATCTCAAAGTTAGGTTTGATTATGATGATGATACTATTTTTCTATACTAGAGTATTTTATCATATGAGTATCATGTTTTATATCTTTTCATCAAAGACTTTTAAATAAAGTCTCCCCACTAAAATTATAACCCCAAACTTCATTATCATTAGTGTACCAAGATCTATATTTCAACAAATTTTGAGTCTAATTTATTTTTTATCTCAAAACATATATATTTTGGTAGTAAATCATTACAATCATATCATATATGACCCTCAAATAATTGAGAAGACAACCCATTATCCAAGTCCATTGTATCGATAAGCTCTACTAGATTCCTCTAGTATCCTATCTCACAGGGTATATTAACTTACCATCATCAGACTCTTATAAATTGATTTGGAAACATAACTCTTATATTTATCCATTTCCACCATTACTTACACAAAATTATCCATGGGCACCCAACCTAAGCATCAAACTACCTGCTTGGATGATTGAGGTCTTGATATGTGTTTTATTTTGAAGGAATATCACAATTATAATTTTAGTGGTTTTCTTTCATAAGACTCACCATATTATCTCATTTTATTCCCTTTACATGTATGAATGATTATAATGATTTATTTTGGAATTTTATTCCTTCCACCTAACCTATATGTTTAAACCATATTGATTTGAAACTCTTTACACAAATCATAGTTTATATTACTAACCCAAACTAAAATAAAACTATATTCAATCACATCCAAATACATCCCATGAGAAATGTATATGAATCCTTTTCATGAAAAGGATTATAATTATATGAAATTAAAAGTCACCATATGACTAATCTTAGAGCTGCAAATTGTCAACCTCCACATTTCTAAAAAATTCCATATGTTATATGTCATTGGGAAGAAAACCTAAATCCCTCTACCCATGGATAATTTTATCAAGAGAGATATAAACTCCATCATAATTATAACACCTAATATATATATAAATACTTTTGAACTTTAATTCAAGATCTTAACTAAATACAATACAATGTAAATTTAGAATAAAACTAAATCTATAATCATGCCTAGAATGTCACTTCTTAAATACATGAACGATAATCTCTGTAAGTATTTTAAAATTTTAAACAAAATAATACACATAATTTCACAATATAAACAATTTATATCTATGAATAATCCTGTGAATAAAAATTAAAATAAATGAAAAATTCAAATATTTAAAAATGAGATAAACATTTTTGAATATTTCATAAATAAATCCAGAAAAAATAGTCAATAATTTAACTAAACTTGTTGACATTCTATATTTTTGAATATAAACACTTTATATTCATTTTATAATATGAACTCCTTAATATAATTTACTATATGGAATTTTATATAATCATATTATATTACATGAAATATAAACATTCAATATATCAATTATATTATTTAACAACATAAAAAATCCAAATATCACATATTTATATTGTTATTTAAACATTTATTAAATAAATCATAAAATAATTTGGATTTGGTTTAAATATTTTTCTCAAATAATCCCTTTATTTTGAAAAATTCAAATTAATAATTATAAAAAATTCATAATTTTAAATATTACCCCCTTTTATATTTGGTAATATTTTTTAATTTATAAACACTTTATAAATCACACTTTTAATTTAAAAATAAACACTTTATATCTTAATTATAATCTATTCCATATTAGTTTTACCAAATTAATGTACACTATAAATATAATAAATCCAAAGTTATTTCATCCCATGTAATTTTTATTATCACATGTTATATTCCTCAATGTTTGTGTAACAGTCTATAAGTATTAACTTATTTATTATGTTAATTCATACATAATATTCAAATTATAAAAAAAATTATATATAAAAATAATTAAATTAAAAAATAAATAAACATTTTGTTGATTTTCCAAATATTAAAAATTAATATGAACATTTCATATTTTTATTTTGGCATTAAAATATCCTATTATCAATAACTAACACTAATATTTTAGAACCCATTTATAAACTAGAATAAAATGATCCAAAATATTAATTTTTTACATTTGGGGCTTATTTATAATTTTATGATGGATTAAGGGGGATTATCAATCGTAATTCGTGATGATAAAAAAACTGAAAGCCATGGGTATCAGGATTATATTTAAATTAAAAAGTAAATTTATTACGTATCAAGTTACCCTTATATTTGAAAGATTCACTTATATGTTAATGGTAGTGAGAGTTTTTTATGGGGAAATCCATACATAAGAGAGTAATCCATATATAGAACACTACTATTCTAGGGAATGACATTATTAATTAAGTAACCCTTATTTAAGAGGTTAAATTATGTAAAAGAAATTTTCTTACATATGGTGCTCATAGATCATAACATATGGGTTAATCATATTGGGTGATATCATTTATGTCACTGTTTTTATTTGAGGCTCAATTGTCACTAAACCTAAATTTATATAATACCCTACAATATCACCTATATCATATATTATGGAACATATCAACAGTAGACCTCTCAATATATATAAATTTATGATATGTATCATTTGTTCCTTATTACTGAGTAAAAATATTATGCTATCATTTAACTTAATATCAGGAAAAGCATTCACTGATCTCATAATAATTTTAACAGTTCAAATGTTTATATGTATCAATAAATGAATCAAATCATTGATTTGTTAAAAAAGTTAAACCATTTTAGTGACATCGAACAAGACATACACCCATATCATAATCCCATTGTATGCTATGATAGAGGCATCCAGTCGAATCCTCAAACCACTTGTGATACGAATATATCATAATCTATGATACTCATCACATATATATCATAGGATATGACTCAAGGTGTTTCATAAAATATTATCTACCAATTTTTGTGAATATCCATAAAATATATCATCATTATAAATTACTAGGATAAAAATAAAACTCCCACTAAACCACTTATAGACATAAGGCTCACATTCATTCTTAATTAAACCAAACTATTATATATCATCATTATAATGAATATTACAGGAATTTATGCTAGATTCAACCAATAAATGGATCTCTAAAACTTTTATAACTTATCAGCATCATATGGTGTCTCAAACAAATTTGTTTGTGTCATATAGACATCCTCTACAAAAGTTCCATTAAGGAAATTAATCTTGACATCCATTTTCAAAATTTCATAATAATGGAAAGTTGTTATGGAAAGTATAATTCTAATATATTTTTGTATAGAAATTAGTGAAAATGATTTTTCATAGTTTATTACTTAATGTTTCTTGAAACCTCTGTCAACCAATAAAGTTTTATAAGTACAAATTTTAATATCCATGTCCAATTTCTTATTGAATTCAAATTAACAATCACTGTGTTTAACAATAACTTGAGTATCTATCAAAACCAAAAATTGTTTTTGGTACATGTAATCCATTTTAAAATTTATTTCTTATTTTGACTTTCCTACTTCTAAGATATTTAATACTTCTTTGAAGGAAATAGGTTGATTATTCTTAATAAGTAATGTGTTACCTTCCCCTATGACTAGAAAAACATATCTCACTAGTTCTCTAACCTCTCTAGTGCTCCTTTGTAGTAATTGTTTCTCTAAAAAAATCTTCAACTAGATATAATGGGATTTTTCATGTTCCAACTCTTATGTATCTTTATCCTTGACATTACCGAAGTTTTTATTTCTCCCACTATCTCCATTGGATATGTGATCCCTTTCAAGATACATGGAATGTATTACCATGATTAATTTTTCTATCAAGGTTTTTATATAGATAATATCATATTATTTATTTATGATACTCTATAAAGACACATGTTGTGCCCTCATATAGGATTATAATTTCCACTTTTTCTAGTGATTTGTTTAGTGAGTATACCATGGATTGTAATTCATATCCCTAAAGGGATAATGGAAGGTTTTCATGACTCTTCATTGATCTCACATTTTCTAAAAAGGTGTGTTTCCTTATTTCACAGACATTATTCCACTATGATTTATAAAGAGGGTGAGTTGGGATACTATCCCAATTTCTTATAGATAATATATGAAATCTTGGTTAAGATATCCTCGACATATATATAGGTCAGGTTTCATTTTCTTTTTAATAATATGATTCTCTACTTAATTATTATATTCTTTAAATTTCTTTAAGGAATCGAACTTATACCTCATCAATTAGATGCATTCATATCTACTAAAATCATTAGTAAAAGTAATAATGTATGAGTATCCACTTATATACTATACTAGAAAATATCCCCATACATCTTTATGAACAAATTCAAGAATCTCTATACATCTCTAACCACTTCAACTAAAATTATCTTTTTTAATTTTTTCATATTAACAATATTGGAATATATAAGGTTGTGCAATAAAAAGAACATATATACCCTTCTTAATATAATCTCATTAAATACTTAAAGTTTACATGAATAAGGAAATAATGACATGAATGGGTGTAATATGAGTCTTGTGAACTTGATTCATTATCAATTCTATGAATTTTTGATATTATGTTATGTAAATTCCATTATTTTGATGTTACTAGTAATAGAATTTGATAAATTTATAAAACTATCAAATTTTATTTATGAATGTGAAAATAAATCCATGTATGTCTCAACTTGACAAAGAAATGCTGTTTTTGGATAATCATTCCCCTTAATAATAGTTCTTTAAAACTAAAACCATTTCAATTTGAAATGTGAGATGGTAGACTCATATATATAGTATAGATAACCATGATATACTGGAAACTCAAAGATACACCTCAACACTAGTAATATTATTGATTGTAATTGGTTCATATATGTTGATACAATGATTACACTAGATAATGAATGTGACGGAAGTTTCCTCAATATTCTTTAATAAGGTATAATTATTATTCCAATGTCTCTTCCTATTATAAGAAAAAAAACATAATTATCTTTAACCTCTCTTTAGATCTTTTTCTTCATTGAAGGGACTTGAAAATTTCGCTTTATCTTAGATACTTATTTAGAAAAAAATATTTCTATTCCTCTTATTCACTATAAACACTGATGACTTATCCAGCTTCATTTATTTATCCTCTTATATAATAAAATTCAAATAAATATAAAAGAGAATTATCTTGTAAATGTTGAAATTAAAAATAAATATTGAAATATTGAAGGAAGATAAGAGAGGATGAGATTTATTCACATCTCTTTTTTGTATTTTAAGTCCTAACATATCCAACCTCTTAATGTATTATATTTTGTTAACCATATGAATTCCATAATGAACTCATTATCCTAACTTTCATGTAAATAGGCCCCTTTATATTTCATACCACTTATTTCTATCTTTCTCTTAATAAATATCATGGATATAAGACAACATGGAATAATCATCCATGTTGTTGTAAATACTTTAAATCGCACTAGACATGGATGATAAAAAAAGCCATTGGACATCTAATTAATCATCTATGTTTTTAAATTAATCAAAATGGTCCTCCATAGTTTTCTCCTCAGATTCTTAGCATTAACTGCGGACTCTAATATTAGTGACCCAAGATTTTTATACATAGATATTATAACTATTTAGATGAATATTCAATACATTTCACAAATACATGCATGAGGATCGTAAAGGTATAAGGTCTTTGGAGACAATAAAAACAATATTATCATTTCATTAAATATCTTCAATATCTAACAAAAAGATATTCCACTTTAGTAATATTATAGAAATAACCTAATTAAACCTTTCTTGATAACCTGAGGAAAGAAAAATATAAGTAAGGGTTATCTTAAATACTCATTAATAGTAAACATGGGGGATATCAATCAATGATAATATGAAAGCATAAGATAAACATAACTGTATGAGATCATAAATATAACTTAAAAGGTTTATACCTAGTCTATCGTTGTTCATAAACATAATTCATGGAATAAAACATTTTTATTTCAAAAGACATGAATCATAAGAGTGAGAAATCATCATAAATAAATCATGAACCATAAGTTCAGGTCATAAAAGTGTGGCACCATCATAAGTTTATAAACCGTTTCATATGAGAATTTTAACTAGTAAGACCATCTAATCCTAACCGATCAGGTATCAACACCTATTTCCCATAGCGAAACAAGCACGTAAAATTGTTCCTCATAATGGATCATAAAAATTGACATTGTTTTACATAGTGGATCAAGCATATTAACTATCTTCCCATAGTGTATCAAGCACTTATAATTGGTCTCCATAGCTATCTCATGAGATATAAAACTCTATCCAATGAATTAGAGGGAAATATAATATTATTCCCATCCATATCATTATGAAAACCATATATATGTGTCTCATAATATCATAAAACATTCATCATATCATTACCCATGCATTAAAAAGGGTTTCATAAACATTTCATAATTTCATTATATAATAACCCATTGAAAAAATGGGTCTTCTAATAATATCATAATCATAATCATAAAACATACATATGTATAATATGTATGATATCATTGGATCATATCCCTAATAAATAATAATTAACATCAAATTATATTATCATAGTTGAGGATTTATTTAAAATATAACTTGGAATATTTATTAAGGAAATTACAGTTTTCATTTTGAAATCACTTAATTGAAATATAAAAATTTCTCAAATATTATGGAAAAAATTCATCTCAAAAAATTAGAAAAAAATAATTTAAGATGCAAAGTATTGATTAGTCACGAAGGTTTTAAATTATTCTCATGATGTCTAAGATATAAAAACAATCATATCAGGTTTTTATAAAAAATAAAAAAAAGTACCTCATTTGGAAAATGAAAAGAATATTAATTTTGAAAAAAAAATATTTTAATAAAAAAATGGATAGAAATTAATTTAAAAAATCATTAGATATTATTAAAAATATTCCGAAAAATATTTTTAGAAAATGTGGACATGGAAGAGAAAGATTTCTAACCGAATATTAAAACATAGTCAGTTTTTCTTAAAAAATTATTTTTCTATTTTGAGTACTTAAAGTTGGGAAATGAAGACATGAAATATTAAGAAATAACTATATGAGAATATAAAATTAAAGGGTTTGATCAGATAAGGATAATATAATTTCTTCAATTAAAATTCAAGCATAAAAATTATGATTAAAATAGGATTAAAACATAGTTTCATTACCTCAAGTCTCACTTTTCCTCATTAAAATTCGAAAATCCTATTTAATAAATATATATTTTTTATAAACGTATTTAAACAATATAATCTTCTTGATCATACCATTTATGAATTACTTATGACATTTTATCATCCATTTGTTAGTAATTTGTTACTAAAATTACTATTCTCTATGATGACTACTTTGTTTCTCATGAATGTTTTGTTTCGTATGTTTTCGTCCATATAATTTGATCAAGATTAAATAATTTCAACAATGTTATAAATATCATATATATTAATTATATATATAATCATCCATAATAATTATAGATAGAAAAATGAATTACACCGTTCATGGAGATGGTAGGTCGTATGGAAACATTAACATTGTTTTCACATTTAGATAAATGGAATGAAAAAAAGTTAAATAATAATTAACCATTATAGAACCATAATTATATCACATAAGTCATATATATTCATAAAATCCATCCTCATTACCATCCATTTAAAATCAGAGATGAAAAATGAATCACATCGCTTCGTGAAGGTAATAGTCTACACATACGCACAAGAAACATTGTCATTTTCCAATGGTTTGGAAGGTAAAAAGTTAGATATAATATTATTATTGGATAATAATAATTATTTCATAAATTTCATATATAAACATTAAAACCATCATAATAACTATCCAAGAAATATGGTTATGGAAAATGAATTGTATCGCTACATGGAGATAGTAATTCATAAATACGCATGAGTGATAGTTTCCCTTCACATTTTATGGAAAAGTATAGAAATATATTATTGACATACATTAACATTATATAAAAAAATTTAATATATAAAACATTAAGCAAATAGATTCATGAATACAGTACTATTCTAGCACCTTTGGAAACATGGAAATATAGACACTAGTGCATAAGAGAGCTACATTATCTACCACTAGGTTCTTCATGACTAGAAACCTTCATAGACACATAAATAATAATACCTATCTTCATAACCTGGGGTAAATTAAGCATAAAAATGGTTCATATAAGATTCCCATTGAGGGTAAATAAGGGATACATTTAAGCTTAATCATGAGCATAAGGGTATAAGAACATGATAAAGAAAATAGAAGATCATACTCTGCATATGAAAGATCATAAACATGAATCATGGTATAAATATTGGTTGTTAATAATAAATAAATCATAATTAAATAGATAAAATAATCCATGAAATAATAACATAGCAATAAAACATGTAATTTTGGAAGATACATAATCATATAATATTATTTCTATAGTAGCCAAGACAATGCTACCAAGACCATCTTGGTAGTATATGTTCACTCCCCATACCATCTTAATAGTCGTGGTTCACTCCCATGGCCATCTTGGTAGCATGAGTTCAGTCCTCATGCCATCTTGGTAGTCATGTTTCACTCCCATTGCTATCTTAGTAGTCAAGTTTAATTCCCAAGACAATCTTAGTCTATCTCATGAGATATAAATCTTTAGCCAATGCATTGGATGGAGATATAGGTCCCACCAATATCATAATAAAATCATACAAAAATGTTCCAAAAAATCATAAAAAATAATATCATAACCCATGAAATTAAATGGGTGTCATAAATTTGTAATTATATCATAACCTAGAGAAAAAGATATAGGTTTTATAATGATTTTATTAAATGCATAACCTGTGAATGAAATTGGGTTTCAAAAGAATATACCTTGTGAAAGGGAAAAGGTTTCATAAGCACCATAACATTGAAACATAATCCATTCAGAGAAATAATATGAATGGATACATTGAATAATTTCCCCATAAAGTAATTATTAACACTAATATATGTTTTCTTATATAGGAAACAATTTGTAAATATATTTCAAAAATATTTCTTGAGGAAAATATATTTTCTGCACTGAAAACACTTTTTAAAACATTAAAACTTTTTGAAAACTATTTTCTTTGAAAAATATATTTAAAAACATATAAAGTAAATATCTAAAACCATAAAAAAATTAAAATCAATTTCATTTGAAAATTTTCTTCAAATATCTTTTCAAAACATTTTTGAAAACATGGTTTTTGAAAAAAAACTATTTCTGGCCAAAGGGAGATGGTCAGATTATTCTTAAAAATGTAATCTTATGTATAAAAGATTGGTAAAATTGTAATAATAAATGAATATATCTTTAATAAATATATTATAAGTAATATAATGTTTTTTTATGTGAGATGTATCATAATATTTCATCAAATTAATCATAAACATAAACAATCTTGAAAAGCGATGAGATTGTTTCAATAAGCTCATATAACAAGGTAACATGTGATCATATTCTCCATGTAAGAAACTTATATCACATGAAGCTTAAAATATAATTAAAATAATTAAATTCATGATATAATATGTAAAATTTAATTATATACACCTTGAAAAATAATTTAGGTGCATAACAAAACATGAATCTCAAAGAATGAAAATTGAGCAAAACTATTTCACCGATTTGGTAACATTTAAAACATAAACCCCATGAAAGAAATATCATAAAATGGATATTTGAATAAAAATATATTTAATTATAATATACATATAATACAATCATGGTAATTACATACACTAAAAAAGGAAATAGTCGTGAACATAGCATGTGTCTCAAGAAAATAAAAAGTGAGATGAAATCATGTCACCTTTTATCTTGACTTTCAGCGTACTCATTCATACCACCTGTATAAAAAATATAAATTTATTATAAATATTTTTTAGAACCATATTCTTATATATAATAACATATATGGTTTGATTACGACCTCATATTACCTGCATGTTGACCATCCTATGTTAAGGGTTAAGTTTGGGTAATATTCACTTTGTTCTTCGTATGTATCCTAATTTATTATATTGTTGGTCCTTATACTTATATAATGATTCCAGAATGTAAACCATGATATAAATATCAAATATATCTAGTGTATTTGTATTATAATAATCTATATAATTTATAATTATGAAAAGTAAAACACCATTCATGGAGACGGTAAGTCATACTTACGCATGAACATTGTTTCATTTTTTATTATCGTATTGAAAGAAAGAAGGTAAATGACATATGAATATATATATATATATATATGTATATTTATATTTATATGTATATATATATTAATCATTATTCGAGTATAATTGTTATAGAATATATATCATATAATTTCACTAAACCCATCATTAATACAATCTATGTAGTGTGTGAACGAATCACATCGCTTTGTGGGGGAAGTAGTCCACACTACCTCAAATGAAAATATCATATTAATGCCAAATTGAAAGTAAAAAATATATGTTTTTTAAAATTAATTAATAATATTAAATAAATAATAAATAAAATATATAGTATATATAAATATAGTATTCATCATAATGTCCACTATGAGAGGTGGTAAGGAAAATTGAACAATCATCATTTAGTGAGGTGGTAGTTCTCCATACGCATAAACAGTATGTTCGTTACCCATTAGATATATGTGTATGCAAGTATAGGTAAAACAATTAGCATAAAAAATCCTAGTTTATTGAGGATATTATTCTTGTTATAAAATCATGTAAAAAAGAAAGTGGAGGAGTGTTGAAAGAAAATTAAAGAAAGAACTTGGGAGAAGACAATACCTTTTAATTAGGTAACTCTTTTTCGTTTGTGCCAAAAGGATTCCATGGATATATTTTTGACTATGAAGAGGATTATATAATAAATGGAGAGAATTTTGGAGCATATTTTATCATATTTTCTTTGATACAATGGGCTTTATAATTGTCAGAAATTGGGATTAAAGGATCCTTTTTTATAGTGGAGGAGGAGTGGCACACTTGTAATTTTTTGAAGAGAGAATTCCACCCACATTTTTCATGTTGAAAGTGGATCCAATAATGTACCATATTAGATAAAAGTTATTATAGGGTCTAAATATTACTATAAAATTTTTGTTGGATAAGTTTCTAGGTCGTTTTGGGTTTTAAATTTAAGGTTTAGTCCTTAATTAAGATTAAGTTTACCTTAATCGATGTAATTAATTTTAATTACATTCACTAATATTTTTCGTGAAAAAATAATATTAATATATTATACATTATAAATTATGATGATTTCAAATATGTAATACATTTATCCAAATTTCAAATGTATAAATAGCATAAGTAGATTTAAAATTAATCTCATAGTCGGGTCGATAATGCAGGATTCTAAAATAAAAATGATCAAAAGGTTGCTAAGTTTTTATATCCAATTTCATTGTGAAATTGGTTCAAATTACCAACATAGGATTAATTGATAAAATAATATCTAATTTAAATTTCAAAAAAAAATTGAAATATAATTTAACTTTATAAATAAATAATATTAAAATTCATTTTTGAATTAAAATCCGGTATTTGTCACTATTCATCTAAAAATAAAGTTTCTCAGAAAAATCTCAAAAATTTACCCTAAGATAATTTAGACAATCTAAATTAAAAAAAAACTAAGCTTATTTTACAAAATTCAATTTCTAAATAAGTTTAAAATTAATTTTATTATTTTTCATAGAAGGACATTAAAAGAAGTTTATTCGAGAAATATTATTTTTAAACATATAAGGAATCTTCCAAAAGTTGTTAGTACTATTCATATTACAAGTTTAACATAAAGTTCATAATTATCTCATTTAAAAAAAATTAACAAAAAATTATTTTTCATAGAAACATCAGTGTTGTGTGTAACGTACGCTAAGTCGGTGTTGCGTGTAACGTACGCCGAGTCGATGTTCCTTGTAATGTATGCCGAGTTGGTGCAGTTCAACATATACAATGTTGGTTCCATATGAGAGGAATGTTTGACATAGTGAATTTCAAGACATAAATTTAAATTTGATTTATTTGAAATAAAAGGTCCATAAAAACTCAAGGAGTTACAATCTTTGTAACACCCCGACCCCACAAGGCTGGAGCTGGTGAATTACTTGTGATATTGGCATGGTTATAAGGAATGAAAATCCTTAAGGAACGATCAATTTAGTAGTCTTGAAGAAAATAGATACATAGATGTAACTCATATTACATTGGGAAAGGTTACAAAATACAATACAAAACAAAAACTAAAAACTTCATCCATAGGAACTCAATAAAAGGTATTCTCTTCATCACCTATTGAAGATAGACAATGAGAGGGGTGAGATCAAATGATCAGTAAGGGTTAAATATATCAGAAGCATGATTAAAATGATAAGTGAATCATATCCAATCTGACATAATAAATATGGCATGATGAAATGAATGAAAAACTAATGCCATTAATAAACTAAAAATAAAACTCATCCATAGGTTTTGTCATTATGAAAACCTCAAGGATAATAACAATAACCAATAATGAATAAAGAGAATTATTATTAATTTTATGTCATGTATCTGGCATATGAAACCATAAAATTGTAAAAATGGCTTACTACTGTGGGCAGAAACCCATCTGATTTTTGGAAACAAACTCGAAGGGTCTTTCGCCAAACTGTTTTGTCTCATGAGACCTACCGATGCATCGAAGGGCTGTATCAGGCCCCACCCACCTCTACATCAAAATCATTATTTATACATTGATTCAATACAATATAAATATGCCTTTTCAATATCCGTATAGAGTATAGAATATATATTCATCAATAACAACCCAAATATACACCGTATGTGAAATGGTATATGGTTTAGACAATAAACATATCCACAAAATGAGATTATGGATATTTAATAGAAATAAAATTTCAAATGGATAGTGATCTCAAATGGGCAGTAGGTACACCACATAAGGATTATTAGGTGCACAATACAAAGTTAGTCAAAACAAAGGGTAGTTGAGACAAAGTCCCTTACCACAATGTAATCAGTCGAATCCTATGACCAGAATTTAATGAGCATCAAATGAATCATTGAATAACAAGAATATAAATTGAATCATGTTATTATATATCAAATGTCAGTACACATATACCACATACAATAAATAAGTGGTGAACAATGAAAATCTCACATAAATGAAATTGTGATGAGAAACCCCTTACCTTTTTCTCTAGTGTGTTCTTGATTTTTATTAATAACTGGAATAATCAAATTTAGATTCATTAATTAATAATTCTAGAACCTAATCAACATGTAATTGATATGATATGACATTATTAAGTTCATTAATGATCTATTTGATGGTTTTAAGAGATGAAATCTTATTGTTTTGGAAGCATTTTCTTACTTGGTTTTCATGGTTCGTTTACTTGTTTCCATGAATGGAAGTTCATTTAAAACATGGTTAATCATCCAGAATTTTTAATAAATATTATTAACAAAATTATGGATATATAAATGATCTTATAATGATTTTGGGTTATATACCATGATGAAGATTCATTAGTTAAAACATTAATGATGTTCATTTATATCGTTTTAGGGGTTCTTTGATAATAACAACCCCATTTTGTTTTATAAATTAGGACCATGAGTACCAAATAATTCTATTGAGGAAATTAGACAATAAAAGTAACCTGAAATAAAATGGAAGTTTGGTTGGAAAACCCTTACAACTTTTTAATCAATTGAATCATATGCCCTAAAAATAATGATCATCAAATGATAAGTTTAATATCATGAAAATAAATATATTCATGATATGAGACATTAATGGGCAGCATACACACACCATACAAAAGTATTACAAGTGAATATGGAAAATCTCACGAAAATGGAAGTGAGATGAAGAAACCCTTTGAAATTGAAGGTTGGGACATTGGGGGATTGAGGAAACCTTGGGAGGACTAAAATGGATTTAAGGAGGCCAGAGCGTCATTGAGTGAGAATTGGGAATGAATTCAATGAAGGGAAGAGTTGGTATTTATAGGAAAAGTGTGGGATTATTTTAATAATTTTCAAGGGACACTTCATGAGGGGTTTTTGAAAAACCATGGGCTTGCCCAAGGTATTTGCCCATGATATAAGCAACTTGGAACACCTCACATATTATTTAACTATACACAAGTCGACCAGATTTATTACATCATTATTATACCATTAATGATGTCATTAACACACCGAAACTAAAAACTGTATTTTTTTACTATTCACTGAAAAATCAATTGTTTCAGAAAAATTCCCAAAATTCACCCTAACTATTTATCGACGTGTAGATTTCAAAAGTTAAATCCATTTTTCAAAAATGATTTTCTAAATATTATTAATTAAAATTTTAAATAAGGTTATGGCTAATTCAAAAAATAACAATCTTAAAGTGCAACTAGTTTTATTTCTCATTGAAAAACTAATTAAGATACCATTATCTTATTGCATTAAAAAATAAAATAATATTATTATTTACTATTTATAAGGGTATGTTACTATTAATATTACTATTCATATGTGTATGTTACTATTCACCAAAAATCAAGTTTGTTCTATCGGACTCAAATGACTTACTTAACACAACTCTAGATGACCATTTTTTGAAATTCAAAACATAGAAGTGATAAATTTATGTTTAATGGATAGGTTTTAACTATATCCAAAATAACCTAGTGTTTTTTAAAAAGAACACAATGATGAATAAAATTTAACTCATTGATGAATAAGGAAACATAACATAAAATGTTTGGGGTACTACATTATTCCCCCTTTAAAATGAATTTCACCCTATAAACTCATCACTCGGGTAAAAAAATGAGGTTACTTATAATTAATCATACCCTCAGGTTCACACATAGCTTCCTCTAACAGGTGATTTCTTTATGAAACTTTGACCAAGTGAGTGGTCTTGTTTCGTAGAACTTTCTCCGTACGATCTAGAATTTTAGTATGTTTCTCCTCATAAGAAAGATAGTGCTCTAGCAGTATGACCTCTAAGTTTAGTACATGTGAATGGTCAAGTAAGTACTTATTAATGAAAGATACAGGGAACATATCATAGAAAAGAGATAGATTTATAGGAAGTTCCAAGTCATAGGCTACCGTCCCGATATGATCAAGAATCTCAAAGGGGTTAACAAACCTAGGGCATAGTTTCCCATTCTTCCTAAATCTCCTAACCTTATTATAGGGTGAGATTAATAGAAACACCTTTTAACCAACTTCAAATTCCAGATCATGCCAATGGTTATCAGCATAAAGTTTCTATCGACTTTGAGCTACTTTGATTTACTGTTGAATGGTTCTAACCTTCTCGGCCATTTATTCATCAATCTCATGTCCCAATTGCTTTATTTCTCTAACTTCATCACAATACATTGGAGATCTACATTTAATTACATAGAGGGAATAATATGGTTCCACTAGAATGCTTGAGTGAAAGATGTTTTTGTATGAAGACTCAACTAGAAGAAGGTGTTGATCCCAACCACCTTTGAAATCTAGAGAACAGGATCTCAATATATACTTTAGATTTTTAATAGTTCTTGCAGACTAACCATCCACTTGAGGGTGATAAATAGTTCTAAAACTAAATTCTATATCAAGTTCTTGCTAAGGAATTCTCCAGAACATTGAAGAAAACCTCAAATCATGATCTGATTCAATGGAATGTGGTACTCTATTGAACCTTACCACTACCTTAATGTGTATCTTGGAAAGCTGGTCCAGAGATAAGTCTTCTCTGACAGTAATTAAGAGTGTCAAATTAGAAAGGTGATCAAATACCACCCATTTACTATTAAACCCTTTAGAGTTTTTGGCTGGTCTAATAAAAAAACCGTTGTGATATTACACAATTTCCATTCTAGTATGTGTAATGGTTACAATATAACTTTATACTTTTGTCATTTAGCTTTAACTTATTAGTTTACAAAGAACTGAGATACAAAATATATTATAACTCTCTTCATGACACCCCAATAGAAGTATTATTTCAAGTCCCTATACATCTGCATGCTTCCAGGATGAATAGATAATAAATAACTTTTAGCATCCTCTAACAGCTCCTTCTTCTTTAAATGTATTACGGAATAAACACATACACGGTTCATGAACCTTATCATTCCATCCTGATTAAGGTTAAACTCAGGTTCATTCCTGAATTTATTTTTTATCTCTTCATCTTCCTTATGTTCCACCTTAATCCTCACTTGGATAGAGGGTTGAATATTCATTTGAGAAAGATACAATTTTCCCCTTCCTTTAAGATTTCTAGCTCTATCCTTTGAAAATATAGAAATATTGGTTCTTTTGTGATCCTCCACATGGAAAATCTAGCATTATCCTTTCAACTCAAATCATTGGCCCCATTGTTCTCTTTAATAGGGTGGTAATTTATTGAGTAGTCATAATATTTTATCAATTCCAACAATATTCTATGATGCATGGTAAAATTTTTCTCTATGAATATATATTTCAGAATCTTATGATTGGTGTATATATCACACTTTTCTCCACAAATATAATTCCTCCATATCTTAAATGAAAAAAATTCCACTACTAACTCCAAATAATGAGTTGGGTAATTTTTATCATGAATCTTCAACATTTGTGAGGCATAATTAATAACCATGTTATTCTATATAATAAAACATCTCAATCCCTTCTTGTATTCGTAACTAAAGATTACAAACCCTTATACACTATAGGTTAATATAAGAAGAGGTTCACTAACTAACCTTATCTTCAATTCCTAGAAATTTTCCTCACATTCATTTTTTCCATAGGAACTTGACACCCTTCCAAGTTAACTTTGTTAGAGGATTAGATATTCATGAGAAATTCTAAATAAATAATCAATAATATCCGACTAAATCAAGAAAGTTATAGCCCTCAGTCACCGTGGTTGTTCTAGGCTAGCATTCAATAGCCTCCATCATTGATGGCTCTACCGCTATACCATATCTTGAGATTATGTGACCAAAAAATGAAAAAAAAAATCATTCAAAATTCACACTTTGTAAATTTTTCATATAGATTATCCTTCCTTATGGTCTTTAGTACAATTCTCAAGTGATCTTCATGCTCTTCCTTTCTCTTTGAATAGATAATAATATCATATATAAAGACTACCAAGAACTGATCAAGGTAATCTCTAAAGGCACTATTCATTAAATCCATGAAAATAGCATGGAAATTAGTAAGACCAAAATCCATATATTCATAGTGTCGATACTTTGTACAGAATGTCATCTTGGGAATATCCTATTTCTTGACCCTTAATTGATGATATCAAAAATGAATGTCAATCTTGGAATATTGTTGAGCTCCGTGCAGTTGATAAAACAAGTCATCAATGCAGGGAAGAGGATAATTGTTCTTTATTTTGATCTTGTTCAACTCTCGATAATCAATACAGAGTCACATTTATCCATATTTATTTTCACAAAAATAACTGGTTCACCCCAAGGTGACACACTTGGCTGAATTAATCCCCTATAAAGGTTTTCTTAGAGTTGCTTTTTCAATTTCTGCAACTTAATTGAAGCCATTATATAATGAGTATTTTTAATCAGTGTGGAATGAAGTATGGGTTCTATTGAGAACCCAACTTCTTATTTTGGTGGAACTATAGAAAAATAAGATGGAAAGACAACCAAAAAAATCTTAGACATTAGGCATATCATCGATGTCAATTCTCTCCCAAACCATTTTATATAAACAACACTTTTTAATGATAATTAAGACCCATACACTAGATGTAATCTCTATATGAAGTTCGTACTTTTCATCACATGGATGGATGGTCATATGAGGGTTTGAAATATCAAAAGTAACTTCCCTTCCTCAACAATTGATGTGGTATTTATGTAGATAAATAAAATCCATGCCTAATATGAAATCAAATTCTATGAAAGTAATAGTGAAAATATTTGAAGGAAGAACATTCCCAAAAACTTCAACCAGAGAGTAATCATAGACTTGAGATGAAATCATTGTACCACTAAGGTTTACACTGTTAATTACATATCTAATTATTTTGGTAGAATCATAACACCCTTAGAAAATTATTTTGATATGAAAGAGTGGGTATATACAAAATCAAATATGACAATAGTAATTCTAGAGTGGATGTAAAGTTTCCTTTCATCATGTCATTATCGTACCCCCCCATAAAAAATAGCGATTGAATGAGATTTCCCTTTATCCCTCCTCTTAAAAGGTTTCTAAATTCCATCATCATCATTAACCCTAGGATTTGGGTAGTGGTTAACATAATTCTCATTCTCCTTACACTTGTAGCATTGAATCGTTAGAGGTGAAATATGTGCTGCTTTTACCCCCATTCACAATGTTAGCCAACTTCTTCCCATCATTTCAGAAATGAGATTCCATGTTTCCTTCCCTTCCTCACTTAAAAATTTTATTAGACCCCTTAATTCAATTTACTTCTAGGTTGGATGATAATTCCTAAATAATACCTCATAAGTCTCATGAAATTAGCCTCGTATGTACCAAAATATTCATCATCCCTTTGTTTAAACTCAAGAAAATATTTCTCCATTTTGGTGCAAAGAATATAAGGAATGTAATTATAGAAAAAATAAATTCTTGAAATCATCCCAATTAATGGATTCAATCTCATCATACTACCTCATATTCTTGATTATATTCCACCCCTGATTTGTTTCACATTCAATGTGATAGACATTAAGATTGAATTATTTATCCACCAAACACTGGAAAATTGAAAATATATTTTTAGTGATTCTGATCCATTGTTTAAAAACAAGTGGATTATAAGACCCTATGAAATAATGTGTACATTTCCTCATTAAAGACTTAACAAAATATTGTTCCCACCTTTTTTCATTTTTAAGACCACCATGATTCATAGCTTGACAAATCTGTGTGATCATAGAAATGAGGTTTTTCATTCCAAATCCCATAGAATTCCATTTCTCATAAGTAAAATCATTTTATTTTCCATCACAATAACCATTAATGTGCTTTCTTCATGTTCCAGCCAATGACTAAAACCAAAAGCATAGAGTATAAAATAGTTATCATAATGAAGAACGACATAATCACGAAAAGTCACCTATAGTATTTATAAGTTATAAAACCTTCCTTAATGTATGAATCCTTAGGTTTATCTTAGGATATTCACAACCAACTTATTTTTAAATCACTCATTATGGTTCATGACTATTTTTTGAATTTATAAAGCATTTACCTTAGGAGTTTCAAACTAGATTGGGAGCAATGCTCATTGTCATGATCCAGATTACCTCGAGTCAATCCCAAAACATCTATTCAAAGTTGTTTCCCCTAAGTAAATTTGTTCCGGAGACACATCCACTTGTAGTATCCAGAAAGGGATTTATTTCTCGGAAACCAATCACTCTATCCTTCACCAAAATTCGAGGACATTGTCCTACACATTTCCTTATCCTTAAATTTATCCCTAGACATTTCCATAGGTTCCTCACTCAGGTTTTCTCATCCTAGCTTCCAAAGGATAACTAAAAAAAATTCTCTAATACAAACTATATAGACCTAGTCTTGAAATAAATTAACATTAAATAAATTTTTTTTAATACATAAAACATTAAACAAATAGATGCATGAAGACTGTACTAGTCTAGTTCCTTTGGAAACATGGAAACATAAACACTAGTATATAAGAGAGCTACATTTTCTCCCACTAGGTTCTTCATGAATAACACCCTTATTAGACACATAAAACATAATACCTATCTACATAACTTGGGGTAAAAGAAATATAAAAGGGGTGAGATCATATGCTCAGTAAGGGTAAACAAGGGAGAAATGTAATCATAATCATAAACATTAGGGTATGAGAACATGATCAAAAAAATAAAATATCATAACTTACATATCAAAGATCATAAATATATATCATGGAATAATTATTGATAGTTTATAAGACATGAATCAAAAGAAAATAAATAACTTAATCCATGAAATCATATCATAGGAATAAAACATGGAATTATGGGAGACACATAAGCATATAATATAATTTCCATAGTAAACAAGGTATCACTTCCAAGACCATATTGGTAGTATAGGTTCACTCCCCATACCATGTTGGTAGTCATGGTTCACTCCCATGGCCATCTTGGTAGCATGATTTCACTCCTCACACAATCTTGGTAGTCATGGTTCACCCCCATGGCCATCTAAGTAGTCAAGGTTCATTCCCAATACCATATTACTCTACATCATGAGAAATAAATCTTTACCTAATGCATTGGAGGGAGATGTAGGTCCCACCCTTATCATAATGAAAGAATACATACATGTTACAAAAAATCATAAACAATCACATTACAACCCATGAAATGAAATGGGTATCATAACATGTAGTCATATCATAACCTATGGAAAAAGATATAGGTTTAATAATCATTTTTTCAGAATAATAACCTATGAAAAGAATTGTGTTTCAAAAGAATGTAACTAATAAAACATAAATGAGTTTTATAACCATCATTCCATCAAAAAATAATCTATTCAGAGAAATAATATTAATGTAAACACTAAATAATTTCCCATAAAGGTGTTATTAACACCAATGGATGTCATCTTAGATGTTAAATAATTTTTAAATATCTTTTAAAAACATTTCTTGAGTAAAATATCCTTTATTCATTAAAAATACTTTTTAAAACATAAAAACTTTTTGAAAAACTTTTTCTTTGAAAATAGATTCGAAAACTTATAAAGAAATCATTGAAAAAATAGATGGTTTTTAAAATAATTTTTCCTTGAAAATGGGATTCAAATATATTTAAAAAACATTTTTTAAAATATTTATGAAAAAGTAGTTGTTGAATACAATAGATTTTTTACCGTAGAGAGAGACGGTTAGATTTTACATAAAATGTTATATTGAGCACCAAAGAGCGGGAAAATGGTACTAATATATGGATATATCTTCAATAAATATAGGAGAAGTAAAATCATGAGTTTTCTTGATATATGGATCATAACAATTCCTCAAATGAATCGCAAATGTAAATAATATCAAAATGTGATGAGATTGTTTCAATAAACTCTTATAAAATGGTAACTTGGGATCATATTCTCCATGTAAGAAAATAAAATTACATGGTGCTTAAAATAACAAGAAATTAATTAAATTCATGATATAAAATTTAATATAGAATTATATACACCTCAAAAAATAATTTAGGTTCATAAAAAAACACGAGTCTCAAAGAAGAAGAATTGAGACAAAACTATTTTACCAATTTGGTAACATTTCAAACTTAAACCCCATGAAAGAAAGATCATAAAATGGATATGTGAATGACCATAAATTTAATTATAATATACATATAATAAAATAATGGTTAGTAAATAAACCACACAAATGGAAATATTGGAGAACATAGCATGTATCTCATGGAAATAAAAAGTGAGATGGAATCCCCTTACCATATGTATTGACATTCTCCATACTCATTCATACCACCTGTATAATAAATAAAAATTTATTATAAATATTTTAAATAACCATATTATTATATATAATACCATATATGGTTTTATTATGACATTATATTACCCTCTTGTTAACCATCATGTGTTAAGGTTTCACTTCAGGTAATATTCGCTTTGTTCTTCGTATGTGTCTTAAATTGTTATATTGTTGGTTATTATACTTATATAATGATTATAGAATATAAAAAATGATATAAATATCATATATATCTATTATATTTGTATTAGAATGTTTTATATAATATTGATATATGAAATGGAATATATCATTCATGGAGACGGTGAACCTTACATACGCATGAACGTTGTTTTTGTTTTTATTATCATATTGAAAGAAAGAAGGTAAATAATATATGTATATATATTTATTTATTAATATAAATATTAAATTGGAATTATGATATCATATATATCATATAATTTCCCTAAGATCTTCCTTAATACATTCCATGTAGTGTGTGAACGAATCACATCACTTTGGGCAGTAGTCCACACTTCCTCAAACAAGATTATCGTATTAACACCAAATAGAAAGTAAAAAAGATATGTGTTGTAAATGGACTAAATAAGATTACATAAATAAAAAAATATATAATATATAATATATATAAATATATTTTCCATCATAATTTACACCATAAGAGGCGGAAATGAAAATTGAATAATCAACATTTAGTGAGAGGGTAGTTCACCGTACACGTAAAAAGTATGTTCGTTACCCATTATATGGAGGTTTTTGTAAGTGTAGATAAAACCAATTGTATAAAAACATCATATTATATTTATTACACTATTTTTATTATACAATAATAATAATAAAAAAGTGTAGGTGTTGGTGAAAGAAAATAAAAAGAAAAGACTTGAGAGAAGACGTTACCTCTTAATCGGGTAACTCCTTTTGGTTTGTGCCAAAAGACTTCCTTAGATAGAATTATTCCCAAGTTTATACTTATAATAGTAATATAAGTAAGTTGGGAGATAATTTTATCACATTTTGGGTGAGCCAAATTGCATGAAATGTGTGAGGAATTGAGAGAGAAGGATCCCTCTTTATAGTGGAGGAGTGGTACTCTTGTAAATTTTTGAAAAGATAATTACACCCAAGATTTTCAGATTGAAAGTGGGTCATATAATGGTGAATATTCTAAAAATTTAATGATAGGGTCGAAATATGACCATAAAATGGGATTCTTACAATTTTACATGTTGTTTTGAGTCTTAAATTTAAGGCATAGTCCTTAGATAAGCTTAATTTTATCTTAATCATTGTAATTAACTTTACTTATATTCACTAATATTCTTGGAAGAAACTATATTTATATTATTATAAATTATAAATCAGGATTATTAAAAATATTTAATAAATTTTTTCAAAACTCCAAACACATAACTGATAGAAATTAATTTGAAATTAATCCCGTAGTCGAGCCGACAATGCAAGTTTTTAAAGAACAAATGATAAAAAGTTTGCAAAGTTTTTATATATAATTTCATTGTGAAATTGGTTTTAATTACCCAAATTATATTAATTAATAAAAATATTATCTTATTAAACTTTTAAACCATTTTAGAATATAATTTAACCTTATAAATAAATTAGATGAAAAGGCAGTTTTGAATTAAAATCCTATATTTTTCACTATTCATCAAAAAATGAAGTTTCTCAATAAAATACCAAAAATTCAACCTCAGATAATTTATACATTATAAATTAAAAAATGAATTTTATTTTATCAAATTAAATATTTACATGAGTCTAAAATTAATTTTTTTTTTTCACAAAAGGACATTAAAAGCAGTTTATTCGAGAAAAGTGCATTTTTAAACATAAAAGGACTCGGGAAAAAATTAAATATTTCATTATCAATATGTTTTATTTATAAAAAAATTATAAATAATATTTTAAAATAATTTATTACTATTTTTATTAATAATTTTAACAGCAAGGTAATAATTATCTCATTTAAATAAATATACCAGTAAAATAATGTTTCGTAGAAACATCGGTGTTGTGTGTATCATATTCCAAGTTGGTGTTGCACATAGCTTACCCCGAGTCGATGTTATTTGTAACATACTTCAACTTGGTTTCATGTAACATATGCTGATTTTTTTTTCTTGTGAAAGTGATATTTGACTTAGTTCATTTCAATACATAAATGAAATTTTAATTTATTCAAAAAAAGGTCCTATAAAAACTCATGGTGTTACAAAAAGTGGGTGAATAATGATGGTTTCGTAATAATAATAATATTTAAAAATATTTTGGATAACTAGTTTATTATATAATTAATAGTATAATATTTTTTATATAATTTAAAATAATAATTAAAAAAATTGATCGGTTAACATTATTGCCTCTTCTTTAAATCAACTCCTCTAGATATCCTCTTTAGGACCCAAGAGTTGGTCTTTTGGTAATATAAGTACATATATAATTTAGATAAGGTATTTTATAATATAATTAAAAAAGTTTTCATTTATATATATGGCTTAAAGTTGTTTGGATAACAGAAAGGTGGGGTGCCCTTTTATAATGGAGAAGAGGGACACTCATGTGATTTCCAAAACGAATAAAATATAATAAAATAATTCTCTAGAAACATATTTCCAAATAGTTATGGATTATTTTATAAAGTATTATTTAGTTTAAATATCATAAAAAAATAATATTTTTATAGTGTTAAGTAGTTTTTAAACCATATCTTTTGGTTCGATCTCTAAGTTAACATGTTTTAACATTAATCATGGTAATTACTTTTTCACTATTAAAGGGTTATAAATTTACATATAAGAATAAAATTGGATCATAAATATAAAAAATATGAACTTTTAGATCTAATAATATCATAAATATCCTCTTTCAATATTTTTATGATATTTTTATAATTTAATAAAATATCTTTTTTGATAACATATCACTAATGTAAATTTTGAAACAATTCATTTAACTTGAATTAAATGATATAAATAAAAAGTTTGAATTATAATATAATCCTTTAAAACAGGAATAATATGTCATATTAATCTATAATATTCTTTTAACCCTATAAATCAGTCATAGTATTATACTCTTTAATATTT
Organism: Viscum album; assembly: GCA_963277665.1. NCBI lineage: Eukaryota > Viridiplantae > Streptophyta > Magnoliopsida > Santalales > Viscaceae > Viscum > Viscum album. Next base: position 1,949,594,904 of record OY728141.1, on the reverse strand, counting down.
TTAATATCATTTATTTTATTATTCTATTAATTGAAGAAATATTGTGTCGACATTACATTGGTATTTAAGGTAATAATATAATTCTTAAAAATATAAATAAATTCACATGATGAAAATAATTTAACTATTCATATAATAGATATCTATATTTATCCATAACATATTTTTTTCCCATGTGGATACATAATAGTTATTTAAAAGTAGCACACTCACATTTTCAAATTTTCTTTTCTTTCAATATTATATTGGTTATTTTCATGGAAGAGTGTCCATTTAATAAAAAAAATTAGATTCAAATGTGATAATTTTAAAATTATAGTCATCCAATAAAAATTAGGATTAAAAATTATGGATTTATCACTTATTTTTAACCTAGATTTACCGGATTTACCCTTTACTTATGTGATAAATTTTACTATAGTTACTAATTATATTAACCAAAAATAAAAGGGATAGATTTACTAAATTTTAAAATCATGATTCAAAATATGGAATAAATTTATAAAAATAAATTTCTTTAATATGAATATATTAATTTTAAGATAATCATGAAAAATGTGATGAAAATTGTTTTTAGTAAAGTATATTTTTAAGAACAAAATTGAATTTATTCTTATCTCATGACTAGAATAATATTAAATAAATGTCAAAAAAATTGAATGAAAATATAATACATTAATTTAAATAAAAAAATTACCAATAGTTTTTTATTTAATTTATTAATAAAATAATTCATTACACTCATAAAAGATGTTTTTCATAAAAAATGCATTTTCTTATGTATAAAATTATTTTTATACAAAATTTATCCATAGAATTGATTTAAATGAACTTAATTGGATTATTAATAATATAATGAATCTAAAATTACTTTTAAATAATTTTAAAAAAAAATCATAACTTTTTTAATTCTTACAACTAAAATAAAGTTTTTAATGAAAATCAGTATTTTTCACTATTCGTTAAAAAATCAATCTTTTCCGAAAAATTAAAAAAATTCACTCTAAACTAATTTTGAGCTGATGATTTCAAAAAATTGATTTTATTTTATCAAATAAAATTTTAAAATTTCTATAAATTAATTAAAATGTATGTTCACAGAAATAAAAAAAATCACTATTGAAGAAAACATATTTTTCAAAGCATAAAATAACTTTACTGGAAATTGAGTGTTTATTTCCAATGTATTGATAAAAAAAATTAATTGAGTGTGATATTTATATATATTTAGTAATATATTTTATCATATTCAAACTCATCAAATTAAAATTAAAGTTATAATGGTCATATTTAAATAATATTATTTTGTTATTCATTTAAGCCTAGTGTTACATGTCTTTTACGCTATCAAAAATTGTCTAGTTTTAAAATGTTTGGGTGTTAAAGGTATATAAAATTTCACTTTTTGGATAATAAATTACATAGTCACCTATACCATCCTCAGTAGCATGTACTGATAAGAATATTCTTCTTATCAAATACAGATCACACTGATATTGAATTGGTGGTGAGGTATTTGATTATCTACAATAAATAAAATAATAGTTTAGTGATTTATCTTAACTAATGATTATTCCATAATTAATTATTTAATTATGAATCCAATTATTTTATCAAATCCCAACTACCCACTCCTTTGAATTTTAAATATCTAATCACTCAAAAATTATAGTGGTAAGTGTGATGCCCATTCCAAGACCACTCACCTACAACAACTCGTGTCATTATGGGTTGCAGAAATTAGGATAAATTTAAATTTATATTATTGAGAGGTTTTCATGGGAAAATTAATAATTTATCTTATAATATTATCTTATAATAATTTTAAAACTACTATGTTGGTCCCAGAATATTGTTTTTACCCTGGGGTAATATTTTGAGGAAATCTTGAGCCTATCATATTTTTAATGGAAAATTAAAAATTTAGTTAATTAAATATTTATCATTTTATCATATTTTAATGGTGATATATTTTTATTATAGTCTCATATTGAAATTATGACTTCTCACTTCATTTTAGAACTCGGGATTTTCCTCAGTGAGGGGTAAATTCACTTTCTGTTCTGATTCATGGGTCAGCCCGTTTAGGTGGGAATTTTATTTTTATTTTCTATTTATTTTATTTATTTTTATTTTTCCCTTTACTTTAATCCTTATTTTGGATAATTGATTATTCTTATAGGTCCTCACACTTTTTTCTTGACCATCTGAGAGGAAGGATATTGAGAGGGAGATGGGATCAGCGTCGTCTTCCTTCAAAGAGCTAGATCAGGATGTGGCGGTTGCATGGTGTGAATCTGAATTCAGAGCATCATAATTTTGCACCCCAAGGTTGGAATTTTATTTTTATTAATAAAAATATCCATATATTATTTGTTTTTAGTTTTTATATCCTTTTATATTTTTTAGGTAGTTCTATGAGAGACTTTTTTGGGTTTTTTATGTGAACCAAGAGTTGTGAGGCCTTTTTTGGGGTTTTCTATTTGAAAAAACCCAATCACACAACATGTCATTCAAGAACACACATTGGGTGTCCTTATTTTTGGGTGAACTATATAAAATTATAGCTACATGTAATTTTTATTTGGGACATGTCATGTAATGGGACTCAGGGTGTGTCCTATTACTTGGATAGACACCCCAAGACAGGAAACATGATCATGTAGAGTATCTGGATAGACCTATGGTGAGGTGCAGAACCAATATCAATATAGGTTAATTTCCTAGATGTTGTGTGGGGTACGTGGACAAGTACCTTGTCTGGGGTACACCCTTATATAGGGTTAGTACATGTCATATACATGGGTAAGTACCCACTTGTTTGGGAAAAGGTACATGCCCAAGGAAGTCACTAGAGGTATACATTGTGTGTATGAGGCACACCCCATGTATTCTGTCCTTTGGATGATTTTTGATCATTTTCTCACCAAGTGGTAATAAATGAACTTGTGATTATTTTTGATTAGTTTTTTCCACATATTACATCATGGTCATGAGTTTTCAGTGATAATAGGATGTTGATGAGATGTTTTAGGTTGGTGATATGTTTCATATGGTTCCTAGAAGGTTTGCTCAATTAGTATCTTACATGGGTTTATAGACCCAGTTTCTATAGTTCTAAGTATTCAACGTTTCATACCACTTTATTGAGGTTTAGTTTAGTTGGAGCCTTTAGGCTAGGTTAGTAAAGGGGATGTTGCGTATGGGTAGGTGATATTGAGAAGATTTATATATGGTTCTAAGATATCATTGTGGATTTCCCAATGATTGTGTTTATGTTTTAGGATTCCCTTATGGTCATGGTGATGTTTGAGGATGTCCTTGTTAGTGTGGTAATGTTCGAAGTTTCCCTTATGGGAAAGGTGATACCGAAGGTTGGATTGTATGCCGAAGAGGTAAGGTGAGATTTTCTGTGATGGGGTTAGCCTAAGGTTTTGGATGTGATAGAGGATCCCTATTCATAAATCCAATTTCATTTGTGGTTTATAGGATTGTTTAGGACCCATTATTTTTTATTAAACTTGGGAGGGTTTATGTTGAGGTCTTGAGGTTGAGGATAATGGTTGTTATCATTTTCCAACCCATGTTGTATTCCTAAGTGATTAGAAGTTATAGGTAGTTCCTTTTTAGGTTTTGGAGGTGGGAGTATTTTTATGGAAAATTATTGGTTGTCGATTTGAACCTGAAATTATTGGATTCTCTTTTATATTGGTTTCTATTTTGGGGGGCAAGAGATCTAATGGACAGTCTGTATGAGTTTATCCCACCTTATTGATTGTTTTAATTAGCTAGGGGTTTGGTTTCCATAATCCTGAATGTTTGGAAGAGACAAGGGTTCCTCCTTATCCACCCAGTAGTTATAAATATGGGTTAGTTATATAAGACTCTTGAGACATGAATAGGATCTCTTGGTGTCAGTTAGAGTTCATTACACTAATTGAAATCATTCCATTAGAGTCTTATAATAGGATATCATTGTTTTTTGTTTCCTTGGTTGCTTATTTTAAGATCCTAGGGTCTTGTATTCATGCATGAGTTTTCTTCTACATCTAAAAGATTCCATAATATTTGGATAACATCCCTTATATGTTGTGTCATGGTGAGTTAAGAATTCAAATATTTTCATCACTACACAACGCAGGTTTGGTCAATCTCAGGTTCCATGTGAGAACATTATGAATGATGGTGTTCATTTATTTTAGTTTCTTATTTATTTTATGCTAGTAGTTATTATTTTTATAGGCATGGAATAGAATCTGTAAAATCACCTATTATGATAGCTTATATTAGTTATTCCTATTTGGGATGGCCTACTAAGGATTTATTTCTCACCCACTATGAATACACATTGATGTGTGTAAAAACCCTTTTGTATACTATTTGATTGAGCACAATATGCAGTAAATGTGGATGATGCCCAATGGTTCAGGGTTGAGTGGGACCACTCATGTGGAGTCTAAGGATCGGGCTATATTAGCTTGAATGTTGTTGGAGGATGGGTTGTCTGGTAAAACTGAGAAATGGAAGCAGAGATTTTTTATTTAATTATATCTATTTATTATATATAGTAAGACCGGGGGAGGTTGGTTATTGTGTATTATCATGACCATGAGTCTATATGTTTCATTCTATTAATTATAACATGATTTGATTTTATTAATATTATAATCCCAGTTGTTTTTGGATGTGTACAGGTTTGGTTTTTTCCCCCTATTATTATACTTTGATATGAGGGCATAGTCACCTCATGGTATCTCTATAGACCCTCATTGGTGCTCAACAACCTCTAAAATACAGAGAGGTATGCACGTGGACTTTTGGAAAGATGGATCTAGTGACGTTTTAGGCTAACCCAAACTCGTTCATTACAAAATGGTATTAGAGCCATATATTTTTCTTTTCTTAATATTTGGGTGATGGTAGACAGTTTTTCTTGGAATGAGATTTATCTTATGATGGATACTATACTGGTGTGTCGTGAAAATCTCTAATGATAGAAATTGTAGGTTACAAGGGAATGGGATTACTATTCATGGTTTCCATTTTTGTAGTTTTATGATTTCACCTAGTATGATACACTTGGGTATTTTATTTTTGATTTATAGTTTTTTGGATTTTTGGCTCTAGGATGTATAGAAAGAGGCCTATATACATTCATCATTCTTGGAATGTATTATTCACATGGAATGTTCCTATTTACATTAAATTCTATAGAAAAGGTACATTTAGTTCTTTAAAATGTTCATAATAACCTATATGGTGTTTTTACATAATTTATCACTGGAATTATACTCAGTAGAACTTGGGTGTATTTTCTTCTGATAATAGGTCATTTGGATCTTATAGTGATATTATTGTTGGGGATATAAATTCATTTCCTTCATTGAAGGATGTATGGAGAACCTCTTGGGTCATAGTAGGCTTTGGATATCTCATGGTGGATTAATGAGGGAAAGGATGTCAAAGTGGTGTTTGAATTGGTTTGAGTTTCCTTAAGGATATGGTTCCCCAAAGATCCAATGTTTGGGCTGTCAGAAAGGAATTTTAGAACTCTATTGGGTAATTTATAGTTCATGACTTGTTTTTTCTATCATCTCTTACAATTAAAGCATGAGGTTCGGTTATCTATTAGAGACATAGGTGTAAATTTCTAATATTTCAATTTGTACTGCCCATGGGGGTCTCATATTTTCATAAACAAACCCAACAGGACCCAGGGAACCACTCCCTAATCCCATATCTAATAGGACAATGGCTGGAGACTATAGCCTAGTAGGAATATCACATAGATGGGTGGCCTTTTTCTAATGTAAATGTATGCATTCACCCACAAACACCTCCATTAAATAGCGCTAAGATATAAAAAACTGGAAACTAAAATGAATGCATACATCTATCCCAAACCAGAGTACAATATAAATATTAAAAATATAAAAATGGAAAAACACATGCCCGCTAAAAACTGTAAAATCATCCAATGTACTCATAAGGAGGGGATCGTTGTCCAATGAAAATTATAGAAATCTCCTCATCCTAACTTCGGTAAACATCTCAGTTGGCCTAACTCGCTAATCTTTACATGCCTCAGGTCCTCTAGGGTATCTATCCAAAGGCATGTAGTCTACATAATAAACAACATGGGTTGGAAAATCCTGTGTGTGGGTGAGTATAAAAATACTCAGTAGGTCCCCAAAAAACTAAAATTAAAAAGGATAAACTAAAAGGAAACACTCCCCTCAAACTACCCAGAGGAAACCCAATCAAGAGAGAAAATCCATCTCAAACCATCCTCAGCCATACATGACTAGTTAGCTCATACCAAAAGGGGTGTCAACCCATACACATGAAAACACCACAAGGAATCCAAGAATCTCCAGGATATACACATCTCAGTATCTAAGTCTCGTGAGGTTACAACCACGTAGACAGCTATTGGATTCTACTTTAGGCTTGAAAGGTAACACATAGCTTGGATAACACACTCAAAAAGAACTATCATCCCAGATGACACCCATCTGAGAGATACACTCCATTAGGAACACTCTACCATTACTGTTGGTGTGTTATAGAGAGCATTCTCCATCAAGATCAACCTATAAGGTCAAACTCAAGTTTCCAGAACTATAGGCCCTTTCATAACTATCTTGTACCCTGAACAAGGCCAAAACAATCCAACTATAGAATCCCTCCCATCACCACTACACATAGTTGAGGTATCATTACTCTATACTATGAACCACATTCATCCACTATAACAAAAGAGAATGGGGGGACCTAGAACTCACCACTACCCTACAGTCGAGGGAGTACTAGATCCCAACTAACCCATGAAACCGCTCTCACTCATGAATGGAGAGGCCCATACCTCAATCTGTTGAGGAAGATAAAACTCCTAACTAGGTACCATATATAACTAGTGGAGGGTCCTGCTCCACAAAATTGTACTCAACAGTCAAGTTAGGTCCAACTTCAATGGAGGACCCTCTCCCCACTACTACTCGAAGACGGGGGAGTACTACTCCATAAATGAGTACATGTACCCTAGTACGATAGGGGAGTACAACTCATGGTATAGAGGACCTGCACCCTAATATGGTAGGGGATTGTAAGTCTATAGACAGATGACCTAGATTCTAGCATTACATGGGAGTACCACTCTACCAGTATAATTTCTATGGAGGACATTCACCCTTACATGACATGGGAGTACCAACCTCATGCAAGAGGAACTGCTCTCTGATACTAAAGGGGAACACCAACTCTGCTAGGATAATACATATGGAGGACCCGTGCCCTTGAATGATAAGGAATTTCCAACTATAAAGATAGTGGATCACACTCTAACAGGATAGAGGAGTACCCACTCTATCTATATGTCACATATGGAGGACCCATGCCCTGACATGGTAGGGGAGTACCGACTCCACGAATATAGGACCCACACCCTGGCATGATAGGGAAGTACTTAATCTCTCTGGCCAATGAGTATTGAGGGCCTACACATTAACATGTAAGGGGAGGTTTGTCTCTATCTACATGAACAATATGGGGAACTCGCATCTATATCCAACATGGGAGTATCATCCTTAATATAACAACTACAAATTTATAGAACCAATGTCCACGATGTTGGGAATCCCATATATACCAAAATAAAGAGGTAAGGGAAACACAATAAATGATTCCATAGGGGGTTACTAGTCCATTATCTCTCTCTAAGAACCACACTGATCTACAACATTAAATATGTTCTACTGAAAGTATCACCACACTTATAATACCTCGCATCATTACAATACCATGGGTAGGGGAATTATTCCCTTCTATGAAATGGGATCACCACTCTACTGGAATAAAGAGTCTAGGGGACCAACATCCTAAGGTGATAGATAAGGATACCGAACCCAAAGTCAACCTAGTGATCCAACTCGATAACTACCCAAGGTAGATCATCGCTATAATAGCATCATTATCATACTAATTCCACACTATATCTAGTGGGGGCCTATAGAGTCCACCATTTCATTCTATAAAAAACTAATTAGAATGGGCTACTCATAAGACTAAATAAGAGCTTTAGAGAAGTAGATACAGAATGAAGAAAATCTCCAGAAGACCTAAATAAAAGTATAAAGCATTAACTAGGGTTCACACGACATGTGAACCCACCAAAGAAATTTGATGTGTCCCTCATTTACAAATACTTCCTATCTATGTAGGTGTTCATTCCATTTACAAACTATACATGGTGTGTCTTGCATCACCTAGGCCTTGGAAATGTGTTTCCTCCACATGGATCATCCACCCATGCCTCACACACGGTGTATAACACTGGGTACACGGCATGTTGATGACAAAATGACACTTGGTATCTTTCTTGTTTGTATGTCTATCACCCCATGTCTATGTACTTTGGCCATGTAGTTCAACACAGCCATGTACTATCACACGACCACCCTGGCCATGTCCTCTAGCCACACGACATGGGGCCACTACATGGTGTGTAACCCTGCTACATGATGTGTTGTCCCCAAAAGTCATATTCCCCAAATAGAAATAACACATGGTGTGTGGCTATGGTTTACACACTATGTAAATGGAAACTTTGATGGAAATTTTTTCTTGAGTCTCTTGATTCACCCCATTTTTCCTTGAAACCAAAATATCAACCTAGAAATGATCATTATAAATTTTAATAAGGCTCTCCAACCTTAAAATAATGAATAAAAAAAGGGAATCATGCCCAAAATTCAAATATTCCTACATTAAGGGTGAAATGATGAATCTTTTGGTGTAGAACGATGTCCAAATCATACTGCACCTCATTCTGATGACAAACAGTGTAAAGAATGTAGATCGGCAACACCTCGTCACTTTGATTTGGATCGGTTTTCTCCATTTTATAAATGGGGAGAGAAGGAGATAATCTCATATGTTTTGTGCACCAACATGAGAGGGTGGAAGGATTTATGTTATATTTATTAATTAAATTTCCATTTAATTAAAAATCTCATCACATAACACTCTGCCAACTCCCCCTTGATCGTAATCCTAGTACAAATAACTTTATGTCATGCCTAGTGTAAACCCACTATTTTGAAATCAACCATGGTCTCAAAATTATGATATTAGAATCCACTCAGGAGTTATTTCATGTCTTAAGCGAAACTACACACACATGAAACAATATATTTTAAAAATTTAATCTCACCTTGTCAAGGATCTCTAGGCCTTATAATCCCACGCTGACTCAGCACCAGGTTTTGGAAATATCCTTAGGAGTATTTTAAATTCTTCTTGAAAAAAAATAGATTAATTATATTCTCCCCACCTTAAAGGTATTTTTTCCCATAAATTGAAATCCTAGGCATAAGGAAAAAACTGATATTTCCCTTAAAAGCCCTATGCTAGTGAGATGGCCAAGGGTTCTCATGTTTCATATAAGAATGCACTCTGGGAACCTCCACGGCCAACCACACCCACATACAGCTCCAACCATGTCAAAATCACACAACGAAGAATTACATGTCTCCCCAGCTATGACGGGTTGAAAAACACCAAGCACCATGGTCCATCTGCTATAACAGGATCTAGTGGTACACTGCCTCGGTAACCTGATGCAAATGCCAACATAACCCCATATTTCACATCTGCCCATAAATTAAATGCACCATGACCAACTCAAGAGTCTTTTATTCAAGGTTGAATTCACACACAAGAAGGTACAAAAAAAATAGGGATGTCCAAGTGTAAGCACCGAGTCTCACTGGTCCCTTCATATTTGAACCATCAGCTCCAACATAGCTCACTAAATAGAAAACACCACCACTACCAATAGTGGAATCCTAGATGAGTATGGATTCTATGAAACCATTATGCACTATAGAAACATCATAGGGTCTAACTCTACCACTACATAATGGTTTTCAATAAGGCTCTTCCTCTACCAGGGCTTCCAAGTGTAAGGTTATAGTAGAAAATATCCACTAGTAAAAACATGCCTTGGGGGGTAAAGCACCCCTCTTCCTTGTGATTCCAAACCCACGTTAACACCACTAACACAGTGTTATAATAACTCCTAGAATCACCCTAGTTGAACCTTGAGAAAGAATCAGAAATAAAAGGGTGACTCATAATAATGCCTAGAAAATACTATAATAAAAAGTGAAAAATAACACATAGCATGCCTCTATTCATCCTAAGATCATTTGGTTAAAAGGTCTTTATGGCCTACAAATGTTCTCATTCATATCCTCCATCTCCCTAATCATGTTGTAGACCACCTGAGGGAGGAGGTGGAAAAATATTAAACTAGATTCCACCTCCTCATTCTCCCCCATTTCCTCTACCTCATCCACCATCATGTGGAAATCCCTTCTCCAATGGGGTATGTCAACCAGATACCTATCAGTAGCACAGTGGGTCGTACATTATTTAGAAATATATCCCCACCCATAAAAAATGAAATATCACCTCTCCTATTGTTTACATGATACCCGGCATGTATCCTATGCTATAGGCCCACATTCCTGAGTTTGGGAATGGGTATGCCTCCTATGACATGATCCTTCCACCTTCTATCTCCCAACTACTGGAAACTTCTTACCTTATAACCAACACTGCAGACCGCATCCACCTTTTCCACCTCTAGAAATATCTAAAAAACCATTGCTCACTCAAGTACCCCCGCATAAGTGGGAAGGTACAAGGAAATCAATCCTTATTGGATGTCTCTATGGAGGCCCGAGTCAAAGGTCATGGCTCTCAGGAATGGGGCTCACACCAAATTCATGGATTATCACCACAGGTCAGTAAACCTCATTGAGTTCTCTATCACGGTCATGCTACATTGCTAAAGATATAAAAGCTCCTAGATACACATTGGTCTCAACATGGATGAATAAAAATCTTCCCAGAAGATCCACTAAAACTATACCCAAGAGAGTGTAAACTTGTTATCGGTTTGTGTCACCAGACTCAACCATCGCTTGGATGAACCCTATAGAAGGCTCGCCGCTATTAACATTATCTAATCAGGAAGTTTCCTCATAAGGAGGAAAACACGCGTGACTGCCTCAAGTCTATCATCACCTGCCTGTGGCTATAGACCACCCCATTACCTTAGAGGTCGTTGCCTCTTGAACTATGTTGTGAGCTCAACTTATGCACATCCTCGGACTAAACTTCCAGTACAACCAGCTTCTCAACAAGAGGTGACTCAACTATCAGACCACCTAAAGGTACCACCTTAGAGCTAGTTCCATGCACTGAATCCACATCATAGGGTGGATTTTCATCATAATCACATTGGATATCCTTGTCTGGTTTTCATCATTGTGAAATACTAAAACAAAATCAAGACATGTCACAGTTAAAGAGTATATCTGGGGAGCTGACTCAAGTAGGAAAACGAACCCACAAACCAGACCTATATGATGCATGCACCATTATTTCCCTATGACAAGTTTCATAATGTACTAAGTCAAAAATACAGTTTTAAGAGTCCTAATGAATGTATTTTTCACCCACCGCACTAACACCGAATCCTCTAGCCTAAGAGATGACCACAAAACATCCTAGAACTATCGCTATGAAACCTGAAACAAACTTATGACACTGGTGTCCCAAAGTTAAACCTACTCTAATACCACTCTATCATGACCTAACCCAATGGGGCCCAAGCTACAACTCCCCAAGACAACATCCAATATGTTGTGGATGGTCAATATCTTTGAGTAGGCATATCACACATATGGGAGGCCTTTTCCCTAAGTACCTTTACACACACAACCACAAACACCTCCATGAAATAGTACACAGATAGAAAAATGAAGGAAACTAAAATGCATGCATACATATATCCCAAACCTGAGTACAACAGATTTTATAAAAGTCTAAAAAGTAAAAAACACATGCCCATCAAAAAGTGAAAATGCATCCAACCTATTCAGAAGGAGGGGATGGTTATTAAATGTTTCTATAGGAATGCTCCTTGGTCTATCTCCAGTAAACACCTCGGTCAACCTAACTCACTAAGCTCCACCAAACTCGGATCCTCCATGGAATCCATTGAAAGGATAGTGGTCTTCACAAGACAAAAAATGTATGGGAAAAGACCAATTAGGGAAGAGTATGAAAATAATATGTAAGAACCCCAAATACCCAAAACCAAAGGGAGCAACTGAAAGGCAACAGTCCACTCGACCTAGCCAGAGGGAACCCAGTCGATTGAGAAACTCCATCTCAAACTATCCTTGACCATACTTGAGTAGTCAGCTCAGTCCATAAGGGGTTGAACGTAGACAAGTGAAAACACAAGAAGGACTCCCCTAATCACCTTCATAGACTCATATCATACTCAAAGTATCATGAGGTTCTAACCTCATATCCAGATACAAGATTCTACTCGAGGCTCGAAATGTGACACAAAACTATTAGAGCACAATCTGTGAGCTTTGTAATCCTAGATGTCACTCTTCTGAGAGATACACTCCATCGTGAAAACACTACTATTCCTAAATTTACATCCAAAGAACATGCTCCATTGGGAAAAATCTATATGGTAAAACTTATGTGCCCAGCACCATAGGTCCTACCATAACTAACATGTACCCTATGCAAGGCTCAATGAATCTAAGTGGAGAGGTCCACCCCTCACCCCTACACATAGTTGAGGGAGAATTTCTCCATACTATGCACCATGTGAATCCTCTCTAATGAATGATAAAGGAAGTACCTTCACCTCTCCACTACCTTGTAGTAGAGGATTTACTAGCTCCTAACTAACCTGTAAAATCTTTGACGCTCCTAAATGGGGTGGACCGCACCTCAATCTATTGAGGGAGAACAAAAACCTAAATAGGTACTTCACGTAAGAAGTGGAGGGGATCACCCCTTGAAATTGTACTAAAGAATTGAGGTATATCCAACTCTAGGGGAGGACCTTTTCCATACTACTAATTGAATATGGGGTACTACAACTACATAAATGAGGAAACACATCTTAGTAAGATAGGGGAGTAAAACTCAAATGATAGAGGAACCGCACCTCGATATGAAAGGGGAGTATAACTCCATAGATAGTGGACCCACACCATGTCATGATAGGCTAATACCACTCTACTACCACAATTACTATGGGGGACCCACACCCTGACATGATAGGGGAGTACCAACCCTAGGATAGAGGACATGCACCCTGGTATAATAGGGGATTACCAACCTTTCTAGGATAACATATATCTAGCACCCACACCCTAGAATGATAGGGCAGTTATGAATACAATGATAAAGTACCCACACCTTAAAATTATAGGGGAGTACCCACTCTATCTATAAGTCACATATGGAGAACTCATGCCCTAATACATCATAAGAATACCAACTGTAAGGATATATAAATCACACCTTATAATGTTGAGGGATTAACTACTCTATCTGGAAAAAAAGTATAGAGGGCCTTCACCCTGATATGGTAGGGGAGCATTGTATCCAACTACATGAATGGTATTTGGAACTCGTGTCATGGTCCAACAGGGGAGTATCCTCGTCAAGAGAACTAAGAAAAATATATATAACCTGAACCCATAATGTGGGTAGTCTTATCTATACCAGATTAAAGAGGTAATAAAAAAAGAATCCTAATTCCATAGGGGAGTACCAGTCCCAACATCTCTCTCTAAGACCAACATTGATCGGCAGTATTAGACAATTACAGCAGAAAGGATCTTCACAATTATCATACCTTGCATTGTACTACTATAAGTGGTAGGGGAACCACACCATATTATAATAGGAAATAATTGATATATTTTCCTAAATATTCTAGGGGACCCATATCCTAAGGTGATAGGAAAGGATACAGACCCCAACGTAAACCCAGTGATCCACCATGATCAATACCCAAGTCTAAGCACAGCTACAACAACTTTGTACTGAAAATAATTCCACATAATATCTCATAGGACACGAAAGAGGACATCATTGGGTTATAAATTGAAAACTGATTAGGATAGACTAATCACAATCCTGAATCAGAGGTTGGTAAAAATATATACGTGGGTTATAAGATCCAAAGGAAAGTACATGGCATGCACAGGGGTCCACACGATGCGTGAACCCGCTAAAGCTGCTGAAAATGTCACTTTTTTAAATGGATTTAATTTCCATTTATGCACACATGTAATGTATAGACCATGAATGTTGTGTACTACCTCACCCATAACTTGGTTGTGAGTTTTCTTTACACCAATCGGCCACCAGTTCCTCACACACGACGTCTACCACCAGGTACACATTGTGTCTTATAACAACCCTACTCTTTATTTCATATTTAAACATGATTTATTCCATAAAATTGAAAATAATATAACTCATAAGATTGATAGGTCTAGTGTATTTTGGGATTAGGAACATTCCATAACAATTTAAAACTTCAATTACACATCTTTATTGAAAATTTATTTTATGTGACCAAAACATTCCTTTGTACTTAGCATTTCATGGGATAACCTAAGGACATACATAAGAAGAGGGTGAGATATAAATCCCAATAAGGGAGTAAATAATGCATAAAATTAATAATAAAATACATGTTAGGAAATAGGCAAAAAAATGTAACATAAGAGAAACATGAACATAAAGGCATGACATATCATGATTATCAAAACATGGAAATATGACAACAACCGAAAACACTGCATCATTAACATAAAGGAATCAGATAAACCTATATCCCAACATGGTGGAAAAAAATCCTATAAAGGAATCAGGTAATAACATGTCCAAACATTATGTATCATGATACTAAACATTACCCAATGTATTGTAGTGCTTTTAGGGTGCACCCTTCATAATCATTTCAATCTCATTCTTAAGTGTCCCACATAGATCAAATAAAATGGATTCATTCAACATCATATTTTATTCCATGATCAAGGAATATAAAATTCATACATGTAATTCACCATTCATTAAGTATGTGTGAATAAACATGAATACCATTGATAGAGGAATGGGTATGGTATTCACTACATGATGATTTTGGCTTGGAAAATAGCGGTGCAATTTTGGTATCATAACAACATCATATGGAAATTCATAAAATGGGTAGATGAGAGAGAAAGGGGTATCTCATCATTTATACACAAAATGTACAGTTAGGGGTTCATGGAACAAAATATCCCAACATATGATATGGAATTTAATATGAATAAAACAAATGAAGTTCTTAAAATGGAAATGAGAACAGAGAAATCTCTTATAGAATTTTGGAATAGTTATGTGTAAGGTTCTAAATGGGGGAAGTATAAATGATCCCTAATTGAAATAAAATCAAATGGACAGTAGGTAATTGATTATAAAAGTATTATAATATAACCAATTGAAATTAAAATGACTAATTTCAAACAATGTTCTTGAATTTAATGGAAGAGAGAAAGGTGAGGATCACTTACTTGGATGTGCGATCCTAAATGTTTGGGAGAGGCTTATTGGTAGATTAGGGGCACCATGAGAGGACTCTAGGTGGTAGGGGGTTGAGGGTGGTAAATCTTAAAAGATCTTGAGTGAACTGGAATGGGTACTTGGGGTGGGTTTATATTGGAAACATGGGGGAATTCATTATTCTTTTGGTTTCGGACCCCCCACACTGAAATATTCAATACCACAAACCATACCATGGTTTTTTCCTAGGGTTTATGGAATATGGAAGTTGTATAAATTATTTTAAAAGGCTAAGGGACTAAGATATTAAAATATCCCCCTTTCTTATGTGGATTTGAATCACAATTTTAAGGAAATTATCTTAAAATCTTAAAATGTTTTATATGTCTTGGAGGATTCACTAAGGCCTTATAAAATAAGTGAAATAAACCTAAGATTATATTATTTTAAAGGAAAAAATATATTTGGAAAAGATACCCTTTATATTATTTTATTAAATCATTGTTTATTCATTTATGATGTCATAAAACACATTATATATTTTTATGGTATTTCATTTTTAACCAAAAATTTGACAGCCTCAAAAAATTATTAAAAATTCATCATTGGAGAATTTGAATATTAACCAAAAAAATTTGGGATTTAAAAAAAAATTACAAAGTAACAATAATAGAATGAAATTATATTCGTTATTCTATAGAAAAATAATGCACATAATCATAAATATATGGTCTTCTTACATATCACTTTATTACACCAACATACACCATAAGTGTAAGGTCTGCAATGGTGGGGCTTTCATGGGGTCATTCCCTAAACATGGTTTGGTTCATGATCTCGATGAGCATGACCTTCTCCCATAAATGGTTCTTCTCATGCCTAAGTTGTTAGATCTCACCTTGGGATTAGTCTAGGGGAAAGACCATAAATTCTATCTCCCTCGAAAGATCTGATAAATGAGATTCATAGGGTACTATCCAACTGGTTGAGTCCATAACTTTTTCTATTCCAAAAGGATTTGTTAAAACCCCTATATTTATGATATTCATTTGATCACTATTCTAGGGCTATATTATAAATGGTTATGATACTTAACAGTCATTTAAATCTAATTGGATATAATAAAACAAAATTAGTACATGTGTTTTCTATATCCATAAGTTATTTATTAAAAAGAAAGAGAGTTTTATTCATAATAGTTTGGGTTGTTACAACCTTCCCCCCTTAAGAAATTTCACCCTCAAAATTTCTTTTTCCCAAACTAAAACAAATGAAGGTAGCTCTACCCTATCACTTCCTTTGGTTCCCAGGTTTCTTATTCAAACTTTTTTTCTCCACACCTATTTAACATAGGGCATTGTCTTATTTCGTATAAATTTTTCTCTATGATCTAAAATCTTCAGTAGCTTCTCCTCTTTGAAGAGGTCATTATCTAATGCTACCAACTATAGATTGATTATATGTGATGGTTCAGGTATATAATTCATCAAGTGTGATAGATATAATACATCATGTACTTGAGACAGGTTCGGTGGGAGTGTTAGTTCAAAGTACACGAATATGATGCGATTGGGGATATCAAATGGTCTGATGTAACTTGGACTAATATTCCCCTTCTTCCCAAATCTCATAACTCTCTTCTATGGAGATTGGTGTAGGAATTACATATCTCCAACATCTAACTCTATGTATCATCGATGATTTTCAACATTGTGCTTTTTTTTACTCTGGGTAGCTTTGATGTGTTGTTGTATGGTCTTAACCTTCTCCACCATTTCTTCAACCATTTTGAGACCTAGAAGTTTTCTTTACCCATATTCATCCCAACATGCCAGTGTTCTGTACCTCTTCCCATAAAGGGATTCGTAAGGATCCATTTGGATTCTTGTGTGGAAACTATTGTTGTAAGAGAACTCCCCCAAAGGAAGATTTTGGCCCCATCTACCTTTGAAGTTCATTGAGAAAGCTCTCAACATGTCCTAAAGTGTCTGGATAGTTTTCTTAGATTGGAAATCATTTTGAGGGTGATAGGCTATATTGAAGTTCAACTCAGTGTTCAGAGCATATTGGAGACTCTTCTAGAACATAGAGGTGAATCTTGGATCTCGATTGGACACAATCAATAGTGGTACTCCATGCAGCCTTACCATTTATATGATGTGTATCTATGTGAGTTGATCCAATAAGAAATCCTCTAAAATTTCAATGAAGTGTGTAGTCTTTCTAAGAGGATCCACACCAACCCAGATAGCATTTGTTTCTTTATATGTAATCTAAATCCCAGTGACAAAGTCCATGGTGATGTTTACCATTTCCATGTTGTTATGGATAATAGTTGCATCATCCCCTTAGACTTCTACATCTCATCATTCACTTGTTGACATACCAGGAACTTTAATGTATATTTAGTGATCTACTTCTTTATTTTATCCCACCAATAGTTCTTGTGGGGATCTTGATACATATTTGTTTTTCCTAGGAGAATGGAGGAATTTTAACTATGTTCATCATAAAAAAGTTCTTTATTTAACATTAAATTTTATGTAACACGTAGTGTTGACCCAAATTTCACAATTCCTTCTTCATTAACATTGAACTCTCAGGATTTTAATTTTCTGATAGTTTCCACTTTCTTCTAAATTCCCACATCAAATTATTGAGAATCCTTTAACCTTTCCAAAATATATGTTTGATAAATAATTTGTGAAAGGATTTATTATATTCCCTTATTTATGATTCCCATTCCCATTTTCATAAAATATAAGAAGATTGGATCCTCTTAAATTCTCATCAATGATATAATTTCTAGGTCCTTTCTACTTATAGCATTTTCCACCTTGTTTTCTTTCTTGGGGTGGTAATGGATTAAGAATTCATATTCCATGATGAGCTCTAACCATCTTTATTGGTGCATATTCATCTCTTTCTAAATGAATATATATTGGAGACTTTTGTGATCCGTATATGTTTCACACTTCTCCCCAAAGAGATAATGCCGCCAGATTTTCAACACAAAGATGAAAGCTTCCAACTCTAGATTATGCATGGTATAGTGTTTCTCATAAATTTTCAACTACCTTGAGGCATATATAATAACTTTTTCATTATTTATCAACAAATATCCCATACCCTTCTTCGAAACATTGCTAAAGAATACAAAAACCTCCCCACTTGTGGGTAGTGTGAGTATGGGGGAAGTGAAAATCCACTTCTTCAACTCCATGAAGATTTCTTCACATTCATCATTCCAAGAAAACCTGAATCCCTTATGAGTTATCTTGGTAAGAGGGTTTAAAAATCATGAGAAATTTCTCACAAATTGTTGATAATATCCAGCTAACCCCAGGAAGTTGTGGATGTCTATCATAGATGCTAGCCTCGTCCATCCCTCAATTGATTTTTTTAAGCATCCACAAATATCCCATTACTAGTGATGATATGCCCCAATAATGAGACTTCTTTCAACCATAACTCAAACTTTCTATACTTTTTAAATAGATTCTCCATTTACAGGGTCTCTAGAACAGTACTCAAATGCTCCTCTTGCTTCTCCTTGGTTTTGCAGTATATTATAATGTCATCTATATAGACTACAAAAATTTGTTTGAGGTAATATCTAAATACTAAATTCATAAATCATATTAATATTGTTGGAGAATTAGTGATTCTGAATGTCTTCACTATGAACTCATAATTCCCATAACTCGTATGAAAAGCAGTCATGGGGATATCTTCCTTCTTCACCCTAACTTGGTAATATCTCAACCACAAATCCACCTTGGATAAGTATTGTTCTACATGTAGCTATTTGAACAATTCATCAATTTGTGGAAAATGATACTTGTTATTTATTGTAATTTTTTTGATCTCACGATAATCAATGAAAAAGTGCAATCACCCATCATTTATCTTAAAGAATAGGAATGGTGCACCCCATGGTGAAGCACTTGGGTGCATAAACCCTTTATCTAGATTCTCCTATAGTTGTTTCTTTAGCTCCTCATTATTCACAAAATACATTCTATATAGAGTTTTAGATATTGTAAATTACCCATGTATAAGATCAATTGATAATTTAACATCTCTTCTAGGAGGAAGACCAGACAATTCCTCGAGAAACATATCAGCAAATTCCCTCACAATTGCCTTGTCTTCGAGGATGGTTCTTTCCTTAGACTCAATCAAATAAGAATGATATGCATACTCTTAGAGAAATAATATCCATACATGAGATATGGTGCTAAATAAGATTCATCCTCCTCCTTGTACTTGTATAGAATTGGGGGTCAATTCACCATATGGAGAGTGATTTCCCTCTTACGGTAATTTATGTTGGATTGATATAGGGACAACCAATCCATACCAATAATTGCATCAAATTCCACAAAGGGAAGTATGATTAGGTTCCCTAGGAAGTTAAATTGAAAATTGTGATAGGGGAGGAGTCATATTCATAGGATGAAATAATTTACACATTTTCTATTTTCACCAACATCTCTACTTTCATGCTTTGTGTTGGTGTTTATATTATTCTACTAAATATTCAGAATATAAAAGAATGTGTAGAACTATGGATGATAACCCTACCTCTCAGTTTTTCATTCTAGTTCTACATTTTCAATTATAAACATATTTATGAGTACTTATAAAATATTGAACACTTAAACAAGAATCCAATGACATTAAAGTGATAACTTATAAATTACATTTATCTCCTTAACTTGTAAATTTTATATTCTTTTATCTATGTTGTCCATGATCTACCACCTAACATATATTCTCAGGGGAATTTTTCGTGTTCCCTTAATAATGGTTTGTACTATTCTTATGAATTTACTAATGAATATCCCCTAGGAGTGTCGAACCAATAGTGAAACAAGGCCCATTATCGTGCACCAGTTCTCATTTGAGTCTAGCTCCAAGAGGTTTTTCAATTTCTACCCCTAGATACATCTGTGTCAGAGGCACCACTACTTGTTCATATCCAGATAGGGATTTATTTACTTTATAAACCACTTACTATATACTCACAAAAAATTAGGGATTCTTTTATTATATATAGTCTTATCCCTAAGGCTTTCGATTGAATTTTCTATTCTTAATCCCAAAAATAACTAAACATATCCTCTGGTAGCAACTATAATGACACTGCTCTTTATTTCATATTTAAACATGATTTATTATATAAAATTAAACTTAATAAAAATAAAAAGATTGAGAGGCCAAGTTTCTTTGTGGATTAATAACATTACATGACAACTTAAAACATGAAGTACACATCTTTATTGAAAACTTCTTTTACATGACCACAACATTCCTTCGTACTTAGTATTGCATGGGATAACCTGAGGAAATAAATAAGAAAAGGGTGATATATAAAGCCTTTTAAGGGAGTAAAAAAGGAATAAAATAAAGAATACAATATATTTTAGGAAAAAGGTATATCAATAAATCATAAGATGAACAAGAACATAAAGGCATGATATAGCATGATTATCAAAATATGGAAATGTGGCAACAAATTAAAACACTGCATCATCAACATAAAGGAATCAGGTAAACCCCTATCCCAACAAGGAGGAAACGTCCTATAAAAAAATCAGGTAAATACCTATCCCAACATGACATATTGTGGTACTATAAATTACCCAATTTATCGGTGTTCTATCAGGGCTCACCCTTCATAAACATTTCAATCTCATGCTTAAGAGTGCCAACTAGATCATATAACATGGATTAATTAAAGATAGTCATTTATTTAAAGATAAGGGAATGTTTAATTCACACATATAAGTCACCATTCAATAATTATGTGTTAATAGAGATTAATTTCATTAATAGAGTAATGGTTATGGTATTCACAACACGATGATTTTGGCTTGGTAAATCATGGGGCAATTTTGGTAACATTACGGCTTCATATAGAAATTCATAAAATGGGTAGATGAAATAGAAATGGGTCTCTCTTAATTTATACATAAAATTTAAAGTTATGGGATCATGTAACATAATATACGAACATATGAGATGGAGTTTAACATGCATAATACAAATGACGTTCTTGAAATGGAATGGAGAAGAGAGAAATCTCTTACAGAATTTCGGTATAGTAATGACATAGGTAAGGGTCTAAATGGGTGAAAGATAAATGATCCTTAATTGAAATAACATAAAATGGATAGTAGGTAATTGATTATAAAATTATGAGAATATAACCAATTGAAATTAGAATGACTAATTTAAAACAAGGTTCTTGAATTGAAAGGAAGAGAGAAATGTGGGGATCCCTTACTTGGATGTGTGATCCCAAGGGCTTGGGAGAGGGTTTTTGGGATATTAGGGGATACTTTTGAGTAATATAAGAATTATGGGGAAGTGTCTGTTTTATATTAATAGATATTTAGTGAATAGGAATGGGTACTTGGGTGGGTTTATATAAAAAAGGTGGGCAATTCTTTATTATTTTGGTTTTAGACCCTACACACTAAAATATTCAAAACCACAAACCATCCCATGGTTTTTGCCCATGGTTTCTAGAAAATGGGAGTGGTATAAATTATTTTAAAAGAATAAGGGTCTATGATATAAAAATATCACCTCTTCTCAGGTAGAGGTAAGTCACACTTTCAAGGAAACGATTTTAAAATCTTAAAATATTCTATATGTCTTGGAGGATTCAATAAAGATTTATAAAATAAATATAAAATTATATTATTTTAATGTAAAAAATATATTTGGACGAAGATATCATTTATATTATTCCATTATATCATAATTGGGTCTTTTATTATGACATAAAACAGATCATATATTTATATGGTATATAATTTTTACCCAAATATTTAACTGTCTCAAAAAATTATGAAAAATTCACTGTTGGATAATTTTGACATACTAATTCCAAAAATAATATTAATTTTATCTAAATAATTTTCTAAATATTTCAATTTTTACTTTTAAAATAAAAACTGAAAATTATTGAAATTTGAAGGGCTTTGATAAAAACAGTTTTCAAACCTTAAAAAAATTACAATTAACTTCATAAAAATTATACAATAATTTATATTTAATAAAATTAATTTAATAAAAATATTATTTAAAAATATTATTTAATTCAAAAATACATTCATTCATCAAAATATATTTCTTAATTAAATTTTAATATTAACCAAAAAATATTATTTGTGCTTTAAAATCATTTACAAAGTAAAAATATTGGAATGAAAGTATATTAATTATTACATAAAAATAATGAATATAATAATAATTATATTGTCTAGTTACATATCCCTTTATTACAGAAGAATATACCCTTAGAGTAAGGTGTGCCATGGTTAGGCTTTCATGGGGTCGTTCGGTGAACATGCTTTAGGTCGTGATCTCGATGAGCTTGAACTTCTCCCATAAACAGTTTTTCTCATAATTAAGTTATTGGATCTCATCTTAGGAATAGAATATGTAAAAGCCTATAAATTCTATCTCCCTTATAATCTCTGATAAATGGGCTTCATAGGGTGTGATCCTACTGGTTGAGGCCTTCATAACCTTTTTTTATTCCAAAAGGATTTGTTAAAACAAAATATTTATACTAGTCATTTGATCACTATTCAAAAGATATATTATCAATAGTAATGATAATTAATGGTCATTTAAATCCGAATTGATATAATAAAACAAAATGAGTTCATGTGTTTTCTATATCCATAATACATTTAATTAAAATAAAGGGAATTTTGTTCATAATAGTTTGAGTCATTACATGTCTAGTCCAAAGAGCCACTTGGATGTGTAGCTTGATCATTCCAGTGTATAGCACCCCATGTCTATGTACATTGGTTATGTAGTTCTACACATACATGTATTATCACACAGCTACCCTAAACATGTCGTCTGGCCACACAACATGGAGTCATTACATGACATGCAACCCTGGTAGACGACATGTAGTCCCCAAAAGTCATCTTCCTCGAATGGAAAGAACACATAATTTTTTGCTCTAATTTACATGCCTTATAAACAAAAATATTTACAAGAATTTCCTTTTGACTCTTATGATTCACCCCTATTTTTCATAAAATGAACATATCAACCTAGTAGGGATCACTAATAATTAAAAAAGGGTTCTACAACCTTAAAACAATGCATTAAAAAGGGTATTGGAAAAAGCTCATATCTTCATACCTTGAGGGAGGAACACTAAATATTGAAATGTAGAACAATGCATGGATTGTGCATCTCCTTGATCTTATGACGAATGGTACTAAGAACATAGATCAGAAGCACCTTGTCCCTTTGATTTGTCTCAATTTTGTATATCAGCAAATGTGAGAGGGGGGAGTGCATATCATATGTCTTGCACACCAACATGAGAGGAAGGAGGGATTTAGGTTATATTCATTAATAAAATTTCAATTTAATTAATAATATTATCACATAACTCTCTGCTAAATCTCCCTCGATTGTATACCCAATGCATACAACTTTATGTCGCACCTTAGATAAACACGACATTCTGAACCCAAACACAGTCTCAAAATTCTAATATGAGACTCTGCTTTGCGTCATTTCACATTACTAGGGAAACTTCATGCGCATGTGACAAAATATATTTAATATTTTTAGTCTCACTATGTATAGGTGCTCTAGGCCCTGTAATCCCCCACCGACTCAGCTCCTAGCTTTGAAAATATCCTTAGGAATATTTTAGATTCTTACAGGTCAAAACCCAAGTCATCACACCTACCACTAGAGTTTTTTACATAAAAAAGGAGCCTTTTTTATAGGAATTTTGATGTTGTGGGATTGATAAAGGAGTGTTAGGAGTTCTCTTAGTTTCATGGTTGGGTTGAGAGGGAACGTTTTCATGTATTCCTGGTCAAGTTAGTTTTTGGTTACACTTTAGGTTGTGCAGTGGGAGCATGTGTGATGACCGACGTCATCATGGGTTGTAAAAATATCGGGAAATTTAAACATTTCTATTCCCAAGTGTGTTTGGGGGAAAATTTTAATTTCTCTTATGTTACGATATTTTATAATTTCTTTAACCACTTTGTTAGTCTCAGAATAGGTTTTTTAATCTAGGATGGGATTTTGGTTGAAATCTAAGTCGTTTATATGTTAATAGAATATTTAATATTTAATTAATTAAATATTAATTTATTCACACATTTTTGTTTGGTTGTATCTCTTAGATGGAGTGTCTTTAGATTTTTCCTTATCGTTGAGTCGAAAATGGGGGTTTTCCTATGTGAGGCATAACCTTGTGTCAGACACCGAGGTTGGGCCCAGAACCCCTTTTCTTTTTCTTTTATTTTAATTTTTCCTTTTTTTTATTTTTTTATTTCTTATTTATTCTCCCTTGTATTGTTTAATACTCCTTTGGTATATTCCTTCCACATGGACGAGAGTGGGGGGAGTGATAATAGGGATAGTGAGAATATGAGGCACCATCGTGCTGCTCGGGTC
The DNA here is from genome assembly GCA_963277665.1 of Viscum album. Classification (NCBI taxonomy): domain Eukaryota; kingdom Viridiplantae; phylum Streptophyta; class Magnoliopsida; order Santalales; family Viscaceae; genus Viscum; species Viscum album. Next base: position 1,949,569,995 of record OY728141.1, on the reverse strand, counting down.
AGGTTGGATTGTCATGCAATAGATATGGAGTAAGAATATGCATGAATCATTAGTGGATTTCATCAATTGGTAGTACTATTTTATGTTTTATGTCACAAATCCCCATGTATTCATTGTTTTAGGTTTAAACCCCATTTTTGGTTTCTTGGTACCCCTTGTTGGTTGATCTCGGAGTATCGGGGAGAAATAGGGTGTTATGTGTCGTTTTGGGGGGTTTCTATTTGGGAAAAATCTTGTACATGGTCTGTATTCACTACTAGAAAACTTCCTTATACCCACGGTTCAAAACCATGGGTATAGCCCCCAAAACCGTGGGTATAGGCTATACCCACGGTTTTGGGAACCGTGGGCTGGAACGGCGTCGGGATAGGGGGTCGGGCTATACCCACGGTTTGGAGAAACCGTGGGGATAAGATTTCCATAGCATGGTAGGTGTGTGGCCACGCTGAAAAAGTGTTGACCCCATGGTTTGAGAACCGTGGGGATTTAATTTTCAAAAAAATCCACCAGGGGGATTCGAACTCGGGGCACGCGCAGCGCCTGGCAATGGCACCCCACCGACGAACCAACCTATCTGTATATTTTATTTGTTATATGTAAATATATCTGCGCATATATATTAATCCAATGTATTTAAATTCTAAAAAAAGCGCACAGCGGGGTTTGAACCCACGAATCGCGCTAACTCACGCAGCAGCACGACCAACTGAGCTAGAATTTTTATATGTTATTTATGTTTATATCATGTTATATATATTAATATTTCGTATTTAAAATCAAAAAATCTCCCGCTGGGTTTTGAACCCTCACCTCACAAAGATCCTCACGACCACAACTAATCGATGAACCAACCGAGCTATATGACTTTTGAAAAATTATATTTATATGTATATAAATATATTAATGTAAACCATGAAAAAATTGTCTCCCCGCCAAATATTTTCCGTCTCCCACCAAATTTTATTTCCCCATCATAACGCGGGAAAGATATACCCACGGTTTTGGAAAACCATGGGTATAGGTCTTCAAAAAAAACCGCAATGCCTGCGGTTTTCAAAAACCGTCAGTATAGGTCTTTGGAAAATACCCTATACCCACGGTTTTCTTCAAAACCGTGGGTATAGGTCTTACAAGAAAACTACACCCACGGTTTTTGGCATAACCGTGTGTATAAGTTCACCTAGTACCCCTATACCCACAGTTTTCCAAAACCGTGGGTATAGGGGTACCCTATACACATGGTTTTTTGAAAAAACGTGGGTATAGACCTATTTTCCAGTAGTGATTTTAGAGAACACATGTCATGTGTTCTTTCTATTTTAGTAAGATGAAGATTTTTGGGACTATACATCGTGTACCATGGGTTCACACTATAAAGGTATATTAGGCATGTGGATGAGTACTGGACTAGAAACTTTGTGTGGGGGTACCTGGAAATGTATAGTACATGGCCAGACTATAAGGGGGAGGCACACCATGTAGGAGTACATTTCCAGGTGGGGTACACGGCTAGGTACATTGGTGGGGACCCCATGTGGGGTCCCACACCGAGTAGTCGGGCATGTTACACACTGAGTGGGGATGAGGTATATGGGAAAGTACCCATTATGGGGTACACAACATGTATAAGTATGATATTCCATATACTTGGGGAAATTACACACTAAGTGGCCTAAGGCACATTGCTAGGAAAGAATTATGGGGTTACATGGTGTGTACCCCAAGTGAAAAACATGTAATTTTCCTGCCATGGATTTTTTACCTATTTTTCATCTTATTGAAAGAATTGGGATTGTGAGTAGTCTATTATGAGCGTTTTTTAAGACAAAGCACATCGTGATATCCTTTTGATGTTCATAGACTATCTGGATGGTGTTTTGAACAATGAGATTTTAGTTGGAGGATTTCTTGTTGTAGTTCCAGTTTCCCCCTGGGGTTGGGTTGTGAGTTGTGAGTCCCATGTGAGAGTGTGATCTCATAACCTAGTCGTGGCTTGTGGATGTCGACCAGTGTTGTATGAGGTACTTTCAGAAGAATCCCAAAATTTGGGATTGAGTATTATCTCAGAGGAGATATTGGTTTTCCCTATGTCTCAGGTTTGATTTATCAAGGTTAGATCTATTGAGGTTTATCTCTTAGGATTGGGGACCAGATATGTTGGATCCTTTAACACATGTTCACATCTTGGTCAATGTTTACATCTGATTAACATTTTGATTCTCAAAATGAGTCTAAGGGAATCTTAAGTATGACCTTGTTTTCTAGTTTCTGATGAAGTGATAAGAAGTTGTCATAGAAAACTCTTGAGAATTCTTGTATAGCATTTTTTATTTTTTTCTTGTGTTGAGTATCCCTGGTGGATGGTCTCCGGCTTTTGAGGTGGTCATAAGGACAATTGTGAATGGCCCTATTTGGAGGAAAGTGATTTTGGATTCCCATTGTGCACTTTGTTAATTGAGGATCATCTAGAGGATGCTAAAATTAGTTTTTGATGTTTCAACACTGAACATAACCCATGCTTTTGGATGAGTTAGAGGAACCCCTATTAGGGTGTCCTTCTATTATTGTGGGATTTAGGTAAATTATGTTTGTTAATATAGGTGGGTCCCTAGAGCTTGGGTGTAGTAGGGGATCCCCATAGTAGATTTCACTTTATGTTGTAGCCCTAAGGACTGTGTAAGATCTGGGTTTGGTTTGACCCTGAGGAATGTCATGGAGAGCCCATGGTGGCTATTTTTTTGGATACTGAGATCTAGGCTACTGAGAGATGCCCCATGATTTGTTGTATGAGAGTTTTCTGGAACTTCTAGTTCATCTGTTTTGATGATGGGTTTGAGGGTGGTTCTTCCCTCATTCAGTTTCCAATTGGCCATGATGTTTTTGTAAGTTCATGATTTGGACTCTAGATTGAGGAGGAGACCCTTGGGATATCTTGGATTAGGTGTTGGACCTATGTTTTGATTTTTTTCTCTTATATTGGCTTAATGTGGTAATATATACTTAGGGATCTAATGGAAAATATAGATGAGTACAACCCCGATCTATTTGAGTTTTAACCATAACTACTATGGCTTTGAGCTCGTGAGGTGATGAGGCACTCAAAAATGGGATTTTTATATCATGGTTTCATTGTAATCTAGGGGTTGTGGATGCTTTACACTCCTTGCTTCACTGATTCCCATGGGATATATTTTCAAGTTTATGCTAGTACCCAAGGTACATTTTGTTTTGGTCTGTGATACTATCCATGGGACATTTTTAAAATCCATAGCTGGTGATCAATTCATTGTGTAGGACCTTTGGGACTGATTGGTTCTCTAGTGGCCATCCTAGATGTTCCTATCACTAGTTCAGATTGTTCCATTGGTGTCCATGTTCTGAGTAGATGAGTCTGTTCATGTCGACGCCTATGGTCATAAAATGCGGTCCAGAATTCATGCTTGTTTCATTTTGAAGTCTTGGAGCTCTTGTGTATATCTATAGGACACATTTATTATCATGTGGTTGAGTAAGTTATGTACTATAAATCCTCTGGTATAGGCTAGATCGGGGTTAGATTTATCATCGGTGTCAAGATAGAACATGTTGGTTGGATTTTTTTTCTTTATGTTTTCCCCCTTTTTGTAGTTGTTTCTTTTATTCCAACTACTATTAGTTTTTTTCTAGGGTGTTCATATCATGTGTGTAGTCACTTGTTATGACATCATATTATAGGTCTAATGTTGGTGGTGTCCTAATGAGAATGATTTATCACCCCTTCACATAAACCTTGGTGTGTGTTCCGACAAGATATCTGATTTCGGGTTGTATCAAAGGTTATGCAATGGATGGGGATGAGGCCCAGTATTTGTGGATCAAGTGGAGTCGATTGTGTGTGGTCTCAGGATTAGGTTGGTTCAACTCAACCATCATGGAGACTGGGTATGTGGTTTGTATCTTCATTGGTAATAGAGATGGGTGAATTTATTTTCAGTTTTTTATTTTTTATATGTGGTTATCTATGTGGGAGAATGACTATTATACGATTTGTATTAGTTGAGATCATGTGTGATGAATTCCATTTATTAAATAATGGTTTTATTTAAGTTATTTATTATGTGTACTCTAATGTTGATCTAAGCGTATGAGTTTGGTTATTTTATATTATTTTTTAACTATGAATAGAGGGTATAGTGTCCCCACTGCACCTTATAGACCTTCACCACTAGTCGAAATCCTTGAGAATTTGGGTAGGCATGCTTGAGTCCTTATGGTGGTCCATATCAAGTGACATTTCAAATTGAACCGGGCTGATTTGTTACATTGTGGGTACACTCTCATGGTTTTGGAATGATTTATGGGTTGTATGTGGTCATGTTGTTATCTTTAGTTGGATTAAGGTGCCTTTATTTTTAATAAGAGTAATGAGGGTTCTCTATATTGATGGAACAGACATGTGAGGCGGGCATCCTCAATGGTTTAGGCATATTAACCTAGGTTCGATGGGATTTTAATCTTGTGATCATGAGTCCATTTGTGAAATCGGGCTGCATGGGAGCATGAAACTATTGGGTACATGTAAGTTTGAGTAGGTTGTTATGTGAGAACCTATAGAAGGTTCTTAGAGAATCACTCTCCCTTGAGTAGGAGAGTGTTGGTTTTCATGGATTTTTCATAAAAATAACTTGTGTGTAGGGGAATGTACACAATGATTATGTGTGGTGCTTATTGGTTCATGGATCGATAGAATGATCCATTTGTCGGTCCATTGAGATTTTTTAGATCTTGGTGAAACCCTACTGGTGTAACTATGGTGGAATTATTAGGTTTGGTGCTCGAGGAGCAGTGTGATGAAATCCATCTGGTGGGGATCACACCATTGGTCATTATAGGATATTGTCCTCCTTATAAGTAGTTTGTTGGGAATGGAGGATTTTTTTCCTGGTGAGTTGGTAAGGTTTAGAAGATAGTATTTGAGTTTTTTACTCTGGTGTGAGTGGTTCACCTATTTCTATTCAATACATTTAGTACTGGATGGAGTGTACACCATAGAGTTTGGTTTTTTATTCTAGACAGATTATAAGTAAAATATTATGGTGGGGGAATCTTAGTGGTTACCACTGAAAGAACCTTATATTGGGAGATTCGTGGCCATTGTGAGATCATTCATTGGAGTCTGTAGGTGGAATCAAATGTCAATGTGTGGGTAATATATAGGGTTATCAATCTTAGTGGAAATTACCAATTTGGGTTTTGGATTTGGAATCATGATAGAGTTCAAGTTTTAGAAGTAGACTTAGGATAAATAGGATCAAATCTTTCGGTGAGACAGTCCGGAGATGTTTTAGTGCTAGGAGTGTAATAATGGTGGTGTGTTATCCAGCAATGCTTCTTGGGGGTGAGAAAAAATATGGTGGTGATATCCCAATGAACTATGTCATTACGGGTTGTGGAAGTCTTGAGAAATTTGAATTTTTATTCTCTAGTGGTTTTAAGGGGAAACTAAAAATTTATCCTATCATTTGATCTTGGAATAATTTTCTTACTATTTATTTGGTCCTAGAATATGGTGTTTACCCTTAGAGAAAAGTTTGGTGGAATTATGAATCAGTCATATATTCATGGAATATTTAATATTTGATTAATTAAATATTAATTAATTTTGTCTATGAAAATGGTGATATATTATTAATGTATTATCATATTCAAATTCTAAATTCACGGTTGAGTCTATTATGGGGGTTTTTCTAAGAAAGGTGTAAACATAATCTAGATTTCAGGTCTTACGTCAGACTGTTTAAGGAGCCTTTTTATTTTTCTTTTTTTATTTTTTTCTTTTTTTCCCTTTTCTTTCCTACTCATTATGGATTTTTGAATACACCAGTATTTCCTACCACTTATTCATGTCATCATTCAATATTAAGTATAGGGAGATAAATATGTGATCATAGTTATCTTTTTCTAAGAATAGGTATCAAGATGTGGTGGTTGTGTGACATGGATCTGAGCTTGAAGCTTCAGCATTTTACACCCTGAAGTATGTATTTAATTTTTTTCAAAAATACTCATAGATTATTTTTTTTGTTTTTAAACCCTTTTAAGGGTTGTTTTTAGTTCCATTATAGACTTTATGGGTTGTTTTTGGGTGAATAGGTGGTTTCAGGGGATATCCGGAATTTTTCAATTTGGGAAAACTCGATCACATGGTGTGTGATTAAAATACGCATGTCATGTGATATTATTTTTAGATGAAGGGTAAAATATGAGTTATACATGCCATGTGAATTTGGGAAACACTATGTAGATCAATTCAGGATGTGGTTAGGTACTCTACCTGACACCCCATGTCAGGGAAAATGGCTAGACTCTAGGCATGGTACATATCCAATAGCTGTGTAGGGTACTTGTTCAAAGGTCATTTGGTGTATATGGTTAGGTCATCCATGTATGGAAAACCCCATGTATGGGTGTTACACATAGTTTACTTAGGTAAGTAAACATAAAATTGTGATAATTTATATACCAATAGAAGTTATTGGAGGTGCACACCATTTACACATATTACATATTGTTTACTCTCCCCTTTAGATGAGTTTCATTTATTTTCTCACCATGGATTCATAATTGGACTTGTGATTAGTTAAATTTTATTGTTTTTTAATGTATTATGTGATGGTTTGGAACACATAGTGATTAGAGACTATTGGTGATATTTTTTGGGTTTGGAGAGGTTTGGTGATTTGTTTTCCTCAAGGTTTTAGATTTAGAGTGATTCTACGATGCGAGTAGTTTGAGACCTAGGTAAGGGTTTAGATCATATTGGATGACCTTAAATAGGATGTGCTAAGGAAATTTGTTTTAGTTTTCTTGGATATTACCAAAATAAGGGATGATTTATCATATTGGATGAGTTTTTAGACCAAGTTGCGTAAGATTTAAGTGGTCGATGCTTTCGACCATCTACTTGAGGTTTAGTTCAGTAGGATCCTTTGAGATGGGTTAGTGTCAGGGGTATTGGGAGTGGTTGGGTTTCACTGAAAATATATTTAGATGGGTCTGAGGTACATTAAGTATGCTCTTAGGGGTTTGGTGATGTTTTAGGATTCCTTTATGGGTTTGGTGATTTTTTAGGATGCCCTCACAAGTGTGGTTATGTTCGAGGTTTCCCTTATAAGAGACATGATACTAAAGGTTGGGTTTTGTTATGGAGGGTATGACAAAAGTTTCTTGTGAAAGGATTACCTTGAGGTTTTGGATGTGATAGAGAATCTCTATTTTTTCATCTTATTTCTTTTCCGCTTCAGCTGATCAATGAGGATGTCTCATTTCTTATTGACCCTAAGAGGGTTAGTGTTAAGATTTCAACATTAAGGATCGTGGATGAAAGGATTGGTTGAATCGTGTTTTATTCATGAGGGATTGGTTGTTAGAGGTGATTCCATGTAGTGGTTTTCTAGGTGAGATCATTTTTATGGATGATTACTAATTTTGGCATTGAACCTATATTTTTTTATTCTCCCCTTTTTTGGTTGTTATTAGGACGGTATAAGGAGATAATGGATGATATAGATGATTGTATCCCCCAAAAATATCTAGTGTTTTAGATTCCATGTCCCCATAAATTTAGAATATAAAATTTTTATAGTTAATACATTTGATTCTTATGGATCCTGGTTAGTCCTACTAGACTACTAGGACATGGATATGTTCTCTCAGTTTTGATAAGAGTTCTTGTTTCCATATCAGATTGTGACATTAAACTCCTAGAATTCAATATCATTTGTGTGTTGTTATCTTGAATGCCTAAGGAGAGATCCTAAGGTCAGAAATTCATATATAGATTTTCACTATTGATATAACAAACAAACCTAAGTCAACTAGACAATCCACGAGAGCCATCCCATAACAGTGATGTATAAAAAGGAAAAAGGAAACCAGTCTTGAATATAACAAAAACAATAAATAAAATCAGAGTACAACGTAGAATAAAATCTACAACCAGATATATAAAAACCAAGGAAAATAAGCTAAATTATCAAAAGTATGAATCAGATAAGACCATCTAGTCTCCATGTGACTAACCATTTTCTCCAAACCATCCCATACCAAAGGAAGAGAAAACAAGAGAATCCAGCATGTTACAAGATTAATTTACCTTTACCTAGATTCTACAATACAACATCTACAACCACCCAATGGAAAAAGTATTTCATGAACAAAAATACCCATAGGATCACCATAGAGTCTATTCAAGGTCTAATATCAAGAATTCAACATTTCTATATTTAAAAAATATAGTTTTAAAAATCATTTACATGAATCCAAACTCATTTTTATATCATTTTCCTTTGGTTTTCCATAATATAATTACATATCCATAAATCCAATAAGATGAAAAGTATAATTGATAAAATGGGAAATCATATCCACACCCATATGTTAAGTATATAAACACACATCCATGAAATAATCTATCTAGAAAAAACATATGATACAACCTCATGTTAAAAACATGTGAGGGACAAACCATGAAAAAATAGTCACGTGATAAATAACTATAAATGAAAAATCACTCCACATTGGGTCCCAGACTACGGGAATATGTACTAGAAAAACAATATCGCCTAAACTAGGTATAATGTTAGTACCAACAAATATAAATTCCTTCCACAGTCCATCTATATCCTAAAAGAAACCCCTAGTGGTTACACACGCAGTAGAGTAACCTTTGTCTTTTTCCCAATGCACCCAAGATTCCCAATGTTCCAATGTAAAAAAATAATTTTTAAAACCATGTTCATAGTTTATAAAAAAATTAAAATCCAATCCAATCTTTTTTGGTGTTTGAAAAACCTTTTTCTAATCCAAAATCACCATTCAATAATATAATCAAACACTTGGTATGAAAAAATACTTTATAAAAAACCCTTTAAAAAATTCATCTTTCCAAGAAATACCATTGAACCAAAAATCAATTAAATTCAAAAAAATCTCCCAAATTAATTTTAAAATGATGGTAATAAATTCATATAATTAACACTTTCTATAGAAACACCTACCTCAAAACATTGGTCACACAAACATCCCTTGAAAATGGATATGAGGAAGGATATATTGTGTCCTCATGATCCTAGATCCAAAGTAAATAACATAAAACCTTTTTCAAAAAACATATATATGGAATACATACCCTCTTTAGGTTTCATAAGACAAGAGGAGTTGATCTCTAACAAAGAACTACAAGTATGAGGATAAACCGGATCAAAATCACAACATACCTCAAAGAGATCCATCAAGAATAAAGGATTTCCAATTTGAATCCAAGGGTAGAGACCTTAAAAGTCATGAGGAAGGATAATGATGATTAAATATGATATTAGTGGTGGATTAGGATTAAAAATACTAAGGGAAAAGGGTAAAATATCATTTTTTTAACGATTATGAGGGATATCATATGATTTCTTGGAGGAGGCCACATAGTTAAACTAACTGTGTGCATTAACCATCTGCCCCTACTATATATTTTAGTAAGGGGGTCACATAGTTTCCACTGAGGCCATATGGATAAACTAATCATCCACCATAAACATGTGACACCCATGAAAAATGACCAAATATCACATGGTTCCCAAGCCATATCAAGCTATTTTTATAACTCTGTGCAAGATATGTGAAGCCCATATATTCAAAAACATATCCAAATTGCATTGTGACCACATGGTTAAACTAACTATGCACCTTAACTATAAACCTTGATAGTTTTCTCCAAAAAAACATTTTTTTCAACATTTGATCCCCTGAATCATTCCAGACCTCAAAAGAGAAAGACTGAGGCTCAACTAAAGTGTACCTGTTGATGAAAGCAAGGAATTTCTCTATGTTTTATTTGTTATTCATTGAAAAATCCCCTCATTAGAGTTCAATTCCCTGGATAATAGTTTTCTCTATTGATGTTATTAAATAATATCTTAATTGAATCTTTGATTTAAGTATGGTATTTATTGATAAATACGTCTTTTGACATAAATTTTGAATCCATTATTAAGGATATTATTTATTTAAGGCATACTGTAACACTGTACTGAGCAAGAAAATGAACTTTTTCAAGATGGAAATTGTTAAGGTCGGAAGATAACATGACACCCAAAGTCATGAGGCTTACCGCAAGTGTTGACTATATGATTCCCCCCGATTAAACCTATTGTCACAGTAGTCATGGTGATTGTTTCTTAAGTCTAACATAAGCACTACTCATGGTCACAATCCCACTTTATCACAAGCTATTATTATGGTAGGCATACCTATAGTTAGTACGAACAAATGACCATGCGTGTTGAAGTAAATCCATAAAAAAAAAAGACTGCATGAATAATTTTATTCACCATTCCCCCATCCTCGCGGTAGGAATGCCAAACAAGAGACTCCCTTCACAAAATACATATTTCAGTGAGTACACTAACTATGGAACTCATAATAAGCATGCTTACCTCAACCCCCACCCACATAACCATGCCTCTTCCATACCTGTGCCCATCAATAGAACTCGATCATCTTCCTATCTTGAAGATCACAAACCCTTTGATGCATATTTTTTGAGATCTAAAATCTATGAATTTATCCAAAAAGAGGGAGATACCACACCATTTACATACCTACACCCCAAGGAAGAACTGGCTGACACCTACCCGACTAATGCACCTTCTATTGTTGTCACTAAATTTTAAACCCCAACGGAGTGGATATACATTTAAAAAATATTCTAGGAAGTACTCTACCTCCATTATATCTCCAAACCCACTCAAATTAAGGTCCATCTGAGCATGCCATATTTGGAGTTTCCCTACCCATGCAGCTTCTGAAGGATCCTGAGCATTCGTCTCTATCTGGAAGGAGAATGAGGCATGTTGAAATCATAGCTACATGATAAAATACAGGGAACCCATAAGGACCTAAATATAACAAAGTAACAAAATTTACTTGAGAAACCCCCTCCTTTATTTAATAGAACTATTTTCATGTGTGATATCAAAGAATAAAATGATTAGAAAGAACCAATCTACGGGGAATTTGTAACACCACTAACAAGAAAATGGTTGGACTTCTCCAACCAATGATGAAATAATCCAAGTGTATATTATAACTAAACTAATGTATTGTGGGTAAAATAACTCATCCCATGATATATTTTAAATAAGTACCATAATTAAAATCCTAGGCCCACTTTCCTTTACCCACTATTTTGAATCATCCGATTACTCTACCATCGAATGGAAAATTGGGCTAGACCATGGGAAGAGGACCTACTCCCTAACATTCTTGAAATCCAAGTTCATGTCTATAAAGTGGAGATAGGTCAACCATAATCTATAAAAGGATCCCAAGAATAAGGAGAATAATGTTTAGGGGTTGGAGTATAAAAATATTCTGGAAATGAGGCAAGGGAGGGGACTCTTGTTGGTTTATTTCCTTTTGTAAAACTCTAGTGATGTAATAATAAACACTCAATGGTTCATCCAATGTGAATTCCCATGTTCATCCTAATTGATGCATTCTATACTTTAAATACAATACTTAATCTTCTGTTGAAGTTAACGGTTAGGTCTGTGGAGGTCTCTTATGTTTAGAATTTAATTTCATCTATATGTTTTGATCATTGTTCACACAAGCCACTTGAACTAATTCCACTACATGCGATAGAGAATAGTGGGGTTATTTTAAGTGTAAACGGAAATCTCTAAATACTAAGCTAGTTAAGGATAGGGTATATAGTGATTATTGTAACTCTTTATCAAAACTGACATTTCTCAACATAAGAATTCAGTTGGATTCTATTTATGTGAGGTATATTAAATACATTATGAATAATGATTCCATGAGTGAATGGGGGAAGAATACAACACTAGACCATTTCTTCCGAAATAAATTTCAAACCCACCCAAATTATTTCTTATTCCTTACAAAGTGAACCCCCCAAAATAGAATTTAAACACAATTTTAGCAATGACTTCCTAGGACACATTTTAATTCCCACTTTTACCACATATTCTCATATTCAAATATTGTTTTTTATAGAACCTCAGGATAGGTGTTTGTCAAACATGACACTATTTTTGTATAGGGTAGTTTTTTTAAAACATTGTTTTAAAAAATCTAATGACCAGATCTAGTTATTCCCACCTCGCTAGTTTTGATCTAGAAGTTGAAAGAATGGTGATGTGAAGACTTAGAACTTTAAGAAACACAGACCAATGGGAAATTGAATTTTTCATCATCTCATTGGATAGTTATCCTTCCTATGTTTCATCTTCTTAAAAAGTTATAACAAAAAATGAAGAGATGGAAGTTAATATATCTCAAGTTAATAGAACATTGGTCTAAATTTATCAACCTAATTTAAATATTAACAAATAAAAATTACAACTAAGTGATCTACAAGACTATGAACTCAAAACTAGAATGATTAGGATACTGCCTAAATTTCATGGTCTATTTGGTGAAGACCCTAATAGGAATTTAATATAATTTAAAGATGTTTTTAATAGATTTAGAACTAGAGGATTCATTGAAGCTCAAATCAGATAAAAATATTTCACATTATCACTTGAAGGAGAATCCAAGGAGTGGATCTAGAATCCACATCCCGGAGAAGTAAACTCAATGGAGTAGTGATAGAAGATGTTGCTCTAAAAATTGTTCCCTTCCTCAAAAATATCTCAACTTCAAAAGGATATTTATGGAATCAAAAAGTTTTCTAGAGAAACCCTAAATGAATTTTGGGAGAGTTTCAAGAAGCTAACCACATCCATCCACATAAACTATATAAAGAAAATCACTTTTTGGTGTTTTTCTACCAATTATTGATAATAAATGACTAGAACCTACCAGATTCTTCTTCAGGAAGAACACTCATTGAAAAGTCACCAGTCGAAGTAAGATAACTCATTGAAAGTATCTCATAAAATTTGTAACAATTTGGTAAAATAACTCCAACCAGAGGAGTGCATGGGGTAAAAATATCCAACTCCCCCTTGTTAGAAAATACAATCGAATAACTAACTTCCATTTTGAGACAATTAGTTGTAAAAAAGATCAATAATAATCAACCACCACACTCCCAAGGGCCTACCAACTATTCAATTCTATGGAACATTTTACTGATAGATGACCTCATATTTAAGGGACTAAAAATAGTGATTTTGTGTACCAAATGAAGTTATAGAACCAACCGAGTGGAAACCAACACCTCGTAGAATTACCTACTAACCAATTTGGAGTTTGGATCCATCAAACTCAAATAAAACCATTTATTTATTCCTCTCAAAAACCTTTTCATCCCCCCCCCCATTAAAAAGATAGAATTTCCAACCATCTACAAGTTACCAATAAGGAAAACATGAAGAACCATCCATGAAAGACAGTTTTAGACAAGTAATAGAATCTCAAAATAATCAGAACACCACCCTCCCCACTCATGGGATGGAATTAAAAGGAAAATTATTCCATCTCATGACCACCCAAAATAATATGGTAAATAAAGGAATGGAAAAAAAATATTATACCTAAAATTACAAATCCTAAGGGAAATGTCAGTTTTATTACCTTGAGAAGTGGAAAATAACAACAATTCAACAGAAACATACCCCTGGAACTTGAAACTAGAAGTCACCCGTAGCAAGAACCAGCTTCAAACAAAATCTTAAGGAGTATGTAGGAAATGAACTATCAAAAGATAAAGGGAAAATCACTGAAAATCCAAAACTACATAATTTTCCTATAATAATGCAAGAACCAATAAGAAGGAAAATTTTCTATACCCAGATACTTTTTCTATCCCATGCACCATTGGTAATATTAATTTTTCCAATGATTTATGTGACTTAGGTGCCTAAATTAATGTCATTACTTATTATATCTATTATTAATTATATATGGGAGAACATCAACCCACCCATTTGATTGTACAAATTACTAATAGATCCACTGCCTATATGGTAGGTGTCCTTTAAGATGTCTAGGTAAGTATGCAAGGTCACTCATTCTCCACTGACTTCTACAACCTCAACATGGAAGAAAGAAAATTTAATGACCATTCCCCCATCATTATAGGTATACCCATCCAAAAAAATCTAAATTCATCATAAATGTTAATGAATTCACCCTTTCAATGACATTTTGTAAAGAAACTATAGCTTTCAGCATAATTGACTCAACAAAACACCCTTAAGAAGAACATTCCTTTTTCACCATAAAGAATTTTGATTTTATTTATTTATATAGTGAGGAAATTGATATTTTTGATGATACAATTAAACATGTATAATCTTTTTAAACACCTAAACTACAAGAAAAAACTATTTTTGAAAATAAACTAAATCTAGAAACAATTGAAACTATTAATCAGATTAAAGAAATTGATGAATTTTTTTTTGATAAGTTACTTAAATATGATAATAATAATTATTCTATATTGTTGTAGGTGTACAACATAAAGAATACTAAAAATAAAAATATCCCTGGAAAATTAAACTAAATTATAATTAAACCTACTACCCTTAAATTTAAAATATTCCTCATTAAAATATGACAAGACAATACCGGTAATAATTTCTAACATTTTATAACCTGACCATGAAAACCAATTGTTAAACATCCTAATAAATAATGTGAAATACATAGGATGGACAATGGGAGATATTCCAGTAATTAGTCACTCCTCTTCATGCATAGAATTTTGTTGTAAGATGGATCAAAATCTGAAAGACAACCTCAAAGAATTCCAAACCCAACTCTCATGTAGGTGGATAAAAAATGAGTAGGGATACTCTTAAAATCTGAAATAATTTATCCGATCTCAAATTTTCAATGTGTGATCCCCATTCAAATTTTTCCCAAAAAAACAGTTACACAATTTTGAGGATTGAAAATAATTAATCGATACTAACTGAATTTCAGAATAGATGGAGTGTCTATATTTATTATAGGAAATTAAACCATGTATTAGGAAAATACCATTTCACCATACTCTTTTTAGAAAAATAATCGATAGATCAGCTGGAAAAATGCATTATTTCTTTCTATATAGTTTATTTGGATATTTCCATCTTCCCATAGCTCCTTATAACAAAAAAAGGCCACCTTTACATGTACCTTTGGAACATTTTCTTACCAAAGTATGCTCTTTGGTTTCTTTAATGCCATAGTTACCTTTAAAAAATATAAGGTAAGTATCTTTTCAAACCTAATTGAATAATGTCTCAAATTTTCCTTGATGATTTCACTATTTATGGGACATTCTTTGAAAACAATTTGAAAGTTTGGAAAAGGTTTTACAAAGTTTTATTGAGAAAAAAGTTGTTTTGAATTTTGAAAATTCCATTTTATGGTCGAAAAGAGAATGTCGTAAGACATTTGATTTCTAAAAAATGAATTAAGTTTGATAAATCTAAAATTGATATCATTTCAACAATACCCAGTCCCTATAATATTAGGAACTTTAGATCATTTTTTGGCCATGTTGGATTTTATAGAAGGTTTATTAGAAAATTTAGATAAAATTATTTCCCCTAACTAACCAACTCAAGAATCAAATTTAATTTTTATTTGGTTAATCGTGTTAGGAAGAAATTGAAAATTAAAAAAATATTTAACCATTTTCCCCATCATTTTATCACTAAAATGGAGTCACCACTTTGAGATATTATGTGACAGTTTCAATAGAGTTGTAGGGGTCATGTTATCCCAAATGATTTATAGGTTACAAAGATTGATAGACTGTTATTTAAAAACCTTAAACAATACCCAGATCAATACACAACAACAAAGATGAATTTTCTACTTATTTTTTGTATCTTTAGAAAAAATACTTTTGTATTTCTTATGGAGTAAGGTAACTGTTTATTCTAGTTATCCATATTTATGATATTTGATCAAGAAGACCGATGACAAGCCCAAGATGGTGAGATAGATGTTTCTTCTATAAGAGTTTGACCTCTAGATTAAAGATAAGAATGGATTTTAAAATATAGTGGCTAGCCACATGACCACGATACCTTACACTATTGAGGTATAACCAATCCCAAAGACCGGCCTTGATTATTCCTTCCCTAGTGAGTAATTATATAGCTAGGCCCTGGTATACTGATATAGTGAATTTTCTAGTCATATCCAAGGAACCTTCTTTATTCTATAAACATAAAATTTCTAAATTAAAGTTTTAATCAAGATACTATTTTTGGGAATACCCTTATTTATATAAAATTTGCAATGACCAAATCATTAGAATATGTAATCTTGATAAAGAAATTCATTTTGTACTTTCATTTTTACACACACTCTCATGTAGAAGACACTTTTGACATCAAATAACTACTAGAAAAAATTTGGAAGCTGGATTATTTTGGTCCTTCATTGTTAAAATTTCTTATGAATTCTATAAAAATTTCCAAAATGCTAGTTTACTAGTGTAATTTTCAATAGAGAAGAAATTACCCCAAATACCTTTCATTTTTTTGTGAAATATTTGAGGTTTGGTGCATTGACTTCATAGGTCCCAACCTTGTGTCCTTTGGATTTTATAATATTTTTTTGGAAATAGTCTATGTGTCTAAATGATTGAATCCAAATCTACTTGAGCAGATAAATAAAATAATATAATTGAATTTCTAAAATCAAACATGTTTTATAGGCTTGGAATATCAAGGGATTTCATCAGAAACAAGAAACCCATTTCGGCAACTAGAATATGGAATCCCTCATGTGAAAATATGGAGTGATACATAAGACCTCCACTTCCTACCACCCATCCATGAATCATTTTCTAGAGGTGTCCAATAGGGCTACATAACTACCTTTAAAAACCCATTATATTAAAACTGGGCTCCTCTGACAGCACAAACACCCCACCCTAATATGGTCATCGGGTCTTGGCCCTCCAGGTACCACCAGTTGCCCCGCAGACACATGGTCCCCACCCTAGGACCTGCCCACATGCCTGAATAGGTCATCTAACTAATTAATGTCTCCATAGTCCAACACATGTCCTTTCCCATGTTCTTTTTCCTCACTCACACACACCCTAGGAAAGTTCTCAAAAGGTCACTCATCTTGATCACTACTCCATGCTAAGAACGCTGAAATATAGTGTTCTAATCAAGTAGTCTCCCAAAAAGAAAGGTGAACCTTGTTGACATTAGTCATATCATTTAGATATTTAACACATTATCATTATTGGGTGTTAAATTCATCCCCCAATTAGAGAACAATGTACTCATTTGGGACCCTATATCTCAACCCAGGCAATGCACCAAACTTAAGCTTGGATACCACCTCTAAAACCAAATGTAACAATTGGGCCCCGCTGATAGAACATATATCCTACTCTAACATGGTTTTGAGATCCTGGCCTGTCAAGTACCACCTGTTTCCCTCAAAGACACATGGTCCCCACCCTAGGGCCTACCCACATGACTGAATAGGTCATCGGGCTAATGATTTTCCCCATATCCCAACAAATGTCCTTCCTATTGTTCTTTTTCCTCACTCACACACACACATTCTTGGCCTAGAGTAGTGATTAGAATGGGTGACCTTCTGTGATGTTTCTGAGGGTGTGTGTGAGTGAAGAAAAGGAACATTAGAAAGGAAAAGTGTTAGCCTGTGGTGACAGTCATTAATTCTTCTTACACACTATAACTCCTAGTCCTAAACAGAGACCTACATCGCGTTCTATGGGGAAAACAACTTAGGATAGGCTACTCATGGGCCTGAATCTGAGCTAAGAAGGAGGAGTAAAAGGAAGTAGAAAATCTCAAGAATATCCTCAAGAAATAAATGGTGTGTATAGGAGTCCACACAACATGTCATCCCACCCAAACACCTGGTCGTGTAACCTTTCTACACAGTTTTCTATTCCATATAGGAGTACATAGTGTGTAGAGATAGAACATGTCATGTCCCACTTCACTCGGCCCCGGGCCAGGTTTCTCCTTCACACGGACTGGCCAGTCATGTCCCTTGCATTTTGTGCATCCCATAAAACTTGGCATGTTTGGGTTATACAACCACATGGATATGTGGTTTACATGAGACTGTGTACTGAACCCCGTGTCTATGTACTTTTTTCATGTTCTACTACACAGTTGTGTACTGTTACACAGCTATGCTGGCCGTTTTCCCCAGCCACACTAAGAGGGTCCCTACATTGATTTTAACCCCCGATACATGGTGTGTAGGCCCTAAAACATCATCTTTTGTGAATGGGAATAACACATTGTGTGTAGGGTTGGTTTACACACCATTTATATGGGAATATCCATCAGAAATTCCCTACAAACAGCCCAAACAGCCCCCGTTCACCCTGAAACACACAGATCGACCCACAAAGGGTCCTTAAAAAGAATCTAAGGGATCTAAAACCCTAGAAAAATGAATAAATACTGTCATCGGGACTAAAATTCAAAACTAACTACCTATTAGTTGAAACACTAATACTTCGAGTGCAGAACGACACCTAGGATGCATTGATTCTGGATCTGGTGACGATCGGCATCAAAAACGGATCCTGGAGACACCTCCTTGCCTTGGCTCATTTGTCGGTCGAAGGGAAAGAAATAGGGGGAGAGGGGGCTTAATACTCCTACATAAAAAAATTGGATAAGTGTGAGAGGGAATTATTTTAATTTTTATTAAAAAATATCCTCTTAACACCCTGACCTAACTCGCCTCTAACCTGACATCCAACGCCAACAAATTTAATGTCGTGCATAGGGTAAAGGTGATGTTTTTACCTCAACCCCTATCTCAGAAATATAATTTCAGATTAATCTTATATATTATTCACATTTGAATAGAAACTATTAATGGGTGATAAATATATTTTATATTTCAATATCACCATGCCAAGGCTCACCGGCCCTTGGATTCATATGCAGACTCAACACCTGGCTTTGGAAATATTCTTAGAAATATTCCAAAGTATTACAGGGAAAAACACAAGTCACTACACCCTCCCCACCTTAAATCTTTTCGTCCCCGAAAGAAAAATCCCAAGAATATAGGAAAGGAACTGATCTCTCCATTGGGACCCCTACACCAGCGATCTCACCAGAGGTTCGTATACTGCAAAAAAACACACCAAAAGTAACCACAACACCGCAGGACCACCAAAAAGGCCACCAAGGTTTCATGTGCTTCTCACAGTCACGCACTCAGGGGAACCTTCAAGTGCAACCACACACCATCTAGCTACCACTAGGTCAACATCGTGTAACAAGCGGAACATGTTTCCTCAACTGTGATAGGTGGAAATCACCCAAGAATAACACATGATTACAAAAGTTCCTAACAACATGACACCTCACTAACCCACACTAGAAACAAAAAGAGTGTGTTTACAAACCTCATATATAGATTTTAACCCCCAACTAACATTGTGAACCCTCAACGAGATCCAACTGAACACACGAACTCATCATCCAACAACAAGGGTGTAACATCCCCGACCTAAAAGCCACTAAACCGATGCTCCGAGACGGGTAGCTACATAACCTTAAGCGCGCCTCCCCATATTCCAAAGGCTTTCGACTAAAAGTGAGGGGTTTATATGGTCATGTGGGGAGACTATACCCCCTTTTTATCAGAGTTAGGCACAACAGAAATAAACCAATTGCAAAAACAATAATCAAATAAAAAGTAACATGTATAAAAACCATTTGCAACAGTAAATATTCCATGTACTACTACAAGTGAAATAGTGAACAAAATCCCAAAATAAAGACAATGTCCAAAATCCCCAAAATGGTCCCGACTCCAAGTCTGGATCCTCCACCAAGTGCTACCCAGGTCCACTCAACTATCTTGCAAGGACCCTTTCCCTTCTCTTGAACTGCAACCATGAAGTCTTCTTGGGTACCCAACGGTGGCCTGGGTAGGGTGTGAGTACAACTCAGTAGGCTACCACCAACGGTGTCTACAAAATATCCAGTATAAACCGATAGTGCAAGAAAAGGAATATGAATGATAATTGCCAAGTAATTATTTAAGGTTCCATTAACCAGTTCAGAGCCAAAGCCATTGCCACTTCTATTACCATTCATTTCACACCAAATATCATCACTTACCATTTCATCACATTTCCATGGGTTAATCATATACATTATGTTACATGGGTCTAAGGCCAATAATCACATGTAAGTGGGTAAACACCGCGTTATCCTATCTCACTGGGATTAACCTCCACAAAGCAACCATATCCTCACCTCGAAGCCTCAGTCCGGGTGGATGCAATTGTTAGGAGAACAGAGCATCATTCCTCATTCCTAACCCATGCATTTAGGGTGGAGTTCAGAGCATCAGTCTTCACTCGACCCGTGGTCGTAGATCCTCAAGTCATACCCCACTCTACCAAGCCATGTGCACATGCTTATATACATAAGTAACCATCAACCCACCATACCATTTCCCTTTGGCAAACACCATTCACAATAAACCACACAGGAACTCACATTATGCCTTAACCCATTAACACATTACCATTTCACATCATTTAACCATTCACCCAATTCTCACGTGTTATGCCTATCTCACTAAGCATTCAACACTAGACGGATAACCTATTCCATTATGGTCTTTAATCAGTTTACACATTAACTCATTTAAACCATTCATCATTTCCATGAATCAACCATTCAACCCATTCCAAATAACCCTTAAGATATTGCCAAGTCTAGGTGCACCACCTAACTTCTATTCCAAGTTCAACCAATCATGCCAACATGTTTATTAGGGGATCCACAATTTATTACAACAACGTCACTTGTTTAATATCAATACCTATGTCCGGGAAAGCCGGCGCCTCCCATGGATGGCCCCAAATTAGGTCAAGTCAATCCCAACACATCCCATGGGGATCATGAGGGTTCCCATTTTCCATTTTAAACACCATTGTTACCAAACATGCCAAGGGTATTCAAGACATAACCAAGGGGAAACAAGAACACAACTAAACATGCACAAACACCCAAATAACCATGGGATATAACTTGTAGGCCACCTACATCGAAACTGCGGTTGAACGCACACTCAATCGAGTCCTTAGACCTCAATCCAACCAGCCTTTGGAGCTTCAACCTAGAACTCACCCAAAAGATAGGGTTTTAGAGCTTCAGAACAAGAGGGAGAGAAAATATAAACCCTAAACCAAAAAGATAAGCATGGATGGGATTAGCCTTACCCGGTGCTTTGATCCGCATCCAACGGCACCAAAAGAACCTTCGAAATGGGGGAGATCGACCTCTTGGAGCTCTTGGGCTATTTGGTTTGTGCCTAGGGTGAAGAGGGAGGAAATGATAGGAAAACCTGAGTGGGTTCTAAAAATCCCAGAGTGGCAATTTTGTAATTTTTCCAAACATTAAGAGGTTGCACGGTTTAGCCACACAGTTTGAAAAACTGTGCAAAAACCGTGTGCATGCTACTGTTTGGAGGAGGAGTGGTCGCATGATTTTCCTGGGTAGGCCATACGGTTTACCTAGGATATGCGCAAGCTGTGCGCCCAGCCTTGTCTTGCCCATATTTCCTTTCTTTCGTGCCCCAAGCCCCCAAAACACCCCCAAAGCCTCGCATACCTTTAGGAAACATTTTAAAACCCAAAAAAAAGGATTCAGCCCAAAACAAAACAAAAACATACCTTTCCAAAAACTGGTATCTTTCAACCTCTCCACCTTATAATGGATCATCCTCGAGCCGAGTTTCCAAACCTCATTGATCCACTGAAGAGAAGAGTTTGTGCCACTGAGCCTGCATATCTAATTCCCGCTCCCAAGTTTCTTCTTGAACTTTCCCATGATGCCATAATACTCGCCCTAAAGTCAAAACCTTTCCTCCCAAGACCTTTTCACTACTATCCACCACACAAACCGGATGCTCCTCAAAGGACGCATCAGCCTCAAGCTCCACATCCTCCACCTCAACCACGTGAGATGGGTCAGGGTGATACCGTTGAAGCTGTGACAAATTAAACACATCATACATCCCACCATACCATTGCGGAAGATCCAATCGGTAAGACACTGGTTTGATCCTCTCCACAATCTGAAAAGGTCCCACATACCTGGGATCCAACTTACCCTGCTTTTTATTCCGACGGTGACCCAACCTTGGTGACACCCGAAGGAGCACTTTATCACCCACCCCCAACTCAAGAGGTCTACACCTTCGATCTGCATATGACTTCTGCCTACTCTGAGCCATATCCATTCACTTCCTGATCAACTTAATTCTCTCTAAAGTCTCCTACAAAAGACTTGGCCCCAACAACCCAGATTCACCGGCCTCTAGCCAACACAACAGAGATCTACATGGCCTCCCGTAGAGTGCCTCAAACGGTGGCATCTGAATCGTAGCCTGAAAACTGTTGTCGTAGGAAACCTCAACTAACAATAGGTGTATCTCCCAAGAACCACCAAAGTTCAAGACACAAGCTCTTAACATGTATTCCAACACTTGGATCGTACGATCCGACTGCCCATCCATCCGCGGGTGGAAATTCGTACTCAAAAACAACTTCGTACCAAGTGCCTTCTGAAACCCTTGCCAGAAACGCGATGTGAAACACATGTATCGGTCCAAAACTATGGTCCAGGGGACACCATGAAACCTCACTATTTCCCGAACATACATCTCACCCAACTGGTTGACTGTAAAGGTCTTCAAAATTGGTAAGAAATGAGCCACTTTCGTTAACCGATCCACAACCACCCAGATTTCATCATTCTTCTGTGGTGTCCTCAGAAGACCCATGACAAACTCCACTATTACATCATCCCACTTCCAATCCGTAATGGTAAATGGATGCAACAAACCACCTAGGCGTTGATTCTTGGCCTTCACCTACTGATAGGTAAGGCACCGTGCCACAAAATCCCCAACTTTCTTCTTCATTCCAGGCCACCAAAACTACCTTTGGAGATCACGGTATATATTGGTCAAACCAGGATGCACTTCCCATTTTGATGCATGGAACTCATGAATCAACTCTTCCCAAACACACTTTGGCACAACCACACGATCATGAACATGAACAACACCGTCCACACCGACGGCCCACCCAAGTTATCTCCCTACCTTTAAGAATTTCCTTCATGATTAAACACTCAGGATCATCAAGATGACCTTCCTTAACTCGACTCAAAAGTGTCAACTCCATCGTTAAGGAAGAAATAGTGACCTGACCACACTCCTCCTGCACCTCTAGGTGTATCTCTGCAAACAAATCCATCACCTTCCACTCGGTTCTGGACTCTTGAACCACCTGATTCTGAACCTTCCTCCTAAGTGCATCTGCAACACTATTTCCCTTTCCCGGCATGTACACCAACTCAAAGTCAAAAGACTGGAGGTATTCAACCCATCTTCATTGATGAAGGTTCATATCCCATTGTGAGAAGATTTACTTTAATCTCTTATGGTCGGTAAACACAGTAAATCGTTCTCCCAACGGGTAGTGCCTGGAGAACTTCAAGGCATACACCACTACAGCCAACTCAAGGTCATGAGTGGGATAGTTCCACTAATGGGGTCTCAACTTACTTGACCCATAAGCCACAACCCGCTCATCCTACATCAACACATCCCCCAATTCCGACTCCGAATGAATCACAAAACACGATGTACTTGTTACCCATCTCAGGTAAGATCAAGATAGGTGTGGTCGTCAACATCTTCTTCAACTCTTGGAAGGCGTTCTCACAAGCCTCAGACCACTCGAACCTGATTCCATTCTTGTTCAAGCCCGATAGTGGTGATACCAAGTGAGATAAATCATGAATGAACCTTCGGTAATACCCTGCCAAACCCAAAAAACTCCAAACATCAGAAACACTCTTGGGCTGCTCCTAAGATAAAACTGCCTGCACTTTCTCTGGATCCACTTTCTCACCTACCTCTAAGATGATGTGACACAGAAAATGCACCTCACCTATTAAGAATTGACACTTGGATAGCTTGGAATATAGTCGATGCTCTCTTAGCATACTCAAGACGATGTCAAGATGTTGGGCATGATCGTCGTGAGTTTTTGAGTACATTAAGATGTCATCAACAAAGACGACCACAAAAAGATCTAGATAGGGATGAAAGACCCGGTTCATAAAATCCATAAACACTTTTGGTGCTTTACTCAAGTCAAAAGGCATTACCATGAACTCAAACAACCCGTACCGGCTCCGGAAAGTTGTCTGCGGTATGTCAGAAGACCTCACCCTCAACTGGTGATAACCTGACCTTAGATCAATCATAGAAAACACCGATAATCCCCTCAATTGATCAAAAAGGTCATCAATTCTAGGAAAAGGGTACCTATTTTTCACCGTCATCTGATTCAACTTTTGATAGTCAACACACAGCCTCAATGACCCATCAACCTTCTTTTCAAAAAGCACAGGAGATCCCCAAGGAGACGTACTAGGACGGATAAACCCCTTACGCTCTAACTCCTCAAGATAAACCTTCAGTTCCTAGAGTTCTGTCGGTTCCATTCGGTATGGAGGAATATAAACTAGCTCCGCTCCTAGTAGCAACTCAACCGTGAACTCAACATCCCTCTCGTGGGGTAATCCCAATAAATCCTCAGGAAACACGTCTTGAAACCGATCCACCATAGGAGGGAAAACAGAATGCTCTCCTCTTTCATTATCATCAATCATGATACATGCCACTTGAGCCATGATTCCACTCATCTCTTGACAAAACGGTCCTGCACGCCCTGTTCGAACATCCCATTCGCCATGGTGGACATAAGCGTCACCCTCAAGCGACCTGAACGATACTCTGCGGCGATTACAATCTATGTGCGCCTGATACAACACCGACCAATGCATTCCCATGATTAGGTCAAACCTTAACATCTCGAGAATGAACAAGTCCCACAGAAAACTATACCCACAAACATCCAAGGCACATCCCTTGCACTGCTTGATATCCTCAACCCGCACACTCAACGGGGTGTCAATTTACATAACTCCACACACCCCCTTCACAGGTAAACCTAGCACTACCACAAGTTGGTCAAAAACAAAAGAGTGTGTGGCACATGTGTCAAACAATGCACTAGAAAACGTAGAAGCTACAAGGATTGTACCTCGAACAGTTGACGATCCGGCCTCGCCATTGTCAGGCGCAAACTGGACTCCCTGAAGCTGACTTGCCCCTCTACCCTGGGCCCCAGCCTGAGCACCCTGCGCTGCACTGCCCTGCTGGTGTGAGCAATCTTGCCCTGGAATTCCATGTCCACCGCCCCTGCCAGTGTGGCCTGTGGAGCTCCAACTGCCTTCCTGATATAGGGAAACTGATCTCTTTCCCGTACCCGGTACCTTATTTTCATCATCATGCTCACCTGTCTGTCGAGGGTTCCTATAGAACCTCTACACATTCCCCATCCTTCCGCATGAACGACACTCAACTGGAGGTCGAGGGAACTGACCACGCATATGCCCCGACCTACCAAACAGATAACAGAAAACTTGGTTCCCAATCTAAGAGGTTGACCCTCTCTTCTGACCACCTTGCTGGAAACTTTCCAAACGACGTTTCCGACCTTCGGAAGATGCACCACTTGTCCGCCTAGCTGACACGAAAATCCCACCACTCAAATATCCCTTCAGGTTCCTTTCAGAGATGAGTTCCTGATCCATCACCTCTACAAACCTCTTCAAGAGGAAGATATTCACTTGAGACATGATCTCATGTCTCAACCCATCCTGGAAACGCCTTGCTACTGTTGCCTCATCCCCTGCTAACACTGGGACAAAGCGCCGCAAATCAGTGAAGCGACTTGCATAGTCCATCCCCGATAGCTATCCCTGAATCAGGATCATAAACTTTGCAACCCTCTCCTGTCTCAATGTCTCTGGGTTGAAATGCTCTAGAAACATAGCCTGGAAAACCTTCCACGACATCCCCTCACCTTGCTCGGTCTGAGCCTGAATGTCCCACCAACGCCTTGCCTAGCCCCGCAACATATAAATGGCCATCTTTACTCTCTTTTCAGAAGGGGTTTCCATATGATCCAGTATCATCTGGACAGACTCTAACCATAACTCTGCTGCCTCTGACCCACCCTCTCTGATGAAGGTCGGAGGGTGCTGCAGCTGGAACTCCCTAGTCAGATCAAACATACTCGGTGCAACCCGCCCTGGGTCCCGATCCATCATCTGTACAAGGTGAGCCAAGTTCTCCAGAAACTGGTCTTCTCTACCTTCATTAATCACCACATTTTCATTCTCTTCTATCGGATGAGTGTTCTCAGAAACATCCTCCCGTTTCCCAACTGGTAATTGATGTCGTGGTGGCATCTCTCTACATTGACAATCACTAGATTTAGCACACATACCATAAAATGTTCACAACTTCATCAAAATCTCCTTAATAGCTACAACAACCCATTTTCATATACTAATTCAATGACATTAAAACATCAGATTCACCACCCCGATCATCCCTACCATGGGCCATGGTCCACATGGGGTAAAAAACCATGCACTTCCACCAAGCTCACACAAAATTTTTACAAAAAAAATTTCCACCTCATTTCAAACCCTTATATTTCATTAAACATCATTTACCCACTTGTTTTATTTCATTATTCTCATTATTTCTTGGTTTCATGAAATGCATGATGTACCCTACTTTCCTGCCTCACACACCCACCTCGTGTGTGTGCATAACACAATGCATGTCACCTATCTCCCTAGGTTACTAAAATGATGCATGAGTACAAATCCTCGTGTCATTAAGGCCATGAGCCAAATATCATAAAACAGTCACATCAAACCACATGTGCATCACCCAACAGTGAAATATCATCAACTGTAACAACACACGACCAAGAACAACATTTCCCACCCAGGGTGACTTGGGTTTTCCTTCGTACATGGGTTATCTACTCCCAAGAATGATCTCATTTACCAAGGCCCGACACATCTTAACCCTTGGAAACCTATCCCAAATAAAAAGACCTCAGAGAAGGAGAAGAAACACCTCCTCTAAAACCACTTTTTAACGTCCCCAACCCGGAAGCCACTAAACCGGTGCTCCGATCCGGGTAGTTACATAACCTTAAGCATGCCTCCCCGTACGCCAAAGGCTGCCGAATAGCAGCGGGGGGTTTATGAGGTCAAGTGGGGAGACTATACCCCCTTTTTATCAGAGTAAGCCACAATAGAAATAAACCAATAGCAGAAACAATAATCAATAAACAAGGAACGTGTATAACAACCATTTACAATAGTAAATATTCCATGTCCAACTACAAGTGCAAAAGTGAACAAAATCCCAAAATAAAGACAATGGCCAAAATCCCCAAAATGGTCCAAACTCCAAGTCTAAATCCTCCACCAAGTGCTACCCAGGTCCACTCAACTATCTAGAAAGGACCCTTTCCCTTCTCCTGACCTGCAACCATGAAGTCTTCTCAGGTACCCAATGGCGGCCCGAGTAGGGTGTGAGTACAACTCAGTAGGCCACCACCAACAGTGTCTATAAAATATCCAGTATAAAATGATAGTGCATGTAAAGGAATATGAATGATAATTACCAAGTAATTATTTAATGTTACATTTACCAGTTCAGAGCCAAAGCCATTGCCACTTCTATTACCATTCATTTCACACCAAATATCTTCACTTACCATTTCATCACAGTTCCATGGGTTAATCACACACATTATGTTACATGGGTCTAAGGCCAACAATCACATGTAAGAGGGTAAACACCCAGTTATCCTATCTCACTAGGATTAACCACCACAAAGAAACCATATCCTCACCTCAAAGCCTCAGTCTGGGTGGATTCAACCGTTAGGAGAATAGAGCATCATTCCTCATTACTAACCTATGCATTTAGGGTGGATTTCAGAGCATCATTCTTCACTCGACCTGTCGGCGTAGATCCTCAAGTCATACCCCACTCTACCAATACATGTGCACATGCTTATATACATAATTAATCATCAACCAACCATACCATTGCCCTTTGGAAAATACCATTCATAATAAACCACACAGTAACTCACATTATGCCTTAACCCATTAACACATTACCATCTCACATCATTTAACCATTCACCCAATTCTCACATCTTATGCCTATCTCACTAAGTATTCAACACTCGACCCATAACCTATTCCATTATGGTCTTTAATCAGTGTACACATTAACTCATTTAACTCATTCATCATTTCCATGAATCAACCATTCAACCCATTCCAAATAACCCTTAGGTTATTGCAATGTCCAGGTGCACCACAAAACATCTATTCCAAGTTCAACCAATCCTGCCAACATTTTTATCAAGGTCTCCACAATTTATTACAACATGGCCACTTGTTTAATATCAATCCCTATGACCTGGAAAGCCGGCGCATCCCATGGATGTCCCTAAATTAGGTCAATTCAATCCCAACACATCCCATGGGGATCGTGAGGGTTCCCATTTACCATTTTAAACACCATTATTACCAAACTTTCCAAGGTTATTCAAAACATAACCAAGGGAAAACAAGAACAAAACTAAACATGTACAAACACCCAAATAACCATGGGATATAACTTTTAGACCACCTACCTCAAAATTGCGGTTGACGGCTCACTCAATCGAGTCCTTAGACCTCAATCTGACCAGCCTTTGGAGCTTTAACCTAGTGCTCACCCAATAGATAGGATTTTATAGCTTCGGAACAAGAGGGAGGGAAGATACAGACCTTAACCAAAAAGAGTAGCAAGGATGGGTCTAGCCTTACCCGGAGCTTTGATCCGCATCCAACGGCACCAAAAATGCATTAGAAATGGGGGAGATCGACCTATTGGAGCTCTTGGGCGATTTGGTTCGTGCCTAGGGTGAAGAGGGAGGATAAAAGAGGAAACCCCAAGTGGGTTCTTAAAATTCCGGAGTGGCAATTTGGTAATTTTTCCAAACTTTAATAGGCCGCACGGTTTGAAAAACTGTGCGCAAACCGTGTGAATGCTACTATCTGGAGGAGGAGGGTTCGCATGGTTGGCCTGGGTAGGCCGCACAGTTTACCTCGGTCGTGTGCAAGTCGTGCGCCCAACCTTGTCTTTCCCAGATTTCCTTTATTTCATGCCTCGAGCCCTCGAAACACCCCCAAAGTCTCTCATACCTTCAGGAAACATTTTAAAACCCAAAAACAAAGGATTCAACCCAAAGCAAAACAAAAACATACCTTTCCAAAAACCGGGATCTTACACAGGGCCACCATCATAGGTCTATAACTGCCACAAATGATCCCCAACAGACCTCAACCAAATCCAAATAGTCTCTTCTAAATGTAACACCACAATATAATACAGGGTTAAATGACAAAATGATATGAATCATGTCAATAACGTGAACCTTTATTTTCAAGATCCTACCAGATTAGAACTCCATAGTTAAGTGTGTTTGGCATGCAGTAGTTGTCCGGATGGGTGGCCTTTTGGGAAATTTCCTAGGGTGTGTGTGAGTGAGGACAAAGAACACTGGAAATGACATTTTTTGGCTTTTAGGGATAGCCATTAGTTAGATAACTCGTTCAAGCATGTGGGTGGGACCCAGGGCAGCGACCATGTCTCTACGGGGCAACTGGTGGTACCTGGAGGGACAGGACCCGACAACCATATTAAGGATGGGTGTATATGCTGTCAATGTGGCCAAGTTATTACCCATTAGGTATGTATCCCTATCAAATTGTTTGTGGTAAACATTATCACTTTATAGTTGATATGTATCAAAATGATTTATGGTAAATCAAATGTGTAAACCTATATTTTAATATGGATATAGAATAGATGAGATTACAACTAATGGAGCTTGAATAATTAAGGAGAGAATAATATGAGAAATCAAAATTCTACAAGGAGAAAACTGAATCATCCCATGATAAGTTGATCTAGATGAGATAATTTCAAGTTGGAGATAAAGTACTGCTATTTTTTTAAGTCCAAAAATATTCCCAGTTAAGCTTCATTCTAAATGGATTGGACCTTATACAGTAACTAATAATTTCCCTTTTTGTGTACTTGATATTGAAGGGAAAGATTCAAATAAAAAATTAAAACTGAATATACAATAATTGAAGAAATATCAAGAGAACTTTTGTAATAAACCTATGGAGGTGTCCAGATTCCTCCCTGCTGCTAAAAATTAAACACTTCCAGGTTATCTATTTCCCTAATTTTGGTATTTATTTTTAATTTTTTAAACTATATTTCTAGTTTAAAAATACCATGATGGAGTGTATATAATTCATGGGTTCTAAATATATGATACTTAAATGGTTGTTGAATGAGATGATCACTATTTTATTAAAGTTTAATATTAGAATTAGGGGATAGAGTGTGAGTGAATATAACTAGGTGGAATCAATTTTTTAACTTGGAGACACATGAATTTTTTAACTCTATCTAAAGTAAAAAAGACCAATGTAAGATTGAATACCTTACAGGGAAAAATTAAATGAATATGTTATAAGAATTTGAACCTAGAATTAAAAAAATGGTAAATTGGGAACCCATAATGGTACTTTGAGATTAGGGAAACTCGATGTGTTTTTGTAATTAAATAAGGCCATATAAATAAGTTTATGCATAGTGTTTTGATTACAATTATGGATAGGAAAATAGTAAATTCAAATAATGGGACCTTTTTAAAAATGAATCAATTTAGGTGAGGGGGATATTGAACCCATATAAATAAGGGAACTAGACTTATAGCACGTTTATTTAAGTTATCTCAATTAAGTGTAACCTAAATCTATGATTTAAGTAACATAATAAAGAGGAATAATGGAGGATATTTTTTTAAAAAGTTTGATTTCATTTAAATCTATTCAATCCACTCTTGAACTGAGTCTTTGATTAAATTAAATTAAGGTAGTATTTTGTTTCATAAATAAGGCATGATAACTTGAACAGTAGAAAATATGTGTTTTGTTTCAACTCTGGCAGGTAAATTCAGTTTTTGGAAAGATGAATTTTTAATTGAATTCAATGATAAATTTCCTAGGGGTGTAAGTGAACAAGTGTAGTGGAGTGATGTGAGTAAGTAATTTATCTATTTTTTATTTATTATTCGCTGAAAATACCCCTCATTTTAGTTCAATTCCCTATTAAATGGTTGTTTCTGTTAACATTCTTAAATTTGAACTTAATTAAAACATGTCTTTTTATATGGTATTTATTGATAAAATCATATTTTCATTTAAATTGTGAAGCCATGTTTAATAATATTATTTTTTAAGATGAAATTAATTATACACTAAGCAAGAAAATGAACTATTGTGGGATTGAAATTATTAAGGTTAGAAGAAACAATGACATCCATGGTCACTAAGAATATTGTAGGTGCTAAACTTATGATACCCCTACCTAAACCTTTTTTCATGGTAGGAATGGTGACTGTTCCTTAAGCCTACAACAAGAACAACTCACGATCACCTTCCCACCTTACTGGGCCTTATTGTTATGGTAGGAATATCTAGTGTGAGTACCGACAACTGACTGTGTGTGCTAAAGGAAATCTGAAAAAAAAAACAGGAAGACATAACCACATGAATAATTTTATTCACCATTCCACCACCCTTTAGTTAGGAATACCTACAGTGATCCTCCCATATCAAAATACATCTTTTGGTTAAGAAACTGGTTGTGGCACTCATGTTAAGCATGCTTACTACTAGATTCACCCTCCATATTGTGCCCCTTCCTTCCTAGTGGTTGTTAATAGAATCTAAGACTCATCCTATACTTAAGAACATAGACCATTAAATATATATTTTTTGATATCCAAATTTAAGGATCAAATTCAAAACGAGGGATATAACAATCCCATTTATGTGCCTCCACCCCAAGGAAGAGCAAGGCAGCACCTACCCTGGTGATGGCACCTTCAATTGTTGTTCATGAATTTGAGATATTGATGGATTGGATCTAATTTAACAAAATATTCACAGCTTTACTCTACTTCCATTTTATCTCTATACCCACTCAAATTAATATCCCGCAAAGCACACCGTGTCTGGATCTACCCTGCCCAAGCTGCTTTTGAAGGAGCATGAGTATTACACTCTATCTAGAAGGATAATGCAGCATATCAACACTAGAGCCATGCGACAAAAGACTAGGATCCAATGAGAACCTAAAGGTAAAAATGTAACATTGTCAAACTAAGAATACCCCACCTCTATTTAATATTTTTTTTCAGGTGTGTGCTCCAAGTATGAGGTGAGGAGAAAGAATTAGTCTGTAGGTAAGCAGTAGTTACAATAAAAAGGAAATAGTTTTTCTTTTACAACCAATGTTGGAAGAATCCAAGTTTATATTCTAGATTAGTGATGTATTTTGGGAAAAATAATTCAACCTAGGTTCTATTTTAAGAAAGGACCGTAATTAAAATCCCAGACCCACTATCCTTTACCCACTACTACGAAGCATCTGATTACTCTACCCTAAAAAGGATAACTATAATGGACCATAGGATGTGGACCTACTCCCCTACTATCTTGAAATAAAATATCGCGCCTCTAAAGTAGATAGAGTCCACCCATAATCTATAAAATGTAACCAAAAATAAAGAGAGAGAAAAATATGTGTATTGGTGGGGAAAACAAAACTAGAAAAGATAGTGAGGGAGTTGAATCTTATTAATTCATTTCCGTCTATAATACTCGAGTGATTTCACACTAAACCCTTATTGGTTCAGCTAAGGAGAGTTCCCATGTAGTTCCATGTTGATGAATTATAATCTTTCAATACTTTAATTACTCGTATATTCATGTAAGTAGTTTGGTTAGTTGAGGTCTCTTTTGATTTGATTTTAATTTTTTCTTCTTGTTTTAGGTATTTCATACATGAGACACTTGAATTAAGTTCACTAGATGTGATAGAAAAATGTGGGGGTAGTTCAAGGGTAAATGAAAATATCAAAATAGCATTCTAGGCATGGGTAGAGGATATAGTTATTTCTATAACTCCATGTATAAACTGAAACTGCATGATGCAAGTATTCAATTGGATTTAATTAATCAAAGGAAGATTAAAGACTTTAATAATGATGATTCAATAGGGGAATGGGGGAATAATCCAAGGTTTGAATATTAATTTCTAAATTTATTTCAATCCAACCAAGATTATTTTCTACTTATTTAAAAATTGGACCCCCAAAATAGAATTTAACCACACTTTTAACACTAACTTACCTATAAAGAATCCAAGTGCCACTTTTAATGCATTATTATTGGGTTAAAATATTGTTTTATTGAGCACCCTATGATATTTTTTAATCACCTGTGACCTAGAAGGTGTCAAAAATCTCCCCACCATAAGTAATATTTTCACCCAACAGTTTCTCAAGATTCTTGACCCATAATAAGATAGGACCACTAATATATAATAAATGATTCTCACTCTCACTTATCATGGCTATCTTATCTCCAATGCCACAGTACATAGACCATGGGAATCATTTTACCACATAGTAACTTATCTTGGAAATCCATAGTCTGAACTGGTAGTTAGATAATAGTGGTATTAGGCTCAAGATCAACATCTGCCAATCCAATCACATGGGAAGGATCCAAGTGATACCTCCTCAATTAAGAAACCTGAAACACATTGTGGATCGAAGTAAAACAAAACGATAGGCCTAACTGATATTCCACCTTTCCATGTTTTTCTACAACCTCAAAGGGTTCAATAAACCTTGGTGCCTTCTTAACTTTTGTTACCCAATAGAAGATGTCCTAAGTGAGTTTAAAATCTAAGAAAAACCTGATCACCAACCTCAAACTCTAGCAGCCAATGAATATTGTCCACATAATATTTCAAATGGATCTGTGTTGTGACCAACATATTCTAGATCAGATGTACCTTCTCTATCATATCCTCCACATAACTTAGTCTAAATAAGGACTATATTCTCAGATATTCCTAGATTAAGGGAGATCTACATGGACACCCATAAAATGCCTCAAAGAGAACCATGTTTATCAAATCCTGCTAACTATTATTATAGAAAAATTCAATCATAGGAAAATAATTTTCCCAATATCCACCAAAATCAATCACATATCTCCAAAGCATAACTTCAAGAGCATGGATAGATCTCTCTTTATATCCATTTATATGTTGATTAAAATCCATTCTCAACTTCAATAAGGAACTCATAACCTCCTCAAAACCTTTATAGAACCTAGATATTAACTACAAGTCCCTATTAGATACAATCGTGGAGGTAACCCAATTAAGTCTCACAATATCTTGAACATATAATTCCCCAATATATTCCACCTACATTGTCTACCTGATAAGTGGAAATGTGATGATTTCATGAGTCATTCAATGATAAAAAAAATTCATCATTCCCACTAACAGTATGTAGAAAACCAATGATGAACCCTATGGAAATATCATCCC
This sequence comes from Viscum album, assembly GCA_963277665.1. Taxonomy (NCBI): domain Eukaryota; kingdom Viridiplantae; phylum Streptophyta; class Magnoliopsida; order Santalales; family Viscaceae; genus Viscum; species Viscum album. The sequence goes on along the minus strand of OY728141.1, from coordinate 1,949,535,558 downwards.
ACTTCCATACTTTAATGGGTAAGGGTTGAAACAAATCAGCATGTCTCTGGTGTTCTACCTTAATTCTATGATAAGTAAGACACCTCAATACAAAATCTTCAATCTACCACCTCATCCATGGACACCAATACCAATGTCTCAAATAATGATACATCTTGGTAGGCCTAAGGTATACAAACCAACATGACCAGTGTTCACTACCCATAAACTCTGTTGGTCGGAGTGGATACTCAAGAGGGGGGTGAATTGAGTTCCAATTAAAATTTCTGTTAAAATATTGTCTATTTAAAATCTCCCAATTTATAAAACAAGTTAAACTGTAGTGAATTTATATAGATTGTAAATGTTCACTTATCTTCTCAAAGATTGATTAGGTCTCAGTTAAATTAACAACAAGATTAAATTGACTTTTGAAACTAACCTACTGATTTACAATAAGTGTAAACACTTTCTAATTTTACTATCAAAGTAGCTTTAAAATAGTTTTGTATTTCAAAGTAATAGCAGCGGAATAAATAAGATATATGTAGTATACTATAAACTTAAACTAAAGATGCATATCAGATATAACAAGAGGTTCAGTCTCAAGATGAGACTTAGTCCTCTCAAATTTATATAAATTTGATCGACACCCTGGATCGGGGTTAACAATAGTTTACAAAACTTTCCAGGCCACGCAGGGACCTCTACCACTGTTCTACATGGGAAACAAAACAAAGACCAGGCCACACAAGGACCTCTTCCACAGTTGATGTGGGTAAACAAGAGTAAACAATTGTGTTTTGAGGATTTTTATATCCTCCAGTTTAGTACAGGAGACAGTGTGTGTATAATATATACAGAGTACACCACACTGCTCGAAAGTAAATAAATAAATCACTTAGAGAGAGGAGATAAGTATTTATAAAGCTCTAGTGATTATCAATGATGTTCTGGACTCTTTGGATTTAGCAGGAATACTCCTGAGTCCTTCTCTGGTTTTTCTGTTGAAAAAAATAGTGTCGTAGTCATCTTGTCTTTTACGGATCTCTTGATTCGACGTGTGTTCTTCAGTAGTGTTGGATTGCATTCATGAGAATTCTTTGAAGGTATGGAAATATCTTTCTTGATCAGGATTATTCTTCTTGTAGTGCTCTCGGTGTATGTAAGTTCTTCTCATTGTACATTCACACTTGCGCACCTCTTTTCTTCTATATCATTTACTGCATCTTAATCTTCCTTATATTCCCTGAGTTCTGGCAGTTGGAGTGATTCCCTTTTTATAGGTACGAGATACGGTTTCCTGACATGCCAACAACTATCATTAAATAACATTAATTTCATTAAAAACATCAAATATGACCGTTAGTATTATTACATAATATTGAAAAAATGTTAAGGAACGCTGTCATAGTGATTATGTAAACGGTGTCTTCTTCATGGTATGAGGTTCACAGTATCTAGGTCACGGTGTGTCCTTCACGGTGTCTGGGTCACGGTGTCTGGGTCACGGTGTCTGGGTCACGGTGTCTGGGTCACGGTGTCTGGGTCACGGTGTCTAGGTCACGGTGTCTGGGTCATGGTGAGTCCTTCACGGTGAGTCCATACTTAGACAAATATCTATATTTGGACTTAGACAGAATAGGCAGAATATGGATTAAGCTTAATCGTTAGAGAGTAACAGAACCTGAATCATAAACATAAAGGCTAGATAATATATGTGAGATTTGTGATCATGCATAAGACTTGTAAATAATAAAGAGAGTAATTAACATCCATAAGATTTGTTATCATTAAACCATGATGAGTAGTTATTATTGAGATTGAAGGGCATTAGCAAGATGTGCAATGAAGATTGAGATTAAGTAACAGTAAAAGGATTTGTGATCATTAAAACATGATTAACACATGAGGAGTCCAACAATCTCCCCCTTTTTGATGATCAAAAATCAGATATAGTCAGAATATAAATAAAAGGTAACATTAAAGATCCTAGTATAGCAAAAAAACATTTTATAACTGACACTTCCCCATTGATACTTGTAGAGATTTTTCCCCCTTTTGGGATTATCAAAAAGTAGCTAAAATGAAATGAAACTTCGGCAGTTGTCAGTAAACAAAGGGTTAAAAATACAACATACAGGAGAAACACAAACAGTAAACAAGAAATGTCATCCCATCAAAAAGAAAACAGTCTCGAGACTCTTCAAAGATCCATCTTTTCCTTGCCTTTAGCAGCAGCAGGAGCTGGTGCTGAAGTAGAAGAAGGCATAGATGTATGAGATAGAGAGGGTAAGGGTAGAACTTCAAAAACAGATGGAGCCAAAGTGGGATTAAAAGAAGATCTAGGTGTAGTTTGGTCAAGAATGACTGGCCGGATCTGGGAAAGAGCATGGCTGGCTGACATGGCAGTTGAGGCTAAGGTAGGTAGACCAGGTCTAAGGGGTGCAGAAATTGGAGCAACTATAGCAGTACTCTGCACATGAAGATACAGCTTCAAAAGATTGATGAAATCAGTAATGATTTCACCACCATATTTCATAGCTTTTTCAAAATCATACTTATTTTCCATAAACATGTCCAACAATCTGGTGAACTTTATAAGTTTCTGAACATGAGCTTTAAAAGCATGAGTCACTGGAGGGATTCTCAAATTTTCCACAATATATCTAAAGTGATCTATTATATCACTTTTAGAGAAAATCCAGGAGAGATAAAGATATATTTTCTTTATGATCTCTTGTTGAGCATCATTGACTATCTTAGAATGAATCCTAACCACGTCCAATGCTCTATCACTGTTTTTAACCACTTCTATCAAAGAAGAAAGATCAAAGTCACTGAAGGCACTCTGAATTTCTTCCTTGATTATGGATATCATCATAGAATCATCCAAAGAAGATGTGGAGGTCTGACCAGAAGCAGGTGAAGCCTTGACAGCTTCGGTTAGAACTTTGAGCTGTTTTAGAACTTTTTGCAGGCATCCAGTGTATTCATCTGTAAGCTTATTCAGAGTTTCCACAAGCTCTCTCATGCCTTCCAGCATCTTGGTGTGTCTTTTTCCAATATTTTCATCAAAATAAAGGAGGTATGGATGAACTTCAGACACAATTTCCCTTGTAAAGATGGAATCATATGGCTCAAGAGAAGCAGTAACAGGTTCAGGAGCAGAAACAGGTTCAGGTTCTAATCTCAAGGATAAATCATTCTGCAAACTTACTATCATATTTTTTAGATTTGAAACATCAGAACTTAGAAGCTTATTCTCTACTCTGACTTCTTGAATTTCTTGGATCATCCTTGGTTGAATATTCAAGATAATATTTTCCAAGATAATTGATGCATCTTCTTGACTTAACTGTGTTACTGGACGAGGTTGAGTGGATAACATTTTCTCAACTCCAGCTAACAAAGTTTCTCCAAAAACTTTCAGATCCTCTTTGGTCACAAAGGAGTGATGCTAGGGTAAGGGTGATGGTAAAGGTAGTTGTTCAGATTTTGGTTGAGGTTCAGAGTTATCTTCAGACTCAGATTCAGATTCGGATTGAGGTTGGGGATTTGGTTCTGGTTATGGATGAGCTACAGACATCAGTTGAAACAGAGAAGGAAGATCCATTCCAGTTGTAGACACTTGCTCTGACTCATTCACATCATAAAAGCTTGGAAAAACAAACCGAGTTTGTACAGAGTATGAGACAGCAGGTTGAGAAGCTTCAGCAGATCCAGCTTCTGTAATCTCAAGATTTTGAGGTTCCTCCCCCTCAAATTGTGCTTCCCTTTAAAATTCATGAGGCTCAGTAACATGGAAAAGATCCACAGGATCATCCCTAATCTCTTCAGTAAATTCTTTCATTGCCAGATGAAAGGAAATTTCCATCCTCTCTTCAGCAGAGGGAATTATCTCAGGAACCGACTATTCCACTGGTTGAACTTCTAGACTTGCTTCCTTTTCAACAGAAAGATTCTCTTCAACGGGATCTGCCTCAATGATTACTTGATGTTCTGAATGAGGAAAAACCAACATCCTTGCAGCATTAGGATGAGATTCTAGATTAACATCCTCACTGGAAGCAGGAGTTTCCTCTTCTCTCAAACTAACACCAACTTCCTCTTCTTGAGGAATTTCAGCAGGGATAACAGCAGGGACAACAGTCCTTTCTTTTTCAACAGGAGCTTTTTCCATTTGAGGTCTTCCAGCTTCTTCTCTTAGAGATACTTCAGCAGTTACTTCCTCTTCTTCTTCTTCTTCTGAATACTTAGCCACTTCATCTGGTTCCAAACCGGGATCCGATAGATTTTTATGCCTTCTTGGATAGTCAATAGGATTAAACTTTTTATACACTTGATCATTATCCTCAACCCACTGCTTTTTCCAGGGGTTACATCTAATCTTAATTCTTATGATGATAGGCATGGATAGGAAGAAATCAAGGTCCTATAACTTTTCTTCATTCAGTCCAACCATCCCTTTGGAAACTAACATAGCCAAAATCATCCTTGAGTAAAACAGGGAGGTGGATTTGGAAGTGACTTTGATCAGCTCATAGATATGATTGATAACATACTTGCATAGGTTGATCTTATGGCCATTCTTCAACAGATGAATCAGGAACACATCCTAATACTTCATCACAACAAAATATCCTTTTCTTGGACTAATCAAATTTTGACCAAACTTGAATAAAAGTCTAGTCTCCCCATCTAATTTAGCATCTATGTCCCTTCGCTTGGTGCCATTTCCAGTTAGGAGTTCCAAAGCAGTCTCTAGGCCAAAGATGTCGGTTGTTGGAGGAGGGTCTCTCTAGAAATCCTCACAAACTCCTTCATGGGGAATCCCTAGGCATACAGCCCACAACCTCGAAGAGAAAGATCACTTTTGACCATTTATCCATCTTTTCACCATAAATATTTCTCCAAACTCAAAATAAAACTTTACATATTGATAAAATTGAGATACCAATCTCGGGTAGATCGGTCTATTCTGTCCAGTGAACCATCCAAGCCATCCTTGATCTCTTAAAACTTTCAAAACTAAATATCTGCTAGACAACAACCACTATGCACAAACCTCTTTTTCAGGTACAATTGTACGGCTTACCAGATTTGGGTTTAGAGGTCCTTCGGGAGCTATCCTTGGTATCCTCTTTTGTTTCTTAGTGTGACGCTTCTCAGACGAGGGTGAAGATAAATTCTTCATCCTTGGTATCCACTGAAGGTTCGGGTGAGAGGGAAGAGAAGGTTCAGGAGAGAGTTCAGGTAAGGAATCGAATAAAACCCTTAAGTTTTATCATTTGGGAATGTCAAATGTCATAAAAACAAAAATGCGGGAAATCAAATAGCGGTGAAATAAAAAATTACACGATACGAGTTAAAATAATAAAGAGAAAAAAAATAAAAAAAACTTTCACGGTGAGACTGTGAGCAGGCGTTACGGTGTGATGAAAACTAGTCATCACAGTGAGACAGTTGATAGTCGTCACGATGAGTTAGTAAGCATTCTGTGCAGTCATGGTGACACAGTAAGCTGACAAATCGTGAGCATAAAGTCTTGACGGTGAGACCATGAACATAAAATAGTAACTTAGAAACAGTGACAATGAAACCGTAAAGTAAATCACAATACAGTATTAAACATTACGATCAGTAAGATATTCACTTATGATTAATCATACCAAGATCATGTATGATGTAGTCTATTCTTTCAGAATTTAATGGTTTAGTGAATATATTAGCAAGTTGATATTCAGTACCAATGAATTCCAAAGTGATATCACCATTTTGGTAATGATCCTTCAAAAAGTGATGTCTTACATCAATATGTTTTGTCCTAGAATAAGAAACAAGATTCTTAGAAATGTTAATAGCACTTGTGTTTTCACAATTTATTGGAACATGTCTGAATTGATATCCATAGTCTAGTAATGTGTGTTTCATCCACAAAATTTGTGCACAACAACTGCCAGCAGCTTTGTATTCAGCTTCTGTAGTAGATAATGCAACAGAATTTTGTTTCTTACTACACCATGATACTAGTGACTTGCCTAAAAGGTGACATGTTCCAGAGGTGATTTTTCTATCTAACTTACATCCGGAAAAATCAGAATTAGAATAACTAACTAATTCAAATGATTGTCCTTTGGGACAGAACATTCCTAAATTTGGAGTATGCTTGAGGTATTTGAAAATTCTCTTTACAGCATTTAAATGTGACTCTTTAGGGTTTTCTTGAAAGCGAGCACACATACACACACTAAACATAATATCAGGACGAATAGCAGTTAGGTAGAGTAGGCTTCCAATCATTCCTCTATAAGTGGATTGATCAACAGATTTACCATCTTCATCAAGATCCATCTTACAGGTGGTACTCATGGGAGTGTCACTACTTTTTGTGTTATCCAATCCATAACGTTTTAAAAGATCTCTAGTATATTTATTTTGAGTTAAAATAATTCCATTATCATTTTGAAAGATTTGAAATCCAAGAAAGAATTTAAGTTCACCCATTAAACTCATTTCAAATTCATTTTGCATCATTTTAGAAAAATCAGTACATAATGTAGTTTTTGAAGATCCAAAAATAATATCATCTACATAAATTTGTATAACTAAAACATCTTTAGAAATTCGTTTTATAAACAGAGTAGGATCAGCTATTCCTTTTGTAAAACCTTTAGAAATTAGAAAAGTACTTAATCTATCATACCAAGCTCTTGGAGCTTGCTTTAAACCATATAAATATTTTTTTAATTTGAAAATATGATTTGGAAAATGAGGGTTTGAAAATCCAGGTGGTTGTTTAAAAAAAACATCCTCAGCAATATACCCATTCAAGAATGCACTCTTGACATCCATTTGATATAGTTTGAAATTTAGATGTGCAGCATAAGTAAGTAAAATCCTAATAGATTCTAATCTAGCTACTGGAGAAAAAGTCTCCTCATAGTCTATACCTTCTTCTTGACTATAGCCTTGTGCAACTAGCCTAGCTTTATTTATAACAATGTTTCCAGATTCATCTACTTTATTTCTAAACACCCATTTAGTGCCTATTGTGAAAGTGTCCTTAGGTATTTCAACAAGGTTCCAAACTTTATTTCATTCAAATTGATTGAGTTCTTCTTGCATAGCAATTACCCAAAATTCATCATTAATAGCATCATCAATTTTTTTAGGTTCAAGTTGTGACAAGAAGGCTTGATGTTTAACTTGATTTCTAAGAGAAGCCCCATTCTGTGTCCCTCTATCAAGATTTCCTACAATAGCATCTAAAGGATGATTCTTTAGAATTATAGTTGATCTAGTAAAGGTAGGACTAGAAATTTCAGGTTCTTCTCTAGGTTCGGGTTCATTAGGAACAGATTCTGGAATAAGTCCAGAACTGGTTGTCTTTATAGAAGGTTCATTAGATTTTTCATTAAGGTCCAGAACAGATAAATCTTCTTTAAGATTTTCAAGAGAGGTTTTAGGCTCATGTGGATCAGTTTCATCAAACTTGATGTGAATAGATTCTTCCACACATTTTGTTCTCTTATTAAATACTCTATAGGCTTTTCTAGTTAAATAATAACCAAGAAAAATTCCTTCAACACTTTTAGAATCAAACTTATCAATATTATCCTTTTTATTAAGAATAAAAACTTTACAGCCAAAAACTCTAAAGTAACTAACTTTAGGTTTTCTATTGTTCCACAACTCATAAGGGGTCTTCTTAAGAACAGGTCTGATCAAGACTCTATTGATGATATAACAAGCTATATTGACAGCTTCAGCCCAAAAGTAAATAGGCAGGTCAAATTCATTAAGCATAGTTCTAGAAATTTCTTTCAAGGTTCTATTTCTTCTTTCTACTACACCATTCTGCAGAGGTGTCCTAGGATCAAAAAAGTTATGACTATAGCCATTGTGTGAGAAATAGGATTCAAACTCATGATTTTCAAACTCACGGCCATGATCACTTCTTAGGCTTTTAATCTTAATTCCACTATGATTTTCTACAGATTTGGAGTATTTAACAAAGTAAGAACAAGCTTCACTTTTTTGAGCTAAGAAGTATACCCAAGTATATCTAGAAAAGTCATCTACTAGGACATAGACATAGTGCTTCCCATTTAAGCTAGAAAATCTAGATGGACCAAACAAATCCATGTGAAACAACTCAAGAGGTTGAGAAGTTGAAACTTATTTCTTTGATTTAAAAGAAACCTTATGTTGCTTTCCCTTTTGACAGGGATTACAAAATTTTTCATTTGGAAACTCAAGTTTAGGTAGGTCTCTAACTAAGTTCTTCCTAGTAAGTTTTCTAAGTGAGTGTACATTGCAGTGTCCTAATCTTCTATGTCGTAACTAGGACTCTTTATGAAAAGAATTTAGACAGGTAACATTTTGTTTAGCTAAGGAATTTAAATCAACATCATAAACATTTTCATTTCTTAGAGCAGAAAAAACTAAAACATTTTTATAATTAAAAACATTACAAGAATCATTTTAAAATTTGACATTAAAACCATCATCACATAGTTGAGAAATACTTAACAGATTATATTTCAGTCCATCAATGAATAAAACTTTAGAAATTTATACTAAGTCAGTGTTACCAATTTGGCCTAGGCCGATGATCTTTCCTTTAGAATTACCACCAAAGGTGACATGTCCTCCATCAACCTTTATTAAACTTTTGAAACATGAGTAATCCCCAGACATATGTCTTGAACATCCACTTTCCAGATACCATGTATTCTTGTGGGAACTCTTCAAGCAGGTTTACTACAAAATAGATTTAAATAGGAAATGATTTTGGTACCCAAATCTTCTTGGGTCCAGAAAGGTTAGCAATCAAAGCTTTCGGTACCCACATTTGTCTTATGGGTCTCATATAATTCACAGAATCAAAAGATTTTGAAAGATAAAATCTATTATATTTATAACTAAGTGAATAACTCGTTGAAGCATACAAATGTCCAGAACTAGAACTTGCAGTATTCTAACCAGATTTAGGAATAAATCTATTCTTGGTAATCTGTCTTTTTCCAGGTTGGTATCCTATACCAGTAGTATATCTAGGTGCAATATGCTTACCTAGAATTTGAGTAATAGTATCTTTTCCATTTGTGAATTTCTCTAAGTCCTTTCTAAGTTTCTCATTTGACAATTTCAGTTCAGTGTTTTCTTCAAGCAACCGAGCATTCTTTTCCATTTCTATGTCAAGATCAGATTTATGTTTAACAGTTAAAGCATACTGTTTCTTTAAACCTTTGTATTTTTGTTTCAGATCATTATAGGTTTCCTCCAACATATCATAGTATCCAAACAGTTTAGATTTTGACATACTTTCAGAATTAGAATCATCTCCAGAATAATAATAATTTAAAGCATAAGTTTCAGATGTTACCTCAGAAGTGTTTGTCATAAAACACATGTTTTCCTTATTTTTTTTTCAGTCTCAGAAGCTTCATATTCACTGGAGCTATCCTCATAAGCACTCCACATAGCCTTCATGGCTTTCTTATACTTATTATCCTTATACTCATACTTATTATTGTATTTTAGCTTTGGACAGTCTGCTTTTATATGTCCTTTTCTTTTGCATTCATAGCAGACAACTTCATCAGATTTGTCAGATTTCTTCCAGTCCTTTTTCCAGTGTCCCTTATTATCATACTTTCCTTTGTAATTTGATTTTCTGAAAATTTTATTCTTCCTATAAAACTTCTTAAATCTTCTGGCTATGTGAGCCATTTCTGCATCACTGTCAGATGCACTTTCACTTTCTTCATAGCTTGATCTATCACATACATGAAGCTTCTCCTTATCTTTATTCTTTGAAGTAGTAGTCTTGAAAGCCACTGACTTCCTTTTTGGTTCTTCTTATTCTTCTATGTTTACCTTAAGTTCTTCCTCATACATCATTAACTTACCAATAAGTTACTTGACTGGTAGTTTACCAATATCACAAGATTATCTGATTGAAATAGAAGTGCCCCTCCATTGGTCTGGTAGACATCTCAAGATTCTCATAATTTGTTCTTTTGCTGGAACAGCTTTACCAAGTGAATTCATTGTATTTACTATCTCATTGAACCTGAGATACATATCAGAAATAGGTTCATCAGTCTTCATCTTAAAATTATCATATTTAATAGTATAATTATTCAATCGCATTTCTTTAACATTGGTAGTTCCTTCATGAGAAACACCCAAAGTATCCCAAATTACAAAAGCAGTTTTGCAAGTAGAAATTCTGTTAAACTCCTCATCTCCTAGAGCATAATACAGGGCATTTATATCTTTACAATTATTATTGTAAGTTGTCTTTGTAGGTTCATCCCAAGTTATTCTATCAGTTTCTGGAATTTTATATTGAGATTCTATAGCAGTCCAGATATCAAAACCCATGCTTTCTAAATGAATTTTCATTTTAAGTTTCCACTAAGCATAGTTTGTACCATTGAAGAAAGGTGGCCTATTAGTAGCAGCACCCTCAAGTCTGTTATCCATGATAACTAGGTTGAAACAAAAATTTGAAAGAGATAAAAATTTAGAAATAACAGAAATTTTAAGAACTTTGAAATACAAATAAAATCACATTTGAAAAAACAGAGTATTTCAGAAAATATTTTTAATCCTATGATACCAAATGTTGGTCAGAGTGGATACTCGAGATAGGGGTGAATTGAGTTCCAATTAAAATTTCTGTTAAAATATTATCTATTTAAAATCCCCCAATTTATAAAACAAGTTAAACTGTAGTGAATTTATATAAATTGTAAATGTTCACTTAGCTGCTCAAATATTGATTAGGTCTTAGTTAAATTAACCACAAGATTAAATTAACTTTTGAAACTAAATTACTGATTTACAATAAGTGTAAACACTTTCTAATTTAACTATCAAAGTAGCTTTAAAATAGTTTTGTATTTCAAAGTAATAGCAGCGGAATAAATAAGATATATGTTGTATACTATAAACTTAAACTAAATATGCACAACATATATAACAAGAGGTTCAGTCTCAAGCCGAGACTTAGTCCTCTCAAATTTATATAAATTTGATCCACACCCTGGATCGGGGTTAACAACAGTTTACAAAACTTTCCAGGCCATGCAGAGACCTCTACCACTGTTCTACCTTGGAAACAAAACAAAGACCAGTCCACACAAGGACCTCTTCCATAGTTGACGTGGGTAAACAAGAGTAAACAATTGTGGTTTGAGGATTTTGATATACTCCAGTTCAGTACAGGAGACAGTGTGTGTATAAGATATACAGAGTACACCACACTGCTCGAAAGTAAATAAATAAATCACTTAGAGAGAGGTGATAAGATTTTAGAAAGCTCTAGTGATTATCAATGATGTTCTGGACTCTTTGGATTCAGTAGGAATGCTCCTGAGTCCTTCTCTGGTTTTTCTGTTGAAAAACAGAGTGTCGTAGTCATCTTGTCTTTTACGGATCTCTTGATTCGTCGTGTGTTCATCAGTAGTGTTGGATTGCAATCATGATAATTCTTTGAAGGTCTGGCAATATCTTTCTTTATCAGGATTGTTCTTCTTATAGTTCTCTCGGTGTATGTAAGTTCTTCTCGTTGTACATTCACACTTGCACACCTCTTTTCTTTTATATCGTGTACTGCATCTTAATCTTCTTTATATTCCCCGAGTTATGGCAGTAGGAATTATTCCCTTTTCATAGGTACGAGGTACGGTTTGTTGACATGCCAACAACTATCATTAAATAACATTAATTGCATTAAAAACATCAAATATGTCTGTTAGTATTATTTAAATAATATTGACAAAAAGTTAAGGAATGGTGTCACGGTGATTATGTAAACGGTGTCTTCTTCACGGTATGAGGTTCATGGTATCTAGGTTACGGTTTGTCTTTCATGGTGTCTGGGTCACGGTGTCTGGGTCACAGTGTCTGGGTCATGGTGTCTGGGTCACGGTGATTGGGTCACGGTGTCTGGGTCATGGTGAGTCCTTCACGGTGAGTCCATACTTAGAGAAATATCTGTATTTGGACTTAGACAGAATATGCAGAATATGGATCAAGCTTAATCGTTAGAGAGTAACAGAACCTGAATCATAAACATAAAGGCTTGATAATATATTTGAGATTTGTGATCATTCATAAGACTTGTAAATAATAAAGAGAGTAATTAACATCCATAATATTTTTTATCATTAAACCATGATGAGTTGTTATTATTGAGATTGAAGATCATTATCAAGATTTGCAATGAAGATTGAGATTAAGTAACAGTAAAAGGATTTTTGATCATTAAAACATGATTAACACATGAGGAGTCCAACAAATTCTTTCCTCAAAGAAATAAGAACAATCAACCTAATATGGAAGAAAAATATCTACTATGAGATTGAGACCACTCACTCGAGGTCTCCCCACTATAAAGTCTTCTACCCAAGCATTATAAAACATTGTCTATTAGATGCTCGATTTAAACTCTCTCATAAAAAGATGAGTCATCTTTCATCAAATCCAAGAACATTATTCCACCATCCTCTTCCACTCCCAATCTCATTCCAGTGAAAAAAACTCATCAAAGACAATTTCTAAACTGATTCCTTCATGGATTGTGTCATTGATTTTTTGTCCAATACATCTAAAACCATATTCCATTTTCTAGGAGTATATGTAATGTCAAAATAAAAAATTTGAAGATAACCACCCAGTGTATCTATCGTAAGTTCAGATCCCTCTGAGTAAAAATATATTTCAGGCATTTATGATCCAAATACACTATAAACTACTCCCTAAATATATAGTGATTCCACAATTTGAGTTCATGTATAACCACTGTGAAGTTATGATCTTGGTTATGGTAGTTATTATCATGAAGGTGTAACTAGAAAGATACATTGGATACCACTTTTTTCCCTTGCATCAAGACACATCCTAAACCCATATGAGAAGCATTGCAAAAAACCTCATAACCCAAACCCGATTCTAGAAGAATCAGAACTAGTCATGAAGTCAAACTCACCTTTAACTCTTCAAAATATATCTGAAGTTTTTCATTTCATTCAAACATTTCACCCATATGGGTTAAAGTATTCATTGATGTTTTTATCTTATATAAATTCTAAACAAAACTTCTATAGTAACCAACCAACCCCAAGAAGATGTAGATATCAAATAAATTTTTAGGCTTCCCCCAGGACAGAATTGCCTATATCTTTTTAGGATCCACTGATATCCCCCTCTCAGATATCTAATTCCCAAAAAAATTTACTTCCCAAATCCAAAACTCTCATTTGTAAAGGTTACCATATAAAATATGTTTCTTTAAGTTTGTAAGAATGATATCCAAATGGTATGTATATTCCTCCTCTAATTTGAAGTACACCAAAATGGCATCCACAAACACAACAACAAAAAATTCCAAGAACCTATGAAATATTAAGTTCACCAAATCCATAAATACCATAGGTGAATTGGTGAGACCGAATAGTATAACTAGAAACTTTAAATTCTAATACCATATCCTAAACACGGTTTTAGGTACATCCTCTTATAGTAATCTCAACTAGTGTTACCCTAACTAATAGTCAATATTTGAAAACCAAAATGCCACTCTAATATGGTCAAAGTGATTATCAATCCTAGGAAAGGTATAATTGTGATTAATGGTCACCCAATTTAACTTTTGATAATATATGAAATGTTTTGGAATCTTGTATGCCTTCTAAGAAAAGAGGAAAAGAAAATCCAATGGTGTAATGCTGGGAAAAATAAATCCATTATCCTCTATGTCCTCAAGATATACTTTAAGTTTCACCAACTCAGCAGGTTCCATTCGATGCGATAGCAAAGAAATGGTCATTATACTAGGGATCAGGTAAATAGAAAACTTGACCTATCTATGGGGTGTTAAACCATAAAAATAATCTGGAAAGACCTTAGGGTATGAACACACAACTGCATAAAGTATAATAACCAATAAAGGATCCATAGGATCAAGAAATATATCTAAAATTTGGTAATATATTATCCAGGCATAAGGAACAATAGGCCCCACCCTTCCCAGTCTAGAGTCCCACTCTCCAAAAAATACATGAGTGACCCCATCAAAAGATAAAAACTGAACCCAATGATGATAACAATCTATATGGGACTTAAAATTTATTATCTAATCCATTCTAAGTATTAGGTTGAAGATGTAAATGTCAATAACTAAAAAGTCCCATATCACCTTGTATTCGGCTATCATAACCCTATATATGGGATACTTGAAACCTTGTTCAGACCTCTTTACCAAGAAATGGAGAGATCCAATAGTTATGAAATAAATTACAAATGTAAACACAACATGTCAACTAACTTTGATGATATAAAGGAAAGCGTATCACCTGTATCAAACAAATCTAGCATCATATAAGATGAGATAAGCATTGTACATCTTACAGTAGTTGGCCCTACTTCAGATTCCTCTTGTGCATAATCCATCACATAAAGCCATATATTTTTAGCCACATGAACATCCCTTTTTTCCTAAGGATTAGACCCACCACCCTTATAATAATTGGTACAAACCTATGAACCCTTGGTGAGAGTGGATCCTTCCTTACTTCCCTGGGATATCCTTTCACAAAAACACTTCAAATGGCCCAATAATCTATAACAATGGCATGTATTAGGATATGTAATATATTTAGTATTAGTATGACCACAACTTTCACACTAATAGTATACAAACTCTTTTCCCTAATTAAGCCCCAGAAATAGGTTCTAAAGAAAAATGAACACCCTTATGCTTCCTTTTCTAGCCATAAGACACACCCTGGATAAAAACTACACAAACTGAAGCTCCACCCAAAACTTTCTTTGCAACTGTGTCTACCTCATCCAAAGATGCTTTGTCAACTACCTCTATAAATTTTTGAAGAAACAAGATAATCAACATTAATATAATATTCAAACTCATTCCCAAATCAAACCTTGGATCCTTAAGGTACTCTTTTCTAAAAATATCTAGTTATAGGTCCACAAGCTCATCAAAGCAGGTGGAATACTGCAGAATGGTATACTCCCCCTAATCCATGGTTAGAAACTTCTAGTAATTCACTGAACTTAATGTATCAGGTTAAAACTTCTAATTAAATATTATTTTTGAAAGAAGTATAGGTAAGATCCTCGTGAAACATAGTTTTAACAATAGAGTCCATCCATTTTCTTCTCGGTACATAGAGGGTGTATGTGGGAAAACCCACTTTAGATTCCTTAGGCTTCATCAATAATTTCATGATCATATCAATACTCTCGAGACACTACTCAAATTCCTGGGGTAACTTGTCACCATGGAAGATGGGTGGATGCTGATTAATGAATATAGAGCCATAATCCACCACCCATATCGGGTTTTCAATACCCACTTGAACTAGAGGATATATTTTATAGAATATATATTTAAAAAAAATGGTCCAATGTATAATTTTCCCATGAATCCTACATCGCAGCTTTCACTCTCAAATATGTTAGAGCTCTGCTCAGAGGTATTTTCTATTAAGCAAAAGACAACGACCAATAAGCGTTAGATATTTTTCCAAAATATTATGACTAACATTAATAATTCACATCCATGCTTCAAAATATAAATAATTAAAATAAATTGTGAATTCCATGAATGAAAAAAAATTCTTTAAGAAGTAACAGGTCCATTTAAATAAACTTCACATATAGTTAATTCAAATGAACTTAAAATCTAAGTCCCGGACAATTTAAAAAGATTCTAACCATACCTGGTAACTTGGGTTCAGACATGGAATTCATCTATCTAGGAACCCTTCCACACTTACTACCTAAATATTGATGGTCCTAACTCTTATCTTACCAATTCACAAAACCAAACTCATATAGGTTTAACACACTTCAGTATGATCATCCCTCCAATAATAAATTGTAACAGAACAACTGAATTCAACTACATAAGCCACCCGAGTTGGCCGGTCATTGTGAGCAATAATAAAGATAAAGGAAACAAGTCTTGAATATAACCAAAACAAGAAATACAACTAGAATACAATGTAATAGAAAAAAATGCGACTAAATCCATACAATCCAAGAAAAACTATTTAAAACAAAAACGTTAAAATCAGACAAGACCATATAGTCTCCATGTGACCAAACCTCACCTCTAAACCATCTTATAATGATGGAAATGGAATCCAAAGAAGTTTTCATGCTACAATATTCCCTTCCCTTTACCTAGATCCGGCAATACAACATCTACAATCACCCAAATGAAAAATTAGGGTGTGAGTAAAAATCCGTGTAGGATACCACTATAGAGTCTATACATGTTATAATATCAATAATGAAATAGTTCTAGATTATAAAAAACAATTTTACAAATAATTCTCAAAAAACCAAACCCATTTGTAAATCATTTTCCTTTGGTTTTTCATAAAAGCCATTACTATCTATAAATCAAATAATATGAAAGTAGAAGTGATAAAATATGAAAGATTCCATGTCCCCATAAGGTAATCAAGTAAACACATTTTCAATACATAATCCATTATGAAAATACCATGTGATACCAAATCATGGCAAAAAACATGTGAGAAACTAACCATGACCAAAAACAATCATGGGATAAATAACCAAAAATGAAAAGAACTTCAGATTGGTCCCTAGTCTATGGGAATATGTACCGTACATAATAGAACCTAAACTAGTCATAATTTTGGTACCATCCATTGTTGATTCCTTCCTCATTCCATCGATAACTTAAAATAAACTGCTAGTGGTTCCACAAATATTGTAGTTACTTATATCATTTTCACGATGCACCCAAGGTTCCCAATGTTCAAATGTAAAAAATCCATTTCAAAACAACACACAAAATTTATGAAACCTATTCAAAGACAATCCAATCATCTTCAATGTTTGAAAAACCTTTTTCCAATCCAAATCCACCATTCAAGCATTTAATCAAATACTTGGTGTGAAAAAACCCATTTTTAAAAAAACCCTCATAAAAAACAATCATATTTACAAAACATACCTTGAAATCACATATTAATTCAATTTAAAGAATAAACCAAATTACTTATACAATAATGATAAGTAATTTATAGAATTAACCCATTTTAGAGAAACAACTACTTCAAAATAGTGGTTTCAAAAACCACCCTTGAAAAAGGATACTAGGGAAAGGTAGACCGGGTCCTCATAATCCTAGATCTATAAGAAACAATTTCAAAACTTTTTCAAACCCCTTATATATCATACACTTCCCCGTTGGGTTCTATAAGATGAGAGGAGTCGAGATCTAATAGGAGTTGAGATCTAATAAGTATTTAAAAAGAGGAGGATAAAATGGATAAAAATCAAAACATACCTAGATGAGATCCATCCAGAACGAAGGATTTACGCCTAGAATTTAAGGGGAGATATCTAAATATTTATAATGAAAGATAATGTTGAGCCAATATGATATTATAGATCAACTAGGCTTAAAAAAGACCAAGGTAAAAAGGGTAATATCTAATTTTTTGAATTTTTAGGAGGGAGTTAACATGATTTCCTGGAGGAGGCCACAGGTTTAAACTAACTATGAACCCCTAATGTATATTTTATATGTGGTTTTCATGGTATACACTGAGGCTGCATGGTTAAACTAACCATGTGCCTTAACCATGTGGCACCCTTAGAAAACCACCAGACCCTACACGGTTCCCTAGTCTTGTCATACAGATTGTAAAACTGTGTACAAGCTATGTGAAGCCCTTTTGTTCAAACATAGATCCAAACCGCATGGTTACCACATGGTTAAAATAACCATTCTTCTTAACCATGATCCTTTTCAGTTTCCTCCAAAAACTCTTTTTTCAACCTTTGACCCCCATAATTTTTCATAACCTCAAAAAGAAATACCATGGATCAACTAAGGTGAAACTATGACCTGTAGGGAATCACAATCAATCCTTAGGTTATAAGGTGACATTGAAGATCAACAATACATAATTCCCTACAATATCCCTCTCTATGGTTGACATGAAACTTGGGAACTTTCCAAGGACCCTTTGGCCATATCATATTATAGGAGCTCTACATGAGCTACTCTCTCAATATCATCTCTTGTTTCAAGCATATAACCCAGAGGCATAGTGTCCCTCAACTCCTCCATGATTACAACATGATATAATCATCCTCATAATTATTGTAATGCATGCATCATATTAATGAGAAGGAATAAATATCATCTCACCTCCCAGTAAACTAGGGTATCTACTCACACCCAACCTTTCTATAATTCTTTCCAGGGGTATACCCGACCAATTACTCACACATATTTAGGGGAGGAACACTCACCCCACACCCTAGTATATTATCCCAAATGATGAAAGGCATATCAAGTTTCTATACAACCTATCTCTCAGCCAGATATTCCAATCTATCACTCGCCCTTACTCAAAGGGGAACTAAGCCACATCCCAAGATCTAATATATTCTTTTCATCCCATTGGTACCACCCTAGGGTCCATATATCTCATCACAAGTGTATATAATCAAGACATTATCCATCATTTCACTACTGGAAAGTTAAACTATAACAATGGTTGAAAACCATTGGTATAGAAGGGAAAATCATTGGTATATAAATACCAATGGTCTGGAAAACCGTTGGTCAGTCTGGTGTAGGGATATATATATACCAATGATTTCTAAATAACCATTGGTATATGATGAAAAAAATCAGAGCTTCTCAATGGTTACCTAGAACCATTGGAAAAAATCTTTATACCAGTGGTTTTAAAACCGTTGGTTTACAAAGCATTCAGTGTTTTACCAATGGCTCAAAAACCGTTGGTATAGTTTTTTTTTTCAACGGTTTCAAGAAACCATTAGTAAAATTAAGAAGTACATTGATATACCAACATTTTTGTAACCGTTGGAATACCTTCCACATTTCTTTCACCACTATTCCAATGGTTTATAACCATTGGTATAGTATTAAAATCTCTTCCAGTAGTATACCTACAGTTATAAACCATTGGTATATCCTTCACCCAGATTTCCAACACCCAGACAGTATGAAGAACCCACCCAATACACCTATAAGGAAGATAATACACCTAACCCAATACACCACACAGAATCCAATATCACTTGCACATAGAATCCAATATGCATAAGCCTTCAATATTGTATACACCAGACTCCAATACACCTTCAAGAAATAAAATACACCTGCATAAACAATCCAATACACCTGTACACAAAATCCAATATTGCATACACCAGACTCCAACATTACATACATTGTGAAAACTACATTCCATATTCACCAGAAGATAAACCTTTTATAATAGTTCTCCTAGTCCAAGTAGTTACTTTCCAAACTTTCACCTTCCACATTACTAAATACTGAGACTGGGTAATATATGAATGTTTTCTCATTAATTATTCTCCTTAATTTGACCATAGTGTTTCCCTCAATTTTGTCTCCAAAATACTATTCATCTAGGATAATGAACTGTTGATTCTAGATAGATCTATCAGGATATTTTCTAGTCCTTTCTTGTCATAGTTTTTTCCATTATTTTAACAACATCAATTTAATATGAATAACCTTTCTACAGAACATACTAACCCTCTATCATAATAAATCTCTATCATAATAGAACCAAAATCCCTTAATTTCTACAAATTATACTATAAAAATCAAGTTTAAACATCCTGTCCGGGGGAACCAATTAATCTTCCAACCAATCTCAAATTCTATGTTTTGGTAATTTGGTCGGGGGGGGGGGGGGGCTGTCCAGGGGGTTGGGGGGATGTCCAAGGCATAGGGGTTTCCAGTGGGGTGGGGTGGGGTGGTGTCTAGAGGGTGTGGGCTGTCCAGGGGGTTAGGGGATGTCCAAGGGGGTAGGGGTGTCCAGGGGGTGGGGGATTTCCAGGTGGGTGGGGGGCGGTCCAAGGGGGTAGGGGGTCCAGGGGGTGGGGTTTTGTCTAGGGGTGGGGGTTTCCAGTGGGTTGGGGTTGTCCAAGGGGGTAGGGGTGCTGTCTAAGGGGGGTACGGGGTGTCTAGGGGGTGGGGGTTTCTAGGGGTGGGGGCTGTTCAGGGGGGTTGGAGGGGTCGTCCAAGGGCGTAGGGGTGTCCAGGGGGTGGGGGTAATATTGGGAATTTCCTTTTTTAGAAACCTATAACATTCCATACACATGCTATGATAACACAATTTAGTAACTATATTTACACACTTAAGAATATATTATTTCAGATCTTAATTAACATAATTCATATATAGACTTTTCTATTGTTTCCATCTTTCATTTCATTATAGATTTAAACATGTAAGTGATGATTTTGGTTAATATTAAATATAATAACACATTTTTATATACCATTCATCTAAAAATCAAAAAAACATAGTTAGGAATATAAACCATAGGCATAAAGACACTTTATGAAATTAAAAATTAATATATAAATTCTTATATCGTTAAATATACATAAATAAAAATTCCATACATCTACCTTTTAAATATACAATTGATAATATAATATATAAATTTTTTGTAAACATCAAAATATCCGATTAAAATATGGATTCCAGTCAGGGTGTCCCGGGGGTGGGGGTGTCCAGGGGGTGGGGTTGTGTCCAGGGGGTGGGGGTGTCCAAGGTGTTGGGGTGCTGTCTGAGGCGGTAGGGGGCTGTCTAGGGGGTTGTGGGGCAGTCCAAGTGGTAGGGGGTGTCCAGGGGTTGGGGTGGTGTCCAAGCGGGAGGGGGTGGTGTCCAGGGGGTGGGAGTTTTCCATGGGGGTGGGGGATATCCATGGGGAATGGGGAGGCTATCCACTTGGGTAGGGGGTGTCGCGGGGGGCTGTCCAGGGGGGTTGTGGGGATGTCCAAGGGGGGTAGGCGGTGTCCAGGGGGTGGGGTGGTCTCTAGGGGGTGGGAGTTGTCCAGGGGGTTGGGGGGGATATCCAAGGGGGGGTTTCTAGTGGGTAGGGGTGTTTAGGGGGATGGGGGGTGTCCAGAGGAGTGATGAATTAGTCACAGAAAATCATCAATTCATGTTTTATTATTTAATGATAAAGAAATATATATAACATTCCCTACCTAATCACACATATATTCAATCACAACAAATCATCAAACATCAAATGTCAGTAATATCAGTCAAAAAAATAACTAATCAATCTTTCCCTCATCACCATCACTAACATCTCCATCATCATTAGTATCACACTTGTCTTTATCATCATCCTCATCATCATCATCTATCTCCTCCTCTCCTTCATACTTCTCCTTGACTGCCTCCTCACCCTCCTCGGCATCCTCATCACCCTCGTACTCCTCCTCGTCCTCCTCCTCACCCTCCACCTCGCACTCCTCCTCACCCTCCTCCTCCATCTCAGCCTCATCCTCGCCATCATCTAGACCACAAATAGAACTCCCACATGGTTAACAATATATAGAATTCATCAATGACATATATTCATCACATGTTATACTGACCTCTGGTGGAAGTGTTTGACGCAAAAATTCCATCAGTTTCATAGATGCAGTGTTTTCCCTACCAGACTGTTTTTTTCGTCTCTATTGCCCATTTTTTAGCCTTTTCTATATGTGCCTTAACCTTCTAGGACTCATTTTCACTAAAAATCATACCTGAGGAGTCAAAATATCTTGTCGGTACTATACTTTTCCCAGGTCGGCAGTGTACTCTGCCAGGGTGTTCATCTCCCAATAACTGATATAAGTGATTGTTTACCCAAAATTGTCAGGTTCATGGGCATCAAGGGCCTCTAATGCAATATGTTACAAATATAAATTGATTATTATGTTACAAAATAGTTATTAATATTTTAAATAAACACAGAAAGACTTAAAATCTATTTGTGAGTCGGTTCATTAACTGCACTTCTATCTTTCTTCTGTTGACTCGAGCAAAACAGCTTTGCTCGAGGCACCCGTCCTTCAATATTAAATTTTTCCCTCTATAATGACATTGAATGTAGGAAACCGTAATTAAAAATAGCTTACCAATAATTAATTTCATAAATAAAATTATATAACAACTATATAAATTAAATAAATTATGAAGGAAATAATAAAAAGTGGCAGTCGTAAAGAAAAATTATAAACAATTGTCATACCTGCTTTCTCTTATGATCTCGCATCATAGTACGTCCCAATGTGTGGAGGTATTTTTTAGCATCAATGTTTTTTCTATTTCTTTTGGATGATTCCTAAATAAAATTCAATAATAGAAAAGATTTTATTAACGAAAAACAAGAAATTTTTCAATTAAATACCTCAAATGTGATTAATACCTTAAACTAAGTAGATGTCGAATAAGAAATCATCAACCGATACTGTTCTATCAGACAGTAATCAATGAAAGGGACCACCTCTAACTATGTTCCAACTCTATAATTCCAACCAGTATATAACTCTTGCTTATAGGATCTCCAATACCCACATAAATCCTTTAGATGTGTTGGTCGTGCACCCTCACCATCAGTGAAATTAAAGAGAAGCTGACATCAAAATATGCATTCATATAATTAAAAAATAATGTATTTCATTAAATAAAATAGATTTTTTTACCCATATCTCTACCCAAGAATTGTCTCTTGACTTCATTTGGGAACTGTCTCTATGAAAGTGGTATGACATTAATGATGTCAGAGTATTTGGAACACATTGCCAAAAAACTCCGACATTGTTGCCCTGTTTTTTCTAACATATGACTATCTTCATTATAGTCCACTATCAAATGCGTGTGGTGGTTCCACTCTGCACACATGTGTGTACGCCCCCACCCCCACCTCCTATCAGTAAATGTATCTGTTATGAAATAAAAACAAATATTTTATCAATACATGTTATAATGAAAATAAATAATGGAATAAATTTTTTTTAGGGTTCTATAAATATACTTGTGGTAGTCTGATCAATGGGCACCGCTGGATCCACAAAAACTGAAGGAACACCCTTTACAAGTGGAGTGGGCCCCAATGTATGCTCCGTAGGGATAGACTCTGGCAGATAAGGAGTCAAAGAAGATGGAATATAAAAGCTGAGAGAGAAGTAAGTATAAGTAAAAGAAGATGAAACAAATGACTAGCCGAATGATGGATGGGGAGTGGGAATCATAATCGTATATGGTATAGACGGGAGATGAGACTCATATGAAAAGGGTGGTGAAAACATGGGAGGCCTAAATATTTAGTGTGTCCCTAACGACACATCGGGATCATAATGTGGGATAGATGGTATGTCACTAGGAGAGGCAGGGTCTAATCGGGTACACCAACCAGATCGGCTATCTCTTATACCACCCCCTCGTACGAACACCCAGAGTATTGGGACCACTACTAGGCTTCCCATCAAATAATTATCTCCTAAGAGGTGGATCCCGAAAAAATGTTAAAAACACAATTAATAAAATTACATTATATATTATTTAAATATATAAATTTGAAATAAAATACTCACTATAGGCACTAGTGGTGGAATTCCTATCTCATCCATGCGACGATTGTTGTCCATCATCTTTTTCCATCACCTATCTTCAATGG